>CM033406.1:11125553-16495811 GCA_019426215.1 Buddleja alternifolia
CATCGATCACTCGGTCGATTATTTCCCTCCCAGCGACGCAGAAACCTTCATACCTACCGGATATAATGAAAGTCTATCAATGCTTGAGAATGATATCGCCAAGCTCATAAAGTTTGACTGGCTACGCAACACTCTATTTAACACAGCCTTACCCAGCTGATAAGCTTATTACACAACCCTTGAACTCAGGAAGACTCCCAAACACATCCCGGCTTCCGTGACTCTCCAAGCACAGAGGCAAGGAGGCAAGACTCCCAGAGCTGATGTTGATTTAGCTTTATCTAGACTGTGGACAAGCAACCCACTGGCTTCGCTCTCAGAGACTACAACATCAGAGTCTATGAGCGTCAGGATAAGCTTGTGAACCCAACGGAAGGGCTACTAAACAGAGAAGGCTATTCTCACTCCCCAACACTGGTAAATAGCATGGAAAACAAGCACTCAGCTAATCCTCTCCTTTGTGAAGAATAAGGAGTACATGCCGGTGAGCGTCCACTTCACTGACCGAGATGATTCAACTAGAAGCCGATGCCTATTTTGCACTGCGTCTGGAACGCTAACTACCAACCCGACAGGTATCGTTTTGAGTCCATCTGTGATATTCATCACCAAGATTCCGTGCTATACTTAATGCAGGAACTGAGTACTGCATGACTGAGGTAAATGGGCTGAAGCTTACATGTGACACGTATAAATTTGAAGACTTGGTTAGCACTCCCCATCTGTTCAGAATAGGGATTCCTGATAAAAAGACCAATTTGCACGCTACATGCTAACGCAGCGCCAACATACTTGGACCCTTCTGAAGTCTGCCTCTGATCCTGCTGTTGGTCCCAAGTGGTATACGAAAGGGTCTAGAAGGGGGGGGGGTTGAATAGACCCTGAAGTCTTTTTCGACTTCTTAAAAATTCGTATCACTTTGAAATATTTGAACGCTTGACAAGTTTAAGCGCTGGATGTGGCGCTTGAGAAACGTTAACTTAGACTCGGTGATTTCAACGCTTACCAAAGTAGGGCAGAGTTTAGTCACTAAATCAGGGTTAGCACAGCGGAAATGTTTTATAGCTTAGCGTTCGTTTTAACCAATTAGTCGCTTATTAGTTTTAAATGCCTTTTCAAGATATAATATGACAGTATAATGTAAGACAATAAAACAGTAAATGACACAAAATATTTGTAAGGTTCACTGGGTGATGTAATCCCAGCTACGTCCTTCTTCTCCTTTTATCAGGGAGGTTTTTCCACTATGATGATTATCGAAGAGTCACACAGAGACTTCTACAAGATAGAGGGAGATTGGATATGATCTTGGAACTCCTTGGTCACACAGATTTCAGCTCCACTAAAGATCTTCTATTCCCTTGCTTCTTTCACTCAGAAATGGTGCAAGTTACTTTTGATCTCGGAACTCCTTGGTCACACAGATTTCAGCTCCAATAGAGATCAACTTCAACAAGCTTCTTTTACACAAAATACTGCTTGCAAGTCAACCAGCTTTCTCACTCAGATGAAAGGTGTTGATGGTTTTGGTCACGGGTTTGTTTGTTTTTGGAAAGTTCAAACAACTTGAGGATATCTCAATGGTAGTATATGTTCTTCTTAAAAAGAGATTTGAGATATGGGTGACTGTCTCTAGAATATTTGTAAAAAGCTTATATGAATATTTGGCTATGATTTTTAGTAAGCTTTTCTTTCAACAAGGTAGGTATTTTTGTGTGTGTCACTTTCTCATCATTTTACTTGTTTGTTGAAAGAGCTATTTATAAGGTATTGGTGGTTTTTGTCCGTTTGACTCGGTTGGAGTCTCGTTTCCCCAAACATTCCTTGAGTTCAGACATTTCTAACTTTGGGTATATTTAATTGGTTGGGCATGGTCTTGGTTTCATAAACCTGACAGTCTAGGTCAAAGATATGGCTTGCCCATAAGTTATAGTGCTTATATTTTAATAGCACTTATCCGACTTTTAATGCATCTTGTTTTATTTCCGTTGGAAATAATTCGTCCGTTTGATTCATGCATTTTTTAAGTCTTTGGATGGTTTTGGGTCTAAATTTTTTAGGTTACGTTCTTTGTAGGTTGTGTTGGTTTAACCTTTTTGGACGCTTGCTGAAGAGAATAGTTATTCTTGTGTATCAGACGCTTGGACTGATCCTGACTTTCTTTTCTTTATTTCAGACGCTTACTCTTCAATCTTGTCTTGATGGTCTCACTGAAAATTTCGTCATTTCACTTGATGTTGAGTATTCGGCCTGAGTTATCCATTCGTAGTTTGAGCACTGGGATAATCCCTAAAGCGTTTGACAGACGCTTCAAGATATCTTTATCCATTGTAGCTTTAGACGCTTGATCTTCACCTTCATCACTTGGTAGACTCACCCAGAATTTTCCTAAGTGTTTTAGTGTCACATACTTAGTCTAAGGAATTCTACAAAGATAAATACTATAAGCCTAAGATAAATAAGCTTTCAGGTACTTATACATAACATTCTATGAAAGCTTTCACACTTTTCGGAGTCTAACAGAAAGTCCTATTTGTCATCATCAAAACATCTAATATGAAATTCCTAACAATTTCCCCCTTTTTGATGATGGCAATACTTATTTGGTTCAAGTGTTAGATACCTGAAGGTTAGCGTAAATTAGTAAGTTAGTTTGAGCTTTAACGAGATGTTTCAGCTGTAAAATGCATTTTATATATATATTTCATAGTGCAGGCATTTTACAACTACAAAGAGAGAGGCACAAGTAAAAATTAAGATCGTGGCTTGATCTTGTATCTCTTAGTCATTTCAGCACGGATTGCTTCAGTTATCTGATCTTCTAACGTCATCATTGCCGCATGATCTTTACTGATTATGTGCTTGTTTTCTTGAACTTGTCGTGCCTTAAAGGCAATGAAGTGTTTATCCCATTCCTCTGGACTGATGCCTATGTATCGTAGGCAAATTCTGAAGGTTTGGTCGAAGTCAGACATTTTTCTTTCTGAAGGCTAATACTGCTGGATCAGTTGGTTCTGGAATTGATGCTCTGAGAAGAGGAATGTCAAACTGTTCAAGCAGTGCTCTTGAAGGCAACGGAAGAGTTGGATAGAGCACTCTGGGGGTTTCTTTCTTGTTGGACGCTTCAACCGATGTGGTTACCCAAGAGGGATAGGGATACCTTGGTTCTGCACTCAGTGTGAGAGAAGTATCAACGTGTTGACGCTTGGATAGTGGAGGAGGAGCTTGATCTTTAGATGTTGACGATTTCCTCTTTTCTCCCTTCTTTTCCCCCTTATTGCCATCATCAGTCTGTATGAAATGCTGAGTAAGAAGACTGACTTGAGCAGCAATCTGAGCGACAGAGGCCTCAAGAGTGGTTAGACGCTGGTCGAAATGTTCTTTCATAACCAGGAGTTGAGCTTGATTAGCGTCTGTGAGAGAGGTCTCGAGAGCCGTGAATCTATCTTGTAGATCATTGGTTAAAGCCACATGACTTGCCTGAGTAGCTGTAGATAGTTGCTGTATTTGAGTGAGGCATTCAGCCATGGACGGTTGAGCGTGTGGAAGTGCAGGGCGGACTTGAGGCTTAAAACGAGATGTGTGTTTGAGAGATTCAATAGATACTTGATTAGTAGGATCAAATACTGTTCCTCGAAGCTCTGGAGCAGTGTTGGACTCGGTGGAGGCAGTAGAGTCGGATTCAGTTGGACTGGGAGAATGAGGCGCTTGAGGTAACTCTAATAGGCGCTCAGGAGCAGTTAACAGTTCAGCGGGTGCTGCAGGAAAGGCTGATTCTATTCGGCTAAAGTCCGTAAACCGAAAGTCCAAGCTGGCAAACGGTTCATCTGCATATGGATACGTAGCAGTCTGCAGGAGTTCATTCAAATGTAGAGTGGGGAGATGAGTACCTTGAATGAACGTTCTGATAGGACTATCCAGTGCCCTGATATACAGTGGCCCGAGGATATCCAGCACATGAGTGGGAAAGAGTTTGGAGGGCGCTTTGCAGATAGAGAATAAGGCATCTGGGCAATAGTGTTGTGAGAAGCCAATTAGCCGATCTGTTGGGAGAGTCTTCGGTTTCCGAGAGGCGGGAACGCGGAGCTGGTAATACTCTTCCAAGTATGGGTAGATGGCTGAAGCAAGCGCTTGAGATCTTTCTAGCAGCGATAAACCAAAATCATAGTGACTGGAGACTTCTTGTCGAATAGACGGAAGTAGTGGATATCCTCTGAAAGAATTGATCCGAGAGCCATCCCATTGTCGCAGATTGTCTGTGAAGATTTTGTCGAATAGAGAGACTGGAGGCATAATTGCCATCATGAGAGCAAAGTTGTCTTCACATTGGCTAGGGGTGCAGTTCAGACAGGACATGGGAGAGGAACCGCTGGTGGACGCTTGATCATCAAAGCGTAGAGAAGAGTTGGCCAGTTTGTGCAACGCTTGTCTTAAGCGGTGTTCAGGTTGATGGCGGATCAGAGGCAGCTTCAGAACGGGTCCAAGTCTATGCTGGCGCTGCGTCAGCATGTAGCGTGCAAATTTGGTCCTTTTATCATGAATCCCTAGTCTGAACAGATGGGGAGCACTAACCAAGTCTTCAAATTTATACTTGTCACCCATGTAAGCTTCAGCCCATCGTATCTCAGTCATACAATACTCAGTTCCTGCATTAAGTATAGCACGAAACCCTTGGTGATGAATATCACAGATGGATTCAAAACGATACCTGTCGGGTTGGTAGTTAGCGTTCCAGACGCAGTCAAAATATGCATCGGTTTCAAGTTGAATCATCTCGGTCAGGGATGCTGGACGCTCACCGGCATGTACTCCTTTATTCTTCCACAGGAGGAGAGGATTAGCTGAGTTCTTGTTTTCCTCGCTTTTGACCAGTGTTAGAGAGTGAGAATATCCTTCTCTGTTTAGTAGTTCTTCCGTTGGGTTCAGAAGCTGATCCTGACGCTCATAGACTCTGATGTTGTAGTCACGGAGAGCGAAGCCAGTGGGTTTGCTTGTCCCACAGTCCAGATAATAAGCTAAGTCAACATCAGCTCTAGGAGTCGTGCCTCCTTGCCGCTGAGCTTGGAGAGTGACAGAAGCCGGTATGTGTGTGGGAGTCTTTCCGAGTTCAAGCGCTTTGTAGTAAGCTTCATCAGCTGGAGTGGAGGCTGTATTAAAGAGAGTGTTGCGTACAGCCAGATCAAACTTTATGAGCTTGGCGATATCATTTTCGGCATTGATAAGACTTTCTTCATTGTAACCTGCAGGTATGAAGTTTTCTGTGGGCGCTGGAGGCAAATAATCGACTGAGTGATCGATAGTCTTTGAGGGATCCAGCTTGAAGAAGTGTCGATGGATCACAACGTCGTTAGCATCGCTCTGACCTTCTGAGCATGCCTCTGTTGTACTAGGTAATGCAAGCAATGGTTGAGCCCCTGGGATTTCAGGTTCATCCGGCTCGAGATTTGTAGATTCAATGGCGGCTTCATGTGCGATGGCCACAATTTGGGTCATATCAACATCCAGATGGACATCAACTGGTGGTTCGGAGGATGATATCGGGACAGCAGCTATGGCTTGATCTCTTTGTGTAGTCTCAGAAGAGATGGCAGCAGTTGGACGCTTACGCTTTTTGAAGATACGCTTCACATTTATACCTTCGGCGGGGAACGCTTGAGTCTGTGGAACTGCAGGTTCTTCAAAGTCAATATTCTTGAGAACCTTTTCCAGATCTTTCCGACTAATGAGGGGTATAGAATCCTCGTCATCTTCATCGTTTTTAATAGGTTGAGCCTTGGGCTTTCGAGGAGCCCGTTTCTTGGTGACAGTGGGACGCTTCACAGTACGTTTGGCTTTCTCCTGATCTGGACGCTCAGCCTCCTCATCTGACGCTGCGCGGACAACTTGGCGCTCAGAGAGAGGCTTAGCAGCACCTCCAACTTTGGGTGGATTGAAGAGATTATTGATGATTCTTGGCCCATAGAACTTATGCTTGGCCACGGTGACTCCTGCTGAAGAGGTGCACTCTGCTCGAAAGAGTAGATCACTTAAAACTAGACCATAAGGTCTGTTTGAAGTGCGTAAACTGTCTCTGAACCTGCTGAATATATAAGCGCTCCAGTTGATCTTTATCTTGAGTAGGATGGCAGTCATCATCCGGAACTGGGTTGGGTTGATTTTGTCGAAGGTTCCCACTCTGCATTCGATGTTTTTACTGCAGAAATCAGCCAAGACTCGATACCTGTTCACTATATCCTTCTTTTCAAAGTACGGTTTGTATGGAACATCATCGTAAGCGCTAATCTGAGTCCAGACTTCTTGAATTTGTTCTTCAGTGATAGTGTCTAAAGTGGTTCCAGCATTAGGTAGAGAGAAATTCTGGGCAATGGAGGCCGCAGAGAGAGTGAACGTCTTTGATTCCTTCTTGGAGACAGGAAACAAGCACGTGATGGAAGTCTCATCGTCAGACAGTCGAGCATTTCTCCAGAAAAATTCTAGTTCTTCAGGAAACATATATGAGTATTTCGTGAGAAATTTCTGAAGCCCAGCCTCTGCTACAGAATCCATTATTTCCGTTAAATCAATTTGGGGGTTTTCATAGAGAAACTTCCAATCAACTATAAGGCCTTCAGTGATCTTGACAATAACTTCAGGGGTTCCAGCAGTAGCTTTCTTGGATGCCATGAATGAGCAGTAGACAGAGATTACGAAGAAAAAATTCGGTTTTGAAAAAGAGAGAGACTTGTTTTTGCACAAATGGAATAGAGTATAAGAGTGTTTGTGTTCTGCAGAAACTTCAATTTGAATGTTCGGTGTGTTTGAAGTTTGAGATGTTGACACGTGGAGGAGTATAAATCTCAGCCATTAAAATATAACTGTGGACGTGAATTTAGATTAAACAGGCACGGTTTCTTTTAGTAACTGCCACATATACTATTTTGAAGTCCGTTTAAAAGTTTAAAACAGAGACTGAGAGTGATGCGTGTGCCCATGAAAAGCGGATACGTTCTTTATGAAAACTGTTCGGGAATCATAATTTTGAACACTATTTAAATGCCCGCCAAAAATTTGTTAAAGCGTCCGGACTTAGTCAGAATGACGCTTGAAACAATTGAGTGTTATGTGGACGCTTGAAAATCTTAGGAGTCTCTTTCAAGTAACAGGTTGTGCTTTAGCGCTCATTGTAACATATAAAGTTATTCCTTTCAGGGTGTATATGAGGACACAGTTTCCCAGTACTTATCATTAGGTCTTGGTAGTAGTGTTTTACTTTTGGTTTAAAATATTCAGCGCCGGTTGTACTCGTCTAAGATACATGGTAATTGTACTGACGCGTGTACATGTGCTGAACCATCTTTGAAAAACGTGATGAGTACCCATGGGTTTTCTTGAGCGAAGGGTGAGGAATGTCAAGTCAGCATTAATTGCATTGATTGACTAATCCACTTTCTCGTTTTAGCGTAGGGTAATGTACGCTTGCTTTTAAAAGGGTCTTTTTACTAACTGCTTTTAGCCGGGAATAAAGCTAAGCGTTTAGTTTATTTTGAAAGAAGTGCAGACGCTAAGACAGATTTGTGTAATAAGCGTCAAAAAGGTTTTAAGTGTATGGTGCTAAGTGCGTATGACCGATGCAAGGGAAAACATTTTTGGTCATATTCACTTAGGTATTGTTAGCTCTTTTAAGGTTCCCCCTATGTAGGTTCCCCATAAATTTCATAACATACATTGAATTCCCCCTAAATTTCATGCCTAACAAAAGTATGATGTTTCGAATGATTAAGCATTTAGATCAATCATACCTAGTTCACTTCTTAAAGTGAGAAAACGTTGTTCGTTAAGCGCTTTGGTGAAGATATCTGCCAGTTGCTTTTCTGTATTAATGAAGTGCATGGAGATATCTTTCTTTTGAACATGGTCACGTAGAAAGTGATAGCGAATGTCAATGTGTTTGGTTCTAGAGTGAAGAACTGGATTTTGAGACATTGCTAAGGCGCTTTGATTGTCACAATGGATAGGAGTTGGATCTAGGATTATTCCATAATCTCTAAGTTGTTGCCTCATCCAAAGGATCTGTGCACAACAGCTTCCAGCGGCTACATACTCAGCCTCAGCGGTGGAAGTAGCGATGGACTGTTGCTTCTTACTATGCCATGAAATTAGTCTATCACCTAGAAATTGACATGTTCCACTAGTACTTTTTCTATCTATTTTGCATCCTGCAAAATCTGCATCTGAATAACCGATTAGTTCAAAAGGAGAATCCCTAGGATACCATAAGCCCACATTTTGTGTGCCTTTTAGGTACTTAAGGATTCTTTTAGCAGCAATTAAGTGTGATTCTCTAGGATCAGCTTGAAAACGTGCACACATGCATACTGAGAACATAATATCGGGTCTACTAGCTGTAAGATAAAGAAGTGATCCAATAATACCTCTATAGTTAGTGATATCAATTTTCTTTCCATTATCGTCTCTATCTAGCTTAAGCGTCTGGCTCATTGGAATTTTTGAAGATGATGCATTTTCCATACCAAATTTCTTGATCATATCTCTAGTATATTTAGTTTGATTTATGAATATGCCATTAGGGAGTTGTTTAACTTGTAATCCTAGGAAGAAAGTTAATTCACCCATCATGCTCATTTCAAATTGATCTTGCATCATTTTCGAAAATTTCTCACATAGACGCTTATTGGTAGATCCAAATATAATATCATCAACATAAATTTGAACTAGGAGAATATCGTCATTATGGGTAATTTTGAATAACGTTGTGTCAACGCTGCCTTTTGAAAAGCCTTTACCTATAAGGAAGATAGAGAGAGTGTCATACCATGCTCGTGGTGCTTGTTTAAGACCATAGAGTGCCTTGTCCAATTTGTAAACCATGCTTTTCCCATGGTTGTTGATGAATCCTGGTGGTTGCTCCACATATACTTCTTCTTGGAGTTTACCATTCAGAAATGCACTCTTTACGTCCATTTGATACACTGTAAATTTGTTAAATGCTGCAAACGCTAGAAACATGCGGATTGCTTCAAGTCGGGCAACTGGAGCGTATGTTTCATCAAAGTCGATGCCCTCTTCTTGACAGTATCCCTGAGCTACGAGTCTGGCTTTGTTTCTAATCACAATTCCATTCTCATCCATTTTGTTTCTATAGACCCATCTAGTTCCAATGACCCCTTGGTGGGTTGGTCTTGGTACTAGCGTCCATACCTTATTTCTTTCAAATTGGTTTAGCTCTTCTTGCATGGCTTCTATCCAACTTGGATCGTTAAGCGCTTCATCCACTTTTTTTGGTTCCATTTGAGATAGGAAGCTTGCAAACATGGCCTCATTTATTGTAGCGGCTCTCGTTCTAACGGGTGCTCCAATATCTCCAATAATTAGTTCTGGTGGATGGTCTCTGAGCCATTTTCTGTCTGGTTGGAACGAGTTAAGAGATTGATCTAACGTTTGATTAAACTGTGTAGGCGCTTGACCAATTCCTTGCGTAGGCGCTTCAGTGTTTGTAGATTGAATTTGCTCTTGATGAACATACCCTTCATGATCATCAGCGTTTCTTGCAATGTCATCGTTGATGTCTTTACGAGTAGTCTTAGGATTAGGTATAATGATTTCATTATCTTCATCAATATCACTATCATCACACAGATTGATTTGTGACGCTTGTTGAGATAAATCTTCAATTCCTGCATCATTAATATTAACCTTACTCGGTTCTTGGTTAGCATCATCAAACACAACATGAATGGATTCTTCAACCTTCGATTTGATCTTATTTAAGATGCGAAAGCTCTTTCCATTTTTGGCGTATCCTAGAAAGATTCCTTCATCTGCTTTAGGATCAAATGTCTTTAGGCTTTGAGAACCATTGTTATGAATGAAACATTTTGAGCCAAATACATGAAAGTATGAAACATTCGGCTTACGTCCCTTCCATAACTCATATGGAGTCTTTTCATGTTGCTTGTTGATCATACACCGGTTCTGAGTGTAGCAAGCAGTGTTAACAGCTTCGGCCCACAACCTTTGAGGCAGCTTGGATTCGGCTAACATAGTCCTAGCGGCTTCTTTAAGCGTTCTGTTCCGCCGTTCAGCAACTCCATTTTGTTGAGGTGTTCTAGGTGCTGAATACTCATGAAGTATTCCAAAGTCTTTACAAAATTTCTCAACAATATGGTTAGTAAATTCAGTTCCTCTATCACTCCTAATTCTTGTTACTTTTAGATCTTTTGAGTTTTGTAGTTGACGAATTAGAGAGGTGAGCTTGGCACTAGTTTCATCTTTAGATGCTAGAAATTCTACCCATGTATAGCGTGAAAAATCATCAACTATTACTAGTGAATACTTTTTACCACTAACGCTCATGATTTGAATAGGACCAAACAAATCTAAATGTAGTAATTCAAGTATTCGAGAGGTCGATAGATGAAGCTTCTTCTTAAAGGATGATTTAACTTGTTTACCCATTTGACAAGCATCGCATAAGCGATCTTTATTAAAGGAACCTTTAGGTAATCCCTCTATGAGATTTAGAGATATTAATTGAGAGATTGTTTTGAAATTGAGGTGATTCATTTTTCTGTGCCATAACCAACCTAATTCGTTTTGATTCTTAGCTACGAAGCATGTAGGGTTGTTATCTAATGTTGAATCCCAATCTACTAAGTATACATTGTTTGTTCTTCTTCCTTTTAATTTGGTAGATCCTGTCTTAACATCGATTATCTCGCACAAGTCACTAGAAAATTTAATTTCAAAGCCTTTATCACAAAATTGACTTATGCTTAGGAGATTATGTTTAAGACCCTCGACATAGTATACATCATTGATCATGATGTTCCCCCTATGCATGATACCTATACCTTTAGTTTTACCTTTAGAATTATCACCGAATATAACTTGAGGACCATTGGTTGCACGATAGTTGATCAAGAGGTCCTTTGATCCAGTCATGTGTCTCGATGATCCACTATCTATGTACCATACTGAAGCGTAGGTGTTGGCTCTAGGTACCTGCATTCAAAAGGGCAGATCTAATTTCCTTTAGGTACCCATTTTGTTTTGGGTCCTTCTTTGTTAGTGACGTGAATTAGATTTTTCGGAACCCATATTTGCCTTATCTTCACTACAGGAGAAGGATTGGCCTTCTTGGGTTTCGTTTTGAGTTGCATACTTTTTCTAGATGTATAGAAATATCCTTGATTATAGTGATAATCATAATCGTATTCACAATTATCATAGTGTTGATAATATGAACTGGATTGTTTTGGATATGGACGTTTGATTCTGTTTGGTACTGGCTTAGGATGCACTTTTGGTGCGGGACGCTTAACGTTTGATTCACTGGCAGAGAATATCTCCTTAGCTTTTTGAGCGTTTGGATATATTTTCTTTTGTGAGACGTTCACTTTGGTCTTTCCTTTGCCTGAGTCAATGTTGACTTTATCATTAACTTTTGTACCAGTATTTGTTGATTCATTCAGCGTTCGTCTGATTGAACTTTCTTCAACAAAGATTACACCTTTTCCTTTGTTGATTGTTGTAACATTGGACGCTTTGGCTTTAAAACTGATTTTATCAAAACATAGACCGGTCTTTTCACCAAATGCCCTGGTTACTTTAGTCACATTATCTAGCGTTCTAGACGCTTTTGATAATGAGGAGATAAGCTGCTCTGATTTGGCAAGTTTAGCGACCATTTCAGCTTCTCTTTTGACTATTATATCAAGATCACCTTTTAGCTGAGTAATTTCACTCTCGAGTGATTGGTTTTTCTCAATGCACTGTTGCTAAATTTGCAACTCTGCTTTGAGCGTTAGGTTATCACTTCTGAGTGCTGAAATAAAACGATGGTGATTTTGGAATAATTGGGTGGCATCTTGACAATCTGTATAATATTTCTTTACTTTGTCAAGTAATTCATCATAAGAGAGAGGATGATACAGATCAGTGGTTACCTCAGATGGTACGTCGTTAGATGCTTCATTTTCTCTTGCCATGAGACAAATGAATGCTGAGTCCTTTGATGGTTCATCATCACTGCTTTCATCTGATGATTCCAAGTCCTCTTCAGGCGTATAGAGAGGTTCTGATTCTGCTAGCAAGCCTTGTTGTCTCAGGTTGCTCCTGAATTGGTTTATATCCGTGTGATCTTGCTTTGTAGGTTTAGACACATTTGGATATGGGCAATTAACTTGGAAATGCCCTGGTCTCCTGCAGTTGTAACAAAGATTGGTCTTCACTTTTGTTCGTTTGTTAATCTTGTGGATCGTTGGTTTAACGCTGCAGGCGCTGAGAGATCTTGCTGAGAAGGAGTTTGATATTGAATTGGCGCCAGGGAGGAGGACGCAGGATAGTGAGGCGTTTGATATTGTGGTTGTATTTGAGGAAGCGCTTGATATGAACTTTGTCCTGGGTGCTTAAGACTGTTTCCCTTCTTTTCATATTTCAGGAATTTCCTGAATCTATTTAGAAGCGCCAGTTCTTCTTCCTCACTTATGTCCGAACCTTTTTCTTTGATAGGTTTTCCTTTGATTGATGCCATTAGCGCTCCAGATTCGATTACTGGATTACTTACTGCATCACTGGCCGAATTCAGCTCAAACTCAAACGCTTTGAGTTCTGAAAAAGCATCTTCTGGAGTTAGGCTGTCCAGATTGTTTGATTCTCTCATTGCAGTTGTTTTCATCAGGAATTTGCTTGGAAGACTTCTAAAGATTTTGACCACTGTTTCTCGATTTTGTAGCTCCATACCCAGAGATGTTAGTTCAGTGACAAGGGCTGTAAACCTCATGTCTAATTGCTCTAGCGTCTCATTAGGTAGCATCTTGAAGCCGTTGAATTTTTCTTTGGCAATTGATAATTTGTTTTCCTTTATTTGTGCTGAGCCCCCACAAATAGTAGCCAACTTATCCCAAATTTCTTTAGTTGTATTGCATGATTTGACTTTGTTGAATAAGTTGTCATTGTCACCAATGGCTGTGTATAATGCATTTCGACCGACATTGTCCAGATTGGCTCGTCGACGCTCATCGGTGGACCATTCTTGTTTGGGCTTCTCCACATACCCGTCAGGTGTTTCTCCTGTGGCTTCGGGCGCTCTGGTGATAACTTTGTATATTTTGATTGGCCCATCTGAAATGATATCGCACATTTCATCATCACATGAACACAAATAAGTAAACGCTTTGACCTTCCAAGAGTCATAATTTGACTCGGTCAACTTGGGAACTTTAGAAAATGCCATGAAGAATTTTAAAGTAATTTTGAAGCGACTATATTAAAAAGATGGATCGGAACAAGCAGTTACGCTTGGAAACGCTTAGGTTTCAACTTCAACCGCTCTGATACCACTTGTTGGTCCCAAGTGGTATACGAAAGGGTCTAGAAGGGGGGGGGTTTGAATAGACCCTGAAGTCTTTTTCGACTTCTTAAAAATTCGTATCACTTTGAAATATTTGAACGCTTGACAAGTTTAAGCGCTGGATGTGGCGCTTGAGAAATGTTAACTTAGACTCGGTGATTTCAACGCTTACCAAAGTAGGGCAGAGTTTAGTCACTAAATCAGGGTTAGCACAGCGGAAATGTTTTATAGCTTAGCGTTCGTTTTAACCAATTAGTCGCTTATTAGTTTTAAATGCCTTTTCAAGATATAATATGACAGTATAATGTAAGACAATAAAACAGTAAATGACACAAAATATTTGTAAGGTTCACTGGGTGATGTAATCCCAGCTACGTCCTTCTTCTCCTTTTATCAGGGAGGTTTTTCCACTATGATGATTATCGAAGAGTCACACAGAGACTTCTACAAGATAGAGGGAGATTGGATATGATCTTGGAACTCCTTGGTCACACAGATTTCAGCTCCACTAAAGATCTTCTATTCCCTTACTTCTTTCACTCAGAAATGGTGCAAGTTACTTTTGATCTCGGAACTCCTTGATCACACAGATTTCAGCTCCAATAGAGATCAACTTCAACAAGCTTCTTTTACGCAAAAATACTGCTTGCAAGTCAACCAGCTTTCTCACTCAGATGAAAGGTGTTGATGGTTTTGGTCACGGGTTTGTTTGTTTTTGGAAAGTTCAAACAACTTGAGGATATCTCAATGGTAGTATATGTTCTTCTTAAAAAGAGATTTGAGATATGGGTGACTGTCTCTAGAATATTTGTAAAAAGCTTATATGAATATTTGGCTATGATTTTTAGTAAGCTTTTCTTTCAACAAGGTAGGTATTTTTGTGTGTGTCACTTTCTCATCATCTTACTTGTTTGTTGAAAGAGCTATTTATAAGGTATTGGTGGTTTTTGTCCGTTTGACTCGGTTGGAGTCTCGTTTCCCCAAACATTCCTTGAGTTCAGACATTTCTAACTTTGGGTATATTTAATTGGTTAGGCATGGTCTTGGTTTCATAAACCTGACAGTCTAGGTCAAAGATATGGCTTGCCCGTAAGTTATAGTGCTTATATTTTAATAGCACTTATCCGACTTTTAATGCATCTTGTTTTATTTCCGTTGGAAATAATTCGTCCGTTTGATTCATGCATTTTTTTAGTCTTTGGATGGTTTTGGGTCTAAATTTTTTAGGTTACGTTCTTTGTAGGTTGTGTTGGTTTAACCTTTTATTTGGACGCTTGCTGAAGAGAATAGTTATTCTTGTGTATCAGACGCTTGGACTGATCCTGACTTTCTTTTCTTTATTTCAGACGCTTACTCTTCAATCTTGTCTTGATGGTCTCACTGAAAATTTCGTCATTTCACTTGATGTTGAGTATTCGGCCTGAGTTATCCATTCGTAGTTTGAGCACTGGGATAATCCCTAAAGCGTTTGACAGACGCTTCAAGATATCTTTATCCATTGTAGCTTTAGACGCTTGATCTTCACCTTCATCACTTGGTAGACTCACCCAGAATTTTCCTAAGTGTTTTAGTATCACATACTTAGTCTAAGGAATTCTACAAAGATAAATACTATAAGCCTAAGATAAATAAGCTTTCAGGTACTTATACATAACATTCTATGAAAGCTTTCACACTTTTCGGAGTCTAACAGAAAGTCCTATTTGTCATCATCAAAACATCTAATATGAAATTCCTAACATCCGCCATCAACCTGAACACCGCTTAAGACAAGCGTTGCACAAACTGGCCAACTCTTCTCTACGCTTTGCTGATCAAGCGTCCACCAGCGGTTCTTCTCCCCTGTCCTGTCTGAACTTCACCCCTAGCCACTGTGAAGACAACTTTTCTCTCATGATGACAATTATGCCTCCAGTCTCCCTATTCGACAAAATCTTCACAGAAAATCTGCGACAGTGGAATGGCTCTCGGATCAATCCCTTCAGAGGATATCCACTTCTTCCGTCTATTCGACAAGAAGTCTTAAGTCACTATGATTTTATCTTGTCGCTGCTGGAAAGAACTCAAGCGCTTGCTTCAGCCATCTACCCATACTTGGAAGAGTATTACAGGCTCTACGTTCCCGACTCTCGGAAACCGAAGACTCTCCCAACAGAGCGGCTAATTGGCTTCTCCCAACATTATTGCCTTATTCTCCATCTGCCAAGCGCCCTCCAAAATCTTTCCCACTCATGTGCTGGATATCCTCGGGCCAATGTATATCAGGGCCCTGGATAGTCCTATCAGAACGTTCATTCAAGGTACTTATCTCCCCACTCTACATTTGAATGAACTTCTACAGACTGCTACGTATCCATATGCAGATGAGCCGTTTGCCAGCTTGGACTTTCGGTTTACGGACTTTAGCCGTATAGAATCAGAATTTACTGCAGCACCAGCTGACACGTTACCTGCTCCTGAGCGCTTATTAGAATTACCTCAAGCGCCTAATTCCCCCAGTCCAACTGAATCCGACTCTACTGCATCCACCGAGTCCAACAGTGCCCCAGCGCTTCGAGGAACAGTATTTGATCCTACTTATCAAGTACCTCTTGAATCTCTCAAACACACATCCCGTTTTAAGCATCACGTTAGCACTACGGGTCCCGACGCTCAACCGTCCATGACTGAATGCCTCACTCAAATACAGCAACTATCTACAGCTACTCAGGCAAGTCATGTGGCTTTAACAAATGATCTAAACCACCGTTTCACGGCTCTTGAGACCTCTCTTTCAGACGCTCATCACGCTCAACTACTGGTCATGAAAGAACACTTCGACCAGCGTCTGACCACTCTTGAAGCCTCTGTCGCTCAAATTGCTACTCAAGTCAGTCTTCTTACTCAGCATTTCATACAGACTGATGATGGCAATAAGGGGGAAAAGAAGGGAGAAAAGAGGAAATCTTCAACATCTAAAGATCAAAAAGATCCTCCTCCACCATCCAAGCGTCAACATATTGACACTTCCCTCACACTAAGTACAGAGCCAAGGTATCCCTATCCTTCTTGGGTACCTACCTCGGTGGGAGCGTCCAATAAAAAGGAAACCCCAAGAGTGCTCTATCCAAATCTTCCATTACCTTCAAGAGCACTGCTTGAACAATTTGATATTCCTCTTCTCAAAGCGTCAATTCCAGAACCATCTGATCCAGCAGTCTTAGCCTTAGAGCGAAAAATGTCTGACTTTGACCAAACCTTTAGAATTTGCTTACGATACATAGGCATCAGTCCAGAGGAATGGGATAAGCAGCTCATTACCTTCAAGGAACGACAAGTACAAGAAAACAAACATATAATCAGTAAAGATCATGCAGCGATGATGACGCTAGAAGATCAGATAACTGAAGCAATCCGTGCTGAAATGACTAAGAGATACAAGATCAAATCACGATCTTGATTTTGTTTACTTATGATTCTTTCACTTCAGTTGTAAAATGCTTGTACTAGTAAAGATATATATATATATAAAATGCATTTTACAGCTGAAACATCTCGTTGAAGCTCAAACTAACTTACTAACCTACGCTAACTCATACTTTAGGTATCTAACGCTTGAACTAAATAGGTATTGCCATCATCAAAAAGGGGGAAATTGTTAGGAATGGAAAATAAAAGACATGACTACTCCTCAGTTCCAAAACGGTCAATGTTAGGAATTTCATGTTAGATGTTTTGATGATGACAAATAGGACTTCATGTTAGACCCCAAGAAATGTAAAGTATAAAAGCTTTCATAGAACAAATATGTAAGCGCCTGAAAGCTCGTGTTTTTTCACTAGACTTGTATTTTTATAGAGTTTAGACTAAGAATGTGATACTAAATCACTAGAAGAATTCTGCGTGAGTCTACCAAGTGATGAAGTTGAAGATCAAGCGTCTGAAGAAACAGTAAAGATAAAGATTAGTCTCAAGCGTCCATCAAACGCTAAACGACTATCCCGGGTTACGAACTCAGCGCTCAAGATTTGACATGGACCTTAGACCAAGTACTTAACACTAAGTCAATGATAGAATTCTGAGTGAGTCTATCAAAGATAAAGTGAAAGGACGAGCGTCTAAAATATCGGGCAAAAGATTGTGATCTCTTCAAGCGTCTGATTAACAAAGAAGACTACTTTCAAGAAGCCTAAAACTCCAAAGGCTCAAACGCCTAGTTCTCTAAGCGTAACCTGAAGATTCAAACCCAAGTTATCAAAGATGCATGAATCAACGGAAATTATTCCCAAACGGAAATAAAACAAGATGCATCAAAAGTCGGATAAGTGCGATTAAAATATACGCACAACAACTTATGGGCAAACCATATTTTTGACCTAGACTGTCAGATTTATGAAACCAAGACCATGCTTAACCAATTAAATATACCCAAAGTTAGGATTGTCAGAATTCATGGAATGTTTAGGGAAACGAGACTCCAACCGTGTCCAACGGACAAAATATCATAACCATCTATAAATAACCTTTTCAGCAAAAGGGACAACAGGAATAGACATAGAAAAACATCTGGACGTAAAAATAAAAAAAAAGAGGGTCCAAAACGTTGCTGAATTGTTTTAAAAAGAGCTTATACACTCCAGAGCCGAAATCCTTTTAAGCTTTCTCAAATACATTCCTAGACAGTCACCCATATCTCAAATCTTTTTTTAAGAAGAACCTACACTACCATTGAGATATCTCCAAGTTGTTTGAACTTTCCAAAAACAAACAAACCCGTGACCAAAACCATCAACACCTTTCATCTGAGTGAGAAAGCTGGTTGACTTACAAGCAATATTTTTGTGTAAAAGAAGCTTGTTGAAGTTGATCTCTATTGGAGCTGAAATCTGTGTGACCAAGGAGTTCCAAGATCAAGGGTAACTTGCACCATTTCTGAGTGAAAGAAGCAAGGGGATAGAAGGTCTTTAGTGGAGCTGAAATCTGTGTGACCAAGGAGTTCCGAGATCATATCCAATCTCCCTCTATCTTGTAGAAATCTCTGTGTGACTCTTCGATAATCATCATAGTGGAAAACCTCCCTGATAAAAGGAGAAGAAGGACGTAGCTGGGATTACATCACCCAGTGAACCTTACAAATATCTTGTGTCATTTACCTCTTTAAGCATTCATTGTTTTACTGCTTTACTATTCATATTGCATACATTCTGATAAAGTTTTAAAACAACTAAGCGACTACTTTCGATTAACAAACTGAACGCTAAGCTATAAAATACTTCCGCTGTGCTAACCCTGATTTAGTGACTAAACTCTACCCTACTTTGGTAAGCGTTGAAATCACCGAGTCTAAGTTAACGTTTCTCAAGCGCCACATCCAGCGCTTAAAGTTTTCCGAGCGTTCAAATACCTCAAAGTGATACGAACTTTTAAAAGTCGAAAAAGACTTCAGGGTCTATTCAACCCCCCCCCCTTCTAGACCCTTTCGTATACCACTTGGGACCAACAGTCAATATAGTCCTCGTTCTCTCCACCCCCGAGATCAGCCAAATCGAGCATAGGGCTACCCTCGTCATCAAGAGCATCATCATCACCTCCCATAGGGAGTATAGCGCCTGACTCGGGCACGTCCTTGGGCTGCTGAGGAGTGGGGCGCGGGTAAGGTGGAGGAGTAGAATAGTCAAATAGGCCCCGGCCGACAAATGTGTCATGCTCGATGAGAAGCTGACGGAAGTATGCACATGTGTCGGTCATAACCATCCTCATCTCAGCCCTCAACTCATCCCTCAACTGTCCAATGGCGGCGGCATCTAGCGGTGGGAACTGTCGAGAACTAGTAGGTCGGGACGACGACGGGTGAGGCCTCTTGGAGGTGGCCTGTGGTGGGGGAGCTTGTGGGTCATCAGCTACCACAGCTAGAGAAGAACCAGGGAGCTCCGTGCACTCCATGGGAAATGATGGAACCTTAGCCTCCTTGCACAAAATGGTGATAAGTGACGGGAGAATGATGGGGTTCTGCCAGGTGGGCCCATCACCCTTTTACTGGGCTATCTCCTTGATGATTAACGGCCCCAACTCGTTCTTCAATTTCCGAAAATGATCCTCCAAGGACTTTTGAATCACCCGTGCAAAGTCTACAGCTTTCTTGGACATAATGGCATAAATGAGGGTAGCCCTTTCCTTGTTAGCCTCTGACCGGTTGGTACTCGGGATCAAATTAAATCTGATGAAGTCTAACCAAAATGCTGCCTCGGGAAGTAGGGCCAGACGGGGAATATGAGCATCTCCGGGCACCCACTCCCAACCCTCTAGTGCAATAACCCGCAAAATATCTGACAAGTTAACCCGTAGGTGCCCCGCGTTGTATAGAGACATAAACTCGCACGTCTGAGGGATGGGGGTACCTATGCACTCCCTTATCTTTCCCAACACATAGTTGACCTCCGTACCCCGTACCAAAAGTGAAGGCCTTGTCCATACTCGAGTCTCAATCTCACAATACACACCTGAACTGAAAAATTCGAGGACCCAAGGAAGGTGGATGGCCTCGGGCTTTTGGCAGAAAAATTGTAGGTGATGGAAATTTATCAACTCTTGCATAGAGGGCTGTCCCCGGATGATCAAATAATGCTCTTTAATTAGAGTACGGGGGGTGATCAAACTTTGGCATAGAATCTGAACTTTGGGGTCCGCAAAACATGGATCGAAGGGAGTCTCGGGCTCGTTAGAGGAACCCTCACCTATTTTCTTCTTGCCTTTGGACTGTTTAGTGGTTGTTTTCGGCACTTTCAAACAAAAAATTGGCATTGTAAAGGCGTAAATTGAATCCCAAGTTCTCGACTCTACCCTAACTCAACCAACCCAACAACAACACTCCACAATATCCACAAATTTCACAAAAAATATGCACCAAATATCACAGCCAATGCCCCAAATCCTCAAAAAGATAATGGCTTCCCACAAACACAAAATCCACACCAATATTCGGCTAAAATCGGAGATATAAGAAGAAGGTAGCAAAAACTCACCTTTTTCCCAAAAATTGGTGCAATAATTCGGATGTGTAAGGAACCCACTGTGTGGCGAGGAGTGATGGCGGAAATCGACGGTGGAGAAAAGTGGAGATGGCCAGAACGAGCGAGAGGATCGCCGGAAATTGCTTTTGGAGAGGGGTTTCGGAGGAAATTGAGAAATTTTGACCGCTTTGACCAAGAAATTAAATAAGTACAAGAAACCGGGCTTAGGCGCGCGTATTTGGGCGCTTAGGCGCCTAACTGCGTACCTGAATGTGGCATTAAGATCCTTCGGCGTATAGGCGTTGTGGTGCCTGGGCGCGAGGGAATGTGCGACGCGGCGCGTATCTGGTGGCACTCGGGCGCCATGATGCGAAGCAAAGTGAGCTCTTGGGATCCCTAGGCGCGGCGCCTAGGCGCCTAACTGCGTACCTGAATGTGTAGGATTTCCATTTCCTGTTTCAAAAGAAGAAGAAAAACACTTAAACACGAACCAACAAGGATTTAAAGCGAGAAAATAAAGCAACGAAGGGGAAAACATGAGAAAATGATAAAAGAAACGGAAAGAAAGCTTGGGTTGCCTCCCAAGAAGCGCTAGTTTAGAGTCGTTAGCTCGACTTAAGGCGAGGAATCATAAAGGGTCCTCGAGGATGATGGACACTTTGTCTCTCGGTCTATCCAACCCGGCATATGGTTTCAAACGTTGAGCGTTAGTCAAGAAAGTCTGTCCTTTATCCGTTGTAAGCTCGACGGGGCCCGATGGATAGGCATGGGAAATTAAAAATGGGTCCGACCATCGAGACTTAAGCTTCCCGGGGAAGAGTCGGAGTCGAGAGTTGTATAGTAACACACTCTCTCCCTTATGGAACTCCCGGGGGAGGATATTCTTGTCATGCCACATTTTGGTACATTTCTTGTAGAGTTTTGCGTTCTCATAGGCGAGGTGACGCCATTCTTCGAGCTCGTTGAGTTGTAGCAAATGTTGTGTACCTACACGTTGAGAGTTAAAATTCAGAAACTTGATGGCCCAAAAGGCACGATGCTCAAGCTCAACGGGCAAGTGACATGTTTGGCCAAAAACAAGACGATACGGGGACATGCCAATTGGGGTTTTATAGGCAGTCCTATAAGCCCAAAGAGCATCATCTAACTTAAGGGACCAATCCTTTCTTGATGCATTGACCGTCTTTTCTAAGATGCGCCTAATCTCCCTATTTGAAACCTCCACTTGGCCACTCGTTTGTGGGTGGTATGGGGTCGAAATTTTATCCCTCACCTCGTACTTGTTCAATAAAAGCTCGAACTGTTTGTTGCAAAAGTGGGTGCCCCCATCACTAATGATGGCCCGGGGAGTTCCAAATCGAGTAAAAATATGCTTCTTTAGAAAAAGAGTGACTACCCGAGCATCATTAGTGGATGAGGCCACGGCTTCCACCCATTTGGAGACATAGTCTACCGCAACAAGGATGTATTTGTTTGAACAAGAATTGGGGAAGGGGCCCATAAAGTCCATACCCCATACATCGAACAACTCACACTCTAACATGTTATTTAAAGGTGTTTCATGACATTTAGAGATGTTCCCCATTCGTTGACATCGATCACATGATTTGACATAATGATATGCATCTTTAATAAGAGTAGGCCAGAAGAAACCTGATTGGAGGATCTTAGCTACCGTTTTGGAGGGCCCAAAGTGGCCACCCACCACCATATCATGACAATGAGAAAGGATAGAATTCACTTCCGTTTCGGGTATGCAACGTCGAATTAAGCCATCTGCACAAACTTTGAATAGAAAGGGTTCTTCCCATAGATATTGCTTCACATCAAATAGAAATTTCTTCTTTTGATGAAAAGTGATATCCGGGGGAAGGAGGCCCGTAACAATTTAATTGGCAAAGTTGGCATACCAAGGTGAAATATTGTCAGAAATAGCAAGGAGGTGTTCATCCGGGAATTCCTCATGAATGGGTGTCTCATCTAACGGATCATTCACTAGCTCTAATCGTGAGAGGTGGTCGGCTACTACATTCTCGGTTCCTTTCTTATCTTTTATCTCTGAATCAAATTCTTGTGGTAAAAAAATCCACCTAAGGAGTCTCGGTTTGGCATCTTTCTTGGCAAGCAAATATTTTAAGGCTGAATGATCGGTGTAAACTATCACTTTGTTTAGCAGGAGGTAAGAGTGGAACTTGTCGAATGCAAATACTATGGCTAGTAACTCTTTTTCCGTGGTGGCATAATTCAAATGTGCGTCGTTAAGAGTTTTACTAGCATAGTAAATGGTTCGAAATACCTTTTCCTTTCTTTGGCCAAGGACCGCTCCAACTGCGGTGTCACTCGCATCACACATCAACTCGAATGGTAAGCTCCAATCGGGGGGTGACATGATAGGGGCGGAGACCAAACGGTCATTCAAAGCGAGGAAGGCCTGCATATAAGAAGAATTGAAATCAAACAGTGCATCCTTGACAAGCAAATTAGACAAAGGTTTTGCAATTTTAGAGAAGTTCAAGATAAATCGCCTATAGAAACCGGCATGCCCGAGAAAACTCCTAACGGCTTTGACCGAAGTGGGCCGGGAAAGTTTTCTATGACCTCAATCTTGGCTTGGTCCACTTTGATCCCTTTTTGAGAGATCTTGTGGCCAAGCACAATTCCCTCCCGGACCATTAAATGACATTTTTCCCAATTCAAAGCAAGGTTGGTTTCCTCACAATGTTTTAGCACATTATTCAAATGAGCAAGACATGTATCAAAAGTTGTTCTGAACACAGAAAAGTCGTCCATAAAAATTTCTAAGAAATCTTCAACCATATCATGAAAAATCGCCATCATGCATCTTTGAAAGGTGGTCGGGGCATTACACAAACCAAATGGCATCCTTCTATAAGCAAATGTGCCATAGGGACAAGTGAAAGTGGTTTTCTCTTGGTCCTCGGGATCTATGGCAATTTGATTATAGCCGGAGTAACCATCAAGGAAACAATAGAACTCATGCCTGGCTAACCTTTCAAGCATTTGGTCAATAAAAGGGAGGGGGAAATGATCCTTACGGGTGGCATCATTCAATTTACGGTAATCTATACACACACGCCACCCGCTAAGCATACGAGTTGGGATCAATTCATTATTCGCATTCTCAATTACCGTTATCCCCCCTTTCTTGGGCACCACTTGGGTAGGGCTCACCCACGCACTATCAGAAATAGGATAGATTATACCTGAATCGAGCAATTTTATCACTTGCTTCTTTACTACCTCTTGTATTTGTGGGTTTGACCTCCATTGTGGTTGGCGTGTAGGCTTGGCGAGTCCTCCATAAGTATCTTGTGCATAAATATTGCTTGACTAATGCCTTTGATGTTCTCAATTTTCCACCCGAAAGCTCGTTTGTGAGACCTCAACACTGTCATTAGTTGCTCTTCTTGTGGTCCTGAAAGAGACGAAGAAATGATCAATGGTAGTGTCTCATCATCATTTAAGTACACATATTTAAGGTGGGAGAGGAGGGGTTTGAGTTCGAGAGAAGGGGGTTCTTCAATAGATGGGCGAGTGACTCCCGACAATGATCTATCAACTTTGATGAAGCCTCTTGAATGATAGAAAGATTTGCATTCCAAGCTTAGAACGCTTTCCACTTGATCCTCACTCTCCGAGTCCACTTGTATGGAGTTCATAAGATCCCGTTCGAATGAATTTTCAATCGTATTACCCTGCAAATACTCAACAATCAACGGGTCAAACCTATCAATTCGAAAACACGAGTCATGATCAAGAGGGTGTTTTAGGACTTTGTAGACATCAAAGGTAACCTTGTCGTCGCCCACATTCAAAGTTAGCTTACCATTAGCAATGTCAATCACCGCCTTACCCGTGGCTAGGAATGGTCTCCCTAGGATTAATGGCACCTCCGCATCTTCCTCCATATCAAGGACCACAAAATCAACCGAGAAATAAAACTTGTCGACTTAGACAATAACATCTTCGATTATCCCCTTAGGCTTCTTGATTGATCGATCGGCGAGTTGAAGGCTCATTGAGGTCGGCTTGGGATTGCCAAGGCCTAACTTCTTAAAGAGCGAATACGAGAGGAGATTGATGCTAGCCCCTGAGTCACATAACACTTTCTCGAATGACAAAGACCCAATTGTGCACGGGATTGTGAGGCTCCCGGGATCTTGGAGTTTAGTTGACAATTTATTGAGCAATACGGCGGAGCATTCTTCAGTGAGACACACCGTCTCATTTTTCTCCCACTTCTGTTTGTTGGAGAGTATGTCTTTGAAGAACTTCACATAATTCAGCATTTGGAGAATGGCATCAATAAACGGAATGTCAATCCTCACCTCATGAAGGATCGCCAAAATCCAAAGAAAGCTCAGATCCATCTCCTTCTTCTTCCTCTTGTGTGCCTTTGGGAAGGGGAGACGAACCTCGATAGGAGGAGAAGGCGTTGGAGTTGAGGAACTAAAACCGGGTGAAACATGAGACAGCGCCTGGGCGTCTATATTGGCGCCTAGGCGCGGATTCTGTGGCGTCTGGGCGCGTGACATAGGGCGCTCGGGCGCGTGACTGCGAACTGATTCATCTTGCAGGGGCACGGGTCGTGCCTGGGCGCCGTATGATGGGCGCCTAGGCGCGAAACTGCGAAGCTCCTGTTCAGAGCAGGGGAGATCTGGTGCCTGGGCGCCATAAGAGGGGCGCTTGGGGGCCGATGTACTGGCAGTTTCACTCTCCAATTGTTTTCCACTTCTCAAGGCTACGGCATTGCATTGAGCCTTCGGGTTTTTTTCCGTGTCGCTTGGTAGAGTCCCCGGGGCTCTACCATTCACTGCATTGGAAATTTGACCCACTTGTGTTCGCAAATCCTTCATCTCCATAAACATATCCTTCATCATACTCCGAAGCTCGTTGAACGATGTATCAGACTTCTTCATGTGAGCATCGAGTCTCTCATCGGTTATGGGAGGTCGCACTTGCACTTGACCTTGACCTTGACCTTATCCATTGAAGTTGCCTTGACTCGGGGGTGGGTTATTGAAAGGTGGCCGTGGAGCTTGATAGATCTCCGGTTGTGCGTTTTGTGAGGGGCTGGGCTTTTTTTGGAAAACTTTCGGGTACATGAGAGTTCAACTGGTGTCGATTATGATTCCCCACAAAATTTACATCTACAACCTCCGATTCTGGGGCAACCACTTCCTCTAACTCTTGCACACAAGCAACCCGTCGATTTGGTGGAGGAAGCTCATCATCATCTTCGGGGTAAAGTTCATCCTCCCTAGCCATTTGCTCAAGCTTAATCCACACGGTCCTACTATCAAGGCCCAAAAGGTCACCACCGGCTCCCACATTGAGTCGGTGTCGAATTTGAGATCGGACTCCATTATAGAAATGTTGAACTTGCTCATCTCGAATATAGTTGTGATCGGGACACTTTCGAAGCATACCATTGTACCTTGCCCATGCGGATGCTAAAGACTCGTTCGTTGTTTGTTTGAACCCCTTAATCTCACTTCTAAGCTCGTTGATTTTTGATGGAGGGAAGAATTTGTTTAGAAACTCATCTACTAGATCATCCCATGTTCCAATTGATTGAGGGGGCAATGACTTGTACCAAACAATAGCCTCATCTTTCAAGGAGAAGTGAAATAGTTGGAGGCGGATGGCATCAAGGTCTCGTGGGTTGAATTGCATAGTAGATATCACATTCTCGAAGTGATCGAGGTGGTCATGAGGTGAGTCTCTTGAGTCACCATAAAAAGGCTCCGCTTAAACCATCCCGAACATGTGAGAAGGAATGCGGAAATGTGGAGTAGCAAAATCCGGGAAGATAATGGGTCCCGGTGTAGTGTGTACCCGGGGTGGTTGATTACCACGAACCGATGAAGGAGGCGGTGGAGGTGCCGGTTGCATAGCTTGAAACAAATTTTGCAACCACTCCCTATTCTCTGGAAGATTCATATCGGGGAAGTTCCCATTCGGATTTGGATTGAGATTGTGTGCCATTTCTCAAGCTCTTCTACTATCCCAAAGAACACGCTCAATCTCGAGCTCGAAATCGTAGAGGGGCTCGTTGGATGAGCGGGTCATGCACCACAAACCAAACCTATCAATTGAGCACAAGAACAAAAATTAGACTAATATGAAAATAAAGCAAAAACAAGAAGATGAACAACAAACTAGGAATTATGAAAACATAAACAAAAAATTAAAAACTAGAATAAACAAGACCCCGACAACGGCGCCAAAAACTTGACACGCTAATACCTAACGTGCTTGGATAGCAAGTATACTAGTCGTGCATAGTAATAAGTAGACTAAAAGTCCGGGTTGTCGAACCTCAAGGACTAGGTATTTTAGTTTATGATTGACAATAAAAGAAAGACAAACGTGCAAGAATTGATTAAATAAACGAAGGATAAAAGAGGAACAAGCTATAGATTAAAACTCACGTATGATAAAATGACCAAGGCACATGCTACAACCGAATCTACTTGTCAATATATATGGGTTACTCCTCGAATTATTAGACTCCTATTTCTTTGGTGGAAACTCCTAAGTTAACTATTACCCGATGTCTAGGCTCATAATAATCCTATGATTAATTGACGGTTCTCTAAATATGTCTATTCGAGAATCTTAATCAATAACCACGCATTAACGTTCTAGAGCTTCCCAGAATAAATTCGGCCAACAGCACCCGGAAATCTTTACCTATTTCTAGGAGCAATTCCTCATTTGTTTCGGATGATGTGTTAATTCACTTGAACCCTAACCTATCTTCTCTCGAACAACTAGATTAGGCAAGATAGCAAGCATATGGTGATCAAGCACATGATTGGAATAAAAGCATGAAATTAACACACAAAGCAATAGGAGAATTAATACAAAAATAACTTCATATATATTTACTCATAAATTTGGCCTTCACATGGCCTTAGTCTCACAAATTTAGCTCATAATCAATAACATAAAAGAGCCTAATGTAGTCATATACATAATCATAGACAAGTACGTAAGGAAAAACATATACAAACTCCCTATATTGCTTGATCGATGATGTATCTGAGTCAAGAGCTTCAATCCCAAGCTAAACCTCCTTCATAGCCTCTTAGAGTTGATGAAGAATGGCCTAAAACCCAACAAATCGCCTCCAATCTCCCAGATTTCGAACCCCCTCAAATGAATTGAAAAATCCAATTTTATACTTCCAGAATTCTGTTATCGCGGCGCCTGGGCGCGCGTCGATCGGCGCCTGGGCGCAACCTACGTGGCGTGTGTTTCTTGGGGCAAAAGCTCATGGGCACCCAGGCATGGAGAATGGAGGAGCCTAGGCGCGGGCAAAGTGGTGCCTGGGCGTGGCTCTGCGAAGCCTAACTTCTGTCTGCTAGGATCGCGCCTGGGCGCGGGTAAAGTGGTGCCTGGGCGCCTCACTGCGAAGCCTTGAGTAGAGTTGGATAAATGAGTCGTCTTTTTCCCCTTTTCTTCGTCCATCGTCGCTTACTACCTGAAATCACTTTACACACATATTAAACGCACGAGTGGCACGAAATAAACTATATACGGGCCTGAATTGTCACTAAAAAGGCCTAAAAACTCATGCAAAAATGACTCCTATCAATAAAGCTTCACACTGTAGTACAAGAAGGTCAAAAAGATGATCCTTGTACCTATGATCAAGCAATGGTGGATGTCGACGCTTCAAGATGGCGAGAAGCCATGGAAACAGAAATGGACTCTATGCAATCGAACCAAGTCTGGACTTTGGTAGATCATCCTGAAGGTATCAAACCTATAGGATGTAAGTGGATCTTCAAAAGAAAGATAGGTAGCGATGGCAAGGTTGATACCTTTAAAGTCAGGCTTGTAGTGAAAGGGTATAGTCAAAGAGAAGGAATTGACTATCAAGAAACCTTTTTCGCCCATGGCCATGATAAAGTCCATACGAATACTATTATCCATAGGTGCATACTTAGATTATGAGATATGGCAGATGGATGTCAAAACGGCTTTTCTGAATGGATTCCTCGAGGAGGATATCTATATGGAACAACCAAAGGGTTTTGTATCCGAGTTCGATATCTATAAAGTATGTAAACTTGAGAGGTCCATATATGGTCTCAAACAACCATCTAGAAGCTAGAATCTCCGTTTTGATGAAGTAGTAAAGGGATATGGCTACATCAAGAACGAAGATGAACCCTGTGTCTACAAGAAAACTAGTGGGAGAAAACTCTCGATCTTAGTACTATATATGGATGACATTCTACTTATAAGAAATGACGTAGGAATGCTCACCACAGTCAAGAAATGACTTTCGAGTACTTTTTTCATGAAAGACTTGGGAGAAGCGACATACATTCTAGGAATTTGTATCTACAGGAATAGAACAAATAGCATGATAGGTCTCTCTCAAACCCTTTACTTAGAAAAGGTCCTAAAGAGGTTTAGGATGGACAATTCTAAGAAAGGGTTTCTTCCCATGAGGCATGAAGTACACTTGTCCAAGTCTATGTGCCCTCAAAGTGAGGAAGATAGGCAGGAGATGAGTAATGTACCCTATGCTTCTGCAGTAGGTAGCCTGATGTATGCAATGTTGTGTACTAGACCCGACATTGCCTATGTTGTGAGCATGGTGAGTTGATTTCAGGCAAACCCAGGAAAGGAACATTGGATAGCTGTGAAAAATATCCTGAAGTATCTGAAAAGAACTAAGGATATGATTCTCATCTACGGAGGTAGAGACCTGAAGATGGAAGGTTATTCTGATTCAGACTTTCAATCTGATGTTGACGACCGAAAATCCACTTTGGGGTTTGTTTTTACTCTCAATGGTGGAGCGGTGTCTTGGAAAAGTTCCAAGCAAAGCACAACCGCTGATTCCACCACTGAAGCAGAGTAGGTGGCAGCCTTAGAGGCAGCAAAAGAAGCTGTTTGGATGAGAAAGTTTCTTGGAGAACTTGAATCAGTCCTTAGTGCTCAATTCCCATTACAAATTTATTGTGATAACAATGGAGCTATAGCGCAAGCCAAGGAACCGAGGTCTCATAACAAATCCAAACTCATTGAGAGAAGATTTCACATGATCAGGGAGATCATTGGCAAAGGAGGAATAGCAGTGCAAAAAATAGCCTCAGCTGACAATGTAGCTGACCCGTTCACAGAACCACTGCCTCAGGCTGTTTTGGACCGACACCTGGAAAGGATGGGTATTAGATACCACAATGAGTGGCATTGAGTGTAAGTGAGAGATTGTTAGGATTATGCCCTCAGATGCCATAGAGGATAGTATGAATAGGGCATCTGTCTTGTATTCAACTTAAATATTATATATAATAAAAGGCATCATTTAAGTTTTCACATAATTCTTATCTGCGTCTATAAGTTGTGTAAAATATTTTGTCCATGTTTTCAGTGCGATCCCTCTACTTCCTATGGGATAGGAAGAGTGGCACTAGAGAGATCGATCTTGATTACTAAACAAGTTCGCAAGTAATATAAAGTCTTTAATGGACAAATAAAGACTTCGAATACTTGTACAATCTTAGCTCCGACATGGGAGTGCCTATCTAGTATCATGGGATGATAGGAAATTAAGATTGTAGGCACATTAGTGGAATTGATATGCTCGAACACGACTCGCATCGATTCTGTCACATGGGTTTTCACTCTATGACTGTCAATGACAGAACTGATTATGTGTAATAGGTATATGTGAACCTTTGACCTGAAGTATTAGGCTGAAGATACACTTGTGATGTCAAGTCTTTCACTAGAGTAGTTAGACCCAATTCATCTGTTGGTGGGGTCAACCTCGAAATGCGGACTTAATGGGCAAGTGATAGTCTTAGCAGATATCTAAGACGGATTTGTTCTCTCATTAGTGAATGAAAATGTACCTTATGTAATTATAGATAAATAGAGATCAAAGTCTTTGGCCAAAACAAACGAGACGATTGTGCTAGGCACCAAATCGATCTCAATGATCTTGTATTATTATAATTTATACATATGGTCAAGTCCAGTGAGTTTGGCATAACCATGACTCTCACTGGATCGGGGAGAGTGAACGAAGGGTTTATACATACACGGTACTTAAGATTGAAAGGTTGTGGAATGATCCATTCATTCGTATTTCATTTGGGCTACGAAGTGGGCCACATGACTGGCTAAGTGTTACCCACTTCCTTTGGTTTCCTCTCATTGCCAAATGAACGAACCTAAAACGTCGCGCTAAAGAATTGATGAAGAAAACTAAAAAAGGAATTTTCTATTTTCAATTTTATTTTGGAGAGATTTAATTTATTGGATAAGTTAAATAATTAATTGCTTATTGGATAAGATAATTAATTATTGGATAAGATTAGTTATTAATTAATTTCTTAGAGAAATATATTAATGAATTAATTTATGTAATTAATTTTATTATTTAATTAATATATTTATCTATTGGATAAAATAAATAGTTAATTGAATAAAGAAATTAACAAAACAAAAGAATTTCGGACCCTATATGCGTCCATGAGGACACCCATTAGGCTAGGTTGGATGATCAAATTGGTCTCTTTTGTTTTGTCTTGGTCAACAAGTCATTGAGTTATAAAAGGACTCTCTTGACTTTAACCTAGAGATGTGAAGACATTACATGAATTGTAACTCTCCAAAGAATAGAAGAAGAAAAATATCCTCCCTCTCTATACACCAAAGTCGTCACCCCTATAGAGAACAAGAAGGGAATTTTTCATCATCAATTATCGCGTGATAATTTAGAGGCAACGTGATTCGTTGTTGGATTCATCTACAATTTCAAGAATTGAAGAACACGAGGGTTGCAGAATGCAAGAAGTTCATCAATCTAAAGTTTAAAAGAAGAATTAGATTCTCCTACCACCTCGTTTCGAAGGGTAAGTCGGATTTACTCGTTAATGCATGTTTGAAATTCAATTAAGTGAATTAGAGTACACTTTTGGATTTTTAATTAAATTTTTGAAATCCTTCCGCTGTGTTTATGTGTTTTTACGTGAAACCCAACACTTAGGGTCCCTTTCCTTAAGGTGGGGGTATCTCTTAGGTGTTCCTCACCTGAGAACCTTGCCCCCTGGCAGCTGTTGGAGCGGGGGGTGCACGTGATGGAACCACGCCCCTCGGCAGCAGTTGGAGCGGGGGGGTGAACCGCCCTCACTGCTGCTCGCACAGAGGCATCTTCAACTAGAGCCAGCAGTGCCTCTTGAGTGATCTTAAACACCCTGGAAGCAAGGGGTGGAATCACTGCTGGTGTTACGTGTGGCACATTTTGCTCGTTTGACAGGGGCTCTATTTCAGGACCTCCCCCGTCAGTCGAACCATTGGGGGGATTTTCTTTTCCCACTTGAATGTTGGGCCGATCTTCAGGCGTTGGGTTAGGAATTTCATCGGCAGCAGCTGGCTGATGGTGACTAGTCATCCTATAAATGCGCTTGTGACCTAGTTTGCATAGTCAATGGCTGGAGCGCTGTTCCCACAGACGGCCCCAAACTAATGATGATATAAATTGTCAGTCAATGAATATCACGTGATGACCACGTGGGGTGGAGAATCTGATCCAACTCACGACAAACTAGATCGAGGGTTGATGAATGTATAGACTGCACTCGCTGTTTAAGTGAGCTGCCTTCATACCCAATGAATATGGGATCAAGTCAGTTCGTAGTTTTGTATTGGTTTTACTCTCAATTCTAGCTAGTGGATTTTCTGGAGAAAGTAGATAATAATTTTTTCCAGCTCCTCTAAGGTATTTATATGAAGCTAATAGTGGGTCATAGGTCATGGACTCAATTTTAGCAGTAGCTAGTTGGGCTTATAAGTATACCCATTATTTAGCCTCTTAGACTACTAAAGTAGCCTAGTTAATCTTATTGGGTCATCAGCCCTTTTTAACTTGACTAATATATCACCCACGAATTGGACCCACGGGTGGCGCCCCGACCCAAGAGTACAAGCGAATTACCATAATGCCCTTAGACATTTTCGGAGCACACCATTACTTAAATTGTTAATCAAAAAAATCAAAAGAAAAAAATGTAAAAAAAAAAAAAAAAAACTAAAAGAAAAATTAGAGAAAAGAATTTGATATGAAACCGCTCAAAATTCAACAGGTAGACTCCTAACTAGTAAAAAAAAGATTATTATGACGAAAAAACTTTATCAAAATTTTAAAACAAGAAATAAGATTTTTTATTTTTTTTAAGAAAAACAAATAAGAAAGGAACAAGAAATAGAATTCAGAAAATTGATAGGGGCAAAAGAGCTAAAAAGAAAAAAGTTGGGTGGGCAAGAAGTTATGGGGAGAGAGTTTAGTGATGGGAAAGTAGCACAGTTTCGCCCCATTCCGCCGTATCCGTACTATCTCCGCCGCCTGTCTCAGCTCCTGCTGTGGCTGATCTAATTCAGTGCGGCGGTGACCATATTTTTGCCTAGGAATTTTTGTCCCCACTTTATGGTGACAAAAGTACAGAGAACTAAATTCTGTGACCCCTCTTTTCTTTAACCATTACATACTATTCTTACATCACCTAAAAGTACATAAAAGACGGATTTTGCTCTCCGGTTCATCAATTTGCTTGGTCACGTGCATTACTACAAATTCTACTTTATATAATTTGGCGTCCTAGTTGTAAATTTTTAAAGGTCATGATGTCATGTTGCAGCAAGCATGCATCATATTGAACGGCTCTTTATATGCAAAATCATTTAAGATTTCGAGAATTTGTAAGAATGCAAGTCGAATAGAGCCTCTCTCGAGTCTGAGCTTTTTATTGAGCCGAATTAGAACTTCGTAATTTCTTTTTGTCACAAAATATTGAAACCCAACTCAATTTGGCTGGTCATACCAGTTGACCGCTATCCAACCCTTCAAACGGTCCGGGTTAGAGCATCAAACCAATAAAATTTGGAAACCACACTACTTTTAGAAACCATTAAAACCGACGGTTCGGTCAGTGAACCGGTTGACCATGTGCTGGGTCATGAGAACCTACCGATTCATGATATTTTCCCAAAATACATATAAATTGCACAAACTAAGTTTGAACTTGAGATCTTTAATAATTGAAAAAAACTACTACTAAATCAATGCCCAAATAATATTATATTTTTAAATTCATATGCATATAATTAAGTTCATGTTCTAAACTTCGAATCTCTAATTTTCCTTTGCCACCATTTTTTATGAGTTTCTAATCACTTGATTTTTTCTACTAATAACTAATTTTCGGGAAAAAAAATACTAACTGATGTGTGTGGTTTTCACATCAATAAGAAATTGCGATAGAATATATAAAAATATAGTATAAAGCACGAATATAAAGTAGATGAACAAGAGACTTACGTGGTTCGATCTAATGAAGACCTACGTCCACTGGTGTAATTTGTGGCTTGGTTTATTCATATAGGGGGTATTTATACAAGTAATTGATGAGTATGCTAGAATGGTAAGTCAATTATGCCTAAAATACAATTCGTAATATGGATTAATTATAAGCTATCTATATTGGGCTATAATCAATCGGGTATAATTGGTAAATGTATAGGATCTCAGGGTTGATTTACGCAGGTCTATATATGGTAAGTCTTGTAATTGATTAGATCTTGTCTCCCGGCTTGCCATAATTAGCGTTGCCCTACTTGTGCAGGTCAGGTCATCGGATCATCCAGCTAAGCATGTCGGAATATAATATCTTCTAGAAGGATCCAAGTCCATAAAACCATTGGGCTTAGGCCCACACGGTACTGGACTACTCAGCTTGGCATGTTTGATTAGTCGTGGCGATGGTCCACCAGTCGCCGTAGTGTCGAATCCACTTATAGAGGTGAATCCTCCCCTTTCTTCATGTTGGTCGTCCTGCAGGTCTGCAACCACAAGTGGCGCAACCTCCAGTTACTTCTTCAGCTTGTCCAGGTAATGCAGCTCCAGGTATTTCATCTATTGAAGTGATCTTATGACCACCTCTGGCATCACCTTCTCCAGCTTTGGATGCCCGGGGATGGGTACATTAGGTCTGTATGTGCTTTTTTAAACCCTGCAGACCTACAGACCTCCGTACGTCGGGTAGTCACGTCTACATTCCTTTTTAGTCAATGATCAATTTGATGTATGTTGCGGACAAATTTCTTTCTTTGAGTGCCGACATCACAAAGTTACTTTTATTGTTATCATCACGGGTTGGGCTTCTCCAGCTACACCAGAGAATCCTTCATCTGTAGGTCCGGTTGTCCTCTATGTAGTTGACCAGCATGTTGTTGCTTCACCTGGGCAGCTTATTGTTGAGGTTGCACTTCTTGCTTTAGCTAATGCTATTCCTTTCTTTGACGAGACAAAGCTTGCAAAGTAATTTTCCTTCTTTCATGAATTGTGCTTTTGAATGAGCACGTGTACTTCTCACTCCTTCTTTCTTCTTCTCTTCATCTGTCTAGGTCTTAGGCAGGGACATGCACAACTTCTCAGGTTTGCAGGTTGTATTGCTCAGCCTTGCCTATGTCTTACCTACCTTGATTCACAAAATAAAAAATAGAGTCGAACTTGCTCTACCTCCTGAGGGGAGTAGGTTAGCCTTAGTATTACTTTATCACAAGATAAATTTAGTAGGATAAACAGTGAATCAAATTGCTATAAAATATTGTGCTCATAAAATCATCATAAAATATTGTGACCATACCTCCCTCCTGGCATTTCAAACATTCCCTCAGAATTTCCTGTTGAATCTAACATCCAATATACCTCACAAAAAATCAAACAAATTAATCAGTTTTCAGGTAATACCACCAGACCTACACTGAGCCATAGCTATAGCTGGGTTAGGTGGCCTACTTTCTGTAATCGTGGGGACTTGCTTCTCATCCTCCGTCAATTCTTAGTAATTTCTTAACACGTGCAATCGTGTGGACATGCACTATTATTATGCAATCGTGGAGACTTGCATTGGGAACAAACACCCTTTCTTTCTCATATGCAATCGTGGGGACTTGCATTGGGATCAAATACCCTTTTTTTCTCATATGCAATCGTGGGGACTTGCATCATGATCAAACACCCTTTCTTTCTCTTATGCAATCGTGGGGACTTGCATCGGGATCAAACGCCCTTTATTTCTCTTATGCAATCGTGGGGACTTGCATCAGGATCAAACAACCTTTCTTTCTCTTATGCAATCATGGGGACTTGTATCGGGATCAAACATCTTTTCTTTCTTGCAATCGTGGGGACTTGCACACGGGATTGAACACCTGTCAACAGGCGCATACAATTGTGGGGACTTGCACCGCAATATGCAATAGTGGAGACTTGCATACGGGATCGAACACCCGTCAACAGGCGCATACAATCGTGGGGACTTGCACAGCAACTATGCAATCGTGGAGACTTGCATTTACCACCTACCTTATTACACCTTTTCCTCTCCTCCGTACTCAAATTTCCTGAACGGGCTAGTGTGGTCGGCCCGTACCACAGGTATCCTTCCTTATTTCCCGCATTTCTCCGTACTTCTCCTCTTTATTTCTTCTCCAACCTTATGGCTGCCCTTCTCTCCTTGTCGCTCCAAACCCTGGTCTGCTGGAGCCATCCCAAAGATGATTTATCACCCAGTCCCTCCTTATCTCCTCTTGGTATAAGGCCTTCAGGTCCACCACCAATATTACGCCTGGCGTCACGGACCCCGACTACCTACCCAGGTGGTACATTCCTAGTCCCCCGACTACCTCTCTTCCACCAACTACCATTACTCCACATTTCAATAATCAATTTATACATACGTATATACAAACTTAAATATTTCATAAAATAGATTCTTACTAGAACTTTGGAGCTCCGCATCTGACTTTGCAAAGAAGGTACTATAATCTTAGGTATTACCTGAAAACAAAAACCATCACTACTCACAAAAACATTAGCAATTTGGTGAGTCCATACATTGAATCGCAAAATTAAGCATATCACGAATACTTGAATATAGAATGTTTTCAAATTTTGAATGTTCCACAGATGAGGGAGTAGTTTTCCCTGACTATCCTCCAGCTTTGTATGCTTCACCAGCTAACACCTATTTAAATTTTCTAAAAAGATAAATGTTAATGAAAATTGTGAGTCCTGCAAAAAGCTTGCAAAAGTTTTTTACCTTCTCATTAAGTATAACTCTTTAATCGTAATTGAATAATATTGCAACTTAGCTTATGGTGTGAATAAGTAGGTATGCACATGATGCAAGGATGATGCTTGACCATGCCTATGTTACTATTGATGTGGATAAGTAGCTATGTACATGATGCATAGATGATGCTTAACTATGCCTATGATGCGCATGCAATGCTATGCTCATGATACCTGAATGATGTCCAAGGATGATTTTTGTTATGAAAATTTTTACCATTTTTTTGGTCAAGCAAAGACCTAACCTGAATTCCCGTATTTGCTGAGCAGCCTTAGATGCTTCAGCTATTACCATCTTTTTCTCACATTTGCTGAGCAGCCCTAGCTGCTTCAGCTATAATTGTCTTTTTCCCTCGTTTGCTGGCCAGCATGACGTGCTTCAGCTATTACCGTATTTATAGTATTACTACCGTCTTTGCTGAGCAGCCTTATTTGGTTTAGCTATTATCGTCTTTGCTAAGCAGCTTTAGCTGCTTCAGCTATTATCGACTTTTCCCGTATTTGTTGAGCAACCTTAGCTGCCTCAACTAATACCGTCTTTGCTGAGCAACCTTAGTTGCTTCATCTATTACCGTCTTATCCCTCATTTGCTGAGCAGCTTTAGTTGCTTCAGCTATTACGACCTTTTCCCTCATTTGTTGAGCAGCATAAGCTGCATCAGCTATTACCTTCTTTCCTAAGCAGCCTTAGCTGCTTCAGCTATTACGGCCTTTTCCCTCATTTGTTGAGCAGCATAAGCTGCATCAGCTATTACCGTCTTTGTTGAACAGCCTTAGCTGCTTCAGCTATTACTGTATTTTCCCACTTTTGCAGAGCAGCCTTAGCTGCTTCAGCTATAACCGATTTTTTTTCGCCTTTGTTGAGCAGTATAAGCTTTTTCTGATATTTCCATTTTTTCCCACATAAGGCTGCTTCAGCTATTACCGTCTTTTTTCTTCCATTACCGTCATTTTCTGCCTTTGTTGATCATCTTAAGCTGCTTCAGCTATTATCGTTTGCTGAGCAGCCTTAGTTGCTTTAGCTATTACCATCTTTGTTGAGCAGTCTTAGCTGCTTTAGCTATTACCATCTTTGCTGAGCAGCCTTAGGTGCTTCAGCTATTACCGTATTTTTCAACTTTTGCCGAGTAGGCTTAGCTTCTTCAGCTATTACCCTTTTTTTCTGCTTCAGCTATTATGGTTTTTTTGTCTTTACTGAGCAGCCTTAGCTGCTTCAGCCATTACCGTTCTTTTCCCACGTTTGCTAAGCAACATAAGCTGCATTAGCTTATTACCGCCTTTGCTGAGCAACCTTAGCGTCTTCAGCTACCTAACTTTTCTCGCCTTTGCCTCAGGTATGCTTTGGTCACACTTGCTTACCTGGCTCGCCACACCTATACTAATTATTGATCTATACAAGGACTCCATAAAATCAATTTATGCTCTCTAAGAAATAAAAATATTAGTGAGATCTAGAGACTCTCTTTTTCATTTTCTACCTTCCATTTCAATGTCGTAAGATAATTGATGATGTAAGAGAATAATATAAACATGGTAAGTGGCTTGATTTAATCCACCATTAAAAATCATGTAATATGAGAGCATGATGAAATTCCATATGTGTGGCTTAATTTTCCTACTCCACATGACAACACAAAAAAGGAATTAATATAGGCATGGAAAGTCATATCTCAATCATATGGAAAGTCAAAGGATATCCTATTCATCACGGAATGTAAATATTTATACCTTAATTTAATATGAAAATTTCAGCACAATTGCACTAAATTGTAAATCTCATGACAAAGTTTATGCAAGTATTATTAACCTCAAATGAAATCTCATAGCCAACAATTAAGTCTTATACGGAAAATAATCACCCAATCAAATGATGAGTTGTTATTAGAAAATCACACATTTATTTCTTGAAGAACATTATAAAAATGTGCATATTTGTAAAAAAATAAAATTCTAACCGAGCCGTATTTGAATCAATATTTGGCAAAGAATCATTTTATAAAAATCAATTGTTCGTTCTTGGCCACAAAAGAGAAACAAGCTCTAATCAAATCTCGAATCAATTACTTTCAGGGAATTGTCTAGAATTACTACAAGAGACAAATTCAATCAATCCAAATTATGGTTTAGAAATTACCATACATGCTGTCGTTAGAGGGGATTTATGCTATAACTAAGATGATTTACCTTAACCAACAACAATAATGATATGGCATGTGCTTAAGTGTAAATTTTAAATCTTGCTGGTGAATAAAATATTCACCTCTATTATGACTTTCCCCCTCTCTTATTCCCGTGCAAAAGTGTAAAATATAAACATAGGATTGATAACAAAGGTGAATATCATACTCAGAGTTAATTCTTCAAAGTCTACTTCAAAATTGGAGGTCTAACGCACTGCATCTGAGATTCTCATACATCGCCGGATTTCTTCACCGTATTCACTACTCCATTTATATATATACATATATTCTACATAATTTCACAAAAAGATATATATAATTCACGTCTCGCTCAATATTCCCACAGACGGTGCCAATTGATGTGTGAGGTTTCACATCAATAAGAATATGCGATAGAACATATAAAAATATAGTATAAAGCACGAATATAAAGTAGATAAATAAGAGATTTATGTGGTTCGGTCTAATGAAGACCTGCGTCCATGGGTGTAATTTGTGGCTTGGTTTATTCATCCTCATAGGGGGTATTTATACAAGTAATTGATGGGTATGCTCGAATGGTAAGTTATTATGCCTAAAATACAATTGGTAATAAGGATTAATCATAAGCTATCTATATTGGGTTATAATTAATCGGGTATAATTGGTAAATGCATAAGATCCTAGGGCAGATCTCCTCAGGTCTATATATGGTAAGTTTTGTAATTGATTAGATCTTGTCTCCAGGCTTGCCATAATTAGCGCTATGCCCTACCTATGCAGGTCGGGTCATCGGATCTTCTAACTAAGCATGTCCGAATAGAATATCTTCTAGAAGGATCCAAGTCCATAAAACCATTGGGCTTAGGCCCACATGGTAATAGACTACTCAGCTTGGCCCAATATCCTAATTCTACCCACATCACTAACATTGAACCTTAATGACATGATTTTAAAAATAAATAGTTCATCTTTGAACTTTGATATTTTTTATCATTAAATATGATAGATTCATGATGTCAAGTATCTGAAATTAGGATAATTCTATTATATATGTATATATTGTTAGGATTATGCCCTCCATGCCATAGAGGAATTAGATTATTAAAGCATTTAGTTTTATGTTGTACAAACTCTCAATAATTTAATAAAGACATCTGTTTTTGTTCATATCTATTTTGAAGACATTGATATAAGTATTGAACAAATAAGTCCCGAGTAATCAAGATGGAGTTTCTATTCCTAATGATTTGAGGAGAACGATGCTAGAAGTGTCTGTTCCTTGTTTACTGAAACTAGAGTTCGCAGGTCGAAGAGTCTTAATTGGGCACTAAGACCTGACTTGTATGACGCAAGCTTTGACAAAGAATGTCAGTCGGTCACTTAGATGGTGGGAGCTTGTGCTATAGATATATCAATGGAATTGATATATTTGAACAGGGCCCGCCGTAATTCAACCACATGGGTAATTACTCGTTGACTGTCAATGATTGAATTACTGGTCACAGTAGTATGCGTGAGCCTTAAACCTGAGGATTCACGAAAATTGAACTTGTGATACTGAATGAGTTATTAGAGTAGTTAGGCCCAATTCACCCTTTGGTGCGATCAACCTCGAAATGCGGTTCAGAAGGACAAGTGGCAATTGTTCGGTGATTACCATTGTGGGATTCAATGTCTCGAGTAGTAAACGAATTAACGTATTGTGCTTTCATAGGTAAATAAAATTATAAGTCTTTGGAAAAAGTAAGAGAACTAACTTGTGTATAGTACATAAGGGTAGTTTAGTAATTTTATCTTACTATGATTCATAAAGCACAGTATCGAGTCCTGTGAGTTTGATGTAAAACATGACTCTCACTCGATCAAGATGTTACAGTGAAAGAGTTATACTCATAAGGTGTCTGTGACCTAAAGTTTCGTATTGATCTAATACATTCATCTCAATTGGGTTTTCGGTGTGAGTCCTCAAGACTGGCTAGTGACACTCACATCCTTGGTTTCCTCCAAATGTCAATTAAGACGAACCTAGAGAGTCGCACTTTAAAAGAATTGAGCGAAGAAAATTCTTTCGTCGTCAAATACATAAATTAGGTATTTTGCCATTTGATGAGCAAATTAATTTATTTGATTAATTGGATTAATAAAAATAAATTAATAATAAATAATTAGATGTATTTATTATGAACAAATTAAATTTATTTGATTAATTGGATTAATAAAAATAAATTAATAATAATACATAATTAAATTTATTTATTATAGTTATCCTAGTCTAAAATAATAATTAGATTATTTAATTGAGATGATTATTATTTAATATCATATTTTAATTAGATTAAAATATGCTGGAATTAATTAATAATTGGACTAAGCTGAAAGTCAACTTAGCCCAATATTGGATTACTTGGGCGTGTGCTAGGCGTGTGTGTAGGAGTTTGATGGGCTCAAGAAATTAATTGATTCCAAGCTCATCACTCCTTATATATACCTAACCGCCTAATTGTAAAACTCTAAGCTTTCACAATTAACTTGACAGCAAAGAATAAAGAAGAGAAAAATTTCTCTCCTCCCCTTTCATAGTTGTCGGCTCTAGGAGTGCAAAGGTGGTGGATTTTTCTTCAAACTTCTTCCGGCGTGATATCTAGAGGCAGGAGTTATTCAATTACTGGTACCCGATAGATCAAGAATTGGATTCAAATCAAAAGTTAGTAATTAGATGAAATTTGATTTCATCTTTTTCATATTTTCCAAAAATTACAAAATCTTTCAAATGCTAACAACAACTCTTCCTTCAAGGATTTTCGATGTTAAGTTGTTGTACATGTGGGAATGCCAGCACACTAACATGATGACTAAGGACGCTTTGGAAGTTTCTCGGCTTAGCCCCTCTGAGCTTTGACGCTCAACTAAAATATTACACTAGAGAGGAAACTATAGCCTGTTGTCGGGAAAATTATAATTTTGGTCTCATAACTTAGTTTATGTGTGCTTTTGATCTCAATATTATTGACTTTAGTATTATACGTCTCATAACTCCAAAAAATGTGCATTTTTCCATCATGTATTTAACGGAATTGGCTTGTGCGGCTCACATTTTCTGGAGTTATGGGACCAAAAACGCACATTTTTGGTGATTCATGTGCGCCGCAAATGCCAATTTCATCAAATACACGATGAAATCGTATCTTGAGACCAAAAACACACATTTTTTGAACTTATGAGACCTATAATGTTAAAGTCAATAATACTGGAATCAAAAACACTCATAGACTAAGTTATGAGACCAAAATTGTAATTTTTCGCCCGTTGCCATATATATTACTCGTGTGAAGGTGAAACTCTTTAATCTAATTGTTCACCAAGGTATCTTCAAATTCAAAAGTCAAAACTAATCATTTGATGTCTGTTAGACATGATTACAGAGACATTAAAGAAAGTTTTATGCACACATACGATCCGAGTCTCTTGTTTAAGCCACCAAGCTCGTTCTACTCAGTCCGGCCTTTTGATTTATGAATGTGTTTTATGTAATATGATTTTTTCGCATAAACCGTGCCATCTAGTAAATAAGATAGTTAAATGCGCAGATGCAGAAAACTAATTTATGGTAGGTATTTTTCGTGGGATATAACAATTAATAGAATATAGAATTATAGCTAGTGACTAGGGGGGAGTCAATTGAAATTAATGCAACTCAATTAAAGTGAATTTATTTCCGATGCACTTGTATTAATTCATCAACGTCTAGTTGCGGCAAGTACATTGGGACATTGAAAATTGCAATGATAAAACATTATTGATGGTAAACTATGAGAAGCGCTGTGAGACATTAAAGTTCGACCACAAAAGTTGCCCGTACGTTGTTTTATTTGATATTAGCAGTTAAGATATTGACTTCAAGTATGTACTGCAATATCCACCTCCATAATGTTGAGGGACACATATAACGTGATTTATTGCGTCACATCTGTTATCGGAAAAATTTTAAACATTTAAACATTGGCCATATTAAAATACTTAACTGCATATCCATATAATGATCTATACCCATCAATTGATATATGTACTTTTACAGAAAATTTCAACCATCACTGAAGTGATCCATATATATCTCGATTAATCACACTACTACAAAAAACGCCTATTACAATGATTTTTTTTATCTAATACAGCGGTTTTTAACCGTCGTAATAGAGTTTTGGCTTAATAGGACCCCCTATTACAGAGGTTATAGCTATAACCGCTGTAATAAGGCGTTTTTTTTTTTTTAAAATTCACCCCTATTACAGTGGTTATAGTAATAACCGCTGTAATAGAGTTTTTTTTTTATTTCACAAAATACGGTTTGTAATTTTACTATATCGGAATGACACGAAATTTGCACGGTCATAGCTAAACGGCGTTCTGAACAAGACACATGGATTTGCAATGCGGTCTTGTAATTTTCGTATAAAACGCAAATTTGAGACCTTAAACGATTTCAGATGGCTAAAATCACAAGACCGCATTGCAAATCCATGTGTCTTGTTCAGAACGCCGTTTCGCTATAATCGTGCAAATTTCGTGTCATTCCGACACGGTAAAATTACGAACTGTATTTTCACAAATACACAAATAATACACCACACATACACAAATATACATGCACCCACCCACACATACACAAATATACATACACCCACATATACACAAATATACATACACCCACACATACACAAATATACATACACCCACATATACACAAATATACATACACCCACCCACACATACACAAATATACATACATGACCCACATATACACAAATATACATACACCAACATATACACAAATATACATACACCCACACATACACAAATATACATACATGACCCACACATACACAAATATACATACATGACCCACATATACACAAATATACATACACCAACATATACACAAATATACATACACCCGCACATACACAAATATACATACACCCACACATACATAAATATACATACACCCACCCACACATATACAAATATACATACATGACCCACACATACACAAATATACATACACCAACATAACACAAATATACATACACCCACATAACACAAATATACATACACCCACACATACACAAATATACATACAACCACACATACACAAATGGTCGTGGTGGTGGCGGCGGCAGTGGTGCTGCGGTGGTGCTAGAGAGAGAGAGAGAGAGAGAGAGAGAGAGAGAGAGAGAGAAGCGGGAAGATGATTTTAAATTTTTGGTATCAGCCTATTACAGCGGTTCTTATGTGAACCACTGTAATAGGGAGTAGAAAGAGAAGTGGGAAGAGGATTTTAAATTTTTGGTTTTGACCTATTACAGCGGTTCACATAAGAACCGCTGTAATAGGTATTTTTGTTTTTGTTTTTTTTTTTGAATATATCCGCTGCCTATTACAGCGGCTTTGTCCAAACCATTGTAATAGGCCGGTTTTTAATTTTTTTTTCATTTTTTTTAATTTTCGCAACTCCTATTACAGCGGTTCGTGGGAGAACCGATGTAATAGGTGCCTATTACAGCGGTTCACCCATGAACCACTGTAATGGGCCCCTCCGTTCAGCGATTTTCGAAAAATCGCTGTAATAGAACATTTTTGTAGTAGTGTCATAATATAAATATCTTAATTTGTATATAGGTCAGTCGGGCAATTTGTGTACTATGACTCATATTTTGTAATAATAAGTCTCCTCATTTTGTTCCAAGAAAATAAGAAATAAAAGCTGAAGTGATTAATGTGTTAGATTTTCAGTTATTAATTATGTCCGGGAGAAAAAATAATATTAGTGACAATATATAAAATGCAATGTCAACATTCTCACTAATCACGTAAATACGTATATTTTAGTGACAATTGGTTTTTTGGATTAGACGTAGTAATGATTCTTACAAGGTTAATAATGTGTATAATTTATAATTATTGACGACTATTTAATAAGTATTTATAGAACTTAATGATGGTATTGCCACAATTATAGTATGATCATATTTATTGTCTTTCGGCGCTGCACACGTATGTCCGTAATTATTTATATTAACAATTCTTCACTATTATATTTGTGAAAATTATCATTGCAATAAAATAAATCTTTGTTAGCAACGAGGCATAACAAGATGAAATAATAACTAAACAAACATAAAAGATGATACAAGGGATTTTAATGTGGTTCGACAAATTGCTTACTTTTACGAATCGAAATTAGATCTATATCTTTATTTTCAGAGTCAATCATCAATTACAATATGCAACCCCATATTTATAGAGTGAGAGACTTGATACTCAACAAAACTAAAACATATTTAAAATAGAAAAGAAAAATTCTGTTCTTAAGCAACTAGGAAAAACATTCCTAATAAAAGTCAATTACCAAAATCAAGCCAAAACCACATAGAAAACACAATCTTACGCTTGCAAGCAACCAATCACGCTTTGACCATGCGGTCAAATCGCGCTTTGACCACGTGGTCAAATCTCTGCTGACTAGACCAAACCTACGTTGACTGTAGTCAAACAGCCTTCCAGGACCTTTTTTGACTTCTCTCTTGGATCTATTAACTTTTGCCAATCTTTTGCATCAACAAGTATCACAAATCCATCAAGTATTATCATCACTTGATGCGTATAGTTCGAAAGTACTTAATTTTAATATGTTAACACTTAACATTTATTATATTTTATTTTAGTAAACTAGTTATCGTTGTAGAAAATGGTGTAAACATCAATTATCCAATTATGAGTAATGGCAAAAACCTACTAAGCAAAGAGATTCTTAACTTCAACTTTTTTTCCTCCATAAATGTTTACTGCGTTATAGAGATGTTTATTAAATGGAGAACTCCCCATATCATAAATAATTATTGCTGCAATAAACATGTATTTGGGAGGTAACAATTAAAGGCAGGCATTTGAGAAGAGAAGCATTAACTAACATCTCTAAAGACAGTTGGGAACATATATATTATTATGGGTGTTGCCATAGTTAAGAATGAAAATCAATATTACATGCGCATTATTCATTAAAACTCACTCACCTCATTAAGTATTACCCCCGACAACGACTACAGGCTTTTAATTTGCCCATCAAAGAAAATATAAAAATTCATCAAATCTTTAGAGATGAATTTATTATAGTATCTAACCTCAATACATACTAAGAACTAGTTGTACTAAAACACAAACGCCATATATAGCCGCCTTACACTTTCTGTTTCAGAGTATGTCTTTATGTTGTCTCACATTTATGTGCTTAGCAATATTTCATCAATTCTTTTAGAGCAAAAAATTAATATATAGATCCTATTAGCACGCCTTGAGACAACAAGAGACAAATACTACCACCCTACCCTACCTACCCCACCCCCACCCCCACCCCCACCCCCCACCGCAACTATATATATATATATATACACCCTTTCTTCTCATCATTTTCACTCATCCAATCCAAGTATCCTCGGACAAACACTTTCTTTTTTCTTCATCCCACTTTATTTTGCTTTCTAGAAATTCAAGGGGTACAAAAAAAGAAAAGAAAAAACTTGAGTATAAATATATATAAGCATGTATTACCGATCAGAGTCACAGAGCTGCTACTCATCCTCCGTTCACGGCGGTGCATCGGCGGCAGACTCCATGGACAGGGTGGTGAGGCTGGCCTCCGGCAGTGCGGTGGTGATATTCAGCATGAGCACGTGCTGCATGTGCCATGCAGTTAAGCGCCTCTTTTTTGGGATGGGAGTCAACCCTACTGTTTATGAGCTTGACCAAGACCCTAGGGGTAAAGAAATTGAGTCCTCCCTCACACGGCTGCTTGGCGGTGGCTCAGCCGTGCCGGTGGTGTTTATCGGCGGCAAACTCATCGGAGCAATGGACAGAGTCATGGCTTCACATATTAATGGCACTTTGGTTCCACTTCTTAAGGATGCTGGAGCACTTTGGCTTTAGAAAATAATAATTATAATTAATCCCACATAAGGAAAACTTTGACATGTGTTTTATTGATGCTTTGTAGACCTAATTTTTTTTTTCTCTTTTTTTGTTTTTCTGTTTTAATTAGGAAGTTAATACTAGTACAAAGGAAAAGGCTAATGAGTTCTCCTAGATTTTGGAAATTAATGCACTAATTATCCTTTGTATAGAGAATTAAGCAAAACGTGTTGCACTCTTTGATGTTATGTATATTCGGTGTTTCTTTTGTAATTGGTCTTGTTTAATGTTATTTATTTTTTAGGCTATCGATATGTTATTACTTTTTCCGTGCATGAAACAATTAAATGAGTAGAAAGGGAGAGGGCGACCAGAAAACTGCAATAATGGAAGTTGGCCATTATTTTCAGGGAATTTATTGCTGATGTCTTTTCTAATCAATATGTACTAAAATGCGGAATTGCGCATGGGGGGACATGTGGACTACATATGAATGCATATATAAATATTATAGGTAATCAAGTTACAATTAAATGATAAATATAAAAGCTATGAGATCAAAATAGCAGATACCTTAAAACTATTAGATGATGTGCATTTTACCCCCCAAATCACTACAAAAAATATCATTTATTGCGAGGACACATTTCGTCACAATAATGCAAAAATTCGTCACAATACGTTATTGCGAGGAATATTTTTCGTCACAGGGTCGTCACAGTAGCACCCTCGCAATATGTGACGAAACCAGTATTCCTCGCATAAAGTTATTGCGAGAACGAATATTTCGTCACAATAAGGTTATTTTGCGACGACTTTTTCCTCACATATGAGTGTTCCATTTCTCACATTTGATCTATTCCTCGCAATATGGGTATCTAAAGTGACGACATTTTCGTCATATTAGATAATACTCCTCGCAATATGTCAAAATAATGTGACGAAATATTTGCTCACAATATCTGCAGGAGCTAATATGATGGATATTTCCTCACAATAAGTACCTCAATTTGACTCCTACGATTGCATATGCGACGAAATATTCCTCATAATAAGTAAACTTAATGTGATCAATATTTCCTCACAAATATCCATCTAATGCGACAAACATTTCCTCACATTAGGGTTTTCATATTGAACCAAATATCTAAAAATGCATATGTGAGGAATTATCCCTCACAATATGGACAATATCTTCATAATCTAATTTCTAATGTGAGGAACCTATCATCACAATACTTGACCAATGCATAAAATATACCTCACAATAAACTTCCACACAAATGTCATATATTCCAAATCTAATTCATTCATTACATCCAAAACAATAAAAATGCAAGCACTACTCAAGTGCATCATATTACACCCTTAATATGCACATAATAAGCTAACAAATATACTTATAAAATCATCCTAATATCTTCAATATTCAATTCACAAAACATCATCTTGAGATAATTCTTCCACCATCGACGACTATAACATTCTATCTCGGGACTGACTATCCCCCATAGTGAACTTCAACCTGTCAACGACAATAAAAAAGAAATAAAATATAACATAAGTAAATATAAAAAATAATATTATAATGGCTTGAAGCACATGATTAGTACAATTAAAGTAAAGCATAAGACATGGAAAAAAGCAAAAACAAAAGCAATAAGTAGACGAAACTCGATTTTCAAATTCGAACACAAAGATGCAAAGAAAAATCAAGAACCAATTCAACTACCACATTATTACACCCAATTTCAAACTCAATTTAAAACCACAATTAATCATGCACTTGGAACACATTAAGTAATATCCATATTAATCTAATCCATACATGCAAAATAATAAGATCTTAAATATTTAAAATACATACCAGAAAAGGTGCTAGGATGAAATCCAGGAAATTTTTGTAAAAACTCTTGCATCTTTGCCATTTGACATTGCAAGGAGTCTATTTGTTGCGAATACGTCTTGTTCTGCTCTTTGCAAGCCTCCGTTTCTTTCTTTTGATCATCTAGTTTCATCAGAGTCTCCTCTAATGTTTTGCTCTGCTCTTTTAAAGTTTTGCTCTGCTCTTCATAAGCATCAGTGAGGTTAACAATCTTATCTTGGGCAGTCTCTAACTGCTATAGTTTTTCTTTCAATTCTGCATTAACGACACTATATGAGGAAAATTGTCTGCCTCAAACCACCTCCACTCCATGCCCCATTCCCTTAATGTATCCCGACCTACGACCTAAGTTTGACTCTATAATCACATCTTCAGATGGTGGTTCTTCATCTTCATTAACAGGTTGGTTTTGTGCAGCAACCATTTTCTCCTGCAATCCACATGTAATGTAAAATGATACATAAAACATACAAAATTAACTAATTTTTTCTGTAAATTAAATTATACTTGCTTACATGTATTGATTGTGCAACCGAGTTCACAAATTGACCCCCTTTTTTCTTACTTATATGGGTATTCCTGAAGAGTGTGATCCTACTTTTGTTCACCTTCATGCAAAAATTTAATATATTAGAGTACAGATAATACAAATTTTCATTTGAAAATATGAAAAGAACTATATACCATTCTCCTATAGCGAGTAAGCATTGCTGTTTTCCCAGAAGTGTGGTCGAATGGTTTTTTCTTTCGGTTACGTGAATTGATACGTGACTTTTTCTACAATATTAACAAATTAAGCATTAATATGAATCACAAAAAGTTTTAGAGATGATGACTCCAATCAAAGAAAAATTATTAAATATTATAACATATTAAGAATATAATATCTAGTAATTTATTAAGCTTTACCTGAAATTTCTCATCCTCAATAAAGTCACAAGCAGCTTGCCATTTCGTCATACTCAAGTCTTCTCTTGGGCATACTTCTCTTGGGCTAATACCTTTATTTACCAACTTCTTGTACTCCATATGCAATGTGTTCCTCCACCGAGTATATACAGTTTGGAGTCTAGAGTCAACTATCATGCTCACTCGTTCATCAGTGGACCACCCCTCGATATCAAACCATTGCTATATAATTAACTTGTATATTAGAAGAAAAAACTATTTTTTACTTGATTTAGATTCTATTGAAGAAGTAATAATGAATAATTTTATAGATTTACTTACAAATAATCTAGCATAACAAACTTCTTTATTCTCCATAGGAACATCCCTCCAACGATTGACACCGTGAATTTCAGCATTAGTTTTAATAACAATGGATAGTCCATTTGAAAATTCCGATTCATTTTTCATAGGAATCCTCTCCCCAGGTGCAAACATAATTTTATACTTCCCATGCTACACACACCACAAAAAGAAAAGATAAAGATAATCTAACTGTGCATTTCAAATATTTACTAGCCACATAACTTACCTTTTTCACTTCTCGGTCTAGTTTGTACCCCTTTGCTACACCTCGGCCTTTTCTTGAATTCGTCGCTGATCCTAGAAAATTGTAAATAGAAATATTATTATAATTAAGACAATGTAAAGAACTATAATATGTCGGTGAATACTTGACTAACGTACCTGTGCCATTTTGACTGAATGAAGTTTCTATTCCATTATCTGAATGTCCCGCTGTTGCAGAATTTAGAGGAGATGAAGAATCCCGATCTTGTGTTGCGCCCCTTGATCCTAAAAATCATATAAAAGTAAAAAATAATACAGTAATTTGATTTTTTCTATAATGCAACATTAAAAAAAAGACATATTATGTATTTGATTTATTTACCTGCACTTAAAGCAATATCCGGAAGAGGAGAATTTTCAGATCCATTATGTGGTTCTTCTCTTGATGACAATGTAGGAGAAGATCTAAGATCTTGTCTGGAGCCACATTGAGGGTCTAACAAGTAAAAGGATAAAAATTGCTATAACAACACATGAAAATTGAAGTAGATAAAAATATAGTCATATAATTACCCAACTCTACCTTGTGAATGTGCTTGTGATGTTGATTCAGAAAGAGACGGATTTTTAGAATAGTTAAGAGATTTTTTACTTGACCGCATCAGTCTAATCCGTTTGAGCCCATCTGATTCTCTAGGCTTTGTTGAACTTGAACCAATATTTTGTTCCAAATCATTTTGAATACCTAACAAGCGAAGAAAGTCAAAAATTAAAAAATATGAATTTGAAATTCCATCATCTAGAAGTATGAAAAGTTCATAAAATGATCAGTCTATATTGTAGTTACCGTGAGTTGTCAAATTTTGGCCCAGCGAAAGACCATGTCTATCTTGAGAATGTTCTTGTATTGGTGATGTTGGAGGAGATGAATTAGAAGCTAGCAACTTTCTTTTTACAACCGTGGCAGATGAAGAGTTAAGAACAGTTTTACTTGATCGCATATTCCTTATTCTTTTTAATCCACCTGCTCCTGGTCCTGTTGACATCTGAAACAAATATGAATAAATGAATTAGTATAATATATTACTGGAAAAAGACTTATATAAATAAATGAATTGCAATAAACCAATTTGAAAGTACCCTACTTTTATTATAAATAAAAAGAACAACTACTTTAACAAAATTGTTACATTCCATTTCCTTGAAGTTACGTTCCATCTAATAGAGAAAACAAAGTTGAGCAATATTCTTTTCCTAAGTGCTAAGATCATCATCCTCGCTCTCTTCTAATTCTATGTTGTCACTATCTTCATCAAAATGCTCTTCTTCATCTTCATCAACATCATTTTCAGACATGAAACCTTCTTCACTATGTAGTTCTTCATCAGCTTCATCTTGAAGATGTCTTGCATGCCAAATTTCCTTGTAAGTGTTCTCATCAAGAATCACAGGTTCCACATCTTCACTTGCAAGATTCATTAAGGCAACACCTTCGACAACTTGTGAAACTCCAATAGATTCAAATTGTTGTAAGGGACTCATTGCATGAGTTTGGGAACCATCACAATCATCTTCTATATCCAACTCTGGGAGCTCCCACAAATACCGGTGTTGTACTCGTTGCACTAACTGCCAGTTCTTACCAAACTTTATATCATTAATGTAGAACACTTGTTGCACTTGAATAGGTAGGACAAAAGGATCATTCTTGTACCAACGTGAACTCACATCAATGCTAATAAAATGTCTGTCAACTTGTGTAGTTTTCTTACTCCCAGTGTCAAACCATTCACATTCAAATAACACTGTCCTACGACCTCCAAGATATGTCAGCTCTACAACTCTATGTAGAACTCCTAAAAATTCTATTGTCCGGTTCTTATGCTGACCTTCTACAACCAACCCACTATTCTGAGTTGTACGTCGAGTGTCACAGTCCTTTGTATGAAACCGAACTTCATTCACCATACACCCTGAGTAACACTTCGTATTTAATCTAAAAGGGCCATTTGCAAGAGCCCATAACTCTTCTGTAGCTTCAACATCTTTTCGAAGGTGTAATGAATTCATCTACATTTAAAAACAAAGTATGTTTAGAATTTAACACTCAAATCATATTTCTAGAATTTCACCTACAACTTATCGAACCAGATTCTTACATGTTCTTTAAACCACTCCGGGAATTGCTTCATTTGCCCATCATGAAGTTCGAATTCACTAGCTTCTTCTAATGTTATCCCAAGTAATTCAGCCTTGTAAGTACTGACATATGCACATGTGCTCGCGTTACATTATAGTGCTAATTAATAAATAAGAAAGCATATAATTACAAACACTATGAGCTTACTTCAAATAATGTTCAACTTCATCACAATTGCTCAAGACGAACCGATGGGCTTTCTCTAACTCTTCATCTGACAAGATGGGTTCTGGTCGAATGTGTCTAAATGGTCGTACTCTCATTGAAAACACTGAAAGTCCCTCTAAATCTCCATCTTGGGGACCGTCATAATTCCTCCTTCTCCGATTAAATTTTGTCTCGATCCCATTGACATACATTGACATAAACGTTAAGCATTCCTTCACAATGTATCCTTCTGCAATTGAGCCTTCAGGACGAGCTCTATTACGCACAAATCCTTTGAGGGTACCTAAATACCTTATACAAATATACGTTAATATAAAAGTAGAGAATAAAGGTATTGTTCTTTGATTAACTATAAATTGAATAACTTTTGTTATACCTTTCAATTGGATACATCCAACGAGATTGCACAGGTCCAGCAATCTTAGCCTCTTGAGGTAAATGAACAGCCAAATGTACCATGATGGTGAAAAAAGCAGGGGGGAATATCTTCTCTAGTTTGCACAAGATTAGAGGTATGTTCTTCTCCAACCTTTCTATATTCTCCACCTTCAATGTCTTTGAACATAGTTCCCTAAAAAACTCGCCTAATTCAAATATAGCTCCATTTACTTCTTTGCTTAAATAGCCACGTACTCCAGCTGGAATGAGTCGTTGAAGAAGAACATGACAATCATGTGATTTCAAACCTGATATCTTATTCGCCTTTATACATCTTGAGATATTTCCAGCAACTCCATCAGGGAATTTAACTGATCTAAGAAATTCATAGAATCCATTTCTTTCACCGGTGGACAATGTAAAACATGCAGGCGGTTTTATTGCTCTATTATCATTTGCACGTATTTGCATGTGCAACTCTTCTCTAATTCCCCAATCACGCAAATCTTCACGAGCATTTTCTGTATCCTTCGTTTTACCTTTAATATCAAGAAGTGTTCCTAATATATTATCACGTATGTTTTTCTCAATATGCATAACATCAAGGTTATGTCTGATCATCAATTTGCTCCAATATGGTAATTAAAAAAAATACTCTTCTTAACCCAATTCGCTTGATGAGAACTCCGTTTCCTTTTTCTATTCATCCCCGGATGCTTTCCAGGTTTGGTGAACACATCAAACAAGCTATTTAGCCAATGTAACACATCATCTCCTGATAATTCCTTAGGTCTTGTCCGATGTTCTTCTTCACCATCAAAATCATTTTGTTTCTACGCCATGAATGATTCTTTGCCAAGAAACAACGGTGTCCCATGAAGCAAGTTTTTGTTCTTAATCGCCTAGAGCGAGTTTGGTCAAAACAACATGGGCATGCCCAGTAGCCACTAGTAACCCATCCCGAAATGGAACCATATCCAGGAAAGTCACTAATTGTCCACAAAATTGCAGCATGCATCTGAAACATTTCCTTGCTAGAGACATCATAGGTCTCAACACCTACGCCCCACAATTCTTTCAATTCATCAACTAGAGGCCTTAAGTAGACGTCAATGTCTTTACCAGGAGAACGTGGTCCTAGTATAAGCAATGACATCATCAGAAATTCTTCTTTCATACACTCATAAGGTGGCAAATTATAAGCCACTAGTATGACAGGCCACATACTGTATGAATTCCCTAAGTTTGACCATGGAGTAAAACCATCAGTTGCTAGCCCCAACTTCACATTACGAGGATCTTGAGAAAAATGAGGATATTGGTCATCAAAATGCTTCCAAGCTGGTGAATCGGCTGGATGTCTCATAGTACCTACTTCATCCTTTCTTTTATCCTTATGCCATCTCATATTTGAAGCCATTTTTTTAGACATAAAAAGTCTTTGCAATCTTGGCTTCAAGGGGAAGTATCTCAATATCTTATGAGGAACTTGATTCCCCTTAGCATCATTAATCTTCCATCTTGACTCGTCACATATTGGGCATTTCTCTTTCTTTTCATTCTCTTTGTAGAACAGAACACAATCATTCTTACAAGCATGAATTTCTTCATATCCAAGTCCTATCTCGCTTAGGATTTTTTTTGCTCCATAAAGAGATGACGGAAGTGTTTCACCTTCTGGTAATATCTCTTTTATAAACTCAAGCAACATATTAAAACTTTTGTTGCTCCATTTACCCATCACTTTGATATGAAGCAATTTAACAATTACAGACAACAATGAACTCTTACAACCTGGGTATAACTCATGTTTTGCGTCTTTTAACAAGTTGGTAAAACTATTTGTCATCCCGTGAAAATCATTATTCGGTTGTCTCATTTCACCAATTTCATCTAACATTTCATCTAAATCATCATTCAATGATTTATCATTCAACACATTGTTATTAGTTGTGTCTTCAATTTCATTTTCAATATCACTGAATATATGTACTCTCTCCCCATGGAATATCCAATCAGGATAGTTATATGAAAAACCATTTGTGTGCAAATCACGTCTAACTCCTTCAAGAGTCTTGAGTCTTGTATTGTTGCAGGAGCGACAAGGACAATGAATTAAGTTGTCAAATCCCATTACATTCTCTTTAGCGAAGTTAAGAAATGACTCAACACCCTTAATATATGATTCAGAAAAAGTATTTGGATCATTAATCCAACTTTTGTCCATGGCCTTTACCTATAGATGACAAGTTCTACAAGCATGAGACTGAGGCTAAACCAAAGTAACATGTCAAGAAGGTTCAAATCGTGTTACTTAATTTTAGATGTCATTGTCCTTAATAGGAAAGAACAAATATAAGAAAACTTTAAAACATAATGTTGTTGCAAGACATGTGAGTTGAACTTTAAATACTAAATAGTAGCACATTAAAATAAAAGAATATGCTATGGTATTTTTTATTAAATTCCCTTCTTGTTACTCCTTTATATTGTCTTATGAATTAAATTTCTTTCTAAGTTATGAATAATAATTCTTCATTTATTTTAAGTTATATAATTATTTTGATAGAAGATTCATTGACTGCTCGGCTAAGCTAAAAGGTTAAACATCATGACAAAATTCACAAACAATGCAATGTGAAACAATCCAAATTACAATACACCATTAAATTCAAAACCAAAAAACAAATGGGTCTTAAACTTTTTTTATTGTTGAAATTAAACCCAGATTCATTCATTTCAGCCATCAGTTTATTTAATCTCATACTTCATGAAGTACAAAGGTACACACACACACACACACACACACACATATATATATATAAATAAACACACACATGTATATACATATGCCTGTTTAACGATTAAAATAGGACAAAGTAGAACAATTCTATTTATGGCTCTGATTAAACTCACCGTTTGAGAGATCGTTCGGTTCGTTTTCCACGCAGAATTTGGCTATTGCTCCTGAAAATTGTCATTAAATGCACAAAAGAGAAGAAAATCAGTTTAAACTGTGCACATTTACAATCCCATAATACTACTTTAGTGCAGAAGATAATAGAGATCTTGAATTCAACCAAAGTAATTCAATGCAGATGAAAATAAAGATACATGGCATGAAAATAAAGATACATGGCCCAATATATTTCAGCCCGTTCAACTTGTAGGGGTCAAGCCGTGTTTGACCAACACTTCAGGGGCTTATTTACAAATCTTGCAATAAAAGGAAAAGTCCTGCCTGCAATATAAAGATTACATTCTTCAAAAATTTTCTCACACATTCAACATAATCTCTCTCATCACATAAAGTTCTCGCTCCAAGAGCTTTTCTTCTTCAGAAGATTATTATTTTTCTTCTGTATAGTCCTCTTTAATTTTTTGTAAAGATTCTCTCTATTGTTTATAACTTTTAGGCAGAAAAACTTTCTTGTAGCTTTTCTTTGATTTTTGTCTTCACAAATATCTTGTAATTTTCTTCAATTTATATCAATAAAATGTCTAGTTTTATTTTTTTAAAGAAAAAGGGTTTTCCTGAGAGGAGAGAAAAATTTTAAGTTAGATTGCCATCCTTTAATTTAAACTACAGCTGTACAAACAGGCAAAACAGCGTAGAAAGTATATTTTAGCCTGTATGGAGAGAAACCACAGGCCTTTTCTAGTTTTCTTTGCACTATGTTTGTGTAATCCTATATTAATTGAGCTATATAATTCCAGTTTAAGTGGACTCTGAGAAAAGGGAGAATCTCCAAATTCAAACAAATAATAGCATGCTAAATTCATTTGCTTTCATGATACATACATAGCAGCATTGCTTTAATAATGAACCCCTGCATTACATAGCAGAATCGAACCCCTTGCCCTCAAACTCCAAAAAGAAGCACCTTACCAGAATCGAACCCAGCTGAAAATTGCACTTCTCCACAGTGAAATTCAGCCCCAAAAGGTGGGAACTGAAAAGGGTCTTTTCAGCTGCGGGTGGTGGTTTGTCAGCGAGATTGTGGTGGTGATTTCAGCGGCGGGGTTATGGTGGTGGTTTTAGCGGCGGGTTGTGGTGGTGATTTCAGCGGCTGGGTTGTTGTGGTGATGGTTTTGGCGGGATTGATGATGGTTTCGGCGGGATTTTGGTGGTGGTTCGGCGGGGTTCTTGTGGTGGTGGTTTGTCGGCGGGGTTGTGGTGGTGGGTACGGTAACCACCGGCTTGGTTGTGGTGGTGGGTAGGGTTCAAAGATTTGTTTCCCCCTTTTTCACTTTGCTGATAAACCCATTTCTTTCTGCAGGGGATGAAGTATATATGTTGTTGTATACATGTTTAGAGAGAGAGAGAGTTTATTTAATATCCTAATTTTATTTATATTTTTTTATTTAATTTGGATAAATTCATAAAGGATGTTGTTGTATACATGTTGTTTAGATTAGAGAGTGAGTTTATTTATCATCCTAATTTTATTTATATTTATTTTATTTTATTTGGATAAATTGTTATTGTTTTTTATTTAAAATATTCAAAATTTAAAGTCAAGATAAATTAATTAACAATAGAATTTAATTCAAGTGAAAAACTAACTCTTCGAATCTTCTCTTTACAGTGATAATTATTAATCATCTTGTCACAATGTTCGTTTTGTTCAGTTTATCAATCTATATAATTGTTTCTTAAGCTAAATATATGTAGGACCGAAAGACTAACCAAATTAATCGATTAGTGAAACATGTGGAAAAAAGTCAAACTATTCGAGCTTGACTCGTGTTCGGCTCAATTAAAGCAACTTGATTAATGACCAAACCAAATTCAAACACAAATTGTGAAGCTCGATAATAACTCAAACAAGTTTGAACAACAACTTATTCTATTTGACTCGACTAGTTTACAATCTTAAATATATGATTTAATAATCATTAAAATAATTTTTCGATGATAGTCATCAAAATAGCACCAATCTTTTAATTTTTCATATTATACATAAATAAATTATGCAATGATATACTTATATATATTAGATTATTTTTATTTACATAATAAGTATTTGTGTGTTGGCACGGGATACCGACTAATATATATATAATTGGACCACTCGATCTCCAGAAGTGAGGGAGCTGACGCTCGAGCTTGACTCAATGGAAAATTCAAGCTCGTGAAGCTCGACTCTAGCTCGACTCGAGCCGACTTAACTCAAGTTTGTGCTTGGTTTGATTGTTAATTGAGACGAGCTCAAACAAGCTTTATTTTCTGCACATAATTTATTAATTTTAGTAATTGAATCGAGTTCGAGCCAAATTTCAAATTTATTGAACAAAAAAAGATTATTCAAGTTGGTATGATATGGTAACGAACCGAGCTCAAACGAGTTTTTAGTGAACAATCTCAACTAATTTGGTTCACTTTTTTTTTAAATCATATGTATACCAAAAAGTAATTGAATAATTAGGCAAACAATGTTGTTCCTGTAATATATAAAAATATATATAATAAACACAAACAACGTCGTCTTTTAGAAATACTTTAAAATTGATATTTATTGTAACAAATTAAATTCTCACAAAGTTTAAATTATGGAGAGAATACTAAAAAATAAAAATAAAAAAATGAATTTATTGGGAGGGGAAAAAAGCTAGCTTGGCGGGAGCTAATGATTTGATTTTATGTGAGGAATTAATTTTTCCTCGCAATACCCATGTTATTGCGACGACTAATTTTTCCTCACATTAGATTGTTATAGAGGGAATACTAAAAAATAAATATAAAAAATTGAAATGATTGGGTGGGAAAAAAAGCTAGATTGGCGGGAGTTAAAGATTTGACTTTATGTGAGGAATTAATTTTTCCTCGCAATAAAAAATGTTATTGCGACGACTTATATTTCCTCACATTAGATTGTTATAGAGGGAATACTAAAAAATAAATATAAAAAACTGAAATGATTGGGTGGGAAAAAAGCTAACTAGGCGGGAGTTAAAGATTTGATTTTATGTGAGGAATTAATTTTCCTCGCAATGACCAATATTATTGCGACGGCTAATTATTCCTCACATTAGCTCATATCTAATGTGAGGAAAGAAGAGCGCGTCGCATTAACTATATATAATGCGAGGAATTTTGTTGTCACTATATGTCAATACTTATTGCGAGGAATTGTGATATCTATTGTGATAAGTAGTTTATGTCCTCACATTAGATGGACCCTATTACGAGGAAAGTCAATTTCGTCACAACATATGATATATAATGTGAGGAACCAAACTTTCGTCACATTAACACTTTTTATGTGACGAAATTTAATTCCTCACAAAATATTTGTCACATTAGAAAACATTTTTTGTAGTGAATTATTAAAAGTTGCAATTAACACTCTAACCTATCAAATATGTGCACTTTGCTCCCTCGATCAAATTTCAGAGGAATATAATGGAATATTCCGACGCATGCAAGGGTAAAATTGTCACACTGGGGCAAAGTGCTACAAATAGCATAGGTTAGGGGGCAAAGTGCACATCACCCTATAGGTAGGGGGGCTATCTACTAATATCTTTTTTTTTTAATTCAAATATTCTTAATTTTCCAAAAAGAAAACTAAAAATAAAAAATATCCCAAAAAAAAATAAAAAATTGGAGTATCCAAAATAATAATAATAAAATCAAAAAGTTCTAATAAATTTTTAAACAATAAAAAAAAATTAGAAGAAAATAAATTCAAAATTTAAAAATCCGGAAACATGAAAATAAATAAGAAAAAAAGGAAAAAAAATATAAAAATAAAAATTTTAAAATCTAAAAAATTAGTAAAAACATAAAAATTTCCTTTTATATTGTTCTATTTTATTTTCATTTTTTTGAATTTTTCAAATTTTTAATTTTCTCTTATTACTTTTCTAGTTTTTTATGAATTTTTTCAGAAATTAAGTTGAATTCTTTTTCCCGGAATTTTTTATTTTTGTTCCTTTGACTTCTTCCTAAAATTATCAAAATTTTAGTAATTATTTATGAATTATTCCTTTCTTTTTGTGTTTTTTTTCTCAAATTTGTTTTAATATTTTTTTTTTGGAAAATTAAGAATATTTGAATTAAAAAAAGAAATATTAACAGACAACCCCCAACCTATAGGGTGATGTGCACTTTGCCCCCTAACCTATGCGGTTTGTAGCACTTTGCCCCTGTGTAACGATTTTACCCTTGCATGCGCCAGAATATTCCATTATATTCCGCCGGAATTTGACCGAGGGGGCAAAGTGCGCATATTTGATAGGTTAGGGTGTTAACTGCAACTTTTAATAGTTTGGGGGGGCAAAGTGCACATCACCTAATAGTCTTTGGGGGGGGGGGGAGGTATCTGCTATTTTCTCTACTAATTAATTAAAAGGAAACTTGAAAAGAAATTCCCATTCCATATTCAAGGTTAAGATTTAGTCCCCCCTCATATATTTTTTATTCTGCACGCCCCATTTCAAAATTGAACTTTCTTCTAACTCCTTGACCACCTGAAATGACCGAAATGCCCCCAAATTTTTTATTTTAAAATTATTTTTCTCATTTCATACCAATTTCCCTCTCTTTCACACACAAATCCGATTAGATAGGCTTTTCCCACAATGAAAAGTGTTAAAAGGTGATATCGTCTTGTTCTTCACCGTGGAGGAAATAAATCGAGATTCATATTATATATCTATATATATATATATCAAGTACAAAAATATATTTTGAAAAAAAATTATATGTACATCGACTGCAGTACGAATGAGTCATGTCTGAAGTAGATTCAGTGTATAATAGAAGTATTTTCAACAGTTTTGCGTGACTTTACGAGAAAGTCCATAAAGGGATGCTCAGAATCATAAATCGTATTTTTTCTTTAAAAGTAGACACATAGGGCTTTCCGAATATGTATAACACATTATCAATAAACAACTAGTTTGAACTATCTTTTTCTTCAAACGTAAGCTAAAATTTACCGACAGTTTTGCGCGACTTCACGAGAATGTCCATAATATATTGTAGGATGGTTGGTATCATAAAACGTTTTATTTTCATTTAAAGTAGACACATAGAGAAATCCAAAATTACATGACATATTATCAGGAAACTTCTAGTATGAAACAGTTTTTTCTTCAAACTTAATCTAAAATATAATGACAATTTTGTTCACCTTTACGAGCATTGTTGGATGCTCGGAATCATAAACCCTTTTTCAGATTTCATAGTAGACACATAGTGCTTTCCCAAAATATGACACATTATTAAGAAATGTCTAGTATGAAGTAGTTTTGTCTACAAAAGTCGACTATAATGTATTGATAGTTTTACGTGACTTAACCTTTTAACAGTACTTCATCTTAGTTGTAGTGATGAAGGGTTGTGCCCTTTGATGAAGGTTGTTCACGTACCACGGTGTCCCTTCATCTTCATGAAACATGGCAGGAGACGTTTGGGTAGTAGTGAAAAAAGTTATGTTGTTTGAATGTATTTATAACTTCACGACTTTTCTAGTATTTAAAGTAACTATAACATTACTTCCTATGTACTCTAACAATAATTCCAGTTCAACCATGTCACACCGTATTTTGTATTTATTGCACCAATAATTTCTCTGCGTTATACCAATGGTTCAATTTAACTGACACTACTTCCTCTGTATTGTACCAATATTTTCATTTAACTATCACAATACTTACTCTGTATTGTACCAATACTTCAATTTAACTATTACAACACTTCTTATATATTGTACGTATACTTCCATTTAATTGTCACACTACTTCCTCTACATTGTTCTAATACTTCAACTTAACAGTCACATACTTCCATTTAACTGTCACACTACTTCTTCTATATTGTACCGATACTTTCATTTAACCGTCCCAATACTTCCTATGTATTGTACAAATACTTCCATCTAACAGTGACACTACTTCCTCTGTATGTACCAATACTTCCTTTGTATTGTACTTATACTTCCATTTAACCGTCACAATACTTCCTATGTAATGTACGGATACTTTCATTTAACTGTCACACTACTTCCTCTATATTGTACCAATACTTTCAGTTAAATGTCATAATACTTTCTCTACATTGTACCAATACTTCAATCAGTAGTATGTGGTAATATAACACAAAGTATTGTTACATAGAACTGTTGGGAATCGATATACGAAAAATGCAGTGGAATAAAATTTCGATTCCTGAAGCTATGGATCAATTGGGCTATTGTTGATTTTAAACAAAAACAAAAAATATGAAAAACACAAATTAACATCATTGTAGCGTGTTTCGTTTCATGATCTATTATCTACAACAACAATCCCCCGAACTCCTGCCTCTAGATTATCATGCGCGAAAGTCGTCAGAAATCTTCGTCCTGCATCTCCAAATGGCTGTTAAAGAGAAGAAGAGGGAGAAAATATTTTCTCTCTTCTACTGTGTAATTTTAGTGGCAACTGATAAGTTAATAACTTAGTATAAGTTTGTGGATTAAATAAATCTTCAAACCCTTGACCTAAGCACACACGCCTGTAAGGCCCATGTTGGATGCCCAAGTGGGTTAAGTTGGCCCAGTCAACTTAGTACACTTTAATTTAATTACATTTCATACTTAATTAAATATGTATGTGATTAAATTAATATTTTATTCAACCAAATTTAATTAACCTAGTTAAATAAATATTCAAAATTAATTAAATTAGTGTTCCATTATTTAACCAATTAAACAACTAATTAAATTAAATCGTCCACTCAATTAATTTGTCCATCCAATGACAATTTATTGATCCAATGACAATTTATCAAAATGCCCCTCCAAGTACACAAGTGATTTCCTGCTCATTCCTGATAGCACAAATATCTAGGTTCGTCTTGATTGACAATGGGAGAATACCTAAGGATGTGGGTGGCACCTAGTAAGCCCCATGGCCGTACATCGTAGCTCAACCAAGTACGAAATGACTATGCAACTACGAACCTCTTGACTATGATTTCCATATGAGTATAAGCCCTCCACTTATGTACCCCGATCGAGTAAGAGTCATGGAACATGTCAAACTCACATAACTCGATGCTATGCTATGAATCATAGTAACATGACATGACACAACTGCCCTCCGTGTCCCGCACGAGTCAAATCTACTGCTTTGGCCAAAGACTTTCCATTTTAGTTACATATGATCGCATAGGGTATCTCCTCGTTTACTTTCGAGACAGTGAATCCTCCTTGGCAATCACTTCACAATAGCTACTTGCCCATTGAGATTGCACTTCGAGATTGGTGCCACCAACGGGTGAATTGGGCCTAACTACTCTAGTAACAGATCCAATGTCACAAGCACATCATGATAGTAAATTCTCATGTCAAAGGCTCAAGTATACTATAATATTAAAAAATTCAATCATTGACTTTCAATGAGTAAAAACACATGTGATTGAATAACTACGACCCGTGTTTGAATACATTAATTCCATTAATGTATCTATGACACAAACTCCCACTATTCCATAATGTTTGACTGTCACTCTTTATCAGAGCATGTGTCATACAAGTCTATTTGAATCTTAATGCCCAATTAAGATTCATTGACTTTCGAACCCTTTTGAGTGTTCAAGCACCATGTCATTCTAGTGCCCTTCTCCTTATGCCATAAGGAGTGAAAGACTTGCCTTGAGCCACTTGGACTAGTTATTTGCTCATTACTTATAAATGGCATGAAGGTTTACATGAACAAAACATAGCGTCTCTCTATATTTATGATTAGGTGTATAATACAACGAAGTGCCCTACTTAATCTAATTCCTCATTGGCATACGAGGGCACATTCCTAACAAGAACCGGTAGTATGCATAAATTGAAAATCAAAAATGGTTATGCAGAATCATTAATATGTAATAATACAACACGAAGTATGGTTAAGATAGAATCGATAGTATGTGTTAATGCAACATAAAGTATTGTCACCTAGAATTGGTAGTATGTATTAATACAACACAAAGTATGGTTACATAGAATCGGTAGAATGTGTTAATACAACACGAAGTATTGTTACGAATTCGGTAGTATGTATAAGTACAACACGAAGTATTATTACCTGGAATCGGTAGTATGTTTAAGCTAAAGACGAAGTATGATTACAAAAGTCGGTAGTATGTATAACTAAACATGAAGTATGATTACATAAAATCGGTAGTATGATAACTAAACACGAAGTATGATAATGTAAAATCGGTAGTATGTATAACTATAAGACGAAGTATGCAGGCATATAATATGCCTACAGACTTCCTGTTATGTTTATACATATTTCATGAATTATATAAATCTCACTTTATCTTTTATGTATTAAAACATACGACGCTCTTAAATTCGACATATTGTGTATAATTGTTCATTTAACGCATATGATGCTACATATATGTTGTTTAATATGACTTCATGGCATTATATAAAAAAAAATACTAAGTATACTCATGTGCATAAGTATATTTAAATCTACCAACTCATGCACAAGTATTCAAGAGATCACTAGTAGAGTAGATAAAACATTGAGTTTTGTATCTCTTGTTCACTATATTGTGGTTTATCAAAATATGATGCATATCTATACAATTACAAGCATACTATTTCATAATACCACTTTCTAATGTCATTTAAGTGAAGAAAGAAGATAAAATCAACACTTCCTTGAACATTACAGTGATGGTTTGGGGTTTGGGGTGTTGTGATTTAGCACATGTGAAGACATAATGAAGTATGGTTCACTACACAATGAAGTTTGTTATGCATTTTGATGCTTTATGATGGACTCAAGAGTATAACATGTTTAATATATAATGGCGTATTTTTACAGTACAAAGGCAATATTTTTAGAATTACTCAGAAGTATTGTTATAGATGAAGTAGTGTTAGTTAAAAGAAAGTATTAGTATAATATAGAGAAATAGTGTGACAATTAAATTAAAGTATTGTGACAGTAAAATAGAAGTATTGGTACTATACAGATGAAGTAGTATGACAGTTAAATAGAAGTATTAATACAATACAAAGAAAGTATTGTGGAATTTGAATGGAAGTATTGTGACGGTTAAATGGAAGTATTGGTACAATACAGAGGAAGTAGTGTGACGGTTAATGGAATTATTGGTACAATGCAGAGGAAGTATTGGTACAATGCAGAGGAAGTATTGGTACAAGGCAGAGGAAGTATTTGTACAATACAGAGGAAGTATTGTGGCTGTTAAGTTAAGATATTGGTACAGTGTAGAGGAAGTATTGTGATAGTTAACTAGAAGTATTCATACATTAAATAGGAAGTATTGTGATAGTTTGTTAGGAAATTTCATGTTAGATGTTTTGATGATGACAAGAATAAGGTTTTTTGTTAGACCCCAAAAGAATGTAAGTTTATGCTTTCATAAAACTTTTGTATAAGCGTTTGAAAGTTTATTATTTTGTTAGACTTGTAATTTTTATCTTTATAGATTTTAGACTAAGTATTAGATACAGAGTCACTGATAGAATTCTAGATGAGTCTATCAGAGATGAAGTTGAAAATCAGCGTCTGAAGTTAAGTGAAGATGAAGATTTGTCCTAAGCGTCTGTCAAACTCTAAAGGACTGTTTCAAGATTTTTGAATCAAGCGCTCAAATTTACTCAAGCAATTCAAAGATCAGATTCACCTGAAATAAATTCTCAAGTCATAGAGGACTTAAATGCAATCATCAACGGACATTTATTTCCAACGGGAAATAAATTCAAAATGCATGAAATGTCTGATAAGTGCATTAAATGTAATAAGCTATTATGACTTGTGGACAAGCCACCTTTTGACTAAACTGTCAGGATTCAGAGTTCAAAGTCTGCTCTTGTCCATTCAGTAATAGAAGAATTTGAGGAATGTAAAAAAAGGGCTATTTAAAGCGCTGCGTGAAAGACACGCGCCTGCATGTGTCCAACGAAAAAATCCCAAGAAATCCTTATGAATATTACCCCTCAGCAAAACGCTAATTACACATGTTCATGCACAAGAAAAGGTCTAAACTTTGCTGGAAATATTTGAGAGAAAAGCTTATAAACTCCATAGCCAAAATCCTTTAAGCTTTTCGCACTCATTCCAAAGACAGTGAAAGATATCTCAAACATCTTCATAGAAGAACCCTACACTCCTATTGAGATATCCCAAGTTGTTTGAACTTTTTAAAATCAAACAAACCCATGACAAAACTCTCAACCTCTTTCATCTGAGTGAGAAAGTTGTTGATTTGCAAGCAGCATTTCTGAGTGAGAGAAGCTTGTTGAAGAAAATCTTCATTGAAGTTGAAGTTTGTGTGATCAAGGAGCTCAAGATCATCTTCCCTTTCATCTATTTTGTAGAAGCCTCTATGTGATCATTCGATAATCAATTTAGTGGAATTCCTCTGAATGTAAAGGAGAAAAAGGACGTAGCTGAGATTATATCACCCATTGAACCTTACATATCTTGTGTCATTTACTGCTTTGTTGCTTTACTTTACATTTGCATGTTATATCTTTGAAAAAGGCATTAAAACGGTTAAGCGACTATTTCGTTAAAGAGAACGCTAAGCTTTAAAATCATTTTCGTTGTGTTAACCCTCATTAAGCGATTTAAGCATTACCCTACTATGGTAATTGTTGAAATCACGAAGTCTAAGTTATCTTATCTTAAGCGCCTGACCTAGCGCTGAGCTTACTAAGCGTTCAAATTTTTCAAAAGTGATACGAATTTTTAAAAGTCAAAAAAGATTTAAGGGTCTATTCAACCCCCCCTCTAGATCCTTACGTATGCCACTTGGGACCATCATAGTTAAATGGAGATATTGGGTACTGTGAATGTGTAGTACAAACACAGTAAAGTGGAAGTATGAGTACTATCATGGCTATAATCACTACTACAAAAATGACCTATGACAGCGGTTTTTTTGGGCCTATGGCAGCGGTTTTAACCGCTGTCAAAGGTACCGCTGGTATAGGGGTGGACCTATGACAGCGGTTACAAAACCGCTGTAATAGGTCTACCTATGACAGCGGTTTCCTGAACACCGCTGCGAAAAAACCAAAAAAATAAAAAAAAATAACGGACCTGTGGCAGCGGTTCTACAGAACCGCTGCCACAGGTGGACCTCTGGCAGCGGTTCTGGGAAAACCGCTGCCAAAGGTCTCACCTGTGGCAGCGGTTTTTGGGAGAACCGCTTCCACAGGTGAGACCTTTGGCAGCGGTTTTCCCAGAACCGCTGCCAGAGGTCTTACCTGTGGAAGCGGTTCTCCCAAAACCGCTTCCACAGGTGAGACCTTTGGCAGCAGTTTTCCCAGAACCGCTGCCAGAGGTGAGAACTGTAGCAGCGGTTCTGCAGAACCGCTGTTTTTTTTTCTGTTTTTTTTTTAATTATTTATTGCGCTGTCATGATAGTGCCTGTAATATGCAATGATCCAATCAACAAATTTCAACTAACAACAAAACATATTCAACATAAGCAAACATCATCCCAAACTTCAATATTACCATCTTTAATCTCCAACAAAATATACAATTAACTAATTAAATTACTAATGACCTTACGAAATACAATAAATCAAATCTCAATTTATAGCAAGTCACAATGTACAAAAACTAAATTACCTAATTTCTAAGGAGCTGCTAAGAAAATGTAACGTGCAACTTCGCAGCGTACTTCATCAATTTGCTCATCAGTATAGAAGGATTGACAATCCTTAAAGTACTGCAAGATATATGTATATATATAGAGATTAATTGCAAAGTGAAATAACATTTCAATTACCTACCAATTAAGGTTTAATAATTTCAAAAGTAATAGAATTAAGTATATATATATATATAAGGATTATGTATACCGCTGTTGGGATTATAGATAGTCCGTGGCTAATAATCTCTTTCATGAATCTCATAACGAAATAGCCACAATCCACCTCGTTGGTCTGCCGGGGGCACTACAAAAGCAATCAAACTTACATTGTATTAGAAGACGAACTTCTATACGAATATATAATCTCATGAACCTAGAAAACGCTAACCTTTATAGTAAACCATTTACAGTCCGAGTTTTTGGATTTGTTGGATTGGTTGTTGCAGTTTGCACGAAATATGTGCACAGCTCTATAAAAAAATATAAAAAACAAGAAAATATGTTAAAAACAAGAAATTATGTGAAATAAATACAATTTAAAAAAATATTAAATATAATGGATACATTGATTGAATGAAAAACTTACTGATTGAATTTTAGCATCATATCATCTCGGTATTGCGGCTCACCATGCACAGAATCCAGATAGTAAACAATCTCTTTAAATGGATTAATTGCAAGCAACAACCAATGACCCCTACAAAACATTCAAAAGATAGTTGAAAATTTGTTTTGCGTAGCTAGTTTTACAAATTAAAATCGAGTCTTTAGTAGCTCACCCGGTGTTGTAAGGTGCAAAAAATAACTTATTTTGTTGTGTACTCTGCATCATAGCACGTGCTATGTACTGCACTTGTTGAACTGACGGGTCTGTTTGAGCAGCTATGGAATGTGGGCTAAGGAACCCGAAACTTGTTTCTTTTCCTTCGGGGATCACGTAGTTAAACCACAAACACCTAAATTGAGCATAAAAAATGAATTTCGAGTGACGAAAATAATCGTAGTTTAGATGTAATAAAATAATTAAAAAACTTACTTTATGTACGCTGTAATGATAGAGGCTCCTATTTCTTGTCTACACAGAAGGTGATAGATCTCCTCCCTCCCAATGAACTCTGGAAATGAAACATTCATAATGGCTTCGTCCATATATATATTGATCTGGGCATCAATCTTCATCATCTTCGTGTACTTTCCCAGAAATACAAGGTCATTAGGGAGTCCATCTAGTTGAAGATCTGCACATATGTCTACTTCACCTGCAGGCTCGGCCACTTGAGATTTTCCTTTGACAGCTGACCGCTTCGACGTCCCTGACTTACGGTTTGCAGATGATTTGGACTGTTTAAGCAAGAAAATAAAATATAAATGTTACACACCAAAGTATATTTAGTAACCTCAAACAAATTGTTATAATTTATTAATGACTAGCTATTAATTACATACCGGTGCAGCAGTGACAATGACAAGACTCGCTGGCCAAGCAACAAAGGTACCCAGCGCATGAGAAATGGAGAATATTTCATCATTGAGAGGGACGGGCAGGAGTGTATTAGCCTCAACTGCAGTGTCAATGCGCACTTTCACATTGTTGGTGGCTAATTGACAGTTGTGAAGTGTTCTATCAGTCTCTGATCGATTGTATAGCTGTCCTTTAGCCACCACACGATATGATGGAGATGAAAGTGCTAATTGACATGGAGTGATACCCTACACACACACGTATATATATATATACAACATTATATTAGAAAGTTTTGTATGATTTACAGAAAATAGAGAGTCGCAAGTTATATGATTAATAAACAAGTTCAAATATTTTACCTCAGGAAGCATCTTATAACCTGGTTCTGGGCTGCTATCTTTCAAAGAAATGACGTCATCTTCATGTGGCTGACGCGAGCTAGGGGCTTCCAAAACATCAATTCGTTGTTGCATGGCAACCATAGTTTCGGAGAGGTTTTTCACTATGTTTCTCAAGTTTTCCATCTCCTTTTCTGAAGCAGGCTTTGGATCCTTAAAATAGTCTCTTTGTGAGACCCCAAAGCCAACACCCCTAACGCGACCCGGATGCTCTTTCCTTTTAATAGCTTTAGCCAATAGGTCATCTCGACTCGTGTAAGTTCCACTATGGCTAGTGCTCTCTTGTGAAATGCTCTCCTGTAATGATATATTTTTAAAAATTAAAAAAAATAGTGAACCTTGTGCTTTTAATAGTATTTCAATAAAACAATTAATAGAGCTAAAATTGCCAATAACTCACCATTTCATTCACCACTCTTCTAACATTTTCGTTATCAATTTGATTTGTCGGATCGGAACGCGAAACCCTCCACACGAGTGCTCGTGTCACATCTGTACAATCGGATCCCGCATCCCTTCTTTTATTTATCTGTATTTTCATTAAAAAATATATGTATGCATTAACATAGAATTATTATTAAAAAAATTGTAAGGATTCACTGCTAAATGAACTACATACCTCCATTTGCTCCACAACAGCATCTCCAAAACTCCCTTTCCGGTAAGGATATTCAGGGTTCTTTGCTCTTTCCTGATTGTCAATGCTTATTTTCTGTTTATTACATTATCAAATTATTAGCTAAATATAAACGCAATAACCAACAAATGAAACTGTAAATTAAAATGACTAGCTACCTGCCAAGGTTCACCTAAGCGAACCTCTAAAAATGCCGCCCAATCGGCTTGGGATATCTCATATTGTGGAGGTGGGTTGACATTAACATTTCCATCATCATCTCGCACATACTTTCTGCTTATGTAGCTCCTGAAGTTACGTGCTAGCCTCCCAGCTTCTGCTAGTACGTACTTTTGTCGACTTTCGTCAATATCAAACGCCAACTACAAAAAACAAACAATAAAGTATATATAAAATTATAATTTAGAGAATATGATAATATATTAACACTTACAAATAAGATAATATCCAAATTACCTTCATCTCATCCCAAATGTTTTTTTTTGTTGCTGACGGGACTTTGCGCCAAGTACTAATGGCAATCGACACCTTCTGCCGAACCTGCACGCCTATATACCCAACAAATATTGATTTGTTGGGGTTAATTGGCTGACCTCTGTCATTCCAGCCGACAGGTAGCCTTATGCCTTTACTTCTGGCATTGACAACTTTTTTCATAGCAGAGACACCTCTCCGTATGTCCTTCTCATGACCGCTATCTGATCCATATACATCATCGTCGGGAAAACTACCATCAGGATTTGAAGCCATCGACCTACAAAAGACAAATAATACAGAAGTTAGATTCATATAAATTTGGCAGATTCATTTGGCAATAATAAATTTCAAATAGACGTAATAAATACAGAAGTTATCTTCATATAAATTTGGCAGATTCATTTGGCAATAATAAATTTCAAATAGACGTAATAAATACAGAAGTTATCTTCATATAAATTTGGCAGATTCATTTGGCAATAATAAATTTCAAATAGAAGTAATAAATCACAAAATAAACAAAATTATCCTAAACCACAAAATAAACAAAATTTAATCCTCAATTAAACATAATTAACCCCCAGCTAAACCAAATTAACCTTAAAATCAATCAACCCCTATTTCCCTTAAATTTTCCACAAAAATTGGCAAATCTCAAGAATATAAATTTTCTAGCAACTAAGTATAAATATTGAAAGAAGTCTATCATACAATTATGAAATAAATTCTAATACCTTTCATCGTTTTCTTTTTGTCGTTGGCTTAGCAGTCTTTTGCTTCCCATCGGTACGACCATTTTTTTTAGTACGGCGACGAACTGACGGATTAATCCATATCCCCTCTTGGTGATCTTGACGCATATACAATTCATCATCACTTATATCCAAGTCATCGTCACTATCAATTGATTGTGAATCACCTAAGGAGATAGGGTTTTCTCCATCATCTTCACTTTCTTCATAATCACCTTCAATACATGTATTTTTGTTTGCCGATAAAACAATGGACCACCTCTTATCAATAGGATCGGTAACAAAAAATACTTGTTTAGCTTGTGACGCTAAAATGAAAGGTTCATCTTTGTATCCCACTCTTTCAAGGTCTACTCGAGTGAAGCCTATTTCACTATTATCGACACCATGTTTATTGTCAACCCACCTACACCCAAATACAGGCACCCGAAACCAACTATAATCAAGCTCCCATATACGTTCAATCACCCCGTAATATGATAAATCGGCATAGATAGGATTATTATCTTTCGCACTTGAGATATGCATTGCTTGAGCTACAAGACTCACACCACTATTCTGCATTGTACTTCGTTCGTCTTGGTCTTTTGTATAGAATGTGCGACCATTGATACGATAACCTGAATAACAAAATACTAGTCTGTCCGGACCCATCGACAGCCGTGTCAATTTATCTGAAACTGAAAGCTGTGGATTCTCTTTCTGTTTTTCTTCAAAATGCTTTCGGAACCAATCGATGAAACTCTTATTATGCTCTCTTGAAATCCAACTCTCATTTTTAATTGGATTGAATCTCCTAAGTTGGTTCTTATGCTCTTCAACATATGGGTCAACCTCATCGGTGTTGTGGAGCACATATAGGTGTGCCTGATCCCTTTGTGTAATATGAACACTAGCTAATTGTTTTCCCATTAATCCGACTCCTTCTGTTCCCCCTCCCACAACATGAGACTTTGGGAGCTCTGCAACATTAGAATCTGTCAGATACTCTGTGCAAAATGTAATGGCTTCATCAACTATGTACCGTTCAACAATGCAACCTTCCGGTCGACTACGATTTTTCACGTAGCCTTTCAATACCTTCATATAACGCTCAGCCGGATACATAGATCTCATAAAAGCCGGTCCACATAGTTGAGTCTCTCTAACCAAGTGAATGGGAAGATGAGTCATTATATCAAAAAAAGCAGGTGGAAAATACATTTCAAGCTCACACAAAGTGATGACAATTTGTTTTTGAAGTGCAGGAAATTGCTCAGGATCAAACACCTTGCTCCACATTGCTTTGAAGAAGAAACACAATTTAGTTATCGTGTCTCTCACCTTTTTTGGCAAAATGGCCCGTATAGCAATTGGTAGCAAATGATCCATGATTACATGACAATCGTGAGTCTTCAAGTGTTTTAGCTTCAAATCCTTCATTGATACAAGACTGCTAATGTTTGAAGAATACCCTTCTGGAACTTTCACTCCATTAAGAAACTCACATAATGCAATTTTTTCTTTCCTGGCTAGAGTGTGAGCTGCTGGAGGCAAATAAGTACGTTTCCCCTTATTTGTTGGTGTCAATTTTCCTCTTATCTTCATTTCAACCAAGTCTAACCGTGCCTTTACGCCATCTTTTGTCTTTCCGGGCACATTTAGAAGTGTTCCAATGACGCTATCAAATACATTTTTCTCAATATGCATTATATCGAGAAAATGTCTAACATGTAAAGACGTCCAATACGGCAACTCAAAGAAAATTGACTTTTTTTTCCACCCAGTTTTTGCAAGGCCACATGCAAAAGTCTTTCCAAATTTAACCTCCAAGTCTCTTACATTTTCAAACACTTCTTCACCAGTTAAGCACTTAGGAGCTCGACCTTCTTCTATATTCCCATTGAAAGCTTTCTTCCACCGACGATATCGATGGTTCCGATTTAGCCATCTCCGATGCCCTTGGAATGCATATTTCTGGGAGTGTGTCAATCGATATTGATCTGTACTCTTCACACATATGGGGCATCCACATTGGCCATGTACACCATATCCCTCGAGGTTTGCTCTTGCCGGAAAATCATTGATTGTTCCAAATAACATGACTCTGAGATTAAAATTTTCTTCTCTCAACCCGTCATATACTTGAACACCGGTGTCCCACAACACCTTCAAATCCTCAATTAAAGGGGTCAAGTAGACATCTATATCATTTCCAGGTTGTTTCGGCCCAGAAATGAGTATAGGCATCATTATATGCTCTCGCTTCATGCATCGCGATGGGGGAAGGTTGTAGATCATCAAAATCACCGGCCATGTACTATGTGAGCTGCTTTGCAAGCCATGAGGGTTCATGCCATCTGTAGCCAATACAAGGCGCAGGTTTCTTGATTCTTCACCAAATTCAGGGAAATCATCATCAATCTTTTTCCATTGAGGAGAATCTGAGGGATGTCGAATCTTGTCATCTTCAATCCTTTCTTCAAACCTTCTATCAGCATGCCATGTCAAGTCCTTGGCTAACTCTTTACTACTGTACATGCGTTTAAATCGTGGTATTATAGGCAAATACCACATGGTTTTGACAGGCGTAGATCCATTCTTCTTGTACCGTGAGGCGCCACATTTTGGACAGGCCTTCAATGATGCATAGTCAATTCTAAATAATACGCAATCATTGAGACACGCATGTATCCTCTCATATCCCATGCCAATTGAGGTTAACATCCGTTTAGCCTCATAAGTACGATTAGGTAACACATTATCCTCAGGTAGCATGCTTTTTAATAAACCAAGCAAGTCTGTGAAACTCTTATCACTCCACCCATTGTTGGCTTTTAACTTGTATAGGTTAAGAACTGTTTTCAATCTCGTGAATTTACTACCACTATACAGTGGTGTCTTTGAATCACTTGTCAAATTGTCAAACATTTTAGGACAATTTCGCAAATCCTCCTCAATCACATTTGTCATCTCCTCCAAACGATCAGGCTCATAATCATTCATGTTGAAATCGTGTGATGGATATGATGTACCACCCAAATCATCCAACGGGACACTGCTTTCACCGTGTCTTGTCCAACGTTTGTAGCTTTTATCAATTCCATTACACACCAAATGATCTTCCAACTCACGTGGACTAATTCTCTTTCCAAAACAACAACGTAAACACGGGCAAGTGATCCTAGTTCGATCTGGTGCATGGTCAACCGCAAACTTTATGAACTCTTTCACACCTTTCTCATACTGTTCCGACATACGATCTGCTAAAATCCAACTTCGATCCATTTTGATTCTAAATTAATCAAATTAAACAATTTTATCATCAGTTGATAGTTAAATTAATTAAATAATTTGTATTTTAATTTATTTCCCATTATTCTAGAAAAAATTCAGCAGAGTAACAACGCAAAAATTACTACCAAGTTCTCGACTTAATCTTCACCCGGTTAGGTTGAATCCAACAAAATTCGAATCTGACGATCCGCTAAAATCCAATTTCAATCTTAATTAATTATATTTTCAGCAACTACAAATATTGATCACCAGTCGGATCACATAAATCACATAAAACTATAGATAAAACATTATATTTTCAGCAACTACAAATATTGATCACCAGTCGGATCACATAAATCACATAAAACTATAGATAAAACATTATATTTTCAGCAACTAAGTATAAATATAGATCACCAGTTGGATCAATGTACCCTAAACCACCAAATAACCACAATTTAATCTCAAATCAAACGGAATTAACACCCGACTAACTAAAATTAATACTAAATTCAGTCAAATTCCTAGTTCCCTTAAATTTTTTATACACCACACATACACAAATACACGCACACATACACAAATATATATACATACACTCATATATGCATACACCCACATATACACAAATACAAGCACACATACACAAATATATATACATACACTCATATATGCATACACCCACATATACATACATCTATACATACTCTATGTGTGTGTGTATATATATATATATATATATTTATATTTATCTAAAAGAAAATACCAAAACTAAATGGACCACGGCGGCGGAAGCGGAGGTGGGCGGCAGGGGCAGCGGCGGCGGAGGTCGGCGGCGGCGGCGGCGGAGGTCGGCTGCGGCGGCGGCGGTGGTAGAGAGAGAGAGAGAGAAAAACCGAGAGAGAGAGAGCAAAACCGAGAGAGAGAGAGAAAAACCGAGAGAGAGAGAGAAAACGGGAGGGGGGCGGCGGATGGTGGTGGTGGTGGTGGTGGTGGTGGTGGTGGTGGTGGTGAGAGAGAGAAAAACCGAGAGAGAGAGAGAGAGAAAAACCGAGAGAGAGGGCTAGATATCTAGAGAGAGAAAAAGAGATCTAGGGGGGCGGCGGACGGTGGTCTCGCGATGGTGGAGGTGGTGGTGGTGGTGGTGGTGGTGGTGGTGGTGGTGGTGAGAGAGTTGAGAGAGAGAGAGAGTGAGTAGGTGAGATGTAGTGAGAGTGAGAGTGAGAGTGAGGGGGGCCGGGTTGTAGAAAACCCGGCCCTTGTGCCAGCGGTTCTGTCGAACCGCTGGCACATGTCTGTTTGTGGCAGCGGTTCGGCTAGAACCGCTGCCACAAAGTACACTTCTGGCAGCGGTTCGGCTAGAACCGCTGCCACAAAGTACACTTCTAGCAGCGGTTCGGCCGAACCGCTGCCATACGTGCGCTTTGTGGCGGCGGTTCGGCCGAACCGCTGCCATACGTGTGCTTTTTGGCAGCGGTTCTGGCCGAACCGCTGCCACATTCAAAATTTTTTTTTTTTTTTTTTTTCTGAAACCTATGCCAGCGTTTTGGCTCGAACCGCTGTCATAGGTCCGAACCGAATGCCACTTTTTACAGCAGTTTTCAAAACCGCTGTCATAGGTGCGCTGTAATAGGACTTTTTTGTGGTAGTGAATGAAGTGCATAAGTGAACATGAAGGTTATGATGAAAATTGACGAATGCTTACATAGACAACGAAGTATGGGCAATTTGAACATAAAGTCCATAACGCATTGTAGGCTACTCAGGATTGTAAACCATTTGTTTCCTTTCAAAGTAAACACATTGGGCATTCCGAGAATGTAGGACACATCAAGAAACGTCTAGTAAGAACAAATGTAATCTAAAATTTATCGACAGTTTTGAGTGACTTCAAGTCCATATCACACTGTAGGATACTCGGAGTCATAAATCATATTTTTTTAAAGTAGACAGACAGGACTTTCCAAAAATGTATGACACATTATCAAGAACCATCTAATATGAAATAGTTTTTTATTCAAACGTACGCTAAAATTTATCAATATTTTTGCGCAACTTCACGAAAAAGTCCATAACGAACAGTATGGATCATAGACCTTTTTTTAACTTCATAGTAGACACATGGGGCTTTCCAATGATATATAAAACATCATCAAAAAATTTCTACAATGAAACATATTTATCTTTAAACATAAGCTAAAATTTACCGACAGTTTAGCGCGACTTCACGAGAAAGTGTTAGGTTTATGTCCTCAAATGCCACTAGAGGATTAGTAAATGATAGGACATTATCGATTTGTAATTGTTTATTAAACCAGTCAATAAAAGGCATTTTAGTTGTTTACATTCATATTGGCATTTATATATTGTAATCATCTATAAATCCATGAACACAAGAGTTAACTCTCTGAGGCACTAGAGAAGTCTGATACTTGTGTACTAAAATAGTCTGCAAATCAAAGATTTTCAATTGGGCATTGGAAATCATGAAGACTTGTATGATATGAGTTTTGACGAGAAAGGTGCCTGTCAATCACTAGAAAGTAGTGAAAAATTCATATCATAGGTACACTGATGGAGATAGTGGCACTCAGACATGACTCGCATCAATTCTGACACATGGGTTTTCACTCTTTGACAGTCAATGACAGAATTGATTAAATTGTAATAGGTGTGTCTGAACTTTAGACTTGAAGAATCGAGTTGAAGTTATACTTGTGACATTAGGTTCGTCATTAGAATAGTTAGGCCCAATTTACCCGTTGGTGGGGTCAACCTCAAACTGCAATCTAATGAGCAAGTAGTATTCTTAACTGATATCCAAAAAAGGATTCATTCCCTCGTAAGTGAACGAGGAATTATCCTATGCATTTATAAGTAAGTTAGATTTTAAAGTCTTTGGCCAAAACATTCATTGATGTGAGCTTATTATAAATATAGTATAGTGTTAAGTTAACGAGTTTGACCAAAACCATGACTCTCACTTAACCGGGATAAGGAAACGAAGAGTTTGTATTCACACGGTATTTACAAATGGAAAGGTATAAATGATCTAATCATTTCATCTTATTTGGGTTAAAATATGGATCACTTGACTGGCTAGGTGGGATCCATATTCAATGGAATCCTCTCATTGCCAAATATAGATGAACCTAAAGAGTCACGCTTAAAAAGGAAAAAATGATGAAAAGTGGAATATTTCTTGTGGGAATATTTTAAGTATTGGATACTTAAAATTAAATAAATAGAATTAATTATTGGGAGGAATAAGTTAATTTATTTATGATTTAATAAATACACCATGTGGCACACTAAATCTAAAAGGGGCGGCCACTAGAAGTAATAATGGGTTTAGTTTGAGTCCAAGGCAATAACTTAAGTGATATAAATATCACATTAGTTATAAGCTTAGGTAACAAGTTGCATTACACAACACCACAAGGAAAAAATCCCTCTCCCTCACTCTCACCTAGTCGTCGGCCTTCAAGCCAAAGGAGGAGGAAGTTTTTCATCAAGTTTTTCCGGCTAGACAATTTAGAGGCAGAACACTTGGACTGCTTGAATCAAGATTTTTTCAGCCGGAGATTTTTTCGCGAAGAATTGAAGAATTCAAATTTGTGGAAATATTCAACCACTTCGCTACAACGGGTAATGTGATTTTTACCCTATCATATATACGTGTGATTAAACCCCGAGATTGACTCTGCGAAGGGAAAATCCAAAAAATTTAAATTATGTTTTCCGCTGCGTTTGGTTAATTTTCCCCAACAGTGGTATCATAGCCAAATCGCGGGGTTTGGCGTATGTAAATTATGTGTAATTATGTGTTGAAGAAGCATGTTTTACAGTTTTTATCGATGCATGATTAGATATGTGAATTTCATATTGTTTATGTTCTTGAGGATTATGTTGATTTTTTGTTCGTTAGAATTTGACAAAAATTGGATTTCATGTAAATTATGTGATGAAAAATAAATACCAAAAATTTCAGCAGGCTTCTCGTCGCTGGAGGGGCGGCGGAATGCCGGCGGCTGCACAGCTGGGCTGTGCAAGCACACCCGAGTGAGCCCACCCTGCAGGAAATTTTGCCGCGCGAGCCCACCCGTGTGTTATTTAACACATAGGTTTGGGCTGACCTGACCTGGGTCACCGATGGGTCGACCTGGGTCAATTATTAAATATATATATATATATTATTTAGTTTTGGTTAAAATTAGATTTTAATGCAAAATAAATAATATTAATTATTTAATAAGGTTATTTTTTTATTTACAAATAATCTAATATTAATTAAAGTTAGACTTTCAATTAAATTGGATTTATTCCATTGTAAAATTAATTTTTATGGGCTTAGAGATTAATTTTTTATTAAAATTAGATTTTGATAAAAGATTAATAGTAGTTCATTAAAATTGAACTTTCAATTGGAATCAAATAAATTTAATATCCTCAAGAATATGAATAACAATGATTACATTGAGAATTTAATTAGAAATTAACATATATGTTTTTGTATTATGTGATATGAATATCATGTTTGACATGTTATGTGATGGGAGACATGATTCATGGACTTAGGCTTTTTTTTTAAAAAAATTGTATTTCTTTTTGATGGGTTATAAAGGCCATTTTGAGCCTATTTTTATTTTCTTTCTAGATAAATTTTGTATAGGTGAAAATATTAAAATGTAATAGTTAGAAATAGAATAGGCCCAAAGGAGAAATTCAAGTCGAGCCGAGGAGATTCAAGAAGGAGCTTTGGAAACTTTAGTATAGTTTCTTTTTTATTTTATGATTGAAACATTGGCTTGTTTCAATCTAGGAAATATAGTCCATGAATCATGTGTTGTTAGCTTTCTAGGATTGCTAATTATTTATTTTAATCCATGTTTATATGCATGATATGAAATGGGTTAATGTACAAAGTGAGACCTAATAAATAAATTAAATTCTCCCATTTGAAAAATATTAAGTTAGTAAAGGGTACTAGGTATCCTGTCCTCCACTGAACTTAGGAGAAATTAAAATGATATTTAATATATAAATTATCCCTAAGCAATGAGAGAATTATATATTGAAATATATTTTATATTTTTCCTAAGTGCATGAAATGCCATTAGTCGAAAACAAATTTCACCCCAAATATTAGCAAAAGGTTGCAAGGTAAAATTCAATTGTTAGACTAATAGATAGTCAGTGGGTTGATCTTAGATTATTCATAAATCAATATGTTCGTTAAAAGGTTGAGATTTGATTAATAATGGACAAAGGGATTGAGTCATCCATTTGATGGGTTGATGTTGGACATCACTTTAATAGATTGATTAGGCCAAACACCAGCAAAAGATTGCAACCTATTAATCTAGTTAAAGAACTCAATCACCACTACGAAGCCTTCAACGATGACTTCCGAATTCCAAAGTGGGAGTGTGGATTTTTGAAAAATGTAGTGGGAGCCAAGTTTATTTTAAAAGTCCTTAATTTAAACTTGGAACAACAATTACATTAGAACCTAATAAATCTTTTTACTTTTTATGCAGTTATTACTTATTATCTCTCTCAAAATGACTATCAACCTATTATCTGTACTACTCGAAAAGAATACTTTGACTGGTCCTAACTATGTAGACTAGGTCTGAAACTTGAGTATAGTCCTCAATATGGAGTCACTAGCATATGTATTGGATGCTGATATCGCAGCCGCGCCCGTAAGGACACGTGCTAATGAGGCAGAAGTTACGACTCATGAAAAATGGGTCAAAGACGAAGTCCGGATTTGTGGGTACATGTTGAGCTCAATGAAAAATGAGTTGCAGAGCAAAATGGTCTCAGCGAGGGCTATTTTGGCACATCTGTAGAGCTCTATGGTGAGCACAGTCGCACTACTCGGTATGAGATATCGAAAGACCTCTTTGGAGCCAAGATGAAGGAAGGAGAAAAGATTGGGACCATGTACTAAAAATGATTCGAAAATAGAGAGATTAGTGGCCTTCAATTTCAACATGGACCCACAACTTCAAACTAATCTTATCTTACAGTCACTTCCAAACTCCTTTTCCCAATTCGTGATGAACTTCAACTGCAATGAGATAGAGTGCAATTTGGCTGGGTTGATGAACAAGCTGAATACTGCTCAATATCAAATGAAACTAAAGGGGAAAGAGGCTGCCTTGGTCATCACTTCTAAGCTTAAAAACAACAACAAGAAGAAGAAGACTAAGAAGGTCAATAGCACACTAGGTCTACAAGTTAAGATTGACAAAGGAAAAGGCAAAGCTCATAAAGTGATGAAGAGCAAAGGACCAAAGGAAACGGATAGGTGCCTTCACTGTGGTGAGCTAGGCCACTGGAGGAGGGAGTGTCCAAACTTTGGCAAAGGTGCACCACGTATGGAACTTTTTGTTTTAGAAACTAATTGTTCTATGACTGTATTTTCCACTTCTTGGATACTTGATTCTGGAGCTAGTACTCACGTTTGTGCAATGAATCAGTATCTGCAGCGAAGTTGGAAGCTGGGGTATGGGGAGGTGCTGATCAGTGATGGTGGCGGGCAGAGTGTCACGACTTCTCACAGTGGATCAACTTCTTTATGTTTATCATCTGGACATGTTTTAAATCTAGAGAATATTTTGGTTTTGCCCAATGGGCTTAAAAACATTACGTCAATTCCTGTTTAGGTTAGGAACGATTATGTTTTTAATTTAATTGACAGTACTTGTAGAATTTTATTTCATAATAATATTGTTGGCTCTGCTACTTTAGTTAATGGCCTCTATTACTTAAACATGCAAAATGAGTGTGTTGCTAGTGTTATCTCAAAGAAGCGTGGTAGGCAAAGTACTAACCTAAGCTTAAAGTGGCATCCAAGACTAGGTCATGTCGGCCAGAAAAAGATACACAAGATAGAGAAAGATGGGTTAATTGACCCATTGGGATCAGATCCCTAACCGACTTGTGAATCTTGCATCAAAGGCAAAATGACTAGATCACCCTTCACCTAGACTTTTGCAAGAGCCACTGAAGTATTAGGACTTGTGCACACTGACGTTTGCGGACCATTTAGAGAAATGGCTCGTGGAGGTTTTCACTATTTCATTACTTTCACTGATGATCGTTCAAGGTATGGTCTAGTGTATTTAATGGAGTATAAGTCTGAGTCATTTGATAAATTCAAAGAATTCAAGGCTTTAGTGGGGAAACAAACTGGTCATCATATAAAAGCACTACGATCGGATCGTGGAGATGAATATATGAGTGACGAGTAAGGAACATGGGATAATACTGCAACTCACACAACCAACAACTCCACAGTTGAATGGGGTAGCAGAACGTTGAAATTGAACACTATTGGATATGGTTCGATCTATGCTCAGCTACACTAACTTACCCATCTCTTTGTGGGGACATGCACTCCTTACACCTGTTCATATCTTGAATAGATGTCCTTCCAAATCCGTTCCTAAGACACCATATGAGATATGGAGAAATAGGAAACCAAACCTTAAGTACATTAGGGTTTGGGGATGCCCTACCTACATCAAGAAGACTAAGGCAGAGAAATTGGAAGCTAGGTCCCTTAAAGGACGTTTTGTCAGTTTTCCCGAGGATTCCATGGGATACCTTTTCTACATGCAAGATGATCAAAGGATCATTGTTGCACTACAAGCGCACTTTCTGGAAGATGAATTCATTCTAGAAGGTGGTGTAGGTAGGAAAATTGTTCTTAATGAACAAGATGAAACATCTAGGGAGACTATTGTTCAAGAAACACACACTGAACCTGAAGAAACATAACCAACGTTGCCAATATCTGGTAGAGTACCATATCAACCCGATAGGTACTACGGGTATCTGCTACAAGAGGAACTGGGTGTCCACAATATAGCAATGGGAGTCCGAGGGGACGACCCTTTTACTTATGATAAAGAAATAATGGACATCGACTTTGCAAAGTGCCAAGAAGTTATGCAGGCAGAGATAGACTCGATGCATTTCAACCAGGTCTGGACTCTAGTAGATCGTCCTGATGGCATTGCGCCTATAGGGTGCAAGTGGATCTACATAAGGAAGATAGGCTTGGATGGAAACGTTGACATATACAAGGCGAGGCTTGTAGCAAAAGGTTATAGTAAAAAAGAAGGAGTTGACTACCAAGAGACCTTTTCACCTGTGGCAATGATCAAGTCTATCTGAATTCTGCTCACAATAGCTGCACACTTGGACTATGAGATATGGTAGATGGATGTAAAGATGACTTTTCTAAATGGATTCCTCGAGGAGGATATCTAAATGGAGCAGCCTAAAGGCTTTACATCTGGGTCTGATATACATAAGGTGTGCAAACTTAAGAGATCCATTTATGGACTTAAGCGAGCCTCTAGGAGATGGAATCTACGTTTTGACGAAGTTGTCAAGGGATCTGACTTTGTAAAAAACGAAGACGAACTTTGTGTTTACAAGAAAGTTAGTGGGAATAAAATCACTTTCCTTGTCTTACATGTGGATGACATCCTACTAATAGGAAATGATGTAGGAATGCTCACATCAGTCAAAGCATGACTTTCAAATACATTTTCCATGAAAGACTTGGGAGAGGCGACCTATATTCTAGAGATTCGTATCAACAGAGATAGAACAAATAGAATGATAGGACTTTCCCAAGACCTTTACTTAGAGAAGGTCCTAAAGAGATTTAGGATGAAAGACTCTAAGAAAGGTTTCTTCCCCATGAGACACGGGGTACACCTTTCAAAGTCTATGTCTCCTCAAAGTGAGAAAGCTAGGAAAGAAATGAGTACGGTGCCTTATGCGTCTACTGTGGGTAGTTTGACATACACCATGTTATGTACACGGCCAGACATTGCCTACGCGCTAAGCGTGGTAAGTCATTTTCAGGCTAACCCGGGAAGAGAACATTGGACTGTTGTAAAAAATATCCTCAAGTATCTAGAAAGAACTAAGGATATGGTCCTAATGTATGGACATGGAGATTTGAAAGTGGATGGATACACTGACTCTGATTTCCAATCTGATGTAGATAATCGGAAATCCAGTTTGGGGTTTATATTCACTCTCAATGGTGGAGCGGTGACTTGGAAAAGTTCTAAGCAAAGCACAACCGTTGATTCCACCACTGAAGCAGAATAGATAGCAGCTTCAGAGGATGTTTGGATTAGGAAGTTTCTTGGAGAACTTCATGTGGTCCCTAGTGTAGAGCTGCCATTGCCACTTTATTGTGACAATAACGGGGCTATTGTGACATTATGTTCGTTATTAGAGTAGTTAGGACCAATTCACCCATTGGCGGGGTCAACCTCGAACTGCAATCTAATGGGCAAGTAGTAATCTTAACTGATATCCAAGAAAGGATTCGTATCCTCGTAAGTGAACGAGGGATTATTCTATGCATTTATAATTAAGTTAGATCTTAAAGTCTTTGGCCAAAGCATTCATTGATCTGAGCTTATTATAAATATAGCATAATGTTACGTTAGTGAGTTTGATCAAAACCATGACTCTCACTTAACTTGGACAAGGAAACGAAAAGTTTGTATTCACACGGTATTTACAAATGGAAAGGTATAATCATTTCATATTATTTGGGTTAAAATATGGACAACTTGACTGGCTAGGTGGGACCCATATTCAATGGAATCCTTCCATTGCCAAATATAGATGAACCTAAAGAGTCACGCCTAAAAAGAAAAAATTGATGAAAAGTGGAATATTTCTTGTGGGAATATTTGAAGTATTGGATACTTAAAATTATATAAATAGAATTAATTATTTGGAGGAATAAGTTAATTTATTTATGATTTAATTAATATAATATTTCTTGGAGAAATAAAATTAATTAAATGAGTTATCTATTATTTAATTGAATTAATTAATTGGATTAAGTTGATTAATTAAAAATTTATTAAACTAAGCACGAAAACTAATACACCATGTGGCACACTAAACCTAAAAGGGGCGGCCACTAGGAGCAATAATGCGCTTAGTTTGAGTCCAAGACAATAACTTAAGTGATATAAATATGACATTAGTTATAAGCCTAGGTAACAAGTTGCATTACACAACACCACAAGAAACGAATCCCTCTCCCTCACTCTCACCTAGCCGTCGGCCTGCAAGCTAAAGGAGGAGGAAGTTTTCATCATGTTTTTCCGGCAAGACGATTTAGAGGCAAAACACTTGGACTGCTCGGATCAAGATTTATTCAGCTGGAGATGTTTTCGCGAAGAATTGAAGAATTCAAATTTGTGGAAATATTCAACCACTTCACTACAACGGGTAATGTGATTTTTACCCGATGATACATACGTGTGATTAAACCCCGAGATTGAACCTGCATTTGGTTAATTTTCCCCAACAGAAAGACCACAATGCACTGTATGATACTTGGAATCATATATTGTTCTTTACTTTCAAAGTAGACACCTAGAAATTTTCATAAATGTATGAAAAATTCTAGTACGAAACAAATTTGTCTTCAAACAAAATCTAAAATTTATAGACAGTTTTGTGTAACTTCACAAGAAAGTCCATAACGCACTTTCCAAAGCTCAGAATCATAAACCATTTTTTTCTTTAAAAGTAGACACATAGGGTTTTCCAAAAATGTATGACACATTTCAAAAAATATTTAGTATAAAATAGGTTTTTCTTCAAACATAAGCTAAAATTTATTGATTTGCGCAACTTTATGAGAAAGTTCATAACACAGTGTACGATGCTCAGAATTATAAAACATTTTTTTTCTTTCATAGTAGAAACATAGGGATTTTCATAATCTATGACGCATATCAAAACATACGTAGTATGAAACATATTTGTCTTTTAACATAAGCTAAAATTTATCGACAGTTATGCGTGGCTTCACGAGAAAATCCATAATGCACTGTACGATACTTGGAATTGTAAACCATTTTTTTTTAATAGTAGATACACAGGGACTTATATAAATGCATGAAAAATTATCAAAATATGTCTAGTGTGAAATATAAACGTACGCTAAAATTTGTTAATAATTTACTACATTCATACTTCATGTTCTCGTTATCTGTATTTCCTCTTTACTATATACATACGTCAAGTTTACTTAGGCATACTACATCATAGATGTTGCCATAATTCTTGTTCTCTTTAATCATACCTCATGTTAAGGATGGAAGGTGGTGCCGGTGTCAATGTGTTGGTGTCTTCGGCAGTGGTTCGTTGGTGGTGTCATAGGTGCTGGTGTGCCAGTGGTCAGCAGAGGTGTCACTAGTGATGTTGGTGGTCGTCGGAGGTGTCATACGTCATCTAGGGGTGGGGTGGTGATGGTGGAGGTAGTTGGGGTGGGGTGGTTTCTTTTTGTTGGGTTGACTAGTCACGGGGATAGCTTATCGCAACGGAATTTCAAAATTTTAATCTAAAAGTTATCAACCAAACGAGGCGACTAATTTGCTCTATTAAATACGGTAAACATATATAAATTACAAACTTACATAAAGCGCTAATATATATAATATCGGTTGGATGGATCATGTTATCAACCACCCTCGAACTAGTTCGACACGCCCCTTATGCAAAAATCATCCTTCTTGTATCTCCTGTTCAAGCACCCCAATTGTGATGCGTCTAACAGTATCCACACCCCGTTTCAAATCTCCAATTAATTCATTCTTGGTGCTAGCCAACGAATTAATTCCTTTCTAACTAAAAGGCTTTTTAGTAAAAGGATGTGGGAATATAAAGTGAGTTATTAATCTCAACACATATGATTTCGATTTATGTATGAATAAGGATGGTTTTTCTAGAGAAAAAGATGATCAGTTTTCTCATTCTTTGCCTCTTGAAATAGGCATGCATTATGTATAAAGAAGAGTGTATTTTTTTCTTCTCATGTCATTTATTTATAATGATACAATCCTAATCCTAGTAGAGTAAGTTTCCTAGTGAATAAATCTCCTAGACTTATTTTCTAGTTTACTTCTCTATTAATTAGGAAACCTTTTTTTAGTAAACAAGTCATAAAGAAGAGTTTCCACGTAGTAAACAATCCTTTTCTTATCTTGTATTTAACTTTGATACATACTACCATGTCATACATTGAAGAAAAATTCCTCCCATATCACACGCCTCCTACAAGGTTTGGAAACCAAGAATTTCATCCTACTTGATTTATTTCTTGTTTTCCAATATAATTAATATATCCAATAAATTATTTATTTAATTAAAGTCAAACTTTAATTAATCTATCCATTTAATCATTTATTTAGCTAAGCTTAGCCTAATTAAACAAATTACTTGGACTCATCAAGGTCCATTAATTAATTAATCCACCATGATTAATTAAAAAGTCTAATTGATTAATCTCTATTAATGAATTAATATTCTCAATAAAGAAAGTAAGAGACTTTCTAATTTCCTCGATTTCACCGTGAATCGATTAATTAAATAATCAAGCAGAGATTCTACTCCGAGTTATGTTTGTGACCCCTTAGGACCGTTTCTGTGCTAGTGGTAAGTGCACTTTCCCAAAGTGTCAGTGTACTTTCCTAAAATAGAAAGTATTAGATTAAATCTTTCTTGATTCAATCATACCTTGAATTTGTCACCATATTAATTCAAGATACTCACAAATCATTGTTACTATCTAGCAACGGGTCATGAAGACCTAGACATAAACAATGTATTAAGATACATCCTTTCATAATCACGATTCTAGTGTAAGTATGATCCCTCCATCAAATCTCTCGAATCAATTCTAGGGTTACGGTTAAATCAAAACTCTAATAACTTGACCTCTATGTTTCCCATATACATGTGATGTCTATTTTTATTTACTTGAATAAGATTGTTCAAAAAGAGTAATACTATTACAGATAATGGCGCCCAAAAATTGGTGTGTCGGGCATCTACTCTAACAATCTCTCACTTGTCCTAGAGCCAATTGCCTTTGAATTTAAAGCCCATTCTATCAAGATGTCTCTTAAACACTTATTGACTAAGGGGTTTGGTGAGTGAGGCTGCTTCATTGTCTTCCGAGTCTATACACTTCACTCGAACGTCTCCTCTCCCAATGATATTCCTGATCAAATGGTATCACCTTTGTATGTGTTGGATTTCTAATGAGACTTCAGCTCCTTTGCTTGCGCAATAGCACCATTGTTATCACAGTACACTTATACTGAATTAATAATATATGGAACTACATCCAATTCTTGGATGAAATTACTCATCCAAACAACTTACTTTGCCGTTTCTAAGGTTACAATGTATTCCGCCTTGATGGTTGAATCAGCTGTAGTGGATTTCTTGGAACTCTTCCAGCTCACAGCTCCACTATTCAGTTGGAATATAAACCCCAAATCTGACTTTGAGTCATCCACATCCATTTGTAAACTAGAGTCTATAAAACATTCTAATTCCAGTTCTCCACCGCCGTACACTAAAAAAAACTCCTTGGTTCTTTTCAGATACTTAAGGATTGCTTTTACCGCGGTCCAGTGATCATCGCTGTGATTTGCCTGATAGCGAATGCACACGCTAAGTCTGAAAGCTACATCAAGCCTAGTACATATTATCGCATACATTATGCTCCCTATAGCAGATGCACAAGGTATCTAAGAAATTCTTAGTCTTTCCACTTTAGTCTTTGGGGACATTGTCTTGGAAAGTGTAATGCCATGTCTCATACGAATGAGTCCTCACTTAAACTCTTCCATGCCAAATCTCTTTAGCACTCGATCTATGTAAAAGTATTGGGGGAGTCCCAACAGCCTACTCGATCTCTCTCGGTAAATCTTCATGCCGAGCACATTTATGCAGAATTAATTGGACAACCACACTTTAGTCAACTACAACATTTTTATCATTCCCAATGAGTAAGATGTCATCCACATAAAGTACCAAAAATGTAAACGCGCTCCCACTAGCCTTCTTGTATACTCATACTTCATTTGCATTTTGAGTGTATCCATACTCTCCTCATAGTCAATTTCATGTCTTTGATTAAGACATTTTGCCATAAGATGCGCTTATAGGTTGACACCTCTCCATCAGCTCTAAGTTTTTACTTGGAGACCCATTTGCAACTAATAGGCTTAAATCCCTCGGGTGGGTCCACCAAGGTCCATACCTTGTTAGAGTGCTTGAAGTCCATTCAGGATTTCATGGCTTCTAGCTATCTTCTAGAATCGATGTCTTGCATTGCATCCTCATATGTCTTTGGATCTAGGACCAAAGAAGGAGCCTCTAACTTGCTTTCTTGTAAGAGGCCTAGCCATCTTTTAGGCACCTTAGGAGCTCTCTCAGATCTCTTTAGAAGTTATGTACTTACTGCTTGGTCCTCAGGAAGTACTTCAGTGGTATCGGGTGGGTTAGTTTGTGGTTTTTATAGTATCTCATTCGGTTGAGTCTCCTCAAGTTCTACAGCATCTCCATTCCTATCTAATAGATATTTCTTTTCCAAGAAGGTTGCATTCTTTAAAAAATAACCTTTTGTTCCAAGGGTTCGTCGAAGTAATATCTAAATGAATCCTTTGGATATCCAACAAACTTGCAAAAAAAGGATTTTGTGTCCAACTTGTCTCCCACTAACTGCTTTATGCAAGTAGTACAACCCCATATCCTAAGATGTTTGTATGCGGATAGTTTTCCATACCATAATTCGTAGGGAGTTTTTGGCACATTTTTTGGTTGGGCCATTTTCAGCTGAGAGGTGGCGTTGTATAATGATATCCCCTTAAGGAAGGATGAAGTCCAGTGAAACTCATCATGGATCGAACCATGTCTAATAATGTTTGATTCCTGCGCTTAGCTACCCCATTTGGTTGAGGTGTGTCGGGTGGAGTCCACTTGAGAGAATTCCATTCTCTTTTAGATAGTCTAGAAACTCAGTGGATACATATTCTCCTTCTAGGTCCGATCGTAGAGCTTTACTATTTTTCCCAGTTTGTTTTTCTACTTCATGTTTGAACTCTTTGTAGGTTTTAAAACATTCAGACTTATACTTTACAAGGTACACATAACCATACCGTGAGTGATCATCGGTGAAGGTTATGAAGCAGATGTATCCATCTCCTGCACTTAGTGCTAAGCGGACCACACACATCTGTGTGGATTAATTCCAACACTTTCTTTGCACGCCCCATAGACCCAGTGTATGGTAACTTGGTCATTTTTTCTTTAAGACAAGATTCACAAGTAGGCATTTCATCTAGACCTTGAACATTATGATAACTTGTCAAACTTTGAATCCTTTCTTTGAAAATGTGGCCCAGTCTAGCGTGCCAAATGAGTGCATTAGTTTCGCTATCTAGTTTACGTTTGCTTTGTTGAATATTAAAGTAGGAATTGTAGGGAATGTAGTATAAAGTCGGTCTTGCAACTTTGATTCTATAATAAGCTCAAGTTCTTTAAACAAAAAACAACTTTTATTAAAAATCTCAAAATGATATCTCTCTCTGTCCATAACAAGAATAGAGATGATATTTCTTATTATCTCAAGAAAACAGTAAATAGAATTTAAAACCAATATCCTACTCCCTAATGCTAAGTGGACGTCCCCTTTGGCCTTGGCAACAACCATTGCTCCATTTTCCATCCTCTGGGCCATCTCTCTTTTTTTCAGCTCCTTGCCTCTTGTCATTACCTGCAAATTATTGCACAGATGAATACCACACCTAGTGTCAATTAATCAACAAGCATTTTTAACTGAAAAGTTAACTTCAACAAAGAACGTACCTTGAGATATAGGATCTTTGAAGTTTCTCTTCCAGTGCCCAGGCTTCCCACATTTGAATCACCCATCAGACTTGGCTTTCTTAACATTCTTCACACCATCATTGCCTTTCAGCACCTTAGTCTTATTTTTCTTCTTCTTTCCTTTATTATATTTAAAAGAAGAATTCACAAGGAGCATCGGCTTATCTTTCCTGATGGTCCTCACAACAGTGGTCAACATATTCAACAACTTGTTTAAAGAAGCATTTAAGTTGTTCATGTTGAAGTTGATGGCGAACTGGTCGTAAGACCTAGGAAGAGATTGTAGGACTAGATCGACACAGAGGTCCCCATCGGCAACACGTCCAAATCATTCATCTTGTTGATCAAACGAATCATCTTGAGGATGTGTTCATTAACAGACGTTCCCTTAGTCATTCTTGCTCCAAACAATTCTTTAGATGTTGAATACCTCTCTTTTTCCTAAAAATTCCTTAGATATCGCATGCCTCTCTCTTTCTTAGTTTTAGTTCCATATAGCTCTTCCAAGTGGTTGACAATATCCTTAGCCAACATCATTTTCTCATGTTGCTTCTGCAACTCATTTGACATAGAAGTCATGATAAGGCATCGAACTTGGATATTGTCATCAGACCACAATCGAGCATATTTTCTATCCTCATCAGTGCTGTCGGGGTTATTCTAGGTTGTTTAGCCATCAGGATATACTCCCTCTTGTCAGATTGTAAAACAATCTTCAAATTTTTTAGCCAGTCAATGAAATTGGGACAGGTTTTTTTTTTTTTTTTGGTTTCCCACGGGTTCCCCATACCACATTGGGTATGAAACTAATCCCGCTTTGCTATACTGAGCTTGCCGCTGGCCTGAGGGGTTTTGTCACTGGGGGGAGTCGAACACACTCCCCACTCAGGAGCGTAGTGGTGGACAAGCCACTACGCCAACCCTTCAGGTTGTTGTTGGGACAGGTCAGTTTGTTGGTTTCGAGTATAATGTATAGTGGATTTTTAGCCATTTCTAAAACGATCTACAAAACTTAAAGCTAGCTAGACAATCAACATTCATTCTAAATAATATTCTTATACAATTTGATCTTTAATTTTACAAGTCTCCCATTAGTCACCCTCTTGATAGACTTCGAAAAATATCATTTTTCCTTAGTGGGCCAGAGTTCCATTGAATTTCAACCATACACCCCAATTATATGAGCCCAGATGATATAGTCCACTAGTAGCCTTACCGAGCTTTTACTTCCAACATAGTTCTCGAGATCGTTGTACCTCATTTTACGCATATGCCCTAATTATATGAGCCCATATGATACCTCAACACTAGGTCAAACCCATCAAATATTCCATGGTTGATTTTTCCAGTTCATTGCCCCAATTAGATGAGCCCAATGAACAAGTCCAATCCCACAGAGCACCTTATGCTTAGTGATCATCACAGCCTACTTTCCACTGGATTCACCCCTTATATGAGGTAAAATTCGATTTTAGCGGCTTTTTTCATGTCATCACTTGTGATGGAAGTCATGGAATAAAGATCCCATCTTTATTCCATATAGGCCTAGTATTTCACAGGAGGAAATTATTTCAATAAACGATCAAAGGTCTCATCAGACTATATTTCTATTGTTTAGCCTTTCTATCTAAAACATGCCAACATGCAATCACATAGATAAGAAAATGATAAACATCTCACAAAGCGGTAAATGGGATGATCACACAAGCCCTAACCTAATAAACCTAATGAGCCAAGTAGGCCAGGACTTCTATAAAGTAAGAAATGCCTACACTATTACAATGGAAGTCCCACAGCATACATGTCTTTGTTTGGCTCGTCTTCTTGTCTCCATCTTCATCTCCACAAAATTATAGTAAACTAATCTATGAACTAAAAGACAAAAAATAAAGAGCCAAACCGGCTATTTTTACAAATCTAGAAATTACAATACATAGAAAAACTAAGACTAGACTAGGCTCATGACACATCCCCACAAAAAACATGCCAAGCACATATTAAACGCAATAACCAAAATTTACCGACTCATCATCTAACTTAAAATTAAATATTTTATTGGGATAAAATTGGTTATTCAACAAAATTATTTTTCAAGTCGAAAATTTCATATTTTCCAAAAATAAAAATTTAGGCTTTATATAACTTCCAAAATTAAAATTAAAATTTTCCGATTTTCAAAAATTAAATTAAAATAAAAATTAATTTTAAAATCAAGTCGGGATAGGTTTTTGGGTTACCCGACCCGCGGGCATCATCCGACCTGGTGATGCCCAATCTGGACCACATGTCCGGACGTGCAATCCAGTTTCCGTGCCGTGCATTGTGCACAGAAACTTCTATGTTTCCCATATACATGTCATGTCGATTTACATTTTTAAACGATGAAACACTAAGCCTCTTTAGAATCATACTTTGGCCAAAGATTCCTTAATTCGACTCACTAAGTTCAGATTCGACTAGGATTCTATTTAAGGAACTTTCAGTGGGGCGGTTCAGATTATCCATCTCTTATATGAGAACCCTCATACACATTTAGGCTTTCACCATGCCAATGTCTATGGAATGAAACACAACATCTAAGGACATATGTATACAAGCAAGTCTCTTGGATCACCAATATCCCAAATCTTGATGCTCACATTCACTAGTTGGAATTAAGTTAAGGACCACGACCTTGGAGGCATATTCCATCGTCACCCATACCCTATGATCACGACGATGCCCCATAGTTATAGTGTGGTCCCAGGGGCTTTATTCTACGTAGTTAAAGACATTTAAGAATAAAGATTTGCATATAAAAAAATTTACTTTATTTAATTGAATAAGATTGTTCACAAAGAATAATATTATTACAGATAATGGCACCCAAAAATTGGTGCACCGGGCATCTATTTTAACACTTTTATTATTCGGAAAGGAAGATAGAGAAAGAAATGAAATGTCATTATGCAATTATATGACTGGGGACTGATCCTAATGATGGATCTTTAATTAGGGATTTATCCCCAAATTTTCGTTAATTAAATAGTTACGACATAAATGATCTCGTTAACATGTTTTTCTTCTAAATGAATTTTACTAGATCAGATGAAAGGGACCTTAGAATGACAGATAGTGACGGATTTAGGGGGGCTTGAGGGTCTTGGGGATGACAATGGGTTTGGGTAGAATTAGTATCCGCCCCGAACTCATCTTGTTTGGAGCATGTATAAGTCTAATTAAATGGGGCTGGATCTGAATTTGAGTATTATAATTCTAGCCTTTTCCGCGTTCGGGGCAGTTAACAAGTTTAAGAGATACTCGCCTTGGTTGTTTACAATTTTTTTTACTTTTATAGATTATTAGTTATTATTAGTATTTATAAATTCTGATAAACTTTAATTAGTATATATTAATTAAGACTCAAAATATGAGAAAAGTGTTCTTTCAAGTAGTAGTACAGTACGCTGCAACAACTTAGCACATTGAATATGGAGATGACTTTATTTGTTACAAGTAAGTACGGGATGACTTGTGTTTTTGTATGTGTTTACATTGCTTTGAAGTTATTTTACATAATTTGATTATGTTTGTGAGAATATGATATACAAAAGAAAAGGTAAGAAAAACTAGAAGTCAGACCTAGTCTGTTGGGTAGGTGGGGCAAGCACAATGACGAGGCATGGCCGGGTCCGAGTATTAAGTAAGCTAAAAGGGGCAGGTTTTGAGTCCTGCAATATCCGGTTCATATCCACCCCATTGTCATTCCTAACCCCCCCTCCTCCCAGACTTCAAATTTTTGTTTTCGGATATATATATTTTTGTTGCATGACTTTCAAAATATACACGTACGGTTTAAGATATAAGCAAAAACTTGTTACAACAGAGGTGGTGAGAGTCCATCCTAATAGCTCTTTTCCTTTTTATTTAGGCTATACTTGCTTTCAGAAAAGTAAAAATTAAAAGAGAAAAAAAGGGAGGGAGGAAAAAACAATTACTAAAAAAGAAAAGATAAACTTAAATTGTGAACAACTCAAACTTCTTCTTGACTAAATTTAATAAGCACTTTTCTTGGAATCTATAAAAAAATTGTTGAAAATGAGCTATTAGGATAAAATTAATAAGTAATGTTCTTAAAACCTATAAAAAATACTTTGTTCATAAAAAAAGTACTTGATGTCAACAAATTTAAAGACAAATAAAAATCCATCACCATCAATACTAGAGCTTGTCCACTACCGATTATACATAAAATGATTATATAGAATTAATAGTTGTTATTTTATGTTTTTTCAAAAAATTATCATTATACTATAGTTGAAATTTGTGGTTGATTTATTTTTTGTTTTTTCATGTAATGTTATTTTCTCTATTCCACTTAATTGTATATTGATTTATGATGAACATTTTTTTTAACTAATTGCTTGCATCTAATAACAAAATGGACAAAGTCTTTAACTCCAAATAAAATTTGACGGAAAATTGAGTATGATATAAAAATATTGGCAAGAAATTCAGTTACTAATTAATTTAACATTAAGTTCAATCAAGAAAGGTCTTGATATTAATACTATCCATACAATGAATATTCATATGAGCACTTAGGTTTAAAATTAAAGTTTAACTTGTAATTTTATGTGTATTTACTGATTGAATCATACGATAATAGGTAATCAAAGAATGTCAAGTATAAATTTGATATATTTTTTTAAAACTTTGTTTATATATTTCGAAGACTACTATAATTATTATTATAATTAAGTTCCTTTTTTCTTTAACAAATAATAATAGTTATTTTACTTATTTATTAAAAATAAAATAAAAATCTACATAAATATATGTATCAAAAAATAACTTTTAATGAATGGTAACTCAAACCCCCAATAAGTATTTTCTGGATCCATCCTTGATAACGGAGGGTATGAAGGAGGTGGGCACACTTATGAGTGTTAGAAATTATTGTGAAAAATGCAAACATAGGGAGGGGATATTTTGGAAAAACATCACCAGAATTACGATATGTTTATCACGTATTTGTTTTCAATCTTCCGATTTCTTGACATGACAAACAAAATAATTATTGTGACAAATATCAAGTTTTTTGTCTTACCACCTCTTATCACATCATACTATATATCATAGCTATCAAACACTCTTATACTAAAAAATAAGAGAGACAGAGAAAAGAAAGAAATCTACGTGATGTGGGCATAAATCCGTCTTTGGGCCATGCTGGGTAGTCCAATATCTTGTGGGCCTAAGCCCAATGGTTTTATGGATTTGAATCCTTCTAAAAGACATTATATTTGTCCATGCTTAGTTGGAGGCCCCGACGACCCGACCTACACAGGAAGGGTAGTGCTATTTATGGACAGCCTGGAGACAAGATCTAATCAATCACCAACCTTGCCATATATAGACCTACGGAGATCAAGTCTGCGATTTTATATATTTACCATTTATACCCGATTAATTATAGCCCAATATAGATAGATTATGATTAATTCCTATTACCAAATGTATCTTTAGTATAGTTGACTTACCCTTTTTTACCCCCACCAAATTCTTGTATAAATATCAACTCCTACAATGAATAAAGGATCGAACTCTTTACCCCCATAGACGTAGGTCTGATTTTGGACCCACTACAAGAAATTTAACTTCTACTAAGGAAAACATTCATTACAAAACATGATATATTCGTCACTAAAACGTTTTGTAACAACAATTTTGTTACGCATTTTTGTCCTCTAAAGCCCGTTGCTAGAAGTTTTTGCGACAAATGCTTAATGTCGTTACTAATGTATTTGTAACAAAGGTTGTTTCCTCACAATATCTATAGTTCTAGTAACGATTATTTCGTCACACAAACTAGTCTATCACATTACCAAAGATGGATTTCGTTACTAAAAGTGAAATTTATAATTTTCTTTAAATGATTTTTGTAATAGTTGTTTCTTTACAAATAGTTATTATAATAAGATAGAGTCCTTACCAAAAGTCAAATTTATTAATATTATTAATATATATTGTAACAATATTTTGTCGCAAAAAATAAATATGAAAATCACAATTTCCTCACAAGCAATCTCATACTAAATAGCTAAAGCCACAATAACAATTTGAGTACATTTATAAGCACAACCCTAATTAAGGGATCATTCTAGTTGTTTAAAATAATATTAGGTATAATTTCTAATACAATAGCTTGAACGAGACAAAAACTAAAAAGACAAAAGATAGTAGTACGCTTCAAAAGAGTAACCGAATGACCAAAATACACGTGAATTTCTGAACTTTGAAGTGCATGCTCGAAGATTGGGCCATTTACTCCAAAGACCTGCAAATAAATAAGATCATTTAGAGGTGTCGGAATGGACCAGGAAATGTATTGATTTGCTTATTCAAAATTCACTAGCTAAAAAATTGAAAGATAATCTAATTCTGCCACTATTTACTAAAGATTTTTGGCGAATGTTTGGAGTAAAAATCACTGTACTCTAGACACTAAACACAATAGAATTGGCAATGCGTCTTCAGAAGTACAAGTTCACCAAAACTTTATTCCTAACAAATCATAAGAACCATGTCAAAGTTTAACAAAATATTGAACCTAAAAACATAAATACAAATAATTTCAATAACTTGTCTCACTAATCCACAAGCATGAAAGATGATGAGAAGGATATGAACTTAAGGAACAAGGAAAGAGAAAGGATGAACCTGATAAAAATTGATAGAACGTACCTATTTACATAACAAGATTTTCTACCCATCTTCTCATATTATTGATAAAAATGAACTTTAGCACTGTTTCTTTAGGTGGCATTCACTGCACATTTCAATAGAATTTATGGTTTAACGCTTTGAACAATTTTCAAAAGAATCACAATGTAATTATTATTTCACATAAAAATATTAAAATCAAACTGGCCATCATTGTCACAAAAAAATAATCAATTTCATGCCAAAAGTATCACATATTGTCTTAATACACATATTTTCATTATGTAAATATATTTCACCGAAACTATGACTCAAAAAAGAATTAGACTTGCAATTTCAGTTTGAACTTTAAAACCCTTATTCAAATTAGTGCAATTTGATTCTTTAAATGCTATTGCCTTAGTATTCTATGGGATTAGGTGATGAAACGGGGGTAGGAAATTACATGAGGATGGTGTAACGGAGTAAGGGTTCTGGATATATTGTGATGGGAATGGCGAAAATGGATTCTGAAGATGTTGAGAGGAAAATATTGAAGAGACTTAATTCAGGGGTCTTGTCTTTTGTATGCTTAGAAAAGTAATGTCCATCATATGTTAAACCAAAACATTGATACAAAAATAAAAGAGAAACTCAATTATTTAGAAGTTCTTTAGACAAGAACGAAAAGGAAAAAAATCAAAATACCAAGGTCCACAGACTTTGTCCATCAACACCATACATAAACCACGAGAAGACTGTATTGCCAACTACAAGTACTGTTATTGCATCTATCAATAACTTACTTATCAATGGTAAACTATATATAACACAAAATTATAAAAAGGACTAATGGAGAGAAAATATGCTTCACAATTATAATTTTCAATGCATCATTAACTTCACATCTCCGTAACATTTCTTTTATACAAGTCACAAAATATATTACAATCTGCTTCATAACATTTCATTAATTTATGATTGTCTCATATGGATTTTAATCTAAGATATATAATGATGTAGCTTCCATTATGTTGAAGAATAAAGCAAACTTACAATCACATGAGCGCTGCTTTCTACACAAACTTTGTGATAATGTTTAGTACAATATAGCTTGGAACCGTGAGCCAAATCAAGTACTTATATTTTGAATACTTATATTTTCATAATATAGCTTCTAATGTAAAGTCAATTTGCTTACTTATATTATGAAATGTGTTCCATATATTAGTTTAAGATATTTGAACTTCTTATAATCAAAGATTCTGTTTATAACCTGTTCTACCTTTTTTGTTCTTCTTTCTTTTTAAACATTTTCACAATATAGATACTAGCATATGAAAGGCTGAAATTGGGATCTTGATACTAAACCATAACAAGGAATTCCAGATTGTACTTTCAATTAATTTGATCAAAAATGCAATTTTGCATCAAATTTACTTCATTAATAGAGTTTCTCTTTGATCTCATAAAACTATTAAGAAGAACCAACTGAAAAGTTACAAATTTTCAAGCTTTCTAAGTTCAAATTAAAGAGTTAAAACTTTGCAGTTAAAGGATGAAGATTTCAGGAAATATTTTTCACAGTCACATTGTGCAAAAACAGATTATGTATTATTTGGTAGAATTAGGAAGATGCAAGAAGCCAAGCCAAGTTAACTAAGACAAATCAATCAAAAAACTCGTGAGAAATCGAGAATGAATATAAATGGCTTAATAACTTCAATGGTCCTCATATCTAGTTTTCGTCCCACTTTAGTCTCTCATCTCTCAAATGTGCCAACTTAATCCCTCATCTCTCAAGATCATTTCCTCATCGTCTTTTACTACTATCTTCCTTTAGCATTTGACTATATCTCACACAAAGTAGATGGAATGTTTTCCTAAACAGGGACAAAAATGATAAAATACTATAGTCTGCCTAATTCACCTTCCTCATTCAATTGAGAGAGGAAAACTAGTCAAATTTTGAAATATCAACCTATAATCTCCATAGTACCTGTTTACTCGAGAGAAAAAAAATGGGCATTTTTTAAAAGAGGAAACTCTATGGTACCTGCTTACTCAACTTCATTTTTAATCACTTAAAAGTTAACGCAATTGAAAGTAAAAGTATGGAAAATTCATAGTTAAATAATATTATATTTTAGCTGAAGCACAACATAGATAAATAAAAATGTTTAACTAAAAGCTCGCTCTTAAGATAAATGTTACTAATGTTTGCATATCTTCTTTTTTATTTATATCAGTTTAATCAATTTTTGATTTGGGGATGAAAATTTATCAAAACTTTAGCTATTTACTACCACCATAATCCAAGTTCTTTAAGTAAGATCATATCATTTATCACATTCCATTGAAGACTAAGCTCATAAGCACTAAAATCAGTAGTAGAACTCAACCAGAAATCCAAACTTTGATTGTTGAGCGCTTGTATTAGAAATCAAACCTGTTGTATTATGCTATCAGATAATCCCACACATAACACCTGTCCATTACCATAGGAGAAAAGAAAGATAAATATTGCTTAATCTATTTGTTTAGAAGAATACATTTTAATGGAGATATACTAAATTCATGTTCCAAAACTCCATTACAGCTTTCTCTTACGGATCTACTCAATCGGTTCAAAACCGAACTGAAATTTCAGTTCGACAAAATCCGGAATCGAAACTAGCCGTAAGGGCCCGGTTCCATTTGGTTTTAACCGATTGGATTTTAGTTCTTTTCGGTGAACCGAATTTTGGCCAAAAAAATCAACAAACCTACTACAAATATATAATTTTTCACCTGGCAAACAAAAAGCACAAATTGCAAGTCCAAAGTGCTATGCAACCAAATTAATTAGTAATTTGGAAATCAATAAAGACAAAATCAACAAAATAATGTAGAAAATCAATCCAATTGATTTGAAAAATTAAGAAATTGAATAACCTTTCCCATTCCATTTGAGAAATGGAATGGGAGAGGAGAGCCGATGAGAGAAGGAGGAGGATTGATGAAAACGACGGCGGCATGGCGACGGCGATGACAGAGTTGAAGTGAGGAGCTTAAGGTGGAAGCTTAACTTGCAGTTGCAGAGAGTTGAGAGTTTGAGAGAGAGGAGCATGAGTGAGAGTGACTGGGTGGGTGAGATAATTAATTGGGTTGGGTTTTAAAATCTCTTATTTTAACCCCTAAAGTTTATAAAAATCTCACAATGGCCCCCTAGATAAATATAAAAATTATATATAATTTATATACATTTCGGTTTTTGGTTTGGTTTGGTTAAACGACCATGAAAACCGAAACCGAACCGAAAACCAAAATTTTTGAAAATTCAAAATCGAACCTAAAATTTTGGTTCGGTTTCAGTTCGATTCGGTTTGGTTGGTTAATCAAACCGTGAACAGCCCCTATACGGGCATTCTACATTGATGGGTTAATATTTTAATTTTTCTTTATTAAATAGAGAAATACAACAAGAACGGGTTTTATTTACCTATCGAGGCCAAAGCTTACCCGAAATCTGCAAATTTGAAATCAAAATTAAGGGCAAAGATTCTTGAATAGCGTAGGAATGGGGGAGGGGAGGTGGGGTGGGAGTCATGGGATGGGTTGGAGAAGAGAACTCACCTTCACGACCTGGAATAAAAGGGAAACGAGTGTGCATGGACAAAAGAGAGAGTGATGGAAACTCAAAAGACCCAGTAAAAATGTTGTCTCTGAAAAATGACTTCAATTAATAATATTAAGTATCTTTTAATATGTCAAAAGTTCCAAAAAACCATTTATCTATCATACATTTAGAGTTTAGGGTATATGGTTTAGGATTTTGAGCATTGGGTTTAGGGCCTACGTGTGAAGAATTAATAATAATACAATATACTTGTTATTTGATATATATATATATATATATATAAAATCCAACATTACTTTAATCCTAATCTCAAATGAGAATAATTAGCTATAATAATGAAAATTAAACTAATGATCAATGTCAATAATGAAATTTATGTAATAATCAGGTAGGAATGCTACAACAAATTATTTGGCGGGAAAACCCCTTTCATAATATAAAATTAAGTACAAGTTGTATATCTTACAAAATAATATGGAAATTAGATGTATTTTTACTCCCGAATAATACATTTTTATTCGTATGTTACTAGTACAAGTACTAATTCGTTTATTCCCATTTCTGTACTATTAGTCGATTATTTGACCATAACTTTCAATACAAATTCATAAAATACTCGTACGTATTAAATACATAAATTTTGTCGTCACATATTTAAGTAACTAGGCAAGATACACCTATAAACCAAGAGTTATTAGTTAGAAAAATAAAAGAAAAAGATAAGAAAATAGAAAAATTGGGCGCACATTTTACCACCAAAAGATAAGTGAATTGCTCAAACAATCTAAATTTCCTATAAGGAAATAAAGTTGTTATAAATGAACTTAGTGTAACATTCAATATTTGTTACGAGAAAATGAACAAGTTGTTATATAATATTTTACTTGGAATCAGTTTTTCACTTTGCGTAACGATAACTTATGTTTCGTAACGATATAATTTCTTTGTTACTAAAAATAAGTTCTTTTGTGACAAGATTTTATTTTTTGTAACGAATGAACATGTTTGTTATGAAAAAAATGACGTTTTGGTAACAATTAATGTATTTTCTTACGAAAAAGCTAGTTCTTGTGACAAAACTTTTTCTTACCATATCTTTTGTCATAAGAAATATAATTTTTTTGTAGTGACCGACTCACGTACATCTTGTGTTCATTTACATTTTATTCGTGCTTTATACTATATTTTCATAGATTATATTGTATATTCTTATTGATGTGAAATCCACACACATCAATTGGCACCGTCTATTGGAAATTTGAGCAAAAAAGGCGGGAGGTAATCTTATTTTTCTCGTAAAAATATTTTCTTTTACCATAACAATTTTTAATGGCAGAAGGGAATATCATGGCAATGGAAAACGGAGACGAAAATATTACAAGAGGAAAGAAGGCGATGATATCCCCACCTGGAGACGAATAGTCCACACCTGAGATGCGGGCGCACCTGGTGAAGCAATTGGCAAATGACTTGCAAGATCCTATGGTAGACAATTCGCCGGAAGGTCTGGTGGTTATTTCCCCTCAAAGTGTGCTAAGCATGGATCTAATCGCCCAAAGTCTAGAAGGAGTCATCGACAAGGTTGTCACCAAGGTAGTAGACTCTAAACTTGCAGGTGTGGCGGATCGTGTACGTAACGGCAATCTCGCATCCTCTCCTCAAAAAGAAGCGCTCAAAGCTGGAAACGTGGATGTTGGGGGTATTGACGATGCCACCCCTGACGAAAAATTGGGCAAGCGTGCTAAAAAGCCAGGATATTCGGAAGAGGATGGAGAGAAAGGAGGCACCACGCCTCGAAAAAAATACTTAGCTCCAGAGGAGTGTCACCTTCATCATCTAGACCTGGAGGATGAGAAGGATCTGGAAGGTTGGGCACCCCGACCTGGGGTACAGAGAGAGCAAAATCATGATGAGGAGCTACACCATCCGATGCAGCACTCGCATTGTGACATACATGGGAAAGACGACCTGTAGAAACGTCAGTATTGGGCTCACGATAAACGTGATAAGGATTTGGAGAATGATGCTAGCAGCTTGGTGTTTGCCCGGTCTGGTTGGGCAGACCTCGGCAGGATGGCTAAAGCAAAGGAAATGCTGGAGCAGTGGAGCTCATGGCAAAATGAGTAGAATAAATGGAACGTAAAATGGCAGGAGACAAGGTCCAAGTAGATCGGGGGATTCCATTCACGGAATCCATTATGAGGGAGGAATTGCCAAGAGACTTCAGGGTTCATTCCATTGTACGCTATGAAGGAACGACCAATCCGGAGGATCATTTATATACTTTTTGAAACTATGCTTTGTTGCAAAGATATTCTGATGCTATCAAATGCAGGGTCTTCTTGACCACGTTGGCCAAATCTGCACAATGATGGTTCAACCAACTTCTTGATTGATCCATTGGATCCTTCTCGGAGTTTAGTTCGAAATTCTTACATCAATTCTCTAGAAGCAAAAGACATGAGAAAACTCTTTTGAGTTTGTCCAACATTATGCAAAGAGGCGATGAAATCTTACGTGCATACGTCAGGTGTTTCAATGCGGCTACACTGGAGGTACCATCTGCAACGTCCGACCTGAAAGTTAGTGCTTTTATGCAAGGCATGAGCGAATGAGATCTCTTCAAATCACTCACCAAGAGGCCAACCCTGGGCTTCGATGAGTTACTTAGACGGGCTGAGAAATACATCAACATGGAAGACGAGCAAATCATGAGGCGATCTGAACAAAAGAAAGAAAAACCAGAAGAGGAAAACCGCAATAAGACTCGCATGAGTGGTTGGACATCTTACTCAACCCTGATAGCCTTACCTGGCTCAGGTATGCATGCCAAACATAAGCATATAACCTTAAGGGGTAACTGGAGTGAACATCTAATGGATGTGGTGGAAACGAATGTGGTGCAATGGCCAGAAGGAGGAGATAAGTAACTTAAGAACCCACTTAGTAACATCTATTTCAGATACCATAGAGAAGTTGGGCATCACACTGATGACTGCCCAGAGTTCATAGAGAAAATCCAACTTCTAGCTAGATGGGCTACTTGAAGGAATTCGTGATACAAAACCAATAACGGGAACAATGCAGCCTTATTCTGTGGGGGTGGTAGCTGGAAAGGTCAAGGAGAAAGATGGTAGGGCTATGGAGGTGGTAAAACGGGACCTGCAGTGAGAGGAAACTTTCCCCAATCAATTAACAAATAGCTTTCCCTGGAGGCAGCACCTAAGGAGGTCAATAGCATTGATCGTGAGGTCATTTACATGATCTCAGGAGGAATCTAAGAGGCAGTTGAAGAAGCAGGTAAGGTCTGTAGAGACCGCTCCTGCATTCTTCATGAATGTTAGTCAAACCCGACCTAGGTATGGAATACGATTCGGACCTGAGAATGCGCGAACTATGTTAACACCTCACAGTGATGCATTGGTCATCATAGCTATGATTGTAAATTATGAGGTTTAAAGAATATTTATTGACAACGGTAGTTCGGTAGATATAATATTCTACCAAGCATAGCAATAGAAGAACCTGGGAGATGCTATGCTGGAACTGGTATAAACTTCCCTATTAGGTTTCGCAGGTGAGGTGACATAACCTGTAGGATAGGTAGTACTACCTCTATCCCTGGGAGGAGGACTCAACAAAATTGATTAGATTCTTAGTCGTGGATACCCCTTCAGCCTACAACATAATACTTGGTTGACCTGCACTGGTATCAAAACCACACATAAAGATTAAATTTCTAACACTCGAGGGAATAGGCGAGGTATCTGGAGATCAATGCTAATCCAAGAAATATTACTTAGTTTCACTAGAGCAAAAAGAAAAGCCAACTGAAGATAAAAAGCGCAAACCTGAGTCGACGACACTGGAAGAAAGTGAAGTAGCTAAAAAACCAGTCTCATTGCACGTCGAACCTGTGGGAGAGCTCATGAGCATAGACTTCATACCTGGAGACAAGGAAAAGACCGTCAAGATTGGTTCTCACTTAACCCTGACCTGAAGGAAAAATTGATAACCATGCTAAGAGAGCATGTAGATGTGTTCTCATGGTCAACTAATGACCTTGTAGGTATCGACTCGACAGTTATACAACATTATCTTGTGTATTTTCTGACGCATAGCCAGTCATCCAAAAGAAGAGCCACTTCGGCCCAGAGAAGGACACCATAATCAAAGTGGAGATAGACAAATTGCTCAAGGAAAAGCATATAGCGGAGATCCAATTTCTAGAGTGGGTATCTAATGTAGTCCTTGTACCTAAAGGAGGGATGAAGTGGAGAATGTGTATTGACTTCCGGGACCCGAACAACGCCTGCCCTAAGGATCGTTATCCTTTACCGAGGATCGACCAGCTGGTGGACTCCACAGCTGGATTCGAATTATTAAGCACCATGGATGTGAAGAGCGAGTATCATCAGATACCCCTAGATGTGGAAGACCAGAGGAAGGTTAGCTTTATAACCTCCTTTGGTACGTATTGCTACATAGTGATGCCCTTCGGCCTTAAAAAATGCCGGAGCTACATACCAGAGATTGTTCGACATGATGTTCCACGATCAGATTGGGAAGAACATTGAAGTATATGTGGACGACATGGTAGTTAAAATCCGGACCTCCAGCGCCCATGTGCAAGACCTACAACAAACTTTTGGCACCCAGGGGGCGGCCATATTGAAAATCCTAGAGGACTCCGACTTGTTTGTTAAGTCGAGGAGTTATAAGATAACTCCAACACTTACAAGTCATAACAACTTTAACCTAGTTGCACAACACAAAAAAAAAAAAAAAAATCCTCCCTCCTCCAAAACTTGCCCTAGCCGTCCACCACCATAAACGAGGAAGTTTTAGAAGATCTTTTGAAGGTTTGTTTAACGTGCATCTTTAGAGATAGGAGCTCAAGGAGTTGCTATTACGCGAAGAATTTCTACGAAATCAATAAGGTAATCTATTTCGTTTAGTATTTGGAAAACTAATTAAAAATCTTTAATCCCGTTAAAGTGATCCATGTTAGGAATCCAATTTTTTTTATTCCGCTTCATTTTTACTCTGAAGGATTCCTAACATGGCGTTGGGAGCGAATTGGCCCAAAGGGATGCGATACCTATTATCTATTTCAATAAAGAGACAAATAATGGGGAAGCTCAAACCTGCCCGAAGTTGGGTAACGTAAAAGCAGGTGTAACCCAATGGAGGACGATGAGGCCTATCCTGCGCAGTAAGGACCACGATTTGGTACCTCTCAGATATGCCATACATTTGACGTATTTTTCGTTGTTGTTGCAAAGTAAAACGCAATTGAAAGTCTCCTACAACTTCTAGGGCTCCAACCCGACTACCTCCTAAATTATCACCTTGTAAATAGGAGGAGAGGATGGTGGTATTACGCCCATCAGACTCCTTATTAGAGGACTCAATATCGATAATTTTCTCACCCTTGGAAACATGGGTGGAACTATACAAATTAAGCACAAAAGACAAAGTCTTCTCCTCAGAATCGAGAAAGGGCTCCAGCAGGTTATGGTGTTCCTCACGATTTTGAGAATCAGAGCTGAGACTATTCAACATTTAGGCAGATGAAAGAGAAAGCAAAATCAACATCAACAACAGAAGCACAGGGAATTTCAGGGATTTTTCTCAAAACACACGACACGCAAAATACAACAATACATAAGCGAACAAAAGCATAAAACAAGAAGAGGAGAAAAATGCGCAATACCAAGAAGTGAGGCGACGAACGTGGAGTAACCGCTGCTGGAGACAACAAGACACAAGGTGGAAGAAGGAAAGGGTTTCTCTGATTTTTAATAACAGAAATAAAACTAAAATAAGGCAAAAAAAATCGTCAGTTTTTACAAGTTACCTTTTTCAAAAAAATTCAAAATTCAAAAAGGAAATAACTTACAAGGAAATAGGTGCGCTCTTTTAAGAGTCGTACACGTGTTGATCAACAGCACAGACCTAGGCTCAATTATGGCGGCACCAACTGACAAGGTCATGATGGTGGCGCGACTTTCTCGAACTCCAAGGCAGTAACTGCAGAAGTCTGGAGCAGTCCAATCGACTAGTCAACTCAAGTTTAGGGTTTCGTCCAGACTTGCACGGAAAGGCTTCCAAAGCTCCGTAGATCCGGTTTCTATACCTGGATAAATTAGAGATCCTATCAGCATTTGTTCTTCGACGCATTTCTTATCCAAATTCCTGGAGTTTGGTCAGCTAGGCCCATATCACTTATTTCTTTTCAACTCTTACAGCTTGACTAAGTCAAACTTTAGAGTTGGGGGTGACTATTGATGTAGGTAGAAATTCGTCTTTGGGCCAAGCTGGGTAGTCCTATACCTTATGGGCCTAAGCCCAATGGTTTTATGGACTTGGATCCTTCTAGAAGACATTATATTCGGAAATACATAGCTGGAGGCCCTGATGACCCGACCTACATAGGAAGGGTAGCGCTAATTATGGATGTTGGGTTTCCCGAAAAATCGAATTAAACGAAGCGGAAGGATTTCAAATATTTAATGTAAAATTCAAATCTATTATTTCGCGTAACGAATAACTACTTACCCAAGCGACGTGGTTGGAGAATTTGATTCCTCCTCTAAATCTCGAATTGATGAAGTCTCGATTTCTTCAATCCTCGTCTAATCTTCAATTCTTGAATTCATTGACTTTCTTAAATTTGATCTGAATAACGAAATTACGTTGTCTCTAAATTATCACGCACGGATTGATTGGCAAAAAATTCTCACTAATTTTCTCTAAGGGGGCGACGGCTAGTATAGAGAGTGGGAGGAGGATTTCCTTCTTTTTCTTTCTGGGAGAGTTATGAAAGTGTATGTCAAATTTTTGGTCAAAGACTCCTTTTATATCTCATGACTTATTGACCAAGACAAACAAAAGATACCTTGTATGTTGGGCATCCTTATGGACATCTAACTTGACCTAATAATCGTCCTCATGGACGCCCATTATGGTCTCCGGGATTCTTTTGTTTTTAATTAATTATCTATTGAATTAATAATTTATTATATCCAATAAATAAATTAATTAATTAATTAAATAACCAAATTAATTAGACAAATTAATTCATTAATTTATTTCCAAAGGAAATTAATTCATAATTAATCTTATCCTTATAATTAATTATTTCATCTAATGAATAATTAATTATTTAATTTATCCAATAAATTAAAACTCCAAGAAGAAACTTAGAAACTCCTTTATTCATTTTTCTTTATCAATCCTTTAGCGCGACTCTTTAGGTTTGTTTCGTTTGGTAATGAGAGAAAAGCAAAGGAAGTGGGTAACACCTAGCCAGTCACGTGGCCCACTTCGTAGCCCAAATGAAATCGAATGATTGGATCAATCCACAACCTTCCAATCGTAAATACTATATAAGTATAAATCCTTTGTTAACGTGCCCCGGTCAAGTGATAGTCATGGTTATGTCAAAATCACTGGACTTGACCATATGTATTAATTATAATAATGCGAGATTATTGAGATCAATTTAGTGCCTCGCACAATAGTTTCCTTTTGCTTTGGCCAAAGATTTCATCTCTATTTATCTATAATCACATAGGGTACTTTCTCACTCACTTATGAGAGAACAAATCTAATATTTGATATCAGCTAACACTACTACTTGCCCATCAAACCGCATTTCGAGGTCGACCCCACCAACGGGTGAATTGGGTCCAACAACTCTAGTGAAATACTTGACGTCACAAGTGCATCTTCAACCTGATACTTCAGGTCAAAGGTTCACTTATACCTATTACGCATAATCTGTTCTGTCATGGACAGTCACAAAGTGAAAACCTATGTGACAGAACCGATGCGAGTCGTGTTTGATCATATCAGTTCCACTGATGTGCCTACAATCTGAAGCTCCTACCATCCCATGGTACTCGACTGGCACTCCCATGTGAGAACTAAGATTGTACAAGTGTTCTAAATCTTTATTTGTCCATTAAAGACTTCATTCTACTTGCGAAACTACGTACATCTTGTTTTCATTTACATTATATTCGTGCTTTATACTATATTTTCATATATTATATCGCATATTATTATTGATGTGAAACCCACACACATCATTACGAAAAAAAGGAAAGAAATAGAACGAAAAAAGAAAAAGCAAGTAAAATTGCACTTGTTATGGTATAGGGAAAAAAAACTAACAATCACATGCCCGCACTTGCGTTATTCCGTCATAAATTAAGGACGACAGGGGCAAGATTTGTTAATCTATCAGACCAAAAATGCAAAGTTTGTAAATTTTGGGATCCCGGTAACTCTTTATGAAATGGAGTAAAAGTGCAACTTTATTGAAAAAAATTATATATCATTGTTCATCAACAATTATGTGATGCATTATTACAATGTTTGGATATGGTGCCCTAAATTATTTAAAGGTGATGACGTCGTGTTAGAACTCCCCTCACATTTAAGAAATTCCAAGAAAATCACTGCGCGACAATATGCCAGCATTTTCTCTCTCTTTCGACCTTTTCCGACAGGAAGTACAAAATAATAAAATACATTAAACAACCAGCTAGCATGATCTATTAAAATTATTGCAATTAATTCAAGTGAATTGATTTTCATATCACTTTATTTCAATTTTATCGGAGGGTAGTTACGAGAAGTAGGCTGGGTCTAGAAGAAAATCAACAAAGTCAAAAAGAAAATTGCAACAGGGGCTTTGTCCAGAACTAATGGCAATATACATAGTCGGGTATTTATTATTGAATATTTTGATTGAGTAAATTGTGCATTAGCATCATTTATTTGTAAAGTTTAAGTGAGTTCTGTGTGTCAAAAGTGGAATGACCTTGACTAAAATTAATCTATATTTTGAGTAGATAAATTTAAAGTATTTAATTACTCAAATTCGATTTCGGGTGAATGAGAAATTAATTAGCAAAGTGTCACTTAAAATGTGGCTCGTAATTGGAATCAATAAATTGATATGAACAAAGGCGAATAAATGATCACAATTATACAATCGACGGCCGCGGTCGTATAGGAAATAATTCATTTAGTTCGGGTCTAAAATGTTCAAATCAAAAAATTGAGGGACCAATTTGAACGGACTTAATAAATCAAAATTCAAAGTTTTGGGGTCAAAATTAAAATTTGTGGAAAGATAGGGGTTGAATTGCACAGTCGGATGGTGCAACCGGCCACACCTAATCATTGCCCGGAAAAGGTGGCTTGCTATTGGCTTTGTGTAGAAGTTGTCATTCTTGATAATTAATGACAAGGAAGTTATTGTCACTATTGAGAATTAGTGGCACATCTTTAGTGACAACTTAATTGCAACAATTATAGTTGTCATTCTATTTGTGTTGTTAATAAGTTGTCACTCTACGTGTGTCACCAATTGTTAATATAGTGACAACTTTACAAAAAAATTTGTCACTAAAAATCCTTATTGTGACAAAGCAAAAATTATTGTCACTCATTGCGTATATCCAGTGACAATTCTAACATTGTCAATTCGAATTATCACTAATATTACTTTTTATTGTAGTGAAGGAGCGGAAAGAAAGAAACACGAAGAAATGTGCAAAAGAAGCAAGATCAAGTAAAATCATGTTTCACATTTGTGTATGTAATTTGTCATTTTGTATTGTTGGCGTTAAATGTATATCTTGTAGGATGTCTGTTTTGGTATGAAGGTACAATAGGTAGCATCTTCCTTTGTGTTGTGTAATGAGACTTATTGAGATTGTTGGTATGAAATTATTACTTTTCACCTAAGCAATAGTGGTTTAAATGTATACCTTGTAGGGTGTCTGTTTTGGTATTAAGGAAGATAGGTTGTATCTTCCTTTGTGTTGTGTATTGAAACTTATTGAGATTGTTGGTTTGAAATTATTACTTTTCACCTAAACAATAGTAGTCTGGGTCGTGGGAAAATTGCAATTTTCATTCCATAAGTTGCTCACATTTCAATTTTGCTCCCATTGGATTGGGATGTGCCACATTTAGTTCTATAAGTTAAATAAAATCTCAATGTTGGTCCCATTGGATAGGGGGTGCCACATTTAGTCCAATACGTCAAATAAAAATCTCAATGTTGGTCTCATGGGCAAGTTGTCGTCTAAAAATAAATGAAACAAAGCGCGTGCATTGCACACTTCAGTTAGGAAAAGTAACTAGAGGGAAAAATACATGTCTTGGAGTGAAATGAGCTAAAAAATTGGCTTACAAAAGATGGAAAATCAGATTGCTCATGAGATCAACATTGAGATTTTATTTAACTTATGAGATCAAATGTGGCACCCCCTATCCAATGGGACAAACATTGAGATTTTATTTGACTTATGGGATTAAATGTGGCACATCCCTATCCAATGAGACCAAAATTAAAAAGTGGACAACTTACGGGACGAAAACTACAATTTTCCCTTTGGGTCGCTGAGGTTGAGGGTGGAAATGAAGTAATGATAGGATCAAATTTTACGTGGTTTAGTCTGATGTAATTGCATGATTTATATCCAAATTATATGTAATTTATACCACAAATGCGTATAATCAGCTTGATATTTGATTACAGGCATAAGATATTACAATTAAGGGAAATGAGGAATAAAGTGCACGATCAGTGAAGAATCCGAGAAGTCAATGTCCAACGTACAAACGTCGGAAGAATTACGCACAGACGTGGAGAACTGCAGCGCCCGAATGTTATGAGTGTCTCACGCACAAACGCCATCAATTCAACGTTCGAACGTGAGTCCCGACAGATCAGTTTTTGCGTTTTAAAAGTTTGATTCAAAAGTGGGGTCTTTCTAATAACTGATATAAAAAGATGGGATGAAACAAAAACCAGAGAGGCCAACTTTAGCAACCCTAATTCAAGACTTGGAGAGCAAGAAGAAGAAAAACAACATGAATTTACCTCCAGCAATAGGGAGTTCATTAGATTAGATAGATAATCTGTCTATGGATATTCAATGTTATTCTTATTTACTTTTCTTAGTATTTATGAACTAATTCGATCAGACTAAGGCCATGTAAGGCCAGATTTATGATGATTGATATATAAAAGTTGTTATTCGAGTTAATTCTGATGTTGCTATGTGTTATGATGTCTGTGCTTTTATTCCATTCATATGCTTGATCACTATATGTATGCTATTTTGCCTAGTTTGTCTGTCTGGGAGAAAGTAAATTAGGGTGCAAAAGAAATCATAATATCATCTAAGTTAGTTGATGCTAGGGATAGCTACATACTCCAGATGCTGTTAGTCGGGTTTATTTGAAGGGATAAATCTGAATGAATTTTCCGAAAATTCTAGTTTTTAATGCATGTAGTAGCGATTGCTACACCCAATCGCCTTTAGGAGGTACATCTGTTGGATTTAGAATCCAATCTATATATGGGCAATATGTTGAAGTCATGTATTAATAGTCATCATATTAATTGAGCCAAGATTATGTGATCAATCAATATATTTGGTATTTTGGGCTCTAAAGCAATTAAGGAAAGTATTGGATTTTATGGGATATTATGCGTAGAAGCCAATCATTTTATTTCCTCTTTTATGATGGGCTAAATTGGAAATAAGAATAATAACTTATTATAAAAGGGTTGTGGTCCCCAAATCATACGTATCGTTCTATTCTTTTGTTCCCCATCTTCAGAGAATATTGAGAGACTCCAATAGAAACTCAAAAAACTACGTATTGATTTGGAAGACCAACCGCGAAGACTCAAGAATTAATATGATATGGCTGATTCAGGTACGCTTCCGCTTTTCATTCTTTGATTCTTTATGATTGAACATGAACGTTCTTGGGATTGGTGAAGAATTTCACCGGTTAAAATTTAGTTCCAACAAGTGGTATCAGAGCGGATCGTGTTTAACCATTAAGAATCGTTATTTTTTTTCGTTTCTTGATGATTTGTATGTGCTTCTTAAATTTAATTATTTCGAATATGGTAGAATTAACTTCAAGATCATTTGGTTTTTTTTTTTGTGGTTGTTCTTTGTATATTTCGTATAAATCCATTTGAATTAAGAAGTTTTGTGATATGATTTACATGTTTTGATGCATTATATGGATATATGATGTTCAGGCTTTAATTTGGTTGAATAATTTTTGCAATTTTCAGACTTTAGATGCGAAATTTTTTCTGAAATTCGCAGGGAGGCGCTTTTGAAATTAGGGTTTGAAAAAAATGGATTCTTTTTTCAGTAGTGCCACTGCGCGTACGGCAGCATACTCCAGGGCGAAATTTGGATTCAAATACTGCCTCAATTGTCTCTTTTGAGATGTATAACGTTTGAAATTGATTTAATTAAAACAAGATGTTGCCAAAGTAACCTCTCTTGTGGTGTGGAGATAAACTCGATTTTGGATGTTAAAAAGTTTTGTGTGTGCAATCCATGGGAGTATTTGATCGGCCCAAAGGAAGGTCATTGCTTAATTGGGTTACATATATACTTATGGTGATAAATATGTGGTGATTATTCGGTTTATATGTGAACAATGGATCGGCCCAAAGGAAGATCAATTGTTTGACATGACTTATCATCAATATTTGATTATTACGTTAAGAATACCACTTACAAATTAATATTTCTATCCAAAGAATAAATGTTAGTGGTGTGCCAGGTATCTTGTGATGGGGTTTTGCCTTTATATGATATTATATATTTATGTTTCAGTACTTATGTGAGTTTGTTTAATTGTTTGTATGTTCGTTGTTCAGTTTCTGGTTCTGCTACAAATATCTCTGCTAGTATAAATTCCATACCTATGTTGAATGGTACGAATTTTAAGGCATGGCCAGAGAGTTTGTTGATCACTCTCGGAGTCATGGATCTAGAACTTGCTTTGAGACTTCCTAAACCTCCTGATCTCATTGCTGAGAGTACCTCTGATGCTAAGAGAGAGATGGAAAAGTGGAAGAAGTCCAATCGTATAAGTCTTATGATCATAAAGAATGCCATCCCAGAAACATTCAGGGGCACTATGTCTGAAAAGGTGAATACGGCAAAGGAGTTCCTTGATGACCTCGAGAAAATGTTTGCTAAGAATGAGAAGGTTGAAACTAGTACACTCTTGGCAAACCTTATCTCTATGAGGTATAAGGGCACTGGGAACTTAAGGGAGTACATCATGGAGATGTCTCATCTTGCTTCAAAACTTAAAGCACCCAAGTTGGATTTATCCGAGGACTTGTTAGTGCATCTAGTTTTAATTTCTCTTTCGGCATAGTTCAGTCAGTATAAGGTGAGCTACAACTGTCAAAAGGACTCATGGTCTCTAAATGAGCTCATCTCTCACTGTGTCCAAGAAGAGGAAAGGTTGAAGGAAGAGAAGAATGAAAGTGCTCATATAGCCAACACCTTTAAGGACAAAAAGAAAATCAACAAAAGAAAGAAGGATAAGGACACTACGGATAAAGCATCACAGAAAAAATAGCAAAAAGAACAAACTCAGGATGACTGTTACTTCTGTAAGGCTCTCGGTCATATAAAGAAGCATTGCACCAACTACCACGCTTGGCGTGCTAAGAAAGGTATGCTTCTTAGTTCGGTTTATTCTGAGGTTAATTTAACTTCGGTACCTGGACAGACTTGGTGGATAGATTCAGGTGCAACAACTGACATCAGTGTGTCCATGCAGGGTTGCCTGAGCTGTCAAAAGCCCAGTGATGGTGAAAGACACATCTATGTTTGCAATGTCAAGACAGCTGAAGTAGAGGCAATAGGACATTTTAGATTATTACTTAGAACTGGATATTATTTGGATTTGACTGTGACTTTTGTTGTACCGTCTTTTAGACAAAATTTAATTTATATTTCTGCATTAAACAAATTCGGTTGTTCTTGTTCTTTTGGAAATAAAAAATTTGATCTTTTTCATAATTCAAAACTTGTTGGATCTGTTTCCTTGTTGGTTTATGATAATCTATACTTCTTAGATACTATTGCCTCAATGGATGAATCCTTGCATGTTAGTACTCGAGGTGTTAAGCAAAAATTAACCAGCGAGAATTCAGCTTCGTTGTGGCACAAGCGATTAGGTCATATCTCTAAAAGGAGAATAGAGAGACTTGTGTCCGATGGTATTCTTGATCCCCTTAATTTCAATGATTTTGATGCATGTGTTAACTGTATTAAGAGGAAACAAATAAATGTTAGGAGATTTGATGCCAACAAGAAAGTAGAGGTCTTAGAACTTGTTCACATAGATATTTAGATATGACGGTTCAGGTGAACAACGTCCAGGTCCATTTGAGAAATTCCTAAAGGAATGTGGTATCGTTCCACAATACACTATGCTAGGGTCTCCGACCATGAATGGCGTTGCTGAGAGACGAAACAGAACGCTTAAGGATATGGTCAGGAGTATGATCAGTTATTCTACCTTGCCTCAATCACTCTGGGAAGAAGCTCTAAAGACCGCAGTGTATATACTCAATTGAGTGCCAACTAAGGAAACTGCAAAGACCCCTTATGAGCTTTGGACAGGTAAGAAGCTTAGTTTAAATCACTTGCACATTTGAGGATATCCAACGAAGGCAAGGCCCTATAGGCCAAATGAAAAGAAACTGGACTCAAGAACAGCCAGTTGTTACTTTATTGGATACTCTGAGAGATCTAGGCGCTACAAGTTTTATGATCCCACTACCAGGTTTATTTTAGAGACGGGTAATGCCCGGTTCTTTGAGGATGTTGAGTTTGCTGGTGGTGATAGGACTAATGATTTTGTCTTTGAGGAAGAATATGCTGATATTCCTCACATTGCTATTGATAATGATCAGGATCAGGCTTCCATACCTTACATTATTCAAGAAGCAACTCCGGATGAAGATAATATCAATCAACTCCCTGTTCAGGTGGTTCCAGAAGAACAAACTCTACAACGTCAAGAACTAATGCCATTAAGGAGATCCACTAGAGAGAGAATAAATGCAATTTTGGATGATTATATTGTGTTTCTTCAAGAACATGATTTTGATATTGGAGTGATGGAAGACGATCTAATCAACTCCCGTCAAGCCATAGAATGTACTAACTCTCAAAAGTGGATCGATGCCATGAATGAAGAGATAAAGTCCATGATGGACAATGACGTGTGGGACCTGGTTCCATTGTTGGAAGGTGTGAAACCTATTGGTTGCAAATGGATATTTAAGACCAAAAGAGATCCGAAAGGAAATGTCGAAACGTAAAAAGCACGTCTTGTTGCTAAGGGCTTTACAAAGAAAGAAGGCATCGATTATAAATAGACTTTCTCTCCGGTTTCATCGAAAGACTTTTTCACGACAATAATAGCATTGGTGGCACATTCAGATCTTTAGCTACATTAGATGGATGTTAAGACTGTGTTTCTCAATGGTAAAATTGAAGAGACGATTTATATGGTGCAACAAGAAAACATTGTATGGGGAGATTCAAAGAAAATGGTTTACAAATTAAGGAAATCCATCTATGGGATTAAGCAAACATCTTACCAATCGTATCACAAGTTCCATCAAGTTATCACCTCATTTGGTTTTGAGATAAATGTAGCAGATGATTGTGTATACCATAAGTTCAGTGGGAGTAAGTATATCTTTTTAATCTTGTATGTTGATGATATATTGCTTGCCACCAATGATATAGGCATGTTGTGCGAAACCAAGAAATTTCTAGCTAAGAACTTTGAGATGAAAGATCTTGGTGACGCCTCTTTTGTGGTAGGGATCCAGATATACCTAGATCAATCTCAGGATGTTCTTGGATTGTCACAAAAGAGCTATATCGAGAAAGTTCTTCAGAAATTTGGCATGCAAGACTGTAAACCAGGAGACACCCCTGTTGCTAAGGGAGATAAGTTTAATTTAAGTCAATGCCCCAAAAGTGACTTTGAAACTAAGGAAATCGAGAAGATTCCTTATGCTTCGGCTGTAGGGAGTCTAATTTGCTAAAATATGTATGCGTTCGAATATTGTGTACATTGTTGGGATGTTAGGGAGATATTTAAGTAACCTAGGAATGGATCACTGGAAAGCAGCCAAACGAGTTATACGGTATTTACAAAAAACAAAGGGATACATGCTCACATACAAGAAACCAGATCAATTGGAGATCATAGGCTATTCTGATTCTGATTTCGCTGGATGCGTTGATAGTAGAAGATCCACTTCGGGCTATGTCTACATGCTTGCTAGTGGAGCCATTTCATGGAAGAGTGCTAAACAGACATTCGTAGCCTCCTCCACGATGGCAGCGGAATTTGTAGCGTGTTATAAGGCATCCAATCATGGAATATGTCCGAGGAACTTTGTCACTGGGCTACGAATTTTAGATGGTATAGAAAGACCACGTAAGATATTCTGTGACAATACGTCTGTAGTATTGTATTTCAATAACAACAAGAGCTCGACGAAGTCAAGTCTATAGACATCAAGTTCTTAGTTGTGAAAGAAAGAGTTCAGAGTGGGCAGATGTCTATAGAACATATAGCTACAGACTCCATGGTTGAGGATCCGTTTACTAAAAGGTTACCACCCAAGGTCTTTCATGAGCACACTGCTCATATGGGTGTGGTAGCACTTGAGGATATTCAATTTTAGTGGGAGTTTGTGACTTTATTTGCTTTTGGTTGTAGACATTTGCAATTGGTTATTCAGTTTATGGTTTATAGTTATTTGGATTATGGATATGAATATTTTAGTTATTTCAGAATTAAAGTTTATGGTTTATGTTAATCTCTGAATGCGTTTGAATGATCTCACTAAGGTTTAAGGGCGGACCAGTTGAAAATATACATGCTAGGATCGCATGGCATGTAATTTTCATGCTACACATCTGTACTTGATCCATGTCATTTGGTTATATGAATATATGTCACCATTGATAGGTTTAGTCATGATTATATGTGATGAAAGCCGCTTTGATCCTATGTTGGTATAATTGATGGACCGGATTGTTTGGAAAATTGCTTAAGGTAATGATGACGAAATTTGGAGTACTCGTAGGGTTATATAATACATGGTTATAAGGTGACACATATAGCCCAAGTGGGAGATTGTTAGATTTAGAATCCAATCTATATATGGGCAATATGTTGAAGTCATGTATTAATAGTCATCATATTAACTGAGCCAAGATTATGTGATCAATTAAGATAATTGGTATTTTGGGTTCTAAAGCAATTAAGAAAAGTATGGGATTTTATGGGATATTATGTGTAGAAGCCAATTATTTTATTCCCACTTTTATGATGGGCAAAATTGAAAGTAAGAATAATAACTTATTATAAAAGGGTTGTGGTCCCCAAATCATACGTACCGTTCTATTCTTCTACTCCCCATCTTCAGAGAGAATTGAGAGACTCCAAGAGAAACTCAAGAATTCAATTATTAATCTGATATGGCTGATTCAGGTATGCTTTCGCTTTTCGTTCTTTGATTCTTTATGATTGAACATGAACGTTCTTGGGATTGGTGAAGGATTTCACCGGTTAAAATTTAGTTCCAACAACAGCTGCATGCTAAATAAACCTCCATGTCCTATCCCTGTTTCCAGTAAAGATGATGCCAACGGGTAGCCAACTTGATTCACCTTGTCATTGGCCACATGATACGCACTTTGAACCAAAAACCGCACATTCTTTGTAAAGTTTCAAACTGACCGATCAGGAGTCCACCGTTGACTACGCGGAATAGACAGAATGTATTTGGCGTCCTCTTGATAAAACATTTCCTCTACAAGGGCCACATCCGATTCTCCGTCATCAGAGTTAATAAGATTGCTTACCGGGGCATCCCCTGGTAGAGTGTCTCACGGAGTGAACACCCTAAAATCCTGTGGCTTTGGAATCCAGCAGTCCGTCCAGATAAGGACCACGTGGCTGTCTCCAATGCACCATCTCAGTCCTGCCTTTAAAACCTCCCTAGCACCAATAATACTTCTCCACGTAAGAGGCGCGTTAGCTCCCAATCGAGCATCCATAAAAGTTAAGGCATTGCAATATTTGGCTTGGTAAATACAATGAAGCAAACAACCCGAATTATTAATCAAACGCCAACCCTGTTTAGCCAACACGGCCGAACTGAAAGCCATTAGTTCTCTAAATCCTAAACCCCCATTAATTCAGTGAATCTTTCGGGATTATTTGTTAGGCCACCAGAAATTAGTCATCGTAGTCTCAATCTCCTTCAGTAAATAATCAGGGATCCTAAAGCAACTCATCGCGTAGGTCAAAATTGATCAAATGTGTCAAACTCCTGGCCCACGAGCCCGTTGGACCAAAGAATTCTCATCGAACCCACTGAGCGTAACCTTGAGTTGAGCATTTGAACCATGACCCAAAATGGATATCCATTGTTACACTTGAATCCTAGGGTTCTCTTTATAAATCATTTTCATTCTCCTCCTTTTTCCCATGTGGGGACAAGGGTCTTACAATCACCCCTCCATCGAGGAGCGACGTCCTCATCGCGGGGTGACTCAGTCCAGGATCCGTCGTCAGTCGTGGAGACTCTAGGCTACTACCGGATTTGCCTTGGACTATTCTTCATAGCGAATCCGAGAACCTCGGGCTATTTTATAGCTAATACCGAGATTTCATGTTGTAGCACCAAACACCCAATTCCGACTGATGAGCGGCTCTGATACCATTTGTCATGCTCTTCACCCAAGAGCCTGTTGGACCAGAGAATTCCCATCGAACCCACTGAGCGTAACCTTGAGTTGGGTATTTGAACCACGACCCAAAATTGATATCCATTGTTACACTTGAAGCCTAGGATTCTCTTTATAAATTATTTTCATTTTCCTCTTTTTTCCCATGTGGGACAAGGGTATTACAGAATGGCTGCCTCAAGGAGAACCTCCTTGCCAACTTGGGATAAGAAATTAGAATTCCAGCCTTGTATTCTCTTACAAACCTTCTCCTTAAGGCAATCGAATACTTCTCTTCTGGATTGCCGAATCACTAACGAAAGACCAAGATATTTATCGTGCTTAGCTACTTTATAAACCCCCAGAATATTTTCTAACTCTTCTTTAATATCTGCCTGAGTGTTCTTACTAAAACACATCGCTGATTTCTCATAATTTACAATTTGCTATGAAGCTATCTTAAATTTTCTTAGAATTTCTCAAATACAATTAAGCCCCCCAGTAGTAGCTTGTGCATAAATCATAGTGTTTACGCATAAATTAAAATCAGATTTGGGCCTATGTTCAAATAAGGCCCAAAAGGGATAACCTCGATAAAATCAATGGGCCTGCAAAGAATGAAACCAAGAATACGAGTCCTTAAGTATTCAAAGAAGAATATTGGCTAGATTTAATGAAAGGTCAAGAACAAAAGAAAAATGAGGCCCAGGACCAGGAATCAACTCAACACCATAAATTAGGTGCCAAATCAAGAGAAAAAGAATTCGAAAAAGAAGTTGGCAGCGGTTTTATGGAGAAAACGTGGGAGTTACAAGAAACCGAAGATAAGACGTGGAAGTTGGAAGAAACCGAGGAAAAAAAGGAGTATGTACATCAGAAAAGAGGAAGAAAAAAGGGAATCAACACACAACCAGACAAACTCTGCAGTTTTTATTCATTTCATTAGGAGTAGAGATAGAGTAGTCGTAGCGTAGCTTTTTAGGAGTAATTTGATTTAGCACCTTGTACTTTCTTAGTTGGCAATAGTGTTAATAGAATTCAAAGGTTGATAATCCTGATTGTATTCAAGCGTTGCAATAGAAGTAATTCGGACAAAGAATTCTTCATGGAGGTATAATTTTTGTTCAAGCTTTTAGTGTTTAGTAATTGCTTGTGATTTTGATTTACTTCTACATTTCTCGAAGGTTAAATTAATAATAGTTAAAGTCATAAACCACCTTTAGCAAATATAAGCAGGGGTTAAGAGATAATTCTAAGTTGTGAGTTATCAAGGAGCTTGGATCGATGACTCGAAATCTTTCCCTAGTCCAGTTTGTTTTTGAATCGAATCAAATTTTTGGCGACCATAGTGGCAGATCGAAAATTGACTTCCATAGAACGATTATAAAATTGTCAGAAGAATCTGTTAGAGATGAATTTGATGAGAATCCCGAAACACAGCCTGTGTCGAGACACAGAGTAAGGGAAGATAGAATGTATGAGCAATTTGTTAGAGTCATGAAACAAACTCTAATAGGTGCTCTAGAAGATTAGAGGAAAGAATTCAATGATCAATATCGAGCGTTGGCTCAAGAATCTGCCTGGATATTTATAGCAATAGTGCAGGATATTGCTGTAAGTATCTAAGAGGGTTTAGCTAGAGAGGTTACCCAAGTTATAACCGAATTAGGGGAGATTTTTAATCAAACTTGTGATGTATTTTCGAGACTGATAACTACTCAGGTGGTTACTGCTCTGGAGCCGTTAATCGAAAAACATAACAATTTATTAGAAAAAGTGTCTCAGTTAGTATCAGTTGAATCTAGGACTCGAGCGAGACAAATCAACCTAGGAGAACCACCATCTGGTTACCGTAGAGAAATCAGGACTAAGAATAGCTACTTTAAAACAGGGCAAACTTTGAGTTCTTCTCCTATAAATGAACCAAACTTCTTGAATCCACCAGAGGTTGGGGGGCGGTAGGAATAGGACAACAAAATTTTACTCAAAATTTACGTCATCCTTTGAATAATCCTCAGATGTTTAATCCGAGTCCGTTCCAGCCACAACCTTTGAGGCCATCTTTTCCTGCACCACCAGTTGGTTGTGGACTAGGGCCTACGGGGTATCCGATGGCAAACAATAATTTTGGTAATTTCAAAACAAATACAGGCATTCCCCAAGGGCAATATTTTGGGGGCAAAACCAAACACAAGGCCAAACATACCCAGTGGTTTCGAATATCCCTTTTACTATGGGGAACACTAATTTTCTTGGCGCGCAAATGAGCCAAGTTGCTCCTTTGTTCCCAAATAATTTCCAAGTACCATATGCAGGGGGGCAAGCGGTGCCCAATGCCCATATGGGAGGAAATATGGGGAGGCAGTGTCAAGATCCCTTTTAGGATCATATCAAGGTGATTATGGAAAGGATGTATTGATCAGGATTTCGAAGGAATCATATATTGATTCCTGGAAAACCCTATCCTAACTGGACAGATCGAAACCTTCCTTTTCCTCAAAATTATAAAATCCTTGACTTCACTTTGCTTTCAAGAGATGACCATATTTCTGCTTTAGAACATCTGTCAAGGTTTGCTTGTCAATGTCAAGAGGCCTCAGACCAAGAATTCCTTAAATTAAGGATTTTTTCTAGTTCACTAACGGGATCAGCCTTTAATTGGTATGTAAGCTTGTCCCCAAACTTAATACATAGTTGTAACGAGATGCAATTCCAATTTCAAAACCTTTTCGCTCGAACAGATCCACGTACCTCAATGAGTGATCTTGATAAAATCAGGCAAAATGTGGGGGAACCGGTCGAACAATTCCTCTCACAATTTAAGAAGGCTAGAGTCAAATGTCACCTTAATATACCCGAATCTGAATTTGTCCAATTAGCACAACAAAATATGTCTTTTGAATATAGGTGAAGGTTTGATGGTATGCCCTTTTCCGATTTTATAAGTCTGGTCGTGAGTGCCATTAGGTATGAAAATACGCTTAGGGAAGAAATTCATAGAAAACATCAGGGCCTGAATGCTTTCGAAGTGGACCTTCCATGGGCATTCAATGATGCTTACGAAATTGATTTGGCAGAATTCATTAAAGGGACCCCTTACCAATGTGGATCTCTAAAAAAAAAGAGTGTGTGGCCACAAGATTGTTACAAAATAAAAAAAAAAGAATTACACTTTTGATGTAATGAATACCGAACAAATTTTCGATTGGTTGCTCGCGAATAAAAAATTAAAATTTAAAGAAAAACACAGAATTCCTTTGAAAGCTGAAATAAAAGGAAAACCTTATTGTAAAAGGCATAATGCATGTTCACATAACACGAATGATTACATTTTATTTTGAAACCTGATTCAAGAAAAGATAGACTCGAAAGATCTCATTTTTCCTGATATTAAAAAAACTAACATAGATGAAGATCCATTCCCTCTTATGAATCTCAAAATTAACACTCTCGAATGTTCTACTTCTCAGGTCGCTATCGAAACCCAGGTGGCAATAAGGACTTTCAACCATCTGATTGGTGAAAGAATTCTAACCTTTCCCACAGTCAAGGATGAATGGCTCGAAGGGATGTGTAGGTGGCACATGAACACCCTTCACACCACGGATCAGTGCCAATTTTTTAGGCATTTTGTGGAAAAACAACTCGAGAGAAATCTGATTAGCTTATCCTCAACTGAGAAGAGGATTTTAGGTTTAGATCAAAATGGAAAACTGAAAGAGAAACAGGCGGAAATCGAACCGCCTAAAGAAAACAAAAGAATGAAGAGAAAACATACAAAAAGGCACTCAAAATGCCCCTGTACGAAACCATATATGAAACCCCGGTGAGAGTGGTGAATAATCTGACTAAGTTGCAAAAAGCATTATGTAACCATTGCGCCGACACTCTTCACTTCGAGTTGGTGAGGTTATAGGTAATCCCAAATGATCCGAATTGGGTTCTTGCCTATCAAAAGGTGGAAAACTGGAACAAGAGGCCGAGGGAAGAGCTTAGCAATAGAGTATCAGGACCAATTCCCTCACAGAGGCATTTTCGAGGTCGTGGTGGAAGAGGTTTGCTACATAATCACCCGAGGAGTGATTGTTGCAATAATTTTGAGCAAAAATGAAACAATAGGGCACAATCAATAGCCCAACAAGTGGCCTATTCAAGGGTCGCAGTAGCAATGGAGATGCAGTAGGAGGCAGTTATTGCCAACTTAAGAATTGAAGAAGAAGCCTTAGCTAAAGGAATTTTGAAATCGAAGATAGCTGGGAAGTCAAACCAGTATGAGTTCGAGGCAGAGTTGGACCGGTTAAGTGACCAGATGAAGGATGCGAACCTTCAAGAGAAGAATGATGTGGCAGGAGAGGATGATTTGGGAGATTTCAAATCGGGGGATAACCTGGACATTCTTTTGGATGATACACTGAACGAAGTCGAAGTTAAAGAAAAGGAAGCCTCTATTCGAAGGGCTCTGAATTTCGAAGAAGGAAAAGACTGTAACATGGAGATAACTTTGCTAGCAGAATTCTCTATGAAAGAGGGCGAATTGGACGAGGAGGAAAAGACTTTGGAGGCAATCGACTTCCCCAAAAAGAAGTAACTCCCCTTGTTTTGAATTCATCAACTATAAAACTGATAGAAAAGAAAAATGAAAACGAACATTTTTTGGAGTTATTATTTTTGAAAAAAATAATAAATAATAACCATATGAAACCATTGTATGTTCAAGCCGAAATTGAGGGCATTAAAATTAATTAGGTATTAGCAGACAATGGAGCGAACGTCAATGAGCTACCTGAAAGCACTTTAGCTATATTAGGAAAGTCTTCGAAAGACTTGGTGGCCACCGATGTGGCAGTTTATGGTTTTTTGGTGCAAGCAACAAAAGTGTTGGGAGTTCTTCCTTGTCGAATTAAAGTAGGGTCTATGAGTTCGTACTCTGCATTTTTCGTGGTGAAAACAAATTCATCATTTAATGCATTGCTTGGTAGAGATTGAATTCATCAAAATTACTGTTTACCTTGGACTTTGCATCAGTTTTTAATATGTTGGAATGGTGTTAAGTTCGAAGTGGTCAAAACCAAAAATAATTCATATTTTGTTGATACAAAAATTGTGAATGCTAGGTATCGAGTCGAAGACCTCGAAGTGAAAGACAAGGAGACTTCACCTTTTCCAGCTATTGAAAAGCCAAAGGAGAAGGTAGCAAATGAGCAAACGAAGGAACAGAAGACCAAACTGAAGAAGTAGTGAAAGAGTTTGCCCAAATCGAAGGGGATCATTCTTAGATTGAAGTAGTCACATTATATTTTGGGTTATATTTATGGATAATTCAGAACAATTAAATGTAGTCGATGATGTTTATAAGAAGTTGGTAATCGAAAAGCTTAATTCGAGTTTGCGTGTTTATTCTACTAATTTGATTGAAAAATTGATTCAACGCTGATATGCATAATGATTATAAGTTCGAACAACAAAATCAAAATATAGAAGATATAATCGAGAAGGGGATTCTAGAACTTGATGAAGATATTAGGCAAGATATCCAAGACCCCTTGAAAGAGGTTAATCTTGGTACGGTCGAAGAGCCAAGACTAACTTATAGTAGCTCAAAACTAGGGCGAAATGAAAAAGAAGAATTAGTCGAAATATTACATAACCATAAAGATTGTTTTGCCTGAGCTCATCAGGAAATGTCAGGAATAGATATGTCAATAGCCCGACACGAATTGCCCATAAAAACTGGATTTAGACCACTCATTCAAGCCCCAAGGAGGTAATGGGGGTAATTAAAGAAGAAATCGAAAAGTTTGTTGAAGCTATATTCATTAGGCCAACCAAATATGTCGAATGACTAGCAAGTATAGTCCCAGTAATCAAGAAGAATGGCAAAGTACGAGTTTGCATTGACTTAAGGGACCTAAACAAGGCCACACCAAAGGATGAATATCCAATGCCAATGGCTGATACTTTGATCGACGCAGCTGCTCGATTTCAATTCATGTCTTTCATGGATGGATACTCAGGGTATTATTAATTGAAAATAGCCGAGATCGATAGAAATAAAATGGCATTTCGATGCCCAGGTTCTATAGGCACTTTCGAATGGATAGTAATGCCTTTTGGTTTAAAAAATGTCGGAGCTACCTATCAAAGGACCATGAACTACATGTTTCACGACCTTATCAGAAAATCAATGGAAGTATACATTGATGATATTGTGATCAAGGCACAAACACATCAGGGACACATAAAGTCTCTAATCGAAGCCTTTCAACGAATGAGACGTTTTAATTTAAAAGTGAATCCTTTAAAATGCGCTTTTGGAGTAAGAGTTGGGAATTTCTTGGGATTTTTAATCCATAATAGAGGTATCGAAGTGGATCGAAATAAATCCAAAACAATCCTAGATGCGAAACCTCCCGAAAATAAAAAAGAGTTACAACATTTTTTGGTACAAGTTAACTTTCTAAGAAGATTTATATCGAATTTAGCAGGAAAAACCGAAGCATTTTCCCCACTCTTACGTGTAAGAGATGGACAGAATTTTGTTTGGGAAAAGAACAACAAGAAGCATTCAAAGCTATGAAAAGATATTTAGCATAGCCTCCAGTCTTAATACCTCCTCGAAAAGGGAAAAAACTAAGGCTATATATCAGCAGCAGAATGTTCGATTGGATGTATTTTAGTACAAGAAAATGATAGAGGATTCGAGCAAGCAGTCTTTTACTTGAGCATGTTATTGAATGATGTCGAGAAGAGATATACTTCAATCGAGAAATGGTGCCTTAGTCTCTATTTCACATTTGTAAAGTTAAGGCATTATTTCTCTGCCTATGTTATAGAAATTGTATCACCAACAGATGTGTGCAAATTCATGATAAATCAATTATCAACACCTAGTGAAAGGTCGCTTAAGTAAATGGAGTCTCAGTTTACTCCAATTCGATTTGGTCTATATGCCCCAAAAGGCCATAAAAGGGCAAGCATTGGCTGATTTCATGGCTCATCACCCTTCGAAGATAGAAGAAACGCCTAACGATTTCGAAATTGGGTTTATGGATTTGGTATCATAGGTTTTATATTTTGATGGTTCTAGCACTCGAGACAGTTCAGGGATTGGGATATACATTGTATCTCCAAATAAAGTAATCACCAAGATGTACGCAAAGATCGAAGGCGATTGTACAAATAATAGAGCGGAGTATAAAGCTCTTATTTTAAGATTGGAAGTATTACTCGAGATGAACGCCAAAAGCACTAAAATAAAAGGCGATTCCCAGCTAATTATAAATCAAGTAAAGGGAGTATTTAAATGCGTAAGTCCCATTGGAAATGCCATCATTTGCCCGAGTCCACGAATTATTGAAATAGTTCGAAACTATTAAAGCTGCTTATATCCCTAGGGAAAACAACCGAATAGCCAATGATCTAGCCCAGTTGGTTTTAGGATACAAGGTTGACCCTTGCTTGTTCGAATCAGCAATCCAACTTGAACCAAGGATTCTGATACCCTTTGAAGAACGACATATATATGTGTTAGTAAAATAGATATTATGAAAGAAAAAGATGACTGGCGTCTCGAAATTATTGACTATCTTCAAAATCCGTCTAAATGAAGTTTCCCGAATAAATTAAAATTAATGACTCACCATTATTTTTATGATGGACGAGAATTATATAGGAAAGATTCTCATGGGATTCTATTAAAATGTCTTGATTTAGAAGATGGCTTAATCACAATGGCAGAAACACACGAAGGCATTTGTGGGGCTCATCAAGTAGGCTAGAAAATAAGATGGCTGATACATAGGTATGGATATTACTGGCCCACTATATCTCAAGACTGTATAGAGTACGCTAATGGCTGCAGACAGTGCCAAAAATTTGGGAAATTTCTAAGGCATCTCACAGTCGAAATAAATTCGATAATCAAACCATGGCCATTTCGAGGGTGGGCTATGGATATCATTGGTGTAATCAAACCAGCCTCATCCAAAAGGCATATTTATATTCTTGTGGCAACTGATTATTTCACGAAATGGGTCGAAGCCAAGGCTTTCGAGAGCATCAACTCGAAGCAACTAGCAGACTTTATCAAGGAGAATATCATAACAAGATTTAGAATCCCTGAATCTATAACATTTGATCAAGCTAGGGTCTTTAACAGCACGGAAATGCTCGAATTTTTGACTCAATTCGGTATAAAGCTCCTGAATTCAACACCATATTATGCATAAGCGAATGGACAAGCCGAATCATCCAACAAGTTAATTAAAGGGTGCATTTCGAAAATGATAGGCAGCAATCCAAGGAATTGAACGAATTGCTAACTGGTACATTGTGAGCCCTAAGGATGTTTAAGAAAGATAGTCTTGGGGTATGCCCTTTTCAGTTCGTTTACGGCCACGAGGCAGTAATACTGATGGAAATCAATGTGAAATCGAAGAGGATTTTAGAGCAAACACAGCTCACAGCCAAGGAATATGCTGAGAACATGAACATTGAGAAGTTGGATCACAAAATATTACAAGTATCAGCTTTACAGCAAATTGAACTTCAGAAAAAGAAGGCTGAGAAAAGTTACAACAAGAGACTTAAAGAAAGATTTTCGAGACCGGGGACTTAGTGTAGAAAATGACTTTACCAGAAGGTTCAGAAGATCATTTTTATGGGAAATGGTCACCTAACTGGGAAGGGCCATTTTTAATTTCGAAGAAATTAGTTGGTAATTCATACAAATTTCATTATTTAAATGGAGTAGGATATGGGAGAGCTTTAAATGCGAAATATTTAAAGAAATACATACCCACGATATGGGAAACACATAAACAACTCATACTCGAAAGATTACCCGAAGCAGGAAAAAATTTCTTGAATTAGTTTCGGAGAAAGAAAATTGTCAGTTACTGTTGTGTTTTAATGCATAAAAAACGCAGCGGAAGATAAAATTGAAAATCTCAAGTGGTTCATCTCGATTTCACATATTTAAACTGTGTTTCGAATTCATGTACCTTTCTTAGCGTATGTTGAATTTTGAACTAGCTTTCTTGATCATTTCTTGAACACGCCGGAAATCAAAGCGAATCCTCTTCTTTTCTTTCCTTGAAATCGGCTAGCGGAGAGAGAGGATTGGAAGACTTCTTGACTTGGGGAGAAAGTTAATGTAGGAGACTTGTTATTATTTCCACTAAGTAGTATATTTATGCTACACTAGGAAATAATAACCCTAGGCTTCTTTAAATGGACGCCCACTTTAGGCTTTAGAAAGCCTTCGGGCTTTAGTCCATGTTGGTTTGTTTAATTAATGAAAAATTAATATTATTTATCCAATAAAAAAAATCAATTAAATAACTAATTAAATCTATGTCAATTCTATAATTAATTTTCTCTAAGAAATTAATTCATTCATTAACTTAATTAATTAATAAAATCACCTAATGATTAATTAATTAATTAATTAATTTCGATATCTAATATCAAAAAATTCTCTCAAGTCTATTCCATGTTTTCCTTTTGCAATTCCTTTAAGCGCGATTCTTTAGGTTCGCCTCAAAAGGCAATTGGGAGAAAACCAAGAGGATGTGAGTAACATCTAGCCAGACCCGTGGCTCACATCTAGCCAGACCCGTGGCTCACATCATACCCCAATTGAGAACGAATGATTAGGATCATTCCAAACCTTTTACGCTGTGAATATCGTATGCGTATAAACCATTTATTCATATATCCCAGTCAAGTGAGAGTCATGGTTCAGTCAAACTCACAGGACTTGACCATATGCTTAGCTTATATTGAATCGAAGTCTATGAGTATACCCTCATGTCTAACATGAGTATCTCTTTATACTTTGACTAAAGTCTTTTAACCTCACTCATTCATGACTGCATAGGATATTTAGCTTATCCACTTATGAGAGAATAAATTCCATTTGGCTATGCAGTTAAGAATGCTACTTGCCCATCAAGTCGCACTTCAAGGTCCATCCCAGCAAAGGGCAAATTGGATCTAACTACTCTAGTGACAGACTTGATGTCACAAGTACATCTTCAACTTGATTCCTTAAGTCTAAGGTTCATGCGTACCTATCACAACTTATCAGTTTCATCATTGACTGTCAGTGAGTGAAAACCAATGTGATGAAACCGATGCGAGTCGTGTTCGAACATATCAGACTAATTGAGATGTGTATGATATAAGTTTCCACTACCATTTCCATAGTGATTGACTGGCACTTTCTCTGTCAAAACTTATGTCATGCAAGTCTTTATCCAGTATTGATGTCCAGTCAATACTCTCTTCGAGTTGCGAACAAGTTTTAGATAATAAGGATCAAACTTTTCTAGTGCCATTCTTCCTTACCCATGGGAAGTAGAAGATTTGCCTTATTATCAATGACTTTATGTTGTTTATTAAAACTTTACAAATGCCTATAAGAAAACAACAAAATATTGCCTTATATTACTAAAAGATATTGTTTAGTTACAAGTCAATGCCCTATAAGTCTATCCTCTTTATGGAATTTGAGGGCATATACTCTAACAATCTCCCACTTGCACTCAATGCCATTTTCTATGGTATTTAATACCCATCCCTTAGAGATGTTTATCTAGCACCGCTTGTGCCAATGGCTTGGTCAATAGATCAGCAACATTGTCAGCTGAGGCTATTTTCTGAATAGATATTTCTTCTCGTGCAATGATCTCTCTTATGATGTGATATCTGCTCTCGATGTGTTTGGACTTGTTGTGAAACCTAGGTTCCTTTGCCCAAGCTATTGTTCCCACTAGTACAGAAGAGGTCTGTTACAGCGGTTTTTTTTTCACTATTACAGCGGTTTTAACCGCTGTAATACGTATCGCTGTAATTGGTATGTTTACTATTACAGCGATTAAAAACCGCTGTAAAATGAGCCCTATTACAGCGGTTCAATAACGAACTGCTGTAATAGGTAAATAAAAAAAAAATTTAAGTGTAAAAGCAGTAGCCTGTTACAGCGGTTCGTTTCTGAACCGCTGTAACAGCAGGTTCACTGTTACAGCGGTTCGTTGGTGAACCGCTGTAACAGGTTCACTGTTACAGCGGTTCATCAACGAACCGCTGTAACATGATTTTTTTTTATTTTTATTTTTTTCTGTTATAATTTCAGCTAGAGCTATATCCTTCCCACAAGCTCAAAATTCAACTCATCAATAACACATAAAACAAACCAATTGCTCCACAGAAACAACAAATTCAAATCCAAAATTAATTTCATTCACCAAATAATAATCTCCAATAATTACAAATAATAACGAGTTTACAATAAACCAATATAAACTAATCACTGCTTTTAAATCAAATAAAAATTTACAATAATTTTCAACTTACACCGCCGGCATATCAAAAGCGCATTTAAAAATGTATTGTGCTAATTCAGAACGTGCTTCATCAAGTTGCGCTATAGTGTAAGAGGCGTACTGACAATCAGCAAAGTACTGCAAGACAAATATTAAAATCCAACAAAAATGTTTAATAACTTAAAAGGGACATTAGAATTTGATTAATATTAATTAGAATTATGCATACCGCGGGTGGGATTATAGATTCTCCGTGTCTAATAATATCTTTCATGAATTTCATGACGAAGAACCCACAATCTATGGCATTTATTTGAATGGGGCACTACAAATTAAATTCAAATCAAAATTGTATTAGAACAAATAACTTTTATACGAATAATTTCTTGAAACTATAATTAAAATAATATAATTAAACTAACCTGTATACAACTCCATGTACAGGCCTTGTTTTTTGATTTGATTTTTTGGTTGTTTTTATTTGCTCGAAACATCAACACAGCGCTGTTAAAAACATCAAAAATCAAGGAAATATGTCAATATCAAGCAAATATATATATATGAAGTCTAGTTATAATATATATACTTTAAACTTAATATTAAATATAATATAATGGATACATTTATTTGAATGATAAAACTTACTGATTGATCATATCTTTCATATCATGTCGGTTATTTGGATTACCGTGCAAAGAATCCAAATAATAAATGATCTCTTTAATTGGATCAATCACGAGCAACAACCAATGGCCCCTAATCAGCATATTCAAAAGAAAAATTTTAAATTAGTTATGCCTACGTAACAAATTTTACAAAATAACAATGTGTCTTTAGTAGCTCACCCGGAGTTGTAAGGTGCAAGAAACAACTTCCCCTCCAGTGCACTAGCTATCATAGTATTTGCTATATATTGCGATTTGTCAACAAGCTGCGTGGGAGTAATTCCTGCTCCCGCAGATATAGAATGTGGGCTAAGGAACCCGAATTTATTTTGTTTTTGTTCGGGGACCACGTGATTAACCCACAAACACCTACAATTGAGCATAAAATAAATTTGAGTAACAAAAATAAACATAGTTCAAATTAATGCAGTAAAATAATTTAATTAAAAGCTTACTTTTTATTAATTAATATTTAAAAACTTACTTGATGTAAGCAGTAATGATAGAGGCTCCTATTTGTTCTTTATGCACAAAGTCACCGATCTCCTCCCGCCCAATATATTCTGGAAAGGGGATATTGAAGATTTCCTCGGGTATGTCTATCCGGATAGTGTTATCAGCAGCCATCATCCCAAAGAACCTTTCAAGAATTGCAAGTGAATTAGGGCGTGGAGCAGGAGGGTTGGCCACTAGAGAAGGAGGGTTGGCCACTAGAGGTGTATTTTTGACATGTGAGTGCTTCGTCATCTCTGGTTTGCTTTTTCCGAGTGATGATTTGGATTTTCCGAGAGACTATAAGCAAAAGAAAACAAAACGTGGGCGTTATCAATGAAAGTATATTTATTAACATTAAACAATTGTTATAATTTAATAATGACTAACTATTAATAATTACGTACCAATGCATCACCGACAATCACAAGACTCTTAGGCCAAGCATCCATGTATCCCACAGCCTCAGATACTGTGAACACTCCTTCATCATCGAGAGGGACTGGTAAGGGTGCAATATCTTCAATTGCAATGTCAATCGACACTTTCACGAGGTGGGAGGCTAATGGACATGTATGCAATGTTCTATCCTTTGGTTGATTGTACATTGTTCCTCTTGCCACCAAACGATAACACGGTGTAGAAAGTGCTAATTGACACTGCACCACATCCTACATATATATATATATATATATATATATATACCATTATATTAGAAAATGTTGTATATCATACAGAAATATAGGATTGTAAGTTACATTATCACTAAACAATATGCTTTTCATTAATTACCTGAGGAAGGTCTTTCACTTCTGGGCAGCTATCTTTCAAAGAAACCGCCTCTTCTGTATGTGGCTGCTGCGACCCAGACGCCCTATGCTGCTCAAACTCGCGTCGCAATTCGAATAGTGATTGAGTGAGCATTTGAACCGTGTCTTGCAAGCTATCAATTACCGTATTTTTTGAAGGCTTTGAATCCGAAAAGTAATCTTTTTGGGATACCCCAAAGCCTACACCCCTAACTCGACCCGGATGCTCCTTCTTTTTAAGAGCTATAACCAGTATATCATTCCGGGTGTTCTCGGGTCCACTGTGGCTACCCTCCTGTGATAAGCTTTCCTGTAATAATACATTTAAAAAATACAAAAATTTGTTATTTTAAAATTATTTTTAAAAAAACATACAACACACTATATAACTAAAATTGCAAATAACTCACCATTGATTCCACTACTCTTTTAACATTGACATTATCAATCTTGTTCTGGCTGTCAGAATGTGCAACCCTCCACACTAGTGCTCGTGTCACCTCTGTGACATCTGACCCAGCATCCTTTCTTTTCTGCTTCTATATAAGAAAATTTGTAAGGAAATAAATTTGATTAGAAAATTTGTAATTAAGGAAATTTGATTAGAAAATTTGTAAGGAAATTTGATTAGAATTACAACTTGTAACGAACTACGTACCTCAATATACTCCACTTGAGCATATCCAAGACGTGATGCCCTGTAAGGATATTCAGGTTCCTTTGCTCTTTCCCGATTTTCCTTACGTAGTTGCTGTTCATTATATAATCAAGGCATTAGTCAATGTATATAGTTTCAAATAAATTAAAATGAAACCATAAATTAAAATAATTACCTGAAAAGCTTCACTTTGGCGTATTTCTACAAATTTTGTCCAATCTTCTTGAGATATACGATATTTTTCGGGTGGGCTCGAATTAATGTTCCCATCATCATCCTCTACCCAGATTCTGGTCAAGTAGCTCCTGTAGTTTCGAGCTAGCTTCCCAGCCTCGGCTAAGACGAACTTCTGTCTACTTTCGTCAATATCAAAGGCCAACTATAAAAAACAAAGAACAAAGTATATAAGAAATGTTAATTTAGAGGAAAAAAAACTACATTTACCAATTAAAAACATAATATATAATAACTAACTTACAGCTATTTCATTCCAAATGGCATATTTTATTGCTGCAGGGACGCTGCGCCAATCACTGATAGTAATAGGGACCCTGTCACGAGCTATCACGCCAATGTAACCAACAAAAGTTGATTTATTTGGGTCAACTGGTTGACCATACTCGTTCCAACCAACTTGTAGCTTTATGCGTTTACTTTTGGCCTTTATTACTTTCTTCATTGCTGTAATACCTCTCTGTATCTCACTTTCAACACTTGGGTTTGCAGCACCTCCAGAATCCATCTACAAGATTTCATAAGTGAAAATTCAAATATTTCAACAACAACAAACGAAAATAAATATATATGCATTAATCACATCATTAATCAGTTGGATCATATAAATCACATCAAAAAGTACAAAACCAAATATTGATAAGCTTACATTGGTTGTGGTCGTCGTGGTAGTGGCGGAGGAGAGGGTGACTGTGGTGGTATACGGTATCGACCTACAAAAGCAAAAAAAATACAGAAGTTAGTGTAACTCATTCACTAATATAATATTACAAGCTGGTTCAATATAATTTACACTTTAACTGCATACTTAACAAAAGAGTTCAAATAAGTTACTCATATAATTATCAAATAAGTTCAAATACCTTTCATCGTTTTCTTTTTGTCGCTGGTTTACTAATCTTTTGTGATCCCTCAGTACGACCATTTTGTTTAGTACGCCGACGAACAGAAGGATTAATCCATATCCCTTCTTGGTGATCTTCTCGCATATACAATTCATCATCACTGATATCCAAGTCACCGTCACTATTTGTGGATTGTGAACCACCTAAGATAGGATTTCCTCCATCATCTTCATTATATAGGCCATCATCCTCAATACAAGTATTTTTGTTTGTCGATAAAACAATGGACCACCTCTTATCGACAGGATCGGTGACAAAAAACACTTGTTTAGCTTGAGATGCCAAAATGAAAGGTTCATCTTTGTATCCCACCTTTTCAAGGTCTACTCGAGTAAAACCTATTTCACTATCATTGACACCATTTTTATGGTCAACCCACCTACACCCAAATACAGGCACCCGAAACCAACTGTAATCCAGCTCCCATATACGTTCAATCACCCCATAATCTGGCAAAGTGGCATAGATAGGGCTATTATCTTTTGCACTTGAGATATGCATTGCTTCAGCTACAAGACTCACCCCACTATTCTGCATTGTACTCCGTTCATCTTGGTCTTTTGTATAAAATGTGACACCATTTATACGATAACCCGAATGACAAAATACGAATCTGCCCGGGCCCACCGACAACCGTGCCAATTTATCTGAAACTGAAAGTGAATTCTCATTTTGTTTCTCTTGAATACACTTTCGGAACCAATCGATAAAACTCTTGTTATGTTCTCTTGAAATCCAACTTTCATTTTTACTTGAATTTATTCTCCTAAGTTGGTCCTTGTGCTCTTCAACATATGGCTCAACCTCATCGGTGTTGTGGAGCACATATAGGTGTGCCTGATCCTTTTGTGTGCTAGGAACACTCACTAATTGCTTTCCAATTACGCTTTCTCCTTCTGTCCCCCCCCCCCCACAACAGGAGACTTTTGAAGCTCTGCAACGTTAGAATCATTCAGATATTTTGTGCAAAATGTAATAGCTTCATCAACTATGTACCGCTCAACAATGCAACCTTCCGGCCGGCTACGATTTTTCACATAGCCTTTCAATACCTTCATATAACGCTCAGCCGGATACATAGATCTCATAAAAGCTGGTCCACAAAGTTGTGTCTCTCTAACCAAGTGAATAGGTAGGTGAGTCATTATATCAAAAAACGCGGGTGGGAAATACATCTCAAGCTCACACAAAGTGAGGACAAGTTGTTTCTGAAGTGCAGGCAATTGTTCAGGATCAAACACCTTGCTCCACATTGCTTTGAAGAAGAAACACAATCTAGTTATCGTTTCTCTCACCTTTTTTGGCAGAATGGCCCGTAAAGCAATTGGTAGCAAATGATCCATGATTACATGACAATCATGAGTCTTCATATGCTTTAGCTTCAAGTCCTTCATTGATACAAGACTGCTAATGTTCGAAGAATACCCTTCGGGAACTTTCACTCCACAAAGAAACTCACATAATGCAATTTTTTCTTTTCTAGATAGCGTGTGAGCTGCTGGAGGTAAATAAGTACGTTTTCCCTTCATTGTTGGTGCCAATTTACCTCTTATCTTCATTTCAACTAAGTCCAACCTTGCCTTTACTCCATCTTTTGTCTTGCCGGGCACATTTAGAAGAGTACCAATGACACTATCAAATACATTTTTCTCAATATGCATTATATCAAGAAAATGTCTAACATGTAAAGATTTCCAATACGGCAAATAAAACAAAATCGGCCTTTTTTTCCACCCAGTTTTTGCAAGGCCGCCTGCAAAAGTCTTTCTGAACTTGATATCCAAGTCTTTTACATTCTCAAACACCTCTTCACCGGTCAAACACTTAGGAGCTCGACATTCTTCTATGCTCCCATTGAAAGCTTTCTTCCACCGACGATATCGATGTTCTCGATTCAACCATCTTCGATGCCTTTGGAATGCATATTTCTGAGAGTGTGGGAGTCTATATTGATCTGTACTCTTGACGCATATGGGGCATGCACATTGCCCATGTACACCATATCCCTCGAGATTAGCTCTAGCTGGAAAATCATTGATTGTACCAAACAACATAACTCTGAGATTGAAGCTCTCTTTTCTAAACCCATCATACACTTTAATACCGGTCTCCCACAACTCTTTCAAATCCTCAATTAAAGGGGCCAAGTAAACATCTATATCATTTCCAGGTTGTTTCGGCCCGGAAATTAGTATAGGCATCATAATATGCTCTCGCTTCATGCATCGCGAAGGGGGTAGGTTGTAGATCATCAAAATCACCGGCCATGTACTATGTGAGCTACTTTGCAAGCCATGTGGGTTCATTCCATCTGTAGCCAATACAAGGCGTAAATTTCTTGGTTCTTCCCTAAATTCAGGGAAATCATTATCGATCTTTTTCCATTGAGGAGAGTCTGAAGGATGTCTAATCTTGTTATCTTCAATCCCTTGTTCAAACCTTCTATCAGCATACCATGTCAAGTCCTTGGCAAACGCTTCACTACTGTACATGCGTCTAAATCTAGGTATTATGGGCAAATACCATGCTGTTTTGACAGGAGCAGATCCATTCTTCTTGTACCGTGAGGTGCCACATTTGGGACACACCGTCAATGATGCATAGTCCTTTCTAAACAAGATGCAATCATTGAAACAAGCATGTATCCTCTCATATCCCATGCCAATTGCAGTTAACATCTTCTTAGCCTCATAAGTACGATTAGGTAACACATTATCATCGGGTAACATACTTTTTAATAGACCAAGTAAGTCTGTGAAACTCTTATCACTCCACCCATTGTTAGCTTTTAACTTGTAGAGGTTTAGGACTGCTTTCAATCTTGTGAAATTACTACCACTATACAGGGGTGTCTTTGAATCACTTGTCAAATTGTCGAACATCTTGGGACAATTTCGCAAATCCTCCTCGATCACATTAGTCATCTCCTCCAAACGATCAGGCTCATAATCATCCATGTCAAAATCTACTGATCGATATGATGTATCACCCAAATCAGCTGAGGTGGCACTGCTTTCACCGTGTCTTGTCCATCGTGTGTAGCTTTTATCAATTCCATTACACACCAAATGATCTTCCAAGTCACGTGGAATAATTCTCTTTCCAAAACAACAACGTAAACATGGACAACTAATCCTAGTCGGATCCGATGCATGCTCAACTGCAAAGTCGATGAATTCTTTCACCCCTTTCCCATATTGCTCCGACATACAATCCGCTACAATCCAACTTCGATCCATCTAAATTCTCAATTAATTAAATTAAATAATTTTAACATCAGTTGATAGTTAAATTAATTAAATAAATTTATTTTTAATTTATTTCGCATTATTCTATAAAAAATTCGGCAGAGTAACGACGCAAATATTTCTACCAAGTTCTCGACTTAATCTTCTCAGTGGGTTGTAACCAACAGAAGTCGAATCTTACGATCCGCTAAAATCTCAACAGGGAAACGACGCAAAAAATACTACCAATTTCAACCACAACAAACCCAACACTCTAATCTTTCACCCACAACGAACACAAAACGATACAAAAATATTGATCACCAGTTGGATCACATAAAACATCATATTTCCAGGGGAACAACTACAAATATTGATCACCAGTTGGATCACATAGATCACATAAAAAACTACAAATAAAGCATCATATTATAAATATTGATCACCAATTGGATCCAAAAGCACATAAAACTACAAATAAATTAAAGCATCACGATATAAAGTTTTTGGAGCTTCTCGGTTGTGCAGAAAGCTGTGCGCGTCTTCACGAGAAAATTCATAAATAGTTGTAGAAAGCTCGGATTCATGAACCGTTTTCTTCCTATGAAACTAGACACATAGGGCTATCCACACATATATCTCACATACTCAGTAGATGTCTAGAAAAAAGCAGATTTGTATTCAAAGTTAGAGAAAAATCTGTCAATTTTCAAAACAGCTGTGCGCGTCTTCACGAGAAAATTCATAACTCATTGTGGAAAGCTCCGATTCATGAACCGTTTTATTCATATGAAACCAGACGCATAGGGATATACATAAATATATCGAACATACTCATGAGATGCCTAGAACAAATCAGATTTGCATTCAAAGTTAGTAAAAACTCAACTACAACATAATAACAAAAATCCACTATATAATTTATAAAACCCCAATTAACATAACATGGTATATATAACAATAATTAACAAATTAACATATAACCTACATTATATACATCACAAAATCCGAATTAACATAACATTAATATATAACAAACAAGAAATTAACACATAACCTAAATTTAATATATACATAATATATATATATATAACATAACATATATAAACATATATATATATATATATACCTATAAAGAGAGAGAGGAGGAGAGTGGTGGGTCACGGCGGCGGCGACTTGGGCGGCGGCGGTTTCGGGTGGTGGTGGAGGTGGTGGCGACGGGACGGGGGCGGTTTAGGTTAGCTTGAGAGTGAGAGAGAGAGTATAGAGAGAGAGAGTAGAGTATAGGGAGAGAGATCGAGTAGAGAGATAGAGAAAAATCAAATGGGCCGGCGGCGGATTGTGGTGGTGGTGGAGACGATGGCGGGGGCGGTGGTGGAGAGTGAGAGAGATAGTAGAGTAGAGAGAGAGAGAGTAGAGTAGAGAGTGAGAGAGATAGTAGAGTAGAGAGAGAGAGTAGAGTAGAGAGTGAGAGATAGTAGAGAGAAATGAGGGGGAGAGCTCGGTTTTTGGGGGGAAAAAAGGGAGGGAATTTTTTTTTTTTAATTACGTTTTATAGCGGTTCGGGAACGAACCGCTATAACTGGTTTACCAATTATAGCGGTTCAGTACCGAACCGCTATAACTGGCATAAACCGGTTTACCAGTTATAGCGGTTCGGTACTGAACCGCTATAATTGGCATAAACCGGTTATAGCGGTTCATTCCCAAACCGCTATAAAATTTTTTTTTTTTTTTGTTCGCGCTATAATAGCGGTTTTTTATCGAACCGCTATAATAGGTTCGAACTATTACAGCGGTTCGATAAAAAACCGCTGTAATAGGTACCCGGTTAATATCCATTATAACGGTTCACTTATAAACCGCTGTAATAAGTCTCTCCGTTCAGCGGTTTTCCAAAAACCGCTGTAAAATGTGCGCTGTAACAGGTCTTTTCTGTACTAGTGTCCAGTGTTATCACAAGAAAGTAGCAACGGGAGCTTTATGCTAGGCAACCACTTGAAGTTCCTCTATGAACTTCCTAAGCCAAACATCCTCTTTAGCTGCCTCAGAGGCAACTATGTATTCAGCCTCAGTTGTGAAGTTTGCGGTTATGCTTTGCTTGGAACCTTTCAAAGTCACCGCCCCACCATTGAGGGTGAATACGAATCCTGAGGTGGATTTCCCGTCATCAACATCTGATTGAAAATCCTAGTCAGTGTACCCGTCCACTCTCAGGTCGCCACTCCCATAGATGAGAATCATATCCTTAGTTCTCTTCAGGTACTTCAGGATATTCTTCACAGCTATCCAATGTTCCTTGCCAGGGTTTGCCTGAAATCGAATAACAACGCTTACTGCATAAGCTATGCCAGATCTTGTACACAGCATCATGTACATCAGGCTACCCACAGCAGATGCATAGGGTATAGTGCTCATCTCTTTTCTATCTTCCTCACTTTGAGGATACATATATTTCGAGAGGTGTATCCCATGCCTCATTGGCATGAACCCTTTCTTAGAATCCTCCATCCTATATCTCTTTAGAACCTTTTCTAAGTAAAGGGCTTGAGAGAGCCCCATCATTCTATTTGTTCGATCTTTATAGATTCGAATCCCTAGAATATAAGTTGCCTCTCCCAAGTCTTTCATGGAGAAAGTACTCGAAAGCTACTTCTTAACAGTGGTAAGCATTCCTATATCATTCCCTATAAGAAATATGTTATCCATATATAACAACATAAGGAATGGTATCTTGCTCCGACAAACCTTCTTGTAAACACATGGCTCGTCTTCATTTTTGATGAAGTCAAATCCTTTGACAGCCTCATCAAAACGTAGATTCCAGCTACGAGATGCTTGCTTGAGTCCATAAATGGATCTCTCAAGCTTACACACGTTATGAATATGGTCCTCGGAGATAAAACCTTTAGGCTGTTCCATATAGTTATCCTCTTCTAGGAATCCATTTAGGAAAGCAGTTTTGGCATTCATTTGCCATATTTCATAGTCTAGGTGTGCCGCTACTGTAAGTAGGATTCTTATTGATTTGATCATAGCCACTGGAGAAAAGGTTTCTTGGTAGTCAATCCCTTCTTTTTGACTATACCTTTTTGCCACTAGTCAAGCTTTGTAGGTGTCAACCTTGCCATCAACACCAATCTTTCTCTTGTAGATCCATTTACACCCAATTGGTTTTACCCCACCAAGCAGATCCACAAGTTTCAAGACTTGGTTTGCATGCATCGAACCGATCTCAGTTTGCAGAGCTTCACGCCATCTACTAGCAATGATAAGAGTCATTTTTACGTGTTTTCAAGCCGTTGTGTTTATATTTTAGGTTCATTTATCGCTTGATTCTTGCCACATTTGCATTTAATCCATGTGTGAAGTGATTTTAGGTTGTAAATGGATGCAAACAAAGAAAGGGCAGAAAAATGACATATAAAACAATTTATGTTCGCACCTCCACGCCCAAGTGCAGCCATAATCACACCTGGGCGCCCGAACAAGCAAGAAACAGGCTGAAGTTACGCATAATTGAGCCTAGGCGCTATTTTACCACACCTGGGCGCGATATCTGCCACATCTTCCACGTTTGAGAGCCATTTCTGTATGCTTTGAGACCAAATTTGAGAACATTTTCTTATACAAATTGTAGTTCTATGTCTTCTCTTTATGGGATGACTTGAATCACTCAAATCAGAGGTCCATGGAGAAAGTTATGAAGGAAACAATATTACTGCGCTGAAAAGTAAGAAAACGGTTGAGTTTGCACTGTGGCGCCCGAGCGCCCCTCATACGGCGCCTAGGCGCCATCCCAACCACGCCTGGGAGCCCTTCAACTTCTTCCCCAAGTCAACTACGTGACCTGGACCGCGCCTGGGGGCCGATTTGCTCACGCTTGGGCGCCGGTGCCACAGTTTTTTGAAAACTATAAAACCCAGATTTCAGCAATTAGAAGGGATTCGACAATCTGGGGAAGGGAGGCATTTTTCTGGGATTTTGAGTCGAAAATTCATCAATCTTGGAGGGAGAAGAAGGGGGATTAAGCTAGAGATTGAAGTTTCAAGCTAGGTTTCATCATCAACCAAGCCTTAGGAAGTTTTACTTGCTTTCATTACATGTTTATGTTCATAATTATGTATATGATTATTCTAGATCTTCTTGAGTTATTAATGATGAGATAATTTTGTAGAACTAAGGCCATGTGAATGTCAAATTTATGAGTCAATATCTATGAAGTGATTTTTTGTATTAATTCTCCTATTGCTTTGTGTGTTAATTTTATGCTTTTATTCCAATCATGTACTTGATCACCATATGCTTGCTACCTTGCCTGATCTAGTCATTCGAGAGAAGATAGGTTAGGGTTCAAGGGAATTAACACATCATCCGAAACAAATGAGGAATTGCCCCTAGAGATAGGTAAAGATTTCCGGGTGCGGTAAGCCGGATTTATTCGAGGAAACTCTAGAACGTTAATGCGTGGTTATTGATTAGATTCTCGGATACACATATTTAGAGAACCGTCGATTAATCATAGGATTATTATGCGCCGAGACATCGGATAATAGTTAACTAAGGAGTTTTCGCCAAAGCAATAGGAGTCTAATAATTCGAGGAGTAACTCATATATATTGATGAGTAGATTTGGTTGTAGCATGTGCCTTAGTCATTTTATCATACGTGAGTTTCAGTCTATAGCTCGTTTTCTCTTTTGTCCTTCGTTTATTCAATCAATCCTTGCAATTTACTTTATTTGTCTTTTCTTTTATTGAAAATCTAAAGCTAAAATCCAAGTCCCCGTGGTTCGACAACCCGGACTTTTAGTCCACTTTTATTACTACCACGATTAGTACACTTGCTATTCAAGCACGTTAGGTATTAGCGTGTCAAGAAACTATATCCACTATCGCTTGATCATAAGTAGAAGGATCATCTCCATGATCTTCCTCTAATACTGAATGAAGATCCAGCTCCCTCTGTACTAGATATCCATACCTCTCAAGCGATGGACGTATTCTACTTGACCTTCGCAGTTGTGGTTGTGTTACAAAAGGTTCGGTTCTCATTTCCTGTGTAGATGTATCCATTGGAGTTTCATTTTGTTCTTCGAGAACAATCTTTCTACTCGTTCCTCCTTCTTGAATGAACTCATCTTCAAGAAAGTGGGCTTATAAAGCTACAATGATCCTTTGATCATCGTGCAGGTAAAAGAGGCATCCCATTAAATTCTCAGGTTATCCAACGAAACGCCTTTTCAAGGATCTATCATCCAACTTGTCCACTTTAGTCTTTTTGACATAAGCCGGACATCCCCAAATCTTGATGTGATTAAAACTTAGTTTCCTATTTCTCCATATCTCATATGGAGTCTTAGGAACAGACTTGGACGGACATCTATTTAAAATGTGTACAGTTGTAAGCAGCGCATGACCCCACAGTGAAATGGGTAAGTCAGTGTAGCTGAGCATGGAACGAACCTTGTCCAACAGGCTCCGATTCCTTCGCTTTGCAACTCCATTTAACTCTAGTGTTACTAGAGGTGTGAGCTGTAATACTATACCATTCTCTCTAAGGTATACATCAAACTCGTCGCTCATATATTCTCTTTCTTGATCGGATCGAAGAGTTTTTATATATTGACCAGTTTGATTTTCCACTAAAGCTTTGAATTTCTTGAACTTTTCAATATATTCAAACTTGTGCCTCATCAGGTACACCAGACCATATCTTGAATGGTCATCAGTGAATTTGATGAAGTAAAGGAAACCTCCTCGAGCCATTTCTCCAAATGGTCCACAAACATCAGTATGCACTAAACCTAAGATTTGCGAGGCTCTTTCAAAAGTCTCTGTGAAGGGGGATCTAGCCATCTTGCCTTTGAGACAAGATTCACAAGTAGGATAGGGATCGAATCCCAATGGACCAGTTAGTCCATCTTTCTCCATTTTGTGAATTTTATGTTCGCCGGCATGGCCTTGTCTAAGATGCCAGATCAATCTTTGGTTTATTCCAAGCCTACTACGTTTACTTTGTATAGTATTCACGGAACACTCATTCTGGACATTAAGGTAATACAATTCATTTACTAAAGAAGCAAAGCTTACTAATTTATTACCACAATAAATGTTGCAATGTTCATCAACAAAACGAAAAGTATAACCAATTTTAACTAAAATGGGAATTGAAACAATGTTTTTAAGCCCATTGGGCAAAACTAAACCATTGTCCAGAAAAAGTAAATGTCCAGAATTTAAAAGCAATGAGGTAGATCCAATTCCAGTAGCTGCGACGCTTTGCCCGCTGCCTTCTCTGATCTTTACCTCATCACTGTCCAGCTTCCTTCCTCGCACCAGATCCTGATTCATACAACAAATGTGAGCAATAGCTCCAGAATCAAGAATCCAAGATGTAGAGAAATTGGTCATAGAACAATAAGTTTCATGAACATAAAGTTTCATACCTTGTGCGCCCGGGCCCATATTTGGACAGTTTCTTATTTCCGCTAAGTAGTATATTTATACTACACTAGGAAATAATAACCCTAGGCTTCTTTAACCCACTTTAGGCTTTAGAAAGCCTTCGGGCTTTAGTCCATGTTGTTTTCTTTAATTAATTAAATAATTAATATTATTTATCCAATAAATAGATTAATTAAATAACTAATTAAATCTACGTTAATTCTATAATTAATTATTTTCGATATCAAATACCGAAAAATTCTCTCAAGTCTATTCCATGATTTTTCCTTTTACAATTCCTTTAAGGGCGACTCTTTAAGTTCGTCTCAAAAGACAATTGGGAGGAAACCAAGAGGATGTGAGTAACACATAGCCAGACCCATGACTCACATAGTACCCCAATTGAGAACGAATGATTAGGATCGCTCCAAACCTTTTCTGCTATGAATATCGTACGAGTATAGACCTTTTATTCATATATCCCAGTCAAGTAAGAGTCATGGTTCAGTCAAACTCATAGAACTTGACCATATGTTTAGCTCATAATGAATCGAGGTCTATGAGTACACCCTCATGTCTAACATGAGTATCTCTTTATGCTTTGGCCAAAGTCTTTTAACCTCAGTCATTCATGACTGCATAGGATATTTAGCTCATCCACTTGTGAGAAAATAAATCCCATTTTGCTAATTAGTTAAGACTTTTACTTGCCCATCAAGTCGAACTTCGAGGTCAATCCCACCAAAGGGTGAATTGGATCTAACCACTCTAATGACAGATTTGATGTCACAAGTACATCTTCCATTTGATTCCTCAGGTCTAAGGTTCACTCGTACCTATCACAACTTATCTGTTTCATCATTGACTGTCAGTGAGTGAAAACCCATGTGATGAAACCGATGTGAGTCATGTTCGAACATATCAGTCTAACTGAGATGTCTATGACATAAGTTTCCACTACCATTCCCATAGTGATTGATTGACACTTTCTCTGTCAAAACTTACATCATACAAGTCTTTATCCAGTATTGATGTCCTGTCAATACTCTCTTCGACTTGCGAACATGTTTTAGATAATAAGGATCAAACTTTTCTAGGGCCATTCTTCCTAAACCATAGAAAGTAGAAAGTTTGCCTTATTATCAAGGACTTTACTTTGTTTATTAAAACCTTACAAATGCTTATAAGAAAACAACAAAATAATGCCTTATATTACTAAAAGATATTCTTTAGTTACAAGTCAAGGCCCTATAAATCTATCCTGTTTATGGAATTTGAGGGCATATATTCTAACAGTTACATGTTTCGGAAAGCAAATCATGATTTAATAAAATTCAAAGAGGTAGATAAAATATCTAAAGCAGATTCAAAAGCGTCCCTTTCGAGCATAGCTGGTTGCGCCACTTCTTCGACTTGCCGGTTCAAATGATCAATTTGGCCATGAAGACCTGCCAAGTTTTCTTCGATACAGTCGACCGAGCTGGCAAGTTGATACCTTCAAGCTTGGAGATGGGTTATCTGTGCATCCAAGGAAGCTATCTCTTTTAAATGATTAACCCGAGTATCTTCTAGAGTGGTGGCCTGGCTTCGAAGTTGATCCACCTCTTGAGTATGGGAAGAAGACACTTCCGCCTCGAAAGGATTGAATCCTTGAGCAAGCAAAGCTTGGAGAGAAGCCAAACTCCTTTCGTGCACTCCATGGGTTGTTGGGAAGATAGGTTGCCACGATTCGATAAGTCTCAAAAATGCTTCATCTAAGAAGAAGCGCAGCTTAGCCATTAACTCAAGATCATAAGGCTGAAGCTTTATGTCACGGAGCACTTCATTAAATCCTACCTTGGAAAATTCCACGGCATCTGCATTATAAGAAGATAAAATATGTTACTCGAGAGGGAATTGGTAAGGTTTGAAAGTTCAATCCGCCCAGATGAGTCATTTCGAGCCTGTAAGGATATCTGGGTCTACAAATATAGTAGACGAGATTCCCATCGGCAAAGCCAATGAGAATCGAATGGAAGATGGCAAGTTCGAAACAACTGGCGTCCCATCAGAAGATGTCGAAACAATCCCTAAAAAGAAAAAAAAATGTAAGGACTTTCTTTGCACGATCTAAAAACTCAAAATCTAAGAAATCAAATAAGTTTGTAAAATAATTAAAATTACCTGGAGATCGAGCAGTCAAATGATTGAGGATGATGTCCATCGAATGGTCAATATTCCCCTCTCGAGAGGGAAAAGTAGGAGTTTCTTCAAGAGGAACTGTTGCGAGAAATAAACAGAATAAGTCATCGAATATAGAAAGAAAAAACTGAGGAAATAATTTAACATGTCCTGAACCTAAAAATTACCTTTGACATATTTCACTGTGGGATTAAGAACTACCACTTCTTGATAAATGGAAGTGTAACACCCAATAATCTCCGCTCCTAATTTCGTAGAAGTGAAGGTAAACATTACAATCACCGCTAATTAGATTTTGTGAATTATTTGATTGTAGTGATTCGCGTTCGACTAAAAATATTTTTCTACTTACTTATATAACTCTTATTATATCTATATGTGAAATAGGTTAGTAGTTTATACCTCATGGTGGAATAGTTGATGCATTATATCATTTAAGGTATATATATATACACATATATGTTCATCTTCATCAAATGATTAGTAATAGTTAAGTGGGTCTATGCCTAACTATGCCTAACTACATATATATATATATATATAGGCGCATGCACACACACACACATAGATATATATACATACCATGCATGCTCTAATAGAGAAGGAAGACTAGGAGGTGGCAACTAGGAAGTACATCTCATCTACCAAAAAACAAACGTGGCTAAGGGAGAATTAATCTCCATTTCTTTTTCAATACGTTTTTTTTTTTTTTACCAAGACTCCTTATATAATACAACTCACACTCATGGCTGAACATCTCCCCAATTCAGCCTTCTTATCCTCTTAAGATACAAACAATTGTAGAAAGAAACAATTTACATAGGGAGAGAAAGGTTTGCCAAGGATACTCTAAAGACATCACCTTCACTTGATTCTCTTAAGGTATATGGTAGTTAATCATTGCTTTTGCATGAATATATTGTAGACTAAATGTAGTTCAATCCGTATATGACCTTGAATTGAGAATATCATATCATATATATGTATTTTAGTTAACTTCTATGGCATGATGTTTAACTGTGTTTGGAACTTTCAGTTTCTGAAGTTACGTTTAAAGCTGTAATGAGGTACCTAAACTTGTGAGTTTGATTATGATAAATTTTCTATAATAACTTGATTGTGTGGTAAACATCTATGAAAAATTTGGTAAGGGTTAGAGTTTTGTGGAATTTTCTAAAAATTGTTGAACAAAATCGCCAGTCTGTTCGGCGGAAGTGAACATTGTTACTGTTTTGAAGATATTTCGTGTACTTGGAAATTTTTGTTTACTCTAAAACTTTTATAGTAGCTTGATCAATGTGTTATAGAGACGTCACATAAAGTTCGGAATTTTTCAGTGAACATGGGATTTTACAAAAATATTTGAATATAAGGTGTCTGTTCTGAAACAAATCTGCCGGGACAGTCCCGTGTCGTTGATCGAATCCCCAATTTGATAAGGAAATTAAATCTGGAAAAATTATGTAGACTTTTTCAGCATCCTTTCTGATATCCTGAAAAATTGGAGAAAGAAATTCCAATCCGAGAATATGTTACAAAATTGTTGAAATATATTGCGCATGTAAGGGGGTTTGTTTGAACTTAATTGCCTAGATGTTGGGATAATAGGATATAACTTGTTGTATGTGATTAGCTTAAAGTGTATTGTTTTATGAAAATGATGGTATTTTGAATCACAGGATACTTTCGTGATTCCGAGGCCGAGGCAACGACGCCGGTTTATTATTGTGAGGGTTTCTCTTATTCTTTCAACTAGATCTTGCTTACCATTTTTTGTTCCCTTTATCTAATAAGTCATAGCCAAGTGTGACCTCATAAAGTTTCATTGATCAGACTTTTATTCTCATCTAAGGTAAGTGTCCAACCGTGTCCCAATTTGTAGTCTATCGTTCTTGTTTCCGCTCGCTCTCGCTCGAATACAAATCAGTGCACCTATTCTAGTAGGAAACTCGTTGAAACGATTATTCTTCTTGGCTCTATTCCGTCGGCTAAGGGAGCTAAGTGCTATACGGGACAAAGTGCCACGTGACGGCGGGGGCCACCGCTTGAACCCGTAGGAGCCACCTCTAGAATCCCGAAACCTGGCATCCATCCGCGACGTGTCATTTTCTTGATATACAGCTTTGATTCGAAAAAGCAGAGTGAAGGGAGCTAAGTGCTATACGGGACAAAGTGCCACGCGACGGCCGGGGCCACCTCTTGAACCCGTAGGAGCCACCACTAGAATCCCGACACCTGGAACACTTCATAGAACATAAAGGTGTGAAGCCTCCTGCTGGTATGGGACAGTGGAAGGTGGATCACGATCACATGATATGATTACAAAAGTACATGGGTTATGTCCTCTGATTCATACGTAACATACTCGATTAATTTAACTTGTGATATGTTATTCTATTCTTTTGCTTGCCATCGTATATGTCCATGTCGTTATTGATTTTTGCTGCAGATTCTATCTCTCCTGATAAGGTAAAGCAAGCCATTAGCCTACCTCACTGGGTCATTCGGACTCACCCTTCCTTCTTTCTTCCTTTTCAGATAAGTTTAGAATGTCGGATACAAATGGAGAAATGAGAAATAAAGGAAGCATTGGTTTGTTTCTATCAAAGGGAGTAATGTTTTGGGATGTACGATTGGGTATGTATATGTTTTGGCTTGGAGAATTGTAATTGATAGGGTTATTATTTAATTGTGTAAGACTGATGAATAAGGTATTGTTGGTTTAAGTGGAATGAAATTCTTTTAGTTTTAGTAGATGAAGAATTGGTATAGTTCTGACGCTTAGCGCTAGCTCGAGAAAGGACAGTCTCGTGGATCGAGCTAGTGTCGCGGTGTAGCGGGCCACCAGGTGGTCGGTGGGCGTTACAGTTGGTGGTATCAGAGCTTGGGTTAGTACCTGAGCTATACTTGGATAAGATCTTTGGAGTTTGTCATGGAGTTGTGATTGGTTGAGCGTAGGAGATGAGTTTTGAAGATGTATTAGATGGGCGACAAGATTAGATTTATCAATAGGAGAAGGAATAATGGTAATATTTTTTTTTACTTGCTCTGAGAGGTAGGACCTTTTAAGAGATGAGTTGGTTAGCGGTAACTGCAAATTGGAGCAAGTAAGCTCATATCCCTCGAACCTAGTTAAGTTCTCCATTTTCGATACTTGCCAGTCTTGAGACTTTTACTCATGGAAATTGACTTAACAGTGTTCCAAGCCCTAATCTTGTTGTATCCTTTATAAAACTTAATTCCGTCTTGTTATCATCAACATTTGAAGCATTTTGATGTCCTAAGTAATCATCATCTATCTCAAAAACCTTGCCATGCTTAATGTTTGAATCCTGTTACCATTTTTATGGCAAGACCTTCTGTTTATTCATTTATTCTTAATGATCCTGTTCTCACGTTTGTATTATCTTTAGTCCTGAAACTCCTAATCATTGAATATTTTCTTTTGCTCTTTGTCACCCCTCAAGTCGTAAACTTGATTATAATTGCTATTTTTGGATACCAAATGCCATTGTATATATTTTAGGACTCTTCCATTGAGTTTGAACTTCCTTCAAAACTCTATGTACAGTGCTTTCTTTGAGTGTATAAGGATCGCTGACCCTAAGTTGAGAATCCTATTTTCGTCTTTTGAAGCCGGTATTTTTTTTTTGCCACTTTGAAATGCCTATTGATTACCAATCTTTACTTTTAATCAAATCATTTTATTGTGAAATTCAATCTTTCTACTTGTTTTTCTGAGAAATATTTAGCTTCTATCTACAACTCCTATTGAATAAACTCTGCTTGAATCTCCTTTCTTTGATACATATTTCAATTGTTTGTGCATATCATGGTAATTGCATCACTACGTTTTCAACTCCTCCTACTACTTAACGTTATTCTCTTTTATTCTAATATTTCTATCCCAGTTCTTCCGTATTCAACGATTTTAGTGTTTTTTTTTTATTCAAAACGCAATTGTACAGTTCAAACTTTACCTCTCTGTGTAAATCTTCTTATATTCGATCTCATTTTAACATTTCAAATTATCCTTCGACTTGTAATTTCGATGACCATCTTTCAGTGATCATGGTAAGAATGTCTATTGCGTCCTCGTCTATTATCCCATATCGCATCCCACTATTATTGACGAAGGTTATAACAATCTTTGAGCTCCAATGTATATTCCTAAACCACAAATCATTTTATATCTTTTTTTTTAGCAGTCCATGCTTGTTGTAATATATTTTATTCATAATTCAAAAAAAAAAAAAACAATTCGATAGCTTAAGTTCTGGAATTTGGCTTTTGACTATTTAATGTTTGAAATCCATAATCAAATGTGATTCTTCTTTCATTTTCCTTACAAACTATACATTGTTTCAGATGATTCTTGTTGATGAACCCCCTCGTCATTGCTGACTTATATTCATGAAACATTTAAAACTTGATTTGATTGTTGTGAAACTTCTTTGTATTCCATCTCTTTCGTTTGGATAGCAAATTTTTATTTAATATTTAACCTCTTTGAATACCTCATACTTATTCCTCGGTCATCTCTCTTTCTTCTCTTTCTGAGCCACCTTGTCATCTCGTTCAATATCTTGAAATCCTTGAACATTTTACTTTTTGACTAGAGACACATATATTCTAACCACTCAAGTGGACACTCAAAAGTCTTGGTTAGATTGTTCATCTATATCGTCACCCTTGTTCATGAGCTGACAATATTTTTGTATATCTTTCAGTAATTCGACCTAACTATTCCTTATGATTTTGATTACCTTCAAATTCCACCGTAGCCGAATGTCGATAGTGATTCTTAAGCCTAATCTTTTTCATAGAATCACTTATATCTTGTAACTTCAAACCTAGAGCAATGCATCAAACTCGAGAGTTTGAGCCCGTTTATAAAGTCATTATGTTCGATATTTTTTTAACAACAAACAACGCCGAAACTATAGAGTGGCGCAGCGGAATCATGATATAGGGATCTATAATGACATTCACGAAGCAAGATTCATACAGCTGCGCGCACCATATTGATAGAAATACCGAGTGTTGTTCTATTTAGATTATAACGCATGTAAAGGATCATCGTACAAGGATCTTCATAGAGCCCTACAAGCATTGACGGTCAATGACACTAGCAAAGGGTAGGAGCGTCAATCATAGAATCTAAAAATGGATAGAAGTCAGAAAATCTATGTAAGCAAGTATGAAGTGATCAAGAATTCAAGCCTTCGTCAACACTTTAATAGAAGACTTTTCAAGAAGATTGAAACCAGGAAGGTTCAATTGCATCGTCAAAGAACCATTCCAACGATCAAAGTGTATCGTACGAGTGTCTTAGAAGTACAAATGTTTCAGTGAATTTTTCCCGCTTATCAGGTCTATCGTAAGATTCAATTATAGAAATATCACTTGGACTCAACGCACATCATGTACCGACGCGATCTTTATTTGGGATGAAACATGTCATTCCAATAGGAACCCATTCGTAAAACGAATTAGGTGCAATAACTTCGATCAAATAAGCAAGACAAGTCTTGGCTCCTCGAGGGACCATGACTTGGAGATGCTACACGGGAATGAGGAAATTATCCGACTTCATGGGATACCGGTTAGCATCGTCTCCGACAGAGATCTCAAGTTTACATCTAGCCTGTGAAGACGGTTTCAAGAAGACCCAGGTACAAAGTTGAACTTTAGTACCGCCTTTCACCCGCAGACCGATGGACAGTCAGAAAGGGTGATAAGGATAAGTGAAGATATGTTAAGGACTTGGGTCTAGACTTTGGAGGGTCTTAGGATACACACCTTCCATTAGTAGAACTTTCCTATAAACAATAGTTACCAGGCCAGCATCCAAATGGCACCCTATGAAGCACTTTATGAGCGGAAATGTCAATCCCCGCTCTATTAGGATTTAGATGGTTGGAAAGCAGCATCACAGGATGGACGAGAAGGGCCTTGCGGGTGGAAATGATACAAGAAGCCATTGACAAAGTTTAAATCATCAAACAGCGAATGAGTGCAGCTCAGAGTCGTCAAAAGAGCTATGCCAACACACGACGCAAGGACTTAGAATTTCAAGTGGGAGACCAAGTTTTTTTTTATTAAAGTATCACCGCGAAGAGGCGTTAAGAGGATGGGAAAAGGGGGCAAGCTTCAACCTCGATATATAGGACCATTCCAGATCTTGAAGCGTGTTGGGGTAGTAGCGTATGAAGTTAAACTACCTAACAATATTTCCCATATTCATAATGTGTTCCATGTATCACAACTTAAGAAGTACCATCCTGATCCGTCGCATATAATATCTCCTGAGGAATTACAACTAGAACCCAATTTGTCGTATGAAGAGATGCCGATACATATACTGGACTTCAAATATCAAGAATTACGATCTCGAAAAATACCCTTAGTCAAGGTATTGTGGAGAAACCATCAGGTTGAAGAAGCAACTTGGGAGCGAGAAGATGACATGAGAAAAAGATATCCGGAACTCTTTGGGACATCTCAGAATTTGGGGACCAAATTCTCTTAAGGAGGGGGGAGTTGTAACACCCAATAATCTCCGCTCCTAATTTCGTAGAAGTGAAGGTAAACATTACAATCACCGCTAATTAGATTTTGTGAATTATTTGATTGTAGTGATTCGCGTTCGACTAAAAATATTTTTTTACTTACTTATATAACTATTATTATATCTATATGTGAAATAGGTTAGTAGTTTATACCTCATGGTGGAATAGTTGATGCATTATATCATTTAAGGTATATATATATACACATATATGTTCATCTTCATCAAATGATTAGTAATAGTTAAGTGGGTCTATGCCTAACTATGCCTAACTACATATATATATATATAGGCACAACACATGCATGCCACACACACACACATAGATATATATACACGTACCATGCATGCTCTAATAGAGAAGGAAGACTAGGAGGTGGCAACTAGATAAGTACATCTCATCTTGCCTAAAAAACAAACGTGGCTAAGGGAGAATTAATCTCCATTTCTTTTTCAATACCTTTTTTTTTTTTTGACCAAGACTCCTTATATACTACAATTCAGCCTTTCACACTCATTCATCACCACACCTGAACAAACTCTCCCCAAAATTCAGCCTTCTCATCCTCTTAAGATACATGAACAATTGTAGAAAGAAACAATTTACATAGGGAGAGAAAGGTTTGCCAAGGATACTCTAAAGACATCACTTTCTTCACTTGATTCTCTTAAGGTATATGGTAGTTAATCATTGCTTTTGCATGAATATATTGTAGACTAAATGTAGTTCAATCCGCTATATATGACCTGGAATTGAGAATATCATATCATATATATGTATTTTAGTAAACTTCTAATGGCATGATGTTTAACTGTGTTTGGAACTTTCAGTTTCTGAAAGTTACGTTTAAAGCTGTAATGAGGTACCTAAACTTGTGAGTTTGATTATGATAAATTTTCTAGGAATAAATTGATTGTGTTTTAAACATCTATGAAAAATTTGGTAAGGGTTAGAGTTTTGTGGAATTTTCTAAAAATCGTTGAACAAAATCGGCCAGTCTGTTCGGCGGAAGTGAAAATTGTTACTGTTTTGAAGATATTTCGTGTACCTGGAAATTTTGGTTTACTCTAAAACTTTTACAGTATCTTGATCACATGTGTTATAGAGACGTTCATATAAATTTCGGAATTTTTCAGTAAACAGGGGATTTTACAAAAATATTTGGAATATAAGGTGTCTGTTCTGAAACAAATCTGCCGGGACACTCCCGTTTCGTTGATCGAATCCCCAATTTGACAAGGAAATTAAATCTGGAAAAATTATGTAGAATTTTTCAGCATCCTATCTGATATCCTGAAAAATTTGAGAAAGAAATTCCAATCCGAAGAATGTGTTACAAAATTGTTGAAATAATATTGCGCATGTAAGGGGGCTAGTTTGAACTTAGTTGCCTATATGTTGGGATAGTATAGGATATAACCTGTTGTATGTGATTAGCTTAAAAGTGTATTGTTTTGTGAAAATGATGGTATTTTGAATCACAGGATACTTTCGTGATTCCGAGGCCGAGGCAACGACGCCGGTTTATTATTGTGAGGGTTTCTCTTATTCTTTCAACTTGATCTTGCTTACCATTTTTCGTTCCCTTTATCTAATATCATAGCCAAGTGTGTGACCTCATAAAGTTTCATTGATCAGACTCTTATTCTCATCTAAGGTAAGTGTCCAACCGTGTCCCAATTTGTAGTCTATCGTTCTTGTTTCCGCTCGCTCTCGCTCGAATACAAATCAGTGTACATATTCTAGTAGGAAACTCGTTGAAACGATTATTCTTCTTGGCTCTATTCCGTCGGCTAAGGGAGCTAAGTGCTATACAGGACAAAGTGCCACGTGACGGCGGGGGCCACCGCTTGAACCCGTAGGAGCCACCTCTAGAATCCCGAAGTCTGGCATCCATCCGCGATGTGTCATTTTCTTGATATACAGCTTTGATTCGAAAAAGCAGAGTGAAGGGAGCTAAGTGCTATACGGGACAAAGTGCCACGCGACGGCGGGGGCCACCTCTTGAACCCGTAGGAGCCACCACTAGAATCCCGACATCTGGAACACTTCATAGAACATAAAGGTGTGAAGCCTCCTGCTGGTATGGGACAGTGGAAGGTGGATCACGATCACACGATATGATTACAAAAGTACATGGGTTATGTCCTCTGATTCATACGTAACATACTCGATTAATTTAACTTGTGATATGTTATTCTATTCTTTTGCTTGCCATCGTATATGTCCATGTCGTTATTGATTTTCGCTGCAGATTCTATCTCTCCTGATAAGGTAAAGCAAGCCATTAGCCTACCTCACTGGGTCAACTCACCCTCCTTCTTTCTTCCTTTTCAGATCGAATGTCGGATACAAATGGAGAAATGAGAAATAAAGGAAGCATTGGTTTGTTTCGATCAAAGGGAGTAATGTTTTGGGATGTACGATTGGGTATGTATATTGTTTTCGCTTGGAGATTTGTAATTGATAGGGTTATTGTTTAATTGTCTAAGACTGATGAATAAGGTATTGTTGGTTTAAGTGGAATGAAATTCTTTTAGTTTTAGTAGATGAAGAATTGGTATAGTTCTGACGCTTAGCGCTAGCTCGAGAAAGGACAGTCTCGTGGATCGAGCTAGTGTCGCGGTGTAGCGGGCCACCAGGTGGTCGGTGGGCGTTACAGTTGGTGGTATCAGAGCTTGGGTTAGTACCTGAGCTATACTAGGATAAGATCTTTAGACTTTGGCATGGAGTTGTGATTGGTTGAGCTTAGGAGATGAGTTTTGAAGATGTATTAGATGAGCGACAAGATTAGATTTATCAATAGGAGAAGGAAATAAGGGTAATATTTTTTTTACTTGCTTCTGAGAGTGTTGGACCTTTTAAGGGATGAGTTTGGTTAGGGTAACTGCAAAATTGGAAGCGAGTAAGCTCATATCCCTCGAACCTAGTTAAGTTCTCCATCTTTCGATACTTGCCAGTCTTGAGACTTTTACTCATGGAAATTGCCTTAACTGTGTTCCAAGCCCTAATCTTGTGGTATCCTTTACAAAACTTAATTCCGTCTTGTTATCATCAACATTTGAAGCATTTTGATGTCCTAAGTAATCATCATCTATCGCAAAAACCTTGCCATGCTTAATGTTTGAATCCTGTTACCATTTTTATGGCAAGACCTTCTGTTTATTCATTTATTCTTAATGATCCTGTTCTCACGTTTGTATTATCTTTAGTCCTGAAACTCCTAATCATTGAATATTTCCTTTTGCTCTTTGTCACCCCTCAAGTCGTAAACTTGATTATAATTGCTATTTTTGGATACCAAATGCCATTGTATATATTTGAGGACTCTTCCATTGAGTTTGAACTTCCTTCAAAACTCTATGTACAGTGCTTTCTTTGAGTGTATAAGGATCGCTGACCCTAAGTTGAGAATCCTATTTTCGTCTTTTGAAGCCGGTATTTTTTTTTTGCCACTTTGAAATGCCTATTGATTACCAATCTTTACTTTTAATCAAATCATTTTATTGTCAAATTCAATCTTTCTACTTGTTTTTCTGAGAAATATTTAGCTTCTATCTACGACTCCTATTGAATAAACTCTGCTTGAATCTCCTTTCTTTGATACATATTTCAATTGTTTGTGCATATCATGGTAATTGCATCACTACGTTTTCAACTCCTCCTAGTACTTAACGTTATTCTCTTTTATTCTAATATTTCTATACCAGTCCTTCCGTATTCAACGATTTTAGTTTTTTTTTTTTTATTCAAAACGCAATTGTACAGTTCAAACTTTACCTCTCTGTGTAAATCTTCTTATATTCGATCTCATTTTAACATTTCAAATTATCCTTCGACTTGTAATTTCAATGACCATCTTTCAGTGATCATAGTAAGAATGTCTATTGCGTCCTCGTCTATTATCCCATATCGCATCCCACTATTATTGACGAAGGTTATAACAATCTTTGAGCTCCAATGTATATTCCTAAACCACAAATCATTGTATATCGTTTTTTTTAGCAGTCCATGCTTGTTGTACTATATTTTATTCATAATACAAAAAAAAAAAAAAAACTTCGATAGCTTTAGTCCTACTGGAATTTGGCTTTTGACTATTTAATGTTTGAAATCCACTAATCAAATGAGATTCTTCTTTCATTTTCCTTACAAACTATACATTGTTTCAGATGATTCTTGTTGATGAACCCCCTCGTCATTGCTGACTTATATTCATGAAACATTTAAAACTTGATTTGATTGTTGTGAAACTTCCTTGTATTCCATCTCTTTCGTTTCGATAGCAAAATTTTACTTTAATATTTAACCTCTTTGAATACCTCATACTTATTCCTCGGTCATCTCTCTTTCTTCTCTTTCTGAGCCACCTTGTCATCTCGTTCAATATCTTGAAATCCTTGAACATTTTACTTTTTGACTAGAGACACATATATTCTAACTACCTCAAGTGGACACTCAAAAGTCTTGGTTAGATTGTTCATCTATATAGTCACTTGTTCATGAGCTAACAATATTTTGTACATCTTTCAGTAATTCGACCTAACTATTCCTTATGATTGATTACCTTCAAATTCCACCATAGCCGACTATCGATAGTGATTCTTAAGCCTAAAGTTTTTTCATAGAATCACTAAATCTTATAACTTCAAGCCTAGAGCAATGCATCAAACTCGAGAGTTTGAGCCCGTTTATAAAGTCATTATGTTCGATATTTTTTTTAACAACAAACAACGCCGAAACTATAGAGTGGCGCAGCGGAATCATGATATAGGGATCTATAATGACATTCACGAAGCAAGATTCATACAGCTGCGCGCACCATATTGATAGAAATACCGAGTGTTGTTCTATTTAGATTATAACGCATGTAAAGGATCATCGTACAAGGATCTTCATAGAGCCCTACAAGCATTGACGGTCAATGACACTAGCAAAGGGTAGGAGCGTCAATCATAGAATCTAAAAATGGATAGAAGTCAGAAAATCTATGTAAGCAAGTATGAAGTGATCAAGAATTCAAGCCTTCGTCAACACTTTAATAGAAGACTTTTCAAGAAGATTGAAACCAGGAAGGTTCAATTGCATCGTCAAAGAACCATTCCAACGATCAAAGTGTATCGTACGAGTGTTTTAGAAGTACAAATGTTTCAGTGAATTTTTCCCGCTTATCAGGTCTATCGTAAGATTCAATTATAGAAATATCACTTGGACTCAACGCACATCATGTACCGACGCGATCTTTATTTGGGATGAAACATGTCATTCCAATAGGAACCCATTCGTAAAACGAATTAGGTGCAATAACTTCGATCAAATAAGAAAGACAAGTCTTGGCTCCTCGAGGAACCACGACTTGGAGATGCTACACGGGAATGAGGAAATTATCCGACTTCATGGGATACCGGTTAGCATCGTCTCCGACAGAGATCTCAAGTTTACATCTAGCCTGTGAAGACGGTTTCAAGAAGACCCTGGTACAAAGTTGAACTTTAGTACCGCCTTTCACCCGCAGACCGATGGACAGTCAGAAAGGGTGATAAGGATAAGTGAAGATATGTTAAGGACTTGGGTCTAGACTTTGGAGGGTCTTAGGATACACACCTTCCATTAGTAGAACTTTCCTATAAACAACAGTTACCAGGCCACCATCCAAAGGGCACCCTATGAAGCACTTTATGAGCGGAAATGTCAATTCCCGCTCTATTAGGATTTAGATGGTTGGAGAGCAGCATCACAGGATGGACGAGAAGGGCCTTGCGGGTGGAAATGATACAAGAAGCCATTGACAAAGTTCAAATCATCAAACAGCGAATGAGTGCAGCTCAGAGTCGTCAAAAGAGCTATGCCGACACACGACGCAAGGACTTAGAATTTCAAGTGGGAGACCAAGTTTTTTATTAAAGTATCACCGCGAAGAGGCGTTAAGAGGATGGGAAAAGGGGGTAAGCTTCAACCTCGATATATAGGACCATTCCAGATCTTGAAGCGTGTTGGGGTAGTAGCGTATGAAGTCAAACTACCTAACAATATTTCCCATGTTCATAATGTGTTCCATGTATCACAACTTAAGAAGTACCATCCTGATCCGTCACATGTGATATCTCATGAGGAATTACAACTAGAACCAAATTTGTCGTATGAAGAGATGCCGATACGCATACTGGACTTCAAATATCAAGAATTACGATCTCAGAAAATACCCTTAGTCAAGGTATTGTGGAGAAACAATCAGGTTGAAAAAGCAACTTGGGAGCGAGAAGATGACATGAGAAAAAGATATCCGGATCTCTTTGGGACCTCTCAGAATTTGGGGACCAAATTCTCTTAAGGAGAGGGGAGTTGTAACACCCAATATTCTCGGCTCCTAATTTCGTAGAAGTGAAGGTAAACATTACAATCACCGCTAATTAGATTTCGTAACTTATTTGATTGTAGTGATTCGCGTTCGACTAATAATATTTTTCTACTTGCTTATATAACTATTATTAAATCTATATGTGAAATAGGTTAGTAGTATACATGGTGGAATAGTTGATGCATTATATCATTTAAGGTGTATATATATATCTATATATATATTCATCTTCATCAATTGATTACTAATAGTTAAATGGGATCATGCCTAACTACATATATATATATATATATATAGGCACAAACACATGCACATGCACACACACCACACACATATATATATATACACGTACCATTCATGCTCTAATAGAGAAAGGAAGATTAGGAGGTGGCAAATTAAGATAATTACATCTCATCTTGCCTAAAAAACGTGGCTTATGGAGGATTAATCTCCATTTCTTTTTTCCCTACCTTTTTTACCAAGACCTCCTTATATACTACAATTCAGCCTTTCAACACTTCATTCATCACCACACCTGAAGAAACTCTGAAAATTAGCACCTATCTCATCTCAAATACATGAAAAGCTGAAGGAGAAGAAAAAAATCCAGTAGGGGAAAGGATCGTCCTTTCTTCTTTCTCTTAAGGTATATGGTAGTTAATAATGCTTTTGCATGAATATGTTGTACACTAAATGTAGTTCAAGCTATATATGACCTGGAATTGAGAGTATCATATCATATATATGTATTTTAGTAAACTTCAATGGCATGATGTTCAGCTGTGTTTGGAATTTTCAGTTTCTGAAGTTACGTTTAAAGCTGTAATGAGGTGCCTAAACTTGTGAGTTGATTATGATAAATTTTCTGGAATAACTTGATTGAATCCCCAAAATTCAGTTTGGCGGAAGTGAAATTAACTGGAAAAAATGTAGTGTTATATTTTTCGGAATTTTTCAGTAAACAGGGGATTTTACAAAAATATTGGAATATAAGGTGTCTGTTCTGAAACAAATCTGCCGGGACACTCCCGTGTTGATCGAATCCCCATTTGACAAGGAAATTAAATCTGGAAAAAATTATGTAGAATTTTTCTGAATCCTGAAAAATTTGAGAAAGAAATTCCAATCCAAGAATGTGTTAAAAAATTGTTGAAAAATATTGCGCATGTAAGGGGGCTAGTTTGAACTTAGTTGCCTATATGTTTGGATAGTATGATATAACCTGTTGTATGTGATTAGCTTAAAAGTGTATTGTTTTGTGAAAATGATGGTATTTTGAATCACAGGATACTTTCGTGATTCCGAGGCCGAGGCAACGACGCCGGTTTATTATTGTGAGGGTTTCTCTTATTCTTTCAACTTGATCTTGCTTACCATTTTTCGTTCCCTTTTAAATCATAGCCAAGTGTGACCTCATAAAGTTTCATTGATCAGACTCTTATTCTCATCTAAGGTAAGTGTCCAACCGTGTCCCAATTTGTAGTCTATCGTTCTTGTTTTCGCTCGCTCTCGCTCGAATACAAATCAGTGTACATATTCTAGTAGGAAACTCGTTGAAACGATTATTCTTCTTGGCTCTATTCCGTCGGCTAAGGGAGCTAAGTGCTATACAGGACAAAGTGCCACGTGACGGCGGGGGCCACCGCTTGAACCCGTAGGAGCCACCTCTAGAATCCCGAAGTCTGGCATCCATCCGCGATGTGTCATTTTCTTGATATACAGCTTTGATTCGAAAAAGCAGAGTGAAGGGAGCTAAGTGCTATACGGGACAAAGTGCCACGCGACGGCGGGGGCCACCTCTTGAACCCGTAGGAGCCACCACTAGAATCCCGACATCTGGAACACTTCATAGAACATAAAGGTGTGAAGCCTCCTGCTGGTATGGGACAGTGGAAGGTGGATCACGATCACACGATATGATTACAAAAGTACATGGGTTATGTCCTCTGATTCATACGTAACATACTCGATTAATTTAACTTGTGATATGTTATTCTATTCTTTTGCTTGCCATCGTATATGTCCATGTCGTTATTGATTTTCGCTGCAGATTCTATCTCTCCTGATAAGGTAAAGCAAGCCATTAGCTACCTCACTGGGTCATTCGGACTCACCCCTCCTTCTTTCTTCCTTTTCAGATAAGCTTAGAATGTCGGATACAAATGGAGAAATGAGAAATAAAGGAAGCATTGGTTTGTTTCGATCAAAGGGAGTAATGTTTTGGGATGTACGATTGGGTATGTATTGTTTTGGCTTGGAGATTTGTAATTGATAGGGTTATTGTTTAATTGTCTAAGACTGATGAATAAGGTATTGTTGGTTTAAGTGGAATGAAATTCTTTTAGTTTTAGTAGATGAAGAATTGGTATAGTTCTGACGCTTAGCGCTAGCTCGAGAAAGGACAGTCTCGTGGATCGAGCTAGTGTCGCGGTGTAGCGGGCCACCAGGTGGTCGGTGGGCGTTACAATTGGTGGTATCAGAGCTTGGGTTAGTACCTGAGCTATACTAGGACAAGATCTTTAGACTTTGGCATGGAGTTGTGATTGGTTGAGCTTAGGAGATGAGTTTTGAAGATGTATTAGATGAGCGACAAGATTAGATATATCAATAGGAGAAGGAAATAAGGGTAATGTTTTTTTACTTGTTCTGAGGTGTTGGACTTTTTAAGGGATGATTTGGTTAGGTTAACTGAAAATTGAAGCGAGTAAGCTCATATCCCTCGAACCTAGTTAAGTTCTCCGTCTTCGATACTTGCCAGTCTTGAGACTTTTACTCATGGAAATTGCCTTAACTGTGTTCCAAGCCCTAATCTTGTGGTATCCTTTATAAAACTTAATTCCGTCTTGTTATCATCAACATTTGAAGCATTTTGATGTCCTAAGTAATCATCATTTATCGCAAAAACCTTGCCATGCTTAATGTTTGAATCCTGTTACCATTTTTATGGCAAGACCTTCTGTTTATTCATTTATTCTTATGATCCTGTTCTCACGTTTGTATTATCTTTAGTCCTGAAACTCCTAATCATTGAAATTTCCTTTGGCTCTTTGTCACCCCCTCAAGTCGTAAACTTGATTATAATTGCTATTTTTGGATACCAATGCCATTGTATATATTGAGGACTCTTCCATTGAGTTTGAACTTCCTTCAAAACTCAATGTACAGTGCTTTCTTTGAGTGTATAAGGATCGCTGACCCTAAGTAGAGAATCCTATTTTCGTCCTTTGAAGCCGGTATTTTTTTTTGCCACTTTGAAATGCCTATTGATTACCAATCTTTACTTTTAATCAAATCATTATTGTGAAATTCAATCTTTCTACTTGTTTTTCTGAGAATATTTTGCTTCTATCTACAACTCCTTTGAATAAACTCTGCTTGAATCTCCTTTCTTTGATACATATTTCAATTGTTTGTGCATATCATGGTAATTGCATCACTACGTTTTCAACTCCTCCTAGTACTTAACGTTATTCTCTTTATTCTAATATTTCTATCCCAGTCCTTCCGTATTCAACGATTTTAGTTTTTTTTTTTATTCAAAACGCAATTGTACAGTTCAAACTTTACCTCTCTGGGTAAATCTTCTTATATTCGATCTCATTTTAACATTTCAAATTATCCTTCGACTTGTAATTTCAATGACCATCTTTCAGTGATCATAGTAAGAATGTCTATTGCGTCTCGTCTTTTCAGCCCTATCTGATATCCTGAAAATTTGAGAAAGAAATTCCAATCCAAGAATGTGCTAAAAATTGTTGAAAAATATTGCGCATGTAAGGGGCTAGTTTGAACTTAGTTGCCTATATGTTTGATAGTATGATATCCTGCTGTATGTGATTAGCTTAAAAGTGTAATGTTTTGTGAAAATGATGGTATTTTGAATCAAAGGATACTTTCGTGATTCCGAGGCCGAGGCAACGACGCCGGTTTATTATGTGAGGGTTTCTCTTATTCTTTCAACTTGATCTTGCTTACCATTTTTCGTTCCCTTTTAATCATAGCCAAGGGTGACCTCATAAAGTTTCATTGATCAGACTCTTATTCTCATCTAAGGTAAGTGTCCAACCGTGTCCCAATTTGTAGTCTATCGTTCTTGTTTTCGCTCGCTCTCGCTCGAATACAAATCAGTGTACATATTCTAGTAGGAAACCTCGTTGAAACGATTATTCTTCTTGGCTCTATTCCGTCAGCTAAGGGAGCTAAGTGCTATACAGGACAAAGTGCCACGTGACGGCGGGGGCACACCACTTGAACCCATAGGAGCCACCTCTAGAATCCCGAAGTCTGGCATCCATCCGCGATGTGTCATTTTCTTGATATACAGCTTTGATTCGAAAAAGCAGAGTGAAGCTCCTAATGCTATACGGGACAAAGTGCCACGCGACGGCGGGGGCCACCTCTTGAACCCGTAGGAGCCACCACTAGAATCCCGACATCTGGAACACTTCATAGAACATAAGGTGTGAAGCCTCCTGCTGGTATGGGACAGTGGAAGGTGGATCACGATCACACGATCTAATTATCAATTAGATCACAAGTTAATTTAATCGCGTATGTTACGTATGCATCAGAGGTAGATCATCAGACAACTCCCATTCAGCAGGGATGGGGTGGTCGGCTAAGAAGTCAGCTAAGATTTGTCCCTTTACAGCCATTTGTGGAACGTACACGATCTCAAATTGTGTCAATTGGAGGTACCACCTTGTGAGTCTATCAGAAAGGACGGGTCTTGACATTACATACTTCAGTGGATTTGCCTTAGAGACGAGGCGAACAGTGTGTGCTTGAAAATAATGCTTCAGTTTTTGGATTGCAAAGATGAGAGCCAAGCATAGCTTTTCGATTGGTGAGTAATTCAACTCATTTGGCGTCATCATTCTGCTCAAATAGTACAAAGCACATTCCTTTCCATGTCACTCTCTTGTGCAAGTAAAGCCCCTACGGAACGCTCCTGAGCTGCAATGTAAAGAATTAATGGGCGCCCAGACGCAACAGGTGCCACCAACACAGGTGACTTCATCAGATACGCCTTTATGCTTTTGAAAGCATTGCTACAAGCTTCATCCCATTCAAATGAGATGCCTTTCTTCCTTCTTCATGATGCAGCTGAATGGTTGACATCGACCAGCCAAATTTGAATTGAATCTTCAAGATATGCCAATTTTCCTTGCAGACTTTTGAGTTCATGGATGTTTTGGGTTCGGGCATTTTCACGATTGCATCAATCTTTGCTTGCTCAATTTCTATGCCTCGGTGATGGACAATGAACCCAAGGAATTTTCCAAACTTCACGCTAAATGCACATTTCAGAGGATTCATTTTAAGTTGGTATCTCTATAAGCATTCAAAGACTTTTCTTAGATCATCAAGATGGCCTTCTCTTCTTTTTGGACTTCACTACTATGTCATCGACATAGCACTCAACATTTTTATGAAGCATATCGTCGAAGATCCTTTGCATGGCTCTTTAGTATGTAGCACCAGCGTTCTTTAACCCAAACGACATCACTTTGTAGCAATATATACCTTTTGGAGTACGAAATGCCATTAACTCTTCATCTTTCGGCGCCATGCGTATTTGATTATATCCAGAGAATCCGTCCATGAAAGTCAAAGCCTTGTGTCCAGTGGTGGCATCAATCATGAGTTCGGCGATAGGTAGTGGAAAATCATCTTTAGGACATGCACCATTAAGGTCTCTAAAGTCAACACAAACTCGAATTTGGCCATTCTTCTTTCTAATAGGAACGATGCTAGAGATCCATGTGGGATACTTGACTTCTCGTATGAATCCAACCTCGATGAGCTTATTTACTTCATTTCAATCAAAGGCAGCAACTCAGGACGAAATCGACGTTGAGCTTGCTTGATAGGACGAGCACCTTTCTTCACAGATAAATGGTGGACGGATCCAGGCCAAACATTTCCTTATATGACCACGCAAACACATCTTTAAATTCATGCAATAATGATGTGTACACTCTCTCCTCATCAGTGGATAACAAAGCACTAATGTGAATTGGTCGAGGGTCATCAACATCACCTAAGTTAAGCTCCTTTAGTTCGTCAATAGTTGCTTTAACACCTTCTTCCAGCTCAGGTGGAGCGATTTCAGCATCTTCCTCTTCAGTGGACCTTTCTTCAGTTAATGTGATGTGTGTGATGAGGCCACACTTTCTTTGTCATATTCATCATTGTTTTGGACCTTTGTGAAGATAATGGTTTGCCATTTAGCCTTTAGAACTCTATCGCACGATATGCTCAGATCGGTACGCCTCATACGAGAAGGTATTAGACTTCGAAGTCTTTTAGTAGTTTGTGATTGACTTATTTTCTTCAAATGCTTCGACCTTGTGGAGATGTTCAATCTTTGATTGTTGGTTATTTGGCGACCTATCTTTGTTGGAGGAGCAAGTCTTTCGAAGATGGGTATGCGACCAAGCCTCTCAATGATGGATATGCGTCATCCTTTTCCACACACATGTAGTGTGTTGATGAACATGCATCTTCGTTATATGGTTGCTACTGCTCTTCTGATAGCAATGCGGACTGGATGTGGGATGAAACCCAAGGCCGGTTCGTGGACCTTGAACAGCGTGCCCATTCTTGATAAGCATTCTTTGGGTTGCATTGAGTCCATGCATTCCTTCATCAGAGGCTCCAAGGGAGTTTTCCCAAAACCATCCCTTCTTGCAGATTGTAACCAGCTTTAACGAGAGTTTGTACGCTTTTGGATCGAAGCATTTGGCAGTCTTGACTTCTAGAGATTCGCCATGTTCTTCTTTTGCTTCTTGTGTTGAATGGACAAATCCTTCGAGTGGTGGACGAGATGGCCTTTTTACATCAAGGTTTGTCAAAAGTAGTATCAACTCATTCAATGACTCAGATTTTCTAGAAGAAGATTCGCATTCATTGGCAGATGGAGAAGTGTCTTTTGTTGAATCCTCCGTGTGTTGGCTGCCTTGTTATCTTGATTTTTCTCTAAATACATTCTCCTCAATATTCACGATCTTTTGTCCTTCAATGTAGTACTTAGCGTCGGCAAAATGTGACTCTACTTCAGTGAAAGACTTATCGTCTGCCATACCTTTTTAACCACACCTTCTCGGTATACTTGAAGCATTGATGCCAAGTTGAGGGAATCACACCATTCTCGTGTAGCCATGGATGCCCAAGAAGCATATTATAAGATGTTCTAGCATCTATACATGAAATAATGCAGTTGACGTCATATCATCCATCAAAATGTTAAGCCTTATGGGCCAACGCCCTCTGCCCCCTTGATTAAAACCTTGAATCATCAAACGACTACTGGCCAGTTCATTAGTGGAAATTCCCAATTCTTTCAAAGTACGTAGGGTAGAAATATTGACTGCAGAGCCTCCATCAATTAATATTCTATTTACTTTTTGCTCATGAGTATAGCCAGTCACAAATAACGGCCTATTGTGGCGTGGAGCCAATTAACAATCTTCATCGTGAAGGCCATTGCTGATAAGCATTGATCCATAACAGCAAAGGATTCCATCCAGATAACTATCTTCATTTGAAGGAACTTCTTGCTCATGTGTCACATTACACGAGAGACCTCCAATCTGATTGGGCTTTTCCTCCACCATGTCCACAAATGTAATCGTCACGAGGTTGGCGGCTGCATTCTTCCTCAAGTGAGATGTGGCTGCCTATTGCATGATTTTGTCTTTGAAAATAAAACATTATGATTGGATGTCCGACTAAGCGATGATATTTGCAGTACTTTGGATCATCAACTCGCCCCGCTTCTTCGGTCGTTTCATTTCAAGCAACTCAATGAGGTTTGCTTTGACCAAATCATCGAATATCCCTGAGACATCCGAGTCAAGGAATGGATATTCTTTTGCTTGCATCTTTTAAGGTTCATCCTTCTTTGCACCTTTTCTTGTGACACATCCTTTTTGTTTCCATTCTTGCATTTGTTTTGCTTCTTAATTTGATGGGTGTTGTAGTCATCGCCATGGATTCTTTGCTCGGGGCCTTGGAAATGTTTTTGCCCCCTTTCTTGAATTCTTTTTTTTCAGCCACTTGTCTAGGCTCTTGGATGGGTGGTCCCCCAATTCCACTTGTAGTCCTGCTCAGCTCCATATCGTGGGCTCGAGTGACTAGTTCTTCTTCGAATGTTTTGGGTTGAATCCCTTGAAGGATATAACGGAGACCCCAATGCATTCCTTGAATGCACATCTCTATGGCCGACATCTCTGATAATCGATCCTTGCAATTAAGACTCAAATTCCTCCAACGATTGATATAGTCAATGACGGGCTCTTCTTTCCATTGACGAGAATTGTGAGCTCAGTCATACTGACAGTTCGTCGTGTGCTGTAGAAGCGGTTGAGAAACTCATGCTCTAATTGTTCCCACCTATCTATCGAGCCAGCTTCGAGGTCAGTGTGCCAGTCGAAGGCATTTCCTTTTAATGACCGGACGAATTGCTTAACAAGGTGATCTCCATATGTGCCCGCATTATTGCATGTCTCAATGAAGTGATCCACATGTTGTTTTGGGTTGCCTTTCCCTTCGAATTGTGGAATTTTGGAGGTTGATACCCACTGGCATCTTCAGATTGTCGATTCTTTAAGAGTATGGCTTGGCATAGATTAGAGATGACTTGGAGCTCCCATCAAATTTGTCCTTGATGGTTTCCCATGATGAACTCCTTCAATTGATCAACAGGAATCAACCCCTCAGACGAGATTTGAAACTCCTTTAGTCAAAGATTTTTCTTTTCCACTTGCTTGTTGCTTTGTGGACGTCTCGGCTTCTTCATGAACTTCAGGTTGTTTTCCCGTTATGTGGCTAGCATCAGTACTACCCATCTTATTCATCAACTTCAAGATTTGAGAATCTTGCTCTTGGACATGCTTGGTGAGTCCCTCGATGACTTTTGTCAAATTGGCAAGTTGCTCCTCCATGGTCGTTGCATTTGTCACCATCACCGGTGCTATGTTTGATGTGAATGAATAGCTTGATGTAGAACGCGGGAGGAGGGTAGAGATTCGCCACTTTCTTGCATATCGCCAAGATGAAGTAGATATTTCTCTACGGTTTGAAGGAAAGGACTCGTCTCCGGAGATATTTGAAGCTTCTGGCTCATACTTCTTGTGACAACGCCTATGCTTTCGACCGTCGCACTTAAGAGATTGAAGTAGCAATCTGGAATGCCGAGTTTCTTTGAGCCGCCATTTGATATTTCGAATTTTTGGTGAATGAAGAGATGAGAGGTAGAGAGGTCCCACTGGACGTGCCAAAATTGTGAACAACAAATTTAAATGTATGCAATTTAATCAACAGAAAAATAGTTCACAAATAATTTTATTGAATTGAAATAAAAATAAAGTAGTTACAATCTCTAATCAATTCCTCTGATTCTTCACTTCAAACAATTTGATTTTGGGATTTGAATTCTTGAAGGTGGAGCTTGGCGCTTTGATCTTCTTCAAGTTTGATTTGATCCTTTATAACGTTAATTCAAAGGCTTCGCGCCGTAATTTCAAATTAAGTGTTGTTATTTGGGGGATTTTGATGGTGAATTCGACTGTTTGATCTCCTCCAAATTTGACTTGAATTTGAATAACATTAATTTAAGAGATTTGTGGCTAAATCTCAAATTAATCGTTTTATTTGAATACTTCTTGTTGGTGGATTCGACTCTTCGATCTCCTCCAAATTTGACTTGAATTTTAATAACGTTAATTCGTGGGTTTAGCACCTTAATCACGAATTAAATGCTATTATTTGATGAGTTTCGCCAAGAACGCCTTGAATACCAGCCTTGATTGTCACCAATTGTCTTGATTGCCGCCTTGATTGCCACCAATTCACCTTGATTCCGCATTGATTGCCACCATCGTCTTGATTGCCGCCAATTTGCCTCAATCCTTCTTGAATTTGAGTAGAGAGAACTTACAATACATTTCTTGATATCTCTCTCTTGCTCAAATTTTTGTGTTTTGAATGAATGAATTTGAACCCCTATTTATAGTTGTAGGGATGAGAATTTGGCCATAATTATTTGATGATATGACACAATTTGATTGGCTCTCAATAACTTGATTGACAATTATTTCCTTTATTTGAAAATATGATTTAATTACACAATAGATATGATTTGATTTGCAATCTAATTCAAACAAAGAAATATTTATATAATATTATATATATTATATACAAAAGGATGGCAAGTGGCGTGTAGTGATGCCAACATACCTTAATCCTTTGTACATATTTATAAAATAATATTATATGGATATATATAATATTAATAATAATAAAACCATTAACATATATATATATATATATATAATATATATATAATATGGAACATAAGTAGGTGGCGTTGCCACCACACTTTGTTCTTTATTATATATATAATATATATATATATATATATATATATAAAATATCATATATTTGACTATTTAATTTAGGAATTAGAATTTGATTAAATTCCTAAAAATAAATAGAGAATTTTTAATTGACATCTATATATATTACACATTTCGCCATTTCATTGGCTAAAAATTTGATTTGTCTACGTATATGTTCGAGTTGTTTAAAAAACACAAACACATTAATTTAACAATATGTTATAATCACTAAACACCACAAAACTATTTAAGAAGTACAGGGTTAATTTGTCCAGATAAAAATTGTCCTTCAACAAAGACAATGAAAATAGTTCAACAAAGTTTCAATACAAATATTTCAAAGTAATGTCACCAAAACACGAGCAAAATTAGAGGGGTAGAAAGTGTCCTGTACTATATCTATCTGATTCCCCATCCTGTTACACAATATTTGAATCATCACCTCTTCATAGTGCTTAAGAAAAATAAAGAAAAAGTAGAGTATTAGTAAGATACAAGAAACTAATAAAACCAAATATACATAAGTAAAACACACACCATTTGTCATTGACCATAGCAAGAACATTGATAATAAAGGGGAAAAACTAAAGAGCTTGTCCAGCATAAATAAAAAAGAGGCTCTTATATAATGAGAAATGATGGTTTTATACTTACAAGCAATGTTTTAAGTATCGGTTTGTTGTAGATTTTGGGATATTAAATTTCGATGAAAATTTCGAGGTTATCCATAATTTCGGTTTCGATTATAAGAAATTATAGAAATTTATAGAAATAATTGAAAATTTTAAGTTAAACTTTGGGTATCTTTAATTTACATTATTATACATTTTTTACATTATAATATCGTGTGCATAGGTATATATAGTGAGCGTTGTTAATTAGTATGAGTAAAATATGTGGAAATTAAAACTAGGATTGGAAGTAGAGTAATGAATAAATAGCTTTAAAAACACATACAATTTTCATAAAATATATTAATCAAAATCATATGGAATTTCTAGGATTAAAATCATTATACTCCGTCTCACATTAACTCTTCATACTCGATAATTGTGTTCCTAAGAAAAAAAAAAGAATATGTAAATTACTTTTTATATATTATAATTAAACATAAATATTTAAATCAAATATAAATAATTTAATATTATCTTTACATTTTGGAAAATTTCGTGTTTCGGTCGAAATTTCGGTGGATATTCTGCAAAATAATTTAATCTTATTTTTAAATTTTGGAAAATTTCGGGTTTCAATGGAAGTTTCAGGTTTTGATGGAAGCTTCAGGAAATTTCGGGGTTTGGTTGAAATTTCGACGGATATTTTGCAAAATTGGATCGAAAGTGAAATTTCACTTCGGGATTCTGGGAAACCCGAAATTTCGATCTAAATTTTAAGATTTCGACCAAAATTTAAGACCATGCTTACAATCCCTACATGAAGAGACACTTATACAATGAGATATCATGGTTTTACATCTACAAGGACCCTACATGAAGAACATCAACATTAGGATACATTTTTAACTCCTTATGTGAGGCCTCGTTTTTTCCTGTTCTTAGAACTTAAAAGACGTCAAACTACAAGTGTCCTCATGTAGTATCTTGTGCATATAAAAATTATTGAATACGTGTACTTAAAATCATTAGCTTTGTCAAATCTTAAAGAAAAATTATGAGTGTAAGTAAGTTTAATTCTAATACTCATTATTTTATAAAATTAACATTATATACTGATTTTTTTAGCTTAAATTAATTTTACTACTACACTTTCATCAATGAAACGAAATATTTTTAAGAGCTCATGCTGATACATTTTCATATTCCTGTAATTACTATTTTATCATCAGATTAGTATTTTTAATTTATTTATCAATGAATATTTATGTTGATCGTTATTATTTTTTTAAGAAAGGTCAAAAAAAAAAGCACAATCACCCAAGCGCCGCGTGCATGCATTTTACTAGTAGTTTGAAAGATTCTAGCTTGCAGTAGGTTTAATCAACTCAACTAATCACATTATAAGTAAATAGGGGTGTTCATGGTGCGGTTTTGCAATTTTTTTACTAATGTCAAACCGAATTACTAAGTGCGATTTTGAGGAAATACAAGTTGAAATTGTGATTTTGTAAATCAAAATGGACTATGTTATTTGGCGGTTGCAATTGATTTTACATTATATATATAAAAAAAAGGTTTGTCATATATATATATATATATATATATATTGAAAGAAGTAAGCGTATCTATTAAAACTCAAACATGTTTACATATACTTCAGGCATACGTGGATCTCATTAACTATCGAATTTACAATCCAAAAAATTCCAACTTTTATCTACAACCTGCTTGATATTGTTTCTTCTCCCTACTACAATAATCTTCTATTCCTCTCTAACCAAATAAAGTAAGTATTGCTACAAAAGAGCTCGTTTATTTACTACGAGCTGAGTTCTTCTTTACTGAATTTTAAGCCCCAGTTAACAGTTTCCTGCCACACTTTCGTTTGCAAACATCTGCAATCGTTTCCAGTTGTATCTTATAACCTCTTTGGTAAAATCACAAAGAACGAATAAATGATCCCTTGTTTCCACCTCTACTGCACACAACATGCAACTCTCATCCTTTACATGTTTCCATTTACTAAGTGTATTTTGCACTGTGAGTCATAAAATAAATCTGTGTTGAGCTAAGGGTCCTTTACCCCACACCAGTTTCCTCCAAAAAGACCTCATCATTGTGCTCTTTTGCGTGATTGTATGCCTTATGAATTGAAAATTGGCCCCTTTCCATTCATTTTGCCCACATCAATAGCATCAAGAAACAAAGCCCGGATTGCAATCATTCTTCTCCACCACCAAGAATCACATCCTCTTATTTGTACTGGCCATACAGTACCAGATTTTAGATACTACCCGTGAACCCACCTTATCCACATGGAATCAGTCTTCTTAGCTATGTTCCATATATGCTTGAACAGAGTAGCCATATTGCACTGCTCTAAAGCTATTATCCCAAGCCTTCCTTTACTTTTGGATGCACACACATCCTTCCAACTCACAAGGACTTGAAATTTCCCATTTGCTTTCCCACTCCATAAGAAAGTTCTACAGATTTTTCAATTTCTTGAATCACAGTTATAGGTAGGAAACATTTGACTCCAATACATTTGCAACCCACCCCAAATATAATAGCCTTAATAGAAGGACTCTACCTGCAAACGATAAAACTTTGCTATTCGTGATGACATTTTTGTGGATATCTTCAATCAATGGTTGACAATTCTTAGCAGTAAGCCTAGAAGAGATTAGGGGAACTCCCAAATATCTCAAGGCATTGCTCCCTCTGAATAGCGAGCAACTTGTAAAAAGGATCTTTTCTCCGCCTCTGACACCCCTCCACAGATTAATTAGCTTTTATCCAGGTTAGCTTTAGTCCTGACACTTCAGAAAACTGTTCAAATATTTCCTTAACCTTACAGATGACCTCCCTCCCCTTTGCAGAACATCATGAGGTTATCTGCAAAGCATAAGTTCATCAACGGCCCAACTTTGGATGTGTATATTGTTTTGAAGCTCCTTGACAAGTAGTCCATAACTCAAACAAAAGGTAAGGGGACATAGGATCCCCATGTTTCCCCTTAAAATTTCCAAATACTTCACCATGCAACCAATGTTATGAAAATTGTACCGGACCGCCGGGTCAGGCCGATTTAACCGGCAACCGGCCAACTGGCCGCTCCCAGTTCACCCTAAAATTGATTTATCTAAAAACCATCACAGACCGGCTGAAACCAGTGACCCGTACAACCGGTGAGGACCGGTTCTTCCAAAATTATTTTTTGTTCTGGTCAAGCTGGAAAAAAAAAAAACATATACGATTTTAGTTACCTTCTTATCGCTCTTCCGTGGCCTAACAGGTCGGCCAATTAGACCTTATCATCTGCATTTTTCCATCGTCTTCCCCTATAAATATCAAATAGACGGCATGAAGTGTCTTCTTTACAAGTTGCTTCGTCACCGCCACTCTCAAGATATTTAATTTCTTTTATTATCTACCATTTACCCCAACTTTTCTCTTACTGTGATTGAGGAATTTATAATGTAAAAACTTATTACTGTATGTCCCACTCATTATTAGTGTTTTACTAAAAATATGATGAATAATATAAAAGATACTTTTGCAAAGGTTTTTATTAACGACAGCAATTAGCAATCTAAAAAGTATCAATGGGGTAGTGTTATTCAATTTATATTGGTTTTATACTAATTTTGTTTAACTTTATATTTATATATCATAGATATAATATATTTATATATACTATACTGGGTCCGATTTTTTCACAACGGTCCAACCGGTCAAACCAGTAATCGGTAACCCAATTAACTATCTGGTTCGATCACCGGTCCGGTTTTAAAAACATTGCATGCAACATTATAGATTATCTTGCTGTAGTAACATAGAGCATTGTAATAACAACTCTTGGTGACACACCTTTCCTATTATAGCTCTTCACCAATTCTTGACAAAGTATCACATTTTCAACAATGAACCTACCTTGAACAAAAGCTCCTTGAGCTTGATCCACGAATTTAGTTAACACAATTTTAAGCCTATGGCAAAAAATATTTGAAATGGCTTTACAGAGCGCTATACACAAGCAATAGGCCTAAAATCATTCATAGTTGTGTAGGTGCCTTACATTTTGGAAAATAGTGGAGCAAGGTATGATTGATTTCTGTTAGCATTTTCCTTTTAGTGAGCATATCAAGGCATAATGTTTATCTCATCACCAATTATATGCCACGAACTTCTATAGAAACATGAATTGTAGCCATCAGGTCCTAGACTCTTGTCATCTGGGATAGAGTAAAATGCTTGTTTAATTTCATCCCTTGTAACTGGCTTCTTTAGAATCTCCAAATCTTCTTATTGCAAAATATAGCCCTGTTGAATGACCTCCTGATGAACGTCAACATGATTTGTACTACTGGTCCCCATCAGACTTTGATAGAAAATTAAATCTCATTCTTAAATGTTTCTGGGTCTTCTAAAGTATCTCCCATGCTATTTTTGAGAACCATGATTTTCCCTTGTGCTCTTTTTTCTTTTAGTCTTGCAAAATAACACTTTGTGCACTGATCCCCTTTCTGATAGAAGTCCACTTTTGCTTTCTATGTAAGGAATTCAATCTCAAATCTAACAAGTTTCCTCATCTCTTCATGTATGACTTTTTCTTGCTGTATTAAATTTGAATCAAACGGTGCCTCGCTTAGAGTTTCCCTCACTGCCTGAAGCTTACTCCTTATAGTTTGCACTTGATCTAAGATATGTGAGTAATGCTCTTTCTATAATTCTTTCAATCTTTTCTTAATTTGTTTACTCTTTTGTACCACTCTGTACAGCCTACCCTCAACCTCTTTCTCCCATTCTTCTTTAATGATATCAAAAGAACCTTGGTGGTATCTCCTAGGGGTGTACATAACACCGCCACAAACCCGCCTGACCCCGCTCAAATCGACCCGAACCGCCCGAAAACCGCCAGTTTGAAATTATTAAAAATTGTGGTAGATTAAAAAAATTGTGCCAACCCGCCACTTTCGGTCAGGTGGTGGTTTACTAATTGTTAACCCACCACCGACCGCTAATTGTATATGTCTAAGTGTGTGTGTGTGTGTGTATATTTAAAGATTAACCCTAAACTCTAAAATTATATATGCACATATATATAACTCTAATAAGTAGTTTTATTCATATTTATGTAAACCCTTTATTTTTAATTTGAGTAAACAAAAATATTTGTTTTTACTTAGATTTGAACGAAGATGTAGATGTACTCTTTTTTTTGATATAAATTATAAATAATTAATTTACTTAATATTTTAGAGTTTACACATTCATGATAAATATGATTTTTATTTAATAACATCACTTATTTTTGTATTTCTACCAACTCAATTGTTTTTAGTAATTGTTACAAGTATGCTATTTAGTTTTTTACTTACTAGTTGAAACTAAAAGTAACATAATTATAATTCAATAACCTGTCAAACCGCCCGCTAAATACATTAAACCCGTCCGACCCGACCGCTTGGTTTTGAAAAGATATTATGCGGTTTCGGTTGTTATTTTGTCAAACCGCATATATCGGCGGTTGAATTTTTCCATAAAACCGCCCTAACCCGACCGCGTACACCCCTAGTATCTCCAGCCATTCAAGAATCTAAAGGGAAATGTCCCAACTTCAACTCCTTTAAAGTCAATATCATAAAGCATGATTTGAAATATCTTTTAACCCTTGAACTGCACAGGAGACCCCTCCATCTGAGTGAACCACTCACACACCATTAGCAACCACACTTCTACTAGTAGTAAATTCTTATTTCAATGTCCTGATGATTACACCATGCATAAATTGGCCTAAGTATGGGATATCTGTCAAACACACTGTTCCAAAGCATCTCTCCTAGCCTCATTTTCCCTTATAAGAACCATCGCTACTCAGCTTTCTTTTCATCTGGTGTATGTGGACATTCCAGTCACCCATTAGAACCCAAGGCTCTGCATAATTCTACCTCTTAATGTCCTCCCACAGAGATACTCTACCCATTTCCTCATTATCTGCATACACTACTATCATAATAAAAGCAAATTTTTCAAGTGATCTGTTGATCAGTCACCAACTCTATATTGCATCTGACATTCTATTTTTTCCATAGCAACCAAATTTTGCTATTGACTGCTGCTATGTAATTAGTAATAACCTCCCAATCCTTCCCAAACACTTTCCATACTTTTTGATATTTTTGTGGTTTCACTCTTGTTGCGACAATGGCTAAGACTTCCAATTTATTAGCTAAAATCAGCCTCCTAGCAGCTTGCTGCTTCTCAGTTGTGTTCACCCCCCTTATATTCCACACACCAATATTCATTGATCAGGCTGGTCTTCAAGTTGTACTTGCCCTCCCTCTAGTATACTTTCCACATGGCTCAGAGCTTGGAATAAATTGGACAAAGCATTCTAAACTTCTATGTTTGTAGACTTCTTTGTCCAATTATTTCCTTTCTTGTGTCTGGTGCTTTTAACTTCATGTCATTCTTTCATGATCCCATTGCCCTTAGAATTAGACTGATTAGTAGCTTGTGTCTCTATTTTGTGGTGGAGTGTTGATAACATTGCCTTGCTGAGGTAGTGCCTGCGTTGAGCTACTAGCAATTGTTGTGTTAACTGCAGTACTATTTTCCTTTTGAGCCACTGCCTCACCCCCAACCTGTTTCACCCATTGTTGCTTATGACAATTTGCACCTTTATGCCCCCATTTGTCACACTTCTTGCAGTACATGGGAATCCACTCATAAGTTACTGCTTGTTTCAACACAGAACCCTTCCCCTCTGTTCTTATGGAAATTTCCTTCGGTAACTCACTCCCTACCTCAACATTGATTAAGATACGTGCATAATCAAGTCTCAATTTCTTTCCTGTCATCTCATCCGTACAAAGGGGTTCACCTATCTTACAAGCTATTTTACTCAAACATGAAGCACCCCATAAACCAATTGCTAATTTTGGCAATTGGACGTCTATGGAGACTGAAGTAATTCGCTCACCGTTATCCATTCCCCCTTTCCATCGTTTAACAATCAACTATTATGAGTAAAAAAACTTAATGCCTCTTTTGAGCACTGCATTTAAGTTGTCTTCGTTGTCAAATCTGAGTATAAATAGGGGTGTAAACGAGCCGAGCTCGAGCCGAGACTGGCGATTTTTCCAGGCTCGAGCTCGAGCTCGAGCCTGAGCCTGCGAGCTCGAGCTCGAGCTCGTCGAGCTCAACTCACGGGGAGCTCGAGCTCGAGCTCGAGCGCGAGCCCAAGCTCGCGAGCCTGAGCCAGGCTCGCGAGCTTGAGCCTAATTTTTAATATTTTTTAATATTTAATATTTATATATTTAATATATATAATTAATATTTAATATATATAAATTAATTTTATATTTATATATTAATATTTTATATATATAATTAATATTTATAATATAAAAATATTTAAAATATAAAATAAATATATATAAAAATTATGAGAAGCTCGCGAGCCTTTTTGCAGATACAAACAGGCTCGAGTCGAGCCGGCTCGGCTCAACTTACATCCCTAAGTATAAATCCTCCATCATGTTTTACCACCCTAGGCATTGTTAACCCATTCCATCGATCTTCAAAAATTCACCATAACTGGTGCAGGGACCATCTTGACTATCAATGTATGCATAGAGTGGGTATTTCTAGTAAGCTAACTCTAGTTCCACCTCATCTTTTGTGATAAAGATTTTCTCCCTCCGCATTTGTGACGAGCTGCAATTTCATCCCACTATCACCAATCACGGTTTCCAGTGAAAAACCTCACTCCAAGTTGGGCCGTGCTCTTCTCCCTAATGGCTTCTGAATACAACCGGCGCTCAATGGTGGGGCCACCATCTCCGGCCACTATGACTGCAATACTCCCCCCTGATCCGCAGGGGCCTTTATCCATCAATTCCTCCATACCAAGTAACGGGTCCAGTGCTTCTTCAAAAAATTTCCCAGGGTTTCTGCCCCACTAGAAGCATCTGCCCTAATAGAACCATCCTCTGTCACATGTGTAGTTTGATTTGCGTACGTTGATGCAATCAAGCTCGATGAAGCTCCCGTAATCCATTTTTCCCTTCTCTTCGCCATTTTAGGTTTTGAAGCAAACATTAGTGGCTAACTTGCACTGAGAGCAAAACTCTCAAAACCATTTGTACTGTATCTTGTCATATTTTTGTTAAGCTAAAAAAAATTGAATGTGATCATTCATAACTAAAAAAAATACTAGTTAGGGACACATTTACTGTGATACCTAGGATTTTAAAGTATACATTTTATGTGTATAGATATATATATATATATATGTGTGTGTGTGTGCTCAATTTAATAAGAAAGAAAAGTGAAAATGGAGTAAATAAAAGGAAGAGTAAAAATTATATTTTTTTGCTAATTTATGTTTTGGAAATACTTGATTTTCGTAGGTCATTCTATTCTAGAAATCGATACTTGACTATATGAATTTTTGTTACTTGCTTGGATAACTAATTGTTCCCTGTAAATTTGTAATTAGACTTTTACTATAAAATATATTGTGTATTGTAAGACTTAAAGTATGCATCCTATCATGTGTAGAAAAATGTTCATGTTATGGTGCAACTTGCAAAGAACACAAAAGGGGGGGGGGGGGGAGAAATGGGCAAATAAAAGGATGAATGAGAAATTGCACTCAAGCCCTCTTTCATACTCTATATATACCTCTAACTATTTGGTCTTCAACCTTATTCCAACTTAAAGACACACCAAACAGAGAGAATTCAGCAATTCCCGTATATAAACTCAGCCCTGTCCTTTTCAAATTTTGAGATAGCAAATGACCTCCAAATTTAGTGTTCTTTAGCTCAAACTCTTCCTAAGAGGATAATATACAATATTATGAAACCCAAATTTACTTAACAGCTACCCAAAAATTCAGAAAAATCCCCGAACCAGAAGCTGCTGCTGAGTCACATTCATACTTGCTTGAGTGGAAGTTTAAGCTATAATTGTTGTAATTTCTTCAATTGGAGTAGGTAAATCATCTTTATCTCTATTAGTATGTGTTTTTATTTGAGTTAATGAAAGTTATTATAGAATATACCTTGATGTTTTTCAATGGGGGTGGGGGGTTCAATGGGTTCATGCATGAGGTGATTTTGGTGTTTGGAGTGAATCTTTGGTTGCATGTGTGATTGAGGGTAGGATCTGAGTAAGTTGTTATAGACCCTGAATATATGTGTATTTGAAGCTTATTTATGTGTTTCATGTCAAATTTAATGGTGTTCAAAAGAGCCTCTAGGTCTGCATGTTTGTTTTGAAATGAAAGTAAGATGGAATGGAAATCTCATTTTTCGCAAGTGAATTCAGGCTGAATTAAGTGGATCAAGTGTGAATTTGAAATGTATGAAAATTTTATAGAGTAATATGTACGGTTGTTATGCAGTCTCTCAGTCCAATTTTTGTAAAGATTGGAGTTCTGTGTGAGTAACACATAGCCAGACCCATGACTCACATAGTACCCCAATTGAGAACGAATGATTAGGATCGCTCCAAACCTTTTCTGCTATGAATATCGTACGAGTAGACCTTTTATTCATATATCCCAGTCAAGTAAGAGTCATGGTTCAGTCAAACTCATAGAACTTGACCATATGTTTAGCTCATAATGAATCGAGGTCTATGAGTACACCCTCATGTCTAACATGAGTATCTCTTTATGCTTTGGCAAAGTCTTTTAACCTCAGTCATTCATGACTGCATAGGATATTTAGCTCATCCACTTGTGAGAAAATAAATCCATTTTGCTAATTAGTTAGACTTTTACTTGCCCATCAAGTCGAACTTCGAGGTCAATCCCACCAAGGGTGAATTGGATCTAACCACTCTAATGACAGATTTGATGTCACAGTACATCTTCCATTTGATTCCTCAGGTCTAAGGTTCACTCGTACCTATCACAACTTATCTGTTTCATCATTGACTGTCAGTGAGTGAAAACCCATGTGATGAAACCGATGTGAGTCATGTTCGAACATATCAGTCTAACTGAGATGTCTATGACATAAGTTTCCACTACCATTCCCATAGTGATTGATTGACACTTTCTCTGTCAAAACTTACATCATACAAGTCTTTATCCAGTATTGATGTCCTGTCAATACTCTCTTCGACTTGCGAACATGTTTTAGATAATAAGGATCAAACTTTTCTAGGGCCATTCTTCCTAAACCATAGAAAGTAGAAAGTTTGCCTTATTATCAAGGACTTTACTTTGTTTATTAAAACCTTACAAATGCTTATAAGAAAACAACAAAATAATGCCTTATATTACTAAAAGATATTCTTTAGTTACAAGTCAAGCCCTATAAATCTATCCTGTTTATGGAATTTGAGGGCATATATTCTAACAGTTACATGTTTCGGAAAGCAAATCATGATTTAATAAAATTCAAAGAGGTAGATAAAATATCTAAAGCAGATTCAAAAGCGTCCCTTTCGAGCATAGCTGGTTGCGCCACTTCTTCGACTTGCCGGTTCAAATGATCAATTTGGCCATGAAGACCTGCCAAGTTTTCTTCGATACAGTCGACCGAGCTGGCAAGTTGATACCTTCAAGCTTGGAGATGGGTTATCTGTGCATCCAAGGAAGCTATCTCTTTTAAATGATTAACCCGAGTATCTCTAGAGTGGTGGCCTGGCTTCGAAGTTGATCCACCTCTTGAGTATGGGAAGAAGACACTTCCGCCTCGAAAGGATTGATCCTTGAGCAAGCAAAGCTTGGAGAGAAGCCAAACTCCTTTCGTGCACTCCATGGGTTGTTGGGAAGATAGGTTGCCACGATTCGATAAGTCTCAAAAATGCTTCATCTAAGAAGAAGCGCAGCTTAGCCATTAACTCAAGATCATAAGGCTGAAGCTTTATGTCACGGAGCACTTCATTAAATCCTACCTTGGAAAATTCCACGGCATCTGCATTATAAGAAGATAAAATATGTTACTCGAGAGGGAATTGGTAGGTTTGAAAGTTCAATCCGCCCAGATGAGTCATTTCGAGCCTGTAAGGATATCTGGGTCTACAAATATAGTAGACGAGATTCCCATCGGCAAAGCCAATGAGAATCGAATGGAAGATGGCAAGTTCGAAACAACTGGCGTCCCATCAGAAGATGTCGAAACAATCCCTAAAAAGAAAAAAAATGTAAGGACTTTCTTTGCACGATCTAAAAACTCAAAATCTAAGAAATCAAATAAGTTTGTAAAATAATTAAAATTACCTGGAGATCGAGCAGTCAAATGATTGAGGATGATGTCCACGAATGGTCAATATTCCCCTCTCGAGAGGGAAAAGTAGGAGTTTCTTCAAGAGGAACTGTTGCGAGAAAAACAGAATAAGTCATCGAATATAGAAAGAAAAACTGAGGAAAAATTTAACATGTCCTGAACCTAAAAATTACCTTTGACATATTTCACTGTGGGATTAAGAACTACCACTTCTTGATAATGGAAGTGTAACCCCAATAATCTCCGCTCCTAATTTCGTAGAAGTGAAGGTAAACATTACAATCACCGCTAATTAGATTTTGTGAATTATTTGATTGTAGTGATTCGCGTTCGACTAAAAATATTTTTCTACTTACTTATATAACTCTTATTATATCTATATGTGAAATAGGTTAGTAGTTTATACCTCATGGTGGAATAGTTGATGCATTATATCATTTAAGGTATATATATATACACATATATGTTCATCTTCATCATGATTAGTAATAGTTAAGTGGGTCTATGCCTAACTATGCCTAACTACATATATATATAATATATAGCGCATGCCCACACCACACATAGATATATATACATACCATGCATGCTCTAATAGAAGAAGGAGACTAGGAGTGGCAACTAGGAAGTACATCTCATCTCCCAAAAACAAACGTGGCTAAGGGAGAATTAATCTCCATTTCTTTTTCAATACGTTTTTTTTTTTTGACCAAGACTCCTTATATAATACAACTCACACTCACGGCTGAACATCTCCCCAATTCAGCCTTCTTATCCCTCTTAAGATACAACAATTGTAGAAAGAAACAATTTACATAGGGAGAGAAAGGTTTGCCAAGGATACTCTAAAGACATCACCTGCACTTGATTCTCTTAAGGTATATGGTAGTTAATCATTGCTTTTGCATGAATATATTGTAGACTAAATGTAGTTCAATCCGTATATGACCTTGAATTGAGATATCATATCATATATATGTATTTTAGTTAACTTCTATGGCATGATGTTCAACTGGTTTGGAACTTTCAGTTTCTGAAGTTACGTTTAAGCTGTAATGAGGACCTAAACTTGTGATTTGATTATGATAATTTTCTATAATAACTTGATTGTGTGGTAAACATCTATGAAAATTTGGTAAGGGTTAGAGTTTTGTGGAATTTTCTAAAAATCGTTGAACAAAATCGCCAGTCTGTTCGGCGGAAGTGAACATTGTTACTGTTTTGAAGATATTTCGTGTACTTGGAAATTTTTTTTACTCTAAAACTTTTATAGTAGCTTGATCAATGTGTTATAGAGACGTCACATAAATTTCGGAATTTTTCAGTGAACAGGGGGTTTTACAAAAATATTTGAATATAGGGTCTGTTCTGAAACAAATCTGCCGGGACAGTCCCGTGTCGTTGATCGAATCCCCAATTTGATAAGGAAATTAAATCTGGAAAATTATGTAGACTTTTTCAGCATCCTTTCTGATATCCTGAAAAAGTGGAGAAAGAAATTCCAATCCGAGAATATGTTACAAAATTGTTGAAATATATTGCGCATGTAGGGGGTTTGTTTGAACTTAATTGCCTAGATGTTGGGATAATAGGATATAACTTGTTGTATGTGATTAGCTTAAAGTGTATTGTTTTATGAAAATGATGGTATTTTGAATCACAGGATACTTTCGTGATTCCGAGGCGAGGCAACGACGCCGGTTTATTATTGTGAGGTTTCTCTTATTCTTTCAACTAGATCTTGCTTACCATTTTTTGTTCCCTTTATCTATAAGTCATAGCCAAGTGTGACCTCATAAAGTTTCATTGATCAGACTTTTATTCTCATCTAAGGTAAGTGTCCAACCGTGTCCCATTTGTAGTCTATCGTTCTTGTTTCCGCTCGCTCTCGCTCGAATACAAATCAGTGCACCTATTCTAGTAGGAAACTCGTTGAACGATTATTCTTCTTTCTTCTTGGCTCTATTCCGTCGTCTAAGGGAGCTAAGGCTATACGGGACAAAGTGCCACGTGACGGCGGGGGCCACCGCTTGAACCGTAGGAGCCACCTCTAGAATCCCGAAACCTGGCATCCATCCGCGACGTGTCATTTTCTTGATATACAGCTTTGATTCGAAAAAGCAGAGTGAAGGGAGCTAAGTGCTATACGGGACAAAGTGCCACGCGACGCCGGGGGCCACCTCTTGAACCCGTAGGAGCCACCACTAGAATCCCGACACCTGGAACACTTCATAGAACATAAAGGTGTGAAGCCTCCTGCTGTATGGGACAGTGGAAGGTGGATCACGATCACATGATATGATTACAAAGTACATGGGTTATGTCCTCTGATTCATACGTAACATACTATTAATTTAACTTGTGATATGTTATTCTATTCTTTGCTTGCCATCGTATATGTCCATGTCGTTATTGATTTTTGCTGCAGATTCTATCTCTCTGATAAGGTAAAGGCAAGCCAAATTAGTCCTACCTACACTGGGCAGTCTATATCCGGAAGCTTCACCCTTCCCTTCTTTTCTTCCTTTTCAGATAAGTTTAGAATGTCGGATACAAATGGAGAAATGAGAAATAAAGGAAGCATTGGTTTGTTTCTATCAAAGGAGTAATGTTTGGGATGGTCGATTGGGTATGTATATGTTTGGCTTGGAGAATGTGTAATTGATAGGGTTATTATTTAATTGTGTAAGACTGATGAATAAGGTATTGTTGGTTTAAGTGGAATGAAATTCTTTTAGTTTTAGTAGATGAAGAATTGGTATAGTTCTGACGCTTAGCGCTAGCTCGAGAAAGGACAGTCTCGTGGATCGAGCTAGTGTCGCGGTGTAGCGGGCCACCAGGTGGTCGGCGGTGGGCGTTACAGTTGGTGGTATCAGAGCTTGGGTTAGTACCTGAGCTATACTTGGATAAGATCTTTGGAGTTTGTCATGGAGTTGTGATTGGTTGAGCGTAGGAGATGAGTTTTGAAGATGTATTAGATGGGCGACAAGATTAGATTTATCAATAGGAGAAGGAATAATGGTAATATTTTTTTTACTTGCTCTGAGAGGTAGGACCTTTTAAGAGATGAGTTGGTTAGCGGTAACTGCAAATTGGAGCAAGTAAGCTCATATCCCTCGAACCTAGTTAAGTTCTCCATTTTCGATACTTGCCAGTCTTGAGACTTTTACTCATGGAAATTGACTTAACAGTGTTCCAAGCCCTAATCTTGTTGTATCCTTTATAAAACTTAATTCCGTCTTGTTATCATCAACATTTGAAGCATTTTGATGTCCTAAGTAATCATCATCTATCTCAAAAACCTTGCCATGCTTAATGTTTGAATCCTGTTACCATTTTTATGGCAAGACCTTCTGTTTATTCATTTATTCTTAATGATCCTGTTCTCACGTTTGTATTATCTTTAGTCCTGAAACTCCTAATCATTGAATATTTCTTTTGCTCTTTGTCACCCCTCAAGTCGTAAACTTGATTATAATTGCTATTTTTGGATACCAAATGCCATTGTATATATTTTAGGACTCTTCCATTGAGTTTGAACTTCCTTCAAAACTCTATGTACAGTGCTTTCTTTGAGTGTATAAGGATCGCTGACCCTAAGTTGAGAATCCTATTTTCGTCTTTTGAAGCCGGTATTTTTTTTTTGCCACTTTGAAATGCCTATTGATTACCAATCTTTACTTTTAATCAAATCATTTTATTGTGAAATTCAATCTTTCTACTTGTTTTTCTGAGAAATATTTAGCTTCTATCTACAACTCCTATTGAATAAACTCTGCTTGAATCTCCTTTCTTTGATACATATTTCAATTGTTTGTGCATATCATGGTAATTGCATCACTACGTTTTCAACTCCTCCTACTACTTAACGTTATTCTCTTTTATTCTAATATTTCTATCCCAGTTCTTCCGTATTCAACGATTTTAGTGTTTTTTTTATTCAAAACGCAATTGTACAGTTCAAACTTTACCTCTCTGTGTAAATCTTCTTATATTCGATCTCATTTTAACATTTCAAATTATCCTTCGACTTGTAATTTCGATGACCATCTTTCAGTGATCATAGTAAGAATGTCTATTGTGTCCTCGTCTATTATCCCATATCGCATCCCACTATTATTGACGAAGGTTATAACAATCTTTGAGCTCCAATGTATATTCCTAAACCACAAATCATTTTATATCGTTTTTTTTTAGCAGTCCATGCTTGTTGTACTATATTTTATTCATAATTCAAAAAAAAAAAAACAATTCGATAGCTTAAGTTCTGGAATTTGGCTTTTGACTATTTAATGTTTGAAATCCATAATCAAATGTGATTCTTCTTTCATTTTCCTTACAAACTATACATTGTTTCAGATGATTCTTGTTGATGAACCCCCTCGTCATTGCTGACTTATATTCATGAAACATTTAAAACTTGATTTGATTGTTGTGAAACTTCTTTGTATTCCATCTCTTTCGTTTGGATAGAAAATTTTTACTTAATATTTAACCTCTTTGAATACCTCATACTTATTCCTCGGTCATCTCTCTTTCTGAGCCACCTTGTCATGTCGTTCAATATCTTGAAATCCTTGAACATTTTACTTTTTGACTAGAGACACATATATTCTAACCACTCAAGTGGACACTCAAAAGTCTTGGTTAGATTGTTCATCTATATAGTCACCCTTGTTCATGAGCTGACAATATTTTTGTATATCTTTCAGTAATTCGACCTAACTATTCCTTATGATTTTGATTACCTTCAAATTCCACCGTAGCCGAATGTCGATAGTGATTCTTAAGCCTAATCCTTTTCATAGAATCACTTATATCTTGTAACTTCAAACCTAGAGCAATGCATCAAACTCGAGAGTTTGAGCCCGTTTATAAAGTCATTATGTTCGATATTTTTTTAACAACAAACAACGCCGAAACTATAGAGTGGCGCAGCGGAATCATGATATAGGGATCTATAATGACATTCACGAAGCAAGATTCATACAGCTGCGCGCACCATATTGATAGAAATACCGAGTGTTGTTCTATTTAGATTATAACGCATGTAAAGGATCATCGTACAAGGATCTTCATAGAGCCCTACAAGCATTGACGGTCAATGACACTAGCAAAGGGTAGGAGCGTCAATCATAGAATCTAAAAATGGATAGAAGTCAGAAAATCTATGTAAGCAAGTATGAAGTGATCAAGAATTCAAGCCTTCGTCAACACTTTAATAGAAGACTTTTCAAGAAGATTGAAACCAGGAAGGTTCAATTGCATCGTCAAAGAACCATTCCAACGATCAAAGTGTATCGTACGAGTGTCTTAGAAGTACAAATGTTTCAGTGAATTTTTCCCGCTTATCAGGTCTATCGTAAGATTCAATTATAGAAATATCACTTGGACTCAACGCACATCATGTACCGACGCGATCTTTATTTGGGATGAAACATGTCATTCCAATAGGAACCCATTCGTAAAACGAATTAGGTGCAATAACTTCGATCAAATAAGCAAGACAAGTCTTGGCTCCTCGAGGGACCATGACTTGGAGATGCTACACGGGAATGAGGAAATTATCCGACTTCATGGGATACCGGTTAGCATCGTCTCCGACAGAGATCTCAAGTTTACATCTAGCCTGTGAAGACGGTTTCAAGAAGACCCAGGTACAAAGTTGAACTTTAGTACCGCCTTTCACCCGCAGACCGATGGACAGTCAGAAAGGGTGATAAGGATAAGTGAAGATATGTTAAGGACTTGGGTCTAGACTTTGGAGGGTCTTAGGATACACACCTTCCATTAGTAGAACTTTCCTATAAACAATAGTTACCAGGCCAGCATCCAAATGGCACCCTATGAAGCACTTTATGAGCGGAAATGTCAATCCCCGCTCTATTAGGATTTAGATGGTTGGAAAGCAGCATCACAGGATGGACGAGAAGGGCCTTGCGGGTGGAAATGATACAAGAAGCCATTGACAAAGTTTAAATCATCAAACAGCGAATGAGTGCAGCTCAGAGTCGTCAAAAGAGCTATGCCAACACACGACGCAAGGACTTAGAATTTCAAGTGGGAGACCAAGTTTTTTTTTATTAAAGTATCACCGCGAAGAGGCGTTAAGAGGATGGGAAAAGGGGGCAAGCTTCAACCTCGATATATAGGACCATTCCAGATCTTGAAGCGTGTTGGGGTAGTAGCGTATGAAGTTAAACTACCTAACAATATTTCCCATATTCATAATGTGTTCCATGTATCACAACTTAAGAAGTACCATCCTGATCCGTCGCATATAATATCTCCTGAGGAATTACAACTAGAACCCAATTTGTCGTATGAAGAGATGCCGATACATATACTGGACTTCAAATATCAAGAATTACGATCTCGAAAAATACCCTTAGTCAAGGTATTGTGGAGAAACCATCAGGTTGAAGAAGCAACTTGGGAGCGAGAAGATGACATGAGAAAAAGATATCCGGAACTCTTTGGGACATCTCAGAATTTGGGGACCAAATTCTCTTAAGGAGGGGGGAGTTGTAACACCCAATAATCTCCGCTCCTAATTTCGTAGAAGTGAAGGTAAACATTACAATCACCGCTAATTAGATTTTGTGAATTATTTGATTGTAGTGATTCGCGTTCGACTAAAAATATTTTTTTACTTACTTATATAACTATTATTATATCTATATGTGAAATAGGTTAGTAGTTTATACCTCATGGTGGAATAGTTGATGCATTATATCATTTAAGGTATATATATATACACATATATGTTCATCTTCATCAAATGATTAGTAATAGTTAAGTGGGTCTATGCCTAACTATGCCTAACTACATATATATATATATATAGGCGCATGCCCACACACACACATAGATATATATACATACCATGCATGCTCTAATAGAGAAGGAAGACTAGGAGGTGGCAACTAGGAAGTACATCTCATCTACCAAAAAACAAACGTGGCTAAGGGAGAATTAATCTCCATTTCTTTTTCAATACCTTTTTTTTTTTTTGACCAAGACTCCTTATATAATACAACTCACACTCACGGCTGAACATCTCCCCAATTCAGCCTTCTTATCCTCTTAAGATACAAACAATTGTAGAAAGAAACAATTTACATAGGGAGAGAAAGGTTTGCCAAGGATACTCTAAAGACATCACCTTCACTTGATTCTCTTAAGGTATATGGTAGTTAATCATTGCTTTTGCATGAATATATTGTAGACTAAATGTAGTTCAATCCGTATATGACCTTGAATTGAGAATATCATATCATATATATGTATTTTAGTTAACTTCTATGGCATGATGTTTAACTGTGTTTGGAACTTTCAGTTTCTGAAGTTACGTTTAAAGCTGTAATGAGGTACCTAAACTTGTGATTTTGATTATGATAAATTTTCTAGAATAAATTGATTGTGTGGTAAACATCTATGAAAAATTTGGTAAGGGTTAGAGTTTTGTGGAATTTTCTAAAAATCGTTGAACAAAATCGCCAGTCTGTTCGGCGGAAGTGAACATTGTTACTGTTTTGAAGATATTTCGTGTACTTGGAAATTTTTTTTTACTCTAAAACTTTTATAGTAGCTTGATCAATGTGTTATAGAGACGTCACATAAATTTCGGAATTTTTCAGTGAACAGGGGATTTTACAAAAATATTTGAATATAAGGTGTCTGTTCTGAAACAAATCTGCCGGGACAGTCCCGTGTCGTTGATCGAATCCCCAATTTGATAAGGAAATTAAATCTGGAAAAATTATGTAGACTTTTTCAGCATCCTTTCTGATATCCTGAAAAAGTGGAGAAAGAAATTCCAATCCGAGAATATGTTACAAAATTGTTGAAATATATTGCGCATGTAAGGGGGTTTGTTTGAACTTAATTGCCTAGATGTTGGGATAATAGGATATAACTTGTTGTATGTGATTAGCTTAAAGTGTATTGTTTTATGAAAATGATGGTATTTTGAATCACATGATACTTTCGTGATTCCGAGGCCGAGGCAACGACGCCGGTTTATTATTGTGAGGGTTTCTCTTATTCTTTCAACTTGATCTTGCTTACCATTTTTCGTTCCCTTTATCTAATAAATCATAGCCAAGTGTGACCTCATAAAGTTTCATTGATCAGACTTTTATTCTCATCTAAGGTAAGTGTCCAACTGTGTCCCAATTTGTAGTCTATCGTGCTTGTTTCTGCTCGCTCTCGCTCGAATACAAAACAGTGTACCTATTCTAGTAGGAAACTCGTTGAAACGATTATTCTTCTTGGCTCTATTCCGTCGGCTAAGGGAGCTAAGTGCTATACGGGACAAAGTGCCACGTGACGGCGGGGGCCACCGCTTGAACCCGTAGGAGCCACCTCTAGAATCCCGAAGCCTGGCATCCATCCGCGACGTGTCATTTTCTTGATATACAGCTTTGATTCGAAAAAGCAGAGTGAAGGGAGCTAAGTGCTATACGGGACAAAGTGCCACGCGACGGCGGGGGCCACCTCTTGAACCCGTAGGAGCCACCACTAGAATCCTGACACCTGGAACACTTCATAGAACATAAAGGTGTGAAGCCTCCTGCTGGTATGGGACAGTGGAAGGTGGATCACGATCACATGATATGATTACAAAAGTACATGGGTTATGTCCTCTGATTCATACGTAACATACTCGATTAATTTAACTTGTGATATGTTATTCTATTCTTTTGCTTGCCATCGTATATGTCCATGTCGTTATTGATTTTTGCTGCAGATTCTATCTCTCCTGATAAGGTAAAGCAAGCCATTAGCCTACCTCACTGGGTCATTCGGACTCACCCCTCCTTCTTTCTTCCTTTTCAGATAAGCTTAGAATGTCGGATACAAATGGAGAAATGAGAAATAAAGGAAGCATTGGCTTGTTTCTATCAAAGGGAGTAATGTTTTGGGATGTACGATTGGGTATGTATATGTTTTGGCTTGGAGAATTGTAATTGATAGGGTTATTATTTAATTGTGTAAGACTGATGAATAAGGTATTGTTGGTTTAAGTGGAATGAAATTCTTTTAGTTTTAGTAGATGAAGAATTGGTATAGTTCTGACGCTTAGCGCTAGCTCGAGAAAGGACAGTCTCGTGGATCGAGCTAGTGTCGCGGTGTAGCGGGCCACCAGGTGGTCGGTGGGCGTTACAGGAAGCCTCCAGATATGATTCGAAATGAGGCTTCCCCATTAAAGGTATCCCCTGTCTCGACTTCGGAGATATCATCCGTTTCGACACCAATAGTTGTTCTGAAATATGCATATCAGGGGATTCACTTCCACTCGACTCACCAGTTGGAACTACAACATACAAATTCGACTTTGTAAGAGAGATGGAGCATAAGAGAAACAGAGTTTTGAGAAGATGTTCGAATTCATAAGAGAAACATACCAGGGGCCTCGAGTGGTCCTTGCTAGCGGAGGCGTTATCGAGCTTCATTGTTGAGGGTGAACGAATCCACCTCTTTGGCATCTGCATCCTCAACTTGAGTTCTTGGAGACGCAGCTCAAGGAGCCCTAGGGGCCTGACATTTTTGAGGCACAGGATCTGGAGGCGAGGAAGTTCCCGGCCGAGATTCCGTCGCAAAGGAAGAACTGGCCGAGGGGTCAACCCTAGCCGTGAAGGTGATCACCTTAGATGTCGGTTCTGAGGAAGTAGAAGAGTAGATGGGGATGGATTGCCCGAATCTCCACCCAGAAGTTAGCACATATGGGATGATGTAATCCGAATCCTGTTGAGATAAGAAAAAGGAGGAAGTATTAGGTGCGATGTAAACAAAACAGTCGAAACATAAGAATTAAAGGGGATAAGATGTTAATACCCGAGGTAACAGGTGATTCGAGATTGGGGACAAATTGACTGCACCAGTGAGGAGCTGCCAGAGTGCAGCGACTTGTTTCCAAATAATCCGTCTTGAGTAAAAAAGACTCAAGTGGGAGTTCCTATAGTCAAGAAAATAATCCTCCACTGGAAGGACCCTGCAAAAGGTAGGGATGAAGGAAAGAGGCATCTTGCAAGAAAATTTCTCTCGAATGATGTTCTCTACCTTGGCTCATTGAGAGGTGGATGGATGATAGGTCCTCTCTGACCATGGGCGATTCAAAGTGCCCAAGAATGGTAAGGTAAATTGCCTGGAGCAAAGATAAAATAAAAAGCATATAATCAAATGAAAAGGCATTGATAAACGAGATAAAGAAAAAGAATGACATTCAAAATAACAAATGAAATTACCCGAGGATTGTAGACCTCAACACCTGATGTGTTGTTTGATAGAAGGAGGTCTCGAGAGGAAAGAATTGACCTCCAATAGCCTTGGTCATTGGTACAAAGGTTAAGGGAATCGATGGACCTTAACTAGAGGGTAGGGCATGGGCCCAATGGTCAGTCTCCTGCCCATGCCTCAACTTGAAAAAAGGACACCATATCCCTGCGTGAATAAGATTGAAAATGGTGCTTAGGATTAGGAGATAAGATGTCCTTTCGAGGGGAATCAACAGATTGATGGTGGCCTCTCCATAGCAAACCCATGTTGAGACGGGCTTGAACTGATACCCTATGGTTTTCTAGGGGCCACATTTGACCTCTGCTTGAATTTTCTCTTCGAGGGCCCCCGGTGATCTGATGTTGAGCAATTCTGGATAATATAAAAAGGCCCAACAAGACAATAGCCATAGAGGGACTGACAACATGTTGGCATTCGAAGGATCACGATGTAGTTGAAATATCATGCAGTAGAAGTGTGCCAGCGGGAAATGGGCCAATTCAAGCGTTCCCAAGGTTGCAAAAATGTTAGTTAATAAGACGAGAAAGGTCTTATTCACGGCACAACCAGTGTTCATAAGCAGTCGAGAGAAGACAAAATTGAGGAATAACACCTCTTCGACTGGTGTGACGGGGTAAAAAGAATTGACAAAATGCTTGGCTAAGTTGGTATAGGCAATGTTCGAGCCTTTGCCCTTACCATTTATCCTTAGCAATGCTCGGCAACTTCGAATAGTTGAGGATCACCATCCGCCAGTTCCCCAGTAGAAAAATGAATACCACTTGGGGATAATCCATTAATGAGGGCACGTCTTCCAAAGTCTCCGTTTGGAACCTTCAGGGCAGGACGAAGCAGTTGTAGGAAGAACGCCATGAATATGCCAAGGTGTTTGACATGACACGCTAGAAAGGTAAGATGGGATAACAGGCCATTCGAGTGAGCCCTAGGATTTGGTTCCCATCCCATTTCGTATGAAATTGGGCCAGTCGCTCGAACCATGGGAACGCGTCAACAACGCCAATCCAGCTATTAATAGGCTTACTCGAATTATTTCAGGCGAATTCGATGGGCCTAAAAATAAATAATGAGCTACTGTATCCCATAACAGGAAAAATGCCTAGAAGATTGGGGCTTCCCTAAGAATAGGGTTTGAAGGCTCGGAGTTTAAAATGTGGCCCTAAAACTAGATGGGCAATCGGTTCGCCTTGTCGAAGGGTATCCCAGGAAGGGATGATATGAGTATGCTTGAGGGATGTTACTTTGGCATCTTGGTAATGGGAAATGACATCTCGAATCTCTGCGTATAAAGCTTAAGCATCCGCGCAGTTTAGGTGGGTCTCTCAAGAGACCAAGTTAGAAAGGTTGTGAAGGTCAAGATTGCGTCGAACGTCTGGCATTGATGAAGATTGGTAAAGGAAATCAAAGAAGCTCGACACACTAGAAGCTAACGTGCTTGAATAGCAAGTGCACTACTCGTGTGTAATAATAAATGTGGACAATAAGTCTGGGTTGTCGAACCTGAAGGACTTGAATTTTAGTTTAAGATTCGTAATAAATAAACAATTAAAGTAAAGGTAAATTGAAGGTAAATTGAGTAAGATAAGAACGAAGACACACGAAGGATTGAAAACCAATTATAAAGGGAGACTAAAGCACGTGTTAGGTCCAAATTGCTCAATTATACTTATAAAGATTCTCGTTGAAGGCTTACGCTTATGTTGCTATTGTGAAAGCTCCTAGGGTAAAGGATAACCGATGTCTCGTGCTAAACTCCTATGCTAGAATGATGATTTCCTAAGTATATCTACCCGGAAATCTGATCACTAAACACGCATTAACGCACTAGAGCTCACTCGATTTAGATCGAACGAATTCATCCGGGAATCTTTACCTATGTCTAAGGCAATTCCTCATTGGTTGCGGGTTATGGTGTGAATTTCTTGCACCCTAAGTTAATTTTCTCTCGAAATATTCGCCTAGGCATGAGATTATAACATATGGTGATCCAGCATAAGTCAAACAAGCAAAAACACAAATTCACACCGCATAGCAACGTCAAAATCACTTCAACAATCCTCTATTATAAGAACAAATCACAACTTGGCCTTACATGGCCCTAGTCTTACAAGCTTAGCTCATAGTTGATGGCATAAAAGACATAGATAGATTCATATACATATTCATGGACAATAATGAAAAGAGAAAGCTATTAAAACTCCCTATGTTGAATTGATGATGGATCTTCACTTCAATCTTCAATCCCCAAGCTAACCTTCCTTCTTAATCCCCAAAAAACCAAAAAATCGCCTTGAATCCCCTAGATTTCGAACCCCTCCAATGAGCTGAAAATTTCCTTTTATAGCTTCCAAAAACGGTTATAGCGGTGCCCAGGTGCGGGTGCCTAGGCGCTGCCTACGTGGCTGGAGTTTCTTGCGGGAAAGTTGGGCGGCGCTCGGGCGCGGAAGGTATCGCGCCTAGGAGCGGGATGTGTGATGCCTAGGCATCGTACTGCGTGGGTTGCCTGTTCTTCTCTTCGGCTGGCGCCTAGGCGTGGGTAATGTGGCGCCTAGGCGCCAGCGTGCGAACGTTTCTCTAGAGTTCGTTTGAAATGCCGTCTTTTGCCCTTTTCTTCGTGTATCGTCGCTTAATACCTGAATTCACTTAACACACATATTAAAAGTACGAGTGGCACAATTCAAGCTATAAATGGACCTAAATCATCAATAAAAGGGCGAAAAGTACGTGCAAAAATGACACCTATCAACCCCCCCCAAACTTATCAATTGCTCGTCCTCGAGCAATAAGACCTATAGGATAGGAAAAACATCATCAAACACGGGATAAACAAAAAGAAAAACTACCTAACTCACTTTCGTGGAGTACACAATTGCATTTAATGAATGCAGCAAGCCTTTGAACCTTTGAGTTACCTCAAAGGACGAGTTATAGTCTCGTGAGGGTTTGCATACGATATACCCACAAAATCGTAAGATTTTCAACCCCAATCAATCAACGCAAATCAGTATCATTACTAAAAATGCAATGGCAAGAATTCATTTGTTTAAGCTCAAAATTACATATATATACACATCACATACTTGCTCATCTTACGCCTTAACATCGAAAAGACCATCCTAAGGGTGTAGTGTAAAAAATCTCAAGAATTATAGCCGTGTGTCACTCTTACCACTTTTCAAACGTTAATCCCATATCTATCAATTTTCGATTAGTCACATGGCACGAGAATTGAAGAAAACTTCATAGCCACTTAAAATTCATCACTTAATCCACTTTAGGCATTAACTTATGCAACTTTCAACTCAAAATATTAAAGGCTAGACCATGTGCAATGTTCGGTTCTCTTAGGCTTTCTATGACACCCTTGTAACAAGCTTTAGGCTAATAACTCCCAAATCGGACAGCTTTAGGGTATTAAGTGTAGAGACACTCCTAAGGGCTTAATCGCTCGAGTGTCAAAGGCCACAAAACCAAACTAGGTTTTTATTCACTTTACACTTGCATTGGCATGAGCTTAGCTCAAATTAGCATAATAGTATAGTATTCTGGACAAGGTGCTCTTCGCCCCCAGTATCTATTAAGCTGGACTTTTACAGTCATACCAATGTTCACCTCGTTTATTATTGTTAAGCATACAAAGTTAACATTCTCAGCTCATAACAAATGTGAAAATTCTAGATTGATATTTCCGGGATCAAGCTTTTAAGTGTTTCAAAATGGTTATCCACTCAACTCCTCTACCTTCGATTTATGTGCATATGTGAATCATCTTAAGGGCAATCTAGTCTCGTTTAGGATCCCACAAGCAAGAAAATGATGTGTATAGTCATTAAAAATCCACATTGATAGGAAAAAACATGCCATGTATTCAAATTAACCATTCTCAATGCATTAAGTGAAGGGTTGAAATTCTATCCAAAATTTTTTCAAAATCGCACAAACTTCACATGTAGAGATACCACCCCCCCCCCCCCCCCCCAAACTTGGACCGAAATATATAAAACATGGATAACACGGCTATAATGGATTTAGTATACTCCCCCCCAAACTTATCATGAACATTGTCCCCAATGTTCAAAAAAGAGAAGGGCAAAGTACACCTCACCATAAGGTGCTGAAAAGCAAACCCGAGTCCTCAACTGCAAATGTATCCAAGAGTGGCAACAGCGGTGGGGGCAATGAATGCAACAACTACACATGAAACAATGCTATCCAGACAAAGTGTTAAGAATGGATAGAAGCGAGAAACGAAAATCATCAAACACAACACACAAGATGACAGAAATAAATAAGCATCGACTAGAAACAACGGATGGAACAAACACAACAAAATATCCGAAAAACAAACATCACAGCAACTAACAGCTAAACAAGATCGATATCCAGCAAAAGAAAACAGGAAAAGACTAAATACACATGCTAATCATCCTCATTGACAAAACAGTCCACGAAATCATCATTTTTCGTCTCATAGCCACCCTAATCCTCATCTCCACCCATAATATCATCTATGTCGAGCATATCATCTGTGCCTCCCTCGGGCTCAGCTGAATCACCCCCAATGACTATAGCACCGATCTTAACCATGTCATCAGGCGGTGGAGCGAAGGAGTGCGGGAAATGGGGGGCGCTGAATAGTCAAATGGCCCCCAGCCCAAGAATGCATCATGCTCTCAAAAAAGCTGACGAAAATAAGTGCATCCCTCACTCATCATGACATGCATATCAGTCCTTAATTGCTGTAGATCGGCCCGAATGGTCTCCACATCAGACGATGTGGTGTGGCTGGAACTAGTACCACGAGCAAGAGTCGGATGAGCTCTCGGGGGAATAGGCGGATGGGCTGAAGCTGGGGTGTCCGAGAACGAAAGAGGTAAATCAGCAGGGTCTGTAGTCTTGCTCTAAAGAGCCCTAACACCCCCTGTCAAGCACAGAGCCAAAATAAGAGACGGGAAGATAAACGGGTTCTTCTTTGGATTGGCTGACTCCCCACGTTTTCTCTTGACCTGTGTCGCGTCAACCACTGGAGTGAACTCGATGCCCATCCTCTTGATATGCCCTAATAAAGTCCAGTGGATCAATCCCAAGAAGTTAACTCGTCGCTCTGTCATGATGGAAAACAAAAGTAAGGCACATTCCTTGTTCAACTCTGATCGGTTGGAGCTCGAGAAGAGATTAAAGCAGATAAAGTCGAGCCAAAAGGCTGCCTCGGGGATCAAGATATGACGGGGTAAGTGTGACTCCCCTTCGGACTAAGTCATACCCTCAATAGCAATGACCCCAAGGACCTCGTCAAGTGAAACAGTGTATGTCCCATCTAGCTTGTAGAGGTCAAGATATCCGCAAGTCTTGGGAATAGCCATCCCGAGGCACTCACTAAGGGCCATGGCATCGAAATTGACCCTGCGATCCCAAACCTCAATCGTATATGCCCTCCAACCCAATTTTTCTGTGATGGAAATGTATGCTCCGGTACTATAAAACTCATAAATCCAGGGAAGGCGAATAGCCTCTAAGGGGCAACAAAAATAGTCCAAACCATGGAACTCAATGCGGGCTTTCACGACACTCTTAGCACTGGAAGTAGAAGGCCTTTCTTTGATAACCGTCCTACTGTATAACCCGTTAAAAACGAGTTCTACTTTCGGGTGTAAAGAACAGGAAAGCATAGTCGGTGATATTGTGTCCTGTGGGGGCTTAGGGTTGGTGGATGACCCTTCCCCGACCTTCTTTTTCCCTTTGGATGAGGGATTCTTTTACCTATGACAAATCAACAATCGGACAGCATAACACTGCAAGTTGGCAACCTCTTTCTCCAGAATCAAGCAACCAACCCACAACAACACAAACAATCAAGCAACACCAATCAAACACCCAACAAATTACACCTAAACTGGAGAACCAATTCAGCTAAGACAACCTCTTAGCCAATATCACACAGTTTGGAGACCATAAATTGCAAATCCTAACACAAACAACAATTTGAATTTCCCCAACGCAACCAATCGATAAGCATCAACAATTCTGGTAGAAAATCGCATAAAAGGATAAGCCCATGCCCTATTCGGCTCAAATACACAGAAATGTTAAAGAGGATTAGCCAATCACTCACCTTAGGGTTGAAAATGCACAGATCCGAGACCCAAAATGCGAGGAGAGAGACTGTAGCTATTCACGGCGGTGAATCGACGGTGATAATTGACGGATATTAAAGAAAATCGGCAGTTCTAGCAGTGGCTAAGGTGAATTTAGGGCGGAGATGATGTGGGCTCGGCGGAACAGAGTGCAGAGAGGAAGAGATGATGATTTTTTTTTACCTAACTTTGACTGAATTTTAAAATAAATACCTATTCGGCGCCTAGGCGCGTGTATGACGGCGCCTGCGAAGCACAAATTAGCCTTTGGATTCATTTGGCTCCCGGGCGCGAGATATGTGACGCTTGGGCGTGGGGCAAATGGCGCCTAATCGTGGAATTGGTGGTGCTCAGGCGCCATGATGCGAAGCAATGGTGACTTTTGGGCTCCTTCGGTGCCTAAGAGTGGGATGCTGGAGCCGAGGCGTGTTCTGGGTCGGTGCCCAGGCATGAGTTAGATGGCGCCGAGCCGTGTTCTGGGTCGGCGCCCAGGCGTGGTTTTGACACATTGAAATTTAAGTCGATTTCCTGTAAAAATAAAGAAAGACAACAATAAACACAACGATAAAATCAAACTAAACAAAGACTAAGCACAAGAAAACAAAGTAAACAAAACGTGAAACACGAAAATACGAGAAAGGAAAAAGAGCTTGGGTTACCTCCCAAGAAGCGCTAGTTTATAGTTGGTAGCTCGACTTAAGATTATGGAATCATGGAGGATCCCCGAGAGGGATGGTCACTTGGTCCCTTGGTCCATCAATCCCCATATAGTGCTTCAACTCTTGAGCGTTTGTCATGAAGGTTTGTCCTATATCTGTTGTGAGTTCAATGGCACCCGAGGGATATATGCGAGATACAAGAATTGGTCCCGACCATCTTGACTGGAGCTTCCCGGGAAAGAGTCGAAGGCGAGAGTTGTATAGGAGAACCCTCTCACCCACGTGAAACTCCTGGGGAAGAATGTGCTACGTTTTTGTTCATTCCTCGTAAAGTTTGGCATTCTCATAAGCTTGGTGGCGCCATTCCTCGAGTTCGTGCAATTGTAACAATCGATTTGTACCTACAAGTGTAGAGTCAAAATTTAGAAACTTAATAGCCCAATAGGCACGATGCTCAAGTTCAACTGGTAGGTGCCATGCTTTTCCAAAAACGAGGTGATACGGGGACATGCCAATTGGGGTTTTAAATGCGGTCCTATAAGCCCATAAGGCGTCATCTAGCTTTAGAGATCAATCTTTCCCAGATGCATTGACCATTTTTTCACGAATGCGTTTAATTTCTTTATTAGACACCTCAACTTGCCCACTCGTTTGAGGGTGGTAGGGAGTTGGAATCTTATGTCTTACCCCATACTTGTTCAATAAGTATTCGAATTGCTTGTTGCAAAAATGGGTGCCCCCATCACTAACGATAGATCTAGGTGTTCCAAAACGAGTGAAAATTCTTTTTCTTAAAAATCAAGTAACCACCCGAGCATCGTTAGTGGGCAAAGCCTCGGCTTCAACCCATTTTGAGACGTAATCAAACGCAATAAGAATATACTTATTGGAACAAGAACTGGGGGAGGGTCCCATGAAATCAATACCCCAAACATCAAATAGTTCACATTCAAGCATGCTATTCAAGGGCATTTCACGCCTTTTTGAGATATTACCCGTTCGTTGGCACCTATCACATGATTGGACATACAAAAATGCATCTTTAGAGAGTGTGGGTCAAAAGAAACCTGATTGAAGCATCTTAGCCACTGTTTTAGAAGGCCCAAAATGGCCATTTACACACATGTCATGGCAATGAGCTAGAACCGATGCTATTTCCTCCTCGTGGGCACATCTTCGAATGAGGCCATCTGCACAAATCTTAAATAGATATGGTTCGTCCCACAAATATTGCTTCACATCAAAGAAGAATTTATTTTTTTGATGAAAAGTGATATCTGGGTGAAGAACTCCCGTGACAAGATAATTTGGAAAATTGGCATACCAAGGAATATCGTTATGAAGTATAGCATACAATTGCTCATCGGGAAACTCCTCACAAATGGGTTTATCATACGCGCACTCGGGGATAGGAGCCTCTATCCTAGACAAATGGTCGGCAACCACGTTTTCTACTCCTTTCTTATCCTTAATTTCTATGTCAAATTCTTGAAGAAGTACAACCCACCTAATGAGTCTAGGTTTGGCATCCTTTTTAGCAAGCAAGTACTTTAGTGCGGAGTGATCGGTGTACACAATTACTTTATTCAAAACGAGATAGGCATGGAATTTGTCAAAATGCAAATACTATAGATAGTAACTCTTTCGGTGGTTGCATAATTCATTTGTGCATCCTTTAGAGTCCTACTAGCATAATAGATGGTTTGAAATACCTTTTCCTTGCGTTGGTCAAGTACCGTACCAACCGCGGTGTCACTTGCATCAGACATCAACTCGAAGGGCAAGCTTCAATCGGGAGGGGCCATGATGGGGGCGGATATCAACCGCTCTTTCAAAGTGAGGAATGCCTCTTTCTTGACTACCTCTTGTATTTGTGGGTTAGACCTCCTTTGTGGTTGACGTGTAGGCTTGGCGGAGTCCTCCATGAGTAGTTTGTGCATGCATATAGTTGGGCTAATGCCTTTAATGTCCACAATTGTCCACCCAAAAGCTTTCTTGTTGACCCTCAAAACTCCCATGAGTTGTTCCTCTTGTTCCCCTGTCAAAGAAGATGAGACAATTAAGGGCAATGTCTTATTATCATATAAGAATACATATTTCAAATGCAAATGCAACAGTTTAAGCTCAAGGGTAGGGGCCTCTTCAATGGAAGGGCGAGGGGGAGCCGATAGATATCTTTCTAACTTTTCAACCCCCATGACAACGTAAGGAGTTTGCTTTTCTAAACTACACATGATTTCCAATTGCTCCTCACTCGCCAAATCGACATCCATGGATTGCAAAAGACATGCCTCCAGCGGGTCATCTACCATGTGTGCCCGAAATGTCTCACCAATCAAAGTGTAAAATGCATCAATGAGTAAACATGAATCATGATCATATGGATGTTTAAGCACTTTAAAAACATCAAATATAACCTTCTCATCACCCACATAGAGAGTGAGCTTACCATTAGCGAGATCTATGATTGCCTTACCCGTGGCGAAGAATGGTCACCCTAGAATCAACAGTACTTCCACGTCCTCTTCCATGTCAAGCACCACGAAATCGACCGGGAAGTGAAATTTGTCCACTTGCACAATTACATCTTCAATGATGTCCTTCTGGTGCTTAATTGAACGATCCGCTAATTGTAAGGACATCGATGTAGGTTTGGGCTTCCCTAGACCGAGCTTCTTGAAGATAGAGTAGGGAAGAAGATTGATACTCGCTCCCAAATCGCATAGCACCTTGTCAAAGGTAAGATGACCAATAGTGCATGGTATGGTAAGACTCCCCGGGTCCTTGAGCTTGCGAGGGAATTTATTGAGTAAGACGGCGGAACACTCCTCGGTTAGATAAACCGTTTCATTTTCTTCCCACATTTGCTTGTTGGATAAAATATCCTTGAAGAACTTAACATAGTTTGGCATTTGCAAGATAGCGTCCACAAAAGAAATATTTATCCTCACCTCACGAAGAATTAGACAGAATACGGAGGAAACTCAGGTCCATCTCCTTCTTTTTCTTCTTCTGTGCATTTGGGAAGGGAAGACGGATCTCAATGGGAGGAGGAAGCGTTGGAATCGAAGGACTAGGGCCGGAAGAAACAGAAGGTGGCGCCTCGGCGCGGCATGGTCGATGCCTCGGCGCTGTCAATATGGCGCTTGGGCGCGGATGTGAGAGCTATTTTTTCCTGCTGTGTCATGCTTGGCGCCTGGGTGTCGTCTGAGCCACGCCTGGGCACAGATGTGCGTAACAAATTGTCAGTGCTAACTGTCACTGGCGCCTGGGCGTGAGGAACTTCATGCTCGAGCGCGGACATGCGAATAAGATCACTTTTAACTTGTTTCCCACTTTTCAAAGCAATGGCATGTCATTGTTCTTTCGGGTTCTTTTTCGTATCACTTGGTAGAGTCATCGGGGCTCTCCCACTTACCACGGAGGATATTTGACCCATTTGTGTCCTCATATCCTTCATCTCCATGAACATACCTTCATCATATTGCGGAGTTCATTGATCGACGTATCCGATTTTCTTATGTGATCATCAAGTCGCTTGTCGATTGTGGGAGGTTGTGCTTGCCCTTTCCCTTGTACATTGAGATTTCCTTGCCTTGGAGGTGGGTTGTTGAAAGGAGGCCTCAGAGGTTGGTAAATGCCCGGTTGTGCATTTTGTGCGGGGTTTGGTCTCGTTGGGAAGTTTTCGGGCACGTGAAAGTTCAACAAGTGTCGATTATGCTTCCCAACAAAATTTACATCTACAACCTCCGGTTCTGGGGCAACCAATTTCTCTAATTATTGCACACAAGCAACCCTTCGATTTGGTGGAGGAATCTCATCATCATCTTCGGGGTAAAGTTCATCCTCCCTAGCTATTTGCTCAAGCTTAATCCACACGGTCATACTATCAAGGCCCAAAAGGTCACCACTGGCTCCCGCATTGAGTCGGTGTCGAATCGGAGATCGGACTCCATTATAGAAGTGGTGAACTTGCTCGTCTCGGGTATTATTGTGATCGGGGCACTTTCGAAGCATACCCTTGTACCTTGCCCATGCGGATGCTAAGGACTCGTTCCTTGTTTGTTTAAACCCCTTGATCTCACTTCTAAGCTCATTGATTTTTGATGGAGGGAACATATGAGAAGGAATATGGAAATGTGGAGTAGCAAAGTCCGGGAAGATAACGCATCCTAGTGTAGTGTGTACCCGGGGTGGTTGATTACCACGAACCGATGGAGGAGGCGGTGGAGGTGCCAGTTGCATTGCTTGGAGTATATTTTGCAACCATTCCCTATTTTTCGGAAGATTCATGTCGGGAAAGTTCCCATTCGGATTTGGATTGAAGTTGTGGGCCATTTCTCGAGCTCGTCTACAAGCCTGAAGAACACGCTCTACCTTGGGCTCAAAATCGAATAGGGGCTCGTTGGAGGAGCGGGTCATGCATCACAACCAAACCTTTCAAGTAAGCACAAGAAACAAAATTAGACTAATACGAAAATAAAAGAAAAGCAAGAAATAAACAATGACTAAGAATTATGAAAACGTAAACGAAAATAAAAAACTAAAAATAAACAAGTCCACGGCAACGACGCCAAAAACTTGACACGCTAGAAGCTAACGTGCTTGAATAGCGAGTGCACAAGTCCTGTGTAGTAATAAATGTGGACAATAAGTCCGGGTTGTCGAACCTTAAGGACTTGAATTTTAGTTTAAGATTCGTAATGAAATAAACAATTAAAGTAAAGGTAAATTGAAGGTAAAACGCGTAAGATAAAAACGAAGACACACGAAGGATTGAAAACCAATTATAAAGGGAGACTAAAGCACATGTTAGGTCCAAATTGCTCAATTATACTTATAAAGATTCTCGTTGAAGGTTTACGCTTATGTTGCTATGGTTAAAGCTCCTAGGGTAAAGGATAACCGATGTCTCGTGCTAAACTCCTATGCTAGAATGATGATTTCCTAAGTATAACTACCCGGAAATCTGATCACTAAACACGCATTAACGCACTAGAGCTCACTCGATTTAGATCGAACGACTTTACCCGGGAATCTTTACCTATGTCTAGGGCAATTCCTCATTGGTTGCGGGTTATGGTGTGAATTTCTTGCACCCTAAGTCAATTTTCTCTCGAAATATTCACCTAAGCATATATGGTGATCAAGCATACGTCAAACAAGCAAAAACACAAATTCACACCACATAACAACATAGGAATCACTTCAACAATCCTCTATTATAAGCATAAATCACAATTTGGCCTTACATGACCCTAGTCTTACAAGCTTAGCTCATAGTTGATGGCATAAAAGACATAGATAGATTCATATACATATTCATGGACAATAATGAAAAGAGAAAGCTATGAAAACTCCCTATGTTGAATTGATGATGGATCTTCACTTCAATCTTCAATCCCCAAGCTAACCTTCCTTCTTAATCCCCAAAAACCCAGAAAATCGCCTTGAATCCCCCAGATTTCGAACCCCTCCAATGAGCTAAAAATTTCCTTTTATAGCTTCCAAAAACGGTTACAGCGGCGCCCAGGCGTGGGTGCCTAGGCGCCGCCTACGTGGCAGGAGTTTCTTGAGGGAAAAGTCGGGCGGCGCTCAGGTGCTGAAGGTATCGCGCCTAGGAGCGGGATGTATGATGCCTAGGTGCCTTACTGCGTGGGCTGCCTGTTCTTCTCTTCGGCTGGCGCCTAGGCGTGGGTAATGTGGCGCCTAGGTGCCAGCATGCGAATGTTTCTCTAGAGTTCGTTTGAAATACCGTCTTTTGCCCTTTTCTTCATGTATCGTCGCTTAGTACCTGAATTCACTTAACACACATATTAAAAGTATGAGTGGCACAATTTAAGCTATAAATGGACCTAAATCGTCAATAAAAGGGCTAAAAGTGTGTGCAAAAACGACTCCTATCACTCGAAAAGTATAAGCATAGATAACTTTCTCTGTTTTCTCTGCTGTGAATTTGAAAGGTAGGAGAAGATGAAAGTTTGTAGTAATGACGAAAAAGGAAAGATCTGATATATATATATGAGATAGACACCCGGTCATGAAAAGGCGCGCCCTTTCTTAAAGAGTAATGATGAATTTGAAGAGACCGGGACAACTGTTCATGAAGGTTGGCACGTCCGTTGTCACTAATTGTAGCCGCTGAAATATCAAAAGTCTTCTAAGAAGAGACGGGTCATTTAATACACATGAATTTGAAACATTCATGTGTATTAGGGGGGCATTTGTTTACGCATAAATTAAAATCGAATTTGGGCCTATGTTCGAATAAGGTTCAAAAGGGATAACCCCGATAAAATCAGATGGGCCTACAAATAATGAAGCCCAGAATACGAGTGCTAAAAGAAGAATATGGGCTAGATTTAATAAAAGCCCAAAGGTCAAAGAACAAAAGAAAAAAGAGGCCCAGGACCAGGGATCAACTTAACATCAGAAAATAGGCGCCAAATCAAGAGAAAAAGAATTCGAAAAAGAATCCGAAAAAGAAGTTGGCAGATGTTTTATGGAGAAAATGTGGGAGTTACAAGAAACCGAAGATAAGGCGTGGAAGTTGGAAGAAACCGAGGAAAAAGAGGAGTATGTACATCAGAAAAGAGGAAGAAAAAAAGGGAATCAACACACAACCAGACAGACGCTGCAGTTTTTATTCATTTCATTAGGAGTAGAGATAGAGTAGTCGTAGCGTAGCTTTTTAGGAGTAATTAGATTTAGCACCTTGTACTTTCTTAGTTAGCAATAATGTTAATAGCATTCGAAGGTTGATAATCCCGATTGTATTCAAGCGTTGCAATAGAAGTAATTCGGACGAAGAATTCTTCATGAAGGTGTAAATTTATGTTGAAGCTTTTAGTGTTTAGTAATTGCTTGTGATTTTGATATACTTCTACACTTCTCGAAGGTTAAATTAATAATAGTTAAAGTCATAAACCATCTTTAGCAAATATAAGCAGGGGTTAATAGATAATTCTAAGTTGTGAATTATCAAGGGGCTTGGATCGACGACTCGAAATCCTTCCCTAGTCCAGTTTGTTTTTGAATCGAAACACATAGTGCTATCAACAAATAACAAGTGGGAAACCCGTGGAGCTCCTCTAGCAACAACACCACCACGAATTTGACCTCTCCATTCCGCCTCTTGAATCATACTGCTAAATACCTCTGCAATGAATAAAAACTAGTATTGGCGACAAATGTACCTATATCTCTAAAACATAATTTTTCTAACTTTTAATCTGTAAAATGGAACGAGACTAGACAAAATGCCATCCGATCGGTCCCTAAAAGTTGCTATCGATAACGTTAGATTTTACGAAGTTTTATACTTTCTGAATACTCAAAGTTTCATAGATTTTCGAGTGATTTGATTTGACAATATTCGTTAAATCTTTCCTATTTCATTATGTAGGATGAAAAGATGATTGGAAATAACTGAGCAAAAATGTGAAGAAATAAAGATTATTTGAGTAAAATGAAAGACAAATAAAAATTTAGCTTCTGTTGAAGTAAACAAAGCCACGCAGCCTGGTTTAGGTGTAAGTTCGTTTGTTTAATACAATATGCTTACTTATTCCAAAAAAAATAAAAATAAACCAAAGCCGCAGCGTTGCTCGTCTCTCGCACCTATGCGTTTTTTTTTTATTTAAATTTGCAACAACAAATAAATTTATTACTTGTTTATTTATTAGTTACAATTACAAATAAATGTAAGAATTATAATCAAAATTAAATAATCCAACAACCTACACGCTAAATTACTTGAATCCAACTCAGTCGAACTATTCGATTTAATAAGTAATTGTGCAGTTTTAGAAAAAACTTATGTAAAACCACATATATAAACTTGAGTGAATTTTTATCATAAAACCGTCATAACCTGACCATGTACACCCTTAATTATTCTCCTACATTCCTCTAGATATATTTACTTAGCATTGGGGCCCAAACATCTATTGCCTTTTCAATTAACATAAAAAAAATAAAAATTTAAAGCATGTATGGAAATTGGAAACTACTCCTATATGTTAAGTTCCTCATCCACACCAAAAAAAATCAATTTCATATAAGACACTATATCATTAAAAGTTAAGGAATTAAAATTATTCAAAAAGAGATGTTTGCCTTAATTTTTACTATCCATCCAAGTGACAAATCATAATTTATTCATTTTCAATTGAGAGGCCATGTAAAATTTTCTTAGAGAAATAGTATAAATGCAATTCATAAACTAATTTGGTAGGGGGCAATTTTATCTCTTAAGTATCAAACTTCAAAATATTAATGTGATTAGTGGTTCCTAGAGTTCCAGTTTGCAACTTCCATGATGATGATTGTTCATCAATGGAAAAACATGATCATCAATGTCATAAAAATTCAAGATGCGAACAACTCTTGTTCGTTTCTGAATTTTAGGTTACATGTGGGGCTGAATTTTGCATTGTCCTAGGACCAAAGCACTAGAAGCACCATAGAGAAAATAAGGTTCAAATACAACTTGAAAATTAGCAAAAAAAACACAAAATCCTGATACAAGGAGTGGATGCTAACTAAAGTTAACTTTGGGAGTGTTAATGTAAGACACTTCTAGCCTCCTTATTTCACTTAGCAATCCTTGAATAGTTTCAGAAGCCTCCTACAATAAGATTAACAAAAATATTCTCAACTGTTGGAAGTAAATTAACAAGAACTCAGATAGATTTTAGAAAAATAAAATTGAAAAATATACACTTAATCTTCTCCTCAAATTTTGTTCCTCTTGTTCTCGTCGGAACCTTTCTTCTGAGAACGAAGTAACAAATGTTTCTTGTTCTCGATCCATTTTATCCATTTTTTGCTTCATATCTTCAAGCTGAAACCAGACAGGGATAGAGACTAATTCAATCAATGGAGTAAAAAGAAAATCTTTACATCGTTCAATAAACATTCACGCTCTTCTGTTCTGTTCCCGCCAAGAATATTTGAAAACTATTGCGCTAAAAAAAAATCCATAGAAACTGAATAGCACTCACCTGAGAATTACTCCTATCTTTTTCATACTGCAATTCATTCTGGTAATTCTTCAACCTGCAGATAGAAACTTGAAGTGTTAAAAAACAGGAGTAAAATAAGAACCACCTACGTAAATTTGTACCATGATTAAATTTCATACCTGTTTTTCAACCTAAAATTCTCATCTTTCAACTTGAAATTCTCTGCTTTCAAGCGATCATTCTCTTCTTGCATCCTAGTATTCGAAGGAAAACGGACAGAGCCATCTACAATGTTCTCTTCTCTCTGTATTAGAGGGCAAGGAAATCAGATAATAATCAACTAGAAAACTAGCTAGCTAATACATCATTTGGATTTATCATTGGCCGAGTTATCAGGAGAAACTGACAAATGAAATGCCGGCTTTGCATAATCCAAAAACCTTATGTTTCGTTGATGAGTAGTTACAGATTAAGTAAGCTAAGAAGTAAAGATGGAACTGAATCAAGAAGAACTATCCATACCTTGATCTGTACATTTGAAGCTGCTGCTTGGTCTAATGGACATTCTGAGAGAGGCTTCACACTAACACCAGATGGACAAGGATTATTCTGATTTCTAGTTTGTGCCTCACGCTGGGGCGATCTATATTCATTATTAGCATTCGATTTTGGCGTTGGTGTGGGCGTGGGCGCACCACCAGTGGCGATGTTCACATTTGTATTGCACTTGGCATTGAATTTATCTTTCCAACTTGATGAAGGTTCTTTCTCAGGCGAAGTAGACTTTTTCTTTAGATTACGCCGCTGAGCATATCCAATGAGTTGGCAGTTCGAAGACCTGTTAATAAAAAATAATTTCCTAATCAGTAATTTAATAATTACTGGAGGATAGGGCTTCAAATCGCGGGTTTACATATAGAGAACAAACCAATAAATCTTCTGTAAATGTATTAGCCTATTCTCGAGCCTAGATAGTGCAGTTGTGCGCTCAAATCCCTGTTTATCATGTGCTGGTTCGACAAAATTAGCTTCCAAAACACCTAAATCATACAATGTAAGAGTAATAAAACATGTTATGTTATTTTAAATCCAAACAGAAAATCTGTTGGAAACAATGAAACATTGACTCGGAAATATACCTATGACTCCTCGGCCATCACTTCCAGCAGCATTCCAAACCCTCCAAAAAGGCTGAAAGAAAAATGGAGGATTCAATATTTACGACACAAAGAGGGTAGAGTTGGCAACATAGGTAAGTGTTATTAACACTAAATGAAAGTGAAAACTGAGACCAACCCTGATAAGCCTATTCTTATGATAAACGTTGAACCCTTGAACATCAATATGATGTCTTGCATCTTTAATAAATCCAAGAATCACCTCAGCTACCATCTATTCGTACAAAAGAGAATAACCAAAACATGTTAATTAACGGGTCGCATTTATGGATATAAAGATAAAAGATGGGAGTATAAAGAAATTACATCCTTTGGTGCCACTTTTGCACCACAAATCACTGGCTTATATACAAGATTCTGAGAGTGGATCATATCATCAGCTATATTATGATGATCAACATCTTTCCCTCGTAGGATGACACGAAAACCAGGAGGAATCCTACGATACAAAATAGACGCATAGCTCTGGAAGAACAATGTAATCAAAATCCATAATTGCACACAAAAGAGATTATGGGGAAAAATACAAAGAAAGAACGATGAATTAAGTGAAAAGATGGCAATACCCTCAATGAATGTTGATAAGTAAGAAAATGTCTAGAGCTTGGGTAACTTCTTGCCATCTCTATCTTCTTCTCATCTCTAATGGCACCTCTAATTTGAATGTCCTGATAAAGAAAAGTTAATACAAATTACTCAGCCAATGCTTTCAATTTTTAGATGATATTTATTAATCTGAAGCAAAATAAAAAAATTGTATAAAGGATCAGAAGCATACATGTTGATCAATGTCAAAATCGAGTTCAAGTGAACCCTCATCATCCTCCCAAAGATTATAGATTACGACACGTGTGCCTTGATCTTTAACAAGATCGAACTACGTACAACAAAAACAAATTAAGTACTTAAGCAAAACTGAGGATAGTTAGAAGCTATATATTTGATCCGCTAATTAATAACTAATAAGATTTGGACCTGTTGAAGAAGATGTTCTTCACTTTCATAAGGAGACCATTCCACAATAGTTTCGAGATTTCTTTGCCAACATTCAGATGAAGATTTCACAAGCTTGTTCCAAGCTGCTCCCTTTTTCTCATAATCAATCTATTCACCAAGCCACAAAAATAATTCTCAGAAAAATGATATATAAATGCAAAGATTGTAAACGAAATACAGAGAGTAATACCTACCATCGGAACAACTATATCTTCCTTGCCAGTATTCCGCAAGAATGTAAAGGACAGCATTCCAATACTTTGTGTTGTGCTACAAAAGCAAAGTAAACACAATAATTTATCATACCGTATTTAAAGATTGATTAATAGACAAAAACAGAAGTAATTCATATAAAAAAACAGCAACTACCTTGCACCATACTTCCCCTGACAGCGAGAGAACACAATTACATCTGCCCCAAGCCTCATAGTACTAGTCTTAAAGCCATTTCCATCTGATCGAAATTAGATAAAATTTAAAAAAAGGGTTAACTATAAAAAACCAAATCAAACATGTTTAGTGTTATTAGCATATATATAATGTATTTTCGCTTACATTGACCAATTGTGTTTGCCATTTTGCTTTTAGCAGAATACCCTAGAGACATGCATTGCCGCATCTTATCAGGAGTCATGCCGCCACCATTATCTGCACGCGGTTTAAAAATGTAATCGCGTATGAACAGGAAATCGATCTCACTCAAGTTAAGTAAGTTAAGCTACTAAATTTCATAATGTGAATAATTTTACGCAACTATAAGGAACTTAATGAAATGGAAAGACACGCATGGAATAGAGAATTATGAGGGAGACTTGAATTCTTCTGTTAAAACATGCATGTCATATTCACCAATAACACTACATATAAAGAAAGAAATGCTAATAATACCTTCAACCAACACCATCTTAGTTTTGTCCTTCATGTTCTCCAGCACGTCGACATGGACATAGGTAGCTCCAAAGCAAACCTGATATTAATCAATATATATATATATATATATATATATATATATATATATGCTCAATCAGCCATCAAACCACAATTATAAACATGAAGAAGCTAGCCAAAGCCCTATATTGTGTATGAGTGTAGTGCAAGTACCTCATCTAAGGCGTTATCGAGAAGCTCAGCAAAAGCTAGAAAATTAAAGAGTAAGTTTAAATGAAAATTTGAGGGAATTGATTATAAGAAATGGAAAATGACATTTGAATAAAATAATATTCACCTCCCAAAGCCCATTTGTGGCTAGTTGCATTAGAGTGCAAAAATTTAGGATGAACTCGGACATGATCCATATCCGCTGTAGAATTATTAATAAATTGTTAAAACTAGATACAGACTTAGCATGTACACATATTTATAATGTGTAACCAAATTGATTCAATAAAATTGGACATGTAGAAAGACAAGAATATTTAGTATACCAAATTCTGAACCTGATCAGTTTATTAATATTGAATATCATCATCTTGTTGTAATTAAAAAAAGGAAAAACAAAAAAGTTTAATACTTACCAACGGAGACCCCATTATCGCAGCAGCCCTCGTATTCGCCGGCTTTCCAAAACTGTTTACAACTCTGCATCAGAGTAACCACTTTCTCTTTCTCTTTTTCCACTGCAACTAATGCCTTAGATACATGCTTATCATTATTATTATCATTAATAATTTCCTCTTCCTCTTTCACCCCAACAACATTAACAACTTCATCATTAGAAACGCTTGTAGTAATTGGTGCAACGGTTCGTTTATGGATCGGGTCAAGAAACCCAACAGGCAGAACCGCTTCAATTTTCGGCTTCTTCTTCTTCGGGTTAAGTTCTACGTCGGATTCATCATCGTCATCGGAACTGAAACTCCAACGCTCACCGCTGCTACTGCTTAGAGAAATTATTTGTCGCCCACCCCGGTTTTCTTCCGCTAATTTCTCCGATACGTCCACGTTTTCTTGTTTGATATTATGATCACCCATATTGTGGAGAATATATATATATATATATATATATAAGTATAAACCAGGGTTTTTCAGGGTTTCTGTTAAGTTTTTGAGAGAGGGAGAGAGAAGTATATTATAGAGGTGAGAGTTTTTTTTGCGGGAGGGGGGAGGGGGAGTTATATATAGAGAGAGAGAGAGTGGGGTTTTGGTTTTGGGGGGGGGGGGGGGGGGGGGGGGGGGGGGGGGGGGGGGGGGTGGCGCCAGTTACGATTTTAACCGCCACCCGCGTGCGTGGGCAGTGGGGATATGAGTTGGTTTTTGGGTTTTGGGGCCGGGTTCGGGCCCAAGTTTGTTATCAATTCTTGGAGGGAATCCCAAAAGGTTTTGGTGTGATCCTATCCTAGCTATGATCTTATTGAGAATATATATATATATATATATATAGGAAGTTGAGATATCATATAGTACTTAAAGTTGTCCTACTTAGATCTTTTTTTTTTGGTAAGAGTCCTACTTAGATCAAATATATATATATGTTCCTAATATGAAGGTAAGGAAATAGAGTTCTACAAGGAAACATATAGTTAACAACATAAATAGGAGTTCCCAATCAATGGGAAAAATTGCAATTTAGTCCCGTAGGATGAGGTTTATTGAAATTTTAGTCCCATTATTTGTAAACTTGAAGTCCCACAAAATGCATTTTATTTTGGTCTCAACCGTAAAAAATTGGACAAAATTTTGCATGAGTAATCTACTGATCATGTGCAAAGCACATGACAAAATTAACCTTTTCTGTTTATTTTTTAACAGTTACAAGGTTGTAAATAATGAGACTGAAAATACAACACACTCTGGGACTAATATGTTTATGTTAGTAATAGCTTTTACAATTTACAAAATAAAGAATCCTAATAGATTAAAGAAATACAGTTATTGTAGGAAAGCACAATCACAATTAAAAGTTCTCCTAATTACAACAAATTCTACTTTGGCCCAATTCTAACTTATTACTTCCATTCAGGAATTCAGGAATATATGCGGTTGAGTTTAGGCGATTACTTATGAAAATTTCAACTTAAACCCAAAAGATATGAGTTAACAAAAATTTAACCCAAAACCAAACAAATATATTTTCAAACCAAGTGGCTCGTTGAATTGGATTATTCGTCAATCGGGTTGGTCGATTTTATTAAATTTAATTATATTTGATCCCAACTCAAATTATTTGTTTTTTCAACTAAAATAAATAAAGATAGAAAAATATTGAATAGCTTAGTGTTATGCAAATAAATAGTAAGACGTATATCATGATTTGTAGGTAGGGGTTGCACACAGTTCGGTTTTTGCAATTTTTTAGTTAAGTTTATACCATATCAGTAATTACAGATTAGATAGTTAAAATTAAAACCGAACTTTTTGTAACAAAAAAAAGAAAAAGTTTTTAAATCGGTATCATCATATTTGATATTATGCGATTTATGGTACGGTTCCGCTGTAATTTTTTTATATATTCATATACATATAATTATGTCCACTTTTTATACACAAAATTTCATGAAATTTCATTAGATATTCATTATTTACAACTCTATCACATAAGAGACCCTCAGACTTGACATATCTTAAAGCAATAGAAAAAACAAAGACTAAATATAGAAAAAGAAAAGTACCTATAATTCACATGAATATCTCGATAAATATTATTATTTAATATTGATGAACTTTAAAAAGATTTGAGTGAGTAAAACTTTACATTAATACATTAAATAAAAAAGAAAGTTATTTACTCATGACAATGCAAAATAAAAATCAAATAAGAGTTCAATGTAAGAAATATTAATCAATAGGACTTAATTAATTGAATGATGCCATATACCACCTTTGTCACTTCTTTAATTTTTGGTTAGAAATAGATGCAATAAATGCATTTGAATTGATATCCGTAATTTATGTTTACCATAACAAATCGATATCTTACCTTATCAAATCGGTGAAAAATTACGGGTCGTATATAGCATTTCTCTAATTAAAAATATAAGTTCAAAATGAATCAACTAAGGGCTCGTTTGGATGGGCGGATTTGGCTGAGGGGATTTGAAATGCCCAGGTCAAATCCATTGTTGATGTTTGGCCGAAAACATAAATCTGTGGATTTGAAATCCGCCTTTGAGCCTGATGGATTTGATACCTAATTTTTAATGGATTTGAAATCTTTCCATTACCCCTGTCATTTGAAATCCTTTGCAGCTGGAGTTCCCGTCTCTCTCCTCTCAAATAGCTTGATAGGTGCGCTTCTCTCTCTATTCGTACTATATCTCTCTCTTTTCTCATTCTCTCGATCTCTGTCAATCCAAATTTGAATTAAGGTTTAGGTTTTATAACTTTCTTTTCTTCTTTTCGTTCAAATCTGTAGTAATAGTTCGAAATTTGGTAATAATTTCCACTAATGCTTCAAATATGGAATCCTAGTGACGCTCTTGAAATTGCTTCCTAGTTGGATTAAGGTGTTTAAAATCAGGTTTATCTCATCAATATCTATTGCATTCTGTTTTGTTGTGTGATTTGTGTATTTCTCATTTTTTACGGTCACGTAAGCAAGTTTATGCTGTTTTTTTGGGTTTGATTTGTATGAAGTTATGTTCGGTTGTTCCCTAAATGTAGAGTACTTATGGCTGTTTTGTTTACGGTCACGTGCGCAAGTTTATGCTATTTTTTTAGATCTGATTTGTATGGAGTTATATTCGATTATTGCCTAAATGTAGAGTACTTATGGCTGTTTTGAGGAAGTTACTGGTTTAATATCTCGAAATCATAAAATAGGTGTATGTAGGTTAAACAAATAATAGACAATTCTAACTTATTACTTCCATTCAGGAATATATGTGGTTGAGTTTAGGCGATTACTTATGAAAAATTCAACTTAACCCCAAAAGATATGAGTTAACAAAAATTCAACTTAAACCAGAGAAAGTGGATGAAGCGCTTAGTTATTCAAGTTGGGTAGAAGCGATGCAAGAGGAGCTTAACCAATTTGCCAGGCCAACTCGCCAAGGAATTATTGGGACTAGATGGATTTTCAGGAATAAAATGGACGAAGATGGTATTGTTGTAAGAAACAAAGCCAGAATGGTTGCTCAGGGTTATTGTCAAGAAGAGGGTATTGACTTTGATGAGACCTATGCTCCAGTAGCCCGTCTTGAAGTCATTCGGATGTTCCTAGCGTTTGCTACATTCAACAAATTCACAGTATATCAAATGGACGCGAGGAGTGCTTTCCTGAATGGTAAACTCCAAGAAGAGGTATATGTGGAGCAACCCCCAGGATTCATCAACAACCATAGCAAAAGTATGGTCTACAAATTGGATAAGGCACTTTATGACCTTAAACAAGCACCAAGAGTCTGGTATGACACTCTCTCTATCTTATTACTTCCATTCAGGAATATATGTGGTTTAGTTTAGGCAATTAATTATGAAAAATTCAACTTAAACCCAAAAGATATGAGTTAACAAAAAATTTACCCGAATCCAAACAAATATATTTTCAAACCGAGGGGCCCGTTGAATTGGATTATTCATCAATCGGGTTGGTCGAATTTTTAAAATTTAATTAGATTTGATCCCAACTCAAATTATTTGTTTTTTCAACTAAAATAAATAAAGATAGAAAAATATTGAATAGCTTAGGCTCTGTATGGTTGTGTTTTCGAAAATTAATTTTGAGTTTTTATTGGAGAATGTGTATTATAGAAATTCTTGTGAAAATATATTTTTTTTGTTTGTTTGGATGTGTTTTTGAGAAATGTTTGGAAATTGTATAGATGTGATATAAAGTTGATTGAAAGTTATATATGTAATGATGATAAGAGAAAAAATTAGAATAATATTTTATTTATGATAAAGTAAGAAAAAGAATGTGTTGGATAGCTGAATTATGTAATTAATGAAGAGAGAGAATGGAGTGATTGAATTGATGAAATGACGAGTAGTTATATAAGAGAATGTGTAAAAGGATTTAAAATTTGAGTATTTCCTGTAGAATTTACCTTGGAGTGTGCATTTCATTTTCTGGTGATCCAGAAAATGAAAATACAACTCAAAATACCTAACCATATAGAGCCTTAGTGTTATGCAAATAAATAGTGAGATGTATATCATGATTTGTAGGTAGGGGTTGCATACAGTTCGGTTTTGCAATTTTTTAGTTAAGTTTTATATCATACCAATAATTACGGATTAGATAGTTAAAATTAAAACCAAACTTTTTGTAACAAAAAAAAAAACTTTTTAAACCGGTATCAACATATTTGATATTATGTGATTTATGGTATGGTTTCGCAGTAAGATTTTTATAGATTCATATACATATAATTATGTCCACTTTTTATACACAAAATTTCATGAAATTTCATTAGATATTCATTATTTACAACTTTATCACATAATAGACCCTCAGACTTAACATATCTTAAAGCAATAGAAAAAAAAAAGACTAAATATATAGAAAGAGAAAAGTTTTTATAATTCTCATGAATATCTCGATAAATACTATTATTTAATATTGATGAACTTTAAAAAGATTTGAGCGAGTAAAATTTTACATAAATACAATAATAAAGAAGAAGTTATTTACTCATGACAATGCAAAATAAAAATCAAATACGAGTTCAACGTAAGAAATATTAATCAATAGGACTTAATTAATTGAGTTATGCTGTATACCACCTATATTTTTCACCATTTTGTCACTTCGTTAATTTTTGGTAAGAAATAGATGCAATAAATGCATTTGAATTGATATCCGTAATTTATGTTTGACATATCTTAAAGCAATAGAAAAAAAAAAGACTGAATATATAGAAAGAGAAAAGTATCTATTATTTACATGAATATATCGGTAAATATTATTATTTAATATTGATGAACTTTAAAAAGATTTGAGCGAGTAAAATTTTACATTAATACATTAATAAAGAAGAAAGTTATTTACTCATGACAGTGCAAAATAAAAATCAAATAAGAGTTCAATGTAAGAAATATTAATCAATAGGACTTAATTAATTGAATGATGCTATATACCACCTTTGTCACTTCTTTAATTTTTGGTTAGAAATAGATGCAATAAATGCATTTGAATTGATATCCGTAATTTATGTTTACTATAACAAATTGATATCTTACCTTATCAAGAACCGAAGATAAATCGGTGAAAAATTACCGGTGGTATATAGCACTTCTCTAATTAAAAATATAAGTTCAAAATAAATCAACTAAAGAATTCAAGTGATAAATTTCTCTAATTAAGGCTGTGTTTGGATTGATGGATTTGGATTTGGCAAGGGATTTGAAATGAATGAATTTCAAAACCCTTGGATTTGAAATCCAAATCATTAGAAATTCTTTATGGTTGTCCCAAGTGGCATATAAAAGGGTATAGAAGGGGGGGGGGGGTTGAATAGACCCTGAAATTCTTTTCGAATTTTAAGACTTGTTTTAAAGGTAACTTAGATAATAGTTTTGAATACTTGATCAAAATGAATCAAGCGTTCAGCACTTATATCAGGGTTAACATAGCGAAAGATTTGTACAAATCTATTAGTGTGAAAAATTAGGCGCTTAGAAAGTATTTAGTCACTCTTAGAGATTTGATAATGTATGCTTTATGATAATGGATGAAGATAGCAATCAATAAAGCAATAAAGCAGTAAGTGAACAAGACATGAGAATTGTAAGGTTCACTGGGTTTGTGTAATCCCAACTGCATCCTTCTACTCCTTTCCACACAGGTGGAATTCACTAACGTGATTCACGAAACTTCACAAAGACAACTTCAACACAATAGCAAATTGTGAAGACTTGATCTCGAGTTCCCTGATCTCAAAGATTCCAACTCGACTAAGATCTGCTTCTGACAATGCTTCTCTCACACAGAAATACTGCTTTGTCTTCAACAACTTCGTTACACAGATTGAAGAGGTTGGTGGGTTTTTATCACGGTTTGTTTGATTTAAAAAGTTCAAACACTTTTGTAATATATCTTTAGAAAAGATGGTTCTTCTAAGAAGAGGTAAGAGATATTGGTTTGGCTGTAGAGATGTTTAAGCTCAAACAAATTTTGGCTATGGAGGTTTTGAACTTTTAGGTAGAGTATAGATTTCAACAGCGTAAGCGTATATCAAGTCTTTGATAATAATTCTCGGTATTTAGGGTTGAGCTGTGAGTACCTATTTATAGAATTTTCTCGGGATTTGTCCGTTGGCACAAGCTAGAGCGTGTTAAACACGAGGCTCGTGACTTAGTCTTTTTCTGACATATTTGAAAATTCTGTTCCACAGAGTGGGTAGCAGACCTACTTTGAGTTGACAGCCAATGGGGAAGGCTTATCCGTACGTCAATAGTCCTTATCACATTTAATGCTCTTATAAAGCATTTAATGCTCTTATCAAGCATTTAATGCATTTGAATTTAATTCCCGTTGGAATTAAATGTCCGTTGAATGTTGCATTTAGGAGCTTATTGACTTCGGAATTAATTCAGGTGACAACAGGAACTTGTGGCATTTGAATTGCGTGATACATGCAAAATTATCTTGATATAAGATCATCAGGATCATTTTTCAAAAGATAAACCACAGGTCCCCGGAATGTGTTGAATCGTACATCTTAACCAAACACATTCTCGACTTGCTTCATGAATAACTAAGATTTCTGCATTATTAGATGATGTGGTGTTATGATTAGCTTCATAGATCGCTACGAAATGACTGTACCACTACATATAAACAAATAGCCCATTTGTGAGTGACCATTATGAGGATCAGATAGGTATCCAGCATTTGCATATCTAATCAAATCTAACTTGGGTTTATTGGCATAAAACAAACCCATATCCATCGTACCTCTAAGGTAACGAAGTACATGCTTAACACCAATCCAATACCTCAGTGTAGGTGAAGAACTATATCTAGCTAATAAATTAACAGCAAATGCTATATCAGGTCGAGTATGTCAAGCAAGATACATTAGTGTACCAATTGCACTTAAATATGGTACTTCAAGACCAAATAGTTCTTCATCACTTTCTCGAGGTCGAAAAGGATCCTTGTTACATCTAGTGACCTTACGACCATTGGGGTGCTCAATGGATGAGATTTATCCGTATAGAAACGCTTTAGCATCTTTGATACATAAGCGTCTTGATAGATAAAAATTTCGTTCCTTAAATATTCAATTTGCAACCCAAGGCAAAATTTTGTTCTTCCAAGATCTTTCATCTCAAATTCTTTCTTGAAGCAATTTATAGCTTGTTGAATCTCTTCAGGAGTCCAATGCTATTTAAATCATCAACATAAACTGTAACTATAACAAATTCATCAGATCTTATCATGAAAATATACAGACAAATTGGATCATTCTTATATCCTCCCTTCAACAAATATTCACTGAGGCAATTTTACCACATTCGTCTAGTTTGTTTCAGTCCATACAAGGACTTATAAAATTTAAATGAATAATGTTCTCGAGAACTTGAATTATTTGCTTCAGACCTATTAAATCCTTTAGGGACTTTCATATATATATATATATATATATATATATTGTTAAGAATCCTATGAACGAAAAACGCAGCAGAAATAAAAGGATTCCTAGGTTTGATGATCATCAATAATTTATGAAAACATAAACAAAATCAAATACCTTTTGATTCGTTTATTTGCAATTCGCGTAACAGAAACTCTAATGAATTCCTGTCTCTAAAGCCTCACGCGAAACAAGCCTTCAAAAGCTCCCCGAGACTCTCCTTTGATGAAGTGGGACGACTAGCAATAGTAGAAGGGAGGGGATTTTTCCTTTTCTTTTTGTGTATTGTGTACTAGGGTTAGGTTTAGCTTGATAGTTTGAGGATTAAGTAATCCTCAAACTTTAAGCCTAAGTGGGGTGTCTTCCAGGCCCCTAGTGGATGTCCATGATGGGCTAAGATGGCCCAGTCAACTTAGTCCATCCTTTAATACATATATTTAATTCAAATCCAATTTAATTCCAATTAAATATATATACATAAAATTAATTACTTCCAATTCATTAATTAAATTCAAATAATTTAATCTAATTAAATATTTGAACTGTTGATTTACCACTTAAATCAATCCGCCTATTTAATTTGTCTTTCCAAGAGATACATCATTTACAAAAAAAGATATCCTGCTTATTACTTATAGCGCGACTCTTTAGGTTCGTCTCGATTGGCAATGGAAGGATACCAAAGGATGTGAGTGTCACCTAGCCAGTCTCGTGGACTCACATTGTAACCCAATCGAGCACAAAGTGATTGCATCATTTACGAACCTCTCGATCATAAATACCATATGAGTATAAGCCCTTCACTGACGTATCGCGATCAAGTGAGGGTCATTGTTTATGTCAAACTCACAATATTTGACACTATGCATCAAATCATAGCATGATGAAATTTCCAAACTACCCTCCGCGTCTTACACAAGTTAGTTTCATTGCTTTGGTCAAAGACTTATAATTTCATTTGCCTATGATCGCACAGGATACTTTCTCATTTACTATCGAGACAGTGAATCCCATCTTGGCGATCACTTCACAAGTGCTACTTGACTCATTGAGATCGCACTTCGAGGTTAGCCCCACCAAAGGGTGATTTGGGCCTAACTCAACAGCACAAGTACATTGATCGTGACCCCTCAGGTCTAAGGCTCACGCATACTATTATGATCAGTAATCTGATCATTGACAGTCACTGAGTAAATACCCATGTGATCGGATTACTACGAGCCATGTTCGAATATATCCATTCCATTGGTATATCTATGACATGTGCTCTCGCTATCCAATAGTGTTCGACTGACACACTTTGTCAGAGCATGTGTCATACAAGTCGAATCTTAACGCTCAATTAAGATTCCTTGACTTGCGAACCCTTCTTAATTAATCAGGTGTCAGACTCTCCCCGTGCCACTTCTTTATTCCATAAAAGGCGAAGAGTCAAATTTGATTTACATGGACTGCTTGTTCAATACTTGTTAATTCCATGAAGCTTTATATGAACAAAAGAATAAATGCCTTGATTAATGATAAGTTCGTACAACATAATTAGATACCCTAAACAATCTATTTGTCCTCATTGGCATCTAGGGCATATACTTAACGATCTCCCACTTGCACTCAATGCTAATTGCTATGGTATCTAATACCCATCTTATGAAGATATCGCCCTAGCATTGCCTGCGCCAATGACTTAGTGAATGGGTCAACCACGTTATCCACTGAGGCTATTTTATGCACGGTGATGTCGCCTCTTCCAACAATTTAACGAATAATGTGATATCTCCTCTCTATGTGTTTAGATTTATTGTGAGACCTTGGTTCTCTAGCTTACGCGATGGCTCCATTGTTGTCACACCAAAGTGGCAACGGCAGCTCCACACTGGGAACAACTTGAAGTTCTACCATGAACTTCTTAATCCAAGTAGCTTCTTTGGCTGCCTCTAAGGCTTCTACATATTCAGCTTCGTAGTGGAATCAGCAATTGTGCTTTGCTTGAAAATTTTCCAAGACACTGCTCCACCGTTTAGAGTGAATATGAACCCAGAAGTGGACTTTTGGTCATCGACATTAGATTGAAAATCTGAAAATGTGTAACTGCCCACTTTCATCTCTCCATTGCCATATATGAGAATCATATCTTTTGTTCTTCTCAAGTACATCAAGATAGACTTCATGACAATCCAATGCTCTTTGCCTGGGTTAGCTTGAAACCTACTCACCACGCTCACAGCATAAGCGAGATCTGGCCTCGTGCATAACATTGCGTACATGAGATTTCCTACTTCCAAGGCATAGGGAACTGTGCTCATCTCCTTTCGATCTTCCTCACTGTGAGGACTCATCTTTTTAGAGAGATGAATTACATGTCTCATGGGCAAAAGACCTCTTTTAGAGTTCTCCATCCCAAATCGCTTTAGGACTTTCTCTAAGTAGAGGGATTGGGAAAGACCTATCATCTTATTTGATCTATCCCTGGAGATGCGAATTCCTAGGATGTAGGTAGCTTCTCCCAAGTCTTTCATAAAAAATGTGCTTGAAAGCCATGTCTTAATCTAAGTTAGCTGACCTACATCATTCCCTCTAAGTAGAATATCATCTACGTATAGCACCAAGAATGAGATCTTGCTCCCACTGACCTTTTTGTAGACATGTTAACACCCGTAACAACACGGTATCGACAAATAATATAGAGTAAGTAAGATCGTCTCCACAGGGAAGGTTGTCAAGTACCAAACAAAGTTTATCCTATTATTTAGACTAGCGATTAGTAAGATTTAAGATTTTAACTAATTAAAAACAGAAATAAATAATAACAAAATTTATAAACAATAATTCGATAAATGGAAAGCCTAGGGATTAAGACTTCATCAAGGTATTTTTATGGATTATGAACATCATTGGATTGTAAATTCTTGCATTCATTAAAGACCCGAATTTCCTTAATTACGTGGATACTCTCCCGAGATCTCCATGAGTACCCAACTAAGCTCGTTCTCGTCACTCCCATGATCAATAACTAATCTAGATGAATCCATTAATTTTCATGAAATTCGTTAGCTAGCCTCATGCACAATTACTAATATCTCTATTGAGTAATTTAAACACGTCTATCAAATCTGAACTAATGAATTAATTCACCTCCCGGTACTTCTCAATTCATCTTAAATCATGTATTTGGTGGCCAATCATCTACAAGCATTAAACCCTCATTGATAGATTAATTAAAGCAAGAAATATCCCAATGAAAATCAACAATCCATAATAATACTCAAGACTACATCTTAAACCCTAGAAAATTATTTAGCTACACATAATTAAACAAGAAGAAGAAATAATTTGCATAAAACTAAGAATTCTCATGTTTAACAATGGTGGAAAATAATAAGAACAATTGGGAAAGAAGAAGAATTCAAGAAAAACCAAGAAGAATCCTCATGTTGATGGCAAGAATCAAGATTTATCTTTCTTCTCTTCAATGGCTTCCTTTTCTTTCTCTCCAAGTTTCTCTCTTTTCTTTCTCTTTCCCAAAATAACGTCTTCTATCCTCAAAGAATCTAAAAACTCTCCTATTTTTCTGACTTCTTCTATTTATATAGGAATTCTAATTACAAAAAGCCCAACAAAAGACCCAAAATCCGAGCCCAACCAGAAATTCTGATTTCTGCGCGCTGCACAGTGGTGCCGAATATTGGCACCACTGTGCCAATTCTGCTGTCCATTTTTTTCTTTACTTTTTCTTCAACTCAACTCTTTTCGTTTGGACTCTTCTTTGCTCCTCTTTAAGTCTCTTAGTTGAGTTCTTCACTTTGCTTAGAAATTCCTTCATTTACTCGCCAAATCAATCGTCATTTACCTATAAATGCATTTAAACGACTTAGAAGGCAAAATACGCAATTACAAATAAAAACAACTAAAAAGATCAACTCAAGGTATGAATTCAAGACAAATATGAGGTAAAAACATACTAAATCAATGTTACTTTTAAGACTTAACAAACACCCCACACTTAGCCTTTTACTCGTCCTCGAGTAAATCTAAAACAAATAAAGAAAAGAACGACAAAATAAAATAACACCACTTTCGTAGGGAACACGATTGCACTTAGCACGTGCAACAAGCCGTTAAACCCCTAGGTTTCCCCTAGTGGACGAGTTTTGTCTCGTGAGGGTTTGCAGTGAATATACCCACAAAATTCTCAACATGTACCTACTTGTATCATTGTTTCTCACCTTAGCAACAAGCCACAACAATTGGGCATCCCCACAATTATCATACAAGATCTAACATGAACGCACAAATTACTATCTTCCACAATATAAATACTTTTGTTCAAAGTCAACACACTAATTCAAACCAAGTTTAATTTAAATATGCATCCACTTGAAAAGATGAATTCTAGCAAGGGAAATTTCTCAGCTACATCAAGCAAACACAAACATTCTTCATACAACAATCCTTCCTTTCCTTCTTTCACTTAACACTCATTAACCTGTGCAATGTTTTGTTCTCTTAGGCTTTCTATGACACCCATTTAACGAGTTTTAGGTCAACGACTCTCAAACCAGACGGTCTTAAGGCATTAGGTGTCAAGACACCCCTAAGAACTTAATCACTCGAGTGACAAAGGCCACAGAACAAAACTAGGTTTTTATTCACTCAATATCAAGGCATTTATTTAATTCATTGCCCCTTTTTTTTTGTTTTTTTTTTGTTTTTGTTTTTTTTTTTTTCATTCATCTTTTTTCTCTTTTTTTTTTCTTTTTCTTTTTGCTTCTTCAACTTTCTCCACAATTTCATAATGTATCCAAATACTTTGTAATTGCTTTATCTCACCGATCAATTCCCTTTACTAAAACCCGTGTGTAGTGTGCAAGGATGCATATCAAATTTCACAAAATTGAGAACAAATGAGTAACTCGCAAAAAGTATCCATATTACGGAAAATAGGTCTATTTGTTCATTTCAATCTCGAGTTCTAATATGGGAACTAAAGTGTTGCGAACATGTCACCAAATCAATCAACAATTCAACAAAAATATGTACACGTCTTTTCTTTCACCAATTTTCTCGATCACACCACCCCACACTTGAATCATTCAACAATATAAACATGCACACACCCCACACTTAAAACATGACATCGTCCTCAATGGACTCACGCATAAGTATAAGCATAAGCATAATCATACTGAAATAAAACAAGAGGGTGAAAGAGAGACTCCCCTACGGATATGCATGAAAGCCCGGGAGTCGATAGGGTGGTGCTTATGTGGAAGGAGGTGACGATTAACTTGATGAGCTACATGGACAAATCGCTCGCATAAAAGTGTAGTTAAATCAGCTTTTATTCCATGATGGAAATAATAAAGAACGCCAAGTTCAGCTTTCGACACTTTTCCACTCGCGTATGAGGTTATCTTGAAGGCTCGTATCCTTTGCCAATGGGTGAAACTGAGATCCAGTAGAAGGCCCTGCGTCGGCGCGAGCTCGCTTCGGCATAGTCGAAGAAGAAAGATGACGGCTCGTTGGCGTAAAAGACGACGGCGACGGCTGATTTTCCGAGAATCCGCGATGGCGGTCTAACGGCGATGTGGTGAAGATGACAGAGGCGCTGTACAGCTGCTGTTTGAGGGCTGAAACAGGTCAAGAGACGGTGACGAGCAGCGGCACGACGACTGGGCCGAAGAGAAACGAGCGAGAGAGAGAGAGAGAGCGGAGCTGCCGGAGTTGAGCCGCGACGGCGGCGTGGTAGAGTAGAGCAACAGTACGGAATCTCGACGGGAGGTGTGGTGGTGTGAGTGGCGGAGTAGTTGTGTGAGTGGAGGAGTGGTGGTGGAAATTTAAGGAAGAAGATGAATAGGAATAGGATTTGGGGATTTTGGGTTGGAGACGGGTTTGGAGGGGATTTGGGGACTTTGGAGAATATTCGAGTGTGAGTTGGTGTAATGGGCCAATCTGGGTTTGACTAGGAGATTATGAAATTTTGGATTTTTTTTTTCCGCAGCTGCACCACCGTGCTTCAATGTGGCACAGTGGTGCCAAATCTCCTGTAAATATTTCAACAGGCCTTTTTAAGAGGTTTTCACAAGGCACAGTGGTGCCGAATCTCGGCACAGTGGTGCCAAATTGTCTGCGTGGATCACTTTTGCTAAAGACCTGAAATCAAAAACTAAAACGAAAACATGAGAAAACTCAACGAAAGCAAAGAAAAGAAAATAAACGAATAAAATGAAAGCAACGAAAACCCTTGGGTTGCCTCCCAAGCAACGCTTTTTTAAAGTCATTAGCTCGACTTAGACGAAATCATTGTTGAGGGTCAACGAGGGAAATCGTTTCCCCTCGAGGAATATCATCGTCTACAAAACACAAAGCATGGTTAATCCCCTTTATATAAAACGTATGCCAACCTATTCTCTCTTTCTTCCATTGCAATCCATTAAACCATTGGTCCCATTCAATTGTAAAAAGTGTAGTATGTATGGTAACAGGTAAAAATTCATTGTTGCTAAGAAGAGCGTACCTGAGATATGAAGGAAGAGGTTTAAGTACTACCTTTGGTTTAGAGGAGATGTCAGGATACGACTCTAGTGGATTTCTTTTACCTTGCGAAAGGCTTTCCTTGTGCAAGTCCTCATCATTGTCAAGAGCTAGAGTTACTGTTTCAATCTCTGGATTCTCATCATCTCTAGCTTTCAACTTCTCCAACGGATCCTCAAGAAACTCCCTCTCAAAGTCATTCTTGGCTATCTCATCGATCACATCCACTGAACAACAACTTTCGTCTAGGACCGGCGACTTCATTACCTTGTTCAAATCAAATTCCACCTTGTCATCTCCGATGTTCAAGGTAAGCTTGCCTGCCCGTACATCAATGTTCGTTCCGGCAGTAGCAAGGAATGGTCTCCCAAGTATAATCGGGACCTCTGAGTCCTCATCCATTTCTAACACCACAAAATCACAAGGAATGTAAAATTTATCCACTTTGACTAATACATCTTCGATTATGCCCAGAGGATGTTTGACACTCCGGTCTGCCAACTGTAAGGACATCCTTGTGGGTTTGAGTTCTTGAAAACCCAATTTCCTACAAATAGAAAAAGGCATTAGACTCACACTCGCTCCTAAATCACACAATGCCTTAACAAATTGAAATTGACCAATGGTGCAAGGAAGAGAAAAACTCCCTGGATCTTTGAGTTTAGGAGGAATACTCCTTTGGATTATAGCACTACACTCTTCATTTAAAGACACTGTTTCCACTTCTTCAAGTTTTTTTTTATTGCTCAACAATTCCTTCAGAAATTTCACATAAATTGGCATCTGAGCCAAAGCATCCGCGAATGGTATATTGATACGCAACTGTCGAAAAACTTGAAGAAATTTCTCGTACTGCTTGTCTAATCTCTTATGCTGCAACCTTTGAGGAAATGGAATTGGAGGAACATACGGCTTCACATATGGTTTAGGTTTAACTATCTCTGGTGTACCCCCTTCTGAAGGCTCAGAAACTGGAACCTCAGTTATTCCTTGTTCCTCATTAGGTTCCCCCGGTTGTTTAGATTCTCCCGCGGTCCTTCCATTTCTCAAAGTTACTGCATTACACTGCCCCTTAGGATTCTGCTCAGTTTGACTTGGCAATGTACCTTTCCGTCTTGAGCTCATAGTACTAGCCAACTGCCCCATTTGTGCTTCAAGATTCTTGATTGCACCTATCATCTGATCCATCTTTGCCTCGAGCTTCTCAATACGGTTTGCAGTTCCGTTGGCTAACATTTCAATGGCTAATTCCCAAGCTTGTGGTTCTCGAGGTGGTGGTCCTTGCTGACTTGGTTGCTGAAAATTCTGAGAACCCTGCTGTTGGAAACCTGGAGGAAACTGTTGTCTAGGAGGATTTGCTTGAGCTCCTTGGTTCCCTTGACCTCCCCAAGAAAAGTTAGGGTGATTTCGCCAACCCGAATTGTAGGTGTTTGAAAATGGATTTCCTTGCTGCTTATTCTGATTGGATAAAAAGTTAGCTTTCTCGATGAGTGGGCAATCAGTAGCCGTATGAGGGCCCCCACAAATATCACAAGCTAAAGTAGGCTGAGATACTACACTGACATTTCCCTTGAGTCCTTCCATGTGCTTGACAAGTGCTTCAATGTTAGCATTGAGCAATGTAATGTTATCTACATTGTGGATGCCTGGTGTTTTCTTGGTAGCCCGACTATCACTCGCCCACTGATATGTATTGGATGCCATCTCGTCCATAAGAGCTAATGCATCATCTGGATTCTTTGCCATAAAACTCCCTCCTGCAGCTGCATCGATATTCATCCGGATACTATGTGACAGACCATTGTAGAAAGTCTGCACAAGCATCCAACTAGGAATACCGTGATGTGGGCATTTTCTGAGTAATTCTTTATACCTTTCCCATGCTTGATAGAGGGTTTCACTATCAGTTTGCATGAATCCTGTTATTGCATTCCTTAACTGAGCGGTCTTAGATGGGGGAAAGTACTTGGTGAGAAACGCAGTCGACAAATCAACCCAAGTGGTGAACTTATTTGCCGGCTGGTTTTTCAGCCACTCCTTAGCTCTTTTAGACAGGGAGAACGGGAAGAGTCGCAGTCTTATGGCATACGCCATTCATCTTGAAAGTACTGCAAATTTCAATAAAATTTCCCAGATGGGAATGAGGATCCTCCCTCTCAATATCTCCCTCAAATGCAGTGTGCTGTAGCATTCGAATGATAGCCGGCTTCAACTCAAAGGTATTGGCCTGAACATTTGGTACTGCTATGCTGGAGGTTAAGTTCTGACATGTTGGTGTAGCATAATCCCGAAGAGTTCTCTGCGCAGGAGGTTCAATCCCTTGTAAGTCTTCTGCCATTCTACGTTGTTCTCTTTGCTGACGTCTGCCTCTTCGAAAAGTTCGTTCTGGTTCTGGATCGATTTCAATAGCAGGTGCACTCAAAGAACGCCTGTGCATCTACGAAAATTCAACCTAAAACAAGAAATTAAGAAAAGAGCGAGACAGATAAAAAAAATAAAATAATAATAATAATAATAAATTCGAAAATTTGAAATAAAAATAAATGTCTAAACTAATACGAATTAACTTTTTATTGATATTGACTATTTGTTGCCTTCCCCGGCAACGGCGCCAATTTGTTAACACCCGTAACAACACGGTATCGACAAATAATATAGAGTAAGTAAGATCGTCTCCACAGGGAAGGTTGTCAAGTACCAAACAAAGTTTATCCTATTATTTAGACTAGCGATTAGTAAGATTTAAGATTTTAACTAATTAAAAACAGAAATAAATAATAACAAAATTTATAAACAATAATTCGATAAATGGAAAGCCTAGGGATTAAGACTTCATCAAGGTATTTTTATGGATTATGAACATCATTGGATTGTAAATTCTTGCATTCATTAAAGACCCGAATTTCCTTAATTACATGGATACTCTCCCGAGATCTCCATGAGTACCCAACTAAACTCGTTCTCGTCACTCCCATGATCAATAACTAATCTAGATGAATCCATTAATTTTCATGAAATTCGTTAGCTAGCCTCATGCACAATTACTAATATCCCTATTGAGTAATTTAAACACGTCTATCAAATCTGAACTAATGAATTAATTCACCTCCCGGTACTTCTCAATTCATCTTAAATCATGTATTTGGTGGCCAATCATCTACAAGCATTAAACCCTCATTGATAGATTAATTAAAGCAAGAAATATCCCAATGAAAATCAACAATCCATAATAATACTCAAGACTACATCTTAAACCCTAGAAAATTATTTAGCTACACATAATTAAACAAGAAGAAGAAATAATTTGCATAAAACTAAGAATTCTCATGTTTAACAATGGTGGAAAATAATAAGAACAATTGGGAAAGAAGAAGAATTCAAGAAAAACCAAGAAGAATCCTCATATTGATGGCAAGAATCAAGATTTATCTTTCTTCTCTTCAATGGCTTCCTTTTCTTTCTCTCCAAGTTTCTCTCTCCCAAAATAACGTCTTCTATCCTCAAAGAATCTAAAAACTCTCCTATTTTTCTGACTTCTTCTATTTATATAGGAATTCTAATTACAAAAAGCCCAACAAAAGACCCAAAATCCGAGCCCAACCAGAAATTCTGATTTCTGCGCGCTGCACAGTGGTGCCGAATATTGGCACCACTGTGCGAATTCTGCTGTCCATTTTTTTCTTTACTTTTTCTTCAACTCAACTCTTTTCGTTTGGACTCTTCTTTGCTCCTCTTTAAGTCTCTTAGTTGAGTTCTTCACTTTGCTTAGAAATTCCTTCATTTACTCGCCAAATCAATCGTCATTTACCTATAAAAGCATTTAAACGGCTTAGAAGGCAAAATACGCAATTACAAATAAAAACAACTAAAAAGATCAACTCAAGGTATGAATTCAAGACAAATATGAGGTAAAAACATACTAAATCAATGTTACTTTTAAGACCTAACAAGACACATGGTTCATCCTCATTTTTTATGAAGCCATAGCTTCGTACTTCCTCATCAAACATAGGTTCCAACTGCGAGAGGCCTACTTAAGCCCATAAATGGACCTATTCAATATACTGATCTTATGAGAATCCACATCAGATATGAAACCCTTAGGCTGTTCCATATAGATTTTCTCCTCGGGGAACCCATTTAAGAACGCAGTTTTCACATCCATTTGCCAAATTTCATAATCTAGGTATGCAGCTATGGCAAGTAGAATTCTAATGGATTTGATCATGGCTACAGACGAAAAGGTTTCCTCATAGTCAATGCCCTCCTTTTGAATATACTCTTTCACTACTAGCCTGGCCTAATAGGTATCTACCTCGGAATCCAGACCAATCTTTCTCTTATAGATCCATTTGCATCCAATGGGTACAATACCTTTCGGTCGATCTGTTAAGGTCCAGACTTGGTTTGAATACATCGAAGCCATTTCTATTTTCATAGCTTCATGCCACTTTGCAGAATCAATGTCCTTCATAGCTAGAGGGATCTTCTCCAAGGTTTTCTTCCGCTACTGCATACAAATTATGCTCTCCTTGTAGTAGATAACCATATCTCTCAGGCGGTTGAGATACTCTAGTAGACCTTCGCGTTGACGACTGTGTCATTGCTGGTTCAGGTTGGGTCTCTTGAAAAGTGTCTTCCAAAGGAGATTCATTTTGTTCTTCTAGAATAATTTCTTGAATAAATTTTTCTTCGAGAAAGATTGCCTGTAAAGCTACGATGATCCTTTGATCATCATGAAGGTAGAATAGGTATTCCATGGAATTCTAACGATAACCAACAAATCATCCTTTCAAAGACATAGCCTCCAATTTCTCTGCCTTTGTCCTTTTCACATAAGCTAGGAAACCCCATATTTTTATGTGTTTCCGATCAGGCTTCCTTCCACGCCATATCTGATACGGTATTTTAGGAACAGATTTGGAGGGACATCTGTTCAAAATGTGAGCAGCGCATGCCCCCCACAATGAAATGGGAAAATCTATGTAGCTAAGCATGGATCGAACCATGTCTAACAGCGTTTCGGTTCCTTCGCTCTGGTACACCATTTAATTGTGGAGTGGCTATAGGAGTAAGCTGTAACAATATGCCATGTTCTCATAAGGATTGGTCAAATTCAACACTCATATATGCATCACCACGGTCAGACCGAAGTGTTTGGACATGATGCCCGATTTGATTTTCGACTAAAATCTTGAATTCAATGAATTTTTCAAGTGATTCAGACTTATACTTCATTAAATACACATATCCATACCTAGAATGGCCATCGGTAAATGTTATGAAGTACTGAAAACCACCGCGGGCCACATTTCCAAAAGGGACACACACATCAGTATGAATTAATCCTAAGACCTCAGAGGCTCTTTTAAAATTCCCGGTGAAGGGGGATTTGGTCATTTTGCCTTGAATATGAGACTCACAAGTGGGATAGGGATCTGATCCCAATGAGTCTATGACTCCATCCTTTTCTAACTCGTGTAGACTATGTTCCTCGACATGACCTAATCTTAAGTGCCATAGTTATCTTAGGTTCATATCATACAAATTGTGCTTTCTTGTTACAACATTAATATTGCAATTATTTTGGACATTAACATAATATAAACCATTTATCAAAGATGCACTGCCAACACATTTATTTCAAAAATAAATGTTACAAGAATTGTACATAAAGGAAATAACCTTTCCTGAACAAAATTGGAATTGAAACAATATTTTTAAGTCCATTGGGCAAAACAAGGCAATCATCTAAATGTAAACAATGTCCAAACAATAATTGAATAGAAGTGGTCCCAATGTGTGTGGCTGCTACACTATGCCCGCTGCCAACATTGATCATCACTTCTTTGTCCTCCAGCTTCCTACTTCTTTCCAGCTCCTGATTCAAAACACATATGTGAGCAGTAGCTCCAGAATTTAGAATCTAGGAAGTAGAAAAAATAGTAATAGAACAATTTGTTTCTAAAGCATTAACTTCTATACCTGAAGCAATCTCTACTTTCAGCTTGGGACAGTTGCACTTCTAATGTCCCATCTCACGGAAATGAACACGTGTCTGTCTTCTTTGGACCCTTGGTCTTAAACTTCTGAGTTTTTGTTACGTTGGGTTCTCTGATTTTCCCAGCCAATTCAGTATTATTCGAAATAATAGAAATATTGAATGCACCCCACTTTTCCTTCATTCATTGTTGTGCAATCATCAGCTTGCTCATGAGTACTGACAGTGATCCCTCAATGTCATCCATGACAAAATTGATGACAAAATCCGAGAAATATCTAGGGAGTGATTGGAGAATGAGGTCTACCTGAAGGTGGAAATCCATGTAGAACTCCATAGACCGTAGCCTCTCTAACATGGAGATCATTTTCAAAACATGATCCTTAACGTCCTCATGCTCTCTCATCTTTGTGTTGAACGACTCTTTAGATACATAATATCTAACAAACTTTCCGTGTTCCCGAAACAGCTCCTCCAAGTACAGCATGATTGATTTAGGACTATCCATATTTTCATGCGTACGCTGCAACTCGCCACACATGGAGCTTAACATATAATCCCTGACTCTACGAGCATCAGAAACCCAATCCGAGCATGCTATTTTGACCGAATCATATTCGTTGACCCCAAGTCTCGGTGGTCAATCCAATTCCAACATATACTCTAGATTTTCATCATTGAGGACAGTCCTCAGTCCTCTGTTCCAATCAGAGAAGTTTTGTCCAGTCAAGACGTTCTTTTCAAGCAAAACTTTGAGTGGGTTATTAACCATTTTGAGAGAGATATATTTAACTGCAGAAAATAAACCAAAATTTCATTAGATCATTGTGTTGTACACAAGTAAAATTAGGACTTTAATTTGACTTGGCTCCCACTATATTTTTCGAACCATTGCACTCCCACTGTAATGAGCAGAAATCTCGTTGGATAGATTTTGTAATGAGTGATTGAGTTCTTCAAAAATTTCAATGAGTTGCAATCTGTTTCAATATATGGCTCATTAGAATCTTTGAAGTGGCGTTCCACGCAAATCAGTCCAGCTGATGGTTCAATCTTACTTTTGGCTCATGGATCACTTAACCTCAGCTTGTAATGGAATATCGGTGGTGATCCATCTAAGTACTTTCCCATCAACTCATATCGATCTAACAATTGAATCTCATCTTGCAACCTATAACGGCATATGAGATGAGATTTTCTTCGACTAATGACATCAAATGCACTTAAAGAGATATGAACTATTATGATCCCCATTAGTGGGGCCGATGCCATACATAATTTATAATCCCATCTCTCAAAGTCTGATGGAGAGCCAGGATATCCTATATCCCTTTCTTACTTAGTATCTTAAATTTGGGAGAATTTATTAATTTCAAAAGGCTTCAGTGTGCACATTAATTTATTACGCGCATGTGTGGAATAAAGTGAATCGAACTATACAATTATAGAAAAACTTAGTAATTCTATCAACATGCCTTTCATGGACATTCTAGATTGTTCTAAACCAATAGACCAATTATAGGGGCCTATATCAAATCTGATCTTCTTGATTAGCTCCAGGCTCCAAGCTCTAGAAGGTCCAACTCCTAATTACATATTTAGAAGCACCCTATACATGATTCTACCAAAAATAAAATACAAATTGGGGGCCATGAACCGGCCCAATACAACCTAGAGAAAACAAAGCGGTAAAATCCTATGTCCATGGGATGCATCCACCATAACATACATCAAAGCATGTAAATAAACTATTCAAAATTATGGGCATTGATTTGAAAATCAAAAAAGAATTCATAATTAATTAAATCCAATTTAATTAAAAAAAATAAATTAAATTTCAATTTTAAAAAAATCTAATTTCTTTATTATTAAGAACTAAGCCTAACTTACTCTTAATTATTGTAAAAGTCCAATTTCAACCATGAAAAAAAAAATCTAATTTATTGTATTGCCTTTTGGAACCACAAACTAACTCTAATTAATTTATGATGTAATTAAATCTAATTTAATTATTAAATTAAATCCAATTTAATTATAAAATGAAATCAAATTTAATTTTGGAAAAACAAATTCAATTTTAATAGGGGGAAAAATTAATTAACAAATTGGGCTAAATTTATCTACTGGATCAAACCCGATATTTATAAATATATATATATATACATATAAGTGTTGCTGGGCCAGGTCCAGCAATTCGAAGTATTGGGTTTCACGAAAAATAACATCAACACAGCGGAAGGATTGAAATTTTTTAATTAAAACTCAAAGTGTTCTCTAATTGCATAATTGAATATAAAATTCTTTAATGAATAAATCAACTTGCCCGTTGAAGCGAGGTGGTAGGAGAATCCAATTCTTCTTCAACTCTTCGAATTGATGAACATCTTAAATTCTTCAATCCTCGTATGCTTCAAGTCTTGATTTCTTGAAATTTCTTGAAAATTAATCCCAACAACGAAGCCCGTTGTCTCTAAATAATCACGCACGAATTGATGATGAAAAATCCCACTTCTTTCTCTATAGGGACGACGGCTAGTGTGTATAGAGGGGGAGGATATTTTTCTTCTTCTATTTTTTGGAGAGTTACAATGAATTGTATCTTGTGTGTCTAGGTTAAAGTCAAGAGAACCCTTTTATATCTCAATGACTTATTGACCAAGACAAAACAAAAGAGACCACATTGATCATCCCTCTAGCCAGGACGCCCCATATGGGGCCCGAAATTTTTCTTTTGCTTTGTTTAATTAATCCTTTATTCCATTAATTATATATTTTATCCAATAAATAAATTAATTAATTAAATAATGAAATTAATTAATTAGATAAATTAATTAGTTAACATATTTCTCCAACAAATAAATTAATAATTAATCTTATCCATTTAATTAATTATCTTATCCAATAAGTAATTGATTAATAATTCAGTTTATCCAATAAATTGAATCTCTCCAAAATAAAATAGAAAATAGAAAATCTTTTTTCAATTTTCTTCGTCAATTCTTTAGAGCGACTCTTAAGGTTCGTTTCATTTGGTAATGAGAGGAAACCAAAGCAAGTGGTAACACCTAGCTAGTCACGTGGCCCACTTCGTAGCCCCAAATGAAATACGAATGAATGAATCATTCCACAACCTTCCAATCATAAACAACGTATATGTATAAACCATTTGTTCACGTTCCCTGGTCAAGTGAGAGTCACAGTTATGTCAAACTCACTAGACTAAACCATATATATAAATTATAATAATACGAGATCCTTGTGATTGATTAAGTACCTAGCACAATCGTCTCTTTCGCTTTAGCCAAAGACTTTGATCTCTATTTATCTATAATCACATAGGGTACATTCTCATTCACTTATGAGAGAACAAATCCCATATTAGTTATCTGCTAAGACTACAACTTGCCCATCAAGTCCGCATTTCAAAGTCGACCCCACCAACGGGTGGATTGTGTCTAACTACTCTAGTGAAAGACTTGACATCACAGGTGCATCTTCAGCCTGATACTTCAGGTCAAAGGTTCACTTATACCTTTTACGCATAATCAGTTCTGTCATTGACAGTGACAGAGTGAAAACCCATGTGACAGAACCGATGCGAGTCGTGTTCGAGCATATCAGTTCCACTGATGTGCCTACAGTCTTAAGCTCCCACCATCACATGGTGTTCGACTGGCACTCCCATGTCAGAGCTAAGATTTTACAAGTATTCAAAGTCTTTATTTGCCCATTAAAGACTTCATATTACTTGGGAACTAGTTTTAGTAATCAAGGTCGATTTCTCTAGTGCCATTCTTCCTATCCCATAGGAAGTAGAGGGATCGCACTGAAAACATGGACAACCTATAGATGCAGATAAGAATTAAATGAAAACTAAAAGATGCCTTTTATTATAAATAATATTTAAGTTCAATACAAGATAGATGCCTTATTTATACTATCCTCTATGACATCTGAGGGCATAATCCTAAAAATCTCCCACTTGCACTCAATGTCACTCATTGTGGTATCTTATACCCATCCTTTCTAGGTGTCGGTCCCAAACAGCCTGAGGTAGTGGTTTGGTGAACGGGTCAGCTATATTGTCAGCTGAGGCTATTTTCTGCACTGCTATCTCTCCTCTGCCAACGATCTTCCTGATGATGTGAAATCTTTTCTCGATGTGTTTGGATTTGTTATGAGACCTCGGTTCCTTGGCTTGCGCTATTGCTCCATTGTTATCACAATGAAGTGGTAACGGGAGCTGAGCACTAGGGACCGATTCAAGTTCTCCAAGAAACTTTCTCATCCAAACAGCTACTTTGGTTGCCTCTGAGGCTGCCACATACTTCGCTCTAGTGGTGGAATCAGTGGTTGTGCTTTGCTTGGAACTTTTCCAAGACACCGCTCTACCATTGAGAGTAAAAACAAACCCTGAAGTGGATTTTCGGTCATCAACATAAGACTAAAAGTTTCAATCAGAATAACCTTCCATCTTCAGGTCTCCACCTCCATAGATGAGAATCATATCCTTAGTTCTTTTGAGATACTTTAGGATATTCTTCACATTTATCCAATGTTCCTTTCCCGGGTTTGCCCGAAATCGACTCACCACGCTCACAACATCGACAATGTCGGGTCTAGTACACAACATTGCATAAATCAGGCTACCAACTATAGAAGCATAGGGTACATTACTCATGTCCTGTCTATCTTCCTCACTTTGAGGACACATAGACTTGGATAAGTGTACTCCATGCCTCATGGGAAGAAACTCTTTCTTAGAATTATCCATCCTAAACCTCTTTAGGACCTTTTCTAAGTAAAGGGCTTGGGAGAGACCTATCATTCTATTCGTTCTATCTCTGTAGATACGAATTCCTAGAATGTATGTCGCTTCTCCCAAGTCTTTCTTGGAAAACGTACTTGAAAGCCATTTCTTGACTGTGGTGTCTACGTCATTTCCTATAAGCTGAATGTCATCCACATATAGTACTCAGAACGAGAGTTTGCTCCCACTAGTCTTCTTGTAGACACTGGGTTCATCTTTGTTCTTGATGTAGCCATATCCCTTTACTACTTCATCAAAACAAAGATTCTAGCTTCTAGATGCTTGCTTGAGACCGTATATTGACCTCTCAAGTTTACACTTTATGGATATCGGTCTCGGATACAAAACCTTTTGGCTGTTCCATATAGATATCCTCCTCGAGGAATCCATTCAGGAAAGCTGTTTTGACATCCATTTGCCATATCTCATAATCTAAGTATGCAACTATGGATAACAGTATTCGGATGGACTTTATCATGGCCATTGGAGAAAACTTTTCTTGATAGTCAATTCCTTCTCTTTGACTATACCCTTTCGCTACGAGCCTGGCTTTAAAGGTGTCAACCTTGCCATCACTACCTATCTTTCTTTTGTATTGAATTATTCTATTTCAATTCCTAAAACAATTCATGCATTATTTCTAAGAATATAATAAATAGCTTCAAACTTGATAACCCATAAAATATAAAGGTAAAACAAATAAACCTAAGTCCATGATCCGTGTTTCAATCACATAAGACATGCTCGCAATATTAAATCACTTATGTTGATTATTTTAATTTTAGTCCAACTAAAAAGCCTTTTATAAAATTCCCAACCTTTTATACATTTGATATTAAAATTAAAATCATTTTAGTCCAATTAGATGACTTAGATATACAAAATTAAAAATTAAGTATATCTACCTTTAATTAAAAAATATTAGTCCTACTAATAGAATACATAAAATATGAAATTCTATTTTATTATGATTTTATACCATCTTTGATTGAAACTATTTTATTTGATCAAAGAATTAATTATTAATCCCTAAGGAAAAGAATTTATATTCCTTTATCAAATATTAAGTAATTTCCTTAGTCTTGGTAAAATAATAATATTTAATCCATAAATAAATTATTAATCTCTAAGAAAATAATTAATTAAATCTAATTAAATATTATATTCCCATTAATCTTATTGGACTGGATTTCATCAAATCCAAGTCAGCATCCTTTTGATCCACTTGGATTTAATTCAATTGGGCTCAAATTAATTAATTCGGACAAACATGTATGTTTTATTAATTTCTTATTGGGCTAAATTTAATTTAAGTCCAAATTACAAATCCAATTGGCCAATTTAGATTTAATTAAATTAAGTCCAAACTAATTAATAAATTGAAATTGGATAGTTTTCGATTGGGCTTAATTTAAATTATTTGGGTCATCATCCTTTTGACCCACCCGATTAATTAAACTTACACAAATACCCAAATATCAATTTTGACCCATACATAGCCCGTTTTTAAGACCTAGATCCAAGACCCGGTTCCTTGGATGGAGTGTCAAACACACGACCCATTGGGCCATGCACATGGCCCGAAGGGCCGCTGCTGGGTGGCCAGGCCACACGGCCTGGCCGTGCGCGCAGCAGCGGGCGCAGTTGCTGCGTGCAGTTTTCTCGCGGCTCTTCGAACCCTATTTTTTCTTGGGTTTTTTGATTTTTCAATATTGACAAATATTCCCAGATTTACAATAACTAAAAACTGAAAATTTCTAGGCAAAAACCATAAAAATGCATGTTTAAGAAAACATAAAATCATGCTTCAAAAACACATAACATGCATATCTTAAATCACGTAAACAAGATCAAATATGCAAATCAGAGATTGACTCTGATACCACTGTTGGGTTTCATGAACAATAACATAAATGCAGCGGAAGGATTTCAAAAATTGAATTAAAACCCAAAGTGTTCTCTAATTGCATAACTGAATCTAAAATTCTTCAACGAATAAATCAACTTACTCGTTGAAGCGAGATGGTAGGAGAATCCAATTCTTCTTCAACTCTTCGAATTGATGAACTTCTTGAATTCTTCAATCCTAGTATTCATCAAGTCTTGATTTCTTGAAGCTTCTTGAAAATTAATCCAAACAACGAAGCACATTGTCTCTAAATAATCACGCACGAATTGATGATGAAAATTTACACTTTTTTCTCTATAGGGGCGACGACTAGTATGTATAGAGGGGGGGGGGGAGATATTTTTCTTCTTCTATTATGTGGAGAGTTACAATGAATTTTATCTTGTGTGTCTAGGTTCAAGTCAAGAGAACTCTTTTATATCTCAATGACTTATTGACCAAGACAAAACAAAAGAGACCACATTGATCATCCCTCTAGCCATATGGGGCCCGAAATTTTTCTTTTGCTTTGTTTAATTAATCCTTTATTCAATTAATTATTTATTTTATCCAATAAATAAATAAATTAATTAATTAATGAAATTAATTAATTACATAAATTAATTCATTAATATATTTATCCAAGAAATTAATTAATACTTAATCTTATCCATTTAATTAATTAACTTATCCAATAAGTAATTAATTAATTATTTAATTTACCCAATAAATTAAATCTCTCCAAAATAAAATAGAAAATAGAAAATCCTTTTTCAATTTTCTTCATCAATTCTTTAGCGCGACTCTTTAGGTTCATTTGATTTGGCAATGGGAGGAAACTAAAGGAAGTGGGTAACACCTAACCAGTCACGTGGCCCACTTCGTAGCCCAAATGAAATACGAATGAATGGATCATTCCACAACCCTCCAATCGTAAATACCGTATATGTATAAACTCTTTGTTCACGTCCCCTAGTCAAGTGAGAGTCAGGGTTATGTCAAACTCACTGGACTTGACCATTTGTATAAATTACAATAATATGAGATCATTGAGATCGATTAAGTGCCTAGCACAATCGTCTCTTTTGCTTTGGCCAAAGACTTTCATCTCTATTTATCTATAATCACATAGGGTACATTCTCATTCACTTATGAGAGAACAAATTTCATATTAGTTATCTGCTAAGACTATCACTTACCCATCAAGTCCGCTGATGTGGGTCAAAATAGGTTCTTGGGCCAAGCTAGTAGTCCAACACGATTAGGGGCCCAAGCCCAATAGCATCACGGACTCGGATCCCTTTATAAGATATTATGGTCAGATCTGTCCAGCTGGAGGTTTGCCCGGTCCCGACCTGCACAGGTTGAGCATTCTATATAAGGCAAGCCTGGAGCAAGATTAGACAAGAATCAATCAAGGGATATACTTACCAGATCCGGACCTGCGGAACTCATGCCGACCGACCTGCCAATAATACCATTAAAGATGTAGCCCAAGATGGAAGGATCATGATTTATTTCACTTTCCAATGTACATTTGGGAATAGTTGACTTACTTTTTTATCCACCCCATCATAAACTTGTATATATATCACCTCCAAGAACTAATGAAAGGATCGACTCTTTTTACCCCGTAAACATAGGTCGTATTTTGGCTAAACCACGTATATCTTGTGTCACTTTTACAATCATTTATATGCTTTATACTATATTCTTATATAATATATCGCATATTATCATTAGTGTGCTTCCCACACACATCAATTGGCGCAGTCTGGTGAAATTCTGAGCAAAATAGGACGCGAGGTTAATGTATTTTTTGCAAAAAAAAAAATTCTCTAACGTTAACATCTTGCAATGGCAGCGGAAGATATGTTAATGATGGAGAATCTGATCGAAAATGGCGGAAATGGGAAGAAGACGATGTTTTCCCCATCTGGGGTTGAGCAGGCCACACCTGTAACTCCGGCCAACCTGGTGAGGCGATTGAAGGATGGCCTGCAAAACCAAGTAGGAAACAACTCTCCAGGAGAGCAAACAAGTGAGAAGGATGCAAATCCTCAAAGTGTACTCAATCTAGAGCAATTCATGGGAAGAATCGAAGGTGTCATTGAGAAAGTTGTCAATAAGGTAGTAAGTTGTAAACTTGCAGGCATGCCAGATCTGATGTAGAAGGATGATGTGGCTCCACCCCTCACGAGGGGCATACCCAAGGTAGGAAACGCGGAGATGGGGTGTAATGATAACATTATCCCAATGGCAATTCATGCAAACAGGTGGAACGACTTGAAAAAATAAAACAAGACGGAGGAAAGGATGACAACGTGCCTCCAAAAACGTACTTAGTGCCAGAGCGACGCTACATGCGCCGCCTAGACCTGAAAGAGGAAGATCTGGATGGTTGGGTCTCCCAACCTAATTTCCACAAAGAATAACCACAAGAGGAAAAGTCACATCTCCAGATGCAGCACTCACGTAATGGCATACCTGGGAAGGAGGACCTGCAAAAATGACAAGCACTAGTCCGTGTAAGACATGACAAAGACCTCGAGGATGATGCTAGTAGTTACATCTCGGCCCAATATGGATGGGCAGACCAAGGCATAAAAGAAAAGGCAAAGGCACGACTTGAGAAAATGGAGGAAATAACAAGACGAATGGAAGACCTGGAGAGTAAGGCAATAGGAGGCCGGACCTCGACAGATCTAGGCATTCCATTTACAGATCTCATTGCAAACGAGGAACTACCAAGGGACTTCAGGGTCTAGTTCATTGCGCTTTACGATGGAACTACGGATCCAAAAGACCACTTGTATACCTTTCGAAATTTTGCTTTTCTACACAGGTACTCCGATGCTATCAAATGCAGGGTGTTCTTGTGTACCTTAGCCAAGTCTGCACAACAGTGGTTCAACCAACTCTCGGCGAGATCCATTGGATATGTTTTGGAGTTCAGCTCAAAATTCTTACACCAATTCACCAGTAGCAAGTGGCATGAGAAGACTCCCTTGAGTCTATTCAGCATCAAGCAAAGGGAAGATGAGACCTTACGTGCATACATCAAACGTTTCAACACCGCAACACTAGAGACACTATCCGCGATATCAGACCTGAAGGCAAGCTCTTTCACAACAGGGTTAACGGAGGGAGACCTCTTCAACTCGTTAACCAAGAAGCCTGCCCTGAGTTTTGATGAGCTGCTCACTAGAGCTGAAAAATATGTTAACCTAAAGGACGCCCACATGATGAGAAGAGCCGAACAAAAGAAAAAAAAGCAAGAGGATGGCAATAAGCACAAACCTCGAAAAGAAGAGAGAGGAAGTTGGGATCCCAGCTCAACACGTGTGGTACCCCCACCTCCAGGTGTGCCCAGATCCCGACGCATACCTATGAGGGAAAATTGGAGTGACCATTTGATGGTTGTGGTGGTCAAAAATCTGATCCAATGGCCCAAAGGTGTAGATCAAGAGCCCTAGAATCCCCCGAGTGCACTCTTTTACAGATACCATCGAGAGTATGGACACGATACAGATGAGTGCCCACAACTGATTGATGAAATCTCGCATTTAGCCAAAATGGGTTACTTGAAGGAATATGTCATAGACACTCACAATGCAAGCAATTCAGCCCCAGCCCGAGGGGGTCATACCTGGAAAGGCCGAGGTAGAGGATGGCGAGGCGGAAGAACCATATATGGAGGCAGAGGGAACTTCTCTCAGCAAATTAATACAGCACCAACTCCAGGGGAAGCACCTATGGAAGCTCACAATAGCAATCGACAACTATTGACATTATACCAGGAGGCCTAGCGGCCAGCGAAATGAAGCGGAGCATAAGGAGATAAATGAGGAACGTAGAGACTCAACCTGTGTTCTTTATGAATGTTAACCAGACCTAGCCTAGACAAGAAATACAATTCGGACCTGAGGATGCCCAAGCTATACAAACACCTCATTGTGACGTATTGGTCATAACGGTTGTTATAGCAAACTATGATGTACAAAGGATCTTCGTGGACACCAAAAGCTCGGTAGATATTTTATTCTACCAAGTATTCGAACAGATGAATCTAGGAGTAGGCAAGCTGGAGGCCATGCGTACCGCATTGTTTTATTTTTTGGGGGAAGTGGTGCCACCCAAGGGTATTATTTCATTACCGCTCTCCTTAGAGGGAGGTCCTGAAAAAGTAATGAAGTTAACTAGATTTTTGGTCGTGGATACCCCCTCGGCCTAAAATGTGATACTAGGCATACCTGCGCTAGTCCTGTTCAAAGTAGTGGTTTCAATACCACACATGAAGATCAAGTTCACAACGATCAATGAAGTAGGAGAAGTATCTGGTAATCAACATCAATCTAAGAAGTGCTACCTAGCCTCAATTAAGCAAGAAGAGAAGCCAAGTGAAGAAAAAAAGCGCAAACCTGGACCAATGGAGATAGAGGACAAAGATATCGCTAAGAAGATGGTGCCATCACATGTAGAGCCAGTAGGAGAACTCATGAGTGTAGAATTCCTACTTGGAGATAAGGAAAACACGGTCAAAATAGGATCGCATTTGAGTCCCGACCTAAAGGATGAATTAATAACCATGTTGCGGAAGCATACGGATGTCGTTTCTTGGTTAGCTAATAATCTGGTAGGAATTGCCCCGACAGTCATACAACATCACCTAAATGTAGACCCTAGTGCAAAGCCAATTATCCAAAAGAAAAGGCATTTTGGGCCAGAAAAAGACGCCATTATCAAAGCAGAGATCGACAAGCTACTCAAAGTTAAACACATTGTGAAAATACAATTCCCCGAGTGGATATCCAACGTAGTCCTGGTACCTAAAGGCGGGACAAAATGGAGAATGTGTATCGACTTCCGCCACCTGAACAGTGCTTGTCCTAAGGACCATTATCCCTTACCAAGGATAGACCAATTGGTGGATGCTACAACTCGATACGAGTTATTAAGCACTATGGATGCGCAGAGTGGGCATCACCAAATACCTTTAGTCGAGGAAGACCAGAGGAAAGTCAGCTTCATCACCTCCTTTGGCACCTTTTGTTACTAGTCATACCCTTCTGTCTGAAAAATGCCGGAGCTACAGATCAAAGGCTTGTAGACTTGATGTTTTGAGAACAAATGGGAAGGAACATTGAAGTATATGTAGACGATATGGTGGTTAAGAGTCGCATTGCCATCACCCATGTATGAAACTTGGAGGAAACCTTTGAAACACTTCAGAGATATAAGATGAAGCTGAACCCAGCCAAGTGTGCATTTGGAATCCAGGGGGGAAGTTCCTAGGGTGCATAGTCACGGAAAAAGGCATAGAGGCTAATCCTGCAAAGATCAAGGCTATCCAGGACATGGTGTCACCTAGAAATGTGAATGAAGTACAAAGGTTGAATGGAAGAATCACAGCTCTAAGTCGTTTCATATCCAAATCAGCAGAAAGGAGTTTACCTTTTTTCAAGATATTACGCAAGGTGGACCACTTCAATTGGACTCCAGAATGTCAGCAAGCTTTTGAGGACCTCAAGGCTTACCTCAGCCAGATGCCGCTCCTCACCAAACCTGTACAAGGCAAGCTATTGATGAACTACCTAGCTGTGGCGAACCGAGCTGTCAGCACAGTCCTAGTCCGGGAGAAAGACAAAACAAAGAAACCCGTGTACTAAGTCAGCAAAGTACTTTTCAGATGTCAAGTCTCGATATCCGAAAATCGAAAAGATGATATTGGCATTAGTCATTACAGCAAGAAGACTCAAATCCTATTTTTTGACATACAAAATCATCGTAAAGACTAGTCAACCACTTAAGGTTGTGCTAGGAAAGGCTGAGACATCAGGACGACTTGTTAAATAGGCTGTGGAGTTAGGGGAATTCAAGATAGAATACACGTCCCGAGCTGCAGTCAGAGCGCAAGTCTTGGCTGACTTTGTCACCGAAATGACCTGACTTGAGCAGGAAGGTAAGGAAGAAGAGAAGGCTTGGCTTTTAAATGTAGACGGGTCAGCCACCCAAAATGGAAATGGCGCAGGTGTGGTACTCACTACACCCGAAGGAGATCAACTGGAGTATGCAATCAAATTCGAATTTAGAGCAAGCAACAACGAAGCATAATATGAAGCATTCATCATGGGGCTCAAAATTGCAATCAAATGAGGAGCTAAAAATTTGATCGTATACTCAAACCCACAACTTGTTACCAAATAAATTGACGGGACCTACGAAGCTAAGGAGGAAACGATGGTGAAATACCTGAAAACCATAGAGTCACTACGAGAAAACTTCTACAAATTGGAGTCACATCAAATACCCCGAGCTGAAAATACCAAGATTGATTATTTGTCCAAGCTAGGCAGTTCAGTCACTGACTGTCAAACTCAGAACATTACCATACAAGCACTAACCAAGCGTAGCATCAAACAAGAGATTCTATACATAGAAGAGGGGGAAGATTGGAGGACGGAGATAATCCAATATCTTACGAAAGGGGTACTACATGAAGAAAAAAAGGAAAGACAACGATTGGAGACCAGGGCTGCTAGGTTCGTCTTAATTGATGATGTGCTATTCAAAAAGTCATTCGTACAACCCCACCTGAGATGTGTTTCGATGGAAGAAGGAGATTACATACTAAGAGAAATCTATGAGGGAGACTGCGGCAGACACATAGGTGAGGGAGCCCTAGTTGGAAAGACCTTGAGGTCTGGCTATTTCTGGACAACCCTAAAGGAAGATGCGACCAACCTAGTGAAGAAATGTGAACAGTGCCAAAACATGCTTGCCTCATTCATCAACCTGCAGAAGCAATGCACTCTATGAGTGTTCCTTGTCCCTTCGCCAGATGGGGGATGGACATTGTAGGCCCATTTCCCATAGCAAAAGGCCAGAAGAAGTTCCTACTAGTGTTAGTCGACTACTTCGCAAATGGGCAGAAGCTAAAGCCTTAGTCCGGATCACAAAGGCGGAGGTCATTCATTTCCTATGGAAGAACATCATCTGCAGATTCGGCATACCCAGGGAAATCATATCTGACAATGGTAGACAATTCAGCGGGGCCAAGTTGAGGAAGTGGTGTGAAGAGTTAGGGATCCAGCAACGTTTCAGTGTTGTAGCTCATCCTCAAACCAATGGCCAGGTTGAGGTTACTAATAGAATAATAGTCCAAGGTTTAAAGACCAGGTATGTCTACTTCTTAGCTTTTTAAAATTCATATGCGCCTTTATCTTTCACAAATCAATTCGTTTATTTTATCTGTATCCCATTTCTAATAAGTTTATATAAATGCCCTAATCTCGGTCAAAAAGACTGGAGGGAGCGGATGGGAATTGGGCCAAAGAATTGCAACCAGTGTTGTGATCATATCGGACTACTCCTAAGTTCACCACTGAAGAAAGTCCATTGCATTTGGTGTATGGAGCTGAGGCCGTCATACCTGCAGAGGTCGGAGTACAATCTCATTGAGTCAGATACTTCGTACCAGAGCAGAATGAAGAAAGACTAAGAGAAGAGCTTGAGCTAATAGACGAAGTCAGAGACAAGGCATACCTAAGGATTGAACAGTACAAGCAGAGGATCATGAGAGCCCAAGGAATAAAAGTGAAGGCCAGATCTGTCCAGGTAGGAGATCTGGTATTAAAGAGGGTAGATGTGGTGCGGACCGTGAAGAAGTTGGACCCTAACTGGAGGATAGGGAGGGCAAGTCGTTCCCTCGCCCATGAAACATGCAAAACCTGAAAATATTTTACGTGTGATCATAAGGATTGCCCTCTCTGTAATTCTATTTTCTCATCTTATGCTTCGTTTTTACCAAAAGACTCACGCTTTGCTAATAATCTTTTTTGGAAGTTATGATTGTTATGTTTTCCAGGTACGACCTAGAGATTGTAAAGCCTTCTTTCTAGGGCCACATGTAAAGCCCCAATAAATTAGTAAGATTTTATTTTGCCAAAACTTTGAATTTGAGTTATGTATATAATTATGTAAAATATGCATGATGAATTGTGGACCAATGCGAAACTGGTGAAGTGGAGGTAGTCGGAGGTTAGGACTGTACCATCTGGGTGGGGACCCGGATCTGTCTAGGAAGGATCATTTGCCTACAGATCAGAGCGGTCTCCAGGCCAGGGAGAAATAAGGAGGGGTAGGTCCTCGGGAACACTTATGGGCCTACCCTAAGGAAGACCGGGGTTTGGAGCAATAAGGAGGAACAGGCAACCATAAGGATGGAGGTGAAACAAGGAGAGAAAATTCGGAGAATGTGGGACATAAGGAAGGATGCCGACGGTATGGGCTGGACACCCTAGCCCGTCTAGGAAAATTTTGTTACGGAGGGAGAACAAGGGGAAATAAGGCAAGTGGTAAATGCAAGTCTCCATGATTGCATAGTTGCGGTGCAAGTCTCCACGATTGTATGCGCCTAATGACAGGTGTTCGATCCCGTGTACAAATCTCCACGATTGTGCAGAGGTGGTACAAGTCCCCACGATTGTACGCAACTGGAAGAGGGTGTTTGATCCCAATGCAAGTACCCATTATTGCATAAGAGAGGAAAAGTGAGTGCAAGTCCCCATGATTGCACAGTGACAATACAAGTCCCCATGATTGTATGTGTCAAGCAAGCTACTAAGAATTGACGGGTGTAAAGGTGCAAGTCCCAATGATAGCAAAAAATGTGGACTACCTAACCCAGCTGGAGCTATAGCCCAGCATAGGTCTGGTAGATACCACCTCGATGTTGGGAATAATACGAATAAAACGCAGCGGAAAGTAAATTTAATTCCCAAAGCCCGAATCATCTCTAATCCTCGTGTTTAATTGTGTATAGAAAAATTACCGTTCACGCGCATCTGTTAGGATCGGTATGCCCCACGAGCGATGCCGGCGCAACGGAAGAAATAAAGTATATAAAACACATATATATCGGCATCCCAAGCTAAGGGGTCAAAGTAATGCACAAAAAAAACTAATACGAGTAAAGGGGTTTTAAACCGATTACAAGATTTGGGGTTTTATTAAAGTGAGGGTGTAAAACCACAACACAAGGAAAACCACACCAAAAACTTTGGCTCTCATTTTCGAACCTCACCTCAACATGGAGGGATTCGAATCAAACCACCATAAGCTCCTAAAGAAAGAAGCTTCTACAAGGACACACCTCAAGTAAGTTCATACCTTAAGCAAAAGATTTGCTAGATATCTGCTCTAAGGAAATGGAGTCTATGTAGTGAAAGGTGGAAGACAAGAAGAGTTACTAAAAGAAATATCTATGGAAGATAATCTTTTACAACTAATCTTCAAGAAGAAGTTCTATAGAAGAAAGTCTTCTAGAATCACAAGAGAAGCTAGAAAAATCTAGAGATGAAGAACTAAGCTCTAAGCCTTTTTCTTTTCTTTTAAGTTTTCATCAAGTTTTAAATGAGAGCAAGAACACCTCCTTTGATAGCCACCAATTTTCGGCCATATGGTGTTAGGTGGAGTAGAAGACTTGTTTTTCTTCACCTACCACCTCATTCTCACCTACCATTCCATCCTCAACTACCACCACATGTGTAAGAGAATATTTTTCATTTTCTTCTTCATTTAAAAAACATTACAAGTCAAACTTTGACTAGCTTTGAATTTCACTCTTGTGACTTCATTTAATTAAGTCCAATTTAATTAAAATGACTCCCAAGCCTTCCAAGACTTGTTAATTAAATAATCTTCATGATTAATTAATAGTAAATTCGTAGCTTAAAAAAATTCCCGGATAATAATAATTTTCGTTAATGATTAATCTCCAAGATTAATTAATAGAAAAATTATTTCCCCAAGCCTACTAATTAAAATGTCTTCCACTTAATCAATTAATCTCATTAATCAATTTCACTTTAATCCTAAATCGGATTAATATTCACATAGTAATTGAACTTTCTTGAGTAAGTGTGTAACCCCATTGTAGGTTCGTTCATGTACTAGTAGTAGGAACACAACCCCGTTGTGCCTTTGCAATTTTCATTGTTAGATTTAATTACTCCAAGTATTTTAATACGACCAAGAATTAATTACCGATTAATTCATGGTTCCTACAAATCAAGGTTAGTACTAGCCACGCGCCAAGAAGACCTAGCCATGAACGATTATTAGGTGACCTTTCCGCATTACGATTTTTGCATAAGTAAAATCCTTCCATCAAATATCCCGATCGAATCTAAGACTTGGATCTCAGTAGAAATCCCAGTAACTCGATTCTATGTATATCGATCTAAGTGACATTGACCAATTTATCAATCGAGCGAGGAAACACTGCGCCTCCTTATTGATACTACTCCGGCCGGAGGTTCCCATGGTCAATACACTGTGAAGTACATAGGATATGCGCCGATGCTAATGATCAGTGACGGATTCTCTCTTGGCACTCACGCGCCTCTGTATATAACCAGACTGGACCCAATATGCCCCACTTTATGACTCACCTGGAATCGTGTGACAAATCTAAGTACAATGAGCGATGCACGAGACGACCAATGGTGCCTCAAGTCATGAGGACCAATCTTATGCCTACGTAACCGAGGAGATTCGAAATTCGACATTGACTCCAATATGGAATCTCAGCGGGGTTGTTCAGTTTACTCGATCCCAACGAGAACCCACATACATGCACTGATGTACACCGTATCAGTATCCATGGAATAGGATACACTCTCCAAGAGTGTGCATTGTATGTGCAAGTCTTTACGAGTCATTGATATCCCTATCTCAATGATTCTATGACTTGGAACATCTTTAAGACCACAACCTTAGAGACGTATTCCATGATTGGCATCCCCGATACCAAACACATCTCATAGCTTAAGAGTCATCTAAGGGACTTTATCTAATTGCATAGAATGATAAGATAAAGAAGAAAATGCCATCTATTAAATTACTTGACAAGATACAATATAAGACTGTTTAAAGAGTCGGTTACTACGCCCTACTAATGGCGCACCGGGCACCTAACTCTTTCAATCTCCCACTTGCCCTAGAGCCAACCATGCATTTCAGGCCCATCTTCTCAAGATGTCCCTCCAATACTCTTTGGCCCAAGGGTTTGGTAATTTGCCGAGTCCACACGTTCCACTTGAACGTCGCCTCTACGAACGATCTCTCTGATCAGATGGTATCGCCTTTATATGTGTTTGGACCTCTGATGAGACATTGGCTCTTTTGACTGTGCAATAGCCCCATTGTTATCACAGTACAATCGTACGGGATCAACAATAGATGGAACAACACCCAACTCTTGGATGAAGTTCCTTATCGAAACAGCTTCTTTTGCAGCCGCCCAGGCTGCAATGTACTCAGCCTCTGTGGTGGAGTCAGCAATAGTTTCCTGTTTAGAACACTTCCAGCTGACCGCTCCACCATTGTGTACAAAGACAAATCCCGAGATAGATTTGAAATCATCCACATTAGATTGGAAGCTAGAATCTGTATAGCCTTCCAATTTTAATTCTCCTCCACCGTAGACTAGGAAGGCATCCTTAGTTCTTCTTAAGTACTTAAGGACTGCCTTTACGGCTTTCCAGTGCTCTTCGCCTGGATTGGCTTTATATCGGCTTATTGCACTAAGTGCATAAGCCACATCAGGCCGTGTACATAGCATAGCATACATAATACTCCCTATAACGGAGGCATATGGTATGTGAGACATCTTTTCCTTTTCCTCCGGTGTCTGAGGGGACATAGACTTGGAAAGATAAATACCATGTCTCATAGGCACCAGTCTTCTCTTGGACTGATCCATTTTGAATCTCTTCAAAACTCTATCTATGTACGCAGATTGGGAGAGTCCCAGCATTCTACTGGATCTATCTCGATGAATCTTCATTCCGAGAATGTAGGATGCCTCTCCCATATCCTTCATTGAGAATTGTGGGGATAACCACGCTTTCGTTTCTTACAACATTCCTATGTTGTTTCCAAATAATAGAATGTCATCAACGTAAAGCACCAAAAATGTTATCGCGCTCCCACTAGCCCTTTTGTACACACATGGTTCATCAGCATTTTGAAGAAAACCATATGTTTGTACAGTATCATCAAAACACTTGTTCTAGCTTCGGGAAGCCTGTTTGAGTCCATAAATGGATCTCTGAAGTTTGCATACCTTGTGCTCACTTCCTATGGATGCGAAGCCCTCGGGTTGCTCCATGTAAAGCTCTTCCTCTATTTTACCATTGAGGAAAGCAGTCTTCACATCCATCTTCCATATTTCATAGCCTAAATATGCAGCTATAGCTAGAAGTATCCGAATGGATTTGACCATCGCCACTGGTGAAAAGGTTTCATCATAGTCAATTCCTTGCCTCTGAGTGTAACCTTTCGCCACAAGACGTGCCATGTAGGTGACTACTTCTCCATCTGCTCCAAGCTTTCGCTTATAGATCCACTTGCAGCCTACGAGTTTAGACATGTCAGGTGGATCCACCAAGGTCCAAACCTTGTTGGAGTGCATGGAGTCCATCTCGGATTGCATGGCTTCTAACCATTTTCCCGAATCGACGTCCAACGTCGCTTCCCCATATGTCCTTGGATCAGGGGAATTACCATCCTCGTTGCTATCAAGCAAGAAACCATACCTCTCAGGTTGTTTTGGGATCCTTTCGGATCTTCGAGGATGTTGTGTACTTGCTACTACTTCTGGTTGTGCATCTGTGGTATCAGGTGAACCCTTTTGTGGTTCTTGAGTTTCCTCAAGTTCTCCAACCTCGCCATTTCTATCCAATAGAAATTCCTTCTTATTGAAGGTAGCGTTACTTGAAACAAACACTTTATGTTCCGATGGGTTGTAGAAATCATATCCATAGGATTCCTTTGGATATCCCACAAACTTACATAAGGAGGATCTTGCATCCAACTTATCGCCCACTAGTTGCTTGACATAAGCCGAGCAACCCCATACCCTTAGGTTTTTATAAGTGGGTGGTTTACCAAACCACATTTCATATGGCACCTTGGAGACACTCTTTGACGGTACTCTATTTAATAGATGCATCGCAGATTCTAGGGCATATCCCCAGAAGGAAAGAGGAAGTCCAGTGAAACTCATCATGGATCGAACCATGTCCATCAAGGTCCGATTCCTTCGCTCGCTTACCCCATTAAGTTGGGGAGTACCGGGCGGAGTCCACTGAGAGACAATCCTATTGTCTTTTAGATAATCAAGGAATTCACGGGACAAGTATTCTCCCGCTCGATCCGATCGAAGAGCTTTGATACTTCTTCCCGTTTTCTTCTCTACTTCGTGTCTAAACTCCTTGAACCTCTCAAAGGCTTCAGACTTGTATCTCATAAGATACACGTAACCATACCTCGAAAAGTCGTCGGTGAAGGTTATGAAGTAAGAATGGTTCCGTTTAGTGCTTACATTAAGCGGACCACATACATCCGTATGGACCAAGTCCAAAAGGTTAGTAGCTCACTCCATTTGCCCGGCAAATGGTGACTTGGTCATCTTACCCTTTAGACAAGATTCACAAGTTGGCATATCTAGCATTTCCCGAAGGTCAAGCTTATCCGCCATCTTATGAATTCTATCTTTAGAGATATGGCCTAGTCTAGCATGCCACAGGTATGTATCATTTTGATTATCTAACTTTCTCTTACTAGTATGTTCCTCATGTTGAGATAATAAGATTGGAGTATCGGGGAGAAGCGTGTATAAGCCATGAGACAACTTTGATTCCAATATTAAAAAAGAACCATAAAACATGGAGCAAGCTACATTTTTGATAACAAAACTATAACCTTCCTTGTCCAACAAGGGTACAGAAATGATGTTCTTAATTAATTGCGGAATGTAAAATACATTGTTCAAAATAACACGGTTTTTGTTGGGAAAAGATAAGTAGATAGTTCCTACGGCCGTGGCAGCAACCCGTGCACCATTCCCAAACCGCATGGTCATCTCCCCTCTACTGATCTACTTGCTTCTTGCCATCACCTGCAAATCATTGCAAAGGTGAACTCCACATCCGGTGTCCAACACCCAAGAAACATCATTAACTGATAAGTTAACTTCAACATAAAACATACCATTCATTGGTTCAGTGCAATTGCGCTCCCAATGTCCCTTTTTACCCCAATTGAAGCACGCATAATGATCGGTACCCTTAGCCTTTTTTACACCACCTTTGCCTTTCAACTGTTTTTTCTTGTTGTTGTTCTTCTTCCCCTTGTTTTTATTGGCCTTACGGCCCTTAGAATGGGGTGAGGAACCAACAAGCAGTACCGGCTTATCTTTCTTGATGGTGGCATCTGCACTCTTCAACATGTTCAACAACTCGGGTAATGAAGCCTCAAGTTGATTCATGTTGTAGTTGATGACAAATTGGTCAAATGACTTCGGAAGGGACTGTAGCACGAGGTCAACAGAAAGCTCGGTCTCAAATTTTACGCCAAGATCAGAAAGCTTATTAATAAGACTGGTCATACGTAAAACATGATCATCGACCGAAGATCCCTCATGCAAACGAGCACGGAATAGCTCTTTAGAGATTGCGAATCTCTCCCTCCTAGTTCGAGTGCCATAGAGCTCCCCGAGACTTTTGATAATATCCTTGGAGATGGTCACATGCTCAAATTGCTTTTGAAGCTCATTAGTCATAGAAGCCATCATGATACATCTCACTTGGATATTGTCATCAGTCCACTTATCAAAAGCGGCACGTTCATCATCAGTGCTTGTGCGAGTTACGCGAGGCAAAGGCGTATCTAATACGCTATCCTTGCGCTCCCATTGAAGCACAATTTTAAGGTTTCGGTACCAATCGGCATAGTTGGGACCGACAAGTCTATTGGAATCTAGGATTGTTTAAAGTGGATTTTTGGCCATTTTGTTAACTACAAAATAAATAGGGAGGCAAAACAATTAGCATTCAATATGTAATCTTGTCCACATATAATTCGGTCTTTAATCATACGTGTTTCCCACTATTTTATCGAATTCCATAACCCTCTTATATGGATATTCGAGGAGATATGTGGGTCTCCCTAGTGGGCTCGAGATCCATAAGCGACTCTTCATATGCCCCGAGAACACGAGCCCATATGATAAATCTGTATGGTAGGCTTACTGGCCTTCTATATCGACATATAGTTCTCAAGATATTTTGCCTCGTCTTTCCCATATACCCCGAGAACACGAGCCCATATGGTAGTAAACGTTAAGTCACGCCCATCAAATATTCATGGTCAATCGACCGGACTAGTGTGCCCCCACGACTCGTTGACGACACCTAGACAAATCGATCCCACGAGCATCTCTATGCTTAGTGGTGGTCACAGCCTAATCCACTTGACGCCACCCCACGACTCATGGACGGCGGGCCAAGCTTCATGGCATTTCACATGCCACCACTTATGATGGAAGGCGTGGACAATGGAACCTCGCTCAATTTCCACATAAACTTAATATTTCTTGGATTTACTTGAAACAAATCAAGCGAGGGGTTTCAGCATGCAAGGTCTCATCAAAATTAGGATTATCTTTAATTATGTGATCATGCAATCCAAGTAGCATATAAGAAAACATAATATAAAACATCCACAAAGCGGTAAACAAATATGGATGATTGTGGGTCCCTAAGCGATCCACCCGAGCCACCGGTGAATCTAAGGCAATCTAGGGTACTAAATTAAAATAGGCCCTATCTATTACATAAGCTTCCAACGGCATACATAATCTTCAATAATGGTCCATCATCTTCGTCTCCATATTTGATTACATTAAAATGAAAAAGAAAGTGCGAAAATAAAATATACAACCAAATTGAAATAGAGGCCAGTAATAATTACAACCCAATTGAATAATCTAAGGCTCGACCCACAATCCATCCATTATGCAAATCAACCATCAAGCGTATGAAGATGACGTGCAAAGCATTAATTAATCATAAGCCCATCACATAGTTGAAACAATCATAACATTGGGATTTATATGTTTTGAAGAAAAACCGAGTTTTTCTAGTTTTCAAAAATTCCAAACTTTTAAATAACTCAAAAAAGCGTGGAAGTTGATTCCAAAATCAAGAAATGGGCCAAAGGTAGGAGTCCTTGAAGGCCCGGGTCGTGTGAACCACACCACGTCAAGATGGTCCAACCATCAAGCACATGGTGTGCATACGCACACCCGTGTACGCTGCCCGGCAATGCACCATGCGCCGCTGAGCAGCACACACACTGTCCAGAAGCTGCTGGACAGTTTCTCGACCATGGTCGAGACCACCAAGGGGTGGAATCGGCCATGGTCAGCCCCGTCTTGACCCCCGTCAAGTTTCATTCGACGGTTGGCAATGATTCGCGATATTGAGCCCTACTAAATGAACACACCCTTATGCGCACAAAGCTTTCGGCCGGGTGCGCACAAAGTCTCGTAGCTTGGGTTCAATATCAACGGTCCTCGCCCGGGTTTCGACCTTCCCTTTTAGTGTCTCTTAATTTTCAATCGTTTCAAAAAAAACAAAATCTCCAAGATTTTAAGAAAAACGATGACAAATCCCAAGCTATTATTAAATCAACAAATGTAACCTATAGATTTAAGCATCCGGTTAAAATACTACATGAAATCGAAAGCAAAAACATGCAAAGTTTTTAATGTGCATAACCCGAGCTCTGATACCACTGTTAGGAACGGTATACCCCACGAGCGATGCCGGCGCAACGGAAGAAATAAAGTATATAAAACACATATATATCGGCATCCCAAGCTAGGGGGTCAAAGTAATGCACAACAAAAACTAATACGAGTAAAGGGGTTTTAAACCGATTACAAGATTTGGGGTTTTATTAAAGTGAGGGTGTAAAACCACAACACAAGGAAAACCACACCAAAAACTTTGGCTATCATTTTCGAACCTCACCTCAACATGGAGGGATTCAAATCAAACCACCATAAGCTCCTAAAGAAAGAAGCCTCTACAAGGACACACCTCAAGTAAGTTCATACCTTAAGCAAACGATTGGCTAGATATATGCTCTAAGGAAATGGAGTCTATGTAGTGAAAGGTGGAAGACAAGAAGAGTTACTAAAAGAAATATCTATGGAAGATAATCTTTTACAACTAATCTTCAAGAAGAAGTTCTATAGAAGAAAGTCTTCAAGAATCACAAGAGAAGCTAGAAAAATCTAGAGATGAAGAACTAAGCTCTAAGCTTTTTTTTTTCTTTTTAAGTTTTCATCAAGTTTTAAATGAGAGCAAGAACACCTCCTTTTATAGCCACTAATTTTCGGCCATATGGTGTTAGGTGGAGTAGAAGACTTGTTTTTCTTCACCTACCACCTCATTCTCACCTACCATTCCATCCTCAACTACCACCACATGTGTAAGAGAATATTTTTCATTTTCTTCTTCATTTAAAAAACATTACAAGTCAAACTTTGACTAGCTTTGAATTTCACTCTTGTGACTTCATTTAATTAAGTCCAACTTAATTAAAATGACTCCCAAGTCTTCCAAGACTTGTTAATTAAATAATCTTCATGATTAATTAATAGTAAAATTAGTAGCTTAAATAAATTCCCAGATAATAATAATTTCCGTTAATGATTAATCTCCAAGATTAATTAATAGAAAAATTATTTTCCTAAGCTTACTAATTAAAATGTCTTCCACTTAATCAATTAATCTCATTAATCAATTTCACTTTAATCCTAAATCGGATTAATATTCACATAGCAATTGAACTTTCTTGAGTAAGTGTGTAACCCCATTGTAGGTTCGTTCATGTACTAGTAGTAGGAACACAACCCCGTTGTGCCTTTGCAATTTTCATTGCTAGATTTAATTACTCCAAGTATTTTAATCCGACCAAGAATTAATTACCGTTTAATTCATGGTTCCTACAAATCAAGGTTAGTACTAGCCACGCGCCAAGAAAACCTAGCCATGAACGATTCTTCACAGCTATCCAATGTTCCTTACCAGGGTTTGCTTGAAATCGACTAACAACGCTCACATCATAAGCAATTTCTGGTCTAGTACAGAGCATCACGTACATCAAGCTGCCCACAGCAGACGCATAGGGTATAATGTTCATTTCTTTTCTATCTTCCTCACTTTGAGAACACATAGATTTCGAAAGATATATCCCATGTCTCATTGGTAGGAACCCTTTCTTAGAATCTTCCATCCTATACCTTTTTAGGACCTTTTCTAAGTAAAGGGCTTGAGAAATTCCTAGCATTCTTTTGGTTCGATCTCTATAGATCCGAATCCCTAGAACATAGGCCGCTTCTCCCAAGTCTTTCATGGAGAATGTACTCGAAAGCCACTTCTTGGTTGTGGTGAGCATTCCTATGTCATTCCCAATAAGTAATATGCCATCTACATATAACACTAGGAATGTCAACTTGCTCCCACTGATCTTCTAGTAAACACAGGGCTCGTCTTCATTTTTGATGAAGTCAAATCCTTTGACAACCTCATCAAAACATAGATTCCAGCTACGAGACGCTTGTTTGAGTCCATAAATGGATCTCTCAAGTTTACACACTTTATGAATATGCTCCTCGGATTCAAAACCTTTAGGCTGTTCCATATAGATGTCCTCTTCTAGGAATCCATTTTGGAAAGCAGTTTTGACATCCATTTGCCATATTTCATAATCTAGGTGTGCTGCTATTGCAAGTAGAATCCTTATTGATTGGATCATAGCCACTGGCGAGAAGGTTTCTTGGTAGTCAATTCCTTCCTTTTGACTATACCCTTTCGCCACTAGCTTGGCTTTGTAGGTGTCTACTTTGCCATCAACACCAATCTTTCTCTTGTAGATCCATTTACACCTGATTGGTTTTACCCCTTCAGGTTGGTCTACAAGTTTCCAGACTTGGTTTGCATGCATTGAATCGATCTCAGTTTTCATAGCTTCACGCCATCTAGCTGTTAGGATCGGTATGCCCCCACAAGCGATGCCGGCGCAACGGAAGAAATAAAGTATATAAAACACATATATATCGGCATCCCAAGCTAGGGGTCAAAGTAATGCACAACAAAAACTAATACGAGTAAAGGGGTTTTAAACCGATTACAAGATTTGGGGTTTTATTAAAGTGAGGGTGTAAAACCACAACACAAGGAAAACCACACCAAAAACTTTGGCTATCATTTTCGAACCTCACCTCAACATGGAGGGATTCGAATCAAACCACCATAAGCTCCTAAAGAAAGAAGCCTCTACAAGGACACACCTCAAGTAAGTTCATACCTTAGGCAAAAGATTGGCTAGATATATGCTCTAAGGAAATGGAGTCTATGTAGTGAAAGGTGGAAGACAAGAAGAGTTACTAAAAGAAATATCTATGGAAGATAATCTTTTACAACTAATCTTCAAGAAGAAGTTCTATAGAAGAAAGTCTTCTAGAATCACAAGAGAAGCTAGAAAAATCTAGAGATGAAGAACTAAGCTCTAAGCTTTTTTTTTTTTAAGTTTTCATCAAGTTTGAGGCGGTTGAGATACTCTATTCGATCGTCGTGGTTCGGTTCTCACTCCCTGTGTAGATGTATCCAGTGGGGTTTCATTTTGTTCTTCTAGAACAATCTTTCTACCACTCCTCCTTCTTGAATGAACTCATCTTCAAGAAAGTGAACTTGTAAGGCTACAATGATCCTTTGATCATTGTGCAGGTAAAAGAGGTATCCCATAGAATCTTCAAGATATCCAATGAAACGTCCCTTTAAGGACCTAGCCTCCAACTTGTCCACTTTAGTCTTTTTAACATAAGCCGGACATCCCCAAATCTTTATGTGGTTAAGACTTGGTTTCCTATTTCTCCACATTTCATAAGGAGTCAGAGGAATGGACTTGGACGAACATCTATTTAAAATGTGTGCAGCTGTAAGCAGCGCGTGACCCCACAGTGAAATGGGTAAATCAGTGTAGCTAAGCATGGAGCCAACCATGTCCAACAAGGTTCGATTCCTTCGCTCTGCTACTCCATTCAACTGTGGAGTCGCTGGAGGTGTGAGTTGCAATACTATGCCATTCTCTCTGAGGTATAAGTCTAACTCGTCACTCATATATTCTCCTCCTCGATCAGATCGAAGAGTTTTTATACGTTGACTTGTTTGATTTTCCACTAAAGCCTTGAATTCCTTGAACTTGTCAATGGATTCAGACTTATGCTTCATCAGGTACACTAGACCATATCGAGAATTGTCGTCAGTGAAGGTGATAAAGTAAAGGAAACCTCCTCTGGCCGTTCTCCAAATGGACCACAAGCGTCAATATGCACTAAACCTAAGATTTATGAGGCCCTTTCAAAGCTCCCTATGAAGGGCGATCTAGCCATCTTGCCTTTGAGACAAGATTCACAAGTAGGATAGGGATCCAATCCCAGTGGGCCAATTAGCCCATCTTTTTCCATTTTGCGAATCTTTTGTTAGCCAGCATGACCTAGTCGAAGGTGCCATATCAATCGTTGGTTTATTTCAAGCCTACTATGTTTCTTTTGTATAGTATTCACTGCATACTCATTCTGGACACTAAGGTAATACAATCCATTTATCAAAGAAGCAAAGCCTACAAATTTATTACCATAATAAATGTTGCATCGTTCATCAATAAAACAGAAAGTGTAACCATTCTTAACTAAAACGAGAATAGAAACAATGTTTTTAAGCCCATTAGGCAAAACCAAAACATTATCCAGTAATAGCACATGTCCAGAATTTAAAAACAACGAGGTAGATCCTATTGCAGTAGCCGCGACGCTTTGCCTGCTGCCTACTCTGATCTTCACCTCATCGTTGTCCAGCTTCCTTCCTCGCATCAGATCCTGATTCATACAACATATGTGAGCACTAGCACCAGAGTCAAGAATCCAAGATGTAGAGAAGATGGTCATAGAACAATAAGTTTCATGAACATAAAGTTCCATACCTTGTGCGCCAGGTCCCATATTTGGACAGTTCCTTCTCCAGCGGCCCAGCTCACCACAGTGTAGGCATCTGTCTGTCCTTTGTGGCCCCTTTCGCTTGCGAATCACAGGAGCTTTCCCTTTTCCTTTATCGACACCACCGTGAGCTCCAAGCTCGCCAGCTTGCTTCTTGGTTTTTCTCTTCTTATTCTTCGCCCGTTTGGGCCCAAAAGTGATAACCAAAACAGTCTTTTTTCCCTTGGGCTTCAATTGAGATTGTGCAGTGTTTAATTTGTTCATTAGCCCAACTAAGTTGCATTTAATCTCATTGCAATTGAAGTTCATGACGAATTGGGAAAAAGAGTCAGAAAGGGACTGCAAGATAAGATCGGTCTGAAGTTGCGAGTTCATTATAAAATCGAGAGCTTCCAATCTCTTGATCCTCGATATCATTTTGAGGACATGATCCCCAACCTTCTCCCCTTCTCTCATTTTGGCTTCGAAGAGCTCTTTAGATAGTTCATATCTAGCAGTCCTACTGTGCTCACCATAGAGCTCGACCAAGTGCGCCAAGATAGCCCTCGCTGTCGTCATCTTGTCGTGGGACCTCTGTACCTCAGTCTTCATAGAGCCAAGAATGTACCTACGCACTCTGACGTCGTCCTTTACCCATTTTTCATGAGCTTGGACTTCTTCTTCATTGGCACGTGTTTTGGCAGGTGGAGCAGGGATATCAGTGTCCAACACGTATCCTAGAGACTCCATATTGACAACTATTCTCAAATTCCTTAGCCAATCCATCACTACCACAAAAAAGTCCTATTACAGCGCACCTATGACAGCGGTTTTGAAAACTGCTGTAAAAAGTGGCATTCGGTTCGGACCTATGACAGCGGTTCGAGCCAAAACGCTGGCATAGGTTTCAGAAAAAAAAAAAAAAAAAAAAATATTTTGAATGTGGCAGCGGTTCGGCCAGAACCGCTGCCAAAAAGCACACGTATGGCAGCGGTTCGGCCGAACCGCCGCCACAAAGCGCACGTATGGAAGCGGTTCGGCCGAACCGCTGCTAGAAGTGTACTTTGTGGCAGCGGTTCTAGCCGAACCGCTGCCAGAAGTGTACTTTGTGGCAGCGGTTCTAGCCGAACCGCTGCCACAAACAGACATGTGCCAGCGGTTCGACAGAACCGCTGGCACAAGGGCCGGGTTTTCTACAACCCGGCCCCCCTCACTCTCACTCTCACTCTCACCACCTACTCACTCTCTCTCTCTCTCAACTCTCTCACCACCACCACCACCACCACCACCACCACCACCACCACCACCACCATCGCGAGACCACCGTCCGCCGCCCCCCTAGATCTCTTTTTCTCTCTCTAGATATCTAGCCCTCTCTCTCGGTTTTTCTCTCTCTCTCTCTCTCGGTTTTTCTCTCTCTCACCACCACCACCACCACCACCACCACCATCCGCCGCCCCCCTCACGTTTTCTCTCTCTCTCTCGGTTTTTCTCTCTCTCTCTCGGTTTTGCTCTCTCTCTCTCGGTTTTTCTCTCTCTCTCTCTCTACCACCGCCGCCGCCGCAGCCGACCTCCGCCGCCGCCGCCGCCGACCTCCGCCGCCGCTGCCCCTGCCGCCCACCTCCGCTTCCGCCGCCGTGGTCCATTTAGTTTTGGTATTTTCTTTTAGATAAATATAAATATATATATATATATATACACACACACATAGAGTATGTATAGATGTATGTATATGTGGGTGTATGCATATATGAGTGTATGTATATATATTTGTGTATGTGTGCTTGTATTTGTGTATATGTGGGTGTATGCATATATGAGTGTATGTATATATATTTGTGTATGTGTGCGTGTATTTGTGTATGTGTGGGTGTATAAAAAATTTAAGGGAACTAGGAATTTGACTGAATTTAGTATTAATTTTAGTTAGTCGGGTGTTAATTCCGTTTGATTTGAGATTAAATTGTGGTTATTTGGTGGTTTAGGGTACATTGATCCAACTGGTGATCTATATTTATACTTAGTTGCTGAAAATATAATGTTTTATCTATAGTTTTATGTGATTTATGTGATCCGACTGGTGATCAATATTTGTAGTTGCTGAAAATATAATTAATTAAGATTGAAATTGGATTTTAGCGGATCGTCAGATTCGAATTTTGTTGGATTCAACCTAACCGGGTGAAGATTAAGTCGAGAACTTGGTAGTAATTTTTGCGTTGTTACTCTGCTGAATTTTTTCTAGAATAATGGGAAATAAATTAAAATACAAATTATTTAATTAATTTAACTATCAACTGATGATAAAATTGTTTAATTTGATTAATTTAGAATCAAAATGGATCGAAGTTGGATTTTAGCAGATCGTATGTCGGAACAGTATGAGAAAGGTGTGAAAGAGTTCATAAAGTTTGCGGTTGACCATGCACCAGATCGAACTAGGATCACTTGCCCGTGTTTACGTTGTTGTTTTGGAAAGAGAATTAGTCCACGTGAGTTGGAAGATCATTTGGTGTGTAATGGAATTGATAAAAGCTACAAACGTTGGACAAGACACGGTGAAAGCAGTGTCCCGTTGGATGATTTGGGTGGTACATCATATCCATCACACGATTTCAACATGAATGATTATGAGCCTGATCGTTTGGAGGAGATGACAAATGTGATTGAGGAGGATTTGCGAAATTGTCCTAAAATGTTTGACAATTTGACAAGTGATTCAAAGACCCCACTGTATAGTGGTAGTAAATTCACGAGATTGAAAACAGTTCTTAACCTATACAAGTTAAAAGCCAACAATGGGTGGAGTGATAAGAGTTTCACAGACTTGCTTGGTTTATTAAAAAGCATGCTACCTGAGGATAATGTGTTACCTAATCGTACTTATGAGGCTAAACGGATGTTAACCTCAATTGGCATGGGATATGAGAGGATACATGCGTGTCTCAATGATTGCGTATTATTTAGAATTGACTATGCATCATTGAAGGCCTGTCCAAAATGTGGCGCCTCACGGTACAAGAAGAATGGATCTACGCCTGTCAAAACCATGTGGTATTTGCCTATAATACCACGATTTAAACGCATGTACAGTAGTAAAGAGTTAGCCAAGGACTTGACATGGCATGCTGATAGAAGGTTTGAAGAAAGGATTGAAGATGACAAGATTCGACATCCCTCAGATTCTCCTCAATGGAAAAAGATTGATGATGATTTCCCTGAATTTGGTGAAGAATCAAGAAACCTGCGCCTTGTATTGGCTACAGATGGCATGAACCCTCATGGCTTGCAAAGCAGCTCACATAGTACATGGCCGGTGATTTTGATGATCTACAACCTTCCCCCATCGCGATGCATGAAGCGAGAGCATATAATGATGCCTATACTCATTTCTGGGCCGAAACAACCTGGAAATGATATAGATGTCTACTTGACCCCTTTAATTGAGGATTTGAAGGTGTTGTGGGACACCGGTGTTCAAGTATATGACGGGTTGAGAGAAGAAAATTTTAATCTCAGAGTCATGTTATTTGGAACAATCAATGATTTTCCGGCAAGAGCAAACCTCGAGGGATATGGTGTACATGGCCAATGTGGATGCCCCATATGTGTGAAGAGTACAGATCAATATCGATTGACACACTCCCAGAAATATGCATTCCAAGGGCATCGGAGATGGCTAAATCGGAACCATCGATATCGTCGGTGGAAGAAAGCTTTCAATGGGAATATAGAAGAAGGTCGAGCTCCTAAGTGCTTAACTGGTGAAGAAGTGTTTGAAAATGTAAGAGACTTGGAGGTTAAATTTGGAAAGACTTTTGCATGTGGCCTTGCAAAAACTGGGTGGAAAAAAAAGTCAATTTTCTTTGAGTTGCCGTATTGGACGTCTTTACATGTTAGACATTTTCTCGATATAATGCATATTGAGAAAAATGTATTTGATAGCGTCATTGGAACACTTCTAAATGTGCCCGGAAAGACAAAAGATGGCGTAAAGGCACGGTTAGACTTGGTTGAAATGAAGATAAGAGGAAAATTGACACCAACAAATAAGGGGAAACGTACTTATTTGCCTCCAGCAGCTCACACTCTAGCCAGGAAAGAAAAAATTGCATTATGTGAGTTTCTTAATGGAGTGAAAGTTCCAGAAGGGTATTCTTCAAACATTAGCAGTCTTGTATCAATGAAGGATTTGAAGCTAAAACACTTGAAGACTCACGATTGTCATGTAATCATGGATCATTTGCTACCAATTGCTATACGGGCCATTTTGCCAAAAAAGGTGAGAGACACGATAACTAAATTGTGTTTCTTCTTCAAAGCAATGTGGAGCAAGGTGTTTGATCCTGAGCAATTTCCTGCACTTCAAAAACAAATTGTCATCACTTTGTGTGAGCTTGAAATGTATTTTCCACCTGCTTTTTTTGATATAATGACTCATCTTCCCATTCACTTGGTTAGAGAGACTCAACTATGTGGACCGGCTTTTATGAGATCTATGTATCCGGCTGAGCGTTATATGAAGGTATTGAAAGGCTACGTGAAAAATCGTAGTCGACCGGAAGGTTGCATTGTTGAACGGTACATAGTTGATGAAGCCATTACATTTTGCACAGAGTATCTGACAGATTCTAATGTTGCAGAGCTCCCAAAGTCTCATGTTGTGGGAGGGGGAACAGAAGGAGTCGGATTAATGGGAAAACAATTAGCTAGTGTTCATATTACACAAAGGGATCAGGCACACCTATATGTGCTCCACAACACCGATGAGGTTGACCCATATGTTGAAGAGCATAAGAACCAACTTAGGAGATTCAATCCAATTAAAAATGAGAGTTGGATTTCAAGAGAGCATAATAAGAGTTTCATCGATTGGTTCCGAAAGCATTTTGAAGAAAAACAGAAAGAGAATCCACAGCTTTCAGTTTCAGATAAATTGACACGGCTGTCGATGGGTCCGGACAGACTAGTATTTTGTTATTCAGGTTATCGTATCAATGGTCGCACATTCTATACAAAAGACCAAGACGAACGAAGTACAATGCAGAATAGTGGTGTGAGTCTTGTAGCTCAAGCAATGCATATCTCAAGTGCGAAAGATAATAATCCTATCTATGCCGATTTATCATATTACGGGGTGATTGAACGTATATGGGAGCTTGATTATAGTTGGTTTCGGGTGCCTGTATTTGGGTGTAGGTGGGTTGACAATAAACATGGTGTCGATAATAGTGAAATAGGCTTCACTCGAGTAGACCTTGAAAGAGTGGGATACAAAGATGAACCTTTCATTTTAGCGTCACAAGCTAAACAAGTATTTTTTGTTACCGATCCTATTGATAAGAGGTGGTCCATTGTTTTATCGGCAAACAAAAATACATGTATTGAAGGTGATTATGAAGAAAGTGAAGATGATGGAGAAAACCCTATCTCCTTAGGTGATTCACAATCAATTGATAGTGACGATGACTTGGATATAAGTGATGATGAATTGTATATGCGTCAAGATCACCAAGAGGGGATATGGATTAATCCGTCAGTTCGTCGCCGTACTAAAAAAAATGGTCGTACCGATGGGAAGCAAAAGACTGCTAAGCCAACGACAAAAAGAAAACGATGAAAGGTATTAGAATTTATTTCATAATTGTATGATAGACTTCTTTCAATATTTATACTTAGTTGCTAGAAAATTTATATTCTTGAGATTTGCCAATTTTTGTGGAAAATTTAAGGGAAATAGGGGTTGATTGATTTTAAGGTTAATTTGGTTTAGCTGGGGGTTAATTATGTTTAATTGAGGATTAAATTTTGTTTATTTTGTGGTTTAGGATAATTTTGTTTATTTTGTGATTTATTACTTCTATTTGAAATTTATTATTGCCAAATGAATCTGCCAAATTTATATGAAGATAACTTCTGTATTTATTACGTCTATTTGAAATTTATTATTGCCAAATGAATCTGCCAAATTTATATGAAGATAACTTCTGTATTTATTACGTCTATTTGAAATTTATTATTGCCAAATGAATCTGCCAAATTTATATGAATCTAACTTCTGTATTATTTGTCTTTTGTAGGTCGATGGCTTCAAATCCTGATGGTAGTTTTCCCGACGATGATGTATATGGATCAGATAGCGGTCATGAGAAGGACATACGGAGAGGTGTCTCTGCTATGAAAAAAGTTGTCAATGCCAGAAGTAAAGGCATAAGGCTACCTGTCGGCTGGAATGACAGAGGTCAGCCAATTAACCCCAACAAATCAATATTTGTTGGGTATATAGGCGTGCAGGTTCGGCAGAAGGTGTCGATTGCCATTAGTACTTGGCGCAAAGTCCCGTCAGCAACAAAAAAAAACATTTGGGATGAGATGAAGGTAATTTGGATATTATCTTATTTGTAAGTGTTAATATATTATCATATTCTCTAAATTATAATTTTATATATACTTTATTGTTTGTTTTTTGTAGTTGGCGTTTGATATTGACGAAAGTCGACAAAAGTACGTACTAGCAGAAGCTGGGAGGCTAGCACGTAACTTCAGGAGCTACATAAGCAGAAAGTATGTGCGAGATGATGATGGAAATGTTAATGTCAACCCACCTCCACAATATGAGATATCCCAAGCCGATTGGGCGGCATTTTTAGAGGTTCGCTTAGGTGAACCTTGGCAGGTAGCTAGTCATTTTAATTTACAGTTTCATTTGTTGGTTATTGCGTTTATATTTAGCTAATAATTTGATAATGTAATAAACAGAAAATAAGCATTGACAATCAGGAAAGAGCAAAGAACCCTGAATATCCTTACCGGAAAGGGAGTTTTGGAGATGCTGTTGTGGAGCAAATGGAGGTATGTAGTTCATTTAGCAGTGAATCCTTACAATTTTTTTAATAATAATTCTATGTTAATGCATACATATATTTTTTTATGAAAATACAGATAAATAAAAGAAGGGATGCGGGATCCGATTGTACAGATGTGACACGAGCACTCGTGTGGAGGGTTTCGCGTTCCGATCCGACAAATCAAATTGATAACGAAAATGTTAGAAGAGTGGTGAATGAAATGGTGAGTTATTGGCAATTTTAGCTCTATTAATTGTTTTATTGAAATACTATTAAAAGCACAAGGTTCACTATTTTTTTTAATTTTTAAAAATATATCATTACAGGAGAGCATTTCACAAGAGAGCACTAGCCATAGTGGAACTTACACGAGTCGAGATGACCTATTGGCTAAAGCTATTAAAAGGAAAGAGCATCCGGGTCGCGTTAGGGGTGTTGGCTTTGGGGTCTCACAAAGAGACTATTTTAAGGATCCAAAGCCTGCTTCAGAAAAGGAGATGGAAAACTTGAGAAACATAGTGAAAAACCTCTCCGAAACTATGGTTGCCATGCAACAACGAATTGATGTTTTGGAAGCCCCTAGCTCGCGTCAGCCACATGAAGATGACGTCATTTCTTTGAAAGATAGCAGCCCAGAACCAGGTTATAAGATGCTTCCTGAGGTAAAATATTTGAACTTGTTTATTAATCATATAACTTGCGACTCTCTATTTTCTGTAAATCATACAAAACTTTCTAATATAATGTTGTATATATATATATACGTGTGTGTGTAGGGTATCACTCCATGTCAATTAGCACTTTCATCTCCATCATATCGTGTGGTGGCTAAAGGACAGCTATACAATCGATCAGAGACTGATAGAACACTTCACAACTGTCAATTAGCCACCAACAATGTGAAAGTGCGCATTGACACTGCAGTTGAGGCTAATACACTCCTGCCCGTCCCTCTCAATGATGAAATATTCTCCATTTCTCATGCGCTGGGTACCTTTGTTGCTTGGCCAGCGAGTCTTGTCATTGTCACTGCTGCACCGGTATGTAATTAATAGCTAGTCATTAATAAATTATAACAATTTGTTTGAGGTTACTAAATATACTTTGGTGTGTAACATTTATATTTTATTTTCTTGCTTAAACAGTCCAAATCATCTGCAAACCGTAAGTCAGGGACGTCGAAGCGGTCAACTGTCAAAGGAAAATCTCAAGTGGCCGAGCCTGCAGGTGAAGTAGACATATGTGCAGATCTTCAACTAGATGGACTCCCTAATGACCTTGTATTTCTGGGAAAGTACACGAAGATGATGAAGATTGATGCCCAGATCAATATATATATGGACGAAGCCATTATGAATGTTTCATTTCCAGAGTTCATTGGGAGGGAGGAGATCTATCACCTTCTGTGTAGACAAGAAATAGGAGCCTCTATCATTACAGCGTACATAAAGTAAGTTTTTTAATTATTTTATTACATCTAAACTACGATTATTTTCGTCACTCGAAATTCATTTTTTATGCTCAATTTAGGTGTTTGTGGTTTAACTACGTGATCCCCGAAGGAAAAGAAACAAGTTTCGGGTTCCTTAGCCCACATTCCATAGCTGCTCAAACAGACCCGTCAGTTCAACAAGTGCAGTACATAGCACGTGCTATGATGCAGAGTACACAACAAAATAAGTTATTTTTTGCACCTTACAACACCGGGTGAGCTACTAAAGACTCGATTTTAATTTGTAAAACTAGCTACGCAAAACAAATTTTCAACTATCTTTTGAATGTTTTGTAGGGGTCATTGGTTGTTGCTTGCAATTAATCCATTTAAAGAGATTGTTTACTATCTGGATTCTGTGCATGGTGAGCCGCAATACCGAGATGATATGATGCTAAAATTCAATCAGTAAGTTTTTCATTCAATCAATGTATCCATTATATTTAATATTTTTTTAAATTGTATTTATTTCACATAATTTCTTGTTTTTAACATATTTTCTTGTTTTTTATATTTTTTTATAGAGCTGTGCACATATTTCGTGCAAACTGCAACAACCAATCCAACAAATCCAAAAACTCGGACTGTAAATGGTTTACTATAAAGGTTAGCGTTTTCTAGGTTCATGAGATTATATATTCGTATAGAAGTTCGTCTTCTAATACAATGTAAGTTTGATTGCTTTTGTAGTGCCCCCGGCAGACCAACGAGGTGGATTGTGGCTATTTCGTTATGAGATTCATGAAAGAGATTATTAGCCACGGACTATCTATAATCCCAACAGCGGTATACATAATCCTTATATATATATATATACTTAATTCTATTACTTTTGAAATTATTAAACCTTAATTGGTAGGTAATTGAAATGTTATTTCACTTTGCAATTAATCTCTATATATATACATATATCTTGCAGTACTTTAAGGATTGTCAATCCTTCTATACTGATGAGCAAATTGATGAAGTACGCTGCGAAGTTGCACGTTACATTTTCTTAGCAGCTCCTTAGAAATTAGGTAATTTAGTTTTTGTACATTGTGACTTGCTATAAATTGAGATTTGATTTATTGTATTTCGTAAGGTCATTAGTAATTTAATTAGTTAATTGTATATTTTGTTGGAGATTAAAGATGGTAATATTGAAGTTTGGGATGATGTTTGCTTATGTTGAATATGTTTTGTTGTTAGTTGAAATTTGTTGATTGGATCATTGCATATTACAGGCACTATCATGACAGCGCAATAAATAATTAAAAAAAAAACAGAAAAAAAAACAGCGGTTCTGCAGAACCGCTGCTACAGTTCTCACCTCTGGCAGCGGTTTTCCCAGAACCGCTGCCAAAGGTCTCACCTGTGGAAGCGGTTTTGGGAGAACCGCTTCCACAGGTAAGACCTCTGGCAGCGGTTCTGGGAAAACCGCTGCCAAAGGTCTCACCTGTGGAAGCGGTTCTCCCAAAAACCGCTGCCACAGGTGAGACCTTTGGCAGCGGTTTTCCCAGAACCGCTGCCAGAGGTCCACCTGTGGCAGCGGTTCTGTAGAACCGCTGCCACAGGTCCGTAATTTTTTTTTATTTTTTTGGTTTTTTCGCAGCGGTGTTCAGGAAACCGCTGTCATAGGTAGACCTATTACAGCGGTTTTGTAACCGCTGTCATAGGTCCACCCCTATACCAGCGGTACCTTTGACAGCGGTTAAAACCGCTGCCATAGGCCCAAAAAAACCGCTGCCAAAGGTCATTTTTGTAGTAGTGCATGTAGTTGGGTCTGGTAAGGATATTCTTTTCAAGTAATACGGAAAGTGGGTTGATTGTTATTTTTGAAAAACGAGAGAGATAAAACAAATAACTGCAGAAAATAAACCAGACTTAATTAGAATATTGGACTAAACTAAGACCAAGTTTAAAATCAAGGACTTCGACTTATAACTTGGCTCCCACTACGTTTTTCGAAATTCCACACTCCCACTGTGAAATGACGGAAGGGATTGTTGAGGAAAACTTCGTGGTGGGGATTGAGTTCTTTAATTAATATAATGGATGACAACCCTTGAATGATATTTGGTCCATTACATAATTAAATTGATGTCAAACATCAATCTATCAAATAGACGGTTCAATCATATTTATCCCATAATCCACAAATACCGCAACCCTTTAACGATTTATTGGTAAAGTGGACTATCTAACTTCATTCCCACTAACTCCTCATAATCTAACATTTGAATTTCACCTTGCAACCCTTTAACGATATTTGGGGCGAAATATGTCTCGATAAAGGCATCCAATGCACTTAATAAAATTCTAGAACTAAATCTTAATATATGAAGCCCACTTACTGGGAAGATGCCACATATGGATTTAATCCTTGATCTTATTAAGTTTAGTGGAGGGAAAGGATGCCTAGCACCCCTTACTAACTTAGTATTATTTTTGTTTGGGAGAATTCATGTTCAAAACATTTATTTCGTCTCACTTTGCACATTTACCAATTTATATAGCGCATATTGATAACACACATGCTTCATTCAACTAATGAACATGCATCGAAAGCAATAATACAACACACAAGCCTAGCTAATCTTCGTGGGCTCCAAGCTCCTCTTCTTTTGCATGATCTCCATCTTGAAAGGCCTATTCTGTTTCTATTTATTACAAGAGGTAATTTAAAACCTATACATAAATCTAGAAATAAAATAAAATGGGCTCAAACCGGCCCTTACAACCCATCAAAAGAAATACATAATCAAAAGAAGCAACCTAAGCCCATAGACATATGTCACCATCACATAATACATGCTCGCGATAAATAAAGCACTTATGTTGGTGATTAATAAAAATTAATTAGTCCAACTTAATTAATTTCCACAATAAAATTTCAAATTTTATTGATTCATCATATGAAAATAATTCTATTTATGAGAATTCCTTATTTAAATAAATAACTTAATAAATAAAATTCGAGTTGATTAATTAGTTATTTCATTCAAATAAAGATCAATAAAACCTATATTAGGCTTAATTTTATCAAAATTAAATTACCAACCATTGGCATATTCAAAATTAATTAATTAGGCCCAATAACTAATTTATTGAATTATCCACAATTTTAATCAAAACAATTTCGGCCCCTTTTTAATTTAATCCAGGTCATCATCCTTTTGACCCTCCCGGATAACTAAAATAGCCCAAAGACCTATTCAATTAAAATTTGGACCTTAGGAAGATATAACCCGACCAATTAGGGCCAGAGTCACGAAAACCCGGGCCCCAAAATAGGTCCGTGCGTTGGCCGCATTGCACGGTGTATGCCATGCACCCAGCACACAGTTTAATCGTGCTTGGGCGTCCTGCCAGCCCCTTCGACCGGCACCGTGAAACGGCACGGCGTTGGAGGCCCACCCAGTGTGTGCAGTGAGCACGCCTTTTCCGTCGCACTCGTCTTGGGGTTATACTTCTCCGATTGTAATAAACTTTATATTTCCAAATTCGTAACTCATTAAACTACAACTTTCATGAAGAAACTGCAGCAAGATTCAGAATATTTTCATATGAAAAACACGTTCAAAGCAGGCCTCAAAAACGCAAAAAAAATAGTCAATCACATAACAATTAAACACAGAATTCAGAGATTAGCTCTGATACCACTGTTGGGAATTATACAAATAAAACGCAGCGGAAAGTAAATTTAATTCCCAAAGCCCAAATCATTTCTAATCCTCGTGTTTAATTGTGTATAGATAAATTACCGTTCTCGCGTATGTTGATTTCTGAACGTGATTCTTTTGTCTAACGCCAAATTTGCCAACGTCTCTAATTCGTCACGCCGGAATCAAAAACGAAAAACTCCTCCTTTCTTCCTTGTCAAAGACGGCTAGAGAGAGAGAGAGAGAGGTGGGAGACTTTTTCTTGGAGAGAAAGTTATGTAAGTTGTCTTGTGTTATTTTTCACCGTGATATATTTATATCATTATGAAATAATAACACTAGCATACAAGAGCCCAATTTGGGCGTCCATTTGGCCGCCCCTTAGTGGGCTCAGAAGCCTTCGGGCTTTCGTCTTGCTTGCTAATTAATTAATCGGATAATTTATTTATCCAATAAATAAATTGATAATCCAATTAATTCAATTCCTAATTAATTTGTAATTCAATTTCTCCAAGAAATTAATTAACTCATTAATTTAATTAATTAATTAAATTATCCAATAATTAATTAATTAATTTCGGCATCCAATGCCGTGAATTTCTCTCAAATCTTTTTCCCATGTTTTTCCTTTTGCACTTCCTTTAAGCGCGACTCTTTAGATTCGTCTCAAAAGGCAATTGGGAGGAATCCAAAGGGGTGTGAGTGACACCTAGCCAGTCTCGTGGCTCACACCGTAACCCAATTGAGAACGAATGAATAGGATCATTCTAAACCTTTACGCCGTGAATACCGTACGCGTATAAACCTTTTATTTTTATATCCCAGTCAAGTAAGAGTCATGGTTTAAAGTCAAACTCATATAACTTGACCATATCCCTAAGCTCAGAATAGGTCGAGGTATTTAAATGCTTTGGCCAAAGACTTTCATCCTCACTTATTCATGATCGCATAGGATATTTTACTCATTCACTTATGAGAGAATAAATTCCATATTGCAAATCAGTTAACAATGCTACTTGCCCATCAAGTCGCACTTCGAGGTCGATTTCACCAACAGGTGATTTGAATCTAACTACTCTAATGACAGACTTGATGTCATAAGTACATCTTCAACTCGATTTCTCAGGTCAGAGGTTCACACGTACCTATCACTACTTATCAGTTTTATCATTGACTGTCAATGAGTGAATACCCATGTGACGAACTGATGCGAGCAGTGTTCGAACATATCAGTCCAACTGACACGTCTATGATATAAGTTCCCACTACCATTTCCATAGTGTACGACTGGCACTTTCTCTGTCGAAACTTACATCATACAAGTCTTTATTCACTATTGATGCGCAATCAATATTTCTTAGACTTGCGAACCCTTTTAGATGTCAAGGGTCACACCATTCTAGTGTCTTTCCTCCTATCCCATAGGAGGTAGAAGGTTCGCCTTGTCATCAAGAACTTTACGTTGTTTATTCACACCTTATAAATGCCTATAAGAAAGCAACAATCAACTGCCTTATATTAATAGAAAAACCATAGTTTAGTTACAATGTTTATGCCCTATAAATCTATCCTCTTTATGGCATTCAAGGCATATACTCTAACACTCGAAACTTATAAATTTGGTTTTTGCTTTTTTGTGAGGAATGTTAGGTAAAAGGCACAACTCAATTCATAAAGGACATGCTTGGCTTTATCATAAAGGTACTACTCAATTCGTTATGTACTAATTAAATTGTGCAAGATTCACCTTTTTTATTTGTCTTATGTATAAAAAGTATGCTGCGGGCAACACATATTATCAGAATGCAGGGGGTAAGCAAAAGTTCAAAATATCCATTAATCTACTAAACATTCATAACCCAAACCTGGGCAGATATGATGAAAATTAAAAACTAAGTACTCATCAAACCAAGTCTTTGTCTAAGGGCCATACAGGCCCATCAAAAGTAGCAAAAAAGAAAAAGTGTTTCAAATACCAAGGCCACATACGCCCACCAAATACCAAGACTTATAGAGAATATAAAAATTTCAAGATTGCTCGGGAGCATCATCTTGAGTCGGAGTATCAGCAACAGCACCTGAACCACCAGCATCACCTAGAGCATCCGCCTCACCTGACTGTATAGCGGGTAACACAGAGACAGCTTGATCTGTAGCAGTGGGAGGGGAGGGACCTGAAAGAGCTGGTGGAGCAACCATAGCCTCAAAAAGAGCAGCATCGCAGTCCAAGAAGTCATCAGAGACACCTTCTGGGGGAAAACCTTTAGCCTTGAACTGAGCAACGCATCCTTCAAAACCCTTGACAAAGAAAATCATCTTTAGAGGCAAGAAAATCATCTTTGAACTTGGAAACCAAGGCCTGGCCTGCCTCAGTTGATAGTAGTTCGGCGATCCCGGTATCATGGGTCTTAATTAAGGTGCTCTTCAAGGCAGTAGCATGAGCAATCTCGATGTCCGAAAGGTGCGCCTCCAAGTCTACCTTCTCGGCAAGAAGCTTATGAAAGTATTTTTGAAGAACTTTGAGCTTCTTGTCTTTGTTGGAGCCATAGTCTTATGCCTTCCAGACCTGCTCCTGTGACTTGGTTAGTTTCCTCTGTAGTTCTTCCACTTCCGTGCCTTTGTAGGCATCCTGCACAACCTGGCTAACTAGCAGCATGCACTACAACATATTTACGCATCACAAATTACAACCAACATAAAGTAAAAATACATGATCAACGTTCACATGCAAAAAAATTGCTTTGCCTTAGGGAATATGAGTGCCGCAGCTTCAACCCTCTTTCGGGGGGACATGCCTTCCAGGTGATGACGGTCAGTGGAGTTGGGCAACTTTTGGAGAAAGTCCAGCATGATCGAGAGCTCATTGCTCGACAAGGAAAAAACTAGAGGGTTAGAGGCCCTAGACCTGGTGCGAGAGGCAAGATAATCTGAAGTCCTGAAGGGTAGATTGGAGATCATCTCACGAATGGCTATACCTGAGTTGCTGCATTTAGGAGGGCGTGCGCTGGACGGAGCCTCGGAAGTCATGGGTCTTTTTCTGGAGGCCCTCTCTTGATGGGTACGTGACCTGGAAGAATCACCCTGACCTGAGGGTGGGGAAGTCAAGATGGCAGAAGGGGCATCCTGTGTTGTCACCGGCGGAGGCGGGGGAAGCAGAGCTGGTTCTTTCGAAGGGGGACGCTGCTTCCTATGGTTAACAAACTCCCGGGCACGAGGTAAATCCATCAATTTTTCTACAATACCAAGTCGGCAAGGGTTAGCACAAGTTATAAAAAACAAATCAGTTAACAAACACGAAAAGATAGTTGAAATCCAAGGCGCAACCTACGGTGACACCCTTCAGGTCAGCCCCCTTGGGACTGTAACCAATGTTGTACAAAAGCCAGCTATCAACAAGTTTGCCCATGTGGCGAGGAGAAAAATTCAAATATTCCACCACCCGATGATGGTATTTAGACAACTGTCGAGGGGTATGATGGTGCTCATCCAACAGCTCCATACAAGTACGCAAAAAATTCCACACCACACCTGGCGGAGGAGCAATGTAGAAAAAGTTGTCTTTCCATCGCTTGTCCTAGGATGGCCAGCGAGGAAGATGGCAGGACCTCGAGAAGTCAGATAGAAAACCCCGCTATCAATAGCACTAGAGCGAGGATGGAAGAGAGAATAAAAGAACTCGGCTGTGGGTTCAATCCTATAATAATGGAGGACAACGGAAAACCCAGCCATCATCCGAATGGCCATAGGCGCGAACTGGTTTAGAGGAATACCATACCTATTAGCTATGGATATGAAAAGAGGTGGGATGGGGAACCTTAGGCCTGTGCGAAGAAGAGAGACATGGAAACAGGTGTTTTGAGGAGGAGGGCGATGGGCCCGGTCCTCAGGAGAGGGTATTATTATCGAGTAGTCATCTGGTATGCCATACATACGGCGAAGGTTCTTTAATTTTTGAAGAGTAAAAGTGGAGGGAGTCTCTGCCCAAAACCTAGGGTTTTGTCCCTCTTCTTCCTCCGAATCAGGGTCAAACTGGTGCACGGCCTAACCCCGAGAGGAAGCCCCAGCCCGACCAGCCCTAACCTCGGCACTCGGAGATAAAGGGATAAAGGTGGTATTCCGGCCATCGAATTTTGTATCCGAGGAAGAAAGGGTTACAAGTTCTTTTCCCCCCAAAACAAGAGTCCCACTATACAAATTTTGCACATAAGAAGACGTATCCCCCATAAAATCATGCTTTAGCACATTGTGATGCTCTTCTCGGTTGTGAGAATCCGAGCCTAGGCTATTTGACATGTTCGCGTACAAAGGGGAAAACGGGAATGGGGACAACAATGGAAAATGGAAACAAACCTAAAGCTTATACAACAAAACAACACACAACAAACAAATAAAAGAAAGAGAAGAAAAGGAGGCGCAGTACCTAGAGAGAGGCGATGAACACGGAGGAAACGATTGACGAGAGAAGGTGAAAGAAGAATTGAAGGACTTTAATTTTAAGCAGCAAAACACAAACAAAAGAAGAAAATCAAAATCTCAAGTTTTTGGCAAGTTATTTTTTGAAACTTGATTTTTCAAAAATAAACCAAAAATAATTAAGGAAAAAGCGGGCTTCAACTCGAGCCGTACACGTGGGCGAGGCTCGATGGTTGCTAGGGCACGAAGATGGTGGCCTCAACTGCAGAAACAATGAATGGCGTGACTTTTCAGGAGGTAACTCCATAACTGTAGGCATGGGGAAATGAAACTATCACATGAAGTTTGGGGTTCGTGTGGGAAACTTACCTGAGGAAAATTCCATACCTGGAAGGAGGCTTCAACAACCTTTATCTACGCAGCTCAAGGGGACTCTCAGTTCGGCCCAAAGATTTATCTTTTCTCAACTCTCACAGCTCGACTGCGTCAAACTGCAGAGTTGGGGGAGGGACTATTGATGTGGGTTGAAATAGTTTCTTGGGTCAAGCTGGTAGTCCAACACGATTAGGAGCCCAAGCCCAACAGCATCACGGACTCGGATCCCTTTAGAAGATATTATGGTCAAGTCTGTCCAGCTAAAGGTTCGTCCGGTCCCGACCTGCACAGGTTGAGCATTCTGTATAAGGCAAGCTTAGAGCAAGATCAGACAAGAATCAATCAAGGGATATACTTACGATATCCGGACCTGCGGAGATCATGCTGACCGACCTGGCAATTATACCATTAAAGATATAGCCCAAGATGGAAGGATCGTGATTTATTCCACTTTCCAATGTACATTTAGGAATAGTTGACTTACCTTTTTATCCACCCCATCATAAACTTGTATATATATCACCTCCAAGCACTAATGAAGGGATCGACTCTTTTTACCCCGTGGACGTAGGTCGTATTTTGGCCGAACCACGTATATCTTACGTCACTTTTACTATTATTTCCGTGATTTATACTATATTGTTATATAATATTTTTCATATTATCATTAGTGTGCTTCCCACACAAATCATCTGCGTTTCGAGGTAGACCCCACCAACGGGTGAATTGGGTCTAACTATTCTAGTGAAAGTTTTGACGTCGCAAGTGCATCTTCAGCTTGATACTTCAGGTCAAAGGGTCACATATACCTTTTACGCATAATCAGTTCTGTCATTGACAGTCACAAAGTGAAAACCCATGTGATAGAACAGATGCGAGTCGTATTTGAGCATATCAGTTCCACTGATGTGCCTACAGTCTTAAGCTCTCACCATCACATGGTGTTCAACTGGCACTCCCATGTCAAAGCTAAGATTGTACAAGTATTCGAAGTCTTTATTTTCTCATTAAAGACTTCATATTACTTGCAAACTAGTTTTAGTAATCAAGGTCGATCTTTATAGTGCCATTCTTCTTATCCCATTGGAAGTAGAGAGATCACACTGAAAACACGGGCAAAATGTTTTGCACAACTTATAGATGCAAATAAGAATTAATTAAAAACTAAAAGATGCCTTTTATTATAAATAATATTTAAGTTCAATACAAGATAGATTCCCTATTCATACTATCCTCTATGGCATCTGAGAACATAATCCTAACACGAAGGGCCCGGCCCAGCGACTGCCCTATTCTGGTTGTGTGCTAGGCCCGACCCAACACTATTCACTTGCGCGAGCCTGGCCCAATGAGTGAATTAGAAAGCTGGGCTCAGCCCAACACGGAATATAGTGTGTTGGGCCAAGCCCAACACCTGTTCATTAGGGGTGGCTGTTGCCTCCCCGTCCTAGCCAGGCGGCAGCGGCGGCGCTGCTCCCTTTTCCCTTTTTTCTTGTTTTTCCATTACCACACAACAGCAGCGCTGCTGCACGTTCCAAACATGCAGCGACGTTGCTGCTGCTAGCGCCGCTGGCAGCACCGCTCTCCCGACGGTGCTGCGGCGGCGCTACGGTGGCAATTTCGAGGCGAACATGGATTTCAAAATTTCAAATTCATTATCATATATAAATCATGCAAAAAATCAGATTTTAATTCCAAATTAAATAGCCAACAAAATTTCAAACAAAAAAAATCATCAAACGCGTTAAAGTCGGCTCGGATACCACTATTAGGAATCCTATGAACGAAAAACGCAGCGGAAATAAAAGGATTCCTAAAGTCGAATCACTTTAACGTAAGTTTGATGGTTTTCAATAATTTATGAAAACATAAACAATATCAAATACCTTTTGATTCGCTTATTTGCAATTCCCATAACAGCAACTCTGATGAATTCCTGTCTCTAAAGTCTCACACAAAACAAGCCTGCAAAAGCTCCCTGGGACTCTCCTTTGATGATGCTGGACGGCTAGCAAGAGTAGAGGGGAAAGCATTTTTCCTTTTCTTATTGTGTATTGTGTACTACGATTAGGTTTAGCTTGATAGTTTGAGAATTAAATAATCCCAGGCCCTTAGTGGATGTCCACGATGGGCTAAGTTGACTTGGCCCAGTCAACTTAGTCCATCTTTTAATACAATATTTAATTCATATTCAATTTAAATCCAATTAAATATATATACATGAAATTAATTAATTCCAATTATTTAATTAAATTCAAATAATTTAATCTAATTAAATATTTGAATTATTGATTTACCACTTAAATCAATCCGTCCTATTGAATTTGTCTTTCCAAAAGATAAATCATTTACTCGAAAAGATATCCTGCTTATTTCTTATAGCGCGACTCTTTAGGTTCGTCTCGATTGGAAATGGGAGGATACGAAAGGATGTGTCACCTAGCCAGTCCCGTGGACTCACATCATAATCCAATCAAGCACGAAGTGATTGCATCATTTACGAACCTCTCGATCATAAATACTATATGAGTATAAGCCCTTCACTGAATTATCCCAATCAAGTGAGAGTCATGGTTGATGTCAAACTCATAATACTTGACACTGTGCATCAGATCATAGCATGATGAAATTACCAAACTACCCTCCGTGTCTTACATGAGTTAGTTTTATTACTTTGGCCAAAGGCTTATAATTTCATTTGCATGTGATCGCATAGGATACTTTCTCGTTTACTATCGAGACAGTGAATCCCATCTTGGTTATCACTTCACAAGTGCTACTTGACTCATTGACATCGCACTTCGAGGTTGGCCCCACCAAAGGGTGATTTGATAATCCTTAGACCTAAGATTTCATTGGAAATGGTACTATCCACTCTGCTTTGATATGCACATGCACTCCAAGAGAGTCATACGGCGTGTATGTTGGGTACAGTCTTGTAGTACAGTGGAAGAAGTGATAGTCGAAGGGTATTCATCCAAGGCATAAGTACCCAGTATTTCCTATGTAGTTGAGTGAATCTGAATGATCGAGAAGTCTCTAACCAGAGCATTGTCTTATAAGAGGGATTGGTGATCCCTGCTTAGAAGACCGGATCATTGGTGGAACCAACATAGTCATAGTTTTCGAGGCTATTAGGGTTTCGACCGTCGCCAAGCCCTAGGTCTTAGACGGGAAAAAGATGAAGGGATTCGACTTACACAAAGATCGAAATTTGGATAGGTTTGCATTTTCATCGATAACATCTAGAAAGTCGTGACGACGTTGCTAGACATCGAACCACGACCGATAGGTGCCTGGGGTTAATTGGTGAAATTAATCCAAGACCTAGTTAATTATTATAAATAATTAATCTATCATATGGAAGGACTTATTGCTAGCTTGTTAATGAACTTAAAGGGTCACACACAATACTTAGTGTGGTACCTATTGGCTAGTTAATTCTTTGAGAATAAATGGAGAGATTAATTAATGGGAATTAATTAATCGAGAAAAGGAATAAATTAATTAAGTGGTCTTACTTAATAAAATTCTTATAATTTAATATTGAAATATTAAATTGGGAAAGACTAGTTAATTAATTAGTGGTCTAATTAACTAATATGTGAAAGAAGAAAAAATATATATATAGATAGATATATACACGTGGGCGTGTATATGTGCCTATAGATTTGGTGAAGGATTTTATCTTGTTCACCAAGTCTATGTCTTTTTATATATATTTAATATATCTATCCTATAATATATTTGGTAGGATCTATTCTAATTAATTAGGTAACTAATTGATATGAAAAGATCTTACAAATATATATTAGGATAAATATTGTAGATATGGAAAGATCTTATTTGATAAGATATAGTATATTTGATATGATATCAAATATATGGAAATATCTTTTTAGTTAGAAAGATATCCAATTAATTAAGGAAGAGTATGAGGAAGAATGGAAACTAAATAAAATAACATGTACATATATACACGCCTTTTTAGTAAATGTGAACACACACACTAAGTGTGTATCTGTGTGTGGGCCGTGTACCCTATATATATATGTATGTGTTTTGTTGTTTTTTAAGTTTCAATCAATTAAGTTTCTCTCAAGAGTTTTTCATAAGATAAAAACAAGGGTTTTAAGTTTCAATTCTTTGTTTCCATGTCTTCCACCTCTTTCACAAATATTCTTCCAACTCATGTGTTGAGTACGAAGAACACCAAAATATATTCCTACCCATTTCTCATAAGCCAAGATTCGATAGTCTCCTTGTTAGCACTGGTGGAGATAATCGAGGGTACGAGCTAAGGTGAGGATAAACTTAGAGGCGCAACATTTGGGGTGCTAGGGCAAATCAATCCGGAGAGGTGTAGCAAGGAGTTAATTTATAAGACGTTGTTGCTTTTTGGTCTTCAAGAGGTAAACACGAGTAAACTAATCTCTAGGATGGTTTTGAATCTGATGGTAGCATACCTACCTAGCCCTTATTTCGCGGATGCCGCTTTATTTTTTAAAATTTATACCTGCAGCTGCACCGGCGTCCCCTGGGGTTTGTACTGAGATCCCAACACTTTTACTCCTGTGTTTCTCCTAACTCATGAACTTTACTTGGCTCCCACTACATTTTTCGAAACATTGCACTCCCACTGCAATTTTTGAAAATCTCGTTGGATAGATTTCGTAGTGAGTGATTGAGTTCATTAACTAGTTTAATAAGTTGCAACCTTTTGCTGGTATGTGGCCTAATTAATCTATTGAAGTGATGTCCAACATCAACCCATCAAATGGATGATTTAATCCCTTTGTTCATTATTCATCAAATCGCAATCTTTTAAAGGTCATTTTGATTTATGAATAATTTAAGTTTAACCCACTGAATGTCTATCAGTCTAACAATTGAATTTCACCTTGTAACCTTTTGCTGGTATGTGGGGAGAAATTTGTTTCGACCAATGGCATTACATGCACTTAGAAAAATCTAAATTTCAATATATAACCCCCATTGCTTAGGGGTGATATTATATATTAAATATTAATTCAATTTTCTCTAAGTTTAGTGAAGAACAGGATACCTAGTACCCTTTACTAACTTAATATTTTTGAATGTGGAAGAATTTAATTATTTTCATGAAGGTCTTATGCATATTGATTTATAAAGCACAAACACGCATACAAAGCGTAGAAAACACCTAGTAATTCTACCTGCATACAAACTTCCATGAACTTCTAGATCGGCCCAAGCCAATGGGCTAATCAACATATATTTTAAGCATGCTCAGACATAAATATAAAACCTAAGTTCATGGGACGTGTAAATATCACATAAAATGAGCATATTACATACACAAGCATATATGTGATCATGAGCATAAAATAAATCTAATTTATTTAATAATCAAATCCAATTTGACTATTACAGAATTAAATCTCATTCAATTTTGATACCAAGACTAAATCCAGTTTAAGCGAAGCAAAAAAGAATCCAATTTAATTTACATGCGATCAAAAAATCTATATTATTAATAATTAAATCCAATTTAATTATCGCGGGAATATTAAATCTTATTTAATCAAAGTGAAATTAAATCCAAATTAATTTTCATAGACATACTAAAGTTAATTTAATCCCAATAAAAATAAACTCAATTTAACTTTCACATGTAGATTAAATATTTGTTTAATAAAGGTGAAACCAAATTCAATTTAATTTCCATGGGCTCACAAATCCAATGACTAAATCCAATTTATGCATTACAAAATTAAAAATAATTCAATTATCTAGATAATTAAAATTAATTCAATTTTTGATAGGTGCTTAAATCCAATTTAATCAACTTACAAAATTTAAATCTAATTTAATTAATAACTCAATTAAAGCTAATTTAATTTTGATAAGTAAAACCAATTTAATTTAATATAAATTAAATCTAATTTAATATAATAAAAATTAAATCCTATTTAATTTAATTGAGGAAGGAAAGACAATTTAATCCATATGAGGTGTTGGGTGGCATTGGGTCATAACCAAATTAACCATCACAATTTTAATCATTAAAAAGCATAGCCCAATCAGCCTAACCAAACTAAGCCTAATCTTTCATGTGAGAGCTAGACCAAGCCCAGTTCACATTTAAGCTTTAGTGGACCAACTAATTCGTATTGGGTCAACCCACCCACATTTTAAATTTAATTGGAATTGGGCCAAGCCCAAAATATAAATTTAATGTGTTGGGCTCTGCCCAACCCACATGGACTACTGCCCTATGCAACATCCCCTCTTCTCCTTCCTCATGCGCCGTTGATTTTAACATAAAACGAAGAACACGAAAAAAAATTAGCCCTAATTAATTCAGATTTTCCGATCCAATATCACTGATTCAAAATCAACATGAACACGATAACACACAAACATGTAAATCACGAAAACAAAATCAACGAATCCAACAAATTTGACTCTGATACCACTGTTGGGAATCCTAGTATCATACGCAGTGGAATATAAACATATCTGGATTCCCAAAAACCAAGATCAATTTGTGAATTTTCATTGATTTTAACATAAAATGAAGAACACGAAAATTTTACCTTTTGCGTGTTCTATTAGTCATTGCGAATCTTCAACGGTCCACTTGTTCCGTCTCTAGATCATCACGCAAGAATAGACTTTGGAAATCTTCATCATCATCTCCCACGCGGCTAGGCAGAGACAATATGAATCTTTTACTGTCTTGTATTTTTGGTGGAGGATTTCACATAAAGTGAACTGTGTGTATTAATTAATTGTGTATCTAGGGCTTGTGTTGGACTTAAGCCCATGATCGCACGCCCATGTGGGCCCATTGGAAGCCTTATGTGGGCTAAATTGACTAAGTCAATTTAGTCCACTTAATTTAATCATATCATATTTAATACAATTAAATAAATATAGATTAAATTAATATTCTAATTTAAATATTAATTAACCCAGTTAATTAACTATTCAAATTAATTAATTTAATTCCATTTTTTAATCCAATTAAATAACTAATTAAATTAGTTCATACAATTAATTAATTCGTCCTATCAAAGGACAAATTACCAAATACAAACTACAATTTTCGGTCTATTCCTTTATTGCGCGACTCTCTAGGTTCGTCTCAATTGGCAATGAGAGTATACCAAAGGATGTGGGTGACAGTTAGCCAGCACTATGACCCTACATTGAGCCCAACTGAGTACAAAATGACTATATCATTACGAACCTCTAGATTATGAATACCGTATGAATATAAGCCGTTTATTGACGTATCCCAATTGAGTGAGAGTCATGGAATGTCAAACTCATAGAACTCGATGCTATGCTATGAATCATAGTAATATGAAATTACGGAACTATCCTCTGTGTCAAACACGAGTTAGCTTATCTGAAAGAGTTAGGTGCCCGACGTGCCATTTGTTGGGCGTAGTAGCCGACTCTTTAAACAGTCTTATATTGTATCTTGTCAAGTAATTTAATAAATGACATTTTCTTCTTTATCTTATCATTCTATGCAATTAGATAAAGTCCCCTAGATCACTTTTAAGCTATGAGATATGTTTGGTATCGGGGATACCAATCATGGAATACGTCTCTAAGGTTGTGGTCTTAAAAATGTTCCAAGTCATAGAATCATTGAGATAGGGATATCAATGACTCGTAAAGACTTGCACGTACAATGCACACTCTTGGAGAGTGTATCCTATTCCATGGATATTGATACGATGTACATCAGTGCATGTATGTGGGTTCTCGTTGGGATCGAGTAAACTGAACAACCCCGCCGAGATTCCATATTGGAGTCAATGTCGAATTTGGAATCTCCTCGGTTACGTAGGCATAAGATTGGTCCTCATGACTTGAGGCACCATTGGTCGTCTCGTGCATCGCCCACTGTACTTAGATTTGTCACACCCAGGTGAGTCATAAAGTGGGGCATATTGGGTCCAATATGGTTATGTACGGAGGCGCGTGAGTGCCAAGAGAGAATCCGTCACTGATCATTAGCATCGGCGCATATCCTATGTACTTCACATTGTATTGACCATGGGAACCTCCGGCCGGAGTAGTATCAATAAGAAGGCGCAGTGTTTCCTCGCTCGATTGATAAATTGGTCAATGTCACTTAGATCGATATACATAGAATCGAGTTACTGGGATTTCGACTGACATCCAAGTGCTAGATTCAATCGGGATATTTGATGGAAAGATTTTACTTATGCGGAAATCGTAATGCGGAAAGGTCACCTAATAATCGTTCATGGCTAGGTCTTCTTGGCGCGTGGCTAGTACTAACCTTGATTTGTAGGAACCATGAATTAATCGGTAATTAATTCTTGGTCGGATTAAAATACTTGGAGTAATTAAATCTAGCACTGAAAATTGCAAAGGCACAACGGGGTTGTGTTCCTACTACTAGCACATGAACGAACCTACAATGGGGTTACACACTTACTCAAGAAAGTTCAATTACTATGTGATTAATGAGATTAATTGATTAAGTGGAAGACATTTTAATTAGTAGGCTTGGGAAAATAATTATTCTATTAATTAATCTTGGAGATTAAGTATTAACGGAAATTGTTATTATCCGGGAATTTATTTAAACTACTAATTTTACCATTAATTAATCATGAGGATTATTTAATTAACAAGTCTTGGAAGACTTGGGAGTCATTTTAATTAAGTTGGACTTAATTAAATGAAGTCACAAGAGTGAAATTCAAAGCTAGTCAAAGTTTGACTTGTAATGTTTTTTAAATGAAGAAGAAAATGACAAATATTCTCTTACACATGTGGTGGTAGTTGAGAATGGAATGTTAGGTGAGAATGAGGTGGTAGGTGAAGAAAAATAAGTCTTCTACTCCACCTAACACCATATGGCCGAAAATTGGTGGCTATAAAAGGAGGTGTTCTTGCTCTCATTTAAAACTTGATGAAAACTTAAAAAGAAAAAAAAAGCTTAGAGCTTAGTTCTTCATCTCTAGATTTTTCTAGCTTCTCTTGTGATTCTTGAAGACTTTCTTGTATAGAACTTCTTCTTGAAGATTAGTTGTAAAAGATTATCTTCCATAGATATTTTTTTTAGTAACTCTTCTTGTCTTCCACCTTTCACTACATAGACTCCATTTCCTTAGAGCATATATCTAGCCAATCTTTTGCTTAAGGTATGAACTTACTTGAAGTGTGTCCTTGTAGGGGCTTCTTTCTTTAGAAGCTTATGGTGGTTTGATTCGAACCCCTCCATGTTGTGGTGAGGATTCGAAAATGAGAGCCAAAGTTTTTTGTGTGGTTTTCCTTGTGTTGTGGTTTTACACCCTCACTTTAATAAAACCCCAAATCTTGTAATCGGTTTAAAACCCCTTTACTCGTATTAGTTTTTGTTGTGCATTACTTAGCTTGGGATGCCGATATATATGTGTTTTATATACTTTATTTCTTCCGTTGCGCCGGCATCGCTTGTGGGGGCATACCGATCCTAACAGTGGAATCAGAGCCCGGGTTATGCACATTAAAAACTTTGCATGTTTTTGCTTTCCGTTTCATGTAGTATTTTAACCGGTTGCTTAAATCTATATGTTACATTTGTTGATTTAATAATAGTTTGGGATTTGTCATCGTTTTTCTTAAAATCTTGGAGATTTTGTTTTTTTTTGAAACGATTGAAAATTAAGAGACACTAAAAGGGAAGGTCGAAACCCGGGTGAGGACCGTTGATATTGAACCCAAGCTACGAGACTTTGTGCGCACCCGGCTGAAGGCTTTGTGCGCATAAGGGTGTACTCATTTAGTAGGACTCAATATCGCGAATCATTGCCAACCGTCAAAGGAAACTTGGCGGGGGTCAAGACGGGGCTGACCATGGCCGATTCCACCCCTAGGTGGTCTCGACCATGGTCGAGAAACTGTCCAGCAGCTGCTGGACAGTGTGTGCGCTGCTCGGCGGCGCACGGTGCGTTGCCGGGCAGCGTACACGGGTGTGCGTATGCACACCATGTGCTTGATGGTTGGACCATCTTGACGTGGTGTGGTACACACGACCCGGGCCTTCAAGGACTCCTACCTTTGGCCCATTTCTTGATTTTGGAATCAACTTCCACGCGTTTTTGAGTTATTTAAAAGTTTGGAATTTTTGAAAACTAGAAAAACACGGTTTTTCCTCAAAACGTATAAATCCCAAAGTTATGATTGTTTCAACTATGTGATGGGCTTATGATTAATTAATGCTTTGCATGTCATCTTCATACGCTTGATGGTTGATTTGCATAATGGATGGATTGTGGGTCGAGCCTTAGATTATTCAATTGGGTTGTAATTATTATTGGCCTCTATTTCAATTTGGTTGTATATTTTATTTTCGCACTTTCTTTTTCATTTTATTGTAATTGAAGATGGAGACGAAGATGATGGACCATTATTGAAGATTATGTATGCCGTTGGAAGCTTATGTAATAGATAAGGCCTATTTTAATTTAGTACCCTAGATTGCCTTAGATTCACCGGTGGCTCGGGTGGATCGCTTAGGGACCCACAATCATCCATATTTGTTTACCGCTTTGTGGATGTCTTATATTATGTTTTCTTATATGCTACTTGGATTGCATGATCACATAATTAAAGATAATCCTTATCTTGATGAGACCTTGCATGTTGAAACCCCTCGCTTGATTTGTTTCAAGTAAATCCAAGAAATATTAAGTTTATGTGGAAATTGAATGAGGTTCTATTGTCCACGCCTTCCATCATAAGTGGTAGCATGTGAAATACCATGAAGCTTGGCCCGCCGTCCATGAGTCGTGGGGTGGCGTCAAGTGGATTAGGCTGTGACCACCACTAAGCATAGAGATGCTCGTGGGATCGATTTGTCTAGGTGTCGTCCATGAGTCATGGGGCACACTAGTCCGGTCGATTGACCATGAATATTTGATGGGCTTGACTTAACGTTTACTACCATATGGGCTCGTGTTCTCGGGGTATATGGGAAAGACGAGGTAAAATATCTTGAGAACTATATGTCGATATAGAAGGCCGGTAAGCCTACCATACGGATTTATCATATGGGCTCGTGTTCTTGGGGCATATGAAGAGTCGCTTATGGATCTCGAGCCCACTAGGGAGACCCGCATATCTCCTCGAATATCCATATAAGTGGGTTATGGAATTTGATAAAATAGTGGGAGACACGTATGATTAAAGACCGAATTATATGTGGACAAGATACATATTGAATGCTAATTGTTTTGCCTCGCTATTTATTTTGTAGTTAACAAAATGGCCAAAAATCCACTTTCAACAATCCTAGACTCAAATAGACTTGTCGGTCCCAACTACGCCGATTGGTATCGAAACCTTAAAATTGTGCTTCAAAGTGAGCGCAAGGATAGCGTATTAGATACGCCTTTGCCTCGCTTAACTCGCACAAGCACTGATGATAAACGTGCCGCTTTTGATAAGTGGACTGATGATAATATCCAAGTGAGATGTATCATGATGGCTTCTATGACTAATGAGCTTCAAAAAAAATTTGAGCACGTAACCATCTCTAAAGATATTATCAAAAGTCTCGAGGAGCTCTATGGCACTCGAACTAGGAGGGAGAGATTCGCAATCTCTAAAGAGCTATTTCGCGCTCGCCTGCACGAGGGATCGTCGGTCGATGATCACGTTTTACGCATGATCAGTCTTATTAATAAGCTTTATGATCTTGGCGTAAAACTTGAGACCGAGCTTTCTATTGACCTCGTGCTACAGTCCCTTTCGAAGTCGTTTGACCAATTTGTCATCAACTACAACATGAATCAACTTGAGGCTTCATTACCCGAGTTGTTGAACATGTTGAAGAGTGCAGATGCCACCATCAAGAAAGATAAGCCGGTACTGCTTGTTGGTTCCTCATCCCGTTCTAAGGGCCGTAAGGCCAATAAGAATAAGGGGAAGAACAACAACAACAAGAAAAAACAGTTGAAAGGCAAAGGTGGTGTAAAAAAGGCTAAGGGTACCGATCATGATGCGTGCTTCAATTGTGGTAAAAGGGACATTGGAAGCGTAATTGCACTGAACCAATGAATGGTATGTTTTATGTTGAAGTTAACTTATCAGTTAATGATGCTTCTTGGGTGTTGGACACCGGATGTGGAGTTCACCTCTGCAATGATTTGTAGGTGATGGCAAGAAGCAAGCAGAAAGTAGAGGGGAGATGACCATGCGGTTTGGGAATGGAGCACGGGTTGCTGCCACGGCCGTAGGAACTATCTACTTATCTTTTCCCAACAAAAATCGTGTTATTTTGAACAATGTATTTTACATTCCACAATTAATTAAGGACATCATTTCTGTACCCTTGTTGGACAAGGAAGGTTATAGTTTTGTTATAAAAAATGGAGCTTGCTCCATGTTTTATGGTTCTTCTTTAATATTGGAATTAAAGTTTTCTCATGGCTTATACACGGTTCTCCCCGATACTCCAATCTTATTATCTCAACATGAAGAACATACTAGTAAGAGAAAGTTAGATAATCAAAATGATACATGCTTGTGGCATGCTAGACTAGGCCATATCTCTAAGGATAGGATTCATAAGATGGCGGATAAGATTGACCTTCGGGAAATGCTAGATACGCCAACTTGTGAATCTTGTCTAAGGGGTAAGATGACCAAGTCACCATTTGTAGGGCAAATGGAGCGAGCTACTAACCTTTTGGACTTGGTCCATACGGATGTACGTGGTCCGCTTAATGTAAGCACCAAAGGGAACCATTCTTACTTCATAACCTTCACCGATGACTTTTCAAGGTAGGGTTACGTGTATCTTATGAGATACAAGTCTGAAGCCTTTGAGAGGTTCAAGGAGTTTAGACATGAAGTAGAGAAGCAAACGGGAAGAAGTATCAAAGCTCTTCGATCGGATCGAGGGGGAGAATACTTGTCCCGTGAATTCCTTGATTATCTAAAAGAGAATGGAATTGTCTCTCAGTGGACTCCGCCCGGTACTCCCCAACTTAACGGGGTAAGCGAGCGAAGGAATCGGACCTTGATGGACATGGTTCGATCCATGATGAGTTTCACTGGACTTCCTCTTTCCTTCTGGGGATATGCCCTAGAATTTGCGACGCATCTATTAAATAGAGTACCGTCAAAGAGTGTCTCCAAAGTGCCATATGAAATGTGGTTTGGTAAACCACCCACTTATAAATACCTAAGGGTATGGGTTTGCTCGCCTTATGTCAAGCAACTATTGGGCGATAAGTTGGATGCAATATCCTCCTTATGTAAGTTTGTGGGATATCCAAAGGAATCCTATGGATATTATTTCTACAACCCATCGGAACATAAAGTATTTGTTTCAAGGAACGCTACCTTCTTAGAGAAGGAATTTCTATTGGATAGAAATGGCGAGGTTGCAGAGCTTGAGGAAACTCAAGAACCACAAAAGAGTTCACCTGATACCACAGATGCACAACCAGAAGTAGTAGCAAGTACACAACATCCTCGAAGATCCGAAAGGATCCCGAAACAAACTGAGAGGTTTGGTTTCTTGCTTGAAAGCAATGAGCATGGTTATTCCCCTAATCCAAGGTCATATGGGGAAGCGACGTTGGACGTCAATTCGGGAAGATGGTTAGAAGCCATGCAATCCGAGATGGACTCTATGCACTCCAACAAGGTTTGGACCTTGGTGGATCCACCAGAAGGGTGTAAACTCGTAGGCTGTAAGTGGATCTATAAGCGAAAGCTTGGAGCTGATGGAGAGGTAGTCACCTACAAGGCACGTCTTATGGCGAAAGGTTACACTCAGAGGCAAGGAATTGACTATGATGAAACCTTTTCACCAGTGGCGATGGTCAAATCCATTCGGATACTTCTAGCCATAGCTGCATATTTAGACTATGAAATATGGTAGATGGATGTGAAGACTGCTTTCCTCAATGGTAAAATAGAGGAAGAGCTTTACATGGAGCAGCCCGAGGGCTTCCCATCCATAGGAAGTGAGCACAAGGTGTGCAAACTTCAGAGATCCATTTATGGACTCAAACAGGCTTCCCGAAGCTGGAACAAGTGTTTTGATGATACTGTACAAACATATGGTTTTCTTCAAAATGCTGATGAAGCATGTGTGTACAAAAGGGCTAGTGGGAGCGCGATAACATTTTTGGTGCTTTACGTTGATGACATTCTATTGTTTGGAAACAACATAGGAATGTTGCAAGAAACGAAAGCGTGGTTATCCACACAATTCTCAATGAAGGATATGGGAGAGGCATCCTACATTCTCAGAATGAAGATTCATCGAGATAGATCCAGTAGAATGCTGGGAATCTCCCAATCTGCGTACATAGATAGAGTTTTGAAGAGATTTAAAATGGATCAGTCCAAGAGAGGACTGGTGCCTATGAGACATGGTATTTCTCTTTCCAAGTCTATGTCCCCTCAGACACCGGAGGAAAAGGAAAAGATGTCTCACATACCATATACCTCTGCTATAGGGAGCATTATGTATGCTATGCTATGTACACGGCCTGATGTGGCTTATGTACTTAGTGCAACAAGTCGATATCAAGCCAATCCAGGTGAAGAGCACTGGAAAGCCGTAAAGGCAGTCCTTAAGTACTTAAGAAGAACTAAGGATGTCTTCCTACTCTACGGTGGAGGAGAATTAAAATTGGAAGGCTATACAGATTCTAGCTTCCAATCTGATGTGGATGATTTCAAATCTATCTCGGGATTTGTCTTTGTACTCAATGGTGGAGCGGTCAGCTGGAAGTTTTCTAAACAAGAAACTATTGCTGACTCCACCACAGAGGCTGAGTACATTGCAGCTTGGGCGGCTACAAAAGAAGTTGTTTGGATGAGGAACTTCATCCAAGAGTTGGGTGTTATTCCATCTGTTGTTGATTCCGTACGATTGTACTGTGATAAAAATGGGGCTATTGCACAGTCAAAAGAGCCAAGGTCTCATCAGAGGTCCAAACATATAGAAAGGCGATACCATCTGATCAGAGAGATCGTTCATAGAGGCGACGTTCAAGTGGAACGTGTGGACTCAGCAAATAACATAGCAGACCCCGTTACCAAACCCTTGGGCCAAAGAGTATTGGAGGGACATCTTGAGAAGATGGGCCTGAAATACATGGCCAATTGGCTCTAGGGCAAGTGGGAGATTGAAAGAGTTAGGTGCCCGACGTGCCATTTGTTGGGCGTAGTAGCCGACTCTTTAAACAGTCTTATATTGTATCTTGTCAAGTAATTTAATAAATGGCATTCCATATTGGAGTCAATGTCGAATTTGGAATCTCCTCGGTTACGTAGGCATAAGATTGGTCCTCATGACTTGAGGCACCATTGGTCGTCTCGTGCATCGCCCACTGTACTTAGATTTGTCACACGATTCTAGGTGAGTCATAAAGTGGGGCATATTGGGTCCAATCTGGTTATGTACGGAGGCGCGTGAGTGCCCAGAGAGAATCCGTCATTGATCATTAGCATCGGCGCATATCCTATGTACTTCACAGTGTATTGACCATGCGAACCTCCGGCCGGAGTAGTATCAATAAGAAGGCGCAGTGTTTCCTCGCTCGATTGATAAATTGGTCAATGTCACTTAGATCGATATACATAGAATCGAGTTACTGGGATTTCGACTGACATCCAAGACCTAGATTCGATCGGGATATTTGATGGAAGGATTTTACTTATGCGAAAATCGTAATGCGGAAAGGTCACCTAATAATCGTTCATGGCTAGGTCTTCTTGGCGCGTGGCTAGTACTAACCTTGATTTGTAGGAACTATGAATTAATCGGTAATTAATTCTTGGTTGGATTAAAATACTTGGAGTAATTAAATCTAGCAATGAAAATTGCAAAGGCAGAACGGGGTTGTGTTCCTACTACTAGTACATGAACGAACCTACAATGGGGTTACACACTTACTCAAGAAAGTTCAATTACTATGTGAATATTAATCCGATTTAGGATTAAAGTGAAATTGATTAATGAGATTAATTGATTAAGTGGAAGACATTTTAATTAGTAGGCTTGGGAAAATAATTATTCTATTAATTAATCTTGGAGATTAATTATTAACGGAAATTGTTATTATCCGGGAATTTATTTAAACTACTAATTTTACCATTAATTAATCATGAGAATTATTTAATTAACAAGTCTTGGAAGACTTGGGAGTCATTTTAATTAAGTTGGACTTAATTAAATGAAGTCACAAGAGTGAAATTCAAAGTTAGTCAAAGTTTGACTTGTAATGTTTTTTAAATGAAGAAGAAAATGAAAAATATTCTCTTACACATGTGGTGGTAGTTGAGAATGGAATGTTAGGTGAGAATGATGTGGTAGGTGAAGAAAAACAAGTCTTCTACTCCACCTAACACCATATGGCCGAAAATTGGTGGCTATAAAAGGAGGTGTTCTTGCTCTCATTTAAAACTTGATGAAAACTTAAAAAGAAAAAAAAGCTTAGAGCTTAGTTCTTCATCTCTAGATTTTTCTAGCTTCTCTTGTGATTCTAAAAGACTTTCTTCTATAGAACTTCTTCTTGAAGATTAGTTGTAAAAGATTATCTTCCATAGATATTTCTTTTAGTAACTCTTCTTGTCTTCCACCTTTCACTACATAGACTCCATTTCCTTAGAGCATATATCTAGCCAATCTTTTGCTTAAGGTATGAACTTACTTGAGGTGTGTCCTTGTAGAGACTTCTTTCTTTAGGAGCTTATGGTGGTTTGATTCGAATCCCTCCATGTTGAGGTGAGGATTCGAAAATGAGAGCCAAAGTTTTTGGTGTGGTTTTCCTTGTGTTGTGGTTTTACACCCTCACTTTAATAAAACCCCAAATCTTGTAATCGGTTTAAAACCCCTTTACTCATATTAGTTTTTGTTGTTCATTACTTTGACCCCTAGCTCGGGATGCCGATATATATGTGTTTTATATACTTTATTTCTTCCGTTGCGCCGGCATCGCTTGTGGGGGCATACCGATCCTAACATTATCTGCCCTTGCCAGTGACTTATAATCTCATTTACCGATGATTGCATAAAATACTTCTCGTTTACTTTCGAGACAGTGAATTTTTTCTTGGCAATCACCTCATATGCTACTTGCCCATTGAAACTCACTTCGAGGTTGACCCCACCAACGGATGAATTGGGCCTAACTACTCTAATAAAATAATCAACATCACAAGCACACTGTGACGATGATTTCTCAGATCAATGGCTCACGCAAACTATCATAATTGTTAGGAAATTTCATGTTAGATGTTTAGATGATGACAATTAGGATTTTATGTTAGACCCCAAAATATGTAAGTTTGATTTTATTTAGAAATCATGTGTAAGCTTTGAAACGTTAGATGTGTATAGGCTTTATAGGCATTACTTTATTTTATTCTAGATTGTTAGGGCTAAGTATTCTTAGACTAAGCGTCTGATAATTTTTGGTTGAGCTTATCAGAAGTTAAGTTTGAAGACTCAAGCGCTTGAAGTCAGAATGAAGATAATGATTCCCGAGCGTCCAAACGACAAGCTACAGCAAGTGTTGATTGTAGGACAGAAGTTATTCAAGGATGAATGAGCGTCTATCAATGACTGATTTCACCTGAATTTATTTCTAAGTCCAAAAGGAGTTTAATGCAAATATTCCCAGATTATTAATTGCCAACGGGCATTTATTTCAAAAGCATTAAATGCTGATAAGAGCATTAAATGTGATAAGCGCTTTCGGACGTACGGAGAAGCCAGCCCATTGACTATCAACTTTTGCAGACTACACCACCAACTTTTGTGCAGCAAATTTTCAGGAAAAAGGACAAAAGTTGTTCACTGGCGGAAGTGAGAGACACGCGTCTGTGCATGTGTCAAACATACACTTTTTCCAAGATTTCCTATAAATAGGACTTGAACAACAAGCCAAAATCATTAATCGTATTTCAAGCAAAATTGCTGTTGCATTGAAGTCTCATTCTTTAAACTCTCAGAAAAGCTAGAACATTCAAGCAAAAATTCTCTTTGCTTTTCTCAAACATTCCTGAGAAAGTCAACCAATATCTCAAACATTCTTTTGGAGAAACCCAAATTACTATTGAGATATTACCAAGTTGTTTGAACTTTATCAAAATCAAACAAACCTTTAGAAAACCCCATCCGCGCCTCGCAATCTGTGTGAAGTCAAAGTTGGATACTTGCATTATTTCTGGGTGAAAGAAGCAAGGAGATAGAAGTGCCTTAGAGCAGAAGTTTGTGTGATCAAGGAGCTCAAGTCATCAATATCTATCTCTCCCTAATTTGTAGAAGATACTGTGTGATTCTTTGAGAATCATTTTAGTGGATTGCCTCCAAGTGTATGAGGAGAAGAAGGACGTAGTTAGGATACACCACCCAGTGAACCTTACAAATATTGTGTTCTTTACTTTACAGTCAATTTTCTAATTGTCATATTATTGCATAAATCTGTTAAGTAGAACTCAATCGAACGCTAAGCAACTAAAACACTTTATGCGACGCTAAAACTTTCAAAAAGAGAAGACTCTAAAATCATTCTGCTGTCCTAAAACTGATCAAAGAAATGAACGCTTAAACCTATCTGGTTATAGTATTCAAATCTTCAAGTCTAAGTTAACTTTCTAAAAATAAGTCTTCATAAGAAGCTCAGTCAGCGCCTACTTTTCAAGCATCCAACAAATTTTAATACAAATATTTTTGAAATCGAAAAAGACTTCAAGGTCTATTCAACCCCCCCCCCTCTAGACCCTTTTGTATGCCACTTGGGACCAACAAGTGATATCAGAGCGGTTAAAAGTTGAAATTTTAAAATTTCCAAGTGTAACAGCTCGTTTAGATCCTTTTTCAAATCTAGTTGCTTTTATTTTTTTTAATGGCATTTTGTAAAGTTCCCAAGTTAACCGAATCAAATTATGATTCCTGGAAGGTAAATTTTTTTTACATATCTTTGCTCATGTGATGACAAAATGTGCGATATTATTTCAGATGGACTAATACAAATTTTGAAGGTAATCACCCGAGCACCTGGAGCTACTGAAGAAACCCCAGATGGCTATGTTGAGAAGCCAAAACAAGAGTGGTCCACTGATGAGCGTCGAAGAGCAAATCTGGACAATGTTGGTCGTAACGCTCTATATACGGCTATTGGTGATAATGACAATTTATTTAACAAGGTCAAGTCGTGCAATACTACTAAGGAGATATGGGATAAGTTAGCCATAATTTGTGGCGGTTCAGCACAAATCAAGAAAAACAAGCTTTCTATCGCCAAAGAAAAGTTTAATGGCTTTAAGATGTTGCCTAACGAGACACTAGAGCAATTGGATATAAGATTCATAGCTCTTGTTACAAAACTTGCATCATTGGGAATGGACTTGCAATTTAGAGAAATGGTGGTTAAGATTTTCAGAAGTCTACCTAGTAGATTTTTGATGAAGACAACAGCGATGAGAGAATTTAATATGTTGGATCTTCTAACTCTAGAAGATGCCTTTTCAGAGCTCAAAGCATTTGAGTTTGAGTTGAATTCAGCCAGTGATGTTGTGAGTAGTCTGGTAATTGAGTCTGGAGTGATTATAACATCAATCAAGGGTAAATCGGGTAATAAGGGAAAAGTTTCAAATATCAGTAAGGATGAGGAACTAGCAGTTCTGAATAGATTCAGAAAGTTCTTGAGATATGAAAAGAAAGGAAATAGTTCTAAGCATCAAGGACAAAGTTTATATCAAGCGCCTGCTCTAGTACAACAACAGTATCAAGCGCCTGCTTCAGTACAACAATAGTATCAAGCGCCTCAATATTATGCACCTTCTCCTTTAGCGCCGATTCAGTAACAAGCGTCTAATCAGCAGAATCTCTCAACACCCGTGGTCTCAAAACCACACAATGCAAGGTTAACAAATGAACAAAAGATGAAAACTAATCTTTGTTATAATTGCAGGAAACCAGGGCACTACCAGGTAAATTGTCCTTATCCAAACGTATCTAAGCTTTCAAGGCAGGATTACTTGGATAGAAACCAATTCAGGGGAAACCTTCGTCAACAAGGCTTGGTAGCGGAATCAGAACAAGTGTTCACCCCTAAAGATTTGGAGTCTTCAAAGGAAAGCAGTGATGATGATGAGCCAGTGGATGACTCAGCGCTTATCTGTCTTATGGCCAAAGATGATGAAGCGTTCCCTGAGGTAAACACTGAATTATCACTTCCTCTTTCATATGATGAATTGCGTGACAAAATTAAATAATATTATAATGATTGTCAAGATGCCGCCAAATTATATCAAAATCACTTTCATATCATTTCATCACTCAAAATTGATAATGTGACTCTCAAAGCAAAGTTGCAAGTTCAGCAACAATGCATTGAGAAGAACAAATCACTTGTAAGTGATATAACAAATTTGAAAAGTGACCTTGATATAATAGTCAAGAGAAAAGCTGAGCTGATTGCTAGACTTGCTAAATCAGAACAGCTCGTTTCATCATTGTCTAATGCGTCAAGAAACCTAGACAATGTGACTCAGGTAACAAGAATGTTTGGTGAAAAGACTAGTTTAGGATGCAATAAATTCGGTAAACAACCAAACAAATCTAGTGTTACGGCGAACAACAAAGGAAAGGGTGTTATCTTTGTTGAGAAAGGTTCACAAAGTCAAACACAAAATGAACCGAGCGACAATGGTACGAGGCCAAATGAGAAAGCCAAAGGTGACTCAAGCAAGGGTAAGGGAAAGACAAATGATTCACAAAGACAGGTTCATCCAAACACTCAAAAGGCTAAGGATAAATCTAATTGCTGTGAGTCAAGCGCTAAGCGTCCAGCACCAAAAGTGCAACGCAAGCCAGCGCCAAGGAAATACCACTGTCAATATCCACAAAGGTCTAGATCATATTATCTAAAACAGAAATAAAACTTCCCTTTTGATTGCAGGTACTTAGAGCTAGAGCCGATACATCTATTTGGTACTTCAATAGTGGATCGTCAAGGCACAATACTAGTTCCAAGGATCTATTGATCAACTATCGAGTTGCTAATGGTCCTCAGATTGTATTTGGTGACAACTCCAAAGGTAAAACCAAAGGTATAGGTACTGTGCATAGGGGGAACATCATGATAAGTGATGTTTATTATGTTGAGGGTCTAAAGCACAATATATTAAGCATAAGTCAATTTTGTGATAAAGGCTTTAAAGTCATATTCTCAAGTGACTGTTGCTATATAAATGACGCTAAGACTAAGTCTATTAAATTGAAATGTAAAAGAACTAACAACGTATATTTGGTAGATTGGGGTTCAACAATTAATAACAACGCAACATGCTTTCTTGCTAAAAATGAATCTAAACGAGTTGGTTATGACATAGAAAAATGAATCACCTCAACTTTAAGACAATCTCTCAGTTTATAAATCTAAATCTTGTAGAGGGATTACCAAAAGGACCATTTCACAAGTATTGCCATTGTGACGCTTATCAAATGGGAAAACAAGTTAAATCATCTTTCAAGAGAAAACCTCATCTATCTACCTCTAGAATACTTGAACTACTTTACATGGATCTATTTGGACCTGTTCAAATGATCAGTATGAGTGGTAAAAAGTATACTTTGGTGATAGTAGATGATTTCACTCGATTTATTTGGGTGGAATTTCTTTCATCCAAAGATGAGACATGTGACAGGTTAACAATGCTTATTCGGCAACTTCCAATATTGAAAAATTTTAAGGTTGCAAGAATAAAAAGCGATCATGGTACTGAGTTTATTAACAAGGTTGTTGAGAAGTGTTGTGCAGAGAATGGAATACATCATGAGTATTCAGCTCCCATAACTCCCCAACAGAATGGTGTTGCAGAGCGCCGGAACAGAATGCTCAAGGAAGCCGCTAGGACAATGTTAGCAGAGTCCAAGCTTGCTCCTAGGTTTTGGGCCGAAGTGATCAACACTGCCTGTTATACTCAAAATCGGTGCATGATCAACAAATAGCATGGGAAAACTCCATATGAACTGTGGAAGGGACGTAAGCCAAATGTTTCATATTCTCACTTCTTTGGTTCTAAATGTTTTATCCATAATAATGGATCCTAAAGCCCAAAGACATTTGATCCTAAAGCGGATGAGGGAATCTTTCTAGGCTATGCCAATAATGGAAAGAATTTTCACATCCTAAACAAGATCAAATCGAAGGTTGAGGAATCTATTCATGTTGTTTTTGATGATGCTAACCAAGAACCGAGTAATGTTAATGTGAATGATGTAGCAGTTGAAGATTTGTGTCATCAAGCGTCTAAGATTACCATTGAAGATGATAGTGACGACGATAATGAGATCTCAGTGCCACTTCTTAAGATTACTCGTGAGGTTACTTTGGATAATAATGTAAGAATTGCTGATGATCATGAAGAGAGCGATCATCAAGAGCAAACAAGGATTTGTGAACTTGAAGTGCCTACACAAGAGGATGGTCAAGCTTCTGATCGTCAAGCGCCTGTTCAACCTCTTAACCCTTTCCAGCCTGATAGACTATGGCTACGTGATCATCCACCTAAGTAGATTATTGAAAATATTGAAGTGCCTATAAGAACTAGAGTCGCTACATTTAATGAGGCCACGTTCGCTAGCTTCTTATCTCAAATGGAACTTAAGAAAGTGGATGAAGCCCTAAGCGATCCAAGTTGGATTGAAGCCATGTAAGAAGAGCTTAATCAGTTTGAGTGTAGTAAGGTTTGGACGCTAGTACCAAGACCAATTCACCAAGGAGTTATTGGGACTAGATGGGTCTATAGAAACAAAATGGATGAGAATAGCATTGTGATAAGAAACAAGGCTAGACTCGTAGCTCAAGGTTATTGCCAAGAAAAGGGTATTGATTTTGATGAGACATATGCTCCTGTCACCTGTTTTGAAGCAAGCCGCATGTTTCTAGCGTATGCAGCGTTCATCAAGTTTACTGTGTATCAGATGGACGTGAACAGTGCCTTCCTGAATGGTAAACTCCAAGAAGAAGTATATGTGGAGCAACCACCAGGATTCATCAACAACCATGGTAAGGGTATGATTTACAAGTTAGACAAAGCACTCTATAGGCTTAAGCAAGCACCCCAAGCATGGTATGACACTCTCTCTATTTTCCTTATTGGTAAGGGCTTTTCCAAAGGTAGCGTTGACACAACGTTATTCAAAATTACCAATGACGAAGATATTCTCTTAGTTCAAATTTATGTTGATGATATTATATTTGGTTCTACTAACAAGTGTCTGTGTGAGAAATTTTCAAAAATGATGCAAGAACAATTTGAAATGAGCATGATGGGTGAAATAACTTTCTTCTTAGGATTACAAGTTAAACAACTCCATAATGACATATTTATTAACCAAGCTAAATATACACGTGATATGATTAAGAAATTTGGTATGGAAAATGCATCATCTTCAAAAATTCCAATGAACCAAATGCTTAAGTTAGATAAAGATGAAAGTGGGAAGAATGTTGATATCATTAATTATAGAGGTATCATTGGATCACTTCTTTATATTATTGCCAGTAGATCTGATATTATGTTTTCGGTACGCATGTGTGCACGCTTTCAAGCTGACCCTAAAGAGTCACACCTTATGGCTGCCTAGAAAATCCTTAAATACCTAAAAGGCACACAAAATGTAGGCTTATGGTATCCTAGGGATTCTCCTTTTGAACTAATTGGCTACTCAAATGCAGATTTTGCAGGTTGCAAAATAGATCGTAAGAGTACTAGTGATACATGTCAATTTCCTGGTGATAGGTTAGTTTCATGGCATAGTAAGAAATAACAATTGATAGCTACCTCTACAGCTGAAGCCGAGTATGTAGCTGCGGGAAGTTGTTGTGCACAAGTATTATGGATGAGACAACAACTTAGAGATTATGGAATAATCCTAGGTCCAACCTCTATTCATTGTGATAACCAAAGCGCTCTAGCCATGACTCAAAACCCTGTTCTTCATTCCAGAACCAAACATATCGACATTAGATACCATTTCCTTTGAGACCATGTTCAAAAGAAAGATATCTCAATGCACTTTATTGGAACTCACAAACAACTGGCAGATATCTTCACCAAAGCGCTCAATGAACAACGCTTTCTCACTTTGAGAAGTGAACTAGGTATGATCGATTTAAACGCTTAATTATCATGCATCATATTTTATTAGACATATAATTTAGGAGGAATCCACTTTATTTATGTCTAAAATATTTTTGAAAAAGTTGTTACAAGTTATCAAATTTAGGGGGAACCTTAAACTTTGACTTTAACATATCTGCAAGCGTCAATGATCAAAATTTTCATATGCATAGATTATGAACGCTCAGAATTATTTATGCATAATATGTTGGACGCTCAAACATAAAAAAATTTTGTTCTTAAGCGTCAACATAAATCATACAAAGTGATATGTGTTAAGCGTTGAACATATTCCAATCAACACTCAATATAAAATTGTTTATAAAATTCATGCATAAATTTTACACGCTTCTTGAAGTAGTGGATTGACTCAAAAGTCTATTTTGTACTCTATTTACACGCTTCTATCACATTAAACTGGCGGGTAATCAAACACTTTTTACAGTGAGGGTTCAGAGATAGCACGTGTTTGTATACGTGTCAGTGTATCATCAGCAGCGTGCATTACACTTTGAAAATCCCAAACGTTTTTAAAACTTTAACTCTGACGTCAAATCTTTATATATCGGAGTTACCAAATGCAACCTCTCTCTCTCTTGCCCAAAATTCGCGTCCGCAGCTAAAAATATTCTTGGCTGAGGTTTAATAACTTTCCATGTGTCTACATCTTACTGAGACGAGAGAACACAAGTTTCAAAATTATCCTATTATGTCATTTAAAACACAACTCTTGCAGAAGAACTACTCACTTTTACTCTCTCCAAATTTTACTCAATCTCTCTCTCTCTCTCAAAGCAAAAGCAATCTCTGTTCATCTTTCTCACAACTCTCAAATGGCACCCAAGAAATCTACTGCTACTTCTGCTGAGCCCACCATCAAGGTCTCTGAGGGACTAGTAGTGGACCGGAAATTTTTGTACGAACAGACTCAGGTTGATCTGACGGAGATATGGACTCCATTTCTGAGTCTAGACTGAAAACCTTCCTCACCAAATTCTCCTATCTGTTTCCGGATGAAGTTGAATTCTTTTGGAAAAACGCCAAACTCTCAAAGGACAAGAAGTCTATCTCTTGCCTTTTTTCTCAACCCAAGAAGGAATCCAAAGAATTCGTCCTCTTTTCTAACACCATCGCCCAGAACTTCAAACTATCGAATCAGGGTGCAGCATTGGACTCTGTTACTGCTGAACAAATAGAAGAAGCCTGGACAATGTTCCTTACAAGCCTCATTTCGAGAAGAAGGATATTGTATCTAGATAAAGACTTTTGGCTGACTTCTGCAGTAAATTTATTAAATGCAGAGTGGGTACTTTTGACAAAGTGAGCCCATTGCAGTTCCAGATGATGACTGCTACACTCCTGGATATTAAGATCAATTGGAGCGAATATATCTTCGGCAGATTTAGAGACTACCTAACCGCTTCAAACAAACCATACGGCGTAATTCTCAGCGACCTACTCTTTAGAGCAGAATGTGTTAGCTCTGTTGGGATTACTCTTATGAAATCAAAATTCTACGGGAAGAGGATCATCAACAATCTTTTCCACCCACCCAAAGTTGGAGGTGCTGCTAGAACTCTGTCTGAGCGTCAAGTCGTATGCGAAGCGTCTGACAAAGAAGTTGAGCGTCCAGCTCAAGAGGAAGCCGTGAAACGTTCAGCTGCTACCAAGAAGAGGGCTCCTAGAAAGCCCAAGACTCAAGCTACTCCGTCTCCTCACAAGGATGATGAGGAAACAGACGAAGACGAGGAGGACAGGATTCCTCTAGTTAGGTGGAGGAAATTGGAAGGCAGTATCAAACAAATAGATTTCGAGGAACTAATTGCTGCTCCTCCCCCCCAAACGCTGAAGCTCGTTGAAGGTGTCAACGTTAAGAAGATTTTCAAGCATTCCAGGACAAGCAAGAGTCAAGCTGCTCCTGTTCCTGAAGAGCCTGAGACTGCTGAGCCAAGCACTCAAGAAGTTGCTACTGAGCCGAGCTCTCAAGGTAAGTTTATTTCTTCCCACAGCATTTCTATTCCTACATCTGTAGAAGATCCTGCTCTTATAAAAGATAATTCTTATGCTACAACTTTAGTTCCAGCTGTTGCTGAAGCATCAATAGACGTCCACTTGGATGTTGAGATGACAGATGTTGTGGCTATAGCCAAAGATGTTGCCACCGAAGTTGCTGCCATTGAAGCTGTGGAACTTGCTCCCAAAGAGGTTCAAACATCAACTCTTGTTCCGATTATAACAGAGGCACGCTCAGAAGGTCAGAGTGTTGCTGAAGACCTTACCATTCACCGACAATTCTTCAAGCTGAACCTGTTGAAGACAATTGATCACTCTATCAATTATATGCCTCCAGCGCTTAAAGACGATTTAATCCCAGCAGGCTACAATGAAGAAAAATTCACCATTGCTAGAAATGAAGTGGCCGCTCTGATTGATATTGATAGGACCCTCCGGGACACACTATTTGACACGGAGTTGACCAAAGTGAAGAAAGCCTACTATCTGGCTGTCGAACATGGAAAAACTCCTGGTCGGATGCCTGCCTCTTTTGCTCTCCAAGAAAAACGGAAAGGTGGTAGAACTCCCAAAGCTGATATTGACTCAGGCTATTATTAGGATATGAGACACGGCAAACCAACTGGTTTTGCTCCAAGAGACTTCAACATTAGAGTCTATGAGCGTAGCCCTATTGAATTCCTAAATCCAATAGAGAAAGTTCTGAACAGAGAAGGTTACACTCACTATCCTCATATCGCCAACATTGCAGAGAACAAGTGTTCAGCTAATCCCCTTCGTCTCTGGAAGAACAAAGGTGTTCATGCCGGTGAGCGTCTAGCATCTCTCATGGATGTGATTCAAGCCGAAGCTGATGCATATTTTGACAGTGTTTGGAACGCGAGCTATCACACAGATAGATATCGCTTTGAATCCATCAGGGACATTCACCACGAGGGCATTCGAGCATTGGTAAATACAGGTGCTGAGTACTGCATGGGTGAAGTAAACTGGGTTGAAGCGTATGTTGGCCATCAGTTCTCATTTCAGGAATTGGTTAAAGCTCCTCATTTATTTGGCATAGGCATGCATGACAAGAAGCGTCAGTTCGCCAAGTATTGCCTTCAGAAGCGTCATGAGCGAGTTAAACCTGTTGCCAAGCTATCCTTAGTCCGTCAACATATAGAGCAATTTCTGTGTCAAGCGCTGCACAGACTTTCCGTTACTCCTCTCCAGTTCAACGCTCAAGCGTCAACAAGTGGTAGTTCATCATCATCTTGCTTGAACTTCTCTCTTAGCCACTACGATGACAACTTCAGATTGATGATGAAGATCATGGCTCCTATTCCTCACTTTGACAAGATCTTCACTGAAAATCTACGGAAGCCAAATGGGTCGAGGATCCACAACTTCCAAGGTTATCCACTTCTACCTTTTATCAGACAGGAAGTAAGCGACCATTATGTCGATGTTCTCTCTCTACTTGAATGTAATCAAGGCATAGCTCGCGCGGTGTATCCGTACTTGGATGAATATTATCGCATGTACGTTCCAGAAGCTCACAAATCCGAGCGTCTTCCTACAGATAGGATTATGTTTCTCCTTGCATTACTGCCCAGACACTCTGTTTCTTATTCCAAAGCCGCAGTCAAGGATCTTTCTGAATCACGTATTGGATATCATGGGTCCAATGTATGTCCGAGCCCAAGACGGTCCACTCCGCACTTTCATTCAAGGGACTTGCATATCTCGCTCAAGACTGACTGAACTTCTGGAAGCTACATCAGATTCCTATGCAGATATAGCAAATTGGAACTTCCAATTCGATGACTTTTGCCAAGAGGAGTCAGCACTTGAGGAAGCACCTGCTAAGTTGATTGAAGAGTCTACTCCAAGGTCCACCTCAGAAGTTGTCAGTATTTCAGCGTTAGTTGAAGAACCAGTTCAAGCGTCTCCACCAGAGGCTAATCCTAATGCTCCTGAACTCATTGATTCTGATATTGCTGAGGATCTCCCAATCAAAGCCAGAGGCACAGTATTCAATCCAGCATATCAAGTTTCGTTTGACTCACTCAAGCATACATCCAGATTTAAGCGACCAACTCCTCAAGTGGTTCCTTCGGATGTGAGTCAATTGTTTGGGCCTTTGCTGAAATCAATTTTGGAGGAGGTGAGCAACCACGCTACTCAGAATGAAGAAGCCCTCCACTGGATCAAGACTAACTTAGAAACGATTGAGTCTCAGAACATGAGCGCTCAAATCAGTCATATGAAAGGTGCTGCTCAAGCGGCAGTTGGTGAATGCAGAAAATAATTTCAAGAATTGCATGATGCTACTATGGCAAACCAACTGGCCATGAAGGAGCATTTTGATAAGCGCCTAGATCATCTAACAGCCTCTGTTTCTCAGATTGCTAGTCAAGTTAGCCAACTCACCGGGCATTTTCTAAGGGCTGATGATGGCAATAAGGGGGAAGGACAAAGAAGAGGGGAGAAGAAGAAAACATCCAGTTCAAGAGCTTCCAGCCCTCCGCTCAAGCGTCAAACTTTCTTTCAAATTTTTCCAGTACCTTCAAGGGCATTGCTTGAACAATTTGATGTTCCATTCTCTCGACCGCCTATTCCAGAGCCTTCTGTCCCGAAGATCATTGCTAAAGAACAACAGAAGTCAGATTTCAACAGAGCGTTCAGAGTATGCCTAAGGATGATTGGCATCGACCCAGTTGAATGGGATAAGCAATTCATTTCATATAAAAAGAGACAGAAAGAAGAGAAGAAAACAGTGAGCAAAAAAGAACATGCCGCCATAATTAGGCTTGAAAAAAACATTTCTGAAGCAATTAGGGCTGAAGTAAACAAAAGACTCAACGCTCAAGAAGAAGATGATTAAGAGCTATTGTTTACTTTACATTATCTATATTCTTGTCTCTTTTGTACTATTTTATTTAGTTGTAAAATGCTTGAACTATCATTGATATATATAAATGCATTTTCAGTTGAAACATCTCGTTGAAGCGTAACTAACATTAACTAACCTTATCTAACCTAAGCTAACTTTTAGTTTGGCTGTCTAGCTCTTGAACTATAAAAGAGTAAGTATTGTCGTCATCAAAAAGGGGGAAATTGCTAGGAAATTCCAGGTTAGATGTTTTGATGATGACAATTAGGATTTTATGTTAGATCCCAACATATGTAAGTTTGATTTTATTTAGAAATCATGTATAAGCTTTGAAGCGTTAGATGTGTATTGGCTTTATAGGCTTTACTTTATTTTATTCTAGATTGTTAGGGCTAAGTTTTCTTAGACTAAACGTCTGATAATTTCTGGGTGAGCTTATCAGAAGTTAAGTTTGAAGACTCAAGCGCCTAAAGTCAGAATGAAGATAAAGATTCCCGAGCGTCCAAACGACAAGCTAAAGCAAACGTTGATTGTAGGAGAAAAGTTATTCAAGGATGAATAAGCATCTATCAATGAATGATTTTACCTGCATTTATTTCTAAGTCCAGAAGGAGTTTAATGCAAATATTCCCAGATCATTAATTGCCAACGGGCATTTATTCAAAAGCATTAAATGTTGATAAGAGCATTAAATGTGATAAGCTCTTTCGGACGTACGGAGAAGCCACCCCATTGACTGTCAACTTTTGCAGACTGCAGCACCAACTTTTGTGCAGCAAATTTTCAGGAAAAAGGACAAAAGTTGTTCACTCGCGGAAGTGAGAGACACGCACCTATACATGTGTCAAACATACACTTTTTCCAAGATTACCTATAAATAGGACTTCAACAACAAGCCAAAATCATTAATCGTATTCCAAGAAAAATTGTTGTTGCATTGAAGTCTCATTCCTTGAACTCTCAGAAAGCTAGAACATTCAAGCAAAAATTCTCTTTGCTTTTCTCAAACATTCCCGAGACAGCCAACCAATATCTCAAACATTCTTATGGCGAAACCCACATTACTATTGAGATATTACCAAGTTGTTTGAACTTTATCAAAATCAAACAAACCTTTAGAAAAACCCCATCCAAGGCTCGCGATCTGTGTGAAGTCGAAGTTGGACACTTGCATTATTTCTGGGTGAAAGAAGCAAGGAGATAGAAATGCCTTGGAGCAGAAGTCTATGTGATCAAGGAGTTCAAGCCATCAATATCCATCTCTCCCTAATTTTTAGAAGATTCTGTGTGATTCTTTGAGAATCATTTTAGTGAATTACCTCCAAGTGTTCGAGGAGAAGAAGGACGTAGTTGGGATTACATCACCCAACGAACCTTAAAATATTGTGTCCTTTATAGTTAATTTCCTTATTGTCATATTATTGCATAAATCTGTTAAGTAGAACTCAATCGAACACTAAGCAACTAAAACACTTTCTGTGACGCTAAATCTTTCGAAAAGAGAAGACTCTAAAATCAATCCGTTGTGCTAACACTGATCAAAGAAATGAACGCTTAAACCTATCTGGTTATAGTATTCAAATCTTGAAGTCTAAGTTAACTTTCTAAAAATAAGTCTTCATAAGACGCTGAGTCAAGATCCTACTTTTCAAGCGTCCAACATATTTCAATACAAATATTTTTGAAGTCAAAAAGGACTTCAGGGTCTATTCAACCCCCCCCCTTCTAGACCCTTTCGTAAGCTGCTTGGGACCAATAATAATCAGTAATCCAATCATTGACAGTCAATGAGTAAAAACCTATGTGATTGGATTACTACGAGCCGTGTTCGAATACACTAATCCCATCAATTTATCTATGGCACAAACTCCCACTATCTCATAGTTTTCGACTGGCACTCTCTATCAGAGCATGTGTTATACAAGTGCAAATGAATCTCCATGTCAAATTGAGATTCTCTTACTTGCGAACCATTTAAGTGATCAAGTACCAAACTTTCCAGTGCTTATCTCCTTAACTACTATAAGGAGTGGAAGTTCTGTCGTGATTCAAATGGACTTATTATTCCTTCAAGTCTTGTAGATGCCATTAAGACTTATACGAACAATACATTAAATGCATTTCTATTTATTAAGGGTTGTACAATATAAACTAGTGCCTCATATTCTAATCTCCTCATTGGCATCGAGGGCACTTTCCCAATAGAATATTCCATTCTCGTTCGTTCGGGGTTGAATCATTTGTAATCTAGCAACTCACGCACCTCGCTTCTAGATTTCACAATCCAAAAAAAGCTTGAAATTTCCTCCTCTTTTTGTTAGGATTATGCCCTCCATGCCATTGAGGAATTAGATTATTAGGGCATTACATTTAAGTTGTACAAACTCTTATTCATTAATAAAGGCATAGTTTTTGTTCATATCAATCTTGATGGCATTAATATAAGTATTGAACAAATAAGACCAAGATAATCAAGAGGTAGCTTCTACTCCTCAATGATCTGAAGAGATGGAAACTAGAAGTATCGGTTCCTTGTTTACTTAAACTAGAGTTCGCAAGTCGACGAGTCTTAATTGGGCGTTAAGACCAGACTTGTGTGATGCATGCTTTGACAAGGAGTGTCAGACGGTCACTTTGGATGGTGGGAGCTTGGTTATAGATATGTCAATGGGACATATTCGAGCATGGCTCGCCGTAATTCCATCACATGGGCATTTACTCTTGGATAGTGAATGAATGAATTACTAGTCGCGGTAGGGTGCGTGAGCCTTGGACCTGAGGATTCACGAAGATTGGACTTGTGATGCTGAACGAGTTATTAGAGTAGTTAAATCCATTTCACCCTTGATGGGATCAACCTCGAAGTGCGGTTTAAAAGGACAAATTACAACTGTTCGGTGATTGCCAATAGGGGATTCACTGTCTCGGGTTGTAACGAGTTAACATCCTGGGCAATCATACGTAAATGAAATTATAAGTCTTTGGCCAAAGCAGGAGAACTAACTTATGTGTAGTGCATAAGGGTAGTTCAGTAATTTCATCTTAATATGATTCCCTAAAAAGCACAGCATCGAGTCCTGTGAGTTTGACATATTCTATGACTCTCACTCAATCGGGATGCTACAATGAAGGGCTTATACTCACATGGTATCTGTGACCTAAATGTTCGTATTGATCCATTAATTTCAATTAGATATAGATGTGAGTCCACATGACTGGCTTAGTGACACTCACATCCTTGGTTTCCTACCAATGGCAATTGAATCGAACCTAGAGAGTCGCTCTTAAAAGGAATTGAGCATAGAGAATTCTTTCGTTGTCAAAAACATAAATTAGGCAATTTGCTATTTGATGAGCAAATTAATTTATTTGATTAATTGGATTAGTGGAAATAAATTAATAATAAATAATTGGATGTATTTATTATGAACGCATTAATTTATTTGATTCATTAGATTAATCAAAACAAATTAATTATAATAAATAAATAGACTTATTATTATACTCACCCTCTTATTAGATAATTAGATTATTTAATAAAGAGGAATGTTAATTAGCATTATATTTTAATTGGATTAAAATATATTGGATCTAATTAATAATTGGACTAAGGTAAAAGTTAACTTAGCCAAATAATACTAGGGTGGGGCGTGTGTTAGGCGTTTTTGGAGGAGTTGGATGGGCTCAAGGAATTAGTTAATTCCAAGCCCATCACTCCTTGTGAATACCTATCCCTGGTTCAGTCAAAACCTAGCTCTCTCACAATTAGACTTGACAGCAAAGAAAAAAGAGAAAATTTTACTCTCCCCCCTTGTAGAAGTCGTCGGCCATAGTGGTCTAAAGGTGGAGAATTTCTCTTTGAAGGTCGTTCCGGCGTGATATCTAGAGGCAGGAGTTTTGAATTGGTGCTATCCGGAAGATCAAGACTTTCATAGAAATCAAATGGTTAGTAAAAAGGATAAAATTGGATTTCATCCTCATGCTTAATTTTCGAAATTTATAGGAAAAAAATTATAAAAACCCAAAAGTGATACAATTGTGAATCTGGATCTGTTTTTATCATTTTCACTGCGCATGAATACAGGATTCACAACAGTGGTATCAGAGACAACTTTTGGGTTTTAATGATTTTTGATATGAATATGTTGGAATTCATGTTTGTGATGAAAAAATTTAATTGGATTCATATTTTTCATGTTTAGATTTATTTTTTGAAAGTTAAATCTGAACCGATAAATTTGTTTATGTAATTCATGTTTTGAATATGAATCAATATTTATATCGGATATGAATATGTGATGAAAAATATGATTAAATTTATATTTTTCGTTGTTAGATTTAATTTTTTGAAAGTTGAATCTAAATCCAAAATTTATTTTCGCTATTTATGTTTTGAATGTAAATCAATGTTTTTTGTATTGAGTATGAACTTTTGCAAGAACATGAATATGTGGTTTTGAAATATGTTGAATTTCCACTCGGGGAGTTGAGGCACGCTCACGGAGGTTGCTGGGCAGGCCACCGTGTGGCCCATTGGGCAGGCACTCTGCACGCGCGATAGATCGCGGGGCGACCTGTGCAATTGGGTCGTGGAGTATTTTATTTTCTTTTAAAAAAATTAAAGACCGGGTTGGACCCAGCGGGTCAACTCAATTTTTAAAATTAAATAAAACATTTATTTTGAAATGGTTTTAAAATTTATTAAAGGATTAAATAATTTTAGAAATTAGTTTTATACCTAATTTATATTAGATTTAAAATTAAAATAATCCTAGAACAAAGAAATTTATTTTGAATAAAAATTCTTTGTCAAATCGATTTGGAATTGATTTTTTGAAATTAAATTGGATTTATTATCAAATAGGATTAGAGTTGAATTAATTTTTAAATTGGATTTAAGTTAATTCGAATGTTTTTCAAACCACATCTAAATAATATTGGATTTTATTTTAGTTCTTTTTGAAAGAACTCCAACATATTATCTATCTTTTAATGTTTTGATGTTTGATATTGTGGGAAGCCTTCGATGAACTAGATTTCTTAATGGTTTTTGTTTTCTGGGTTGTACTAGGTCTTTGGAAACCCCCCACTTTGTATTTTACTTTTTATAGAAAAATGTGTATGATGCATTTATATCTATGTAAATTAGAATAGGACCTCTTTTGGAAAGGGATCTGCTTAGAGTTGGAAGACCTTGAAGTTAGACATAAGTTAGATCCTATAGGTCCCCTAACCCTTGATTGAACCATTGGCTTGACTCAATCTAGATAAGACCATGGAAAGCATGCATGATAGAATTGCTAGGCGTTTTCTATATTATAATCCATGTATGCGCGCAATAAATGGATAATGTGCAAAGTGAGACCAATTTAATCCGAAAATCTCCCATTGGATAATAATACTTGTTGGTCCCAAGTGGCATACGAAAGGGTCTAAAAGGGGGGAGGGTTGAATAGACCCTGAAGTCTTTTTCGACTTCAAAAGTAGACGCTTGAAGTGTCTAACACTTGACTTAAGCGTTCACTTAAAATATAGGCGTTTTGGTGAAGCGTCAAATGAAAACTGTTTTTAGAAAGTTAACTTAGATTTCAAGACTTGAATACTACAACCAAATAGGTTTGAGCTTGAGCGTTCACTTCTTTGATCAGTGTTAGCACAGCGGAATGATTTTTGGAGTCTTCTCTTTGAAAGCTTTTGCGTCACAGAAAGTGTATTTAGTTGCTTAGCGTTTGATTAAGTTTTATTTTATCAGTTTATGATATGAAAATATGAATGCTGAAAGTAAAGTAAAGAACAATATTAGTAAGGTTCGTTGGGTGGTGTAATCCCAACTACGTCCTTCTTCTCCTCGAACACTTGGAGACAATCCACTAAAATGATTTTCAAAGAATCACACAGAATCTTCTACAAATTAGGGAGAGATGGATGTCGATGACATGAGCTCCTTGATCACACAGATTTCTGCTCCAAATCACTTCAATCCCCTTGCTTCTTTCACCCAGAAATATGGCAAGTATCCAACTTCGACTTCACACAGATCGCGAGGCTTGGATAGGGTTTTTTCTAAACGGTTAGTTTGATTTTGATAAAGTTCAAACAAATAGGAATATCTCAGTAGTAATGTGGGTTTCTCTGAAAAGAATGTTTGAGATATAGGTTGACTGTCTCAGGATTTGAAGAAAAGCAAAGAGAATATTTGCTTGAAAGTTTTGGCTTTTCTGAGATTGTAAGGAATGAGACTTCAATTCAACAACAATTCGACTTGATAATTGTTCTCTATGTTTGGCTTGTTGTTGAAGTCCTATTTATAGGCATTCTTGGAAAAAGTGTCTGTTTGACACATGCACGAGCGCATGTCTCTCACTTTCGCGAGTGAACAACTTTTTGTCCTTTTTCCTAAAAATCTACTGCACAAAAGTTGGTGCTGCAGTCTTTGAATAGTTGACAGTCCAACAGGGTGGCTTCTCCGTATGTCTTAAAGTGCTTATCACATTTAATGCTCTTATCAGCATTTAATGCATTTGAATTAAATGCCCGTTGGCATTTACTGCTTTGAGAATATTTGCATTAAAACTCCTTCTGGACTTAGAAATAAATTCAGGTGAAATTAGTCATTGATAGACGCTTATTCAACCTTGAATCACTTCTATCCTATAAGGTGACGCTTGGTGTAGCAGGTCATTCTAGACGCTTGAAATCTTCATCTTTATTCAAACTTCAGGCGCTTGAGTCTTCAAACTTTACTTCTGATAAACTCACTCAGAACAAATTAGACGCTCAGTCTAAGAAAACTTTACCTAGCAATCTAGAATAAAAATAAAACAAAGCCTATTACAAATCTAACGCTTCAAAGCTGAAAAACAAACTTACATATTTTGGGGTCTAACAAAAGATCCTAATTGTCATCATCAAAACATCTAACATGAAATTCCTAATAATTTCCCCCTTGTTGATGATGGAAATACTTACTCTTTTATAGTTCAAGAGTTAGACAGCCAAAATAAAAGTTAGCTTTGATTAGATAAGGTTAGTTAAAGTTAGTTACGCTTCAACGAGATGTTTCAGGTGAAAAAATGCATTTTTTATATATCAAAGATTACAAGGATTTTTACAACTAAACAAACAAAATATAAGAGACAAGAATATAGATAATGCAAATCAAAAAGCTTTAATGACTTGATCTAACTTTGAATCGCTTGGGCATTTCAGCTCGGATAGCTTCAGTCAGATTATCTTCCAAGGTCATCATTGCTTCATGATCTTTGTTGATTATGAGCTTATTTTCTTCTTGTTGTCTCTTCTTGAAAGTCGTAAAGTGTTTGTCCCAATCAGTTGGATCAATACCAATATACCTTAGACAAATTCTGAAAGTTCGGATGAAGTCAGACATCTGCCTCTCTTCAGCTAATATTTTTGGATTTGAAGGTTTTGGAATGGATGCTCTTTGAAGAGGGATGTCAAACTGTTCTAACATTGCTCTTGTAGGTATTGATGGATTTGGATATAGTGCTCTTGGAGGTTCCCTTAGTGTTCTACTAGGCGCTTCAAAGTTACTTACTTCAAAAGCAGTTATCTAAGATAGGAGACTTAGCGTAGAAGGAGAGGTTAAGACTTGACGCTTAAGAGGCGGAGGCTCTTGAGCTCTTGAACTAGACGCTTTCCTCTTTTCTCCTTTATTCTGCTCTTCCCCCTTATTGCCATCATCAGACTTCAGAAAGTGTTCTGTAAGTCAACTTACCTGATGAGCAATCTGAGACATAGAGTCTGAGATGTTGTCCAGACGCTTGTCAAAGCGTTCCTGTAGTGCGAGAAGCTTGGCGTTGGTAACATCAGTCAGAGATGTCTCTAGGGTTTCGAGGCGCTTTTCAAATGCTTCTTTCATGGAAAGTTGGTGGGCGTGAGTAGCATCATGCATTTCTTGAAAAGTTTGTTTGCACTCACCAACAGCCGCTTGAGCTGAGCTACGCATATGAGCAATTTGAGCGCTCATAACGTGAGACTCAATCTTTGCCAAATCGTCTTTAATCCAGTGAAGGGATTTTTCATTCTGAGTGGCATGAGCACTTATATCCTCTAGAACGGATTTGAGCAAAGGACCAAAAGATTGACTCTCATCTGATTGAACCGCTTGAGGAGTCGATCGCTTGAATCTGGATGAGTGTTTCAGAGAGTCAAGGGGAGCTTGATATGTTGGATCAAAGACAATACCTCGTACGTGAAGAGAGAGATCCTCAGCAATATCAGCAACAACCGGTTCAGGAGCGTCAGGAATATCCTCTGGTTGAGACGCTTGAACAGGTTCTTCAGTAGACGCTGGAAAACTGGCAACTTCAGAAGTGGATGCTTCAATTTTCTTAGCAGGGGCTTCCTCTAGCGCTGACTCTGTTTGGCGAAAGTCATCGAATTGGAAGTTCCAATTTGCTATATCGGCAAGAGAAGTGGACGAAGCTTCCAGAAGTTCAATGATTCTGGATCTAGAGTAGCAAAAATCAGAAATCAATGTGCGAAGAGGACTATCAATGGCCCTGATATGCATGGGACCAATGATATCAAGCACATGATGCGGAAAGATTTTGGACGGCGCTCGACAGATAAAGAAAATGGAGTCTGGAGAGTAATTTCGAGAGAATCCAATCAAGTAGTCAAAGGGAAGAGACTTGAGACACTGATCCTCAGGTATGTAAGCAGTGTAGTACTCTTCTAAATATGGATAGATCACTTGAGCAAGTCCCTGATTTCTTTCTAGCAGTGAGAGGACAAACTCATAATGATTGAGTACCTCTTTGCGGATAGAAGGGAGCAGTGGATATCCTCGAAATGAATTGATGACGGAGCCATTCCATTGTCTGAGATTGGCAGTGAAGATTTTGTCGAAAAGAGATAAGGGAGTCATAATCTTCACCATCAAGTTAAAATTATCTTCGTAGTGGCTAGGAGCGAAATTCAGGCTAGTAATTTGATTACTGCCACTGGTAGACACTTGAGCATTGAAATGTAAGGGAGTAATGGACAGTCTGTGAAGCTCTTGACGCAGACATTGTTCAACTTGATGTCTAATTAGTGGGAGCTTAAGAACAGGTCCAGCTCTCTGTTGAGGCTTCTTTAGGCAATACTTGGCAAAATGACGCTTCTTGTCATGTATGCCTATGCCGAACAAATGGGGAGCTTGAACTAATTCTGAGAAAGTGTACTTGTTTCCCATGTACGCTTCAACCCAATTGACTTCGTTCATGCAGTAGTCTGTGCCAGCGTTGACAATAGCTCTAATGCCTTCATAGTGAATATCTCGGATATATTCAAAACAATATCTATCGGTCTGATAGTTAGCATTCCAGGCGCTATCAAGATATGCATCAGCTTCAGTCTGGATCAGATCTGTGAGAGATTCGAGACGCTCACCGGCATGAACTGCTTTATTTTGCCATAAGCGAAGTGGATTGATCAAAGCTAGGTTTTCAGGACTATTCGCAATATGAGGAAAGTGTGTGTAGCCTTCTTTGTTCAAGACTGCCTCTGATGGATTGAGAAAGCTAGGACGAAGTGGCTCATACACACGAATATTGTAGTCTCTGAGAGCAAAACCCGTAGGCTTGCTGTGGCCAGAGTCGAGGTAATACGCTAGATCCACATCACATCTAGGAGCTGTTCCTCCTTGTCTGTCTTGTTGAAGAATGAGAGATGATGGTATTTGACCAGGATTTTTTTGTAGTTCAATGGCCCTATAATACTTTCTCTCAATTTCTGTCATCTCAGTATTAAACACTATATCCCTGATTTTATTGTCGATATCAATCAGCAAGGCAATCTCATTCTCTGCAGCAATATATCTGTCTTCATTATATCCGGCAGGAATGAAATCTTCTTTGAGTGATGGAGGCATGTAGTTGATTGAATGATCAATCGTCTTCAGAGGGTCCAGTTGGAAGAAGTGCCTTGGCTTTGTAACGTCTTCAGCAACGCTCTGACCTTCTGAGCGTGCCTCTGTTATAGCTGGAACAGGGATTGATGACTGAACCTCTTTGAGAGCAGGTTCCTCAGGTTTAATTGCAGAAGCTTCTGCGGCAATGTCTTTGGCAAACACCACAACTTCTGTCATCTCAACATCTAGATTGACATCGGTTGACGCTTCAGCAGCATCTGGAACTAAAGTTGTATCAAAAGAACTATCCTCTATAAGAGCAGGATCTTCTACAAATGTAGGAATAGGAATGCTGTGGGAAGAAATAAACTTACCCTAAGAACTTGTCTCAACAGCAACACTTTGAGTGCTTGGCTCAACAGCAACTTGAGCGCTTGGCTCAATAGTCTCAGGCTCTTCAGGAATAGGAAAAGCTCGACGCTTGCTTGTCCTAGAACGCTTGAAGATTTTCTTCACGTTGACTCCTTCAACGAGTTTGAGCGCTTGAGCGGGAGGAGCAGCAGCTGGTTCATCGAATTCAATTTGTTTGATGATTCCTTCCAGCTTCCTCCGCTTGAGAGGTAACTTGTCCTGTGCATCCTTATCAGTTTCCTCATCGTTTTTCTGAGGAGCAGGAATAGCTTGTGCCTTGGGCTTTCTAGGAGCCCTCTTCTTGGTAGCAGTCGGACGCTTCACGACTTTCTCTGGAGCAGGACACTCAGCCTCTTCACGTACAGTCTGACGCTCAGAAAGTGGTTTGGCAGCACCACCAACTTTGGGAGGATTGAATAGATTGGTCAGAATCCTTCTTCCCAAAAACTTGGTCTTATTCAGTTGGAGACCAAATGAGTAAACGCAGTCTGATCTGTACAGAAGGTCACTCAAAACAAGTCCATACGGTTTGTTAGGGGTGTTCAGACAGTCCCTAAACCTTCCAAAGATGTACTCACTCCAGTTGATTTTGATGGAGATGAGTATAGCAGTCATCATTTGAAATTGGGTGGGGTTGACCTTATCAAACGTGCCCACTCTGCATTCAACAATTTTACTGCAGAAATCAGCCAACAGTCTGTACTGAGATACCAGATCTTTCTTTTCAAAGTGCTGGGTGTAGGGTACACCATCGTACGCCCTCATAACCGTCTATGCTTCCTTGATTTGTGCCAGAGTGACACTATCCAGTGCATCACCGTCATTAGGAAGATTGAAGTTCTTTGCAATGGAGTCAGCAGTCAACACAAATTCTTTTGCTGGCTCTTTCTTGGACATGGAGAGGAGGCAAGACATAGACTTCCTGTCCTCCGAGAGTTTTGCAGTCCTCCAGAAAGTATCAACTTCCGTCGGAAATAAGTATGAGTACTGTGTTAAGAACTTCTTGAGTCCAGCCTTTGTAACAGTATCCATCATATCATGCAGGTTGATTTGGGGTTGATCATACAACAATTTCCAATCAACAACAAGGCCTTCAGTAACCTTGATGATAGGCTAGGCAGAAGTAGATGAAGCTTTCTTTGGTGCCATTTTTTAAAGTAGAGTAAACTGAGGTTTTCTTTTTGCTTTGAGAGAGAGAGAAATTTGCAGAAATCTTTGAGTGAAAGTGAATGATTTTTCTGCAGAAGTTGTGTTTTAAATGACACAGTAAAGAGTTTTGAAATTTGTGTTCTCTAGTCTCTGTAGGATTTAGACACGTGTAAGGACTTTTGAATCTCAGCCATAATTTCATTAACTACGGACACGAGTTTTGTGTAAGAGAGAGAAGTTACATTTGGTAATTCTCATATATAATGATTTGACATCCGAGTTTTAAAAAAAATAAAAAGAAAAACGTTTGGTATTTTCAAAGTGAGGCACACGCGCCTGATGGTACACTGACACGTAAACAAACACGTGCTATCTCTGAACTGTCATTTTAAAAGTTTTGATTACGCGCCAGTTTGATGTAATAGAAGCGTGCAAGTAGAGTACAAAATAGACTTTTGAGTCTACCCACTACTTCAAAAAAGCTTGTAAAATTTATGCATGACTGTTAAAAAAACATTTTTATATTAAGGGTTGAATGAAATTGGTTCAACGCTTAACTGATACTACTGGGTGATATATCATTGGAAAATTAGACGCTTAGGATTGAAAAGACTTTTTATGTTTGAGCGTCCAATATTTTATGCATAAGTAATACTGAGCGTTGATGATCATGCATCTGAAAATTTTGATCATTGACGCTTGCAGTCATGGTCAAGTACCACTTTAAGGTTCCCCCTAAATTTGATAACTTGTACCAGGTAGGAAAATCTTTTAGACATAGATTAAATGGATTCCCCCTAAATTATATGTCTAATAAAATATGATGCAAAATGATTAAGCATTTAAATCAATCATACCTAATTCACTTCTCAAAGTGAGAAAACGTTGTTCGTTAAGTGCTTTGGTGAAGATATCTGCCAATTGTTTGTCAGTTTCAATGAAGTGCATAGAGATATCTTTCTTTTGAATGTGGTCACGAAGAAAATGGTATCTATTGTCATTGTGTTCGGTTCTGGAATGAAGAACAGGGTTTTGAGTTATGGCTACAGCGCTTTAGTTATCACAATGAATGGGGGTTGGGCCTAGGATTATTCCATAATCTCTAAGTTGTTGCCTCATCCATAACACTTGTGCACAACAACTTCCTGCAGCTACATACTCAGCTTTGGCTGTGGAGGTAGCTATGGATTGTTCTTTCTTACTATGGCATGAAACTAACGTATCACCTAGAAATTGACATGTACCACTAGTACTCTTACGATCTCTTTTGCATCCTGCAAAATCTGCATCTGAGTAACCAATTAGTTCAAAAGGAGAATCCCTAGGATACTATAAGCCCACATTCTGTGTGCCTTTTAGGTATTTAAGGATCTTCTTGGCAGCAATTAAGTGTGACTCTTTAGGATCGGCTTGAAATCGTGCACACATGCATCCCGAAAACATAATATCAAGTCTACTAGCAGTAAGATAAAGGAGTGATCCAGTCATACCTCTATAATTAGTGATATCAACTTTCTTTCCATTTTCATCTTTATCTAACTTAAGCGTTTGGCTCATTGGAATTTTTGAATATGATGCATTTTCCATACCAAATATCTTAATCATATCTCTTGTGTATTTAGCTTGGTTTATAAATATGCCATTATGAAGTTGTTTAACTTGTAATCCTAAGAAGAAAGTTAATTCACCCATCATGCTCATTTCAAATTGTTCTTGATCATTTTCAAAAATTTCTCACACAGACGCTTGTTAGTAGAACCAAATATAATATCATCAACGTAAATTTAGACTAAGAGAATATTTTCGTTATTGGTAATTTTGAATAACGTTGTATCAATGCTGCCTTTTGAAAAGCCTTTACCAATGAGGAAGATAGAGAGAGTGTCATACCATGCTTGGGATGCTTGCTTAAGCCCATAAAGTGCTTTGTCTAACTTGTAGAACATGCCCTTACCATGATTGTTGATGCATCCTGGTGGTTGCTCCACATATACTTCTTCTTGGAGTTTACCATTCAGGAAAGCACTCTTCACGTCTATCTGATACACCATGAACTTGTTGAACGCTGCATAAGCTAGAAATATGCGGATTGCTTCAAGACGAGCGATAGGAGCGCATGTCTCATCAAAGTCAATACCCTCCTCTTGGCAATATCCTACGAGTCTGGACTTGTTCCTTATCACAATGTTGTTCTCATCCATCTTGTTTCTATAAACCCATCTAATTCCAATAACTCCTTGGTGAGTTGGCCTTGGTACTAGCGTCCAAAACTTATTTTGTTCAAACTGATTAAGCTCTTCTTGCATGGCTTCAATCCAACTTGGGTCGCTTAGCGCTTCATCCACTTTCTTAGGTTCCATTTGAGATAAAAAACTTGCGAACATAGCCTCATTGAAGGTAGCGGCTCTAGTCCTAACAGGCGCTTCAATATCTCCAATAATCTGCTCAGGTGGATGATCACGCCACCATAGTCTATCTGGTTGGAAAGGGTTAAGAGGTTGAATAGACGCTTGACGATCCTCTTGCGCAGGCGCTTCAAGTTCACAGATTCTTGTTTGCTCTTGATGATCACTCTCTTCATGATCATCAGCATTTCTTAGAATATTTTCCATATTAACCTCAAGAGTAATCTTAGGAGGTGGCACTGAGATCTCATCATCGTCGTCAGTATCTTCATCAATAGTAATCTTAGACGCTTGATGACATAGATCTTCAACTCCTACATCATTCACATTAACCTTACTCGGTTCTTGGTTAGCATCATCAAAAACAACATGAATAGATTCCTCAACCTTCGATTTGATCTTATTTAGGATGCAAAAATTCTTTCCATTCTTGGCGTAGCCTAGAAAGATTCCCTCATCCGCTTTAGGATCAAATGTCTTTAGACTTTGGGATCCATTATTATGGATAAAGCATTTAGAACCAAGGATGTGAAAATATGAAATATTTGGCTTACGTCCCTTCCACAATTCATATGGAGTTTTCCCATGTTGTTTGTTGATCATGCAACGGTTTTGAGTGTAACAGGCAGTGTTGATCGCTTCGGCCCAAAACCTAGGAGCAAACTTGGATTCTGCTAACATAGTTCTAGCGGCATCCTTAAGCGTTCGGTTCCGGCACTCAGCAATACCATTTTGTTGGGGAGTTCTGGGAGCTGAATACTCATGATGTATTTCATTTTCTGTACAAAATTTTCAATCATCTTGTTAGTAAACTCAGTACCGTGATCACTTCTTATTCTTACAACCTTAAGATTTTTCAATATTTGAAGTTGTCGAATAAGCGTTGTTAACTTGTCACATGTCTCATCTTTGGATGAAAGAAATTCCACCCAAGTAAATCGAGAGAAATCATCTACTATCACCAAAGTATACTTTTTACCGCTTACATTGATCATTTGAACAGGTCCAAACAAATCCATGTGAAGTAGTTCAAGTATTCTAGAGGTAGATAGATGAAGTTTTCTCTTGAACGATGATTTAACTTGTTTACCCATTTGACAAGCGTCACAAAGGCGATCCTTGTGAAATGGTCCATTTGGTAATCCCTCAACAAGATTTTGACTTATTAGCTGAGAGATTGTTTTGAAGTTGAGGTGATTCATTTTTCTATGCCATAACCAACCCATTTTAGATTAATTTTTAGCAACAAAACATGTTGGGTTGTCATCAAGTGGTGAGCCCCAATCTACCAAATATATGTTGTTAGTTCTTTTACCCTTTAATTTAGTAGACTTAGTATTAGCGTCATTTATACAGCAACAGTCACTTGAGAAGATGACTTCAAAGCCTTTATCAAAAAATTCACTTATTCTTAATAAATTGTGCTTCAGACCCTCAACATAATAAACATCACTTATCATGATGTTCCCCCTATGCATAGTACCTATACCTTTGGTTTTACCTTTGGAGTTGTCACCAAATACAACCTGAGGACCATTGGCAGCTTGATAGTTGATCAGAAGACCTTTGGAACCAGTCATGTGCCTTGACGATCCACTATCGAAGTACCACACAGATGTATCGGCTCTAGCTCTAGGTACCTGGAATCAAAAGGGAAGTTCTATTTCTGTTCAGGTACCCATTGTTGCTTCGGTCCTTTAATATTAGTAACATTGTTAGTTTAATTTGCCTAGTCTTCATTTTAGGAATACTGGCCTTTTTGGGTTTCACAGCGTGTTGTGTGTGCGTTTTGGGTGTATAATAATATCCTCGATTATAATGGTAGTCATAATCATAATCATCATAGTATCGATAATATGATCTTGACTGTCTTGGATATTAACGCTGGTATTTCCTTGGCGCTGGCTTGGGTTGCACTTTTGGTGTTGGACGCTTAGCGCTTGATTCACAGTGGTCAGTCTTATCTTTAGCCTTTTGAGCGTTTGGATAGACCCATCTTTGTGAATCATTTGCCTTAGCCTTACCCTTACCTGAGTTAGCTTTGACTTTCTCATTTGGCCTCTTACCATTGTCACTGGGTTCATTTTGTGTTTGACCTTGTGAACCTTTGTCAACAAAGATAACACCCTTTCCTTTGTTGTTTGCCGTAACATTAGATTTATTAGGTTGTTTACCGAGTTTATCGCATCCTAAACCGGTCTTCTCGCCAAACTTCAGTCACATTATCCAACTTTCTAGAAGCTTTTGATAATGATGAGATGAGCTGCTCTGATTTAGCAAGTCTAGCGATCAAATCAGCTTCTCTCTTGACTATTATATCAAGATCCCATTTTAATTGAATAATTTCACTCTGAAGCGATTGGTTCTTCTCAATGCATTGTTGTTGAACTTGCAACTCTGCTTTGAGCGTTACTTTATCTTTTGTGAGTGATGAAATAATAGCGAGAACATTTTGATATATTTTGGCAGCTTCTTAACATTCATTGTAGTATTCTTTGACTTTGTCAAGTAATTCATCATAAGAATGAGGAATTGATAATTCAATGATTACCTTAAGAGACGCTTCATCATCTCTGGCCATGAGACATATGAGCGCTGAGTCACCTAATGGCTCATCATCGTCACTATTCTTTTATGATGATTCTAAATCTTCAGGTGCGGATGCTGGTTCTGATTCCGCTAGCAAACTTTGTTGACGAAGGTTGCTCCTGAATTGGTTTCTATCCAAGTAATCCTACCTTGAGGGCTTGGATACATTTAGATAAGGGCAATTTACCTGGTACTGCCCTGGTTTCCTGCAATTATAACAAAGATTAGTTTTCATCTTTTGTTTATTTGTTAACCTTGCAATATGTGGTTTTGAGATCACTGGAGCTGAGAGATTTTGAATAGACGCTTGGTACTGAATAGGCGCTTAGGGTGAAGGAACAGAATACTGAGCCGCTTGAAGCTGTTGTTGCATCGGAGAAGGCACTTGATATAAACTTTGTCCTTGATTATTGATACCTTTTCCTTTCTTTTCATATCTCAAAAACTTTCTGAATCTATTCAGCAAAGCCAATTCCTCTTCTTTATTGATATCTAAATTCTTTCCTTTATTGCCCGATTTGCCTTTGATTGATGCTATAAGCGCTCCAGATTCAATCACCGGACTACTCACAACATCACTAGCAGAATTCAACTCGAACTCAAATGCTTTGAGCTCTGAAAAGGCGTCTTCTGGAGTTAGGAGATCCAGCATATTTGATTCTCTCATAGCAGTTGTCTTCATCGAGAATTTACTTGGTAAACTTCTAAAGATCTTAACCACCATTTCTCAATTTTGCAAGTCCATTCCCAACGATGTAAGTTCTGTAACTAGAGCTGTAAATCTTATATCTAATTGCTCTAAAGTTTCATTGGGTAGCATCTTAAATCCGTTAAACTTTTCCTTGGCAATGGAAAGTTTGTTTTCTTTGATCTGAGCTGAACCACCACAAATTGTAGCCAACTTATCCCATATTTCTTTAGTGTTTTTGCAAGACTTGATCTTGTTGAATAAGTTGTCATTATCACCAATAGTCGTATATAGAGCGTTACGACCAACATTGTCCAAATAAGCTCTTTGACGCTCATCTGGAGACCATTCTTGTTTCGGTTTTTCAACGTAACCATCGGGAGTGTCTTCCGTGGCTCCAGGCGCTCTTGTTATCACTTTATATATTTTGATTGGCCCATCTGAAATAATATCACACATATCATCATCACATGAACAGAGATATGTAAATGCTTTGACTTTCCATGTGTCAAAATTTGACTCAGTCAGTTTGGGAACTTTAGCAAATGCCATGTTTAAAATCTAAAGCAACTAAGATTGAAAAAAAGGATCTAAACAAGCAGTTATGCTTGGAAATTTTAAAATTTCAACTTTAACCGCTCTGATACCACTTGTTCGTCCCAAGTGGGATACGAAAGGATTTAAAAGGGGGGGGGGGAGTTGAATAGACCCTGAAGTCTTTTTCGACTTCAAAAGATTCGTATTAAAAGGATTTTGGACGCTTGAAGTGTCAAACACTTGACTTAAGCGTTCACTTAAAATATAGGCGCTTTGGTGAAGCGTCTAACGAAGACTGTTTTTTGAAAGTTAACTTAGATTTCAAGACTTCAATACTACAACCAAATGGGTTTGAGCGTTCACTTCTTGGATCAGTGTTAGCACAGCGGAATGAGTTTTGGAGTCTTCTCTTTGAAAGCTTTAGCGTCACAGAAAGTGTATTTAGTTGCTTAACGTTTGATTAAGTTTTACTTTATCAGTTTATGATATGACAATATGAATGCTGAAAGTAAAGTAAAGAACAATATTTGTAAGGTTCGTTGGGTGGTGTAATCCCAACTACGTCCTTCTTCTCCTCGAACACTTGGAGGCAATCCACTAAAATGATTCTCCAAGAATCACACAGAATCTTCTACAAATTAGGGAGAGATGGATGTCGATGACTTGTGCTCCTTGATCACACAGAATTCTGCTCCAAATCACTTCAATCCCCTTGTTTCTTTGACCCAGAAATATGACAAGTATTCAACTTCGACTTCACACAGATCGCGAGGCTTGGATAGGATTTTTTCTAAACGGTTTGTTTGATTTTGATAAAGTTCAGACAACTAGGGATATTTCAGTAGTAATGTGGGTTTCTCTGGAAAGAATGTTTGAGATATAGGTTGATTGTCTCAGGATCTGAAGAAAAGCAAAGAGAATATTTTCTTCAAAGTTTTGGCTTTTCTAAGATTGCAAGGAATGAGACTTCAATGCAACACCAATTCGACTTGATAATTGTTCTCTATGTTTGGCTTGTTGTTGAAGTCCTATTTATAGGCATTCTTGGAAAAAGTGTCCGTTTGACACATGCACGAGCGCGTGTCTCTCACTTTCACGAGTGAACAACTTTTTGTCCTTTTTCTTGAAATCTCTCGCACAAAAGTTGGTGCTGCAGTCTTTGAATAGTTGACAGTCCAATAGGGTGGCTTCTCCGTACGTCTAAAAGTGCATATCACATTTAATGCTCTTATCAGCATTTAATGCATTTGAATTAAATGTCCGTTGGCATTTAATGCTTTGAGAATATTTGCATTAAAACTCCTTCTGGACTTAGAAATAAATTCAGGTGAAATTAGTCATTGATAGACGCTTATTCAACCTTGAATCACGTCTATCCTATAAGGTGACGCTTAGTGTAGCAGGTCATTCTAGACGCTTGGAATCTTCATCTTTATTCAGACTTCAGGCGCTTGAGTCTTCAAACTTTACTTATGATAAACTCACTCAGAACAAATCAGACGCTCAGTCTAAGACAACTTAACCTAACAATCTAGAATAAAAATAAAACAAAGCCCATTACAAATCTAACGCTTCAAAGCTGAAAAACAAACTTACGTATTTTGGGGTCTAACAAAAGATCCTAATTGTCATCATCAAAACATCTAACATGAAATTCCTAACAATACTGAATTTAGATTAAAAGGGAATTGGATGTCCCGGCTCTCCATCAAACTTAGGAGAAATAGAATAAATATTAATATGCATAATTTCTTCCCAGTAAGTGGGGGTTATGCATTGCGACATTTATTTGAAATCTTTAAGTGCATTAGATGCCATCAATCGAAACAAATTCCACCCCATATATCGATAGAGGGTTGCAAGGTGGAATTCAGTTGTTAGATTGATTGAAAGTTAATGGGCCCAAGTTCAGATAGATCACAACCTATATATCGTTAAAGGGTTGCGATCTCGTGATCTATGAGCCAAACTAATGATTGAATCGCATGTTGGACGATGCTGGCAAGGATTGCCACTTTAATAAAATTAGTGAGTCGTATATTATTAAAAGGTTACAACTCACCGACTTTATTAAAGAACTCAATCACTCACTACGAAGTCTTTCCAACGAGATTTCCGAATATTGCATTGGGAGTGCAATGATTTGAAAAATATAGTGCGAACCAAGTGAAAATTCAAAGTCCTATCTAATTTTACTTAGTGTAATTCCTAATTGAATATTTTTATATTCTCTGTAGTTATTTATTTTCTCTCTCTCAAAATGGTAAACAACCCTCTTTCAACACTGGTTGAGAAAAACGTCCTCACTGAACCAAATTATACTGACTGGCTCAGAAATTTGAGGATTGTCCTAAGTTTAGAATCCCTTAGCTATGTACTTGAGGTTTGACAAACCCGCTGCCCCAGCTGAAGAAGCTGAGGACAATGAACATGAAGCATATAACACTTGGTGTAAAGATGACATTCGCGTGAAGGGTTACATGCTCGGCTCCATGAATAATGAACTACAAAGATCTTACGAGAACATGGATGACTCGAGGTCGATCATGATGAATCTCAAGGAGCTTTATCGAGAGCACAGTAGGACTACTCGATATGAGATATCGAGAGAGCTCTTCAGAGCTAGGATGAGAGAAGGAGATAAGGTGGGAGATCATTTACTCAAAATGATTTCAATGCTTGAGAGATTGGAAGCTCTCGATTTCTTCATGGATTTCCACCTTCAAACTGATCTCATCTTGCAATCACTCCCTAGCTCTTTTTCCCAGTTCATTGTGAACTTTAATGTGAATGAGATTGAATGTACATTAGCTGGGCTAATGAACAAACTGATCAGTGCCCTTGGCTAAATGAAACCAAAGGGAAAGGAGTTTGCTCTAGCGATCTCAACCTTTGGAGGGGCTTTGAGTTCTAACAAGAAAAAGAGGGGCCAGAAGAAGAAGGGAGCATTGAAGGCTGAGGTAAACATAGGGAAAGGAAAAGCTGCTAAGAAGTATAAAGGGCATGGGCCAAAGAAGACATATATTTGCATTTACTGCAAAGAGGCTTGTCATTAGAAATGTGACTGCCCAAAGTTAATTGCTGATACTGCTATAGGTATCGTACTCTATGTTTTAGAAATTAATTGTTTTATTACTGTATTCTCCACTTCATAGTTTCTGGACTCAGGAGCTAGCGCTCATGTCTATGTTTTGAAATAGGTTCTGGAAAGAAGTAGGAGACTCGAGGAGCAAGAAGTGATAATCTATGTAGGCAGTGGACATAGTGTGGCAGCTACTCACATAGGTGACCGTTCGCAACTAGTCTGATAGCGGAATCCACTTCTTTATTTTTATCTACTGGACATTCACTAATTTTAGATGATTGCCTTGTTTTGCCCAATGGACTTAAAAACATTTGTTCTATTCCTGTGTTAGTTAGACTTGGATATGATTTCCGATTGTTGAACAATGTTTGCAATATTTATTTTGGAAATAATTTAGTTGGCTCTGCATCTTTAGTAAACGGTTTATATTACTTGAATGTCCAAAATAGATGTATTGTGAATACAATCACCAAGAAACGAGGTATGTCTGGGACAAACCAAAGACTCATTTGGCACTTGAGACTAGGTCATGCTAGAGAATACAAGATTCGCGAACTTGAGAAAAATGGGCTTATAAGCACATTTGGGCGGACCCACTCCCCACTTGCGAGTCTTGTCTCCAAGGAAAAATAAGTAGGTCACCCTTCACAGGGCATTTTGAACGAGCCAATGAAGTCCATAGTTTATTACATACTGATGTTTACGGGCCTTTCAAGGAAGTGGCTCGTGGAGATTTTCAATACTTTATTAAATTTACTGATGACCACTCTAGGTATGGTCTCATATACCTAATGAAGCATAAATCTATTGAATGGTTCAAAGAATTTGATAAGTGTGAGCTTTACACATTTGAGAGGTCGATAATTGCATGTTTTAGGGTCGATTATGTACGATTTATGTTACATATGCTTTTGATTTGTGTGTTAAATGAGTTAAGGGTGAAAATCATGACAATCGAGGAACAATGGAAGATAATGCAATATTTCAGTATGCTTAGATACGGAATTTGAGGAAGTGTCCTCCAACAAAGGTTTAGATCTATGTCTTGGCTTCACTTGGGAACTTGAATCACCTAAATCCAAGATCGGAGGAAAACGTTATGAAAGAAACATGATTACTGCACAGAAGGCAAAATGAAACTGCATTTGAAGTACGTACTTGAGGCTGTGAAGTACGTACTTGAGACCCTTGAAGTACGTACTTGGAATCTTTAAAGTATGTACTTGAACCCAGTAAACACCAGTCAATTCACTTATGCCACATTATCAAGTACGTACTTCAGTATTGTGAAGTACGTACGTGGAGAGCAGCTGAAATTTTTTGGCAAGTTTTTGATACCTAATGCAAGTAGAAGTCTTGGGGATCTTTTCCTATAAATACCTCCTCTTATAACAGCAATAGGGTTCAAAAATTTACAACTGGGAGAGACTTTCGAGCAAGGATACGAGCCAAGTCAAGGAGAAAGACGATTCTACATTGAGATTATTCATCAATCCGTAATAGGGAGATTTTTAGATTTAGTTTATTTGTCTATGAATAATTCTATATCTTTTGTTGGTTTTTGCATTACGATTATGAACTAATTTCATCAAACTAGGGCCATGTGAAGGCCGGATTATGATTTTATATATATGCTATTGTTTTCGTATTAATTCTACAATTGCTTTGTGTATTCATTTTGTGCTTAATTACTTGCATATGCTTAATCACCATATGTTTGTCATATTGCCTAACTTAATAGTTTGAAAGAATATAAGTTAGGGTTCAAAGAAATCATCACATAATCCGTCAACAATAAGGAGTTGCCCCTAGAAATAGGTAGAGACTCCCGGATGCAATTAGTCGGATTAATACGGGGAAATTGTAGAACTGGAATGCATGATTGTTGGTTAGATTCTTGAATAAAGATATCTTAGGAAACCAATAATTAATCATATGATTATTATTTCTGAGAAATTGGGTAGTAATTAATTATGGTTTTTTCCACCAAAGCAAGAGTAGTCTAATAATTCGAGGAATAATTCGTATATTTAAATAAGTAATTCGGCTGAAGCACATGCCTTAGTTGTTTTCTCACACAAGAATCTCAATTAAGTTGCCTAGTCTCGTTTTCACCTTTTTACTATCAATTAATCACAATCTTTTAATTAAATTTTAATTGCTTTTAAATTCTTAGCTTTAAATAATCTATCTCTATGGGATCGCTACTCGGACTTAAAGTCCACTTTATTACTGCACACTACCAGTCCACTTGCTGTTTTATACACGTAAGAATTTTTCGTGTCAAGTTTTTGGCGCCGCTGCCGGGGACTTGATTTATTTTAGTTTGGGATTTTATTGCAATTTTTAGCTTTAATTTCTTTTATCGTTTTTTATTTTTTTTATTATTATTATTGTTATTGTTATTTTCTAGCTTTAAATTTCTGTTGGTTTGCTTCTTTGCTTGGAGCAGGTTGATCTTTTGGTGAATGACCTGAGCTTCAAGAGAGGCTTTCGAGAAATTTGACGCCGAGATCGAACGAACATTTCGTGCAAACCAGAGAAATCGAGCTATGGATGGTAACTTCCTTGATTTGAATCTCCCAGAGAACAGGGAATGGTTGCAAAATCTATTTCAAGTTATGCAACCAGCACCTCCAGCACCACCTCCATCGGTTCGTGGTAATCAGCCGTCCCGTGTGCATACCACACCAGAACCAGTGATTCTCCGAAATTTTGCTACACCAAACTTTCACATTCCTTCTCACATGTTCACCATGGTTCAGGCTGAACCATTTTATGGTGACCCGAGTGACTCACCTCATGACCATTTGGAGCACTTCGAGAATGTACTACTTACCATGCAATTTCACCCACGAGATTTGGATGCAATCCGCCTCAGACTATTCCACTTCTCTCTGAAGGACAAGGGGACCTTATGGTACAAATCGTTACCCCCACAATCAATTGAAACATGGGGTGATCTAGTCGAGGATTTTCTAAATAAGTTCTTTCCACCATCAAGGATTGATGAACTTCGGAGTGAGATTAAGGGATTTAAGCAGAAAAGGGATGAGTCGTTGGCATCAGCATGGGCAAGATACAAGGGCTGCTTCGAAAGGGCCCCGATCACAACTACACACGAGATGAGAGAGTGCAACACTTCTACAATGCAGTCCAATCTCGAATTCGACACCGACTCAATGCGGGAGCCGGTGGTGATCTTTTGGGTATTGATAGCAGAACAGTGTGGGCAAAGTTTGAGCAGATGGCACGGGAGGATAAACTTTACCCTGAAGAAGATGATGAGATCCCTCCCCAAACCTAACAGATTGCCAATGTTCAAGAGGTAGAAGAAGAGGTTGAGGAAGAGCCTACGATTGGATATGTGAATTAAATCGAAAATTCAAATAGACCTCTAGTTAACTTCCACATACCAAAGAACTTTCGAAAAGGCCAAATTCAACACATAATGCACAACCGGGCATCTACCAAGCACCAAGGCCTCCGTTTAACAATACTCAAGCTCAAAGGCATGGAAATTTTAAACCACAAGGTCAAGCTCAAAGACCTCCTACAGTCAAAGAAAGATTGGATGCTCACATGCTTAAATCGGACGAATCATTCGACGAGCTTCGACTGATGCTGAAGGATGTTTGCACGGGAATGAAAGAGATGTAATGTCAAATTGGGCAATTATCGATGAATGCAGGTGGAAGAGCTCCCGGTGAACTATCGAGTGATACAGAGAAAAACTCGAAAGAGTAGTGCCATGCCGTCACTCTGAGAAGTGGAAAGAAATTGAAAAGGGCACCTCCCCAGCACTCCAAGTCTGAACTTTGGAAAAACTTGAAAATTCGAATCTGCATCCCAAGTACGTACTTGCCCAGGACCAAGTACGTACTTCGTACAGTTTAACTACGTGCTTGGACCAGGACCAAGTACTTACTTCACAGGTAGACAGGGCCTTTTCTGAAACTTCGATTCCCGCTTCCTCTAATCCTATTGAAATATGTCTCCCCTTTCCCCTAGCACATAAAAAGAATAATAAAGACATGGATAAAAGTTTTCTTAGGATTTTAGAAATTCTTCGAGACGTTCGAATTAATATTCCTTTTATTAAAGCAATTTTACAGATGCCCAATTACATCAAGTTCTTCAAGGATATTCTCACCAATAAGCAGAGGTGGGAAGGCAATGGAACGGTGTGCTTGACTAAAGCATGCTCAGCAGTGGTGTTGAACAAGTTGCCACAAAAACTCAAGGATCCGGGGAGCCTCACAATTCCATGCACAATTGGGCAACTCAAATTTGACCGAGTGCTATGTGATTTAGGCGCCAGCATAAATCTTCTTCCTTACTCGTTGTTTCAGAAATTGGGTTTAGGTAATCCAAAGCCAACCTCGATGAGCCTCCAACTTGCAAATGGATCAACCAAACACCCGAAGGGAATCATAGAAGATGTAATCACGCAAGTTGACAAATTTTCTTCCCGGTGGACTTCGTGGTTCTAGAGATGGAAGAAGATGTTGAAGTTCCTCTCATACTAGAGAGACCTTTCCTAGCCACAAGTAAAGCTATGATCGACGTAGAAAATGGTAAGTTAACTTTGAATGTGGGTATGGAGAGAGTTACTTTTGACGTATACAAGGTTATGAAGCATGTTGGTGATGTTGAATCATGTTTAAGAATAGATGCTTTTGATCCTTTGATTATTGTGCACTTTCAGGAAAACATCTCTGATGATCCACTTGAGATATGCATAATGAACTCCACGGATGTTGAGTCAGCCAGTGATAGACAACTAGCAGTTGTCCATAGCATAGAGAGGCGTGCACAATACCCCACGAAGAAATTTGAGAAGTTGGATAGGCCACTGTCTAGGCACTCCAAACCATCCATCGAAGAGCCACCAACACTTGACCTAAAAACTTTACCTTCTCATCTTAAATATGTTTATTTAAATGAAAATGAAACCTTGCCACTCATCATTTCTTCTTCTCTTACATAGTAACAAGAAGCAAGGTTACTGAAGGTATTGAGAGATCACAAAAACGCCTTTGGATGGAAGATCGCTGACATCAAGGGGATCAGCCCATCCATTTGCATGCACAAAATTTTAATGGAAGAAAGCTAAAAGCCCACTATACAACCACAAAAGAGATCTAATCCTCAAATTCAAGAAGTAGTGAAGAAAAAGGTAATCAAGCTACTCGATGCCGGCATTATCTTCCCTATCTCCGATAGTCCATGGGTAAGTCCAACTCAGGTAGTTCCCAAGAAAGGAGGTACGACAGTAGTTCGTAATGACAATAATGAGTTAATTCAATCTAGAATTATCACTGGGTTTTAAGGTTTGCATAGACTACCATAAATTGAATGAATATACCCGAAAAGACCACTTTCCCCTCCCCTTTGTTGATCAAATGTTAGAAAGATTAGCAGGGCATGAATACTACTGTTTTTTGGATGGGTACTCCGGCTATAACCAAATTGCCATTGCACCCGAGTATCAAGAGAAAACTACTTTAATGGAACTTTTGCTTATAAGAGGATGCCCTTTGGCTTACGTAATGCACTTGCTACTTTTCAAAGATGCATGATGGCTATATTTCATGACATGGTCGAGCAATTTCTTGAAATCTTCATGGATGATTTTTCAGTTTTTAGCTCTACATATGATAGATGTTTGCACAATCTAACCCTAGTTTTGCAGAGGTTTGAGGAGAATGAGTTAGTCTTAAACTGGGAAAAGTGTCATTTTATGGTACAAGAAGGGATAGTGTTGGGTCATAAAATCTCACAAAGCGTGATTGAGGTAGATAGAGCAAAGATCGAGGTAATTGTTAATCTTCCACAACCCACCACAGTCAACGCTGTGAAGAGCTTTCTGGGACATACCAGGTTTCACAGGCGTTTTATTTCAAACTTTTTCAAAATCGCTAAACCGTTGTCTAAATTGCTTATGAAGGAAGTCTCTTTTGATTTTATTGATGAATGTATGCAGTGGAGAATTTTTCTTTGAAGCTCGTTCCGGCTTGATATCTAGAGGCAGGAATTTTGAATTGATGCTATTAGGAAGATCAAGACTTTTATCAAAATCAAAAAGTTAGTACAAAAGATAAATGGCACGCTAGAGGTTAACGTGCTTTTATAGCAAGTGCACTAGTCATGTGTAGTAATAAATGGATGGTAAGTCCGGGTTGTCGAACCACGAGGACTTGAACTCTAGTCTATGATTTGAAATAAAAGTAAAGACAATTTAAGGGAAAGCAGGAGTAAAACAATTAGTTAAAGTGTAATTGAAACTCAAGTGTGATAAGAGACTAAGACACATGCAAGACTCGGTTTGATCCGTATTCGTACAAAAATTCTCGTTCAATTATTAGACCTAGTTTCTATGGTGAAAACTCCTTAGGTAAAGAATAACCGATGTCTCGTGATAGACTTCTATACTTAAATGGCAGTTTCCTAAGTATGTCTACCTAGAAATCTAACCTCTAAGTATGCATTAAAGAACTAGAGTTTACTCGATTAGAATCAAACGACTTCACCCGGGAGTCTTTACCTATGTCTAGGGCAACTCCTATTTAGTTCGGTGATGTTATAAATCCCTTGCACCCTAGTTTAAGTCTTTCTCAAAACGCTAAATTAGGCAATAAATCATACATATGGTGATCAATCACATGTAGGAAACATAAGCACAAACTCATAACACATAGCAACATAGGAATTAATTCAACGATTATCAGGAATACGAATAAGTCACAAATCAATTCTTACAAGGCCCTAGCCATATGAATTTAGCCCATAACCATCAACATAGAAGAATTCAACATATTCATATACATATGTGTAAGCACAAAATGCAATAAACAATGAATAAACTCCCTAAAAGGTTGACTGGTGATAGATCCACGGGTGGAGTTTCAATCCTTTGCCCTTCAAGGTAGGAGAAAGATAGCTCAAAACCCAGAAAAATGTTTCCAATCCCCCAGATTTTGAACCCCTTCTAATTACTGAAACCTGTTTTATAGTTTCAAAAAACGGTTACAGCGGCGCCCAGGTGCGGGTGGATCGGCGCCTAGGCGCCGCCTATGTGGCAGAGATAACTTGGGAGAGAAGTCTAACGGCGCCCAGACGCGGGACAAATGGCGCTCGAGCGTGGAGGTGCGGGTGGATCGACGCCTAGGCGCCGCCTATGTGGCAGAGATATCTTGGGAGAGAAGTGTAACGGCGCCCAGCCGCGGGACAACTGGCGCTCGGGCGTGGAGGTGCGGGTGGATCGGCGCCTAGGCGCCGCCTATGTGGCCTAGATATCTTGGGAGAGAAGTCTAACGGCGCCCAGACGCGGGACAACTGGCGCTCGGGCGTGGAAGTGACTGCGCCTATGTGTGGGATGTGTGGCGCCTAGTGGCCTGTTGTGCTCTATCTTCGGCAGGTGCCTGGGCGTCGATCTGCAATGCATCCTTTAGGAAATCGTTCGATACGCCGTCTTTTTCCCTTTTCTTCGTGCATCATCGCTTAGTTCCTGAATTCACTTAATACACATATTAAACATACGAGTGGCAAAAATCAAGCTATAAATGGACCTAAATTGTCAATAAAAGGGGTTAAGAACAAGTGCAAAAATGACTCCTATCAACCCCCTCAAACTTATCAATTGCTCGTCCTCAAGCAAGAAGAGCTATAGGATAGGAAAAACTACCTAACTCACTTTCGTGGAGTGCACGGTTGCATTTAGCGAATGCAACAAGCCTTTGAACCCTTGAGTTACCTCAAAGGATGAGTTGTAGTCTCGTGAGGGTTTGCATACGATATACCCACAAAATCGAAAGATTTTCAACCCCAATTAACATGAATTCATTTGTTTAAGCTCAAACTACATATATATACACGTCACATACTTGCTCATGTTACGCCTTAACATCGAAAAGACCATCCTAAAGGTCTAGTGTAATGAATCTCAAGTGTTATAGTCGAGTGACATTTTTACCACTTTTCAAACATTAATCCCATATCTATCAATTTTCGATTAGTCACATGGCACGAGAATTGAAGAAAACTTCCTAGCCGCTTAAAATTCATCACTTTATCCACTTTAGGCTTTAAGTTATGCAACTTTCAACTCAAAACATTAGAGGCTAGACCATGTGCAATGTTCGGTTCTCTTAGGCTTTCTATGACACCCTTGTAACGAGCTAGATGCCAATAACTCCCAAACCGGACGGCTTTAGGGTATTAAGTGTAGAGACACTCCTAAGGGTATAATCACTCAAGTGTCAAAGGCCACAAAACAAAACGAGGTCCTTATTACCTTTACACTTGCATTGGCTTGAGCTTAGCTCAAATTAGCATAATGGTACAGTATTCTAGGCATGGTGCTCGTCACCCCCAGTATCTATTAAGCCTGACTTTTGTCGTCATACCAATGTTCACCTCGTTTATTATTGTTAAGCATACAAAGTTAACATTTTCAACTCATAACACATGTGAAAATTCTAGATTGATATTTCCGGGATCAAGCGTTTAAGTGTTTCAAAATGGTCATCCACTCAACTCCTCTACCCTCGACTTGTGTGCATATGTGAATCATCTTAAGGTCAATCTAGTCTAGTTTAGGGTCCCACAAGCAAGGAAACGATGTGTATAGTCATTAAAATCCAAATTGATAGAGAAAACATGTTATGGATTCAAATTAACCATTCTCAATACTTCGATTGAAAGGTTGAACTTTTATCCAAAAAAAAAAATTAAATTAAATTGCACACGTTTCACATGTAGAGGTACCACCCCCCCCCCCCCCCCAAAACTTGGACCGAAATATATAAAACATGGATAAACACGATTATAATGGATCTAGTATTCCCCCCCCCCCCCCCCGCCAAACTTAACATGAACATTGTCCCTAATGTTCGAAAAAGAAAAGGGTAAAGTACACATCACCATAGAGTTGCTGAAAAGCAAACACGAGTCCTCGAATGCAAATGTATCCAAGAGTGGCAACAGCGGTGTGAGCAATGAATGCAACAACTACACATTAAACGATGCTAGCCAGATAAAGCGTTAAGCAATGGATAGAAGCGAGAAACCGAAAAAAAACAGCCAACAACAAAACAAAAGATAACTAAAACAGACATGCTTCTACTAAATAAAACGGTGGAAACAAACATAACAAAATATCAATAGAACAAACATCAAAAGAAACTAACAACTAAACACGAAAAAAATCCAACATAAGAAAACAGGAAATAGACTAAACAGACAAGCTAATAATCCTCTTTGACAAAACGATCAACAAAATCATCATCTCTATCAGCTTGGACACCCTCATCCTCTGCTCCATCCATAATGTCATCCATGTGCAACAGATCCTCTGGGCCCCCCTCGGGATCAGCATAATCACCCCCAAAAACTATAGCACCTGCGCCAACCATATCATCAGGCGCTGAATAGTCAAATGGCCCCGGGCCCAAGAATGCGTCCTACTCTCGGAACAGCTGATGAAAATAAGCACATCCCTCACTCATCATGGCATGCATATCAGTCCTCAACTGCTGCAGATCAGTCCGAAGGGTCTCCACATCAGACGATGTGGCGTGGCTGGATCCGGTGCCACGAGCAAGAGTCGGACGAGCTCTTAGGGGAATAGAGGGATGGGCTGAAGCTGGGACGTCCGAGAAAGGAAGAGGTGTGCCGGCAGGGTCTGCAGTCTCGCTTTGAAAAGCCCTAACACCGTCTGTTAAGCACAAGGCCGAAATGAGAGATGGGAAGATAAATAGATTCTTCTTTGGATTGGCTGACTCCCCTCGTTTCCTCTTAGCCTGTGTCGGGTCAACCACTGGAGTGAACTCGATGCCTATCCTCTTGATATGCCCTAATAAAGTCCGGTGGATCAACCCCACGAAGTTAATCTGTCGCTCTGCCATGATGGAGAATATAAGCAGGGCCTGCTCCTTGTTCAACTCTGATCTGTTAGAGCTCGGAAGGAGGTTAAAGCAGATGAAGTCGAGCCAAAATGCAGCCTCGGGGAGCAAGATACGACGGGGTAAGTGAGACTCCCCTTCGGGCCACGTCGTACCCGCAATAGCAATGACCCCAAGGACCTCGTCAAGTGAAATAGTGTAGGTCCCGTCTAGCTTGTAGAGAACTAGATACTCGCAAATCTGGGGGATCGCCATCCCGAGGCACTCACTAAGAGCAGTAGCCTCAAAATTTATCCTTCTATCCTGAACCTCAATCGTGTGAGCTCTCCAACCCGCTCTATCTGTGATGGAAAGGTATGCTCCGGTACTATAAAATTCCTGAATCCAAGGAAGGCGAATAGCCTCTAAGGGTCCACAAAAATAGTCCAACCCGTCAAACTCAATGCGGGCTTTCACAGCAGTCTTAGCACTAGGAGCAAATGGTTTTTCTTTGATAATAGTCCGACTGTATAACCCATTAAAAATCATTTCGGCTTTGGGGTGTAAAGAACGGGGAAGCGTAGTCGGTGATGTTGTGTCCTGTGGGGGCTCGGGGTTGGTGGATGACCCTTCCCCGACCTTCTTTTTCCCTTTGGATAGGGGATTTTTTTTCCCATGACGAATTAACAATAGGCCAGCGTAACCACTGCAATTTGGCAATCATTTTCTCCGAATTCACGCAACTAACCCACAACAACACAAGCAATCAACTACAAACGCTGAAACGATACTGTATAGCCCAAAATTTTAGAACCCAACAACACCCGAAACCTCAACTTGAGACCCACCAATAAATTTCAAAGAATCAAACATCACCTACCAACCAACCTCTATTTGCACACAAAATTGGATAACAAATCCGCATACACAATGGCCCAACTGAAATTGCGGCTCAAAGGGAAATCACCACTCAACCCACAACAATCCATAAATCTGAAATTCACCCATAAACCCAAATCCACCATCAATTAGCAATAAATCCGGCCACAAATCACTAAGACGATAACCAAAATAAAGCCCCACATGGCTTCAATAGTCGGAAATGAGAAAAGGGCCAAGCTATTCACTCACCTTATGATAAAGAGATTTGTAGACCGACGGAATTGAGCCCCACACCGAGAGAGATCGACAGTGACAGTTCATGGCGGTGGTAATCGACAAAAATTGGTGGAAATCAGCGGTGGTGCGGTGGAAATGTGGTGGGAGGCGTCGGAACCGAGTGTAGAGAGAGATGATGATTTTGTTTTGACCTAATTCTGACTTAAAGTAAATATATACCTGATCGGCGCCTAGGCGCGCGTATGGTGGAGCACTAATTGGCCTGTTGGACTTCAGTCAACGCCTAGGCGTGGAGTAGCTGACGCTTTGGCGTAGTTCAATTGGCGCCCAGGAGCAGACATGGTGGTGCTCAGGCGCCATTATGCGAACTAAACCTGACTTTTGACCTCCTTTGGTGCCTAGGCGCGGTGTGATGGTGCCTAAGCGTGTTTTGGGTCGGCGCCCGGGCGTGGATCTGCAAAGAGAATTAGCAACTGAGGGTGATTGGCGCCTAGGTGCGATATACGCGGCGCCCAAACGTGGTTTTGACATATTGAAATTTTAGTCTGTTTCCTGCAAAAATAAATAAAGACAACAATAAACTCAAACTAAACAAAGATTAAGCATAAGAAGACAAAGCAAACTAAACGAGAAACACGAAAATACGAGAAAGGAAAGAAGAGCTTGGGTTGCCTCCCAAGAAGCGCTAGTTTATAGTCGGTAGCTCGACTTGAGATATGGAATCATGGAGGATCCCCGAGAGGGATGGACACTTTGTCCCTTGGTCCATCAATCCCCATATAGTGATTCAACTGTTGGGCATTTGTCCTGAAGGTTTGTCCCGTATCTGTTGTGAAGTCAATGGCACCCGAGGGATATACGCGAGATACAAGAAATGGTCCCGACCATCTTGACTTGAGCTTCCCGGGAAAGAGTCAAAGACTAGAGTTATATAGGAGAACCCTCTCGCCCACGTGAAACTTCCGGGGAAGAATGTGCTTGTCATGCCACGTTTTTGTTCGTTCCTTGTAAAGCTTGGCATTCTCATAAGTTTGGTGGCGCCATTTCTCGAGCTCATGCAATTAGAGCAATCGATTTGTACCTACAAGTGTAGAGTCAAAATTTAGAAATTTAATAGCCCAAAAGGGACGATGGTCAAGCTCAACTGGTAGGTGACATGCTTTTCCAAAAATGAGGCGATACGGGGACATGCCAATTGGGGTTTTAAACGCGGTCCTATAAGCCCATTAGGCGTCATCTTGCTTTAGAGACCAATCCTTCCTAGATGCATTGACCATTTTTTTCAAGAATGAATCTCCCTATTAGACACCTCCACTTGCCCACTCGTTTGAGGGTGGTAGGGGGTTGAAATTTTATGCCTTACCCCATACTTGTTCAATAAGTGTTCGAATTGCCTGTTGCAAAAATGGGTGCCCCCGTCACTAATGATTGCTTTAGGGGTTCCAAAACGAGTGAAAATCCTTTTCCTTAAAAATCGAGTAACCACCCGAGCATCGTTAGTGAGTAAAGCCTCGGCTTCAACCCATTTAGAGATGCAGTCAACCGCAACAAGAATATACTTATTGGAACAAGAACTAGGCAAGGGTCCCATGCAATCAATACCCCCAAACATCAAATAATTCACACTCAAGCATGCTATTCAAGGGAATTTCATGTCTTTTAGAGATATTACATGTTCGTTGGCACCTATCACAAGATTGGACATACAAAAATGCATCTTTAGAGAGTGTGGGCCAAAAGAAACCTGATTGAAGCACCTTAGCCACTGTTTTAGAAGTCCCAAAATGGCCACCTACCGACATGTCATGGCAATGAGCTAGAACCGATGTTATTTTCTCCTCAGGAACACATCTTCAAATGAGGCCATCTGCAAAAATCTTAAATAAATATGGTTCATCCCACAAACAATGCTTCACATCAAATAAGAATTTTTTCTCTTGATGAAAAGTGATATCCGCGGAAAGAACTCCCATGACAATATAATTTGCAAAATTGGCATACCAAGGAGTAACGTTATGAAGTATAGCATACAATTGCTCATTGGGAAACTCCTCACAAATGGGTTTATCATACACGCACTCGGTGGTAGGAGCCTCTATCCTAGACAAATGGTCGGCAATGACATTTTCTACTCCTTTCTTATCCTTAATTTCCATGTCAAATTCTTGAAGAAGTAAAATCCACCTAATCAGTCTAGGTTTGGCATCCTTTTTAGCAAGTAAGTACTTAAGTGTGGAGTGATTGGTGTACACAATCACTTTGTTCAAAACGAGATAGGCATGAAATTTGTCGAATGCAAATACTATAGCTAGTAACTCTTTTTCAGTGGTTGCATAATTCATTTGCGCATCATTTAGAGTTTTACTAGCATAGTATATGGTTTGAAATACGTTTTCCTTTCGTTAGCCAAGTACCACACCAACCGCGGTGTCACTTGCATCACACATCAACTCGAAAGGCAAGCTCCAATGGGGAGGGGCCATGATGGGGCGGATATCAACAGCTCCTTCAAAGTGTGGAATGCCTGCATACAAGTAGAGTCGAAATCAAACAGTGCATCTTTAACTAGCAAGTTAGACAATGGTTTCGCAATTTTAAAAAAGTTCAAGATAAACCGCCTATAGAACCCGGCATGCCCAAGGAAACTTCTCACGACCTTAACCGATGTGGGAGGAGCAAGCTTCTCAATGACCTCAATCTTGGCTTGGTCCACTTCAATCCCTCTATGAAAGACTTTGTGACCAAGCACAATCCCTTCCCGGGCCATGAAATGGCACTTCTCCCAATTTAAAACAAGATTGGTTTCCTCACAACGTTTTAGAACACGAGTCAAATGAACAAGACATGTATCGAAAGATGTTCCAAAAATTGAAAAATCGTCCATAAAAATCTCAAGGAATTCCTCAACCATGTCATGAAAAATTGCCATCATGCACCGTTGAAAGGTAGTCGGGGCATTGCACAATCCAAATGGCATCCTTCTATAAGGAAATGTGCCATAGGGACAAGTGAAAGTGGTTTTCTCTTGGTCCTCGAGGTCTATGGCAATTTGATTATAGCGGGAGTATCCATCTAGAAAATAATAAAAATCGTGTCCGGCTAACCGTTCGAGTATTTGGTCAATGAAAGGGAGGGGAAAGTGGTCCTTATGGGTGGCGTCATTTAACTTACGATAATCTATTCACACTCGCCACCCGGTAAGCATACGTGTAGGAATTAATTCATCGTTTGCAGTTTTAATCACAGTTATTCCCCCTTTCTTTGTAACTACATGAGTAGGACTTATCCATGCACTATCAGAGATAGGATAGATTATACCTGCGTCGAGTAACTTAATAACCTCTTTCTTAACTACCTCTTGTATCTATGGGTTAGAACTCCTTTGTGGTTGACATGTAGGCTTGGCGGAGTCCTCCATGAGTATTTTGTGCATGCATATAGCCGGGCTAATGCCTTTAATGTCTGAAATTGTCCACCCAAAAGCTTTCTTGTTGGCCCTCAAAACTCCCATGAGTTGTTCCTTTTGTTCCCCTGTCAAAGAACATGAGACAATTAAGGGCAATGTCTTATTATCATTTAAGAACACATATTTCAAATGTAAAGGCAACGGTTTAAGCTTAAGGGTAGAGGCCTCTTCAATGGAAGGGTGAGGGGGAGCCGATAGTGATCTTTCTAACTTTTCAACCCTCATGACAAAGTAAGGAGGTTGCTTTTCTAAGCTACACACGATTTCCAATTGCTCCTCACTCTCCGAATCGACATCCATGGATTGCAAAAGACATGCCTCTAGCAGGTCATCTACCATGTGCGCCTGAAAAGTCTCACCAATCAAAGTGTCAAATGCATCAATGCGTAAACATGAATCATGATCATATGGATGTTTAAGCACTTTAAATACATCGAAAATAACCTTCTCATCACCCACATGAAGAGTAAGCTTACCATCGGCGACATCTATGATTACTTTACCCGTGGCGAGGAATGACCTCCCTAGAATCAACGGTACTTCCATATCCTCTTCCATGTCAAGCACTACAAAATCAACCGGGAAGTACAATTTGTCCACTTGTACAATTACATCTTCAATGATGCCCTTCGGGTGTTTAATTGAACTATCCGCCAATTGTAAGGACATCGAAGTAGGTTTGGGCTTCCCGAGGCTGAGCTTCTTGATGATAGAGTAGGGAAGAAGATTGATACTCGCTCCCAAATCACCAAACACCTTGTCAAAAGTAAGATGGTCAATAGTGCATGGTATGGTAAGACTCCCTAGGTCCTTGAGCTTGCGAGGCAATTTGTTGAGTAAGACGGCGGAGCACTCCTCGGATAGACAAACCATTTCATTTTCCTCCCATTTTTGCTTGTTGGATAGAATAACCTTGAAGAACTTAACATAGTTTGGCATTTGCGAAATAGCGTTCACAAAAGGAATATTTATCCTCACCTCACGAAGAATAGACACAAAACGGAGCAAACTCGGGTCCATCTCCTTCTTTTTCTTCTTCTGTGCATTTGGGAAGGGAAGACGGATCTCAATGGGAGGAGGGGGCGTTGGAATCGAAGGAATAGGGCCAGAAAAACTAGAAGGCGGCGCTTGGGCGCTGATATCAGCGCCTGGGCGCGCTCCTGATGGAGCTCGGGCGTGGATATGTGTACCCCTTCTTCCTGCTGTGTCATGTCTAGAGCCTAGGCGCCATCTAAACCACGCCTAGGCGCAGATGTGCATAGCAAATTCTCAGTGCTGAGTGTCACCGGCGCCTGGGCATGACGAACTTCGCGCTCGGGCGCGAACATGTGAACAGGATCACTTTCAACTTGTTTCCCACTTCTCAAAGCAATGGCATGACATTGTTCTTTTGGGTTCTTTTCCATGTCACTTGGTAGAGTCTCCAGGGCTCTCCCATTTACCACTGAGGATATTTGACCCATTTGTGTCCTCATATCCTTAATCTCCATGAACATATTCTTCATCATATTACGGAGTTCATTGATCGACGTATCCGACTTTTTAATGTGATCATCTAAACGCTCTTCAATGGTAGGAAGTCGTACTTGCCCTTGCCCTTGCCCTTGTACATTGAGATTTCCTTGTCTCGGAGGTGGGTTATTGAAAGGAGGCCTCGGAGGTTGGTAAATGCCCGGTTGTGCGTTTTATTCGGGGTTTGGTCTCTTTAGGAAGTTTTCGGGTGCGTGAAAGTTCAACCTCTGTCGATTATAATTCCCAACAAAATTTACATCTACAACCTCCAGTTCTGGGGCAATCACTTCCTCTAATTCTTGAACACAAGCAACCCTTCGATTTGGTGGAGGAAGCTCATCCTCATCTTCGGGGTAGAGTTCATCCTCCCTAGCCATTTGTTCAAGCTTAATCCACACGGACCTACTATCAAGGCCGAAAAGGTCACCACCGGCTCCCACATTAAGTTGGTGGCGAATCCAAGATCGGACTCCATTATAGAAATGTTGCACTTGCTCGTCTCGTGTATAATTGAGATCGGGGCACTTTCGTAGCATACCCTTGTACCTTGCCCATGTGGATGCTAAAGACTCATTCCTTGTCTGTTGACCCCTTTGATCTCACTTCTAAGCTTGTTGATTTTTGATGGAGGGAAGAATTTGTTGAGAAACTCTTCTACTAGATCATCCCATGTTCCAATTGATTGTAGGGGCAATGATTTGTACCAAAGAGTCACCTCATCCATCAAAGAGAATTGAAATAATCGGAGGCGGATGGCATTAAGATCTCGTGGGTTGAATTGCATAGTAGAGATCAGATTCTCAAAGTGATCTTGGTGGTCATGAGGGGAGTCTCTTGAGTCACCATAAAACGGCTCCACTTGAACCATCCCGAACATATGAGAAGGAATGTGGAAATGTGGAGTAGCAAAGTCCGGAAAGACAACGGGTCCCGGTGTAGTGTGTACCCGGGGTGGTTGATTACCACAAACCGATGGAGGTGGTGGTGGAGGTGCCGGTTGCATAGTTTGGAGTAGATTTTGCAACCATTCCCTATTTTCCGGGAGAGTCATATCGGGAAAGTTTCCATTCGGATTCGGATTGAAATTGTGGGCCATTTCTCGAGCTCTTCTACTAGCCCAAAGAACACGCTCTATCTCGGGCTCAAAATCGTATAAGGGCTCGTTGGAGGAGCGGGTCATGCACCACAATTCAAACCTATCAATTAACACAAGAAACAAAATTAGACTAATACGAAAATAAAAGAAAAGCGAGAAATAAACAGCAACTAAGAATAATGAAAGCGTAAACGGAAATCAAAAACTAAAAATAAACAAGTCCCCGGCAACGGCGCCAAAAATATGACACATTAGAGGCTAACGTGCTTTTATAGCAAGTGCACTAGTCTTGTGTAGTAATAAATGGACGGTAAGTCCGGGTTGTCGAACCACAAGGACTTGAATTCTAGTGTATGATTTGCAATAAAAGTAAAGACAATTTAAGGAAAAGCAAGAGTAAAACAATTAATTAAACAAAGAACACGAGTGAAAACAAGCAACGGATCAAAAGTCAAGTGTGATAAGAGACTAAGGCACATGCAAGACTCGATTTGATCCTTATTCGTACAAAGACTCTCGTTGAATTATTAGACCTAGTTGCTATGGTGAAAACTCCTAAGGTAAAGAATAACCGATGTCTCGTGATAGACTCCTATACTTAAATGGCGGTTTTCTAAGTATGTCTACCCGGAAATCTAACCTCTAAGTATGCATTAAAGAACTAGAGTTTACTCGATTAAAATCGAACGACTTCGCCAGGGAGTCTTTACCTATGTCTAGGGAAACTCCTATTTGGTTCGGTGATGTTGTGAAATTCTTGCACCCTAGTTTAAGTCTTTCTCAAAATGCTAAACTAGGCAATAAATCATACATATGGTGATCAATCACATGTAGGAAACATAAGCACAAACTCATAACACATAGTAACATAGGAGTTAATTCAACGATTATCAATAATACGAATAAGTCACAAATCAATTCTTACAAAGCCCTAGCCATATGAATTTAGCCCATAACCATCAACATAGAAGAATTCAACATATTTATATACATAAGTGTAAACACAAAATGCAATAAACAATGAATAAACTCCCTAAAAAGTTGAACGGTGATAGATCCTCGAGTGGAGCTTCAATCCTTAGCTCTTATCTTCTTCTTGCCCTTCAAGGTAGGTGAAAGATGTGTCAAAACCCAGAAAAACGCTTCCAATCCCCCAGATTTCGAACCCCGTCTAATTGCTGAAATCTAGGTTTTATAGTTTCCAAAAACGCTTACAACGGCGCCCAGGCGCGGGTGGATCGGTGCCTAGGCGCCGCCTATGTGGCAGAGATATCTTGGGAGAGAAGTCTAACGGCGCCCAGATGCGGAACAACTGGCGCTCGGGCCCGGAAGTGACGGCGCCTAGGCGTTGGATGTGTGGCGCCTAGGCGCCGCACTGCGTGGCCTGTTGTGCGCTATCTTCGGCAGGCGCTTGGGCGTCGATCTGGGAAACATCCTTTAGGAAATCGTTCGATACGCCTTCTTTTGCCTTTTTCTTCGTGCATCGTCGCTTAGTGCCTGAATTCACTTAATACACATATTAAACATATGAGTGGTACAAATCAAGCTATAAATGGACCTAAATTGTTAATAAAAAGGGTTAAGAACAAGTGCAAAAATGCCTCTTATCAATAAAATTGGATTTCATCCTCATGCTTAATTTTTGAAATTTACATGGAAAAATTATTAAAAACCAAAAGTGATACAATTACGTATCCAGATCTGTTTTTATCATTTCCGCTGCGCGTGAATACAGGAATCACAACACCTTCTCCAAGGGGTGGGGGCTATGTGTAAAATAGAGAGGAAGAGATTTTTCTTTTGAGAGCTTGTTTTACTGTGAGACTTATGATATTCACTTATGAAGCACAATGAATAAGAGGAGTATTTATACTCCACTTCTTTCTTGTTCCCCAAGATGACCTAGTCAAACTAGCTTATACACTTGCCCTAGGCATGTGACAGCTAGCCACACACCTAGTGAGTACGCGTGTCACATGCCTCGTGTACACACATGTGTATTATATATATATAATAAATATATATAAATATATTTATTTTTATTAAATTAATCCAATTAACTAATTTAGTCTAACTTAATTAATTAATTGACTAATACTAATATGTTGAATTTATCCAATTCATTACTTTAGTCCAACTAATCAATTAATTAATATTATCTTCACTTAATTAATTCATCTAATGATTAATTAAAAACTCTTCGAATTAATCTGACGTCCTATCATCAATTTACTTCTCTCAAGATTTCAAACAAATTCCTATAAGCTTGACTCTTCTAGGTTCGTTTCAGATGGCAGTGGGAGGAGACCAACGGATAGGTAACATCTAGCTAGCTCGGTGGCCTATATCGTAACCCATCTGAGCTCAAAATAATTAGATTACTACGAACCTTTCCAATTATGAATATCATGTGATTACAGACCTTTTATTCATTAATCCCAGTCGAGTGAGAGTCATGGTTATGTCAAACTCACTGAACTCAGCTATATGCTTGTGTCGTAATAAGACTAGGTCTTTTAGCTTCCTCTTGTGTCCACTACGAGTAGCTTAAATGCTTTGGCCAAACTTTAGACCTTACTTAATTATGATTTCATAGGATTCATTCTCGTTCACTTACAAGAGAATAAATTCCATCTTGGTGATTAGTCAAGACTACTATTTGCCTATCAAGTTGCAATTTGAGCTTGACACTATATTTTATTTAATCGGGTCTACTACTCTAGTGACAAACTTGATATCACAAACATTTCTTCGACCTAACCCCTCAAGTGTGAGGTCCAGACAAACATATCATAATCAATCAATTCTATCATTGACTATCTATAAGTGATAACCCATGTGATAGAACTGATGCGAGTTATGTTCAAACTCATCAGTCCTACTGATGTGTCTGTAGCATAAGCTCCCACTATCTCATAGTGTCAGAAGGCCACTTCTCATGTCAAAGCTTATGATATATAAGCTCTATTGAATCTTGTTGTCCAATCAAAACTCTAACTTGCAAACTAGTTTAATAGTGAAGTACTAAAACACTTCCAGTGCCAATCTCTTAATCCCATAGAGAGTGAAAGGTTTACCTTTACTATTAGGACTATCATCCGTATTCTATTTTACAAACAAAAAGCGAAAGTAAAAAGAAAAGAAAACTTACAAACTTGGGTTGCCTCCCAAGAAGTCCTTGTTTATAGTCATTAGCTTGAATTTACCGAGTCGCCTCAAGGAGGATGACGTATGAATGCTTTGTTCACTCTCCAATCAAGAATGAAACTTGGCTCGGTGTTTGTGAGAAGTAGCATGAGTAGGGACCAAGCAATCATCAACTTAAAAATTTGTTTAAAGTCTATCAACACCTTTATCATCCTTTCTTCTCATGCGTCAGGTAATGATATGGACTATTCTCTAAGCTATAAACACTAGCTCTTTTTCCTTCACCTATTGAAGTGACAAACTTGGAGTTCATGATGTAAGACTCGAAGAGATTATTGGTTCTTCTTCCCTGAAAATGCTCAACACTAAAAGGATCAAAAGCATCAATGCATAAAGATAATGTAGGATTAACTGGATGCTTAGAAACCTCATAGTTATCACAAATAACCATGTCATCTCCTACATTAGAGGACAAATTACTATCATGGACATTAATTACCTCTATACCTGTGGAGAGGGGAGAAGGTAAAGGAACTTCAACCGGGTGAGAAGGTGTAGGAGTTAAAGGCTCAGTGCTAGAAGTTTCTATCTCGAACGCTCGGGCGTGGCTATCAGAAAGCTCAAGTGTGCTATATAGTAACCTTTCCAATTCTGCTACTATTTCAGACGCTTGAATGTTAAACTCATCACGCTTTGGCATTGGAAAAAACACAAAATGAAAAAATCAAAGCAAAACCATGTACAATAAAATAAAAAACTAAAATGAACAAGTCCCCTGCAAAGGCGCCAAAAACTTGACACGCTAGAAGCTAACGTGTTTTTATACCAAGTGCACTAGTCGTGTGTAGTAATAGAAAGGACAATAAGTCCGGGTTGTCAAACCTCAGGGACTAGTTATTTAGTTTATGATTTTCGATAACAAAAGGAAGTAAATTAGAGATTTAACTAAAAAGGAAAGTAGAATAAGCTAAAGCGGAAGTAAAGAGAGATTAAACTTCCAAGGTGGAGAGGTGACTAAGGCTCATGTTTGGGCACATGTTGCGTATTGTTATCCTAAGATCATTACCAATTCATTAGAGATACATTGCTATGGTGAAAGCTCCTAAGGTACAGAATAACCGATGTCTCGTGATAGACTCCTATACTTAATTGGTGGTTTTAAGACCAAGCTATATACATGAATAAAGAATGCCAAAAGATTAAGTTTATTTATATGAAAAAGATCGTTTAGCTAGAGTTATTATTACATAGAATGACGCCCAAAATTGGTGCGCCGGGCATAAACGAATTCGGTGTAATTGGGGTGACGAATTCGGGGCAAATAATATTTTCAAAATTTCAATATCCAATATTATCATAAAAATCCAATTTTAAAAACATAATCTCAAACGCAAAAAATCATCAATCGCATTAAAGTTGGCTATGATACCATTGTTAGGAATCCTATGGAGTGAAAAACGCAGCGGAAGAAAAAAATTTAGATTCCTAAAGGTGGATCACTTTAACGGGATTCTATGATTTTTAATAGTTTTCAAAAATCCAAACAAAATTGATTTACCTTATCGATTTCATAATTAGATTTCGCGTAACAGCAACTCCTTGAGCTCCTGTCTCTAAAGATCCATGCTAAACAAGCCTTCCAAAGATCTCCAAATTTTCCCTCTTCGAGTGTGGTGGACAGCTAGGGCGAAAATTTGATGATAGGATTCCTTCTTCTTTTTGTGTGTTATGCAACTAAGGTTACAATTACTTGTTAGCATTAACGTTACCTTATAACTCTACAGACTTAACAAAGAAGTCGGAGTCTCCTAGGACTCTTCAAGTGGCTGCCCCCTAGGGCTTCCTTTTGGACGCTGGTGGGCTTTACGTTAGCCCAGTCAACTTAGCCCACCTTTTAATATATATTTAATTTAAATCCAATATATATTAATTAATTAACTAATTCCATTTAATTAATTTTCCAATTAAATAATTTAATTTAATCTAATTAAATTAAATATTTAATTCATTGATTTAACCAATAAATCAATACTTCAAATTAATTATATTTTTCTAAAAGATTAACACAAAAAGACATCCTATTCGTTTCTTATAGCGTGACTCTTTCGGTTCGTCTCAATTGGCAATGAGAAGAATTACCAAAGGATGTGAGTGTCACCTAGCCAGTCCCGTGGACTCACATCGTAACCCAATTGAGTACGAAATGAACGAATCATTTACGAACCTCTGGACCATAAATACCATATGTGTATAAGCCCTTCACTGACGTATCCCTATCAAGTGAGAGTCATGTTTTATGTCAAACTCACTAAACTTGATACTGTGCATGTAATCATAGCATGATGAAATTACCAAACTACCCTCCATGTCCCACATTAGTTAGTTTCATTGCTTTGGCCAAAGATTTATAATTTCATATGCCTATGATCGCACAAGATACTTTCTTGTTTACTATCGAGATAGTGAATCCTATCTTAGCGATCACTGAACAAGTGCTACTTGACTCATTGAGATTACACTTCGAGTTGGGCCTAACTACTCTAGTAATAGATTCAATAGTATAAGTACATTGATCTGAACCCTCAAGTCTAAGGCTCACCCATACTATTATGGTCAGTAATCCAATCATTGACAGTCACCAAGTAAATACCCACGTGATCGAACTACTGCGAGCCATGTTCGAATATATCAATTCCATTGATATATCTATGACACGTGTTCTCACTATTCCATAGTGTTCGACTGGAACTCTATGTCAGAGCATTTGTCATACAAGTCAAATCGTAATGCCTAATTAAAATTCCTTGACTTGCGAACCCTTTTAAGTGATCAGGAATAAGATTCTCCACGTGCCACTTCTTTATTCCATAAAGGGCGAAAAGTCAGCCTCGATACACAAGGACTATTTGTTCAATAGTTATTGATGCCATGAAGTTTTACATGAACAGAATAATAGTTGCCTTTATTAATTATTAGTTTGTACAACATAATTGAATACCCTATACAATCTATTTGTCCTCATTGGCATCTAGGGCATATACCTAACAACGTGGAGTCTATTAAGATGAGCGAGAAACAAACTTACATGGAGATAGACCGAAAAGGAAATCCCAATGACAAGGATAAAGAGGTTAAAAAGGGGAAGGATGTATACATACAAGCCAAGGCCAAGCCAATGGAAGCGCTGATAGCTGTCAAGGTTGTACTAGGTGATCCCTCTAAGGTGGCCCAGATAGATTCTCACTTGGAACCTGAGCTAGCATCTGCCTAACTCAGCTAATTCAGTATTACACGGACGTCTTCGCCTGGTCAGTTGAAGACCTGGTGGGCACTGATCCAGTGATAGCCATTCACTGCCTTAACGTGCTCCCAACAGCCAAGCCAGTTAAACAAAAAAGGGGACACTTTGGGCCAGAAAAAGACAAGATTATACAAGTTGAGGTAGAGAGGTTACTAGCTGGTAGACATATAAGCGAGATTCAATTCCCCAAATGGATAGCTAATGCGGTCTTTGTGCCAAAAGGAGGAAATAAGTGGAGGATGTGGGTGCATACACTTTAGAAACCCCAACAAGTTATGCCCGAAATACTACTATCCTTTACCAAGGATAGATCAGTTGGTGGATTCGACTTTAGGCTGTGAGATATTGAGTTTGATGGATGCCTTGTAGGGCTATCACTAAATACCCTTAGATTCTGAAGAACACAAGAAAGTCAGCTTCATTACTGCATTTGGAATTTTCTCCTACGTAGTAATGCCCTTGGCCTAAAAAATGCCAGGGCATAATGCCAGCGGTTCATGGATAAAATCTTTTGGAGACAGCTAGGTTAGATTCTAGAAGTTTATGTGGATGACATGCTGGTAAAAATCCTCAATGTCTAAGACCACATAGAAGATCTAGCTGAAACCTTTGGCATGCCGAGTCAATACAAGATGAAGCTCAACCCTCTGCGCCTTCGGGGTTAGAAATAGGAAGTTCTCAGGATATCTGGTAAGCGAGAAGGAGATTGAAGTTAACCCTGAAAAGATGCAAGCTATCCAGGATATGAGGCCACTAGCCACCATAAATGAAGTACAGGTGCTCACCGACAGGATAGCTGCTCTAAGTCGCTTCATCTCAAAGATAGGAGATCAAAGCCAACCTTTTTTCAAGGTTCTCAGAAAAGCGAGTCAATTTACCTGGAATTAGGAATGCCAAGCAGCCTTCGAAGACTTGAAAGCCAATCTCTCCAGCTTGCCCTTACTGACCAAGCCAGAGTAAGGAAAGTCGTTGTATTTGTACTTGCCAATATCAGGGCATACAGTTAGCTTAGTGATGATAAAAGAAGATGGAATGGAGCAAAAGCTATAATACTACGTGAGCAGGGCCCTTAGAGGTGCGAAGTTAGATACACGGTGATAAAGAAGGTGGCCTTTGCTTTGGTTACCACTCCGAGAAAATTTAAACCATACTTCCCATCACACAGCATAGAAGTCCATACCAATCACCCCTTGAAGCAAACTCTAGGGAGACTCGAAGTGTCGGGACAAATGATCAATTGGGACGTGGAGGTGAGTGGATTCTACCTCTCTTACACCCCTAGGCCAGCCATAAAAGCTCAAGCACTACCTGACTTTATTGCAGAGACGCCTTCCATCAAAGATACCAAGAAAGCGTGGTCACTACATGTGGATGTCTCAGCAACCTCAACGAGAAGTGGAGCAGGAATAGTTCTAACCTCTCCAGAGGGCAATAAATTGGAGTATGCAGTAAAGTTTGAGTTTTGAGCATCCAATAATGAACCGAGTACGAGGCGCTGATAGCTGGCATGAACATAGCTCTAAAGGCGGGCGCCCAACACTTGATGGCATACTCCGATTTTCAACTCGTTATATGTCAAGTAGAGGGATAGTATAAAGCTAAGGAATCGCAAATGGTGGAATACCTAAGAAAGATAGAAGAGCTAAGGAACCAATTCGGGATTTGCAAGATACATCAAATACCTCGACTGGAGAACAACAAGGCAGATTACTTGGCCCATTTGGCTAGTACCTTAACAGATTGTCACACGTGACGAATAACCATAAGATCGATGCCGAGCGTGACGACAACAGAGTAAGGAAGCGTGGTTGCTAAAAGGGATGACTGGAGGCCCCCTATCATCAGTTATTTACAACAAGGAACTCTCCCAGGGGATAGGTAAGAAGCAATAAGGATGTAGCGCACAACATTGAGGTTCCTCATCTTGGAAGGTGTGCTGTACAAGAGATCATTCTCACATCCCTACCTGAGATGTCTCTTGAGGGAGGAAGGATGACAAGTTTTGAGAGATATTCATGAAGGCCTGTGTAGCAATCACGCGGGAGCAACTGCCATCACGGTCAAAGCCCTTCGAGCTGGCTTCTATTGGCCTACTGTGAAAGCGAATGCTAGGGACCTAGTGTGAAAGTACGAATACTGCCAAGTACACGCGGAGGTATACCACTAGCCTACAGAGCCAATGGGAATTATGAGCTCACCTTACCCATTCCCTAGATTAGGTTAGACATATTGGGACCCTTCCCAACCTCCATTAGGCAGAAAAAATTCTTGTTGGTAGCTGTCGACTACTTTAGCAAATGGGTGGAAATTAAGCCTTAGTGAAGATAATTGAAAACGAGGTAATGAAATTTTTGAAGAATTTTGAGATTTTCAGGTTTCGAGTACCTAAGGAGATTTTCTGGGACAATGGAAGACAATTTCAAGGCGCTAAAATACATAATTGGTGCCAAAGTTTGGGAATAAAACAACTGTTTATGCTGTAGGACACCTACATTGTAATGGACAAGTGGAGGTGATAAATAGAATTCTGGTAAAAGGCTTAAATACGAGAGTGCAGTGAGGAGGAAGCTCGTGGGTAGAAGAGCTGTCGAGTATACTATGGTCATATAGGACCATGCCCCACAGCACTACCGGGGGTACCCCCTATAGCCTAGTATATGGAGCTGATGTAGTGATACCCCCAAAAGTCAGAATGATGTCGCATCGTGTCAAGTATTTTGATCCAGAGAAGAAGAGCACCTAATGAAAAAAAGCCTAGATGTGATAGAGGAAGCTAGCAGCACAGCTTACCTAAATATGGCCAAGTACAAGCAAAGGATTGTTAGGGTTAATATCCTCAAGTGCCATTAGAGGATTAGTAAATATAAGGACATTGTTAATTTGTAATTGTTTATTATCAATAAAAAGGGAATTAGTTGTTTACTTTCGAATTAGCATTTATTTATTGTAAATCAACTATAAGTCCATGAACATAAGAGTAAACTCTCTAAGGCACTAGAGGGGTTTGATACTTGTGTACTAAAATAGTTTGCAAGTCAATGATTTTCAATTGGGCGTTGGAAATCATGAAGACTTGTATGATATGATTCTTTGACGAGAAAGGTGCCCGTCAATCACTAGGAGGTAATGAAGGATTCATATCATAGGTGCACTGATGGAGATAGTGGCACTCAGACATGACTCGCATCGATTCTGTCACATGGGCTTTCACTCTTTGACAGTCAATGACAGAATTGATTAATTGTAATAGGTGTGTCTGAACTTTAGACTTGAGGAATCGAGTTGAAGATATGCTTGTGACATTAGGTTCATCATTAGAGTAGTTAGGCCCAATTCACCCTTTGGTGGGGTCAACCTCGAACTGCAATCTACTGGGCAAGTAGTAGTCTTAACTGATATCCAAGATGAGATTCATTCCCTCATAAGTGAATGAGGAATTATCCTATGCATTTATAAGTAAGGTAGATCCTAAAGTCTTTGGTCAAAGCATTAAATGATCTAAGCTTGTTATAAATAAAGCATAGTATCAAGTTAGTGAGTTTGACTAAAAACCATGGCTCTCACTTGATGGGGATAAAGAAACAAAGAGTTTATATTCACACAGTATTTACAAAGGAAAGGTTAATACTGATCTAATCATTTCATCTTATTTGGGTTAAAATATGGACTGCTTGACTGGCTAGTTGGGACCCATATTCAATGGAATCCTCCCATTGCCAAATATAGATGAACCTGAAGAGTCACGCTTAAAAAGAAAAAATTTGATGAAAAATAGAATATCTCTTGTGGAAAGATTTAAGTATTGGATATTTAAAATTAAATAAATAGAATTAATTATTTGAAGAAATAAGTTAATTTATTTATGATTTAATTAATAATATTTCTTGGAGAAATAAAATTAATTAAATGTCTAAGAAATATTATTAATTAAATGAGTTATCTACTATTTAATTGAATTAATTAATTAATTAATAGAATATGTTGGTCCCTAGTGGCATACGAAAGGGTCTAGAAAGGGGGGGGAGAGGTTGAATAGACCCTGAAGTCTTTTTCGACTTCAAAAGTTTCGTATTAAAATGGTTTTGGACGCTTGAAATGTAGACGCTTGACTGAGCGTTTACTTGAAATATAGACGCTTAGGCAAAACGTCTGATGAAGACTGTTTTTAAAAAGTTAACTTAGACTTTAAGATTTGAATACTTTAACCAAGTAGGTTTAAGCGTTCAGTTCTTTAATCAGTGTTAGCACAGCAGAATAATTTTAGAGTCTTCTCTTTTGGAAATCTTTAGCGTCACAAGTTGTTTCTTAGTTGCTTAGCGTTGGATTGTGTTTTACTTAATCAATTTATGCAATGATATGATAGATAAGAGAATTGAATCTAAAGTAAAAGACACAATATTTGTAAGGTTCGTTCGGTGGTGTAATCCCAACTACGTCTTTCTTCTTGTTGAACACTCGGAGGCAATCCACTAAAATGATTCTCAAAGAATCACACAGAAACTTCTACAAATTAGGGAGAGATAGATGTCGATGACTTGAGCTCCTTGATCACACAGATTTCTGCTCCAAACCACTTCAATCCCCTTGCTTCTTTCACCCAGAAATAATGCAAGTATCCAACTTCGACTTCACACAGATCGTGAGGCTTGGATGGGGTTTTCTAAACGGTTTGTTTGATTTTGATGAAGTTCAAACAACTGGAAATATCTCAACAGTATTGTGGTTTCTTCGAAAAGAATGTTTGAGATATTGGTTGACTGTCTCAGGAATTGAAGAAAAGCTAAGAGAATGTTTTCTTGAATATTCTGGCTTTTCTGAAAGTTTAAGGAATGAGACTTCAATGCAATAGCAATTTGGCTTAGAAATTGATTCTATTTTTGGCTTGTTGTTGAAGTCCTATTTATAGGCATTCTTGGAGAAAGTGTTCGTTTGACACATGCACAGGCGCGTGTCTCTCACTTTCGCGAGTGAACAGCTTTTGTCCTTTTTTCTGAAAATCTGCTGCACAAAAGTTGGTGCTGCAGTCTATGAATAGTTGACAGTCCAATAGGGTGGCTTCTCCGTACATCTGAAAGTTCTTATCACATTTAATGCTCTTATTAGCATTTAATGCATTTGAATTAAATGCCCGTTGGCACTTAATGTGTTGAGAATATTTGCATTAAACTCCTTCCGGACTTAGAAATAGATTCAGGTGAAATCAGTCATTGATGGATGCTTATCCATCCTTGAATCACTTCTGTCCTATAAGGTAACGCTTGATATAGCTTGTCATTTGGACGCTTGGAGACTTTATCTTCATTCAGACTTCAGGCGCTTGAGTCTTCAAACTTTACCACTGATAAACTCACTCAGAAATTATTAGACGCTCAGCCTAAGACTACTTAGCCTAACAATCTAGAATAAAAAACAAAACAAAACCTATAAAGTCTGTTACAAATCTAACGCTTCAAAGCTTATACATGATTTCTACTAAAATCAAGCTTACATATTTTGGGGTCTAACATAAAGTCCTAATTGTCATCATCAAAACATCTAACATGAAATTCCTAATAGAATAAACTAAGCACAAAATTAATACACCATGTGGCACAATAAGTCCTAAAAGGGGTGGCGACTAGGAGTCATTAATGGACTTAGTTTGAGTCCAAAGCAATGAATTAAGTGATATAAATATTACATTAGTCAAAAGCCTAGGTCATAAGTTGTATTACAAACACCACAAGAAAAATTCCTCTCCCCTTTCTCTCTCCTAGCCGTCAGCCACTGTAGAAGGAGGAAGTTTTTTTTCATCAAATTATTCCAGCGAGACGATTTAGAGGCAGCACACTTGGACTGCTTGGATTAAATATCTTTTAGCCGGAGATTTTTCGCGTAGAACTAAAGAAGTCAAATTTGTAGGATTTGTCAACCACTTCGCGACAACGGGTAATTATGTTAAATCCCTATCATACATACGTGTGAATTAACCACGTGATTGATCCGGTTATGGGGAAAAATCATAAAAAATTTAAATTTCATTTTTCGCTACGCTTGGTGAGTTTTCTCCAACAATGATTGCTAAAGCCTACAACCGAAAGGTCATAGGTTGCCAATTCCAAGTGGGAGACCTGGTGCTTAGAAAAGCTGATGTGCTGAAACTCGTAAGCAAGCTGGGACCTAAATGGAAGGGCCTTGGAAGGTCACCCAAATCTTAAGTGGTTGAGCTTATATATTGGAGGATGTAGATGGCAGGAAGCTGTCGAGGCCCTGGAATATCCAAAACCTGAGGAGGTTCTATACATGAGGAAAACCATGAAGGCCTAAAATGAGTTAATCATTTTTCTGCTTCTTTATTTGATTGTTCGTTCTAGTTGCATTATCTTAAGTAGGATTTCCGATTCTATTTATTTCGTATTATGATTATTTTCAATGTCATAGGCTCTTATGTCCAAGTTTGATTGCATAGTGTTATTGTTGAAGATCTTGATATACAAAGTTGAAGTCAATGGCAAATTATGATTTTTATGACATTTTTATGCATGACTCACTCAATTTCTTTATGGCTATTGTGGTCAATATAATATGGCTGTAATAAAGATGCATACTCAACTCTTGTTGGACATACATCCTTATGTGACCATGTATTCAATAAGCACTCGAAAAATAAATAACAATAAAATAATAAAATGTGTGTACTCCCCAGTGAGAGGAAGAAAAAATGGCAAGTATGAAAAAGTCCTCACAGAAGGCCCAAGAAGAAAAGTCCTTGAATGGTCTAAGAAACAAGTTGTGTGCTTTGCCAAATATGCACCTCCCAATGAGAGGAACAAAATTAAAAGAGGCATGCATGAAAAAGTCCTCGTAGAAGGCCCAATAACAAAAGTCCTTAAATGGCCCAAGAAGTAAGTTGCACTAGTACAAAAAAGGCCTGTTACAGCGCACATTTTACAGCGGTTTTTTGAAAACCGCTGAACGGAGAGACTTATTACAGCGGTTTATAAGTGAACCGTTATAATGGATATTAATCGGGTATCTATTACAGCGGTGTTTTATCAAACCGCTGTAATAGTCCAAACCTATTATAGCGGTTCGTTAGAAAACCGCTCTAATAGGCCGATCAAAATAAGAAAAAAAAAAAAAACTTCTTATAGCTGTTCGGTACCGAACTGCTATAGCTGGGCTAAACCAGTTACAGCGGTTCGGTACCGAACCGCTGTAACAGGTCAAAAAATTTTAAAAAAAATTCCCCCCCAATTTTCCCGCCCAAAATTTTTCGGAGCAAAAAAAAAAACTTTTTTTTTGGTACCGAACCGCTGTAACAGGTCAAAAAATTTTAAAAAAAATTCCCCTCCCAATTTTCCCGCCCAAAATTTTTCGGAGCAAAAAAAAAAACTTTTTTTTTTGGTACCGATCCGGTTACAGCGGTTCGCTACCGAACCGCTGTAACAGGTCAAAAAATTTAAAAAAAAATTTCCCCCCAATTTTCCCGCCCAAAATTTTTCGGAGTAAAAAAAAAAACTTTTTTTTTTTGGTACCGAACCGGTTACAGCGGTTCGGTACCGAACCGCTGTAACCGGTTCCCTGTTACAGCGGTTCGCTACCGAACCGCTGTAATATTTTAAAAAAATTCCCCCCCATTTTTCCAGCCCAAAACTTTTTGGACCTATTACAGCGGTTATTCAAAGAACCGCTATAATAGGCTTTGACCGAAAATAAAAATCCTCTTTATATATCTCCTCTTTCTCTTCTTCATTTGAAATTTCAAATTTCATCTTCTTCACTTCCTCTTTATCTCTCACTCCTCTCTCTCTCTCTCTCTCTCACTAACGCCGCCGACACTACCACCTCCATCAACGCCGCCGACACTACCACCTCCATCAACGCCGCCGACACCACCTATATGTATGGGTGTATGTATATTTGTGTATGTGTGGGTACATTTATTTTGTGTATATGTGGGTGTATATGTATATTTGTGTATGTGTAGATGGGTGTATGTATAAATTTGTGTATTTACGAAAATATTTTTTGTTTATAATTTGACCGTGTCAGAATGACACGAAATTTGCACGGTCATAGGGAAACGGTATTCCGAACAAAACGCAACAACCTTGCGCTCTCGGGATTTTAGCTATCCGAGATCGTTTAAGGCCTTAAATACGCATTTTATTACAAAAATACTTATTTTTGTAATAAAACACGTATTTGAGGCCTTAAACGATCTCGGATGGCTAAAATCACGAGAGCGTAAGACTTTGTCTTACGTTTTGTTCGGAATGCCATTTCGCTATGACCGTACAAATTTCGTATCATTCCAACACGGTCAAAAAAATTTTTTTTTTTTTTAAAAGCGCCTATTACAGCGGTTTTCGAAAAAACCGCTGTAATAGGCTAACCGCTGTAATAGTGTAGCCTATTACAGCGGTTTTTTCCTAAACCGCTGTAATAGGCTTCTTAAAAAAAAATATTTTTTTTTTAATACCCTATTACAGCGGTTATAAAAATAACCGCTGTAATAGGTATCTATTACAGCGGTTTTTAACCGCTGTAATTGGCCTGAACCAATTACAGCGGTACCTATTACAGCGGTTAAAAACCGCTGTAATTGGCCAAAAATAACCGTTTTAATAGGTCATTTTTGTAGTAGTGTCGTGCGGTTTGTCAATAAAAAAAAGAAAAAAAGAAAGGTTATAAAGCCACCCTATACTACGATATATTGTGAGATCACCATATTCCGAATGGCTCATACACATTGCTAAATGATTGCATATATAGAAATTCTGATAGCATTAGGTGCCTGGCGAGCCATTTGTTTTGAGCTCTGTCATCTTAAATGTAAAACACTATGATAGTTTTGTTTTAAATATATTGAATATTTCTTTATGGTATGTTTTTTTATTGTTATAACTAGTGTTAGTATAGATAAAGATCCCATGGATTACATATGGTTAGCGGAGCAGTCGGGATACCTATGGAATGCTCTCAAGGACCGTAATCCTAAATAATATTGCAAGTCATAGAGGCTCTGAGATGTGGGGTATCATTGGCCTCGTCAAGACTCGTTCAGGCATGTAACTCTCCCAAGAGGTTGACATGTTCCATTGTCGATGGCTTGTATGGCAATACATGTATGAAGATTCATACTTTGATTATAGAATTGAACGGCCCCGCTAAAGAACTCCTAGTTGGTGCTATCTTGCATGGAGTCCTTGGTTTTCGTAGTGTGAGATTAATCCTTAGACCTGAGATTTCATTGGAAATCGTACTATCCACTATGCTTTGATATGCACGTGCACTCCAAGAGAGTCATACGGCGTGTACGTTGGGTATAGTTTGATAGTGCAGCGGAATAAGTGGCAGTCGGAGAGGGATCCATCTAGGGTCACGAGTACCAGGTATTTCCTATGATATTGCGAGAATCTAAATGATCGTTAAAAGCCTTTGATCAAAGAAATTGTCTTCTAAGAGGGATTGGTGGTCCCGGATTAGAAGATTGGATCATTAGATGTCACAACACAGTCATAGTTTCTATGGTTATTGGGGTTCGACCGTCACCATACCCTAGACCATAGATGGGAAACTAATGAAGGGATTCCACTCACATGACGATCGCAACTCGGATATGTTTGCTTTTCATCGTTGGCATCTAGGAAGTCATGGCAACGTTGCTAGACACCGAACCATGAGGTGCCTTGGGTTAATTTGGTGAAGTTAATCCAAGGTTGAGTTAATTATTTAGAATAATTAATCTAGCCTATGGGGACTTATTGCTAGCTTGACAATGAGCTTGAGGGGTCAAACACATAACTTAGTGTAGTACCTATTGGTTAGTTAATTCATTGTGGATTAATGGAGAGATTAATTAATTGGAGTTAATTAATCAAGAAAAATGAATTAATTTAATGGGATTAATTAATGGTCCTATAATTTAATAGTGAAATATTAAATTGGGAAAGACTAATTAATTAATAAGAGAAAGAAATAAAATAATATATATATACACATATGTGCACGTGTGCGTGCGTGTATTTGTATGTGAAGATTTGGTGCAAAAATTTATCTTGCTCACCAAGTTTGTAAATATATATATATATATATATATATATATATTAATTAATATCCTATAAATATATTTAGTAGGATCTTTTAACTAGCTAAAGTAACTAATTAAAAAGGAAAGATCTTATTTGATATATGTTAGAATATTAATGAGATAATTGAAGATACCCCCTAACCTATGAGGTGATGTGCACTTTGCCCCCAACCAATTAAAAGTTACACTTAACACCCTAACCTATCATATATGTGCACTTAACCCCCTCGGTCCAATTCCGGCTGGGTAAAATCGTCATATAGGGACAAAGTGTTACAAACCGCATAGGTTAAGGGGCAAAGTGCACATCACCCAATAGGGTTGGGGGGCGGGGGGCGGGGAGGGAATCTGCTAATATCTCTCTTTTTAAATTCAAATACTCATTTTTTAAAAAGAAAACTAAAAATCAAAAACATCCCAAAAAAAACAAATAACAAAAACTGGAGTATCCCGAAAATAATAAAAGAATCAAAAAGTTCTAATAAATTTTAAATAATAAACAAAAATTAGAAGAAAAAAAAAAAGAAAAAAGTTTTAAAATAATGTTTTGAATTTTTAATGATTATTTTTGAATTTTTTCTTTCTTTTCGTGTTTTTTTTTCTCAAATTTCTTTTCATGTTTTGAATTTTTTTATTTTGTCTTTTTTATTTTTGGAAAATTAAGAATATTTGAAATAAAAAAAAAGAGATATTAGCAGACGCCCCCCAACCTATTGGGTGACGTGCACTTTACCCCCTAATCTATGCGGTTTGTAGCACTTTACCCCTGTGTGACGATTTTAACCCACCGAAATTGGACCGAGGGGTTTAAGTGCACATATATGATAGGTTAGGGTGTTAAGTGCAACTTTTAATAGGTTGGAGGCAAAGCGCATATCACCTCATAGGTTGGGCGATATCTGCAATTATCTTGATATTAATAGATATGGTAATCTAATTAGTTGGAAAGAGTCTAACTATCTAAGGAAAGAGAATAAAAGAAAAGGAAAATACAATATATATATATACATATACACGCAAACTTCACCCTAATTTTTAGGGTGAGAAGCGTGTGTGTGTATGTAGTTTACCCTAGGTGGACTCTCTCTATATATGTGTGTGTGTGTGTTCCATCTCTTTTAAAATTAAGGAAGGATTTGACAAAAATATACAAGTCCTTTTCATTTATTCTCTCCAAATTTTTCTTTCACAAGAATTCTTTAAACTCATGTGTTGAGTGCGAAGAACACCAAAATTAATTCCTAACCCTTTTTTCTCAAAAAGTCAAGATTCGATATTCTCCTTGCTAGTACTGGTGGAGATAAATGAGGGTACGAGCTTGGATGTAGATACATCTCATAGGCGCAACACTTGGGGCTCTAGCGCAAATCAAATTCGAAGACTGTAGTAGGGAGTAGCTTAAAAAGACGTTGCTACTTTAAGGTCTACAAGAGGTAAACACGAGTAAACCTTCTTCTTGGGTAGTTTTGAATCGATGGTACCATGTCGACCTACCCCTAATTTCGGGGATGCCGCTTTAATTTTTTAAATTATATATTTTCTTTTGTGCCAGTGTCCCCGGGGGTTGTACCGATCCCAACAAATTCATCATAAGTGCATACAATACTAAGTGTTGACATTACATTGTTTATATGTTAAAAGCAATACCTTGACTTGTTACTGTGGAATACTATTTGGCATGTTATTATTGATTATATGTTAATGAATTTCACGATCTATGTGATAAGCTTAATACATATAAGTCATCATACTCGCATATCATGATGTTAACAATCATAAATGAATTATGTGATAAATACTGTCTTCAAAACCAAAATATGCAATATCAAAATAACATTCTCAAAAGAAATATCCAAAGGGAAAACATATGCAAAAATAAAAATGAAACAATAATAGTTTTTGAAGGAAATGCAGGAAATATCTATAGAAGAGTGACCTCGCCGAGCACATCGAAAATCTCAAGAGTGGATACCTCATTGACTGCCTCAAAGAAAGGATCTCTAGCTATCTACCCCTCTGGGCAAGCATCTTTGCCTGCCACCTCCTCAGCTGGCTGGTCCGGATTCATCTGTAAAGTGGCATCCTGATTATCAAGCGCATCAGCTCGCTCCCCGGCGTTGTTCCCAGCATCAACACTAGCTACCTCATCAACTTTCCCAATTGCCAGTATGACGAATATTGATGCCACCTTGCCAGGCTCCGGTGCATCATCCAAACCAGCTTTCTCTTGAGGAAAGGAAAGGTCTGAATCAAGAAGCAGATGCTTTACCCCCACGACTTGCTTCAAGCACGAGCAGAATCCATAATAGTAGTAATGGAGGGCAGGCTCAACCAATAACTGTTTGAACTCAGAGGACTTTAAGAACTCTTCATGACGACGCTGATAGTTGATGTCCAGCAAAGCAAGCCCCTTTATGTAGTGGGAGAACTTCGTCACAACTTCCTCACTGGCTTTCTCTCGAGCTACCTGACAAGCTTTGCTCAATCTCGCAGATGTGATCCTTTTTCAAATTCTCGCGCTCGGAGGCTAGCTCACTCCTCAGGACACTTTCCTTGGTCAAATCAATGGTCAAGGGAAGCACCTAATTCTCCTACTCAACCAATTTCTTGGAGGCATCAATAGAGGTGGAAAGCCTATGACGAAGCCGACCTATTATGTCACTGCCTAGCATGCTCGCCCGTCTAACAAATCAAGGAAGAAGTATGAAAATCAAAGTTAGTCATAACACAATGATTAGTCACAAGGAAGAAAACTACTACCATTGCTAAAGGACTATGAAAGTAAAGAATGGAAGCATACCTGCAGGGTGGCTAAAGTGAAGTCTTCCATGAGAGTGGAGTCAGGAAGATCATTCAAATATCGGCGGTCATGTGAAGAAATCCTGCTCATTAGCCGATCACCAGTTACCTTTTTGTTAGCACCCATGAAGAAGGAAGGCGTCGATGTTGGTCCCAAGTGGCATACGAAAGGGTCTAGAAAGGGGGGGGGGGGGTGAATAGACCCTGAAGTCTTTTTCGACTTCAAAAAGTTCGTATCACTTATAAAGGTTAGAACGCTTAAGAAGCTAAGCTCTAGGGTTAGACACTACAGTAAAGATAACTTAGACTTAGTGATTTCGGCAATTTACCAAAGTAGGGTAATGCTTAGATCACTTAATCAGGGTACGCACAACGAAAATGATTTTGAAGCTTTAGCGTTCGTTTTTGTTTAAATAAATAGTCGCTTAGCAGATTAGCTTGTCTTTTTCAAAATAGATAAAATAATGTAAAGCAAGACAATAATGAAAGTAAATGACACAAGATATATAAGGTTCACTGGGTGATGTAATCTCAGCTACGTCCTTCTTCTCCTTTTTCATTTGGAGGAAATCTACTAAGTTGATTATCAAAGAATCACACAAAATCTTCTACAAGATAGTAAAGAGGTGAAAATGATCTCGAGCTCCTTGATCACACAGATTTCAGCACCAATGAAGATCGTCTTCTAAAGGCTTCTCTCACTTAGAAATACTGTCTGTAAGGGGTTTCAACAGCCTTCTCACTGAGATGAAAGGTTGAGGGTTTTATCACAAGGGTTTGTTTGTTTTTGGAAAGATCAAACAACTTGGAATATCTCAGTAAGAATTTAGGTTTCTTCTTTGGAAGATGTTTGAGATATTTGTGACTGTGAGGAATGTATGTAAAAAGCTTAAATGATTTTGGTTATGGAGTTTGTAAGCTTTTCTTTGAAAGAGAATCTCAGCAAGGTTTTCTTGTGCATGTACGTATGTATCTCTTTTAGTGTGCGTGTAACTATATAGGGTTTGCTGGAGGTAAGGTATTTATAGGCATTTTCTTGGAATTATGTCCGTTTGACATATGTAGGGGCATGCCTTTCACGCGGCGCGTGATTATACCTTTTCTCTGACTTTCCTAAAATCTGCTGGTTCCGATTGGACGGGAGCAGCTAGAAATCTGAAGTTCTGACAATCTAGTCAAAAGGTGACTTGTCCACAAGTCATATTGGCTTATCACATTTAATGCACTTATTAGACATTTAATGCATTTGAATTTATTTCCCTTTGAAAATAAATGTTCGTTGAATGATTGCATTTAAGTCCTTCATGACTTGAAGATTTTTTTTCAGGTGAATCTGATACAGATCGCTAGAGTGATTTGAGTGCTTGATCCATAAATCTTGAAATAGTCCTTTAGCGTTTGATAGTCGCTAAGAACAAATCTTCATCTTCATTTGACTTTAGACGCTGATCTTCAACTACTTCTCTAATACACCCACCTAGAATTCTATTAGCGATTTAGTATCTAATACTTAGTCTAAAATCTACAAAGATAAAAATTACAAGCCTAACATAATTACATACTTTCAAACGCTTATACATAGATCTATGAAAACAGAAACTTACATCATATTTGGGGTCTAACATAGAATCCTATATTGTCATCATCAAAACATCTAACATGAAATTTCCTAACAATTTCCCCCTTTTTGATGATGTCAAGACCTTTAACTCTTATAACTCTTTTATAGATTAAGAGTTTAAAGAAAAGCCCAAATAAATAAAAGTTAGCATTTGAAGAGTTAGTAAAGTTAACTTTGCCTCAACCAGGTGTTTCAGCATTCAATCATTCATTCAAATAATTTCAAATAGAGTATACAAATGATTGTGCTGAAAGAAAATAACAACAACATTAAATGATAAGAAAAAGTGAGGCATCATCTTCTTTGTCGCTTAGACATTTCTTCTCCTTGATAGATTTCATTTGCTAAGTCCAGCAATAGTCGATCAATATCTATCATGGTAGTGTACTCGACTTCATCAAAATCATGTCTTCTGTATTTAGCGCTTTCTTTTAATTCTAAAAATCTTTTCACCCAATCCCTCGGAGCGATTCCAAGTTCTCGGGTCAAGTCATGGTAAATGTCTTGTCTTCGATTTCCAAGTTCTCGGATTTCTAGTTTAAAGGCTGTCTAAGCGGTCCGACATATGGAGAAAAACCCATACATTCTAAGAAATCGATGTCTAAGTATGGAAGCCTGTATCTGCCTAGATAATATCGTGGCTTGCGGTTCTTAGATAACATTTTCTTTATACCTGCTATTTCGTCGAACATAGAACGCCAGTGCTTATTATCGGTTTTGGAGATTGCCTTGGACAATTGATGCTTTTCTTTCTCATTTTCCCCCTTCTTGGCATCATCAAGGGAGGTTTTCAGATCAGCGATATCTCGTCGAAAAAGCCGAACTTCTTCAACGAGTAGAGCAACTTGTTGAGCGATACTTTGAGCAATAGCATTGGAAGAATTGTGCCTCTCAGTATCAGCTGAAGCGTTCTGGTCTAAATGATGATTGAATTCTGAGGAGAGTCCAGCGATCAGAGGTGATATACTGTCCATGATGGCAATAGTACTTTTGGTAGCAGCGTTTGAAATATCACGACTTCGAGTGTCAGACATAATTCGGATTTGTCTATCAGCGGTGTAAAAAATCTTTGAGCAAGAACCCTCAATGTTGTTGAGTGAGTTCCGTACTGCTTGTCTGAAGTCTCGAGCGTCTAGATCACTGACCGAGTCCGAAGAAGAAGAAGAAGAAGAGCGCTCAGGAGACGGAATGAGTCCGTATGAGCTAGATACAGCAGCCTCGCCTTTGGTTTTATCGCGAATGAAAGGTTCTCCAGGCTCTGCGGCTATTTCAGCATGAACTTATTCTATTGCTTGATCCATGGATGGATCTGCAATCGCTGACGGGGGCTCGACTACTGGGGCGCTAGAAAGATCTGGCAAAGAGGCCTCGGGAATTTAAGCGGCATCCACAGTAGGAGAATCTTCTATTTCAACAATTTTGATGGGAGGAGAAGAATAATCAATAGCAATGACCCATTGTGGGCCAATCGCTTCCATCACATGCCTTGGACTTATCAGGTTGGTCTGCGGAATAAAGAATATAGCGTCTTCCTGCTATTCTTTCGGCTGTTCAACTTCTAAAGTGTAAGAGTTGTAGAAGTCCAAAATAAATGGTATTAGCGCTTGAGTTGCTTCTTGGTCTACTGGCCTGATTAGCGATATCATCTTGGCCACTTAAACGTTCTATTCACAAAAGAGCACAGGGTGAAGATTGTATTCTCGGAAGTCGCTTAGCCCTGAATAGTGGTTGAAAGTGATATCCAGCACTTGTGCATTTTCTATCACTGTTCTTCTGTCTTGGTAGAATTCAGCAAACTCAGCGTGCTCTTCTGCAACATTGACACGAATTTCACTATGTCCTGGAAGAAGCGGTCGTTCACTGGTGGAGGCTTCTTCGTTCAGATCTGGAAAAATGCGCTGAACAAACGCTTGACGAGGGTGAAAGACGAACTCTCGGATGGATGTAGCTGTTGATGGATGTAGCTCTCGATGGGTTGCCTGTAGCCTGGCAGATCGTTAACATTTCCGTCAATATGCTAACGTTGTTGAAGTAAAAAGGTAGCAAACCCTCGGCGTTTGTATTCTATTCCAAATTCAAATAAGAATGGATATTTCACAAGTTCTTCAAGAGTATAGAAGTGTAAGACGAACTCTTCAGCCCATCTGGCTGATCCCATCGCTTTCCAAGTTTAGCAGCTTTCTTCTGTTCTTTTGGTGCTGCAAGAAACTTTTCAAAGCGTTCAGTTTCTTCATCGTAATCCTCAGCCCATAATCTTGCAAGGTACTCAAGGGCTTCACCTTCTATCCAAGCGTTAATAGAATTGGGACGCTCAGCAACAACTGGTCCTTTTCCTTTCCACAATTTTAAAGGCTTTGGAGATAGAGCATTCTGAGGAGAATTGACAACTAATGGAAGAGCCGAGTATCTAATCCGGTTGAGATCCTCTTCATCGAGGTTTTTAAGCCAATCGCCCATGTGGGGATTTTTAATAACAATTTTGTTTGACCGAAGGGGATAAAAGGACTCATCAGAGCGACCGGTGAAATTAAAATGTGCTTGGTCAAAGTCTGCTCTGTTGATCGTTGGTCTTCGAATATACTCAAGGCGAGATTGAAGACGCTCAGATTGTATAGATCTAGATCGGTGAATCGCTCGAAGAATTCAAACTTATTAGAATTGGAAACATCAGTCCTATGGAGAGTGTTTTGAAAGGTGATCTCCATATCGAATAATTTCATGGTGTTAAGCTCCATGGTGGCAAAGTAGAATTCATCATTTGCATCATAGCCACGGGGATAGAAATTGATAACATGGGGAGGAGATCCGATTGGAGTCGGGACAAAGGAAATGGACTCTATTGGGATAGAGGCCACTTCTATCGATCGCTCAACACGTAGGGTCGCTTCACTGACTGGAGGTGTTTCAGCGTCAAGAAGGACTTGAGCTACTTCTTTAGCTATGTCCACAACAGTTGCTAGATCAACATCTACTTCAATGGGAACCTCTGAAGGTGGAGGTGCATCAGCGTCTGGTGCATCTTGAGCTTATACATGTAAGCGTTTGAGAAAAGCAAGCAAAATTTCTACTAAGTAGAAATTACAAAGAAAAGACTACAACGCTTACCCTGAGGACTATCATCGACTGTTATGTCGCTCTTTTTTCAATAATTTGTATGGTTTCCTCAAGCTTCGGGACAACTTCTTCAGGATCTAAATCGTGAAAAGAAGTAATGGGATCAGCACGAATGGGAATATGCAAATCCTCAAGAGTGTTGAGAACAGTTTGAATATTTTCTTCACACTCGGCTGAAAGAATTTATCCTAGCGTTAGAGACTTAGAAACTAATGAGGAAAGGATATAGTACATCGCTTTGCACAAGTACTTACCCCGAACATCAGAAAGCCTCTCAGATTGAGTAGTGGCTTTGGGATCTGAGCTGATTTCTGGAACAACGTCAGAAGGAGGTGGAACACTCGCTGGTTCTTCAAGCGCTGGCTTTGCTGGAGCGTTTGTTGATGTAGCTGGAGTGGATAAAGGAGTACGCTTTCGGGCTAGCGGTACTTCTTCTACCTCCGCTTCTTCTTTTTCTGATGAGAAGTGAAACGCTGGAGGGGGAGATGATGATTTGGGAGAAGAAGAAGGAGACTTCTGTTTCTTCTTGGGCTCCGCCCGCTTCTTCTGCTTTTTCGCTGGCTTTGATGGCTCAGCGATTTTCAAGACTAGATTTCTTTTAGGTCGCTTGACCACCACTGCCTCTTCTGATGAAGATGATGTCGCTTGCTCTTCATCATCGCTGCGAACAATTCCTTCATCACGAAGTCGCTCGCGCTCTTCTTTGGGAACCGCTGCACCACCCCAACGCTTGGGTTTCAGCAACTTGCCAATCATCTTCTTGCCATAGAACTTAAGCGCTGGGAACTTCTTTCCAGTGGTGTTAACGAACCCACTAGCATTTAAAATACGACTCAACACAATCCCGTAAGGCTTGGGATTAACGGATGTTGCCATCGCTGCCTTGAAGCGATTAAAAACGTAAAGCGACCAATTGACTTTCAACTTTGTCAAAATAGCAACCATCATTATACTGAATATTAGTAATTTTATTGAAAGTGCCCTTCCTGCACTCTATCATCTTCACGCAGATGTCAGCAAGAATTACACATTCACCTTTCAAATCATTTTTCTTGAAGTTGGGTTCATACGCAGCTTCAATTTCGTCCTTTTTGATCAGTGCCCATACTTTGGTGGCGTCTCCAAGATTGACTTCTTCAACTTCTCCTCCATCATTTGGTAAATGCAGTAAAGATGAGATCAGTTGGGGAGTGAGAATGAAGATTTCTCGGGCAAAAGGGAAAGTGCAAGAAATGGAGTTTCCATCATCTGAGACTTTGGCGTTCTTGAAAAAGAAAAGAGTTTCTTCCTCATAGATGTTTGAAAAAGAGGTAAGCATTTCACGCAAACCAGATTCCTGGACCAGTGGAAGAACAATCCTTAGAGGGAAGTTCTGGTTATCAAACAAATATTCCGCGTTAACTGTGACTAGTTTCTCAGTTTTGGAAGATTTTCCAGCGGCAAATTTTGAAGATTTGGGTGCCATTGTTGAATCGAAAAAGCTTTGGTTGAGGAGAGGAAAGATATTCTTTTTGCCTTAGAGAGAGAACTTTTAAAGTAGAAGAGTTTTGGAAGTGATAAAGTTTTACTGTAAAGGTTGTGAAGGGTTTAAATAAGAGGCAAAAAGTAACTCCTCAACTGGTAGATGAATGACACGTGCACAGAAGTTAATTTTGAAAATAACAATAATGAAATCTGAGTCGTTTACCCATAAATACGGATGTCAAAAAGTGCAATAAATATGGTAACAACTGTGAAATATAAAAGTTTGAAATCCGCAGTTACCTTTTAAAAACGTTTGAAAATTTTGAAATTTTCAGCGTGAAATGCACGCTCCTGATAGTACACTGACACGTACTCAAACATGTGCAGTTACTGAACCGCCTAGTTTTTTTAGATAAGAATCATTACCGTCAGTTTGATGTGATAAGCACGTGTGGGCAGTTGTCAAATCCAATCTTTTAGATTTATCCACACGCTACTTTCAGCGATGAAACTATGCATGAGTTTTAGAAAAAGATTACTTAGCGTTAAAGTGGGAATCTTTTTAACACTGAAGTCTTTTTTAGAACAAAATTTAATTTCTTAAAGATAAAATCAATCGCTTGGATTTATAAAGACATCTTCATTTATTAGAGATTGATTTTGTCATGCATAATAGATAAGCGCTAGTGATCAATGCATAAATTTTCAAAGTTATTTTTTATCACAGTCACTTATGAGTTGAGACAACTACACTTTTAAGGTTGCCCCTAAAATTGATGACTCATTTCATTCTTGAAAAACATTTTGGACATAAATTTAAAGTAGATTTCCCCTAAATTGTATGCCTATAAAATATGATGCTTTATGGTTTAAGCGTTTAAATCAGTCATACCTAATCCACTTCTCAAAGTGAGAAAGCGTTGTTCGTTGAGTGCTTTGGTGAAGATACCTGCCAATTGTTTGTCAGTTTCAATAAAGTGCATGGAGATATCTTTCTTTTGAACATGGTCACGCAAGAAATGGTAGCGAATGTCAATGTGTTTAGTTCTAGAGTGAAGGACAGGATTTTGGATCATAGCTAAAGCGCTTTGGTTATCACAATGGATTGGGGTAGGACCTAAGATTGTTCCATAATCTCTAAGTTGTTGCCTCATCCAAAGGATTTGTTCACAACAGCTCCCAGCGGCTACGTACTTTGTTTCAGCGGTAGAAGTCGCTATGGACTGTTGTTTCTTACTATGCCACAAAATCAGTATATCAGCTAGAAATTGACATGTACCACTAGTAATCTTTCTATCTATTTTGCATCCTGCAAAATTTGCGTCTGAATAACCAATTAGTTCAAAAGGAGAGTCTGTTAGATACCATAAGCCCACATTCTGTGTGCCTTTTAGGTATTTAAGGATTCTCTTGGTAGCATTTAAGTGTGATTCTCTAAAATCAGCTTGAAAGCATGCACACATGCATACCGAAAACATAACATCAGGTCTACTAGCGGTAAGATAAAGAAGTGATCCAATAATACCTCTATCGTTAGTGATATCAATTTTCTTCCCACTTTCATCTTTATCTAGCTTAAGCGTTTGGCTTATTGGAATTTTTGAAGATGATGCGTTTTCCACACCAAATTTTTTTATCATATCTCTTGTATATTTAGCTTGGTTTATAAATATGTCATTAGGGAGTTGTTTAACTTGTAATCCTAAGAAGAAAGTTAACTCACCCATCATGCTCATTTCAAATTGATCTTGCATCATTTTCAAAAATTTCTCACACAATCGCTTATTAGTAGAACCAAATATAATATCATCAACATAAATTTGGACTAAGAGAATATCTTCATTATGGGTAATTTTAAATAACGTTGTATCAACGCTACCTTTTGAAAAGCCTTTACCTATAAGAAAGATAGAGAGAGTGTCATACCATGCTCTTGGTGCTTGTTTAAGGCCATAGAGTGCCTTATCCAATTTGTAGACTGTTAGGAATTTCATGTTAGATGTTTTGATGATGACAAGATAGGATTTTATGTTAGACCCCAAATAAAATGTAAGTTTCTGTTTTCTTAGATCTATGTATAAGCGTTTGAAAGTTTGTAATTTTGATTAGGCTTGTAATTTTTATCTTTATAGATTTTAGACTAAGTATTAGATACCGAATCGCTAATAGAATTCTAGGTGAGTCTATTAGAGAAGAAGTTGAAGATAAGCGTCTGAAGTCAAAAGAAGATGAAGATTTGTTCTTAGCGACTATCAAACGCTAAAGGACCATTTCAGGATTTATAGATCAAGCGCTCAAAGCGCTTCAGCGATTAGTATCAGATTCACCTGAAATAAATCCTCAAGTCATGAAGGACTTAAATGCAATCATTCAACGGACATTTATTTCCAACAAGAAGTAAATTCAAATGCATTAAATTCCTGATAAGTGCATTAAATGTGATAAGCTATTTGACTTGTGGACAAGCCACCATTTGACTAGACTGTCAGAAATTCAGAGTTTTAGCTGCTCCCGTCCAATCGGAACCAGTAGGATTTCAGGAATATCAAAGAAAAGGTAGAATCACACACCGTGTGAAAGGCACAGTCCTACATGTGTCCAACGGACATAATTCCGAGAAATTGCCTATAAATACCTCATTCCAGCAAACCCTAAAAAGAGACGATACGTACATGCATAAGAAAACTTTACTGAAAATTCTCGTTCAAAGAAAAAGCTTAGAAACTCCATAGCCAAAATTCTTTAAGCTTTTTACATACATTCCAAACAGTCACAAATATCTCAAACATCTTCCAAAGAGGAAACCTAAACTCTTACTGAGATATTCCAAGTTGTTTGATCTTTCCAAAAACAAACAAACCCTTGTGACAAAACCTTCAACCTTTCATCTGAGTGAGAAAGCTGTTGAAACCCCTTACCAACAGTATTTCTGAGTGAGAGAAGCTTGTAGAAGAAGATCTTCATTGGTGCTGAAATCTGTGTGATCAAGGAGCCCGAGATCATTTTCACCTATTTACTATCTTGTAAAAGATTTTGTGTGATTCTTTGAAAATCAACTCAGTAAATTCCCTCCAAGTGAAAAAGGAGAAGAAGGACGTAGCTGGGATTACATCACCCAGTGAACCTTATATATCTTGTGTCATTTACTTTCGTTATTATCTTGTTTCATATTATTGTATCTATTCTGAAAAAGACAAGCTAAATCTACTAAGCGACTATTTAACCAAAACGAACGCTAAAACTTTAAAAATCATTTCCACTGTGCTAACCCTGATTAAGCGATCTAAGTGCTACCTTACTTTGGTAAATTGGTAAAATCACTAAGTCTAAGTTATCTTTACTGAAGCTTCTGACCCAAGCGCTCAGTTGCCTAAGCGTTCTAATCTTTAAAAGTGATACGAATTTTTTGAAGTTGAAAAAGACTTCAGGGTCTATTCAATGCCCCCCTTTCTAAACCCTTTCGTATGCCACTTGGGACCACCATAGACCATACTTTTGCCATGGTTGTTGATGAATCCTAGAGGTTGCTCCACATAGACTTCTTCTTGGAGTTTACCATTCAGGAAAGCACTCTTCACGTCCATTTGGTATATTGTGAACTTGTTGAATGCGGCAAACGCTAGGAACATCCTAATCGCTTCAAGATGGGCTACTGGGGCATATGTCTCATCAAAATCAATACCCTCTTCTTGACAATAACCCTGAGCGACTAATCTGGTTTTGTTTCTTATAACAATGCCATCTTCATTCATCTTGTTCCTAAAAACCCATCTAGTTCCAATAACTCCTTGGTGAGTTGGTCTTGGTACTAGCATCCAAACCTTGCTTCTCTCAAATTGGTTAAGCTCTTCTTGCATTGCTTCTACCCAACTTGAATCACTGAGAGCTTCATCCACTTTTTTTTGTTCCATTTGACATAGAAAGCTTGCGAACATGGCCTCATTGATTGTTGTGGACCTAGTTATAACCGGTGCTCCAATATCTCCAATTACTAACTCTGGTGGATGGTCTCTAAGCCATTTACGGTCTGGTTGGAACGGGTTAAGAGATTCTTGGTTGTCAATTGCTTGACCCTCATTTGTCTCTGGTGCAGTCGCTGCATCATTCACAATTCCAATTTACTTTTGATGATCATTCTCTTCATGATCATGATCATCAGCGATTCTGAAATTATCATCATTGGTAACCTCACGAGTAACCTTAGGAATGGATACAAAGATCTCATTATCCTTATCGTCATTACTGTCATCACCAAGATGGATTTGAGACGCTTGTTGGGTAAGATCTTCAATACCTACATCATCAGGATTAACCTTACTAGGTTCTTGGTTAGCATCATCAAACAAACCATGAATGGATTCTTCAACCTTCGATTTGATCTTATTTAGAATGCCAAACTCTTTCCATTTTTGGCATAGCTTAGAAATATTCCCTCATCCTCTTTAGGATCAAATGTCTTTAGGCTTTGGGATCCATTGTTATGAATCAAACATTTTGAACCAAATACATGAAAATATAAAACGTTGGGCTTACGTCCCTTCCACAACTCATATGGAGTCTTTTCATGTTGCTTGTTGATCATACACCGGTTCTGAGTGTAGCAAGCGGTTTTGATAGCTTCGGCCTAAAACCTTTGAGGCAGCTTAGACTCTGTAAGCATCGTCCTATCGGCTTCTTTAAGCGTTCTGTTCCGTCGCTCGGCTACTCCATTCTGTTGAGGAGTTCTAGGAGCAGAATACTCATGAAGTATCCAAAAATCTATACAAAAATTCTCAACAAATTGGTTAGTAAATTCAGTTCCTCTATAGCTTCTAATTCTCGTCACCTTTAAATCTTTTGAAGTTTGTAATTGACGGATTAGCGATGTAAGCTTGACACTAGTTTCATCTTTGGTCGCTAGGAATTCTACCCATGTATAGCGAGAGAAATCATCAACTATTACTAGCGAGTACTTTTTACCACTAACACTCATGATTTGAATAGGACCAAACAAATCTAGATGCAATAGTTCAAGAACTCTAGAAGTAGATAGGCATGGTTTCTTCTTAAAAGATGATTTAACTTGTTTGCCCATTTGACATGCATCACATAAGCGATTTTTCTGAATGGAACCCTTAGGTAATCCCTCTACTAGATTTAGCGATATTAACTGAGAGATTGCCTTAAAGTTGAGGTGATTCATTTTTCTATGTCATAACCAATGTAATTCATTTTGACTTTTAGCAACAAAGCATGTGGGGTTGTTATCAATTGTAGAATCCAAATCTACTAAATACACATTGTTTGTTCTATTTCCTCTTAGTTTAGTAGACTTAGTCTTAGCGTCGTTAACATAGCAGTAATCGCTTGAAAATTTTACTTCAAAGCCTTTATCACAAAATTGACTAATGTTTAACAAATTATGCTTAAGACCCTCAACATAATATACATCACTAATCATGATGTTCCCCCTATGCATGATACCTATACCTTTAGTTTTACCTTTGGAGTTATCACCGAATATAACTTGAGGCCCGTTGGTAGCTCGATAGTTGACCAAAAGATCCTTTGATCCAGTCATATGCCTTGATGACCCACTATCGATGTACCAAACTGAAGTATCGGTGTTGGCTCTAGGTACCAGCATTTAAGGACAATTCTAATTCTTCTTAAGTACCCATGTTTTCTTAGGTCCTTCATTGTTAGTGACTTTGGTTTGAATTAAAACTTTAGGAACCCATATTTGCCTAGTCTTCATTGTAGGAATACTGGCCTTCTTGGGTTTCACATTGTGTTGTGTGTGCGTTTTGTTCACCTTATGCTGTGTGTGTTTTTTGGGTGTATAATAATATCATTGATTATAATAGTAATCATAATCATAGTCACAATCATAATCATCATAGTAACGATAATATGATCTTGACTGCCTTGGATATTGATGCTGGTATTTCCTTGGCGCTGGCTTGGGTAGCACTTTTGGTGCTGGACGCTTAGCGTTTGATTCACAGTGGTTAGGTTTACCCTTAGCCTTTTGAGAGTTTGGATGAACCTTTCTTTGTGAATCATTTGTCTTTTCCTTACCCTTGCCTGAGTCAGCTTTGGCTTTCTCATTTGGCCTCGTACCATTGTCGCTCGGTTCATTCAGCTTTTGACTTTGTGAACCTTTCTCAACAAAGAAAACACCTTTTCCTTTATTGTTCGCCATAACATTAGATTTATTTGGTTGTTTATCGAATTTATTGCATCCTAAACCGGTCTTTTCACCAAACATTCTTGTTACCTCAGTCACATTATCCAACTTTCTTGAAGCTTTTGACAATGATGAGACAAGCTGCTCTGATTTAGCAAGTCTAGCGATCAGATCAGCTTCTCTCTTGACCATTATATCAAGATCGCTTTTTAATTGAGTAATCTCACTCTCAAGCAATCGGTTCTTCTCAATGCATTGTTGCTGAACTTGCAACTCTGCTTTGAGCGTTACTTTATCACTTTTGAGTGATGAGATAATAGTGAGGTCATTTTGATATATTTTGGCGGCATCTTGACAATCTTTATAATATTCATTAACTTTGTCAAGTAATTCATCATAAGAAAGAGGATGAGATAATTCAGTGGTTACCTCTGGTAGCGAATCGTCAGATGTTTCATCATCTCTTGCCATGAGACAAATCAACGCTGAGTCGCTTGTTAGCTCATCATCACTACTTTCATCTGATGATTCCAAATCCTCTTCAGGTGCGGAGAATGGTTCAAATTTCGCTAGCAAACCTTGTTAGCGAAGGTTGCTCCTGAATTGGTTTCTATCCGCATAGTCTTGCCTTGTGGGTTTAGACACATTTGGATAAGGACAATTTACCTGGTAGTGCCCTGGTTTCCTGCAATTATAACACATATTAGTTTTCAATTTTTGTTCAGTGGTTAATCGCTTTGAAATGACTGGCGCTGAGAGATTCTGAGTAGGAGTTGTAGGTGCTTGATAAGGAACTGGTGCTAATGGTTGAGGTGCAGAATATACTGGCGCTTGATACTGAGGCGCTGGTGTTGGGGGAGGAGTTTGAAATGAAGTTTGTCCAATAGGATTTCTCTTTTCATATCTTAGAAATTTCTTGAATTTCTTGACCAATAAAGTCATCTCTTTTTCTTCATTTGATTTTGTTACTTTCACCTCACTAATCGCTTTACCCTTGATTTTGGTAGTAGCAATTAATGCTCTTGATTCAGTCGCTGAAGTCGATGTGTCGCTGACTTCACCAAATTCGAACTCAAATGCCTTTAATTTTGAAAACACATGTTTTGGAGTAAGAATCTCCAAAGTCTGTGATTCTCTCATAGCAACAGTCTTAATGAAATACTTGTTTGGAAGACTTCTGAAAATCTTATTAACCATTTCCTTGTTGGTCAATTCCATGTCTAATGACACTATCTCTGTGATGAGCAAAGTGAACCTTGCGTCCAATTGTTCTAGCGTCTCATTGGTCTGCATCTTAAAATGCTCGAATCTTTGCATGGCTATGGAGAGCTTGTTCTCCTTTATTTGTGTTGAGCCTTCACACACAATAGCCAACTTATCCCATATCTCTTTCGAAGTCTTACATTGCTTGATTTTGTTGAACAATGCATCATTGTCTCCTAACGCTGAGTAGAGTGCACTTCGTCTAACATTATCTAGATTTGCTCTTTTTTGATCATCTGGCGTCCATTCTAACTTGGGTTTCTCGACATATCCATCTGGCGTGGCTTTGTTAGCTCCAGGTGCTCGAGTTATCACTTTCATGATCTTAATGGGGCCATCTGAAACTACATCACACATTTCATTATCGCAAGAACATAAATACGCGAATGCTCTAAGTTTCCAAGAATCATAGTTTGACTCTACCAACTTAGGCATTTTGTTAAAAGCCATAATGAGATGTTTAAGAGAAAATTTTAAAGCTACTAAGTTTAGAAAAATGGATCTAAACAAGCAGTTACGCTTGGAAACGCTTAGGTTTCTACTTCAACCGCTTTGATACCTCTTATTGGTCCCAAATGGCATACGAAAGGGTCTAGAAGGGGGGGGGGGGTTGAATAGACCCTGAAGTCTTTTTTGACTTCAAAAAGTTCGTATCACTTATAAAGGTTAGAACACTTAGGAAGCTGAGCGCTTGGGTCAGACGCTACAGTAAAGATAGCTTAGACTTAGTGATTTTGGCAATTTACCAAAGTAGGGTAATGCTTAGATCACTTAATCAGGGTTAGCACAGCGGAAATGATTTTAAAGCTTTAGTGTTCATTTTTGTTTAAATAAATAGTCACTTAGCAGATTAGCTTGTCTTTTTCAGAACAAATAAAATAATGTGAAGCAAGACAATAATGAAAATAAATGACACAGGATATAAAAGGTTCACTGGGTGATGTAATCCCAGCTACGTTCTTCTTCTCTTTTTTCACTTGGAGGAAATCTACTAAGTTGATTATCAAAGAATCACACAGAATCTTCTACAAGATAGTAAAGAGGTGAAAATGATCTCGGGCTCCTTGATCGCACAGATTTCAGCACCAATGAAGATTGTCTTCTACAAGCTTCTCTCACTCAGAAATACTGCCTGTAAGGGGTTTCAACAGCTTTCTCACTTAGATGAAAGGTTGAGGGTTTTATCACAAGGGTTTGTTTGTTTTTAGAAAGATCAAACAACTTGGAATACCTCAGTAAGAATTTAGGTTTCTTCTTTAGAAGATGTTTGAGATATTTGTGACTGTGAGGAATGTACGTAAAAAGCTTGAAAGATTTTGGCTATGGAGTTTCTAAGCTTTTTCTTTGAAAGAGAATCTCAGCAAGGTTTTCTTGTGCATGCACATATGTATCTCTTTTAGTGTGTGTGTAACTATATAGGGTTTGCTGGAGGTAAGGTATTTATAGGCATTTTCTTGGAATTATGTCCGTTTGACATATGTAGGGGTGTGCCTTTCACGCGGCGCGTGATTATACCTTTTCTCTGACTTTACTAAAATTTTGCTAGTTCCGATTGGACGGGAGCAGCTAGAAATCTGAAGTTCTGATAGTGTAGTCAAAAGGTGGCTTGTCCACAAGTCATATTGGATTATCACATTTAATGCACATATCAGACATTTAATGCATTTGAATTTATGCCCCGTTGAAAATAAATGTCCGTTGAATGATTGCATTTAAGTCCTTCATGACTTGAGGATTTATTTCAGGTGAATCTGATACAGATCGCTAGAGAGCTTTGAGCGCTTGATCCATAAATCCTGAAATAGTCCTTTAGCGTTCCACAGTCGCTAAGAACAAATCTTCACCTTCATTTGATTTTAGACGCTGATCTTCAACTAATTTTCTAATAGACTCACATAGAATTCTATTAGCGATTCAGTATCTAATACTTAGTCTAAAATCTGCAAAGATAAAAATTACAAGCCTAACAAAATTACATACTTTCAAACGCTTATACATAGATCTATGAAAACAGAAACTTACATTATATTTGGAGTCTAACATAGAATCCTATCTTGTCATCATCAAAACATCTAACATGAAATTGCCTAACAGTCGATCCTCTCTTCTGAGAGTGGAACCAGTTGAAGGCTCATGACTAAAAGAACCACGAGATCGCTTCGCTGGAGGAGTAATGTCTTCTAAAGAGAGCTGAGAAGAGCGCTCATGCGATAATTGGGGAACTGGCTGAGGATTACGAGATGCATGAGCTTTCCGATTAGCTTTCCTGCGGGGACTCCTTTCAACATTCCTCTTGCGTTTGTTATCATCCTTATCAACAACATGTCTAGTAGACGGCGCACGAGGAGGAACGATGGGAGCCTCACGATTACCATTGGGTAGCTTGGAGCCTCCCTTGGAAACACCAGTTGTTTCTCCCGAAGCAGGCTGGTTAGCTTTACCCTTGAGAAGAGTCCGGAACATAATGGTACTTGTTGCAAGAAGCAAGCAAATTAATAAAGATAAAGGAGTGCTCATAAAGAATAAGGAAATGCAACACGCAAAATTAAGGAGGTTGCAGTAAGAAGAAAATAAAGGCGCCTGTGCTACCTAATCTATCCGAGAGAGAAGTATGCTTATAGCTCAAGTGAAAATGCTTCAAGAGTTTTTTGAAAATCAATTTTTGAATATCGTAAACTTGCTCATTCAACATATGGATCATAAGCTGGTGAGATGGAGGCGTATGCTTAATGGAAAAGCACGGATACCCGGGGCTATTTTCCAACCATTCATAAGAAAAGTTCCAAGGGACGGGCGAAGAGATAAAGAAGAAATGGTGCCTCCATTCCCCATGAGTCTTAAAGTTATGCTTCAAAAAGCAAACATCTACGCGACCAGTGAAATAGAATAGTCCTGATTCTAGCTTCTTAAGCTGGAAGAGGGAATAAAAATTCTGAGCTGAAGGAGTTGCCTTAGAATACTAGGTCACTATGCAGAAGGCGACTATGAGGCTTATGGCATTAGGAGATAGCTGACATAAGGACACCTCATAATTTCTTGATATTTCCTCATACAATGAGGGTATTGAGAAGCGTAAGCCTGCATCAACTTAAGCAATGAAGAAACAAAGGGATCCAACTGGAGGCTTGTGAGGTCTATCATCTTTCGAAGGAGCCAAAATTTCATAACAGGAAGCAAGATGCAAACGTTTATGTAACTCAGGGATATCGGAGCAAGAGAAATTAGAAGAGTAAACTTCGTAGTATGGCTAACCCTCGGCGAGCATATTCTCCTCAGCCCGAGTAACCGAATCATGGCATTCAGATGAAGCCTCGTTCAGCGTGCCACTTGCCGCCACTCGCTGCCTTCCGCCCAGTCGCGCCGCATTGCCAAGGGACACGGTCCCCTCGAATTTTGAGCCATTAACCTCGATGATATTTTCGGATGTTCTTTTCTCAAGACAATGAGGATGAGAAGTTGTTCTCGACTCAATGGAATCACCATCGTCACAAGGCGAAATTGACGTGCTAGTGGACGTGGAAGATGACATTTCTATTCTATGCTAGTATGAATAAAAAAAAAAAAGTTGAAGAATTTTTGCTAATATTCTATATTGATGTTAGTAAAAATAAGTAAAGTCAGAGATACCTGATACAATAAGCTAGCCGGAAGAGAAGAGGAGAGATCAAGAAAATCAATTCGAGGAAGAATTGTTGTGGAATTTTTGAAAATCCTAAAAGTAATGTCGCATGCACAAGTTCGTAAATTTGAAGGCAAGGAGGAAAAATTGGAAGCTTTCAAGGCAGGGAGGAAAAAAATAGCACTATTTTGTTCATCTTTTGAGGTGAAGTCTTTATTACGTATTTTAGCATATTATCTCGTAGTAGTTTTAGAGCATAAATCACATTTCAATTTATACATTTTCTTAGTGTAAATTTCTAACCGCATCAATTATACTAAATAACCCTCTTATATAGTATAATTATTGTTCAACTCGCTTATTTTGAGCACATTATAGACATTTCTCTTTTATCATAAAATCTTAAAATTGTCCATTTTCAATAGAATACTAATAGAATTTGCTAATGTAATTAAAAAATATATTTTTTAGACGGCATACACCACGCCATCTTCAAACAATTTTATTTTAATTTAAGGGAATTGAAGACGACATGATACATGTCGTCTCCAATTTCTTTTCTTTTTTTAATTACAGATTAATAGTTTTTCTTTATTTCTGGCTCATTTTTCTTCCTTTTTCGTGCATTTTTAGGTTTCAACTTGAACATATAAATTGTAGACTTTTATATAAAATTTGTAACGCCACAAGAATGGGATCATTTCGATGCCCGATTGAAGAAATATGACAAAGTAAAAGAGCAACATTGGAGCAATTTTTTAAAGAAAATAATGACTTTTCCTTATTTACTGCTCAGTTTTCTCCCTTTTTCTTACATTTTTAAGCTTCGACTTGAACATATAAATTGTAGACTTTGATATAAACTTTGTAACGTCACAAGAATGGGATCATTTCGATGTCCGGTTGAAGAAATACGACAAAGCAACATTTAATCATTTTCTTAAAGAAAATAATGACTTTTTTCTTATTTCCGGCTCATTTTTCACCCTTTTTCGTGCATTTTTAGGTTTCAAATTGAACATATAAATTTGAACATTTCATTTTTTAATGCTCAAATGTTGTTTTATCGTACTTCTTCAACCAGGCATGGAAATGATCCCACTCGTGTGGCGTTACAAAGTTTATATAAAGTCTACAATTTATATAATCAAGTCGAAACCTAAAAATCCACTAAAAGGATGAAAAATGAGCCAAAAATAAGAAAAAAGTCACTATTTTCTTTAAGAAAATGCTCAAATGTATCGTATTTCTTCAACAGGGCAACAAAATGATCTCATTCTTGTGGCATTACAAAGTTTATATGAAAGTTTACAGTTTATATGTTCAAGTCGAAACCTAAAAATGCACGAAAAAGGGAGAAAACTGAGCCGTAAATAAGGAAAAAGTTATTATTTTGTTTAAGAAAATGGACAAATGTTGCTCTTTTGCTTTATCGTATTTCTTAAACCGGGCATCGAAATGATCCTATTCTTGTGGCGTTACAAAGTTTATATGAAAGTCTACAATTATATGTTCAAGTCAAAACCTAAAAATGCATGAAAAAGAGAGAAAAATGAGTCGGAAATAAGGAAAAAGTCATTGTTTTCTTTAAAAAAATGCTGAAATGTTGCCTTATCGTATTTCTTCAACCGGGCATCAAAATGATCCCATTCTTGTGGTGTTACAAAGTTCATATGAAAGTTTACAATTTATATGTTCAAGTCGAAACCTAAAATGCACGAAAAAGAGAGAAAATTGAGCTGTAAATAAGGAAAAAGTTATTATTTTGTTTAAGAAAATGAACAAATGTTGCTCTTTTGCTTTGTCATATTTCTTAAACCGGGCATCGAAATGATCCCATTCTTGTGGCGTTACAAATTTTATATGAAAGTCTACAATTATATGTTCAAGTCATAACCTAAAAATGCATGAAAAAGGGAGAAAAAGGAGCCGGAAATAAGGAAAAAGTCATTATTTTCTTTTAAAAAATGCTCAAATGTTGCCTTATCGTATTTCTTCAACCGGGTATCGAAATGATCCCATTCTTGTGGCGTTACAAAGTTTATATGAAATTTTACAATTTATATGTTCAAGTCGAAACTTAAAAATGCACAAAAAAGAGAGAAAACTGAGCCGTAAATAAGGAAAAAGTCATTATTTTCTTTAAGAAAATGAACAAATGTTGCTCTTTTGCTTTGTCGTATTTCTTAAACCGGTCATCGAAATGATCTTATTCTTGTGGCGTTACAAAGTTTATATGAAAGTCTCCAATTTATATGCTCAAGTCGAAACCTAAAAATACACGAAAAAGGGAGAAAATTGAGCCGTAAGGAAAGTCATTATTTTCTTTAAGAAAATGCTCAAATGTTGCTCGTTTGCTTTGTCATATTTCTTGGGCATCGAAATGATTCCATTCTTATGGGGTTACAAAGTTTATATGAAAACCTACATTTTAAATGTACAAGTTGAAACCTAAAAATGCACGAAAAAGGGAGAAAAATGAGCCGAAAATAAGAAAAAAACTATTAATCCGTAATTAAAAAAAATGAAAATTGAAGACAACATGTATCATGTCGTCTTCAGTTTTCCTTAAATTAAAAAAAATAAAATTGTTTGAAAACGGCATGGTGTATGCTGTCTTCTAATTAGAAGATGTCGTCTTGTATTATATGTATAAATCTTTTAAAATTATATTATTTTGAGATTTTTTTATTTTTTCTACACTATTCTAATAAAAACCCCATAAGTTTTTGGTGGGAGCCATAAAATCGGGAGGAAAAATGAATTTTTGTGTTGAGGGTAATTTTGTCGGCTTATAATAAGTATACATTAGCTATTTTTCTTTTCTTGATTTCAAAATGACGATAAAAGGTTATTTGACACTTTCCTTCATGTTTAACTAAACATAATTACTCATGTAGGTTGGATATAAGGTTTTATTATAAAATATGAATATCTATTATGAGTGATTCTGTTCAAAATAAGTGAGTTGGAGTGATATTTATGATGCACAGATACTCTTAAAAATGATCAAGTGCATATTGTACAAGTCGTATGGTACAGATAGTCGGATACTCAGGGATATCGCCTAGATACCAAATCTGGCACATTTTTAGGTATCCCAAAATAAAAAGAAAAGAGAAAATTCTGGATATTGTATCCGATGTTAAATTTGAGGTATATGACAACCCTTTGGTACATGACAAATTACTTTTTGAATATTATACAATACTTATTGACTAAAGTAGGAATATAGATTCTTATGTTAAAAATTTTAATTTAAAACTTAAACAAATGACAAAAAAAATTTAAAGAACTAGATAAAATTTTATTTATGTAAATGAATATATTGAATCAAAGATATTGTTAAATTTTATATATCCATCTATATATACATGTATTCTCGTCATATCATATTCTACGATTTTAATATTTAATGTATTTTGTATCTGTTTTATATTGTAATCGTACTTTTGTATCCGTATCATACACTACTACAAAAATACACTATTACAGCGCACCTATTACAGCGGTTCTGCAAAACCGCTGTAATACGGTATTTCGATTTTAACCTATTACAGCGGTTAGGGGTGAACCGCTGTAAAAAAAAACCAAAAAATAAAATAAAAATTGAGACTATTATAGCGGCTCGGGATGCACCGCTGTAAAAGGTTTGAACTAGTTAGGCGGTTCACCCGAACCGCTGTAACACATAAAATAATAAAAAAAAATTAATACACATTTAAAGAGCTAGGGCTGGCCGCCCCTCTCACTCTCTCTCTCTCTCTCTCTCTCTCTCTCTCTCTCTCTCTCTCTCTCTCTCTCTACTATCTCCCTCACCACCATTACCACCACCACCACCACTACCAAGCTCGATTCGCCGCCGTCGCCGCTGCCGCAGCCGCCAATCTCTCTCTCTCTCACTCACTCACCACCACCACTACCCACCACCACCGCCACACTTCGCCTCCGTCCGCCACTCTCCGCCGCTTGCCGCCATACGTCTCTCTCTCTCTTTCTCTCTCTCTCTCTATATATATATATAGCGCCATCCCACTGCCGTCCAGTCGCCGACCCACCGTTGTCCGGTCGTTGACCCACTGCCGTCCCGCCGCCACCACCTCCACCACCACAATTTGGGTAATTAAGCTTTTTTTTATCTATATATATATATTATATTATAAATAATTAATTATATATATATATATTATATTATAACTAATTAATTATATATATTACTAATTAATTATTATCAAATTCATTATACTAATTAATAATGTGTAAAAGATAAGATAATATTGTATTGTTGCATAAATGTATACTTTATGTCACGTATTTCACACATTTTATGTTACGTATTAGTCTACATACTCTAGATTATGTATTTATATGCATGTGTTTACCTTAAGACGCACAATCCCACATACATACATCAAACATATATCGTTCGTACACCCAATCAATATACTTATATGTGCATCATGTCATGCCACATCGTACACACACATATATAGAGTTTGTGCTATGTGTCTCGGGTTTGTGCTATAAATTGGAAATGTAACGGGTTTGTGCTATGTGTCTATATTTGTGCGGATTTGGGATAACCTTTTTTTAGATAAATATGAGAAAAAAATTGTGGTATAAGTAATTCTTGAGATTTGCCTATTTTTGTGGAAATATTTATACTTAAATGCTGGAAATATTTATACTTAGTACGTTGCTGGAAATATGATGCTTTATTTGTAGTTTTATGTAATTTATGTGATCCAACTGGTGATCAATATTTATAGTTGTTGGAAATATAATGCGTTATATGATCCAACTGGTGATCAATATTTATGATAACACGATGCTTTATTTGTCGTTTTATGTGATTTATGTGATCCAATTGGTGATTAATATTTGTAGTTGCTAGAAATATGATGTTTTATGTGATCCAATTGGTGATCAATATTTTCGTGAAGTGAGATCGACATTTTGTGTTTGTTGTGGGTGAAAGATTAGAATGTTGGGTTTGTTGTGGTTGAAAGATACGAATTTTGTTGGTTGCAAGTTTGGGGGAAGATTAAGTCGAGAACTTGGTAGAAATTTTTGCGTCGTTACTCTATCGAATTTTTTCTAAAGTAATGTTAAATAAATTAAAATTAAAATAATTTATTTAATTTAACTCAACTGATGTTAAAATTATTTAATTTAATTAAGAATCAAGATGAATCGAAGTTGGATTTTAGAGGATCGTAAGATCCGAATTATGTTGGTTGCAACCCACCCGGGGGAAGATTAAGTCGAGAACTTGGTAGAAATTTTTGCGGTGTTACTCTGCCGAATTTTTTCTAGAATAATGAGAAATAAATTTAAATGAAAATTATTTAATTAATTCAACTATCAACTGATGTGAAAATTGTTTAAGTTAATTAATTCAGAATCAACATGGATCGAAGTTGGATTTTAGCGGATCGTATGTCATAACAGTATGAGAAAGGGATGAAAGAGTTCATAAAGTTTGCGGTTGAGCATGCACCAAATCGAACAAGGATCACTTGCCCGTGTTTACGTTGTTGTTTTGGAAAGAGAATTAGTCCACGTGAGTGGGAAGATCATTTGGTGTGTAATGGAATTGATAAAAGCTACACAAGTTGGACAAGACACGGTGAAAGCAGTGTCACGTCAGATGATTTGGGTGGTACGTCATATCCATCACAGGATTTCAACATGAATTATTATGAGCCAGATCGTTTGGAGGAGATGACAAATGTGATTTATGAGGATTTGCGAAATTGTCCCAAAATGTTTGACAATTTCATAAGTGACTCAAAGACACCACTATATAGTGGTAGTAAATTCACAAGATTGAAAGCAGTCCTAAACCTGTACAAGTTAAAAGCCAACAATGGGTGGAGTGATAAAAGTATCACAGACTTACTTAATCTATTTAAAAGCATGCTACCCGAGGATAATGTGTTACCTAATCGTACTTATAAGGCTGAACAGATGTTAACCTCAATTGGCATGGGATATGAGAGGATACATGTCTGTCTCAATGATTGCATATTGTTTAGAACTGACTATGCATCATTGAAGGCCTATCTGAAATGTGGTGCCTCGCGGTACAAGAAGAATGGATCTGCTCCTGTCAAAACCATGTGGTATTTGCCCATAATACCACGATTTAAGCGCATGTATAGAAGTAAAGAGTTAGCCAAGGACTTGACATGGCATGCTGATAGAAGGCTTGAAGAAAGAATTGAAGATGACAAGATTCGACACCCCTCAGATTCTCCTCAATGGAAAAAGATTGATGATGATTTCCTTGAATTTGGTGAAATGCGCCTTGTATTGGCTATAGATGGCATGAACCCTCATGGCTTGCAAAGTAGCTCACATAGTACATGGCCGGTGATTTTGATGATCTACAACCTTCCCCCATCGCGATGCATGAAGCGAGAGCATATAATGATGCCTATACTCATTTTTGGGCCGAAACAACATGGAAATGATATAGATGTCTACTTGGCTCCTTTAATTGAGGATTTGAAAGTGTTGCAGGAGACCGGTGTTCAAGTATATGACGGGTTCAGAGAAGAAAATTTCAATCTCAGAGTTATGTTATTTGGAACAATCAATGATTTTTCCGGCAAGAGCAAACCTCGAGGGATATGGTATACATGGCCAATGTGGATGCCCCATATATGTCAAGAGTACAAATCAATATCGATTGACACACTCTCCAAAATATGCATTCCAAGGGCATCGGAGATGGCTAAATCGGAACCATCGATGTCATTGGTGGAAGAAAGCTTTCAATGGGAATATAGAAGAAGGCCGAGCTCCTAAGTGCTTGACTGTGAAGAAGTGTCTGAGAATGTAAAAGACTTGGAGGTCAAATTTGGAAAGACTTTTGCAGGTGGCCTTGCAAAAACTGGGTGGAAAAAAAGGTCAATTTTCTTTGAGTTACCGTATTGGATGTCTTTACATGTTAGACATTTTCTTGATATTATGCATATTAAGAAAAATGTATTTGATAGTGTCATTGGTACACTTCTAAATGTGCCCGGAAAGACAAAAGATGGTGTAAAGGCAAGGCTAGACTTGGTTGAAATGAAGATAAGAGGAAAATTGACACCAACAAATAAGGGGAAACATACTTATTTGCCTCCAGCAGCTCACACTCTATCCAAAAAAGAAAAAATTGCATTATGTGAGTTTCTTAATGGAGTGAAAGTTCCAGAAGGGTATTTTTCAAACATTAGCAGTCTTGTATCAATGAAGAACTTGAAGCTAAAACACATGAAGACTCACAATTGTCATGTAATCATGGATCATTTGCTACCAATTGCTATACGGGTCATTTTGCCAAAAAAGGTGAGAGACACGATACCTAGATTGTGTTTCTTCTTCAAAGCAATGTGGAGCAAGGTGTTTGATCCTGAGCAATTTCCTGCACTTCAGAAACAAATTGTCATCACTTTGTGTGAGCTTGAGATGTATTTTCCACCTGCTTTTTTTTATATATAATGACTCACCTACCTATTTACTTGGTTAGAGAGACACAACTATGTGTACCGGCTTTTATGAGGTCTATATGTATCCGGCTGAGTGTTATATGAAGGTATTGAAAGGCTACGTGAAAAATCGTAGTTGACCGGAAGGTTACATTGTTGAACGGTACATAGTTGATGAAGCAATTACATTTTGCACAGAGTATTTGGCAGATTCTAATGTTGCAGAGCTTCCAAAGTCTCATGTTGTGGGAGGGGGAACAGAAGGAAAAAGCGAAATTGGATAGCAAATTAGTTAGTGTTCCTATTACACAAAGGGATCAGGCACACCTATATGTGCTCCACAACACCGATGAGGTTGACCCATATGTTGAAGAGCATAAGAACCAACTTAGGAGATTCAATCCAATTAAAAATGAGAGCTGGATTTCAAGAGAGCATAACAAGAGTTTCATCGATTGGTTCCAAAATCATATTGAAGAGAAACAGAAAGAGAATCCACTTTCAATTTCAGATAAATTGACACGACTGTTGATGGGTCCGGACAGACTAGCATTTTGTTACTCAGGTTATCGTATAAATGGTCGCACATTCTATATAAAAGACCAAGATGAACGAAGTACAATGCAGAATAGTGGTGTGAGTCTTGTAGCTCAAGCAATGCATATCTCAAGTGCGAAAGATAATAACCCTATCTATGCCGATTTATCATATTGTGCGGTGATTGAACGCATATGGGAGCTTGATTATAGTTGATTTCGGGAGCCTGTATTTGGATGTAGGTGGGTTGACAATAAAAATGGTGTCGATAATAGTGAAATAGGCTTCACTCGAGTAGACCTTGAAAGGGTGGGATACAAAGATGAACCTTTCATTTTGTCATCACAAGCTCAGCAAGTGTTTTTTGTCACCGATCCTATTGAGAAGAGGTGGCCCATTGTTTTATCGGCAAACAAAAATACTTGTATTGATGATGATTATGAAGAAAGTGAAGATGATGGAGAAAATCCTATCTCATTAGGTGATTCACAATCAATTGACAGTGACGATGACTTGGATATAAGTGATGATGAATTGTATATGCGCAAAATCACCAAGAGGAGATATGGATTAATCCATCAGTTCATCGGCGTACTAGCAAGAATGGTCGTACCGATGGGAAGCAAAAGACTGCTAAGCCAACGACAAAAAGAAAACGATGAAAGGTATTTGAACTTATTTCATAATTGTAGGATAGACTTGTTTTTTTATCAATATTTATACTTAGTTGCTAGAAAATTTATATTCTTGAGATTTACCTATTTTTGTGGAAAATTTAAGGGAAATAGGGACTTGACTGAATTTAAGGTTAATTTGGGTTAGCTGGGGGTTAATTACGTTTAATTGGGGATTAAATTATGTTTATTTTGTGGTTTAGGATACATTGATCCAACTGGTGATCTATATTCATAATTAGTTGTTGAAAATATGATGCTTTATTTGTAGTTTTATGTGATTTATGTGATCCAACTGGTGATCAATATTTGTAGCTGCTGGAAATATGATTCTTCATGTGATCCAACTGGTGATCAATATTTATAAAATGATGCTTTATTTGTAGTTTTATGTGATTTACGTTATCCAACTGGCGTATTTATTACTTCTATTTTCAAATTATTATCGCCAAATGAATCTGCCAAATTTATATAAATCTAACTTCTATATTTTTTAGCTTTTGTGGGTCGATGGCTTCAGATCCTACTGGTAGTTTTCCTGAGGATGATGTATATAGATCAGATAGCCGTCATGAAAAAGGATATACGGAGAGGTGTCACAGCTATGAAAAAAGTTATCAAGGCAAGAAGTCAAGGTATAAGGCTACCTGTCGGCTGGAATGACAGAGGCCAAGCAGTTGACCCAAACAAATCAACAGTTGTTGGTTATATAGGAGTCTTGGCTTGGCAGAACGTGCCAATTACTATGAATGATTGGCGAAAAGTCCCGTCACCAATTAAAAAAAATTTTTGGCATGAAACAAAGGTGATTTGGATATTATCATATTTCTAAGTGTTAATGTATTTTTTGTTGATTTAATTTTCTCTAAATTATAATTTAATATATACTTTGTTGTTTGTTTTTTGTATTGGGCATTTGATATTGAAGAAAGTAGACAAAAGTACGTACTAGGAAAAGCTACGAAGCTAGCACGTAACTTTAGGAGCTACTTGAGTAAAGTGTGGGTGCGAGATGATGATGAAAACATTAATTACAACCCACCCTCACAATATGAGATATCTCAAGCTGATTGGACAACATTTGTAGATCTTCGCCGAAGTGAAGAGTTTCAGGTAGCTAGTCATTTTAATTTACGGTTTCATTTGTTGGTTATTGCGTTTATATTTAACTAATAATTTGATTATGTAATAAACAGAAACTAAGTAGGGAAAATCTGGAAAAAGCAAAGGAACCTGAATATCCTTACCGGAGATCACGTCTTGGACATGCTCTTGTGGAGCAAATTGAGGTATGTAGTTCATTTAGCAGTGAATGCTTACAATTTTTTTAATAAAAATTTCTTGTTAATAAATATATATTTTTTAATCAAAATATAGATGAATAACAGAAGGGATGCGGGATCCGATTGCACAGAGGTGACACGAGCACTCGTGTAGAGGATTGCGCGTTATGATAAAACAAACCAAATTGATAACGACAATGTTAGAAGAGTAGTGAATGAAATGGTGAGTTATTTGCAATTTTAGCTCTATAATGTGTTGTATGTTTGTTTTGAAGTTCACTAATTTTTTTATTTTTTAAATGTATTATTACAGGAGAGCATTTCACAAGAGAGTAATAGCCATAGTGGAAATGAGAAGAGTCGAGATGATCTATTGGCTAAAGCTCTTAAAAAAAATGAGCAGCCGGGTCGCGTTAGGGGTGTTGGCTTTGGGGTCTCACAAAGAGACTACTTTACGGATCCAAAGCCTGCTAAAGAAATGGAGATGGAAAGCTTGAGAAATATGGTGAAAAACCTCTCCGAAACTATGCTTGCCATGCAACGCCGGATTGATGTTTTGGAAGCGCCTAACTCGCGTCAGCCACATGAAGATGACGTGGTTTTTTTGAAAGATAGCTGCCCAGATAAGATGTTTCCTGAGGTAATGATTTGAACTTGTTTATTGATCATGTAACTTGCAACTCTCTATTTCTGTAAATCACACAATACTTTCTAATATAATGTTGTATATATATATATATATGTGTGTGTGTAGGTTATCGCTCCATGTCAATTAGCACTTTCATCATCGTCATATCGTGTGGTGGCTAAAGGACCGATGCACAATCGAGTGGTGATTAATAAAATACTTCACAACTGTCCATTAACCACCAACCATGTGAAAGTGCGCATTGACACTGCAGTTGAGGCGGATACACTCCTACCCGTCCCTCTCAATGATGAAATGCTCACCATTTCTAGTGCTCTGGGTACCTTTGTTGCTTGGCCATCGAGTCTTGTCATTGTCACTGATGCACCGGTATGTAATTAATAGCTGGTCGTTAATAAATTATAACAATTATTTAGGGTTACTAAATATACTTTGGTGTGTAACATTCATGTTTTATTTTCTTTGCTTAAACAGTCTTTTGGACCATACAAATCATCTGGAAATCAGAAATCAGGGACGTCGAAGAAGTCAGCTGTCAACCCAAAACCTCCGGTGGTTAAGCCTGCATGTGAAGGTGACAGATGTGCAGACCTTGTACTAGATGGACTCCCTGATGACCTTTTATTTCTGGGAAAGTACACGAAGATGATGTTTATTAATGCCCAGATCACTATAGACATCAAGGAAAGAATCATGAATTCTGCATTCTTATAGTATGTTGGGAAGGAAGAGATCTGTCACCTTCTGTGTCAAGAAGAGATAGGAGCCTCTATCATTATAGCGTACATGAAGTAAGTTTTTTAATTATTTTATTGCATCTGAACTATGATTGTTTTCGTTACTCGAAATTCATTTTTTATGCTCAATTTAGATGTTTGTGGGTTAAGTACGTGATCCCCAAAGGGAAAGAAGCAAGTTTTGGGTTCCTTAGCCCACATTCCCCACATTCCATATCTGCGAGAATAGGCAAGCATACTAAACAAGTGCAGTACATAGCAGGTGCTATGATACAGAGTGCACAAAAGGATAAGTTATTTCTTGCACCTTACAACACCGGGTGAGCTACTAAAGACTCAACTTTAATTTGTAAAACTAGTTACGCAAAACAAATTTTGAAATTATCTTTTGAATACTTTTTAGGAGACATTGGTTGTTGCTTGCAATTGATTCAAGAGGTCGTTTACTATCTGGATTCTTTGCATGGTGAGCTGGATTACTGAGATGGATGACACAAAAAATCAATCAGTATGTTTTTCATTCAATCAATGTATCCATTATATTTAATATTTTTTTTAAAGTGTATATTTATTTCACATAATTGCTTGTTTTTGACATATTTCCTTATTTTTTTATATTTTTTTATAGGGCTGCGCACATATTTCGTGCAAATCGCAACAACCGTTCCAAGAAATCTAAAAACAAGGCCTGTCAATGGATTAAAATAAAGGTTAGCGTTTTCTAGTTTCAAGAGATTATATATTCGTATAGATGTTAGTGTTCTAATACAATGTAACTTTGATTACTTTTGTAGTGCCCCCGGCAGACAAACGAGGTGGATTGTGGCTACTTCGTTATGAGATTCATGAAAGAGGTTATTAGCCACGGACAATCTATAATCCCAACAACGGTATGCATAATCCTAATATATACTTAATTTCTATCCTTTTTGAAGTTATTAAACCTTTGGTAGGTAATTGAAACGTCATTTGAGTCTGCAATTAATCTCTATATATATCTTGCAGTACTTTCATAATTCTCAATCCTTCTATACTCAATAGCAAATTGATGAAGTATGCTGCGAAGTGGCACGTTACATTTTCTTAGCAGCTCCTTAGAAATTAGGCAATGTATTTTTTGTACATTATGACTTGTTGTAAATTGTGACTTGATTTATTGTATTTAATTAGTTGATTGTAAATTAACACGTGATCATTTGTTAGAGATTATAAAATTTTGTTGTTGGAGGAAAGAGATGGTAATATTGAAGTTTAGGATTTTTGTTGTTTATGTTGAATATGTTTTACTGTACAGCTAAAATTTGTTGGGTTGGTTTATTTACTGTACATGAATATTACCATAATAGGGTGCAAAATATAAAAATAAAAATAAAAATTCGACACCCTATTACAGCGGTTCTGAACCGCTGTAATTTCATCTATTACAGCTCTTCCGGCTGGAACCGCTGTAATAGGTGATTTTTTTATTTTTTTTAAATTTTTTGAACCCTATTACAGCGGTTCAGACTAGAACCACTGTAATAGGGTATCCCTATTACAACGGTTTTTTATTGAACCGCTGTAATAGGGGACCTATTACAGCAGTTTTTAACCGCTGTAATAGGTCTAAACCGCCTATTATAGCGGTTAAAACCGTTGTAATAGGTACAAAAAAATTGTTGTAATAGGCCTTTTCTGTAGTAATGATATCATATTTATATTCTTATATTCATATTAGTGTATCATAGATTGTCATTATACTAAAAAATGGGTAGAGTATAATTTGCAAGTGCATGGATAAACACAAGTATACAACTAGCTAACAAGTCAACCAAACCAATTAGTGGTACATATTCACAGAAAAAGACATTTGGTTCATGCCGCTGTACGTAGTGGCATGATGTGTCCAACTGAATTCCGACGTCCGAGAAGTTGAATTAGTAGATGATTATGTTATAAAAACAAAATGATAATATTATCTTATGTCCCAACGAGTAACTGCACAATTGAGTATATATATTCACTTAATTGCCAATGAAAAAAAGGGCAAAGAAGAATACATCTCAGTTGAGCGGCATGAACTAGACCACAAGAAGGCTGAAGCACAACATTCTGGTCATGCGGCATGGCGTTCTATTAGTTTAGTTGTAATTTAATTAAACATAGATAAAAAAGTATTAGAGAAACTAAATGATGAACTAATTTTAAGAAAATAAATGAAGATAACAATTATAAAAATATGGCTTAATTTCAGGACCTATCTCTTTCATTTTACAAGGACAAGATCAATAATATATATTCATTTAGAATCTATTCATGGTATTAAATATCTGTCGAAACTTGAAATTTTAGATGTTCAAGCATATTCGAAATCAAACTTCACTTTCAGTTCGATTTTGTAAACTTTCCATCGATGTTTCCACCAAGATCAAAAAGGTTATGTTTGGTCATATTTTCAAGGTTGTTTTAGAATTTTGTATTGAAAATAAAGATTATAGATGTTGGTTGGAGAATGTTCAATTTTGTAGTTCTTTAGTTGTGTTTTAAAAAAATAGTTGGAAGTAGTATTGATGTGATATAAATATGATATTTTATTAAGATTTGAGGTAAAAAAATGATTGAGCTAGATGTAAAGTAAGAGAGAAAATAATTTGGTAGTGAGTATAACGTAATTAATGATGAGAAATAGTGTGTTCTGACTGAAAATGTGTAATGCTGAATGTTTATATAGAAAAATGTGCAGTAGAAAGTGAGAATAAGTTTTTTGGAGTAAATGTGTTTAAGTATGGATTTTTATTTTCTGTTGATCCAAAAAATGAAAATTCAACAGAAAAAATAGGGCCAAACACAGCCAAATTTTTCACTATAACTCGAAAATTCAAAAAAATTGAGTATTGTTAAATATATTCATATTTTAGTTATGTAGTAATTTTTAATGTTAGATAATAAATTTATTAATACGCATACTTACTAACTTAATAATGAATAATTTTATTAAAAAAAGATTATTCGATCACATATTTTTATAATTTGTAAAGTTGAGTAATTTAGAGGGACAAGAATTTTAAGAAATGAAATCACATTTTTGGCACAAACAAAAGATGTATATGAGTAATAAATTTTTGACATATATTGTGACTTTCTTACTACAAGAAAAATATTTAGCTACTTATTTATATATTCTAAGTAAATAATAATAATTTTGAATATTCTTGCAATTGAAAAACAATTTAGATGATATTGCACGTGAGGGAGTATATCTATTGTCATACAATAGTAAAAAAGTATTAAAAAGGTCAAATTTTGTTATAAAGATAGAAAGAAATATGTGTTTTTTGGGTGAAATAACACTAGCTATTTACCTTTTATATTGTTTGAAGAGCGTATAAATGACAAATAAGCATGTCAATAAAGGTGAGAAACATGAAAAGCACGCTCAATTTCAAATGAAAATTGGTTTTTTCGCAGACTTCAAGGACATATGGGGTGATTAGGCTATTTCGTGATCCTAGGGGGTTTTTAGCAAAAAAGTTATAACACATAGTTTTTTTTTGCATTTAATCCTTTTTGTATATTATATAAATATATATTGTTTTATGAATATATGTGTTTTATATATATATATATATATATATATATATATATATTCATATGGGTCATCATTTTTAATTTTTCCGAATGGGCCCAATTTATTAAATTGAAAAAGGCCTTCAAAGGAAAAATTTGTGAAAAGCTCAAGAAAGTGCTCGGGAGAATGCAGGGAGAAAAGTCCAAAAGAAATCTCATCAAAATGCTTACAAGAAGGATTGCATGGACATGGACTCTTAAAGGGGATAATATTCTCACAACTACTAAATCCCAAATTGTGAGATTTTATCTATTTTTTATCCCTAAAATATCTAAATGCAGTGGAAGACAAATTGAGGACTCTTCATCCTCCAAAAAACCGCCCACTTCATTATAAATAGGGGGAATTTTTATTTTTTATGTTATTTTTGGGAGAAGTCAAATTTTAGTAAGAAGAAAAAGTGTATTTACTTCAAATATTAGGGTTTATGTATTTTAATATTCAGAGTCAATAAAGAAGTTTATTTCTTCTTCCATTTCTCTACATTTTGGAGTTTTAATTTATTATTCCCACATATCAATATAAAAATAAATTCAAAAGTCTTGTTTGGCTATTTGAATTTTCTTGGTGTAAAATCGAACCAACATCAAGTGGCGCCGTCTGTGGGAAAAGGAGTTTAAGACGTAAGTTATTGCATTAAAATGGAAGGAGTTCAAGGATTGAGACATTCGGAGCGAAGAAATGCCGTCGTGCAACCGCCGGCAGCAGCGGCGCAACCACCGCCGGCCCGACGGCAAGTGAAAAGGATGCGCCTCCCGCGGCCACCACGCAGCCCGGTGTCACACCGGGGGAGTTGTTGATGGTAAATCCCGTGCCTGCTTCGGTTTCCGTGTTACCCTCTTCAGAAAACACCACCGTTGCATCGAGATTCATTCAATCATTACCTCAAGGGAGCTTACCCTCACAGCAGGTGTCCGCGACGGGTATCCCACGTGTATATACACATCGTCAGAAAGCAGGTCACGTATCCCCTCCTAACTTGGAGGGACCTATCCAACCACCTCATCCACAAGTGGTCAATAAGAACGGAGGACTCACCCCGTCAGCGCATGGACAGGTGTCTGTAGGCGAAGGAGGTCAACAATTGGAAGAAAATGACGAGCACCATGCTCACCAATTAGCATATGCTATCCCATCAGGTGTCCAGCGAGTAGGGAGCGAGCTCCCTCCCGCGGATCAATGGGGACGAATATTTACTACGGCGATGGCCTCTGCTTTACAAGGAGGATACACACGACTGAGGAGAGAGGTTCTAGTGAGCATTTCATTGCCACCCCCTCCAGTTGTCACCTCTGCTATCCCCGTGGCTCAAGGTTTAAAGGGGGCGACGTTCTTTACGACACCTTTCCCTCCTAGTCAAACCTACGGAAGGGGTGGTCATCTCCATGAAGGGACCTCAGGAGGAAACTAACAAGGATGGAGTCACCAGCACCTTGGTGAGATGGGTAATACACCCTGGAGGCAACAGCCGGTGAACCCTATGGGTAACAATATGATGCGCCCATAGGTGATGGAAGGATTCGAGGACTTAAGGGAGAGAAGAAATGAAGAAGGAAGAGTCATGGAATGCACACAATCTGAGAAAGTTATACACTTGAAGAAAGGATTATCCACATGAAGTTAGTACGCTTATTGCTTTTCTAAATAAATGCTTGATTTGGAAGAATCTAGAAGTAGTTTGATTTTCATTTTTTTTTATTATCATGTAATGCATGCCCGTTTTCTCCTGATGAGACTGACAAATAATGAAGTTTTTGTGTTATTATCTCTAACGCCATGTCGCCATGAAAATGATAACATATAAGATAACAACATCAGGCAGCTGGTAATTCTCCACGTAAATCTCCACACGACGTAAGCCCTGACATTAACAACATCAGGCAGCTAGTAATTCTCCATGCGGCGTAAGCCCTAACATTAACAACATCAGGCAGCTGGTAATTCTCCACGTGGTGTAAGCCCTGACATTAACAACATCAGGTAGCTGGTAATTCTCAACGTAAATCTCCACGCGGCGTAAGCCCTGACATTAACAACGTCGGGCAATTGGTACTTCTCCACGTAAATCTCCAAGAAGTGTAAGCCCTGACATTGACTACTTCAACAAGCCGGTAATTGATAGGAGCCGTTTTTGCATGAGTTTTTAGGCCTTTTTAGTGACAATTTAGGCACGTATATAGTTTATTTCGTGCCACTCGTGCGTTTAATATGTGTGTAAACTGATTTCAGGTAGTAAGCGACGATGGACGAAGAAAAGGGCAAAAAGATGACTCATTTATCCAACTCTACTCAAGGCTTCACAGTGAGGCGCCCAGGTGCCACTTTACCCGCGCCCAGGTGCGATCCTAGCAGACAGAAGTTAGGCTTCGCAGAGACACGCCCAGGCGCCACTTTACCCGCGCCTAGGCGCCACACCTCGCGTGCCTAGGCGCCTCCATTCTCCATGCCTGGGCGCCCTTGAGCTTTTGCCCCAAGAAACACACGCCATGTAGGCTGCGCCTAGGCGCCGATCGACGCGCGCCCAGGCCCCGCGGTAACAGAATTCTGGAAGTATAAAATTGGATTTTTCAATTCATTTGAAGGGGTCAAAATCTGGAGATTGGAGGCGATTTGCTGGGTTTTGGGCCATTTTTCATCAACTCTAAGAGGCTAAGAAGGAGGTTTAGCTTGGGATTGAAGCTCTTGACTCGGATACATCATCGATCAAGCAATATAGGGAGTTTGTATATGTTTTTCATTACATACTTGTCTATGATTATGTATATGACTACATTAGGCTCTTTTATGTTATTAATTATGAGCTAAATTTGTGAGACTAAGGCCATGTGAAGGCCAAATTTATGAGTCAATATGTATGAAGTTATTTTTGTATTAATTCTCCAATTGTTTTGTGTGTTAATTTTATGCTTTTATTCCAATCATGTGCTTGATCACCATGTGCTTGCTATCTTTCCTAATCTAGTTGATCGAGAGAAGATAGGTTAGGGTTCAAGGGAATTAACACATCATCCGAAACAAATGAGGAATTGCTCCTAGAAATAAGTAAAGATTTTTGGGTGCTGTTAGCCGGATTTATTCGGGAAAGCTCTAGAACATTAATGCGTGGTTATTCATTAGATTCTCGGATAGACATATTTAGAGAACCGTCAATTAATCATAGGATTATTATGAGCCGAGACATCGGGTAATAGTTAACTTAAGAATTTCCACCAAAGCAATAGGAGTCTAATAATTCGAGGAGTAACCATATATATTGACGAGTAGATTCGGTTGTAGCATGTGCCTCGGTCATTTTATCATACGTGAGTTTTAATCTATAGCTCGTTCCTCTTTCATCCTTCGTTTATTCAATCAATTCTTGCACGTTACTTTAATTGTCTTTTTTTTATTGTTAATCATAAACTAAAATACCTAGTCCTTGAGGTTCGACAACCCGGACTTTTAGTCCACTTTTTTACTACGCACGATTAGAGTGTCAAGTTTTTGGTGCCGTTGCCGGGGACTTGTTTATTTTAGTTTATAATTTTTTGTTTACGTTTTCATAATTCCTAGTTTGTTGTTCATCTTCTTGTTTTTCCTTTATTTTCGTATTAGTCTAATTTTTGTTCTTGTGCTCAATTGATAGGTTTGGTTTGTGGTGCATGACCCGCTCATCCAACGAGCCCCTCTACGATTTCGAGCCCGAGATTGAGCGTGTTCTTCGGGATAGTAGAAGAGCTCAAGAAATGGCACACAATCTCAATCCAAATCCGAATGGGAACTTCCCCGATATGAATCTTCCAGAGAATAGGGAGTGGTTGCAAAATCTGTTTCAAGCTATGCAACCGGCACCTCCACCGCCTCCGCCATCGGTTCGTGGTAATCAACAACCCCGGGCACACACTACACCGGGACCCGTTATTTCCCGGATTTTGCTACTCCACATTTCCACATTCCTTCTCACATGTTCGGGATGGTTCACGCGGAGCCTTTTTATGGTGACTCAAGAGACTCACCTCATGACCACCTCGATCACTTCGAGAATGTGATATCTACTATGCAATTCAACCCACGAGACCTTGATGCCATCCGTCTCCTACTATTTCACTTCTCCTTGAAAGATGAGGCTACTCTTTAGTACAAGTCATTGCCCCCTCAATCAATTGGAACATGGGATGATCTAGTAGATGAGTTTCTCAAAAAATTCTTCCCTCCATCAAAAATCAACGACCTTAGAAGTGAGATTAAGGGGTTCAAACAAACAAGGAACGAGTCCTTAGGATCTGCATGGGCAAGGTACAAGGGTATGCTTCGAAAGTGTCCCGATCACAACTATACCCGAGATGAGCAAGTTCAACATTTCTATAATGGAGTCTGATCTTGGATTTGACACCGACTCAATGCGGGAGCCGGTGGTGACCTTTTGGGCCTTGATAGTAGGACCGTGTGGATTAAGCTTGAGCAAATGGCTAGGGAGGATGAACTTTACCCCAAAGATGATGATGAGATTCTTCCACCAAATCGACGGGTTGCTTGTGTGCAAGAGTTAGAGGAAGTGGTTGCCCCAGAACCGGAGGTTGTAGATGTAAATTTTGTTGGGAATCATAATCGACACCAGTTGAACTTTCATGCACCCAAATATTTTCCAAAAAGGCCCAACCCCGCACAAAATGCACAACCGGGGATTTATCAAGCTCCACGGCCACCTTTCAATAACCCACCCCCGAGGCAAGGCAACTTCAATGAACAAGGTCAAGGTCAAGGTCAAGTGCAAGTGCGACCTTCCACAACCGATGAGAGACTCGATGCTCACATGAAGAAGTCCGATACGTCGTTCAACGAACTTCGGAGTATGATGAAGGATATGTTTATGGAGATGAAGGATTTGCGAACACAAGTGGGTCAAATTTCCAATGTGGTGAATGGTAGAGCCCCGGGGACTCTACCAAGCGACACGAAAAAAAACCCGAAGGCTCAATGCAATGTCGTAGCCTTGAGAAGTGGAAAACAATTGGAGAGTGAAATTGCCAGTACGTCGGCTCCCAAGCGCCCCTCTTATGGTGCCCAAGCGCCAGATCTCCCCTGCTCTGAATAGGAGCTTCGTAGTTCCGCGCCTAGGCACCCATCATACGGCGCCTAGACGCCACCCATGCCCCTGCAAGAAGAATCAGTTTTTCAAAATTTCACAAAATTGCACAAGCTTCACATGTAGAGGTACCACCCCCCCCCCCCCCAAAACTTGGACCGAAATATCTAAAACATGGAAACATGGATAAAGATGACTACAATGGAGCTAGTACTCCCCAGTCACGCGCCCGAGCGCCCTATGTCACACGCCAAGGCGCCAAAAAATCCGCGCCTAGGCGCCGATATACACGCCCAGGCGCCGTCTCCTGTTTCACCCGGTTTTAATTCCTCAACTCCAACGCTTTCTCCTCCTATCGAGGTTCGTCTCCCCTTCCCAAATGCACACAAGAAGAAGAAGAAGGAGATGGATCCGAGCTTTCTTCGGATTTTGGCAATCCTTCATGAGATGAGGATTAACATTCCGTTTATTGATGCCATTCTCCAAATGCCGAATTATGTAAAGTTCTTCAAAGACACACTCTCCAACAAACAGAAGTGGGAGGAAAATGAGACGGTGTGTCTCACTGAAGAATGCTCCGCCGTATTGCTCAATAAATTGCCAACTAAACTCAAAGATCCCGGGAGCCTCACAATCCCGTGCACAATTGGGTCTTTGTCATTCGAGAAAGTGTTATGTGACTCGGGGGCTAGCATCAATCTCCTCCCGTATTCGCTATTTAAGAAGTTAGGCCTTGGCAATCCCAAGCCGACCTCAATAAGCCTTCAACTCGCCGATCGATCAATCAAGAGGCCTAAGGGGATAATCGAAGATGTTATTGTCCAAGTCGACAAGTTTTATTTCCTGGTAGATTTTGTGGTCCCTGATATGGAGGAAGATGTGGAGGTGCCATTAATCCTAAGGAGACCATTCCTAGCCACGGGTAAGGCGGTGATTGGCATTGCTAATGGTAAGCTCACTTTGAATGTGGGTGACGACAAGGTTACCTTTGATGTCTACAAAGTCCTCAAACATCCTCTTGATCATGACTCGTGTTTTCGAATTGATACGTTTGACTCGTTGATTGTTGAGTATTTGCAGGGCAATACGATTGAAAATTCATTCGAACGGGATCTTATGAACTCCATACAAGTGGACTCGGAGAGTGAGGATCAAGTGGAAAGCTATCTAAGCTTGGAATGAAAATCTTCCTATCATTCAAGAGGCTTCATCAAAGTTGATAGATCATTGTCGGGAGTCACTCGCCCATCTATTGAAGAACCCCCTTCTCTCGAACTCAAACCCCTCCCCTCCCACCTTAAATATGTGTACTTAAATGATGATGAGACACTACCATTGATCATTTCTTCGTCTCTTTCAGTACCACAAGAAGAGCAACTAATGACAGTGTTGAGGTCTCACAAACGAGCTTTCGGATGGAAAATTGTGGACAACAAAGGCATTAGTCCAGCGATATGTATGCACAAGATACTTATGGAGGACTCCGCCAAGCCTACACGCCAACCACAACGGAGGTCAAACCCACAAATACAAGAGGTAGTAAAGAAGGAAGTGATAAAATTGCTCGATTCAGGTATAATCTATCCTATTTCTGATAGTGCGTGGGCGAGCCCTACCCAAGTGGTGCCCAAGAAAGGGGGGATAACGGTAATTGAGAATGCGAATAATGAATTAATCCCAACTCGTATGCTTAGCGGGTGGTGTGTGTGTATAGATTACCGTTGTTGGTCCCACAATGGCATACGAAAGGGTCTAGAAGGGGGGGGGTTGAATAGACCCTGAAGTCTTTTTCGACTTCACAAAATTTTCGTATCACTTTAGAAATTTGAACGCTTGAGAAAAGATAACTTAGATTTAATGATTTCAACGATTACCAAAGTAGGGTAACGTTTCAATCACTTCATCAGGGTTAGCACAGCAGAAATGTTTTTATAGCTTAGCGTTCGTTTTAACCAATTAGTCGCTTTGCAATTTTACTTGTCTTTTTCAGAATAATATGAAGTGAATAATATAAGACAATAAAATAAATGACACAAAATATTTGTAAGGTTCGTTGGGTGGTGTAATCCCAACTACGTCCTTCTTCTCCTTTTCACTCGGAGGAAATCCACTAAAATGATTCTCAAAGAATCACACAGAATCTTCTACAAATTAGGGAGAGATGTGAAGACGATCTCGAGCTCCTTGATCACACAGATTTCAGCTCCAATAAAGATCTTCTCCAAGATGGCCTTGAGCTCCTTGATCACTCAGACTTCAGCTCCAATAAAGACCTTTCTTCAACAAGCTTCTCTTTCTCAAAAATACTGCTTGTGGAAGTCAACAATCTTTCTCACTCAGATGAAAGGTGTTGAGGGTTTATTGTAACAGGTTTGTTTGATGTTGGGAAGTTCAAACAACTTGGGATATCTCAATAATAGTGTGGGGTTCTTCTTGGAAGATGTTTGAGATATCGGGTGACTGTCTGGAATGTATTTGAGAAGCTTGAAGGATTTTGGCTATGGGGTTTGCAAGCTTTTCTCTCAAATTATTTCTCAGCTCTCTTTCACATTTACGTTTTTTTTTTCACACTCTAACACAGAGATAGCTGAAGGGTACTATTTATAGAGAATTTTGGGATTTGTCCGTTGGACACAAGTCAGGTGCGTGTACCTCACGCGGAGCTTCAAATAGTCCATTTTCTGACATTCCTTAATTTCTGCTGATTCCTATTGGACAGGAGCAGGTTTGAATTCTGAAAAGCTGACAGTCTAGTCAACAAAGGTGGCTTGTCCACAAGTCATACTGTCTGTTTACATTTAATGCACTTATCAAGCATTTAATGCATTTTGAATTTATTTCCCGTTGGAAATAAATATCCGTTGGTGATTGCATTTCAGTCTTTGATAACTTGGGTTTTATCTTCAGGAAAATCTAAACGCTGTTCGCTTGAATAGTGATCGCTTGAACAGTAACACTATTCACTTGAATAGTGGTCGCTTGAATAGTAAGCGTTTGAATAGTGATCGCTTGAACAGTAGCGCTTGAACAGATTCCTGAAATAATTCTTTAGCATTTGACAGACGCTCAAAGCAAATCTTTATCTTCTCTTGACTTCAGACGCTCAAAGCAAATCTTTATCTTCTCTTGACTTCAGACGCTGATCTTCAACTTCATCCTTGATAGACTCACTCAGAATTCTATCAGTGACTTGGTATTAAATACTTAGTCTAAAATCTATAAAGATAAAAATTAAAAGCCTAACAAACTAACAAACTTTCAAATGCTTATACAAGTTTTCTATGAAAGTATAAACTTACATTCTTTTGGGGTCTAACATGAAATCCTATCTTGTCATCATCAAAACATCTAACATGAAATTCCTAACAACCGTAAATTGAATGATGCCACCCGTAAGGATCATTTCCCCCTCCCTTTTATTGACCAAATTCTTGAAAGGTTACCCGGGTATGAGTTCTATTGTTTCCTTGATGGTTACTCCGGATATAATCAAATTGCCATAGATCCTGAGGACCAAGAGAAAACCACTTTCACTTGTCCCTATGGCACATTTGCTTATAGAAGGATGCCATTTGGCTTGTGTAATGCCCCGACCACTTTTCAAAGATGCATGATGGCGATTTTTCATGATATGGTTGAAGATTTCCTAGAAATTTTTATGGACGACTTTTCTGTGTTCGGAACAACTTTTGATACATGTCTTGCTCATTTGAACAATGTGCTAAAACGTTGTGAGGAAACCAACCTTGTTTTGAATTGGGAAAAATGTCATTTAATGGTCTGGGAGGGAATTGTGCTTGGCCACAAGATCTCTCAAAAAGGGATCGAAGTGGACCAAGCCAATATTGAGGTCATAGAAAAACTTCCCCTGCCCACTTCGGTCAAAGTCGTTAGGAGTTTTCTCGGGCATGCCGGTTTCTATAGGCGATTTATCTTGAACTTCTCCAAAATTGCGAAACCTTTGTGTAATTCGCTTGTCAAGGATGCACTGTTTGATTTCAATTCTTCTTGTATGCAGGCCTTCCTCGCTTTGAAGGAACATTTGGTCTCCGCCCCTATCATGTCACCCCCCGATTGGAGCTTACCATTCGAGTTGATGTGTGATGCGAGTGACACCGCAGTTGGAGCGGTCCTTGGCCAAAGAAAGGAAAAGGAATTTCGAACCATTGACTATGCTAGTAAAACTCTTAACGACGCACAATTGAATTGTGCCACCACAGAAAAGGAGTTACTAGCCATAGTATTTGCATTCGACAAGTTCCACTCTTACCTCGTGCTAAACAAAGTAATAGTTTACACCGATCATTCCGCCTTAAAATATTTGCTTGCCAAGAAAGATGCCAAACCGAGACTCCTTAGGTGGATTTTGTTACTACAAGAATTTGATTTAGAGATAAAAGATAAGAAAGAAACCGAGAATGTAGTAGCCGACCACTTCTCATGATTAGAGCTAGTGAATGATCCGTTAGATGAGACATCCATTGGTGAGGAATTCCCGGATGAACACCTCCTTGCTATTTCTGACAATATTTCACCTTGGTATGCTAACTTTGCCAATTACATTGTTACGGGCCTCCTTCCCCCGGATATCACTTTTCATCAAAAGAAGAAATTTCTATTTGATGTGAAGCAATATCTATGGGAAGAACCCTTTCTATTCAAAGTTTGTGCAGATGGCTTAATTCGACGTTGCATACCCGAAACGGAAGTGAATTCTATCCTTTCTTATTGTCATGATATGGTGGTGGGTGGCCACTTTGGGCCCTCCAAAACGGTAGCTAAGATCCTCCAATCAGGTGTCTTCTGGCCTACTCTTATTAAAGATGCATATCATTATGTCAAATTATGTGATTGATGTCAACGAATGGGGAACATCTCTAAACGTCATGAAACACCTTTAAATAGCATGTTAGAGTGTGAGTTGTTCGATGTATGGGGTATGGACTTTATGGGCCCTTTCCTTAGTTCTTGTTCAAACAAATACATCCTTGTTGCGGTAGACTATGTCTCCAAATGGGTGGAAGTCGTGGCCTCGCCCACTAATGATGCTCGGGTAGTCACTCGTTTTCTAAAGAAGCATATTTTTACTCGATTTGGAACTCCCCGAGCCGTCATTAGTGACGGGGGCACCCACTTTCGCAACAAATAGTTCGAACTTTTATTGAAGAAGTTTGGGGTGAGGCATAAAATTTCGACCCCATACCACCCACAAGCGAGTGGCCAAGTGGAGGTTTCAAATAGGGAGATTAAGCGCATCTTAGAAAACACGGTCAATGCATCAAGAAAGGATTGGTCCCTTAAGTTAGATGATGCTCTTTAGGCTTATAGGACCGCCTATAAAACCCCAATTGGCATGTCCCCGTATCGTCTTGTTTTTGGCAAAACATGTCGCTTGCCCGTTGAGCTTGAGCATCGTGCCTTTTGGGCCATCAAGTTTCTGAATTTTAACTCTCAACGTGTAGGTACACAACATTTGCTACAACTCAATGAGCTCGAAGAATGGCATCACCTCGCCTATGAGAATGCAAAACTCTACAAGGAGCGTACCAAAATGTGGCATAACAAGCATATCCTCCCCCGGGAGTTCCATAAGGGAGAGAGGGTGTTACTATACAACTCTCGACTCCGATTCTTCCTCGGGAAGCTTAAGTCTCGATGGTCGGGCCCATTTTTGATTTCCCATGCCTATCCATTGGGCGCCGTCGAGCTTACAACGGATAAAGGACAGACTTTCTTGACTAACGCTCAACGTTTGAAAGCATATGTCGGGCTGGATGGACCGAGAGACAAAGTGTCCATCATCCTCGAGGACCCTCCATGATTTCTTGCCTTAAGTCGAGCTAACGACTCTAAACTAGCGCTTCTTGGGAGGCAACCCAAGCTTTCTTTTCGTTTCTTTTATCATTTTCTCATGTTTCCCATTCGTTGCTTTATTTTCTTGCTTTAAATCCTTGTTGGTTCGTGTTTAAGTGTTTTTCTTCTTCTTTTGAAACAGGAAATGGAAATCCTACACAACAGGTGACCCGCGCCCAGGCGCCGATCATACCGCGCCTAGACGCCTAGGGATCCCAAGAGCTCACTTTGCTTCGCATCATGGCGCCCGAGTGCCACCAGATACGCTCCGCGACGCACATGCCCCCGCGCCTAGGCGCCGAAGGATCTCAACGCCACATTCAGGTACGCAGTTAGGCGCCTAGGCGCCATTTCCTGTACTTATGTAATTTCTTGGTCAAAGAGGTCAAAATTTCTCAATTTCCTCTGAAACCCCTCTCCAAAAGCGATTTTCGGCGACCCTCTCGCTCATTCCGGCCATCTCCACCTTTCTCCACCGCCGATTTCCGCCATCACTCCTTGCCACGCAGTGGGTTCCTTACACATCCGAATTATTGCACCAATTTTTGGGAAAAAGGTGAGTTTTGGCTACCTTCTTCTTATATCTCCAATTTTAGCCGAATATTGGTGTGGATTTTGTGTTTGTGGGAAGCCATTATCTTTTTGAGGATTTGGGGCATTGGCTGTGATATTTGGTGCATATTTTTTGTGAAATTTGTGGATATTGTGGTTTGTTATTGTTGGATTGTGGGTTGATACCTGTTTGTGGAGTGTTGTTGTTGGGTTGGTTGAATTAGGGTAGAGTCGAGAACTTGGGATTCAATTTACGCCTTTACAACACCCATTTGTCATTTGAAAATGCCGAAAACAACCACTAAACAGTCCAAAGGCAAGAAGAAAATAGGTGAGGGTTCCTCTAACGAGCCCGAGACTCCCTTCGATCCCCGTTTTGTGGACCCCAAAGTTCAGATTCTATGCCAAAGTTTGACCACCCCCTTTACTCTAATTAAAGAGAATTATTTGATCATCCGGGGACAGCCCTCTGTGCAGGAGTTGATAAATTTCCATCACCTACAGTTTTTCTGCCAAAAGCCCAAGGCCATCCACCTTCCTTGGGTCCTCGAATTTTTCAATTCAGGTGTGTATTGTGAGATTGAGACTCGAGTATGGACAGGGCCTACACTTTTGGTACGGGGTACGGAGGTCAACTATGCATTGGGAAAGATAAGGGAGTGCATAGGTACCCCCATCCCTCAGACGTGCGAGTTCATGTCTCTATACAACGCGGGGCACCTACGGGTTAACTTATCAGACATTTTGCGGGTCATTGCACGAGAGGGTTGGGAGTGGGTGCCCGGAGATGCTCATATTCCCCGTCAGGCCCTACTTCCCACGGCAGCATTTTGGTTAGACTTCATCAAATTTAATTTGATCCCGAGTACCAACCGGTTAGAGGCTAACAAGGAAAGGGCCACTCTCATTTATGCCATTATGTCCAAGAAAGCTGTAGACTATGCACGGGTGATTCACAAGTCCTTGGAGGACCATTTTCGAAAATTGAAGAACGAGTTGGGACCGTTGATCGTCAAGGAGATGGCCCAGCAAAAGGGTGATGGGCCCACCAGGAAGAACTCCAGCATTCTCCCATCACTTATCACCATTTTGTGCAAGGAGGCTAAGGTTCTGTCATTTCCCATGGAGGGCACGGAGCTCCCTGGTTCTTCTCTAGCTGTGGTAGCTGATGACCCACGGGCCACTTCCAAGAGGCCTCGCCCATCGTCGTCCCGACCTACTAGTTCTCGACAGTTCCCACCGCTGGATGCCGCCGCCATTGGAAAGTTGAGGGATGAATTGAGGGCTGAGATGAGGATGGTTATGACCGACACATGTGCATACTTCCGTCAGCTTCTCATCGAGCAAGACACATTTATTGGCCAGGGCCCGTTTGACTATTCTACTCCTCCACCTTACCCGCTCCCCACTCCTCAGCAGCCCGAGGACGTGCCCGAGTCGGGCGCTATACTCCTTGTGGGAGGTGATAATGATGCTCCTAATGACGAGGGTAGCCCTATGCTCGATTTGGCTAATCTTGGGGGAGGAGAGGACGAGGACTATATTGACCGTTTTGGCACTGAGGAGTAGTCTTGTCATTTATTTTTCCATTTCCTGTTTTGTTTTGTTAGTTCTGTTTATCTTTTGGTTTGGTTTGTTGGATATTATTACCTGTTGGATGCTCTTTTGCTTTCCTTCTAGTTATTTTATCTATGCAATTTTTAGTTTATGCGTGTTTCGTTGTGTTTTTCCTCGTTCCTATCTTATGCTTAATGATTCGGATGGCTAGCATATATTTAAATGTGTAGTAGTTGACATCGTGGCCAACACCGTGGTTGCCACTCTTGGACTCAATTGCCTTAGTGGACTCGGGTTTGCTTTTTAGCAACCCTATGGTGATGTGTGCTTTACCCTTTTCTTTTTCGAACATTGGGGACAATGTTCATGTTAAGGTTTGGGGGGGGAGTACTAGCTCCATTGTAGTCATATTTATCCATGTTTTAGATATTTCGGTCCAAGTTTTGGGGGGGGGGGGTGGTACCTCTACATGTGAAGCTTGTGCAATTTTGTGAAATTTAAAAAAAAAATTGGATAGAATTTCAACCCTTCACTCGATGCATTGAGAATGGTTAATTTGAATACATGGCATGTTTTCTCTATCAATGTGGATTTTAATGACTATACACATCGTTCCTTACTTATGGGACCCTAAACTAGACTAGATTGACCTTAAGATGATTCACATATGCACACAAGTCGAGGGTAGAGGAGTTGAGTGGGTAACCATTTTGAAACACTTAAAGGAGTGATCCCGGAATATCAATCTAGAATTTTCACATGTGTTATGAGTTGAGAATGTTAGCTTTGTATGCTTAACAATGAAAAAAAAGGTTGAACATTGGTATGACTGGAAAATTCAGGCTTAATAGATACTAGGGGCAAAGAGCACCATGCCTAGAATACTGTACTATTATGCTAATTTGAGTTAAGCTCAAGCCAATGCAAGTGTAAAGATTAATAAGGACCTAGTTTGGTTTTGTGGCCTTTGACACTCGAGCGATTAAGCCCTTAGGAGTGTCTCTACACTTAATACCTTAAAGTCGTCCAATTTGGGAGTTATTGGCATAAAGCTCATTACAAGGTCATAGAAAGCCTAAGAGGATCAAACATTGCATATGGTCTAGTCTCAAATGTTTTGAGTTGAAAGTTGCATAAGTTAAAGCCTAAAGTGATGCATTTTTAGTGGCTATGAAGTTTTCTTCAATTCTCGTACTATGTGACTAATCGAAAGTTGATAGATATGGGATTAATGCTTGAAAAGTGGTAAGAATGTCACTCGACTATAATGCTTGAGATTTATTACACAACACCCTTAGGATGATCTTTTCGATGTTAAGGCGTAACATGAGCAAGTGTGTGACCTGCATATATATGTAAATTTGAGCTTAAACAGGTGAATTCATACCAATGTGTTTTATTAATCATATTGATTTGCGTTGATTGATCGGGGTTGAAAATCTTTTGATTTTGTGGTATATCGTCTGCAAACCCTCACGAGACTATAACTCGTCCTTTGAGGTAACTCAAGGGTTCAAAGGCTTGTTGCATCCGCTAAATGCAATCGTGTACTCCACGAAAGTGAGTTAGGTAGTTTCTTTTTATTGTTTTCCCTGTGTTTGATAATGATCTCGTATCTTATGCCTTTTCTTGCTTGAGGTCGAGCAATTGATAAGTTTGGGGGGGTTGATAGGAATTGTTTTTGCATGAGTTTTTAGACCTTTTTAGTGACAATTCAGGCCCGTATATAGTTTATTTCATGCCACTCTTGCGTTTAATATGTGTGTAAAGTGATTTCAGGTAGTAAGCGACGATGGACGAAGAAAAGGACAAAAAGACGACTCATTTATCCAACTCTACTCAAGGCTTCGCAGTGAGGAGCCCAGGCGCCACTTTACCTGCGCCCAGGCGCGATCCTAGCAGACAGAAGTCAGGCTTCGCAGAGCCACGCCCAAGCGCCACTTTACCCACACCTAGGCGCCACATCTCCCACCCCTAGGCGCCTCCATTCTCCACGCCTGGGCGCCCTTAAGCTTTTGCCCTAAGAAACACACGCCACGTAGGCTGCGCCCAGGCGCCACAATAACAGAATTCTAGAGGTATAAAATTGGATTTTTCAATTCATTTGAAGGGGTCGAAATCTGGGAGATTGGAGGCGATTTGTTGGGTTTTGGGCCATTCTTCATCAACTCTAAGAGGCTAAGAAGGAGGTTTAGCTTGGGATTGAAGCTCTTGACTCGGATACATCATCGATCAAGCAATATAGGGAGTTTGTATATGTTTTTCATTACATACTTGTCTATGATTATGTATATGACTACATTAGGCTCTTTTATGTTATTGATTATGAGCAAAATTTGTGAGACTAAGGCCATGTGAAGGCCAAATTTATGAGTCAATATATATGAAGTTATTTTTGTATTAATTCTCCTGTTGCTTTGTGTGTTAATTTTATGCTTTTATTCCAGTCATGTGCTTGATCACCATGTGCTTGCTATCTTGCCTAATCTAGTTGTTCGAGAGAAGATAGGTTAGGGTTCAAGGGAATTAACACATCATCCGAAACAAATGAGGAATTGCTCCTAGAAATAGGTAAAGATTTCCGGGTGCTGTTAGCCGAATTTATTCGGGGAAGCTCTAGAATGTTAATGCGTGGTTATTGATTAGATTCTCGGATAGACATATTTAGAGAACCGTCAATTAATCATAGTATTATTATGAGCCGAGACATCGGGTAATAGTTAACTTAGGAGTTTCCACCAAAGCAATAGGAGTCTAATAATTCGAGGAGTAACCATATATATTGACGAGTAGATTCGGTTGTAGCATGTGCCTCGGTCATTTTATCATACGTGAGTTTTAATCTATAGCTCGTTCCTCTTTCATCCTTCGTTTATTCAATCAATTCTTGCACGTTACTTTAATTGTCTTTCTTTTATTGTTAATCATAAACTAAAATACCTAGTCCTTGAGGTTCGACAACCCGGACTTTTAGTCCACTTATTACTAAGCACGACTAGTATACTTGCTATCCAAGCACGTTAGGTATTAGCATGTCAGTAATTCTCCAAATAAGACCTAGGTGACGCAAGCCCTACTAAAAGGCTGCTTGTAAGCCCTAGGCAGCATAACAGGTATATATTGTGAATAAATTTGCATTTATACATTCTCCATGGAAAGCATATATTTGTTGTGAATAAAATCACATGCATTTGGCATTTTCCATCAAGATCATATACTAAAGGTTAAAAAGCAAATATCTCTTATTATTATTCAAAGAAAGGGAAAGCTCATGCCCCAAAAGTGAGCACGGTACAAAAAACTAACATATGTGTCACAAAAAGTGAGCACAAAAACAAAGTACTTGCAGGAAAAATAAAATGCAGGAAAAGGAAAGTCCTATTTGCACAAGGAGTTGGAAGGGAAGAGTTTTATCAAACAAGGCAACAAGTGAAAGAAAAATCAAGGGAAAGGGGAGAATTTTCGACCCGTCTGTCACGCCCCAATTTTTAGTCCCAAAAGGGCCCAAACCGAAAGCGTGAACCTTTCAATTAAGTAGCCCAATCCAAAATCCGACACACTTTCGACAATTTATCAAGTAGGTCACAGTCCTAACGTCAACCAAACATATTAAGTAAACTTACCATTCATGACTCAATCAGCAATACTCACCTCTAGGATTGTCCATGTCTATACACGTGATCCTCCAAGTCAGTCTCATTGCTCAACTCACCTCTAACTTGAAGCAAGAAAGCGAAATACGTAAGCAAAGGCTTAGTGAACGCCAATGTTTGTTTGAAAAGTGCTCAAAATAGTTTTTAGACCCAAAAACCACAAGTTAATAAGGTGAAATCAATAATACTTTATTTTTCAGAAAATCATTGAAATAGTTAAAACGACAATTTCTTTCATACTAGTAGTTCAACAATAGGTGATATTACACCAAAACTTTAGTATATACATTCAATCAATAGGCAGTTACAGTAAACTTTACATTTCACATTTAAGCAGTAGGGGGCCATGTTAGCAATAGCATTGCATCCGATGACTTTGCTCATAGCACTTTGGGTCCCGCTGCTTCTTCCTTGTCACCCCCTGAACAACCGACTTAAAAAGCCATCACCTTATGCCTCCCCACTTAGGCTCGCGAATCCCGTTTGGTCATATCCTGGGTATGCCACAATTCAATTTCTACGACCCACTCACCCTCAGAACACTCCGTCTTTAGGTGTTGGGATTTGTCCGTGGATAGCGGGAACCGTTTTAAGACTGCAGGCCCGTGCCTGTCCAGCCGAACCCTGGCCCTATCCACGCACGACACTTGGGCCCGACACTCAACCATATACAATATGCAATCACATAATTTCACATTTGATGCAATAGTGGCCTTTTAGCTCATGATACAATAATCAGTAAATTTTAGTGAATAAGTGTCAAACATGTGTTGAAGATATACTTTCTTGGAAATCATTTTCTCCAAAATATGCATTTAAAACGATTCATGACTTTGGAAAAATGTACAATGCAATGGTTTAGAAAAGTACTTTTGATATTATTTGAAAAACATTGAAATTCATTTATTTGATAACGGTGAAACCATGACAAATTGCATATATATATATATATATATATATATATATATAGGACGTAGTAAAACTTCTTTCCAGTTTTGAAAGACATATAAATATAGTTTTGCGAGGCAACTCACCTCGTCCAATCGAATACCAAGCTCAAGTCGAGAATTCGAGTGATGCTCAACCTATCTCGTAAGTGCAATTACCTATTCCAAATAACTGTACTCAACAATACGATCATAATATCAACTCAATTGATAGTAACCAAATACTGTACGGTTAATATCGAATTATCAAAGGTCGAGGAGAGATATATCATCCAACATTTACCTCATCTACAAAGATACCACAAAATTGATTTGGATAGGTCAAAATTTACATGAGATAACTCAACCATGCGCTTCCGCCTACCTTCGTGCATCCTCACTGTTTCCACTTTTTTGCTCTTCCATTTAGCATGACACCCAACACAAAATTTATAACTACAGTTTCACAACGGCCTCAGATTTCTCACCATATAAATTTTATCCCAAAACCCAATCGCTCAATGGGTAAATAGGGCCATCGAAGTTGACCTCCCAAATCTGCCAAATTCTCGCACATCTTGCCATCCTGTAACCAACTCCCATTTCTGGACCCATTTCACCATTGATTTTGTCCAATATTATATCTATAATTATCTACACTCACAGGGATTTCCAATGGTAGTCTTGCATGTGCAATCAGACATGAGGACGGTCCATTTCTAGTCAAAATAAAGTGGATGACTGTTTCTGAAAATCAAAACAGGGCACTGGCAGTTATCTTGAGGTGCTGTTTCTTGCTTGTCTACGAATTGGATTTCAGCAAAACTCAACATTATAAGTATCTAGACTCAATAAGATTTCTGTTGGTGGTGTCGGGTGAGTGATTGGATCATTGGAAGAGTAGTCTCAGGCAAAATGCAAATGTAAACAGTTACTGGAAATCAAAACAGCACACTGACAAGGACTCTGTGGTGGCCATTTTTGAACTATTCTCGAATTCTTTTTCAAAAAACTTTACCATATGACATATCTACACTGGAAAAGGATTCTAAAAGTGGTTTTGCATGTACAATCAGAGCAAAGGAAAAGGGGTTTTAGGACAATTGAATATGAAACACTGATTCTGGAATTGAAAAGAGATTAGTGGAAGTGATGGTTTAAATGCAAATTCTATAATGTTTACATAACGATTTCCAAAGAAACTTACCTGTAATGATACCTAAAATCATAGACATTTCCAATTATGGTCTTTCATGTATGATCAAACCATTAAAGGTGGGGTTTTTGGGCACAAGAAGATGAAGCAATGTTTCTGAAACTGAAAACTGCACACTATGGTGGTGCTTTGGTGACTGATTCTGGAACTTTAAGGAATTTATTAGAAAATTTGGACTCAATGGAGTTGTTCCTTGTCCTCTTAGGGTTATTTTGAGCTAAGGAACCCCAAAAATGGACATCATTTGATTCCTCAAAAACCGAAAATACAAACACTGCCAGAGTAGGATTTTGTTTCGAAAATTCCTTGCAAGATATGTATTTTCTTGTGGTTGAGATTTCTCTTCGTGTTGGTTCACTTGAACGATTTGAGACCTTAAAAGCGGTGAAAATGGAGAGGAATTGTGATGTTTGGTGCAAGAAAGAGTTAGTTGAAATGATAGGCAAATGAATGAATAGATAGGTGTACATATATATGGTGTGATGAGGGCTTGGTGGCAATTTTTCTATATGGTCTCATAGCCCTTGTCATATTCTATTTTATCCCATAACCCCTATGTATACACATGAGATAAAACTTAGCCCTTATGTGAATATTTTTAGTATTAAAAAATCTCGGGTATCACACCCTCCCCCCAAAAAATCGGCCACCACCTCATGGGATAGCCCATGAGCTCATCATGAGGGCACCCATGACCTCACTTATTAGCTTGCCACCTGGATAGCTCAACGTGCATTTTTCGCGTGTTCTACACATTTGCTACTATCAACATTGGAGGCTACCAACAAGAAAATAACTTGATGGAAGATGTCATAAAAGAGGAATTAATACACCCCATACTCTTTTTCCCTTAACCTCGGTTTTTTCCCATTGGGTTTTTCCAGATAAGGTTTTTAACGAGGTGGTAAGTGTATTAAAAATGATCTTAACCTTTTGAAATTATGACAATTTATTATACTCTCGAGACTTTTTGAGCCTTTTATTCCAAAATTCTCAAGAGTAGAGGGGCTTATGATATGGGTCATAATTTTTAATTTTTCTGAATGGGCCCAATTAATTAAATTGAAGAAGGCCTTCAAAGGAAAAGCTCGTGAAAAACCCAACGAAATGCTCGGGAGAATGCAAGGAGAAAAGCCCAAAAGAAATCTCATAAAAATGCTTACAAGAAGGCTTGCATGGACATGGACTCTTAGAGGGGATAATATCCTCACAACTACTAAATCCCAAATTGTGAGATTTTATCTATCTTTTATCCCTAAAATATCTAAGTGGAGTGAAAGACAAATTGAGGACTCTTCATCCTCCAAAAAACCGTCCACGTCATTATAAATAGGAGGGGATTTTTATTTTTATGTAATTTTTGGGAGAAATCAAATTTTAGTAAGAGGAAAAAGTGTATTTACTTCAAATATTAGGTTTATGCATTTCAATATTCAAAGCCAATAAGAAAGTTTATTTCTTCTTTCATTTCTCTACATTTTGGAGTTTTAATTTATTATTCCCACATATCAAATATAAAAATAAATTCAAAAGTCTTGTTTGGCTAGTTGAATTTTCTTGGTGTAAAATCGAACCAACATCACACACACATATATATATATATATATAAATGTGTTAGAAATATATATTATTTTTTATATTTCCTTTATCATATTTAATTTGAGTTTAATTATCTTGTTTAATCATATTGATAAAGTACCATATTAATCAAGCTTAATTAAAATTGAATTCCCGATATGATTTTAATCGAGTTTAATTGAATATAATCTAATAAATGAATATTCATAAATTCTTTAAAATTATGTATTCAGTTCGGTATCGATATTGTAGTGCAAGTTACGATATTTAGTTAAATTTAGTTGGTTTTAAATTTCATATATGCTTATGATTTTCAATATTTAACTGGATTCCAAATAATCATTATATTAATGAGTCTTTTTTTAATACCATTTATCAAATACCTTAATATTTTAATTCACATTCTTTTTTCTTTTATTATATTTATCCTCTCATTTCTTTTCATTTTATTACATTGACCCCCACTCACATATAAGGATTAAATGTTTTAAAAATATAGTCAACATTCGGACCAAATCAACCCAAGGGTATAATTTGATTTTAGGAAAAACTACAGATGATATCAGCATTTTTTGTTAAAAAAATTAACGAAAGGTTGTCTTTATTAGACGGAAGATGAGGTCAGGGAGGTGTTTATAACCACCCAAGCTCGAAGGTCCCTGACCATATGTTGCGGGAGTTTTTATAATTTTACTTAATAACAATCTTGAAGTGCTACGTACTCTAATCTCACAAGTCACGTATAGGAACCTCTTTGTCATTTTCAGTGTGAAGTATGAGAACATGTCTTAGATACATTGTTTTAGGATGAGTAAAAGGTGTTGGTCCCAAGTGGCATACGAAAGGGTCTAGAAGGGGGGGTTGAATAGACCCTTAAGTCTTTTTCGACTTAAAAAAAGATTTCGTATTAAACGTATTTGGACGCTTGAAATGATAGGCGCTTGAAGTGAGTGTGACGCTTCACCTTAGCGTTCACATAAGATATTTGAGACTTTCTGAAGCGTCTAATGAAGACTGTTTTATAAAGTTAACTTAGACTTCAGGAATTGAATACTTTGACCTTGTAGGTTAAGCGTTCAGTTCTTTTAATCAGGGTTAGCACAGCGGAATGATTTTGGAGTCTTCTCTTTGAAAGTTTTAGCGTCACAAGATGTTTCTTAGGTGCTTAGCTTTTGATTGTGTTTTACTTATGCAATGATATGATAGATAAATGAAATGACTGAAAAGTAAATAACACAATATTTGTAAGGTTCGTTGGGTGGTGTAATCCCAACTACGTCCTTCTTCTCCTTTGCACTTGGAGGCAATCCACTAAAATGATTCTCAAAGAATCACACAGAATCTTCTACAAATTAGGGAGAGATGGATGTCGATGACTTGAGCTCCTTGATCACACAGATTTCTGCTTCAAATCACTTCAACCCTCTTGCTTCTTTCACCCAGAAATGATGCAAGTATCCAACTTCGACTTCACACAGATCGCGAGGCTTGGATGGGATTTTCTAAAAGGCTTGTTTGATTTTGATGAAGTTCAAACAACTTGGTAATATCTCAGTAGGAATCTGGTTTCTTCAAAAAGAATGTTTGAGATATTTGTTGACTGTCTCAGGAATATAAGAAAAGCAATTTGGATGTTTCTTGAAGTTTCTGGCTTTTCTGAGAGTTTAAGGAAATGAGATTTTAATGCAACAGCAATTTGGCTTTTATAAAATTGTTGCTTTTTTTTTTTGTTTGTTGTTGAAGTCCTATTTATAGGTATTCTTGGAGAAAGTGTCCGTTTGACACATGCACTGGCGCGTGTCTCTCACTTGCGCGAGTGAACAGCTTTTGTCCTTTTTCCTGAAAATCTGCTGCACGAAAGTTGGTGCTGCAGTCTGAGATAGTTGACAGTCCAATAGGGTGGCTTCTCCGTACGTCTGACATTGCTTATCATATTAAATGCTCTTATCAACATTTAATGCATTTGAAATTAATACCCGTTGGTATTTAATGCTTTGAGAATATTTGCATTAAACTCCTTCTGGACTTAGAAGTAAATTCAGGTGAAATCACTTCTGTCCCATAAGGTAACGCTTGATATAGCTGGCCAAAGTGGACGCTTGGAGACTGTATCTATCTTCTTAGATCAGGCGCTTGAGTCTTCGAACTTTACCACTGATAAACTCACTCAGAAATCATCAGACGCTCAGCCTAAGACTATTTTGCCTAACACTCTAAAGTAAGATAACAAAGCCTAATAAATCTATTACAAGTCTAATGCTTCAAAGCCTATACAAGTTTTCTACGAAAATAAACTTACAACTTTTTGGGGTCTAACAAAAACTTAATTGTCATCATCAAAACTTCTAACATGAAATTCCTAACAATTTCCCCCTTTTTGATGATGGCAATACTTACTCTTTTATAGTTCAAGAGTTAGATAGCCAAAAGTAAAAGTTAGCTTTGATCAGTAGATGTTAGTTAAAGTTAGTTACGCTTCAACGAGATGTTTCAGCAAGAAAAAAAATGCATTTCATATTTATCGAGAATTACAAGCATTTTTACAGCTGAATATTTAAAGATATAAGAGACAAGAATATAGATAATGTAAAATCAGAAAGCTTTAATGACTTGGTCTAACTCTGTATCGCTTGGACATTTCAGCTCGGATAGCTTCAGTCAGATTGTCTTCCAAGATCATCATTGCTTCATGATCTTTGTTGATGATAAGCTTGTTTTCTTCTTGTTGTCTCTTTTTGAATATTTTAAAATGATTATCCCAGTCAGTTGGGTCGATACCAATGTACCTTAGGCAGATTCGAAAAGCTTGGCTAAAATCAGTCATCTTCCTTTCTTCAGCTAAGATCTGTGGATCTGTAGGTTCTGAAATGGATGTTCTCTGAAGAGGAATGTCAAACTGTTCAAGCAGTGCTCTTGTAGGAATTGGTAGGTTTGGATATAACGCTCTAGGAGGTTCCCTTAGTGTACTACTGGGCGCTCCGGATGAATTCTGTTTCAGAGCAGTTATCCAAGACGGGAGATTAAGCGCAGACTGAGAAGGAGGCATTTGACGCTTAGCAGACGGAGGATCTTCAACTTTTGAACTGGACGCTTTCCGCTTTTCTCCTTTCTTCTTCTCTTCCCCCTTATTGCCATCATCAGATTTTAAGAAGTGGTTTGTGAGTACACTTACCTGATGAGCAATCTGAGATAAGGAATCTGTGATGTCATCCAGACGCTTGTCGAAGCGTTCCTGCATAACAAGAAGCTTAGCGCTGGTGGCGTCATTCACAGAGATCTCAAGGGTTGCAAGGCGCTTTTCAAGTTCTTCTTTCATGGCAAGTTGGGTGGCGTGGGCAGCATCCTGCATTTCTTGAAAGTCTTGTTTGCACTCACCAACTGCCGCTTGAGCTGAACTACGCATATGAGCAATCTGAGCGCTCATTACGTGAGTTTCAATCTTTGCCAGGTCTTCCTTAATCCAATGGAGAGATTCTTCACTCTGAGTAGCTTGAGCGCTAATTGTCTCCAAAACAGATTTAAGCAGGGGACCGAAGGCTTGACTCTCATCTGATTGAACCGCTTGGGGAGCTGGTCGCTTGAACCGTGATGAGTGTTTGAGAGAGTCAAAAGGAACTTGATAGGCTGGATCAAAAACAGTACCTCGAATATCCAGGGAAGTATCTTCAGCACTATCAATGGTAGCATGTTCAGGAGCGTCAGGAATACTGGTATCTGCAGATTTGGACGCTTCAGATGTCTCAGCAGGCGCTTCCTCAAGCGTTGACTCAAGTTGGCGAAAGTCAGTGAATTGGAAGTTCCAGCTTGCTGAGTCGGCATAAGAGGTGGATGTAGAATCCAAGAGTTCAATGAGTCTGGTCCGGGACATACAAGTACCGGAGATAAATGTGCGAAGAGGACTATCAATGGCCCTGATGTACATTGGACCAATGATATCCAGCACATGATCTGGGAAAACTTTGGACGGCGCTTGAGCGATGGAGAATAGTGAGTCTGTGCAGTGAGTTCTGGAAAATCCAATCAAGCAATCTGAGGGAAGAGATGCAGGACGTCGATGTGTAGGCACACAGTCCGCATAGTACTCTTCAAGATACGGATAAATGGCTTGAGCGAGCTCTTGATTCCTTTCAAGCAGAGAAAGAACATACTCATAGTGATTGAGTACCTCACTGCGAATGGAAGGGAGCAGCGGATATCCTTTGAATGAATTGATCACTGAGCCGTTCCAAGATCTGAGATTGGCAGTGAAGATTTTATCAAAGAGAGATACGGGAGATAGAATTTTTACCATCAGATTGAAGTTTTCTTCACAGTGGCTTGGAGCAAGATTTAAGCACCGTTCACCAACTGTACCACTGGAAGACGCTTGAGCATTAAACCGAAGAGGGGTGAGGGATAATCTCTGAAGTTCTTGACGTAGACATTGTTCTATTTGATGTCTAATAATTGGGAGCTTGAGAACAGGTCCGAGTCTTTGTTGACGCTTCAGGAGGCAATACTTGGCGAATTGACGCTTCTTGTCATGCATGCCTATGCCGAAAAGATGGGGAGCTTGGACTAACTCTGGGAAGGTGTATTTATGTCCCATGTACGCTTCAACCCAATTTACTTCATTTATACAGAAGTCTGTGCCAGCAGTCACCATAGCACGAATACCTTCAAGATGAATATCTCTTATGGCTTCAAAGCGGTGCTTATCAAGCTGATAGTTGGCATTCCAGACGCTGTCAAAGTAAGCATCAGCTTCAGTCTGGAGCAGATCGGTCAACGATTCAAGGCGCTCACCAGCATGAATCTCTTTATTTTTCCATAGACAGAGAGGACGGACCGATGCAAGATTTTCAGGGCTGTGAGCCGTCTGTGGGAAATGTGTGTAACCTTCTCTGTTCAAGACTGACTCGGAGGGATTGAGAAAGCTAGGACGGAGAGGATCATACACACGAACAGTGTAATCCCTTAGCGCGAACTCAGTTGGTCTGCTGTGGCCATTGTCAAGATAGTAAGCCACATCCACGGTACATCTAGGAGGTCTGTCTCCTGGTCTGTCTAGAACGGTTGCTTTGATGGCGCTGTCAAAGTCAATCAGTCTTGCAGCGTCAGCTTCTGCAGCAATATATCTTTCTATATTATATCCTGCAGGAATGAAATCTTCGTCGAGCGCTGGGGGCATATAGTTAATTGAATGATCAATTGTCTTCAGCGGATCGAGGTGAAAGAAGTGACGAGGAGCTCTAACGTCTTCAGCAGCGTTCTGATCTTCTGAACGTGCCTCTGTTAAAGTAGCAGGTTCCTCAGGTTCAATTGCAGCTACTTCAGCGGCAACATCTTGAGCGATAGCTACAACTCCAGTCAGGTCAACATCCAACAGAACATCTGTGGACACTTCAGCAGCAGCTGGAACTATAGCTGAAAAACAAGAGCCATCCTCTATAAGAGCAGGATCTTCTACAGATGTAGGAATAGAAATGTTGTGGGAAGAAATAAACTTACCCTGAGAACTAAGCTCAACAGCAGTTTCTGGAGCGCTTGGCTCAACAGCAACATCTTGAGCGCTTGGCTCAACGACAACTTGAGCGCTTGGCTCAACGGCAACTTGAGCGCTTGGCTCAACGGCAACATTTTGAGCGCTTGGCTCAACTGTCTCAGGCTCTTCAGGAGTAGCTTGACGCTTGCTAGTCCTGGAACGCTTAAAGATTTTCTTAATGTTGACTCCTTCAACTAGTTTAGCCGGAGGAGCAGGAGGATCAACAGCTGGTTCTTCAAAGTCTATTTGCTTAATGATCCCTTCCAGCTTTCGTCTTTTGAGAGGCAACTTGTCCTCGGCATCCTCATCAGTTTCCTCATCAATCTTTTGAGAGGGGACGGCAATTTTAACTTTGGGTTTTCTGGGGGCTCTCTTCTTCGTTGCTGCTGGACGCTTCACAGCTTCCTCTGGCACTGGTCTCTCAGCCTTTTGAGCAAGCAGTTGGCGTTCTTCCAGCCGCTCAGATAGGGGTCTAGCCGCACCACTAACTTTTGGAGGATTGAACATATTGGTCAGAATCCTTTTTCCCAACAACTTGGACTTATTCAACGGAAGTCCAGACGAGTACACACAATTCGATTTAAACAAGATGTCACTCAGGATGAGTCCATAAGGCTTATTTGAAGCGCTTAGACTGTCCCGAAACCGTCCGAAGATGTACTCACTCCAGTTGATTTTGATGTTGAAGAGTATAGCAACCATCATCTGAAATTGGACAGGATTTACCTTATCAAAGGTTCCCACGCGGCATTCTATGATCTTGCTGCAGAAATCAGCCAATAACCGGTATTTGGACACCAGGTCTTTCTTCTCGAAGTACTGAGTGTAAGGAACATCGTCGTACGCACTCATGATTGCCCATGCTTCCTTAATTTGTTTCAACGTAACAGAATCCAGTGCCTCACCCTCATTAGGCAAATTGAAGTTCTTGGCAATGGTGGAAGCAGATAGGATGAATTCCTTTGGAGACTCCTTCTTGGAGAAGGGAATTTGACAAGAGATGGACTTCTTGTCCTCTGAAAGTGTAGCAGTCTTCCAGAAAGTTTCAACTTCAGTAGGAAACATATAAGAGTATTGGGTTAAGAAGGGTTTGAGCCCAGCTTTGACGACCATGTCCATTATGTCCGTCAGGTTGATCTGAGTTTGTTCATATAGAAATTTCCAGTCGACAACAAGACCTTCAGTTACCTTGATGGTAATTTCAGCAGAAGTAGATGATGATTTCTTTGGTGCCATTTTTTGTTTAAAACGAAGAAGATGGACTGAGATTTTTCTGTTGTATTGAGAGAGATAAAGAGAGATTTGCAGATATGCTTGAATAGAAAGTAAGTTACTTTTTCTGCAGAGTTTGTGTTTTAAATGACACAGTAAAGAGTTTTGAAACTTGTGTTATGTAGTCTGAGTAGGATTTAAACACGTGTAATAACTGTTGAATCTTAGCCATAAATTTATTAACTGCGGACGCGAGTTTTGTGTAAAAGAGAGAAGTTACATTTGGTAATTCTCATATATAAAGATTTGACATCCGAGTTAAAGAAAAATTAACGTTTGGTATTTTCAGAGTGTAACACACGCGCATGTTTGTACACTGACACGTACACAAACACGTGCTATCTCTGAACCGTCATTTTTAAAAAATTTGAGTACCCGCCAGTTTGATGTGATAGAGGCGTGTGAGTAGAGTACAAAATAGACCTTTGAGTCTACCCACGACCTTGAAAGAAGTTTGAAAATTTTATGCATGGCTTGTAACGAAAATATTTTATAAATTTTTGATAAACTATTCAGCGCTTAGCTGATAAGATGGACGCTTGAAGTCAAAAGTCTCTTCAATATTTTGAGCATTCAATATTTTATGCAAACATAGAGCTGAGCGTTGATGATTATGCATCTGAAAATTTTTATCATTGACGCTTACAGTTATGATCAAGTAAATTTTTTTTTTTTTTTTTTTTTAAAGAATATTGTGAGATATAACTTAAGTGGATTCCCCCTAAATTATATGCCTAATAAAATATGATGCTTCATGATCAAGCGTTTAAATCAATCATACCTAGTTCACTTCTCAAAGTGAGAAAACGTTGTTCATTGAGTGCTTTGGTGAAGATATCTGCCAGTTGTTTGTCAGTTCCAATGAAGTGCATGGAGATATCTTTCTTTTGAACGTGGTCACGAAGGAAATGGTATCTAATGTCAATGTGTTTGGTTCTTGAATGAAGAACAGGGTTTTGAGTCATGGCTAAAGCGCTTTGGTTATCACAATGAATGGGAGTTGGTCCTAAGATTGTTCCGTAATCTCTAAGTTGTTGCCTCATCCATAGAACTTGTGCACAACAACTTCCTGCAGCTACATACTCAGCTTCGGCTGTGGAGGTAGCTATGGATTGTTGTTTCTTGCTATGCCATGAAACTAACCTATCACCTAAGAATTGACAAGTACCACTAGTGCTTTTACGATCTATTTTGCAACCTGCAAAATCTGCATCTGAGTAACCGATTAGTTCAAAAGGAGAATCCCTGGGATACCATAAACCCACATGTTGTGTGCCTTTTAGGTATTTAAGGATTTTCTTGGCAGCAGTCAAGTGTGACTCTTTAGGATCAGCTTGGAATCGTGCACACATACATACCGAAAACATAATATCAGGTCTACTGGCAGTGAGATAAAGAAGTGATCCTATGATACCTCTATAATTAGTGATATCAACTTTCTTTCCACTTTCATCTTTATCTAACTTAAGCGTTTGGCTCATTGGAATTTTTGAATATGATGCATTTTCCATACCAAATTTCTTAATCATATCTCGTGTATATTTAGCTTGGTTGATAAATATGCCATTAGGGAGTTGTTTAACTTGTAGTCCTAAGAAGAAGGTTAATTCACCCATCATGCTCATTTCAAATTGTTCTTGCATCATTTTCGAAAATTTCTCACACAGACGCTTATTAGTAGAACCAAATATAATGTCATCAACGTAAATTTGAACTAAGAGAATATCTTCATCATTGGTAATTTTAAATAACGTTGTGTCAACGCTGCCTTTTGAAAAACCTTTACCAATAAGAAAGATAGAGAGAGTGTCATACCATGCTCGAGGTGCTTGCTTAAGCCCATAAAGTGCTTTTTCTAGCTTGTAAACCATACCCTTACCATGATTGTTGATGAATCCTGGAGGTTGCTCCACATACACTTCTTCTTGGAGTTTACCATTCAGGAAGGCACTCTTTACGTCCATTTGAAATACTGTAAACTTGTTAAACGCTGCGTACGCTAGAAACATGCGGATTGCTTCAAGACGAGCAACAGGAGCGTAAGTCTCATCAAAGTCAATGCCCTCCTCTTGGCAGTATCCTTGAGCTACGAGTCTGGCCTTGTTTCTTACAACAATGCCGTCCTTCATCCATCTTGTTTCTATATACCCATCTAGTTCCAATAACTCCTTGATGAGTTGGTCTTGGTACTAGCATCCAAACTTTATTTCGCTCAAACTGATTGAGCTCTTCTTGCATAGCTTCAATCCAACTTGGATCACTTAACGCTTCATCCACTTTCTTAGGTTCCATTTGAGATAGAAAGCTTGCGAACATAGCCTCATTAAATGTAGCGGCTCTAGTTCTAACTGGTGCTTCAATATCTCCAATGATTTGCTCAGGTGGATGGTCACGTAACCATAGTCTATCTGTTTGGAAGGGGTTTTGAGAATGAACAGGCGCTTGAGAATCATTCGCTTGACCATTCTCCTGCGTTGGCGCTTCAAGTTCACGATTCCTTCTTTGCTCTTGATGATCATTCTTTTCATGATCATCCGTATTTCTTACATGATAATTTAGATTGATTTCACGAGTATTCTTAGGAGGAGGCACTGAGATCTCATCATCATCGTCAGTATCTTCATCAATAGTAATTTTGGACGCTTGATGACATAGATCTTCAACTCCTACATCATTTACATTTACCTTACTCGGCTCTTGGTTAGCATCATCAAACACAACATGAATAGATTCCTCAACCTTCGATTTGATCTTATTGAGAATGCGAAAATTCTTTCCATTTTTGGCGTAGCCTAGAAAGATTCCTTCATCCGCTTTAGGATCAAAAGTCTTTAGGCTTTGGGATCCATTATTATGAATAAAACATTTAGAACCAAAGACGTGAAAGTATGAAATATTTGGCTTACGTCCCTTCCACAGTTCATATGGAGTTTTTCCATGCTGTTTGTTGATCATGCATCGATTTTGAGTGTAACAAGCAGTGTTGATCGCTTCGGCCCAAAATCTAGGAGCAAGCTTGGATTCAGCTAACATAGTCCTAGCGGCTTCCTTAAGCGTTCGGTTCCGGCGCTCAGCAACACCATTTTGTTGGGGAGTTCTGGGAGCTGAATACTCATGATGTATTCCATTTTCTGCACAAAACTTCTCAACAACCTTGTTAGTAAACTCAGTACCGTGATCGCTTCTTATTCTTGCAACCTTAAGATTTTTCAATGTTTGAAGTTGCCGAATAAGCGCTGTTAACTTGTCACATGTTTCATCTTTGGATGAAAGAAATTCCACCCAAGTAAATCTAGAGAAATCGTCTACTACCACTAAAGTATACTTTTTACCGCTTACACTGATTGTTTGAACAGGTCCAAACAAATCCATGTGAAGTAGTTCAAGTATTCTAGAAGTAGATAGATGAGGTTTTCTCTTGAAAGATGATTTAACTTGTTTACCCATTTGACAAGCGTCACAGAGGCGATCCTTATGAAATGGTCCATTTGGCAATCCCTCTACAAGATTTTGACTTATAAGCTGAGAGATTGTCTTAAAGTTGAGGTGATTCATTTTTCTATGCCATAACCAACCCATTTTAGATTCATTTTTAGCAACAAAGCATGTTGGGTTGTTATCAAGTGTTGAACCCCAATCTACCAAATATACGTTGTTATTCCTTTTTCCTTTTAGTTTAGTAGATTTAGTCTTAGCGTCGTTTATATAGCAATAGTCACTTGAGAATATGACTTCAAAGCCTTTATCGCAGAATTGACTTATGCTTAATAAATTGTGCTTTAGACCCTCAACAAAATAAACATCACTTATCATGATGTTCCCCCTATGCACAGTACCTATACCTTTGGTTTTACCTTTGGAGTTATCACCAAATACAACCTGAGGACCATTGGCAGCTTGATAGTTGATCAGAAGATCTTTGGAACCTGTCATGTGCCTTGACGATCCACTATCAAAATACCAAACAGATGTATTGACTTTAGCTCTAGGTACCTGCAATCAAAAGGGAAGTTCTATTTCTGTTTAGGTACCCATTGTTGCTTGGGTCCTTCAACATTAGTATCCTTGTTAGTGTTAATTAGAACTTTAGGAATCCAAATTTGCCTTGTCTTCATAGTAGGAATATTGGCCTTTTTGGGTTTCACCTTGTGCTGTGTGTAATTTTTGGATGTATAATAATATCCACGATTATAATAATAGTCATAATCATAATTATCATAGTATCGATAATATGATCTTGACTGTTTTGGATATCGACGCTGGTATTTCCTTGGCTCTGGCTTGGGTTGCACGTTTGGTGCTAGACGCTTAGCGCTTGATTCACAGTGACTAGATTTATCCTTAGCTTTTTGAGCGTTTGGATGAGTCTGTCTTTGTGGATCATTTGCTTTAGCCTTACCCTTGTCTGAGTTAGTTTTGACTTTCTCATTTGGCCTCTTACCATTGTCCCTTGGTTCATTTTGAGTTTGACCTTGTGAACCTTTCTCAACAAAGAAAACACCCTTTCCTTTGTTGTTTGCCGTAACATTAGGTTTGTTTGGTTGTTTACCGAATTCATTGCATCCTAAACCGGTCTTTTCTCCAAACAACCTTGTTATTTCAGTCACATTGTCGAGCTTTCTGGATGCTTTGGACAACGATGAGATGAGCTGTTCTGACTTGGCAAGTCTAGCCATCAGATCAGCTTCTCTCTTGACTATTATATCAAGATCACCTCTCAATTGAATAACTTCACTCTCAAGCGATTGGTTTTTCTCAATGCACTGTTGCTGAATTTGCAACTCTGCTCTGAGCGTTACTTTATCGTTTGTGAGTGATGAAATAATAGCGAGATCATTTTGATATATTTTGGCAGCTTCTTGACATTCATTGTAATATTCTTTGACTTTGTCAAGTAATTCATCATAAGAAAGAGGAATTGATAATTCATTGATTACCTCAGGGGACGCTTCATCATCTCTGGCCATGAGACATATGAGCGCTGAGTCATCTATCGGCTCATCATCATCACTACTTTCGTCTGATGATTCTAAATCTTCAGGTGCTGATGCTGGTTCTGATTCCGCAAGCAAACCTTGTTGTCGAAGGTTGCTCCTGAATTGGTTTCTATCCAAGTAATCCTGCCTTGAGGGCTTGGATACATTTGGATAGGGACAATTTACCTGGTAGTGCCCCGGTTTCCTGCAATTATAACAAAGATTGGTTTTCATTTTTTGTTCACTTGTTAGCCTTGCAGTGTGTGGTTTTGAAACCACTGGAGCTGGGAGATTTTGAGTAGACGCTTGATATTGAGCAGGCGCTTGAGGTAAAGGAACAGAATATTGAGGCGCTTGAAACTGTTGTTGTATGGGAGAAGGCGCTTGATATGAACTTTGTCCTTGATTATTAGGACCTTTTCCTTTCTTTTCATATCTCAAGAACTTCCTGAATCTATTCAGCAAAGCCAACTCTTCTTCCTCATTAATGTCCGAATTCTTTCCTTTGTTACCCGATTTGCCTTTGATTGATGCAATGAGCGCTCCAGATTCAATCACTGGATTACTCACAATGTCACTAGCAGAGTTCAACTCGAACTCAAAAGCTTTTATCTCTGAAAAGGCGTCTTCTGGAGTTAAGAGATCCAGCATGTTTGATTCTCTCATAGCTGTTGTCTTCATCAAGAATTTACTTGGTAGACTTCTAAAGATCTTAACCACCATTTCTCGATTCTGTAAGTCCATTCCCAACGACGTAAGTTCTGTAACAAGAGCTGTGAATCTTATATCCAATTGCTCTAGCGTTTCATTGGGTAGCATCTTAAATCCGTTAAACTTTTCCTTAGCAATGGAAAGTTTGTTTTCTTTGATTTGAGCTGAACCACCACAGATTGTAGCCAGCTTATCCCATATTTCTTTAGTCGTTTTGCAAGATTTGATTTTATTGAATAAGTTATCATTATCACCAATAGCCGTATACAGAGCGTTGCGACCAACATTGTCCAAGTTAGCTCTTCGACGCTCATCTGGAGACCATTCTTGTTTTGGTTTTTCAACGTAACCATCAGGGGTTTCTTCTGTGGCTCCAGGCGCTCTTGTGATAACTTTGTATATTTTGATTGGCCCATCTGAAATAATATCGCACATGTCATCATCGCATGAACATAAATACGTAAATGCTTTGACTTTCCATGTGTCAAAATTTGATTCTGTCAATTTGGGAACTTTAGCAAATGCCATATCTAAGCTTTAAAAAAAAAGCAACTAGATTTTGAAAGAAAAAGATCTAAACAAGCAGTTATGCTTGGAAATTTTAAAATTTCAAAATTAACCGCTCTGATACCACTTGTTGGTCCCAAGTGGCATACGAAAGGGTCTAGAAGGGGGGGTTGAATAGACCCTTAAGTCTTTTTCGACTTAAAAAAAGATTTCGTATTAAACGTATTTGGACGCTTGAAATGATAGGCGCTTGAAGTGAGTGTGACGCTTCACCTTAGCGTTCACATAAGATATTTGAGACTTTCTGAAGCGTCTAATGAAGACTGTTTTATAAAGTTAACTTAGACTTCAGGAATTGAATACTTTGACCTTGTAGGTTAAGCGTTCAGTTCTTTTAATTAGGGTTAGCACAGCGGAATGATTTTGGAGTCTTCTCTTTGAAAGTTTTAGCGTCACAAGATGTTTCTTAGGTGCTTAGCTTTTGATTGTGTTTTACTTATGCAATGATATGATAGATAAATGAAATGACTGAAAAGTAAATAACACAATATTTGTAAGGTTCGTTGGGTGGTGTAATCCCAACTACGTCCTTCTTCTCCTTTGCACTTGGAGGCAATCCACTAAAATGATTCTCAAAGAATCACACAGAATCTTCTACAAATTAGGGAGAGATGGATGTCGATGACTTGAGCTCCTTGATCACACAGATTTCTGCTTCAAATCACTTCAACCCTCTTGCTTCTTTCACCCAGAAATGATGCAAGTATCCAACTTCGACTTCACACAGATCGCGAGGCTTGGATGGGATTTTCTAAAAGGTTTGTTTGATTTTGATGAAGTTCAAACAACTTGGTAATATCTCAGTAGGAATCTGGTTTCTTCAAAAAGAATGTTTGAGATATTTGTTGACTGTCTCAGGAATATAAGAAAAGCAATTTGGATGTTTCTTGAAGTTTCTGGCCTTTCTGAGAGTTTAAGGAATGAGATTTTAATGCAACAGCAATTTGGCTTTGATAAAATTGTTGCTTTTTTTTTTGTTTGTTGTTGAAGTCCTATTTATAGGTATTCTTGGAGAAAGTGTCCGTTTGACACATGCACTGGCGCGTGTCTCTCACTTTCGCGAGTGAACAGCTTTTGTCCTTTTTCCTGAAAATCTGCTGCACGAAAGTTGGTGCTGCAGTCTGAGATAGTTGACAGTCCAATAGGGTGGCTTCTCCGTACGTCTGACATTGCTTATCATATTAAATGCTCTTATCAACATTTAATGCATTTGAAATTAATACCCGTTGGTATTTAATGCTTTGAGAATATTTGCATTAAACTCCTTCTGGACTTAGAAGTAAATTCAGGTGAAATCACTTCTGTCCCATAAGGTAACGCTTGATATAGCTGGCCAAAGTGGACGCTTGGAGACTGTATCTATCTTCTTAGATCAGGCGCTTGAGTCTTCGAACTTTACCACTGATAAACTCACTCAGAAATCATCAGACGCTCAGCCTAAGACTATTTTGCCTAACACTCTAAAGTAAGATAACAAAGCCTAATAAATCTATTACAAGTCTAATGCTTCAAAGCCTATACAAGTTTTCTACGAAAATAAACTTACAACTTTTTGGGGTCTAACAAAAACTTAATTGTCATCATCAAAACTTCTAACATGAAATTCCTAACAAAAGGCATATTACCCCGTGTGGTTTTAAAAAAAGGGTCATTGTTCCTTATTATACAAAATGGTTGATTATCCTCTTGTGTTATTCAAAAAGAGGTAAATAACACTAACACTAATTTATTCAATAAAAAAATCCAAATATACCCTTACAATATTTATTATGAGATATCTCTTCATTTATTTTTCTATTTTAATTTTAAGATTATAAAAGTAATGAAGTTCTATATACAAATAAAAGAATATGAATAACTTTGATATGTAATTTTGTTTAAAAATATGTGAATAATTTTTTTCGTTAGAATTAATTGTTTTACTCAAAGTAGTGTAAAACATGGAAATAAAATAATTGTAAACTTCAAATTTTATTTTATTTTTATCTTATATGACATGCAAATATTAAAATGGTAAAGAAAAATTCTAGATATCTATTATATATACATTATAAGTCTATCAAATATCATATTGTTTGTATATTACTTTACCATATTTTATGATATAAGTTATAACATTTATAATTTAAGAATATGTAAATAAATTGATATTTTCTTTTTTTCACATTTATATATTTAGAACAACTTGATATAGTAAATATATATGCCAGTTATATTTATTTAATAACTATAATTTTAAGTTGTTACGAACGATAAAATAAAGTTGGGAGATTTGTAAGAAAATTCATCTAAAATTAATTGTTTTATGCATAAGGGCATTTTTGGCATTTTAATGAGGTTAGGTGTGTTTTGCCTCATTCTTGAAAACAAAAAGGAGTAATCAACCTAGTTTTATAACATAAGGGTCAATATGCCCCTTTTCTATAACACAACAGCTATATAATATGCATTTTACCGGTTTTAGGACTAATGATTTTTGTTTTTTAAATGAGCTGTTCGATCACTAATGACCATTTATAAGCACAACGTTTTAACTAATCTAATGGTTAATGATTTTTAAAGTTTAAACTACCATACCCCAAACATTTTATTTCAAAACAGTATTTCATTTTACATTTTTCAACTCACTTGCATACTAAGTGATATATATGTCAATTTTTTTATCGTAGTCTAAGAAAAAATTTGATATACTTGGGCTGAGTTTGACCCAACTTTTGCATATTTGATTATAAGATAATTAGTTTTTGCAGAATTGATTATGACAAAAGTTAGGGCTATGTTTGTTTATGTTTTGGAGTTTTATTTTGGTGAGATTTATTGGTGAGAAATTTTTTGGGACACATGTATGTTTGATGAGATTATGTTTGATTTTATTTTGAAATCTGATTTTTGGATATTTTTTGTTGTGAGGTAGAGTTTGTTTTTGTTTCCAAAGGGAACAAAAATTACTATTGTAATCAAATCACGTAACCTTGTGTCTATTAATAATTAATTAAATGAGTGAAAATATAATATAATATTGAGTTGGTAATGTATATTATATAAATGAATCTATATATGTATGTAATCATATTTTTTATAAATGTATATATATTATTTTTTATTGATATATAGAAATAAATTATTGTATATATATTGGTTTATGTATTCACAAAAATGTACATTGTATATATACAAGGTATATAACTATAATTTATATATGTTATATGTTATAACTTAATAAGTATATGCATGTATATTATCCGTACGGGATATTACACCGTATATCCAGAAGATTTTGCAGGTTTTAAAGTGGAAATTTTTTATAATTGTGAAGTTCTTAAATTAATGGGCGTGTGTTAATTTTTTATAATTTTATTGAACTCCTAGTGTAATGCTTCTAATTTTTTAAGCACCACAAATTTAACTTGGGGCGGGTGGTTCCATACCAAGTTAAATTTGTAGTGTTTAAGGGACTAGGAGTATCATATTAGAAGTAAGATTTATCCGCGAGGCATAATTCTATCTAGCAATACGCTAGAAGTATTACATTGCGAATAAGATTGTAAGGGATTGTGCAAATAAAAATCCAATTATATGAAACATTTAAATTTTGTTTGTGAAGTTGATCTTTATTATTTTTGTTGCCAGTTATGAGTATTATAGAAATTGTACTATAAGATAGACTTAGTCCAATATAATATATGATAATCCAAATAGAAGTGTTGTTCCATGAAAAAACTTTGGTTATATGTGTCATATATTATTATAAATCGGTTGTAGTCAGTGATAAGAATGAACGTCTTATTTGCTAAAAATTATAATATACTATATTCGATGATTTGTCTTAATCATGGGAATGAGGATTCCATATATAGTATATTCGAGTAAATTAATGAGATTGAAACACTGAACCGGACCAATTAAGTTATTTATTTTTGGCTAATATCGAAAATAAATAATTTGAACAACAACTCTAAATCCTATCATCGTCGTGGATTAATGCATCTAGTGTATATTACTTTGATGTATTCAGAAGTAAGGTCTTCAGTGACCAATATACTTTATACATTGAGTAATTGCATGAAATGTGATTATAAAAGACATTCATAAGGAATCTATAATCTTCATGAGAGATAAGAAATATTCCCTTTAATGGATTTGCAATGTTCAACTTTTCTAAAACTTTGGCCAAAGTATTTTAGGTGAAGTGTCACTGAAATTAAACGAAAAATGAGTTTTCATATGAAAAGTTGACAATGAGCAAATCAGCAATTTTAAAATAAGAAGTGAAGAATAAAATAATAGTAGCATTGATTTTAGTTCTTCACGGATATTTCGATAGAGGAGTTGGTTGTAATATTCTTAAGTAGGTGAACTCTTGAGTAATTTAATTAATTCTAGAGTGCAACAATATTTATTTAATGGACTTAAATATTGTTAAATGGTAATCAAATATTACCATGCGATGGTAATTCGATTTGACCCATTTGGAGCTAGAATTAATTTTTCCCTAAGGTCCCTTCGCAAGCCTCGAATAGAAACTCGATTAAATACTAAAAGGTCCAATGGATGGATTGTTTTTTGAACTTAGATAAAAAGATGTGGGAAATATCTTTAGAGAAAGATATTTGGATTAAAGTTAAATTAAATTTGATTTAATTTAATTTAAAGAAAAACAAAGGCGCGCGAGCGACGCACCTCGGCAGATTGGAACGGGTGGCCTGGCCGCCGGGTGCCCGGCTGGCCAGCCTTGTGCCTAGATTTTTCCTTGGCAATTGTCCCACATAGATTGAAAACCAAAGTTTTCGACCATTGAACACCTATAAATAAAGGGTTAAATGGAAGTTCAAAATACAACCAAATATATTGCAAACGAATTTTCTAATTTAGAAAATATATTTGCAAAGTTTATAAAATTTCTTTTTAAGAAATTTTATTTTAGTATATAATTTTATTTTGGGAGCCCACACTCCCGGGTTCAAAGCGAGGCTTTGCGGTGCGAGAGCTCGGTTTCCTCCGACAAGAAAGAGGTGTTTTGTTGTGGTGCATTCTACCGGCTCAATTCAATCTTCGAAGGAAGGTTGTATTATTTTGTTTTGTTTTAATAATTGATTTTATTTCTATAGCATGCAATTAATTAATTAGTTTTAATTAAATCATTTAATTAGTTAGTTTTTAATTGCTAGCTATAGTTAATCAATAATTATTAATTAAATTATTTAATTAGTTATCCTTTGCCATAGTATGTTTGATTTAAAAATTTTTAATGTCATGCATGTACGCATTAGAGATAGATTCTTTAATATAACTTTCGCTGCGTTCTTTTTGGGGTTATTTTTAAAATAATTTCCCAACAAGTGGTATCAGAGCAGAGCTCTTGATACATACATGTGAGACATGTAGGCATGTATGCATGTTTTAAATCTAATGATACTATGGAATATTATAGAATTAGATTCTAGATATTAATGCTTATAACATGTAAATTTAATTGTGATCAAAGCATGCTTATTTGATTAAAATCAATATGTTTAAATTGTTTAAAGGCATGAATACTTGTTTATAGCATTAATATATTTGCGTATATTCAACATGATTGATATGATTTGATCAAATGTGTATGTTGAATATATTATGTCAATCATATGCTTAAATAGTTTGACATGATAATTGAGTGGGAGTGTTTTTCAATTTTCATGACGACAAATAGTTCAAGCGTTGGATTATTGTTCAATTAATTTTGAAAATTATAATTTGATTAGAACTCATAATTTGTTTATTCAAGCCAATGTTGACATTATGTGATGATGAAAAATCCACGTATTATAAAATATTAAGTGGGAGCGAGATTCCAGAGTTGAATTCTCATGGCCTCCATTACTGGTCTAATGGTATTGTGAGTGAATATTATTTCCTGAGGAAGGTATTTGCTCACGACTACAAGATTAGATCCCTAATGGGTAGATTGAAATATGTGTAAACGAGTGCGATCACGGTGCCGTGAAGTATCTCGAATATCATATGGATTATCTACGTAATGGTGTACACTTGATTGGGACAGCATATTAGCCTCCCTGAGGAGCTTTGTTATGTCATCCCAAAGGCTAAAAATTGAAATGGTGGGTTAATGATGTTTTAGTAAGAGTTACAAGGGAAAAACATATTAACTGAGAAATGTTCTCGCCTAAACTTATTATATTTTTCGATCCTACAGCCAGGAAGAAAAGTGTATAAATTTAGGTCATCATTGCATGAACAAAATATGGTTATGTGGATTCCAATTTTGTTTGTTTGCTAAAATAATTTGGCTCATAACTTGTTTGTAATTTTTTTTCAGTTTCATAAATGGCATCCACTAGTCCTCTGCAATCTATCCTTAATGAAAATAAGCTTTTAGGACCTAACTATGCTGAGTGGAAAATGAATCTCGAGATTGTGCTCATTCATGATGAGCACAAGTTTGTTCTTAGCGAACCATGCTCTCCAGTTCCTGCTACCAATGAATCATAGGTTGTTAAGGACTATTATGAACTGTGGCATAAGGCCAATGAGATGGCGAAGTGCTATATCCTAGCATTGGTGTCTAATGTTCTCAAGCATCAGACATGAGGATGCAACATCTCAAAGAAATGTTTAGTGGTCAGGATAGGACAGCTAGGCATGAGCTGATGAGGAAGATTCTTACTACCAAGATGACTGAAGGAACACTAGTTCAAGAGCATGTCATGAGGATGATGTCTTACTTGAATGAACTAGAAATCCTCGGTACGAAAATTGACAGTCAAACCCAGCAGGACATGATCCTGAACTCTTTGCCAAGTTCATTCACTCAGTTCTAGCTTGACTATGCCATGAATAATAAAGATTACTCATTGCTTGAATTGATAAATGAACTGCAAGTCGAAGAGGATGTTATGAGAGCTAAAGGGAGTGTCAATTTTGCTCAGACATCTGGTACGAAAGCTAAGAAATGGAATGCTAAGAAAAAGAAAAAGGGTAAAAACAAAGTTGCTACTGTAGAAACTAATATTCAAAAGAAAGCCAAGCATGCAAAAGAAAAATGTTTCCACTGTGGGGAAGATCGCCATTGGAAGAGGAATTGCCCAAAATATTTAGCAAGCCTTCATGCTAAATCTGGCAAAACACCTAATCAAGGTATAATGATATCTTGTTTACTTGAAACATGTTTAGTTGGAAGTCCACCATGTTCCTGGTGTGTGGACTCAGGATCAACTAATCATATTTGCAATATGTTGCAGGGGTTTCAGCTGACCAGGCAACTAAGTGATGGTGATATGTACCTGCTAATGGGAGATAGTACAAGCGTGCCAGTAGTAGCTGTTGGGATTGTTAGTTTATATTTTGAGAATAGAGTATTACTTTTAAAAGACTGTATATGTGTGCCTTCCATCCGTAGGAATTTGATTTCTGTTAGTAGTTTGATGGATGATGGTTTTACTGTTGTTTTCGAACAAAGTTTGTCTATTAAGCATAATAAATCGTTTATATGTAAAGGCACTAGGAAAGAAGGTCTGTTTTTATTATTTCCTGATAAATACTCTGTTGGTAATTCTGAGGCTAATACAAGTAAACAAATCTTACCATTGAAAAGAAAAACTCCAATGACTGATGAAGCATATATGTGGCACTTATGTTTAGGTCATATTAACTCTAATAGGATCCAAAGACTGGTATCTGATAGACTTATAAGTCCATTAGACCTTAAAAATTTACCAGTCTGCAAATCATGGAAAAGGCCTTTTAAAGGAAAAGGCAATAGAGCCACACAGTTGCTTGAATTGATTCATGCTGATGTTTGTGGACCAATGAACATTCAGGCAAGAGGAGGTTTTGAGTATTTCATAACTTTTATAGATGATTACTCAAGGTATGGATATGTATATCTAATGAAACATAAGTCTGAAACTTTTTGAAAAGTTCAAAGCGTTTAAGGATGATGTGAAAAATCGATTAGATAAACATATCAAATCACTTAGATCAGATCGAGGTGGTGAATATCTATCCAGAGAGTTCTTGGACTTCTTAACTGCAAATGGGATTAGATCTCAGCTTACTGCACCGGGTACACCCCAGCAGAATGGTGTTGCAGAAAGAAGAAATAGAACATTGATGGAAATGGTCAGATCCATGATGAATCATGCGACTCTACCTAGTTCATTTTGGGGATATGCACTTGAAACAACTGCTTATCTACTGAACTTAGTCCCATCTAAGTCAGTTCCTAAAACACCTATGGAGTTACGGATTGGGCGAAAGCCTAAGATTAACTATCTCCGTATTTGGGGATGTCCAGCACATGTGTTAAGGAAAGATCCTGACAAGTTAGAGTTAAGGATAGAAGTATGCTTCTTTGTAGGATATCCTAAAGAGACTAGGGGTGGTCAATTTTATAGTCCTAATGATCATAAGGTATTTGTGAGTACAAATGCCAAATATCTTGAGGATGAACTATTAAGTGGCTACAAGAGTCGCAGTAAGCTTGTATTGGGAGAGATGACAGTATCAGATACTACATCTGAGCAGCCTATTATAACTGAGAACACAGATAATACATATGATGTACCTAGTGTAACTACTGATGTTGAACCTAGTACACTTCAGCCACGTCGTAGTGGGAGGATTATCAAGCCCCCTGTCAGATATCTTGAGGAAACCCTCGTGGTTGAACCTGAACTTGAATCTGATCCTCTTAACTACAATGAAGCTCTAGCAGAAATAGATGCTGATCGATGGGTCACTGCAATGAAATCTGAGTTGGAGTCAGTGTACTCAAACAATGTCTAGGAACTTGTAAGGCATTAAACCCATTGGGTGTAAATAGGTTTACAAGAGAAAGAGAGGAGTGGATGGGAAGGTAGAGACCTTCAAAGCAAGGCTAGTGGTGAAGGGTTATACCCAGATAGAAGGCATCGATTATGATGAAACCTTCTTGCCAGTAGTCATGTTTAAATCCATAAGGATTCTCTTATCCATTGCAGCTCATTATGATTATGAGATATGGCAAATGGTTGTTAAGACAACATTCTTGAATGGAAATCTTCAAGAAGAAATATATATGATATAACCAGATGGATTTGTAGTTGAAAATCAGGAGCATATGGTATGCAAACTGAAGAAGTCCATTTATGGACTCAAGCAAGCGTCTAGATCATGGAACATCAGGTTCAATGAAGCTGTCAAATCTTTTGGATTTGAACAGTTACTTGATGAACCATGTGTGTGTGAAAGACATCATGAAAAGGTTATAATGTTCTTAGTGCTTTATGTGGATGATATCCTACTCATTGGGAATCATGTGGGAACATTGTCTGCTGTTAAGATTTGACTATCCAATCAATTTGATATGAAAGACCTAGGTGAAGCCAGCTATGTTCTAGGTATCAAGCTTTTGCGAGACCGAAAGAACAAGATGCTAGGCTTATCACAAGCTGCATATATAGATAAGATATTGGCAAGGTATAACATAGCGGATTCCAAGAAAAGGTCATTGCCTTTTAGACATGGAATCCAGCTTTCTCGAGAACAGTGTCCTAAAGCACCTAAAGAGGAAGAACACATGAGAAATGTACCCTATGCTTCCGCTGTGGGTAGTCTCATGTATGCTATGCTCTGTACGAGACCAGACGTCTGTTATGCTGTAGGAATGGTCAATAGATATCAGTCGAACCCTGGACCAGAACATTGGGTGGCAGTGAAGCATATTCTAAAGTACTTGAGAAGGACTAGAGATTATATGCTTGTCTATCAAAATGAGGAGCTGTTACCAATGGGTTACACAGATTCTTTCAATTTGATCGTGATTCTAGACGTTCCACCTCGGGATATGTGTTTACTCTTGGTGGAGGAGCCATCAGTTGGAGGAGCATAAAACAGTCTTGCCTTGCAGACTCCACTATGGAAGCTGAATATGTGGCGGCTTCTGAAGCTGCTAAAGAAGCTTATTGGCTAAGAAAGTTTCTTAAGGATCTAGAGGTTGTTAGAGAAGGGCTAACACCGATCACACTCCATTGTGGTAATTCTGGTGCTATAGCCAATTCTAAAAAGCCAAGAAGCCATAAGCGTTTGAAGCACATTGAGAGAAAGTATCACATCATTAGAGAATATGTAGATCGTGGAGAGATTGTAGTTACCAAGATAGCCTCAACTAATAATTTAGCAGATCCATTCACTAAAACATTGGCATAAAAGAGTTTTGACTCTCATTTAGAATGGATGGGTATTAGATATATGGTTAATTGAATTTGAGGGCAAGTGGGAGATTGTTAGGGATTGTGCCCTAAAAATCCAATTATATGAAACGTTTATATTTCGTTTGTGAAATTGATCTTTATTATTTTTGTTGCAAGTTATGAGTATTATAGAAATCGTACTATAGATAGACGTAGTCCAATATAATATATGATAATCCAAATAGAAGTGTTGTTCCATGAAAAGACTTGGGTTATATGTGTCATATATTATTATAAATCGATTGTAGTCGGTGATAAGAATGAGCGTCTTATCTGCTAAAGACTATAATATACTATATTCAATGATTTGTCTTAATCATGGGAATGAGGATTCCATATATAGTATATTCGTGTAAATCAATGAGATTAAAATACTGAACCGGACCAATTAAGTTATTTTTTTTGGCTACTATTGAAAATAAATAATTTGAACAACATCTCTAAATCCTATGATTGTCGTGGACTAATGCATCTCATATATATTACTTTGATGTATTCAGAAGTGAGGTCTTCGGTGGCCAATATACTTTATACATTGAGTAATTGAACGAAATGTGATTATGAAGGACATTCATAAGGACTCTATAATCTTCATGAGAGATAAGAAATATTCCCTTTAATGGATTTTCAATGTTCAACTATTTTAAAATTTTGGCCAAAGTATTTCAGGTGAAGTGTCACTGAAATTAAACAAAAAATGAGTTTTCGTATGAAAAGTGGACAATGAGCAAATCAACAATTTTAGGATAAGAAGTGAAGAATAAAATAATAGTAGCATTGAGTTTAGTTCCTCACGGATATTTCGATAGAAGAGTTGGTTGTAATATTCTTGAGTATGTGAACTCTTGAGTAATTTAATTAATTCTAGAGTGCAACAATATTTATTTAGTGGACTTAAATATTGTTAAATGGTAATCAAATATTACCATGCGATGGTAGTTCGATTTGACCCATTTGGAGCTAAAATTAATTTTTCCCTAAGGTCCCTTCGCAAGCCTCGAATAGAAACTCGATTAAATACTAAAAGGTCCATTGGATGGATTGTTTTTTGAACTTAGATAAAAAGATGTGGGAAATATCTTTAGAGAAAGATATTTGGATTAAAGTTAAATTACATTTGATTTAATTTAATTTGAAGAAAAAAAAACAAAAGCGCGCGCGCAACGCTCCTCCGCAGATTGGAACGGGTGGCCTGGCCGCTGGGTGCCCAGGTGGCCTGGCCGCTGGGTGCCCGGGTGGCCAGCCTTGTGCCTAGATTTTTCCTTGGCAATTGTCCCACATAGATTGAAAACCAAAGTTTTCAACCATTGAACACCTATAAATAAAGGGTTAAATGGAATTTCAAAATACAACAAAATATATTGCAAAAGAATTTTCTAATTTTAGAAAATATATTTGCAAAGTTTATAAAAAAAAATTTTAAGAAATTTTATTTTAGTATTTAATTTTATTTTGGGAGCCCACACTCCCGTGTTCAAAGGGAGACTTTGCGAAGAAGGCTTTGCGGTGCGAGAGCTCAGTTTCGTCTGACAAGAAGGAGGTGTTTTGTTGCGGTGCATTCCACCGGCTCGGTTCAATCTTCGGAGGAAGGTTGTATTATTTTGTTTTGTTTTACTTATTGATTTCATTTTTATAGCATGCAATTAATTAATTAGTTTTAATTAAATCATTTAATTAGTTAGTTTTTAATAACTAGCTATAGTTAATCAATAATTATTAATTAAATTGTTTAATTAGTTATCCCTTGCCATAGTATGTTTGATTTTATTTTATTTTTAATATCATACATGTAGGCATTAGAGATAGATTTATTAATATAACTTCCGTTGCGTTCTTTTTGAGGTTATTTTCGAAGTAATTTCCCAACAAGATTTATCCACGAGGGAGGGGGTAATACTATGGTGCACCGAGAGTGTTGTTCTGGTGCATCCATCACCACTTTATGGGGTGGGGGGAGATACCTATTTATCAAATAAAAATGGCAGACAAAGAGAGAGATAGCCAAGGGAATGGGGGTTAAAAAAGAAAAAAAATTGTATACATCTGGTGTGGAGACCAGTTGCATGCACCAAAATACAATAAAAAATATTTGACTTGTTTTTATATTGAATATATATTTTTTATTATTTTTGTTGTGTGTTGGTATATGTAATTGGGTGCCACACCGAATGTATACAAAAATTTTTCTGGGAGACAAGCAGAAAGAGAGAGAGTAGAAATTGTCAGAGAACTAGAAGTGAGAGAGGGAGAGCGGGGGCAGAAAAAGTGAAAGCTTAGGCTAAATGGTCAGACGATAATTTAGGCCAAAAAATTGGGTTGTTTTACTTGCCCAAATCGCTTAGAGCAAACAAGATTTTGTCAGAAATTCGGGTTTGGGAATGTATCCAAACATGGCTTAAAATTTTCAACTTATCCAAAAAGTGATTTTCTAACTGAATAATGCCCAAACATAGATTTTTATTTTTCAGAGGATCAAGGGACCAAACGCAAACCTTAATATACAAACATAAAGCTAAAGAACAAGATAAAACACTATTTCATAACTGCAATATTCCAGAAATATGTTACAAGAACGATCAACGATGAAAACTATTCAAAAGCAACGAATCTTGGTGGAGTTAGGAGATGGTAAGAGGAGTAACAGCCGCGTCCTTTACGTTTACGAATGTCTTCACAATAGTCCATCTCCATTAATACCTTTATAAAATGATCAACTTCACATGGAAGCACCAAAGGCCCTTCACTACTGTACCCATACTCTGATTCAGCTTCTTCAAGTAGCATCTTGAATAAAGGATGGTTCACATACTCCGTCTTTATCACGAACCTTTGCCTATCAGTTCCCACATACACCGAAAAACATCCCTCCGGTGCCACTTGGCTCCATCTTTTTCTGCTACCTTTATCTTGATCATCTCGAGTTTCAACGGTTAAAGTACGAGGCCAAGATTTGCTCTTCGTGTTTAGAGCATGTTGTTTGGTATTACCCAAAGAGCCTTTTCTTCCAGCACTAAAGGATTTGCATCTGTCCCATGTTTTGGAGATCAGCCCTTTCTTAGTTTTAGGACTATCCATTTCTTAATCTCTTGTATATATAGATAACCAAAACCAATAAAATACACAGAAAGGGAAAAAGAAAAGAAAAGAGAGATCTTCAAAGATGAAAAAAGTAGAAGAAAATGAAATTGAGTAGCGTTTCAACCTCTGTCATAGACTAAGTTGAACATCACCTTCATCCTTGGCCTCATAGTGTTACTCATCATATGTCAAAAATCTTGAAACATACAAAAGTAACTAACTACAGGTGTATAGTTGGAGCAAAAGAATTGGCTATAGATCATAAGCTGAATAAGAGTATATATAATTGATTATAACATCATTACATATATATATATATATATATATATTGAATTTGAAGAAGTGTAGAGGTATAGAAGAAGCTGGCTAGAAAGGGTAGGAAAGAGTAGATCAGAGAGCCTCGCGGGATAATGCTTTTCTATGATGGGTTGCCTTTGGAATAGGTTGATTCCTTCATGAATTTGGGAGTGTATATATAGTAGGGTTTATATGATTGCATAATAAATTAATAAGTTAATAATTTTAAATATAAGCCGGTTTGTCAACGTCCTAATAGCGTTTTTTATTGGCTTAATAATTCACATTATCTCTTTATATTTAAATTAGCCTTATGGTGACATGAAGAGTCCAGTTTCTCTTAATTCTGATTATTGTGAGTTGGAAATTAACCTGAGGAAAAGGTCAATTGAGATTTAATTAATTAGTGGCTATCAATTGCCACTGCAATTTGTCATCCTATTATTGAGTTTCTTTTTAGATTTCCATTGTCATTTGGAAGATTATAAAACAAGATGTTCATTTAGAGTATGAGGGTAGGAAAGCTATAAAAAAATATATTTAGTCGCGGGTAATGACATTAACTCATTTAGTTTTTTTGGGCTTTTACATTTTGTAAATCATAATTTTATTTTTTTTACACTTTCTTATTTGAACTACACTCGTTTTTATACTATTTAATCTAAATTTGTTTATTTTTATACTTTCTTATCTGAATTACACGAGTTTTTACAAAATTTTATACTTTTAGCCTTTTTTGCCAGAATATTCACTGGAATTTCATGATATGCATTGCATGACACTTTTAAAGGTAAAAATGACATTTAATGGTCATTAATTGTTAACTATTTTTACCCTTTTAAGTTAAAATGATATTTTGAATAGGACGATTCAAAATAGTGAAAACACAAGAAATTATTGTTTCAATTGATAAAATGTCATATCTATCCTTGAAAAGGTCATATGTGATGGAATTCCGGCGAAATAATCAGCCTATTCAATCGGAAAATGCTAAAATATAAAAGTTTGTAAAATTAGTGTAATTCAGATAATAAGTGTACAAAAAAAAATGTTTACAAAAGTGCGAAACCCAAAATATTTGGATTATTTAGTGTCATTACCCCTCGGATTCAATTTTTTGACAAGAATATTTTGATTAATTCTAGCTCAAGACTGCAGCTATGAATACATTGATTAAGTCTTTTGTAGTATGTAATTTGAAAATTAATAAAAAAACATCTAGTAAAACGACGAATGTAGACATCATTCATCAAATCACATCAATTTTCTATTTTAATTTCAACATTCTAATCTAGCTTAGTTCGTTTCTTTAAATTGAAAGGTCGGATTCGAAATTCATTTATTTTTTCTTTGGAATTTTTTGAATTATTTGGCTTGTGAGTTTAGAGGCTAAGCCTACTATATGTGTGTGTATTCACGTGTACTCTATAAACAGATAAGAGGGTAAACGCCAGACCTCCCGTTTGCTTTTGATTTAGAAGAGAAAAGAAAGATAATATGTATCAAGTTGGGGGGGTCACAAGTGAATGGTTCTATGAAGGATATATTTATGAGTAAAAGTGAGAGCTATTGCTATTCCACCACTAATTAAGTGGGGAAAGAAAGAGCCTCCACTTCTTTTCCAGGACATACGTTGTTAACTATACTATACGACTCGGTTCAAATTACTTTGGGCAGGTGCATATACATAAATAAATACATGCTATTCCTGAGTCTTATGTCAGTTGGCGCAAAAATTAAATATGAGTCATGGGTATATAATGACGCGAAAATTTAAGTATTTACTTTGTAAGGCAAGAAAGTACGAAGTTTATGCCATGGACAACATCAAGGTTTATATACTCAAAAATAATAGAATGATATTTCGGAAAATTACAAGCTTTATGTAAGATCTTGAGGTGTCCAAAATAATTATATAGTCGTTTTCTGATAATATATTCATTATTTAATTATTTATTGATTTTGCTTACGTGGAAAACCATTGTACACTCTTTTCTTTTTTTTATTTTGAGGGAGATTGTACACACTCAAATGCCCTAATTAAGCTTAAATTCAGACATGTCGACCCACAAGGACAAAAGCATAAGCTTATTAACTCTCCTATAAATACACCATTCATCTCAAGGTGAAAGGTATGTTCTTTTTTTTTTTTTTTTTTTTAGAAAAGCGGCAAAGATTTAATTAACTCAAAAACGCAATATCAGACAAAAGTGCATCCTGAGCTTGAGGGGGAAGGGCAAGAACATGCTCTTGCCCCAACTCCGCAGATCGAGCAATGAAATGAGCAACAGAGTTCCCACTACGAAGCATAGAAGAAAACGCAATAGACGAAAAAAACAGAAATAAGTCTTTAATTTGTTGAGTAAGCGACCTGAGTGAAGATAGGTCCTCCTCAGTATTCGACAAACGGTTGATGATAGAAGCACAATCCTCTTCTAAGATAATATCTCTCCATCCCTCACGAATAGCCAGCTCGACTGCCTCCTTTGCTGCCATCAACTCCGCATGTTCCACACCCGTGCAATAAGGAAAACGATGACGGCTCCAAGCTAAACACATTCCTTCCATGTCTCTCCCTATCGCACCAGCTCCCATTTCTGTCAGATTCAAGAAAGTGGCCTCATCAAAATTTACCTTAAGGCCTAACTCGGAGGTGCGAGACAATGCACCTGAGGAGTGAGGGTCTTTTTCGGAGGTTGAGAAGAAACCGCAAGACGAAAAGAAGATAGAAAGGAACGAGCAGCGGTGATGAGGCTGTCCGGATTCAGAATGGCATGCTCCATTAAAGTTTTGTTGCGATAATGCCAAATAAACCAAATTAGAACCAAGAAATAGCAAAAATCGTCTCTTTCTAGACGGCCATGTACCTCCCGTAGCCAAGCTTGAGTATTCCCCTTCCAATCCGAGACTACTGACTATGGTGTCAAAGAAAGTCTCCAAACCAATCTAGAAAAAGAGCACGTGATGAAGATATGACCCATGTCATCCTCATGCAGCCCACACGTAGAGCAGAATCCGTCCACATCAATACGCCTCTGCTGGAGATTGGATTGGGAAGGAAGAGCATTATTACACATCTTCCATGCAAAAATTTGCACTTTCGGTGGCACACGATCTTTTCAAATAAAATTCCAATGATTCCTTACAACAATTGGGCGACTCGAAGAAGTTGGTTGTTGTCTATAACTCATTCTTCGAGCCAAATGATATGCACTGTTCACTGCAAAATTACCATTCCTCGTACCATTCCACATAATCCGATCCGGAGCTTGAAGGCTCCCGAGAGGGATAGATAGAATACTAGATACATCCTCAGGCCAAAAGACCTCGTTAATAAGCGGTACATTCCACTATTTGGTTTCCTGATTTATGAGCTGGTTTACGCGGGTGTTAATGGGGAGAGTATTTTGAGGTGTGAAAACGGTAAGATTATCCTCTCTCGGCAGCCATCTAGATGTCCATATACGAGCATGAGTCCCTGATCCAATCCGCCAACGCAGACCCTCAAAAAGCAAATCCCTAGCCTCTAAAATACTTTTCCGTGCAAAAGAAGCCCCGACCACTGGTTCAACTTTGAAAGTATCGAGCTCGAAGAAGGCGGCTTAAAAGACAAGTTGGGTTCTGCAAAATCCTCCAACCTTGTTTCGCCAACATCGCGAGATTAAAAGCTTTCAACTCTCAAAACCCTAACCCACCCTCATCTTTACTCTTATATAGTTTATCCCACACTAGCCAATGAATTTTCTTCGTTTGTCTATTATCCCACTAAAAATTTTCCATCGACGCCTCTATCTCCTTAAGCAAGCCATCCGCTAATTTAAAGACACTCATCGCGTACGTTAGAATTGCTTGGATAACTGCTTTAAGGAGCACCTCCTTTCTTGCCTGTGATAACAGACGTGCATGCCACCCTTGAAATCTTTTATTCATCTTTTCCCTAATAGCACCAAACACTGCTTTTTTTTATTGTCCAATCACTGCGGGGAGTCCTAAATATTTATCAAACTTCTCTACTATCTGGATAGCAAGAATTTGTGCCAGCTCCTCCCTCCCTTCCGTTGGCGAATTTTTACTAAACACCATTGACAACTTCTCCAAATTGATCATTTGTCCCAACGTAAGCTCATATTTTTAAAGAATTTCTTTAATGCAGCCCATGGATTCACTCGTTGCTTGTGCATATATCACCATGTCCTCAACGAAGAAAAGATGAGATATCTGCGAAGTATGTCTCGCCACATCTACTCCTTTGATCCGCCCCTCTTTTTCGGAAGCCTGTATGAGAGCACTAAAAACCTCTGCTACAAAAAAAAATAGATAAGGAGAAAGAGGATCCCCTTGTCGGAGACCCTGCTGAGGAATACCATAGCCAAATTGAGACCCGTTTAAGCGAAAAGAATAGGAGACTGAATTCACACAGCGCATAATTAAGTCAATGCAATCCTTATGAAAACCTAGCCTTACTAGGACGTGCTCCAGAAAAATCCATTCCACCAGGTCATAGGCTTTGCTCATGTCCAATTTGATTGCCACTTGTCCTTCTTTTCCCCACGTTTTATGCTTCAGAAAAGGGTTAATTTCAAAGGCGACAAGAATATTATCAGATATAAGTCTGCCTGGGATAAAGGCAGTTTGGGATGCCGATATAGAAGATGGGAGACAAGATTTTACTCTGTTAGCAATGGTTTTTGAGGCAAGCTTATACACTACATTGCAAAGACTAATAGGGCGGAATTGAGATATGTTCTCTGGGCTATCGATTTTAGGAATTAGGATGATATGAGTAAAATTCATTTTAGCAAGGAAGTTCCTATTATTCAAAAAATTTAAAACACAACGACTAATATCAGATCCTATAATAGGCCAGAAACTCCAAAAGAAAATAGAAGACATACCGTCCAGGCCCGGAGATTGGAGAGGGTGCATCTGAGTAAGAGATGTCATAACTTCTGCTGAGGTGTGTTTCTCTTGGAGTAGCTGATTCATCTCTGGAGTTACTCTTGGTTGGATAACATTGAGAATTTCGTCAAGGAGGTCCGGGTCCAGTTGAATAGAAGAAAAGATGAGTTTAAAATGGTGTTGCACAATCCCTTGGATATCTTCCTCTTTTTCTCTAACAATCCCAAATTCATTGCGGAGTTTTGATATTGAATTTCTACGCCTCCTTTCCGAAGCACAAGCATGAAAATATGCAGTATTCCTATCTCCATCACACATCCAATGCGTTTTGCTACGTTGCTGCCAACCCGCTTCCTCTTGGCCTCGTATCTCCTCCAACTCATTTCGAACATTCTTTATTTCACGGTTAATCTCCGGAGTGATCCGACCCTTACCCATCTCGATTAGAGTCTGCTCTAGATCTCCAATACGCCTCAAAATAGCACCGAAAGACATGCGACTCCAATTAAGCAACCCGGCTCTACACTTTTTTATGTTATTCCATGCATGAATATTGAGGTCAGCGCTTACCCTGGGATCCCACAAATCTCTTATAATCTGCTCGCATTCACTTGATCTTAGCCATAGCAATTCAAAATGAAATAATCTCTTCTTTTTTTCCTTTGAACCGGTTGTTTGGGTGGATCCAATTGGATAAGGAGTGGGTTGTGATCAGAAGCAGTTGTCTCAAGATGAAGCACTTGGGTCCGAGGAAACATATCAATCCAAAGATTGTTAGCACACGCCCTGTCTAAGCACATCCCAACCGTGTGGGGTTCTTCATTTCGGTTACTCTATGTTAATCTCTCTCCCACATACCCCATATCACTAAGTTCGGCTTTTTCCAATACTAAATGGAAGTCCCTCATTTGCCAGCTAGGTTGAGGTGTAGTTCCCTCTTTTTCTCCCTAGTTTAGAATTTCATTGAAATCCCCTGCCATAATCCACGGTGCATACCATTCTGAGCTAAGTCGAGAGATGAGCTCCCAAGAATTTTTCGCTTTGACACCTCTAGTTCTCCGTAAAAACCCGTAAACCGCCAATGGTTAATGACGTCTGCCGGATACACTCTCACATCAATGTGATTTTTCGATAGAGACTGTAACTACACATCCAAATTCGTATCCCACAATAATCCGAGCCCCCCACCAATGCCAATCGAGTCCACATTCACTCCAAACATATTAAGTCAAAACTTGATATCTTCAAACTTTTTAGTCGTACATTTGGTCTCTGAGAGAAAGACTAACGAGGGATTATACAGGAGAACAAAATCCACCAATTGATGAACTGCCCTGGTTCCCCCTAAACCTTGGCAGTTCCACACTAGAAAATTCATAATGAGTGGCGGGGCTGCTCCACAGCCGCCGCAGAATCAAACACCACCAACTGATTCTCTGTCATTTGTTTCTTATTTTCCACCTCCGTGCTATCAACTTGGACTTCCTCAATTTCCAAAAATTTCCTTTTGAGCTCTGTAGGTGGCAGAATCCAGCGCACTCGGCCCCTATGCTATTTGTAATCTGAGTTTTACGAGTTGGAGGTGTTGCTGAAAATTGGAGGGGTATATTAATAAGGATGGGGCTGGCTATGTTTGGTGAGGGACCGTTTTGGGGTAGAGGAATAAATGAGGTGGTTTGGACATCGTTTAGAGAGGTTCGCATTTGGATGCTCGGCTATGAAGGGTTAGAGGTGTGGGTGTTGGGAAGGTTGTGGGGAGGATTACTCATACTTGCTAGGGGATTCGCATGAGAGTTCAAGGCCGAATTCGAAGGTTGATTTTTGCTTTCCCCAGTAGCCAAAATTGGGTAAGGTAAAGATGGAAACGTAGCTGGAACCGTTGTGCCAATCACCTTTAAATTTTTGTTCGACGGGTTCCTGGACAGTCTTGAATCTGTCTCGCCCGACTCCTCCCTATTTCTTCTACTTACATGGACTCGTCCAGTGTTTAGAGAGAGATCCATCTATGGTGAACGAAACTAAGCTAGTGAATTGGAAAAAGATGAGGAATCTGAAAGGCGGGATGGAGACCTTGCACGTCCAAGATGTCGCTTTTATTTGCCCCGCTAACTCGGATTCGATGACCGCCAACTTACCCCCTCTGAACCAGCTAGACGACTTGTCGGAGAAGGAAATTAACAGGGTGGTAGAGCACGAAGGACCAAAGTGTAAGGAGTATCATTGCCCAGGTCCTCAAAACCATCTTCATATCGTAATTCGCATAAGTCACTTAGGTAAGAAAGTTTCCCACAAAGATAGCAAAAGTTGGCTAGTTTCTCATAAGCAAAAGTGATCTTAACCTCTTGCCCATCCGGGGATTGGAGAACCATGAATCTGTGTAAGGGTTTTGTAACATCCATGCTTACTCGGATTCGCATAGCTGCCCCTCTGTTCGGCCCATATTCTTTTAAATCCACCTCCTTAAACTCTCTAATTCGGTTTCCATTGAATTCCGCAATTTTTCTCGTCCTCTTTCCTATCGGCAGCCCATGAACATGGATGTACATGTCAGTCCAATCTAATTCAGTATTGTTGGATCCTGCGTATCAGTAAGTGTTTTCAGAACAAGAAGAACGTTTAGGAAATTCCAGGGACCTCTTGAGAGAACTCTATCTCTATTGACAATATGCTTGAACACAAATAAGAATCTCCCGTTCTCTAACTTCTCTACTTCCATTCCTTTTGTAGGATTGAATGTGTTGAGAAATGTTTCTTGGACATCCGCAAAATTATATCTACGTGACGGTAAAGACCTACTCGCTAAACACAAATCAGACCCCGTCTAGGACCGTGAATTTTTGGGTCTCCACCTCCGATAGGGACAGTCGCTCCGCCATTTTATCTATCTCGTTATCCATTCAAACTGTAAACCCAAAGACCCCTTAGCCCAAAGCCTGAACGAAAACCTTCCGTGAACAACTCCGAATTGGAACCCCGAATCCGTCGAAATACACTGCAAACAAAAGAAAGGCACACAAACTCAGAAAACCCTAGGAACTACAAAAATAAACGAACCAGGATAAAGCAACAAAGCAAACGAGATTATCCAAACGTAAGACCACAAGCAGAATCTAAACAAAGAGGTGGAGAGGAATCTAAAGCACGCAACGCAGTTGCAAATCTGGACCATGAGAGAAACTCTCACGAGCAAAACCAAAATGAAGCGAGAAGGAAACTCTTGAGCATCCCGCTCTCGTGTTTGCCTAGTCTACTACAACAGATCTCACTATCTCTCGTGTTGCTCTCAGAATCAGTCTCCCACTCTGACAATTTTGAAGAAACCCTAACCCTAGATGACCATGCAAAGCGAGAAAGAGACTCTCACGTGGAGTGAGAAAAAAAATTTAGCGTGAAAGGTATATTTCTGCACCTCTTTTAATACGTTTTTTTTCACAATATTTAAGTTCTTTGTAATAGTGATAACTGACTTAAGTGTCGTATGGTCTAGGAAACCCATTGGTGTGTCCTTACTCACGGTCATATGTGCAGACAAATGAACCTGATAAGCTCATGGTTATTTTGTATTTTATACCTTCATTGCATAATTTTGATTTGAGCAAAAAACACTTTGCAGCCCAAAACAGCCTAAATAGGCATTTTCCACCCTAAAAAGAATGTCACAGTTCTCATCCTCAAAATTTATTTGTAGTTACACTTTTACACCTCCACTCTATTGCTAGCAATATATGTTGCACGTGATAGTGTGAGATGTCCGGCGAGCCATCTATTAGCTTGACCATTAGATTGTAAACACTATGATAATCTTGTCTTTATATTATATCAAATTTGTTTTGACAACCTTATCTTTATGGTATATGATTTCATTAGTTTAGATAAAGATCTCATGGATCACTTAAGCTAGTGGAGAGATCGCACACATGGGAAGTGGCGATTGTCGAATGCTTTCGATGGCTGTGATCCTGAAATCTCATTCCAAGTCATTGAGACTATGAGATATGGGATATCATAGTCTTACAACACTTGTTTATGTATGACATTCTCATGGGAGAATGCCTTGTTCTATTGACAATGACCTTGGGATCAACGCATGCATAAAGATACATACTTGGGTGAGTATGAGATTGAACGACCCCGCTATGATTCCTTTTTGATTCCGTGTCAAACTTGGAATCCTACAGTTGCATAGGTGTGAGATTAGTCCTCTGACCTGAGGTGTCATGACTGGGATGACTGCCTACTGTACTTTGATATATCTCATGATTCCAGGAGAATCACTAAATGGGGTATTGTTGGGTGTAGTCTAGTAGTATGACGGAACATATGTGATAAGATTCACTTTTCCGTGTTTAAGTATGTCTACCTGGAAATCTAACCACTAAGTATGCATTAAAGATCTAGAGCTTACTCAATTAAAATCGAACGACTTTGCCCGGGAGTCTTTACCTATGTCTAGGGCAACTCCTATTTTCTTCGGTGATGTTGTGAAATTCTTGCACCCTTAGTCAATTTTCTCTCGAATAATTCACCTGGGCATGATATCAAACACATGGTGACCAAGCATATGTAAGACATTCAACCAAAAAATCACAACACATAGCAATATACGAATTGAAATGGAAAATGATCTTATTATAACAACACTAACAACATGGCCTTCTCATGGCCCTAGTTCAACAATTTAGCTCATAAAATGCATAAGGGAAAAGCTAAGCATAAGATCCATGTTTATAGACAAAGATGAATCTAAAGCTAAGAAACTCCCTATGTTGAATTGATGATCGAATCTTTAATTGGAGGCTTCAATCTCTTCTTTCCATTCTCTTTTTCTCTTTTAAAGTGATGAAAAGTGAGGTCCCAATCCCAAAAAATCCCCAAAATTCACTTAGAATTCGAACCCCCCCCCCCCTTCTTTCCTTTCATTTTTGGCCTTTATACCTTCAAAACAATTGTATCGACGCCCAAGCGTGATCCAAATGGCGCCTAGGCACAGTCCAGGTGGCCTAAGTGGTTTGGGGAAAAAGTTTCATGGGACCCAGGCACTCATAATGGAACCTAGGTGCGGTGGTGGTGGCACCTAGGCGTGAAAAAGCGGCGCCTAGGCACCACAATTCGAACTCTGAACCGTTTTCCTACTTTTGAGCACAGCAATCGTGTTTTCTTCATAACATTTTTCAAAGACCTCCGATTTGAATGATTCAAGATCCCACATGAATATAAGATATAGCTCTATAACTTTGTAGAAGGACACTTCATCAAAATCGGTCTCTAATCATATAGAAATGGCGCTCAAACGTGGCAGGTGTAGCAAATGTGGCGCCCAAGCGTGGGGAAATGGCGCCTAGGCGCCCTTCTACGTAACTGCAACTTATTTCATGCTTGTTTGGGCGCCCAGGCATGATTATGGCTGCGCTTGGGTGTGGAAGTGTGAAGTATATTGGCCTGAATTTGTTTTTATATGTCGTTTTTGTTATAGTATATGCCTTCAAATGCCATAAAGAGGATAGATTTATAGGGCATAAACATTGTAACTAAACTATGGTTTTTCTATTAATATAAGGCAGTTGATTGTTGTTTTCTTATAGGCATTTATAAGGTTTGAATAAACAACGTAAAGTTCTTGATGACAAGGCGAACCTTCTACCTCCTATGGATAGGAGGAAAGGCACAGAATGGTTTGACCCTTGACATCTAAAAGGGTTCGCAAGTCTAAGAAATATTGATTGGGCATCAATAGTGAATGAAGACTTGTATGATGTAAGTTTCGACAGAGAAAGTGTCAGTCGTACACTATGGAAATGGTAGTGGGAACTTATATCATAGACGTGTCAGTTGGACTGATATGTTCAGACACGGCTTGCATCAGTTCATCACATGGGTATTCACTCATTGACAGTCAATGATGAAACTGATAAGTAGTGATAGGTACGTGTGAACCTCTGACCTGAGAAATCGAGTTGAAGATGTACTTGTGACATCAAGTCTGTCATTAGAGTAGTTAGATTCAAATCACCTGTTGGTGGAATCGACCTCGAAGTGCGACTTGATGGGCAAGTAGCATTGTTAACTAATTTGCAATATGGAATTTATTCTCTCATAAGTGAATGAGTAAAATATCCTATGCGATCATGAATATGTGAGGATGAAAGTCTTTGGCCAAAGCATTTAAATACCTCGACTTATTATGAGCTTAGGCATATAGTCAAGTTATATGAGTTTGACTTTAAACCATGACTCTTACTTGACTAGGATATAAGAATAAAAGGTTTATACACGTACGGTATTCACGGCGTAAAGGTTTGGAATGATCCTATTCATTCTTTCTCAATTGGGTTACGGTGTGAGCCACGAGACTGGCTAGGTGTCACTCACACCCCTTTGGATTCCTCTTAATTGTTTTTTGAGATGAACCTAAAGAGTCGCGCTTAAAGGAAGTGCAAAAGGAAAAGCATGGGAAAAAGACTTGAGAGAAATTTACGGCATTGGATGCCGTGTCTAATTAATTAATTATTGGATAATTTAATTAATTAATTAAATTAATGAGTTAATTAATTTTTTGGAGAAATTGAATTATAAATTAATTAGGAATTGAATTAATTGGATTATCAATTTATTTATTGGATAAATAAATTATCCGATTAATTAATTAGCAAGCAAGACGAAAGTCCGAAGGCTTCCGAGCCCACTAAGGGGCGGCCAAATAGGGCTCTTGCATGCTAGGGTTATTGTTTCATAATAATATAAATATATCACAAGGTGAAAAATAACACAAGGCAACTTACATAACTTTCTCTCCAAGAAAAAGTCTCCCACCTCTCTCTCTCTCTCTCTAGCCGTCTTTGACAAGGAAGAAAGGAGGAGTTTTTCATTTTTGATTCCGGCGTGACGAATTAGAGATGTTGGCAAATTCGGCGTTAGAGAAAAGGATCACGTTCAAAAATCAATATACGCGAGAACGGTAATCTTTCTATACACAATTAAACACGAGGATTAGAGATGATTCGGGCTTTGGGAATTAAATTTACTTTTCGCTGCGTTTTATTCGTATAATTCCCAACACTTTTTTCACCCTTTCTTCGACTGTACCCACTTAAGGCCTGAAGTCACTTAACACACGAATTAAACGCAAATGTGGCAAGATTTAGGCGATAAATAGGTATACTGAACAACCCCACGGAAGTTCCATTAAATGGAATCCCAATCGAATCTGGAACTTCGAGTGGTCTTGTAGTATAAGAGTAATCTTTAGAACCTGAGGTTCCATTGGATGTCTTATACACAATTGAACATGCCTTAGTTTGTTACATGATTACTTAGATCATCACAAATGGGCAAAATCAGACATGGGATAATTGTGTATGAAGGCACGTGAGAATCAAGATGGGATCTATCTCTGACATTAAACTTGTCAGTGAATCTCCTATGTTTACATAGTGAATCGACTTTAGGAATCTTCGGCTGAAGTATGACATCTAATGAGGCGTAGGGTTTCCTCGTTTAGATAGTCAAAAGTCGATCTCACCGTACTTGGGAAACATAGTTATTGAATTAATAGAGCTTCGACCTTAGCCACTGCTCTAGATTCAATCGGGAGATTAGATGAAAGGATCTTACTTATACAAGGATCAAGATCACGAAAGGCGTATCTTTATCTTCGTCTTTATCTAGGTCTTCGTGGCCCATTGCTGGACAGTAACCACGACTTGTAAGTGCCGAAAATTAATATGGTGATTAATTCGAGGCTTGATTAAATCAAAGGAATGATTTAATCTAGTGCTTTCTATTTTAGGAAAGCACATTAGCACTTTGGGAAAGTGTACTTACTACTAGATAGTAGATGAGCCTAAGGGGTCACACACTTAACTCGTGAGAGTCACTGCTTACATGATGTGATTAATCAATTTGAGGAAATTGAGGAAATTAGGAAAGTCTAGTCCTTTCTTAATATGGAATATGAATTAATTGAGGCGACTCAATTAATTTGACTATTTTAATTAATCTTGAAGAATTAATTAAATTAATGGACTTGGTAGAGTCCAAGTATTTTATTTAGTTGGGCTTGGCTCAAGTTAAATAAATAAGCCAATTGGAATAAGTAATATAATTAAATGGGTTTTAATTATATGGGAATATTTAATTGATGGGTTTAGCCTATAATTAAATATGGAGTCAAGAATTAATTCTTGGACTCCAACAAAAGGATGATGGCCGGTTTTTTAGCCCAAAAGGATGAGGGGATTCGAATTCTGGGTGAAGAAGAAAAGGGTTTTCTTCTTCTCCAAGTCTTGCAGTTGGATTAGGATTCTAGGACTCCTATTCTATATATATATGGCAATGCAAGACTAAAACCCTAAGCCTCCAAGAGCAAAAATTCAAACTCCAAAGCTGAAAATAAGAGAGAATTTTCTTTGTCATCCTTAAGCCAAAAATTGCCCCTCCCTTGTTCCAATACGACATCGTTTTGTTCATGTGTTGAACTTAATGATTCACATATTCTATTCCTTCACATAATCAAGCCTAGGTTTTAGACTTAGATCTATTTCATTGGCTAGCACCAATAACGAAGTAGGTGGTGACTTGAACAAGGTATGGATACATCTTAAAGGTGCGACGTTTGGAGCACTAACACCGGAGATACAATTGACGGGCGATTTCCTCCAAGAAATTGTGTGGAATTGCACCACAGGGTTGAAAAGATCCAAGATTGTTGCTGTGAGAATTTAATCAAGAGGCAAAAATTCTCGCAACCTTCTCTATAGCATAATCGAGCACACCATTATTCCTGTTTCGGGTGGTTATACGTTTAAATTTTAAATTCCGCTGCCACGAGCCATCCGGGGAATAAAACCCAACCCAACCGTGGGATCAGAGCAATGGTTGGCTCGATTAAGCTATATTATGTGTGAGCATGTTTTATTTACGCGTATGTAAATTGGTGCATGTTAAAAATATATTCGTCGTTTAGAATAATTGATTTTTCGATTGGAATATGATTTATAGTTTTTTATGAAAAACAATTTTGGTTTTGAAAAATTCAATTGAAAAGAATTAACATTGGGTGTGGGTGGATTTATTTGGATGATGAAGGATGATTTTGGAATCACAGGTGGTAGGATGTCGTGAGATGATTGGGCCGAAGGCTCAATTGTCGAGTGATTATACCTAGCCCAAGGTGGGATCGAATTCGTCCATCATTGACTGAACGAATCACTCATGGATGAAAAGCGGAGAAATCCTGTACAGCAACAGGTGTTGTCGTCCGCACCCAGGCGTGGGGTGATTGGCGCCCAAGCGCCGGCAGGCGAGACTTGGTGGTCTCGTCTCTACCGACAGCGCCTGAGCGCGGCCATGTTAGCGCCTAGGCGCAGCCAGGTCGGCACCTGGGTGTGGGTCTGCCGGCGCCCGGGCGTGGTCAGCAGACTCGAATCAAAAAAAAATTCCTCATTTTTGATGCCGAAAAGTCGGGCAACCCAAGAACCTGACCCTAGTTGATTGATTAAAAACCTGTAATTTCTGAAAAGGGTTTTTGAAATTGGAAATCGATATTATCCGGATGAAATTTACAATTTTGTTTAAACAACGGATGGGTAAATTTTGGATATCGCATATATATATGTTTGTTGCTTGGCATACTTATGTGATGGGGATGAACCACGAGCCTAGTCTTTATAGTTTGGTTTTCCTTGTATGTAATATTCTAGAGTTGTAAAAATAGCCGGTTTGGCTTTTACTTTTCTGTCAAATAGATTAGTAGTAGTTGATAGACTATGTAATCGAAGACAGAGCGAGAAGACGAAGCCAAGACTCGAAGACTTGTATGCTGTGGTGGAACCCATTATAATAGTCTAGTTGTTTTTACTTTCTAGAATGTCCTGGCCCACTTTGGCACAGTAGGTTAGGGTTCGAGGTGGTTCATCCTCAATTTACCGTTTTATGGGATGTTTATTTATCTTTCCAATACGACATGTGATGTGTTGTAAAATGCATGCATAGGATAGATAACTAAACAAGATAATTGTAATACTGATGAGACCTACATGTATGCAATGTAATTCCCACCTTGAAACATATTAGGCAAATGTGGGAATAGAATTGGAGTTCTATTTCCATTCCTTCCATCATAAGTAATTGCCATGTGATATGCCGCTGAAGTTCAAATCCATTTCCTCAGAAAAAGGGGTGGGTCAAACCTAAGAAAGGCTGTGAGCATTACTAAGCATAAGATGCCCTATGGGATCATTGGTTTCATTACTTAGCTTATAAAATGGGGGTAATAGAATTGATGATTGGCCACAAGATATTTGATGGGTCGAGCCTAACATCAACTACCATGTGTTAGCTCGGAAAATGGGGCACATGCGAAAGATGAGGAAAAAGATCTTGAGAACTATCAAGGAAAATAGAAGGCCCGGTGAGGCTACTATTCGAACTAGTCATATGTTAGCTCAGAAAACGGGGCATATGATGAAGTTTGAATAGATCTCAAGCCCACTAAAGAATTAACTATTCTTCGAATCACACCAAGAGGGTGGTGGGATTTGGAAAAATAGTGGGAGACTTGTACAATTAAAGACCAAATTGTATAAGAACTTTATTTGAAAATACGTTAATTATCGTCTGCCTCGTACATTTTGTAGATAACACGAAACGGCTAAAAATCCACTTTATACAATTCTCGAAACAAATAAACTAGCTGGTCCCAACTTTCCCGATTGGCTAAGAAACCTTAAGGTTGTTCTACAATATGAAAAGAAGGACTACATTGTAACGGCTGAACAGCCGGGAATAACTTCTGAAAGCACTGATGAGGATAGAGAGTACATTAAGCTTTGGTCAGATGACAATATCCAAGCGAGATGCCTTATCATGACTACAATGTCAAATGAGGTGCAAAAGCAACATGAGAATACGATATTAGCAAAGGTTATTGTCAACCACCTTGAAGAACTATACGGTACTAGAACTAGGAGAGAGAGGTGTGTTATCTCGAAGCAACTGTTTGGAGCAAGGATGAGAGAAGGTGCGTCTATCAGTGAACATGTCCTTAAGATGATTCAATTGATTCATAAGATGAACGATTTGGACGTGGTACTTGATGGAGACCTTTGCGTCGACCCCGTCCTTCAATCTCTCCCAAGGTCTTATGACCAATTCGTCATCAACTTCAACATGAACAACTTGAATGCCTCATTAAATGAGTTATTGAACATGTTAACGAGTGCTGAAAGCACCATCAAGAAGGATAAGCTGATGCTTCTTATGAATTCATCTTCTGAACCTAAGAAGGGTAACAAGAAGAAAAATAAGACTAAGAAGCTGAAAGGTACTGATGGTGTCAAAAAGGTGAAAAAGGCTAAATCGGATAAGTGCTTCAAATGCGGGAAGACTGAGCACTGGCAAAGGAACTGCAAAGAGCCACCGGCTCAAGGTACGTTCTTTGTTGAAGTTAACTTTTTGGTTAACGATTCTTCTTGGATTCTAGACACTGGATGTGGAGTTCATATCTGCAATAATTTGCAGGAGATGACAAGAATCAAGGAGCTAAGTAGAAGAGATATAACCCTGCGGATGGGAAATGAAGCACGGGTTGCTGCCAAGGCCGTGGGGATGATCTACTTAGGGATAGGAGATAGAAATTTAGTATTAAATTCTGTTTATTTTGTTCTTGAAATAATAAGAAACATTATCTCGATTCCGGTTTTGGATCGAGAGGGTTATTGTTTTGAGATTCGTAATAAAACTTTGTTTTGATCTTATGAATCGTCTCTTGCTATGAAATCAAAATTGCAAGATGGAGTTTATACTGTTTTCCCAACAATTTCTAATCTCAATATTCAACAAAGAAATAAACGTAAACGAGATAATCAAGCAAACGCACTAATGTGGCACGAGAGACTAGGTCATATCTCCAAAGAAAGAATTCGAAACTTGGCAACTCATTTAGGTCTCCAAAACTTAGATGAATTGACAACCTGCAAATCGTGTCTCAAAGGGAAGATGACCAAGTTGCCATTTTCGGGTAAAGCGGAACGAGCCACAAGTCCATTGGATTTGATCCTTACAGACGTGTGCAGCCCTATGAGCATAAATGCTCGAGGAGGGTTTAGCTACTTCATAACCTTCACCGATGATCATTCTCGGTATGGTTACGTATATCTAATGAGATATAAATCTTAATCCTTTGAGAAATTTAAGGAGTTTAGATATGAGGTAGAGAAGCAACTTGAAAAAAGTATTAAAGCTCTTCGATCTGATTGAGGAGGAGAATACTTATCTTCCGAGTTCATTGATTATCTTAAGGAGAATGGGATTCGCTCACAGTGGACTCCTCCAGGCACGCCTCAACATAACGGGGTTGCCGAGCGAAGGAATCGAACATTGTTGGATATGGTTCGATCCATGATGAGTTTCACTGAAGTTCCTAAGTTCATGTAGGGTTATGCGCAAGATCCCATATGAAACTTGGTGTGGAAAGTCACCCTCGTATGCTCACTTGAGAATATGGGGGTGCCCCCGCTTATGTAAAACATTTAGTGGGAGATAAATTGGATCTCAAATCCTCTTTTTGTTATTTTCTAGGGTATCCAAAGGAAACTATTGGATATTACTTCTATAACCCTGTGGAAAAAAAGGTGATTGTTTCAAGAAACACCAATTTCCTAGAAAAAGGATTCCGTTTGGATAGGAACGGCGAGGCTTTAGAACTTGATGAAATGAATCAAAGTGATTCGAATCAAGGAGTATAAAATAACCCATCCGACACCAATGAAGCTAATTCCGATATACCTACTGAGAACACACAACCCCTAAGGAGATCTGAAAGAGTTCCAAAGGCGCCTGAAAGATGGCTTGGCCTGTTGGAAAAAAAGAACTCAGAAGATCCTCCCTTAGACTCTGATCCAAAGAGTTATAAGGAAGCAATGTCTGACATTGATTCGGGAAAATGGCTAGAAGCCATGACATCTGAAATGGACTCCAAGAAGGTATGGACCTTGGTGGACCCACCAGAGGGCGTGAAATCCATTGGCTGTAAGTGGGTCTATAAGCAGACGCTTGGAGTCAATGGAGAGGTGGCAACCTATAAGGCACGCCTCGTGGCAAAAGGATTCACTCAGAGACAAGGGATTAACTATGAGGAAACCTTCTCGCCAGTGGCGATGTTGAAATCCATTAGGATTCTGCTTGCTATATCTGCATTTCTCGATTTCGAGATCTGGCAGATGGATGTAAAGACTGCATTCCTCAACGGAGAGATTGAGGAAGAGATATACATGCAACATCCAGAAGGTTTTACATTCGAGACGAGCAAACACAAAATGCGTAAGCTCCAAAGGTCCATTTATGGATTAAAGCAGGCTTCCCGAAGCTGGAATAAACGGTTTGACACAGTCATACAAGAGTATGGATATGTGCAAAACGTTGAAGAGGCTTGTGTGTATAAGAAGGTTAGTGGGAGCGTCGTTACGTTTCTCATACTTTACGTTGATGATATTCTTTTGATCAGAAATGATATTAGAATGATGCAGTCGACTAAAGTATGGCTCTCTAAACAATTTTCCATGAAGGAAATGGGAAAGGCATCCTACATACTTGGAATGAAGATATACAAAGAGAGATCGAGTAGGCTGCTGGGACTCTCCCAATCCGCATATATCAATTGCGTACTTAAGAGATTTAAGATGGAAGAATCCAAGAGAGGATTCTTGCCAATGGGACATGGGATTACACTTTCCAAGTCGATGTCTCCTAAGACTCGAGAAGAAAGAGTAAAAATGTCCCACATACCTTATGCCTCGGCTATAGGTAGTATAATGTACGCGATGATATGCACAAGACCCGATGTGGCGTACGCATTGAGTGTGTGCAGCTCAGGTTGATCCCGGTGAGAAGCACTGGAATGCAACAAAAGTGATCCTTAAGTACCTTAACAGGACTAGGACATGTTTTTGATATACGGACGTGGAAAATTGGAGTTAGAGGGATACACCGATTCGAGTTTCCAAACAGATGTGCATGACTCGAAATCAGTTTCGGGGTTTGTCTATCTGCTCAATGGAGGATCCGTCAGCTGGAAAAGTTCCAAGCAAGCAACTGTGGTGAACTCCACCACTGAAGCAGAATATGTCGCAGCTTCAGAGGCTGCGAAGGAAGGTATTTGGATAAGGAACTTCATCCAAGAATTAGGTGTAGTTCCATCCGTTGTAGACGCAGTACCTTTGTACTGTGTTAACAACGGGGCTATTGCGCAAGCAAAGGAGCTAAGGTCTCATCAGAAATCTAAGCACATACAGAGGTGATACCACTTGATCAGAAAGATCATTGGGAGAGGCGACGTTCGAGTGGAACGTGTGGACTCGGCAGACAATGTGGCGGACCCGCTCACCAAACCTTTAAGGCAAAAAGTATTTGAAGGACATCTAGGGAGAATGGGCCTCAAGTACATGGGCAATTGGCATTAGGGCAAGTGGGAGATTGTTAGAGTTTATGCCCGGCGCACCGATTTTGGGGAAAATTAGGTGAAAGGGATTAAATTGCACAAAGGGATTGACAATATGCTCCATCCAAATACACTATACAAGCATATGCCTCTCTCATTTAACTTAAACTTGAAATGCCTAGTTTACCCTTACTTATATTTGGCAATTTTAAAAAAAATAAAAAATCAGCATATAATTAATACCGAAAATGACCTTTTAGAATAGCACAATTTCAATATCTCACCTCACGACCAACGCGGGAAATCTCCCAAACCGAAACCCAAATCCCTAATTTTTTTTTTGTTCTTCCCCAAATTTGTTCTTTCCCCACCAAACGTAGAACTGAAATCCCCCGTTCTGTCCCCAATTATTGCACGTCACATCATTCGATCCGCAAGTTGGAAACTACATTTTCTTGTCTTGATCTTCCCCTTAATCCCACCAAACCCTAGAACCCAAATCCCCTTCTTCCCCCCATTCTGCACTTTAATTCATTCTTTAGATCCCCATATTGGAAGGTAAAGTTTGTTGTCATGTTTAAAGAACAAAACTGTTATTTTGGTTTAAGTTTCGATCTTGCCCGTTCGTTACATGTACCGTAAATTATGAAAAGTTTGTTTTGGTTAAAGTTCGTTTTACTTTAACTTAGTTTAGAAGTTGATGTCGTCTAATGTCTTTTGGGAAAGAATTGTTGATTGTTCCTGTTTAGAGGAAATTGAAGATCATAAGGGGTGTGTGTAATTTTACTTTGTTGCATTAAGCTGAATGAATATTCATTGATTGGATGTAAATTGAACACTAATTTGTTGAAGAAAAAGGTTGTCAAATTTAATTGGTGTTTGTTAAGTTGGAATTTAATTGTATGCAAAACTTGAAGAATATATTATAATTTTTCCACTTCTGACCATTTTTCAGCAGCTAAGAAATTGCAAAATAACCAGAGAAAGCATCAGTTTCCCTATTGTTATTTCAGAGCATAAATTTAGTTCTATTTTATGCCTTATATCACTTGAAGTTTATATAGAGATTTAGGGTTTAAATATATTAGACTTTATAAAAATTTATATTTAACTTCTTTTAAGAAGAGGTAATAACATACTGTGGTTTTTCTCCCGTTTCTATTGTTGTAGGACGACTATATACTAGTGTAATACAACCAAATTTTTAACTGTGTTCTTTATTTTTGTAGTAAAATGTGTGGATTAGTGATCTACTATATGTACGATGGTGAGTGGAAGGTAATAGAGGGACGCCGTAGACCTCGAGAATGGGAATGGTTGTCAAACAATGGTTATGAAATGCGTAGTTTTGCACTAACCGGAGTTGATCCAGAGTCGATGACACATTCTGATTTTTTACATTGTGTGTTTGAATCGGTTCCTTTTAAATGGAAGCATTATGAAATTAGAGTGAGTTATATTCCATCCTCTTATAACGTTCGTACCCCTGCATATATCTTGACTGATAGTGACTTAAACTGTTATTTTCTGGACTTATGTCCATTATCGAAAAAACAAAGCCTTCTCTATGTCGAGTTTTTTTTGAAGAATTATTCGAAGGAGGAAGAGGAGAAAATTTGTTTTGAAAATGATTTAGTGAGTGATTATAAATCTGCCCCCAGTAGGTCTGGTGTTGTTTTAAATAAGCCCACGTCGCCGCCCATGTCGAAAGCCTCTACACCCACTCCTTGTAAACCCAATCCCCTTTGTACTCCGAGTAGTGTGAAAAATATGAACTCTATTCCTCCTGCAACCACTCCTTGTAAACCCAATCCCCTTTGTACTCCTAGTAGTGTGGAAAATCAGAACTCAAATCTTTCTGCAACCACTCCTTCGAAACCCACTCCCCCTTGTACTCCAATTGTTGAAAATGTGAACTCAAGTCCTGCTTCACTCTGCTCCCATACCCCGATCAGATTTTGTTGATGATGTTATTCCTAATGAGAGTCCTGAAATATACAGTTTTGATGACGGTCTAGATCTTGTGCTTGGTCAGGAATTTGCTAGCAAGGAAGAGCTGAAAGAATTGGTTTACAAATCTGCGTCCAAGAATTGTTATGATATTATTGTATCCAAGTCATGTAAAAATATCTTGGCATATAAGTGTAAAGTCCAGGATTGCCAGTGGAGAATTCGTGCGTCAATTACTGGAAAGTCAAAAGTTTTCACGTTAAAAACTCATTATAGCGTCCATACATGCGCCTCTACATTGGTAAATAGATATAAAAAGTCCACATCAAATACCGTTGCTGGAGTTGTGAAAGATATGTTTGTGAATCCGTTAGATTCACCACCTCCTAGGGTGATAGGGGATATTATGAATAAGGGGGGCATTGGTGTTTCTTACTACAAAGCTAGGTGTGGTAGAAACATTGCTATAAATAGTAGCAGGGATGATCCAGAGGCTAGTTATGGGATTCTTCCTAAATATTTGTATATGTTGGAGAAGGTGAATCCGGGTACAGTAACTCATTTGTGCAAAGATGCCAATAATGTTTTCCAGTCTTTGGTCTTTGCTTTGGGAGCTAGCATAGAAGGATTTGTGGCGATGAGGAAAGTGCTTGTTATTGACGGCTCACATTTGAAGACCAAGTATAAGGGAGTATTACTTGTATGTACTGCAGAAGATGGCAATAAACATCAGTATCCCCTTGCGTTTGCTGTGGTTAATAAAGAATGCGATGAAAGTTGGATTTGGTTCTTGGAGAGATTGCGGGATGTGTTACCTAATCGTGACGATTTGGTGATCATTTCTGATAGACACGCATCTATTAAAAATGTTGTTCATACAGTTTTCCCAAGGTCTTCACATGGCTACTGTACGTATCATATAGCTCAAAATCTCAAGAACAATGTTTTTGCCGGTAGGGGCGCTAAGCAAAAGAAGAAGACAAAGGATAGCATTATGGCAAAGTTTGTGGCTTGCGCTGAAGCATATACTGTGCCCGAATTTGAAAAGCTATTTACTGACCTCCAACAAAGGCAGCCTGAATCAAATCTTAGGTACCATCAATATCTTAAAGAAACTCTTGCTGTGAAAGAGCATTGGGCGCGTTGTTACTCCAGAGGTTCACGATACAATATTATAACAACGAATGGAGTGGAGTCCATCAATGCTGTCCTGACTACTGCAAGATCATATCCGATAATTGTTTTGTTGGATGAGATTTTGATGTTAGTAAGTAAGTGGTTCAACAAGCACCGTAGCGACGCTGTAGCGGGGTCCTTGTCACAGAAACTCACTCCTGAAGTGGAGAGAACGATGCATGCAAGGAGGAAAGATTCTATTTTATTTAAAACACGCGTCTTAAATGAGTGTACAGGTGAGTACCTTGTTCGGTGTGATGATAAAACATTCTCTGTTGACTTGCAAGCGAAAAAGTGTAGTTGCGGTGTTTTCGATATTGACCATATCCCGTGCGCGCACGCGATTGCAGCATTTAATGGGGATGATGATGGCTTGCATGAATTAGTGTCTAAATATTATTGGAAAGATAATTGGGTATTGGCTTATGTACGAACTATATACCCTGTCCCTAGTGACTTCGACTGGATCATCCCTGCTGAAGTAGAGGAAAATATTGTTGAACCTCCTTTGTGCAAAGAAAAGCATGGAGCGATTTGGAAAAATCGCTATGAATCTGTTGGGGAGAGAAGGAAAAGCCACAAAAGACGTGTGAAAGATCCATCTACCTTTTAAACAATTGTTTTATTAGTGGTAAAAAAGTATCAACAATATTTTGTCTCATATGTTTTATTCATATATCGTATTTTTTGGTTTGATGCATGATAAGTATTTTGATGATTTTTTTTCTTTTGCAGGAACAATATTCTGTTTCGACCTTTTTTCCTGAATGGTCACTCGGGCTGTGTGCCTAACACTCATTATAGTACTATCACTTGTAATACTACTATCACTCGGGCTGTTTGACAGGTCGAAGCTTTATTGATTGAAACCGGGACGAGTTTGTACATTCTCTTTGAAGAGTGTTATTGTAATTTGCATTGGAGCTTAATTGACAAGACAATGGCTTCATTCATCATTCATTGTGCTTTAAAAAATAGCAGAAGATGAGAATTAGTAGTTTATTCATATGTCTGTATTGTGTTGAACTAGGAGTTACGCATACTGGATACAGGGATTGATAGATGATAATTCTGGAGATTGTTTTGTGATTTTGAGAATTTTAATTTATTTATTGTATCTTGTGTTGGATGTATTTTTATTGAATTGATACTGAAAGTAAAAGATGTCTTCATTTATTTATTTATTGAACGTGCTGAACTAGGACTTACGCATACTAGATACAGGGATTCATAGTTGATAGTTCTTGAGATTGTTTTGTCATTTTGAGAATTTCAATTTATTGATTGTATCTTGTGTGGGATGTATTTTTATTGAATTGGTAAAACATATATTTGTATGCAAGCAAAAAATTATTCATCAAGATCAAGTAAAGAAAAAAAAATTAATTTTGTATTTAATATTTAAAGGCATAAAACATATATTTGTATGCAAGCATAAAATTATTCATCAAGATCAATTAAAGAAAAAAAAATTAATTTTTAATCTTTTATGTACTCAAATTTTATAAGTGTAGTTTTTTTGTTTGAGAGAAAAGCATGATTTATGTTAATTACTTTTATGCATTATTGTCTGGAGAAATTAAACTTAATGCTTGAACAAAAATATAAAATTGATTTCTAGATTCTAATATAAAGGCAAAGTAGAGTGAATTAATTGAAGTTGATATTCATTTTTTTGTTCCTTTTGGTTCATATAATAATTGTCATTCTCGATTTAAAATATTATTACTTTATTTTGGTTCATATGAATAACTTATAATGAATTTGAAAAATATACCAAAAACGGATACACTTATAATTAACATAAAATAGGAAATGGTACAAATATATTAGCCTATGAATTGATTAGCTTAATCAGTTAATCTAGACAAAATGATAAATTCAATTTTCGCTTATACAGTAGTTTTCCTTAATAATACGCAAGGTATTAAATTTCGGTATCGGTATCTATAATACGTACCCTAAACCCTACACTCTAAAAGAGTAACCCCTAAACCCCAAACCAAAATAATGTTCCCGCCCATTTTAGGGTCTTTGTTTAAAAAGTTGAATTTGGTGTTTTCCTTTTCCCAGACGATTTTATTTCCAAATTTTGATATTCCCCCCATCTGACATAACGGTGTTATTAGTATAGTAGGGGGTCCAAGGTAAAATCGTGTTTGTAACTCACTTTTTTTCTGGTTAATACTTATACTCCAAACCAAAGAGAGAGAAACTTTAAACACATTTTGCGGGCAATCTGCAACAATCGAAGTGAGAGAAAGGAGTCCCCAATCCATCCATAGGGTTCGAAGAAGGTGAACAGGTTTTTTCATAGAATTTAAGGTAAATTGACACTTACTGAATTTGTTCTTAGTTTTCATTTTCATTGTTTTAAGAAAATTAAATTCGTATTTGTATCCTTTTTTTTTGTGTGAAACCCTAGTTTAGTTTAGTTTAGTTTATGGGTATCATTTGTTTTTTTAAGGGCATTTGCAATCTAAGTTGAATTAGTTCATTATGGTTATTGTTTTTGAACAATGTTTGTCTAAATACACCTTTGATTCGGTCGGAAGTTTTGTTTTGTTTTGTTACAATCATATTTCTAATATGTAGTTAATTTGTTTTCTAATATGAGGATGAATCAATGTGGAGTACTTGGCTGTTGTGCTCTCAGTACTTGTCAAAGGGCGGGGGAGTGTGAATCATGTGCCTATAGGTTTAAATTGAAAGCTAAGGTAATTGAGCTATTGGCCGCGGTGGTCTTCTCAATAACGAGGATGGAGTCTTCTAGAGCGTCCATCTATGACAAACAAAATTATTGTATTTTTAAACAATATGATAGTGCCTTTTGTGTTGTTGCGGAATATGACCAACAACAAAAGAACCGTGTGCATCCGCGTCAAAGGTATGTGTTGTATATATTAATATATGAATGATTCTTTTTCCAACCTTCATGTAAATAATTGAATAATTTGAGTGTAATGTGCAGCTTGATTCCTCTTGGTCTTCTGATGAGAGGCCCTTATGTGCAAACACACCACAAGCCACCAAAAAATTCCGATCCATATAAGGAGAAACTTCATGCAGCCCATGATTCTTGCTTGTACGTTACCTTCAGAACGAAGGTAAAACAGTTAATATCGATGATGGTTAATAATCATTATTTGTCGAACTCTACTAGAAAGGTAATTGAGGAAAACGATAATATTCACCTGTTGAATATTATCGTAAAGGAAATAGATAATGATAATGAATTATTATCACATGATTGTGACAATTTTGAGGACTGGGTTCAATCCAGCAATTCTGCAAGCGATGATGAGGCATTTGGTGTGGAGTGTGGACGAATTTAAGCGTCTAATATCCGAGTTTGTACATTGTCCACGAATAGTGTTATTGTAATTTGTGTGTATTAAACTGAAATTTGCGAGGCATTTGGGCTGTTGTGGATTAAACTGAAATTTGCGAGTCTAATGTGCAATATACCCTAATGTTGTGTCTCTAAATTTTTTATTTTTACATGTGCAGTTCATTGTGGCAAGTCCAATGTGCAATATACCTCTAAATCTAATGTTGTTAGAGGTATATTTCAATTTAATGGGTGCAGGAGATTCATGACATTTATTTGGAACATGATATTGTTCTAGCAGTTTTTTTTCGGTGAAAGTGACTTGTACAGCAGTTTTTGTTTTTTGGCAACTTTATGGAACATGAATGGTATTTTGTGGTATTTGCATGAAGTTTGTGTGTGTTGTGATTTATCTTGTGTTCAATGATCTGTTTGTCGCAGTTGTGATTATAGGTGCATTTAGTGCTGAGTTTTGCGTGTAGGATATAACACAACGTAAACTACTAAAATAGAACTGATAAACAACAAAACATAAACTAAATGTCAATTGGAAATACAAAACATATATAAAATATTTGATAATTTTTTGTTACAAGTGAAGTTGAACCAAATTCCCAACTTAGACTATTAAACAACAACAGAACCTAATAGCTAACCTACTTGATCCGAGTTTATATACATCACCTTAATTACATCAACAAAAAATCACCACACCGTGTGACAACTACACACAGCAACATATTTAAATATCCTACGCAACAATAGTGTGTTCCATTCGATTCTGTCAAAATTTCAACCATAAGCATCAACTTGGGACTTCTGAGACAAAACCACATGATCCCAGCATACTGCTAAACCAAAGCTAAAAACAAACACCGTCCATGGAAACCCATGATACTGAAAGATAACAAATAAAAATGTGTCACTAATTTGGAATTTATTTATTCAGAATTCTGCATTCGTTGGCCAATAATTCCTAGAAGATTTTATAGCAAACCTTCCTCCTTATGAGTGCACTAAGTCTCCTTCAATTTATTCTTTGTCTCAACCAAGTAACTTTTTAAAATTACTTACTTGAGACAGAGAACAAATTGAAGGACACTGAGTGCACTCACAAGGAGGAAAGGTTTGCTATAAACTTTCAAGGAATTATTGGCCCAAAGAATGCAGAATTGTGACTAAATGAAGTCATTATTGACTCCATTATTTGTACACTTTCAGAAGAAGACTATCTTTGCCTTCATCATTTAGCAGTATGCTCCCGTCTTGCGTCTAATGGATGAGAAGAACAAATAACTAAATGACTTCATTTGGTCTCACAATTCTGCATAGTACGGCCATGGCCATGGCTGAGTGGCATCATTTCTTCTTCACCCTCCGGTACCACATTCTTCATAAGCTCCTGTGGTTTTTTACAGCTTATCCCAAGACGGGAAGAAGAAATGATGCCACACAGCCATGGCCATGGTCGATTTATTCAAAATAAGAAGACAATTTGGGAGAAATATAACGGAAGAATTTTTCTGTTTTACTCTCATCTCACTCACGAACCTTGTTGCTTGTCACAAAATCAAAATCAAAGGATACGTTTTCATGAATGAATATGGAGAGAAATTTTAATTAATAGTTGGTTCATGAATGAATATGGGAAAATGGAGAGTTGGAATTATTAAATAGTGTTCATGAATACTGTAGTTGACACGACGCATCAGGAAAAGAAGCATTAGCAATAACCGGATACTGGATGAGGAGATACTCGTATACTAGGATAAGGAAAAACTACCCGTTGGAAATGAAATTAATAGACAAGATGCATCATCAAAAGACGCATAAGTTGCCTCAAACACGAGTATAAATAACTGGATACTGGATGCAAGTACACAATTAACTGGGAAATGTGACATTGCGTGTGTGGTGTGGGAATCTGACATTGTTGACTAATAATTTAACCTTTAATTAATAGACAAGACGCAACATCAAAAAACGCATAAGTTAGCTGCAAACACGAGTATAAATAATTGGATAATGGATGCATTAAAAATAAAATACTGGGAAATGTGACATTGCGTGTGTGGTGTGGGAATCTGACATTGTTGCTTTTCGCATAACTTTTAATTAATAGACAAGACGCATCATCAAAAGACGCATAAGTTGGCTCAAAACACGAGTATATATAACTGGATACTGGATACTGGATGCAAGTATACTAATATACTGGGAAATGTGACATTGCGTGTGTGGTGTGGGAATCTGACATTGTTGACTTTTCGTATAACCTTTAATTAATAGACAAGACGCATCATCAGAAGACGCATAAGTTGGCTCAAAACACGAGTATATATAACTGGATATTGGATGCAAGTATACTAATATACTGGGAAATGTGACATTGCGTGTGTGGTGTGGGAATCTGACATTGCGTGTGTTGTGACTTTTAATTTAATTAGTAGACATTTTTGTTGGATTCAATCTGGATGATACTTAGTGGGTACCCGAGCCCAACTCCGGATGAATCTCCACCACACATTATGTAAAGACATGATAAAATATTTATATATATTGGTGGACCCTACACATGTTTTTACACTGTGTGTGGTGGAGATTCATTCGGAGTTGGGCTCCAGGTGAATTTCAACCACACACAGTGTTAAAATATGTGTGGGGTTCATCAAAAAATATATATTTTTTATTGTGTATTAGCAATTTGTGTGGTTGAAATTGACCGGGAGTCCAACTCCCGGTCTTAGTAAGTATCACTCGATCTTGGGAAACTACTGTTTGCATTTAACAAAAAATTATACTACAAATACTTGAGTGGAAAAATTATCGTGTACGGTGCTATGCACGAAAATAACATAAAAGGTATTTTTGGAGAAGAATTTAATTAAAGTTGGGTAGTAAAATAAACATCATTAACTACATTTGCGTTGAGAAAATACATATGTGTTTTCAATGAGTTAAAAGCACAAATATAGATAAATCACCATTATGAATTTAAATTCGGCAATTTATTATCAAATGACTTGTACAGGTATCCTTTAATTGAAAAATTAACAATCACATGTCACATTCAAACATTCCTTTTGATTTCAAACATTCCATCAGCCACCCTAACACTGATTTTATTGAATGACACGTGGCATCACCAAAAAAATAGAATTGCCCCAACATTCAACTGACACATCTGAACAGTTTTAGAATTAGAACAGACACATTCCTTTTGATTTCAAACATTACATCAGCCACTGAATTTATTGAATGACACGTGGCCTACATATTGTCCTTGTACAGGTGTCCAACACTCCGGGTCCAGCTTACAATTTTTCCATTTGAACAGACACATGCCTTTTCATTTCACAAACGGTCCATCAGCCGCTTTTTCGAATTCCAACGGAACCATAACTATATAAGAGAGCAAACCACCACAAATTCTCAACGCAACTCTTCAGTTTTCTATCTATACACCATGGAGTTGGGTGATGTTAGGAGACGGATTGAAAGGGAGAAGCGAACCATTGATGACAATTTTTGGTTTACTGCTGGTAACTTTCATACTATTACTCTCGTATCTGATTCGGTTTGATGGACTCATCCTTGTTAAGTTAAATTGTGTTTATGTGTGTCGTATTTCCCCACAGGGCCGGTGAACAACGATGACTTCCATTGGGAGGCACGGATGATGGGCCCAATGAACAACCCGTATGCCGATCACTTCTTCAAGTTGATCATTCGTTTTGGGCCTAACTTCCCGTTGTCTCCACCGATGGTAGGCTTATTCCCTTGAGCACAAACACATTAAATAAATGCAATATTAATTGTATAATCATCATGCTAATGGATATTTTGTTCTTTTTGTTGGGTTGTTTGATAAGGTCAATTTCCGGACAAAGGTTTTTCATCCCAACATCTCCATAACAAGTGGCATCGAACTTGATATTCTTCGAGAACGATGGAACCCGGCTCTTACGATCTCGAAGGTATTGCTGCAACCAATATATATATATATATAATTATAATTGGTTGGGGGTCTATATAATAGATTATAAAATGAAATGGATCCATTCACCATAAAATGTATATTTTTTTTCAGGTGCTTCAAAGAATCCGCCAGTTGATGGCAGAACCAAATGTGAATTCTCCACATCCATCGTCAACTCAAGCAATGCAACTGTACTTGGATGATCACGACAGGTACCTACAAATTGCAGAGGCATAGACGTTGGAGCATGCGGACACTGGGGCTGGAGAATTTTAAGTTTTAATGTTGATGATGGGTGGAATGTAGGAACAATTTTTTTTTTTCATGTTGAAATGTTCGAACAATTTTTTATTTTTAGCAGTTTTTTTTTCTTATGTGATGACATTTTTTTATTTTAATATATATATGTGTGTGCTGCCCATGGAATTTTTAATTATTTTACGGATTTTATGAACAACGTTAAGGTTTATGTAAGGATATATATATGCCGTGTGTGTTTGTGTGTGTATGTGTCTTTGTGGATATTTGGATGCAGATATAACGGGATACTGGGAAACGAGATACTGGAAATACTGGAATGAAGTGATACTGGCAAACGAGATATCGGATGCAGAGATACTGGGATGCGAATGAAATTTTCAAAGCATTCCTAATCTGAGTTTTTAATGCATACCTTTGTAACATTTTTTTATGTTTTTAAAGTTTCTTTTTATTTTTATTTAATTATTTTTATTTTTAATGCATACCTTTGTAATTTTGTATAGAGATTTATTACTTTGGAAATTTAAAAATATAATTTTTCGATAATTACCATGATAAAATAAAAAATAAAATATATAACATAATTAATACAAAAATATAAAATTTGTATTGTTCAACTTATCAATTTGAAAGTTTTAATTAAATTTGCAGCGGCCCGGCCCAGTCGAATGGCCCAAAAGCCCATTTGGCTCAATGTTGAATAAAATAAGTTCAACGCTTAACATACAAAAGATTGATCATTGCAATCCTTTGTAATTTTGTATAGAGATTTATTGATTTGGAAATTTAAAAATATATTTTTTCGATAATTACCATGATAAAATAAAAAATAAAATATATAACATAATTAATACAAAAATATAAAATTTGTATTGTTCAACTTATCAATTTGAAACTTTTAATTGAATCTGTAGCGGCCCGGCCCAGTCGAATGCCCAAAAGCCCATTTGGCTCAGTTGATACAAGATTTAATAATTCTTTAGAATACTGAATACTAAAGGTCCTTACTAGTATTCGGTAATTCGGAATATTACTGGATACTTAAAAGGACTTGTTACCAGTATTCAATTCGTCTAACCCTCGAATAAAAATCCGGATACGGGAATGATCCTGTGTCTGTGTATTTTCATAAATTCGGAAGAAATGTATAACCCTCATAGGAAACAGAATACTGGACTGATCCTGTATTAAAGTATTCCATAAACCTCATACCCAACAGGATACTGGTGAATCCGGTAGACCAGAATTATATATAAAAACGGGATACTGGATATCCTGTATCCGAGTATTGTCATTGCAATTTTTTATAAAAAAATTTAGGTTTACGAAATAGAATTTTCTCATTTGGCCACGTCAACGTATTCACACTACATTTTTCAATTTGTTTTGTTTTAGTTTTACGAAATAGAATTGGGAACAGGATACGAGGTGACCCTGTGTATGTGTATTTACATAAATTGTGAAAAGAGGTATAAGCCAAATATGAAACTGGATACTGGAGAATCCTGTATCCTAAATTTGAAACCATCACACGAAACAGGATACTGATTGATCTGGTAACCCAGAATTATAAACGGAACTGGATACTGGGTATCCTGTATCCTAATATTTTGTTTATGAATTTTTTATTTATTTTTTGAAATATTATTTTCTCATTTTGCCAGTATTCTCGCTACATTTTCAATTTGTTTTTGGTTTTTTTTTTTGCATATTTTTTCGGTAAAGTTTGTCTCGCATTAAACTCTGAACTAAGGAAGGAAAATATTTTTCAAATGCTTAGGAAATATAAGTGGTAAGACAAACAATTATGTTTCTCAAAAATCATATCATCCTGGGAGCAATTACATTACATATTACATTTCGCTAACATCTAAAATTTTCTCAATATACAATCAATACTACAACCAGATTCAGACTTTTGTGTACAAAGAATCATACAACATGCAAATTCAGAATCTCCAAGGCAATCTTCTGCCTAAAGTATGGCATTTTGTCCTGTTTAAAGTCTTTTACACATCTAACGTGTTCTCTGCTACAATAAAAGTTGATGGATTTAAGCATGAACACACCGCAGTCATGATTATTTTCCTGCTTTGGATTGCCAGTGACGACTTCGTGCAGCCATTGAAACAAATTTATATCTGTGTCATAAAAGTGTTTAGCATAATGTTTCATGTACTCATCCAATTTACCAAACACTTTAAGATGATGTACCCCGCCAGAACCAGAACCAAGGGAATCAACATACTCCATTTTTTGGTCTTTCGGGCTGATAATGGCTAATGTCCAATGTTGTTCATCTTTGTTGATAGGGACAAAGATTTTATCACAATCAAGCAGAGAATAATCCATTCCACCAGTTCTAGAATTAGTCCATTTTTTCACCGATTCAAAACCATGAACACTGAAGAGGGGGTAAAATAAGGAACTAAAATAATGGCATTTCAGATACTGTGTTGGCTCCCTCAGCTCTCTTTCTTTCATTAACGCCAGGTAAACATCAATCACAACATCATTAAGCCATCCGGTAGGCTTCAAACATTGAAACTGTTCAGCAGAAACTGTAATTGTCTCATGCCTTACCAGGGGTTTTTTGGCTTGGATTTTGGTGAGACTACAGAACAAGTGCTCAGAAATCAGATCCTTCTCATCTTTGGTGAGAGGCAAAAAATTATAATTGTAATCAACGTGATGATCATCGTCCTCCTTCGCCACAATTTCCTTAGTCATTTCATCAGGCACCTTCCTTTTATTATCCAAATCATCTTCCTTTTCGATCTTCACTGCTTTAAACACAAATTTCTCATCTAAAAAGGTGATGCCTCCAGCTTCATTGGTCTCCAAATCAACATCCAATTTCCCTTGCCCATCGTGGTTCAAAATTTCAGCATTTATCAATTGGCTTTCCAAGGGGTCTATAACTGTCTTCTTGGCCTGTTTTCATAAAACAATATGCATCTAAAGCAAACATAAAAATATCAAAAAAAATATATCAATTCATAACATACAAATTCACCATCTTACTTTCTTCTTAGCTCCATAGAACTCAGTGTATGGGGACTGCAAATTATGGGATCTTTTCCGCTCCCTCCTTAGATACTCCTTAATGTCCGTCTTTGGACACTGATTGTCAACATCGAGGGGCAGCTCTACCATGTCCTCGTCCTGATTCAACTCCATAAGAGCTTCCGCAACATCGCCATCCGCAACATCGCCTTCCAGACCATAGCCACCCTCATCATCGACCTCATCTTTACCCACACCAACATCATCACGATCCCTAACTGGTTCACTGCACGGGGAAGCATCACATGGTTGTAAATCACCGACAAAATCATCCCTTTTAAATCTCTCCAATTTTTCTAACCTGTTTTCTAGACAGGATAACCTTCCACTTACGTTTGAATCCATCGCCCTTACATTTGAATCCATCAAATGACAAGCCTTTTCAAGAGCAAAGATTCTTTCCAGTATTTCACTAAGTACTTTAACAACCTCATTGTTAGGTTCTGATGAATTACCGGGAGCACTTTCCTTTTGGGGTTGTGGGATGGATGAAAAAGCAGGAACGCTCTGGGGCGGAATGACTGATGAGACGCATGGTTCGATTTGTGGAGGAGGATCAGTAATGTTTCCTGTTTGATATCCAAGGAAACAACGTTTACCATCAACATCTTCTACGTACAGATCGTCAAATATAATACGACCTTCCTTCTCAAGTATTGCAGTCCAAGATTCGGTGGTCGGATCCTTCGCGGAGGAGTTGGGGGCAGTATAAGCAGCAAATTTGACCATGTGACTTGAAGACATTTCCTCCACAGTCGGCTGCATTATGCTTAAAATACTATCCTACAAAGCAAATAATATATACTAATTAGAGGGAGAAGCCAGATGGGGAATTCCTTCTAAATTAAGGATAAACATCAGTGAAATCCAATATTTATAAACAGCAAATTGATTTTTTTAGAACATAAATCTTATTTCACAGTGTTCAGTTCACATTGCAAAATAGTTAAACACCAACCTTCGTGTCTACGACCAATTTGAGCACCTCCTCAAAAGTGAGAAATTGTTTCTTCTGTTTGAGTTTGGTAGACCACTTGCAAATTCTGGGCAAAGTGGAATTCACATTCTCCCTCAAACGAGCAATACTAGGAGACAGTGCGGGAATGCACTCAAATGGAAGAAGCTAACAAAACGAACAAAAGCAATAGCCAAATTATATATGGAGAAATATAAAGAAGACCAATTACAACAAAAAAACGCAGCATTACAGAAAAGTATTTCATTACCATCAGAGGAATAATGAATCCAGGACATTTCCACTGTGGGCTTTCAGCTAACCTTTTCTGTTGCATGTCCAAACTTGTCACGGATTCAATCAAGAAGGAATAAGACCGCCGACCCCAGGGATAGGTTCTGGCAAACTCTAGATCCTCAACAATATGTATCAATTTGGAATCTATCTTTGCATTATCATTACCTCCAAAAAAAAATACCGAGCACAATAAGTACAACAAAGCAAGCTTCAACTTGTCGTCTTCAATGTTCCTTCGGGCTCCATGCCTAACACTCGTTAGACTGCTACTATCATCACTGGGAGGGACACCTTCTTCAGGTTCAGGGGGAAGGATCACAAACTGTGTAAGTGCTTTCTTGATACCTCCAACTGTGATTTTCTTGTCAACGTGTCTTGTACAAAAATTATGAGCTAGTAAAGGGCATGCTCCATCATAGAGTATCTAATAGGGATGTCATTCAAAACAAACCAAACCTCGGATTTATTTTCAGATTTCACTTTGCGGCTTAGCAGCTTCCACAAAGGAGTTAAAATCATCTCCATGTTAGGAGCTGTATCGAAAAAAAGGCCAAACTAAGAATCCCTCAACCAAGCCATCCCATTAGGATGGTCACTCAAACAATCCTCAATAAATTTGAATTCTTCTGCCATTTTGCAGTAAGTAGAAATTTTACCCTTGAAATTACAATTTCCAAGAGGCAAACAAAGAGTGGGAACCTGAAACAAAAATAATACAATATTATTCAAAATTGTTGAACTTGTTGTCATACTTTAATGTAATGTAAGGTTCCAAAAACACCTTCTTCTCTAAAATTACCTAAATTCATCAATCATAATGAAGCCAGTATACTTAAAAACAATTAATAAAGGAATTACAATTTGTCAAATATATATTACTTGCCATTTAATAAATAAGATACTAGATCACATGAAGTCAATACTGAAATAAAAGCCATTATACTTACTTAAAATCACTATTTATGCCACAAAATCAGGAATGCTTTCATTTTAATAAACTAGTTAAAATAAGATAAGTCTATCTAATCAAATTTCGACTATGTAATTCACATTTCAAAAAAAATATAAATAGTTATATATAAATATTAGGGTTTACTTGACTTACAGGGGGAGTAGATGAAGATGATGCCTCGAAGTCGTGAGGGACTATTCCAAAATCTAGACGACGGGCCATTGACTGACAATGCCTGATTAATACAAAAAAATAAAAATAAAATAAAATACTGGATACATAAAGCATGAAATATGCTTCAAAACTATAAATCACCTTCGGGAAATTGACGACTGAGCCTTGGCGAAACAAAATCAAACTAAATAAATCCCTCTTCTTCTTCTTCTTCTTCTTCTTCTTCTTCTGAGCCTAGACGAAACAAAATCAAACTAAATAAATCCCTCTTCTTCTTCTTCTTCTTTCAGTCCATCTTTCTCTTCGGCTTCTCTCTCAATGATGGGGCGTTAAACTAAGGAACCGGCTCCTATTCATCCTGTTTTGAATTTTATAAAAGGAAGGGTGAAATAGTAGTTACACGCATTTATTTTTCTTTTTCTTAGTAAATAAAGGGGAAGTAGCGTTTCTTTTAAGAAAATGCGCTTCTTTAACAAGGGTTATTTAAGTCTTTTGGCCAAATATTAAAGAGGGCTATTTCGGTCTTTTCACCCTCAAAACATAATCGTCCTTTTAACTTCACACCTGTGCAAATGGATCCCTTCCACCAAATCGTCCCCCGATTTTGAGCGTCATTCTATGTAATAATAACTCTTGCTAAACAATCTTTTTCATATAAATAAAGTTAATCTTTTGGCATTCCTTATCCGTGTTGAAATAGGATTTGAGTGATTAAATATACTAAATTTATCTACTCAAAACTATTTCCACTTTCGACACATTTAAATCTCTAATCAAATCATATTCAAGCACAAATTATTCAATCAATATTTCCAACAGCATCATCCACCGTCACATGTGAGGAAAAATAAAACAGAACATATTACATATGTAATAAACTTGATTTTGCCGACAAGGAATATATTCTGTGTTAAGCGTTGACAAACACTGGGAGATGGAGGACGAAAGACAGCAGGTATTGGAGAAAAAGAAGGGCTCAATCCTGATACTCCACGATGCCCTCATCGTAACCATGGATTCCCAAAGCCGCGTTTTCAAGAACGGCGCCGTTGCTATTCGGGATGACACTATTATAGCTGTTGGGCAGTCGCAGGATATCATTTCCCAGTTCTCCTCTCTTTCACCTCAGCTCCTCAACCTTCATGCTCATTTTTTACTTCCAGGCACGCACGCGCGCTTTATTTTAATATATATATATATATGTATCTTGTTCAATCTTTTTTTCTTCCTGTTTTTATCTTTTTTCACCACCTCGTAATATGGTTAAAACTTGGTAAATCAGTAGAATTGACTGCACTGCATTGATTTAAATACTTGCATCATATGTTTTGTTTATTTGATTAGGTAGTTAATAAGTTTAAGTTCAAATAATTAAACTAATTCATTTTAAATATTTTTTCTCTATTTATTATACTCATTCATCACTTTATTTTATTATAACTTGAATTATTTAAGATTATTATTTTTCTATTGCATCTATAACTACTTTTTTTGTCAAAAAATAATTTGAAGTTGAATTAGAGTAGTGCAAAAATGCTCAAAATACATTATGATATGTAGATATTGAATAAGAGCCATTCTCTCCAAAAAAACATTTGTTCAGGGTAAGTACTGTTATACTTGGTTAGTTTGTGGGTTGAATAAGACATATATGTTATGAAGTTAAGGGGAGTAGAGTGTATTTAACCTCTTTAAATTAGGAAAAAGATATAATACACCTTCCTCCGTGGCGGTTCGAATTTCTCATTTTGGAATGACACGAGATGTCAATTAGAGTTGAAAGATTTGGAAGTTTTGAGTACTTTCTTTTACCCTTAAAAGCAATAGTTGGGACTTGGGAGTACCGTTACTTTCAGTGATTGAGTATTTTTTGAAAAATAGAAATTTATCATTTTAGGAAATAAAACATTGTTTAGAAAATAGAAAAGATTCAGTTTAGGACCTCTGGAATATATTAGTTATGCATGGATCATGACTTGGTTGTGATGGCGAGAATAGATTAGTAAAGGTATTCATCGAGAATTAATAAAGAAAAATGAAACACTTTGCAGATAAATTTACTTGTATTGATTAATTGTTTCTATTGTATGGGTTGGTAACTAGTGAATAATCAATATTTAATTTCAGAAGAATTCATAGTGGTTTGGAATGGATGTTGTTGGTTTGAACAGGGTTGATAAATACGCATGTTCACACATCACAGCAGCTGGGTAGAGGGATAGCCGATGACGTTGACTTGATGACATGGCTTCATGACCGTATTTGGCCATATGAATCTAACATGACAGAGGACGATTCTTATATTTCCACTTTACTTTGCGGAATTGAGCTCATTCACTCAGGTGTAAGGACTGTTTCAAAAACCTTTTAATATTGCATCACCGTAAGGAATAATAATAATATTCTTGCACTAATCACTTTAAAATGTTTGTACAATGCATACAAGAAAATAGTCAATTGATGATTTCATTATTTCACAAATGTAACAGTATTTAATTTATGTGAAAATGTATTGTTTTTCATTTATTGAATAATTGTAGTTATATTGAGGTCATTTTTATATTATAGGTGACGTGCTTTGCTGAAGCCGGAGGGCAACATGTGTCAGGTATGGCGAGAGCGGTTGAATTGCTTGGCATACGCGCATGTCTGACACAATCGGTGATGGATACCGGGGAGGGACTGCCCCCATCATGGACCAACAGGACAGCTGAGGAGTGTATTCAGGTTGGCTACTTTTCTGCCAAGTTTGTGCTAGAGTTATTTACTTTATGTAAAACGGTATAAAATACAGCAATGTTAAATAAGTCAAATGAATTATGTGATTGACATGGACTATTGCATCTGATATGCTGATTTTTGGAGGTTATTTCTAAAGAAAATATGTGAAATAGAGTATTTTCCATTTTCCTTTTTGATTATTATTATGTGAAATGGATTACTTTATAGAAAGATGGATGTTTATGTGAAATAGACACCACGTTGGGGTCCGTCAGTCGATAAACAGTTTTCTTCATGGGCTAAGGAGACAAATATATGGCTATTGCCAATCCAAGTAATCCCTTAAAGCTGATATGTTAAAGTGTATTATCCTTCACAATATTTTGAGTTCCCTGCGAACAAATGGACCATACAAAATTAAAATTGTGAAACAGTTATGAATTTACTGATGCTGTGGTGTACAGACTTTTAAGACAACCTAATAACTTCCATTTAATCCCGTAGTGACGTTTCTTTTATCCTTTTGGCTTTGTAATGAGGACGCGCAGTCCCAGAAGGATCTGTACAAAAAGCACCATAATAGTGCAGATGGACGCATCAGAATATGGTTTGGATTAAGGCAAATTATGAATTCAACAGATCGTCTCCTTACTCAAACAAGAGATGCTGCTCAACAACTCAATACTGGAATTCATATGGTAACATTTCCAATTATGTCTCTTCATATATTTGCATTTTGGTCAAGTTTTCAAATTATTTTTTTCTTCTTCCAACATATTTCTCTGATGATATGTAAAAGCCTTAAATGTATGATGTATTTGCATCAAGCAAACATAATATATTTCTCCTTTTACAGCAACTAGAATATGAAGTACTAATTTCATATTATTCAAGTACTCTAAAACTTGAAAATAATGATTTAACAAAATCTTGCAGTTTTGGTACTGCTGGCTTCATATAAGTGGAGAAGTTGTTTTAGTCTCGAAAACAGCCAGTAACCTTTGGAAATGGGCACCAACGGCTCTGGAAAATCCATTAGTTTGCTCTTTTTCACAGGAAAAAAGAAAAATGGAGTGACAACGGTTTTTCATGGCCGCACCGCGTTGTCGGTGGAGCTGGGAAACAATTGTGGCAGGAGGGAGATGAGAGTAGTTTTCAGTTTTCGTTTTTCCTTTTTACATCTCAAATCATTGGCCAAAATCCTTAATAATAGAAGGGGGCAGGGGGTGTTTGTATTAGTTTTGGGTAGTCCGGGCAGTAGGTGTATTGGTAAGTGCAGACTAAAGATTTCTAAGGGGAGACTCGATGCAAAAATGAAATTTGATTTGGGGTTTTTCGCCAAATCTCCATAAGATAATTGGTGAGAAAATCGTAGAAATTTGCAGCTGCGCATATGACTATAACTCTGTCATACTAAGTCATCGATATGCACACAATTTATGGTTGGAAAGCTCAGGCAATCTAGTTTCGTACAAAACTAATTATATTCAAATTTTCAAATATTCCATAGATTATGACATAAGACTATAAAGTATAAACTATCAGTTCTTCAAACAGTTTGATAAGAAAGAACGTTCGGCGTTGTATTCAGATTATACCACTTAGAAACACTAAAACTCAATTTTGCCCCCCTTTTGGAGTTCTTCAGTAAATAATCATTTAGAGTCGAAATAGGTATTACAAAAATTCAAAGTAACTTTTTGAGCAACTTGCACTTTCATACTCTTACGTGTTACAATAGAAGCAAATATAAATACATATATAGGTTATCTTACATTTGTCAGTTTGTTTAAATTTCTATGATCATAACAATAATCTCATTACCAGTATTAAAATAAAGTTGGACCATGTCTTGGCTCACATGCTTGAGATTTCATTCAAGTTGCTGATCCATTTTGGAAACATAGCATGTTGCAGAGATACCATATGAGAACCAAGTGGTGGTGGAGAGACAAGGAGTTGATCACGGGACTGTTACATATCTTGACAAAATCAAACTACTGCAAAACAATTTACTCGCAGCTCATACAGTTTGGGTCAATGATGCAGAGGTAGTATGCTTTTAGGCCATTTTTTGTTGTCTGTCTGACTAGCTCAATCGTGATTTATTATATAATCATTAATAATTCTACTATTCTCTTTGAAGTCCTTTGTATTCGACCTTTCTTCTTACTTTCTAGATAATTCAATCAATATTGGTTCCATAGGATAGCTTATTGCAATTTTAATCGCGTTGTTCTTAAAGTTGCAAAAATAGTTCCATAGGATTCTTTTATTTTGCAATTTTCGTTTCGTCTGATGAAAAACGGATGGAATTTCACTTGTGGCATGCATGCACCATCAAGGGTTTAGTTATGGTCACATGCAAGGCACATGATCAAACTAACGGTTACCATCCATTTTCTTATTGTTGGGACTAAAAATGCAAAAAGTACGTCTGATGGGACTAATTTTGCAAGTTTGTAAATGATGGGAACAGACCTATCCTACGAAACTAATATTGCAATTTCCTGACATTCATTAGTTTAACCGCAATTATAGGCAAAGAATATAGAGTGTGCTTACTCTATTCCTAAGTTATAAAAGTATATTTGTTCTTCAGCTCCTGGGATTCCGGATGTATGATGTTGAAATTCTAAAAATTGTACTTGATATAATCATTATCAGGTTGGTTTACTTTTAAAATCAGGGGTAAAAGTGTCTCATTGTCCTGCTGCTGCGATGCGTGTGCTTGGATTTGCACCAATTAGAGAAATGTTGGATGCCGGTGTATGTGTATCTTTAGGAACAGATGGAGCACCATTAAATAATAGGATGAGCATCGGTACATACTCATCAAATTTGATTAACTATTTTTTGTGAATCTCTCATTTTTAGTTTGTGATAATTATTAGTTAAAATATCTAGCTTAATTTGTATTGTATGTACTTGTATGGCATGTAGTGGATGAGATGTACCTTGCTTCTCTGATCAACAAAGGGCGAGAAGTTTTTGCCAAGGGAACCACAGATCCTACTGTTCTGCCTGCTGAAACGATTCTTGAAATGGCAACAATAAATGGTGCAAAATCTGTGCTTTGGGACAAAGAAATAGGATCCCTTGAAGTTGGGAAAAAGGTACATATATATATTATTATTTTGTGACAAAAAATATCTTCATTTTGTCCTTCGTTCGGACGCAGTAATCGTTCCTTCGGTTGTGTATGAATCTGCAGGCTGACATGATCGTGGTCAATCCTTCTTCTTGGTCAATGATGCCCATTCATGATTGGTACGAGTACTCCACCTCTTCTAAGCCAAATATTTTATAATATGACAGTCTATGATCAGTCTTTTAAGTATTTAAATGATAGTTTATATGCATTGGCTTGGTAAGGTCCGAGCAAAAAGGTTGTGAAGTTGGATGATATACTCTTCCTATTTTTATCATACAGTTGATCGGTATATTTAGTCTGGCTTTCGTGTTTCAATTTCGTTTCATACTGGAATGTTCCTTAAATGAGATAAACTAACATTTATATACTATTTTTGCAGCATTTCCAGCATCGTTTATTGCATGAGAACTGAAAACATTAAATCTGTGATGTGCAACGGGCGATGGATCATGGTAGATAAGAAAATCGTGACCTTGAATGAGGTATGTATGTCTTAATTACAACTCACAAAACACTTTAATCATCCACTAATTAGTATTCTTTATCATAATTAATGATGTGATGTTCTTGTATTGGTGCGAATTGTAATTGACAGGAAGAAGTTATAGTAATAGCAAACAACACTTCTGGTGATCTTTTGAGACGAGCAGGCATTCAGATTCCTAGCAGAATGAAAGTTTTGTAATTCTCTTTTAGTCGAGAATGTGGTCTTTGTTCAACCGAAAAATCCAGCCATGCTACTGATGGTTTGTTGTATTTTGAATTCAATGATGGAATGTTTGTATTTGTGTTTTTATTTTGTCACCGAAATGATGTGTTATTCAGATGGTTTATCATGATCATTTTCATTATTTCTTCTACATCTATACTTTACTTACTATTATAAAAAGAAAGCCTATTTTTCTCTCTAAAACGGCAGTTATCTTTTCAGTTTTCATTGCCTATTTCCATATTCAGCCTTGAAAACTCAATCCTTAGAACAAAAATAGGTGTAATTCCTTGCAATATCAAGGGTATAATTGACAATATACAAAGTACCAAATCACCAAATTTCCTCAATTACCCTCAATTTTGCTTCACAAACAACGTAATCTCTCAAGTGAAAATTGCAATATCACTCCACTCCACCATCACGTTCACATTCAATGGAATTCTCTAATTCTTTCAACCGGAAGATCTACCTTCACAGGCAGGCAGTCTAATGTCATTTCGAATTTCTTTACAAACTTGAAGTTGCTTTGATGAGTTGGCTACTTATTTATCTGCTCATCCAATTCTTACTTTCCTAATTTGCAAAGCATTGTCAAATGAATCCCTAATTTACTAAAACTTCAATTTTTACATTTCTCCTTCTGCTATTTAAGCATCTGCACTAATTACTTATAAGTAATTCGAGGGGGTGTGGTGTGCATGAAATTCATCCTATAATTAATTGACATTCTATTTAACTGAAATTCATTTTTTCCTATTTAAATATTTGTAAGTTTGTTATCTTTTCTAACCTTTTCTTCCTTGCAGGTTCGATGATTTGTTATATTTTGTTGATATGTTGCAAATCTATTATTATGCTCTTTTGTTTATTGCAGCATTTCCTGTAGATGACTTTTTCTTTAAATCAATTCCTGGCCTCCCAAAAAGGCTCTTAGCAAATTTCCTCTCAAATTCTGATGGAAAATAAAGACAAGTGGACAGCTATTCTTTTTTGTCATTCATTAATTTATCCAATTGTACTTTCTTTTTTTTCATAAGCATTCTGCGCAGTACTATTGCTAGATGATAAATGTGTGTGTTTCTCTGATTTTCTTGGTTCAACTTGCTAATGGATATTGATTCACTGCTGCAGATGCTGGCCTAACAATTCAATCGTTGGCGGAAAAGAAGAAAGACTTGTCTTTGGTAATGGAACATCGAATCTTGGTTTCCGCTATATATCATTTTATTCTTTCTTCTTTGTGTCAATTAACTTTGATTAAACTATATCATGATGATAAAACGAAAAGAATGTAACACAGAACTAAGGAAGTGAAAGTATATAAATGTTGAGCACAAATTTGAAGTAGCTAAATTTAATTGTATGGAGTTGATAAAAAATACGTAGTATGTATATCTGTTAAAATGGTGGGAAGAGGAGGTCGGAAGGGAAGGAGTTTCACAGGGTTCAACAGGGTGTAAGAGAGATTCCAGGCATAGCAATCTCGATTTTTCGGATCTAATTCTTTTGTGCTGCAGCGGTCTGTTCATTCTTTATCGTATTCTATCTATTGTTTTGTGGAAATGTTATTGTGGAACTTAACTTTGAGTATGAGACTCAGACTATCGGACGTTGTCAAATTTTGAATGGTAGAGACATTTATAAATATCAGATATCATCTCAATTTTGAGTTGAAGTCATGACTCATTCTACATTTTGCTTGATAAAGCTCATTGATGCCCGTACAAGACCTCCAACAGCTTAAGCCTAATTCAATTGAATATGGTATCGTAGTAGCATATTTATAGATCATTTTCCTTTGTCGCTATTTCTTTGCAGGTTCTGAATTTTCATTTGCCATAAAGATTTCAGGTCAAGTTGGTGAGCGAGGAAGTGAGATTGAACAAGTAATACATAGAGATAAGAGCATGTTACTGGAAGACAAGTTAGTTTTAAATTCTCAAAGAACTCTTAGGAGGCAGGCAACAAGGTTGGCAAGCTATGATGCACGGATACTTCTAAAATCGACCCCGTGCAGTATCGTATCCGTATCCAGTACGGATACTCTCGAATACCGTGTTCAAGCCATTTTCCAAAAATAAAAAGAAAATAAAAAATTCTGGATACCGTATCCGACACAAAATTTGAATTATCCGATACATTTTGGATACCAGATAGAATATTTGTTTAATATTATATAATATTTTTTTGGACTAAAATAGTAAAATAGATAATATTTTCAATCTTTTGTTGAAAATTAACACATAAAAATTAAATAAATGACAAAAAAATTTACAAAACTAGACAAAATTTTATTTATATCAATGAATTTATCGAATTAAATTTATTTTTATATATTATAGATGCATATATATAACCGTATCATTGCCGTGTCGTATCCTAAAATTTTGAAAAAATCGCATCATTGTACCCGTATCGTGTCGTATCCGTACCCGTGCAACCTAGTTGGCAAGGAACAAAGCAACTTTTGTGGAGCAAGCTTTCATCAAATTGCATTACTATTGTATTTTTGTTAGGCCTAATTGAGATGGTGGAACATTGGTATTTAGTTTAATCTATTTAAGATCTCGATCAATGACATGGCTTTAATATTGATGTAAATGATTGTAGCAAAATAAATTTCCTGGTAGGCCCAATATCATTTTGGGGGAATGTAATATATTTCTTCTATATATATTGTATGGCTGGTTTGACAGAATTTTAATGAAATTCATCATGTTGTGTGGCTTAGCGTGAAACAAACTTAGTTAAGCTACAATACATGCAAACCTCGAGTTACAATTCAAGGAGTTTATGAGGGTCAAAAAATTTAAGGAATTGAGTTACGAAATCTGCGTTACCCTTGAATTGCATTTAGAAAAATAATTTGTGCTCGCGGGTACCGTGTGCGGCGGTTGCTAATATCTATTATTATTATAATATTAATATAGGAAGGATGTAGTTGACCAATTTTGACCATCAAAAAACTTAATTCTAATTTCTGGTAATTTTGAATTAATTTTATTGTTAAAATTTTTGATTAATTACTTCCCCACAATTAACTTCCACTTCAAATTCAAAATTGCAGTTAGATTTCGTGAATCGTGATCTCATGAACTTCCCACTTCCAATAAACTGCTTTCCCCTCCCTAATCCTCCTCTCTCTCCCTAACCTTTCATATCTCCTTACCGCTAATTATCTTCTCATTATTCTAACGATAAGCTCTTCAATTCAACCATGTTTTCTCTTTTCTTCTTCAAATCTTCTATTCATGTTTCCCTGATGATTTTTTCTAAACAATTCTTTTTAAATGATTTGCAGAATAGTTTCGTTGATGATCAGTAGGACCAAGACGCACGTTCGGGAAGGAGCCCCTGTGTGCGGCGGAGGAACTGGGGTTTCGGCAATTGAACTGGCAAAGGCTCCTGATTTCTAATTTGCATATATGGTATGGTTTTATTTTAAATTTATGTTACGCTATCCGGCGAAATGCTTATATGGTTATACTTGAAGTATATGTCATGAATTCATTTACTAAAAGCTTATTTCTGCATCTATTTATACTGAAAAGAAAAAAATTATGAGTTTTATGGATTCTTGCTTGCGAGAGATTCCTTGGCATTGAAGGTAGGCAGAGAAGGAGCCAAGGTGGCCTTACTTTAAAAATCCTCCTAAAAATATAATTAATTTGTCACTTCTCGGTTTCTTCAGACTTGGAAGTTGAAAGGGAGGAAATAACCTTTTGACAGTGGTTATGATCTTCCTCTATTAAAGTTTAAACTTATATTTTTATAGCACATATGATATATATTGATCATGAATATTCTTCTCTGGTGAACTATTTTTCTTTTCTCATTGTCTCATCTATTCATCTTTTTGCCCACTGTTTTTTTAAAATATTAAGGTTAGTTGACGATGTTTGCAGAAATTTTTAAATCTTTGGTTAACAATTCTTTTTTATTTGCAGGAAATCTTTTTGAAGTGTACAACAAAAGTTATTGGTCGGACACATCAATTTCATCCACTTACATCTGAAAAAAAAAGTGGTATAGATATGTTCTGTGATGATTGCTTAGTTCGTTATGCTTAATTGATTTGTGAATGTCATTTAATGTTATTCTTTATTTCATAACTTCGATTCATAGGTCATGACATGCATTCTGCTGGATTTCTTTTTGCTCCAAGCACACATCAAATGATTCAAGTTATTCTCATTTCCTTTCCTTTTTTAGTTTTTCTGCTTAATGAATTATAATTTTTTTAAATATTTGACTTCAGTTGTGGTTCTCTAGATTGACATTTTTCATTCAATTTATGTTTTCAATTTGGTAATGAGTTTCTCACTATATCTATACACTGAGAAAGTGATCAGTGTTTGATTCATGTTTTTATTGCATAAATGAAGAGAGAAACACATTGATAAGAAATTTCTAAAAGACTTCATTATTGTTTCCTGATGCAGGCAAAAACCCAGTCCATGTTCCTATTGCATATGCAAATTAGAATCTTTCTCAAGTGTTTTAATTGTAATTACAAGATACGACAATATAAGAGTACATGTTCTCTCCTCATATTTTTAGACCATTTCTTCACTCAAAAGTCAAAACCAAAAGGAATTTCCAAAATGGACCGTGACTCTCCTCAAACCAATTCGTGCCAGAATTATAACGGGATGATTGTATAAAGATAGATCCAACAATTGCGAAGCACTCTACTTGAAAACGGATTTTTATTTGATATTTTCTCAATGGTCGGCAGCAGGTATTGTAACTCTTCCTTTTTGAATTCCTTTTTAATGTTTAAATTTTTAGTTTTCCTATCAATTTATTATTTTTACAGGTATTTTAAGGGAAAGTCTTGACTGAAATTCACGGTTACTCTTTTTATAAATTCCTTTTCCTTTTTGCAGTCCTGTTATTTTTTTTATATTAGATTTGTTATGGAGAGCATCAATTGACAATTTATCATTCTTTTCCTGTAATTTCCTTCCTGCAAGCTTTTTTTTTTTTTTTTGCAATATCTGAGCATGATAGATTGTAGAGAAGGAAAAAACAAAAATATTAACAAGTTTTCTTTTTGTGTGATAATTTATCTATATTTTATTTTTCAAAATAATTGTACACATTATTCATGCATGATTGATGAGTGCAATTTTTTATTTTTTCTGATTAAACTTGTTAATGGACATTTGATTTATTGACACAGACCTAGCCGACAAGAAAGTAGTCCAGCACCTATGAATGGTTATTGCTTTCCGGGAAAGAACAAAGAATGCCGGGGCTTTGGCGGAAAAATTCTTTGGTGCATTGGGAGTCGATGCACCAAAGAGTTTTCCGGGTCTTTGGCAATGGGTGAATGCAGCTCAAATACTTTCATTTACCTATTTTTTTACAAGCTGAACATTTTCCTTTCGTTTTACAAACATTCAATCAAGACCCGGTGGTCTCCTAATAATATTCTTAAAATGCTATTTTCTTTGCAATGTTCTAATTTTGTTTTACTTAAGTTGGTGACGAAGTGAGCAACTGACATCTATCACCAATTCATAAGACCAAGTGCATGTTAGTGGAGAGTATATTGCTTTCACATGCTATTACAAAATAGAGTTCGTAGCAGGCAATCAATAAGGTCACACAAGTTAGAATGTTGTTATGATGGAGCAAGGTTTATCGCTGTAAATTTTCTTATCTTATCTTATTATTATAATTTTTCTGGATTAAATTGTTTGAAATTTAACTCAATCATTTACACAGTCATTTGATTTATATATGTAATCATAATTTTTTTCTCCGCATTTGGTAGGTTTAATTTCAAGGAGGAGGAGTATATTATGTAGCACTTCATAAAGTTGGTCTTTTATATCATAATACAATATATTAGTTACTTAAAAACTTTATAGATATTTAAACTTTCTCTTAGCAATTTCTGTAAATCATGATAATGTTGTATTTGTTATTTTAGTGAGTTTATAAACATTCTTGATGCACAATGCAATGATAATGTTCTTTTTCACTATCTATGTATTTATGATGCACAAAGATATTTCTGAAAAGAATCTTTCATTTTGTGCTAAAAAAAGAAATATTCAACTCAAATCTAAACAACATTATATCACTTTTTGTAGACTATATATAAATTAACTTAGGTCGTAGCACAGGTTACACGCTAGTATATATATATATATATATATAAAAGGGAAGGCAGGCACCTCTTCGTCGCCCTAGTGCACCCTCCCTTGTTTCTTTGTTTTTGGGGCCACCTCTTATTAAACGACGACGTTTTGGCGGTTGATATTTCCTCACACTACGTGTATGCCTGAGTTTGCGGTGTATCACGGGGAAAATTAAATTAATAATATAAAAAAAAATCAAAAAATATTGAAAAAAAGATGGGTATCAGATAGTAATACATTACGACATGGGGTATGACCCTATATCGTCTTGCCATCAAACTTTTTATTGTTAAAAGTCAACAAAGGCCGCAAACTTTTGCCCACCCACCCACCCCGTGGTCCCCCCTCCCCTCCACACACACCAACAAACACAAGCTTTTGCACTTTGCCCCCCCCCCCAACCATTTCTCTCTTTTCCATCTCTTCTCAGCTTATTTAGATGTTGGTTGTTGTGTATTTATATATCGGTGACATGATAATTATATATATATTGACATAATATTTTATTTATTGTCGAAAAAATTATGAAATTATATATATGAGTATGACTCTTCGTCGGGGTCAACAAATTTGACGATCACGACAATCCGTGACTAGAAAATAAAAAATAAAAACTCAGAGTCAACACGTGAAAGCAAACCCGTGACTAGAAAATCCAAACAACCTGTGACCAAAAAATCACGTGAAATCCAAACATATAATAGTTTTTTATTATATAGTATTTAAATGAATAGTTTTTTATTTATGAGTAATTTGAATAACTAGTTTTTTTTTCTGAGCCAGAAAATAAAAAAAAAATTACGTAATTATTGTTGAGAAATAACTCAAGTGGGACTGTTTTGAAAAAAAAGTTTTTTTATTGTATCGTAATTTGAACGAATAGTCCATTATTTATGAGTAATTTCAATAATTAGTTTTTTAATTTGAGCCAGAAAATCAACAAAAAAATATTTATTATTTTTTATTTGCCTCAAGGGGGTACGTTTGCGCGGCCATACTTCTTCACTCGGGCATTGAAATGAGCCAAATCTTATGGTTTCACAAAGTTCATAACATCACCTACAAGTTTTATGTTCAGTTCGTAGCAAAAAAATGTACAGAAACAGGCCAAATACGAGCCAGAAAATGAAGAAAAAAAAATATTTTTTACACAAAACAGCTCGGGGGTTACTTTTGCGTGGCCATATTTCTTAAATATCGATTTTGGGGTAGATATCGGTGTACTAAATTTATAGAAATTTCGATGGAAATTTCGGGGATATTCAAAATTTCGGTTTCGATTTTAAAGAAATCATGAAAATTTATAAAAATATTTAAAAATTTACAATAAAATTTTGGATAACTTTAATTATCATTCTTATGCATCTTTTACATTAATAATATTCTATATATAATATATGAATAATGAATTTGTTAAATAATATCACTAAAAACTGTTGCGAAAAATATGAAATAAATGTAATTTGATAGTAAGATAATAATCAAATCTCATGAGAACTTCATTAAAACAAAATGTATCAAGATTTAAGTAAAAGTTACTACTCAATACCACATCGAGTTTCTAGGAGGATCGAAATTGCTATCACTAGTATTTGTCTTACCTCTATTTTCATATTTCGAAATCCCCACTGTTGTGCTCTTCGGCTTTAATAATGCACTACTTGTTTTGTTTTTTGGCTCATTTGGATAGAAAGTGACTTATCACTTATGTGTATGGTTGGGGGTAACCGGGTAAGTGGTAGGTGTTTAAATATAATTTTCTATAATTTTCTAATTATATGATATTTAAAAAAAAATTAAAAATACAAAAAAAAAATCGATCGAAATTTCGATTTCGGTTTCGGGAAGCCTGTGTTTGTTGGGGGGTGCGTGGGTGTGTGTGTGGGGAGGGGGGGGGGGGGGGTTGGCAAAAGTTTGCAGCCTTTGTTGCCTTTTTTTTTAAAAAATGTTTGATAACAAGAGACGACATGGGTATGTCGTCTCTCATGTCACCTTTTTCCAATATTCTCTGATTTTTTTTTATATTATTAATTTAATTTTCTCGTGTATCACGAGAATCTGTAGAGAGAGTTCCCTTTTTCTAATTTGGCATTCATCGTCCTGGATTCAACTCCGGCAAACGAAAAACTCCTGTTCATCTGTCGGTAATTCCTGAGGTTTGGTTTTTTAAGTAGGATATACCTTCAAATTTTGCCCAGGTTTTTGTCTAAAACTTGAGCAAATACTCAAAAATTAATTGTCTAATTTTATTAATTTGTTCACTTTTGGTTTAAACAGAGTTCAGATTACATTGGGTCGGGAAATTTCTTTGGGTTTGTCCATGTATATTTTACTGGCTGTTTGATTAATTAATTCATGAATTTTGAATTGGGGGTTTTCCTTGTTTATAAAATTATTTGAGTTTTGTCAAACAATTGTTGTGCAGGAGTTGTTGCCGGTGACTTCGGTTGGAGATTTTGGAGAAGAAGTTTCGGTTTTCGGCTGGAAAATTAGGACAAAAAACTCTGGGTTTATTAAGGTGAATTTCGCTGTCTTTCGGATCATTCTGTCTTAGGAATTAAATTTCTTGCTAGGGTTTTCGGCTTGGGTTTTTTATAAAAAAATTTCATTCTGTCAATGTTTGCTAAATTCTATCAATGTTTGCTGGATCGATGTTTACTTACGAGTAGGAAGAGTTCCCTTTGTATTCATCGTCCTGAGATTCATCCCCGGCACACTCGCGAAGACGAAAAACTCTTGGTCATCTGTGATCGGTAAGTCCTGAGGTCTTTTTAGTTCTCGTTTACCGAATTTTTGCTAATCTGTTAAATAGGGGTGAATTAGATTTAGCTTTATATGGAAAATCTGGGTTCCGTTGTTTCTACTTGGATTTGTTCATCGACGGTGAATGCAAGACACGGTTATAGTTCTTAAAATTAGTTGATTTTTATGTTTGGAACTTTAGGAAAACTGTTAGATTGCTTTATCTGTTCATTTGCTTGGTCTGTGTATGTAATTTCTGTGCTTATTTTCAAATTTACATTGATGGGTTTATTTTAGAGAACAAAGGTTCGGGATTTTCAGCTGTTTCAAATTTTGGTTTCAAATTTTGAATTCGTTTTATCCGTTTAGAGTGGGTTAAAGGTGTGTGTGATTTTTGTGCCCAGATTGAGTTTTCGATATATTAATTTGCTTGGACTATGCATGTTTCTTTTCAATTTTCCATTGTCTGCTTCCATTCAGAGAAAAAGGGGTTTGGGAATTTCAGCTGTTTCAATTTTTGGTTTTAAATGTTTATTTTGTTAAGTCGGTTTAAAGTGGGCTAAAGCTGTATGCGATTTCTGCGCTTATGTTTGGAAGAACATATATTTTGATTTCTTGCTTCTCTATCTTCTTTTTTATTTCTGAAAAAATACTTCGGAACGACGAAAAGAGTCTACAGAACGGAGAAAATGCTTAGATAACTTAGAAGTGAAGTGGTTTTATAGAGTTATACGGGTGTATACACTGTGTACATCTTAAGTCTAGAAGTATTGAAGTAGCTTAAAGAGCTTAAACAACAAAGCTGATATGTCCGAGTGGTTAAGGAGATAGATTTGAAATCTGTTCGGCTTTTCCAAGTTTGCTACCTTCTGGAATTTGTAATATTTTACAAGTTCTTCTATGTATCCATCTATTCCATTTTGATGTTATTTATGTGTTCATATGTTTTTGATGAACTTGTGTGCTGCTTTTATTGTTTATTCGGTTTAGGGTTTATCGGTTGAATCAGATTTTCGCTCTTGGTTTGATGTTGTGCTTTCGTTTGAAATTTTCCTGATCAGGTGGGCCATTTAGTTTTCAATACGTTTGAGAATTATATATATTTGTCAAGTTGTGTTACAATTCTTGTCTTCTCTGCCATAAAATAGATTAGTTTTGTGTTAAGGAGTTCTTCAAATATATTGATGACACTTTTTCCAGTGAATTCTATGCTATACTGAATATTTATGTTACATTTTTGTCGGGGTCAATAAAGGTTGCGAAACATGAACAAAAATCAGGCATTGGTGAGGGATTGAATGTGTTTCAGCAAGAAAAACACGAATTTTGCATGTTAGATCTACAATACTCTTGAATTTGATAGGTTGTAGAAAGTTTTCAATCCCTTTTCCAGTATTATTATCATACGATATTTTCTGTAAATTTTGTTGAAACAGCAAACGTTTGTGCAATATCTGTTTTACTCTTTAATTTGGATAATATTCAACAATATTTTGTGTAATTATCTTCTATACAATGTTTGTTGTATGCTATATTCTTCATTTTTGTTTTAATGTGTTGTGTTATACAATGTGTTATATGCTATATATTCTTCACTTCTGGTGTTAATGTGTTGTGTTGTTTCGTTATCTTCGTTCTCGCAATCTGATTTTGTTTACTTGAGGCATTATTGGGGAAAATTTCACTTTGATTGATAAGATTTTGCCAAATTTAGTATGTTTAATGCAAAGAATTTGTATGTGAAGAAATTGATTGGTGGATGCAGCAGCCAGTAGGAGAGCTTCTTTCATGGATCTGGAGTTGTGGAAAAGATTTAATATTTTACGGTTCTGAAATCTGATATGTAATTGGAGTCATGAGACATGGACATAGAATGTTGACCATTAAAGAGATCTTTTATTGTATTATTATATATATGTTTTATAAATATAATCACACTATTCATTCATACATGAAGGTATTTGGTGGCTGTTAGTAGGGATGTGGGTGAATCGAATTGAGTCGCATAAAGTACCGTTTAACTTGTTTAAATTTGTATCGAATTTTAAAAATATTTACTCATTGCATGTTTGTTGATTGCAGGTACCGTACTTGTATAGTTGAAAACGTAGAACAACTTACTCAACTAATTGGAGATCAGAACTCAATTGAAAGTTTTTGGTTGGTATTTGTAGAAAGAAATGGAAGTAGTTTGGTTGGTGTTTGTAGAAAGAAATTGAAGTAGCTGATTATTATGTTATGTATATGTTGAGATTTTTCTAGACTAGATATACTATCATAGCCTAAACTTTTTGCATGAAAAAAAGGTATGCCTCTGTTGATGTATAGTTGACAATGTTAGTATAGTTGGCCGTAAATAGTTTCAAGCAAAAGATATGATTTGAAAACAGATGTTTACGGGCTAAATTTACTGTCTATAGTCCATGATTCTTCCAGTTTATGATATATTACATTTACGAAGTATTGATTATATTTCATTACTTAAAATCACATCACAGATACAAAAAAATTGTATCGGGCTGCGTGATGCCCGGTAACTAGTATATTATAAGCAGCAAAAAGCACGGAAACATATTTATGTGAAAAAATAGAAGGCAATTAATTTTGGGGGGAATTGCATTTTTGGTCATATGTTTGGATTTTTTTCAATTTTGATCTCATCTGTCATGAGATTCTCACGTTATATCCCATAACCTTTAAAAATTCTCACATGTGGTTCCAACTGAATTTTTTTCTAAAGTTTCACTGTTAACTCCATTAATCAACATTTTGACCGATTTTTTATTAGATTTCGTGTGTGAATGACACATGGTATTATAGGGTTTATTAATCAAAGACCTCTTGGTCTAATGGTATTTATCTCCTACTTTATGTGAGAGATCCTGGACTCGAATCCAGACTGTCACAAGTTGTGGGTCTTCCCTCTTTTATGGAGTTAGATATAGTTTTTATGGCTCAAGATTATGATTATCAACCTGAGTTTGTGAGGTTAGATATTTAGGGTATCTCCTTCATTTTGAATTTAAAAAAATAGGGTTTATAACTTTTTACCCACTGTGTTAGTGAGAAATTGCTAAACACCCCCTCTGTTAAAATAATAAGTAAAAACACCCCCTCTATTTATGTAAATCCAATGCGAAACTCCTTTTTCGTTAAAAACTTGAAAAAAAAGTAACCCTTAAAAATAACCTGAAAATTTTCATCGAAATTTTTGTAAATTTACTATCCTGATATCAACACTGATACCAAGATTTAATACTTTGCTTATCGATGACATGCGACATGAGTCATTACAAGCAAACATCAATTAAAAATATTAAAAATAAATTTTTTGAAATGCTTATGGTATTATTGCATTATATACTATTTATCATATTCATTAACTTAATTTTCAAACTTTATTTATTTTCAATATTATTTATTCCTGTACTTTAGTGTAATTATTTTTGGTACCCTGACTTGGAACATGTTCCTAAATTTAGGTCAAAATCTCGAGACTTTAATCGAATTTTCCGTAATCTCGAACTAAAATAAATTTTCAATCTGGTTTTTGCAAAATATCGATCGAAATAGAAATCCAAATATTTTTTAAATTTTCGATGAACTCAAAGTTTTCCAAAACTTAAAATAACAGTTAAATTATTTTGACAAATATCTATTGAAATTTAGATTTGAAAACACTTCTTTTAATTTAAAATAATATTAAATTATTTTATTAATTAAAATACTTTATATTTAATAATACTAATAATATGTAAAGATTAATTTGTTATATTTTGCACTTTCTTTTGGACTTACACCAATCAAGTATGAAAGTGACGTAGGAGAGAGACTTGACATAGAAAAAAGTTTGATCTTCCTAGATACACAATGTGATTTTGATTGATGAACAAAATGGTATGTGTCTTTTTTTTTTGGTAATTATGTAACTATCAAATTCTACTTATGCTATAGTTCTCGCGACACATTCTAATGACATTGTTTAACAAAACTCTTTAAATGTACACTCCGTATATACAATACTATTAATGTAAGAAAAAAATGTGTAATTATGTTAGTTAAATACATTCAAAGTTTTATTCAACTTTTTAAAATAATTTCTTAAATTTACATTATTTCTATAAAATAGAAATCGAATTTTCAGTATCGCATTTCCATCGAATTGTCTTATAAATTTAGAGTTTACATCAATGTACTTGAACCACCGGAATCAAAATAATTTTCATGGAGAACAATAAGATCCGTCCAGAAATCCATTTTATTAGAACCACATTCCATTTATTTTATATTCATCTGAATAAATCATTTTGTTTAAGATATTAAACAGAATTTTTGTTGACGGGAGCGAGTGAGTGACGTCTTGAGTTTCACGCTCACGCATGCAGAACTCTCCACACACATCCAGAATCCGCCCGTTGAGTGTCTGAAATGACTGAAATACCCCTCCTCGCCCCCAAAAACATATCTCCTGAACCTTCCAGAATTTTCAACTTCCCTCCCGCTGCTTCCATTCACTACCCTACATATAAATTCTCCCCCTTCATTTCAAACGAAAAATATATATATACACATATATATGTTCAGTTTGAGATAGAAACAAATTTACGCTCCTCGCATACACATTTCTTGTTCTTGGATCTGTATAATAATGGATGATCCGTTTTTCGGAAACCACCGGTGGTACCAACAACCCGCTCCGACCCGCTACCCTTTCTCTCGTTCCCCTTCGTTCGTCTACGACGTCGACCCGACCCGGGAAGCCCGCCGACCGGAGAAAAAACCGGGTCCAAGAGTTGTTCCAGTTCAGTTTGTTGGGGTGGACCGGTCCGGCTGCGCATTGAAGATTCAGAAAGTATTCAGGGGATTTTTGGTTCGAAAATGCATGAAGAAGATGAAGGATATCAAAGTTGAGGTGGATAAGATTGAAGAAAGGGTGTTGAAGGGTGAAGTTGAGGAGCTGATTCGGAGGGATGAGAAGGAGCGGCTGAGGATGAATGAGAGTCTAATGTCTCTGTTGTTTAAGCTGGATTCGATCTGCGGCCTTGATTTCGGGGTTAGGGCGTGCAGGAAGGCCGTCATTCGAAAGGTGATTGCGTTGCAGGAGAGGATTGATGCTATTGTCGTCCTCCCCCCAAATCCAATTGATGATGATGATTTGGATGGAAACCGTGAGAATGATCCTCCTCCTCAATCTGTTGTTGATCAAGAGGCAGCTGGTGATTTAGAGGATTGTGTTGATATTGTTGATGTTGGGGTTGATTGTGAGGTGAAAGTGAGTGAATCGAATTGTGTTAAGGATGGTGTTGATGATTCGATTGGAGAGAGAGTGAGGGAAAAGGAGCGAAAAGGGAAGGATGATATTGATAACAAGAGGAATGGGGAGTTGTTGGAACGGATGATGGAGGACAATGAGAAGATGGTGAGTTTGATGACACAGTTGTTTGAGAGGAATGAGACGCAGATGCGGATGTTGAATGCGTTAACGCACCGTGTCGAGTTGTTGGAGAAGGCTTTTGTGTGTGATAAGTTGAGGAAGAATAAGGAGATGAAGAAGAAGAAGAAGAAGACGAAGACGACGAAGGAGAAGGTTTGTGATGCTGCTGCAATGCGTACAGAAGATTGAAATGTCTCTTGATTAGTGATGTAAATGTGGAGTTTATTTTGTTTTTGAAGAAGAAGAAGAAGATTATTTACTTGTTATTTATTGTATTGCGTGTGCTCTTCTTTTTTTGATGGAAATCTACTTGGTTTCCAATTTAATTGAGCTCCCACTGGATTTTGCTTTTGTATTTCATTGTTGAAATTTTAAGGGCATTTTGAATTAGCTTGTTCACGATGAATAACCGTAATTTTGTTTTCTTTTCTTTAGTTATTTCCATTTGCTTAAGACTCACTGACGCTATATACAGATACAGTGGTGCGCAATGGTTATTGGTCTTGCCACATTCTTCGACATCATGAGTGTATGCTATTTCTAAAACATAAATTAGAGTGGATCAGAGGGCCAAACTCTCGACCTATCTTTAGAAAACGTAATTCTTCGGCATTTATCCTTTACTCTCTTTTGGAATCCTTTACTCTCGTTTGGAATACAAGACGTCCTAATTTTTATAAGTTTTAGTGGGGCTTATCGAAAAAGGTGACCTCACATACTTACTAATTAATGTCTTAACTCAAGTCAACGTACACATGTTATCTATGTCATTACCCCACCTTCCCCCTCTCATAGTTGGGAGGTATCCGAGCTAAGAGAGTATATTAGTCGAACAATATTTTTGAATTGATTGTCACAGTAAATTCTTAGAACTGACATTTTAACAAGAGTTACCATCAATTGTTAATACAAATATGCTAGCCAGATGTAATACTTTCATTCATTGCACATTTGCACTATAGTCAAATTGTAACATACCAAAATGAGATTTTCATAATCATAACCTCGATGAGTCAATGTTATCGGAGGGTCATTTTTTATAATAACTGAGCTTAATAAAGATCACAATATTTGATATAGATGAACCAAGTCTAGGTTTTTGCTCAAAATAAATAAGTTCATCAAAGCCTTTGGCTCAAAATAAATGAGCTCTTAAGGTGAAATATCAGTTGTCAAATCACAAACATCCAAATTAAGGTATCCGATGTTAAATGCTTAGACAAAAAATTCACGAAAGTTCCAATAATCAAGAGCATCTGCGAAAAAATTTGTAATGCCTTACATAATTTCTATAAGAGAGTATAAATTAAATCGCTAAATGAAAATCAAGAGTCCAATAATTAAGACTACCAAAAATAACAAGATTTCTTCCACTCCAAATTCAATGTAGATTGAGCTCAAACGTACAAGTTCTATGATTTTGAGGAGTTCCGATGAGCTCCAAATTTTATTTTTTTTAAATCAACCTTTTATGTTTGAGCCTCAGTCGGGATCTCGAATCCATGGGCCGTTTTTGTCTCGACCGGGACCTTTGGATTTAGGTGGCTTTAAGTTCGAACTTGGGCCGAAATCTCGAATCTCGGGGGTCATTTTTCGCCTCAGCCGAGACCTTTGGATTCCGAGGAGCTCTTATGTTTGAACTTCGGTCTAAATCTCGAATCTTGGTGAGCGTTTTTTGCCTCAATCAGGATCTTTGGGTTACGTAGAGCTCTTTTGTTTGAATTTAGGCCGAAATATCGAATTTCGGGGAGCATTTTTCGCCTCAGTCGGGATCTTTAGATTCCAGAGAGCTCTTATTCCCGAATATTTTAACCCAAAGTTAGTGGTGAGTTCGTTAATCGTCATTTTTCAGTTATATATATGAATAGCCGAGCTTGATGATAATTAATAATCAATAATTGACGTGAGTATGTAAGTGGCCAACCAAACATCCGTATCAACACAGAATAAGAGCGAATTAATGCATTTTAGGCCCTATTCTGAAATTACAAGTACCCAAGCATATCAACAATATGAACCCACTTTGGGAAATCAAGAGTGGGTTAGATGACTAGGCCAATGACCGTGACAAACTTTGCAATAAGTCATAATATATACCGTAAACTTATGCATGTCGATCTTGATAAGATACAGATTTGACCAAGTGTACCTCTGTTATCTCATATATTAATTGAATTTGCTTTTAAAACAAAAGATGACACTTTTAAGGGGCTAATTGCAATTTAACTCCCTGCACAATGTCGAAAGTGTAGAAAAACTCCTGTGAAACAAAAAATAAGCAATTTACTTCCTTAAGAAAAAAAAAAGAACTAATTTAATTCCCACGCGTGCCACTCGCTCATTTTGAGAGTGGCTATGAGATTTTTGACTTAATAAGACCATGTTGCCCATATCTAATAACCATTGGTTCTAATTGATAAAGATCAATGGTTGAGATTAAATGTTTATATATTATTTAACCAAATTAATATCAACCATACATCTTAAATAAAGATCAATGGTCTAGATTTGTCCTCTTAAATATAGTTATTTTATGTTTTAATATTAATTTTCATAATTAATATATACTTATAATTTTAGATTTTACTTAAATATTATATATAAACTTATTATTATTATTATTATTATATGTACACAATATAGGTAGATATATATAGATTTATATTTATATCTGTATACATATATATATACATTATATTTATACACACATAATAGAAAAGGACGACGAACGTAGGCGGGGAACCTGGCGACGGCGGCGCGACAAACGTAGGTGCGGAACCAGGCTAAGGCGGCGAACGTAGGTGCAGAACCAAGCGACGACCGAAGAGAACTGAACAGCGCCGCCGCATCTATGCCGGAGGTGAAGTAGTTATGAAGGTAGAACGAAGCGGCGCTATAGTTATAAAGAAGTTGGTGTTGGACAAAACTTTACGAAATATCCAAATTCAAGGCTAACAACGAACATGGTAATTATATCGAGGCGTGAGAGAACTCTCTATCCTTAACGCTAAATTGCCCCACCTAGGTGATACGGGTTACAGCAACAAGCATCCCAAAATACAACGATATACACTAAACCACTTCAAATTCCAGAACCTTTCAAACTACTCACTACTTGAACTCTTGAGAGAGAATGAGAGAATGAAAAAGCTGAATGCTTTGGTGTGATTTTTATTCAGCTGGACGAGCCTATTTATAGGCTCAAAAATCCGACCAATTAAACACGAGAATTTAGAATTCTATTACTGCAGCTAACGTTCGAACGTTAGCAAATCAACGTTCAAGTGTTGAGTTGAAACGCACTCAGCTGTTTAGGTAGCAGAAGCGTTTCAGATTTTGCATTAAACCGGTCAATGTTCGAACGTTAAAAATGCAACGTTCGAACGTTGTACCTTTGTTTACACCATAAAACAATTTGGGCTTTTGGATTATATTGAGCCCAAAGAAGCCCACTTAATAGACATCAAACAGAAGGGAAATAGTGGCAAAATAAACAAGACGAGCCCATTAAACGCGAGAAAATTACAAGAATATGGACCGAGAGAATGAAAGTCCAAAGAAATTAAGTAAGGAATGAAATAAAGTGAAGCCCAAAGAGTCAAGGGCCATTGAAGGATAAAGGCGCGATGATTTAAAAGAACGGATAAGGGAATGGTCGTGGGCGCCTCAGAGAATCGAGATATAGGCTGCCAAGAAGAAAAAAGAGAGGACAACGACAAGAACACATCTTCATTTTCTTTATTTTACTAGTTCTAGCCATAGGAGTAATTCTTAACATAGTTTAGGATTAGCAAAAGCTTAGATTAATTTGTAGATAGCAAGGATTTACCGAAGGCTGCAGTGTGCACATCAATATTTACTTGTACTATTCAATCGAAAACTTTCATGGAGGTATAAATTATTCTTTCTTTAGATTTCAGTATTTGATAGGTTAATTTTATCTTGACTTAAGTTGTTCGATTTATTTGTCTTTACATTCAAAATAATTGGCATAAAACTTCAATAAAGACGTGAACCTCCATTTAGTGTGTCGAACACAGGGGTTGATAGATAATCTTAAGGTATAGATTATCATGGGGCTTGGAACGAACAATCAGATCCACCTCATATAGATATTTGTTTTATCGCGAAACAAATTTTTGGCGACCACAGTGGGAGCATAGTTTGTGCTTAACTGACTCCCGATAAGGATATAAAATGTCTGAAGATTTTGCCAGAGCTGAACTCGGTGAGGATCTGGAGACTCAACCTATCTCGAAACATAAGGTTAGAGCCGATAAGCTGTACGAACAGTTTGTTCGGGTTATGAAGCAAACTCTGGTAAGTGCTCGAGAAGATCAGCGAAGAGAGTTCAATGATCAATATCGGGCATTGGCTCAAGAATCTGCTCGCATATTTACAACAATAGTACAAGACATTGCTGTAAGTGCTCGAGAAGGTTTCGCCAGAGAATTCACTCGAGTGATAACCGAATTAGAAGAGATCTTTAACCAAACCTGCGACGCATTCTATGGTATGATAAATGCTCAGGTAGTGACGGCACTCGAACCCTTAATTAATCGACATAATTGTTAGGTAAGTGCCCTATATGTCAATGAGGACAAATAGTTAGATTAGGATATCTTATTATGTTCTATAAACTATTAAAATGATATTAATAAAGGCATCTGTATTTTGTTCATATAAATCTTTATGGCATCTAAATAAGTATTGAACATATAGTCTATGTGAACAAAGGTTTGACTCTTTGCCCTTTATGGAATAAAGACGTGGCATGGGAAGAGTCTTACACCTTATCACTTAAAAGGGTTCGCAAGTCAAAGAATCTTAATTGGGCAGTAAGATTCGACTTGTATGACACATGCTCTGACGATGAGTGTCAGTTGAACACTATAGGGATAGTGGGAGCAAGTATCATAGATATGTCAATGGAATTGACATATTTGAACACAACTCGTAGTAATCTGATCACATGGGTATTTACTCAGTGACTGTCAATGATTGGATTGCTGATCGTAATAGTATGTGTGAGCCTTAGACCTGAGGGTTCATGATCAATGTGCTTGTATTATTGGATCTATTACCAGAGTAGTTAGGCCCATATCACCCGTCAGTGGGGTCGACCTCGAAGTGCGGTATCAATGAGACAAGTAGTAGTTGATCAGTGATCGCCAAGATGAGATTCACTGTCTCGATAGTAAATGAGTAAGTATCCTGTGCGATTATAAGCTAATGAAATTATAAAGTCTTTGGCCAAAGCATAACAACTAACTCATGTGGGACACTGTGGTAGTTTAGTAATTTCATTATGCTATAATATAATGCACAGTATCAAGTTTAGTGAGTTTGACATTTTCCATGACTCTCACTTGATCGCGATACGTCAGTGAAGGGCTTATACTCATACGACATTTATGATCAAGAGGTTCGTAAAATGATTCATTCATTTCATACTCAATTGGGTTACGATGTGAGTCCACGGGACTAGCTAGGTGACACTCACATCCTTAGGTAATTCCTTCCTTCGCCAATTGAGAAGAACCTAAAGAGTCGCGCTATAAGAAACGAACGGGATGTATCCTTTTGTGTAAAACTTTTAGAAAGAATTAAATGGACTAATTAATTTAATTAGATTAAATCAATTAATTAAATATTTAATTTAATTAGATTAAATTAAATTATTTAATTTGTATATTAATTAAAAGGAATTAATTAATAGTATATATTATATTTAAATTGGATTTAAATTAAATATATACAGATGGGCTAGAAATTAAACAAGCCAATTAAAAGCCCACCCAGTCCAAGGAAGCCCTAGGAGGGGCGACCACTTAGGGTTGGAGTAGCCTCCAACTTGTTCCACAAGCTAGTTGAGTTTAAAAGGACTCCTACAATAGAACAAACCTTAAGACAAGAAAGAAACACAACACAAAAGAAAAAGAACTCTCTCCTCTCTAGCCATCCACTACTGCAAAGAAGGAGGAGTTTCAGGATCTTTGGAAGGCTCGTTTCGCATGAAGCTTTAGAGACAGGAGCCCTTGGAGGATTGCTGTCCTGCCGAATCAATAAACAAATCAAAAATGTATTTTTATTTGTTCTAATTTTCGCGAAACCCATTAAAAATCATCAGATCTATTTTTGTGATCTGCCGGTAGGAATCCTCGAATCTTCCGCTGCAATTCTCTGTTTTCATGTATATGATTCCTAACAGTGTTTAATTGTTATTCATCGTGTTTATCACGTGATTTTTGATTTGGAATCAGTATATTTGGATCAAAAAATATGATATGAATTTGTGAATTGAAATCGATTTTTCAAGGGATAGCAAATTTGAAAATTATTGGTGGTGTGGTAATATTGTCACATCAAGAAAATCTTGTCAAGTTAACCATGATTTATGGCTTAAACTATGAAAAGTAAGAATAACTAAGTAATCTATGATTGAAAGTAGAAGAAAAATGTAGCTATTTGTCTTATTGATTTTTTGGGAAATAATTAAAATAAATATAGTAACTTAAATTTAAGGACTAGTTCATGTAAATAATACAAGAATTACTTCTCCCATATTTATAAGGCTCCATGGCCGATTTCCCTCTTCCTTGGGGTTGTTGGAGATGATTTCGGAAAATCGAGAGAGATGTGAGGATTATCTGCTTATTTTTAGGGAAGTTTTGTTCAGAGTTGACTTGGTCTCCTAGGATTCCTCTTAATAGCTATCCTTCCTCATGTCAGCTAGCTCTCCTTCGTCTACCTCCCAAGCTCGCCTCACAGCTTATTTTCCTGCAATTCTCATCTTCTCATGCTCCATCCTTTTCAATGTGAGCTTCTCGTTACGTTTCCTCTCCTAGACGCAAATATGGCTCCCCGAATCATGTTTGACATAGTCTTTTATTTGGTGGAAAGTGATATTTTCCGTCCATATCAATTGGTATATATAGGAGTTTCGAATGAATCATTTTTCCAAAATATTATGATTGAAAAACTCAGATTTTAATTGAGTTTAGAATCTGGAAATTTCAACATATGGGATTTATTGATTTGGAATCTGAATATTAGGTTGAAATCTGGAAAATTGAAATTTGACTTCTTGAAACTCGCCGACGAGAATGGCGCTTGAAGCATTTGTTGGGGCTAAAGCCGCCGCAGATGGCGGCGCTAAGAGATGACAATTGCGTCAAAGAAAGCGTCAACGTGCGTCGTTGAAAGCAGCACTGAATTCGTCGTCGGGAGAAGGCTATCATTGCCGAAAAACACGCTGGAGACTGTCGTCTTTGGCTATGAAAGATGGACGTTGAGCGTCGCTGAAATCACTGCCAAATCCTCCAGAGAAGTGCTGATGTGGGTCGCTTAAAGCGATGCTTGAATCGAAGCTGGAGATCACTGGACATGACCGAAAATTGCCGTGGAAAACAGCCATTGATTGACGCTGAAACAGGCTTGAAAATTCCATTTTCTCGGCTGTTCTCATTTCGACCATTCTGAAGGCGGTGACAGCAATGGGGAAGGTGGTGATGCCAGGTGCCGCAGCCACGGCCGGCAAAGCCACTGCTACGACGGCCAGCGCTGTTAGCGTCCGATGACGACTGAAAGGAAGAAGATTGCTGCTAGGGCAACAGTCTGCTTGTGTGGATTGGGTCGAGCCCAAAACACATTAAATTTGTGTTGGGCTTGACCCAACTCCAAATTTAATGTGAGGGTGGGTTGGCCTAACGCAGAGCATATGCAATTAGGGCTGGGCTGGGCCCAACGAATATAACCAATAAGTGTTGGGCTCACCCAGCACATGGCATTCGTGTAGCTGGCTTTGCCCAACACACAAAAATGGTCGCTCAGGTGATATAAGGTGTGTTGGGTTTGTCGTAGGACACTCTAATTAATATTAAAGTTGGGTTAGACCTAACACCCGATTTTAATTTAATTGGGTTATTCCTTCTTCCTTGAAAAGTTAGAGTATCAATTTTAAAATTAAATAGGATTTAATTTATAATGAATTAAATTGGATTTGATTTATTTTAAAATAAATTGGTTTTAATTTACTCATTTAAATCAAATGGGATTTAATTTTGTTATTGATTAAATTGAATTTAATCTTTCCTATCAAAATTAAATTGGATTTGACTTTGTAATAAACTAAATGGATTTCATTTTATAATAAATTGATTTGCATTTAATTTATTTTAAATTAAATTGGATTTAGTTTACGTATTAAAATTAAATTAGTGTTAATTAAGTCATTAATTAAATTGGATTTAATTTTATAAGTTAATTAAATTAAATCTAATCACCTATCAAAATTGAATTGGTTTTAATTATATAATTAATTAAATTATTTTGTATTTTGTAATTGATTAAATTAGATTTAGTCATTGGATTTGTGAGCCCGTGAAAGTGAAAATTAAATAGATTTAATTTTACTTTGATTAAATAAGATTTAGTCTTCCCATGAAAATTATATTAGATTTAATTTCACTTTAATTAAATTATATTTATTTTTCTCATGAGAATTAAATTGGATTTAATTATTCATAAGTTAGATTTTTCGATCGTATGAGAATTAAATTGGATTTAATTTCTCTTTGATTAAATTGGATTTAATTTTGTTATAGTCAAATTGGATTTGATCATTAAATAACTTAGATTTATTTTAGGCTCTTGTTCACATATATGCTTGTGTATGTTATATGCTCGTTTTATGTGATGAAAACACCTCCCATGAACTTAGCTTTTATATTTATGTTTGAGCATGCTTATAATATATGTTGATTAGCCCATTAGTTTGGGCTGATCTAGAAAATTCATAGAAGTGTGTATTAGTAGAATTGCTAGATTTTTCTACGTTGTATATGCATGTCTACGCGTTATAAATAAATATGCATAATTGAGACCTTAATTGAAATATTTAAAATTCTCCTACATATAAAATACTAAGTTGGAAAGGGGCACTTGGTGTCCCGCCCTGCACTAATCTTAGAAGAATTAAAGTTATGTCTGGTACATGGCATCGTCCCTAACCAATGGGAGTTATGCATGTTAAGATGTAATTCTAAATTCTCTTAAGAGCATTGGATGCCGTTGGTCGAAACAAATTTCATCCCATATTACCATTAAAAGGTTACAAGGTAAAATTCAATTGTTAGATCAATAGGAAGTTAGTGGGTTAAACTTAGGTAATTCATAAACCAATATTATTGTTAAAAGGTTGAGGTTTGATGAATTATAGGTAAAGGGATTGAGACAACCACTAGATGGGTTTGGTGCTAGATACCACTTTAAAAGGTTATTGGGTCATTTTACCGTTAAAAGGTTGCAACCTGATGAACTTGATAAAGAATTCAATCACCACTACGAAATCTATCCAACGAGATTTTCAAAAATTGCAGTGGGAGTGCAATGTTTTGAAAAATATAGTGGGAGCCAAGTAAAATTAAAGTTCTATTTTTTTACCAGGGTATAATATAAACACCTAGTTGATATCTTGGTTTATTTTCTGCTTTATTTAATATCTCTCTTAGATTAGAAACCTGTTTAGTTAGTAATATTCAAAAAATTTGTCTGTACTGGCCTAACCAAATCAACTAATTCAGAAACTTGAGGATGATCCTCAGTTTAGGGTCGTTGAACTGAATGCTTGAAGCAAGCATTACTCATGTCCAAGGAAAGGGCGATGAGTGGGGTTCAAATATGAGGCGCAATGGATATAGAACTATGTGTTTTAGGAACTAGTGTTCTATGACCGGTTTTCTCAACTTCTTGTATTCTGCATTCAAGAGCTAGTGTTCATGTTTGTGTTGTGAATCCCGGTTCATGCGCAGCGAAAACGTAGATACATATCCGGATTCACAATTGAATCACTTTTGGGTTTCAATGATTTTCATAAATTTCAAAAATCATAAGATGATGAAATCTAATTTCATCTTTTCACTAACCTTTTCATTTGATTAAAGACTTGATCTTCCGGATAGCAGCAATTGTTTGCCTCTAGATATCACGCCGGAACGAACTTAAAGAAAAAATCCACCACCTTTGACTCTCTAAGGGCCGATGACTAGATTTTTCTCTTCTTCTTTCTTTGCTGTCAAGTTTAATTTGAGAGTTAGATTTTAACTTAACAAATGTTAGGTATATATAAGGAGTGATGGACTTGAAATCAACTAATTGCTTGAGCACATCCAACTCTTCAATAGACGCCTACCACACGCCCCTCTCATCCTGATTGGGCTAAGTTGACTTTCAACTTAGTCCAATTATTAATTAGGTCCAACATATTTTAATCCAATTAAAATATAATACTAATTAATAATCATCAAAATTAAATAATCTAAATATTTAATAAAAGGATGAGTATAATAAATAAGTCTATTTATTTATTATAATTAATTTATTTCCATTAATCAAATTAATTAATGTGTTTATAATAAACACATGTAATTATTTATTATTAATTTATTTTCATTAATCAATTAATCAAATAATTTGCCCATCAAATAGCAAATTATCTAATTTATATATATAACAACGAAAGAATTTTCTTTGCTCAATTCCTTTGAAGAGCGACTCTCTAGGTTCATTTAAATTGGCACTGGGAGGAAATCAAGGATGTGAATGTCACTAAGCCAATCACATAAACTCACATCGAAACCCAATTGAAATGAATAGATCAATACGAACCTATAGGTCACAGACACCATATGAGTATAATCCCTTCACTGTTAACATCCTGATCAAGTGAGAGTCATTGGATTATGTTAAACTCACAGGACGCGATGTTGTGCTTTATGAATCATAGTACGATGAAATTACTGAACTACCCTTATGTACTATACATAAGTTAGTTCTCTTGCTTTGGTCAAATACTTATAATTTCATTTATCTACGATCGCACAGGACGTTAACTCGTTACTACCCGAGACAGTGAATCCCCTATTGGCAATCACCGAACAATTGCCACTTGTCCTTCTTAACCGCACTTTGAGGTTGATCCCACTAAAGGGTGAAATGGATCTAACTACTTTAATAACTCATTCAGTGTCACAAGTCCAATCTTCGTTAATCCTCAGGTTTAAGGCTCACGCACACTACCGTGACCAGTAATTCAATCATTGACAAGCAAAGAGTAATTAACCATTTGATTGAATTACGGTGAGCCGTGTTCGAATATATCAATTCCATTGATATATCTATGGCCAAACTCCCACCATCCAAAGTGACCGACTGACACTCCTTGTCAAAGCTTGCATCATACAAGTCTGGTCTTCATGCCTAATTAAGACTCGTCGACTTGCGAACTCTAGTTTAAGTAAACAAGGAACCGATACTTCTAGTGTCTATCTCCTCTAACCATTGAGGAATAGAAGCTCCTCTTGATTACTTGGGACTTATTTGTTCAATACTTATATTAATGCCATCAAGATTGATATGAACAAAATAATACCTTTATTAAAGAATAAGAGTTTGTACAACATAAAGTTAAATGCCCTATTTAATCCAATTCCTCTATAGCATGGAGGGCATAATCCTAACAGTTTGAAGAATTAGACAGAAGTACAAAGATGGAAGAATGAGAGGTGATTAATGGTGGAACCAGACATGGTGTCGTGGGTGCCCACATAAGATTCAACTCTATTCTTATAAAAATTCTGAACACGTTATAGTTTTGGATGATTGATTAGTTTTACCAAATGGTACTAAGAACATTATCCTTTTCTGACTTGGTCAAGAAATGATACTTCTTTAAGTTTGGTAATAACTTACATGGAATTTATTTTGTAAATAAATGTGGGAATAATGCATCATTACTAAAATTGTTAACACGATTTAAAAGTTTGGAATTAGTATACTGTGAACTCAGAGACTAGAGAATGTAGTATGCTAGAAACAAACTAGAAGAATTGTTTGGCACCTAAAATTAGGTCATGCCTTATGGAGCATAAGATCCACAAGTTAGGAGAAACATGGGAGCAAGATCCCATTGGGATTGAATCCATATCTAAACTTAAGAATCTTATCTCACGGGCAAGATGACCGATATCCCTTCACAGGGAAAATGTTATAGGGCCACTCAAAGTTTAGTGTGTACTGACGTCTATGGTGGAAAATATGGTATCATATTAGGACACTATGATTGGATCGTAATGACAAGTATATGATCGCCTAATTCGACCCGTTCTCAAAAGAACATAGCATAGTCTTACAGCTGATACTCCTAGCGACTTTATAGTTGAATAGGGTAGTAGCATGCAAAAACGAGACATTGTTGGACATAACTCATTCTATGCTAAGCTACATATAATTAACTAATTCATAGTGAGTCATGCACTGCTCATAGTTACATCTTGAATAGATGTCCATACTCATTCCTAAGGAACCATATCAGATGTGGCGCAAATGGAAGACTGGTCTTAAAAACGTAACAGTATGGGGATTCCCAACCTACATAGTAAAGATAAAGGTAGCGAAACTGGAGGCTAGGTCTTTAAAAGGACATTTTGTTAGTTATCCCAAGGACTCAATGGGAGAACTCTTTTACCTACATGATGATCAGAGGATCATTATGGTCTTAGATGTTTGTTTTCTCGAAGATAAGATCGTTCGAGAAATTGGAAAAGGTACAAAGATTATTCTAAAAGAATAAAACAAAATATTTTAGGACACTACTATTCAAGAAACCCAAACCAAACCCATTATAACACAACCACCAACGAGTCGGTCTGGTAGAGTATCTCAGCCGCCAGAGAGATATGGTTGTCTACTACAAAGAAAGTTTAAGTTGCATGATGTGGCAGAGGGGAACTATGGATACAATCCATCTACGCATGACAAATCGATGGTGGATACGGACTCTACTAGTGGGTGTAAGGTTATGAAACCGAAGATGGATTAGATATATTTGAATCAAACTTAGACTCTAGTAGATTGCCCCGAGAGTATTGTGTTGGGAAAAAATTGCATAAAATCAAATAACGCAGCGGAAGAATATATATAAATCCCAGTGGCTCATCTCTATTTCCCGTATTTAAATTGGGTTTCGAATTCAATTACCGTTCTCGCGTATGTTGAATTCTGAACCAGCTTTGCAATCCCTTCTTCAACAGCAAATCCGTCGCTGTCTCTAAATTGCCACGCCGGAGTCAAAAACGAAAATCTTCTTCTTCTTCTCTTGAGGGAGACAGCTAGAGAGAGAGAGAGGATGAAGTGTTTTTACTTGGAGAGTGTTAACAACAAATTTTAAGTCTGCAATTTAACAAACAAGAAATGTTGTACAAAATATATTTAATTGAATCAAACGATTTAATGAGTACAAATCTCTAATTATTTATCCTCTGATTCTTCTTTGATCTTCTCCAATGTGGATTTGAATGTTTATAACGTTGACGCAAGGGCTCGACAGCTTAATCTCGGATCAAACGATGTAAATGATTTGGGAAGGTTGAAAGCTTCAAGGTTGACTCGTTGCTTTGATCTTCCTTCAACTTAATTTGGACTTCTATAACGTTTATTCGAAGGTTTAGCACTTTAATCTCGAATTGAATGTTATAATTTGATGAATTTTGCCAAGAACGCCTTGAAGTTTGCCTTGAATGCCTTCTTGAATTTGAAGAACTTGTAGAGAGATTTGGGAACTTCTCTTGTCTTCTCTTGCAAAAGTGCGAACCTTTTGCAAAGTTGTGCACGAAAACTGCACAGTTGCGCACTGCGTGCTGAATTTATTTATTTATTATTATTATTATTTTTTTTTTTTTGCAAACTTTCATTAACACCTTGTTTCGTTGTACATTGGCAGGTAATACAATGATTTTTTTCAAAGATACTTCGTCCCCTTCCGGAGATCAATACTTGACAATTCTTGACAACGAGAACCAACCTATGGAGGAAGGTGTTCATCTATCGGTTCATATTTCTCTTGTCGGTCGAAAGGCAAAACGGTGGTCAAGTTTGACAAACTTATTGTCCATGGTGGAATGGTGTGAAGAAATTAATTTGAACACAACAACTAAGGCATGGAGTCTGCGATCTTCTCACCACCAACCGTCGAATGAGCCACTTATTTTGCCAACACTGGGGCGTAACATCATTGACGGCAAGGCGAAGTGGATTGGAGACGACATCAAATTCCTTGGTGAATTTCACTACATCAAAGGCTACTGGGAATGGACAGAGGACATCCTTAGCCGGTGCAAAGATAAGTTACTGTCTGCCAGGATCTACGATGCAGTGTATGCCTCGATGTATACTTATGATCGAAACACGAACATCGTGAAAGCCTTCTCCGAGGCTTGGTGTCCCACTACGAATACATTACTGACTTCCATTGGCGAGTTTTCGATATCTCTGTGGGATTTATACGCTCTCGCAGGTCTTCCCATGAGTGGACTCTTCTACGATGAAGTCATCCCTAATGCTACGGAGCTCACCGATATTGACGAAAAGGGGCACATATTTCTCCCTCGCTCATGTGAATACTTATTCCGCGCTTACCATTTACTTCTAGGAGGCTCCAAGGTGAATCAATATTCCCAAGTGTCTGTTGACCAATGGGTGAGGTTTTGGTCCAAGAAGAAGGTGAAATATAGCCAAACTCCTATTCGTAAGGAAAAGAAGTCCACTCGCCTAGCGTCTACTCACAACCCCCTTGGAGATTTAGGTGTTCACGAGAAGTGGTCGACTACGGAGGAGGCAATATTTTCCAAACTCGGCATTAGGGAAACTTTGAAGGAAGAGACTTACTTGGCAGCTCACTTGGCTTGTTGGCTCTGTACCTTTGTTCTTCCTGGGAGAGATGTTAACACTATACGGCCAAGTACTTTCAAGATGGCTGCAATTATGGCTAGTGGTCGACAAGTTAGCTTGACGATCCCTGTTTTGGCAAACATTTACAAAGGTTTGAATGAAGTTTCGACTTCTATGAGACCAACTAAAGCGAATACTTCGTTCCCTATCCATTTCGTATATGCTTGGTTGGCTTATTACTTCAAGACTCACTACCCAGTTGGGCGTGAATTGCGTGGTCATAAGATGGTGAAATTCTCTGGCGAAGGGGTGCAAGATACTTTGATCCAACAGAGGCCCGACGACGCATCCATAAGGGAGAGACTGCTGCTTGGACTTGCCTAATGACCACGACGAGCAAGGATCTCATGTTTATTGATTATGGCGAATACGGGGAGTCTAAGGCGAATCTTTTCATGTCCATTCGCTCGCACTATCTGTCTTTGAGACAGGGTGAAAAGTCCATTGTTGAGCCTTATAGTCCACATAGATTTGGACGCCAATTTGGCTACTATCAGGAGGTTCCTGGTGCTATCAAGTATGATGTCCGAACAGTTACATCAAATGAGGTTCTTCGTTATTGGCGCTTGTGTACTTTTACCAAGTCCCTTTCTAAGGCGATGCTTCTTTCTATTCCCCCAAATGCTAAGAAGCTCTTTTCAAAGAATTATAAAGAATGGTGGGCAAAGACTCATGACACATATCTTGAGGAGAACATATCGTTCTTGAATAGTTTAAAGCAAACCCCACTTAAAGACAAAAAACACATTGAAGGAGATTGCATGCTTAAAGACATTACTCCTAATCCTCTACATCCTCGTCTGCCATCCCTTATTATTGAATGTAGTGTACCAGCTACTGAAGCTTTTGAGGGGAGTAAAAAGAGAAGTTCTTCATGCGACTTGGAGGATAGTCGTAGTAGCAACGCGGACCAACACTGGAAGAGACAAAAGAAAGATCTAAATCCACTGCGACATACCGATGCCGATGTTCTGAGTAATCTATCATTATTGGATTTTTTCAAACAGGTTTTCTTCTCCTTTCTTTTCTTGATTTATTACTCTTCCATTTGAAATTCTTCCGAAACTTTCTCTAATGTAGCCTTTTTTTTTATTTCAATTACATAAAGAAATTTTAGATGTGAATGCTGCTGAGGAATCTCAAGATGAATCCGATTCACTGGATGTAGCTCCCATAGCATGTAAGAAAAGTCAAGAAAAGACATCCAAACCTGCTAGTGTTGAACAGAGACCACCTTCTCCTGAGGCTTCAGTATTTGTGGGGATGAAATATGTACTTGAGCAGCAACGCATTCATGTTCAAAGCTTATGGCGTATTATTCGGGATAAGATCACAAAAGCAAAAGTTGATGACATCTCATCTTTGAAGGACGAAGTTCAAGTTGTTTATGACTCAATGAAGGTCTTCAAAGATATAGATGTTTCTCACATTGACGGACTATTGCAATCATTGTTTTATAAGGCAGCTGCCTATGATGCCGCGAGATCCTCATCTTCAGAAAGGCTATCCAAGGAGCTTCTTGATCAACAGCTCGGGGATACCAAGGACCGTCTAAGTAAAGCCAAGACTAGAGCAAGCAAAGAGGTTGATCACATCAAATCTACCAAGGAGGAATTGGCATGCGTTGAGAAAGAGCTTAAAGATTTGAAGCGTCGCAAGAAGAAATTATCTTCGTCCTTAAAGAGCCAGGAAGAACTTCTTAAAAGTGCCGAGGTTGATATTCATGGTATTGAGGATAAGATTGTTGCTCTTAAGAAGACTGCCCCCTTGAGTGATGAAGCAGCGAAGATTTTGAGTACTTCGATGACGCACCTGGCATCTGTCCAAGAGGAGTTGAAGAACATAGATATTTTTTCTTGAGCTTTTTTTTTTTTTTTGTCCAACTAATTTTTAATGAATAACATCACTTTATATGGGAAACATGATTGTTTTATTTTTTTATGACTGAACTTAGAGGGAATCTAAGCTGCCAACGTACCCTAATAAAAGGGATCATATGGGAAACATGATTGTTTTATTTTTTATGACTGAACTTAGAGGGAATCTAAGCTGCCTACGTACCCTAATAAAAGGGATCAAGTCATAACGTAGTTCAATAATTTTTTTTTTATGTTTTTTTTTTGAAAGGTTAGGGTACAAACTCATGGATAGTAACGCTTTAAGAATTTCCCATTTATGGGGCCAACTCTTAAGCCGTCTTCGGCGACCAACTTGTACGCGCCATTGGTATAAACTTCTTTAACGACATAGGGACCGTCCCATTTTGATATGAACTTGTTGCCGGTCTGATGTGTCATAATGATGGGCCTTCTTACAGCGAGGACTAAGTCACCAACTTCAAAGGAGCGTGATCGAACTTTCTTGTTGAATGCCCTAGAAAGACGAGCGTGGTAACACTCAAGTCGTTGTTGCGCCTCTAGTCTCTTCTCTCATCAAGGGCCTCCAACTCTTCAAGCCGTAAACGAGCATTTTCATCTTCAGTAAGTCCTTCTTGTATGGCTATCCTCAATGAAGGGATTTGTTGCTCAAGAGGAACTACGGCTTCTACTCCATACACTAATGAGTAAGGAGTTGCTTGTGTCGGAGTCCTATAGGTGGTTCTATATGCCCATAAAGCTTCTCCAATCCTTTCATGCCAATCTCGCTTTGATTTTGTAACCACCTTTTTTAGTAAATTGCAGAGAGTTTTATTAAAGGCTTCAGCTAGGCCATTAGCAGGGGCGTTGTACATTGAAGATTTTCTCTGTTTGAAATTGAACTTTTGGCACAACTTGTCTATCAGAGCATTGGAGAATGGCTTTCCATTATCGGTGACTATATACCGAGGAACTCCGTACCGATATATGATGTTGATACGGATGAAATCAGCAACATTTTCCTTTTTGACCTCTTTGAGGGGTATCGCTTCAGCCCATTTGGAGAAGTAGTCAGTTGCAGCCAAGATGTACTAGTGCCCAGCAGATGACTTTATCATAGATCCGACGACATCTAATCCCCATGCATCAAAAGGCCATGAAGCAACAGTAGGGTGTAGTGGCTCAGGTGGTTGGTGGATGAGATTCGCGTGAAATTGACAAGCTTGACACCTCTGAGCGAAATCCATGCAGTCCTTAACCATTGTTAGCCAATAATAGCCCATTCTTTTTATGCGAAAGTGTAACTTCGGGCCAGATTGGTGTTCTCCACAAACTCCGGAATGAGCTTCTTCCATGGCTTGAATGGCTTCATCATCGTTTAAGCAACGCAAGAAGACCCCATCAAATGAGCGCCTATAAAGGGTGTCTTTGTAATAGATGAAGCGGGCTGCTCGACGTCTAACGTCGATTATCTAGCGTGGATCATCAGGTAATTTTTCGTATTTCAAGTAATCCACCAGTGGTTGCCGCCAATCTTCCTTTCCTACTTCAAATACTTCGACAATGTGATTTTCTTCTTCATCGCCATCTTCATCTTCAAAGATTGGTGGGATGACCCAGTTTTTACATATTGGAACTCGTGCTTCTTTTTCAGGCATGGCGAGTGTAGAAGCCAGTTTTGCTAATGCATCAGCCTGTTTATTGTCTTTCCTCGGCACATGCTCAATCGTCACATCCCCAAGCCATCCAACAAGTCGTTTCGCATAGTTGAAGTATGGAAGTAGGTCAGGCTTTTTCACTTCATATGATCCCTCTAATTGATTTATCACCAATTTGGAGTCTCCAAATACTCTGAGGTGTAATTGTTTTATATCGACAGCCATTTCTAACCCAAGGATCAGAGCTTGATATTCAGCAACGTTATTTGAGCAGTTCTCAGTCAGAGTGAAGGAGTATGGTAACACTTATCCATCAGACGTAATAAACACTACTCCAGCGCCAGCTCCTTCTCTATGAGAAGCTCCATCAAAATACATCTTCCAAGGGGGAGCAACTTCAACCAGTAGAACATCTTCGTCGGGTAGATCATCAGATAACTCCCATTCGGCGGGGATAGGATGATCTGCCAAAAAGTCAGCTAGAACTTGCCCCTTCACAGCCTTTTGGGGAACATAGACAATCTCAAATTGTTGCAATTGAAGGTACCACCTCACAAGTCTATCGGAGAGCACTGGTTTCGACATCACATACTTTAATGGGTTTGCCTTTGAAACAAGGCGAACAATATGCGCTTAGAAGTAATGTTTTAATTTTTGGATAGCGAAGATAAGAGCCAAGCAAATCTTTTCAATTGGTGAGTACTTCATCTCGTTTGGCATCATCATCCTACTCAAGTAGTACAAAGCGCTTTCTTTCCCATGATCATTCTCCTGTGCGAGTAATGCCCCCACAGAACGTTCTTGAGCAGCAATGTAAAGGATTAATGGGCGTCCTGGGACTGGTGCAACCAGCACGGGTGACTTCATCAAATATGTTTTTATGCTTTTGAAGGCATTTCTGCAAGATTCATCCCATTCAAATAGAACACCTTTCTTCATGAGGCGACTAAATGGTTGACATCGACCGGCCAAATTTGAGATAAACCTTCGAAGATATGCTAGCTTCCCCTGCAGGCTTTTGAGCTCATGGATATTTCTGGGTTCAGGCATTTTCGCGATTGCATCAATTTTTGCTTGTTCAATTTCTATGCCCTGATGCCGAACAATGAATCCAAGAAACTTTCCCGATGTTACGCCGAATGCGCATTTTAGGGGATTCATCTTCAGTTGATATCTTCGTAAGCGTTCAAAAACCCTTTTTAGGTCTACAAGATGATCTACTCGCCTTTTAGACTTCACAACCAAGTCATCGACATAGCACTCTACATTTTTATGAAGCATGTCGTCAAAGATCTTTTGTATGGCCCTTTGATAGGTTGCTCCTGCATTCTTTAGTCCGAATGACATTACTTTATAGCAATATATACCTTTTGGGGTACGAAATGCCGTTAACTCTTCATCCTTTGGTGCCATGCGTATTTGATTATATCCGGACGACCCGTCCATGAAAGATAGAGCTTCGTGGCCGGTAGTAGCATCAATCATGAGTTCAGCGATAGGCAATGGAAAGTCATCTTTGGGACATGCTCCGTTAAGGTCCCTAAAGTCAACGCACACTCGGATTTGTCCCTTCTTCTTTCTCACTGGAACGATGCTTGAAATCCATGTAGGGTATTTGACTTCACGGATGAATCCAACTTCAATGAGTTTGTTTACTTCCGTTTCAATTAAAGGGACCAACTCGGGTCAAAATCGACATTGGGCTTGCTTGATAGGACGAGCCCCTTTTCTAATTGATAGATGATGGACTGCTACCTTTGGATCTAGGCCGGACATTTCTTTGTACGACCATGCGAATACATCTTTGAACTCATGTAACAACTCAATGTAGGCTTTTTCTTCGTCGACAGTTAGTAAAGCACTTATGTAGATTGGCCTAATATTGTTGGCATCACCGAGGTTAATCTCTTTCAATTTGTCGACTGTGGCTTTGACACCTTCTTCAAGTTCAGGTGGTGCCGTCTCTGCGTCTTCTTCTTCTTCAAAAATATCTTCCTCTCTTGAAGTGATGTGATATGATGACGCCACACTCTCTTTATCGTCCTCATCATAGTACTGGACTTGAGTAAAGACTATAGTTTGCCATTTAGCTTTCAAGACTTTACCGCATGATATAGTCAAATCAGCGCATCCCATGCGAGACGGTATCAGGCTACGAAGGTTCGTAGTGGCACGTGATTTGTTGACTTTGATAGCGTACTTCGCCCTTTTCAAGACATCCCACCTTTGTCTATCGTTTCTCTTATTGCCATTTTCATTGGAGGACCAAGTCTTTCAAAGACAGATATGCGTCGCGTCTTATTTCCACTTTCGTCAAAGATATACTCTGTTGAGGATAATGCTTCTTCACTCACATAGTTGCTACTAGCTCTTCTTATTGCGATGCGAATTGGATTTTGGGGGACAAACCCAAGACCGATTCGAGGGCTCTGAATAGCGTGCCCACTTTCTCTAAGCATTATCTGAGTAGCATTGAGTCCATGAACTTGTTCACCAGAGACTTCTGGAGGGAGTTTTCCCAAAATAGAGCCTTCTTTTGGGTTGTACCCTACTTTGGTAAGGAGTTTGTAAGCCTTTGGATCGAAGAACTTGTCGGTACAGATTCCTCCATGTTCTTCTTTGGCACCTTCAATTGGGCGGACAAATCCTTTAAGAGGCGGATGAGATGGCTTGTTCATATTAAGTCTCGTCATAGGTAGTATCAATTCTTCTAATGACTCATCTTTAACGAGAGGCAATTCAACTTTTGAGTGATTTTCACCGTTGGAATGTAGAGTACCATTCGCCTCACCCCTTGTAGTTTGTTGATTTTCTTCTCTTGGCTTCTTATCAAGTGACGCTTCTGCCTTTGTGGTCTTTGGTCCTTCAAGGTAGTATTTAGCATCGGCGTAATGAGACTCAGCTTTAGTGAAAGGTTTATCATCGGCCAACACCTTTTTTGCTATTCCCTCTTGGCAATATTTGAAGCACTGGTGCCAAGTTGAAGGGACCACACCATTATCATGCAACCAAGGTCGTCCTAGAAGCATGTTGTAAGAGGTTCTAGCATCTATAACATGGAACAATGTGTTTGACGACATCTCTCCCATCATTAGCTTCATCCTTATGATACCGACAGCTCTTTGCCCCCCTTGGTTGAAGCCTTGGATCATCAGATGACTACTAGAAAGTTCGTCAACAGAAATCCCCAATTTTCTCAACGTATGTAAAGGTAAAATGTTGACTGCAGACCCTCCATCAACCAAAATTCTATTTACCCTTTGCTCATGAGTGTAGCAAGTGACAAATAATGGCCTATTATGAGGGTTGGATCCAAGTGACAGATCTTCATCCGTAAAAATGATTGTTGACAAACAGTGATCAACAGAAGACCTTACCTCAGACAAACTATCTTCTTTTGGAGAATTTTCTTGTTCATGTGTTGCATTACATGAGCGATAGTTAGCATCGTTAAGCTCTTCGCAGGCACTCCATTTGGCGTCTTTATCTATCATAACCTTAGATGACCCAAACGTGACAGATACGACGTTGGCAGTTACGTTATCTTCTTCAAGAGATATCTTTCCTTGACGATCCAGTTGCATCACTTTATCTTTGAATATGAAACAGTCGTGAATTGGGTGCACCACTAGGCGATGATACTTGCAATATTTAGGATCATCTATACGCCCGACTTCTTCTGGTCGTTTCATCGTAGACAGATCAATGAGATTTGCATTAAGCAAGTCATCAAATATTCCAGAGACATCGGAGTCAAGGAACGGGTATTGCTTTGCTTGCATTTCTTTCAGAGTTGATCTTCTTTGCACTTTATCTTGCGAAGTATCTCTCTTTCCGTCGTTCTCATCATTTGCCTTGGATCGCAACTTGATGGGTGCTGCATTCACTGCCATAGACTCTTTGTTTAGGGCTTTGGAAAATGATTTACCCCCTTTCTTGAATTCTTGTTTCTCTACGACCTTCTGAGGATTCTGGATGGGTGGTCCCCTAATTCCACTTGATGACATACTCAGCTCCATATCATGTGCTCGAGTAGCTAGTTCTTCAAATGTCTTGGGTTGAATCCCTTGAAGGATGTACCGAAGACCCCAATGCATCCCATGGATTCACATTTCTATGGCTGATGCTTCAGATAAGCGATCCTTGCAATTGAGGCTTAAATTCCTCCAACGATTGATATAATCAATAACTGCCTCTTCTTTCCACTGGCGAGAGTTAGTGAGCTCCACCATGCTAACAGTCCTTCTGGTGCTGTAGAAGCGGTTGAGAAATTCATGTTCTAGTTGTTCCCAATTATCAATTTGAACCCCTATTTATAGTTGTAGGGGTGGAAGACTTTTCATAATCACCATTATTTAATTATGATTAAAATTGTCACATGGCACCTCATAATTGGTCAATACAATAAGTATTTAAATATCAATTATTCAATTATTTAATTTACGAATAAAATTTTATTAAATCCCTAAATGTAAATAAATGAATTTATTTGATATTAATTTACACGTGTCGCCATTTAATTAGCTACAAATTTTAATTGTCTACAGAGAGAAAGTTTGTGTTAATTCACTTAGGTTAATTTTCTCTAAGTAGTATATTTATACTACAATGAAACAATAACCTAGGCTAAATTACCCCCTCATGTGGACGCCCACTTTTTGGCTTTTAAAGCCATCGGGCTTTAGCCCTATTATGCTTTTTAATTAATTAAATAATCAATTAAATTCATGTTAATATTATAATTAAATTCCTCTAAGGAATTAATTAATTCATTAACTTAATTAATAAATAAAATCATCAAATGATTAATTAATTAATCTCGATATCCAATACCAAAAATTCACTCAAGTCTTTTTCATGATTTTCCTTTTGCACTTCCTTTAAGCGCGACTCTTTAGATTCGTCTCAAAAGGCAATTGAGAGGAAACCAAAAGGATGTGAGTAACACCTAGCCAGTCATGTGGCTCACATCGTATCCCAATTGATAACAAATGAATAGGATCATTCCAAACCATATACGCTGTGAATACCATACGAGTATAAACCTTTTATTCTTATATCCCAGTCAAGTGAGAGTCATGATTTTAGTCAAACTCACATGACTTGACCATATGCTTAGTTCATAATGAGTCGAGGTCATTTTATACTTTGGCTAAAGACTTTTAACCTCACTCATTCATGGCTGCATATGATATTTAGCTCATTCACTTATGAGAGAATAAATCTCATTTTGTTAATCAGATAACAATGCTACTTGCCCATCAAGTCGCACTTCGAGGTCGATCCCACCAAAGGGTGATTTGGATCTATTTACTCTAATGACAGACTTGATGCCACAAGTACATCTTCAACTCGATTCCTCAGGTCTAAGGTTCATGCGTACCTATCACAACTTATCAGTTTCATCATTGACTGTCAGTGAGTGAATACCCATGTGATAAAACTGATGCGAGCCGTGTTCGAACATATTACTCCAACTTATACGTCCATGACATAAGTTCCCACTATCATTCCCATAGTGTTCGACTGACACTTTCTTTGTCGAAACTTATATCATGCAAGTCCTTGTTCTGTATTGATGTCCAGTCAAATACTTTCTTAGACTTGCGAACCCTATTTGGAGAATAAGGATCAAACCCTTCTAGTGTCATTCTTCCTATACCATAGGAAGTAGAAGGTTTGCCTTTATTGTCAAGGACTTTACGTTGTTTATTAACACCTTATAAATGTCTATAAGAAAACAACAAGACAATGCCTTATGTATAATAAAAAGATATTGTTTAGTTACAAGTCAATGCCCTATAAATCTATCACCTTTATGGCATTTTAGGGCATACACTCTAACAATCTCCCACTTGCACTCAATGCCATTTGCTATGGTATTTAATACCCATCCCTTCAAGGTGTTTTTCTAGCACAGCCTGTGCCAATGGCTTGGTCAATGGATCAGCGACATTGTTAGCTGAGGCTATTTTCTGAACTAATATTTCTCCTCGTGCAACGATCTCTCTTATGATGTGATATCTCCTCTTGATGTGTTTGGACTTGTTGTGAGACCTAGGTTCCTTTGCTTGCGCTATTGATCCAGTGTTATCACAATAAAGTGGCAACGAGAGCTTTATGCTAGGAACCACTTGAAGTTCTTCTATGAACTTCCTTATCCAAATAGCCGCTTTAGCTACCTCAGAGACAGCTATGTATTCAGCCTCTGTAGTGGAATCTGCGGTTGTGCTTTGCTTGGAATTTTTCCAAGTCACCGCCCCACCATTGAGGGTGAATACGAATCCTGAGGTGGATTTCCGGTCATCGACATCAGATTGAAAATTCGAATCAGTGTACCCGTCCACTCTCAGGCTACCACTCCCATAAATGAGAATCATATCCTTGGTTCTTGTCAGATACTTTAGAATATTCTTCACAGGTATCCAATGTTCCTTGCCTGGGTTTGCTTGAACTCTACTAACAATGCTTACCGAATAAGCAATGTCAGGTCTATTACACAACATTGCGTACATCAGGCTACCCACTTCTGATGCATAGGGTACAATGCTCATTTCTTTCCTATCTTCCTCACTTTGAGGACGCATAGATTTTGAGAGATGTATCCCATGTCTCATTGGCAGGAACCCTTTCTTAGAATACTCCATCCTATATCTCTTTAGGACCTTTTCTAAGTAAAGGGCTTGAGAGAGCCCTATCATTCTATTTGTTCGATCTCTGTAGATTCGAATCCCTAGAATATAAGTTGTCTATCCTAAGTCTTTCATGGAGAAAGTACTTGAAAGCCACTGCTTTACAGTGCGACGCTATACCCGCTGCCTACTTTTATCTTCACATCATCACTGTCCAGCTTTCTTCCTCGCACCAGATCCTGATTCATACAACAAATGTGAGCACTAGCTCCAGAATCAAGAATCCAAGATGTGGAGAAGACGATCATAGAACAATAAGTTTCATGAACATAAAGTTCCATACCTTGTGAGCCCGACCCCATGTTCGGACAGTTCCTCTTCCAGTAGCCCAGCTCACCGCAATGTAGGCATCTGTCTGTCTTTTGTGGCCCCTTATGCTTGTGATTCACATGAGCTTTCCCTTTTCCTTTATCGACACCACCCTGAGCTCCAAGCTCGCCACTCTACTTCTTGGATTTCTTCTTCTTATTCTTTGCCCATTTGGGCCCAGAAGAGATAACCAATGCAGTTTCCTTTCCCTTGAGCTTCAATTGAGATTGTGCAGTGTTTAATTTATTCATTAGCCCAACTAAGTTGCATTCAATCTCATTGCAATTGAAGTTTATGACAAATTGGGGGGAAAAAAACAGGAAGAGACTACAAAATAAGATCGGTTTGAAGATATGGGTTCATTGTAAAATCGAGAGCCTCCAATCTCTCGATCCTCGAGATCATCTTGAGGACATGATCCCCAATTTTCTCACATTCTCTCATTTTGACCCCGAAGAGCTCTTTAGATATCTCATAGCTAGCAGTACGGCTGTGCTCACAATAGAGCTCGACCAAGTGTGCCAAGATAGCCCTCGCTATGGTCATCTTCTCGTGGGACCTTTGTAGCTCATTTGTCATTGAGCCAAGAATGTACCCACGCACTCGGACGTCGTCCTTTACCCATTTTTCATGAGCTTGGACTTCTTCCTCGTTGGCACGTGTTCTGGCAGGAGGAGCAGGGATGTCTGTGTCCAACATGTATCCCAAGGACTCCATGTTGAGAACTATTCTCAAGTTCCTTAGCCAATCCACGTAGTTGGGTCCGGTAAGGATGTTCTTTTCGAGTAAAACGGAAAGTGGGTTGATAGTCATTTTTGTTTTGAGAGAGATAAATCAAAAAATAGCTGCAGAAAATAAACTAGACTTTATTAGATTTGTGTAACTAAACTAAAACCAAGTTTAAAATCAAGGACTTTGACTTATAACTAGGCTCCCACTACAATTCACACTCCCACTATGAAAAACGGAAGTGCTCGTTGTAATGTACTTTGTGGTGGGGATTGAGTTCTTTAATTAATCTAATGGATGGCAAGCCTTTAACGATATTTGGTCCATTTTTTAATTAAAGTGATGTCCAACATCAATCTATCCAATAGATGGTTCAATCTTCTTTCCCATAATCCACCAAAACCGCAACCATTTAACGAATTATAGGCTTTGTGGATTATCTAAGTTTACTCCCACTAACTCCTCATAATCTAACATTTGAATTTCACCTTCTAACCCTTTAACGATATTTGGGGTGAAATATGTCTCGATTAAGGCATCCAATGCACTTAATAAAATTCTAGAATTAAATCTTGATATACGACCCCCACTTACTGGGAAGATGCCATATACTAGGTTTAATACTTAATTTTATTAAGTTTAGTGGAGAGAAAGGATGCCTAGCACCCCTTACTAACTTAGTATAATTTTTGTTTAGGACAATTCATGTTCTAAACATTTATCTAAGTCTCACTTTGCACATTATTCAATTTATATAAGCCCATATTGATAACATACATGCTTCATACAACTAATGAACATGCATCGAAAGCAATAAACCAACACATATGTTCATGGACTTTATCTAGAGGGCCCAAGCCAATGGACCATCATTAAAAGGAAAAATAAGCCTAGCTATTCTTCGTGGGCTCCAAGCTCCTCTTCTTTTGGATTGATCTCCTCTTGAAAGGCCTATTCTATTTCTATATATTACATGAGATTATTGAACAACCTATACATAATTCTAGAAATAAAATAAACGGGCTCAATTCCGGCCCTTACAACCCATAAAAGGAAATACAATAAAAAGAAATAACTAAGCTCATGGACAATGTCACCATCATATAATACATGCCCGTGAAAAATAAAGCAATTATGTTAGTGATTAAGTTAATAATTAATTAGTCCAACTAATTACCTTCCTCAATAAAATTCCAAATTTTATTGATAATCATGACAATAAACCATTTAGTGAGAATCTTTAATTTAAATAAATAACTTAATTAAAAAATTCTCCATGAACCATTAATTAATTATTTCGCTTAAATTAATAATATTCAATAAAAATAATTTGGGCTTGATTTCATAAAATATAAATTATGAACCATTGGCATATTTAATTTTAATTAATTAGGCCCAAAACTAGTTTATTGAAGAATCCATAATTTTAATTAAAACAATTTCGGCTTATTTAATTAAATCCGGGTCATCATCCTTTTGACCCACCCAGATAATTAAAATAGCCCAAAACCCATTTATTTAAAAAATTGGACCCGAGGAAAAATAACCTGACCCGTTAGGACCCGGGTCATGGACCTGGGCCCACATGCGCCAGGCGCACGGCCTTGAGCCTGGCCGTGTGGCCAGGCATCGTGCGCCCAGCGCACGGCAGTGGCCTGGCCACAGCGCACGACGTCGTGCGCCCAGCGTACGGCGTCGTGCGCACACAACGTGCAGGCCACCCGTTGTGCACACAGCGTGCGCTGTCTGTGCACTCACGTTGTTTTCATCGCGCTAGTCGCGGGATTTTTCCGACTCGATTCTCATAATAATTAGATTTTTCAATTCACAAGTCACCATACTACAACATACATGAATTAAACGCAGAAAAATCATGGATTACTATTATGAAAAACATATTCAAAACATGCTTCAAAAACGCGAAAAAACACATAATCACGTAATCAATTAAATACAGAAATCTGAGATTGGCTCTGATACCACTGTTGGGAAAAAATTGCATAAAATCAAATAATGCAGCGGAATAATATATTTAAATCCGAGTGGCTCATCTCTGTTTCTCGTATTTAAATTGGGTTTCGAATTCAATGACCGTTCTCACGTATGTTGAATTCTGAACCAGCTTTGCAATCCCTTCTTCAACAGCAAATCCGTCGCTGTCTCTAAATTGCCACGCCGGAGTAAAAAACAAAAATCTTCTTCTTCTCTTGAGAGAGAGAGAGAGAGAGAGGGGATGGAGTGTTTTTACTTGGAGATAAAGTTTGTGTTAATTCACTTGGGTTAATTTTCTCTATGTAGTATATTTATACTACAATGAAACAATAACCTAGGCTAAATTACCCGTCCACTTTATGGCTTTTAAGGCCATCGGGCTTTAGCCCTATTATGCTTTTTAATTAATTAAATAATCAATTAAATTCATGTTAATGTTATAATTAAATTCCTCTAAGGAATTAATCAATTCATTAACTTAATTAATAAATAAAATCATCTAATGATTAATTAATTAATCTCGATATCCAATACCAAAAATTCTCTCAAGTCTTTTCCATGATTTTCCTTTTGCACTTCCTTTAAGCGCGACTCTTTAGGTTCGCCTCAAAAGGCAATTGAGAGGAAACCAAAAGGATGTGAGTAACACCTAGCCAGTCATGTGGCTCACATCATATCCCAATTGAGAAAGAATGAATAGGATCATTCCAAACCAGATACCCTGTGAATATCGTACGAGTATAAACCTTTTATTCTTATATCTCTGTCAAGTGAGAGTCATGGTTTTAGTCAAACTCACATGACTTGACCATATGCTTAGCTCATAATGAGTCGAGGTCATTTTATGGTTTGTCCAAAGACTTTTAACCTCACTCATTCATGACTGCATAGGATATTTAACTCATTCACTTATGAGAGAATAAATCTCATTTTGCCAATCAGATAACAATGCTACTTGCCCATCAAGTCGTACTTCGAGGTCGATCCCACCAAAGGGTGATTTGGATCTCACTACTCGAATGACAAACTTGATGTCACAAGTACATCTTCAACTTGATTCCTCAGGTCTAAGGTTCACGCGTACCTATCACAACTTATCAGTTTCATCATTGACTGCCAGTGAGTGAATACCCATGTGATGAAACTGATGCGAGTTGTGTTTGAACATATTAGTCCAACTTATACGTCCATGACATAAGTTCCCACTATCATTCCCATAGTGTTCGACTGAGACTTTCTCTGTCGAAACTTATATCATGAAAGTCCTTATTCTGTATTGATGTCCAGTCAAATACTTTCTTAGACTTGCGAACCCTATTTAGAGAATAAGGATGAAACCCTTCTAGTGTCATTCTTCCTATCTCATAGGAAGTAGAAGGTTTGCCTTTATTCTCAAGGACTTTACGTTGTTTATTAACACCTTATAAATGCCTATAAGAAAATAACAAGACAATGCCTTATATATAATAAAAAGATATTGTTTAGTTACAAGTCAATGCCCTATAAATCTATCCTCTTTATGGCATTTGAGGGCATACACTCTAACATATTGTACTCGTCAGAGGCGAGTACATCTACAAGAGAAAGATTGATTCAAATGGCAAGGCCAGATTGATGGGAAAGGGTATAGTCAAAAGAAGGGCATTGACTGTGAAGAAGCCCCTTTGCCAAAGCTATAATCAAATCCAAAAAATCTTGCTTTCAATAAAAATGCGCCTAGATTATGAAAAATCTGGCATATGGATGTGAAGACTTGTTCATAAATGGATTCCTCTTGGAGGACATCCATGTTGAACAACCCAAGGGTTTCACCTCTAAAGTCGAGTCTCATAAGGTGAAGTTGTATAAATCCATTTATGGATTTAAGCGGATCTCTCGTAGTTGGAATCTTTGCTTTGTTGACATAGTTTGGAACTATGGTGCAATTAAAATGAAGAGGAACCATGTGTGTACAGTTAGGTCAGTTGGAGTGAGATATCATTTCTGGTACTATATTTAGAGAGTGCTCTACAAATAGGAAATGATGTGGGCTCATTGACTCGTATCAAGACATAAATCTTGAGCATACACTCCACAAAAGGCTTGGGAAAAGCCATATCCATCCTTACAATTTGAGTCTATGGCGATAGAGCAAATAGGATGATGGGGCCTTCCCAAACCCTTTACTTGGAATAAATCCTAAAGTAATTTAGGATAGAAGATCTGAGAAAAGAAAACTTTCCTCCCCCCCCCCTCTAGTCGTGCATTCAAGGGAAAAATGAAGAAATCGACACTCAAGGGAAAAAAGGAAGAGATTTTCGCAGAGATCCATGCGTGGTGATTTAAAGGTAGTGACATATTCACTAATCGAACCAAGAAATTAAAGAAGGCAATTTTCCAACCGTTAGAGATTCAAGAAAACAAGGGAGGCGTTTTTCTCTAACCACTTCGCTTCAAGGGTAAAGTATCTTTATCCTTCTTTTAGTATACGCATAAATTCCCGATTGGCCTTAGTGGGAATCTAACATTATTTACTCTCCGTTTCGTTATATTTAAAGATTCCCAACAATGTGAACGAAGAAAGAAGAAAGAGGGAAGTTTTGCCAGTGAATCATATTCAACTGTTTGTTTTCTCTCCATTCTAGCTTTCTAAATAAGTTTAAAAATATTGTCTTCATCAGTAAATTATTTTATTTTAGACTAATTGATTTTCGTGTAGCCATTACCATTCTAAAAATTTGACAATTGTCCCAAGTAATTTTTTCTTTTATCTTTTTCTTTGAACTTTCACTTTTCCTTTTCTATTTCTTCCCTCAAATTATCTATCTCCCAACCTTTACTTATTTCTCTCACATTTTCTCTCATCTCTTCTTATACATGTTCTATTTTAATCTCCCCATTTCTATCAATTCATTATCTCTCCTTTCATCCTTTATTCATTTGATGCTTATTTAAAAGAGTACATATCATTTTTTTTTATATATTAATCAAGTTTTACTCAGGAAATTTGATTAAGCTTCTTCTCTTTTTGCATATGCATTGAGAGTGCTACGCCGAGTAGTTGGAATAAAACCAATTAGGGGTGTACACGGTCGGGTTCGGGCGGTTTTAGAAAAAAAATTAACCCGACCCGACATGTGCTGGTTGACAAAATATCAAACCGAAAATGCATAATTATCTTTTCAAACCGAGCGGTTCGGGTCGGTCGGATTTAATGTTTTAGCGGGCGGGTTGGCGGGTTATCAAAATATAGTTATAATTTTTACAACTTAATTTTAGTTATAACTAGTAAGTAAGAAATTAAATATTATACTTGTTGTATATTTAACTAAAAAGAATTGAGTTGGTGAGAAATACACAATAAGTGGTGTTATTAAATAAAATTCATATTATCATGATTTCTAATGAGTGAAAAACTGTAAAATATTAATAAAATTAATATTTTTTATAAATTTATCATCAAAATATACATATACATATAAATTTTTTGTTCAAATTAAATAAAAACAAGTGTTTAGACGAGTCAACTTGTTTGCTCAAATAAAAAATAAAGTATGTTACATGAATATGATTAAACCACTCTTATTAGAAAGTATATATGCATATATAGTTTTCAAAGTTTAGTGTTAATTTTTAACTATATATACTTATACTTGTAACATAAATGATTAGCGGTCGGGTTGCGGGTTAGGCGGGTTACAATTATTAAACCCACCACCCGACCCGAAAGTGACGGGTTGCAATATTTTCAACCCGCCACTATTATTTAATAATTCTAAACCGGCGGTTTTCGGGCGGATCGGCTCGGGTTGAGCGGTTCGGGCGGGTTGGGCGGGTTTATGTACACCCCTAAAACCAACGACGAGGGTCAAGGGGTTTTCTTGGAAGACAAAGCACTTTTGGGGGTCATTTCATAATTTCATGAAAATTGGCCTTTTAAAATAATAGAATCATAATTATCGATTATATGATTTGGCTGTTCTGACCACCCAAACCCTTACCCTCCTCTGGTTTCTCTTCCTTCGCAATCTCTCTCTCATTTTTCGATCGCTCTCGCAAACCCTAGTTCTGGCTCTACCTATACATACATATATGCATACATCTGTCGATTTACTTTTGGAATCTGTTGCATTCTGAAATTTGCTTTGCCAGTCTTTGATTCAGTCCTCTCTCTCTCTCTCTCTCACTATTTGTGTGTATAATCCTTGGTTGAAGTTTGTGATTATTAGCTGATTTTTTTGAAATATCGATTCGGTGTTATGGCGGGAAACAAGCTAGATCTTCCGGAGGATCTCATCGTATCTAAACAATCCGATCAATCGTGGACTCCGAAAGGTAAATCGATGTTTTGGATTCTGTGTCGATTGTTGATTTGATTTAGTTTACTTATATGGAGCGACTGTCTTGTGTCGGGTTTTGCTCTAGAATATGTTGATCTGCCTCTGTAATGTTGCTTTCGATTTAGGTCCTAGGGTTTCGAATCAGGTTATTGAATTCAGATTTAGTATTTATTTACCGCTGGTTCTTATATACAGTGAGTTAAGATTGAGCGATTCATCTGGAAATGAGGAAACTCAATTTGTTTGGTTTGTTTTCTTTGAGGGATGTTAATTTCTTTTTGGTAATTGGTGTCACTGTTAGTTGAAGTGTAATGCGGAGTTCAATTTATCTTGCGTTGCATCTGTGAAGTAGATATGTCATGGTTCTGATCAATTGTTTACCTTGTTGAGTTTTCCGTCAGCCTGCCTTAAATACACTCGTTTGGATTAGTTTTTTATCTTGTAGGAGCGTGCCATTTTTTTCTTTTTATCTTACTGTATTTTGGTAATTTTTTTCCGTGAAGCTTCCATGGGAAATGATGAGGACAAGGGGCTTGCTGGATTGCTGGACGACTCGAAAGGTAATTATAACTTGTTATAGAACTGGAACATTTCAGCAGTGTTGCACATGCTAGGTTTCTTGGATCATTGCCATTCTCTGACTATCTGTGTTTGCTGCAGATCCAGCAGCATTAGAGAGCATTCCACTGTCTCCGCAGTGGCTTTATGCTAAACCAAATGAACCGAAGACGGTAAGGATGACCTCAAAAAACATTCTTCACTTGATTTCTGAATTTCACATAATGGTGGACTGGTTATGGGAGGTTTACTTGCGTGGTTCCTGATTTTCAGTGCTCAATCCTCGAGTCAAGTTTAGATTGTTTCTGTTTTGTTAAAAAATACTTTGTTTGAAATGGAATTGTGTAGTACAATATGACTTGGCTTCTCAACAATTCCATGTAGCATTGACAGGTCGGATGATGCGTCTACTTTGATTTTCTCCTTCTGTGCAGAGAATATGACTTTTTCTTGACAGGATGATATTGTTTGATTCTTTATATGTGTGTAGTTACAGATGTGTATCCTTTTATCTGAATTTTGTCCTTGTAATTGTTTAAACGAATATGTGGAAGGAAAGTTATTAACCTGAATATAACTGAAGTCACTAATATTGTATATGTTGCTAGAATTGTATTACAGTATCCATCTGGTTTTGATGTTGAGCAATGAGAATGGCTACTTGGAGGAAACTGTTCACGTATTGTTTATAATTATTGTATAAACATGAGATCACATGAACCGGCGTCGAAGCTAATTGGACTTTTCTTGCCAAACCATATGTCTGTTGCTAAACCACATGAGATCACATTTAGCGCATATTCATTTTGACTGTTTTTCCTTTGTTCTTTTTTTTTTGTTTTGATTTATTGTTTACGCTGCCAGTCATGCAGACTTTATTGTTTGTTATGTTCCTAATATTCTGCTATATGTCATTACCCATTCTCTTATCTTTCTATGTAGCAGGAAATGCGTGGGCCAAGTTCTCTGTCTCTTGGTAGTTCTGCTGATGTTAACCAGAAGGAGGTCTGGCGCTCAGATGCACCTGAGGACAAAAAGGATTGGAGAAGAATTGCCCCGGAACCTGATAGTGGCCGCCGCTGGCGTGAAGAAGAAAGGGAGACAGGGTTGCTTGGTCGAAGGGATCGCAGAGGGAAGATGGATAGACGGGTTGACAATGCTTTAGGCAGAGAAACCACTGACAACAAATCTTTGCCTGCCACTGACAGGTGGAATGATGTTAGTAATCGCAATGCCGGGCATGAAACGAAGCGTGATAGCAAATGGTCCCTAAAGTGGGGTCCTGATGACAAAGAAAAAGATGCTCGGGTGGAGAAAAGGACAGTGGAGAAGGACGAATTGCAGAGTGACAGTCAATCATTCTTGTCAAATACTCGTTCTGTTCCGGAACGTGATTCAGATTCTCGTGATAAGTGGAGGCCACGACACAGGATGGAGGGAAATCCTGGTGGGTCCAGTTCTTATCGTGCTGCACCAGGATTTGGACTTGAAAGGGGACGAGTGGAGGTTTCCAATGTGGGATTTACTATAGGACGTGGCAGATCAGCTGTTTCTATTGTAAGACCTCCATCTGGGGGTCCAATTGGTGCTTCTCAATATGACAAGAGTGGAAGTGTTCCTGGAAAACCAAACCTCTCTGTTGGAATATTTGTTTACCCGAGGGGCAAATTACTTGACATCTATCGCGTGCAAAAGCTGGATTCATCGCTGGCCCAAATGCCTGACAATTTGGAGGAAGCACCTCCAATAACTCAATTAAATGTTGTTGAACCCTTAGCTTTTGTTGCTCCTGATGTTGAGGAGGAGGTAAGGTTTACAAGTTTTACTAACATATGCTGTATAAGTTTTACTTCTAAACATGAATTTCAGTGTCATTAGACTGAATATATATATAGATACTGATGAGCTCCGCTTTCGTCTTAGGTCACTCTGAATGACATATGGAAGGGTAAGATAACAAGCAGTGGAGCCTCATACAGTTCATTTAGGAAGGACAGATCTACTGATGACGTTGCGGGTAACTTAGCTTAATTTCTTTCTGAAAAGGGACACTCAAATGTTTACTGTTTTTTACATCTATTTTTCCTTTTTTAGAAAAAAATTCCTGTTGGTTATATCACCATAATTACTTTGTATTTATTTCTAGAAGTGGGAGATCTGGAATTCACCAATGGAAGACAGGTTCCCCTTTCTTCTGATGTCACGGAACAGTTACCGGATAACTTTCTGAAAGCTTCAAATGATATTCATGAAGCTACTGTTGACAGCTTCTTCTACAATAATCCTAAAACAGGCCTCTTAACCGGTAAGAATTAGAGTTCTGTATAAATGTTTTTTAGAAAGAATTTTCTATTTTTAACATCTGAAAGAAACTTCTTTTAACTTTGGTTAGAGAAAACTGCTGATCAAGAAGGAAAATATGACGTTTCAGAGGCTGTGAATGGAAAAGAATTGGATATTGGTGGCAGTCAAGAGTTAAATGGTGCTCAGTTTGATGCCTTTAAGCTCAAGGTTGCAGATTCTTCTGTACACAAGCACCCATTGTCTGAATCCGCATCATTTGATGTTAACAATAAACTTCCTGATGATTCCAACTCCCTTTTTGCCATGCCATCATCAGAGCAGCATTGGGATGGGGGTCTACATCAGTTTGGGACCAGAGCCATTGAATATCAGCTAGATAGAAGCATCCCTCCGGAGGAATTAAGTTTGTACTATCGTGATCCTCAAGGGGAAATCCAGGGACCGTTCCTTGGGGTGGACATCATTTCATGGTTTGAGCAAGGGTTTTTTGGGACTGATTTGCCTGTCCGTTTGGAAGATGCTCTTGACGAGTCACCCTTCCTGGAATTGGGTGATGTTATGCCACATTTGAAATTTAGGCAGGAGTATGATAGTGCCACTGACTTTAGTTCTAATCTAGAAAAGTCGGTCGGGATGGAGGGTACACTGGAAGCAAGTTTACGATCTGGTGTTCCTGAATCCATTCCCTCCAGTACGTTAGACGGCTCTGGCTGGCAGTTAGCTGATATTGGTGCTCTGTCAGCACAGCATGGTCAATTCAAAGTATCTGAACATCAACGTCATCTGTCACAAAATTTGTACTCGCAGGCAGAAGATTTCCATGATTTCGGTGCTCAAGATGAAGGTTGGTTGATAATTACTACATTTTATTAGTTTGGTGACCATTTTGAACTGCGTTTGGATTTAATACTGTTTACTGTGTTTTCTCTTCACACAGAAATCGTGTTTCCTGGGAGACCTGGAAGTGGTGGCAGTGCTATAGCGAAGATGTCTAGAGGATTTGGTGAACCTGCTAAAAATGGTAGCAACCAACTTCCTTTTCCAAGTGAATTGACAGATACTGGTAGGTCAAATCAGAAAGATAGTAAGTTGCATCCTCTCGGGTTGTTATGGTCTGAGCTCGAAAGTACTTATGCAAGGAACGATCAAACACCCACGTTTAGTGGAAGTGCACAGGATAAACTTGTAAACTCTGTAGCAGGAAGGTTTGCCCCTTTTGGAGGTGCAATGGCTGATCCAACTCATGCCCCTGATACGTGGAATGATGTTTATGGAAGCAATGCAATTTCTGATGCCAACTTGTATCAAGAAGTCATGGATGCTCGTCATTCATCACGAATGGGACACGATTATAACCACTTTGATTTATCAGAGAAGCTGCTGCCTCAGCAACAGCAGCTTCAGCCGCATAGTATGATTACTTCTCAAAATACCCTCTTACATGAAGCAATGATAGAAGGGGGACAAAGTCTGAATCTGATGCACCTCAGGCAGCTGGCCAATCAAACCGGGCAAGATGTAGAACACGTATTGGCCCTTCAGCTGCAGCAGCAAAGACAGCTGCAGCTTCAACAGCAGCAGCAGCTACAACAACAACAGCAGCAGCAGCAGCAATTCCATCAACAGCAAATGTTGAAAGAGCAACAGCGGTCTCAGGCCAAGCAGGCTCTTGTTGAGCAGTTCTTGCAGAGTCAAATGCGTGAGTCTGGCCGTGGACAGCCACGCCTTGATGCCCTTAGGTCCAATAATGTTCTTGAACAAGCCATATTGAAGCAACAAATCCTAAATGATATGCAACAGCGCTCCCAATTTCCCTCAAGGCATCCTGATCCATCTCTTGAGCAGCTACTACAAGCGAAATTTGGCCAAACGCCTCATCATGGCCATCAAAATGATTTATTGGAGTTGTTATCACATGGAAGGCATGGACAAGTTCACCCTCTAGATCAACAGATCCTTCAGCAGGATCAGCTGCACGGGAGGCAGTTGCCGTTGGGGTTGAGGCAGCGATTGGAAATGGAAGAAGAAAGGCAAATGGGCCCTGGTTGGCCGCTTGATGAAGCTAGTCTGTTCCAGAGAAATCCTGCTGGCCCCCATAGAGCTATCAGTGGGGGATTTGGGCCTTTAGATTTTTATTCGCAACAAGTAAGACCTTCTGAGGAGCATATCAGCCATCTTGAACGAAATCTTGCATTACAAGATAGGCTTCAACACGGTCTTTATGACCCTGGGATGTTGCCATTTGAGCAGTCATTATCGTTGCCTGCTGGAGTAAATCTTGATGTTGTGAATTCTATGGCTCGTGCTCAAGGTTTAGAAATGCAAGAGCAAATTGCACGAATGCACCCAGGTGGTCAAGTTAGTGGGTACTCTCAGCATACAAACCATCCTTTAATTCCGAATCAACTACATGCTTCACGCTTGGAGGCATCGGAGGGTCATTGGTCCGAGAACAATGGTCAATTATCAAACGACTGGATGGAGTCAAGAATTCAACAACTACATATTCATAATGAGAGACAGAAAAAGGAATTGGATGCCAAAAGGAGTGCTGAAGATCCCAGTATGTGGATGTCAGCTGGAACTAATGACGACAGTTCAAAGCGTTTGCTTATGGAATTACTTCATCAGAAATCTGCCCACCTGCCAAGTGAACAGTTTGATGTGACTAATGATGGGATGATACCCCATGAGAGAAGGCCACCTTCAGGTCATTATTCTGGGATAAACACTGCGAACCAATCATTTAACGTTCTTTCAGATCAAGAAGCAGGTTTCAGCAACTCCTTCACTGTTGGGTCTTATGGTTCTGATTCAGTTGAAGGTGAACGATTTGTTTCCGACATTGATGGAAATCCTCAGGTAACCCGTGACAATTTTAGCATGAAGAACAAAACAGCCAAAAAACTCTCTTTGTCAGATGTGGAGGGAAACAAGGGAGTCCTCATCAGTGAAAGTGGTAATAACATCCAGGGAATAATTCTAGAGGCTCAAGAAGGCATAGTTGAGCAGGCTGGCTTGACATCTGTAGACAGGGGGGAAATGCCAGTCAATATCCTCAGCAGGCATAAGTCTCTTAGTTCTTCTGGTACTGTTCATGATTTATTGGTTTCTTTTCATTTCTCTGTCTTTCAATTTTATACATTTGTAATATGAATTGGATAATAATGTTCAGGTTTTCAGAATGAAATGATTGGGTCAAGCAATTCTTTTATGGAGGATGCTGCCAAGGATTGGTAAGAATTCTTTGATTCCTCCTTTTGCTACTGAAATGTGATTGAGCTTTATTTTTGGCATCAAGTGCTTGGAAAAACATTATTTGGAAATCAGAAAGTGTTGTCTTGCTTCTTGTGCACTAGCCTTGAATTTTTGCATTTACTCTGTAAGGCAGACAGAACGGACTTCCACAGAAGTATGATTTATTTTGGAATTATGCGAAAAAGTGTAATAGTGAGTAGAGTTTTTAGATAAAAACTTTATTCGACTCTTCTTTTTCATTAAATGATTATCTGACTCTGCTGTCTAACATGTTGACTCCTTTTTCACACTTTTTGGAATTATTACCTCCTTCAACTTGCTACTTCTGCAGAATGTTTGTTCAAATTTTTCTTGCTTTGAAGACATTGTTTTCATTTATGCATTCTTTTTAAATTTATTGCTTATTCTCTTATTAGGCTACGATCTTCCAGCTCAAAGGGACCAGAAAATGTGTTGCTGAGGCGTCCACCAGTTTCACGAGCAGCATCATCTCAGGAAGGATTGTCTGAGACGAGTGCTGATCAAGTCATCAGAGGAAAAAGTCATTCCAATACTGTATCTTCCGATGGTAAGGCATTTGACTTTCCTTTCTATTAAAGCAAATTATCTTTGCTGATATTGCTTCCATGAATAATTGTGCCTTTGTTAATATTGCTGACAGGGTTGAGACGAGAGGCTGCAGGAGGTAGTAATTCAGAGGCATCTGGCAAAAAAGATGCGCAATTTAGGCGAACATCTTCTTGTAGTGATGCTGATGTAATGGAGACATCATTCAGTGACATGCTTAAAAGCAATAATGCTAAGAAGACAGTAGTACCTCAAGAAAGTAGTCAGGTTTCGGAGTCCGATGGGATGTCTCGTAACAACAAAAAGAAGGGGAAGAAAGGTAGACAGATAGATCCCGCTCTTCTTGGTTTCAAGGTTACCAGCAATCGAATCATGATGGGTGAAATACAGAGGATAGATGATTGATTAATCACACGTGTTTCGGCTCACAACCATTGTACAGGTCCGGGTTTTGTTTATTAATTAGTCTAGTGAAAAATAATTCTTTTTTAATTTTTGTCTCCTAGCATGTGAGTTTGTAGAGCGAGTTGAATAGAGTTTAGATTGGCGCCTTGCTTTGTATACCCCTATTAGTCAAAAGATAGGTGAGAAATCGGGTGGTGGTAAATACAATTTGCACTTTGATATGTGAACTTGTTGTATGCTGCTGGTTATGTGAAGAAGCTAATAAATGCTAATTCCATTTATCTGCTTGCTGATCAAGGCTTAGTGTAATCCAATATTGTTGACAATTTATAATAAACATTAATATCATCTAAATGTCTTGGATGACCTCCTTTTTGAAGAAGTATAGAACACAAAATTCTGATGTTAATAATTTCAGCGATTCTCTGATCTCATTTGTATAGAGTGTTTTCGAACTATAAAATGCGCTTTTGGTTTTAGGATGGTATTTCTGTTTTAACAACATATCCTGAAATAGTTTTAGAAAACAGAAAATGTATATGCGTCGTATTGAATCAATAGACCATCTATCTATTTTTCTATTCGTAAAACAAAAAAAGTCAAAACGCGTTTGGCCCATTGTTTTGATGTACCTGTTTCTCAGAGAATCAAGAACACGAAGTGACGATTTTACAGAACACCTTTGAGGTGTTTTGCGAATCAATCTCAATTTTTATTCAGAATTTTCTCTTCCCACTTAAAAACACGGAGAGCAGATTGCTGTGCACTTATTCTAGTACTATTCATCAGATAAATTAAAACAAAATGAACGAAATTTCTACTATTCATCAAAACATCATAAACCCATCTTCTTCTCCTCTCTCTCGCGAAGGGCGATTTACAGTGGAAGAAACTATTGCCTTCATCTTTTCCGACGACACTTGAGCAGGTAAGTTGAACAATTTCTGCAAAATCAAAAGTGGATTTTGAATTTTTTAATTAAGCTTGTTGTTTAGATCTAAAAGTTTAGCTGAAAGTTTAGATCTATGTGATGATATATATCATATATATGTTTAGATCTATGTGATGATATATATGATATATATATATATCATATATATATATATATATGTTTAGATCTATGTGATGATCTATGTGATGATATATATGATATATATATATATATATATATATCATATATATCATCACATAGATCATATATATATATATATATATGATATATATCATATATATATTTAGATCTATGTGATCATATATATATTTAGATCTATGTGATGATATATATATATGATATATATCATATATATATCATCACATAGATCTATCTGAATGTGATGGATAGATATACTCGTGTTCTTCCGAATAACATAACATTAAAAAAAAATTGTTGCCTTTAGTCTTCTTTTGTTTGAACTTTACATCATGGTGATGAACTTTTAGTTAATGTTGATGAACTTTTAGTTATTTTAATGAACCTTTTATCTATCAACAAAATAAAGAATCTCTTCCATTTGCTTTAGTAAGATAAAAAATCTGCACTATTTTTAAAACAATGATTTTGTGGTATAATGAATTCTTTTATCTATGAACAAAAATAAAGAATCTTTGCCACTTGCTTTAGTAAGATAAAAAATCTGCACTATTTTTAAAACAAGAATTTTGTGGTATATTTAAAGTATTAAGTTCAAAGGTCTTTTGCAGAACGTAACCAAGACAAAGGTATATATTTATTTTGGTGTGCTTGTGTGAGAAAAAAAACACTTCAATTGATGTGATTCTTGGATGAATCAGTGTAACATTCTTGGATTGTTGATGCTAAATACCACGTGTTTTCAATTTGTAATAATGTGCGTTAGATGGAGGATGTGGAAGATCTTGGAGATGATAAGTTGCTATGGTCTTCAAAGGAGGAAGATTATTTGGTTGAGTTGATGGTAAGGGAGGTTAGGAAGGGTAATCTTTCATCCACCACTTTTCACAAACGAATTTGGACTAGTATATCACAGAAAATGAATGAAAGGTTCAAAAAAATGTTCCCCATGACCAAGTTGAAACAAAAATTCAATAGATTTAGAGCTAAGTGGAAGTTGTTCAAAGAGTTGATTGATTCAACTGGTTTTGGTTGGGATCCCGATAGAAAAACTGTGGATGACACCGAGGAAGACTGGGCAAAAAAAATTGCGGTACAATAATTAATTTTACAATGTTTAATAGTAATATTTAATATGGATTTTTTGATTAAGTGTCCTATATAATTATAAAATTATTTATAGGTGAATAAGGAGTAAAAGCAGTTTCGAAAAAAGGGTGTGATCACTTTGAACTCCTTTGTGAGATTTTTAATGAAACTGTTGCAACTGGACATCTTGCACGATCATCCACCCAGGGACCTCTGAACTCTGAGGAAGAACAAGAGGTTGAAGAGGTATTCCTCCATGGAACAACTAAGAATCCACTTTTCAATGATGTAGAAGACATAAGTGACTCGCCAGTTGAGAAGAAGAGTAAGAAAAAACGAGCAAAGGGTGATGCTCATGAAGGGAGTTCACGTGTGAAAAATCAATGTCTTGATTCGTCTGCTTCTGACGCTGCTTGGAATGCCTTTAGGGATGCCCAACTTTCCAAAAAATTGGTTTATGATAAAGCAGGCGGTCCTTCTAAAGAGGAGGAGTGTGTTGACATCCTTGAGAAGATGGAGGGCATTACTACTATGCAATTTGTGAATGTTATTCGTGAGTTTAAAGATGCTTCGATACATATCATTTTCTTGCGCATGTCAGAAGCAAGACGAATAGATTGGGTTCTGTCACTTGCTCCATAACCTGGATGATGTTTGTAATTGGATTCTATTTAGTTTGTAATACGTCTTGTTAGTATTTTATCTACTATTTGTGGTTGATTTATTTTTGCACTTGTGCTTTATATAAATGCACTTTACCTTAATACTTTGACTGCAATTTAGTTTTTATGAATTTTAATCCATTTTTTTCTAATTTCAGAATGAGCATACACGTAAGCGCAACCAGTTGTATTGATAAATGCTTTGAGGGTATGGGTATTAATAGGGATGATCTTCCTTTTTATGACACGAAAGAAGAACTTGATGAGTTATTAGAGTTGCAGAAGCTAACTTCGTCAGCTACCACTAACTCACAAGAAAAAGTACCTTGTAGGACCTCGTTGCTTAGTGGTAAGGAATGGGTGAAAGAATTGCTTGAAGGGCACCCGACTAGAATTTATGAAAACTTGCGCATGGACAAAAGAACTTTTGTGAAACTTTGTCAAGTTTTATGTGAACATCATTACTTGGAAGATAATACAGAGCGTCGGGTTTCAATAGAAGAAGTTGTTGCTATATTTTTATACACAGTAGGGCATAATCAAAGACAAAGAGTTTCTGCAGAAAGGTTTCAACACTCTACTGAAACCATCAACCGTCACGTCAAAGAGGTCATGCGAGCTTTGTGTAAACTTGCAAAGGAGTTAATTGTGCCTCGTAATCTCGACGAAATTCCATCAGAAGTGTTGTACAATCCTAAACATTATCCATACTTTGAGGTAGTATTACATGATAATATATTTTTCTTTACATATCAGTTCACACATTGTCCATAAATTGTTGATTATTGTATTAACGAACAATATGTAAATATAGCATTGTGTTGGTGCTATTGATGGAACTACTGTCTCCGCATGGGCCCGCGCATCAAAAGCAACTGCATTTCAATCAAGAAAATCTGTAATAAGTTAAAACATTTTGGCAGTGTGCAATTTCAACATGTTATTCACTTACGTGCATGCGGGTTGGGAAGGTAGTGTTAACGACTCAAGAGTCATTAGAGATGTAATAACTAAACCGGAACTAGGTTTTCCTAAACCCCCACAAGGTTAGTACGATGACATATATAATGGATCTCATTACCTTTTTAATATCAAGTTCACATATTAACAATGTTATTATATTTATTTTTTAATGTAGGAAAATACTATGTGGTAGACTCGGGATATCCAAATATGCCAGGATTCTTAGCTCCATATAGAGGTTGTAGATATCATTTGACAGACTTTCGTGGTCGTAGACGGGGTCCTCGTACACGTATAGAGTTGTTTAACTATAGGCATTCCTCCTTGAGGAATGTGATTGAACGATGTTTTGGGGTATTGAAAGCAAGATTTGCAATTCTAAAAGGAAAGATGCCAAACTACATGATGAGCCGACAAGGTTCGATTGTGATTGCTTGTTGCGTTTTGCACAACTTTATCCGCATGTGTGCTAGCAATGATCTTTGGTTCGATGACTAGGATCGTGATAACCTTATCGACTTAGATGCTGAAAGCACTGCAGATGAAAATAACTCAGAGTTCGTATACTACATGTCACAACAACAACTTCAAGAAATGACACTTGTTAGAGAAGAAATAGCTCAACATTTGTGGACTGATATTGGTAGAGGTTGAAAGATTTTATTATACTACATGTCACAACAACAACGTTTTCATTACTTCCCTTGAACTTTTAACTATTTTCTTCTCTTCATCCACGTGTGACTGTGCTCACTTTAATAATGTCAAGAGTCGTGTGACTGTTCTCACTTTAATAATGTCTAATAATGTGCTTTATGTTTAATAATAATTTTTTGTACTCTAAAGTTGTTTCCTTATCTCGATGAAAGATCTTGGGCAGATCTTGAAATTCCATATCGTTTCATTGCATTGTTTTTCTCTTTTATCACTATTTTTTTACTTAATAAGCTAAATATGCCCTTACCAATAATCTAAGAGTAAAAAAGAGAAAAAAGTTGGTATAATTAAAGTTGGTATAATCGAACAATCTCTTCCTCCACCAAACCCTACAAAGAATTTTCAGAGTATAAATAGGGGATATTTGTGAGGATCATCTTCCACGAAAAAAGGCAGATATAAACAGGGGAGACAGGGGATCATCTTGCACGAGTAGAAACAGAGTATAAACAGGGGAGACAGGGGATCATCTTACACGAGTAGAAACAGAGTATAAACTGTCATCAGTTCATATAAACAGCCATGGAACGAGGTACAATTTCTAATAATGGACTTAGTTTCCTTTGTGAGGATATAATTTTTCATGTTATGGGAAGGTTATCAAGGGATGCATGCATTGTGGAGGCAGCCCGATTGGGTCTTTTATCACAATATTTTCAGCATTGTTGGTATTCCATCCCTACTCTTTTATTCGATATTAACCGTTTTGAACAAAGGGGTTATCATGGTTTAGATTTTATTCATTTTGCTAATCGCACTATACTTGAACATAATGAAGGTGTGGTTGAAACCTTGAGCTTTGAGTTACCAATTGGGGCCGAGGCATTGCATTGGATAAGGCAAGAATGGGTGTCGTTTGGAATAGATCATTATGTGCGTATACTGAAATTAGTCAGTCGGTTGTCCACTTCACTCCCTAACGGCCTGTTTTTGTCATAAACTCTTGTTCAGTTAAAATTATATCTACCGAACTACATTGTTAGGTGGGAAGATAGATATAATTCACGAAATTTAAAAAGACTCATATTGAAGCACATTGTGCTGAATGATAACACATTTTCTTCCCGCCTTGGAAAATGGTGTCCCGAGTTGAATGATTTGCAGTTATTCAACTGTGATTTTAGAGGACTAACAGAATTTGAGGCATATTTGCCTTCTGTAAAAATATTCAAGATGGCATTCAATCGGGCCCAAGGAAATGTGAATATAAAAGTACACTTCCCCAATGTAGATGTCCTTGTTATTTTATTAAAACAAGACGAACAGGGTCCGGGGCATTTATAAGTATTAGGGCTGTTACCTCGTTCTTTACAGTGGATAGTACACCGTCATCGACACTTCATCGGATCAACTTGCTCGACATACCAACTACTTCGAGAGGTTGTAAAAATGACGAAAGAATTACTGTCCAGCGAACGAGCACGTGTCCCGGTTGATTTTGTTAGGGTATATCTATCTATCATTGTTTGAATAAGTGCAAATGCTTGTAAGAAGTTGTTTTGACTTCCTTTTTTTTTTGAATTGTTTGTTTAGAGGTTGGCGCATGTGGAGTCTCTACATCGCATTATGGCGAGGTACTTTTTTGTTAATATGCACTGCCTAGAGATCAGGTGTTCGAAGCTGCTTGACAATCTTGCTGTCACATTGGTGCTCATCAGTAGATGTACAGGCTTGAACGAGCTTAAAGTTGATTTGGTGGTACTATTTTAAGTTTTATGGTTTGTCGCTTATTAGTTATTACATGGTTTATTTAACATGTTCTTTGTTTGGGTTTCTAAAATAAAATTGTAATTGACTTAACATATGTAGGGTGCACCATGGGAAAACGCGGGCATTAGTGTATCCAACTACGTAAAGGACTGGAAGTTGCAAGCAATGGGATTGGAGGCATTGAATGAGGTCACGATCTTCAACTTCTCGGGTTCTGATTGCGAGATAAGCTACATTATGTACACGTTGTCACACACAACTGAGTTGGGTACAATAAATATCTACTGTGTTAATCAATTTTTTGATGATCCAATTGGTGTGTATAAGAGGGCATCAATTAAAGCGTATGAAGCTACCGCGTCAAACAATGTGCAAATTCGTTTCATAAAAGGGGCTTATCCTAGAATAAGAAGAGAATGAAAATTGCACAAGAATTTTACAGTGGTTCGAAGCATCAATTTGATCCAACAATGTACTTAATTTGACTATGAATGTACTTAGGAATAGAACAATTTTTCTTAGTTATAATAGAGATATTCATAGTTTCGTCTGATTAATATATAATGTACATGAGGATGTAGGTACTACTTACTAAACATTAAGCTATATAATTTAAAAAATTATTAAATATTATACGAACAGTATATATATTACACCTAAAAACAGGTCCATCCAAACGTGTTCTTGTGTTTCACTGCAAAACAGTTTCATCCAAACGTATTCTCAGAGAACATATATTTTGCAAAATAGTGGGCCAAACAGGTTTTCACTTGGTTTTATTCTTCAAAAACTGTTCTACAAAACTGTTCTACAAAACTGTTTTGCAGAACTACGAAAACAAAAACGTGCCAAACAGACCCGATATTCGGTGCCTCTAGAATTTCAGTACAAAACATGAGTTCATTTTGATACAAAACATGAGTTCATTTTGAGAACAAAAGGCTTCACTGTTGGGGATTTTTCTACTTATTGGGGAATACAAACGAATGAAGAAAATATAATTTAAACATGGTTTCGAAGCGTGTACGAATCACTTTCCTTAAAGTGATATTTGCCCCCACTACTCGTTTGCTACCGGGTTTATATGGCAAATCACTTTTAGGATACGACAAAACCATCGAGACTTACGAATAGCAATTTCGGAAGTTTCCTTTCAAGAACTCATTGAAAGTGGCGTAAGAGAAAACGTAGGAGAATTGTGTATATATTTATTACGTTTTTTATAACAGTTTGGTGGCATTTAGAGTGTTTATATAGAGTTTGAGACACCTATCATAGAAGGACACAACTCTTGATTCAATAGAGTTACAACTTTAAGATAACACTCTTCCTAAAAGAGATGACTATTAGATATGGTCACTCACTAATAGACATGTTTTTTAATTAATAATATTTTTTTTAATATAATAATCAAATATTCCAACAATCCCCCACTTTGATTATCATATTAAACATCCACCACTTAACATGTAATATTGAATTTCACTTATTCAAAAGGTACATGCATAAATGAAAGTGTCTTTCGAATTAAACTTTCACATAGTGCAAATAACTCAAAGTTTAACGAAATCAATGGTGGCTAGTCGCTTAAACCAAGATTCCATAAGTTAAACCGGAGATATCGCACACATGAACCTTTTAACTTTCAAAAAGTTCACCGAAAATTTAAGCACATACATGGCCTTGTGCTTCATCCTAGTATCATGAACACTTATAAAAGTTTTCCGAACTTTTACTAGAAGCGGCACCACCTCTTGTGTTCACTTAGGTGAAGTATTTTCATGCCTTAATAGGTATCAAATTTTACTTCATTAAGAGTTTTCAACTCATCCTTACAACTCTTAGAAATATTCAATATATCTAGAGTTAACTTAATCACTTATCAATAGCTTGTTATTACCCTTTAAACCTTTTTAACTAGTGGTAGTGCAAGAGAAAAGGTTGGGTTCCCACTATTGGTGATTTTTTATATGGTTTGAGCAATTAAACAAGTTTTGCTCCACAACTTCATTATGTTTGACCGGTCTTAACTTTGAAGTTGTATTTCTCCTTTACCCCCACATTTAAGTGCATTAAAAAATATTCTAGGGAAACATAACTTATACTAAGTTAATTGCCCCTACATAACATATTTCATTGTAAAATTTTCATAGGATAATCCCATCTATCCTCATATATGATCATGGGGTAAATTTTCTTAATCATATTGTACCAATAGTGTAGTTTAACTACGTCCACGAATGCGCATTCTTCATTTTTTACAGTATGTCATGGTGCAATTTCATCATAAGTATCATGAACTACTTATAATTCAATTTTAATACAATAAATAGCAATACTTATTATCTCTTGAGATAATAATACCATAACATTAGCACCTTCAAAGAAATTCAAATTTTCTTGACTCCTCAAGCATACAATTTCAAGACTAAATATCTAATAGTCTATATTATCACTGCATCTAATGTCATGTCATACATAATGTTACCATTCAAATGTGCATAAGCTTATCCCAATTGATCATTATTCACCATAATGACTAATTGATCAAAAGCTAACTAATCAAGAAATTTATTCTCATGATCATTCAATTTAATTTTGCTAATGAACATCAAATTAAATAGCTTGACACTCATGCATTTATGGACCAAACAGTTCAATATGTCCATGGACTAATTTTGAGATTTCATTTCATCTTCTTCCAAATACAAGCAAGCAAGCAAATCCGTACTTGATTGATTTTCGAAAAATACCAATTTATTCTTCTTTCAGTGAAACTCAAAATTGTCGAAAAAACATCATGCAGTGTCAAATTTTCTGTCATTTGTTTAACAAACTTCAACCCCACAATTTAGTAGGTTCAAACATCATACTTTCCACAGGAAGTCCACTAATAAATTACTCAAATGACTTCCTATAATTCATGTTAACAACTTATATAATAATCAAAATAAAAATGACAGGTGATGGTTCATTAACACCTATACTCGAATCACATACGACAACATAAAATAAGAAACTGTAAATGCAACACGCAAGTATCAAATTAAAATTATGAAAAAGAATTCCCTGAATTTTGTTCTCTGGAATTGTTCAGTAATTCCAAACAGCGCATGAATATCACCATTTCATTATAGAAGGAGTACCACAGGTCCTAGAGTAAGTACCACAACTCAGGGGATGCCAAGCCTAATTATACATCTAGATATGTATCACAATACAACAAGTGAATTCCAATTTTCATAGGTCAACACAATAACAACACATAATTGTATGTATTGTTACCATGGATGCGTCCCCTAGATATGGTGACACATCCCAATTATCATAAATCATAAAATTCAAGAATTAATGCAGTTTATTTATCACAATTAAATAGTTCACACGGACATGTGTATCTTATAGGCAATGACAAACACTTTGAATATGTAAAACACTCTACAAAGAGAATATCAGATCAATTTAGATAATCAACAAATATACATAAGTACATTTAACATCTCATACATGTGCACACATTCAACTTAAAACACTAGAAATATGGTTTTGTCATCACGTGAATTATATATATTTTCAATTTTTCGTATATGCTTGAATAATTAACAAGCCATGAAATTATAGTTTCAAAGCATAGTAAACTTATCTGCGTGAAGCCTTTTATTATGGTCTCCATCAATATTGCAATACACTAAAAATGAATTCATGCCATGATTCAAGAAGAGTCGCATGTCACTGCCACATTGCCGTATTCAATTTCTCACCTTCTCGATCACTTCCGGCAAGCTCCACAATCCAATTTTCTTCTTTAGTCTCCGTAACAATCTTAAAGAATATCACTTTAAGATTGTTGGGGATTTTTCTACTTATTGGGGAATACAAACGAATGAAGAAAATATAATTTAAACATGGTTTCGAAGCGTGTACGAATCACTTTCCTTAAAGTGATATTTGCCCCCACTACTCGTTTGCTACCGGGTTTATATGGCAAATCACTTCTAGGATACGACAAAACCATCGAGACTTACGAATAGCAATTTCGGAAGTTTCCTTTCAAGAACTCATTGAAAGTGGCGTAAGAGAAAACGTAGGAGAATTGTGTATATATTTATTACGTTTTTTATAACAGTTTGGTGGCATTTAGAGTGTTTATATAGAGTTTGAGACGCCTATCATAGAAGGACACAACTCTTGATTCAATAGAGTTACAACTTTATGATAACACTCTTCCTAAAAGAGATGACTATTAGATATGGTCACTCACTAATAGACATGTTTTTTAATTAAGAATATTTTTTTTAATATAATAATCAAATATTCCAACATTCACCAACCTGCTCTGCTTAAATGGAATATCAGTCATGGATCTTCTATTGCAAACCAGGTTGCAATCTTCTATTGCACTTCACATATGAATGACAAGTGTATAAAATATTTCCTTAAATATAAATTTAATATGGATTATATACAATATTCGGTGCCTCTAGAATTTCAGTACAAAACATGAGTTCATTTTGATACAAAACATGAGTTCATTTTGAGAACAAAAGGCTTCACCAACCTGCTCTGCTTAAATGGAATATCAGTCATGCATCTTCTATTGCAAATCAGGTTGCAATCTTCTATTGCACTTCACATATGAATGACAAGTGTATAAAATATTTCCTTAAATATAAATTTAATATGGATTATATACAATATTCGGTGCCTCTAGAATTTCAGTACAAAACATGAGTTCATTTTGATACAAAACATGAGTTCATTTTGAGAACAAAAGGCTTCACCAACCTGCTCTGCTTAAATGGAATATCAGTCATGCATCTTCTATTGCAAATCAGGTTGCAATCTTCTATTGCACTTCACATATGAATGACAAGTGTATAAAATATTTCCTTAAATATAAATTTAATATGGATTATATACAATATTCGGTGCCTCTAGAATTTCAGTACAAAACATGAGTTCATTTTGATACAAAACATGAGTTCATTTTGAGAACAAAAGGCTTCACCAACCTGCTCTGCTTAAATGGAATATCAGTCATGGATCTTCTATTGCAAACCAGGTTGTAATCTCCTATTGCACTTCACATATGAATGACAAGTGTATAAAGTATTTCCTTAAATATCAATTTAATATGGATTATATATACTTGTCAGCCAGATATGATATGCAACATGAGATACAATACCAATTTGCAATAGAAGATCTCGTGTGATGGAAAACAGCCATCCAAGTGGTGGGCTGATCCCTGAGATTTAATCCGCATATTATGAATTTTTGATATAATAGTCGAGAAACATTCATGTCTAGAACTGTAATTTAATTGTTCATATTCTAATTCACTTTATAAAGCACACTTCACCTCAATCCAAATTCTACCTTTTAGCTCTAAATTCCCTAAAAATAATAAAAAGAGACCTGCATCCTAGTTGTGTAGTATTTTGCCCAGAGTCAATATCAGGTGATATTTTCATGGAAATGTTAGTCGCATGTCAATTATTATGCATGTGAAAAATCATCGATGTATTTATCATCTTTTGCACTAACTTGGCGCTATAGTGGTCTGAATTCTTAAATTGACTCGGCGCATTTTGGAAGAAAGTCAATTTCGAAGCAAATTTTCATGGAAAAAGTATCCCGGACAAAGATGTTTTCATGCGAAGGTAAAGAATGACTTTGGTGACCGACTAACACGTGGTGGAGATTCAGATAAAAATTAAGCTTAAAATTACACGCGATTGAGATTTAAATAAAAATTAAGCTTAAAATTAATTTTAGGGCAAAGTGCTAAACATATAATAAATTTTCTAAGGACACGGTCTCTTTTTCAAGTTTTGAGGGTGTTTTCGCGCTAGAAAGTAGAATTAAGAGGGGACAATGTGCATTTTGCCCATTTGATGAAAATCTCAAATTTAAGTCGCAAAAATTTCGATTTTTAACAAAATCGTTGCATTTATCCTATTCTAAAAATAGATATGGTATCCATCACACCCTTTCTTATGACAGCAACAACAAAAAGAAGATGACATACAACCAACATAATTAACATCCATTAATAGATTATTTGTCAACTTAAAAATCTCTTCAATGTACAAACATGATATCATTGTTATTGCCCAGAAAACGATCGATTAGTGTTACTTGGCGCATCAGGAAGGGAGAAAAAGGACAACTTTTCCCATCACAATAAAACACTTGCAAGAATCCGTGACTGAATAAGTTTCAATAACGTTTATATAGTTGTAAATCGTAAACAAATGTGATAGCAATAGCATACTGCTTTTTCTTCCCAATTCCAGCGTTCTTTGCTTTGCTTCATAATCACTAAAACTCAGAAGTCCAGCGACTGTTAAAGATCTGATAAACAGTACGACCCATTATCCATTCCAACTCAGAAGATGATAATCGTGCTTGTTCAACGAGTCGACACACTGCTTCTTTTGCTTCTTTATAACCGCACTCAGAGACAACGAAAGGGAAGTCACTGCATAAGGCTTTAGTGAGGAAAACACTGAAGGAAATTCTTGATCCAAACACGCAATTAACCACTAATTTTCTGGTAATCTCAACTTCCAATATTGTCCTGATTCCAATATTTAAGTAAATGTTACCTTCCCCACATGATACGGTTGGCACCATAGCTGCTCACTACTTTGGATAAAACATCAGATAAATCTTCATATGGATATGGAGTTCTCGACACCCTGAATAGCGCACTGAATTTTACATAAACCTGTCATGTTTCAATTGATAGTTTTAAGTTATTGTCAGAATGATCTTAATCAAAATGTTGATGACTATTATAGAAAAGGAAAAAGATAGATAATAGGTAACTCTTATTGTTTATTATATTTTTTTATTTTTCGACAAAATCTAGGATCCTCGGAAGCATTTGCACATATCACAATTATAGACCTATTTGAAGATAAAAATAAAATAAAATCTTTGGTCGATATGGAACAAAAATCATCAGCAATTTAGAAGCTGGAGTTGATAAGTAGAGTACATTAAACGAGTATTTAACTTAACCTGTGGAAATCTGGAAAGCTTTAGCAGTTTAGAGAATACTAGTTCTTCTTGTTCATTTCTGAAGGAAGATGATCACATATATAAAACCTGAACCAATTCGTTATATGTGCTGGTCGAGACCTGCTTGAACTACTAAACTTTGTTGGCAGCTTACATTGGGGGTTTACAGAAGGCCAGATGGTCAAGAAGAACAACTGTAGAAGGAAATTCTGTGCACAGTTCCTCAATTTCCGATATATGCAGATCAAGACCCTGGAAATACACGACATACATTAATGTGGTAGTTTAGACTCTTTTTTGGAACAATTAATACTATTTTTTGGGGGGATGTCCAAAATTAAGACTCCACTTCCTAAAATGGAGCTCTTTTTTTTCTTATCAACTAAAATTGATTTGACACAACTAAATATTTACGACAACTTTAAGGCAATATTGTAGAAAATCAAAACTTTCATTTTTTTCAACATCTAAAACTCCTTAGCATGTCAAATGGGAGCTCCAATTTTGGGACGGATGGAGTAGTAATTTTGGAAATTCTATAACAAACTGTAAGACCTTCATGCACATGAAACCAACTGGCACACCGAGTTCTCCAGCTTTGGAGAACATGGCTTTCCCGACTTCATTTGTCATCTGCAAAGGACACTGTAAACAATTAGTTCTTCATAATCACAAGTTTATACTTTATATCTTCTCCATAAATGTCCCTTCCCATGAAGTGGTGGAAAGATGAGGACAAGATGACATGAGCTGATATTTTCAACATGATTAAAGAAGAGTAACATATAAACCAAAAGAGGGAAAAATTGCCGTATTTGTCCCATGGGATAAGCTTACTTGCAATTTTGGCCCCATTGGTTATAAACTTGCAAAATTAGTCCCTTAGGATGTATTTGCACTTTTAGTCCCACTTGTTAAAAATTGGATGAAAACCCTTAGTCTAGTCATGGTCTTGCACATGGCCATTACTTCATTTGCATAAATTTCAATAAAAAAAAATATATATTATGTATAACTTGCCAAAAGGACTCACTTTTTGATTAATGTTTAGGGTTGTAAAATTCAGGGGTTATTTATGCAATTATCCAATCTATTGTGGAACCTTAAAGCCGTGTGCACATCATTTGTGAAACTCCATCCATTTTCTTAACGGGTGGGACCAAAATTAAAAAAAAAAAAAAAAAAGAGAGAGAGAGAGAATTCTATGAGACTATATTTGCAACTTTAAAAACAATGAGATTAAAATTGCAATAGATTCTGTCCTATAGGACCAATATTGCAATTTTCCACCAAAAGATGGCAATAATCCAATTCACAAGAATATAGTTAATCACGATGCCTCTAACAAGTGAAGCTAGATAAGAAAACTTTGAATGCTTCCACCTACCATGCTGGAGAAGCAAATCTGGTTGAAAACTTTTATACTTCACAAATAAAAGCATAAATAATCAAGAGGCTCGAGGAACTGCTGATGGGATTTCTATCAAGAACGTTACCAGTTGACCAGATGGCCACAAGTATGGATTGAAGCGCACAGCACGATAGCCATCCTGGCAATGTCAACATGATTTCAATAACAAAACAATAATATGTAGAGAAAATTACATGTACACCCCCTCACTTTAGTGCAAATTACCGAGAACCCCCTAACTTATTCGAACTTACATAAAGTCCCCCTCATGTTAAGATATTCTTATAATTACACCTCATGTGCATTTAAAAATTCTTACAATTTCTTCCCTGTAAACCTTACAAGATAGACCCCTTGAGGGGGTCTTGTTGTAATTTACCAAAAGTCAGGGGAGTTTAAGTAATTAACTAAAGTAAGGGGGTGTGCATGTAATTCACCCTAATATGTATGATACTTTTGAGAATTGAGATTTTTCGAACCTTAGAAATGAGATCTTCAAGCTGTTTGATGCCACTTCCATCTTCAGCTGGATTTGCAAGGCAACAACCAACAAATGTTGATGGATATTGCTTCAACACACTGTCCAAATGTTAACATTGGTGTAAGGCAGTTTAGCCTAATATTGCAATTGATAATGGCAAGTCAATGTAAAAAGACTCAATCATAGTATGATGGATGAATCGAAATTTTGTAAAACAATAGGAATGTGACTTATCCATTCTTGGGTAGAAATGGAAACTGACTACGACCCGCTACTTCAGGTGGGGACTATTTATATAGCTCGATGATTTCTTAGCGTTGTAGTTTTGTGGACATAATTTGCAGTTGATAGAAATGCTTGACAGAAAATAGTTTCGAAACTAACCTCGTCACATAAGAATGATCAAACTTATGATTAATGGGCTGCACTATGAGGGCACCATCTACACCAGCTTCTCCCATGCACTGCAGATAATGATGTCGAAATCATGGTGAATAAATACAGCAGAAACAACTATGTAACTTTTTTATCTCAACATAAAGTGATACAAGTAAAATTAAAATTACTCTTATGTCTCCAAATACAATATGAAAATAAACCTACAAGAATACATTTTTATCAGTCAAACAGAGAATTCAACTAGTTCACAACATACCTGAAGCAAGAATTCGACATGACCCGGTAGTGTGGGCTCCTGACCCGGAAAATATGGGTACTTCTCTGCAGCCTAAACATATATATATATATATATATCCAATTATTATTAAAGAAAAAAAAAAGGGATCTATAAAGGAAAATGAAAACCCCTGAACCAAGCAGGGTGCAAGAAATAGCATTATTAATTATATTGGTTTGGGGGATTTAAAGAATTGCCTGTTGAGGGGACGCCCAAACGTGCAAATGTGAATCGATCAATTTAGGCCCAGTTCCAGTTCCAGTTACCATTTGCGGGGTGCACCGTAATCTGGGGTTTGCCCAACGCCGCCGTTTGAAAGAGTGAAGAGTTGAACAACAAAATTCAGTTGCCAAAGCCAGAGGCTGCTGCTGCTGCTGCGCCCAACTCACTTTCACTCCCATTTTTCATCTCCAACCACTCGTGGGTTCCCCATAATATATTTTACTGCTTGTTCTGTAACTATATATATATCTTAGAATACATGTATAAATTACTAACCAAAGCGGTTTCGTGGTGTAGTTGGTTATCACGTCAGTCTAACACACTGAAGGTCTCCGGTTCGAACCCGGGCGAAGCCATTTCTTCTTTTTGGTACAATTTCCTTTTTCTTCTTTTGTTTTACTTTTTACAATAATCCAGTTTGCAATTATTTACCCTATTGACTACTGTTGAGACTTGCACTTAAAACAATTATTACTAGTATTATTATTGGGGAAAATTAAACAAATAATACAGAAATAAATAATAATTACTAAAATAATACAAATTTAAGTAATCTTAAAAAAGTAGCACAATTCGTTCTCGGTTATAGCAGAATCTGACTGTTTTCGCTATAACCGAAGCAAAATAAATAAATGTTTTTTTTAAATAAATTAATTGCATTCCATTCCGCTCTACGGAATGCATTTTATACATATATTTTTCTAGTTAAATTGAAGATTCCGCTCTCGGGTAGAGCGGAGTGAAAATTTTGCTAGTCGTACTCCTTCCAGACATCGAAATGAGTTTATTCTTGTGCGGTTACAAAGTTTATATGAAAATCTACAATTTATATGTTCAACTCGAAACCCATAGATGTACAAAAAAGGGAGAAAAATGAGCCGGAAACAAGAAAAGTCATTATTTTTTAAAAAAATAATTAAGTTTAATTAATAAATAATAAAATTCACAAATTACAAGATAATTATAATTGAGTGATTTAATTTCTATACTAAGATGAACATTTTAACAAGATAAGTAAAATTTTATTAACTAATAATCAATAAAATATTTATTACAATAAGAATTTAATTATCTATTATAGAATAACAACACTTAAATTATATTTTTATTGGAAAACATTAATTATGATCTCAACAAATGATATTGGTTAAGAATAGAAAAAAAAAAGAAAAAAAACCATAAAAAAGGATAATATTTGTTAACCACCGTTTCTACATATTCAGACATGTACTTTGCATTATGATTTTTGGTCACTTCTAAAGCAATCAAGCTATTAACGAATTAGTTTTTCACAATAAATGCTAGAAAAATCAATTTAGTAATAGTTTATCCATGCTATGTTGAGAAAGTACATTTATATGTATAGTTTTGTTAGTTGCGCATGAGGTTTCTGTGTCTGGTATATTAGCTAAATAGTAACAATTAGAATAAGGTAGTTGTTTTTATTCTTTAACTTAGGAATTAATTATAAATATATATTAATTTTTTATCTTTTTATGAGACATTACCTATAAATATATACTAATATATATTAGTTAAATAATCACACTTAAAATAAGGTAGATTGTGAGATTGCAATTTTTTTTCTTCCGCTTTTATGGATTTAGGGTCCAAAGTAATACAAATTTGATATTTCAGGAACCACCGGACACTAATATCTGGTCACAAACCACCAGAAAGAGCTAAAGTGAGATGAAATTATTATTTTAGGGATGGTAACGTAACAAATTTTAGTTTAGAGACGTAAGTAAGACAAACGTAACAATTTAGGAACTATAAGTAATATTTGTCCTAAATTAAAATTTGTAGACAAGAAATCAAGAATTCATTTCATTGAGATTTTCATCAATGTTTGAGGGAGGGAAGGATATTTTGAGAGGATTGATTTGTCATTATAAGAAAAGCCAAGACCCTTCCAGTCAACATTTTGATCTATATATATATATATATATATGTATATATATATCGTGGTCATCTCCGTCGCTCCTACTCTCACACTTCACCCTATCCCTATCTATCCATCCAACAACGGACTACCCCTCACCATTTTCAAATCCCTAACATAACACATTTCCTTCCTTCAAACACTATATTCTCAGAGCTCCAAAGAAGAACCAATCATGGCGGTCTCCTATGCATCTCTGGTAAACCCTAACCTATTCATTTCATTTCTGCCTCTACTTTTATCAATTCACATTTATGTCGTTAAATCTAACTATATTTTTCTGCTTTTCAGTCGAATATTAGCTCGATTTCAGCTCCCCGAACTCTCTCACCAACCAAAACTACGAACTCGGTTTGCTCTTTCGCTTCTCGGAAATCTGCATTTTCATCCTCCAGCTTTTTCTCCCGTTCGTCGTCGTCTTCGTGTTTAGAACCTGTCGTTCGGAGCAAAACAGGCTCTATGTCTTTCTCTGTTCGAGCCATGGCTGAGGTCTGTTTTGTTTCCGCGTTATTACTGATATAACAATCTGCTTTTCCCCATTTTACTATAAGGAATTCGGAGATATGTAAGAGAATGTAAACTTGACTGAGCTTTGTTTTGCTTTGTGAATTCGTCGATTCATGCTTTGTTGAAATATTGAGAAATGTGAATTGTCCACCAAAAGAGTGTTTCCTTCCTTTATGATATTCTGGATTCGCGCGTTATTGTTAGTATTTTTTCATGTATGAGATTGTTGATTGTGTAAAATTTCATTTTCAATTAATTTAGATAATGTATTGCTAACTGAAGTTAATTGCTATTTTTCTTCTGGGGGTGGGGACCTGATGTTGCTAATTAACTGTTTGCTGTTTACATATTAGAGAAATGTGAAAGAAAGCAAAGCCTACGTCAAACCGTTTTTGCTGTTTCTGTTTTTCAAATAGATTAATTCATTGTCTTCTCCTTCTTTCTCTTTTTTCCACGTTTTGTTTATTTTCATTTTTATTTTGAAGTAGTTTAGAAAATTAATCCATTATCAACCCTAATTTGGATTAGTTCATCTTCGACTTTAAACCCGCTATGGTGATTTGAATTGAATCACAACGAAGAACACAGCACAAGTTCATGGGGAAGTCTCTTTTATGTTTTAGCGTCTTATGAGAAAATATATATTACATTTATTGCAAAAATACGCAATTTGTTGGCTGTAGTAGTGAAAATGTGCTGTGCGAATAATTGATTAGTCAATAAAGCTTTTTTACCATTTGTTTCAAGCACTTAAATCACATAAATGCTGCGGCAGTGAGTGGAAATGATGGCTCCATCCATTTCAGGAAGAAAACCTCTTTGTTTATAATCTGGGAGTGTGATATTTTTTTTTCCAATGTTTGAATTTTTTTTAATTAATGTTCTAGGTACTAAAGCCACCATTTTTTCCAGTCATCATATTGTTTATTCATGTCCTTGCCATATTGAATTTCCATATAGCTCTGAAATTATGTTTTTGTACCCAGGAAGCTACATTGCAATCGAAAGTGACGAACAAAGTTTATTTTGATATAAGCATTGGTAACCCAGTAGGAAAGCTTGTTGGAAGAATTGTAATTGGACTGTATGGTGATGATGTGCCACAAACTGCAGAAAATTTCCGTGCTCTATGCACAGGTACATATACTGGCGCTTAGACGAGCACATTCTATTACCTAATTTAATTAATTTTCAAACAGGGGAATCTTACAAGAGCACATACTATTACCTAAATTTAATTAAATTTGACATTATTGTGATGTTTGATTGAACAGGGGAAAAGGGATTTGGCTACAAAGGTTCCTCCTTCCACCGTGTTATTAAGGACTTCATGATTCAAGGAGGAGATTTTGACAAAGGAAATGTAAGCTATTATTTTAGCTAGCTCATTTCGTTGACAATGGAGGAGTTACTGATGCATGTACTAAGTATTTGTCACCGTTGAATCTGCTTATTTGACTTGGCCACTGGCAATCTCAGACTGTCAAAGAATTTATATTTTTGACTAACTATGAAGTTTTTGGTACGATGTACAAATGTGTCATTATTGTGGTATCTGTCTCTCAGGGTACTGGTGGTAAAAGCATATATGGTCGTACTTTCAAAGATGAAAACTTCAAGTGTGAGTTTATTTGTTTCCTTTTGTTAATCTGTTAATTGGAGGTTCTGCAAGTACTCCTGCTGACTAATAAGAGAAAACGCTCAATATCTGCAGTGGTTCATACCGGACCTGGAATTGTTAGCATGGCAAATGCTGGCCCCAATACCAACGGAAGCCAATTTTTCATATGTACTGTTAAGGTATGTAGTAGTGTGAAATAAACTTATTTTGGAACATGCAAACAAAGGTGCATCAGATAAGTACCAATAGTACAAGCTAGTACTGATTGGCAGTATATTTGGAATAGCACTTTGGTTAGTAGTTGCGGTCAGACAGAAATTCTAAACATGCTTCTCACCGTAATATGTTTCTGATTTTGTTTTAAGGAAAATTACTAAAAACCTTGAAATGAACTCTTATGGCCAGAAAACCATGAAGATATGCTCTTATCCAAAATACTCACCACCAATGCTTCATTTGGAAAAACCCAACCCAACTGTTAACTTTTGCATTAATGGATAGTAATTTCTGGAGTAAATTATTCGTAGCTTCTTAGATTAAGAGTGAATTAATTGAGCCTTGTTTCAATGCTTTTATTTTTTTGGATTTGTCAAATTGATAAATTGTATTGATTTTGATTTTAACCTTTTTCTTCTTAAACAAAAAAGTATGTAATTTAACTAGTTTGTTATTAGTAAGCACAGAAAAATCCTAAATTTCTACTCACATAAAACAATTTAAATATGCAAAAGATTAAAGTTATCGTATACAATTTATTAATTCGAAAATTCCAAAACATTTCTATCAAGAAAATTCAATTTATTAAATGTACTGATATAGAAGTCCCAAGGGCTTAACAATGTTAGTTCAAAAGTTAACAGTGGCTTTTTTTCAAACGAAAAGTTGGTGGAATGGGTTTTTAAATAAAGAAATATTTACATGAGTGTTTCGGGTATAAAACTTCATTAGGTGTTTTTTAATAGTTTGCCCTTTGTTTTAAACATCTTGTAAAAGGAAATATACAAAAGTTTGATGTTTTCTTCCACTTTCAAATAGAGAAAAGTGTTTAGTTAGAGGCCCTGAACTAACGAGTTTAGAAAGGGAGGATGTTCACTTCTTCATATGGTATCCAAGTTTTGAAGCTGAGAAAACCTCATTTAACACTTTTAAGCATAATAAGTCAAATAGAACATGAGTTTTGCAGTGACTATACAAAGAAATTTTGAACTTTCCCTCTCTTCCTTGGCTGCAGTGCGATGGCTGCCAATAACAACTCATGAAACTTCTTTCCTATTCAAATCCATTTCTCTCGATTATTATATTCCTCCCTTCTGCTATCATGCTTGCATTAAGATTCCTCTTTTAGTTAGAAAAGCAAATTTCACATTCATTCACTTTCGAATAAGCACGAAGACCTAAAAAGAAATTCCATTTCAAAAAGAAGATCTCTCTGTCCCCCGAGCGAGCTCCAGCATCGAATGAAAGGTTCTTTCCAAGACCATATGCTATTGAATCAGCTAACTTCTACAAAAACTTGTCTTTGTAGAACATGTTAGATGTCCCTGACTTGGAGAACTCAAAGCTGCATATTTCAGTTTTTTGTTGAAGATTATACGAGGAGGAGGTCCTATTATTTTTAAATATGGCCCCAACTTTTCTCAATGTTTTATGCATATTATAGTTGATACTGTTAAAATTTACCATAATCACATGTGAATAATTGTGCACTTAAATCAATTAAAAACATTACATAAAACAGTTTTATGCCTTGTTTATTTCCTTTTGCCTTTTTCGCTCTTCAGAAGAATATAACTTTGCATTTGCTGCTAATTTCATTCTTAAAAATAAATAATCCAAGTGCTAGTAATGTCATATATCCCAACTTATCTGTAACGATCAACACTAGCATAAAAGCTTATTAGACCAGCATCTAGAACTAACAAGTGGATGTTTGAGAAATAAAGAGATTATTTTGCTACTAAAAAATATATGTGAAAGTAACACTTGTTTAGTGTTTTTCAATAATTTGTGCTGAATGAATTACAGACACCATGGCTGGACCAGAGGCATGTCGTTTTTGGACAAGTACTGGAAGGCATGGATATTGTGAAACTGATTGAGTCACAAGAAACGGACAGAGGTGATCGTCCTACAAAGAGGGTTGTTGTAAGCGATTGTGGTGAACTTCCAGTGGCTTAAGCTCCATTATTTCTGACATCATCAAAGTAATCAGTTTTCTTGCCGTTCCTATTTTTGTTGGCATGTTTCTGATATAGAGTGATGAGGAGGCTTTGTCCAACTACAAGTTTGTTGTAGTTCTTGTATGTTGAGAAAATAATTCTACTTTGTGATGAACAACTCTAAGCAAATTCCGAGATGTAACCTGCACATTATGTTTGTTGCACCTTATCTGCATATGACATGTCGTCTGATCACCCCGATCCAAGTATCTTGCCTTTTATTTATATTCCATTAATGAATGTATAATGGTGGTGCGATGAGTTTTCACGATCAGTTATGTTGTTTGCTCGCAAATGTATACTGCTACATGGGTTCAATGGGACTGGGCTTGATCGAGTTTATAGTAGAATAAAATCTGATACGAGCATTTGTCATTATGGTAAGAGTATACAGAAAAATTGAAGTTACTGTAGCTATGGTAGCATACTTTATGAGATGGATGTTTTATGTTTACAATACTTTGGGAATAAAGTTATTCATAGATACCTACAAAAGGAAAACTTCAGAGGACTCTAATGTGAAATACACAATTAACATTATCCCATCCAAGATCGATAAATGGATTTTACACCCTTCCTTAGGATGTATATCACAGAGTTCGTAGACAAGAGAACCAAGCCCTCAGTTTATCACAAGATTCCATCATACTTGCCAACGGAATGCTTATTTGGAATAAATAATTCTATCGCCTATATCACAGCTACCGTACGAGCTCTAAAAGCTTAGATTACTCTTTTAAGTTCATTACATACCCAATTCATTCTAAAATGGATGGGTGATTTACATTTACTGTATTTTATGGAAAACATTAATTGGAAAATGCAAATATAATTCATGTAAACAATTTGGCTTTTTCAATGGTACATCCGGAGTGTTACTTGTACTTGTGTGTCTCTCTCTTACACACAACTGTGTATAGGATCCACACACAGTATATCTCAATGTGTGGAAGAGATAGACACAAGAAGTAATACTCCCAGTCTGCCATAGCATTATCCTTATTTGAGTTGCTTATAATAGATTTGGATATACATATTGACATATGTTAAATAGATACTTGAACCATCCAATTGTATTCAATCGACTAGGTGTATCATGAATGTAGCTATTATGTTATGTTATGAATTGTTTCAAGATTTGTTGTGAAGAATGTCATGAAATTGTTGATAAAAGTTAATATTAGAGTGCAGGTGGTCCATGTGGTCCCCGAATCAGATGAAGGACGTGTACTAATTTGGGCCTAAGTGATTGGTTGATGATTAGAGCAGGTGTGGCTAGTCGGAACTTTTCATTTTGATTCACCACGGTCTTCCAGTAATATTCTAAGGGATGGATATTCTTAATCACGTGACCTGCGCAGTGGACCCGAATAATTAAAAAGACCCAACCAAAGTTATAAAAAAAATTCAAGTTGCGCTCTATCCAAATATATACAGCCCACTGCCAACTTGTGTTGGCACTTGGCGGCCGTTTGTGATGTCGAAACGTGTATTTCATATATATATATATATATATATATATATATTTTTGTTACAATTAATTTTAATTTGTACGATTAGTGTCACACTCTATGATGCACAGGTACTCCGACAATTGAACTCGTCGAGTGGAGTATTGTATCCATATCGGATACCGCCTAGATACATATCAAATACTTTTTTGAAGTATCTAAAAATTAAAAGAAAAAGAAAATTTCGGATACCGTATTCGATACTTTCGAATGTCGTATTCGATACAAAATTTGAAGTATTTGACACGTCTTGGGCACAAGATGGAGTATTTTTTTGAATATTATATAACTTTTTTTAGGTTAAAATAGAGAAATAATAATAACTTTGACCTTATATTAAAAAGTTAAACAAACAAAAAAGAAATTTAAAGAAGCAAAAAACCACTTTGGTTTCACGTCTTAAATATGTTTTTCTTCTCTTATTCCACGTGAAACCTATCATTTTATCTTTGAAGATTTTGGATAAGAAGGTAATTGTTGGTATCAATGGAATGACGTTTGTACACCGAAAATGATGAAGTTTTTTGGTACCTTCAAATTTTTTTTGAACTTATAAATAATAATCTGGCATCAGTATTGCAATTTTATATATGTTAGTGAATATATTGACTCAAATTTATTTTTAAATATTATGTGTATATATATATATATATATATATATATTCCCAACGTATCGTATCCTATAATTTTAAAATTTGCCATATTTATATTCGTATCGTATCATATCTGTATCCGTGTATCATAGGTGTTACTCTACCCCTCAAACTATGGGGTCGTAGGGTTTCAGGTACGGGATAGGAGTGCAGAGTGAGTCAAACAAAGGTGAAGATTTTGATTGCATTCATCTAGGGTATGTTGAAGGCAAAACCGAAAATGCCTAAACCAAACAAGCCTAGATGACAAAGCAAAGTAAAATTGGATTATAAAAGATTGATTAAAGGAGTATTTGCAAACATTAAAAAATTACTTTTGAGCTTTTGATTTAAAACTAAGTAGATAGGGCGTGTTTGCAACATCTGCTTCAACTTATGCTTGATCCCAAATTAGCAAATTTTAAGTGGGATCAGGGGTGTTTTAGTAGCTTCTAATATTCTTTTTCCCATAAAAAAGTTATTGTGACATATATATATATATATATATATATATATATTGGGTTTCATGGAAAATACGCAGCTGAATAAAATTTTTGACCCACTGTATCATCTTGATTTGCATATACGAATCAAATACTCGCTAAAACTTACCCGTTGAAGCGAGGTTGTTGGAGAACTCGATTCTTCTTCCAAATCTGGAATTGATGAGGAGTTGAAGTCTCAATCCTCATGTATTCCAGTTTTCTTGAAATCTCTGAAGTTTTCTTGAAGTCTGATCCGAACAATGTAAGTTCGTTGTCTAGGGTGAGAGAGAGACGAAAGAGTTTTTCTTTTTCTTTCTAGGAAAGTTGTGAAAGTTATGATTCACTTTTTGGTCAAAAATCTTTTAAGTAATGTATTTAATATCACTTAACTTGTTGACCAAAACAAGATTCTAGAGCCCATGTTGGGCATCCAAGTGGGCGCCCAACTAGCCCATAATAGACACCCCTTATTTGGCTCGGCTCGTCTCGTCTCGTGTTTTAATTAATTCTCTATTATTTAATTAATTATTTATTATATCCAATAAATAAATAATAAATAAATTCATTAATTTATTTCCATGAGAAATTAATGAATAATTAGTCTCAACCTTTTAATTAATGATCTCATCTAATTAGTAATTAATTAATCACATTTAATTTATCCCATAAATCAAATCTCCTCCAAATAGAAAAATCCTTTTATTTTTCTTTATCAATCCTTTAGCGTGACCCTTTTGGTTTATTTCGTTTGGCAATGAGAGGAATCCAAAGGAAGTGGGTAATACCTAGCCAGTCACGTGGCCCACTTCGTAGCCCAAACGAAATCGAATGAATGGACCATTCCACAGTCTTCCAATCGTAAATACCGCATATGTATAAATCCTTTGTTCACGTGTCCCAGTCAAGTGAGAGTCACGGTAAAGTCAAACTCACTGAACTTGACCATATGTATTAATTGTAATAATACGAGATCATTGAGTTTGATTTTGTGCCTCGCACAATTGACTTTATTGTTTTGGCCAAAGACTTTGATCTCGATTATCTAAAATTACATAGGACACTTTCTCATTCACTTATGAGAGAACAAATCCCATATTAGTTATCAGCTAAGATTACCACTTGCCCATCAAGTCACATTTCGAGGTTGACCCTACCAACGGGTGAATTGGGTCTAACTACTCTAGTGACAGACTTGACGTCATAAGTGTATCTTCAGCCTGATACTTCAGGTCATAGGTTCACTTATACCTATTACGAATAATCAGTTCTGTTATTGACAGTCACAGAGTGAAAACCCATGTGACAGAACCGATGCAAGTCGTGTTCGAGCATATCAGTTCCACTGATGTGCCTACAACCTTAAGCTCCCACCATCACATGGTGTTCGACTGACACTCCCATGTCAAAACTCAGATTGTACAAGTAATCCAAGTCTTTATTTGTCTGCTAAAGACTTCATATCACTTGCGAACTAGTTAAGTAATTAAGACCAATCTCTCTAGAGCCGATCTTCCTATCTCCTAGGAAGTAGAGAGATTGCACTGAAAATATGGACAAAACGTTTTACACTACTTATAGATATAGATAAGATTTATGTGAAAATAAAAACAATGCTTTTTATTATTAATTAAGAATGTCATTTACAAGTGAGATGCTCTATCATTCTATCCTCCATGGCATCCGAGAGCATAATTCTCATTGATTCTCCAAATATTAAATTTTACTCATTATTCACATCGTTTCATATCTTCGCACCCGTGACTAGCTTATTATTATTATATGGATGTCTAATTAATTAATCATGATAATTTATTAATTAAATATTAAGTGATTAATGCTATATAAATTTTTTATTTTTTTAATTAATCTATAATTTGTAATTTATTAATTGAATAATTATTATTTACATGATTTCATGCTAATAATCTCAAGCACACTTTATTTTAACTTCGAACACTCTCGTACTACTTCTTACAACTTATCCAAACAATTTGCAATCATTCTCAACTTATAATACTATCAACTTTTTCCTAGAACCTCCAAAATAATCACTTCTTAAACTAGAAGGATTCGTTTTGTAGTGTAGGGGATATGATTGAGTAGAGGGGATTACACCGTTCATGATAGAGTTGGACAATTCAATCATTTGTTTTGTACACACAAATTATCCTAGAAATTTTATGGATTAGCACCCAATCACCACCACAAAATCGATGATACTACCCCGGATTGTGCGATATTACTTTTTTGCCCATACTTTAAAAGATCAATATTTCCCAAAATTTTGGCCATTCGCCCGTGTTCAGTAACTGCTAAAAAACCCTAAACCCATTTATCCTTCAATGAATTTTGATCCGCGATGGATTTGACACCTCGTTCAGATGTACAATGGTATAACGTATGCTATTTTAGCACTCTAATGTAAGAACCCAACAATATGGTTTCTAGTTTATGGAACTTTTTTCGTTCTTTCGATCCGTAACATTTTAAAAGTTGTTTTTGAATGCAGATAAATTTTATTTGTTCATCCAGGTAATGTAATGCTTGGCGGATATAAGAAATTCATCTCCCGGTAGTGTTCATATTCAAATTACCAAATAGGTGCACTGTGAGATCTTCAATGTCCCTCAGTGCAAATGTTTTGTAGACCATTTTTTTTATTTTTATAAATTTGTTAATGGTGGGATTCTGTTGGTTTCCATATTGTCCTTTGGGTGTGTTTATGGTGTGGGTTTGTGGCTTGAACAAAGCATGAACATGACATTGTGGTGTTAGTACGTTAGACTTGAATTTTTTATGGTTATATTAACTTTAATTTGCATTTCCGTGCGCGTAATTTGGTCTTTGTTGTTAGTGTATATGCCCTCAAATGCCATAAAGATGATAGATTTATAGGGCATTGATTTGTAACTAAACAATATCTTTTCATAATAAAAGGCATATTCTTGTTGTTTTCTTATAGGCATTTGTAAGGTGTTAATAAACAACATAAAGTCCTTGATGATAAGGTAAACCTTCTACTCCCTATGGGTTGGGGAGAATGGCACTAGAAGATTTTGATCCTTATTATCTAAAATCGGTTCGCAAGTCAAAGAAAGTATTGACTGGACATCAATGCCAGAAAGAGACTTGTATGATATAAGTTTTGACAGAGAAAGTGCCAGTCGAACACTATGGAAATGGTAGTGGAAACTTATGTTATAGACACCTCAGTTAGACTGATGTGTTTGAAAACACGACTCGTATCGGTTTTGTCACATGGGTTTTCACTCACTGACAGTCAATGATGAAACTGATAAGTTGTGATAGGTATGCGCGTACCTTAGACCTGAGAAATCTTGTTGAAGATGTACTTGTGACATCAAGTCTGTCGTTAGAGTAGTTAGATCCAATTCACCCATTGGTTAGGTCGACCTCGAAGTCCGGCTTGATGGGCAAGTAGCAGTCTTAACTGATTCGCAAAATGAGATTTATTCCCTCATAAGTGGATGGCTAAATATTTTATGCAGTCATGAATGAATAAGGACAAAAGACTTTGGCCAAAGCATAAGAGATATTCATATTAGACATGAAAGTATACTCGATGACCTTGATTCATTATGAGCGAAACACATGGTCAAGTTCAGTGAGTTTGACTAAACCATGACTCTTACTTGACTGGGATATGTGAATAAAAGGTTTATACTTGTACAATATTAACAGTATAAAAGGTTTGGAATGATCATATTCATTCGTTCTCAATTGGGATATGATGTGGGCCACGGGACTGGCTAGGTGTTACCCACATCCTTTTGGTTTCCTCCCAATTGCCTTCTGAGATGAACATCATGGAATTAACTTGAGAGAATTTTCGGTATTGGATATCGCAATTAATTAATCATTGGATGATTTTATTAATTAATTAAGTTAATGTGTTAATTAACTTCTTACGGGAAATTAATTATAGAGTTAACATTGATTTAATTAATTATTTGATTAGTTTATTTATTGAATAAATAATATTAATTAAATAAATAATTAAACAATTTGACTAAGTCCGAAGGCATTGAAAAGCCTAAGGTGGGCATCCATATACCTAGTTGCCCACGGCCCAAGAATGTGTCCTGCTCTAGGAACAACTGGCGAAAATAAGAACATCCCTCACTCATCATAGCATGCATATCAGTCCTCAACTGCTGCAGATCAGTCTGAAGGGTCTCCACATAAAATGATGTGGGGTGGCTGGATCCAGGGCTACGAGCCGGACAAGTTCTCGGGGGTATAGGCGGATGGACTGAAGCTGGGGTGTCCGAGAATGGAAGAGGTGAACCGGCAGGGTCTGTAGTCTCACTCTGAAAAGCCCTAACACCACCGGTCAAGCACAAGGCCAAAATGAGAGACGGGAAGATAAACGGGTTCTTCTTGGAATTGGCTAACTCCCCTCGTGTCCTCTTAAGCTGTGTTGGGTCAACCACTGGAATGAATTCAATGCCTACGCTCTTGATATGTCCTAATAAAGTCCAGCGGATCAAACCCATGAAGTCAATCTGTCGCTCTGTCATGATGGTGAATATAAGCAAGGCCCGCTCCTTGTTCAACTCCGATCGGTTGGAGCTGGGAAGGAAATTAAAACGTATGAAGTCGAGCCAAAAGGCTGCCTCGGGACGCAGGATACGACGGGGTAAGTGAGACTTCCCTTCGCGCCAAGTCGTATCCTCAATAGCAATGACCCAAAGGACCTCGTCAAGTGAAACAGTGTATGTCCCATCTAGCTTGTAGAGATCAAGATACCCGCAAGTCTGGGGAATCGCCATCCCGAGGCACTCACTAAGAGCAGTGGCATCAAAATTGACCAGGCGATTTCGAACCTCAATCGTGTGTGTCTTCCAAGCCGATTTGTCTGTGATGGAAAGGTATGCCCTAGTACTATAAAACTCCTAAATCCAGGGAAGGCGAATAGCCTCTAATGGGCCACAAAAATAATAGCCTCTAATGCGGGCTTTCACGGCACTCTTAGCACTGGAAGCAAAAGGCCTTTCTTTGATAACCGTCCGACTGTATAAACCGTTACAAATGATTTCTGCTTTCGGGTTTAAAGAACGGGGAAGCGTAGTAGGGGATATTGTGTCCTGTGGGGGCTCAGGGTTGGTGGATGATCCCCCCAATGCAAACAATCGATAAACATCAACAATGCCGGTAGAAAATCACATAAATCAACAAGCCCATGCCCTATTTGGCTCAAATACACAGAATGTGAAAGAAGATTAGCCAATCACTCACCTTATTGTTGAAAATGCACAGATCCGATGCAACCCGAGACCCAAAATGCGAGGTGAGAGACCGTAGTTGGTCACGACGACGAATCGACGATGAAGATCGACGGAGATTGGCGAAAATCGGCAGAAGATTTAGGGTGGAGATGGGGGGGCTCGGTGGATTAGAGTGTAGAGAGGGAGAGATGAGGATTTTTGACCTAACTTTGACTGAATTTTAAAATAAATACCTGTTCAGCGCCTAGGCGCGCATATGACGGCGCCTGGGAAACAAGATGAGCCTGTTGGACTTCAATCAACGCTCAGGCGCGGGGTACTTAACGCTTCAGCGTGGTTCAAACAGCGCCCAGGCGTGGAAGTGGTGGCGCTCAGGCGCCATGATGCAAAGCAAGGGGTGACTTCTGGGCTCCTTCGGCGCCCGGGCGTGGGATACTGGCGCTGGTGCGTGGTGTGTTTCGGTGCCCAAGCATGGCTCTACTAACCGAAATGTCAACTGAGGTTGATCGGCACCTAGGCGCGGTATACGCGGCGCCCAGGCGTGGGATAATATGCTGAAAGTTTAGTCTGTTGCCTGCAAAAATAAAGAAAGACAACAATTAACACAACGATAAACTCAAAACTAAACAAAGACGAATCACAAGAAAACAAAGCAAACTAAATGAAAAACACTAAAATATGAGAAAGGAAAGAGGGCTTGGGTTTCCTCCCAAGAAGCGCTAGTTTATAGTCGTTAGCTTGACTCGTGACGAAGAATTATGAAGGATCTCGGAAGAGGAGGGACACTTTTTCCCTTGGTCCATCAGTCCCGATATACGATTTCAATCGTTGAGCATTGGTCATGAACGTCTGCCCTTTGTCAGTTGTGAGCTTGATGGCACCCGATGGATAGACATGGGAAATCAAGAATGGTCCCGACCACCATGACTTAAGCTTCCCGGGAAAGATTCGGAGTCGAGAGTTTTAGAGTAGAACTCTCTCTCCTTCATGAAACTCCCGGGGAAGAATATGCTTGTCATGCCACGTTTTTGTTCGTTCCTTGTAAAGTTTGGCATTCTCATAAGTTTGGTGGCGCCATTCCTCGAGCTCATGCAATTGGAGCAGTCGATTTGTACCTACAAGTGTAGAGTCAAAATTTAGAAATTTAATAGCCCAAAAGGCACGATGCTCAAGGTCAACCGGTAGGTGACGTGCTTTACCAAAGACGAGGCGATACGGGGACATGCCAATCGGGGTTTTAAACGCGGTCCTATAAGCCCATAAGGCGTCATCTAGCTTTAGAGACCAATCTTTCCTAGATGCATTGACCGTTTTTTCAAGAATGTGTTTAATCTCCCTATTAGACACTTCCACTTGCCCACTCGTTTGAGGGTGGTAGGGAGTCAAAATCTTATGCCTTACCCCGTACTTGTTCAATAAGTGTTCGATTGCTTGTTGCAAAAATGGGTGCCCCGTCACTAACGATAGCTCTAGGTGTTCAAAAACGAGTGAAAATTCTTTTCCGTAAAAATCGAGTAACCACCCGAGCATCGTTAGTGGGCAAAGCCTCGACTTCAACCCATTTTGAGACGTAGTCAACCGCAACAAGAATATACTTATTGAAGGGCATTTCATGTCTTTTAGAGATATTACCTGTTCGTTGACACCTATCACAAGATCGGACATACAAAAATGCATCTTTAAAGAGTGTGGGGCAAAAGAAACCTGATTGAAGCACCTTAGCCATTGTTTTAGAAGGCCCATAATGGCCACCTACCGACATGTCATGGCAATGAGCTAAAATTGATGCTATTTTCTCCTCGGGAACACATCTTCTAATGAGGCCATCTGCACAAATCTTAAATAGATATGGTTCGTCCCACAAATATTGCTTCACATCAAATAATAATTTCTTCTTTTGATGGAAAGTAATATCCGGGGGAACTCCCTTGACAAGATAATTAGAAAAATTTGCATACCAAGGAGTTGGGTCATAACATATAGCAAATAACTGTTCATCGGGAAACTCTTCTCTAATTGGTGTATCATACAAGTGTTCGGGATTAGGGGCCTCTATCCTAGACAAATGATCGGCGACTACATTCTCTACCCCTTTCTTATCCTTGATTTCGAGGTCAAATTCTTGAAGTAGTAGAATCCACCTAAGGAGTCTAGGTTTAGCATCCTTTTTGGAAAGCAAGTATTTTAGTGCGGAGTGATCGGTGTACACAATTACTTTATTCAAAACGAGATAGGCATGGAATTTGTCAAATGCAAACACTATAGCTAGTAACTCTTTTTCCGTGGTTGCATAATTCAATTGCGCATCATTTAGAGTCTTACTAGCATAATAGATGGTTTGAAATACCTTTTCCTTCCGTTGGCCAAGCATCGCACCAACCGCGGTGTCACTTGCATCACACATCAACTCGAAGGGCAAGCTCCAATCGGGAGGTGCCATGATGGGAGCGGATATCAACCGCTCCTTCAAAGTGAGGAATGCATGCATACAAGTAGAGTCGAAATCAAATGGTGCATCTTTAACAAGCAAGTTAGACAATGGTTTCGCAATTTTAGAAAAATTCAAGATAAACCGCTTATAGAAACCTGCATGCCCAGGGAAACTCCTAACGACTTTAACCGAGGTAGGAGGGGGAAGCTTCTCAATGACCTCAATCTTGGCTTGGTCCACTTCAATCCCTCTATGAGAGACTTTGTGACCAAGCACAATTCCTTCCCGGACCATGAAATGGCACTTCTCCCAATTTAAAACAAGATTGGTTTCCTCACAACATTTTAAAACACGAGTCAAATGATCTAAACATGTATCAAAAGATGTTCCAAAAATAGAAAAATTGTCCATAAAAATCTCAAGGAACTCCTCAACTATGTCATGGAAAATTGCCATCATGCACCTTTGAAAGGTGGTCGGGGCATTGCACAATCCAAATGGCATCCTTCTATAAGCAAATGTGCCATAGGGACAAGTGAAAGTGGTTTTCTCTTGGTCCTCAGGGTCTATGGCAATTTGATTATAGTCGTAGTATCCATCTAGAAAATAATAAAAATCGTGCCCGACTAACCTTTCTAGCATTTGGTCAATAAAAGGGAGGGGAAAGTGGTCCTTACAGGTGGCGTCATTTAAGTTGCGATAATCTATACACACTCTCCACCCGGTGAGCATACGTGTAGGAATAAATTCATCGTTTGCATTTTTAATCATAGTTATGCCCCTTTCTTTGGAACAACATGAGTAGGACTTATCCATGCAGTATCAGAGATAGGGTAGATTATACCTGCGTCAAGTAACTTAATAACCTCTTTCTTGACTGCCTCTTGTATTTGTGGGTTAGACCTCCTTTGTGGTTGACGTGTAGGCTTAGCGGAGTCCTCCATGAGTATCTTGTGCATGCATATAGCCGGGCTAATGCCTTTAATGTCCGCAATTGTCCACCCGAAAGCTTTCTTGTTGGCCCTCAAAACTCCCATGAGTTGTTCCTCTTGCTCCCCTGTCAAAGAAGATGAAACAATTAGAGGCAATGTCTTTTTATCATTTAAGAACACATATTTCAAATGTAAAGGCAAGAGTTTAAGCTCAAGGGTAGGGGCCTCTTCAATGGAAGGGCGAGGAGGAGCCGAGAGTGATCTTTCTAGCTTTTCAACCCTCATTACATGATAAGCAGAATGTTTCTCTAAACGAAGCACGGTTTCCAATTGCTCCCCACTTGTCGAATCAACATCCATCGAATGCAAAAGGCACATCTTGAGTGGGTCATCTATGATGTGTGCCTGGAAAGTCTCACCAATCAAAGTGTCAAATGCATCAATGCGTAAATGATAGGAGTCGTTTTTACGTGTTTTTAAGCCCCTTTCCGTTTATGTTTTAGGTTCATTTATCGCTTGATTCTTTCCACATGTGCATTTAATTCATGCATTAAGTGATTTCAGACCTTAAATGGATACAATCGAAGAACGGGCTGAAAAATTACGTATAAAACAAGTTTAGGCCAAGATGCTTCACACCTCCACGACCAAACAAGCAAGAAATAAGTTGGAGTTAGCCAAGATCATGTTTTAGTACCATTTCCGCACACCTGGGCGCCAAATCAGAAACAATATCCACGTTGGAACGCCATTTGGATAAATTTAGAGACCGAATTTGATGCCGTGTCCTTCTATAAAGTTTTAGAGATATGTCTTATCTTTACATGGGGACTTGAATCATCCAATTCGGAGGTCTGTGGAGAATTTTATGAATAAAACACTATCCCTGGCTAGAAAACACGAAAGTGGCAGCTCCCATTCTTAGTAGGTGGAAAACAAGAGAATGGTAGTTCACATTCTTGGTAGGAGGAAAGTAAGATAATGGTAGGTGGAAAACAAGAGAATAGTAGTTCACATTCTTGGTAGATGGAAAGCAAGAGAATGGTAGGTGGAAAGAAAAGAGAATGGAAGCACACGTTTTTGGTTGGTGAATTTTTTTGGCTATAAAAGGAGGATTGGATGCCATCCTACAAACACACTTGAAAACACATTCCCCATTGGGGGAGCCTAAACACATCCTATCATCATCTTCATCATCCTTAGATTAGTTATGAAGATTATCAAGAACCTTTGAAGGTGAAGAAATCAAGAAGCATGGAAGAGATGAAGATCGAAGTTCAACCATAAAAAATACGAGGGAGTTTCTTAGATTTAGATTTGTTTTTGTCTATGAATATGAATCTTAATTTAAGTTCCTATCTTTTATCTTTTATGATGAAATAGATTCTTCGAACTAAGGCCATGTTGAGGCTTAATTATGATAATTGAGATATAAATTGTGTTTTTCATATTAATTCTATTGTTGCTTTGTGTCTTGATCTTGTTTGAATGCATCATATGCTTAGCTACTATATGCATGATTTATTGCTTAAATTATTCATTCGAGAGAAGGTAATTTAAGGTGCAAAGAGGATCATCACATAATCCGTAAAAAATAGGGAATTGCCCCTAGAGATAGGTAGAGATTCCCGGGTGTAGTTAGCCGGATTAATCCGGGGAAATTTTAGAACTTGAATGCATGATTGTTGGTTAGATTCTCGGATAGACATATTTAGAGAACCATCAATTAATCATAGGATTATTACAGCCGAGACATCGGGTAGTAATTATTTAAGGTTTTTTCCACCAAAGCAATATTCGTCTAATAATATGAGAACATGTTTATAGTGAAAATTGATTAATTTATGCCAACACATTTGTCTTAGTTGCTCTCTTCCATAGCTATCTTGATTTCGACATCTTGTTTCTTATATCTCACTTTCATAATATTTTAGTTAATTCTTGTTTTAGTTTAAGTTCTTCAATTGCTTTAAAATCATAAACTAAAATACAAGTCCTTGAGGTTCGACAACCCGGACTTTATTGTCCACTTTATTACTACACACGACCAGACCACTTGCTGTTTAATACACGTAAGGATTTTTCGTGTCAAGTTTTTGGCGCCGTTGTCGGAGACTTGTTTAATTTTAGTTTTTGATTTTTTTGCAAGTTTTAAGTATTTATTTTATTTTTATTAAAATTTTCTATTATTATTTTTTTTTTCTTACACTATTACCTCGCAATGGCTAGAAATTTTCCAGATATGACCCTTCCAGAGAATCAATTATGGCTGCAAAACGTCATTCAATTCGCAAAGGATAGCAATTTTCCAGGTATGACACTACCGGAGAATCAATTATGGCTGCAAAGCGTCGTTGAAGCATGTTATGCACAAGGGTTCTTTCCACAACATTACCAAGAAAGAATTCCTACCCGGGGGAACAACTTGATAACACCATTGGAGAGCTCCACTTTATGATGAAGGACACACGGCGGGAAATGAAGGAGATGAATCATCAACTCAAGCAACTAATGAGCGACATATCTGAGAAAGTACCATGGGCATTGCTTGGTACCACTGAGATAGATCAAAAGGAGGAATGCAACACCTTGACGTTGAATGAGAGAAAGTTGGAAAATTCGAAAGCAGATTCCTCCAACGATGAGCATTCGACTCCAATCCTTTCTGAGGTTGTTGACATTCCTTTACCGTCTCCCCTAACCGCAAGTAAATCGGTACTCGATACCGATGATGGTAAGTTGTCAATGAATATAGAAGATGATATGGTTAATATCGATAACTATGAGGTTTTTGAGCATCCACTTGACTTTGATTTGAATTTTTACACTGATGCTTTTGATCCTTTTAGTGTTGAGCACTTTCAGAAAAAACGAACCAATCATCTTCTACATCCCTACATCGTGGATTTCATCTATGTGAAAGTGATGGGTGAAGAACGACGAGACATTGTCTCTAACTTGGAAGAGAGCCCACAATACGATCCTAAGCATAGGCAAGAAAAGGTAATAGAGGTATTGAGGGACCATAAAAAAGCTCGTGAGTGGATGATTGCTTGGTCTCAACCTAGGGTATTTATCACACACGATGGACCAATCCTCAATACCAATATCCAAAGATTGAATCGATACCCGAGAGTGGAGTGGAGAACAAACAAAGCATTCATACATAAACCGCCTTGAGCCAATCTCTTACATAAAGTCAAGCTAGTGACTTTAAAAGAGCGCTTCTTGGGAGGCAACCCAAGCTTTGTGAGTTTTCTTTTGTTTTTTTCTTTCTTTTTTTGTTTTTGCTTTTCGTTTTATTTTTTTTGTCTAAGCATGCACTTTTGGCATGTGTTTTAATATGCTTGATGGTTTGTTTGATAAGTATGTTGAACATGTTAGTAGCAATTTCCCGTTGTTTTGAGAGGCCTATTTTGATGAGATGAGTTTGATTTGGAACATATTTGTGATGAAGGATTGTTTTTCAACAATCCTTGATTATAAGTACTCTTATACCTTTTGCATGCGTTTATGTGAGACAACATTGGGGACAATGTTGAGTTTTAGTTTGGGGGTATATGTGGGTAGTACTTTGTGGTTTTAATACATTCATATGATTGATCACCATGTGCTTGCTATTTTTGTCATGTCATGTGTTCATTGTTTAGCTCAAGTTTGGGGGAATTTGTATGCTATCATGTTTATATGTGTTTATGTTAAGAAAATCAAGCATGATTTTTTTTTTAGTCCTTCCAATTGATGCATTAAAATTGATTAACTTGAAAAAAAAATGACATGATTTGTTGAAATAATTTGAATTTAATGGAACATATATATCTTTGAAATTGCTCATGGAGACCCTAGACTAGGATTGATTTCTTAGATGATTCACATTGCACAATAAAACGAGGGTAAAGGAGTTGAGAGGATAACCATCTTGAGACACTTAAGGAGTTTTTCCTGAAAAAATTAACTTAGATTTTTCATAAGGTTATAAGTTGAGTAGTAATTTTTTTATGCTAAACAATGAATTAAAAAGGTTGAAGTTTGGTATGACCACAAGTGGTCAGGCTAATATGTACTGGAGGTGAAAAGTTCCATGCCTATATACTGTACTATTATGCTAATTTGAGCTAAGCTCAAGCCAAAAAGAAGCGAATTGTTTAAAAGATCTAGTTTTATTTCGTGACCTTTGACACTCGAGTGATTAAATCCTTAGGAGTGTCTTTACACTTAATGCCCCAAAACTATCTAGTTTGGGAGTCATTGATCTAAAACTTGTTACATGGGTGCCATAGAAAGCCTAATGGAATAAAACATTGCACATGATCTAGCCTTAATGAAGTTAATTGGAAAGTTTCATATGAATTGAAAATTTGAATGGTTGAGATAATGAAATTTAAATGGCTATGAGATTTTCTATGATTCTTATGCTTTGTGTTTGATCAAAAGTTGATAGATATGGGATTAATGTCCAAAATTTGGTAAGGATGCCTCTCGACTATAATACCTTAGATTTATTTTCACTACACCCTATGGAGTCTTTTCCAGTATTGGTGTCACATGAGCAAAAGTAGTTGATATGTATATATATTTGTGAGCTGTAAAAGGATGATTTTGTGCCATTTATTCTTGTTAATTATGTTGAGATGTATTCATTTGGTTGGGATTGAAAGTTTGTTAGATTTTGTGGGTATATCGTCTACAAACCTTCACGAGACTATAACTCATCCTTTGAGGTAACTCAAAGGTTTAAAGGCTTGTTGCACATGCTAAGTGCAATCGTTTACTCCGCGAAAGTGAGTTCGTTAGTTGTTTTTGTTTTCTCCTTTTGGTTGATGATGTTTTTTGTGCCCTAGACCTTTTATTGCTCGAGGTCGAGCAATTGATAAGTTTGGGGGAGTTGATAGGAGTCGTTTTTACGTGTTCTTAAGCCCCTTTCCGTTTATGTTTTAGGTTCATTTATTGCTTGATTCTTTCCACATGTGCATTTAATTCGTGCATTAAGTGATTTCAGACCTTAAATGGATACAATCGAAGAACGGGCTGAAAAATTACGTATAAAACAAGTTTAGGCCAAGATGCTTTACACCTCCACGACCAAACAAGCAAGAAATAAGTTGGAGTTAGCCAAGATCATGTTTTAGTACCATTTCCGCACACCTGGGCGCCAAATCAGAAACAATATCCACGTTGGAACGCCATTTGGATAAATTTAGAGACCGAATTTGATGCCGTGTCCTTCTACAAAGTTTTAGATCTATGTCTTATCTTTACATGGGGACTTGAATCATCCAATTCGGAGGTCTGTGGAGAAGTTTATGAATAAAACACTATCCCTGCGCTAGAAAATACGAAAGTGGCAGCTCCCATTCTTAGTAGGTGGAAAACAAGAGAATGGTAGTTCACATTCTTGGTAGGAGGAAAGTAAGAGAATGATAGGTGGAAAACAAGAGAATGATAGTTCACATTCTTGGTAGATAGAAAGCAAGAGAATGGTAGGTGGAAAGAAAAGAGAATGGAAGCACACGTTCTTGGTTGATGAATTTTTTTGGCTATAAAAGGAGGATTGGATGCCATCCTACAAACACACTTGAAAACACATTCCCCATTGGGGGAGCCTAAACACATCCTATCATCATCTTCATCATCCTTAGATTAGTTATGAAGATTATCAAGAACCTTTGAAGGTGAAGAAATCAAGAAGCATGGAAGAGATGAAGATCGAAGTTCAACCATCAAAAATACGAGGGAGTTTCTTAGATTGATTTGTTTTTGTCTATGAATATGAATCTTAATTTAAGTTCCTATCTTTCATCTTTTATGATGAAATAGATTTTTCGAACTAAGTCCATGTTGAGGCTTAATTATGATAATTGAGATATAAATTGTGTTTTTCATATTAATTCTATTGTTGCTTTGTGTCTTGATCTTGTTTGAATGCATCATATGCTTAGCTACCATATGCATGATTTATTGCTTAAATTATTCGTTCGAGAGAAGGTAATTTAAGGTGCAAAGAGGATCATCACATAATCCGTAAAAAATAGGGAATTGCCCCTAGAGATAGGTAGAGATTCCCGGGTGCAGTTAGCCGGATTAATCCGGGGAAATTCTAGAACTTGAATGCATGATTGTTGGTTAGATTCTCGGATAGACATATTTAGAGAACCATCAATTAATCATAGGATTATTACAGCTGAGACATCGGGTAGTAATTATTTAAGGTTTTTTCCACCAAAGCAACATTCGTCTAATAATATGAGAACATGTTTATAGTGAAAATTGATTAATTTATGCCAACACATGTGTCTTAGTTGCTCTCTTCCATAGCTATCTTGATTTCGACATCTTGTTTCTTATATCTTACTTTCATAATATTTTAGTTAATTCTTGTTTTAGTTTAAGTTCTTCAATTGCTTTAAAATCATAAACTAAAATACAAGTCCTTGAGGTTCGACAACCCGGACTTTATTGTCCACTTTATTACTACACACGACCAGACCACTTGCTGTTTAATACACGTAAGGATTTTTCGTGTCAGTAAACATGAATCATGATCATATGGATGTTTAAGCACTTTAAAAACTTCAAATACAACCTTCTCATCACCCACATGAAGAGTAAGCTTACCATTGGCGAATTCTATGATTGCCTTACCAATGGCGAGGAAGGGCCTCCCTAGAATCAGCGGCACTTCTATGTCCTCTTCCATGTCAAGCACTACGAAATCGACCGGGAAGTAAAATTTGTCCACTTGCACAATTACATCTTCAATGATGCCCTTCGGGTGCTTAATTGAACGACCCGCCAATTGTAAGGACATCGACGTCAGTTTAGGCTTCCCGAGGCCGAGCTTCTTGAAGATAGAGTAGGGAAGAAGATTGATACTTGCTCCTGAATCGCAAAGCACCTTGTCAAAAGTAAGATGGCCAATAGTGCATGGTACGGTAAGACTCCCCGGGTCCTTGAGCTTACGAGGCAATTTGTTGAGTAAGACGGCGGAGCACTCCTCAGTTAGACAAACCGTTAATATCCTTGAAGAACTTAACATAGTTTGGCATTTGCAAGATAGCATCCACAAAAGGAATATTTATCCTCACCTCCCGAAGAATGGACAAAATACGGAGGAAACTCAGATCCAACTCCTTTTTTTTTTCTTCTGTGCATTTGGAAAGGAAAGACGGATCTCAATGGGAGGAGGAGGCGTTGGAGTCGAAGAACTAGGACTAGAAGACACAGAGTGCGACGCTTGGGCGCGGTGTTGTCGACTCCTCGGCACCGTCTGAACCATGCTCGGGTGCGAATCTGCGAACCGATTTTTCCTGCTGTGTCATGTTTGGCGCCTGGGCGCCGTATGATCCACGCCTAGGCGCGGATGTGCATAACAAATTTTCAGTGCTGAGTGTCACCAACACCTGGGCATGAGGAACGTCGCGCTCGGGCGCGGACATGCAAACAGGATCACTTTCAACTATTTTTCCACTTCTCAAAGCAATGGCATGGCACTGTTCTTTTGGGTTCTTCTTCGTGTCACTTGGTAGAGTACTCGGGGCTCTTCCACTCACCGTGGAGGATATTTGACCCATTTGTGTCCTCATATCCTTCATCTCCATGAACATGTCCTTCATCATATTGTGGAGTTCATTGATCGACGTATCCGATTTCCTTATATGATCATCAAGTCGCTCGTCGATTGTGGGAGGTCGTACTTGCCCTTGCCCTTGTACATTGAGATTTCTCTGCCTCGAAGGTGGGTTGTTGAAAGGAGGCCTCGGGGGTTGATTGTTGAAAGGAGGCCTCAGAGGTTGGTAAATTCCCGGTTGTGCATTTTGTGCGGGGTTTGGTCACTTTGGGATGTTCTCGAGAACATGAAAGTTCAACTGGTGTCAATTATGATTCTCAACAAAATTTACATCTACAACCTCCGGTTTTGGGGCAACCACTTCCTCCAATTCTTGCACCAAAGCAACCCTTCGATTTGGTGGAGGAAGCTCATCATCATCTTCGGGGTAAAGTTCATCCTCTCTATCCATTTGCTCAAGTTTAATCCACACGGTCCTACTATCAAGACCCAAAAGGTCACCACTGGCTCCTGCATTGAGTCGGTGTCGAATCCGAGATCGGACTCCATTATAGAAATGTTGCACTTGCCGTCTCGTGTATAATTGTGATCGGGGCACTTCCGTAACATACCCTTGTACCTTGCCCATGCGGATGCTAAAGACTCGTTCCTTGTTTGTTTGAACCCCTTGATCTCACTTCTAAGATCGTTGATTTTTGATGGAGGGAAGAATTTGTTGAGAAACTCATCTACTAGATCATCCGATGTTCCAATTGATTGTGGGGGCAATGACTTGTACCAAAGAGTCGCCTCATCTTTCAAGGAGAAGTGAAATAATCGGAGGTGGATGGCATCAAGATCTCGGGGGTTGAATTGCATAGTAGAGATCACATTCTCAAAATGATCTAAGTGGTCATGAGGTGAGTCTCTCGAGTCGCCATAAAAAGGCTCCGCTTGAACCATCCCGAACATGTGAGAAGGAATGTGGAAATGTGGAGTAGCAAAGTCCGGGAAGACAATGGGTCCCGGTGTAGTGTGTACCCGGGGTGGTTGATTACCACGAACCGATGGAGGTGCCGGTTGCATAGCTTAGAATATATTTTGCAACCATTCCCTATTTTCCGGGAGATTCATATCGGGAAAGTTCCCATTCGGATTTGGATTGAAATTGTGGGCCATTTCTAGAGTTCGTCCACTAGCCCGAAGAACACGCTCTATCCAGGGCTCCAAATCGAATAGGGGCTCGTTGGATGAGCGGGTCATGCACCACAAACCAAACCTATCAATTAACAAAAGAAACAAAATTAGACTAATACGAAAATAAAAGAAAAGCACGAAATAAACAACAAACTAAGAATTATGAAAACGTAAACGAAAATCAAAAACTAAAAATAAACAAGTCCCCGGCAACGGCGCCAAAAACTTGACACGCTAGAGGCTAACGTGGTTTTGTAGCAAGTGCACTAGTCGTGTGTAGTAATAAGTGGACGGTAAGTCCGGGTTGTCGAACCTCAAGGACTAGTTATTTAGTTTATGATTTTTGATAACAAAAGGTATTAAATTAGAGATTTAACTAAAAAGGAAAGTAGAATAAGCTAAAGCGAAAGTAAAGAGAGATTAAACTTCCAAGGTGGAGAGGTGACTAAGGCTCATGTTCGGGCACATGTTGTGTATTGCTATCCTAAGATCATTACAAATTCATTAGACATACATTGCTATGGTGAAAGCTCCTAAGGTAAAGAATAACCGATGTCTCGTGATAGACTCCTATACTTGAATGGCGGTTTCCTAAGTATGTCTACCCGGAAATCTAACCACTAAGCATGCATTAAAGAACTAGAGATTTCTTGATTAAAATCGAACGACTTCACCCGAGAATCTTTACCTGTGTCTAGGGCAATTCCTATTTGGTCGGTGATGTTGTGAAATTCTTGTACCCTAAGTCAATTTTCTTTCGAATAATTCACCTAGGCATAATATCAAACACATGGTGATCAAGCATATATAAGGCATTCAACCATAAAATCACAACACATTGCAATATACGAATTGAAATGGAAAGTGATCTTATTATGACAATACTAACAACATAGCCTTCTTATGGCCCTAGTTCAACAATTTAGCTCATAAAATTAAGGAAAAAGCTAAGCATAAGATCCATGTTTATAGACAAAGATGAATCTAAAGCTAAAAAACTCCCTACGTTGAATTGATGATCGAATCTTTAATTGGAGGCTTGAATCTCTTCTTTCCCTTCTCTTTTGCTCTGATGAAAAGTGAGGTCCCAATCCCAAGAAATCCCCAAAATTCACTTAGAATTCGAACCCCCTCTTCTTCCTTTCATTTTTGGCCTTTATACCTTCAAAACCGCTATACTGGAACCCAAGCATGGCCTAAGTGGCACCTAGGCGCGATCCAGTTGGCCTAAGTGGCTTGGGGAATAAGTTGACCGGCGCCCAGGCGCGGATAAGGTGCCGCCTAGGCGCCACAATGCGAAATCTTAACCGTTTTCTTGTTTTTCACCGCTGCAATCGTGTTTTCTTCATAACTTTCTCCACGGACTTTGGATTTGGATGATTCAAGTTGCCACATGAAGCCAAGACGGAGATCTACAACTTTTTAGAAAAAAACTTCCTTAGATTCGATTTCAAAATATATTGAAATACTGTGTTTTTGTGCACTTTACGTCAATTGCAGTGATTTTCCACCTTTACTCAATAAGCACATAGGTTATACACATATGTGGCATAAATCAAGCGATAAATGAATCTAAAACATAAACGTAAGGGCTTAAAAGTATGTAAAAATGACTCTTATCAATTATTATTCATATAGTAGTATAAATATACTACTTAGTGAATAATTATCATAAGCCTCCAATTTAACTTTCTCTCCAAGTCAAACACTCGAAACTCTCTCTCTCTCTCTAGCCGTCCTTTAGGAGGAAGAAGAAGGTGATTTTTTGCTCTAATTCCGGTGTGGTGATTTAGAGACAGTGACACGTTTGCTGTTCAGAGAAGAATCACGAAGGCTGGTTCAGAATTCAACATACAAGAAGAAAGGTACATGAATTCTTAACACGACTTGAATATGCGAAATCGAGATGAACCAATTGTGATTATTTATTTTCCGCTGCGTTTTATTGCTAAAAACTCAACAGTTGTTAACCCGTGTTGGTAGTTATCTCGATTGGCCCTCCGAATAACTCCCCTACCTGATATAAACATTGTTTTTCGCTAGACATAACTTATTATTGTGCACTTGACCTTGGGATGTTACTACCAAATGTGTAAACATGTTTTATGTTTTGACGTTATTAAATCATGGATTATAATCCTAATTGACAATGACTTGGCAAATTTTGTAATTACACGCTCTATGATCCTATTTTATGTTTTAGTCCATTGAGTTCTTTAAAGACTCTGCCATCTATCCATTTCTGATGCATGATTTTTTGCTAACTCATGTTAGCTGGAGGCAATATATGCATGTTTGTACATTGTGATATATACTATGTTGCACATTGATATTGTGAAGATTTTTACTTGACACGATACATACAAATTAAATCAAGTTTTTCCAAACGGATAAAATGTACAATTATTTTGGGATACTCTTTTTATTGTGATAAGCAACGTCACACTATATTATCTACTAGGGTATTTAGTCTATTTACATTTCAGTTTAAGTAATATTTAGTTGGTTGAATACCAAGTTTATACTTGGCACCATATGCTATTGTTAATATGTGTCCTTAAGACATATTGTGCATGTAGTAAATACCAAATGAATCTTAATGAAATCATGTCATAATACCACATATATACTTTGCAATTTAACTAACAGTCATTTGATTATGAGGCTTTTAGATGCATGTACCCACATCAACTCTACAACTTGTGATCTTTATATATATTTTTTTCATGTTAATCCCGTATTGTTTTATGGGGGATAGTTTGTTTATCAGGGAGTGTGTCACTGGATTGTTGGCATCATTTTTCATTCACAACAAAACTACAAGACATGTTTAGTGAATATATTTTATACATTATAACCTAGAATTGCAATGTGGCTGATTTTTTTTTTTAACACATTGTCTATACAAATGAAATCATATAATATTTGGTATTTTGGTTTTTGTAGTGTATCTGAAAACTACATTTACTTTAAAAAATGGGGATCAATAAATGTTGCGAAAAAGTTTGAATTAGTGTTGTAGCTGAGGGGTACTCATTAAATTTGAAATGAGCCTGGCATGTACTTTTTGTATTTGAATATATGAATGTATATTGTATGCATGGCTAACCCATGGATTTTTGTTTGTGGTGGGCAATATTGTCATGTTCATTTTCCATGCAGCCCAATAACACATAATAATCTATTTCATTATTTTTGCACATTTTGGTGTTTTGCCCTACCACACATCAAGGCGGTTTGTGTTCATATATATTTTGTTTGGTCATTCATACTCTATCATATTATAATTGCATAAGCTATGTCATTGTTTCGTTTTATTATGTGTAATATTATTTGTCTGTACATTGGCTTAAGTGAATATGCTATACAATGTGTATGTCAAATGTGTTATTGCAGCAATGGGTGTTGCATGTTCGTCTGTGAGCATTCCAAGCATATGATGATATGAATGTAGTATTTAGATTTAATTTGCATATATGATGTACTCTGTATAATTGATTTAATTGTTTCCTTCCACCCATACATATTTTAAATCATATTAGTTTTTACTAACTGTGGACAATCTCCATATCTAAATGATGTGACCATAATCTCTGTTTGTGCAGATGTGGATCTATTTTGTATGTGTGTTTATGCATTTGCAATCATATCAAATTTGATTTATTCAGTTTGTATCACATCATTTTGTTAGGATTATGCCCTCCATGCCATAGAGGAATTATATCATTAGGGCATTACATTTATGTTGTACAAACTTTTATTCATCAATAAAGGCATAGTTTTTGTTCATATCAATCTTGATGGCATTAATATAAGTATTGAACAAGTAAGTCCAAGGTAATCAAGAGGGAGCTTCTACTCCTCAATGTTCTGAGGAGATGGACATTAGAAGTATCGGTTCTTTGTTTAATTAACTAGAGTTCGCAAGTCGACGAGTCTTAATTGGGCATTAAGACCAGACTTGTGTGATGTAAGCTTTGACAAGGAGTGTCAGTCGGTCACTTTGGATGGTGGGAGCTTGGTCATAGATATGTCAATCACATGGGCATTTACTCTTGGATAGTCAATGATTGAATTACTGATTGCGGTAGTATGAGTGAGCCTTAGACTTGAGAATTCGAAAAGATTGGACTTGTGACACTGAACGCGTTATTAGAGTAGTTAGATTCATTTCACCCTTTGGTGGATCAACCTCGAAGTGCTATTCAGAAGGATAAGTGGCAATTGTTCAGTGATTGCCAATAAGGAATTCACTGTCTCAGGTAGTAACGAGTTAACGTCCTGTACGATTGTAGGTAAATGAAATTATAAGTCTTTGGTCAAAGCAGGAGACTTATGTATAGTACGTAAGAGTAGTTCAGTAATTTAATCTTAATATGATTCCTTAAAAGCACAACATCGAGTCCTGTGAGTTTGACATATTCCATGACTCTCATTCGATCGGGATGTTAAAGTGAAGGGTTTATACTCACATGGTATCTGTGACCTAAAGGTTCGTATTGATCCATTTATTTCAATTGGATTTCGATGTGAGTACACGTGATTGGCTTAGTGACACTCACATCCTTGGTTTCCTCCCAATGCTAATTGAAACGAACATAGAGAGTCGTGCTTAAAAGGAATTGAGCAAAAATAATTCTTTCGTTATCAAATACATAAAATAGGTAATTTGCTATTTGATGAGCAAATTAATTTATTTGATTAATTGGATTAATGGAAATAAATTAATAATAAATAACTAGATGTATTTATTACGAACGCATTAATTTATGTGATTAATGAAAATAAATTAATTATAAAAAAATAGACTTATTTATTATACTCATCCTTTTATTAAATAATTAGATTATTTGATTTGGAGGAATATTAATTAGTATTATATTTTAATTGAATTAAAATGTATTGGACCTAATTAATAATTGGACTAAGTTGAAAGTCAACTTAGCCCAATAAGGATGATGATAGGCGTGTGTTTGGCGTTTTTAGAGGAGTTGGATGGGCTCAAGGAATTAGTTAATTCCAAGCTCATAACTCTTTATAAATATCTATCACTGGTTCAGTCAAAATCTAACTCTCACAATTAGATTTGATAGCAAAGAAAGAAGAGAAAATTTTCTCTCCTACCCTTGGATAAGTCGTCAGCCATAGTGGTCTTGAAGGTGGTGGATTTTTCTTCGAAGCTAGTTCCGACATGATATCTAAAGGCAAGAGTTTGGAGCTGCTACCCGGAAGATCAAGACTTTTGTCGAAATCAAAAGCTCGGTAAAAAGGATGAAATTAGATTTCATCTTCATGCTTACTTTTTGAAAATTACATGAAAAAATTATTAAAACCCAAAAGTGATCCAATTGAGAATCCGGATCTGTTTTTATCGTTTCCTCTGCACATGAATACAACATTCACAACAGTGGTATTAGAGCCAACTTTTGGCTTTTAACGATTTTTGATATGAATATGTTGGATTTCATGTTTGTGATGAAAAATTTAATTGGATTAATATTTTTCATGGTTAAATTTATTTTTTGAAAGCTAAATCTGAACCAATAAATATGATTATGTAATTTATGTTTTGAATATGAATCAATTTTTATATTGGATATGAATATGTGATGAAAAATATGATTGGATTGATATTTTTTGTTAGATTTATTTTTGAAAGTTAAATCTGAGTCGAAAATTAGATTTTGCGATTTATGTTTTGAATGTAAATCAAAGCTTTTGTATTGGATATGAACTTATACATGAACATGAATATGTAGTTTGAATAATCTTTGATTTCGGCTTGAAAAAGTCGAAACGGCGCAGCCTAACGGGCGCACGCGCCACCCGACAGTGTGCCTACACGGCGCCTGCTGGGCAGGCCACACAGCACCTGCACAGCAGGCACTGTGTTCAGCGTAGCGGGTAGCGAGGTGACCCTTGAGTGACCAGGTTTTTTTGTTTTTTTAAATATAAAACCGGGTTTAACCGGACATGTCAAACCATGGTTTCGACCCATGGGTCAAACCCATGGATAGACCCATGGGTCAACCCAATTTTTAAAATTAAATATTTATTTTAAAATAGTTTTAAAATTTATTAAAGGATAAAATAATTTTAGAAATTAGTTTTATGCCTAATTTTAAATTAGATTTAAAATTAAAATAATTCTAGAACAAAGAAATTTATTTTGAATTAAAATTTTTTGTCAAATCAATTTAGAATTGATTTTTTGAAACTAAATTGGATTTATTGTCAAATAGGAATAGAGTTAAATTAATTTTTAAATTAGATTTAAATTAATTCAATTATTTTTCAAACCACATCTAATTAAAATTGGATTTTAATTTAATTTTTTTTGAAAGAACTCCAACGTGTTAGCTATCTTTTAATATTTTGGTGTTTGATATTGTGGGATGCCTTCCATGGACTAGATTTCTTTATGAGTTTTGTTTTCTGGGTTGTACCGGGTCTTTTGAAACCCCCCAGTTTGTATTTTATTTTTTATAGAAAAATGTATAGGATGCATTTATATCTATGTAATTTGAATAGGACCTTTTGGAAATGGATGTACTTGGAGCTGGCTGACCTTGAAGTTAGACATAGGTTAGATCTTATAGGTCTCCTAACCCTCGATTCAGCCATTGACTTGACTCAATCTAGATAAGTCCATAGAATGCATGTGTGATAGAATTGCTAGGCGTTTTCTATTTTATAATCCATGTATACGCGCTATAAATGGATAATATGCAAAGTGAGACCAATTTAATCCCAAATTCTCCCATTGGATAATATTACTGAATTTAGATTAAAAGGGAATTGGATGTCCCGACTCTCAATTAAACTTAGGAGAAATTGAATAAATATAATATGCATAATTTCATCCCAGTAAGTGGGGGTTATGCATTGTGATATTTATTTGAAATCTCTAAGTGCATTAGATGCCATCAAACAAAACAAATTCCACCCCATATATCGACAGAGGGTTGCAAGGTGGAATTTAATTGTTAGATTGATTGGAAGTTGATGGGCCCAAGTTCAGATAGATCACAACCTATATATCGTTAAAGGGTTCCGATCTCGTGATCTATGAGCCAAACTAATGACTGAATCGCATGTTGGATGATGATGGCAAGGATTGCCACTTTAATAAAATTAGTGAGCCATATATCGTTAAAGGGTTGTAACTCACCGACTTTATTAAAGAACTCAATCACTCAGTACGAAGTCTTTCCAACGAGATATTTGAATATTGCAGTGGGAGTGCAATGATTTGAAAAATGTAGTGGGAGCCAAGTAAAAATTCAAAGTCCTATCTAATTTTACTCAGTGTACAACATAAAGACCTAATTGAATCTTTCTTTATTCTCTGCAGTTATTTTATTTTCTCTCTCAAAATGGTTAACCTATCTTTCAACGTTACTTGAGAAAAACGTCCTCACTGTACCAAATTATATTGACTGGCTCAGAAATTTGAGGATTGTCCTAAGTTTAGAGTCCCTTAGCTATGTACTCGAGGCTGACAAACCCGCTGCCCAGCTGAAGAGGCTGAGGACAATGAATGTGAAGCATATAACACTTGGCGTAATGATGACATTCGGGTGAAGGGTTACATGCTCGGCTCCATGAACAATGAATTGCAAAGATCCCAAGAGAACATGGATGACTCGAGGTTGATCATGATGCATCTCAATGAGCTTTATGGAGAGCACAATAGAAGTGCTCGATATGATATATAGAGAGAGCTCTTCAGAGCTAGGATCGGAGAAATAGTGAAGGTGGGAGATCATTTACTCAAAATGATTTCAATGATTGAGAGATTGGAAGCTCTCAATTTTTTCATGGATTTCCACCTTCAAACTGATCTCGTCCTACAATCACTCCCTAGCTATTTTTCCCAGTTCATTGAACTTCAATATGAATGAGATCGAATGTACATTAGCTGGGCTAATGAACAAACTCATTAGTGCCCTGGGCCAAATGAAGCCAAAGAGAAAGGAGTCTGCTCTAGCCATCTCAACCTTTGGAGAGACTTCGAGTTCTAACAAGAGAAAGAGGGGTATGAAAAAGAAGGGAGCGTTGAAGGCTGAGGGAAACATAGGAAAACGAAAGGCTGCTAAGAAGTATAGAGGGCACATGCCAAAGAAGACAGATATCTTCCTTTACTGTGAAGAGGTCGGTCACTGGAAGCGTGACTGCCCGAAGCTAAAGGCTGATATTGCTGCAGATATGGAACTCTATATTTTAGAAACTAATTGTTCTATGACTGTATTCTCCACTTCATGAATTCTAGACTCAAGAGCTAGGGCTCATGTCTGTTTTTAGAAAAAAGATCTGGAAAGAAGTAAGAGGCTAGAGGAGCAAGAAGTGATGATTCATGTAGGCAGCGGGCATAGTGTGGCAGCTACTCACATATGATCCACTTCTTTATCTTTATCTATTGGACATTTACTAGTTCTAGATGGTTGCCTTATTTTGCCCAATGGCCTTAAAAATATTTGTTCTATTACCGTATTAGTTAGACTTGGATACGATTTTCGGTTTTTGAACAATGTTTGCAATATTTATTTTAGAAATAATTTTGTTGGCTCTGCATCTTTAGTAAATGGTTTATATTACTTGAATGTCCAAAATAGATGTATTGTGAATACAATCACCAAGAAACGAGGTATGTCTGGGTTAAACCAAAGACTCATTTGACACTTGAGACTAGGTCATGCTGGAGAATACAAGATTCGTGAACTTGAGAAAAATGAGCTAATAAGCACATTTGGGTCGGACCCACTCCCCACTTGCGAATCTTGTCTCAAAGGCAGAATGATTAGGCCACACTTCACAGGGTATTTTTACTAGCCAATGAAGTCCTTGGTTTAATACACACGTTTGCGGGCCTTTCAAGGAAGTGGCTCGTGGAGGTTTTCAATACTTCGTTACATTTATTGACGACCACTCTAGGTATGGTCTCGTTACCTAATGAAGCATAAGTCAGTGAATGGTTCAAAGAATTCAAGGACTTGGTTGAAAACCAAATTGGCAAATGTATTAAAACACTATGAACTGATCGAGGTGGAGAATATATGAGTGCCGAATTTGGTGAGTTTTTAATTGAACATGGAATTGATTACAATTGACTCCTCCTGCAACTCCACAAATAAATGGGGTAGTCAAACGATGAAATAGAACACTATTAGATATGGTTTGATCGATGCTCAGCTACACGGATCTTCCCATATCGTTGTGGGGCCATGCATTGCTCGCAGCAGCCCACATCTTGAATAGGTGTCCATCTAGGTCGGTTCCTAAAACTCCTTATCAGATATGGAGTGGAAAGACGCCTAGTCTTAAACACATTAGGATATGTCCAGCCTATGTGAAAAAGACAAAGATGGAGAAATTGGAAGATAGCTCTTTAAAAGGTCGATTTGTTGGTTTCCCAGAAGATTCTATGGGATACCTTTTCTACCCCCACGATGATCAAAGAGTCATTATGGCCCTACATGCATATATTCTCGAAAACGAGTTCATTTGAGAAGGTGGTGCAGGAAGAAAGATTGTTCTGGAAGAACAAAATGAAATCCCTTTTGAGACCATTGTTCAAGAGACTCAAAATGAACCTAACCAAATGCAACCACCGTCGCGTAGATCGAGTAGAGTATCTCAGCCGCTTGAGAGATAAGGTTATCTTCTACATAGAGAGCATAATTTGTATGCTCTAGCAGAAGGAAACTATGGAGATGATCCTTCTACTTTTGAGCATGCAATGGAGGATATAGATTCTGCGAAATGGCTTGAGGCTATTAAGACAGATATGGATTCGATGTACTAGAACCAAGTCTGGACTCTAGTGGATTGTCCTAGGGGTATTGCACAATAGGATGTAAGTGGATCTACAAGAGAAAGATTGGTCCGGATGGCAAGGTCGATACCTTTAAAGCTATGTTATGCATGAGACCGGACATTGCCTACACTGTGTTATGAACGAGAGCGCAAGTGTACACTATGTTATGCACGAGACCGGACATTGCCTATACTGTGAGTGTGGTAAGTAGGTTTCAAGCTAACCCGGGGGAAACGCATTGGATTTCTGTGAAGTGTATCCTCAAGTACTTGAGAAGAACTAAGCATATGTGTTTGACATATGGAGATAGGGAATTGAAAGTGGAAGGTTATATTGACTCTGACTTTCAGTCTGATATCGATGGCCGTAAATCTATATCGGGGTAGTATTCGCTTTAAATGGTGGAGTAGTGAGTTGGAAAAGTTCCAGGCAAAGCATGACGACTGACTCAGCCACTAAAGCTGAGTACATGGCTTCCTCTGAGGCGGTAAAAGAGGCTATTTGGACAAAGAAGTTCGTGGCTGAACTTCAAGTGGTTTCTGTTAGGAAATTTCATGTTAGATGTTTTGATGATGACAAGATAGGATTTTATGTTAGACCCCAAATACAATGTAAGTTTTTGCTGCGATAGATCTTTGTATAAGCGTTTGAAAGTATGTAATTTTCTTTAGGCTTGTAATTTTTATCTTTATAGATTTTAGACTAAGTATTAGATACCGAATCACTAATAGAATTCTAGGTGAGTCTATTAGAGAAGAAGTTGAAGATCAGCGTCTGAAGTCAGCTGAAGATAAAGATTTGCTCTTAGCGCCTGTCAAACGCTAAAGGACTATTTCAGGATTTTTTTTAATCACGCTCTCAAATCATTCTAGCGATCCGATGTCAGATTCACCTGAATTAAATCCTCAATTCATGAAGGACTTAAATGCAGTCATTCAACGAACATTTATTTCCAACGGGAAATAAATTCAAATGCATTAAATGCCTGATAAGAGCATTAAATGTGATAAGCCACTATGACTTGTGGACAAGCCACCTTTTGACTAGACTGTCAGAACTTCAGAGTTTATAGCTGCTCCCATCCAATCGATGCCAGCATATTTTCAGGAATGTCAGGTTTTAGGTAAAATCATGCGCTGCGTGAAAGGCACACTCTCACATGTGTCCAACGGACAGATCCCTAGAATTGCCTATAAGTATCTTACCTTCAGCAAACCCTAAAAGTGTGGTACATAATATTACAAGAGAAACTTACGTACCTGCACAAGAGAAAACTTAGAAACTCCATAGCTAAAAATCCATCAAGCTTTTTATCTACATTCCAGATAGTCACAAATATCTCAAAACTCTTCCAAAGAAGAAACCTAAATTCCCATTGAGATATTCCAAGTTGGACGAAGTGCACTTTACTCAGCGTTAGGAGACAATGATGCATTGTTCAACAAGATCAAGCAATGTAAGACTTCCAAAGAAATATGGGATAAGTTGGCTATAGTGTGTGAAGGATCGGCACAAATGAAGGAGAATAAGCTCTCCATAGCCATGCAAAGATTCAAGCATTTCAAGATGCAGCCCAATGAGACGCTAGAACAATTGGACGCAAGATTTACTTTGCTCATTACCTAGTTAGCGTCACTAGATAAGGAATTGACCAACAAGGAAATCGTCAATAAGATTTTCAGAAGTCTTCCAAGTAAATACTTGATTAAGACTGTTGCTATGAGAGAATCACAGACCTTGGAGACTCTTACTCCAGAACATGTGTTTTTAGAGTTAAAGGCATTTGAATTCGAATAGGGTGAAGTCAGCGACACATCGACTGAATCAGGAGCTTTAATCGCTACTACCAAAAGTAAGGGTAAAGCGGTTAGCGAAGTGAAATCAACAGAATCAAATGAAGAAAATGAAATGTCCTTATTGGTCAAGAAATTCAAGAAATTTCTAAGATATGAAAAGAGAAATCCTATTGGACAAACTTCATTTCAAACCCCCCCTGCTCCAGCGCCTCAGTATCAAGCGCCAGTGTACTCTGCACCTCAACCAGTAGCGCCAGTCCCTTACCAAGAGCCTACGACTCCTACTCTAAATCTCTCAGCGCCAGTCGGATCAAAGCGATTATTCACTGAACAGAAAATGAAAACTAATTTGTGTTATAATTGCAGAAAACCAGGGCACTACCAGGTAAATTGCCCTTATCCAAATGTGTCTAAGCCCACAAGGCAAGACTATGCGGATAGAAACCAATTCAGGAGCAACCTTCGCTAACAAGGTTTGCTAGCGGAATCTGAACCATTCCCCGCACCTGAAGAGGATTTGGAATCATCAGATGAAAGCAGTGATGATGAGCCAACAAGCGACTCAGCGTTGATCTGTCTCATGGCAAGAGAAGATGAAGCGTTTGACAAATCGCTACCAGAGGTAACCAATGAATTATCTCTTCCTCTTCCTTATGATGAATTACTTGACAAAGTTAATGAATATTATAAAGATTGTCAAGAGGCCGCCAAAATATATCAAAACGATCTAGCTATTATCTCATCACTCATAAGAGATAAAGTAACGCTCAAAGTAGAGTTGAAAGTTCAACAACAATGCATTGAGAAGAATCAATCACTTGAGAGTGAGATTATTCAATTAAAAACCGATCTTGATATAATAGTCAAGAGAGAAGCTGATTTGATCGCTAGACTTGCCAAATCAGAGCAGGTCGTCTCATCATTATCAAAAGCTTCTAGAAAGTTGGATAATGTGACTGAGGTAACTAGACTATATGGTGAAAAAGACCGGTTTAGGATACAATAAATTCGGTAAACAACCTAATAAATCTATTGTTACGGCGAACAACAAAGGAAATGGTGTTTTCTTTGTTGAGAAAGGTTCACAAAGTCAAACGCTGAATGAACCAAGCAACAATGGTACGAGGCTAAATGAGAAAGCCAAAGCTGACTCAGGCAAGGGTAAGGCTAAAGCAAATGATTCACAAAGAAAGGTTCATCTAAACGCTCAAAAAGCTAAGGATAAACCTAACCACTGTGAATCAAGCGCTAAGCGTTCAGCACCAAAAGTGCAACCCAAGCCAGCGCCAAGGAAATACCAGCGTCAATATCCAAGACAGTCAAGATCATATTATCGATACTATGATGATTATGATTATGACTACTATTATAATCGAGGATATTATTATACACTCAAAAAGCACACACAACACGATGTGAAACCCAAGAAGGTCAGTATTCCCACAATGAAGACTAGGCAAATATGGGTTCCTAAAGTTCTAGTTCAAACCAATGTTACTAACAAAGAAGGACCCAATGCAACATGGGTACCTAAGAAGAATTAGAATTATCCTTTAAATGTAGGTACCTAGAGCCAACACTGATACTTCAGTTTGGTACATTGATAGTGGATCGTCAAGACACATGACGGGTTCCAAAGATCTTCTAGTCAACTATCAAGCTACCAACGGTCCTCAAGTTATATACGGTGATAACTCCAAAGGTAAAACCAAAGGTATAGGTATCATGCATAGGGGGAACATCATGATTAGTGATGTATATTATGTTGAGGGTCTTAAGCATAATTTGTTAAGCATTAGTCAATTTTGTGATAAAGGCTTTGAAGTAAAATTTTCAAGCGACTTCTGCTATGTTAACGACGCTAAGACTAAGTCTACTAAACTAAGAGGTAAAAGAACAAACAATGTATATTTAGTAGATTGGGATTCTACAATTGATAACAACCCCACATGCTTTGTTGCTAAAAGTCAAAATGAATTGGGTTGGTTATGGCATAGAAAAATGAATCACCTCAATTTTAAGGCAATCTCTCAATTAATATCGCTAAATCTAGTAGAGGGATTACCTAAAGGTTCCTTTCAGAAAAATCGCTTATGTGATGCATGCAAAATGGGTAAACAAGTTAAATCATCTTTTAAAAAGAAACCATGCCTATCTACTTCTAGAGTTCTTGAACTATTGCATCTAGATTTGTTTGGTCCCATTCAAGTCATGAGTGTTTGTGGTAAAAAGTACTCGCTAGTAATAGTTGATGATTTCTCTCACTATACTTGGGTAGAATTCCTAGCGACCAAAGATGAAACTAGTGTCAAGCTCACATCGCTAATTCGTCAATTACAAACTTATAAAGATTTAAAGGTGACAAGAATTAGAAGCGACAGAGGAACTGAATTTACTAACCAATTTGTTGAGAAGTTTTGTATAGACTTTGGAATAATTCATGAGTATTCTGCTCCTAGAACACCTCAACAGAATGGAGTTGCTGAGCGACGGAACAGAACGCTTAAAGAAGCCGCTAGGACGATGTTAGCAGAGTCCAAGCTGCCTCAAAGGTTTTGGGCCGAAGCCATCAATACCGCTTGCTACACTCAGAACCAGTGTATGATCAACAAGAAACATGAGAAGACTCCATATGAGTTGTGGAAGGGACGTAAGCCTAACGTTTCATATTTTCATGTATTTGGTTCAAAATGTTTTATTCATAACAATGGATCCCACAGCTTAAAGACTTTTGATCCTAAAGCGGATGAGGGAATCTTTCTAGGCTATGCCAAGAATGGAAAGAGTTTTCGCATCCTAAATAAAATCAAATCAAAGGTTGAAGAATCCATTCATGTTGTGTTTGATGATGCTAACCAAGAACTAAGTAAGGTTAATCCTGATGATGTAGGAATTGAAGATCTCACCCAACAAGCGTCACAAATCAATCTTGGTGATGATAATGATGACGAAGATGATGAGATTCGCGTACCTATTCCTAAGGATACTCGTGAGGTTAACAATGGTGATAATGTCAGAATTGCTGATGACCATGAAGAGAATGATCATCAAGAGCAGATTGGAACTGTGAATGATACAACGACTGTGCAAGAGACAAATGAGAGTCAAGCGATTGACAACCAAGAGTCTCTCAACCCGTTCCAACCAGACCACAAATGGCTTAGAGACCATCCACCAGAGCTAGTAATCGGAGATATAGAAGCACCTGTTAGAACTAGGTCAGCTACAGTTAATGAGGCCATGTTCGCAAGTTTTCTATCTCAAATGGAACCAAAGAAAGTGGATGAAGCGCTCAGTGATTCAAGTTGGGTAGAAGCGATGCAAGAAGAGCTTAACCAATTTGAGAGAAGCAAGGTTTGGACGCTAGTACCAAGACCAACTCACCAAGGAGTTATTGGGACTAGATGGGTTTTTAGGAACAAAATGGACGAAGATGGTATTGTTACCAACTCACCAACTGTTGTGGATATCGCTAAGGAAGTAGCTCAAGATCTTCCAGACGCTGAAACTTCACAAGTCAGTAAAGCGACTGAGCATCCTGAGAGGTCGATAGAAGTGGCGCCCATCCCAACAGAAGCAACTGCTCTTGTTCCTACTCCAACAGGACCTCCTCCTCGTGTCATCGATTTCTTTCCTCGTGGATATACTCCTAATATTGAATTCTATTATGCCGCTAGAGAACGAGACACCCAGACGCTTGTAGAGCTCAAAATCTCTTTTCAAAACACTCTCCATCGACCTGATCTTTCTAACTCTCAAAAGTTTGAATTCTTTGAGCAGTTTGCCGATTTAGGACTCTACAACCTGGAGCAACTTCAATCTCGCTTAGAGTACATTCGAAGACCAGCGTTCAATAGAACAGAATTTGACAAAAAACAATTTAATTTCACCGGTCGCTCAGACGAGTCATTCTATCCTCTTCGAGCCAGCAAGATTGTCTTCAAGAATCCCCACATGGGCGATTGGAACAAAAATCCTGATGAGGAAGATCTAAACAAAATAGGATATTCGGCTCTCCCCAAAGTCGTCAACTCTCCTCAAAATGCCCTCTCTCCTAATCCACTCAAGCTTTGGAAAGGAAAAGGACCAGTAGTTGTTGAGCGTCCAAATCCTGTTAATTCATGGATAGAAGATGAAGCCCGAGTATATCTTACCAGATTATGGGCTGAGGATTACGATGAAAAAACTACACGCTTCGAGAAATTCCTTGCCGCTAGAAAAGAACCAAAGAAAGCTGACAAGCTTGGCAAGCGATGGATGATGGATACAGCCAGATGGGCTGAAGAGTTCGTTCTACATTTCTATACTCTTGAAGAACTCATAAGATATCCATTCCTCTTTGAATTCGGAATTGAATACAGACGCCGAGGACTTGCGACCTTTTTGCTTCAGCAACGTCAGCATATTGCCGAAAATGTTAGCGCTCTACCGGGTTACAGGCAACCCATTGAGACATACATTGGTCAACAGCTAGCCTTATTCAGCCAAGGTGGACACTACATCTTGCATCCTCGTCAAGCATTTGTTCAGCGCATCTTTCCCGATCTGAACGAAGAAGCCTCCTCCAGCAAATAGCCGTTTCTTCCTGGACAAAGTCAAATTTTTGTCGACGTGTCAAATGAACATGCTGAGTTTGCTAAACTCCACAGAGATATAAGAGCTGTGAGAGAAAATGCACAAGCGTTGGACATCAGTTTCAACCACTATTCAGGACTGAACGACTTCCGAGGATACAATCTTCACCCTGTGCTCTTTTGTCAACAGAACATTCAAGTGGCCAAGATGATATCGCTGATCAGGCCAGTGGACCAAGAAGCAGCTCAAGCGCTGATGCCATTTATTTTGGACTTTTTCCAATCTTATACTTCAGGAATTCATTTGCCGGAAGGCGTGCAACTTGCTCTAAGAACTGAAGAGCGAGAGGACGCTATGTTCTTTATTCTGTAAAGCAGCCTGGTAAGTCCAAGGCATGTGATGGAAGCGCTCGACCCACTCTGGGTCATTGCTATTGAAGAGTCTTCTCCTTCCGTCCAAATAATTGAAACAGTCGATTCTCCTACTGTGGATGACGCTCAAATTCCCGAAGCTTCTTTGCCAGATCCTTCTAGCGCCCCAGTGGTTGAGCCCCCGTCAGCGATCAAATATCCTTCAATGGATCAAGCGATTGAAGAAGTGCACGCTGAAATTGCTCAAAAGCCGGACGAGCCATTTATCAGAGATAAATTCAAAGGTAAGGCTGCAATTTCTAGCTCTTACGGACTTATTCCATCTCCTGAGCGTCCTTCTTTCGATTCGGATTCAGAGAGTGATTCAGACGCTAGAGATTTCAGACAGGCAGTACGGAACTCGCTCACCAACGTTGAAGGTTCATGCTCCAAGATATTTGAGGCTGCTGATAGATAAATCCGCATAATGTCTGATACCCGAAGTCGTGATATTGCAAACGCTTCCAATAAAAGCACTATCACAATCATGAACAGCATATCACCACTTGTCGCTGAACTCTCATCCGAATTCAATCGTCACTTAGCTCAGAGCGCTTCGGCTGATGCTGAAAGACATACTTCGACCGATGCCCGTGCTCAGAGCATCGCTCATCAAGTCGCTCTCTTAGTTGACGAAGTTCGACTCTTGCGAAGAGAAGTCGCCGAGTTGAAAACCTCTCTTGATGATGCCAAGAAGGGGGAAAAGGAAAAAGAAAAGCATCAAGCGTCCAAAGCGATATCAAAGACAGATAATAAAAATTGGCGATCAATGTTTGAAGAACTAGTGAGCATCAAGAAGATGCTAACTAAAAAGAGAAAACCAAGATATTATCTAGGAAAATATCCGCTTCCAGAATTGGACGTCAATTTCTTGGAAAGTATGGGATTTCAACCTTTTGCCGGTCCGCTTAGACGACCAATCAATTGAAAACCATCAAAAGATCCAAGAAAAGATATCTTTCATGATTTAATTCGTGATCTTGGAATTTTGCCAAGAGAATGGACAGAAAGGTTGTTAAAACTTAATGAAAGCGCTAGACTTCATAGGCATGATTACGATGAAGTTCAACATACGACAATGATCAACATTGATCGTCTCCTGTTGGACTTAGCGCTAGAAGTTCTCCAAGGCAAAGAAAGAGCAAAGCGACAGAAAAAGTGAATGTATCTTTCTTCTTATATTTATATTTCTGTTGTCGCTTTCATTATATTACTTTCAGTATAAATCATGTATGCTTATTCTTTCAATATATGAATGATCTATCGCTGAAACAACTTGTTGAGGCTAATCTAACATTAGCTAACTTTACTAACTTTTTAAAAGTTAACTTATACTTTATTTGGGCTTTTCTTTTAAGTAACTCTTAAAAATTATAAAAGAGTTATAAGAGTTAAAAGTCTTGACATCATCAAAAAGGGGAAAATTGTTAGGAAATTTCATGTTAGATGTTTTGATGATGACAAGATAGGATTTTATGTTATACCACAAATACAATGTAAGTTTATGCTTTGATAGATCTTTGTATAAGCGTTTGAAAGTATGTAATATTCTTTAGGCTTGTAATTTTTATCTTTATAGATTTTAGACTAAGTATTAGATACCGAATCAGTAATAGAATTCTAGGTGAGTCTATTAGAGAAGAAGTTAAAGATCAGCGTCTGAAGTCAGCTGAAGATAAAGATTTGCTCTTAGCGCCTGTCAAACGTTAAAGGACTATTTCAAGATTTTTTTTAATCAAGCGATCCGATGTCGGATTCACTTGAATTAAATCCTCAAGTCATGAAGGACTTAAATGCACTCATTCAATGGACGTTTATTTTCAACGGGAAATAAATTCAAATGCATTAAATGCTTGATAAGAGCATTAAATGTGATAAGCCACTATGACTTGTGGACAAGCCACCTTTTGACTAGACTGTCAGAACTTCAGAGTTTATAGCTGCTCCCATCCAATCGGTGCCAGCATATTTTCAGGAATGTCAGGTTTTAGGTAAAATCACGCGCTGCGTGAAAGGCACATTCTCACATGTGTCCAACGGACAGATCCCAAGAATTACCTATAAATACCTTACCTTCAGCAAACCCTAAAAGTGTGGTACATAATATTACAAGAGAAACTTACGTACCTTCACAAGAGAAAGCTTAGAAACTCCATAGCTAAAAATCCTTCAAGCTTTTTATCTACATTCCAGATAGTCACAAATATCTCAAACCTCTTCCAAAGAAGAAACCTAAATTCCCATTGAGATATTCCAAGTTGTTTGTTCTTCCCAAAAACAAACAAAACCTTGTGATAAACCTTCAACCTTTCATCTGGGTGAGAAAGAAGTTGAAAACCCCTTACAGGCAGTATTTTCTGAGTGAGAGAAGCTTGTAGAAGGTGATCTTCATTGGTGCTAAAATCTGTGTGATCAAGGAGCCCGAGACCTTTTTCATCCTTTGCTATTTTGTAGAAGATTCTGTGTGATTCTTCGAAAATCATCCTAGTAAATTCCTCCAAGTGAAAGAGGAGAAGAAGGACGTAGTTGGGATTACATCACCCAGTGAACCTTACAATCTCTTGTGTTCTTTACTTTATTTATTGTCTTGATTTACATTATATTATGTTCTTTGAAAAAGACAAGCTAATTGCAAAGTGATTAATTAACCAATCCAACGCTAAAAATCATTTCCGCTGTGCTAACCTTAATTAAGCGATCTAGGCGTTACCCTACTTTGGTAAATTGCTAAAATCACTAAGTTTAAGTTATCTCTGCTGAAGCGACTGACCCAAGCGCTCAGCTTCTAAGCGTTCAAATCTTTAAAAGTGATACAAAATTTTTGAAGTCGAAAAAAGACTTCAGGGTCTATTCAACCCCCCCTTCTAAACCTTTTCATATGTCACTTGGGACCACCAGTTCCTGACATGGAGCTCCTATTGCCACTATTCTATGACAACAATGGAGCCATAGAGCAGGCTAAGGAACCCAGGTCTCACAATAAATCTAAACATAGTGAGAGAAGATACCACATCATTAGAGAGATCGTTAGAAGAGGTGACATCGCCGTGCATAGAATAGATTCAGCAAATAACGTTGCTGACCCACTGGCCAAGCCACTTTCACAGGCGTGCTAGAATGACATCTTGAGAAGATGGGTATTAGATACCATAGCGATTGACATTGAGTGCAAGTGGGAGATTGTTAGGATTATGCCCTCCATCCCTTAGAGGAATTAGATTATTAGGGTATTACATTTATGGTGTGCAAATGTTGGGAATTGATATACGAAAAACGCAGCGGAATAAAATTTTGATTCTCGAAGCCATGGATCAATTTGAGCTCTCGTTGATTTTAAACAAAGACAAGAAATACGAAAATGTAAATAACCTTATTGTAGTGTGTTTCGTTTTTTGATCTACCGTCTACAGCAGCAATCCTCGGGACTCCTACCTCTAGATAATCACGCACGGAATTCGCCAAAAATCTTCCTCCTCCATCTCCAAATGGCGGCTAGAAGAGAAGAAGAGGTAGAGAATATTTTCTCTATTATTTACTGTGTTATTTTGGTGGCAACTAATGAGTTCTTAACCTAAGTCTAAGTGTTGGAGGATTAAAATGGAATCCTCCTACTTTGACCAAGGTTACATGCCTCGTAGGCTTATGTGGATAGCCAAGTGGGCTAAGTTGGCCCAGTCAACTTAGTCCACTTTTAATTTAATTACATTTCATATTTAATTAATTAAATATGTATGTGACTAAATTAATATTTAATTTAACAAAATTTATTTAACCCAATTAAATAAATATTCAAATTAAATATTCAAACTAATTAATGAATTTAATGTTCCATTGTTTAATCTAATTAAACAACTAATTAAATTAATTCGTCCACTCAATTCATTTGTCCATCTAATGACAAATTACAAAAATGCCCCTCCAAGTACACAAAGTGATTTCCCGCTCATTCCATTTAGCGCGACTCTCTAGGTTCGTCTTGATTGGCAATGGGAGGATACCAAAGGATGTAGGTGACACCTAGCCAGCTCCGTGGCTCCACATCGTAGACCAACCAAGTACGAAATGACTATGTTACTACGAACCTCCTGACTATGAATTCCATATGAGTATAAGCCCTTCACTGATGTAGCCCGATCGAGTGAGAGTCATGGAATAAGTCAAACTCACATAACTCGATGCTATGCTATGAATCATAGTAACATGAAATGACACAACTGCCCTCTGTGTCCCACACAAGTTAGTTCTATTGCTTTGGCCAAAGACTTTCCATTTCAATTACCTATGATCACATAGGGTATCTCCTCGTTTACTTTTGAGACAGTGAATCCCTTCTTGGCAATCACTTCACAACTGCTACTTACCCATTGGGATCGCACTTCGAGGTCGGCCCCACCAACGGGTGAATTGGGCCTAATTACTCTAGTAATAGATCCAACGTCACAAGCACATCGTGATATTGAATCCTCAAGTCAAAGGCTCACACATACTATCATAGTCAGTAATCCAATCATTGACAGTCACTGAGTAAACACCCATGTGATCGGATTACTGTGAGCCGTGTTCGAATACATTTATTCCATTAATATATCTATGACACAAACTCTCACTATCCTATAGTGTTCAACTGACACTGTTTGTCAGAGCATGTGTCATACAAATCTATGCGAATCTTAATGCCCAATTAAGATTCTTTGACTTGCGAACCCTTTTGAGTGTTCAAGTACCAAGTCCTTCCAGTGCCCTTCTCCTCATCCCAAAAGCAGTGGAAGACTTTCCTTGATACACATGGACTAGTTATTTGTTCATTACTTATAAATGCCATGAAGGTTTACATGAACAAAAGATAATGCCTTTCTATATTTATCATTAGGCGTATAATACAACTAAGTGCCCTACTTAATCTAATTCCTCATTGGCATATGAGGACACATTCCTAACAATCGCCCACGTGTACTCAATGCCAATTGCCATGGTATCTAATACCCATCTTCAGAAGATGTCAATCTAGCACTGCCTGTGATATTAGCTTGGTCAGTGGGCCAACCATGCTTTTGGCTGCGGCTATTTTCTGCACGGCTATACAACCTTTTTCCAACAATTTCTCCAATCATGTGATACTCTCTCTTAATGTGTATGGACTCATTGCGAGATCTTGGTTCCCTTGCTCTGCGCTACAGCTCTTTTGTTGTCACAGTGACAACGAGAGCCATAGGCTAGGAACCATTTGAAGTTCCTCCATGAACTTTAAGATCCAAACAATTTCCTTGGTAGCCTTTGAGGCAGCCTTATAATCACTCTCAGTAGTGGAAGCACTTTGCTTGAAACCTTTCCAAGCCTTTGTTCCACGGTTGAGGGTGAGTACAAACCCATGTGTGGACTTTCAGTCGTCCATGTCAGACATGTAATTGTCCATCCTTAGTTATCCATTGTGGTAGAAGAGAAGCATATCCTTAGTTCTTCTCAAGTACTATAGGATACTTGTTCTCGACTATCCTGTGCTCTTTGCCCAAGTTAGCTTGAAACCCAATTATTACGCTCATAGCGTAAGCTTTGTCTGGTTTCGTACCCTTTCTTGTGTACACTCTGCTACCTTGTACTGAGACATAGGGTTTCACATTCATCTCCTTTCGACTTTCCTCACTATGAGGATTCGTCAATTTTTTAGGGAGATGAACCCTCTGTCTCAAAGGCAAGAGCCCTTTCTCAGATCTTCCATCCTAAATGATTTTAGGATATTCTCTAAGTAAAGGGCTTGGGAAAGTTCCATTATTCTATTCGCTCTATCCCTATACAGACAAATTCCAAGGATACGAGTGATATTTCCCAAGTCTTTCATGGAGAATGTTCTCGAGAATTATGTGTTGATCGAAGTCAATAAGCCTACATCATTTCCTATAAGTAGAACATCGTCTATATATAGAACCAGAAATGATATATAGCTCCCACTGGTCTTCTAGTAGACACTTTGTTCATCTTTGTTTTTGACATTCCCATAGTTCTTAACTATGTCATCAAAGCAAAGATTTCATCTACGAGAGGTCTGCTTCAGTCCATCAATGGACTTGTTTAACTAGCAGATTTCATGAAATTAGCTTTAGATATGAAACCCTTGGGCCATTCTTCATAGATGTCCTCCTCGAGGAATCTACTAAGGAATGTGGTCTTCATATCGATCTTGCAGATTTCACAGTCTAGGTGTGTTGCTATGGCAAGCAGGATTCTTATGGATTTGATCATGACTAGGGTCAAAAGGGGCTTCCTCATAGTCAATGCCCTCATTTGACTATACCATTTTACTATTAGTCTGGCCTTGCCATTCGTACCAATCTTTTTTTTGTAGATCCACTTGTATCTAACAGGTACAATACCTTCGAGCTGATCTACCAGAGTCTTGACTTGGTACAAAAAAATCAAATTCATATCCTCTTCCATAACCCCACACCATCTCGTGGAGTCCATGCATCATCGTTTGGTCATTGGTAGAGGGATCATATCCATGGTTTCCTTCTACTACAACATATACACAATGCTTATCTTGTAGTAGATAACCATATCTCTCAGGCGACTGAGATACTCTACCTGACCAAATCGTTGGTGGTTGTGTCATAATGGGCTTCTTTTGTGTTTCTTGAATAGTAGTTCTCAATGTACTTTCATTTTGTTCTTGAAGGACAATCTTTCTACCGGCTCCACTTTCTTAATCGAATTTAGAGAAAATAATCCTCTAAGGATATGATGATCCTCTGATCATCATCTAAGTAAAAGAGGTATCCCGTAGAATCCTCGGGATAACCTACAAAATGTCCTTTCAAAGACTTAGCCTCCAGTTTCTCTACCTTTGTCCCTTTTTCAGATAGGTAGGGCATCCCCTTATCCAAATGTGTTTTAAGACTAGGCTTCCCATCGCACCATATCTCATATGATGTTTTTAGGAAAGAATTCGGAGGGACATATATTCAAGATTTACCTATGAGCGACGCATAATCGATGTTGGATTGGGTAATGTTATGTAGTTTTGTGTAGAACGAATCATGTCCAACATTGTTTAGTTCTTACATACTACTACCCTATTCAACTTTGTTATTGCTGGAAGTGTTAGCCATGAAACCATGTCATGTTCTCTTAAGAACGTGTTGAACAGGGCATTCATATACTTGCACTATGATCCAATAGTAGTGTCTTTCTATGATGCCATGTTCGCCACCATGTACGTTAGTATGCATTAAACCTTTTAAAATTTGAGTGGCCCTTTCAATGTTTTCCGATGAAGGGAGTCATCTTGCCCATGTGATAAGATGCTTATGTTTGGATAGGAATCTGATCCCAATGGGCATGTACTCCCATGTTTCTCCTAACATATGTATCTTATACTCCCAAGGTATGACCTAATCTTAGGCGCCATGGAATTTTTTGTTTGCTCCAAGCATACTACTTACTCCAGTCAGGGTGTTCACGATACACTTATTCCGGACATTCAATTATTGTAAATAATTTAGTAAGGATGCATTGTCCCCAGATTTGTTTCCAAAATAAATGTAAGTTATTACCAAACTTAAAGAAGCATCATCTCTTGACCAAGTCAGGACTAAAGATTATGTTCTTACTTCCATTGGTAAACCAAACAATCATCCAAAACTACTACATGTCTAGAATTTTTAATATAATAGAGGCGGATCCTATATGGATAACCATGACACTATGTCTGGTTCCAACATTGATCACATCTCGTCCTTCCAACTTTCTTCTACTTTCTATATTCTGATTCCTTACTTTAATCGTGAGCACTAGCTCTGGAATACAGACTATTAGAAATGAAGATAAGTGGTCATAGAACATTAGTTTCTAAAACCTAAAGTTCTATACCTAGTGTGTCTCATAAAAGAGCCCCACTCGTCGTCCTTCCTTGGACACGATGAATGCTTGCTTCAAGCACATATATTAATGACTTTAAACTGAGGACTATCCTCTGGTCTCTCAGCCATTTGATGAAATTTGGCTAGTAAGCACAATTTTTCTCGAACAAAACATAATGGGTTATTATTCTAATGAGAGATAAAGAAATGCACAAAAAATCCAGATTCAATTAGTTCATTGTAATTATACCCAAGCAAAATTAGGACTTTAATTTTATTTTTTTTACTTGGCTCCCACTACGTTTTTCGAATCACTGCACTCCCACTGCAATAATTAAAAATCTCGTTGGACAGATTTCGTAGCGAGTGATTGAGTTCTTCAATGATTCCAATGAGTTGAAACCTTTTTCGATATATGGCTCATTGAATCTTTGAAGTGGCATTCCACGCCAACCAGTCCAACTGATGGTTCAATCTTACTTTGGCTCATGGATCACTTGACCGCAACCTTTTTCGGTATATAAGTGGTAATCCATCTGAGTCAATACCCATCAACTCCTATCAATCTAACAGTTGAATTTCGCCTTGCAACCTTTTTCGATATATGGGGAGAAATTTGCTTCGACCGAAGGCATCTAATGCACTAAAGAGAATCAAGAATCATGTCGTAATGCATAACCCCCTTATTCTGGGATGACGCCATACTCCAGACATGACCTCATTTCTCTAAAGTTTGATGGAGAGACAGGATATCAAATATCCTTTACTTACTCAGTATTTAAATTTTGGGAGAATTTGAATATTGTGAAAAGGGTCTCACTTTGCACATTAGTAAGTTTAGCCCAGATTTATCAAATATAAAGCGTTGTAAATCCTTAGAAGTACTACCAACACACTTATCCATGGACTTATCTAGATTAGCCCAAGCCAATGGGCCAATCAAAAGGGGAGGGGCCTATCTATTACATAAAGTTTCCACCTATACAGGAATCTAATTCCAGCTCCAAGCTCCAAGTGGGTCCACCAAGCTTATCTGGGCCTATCTCTAATAAATACAAAGAAAAGCCTATACAGAAATCTAAGCATAAATTAAAGATACAAACTGGGAGGCTCAAATCGGCCCAATACAACCCAGATAAAACAAAAACAAGCCTTAAGTCCATGGACAATGTCACCCATCACATAAAACAAGCACATAATGAGATATAAGCATATATGTGATGACAATATAAATCTAATTTATTAATAATTAAATCCATTTAATTATTACCAATTAAATCTAATTTAATTTTGATGCAAAGATTAAATCTAATTTAATCAAAGATAAATTAAATCCAATTTAATTATGATGTGTAATTTTGAATTCAATTCATTCATATAATTAAAGCCAATTTAATTATAGTAAAGATAATTTAATATTGAAAAGAATAAATTTAATTTAATCAAATAATTAAATCTAACTTAATTACAGTAAAATTAAATCTAATTTAATTTTGATGGAAAGTTTAAGTCCAATTTAATCAAAGCAACACTAAGTCCAACTTAGTTTAACGTGAGGATTAAATCTAATTTAATCAAAGTAAAGTTAAATCTAATTTAATTTATGACAATATTAAAATCAATTTACTAAACTTAGATCCAATTTTAAGTTAGTCAAATCCAATTCAAGTTAGTTAAATCCAATTTAATTTAAACGAATTAAATCAAATTTAATTGTAACAAATTAAATCCAATTTAATCAAACAATTAAATCTAATTTAATTACAATAAAATTAAATCAGATTTAATTTTGATTTATTGATTAAATCCAATTTAATCAAATTATTAAATCCAATTTAATAGTTATATGTCGATTAAATCAAATTTAATCAACACAATTAATCCAATTTAATTAAAAACGAAGATTTTTAATTTCAAGAGGGACTTTGAATTAATCCTATTTCCTAGCCAAAATGCATTGGGCTAAACCCCAATGCACAACCAAACAATTTGGTAGCCCATATTATGTGTTGGGTTAAGGCCATTACATGGTCCAATCTCGCTGGGCGTAACCACCGAAGACCACATGCACTAGACACTACCTAGCAACGCGTTGGGCTTGAGCACTGTTCAGACAGTGCTTTGGGCCAAGCCCAGCCCATTTTTTAGATGCGCTGGGCCAAGCCCAGCTAAGGATTAATTCTTTTTATGTTGGGCCTAACGCAACACAACCTAATTTGTGTTGGGCCCGGCCCAACAACTATCAGCTTGTTGCCCTAACGGGCAACTCTGATTCCTGCGCCGTCAATGGCGCCTGACGTCGAGGCGTCTCCAATCGCGACAACAGAGCCTAACCCCGATGCCGATGTCGAAGGGACGATAGAACCCAGCGCTGATCGCGGTTGATGAACGACGTTAGGTGGCTTTTCCATGCTGCCTCTAGTTCGCCTGCTGCGCGATTTCTTTCGCACAATTTCTCTGGAAAAAATGATGTTCTCCGGTCGCGGCTCCAAGTGCCGCGACAATGACGACCAATTTCGCCACCATATGCGATGCACGCGCCTCCTTGCGTCGCGCAGTGGTGCGTTGAGCGTCGCTCAATGCGACGTACTCAGCGCCTGCTCCGAGCGGCGATGGCGGTGCTTTATGTGCAGACCAGGGCGACGCTTCTTCATGGCGGCTCGTTTAGTGCCGCCCTCACTCGCCGCAACGACGGTGTATTTGTTGCTGTGTTGACAGCAGCCTTGTTGCTTTGCCAATATCCATTCATCAGTTTTTTGATCCAATCGAATTAAATTCCAGATTTTCATTACCCATTCAAATATGATTCCAATCACAATTTTTCAGATTTATTAATCCATTCAAAATTGATTCTAAATCAATAAAAACGCAGCAATCACATCGAATAACAATTAAACATGTAAAACCACGTAAATAAAATTTTGATTCCCGAAGCCATGGATCAATTTGGGCTCTCGTTGATTTTAAACAAAGACAAGAAATACAAAAACATAAATCACCTTGTTGTAGCGTGTTTCGTTTCTGATCTATCGTTTACAGCAGCAATCCCCGGGACTCCTGCCTCTAGATAATCACGCGCGGAATTTGCGAGAAATCTTCCTCCATCATCTCCAAATGGCGGCTAGAAGAGAAGAAGAGGGAGAGAATATTTTCTCTCTTCTTTACTGTGTTATTTTGGGGGCAACTAATGAGTTCTTAACCTAAGTCTAAGTGTTGGAGGATTTAAATAGAATCCTCCTACTTGAACCTAGGTTACAAGCCTCATGGGCCCATGTGGACAGCCAAGTGGGCTAAGTTGGCCAAGTCAACTTAGTCTACTTTTAATTTAATTACATTTCATATTTAATTAATTAAATATGTATGTGACTAAATTAATATTTAATTTAACAAAATTTATTTAACCCAGTTAAATAAATATTCAAATTAAATATTCAAACTAATTAAGTAATTTAATATTCCATTGTTTAATCCAATTAAACAACTAATTAAATTAATTCGTCCACTCAATTCATTTGTCCATCTAATGACAAATTACCAAAATGCCCCTCCAAGTACACAAAGTGATTTTCCGTTCATTCTTTTTAGCGCGATTCTCTATGTTCGTCTTGATTGGCAATGAGAGGATACCAAAGGATGTGGGTGACACCTAACTAGTCACGTGGCCCCACATCGTAGCCCAACCAAGTACGAAATGACTATGTCATTACGAACCTCTTGACTATGAATTCCATATGAGTATAAGCCCTTCACTGATGTAGCCCGATCGAGTGAGAGTCATGGAATATGTCAAACTCACATAACTCGATGCTATGCTATGAATCATAGTTACATGAAATGACACAACTGCCCTCTGTGTCCCACACAAGTCAGTTCTATTGCTTTGGCCAAAGACTTTCCATTTCAGTTACCTATGATCGCATAGAGTATCTGCTCGTTTACTTTCGAGACCGTGAATCCCTTCTTGGCAATCACTTCACAACTGCGACTTGCCCATTGGGATCGCACTTCGAGGTAGACCCCACCAACGGGTAAATTGGGCCTAACTACTCTAGTAACAGATCCAACATCACAAGCACATCGTGATAGTGAATCCTTAAGTCAAAGGCTCATGCATACTATCATAGTCAGTAATCCAATCATTGACAGTCACTGAGTAAACACCCATGTGATCGGATTATTGTGAGCCGTGTTCGAATACATTTATTCCATTAATATATCTATGACACAAACTCTCACTATCCCATAGTATTCAACTGACACTTTTTGTCAGAGCATGTGTCATACAAATCTATTCGAATCATAATACCCAATTAAGATTTTTTGACTTACGAACCCTTTTGAGTGTTCAAGTACCAAGTCCTTCCAGTGCCCTTCTCCTCATCCCAGAAGGAGTGGAAGACTTGCCTTGATACACATGGAATAGTTATTTGTTCATTACTTATAAATGCCATGAAGGTTTACATGAAGAAAAAATAATGCCTTTCTATATTTATTATTAGGCGTATAATACAACTAAGTGTCCTACTTAATCTCATTCCTCATTGGCATATGAGGGCACATTCCTTACAACAAACTCTTATTCATCAATAAAGGAATATTTTTTGTTCATATAAATCTTGATGGCATTAATATAAGTATTGAACAAATAAGTCCAAGGTAATCAAGAGGGACCTTCTACTCCTCAATGGTCTGAGGAGATGGACACTAGATGTATCGGTTCTTTGTTTACTTAAACCAGAGTTTGCAAATCGACCAGTTTTAATTAAGCATTAAGAACAGACTTGTGTGATGCAAGTTTTGACAAGAAGTGTCAGTCGGTCACTTTGGATGGTGGGAGCTTGGTCATAGATATGTCAATGGAATTTACATATTCGAACACAGCTCACCGTAATTCAATCACATGGGCATTTACTCTTGGATAGTCAATGATTGAATTGCTTGTCGCGGTAGTGTACGTGAGCCTTAGACCTGAGGATTCACGAACATTGGACTTGTGACACTGAACGAGTTATTATAGTAGTTAGATTCATTTCACCCTTTGGTGGGATCAATATCGAAGTGCGGTTCAGCAGGACAAGTGGCAATTGTTCGGTGATTGCCAATAGGGGATTCGCTGTCTCAGGTAGTAACGAGTTAATGTAATCTGCGATCGCAGGTCAATGAAATTATAAGTCTTTGTCCAAAGCAGGAGAACAAACTTATGTATAGCACATAAGGGTAGTTCGGTATTTCATCTTACTATGATTCTTTAAAAGCACATCATCAAGTCCTGTGAGTTTTGTTAGGTGTGTGCCCTCAATGCCAATGAGGAATAAGATTTAACTATGGGCATTGATTTATATTGTACGAACATATATATAAAGGCAATCAATTTTTGTTTATGTAAAGCTATATGGAATTAACTGTATTGAACAAACAAGTCCCTAAGATTGAGGTGTGCTCACCAGCACTTAGTTGATAGTGTGGAGGCACTGGTGGAGTTAGGTGTTTGATCTTATAATATGGTTCGCGAGTTAAGGAATCTTAATTGGGCATTAAGATTCAACTCGTATGACACTTGCTTTGACAAGGAGTGCTAGTCTTAAACTGATTGGATAGTGGAAGTTGGTGTCATAGATATGGTTAATGGAGTTAACATATTCGAACACGACTCACAGTAATCCTATCACATGGGTTTTTTCTCAATGACTGTCAATGATTGGATAACTGATAATATGTGTGAGCCTTTGACTTGAGGATTCACTATCAGGATGTGCTTGCGACATTGGATCTGTTACGAGAGTAGTTATGTCTAATTCACTTGTTGATGGGGCCAACCTCGAAGTGCGATCCCAATGGGCGACTAGCAGTTGTGAAGTGATTGCCAAGAAGGGATTCACTGTCTCGAAAGTAAATGAGCAGATACCCTATGCGATCATAGTTAACTGAAATGAAAAGTCTTTGGCTAAAGTAGAAGAATTGGCTCGTATAGGACTCGGAGGGCAATTCAGTCATTTCATGTTACTATGGTTCATAGCATAGCATCGAGTTATGTGAGTTTGACATATTCCATGACTCTCACTGGATCGAGGTACATCAGTGAAGGGCTTATACTCATATGGAATTCATAGTCAAGAGGTTCATAGTGACATAGTCATTCGTACTTAGTTGGGCCACAATGTGGGGCCATGGGGCTGGCTAGGTGTCACCTACATTCTTTGGTATCCTTTCATTGCCAATCAAGACGAACCTAGAGAGTCGCGCTACCAGGAATGAGCGGGAAATCACATTATGTACTTGGAGGGGCATTTTGGTAATTTGTCATTAGATGGACAAATTAATTGAGTGGTCGGATTAATTTAATTAGTTGTTTAATTGGATTAAACAATGGAACATTAAATTAATTTGAATGTTTAATTTGAATATTTATTTAACTAGGTTAAATGAATTTGGTTAAATTAAATATTAATTTAATCACACACATATTCAATTAGATTAAATATGAAATGTAATTAAATTAAAGAGGACTAAGTTGACTGGGCCAACTTAGCCCACTTGGGAATCTACATGGGCCTATGAGGCGTTTAATCGAGGTCCAAGTAGGAGGATTCTATTTAAATCCTCCAACATTTAGACTTAGGTTAAGAACTTATCAGTTGCCACCAAAAATTATATAGTAAAGTAGAGAGAAAATATTCTCTCCCTCTTCTTCTCTTCTAGCCGCCATTTAGAGATGGAGGAGGAAGATTTTCGGCAAATTCCATGCGTGATTATCTAGAGGCAGAAGTCCCAGGGATTGCTGCTGTAGACGGTAGATGAAGAAACGAAACACGCAACAATGAGGTTAATCAATCCTTTTGCGTATTTCTTGTCTTTGTTTAAAATCAACGATAGCACAAATTGATCCATGGCTCTGGGAGTCGAAATTTTATTCCACTGCATTTTCGTGAATTGATTCCCAACAAGTTTGACATATTTCATGACTCTCACTTGATCGGGATATTACAGTGAAGGGCTTATACTCACATGGTATCTGTGACCTAAAGTTTTGTATTGATCCATTCATTTCAATTTGGTTTCGATGTGAGTCCATGTGACTGGCTTAGTGATACTCACATCCTTGGTTTCTCCCAATGCCAATTGAAACGAGAGTCACGCTTAAAAAGAATAGAGCAAAGAGAATTCTTTAGTTGTCAAATACATAAAATAGGTAATTTGTTATTTGATGAGCAAATTAATTTATTTGATTAATGAAAATAAATTAATAATAAATAATTAGATGTATTTACTATGAACGCATTAATTTATTTGATTAACTAGATTAATGGAAATAAATTAATTATAATAAATAAATAGACTTATTTATTATACTCATGCTTTTACTAAATAATTAGATTATTTAATTTGGAGAAATATTAATTAGTATTAAATTTTAATTGGATTTAAATATATTGGATTGAATTAATAATTGGACTAAGTTGAAAGTCAACTTAGCCCAATAAGGATGATGATAGGTGTGTGTGTGGCGTTTTTAGAGGAATTGGATGGGCTCAAGGAATTAAGTAATTCCAAGCCCATCACTCCTTATAAATATGTATCACTGGTTCAGTTAAATCTAACTCTCACAATTAGACTTGACAAGAAAGAAAGAAGAGAAAATTTTTCTCTCCTCCCCTTGGATAAGCCGTCAGCCATAGTGGTCTTGAAGGTGGTGGATTTTTCTTCGAAACTCATTTCGGTGTGATATCTAGAGGCAGGAGTTTGGAGCTGCTACCCGGGAGATCAAAAGTTTCATCGAAATCAAAAGGTTAGTAAAAAGGATGAAATTAGATTTCATCTTCATGCTTAATTCTCGAAAATTACATGAAAAAATTATTAAAATCCAAAAGTGATCCAATTGTGAATCTGGATCTGTTTTTATCATTTCCGCTGCGCATGAATACAGGATTCACTACACATTTTATATGTAATCATTTCTCTAAGAACCTTTTTGAGCCATAACATGTCAATTTAGCAGCAAATCGGCCAACTTTTTCTTCAGTTATGAAGATTGTAAAATAGTATTAACATAACACTTTTGATCAAGACTTGCAATGGTCAATACCCAACCACCAAATCCAATTGTACCTTTTTTTTTTTAATATATTAGCTTTTTTAACCATTCAACAAACTAAATCTTTTATGAATACTCTCCCCATCAATTCAAAAGCAGAATCCTCCCTTCGAACAATCTCTTACATACATTCCTTCATCTTACTGAAAGTTGCAATGGTTGCTATATATATATCCCTGCACAATCTAAATATCTTTATGATGATTTGTGGGCTGAGTCCATTGACAAAAAGTTTGTCCAGCTATTGGTTGATGAATCAATTTCTGGAAGTTATCATGTGGGAAGCGACAACTCTATGACTCTAGAAGTAAATCAGTGGATCACCAGCAATTAGTTTCAGGTGGACTTCACCATGGAGCAAATTATGGGGAGAGTGAAAATGCTGCAAAAAAGGTTTAGAGTGTTTGATTGGTTGGTACACTTAGATGGTGTTCATTTTGATATCAATACAAACAATGTGACTGATTCCCCATATGTCTGGAACCACATATGCAAGGTACTCTATCCATCTTCAAGCTTTCGATTTGTAAAATTAATGATAATTTCACTTGGGTCCTATATAACTAACTAATGAAAGCTTGTTGTTTCAATTACAGGCTGAACCTTTCGCATATGTTTATATGACAAAGGGAGATCCATTATCACATTTGTATCGCTGTACAATTAGGTCTTTTAGAGCTGATGCAAGTTCTACTTCTTCTTGCATAGTTCACATTAGTCTAGTAGTTTTTGCTGGGCCGACCCGAGTACCACAATTTTTTAACTTCCTCGAACTATTGTCCATGGTATCCTAGTCAAGATAACAGAACATTATACATATGGTTAATAAATAGAACAACATTACAAATGATATAAATCATGATAAACACCAACACAACTCAGCTAAAATGAATTTAAAAAAAAACACAAAACACGAAAAAATAAATGGTAAACAAAAATGAATTTAGGCAATAACGCAAACAAAGCACAAGTTGTTTCTTATATCCGTTACAGTGCCCTATATAACAACTAATACTTAACATAACTCCACAATCAAATTTGACAACACAATCAAATAGCAGAACAACACTACTTGGAAGATGCAATAGGGCACACATATAGCTAGCAAAGTCCCATTTAGTACTAGCGATGCCCTCTCCAAGCATCAAACATTTCACAGACCAAAGTATCACGCCAGTTACTCCACTCTTGCGAAGGTTCTACTTGATCAGTATATTCAACTTCTGGGTCATCATTGGGTTCATTGGTTTCAGGAACTTCTGCCTCAATCGGATCAACCACATGCTCTGTGCGAACGTAATTTTGGAGCAAACAGCACGCCATAATGATTCGGTTTTCGAACTTCATAGGGTAGAAGGAATTACTTCTCAATATAGGCCATATGACTTTCAATAAAGCAAATGATCTCTCAATCACATTGCGTGCTTTGGCATGAGTTTTGTTGAAAAACATTTTTTCGTTAGCTGGAGGAACCCTACATGCATCCCATTCTTGTATATGATATCTAACTCCTTTGTATGGTGCCAAGATGCCTTCAACATTTGTTTAACCACAATCACATAGATAATAGTTACCTGAAACAATATAGTTAAATAAATATACATAATTAATATAAATCAAATAATAAACGGAGGAAACAAAACTAAATGAATGTGACAAATATTCAGCATTACCATTGGGAACTTTGAGACCATTTGGTCTTGCAACAACATCTTATAACACCCTGGAGTCCGCAACAGAACCTTTCCAACCGGTTAACACATAAACATATTTCATGTTTGTATCACAAACAACAAGGACATTTGAAAGATATATGTCCCTTTCGGTTTCTATATCGGCCTTTGTCTGATTGAAGTACTTGTATTGGAATGTAGGTACTTGTATTGGAATATATGTACCATCTAACGCACCTAAACATCCCTATCATTAAAAATGAATGCATATTAGCATGTTAACTAATATGTATTACACATATTATGGGTGGAATTATAAAAGATATCTTGTAGTAATATAAATACCTTGAACTATTTCGACCTATCAGATGAACAGTTTTCCTCAATCGGCTCCAGAGTTGACAAAAAACATGTATGTATCCTAAGTAATGCATTGAGGACCTGGTGGAAGATCACACTAACGGTGTATCCAGATCAGATGAAGTGTTGTGTCACTATCTGATTCTTAGTATTATGCGATAAGACTACCAAGAACATAGCTACTTGCTCAGTAATTTTGACATGCTTAGTATGTGTTAGTCTTCCTTTCACTTCTAAAATGCAACACAAACGGAAAAAGGCATTTCTACACATTCTAAGGTTGTTTAAACATGCTAGATTAGTCATATTTATAAGTGAATTAAGGTGTTTCACTTGATCATGTATCACTTCTAGGATGCTATATCTAGCTCTAGCAGCATGTTGCTTTATAAAACGACGTTGGTGATGACGCTGATACACCCAATAAGATACCATTAAAAAAAACCTAATTTGCGAAACAATCGCCTCAAGCTCCTCTTGATGGTCAGTGGACACATCCATGGTGGATAATTTCTAATATAACAAGGACACAATTTTATCAATGCAAAGAAATACAAATAAAACAATCTTTACAAAAATTGTTGTAACCATAGTTTATATCAAAGTCAGTTACAATAAAACATCTACGAAATTATGCTTGCTGAATAGCATTATATTAAGTATAAACTATCTTAACACATGAAAAAGTGAAAATTGGTGCATTTTAAAAACAAATCCTTTAAATACCATAAACAAAAACCATAAAAATGAAAAGTAGCAATCATACTTAACAACTACGTCGATTTTGGGTGTATAGGTTTATTTCAAGGATCTGGCTACGAAAAAATAAAGCAAATATTACCATCTAACTGGAGTTCGAGAAATTATATTGCGTCAAACTAAAATCACCTTTAGATTAGTGAAGATATTTGCTGGATTTGAGTAGCCTATGAATTTTAAAAATCGTTTTAAGGTTTAAAGGGGTTTCAGACCGAAAACAACTGTATTGAAAAAAACAAGGATGAGATTATATGAACAACTTACCTTCACAATATTGCACTAATATTAATGAAGTTAGAAATTCATGGTAGGTGGGAATTCATGAATTTTTACAACCAGCGTCTAAATTTGGGAAAAAGATGATGCGAGGGTTGAAATTTGAAATGAAGAGAAGAATGTAAATTTTAGACAGTGAAAGGGCAAAATAGTCTTAAATATTCAAAAAGTAAGGGTGAACATGTGATTTCACTCTTATCCTTGAGCGCCCCAACTTACGGATAGTGTAATACCACCTGGGTAGGACGGATAATTCATCACCTAATTTGGTGACAAAATCACGGGCCCTGTATCAATCATGGGCCGCCGTCCACGGAACAAAACGAGTGACTACCATGGATAAAAGGCCCTATCACCTGATATCCTCCCTACAAAACGAGTCGGAAATATTTGAACTCCCTAAATGAATTTAAATATATTCTATTAGAATAATTTGTTGGGTTTTGCAAAAAAAACACATAAACGCAGTGGAAGAATTTCAAAAATTTAATTTTAAACCCAAAAGTGTACTCTAATTTGCATAATTGAATCTCAAACATGCATTAACGAGTAAATCCGACTTACCCATTGAAGCGAGGTGGTAGGAGAATCCAATTCTTCTTTTAAACTTTAGATTGATGAACTTCTTGAATTCTTCAACCCTCGTGTTCTTCAATTCTTGAAGTTGTAGATGAATCCAACAACGAATCACGTTGCCGCTAAATTACCACGAATGAATTGATGACGAAAAATTCCCTTCTTGTTCTCAATAGGGGCGACGGCTTTGGTGTATAGAGAGGGGGGATATTTTTTTTCTTCTATTCTTTGGAGAGTTATAATTCATGTAATGTATTCACTTCATGAGGTTAAAGTGAAGAGAGCCCTTTTATAACTCAATGACTTGTTGACCAAGACAAAACAAAAGAGACCAGTTTGATCATCCCACCTAGCCTAATGAGGACGCCCCATGTAGGGCCCAGAATTCTTTTGCTTTGTTAATTTCTTTATTCAATTAATTATTTATTTTATCCCATAAATAAATATATTAATTAAATAATAAAATTAATTAGATAAATTAATTCATTAATATATTTCTCTAAGAAATTAATTAATAATTAATCTTATCCAATAATTTATTATCTTATCCGATAAGCAATTAATTATTTAACTTATCCAATAAATTAAATCTCTTCAAAATAAAATAGAAAATCCCTTTTTCAATTTTCTTCATCAATTCTTTAGCGCGACTCTTTAGGTTCGTTTTATTTGGTAATGAGAGGAAACCAAAGAAAGTGGGTAACACTTAGCTAGTCATGTGGCCCACTTCGTAACCCAAATGAAATACGAATGAATGGATCATTCCACAACCTTTCAATCGTAAATATCGTCTATGTATAAACCCTTCGTTCACGTTCCCCGGTCAAGTGAGAGTCATAGTTATGTCAAACTCACTGGACTTGACCATATGTACAAACTATAATAATACGAGATCATTGAGATCGATTTGGTACCTAGCGCAATCGTCTCGTTTGCTTTGGCCAAAGACTTTGATATCTATTTATCTATAATTACACAGGGTACATTCTCATTCACTTATGAGAGAACAAATCCCTCTTCATATCTGCTCAGACAACCACTTGCCCATCAAATCCGCATTTCGAGGTTGACCCCACCAACTGGTGAATTAGGTCTAACTACTCTAGTGAAAGACTTGACGTCATAAGTGCATCTTCAGCCCGATACTTCAGGTCAAAGGTTCACATATACCTATTACGCATAATCAGTTCTGTCATTGACAGTCACAGAGTGAAAACCAATGTGACAGAACCGATGCGAGTCGTGTTCGAGCATATCAGTTCCACTGATGTGCCTACAATCTTAATCTCTTGTCATCCCATGATACTAGACAGACACTCCCATGTCGGAGTCAAGATTGTACAAGTATTCGAAGTCTTTATTTGTTCATTAAAAACTTCATATTACTTGCGAAATTATTTTAGTAATCAAGATCGATCTCTCTAGTGCCACTCTTCCTATCCTATAGGAAGTAGAGAGATCGCACTGAAAACATGACAAAATATTTTACACAACTTATAGATGCAGATAAGAATTATGTGAAAACTTAAATGATGCATTTTATTATAAATAATATTTATGTTCAATACAAGATAGATGCTCTATTCATACTATCCTCTATGGCATCTGAGGGCATAATCCTAACAATCTCCCGCTTGCACTAAATGCCACTCATTGTGGTATCTAATACGCATCCTTTCCAGGTGTCGGTCCAAAACAGCCTGAGGTAGTGGTTTGGTGAACAGGTCAGCTACATTGTTAGCTGAGGCTATTTTCTGCATTGCTATCTCTCCTTTGCCAACGATCTCCCTGATGATGTGAAATCTTCTCTCAATGTGTTTGGATTTGTTATGAGACCTCAGTTTCTTGGCTTACACTATAGCTCCATTGTTATCACAATAAAGTGGTAACAGGAACTGAGCACTAGGGACCTATTCAAGTTCTCCAAGAAACTTTCTCGTCCAAACAGCTTCTTTCGCTGCCTTTGAGGCTACCACATACTCCGCTTCAGTGGTGGAATCAGCGGTTGTACTTTGCTTGGAACTTTTCCAAGACACCGCTCCACCATTGAGAGTAAAAACAAACCCCGAAGTGGATTTTCAGTCGTCAACATCAGATTAAAAAGTCTGAATCAGAATAACCTTCCATCTTCAGGTCTCCACCTCCATAGATGAGAATCATATCCTTAGTTATTTTCAGATACTTTAGGATATTCTTCACAGCTATCCAATGTTCCTTTCCTGGGTTTGCCTGAAATCGACTCACCACGCTCACAACATAGGCAATGTCGGGTCTAGCACACAGCATTGCATACATCAGGCTACCTACTGCAGAAGCATAGGGTACATTACTCATCTCCTGCCTATCTTCCTCACTTGGAGGGCACATAGACTTGGACAAGTGTACTCCATGCCTCATGGGAAGAAATCTTTTCTTAGAATTGTCCATCCTAAACCTCTTTAGGACCTTTTCTAAGTAAAGGGCTTGAGAAAGACCTATCATTCTATTTGTTCTATCCCTGTAGATACGAATTCCTAGAAAGTATGTCGCTTCTCCCAAGTCTTTCATGGAAAACGTACTCGAAAGCCATTTCTTGACTGTGGTGAGTATTCCTACGTCATTTTCTATAAGCATAATGTTATCCACATATAGTACTAAGAACTAGAGTTTGCTCCCACTAGTACTCTTGTAGACACAGGGTTCATCTTCGTTCTTGATGTAGCCATATCATTTACTACTTCATCAAAACGGAGAATCCAGCTTCTAGATGCTTGCTTGAGACCATATATGGACCTCTCAAGTTTGCATAATTTATGGATATAGGACTCGGATACAAACCCTTTGGTTGTTCCATATAGATATCCTCCTCGAGGAATCCATTCAGAAAAGCCGTTTTGACATCCATCTGCCATATCTCATAATTTAAGTATGCAACTATGGATAACAGTATTCGTATGGACTTTATCATAGCCACGGGCAAAAAGGTTTCTTGATAGTCAATTCCTTCTCTTTGACTATACCCTTTCGCTACGAGCCTAGCTTTAAAGGTGTCAACCTTGCCATCGCTACCTATCTTTATTTTGTAGATCCACTTACATCCTATAGGCAAGGTATTAAATTTCGGTATCGGTATCGGCATCGGAGTAGTAAATTTACGGAAATTTCGATGGAAATTTCGGGGATATTCAAAATTTCGATTTCCATTTTAAAGAAATTATGGATATTTATAGAAATATTTGGAAATTTACAACGAAACTTTGTGTAACTTTAAATATCATAATTATGCATCTTTTACATAAATAATATTGTATATATAATGTATGTATAGTGCATTTTGTCAAGTAGTATGATTAAAATCTGTGGCTAAAAATATAAAATAAATATGATTTGAGAGTAAAGTAATAACCAAATCTCCTAGGAACTTTACTAAAATAAAATACCACAATTTTAATACAAATCATCATTTAAAACCACATTATTTTAAATTTTGAAATATTTTGAGTTTGGCCGAAATTTCGGGATATTTCGGGAATTTTGGTAGATATTTAACAAAGTAATTTTATTAAGAATTCAAGATTTCGGGAAATATCGGGAAATATCGAGAAATATCAAAAATATCGGGAAATTTCGATAGATATTTTGCAAAATTGGATCGAAGGTGAGATTCCGCTTTGAGACCCCCGAAAATCTGAAATTTCGATCGAAATTTCGAGGTTTTGGAGGATATTTAAGACTATCACTTTACTACTTAATAAAACGGAGATTCCAGCTTCTAGATGCTTGCTTGAGACCATATATGGACCTCTCAAGTTTGCATAATTTATGGATATAGGACTCGGATACAAACCCTTTGGTTGTTCCATGTAGATATCCTCCTCGAGGAATCCATTCAGAAAAGCCGTTTTGACATCCATCTGCCATATCTCATAATCTAAGTACGCAGCTATGGATAACAGTATTTGTATGGACTTTATCATGGCCACGGGCGAAAAGGTTTCTTGATAGTCAATTCCTTCTCTTTGACTATACCCTTTCGCTATGAGCCTGGCTTTAAAGGTGTCAACCTTGCCATCGCTACCTATCTTTCTTTTGTAGATCCACTTACATCCTATAGGTTTGATACCTTGAGGACGATCTACCAAAGTCCATAGTTGGTTCGATTGCATAGAGTCCATTTCTGTTTCCATAGCTTCTCGCCATCTTGAAGCGTCGACATCCACCATCGCTTGATCATAGGTACAAGGATCATCTTCATGACTGACACGTATTTATCCTAGCAAGTATACTAGGTCGTGCAATGTAATAAAGTGGACTATTAGCCCGGGGTGCATCGTCTCCACAGGGACAATTGGATTCGATGCTCGTAATTGCTATATTACCTAACTCTAAGCTAAATAAAATTATAAGATGCTAGATGGTTGAACTATGAAAATAATTAAAGACAACTATATGATAAACAAGGTATTATATCAAATGGAAAGAGATGATTGGGCTATGATCCTACTATGTTCTATCTTATGTTCATAAACTCTAAATTACCCGGATTTTAAGAACACTCTTGTTATGGCGAAATCCCCTAATGTATTCATTACTCAATCTCTTGAAATGACGATCTTGTACTAGTTAACAACTTTCCATATCTCTATAGAGAAGATTGAATTAACTAACATGGATTAAGGTTCAAAGGGATTCCTTGCTTACGAAGATCCTACATTCACTCGGGTCATCTTATCACAAAAAGCCACACAACGCAATTGATTATATCTCTAGTCAATTGTTACGTTATGATATTTGATTTTATGATCTACCTTTATCTATCTCTTCTCGGTCTCAAAACAAAGCATTAAATCAAACACATGGTGATCAAGCATGTGCAAGCATTAAGTATAAAAATCAAACATGCAACAAGAATGTAATAAATCCGAAAACTAGGAATTCGTTAAACACAAAATATCACAAAGTATTCACATAACTCAATCAAATAAGTACTTAGTTCATAATTGTAACAAAGAGAAATCTAAAATCCCTAAAAGACATATCTAAGAACTATTCTAAAAGGGCGAATTGAAGAACTCCCTATCACAAGAAGTGAATCCAAGCTTTGATGATGAAAATTGACTCTTCAAGCTTCCTTGGGACTTTAGATGTCTTCCTTGGGTCTTGGAGAGCAAGAAAAGCCCCTTTGGTAGGTGAAAAGTGTGTCCAATCCCCAAAAAATTGACCCCAAACCCTCTTTATAAGTGGCTGTACACGGATATAAAAATTAGGGATCGGGAAAGTGGACCGTGGTCTTGGACAGCGGTCTAATTTGGCACTGGATTTTCGGACCGCGGTCTTCTGAAATAAAATTCACAGCTTTAGTATTTTGATCATAAATATCTCCACAAATGTCGGATTGAGGTGATTCAAGTTGCTACACGAACCTAAGACAAAGCTCTACAATATTGAAGAAGAAGTCGTAGTCTGATTCGGCATGTAAAGGGACGAAAACCTCATTTATCTATGAACATTGTGTAAAATATTCGTCAGCTATCTTCTTTTGTTTCTTTCTTCAATTTCAAACTCAATTTGGATCTCTTTTCTCGTCTTTCATGCGTAAATCAACTTTTATCCTACAAAACAAAATGTATACCAATCAAAGCATTATGAGATATAAAAATTGATCAAAGTAACAATCAATTCATATTACAATGGGACATAAAATACTGTAAAATATGGACTTATCAATGACCTTCTTGTACTACAGTGTGAAGCTTTAGCTCCCCCGCAGTAGATACCCATACCTCTCAGGTTCATGTGGTATTCTACCAGATCTACGTGGTGGTTGTACTACTATTGGTTCCGGCCTTGGTTCTTGGACAGATGTCTCTGAGGGAGTTTCATTTTGTTCTTGTAGAACAAAATTCCTACCTTTGCCCCTTTCCAAGATGAACTCATCTTTAAGGAAGTGAGCTTGTAGGGCCACGATGATTCTCTGATCATCATGCAGGTAAAACAAGAATCCCATGGAATCTTTAGGATCACTAATGAAACGTCCCATGAGGGATCTTGTCTCCAATTTCTCCACTTAGTCTTCTTGACATAAGCGGGACATTCCCAAATCTTAATGTGATTAAGACTCGGTTTCCTATTATTCTACATCTCATGCGGAGTTTTAGAAATGGATTTGGAGGGACATCTATTCAAAACACGAGCAGCAGTAAGGAGCGCGTGTCCCCACAACTAAATGGGTAAATCAGTGTAACTAAGTATGGAACGAACCATGTCCAACAATGATTGGTTCCTCCGCTCGGCTACTCCATTTAGTTGAGGAGTTGCTGGTGGTGTTAGTTGTAACATTATTCTTTGTTGTCTAAGGAATTCATCAAACTCGGCACTAATATATTCTCCTCCGCGATCCGATCGTAGAGTTTTTATATTTTGCCAAGTTTGATTTTCTACTAAAGCTTTGAACTCCTTGAACCTTTCAAAGGATTTAGACTTTTGCTTCATCAGATACACTAGACCATATCTTGAATGATCGTATGTGAAAGTGATGAAGTAGTAGAAACCTCCACGAGCCATTTCTCCAAATGGTCCGTAGACGTCAGTATGCACTAACCCTAAGACTTGAGTAGCTCTTTCAAAAGACCCAGTGAAGGGAGATCTAGCCATCTTACCTAAGAGACATGATTCACATGTTCGAATGGGATCCGACCCCAGTGAGCTTAATAGCCCATCTTCTTCCATTTTGTGGATCTTGTGCTCTCCGACATGGCCTAGTCTAAGATGCCACTTGAGTCTTAGGTTAGCTTCTTGCCTACCACATTTACGTGTTACAACATTCACATCAAATGAATTACGAACATTCAAATAATACAAACCATTAACTAAACAAGCATTGCCAACTAATTTATTTCCATAATAAATGTCGCAATTTGATTTAGAAAAATGGAATGTATATCCAATCTTAACTAAGATAGGAATAGATACAATGTTCTTAAGCCCCTTGGGCAAAACTAAAACATTATCTAAAAACAATAAATGTCCAGAATTCAAATAAAGAGAAGTAGATCCAATCCTAGTAGCTGCGACGCTTTCCTCGCTGCCTACTTTGATCATCACTTCTTCTCGGCCCAGCTTTCTACTACTCTGCAGATCCTGATCCAAACAACATACATGGGCACTAGCCCCTGAGTCCAGAATCTACGAAGTAGAAAATACGGTCATAGAACAGTTAGTTTCAAAAACAAGTAGTTCTATACCTTGTGCGCCTTTGCCTAATTTGGCACAGTTTTCTATCCGTTTTTTTACGCCCTTTGCTCTTGTAAAACCCTTGAGCCTTTCCCTTACCCTTCTTGACACCCCCTTGAGCTCCAAGCTCGCCAGACTTTTTCTTGTTGTTCTTCTTCTTAAACTTAGACTTTTTAGGTCCAGAAGAGATGAGCAAGGAAGTTTCCTTTCCCTTTGGTTTCCTTTGAGATTGTGCAGTAACCAATTTGTTCATTAGCCCAGCTAAATTGCACTCTATCTCATTGCAGTTAAAGTTAACCAAAAATTGGGAAAAGGAATCAGGAAGAGACTGCAAGATTGAGTCAGTTTGAAGGGTGGCGTTCATGGTGAATTTGAGAGCTTCCAATTTCTCGATCCTTGAAATCATTTTGAGGACATGATCACCAACCTTCTCACTTTCTTTCATCTTGGCTCCGAAGAGCTCTTTCGATATCTCATATTGAGCAGTTCGACTATGCTCTCCATAGAGCTCTACCAGGTGAGCTAGGATAGCTCTTGTAGTGGGCATCTTATCATGTGACCTTTGAAGATCCTTAGTCATAGATCCCACCATGTATCCTCTTACCCGGAGGTCGTCCTTAACCCATTTTTCATGGGCTTGGACCTTTTCCTCGTTGGCACGTGTTCTAGCTGGAGCCGCTGGGATATCAGCCTCCAAGACGTATCCCAGAGATTCCATATTGAGGATAATCCTCAAATTTCTAAGCCAGTCCACATAATTGGGTCCAGTCAGGGTATTCTTTTCGAGTAGAATTGAAAGTGGGTTTGTCATATTTGAGAGAGATAAACGAGAAAATAACTGCAGAAATAAACTAGATTTATTAGATTACTTGTTTTGACTTAACAAAGAAAAATTAAGGACTTAAAAATTTTCTTGGCTCCCACTGCATTTTTCGAATCCCACACTCCCATATGAAAATTGGGAATCACCATTGGCATCAATTCCACAACGGGTATTGAGGTCCTCACTTTACTAAATGGGTTGCAACCTAACCGGTTTCTGAGCCATTAATTATTTGAGGTGATACCAAATATCAATTTATCCAATAAACATTTCAATACCTTTTCCCATAGTTCACCAAACCGCAACCGAACAGGTTTCTAAGCTCGTGAAATACTCGAGTTCATTCCCACCAACTCCTATAAACTAACATTTGAATTTCACGTTGCAACCGAACAGGTTTCTGGGGTCAAATATGCTTTGATTACGGCATTTCATGCACTTAATAAAATTTCAAATTTTTTCTAAATGCATAACCCCCATAACTGGGAAGCATTATACATTTATAGTAATTTTAATTTTAGAAAGCTTAGTGGAGGGAGAGGATGTAACACATCCTTTTCTAACTCGGTATTATTTATCTGGTAGAATTTAATTCGTCAAAAGATTTTGGTCTCACTTTGGACATTATTCAATTTATATAGCGCTTTTATTCTATATTGATCATGCATAAAAATACTACTAATAATCATGCCTTTCAATATAAATAATTATGTAATTCAAATAAATAAATTCACTACTTGATCATGGACTTTTACTAGAGGGCCCGAGCCAATGGGCCATCAAAAAGGCATAGATTAAACCTATTAAACATTCATGGGCCTTTTGACTTTATCAACTTTGAACTATTTCATCTCGATTCCTAAAACAACTCATGCATTATTTCTAAGAATATAATAAATAGCTTCAAATTTGATAACCCATAAAATTAAAGGTGAAACATATCATCCTAAGTCCATGATTAGTGTTACAATCACATAAGACATGCTCGTATCAATTAATACATGCTCGCAACATTTAATACATGCTCGCAATATTTAATCACTTATGTTGATCATTAAAATTTTAGTCCAACTAAAAAGTCCTTTATAAAATTCCCAATGTTTTATATATTCACTATTTCAATTAAAATCATTCTAGTCTAACTAGATGACTTAGATGTACAAAATTAAAATTAAATATATCTACCTTTAATTAAAATAATATTAGTCCTACTAATAGAATACATAAAATATGGAATTCTATTTTATTTTATTATGATTTAAAGCCATCTATTATTGAAAATACTTTTATTTGATCAAAGCATTAATTTTTAGTCTCTAAGAAAAATAATTTATATTCCTTATTCAAAATTAAGTAATTTCCAAGTCGAGAAAAAATAATAATATTTAATCCATAAAGTAATTATTAATCTCTAAGAAAAATAATTAAAAAATAATTAATTAAGTCTAATTAAATATTATATTCCAATGAATCTTACTGGGCTCGATTTCATCAATCCCAAGTCACCATCCTTTTGGTCCACTTGGATTCAATTTAATTGGGCTCAAAATAATTAATTAGAATAACATGCACGTTTTATTGATTTCTTATTGGGCTAAATTTAATTTAAGTCCAAATCACCAATCTAATTGGCCCATTTAGATTTAATTAGATGAAGTCCAAACTAATTAACAAATGAAAATTGGATAAGTTTCAATTGGGCTTAATTTAATTTATTCGGGTCATCAACCTTTTGATCCACCCAATTAATTAAAATCACCCAAAACCCAAATATCAATTTCGACCCAAACATAGCCCGTTTAAGACCCGGATCCAAGACCCGGTTCAACGAATTAGGTGTCAAACACACGACCCGTCGGGCTACGCACACGGCCCGACGGGCCGTGACTGTGGCCTGGCCACGTGAACAAGGCGCGTGCAGTGTTGCGCGTGTTTCTTTCGGGGCTTTTGAGCCCCTTTTTTTCTTGGTATTTTTTTATTTTCAATATCATCAAATATTCCCAAATTTACAATTACTAAAAACCAAAAAATTCTAGGCAAAAACCATAAAACGCAGATTTAAGAAAACATACAAACATGCTTCAAAAACACATAACTTGCAATTCTTAAATCACGTAAAGGAGATCAAATATGCAAATCAGAGATTGACTCTGATACCACTGTTGGGTTTCGCGTAAAAACACATAAACACAGCGGAAGAATTTCAACAATTTAATTTATAACCCAAAAGTGTACTCTAATTCACATAATTGAATCTCAAACATGCATTAAGGAGTAAATCCGACTTACCCGTTGAAGCGAGGTGGTAGGAGAATCCAATTCTTCTTTTAAACTTTAGATTGATGAACTTCTTGAATTCTTCAACCCTCATATTCTTCAATTCTTGAAGTTGTAGATGAATCCAACAACGAATCACGTTGCCTTTAAATTATCATGCGCGAATTGATGACGAAAAATTCCCTTCTTGTTCAATATAGGGGCGACCGCTTTGGTGTATAGAGAGGGAGGATATTTTTCTTCTTCTATTCTTTGGAGAGTTACAATTCATATAATGTATTCACTTCATGAGGTTGAAGTCAAGAGAACCCTTTTATAACTCAATAACTTGTTGACCAAGACAAAACAAAAGAGACCAATTTGATCATCCAACCTAGCCTAATGGGCGTCCTCATAGACGCCCCATGTAGGGCCCAGAATTCTTTTGTTTTGTTAATTTCTTTATTCAATTAATTATTTATTTTATCCAATAAATAAATATATTAATTAAATAATAATATTAATTAGATAAATTAATTCATTAATATATTTCTCTAAGAAATTAATTAATAATTAATCTTATTCAATATTTAATTATCTTACCCAATAAGCAATTAATTATTTAACTTATCCAATAAATTAAATCTCTCCAAAATAAAATAGAAAATCCCTTTTTCAATTTTTTTCATCAATTATCTAGCGCGACTCTTTAGGTTTGTTTCATTTGGCAATGAGAGGAAACCAAAGGAAGTGGGTAACACTTAGCCAGTCATGTGGCCCACTTCGTAACCCAAATGAAATACGAATGAATGGATCATTCCACAATCTTTCAATCGTAAATACCATGTATGTATAAACCCTTCGTTCACGTTCCCCGGTCAAGTGAGAGTCATGCTTATGTCAAACTCACTGAACTTGACCATATGTATAAATTATAATAATACGAAATCATTGAGATCGATTTGGTGCCTAGCACAATCGTCTCGTTTGCTTTGGCCAAAGATTTTGATCTCTATTTATCTATAATTACATAGGGTACATTCTCATTCACTTATGAGAGAACAAATCCCATTTAGATATCTGTTAAGACTACCGTTTGCCCATCAAATCCGCATTTCGAGGTTGACCCCACCAACGGGTGAATTGGGTCTAACTACTCTAGTGAAAGACTTGACGTCACAAGTGCATCTTCAGCCTGATACTTCAGGTCAAAAGGTTCACATATACCTATTACGCATAATCAGTTTTGTCATTGACTGTCACAAAGTGAAAACCCATGTAACAGAACCGATGCGAGTCGTGTTCGAGCATATCAGTTCCATTGATGTGCCTACAATCTTAATCTCCTATCATCCCATTATACTACACAAGCACTCCTTTGTCGGAGTTAAGATTGTATAAGTATTTGAAGTCTTTATTTGTCCATTAAAGACTTCATATTACTTGCGAACTTGTTTTAGTAATCAACTACTCTAGTGAAAGACTTGACGTCACAAGTGCATCTTCAGCTTGATACTTCAGGTCAAAAGGTTCACATATACCTTTTACGCATAACCAGTTCTGTCATTGACAGTCACAGAGTGAAAACCCATGTGACAAAACCGATGCGAGTCGTGTTCGAGCATATTGGTTCCATTGATGTGCCTACAATCTTAATCTCCTATCATCCCATTATACTAGACAAGCACTCCTTTGTCGGAGTTAAGATTGTACAAGTATTTGAAGTCTTTATTTGTCCATTAAAGACTTCATAGTACTTGCGAACCTTGTTTTAGTAATCAAGATCGATCTCTCTAATGCCACTCTTCCTTGTTGAGAAAAATTTTTGCCCTGTAAAATCTAAAATATACTGGAAAATATATGCGATGAAAACGAATCGAGGCGAGAGTTGGACTCTCTATCCTTAAAGCTATATTGCCCCGCCTACGGTGGTGCGAGATCATGCAATTAACTTCCCAATATACAACGATTCCGTATTGTAATTGAACCACTTCAAGAACAACACTCCACGGACTTATTTTGCTCAAGAACTCTCACTGATGTGATGTATGTAGAATGCTTAAAATGCAGAAATGATTTCTGATTTTTGTGTGTTCGTCTTCTTATCTTTTCATTCATATGAGAGAGACTCTTTATATAGGAGAAAATTAGAGAAATGAAACGTTTTCACTAACAACTTTTAAAAGTGAAACATTTCACTTATACTTTTAAAGTGAAAAACATTTCACTTACCGCTTTTAAAGTGAAGTGTTTTTCCCTTACCACTTTTAAAGTGAAATGTTTTTCACTTATAAATTCAAACGTTTCAAATTTAGCATCAAGAATCTTTCAATTTCTGACTGCTTTACAAATGAAACGTTTCAGATGTAATTCAACCTTCTGCTGGGCTGCCTGATTTCTTTGGAAAAGAAATGAGCCTAAATTAATTCTTATTGGCCCAAAAGAAGAAAATAATTAACTGGACTCAAGTTAATTTAATTCTAAATTCTGCCCAAAAAGAATATATTTAGCCCAACGACCTCCAAGCCCAGTCACGGCCCACGGCCCGCGTACCAGCGCGATCCCGAACCCAGATCCGACCCGAACCCAAACCTGAGCTCGAGTCCGTGGTCCGAGGTTCGGTCCGGTCCACCTTATGGTTTATATCCAAAGTGGGATATCCACATTCAAACACCCAACAATAGCAATTAATTTCTCATTCGTTTCAATTTCGAATCGAGAAATTCGAAATGCTAACCACATATACTCCCGGAGTAGAATAATATTATCCAATAATATTTAGTATCCTCGATACTTGTGGTGTTCGAATTTCGTACCCAAAAGAGGTGTTCACACACTTTTCATACATACACAATATTCACCCAATATCCAACATTCCTATCCCATAAGAAGTAGAGGGATCGCACTGAAAACATGGACAAAATGTTTTACACAACTTATAGATGTAAATAAGAATTATGTGAAAACTTAAATGATGTCTTTTATTATAAATAATATTTAAGTTCAATACAAAATAGATGCTCTATTTATACTATCCTCTATGGCATCTGAGGGCATAATCCTAACATAATTAAATAGAAGGTTGGCACCATTTTAACTCAGATAAATCTCTTGAGCAAATCCTTATTCGGTGAGCACTGAGTTAGGACTTGGGAACATTGGTGATGGTGTGGTTGGAGGCAGTGTTGAGTTCGCATAACCCCGAGATGTTCGGCGAAACGAAACTAAGTTTTTTTACATGCAACAAGATAAATATTTCGCATCACGGTTAATCAAGTTGTACTAGTTATATACTAACATAGAATACACGATATTGATGAAATATACATTTACCTTTGCATTTATTTTCTAAGAGGACATATCTAATACAAAGAATTGGATTCCTATGAGGCGGGTTAAATCCAAGAAAATCGAAGATATGTTCCTGGTGTTACGATCCTATAGACCCCAGGACGCGTCTGCAGCCAAATACAAAATTTAAGTATAATTGGTGTGTCCCAAATCGATCGCGACTTTGCATGTAACTGGATTACCCAGTGAGGTTACATGTTTTAAATGAAAATTACTTCTCAATTAATAACTTAATTGGAATCCAAAATCCAAATGTCACTTTGTGATTAGCTCGTCTAATCCTGTTCAATGAAATTCAAGCCAAATCAAAAAATTTAAAATGATAATATGTCACTAGCTAATTCTTCATCCATTTAAATGATTGAATCTTTCAAAAAGTGATTCTGATAATTCCTTATTGGAATTGCGGAATGTTAATTTGAGAAGAAGATTAAGCGGTGACATATAACGTTGTTCTTTGAAAATTCTTTCCACGTATTTAGCATAAGCCATTTTTTTAGATGCACGGATACGGATACGATACGACACTAATACGGGATATGCAGTTTTCCAAAATTCTAGGGTACGATACGCCGGAGATACCATATACGTTTATATTTATATTTATATAAAGTTATAATCTATAACCTATATATGTTCTTACATATTGAAGATTTTTGAATCCACAATTAAATTTTACTTTATGAGGATTTCATAATAAACATAGTTTCAAAAACTCAAATTTATTTGTAATCCACTGAATGATGTCACATAGCAATTGCATACTAACAAATATTATTATAATAATTAATTTACAAATAAATCTTCTAATAAGTAGTTACAAGCAATAAAATTCATCTATAAGTTTGAGCAATTAGTCAAAGTAGATAATAAATATAGATGAAAAACTCTAATAATCTTTGTTCATTATAGGAGGATTATCATCAAATTAACAGATTACTTTGTGGTCATAAAAGTATTGCATAATGTTAAATAAAACACAACCCGCATTAGATACTTTAATTTTTCGTATCCGAAACGTATTCAAAATGTATCCAGAATTTATCCATCATATCCAGGCCGTATCCTCCCCGTATCTGGGTTTTTCTTTTTTATTTTCTATTCCGAATACTTCAAAAATATATCCAATACGTATCCACCCCGTATGTACATCTGATACGAATACAATACTGTACGGAACCTTTTTTAGGAGTATCCGTGCATGATAAACCAATTTGTTTTTGAGATTTAAACAAGATAAAACATAAAAGTCAAGAAGGGGTTCCTATCTCCATCCTCATCCTACACGTTTGGTTCTCGTTTCAATTATTTGATAATAAAGCGTGATTCTTTTGCATTTTCCATCTCGGTATATATAAAGCAACTCTATAAAAGTCGAGCATTTTTTTATTTTATCATCACGTCATCGAAAGCTCACTTCCAATTAAAATACAAATTCAAAAGAATCCTACGTCATGTGAATTAAAAAAATGTAGAAGAATATTCATGCAAATGAAATGGAGGATACACGTGAAATGCGATTTAGCCCTACCACACCTCTAAGTGTGGTTTCCAAATGATTCACAAATCACATCTCCCAAAAATCATGTTTGATGCTTCTTCACCACTACTTTAGCATGAAAAATTCAAGGATAACATTTACATTTATTTTTAATGTTGAGTTAATAATAAGAAATTTTTTATGTTCGCCACAAAGTACCATATCATATTTTTTTGAATATATATATCAATCTATAATAATTTTTTAGTATTATGATGTGTTTAGACCCTTCACAATTATTTTGCTATTATGATCACAAACTCTTCATCTTGTATAGAATTATTAGTCATATTTATTTGCTTAATAGTGGACAATTTGTGACATTTTGATGATCTTTTATGTGAAAGTCATGCTTTTCTACATGAATTAGTACCTTTAATTTGGCTGTATTTAGCTGATTGTAATTATTAAACAATACTTCCACGCCTCATTTTAAGTTATATATATGCATATGCGATATGACTAATTCTTTGTTTTATTTCACTAATCCACATTAACACAATCATTTTCAAACTTATGATGACGATTATATAATAGTCAATTAGGTTGATGGCATGACTCACATGGATATACTATTGAAGTGTAGATAATTGCAAATGATTAGATTGATCACTATAGTTTATTCATTGGTTAAATGAGATTAATGAACCCATTCGATATTGATGTGCGTACGTCCAAAATAATTAACTAGTGTAAAATAATCTTTTCGGATTATATATATTATTTTTAATTAGTTAGTAGTATCACTGACACTGAGGTGGAAATATGTCATCTTACATAATCTTTCTTGTTAAGGTAACATTCACACTCCTCGAGGTTAAAAACATGTATTTATAAGTAATTATCCCGCCAATTCACTTGTAAATAGTAATACCCCTTATTCACAAGGTAAAATGTACATTATGATAAACCACATCTTCATTACGTTCTCATGTACGATCTATAACCTCTTTCCGATATATCCTTTTTAAAATTCTTTTGCATTAAACTGCATGATTGTAGAAATTAATTAATTATACTAAAATAGATCTCTATAAACTGAAGTTTTAAATTCTAGGCCAAATTCGGCCGCAATGTGGTGTTTTGTCTACATTTATGAAGGTGTATAGAAAAACATATGATTCATGTATGATTGTCACTCCAAGTAAGCAGCATATATATATATATATATATATCACAATCTTTGGAAAGAAAAAGAAGAAAGAACCTAATATATAGGACTTTGGTATCACATTCCTGCGTAAAATATAAGATTCAATCATTTCCTAACTACAAAAAATGTGATTAGTCACTCTTTTTTAAATTTACACTAATCACATTGTAAGTGTAGTTCACTTGCCAAGTGATTTACTTGCATTCGTTCAATCCCAATCCGGACTAAAATTCCTCATTCATTGCATGTAGTATTTCATTTCCATATTTATTAAAAAGATGAATCCTCATGCCCAAGAAGAAGAAGAAGAAGAAGAAGAAGTAGTAGTAGTAGAAGAAGTAATTAACTACAATGCCCTCCAAAAATTGAAGGGCAAAAACACAAGTTTACATATAAGATTTACATGTCTATCAAGCCTAAACCCAATTAGTAAGATCAACAAGGGGTTGACTAAGGCTTTTAACTGGCTCTAAGGTATATATGTTTATTAAGCCCACTATTATTTACAACAATGGGGATTTAGTGCCTAATTAATCTAACAAACTTCTGAGGAGCATGATTTTATGAAGCCTAAATTGTAAAGGAACTTTTCTGAACTCGAACGAAAGAGACTACCCAAGGAGAACCGTCCCGCCTGCTGAGGTGAAGAAGTAGAATACGTCTCCTCCTTCACACGGAGTATAGTTAGCCCAATTTCTTTCCTAACTGCCTCGATTGTCTCGCTTTTAACAGCAGTGCCCGATGCATCAGTCACATAGAAAACGTTTACCGCTTGCGTGCCCCTTGTTGATACCTCTGCTCGGGCAACTGAAAGACCGTTTTCTCTAAATATGCGAGTAACATCAGAAAGAAGCCCAACCCGGTCGTCTCCACACAATTCTAGTTTTATTCCCTGCATTATACACGCAACGCAATCATGTTTACATTATTTTTGATAGATAACAAATGACACTTAATGTGAATCTTTTTTCGTTAAACGTGAATTTTTACACCAGAATGATAGATGTTAAAATGATTGACAATTAACGTGAATCTTTTTTTTGCTAAAGTGAATCTTTACTCCAGCGGATTTGAAATCCACCAGAATGATTGACACCTAACGTGAATCTTTTTATGCTCACGTGAAATTTACTCTAGTGCATCTGAAATACACCATAAGGATTAACAATATATCTCCACCATAATGATTAAAAATATATGCTTTGGCGAAAGATTTGAATTCGATTCTAAGATGAAATTATTCAAAGTAGTTCAACGAATTTGAAATCAATGGCTCCAAATCCTTCAATTCAAATACGATTTTAGGTACCTCAGATGCTCTCCTCTTAATTGCTGCTTCCAAGCAATTAATTACGCGTTGTCTCTCCGCTTCTGAACTAATCGGACACCCGTCCATATGCCTTATGTAATATTCCTAACAAAGAAAAGCATACGACAAAAAAAGTGAGTAAGATTCGGTAGGAGAATCGCTGGTTGCATAAGCATTTCGCAAATAACCAAAATAATACAGCGGTCCATATAGAGTGCATTTAGTAATACAACTCGACCACAGTATTAATTGCATATTCTTCTTCACGTAAGCTCTTAGGTGTTCAAATAATTAAATGCATTTCAAATATCATGAGTAAAGATTACCTGTTCAGCCTGGGGTCCTTCAGCAATAATTGTACCATGAAATACAACGTATTGCATATCCGTTATAGTACAAACTGTATCAAAAAGCAGCTTAGGTCGGTCCGGGCAGCTCAAATTCACCACCGTGTATCCCTTTTCTACACAGTTTTCAACGTTCACGATTGTTTTGGTGTGATCAGGTGTGCCAGCATTCACATTACAATTATCATAATCACGATCAGCGTACATCAATTGATGCAGCCTCCTCTCGGTATGAGTAGAACCAACAGAAACAGCAGTATTGGCACTTCTCCATTCTCTATTGCCTTTTAGAACATAAAGAAGAAGCTGTTTGATTTTAGCGAGACGATCAGGATCGTCGATCGCCAAACCGTTCGATTCGTCCGTGATGTAAACAACGGAAGCCATTCTTGAATTGTGGGTCCATACTTCTGCAGCCACTATGTTACACTTAAGATCTGTAAGAATAGCAAACACCTCTGAGAGCAATCCCGGTCGGTCTCTGCCTGTTAACTCTATGGTGGTATGTTCTGCAGCAGATTGCACCCCTACAGATCTTTCCATAGACCGAAAGCTGCATGCAGTTTGTGACAGCGACTGCAATATAATTTTTTGAAATAAGCATAATATTCATATATTAACATCTATTAAATTTTTCATTTTAAAATAGATCCATATAAGATTTTTGTTAAAAGAAAACTTATTGGATTAGATAAATTTTCTGAATCAACGTTTCTTGAAAAAATACATTTTTTGCGACAAATGAAGGGATGGATGGATGACTATGCTATCCGACAACACATTTAACAACAGATACAGATATGAATTACCAAATTTCGACCTAAAAAGCAGAGGAATCTTTCTAGTATTGAAATAAAAGTCGAATTCAAAGATTTAATAGTTTATAGCCATTTAATAATTCACTAATAAAAGATTCTTATACCGCTGCACAATTATACCTCTTGAATTCGCTCGGCAATAGCTTCGTCATACACCTTATTTCCATATTCATCGGTGACATGAAAAACTGCAATTAAACAATAGATAAGAAGAAAATTGCATTTATATCAATTTCATCCTATTTTGAAACAATGAATAAAATAACAATAATAATAATAATAAAAAGAATCAAAATTTTTACCATCCATAAACCATCCTCCATCTGAAGAAATGTAAGCCCTTGTGATAATAAGATTCATATCAGTAAGAACTTGTACAACCTCCAAAAGGCTTCCCCTCTTATTTGCACTGTCAACCTGCAACATTTCCATGGAAAAACACATATTTCTATTAAACTAAAAACTCTCAGATCAAACAGTAATACACATACAAAAAAAAAAATTATTAATTCAATCAATAAAATAATAAGATGATAACAACATTTATCTACCATTACGAACAAAAAACATATAAAAAATTAAATTAATAAACTCTCGGATGAAACAGTGATATGCATACAAAAAAAAAGTACTAATTCAATCAAACTAAAAATCAGCAAATTTTATCTCAACATTAAAAAAGAAAAAGAATTGTCATACCTTGATCAGAGTTGCCTTCTTGTCTGATGCATTGTCAATAGTGACCCTACAAAAGTCACAAATAAATAACAACGAGATTTAATCAAGAAAAATAGACCCTTTTATCAAAATTTAACCATTCCATATCCATTCCATTTCACAAATATTAATATTACATTTTCACAAGGACATGCATACAGAGGTAGAACATAACTTGATGGCCAATTCCAAAAAACCAAAATTGAGTAACAATTCATATGTACAATTGATTAAGAATGAAATAAAAATACCTTGGTGGGTTCATTCTATTAACAAGCTTCTCAAACTCATCATTAACTCTGCAAGAAGAATACCAGTAATCCATTTTCAAGAAACAATTAATTATCCTCCTCTTCTCTGTTTTATGGTTTATGATTTTCTGGTGTGTTTTCTCTCTCTCTCTCTCTGAGAGTGTGTGTATGTATAGGTCCGTATAGGCTATCGGTATAGCGGAATTCTGAGGAGAAAAAGGGTCTGATGAAATGAGGTTGTGTTGGTTAATATAGGACAGTGGCTCGTGAGCTGTACCAAGAGTTTTTTGGAGGGACTCTTTTTTAACATGATGGTCTTTCACATTTCATATATATAATATAATATTTACTTACACTGTATGTATTGTATATATTTTGCTTACACATGGGAAAATGAGAGATAAAGCAACTCTTATGGCTCATGAGGACTGCCAACACGGGCTTGTCGCTGGTCATGTGGACCCCACTTGGTCTTCCCTTTCCCTCTCTCTCTCTCTAGGTTTCTTATCATGGTTTGTGTCCCTAAGGATGTTTTCAATATCAATGGTATTGCTTTCTTTTATTTAATTTCTTTTTCGTAGACAATCTTGAAATTGGTAGTAGGTCTAGGTTTACATGTCAAAACTGTGATGTTTGATAGTGTATAAATATGAATATATTTGAGATAAAAAATTAGTGAAAATGTCCGCCCTCAAACCGAGCTTTTTAAGTTTGAAATTAATTTGCTGGCCTAAGCGTGAGTAGGAAAATATGGTGTTTGTGTCTTTTAAATGAATCATAAATGAGTTATATTGGCGCCAAAAAGAATAATTCAAATGAGGTACAAAAGCGGAAAATTTTAAGTAAGTTCGTTTGTCTGAGTTTTCACCTTAAATACGGTATTTAAGAATTGGATAATACGGTATTTAATGAGGTTTTGTATGAACTAATTTGAAACGCGTCTATTATTAGGTGTGGCACATATGAATCGTGTGAGTATTTGGCGAGGTATATAAAAATCAACTTGAAGCGTGTTTATCGAAATAATGAGGTATAGATGAATCGATTGGACACGTGTTTATTGGAAAAATGTTCACTCGAAAGTTAAAACACGTAGTGTAAGTAAATACATGTTGATCGTATTGTTAAACGCGTATTCTTCATTTTGTTGGAATAGCGTGTACGAACTTTTCACTTTGTTGCAACAAAATTAAAAAATATATATGCCTTTTACCAATATTTAGCTATTTTTATCTAAATTCACTCTAATTCTTTTAAAGAGAATACATAAAAATTAAGTTATCTTTCTCAAGTCATGCACAAATTTGAACCAAATGTCTACGTGCTTCCATGTAATAAAATTCTGCCAACATGAAATAAAAAGTAAAATCCAACTCAATATCTTGACTTTTCCCAACCTTCAAATGTCATGCTAAAATATCTTCTTCATTGAGAGCCATTCTGCACATCTAACTTAAAATTAGTTACTTTACAATACACAAAATTTTGCACTTAATTACGGTCAACCAAATAATCTTCAAGTGAAAAGGAAATAATAAGTCAATTTACAAGCAATTCGTTCAATCTCGTATTTCAAAGTTCAAATGGCATTTTTTTTTATTATATATATATAAGTATGTTCAAATAACATTACTAAAATATCTTTTACATAATTATATTGGTAGCCATATTACATGCAACTCTATCCTACAATTTTGACAATTTCATATTTGTGATTACTTTACGAGATTATGAACATAACCCACAAAATGCAAACATCATTAATGCTACTATCCTAAGAAAAAGAAAAGGAGAAAATAATTAAATAAATATAATAGGCATGCATGGGTTGCAAAATCTAGCAAGATTTTGGCAAGCTTTGTAGCATTGCATTTGGCTTTATTTCTGTCAAAACCTCTTTTTCCAATTATTTTTCAAATGTCTCCTATTTACCTACAGATTATGATTCCGAAACTAGTAGGATTCTGTTAAGCACAAGGGAATCCCTTTGTCTGTCAATTTTGACTTTTTTTTTAATTATCTTTATTTTTATTATTACCGCCGACGGTTGAAATTCCAGCTATCTATTAACCCTAATCTTGTTCCCTTACTCGCAGAAGTAGGAGCACGCGCCTTTGATCTTTAAAGTTAAACCCCAGCCAATTGTTCAATTTAATGAATAATGATGATGGTATAAGGAAGGAATAAAGAATTTAATAGAGTCTCCAATTGGACCAAATCATTTTCATGGGTCATATTCAAAAACCAACCTTCTCCTACTATTTAGTATCATCCTCCCATCTTGCCCAGACAATTTTGTGCTATTTTTTTTCTTTTTTCTAATTATTTCCAATATTTGTTGTGAATAACGATGAAACTTTACCATCTAAATTGTTGACAAGGAGGTAGCTGTATAATCAATATATACTTGTTTTGTGAATCATTTACATTATTCGACTCGATATTTTTAGATGATCATTATATCATAAAAGGCACAACGATTAGATTGTCACTATATATATATATATATATATATAGCTTGTCACCTATATTAGCTAATGACAAAATGGTTATAGATGAATTAATGAAACTTTACTATGTCACAATTATTATACTATATGATAATAGTATAAATAAGTGAGTTTAAAATAAAAATTCCCTATTTGAATCTCTCGTCGGAGTCGACTGACAATATGTTATAGATGAACTAATGAAACTTTTTTTTTTTGGAAAATTACATGCACACTCCCTCACTTTTGTCATAATTACAAGAATATCCCCTCACTTTTGAAAAATGACAAGGACACCCCTTGTCAACGTCTGACATTGCCGGATTGTGCAAAATGACATTTTTGCCTCCCCCCCCCCCCCCCCGCGGACGGATCCAAGAATGAAGTGTTGGGGGGAGGGGGCGGGTTGCCATTGAAGTAATTTTTTTACAAAATATTTATGTAGATGTTCAAAGTCATTCCAATTTTAATAAGTAATATAACAATCATCACGTGAAGAAAATAACTTTCAATGAAATTTATAGTTGTAAACACTTTTTGAAAAAAAAATGTCGAAGTTGTACTGTATATGACGTCTTTTCGTGTTATAAAATTTATCTATAGTAGATTGTGGCAATTTTTTGTCTCATTTTATCAGGAATGAATGACCTTGTCTATTGTACTCTTAGATACAAGCAATTAGTTGAAAAAAATATTTCTTTATTAATTACGGATCAATGAACAATTAATTAAATAAAGAAAACAATATTAGATTGAAAAAAGAGATAAGTCATTCTTCAAATTTTAACAATATTATAATGACAAATTTTTCAAAAAATATAAAATATCAACTTTTAATAATAGTATACTCATTTTATGCAAGCAAAATTTCAACAATATTATAGTAATATTTTTTAAAGTAACAATTATTAACATCAATTGAATCACTTTTTGCATACTTTGTGGTGAATAATTACTAAATAATTGAATGATAATTGAGTTTTTCATGTTTATAGATTTGTTAATGTCATGTATTATTTTTCCTTCTCAAAAATGTTATTTATAGTTTTCACCAAAAGATGCTTTTTAAGTCTAATCCTAATAAGTATTAATTTTAATTAGTAAAGAAGAGAAATTCAAAAAAAAAACAAAACAAAACAATAGAATTGTTGACTGACAATTCAAACTTATTTTAAGCTAAAAAGTCTATTAAGAGGGAAAAATAAATACGTAGATTTGACTTGTAATTAGTTGTGTTTTTAGTTGGAAAACAAGTGTTTTGGATAAAAAGGTATATAGAGGGGGCCTAGCAAATTCGAACCACAGAACCCGCCTTGTGCAAGGAACTACCAAAAAGACTCATAGCAACTCTGTTAGAGCAATATTTAATCTAAGTTGAAACAATTTATAACTTATTATCTTATCGGGGGGCCATATTGTAAATACACACCTAACCTCGATCAAAATTTTAAAGTCTCGGGCCCCGCCCCCCCCCCCCCCCCCCCCCCGAAAAACTGACTTAAAAAAAACAAAAAAGGTAAAAAAATATATATTTTTTGTGCACGCACAAAAATGCCCCTCTATCTATAACAAAGAAAAAAAATACCACTTTGGTGCCCATTCTTCACGATCAAAACCTGTGTTCACTCTATCTTCCAAAAACCTCCAAATATTGTTCATCTTCTCCACCAACTCGTCGGTCGCCTGTCACATTGTGCTTCCAGTTGACGTTGTCGAGTAACTGAAGCCTTGTTGTGCGTTGTTTTGGGATTTCAGACGGGATACAGTCGTGAAAACATAAGCATCTAACCCTATTTTGATTTTTTCAAACAAACGTCCAAATATCTTTGTATAACCATATATTTCCACATATTTTGTGCGTTAGATGTCGGTTGTACTCTGATTTTCAGAATTAGGGTTTCTGTGAAGAAAAAATATGGGTTTTTCATTTTTTTTTTCTTTTTTTGTTCACTGGAGTAATATCCACATGATAAAGGATGTATTGATCGGTTTTTGCCTAAAAGTTTGCATTTTTTCGCAAACCCAACAAACCCTCATTTTTAAAGTGGGGAATTAGGTGAAACTAGATATTTTAGTTTATTTTCTGCATATAACTTGTTATTTTGCTTGGTTTTCAAGTTTTATTAGTCACATTACACTGATTTGGTCTATTTTGCACTTGTTATATGTGTAGTCATTTTGCAGTTGCTATACTTGTACTGATACTCGATATGTGTTCATTTTACAGATATGGCCCCCAGTGGATATGATATTGCAGTGCATGCTTTGGGTGAGCAAGATGTGTTGCCGAATATTTATCCTAAGAAGTATAGCTATCAAGAGTTGATAGATGATATTGCTGGTACAACATGTATGCCTGAAGATACACTTTCATTATGTTGGAAGATCTCTTGTGAGTTAGAGGGCACATTTGATAGGTTACCCATTACATGTGAAGATGATCTTTAAAAAATGTTTGAAGAAAACAAAAGAATAAGGAAATTCATTTATGGATTACTGTGGAAGTTGCAGAGCCTATTGAAGTAATATCTGCTATCATAGATTTGGTTAGTGACATTGATGTTGAGGGTGGTGAGGGGAAAACTGATGCAGGGGGTGATGCTGGATTTGTCTTTGAAGGTGAGGTGAGTGAGGGAATAAATGAAGATGGGGGTGTTGATGGGGTTAATGAGACTGAAGCTATGTAGGGGGGGGGGTAATGAAAGTGTTCAGACTGAATGTGATCAAAGAACTCAAGTTGATCAAACTGTGGACGATGAAGCATTGCAGACTGATGGTAATCAAACTGTGGTGGATGAAGCATTGCAGACTGATGGTAATCGAATTCTGGTGGATGAAGCATTGCAGACTGATGGTAATCAAAGTGTGGTGGATGAAGCATTGCAGACTGATGGTAATCAAACTATGGTGGATGGAGCATTGCAGACTGATGATAATCAAACTGTTGTGGATGAAGAAATGCATAATGATGGTGATCCCGTGGACCAAGATGATGAAGTGCAAACTGAAATACATCCTCAATATGATGAAACTGGAGTGAATGATGATCTGTTTGGCCAAGAGGATGGTGGCAGTGATCGATTTGAGTATGAAAGTGATATGGTTGAGGTTGAGGATTGGATAGACACTAATGATGAGGGTGTAGGCATTCAAATGGGAGATGTGGATCCTGTGGGTGATGTTGATGGACAAAATGAAGGTGAAGTTTTGCTGCCGGTGAAGGCGTTGCTGCTGGTGAAAGTGTTGCTGATGATCTGGGGTTGGTGGACAAGATAATGAAAGGGAAAACCTTGAGGGAAATGATGAGATAATGAGTAATTACTCATCTGATGACCACTGTGGTCCCCATGATGGTCAAAGTTCAGATGATTCTGATAGTGAAATTGACTCTATGTGAAGATATTTGAATAATGGAGAATGGGAAGGTGAAGAGGGCAGGATAAGGCTACAGGTGGATGATATGTTTGCTAATATCACCAAGTACAAAGAAATATTAAGAGATTATGCCATTCAAGTAGAATTTGAGTTTAGAAGATTAAAAAATGAGATGACAAGAGTTATTGTGAGTGTGCTGCTGACAGATGCCCATGGAGGATTCATGCATCTCTATTGCCTGATCGTATTACTTACTGCATCAAAAGCTACACCAATCAACACTCATGTGTAAGGGTGACAAGTGTGAAAGAGGCAACTGCTACTTGGATGGCCACAAAACTGGTTGATGTGCTTAGGGCTAATCCTGATATGAATCCCAAAGGTATCACAAATGAGCTTCAGAAATATGGTTTGGACCCACCATACATGCAAATTTATAAAGCCAAGAAAAAAGCTCTTATGATGATTGAAGGAGGTCATATTGGGTCATATGTTAAATTGCCCCATTGGGCTGAGATGGTGATGAGAACAAATCCTAACAGTAATGTCAAATTTCAGTATAGCTTGTACAAAGAAGGAGAGGATGTTGATGAGGTGTTAGCTGAGCCTATTCCACCAACTCCTTCATTCAAGAGAATGTTCATAGGGTTGAATGCTTTGAAGGAGAACTTTTTAAGAGGCTGTAGTCCATTTTTGGGAATAGATGGACGTCACCTTAAATCTCTTTATGGAGGGGTGCTCTTGGTAGCAGTTGGTCTAGATCCCAATAATGGTCAATTTCCTTTTGCTTATGCAGTGGTTGAGGTTGAATGACAGGAGAGTTGAGGCTTCTTCTTCAGCTGCCTTCATCAGATGCTTCAGTCCAAATAAACCTTGGACTATTATGAGTGACAGGCAGAAGGTATGTATAGGGGGTGTTTTGGTAATATAATAGTCTTGTTAGGGGGTATATTTGTTAGTTACGTCATACAGTTATTAATTGATTTTTATGTAACTTTTTAGGGACTAGAGAATGCAGTGGCAGATGTGATTCCTCATGCTATTAACAGGAGGTGTGCCAGGCACATCTTAGCTAATTCAGGAAAAATTATGCGGGGATGCAATTGAAAAAGTACTTCTGGATGGCTACAAGGTCCTACAATGATCAAGGTTTTAATTTTGCCATTGACAAATCAAAAAGCTGAACAAAGAGGCACATGATTGGTTGATGAAGATTGACAAGAGGCTATGGTCTAGGCATGCCTACCCTACTGACTTGAAAAATGACCATATCACAAATAATATTGCAGAGTCATCAATGCATGGATTGGGGCACTGAGAGACAAGCCTATATTGACATTATTGGAGGGTATAGATGCAAAGTGATGTCAAGACTTCACATTAGGAATCAAAAGTGGAGGGGTTGGACAAATGACATCATGCCTAACATATTGAAGAAACTGAATGAGCAGGTGACATGGTCCAAGCACTGTAGTTTGATGGTTTCCAGCCCAACAAAATACTAAGTCAGCAATAAGGGTGTTTGTTACATTGTCAATTTGCAAAGTAGGAGTTGTGACTGTGGGATTTAGAATATATCTGGTATTCCATGCAGGCATGCATGTAAAGCAATTGAATTCAATAGGGAAAAGATTGAGAGGTTCACAGACTAAAGCTTCAGTAAAGAAATGTTTTTGAAGGCTTATACTACCATGATTAAGCCAGTTCCAGACCCCAATTTTTGGCCTGATTCAAGTGATGTGCAACCATCAAAAGTTCTCCCTCCATATCTCAGAAGATTGCCAGGAAGGCCTAGAAAAATGAGAATAGGGAAGTATGGGGAGACTTCAAATGCAAATGACAATGCCAATGAGAACACCCTCTTCAGTGGTAGATCAAAGTGTAGATTGTGTGGAGAGCATGGCCACAACAAAACTACATGTCTAAGACCATCTGTAAGGAAACAAAGGAGGGAAAAGAGAAGGCAAAGGAAGAAGAGGACCAGGCAGCAACAGAGTGAGCAAGGTGAACAGATATGGATTGTGTTATGGATTAGTTAGTGTTAAACTTGTATTTCTTTATTTTTTGGTGATGATGTGTTAATGTGTTAATTTGGCAGATTGAGAGGACTGGTGGTAGTGTTGCTGTTGCTGCCACACAAGCTAAAATGGAGAATGATGTGAACTTGGCTGACATTGTAGGAAGAATGAGGGCAAGAAGGAGAAGGAGTACAAATAATGCAAGGGCTGGTCCTAACAATTCTGTTCCTGTTGCTGTTGAAGAGCCAGAGTCATATTACCTTAATGTTGAGGCATCAACTAGCTAGCCAAGTCTAAGTACTGCTGCATCTGGTCAGTTTGATGGTGGGGATTTTTATGATGTTGTGTTGGATCCCTCTTTGGATCACATGTTTTTGTAGGAGATTGTTGGCTTTTGGTGACAAACATGTGCATGTTTTGGCAGAATTGTGAATGTAGCACTTTTGGTTAAACGTGGTAACTTGTGAATGCTTATGCATGTTGCACTGTTAGTGTAGATTTTGGTAGCCATCTTGTTGGTTTGTGCATATTGCACTTTTGGGATTAATTAGTAGTCTTTTGAGAATGGTTATTGTGCAGGTTGGTTCCTAGGCATAGAAAGTTCATGTTCAATTTTGTGTGCTTGGGAACCTGATTTTTAGGCCATTTTTTTGTTAAAATTTATGTTAGCCAGGGATATTGTTCATATGTAATATGTGTAACAACATCATTTCAGTTATTTGATATGAAATTGCACATTGCTTTCTCAATTCATTTCCCTTACACAATTACAAATTCAAGATACATTGTTGTTTACATGCTACTATTTGAACAATAAAACCAACTGACAAAATAGGTAAATGGCAAGAATGACTAAATTAGCCGCAATTAAGTGATAAATTAACCTTAAAGATGGATCAGTGCCATCAAATTTTCTAAACTTTGGAGGTTCTTCGTAGTTGTGCATGTTCCCTTGGGGTTTGAAGGTGCCTTGAACCTCATTTTCAGCCATATTGTTATTAGTGTGCTGCTCTTCGTATGGCTCGCACCAGTGTGAAAATCCGTGGACCAGGCACCTATAATACAACCTCCCATAATTATCAACCGATTCTGCAACCATTTTAGTGGTTTTCCTTCCGCATTGCCACTTTATACAAACTTCTTTCCTAAATTTCAACCCTAAACATCTAGAAGAGTGACTTGATGAAGCCATGCCGTCAATTAAGAACAAAAAAATGGCCACAATTGAACAAACATGTCATATATATAGTGTATATATAGAGGTAGCCACTAACGGCTACTAGCAACGGCCATATGTGAGTTTACAGTGTTTTATTATACAAACACCCCCTTCATTGTTACCTGTTGAGACACAACCAACATTGCGAAGATCTGGTAGAGTACCACATCAATCTGATAGGTACTATGGGTACTTGCTACAAGAGGAACTAGGTCTCCACATTATAGCAGTGGGAGTTCATGGGGACAACCCTTCTACTTATGATCAAGCAGTGATGGACATCGACTCTGTAAAGTGGCGAGAAGCTACGAAAGCGGAGATACACTTAATTCAGTCCAACCAAGTCTGGACTCTAGTAGATCGTCCCAAAGGTATAGCACCTACAGGGTATAAATGGATCTACAAGAGGAAGATAGGCCCGGAAGGAAAAGTTGACACATACAAGGCAATGCTTATAGCAAAAGGTTATAGTTAAAAAGAAAGAATTGACTATCAAAAGACCTTTTCACCTATGGCAATGATCAAGTCTATTCGTATTCTACTGGCAATAGCTGCACATATAGACTATGAGATATAGCAGATGGATGTGAAGACGGCTTTTCTGAATGGATTCCTCGAAGAGGATATCTATATGGAACAGCCTAAAAGCTTCATATCTGGGTCTGATATTCATAAGGTGTGTAAGTATAAGAGATCTATTTATAGACTTAAGCAAACCTCTAGGAGTTGGAATCTTCGTTTTGATGAAGCTGTCAAAGGGTTTGACTTTATGAAGAATGAAGATGAGCCGTGTGTTTACAAGAAGGTTAGTGGGAGTAAGATCACTCTCTAGTCTTATATGTGGATGGCATTCTACTTATAGAAAATGACGTAGAAATGTTGACTTAAGTCAAAACGTGGCTTTCAAATACATTCTCCATGAAATACTTGGGAGAAGCGACCTATATTCTAGAAATTCATATCTATAGAGATAGAACATGTAGAATGATAGGGCTTTCCAGAGAAGCCTAAAGAGATTTAGGATGGAAAACTCTAAGAAAGGTTTCTTGCCCATGAGACATGGGGTGCACCTTTCAAAGTCTACATCTCCTCAAAATGAGGAAGATTGGAAAGAAATGAGTACGGTGACCTATGCATCTGCCGTAAGGAGTCTGATGTATGCCATGTTATGTACAGGACCTGACATAACCTACGCGATAAGCGTGGTAAGTCGATTTCAGGAAAACCCGGGAAGAGAACATTGGACCACCGTAAAAAATATCCTAAAGTACCTAAAGAGGACTAAGGATATGTTCCTAACATATGGACACGGGATTTGAAAGTGAATGGATATACTGACTCAGATTTCTAGTCTGATGTAGATGATCGAAAATCTACTTCAGGGTTTATATTCACGCTCAATGGTGGAGTGGTGACTTGGAAAAGTTTCAATTAAAGAACAACCACCGATTCCATCACTGAGGCAGAGTACACAACGGTGTCTGAGGCTGCTAAAGAGGGTGTTTGGATTAGGAAGTTTCTTAGAGAACTTCAAGTGATTCCTCGCGTAGAGCTACCATTGCCACTGTATTGTGACAATAACAGGGCTATTGCACAAGCAAAGGAACCAAGGTCTCACAACAAATCCAAGCACATGGAGAAGAGATATCATACAATAAGAGAAATAGTTGGAAGAGGCGAGATAGCTGTGCAGAGAGTAAATTCAACCAACAATGTCGCTGACCCATTAATCAAGCCTTTGACACAGGCAGTGCTGGATCAACATCTTGATAAGATGGGTATTAGATACCATAGTGATCGGCATTGAGTACAAGTGGGAGACTGTTAGGTTTATGTCCTCAAATGCCATTAGAGGATTAGAGAGAAAAGAACATTATTAGATTGTAATTGTCATTATTTAATAAAGACATCTTAGCTGTTTACTTTATAATTAGGATTTGTATATATTGTAATCATCTATAAGTCCATGAGTACAAGAGTTAACTCTCTATGGCACTAGAGGAGTTCAATACTTGTATGCTAAATTAGTCTACAAGTCGAGGTTTTCCAATTAAGCATTGGAAATCATCAAGACTTATATGATATGAATTTTGACGAGAGAAGTGTTGTTAATCACTAGCAAGTAGTGAAGAACTCATATCATAGGTGCACTGATGGAGGACTCAAACATGACTCACATTAATTCTGTCACATGAGTTTCACTCATTGACAGTCAATGACAAAATTAATTAATTGTAATAGATGTGTCTGAACTTTAGATCTAAGGAATCGAGTTGAAGATGTACTTCTGACATTATGTCTGTCATTAGAGTAGTTAGACCAAATTTACCCTTTGGTGGGGTCGACCTCAAACTGCAACCTAATGGGCAAGTAGTAGTCTTAACTGATATCCAAGATGTAATTTGTTCCCTAGGAAGTGCACGAAAAATTATCCTATGCATTTATAAGTAAGTTAGTTCTTAAGTCTTTGGCCAAAGCGTATGAGCTATTTGAGAAAGAATCAAATTAGAAAGCTTACTGATCTAGACTTATTATAAATATAGCATAGAGTTAAGTTTATGAGTTTGACCTAAACCATGACTCTTACTTGATCGAGATATGGAAACAAAGAGTTTGTATTCACACGGGAATTACAATACAAAAGGTAAACAATGATCTATTCATTTCATCTTATTTGCGATACGATGTGGGTCACTTAACTGGCTAGGTGTTACCCACATTCAATGGAATCCTCCCATTGCCAAATAAAGATGAACCTAAAGAGTCAAACTTAAAAAGGAAAAATTGAACGAAATTATGGAGTATTTATTGTAGCAATATTTTAAGTATTAGATCCTTAAAATTAATTAAATGGAATTAATTATTTTGAGAAATTAGTTAATTCATTTATATTAATTAATATATATTATTTCTTAAAGAAATAAATTAATTGAACATCCAATCTATTACTTAATTAGATTAATTAATTGGATTGAATTAATAAATTAAATAAAAGATTGGACTGAGCTTAAAATTGGTGCACCATGAGACGTGTGGGGCGGCCTAGTACGCATCCAATATGGGCTCTTTAAGCCTAAGATTGTAACTTAAGTTGTATAAATATATCACTTAATTAAACCTAGGTATAACACAAGTCATTATACACTTGAGCTTCAAGAGAATAAAAGCCCTCCATCTCTTCTCTACCTAGTGGTCGGCCTCCATAGCCAAAGAAGAAGAAGTTTTTCATTCAAGTCTTCCGGTAAGATAATTTAGAGGCAGCACCTTTGTATTGCTCAGATCACTAATCAGTCAACCGGATCAGTTCCCGAAAAGCTTGAGGAATTCAGGAAGTTGAAGAAGGCTTGAGTATCTCCAACCACTTCGTTACAATGGGTAATGTAACGAAAACCTTATCATACATGCACATGATTAAACCCTAGGTTGATCCTGAATTGGAAAATTTGGAAAAAAAAATTAATTACACCGTTTCCACTGCATTTTCATAATTTTTCCCAACACTCTAACTTGTAATTATTAGATTCACTCAATGCACTCAATTCACTTATAAATAAATATGTAGATGTAGTGTTGACTCGTGGATGTAGGCAGGTTGCCGAACCACGTTAAAATTCCTTATTGTCATCTTATAACTTTCTTGAATTCCTATATATTTTCTTCATGCTCTAGTGCTTTCATTCTTATCAATTGGTATCAGATCCATATGTTATAGATTTAGGAGACATATTAGATCTAAAACTATGGGGAAGCGCTTCGGTTAGCATAGATTTTGTTGTGGGAGCGATGGTAGAAGATGAAAGAATAATCAAACTCGACAGTTTCATCACAGGTAGCATGAATTGAGGTCGTGGTAAAGTCAGAGAAGATGACATTGGAGGATGTGGTTAGTTAATCGCCAAACTTAAAAAAAAGTAATCCCATTTAACGTTAACGAGAAAACGTAGAAAATCGTGTTGCCAGTAAATAGGCAGATCTGCGATAGATGAGACAGATTTGTGTCGCCAGGTGGGTAGAGACAAAGCTAGTGGGAGCAGTTGTGGTGCTAGGAAGCTGATTCGTAGAGCAAGAAGTTAGAGTGACAAAATCGATAGCCAGTGGGGCAAAGCCATGTAGTCAAGAGACGAGAAAGCAAAGTTGTGGAGCCAATGACGCAAATTCATGTAGATGGAAACCATGAGACAGGGACAGTGCCAGGATGGCAGACATGGAGCCAAAAATCAAGGAGGCTAGTGCGAAGCCAGTTAGGCAGATTCGCGAAGCAGGAATTTGATCTCCATTGACTTTGGGGGTGTGCCAACTAGATCGAGATTCACTTGGAAAAAGTGAAGTGGTTGTTCAAGTTGATTTCGCGGATATTTTGACCATTCTCCAAGTGGGAGATTGATGGGTATGTGGAGACTGATTGATGCTATGGATGTATCAATTAACTTATATTATGATTGTTTTTCCTAATTGCTTAAGAATATGATAGTATTTTCTATTTAGATTAGGTTTTAGATTCCTTGAGTGTCAAGTCTCATACTCTATAAATAGGAGTTATCAACTTGTAATTATCGGATTCACTCGATTCAATCTATTCACTCATAAATAAAGATGTAGATTCAGTGGTGGCTCGTGGATGTAGGCAGTTTGCCAAACTACATTAAAATTCCTTGTCATCTTATAGGTTTCTTGAATTCTTTTTATTTTCTTTATGTTCTGGTGTTGCCATTCCTAACACGTTTGTCCTGGCAACCATCTCATTTCTTGATCTTCCACGAAATAGGTTACTATATCTCGTTCTAGCACGGAATTTGAGTATCGTTATGTGGTTTCATTACAAATTGTTTTCTTGCAAAATATGGGTCGATACATTACTAAATAGGTTACTATATTTTGCATATTTTCATTACTAAATCATCGTTATGTGGTTTCATTACTAAGGTATTAGTGTATGCCTTGTGTATGTATGTATCGACCCATATTTTGCATAGTCTCGGTTAGTATAGGTTAGTAAATATATTTGTACCTTTATATTTGTAATTATTCAAGATAATGAATCATAAAATTTTATAGCCAACAATTTGTGACCCCTTCCATGTCTTCGAGTCAGAAAGACACAAATATCCTCACGATGATTTATAGTATTATCATTACAAAACAATAATAAGATGTGCGATCTTTGGTATTTGTTTGGATTAGAAATTTAATCATATTTTTCTTGTCTCAACTAATATTTGTGCAGTTATGGAGATCCCCTCACGCCCACGCTTCAGTGTTGGAATCTGAATAGATTTAGACAGTGTATGGATGGATGGGGTCATGACCAAAATATTATATTTGATAAAACTTGGCACAAGAGCCCAATTAACGGTATCTAATTGAGGTAAAATCAATTAAAGTTAATCCCCCAAAATCAAACCAAACCAAACCAAGATATCCAGTAAACATGATTGTTTTGTTTTAATACTGTGTGATAGTTTATATTAATATGTAAGATGCGCTAATGCCATTTGCGGGTTTATAATGAAAATAAAAAATTAAATTTATTCATTTTAAAAGATTTAGATCTATCTCTCCAACTAAAAAATTTAACCTCGACAAGCGTTAAAAAGAATTTTACTTGCACCATTTAAGTTTGTATGACCTTATTACACATGTTTCAACCCTTGTATCCAGTCAAAAACAATATTTATACAACTATAAGAAAAGCCCCATTCATAATTTGTAAACCATTCTTGAGACCGAGTGTTTTCCATTTTCTTGCATTCGAGTGTTCTTAAAAATTTACGCAATTGTTATCTAATTTTTCAAGAGAGTTCATAAATAGTAGTGGTTCGTTGCATCATGATATTTTTGGTGCTTCTACCGCAAAAAATTGACTGTTATATTATAAGAAAATGATTGTATATATGAAGGTTAACATAAAATATATATATATATAGATATATATTCTTATTGTATTCAACTCTCGTCTCCATATATTGTTCTATTTGCTCCTATAAAATTACTAGTCCCTGCTCGAAAGGGAAAGTTGAAATTATTAGGGTCTGTTTGGCACGTTTTTGTTTTCGTAGTTCTGCAAAACAGTTCTGTAGAACACTTTTTGAAGAATAAAATTTGTTGAAAACCTGTTTGGCCCACTATTTTGCAGAATATATGTTCTCTGGAAATGCGTTTGGATGAATCTGTTATCAGTGAAGAAAACACAAGAACACGTTTGGATGGACCTATTTTTAGGTATAATATATATACTGTTCAAATAATATTTAATAATTTTTTAAATTATATAGTTTAATGTTTAATAAGTAGTATTTACATCGAAATGTCACAAAGCAATGTCAAAATATGACCAATCCTATGTTGCTCGAAATTTAAAGCAAATTTATCTCATTATGATAGTATGATAAATGACAAAGAACGGGTTATCCCACTCCTGTAAAGCTGCTGGTCTTGCTCCTCATCTTTATGTGCGTATGTCGTATGAGTTTGCAAACTGAAACACAAACCAAGTGCAGATCCCGGCTGGTACTAGTTACACTAATTAAACTATCATCATTTCTCAAAGAAATTTGTTTTCAAGGCAATTGATGTCATGGACTACGAATATTAATTACATGCAGAACTTTCAATTGATCATCACTACATTAATTTCATTAAGACCCAGTGGAACTCCATTCTCATCATCAAAACCAGACCCATTAATTTCCTGTTTCTTCAAATCTTTTTCTGCTTCCTTGTGAAGATTTTCCCGATTAAGACGCATAAATTTACCTCGTAAATTTAGATATCCCTCATTGAGATAATCCTTTTCTCGTCTTTCCTTATCACTGACTCCATGGAAATCCTTCAGTTGATTTTCAGTAATTCTTTGATCATCGACTGCCACATTTTGTTGCTCGAGGTAATTATTAGCGTTCTTTCTCTTCCAAACCACAGAATCTGAGCCGTGCCTACAAGTCAACCATCCCATATTTACAGCGCCCCCCAAAATAGTGTCTTGTTTGCTTAATGAAGTCTTATCATAGTTCTACTTGTGATGATCATCGGTGATTAATCTGAAACGAAATAAATTCATATTTAGGAGCCAATAAATCCATATTTCCACTAATATTACAACACAATATCTGACTCCCAAACAGATCCCATCAATTATCTATCATAAGAATCAGATTACATCAGAATTAATCAAAATTAAATCATACATCAAACATCTTTTACATTAAAATATAATCAGCAAAAGCACATATTGAAATGGTTGGTTACCAACAAGATCAAATGAACATAGAGAACAAAGGACCAAAGAATAAACATAAACACCTAACTTTCCACTAAACAAGTTTTTCACACAACTATCAACAGTATCCTAAGTAAAAGCTGGAAAAAAAATTGAAAAATTCTTACCTCCTGGTTCGGAAATCAAGCGTCAGAAGGTAGGATCGCCGTCGTTGCGCCGCTCATCTTAATCTGCATCTAGAGACAAAACCCCCAAAATTTTCAACATTAAGCCCTTACTTTCCAATAATTGATCTTGTTGATACAACTATCACAAACAATCAACTAACCAGCTCCAGATTTATGGCCGGAGGTGATGCTCTCGCCGCTGGAGTCGAGACTAGTCGCCGCTGGAGTCGAGACTAGTCGCCGCAATGGTCCGCGAAGCCAAAATCGCCGATCGCGAGAGAGAAGGTGAGGCTGGCCTTTTTTTTGTGAAATGATGAACAATGCATATCTTACCCTTTTATTTCACATTTTGGATGAACAGTGCCCGAGTAAGTGCACATTAAACGTCTTTCCGTGTTTTTGAAGGTTCTGGGTATTTCGGTTCTCAAATAGACAATTTAATCGCAAAACACTTCAAAGTTGTTCTTTAAAATTATCACTTTGTGTTCCGAGAATTCTGAAAAACAGGTTAAAGGAAACAGCCGTCCAAATATGTTTTGAGCTTTATTGTTCCGCAAAAATGCTAAGTGAAGCCGAAAACAACAGGCCAAACAGGCCCTTAGTCCCGAACCATATTTCTCCTAAAGGAATCAGCTTGAAAGAAATTAAGTGGAGGGAACATTATGTGATAGACAAGATTCCTAACAATGTGAATCTTTAATTAAGTTTACTATTCTCAAACTCATCATTTAGAGATAGGGTGTGTGAGGGCCCATTTGCTTCAATGGGAAGTAGAATATTCTGAATGTTTGTAGGTCAAAAACTAAGATTGATGGGATGATTATAACTGCCCACACCTCATCATTAATACATCAGCATTATCCGAATCTACAGTTCTAAACAAGCAAAAAAATATATGTGATATATTGGGAATCGTTGTTGTATGGAAAGTGATTAAAATGAGAAAAAATAAAGATCATGGAGAAATGAGAATGAAGATGAAACAAGAAACAAAATTTATATCTTAATGTCCGGTATTGAAGGTGTGTCAGATACTTCAAATTTTATATCGGATACGCCATCCGAAAATATCGAGTACGGAATCCGGAATCTTTTTTTTCATTTAATTTTTTGATATTTCAAAAAAATATTTGATACGTATCCAGATGGTATCCGAAGAATATTGTATCCAATATGCGTACAATACTGCACGAGTCCAACCGTGCATTATAGAAGTACACCAACCTGAAAACTCTAACTCCTTTTACAACTTTCTCTCTCTTTGAAATATAAAAATAAATCTGAAAGTTGATAATTAGTGTAGAGGGTATAACAGGAAATGTAATAAAAATTCTAACGCTATTAGTTGTAGTTGACGGAAGTGGCAAGGGTGTGAACTTTTTTATTTTATAGGGGGGTTTTAGGCTATTCTTTTTAATACAAGAGTCTTTAATGCATTTTCTCGAAAATACATGGAGCTTTATGCATTGTACAATTAAAAAGACTACGCCGGGTGAAGACAGAGGGAAGGGCTAGGGGCTCAAGTTCCCATCATCTCACCCCTAACATAGATACACATACATATTAATTACATAATAACTGCCATTACACACTCAATGAGTACATGATTTTGTAATGCATAATATCAACAATAATTTTGTATTGATTGTATGATAGTCATTTTCTATTTTTTTTTCACAATATTTATTTATTTTTATTATATAAATTAGAAAAACTTGTGTATAATAAATAGAAAAGAACTGAAGAGCAGAGTGATAATATATAATGTGGTGAGAATAATGAAAATGACAGGAGAAGTAAACAAAAAAGATAAAACTAACTTGACATAATTTTATTTGTGCGGGAGCAGTTTTCTCTATTCATTAAAAACATACGAAAACGATTATTAAAATCCTCTTTCTAAATAAATAGTATAGGAAACTTCATATGTATTTTTAGCATTCGAATGCTATTTAATTAGGATGGTTAATTTGATTTTAGACCTCCTCACCAATTAAATTTTTAAATGCGATGCCATATGGATTTTTCGGATTTAATGGTGTATAATCTTCAAAATAAGTGCCAACAATAAATAATTTGCCTATAAACTTCAATTTATATATATTTATATACTCTCACAATATATTTTGAAAATGGGTTAATGATTATTAATTATACTAAGAAATAATTTGGAAAAGGCTTTATTATAGATATATTATATGATATTAAAAAGCTTGGTGCACCATTTCAATAAATGTTGTAACATACTAGTGAAATGAATTGAAGCTAATATAACGTTTTATTAAAGTAAATTTTCATATATACTTTGTGCTATCTTTTGTTTGTCCTTCAATTTCGAAATTTCACAGTTTTCAAAATTGTCAAACTTTCTCACCGATAATAAAACTTTCACCTCTCAATACTTTATTTTTTGATTCATCCTTACTTGTAGCGGCGATTCCAATTAAAGAACTTATATTGGTCAAACCCAACATGGTCATAATAGCCCCACCAACACATCAAAAAAAGTAAGTTCCAATTTATGTTGGATTTAAAAAATATATACATTGAATCAAATATTATAAATTGAATAGCACCAACTTATACTAGCTATTTTAATCTCTAACTAGTCGTGATTGAAGAAATATTACTTTAACAATTTTTTACAATGGTTAAAAGTCATGGTCTTTATAATAAACAAAACATTGACCATGGCTATAAGCCATGATAAATGTTTTGGTCATGCTTGCAAATATCACGGCCAAAGCCGTAGCAAAGCCGTGGTCAATTGATTTTAACCATGACAAATGGACTTTTCACCATGATATATTGACATGGGTAATAATCTTTTTTTTTTTGTAGTGCTCGTAACCTTCAATTTAAAAACTAAAGAAAAATTAAAAAGCTAAGCACCAAACGCCCTTTTTGTTATTTAACCGTTATTGTTGAAGAAGAAAGGACCTGAATCATTATAATGTGATCCGTAATATTAATGCCAGTTGCTGTAAAATTATGAATGTATTTCACATGGTGGCCACATGGCCCTTTGTGCTTTGTGTGAACACAAAAGAGTTGAGAATCAAATTAATTTGCTGCTGCTTTTTTGGAAAGTTATTTGTTATGTAGAGGTTAAAGTTGGAAATATGTATATATAATTCTGACGCCATATCATACGTAATGCATGCGAAATGGGTGTATGCATTCAAAACTTGTGTTACTAGTTACAAGCATGCATCTACTTTTTCACTCTGAATTTTATCCACAATAAATTAATTTTCATATCCAAAAATAGAAAGCTTCTTGGACTAACACTTTATAATCTTATATCTGGAAGTGCGGAGGTCTTTTAATTTCTTATAGGAAATTAGTGTTTGGTTTGTTAGCATGTACTATATATAGTCAATAATACTCATCAATGTACTTTAGTTTGACGACGCCATTTGTTTTATATTGAATTGGCAGCCCAAACAAAAAAGAAATGATACCTAACATGGGCTACTATTTATTTGAAGCCCAGAGGATAAGTAGCAACGGACAAGTCCATGCATTTTTCTCAAATAATTATGAAGTAGAAGAAAACTGACGTTTAGTTTTTCACATATGGGATATGTCGAATTAGGCACTTATCTTTCTAAAAAAAAAAAAAAAAAACCAATACCCCTAAAAAACAAAGAAGCAATTTAGTCCCCTATGTGCCTCACTCGCGCATTGTGCGAGTAGTTATAATTTTTTGATATTTTTGGACAATTTTACCCTTCATCTAGCAGTCATCGGATCAAATATGATAAAATCGACGGTCCAAATGAAACACACACACACACACACACATACATATATATATATATATATATTAAATTTGATTTATCACATCCAAGGATCTAAAGATATCAACGGTCCATATTAAAAATATCATATTTATTTAATTAACAAAACATATTATATTTATATAAACATGTACTTTTTAATTTTAAATTTAAATTTATAAAGATATGTTGAAAAATATATATATAACAAACATATACACACACACCCTATAAATACACAAAAAACCACCACCTCCATTGTTTTTTCATCAGCTGCCAGAGACCTGCCACCGCTCCTCAGCCTATGCCTCCCCACCACCGCCGGCGATGAATATGGAGATGTTAAGCCTCCAAAACTAATCTTACTCCGTCATGATTCAGCCATGGCTGGGCTTCCGTTGCACAAGTTAAATACCCTTCTTCTACGGCAAACAACGATTGAATTGGGTGTCTAGTATTGTACATGTAGACATGATTTTGATCCCGGGAGGCGAACACAAAAAAAGGGGGAAATTTTAATAGTTTTAGGTTTTTAAGGGGGGCAAAATTAAAAAATATTTAAAAATTTATTGGGAAAGAAATATATTTCAAAACTTGAGGGGACAGGGTAGGGGGTGGGTGGCGCTGCCACCATCATCCCCTCGGCTCCATCACTACATGCAGACAACACAAACAATGGTTGAATAGGGTCTCATGCTTATCATATGATGGGACAATGCTAATTAATACATGGGTCTTATGCTTTAAGAAAAATTACACATAGACCCCTCACTTATTGTGTAATTACCAAAAACCTCCCTCATTGATTTGAAATTACCAACACACCCTCTCATGTTAAGGACTTCTTACAATTATACCCCCTGTATGTTTAAAATTTGTTACAATTTTATCCCTTATAAACCTTATAAATAGACCCCTTGAGGAGGTGTATTGATAATTTTCAGTAAGTGAGGGGAGGATTTGGCAATTACACAATAAGTTAGGGGGTATGTATGTAATTTTCCCTATTCCTTATGATTTTAATGATGTCCACACACAATGGTGGCGACGGTGAGCTCCAGGGGGGACATTTAGCCAAATAGGCCTCTTTTCAAAATCTATTAAGGTAATAGCACCCAACTGAAAGCCTTAAAAGCATAGCACCCAACTAATTTCCTTTAATTGCACATGGGTCCAGTAACTTTTGGAGACTTTTAACTTTGGTCCTCTTAAAATAAATTTTTACAAAAGCAACATAATTATATAAAATAAGAACAGTGTTACCAAATTTTTATCATTTAACGAGTTAAGCATTCTATTCTAAAATTCTCATGTAAGAGGGTTGCTTCGTAAGTCTGATTGCTTTATCAACAAAGACTTATGTTGGATATGGAGTAAAATACCTATCTTACCCTTTTGAATTTTAAAATATATTCTAAGAGTAGTTGTAAGCTAATAAAAATGTCATATATCCATCCTTCTCTGAATACTGAGGCGTCGATGTGAATGCTTAGCCAGGAAAAATACTTAAGTGTATAGAATTTTAATGTTCCTTCTTGGAGAATAAGCTCTCCTTTCCATTGTAGAAGTTGAGTTTTGGGATTTATTCCATCTATCCGCTGCTTGATGATGATTTGGACTACTTTTAACATTTTTGAATAAAAAATTTCCTCCACTTTAGGCTAGATTACGTTTTGTATTTCTTCAGGTAGGGCTAAAATGGTTTGACATGGGTTAAAAAAGGTTCGAACAGATAAAAATTGATAGCATTTATCCTTGATTTGTTTAGGAATTTGTTTTTCTTTTGGGCTTGTAATATGGGCTTGGAGGTCTTCATGCTGAGCTAAAAGATCTTGATAAAGTATATTGAGAATTTTAAATTGCTTGGTGATGGTTTCAAGATCGCTTTCGAGTTGTTCTGTATCTGGGTTTATAGCTGCTTTCCTGTTAAAAACACTTTGGGCTTTGCATGTTCAGCTTTGGGCTGAATATAAAAATTTAGGCCTAAAAGTCTTCTTACTGCTGCTATTGCTTCATAGAATTGCTTAAAGGGTACAAGATATCCATTTCAAATTTTATGAATGCTTTATAATGCGAGTTGATAATCTTCAAAAACTCCGATGGACTGTCCTCTAATAACAAGATAGACTACTGCTTCTGTTGTTGGAAAATTTTTATTTTCCTTTTCAAAATAATAACACAACGCGTTGAGTGCTGCTAGTATACTACTTGAATTATAAGCTTCCCACAAAGCATTTAGTAGAATGCTTTAATCTTCAATAAAATAGGGAGCATCTCTAGAGGCTTAAAATTATGTTTAACTGGAAGGGAAATTTTCCCAAACATTTTGGTTCTGAAGTATGTAATATGGATTGCTAGATTGAAATGCTGGGTTTCAATTGAAAAAAAAGGTCTATTGTTGATTAACCGAGGGATATTGAGTCTGAAGGAAGGTCTTTGGGCTGGTCTTGTAAGAGCTGTTGAGAATGTAATCATAGGCTGTTGATTGCTTTCTCCTTGTGAGTCTATTCTCTATTTCCCAAAATTATAGTTAATTGTCTACTCAACAAATCAGCTACACTATTATTTTTTCCTTTCATATGTTCACATTTTACTTTATATCCATTTTCTTCTATAATATTTCTAAAATTTAACCATCTAGAATTATTTTGTTTTCTAAAATTCATTTTTTATAAAACGTACAATAGCTTCACATGAAAGTTAAGAATCGATCAATTGATTTTTTTATCGGATTTTTTTTATTTTAAAATTTTCAGATTGGTAAATCATATAAAACAAATTTTATTTTAATATTAAATTGTTTTATTTTAATATTAAATATTTTAAATATTTTTATATAATTTATGTTTTATTTTAGTATGATAATTATCTAAAAAGACCTTTTTAAATTTTTGGGAAAAGATTAAAAATTTAAGATAAAAATCATAATTAGTATTGATTATAAATATAAAGTTCTGAATAAATAAATTTATTAACGAAACTAAATTGAATAATTTTTAGTCTATAAGGCTTAGAAAGCAAGGACAATTAAGTCCATAAATTTATTAACCCTAAATCTTAGGGTTTTTTTGGATTAAATAAAATTGTGTAGGTTTTTTGGATACAAAAATTTATTTTAGGGAGCTTCAGTAATTTTCCTAAAAATTTTAGGTGTAATATTTAATTGATTAAGCACACGCATCGAGTGTGACCATGTGACTAGTCCTAATTCTATTTAGGATTCTGATACAAATCAAATTTTCTTCTTTAATATATCCAAGTATTTAATTAAACCCGGAACTTTATTTTTATTAATTAACAATTTAACATAATTAATAAAATAACTTTGAATTATCCATTAATAATTAATCCTACATTATAAATTAATAGAAATTCTAAATTAGTAACAATACTAATTTATTTTCTCCATAAAATAAACTAAGCCATTAAGTTATTCCTTTAATTAATTCACAAAGAATTAATTAAACAATTAATTCACTAAGAATTAAAAGTTTCACTGAACTTCACTCACTGAGTTAGTGTGTGACCCCTTAGGTTCACCAATGTGCTAGCAATAGGTCCACCTTCAAATGTGGTAAGACAAAATCGATTTGTCCTAATTAAATTACCAAATCAAATAATTTAATTTAGTCTTAGATTAATCACCAAGCTTCAATTATGACACCCATTGATCGTGATTTACTGTCTAGCCACATCCGCACTAAAATCTCTAGATTATGATCTTCATACTAAGTAGAAATCAAATATTAAGATTTGGTTGTCAGTCGAAACTAATATTTTGACATAGTGACTGTGTTGGGACTACAATGAACCTGTCAATCGAGCAGGATTCACTAAACCATCTCATTGACATATTGCTTTAGCCAAAGACTTCTTCGTCATTTGTATATTTCTACATCACATGAGATTAATGGTAGATTTACCCGGGGTAGATCCCCTATTGGTGTCACTCGGTTCGTCATACAGCGGGACTGCACCCAAAACACCCCATTTGCAATTCTCCTAGAATCATGTCGTGAATCAAAGTGCAGTGGAAGCATGTTAGAGTAGATGCCAAACACGCTAATTATTTGGGCGTCATTATCTATAATAGCAATACTCTATGTAAACAATCTTATTCAAATAAATAAAATCAATCTTCTTATATGGCAATCTTTGTTCTTGAATTTTATTAACTGCTTAGAATAGAGTTCCTTGGACCACACTATGGCTATGGGGCATCATTGCGTTCATTGGGTATAGGTGATGATGGAATATGCCTCCAAGGCTGTGGTCCTTAAAATAGTTCCAAGTCATGAATGGAAACTTGAAGATATGGGATATTGATGGTCCCAAGAAACTTGTTGTTTGTTAACCGTCCGTAACAACAAGAAATGAAACAAATAATATAGAATAAGTAAGTATCATCTCCATAGGGAACGTTGTCAAGCACCAAACTAAGCCTATCTTATTATCTAAACTATCAATTATCAGAGATGTGATTTTTAACTACTAAAAGCAGAAGTAAATAAACTAATTAAAGCAAAATTAATTAAAACAGGAAAGTGATTAACGAAAAGCCTAGGGATTAAGATTTCATCAAGGTATTTCTATGGATTTATGACTTTCAATAGGTTGTCATTCTTACCTAAGTTAAAGACCCAATTTTTCTTAATTACATGAATACTCTCCTGAGATCTTTATGTGTACTCAACTAGACTAATTCCCATTACTCCCATGATCAACAACTAATCTAGATGAATCCATTAATTTCTAAGTAATTTAGACTCATGCAAGACTACTAATATCCCTATTAAGTAATTTAAACATGTCTTTCAAATTTGAACTGATAATTTAATTCACCTCCCGGTACTTCTTATATTAACTTAAATCGTGTAATGTGATCAAACAATGACAAGAATTAAACACTCATTAATAGATAAACAAAGTAAGAACAAACCCATCAATTATCAATAATCCAAATAAACACACAAGACAACGTCTTATACCCTAGAAAATAATTTAACTACGCATAATAGAAGAACAGTAAGAAATAAATTGAATAAAAGTAAAAATACTCATATTCAACAATGGAGGAATAGAGAAATACAACTTGAGAAAAAAGAAGAGATGAAAAACCCTAGAAAGCTCCTATCTTGATTGGCAATGATTCAAGAAATCCTCCTCCTATCGTCAATCAATTATTCTTTCTTGTTCTACAAGACTTCTCTATCTTGAATTATGTCTACACTCTCTCCAAATGTGTATATGTCTTGTTTCTCTCTCTCTTTTCAGCCTTATAATGGATCCTACTGTTAGGTATGTGCCCTCGATGCCAACGAGGAGTTAGAATTTGTAGGGTATTGATTTATATTGTACAAATCAATAAAGGCATTTGTTTTGTTCATATTAATCCTGATGGCATTAATATAAGTAGTGAACAAACAAGTCCTGAGTAATCAAGAGAGAACTTCTTCTCCTCAATAGTTAGAGGAGATGGACAATAGAAGTATCGGTTCCTTGTTTACTTAAACTAGAGTTCGCAAGTCGACAAGTCTTAATTGGGCATTAAGACCAGACTTGTATGATGCAAGCTTTGACAAGGAGTGTCAGTCGGTCACTTTGAATGGTGGGAGCTTGGTCATAGATATATCAATGAAATTGATACATTCAAACACGACTCACCGTAATTCAATCACATGGTTAATTACTCTTAAACTGTCAATGACTGAATTATAGATCACGGTAGTGTACGTGAGCCTTAGACCTGAGGATTCACGAAGATTGGACTTGTGACACTGAACGAGTTATTAGAGTAATTAGATCCACCTTACCCTTTGGTGGGATTAACCTCTAAGTGCGGTTCAGAAGGAAAAGTGACAATTGTTCGGTGATTGCCAATAGGGGATTCACTACCTAGGGTAGTAATGAGTTAACATCCTATGCGATTGTAGGTAAATAAAATTATACGTCTTTGGACAAAGTAGGAGAACTAACTTTTGTATTGTACACAAGGGTAGTTCAGTAATTTCATATTACCTTGATTCATCAAGCACATCATCACTCTTGTGAGTTTGATGATAAGTTCATATTTTATAGTATTTTATGCCCCATTGTAATATGATTTGATCGTTACTTTGATCATTTTTTATCCCTCATAATGCTTTGATTGATATATATTTTGTTTTGTAGGATAAAAGTTGATTTACGCATGAAAGACGAGAAAAGAGATCCAAATTGAGCTTGAAATTGAAGAAAGAAACAAAAGAAGATAGTTGACGAAAGATTTTACACAATGTTCATATATAAATGAGGTTTTCGTCCTCTTACAGGCCGAATCCGATTAAGGTTTCTTCTTTAATATTGTAGATCGGTTTCTTAGCTTCGCGTGGCAACTTGAATCACCTCAATCCGACATTTTTAGAGAGAGTTATGATTGAAATACAAAAGCTGCGAATTCTGCGTGAGACGACCGCGGCACAGGACCGCGGTCTTGCTTCGAAAAATTGGTTCACACTTTTTGTGCCGCGGTCTGCTGATGTTTGTGCTGCGGTCCGATTCTCCTGCTGCCCTATTTTTTATATCCGCCATTTTTGGTCTTTATAAGACATTCTTCACTTATCAAAAGGCTGGACATGCTCTAAAACACCAAGGGGGAGCCATGGGAAGTCCTAAGGAAGCTTGAAGAGCCATCATCATCCTCATCATCATCATCAAAGCTTGGATTCACACTTTATAATAGGGAGTAATTCAACTCTTTCTCTTGATTAGTATTTCAATTATGTCTTGTAGAGTTGTTGAATTATTTGTTATTGTAAGTATGAGCTAAGCATCTTTGTGGTTGGGTTATGTGAATACTTTGTGATGTTTTGTATTTAAATGAATGATTAATTTCCGGATTTATTACATTCTTGTTACATGTTTGATTTTATGTTTAATGCTTTCACATGAATGATCACCATGTGTTTGATATAATGCTTTGTCTTGAGACCGAGAGGAGATAGATAAAGGGAGATCGAAAAATCAAACATCATAACGTAACAATTGACTAGAGATAGAATCGATTGTGTTGTGTGGCTTTTTGTGATAAGATGACCCGATTGAATGTAGGATCTTCGTAAAAAAGGAATTCCTTTTAACCTAAATGCATGTTAGTTAATTCAATCTTCACTATAGAGATATAGGAAGTTGTTAATTAGTATAGGCTTGTTCTTTCAAGAGATTGAATAATAAATACATTAGGGGGTTTCGCCATAACAAGAGCGTTCTAAAAATCCGGATAATTGAAAGTTCATGAACATAGAATAGAACATAGTAGGATCATAACCCAATCACCTCTTCCCATTTGATTTATTACCTTGATAATCATTTTAGTTATCTTTTGTTATTTTCATAGTATAAACACCTATCATCTTATAAATTGATTTAGCTTAGAAATAGGTAATATAGCAATTACGAGCATTGAATCCAATTGTCCCTGTGGAGACGATACACCCCGTGCTAAATAGTCCATTTTATTACTTTGCACGACCTAGTATACTTGCTAGGATTTCACGTGTCATTTGACACAATCCATGACTCTCACTCGATCGAGATTTTACAGTGAAAGGCTTATACTTAGAGGTTATTTGTGACCTAAAGGTTTGTTTATGATCTATTAGATTTGGTCTCAATTGGGTTTCTTTGTGAGTCCACGAGATTGGCTAGGTGACACTTACATCCTTGGTCTCCTCCCAACGCCAATCGAGACGAACCTATAGAGTCGCACTTTCAAGGAATTAAGCGAAGAAATTCTTTCGCTGTCAAATAACATAAATTTGGTAATTTGTCATTTGATGGACAAATTAATTTATTTGATTAATTAGATTAATGGAAATAAATTAATAATTAACAATTAGATTTATTTATTGTGGTCATCCTATTCTAAATTAATAATTAGATTATTGAATTTAGATGATTATTAATTAATATCATATTTTTAATTAGATTAAAATATATTGGACTTAATTAATAATTGGATTACGTTAAAAGTCAACTTAGCCCAATATAGGATGGATTAGGCGTGTGATGAGGAGTTTGATGGGCTCATGGTATTAGTTAATTCCAAGTCCATCACTCCTTATATATACCAAACTATCTAGATGAAAAACTTAAGTAACTCATAATAAACTTGACAGCAAAGAAAAAAGAAGAGAAAATTCTCTTTCGTTTTAGTCGTGGGCCATGGTGGAGCCAAAAGAGGTGGATTTTCTTCAAGTCTTGTTCTGGCGTCCTGGGAATTGCTCCTGTGTAGACGGTAGATCAAGAAACAAATCACGCTTCGATAATGGTAAAACCACCGTGAGCAGGCGCTATGTCGCTTTGAGCGGAATCGAACGCACACACCAACGCTAAACCTCCGCCTTGAACTTTCCCGATCCGTTATGGAAACACTGCCCATTGCCGCAGTTCTCCACTGCCCGCACCATTGAAACCGGCTGTGCAAATCGGATTTGCACAACCATCGATTTCAAACGACTATAGGCGGTGATTGACACGCCGCTGTGCCATCGATTTCAGATGACTAAAGGCGGCAATTGACACGTCGCCGTGCGTCGTTCGATGCCGGATGTTTAGGGGATGTTGGGGGAAAGATGAACGGGATGACTTCTTCCAGTCAGGGCAGAAGTCCAATTATATTTCGGTCGGGCCCAACACAATTGGGTCATGTGCCCAACATAATTAATTAATCCATATGCGCTGGGATGGCCCAGTACATTGGATCGGATCCGACAACTGGGCATGGCCCTAGTGAATTTGACATCTTTATTTGGGTTTGACCCAATACACTTTGTCTAGTCCAATGAATTAATTTATTAAGCCCCTTTTCTATTGAATCTTTGTTTTAATTAAGTTGGATTTAATTAAGTTGATAATATTTGATATAATCCACATACCAATGTGAAATTGGACAATTTGATTAAATTGAAATTAATCAATACATCAAAATTAAATTAGATTTAATTTCGTTGTTATTAAATTGAATTTAATTGTTTGATTAAATTAGATTTGATTTAGTTTAATTTGTCTAATTTAAATTGGTTTGAATTTATTTCAATTGAATTGGATTTGATTGAGCTAATTAAATTAGATTTAATTATTCCATCTAGCTTAAATTATATTTGAATTTATGATTAAAATTAAATTTGATTTAATTCAACTTTGATTAAGAAGAACTTGGTCTTTCCATCTAAATTAAATGCGATTTGATTATGATGTATCTAAGTTGTGGAATTAAAAATAGAAGATTAAATTAGATTTAATTTTCTCATTTGATTTTATCTCTCTATAATTATGTTTGATATTTTTATATGAGTAAAATTTGATTTAATTATTCCATAAAGATAAAATTTGATTAATGATTAAAATTAAGTTTGATTTTATTCAAGTTTGATTAAGAAGGACTTGGTCTTTCCATATAAATTAAATTCGATTAGATTATGATGCATCTAAGTTGTGAAATTAACCATAAATGATTAAATTAGATTTAATCTCCTTATTTAATTTAATCTCTCTATAATTATATTTGATCTAATTATCTGAGTAAATTGAATTTTATTTACCCATGGTAGTTAAATGGAATTTAATTACACTTTGATGAGATTAGATTTAATCCACCCATCAAAATTAAGATTGGATTTAATTTTGTCATAATTAAATTGGGTTTAATTATGAGTAAATTGAAATTTGATTTTAATTTACTCTAATGCCAACATAATTTACTTAAATGGTTTGATGTGTTTTATGTGGGTTGCCTTCCATGGACTAGGATTTATTGCTTTGAGTTTTATCTGGGTTTTATCAGGCCGAAGTTTGAGCCCCCAGTTTGTATTTTAATTTTTCAAAAATACCTGTCTAGGATGTTTTCTAAGTAATAATTAGATTAGGGCCTTGGAGATATAAGATCTGCTTGGAGCCAGGAGCCATGAAGTTAGACATTAGATGGAGATCTTTTATGCCCTCTAAACCTTAATTGGGTCAGTGGCTTGACCCAATTTAGTAGAAGTCCATGGAAAACATGTATGGTAGAACTGCTAGGCGTTTTCTGCATCATTAATTATATCCATATCTGCGCGTAAGAAATTAATGTGCAAAGTGAGACCTTAAATTAAAACAATCAAATTCTCCCAATCTTTAAATACTGAATTTTTGAAAGGGGAATCGTATGTCCCGGCTGTTAGGAAATTTCATGTTAGATATTTTGATGATGACAAGATAGGTTTTATGTTAAACCCCAAAGATTATGTAAGTTTATCTTTATTAGAATATGTCTAAGATTTTAAAGTTATCGAGTTGCAATTTTCAGTATAAGGCTTTTTATCTTTATAGTTTTAGACTAGTATCTAGGGCTTGAGTTATGATAGAATTCTAGGTGAGTCTATCAAAGTGAAATCGAAGATCAGCGTTTGAAGACTTTGAAGATAAGAGATTGGTTAAGCAACTGTCAAGCACTTAAGAATCATTCTAGGTGATCATGCCACAAGCATCTGTCTTCACCTGAATTAAATCCGAAGTCAATAAGCATTTAAATGAAACTTTCAACTATCATTTAATTCCAATGGGAATCAAATTCAAATGCATTAAATGCTTAATAAGAGCATTAAATGTGATAAGGACTACTGACATACGGATAAGCCTTCCCCATTGGCTGTCACCTCAAAGTAAGTCTGCTACCAAATCTGTGCAGCAGAATTTTCGGAGATGTCAGAAAAAGACTAAGTCACGTGCATCGTGTTAAACACGCTCCTGGTTGTGTCCAATGGACAAATCCCGACAAAACTCTATAAATAGATCCTCACAGCTCAACCCTAAAAATCGAGAATTATCATTAAAAACTTGATATACACTTACGCTGTTGAAATCTATCTTCATCCTTAAAAGCTCAAAACCTCCATGGCCAAAAATATCTTTGAGCTTAAACATCTCCACTACCAAACCAATATCTCTTACCTCTTCATAAAAGAACTATCACTTTCTAAAGAGATATTATAAAAGTGTTTGAACTTTTCAAATCAAACAAACCTTTATAAAACCCATCAACCTCTTCAATCTGTGTGACGAAGTTGTTGAAAATAAAGCAGTATTTCTGTGTGAGAGAAGCTTGTCAGAAGCAGATCTTAGCCGAGTTGAAATCTTTGTGATCAGGGAACTCGAGATTATACCTTCACCATTTGCTATTGTGTTGAAGCTATCTTTGTGAAGCTTTGTGATTCATTATAGTGAATTCCTCCTGTTTGGAAAGGAGTAGAAGAACGTAGTTGGGATTACATAAACTCAGTGAACCTTACAGTTCTCGTGTCTTCTTTACTTATTGTTTTATTTCTTTATTCATAATTATCTTCTTACATTATCTTAAAGCATATCTTCTTAAAACACATGCAATTAAATATTTTCTAAGCGCCTATGTATTCACTCTAAGAGACTTGTACAAAACTTCCGCCTGATCCATCTTGATCAAGTACTCAAAATTATTGTCTAAGTTATATTTCTAAAAATAGTCTTAAAATTCGAAAAGAATTTCGGGGTCTTTTCACCCCCCCTCCTTCTAAACCCTTTCGTATGCCACTTGGGACCATAAAGTGGTATCAGAGAGGTTGAAGTTGAAATTTCTAAATTTCCAAGCATAGCTGCTTGTTTAGATCCTTTTTAAAATTTAGTTGCTTTAAAAACTTTCTTTCATCGCATTCACTAAAGTACCCAAGTTGACCGAGTCAAACTATAACTCATGGAAGGTCAAAGCATTTACTTATCTTTGTTCTTCTGATGATGAAATGTGTGATGTCATTTCAGATGGGCCGATTCAAATCTTTAAGATCCTCACTAGAGCACTTGGAGCCACAGAAGAGACCCCTGATGGTTATGTTGAAAAACCCAAGCATGAGTGGTCTACGGATGAGCGTCAGAGAGCAAATTTGGATAATGTTGGTTAGAACGCTCCATATACAGCCATAGATGATAATGATAAATTATTCAATAAGGTCAAGTCATGCTCTACGACTAAGGAAATATGGGATAAGTTGGCTACAATCTATGTTGGGTCAACGCAAATCAAAGAAAACAAGCTTTCGATTGCTAAGGAAAGGTTTAATGGTTTCAAAATGTTGCCTAATGAGACTCTAAAACAATTGGATATAAGATTTACTGCTCTTGTTATGGAGTTAACGTCTCTAGGCATGGATTTGCAAAATCGGGAAATGGTGGTTAAGATTTTCAGAAGTCTCCCTAGTAGATTTTTGATGAAAACAACGGCTATGAGAGAATCGCATATGTTGGATCTTCTAACTCCAGAAGATGCTTTTTCAGAACTCAAAGCTTTTGAATTCGAGTGAAATTCAGCGAGTGATGTAGTAAATAGTCCAGTGATAGAGTCTGGAGCGAAAATAGCACCAGTCAAGGGTAAGTCGGGTAATAAGGAAAGGTGTCGGATATAAGTGAGGAAGGAGTTAGCGTTGCTAAATAGGTTTAGAAAGTTTCTAAAATATGAAAAGAAAGGAAAAGGTCCTAAGCATCAAGGACAAAATTCCTATTAAGCGCCTCCTCCACCACAACAACAGTATCAAGCGCCTCAATATTCTTCCCCTTCACCCTCAGCACCAAATCAATTTCAAGCATCTTCTCCGCAGAATCTCTCAGTGCCAATGGTCTCAAAATCACAAACTGCAAGGTTAAAAAATGAGCAAAAGATGAAAACTAATCTTTGTTATAATTGCAGGAAACCAGGGCACTACCAGGTAAATTGCCCTTTTCCAAACGTATCCAAGCCCTTAAGGCATTGATTACTTGGATAGAAATCAATTCAGGAGCAAACTTTGTCAACAAGGTTTGCTAGCGGAATCAGAACCAGCATCCACACCTGAAGATTTCGAGTCTTCAGAAGAGAGTAGTGATGATGATGAGCCAGCGGATGACTCAGCGCAAATTTGCCTCATGCCCAGAGATGATGAAGCATCTTCAGACTCACTATCTGAGGTAAATACTGAAATGGATTATCCTCTCTCTTGTGAAGAATTACTTGACAAAGTAAAAAAATATTATAAAGATTGTCAAGGTGTCGCCAAACTATATCAAAATAACTTTGACATCATATCAGCGCTCAAAGGTGATAACGTGGCGTAAAAAGCAGAATTGCAAGTCCAGGAACAATGCATTGAGAAGAACCAATCACTTGAGACTGAAATTATTCAGTTGAAAAATGATCTTGATATAATAGTCAAGAGAGAAGCTGAGCTGAATGCTAAACTTGCTAAATCAGAGCAGCTCATCTACTCATTGTCTAAAACATCAAGAAAGCTAGACAATGTGACCGAGGTAACAAGATTATTTGGTGGAAAGACCGGTTTAGAATGTAATAAATTTGGTAAGCAACTAAATAAATCCAATGTTACGGCAAACAACAAAGGAAAGGGTGTGTTCTTTGTTGAGAAAGGTTCAAAGAGTTAAACACCTATTGAACCGAGGGACAATGGTACGAGGCCAAATGAGAAAGCCAAAGCTGACTTAGGCAAGGGAAAGACAAAAGTGAGTGATTCACAAAGAAAGGATTATCCAAACAAACAAAAAAGGCTAAGGAGAAACCTTACCACTGTGAATCAAACGCTAAGTGTCAAGCACCCAAAGTGCACCCTAAGCCAGCACCAAGGAAATACCAGCGCCAATATCCACAACGGTCAAGGTCATATTATCAATACTATGATGATTATGATTACGATTGGGATTATGATTACTGTTATAATCTAGGATGTTACTATACACCCAAAAAGCACACATAACACAAGGTGGAACCCAAAAAGGCTAATCCTCCCGCAATAATGACTAAGCAAATATGGGTTCCTAAAGTTCTAATTCAGACTAATGCTACTAATGTGAAAGGACCCAAGTTATAATGGGTACCTAAAAAGAAATAGACCTTCCCATTTGAATGCAGGTACCTAGAGCTGAAACATCTGTTACTATGCATAGGGGGAACATCATGATAAGTGATGTATATTATGTTGAGGGTCTTAAGCATAATCTTTTAAGTATAAGTCAATTTTGTGATAAAGGCTTTGAAGTAAAATTTTCAAGTGACTATTGCAACATTAATGACGCTAAGACTGGATCTACTAAATTGAAAAGAAAAAGAACAAATAATATTTATTTGGTAGATTGGGGTTCAACAATAGACAATCACCCTACACGCTTTGTAGCTAAAAATAAATCTGAAACGGGGTGGTTATGGCACAGAGAAATGAATCACCTAAACTTATAACGCTAAATATTGTAGAGGAATTACCTAAAGGACCATTTCATAAGGATCGCCTTTGTAGCACTTGTCAATTGGGCAAACAAGTTAAATCATCTTTCTAGAGAAAGCATTGTCTATCTACCTTTAGGATACTTGAACTACTTCACATGGATTTGTTTGGACCCATTTAAACGATCAGTGTGAGCGGTAAAAAGTATACTTTGGTGATAGTAGATGATTTTTCTCGATTTACTTGGGTGTAATTTCTTTCATCCAAAGATGAAAGGTGTGACAAGCTCATAGCGCTTATTCAGCAACTTCAAACATTGAAAAATCCTAAGGTTGCAAGAATAAGGAGCGATCACGGTACTGAGTTTACTAACAAGGTCGTTGAGAAGTTTTGTGCAGAGAATGAAATACATCATGAGTATTCAGCCCTAGAACTCCTCAACATAATGGTGTTGCTGAGCGCCGAAATAGAACGCTCAGGGAAGCCGCTAGGATGATATTAGCAGAGTCCAAGCGTGCTCCTAGGTTTTGGGCCGAAGTGATCAACACGGCATGTTACACTCAAAATCGTTGCATGATCAACAAACATCATGGCGAAACTCCATATGAACTATGGCAGGGACGTAAGCCAAATGTTTCATATTTTCACGTCTTTGTTTCAAAATGCTTTATTCATAATAATGGATCCCAAAGCTCACAGAAATTTGATCCTAAAACGGATGAGGGAATCTTTCTAGGCTATGCCAAAAATGGAATTTTTTTTTGCATTAACAATAAGATCAAACTGAGGGTTGAAGAATCTATTCATGTTGTTTTATGTTGCTAACTAAGAACCGAGTAAGGCTAATGCTAATGATGTAGGAGTTGAAGCTTTGTGTCATCAAGCATCAAAGATCACTATTGATGATGTAAGTGATGATGATGATGAGATCTTAGTGCTCCCTTCTAAGATTACTGGTGAGGTTATCAAGGATACTACTGTAAGAACAACTGATGATCATGAAGGGAATGATCATTGAGAGCAAAATAGAATCTGTGAATTAGAAAAGACTATACAAGAAGGTCGTTTAGCTCCTGTGCAAGAAATTAATCAAGCACCTAATCAACCTCTTAACCCGTTCCAGCTAGATAGACTATGGCTACATGATCATCCATCAGAGCAAATTATTGGAGATGTAGGAGCTCTTGTAAGGACTAGGGCCACTATATTCAATGAGGCCATGTTCGCAACTTTTTTTTTAATCTCAAATGGAACCTAAGAAAGTGAATGAAGCGCTAAGTGATCCTAGTTGAAATGAAGCTATGCAAGAAGAGATTAATCAGTTGGAGCGTAGTAAGGTTTGGACACTAGTACCAAGACCAACTCACCAAGAAGTTATCGGAACTAGACGGGTTTATAGAAACAAGATGGATGAGAATGGTATTGCTATAAGGAACAAAGCTAGACTTGTCGCTCAAGGATATTGCCAAGAAGAAGGCATTGACTTTGATGAGACATATGCTCTCGTCGCCTGTCTTGAATAAATTCGTATGTTTCTAGTGTATGCAACTTTCAACAAATTCACAGTATATCAAATAGATGTAAAGAGTGTCTTCCTGAATGGTAAACTCCAAGAAGAAGTCTATATGGAGCAACCACCAGGATTCATCAATCACCATGGTAAAAGTATGGTCTATAAGCTAGATAAAGCACTTTATTACCTAAAACAAGCACCTCGAGCATGGTATGACACTCTCTCTATTTTCCTTATTGGTAAAGGCTTTTCAAAAGGAAGCATTGATACAACGTTATTCTAAATATCTTAGTCCATATATATGTTGATGATATTATTTTGGGATCTATTAATAAGAGTCTGTGTGAGAAATTTTCGAAAATGATGCAAGATCAATTTGAAATGAGCATGATGGGTGAATTAACTTTCTTCTTAGGATTACAAGTTAAACAACTCCCTAATGACATATTTATTAACCAAACTAACTATACATAAGATATGATTAAGAAATTTGGTATGGAAAATGCATCCTCTTCGAAAATTCCAATGAGCCCAACGCTTAAGTTAGATAAAGATGAAAGTGGGAAGAAGGCTGATATCACTAATTATAGAGGTATCATTGGATCACTTCTTTATCTTACTGCTAGTAGACCTGATATTATATTTTTGGTATGCATGTGTGCACGTTTTCAAGCCGATCCTAAAGAGTCACATTTAATTGCTGCCAAGCGAATCCTTAAATACCTAAAAGGCACACAAAATGTGGGCTTGTCGTATCCAAGGGACTCTCCTTTTGAACTAATTGGTTACACAGATGTAAATTTTGCAGGATGCAAAATTGATCGTAAAAGCACTAGTGGTACATGTCAATTTCTTGGTGATAGATTGGTTTCGTGGCATAGTAAAAAACAACAATCCATAGCAACCTCTACCGCTAAAGCCGCTGGAAGCTGTTGTGCACAAATCCTTTGGATGAGGCAACAACTTAGAGATTGTGGAATAATCTTAGGTCCAACCCCTGTCCATCATGATAACCAAAGCGCTTTAGCTATGACCCAAAACCCAGTCCTTCATTCTAGAACTAAACACATTGACATTCGCTATCACTACTTACTTGACCATGTTCAAAAGAAAGATATCTATATGCAATTTATTGGTATAGAAAAACAATTGGTAGATATCTTCACCAAAGCGCTCAACGAACAACGCTTTCTCACTTTAAGAAGTGAACTAGGTATGATTGAATTAAATGCTTGATCATCCAAAACATCATACTTTATAGGCATAAAATTTAGGGGAAACTTACCTTGTTTTATGTTAAAATGTTTCAAAGAAAATACTAATGAGTTGTTAATTTTAGGGGGAACCTAAAAAGGGGGAATCTTTAAAGGGACAACTTTATTAGAAAAGTGAAATTGACCAAAAATATTTTTCTTTGCATTGGTCATAAGCACTTGTATTTATGCATTAAAATTGTTGAGACACTTTAACTTTTTTAGCGTCTGAGCATTCTCTTGAAAGAAGCTAAACGCTTAGCCAATTCCCAGTTAGCGCTTAGTAAAAATGTATTTCAAAAAGAGCATTCTACCTGACGCTAAACAGAGATAGTGGATAAGTCAAAGTAATTTATGCCGATATGACATTCACCTCCCCTGTTCAAGTAAACCCAAAGGGTACTCATTACTTTTCAAAATGATGGTTCATTGAATATACTCCCGTGTCTACACTACAGTGTATTTTGGGCGCGTACAACTCACGCTAAATATTTCAAAAACCTTTGAAATTAAAAAAGTAACTGCAAAAGTAACCGCAGACACCAAATTTTATATCTTATCTTTACCAAATGCAACTTCCATATTTATCGCCCATTTTCCCTTCCATTATTATGGAATTTGCGGCAAAGATTTAATTTCTTTGACACGTGGCCATATCGCAATTGATCAATTGTTTTCTTTTTCTTATAAATTCAAGAACTTGCAAAAACATTCATTTTATCACTCTCGTATTCTCTAAAAGCCTTCTACAAACTCTCCTTTCTTCAAAAAAATAACTAACTCAAAGTTCTTTAACTTCTTCAAAAATGGCCCCATGTAAATCTTCCAAATCTATTGCTGCTCCTTCTTCACCAAAAGCCAAAGATCAAGTTCATGTTAGTCCAAGATTTCTGGTTGTTGGGATTATCTTCACTCCCAACAACACTTTCCTGTTCGAAACATCCTTCTATCTTTTGAAGAACAAAATCTAAAACCTCTTATGACTAGTCATTTTCAACTATACTCTCAAAGAATTCTACTAGAATGCCAAGCTTTCTGATGATGATCTTTCTATTACCTATTTGTTTTCGGAATTTCCAATCAAAGCTTCCACTCTTTCATCCAATCTCATTGCCGTCTTCTTTCAACTTTCAAATGAGAAGATTTTGCCCTCAGATGTCAGAATTGGAGATTTTCCCGTTGATTGGGAACTGATGTGATCAAAGGAAGACTCCTCCTACTCGCACAACTTCAAGAAGAAGGACTTGAAGAAGAAGTACCAGATCATGGTTGACATATGCGCGAAGATACTTAAGTGCAGAGCCGGATCTTTTGATAGAATTAGTCATCTGCAATTTCAGATGATGGTCGCCATTGCTAAAAATTATCAAATCAATTAGTCGAGGTATATTTTTGAAAGAGTAGCATCCATGTTAGGGAAGAAGCTCCTTGCTAAGTCCTATGAATTGCTTTTGAGTTACATTCTTGAAAGGAGTGGTCATGTTCCGAGCATTGGAACTGACGTGCCTAAAGAAAATTTTTTTGGGTAAAAAGATGGTCTCGACTCTTCTCAGCCATCCTGTTGCTGGTGGCAATGCGCTCGTCGCCACGAAGAAAACCCAAGCAAGAAGCAGGAAGAGGAAGCTCTTCAACGAATCGATGTAGCTGAGTTTTGTGATGATTTTCCTGAGTTGGCATCTTCCATTGAAGAGCGTCCAACTGAGATTGTTTTGGGCTTGAGCTTGAAGAAATCGAAGAAGGCTCCTCAAGCGCCTTCTAAGAAGTCTAAGAGGAAGAAGCCGTCTTCCCCACCTGCTTCGCCTTTGAATATTTAGAAGGAAGCTGAGGAAGAAGAGCAAACAGAAGCTCTTAAGCGTCAGAAGCAGCTAAGACTGAGGTAATTTACATTACCAGAGCTCGTGAAAAATCTGTTTCTTTAACGAATAAGAAGATTTGCACTCCAACAGCTAGAAAAATATCTGACCCTCGTGGTAATCTGCAGAAAAGCTCCCCCGCAAGCACACCTGCAGAGCAAAGTGCTGAATCTGCCAGAGCATCAGATGCTCATCAAGAACTGTCATTCGCTGCAGCTGATGTGCAAAAGGAGCCTGAGGCTAGTGAACCACAAGTTCATCCTTTGGAGCCAATTACTGAGACTAGTGCTCAGGGTAAGAAATTTCTTCTACTAAGGCCTTCTCTCGATTTTCTACCTTCTGTAGAAAATTTAGTTCTTAAGGTTTATCTATTTCTTTCAGCTTCTTTAGAGGTCAATACTGAAGCAGCCGCTACTGACAGTATTCCCGAGAGCATGCCAGTGGAGCTCGACATTGATCTTTCCACTATTGTAGCAATCGCTCAGGAAGTTGCTACAGCTGTTAATGATCTCCCATACTTTGTGGATAGATCTACCCCTAGGCATTGGGTGGTTCTAGACAGATGACAAGCTAGAGCCTCACGTGTTTGCACAGCAAGTGGATTGGTCGTGTGTAGTAATAAAGTGGACAATTAAGTTCGGATGTCGAACCACAGGCACTTGTATTTTAGTTTCAGACTTTGTAAATAAACGCTTAAAGTAAAGGTTGAAATGGAATAAAAGTGTAGAGAACAAAAGTAAGGAGGAGCAATAGATTGAAACTTTAAGCGTTAAAGACGACTAAGGCGCATGTTAGGGCTCAAATTGATACAATATCTTTATAATGTGAGTTGTCAAATCATTAGACCTATGTTGAGATGGTGGAAAGTTCCTTAAATAATTACTACCCGATGTCTCAGCAATAATAATCCTATGATTAATTGACAGTCCCCAAAAATATCTCTACCCGAGAATCTAACCAACAATCATGCATTCAAGCTCTAGAATTTCCCCTGATATCTGGATAACTGTATCTGGGAATCTCTATCGTTTGTCACTTAATGGGAAATCCTCATTGTTTGCGGATTATGTTGTGAATCTTATGGACCCTAGATCAATTTTCTCTCGAAACACTCACCTAGCCAATTTATCGAACACATGGTGATCAAGCACATGTACGTAGAACAAGAACATACTCACAACACATAGCAATACATGAATTGATTCAAACAAACAACTATTATATAGATACTTCACAAATAGGCCTTCACATGGCCTTAGTCTTATAAATCTAGTTCATAATCAATGGTACAAGAAAATCTAAAGCAAACATGTATATATTCATAGAGAAATATATAACCAAAGCAATGAAAAACTCCCTAATACACTTGGTTGATGATGAAATCAAGTTGGAAGCTTCAATTTCTTGCCCTTCCTCCTTCTTGTCCTCCAAAATATGATGTATATGGCTAGTTTTAGTCCCAAAGGGCCTAAAACCGAACCGCAAAAGCTTTTTTTCTCATTCCCCTTGAGTTTGTATTTATAGAGCTCAAAAACAGGGGTTCCGGTGCCCAGGCGCGGATGAAGTGGCGCTGGGGCATGAAAGAGGCGATTAACGGCACCCAGGTGTGAATCAAGCCACGCACAGGCGTTGATCAATCGACGCACAGGCGTGATGCGCAGAACCAATGACTCTTTCTTGCTTTCCAGTGTAGCAATCGTATTCCCTTTATAACTCTCTCCAAAAACCTCTGATTTAGATGATTCAAGTTCCCACGTGAATATAAGACATAGACCTACAACTTTGTAGAAGGAAACTTCCTCCAATTCGGCCTCTAAAGATACAATTTTTTTTTTCTTTTCGTGCATTATTCCTCGACTGCAGTGATTTTCCATCTTTACTCAATAAGCACACAAATTAGACGCATAGGTGGTATAAATCATGCATAAACCAATATAAATCACATAAATATGAGGCTTTAAAACATATAAATTCGCACCCTATCAACAGAGATATAGACCACGCTGCTCTCGCTCCTCTGACTTTACTCAATGAAAACATTGTTCCGCTTGAAGATTATGAAGAAAGCTACATATGTGTCGAACATTGTATTTAAGAAGCCATTGAATTCGATGCCTGGTTCTCTCGGATTATGTTTGATCAAGATTTGACAAAAGCTAAAAAAAGGAGCTTGTTGGAATCGCTTCCGAGGATCCAGCGCCTCCCAAGAAAAAGTAAAAGAAGACTAAATCGTCTAAGTCTTCTAAGTCCAAGTCTTCTTCAAGTACTGCAAAAAAAGAAGTTCTGAAAATGACTTTGGCTGATCTACTTGCTGAGATTGCCGTTTCTAAGCCACAAAAAGCTTCTAAGCCAGTTCAAAGGACTTTGGCCGAAATTGATTCTGCATACTTCAGTGTTCATCTGCACAGTGAACCAGAGGCTCGACCTCCGAGGAATGAGGCGCTCAGTTTCTATGATAATTAATCTCCAGTTTCTCTTAGTCTAAGTGAGGAGATGCTTAACAAGTTTGGCTATTCTCATTTTCATAAGAAAGTCTTCAAGTACTCCAATCTTGAGACTGCTCAGCCTCTCCACTTGTGGAAAGGTAAAGGAATCGCCATTCCTGATAAACCAACGGATTTCAAGCAGATGATCTCTCACAAAGCGAAACTCTACTTTGAAAGAGTTTGGCATGGAGATTACAACGCAGATCTCCAGCGCTTCCTCTTCTTGAAGAGCATTTAGGATTGCAACATAAGAGCTATCCTAGCAGCCGGGATTGAGTGGCTACTTAAGAAAGTTGAATGGGTTAAAGCATATGCATCCAAGCACCATACCTTTGAAGACATGGTTGCCAACCCACTTTTTTTCAATCAGGCAATTCATGAGAAGCGAAAACAATTTGACAGCTATTGCCTCAATTCCCGAATTCAACGACTTGGACCAGTTCATTCTTTGCCATCTATTCAGCGTCCAATTGAAGAATCTCATCTCCAAGTGCTTCTTGAGCTCAAGCAATCTAATCTCATTCCCTACTGTAGTCGCGCTCCGAGTGGTGAATCTTCAAGCGCTAGTGTGGAAGTAGACTTTGAGCAGTCCTATGAGTTTCTTTTGAATCGCATGAAACTTAAAGATGCTGTAAAGATCTTCGACCACATATTTACTCGAAATGTTGTCACAGCGTCTGAGGCTAGCGTCAATGAGTTCTCCAGATTCATCTTTTTGGATTCTTATCCCCAAGAGCTAAGAGCTCATTACCAGCGTGTAATCGATCTGCTAGAAGGGCAAGCGCTTGCTCAAGCTATCTTGCAGTACTTGGAAGATTACTGCAAACACTACATCTCACATCTTCCAGTATTGCCAGAAGATAGGTTGTTGTACTTCAGCAAGGAGCAAACCGAGGACTCTCTTTTCTTCATTCCAGGTTACTATGAGCCGTGTTCAAATACACTAATCCCATCAATGTATCCATGACACAAACTCCCACCATCCCATAGTGTTCGAATGACACTCCTTTATCAGAGTATGTATCATACAAGTCTATACGAATCTCAATGCCCAATTGAGATTTTCTGACTTGCGAACTATTTAAGTGATCAAGTACCAAACACTTCCAGTGCCCATCTCCTTAAGGAATGTAAAGGTTTACCTTGACACACATGGACTAGTTGTTCATTTAAAACTTTATAGATTCCATCAAGAATTATACGAACAACATATTGTTGCCTTTATATTAATTAGAGGTTGCACAATATAAACTCGGGCCTTGTATTCTAACTGCTCGTTGGCATCGAGGGCACATTCTCAACAATCTCCCACTTGCACTCAATGCCAGTCGCTATGGTATTAAATACCCATCTTCTAAAGATGTCGCTCTAGCACTGCCTGTGATAATACCCAGTGAGTAGGTCAGTCGTTTAATCTGCTGAGCTTGTTTTCTACAAGGCTACATCACCCTTTCTAACGATCTCTAAAGAGATGTTGTATCTCTCACCATTTTTCTGGATTTGTGAGACCTAGGTTGCTTTCATGCCCGTGAACTTCATTTCTTCATAGTAAAGTGACAATGTAAGCTCTGCGCTAGGGATTAATAGAAGTTGTTGTTGGGAATCGATACATGAAAAACGCAACGGAATAAAATTTCAATTCCCGAAGCCATTGATCAATTTGGGCTATCGTTGATTTTAAACTAAAACAAGAAATACGAAAACGTGAATAACCTCGTTGTAGCGTGTTTCGTTTCTTGATCTACCGTCTACAGCAGCAATCCCCGGGACTCCTGCCTCTAGATAATCAAGAGTGGAATTCGCTGAAAATCTTCCTCCTCCATCTCCAAATGGCGGCTAGAAGAGAAGAAGAGGGAGAGAATTATCTCTACTTTACTGTGTAATTTTGGTGCCAACTAATAATCTCTTCTTAACCTAAGTCTAAGTGTTGGAGGATTTAAATAGAATCCTCCTACTTGGACATAGGTTACACGCCTCCTAGGCCCATGTGGATAGCCAAGTGGACTAAGTTGCCCAGTCAACTTAGTCGACTTTAATTTAATTACATTTCATATTTAATCCAATTAAATATGTATGTGATTAAATTAATATTTAATTCAACCAAATTTATTTAACCCAGTTAAATAAATATTCAAGTTAAACATTCAAATTAATTAATTTAATGTTCCATTATTTAATCCAATTAAACAACTAATTAAATTAATTCGTCCACTCAATTAATTTGTCCATCTAATGACAAATTACCAAAATGCCTCTCCAAATACACAAAGTGATTTCCCGCTCATTCATGTAGCGCGACTCTCTAAGTTCGTCTTGATTGGCAATGAGAGGATACCAAAGGATGTGGGTGACACCTAGCCAGCCCCGTGGCCCCACATCGTAGCCCAACCAAGTACGAAATGACTATGTCACTACGAACTTCTTGACTATGAACTCCATATAACTATAAGCCCTTCACTGATGTACCCTGATCGAGTGAGAGTCATGGAATATGTCAAACTCACATAACTCGATGCTATGCTATGAATCATAGTAACATGAAATAACACAACTGCCCTTTGTGTCCCACACGAGTTAGTTCTATTGCTTTGGCCAAAGATTTTCCATTACAGTTACCTATGATCGCATAGGGTATCTGCTCGTCTACTTTCGAGACAGTGAATCCCTTCTTGGCAATCACTTCACAGCTGCTACTTGACAATTAGGATCGCACTTCGAGGTCGGCCCCACCAACGGGTGAATTGGGCCTAACTACTCTAGAAACAGATCCAACGTCACAAGCATATCATGATAGTGAATCCTCAAGTCAAAGGCTCACGCATACTATCATAGTCAGTAATCCAATCATTGACAATCACTGAGTAAACACCCATGTGATCGGATTACTGCGAGCCGTGTTCAAATACATCAATTCCATTAATGTATCTATGACACAAACTCCCACTATCCCATAGTGTTCGACTAGCACTGTTTGTCAGAGCATGTGTCATACAAGTCTGTTTAAATCTTAATGCCCAATTAAGATTCTTTGACTTGCGAACCCTTTTAAGTGTTCAAGTACCAAGTCCTTCCAGTGCCCTTCTCCTCATCCCATAAAGAGTGGAAGACCTGCCTTGAGACGCATGGACTAATTATTTGTTCATTACTTATAACTGCCATGAAGGTTTACATGAACAAAGATAACGCCTTTTTTTATTTATGATTAGGTGTATAATACAACTAAGTGCCCTACTTAATCTAATTTCTCATTGGCATATGAGGGCACATTCCTAAAAATCTCCCACTTGAACTCAATGCCAATTACCATGGTATCTAATACCCATCTTGAGAAGATGTCAATCTAGCACTGCCTGTGATATTGTCTTGGTCAGTGGGCCAGCCATGCTTTTAGCTGTGGCTATTTTTGTAGGGCTATACAGCCTTTTTCCAACGATTCCTCCAATCATGTGATACTCTCTCTTAATGTGTTTGGACTCTTTGCGAGACCTTGGTTCCCTTGCTCTGTGCTACAGCTCTTTTGTTATCACAGTGACAACGGGAGCCCCAGGCTAGGAACCATTTGAAGTTCTTCCATGAACTTTAAGATCCAAACAATTTCCTTGGCAGCCTTATAATCACTCTTAGTAGTGGAAGCATTGGTGGTATTTTGCTTGAAACCTTTCCAAGCCTCTATTCCACGGTTGAGAGTGAGTATAAACCCAGGTGTGGACTTTCAGTCATCCATGTCAGACATGTAATTGTCCATCCTTAGTTCCCCATTGTCAAAAAGAGAAGCATATCCTTAGTTCTTCTCAAGTACTATAGGATACTTGTTCTCGACTATCTTGTGCTCTTTGCCCAATTTAGCTTGAAACCCAATTATTACGTTCATAGCGTAAGCTTTGTCTAGTTTTGTACACTATCTTGTGTACACACTGCTACCCTCTACTGAGGCATAGGGTTTCACATTCATCTCTTTTCGGCCTTCCTCACTATGAGGATTCGTCGATTTGTAGGGAGATGAACCCTCCATCTCAAAGGCAAGAGCCCTTTCTCAGATCTTCCATACTAAATGATTTTAGGATATTCTCTAAGTAAAGGGCTTGGGAAAGTTCCATCATTCTATTCGCTCTATCCCTATAAAGACGAATTCCAAGGATACGAGTGATATTTCCCAAGTCTTTCATGGAGAATGTTCTTGAGAATTATGTATTGACCGAAGTCAATAAGCCTACATCATTTCTTATAAGTAGAACATTGTCTATATATAGAACTAGAAATGATATATAGCTCCTACTGGTCTTCCAGTAGACACTTGGTCCATCTTCGTTTTTGACATCTTTACTCTTTTATAAAGTGGGAGCGCCCTGGAAAAACTACCTTGGTGTGTTTTTAATTGAACTACCAAAATTAACCCTATTATAAATATGTAATTCCTAAATTGCTCTACACTTTCAACAATCTAGATGATTTGAAAAAGCTAGAAACTAAAAAATAAAAGAAATCAACCCACTTCCCAGCAGTTTCTCACTTTCTCCCTTTCAGATAAACTTCCAAAGCTTCAAATACTTCATCCCTGGAATAAACTGCCAGACTCATCTCTCACTTTTTTCTCTCTATCCTCCACCCTCTCCATTCAGTGAAAAACAATAATAAACATAACTTTCTGAAGAAGATGGGTATAAGACTACAAGAATGTTATCGAAAAGTCATTCTCTGTGTCAATGCAGTGGTGAGGATTTCTAAGGACAATCAGAGACATTTCTTCTAGATTAATAAAGGTCGAAATATTTAATTATTATGTGTTATTTGTTTGGGAATTGAAGAAGCAATATGATAGTGGACTATTTCAATATCTTCTACTACATTTTTTGTTTTCATGGCAATGGTTGTTAAATTTAGCGCCATTGCAATTTGACTGTGTTGGGTTATGTTTATTGGTGGGTGAAGCACACTCATTATTTTGTTCTTCTAATTGGTACTCATGTAAGCATAGTGCATTGCACTTTGATCACATGTCCATTCTATTTTATTTTCATACAAAAATTTGATCTAAATCACGAGCATTTTTCTAACAAAAAGTTACTTCTCTTTACGTGCTTTTTCAAGTTGAGCACACACATCGAGTGTCGTCGACCACTAGTTCCCATAGTTCTTTACTATATCATCAAAGAAAAGATTTCATCTACGAGAGGTCTGCTTCAGTCCATCAATGGACTTGTTTAACTAGCAGATCTTATGAAATTAGCTTTGGATATGAAACCCTTTGGCCATTCTTCATAGATGTCCTCCTCGAGGAATCTATTGAGGAATGTGGTCCTCTCATCCATCTTGCAGATTTCACGGTCTAGGTGTGTTTCTATGGCAAGAAGGATTCTTATGGATTTGATCATGACTAGGGCGAAAAAGGGCTTCCTCGTAGTCAATGCCCTCCTTTTGACTATGCCCTTTTACCATTAGTCTGGCCTTGTCATTCATACCAATCTTCCTCTTGTAGATCCACTTGTATCTAGCAAGTACAATACCTTCGAGGTGATCTACCAGAGTCTAGACTTGGTTCGAAGAAATCAAATTCATATCCTCTTCCTTAACTTCACACCATCTCGTAGAGTCCATACACCATCGTTTGGTCATAGGTAGAGGGATCATATCCATGGTTTCCTTCTACTACAACATATACACTATGCTTATCTTGCAGCAGATAACCATATCTCTCAGTCGGCTGAGATACTCTACCTGACCAAATCGTTGGTGGTTGTGTCATAATGGGCTTGTTTTGTGTTTCTTGAATAGTAGTTCTTAATGTACTTTCATTTTGTTCTTAAAGGACAATCTTTCAACTAGCTCCATTTTCTTAATTGAATTTAGAGAAAGTAATCCTCTAAGGATATGATGATCCTCTGATCATCATCTAGGTAAAAGAGGTTTCCCGTAGAATCCTCGGGATAACCTACAAAATGTCCTTTCAAAGACTTAGCCTCCAGCTTCTTTACCTTTGTCCTTTTTCACATAGGTAGGGCATCCCCATATCCTAACGTGTTTTAAGACTAGGCTTCCTATTGCACCATATCTCATATGATGTCTTTAGAAAAGAATCTTGGAGGGACATCTATTCAAGATTTACCTATGAGCAACGCATAATTGACGTTGAATTTGGGTAATCCTATGCAGCCTAGCGTAGAATGAATCATGTCCAACATTGTTCAGTTCTTACTTACTATTACCCTATTCAACTTTGTTATTGCTAGCAGTGTTAGCCATGAAACCATGTCATGTTCTCTTAAGAACGTGTTGAACATGGAATTCATATACTTGTCACCATAGTCCAATAGTAGTGTCTTTATACAAAGCCGTGTTCGTCACCATAGACTTCAGTATGCACCAAACCTTTTAAAATTCGAGTGGCCCTTTTAATATTTCCCGATGAAGGGAGATTTGGTCATCTTGCCCATGTGATAAGATGCTTATGTTTGGATAGGGATCTGATCCCAATGGGCATGACTCCCATGTTTCTCCTAACCTATGCGTCTTATACTCTCGAGGCATAACCTAATCGTAGGCGCCACACAATTTTTGGTTTGCTCTACGCATACTACTTACTCCAGTCAGGGTGTTCACAGTACACTCATTCCGGATATTCAATTATTGTAAATAATTTAGTAAGGATGCATTGTCCCCACATATATTTGTAAAATAAATGTAAGTTATTACCAAACTTAAAGAAGCATCTTCTCTTGACCAAGTCAAGACTAAAGATTATGTTCTTACTTCCATTGGGTAAACCAAACAATCATCCAAAACGACTACATGTCTAGAATTTTTTTTTTAATATAAGGGAGGTGAATTCTATATGGATAACCATGACACTATGTCTAGTTCCAACATTGATCACTTCTCGTCCTTCCAGCTTTCTACTGCTTTCTATATTCTGACTTTTTACTTTAATCATGAGCACTAGCTCTGGAATACAGAATATTAGAACTGTATATAAGTGGTCATAGAACATTAGTTTCTAAAACCTAAAGTTCTATAATTGGTGCGTCTCATAAAAGAGCCCCACTCGTCATCCTTTCTTGGACACGAGGAATGCTTGCTTCAAGCACACATATCAAAGACTTTAAACCGAGGACTATCCTCTAGCTTCTTAGCCATTTGATGAAATTTGGCCAGTAAGCACAATTTTTCTCGAACAAAACATAACGGGTTATGATTCTAATGAGAGAGATAAAGAAATACAGAAAATTACCGGATTCAATTAGTTCATTGTAATTATACCCAAGTAAAATTAGGACTTTTAATTTTGACTTGGCTTCCACTACGTTTTTCGAATCACTGCACTCCCACTGCAATAATTAGAAATCTTGTTGGATAGATTTCGTAGCGAGTGATTGAGTTCTTTAATGATTCCGATGAGTTGCAACCTTTTTCGATATATGGCTCATTTAATCTTTGAAGTGGCGTTCCACGCCAACCAGTCCAACTGATGGTTCAATCTTACTTTAGCTCATGGATCACTTGACCGCATCCTTTTTCGATATATAAGTGGTGATCCATTTGATGTCAATACCCATCAACTACTATCAATCTAACAATTGAATTTCGCCTTGCAAGCTTTTTCGATATATGGGGTGAAGTTTGCTTCGACCGAAGGCATCTAATGCACTAAAGAGAATCAAGAATCATGTCGTAATGCATAACCCCCTTATTCCGGGACGACGTCATACACCAGACATGACCTCGTTTCTCTAAAGTTTGATGGAGAGCCAAGATATCAAATATCCTTTACTTACTCAGTATTTAAATTTTTGGGAGAATTTGAATATTATGAAAAGGGTCTCACTTTGCACATAAGTAAGTTTAGCGCAGATATATCAAATATAAAGCGTAGTAAATTCTAGAAGTACTACCAACACACTTATCCATGGACTTATCTAGATTAGCCCAAGCTAATGGGCCAATCAAAAGGGGAGGGGCCTATCTATTACATAAAGCTTCCACCTATACAGGAATCCAATTCCGGCTCTAAGCTCCAAGTGGGTCCACCAAGCTCCTCTGGTTCTATCTCTAATAAATACAAAGAAAAGCCTATACAGAAATCTAAGCATTAATTAAAGATACAAATTGGGAGGCTCAAACCGGCCCAATACAACCCAGATAAAACAAAAACAAGCCCTAGGTCCATGGACAGTGTCACCCATCACATAAAACAAGCACATAACGAGATATAAGCATATAGGTGATGATAATATTAAATCTAATTTAATAAGTAATTAAATCTAATTTAATTTAAGTTGGATCGAAAATCTAACTTATAAAATCAAATCCAATTTAATTTTAATGAGAAAATAAAGTTCACACAATTCTTATGGGCTTATAAGATTAAATCCCATTTAATCAAAATCTAATTTAATTTTATTTTATTTGGAAATTAAATCCAATTTAACTTACACTAGAGGATTAAATTTAATCCTTGTAGAAATTAAATGCCATAAGAAGAATATAATCCAATTTAATTCATGGTGAAATTAATTTCAATTTTATTTGTAGCGCTTAAAAGATTAAAACTTATTTAATCTTTATCGAAATAAAAACTAACAATATTTTTATGGGCATTTGAATCATCGACTAAGTCTAACTTAATCAAGTTCAAATTAAATTTAATTTAATTTGGATGATTAAATTAAATAAAAATTAATTATCAACAAAATCAAATCACGTTGAATTTTGTTCGATAAATTAAGACTTTATTTAATTTCAAGAAAATCAAATACAATTCAATTTTATCAAATCCAATTTAATAAATCAAATTTAATTTGATTCACAATTGAGGCTTTGACATTGTCAAGGGAGAAAGAGGGCCCAATTACTATAAATGGATTTGGGTCTTACCCAATTGCTAATTCAATTTGCTATTGGGTCCAAGCCCAATTTTAACTCAATCTAATTGAATTAATTAGTATGGGATCAAGCCCAATGCACAATTAGATTTTTAATTGATGATGGGCTAAGTTCAACACTCAATTTAATTAATTGTGGTTGGGCGATTCCAAGCTCGCAATATAATTAATTCGTCTCGGGCTTAATCCAAAATTCAATTTAGATGATGAGATCAAATACAATTTAATTTTGTCGAGTAAATTAAATCCAATTTAATTAAAACAAAACTAAATTAATTTTAATCTTGAAGAAGACAACTAATTTTGAAAGGAGAAATGAACCCAATTAATTGCTTAATTAGGTATTGGGTCAAACCCAATTTTAATATAATTGAATTGCATTGGGTCAAGACCCAAATTAATTCAATTGGGTGTTATTGGGTCAAATCCCCAAATAAAACACCTTATTCATTAAAAGTGTTGGGCCAAACCGAACTTACTCCTAACATGTCGGGCCGAGCCCAACTTCAAAATCAATATTTCTTATATTGGGTCAAGCCCAACACAATTCAAAGAGTGTTGGGCTTGGCCCAACTCTCACAAGCTGCTACCCTAGAGGCAGCAACCATCATCTTCCTTCATCATCATCATCATCGCGCCGTTATTGACGGCGCCATCACCTCCTCCCTCTATCCGTCCGATTACCACCACCGCCGGAGCAACATGGGAAACACAAATCGTGGCCTATTTCAGCCTAAAAGTCGCGTCTTCCATGGCTCAAGTGGCGGTGATTTCAGGAGGCGGTTATGGTTGTGAATTTCAGCTATTTCCGGGGTCCAAATTTCGCCGCCAAACTCGGCCTCTTCTCTTGCATTTTCCGGCGACGAACTAGTCACCTAAAGCAGACAGAAGAGCGGCGCATCGTGAGTCCACGCCCGACGTCAAACGCCGTAGCCTGCGCGCGGATGGACGACGAACAGCAACATGCTGTTCGCGCCGCGCGTCCGCCGCGTGTCCGCCGCGCCTCATCTTTGCCTCCGCCTGATTCACCCACTAACACCCCAAACTCAAACCTCAATATTCAAATTCAAACCTAGTTAATAGATTCAAGCCAAAAATCAAATTCAAACCCAATTTTCAGATTCAATTCCAGCAGAATCAAATTCGGACCCAAAATTTTTGATGAATTTAATCAACAACTATTTAGTTCTTCAAACCCATAAGAATAGATTTGAGAATTGTAAATTTCAATTGTGTCCATACAAAATAAAAAAAAATTCAATTCTCCAAAATGGGTTTTGCAGCCCAGTATTCAATTTGATTTGAAAATTCAGAATATCCATATTTTCGATCCACCGGTAGTGATTATTCCAAACAATCAACGCAATAAACATGAACATCAAATTAAACATGTATACGCGCATATAAAATCAGTGGAGCCATAAATTTGGCTCTGATACCACTGTTGGAAATCAATACACGAAAAACGCAGCGGAATAAAATTTCAATTCCCGAAGCCATGGATCAATTTGGGCTATTGTTGATTTTAAACTAAAACAAGAAATACGAAAACGTGAATAACCTCGTTGTAGCGTGTTTCATTTCTTGATCTACCGTCTACAGCAGCAATCCCCGAGACTCCTGCCTCTAGATAATTACGCACGGAATTCGCCGAAAATCTTCCACCTCCATCTCCAAATGGCGGCTAGAAGAGAAGAAGAGGGAGAGAATTTTCTCTCTACTTTACTGTGTAGTTTTGGTGCCAACTAATAATCTCTTCTTAACCTAAGTCTAAGTGTTGGAGGATTTAAATAGAATCCTCATACTTGGACCTAGGTTACACGCCTCCTAGGCCCATGTGGGTAGCTAAGTGGGCTAAGTTGCCCAGTTAGCTTAGCCCACTTTAATTTAATTACATTTCATATTTAATCCAATTAAATATGTATGTGATTAAATTAATATTTAATTCAACCAAATTTATTTAACTTTTATTTAACCCAGCTAAATAAATATTCAAGTTAAATATTCAAATTAATTAATTTAATGTTCCATTATTTAATCCAATTAAACAACTAATTAAATTAATTCGTCCACTCAATCAATTTTTCCATCTAATGACAAATTACCAAAATGCCCCTCCAAGTACACAAAGTGATTTCCAGCTCATTCCTGTAGCGCGACTCTCTAGGTTAGTCTTGATTGACAATGGGAGGATACCATAGGATGTGGGTGACACCTAGCTAGCCCCGTGGCCCTATATCGTAGCCCAACCAGGTACGAAATGACTATGTCACTATGAACCTCTTGACTATGAATTCAATATGAGTATAAGCTCTTCACTGATGTACCCCGATCGAGTGAGAGTCATGGAATATGTCAAACTCACATAACTCGATGCTATGCTATGAGTCATAGTAACATGAAATGACACAACTGCCCTCTGTGTCCCACACGAGTCAGTTCAATTACTTTGACAAAAGACTTTCCATTTCAGTTACCTATGATTGCATAGGGTATCTGCTCGTTTACTTTCGAGACAGTGAATCCCTTCTTGGCAATCACTTCACAATTGCTACTTGCCCATTGGGATCGCACTTCGAGGTCGGCCCCACCAACGGATGAATTGGGCCTAACTACTCTAGTAACAGATCCAACGTCACAAGCACATCATGATAGTGAATCCTCAAGTCAAAGGCTCATGCATACTATCATAGTCAGTAATCCAATCATTGACCGTCACTGAGTAAACACCCATGTCATCAGATTACTGCGAGCCGTGTTCGAATACATCAATTCCATTAATGTATCTATGACACAAACTTCCACTATCCTATAGTGTTCGACTAACACTGTTTGTCAGAGCATGTGTCATACAAGTCTATTTAAATCTTAATGCGTAATTAAGATTCTTTGACTTGGGAACCCTTTTAAGTGTTCAAGTACCAAGTCCTTCTAGTGCCCTTCTTCTCATCCCACAAGGAGTGGAAGACTTTCCTTGAGACACATGGACTAATTATTTGTTCATTACTTATAACTGCCATGAAGGTTTACATGAACAAAGATAAAGCCTTTCTATATTTATGTTTAGGTGTATAATACAACTAATTGCCCTACTTAATCTAATTCCTCATTGGCATATGAGGGCACATTCCTAATAGTTCTACCATGAACTTCAGATCCAAACAGTTTTCTTTGACAACCTCCAAGACTCCATGGCATTTCATATTCATTCTCAGCAGTAGAGTATTTTACTTGGAACCTTTCCAAGTTACTACTCCACAATTGAGGGTGAATACTTAGCCAAAGTGGAATTTTAATCTCCTTTGTCAAACCCAAGGTCCGAGTAAGTATAAAACTTCCACTATCAGTTCTCCATGGGCATAGACGAAGAATATATCCTAAGTTCTTCTCAAGTACTTTATGATATATTTTTGTCTACCCATTGCTCTTCCTCTCTAGGAAAGAGCCCTTTCTTAGATCTTTTTCCTAAATTGCTTTAGGAGTTATTCTAAGCAAAGGGCTTGGGAAGAGCCCATTATCTTATTCGCCCTATTTTCATAGATTCAAATTATAAGGATAAAGATGGCTTCTCCCAAGTCTTTCATGGAGAACATGCTTGATGTTTATGTCTTAACATAGTCAATGAGTCCACATCATTTATCATAAAATGATATCTCGCTCCCACTGACCTTATTGCACACAGATGGTCTCTCTTCGTTTAGATGATATCATAATTCCAAATTATTTCATCAAAGTGAAGATTCTAACTACGTGAGGTCTGCTTAAATCTATAAATGGATTCATACAACATGTAGACCTTATGATAATCTACCTCAAATGTGAAACCCTTGGGCTGTTTGAAATGGATGTCCTTCTAGAGGAATCTATTTATGAACGAGTCTTCACATCCACGTGCTAGATTTTCATAATATTGGTGTGTTGTTATCGAAAGTAAGATTCTAATGGATTTGATTTTAGCTGTGGCAAAGGGGTTTCCTCATAGTCAATGCCCTTCTTTTGATTACACCCTTTCGCCATCAGCCTGGCCTTGCCATTTGAATTAATCTTTCTCTTGTATATGTACTCGCCTCTGATGAGTTCAAAACTCTTGGGGCGATCTACTAGAGTCCAGGATTGATTCAAAGTCATGTAATCTATCTTCACTTTGATAACCTTAACACTTTCTCGTAGAGTTCATATCCACCATTGATTTGTCATGGTAGAGGGATTGTATCCTTGGTTCTCCTCTGCTACATCATTCATCCTATGCTTTCTTTGTAGCAGACAACCACTTCTCTAAGGCAGCTGAGAGACTCTTCCATATCAATCGTTGGTGGTTATGTTTTAATAGGCTTAGTTTGGTTCCTTGAATAGTAGTATCCCAAGATGTTTTGTTTTATTCTTTTAGAGTAATCTTTCCACCCTCTCAAATTTCTCGAACGATCTTATCTTCAAGACAACAGACCTCTAAGGCCGTAATGATCCCCTGATCATCATGTAAGTAGAAAGAGTTCTCCCATTGAATCTTTGGGATAACTAACACAACATCCTTTTAAGGACCCAGCCTCCAGATTCTTTACCTTTATCTTTTCTACGTAGGTTGGGAATTCCAATACTGTCACGTGTTTAAGATCTGGCTTCCACTGGCGCCACATCTGATATGGTGCCACAGGAATGAATTTGGAGGGATATCTATTTAGGATGAACCTATAAGTAGCGCAAGACTCATTATGAATTAGGTAATTCTATGTAGCATAGCATAGATGAGTCATGTCCAACGATGTCTCGTTCTTGCACACTACTACCCTGTTCATTTGGAGAGTCACTGGAAGTACAAACTGTGAAACTATGTTACGTTCTTTTAGGAACGGGTCAAATTAGGAAATCATACACTTGACATTACAATCCAATTATAGTGTCTTAGTAAGATACTATATATTCAACCATAGACGTCAGTACGCACAAACTTTAGAACTTGAGTGGCCCTTTGATATGTTCCCTGTGAAGGGAGATTTGATCATCTTGCCTATGAGATAAGATTCTTAAGTTTGGATAGGGATCCAATCCCAATGGGCTTGTACCCCCACATTTCTCATAACTAGTGAATCTTATGCTCGTAAGGCATGACCTAATCTTAGGTGCCAAACAATTCTTCCAGTTTATTTCTAGCATACTACGTTCTATACTTTATGTGTTCACGGTATACTAATTCCAAACTTTCGAATCGTGTTAACAGTTTTAGTAAGGATGTATTGTTTCCACACTTATTTCCAAAATGAATGACATGAAAGTTATTATCAAACTTAAAGAAGTACCATTTCTTAACCAAGTCAGAAAACGATAACTTTCTTAATGCCATTTGATAAAACTAATCAATCATCCAAACATGTTCAGAATTTTAAAAGAACAAAGGTGGACTATATTTGGATATACTCGACACCATGTTTGATTCCAATATTGATCACCTCTTGTTTCCCCAGCTTTCCTACTTCTTTCTAATTCTTCAATCATGAGCACTAGCTCTAGAATGTAGAATGCAAAAAGTTGAGAAAACCAGTCATAGAACAATTGTTTCTAAAACACATGGTTTTATGTCCAGTGTGCCTCATATTTAAGCTCTACTCATTATCCCATTCTTAGACTTGAGTAATGCTTGCTTCCAGCATACAAATCAATGACTCTGAACTGAGGACCTTCCTCAAGTTTCTAAGTCTAATGATTTGGTTAGGCCAGTTTAGACAAAATTTTTGAGCATAATTTTAAACGGGTTGATTTTCAAGAGAGAGATATAATAAACGCAGAAAATAAACAAGATTTAATTAGGATGTTTCTATTGTCCACAAGTAAAACTAGGACTTTAATTTTACTTGGCTCCCATTACATTTTTCGAAATATTGCACTCCCACTGCAATTTTCGAAAATCTCATTGGATAGATTTCGTAGTGAATATTGAGTTCTTCAAATAATTCAATGGGTTGCAACCTAACCGATTTCTGGCCCACTAATTATTCAAAGTGGTGTTGTACACCAATTTATGCAATAAATGATTCAATACCTTTCCACATAGTTCACCAAACAGCAACCGAACAAGTTTCTAAGCTCGTGAACTACCCTAGTTCATTCTCACTAACTCCTATAATCTAACAACCTTGCAACCAAACAGGTTTCTGGGGTGAAATATGCTTCTATTAAGGCATTCCATGCACTTAATAAAATTTCAAATTATTTCCAAATGCATAACCCCCATAACTGGGAAGCATTACACATTTATAGTAATTCTAATTTTGGAAAGCTTAGTGGAGGGAGAGGATGCCCCACATCCTTTACTAACTCGATATTATTTTAACTCGGAGAATTTTAAATATTTCAACAAGGTCTCACAAACCATATTAACTCATATCATGTTAACATGCATATAAAGCGTAGAAAAAACTTAGCAATTTTACTATAACACATTTTATGGACTATTTAGATCGACCCAAGCCAATGGGCTAATCACCCTATATATTTTAAGCATGCATAATAAAACATAAATCCAAGTCCATGAAATGTGCATATCATCACATATAACAAGCATTTAACCATAAAAGCACACATGCGATAAGAGCATAAAAATAAATTTAATTTATTTTGTTAATCAAATCCAATTTGATTATTACCAAATCAAATCCCATTTAATTTTGTCACCAAGACTAAATCCCATTTAATCAAAGTGAAATTAAATCTAATTTAATTTTATGTGATCGAAAAATCTATATTATAATCAATTAAATCTAATTTTGTTCACAACAAAACTAAATTTAATTTAATTTTGATTTTATGATTAAATCCAATTTATTCTTCATGGAATTAAATCCAATTCAATTTCCATTAGAAGATTAATACTAATTTAATTAAAGCAATATTAAATCTATTTGAAATTAATACTTAATTTCAATGAGAGGATTAAATCAACTTTAACCTGAGAGGAATTAAGTCATACTTAATTTCCATGAAAAAGATTAAACCGATTTCAATCAATGTGAAATAAGTCCTACTTAATTTCTATGAGCTTACAAATCATTGATTAAGTCCCACTTAATCAATTACAAAATTAAATCTTATTTAATTTTGATGGGTAGATTAAATAGATTCAAAATAACAACAAAATTAAATCCCATTTAATGCCGTTTATTAATTTAAATCTTTATTTAATTTTATGTAATTCAAATACAATCTAATTTATATGAAATCCAATTTAATAAAAATTAAATTTAATCTAATTTACAAAGAAGGCTTGAAAAAGATTGACCCAATTAGTTAAAATTGGGTATGGGTTTTACCCAATTAATAATTCAATTGCAACTTGGGTCCAAGCCCCATAGTTTAATCAATCCTATTGAATTAATTGGTGTTGGTCAAGTCCAATACCTAATTGAATTAATTTGAGTGGGTGACAATTAATTAATTCGTGTTGGACCAAGCCCAATACTTCTTAATTAAAAACAAATTAGGTTGGACTATTTATTTAATTAATTCGAGTGGGCCAAGCCCAACTCAGCATTAATATAATAAATTCTGCTTGGGCTTTTGTTTAATTAATTCGAGTGGGCCAAGCCCAACTCTTCATTAATTAAATAAGCATTGGATCAAGCCCAACACAACAAATGCCCTAGCCCAACATCTCATATTCTTCTTCCTCACTAATTGCGCCGCCAGTGGCACACCGGCGACATTGCCGGGCATAATAGCAGCGCGCGGCACCGCCGCCGCCTTCATCCATCATCTACACCATCATCATCACCGGATTGACGCAAACCCGGCGAACTGAAGTGACAAATCCCAGAGCCAATTTTCGCATCTTCTCCGGTGATTTCCCCATTTTTTTGGCTTTTCGAATTCATAGATTTGAGCCCAGCCACAACAAGATCCAAAATCATAAAATCAGATTCAGATTTAAGATCCATGTATAACAGATCCGAAACTGTACAATTTTTCCAGATTTGTATTACCAACTTTTAATCCGATTAAAAATACCAAAAACAATATCGTGCCTAATTTTTCAATCACAATTTTACTGATTCAAAATCAACATGGTATATCACATAAACATGAAGAACACGTAAATAAAATCAACGAAGTCGACAAATTTGGCTCTGATACCACTGTTGGGAATCCTGTTGGGCATGTGCAGCGGAAACGTAAAATAGAGCCGGATTCCCAACCCAAGATCAATTCGTGGCGTTCGTCGATTTTAAACATGAAAAAGATGAATACGAAAAACTTACCTTTTCACGTATTCAATCTTCTCCAACGGTTCAATTGTAAGTCTCTAGATCATCACGCGGTGGAATTGACTTCGAGAAATCTTCATCTCCAACCTCCATGGCGCCTAGCGAGACTGAGTTGGAAAAAAAATAATTTCTCTCTTGTACTTCTGGTGGAGGAATCTCAGTTATGTTTTTCTCTCTACTGACAAAATTAACTTTCAACTGTGTTTTCTGGCTTGTGATGGAGGACTAAATCAATCCTCCAACAAGGCCCTACAATACACGCCCGTCATGGGCTTTTGGACAATAATTGGGCTATGTTGACCCAGTCAACTTAGTCCAATTAATTTAATCAATTAACATTTAAACAACCTAGTCAATTAAATATTCAAACTAATTAATTTAATTCACCATTGTTTAATCCAATTAAACAACCATTTAAATTAATTTGTCCAATTAATTAATTAATCATTCCAAAGGACAAATTACCAAAACGCTCTCCAAATACAAGACTTGATTTCCCCGTCTACTCCTTTATAGCGCGACTCTCTAGGTTCGTCTCAATTGGGAATGGAAGGATACCAAAGGATATGGATGACACCTAGCCAGCACCGTGGTCCCACATTGTAGCCCAATCGAGTACGAAATGACCATGTCATTACGAACCTCTAGATTATGAATACCGTATGAGTATAAGCCCTTCACTGATGTATTCCGATTGAGTGAGAGCCATGACATATGTCAAACTCACAGGAGTCGATGCTATACTTAAGAATCATAGTAATATGAGATTACTAAACAAGAGTTAGTTCATCAGCTCTGGCCAGAGACTTTCAATCTCAATTACCTATGATCGCATAGGATAATTCTCGTTTACTTTCGAGACAGTGAATTCCCTCTTGGTAATCACCTCACATTCTACTTGCCTATTGGAACGCATTTCGAGGTCGACCCCACCTTTCAACGGGTGAAATTGGGCCTAACTACTTTAGTGACAGAATCGAACGTCACGAGCACACTGTGACCGTAATTCCTCAAGTTTAAGGCTCACTCATACCTTCATAATCAGTAATCCAATCATTGACAGTCAATGAGTAAAAACCCATGTGATCAGATTACTACGAGTCGTGTTTGAATACACTAATCCCATCAATGTATCTATGACACAAACTCCCACCATCCCATAGTGTTCGACTGGCACTCCTTTGTCAGAGTACGTGTCATACAAGTCTATACGAATCTCAATGCCCAATTGAGATTTTTTGACTTGCGAACTATTTAAGTGATCAAGTACCAAACCCTTCTAGTGCCCATCTCCTTAAGGAATGCGAAGGTTTGCCTTGACATACATGGACTAGTTGTTCATTTAAAACTTTATACATGCCATCAAGAATTATGCGAACAACATATTGTTACCTTTATATTAATTAGAGGTTGCACAATATAAACTTGTGCCTTGTATTCTAACTCCTCGTTGGCATCGAGGGCACATTCCCAACAGGTAGCTGCTAGAGAAATTCCAATTTCCATATTCAATCAAGAACTCTTTCGGCTATCAACCATTTCAGACAATATTCCATGGACCCAGATAATGCCTTCAGCAGGAATGACTTTGGCAGAGATCATTCCAGATGCACTTATTCTTCTGTCGTTGCTGTGGCTTTCCAATTTTCGCCACATCTTCTCTCCAGTGCCGCGATTGATAGGGTTTGCCTTTGATTTATAGAAGCTCACGTTCCTTTTGTCTGAGAAGCGCTATCAGATTATGTTGTGGAGACAATTTTCAAAGAAGAAGCCCCTGCCAGCGCTCCTGCTCCAGTTATTCAGATCGAATCTATTTTTAGCGCTGAGGCCGATGGAGATGATGTCATCATGGACATTGCGAAAGTTCATACTCCAGACGCTGCTCTTCCCGAACAGAAACAAGAACATGTTACCGAATCTGAGAAACCTCTTATCAGAGATCCAGCGCGAGGAAAAGCTATTGCTTCCAAAGAACCTTTACCTCTTCCAGCACGTTTCTCTAGTGACAGTTCAGGTAGCGATGATGATCCAGAAGCTCAGGACTTCAAGAAAGCGGTTCAAAACTCTCTCGTAGATATCTAAGGCTTTTTCTCTCACTTGGAAAGTCAGAATAATTCAATTCTCTATGTCGTAGAAAGACATCAATTAAATGATATGCGCAATGCTGCTAACCAAAGTACTATCACTGTACTGGATAGGATTGTTCCACTCGTCTCTGATCTTTCTGAAAGCGTCAACTGATCACTTGCCCTGAATGCTACTGCAGATGCTCAACGTCACAATCTCTCCAACTCTGCAGCTGAAAGTATTGCTGCTCAAGTGGCTCTCCTAATCAATGAAGTCAAGCTCTTATGAAAAGACTTGTCTGAGATGCGTTCCTCGCAACCTATTGATGCTGATGTCAAGAAGGGGGAAAAGGGTAAAGGCACGTCCAAGAGCTTGGAAGAACTTCAAAGTGCTATTAATGCAATCCAGCAGGCCGTCCTTCAGAAACGAAAATCTCGTTTCTACAAAGGTTACCCAATTCCTGATTTCTTTGTTGAGCTCCTTGAAGAGTTAGACATCCCTCCTTTTACTGTTTATGGTCCACGTTACATAAACCCTCATAGAGCTCCAGTCATAAAGACTTTCAAAATTTTGAAGAATTATTATGTGAACTTGGAGTTGATTGCTTTGTTTGGCACAAACACCTTCACAATTTTGAGGAATTGGCCCAAGAAGATGGGAAATATACAATATGCTAATAGCACTCATAAGAAGATGAGGGAGGCAAATGATAGATTGTGGAAGTTTGCTGAGATGCTTTTCAAACAAGAGTAGAAGAAGCAAGATCAAAAGAAATTGCAAGCTTCTTCCACGAACAGAAAATGCTAGAGTTTACTGTCTCATTATGTTTTAAGCGCTTTTATGAATGTTTTTATGAATGTTTCTATTTTAACTCAGTGTACTTACATGACAATCTATGAATGAATGAGTTTACTGAAACATCTTGTTTCTCGCTATATGTACTAACTTATAGCTAACATCTAACTTTAAAACGCTAACTTTATATTATCTTTGGCAATTTTCTAGCTCTTGGACTATAAAAGAGTTAAGGTCTTGACATCATCGAAAAGGGGAAAATTGTTAGGAAATTTCATGCTAGATGTTTTGATGATGACAGGATAGTTTTTATGTTAGACCCCAAATATTATGTAAGTTTATCTTTATTAGAATATGTCTAAGCATTGAAAGTTATCGAGTTGTAATTTTTCAGTATAAGGCTTTTTATCTTTATAATTTTAGACTAGTATCTAGCACTTGAGTTATGATAGATTTCTAGATGAGTCTATCAAAGTGAAATTAAAGATCAGCGTCTGAAGACTTTGAAGATAAGAGATTAGTTAAGTGACTGTCAAGCTCTTAAGAATCATTCTAGGTGATCATGCCACAAGCGCCTGTCTTCACCTGAATTAAATTCGAAGGCACATAAATGCGACATTCAATGGACATTTAATTCCAACGGGAATTAAATTAAAATGCATTAAATGCTTGATAAGAGCATTAAATGTGATAAGAATTATTGATGTACGGATAAACCTTCCCCATTGGCTGTCAACTCAAAATAGGTCTGCTACCAACTCTGTGCAGCAGAATTTCTGGAGATGTCAAAAAAGACTAAGTCATGCGCCTTAGGTTAAACACGCTCCTACTTGTGTCCAACAGACAAATCTTGAGAAAAGTCTATAAATAGATCCTTACAGCTCAACCCTAAAAATTGAGAATTATTATCAAAAACTTGATATACACTTTCGCTGTTGAAATTTATCTTCATCCTTAAAAGCTCAAAACCTCCATAGCCAAAAATATCTTTGAGCTTATACATCTCCACAGCCAAACCAGTATCTCTTACCTCTTCATAGAAGAACTATTACTTTCTAAAGAGATATTCCAAAAGTGTTTGAACTTTTCAAATCAAACAAAACTTGATAAAACCCATCAACATCTTCAATTTGTGTGATGAAGTTGTTGAAGGCAAAGCAGTATTTTTGTGTGAGAGATGCTTGTCAGAAGCAAATCTTAGCCGAGTTAAAATCTTTGTGATTAGGGAACTCGAGATCAAGCCTTCACCATTTTCTATTCTATTGAAGTTGTCTTTGTGAAGCTTTGTGATTCATTATAGCGAATTTCTCCTGTGTGAAAAGGAGTAGAAGGACGTAGCTAGGATACATAAACCCAGTGAACCTTACATTTCTCGTGTCTTCTTTACTTACTGTTTTACTTCTTTATTCATTATTATCTTCTTACATTATCTTAAAGCATACCTTCTTAAAACTGATGGGAATCCTATACATAAAAACAGAGAATCGTAGCGAAAGATTCGAGGATTCCTACCGGCTGATCACAAAAATAGATCTGATGATTTTATATGGGGTTTCGCGGAAAAATAAACCTAATAAAAATACCTTTGTGATTCGTTTACTGATTCTGCAGAACAACAATCCTCCAACGGCTCCTGTCTCTAAAGCTTCACGTGAAACGAGCCTTCTAAAGATCCCAAAACTCCTCCTTCTTTGCAGTAGTGGACGGCTAGAGAGGGGAGAGAGTTCTTTTCCTTTTTGTGTTGTGTTTCTTTCTTGTCTTAGGGTTTGTTCCACTGTAGGAGTCCTTTTAAACTCAACTAGCCTGTGGAACAAGTTGGAGGCTACTCCAACCCTAAGTGGCCGCCCCTCCTAGGGCTTCTTTGGACTGGGTGGGCTTTTAATTGACTTGTCTAATTTCTAGCCCATCTGTATATATATTTAATTTAAATCCAATTTAAATATAATATATACTATTAATGAATTCCTTTTAATTAATATACTAATTAAATAATTTAATTTAATTTAATTAAATATTTAATTAATTAATTTAATCTAATTAAATCAATCAGTCCATTTAATTATTTCTAAAAGATTTACACAAAAGGATACATCCCGTTCGTTTCTTATAGCGCGACTCTTTAGGTTCGTCTCATTGGCAAATGGAGGAATGACCTAAGGCGTGAGTGTCACCTAGCCAGTCCTGTGGACTCACATTGTAACCCAATTGAGTACGAAATGAATGAATCATTTTATGAACCTCTTGATCATAAATGTCGTACGAGTATAAGCCATTCACTGACGTATCCCGATCCTGTGAGAGTCATGGAAAATGTCAAACTCACTAAACTTGATGCTGTGCATTAGATTATAGCATAATGAAATTACTAAACTACCTTCAGTGTCCCACATGAGTTAGTTGTTATGCTTTGGCCAAAGACTTTATAATTTCATTAGCCTATAATCACACAGGATACTTACTCGTTTACTATCGAGACAGTGAATTTCATTTTAGCGATCACTGATCAAATTCTACTTGTCTCATTGATATCGCACTTCGAGGTCGACCCCACCGACGGGTGATATGGGCCTAACTACTCTAGTAACAGATCCAATAATACAAGCACATTGATCATGAACCCTCAGGTCTAAGGCTCACGCATACTATTACGATCAGTAATCCAATCATTGACAGTCACTAAGTAAATACCCATGTGATCAGATTACTACGAGTCGTGTTCGAATATGTCAATTCCATTGACACATTTATGATACTTGCTCCCACTATCCCTGTAGTGTTCGACTGGCACTCATCTTCAGAGCTTGTGTCATACAAGTCGAATCTTAATGCCCAATTAAGATTCTTTGACTTGCGAACCCTTTTAAGTGATAAGGTGTAAGACTCTTCCCATGCCACGTCTTTATTCCATAAAGGGCAAATAGTCAAAACTTTGTTCACATGGACTATATGTTTAAAACTTATTTAGATGCCATAAAGATTTATATGAACAAAATACAGATGCCTTTATTAATATCATTTTAACAGTTTGTACAATATAATAAGATACCCTAATCTAACTATTTGTCCCCAGTAGCATCTAGGGCATATACCTAACAATCTCCCACTTGCACTTAATGCCAATTGCTTTGGTATCTTATACCCATCTTCTCAAGATGTTGCTCTAGCACCGTCTGCGCTAATGGCTTAGTGAGTGGGTCAGCTACGTTATCCCCTGAGGCTATTTTCTGCATGGTGATGTCGCCTCTTCCAACCTATTTCTTGAATTATGTGATATCTCCTCTCTATGTGTTTGGATTTGTTGTGAGAAGTTGGTTCCTTTGCTTGCGCGATGGCTCCGTTGTTGTCACACCATAGTGGCAACGGAAGCTCCATACTAGGAACAACTTGAAGTTCAGTACTGAACTTCTTTATCCAAATAGCCTCCTTGAGGCTGCCACATATTCAGCTTCGGTGGTTGAATCAGCAGTTGTGCTTTGCTTGGAACTTTTCCAAGACACTGCTCCACTGTTCAAAGTGAATATGAACCCAGAAGTGGATTTTCGGTCATCGATGTCATATTGGAAATCTGAATCAGTATAACCATCCACTTTCATTTCTCCATATGTGAGGATCATATCTTTAGTTCTTCTCAAGTACTTTAAGATTGATTTCACGGCTATCCAATGTTCTTTGCCTGGGTTAGCTTGAAACCTACTTACTACGTCACAGTGTATACAAGATCTGGTCTCGTGCATAACATAGCGTACATGAGACTTCCCACTGCCGAGGCATAGAGGATGGTACTCATCTCTCTTCGATCTTCCTCACTTTGAGGACTCATCTTTTTGGAGAGATGAATTCCATGTCTCATGGGCAAAAGACCTCTTTTAAAATTTTCCATCCCAAATCGCTTTAGGACCTTTTCTAATTAGAGGGCTTGGGAGAGACCTATTGTCTTATTCGATCTATCCCTGTAGATTTGAATTCCTAGGACATAGGTAGCTTCTCCTAAGTCTTTCATGGAGAATGTGCTTGAAAGCCATGTCTTAACCGAAGTTAGCAAACCTGTATCATTCCCTATAAGTAGAATAATGTCCACGTATAGTACCAGGAATGATATCTTGCTCCCACTGACCTTTTTATAGACACATGGTTCATCCTCGTTTTTGATAAACCCGTTGTTTTGTACTTCTTCATCAAAATGAAGGTTCCAATTGCGAGAGGCCTGCTTCAGTCCATAAATGGACCTATTTAACTTGCATACCTTATGAGAATCGGTATTGGATATGAAACCTTTGGGCTGCTCCATATAGATATCTTCCTCAAGGAATCCATTTAGGAAGGCAATTTTCACATCCATTTGCCAGATTTCATAATCCAGGTATGCAGCTATTGAAAGTAGAATTCTAATGGATTTGATCATAGCTACTGGTGAAAAGGTTTCCTCATAGTTAATGCCCTCCTTCTGACTATACCCTTTCGCCACTAGCCTGGCCTTATAGGTATCCACCTTGCCATCCGGACCTATCTTTCTCTTATAGATCCATTTGCATCCAATAGGTACAATACCTTTTGGAGGATTTACTAGATTCCAGACTTGGTTCGAATACATCGAATCCATTTCCACTTTCATAGCTTCATGGCATTTTGCAGAATCCATATCCATCATTGCCTGGTCATAACTAGAGGGATCATCTTCATGGTTTCCTTCTGCTACTGCATACAAATTATGCTCTCCTTGTAGCAGAGAACCATATCTCGCAAGCGGTTGAGATACTCTAGTAGACCTGCGCGCTGATGGTTGTGTCGTTTTTGGTTTGGGTTGGGTCTCTTGAACAGTGTCTTCCATAGGGGATTCATTTTGTTCTTGTAGAACAATACTTCTACCAGTTCCTCCTTCTCGAATGAATTCTTCTTCGAGAAAGATTGCCTGTAAGGCAACAATGATTCTCTGATCATCGGGAAGGTAGAAAAGATATCCCATGGAATCCTCGGGATATCCAATGAATCGCCCTTTTATGGACCTAGCTTCCAATTTCTCTGCCTTGGTCTTTTTCACGTAAGCTGGGCAATCCCATATTCTTATGTGTTTCAGATTAGGCTTCCTTCCACGCCATATCTGATACGGCATTTCAGGAATAGATTTGGAAGGACATCTATTCAGAATGTGAGTTGCTGTAAGCAGCGCGTGTCCCCACAGTGAAATAGGCAAAACATTTTAGGAAAAAAGGGTTTTGACAAATCACGGGTCGAATTTGTCTATTTGGGTCAAACCCTAATATTTATTAATTTATATATAAATTTAAATATTAAAAATATAAATATATATTAATATATTGGGCCGGGCCTAGCAGCTGGCTGCACGAAAGTGCGCCGAGCTAAGGATCAGCGCACGGCCCAGCACGCCTAGGGTAGTTCCATCGCCGTGGTGGCGGCGTAAATCAGCGCCGCCACCCTACCCCTTTTCCTTTTTTTTGTTTTTCTAATTACACGAGTAGCGGTGGTGCTCGCGTGTGCTTCAAAAACACACGGTGGTGCCACCCCGAATCGCCGTTGCCGGCGAAGAAAAAACATGTAATCGTGCGACGATCTCAAGGCGATTATTATCAAAAACTTGATATACACTTTCGCTGTTGAAATTTATCTTCATCCTTAAAAGCTCAAAACCTCCATAGCCAAAAATATCTTTGAGCTTATACATCTTCACAGCCAAACCAGTATCTCTTACCTCTTTATAGAAGAACTATTACTTTCCAAAGAGATATTCCAAAAGTGTTTGAACTTTTCAAATCAAATAAAACTTGATAAAACCCATCAACATCTTCAATCTGTGTGATGAAGTTGTTGAAGGTAAAACAGTATTTCTGTGTGAGAGAAGCTTGTCAGGAGCAAATCTTAGCCGAGTTAAAATCTTTGTGATTAGAGAACTTGAGATCAAGTCTACACCATTTTCTATTCTGTTAAAGTTGTCTTTGTGAAGCTTTGTGATTCATTATAGTGAATTTCTCCTGTGTGAAAAGGAGTAGAAGGACGTATCTAAGATACATAAACCCAGTGAACCTTACAATGCTCGTATCTTCTTTACTTACTGTTATATTTCTTTATTCATTATTATCTTCTTACATTATCTTAAAGCATACCTTCTTAAAACTGTTAGGAATCCTATACATGAAAACAGAGAATTGCAGCGGAAGATTCGAGGATTCCTACCGGCAGATCACAAAAATAGATCTGATGATTTTATATGGGGTTTCGCGAAAGAATAAAATGAAGAAAAATACCTTTTTGATTCGTTTACTGATTCTGCAGAACAACAATCCTCCAAGGGCTTCTGTCTCTAAAGCTTCATGCGAAACGAGCCTTCCAAAGATCCCGAAACTCCTCCCTCTTTGCAGTAGTGGGCGGCTAGAGAGGGGAGAGAGTTCTTTTCCATTTTGTGTTGTGTTTCTTTCTTGTCTTAGGGTTTGTTCCACTATAGGAGTCCTTTTAAACTCAACTAGCTTGTTGAACAAGTTGGAGGCTACTCCAACCCTAAGTGGCCGCCCGTCCTAGGGCTTCTTTGGACTGGGTGGGCTTTTAATTGACTTGTCTAATTTCTAGCCCATCTATATATATTTAATCTAAATCCAATTTAAATATAATATATACTATTAATGAATTCCTTTTAATTAATATACTAATTAAATTATTTAATTTAATCTAATTAAATCAATCAGTCCATTTAATTCTTTCTAAAAGATTTACCCAAAAGGATACATCCCGTTCGTTTCTTATAGCGCGACTCTTTAGGTTCGTCTCATTGGCAAATGGAGGAATTAACTAAGGATGTGAGTGTCACCTAGCCAGTCCAGTGGACTCACATCGTAATACAATTGAGTACGAAATGAATGAATCATTTTACGAACCTCTTGATCATAAATGTCGTATGAGTATAAGCCCTTCACTGACGTATCCCGATTAAGTGAGAGTCATGGAAAATGTGAAACTCACTAACCTTGATACTGTGTATTAGATTATAGCATAATGAAATTACTAAACTACCCTCGGTGTCTCACAGTAGTTAGTTGTTATGCTTTGGCCAAAGACTTTATAATTTCATTAGCCTATAATCGCACAGGATACTTACTCGTTTACTATTGAGACAGTGAATTTCATCTTGGCGATCACTGATCAACTGCTACTTGTCTCATTGATATCGCACTTCGAGGTCGACCCCACCGAGGAGTGATATGGGCATAACTACTCTAGTAACAGATCCAATAATACAAGCACATTGATCATGAACCCTCAGGTCTAAGGCTCACGCATACTATTATGATCAGTAATCCAATCATTGACAGTCACTGAGTAAATACCCATGTGATCGGATTACTACGAGCCATGTTCGAATATGTCAATTCCATTGACATATCTATGATACTTGCTCCCACTATCCCTATAGTGTTCGATTTGCACTCATCGTCAGAGCATGTGTCATACAAGTCGAATCTTATTGCCCAATTAAGATTCTTTGACTTGTGAACCCTTTTAAGTGATAAGGTGTAAGACTCTTCCCATGCCACGTCTTTATTCCATAAAGGGCTAAGAGTCAAACCTTTGTTCACATGGACTATATGTTCAATACTTATTTAGATACCATAAAGATTTATATGAACAAAATACAGATGCCTTTATTAATATCATTTTAATAGTTTGTACAACATAATAAGATACCCTAATCTAACTATTTGTCCCCATTGGCATCTAGGGCATATACTTAATAAAAATACGTGCAATTAAATATTTTCTAAGCACCTATTTGTTCACTCTAGGTGACTCATACAAAACTTCCACTGTGCTAACCCTGATATAAGTGTTGAGCACCTGATCCATCTTGTTCAAGTACTCAAAATTATTGTCTAAGTTATCTTTCTAAAACAAGTCTTAAAAGTCAAAAAGAATTTCAAGGTCTATTCAACCCCCTTTCTAGACCCTTTCGTATGCCACTTGGGACTAACACCGGCTTTCCATCAAACTTATGAAAGATGAATTCATATCTAAATGCATGATTTCTTCCTAGTTAGTGGGGTTATGCACTAAGGTATGTATTCAAATTTCATAAGTGCATTAGATGCCGTCGGCCAAAGCAAATTCCACCCTATATATCGATAGAGGGTTGCGAGGTGGAATTCAACTGTTAGATTGATAGGAGTTGATGGGCCTAAGTTTAGATAATTCACATCCTATATATTGATAGAGGGTTGCGGTTTTGTGATCTATGAGCCAAACGAGATTGAATCTCATGTTAGATGAGGCTGGCATGGATTGCCACTTTGATAAATCAAGTGAGCCATATATCGATAAAGGGGTGCAACTCAACGAATTTATTAAAGAACTCAATCACCCACTACGAAATCAGTCCAACGAGATTTCCGATTATTGCAGTGGGACTGCAGTGTTTCGAAAAATATTGTGGGAGCTAAGTGAAGATTAAAGTCCTAATTTCCCTAGGATACAATATAATTAACTAATTGAATGTTGGTTTATTTTCTGAATTGTTATTATCTCTCTTGTTAGACAAATAACCCATTGTTATTGTATAAGTTCGATAACATTCTCATCATTGGCCCAACTTCTTTTATTGACTCAGAAACTTGGGAATAGTCCTCGGTTAAGAGTCATAAAGTTGTATGCTTCTGGCAAGCATCACTCATGCTCCAAGGAGGGGCGATGAGTAGGGTTTTTTAACGAGGCGCATAAGATATAGAATTTTATGTTTTAGAAACTAACATCCTATGATTATTTTTCTCACTTCTTGCATTATAGATCCTAGAGATGGTACTATATTTAGAATTTTGAATGGAGATCTAGAAGGAAGTAGAAATCTGGAAGAATAAGAAGTGATCAACATTGGAAAGAGAGATAGTGTCGGTAGAGTCAACTCAGGATTCACCTCTATTCTTTTAAATCTGGACATGTCACAACCCAAGATGATCGTCTTGTTTTACCAAATAAATGTTGATCTTAGACTTTGTCAGGAAACACATTTATTTGATTTTATTTGGTATTAACTTACATGTTATTTATTTTTAAAATAATTGCAAGGACAACATATCGTCGTTGAATTGTTTGAACAAAGTTGAATTTACGGAATAAGTGAACACAAACTAGAGAATGTAGTATTGATTGGCACCTAAGATTTGATCATACATGTGAGAGCATAAGCTACATAAGTTAGGAGAAACATTGGGATTAGATCCCTATCCAAACGTTGGAATCTTATATCATATGTAGAGAGGTCGAATCTCTCTTCACCAGAACATGTTTAGATGGCCACTCAAGTTTTAAAATTTTATTTATACTAACTCTAGAGGGCATCATATAATGATACCGTGATTAGATCTCTATGGAAGATATATGATCGCCTGAGCTAATTCATTCTTCGAAGAATGTGACATGGCTTCATAGCTGACACTTCCAGTAATTCCATAGTTGAAGTAACAAGACACTGTTAAACATGATTCTTTCTATTAAAAGTTGCCCGATTCAATGTGGTCATGTGCTGCTCATAAGAGCATACTGAATAAGAAGTCCCTCAAAATTCATTCCTAAGATGACATATGAAATATGATTTAAGAGGAAGCTTAATCTTTACACGAAAAGATAGGGGATGCCCAGTCTACGTAGAAAAGACAAAGGTAAACTGGAGGTTAGATTCCTAAAAAGAGGACATTTTGGTTATCCATAGAAAATCTATAGGATAACTCTTCTACCTATGAAATGATCGAAAGATCACTATGGTCTTAGATGCTCTATGATCTTAGAGACTCTATGGTCTTGGAAGCTCATTCTATCAAAGAAGATTTCCTTGGAGAGATGGTAGAAAGATTGTTCTGCAAGAATAAAAACGAAACTCTTTTAGAGACTACTATTCAAGAAATCTGAATTAAACCCGATATGACACACACCATGAACGAACTAGTCTGATAGAGTATCCTACCGCCTAAAAGGATATGGTTGTACTTTGTAGCAGAGGAAAACTAAGGATATGATCCCTTTATACATGACAAATCGACGATGAGTATGAAATCTGCGAGATGGTGTAAGACTGTCAAAAGCAAAGATGGATTCTATCAAGTATAGAACCTAGCAGATCGCTTTGAGAGTATTGTACCCATCGTTGGAGAATGCATCTACAAGAAGGAAGACTGAGTGCAATGACATGGCCTGAGTGACGGGAAAAAGGGTATAGTCAGGAAAGGGGTTTTGACTATGAGGAAAAGGGGCTTTGACTATGAGGAAACCCCTTTCCCTAACCATGACAACAATCCATTGAAATCTGGCTTTCGATAGTGACACAATTGGATTATGGAATCCAACATATGAATGTGAAGACTCATTCATCAAAGGATTCCTCTAGGAGAAGATCTATAGTGAACAAGTCCAAGGGTTTCACACCTAAGACCATTTTTGAAAAGGTCTACAGAGTAAGTCCATTTATGGATCTAAATGGCCTCTCATAGTTGAAATCATTGCATTGACGACATAACTGGGGACTATTTTGTCATCAATAACCATGTGTCTAAAATAAGGCCAGTGGGAGCAAATATCATTTATAGGAACTGATATATGCTTATGGACTTCAATCAAGAAATGACACTCGAACACAACCTCCATTAAAGACTTAGGAGAATTCACATATTTCCCTATAATTCAAATCTACAGGGATAAGATCGAATGGGACGATGAGGCTTCCCTAAGCCCTTTACATAGAGAAAGTCCTGATAAGCTTTTCAGGGATGAGAACTCTAAAAGAGGTCTATTGACCAATGAGACATGGACTTCATCTCTCGAAATCCATGAATCCTCTAGGAGACATGGATAGAAATGAGATGAGGACCATACCCTATGCCTCAATAATAGGGAGTCTCATACATGATTGGCTATGCACAAGGTCGGACCTTGGGTACGTAGTAAGCATAGAAAATAATTTTCAGGATAACCCAGGCAAAGAGCATTTGATTGCAATGAAGTATAGTCTCAAATACTTTGGAAGGAACTAAAGATATGCTTCTCGAATATGGGAATGGACAGCTGAAAGTGAATGTTTATATGGACTCAGACTTTGAATCCGAAGTCAATGACCATAAGTACACTTCTTAGTATGTATTCACTTTTTTGAGCGGTGGAGCACTATCTTGGAGGACGCCTATGTGACTTCTTTAGAGGCTGTCAAGAAAACTGTTTGGATCTAAAAGTTCATGGTGAAACTTCAAGTACTCCCTAAGCATGGAGCTCGCGTTGCCACTCTGATGTGACACGAAAGGAGCCATTGCGCAGGCTGGGGAATCAAAGGTCTCACGAAAGGTCCGAACATATTACAAAGAGATACTACATCATTTTGAATGATCATTGGAAAAGGCAATACTGCCAATTAGAAAAATAGCTACAGTTGAAATCATGGCTAGCCCACTCACTAAGTCCAATATCACAGGCGGTGCTAGAATGACATCCTTAGAGGATATGTATTAGATACACTAGCAGTTGGCATTGAGTGCAAGTGGGAGATTGTTAGGTACGTACCCTCGATGCTAACGAGGAGTTAGAACTTGTAGGGCACCGATTTATATTGTACAAATCAATAAAGGCATTTGTTTTGTTCATATCAATCTTGATGGCATTAATATAAGTATTGAACAAATAAGTCCCGAGTAATCAAGAGAGAGCTTCTACTCTTCAATAGTTAGAGGAGATGGACGCTAGAAGTATCGGTTCCTTGTTTACTTAAACTGTATGCAAGTTAATGAGTCTTAATTGGGCATTAAGACCAGACTTGTATGATGCCATCTTTGACAAGGAGTGTCAGTCGGTCACTTTGGATGGTGGGAGCTTGGTCATAGATATATCAATGAAATTGATATATTCAAACACGATTCGCCATAACTCAATCACATTGGTAATTGTGACTGTCAATGATTGAATTACTGGTCACGGTAGTGTGCGTGAACCATAGACCTGAGGATTCACGAAGATTGGACTTTTGACACTGAATGAATTATTAGAGTAGTTAGATCCAATTTACTCTTTGGTGGGATCAACCTCGAAGTGCGGTCCAGAAGGACAAGTGGCAATTGTTCGGTGATTGCCAATAGGGGATTCACTGTCTCGGGTAGTAACGAGTTAACATCCTGTGTGATCATAGATAAATGAAATTATAAGTCTTTGGACAAAGTAGGAGAACTAACTTGTGTATTGTACACAAGGGTATTTCAGTAATATCATCTTACTATGATTCATTGAGCACATTATCGAGTCTTATGAGTTTGACACAATCCAGGACTCTCACTCAATTGGTATGTTACAGTGAAAGGCTTAACTCACAGGATTTCTGTGACCTAAAGGTTTGTATATGATCTATTAGATTTGATCTCAATTCGGTTTCAATGTGAGTCCACAAGACTGACTTGGTGACACTCACATCCTTGGAGTCCTCCCAATGCCAATTGAGACGAACCTCGAGAGTCACACTTTCAAGGAATTAAGTGAAGAAATTCTTTCGCTGTCAAATAACATAAATTAGGTAATTTGTCATTTGATGGACAAATTAATTTATTTGATTAATGAAAATAAATTAATAATAAATAATTAGATTTGTTTATTATGGTCATACTATTCTAAATTAATAATTAGATTATTTAATTTAGATGATTATTAATTAATATCATATTTTAATTAGATTAAAATATGTTGGACTTAATTAATAATTGGGCTAAGTTGAAAGTCAACTTAGCCCAATTTAGGATGGATTGGGAGTGTGATGAGGATTTTGATGGCCTCATGGAATTATGTAATTCCAAGCCCATTACTCCTTATATATACCTAACTACCTAGATCCAAAACCTATGTCACTCATAATAAACTTGATAACAAAGAAAGAAGAAGAGAAAATTCTCTCTCCCCTTCCCTTTTAGGCGCCGGCCATGGTGGAGCCAAAGGAGGTGGATTTTCTTCAAGTCTTATTACGGTGTGATATCTAGAGGTAGGAGTCTCGGGGATTGCTGTTGTGTAGACGGTAGATCAAGAAACGAATCACGCTTCGATAATGGTAAATCTTTATGTTCTTATTTTTATTTTATAGAAAATTATTAAACGACATAAAGTGATCCAACTTTAGAAATCCATGCATGTTTATGCTTCCACTGCGCATCCGATCGGATTCCTAACACCTACATATGATAAAAGCCCATCCAAAAGTCTAAAAATTGAGGTCCATGATTCTTTTAAAATCTGCGCCCTGCACGGTTCTGCAGCATCCTTTATAGTTTTAGCACAACCGTGCAAAACTTGCCATGAGATTTGAAGATAGACTTTCCACCTCTAATGGTTGAGAGGAGGCACTGGAAGAGTCAAGTACACAATCTCTTAAAAGGGAGTTCATGAGTTAAGGAATTTTAATTGGGCATTAAAATTTAACTCGTATGACACCTGCTTTAACAAGGAAGTGCCAGTCGAACAATGATTAGATAGTGGAGCTGGTGTCATGAATATAGTTAATGGAATAAACATATTTGAACTCGATTCATATTAATTCGATCATATGGGTATTTACTCTTTGACAGTTAAAGATTGGGATTAAGATTGCGATAATATGTGTAAACATTAGACCTGAGGAATTATTTACAATGTGCTTGTAGTATTGGATATGTTATTAGAGTAGTTAGACCCGTATCACGTGAGAGGTGGGGTCGACCTCGAAGTGAGATCCACATGGTGCATTTCATATTGTAAGATAACTATCAATATGGGATTCACCGTCTCGACAGTAAACGAGTATGTGACCTGTACGATCAAAAGTAATTGAAATTACAATGTCTTTAGCCAAAGAAAATAAACTAACTAGTGATGGTCACTAAGGGTAGTTTGGTAATTTCACATTATTATGATTACCGAGTGCAACATCAAGTTCTATGAGTTTGATGTACCATAGATCTTACTTGATCGGGTCACGTCGGTTAAGAGTTTATATGCATACGGTAGTCGTAATCATGGTTCGTGACGACATGTTCATCTCGTATTCAATTGGGTTACAATTTGGTTCCACGGTGCTGGCTAGGTAACAAACTTATCCTTTCGAATCCTGCCACTGCTAATTGATCGAGCCTAGAGAGTCGTGCTATGTGAAGAAAAGGAATATTTTTCCATGCTAAGGTTGTTTTGGTAAAATCACATTAGATGTGATTGACTAACAAAATGGATGTCATGATTTAATTAAAAATATCTAATTGGATTAAATAAATTAATTAAATTATATTAATTCATAAGTTAAATTAATTGAAAATTATTTATAAGTTGAATTAAATTAATTTGATTAATTTTAATTTGATTAAAGTAATTAATTAATTGTCAATTGGATTAGACTTGGATGTAATTAATTGCACATTTGTTAAGATCGAACAAAGCCTGAAAGCCCATCTCAAACAGGTTTAACGGCCACCCCTCTATGGTAGACCTAGGGTTCTACTTATTTGATATAAGTAGTTAATCAGTGTCGGAACTCAACACAAGTCATTATTCAAAATCTGACTTTGAGCCAAAGAAACCTAGAGCAATAGGAAAGACAAAATTCCCTCCCTCTCGCTCAAACTAGCCACCACTGCCATTGTTGCCGGGGAGGAGAGCGGAGCTTTCTCAAAGAATTTTCTTCCGCGTGATTATCTAGAGCCAGAAGTTTGGGGCTGCTGCTGACTAATCATTTTTTTTTGTCAAAAAGTAATTCGATTACTCTCTTGCATAATTCGTTCTTATTGCGTAATTATAATATCGTGAAGACCCCGGATTCGATTCTCGGTGTGATTCAGATCAAAAATTTTATCCACTAGACTGAATCACAATAGTGGTAGCAGAGCCAAAATTCGAAAGATTCATGATATTCATTGTATGTTTATGTGTTTTAATTGTTTTAATAGCATAAATATGTATTTACATATTGTATGTAATTTGGGTAATTTATGTTACGCATGCGAATCTGTAAAATTGAATTTTTTGGAGTTGAATTGAATTTACTGAGTAAAATAAAAAATTGAATTGGATTCGTATTATTTTTTAAAAAACCATGTTTTGTTGGAAAAATGCAGAGGCGGTGCGCCGCCGTGGCGTCGTTGCAGGCACTGCCGCTACAGTGTGCATTGGACGCGACGCCATCGCTACAACGTGCATTGGGCGTGCCGCTGCTCACGCAGTGCGTGGGGGCAATGCGAGGGGTTGGCTCAACACAATTAGGGTTGTGTTGGGCTACGCCCAACACCAAAAGAATTAGCGTTGGGCTCGGCCCAGCGCATAACATAAGCGTTGGGTTAGATGGATCTGGCCAAGACCAGTTAAACATTGCTGTGCTTGGCCCATCACATTAATTTAAAGTGCTGGGCCGAGCCTAGCTGTATTTTAAATTAAAATTTGGGTCGAGCCCAACCTAATTAATTATACCCGGCCGGGCCTGGCCCAACGATTTAATTGGGTTACCCAATCATCAAATAATTAATTATGTGGGTTTGACCTAATTAAAAGTTTAAACGAACTATTTATCAATTAATGAACCCTAATTAAATAAATTTTTGTTTCAACTTCTAAATTAGATTTAGTAAATAAATTAAAATTGGATTTAAATTTCTTCAAATTCTAAATTAGATTCAATGAATGATTTAAATTGGATTTAAGTTCATTCAAACTCTAAATTAGATTTTGTGAATAAATTAAATTGAATTTAAGTTTATTCCAAATTCTAAATTGGATTTAGTTAAATAATTTAAATTATATTTAAATTATTTTAAATTGGATTTATCAAAAAATTTGATTGGACTTAAATTTTTCAAGCTAAAATTTGTTAAATGATTTAAATTAGATTTAAACTCTTTTCATAATTGGTTGGTATATGTAAAATTATATTTGTTAAATTGGATTTAAATACCAATTTCCTTTTACTGGATATTGCTATGTGTTTAGATCCATGTGATTTTATTTGATTTTAGTCACACTTTAATTTGATTAAAATAGTCAAACTAAATTAGATTATTTTCATGGGATTGAATTAGATTTAATCAAAGATTAAATTAAATTCAATCTATTAAATTAGATTTGATGTTTAATTCACATAAGTGTTTAAATTGTTTACAGGCTTCTTATTTATGTGATGGTGACATCGTGTATGGACTTAGGGTTTATCTTTGTTGTCTTATTTGGGTTGTATTGTGCCGGAATTTGAGCCCCCCAGTTTGTATCTTCAATTCATAGAATTTTCATATAGGTTATTTCTATGTAATTGCTTTAGAGATAGGCCCAATTAGCGGTTCATGGTGGCGCATGAGGTCTTGGAGAAACATAAAGATTAGATTTTGTATAGGCGGAAACCCATGTAATAGATAGAACCCTTCGCCAATCACTCATTGGCTCGAGTTGATCTAGAATAGTCGATACATGTGAGTGTTGTTAGAATTTCTAGGATTATTCTTATGCAATTCCTTTAAATTGCGCTATTAAGAAATAAATGTGCAAAGTGAGACCAATCTTATTAACATTATCGAATGTTATAATTCTCCAATTAGAGAAATACAGAGTAAGTAAAGGGACATTGGATGTCCTAGCTCTCCATCAAGCTTTAGAAGGTGGGTTCACTTCTAGTGCATGGCGACGTCCCAGAATAAGGGGGTCATGCATCAAGAAGTGGTATTCTATCTTCTTTAGTGTTAGGAAATTTCATGTTAGAAGTTTTGATAATGACATGATAGGTTCTATGTTAGACCCTAAAGATATGTAAGTTTACCTTTATTAGAATATATATAAGCGTTTAAAGTTATTGAGTTGTAATTTAGGTTAAGGCTTTTATCTTTACGATTTTAGACTAGTATCTAGCACTTGAGCTATAATAGAATTCTAGGTGAGTCTATCAAAGTGAAATCGGAGATCAGCGTCTGAAGACTTCGAAGATGAAGGATTCTTTAAGCGGCTGTCAAAGCGCCTAGGAATCAATTCAGAACGATAACGCCACAAGCGCCTGTAGACACCTGAATTTAATCTGAAGTCAACAAGCTATTTAAAGCAATCATCAACGCACATTTATTTCCAACGGAAAATAAATTAAAATGCATTAAATGCTTGATAAGAGCATTAAATGTGACAAGGACTATTGACGGTACGGATAAGCCTTTCCATTGGCTATCAACTCAAAGTAGGTCTGCTACCCACTTCGTGCATCAGAATTTTCAGAGATGCCAGAAAAAGACTGTTTCACTCGCCTCGTACTCCACATGTTCCTGAATGTGTGCAATGGACAAATCCCGATAAAAGTCTCTAAATAGATACTCACAGCTTAAACGAAAGATATCGAGAATTATTCACTTACACTGTTAAAATCTATACACATCCTCAAAGCTCGAAATCTCCATAGCCAAAACCTTTTTGAGCTTTTACATCTCTATAGCAAAACCAATATCTCTTAAATCTTTACAATAATAATCATCCTTTTAAAGAGATATTCCAAAAGTGTTTGAACTTTTCAAATCAAACAAACTGTGATAAAACCCATCAACTTCTTCATTTTGAGCCACAAAGTCGTTGCTAGACAAGCATTATTTCTGTGTGAGGAAGCGTTGTCAGAAGCAAATCTTAGTCGAGTTGAAATCTTTGTGATCAGGGAACTCGAGATCAACTCTTCATCAATTTGCTATTGTGTTGACGTTTTCTTTGTAAAACTTAGTGAATCATTTTAGTGGATTCCTCCTATGTGAAAAGAAATAGAAGGACGTAGCTAGGATTACATAAACCCAATGAACCTTACAAATTCTTATGTCTTATTCGCTTATTGTTTTATTGCTTTATTTATCACATCATACAATATCATAAAGCATATAATTATCAAATCACTCAGCGCAACTAAACTATTTCTAAGTGCTTAATTTATCCCATCAAATAGACTTGTATAAATCTTCCGTCGTGCTAACCCTGATATAAGTGTTGAGCGCCTGATCCATTTTGATCAAGCACTCAAAACAATTGTCTAAGTTAAGTTTACAAAAACAAGTCTTAAATTTTGAAAAGAATTCAAAGGTCTATTCAACCCCCCCTTCTAGACCCTTTCATGTGCTACTTGGGACCAACAAGGGATATCAGAGCGATTGAAGTAGAAATTTGTAAAATTTCCAAGCGTAACTGCATGTTTAGATCCTCTTTTAAAAATCTAGTTGCATTAAAAATTTTCATGGCATATGCTAAAGTACCAAAGTTGACCGAGTCCAATTATGACTCATGGAAGGTTAAAGCGTTTACCTATTTGTGTTCATGCGATGATGATATGTGTGATGTTATTTCAAATGGACCTATTCAAATTCTCAAGGTTATCACTAGAGCACCTGGAGCCACAGAAGCAACTCCAGATGGCTATGTGGAAAAGCCAAAGCAAGAATGGTTGGAGACTTAATCTAGATATTGTTGGACGAAATGCTCTATATACTGCCATTGGTGATAACGACAACTTATTGAACAAGGTCAAATCTTGCAAAATGACTAAGGAGATATGGGATAAGTTAGCTATAAGTTGTGGCAGTTCTGCACAAATCAAGGAAAACAAACTTTCAATTGCCAAGGAAAAGTTTAGCGGTTTTAAGATGTTGCCTAACAAGAGGCTAGAGCAGTTGGACATAAGATTTACAGTTCTTGTTACGGTACTTACATCTTTGGGAATGGATTTACAGAACAGAGAAATGGTGGTTAAGATTTTCATAAGCCTACCTAGTAGATTTTTGATGAAGACAACAACAATGAGAGAATCAAACATGTTGGATCTTCTAAGTCCAGAAGATGCCTTTTCAGAACTTAAAGCATTTAAGTTTGAGTTGAATTCAACAAGTGATGTGAGCAGTCTGGTGATTCTGGAGCTCTTACAGCATCAAACCAGGGTAAATCGGGTAACAAGGGAAAGCTTTCGAATATCAGTGAGGATGAGAAACTAGCGGTATTGAATAGATTCAGAAAGTTCCTAAGATATGAAAAGAAAGGAAATAGTCCTATGCATCAAGGACAGAGTTCATATCATGCGTCCGCTCCAGTTCAACAACAGTATCAAGCACCTCAATATTCTGCACCTTTTCCTTCAGCGCTGATTTAATACCAAACGTCTACTCAACATAATCTCTCAGCGCATGTGCTCTTAAAACCACAAACTGCAAGGTTATCAAATGAACAAAAGATGAAAACTAATTTTAGTTATAATTGCTGGAAAGTAGGGCACTACCAGGTAAATTGCCCTTATCCAAACATATCTAAATCCTCAAGGCAGGATTACTTGGATAGAGACCAATTCAGGAGCGACCTTCGCTAACAAGGTTTGCTAGCGGAGTCAGAATCAGCGTCCGTACCTGAAGATTTGGAGTCTTCATAGGAGAGCAGTGATGATGATGAGCCAGTGGATGACTCAACGCTTATTTGTCTCATGGCCAGAGATGATGAAGCGTCCCCTGAGGTAATCACTGAGATATCTTACCCTCTCTCTTATGAAGAATTACTTGACAAAGTCAAAGAATATTATAATGATCGTCAAGATGCTGCCAAATTGTATCAAAATCACTTCGATGTTATTTCATCACTAAAAAATGATAATGTGACGCTCAAGGTAGAATTGCAAGTTTAGCAACAATGTATTGAGAAGAACAAATCACTTCAGAGTGATATAATCAATCTGAAAAGTGATATTGATATAATAGTCAAGAGAGAAGCTGACTTGATTGCTATACTTGCTAAATCAGAGCAGCTTGTCTCATGGTTGTCTAAAGCATCAAGAAAGCTAGACATTGTGACTGAGGTAACAAGACTATTTGGTGAGAAGACCGGTTTAGGATGCAATAAATTTGGTAAACAACTAAATAAATCTAATGTTACGGCAAACAACAAAGGAAATGGTGTTTTCTTTGTTGAGAAAGGTAATGGTGTTTCCTTTGTTGAGAAAGGTTTAAAAAGTGAAACACCTGTTGAACCAAGCGACAATGGTACGAGGTCAAATGAGAAAGCCAAAGCTGACTCAGGCAAGGGAAAGCCTAAGATGAATAATTCACAAAAGAAGGTCTATCCAAATGCTCAAAAGGCTAAGGAGAAACCTTCTACTAGTGAATCAAGCACTAAGCGTCCAGCACCAAAAGTGCACCCCAAGCCAGCGCCAAGGAAATACCAGCGTCAATATCCACAACGGTCTAGATCATATTATCGTTACTATGAGGATTATGATTATGAATATGATTATGATTACTATTATAATCGAGGATATTATTATACACCCAAAAAGCACACACAATACAAGGTGAACAAAATGCGCACACAACACTATGTGAAACCCAAGAAGGCTAATCCTCCCGCAATGACGATTAAGAAAATATGAGTTCCTAAAGTTCTAGTTCAAACTAACAACGCTACCAATGTTAAAGGACCTATGAAACAATGGGTACCTAAATAGAAATAGAACTTCCCTTTTTGATGGCAGGTACCTAGAGCTAGAGCCGATACATCTGGTACATCGACAGTGGGTTGTCAAGGCACATGACAGGCTCCAAGCATCTCTTGATCAACTATCGAGCTGCCAATGGTCCTCAAGTTGTATTTGGTGACAACTCCAAAGGTGAAACCAAAGGTATAGGTACTATGCATAGGGGGATGATAAGTGCAATATTTATATATTTTATTACCTCTATCTTTAGCATTTTATTGTGATTATATGGCCATTGGAACTGATTTTATCTCATTTTGTGATTTGGGCAAGATTTGAAGTGCAAAATATCAATTTCAATCAAAATGACAGATTTGGCGATGTTTCGGAAATACTGATATATCTGGAGATGCAGACATTAGTTTCTATTGAATTGTATCTAGTTGGAAAGTTAAGACAAAGGCCTATATTTCTTATGAATAAATTCAGACCCATTTCGAAAGTTAAAGGGCTCGAAAGTGTTGAAGAATTTAATGAAGATTTCTGTTCTGGACTGGACTGGAATGCGCAGATTTGGTGAAAAATTCATAACTAGAGTTATGTGTCTTGGACTCAGTCAAGGCCAGTTGGAAATGAAAGCTAACACATAAATCTACAAATTTCTAGAAGGAGTCAAAGTCAGATTGGATGAAGTAGAGGCGACAAATCAGAGTGTAAAGGGAAGAATATATTCTCCATGCTTTGATGTTAAAGGGAAGAATATATTCTCCATGTCTTGATAAAGGAAGAGAGAATATATTCTCTCTATGATTATGTCATCTTTTCATTGCCTATATATATGTCTTGCAAGAGTTGAAGTAGAACAAGAAGAAGAAGAAAAAAACAAGGAGAAGAGAGTTAGAAAAAAAATATTTTCAAGTTTTATGCTTACAATTATTATTAGCTAAGTTTTTATTTCGATTCAAGAGAATTCCAATTAATTCATACATTGTGAGACACGAAGCTTTTATTTTAATCTATTCACGGTTTGATTATCTTTTGTTTCTTGATTTCAATTCTTACAATTGTGTATATGATTATCTAAGATGCATATTAGTTGATTATATATGTCAATTGTTTGCTAACAAATCTTCATAATCCGTAATTGTTATGTTTGATTTGTGCATGTAGCAATTAGATTTTCATGATTAGGTTCCCAATTTCCATTGATAACCTAAGGGAAACATTGGAGTAAATTAAATAGTTGGCGCTTGCTTAAACTATTGTTTATCCTTAGTCGCTTCTAATTCGTTATGCTGTTATTAATTTGATTAGGATTGCTTAATACCGAATCAGTTAATAATAAGAATTTAATCGGGTGCTAGGCTTTGATTAATGATATAAGGAAGATTATAGGGATCTAGATAGATGGTTATTTAGATTCTTGGCTAAGTAATCAATGAGTGAATAGTAATTTAGGTGTCTATGATCAATGTGTGAATTAAGGGTTGAATTTCTCTTGAATCGTATTTTTCATTAATTGAATTTTCAAGCATTTATTTTCTACAATTTTAGTTAATTAAATCTTCAAAACCCCCTTTGTTATTTGATCAATCAGTCTCTAGGGTTCGACCTGGACTTACGAGTACTACAGATTCTTGTGAGAACAGTAATTATATTTTGGTGCATTCGACACGTACCAGGGGAACATCATGATAAGTGATGTTTATTATGTTGAAGGTCTTATGCATAATTTATTAAGCATAAGTCAATTTTGTGATAAAGGCTTTGAAGTCAAATTCTCAAGCGATTGTTGCTATATAAATGACGCTAAGACTAAATCTACTAAGTTAAAAGGTAAAAGAAGAAACAATGTGTATCTAGTAGATTAGGGTTCAACAAATGATAACAACCCAACATGCTTTGTTGCTAAGAGTCAAAATGAATCTAAAATGGGTTGGTTATGGCATAGATCACCCCAACTTTAAGACAATATCTCAGCTTATAACTATAAATCTTGTAGAGGGATTACCTAACGGACCATTTCATAAGGATCGCCTTTGTGACGCATGTCAAATGGGAAAACAAGTTAAATAGTCTTTCAAGAGAAAGCCTTGTCTATCTACCTCTAGAATACTCGAACTACTTCACATGGATTTGTTTAGATCTGTTCAAACGATCAGTGTGAGCGGTAAGAAATTTATTTTGGTGAGTCTAGATGATTTTCTCGATTTACTTGGGGGGAATTTATTTCATCCAAAGATGAGACATGTGACAAGTTAACAACGCTTATTTGCCAACTGCAAACTTTGACAAATCTTAAAGTTGCAAGAATAAGAAGCGATTACGGTACTGAGTTTACTAACACGGTTGTTGAGAAGTTTCGTGCAGAGAATGGAATACATCATGAGTATTCAGCTCCTAGAACTCCTAGAGTCCAAGCTTGCTCCTAGATTTTGGGCCGAAGCGATCAACACTGCTTGTTACACTCAAAACCTTTGCATGATCAACAAACAGAATGGGAAAACTCTATATGAACTATGGAAGGGACGTAAGCCAAATGTTTCATACTTTCACGTCTTTGGTTCTAAATGCTTTACTCATAATAATGGGTCTCAAAGCCTAAATACATGTGATCCTAAAGCAGATGAGGAAATCTTTCTAGGCTATACCAAGAATGGAAAGAATTTTTGCACCCTAAATAAGATCAAATCGAAGGTTGAGGAATCTATTCATGTTTTTTTTGATGATGTTAACCAAGAACCAAGTAAGGTTAATGTGAATGGTGTAGGAGTTGAAGATCTGTGTCATCAAGCGTCTAAGGTTACCTTTCATGATGATAGTGACGACGATGATGAGATCTTAGTGCCCCCTCCTAAGATTAGTGAGGTTATTTTGGATAACAAGGTAAGATACGCTGATGATCACGAAGAGAGCGATCATCAAGAGCAAGGTAGAATATGTGACCTTGAAGTTCCTACGTAAGAGGATACTCTGTTGGGAATTATATGAATAAAATGCAGCGGAAAGTAAATTTAATTCCCAAAGCCCGAATCATCTCTAATCCTCGTGTTTAATTGTGTATAGAAAAATTACCGTTCTCGCGTATGTTGATTTCTGAACGTGCTCCTTTTCTCTAATGCCCAATTTGCCAACGTCTCTAATTCGTCACGCCGGAATCAAAAACGAAAAACTCCTCCTTTCTTCCTTGTCAAAGACGGCTAGAGAGAGAGAGAGGTGGGAGACTTTTTCTTGGAGAGAAAGTTATGTAAGTTGCCTTGTGTTATTTTTCACCTTGTGATATATTTATATCATTATGAAACAATAACACTAGCATGCAAGAGCCCTATTTGGGCATCCATTTGGCCGCCCCTTAGTGGTCTCGGAAGCCTTCGGGCTTTCGTCTTGCTTGCTAATTAAATAATCAAATAATTTATTTATCTAATAAATAAATTGATAATCCAATTAATTCAATTCCTAATTAATTTATAATTTAATTTCTCCAAGAAATTAATTAACTCATTAATTTAATTAATTAATTAAATTATCCAATAATTAATTAATTAATTACGGCATCCAATGTCGTGAATTTCTCTCAAGTCTTTTTCCCATGTTTTTCCTTTTGCACTTCCTTTAAGCGCGGCTCTTTAGGTTCCTCTCAAAAGGCAATTGAGGAATCCAAAGGGGTGTCAGTGACACCTAGCCAATCTTGTGGCTCACACCGTAACCCAATTGAGAATGAATGCATAGGATCATTCCAAACCTTTACGCCGTGAATACTGTACGTGTATAAACCTTTTATTCTTATATCCCAGTCAAGTAAGAGTCATGGTTTAAAGTCAAACTCATATAACTTGACCATATGCCTAAGCTCATAATAAGTCGAGGTATTTAAATGCTTTAGCCAAAGACTTTCATCCTCACTTATTCATTATCGCATAGGATATTTTACTCATTCACTTATGAGAGAATAAATTCCATATTGCAAATCAGTTAACAATGCTACTTGCCCATCAAGTCGCACTTCGAGGTCGATTCCACCAACAGGTGATTTGAATCTAACTACTCTAATGACAGACTTGATGCCACAAGTACATCTTCAATTCGATTTCTCAGGTCAGAGGTTCACACGTACCTATCACTACTTATCAGCTTCATCATTGACTGTCAATGAGTGAATACCCATGTGATGAACTGATGCGAGCCGTGTTCGAACATATCAGTCCAACTGACACGTCTATGATATAAGTTCCCACTACCATTTCCATAATGTACGACTGGTAATTTTTCTCTGTCGAAAGTTACATCATACAAGTCTTTATTCACTATTGATGCCCAATCAATATTTCTTAGACTTGCGAACCCTTTTAGATGTCAAGGTTCAAACCATTCTAGTGCCTTTCCTCCTATCCCATAGGAGGTAGAAGGTTGGCCTTGTCATCAGGGACTTTACGTTGTTTATTCACACCTTATAAATGCCTATAAGAAAACAACAATCAACTACCTTATATTAATAGAAAAACCATAGTTTAGTTACAATGTTTATGCCCTACAAATCTATCCTCTTTATAGCTTTCAAGGGCATATACTCTAACATATTCAAGCGCCTGAGCAAGTGAACCAAGGGCCTATTCAACCTCTTAACCCATTCCAACTAGATAGACTATGACTGCGTGATCATCCACCGGAGCAGATCATTGGAGATATTGGAGCGCCTGTGAGAACTAGAGCCGCTACATTCAATGAGGCTATGCCCGCAAGCTTCTTACCTCTAATGGAACCTAAGAAAGTGGATGGAGCATTATGTGATCCTAGTTGGATTGAAGCCATGCAAGAAAAAGTTAATCAGTTCGAGCGTAGTAAGGTGTGCACGCTAGTACCAAGGTCAACTCACGAAGGAGTTATTGGAACTAGATAGGTTTATAGAAACCAGATGGATGAGAATGACATTGTGACAAGGAACAAAGCCAGACTTGTCGCTCAAGGATATTGCCAAGAAGAGGGTATTGATTTTGATGAGACATATGCTCTTATTGCCCGTCTTGAAGCAATTCGCATGTTTCTAGCGTATGCATCATTTAACTTACGGTGTATCAGATAGACATGAAGAGTGCCTTCCTAAATGGTGAAAAGGTACATGTGAAGCAACCACCAGGATTCATCAATAGCCATGGTAAGGGTATGGTCTACAAGCTAGATAAAGCACTTTATGGGCTTAAGCAAGCACCCCGAGCATGGTATGACGCTCTCTCTATTTTCCTTATTGGTATAGGTTTTTCAAAAGGCAGCGTTGATACAATATTATTTAAAATTACCAATGACGAAGATATTCTCTTAGTCCAGATTTATGTTGATGATATTATATTTGGTTCTACTAACAAGCGTCTTTGTGAGAAATTTTCGAAAATGATGCAAGAATAATTTGAAATGAGCATGATGGGTGAATTAAATTTTTTCTTAGGATTACAAGTTAAAAAACTCCCTTATGGCATATTGATTAACCAAGCTAAGTATACACGAGATATGACTAAGAAATTTGGTATGGAGAATGCATCATCCTCAAAGATTCCAATGAGCCAAACGCTTAAGCTAGATAAAGATGAAAGTGGGAAGAAAATTGATATCACTAATTATAGAGGTATCATTGGATCACTCCTTTATCTTATTGCTAGTAGACCTGATATTATGTTTTCGGTATGCATGTGTGCACGTTTTCAATCTGACCCCAAAGAGTCACACTTAATTGCTGCCAAGACAATCTTTAAGTACCTAAAAGGCACACAAAATGTGGGCTTGTGGTATCCAAGGGACTCTATTTTTGAACTAATTGGTTACTCAGATGCAGATTTTGCAGGATGCAAAATAGATCGTAAGAGTACTAGTGGTACATATCAATTTCTAGGTGATAGGTTAGTTTCATGGCATAGTAAGAAACAAGAATCGATAGCTACCTCTACCGCTGAAGTTGAGTATGTAGCTACAGGAAGTTGTTGTGCACAAGTGTTATGGATGAGGCAACAACTTAGAGATTATGGTATAATCCTAGGTCCAACCCCTATTCATTGTGATAACCAAAGCGCCCTAGCCATGACTCCAAACCCTGTTCTTCATTCTAGAACTAAATATATTCACATTAGATACCATTTTCTTCGTGACCATGTTAAAAAAAAAAGATATCTTCATGCAATTCATTAGTACAGAAAAACAATGGGCAGATATTTTCACCAAAGCGCTCAACAAGCAACGCTTTCTCACTTTAAGAAGTGAATTTGGTATGATTGATTTAAATGCTTAATCATTCGAAACATCATATTTTATAGGCATAAAATTTTGGGGGAATTTTATTTTATGTTTAATGATTTCAAAGAAAACAAAAATAAGTTGTTAATTTTAGGGAGAACCTTAAAATGGATAATTGTATTAGAAAAGTGAAATTGACAAAAAATGTTTCTCTTGCATTGGTCATAAGCACTTGCCTTTTCGCAGTAAATTTTCTTAGACGCTACGATTTTTTTTTTGCGTCTGAACATCAGCGTGAAAGTAACTAAAAAGCTTAACTCATTCCCAATTAAGCGCTTAGCAAAAATGAATTTCAAGAGCGTGCTACCTAATGCTAAACAGAGTTGGTGGAAAAGGTCAAAGTAATTAATGTTGATATGACATTCCTCATCTTTGTTTAGGAAAACCAAAGGGTACTCATTACTTTTAAATGATGGTTCAACAAATGTACGTGCGTGTCTCCACTACAGTGTGTTTCAAGCGCGTGCAGCTCACGTTGAATATTGCAGAACCTTTTGAAATTCAAAAAATAACTGCAAAAGTAACCGCGGACACCAAAATTTTATATTTTGCCTTTATCCAATGCAGTTTCCATTTTTTCACACATTTTCCCACCCATTTTATGGAATTTACGACGCAGATTTAATTTTACTTGAAACGTGGCCAAATCTTAAATAAGCAGTTATTTCTCATTCATCTATAAATTCAAGAAATTACAGAAGCTTTTCCTTTTATCACTTATATTTTCTAAGAGCTATCTGCAAACTCTCTCTCTCTCTCTCTCTCAAAGTTAACTATTTCCATTTTTCAAACCTCTCTAAAAATGGCCCCCAAGAAATCCTCAAAATCTGCTGCTGCTCCTTCTTCACCAAATCCCCATGCTGAAGCTCATGTGAACCCAGGTCTCCTTTGAACAATAGAAATTGAAATCCCTCATGACCAGTCATTATCAACTTCATTTAGAGGCTCTCAAAGAATTCTACGAGAATGCCCAACTTTCAGATAATGATCTTTCTATCACGTACTTATTCTCAGAGTTTCCCGACACTGCCTGCACTCCTACTTCCGATCTTATTACCAATTTCTTTCAACTTTCAAATGAAGGAATCTTACCCTCTGACGTCGGTGTCGAAAATTTCTTTGTAGTTTGGGAACATATTAAATCAAAAGACGATTCTTCATACTCACACAATTTCAAGAAAAAGGAGTTGAAGACGAAGTATCAAATAATGGTGGATATCTGCGCTAAGGTTCTTGAGTGCAGAGCTGGATCATTTGATAAGATTAGCCATCTCAGTTTTAGATGATAGTGACTATTGTGAAGAATTACCAAATTAATTGGCCTAGGTTTATTTTTGAGCGTGTTGCATCGTTGTTAGGGAAGAAACCTCCCACAAAACCTTATGTCTTATTATTAAGTTATATTCTGTGTCGCAGTGGTAATGTTTTAAGCACTGGAACTGCCATTCCAAAAGAGAAATTTTTGGGTAAAAAGATGATTTCCACTCTTCTTCATCTTCCCACGATTGGTGGTGCTGCATTGCCAAAGGAAGAACGCGCTAGACGCAAAGCAGAAAAGCTGAGCAAAACACAAGAGGAAGAAGCGCTTCACAGAATTGCTATAGCTAATTTCTATGAAGATTTTCCTGAATTAGTGTCTCCCACTGAAGGGCACCTAGCCGACGTTGTATTGGGTTTGAACGTTAAGAAGTCCAAGTCGGCTCTGTTGGGAATTATACGAATAAAATGCAGCGGAAAGTAAATTTAATTCCCAAAGCCCGAATCATCTCTAATCCTCGTGTTTAATTGTGTATAGAAAAATTATCGTTCTCGCGTATGTTGATTTCTAAACATGATCCTTTTCTCTAACGCCGAATTTGCCAACATCTCTAATTCATCACGCCAGAATTAAAAACAAAAAACTCCTCGTTTCTTCCTTGTCAAAGACGGCTAGAGGGAGAGTGAGAGGTGGGAGACTTTTTCTTGGAGAGAAAGTTATGTAAGTTGCCTTGTGTTATTTTTCACCTTGTGATATATTTATATCATTGTGAAACAATAACACTAGCATGAAAGAGCCCTATTTGGGCGTCCATTTGGCCGCCCCTTAGTGGGCTCGGAAGCCTTCGGGCTTTCGTCATACTTGCTAATTAATTAATTGGATAATTTATTTATCCAATAAATGAATTGCTAATCCAATTAATTCAATTCCTAATTAATTTATAATTCAATTTCTCCAAGAAATTAATTAACTCATTAATTTAATTAATTAATTAAATTATCCAATAATTAATTAATTAATTACGGCATCCAATGCCGTGAATTTCTCTCAAGTCTTTTTCCCATATTTTTCCTTTTGCACTTTCTTTAAGCGCGGCTCTTTAGGTTCATCTCAAAAGGCAATTGGGAGGAATCCAAAGGGGTGTGAGTGACACCTAGTTAGTCTCGTGGCTCACACCGTAACCCAATTGAGAACGATTGAATAAGATCATTCCAAACCTTTACGCCGTGAATACCGTACGTGTATAAACCTTTTATTCTTATATCCCAGTCAAGTAAGAGTCATGGTTTAAAGTCAAACTCATATAACTTGACCATATGCCTAAGCTCATAATAAGTCAAGGTATTTAAATGCTTTAGCCAAAGACTTTCATCCTCACTTATTCATGATCGCATAGGATATTTTACTCATTCACTTATGAGAGAATAAATTCCATATTGCAAATCAGTTAACAATGCTACTTGCCCATCAATTCGCACTTCGAGGTCGATTCCATCAACAGGTGATTTGAATCTAACTACTCTAATGACAGACTTGATGGCACACGTACATCTTCAACTCAATTTCTCAGGTCAGAGGTTCACACGTACCTATCACTACTTATCAGTTTCATCATTGACTGTCAATGAGTGAATACCCATGTGATGAACTGATGCGAGTCGTGTTCGAACATATCAGTCAAACTGACACGTCTATGATATAAGTTCCCACTACCATTTCCATAGTGTACGACTGGCACTTTCTCTGTCGAAACTTACATTATAAAAGTCTTTATTCACTATTGATGCCCAATCAATATTTCTTAGACCGCTCCACCATTGTGGTGGAGTCTGCGGTTGTGTATTCAGCCTCTGTGGTGGAGTCTGCGGTTGTGCTTTGCTTCGAACTTTTCCAAGTCACCGCTCCACCATTTAGAGTAAATACAAATCCCGAGGTGGATTTTCGGTCATCAACATCAGATTGGATATTCGAATCAGTGTACCCGTCCACCATCAGGTCACCACTTCCATAGGTGAGAATCATATCCATAGTTTTTTTCAGATACTTTAGGATATTCTTCACAACTATCCAATGTTTCTTACCAGGGTTTGCTTGAAATCGACTAACAACGCTCCCAGCATAAGCAATGTCGGGTCTAGTACAGAGCATCGCGTACATTAAGCTACCCACAGAAGACGCATAGGGTATAATGTTCATTTCTTTTCTATCTTCCTCACTTTGAGGACACATAGATTTCGAAAGATGTATCCCATGTCTCATTGGTAGGAACCCTTTCTTAGAATCTTCCATCCTATACCTTTTTAGGACTTTTTCTAAGTAAAGGGCTTGAGAAAGTCCTATCATTCTTTTGGTTTGATCTCTATAGATCCGAATCCCTAGAATATAGGTCGCTTCTCCCAAGTCTTGCATGGAGAATGTACTCGAAAGCCACTTCTTGGTTGTGGTGAGCATTCCTATGTCATTCCCAATGAGTAATATGTCATCTACATATAACACTAGAAATGTCAACTTGCTCCCACTGACCTTCTTGTAAACACAGGACTCGTCTTCATTTTTGATGAAGTCAAATCCTTTGACAACCTCATCAAAACGTAGATTCCAGCTACGAGACGCTTGTTTGAGTCCATAAATGGATCTCTCAAGTTTACACACCTTATGAATATGCTCCTCGGATTCAAAACCTTTAGGCTGTTCCATATAGATATCCTCTTCTAGGAATCCATTTAGGAAAGCAGTTTTGACATCCATTTTCCATATTTCATAATCTAGGTGTGCTGCTATTGCAAGTAGAATCCTTATTGATTTGATCATAGCCACTGGCGAGAAGGTTTCTGAGTAGTCAATTCCTTCCTTTTGACTATACTCTTTCGCCACTAGACTGGCTTTGTAGGTGTTTACTTTGCCATCAACACCAATCTTTCTCTTGTAGATCTATTTACACCCGATTGGTTTTACCCCTTCAGGCTGGTCTACAAGTTTCCAGACTTGGTTTGCATGCATCGAATCGATCTCAGTTTGCATAGCTTCATGCCATCTAGCAGCATCCACATCCACCATCGCTTGATTAAAAGTGGAGGGATCATCTCCATGATCCTCCTCTAACACAGAATGGAGATCCAACTCCATCTGCATTAGATATCCGTACCTCTCAGGCAGTTGAGATACTCTATTCTATCGTCGTGGTTGTGGTTGTGTTACAGAAGGTTCGGTTCTCACTCCCTGTGTAGATGTATCCAGTGGGGTTTCATTTTGTTCTTCTAGAACAATATTTCTACCCACTCCTCTTTCTTGAATGAACTCATCTTCAAGAAAGTGAGCTTGTAAGGCTACAATGATCCTTTGATTATTGTGCAGGTAAAAGAGGTATCCCATAGAATCTTCAGGATATCCAATGAAACATCCCTTTAAGGACCTAGCCTCTAACTTGTCCACTTTAGTCTTTTTGACATAAGCCGGACATCCCCAAATCTTTATGTGGTTAAGACCTGGTTTCCTATTTCTCCACATTTCATAGGGAGTCAAAGGAATGGACTTGGAAGGACATCTATTTAAAATGTGTGCAGCTGTAAGCAGTGCATGACCCCACAGTGAAATGGGTAAATCAGTGTAGCTAAGCATGGAGCGAACTATGTCCAATAAGGTTCGATTCCTTCGCTCTTCTTCTCCATTCAACTGTGGAGTGGCTGGAGGTGTGAGTTGCAATACTATACCATTGTCTCTGAGGTATAAGTCAAACTCGTCACTCATATATTCTCTTCCTCGATCAGATCGAAGAGTTTTTCGTTGACTTGTTTGATTTTCCACTAAAGCCTTGAATTCCTTGAACTTGTCAATGGATTCAGACTTATGCTTCATCAGGTACACTAGACCATATCGAGAATGGTCGTCAGTGAAGGTGATAAAGTAAAGGAAACCTCCTCTGGACATTTCTCCAAATGGACCACAAACGTCAGTATGCACTAAATCTAAGATTTGTGAGGCCCTTTCAAAGCTCCCTGTGAAGGGCGATCTAGCCATCTTGCCTTTGAGACAAGATTCGCAAGTAGGATAGGCATCCAATCCCAGTGGGCCAATTAGCCCATCTTTTTCCATTTTGCGAATCTTTTGTTCACCAGCATGGCCTAGTCGAAGGTGCCATATTAATCTTTGGTTTATTTCAAGCCTACTACGTTTCCTTTGTATTGTGTTCACAGCACACTTATTCTTGACATTAAGGTAACACAATGCATTTATCAAAGAAACAAACCCTACTAATTTATTACCATAATAAATCTTGCATTGTTCATTAATAAAACGAAAGTGTAACCATATTTAACTAAAATGGAAATTGAACCAATGTTTAACAATATCCAGAAATAGCATATGTCTATAATAAAAAATAATGAGGCAGATCTTGTTTTAGTCGCCGCGACGCCTTGCCCGCTGCCTACTTTGATCTTCTCCTCATTAGGGCTGAGCTCCCTTCTTCTTCCCAGATTCTGATTCACACAATTATACGAAAGGTATTAACTTCTGAATCATAATCGATGAAGAGGGAATATTATAAAGAAATTAGTTTCAAACTATAAAGTTATTCACCTTTTGCTTGTATAGTAGGACCGTATCTTCTCCAGTGGCCCAGCTCACCATAGCATAAACATGTGTCCTATTTTCTAGCCCTCTTATTTCTCCTTCATTGTGCCTTGTTGCAAGTCGTACTGGATGCTCCCTCCTTTAAATGGGCATTATTCTTTTTTCCATCAAATGTTTTAGGAAATGTAATAGCCATCGGATTGTTCCATTTGTCCGTCTTTATTTGTTTCTGAGCAACCTTGAGTTTTTCCAATAGCCCAGCTAAAGATCGCTCAATGTCATTCATATCAAAATTTATGACGAAATAATAGAACGAATCTGGGAGTGACTGTAGAATAAGATCGACTTGGAGATGCAGGTCTATGTAGAAGTTTAAAGATTTTAGTTTTTCTATCATGGTCATCATTTTGAAAACGTGTTCTCCAACATCTTCTCCTTCAGTCATTTTAGTTCGGAATGGATCCCTTGAAATAAAGTATCTGGCGGTCCTACCGCGTTCTCCGAACAATTCATCCAGATGAAGGATAATGTCTCTTGCATTATCCATCTTATCATGAGACCTTTGCAGCTTTATGCACATTGAACTCAATATGTACACTCTTGCTCTATGGTTGTCACGGCACCAATCCCAACGAGTTAGGCAAACTTCATCACCCTCGCCTGGTCTAGGAATGGGAGGACGACCAATTTCCAATACATAGTCAATGGATTCACTGCTAAGGACCATCCTAAGCATAGTGAGCCATTCTATGTAATTTTGACCGGTGAGAATCGTATTTTCCATTAACTTCGACAGTGGTTTGGGAGACATGATTTTTTATTGAGAGAGATAAAACAAAATGACTGCGGAAAATAAACCAGACTTAATTAGATTATTGAACGAAACTAAAACCAAGTTTAAAATCAAGGACTTCGACTTATAACTTGGCTCCCACTATATTTTTCGAAATTTCACACTCCCACTGTGAAAAGGCGGAAGCGATCGTTGATGAAAACTTCGTGGTGGGGATTGAGTTCTTTAATTAATATAATGGATGACAACCCTTTAACGATATTTAGTCCATTACTTAATTAAAGTGATGTCAAACATCAATCTATCAAATAGACGGTTCAATCATATTTATCTCATAATCCACAAAAACCGCAACCCTTTAACGATTTATTGGTAATGTGGACTATCTAAGTTCATTCCCACTAACTCCTCATAATCTAACATTTGAATTTCACCTTGCAACCCTTTAACGATATTTGGGGTGAAATATGTCTCGATTAAGGCATCTAATGTACTTAGTAAAATTCTAGAACGAAATCTTGATACATGACCCCTACTTACTGGGAAGATGCCACATATGGATTTAATCCTTGATCTTATCAAGTTTAGCGGAGGGAAAGGATGCTTAGCACCTTTTACTAACTTAGTATAATTTTTATTTGGGAGAATTCATGTTCTAAACATTTAATTCGTCTTACTTTGCACATTTACCAAATTTAAATAGCGCATATTGATAACACACATGCTTCATACAACTAATGAACATGCATCGAAAGCAATAATACAACACACAAGTTTATGGACTTTTATCTAGAGGGCCCAAGCCAATGGGCCATCATAAAATTGAAAAAGAAAAGCCTAGCTAATCTTCGTGGCCTCCAAGCTCCTCTTCTTTTGCATGATCTCCATCTTGAAAGGCCTATTCTATTTCTATTTATTACAAGAGGTGATTTAAAACCTATACATAAATCTAGAAATAAAATAAAATGGGCTCAAACCGGCCCTTACAACCCATCAAAAGAAATACATAATCAAAAGAAGCAACCTAAGCCCATAGACATATGTCACCATCACATAATACATGCTCGCGATAAATAAAGCACTTATGTTCGTGATTAATAAAAATTAATTAATCCAATTAATTAATTTCCACAATAAAATTCCAAATTTTATTGATTCATATGAAAATAATCCCATTTATGAGAATTCTTTATTTAAATAAATAACTTAATAAATAAAATTCTCCAAGAGTTTATTAATTAATTATTTCATTAAATCCTATCTTGTCATCATCAAAACATCTAACATGAAATTTCCTAACACGTGTAAAGTTCATGAATCTCAGCCATAAATGTTTTTAACTGCGGACGCGAGTTTTTGGCAGAGCGAAGTTACATTTGGTAACTTTCACATATAAACATTTGACGTCCAAGTGAAAATTTTGAAAAACTTTTTGGCATTTTCTGAGTGAGATGCACGCGCTTGATGGTACACTTACACGTACCAACTCTGAACCGTCATTTTGAAAAAATTTTAATATACCCGCCAGTTTGTTGTGACAGAAACGTGTGGATAGAGTTCAAAATAGGCTTTTAAGTCTATTCATCACGTCATTAAGCGTGTAAAATTTATGCAGGAATTTTATAAACAATTTATATTAAGTGTTGAAGGGAATAAGTTCAATGCATAACATATACCACTTGAGAGCACTTGTTGTATTGTAAGTTTTATGTTTGATGCTTGAATTTTAAATTCTTTTTGTGTTTGAGCGTCCAACATATTATGCACAGATAAGACTGAGGATTGATGATCTATGTATATGGAAATTTTTTATCATTGACGCTTATAGGTATGTTCAAGTATAGTTTTATGGTTTCCCCTAAATTTGATAACTCGTAACACTTTTCAAAAATCTTTTCGACATAAATAAAGTGAATTCCACCTAAATTATATGTCTAATAAAAGTATGATGCATAATGATTAAGCGTTTAAGTCAATCCTACCTAATTCACTTCTTAAAGTGAGAAAGCAATGTCCGTTGAGAGCTTTGGTGAAGATATCTGCCAATTGTTTGTCAGTTCCAATAAAGTGCATGAGGATATCTTTCTTTTGAACATGGTCACAAAGAAATGGTATCTAATGTCAATATGTTTGGTTCTGGAATGAAGAATAGGGTTTTGAGTCATAGCTAGGGCGCTTTGGTTATCACATAGAATGGGGGTTGGACCTAGGATTATTCCATAATCTCTAAGTTGTTGCCTCATCCATAACCCTTGTGCACAACAACTTCATGCAGCTACATACTCGGCTTCAGCTGTAGAAGTATCTATGGATTGTTGTTTCTTACTATGCCATGAAACTAACCTATCAGCTAGAAATTGACATGTACACTAGTACTCTTACGATCTATTTTGCATCCTGCAAAATCTGCATTTGAGTAAGCAATTAGTTCAAAAGGAGAGTTCCTTGGATACCACAAGCCCACATTTTGTGTCTCTTTCAGGTATTTAAGGATTCTCTTGGCAGCAATTAAGTGTGACTCTTTAGGATCAGCTTGAAATCATGCACACATGCATACCAAAAGCATAATATCAGGTTTACTAACAGTAAGATAAAGAAGTGATCAAATGATACCTCTATAATAAGTGATATCAACCTTCTTCCCACTTTCAACTTTGGAATTTTTGAAGATGATGCATTTTCCATACCAAATTTCTTAATCATGTCTCTTGTATATTTAGCTTTGTTAATAAATATGTCATTAAGGAGTTGTTTAACTTGTAATCCTAAGAAGAAAGTTAATTCACCCATCATGCTCATGTCAAATTGTTCTTACATCATTTTTGAAAACTTCACACACAGACGTTTATTAGTAGAACCAAATATAATATCATCAATATAAATCTGGACTAAGAGGATATCTTTGTTGTTGGTAATTTTAAATAACATTGTATCGACGTTGCCTTTTGAAAAGCCTTTACCAATAAGGAAAATAAAGAGAGTGTCATACCATGCTCGGGGGTGCTTGCTTAAGCCCATAAAGTGCTTTATCTTGCTTGTAGACCATACCCTTACCATGATGTTGATGAATCTCGGTGGTTGCTCCACGTATACCTTTTCTTGGATTTTACCATTCAGGAAGGCACTCTTCACGTCCATTTGATACACTGTAAACTTGTTGAACGCTGCATATGCTAGAAACATGCGAATTGCTTCAAGACGGGCGACAGGAATATATGTCTCATCAAAATCAATACCCTCTTCTTGGCAATAACCTTGAGCGAAAAGTTTGGCTTTGTTCTTTATCACAATGCCATTCTCATCCATCTTGTTTCTATAAACCCATCTAAGTCCAATAAATACTTGGTGAGTTGGCCTTGGTACTAGCATCCAAACCTTACTACGCTCAAACTGATTAAGTTCTTCTTGCATGGCTTCAATGCAACTCGGATCACATAACGCTTCATCCACTTTCTTAGGTTCCATCTGAGATAGAAAGCTTGCGAACATGGCCTCATTGAATGCAGCGGCTCTAGTCCTAACAGGCGCTTCAATATCTCCAATAATCTACTCAGGTGGATGATCACGTAGCCATAGAGTATCAGGCTAGAAATGGTTATGAGGTTGAACAGGCGCTTGATTCACTTGCTCAGACGCTTGACTCTCCTTTTGCGGAGGCGCTTCAAGTTCACAGATTCTACTTTGCTCTCGATGATCATTCTCTTCATGATCATCAACATATCTTACATTGTTATCCAAAATAACCTCACGAGTAGTCTTAGGAAGGGGTACTAAGATCTGATCATCGTCGTCACTATCATCATCAATGGTAATCTTTGACGCTTGATGACACAGATTTTCAACTCCTACATCATTCATATTAACCTTACTCGGTTCTTGGTTAGCATCATCAAAAACAACATGAATAGATTCCTCAACCTCCGATTTGATTTTATTTAAGATTCGAAAAATTCTTTCCATTTTCTGGAATAGCCTAGAGAGATTCCTTTATTCACTTTAGGATCAAATGTCTTTAGGCTTTGGGATCCTTTATTATGGATAAAATATTTTGAACCAAAGACGTGAAAGTATGAAACATTAGGCTTACGTCCCTTCCATAGTTCATACGGAGTTTTTCCATGTTGTTTGTTGATCAAGCAACGGTTTTGAGTGTAATAGGCAGTGTTAGGCCCAAAACCTAGGAGCAAGCTTGGACTCTGCTAACATCGTCTGAGCGGCTTCTTGAGCGTTCTTTTCCAGCTCTTAGCAACACCATTCTGTTGGGGAGTTCTGGGAGCTGAATACACATGATGTATTACATTCTCTGCATAAAATTTCTCAACAACCTTGTTAGTAAACTCAGTACCGTGATTTAAGATTTTTCAAAGTTTGCAATTGCCGAATAAGCGTTGCTAACTTGTCACATGTCTCATCTTTGGATGAAAGAAATTCCACCCAAGTAAATCGAGAGAAATCATCTACTATTACCAAAATATACTTTTTACCGCTCACATTGATCCTTTGAACAGATCTAAATAGATCCATGTGAAGTAGTTCAAGTGTCCTAGAGGTAGATAGACAAGGCTTTCCCATTTGACAAGAGTCACAAAGGCGATCCTTATGAAATGATCCTTTAGCTAATCCCTCTATAAAATTTAGATTTATAAGCTGAGAGATTGTCTTAAAGTTTAGGTGATTCCATTTTCTATGCCATAACCAACCCGTTTTAGCTTAATAAATTATGTGTAAGACCCTCAACATATTAAACATCATTTATCACGATGTTCCCCCTATGCACAGTACATATACCTTTGGTTTTACCTTTGGAGTAGTCACCAAATACAACCTGAGGACCATTGGAAACTCGATAGTTGATCAAGAGATCCTTGGAGCCTGTCATGTGCCTTTACGACCCACTGTCGATGTAACCACAGATGTATCGGCTCTAGCTCTAGGTACCTACAATCAAAAAGGAAGTGTTATTTCTATTTAAGTACCCATTGTTGCTTGGGTTCTTTATCTTTAGTATCTTGTTAGTTTGAATTAGAATTTTAGGAACCAATATTTGCTAAATCTTCATTGCTGGAGGATTAACTTTTTTGGGTTTCACATTGTGTTGTGTGTGCCTTTTGTTCACCTTGTGCTGTGTGTGCTTTTTGGGTGTATAATAATATCCTCGATTAGAATAGTAATCATAATCATAGTCATAATCATAATTATCATAGTACAGATAATGTGACTTTGACCTTTGTGGATATTGATGCTGGTATTTCCTTGGCACTGGCTTGGATTGCAGTTTTGGTGCTAGACGCTTAGCGTTTGATTCACAGTGGTTAGGTTTATCCTTAGCCTTTTGAGCATTTGGATGAACCCGTCTTTGTGAATAATTTGCTTTCGCCTTACCCTTGCCTGAGTCAGTATTGATTTCTCATTTGGCCTCGTACCATTGTCGCTTAGTTCAATAGGTGTTTGACTTTTTGAACCTTTCTCAACAAAGAAAACACCCTTTCCTTTGTTGGTTGTCGTAACATTAGATTTATTTGGTTGTTTACCGAATTTATTGCATCCTAAACCAATCTTCTCACTGAATAATCTTGTTACCTCAGTCACATTGTCTAGCTTTCTTGATGCCGAAGAGACAAGTTGTTCTGATTTAGCAAGTCTAGCAGTCAGCTCAGCTTCTCTCTTCACTATTATATCAAGATCACTTTTCAAATTGATTATATCACTCTCAAGTGATTTTTTCTTCTCGATGCATCATTGCTGAACTGGCAACTCTGCCTTGAGCGTCACATTATTACTCTAAAGTGATGAAATGATATCAAAGTGATTTTGATATAATTTGGCGGCATTTTTGACAATCATTGTAATATTCTTTGACTTTGTCAAGTAGTTCTTCATAAGAGAGAGGGTAAGATATCTCAGCGTTTACCTCAGGAAATGCTTCATCATCTCTGGCCATGAGACAAATAAGCGCTGAGTCATCCACTAGGTCAGCATCATCACTGCTCTCCCCTGAAGACTCTAAATCTTCATGTGCGGATGCTGGTTCTAATTCTGCTAGCAAACCTTGTTGACAAATGTTGCTCCTGAATTGGTTTCTATCCACGTAATACTGCCTTGAAGGCTTAGATACGTTTGGATAAGGGCAATTTACTTGGTAGTGCCCTGGTTTCCTGTGATTATAACAAAGATTAGTTTTCATCTTTTGTTCATTTGTTAACTTTGCAGTGTGTGGTTTTGAGACCACGGGTGTAGACAGATTCGGTTGAGTAGACGCTTGGTAATGAATCAGAACTGAAGGAGAAGGTGCAAAATATGGAGGAGCTTGATACTGTTGTTGTACTGGAGCAGCCGCTTGATATGAGCTCTGTCCTTGATGCTTAGGACTATTTTCTTTCTTTTCATATCTTAAGAATTCTCTAAATCTATTCAAAAGCGCTAGTTCCTCATCCTCATTGATATCCGAAACCTTTTCCTTGTTACCGGATTTACGCTTGATTGATGTCATAAGCGCTCCAGACTCAATTCCCGGAATGCTTACAACATCACTGCCAGAATTCAACTCCAACTCAAATGCTTTGAGCTCTGAAAAGACATCCTCTGGAGTTAAATTATCCAACACATTAGAGTCTCTCATTGCTCTTGTCTTCATCAAAAATCTACTAGGTAGACTTCTAAAAATCTTAACCACCATTTCTCTGTTCTGTAAATCCATACCTAAAGATGTAAGTTCTATAATGAGAGTTGTAAATCTTATGTCCAATTGCTCTAAAGTCTCATTGGGCGACATCTTAAAACTATTAAACCTTTCATTGGCAATGGAAAGCTTGTTCTCTTTAACCTGTGTTGAACCACCACAAATCGTAGCCAACTTATCCCATATTTCCTTAGTAGTGTTACATAACTTGATATTGTTGAGTAAATTGTCATTATCACCAACAGCTTTATGTAGAGCGTTACGACCAACATTGTCCAAATTCGCTCTTCGACGCTTATCTGGAGACCATTCTTGCTTTGGCTTTTCCACATAGCCATCCGGAGTTTCTTCTGTGACTCCAGGCGCTCTAGAGATAACCTTCTATATATGAATAGGTCCATCTAAAATAATATCGCACTTGTCATCATCACATAAACAGAGAGATGTAAATGCTTGGACTTTCCATGTGTCATAGTTGGACTCAGTAAGTTTAGTAACTTTAGCAAATGCCATGGAAAATTTTGAAGCAACTAGACTTTGAAAAAGGATCTAAACAAGTTGTTATGCTTGGAAATTTTAAGATTTCAATTTTAACCGCTCTGACACCACTTGTTGGTCCCAAGTAGTATCAGAGCATATTAAAATTAGTTTGGACGCTTGAAGGAGGGGGGAGGGGGGTTGAAGTCTTTCTCGACTTCAAAAAGTTTCGTATTAAAATTAGTTTGGACGCTTGAAAAAGTATGCGCTTGGCTGAGCGTCTATTAGAAAAAAGTTTTATAAAGTTAACTTAGACTTCAAAATTTGAACACTATAACTAGTTAGCTTTAAGCATTCAGTTCTTTGATTAGTGTTAGCACAATGGAATGATTTTAAAGTCTTCTCTTTGAAAGTTTTAGCGTCACGAGATTAATCTTAGTTGGTTAGCATTTGACTGTGTTTCACTTAACAAATTTATGCAATGATATAATAGTAAAGAAATTGACTGTAAAGTAAAGAACACAATATTTGTAAGGTTCGTTGGGTGGTGTAATCCTAACTACGTCCTTCTTCTCCTCGAACACTTGGAGGCAATCCACTAAAATGATTCTCAAAGAATCTTCTACAAATTAGGGAGAGATGGATATTGATGACTTGAGGTCCTAGGTCATACAGATTTCAGCTCCAAGACACTTCTATCCCCTTGCTTCTTTTACCCAGAAATATTGCAAGTATCCAATTTCGACTTCACACAGATCGCGAGGCTTGGATAAGGGTTTGTCTAACGGCTTGTTTATTTTGGATAAAGTTCAAACAACTTGGAATATCTCAACAGGAATGAGGTTTCTTCGAAAAGAATGTTTGAGATACTATTTGACTGTCTCAGGAATTGAAGAAAAGCAAAGAGAATGTTTACTTAAATATTCTAGCTTTTCTGAGATTTTGAGTACTTGAGACTTCAATGCAACAGCAATTTAGCTTGTAATACGATGGTTTTTTTGGCTTGTTGTTGAAGTTTTATTTATAGGCATTCTTGGAAAAAGTGTACGTTTGACACATACATAGGCGCGTGTCTCTCACTTCAGCGAGTGATCTACTTTTGTCCTTTTTTCCTGAGAATCTACTGCACAAAAGTTGGTGTTGAAGTCTCTGAATAGTTGACAGTCTAATAGGGTGGCTTCTCCGTACGTCCTGAAAGTGCTTATCGCATTTAATGCACTTATCAGCATATTATGCATTTGAATTAAATACCTTTTGGCAATTAATGATCTGAGAATATTTGCATTAAACTCTTTCTGGACTTAGAAATAAATTCAGGTGAAATCTTGTCTTTAATAGAACCTCATTAAATCTGAATCACTTATTTCCTTAAATCAATCGCTTGATATAGCTAGACGCTTAGACGCTTGGAATCTTCATCTTCATTCCGACTTCAGACGCTTGAGTCTTCAAACTTAACTACTGATAAGTTCACTCAGAAATTATCAGACGCTCAGTCTAAGACTACTTAGCCTAACAATCTAGAATAAAAATAAAGCAAAGCCTATAAAGCCTATTACAAATCTAACGCTCAAAACTTATACATAATTTCTAATAAAATCAAACTTACATACTTTGGGGTGTAACATAGAATCCTAATTATCATCATCAAAACATCTAACAAGAAATTTCCTAACATTTCTTGATGCTTCGTTGGAGGACTCGCATCTCTTGAACTGGGAGGCTTTCCACTTTTTCCCCTTATTTCCATCATCAATCTTCAGAAAATGTTCTATGAGAATGCTGACCTGATTGGCAATTTGAGCCATAGAAGCCGCTAGATCACCAATGCGTTTGTCAAAATGCTCTTTCGCAATCTGATTTGGCCGATTAGCGTCAGTCATTTCCTGAAACGCTCTAAGGCTATTAGCAATAGCAGCCTGAGCAGCTCCACGCATATGCAATCAGAGTGTCCATATTCAGGGATTCTATCTTGGATAGATCTTTCTTAATCCAGTGGAGAGCTTCTGTATTTTGACTCTCTTGATCGCGAAATTCTTCTAAAACTTTGTGCAGTAGAGGACAAAACTCTTGACCAACATCAGAAATAACTGTTTCAGAAACTGGTCGCTTGAACTTAGATTAGGTCTTTACTGATTCAAGAGATGGTTGATGTGCTGGATCAAGTGCTATGCCTTGCGCTTCGATCAAAAAATGAGCAACATCAGGAACATAAGCGTCAAGAATGACCTCTGGTAGAGACTCTTGAACTGGTTCCTCTGCATGCTCAGAAACACTCGCTACTTAAGGTGCACGCTAAGTTTCAGACTCTCCAATGAGCTTCATGGGTACTTCCTCAGGCACTGACATCTCTTGACAAAAGTCAGTAAATTGGAAGTTCAGCCTGGTAAACGCTGTACTAGCGTGGAAGTCCTTTGCACTATCAAGGAGTTCACAAAGTTGGCAATATGGTAAGCATGTTCCTTGAAGAATCATGCGAAATAGACTATCAATGGCCTGGTCCACATAGGACCCATGATATCCAGCACGTGATTCGGAAAAATCCTTGACTGCAGTTTAGGAATCTGAAAGAGTATATCTGGGCAGTAATCCAAGGAAAAAACAATGATCCGATCAGTTGGAAGACGATGAATGTGATCAGATTCAGGAACATAAGTTCTGTAATATTCTTCCAAATATGGATAAACAGCTTGAGCGATGCCCTGATTTCATTCCAGCAATGAGAGCACATAAGAGTAGTATTCGTTCACTTCTTTTTGGATATATGGGAGCAAAGGATATCCCTAAAAAGAACAAATTCTGGAGCCCTTTGGTTTGAGCAGATTTTCAGTAAAGATCTTATCAAAATGCGGTATTGGAGACATGATCTTCATCATCTGCCTCAGGTTTTCATAACAGTGGCTAGGAGTGATGGTTAGATCAGATACATGTTTACTGCCTCTGCTTGACGCTTGGCTACTAAAGTGGAGAGGAGTTTCAGCAAGTCTATGTAACGCTTGACCCAGAAACCTCTCAACTGGTTGTCAGATGCTTGGCAACTAATCAATTAGTTCCACTCTCTGTTGACACTTTTCCAGGCAATACTTAACAAACTGACGCTTCTTGTCATGCATGCCTATGCCGAATAGATGAGGGGCAGTAACCAATTCTTGAAAAGTGTACTTGTTACCCACATAAGCTTCACACCAGTTAGCTTCATTTAAGTAATACTCTGCTCCAGCAATGCATATAGCCTTGATGCCTTCGTGGTGAATGTCTCTTATCAATTCAAATCAATGCTTATTTGTTTGATTGCTGGCATTCCATACGCAACTGAAATAGTCATCAGCTTTTTCTTGTATCAAATTAGTAAGAGACGTTGGATGGTCTCCAACGTAAGTACGTTTGTTCTTCCACAGATGAAGTGGGTTAGCTGAATCTCGATTTGCAACATTGTGCACCACTTCTGGAAAATGAGTATATCCTTCTTTATTCAACAGTTCTTCATAAGGATTTAGAAACTCAATGGGTAGACGCTCGTAGACTAGAATTTTAAAGTTTCTTGGAGCAAAGCCAGATGGTTTTCTATGCCCCATATCCATGAAGTACGCTAAGTCTACATCAACGCTAGGAGTCCTGGCATCTTGTCTTTTCTCATAAATTAAAATAGAAGCAGGAATCTGATCTATCGGTTCATCATTTGCAATGGCCAAATAGTATGCACGCTCGACATATGTCAACTCTGAGCTGAACAAAATTTTGCAAATAGAGTGATCATGCTCTACTAACATGGCTACTTCATTCTCCGCAACTATGTAATGCTATTCATTGAATGCAGTGGGAATGAAATCTTCTTCAAGAGCTGGTGGCATATAATTGATCGAATGATCAATGGTTATGATTGGATCCAGCTTGAAGAACTGCTTAGGTTTTGTAACATTCTTAGCAATACTCTGACCTACTGAGCTTGCCTCTGTTATAACCTTGGAGGTGAGTGATGGTTGGACCCCTTTTGTAATAGGTTCCTCAGCGTCCACTCCAACGCTTGAACTTTCAGTGAGCACTTTAGTTGCAACGTCTTTGGAAATAACCACCACTGCCTCTAAGTCAACATCCAGGTTGACATCAACCGGTGCTTCAACTGCAATTGTAACAAGAGTTGTAGCACAAAATATATCCTCTATGAAAGCAAGATCTTCTACAGATGTAGGTAAAAGAACGATGTGGGAAGAAATAAACTTACCCTGAGAACTTGTCTCGACAGCTAGCGTTCCTTGAGCGCTTGGGTCAACAGTCTCAGGCTCTAAAGGAGCAGGAGCAGATGGACGCTTCGCTATTCCCCTGGGTCTCTTGAATAACTTCTTCATGTTGACCCCTTCGATTGGCTTGAGAGTCTGAATAGGAGCGACAATTGGCCCTTCTTAAAAGTTAATCTTCTTAATAATTATTGCCAACCTCCACCTCTAGATCAATGGAATTTTTTCCTCCACGTCCTCATCGGTCACTTCATCGTCGTCATCATCCATAGGAGGAGATGGAACTATCGGAGCCTTGGGCTTTCTAGGAGCCCTCTTCTTTGTAACAGCTGGACTCTTCACAGCTTCTTCATATAACGTTTGGCAGACAACTTGGCGCTGAGAAAAGGATTTGCAACACCACCAACTCTGGGAGGGTTGAGGAGATTAGTCACTATCCTCTTCCCTAAAAACTTGGTTCTAGCCAACAGTTGCCCAGCAAAATTAACACATTATGTTCTAAACAATAAGTCACTGAGAACAATTCCATAGTGTTTGTTTGTGGCAGTTAAACAATCCCTAAACCAGCCGAACACGTACTAACTCCAGTTTATCTTGATATCCAGGAGTACGGCAGTCATCATCTGAAACTGCAGTGGGGAAACTTTGTCGAATGTTCCCACTCTGCACTTGATAAACTTGCTGCAAAAGTCTGCCAACATTCTGTATTTTGAAACAATGTCTTTCTTCTCGAAATGGGGTTTGTATGCTGCATCGTCATATGCACGCTTCTTCAATCTGGCTATTTGAAGTTCTAGGCTATGGAGTCAGTGGAAAGAAGGAATTCTTTTGGAGAGGTTTTCTTTGAAAAGGAGAAGGGGCAAGAAATGGAAGTCTTGTCCTCTTGAGGTTTGGCGTTTTTTCAGAAATAATTTACTTCGTCAGCGAGGAAGTATGAATATTTGGTTAGGAAAGTCCAAAGCCCAGCCTTGGCAACAGAATCTAGCATGTCTGTTATGTTGATCTTACTTTGTTCATATAAATATTTCCAGTCCACAACAAGGCCTTAAGTAACCTTGATAGTACCAGCAACAACATTAACAGATTTCTTTGGTGCCATTGAAATTCTTTGAGAGAGAGAAAGAAAGCAGTGATTCTTTTTAAGAGTGAGAGAGAGTAGTTTGCAAAAGGTTTGAGTAAGAAGTGAGTAATTTTTTGCAACAATTTTGTTTTAAATGACACAGTTTGAAAATTTTGAAAATTGTATTTTCTCGTCTCTTTACGATTTTGACACGTGTAAAGTTAATAAATCTCTGCCATTACTAGTTTTAACTGCGGATGAGAGTTCTTGGAATGTAAGTAAAGTTACATTTGGTAACTCCCATATATAAAAGTTTGACGTCCGAGTAAATTTTTTAAAAGCGTTTGGTATTTTCAGAGTGTAATGCACGCGTTTATGGTACACTGACACATATATAAACATGTACTAACTCTGAACCGTCATTTTGAAAAGTTTTTAATTTTCCCTCCAGTTTGATGTCATAAGAGCGTGTGGATAAAGGTCAAAATAGATCTTCGAGTCTATCCATCACGTCACTTAGTCATTTAGAAATTATGCATGAGTCTTATAAAAGTTTCTATTAAGTGTTGAAGGGAATATGTTCAACTATTAATATTCTTTTGTTAGAAGATTTATGTTAACGCTTGAAATTAAATTCTTTTTATTTTTCAGCGTTCAACATATCATGTATAAATAATAAAAATAATAATATGTGTTGATGATCTATGCATATGAAAGTCGTTTTTGACCATTGACGCTTACGGATGTGCACAAGTACAATTTTAAGGTTCCCCCTAACTTTGATGACTTGCAACACTTTTTCAAGAATTTTTTTAGGCATAAATAAAGTGGATTCCCCCTAAATTATATGACTAATGAAAGTATGATGCATAATGATTAAGCGCTTAAATCAATCATACCTAATTCACTTCTTAAAGTGAGAAAGCGTTGTTTGTTGAGCACTTTTGTGAAAATATCTGTCAATTGTTTGTTAGTTGCAATAAAATGCATGGAGATATTTTCTTTTGAGCATGGTCATAAAGAAAATGGTATCTAATGTCAATATGTTTGGTTCTGGAATGAAGAATAGGATTTTGAGTCATGGCTAGGGCACTTTGGTTATCACAATGGATAGGGGTTGGACGTAGGATTGTACCATAATCTCTAAGTTTTTGCCTCATCCATAAAATTTGTACACAATAACTTCCTGCAGCTAGATACTCTGCTTCAGCTGTAGAGGTAGCTATGGATTGTTGTTTCTTACTATGCCATGAAACTAACCTATCAGCTAGAAATTGACATGTACCACTAGTACTTTTCCGATCAATTTTGCATCCTGCAAAATCTGCATCTGAGTAACCAATTAGTTCAAAAGGAGAGTCCCTTGGATACCATATGCCCACATTTTATGTGCCTTTTAGGTGTTTAATGATTCTCTTGGCAGCAATTAAGTGTGACTCTTTAGGATCGGCTTGACAGCATGCACATGTGCATATTGAAAACATAATATCAGGTCTATTAGCAGTAAGATAAAGAAGTGATCCAATGATACCTCTATAATTAATGATATCAACCTTCTTCCGACTTTCATCTTTATCTAACTTAAGCGTTTGGCTCGTTGGAATCTGAGAAGATGATGCATTTTCCATGCCAAATTTCTTAATCATATCTCGTGTATACTTAGCTTGGTTAATAAATATGCCATTAGGGAGTTGTTTAACTTGTAATCCTAAGAAGAAAGTTAGTTCACCCACCATGCTCATTTGAAATTGTTCTTGCATTATTTTTGAAAATTTCCCACACAGACGCTTATTAGTAGATTTGAATGTAATATCATCAATATTTATTTGGACTAGGAGAATATCTTGTTGGTAAACTCATGCACATATGTTCTGTTCCGGCACTCAGCAACACCATTCTGTTGAGGAGTTTTAGGAGCTGAATACTCAAGATGTATTTCATTTTCTACACAAAATTTCTCAACAACCTTGTTAGTAAACTTCGTACCGTGATCGTTTCTTATTCTCGCAACCTTAAGATTTTTCAATGTTTGAAGTTGCCGAATAAGCGTTGTTAGCTTGTCACGTGTTTCATCTTTGGACGAAATAAATTACACCCAAGTAAATCGAGAGAAATCATCTATTATCACCAAAGTATACTTTTTACCACTCACATTGATCGTTTGAACGGGTCCAAACAGACTCATGTGAAGTAGTTCAAGTATTCTAGAGGTAGATAGATAAGGTTTTCTCTTGAAAGATGATTTAACTTGTTTGCCCATTTGACAAGCGTCACAAAGGCGATCCCTATGAAATGGTCCTTTAGGTAATCCCTCTATAAGGTTTAACGTTATAAGGTGAGAGATTGTTTTAAAGTTGAGGTTATTCATTTTTCTATGTCATAACCAACTCGTTTTAGATTCACTTTTAGCCACAAAACATGTAGGGCTGTTATCTATTGTTGAACCCCAATCTACCAAATATACATTGTTTGTTCTTTTACCTTTCAATTTAGTAGATTTATTCCTAGCATCGTTAATATAGCAGCATTCATTTGAAAATTTGACTTCAAAGCCTTTATCACAAAATTGACTTATGCTTAAAAGATTATGTTTAAGACCCTCAATATAATAAACATCACTTATCATGATGTTTCCCCTATGCATAGTACCTATACCTTTGGTTTTACCTTTGGAGTTGTCACCAAATACAAGCTGGGGACCATTGCTAGCTTGATAGTTGATCAAGAGATCCTTGGAGCCTTTCATGTGCCTTGACGACCCACTATCGATGTACCAAACAGATGTATCGGTCACAATCAAAAGAGCAATTCTAATTCTTCTTAGGTAACCATTTTGTCTTGGGTCCTTCAACGTTAGTAGCTTTAGTTTGAATTAAATCTTTCGAAACCCATATTTGCTTGGTCTTCATTACCGGAGGGCTGGCCTTCTTGGGTTTCAGTTTGTGTTGTGTGTGCTTTTAGGTGTATAATAATATCCTCGATTATAATAGTAATCATAATTATAGTCATAATCATAATCATCATAGTATCGATAATATGACCTTGACCGTTGTGGATATTGACGCTTGTATTTCCCTTGCGCTGGCTTAGGGTGCACTTTTGATGCTTGACGTTTAGCTCTTGATTCACAACGGTAAGGTTTATCCTTAGCCTTTTGAACGTTTGTATGAACCTTTCTTTGTGAATCATCTGCTTCCATCGTTCCTTTGCGTGAGTCAGTATTGACTTTCTCATTTGGCCTCGTACCACTATATTTTGGTTCAATAGGTGTTTGACTTTTTTACTCTTTCTCAACAAAGAATACAACATTTCCTTTGTTGTTTGTCGTAACATTAGATGTGTGTGGTTGTTTACCAAATTTATTGCATCCTAAACCGGTCTTTTCACCAAACATTCTTGTTACTTCAATCACATTCTCTAGCTTTCTTGATGCTTTAGACAATGATGAGAACAGTTGCTCTGATTTAGTAAATCTAGCAATCAGCTCAACTTCTCTCTTAACTATTATATCAAGATAACTTTTCAATTGAGTTGTCTCACTCTCAAGTGATTGGTTCTTTTCAATGCATTGTTGCTGAACTTGCAACTCTGCCTTGAGCGTCACATTATCACTTTTGAGCGCTGATATGATATTAAAATGATTTTAATATAACTTGGCGGCATCTTGACTATCTTTATAATATTATTTTACCTTGTCAAGCAATTTTTCATAAGAGAGAGGATAAGCAACTTCAGTGTTTACCTCAGGGGACGCTTCATCATCTCTGGCCATGAGATAAATAAGCGCTGAGTCATCCACTGGCTCATCATCATCACTGCACTCTTCTGAAGACTCCAAATTTTCAGGTGCCGATGCTGGTTTTGACTCGGCTAGAAAACCTTGTTGACAAAGGTTGCTCCTGAATTGGTTTATATCCAAGTAATCCTACCTTGAAGGCTTGGATACTTTTGGATACGAGCAATTTACCTGGTAGTGCCCCGGTTTCCTACAATTACAACAAAGATTAGTTTTCATCTTTTGTTCATTTGTTAACCTTGCAGTTTGTGGTTTTGAGACCACTGGCGCTGAGAGATTTTATTGAGTAGATGCTTAGTACTGAATCGGCGCTGACGGAGAAGGTGCAGAATATTGAGGCGCTTGATACTGTTGTTGAACTGGAGGAAGCGCTTGGAAAGAATTATGTTCTTGATGCTTAGGACCTTTTCCTTTCTTTTCATATTTTAAAAACTTTCTGAATCTATTCAGTAGCTCTAGTTCCTCATCCTCACTTATATCTGTCACTTTTCCTTTGTTACCCGGTTTACCCTTAATTGATGCTATTAGTGTTCCAGACTCTATCACTGGACACCTTACTACATCACTCATTGAATTCAACTCAAACTCAAATGCTTCAAGTTCTGAAAAGGCATCTTCTGGAGATAGAAGATCCAACATATTTGATTCTCTCATAGTTGTTGTCTTCATCAAAAATCTACTCTGGAGACTTCTAAGAATCTTGACCACCATTTTTCTATTTTGTAAATCCATGCCTAAAGATGTTAGTTCCATAACAAGAGCAGTAAATCTTATCCAATTGCTCTAGCATCTCATTAGGCAACATCTTGAAACCATTAAATCTTTCCTTGGCAATCGAAAGCTTGTTTTTCTTGATTTGTACTGAACCACCACATATAGTAGCTAACTTATCCCATATTTTCTTAGTCGTAGAACATGACTTGACCTTGTTGAATAAGTTATCGTTGTCACCAATGGATGTATATAGAGCATTTCGACCAACATTATCCAAATTTGCTCTTCAACGCTCATCTTGAGATCACTCATGCTTTAGCTTCTCAACATAGCCATCTGGAGTATCTTCTATGACTTCAGGTGCTCTAGTGATGACTTTAAAAATTTGAATCGCCCCATCTGAAATGATATCACACATTTCACCATCACATGAACATAAATACATAAAAGCTTTGACCTTCCATGATTCATAATTTGACTCAATAAACTTAGGTACTTTAGCGAATGCAATGAAAAGTTTTAAAGAAACTAAATTTGAAAGGGGATCTAAACAAGTAGTTATGCTTGGAAATTTTAAAAATTTCAACTTCAACCACTCTAACACCACTTGTTGGTCCCAAGTGGCATATGAAAGGGTATAGAAGGGGGGAGGGCTTGAATTGACCTTGAAGTCTTTTTCGACTTCAAAAATTTTGTATTCAAAATATTGTGAACGCTTCAAAATGTAGGCGCTTGGTTGAGCGTCTACTTGGAGGCTATTTTAATAAAGTTAACTTGGACTCAATATTTTAATAAAATCCTAATTGTCATCATCAAAACATCTAAGAAGAAATCCTAATAGTCCCTATCCTTAATCCACAAGTAGCAGAAGCTCTCTCTTGATTACTATAAACTTGTACATTCAATACTTACTAATGCCATTACGATTTACGTGAAAAAATGTAAATTGCCTTTTATCACTACTACAAAAATACACTATTACAGTGCACATATTACAGTGGTTTTGGTAAAACCGCTGAACGGAGGCACTTTTTACAGCGGTTACTTTAGAACCGCTGTAATAGGTTATTTCGGTTGACCTATTATAGCGGTTCTCCCTGAATAGCTGTAACAAATGACCAAAAAAAAATATATGCACCTATTACAGTGGTTCAGCTTGAACCGCTGTAATACTCCGATATTACAGCAGTTCGGCTGAACCTCTATTTTACAAAAACCAAAAAAAAAAAGAAGGAAAAATCAGCATTGTTTTAGCTAGGGCCGCCCCCCCTCCCCAATTTACACTCTCTCTTTCACTCTCTCTCTCTCTCTCTCTCTCTCTCTCTCTCTCTCTCTCTCTCACCACCACCACTACCACCAACAACACACCACCACCACCATCCGCCACAGCCGCCGTCACCGCCACCTCTCTCTCTCTCTCTCACTCACCACCACCACTACCCACCACCACCGTGACACTTCGCCGCCGATCGTCACAGCCGCCGGTCCTCCACTCGCCGCCGATTCTCTCTTTTTCTCTTTGTCTATATATATATATTTATATATTCTTTATATATATTGTTGGGAAATTTCATGTTAGATGTTTTGATGATGACAAGATAGGATTTAATGTTAGACCCCAAAAATACAATGTAAGTTTCCGTTTTTCATAGAATGTTGTATAAGAGTTTGAAAGTTGTAATTTTTATTCTAGGTGAGTTTATTAGAGAAGAAGTTGAAGACCAGCGTCTGAAGTCAACCGGAGATAAAGATTTTCTTCTTAGCGTCTGTCAAACGCTAAAAGATCTCATTTCAGGATTTATGGATCAAGCGCTCGAAATCCCTCAAGCGACTTATATCAGAATCACCTGAAATAAATCCTCAAGTCATGAAGGACTTAAATGCAATCATTCAACGGACATTTATTTCCAACAGGAATTAAATTCAAAGTGCATTAAATGCCTGATAAGAGCATTAATTGTGATAAGCTAATGTGACTTGTGGACAAGCCACCTTTTGACCAAACTGTCAGAAAATTCAGAATTTTAGTTGCTCCCGTCCAATCGGCTTCAGCGAACTTTCAAGAATGTCAGAGAAAAGGTATACTCACGCACCCCGTGAGAGGCACGCTCCTACATGTGTCCAACGTACAGATCCTAAGAAATTGCCTATAAATACCTTACCCCAGCAAACCCTAAAAAAAAGATATACAATTTTACAAGAGACAATTACGTACAAACACAAGAAAAACTTGCTGAGAAAAAGCTTAGAAACTCCATAGCCAAATCTTTCAAGCTTTTTATCTACATTCCAGATAGTCACAAATATCTCAAACATCTTCCAAAGAAGAAATTCAAATTTCAACTGAGATATTCCAAGTTGTTTGATCTTTTCAAAAACAAACAAAACCCTAGTGACAAACCTCAACCTTTCATCTGAGTGAGAAAAGTTGTTGAACCCTTTCAGGCAGTATTTCTGAGTGACAGAAGCTTGAAGAAGACGATCTTCATTGGTGCTGAAGTCTGTGTGATCAAGGAGCCCAAGATCATTTTCACCCTTTACTATCGTGTAGAAGATTCTGTGTGACTCTTCGAAAATTATTCTAGTAAATTCCTCCAAGTTAAAAAGGAGAAGAATGGCGTAGCTAGGATTACACCACCCAGTGAACCTTATATATCTTGTGTCATTTACCTTATTTGTCTTATTATTATTAATATTACATCATTTATCTTTGAAAGAGACAAGTTAAAGTGCAAAGCGATTAAATTAACTAAAAGAACGCTAAAAGTCATTTCCGCTGTGCTAACCCTGATTAAGGGATCTAAGCGTTGCCCTACTTTGGTAAACTGCTAAAATCACTAAGTCTAAGTTAACTTTTCTGAAGCGTCTGACCCAAGCGCTCAGTTATCCAAAGTGTTCAAACCTTTAAAGTGATACGAAATTTTTGAAGTCGAAAAAGAATTCAGGGTCTATTCACCCCCCCCCCCCCCCCTCTTCTAGACCATTTCGTATGCCACATAGGACCACCATATATATAACTCTCTCTCTCTCTATATATATATATATAGCACCGCCTTCGTCCCGCCGCCGCCTCCATTTGGGTAAGTTTGTTATATATAAATATATATATATATATTATAACTAATTATATATAAATATATATATAACTAATTAATTATTATCAAATTCATTATACTAATTAATAATGTGTAACACATAAGATAATATTTGGATAAATAAATACTTTATGTCACGTATTTTTACACATTTTATGTTACGTATTAGTCTACATACTTTAGATTACGTATTTATATGCATGTGTTTACCTTAATATGCACAATCCTACATACATACATCAAACGTATATCGTACATACACCCAATCAATAATAAGTGCATCATGTCATGCCACATCGTACACACACATATATAGAGTTTGTGCTATATGTCTCGGATTTGTGCTATGTGTCTGTACTTGTGCGGATTTGGGATAACGTTTTTAGATAAATATGAGAAAAAATTTATAGTATAAGTAATTCTTGAGATTTGTCTATTTTTGTGAAAATATTTATACTTAGTTGCTGGAAATATTTATACTTAGTACGTTGCTGGAAATATGATGCTTTATTTGTAGTTTTATGTGATTTATGTGATCCAGCTGGTGATCAATATTTGTAAGTGTTAGAAATATAAAGCTTTATGTGATCTAACTAGTGATCAATATTTATAACATTATGCTTTATTTGTCATTTTATGTGATTTATGTGATCCAACTGGTGATCAATATTTGTAGTTGCTAGAAATATGATGCTTTATGCGATCCAACCGGTGATCAATATTTTCATGAAGTGAGATCGACATTTTGTGTTTGTTTTGGGTGAAAGATTAGAGTGTTGGGTTTGTTGTGGTTGAAAGATACGAATTTTGTTAGTTGCAAGTTTGGGGGAAGATTAAGTCGAGAACTTGGTAGAAACTTTTGCGTCGTTACTCTGTCAAATTTTTTCTGAAATAATGTTAAATAAATTAAAATTAAAATAATTTATTTAATTCAACTCAACTGATGTTAAAATTATTTAATTTAATTAAGAATCAAGATGAATCAACATTGGATTTTAGCGGATCATAAGATCCGAATTATGTTGGTTGCAACCCAACCGGGGGAAGATTAAGTCGAGAACTTGTTAGAAATCTTTGCGTTGTTACTCTGCCGAATTTTTTCTAGAATAATGAGAAATAAATTAAAATGAAAATCATTTAATTAATTCAACTATCAACTGATGTTAAAAAATTTTAATTTAATTAATTCAGAATCAAGATGGATCAAAGTTGGATTTTAGCGGATCGTATGTTAGAACAGTATGAGAAAGGGGTGAAAGAGTTCATAAAGTTTGCGGTTGAGCATGCATCAGATCGAACTAGGATCACTTGCCCGTGTTTACGTTGTTGCTTTGGAAAGAGAATTAGTCCACGTGAGTTGGAAGATCATTTGGTGTGTAATAGGATTGATAAAAGCTACGCACATTGGACAAGACACGGTGACAGCAGTGTCACGTTAGATGATTTGGGTGGTACATCATATCCATCACAGGATTTCAACATGAATGATTATGAGCCTAATCGTTTCGAGGAGATGATAAATGTGAATGAGGAGGATTTGCGAAATTGTCCTAAAATATTTGACAATTTAACAAGTGATTCAAAGACACCACTATATAGTGGTAGTAAATTCACAAGATTGAAAGCAATCCTAAACCTATACAAGTTAAAGCCAACAATGGGTAGAGTAATAAGACTTTCACAGACTTACTTGGTCTATTAAAAAGCATGCCACCCGAGGATAATGTGTTACCTAATCGTACTTATGAGGCGAAACTGGGATATGAGAGGATACATGTCTGTCTCAATGATTGTATATTGTTTAGAACTGACTATGCATCATTGAAGGCTTGTCCGAAATGTGGCGCCTTGCGGTACCAGAAGAATGGATCTGCTCCAATCAAAACCATGTGGTATTTGCCCACAATACCAATATTTCAGCGCATGTACAGTAGTAAAGAGTTAGCTAAGGACTTGACATGGCATGCTGATAGAAGGCTTGAAGAAAGGATTGAAGATGATAAGATTTGACACCCCTCAGATTCTCTTCACTGGAAAAAGATTGATGATCATTTCCCTAAATTTGGTGAAGAATCAAAAAAGCTGCGCCTTGTATTGGCTACAGATGGCATGAACCCTCATGGCTTGAAAAGTAGCTCATATAGTACATGACCAGTGATTTTGATGATCTACAACCTTCCCCCATCGCAACGCATGAAGCGAGAACATATAATGATGCCTATACTCATTTCTGGGCTGAAACTGTTAGGTATATGCCCTAGATGGCAATGAGGACAAATAGTTAGATTAGGGTATCTTATTATGTTGTACAAACTATTAAAATGATATTAATAAAGGCATCTGTATTTTGTTCATATAAATCTTTATGCCATCTAAATAAGTATTGAACATATAGTCCATGTGAATAAAGGTTTGACTCTTTGCCCTTTATGGAATAAAGACGTGGCATGGGAAGAGTCTTACACCTTATCACTTAAAAGGGTTCGCAAGTCAAAGAATCTTAATTGGGCATTAAGATTCGACTTGTATGACACATGCTCTGACGATGAGTGCCAATCGAATACTATAGGGATAGTGGGAGCAAGTATCATAGATATGTCAATGGAATTGACATATTCGAACATGGCTCGTAGTAATCCGATCACATGGGTATTTACTCAGTGACTGTCAATGATTGGATTACTGATCGTAATAGTATGCGTGAGCTTTAGACCTGAGGGTTCATGATCAATGTGCTTGTATTAGTGGATCTGTTACTAGAGTAGTTAGGCCCATATCACCCGTCGGTGGGGTCGACCTCGAAGTACGATATCAATGAGACAAGTAGCAGTTGATCAGTGATCGCCAAGATGGGATTCACTGTCTCGATAGTAAACGAGAAAGTATCCTGTGCAATTATAGGCTAATGAAATTGTAAAGTCTTTGGCCAAAGCATAACAACTAACTCCTGTGGGACACTGAGGGTAGTTTAGTAATTTCATTATGCTATAATCTAATGCACAGTATCAAGTTTAGTGAGTTTGACATTTTCCATGACTCTCACTTGATCGGGATACGCCAGTGAAGGGTTATACTCATACGGCATTTATGATCAAGAGGTTCGTAAAATGATTCATTCATTTCGAACTCAATTGGGTTACGATGTGAGTCCACGGGACTGGCTAGATGACACTCACATCCTTAGGTAATTCCTCCCTTTGCCAATTGAGACGAACCTAAAGAGTCGCGCTATAAGAAAACGAACGATCTTTTTGTGTAAATCTTTTAGAAAGAATTAAATGGACTGATTGATTTAATTAGATTAAATCAATTAATTAAATATTTAATTTAATTAGATTAAATTAAGTTATTTAATTAGTATATTAATTAAAATGAATTAATTAATAGTATATATTATATTTAAATTAGATTTAAATTAAATATATACAGATGGGATAGAAATTAAACAAGTCAATTAAAAGTCCACCCAGTCCAAGGAAGCCTTAGGAGGGGCTGTTCCACACGCTAGTTGAGTTTAAAAGGACTCCTACAGTGAAACAAACCCTAAGACAAGAAAGAAACACAACACAAAAGAAAAAGAACTCTCTCCCCACTCTCCTCTCTAGCCGTCCACTACTACAAAGAAGGAGGATTTTCGGGATCTTTGGAAGGCTCATTTCGCGTGAAGCTTTGGAGACAGGAGCCCTTGGAGGATTGTTGTTCTGCAGAATCAGTAAACGAATCAAAAAGGTATTTTTATTCGTTCTATTTTTCCACGAAACCAATAAAAATCATCAGATCTATTTTTGTGATCTGCCGGTAGGAATCCTCGAATCTTCCGCTGCAATTCTCTGTTTTCATGTATAGGATTCCTAACAGAAACAACCTGGAAATGATATAGATGTCTACTTGGCTCCTTTAATTGAGGATCTGAAGGTGTTGTGGGAGACCGGTGTTCAAGTATATGACGGGTTCAAAGAAGAAAATTTCAATCTCAGAGTCATGTTATTTGGAACAATCAATGATTTTATGGCAAGAGCAAACCTATGTAAAAGACTTGGAGGCTAATGTGGAAAGACTTTTGTAGGTGGCCTTGCAAAAACTGGGTGCAAAAAAAGGTCAATTTTCTTTTAGTTGCCGTATTGGACATCTTTACATGTTAGACATTTTCTTGATATTATGCATATTGAGAAAAATGTATTTGATAGTGTCATTGGTACACTTCTAAATGTGCCCGAAAAGATAAAAGATGGTGTAAAGGCAAGGTTAGACTTGGTTGAAATGAAGATAGCTGCTTCCTGAGGTAATGATAGTGTCATTGGTACACTTTTAAATGTGCCCAGAACCAGTTAAAATGCTTCTTAAGGTAATGATTTGAACTTGTTTATTGATCATGTAACTTGCAACTCTCTATTTCTGTAAATCACACAAAATTTTCTAATATAATGTTGTATATATATATATATATATATATATGTTTGTGTGTGTGTAGGTTATCGCTCCATGTCAATTAGCACTTTCATCACCTTCATATCGTGTGGTGGCTAAAGGACAGATGTACAATCGAGTGGTGATTGATAGAATACTTTACAACCGTCCATTAGCCACCAACCATGTGAAAGTGAGCATTGACACTGCAGTTGAGGCGGATAAACCCCTACTCGTCCCTCTCAATGATGAAAAGCTCACCATTTCTAGTGCTCTGGGTGCCTTTGTTGCTTGGCCAGCGAGTCTTGTCATTATCACTGATGCACCTGTATGTAATTAATAGCTAGTCATTAATAAATTATAACAATTGTTTAAGGTTACTAAATATACTCTGGTGTGTAACATTCATGTTTTATTTTCTTTGCTTAAACAGTCTCTTGGACCATCCAAATCATTTGAAAACCAGAAATCAGGGATGTCGAAGCAGTCAGTTGTCAAACCAAAATCTCCAGTGGCCAAGCCTGCACGTGAAGGTGACAGATGCGCAGACCTTGTACTAGATTGACTCCCTGATGACCTTTTATTTCTGGGAAAGTATACGAAGATGATGTCTATTAATGCCCAGATCACTATAGACATCGAGGAAAGAATTATGAATTTTGCATTCCCAGAGTATATTGGCAAGGAGGAGATCTGTCACCTTCTGCGTCAAGAAGAGATAGGAGCCTCTATCATTACAGCGTACATAAAGTAAGTTTTTTAATTATTTTATTGCATTTGAACTATGATTATTTCCGTTGCTCGAAATTTATTTTTTATGCTCAATTTAGGTGTTTGTGGGTTAAGTACGTGATCCCCAAAGGGAAAGAAGCAAGTTTCGGGTTCCTTAGCCCACATTTCCATATCTGCAGGAACAGGCAAGCATACTAAACAAGTGCAATACATAGCAAGTGCTATGATACAGAGTGCACAAATCAATAAGTTATTTCTTGCACCTTACAACACCAGGTGAGCTACTAAAGACTTAACTTTAATTTGTAACACTAGTTATGCAAAACAAATTTTGAACTTATCTTTTGAATGCTTTTTAGGGGACATTGGTTGTTGCTTGCAAATGATCCATTTCAAGAGGTCTTTTACTATCTAGATTCTTTGCATGGTGAGCAAGATTACCGAGATGAGATGACACAAAAAATCAATTGGTAAGTTTTTCATTCAATCAATGTATCCATTATATTTAATATTTTTTTAAAGTGTATATTTATTTCACATAATTGCTTGTTTTTGACATATTTCCTTGTTTTTTATAATTTTTTTATAGGGTTGTGCACATATTTCGTGCAAATCGCAACAACCATTCCAAGAACTCCAAAAGCAAGGCCTGTCAATGGATTAAAATAAAGGTTAGCGTCTTCTAGTTTCAAGAGATTATATATTCGTATAGAAGTTAGTGTTCTAATACAACGTAACTTTGATTACTTTTGTAGTGCCCCCGGTAAACAAACGAGGTGGATTGTGGCTACTTCGTTATGAGATTCATGAAAGAGGTTATTAGGCATGGACAATCTATAATCCCAACAATGGTATGCATAATCCTAATATATACTTAATTTCTACCCTTTTTGAAGTTGTTAAAGCTTTGGTAGGTAATTAAAATGTCATTTGAGTTTGCAATTAATCTCTATATACATCTTGCAGTACTTTCATGATTCTCAATCCTTCTATACTCAAGAGCAAATTGATGAAGTACGTTGCGAAGTGACACGTTACATTTTCTTAGCAACTCCTTAGAAATTAGGTAATGTATTTTTTGTACATTGTGACTTGTTGTAAATTGTGATTTGATTTATTGTTTTTAAATTGTGAGTAATTTAATTAGTTGATTGTAAATTAACACGTGATCATTTGTTAGAGATTTTAACATTTTGTTGTTGGAGAAAAGAGATGGTAATATTGAAGTTTGGGGTTTTTGTTGTTTATGTTGAATATGTTTTACTGTGCAGCTGGAATTTGTTGGGTTGGTATATTTGAATATTACTGTACAGGAATATTACCATAATAGGGTGCAAAATATATAAAAAAAAGATATGACACCCTATTACAGTTGTTCTGAACCGCTGTAATAGATGAAAATTTATTTATTTTTTTAATTTTTTGAACCCTATTACAGCGATTTTTTATTGAACCGCTATAATAGGGGACCTATTATAGCGGTTTTTAACCGCTGTAATAGGTCTAAAAAAACCGTTGTAATAGGTCTATTTTGTAGTAGTGTATATTCATAAAAAGAGCTTGTACAACATAAAGAAAAAAGACCTATACAATCTATTTCCTTGTAGGCATCAATGGCATAATCCTAACATTAGTATCAATTTGCACATGACTTATGATTATTATTTCACATGCGCACTATTAATTCTTCATGTGGGCATAGAAGATTCATCATGGATGCGGTGCAAATACTTCTTCTTTATACTGAATTAACTTCATACATGGCTTATGAATATTACCTCATATGTGCAGAATTAGTACTTCATGTAGGCGCATAAAATACTTCAAGTATGCAGAGCAAATACATCCACCTTACACTTAGGCACATAAAATACTTCTTGTACGCATTGCAAATACCTCCACTTTAGATTAAATGTACTTCGTTGATCTCCCTAATCCGATGACTAGGACTCACAGTCTGGAATGATTAGAATCGCCCCTTGAGTATGATGATAAAGTGTTACGGCTGCACTCAATAGTTATTAAGCTACCTACGTACCTAATAAGGATCAAGCCTACGTAGTTCTATCTTAGGTGTGATGTTCGGAATCGTACTCCTGAACGAATCTAAACTCCAATTTATATGTTTATAGGATCGTACTCATCAGTCTATAGACTCGTTGAGCATATACGAGGCTAATTTTTGAGCAAATACTCTTTTGATTTCAACCCCCAATAAATGTTATGAGGGGGGTATTTATAGAGAACACCTTGTACCAACGGTTGTTGGGTATTCATAGGATGTTGACAGGTGGCTACAATAGACGGTGGATGACTCGTTCTAGTGGGGTCGGGTCATGAAACGACCCGACCCGATACTGTTACTTAGCGCGGACCTAGTCTAGTGATTTCGGTGTTTGGGCCTCCGGTGGGCCTAACTCTTCATTCAATTGGACTTGGGCCTTGTGGCATAGTGTGTCATTTTACTATATCATTAAGTCCCCCACTTTATCAGTATGAAGAGTTGAATGCGAAACCTCTCGAATTCGTACTGATGAAGTAGTACTCCATTTACTCGACTTATCCGATCAAGTCGTTCTCGTATTCTCTTTCAATAATTTTATTATTGATTTCAACAAGGGTGTTACTCAAACATTGAATGCTCTTTAATTATCTCCCTATCTCAAAAGACATGTCTCTTTATCCTTTATAGACGTTATTTTGACATTAAATGTTATTTAATTATCTCCCCATCTCAAGAGACGTGTCTTTTCGGATAGGAAAACGTGTCTCATCGTTTGGAGAAACGTGCAGCTACAGTAGCCGTCACAAGCCGTAACTCATGATAACCTTGGTAACCGATCACTTTTAACACACACACCCCTGCATCCCAACCGTCGGACATAAATGATCCGGACCGTACACGTCTTTTCATCTTCTCCTACTATAAATAGTTCCCCAACCTTTTTACTTTTTACTTTCACTTTCACTTTCACTTGCTTAGAGAGAGAATTCTTATAGAGGGTTGTTTTTAGAGAAAAGTGAAAGAGAAAAATCTTCACTCGAGACCGAGTTGAATCCGAATTCTGTCACCATCGTACGTCTTCTTCTCCTTCTCTTTTTAACTATGGTTCGTACTAGGTCTTCTGTTTCTGTTAATAATAATGAGCTTTCGAGCTCTTCTTCTAAGGGGTCCGATTCGGAGACCATTGATCGTTTGGTCGAGGGATTCGTTTCACCGGGAGATGTCCCCGAGTCGTCCCATAGGAACGAGGGTGAGGATCTTGTAGATCTGGAGGGTCCTGCCAATGTGAATACACATATCACTTGGCTAAATCAAATTTCAACAGTGAGACCATCCAGAGAAAACGACTTGAGGGTTCGATTTTTTATTCCTACTAATTACGAAATTCGGTTCCCCGGATCTTCAGATCGTATGCACAAACCGCCAATAGGGTTTCGTACTTTTCATCTCGCCCACTTGACTTCTGGTATTAGATTTCCTCTCCATGCCAGCATTAATGATATTTTATTAAATTACGGGCTTTGTCCCACCCAACTTTTGCCCAACTCTTATAAGCATATCATACTTTTTATAATTTTAATGACTGCCCATGGAAAGGAAGCAAATATAGCCAATTTTCATAGAATGTTTTATCTCAATCGTTGTAAAAGAATGCCTCAACTCGGTTTCTTTTATCTTTCTCCTCGTCAAGATGCTATTTTTCAAGCCCATACTCGTGACTCCTTCGGTCGGTGGAAAGATAAATATATATTTATCTCCCCGCCAAAAAATGAAAATTGGCTCGTTCCTAGACAATGGTGTGTTCGTGAAAAAGAGTTAGAGGTGGGAAATCCTACGTGGGGACAAGGATTTTTAGAAGAGTTAGTGTCTATTCCTTTTGTGCCGGAGAAATTAATGGACGAGTCTATACTCGTTTCTTGCGGTCTGAGTTCCGCACCTATAGCTGGAGTCCCCGACTTAGGTAAGAGTCGTGCCTTTTATCGTTTGTATTTAACCCGTATATTGAATGTAAGATACATCTTCTTTTGCAGAGATGGCCACCCGCGCTGCTCGTCTCGCCGCCCTTCGTGAAGAGGAAGAGACACCCGTGGCCGAGGGTTCTGCAGGTCAGCGGAGAATTTCCACTCCACCCCCGCAGCCTCTCGAAGAGACTTCTCGTGGCCGAGATCGTCCCATGATCATCACCCCAGGTTTCCGTGAAATTTCTCAGACTCGTCCCGAAACACGAGTCATTGTCTCCGCCGGGGATCCCACTGACCCAGAGCTTGTGGTTCATGCTGAATTCAGTCGGGCTAAGCGACGAAGAGATGCACCGTCCTCCGATGATCAACCGCTCGCGGGTACTCGACCTTCTTCCGTAGAACTCATTCAGAAGTTGGAAGCCCTAACCCTGAAAGATTTTAAGGAATATAGCGTGTCAGATCGGTGTCCAGAGGATCCGAAAAATGCTCCCCTTGTTCCAGATTGGAGGATTTATCCTCAGAGTTCCATATTAGCTGGTCCTCAACGGACAAATGTGGCCCTGGAGATGTATCGCAACATGCATCGTCCTCGTGACAAAGCTATTCTAATCGAGCAGTCGTACACTGCCGTAGAAAGAATGGGAGCCGCACATTTAATGAAGGTAAGACTCGTGTATATGTTGGTCTCGTTATTTTTCAGTTTTCATTTGGATTTATGATTTTATCGTATTGTTATTTCGTTAGATAATAATACATATCAAGAACTCGTGCAGGCTTCCGCGTGTTTACACGATTTAGCTCTGAGTTGTGCCGGGCTAAAAGATGACGTGAGGGTGGAAAAGGCCAGATTTGCCAAGTACGTGGCCTATACAGCTGCTGAAAGGAACTCGTTCACCACAATGAAAAACGAGTTATTGGAGTCAAGTCGTCTCTTGACAGCAGAGAGAGTCAAACATCAAGATAGAGTGAAGGAGTTAGAAATTGAAATAGCTCGTCTGGAGGCCCACATTTCTGAAGGTGAGACTCGTTATGATCAGCTGGTGGCATAAAAGGCCGATGCATACGAGTTGGGTCGGATCGAAGGGAAGCACGAGTATCTTGCATCCCAAGAATATGCAGATGAGCTCGCTGAGAGTCGTTTTGGAGGTGCCCGTGATTTCATGAAGTCTACCATATTCAACCGTCTTCTCCTGTCTAAAGCCCTTAAGGATGAGAAGGACGGCTTCTTCAAATGCATAGACTATGGAAATCTCCTTAATGCCTTCAAGCCAGAGTTTGACATTCACTGCCTCGAAGACTGCTCCAAGCGTAAGCTCCTCCGAGATTCGTTTTCAACGGAAGACGAGGAATTTGTACCTGTCGAATTCTCAGAGTTTGCCCCACTGGCTCCTTGGTATAAACCCCCGGTCAACCCAGCACAATCGTCTAACCAGAGTAAAGAGAACCCAGCACAAAGCTGAAGTCGTTTTTAGTGTATTAACTTCTGTTTAATTTAAGCGTTGTTTTTATTGTTAGCGTTGTTCGCATAGTATTAGCATTCTCTGAACAGTTGTGGCGTATGATATTTTTGTAGTTGTTTCGTCGTGGCGTATGATATTTTCGTAGTTGCTTTTTTTGAAAGCCAGTCGATTTTCCTCAGTTTAACAATAGATTCGTTTGTGCGAGGAATGAACTTAAGTGGGTAAAACTTATATTTTTCTCGTGCTAACTTATGTCTATGGACTCGTTTAGGAACTACGAACTGATATTAAACATACAACACATCGACTTGAGCTGAACTCGTTCAGTGTACGAGCATTGCAAAACATGTAGTTTTAGTAGGTTTATCAAGGAAAAAATTTCGAACTCTTTCTCATACATAAAATCTTCGCAAATTATCAACATGCCATGGACGAGGCAGCTCTTTTCCTTGAAGGTTTTGCAACCTATACGTCATCCCCTTTGTTATCTTCGTAACCTGATATGGCCCATCCCAATTGGCCTCCAACTTTTTTACACGCCTTGAGACTTCTACTCGTTTTAAGACTAAATCTCCCACTTGAAAGGACCGCATTCTGACCCTCCTATTGTATGCCTTCGCCATGGTACTCTTCTGTCTTAATATGTTTGCATACGCTCGGTCTCTCACTTCATCAATAACCTCCAATTCAAATTCACGATTACAGCGGTTCGTTCCCGGGTCGTAGTCCAATACTCGATGTGTCATCATCCCAATCTCCGCTGTGATAACAGCCTCTGATCCATATACAAGACAAAATGGTGATGCCCCTGTGGAGGACCTGGGAGTCGTGCGATACGCCCATAAGACCCCCGAAAGTTCATCTGCCCAAGCCGATCTCATGCCATCGAGTCTGGTCTTCAAGTGCTGAAGTAGTATCCTATTTGCCACCTCGGTTAGGCCATTAGCCTGTGGGTGTCCGACTGATGTAAAGTTTTGCTGAATCTTCATTTCTTTGCACCAAGTTACAACAGATTTTCCATTGAATTGAGTTCCATTATCAGAAATCAAAATTCTAGGAACACCAAACCTGCATATGATGAAATTTGTTGTTTTTTTTTTTATAATTATAAGCGACCCATCAGAAATTAATATTCCATGAACACCAAACCTGCATATGATGTTTTTCCAAATAAAATCGACAATTGTGGTTTCTGTAATACGAGCCACCGCTTCAGCTTCAATCCATTTCGTGAAATGTTCCACCATCACTATAATGAACTTCTTTTGATTCTTAATCGGTGGAAATGGACCTGCAATTCGAAAATTTAAAAATGCTTCAGCAGAATATTCGCATCGTTGTTCCATACGAGTACGGGATAGATATTCACCAAGTATGTCAATGCCCCATTGATCAAATGGATATGCAATTTTTATCACTTCCATGGGTCTTCCTGGCTGATGTATTTCATTAGAGTGCAATTGGCATGGCTTGCATCGCTTTACAAATGCTTGTGCGTCCTCCACGAGCGTTGGCCAAAAGTACCCCTGTCGTGTGATTTTCTGAGCTAACGATCTTCCAGCCGAGTGATTCCCACAACTCCCTTCATGTATTTCTCTTAACACATATTCTGCTTCAGCCGGAGTTAGACAACGAAGCAAGGGTCCCGCATGAGACCTTTTGTACAACTCGCCGTCCAACATTGTGAAACGCGCAGCTCTACCACATAGTCTACGAGCTTCGACTTTGTCTTCCGGGAGGATTCCCTCTAATAAGTATCTTATTATTGGACTCTTCCAACTCGTCTCTTCTTCCACAGCACTGACCGTGACTTGAGATTCCAATTCGGAATGTTCGGAAACCAGTAACGATACAGAACGAGTCGCTGATCCAACGATCTGATTTGCGAATTTTGACAATGCATCCGCTCTTTGATTCTCGTCTCTTGGTATTTGACAAAGTTCAATCTTCTCGAATTCCATCATTAGCTGTTTCGTTTTTTGTAAGTACTTTATCATGGTTTTCTCTTTTGCTTCGTAGGTCCCCAAGATCTGTCGTGCTACTAGTTGCGAGTCGGTGAATACTGTCACATTTGTGATATCCAAAGTCTTTGCCATTTTCAAACCCGCAATCAACGCTTCATACTCGCTTCATTATTTGTAACATCAAAGTTCAGTTTTATTGCAAATTCCAAGTCGTTTCCTTCCGGAGAGCGAAACCATACACCAGCTCCTCCTCGTCTCGTCATAGACGAGCCATCAACATGCAGCGACCAAGGGATCGTTTCTGAGATCGAGGCCACTACATTCGGGTTTACCGTCATTTCCACAAGAAAATCTGCCATCACTTGAGCTTTGATGGACGAACGAGTCCTGTATTCAATACTGAACTCTCCCAACTCAATGGCCCATTTAATCAGTCTGCCCGACACATCTGGTTTTGCAAGCACTTGTTTTAGTGGTTGATCTGTTAACACAATTATGTGATGAGATTGAAAGTACGGTCTGAGTTTCCTGGCCGCAGTCATTAACGCGAGAGCCCATTTTTCAATTTCTAAATAATTTAACTCAGCCCCTTGCATCAATTTGCTAACGTAATACACTGGACGGTGGTCACCATCCACATCCCGTACAAGTACCGCACTCAGGGCTACCAGTGAAATTGCCAAGTATAGGATCAGTGGATCTCCCAACAAGGGTTTCGTTAGCAGAGGTGGAGACGACAAGTAAGATTTTAAATCTTTGAAAGCATCCTCACACTCGTTCGTCCATACGAAGCGTTTTATATTTCTTAGGATTTTGAAGAAGTGCAGACCCTTATCTGCAGATCGCGAAATGAAACGATTTAAACTGGCCATTCTCCCTGTTAACTTCTGTACATCTTTGACATTCATTGGAGATTGCATGTTCAAGATAGCATCAATTTTTTCAGGATTAGCCTCGATCCCTCGTTGGGTAACCATATACCCTAAGAATTTTCCGCCTCGTACCCCGAAGGTGCATTTATTTGGGTTTAATTTCATGCCATACTTTCTCATAATTGTGAACGACTTCTCGAGATGAGTTAGGTGGTCATCCTCGTTCACACTTTTTACAAGCATATCATCCACGTAGACTTCCATGGTCTTTCCAATTTCATCCTCGAACATCAGATTAACGAGTCGTTGGTAAGTCGCACCTGAATTTCTTAAGCCAAATGGCATGACATTGTAACAATAGACTCCTCTTGCAGTAACGAATGCAGTCTTCTCGCGATCCTCTTCTGCCATCATTATTTGATTAAAACCTTGATAAGCATCCATCATGCTTAAAAGAGCACAACCTGCAGTAGAATCTACGAGTAAGTCTATACGAGGCAGGGGATAAGGATCACGAGGACATACTTTATTCAAATCAGTGAAATCAGTACACATTCTCCATTTTCCTCCCGATTTGGGTACAAGGACTACATTAGCGAGCCAATCAGTAAATTGGATCTCGTTTACATATCCTACGTCTAGGAGTTTCTTGACTTCTGCTTCAATGATCGAGTCTCTATCTGGACCAAAATTCCTCCTCTTCTGCCTCACGGGTCGTGCATCTGGGTCAACATTGAGTCTATGCACGATCACAGAAGGGTCGATGCCCTTGAAATCTGCAGCTTTCCATGCGAACATATCGGAATTGTTCCTCAAAAAACTTATCATCTTGATCTCCACTTCAGGGTCCATCTCTCCTCCAATCTGGGTTGTTTTGTCCGGGTCGCCTAGTACGAGTTCAATTGATTTGTGAACTAGGGGTTCAACTCGTGCATCACTTCGCTTCTGTTTCTTATCCAAACTTTCAATCAAAGTCTTTGCTTCTTCATCTAAGACTTCTATTCTGCTGGTCTCGCACTTTCTCTTTTTTGACTGATGTACTTTTAACGAAATTGAATAGCACTGCCGAGCCTCCAGTTGGTTGCCACGCATTTCACCAACACCATTGCTCGTTTTGAACTTCATCTTCAAATGCGGAGTCGAAACGATTGCTCCAAACGTATTCAGCATTGGTCGTCCCACAATCATATTGTATGCAAATGGTACATCTACAACAAAAAAAGTCACACGATTCGTTTTTGATTTCGACCCCGCTCCCAACGACACATCTAACTCAATCGATCCCTTGGGCATAATCGAGGATCCCGTAAATCCAACTAAGGGAGTGCTGACACAACGCAACCGAGTTCCATCCAGTTCCATTTTTTTCAAGACGTCCCAAAAGATAATATCTGCCGAACTCCCTGTATCAACCAAAACCTTATGTACCACAAAATTCGCAACATCCATTGAAATCACCATAGGATCGTTGTGAGGACCGTGCATGCCTTCGTAATCACTATCATCAAAACTGATAACCTCGTTCCTTGAACTCGATCCACCAGTAAGCGAAAATATTCGTCCCGGTTCCCCACGGGGGTAGCTTGTACGACCCTCCCTCACATATCTTTTCCTCGCGTTCGAAGAATCTCCATCAGTCGGCCCCCCAGCTATCATATGTATTTCTCGGCGAACACCATGTTTGTGTGCGTCTCCCGCTTCAACTCTTCTCTCCGTAGGCTCGTGATTACGAGTACCGTCATTACGGTGATAATCTCTGTTTGCCTCGTGATTACGAGGACCGTCATTACGGTGGTATTTATTTCTCTCGTAATTACGAGGACCGTCGTCACGGTGATGCGGAGCTTGCTCGTTATAACGAGGGTTGCCGCGTGGGCGCTCATTGTTAAAGCGATGATTATCGCTTCCGTGGTCTTCCATCCTAGACTGGTCGTAGTGACGAGTCTGATTACCCCTTTCAACAGATCTCTCTCGCGGTCGTTCGTGAGAACGACTGCGGGGTCGGTAAAGTTCCGTAACACGAGTGACTTCAGGAGCTCTTGTTTCTGCCAATGTTCGATCAATAAAATCGTTCAACACCCCGGATTTAATGAGTCGTACAATTTCATCTTTCAGTTGAAAACATTCTTCCGTGTTGTGACCATGATCTTTATGGAATTCACAATATCTATTCATGTTCTTTTTCACACCATTTTTCATTGGTATGGGTCGTTGAACTTGATTTGTGTACGAGTCGAGTTCAACGGTGTATAATGGTCAAACTTTGGTCTACGGGGTCGATCAAGGTCTCTCCTTGACCCCGTTCCCTCATATCGTTCAGATGCATATTTTTCTTTACGACCTCGAGAGTCGTTTAGAACTTGCAAGTTATCCGAGTCCTTTAACTCATTCATTTCTTCTTCGTTGATATACTCTCCCGCCAATACCATCAACTCCTCATGGGATCGAGGAGGGCGGCGAGAGAGTGCATCATTAAAGTTTCCCTTTTTTAAGCCTCTCATAAGGAAGCTTAACATTAATTCATATTAAGTTCCGGAAGGTCCATGGCTTCTTGATTAAAGCGATGTATAAATTTACGGAGGGACTCGGTTGAGCCCTGCTTCAGTCCCATAATCACAGATATAGACTTTTTAGTCTTTTTGTTACTAGCAAAGTGACTTTCAAACTTATGTTTCAATCGGGCATACGACTCTACGGAAGCGGGAGCGAGACTCATGAACCAGTCTTGAGCCCGACCCACCAGAGTCGTAGTGAAAATTCTAGCATTAATGGCATCCGATTGTCCTTGTAAAGACATCAACAGCTCGTAAGACGTAATATGGGGTCTCGGATCCCCCGTTCCATCAACTTTAGGAAATCTGGCATTCGAAATAGTCCATTCGGAACTTCCTTCATGATTTCAGTGACAAAAGGACTATTGTGGGCCATCAACATAGGGGCTGGCCTCGTCTGTACAGGCCCGCGAATTTTTCCATCCTCACACATCTGTCCTCTTCGTAGTGCACCATTCGTCGTCGTATACCCGGCGACTCCATCGCCTTAGCTTTTCCTCTTCGTTCTCCCTCCTCTTGTCGAACACTAATAACATCGTCATCGCTCAATGACTCTCCCTCCCTCTCACAATTCTCCTCTTCTCGAAACAAACTTCTTTTTGCAGACAGATCCGTACGAGGCTCTCCCACATTAGGAGTTGTCGGAGTGCGGGTAAGATACTATTTCTTCTTGAGCATACTCTTTCATCCTCCTGTCCAGCTCTTCTTTTGTCATTGTGATGACTGCACTCGTTCCTCCGTCAGCAGGCACATCAGCAATCAACTCTTCCTCCTCCTTAACTTGTTTATTCTTCATCTTAACCTCGATCTTTATACTCACGAATCTCAGCAACCTCAAAGTAAGGTTCCCACAGACGGCGCCAACTGATCTCCCTAATCCGATGACTAGGACTCACAGTCTGGAATGATTAGAATCACCCCTTGAGTATGATGATAAAGTGTTACGGCTGCACTCAATAGTTATTAAGCTACCTACGTACCTAATAAGGATCAAGCCTACGTAGTTCTATCTTAGGTGTGATGTTCGGAATCGTACTCCTCAACGAATCTAAACTTCAATTTATATGTTTATAGGATCGTACTCCTCAGTCTATAGACTCGTTGAGCATATACGAGGCTAATTTTTGAGCAAATACTCTTTTGATTTCAACCCCCAATAAATGTTATGAGGGGGGTATTTATAGAGAACACCTTGTACCAACGGTTGTTGGGTATTCATAGGATGTTGACAGGTGGCTACAATAGACGGTGGATGACTCGTTCTAGTGGGGTCGGGTCATGAAACGACCCGACCCGATACTGTTACTTAGCGCGGACCTAGTCTAGTGATTTCGGTGTTTGGGCCTCCGGTGGGCCTAACTCTTCATTCAATTGGACTTGGGCCTTGTGGCATAGTGTGTCATTTTACTATATCATTCGTGTAGGCATTGTAAAAACTTTAACATTGCACTAAACGTCTGTCATGTAGGCATATAAAATACTCAACGAATGTGGTAAATATACTTCAATGTTGCACTAAGTGTACTTCAAGTAGGCACATAAAATACTTCTTGTATGTGAAGCATACACGTTGCACTAAATGTATTTCGCGTATGCACATTAAATACTTCACATATGCGGTGCAAATTCTTTTACGTTGCACTAAATGTATTTCACATGTTTATAATTAGTACTTCATGTAGGTCTATATTATATTCTATGTAAACGTGGTAAATATTGTCACACTACTATATTTCTCCATTGTGGTATTTATCACTTTATGATGCACTATTGAAATAATAGAAATTTACAATTATATACGCAATTTTATGATATAAGAAGAAAGAAATGTTAATAAATTTCTAACTTGTAGTACTTATTATTATTCGATGCAATATCGAAGCAATGAAATTGTGTATTTTTTGAAAGGAATGGAAATTCTTCCAAATCATCATTTTTACTAGAACTCAAGTGCCAAAATGATAGAAGTGAAGATATCGGAAGCATCTGTGAAGAATCTCATTCTGACCATCATGATTACTGTGAAGTACAACTCTCGTATTCTCATTAAAAAGATTTTGTTGTGTTTATCATCCTTAAAAGTGTATACTTTTTTTAGCTTCTTTAAAATCTTGTTGTTGTTCCACCAAATTATTTAATAATTTTTTAGATGTGAGAAAATGATTTTGTATCTAATTTTAGTTACGTTGCATATGTAGCTTGAACAATCTTAATGTATTGTGAAATGTGTTTTTGAAAGATTTCGAGAATCAAGTTTCATTACATCAAATATGGTTAATATGGATCTCAATTTATTCCTTTTCTCGTGGAGACAAAATCAGCTCACCATTAAATACCTTCCATTGATAACAAAGAGGTTGTCTGGTCAGTTTATCTTTGGACACCTTCCACGAGCAAATGTGGTATTATTAATGCAATAATTGAGTGCTTAATACATATAGATGTAGGGTTAAATATTCAAGAATATAGTATATGACACATAAGATTTTTGTGGTATTAATAATGCAGTACTTGATGCATATAGACGTCAAATTATTCATTTAATAATGTAGTACTAAATGCGATGTCGATGTGTGGTAGTTCTGACGGAGAACACAGACTATTCAGCGAGGTGTACGAATAAATTTTTTTAAAAAATATTAATTAATTACGAAGTGGATGGACAAACAATAGTGGTAGCATTCTATTATGCTGATGATGAGCACGAGCTACTAGTTTCGATGTATTCTTGATCTTTTAAGAAACAAATTTATTTACAATGGCGAGCAGAAGTGACAGACTGACACTGATGATGGTAACGACAATATTGTTATATTATTAATGCAGTAATGCAACGGTCGAAGCATATAGATGTGGTATGATATATTCAACAATCCATTAAATAATACATATGGTTATGGTACTATTGATGAAATAATGGAATACTTGATGGTACTAATTTTTTTAAAAAATATATTGGTAAATGGTGAAATTTTGGAATACACCAACTTACAGGACCACAAATACAATGTAGGCCCTGATAGACATGACATTTATTTAAACCTTACGTGAATCACTACAAAAATACAAGGCTTTAGAGACGAAAATTAGAGATAGATATTTTTCCGTCTCAAATCAGAGACGGATTTATTTTTAGTCTCAAATCAGAGACATAAAAAAATTTCCGTCTCTAAATCGGTCTCAAATCTGAATTTTTGACAGAGACGGAATATTTTGTCTCAAGTTTTTAATTTTGAGACGGATTTACATACGAAAATTTCCGTCTCAGATTTCAGACAGAATGTTTCCGTCTCAAAGCAGAGACGGAAATTTCCGTCTTAGATTTCAGACGGAAATTCCGTCTGAAATTAAAATAGAAAAAAAATTGTTGCCGGCTAAACTCAAACATGTGACCACACGTCTGCAGATTGACCTTACCACCGCTACACTAAACTCAAGTTCTATTAATCAATCCCATTTATTCTATTTATATCTAATTTTAACAATAAAAATAAATAATAAATAAATTTTAACAATTTTAACTAAAACATCTATTATTTCTCATCAGCCGAACTTCATCAGCTCCGTCTTCTCCTTTTGCTCGTCCGCTGGACTTCGAAGATTTGAAGAGTCCTAAGCTCCGTCTCCTCCTTTCGCTGCGATTTGGTGTGTGCTAGGGTTAAAACATTTTCAGATCTAAATTCACATTCCAATTCAGATCTAAACTCACAGCCTTAAAACATTTTCAGATCCGAATTGGACACCGGCGACCACCAGGCGATAAAAACCCTACACCGACGAAAGAGTTCGATTTGAGTTGCGCCGTGAACAACCAAATTAGACGCTGCGATTTGAGTTCGATTTCAGATCTAAATTGGACGCGGCGATTTGAGTTTCGCTCCGTCTTCCATGCGGAATGGAGCTAGGTTTTGGCTTACAACTCTGTTGAAGAATGTTAGTATTTTCTTTTATTATAGCAATGTGATTTTATATCTTGCATTTTCTATGTGATCTCTGTTTACGTGTGCTATCTGTCTGTTTCTGTGTGTTTGTGAAATTTTTGGTCTTATGAGATATGGATTTGATGGAAATAAAGTACTTAAAAACCTAGTAATCATATGCTGGTCTATTGACTGTTGTGGTGTAGAATTTTTGGTTCCAATCCTTATGGTTACACGACCAATCAAAACTACCACGAATAGAGATATGTTTCTGGGAGAAAGTTTAATGAAGCTATATATCATTACTTGTTTGCATTCTTTAAAACATGTTTTTACTTATTTGATTTTGGAGCTCGTAATGTTAATTCGTCATAAGAATGTACTAATCTTGAGATAAGGTTCCCAAAATGAACTCTATCTGCTAATCCCCAGGTTTCCTCTAGAATGTTTAATCAACATGTTTATAGGGCTCTACATATATATAAACTTCCATCCATGCAAATGCACGAAGGAAAGAAAGTCAAGTACTAACGGACATATTCATTGTAGAGAATTTAACCAGCAACATATAATTCATTTTCCCACTAAGTAGAGTGTTGCCAGTTCACAAGTGGTTGAGAAACAGTGGTTGAGAAACAATGGTTGAGAACCAATGATTTAAGCATGAAATACCAAGGCATTCCTAGTTGCTTTTATGACCAACCAATAAAGCAGCTTTTATTTCTCTAATTATGACACACTGGTTTGTATTTCATGACAATAAGAATAAAATAAATTTGACAACTAAAAGTTGAAAGATAATCTTATGAGGTAAGAGACCAACAACAGAAGTATTAAAAATTAGCTAAGGTGCACTAGTGTTCATTAGTTGTTACCATCCAATGTTTGTGCATCTATTGCAAAGAAATCCACTTTTCCGAGTGTAACTTTAAAGATCCTTGCACCAAATTCTCTCTCGTAACGTTTGATAATCTGCATTACATAAATGTGAAGATAAAATATAAAGACTATACACTGCATTTAGAAGAGGAACAACTAGTACTTGAGCCGAGAGTTATACATATACTGCATTTAGATGAGGAACAGCTACTATTAAGGTCTATCTCTAACCCCAACAATTGGTGACAATTGTAATCTTCATTTCCCAGCTAGTTTGCAATGTGACCTTTGAACTCTATTCTTTTGAATACTCATAAAAGTAACAGTGACTCTTAAGTTTTGACTCAATTAACTTTACCATCTCTTTTGAAGAAAACAATATCTAAACAATATACAGTTTTATAGAATCTTAAGATAAGGTTCTACGATGTACTAATGTACAAAAATTCCATCTATGTTTGATAAGGGAATTTTACATTGCATGATGCTTATTTGAAATTAAATGAAACTCATTTTTTCTCTAGCAGTTGGATGAGTTAGTTGCTGAGAATACTATAAACATAGATTGGAGGCTCTCTTTTTATCTCAATTTGATTGCTCATATCTCCTACAGTGTGACTGTAGCAATTTGCAGGTAATTTTGATCTTATGATGTCCGACAAATTTTCCTTTATTAATTTTGATCAGATTCATATGCATAGTGTATTTGATGGTCCATCTATTCCTTTTTTGACATTATGTTGACATTTCAAGATCATATTTATCTATTTTCTAATCTTTTACTGAAATATGTAGTGTGTGGATTGTGACACGTGCCAATTTACTTGTCAGTTAAGGTATAGGTGGGATAATTTCACGGACAGCCAAATGAGAAGAGTTTGGGATGAAAATGCGGGTGCTCGGTTTAGAGAAATGCTTTATAGTGCTAGAAAAAAGGCGATGGAAAATGCCTGCAAGCAACTAGGTAAAAGAGCAAACCCATTAGACATGGTAGGTAGGGGTCCAATTTGGATGAGCAAGGACATATGGAACGAACTAGTGGAGAAATACTTCTCTAAAGATGACTACATAGAAAAATGTAAACAAGCTCAGCAGAATCGCTTGACCGAGAAGGATGGCTCCATCACAAAGCATACATGTGGTTCCATTCCTCGTGAAGCTCATCGAGAGAAAATGGTAAAGTTTAATTTAAAGTTTAATTTAAAATCCTATAATCTCTTAAGTGGAAATTTATTCAACACTGATTATTATTATTTACAATTAATGTAGGTAAACACTCTTAAGCGTGATGTAGATAATTTTGAGCTTTTTGAGCGGTGCCATAAAACTAATCAAGGGGTCGGGGAGTTTGTTGACAACAAATCAAAAAGAATCAGTGTGAGTATCTCTTGTCTCGACTGCCTTTTGAATATTGTTTGATCTACTAGTGAATTATTAGTATTATTGTTTTGTTAATTTTTATACTCTATGCACATGAGGAATACAGAGCAAAACATGGTTGCAGCGATGCCTCTTCTTTACCTTCGTTCGATCTTTCATCATGGTGTGATGTCACTGGGGGCCATCAAAGGGCCGTTTATACGGATTTGGGCGTAGCCAAACTAGGAGAACTTCGAGTGGGAGCTCAGTAAATTCAACATATACAAGAGAGCATGAGGAAAAATTTGATGAGATATCAAAAGCATTGGAGGATGTGCGTGCTAAAGCATTGAAAATTGTGGAACAGTCTAGGAGGAGGGAAGAAGAAAGTAAGAGGATGATTGAACGTACACTCGAGGAGGTACGAAAAAGGGAAGAAGAAGCTAGAAAGAGGGAAGAAGAGGCTAGAAAGAGGAAAAAGAGGTTAGAAAGAGGGAAATAGAGGCTCAAAAGAGGGAAGAGGAAGCTCTGAGGAGGGAGGAAGAAGCTTGGAGGAGGGAAGATGAGACTCGAAAATGCATGAGACGGTTCGCAAATGATTCAAGAAATTGGGTACACAAATCACCAATATGCAGGTGGATCTAGACCCCAGGAACAACGTGACATAATTTGATAATTATTATTGTGGAGGTAAATATATCTTTATTCTAAACATGGTGGCTGTTGAAATGATAATTTGAATATCTAAACATGGTGGCTATTGAAATAATATTCGCTTTGTCTTCTAATAATTTGCCTTTTGTTTTTACTATCAACATGTGCTTATTCCTGTGAAGTTTAAAGTGATAGGATATGGTGTTCATTTTGTCTTCTATTTTGTGCATCTGATAACTTAAGCACACTTCTTTTGATTTTCTACTTTGTTGGTTTTGATGCATATATTGAGTGCTAAATGATATAAATCTTGGAAGGTTGCATAAAAATCTCTTGAATTGTGAGTTGATTTAAGTAGTTCCAGTTTCATATAAGTTATTTTGTGTCCCTTACTTGAGTGTTTTTGTTAATAGAAGAACTGGATGAATCACAAGGGTATCAGAAAAAGAAAAGAGGTGCGTCTTTTCTCGTTTCCTTTTCTGTGTAGGCAATCAGGAGAGCAGTGTGCTTTTGTGTCACTTACTTGAGTGTTTTTGTTACCTAATTTAGGTCTCCCTGTCCTTCAATTAAAATCGGCTTTATTTTAATTGGAGAATAGAACCTTTAGTTTAATTCCTTTCTGATTCTTTAGTAGAGTTCTAGCATTTATTTTGCTTGGTGAATTGTTAGTAAATATTAATTTAGTGTCTACTGTCATTTATTTTGCTTTAGTTTTTGTTCAGAATATGAGAGACGTCAAACGTTCCATAGTCTACGATTGACCTTACTTTCCGTGTAATAACGTAGGCAGCCTTATGCACGATATGGATAATAAAGAAAGTTCCAGACCTGGCAGAGAACTTTATAAATCCTGCTGCTGCCTTAGTGAAAGAAAAACACCCTGGAGTTTTATTAACTGGAGTCCAACTTTGTACAGATATGTGTAAAGTCAGAGGCTCTCGAGTATCTCAGAAAGGTAATTTTACTGTGAAACTGTGTATTTCTAATACTGCTATCTTGAAAATATTTTGATCGTCTTTCATTTTTCCAATCCATGGTTCCAGAAATGCATAGATGGCTTGGTTAAAGTTCTAAGGGATCTTGCAAACAGTCCATATGCACCTAAAGACGATGTTTTTGGAATCGTAGATCCTTTTCTTCACATTAGATTGCTCAGGCTTTTGCATGTGTTGGGCCAAGGAGATGCTGATGCTATGAATGATATTAGTGGTGTTTATTTTGTTAATTAGATGAATTGTCTTGTTATGTTTGTTAATAACGTTGATTTTTGTTTGGATTGCTAGTTTTAGACCGTTAATAGATGAATATTTGACACATATTTGTCTTTCATGATTAAAGATGGTTATATGGTTATGAATTTAGATTTTGTGATTTTTTTTTGTTTATGTTGTTTGTAATGAATAGGTGCGTAGAGAATTAACACAAAAAATAGAAATTTAGATTCTCAACTCAGAGACAGATTTAGAGACCAAAAATGCCGTCTCAAACTCAGAGACAGATTTTGAGACCTAAAATTCCGTCTCAAATCAGAGAAGGAAATTTCGGTCTCAAATTTGAGACGGAAAATTCCGTCTCTGATTTGAGACAAGGCCTTCACACACTGTTTTTGAGACCAAAAAAATCCGTCTCAAATGAGTATTAGAGACGGATTTTGGGGTATCAGAGACGGAATTTTCCGTCTCTGATACCCTATTTTCTGGTAGTGATATATAATTGAATAAAAATAAATGCGTAGAGAATTAACACAAAAAATAGAAAATTAGATTCTCAACTCAGAGACAGATTTAGAGACCAAAAATGCCGTCTCAAACTCAGAGACAGATTTTGAGACTGAAAATTCCGTCTCAAATCAGAGAAGGAAATTTCGGTCTCAAATTTGAGACGGAAAATTCCGTCTGAAATTTCAGACGAAAAAATCCGTCTCAAATCAAAGACGGAAATTTCCGTCTCTGATTTGAGATAAGGCCTTCACCCACTGTTTTCGAGACCAAAAAAATCCGTCTCAAATGAGTATTAGAGACGGATTTTGGGGTATCAGAGACGGAATTTTTCGTCTCTGATACCCTGTTTTCTGGTAGTGATATATAATTGAATAAAAATAAATTTACTGGACATAATTATAACTTCATAAAGTTCTAAGCACTAAATTGCAAAAGAAAAATAATACAAATAATAAAATGCAACTAAATAAAGAAACAGAGGACTTGCACCAAATTTGGTGCAAAAGTGATACGCCAAATATAGCGTCCAACATCACAAATGCACTAAATTTGGTGTTAAAAATGGTGTGGATTGGAGTGCCAACCCACACCATTTATACCATTTCCAACCCAAATATAGAGTGGGTTGGAGATGGTCTAAGGACTTCTGAAAGCTTGCAAACTTCACGTCGGGGGAAGATCAGTTATGTTTTGAATTAGAAGAATTACTTGCTAGTGAAGAAATTAAGTGGAAACAGCGATTAAGTTAGATTGATTAGCTCTCGGAGATAAGAATACATCTTACTTTCATTCACGGACATCGAGTCGTCATAAGAAGAATAATATTAGCAAGCTACGCAATGAAGAAGGTTTGTGGACTTCAAATTAATTGGATATTTTGGGAATTATAGATCTTTATTTTACTCATATTTTTTCGTCTGAGCATCCATCTGAGAGTGCAATTGACACCGTTTTAGAGGTAGTAGAACCGAGGGTAACAACAGAGATGAATGTGGATTTTGAGCGGGAGTCTACGTCAGACGAGGTAACCAAATCTCTATCCTCGATGTTTTCCTTAACTTCTCCGGGACCTGATGGTATGCCTCCTATTTTTTTCCAAAAATTCTGGCATATCATGGGCCCTGATATTATTCGTGTTGTTCTTGCCCTTTTGAATAATCACATTCTCTTACTGGATTTCAATTTTACTCATATCATGCTTATTCCAAAATGTAATTCCCCGGAAACTATTTTTCAATTTTGTCCTATTAGTCTATGTAATGTTATGTATAAGTTGGCTTCAAAGACAATTGCAAAGCGTATTAAACCTCTTTTGCATGATCTTATATCTCCCTCTCAATCTGCTTTTATACCGGGTCGGCTTACTACAGATAACATTCTTGTCGCCATCGAATTAAATCATTATCTGAATACTAAGAGTTCTGGGAAAAAAGGCTTTGCGGCTTTAAAATTGGACATGAGTAAGACGTATGATCATGTGGAATGGTCTTTCCTAAAATGAATTCTTCTGAGAGTCAGGTTTAGTCATAGGTTTGTCTCTCTCATTATGTTATGCATTTCGTCAATTTCTTATTCATATCTATTTAATGGGGAGCAATTTGGGCTTTTACATCCTAAGAGGGGGATCCGTCAAGGAGACCCCCTTTCGTCTTATTTGTTTCTTTTCTGTGCAGAGGCTCTTAGTCGTCTTATTCATGTTGAGGAGGATAGGGGACTCTTAAAAGGTGTCAAAATTTGTCGTGGTGCCTCCTTCGGTATCATATTTATTATTTGGAGATGGTAAGATAATTTTCTGTTAGGCCACTTCGAAGGTGTTCCAATGCATTCAATCTGTGCCACAATGATATGCCGAAGCTTCAGAACAAGTGGTTAATTTACAAAAATCAACTGTAGCCTTTAGCCGAAACTTGGATGAGACGGTAAGGATTCGTTTGGCAGCGGTTCTTGGTGTTCACATTGTAGAATGACATGATATGTATCTTGGCCTACCCGCGGTTACAGGGTGAAACAAAATGGAGGTGTTTAATTTTATTGGTGAAAGGGTGCGGAAGAGGCCTTCGGTTGGAAAGAGAAGAATCTATCTCAAGCAGGTCTAGAAATATTGATTAAACCTATCATTCAAGCGATTCCTACTTATGCAATGTCATGTTTTCGACTTCTGAAAAAGTTAATCCGCGACATAGAATTGCTTACAACATCTTTTTGGTGGAGTGCGTCGGATTCTTGGAAGATTCATTGGATTGCATAGGATTCTCTTTGTGCTAAAAAGGAAGATGGTGGTATGGGAATTAGGGGTGTTAGGGCATTTATCCGAGCTCTTTTAGCAAAACAAGCTTGGCGACTCATCAAATATCCGGATTCTCTTCTATCTAGGGTCTTGAAGGCACGATACTTTCCGAATTGCTCTTTCTTCACTGATTCTAAAGGAAACAAGTCCTCGCTTACGTGGTCAAGCATCTTATGGGCTAGGGAGGTTCTTACAACAGGATCTCGATGGAGCATTAGCTCTGGCCAATCAATTTCTATATGGTCAGATAGATGGGTGCCTCGTCCAGCCACGCTTCGAGTAATTACTGCCCCAAATGTGCTACCTATTAACGCATCGGTGGCTTTGTTGATTGACCCCGTCACTCACTCGTGGAATGCATAGCTGGTTCGTCAAATATTTTGTCCACCTAATGTTGACATGATTTTATCTATTCCCTTGGGGCAAAATCTGATGGTAGATAGGCTTGTATGGTATTATACGAAGAATGGCATGTTTTTGGTTAAAAGTGCATATCACGTTGCGTGAAGTTTGGTTAACGATAGCTGTGCGAGTTCGTCATACCAATCTGGAAACTGGAGATTCATTTGGAGTGCAAAAGTACCTCATAAGGTAAGAGTTTTTGATTGGTGTGTGTGTCGTGGTATTCTTTCGACTCTTTCTAATTTGCAACGACGTAAATGCCAAGTGATGGATATTTGTCCGTGTTGTTGGTTACATTCTGAAACCGATCTGTATATCCTCCTTGAGTGTGATTTGGCCCATCAAATTTTGTCTCTTTCGGACTTACCTTGGAGTGTTATAGGTTCTTGGCATGGTTTGTGCAGAAACATAGATACGATCTGTATCCCTTAAACTCAAGACGATAGATTATCAATTGTTTCTTGTTCACAATTGGTCCATTTAGTTTTCAAGGACTAAGGTGGTGTGGGACAAAGAGGTTGCGGATCCACTTACGGTTGTTATCCGGGCAAAGGCGTTTCTAAATGCATTTTGTAATGCTCAAATTCTTGGTATGAGTACTAAAACTCCTAATCCTTCTCCAGCAGAATAGCAGCCCCCTCCTACTGGTGTGATTAAGGTTAATATTGATGGTGATTTACTTAGTGATTGGTGTGGAGTGGGCACAGGTGTTGTAGCTCGTGATGCAAAAGGTTTTTGTGTGGGATGGCTTTCTAAATTCTTGCCTGACATTGAGGATATCCATTGGCAGCTCGCGAAGCAATGGAGCTTGTGGCTCGGGTTCGTTGGCAAGATGTTATTTTGGAAGGGGATTGTGCACAAGTTCTTTCAAAAATTAGGAGTCCTAATACCGACTCCCCTCTTATTTCTTCTATTGTTATGGATATTAAGTTCCTTTGTTCTAGTCTTTCGTCTGTTTCTTTTAGTCATGTGAGGAGGGCGGGCAATGTGGTTGCTCATACTCTTGCTAGGACGGCTACTTCTAGCCTTGAAGGATCCGTTGATCCTCCTATGTATGTTTTACCTTTCTTTGTAGCTGAATATCCCCCGGTTTTTTTGATATATTAATAAGTGGTTTTTATGTCAAAAAAAGAAAAAGCAAACAGCACTTGGCCAAAAATAACAAACCCAAACCTACCCTCTTTCTCTCTAAAACGAAGAACCCTACAAAATTCCCACTTATTTTTATACCATTACCTGAGATTACGCATTAAACAAAAAGAAGAAGAGCAAGGAAAACTACGGAACTCTGAAGTGCAAAAATAAAATAAAAAATGAAGCAGCAGGCTGAAGCTTATTGGGGGATTCTCCCAAAGCTCAAATGTACAACCTTCTACTTTACAACCATAGAATAGCCTACCCGGGTCTTCCTCCTTCCATGAAGTCTGTAAAATAGCTTGTTTGCGTACACAAAATTTCTCAATTAAGGCCGACTTGTTTCCTTGAAAATTTCATGGTGGAGCCGAAATTTGAAGAAAATAATATAAGAGAGAAAAGCGTAATTTTTTTTGCCTCCATATCTGATTTTTCCTCTTTTGTAAGCCAATTTTTCCACTCATTTGAGTCCAAGAGATGTATTTTTTCCTCCATTTACTGTTCATAGCGGGAGTGTGCAACGCACGCGCGTTGCTCCGTTGATTTCAGACAACAGATTGCCCATGGAACCAACGTTGAGATTTTATTTGATTTGTGGCACCAAATGTGGCACATCCCAATCCAATGAAACCAAAATCGAAATGTGGACAACTTACGGGATGAAATTGCAATTTTCCCAGTGATTTGACAATAGAATAAAGACGTTCTTACATCACAAATAATCCTTATTATGATGATGTCTAATTAAGTGATTAATTATTGATATTTAACAATGGGAATTGATATTTGCACTCCTAAATTTGATAATAGCACTCCAATCTCTTTTTTGTTTTGAGCAATGGAGAAAAGTAACCTTATAATATTAGAGCACAATTTGCATCAATTGCAAAACAATATATACTCTTCATATATTATTTTTTTTAAACTTTATAAGCCAATATTTTACTATGATAGCACTTTCATTTTCTTTTGGTTGCATTCCTTCTACGTATTTACTTAATATTATACATACGTAGTTAATATATATATATATATATATATATATATATATATATATATATATATATATGAAGTAACCAAAGTTAACATTATAACATAAGTTAACATTCATGATGTGAAGTATAGTTGATAGTTTGAAAATAAAGTTAAATATATAGAAAAAATTATGAAACAAATTAAAACAATTGGCATAAGTTGACAATCATATTATTTTAGGGGGTGATCACCGAGCCAAACCTGCTCAATAGAACTCGACCGCAAATATTTCTCCTCATAGGGTAGAAAATCAATAAATAAATAATAAAATTTTATTTATTTGTTAACCATGTAATAAATAATTATTTTATTATTATTTATTTACTGTCTCGCAAGCATGAGAGCATTTGTACTTGGGCTCGAGCTCGAGCATCGATCGGTTCGGTGTCCACCTCTAAGATAATATATAGAATAAACAAAGATTAGTCTTTTGCTTTATTTTCAATTCTTTTATTTTATATTTAATTTTATTTTTAAATATGAACTTTGCATCATGATTATCAACTTATATTATAATGTAACCTTTCATATATACATATATATATATATATATATGAATTAACTATGTATATATAATATTAAGTAAATAGTTAGAAAGAATTCAACAAAAAAAAAATCATAGTGAAATATAGGATTATAGAGTTACAAAGAAAATATAATATATGGAGAGTATATTTTATTTTAAAATTGATGTGAATTGTGTTCTAATATTATAAGGGCATTTTGGTCCATTACTTAATACAAAAAAGAGATTAGAGTGCCATTATCAAATTTAGAAGTGCAAATATCAATTCCCACAACAATTTAATAATTAGACATTTAAAAGCACGAATGACTCACATGGGTGTATAATTTAAGCACCATATGATTTATATAAAATGAAATGAGTTTGAAAGTTCGTCCCCAACCCCCAAAAAAAAAAAGTCTTCAGAAACTGCATATTCTAATACAATTTATTACTTATACCTTTTCTCCTTTTCTCTTTTAATTAACACTAGTATAAAGCACGTGCGTTGCACGTGGATGCCAGTATATTTTTTCAATTATTAATTACTTGTCGTAAAGACATAGTTTTCTTGTTATTCTTACCAAATATATGATTGGTGTTCCAATATCTAATAAAATTAGTGTATAGTGGAGCTCCAATAATATTTTTTAGACCTCCGAAATCAACTAATGTTTTTCTAATACAAATTATTAGATGTTTAAAACCAAAAAAAAATTCTCAATCTTTCTCTATTTTGATCTTTTTTAATGTTGCTTTTGCTACTTGCTTGCCCTTGGACCTTGTTGTTTCTTTTCTTTTGGCGAATAAATTTGCTTAATGTATCATCATCATCAACATCCACATACGTTTTTCTATTGACTCTTATAATTTGCAACTCATGGTTGTTTGCGTCTGAGTTTTCTTCAGTTGCAACTGTTTTTGCAACTCTCTTCTTATGCCCTTTCATTTGTTCATTAATTTCAATATCCATTTCTTCTCACATTAAGTCTTGGCAACGGTCTTCAGATTTATTTGTATCTTCATCAATAAGCTGCAACCTATCAATTTATTTTTTTATAATTTTCTCAGTTCTGAACTGTTTGTTGAATTTGTTCTCGTGTTTTGAGTAGCTAGTGCAGCCTTTTGTCCTCTCTTTTTTGTTATGGTTTTGTTGTGCGTAATCTCCAATTGCGTCAACTATGGCAAATAATACTCCACTACGAACTTTTACATTTTTGTCAATCTTGAGTACGAAGTTGTACTCTTTCTTATCTGGCTTTTCCAAAGCTAAATAGTATGTAGATGAACTCTGATTTTGCACGGTAACAACATTAGTTGATTTTTGGAATTTACTCCAAAAATTGTAATATTATATTAATAGTTATTTGATACCTCCGAAATCGAGTCTATGTACTGAGTCACAGGACAACCAATATACATTGCAACCACATCTTCGAACAATGTAATTGTGTCTTTGTCTTTGTCATACGTGACGTTCATGGTTAGTTGATACCTGTAATTGCTAGAATTTATAATTTTTTGAGTTACTATTATATGTATCTTTTCAAAGTAGTTAGTTTTTATACATTGAAAATGTTTCCACTCGTTCATCTTTGCAATTTCTGCATTGTATCTCATTTATTGTCTTCAAAATTGATTGAGTGCAACTGTTGCAAGCTTTGTACCAAGGTGTCGAGAAGTTTTCCACTTTCTCGACATTCGCTTTGAAGCAATAGTATGCATTATTTAATTGTTCTCAAAGTTAGTTTGTTCATGTCGAGAGACGTCTCACATATTTTAAATTTTAAAATTGAACAACATAATAGTAAATCTAAAAAAAAATATGGATTATGACAAAAAAAAATTATATATTGTCCTAAACTGAATTTAAATAATAAAATTGTTTAACTTATTGGGCTAACCTCAAGTAATGAAGCTCGATCATTGATCAACTGTATTAATGTCATTTCCTTAGATTCCTTGAGTTTTTTAGCTATCCATAATTGCTCTATATTTTTATCTTCCTGAGTGCTCGTCAACCTGATTAACATGTGGTTGATAATTTTATATTAGTTTAATATATAATAATAAAAAATTGTCCTTTATAAAAGAATTTTTAATATTATAGTTCATTTAAAGAATAAAAAGTATCACCTTGAACTGAGGATTTCCGTTTCAGGAGATAGTGGGTTTAGAATTATAGTTGTTGTAGACATTGATGTCATTTGTATATCTCCTGTAATAAATTAAGTATATGTAATTTGTTTATATTAAATCATTAAATTTTGTATTAATAAATAAACCCTTCAACGATAATTCATAAATAAAGTATTTTCCTTTTCCCTAAATCTACCTTGATATAGTTCTCTCTTCTATCCTGAAAAGACTACAATTGGTGATAGTATCAAACGTGATAAGAAAAAAATATGATAATATTCCAAATGAAAAAAGTAAATTAAAATTTTATATTTACACTTACTTATGATTCATCAATACGACTTCTCTTCTATGTTTGATAGTGTTTTCGTTTCTGGAAAACTGAAATGGTTGTTTTATCTTCTTGACGAATCCTATTACATTTGTTAGAATTTAGAATAGTTTGTTAATTTAATTAAAAACATGTTAAAATTTTGCAAGAACTATTATTTTAAAGCATTACCAAATAGTTCATTCACATCTGCGTCTGTCTTGACCTCATTAAAAATCTGAAAACACGAGTGAGATATTTTGACAATTGATGCTTTCTTGAGCATCAATGATAGTTGTTGTTGCTTGTAGAACCAACTCAATTTTAGGATTAACATTCTGATATTTTTTATTTGTTTCTCTGATGGTTGGACTTGATATGACGTAGGTTTTATGGATAATCAATTTACTTTCAAATAGTTGCAATGCATTTGTGAATATAATCCCATGTATTTTTGTTCCCTGCAATTAAACATATATACTTGGTCAATTATTTTCATAACATTGATAAGATTCATATAGATGTAAAATAGTTGATTTGGCACAAGTAATATCCAGATTAGGTAACGCACTATGTAATGGGAAAACTAAAATTTCAATTTTATTGTATTATTTCTAAAATGGCATAATTCAAGTATTATTATTAAGGAAAAAGTACTATTTATTTTAATAGACTCTTGAACTGCTTTTAATTTCAATCAATATTCAATTGTCAATACCTTATTATTTTTCACTGTTTAATATTAATATCAAATATTATTATTAAGCAAAAATCTTATTTATTTTAATGTAATCCTCTAATTATTTTTATTATGATGTAAGAAAGGAAAATACTTTATTTATGAATTATAGTTGAAGGGTTTATTTATTAATACAAAATTTAATGATTTAATATAAACAAATTACATATACTCAATTTTATTATAGGAGATATACAAATGACATCAACGTCTACAACATCTATAATTCTAAACCCACTATCTCCTGAAACGAACACACCATTTTTATTAAAAAAGAAACGATGGTGGATTGAGGAGATGGAAAGAAAAAGAGTGATCGACGCCATAACATACTCTCCTTTTCCCATGAAGGCATTTATCAAGACTTCAAGTTTTTCCATATACTCGTATACAAGAAGATTTAAGTTATCCCCTGAAATCTTCTGCAAGAAATGTTTTCTCAAGTTTCTCATCTAATTTCACTTTATCCCATATCCTCTTAACTACATATTCGTCTAAGCCCTTGTACCACTTATAGGCACACTGTAAATTCTCCATGTTCCTCCACTTTTTATCATCTGTCGAACTTGATAAATATCTTAAGGTGAATCTGAATAATGAGATTTAAGGTAGTCTTGTTATTTTGCATAATTGCAATAGTATTATATAGATATTTGGATGAGGAAGTGGTTGAACTTCTACGTACTTCAAAACAATATAGTATTATAGGCACACTGTAAACTCTCTCTGTTCCTCAACTTTTTATCATCTGTCAAACTTGATAAATATCTTAAGGTGAATCTGAAAAATGAGATTTAAGGTAGTCTTGTTATCTTGCACAATTGCAATAGTATTATATAGATATTTGGATGAGGAAGTGGTTGAACTTCTACATACTTCGAAACAATATAGTATTATAGGCACACTGTAAACTCTCCCTGCTCCTCCACTTTTTATCATCTGTCAAACTTGATAAATATCTTAAGGTGAATCTGAATAATGAGATTTAAGGTAGTCTTGTTATCTTGCACAATTGCAATAGTAATATATAGATATTTGGATGAGGAAGTGGTTGAACTTCTACATACTTCAAAACAATATAGTAACGGTCAATTTAATGTCAGCTAGGAAGGTGAGAAGATTGTAAGGAAGTGCTATAGTAAGACTTTAATATGATCTAGTAAATGTTCTTAAGTGCAGCCCTTTAGGATTATTTCTTCCAACAATTGCAGCCGGGTGCAAATTCTTTGTTGTTAGCTATTAGGTACTAAATAATGAAGGACTGTTGATTTATAAATTCTTGTGGACTACATGAGAAGGAAGTTGGATAGGTGGTGGTCGTAATGCCAATATTGCATACATTTTAATTTTAATGTTTGTTCATAAATTTCCTTATGGACCTTTGAAGTGACTCGTGGCAAATGAAGGGTTCTTAAGGAATATATTGAGAAATATATTTGTCTTAGAGTTATTATATCAATAGTTATTGACTAATTTTAATTAATGTAATTATAATATATATTAATTAATAAGGTTAGAGAGGTCAATTCACAATTGGAACAAACACCTAAATTATCTACACTTTTAGTATAGTATAGATAATTCTATGTTATTTCAAGTTTAAGGATGAAAGATAATTCGATATCATGGATACATCGAGGTTTCTTCAATATTACAATATCAAGTCTTATTCTATGGGACCAAAACTACCGAAAAGAATTCAAAAAAAGTAGATACTTCTTTCAATAACATGACATTTTAAAAGAAAATGCACTCCTCCGATATGGATACTTTTAACTAGATTGCCGGAACTTTCTTTCATCGGAGAGGAGCTTGGCAAATTGGGCAAGAGCTTCTTCATTGGTGCCCTCTCCTTGAACCGGCTCCGGTCTGCCTGTCTCCAAATTCACTCTTGAAACCGGCTTCTTCAGCAGGTTATCACCGACTTGTACAAGTGTTTGCATATTATTCGTGGTTGAAATATCTAAAGATGATGCATCCCCACTCAAGCTATCCTCCTTTTCATCCAAATCCAAAACAAATGAAACTATTAAAAATATATAAATAATACCTATTAGTATACTTTCCTTGTCCAAAATTTATTGCTCTTATTTTCTTTTTTCTAACGTTCCAAACGAAATTGTTATAGATTCTCAAAATAGATTTATATTTTTTCAAAAATATTATTGTATTTTAAACTAATAATGTAATAGGTACCACTAACTCTGTATACGTACATAACATACCTGGATACGGAGGTAATTTTTTTCATTGTGCTGGGATTGGAAAATGGTTGAGACATGAATATCCACCATGTCCGAGCTGGCGTCTCCGAAAATTTCGAATAATGGTGTGGCGCCTTTGTTGTATACCCAGCCGAGCATGCCCCATCGGGTGGCGTCTTTTGCATTATACTTCTCTTCGTGCTGGCCTAAGCCCGTGCCCAATGACAACACCAACATCTGCTTTCTGTCCTTTGGTTCTACGTTCAAAAGTTCTTTGGAAATGTGTGTCATCGCCATTAAAGTCTGTGATAATACCGTCAAGAATTCAGATCAAACTGTCATGATTTTGCAACATCAATATGGTATGATTTGAATTCTTTGCTGATATGTTTCGTATAAAAAAACATGTAAGAATTTTCTTCTATATATCCACTGTCACCTTATCTTTTTGTACTTGGGATACTATATGTGGTCTTTTTTACCATATTTTTTTCCATCCTCCATAACCTAAAACTAATTCAACCTTGATTTCAAAACAAATCTCAATTTTTCCAATTCCGTTTGGACTAATAAAAGAGTCGAGTGAGACTACCAGTGCAGCAACCTCTCAAAAACACTTACTAATCCTACTATTGCATATATATGGTTAACAAGATATATACTCACTGGATTGTTTGCAGCAACCCCTCCATCAACAAGATCAAAGGTTCGTGTTTTTCCCTCTTCGTCTTTCGTCTCAAAATAGTGTGGAGGAAGATATGTGGGAGCTGCAGAAGTGCCTAAACAAACATCCGCTAGCAAAGCATTTTTGGAAACATTTGCTTTTCCCTAATCCAAAATTCAAAAAAAAAAAAAAAAAAAAAAAGAACCAAAAAACCTCAATATTATCTCTCATGCCCAATATATATATATAGAAAAAAAAACTATGATATTCATAGGGATAAAGGGACTTTTCATTACAGCTTCCGTGGTGAAGATAACAGGTTGAAGGCTCTTGATATCAAATGCGGGAATCACCACATTAGTTAAGGTGTGGCTCATGGTTAGATTGTGTAATAATTCCTTAACCAATGTTTTCAGGTACTTCCCATCATACTTTGGCCCGCCAATCACATTTCTAATCAGGCTCACGCAACAATTTCTCCTATATATATATATATAATATTTATGATTAGTACACATATAAACAATTAAGTGTTATTGTAGTGAAAAATAAATAAATAAAAATGCAAAAAAGAAAAAAGTACGAATTTTACCTACTGTTTGGGAAGATTTGTGGGCAGTGTTGTAAATAGAAACTAGTAATATTCTCTGCAGTGAATAAAGGTCGATTATCTTTACCAGGAGCAGCCAACATAGCTGTAATTAGACCACCTGTACTTGTTCCTGCTAATACATCAAAATAATTTGCAATTCTGGCATCCGGACCATCTAATTTCTGTTTAAAACTAACTCAGAATCAGGATGTACAAGAACATGAATAAATAAAACGTTGAAAAATCGAGAAATATATTGACCTGAAGTTTGGATTCAAGGTTGGCTAGAATTCTGCCAGGGATGATTCCTCTAATGCCACCTCCATCGATGCTCAAAACTGTCACCATTTTTCCTTTTGTTTGAGCTGTGGCAACTGATTTCTCCATTTTTTTTTTCTTTTTTGGGTTCTGTGTGATAAGATATGTAACCAAATTTAATATAAAAGAGTGATTCTAAGTACTAATGAGAAGTAGAAATGGATGCCCCCTGTGGCGGACCTGGGGGGGGAGTCGTGCGATACGCCATAGACCCCGAAAGTCATCTGCCCAAGCGATCTCATGCCATCGAGTCTGGTCTTAAGTGTGAAGTAGGACCTATGTGCCACCTCGGGTAGGCATTAGCATGGGGGTGGTCCGACTGAAGTAAGTTTGCGAATCTTCATTTCTTGGCACAAAGTACAAAACAGATTTTCCATTGAATGAGTCCTTTATCGAAATCAAAAATTCTAGGACCACCAAACCTGCATATGTGAAATTGTTGTTTTTTTTTTATAAGTATAAGCGACCCATCAGAAATTAATATTCCAGAACACCAAAAACACAAACCTGCATCTGATGTTTTGTCAAAATAAATCGACAATTGTGTTCGTAATACGAGCACCGCTTCAGCTTCAATCCATTTCGTGAAATGTTCCACCATCCACTATAATGAACTCTTTTGATTCTTAACGTGGACAGGACGCCAATTCGAAAATTAAAAATGCTTCAGCGAATAATCGCATCGTTGTTCCATACGCTTACGGCTAGTATCACCCGTATGTCCAATGCCCCATCATCAATGGATCTGCAATTTTATCACTCCATGGGTCTTCCTGGCTGATGTATTTCATTAGAGTGCAATTGGCATGGCTTGCATCGCTTTACAAATGCTTGTGCGTCCTCCACGAGCGTTGGCCAAAAGTACCCCTGTCGTGTGATTTTCTGAGCTAACGATCTTCCAGCCGAGTGATTCCCACAACTCCCTTCATGTATTTCTCTTAACACATATTCTGCTTCAGCCGGAGTTAGACAACGAAGCAAGGGTCCCGCATGAGACCTTTTGTACAACTCGCCGTCCAACATTGTGAAACGCGCAGCTCTACCACATAGTCTACGAGCTTCGACTTTGTCTTCCGGGAGGATTCCCTCTAATAAGTATCTTATTATTGGACTCTTCCAACTCGTCTCTTCTTCCACAGCACTGACCGTGACTTGAGATTCCAATTCGGAATGTTCGGAAACCAGTAACGATACAGAACGAGTCGCTGATCCAACGATCTGATTTGCGAATTTTGACAATGCATCCGCTCTTTGATTCTCATCTCTTGGTATTTGACAAAGTTCAATCTTCTCGAATGCCATCATTAGCTGTTTCGTTTTTTGTAAGTACTTTATCATGGTTTTCTCTTTTGCTTCGTAGGTCCCCAAGATCTGTCGTGCTACTAGTTGCGAGTCGGTGAATACTGTCACATTTGTGATATCCAAAGTCTTTGCCATTTTCAAACCCGCAATCAACGCTTCATACTCGGCTTCATTATTTGTAACATCAAAGTTCAGTTTTATTGCAAATTCCAAGTCGTTTCCTTCCGGAGAGCGAAACCATACACCAGCTCCTCCTCGTCTCGTCATAGACGAGCCATCAACATGCAGCGACCAAGGGATCGTTTCTGAGATTGAGGCCACTACATTCGGGTTTACCGTCATTTCCACAAGAAAATCTGCCATCACTTGAGCTTTGATGGACGAACGAGTCCTGTATTCAATACTGAACTCTCCCAACTCAATGGCCCATTTAATCAGTCTGCCCGACACATCTGGTTTTGCAAGCACTTGTTTTAGTGGTTGATCTGTTAACACAATTATGTGATGAGATTGAAAGTACGGTCTGAGTTTCCTGGCCGCAGTCATTAACGCGAGAGCCCATTTTTCAATTTCTAAATAATTTAACTCAGCCCCTTGCATCAATTTGCTAACGTAATACACTGGACGGTGGTCACCATCCACATCCCGTATAAGTACCGCACTCAGGGCTACCAGTGAAATTGCCAAGTATAGGATCAGTGGATCTCCCAACAAGGGTTTCGTTAGCATAGGTGGAGAAGACAAGTAAGATTTTAAATCTTTGAAAGCATCCTCACACTCGTTCGTCCATACGAAGTGTTTTATATTTCTTAGGATTTTGAAGAAGTGCAGACCCTTATCTGCAGATCGCGAAATGAAACGATTTAAACTGGCCATTCTCCCTGTTAACTTCTGTACATCTTTGACATTCATTGGAGATTGCATGTTCAAGATAACATCAATTTTTTCAGGATTAGCCTCGATCCCTCGTTGGGTAACCATATACCCTAAGAATTTTCCGCCTCGTACCCCGAAGGTGCATTTATTTGGGTTTAATTTCATGCCATACTTTCTCATAATTGTGAACGACTTCTCGAGATGAGTTAGGTGGTCATCCTCGTTCACACTTTTTACAAGCATATCATCCACGTAGACTTCCATGGTCTTTCCAATTTCATCCTCGAACATCAGATTAACGAGTCGTTGGTAAGTCGCACCTGAATTTCTTAAGCCAAATGGCATGACATTGTAACAATAGACTCCTCTTGCAGTAACGAATGCAGTCTTCTCGCGATCCTCTTCTGCCATCATCATTTGATTAAAACCTTGATAAGCATCCATCATGCTTAAAAGAGCACAACCTGCAGTAGAATCTACGAGTAAGTCTATACGAGGCAGGGGATAAGGATCACGAGGACATACTTTATTCAAATTAGTGAAATCAGTACACATTCTCCATTTTCCTCCCGATTTGGATACAAGGACTACATTAGCGAGCCAATCAGTAAATTGGATCTCGTTTACATATCCTACGTCTAGGAGTTTCTTGACTTCTGCTTCAATGATCGAGTCTCTATCTGGACCAAAATTCCTCCTCTTCTGCCTCACGGGTCGTGCATCTGGGTCAACATTGAGTCTATGCACGATCACAGAAGGGTCGATGCCCTTGAAATCTGCAGCTTTCCATGCGAACATATCGGAATTGTTCCTCAAAAAACTTATCATCTTGATCTCCACTTCAGGGTCCATCTCTCCTCCAATCTGGGTTATTTTGTCCGGGTCGCCTAGTACGAGTTCAATTGATTTGTGAACTAGGGGTTCAACTCGTGCATCACTTCGCTTCTGTTTCTTATCCAAACTTTCAATCAAAGTCTTTGCTTCTTCATCTAAGACTTCTATTCTGCTGGTCTCGCACTTTCTCTTTTTTGACTGATGTACTTTTAACGAAATTGAATAGCATTGCCGAGCCTCCAGTTGGTTGCCACGCATTTCACCAACACCATTGCTCGTTTTGAACTTCATCTTCAAATGCGGAGTCGAAACGATTGCTCCAAACGTATTCAGCATTGGTCGTCCCACAATCATATTGTATGCAAATGGTACATCTACAACAAAAAAAGTCACACGATTCGTTTTTGATTTCGACCCCGCTCCCAACGACACATCTAACTCAATCGATCCCTTGGGCATAATCGAGGATCCCGTAAATCCAACTAAGGGAGTGCTGACACAACGCAACCGAGTTCCATCCAGTTCCATTTTTTCAAGACGTCCCAAAAGATAATATCTGCCGAACTCCTGTATCAACCAAAACCTTATGTACCACAAAATTCGCAACATCCATTGAAATCACCATAGGATCGTTGTGAGGACCGTGCATGCCTTCGTAATCACTATCATCAAAACTGATAACCTCGTTCCTTGAACTCGATCCACCAGTAAGCGAAAATATTCGTCCCGTTCCCCACGGGGGTAGCTTGTACGACCCTCCCTCACATATCTTTTCCTCGCGTTCGAAGAATCTCCATCAGTCGGCCCCCCAGCTATCATATGTATTTCTCGGCGAACACCATGTTTGTGTGCGTCTCCCGCTTCAACTCTTCTCTCCGTAGGCTCGTGATTACGAGTACCGTCATTACGGTGATATCTCTGTTTGCCTCGTGATTACGAGGACCGTCATTACGGTGGTATTTATTTCTCTCGTAATTACGAGGACCGTCGTTACGGTGATGCGGAGCTTGCTCGTTATAACGAGGGTTGCCGCGTGGGCGCTCATTGTTAAAGCGATGATTATCGCTTCCGTGGTCTTCCATCCTAGACTGGTCGTAGTGACGAGTCTGATTACCCCTTTCAACAGATCTCTCTCGCGATCGTTCGTGAGAACGACTGCGGGGTCGGTAAAGTTCCGTAACACGAGTGACTTCAGGAGCTCTTGTTTCTGCCAATGTTCGATCAATAAAATCGTTCAACACCCCGGATTTAATGAGTCGTTCAATTTCATCTTTCAGTTGAAAACATTCTTCCGTGTTGTGACCATGATCTTTATGGAATTCACAATATCTATTCATGTTCTTTTTCACACCATTTTTCATTGGTATGGGTCGTTGAACTTGATTCGTACGCAACGCAGCAAATAGAATTCGTGTACGAGTCGAGTTCAACGGTGTATAATGGTCAAACTGTGGTCTACGGGGTCGATCAAGGTCTCTCCTTGACCCCGTTCCCTCATATCGTTCAGATGCATATTTTTCTTTACGACCTCGAGAGTCGTTTAGAACTTGCAAGTTATCCGAGTCCTTTAACTCATTCATTTCTTCTTCGTTGATATACTCTCCCGCCAATACCATCAACTCCTCATGGGATCGAGGAGGGCGGCGAGAGAGTGCATCATTAAAGTTTCCCTTTTTAAAGCCTCTCATAAGGAAGCTTAACATTAATTCATTATTAAGTTCCGGAAGGTCCATGGCTTCTTGATTAAAGCGATGTATAAATTTACGCAGGGACTCGGTTGAGCCCTGCTTCAGTCCCATAATCACAGATATAGACTTTTTAGTCTTTTTGTTACTAGCAAAGTGACTTTCAAACTTATGTTTCAATCGGGCATACGACTCTACGGAAGCGGGAGCGAGACTCATGAACCAGTCTTGAGCCCGACCCACCAGAGTCGTAGTGAAAATTCTAGCATTAATGGCATCCGATTGTCCTTGTAAAGACATCAACAGCTCGTAAGACGTAATATGGGGTCTCGGATCCCCCGTTCCATTCAACTTTAGGAAATCTGGCATTCGAAATAGTCCATTCGGAACTTCCGTCATGATTTCAGTGACAAAAGGACTATTGTGGGTCATCAACATAGGGGCTGGCCTCGTCTGTACAGGCCCGCGAATTTTTCCATCCTCACACATCTGTCCTCTTCGTAGTGCACCATTCGTCGTCGTATACCCGGCGACTCCATCGCCTTAGCTTTTCCTCTTCGTTCTCCCTCCTCTTGTCGAACACTAATAACATCGTCATCGCTCAATGACTCTCCCTCCCTCTCACAATTCTCCTCTTCTCGAAACAAACTTCTTTTTGCAGACAGATCCGTACGAGGCTCTCCCACATTAGGAGTTGTCGGAGTGCGGGTAAGATACTATTTCTTCTTGAGCATACTCTTTCATCCTCCTGTCCAGCTCTTCTTTTGTCATTGTGATGACTGCACTCGTTCCTCCGTCAGCAGGCACATCAGCAATCAACTCTTCCTCCTCCTTAACTTGTTTATTCTTCATCTTAACCTCGATCTTTATACTCACGAATCTCAGCAACCTCAAAGTAAGGTTCCCACAGACGGCGCCAACTGATCTCCCTAATCCGATGACTAGGACTCACAGTCTGGAATGATTAGAATCACCCCTTGAGTATGATGATAAAGTGTTACGGCTGCACTCAATAGTTATTAAGCTACCTACGTACCTAATAAGGATCAAGCCTACGTAGTTCTATCTTAGGTGTGATGTTCGGAATCGTACTCCTCAACGAATCTAAACTTCAATTTATATGTTTATAGGATCGTACTCCTCAGTCTATAGACTCGTTGAGCATATACGAGGCTAATTTTTGAGCAAATACTCTTTTGATTTCAACCCCCAATAAATGTTATGAGGGGGGTATTTATAGAGAACACCTTGTACCAACGGTTGTTGGGTATTCATAGGATGTTGACAGGTGGCTACAATAGACGGTGGATGACTCGTTCTAGTGGGGTCGGGTCATGAAACGACCCGACCCGATACTGTTACTTAGCGCGGACCTAGTCTAGTGATTTCGGTGTTTGGGCCTCCGGTGGGCCTAACTCTTCATTCAATTGGACTTGGGCCTTGTGGCATAGTGTGTCATTTTACTATATCATTCGTGTAGGCATTGTAAAAACTTTAACATTGCACTAAACGTCTGTCATGTAGGCATATAAAATACTCAACGAATGTGGTAAATATACTTCAATGTTGCACTAAGTGTACTTCAAGTAGGCACATAAAATACTTCTTGTATGTGAAGCATACACGTTGCACTAAATGTATTTCGCGTATGCACATTAAATACTTCACATATGCGGTGCAAATTCTTTTACGTTGCACTAAATGTATTTCACATGTTTATAATTAGTACTTCATGTAGGTCTATATTATATTCTATGTAAACGTGGTAAATATTGTCACACTACTATATTTCTCCATTGTGGTATTTATCACTTTATGATGCACTATTGAAATAATAGAAATTTACAATTATATACGCAATTTTATGATATAAGAAGAAAGAAATGTTAATAAATTTCTAACTTGTAGTACTTATTATTATTCGATGCAATATCGAAGCAATGAAATTGTGTATTTTTTGAAAGGAATGGAAATTCTTCCAAATCATCATTTTTACTAGAACTCAAGTGCCAAAATGATAGAAGTGAAGATATCGGAAGCATCTGTGAAGAATCTCATTCTGACCATCATGATTACTGTGAAGTACAACTCTCGTATTCTCATTAAAAAGATTTTGTTGTGTTTATCATCCTTAAAAGTGTATACTTTTTTTAGCTTCTTTAAAATCTTGTTGTTGTTCCACCAAATTATTTAATAATTTTTTAGATGTGAGAAAATGATTTTGTATCTAATTTTAGTTACGTTGCATATGTAGCTTGAACAATCTTAATGTATTGTGAAATGTGTTTTTGAAAGATTTCGAGAATCAAGTTTCATTACATCAAATATGGTTAATATGGATCTCAATTTATTCCTTTTCTCGTGGAGACAAAATCAGCTCACCATTAAATACCTTCCATTGATAACAAAGAGGTTGTCTGGTCAGTTTATCTTTGGACACCTTCCACGAGCAAATGTGGTATTATTAATGCAATAATTGAGTGCTTAATACATATAGATGTAGGGTTAAATATTCAAGAATATAGTATATGACACATAAGATTTTTGTGGTATTAATAATGCAGTACTTGATGCATATAGACGTCAAATTATTCATTTAATAATGTAGTACTAAATGCGATGTCGATGTGTGGTAGTTCTGACGGAGAACACAGACTATTCAGCGAGGTGTACGAATAAATTTTTTTAAAAAATATTAATTAATTACGAAGTGGATGGACAAACAATAGTGGTAGCATTCTATTATGCTGATGATGAGCACGAGCTACTAGTTTCGATGTATTCTTGATCTTTTAAGAAACAAATTTATTTACAATGGCGAGCAGAAGTGACAGACTGACACTGATGATGGTAACGACAATATTGTTATATTATTAATGCAGTAATGCAACGGTCGAAGCATATAGATGTGGTATGATATATTCAACAATCCATTAAATAATACATATGGTTATGGTACTATTGATGAAATAATGGAATACTTGATGGTACTAATTTTTTTAAAAAATATATTGGTAAATGGTGAAATTTTGGAATACACCAACTTACAGGACCACAAATACAATGTAGGCCCTGATAGACATGACATTTATTTAAACCTTACGTGAATCACTACAAAAATACAAGGCTTTAGAGACGAAAATTAGAGATAGATATTTTTCCGTCTCAAATCAGAGACGGATTTATTTTTAGTCTCAAATCAGAGACATAAAAAAATTTCCGTCTCTAAATCGGTCTCAAATCTGAATTTTTGACAGAGACGGAATATTTTGTCTCAAGTTTTTAATTTTGAGACGGATTTACATACGAAAATTTCCGTCTCAGATTTCAGACAGAATGTTTCCGTCTCAAAGCAGAGACGGAAATTTCCGTCTTAGATTTCAGACGGAAATTCCGTCTGAAATTAAAATAGAAAAAAAATTGTTGCCGGCTAAACTCAAACATGTGACCACACGTCTGCAGATTGACCTTACCACCGCTACACTAAACTCAAGTTCTATTAATCAATCCCATTTATTCTATTTATATCTAATTTTAACAATAAAAATAAATAATAAATAAATTTTAACAATTTTAACTAAAACATCTATTATTTCTCATCAGCCGAACTTCATCAGCTCCGTCTTCTCCTTTTGCTCGTCCGCTGGACTTCGAAGATTTGAAGAGTCCTAAGCTCCGTCTCCTCCTTTCGCTGCGATTTGGTGTGTGCTAGGGTTAAAACATTTTCAGATCTAAATTCACATTCCAATTCAGATCTAAACTCACAGCCTTAAAACATTTTCAGATCCGAATTGGACACCGGCGACCACCAGGCGATAAAAACCCTACACCGACGAAAGAGTTCGATTTGAGTTGCGCCGTGAACAACCAAATTAGACGCTGCGATTTGAGTTCGATTTCAGATCTAAATTGGACGCGGCGATTTGAGTTTCGCTCCGTCTTCCATGCGGAATGGAGCTAGGTTTTGGCTTACAACTCTGTTGAAGAATGTTAGTATTTTCTTTTATTATAGCAATGTGATTTTATATCTTGCATTTTCTATGTGATCTCTGTTTACGTGTGCTATCTGTCTGTTTCTGTGTGTTTGTGAAATTTTTGGTCTTATGAGATATGGATTTGATGGAAATAAAGTACTTAAAAACCTAGTAATCATATGCTGGTCTATTGACTGTTGTGGTGTAGAATTTTTGGTTCCAATCCTTATGGTTACACGACCAATCAAAACTACCACGAATAGAGATATGTTTCTGGGAGAAAGTTTAATGAAGCTATATATCATTACTTGTTTGCATTCTTTAAAACATGTTTTTACTTATTTGATTTTGGAGCTCGTAATGTTAATTCGTCATAAGAATGTACTAATCTTGAGATAAGGTTCCCAAAATGAACTCTATCTGCTAATCCCCAGGTTTCCTCTAGAATGTTTAATCAACATGTTTATAGGGCTCTACATATATATAAACTTCCATCCATGCAAATGCACGAAGGAAAGAAAGTCAAGTACTAACGGACATATTCATTGTAGAGAATTTAACCAGCAACATATAATTCATTTTCCCACTAAGTAGAGTGTTGCCAGTTCACAAGTGGTTGAGAAACAGTGGTTGAGAAACAATGGTTGAGAACCAATGATTTAAGCATGAAATACCAAGGCATTCCTAGTTGCTTTTATGACCAACCAATAAAGCAGCTTTTATTTCTCTAATTATGACACACTGGTTTGTATTTCATGACAATAAGAATAAAATAAATTTGACAACTAAAAGTTGAAAGATAATCTTATGAGGTAAGAGACCAACAACAGAAGTATTAAAAATTAGCTAAGGTGCACTAGTGTTCATTAGTTGTTACCATCCAATGTTTGTGCATCTATTGCAAAGAAATCCACTTTTCCGAGTGTAACTTTAAAGATCCTTGCACCAAATTCTCTCTCGTAACGTTTGATAATCTGCATTACATAAATGTGAAGATAAAATATAAAGACTATACACTGCATTTAGAAGAGGAACAACTAGTACTTGAGCCGAGAGTTATACATATACTGCATTTAGATGAGGAACAGCTACTATTAAGGTCTATCTCTAACCCCAACAATTGGTGACAATTGTAATCTTCATTTCCCAGCTAGTTTGCAATGTGACCTTTGAACTCTATTCTTTTGAATACTCATAAAAGTAACAGTGACTCTTAAGTTTTGACTCAATTAACTTTACCATCTCTTTTGAAGAAAACAATATCTAAACAATATACAGTTTTATAGAATCTTAAGATAAGGTTCTACGATGTACTAATGTACTAATGTACAAAAATTCCATCTATGTTTGATAAGGGAATTTTACATTACATGATGCTTATTTGAAATTAAATGAAACTCATTTTTTCTCTAGCAGTTGGATGAGTTAGTTGCTGAGAATACTATAAACATAGATTGGAGGCTCTCTTTTTATCTCAATTTGATTGCTCATACCTCCTACAGTGTGACTGTAGCAATTTGCAGGTAATTTTGATCTTATGATGTCCGGCAAATTTTCCTTTATTAATTTTGATCAGATTCATATGCATAGTGTATTTGATGGTCCATCTATTCCTTTTTTGACATTATGTTGACATTTCAAGATCATATTTATCTATTTTCTAATCTTTTACTGAAATATGTAGTGTGTGGATTGTGACACGTGCCAATTTACTTGTCAGTTAAGGTATAGGTGGGATAATTTCACGGACAGCCAAATGAGAAGAGTTTGGGATGAAAATGCGGGTGCTCGGTTTAGAGAAATGCTTTATAGTGCTAGAAAAAAGGCGATGGAAAATGCCTGCAAGCAACTAGGTAAAAGAGCAAACCCATTAGACATGGTAGGTAGGGGTCCAATTTGGATGAGCAAGGACATATGGAACGAACTAGTGGAGAAATACTTCTCTAAAGATGACTACATAGAAAAATGTAAACAAGCTCAGCAGAATCGCTTGACCGAGAAGGATGGCTCCATCACAAAGCATACATGTGGTTCCATTCCTCGTGAAGCTCATCGAGAGAAAATGGTAAAGTTTAATTTAAAGTTTAATTTAAAATCCTATAATCTCTTAAGTGGAAATTTATTCAACACTGATTATTATTATTTACAATTAATGTAGGTAAACACTCTTAAGCGTGATGTAGATAATTTTGAGCTTTTTGAGCGGTGCCATAAAACTAATCAAGGGGTCGGGGAGTTTGTTGACAACAAATCAAAAAGAATCAGTGTGAGTATCTCTTGTCTCGACTGCCTTTTGAATATTGTTTGATCTACTAGTGAATTATTAGTATTATTGTTTTGTTAATTTTTATACTCTATGCACATGAGGAATACAGAGCAAAACATGGTTGCAGCGATGCCTCTTCTTTACCTTCGTTCGATCTTTCATCATGGTGTGATGTCACTGGGGGGCCATCAAAGGGCCGTTTATACGGATTTGGGCGTAGCCAAACTAGGAGAACTTCGAGTGGGAGCTCAGTAAATTCAACATATACAAGAGAGCATGAGGAAAAATTTGATGAGATATCAAAAGCATTGGAGGATGTGCGTGCTAAAGCATTGAAAATTGTGGAACAGTCTAGGAGGAGGGAAGAAGAAAGTAAGAGGATGATTGAACGTACACTCGAGGAGGTACGAAAAAGGGAAGAAGAAGCTAGAAAGAGGGAAGAAGAGGCTAGAAAGAGGGAAAAAGAGGTTAGAAAGAGGGAAATAGAGGCTCAAAAGAGGGAAGAGGAAGCTCTGAGGAGGGAGGAAGAAGCTTGGAGGAGGGAAGATGAGACTCGAAAAATGCATGAGACGGTTCGCAAAATGATTCAAGAAATTGGGTACACAAATCACCAATATGCAGGTGGATCTAGACCCCAGGAACAACGTGACATAATTTGATAATTATTATTGTGGAGGTAAATATATCTTTATTCTAAACATGGTGGCTGTTGAAATGATAATTTGAATATCTAAACATGGTGGCTATTGAAATAATATTCGCTTTGTCTTCTAATAATTTGCCTTTTGTTTTTACTATCAACATGTGCTTATTCCTGTGAAGTTTAAAGTGATAGGATATGGTGTTCATTTTGTCTTCTATTTTGTGCATCTGATAACTTAAGCACACTTCTTTTGATTTTCTACTTTGTTGGTTTTGATGCATATATTGAGTGCTAAATGATATAAATCTTGGAAGGTTGCATAAAAATCTCTTGAATTGTGAGTTGATTTAAGTAGTTCCAGTTTCATATAAGTTATTTTGTGTCCCTTACTTGAGTGTTTTTGTTAATAGAAGAACTGGATGAATCACAAGGGTATCAGAAAAAGAAAAGAGGTGCGTCTTTTCTCGTTTCCTTTTCTGTGTAGGCAATCAGGAGAGCAGTGTGCTTTTGTGTCACTTACTTAGTGTTTTTGTTACCTAATTTAGGTCTCCCTGTCCTTCAATTAAAATCGGCTTTATTTTAATTGGAGAATAGAACCTTTAGTTTAATTCCTTTCTGATTCTTTAGTAGAGTTCTAGCATTTATTTTGCTTGGTGAATTGTTAGTAAATATTAATTTAGTGTCTACTGTCATTTATTTTGCTTTAGTTTTTGTTCAGAATATGAGAGACGTCAAACGTTCCATAGTCTACGATTGACCTTACTTTCCGTGTAATAACGTTGGCAGCCTTATGCACGATATGGATAATAAAGAAAGTTCCAGACCTGGCAGAGAACTTTATAAATCCTGCTGCTGCCTTAGTGAAAGAAAAACACCCTGGAGTTTTATTAACTGGAGTCCAACTTTGTACAAATATGTGTAAAGTCAGTACAGAGGCTCTCGAGTATCTCAGAAAGGTAATTTTACTGTGAAACTGTGTATTTCCAATACTGCTATCTTGAAATATTTTGATCGTCTTTCATTTTTCCAATCCATGGTTCCAAAAATGCATAGATGGCTTGGTTAAAGTTCTAAGGGATCTTGCAAAGAGTCCATATGTACCTGAAGACGATGTTTTTGGAATCGTAGATCTTTTTCTTCACATTAGATTGCTCAAGCTTTTGCATAAGGAGATGCTTATGCTATGAATGATATTAGTGGTGTCTATTTTGTTAATTAGATGGATTGTCTTGTTATGTTTGTTAATAAAGTTGATTTTTGTTTGGATTGCTAGTTTTAGACTGTTAATAGATGAATATTTGACACATATTTGTCTTTCATGATTAAAGATGGTAGTATGGTTATGAATTTAGATTTTGTGATTTTTTTTTGGTTTATGTTGTTTGTAATGAATAGGTGCGTAGAGAATTAACACAAAAAATAGAAATTTAGATTCTCAACTCAGAGACAAATTTAGAGACTAAAAATGCCGTCTCAAACTCAGAGACCGATTTTGAGACCGAAATTCCGTCTCAAATCAGAGACGGAAATTTCAATCTCAAATTTGAGACGGAAAATTCCGCCTCAAATCAGAGACGGACATTTCCGTCTCTGATTTGAGACGAGACCTTCACCCACCTTTTTTTAGACCAAAAAAATCCGTCTCAAATGAGTATTAGAGACGGATTTTGGGGTATCAGAGACAGAAAAATCCGTCTCTGATACCCTGTTTTCTGATAGTGAATATAAATGAATCTTAATATTAGAAAGTAATAATAAATGTTATGGAGTTAGGATTTGGTTTGAAGAAACACGCTCTCATATTATTTAGTAATTAAACAATTAAAATCATGATATGATATTTTGTGCAAAATAAATTAATACATATAGTCAATCTATGTTAGGATAGTGAATATAAATGAATCTTAATATTAGAAAGTAATAATAAATGTTATGGAGTTAGGATTTGGTTTGAAGAAACACGCTCTCATATTATTTAGTAATTAAACAATTAAAATCATGATATGATATTTTGTGCAAAATAAATTAATACATATAGTCAATCTATGTTAGGATTTAAAATGACTAACTTTGTAAAAACTAATTTTTTGTGGATTTCTTATGTTGAAAATATTAATGTGCTACCACATTAAAAAATATGGTATGATATTCAAATAATTAAGCATTTACACCTTTAGGAAAATAATTAAAAATAACAAAATCTTATGGTCGGATTTCACATTATATAAGTGGGCAATGTTTTTTCTCTCCCAATAAACCATCAACTATAATGGCATCTCCAAATTTTCTTTGTTCCATGCTAAAAAGTATTTTTAGTCTTATGATCATAGGTATTACCTTTGGAGTATCAAATTCTATACAAGACAAGCCTTTTAAAACTTCACTCAAAACCCTATGTGAAATGAGTCTTTACCCAATTACATGTTACCATAGTCTGACACCTCTTATTGACTCAAAACACGACTCATTTGATTCTCTAGTTTTATATAAGCTCTCTATCCAAACATCCATAACCGAAGTTTCAAGGGTGTATAAAGACTTTTTTGAAAATGGAATATCAACACAAAAATTAGAAGATTTAAAAGACATAAGAAGTTTGATATCACCAATAGAAAGTTGTCATGTACTTTTTTCCCTAGCATTGCACAATCTAAATTGGTCACTACCTACCCTAATTACTACCGTGAAAATACTTGAAACTCGAGGCGATTATAAAACATGGCTAAGTGCTACTATAGCTAACTTGCAAACATGTATAGATGGCTTTGAATATGCACCTGATGGAGTAAGAAAGATTGTCACTGAAAATTTGGAGAATTCCACTAAGCTTGTCAGCAACAGCCTTTCCATCATATCTAAGATTGATGAATATTATACCGGCTCACAAGATGAGCCCGATAGAAATATTACGAGTGATAGGGATCCAGCTTGGTTGTCTTTTGAGGATAAAAAGATTCTCTATGATTCAAAGACAATGGTGAAACCAGATGTTGTTGTGGCAGCAGATGGATCTGGAAAATACAAGACAATAAGAGAAGCCCTCAATGTTGTACCCCTCAATAGTAATCGAAGATTTATTATTTATGTAAAGAAGGGAATATATAATGAAATTGTAAGGGTGGAGCAGAACAAATGGAACGTAATGATGTTTGGTGATGGAATGGACAACACAATTGTTTCTGGAAATCTCAATGTTGCTTCGGGAACATCAACCTTCATGTCTGCCACTTTTGGTAACTTTTTCATTTATCTTGTTACATATTAGGCATTATACTGATAAGTAAAGGTCAGGAAATATATAATACAAATTAAATAACATTCAAAATGTGTGTGTATATACACACACACACACACATTCATGAATGATCCATCAGTTAACATCCATACATCAAAAAGTCCGTCATCCATGCATGTTATCATTTAAATGTATGCAGGTGCTTTGGGTAAAGGATTCATTGCCAGGGACATGGGATTTCAGAATACTGCAGGGGCAGCCAAGTTTCAAGCAGTGGCCTTGTTATCAGCTTCTGACCAGTCTGTTTTCTATAGATGTAAAATGGATGCATACCAAGACATTCTTTGTACATATAGCAATCGGCAATTTTATCGAGAGTGCAAGATATATGGTACTGTAGATTTCATATTTGGATTTGCATCGGTTGTAATCCAGAGTAGTTCAATACTTGTTAAGAGACCCTTACCTGGACAGAAAAACACAATAACTGCACAAGGGAAATCTGTTGCAAATTCAATTTCAGGCATTTCAATTCAAAACTGTAATATTCTTGCTGCTGAGAATCTTGTTGGTGTTAGAACTTTTCTTGGTCGGCCATGGAAGGATTTCTCCACTACTATTTTTATGGAAAATCAATTAGGAAGTTTAATCGATCCTCAAGGATGGTTACCCTGGATTGATAATGTTACACCACCTGGTACTATATATTATGCTGAGTACAACAATAAGGGTCCTGGTGCAATCACTACAAATAGGGTTCAATGGAAAGGAGTGAGAGTTAACATCAATCCTGGTGAAGCAAGCAAGTTTACAGTAAAATCATTTATTAGTGGAGCTCAATGGTTACCTGCAACAGGTGTTCCATTCCAACAAGGCTTGTGATCAATTTGCTTATGAAACATCATGTATTAAATTGGATACATCCTTGTAATCGGAACATATGAATATGAGGTTCAAATAATATATATATATACATATGGTTTCATGATTAATGCAAATCACAAGGTGTGCTGATAAATAAAAAAATTATTACACAATTAATGATCTATATGTTTATCGCTGGTTCATACAATTGATCAATAATATAATTAAACATATTTTTTTTAACAAGAAACGCACAACTATATTAAGTTAAAGAAACAAAAGAGTCTTAGTACAACAACGAGAAATAGAATGAGAAAATGTAGAGTGCAAGTCAAACATTAAACATAAATATTAGTCCCAAGTGGCATACGAAAAGGGTGTAGAAAGAGATGGTTGAATAGATCCTAAAGTTCTTTTAGCTTAAAAAATATCCGTACTACAAAATATTTTTCAACGCTTACTGAATAGCTAAGAGCTTATGAAAAACTTATTAAAGATAACTTAGACATAGATTTTAAGCAATTAACCAAAGTAGGGTTAAGGCTGATAACTCTTATATCAAGGTTTGCACAACGGAAATAATTTTAGTCTTTTTAATTTGCGTTCGATTACAACTTAGTCACTTAGCTTGTTTGTAGGCTTTTAGGAATGATATGAAATAGGGATACAAGAAGTAATAATGTAAATGACCCAAGATATTTGTAAGTTTCACTGGGTTTATGTAATCTGAGCTATGTCCTTCTTCTCCTTTTGTACTTGGAGGAAATTTGAATAAATGATATCCAAAGCTTCACACAGAATGCTTCTACAAATAGCGAATCACACAAAGATGATCTTAAGCTCCTTGATCACACAAACTTCAACTCTCTAAGATTCTTCTTCAATATCAAGCTTCTTTCATCCAGAAATAATGCTTGATCTTCAACTTTCTTCTTCACAGGGATGAAGGGTTGGAGGGTTATTGTCACTAGGCTTTGTTTGTTTTTAGAAGTTCGAACAACTTTAAATATCTCAATAGAAGAGCACGTTTCTTCTAAGGAATATGTTTGAGATACTTTATCTCACTCCAGATATGTGATGTCATACTGATATTAGAAAGATCTTTGTCGATGTTGAATGTGTGAAGTCTCCTGCTGGTATGGGACAGTGAAAAGATGAATCACAATCATTGTGGTTGGTAGTAGCCTGGCATAGTACTTTATCTCGCATATGCAGGAAATATGATATTATGTTGATTACATAGATTCCTTATGTGGACTATTGATTGTTATCATCCGGACCTAATTGCAGCATGGAGGTTCGTGACCCGTGCGAGCAGCATCGAGCTTGTCATAATTCTTGGTACAGCCCCATGGTTTCCGATCCCCCCCCCCCCAATCTCCACATATTGACGAAGGGGTCATAGTTTTAGACATGCACCCCGGGCGTGTCAGTTTTTAGCAAGGTAATTCCTTGCATTTAGAGAATAAGGTAGCTATTCATATTTCTTTTTCTTTATTGCGAGTATGTATTGTATGATGTTGGATATCGATTCGGGAAGATGGCTAGAAGCTATGAAATCCGAGATGGACTCCATGCATTTCAACAAGGTTTGGACCTTGGTAGACCAGCCAGATGGGATAAGACCCATAAGCTGCAAGTGGGTTTACAAATGAAAGCTTGCAGCTGATGGAGAGGTGGAGACCTATAAGGCATGCCTAGTGGTGAAAGGGTTTACTCAAAGACAAGGCATTGACTATGAGGAAACCTTCTCACCAATGGTGATGCTGAAATCAATAAGGATACTTCTAGCCATATCTGCACATTCCTACGAAATTTGGCCGATGAATGTTGTTAGGAATTTCATGTTAGATGTTTTGATGATGACAATGAGGATTACTTGTTAGACCCCAAAATATGTAAGTTTGATTTTAGTAGAAATCATGTATAAGCTTTGAAGCGTTAGAATTGTGATAGGCTTTAAAGGCTTTGTTTTATTTTTATTCTAGATTGTTAGGCTAAGTAGTCTTAGGCTGAGCGTCTGATGAATTCTGAGTGAGCTTATCAGCAGTTAAGTTTGAAGACTCAAGCACCTAAAGTCTGAATGAAGATGAAGATTCCAAGCATCCAAACGACCAGCTATATCAAGCGTTCATTAGGACAGAAGTGATTCAAGGATGAATGGGCGTCTATCAGTGACTAGTTTCACCTGAATTTATTTCTAAGTCCAGAAGGAGTTTAATACAAATTTTCCCAGTACATTAAGTGCCAACGGACATTTATTTCAAATGCATTAAATGTGATAAGCTCTTTCGGACGTACGGAGAAGCCACCATATTGGACTGTCAACTTTCACAGACTGCAGCACCAACTTTTGTGTAGCCGATTTTTCAGGAAAAAGGACAAAAGTTGTTCACTCGCGGAAGTGAGAGACACGCGCGTGTGCTTGTGTCAAATGAACACTTTTTCGAAGAATACCTATAAATAGGACTTCAACAACAAGCCAAAACACACAATTGATTCTAAGCCAAATTGCTGTTGAATTGAAATCTCATTCCTTAAATTCTCAGAAAAGCCAAAATATTCAAGCAAACATTCTCTTTGCTTTTCTTCAAATTCTGAGACAGTCAACCAATATCTCAAACTTTCAATTTGAAGAAACTTACATTAGTATTGAGATATTTCTAGTTGTTTGAACTCTATCAAAATCAAACAAACCATTTAGAAAAACCCCATCCAAGCCTCGTGATCTGTGTGAAGTAGAAGTTGGAAACCTGCATTATTTCTGGGTGAAAGAAGCAAGAGGATAGAAGTGATTTGGATCAGAAATCTGTGTGATCAAGGAGCACAAGTCATCGACATCCATCTCTCCCTAATTTGTAGAAGATTATGTGTGATTCTTTGAGAATCATTTTAGTCGATTGCCTCCAAGTGATCAAGGAGAAGAAGGACGTAGTTGGGATTACACCACCGAACAAACCTTACAAATATTGTGTCATTTATTTACAGTCAATTTCATTATTATCATATCATTACATAAATCGATTAAGTAAAACACAATTAAAAGCTAAGCAACTAAGAAACAGTTTGTGACGCTAAAAGCTTTCAAACAAGAAGACTATCAAATCAATTCCTCTGTGCTAACACTGATCAAAGAAGTGAACGCTTAAACCTATTTGGTTATAGTATTCAAATCTTGAAATCTAAGTTATCTTTCTAAAAACAGTCTTCAATAGACGCTCAGGTAAGTGCCCACTTTTCAATCGTCCAACACATTTTTTTAATACGAATTTTTGAAGTCGAAAAAGACTTCAGGATCTATTCAACCTCTCCTTCTAGACCTTTTTGTATGCCACTTAGGACCAACAAGTGGTATCAGAGCGGTTAAAATTGAAATTTTAAAATTTCCAAGCATAACAGCTTGTTTAGATCCTTTTCAAATCAAGTTGCTTTAAATTTTCCTTATGGCATTTGCTAAAGTTTCCAAACTGACTGAGTCAAACTATGACACATGGAAAGTTAAAGAATTTACATATCTCTGTTCATGTGATGATGACATGTGCGCTATTATTTCAGATGGGCCAATCAAAATATATAAGGTTATCACTAGAGCGCCTGGAGCCACGGAAGACACTCCGGATGGTTACGTAGAAAAGCAAAACAAGAATGGTCCCCAGATGAGCGTCGAAGAGCAAATTTGGACAATGTTGGTCGTAATGCTCTATATACAGGTATCGGCGATAATGACAACTTATTCAACAAGATTAAGTCATGCAACACTACTAAGGAAATCTGGGATAAGTTAGCCATAATTTGTGGTGGTTCAGCTCAGATTAAAGAGAACAAGCTTTCCATTGCCAAGGAAAGGTTTAACAGTTTCAAGATGTTTCCCAATGAGACTTTAGAACAATTGGATATAAGATTCACAGCTCTTACTACAAAATTGATATCTTTGGGTATGGATTTACAAAATCGGGAAATGGTGGTCAAAATCTTTAGAAGTCTACCTACTAGATTTTTGATGAAGACAACAGCTATGAGAGAGTCAAACAATTTGGATAGTTTAACTCCAGGAGATGCTTTTTCGGAACCCAAAGGATTTGAGTTTGAGTTGAATTCAACTAGTGATGCAGTGAGCAGTCCGGTGATTGAGTCTGGAGCATTTATGGCATCAATCAAGGGTAAATCGAGCAACAAGGGAAAGGTTTCAGATATTAGCAAGGAAGAGGAGTTGGCTTTACTGAATAGATTCAGGAAGTTCTTGAGATATGAAAAGAAAGGAAAAGGTTTCAGCAATTAAGGACAAAATTCATATCAAGTGCCTGGACCAGTACAACAACAGTTTCAAGCGCCTAGTATTCTGTTCCTAAAACCCAAGCGCATGTTCAGTACCAAGCGTCTACTCAAAATCTCTCAGCGCAAGTGGTTTCAAAACCACACAATGCAAGGTTAACAAATGAACAAAAGGTGAAAACTAATCTTTGTTATAATTGCAGGAAACCAGGGTACTACCAGGTAAATTGCTCTTATCCAAACGTATCTAAGCCTTTAAGACAGGATTACTTGGATAGAAACCAATTCAGGAGCAACCTTCGTCAACAAGGTTTGCTAGCGGAATCAGAACAAGCGTCCGCACCTGAAGATCTGGAATCATCAGAGGAGAGCAGTGATGATGATGAGCCAGTGAATGACTAAGCGCTTATCTATCTCATGGCCAGAGATGATGAAGCGTCCTCTGAGGTAAACACTAAATTATCACTTCCTCTTTCATATGATGAATTGCTTGACAAAGTCAAAGAATATTATAATGATTGTCAAGATGCCGCTAAATTACATCAAAATCATATTCATATCATTTCATCACTTAAAAGTGATAATGTGACGCTCAAAGCAGAGTTGCGAGTTCAGCAACAATGCATTGAGAAGAACAAATCACTTGAAAGTGATATAACTGAAAAGTGACTGTAATATAATAGTCAAGAGAGAAGTTGAGTTGATTGCTAGACTTGCTAAATCAGAATAGCTCGTCTCATCATTATCCAAAGCGTCAAGAAAGCTAGACAATGTGAGTGAGATAACAAGGTTATTTGGTGGAAAGATCGGTTTAGGATGCAATAAATTCCGTAAACAACCAAACAAACCTAATGTTACGCAAACAACAAAGGAAAGGTTCACAAGGTCAAACACAAAATGAACCGAGCGACAATGGTACCAGGCCAAATGAGAAAGCCAAAGCTAACTCAGGCAAGCGTAAGGCAAAGGCAAACGATTCACAACGACGGGTTCATCCAAACGCTCAAAAAACTAAGGACAAATCTAACCACTGTGAATCAAGAGCTAAGCGTCTAGCACCAAAAGTGCAACCCAATCCAGCTCCAAGGAAAGACCAACGTCAATATCCAAGGCAGTCAAGATCATATTATCGATACTATGATAATTATGATTATGACTATGATTATGATTACTATTATAATCTAGGATATTATTATACACCCAAAAAGCACACACAACACAATGTGAAACCCAAGAAGGCCAGTGTTCCTACAATGAAAACTAGGCAAATATGGGTTCCTAAAGTTCTAATTCAAACTAATGATGCTACTAATGTTAAAGGACCCAAGCAACAATGGGTACCTAAACAGAAATAGAACTTCCATTTTGATTGCAGGTACCTAGAGCCAGAGCCGATACATCTGTTTGGTACTTCGATAGTGAATCGTCGAGGCACACGACTATTTCCAAGGATCTATTGATCAACTATCGAGCTGCCAATGGTCCTCAGGTTGTATTTGGTGATAACTCCAAAGGTAAAACCAAAGGTATAGGTAATGTGCATAGGGGGAACATCGTGATAAGTGATGTTTATTATGTTGAGGGTCTGAAGCACAATTTATTAAGCATAAGTCCATTTTGTGATAAAGGCTTTGAAGTCATATTCTCAAGCGACTAAGTCTACTAAATGGAAAAGTAAAAGAACTAACAACGTATATTTGGTAAATTGGGGTTCAACAACTTATAACAACCCAACATGTTTTGTTGCTAAAAATGAATCTAAAACGGGTTGGTTATGACATAGAAAAATGAATCACCTCAACTTTAAGACAATCACTCAGCTTATAAATCTAAATCTTGTAGAGGGATTACCAAAAGGACCATTTCACAAGGATCCCCTTTGTGACGCTTGTCAAATGGGCAAACAGGTTAAATCATCTTTCAAGAGAAAACCTCATCTATCTACCATTAGAATACTTGAACTACTTCACATGGATCTGTTTGGACCTGTTCAAACGATTAGTGTGAGCGGTAAAAAGTATACATTGGTGATAGTAGATGATTTCTCTTGATTTACTTGGGTGGAATTTCTTTCATCCAAAGATGAAACATGTGACAAGTTAACAACTCTTATTCGGCGACTTCAAACATTGAAAAATATTAAGGTTGCAAGAATAAGAAGCAATCACGGTACTGAGTTTACTAACAAGGTTGTTGAGAAGTTTTGTGCAGAGAATAGACTACATCATGAGTATTCAGCTCCCAAAACTCCTCAACAGAATGGTGTTGCTGAGCGCCAGAACAGAATGCTCATGGAAGCTGCTAGGACGATGTTAACAGAGTCCAAGCTTGCTCCTAGGTTTTGGGCTGAAGCGATCAACACTGCTTGTTACACTCAAAACCGTTGCATGATCAACAAACAGCATGGGAAAACTCCAAATGAACTGTGGAAGGGACGTAAGCCAAATGTTTCATATTTTCACGTCTTTGGTTCTAAATTTTTTATCCATAATAATGGATCCCAAAGCCTAAAGACATTTGATCCTAAAGCGTATGAGGGAATCTTTCTAGGCCACGCCTAATAGAAAGAGTTTTTGCATCCTAAACAAGATCAAATCCAAGGTTGAGGAATCTATTCATGTTGTTTTTGATGATGCTAACCAAGAACCGAGTAAGGTTAATGTGAATGATGTAGGAGTTGAAGATCTGTGTCATCAAGCGTCTAAGATTACCATTGGTGGTGATAGTGACGACGATGATGAGATCTCAGTGCCACCTCCTAAGTTACTCGTGAGGATATTTCGGATAACAATGCAAGATCTGCTAATGATCATGAAGAGAGTGATCATCAAGAGCAAAGAAGGATCTGTGAACTTGAAGCGCCTACGCAAGAGGGAAGTCAAGAGTCTGATCGTCAAGCGCCTGTTCAACCTCTTAACCCTTTCCAACCAGATAGACTATGGCTATGTGATCATCCACCTGAGCAAATTATTGGAGATATTGAAGCGTCTGTTAGGACTAGAGCCGCTACATTCAATGAGGCTATGTTCGCAAGCTTCTATCTCAAATGGAACCTAAGAAAGTGGATGAAGCACTAAGCGACCCAAGTTGGATTGAAGTCATGCAAGAAAAGCTTAATCAGTTTGAGCGTAGTAAGGTTTGGAGCTAACAAGACCAACTCACCAAAGAGTTATTGGAACTAGATGGGTTTATAGAAACAAAATGGATAAGAATGGCATTGTAACAAGGAACAAGGCTAGACTCGTAGCTTAAGGATATTGCCAAGAAAAGGGTATTGACTTTGATGAGACATATGCTCCTGTCGCCCGTCTCAAAGCAATTCGCATGTTTCTAGTGTATGCAACATTCAACAAGTTTACAGTGTATCAGATGGACGTGAAGAGTGCCTTCCTGAATGGTAAGGGTATGGTCTACAAGCTAGACAAAGCACTTTATAGGCTTAAGCAAGCACTCCGAGCATGGTATGACACTCTCTCTATCTTTCTTATTGGTAAAGGCTTTTCAAAAGGCAGCGTTTATACAACGCTATTTAAAATTACCAATGACGAAGATATTCTCTTAGTCCAAATTTATGTTGATGAAATCATATTTGGTTCAACTAACAAGCGTCTGTGTGAGAAATTTTCGAAAATGATGCAAGAACAATTTGAAATGAGGATAATGGGTGAATTAACTTTCTTCTTAGGATTACAAGTTAAATAACTACCTAATGGCATATTTATTAACCAAGCTAAATACACACGAGATATGATTAAGAAATTTAGTATGGAAAATGCATCTTATTCAAAAATTCCAATGTGCCAAACGCTTAAGTTAGATAAAGATGAAAGTGGGAAGAAGGTTGATATCACTAATTATAGAGGTATCATTGGATCACTTCCTTATCTTACTGCTAGTAGACCTGATATTATATTTTCGGTATGCATGTGTGCACGATTTCAGGCTGATCCTAAAGAGTCACACTTAATTGCTGCCGAGAAGATCCTTAAATACCTAAAAGGCACACAAAATGTGGGCTTAAGGTATCTACGGGACTCTTCTTTTGAACTAATTGGTTACTCAGATGCAGATTTTGCAGGTTACAACATAGATCATAAGAGTACTAGTGGTACATGTCAATTTCTAGGTGATAGGTTAGTTTCATGGCATAGTAAGAAACAACAATCCATAGCTACCTCTACAGCTGAAGCTGAGTATGTAGCTGCAGGAAGTTGTTGTGCACAAGTGTTATGGATGAGGCAACAACTTAGAGATTATGGTATAATCTTAAGTCCAACCCCCATTCATTGTGATAACCAAAGCGCCCTAGCAATGACTCAGAGCCCTATTCTTCATTCCAGAACCAAACATATTGACATTAGATACCATTTTCTTCGTGACCATGTTCAAAAGAAAGATATCTCCATGCACTTTATTGGAACTAGAAAACAATGGGTAGATATCTTCACCAAAGCTCTCAACAAACAACATTTTCTCACTTTGAGAAGTGAATTAGGTATGATCGACTTAAATGCTGAATCATTTTCTGCATCATATTTTATTAGATATATAATTTAGGGGGAATCCACTTTTTTATGTCCAAAAGATCTTTGAAAAGTTGTTACAAGTTAACAAATTTAGGAGGAACCTTAAAATTTTACTTGTACCTAACTGCAAGCGTCAATGATCAAAAACTTTCATATGCATGATCATCAACGCTCAGTATTATTTATGCATAATATGTTGGACGCTCAAGCATAAAAAGACTTTGATTACAAGCGTTAACATAAAACAGTTACAACAAGCATTAACAAGTGGTATTTGTTAAGCGTTGAACTTATTCCCTTCAACACTTAATATAAAATTGTTTGTAAAATTCATGCATAAATTTTACACGCTTCTTGACGTAGTGGATAGATTCAAAAGTCTATTTTGGACTCTATTCACACGTTTCCATCACATCAAACTGGCAGGTAATCAAACTTTTCAAAATCACGGTTCAAAGTTAGTACATGTCTGGGTACATGTCAGTATACCACCAGGCGCGTGCATTACACTCTAAAAATTCCAAACGTTTTATAAACTTTAACTCGAAATTCAAATCTTTATATATGGGAGTTACCAAATGTAACTTCCCTCTCTTGCTTAAAACTCGCGTCTGCAGTTAAAAATTTTCATGACTGAGATTAAATAACTTTACACGTGTCTAAATCCTACTAAGACGAGAGAACACAAGTTTTAAAAACTCATTTAATGTGTCATTTAAAACACAATTTCTGCAGAAAAATTATTCACTCTTACTCAAAGATTTCTGCAAAATTACTATCTCTATCTCTTCTTCAAAAAGAAAATCTCAGTTCATCTCTTTCACTAAAATGGCACCAAAGAAATCTACTGCTACTCCTACCGAGCCTACCATCAAGGTTACTGAAGGCCTCGTCATCGACTGGAAGTTTCTATATGAACAACCTCAGATTAACCTGACAGAAATGATGGACTCTGTCACCAAGGCTGGACTTAAAACATTTTTGACTCAATACTCTTATCTGTTTCTGACGGAAGTTGACACCTTCTGAAAAACTACCAAACTCTCCGAAGACAGGAAGTCGATCTCTTATCTCATTCCTCTATCCAAGAAGGAGTCACCAAAAGAATTTGTACTGTCTGCTGCGTCCATTGCCAAGAACTTCAATCTCCCAAATGACGGTGAGGCATTGGATTGTGTTACTCTGGAACTAATTAAAGAAGCAAGGACAACTATGAGTGCTTATGATGGTGTACCATACAAACAGCACTTCAAAAAGAAAGAATTAGTATCTAAATACCGACTGATGGCTGATTTCTGCAGCAAAATCATAGAATGTAGAGTGGGTACTTTTGATAAGGTCAACCCAATACAATTTCAGATGATGACAGCGATACTCGTCAACATCAAGATCAACTGGACTGAGTATATCTTTGGAAGGTTTCGGGAATGTTTAAACACCCCAAATAACCCTTATGGACTTATTTTGAGTGACCTGCTGTATCGCTCAAACTGTGTCTACTCTTTTGGTCAACCTCTGAATAAGGCGAAGTTGTTGGGAAAAGGATTCTAAACAATCTCTTTAATCCTCCCAAAGTTGATGGTGCTACTAGACCACTGTCTGAGCGTCTGGAAGTATGCGAAGTGTCAGAAGAAGAAGTTGAGCGTCCTGCTCCAGAAGAAGCCGTGAAGCTCCCGGCTGTTACAAAGAAGAGGGCTCCCAAAAAGCCCAAGGCTCAAGTTATTCCTTTTCCTCAAAAAGACGATGAAGAAACCGATGAGGATGCAGAGGATAAGATCCTTCTGATCAGGCAGAGGAAGCTGGAAGGTATAATCAAACAAATAGACTTCGAGGAACCAGTTGTTGCTCCTTCCGCTCAAACGCTAAAACTCGTTGAAGGATTCAACGTGAAATAGATCTTTAAGCATTCCAAGACAAGCAAGCATCAAGATGCTCTTGCTCCTGGAGAGCCTGAGATTATTGAGCCAAGCGCTCAAGATATTGCTGCTGTGCCGAGCTCTCAGGGTAAGTTTATTTCTTCCCGCAACATTTCTTTACCTACATCTATGAAGATCCTGCTCTTATAGAGGTAATTCTTGTGCTACAGCTTTAGTTCCAGCTACTGCTGAAGCTTCAATAGACGTCCACCTAGATGTTGAGATGACAGATGTTGTGGCTATTGCCAAAGATATTGCCACCGAAGTTGCTGCAATTGAAGCTGAGGAACCTGCTCCCAAAGAGGTTCAAACATCAACAACTCTTGTTCCGGTTATAACAGAGGCACGCTCAGAAGGTCAGAGTGTTGCTGAAGACGTTGCTATACCCCAACACTTCTTCAAGCTGGACCCGCTGAAAACAATTGATCAGTCAATCAACTACCTGCCTTCAGCGCTTGAAGAAGACTTCATCCCCGCAAGCTATAATGAAGAAAGATACGTCATTGCGGAGAATGAAATTGCGCTGCTGATTGACATGGACAGTAAGATCAGAGATATAGTGTTCAACACTGAGCTAACAGAAATTGAGAGGAAATACTATTTGGTCATTCAACTTGGTAAAACTCCTGGCCAGATACCTTCTTCTCTTATCCTTCAACAAGACAGATAAGGTGGCAAAACTCCTAAAGGTGATGCGGATCTGGCTTACTACCTCGACTACGGGCACAACAAGCCAACTGGTTTCATTCTAAGAGACTACAACATCAGAGTGTATGATCCTTTTCGCCCAACCTTCCTCAATCCTCCAGAGGCAGTCTTAAACAGAGAAGGCTACACACATTTTCCTCACATAGCAAACAGTGATGAGAACAGGACTTCTGTCAATCCACTTTGACTGTGGAAGAATAAAGTAATTCATGCCGGTGAGCGTCTAGCATCGCTAACGAATGTGATTCAATCAGAAGCTAATGCATACTTTGACAGCGTCTGGAATGCTAGCTATCAAGCTGGTAGATATCGCTTTGAATCTATTAGAGATATCCACCATCAAGGCATTCGAGCGTTGGTCAATGCAGATGCTGACTACTGCATGAATGAAGTCAACTAGGTTGAAGCGTATGTGGGTCATCAATAGACTTTCACAGAGTTAGTTCAAGCTCCCCACCTTTTTGGCATAGGCATGAATGATAAGAAGCGTCAATTCACCAAATATTGCCTTAGGAAGCATCAACAGAAAGTTGGGCATGTTCTCAAGCTCCCAATAATTGGTCATCAGATTGAGCAGTGTTTGCGTCAAGAGCTTCGCAGACTTTCCACAACTCCTCTTCGCTTCAATGCTCAAGCGTCAACCAGTGGCAGTATTTCAGAATCTAGCCTGAATTTTCTTCCAAGTCACTGTGAAGAAAAATTTAATATGATGGTGAAGATTATGACTCCCCTATCTCATTTCGATAGAATCTTCACAGCTAATCTTAGACAATGGAATGGCTTAGTAATTAATCCCTTTCGAGGATATCCATTGCTCCCGTCTATCCAAAAAGAGGTACTAAATCACTATGCGTTTGTCCTCTAGTTGCTGCAAAGGAATCAGGGACTAGCTCAAGCTATCTATCCCTACCTAGAAGAATACTACAGTGCTTAAGTACTTGAATCTCAATAACTTAAACATCTTCCAACAGATAGGCTGATTGGGTTTTCCAGGGATTACTGCTCAGATTCGATCTTCTCCATTTGCCAAGCTCTGTCCAAATTCTTTCCGAATCATCTGCTAGATATCATTGGTCCCATGTACATCAGGGCCATAGATGGTCCCATGTACATCAGGGCCATAGATAGTCCCATTCGCACATTCATTCAAGGTACTTGCCTTCCTCTTCAGCATTTGACTGAGCTTCTAGAAAGCGCAACCTACAAATATGCAGGTGAGCCATATGCCAGCTTGCATTTCCCTTTCATTGAACTACGACAACTGGAGTCAACATCTAAGGAAGCACCTATGGAAATAGCTCAAGCTTCTGCACTTGAAGCGGCAAGTATTTCAGCATCTGCTGAGGAATATTCAAGCGTCTCCACCAGAGGTTCATCCTGACGATCCTGAATCTGAAGTTCTAGATGTTGCTGATTCACAGATTGAAGTACGCGGCACCGTCTTTGATCCAACACATCAAGTATCTCTTGAATCACTTAAGCACACATCAAAATTCAAGAGACCGGCTGCTCAAGCGGTTCCTTCTGATGGGTGTCAAAACTTTGTGCCACTTTTGAAATCAATTTTGGAGGAAGCTAATGATCACGCGACTCAGAATTCGAAAACCCTCCAGTGGATCAAGACTGATTTAAAAAAAATTGAATCTCAAACTATGAGAGCCCAGATTGCTCATATGCGCGGTTCTGCTCAAGCGGCTGTTGGTCAGTGTCGCAGAGAATTTCAAGAAATGAATGACGCAACTCGAGCCAACCAACTCACCATGAAAGAACAATTTGAGAAGCGCCTAGACACCTTAGAGACCACACTGAATGATGCTACCAGCGCCAAGCTACTCGCAATGCAGGAACATTTCGACAAGCGTCTGGATGATCTTACAGCATCAATGTCTCAGATTGCTAATCAGGTTAGCCTACTCACAGAACATTTCTCAAAGGCTAATGATGGCAATAAGGAGGAAGAGAAGAGAAAAGGGGAGAAGAGGAGAACATCTACATCAAGAGCTCAAGATCCTCCTCCGCCGCCGAAGCGTCAACTAATATCTACTCCTTCTCCGCAAAGTTAATATTCCCATCTTGGATAACTGCTTATGAGGTAAGTGATTCTGCTGGAGCGCCTAGTAGAACGCTATGGGAACCTCCAATAGCCTATATCCAAATCTACCAATACCTTCTCGTGCAAAGCTTGAACAGTTTGACTTCCCTCTTCGAAGAGCATCTATTCCAGAACCTACTGATCCAAAAATTTTAGCTGAAGAGAGGCAGATGACTGACTTCAACCGAACTTTCAGAATTTGCCTAAGATATATTGGTATTGATCCGACTGAATGGGACAAACACTTTACTGCTTACAAGAAGAGACAAAAGGAAGAGAATAAGCTCGTTATTGACAAAGATCATGTTGCGATGATGACTTTGGAAGACAACATAACTGAAGCCATCCAAGCTGAAATGGCCAAGCGATACGTAGTTAGACCAAGTCATTAGAGCTCTTTGATTTGCATTATCTATATTCTTGTCTCTTATGTATTTTTTTGTTTAGTTGTAAAAATGCGTGTAATCATTGATATATATAAAAATGCATTTTCAGCTGAAACAACTCGTTGAAGCATAACTAACATTAACTAACTTTTACTAACCAAAGCTAACTTTCATTTTGGCTGTCTCACTCTTGAACTATAAAAGAGTGAGTATTGCCATCATCAAAAAGGGGGAAATTGTTAGGAATTTCATGTTAGATGTTTTGATGACGACAATGAGGATTACTTGTTAGACCCCAAAATATGTAAGTTTGATTTAGTAGAAAGCATGTATAAGCTTTGAAGCATTAGAATTATAATAGGCTTTATAGGCTTTGTTTTATTTTTATTTTAGATTGTTAGGCTAAGTAGTCTTAGGCTGAGCATCTGATGAATTCTGAGTGAGCTTATCAGCAGTTAAGTTTGAAGACACAAGCGCCTGAAGTGTGAATGAAGATGAAGATTCCAAGTGTTCATTAGCACGGAAGTGATTCAAGGATGAATGAGCGTCTATCACTGACTAATTTCACCTGAATTTATTTCTAAGTCTAAAAGGAGTTTAATGTAAATTTTTTCAGTACATTAAATGCCAACGGGCATTTATTTCAAATGCATTAAATGCTGATAAGAGCATTAAATGTGATAAGCTCTTTCGCACGTACGGAGAAGCCACCATTTTGGGCTGTCAACTTTCACAGACTGCAGCACCAACTTTTGTGCAACAGATTTTTCAAGAAAAAAGACAAAAGTTGTTCACTCGTGGAAATGAGAGACACGCGTCTGTGCTTGTGTCAAATGGACACTTTTTCCAAGAATGCCTAATAGTACTTCAACAACAATCCAAAACACACAATTGATTCCAAGCCAAATTGTTGTTGAATTGAAGTCTCATTTCTTAATTCTCAGAAAAGCCAGAATATTCAAGCGAACATTCTCTTTGCTTTTCTTCAAATCCTAAGACAGTCAACCAATAACACAAACTTTCATTTTGAAAAAACCTACATTACTATTGAGATATTCCTAGTTGTTTGAACTTTATCAAAATCAAACGAACCGTTTAGAAAAATCCCATCCAAGCCTCGCGATCTGTGTGAAGTCGAAGTTGGATATTTGCATTATTTCTGGGTGAAAAGCAAGAGGATAGAAGTGATTTGGAGCAGAAATCTGTGTGATCAAGGAGCTCAAGTCATCGACATCCATCTTTCCCTAATTTGTAGAAGATTATGTGTGATTCTTCGAGAATCATTATAGTGGATTGCCTCCAAGTGATCAAGGAGAAGAAGGACGTAGTTGGGATTACACCACCCAACGAACCTTACAAATATTGTGTCATTTACTTTACAGTCAATTTCCTTATCAATAATTCCGCCAGCTTTTTATTTGAAATGCAAAGAATTGTCCGCATTGTTTTAAACCTATTATCATATCATTGCATAAATAGATTAAGTAAAACACAATTAAAAGCTAAGCAACTAAGAAAAAGTTTGTGATGCTAAAAGCTTTCAAACAAGAAAACTATCAAATCAATTCCGATGTGCTAACACTGATCAGAGAAGTGAATGCTTAAACCTATTTGGTTATAGTATTCAAATCTTGAAATCTAAGTTATCTTTCTAAAAACAGTCTTCAATAGACGCTCAGTCAAGTGCCTACTTTTCAAGCATCCAACACATTTTTTTAATACGAATTTTTGAAGTAAAAAAAGACTTCAGGGTCCATTTAACTCCCCCTTCTAGACCCTTTTGTATGCCACTTGGGACCAACAAATGTAAATTTCATTCCTCATTGGAGAAATTGAAGAGGAAATATAAATGCAGCAGCCAGAGGGTTTTACCTCCAAGGAGAGTGAACGCAAGGTGTGTAGACTCTAGAAGTCCACATATGGACTCAAACAAGCTTCCTGAAGCTGGAAAAAATGATTTGATAATATCATATGAGAGTATGGATATATTCAAAATGTTGATGAAGCGTGTGTGTACAAGAAGGCTAGTGGGAGCGCGGTTACATTTCTAGTAATTTACGTTCATGATATCCTACTAATCGAAAATGATATAGGGATGATGTTATCAACAAAAGTATCGATGTCAAATCAATTCTCCATGAAGGATATGGAGAAGCTTCCTATGTACTCGGTATGAAGATATATCGAGAGAGATCGAGTAGGATGCTAGGACTCTTCCAATCCTTGTACATAGATCGAGTGCCAAAGAGATTTAGCATGGAAGAATCTAAGAGATGATTCTTTCCTATGAGACATGGAATCCCTCTTTCCAAGTCTATGTGCCCTAAGACTGAGAAGGAAAGAGAGAGGATGTCTCACATACCTTATGCATCCTCCATTGGAAGCATTATGTATGCGATGATATGTACAAGGCCTAATGTAGCTTATGCACTTAGCGTGTGCAATCTCTATCAGGCGAATCCTCGTGAAGAGCACTGGACTGCCGTTAAAATAATCCTCAAGTATCTTAAGAGAACTTAGGAGGTATTTTTGGTATACAATGGAGAAGAATTGGAACTAGATGCTACACAGACTCTATTTTCCAAACTGATATTGACGACTCGAAATCGGTTTCTGGTTTCGTTTTTCTGCATAATGGTGGAGCAATGAGTTGGAAGAGTTCCAAGCAACCAACTATTGTTGATTTAACTACCGAAGTGGAATACATTGCTCCCTCAGAGGCGGAAAAGGAAGCTATTTGGTTGAGGAACTTCATCCATGAATTGGGTGTCATTCCATTTATTGTTAACTCGGTACCAGTATACTGTGAGAACAATGGGGCTATTGCGCAAGCAAAGGAGCCAAGGTCTCATTAGAAATCTAAGCACATACAAAGGCGATACCATTTGATCAGTGAGATCATTGGGAGAGGTGACGTTCGAGTGGAGCATGTAGACTCAACAGATAATGTACAGACCCACTCACCAAACCCCTTAGTCAAAAAGTATTTGATGGACATATAGGGAAGATGGGCCTCAAATACATGGAAAATTGGCTCTAGGGAAAGTGGGAGATTGTTAGAGTAGATACCCGGCGAGCCACTTTTTGGAGCCATTTACTGTGTAATAAACTCTATGAGATAATCTTTTCTTATCATTGTCTTCCGTTTGGATGCACAAATTGACCAATTTATCATCATGAATACGGCGTGGTGGAACTACGATATGAACGATCAGACTTTCAACGAGGAGGATGCGACTTGTATTTGTTCCATCCCTTTGGCTTTGTGGAACTTTTTGGACCAAGTTGTGTGGCACTACACTAAAATGGGTCAGTTGTGGTGCGGAGTGCGTAAAAGTTTGCCCGTGAAATGGATGTTCATTATGGTATGGAAATCACTGTCAAGAATGCCCCTATGGTTCATGGTTGTTGGGATTTTATATGGAAAGCATTTGTGTCGCCGTAAATTCATACCTTCACCTGGAAGTTATATCTCAATGTTATTCCCATTCCCACGAGTGCCAACTTGGTTTGCTGGACAATGAACATCCTAAATGTTTGTCTAGTTTGTTTGGGCAAGGATGAAGATATCATGCACTTCATTTGTTCCTTCTCAGATTAGTTTGAGCTCTTGCACAGATTCCTCCCAGCCTTACGAATCACCACACACCAGCCTTGATGGAATCATGGTTCACTGGAATGCCGCGAAAGCAATCGGAATAGCCGTTCTGGAATGGGAACGGCCCCTGGCATTCCAAAGTTCCATGCCATCTCGTCTTTGTACTTGGAACGAGGTGGAACGGCCAAAAAACAGCGAGACGGGCTGGATAAGGTTGTGATGCGGCCGTTCCGGCGATTTCACGGTGACAGAACGGCTAGAACGGGAGTAATTTTTCTTGAGTATAGAGAAAGGGGATCTGGGAAAAGATGGGTTAGAAGAAGATGTTAAAATAGTGCCCTACGAGCCAATCCTAGATAGGCTTTCTTTATCTATTCTTGTAATAAACAATTTCGTTTTACATTATATTAATAAAAGGCATTTCTTCATCTTATGTGTATATTGTTATAATTGTATGATGAAATCCCTAGAATTCACACATAGCTATGGGGCTTGATATCTCATTGGATGGATATCATAAAACAAGTCTCTAAGGCTGTGATTTCTAAATACCGTCCAAGCCATAGAATTATCAAGATGGGACAATGATAATTCGAATAGACTTGCGCCTATGATGCACACTCTTAATTAGAGAATGTCTCATTTTATAGACATTAGTGTAGTTGACACAAATGCACATACACGGGTGCTTGTTGAAAACAAGTTCACTGATTACCGTGACTGAAACTTCCTAAATTGGAAGTATTTTTATATATGTCAAATTAGGAGTTTCTTAATCACGATAGTGCAAGATTAATTCTTTGACTTGAGTCATCATAGTCATCACTGCACTTTGACTCCTATGCCAGTTCTTGTACAAGGATACAAATGGACTGGTGATTGGGTGTAGTGACTCGTATATGGAGGTTGGTGTTGACAACAAAGGATCCATCACTTGTCTAGATGAACAAGTGAATTTCCTATAATATTCTAAGTGATTTGACTGAGTTAGTCTTTGGCCAAGGCATGTAATTAATTAATTAAGAAATGAGTTTCTTGAATTAATTAATCACTAGTCAAACACACTTGAATTATTAAGATTGAATTGACAAGGATCTCGACCAATAAGATTCCTCGATTCTTAATTCAATTGGGAAATTAGTTGATGGAAAAATCTCACTTGTATGGAATGCGCAATTGGAAAGGTTCACTTTGAATCGCTTACATCTTGGTCTTCAAGATAAGTAGCTAGAAACTTTTTTTGATTTATGGGTATCTTACATTTAATGAAGATTAAATAATATGATGGTTAATTAAAAGTGTTTAATTAATCGAGACAATTTAATTATCCAAATTAAATCATAAAGGTTATGAACCCATTAATAGTATGTTGGTGAACCTAAAGGGTCACACACAATACTTGGACAAATCTATTTCTTAGCTAATAGAATTTAATTCAAAGTAGTTGAATTATATTTTAATTAATTAGATTAATTAATTAAGACTTTTATTTATTCAAGTGTTGGATAAATAAATTAATTAAGTTGATAAGATCAATTTAATTAAGCTTAAGTCAAGAAAGTATTTAATTACGTGGAAGTGACTTTTAATTAATCTAGTATGGTGGATTAATTATTAAAAGACTGTTTTATTAAGCCTTGGTCGAAAATTTGGTGGAAGAAAATAACTAAAGGAGTTTAATTAATTTTCTTCTAGAAGGAAATAAGATTTCTTAGAGAGAAAGGAAACTAATTAAAATAGAAGAGTTCTATTTAGAAACTAATTAGTCTTCTATTCCTACATGGAAAACATTAATGTATAAGAGTTCTACATGGAAAAGAATTGCAAGAACCTAGTCCTATATATAGGACATGTAGACAACGAAAATTGGATGATGACTTTTGAAGCCAAAATTTTTGTTCCTCTTGCATAAAAAATCGTTTCTCTCTCTCTCTACATACAATTTCTTGAGTTCTTGATTATTCATCAAGATCTTGAATTCAGGAACTCTTCCAAATACTTAGAAAAGTAAATTTTTGCTTTCACCTTAATCCCATACACAATTCCTTAGAGTTAAAATAAACGTTTATAGATCAACCTAGCTAAAGATTATAAACGAGTGGGTATCTGAGGTGTGGATCAACTTTAGAGGAGAAACACTTGGTTCTCTGAAGTGAATCAAGAATTCGATCAAAGGCATTTTTGGTGGAGGAATTCAAAATCTTCATCAAAGGGAAAAACGAAAAAGTTGATTCAAGGAACAAGGAGCAAGCGAGGGAGCTTACGTTAAGGAAAAAGAACTCTTCGATCTTTACGAAAAATCGAATAAGGTAAGATCTTCTGTATTTAAGTTTTAAATAACTAGTGTAGAGATGCGCAAGTTTATGATACGTGATAAGCCCGTAGGATTAATAAACTCACATGTTTAAATCCTAGAAACTAAAATTTTAATTTTCCGTTTTGCTTAGTCGAGTTATATGTATATTTCCCAACAGAAGAAGAAGAAGGCAGAAGCAAAGTTTTTCTAGGGCTCTTTGTGTGAGATTTCTGGGTGGTTTTGCATTCAAATTTTGGACTTGCTACATCCATATTAATAATATTATCATCGTTGTTGTTGTTGTTGTTATTGGCTTCTCTTCTTCTTTCTCTGGGAGAAGGAAAAGGATGAGGAGGAACTGTGTTACAAAATGCTCTTCTCCATCCTATTCCTCTGCCCATTTTCACACTACTAAAATGCTAACACCCTACTATTTGAGATTTGAGTGGATGGATTTTTTTATAATTTTGGAGCAATTTAAGCCAAAAAATTGTGGAACGTCCGCGACTGTTCCGAGACATTGCCATGGAATTGGAACGGTGGCCTCCGCGACAACCACCGCGACCGTTACGGCGAACCATGGATGGAATGGTTTCAAAAGTTAATCAATGAGTTAGAACTTTCTGTCTATGCTTTGGTCTTGGTCCTTGGTTGGTATATCTAGTTTTAATAGGAATAAATCCCTCATAGAAAATACAAAGCTGGAAGTGGATGTGCTTGTGTCGAGGGCTAGCAAATTTCTTGAGTTCTTTCAAAGATGCCACTGCCACCATTCCTCCAGTGGCACAAGCTCGGTAAATTCATGGTTCAAAGTATCGGCCGATATTCGATAATATCGGTCAATACGTATCCGGATCGATGCTTGTCGATCCAATAATATAGGGCGATATCTAATATTATCCGAGATTATACATATCACCGATAACATCCGACAATATCGGATGATATCGCCGATATGATGATATTATATGTCGTATCGAGATGTTATCAGTGATAATATCGGCTAATATCGGACATCTCGTATATTATTTTTAAGAACAAAACTTTCATTGATTTTTCATAAATATGAATTAGGATATAATTTAATGCGTATATTATTACATATACCTTGAAAACTTATGATATAATTATCAAAGTACTCTTTTCTATTACAAATTTGGGTTCGACAATATTATTATATTTAAATTATATCTAATGCGATATTTTCGTTTACAATGTACCAATTAATGTTGTTTTCTATCTATTCTACAATTATATAAATTTTTTATAATTTCTTTAGCAATATATCATGCGTTATTTAGTATCGCCCCGATAATATCGCGATACACTGCGACCGATATGGAATAACACTTGCCGACGTTATCACCAATACCGTGACTTTGAACCATGTGGGCAATCTCCCTGTTCGAAGTGAGAGTCTCCAAAACTGGGTAGGGTAAAAGTGAACTTTGATGGTGCTTTGTCTAATGAATTAAGGGTGATTGGTGTTAAGGGCGTTGGTAATTTTGTACTCATATATTGCTCAGGTTGTTCTAGTAGTTCTTTTACTTTCATTGGAGTTGCCGGATTTGGCGTCTTTTGATCTTGTTTCAGATATCTCGTAATTTATAATAATACTGTTTTCTTCATAAAAAATAAGTAAATAAGTCAGTAATTTTTTTCACAATTTTTGACTTCAGTATATGCCTCACTCAGTCTAAGTACTTTGATATTGTGCACACTCATTTCGCAGAGACTTGTTCGAAACTCTAAAACATGTCCAAAATGTCGACGATAAAACTACCAATTAATGGGATGGGCAAACGTGTTTGACATATGTATCAATGGTGTCCTATAATGACTAAGTGCAAATTATTTCCAGCTGTAAATACGTTTCCGACCAGTATAGGCCACACGTAAATCAGTTCATTAACCAACAAACAGAACATTTAATTAATTGAACTGGACTTATAATATGTTAAAGATGAAATGAAATGTAGCTCTTCTATTTCAAGAAGTTCACAGCATACAACTTGCTAACAAACCATTTTTATGTTTTTAAATATAAGAGAATATATTTCCCAAAAAAATTAACACCACACCGCAAAATTGTATACTTCACAGTAAAATCACCAGGCAACCTTCAGTCCATCCAGCAAAATTCATAGTCCACACTGCATCTCAAACCACAAAATATAAGAAGAGTCAGAAAGAAAAAGACCCGACTGCAGTTGTAATGTGATTAGTTGGGTCTGTGAAAAGAATTTTCCCAATTCAGTATACAAATTAACAAACAAGATCTCCTATCGGAATTCCTATTGCAAAATATCGGGAGAATGACACATGTCCAATAAGAAATCCACGAATTACTTATTTAAACACGATAAAACACGTGACGTGCATTCAATACCAAATAATAAGTGATGCATAAGGAATTGTGTTAAAAGATCTGGTTTGACAAAGTGAATACTGTATTACCATTATCACCTATGTAGGTGGAGATTTAATTGAACCAAGCAGCAAAACAAGAAGCAAATCTTGCAGCCAGTTGAAGCCGTCATCCATGTCTTCACTCAACTCCATTAACTTCTCTATTCTATTACAATCACAACCACTCACAAAACAAACCTTAACAACCTCTCAAACTCCTCCAAATCAATTCAATCCATCAAAAGAGAATCCCAAAAAGACCGACAAACATTTCTCGAAGCAAAATTCATCACAAATCTCTAGACCCTTGATAGTTTTCCTTACCATAATTTTTCTCCTGATGATTACTACAATCTCCATTCTGCTGATAAAACTGGCTAAATTCCTGAGAAAGACCGACTTGCCCCTCTTGAGAAAGACCAAGTTGTAGACCTGGCATATGTATTGAATTCGGAAACTCAAACCCGATTTTAGTCGCAGTTTGATTTCCTTGATTGAAGCTCATAACATTTGATGAATTCTGAAAAATCCCAGATCCAAAACCACTAAAAGAAGGCCAAAATCCCATTGATCTACCAAGAATATCTTCACCACTCAATCTTGAATACAAAGCAGATGAAGCAGAAACAGAGGTCCCCTGTTCTGAAACAGAGCACCCCTGTTCTGCTATAGCAGAAGCTGGAATAGTACCACTCCCGGTTGCAGCAATAATGGACGGCTCAGATTGATGCAAAAGCCACTGAATTGTTTCACCATCTGTTTTGTGTCCCAATTCTCTTGTCAGCTGAAATATTCTTGCTGCACAAAGTGCGGGAATTCGTATTCGTCTTCCTCTGCCTTCAACTTTCTTGTGCCTATCTTTGTTTGAACTTCTCTTGGGGACTAATTGCTTCTTTTTAGTATCATCTTCTTCTACTATATTGTCTAGTGCCATGTTTGGTTGTAAGAAATTTTTGGGCAGTTGTTGAGGTTGAATCTGCTTTGAGGCCATGACAAGAGCTCAGAATAATGGGGCCTTGTTGATTGATGAAGGGGGACATGTTAAAGAAAAGTCCTAGATTTCAACTAACTTTTTCAAGTGTGAATTTGTAAAACATTTTGATTTTTTGCATGACTTTTACTGTGAATAATAATGATTGGTTTGTTTGATGTACTACTTACTGCCTTTTTCTTTGGTTATTTTATTTGGGTCTCAGCTACAAATCTTGGCTACAGTATGTAATCTCGGGATTTTAATTCAAAAATGAGTGGACAAATTGATAGTATGATTGTCATGCTCGAATGGCAACCCTCATTTTTGTTAGTCCTATGATCGGTTACTTGTCATCAAGAATTTGACACTGTTCACATGAGGATGAAAAATGGGCATATTTACGCAAAGGTTATTGTACAAATAGACCCGAGCAACGCTCACAATTTACAAGTTCTACATAGTTTAATAAGTATAGGTTGATATTCAATAATATTCTGTAAGTAGTTATTTCGATCAGTTTTCTATAAAAAAAAAATAGTTATTTCGATCAGTTCTTTCTGATTCGATAATATTTGTTATTCTTCGAGTTTATATTTATTGTTGATAATTTCAAAGATATGACCAATACAACATATTATTAGTTGTATCAGGATGTATGAATAATAATACGGTGTATGTATTGTCAATAATTTCAAATGATATGACAAATACAATGATATTAATAGTTGTATACTGTATATGGGCATCTTGGATGCTATTTCCAATAATGAAATTTCTACTTGTTCTTTTCAAACATACTTTGTGAGATATGTATTATTACATGTACAATGAAGGCTAATGAAAAGTTGTTAATAAACTCTTTTATATGACAAATTTAATTGAGACAATGACATTATCTTAAGATATATTAATCTAATGCAACAGTTTTTTTTACAACGTATCAGTTATGCTATTTTTTGGGCATCTTATAATGTATTTATTTCATATCGCCCGTTAATATTTTGATGCATTGAATAAGAAACAACACATATTAATATTGCCATCAAAACCGTAATCTCGGGCTATGATACCCTTCCTACAACGATACTGAATGGATTGAAATTATTGGGGTCAGAATCATACTATTTATGCATTAATAACAAAATATACGATATAGTATGTGGGTTAAATTAGGTGGTCCATCACGAAAAAGAAATTGAGTAATGATTAATTTGATATCGGCGGTATTTATCAAAGGTTGATAAAAGTCATATACACGCATGATTAAATCCATCATTTTTGTTGGGATTTTTGTGGCATGTTAGCTCAATAGTGGTTAATGGCTATGGATGAATTTAACAAGGAAATACTCTTGAAGTTTAAGGAAAGACCCCCTCAACTGGTGATTAACTTGTTGAGCAAATTAGTTAATCACATTTTTGGAGATGTTTTATTTTCTTTACAGTATATAATATTCTTTCGCCTCAATCATTCCATTATTTATAAGTCACTCCGAGTGAGTTGTGAATTGTTAGACGATAATATAGTGTTATTAAAAGAATAAAATAGTAATATTATAGCCCATAATTTAACCGTTTATAACTCCGCTAAAAAAAAAAATTATATAGAATGAGTGATCCCATGAGTTGTTTACAATATACCATTTGTTCGGATTTTCTTAAAAGTCTCTTTAACTTCTTCTCCTAATGCAACCACAGTTATCGTACACATGAGATTTATTTTATACAAGTCTGCAAATAATTAACTTATGACAAAATTTCCGAACTTTATAAGAACCACTTCACACATAATACACTCGCATTACTAAAGTAACAAAAACATATACACATAAACATAATAAATATACATATATATATATATATAAATGTATGCAATCATGATGTGCCCAATCAAAAAGGCATGCACATACCTAACAAGTCATGTATAATGGCCACAAGTGTAGCTGAGAAGCTGCTACTCTATTCCTCCAATTAAATGGAAAAAAAAAGTGTAAATATTATTTGTATATATATATTTTTTTACAAAAATGGAAATTTAATTACTATTATGATTTGCAAGTTACGAATATTAAGGATTCCACCGTTCTTATAAGTAGCTCATTTGTGTTGTTTTTTTAGGATATAGTAGTCCTTTTATTTCATTTAGTAAAAAGTTTACAACGTCAAGAATAATATAACTTTGATTGTCTCTAATGATGTAATAATAACAATTAAAGCAACTAATATCAAGTTTTTTCAAGATGACAAATCTTAAAAACTAACAAGCGAACACAAGAAAACTCTTGTGTAAAAGACCACACTCTTATTTTAAACAAAACAAACCCTCATCGAGAAAGAAAATAAAACTAAACAAAATATCTAAAAAAATTTATATAAAAACTAATGTATCGTCCATCTCCGTCTCGTTAGATCAATTTCTGTCTCATCAGATGATACACAGCTTGAAGGAGGGTATTCCAACCCATCCCGCCAACAATGGTGGTGACATCAGTAGTGATGGATGCGATTGATTCACCAAACTCTATCGTCAGTGGAGAAGAAGAAAAGAAAAAATATTAGGATTGGGGGGGGGGGGGGGGGGGGGGATGTCCAGAGTAAATTTCATTTACTTGTCTCATTTGCAACATGTTAAGTTGTTGATCTGAAATTAACTCATCCAAATACATTTTTAATACCATTTTTCTTATCCTAAAATGTATTTTTCACTATTTTTTTATGAAAAAGAAAATTCTTAAATATGAATATGTCATCCAATTAAATTTTTTCCTCGCAAAAAAAAATGCAATATTGAAAAAGTAGAAGGGATAGTATTGTATCAGTATTACTAAAGTAGGAAATAATATTTAAACAGAGTCCAATGTCCTAACCGCTAGACCCTGGACTCTATTAAAATAGTATTTGCTACTTTAGTAATACTGATACAATACTATCCCTTCTACTTTTTAGTATTGCATTTTTTTTGAGGAAAAGTTTAATTGAATGATATATTCACCAGTTTACAAGACATGTGATTTTCGTGTGAGGAGATCGTAGTGTTTGTTTAGGCATTGTTGCTAGCAAACACTCTTGTTCTTCTTTTATTGTTTGTGATGATCCCTCCTTTTGTAATCCCTATGTTTGAGCTTTATTCGAATTTAGTCATCTCTAGTTTATGTAGATGCTGCTTTGTTTTGTTGCTCGGTGTTATATTTGTATTTTTTGTTAATGAAATTTAGTGATTTGCCTATAAAAAAAATACTATTTAAACAGATATTTAGTGAATTTGTTTTCTTGAGATCTTTTCTGTGTATAACAATAATTGATAGCAATATATTGGTAGGTAGGCGTGATGATCGGTTCATGTGTCCTGTTGGCCAGCTTGAACACATATGGGGGGCCCTTTTAAAGCAATAATATCACTTCAATTCAAAGTTTTTATGTGTTGTTATCCTTCATTCTTTTGAATTTTGGAGTGAGAATGGTTGAAATTTGCACATAATTAATCAAATAATCACACTCAAACCAGTTTTTGTTGACTTTTGTTCTGCCTCCAAAAGCACAAATAACACATAATTATGAACCATAATAAAACATTACACATCAAGGGCATTCAAGTCTTTTTCACAGCTTGACCTAAGGTACTACAACTAGGTCATTTTAGAAGTTGGCAACTAATGAAGATATACCTGCGATGTTTATGGTATAAGGCAGCTAAAATCGTTAAAATTCCCCGATTTTGAACCATGGAAGCCCTTCTTAGGTTTCAACGAAAAAACAATGCTGGTTAGTTGTTTTAGAAAGACAATGCCACTTCTATTTTGTAGCAAAGCAATTATAGCACGTAGTACGTGGAGTGGATCAATTTATGTTGAATGCAGCGGAATTCGCGAGCCACACATCCCGGACTAGGCTCGCCTGCAAGCAGCTTCTCGATTTGATTGAATGTAACAAATTGATGTTCGTACATCTCAAATATGGAATTTTTGGTTATATTTCTAAACTTTTGAAGTTATAAACAATGAGTTTGTGATGTGCTTAATATTGTAGATTTATTTACATCCATTAACCTAAATAAACAAATTTATTTTTAAATCTTATGTGTGTGTGTATATATGTATATATATATATATATTTTATGATCAACGTATCGTATTCCCAAATTGTGTACTTTAACGTATTTCACATTAGCATCATATCATATTTGTAATATATATTTAACATCGGCAAATGGATCCAAATGGGTTGAGTTTCAATTGGGTTTTGTTGGGCTCGAGTGGATCCACTATAAAATTGTACTTATGTTGAATCTTATATTTAAGGATCATTTATACTATTTACACACGCACACTTACATAATATATACTAGTTGTATGGCACATCCGATGCGTGTGCAAAATTATTTAAATATTATAAATAAAAATAATTAATTATTTTATTAGTTTGTAATGGAAACTTTTCCAGTGTTATTTATTTTGTCTGAAATTATCCCACTTATAACTTTATTATAAGTAGTTAGAAATTGATACAAAAGAAAGAAAAAAAACAGAAAAAGAGGGAAGGAAAAGATATTTAGAGAGAAACAAGGAGAAAAAGTGAGAGGACAGAGAACATAGAGAAAAATAACATGTAAAAGACAATGGAGGAATGGAAGAAATATCTTGACATTTGTCAAATTCTTAGAGGATATAGGCAATACCAAAAAAGTTAGCATATCAAAAGTAGTTACTCTAAAAGTCTCTCTCTTTATTAATAGTACTACTTACGGTGGCACACTTGATGCGTGTGTGTAATTATTTAAGAATTATAAACATAAAATTTTATAGTATAAAATAATCTTTATTTCATATTTGTTGTTAGAAATTATACAAGTATAAATTTACATATAATTTTATGTTAATCATTATGAGCAGTTAGAAATTAGTAAAAAAAATAAAGAGGGAAAACATTAAAAAAAACAGGAAAAGAATATTTGGAGAGAATTTAGGGTGGAGGGTGGGGTGGGGTGGTACAGAGAGAGAGATGTCTAAAAAGGGAAAATAAAAAGAGTGGAGAAAAGTATTTTTGACACTTGTTAAAATTTTATTGGGTGGAAGAAGATGTCATAGCAAAAAATTACCGCATAGGCACACTCGATGCGTGTGCTTCATTAATTAAAAATTATACTTAAACTTTTAATTAATTACTTAAACATAATATCAATTTTATATTCATATATGAATTTATAGATTATTAGAAATGAGTTAGAGAGAGAAGGAAAAAAGTTGATGGAGAGAAGATGAGAGAGAGAGGGGGGTGGGGAAAGAAAAAGAAACATGAGAAAAAAATGGAGAAGAAGGAAATACAAAACAAAAAACTTTGGCACATGGTATAATCTTGAAGGTAATTAGTGCAACACCAAAATTATCAGTCAGTCCAACATTCACCCCTCTTCAATTATAATATTGTATAAATAGTATAGACAGATAGAGAATGTCTTTTTTGGAGAAAATATATGATCATAGTTCCAAAAGAAAAAAGGGTATATACTATTAGACAACTTAATGTTAACAGTTTAGAAAAATTAATGTAATCCAGAATGCATAAGCCTAATTTTATGACTATAAATATTAAATGCAAATGCAATACTTCAAATATCGTTTTGCTCTAGGTTTTGCAGTGATATAACTCAAGTGAAAATTAAAACATATTTTCTTTTTTCTAAATATAAAGGCAAATGATTTTCTTTGTTGAATCACACGCCGGGTATATTATTCCAATTAGTATGAGTCTCGTGCTATGCACGAGGATCATTGTGTAGAGGAAGAATATAGTTCACAAATATTTTTACTATTAATATACACTAAAGTCCAATATGTACACCATGTTTTTATTATAATTGATGTGCGCCAAAAATGTCTAAGGGCACTATGGTAATTAATCGACATCCGGTTCGGGTCAGGGCGCCACCATGGGTACAAATCCGCGGATAACATACTAGTCAAGCCCGAAAGGGGCTGAAAACCTGTTAAAAATACCTGTGCTATTTTATTAGTCTAAGGGTTATATTATTAAGCCTGATGGGCTACTGACAAGCTAAGCCCAAGGCCCATAGCCCACTGCCAACTTTCTATAAATACCTTAGAGGAGTTGAGAGAGGCTGACATTATCTACTCCCCCAGTAAAAATTCACTGGCTATGGAGAGTAACCCCACAAAAGAACTACGAGCTGACTTGATCCCACATATCTTGGATACGTAGGCAGTTTGAAGTAATCGAGTGCAGTCTATAACTTAACCAAACCTTAACTTAGTTTGTCGTGAGTTGGATCGGTTTCCTTACTCCACGTGGTCGCTCAAGTGACAATCACTATCTGACGATTTTTACCATCATCAGATTGGCGTCGTCTGTGGGAACAGTGCTTCAGCCACTGAGTATGCAAACTAGGTCACAAGCTCGTACTACTGGAGATAGAATTACCAGCCAACACCAGCCAGCTCCTGCTGAGGAACTTCCTAACCCCGTGCCTGAGGATCGGCTCAACCACTCAGTGGGGGAAGAAAACCCCCCCAATGGTCCGACTGACGGTGGAGGTCCGAAAGTAGCACCTCCGATCAGTGAGCCAAATGCACCACCAGTAATACCAGCGGTGATCCCACCCTCTGCTTCTAGGGTGTTCGAGATCACCCAAGAGGTGCTCCTTGCTCTAGTAAAAGATGCCTCTATGAAGGAAGTTGCGAGGGTGGTTTAGCAATACGCCCGAGCACATCCTTCACCGGGACCACTTGGTCCAGCAGCTAGAAGGGGGCAAGGCCCCTGTGAGAGAAGTAGTCCGGAGGCTCCCCCTCTTCGCGAGTAGGGGTTACCAGATCCACCACCTCCATCTGCTCGCAGGGGCCTGGAGCCTTGTGAGAAAAGTCACCATCACCAGGGAGTGCCAAGCCAATCCCCCCGCCGAGGTTAAGAGTCTTGAATCCCCGGCAGGATTGGATCAAGGAGATCCAACTCCCCGATAAATTGGGCTGCAAGAGAAGAAGAAAATAGTGTAGCCTCACCCCCTGAGAAGCCACCGAGAGGCAGAGATAGATGGCCATTGCCTCCCAGGTCTCTGCGCTGATGTCAAGTCTCATTGACCCCCGAAGAGGCCTCGCCAAGGCATGAAGACCAGAGAAGGCGTGAACCTCGCAATGATAGAAATTCGGAGAACAACAGGCGTTATGAGGACATGCAACTGGTGCCACTAGCTGTGGCTCCTGATAAGTTCACATTTTATGATTATTTACCCCCTTTATATAGGTATTTTCATCGCAGTTTAGTAATGATAATTCCGCATGTTGCTTTGATTTGTTGTCATTTCATGTGTGCAGGGATTCAAGTTGAATAGATCGATAATCGAGTGAGAAGGCCGAAGAAAAGATGCAAAGCAAGTCAAAAGCTGGATTTTGTCTTTCTGGATCACGGTTTAGGACCGCGGTCCTGAACGTCAGTGGGCCACGGTCTGCCACGTTTCAGACCGCGACCCGTTTTCCCGTGCCCTAGTTTTAGTCCGTTGTTTTTGCACTTTTTGGGTCACTTTTCACCTACCAAATGTTAGAGTTAGTGCCCGACGCACCAATTATTGGGCGCCATTCTATGTAATAGTAACTCTAGAGCTGAACAATCATTTTCTTATAAATAAAGTCAATCTCTTTATCTCTGTGGCATGTCTTTATTCTTAAATTAGTTTTTACTTTGGCTTAGAATAAAGTCCCGAAGGATCACACATAGCTATGGGACATCATTGCACATTGGGTGTGGCAATGATGGAATATGTCTGGAAGGCTGTGATCTTTAAACATTGTTCCAAGTCGTGGAAGGGTTCATCGAGATAAAAGGATATCGATGCAACCCAAAAGACTTGCTCATATGATGCATACTCTGGTAGAAGTGTATCTCGTTCCATAGATACTGGCACGGTGAAAGCCAATGCATATATGAGGGTTGCCATTGTGGTAATGGGCGAACTGAACAACCCTATGGAAGTTCCTAAAATGGATTCCCAGTCGAATGTGGAACTTCCAGTGGTCTTGTAGTATAAGAGTAATCCTTATGGACCTAAAATTCCACTGGATGTCTTATGCGTAACCGCGCATGTTCTTGATTTGTTACATGATCACTTTAGATGATCGAATATGGGCAAACTCAGACATACACGTCTTACGTAGTAAGGCACATGAGAATCAAGAGGAATCTATCTCTGACATTAGCCAGTCGGTTAATCTCCTATGGTTACATAGTGAATCGACTTAAGGAATCTTCGGCCGGAGTATGATATCTAAAGAGGCGCAGGGTTTCCTCGTTTAGATAGTCGAAGTCGATTTCACATAACGTGGGAAACATAGTATTGAATTAATAGAGCTTCGACCTTAGCCAATGCTCTAGATTCAATCGGGAGATTAGATAGAGAGATCTTACTTATGCGAGGATCAAGATCGCAAAAGGCGTATCTTTACTTTAATTTTATCTAGGTCTTCGGGACCCTATGCTAGGTGGGTAACCGCGATTTATAAGTGTCGAGAATTAGCTTGGTGACTAATTCAAGGCTTGATTAAATCAAAGGATTGATTTAATCTAGTACTTTCCATTTTTGGAAGGTACACTAGCACTGTGGGAAGGTGTACTTACTACTAGATAGAAACGAGCCTAAGGGGTCACACACTAACTCGAGAGAGTCACTGCTTGAATAGATGTGATTAATCAATTTCGAGGAAATTGAGGGAGTTAGGAAAGTGTAGTACTTTCCTAATATGGAATATAAATTAATTGAAGGATTCACTTAATTTTACTCTTTTAATTAATCTTGTAGAATTAATTAAATTAATGGACCTAGTAGAGTCCAAGTATTTTATTTAATTGGGTGGAGCCCAAGTTAAATAAATAAATGTTGGAATTAATTGGTTGGATTTAATTTGACTTGTATTTAATTGATGGGTTGTGCTTATAATTATATTGAGAAGTCAAAATGGAACCCTAGAGTCCAATTGAATGTGTTGACCGATTTCTTGAGTGATAATAAGGGTAGGGGGCGATTTTTACCATGTGGTGGAGGAGGAAAAGAGTTTTCCCCTTCTCCAAATCTTCATAGGATAAGGATTACTAGAGAGTTTAGGAGAAAGGAAGTTTCTTTTTCCTAATTGGACTCTAGGTAATCTTCACCCATAAATAAGAGAAGAATGAGACTAAAAATGATGATGATTTTTGCTGGAAAATTCACCCCTCCCTAGACTCTAAAATCGGCCAACTTCTTCTCCCTTTCCAACAGGACGTCGTTCTATTCATGTGTTGAATTAAACGACTTAGAAAATATTCATACCATTCACATAATCAAACCTAAGTTAAGCTTAGAATCGTTTTGTTGTCTAGCACGCAAGGCAAGACGATTGGTGACTTGAACGAGGTGTGGATACATCTTAGAGGTGCGACGCTTGGAGCATTCTAAACCGGGAGATACGAAAAGACGACGGACAATTTCTCACCCAAGGGAAATTGTGTGGATTTGCACCACAGGGTTGCTGAGATCCAAAGTACGAGGTGAAACAAAATTTTCAAAAGGTATAATTTCGTTTACCTCCTTGTCAAATTCGATCGAACCAATTCCATATTTCTGTTTTCGGGTGGTTGTATGTTTACTTTTGTAAAATTTTAATTTCCGCTGCCACGAGCCACCCGAGGGAATGAGTCAACCCAACACCAAAAGGATGATTCTTGCTCTCCAAGTCCCAAGGAAGCCATGACAAGTCCCAAGGGACATAAAATCAATTTAATGCTTTGTCTTGAGACCGAGAAGAGATAGATAAAGGTAGATCATAAAATCAAATCTCATAACGTAACAATTGACTAGAGATAGAATCAATTGCGTTGTGTGGCTTTTTGTGATAAGATGACCCGAGTGAATTTAGGATCTTCGTAAGCAAGGAATCCCTTTGAACCTTAATGCATGATAGTTAATTCAATCTTCGCTATAGAGATATGGGAAGTTGTTAACTAGTATAGGATCGTTATTTCAAGAGATTGAGTAATGAATACATTAGGGGGTTTCGCCATAACAAGAGTGTTCTAAAAATCCGGGTAATTTAGAGTTTATGAACATAAGATAGAACATAGTAGGATCATAGCCCAATCATCTCTTTCCATTTGATATGATACCTTGTTTATCATATAGTTGTCTTTAATTATTTTCATAGTTCAACCATTTATCATCTTATAATTTGATTTAGCTTAGAGTTAGGTAATTTAGCAATTACGAGCATCGAATCCAATTGTCCCTGTGGAGACGATACACCCGGGGCTAATAGTCCACTTTATTACATTGCACGACCTAGTATACTTGCTAGGAATCACACGTGTCAAGTTTTTGGCTCCGTTGCCGGGGACAATTGCGTTATTTGATATTGTAATTCACTTATCTATTCTAAGATTAAGTTGCTGTTTTTGCATTTTGGTTTGCTGTTTTTACGTTTTAAATTTGGTTCTTTTGATTCTATTGTTAGGTTGATCTCTTTGAGTAGTGCATGACCCGCACATCTCAAGGAGACCTTGAAGATTTTGATCTGGAGATTGAGCGAACTTTCAATAGAAAAAGACGAGCACAAAAACAAAACGAGAATCAATTTGAGGCAATGGAAGGAAACTATCCCATCAATCTAGAGGACCCGGGAATTCAAACATTGATTCAAGCCGCGGTTGCTGCCACTTTAGCACAAAGACAAGAACAAGCTCCTCGCCCTTTACGTGATTATATGCAACCCACTGTTCATGGAGCCGGTGCTATTATACTACCCACGGTAGAAGCAAACAATTTTACAATTTCACCGGCTATCCAAAACTCATTTCCAATGAACAATATCGGGGTGCAGTGGATGAGGCACCACATGCTCATATCACCAATTTCCTTGGCTATTTGAGCACATTTTGACAAAATGGAGTGACCGATGATGCTATTAGAATGAGACTCTTTCTGTTCTCATTGAGGGATAAAGCAAGAGCTTGGCTTGATTCATTGCCAACTGCATCCATTCATACTTGGGACCAGTTGGTGGAGAAGTTTTTGAGTAAGTACTTTCCACCGGGGAAAACAGCCGCTATCAAGGTTGAGATACAAGGTTTTCGACAAATGGAAGGGGAGTCACTTTATGAAGCACTTGAAAGATTCAAGGAACTTCTCCGAAAATGCCCTCACCATGGTTTTGCAGTTTGGACTCAAGTGACCATCTTTTATCAAGGCCTTGGACCTGGCCTTCGCACTCATCTTGACGCAGCTGCGGGTGGTTCACTCATGAATTTACCATGACAAGTGTCTTGGGATATGATCGATAGAATGTCGGAAAATAACTACTAATGGCCTACCGAGAGAGTAATACTTCCAAAGAAGGCAAGTGGAGTTTATGAAGTGGAGGCTTCCACTTCACTAGCTAATCAAGTAGAGTTATTGCACAAGAAATTGGATACTATGAATTTGTCGGTAAACCAAGTGCAAACATTGTGTGAAAATTGTGGTGGAAATCATCACCTTACGGAGTGTCAACATGGTAGTCCGTCTTATCAATTCGAATGTGTTGAAAATGCGAATTATGTGCATAATTCAAATAGGACACAAAACGACCCATTTTCTGAAAGGTATAACCCGAGGTGGAGAAATCACCCTAACTTCTCATGGAGTAATTACAACAATGTGGTGAAGCAACCCCCGGATTTCAAACACACTGTGATAGACCGCCATTTCAACGCTAAGGGGGTTTTCAACCCAACACATTTCACAAACAAGGAGGCTCCCAACCACAAGAAAAGAGCCCGAGTTTTGAGGAATTGATGCTCCAATATATAAACAAAATGATGAATATATAAAGAAAAATGATGAGAGGAGCCACAACCTTGAAATTAACATGAGCAACATACAAACTCAATTGGGACAATTGGCTAGTCAACTGTCGGGTAGAACACCGGGGTCACTACCTAGCGATACAGAAAAGAACCTGAAAGAGCAGATTCAAGCCATCGCATTGCGAAGTGGTAAAGAAATACGTGCTGAAAATTACCAGAAATCAGAATCCGACCGCGGTCCTGAACCGCGGTCCAACAATCCAGTGTCAGAAGAAGACCGCGGTCCTGAAATGTGGTCTACTTCTGGACCGCGGTCCAATACTGAGCAGACCGCAGTCCAATTGTCTGCTTCGGATGGCTTCGACTCTGCGTCCCGTGCAGCTCATGTACCAGTGCAGCCTCGTCCACCCTTTCCTCTTGCACTAAAAAGGGGAAAACTCGATGCTCAATTTCTTAAATTCATAGAAATGTTTAAACAATTGCGCATTAACATTCCGTTTGCAGATGCTATCCTTCAAATGCCAAGCTATGCTAAGTTTCTTAAGGAAATTCTTTCGAACAAACGCAAGCTTGAGGAACATGCCACAGTTGCACTCACCGAGGAATGTTCCGCAATACTTCAAAATAAGCTTCCCCCTAAGCTTAAGGATCCAGGGAGTTTCTCGATCCCTTGCACCATTGGCTCTCTTACTTTCTCTAAAGTTCTTTATGATTTAGGAGCAAATATTAATCTACTTCCTTTCTCGCTTTTCAGGAAGTTGGGACTCGGAGAACCAAAGCCAACCACAGTTTCTCTCCAATTGGCGGATCGATCCATTAAGTACCCACGGGGGATGGTAGAAGACGTACTACTCAAAGTTGATAAGTTCATCTTCCCGGTGGACTTTATAGTTTTGGACATGGAAGAAGACGTCGAGATGCCACTTATTTTGGGTCGTCCATTCTTGAATACAGGTAAAGCTTTAATTGATGTAGCTAATGGTAAGCTCATACTAAGAGTAGGTGATGATCATGTTACTTTCAATGTGTATCAAGCAATGAGGCACCCTTCCCCTACTTTCACTTGTTTTCGAATTGATGTTGTTGATCATGCCTCTGTTGAGTATTTTCAGCTTCACAGTTATGATGACCCACTAAAGACATGCTTAATTGGTCCTACAGACAAAGAGGCCGACGTGGAGCATTTACAAGAGACATTGGCTAGCCTAGAAGACAATCCTCATCATAAGCGGGGTTACCGACCAAGATTCGAATCTTTAGACCGCCTATTGGCCTCTCCACCAAAGCCATCTATAGAAGAACCTCCGACACTCGAACTCAAACCTCTACCTTCTCATTTAAAATATGCTTTCCTTAATACTTCAGAAACCTTACCTGTGATTATTTCTTCATCTTTGACAGAAAGCATGGAAGAAAAGCTTTTGCGAGTGTTGAGGAAGCACAAGAGGGCGTTCGGTTGGAAAATTGCAGATATTAAGGGAATTAGTCCAGCAATTTGTATGCATAAAATCTTAATGGAGGACAATTACAAGACCACAGTCCAACCTCAAAGGAGATTAAACCCAATGATGCAAGAGGTAGTGAAAAAGGAAGTGATTAAATTGCTTGACTCAGGTACCATATATCCTATTTCTGATAGTGCATGGGTAAGTCCATCCCAAGTCGTGCCAAAGAAAGGAGGAATAACTGTTATCTCCAATGAGAAAAATGAGTTACTCCCAACTCATACGGTGACGGGTTGCCGTGTGTGCATTGACTATAGGAAATTGAATGATGCTACTAGAAAAGATCACTTTCCACTTCCCTTCATTGACCAAATTCTAGAAAGGTTAGCGGGACATGAATTTTATTATTTTCTAGATGGCTATTCGGGATATAATCAAATTGCTATGTCACCTGAGGATCAAGAGAAAACTACATTCACTTGTCTTTATGGTACATTTGCTTATAGAAGAATGCCATTTGGGCTTTGTAATCCACCCGCCACCTTTCAGCGGTGTATGATGGCTATCTTTCATGACATGGTTGCGAATTTTATTGAGATATTCATGGACGACTTCTCTGTTTTCGGATCTTCATTTGATGCTTGCTTGACTAATTTGTCATTGGTTTTACAGAGATGTGAGGACATTAACCTTGTTTTAAATTGGGAGAAGTGTCACTTTATGGTACAGGAGGGCATAGTTTTGGGCCATCGTATCTCACAAAAGGGCATTGAGGTGGATCTGCTAAAGTGGAAGTAATTGAGAAACATTCTCCTCCCACATCTGTCAAATGAGTGAGGAGTTTCTTGGGTCACGCCGGGTTTTACAAACGGTTCATTAAGAATTTCTCAGATATTTCTAAACCTCTGTCTAACCTCCTCATCAAAGATGTATCATTTGATTTTGATGCTTCATGCTTGCAGGAATTTCACACTCTTCGAGAAAAGTTGATCATGGCTCCAGTGATGGTAGCACCCGATTGGAGCCTCCCATTTGAGCTAATGTGCGATGCCAGCGGCTTTGTAGTTGTGCAGTCCTTGGTCAACGCAAGGACAAGATATTTAGAACGATTTACTATGCTAGTAAAACACTTAATGATGCACAACAGAATTATGCAACTACTGAAAAAGAGTAACTAGCTGTCGTATTCGCTTTTGATAAGTTCCACTCATACCTTGTCATGAAGAAAGTGATTGTATACACCGACCATTCGGCTCTTAAGTACCTCATCTCTAAAAAAGATGCCAAACCTAGGTTAATCCGATGGATTCTGTTGCTACAAGAATATGACTTAGAGATTAGAGACAAAAAGGGGGTAGAAAACGTTGTAGCGGACCACCTATCTAGAATTAAGGAATATCGGGTAGATACTTTAGATGAGACACCAATATCAGAAGATTTCCCGGATGAACATCTCTATGCTATCGTTAATGGACCCCACCCTTGGTATGCTGATTATGCAAATTATCTTCTCACAAAGGAACTTCCTTTAGATCTTACTTATCATCAGAGGAAGAAATTCCTATCTGAAGTTAAGCACTATCTATGGGATGATCCCTTTCTGTTTAAGGTGTGTGTAGATCGGATTATCCGGAGGTGTGTTCCATTTGAGGAGACAATGTCCATTCTAAGCCACTGTCATGATGGTGTCGTTGGTGGACACTTTGGACCCACTAAGACCGCTTTCAAGGTGTTACAGTCAGGTTTCTTCTGGCTTACTTTATTTAAAGATAGTCATGCTTTTGTTGCATCATGTGATAAATGCCAACGTGTTGGTAATATTTCTCGAAAGCATGAGATGCCTTTAAATAATATGCTAGAATGTGAGCTTTTTGATGTGTGGGGAATTGATTTTATGGGTCCTTTTTCTAGTTCTCATTCCCACAAATACATACTAGTAGCAGTTGATTACGTGTCAAAGTAGGTTGAAGCCAACGCCTTGCAAACTAATGATGCTCGGGTAGTGATAAGATTTTTAAAGAAGCATATTTTTACTAGTTTTGGCACTCCCCGAGCAATCATTAGCGATGGTGGCACCCATTTTCGGAACAATCATTTTGACGCTCTTTTAACTAAATATGGTATCACTCACAAGGTTTGTACCCTGTATCACCCTTAAACGAGTGGACAAGCTGAAGTGTCAAATAGGGAACTTAAACGCATCCTAGAGAAAATGGTTAGTTCCTTTAGGAAGGATTGGTCTCTCAAGTTAGATGATGCCCTTTGGGCATATCGAACTGCGTTTAAAACCCCTATAGGCATGTCACCTTACCGTCTCGTTTTCGGGAAAACATGTCACCTCCCCGTCGAGCTTGAGCATAGTGCGTATTAGGCTATCAAAATGCTTAACTTTGATATGCAAGTTGTAGGTCAAAACAGGTTGCTCCAACTCAACGAGCTTGATGAATTTCGACGTGAGGCTTATGAGAATGCGAAGTTGTATAAGGAAAGAACTAAGAAATGGCATGACCAACGCCTCACACCTCGGGAATTTAAACTTGGGGATGTGGTACTTCTATACAATTCTCGTCTTCGCCTTTTTCCAGGAAAACTCCGCTCAAAGTGGTCGGGGCCCTTCACTATTACTAAGGTTTTTCCATCCGGAGCCATTGAGATTTCTGACGAAGTGAAGGGCGCTTTTACCGTAAACGGGCACCGATTGAAGCATTATTCTCATCAAGGATGGAGCAAGGACACGCAAACCGTCCCGCTCCATGATCCATCTCCGTGACCCACACTCGAAAAGTCAAGCTAATGACTATAAACAAGCGCTTCGTGGGAGGCAACCCACGTTTTTACATGCTTTCTTTCATTTTCGTTCTCTTCTTTTTGTTTTTGTTTTCGTCAGCTGAATTAGTTCAATTTATCATTTTAGGGAATCGTACTGCCAGGGATGTTGCGTTCTTTCATGGAAAAATTCAATTGTTCAACACCAGGTCACCAGACCGCGGTCTTACAATCCAAGGGGTCACAATTTCAGCACCAGACCGCGGTCCAAGAATCCAGTAGCCATTTTTTTGGAGGTAGACCGCGGTACTGCGCGGAAACAGCAGCAGCATAAGGCCTGTTTGTGTTTAATTTTTCATTCCCCTTTCACATTTTATCAACCCTAGACGCGGCCTTGAGCATATCCCCCACCCAAATCCGAAACTCTTTCACTTCAAAACATTAAAATCACCCCTACCCATCACATTTTCGACCTTTCCATCTCTTTTCCACCAATCAATTTCGGATTTTGGGTCTCCTTGCGCGATTTTGGGTAGGATTCTTGCCTTGGCCAAATTTTGTTTCAAACCTTCAAATTGTGGTGCGATTTGTGCTCGTTTTCAACCTTCTACGAGCCGATTTGTTCGAGTTACTGAGCTTGGAGATCGATATATGCAAATATTGTACATGTGGGGGCTGTTTGTGCACTCTCCATAAAAGCAGGGGCTGTTTATGAAATTTTTCGGAGTTCAATTGGGGCAAATTGGCAAGACGTTCTCACTTTTAAGCATCTCCAGGATTATTTTCGGTTGGTAAGGACTTTCGCTCTCCATTGTAAACTTCGTCTACTCATGTGCCTTGCCAGCGTATAGTGTGCTTGATTGGGGTTGTTGATATATTGGAATATCTATTCGTAATTCTTGTTTGTTGAAGATTATAATGGGGTGTTGAATTTGGATTGTTTCTGGCATTGTGGTTCATTTGATAGTCTCTTGGTGTGCTAGGGGGTCATTATTGTCGGGTTTTTCATTGAGGCTGAACTTTCTAGCATCCATTTGAGTGTCGCCAGTACAATGCGCCCTAGAAAACGTTGCGCCGATGATGCCTCTACTTCTCAGGCTCCTCCTTCACCATAAGAGCCCGAGAAGCCTGAGACTCCTCCTTATGATGAGACCAAATTTATGAGTTTTGAGGCTTCTGAACGTTATCGTCAGACTTTCTTATCCAAGAATTCAGTGCTTGAGCGAGGCATCAGTGTCACACGCAAAAACCAAGACGTCCTCCATCAAATCAACACCCGAAGATGGACGAAATTTGTGGCCACCCCACAGCCTTCTGTTCTCTCCGTGGTCCGTGAGTTTTATGCTAATGCTCATGATTTATCTCTCACTAAAAAGCATAAAAAGGTTAAGGTGCGGGGTGTGTCGGTTAAATTTGACAAGCAAACTATCAATGAACTCGTTGGGCTTCCATACGTGGGGAACGAGGCCTTTCTACGATTTGATCGCGACTGTAGTGCTATTATGCAACGCATTTGCTATCCCGGGTCCACTTGGATTACGACTCGGAATGAGCCTGTCAAGTTTCCGCGTTCTTGTCTCCTTCCCCAGGCTAAGCTATGGTATCACTTCATTACAGCCCGTTTACTTCCCACCACATCTATCAATATGGTTTTGAAGATCCGTGCTACATTCCTATATGCCATTATGAGTGGCATCAGCATTGATGTGGGCCGTTTGTTGCAAAAATCTCTGTTGGAATCCATTGCTAAGAGCACAACGCAGAACTTGGCTCATCCTCATTTGATCACGGCTCTAGCTCGAAAGGCTGGTGTCCCCATTCTTTCTTCTGAGGCCACAACGAAGCCTATGGGGGATCTTGATGATGATAGCATTTCTATACCGCTTCCACCGCATCATGCGGATGCCTATATTGATGATGCACCTCCTGATATGCAGGCTCCAGCTGTCCCTCATATTGCCCCCCGTTCTCAGAATGCGAGGTATGAACACCTCGAGATACAGATTCTGGCTTTGAAGACGAATGTGCGTGATGGTTTTGACGAGGTGATGGAGGTTTTACAAGGGATTAGTAGACAGATGGACCAAGCTGAGTGGCGCCAGAAGCGCTTGTGGGATTATCAGGTTCGCAGTTTTGATCGTCTCCACACTGGACCGAGCGCTCCCCTTTCTCCTCCTATTTGGGACTCTCCCCCACATCCACAGACCACCACCTTTGAGGCTCCTGATGACACTTTTCCCCCATTTGCTTCTGATGTTGACCTCCCCGACGTTCATCCCGATGCGGCGGATCCTTAGACTGTATCCGAGAAGTTAAACACAAGAATGTTGTCTTTCGGGATAGTATTTCAGTGTTTTGCCTCTCGGTGTTTTCCTGTTTTTCTCTTTTTGATTCCTATGAATGTTTGCATAATTGGATAATTCAACTGTTGTTTCTTTTCCTTGTTTTTGTGTTTTTGTTCTCTCTAGTGTGTACTAAGTTGTTATGATGAATACTTTTGTCTCTTCTTGTTTTTCTCTCTTCAGATGGCTAGGTTTTATTAGCAGCTTCTTCACCTTCTTGCTCATTTACTACTTGGACATCCGTGAGCTTCAGCTATCAGGGACGTCTTTCTTTCCCTTACTATTACATGTGTATGTCCGCTCATTGGGGACAATGTGCTAGATTGGTTGGGGGTGGGTTAGACGTTCCAATTTAATTATGATGTGGCGATTTGGCGCAATTTGTATTCATTTGTTAAATTTCATACTTGATTTGGTGTTAGCAAGTAAAGCTTTGTTGAGTTTTAAATTCGTGTTTTGTTATATCTTGGCTTGGAGCATGATTTGTTTGAGTGTCTCCACTTTATCTAAGATAAAATCCTTCATCTTTGATCAACATATCGTATTTTATACCTTGAAAGCCTTTTTAGCCATGATTATGTGAATTTTTTTGAGGATGTAAAGCATTGAACTTTCACTTTTGTCGACTTTGAAGTGTGTATTGATTGTGCGAAGTCATGAAATGATTTAGACCATCTTTCATTGTCTTTAGCCTTACAATTAGCCTTCACTATATTGCATAATCGCTAGGCCTTGCTTTGAGCTTTATTGATAAGAATGGAGTGTGCTAAGCACACTAGAAACCACCATTCACTTTTCTTTCATAAGCCACGCCAACCACCCTCTAGCCTAAAAGTAAAACAAAGTCTAATTCCTAATTGAGAGAGCATGGAACTTCATATCATTTGTCAATTATTTGGGTATTGAGGCTCATTGATTAGTGGTTTAGAAGGCAGTGTTGTTCTTGCTTGTGATAAATAAGTGGAGGTTTGGATTTTATGTGAAAAGAGGAGATGAGATGAAGAACTGAAAATTGGCTAAATAGTCGAGAAAAAAAAATTGGTTCTCTCGACTAGGCTATGAAATGGAACTCTAATGTGAATTGATTGGCTGTGGAATCATTACGCCCCGGTATCAAAAGAAATAAGTTTGGGGGTTGTGAGCTTGTAAAAAAAAAAAAAAAGTGAAAAGTATGAGATGTAGAGATTTGTTCGGTTGATAAGTGAGTGTTTAGCTTGATGATATTGAGTTGTATGCTCTCTTGAATTTAGTCACTTTATCCATATATTCCCGTCCAAGCCATTACCTAGCCTTACGTTGCCATCCGAAAAGACCTTTTGATCGTGACTTTCACAGTTCATGCATACCGATAGATTAACAAGTATTGGAGTGTTTTAATGTCTTTAGTATCTAATAGGTTTGCATAATCTTTTTTAAAGTGTGCTCTTGGCATAAAAATGGATATGGAGTTTATGATTTAGAGATGGAGTCAAAGATGTTTTGGAGGCTTTCAAATTGTTGAGTGTTCTAGGTAAAGTGTAACTTGTCATAATCATTTTCGAGGTTTAATTCTTGCCTTTATGTGTGAAGTTGCAAATTTTTTAAAAAAGATCCCAAATCAAGTTGTAAAATCTGAACTTATGAATACTTGTTCGCCATTTATAGATCGAGACGATCTAAGCCTAGTTGGGGGGTAGTTGATAAGTTCACATTTTACGATTATTTACCCCCTTTATGTAGGTATTTTCATCGCAGTTTAGTAATGATAATCCCGCATGTTGCTTTGATTTGTTGTCATTTCATGTGTGCAGGGATTCAAGTTGAATAGATCGATAATCGAGTGAGAAGGCCGAAGAAAAGGCGCAAAGCAAGTGAAAAGCTGGATTCTGTCTTTCTGGACCGCGGTCCTGAACGTCAGTGGACCACGGTCCGTTTTCCCGTGCCCTAGTTTTAGTCCGCCGTTTTTGCCCTTTTTGGGTCACTTTTCACCTACCAAAAGGATGATTCTTGCTCTCCAAGTCCCAAGGAAGCCATGACAAGTCCCATGGAAGCTTGAAGAGTCATTTTTCATCATAAAATCTTGGAATCACACTTTGTAATAGGGAGTAATTCAACTCTTTCTCTTAGATTAGTATATCAACTATGTCTTTCGGAAATATTGGATTATCTTTTATTGCAAGTATGAGCTAAGTATCTTTGTGGTTGGGTTATGTGAATACTTTGTGATATTTTGTGTTTGATTTTTATGCTTAATGCTTGCACATGCTTGATCACCATGTGTTTGATTTAATGCTTTGTCTTGAGACCGAGAGGAGATAGATAAAGGTAGATCATAAAATCAAATATCATAACGTATCAATTGACTAGAGATAGAATCAATTGCGTTGTGTGGATTTTTGTGATAAGATGACCCGAGTGAATGTAGGATCTTCGTAAGTAAGGAATCTCTTTGAACCTTAATGCATGTTAGTTAATTCAATCTTCGCTATAGATATATGGGAAGTTGTTAACTAGTATAGGATCGTTATTTCAAGAGATTGAGTAATGAATACATTAAGGGGTTTCGCCATAACAAGAGTGTTCTAAAAATCCGGGTAATTTAGAGTTTATGAACATAAGATACAACATAGTTGGATCATAGCTCAATCATCTCTTTCCATTTGATATAATACCTTGTTTATCATATAGTTGTCTTTAATTATTTTCATAGTTCAACCATCTATCATCTTTTAATTTGATTTAGCTTAGAGTTAGGTAATTTAGCAATTACGAGCATCGAATCCAATTGTCCCTGTGGAGACGATACACCCCGGACTAATAGTCCACTTTATTACATTACACGACCTAGTATACTTGCTAGGAATCACACGTGTCAAGTTTTTGGCGCCGTTGCCGGGGACAATTGCGTTATTTGATATTGTAATTCACTTATCTATTCTAAGACTAAGTTGCTGTTTTTGCATTTTGGTTTGCTGTTTTTACATTTTAAATTTGGTTCTTTTGATTCTATTGTTAGGTTGATCTTTTTGAGTAGTGCATGACCCGCACATCTCAAGGAGACCTTGAAGATTTTGATCTAGAGATCAAGCGAACTTTTAATAGAAAAAGACGAGCACAAAAACAAAACGAGAATCAATTTGAGGCAATGGAAGGGAACAATCCCATCAATCTAGAGGACCCGGGAATTCAAGCTTTGATTCAAGTCGCGGTTGCTGCCACTTTAGCACAAAGACAAGAACAAGCTCCTCGCCCTTTACGTGATTATATGCAACCCACTGTACATGGAGCCGCTGGTGCTATTGTACTGCCCACGGTAGAAGTAAACAATTTTAGAATTTCACCGGCCATTCTCCAACTTATTTCCAATGAACAATATCGGGGTGCAGCGGATAAGGCACCACATGCTCATATCACCATGTTCCTTGGCTATTTGAGCACATTTTGACAAAATGGAGTGACCGATGATGCTCTTAGAATGAGACTCTTTCTGTTCTCATTGAGGGATAAAGCAAGAGCTTGGCTTGACTCATTGCCAACTGCATCCATTCATACTTGGGACCAGTTGGTGGAGAAGTTTTTGAGTAAGTACTTTCCACCGGGGAAAACAGCCGCTATCAAGGTTGAGATACAAGGTTTTCGACAAATGGAAGGGGAGTCACTTTATGAAGCACTTGAAAGATTCAAGGAACTTCTCCGAAAATGCCCTCACCATGGTTTTGCTGTTTGGACTCAAGTGACCATCTTTTATCAAGGCCTTGGACCCGGCCTTCGCACTCATCTTGACGCAGCTGCGGGTGGTTCACTCGTGAATTTACCACCACAAGCGGCTTGGGATATGATCAATAGAATGTCGGAAAATAACTACCAATGGCCTACCGAGAGAGTAATACTTCCAAAGAAGGCAAGTGGAGTTTATCAAGTGGAGGCTTCCACTTCACTAGCTAATCAAGTAGAGTTATTGCACAAGAAATTGGATACTATGAATTTGTCGGTAAACCAAGTGCAAACGTTGTATGAAAATTGCGGTGGAAATCATCACCTTACGGAGTGTCAACATGGTAGTCCATCTTATCAACCCGAATGTGTTGATAATGCGAATTATGTGCATAATTCGAATAGGACACAAAACGACCCATTTTCTGAAAGGTATAACCCGGGGTGGAGAAATCACTCGAACTTCTCATGGAGTAATAACAACAATGTGGTGAAGCAACCCCCCGGATTTCAAACACACGGTGATAGACTGCCATTTCAACGCCAAGGGGGTTTTCAACCCAACACATTTTAGAAACAAGGAGGCTCCCAACCACAAGAAAAGAGCCCGAGTTTTGAGGAATTTATGCTCCAATATATAAAGAAAAATGACGAATATATAAAGAAAAATGATGAGAGGAGCCACAACCTTGAAATTAACATGAGCAACATAAAAACTCAATTGGGACAATTGGCTAGTCAACTGTCGGGTAGAACACCGGGGTCAATACCTAGCGATACAGAAAAGAACCCGAAAGAGCAGATTCAGGCCATCGCATTGCGAAGTGGTAAAGAAATACGTGCTGAAAATTACCAGAAATCAAAATCCGATCGCGGTCCTGAACCACGGTCCAACAATCCAGTGTCAAAAGAAGACCGCGATCCTGAACCGCGGTCTACTTCTGGATCGTGGTCCAATACTGAGCAGACCGCGGTCCAACTGCCTGCTTCGGATGGCTTCGACTCTGCGTCCCGTGCAGCTCCTGTACCAGTGCAGCCCCGTACACCCTTTCCTCTTGCACTAAAAAGGGGGAAACTCGATGCTCTATTTCTTAAATTCATAGAAATGTTTAAACAATTGCGTATTAACATTCCTTTTGCAGATGCTATCCTTCAAATGCCAAGCTATGCTAAGTTTCTTAAGGAAATTCTTTCGAACAAACGCAAGCTTGAGGAACATGCCACCATTGCACTTACCGAGGAATGTTCCGCAATACTTCAAAATAGCGGGAGCCTAGTAAACATCATCCTCTACAGTGCCTTCACCCAACTAGGGGTGGACAACACACAGCTTCAAGCGATCAACGCCCCCTCACTGGATTCACGGGTGAGATAGTGGAAACATTAGGAGAGGTGTCACTACCCATATCTCTGGGTATATTCCTAGCATGTTCCATGAAGATGGTTAAGTTCTTGGTGGTCAAAGCCCCCTCCGCCTACAATGTTAGTTTGAGGAGGCCGAGCTTTGGCCAAAATCGCAGAAGTCAGAGGTTTATGAAAAAGACACATGCCACGACATGCCACCCCAAGAGGACAACACCTATTTTAAGGATACAACGACCGCTGCTGATGGACAAGACTCCAACATGACAGGCGCACCGGCAGTGTATATCACTAGCAAGATGACCCTCAGGGGAAACATCCCATCAGCTTGACATGATGTCAAGCCTTAGGAGGCCTTATCAGGTAACAAATAACAAAAACTATCTTCTTTCCTATATAACTATTGAACAAGTCAAGCGTTGAGTGGGGACGCCCACCACCGCTGACTCCCTTTTGCTTTAAGCTTTGAGTTGCCTATGTGTACCCCTTTTTAATTTCTGCACGGATGATTGGATGTTCTTCTAAGTGCAGGAAAAGTATGATAAATGTTTTTTTTCTTTTGCGTGACAACACGCTAGCATAACGAATGGGTAGTACATCACCCCTGGTGATTTAACAATACCCAAAAACAAAAGCCCCTCGGAATCACTAGTTCCATCCGAGGCTATTTCAAAAATCTATTACTTAGTTTATTTTGACTATTGAACATGTTACCCTGATAACTGCTGATTAATCTTTAGTGATAATGGCCACTGGCCAAATTATCATTGATTAATATGTTCATGTCAACATTATTATGTGGTCGCATTGCCCATAACATCGAATACTTAAATGTTCCCCCCACTTAACTGGGGAACAAGAACATCAATACGACTCCTGGGAGTTAACTAAGTTCCCACTAGAGGCGTTATAAATAGTACCTGCGACCTCAATCTAGGTCAATATGGGTGGCACCGCAAATATCCCCCGAGCTGTTCAAAACTCGATCGAGGATAGGCCACCCCATAATCCCTCCAATAATATCGAGAGAGGTTGAGTACTTACAAAAGGTCTCCCCTCCCCCATTAAGGTTATGGATTGAGGTTGTGAACAAAAAAATCCCTCTAATATCGAGAGAGGTTGAGGACCTACAAAAGGTCTCCCCTCTCCCATTAAGGTTATGGATTGAGATTGTGAACCAACAAATTCCTCTAATAATATCGAGAGAGGTTGAGGACCTACAAAAGGTCTCCCCTATCCCATTAAGTTTATGGATTGAGATTGTGAACAAATAAGCAAGAGGCAACCATCCCTATTAAAAAGTGGCCGCTGGTAACACGAACTATGTCACTCATTTAAACAAACCAACAAGGTAGAAAAATGTACCCTGCTACTCCAAGTGTTTGCCACAGCCAACACCAAGGAGTGGGGGAGGACATTAAGCTAAAATTTTCACTCACTCAAACAAATATAATAAGGGTTTAAACTAGCCCACCTAATGATCCCTCCAACATTACCGAGATATGAGGTTTTAAGAAGCAAAGCTCCCTCCGACACGAAATCTGGACTGATATCATAATAATATAACGAAGGTGAGAACTCACTTCATACAATCTAAGGTGAAAACTCACCTCATACAATCTAAGGTGAAAATTCACCTCATCAATCTAAAGTGAAAACTCACTTCATACAAACAAAGGTGAAAACTCACCACATAAAAATAAGGGCGGTAATTCAACTCATACCAGGGTGGCTAGGGCGATATTTGGCTTTATTCTCCAAATAATGAACATTAGTGGCTATCCAAGTCTCCTAAAATTAAGATAGAGGTCACCCTAGTGAAAAGTTGCAAGGCTAAAAGCCTCAGAGCATTAGTGTCTGCAAAATCACTGGGGTCGGCATTCGACGAAACAGAGCCTACAACTCTCATCGTCATCAACGAACCATCCCTAACCCCCTGGTGTCAAAGAAACACCACTTCGTAACTTTCTCCTGAATATGATTCACATACCAAGGAATAAGGGGGCAAGTAGTGGGGCAATAGGAATGGAATAAACAAACAGCTAGCTAATGGACGAATAGCTAGCCAGTAGCAGTAAACGAAGTAGTGGGGAAATAGGGATGGAATAAACAAACAGCTAGCTAGCGGACGAATAGCTAACCACAGTAACCGACTAGCTAGTGAATAAATATCTAGTTAGTAACTAGTTAATATGCAAAGACTAGCTAGCTAATGCCCAAAGGCCATGGAAATTTGATATTTCAAGGCCAAGCAATTTTCAAAATTTAAAAGGTGAATTGCGAACAAGTAAATTTGAATACAGCAAAACTTCCCAAGAGGCATCACCCCATCATTCATTGAAGCTCGCCAACGGCGTGTTAAAATGGCTAAGTACCTAAACTAGTGCTCATGAAGCACAAGGTACTATGGCAAAATGAGCAGACAAAAGATAGTCTTGCTAGTCAAAATCAAACTCCACTTACTCAAAATCAAGCTCTAAGTTAGCCCTTTGCTAGTGAAAGATAACATCTACCCCTTGCAATCCTTACTTCTTAAGGTGTTAACCATTCAAATACACTGAGGAGTGGGGGCAGGGAACATTATGAGGTGTTAAGTCCACCCGTCAAAATTATCCACCCGCCAAATCTAATCATGGGGGTAGAAAAATGAAACATGACATGAGTACAGTAATGCCACCATAAGCACCCATTGGCATCACACGGTGCTAACAAGTAACGCAACCGCTGACACCCCAACAAAGCTAATGTAGCAATGGGGTTAGGAAAACAAAAGACCTACTCAAAGCCAACTAAGGGCCAATGAGTAGCTCACAAATGTGCAAAGTCCCAAAGCAAGAATGTTGCTAACATTCGACTAGCTCATAGTCGTACAAACAAAACATGACTATATGATAAAGTATACGGATACATACTTTAGGCATATAAAAAGCCACAGGTCGCCCCCGTTAAAGACCTCGGAGGCATTAAGCCCCGAGGCAACACCCTCTCTGGATGGTGACTCTCACTCCAAATGTGAGACCTAACATCCACCTCTATTTAACCCCTATTTGTGGATATAAATCTACCTAGAGGGATACAAATCTCAATATAAAGTACCCCCCAAGTTGGTGGGTTTAAACAAGCTATCAAAATGCTAGTGCTTTCAAAATACTAGTGAGTAACTAGCTAACAAAATGCTAGTGTCTTTTAAGCAAAGATACTAGTAAGTGATGCTCAAGTGTAGCAAGACGCATGAGTGGCTAGCACTCGCTGGACTCATGAAATCCTACTAAAGGCGCATAAAAATGACTAAGTACCTCACTAGCGCTCATGAAGCCAAAAGGTATAAAACACTCCACTAGCGCTCGGGAAGCCAAGGAGTACAAAATGGCCCCGCCAATGCCCATGAGGCCATAAGGTACACACCGCCAGAGCTTGTGAAGCCACAGAGGAGGAAGAGCTCCCATATCTTATGAAGAATATGGGGTATGATTGAGGCTTTTATAGAAGCTATCGGAGACGTTAGCACAAGCAAAAATTTTCACATGTCAAAGAGGACCAACAAAAATCAACGAGGGCCAAGCCGACTTTGAGGTCACACCCCAAAACAAAACCCCGGGGTACATCAGGCCCCCTGGAAAAAAAAGGGGGACACCTCACGCCAAGGCCGCGAGGCCAGAGGGGCCTAGCCGCTAGGCAACACGCTTCGCAGCAAGACCGCAAGGCAATGTGCCTCGCGGACGAACCACGAGGCCAAATTCTTCGACGCCACTAGGAGCCCGTGGGCTCCGAGAATAGAGCTTGATGCCCCTCGGTAAAAACGCTCTATCAGGGCGGAGAGGTCATGAAGTGAATCAATTAAGTGTTGTCTAAAAAATGACCTCCATGATAGAGTAGGTGCCCGGCGCCAATTCTGGGCGCTATTTACTGTGTAATAAACTCTATAGAGACAATCTTTTCTAATGAATGAAGTCAATTATATTATGCCATTTTTTGTTCTAATTATTATATGCTTAGAACGAAGTCCCTTGAATCACACATGACTATGGGACATCATTGGGAATGACGATGATGAAATATGTCTCCAAGGTCGTGATTCTTAAAAGGTTCCAAGTCCGAGATGAGTCTGTTAAGAAATAGGGATATTGACAATGACTCAAAGGACTTGCTTGTGTACATAGTTCTTAGAGAACATGCCTCGTTCCACAGGCATAGATGTGCACGAGGGTTCTCATTTAGATAATGAGTTAACTGAACAACCCCGCCAATAAATTCATAAAATGGTTATTGAATATGAAATTTTCTATAATCACGTAGGCATAAGAGTAATCCTTTGGACCTGAGGTTTCATTGTCACTTTGAGCATAGTCGATTATACTTTGATTTATCTCAGGATTCCATCGCGAGTCGCCATATGGGATATCTTGGGTATAATCACATGTGATTATGTGTGAAAGTACATGAGATACCAAGACGGGATCCATCACTGATTTAGCAAATCAGACGTTTCACATGTAATTGCTTAAACGAATCGTTTCAAGGAATCTTTGGCCAATGTATGGCAATCCAAAGAGGCGGAGTGTTTCCTCGTTTGGATTACATGAATCGATATCATGCAATAAAGGATACATAGTGATTGGGTCGTAAGAGTTTCGACTAAGCTATTGCTTGAGATTCCAATCCGGGACATGTGATGGAAGGATATTACTTATGCGAGGACCGTGGTTATGATAGGTTGACTGATTCAGCAAATCAGACGTTTCACATGTAATTGCTTAAACGAATCGTTTCAAGGAATCTTTGGCCAAAGTATGGCAATCCAAAGAGGCGGTGTGTTTCCTCGTTTGGATTGCATGAATCGATATCATGCAATAAGGGATACATAGTGATTGGGTCGTAAGAATTTCGACTAAGCTGTTGCTTGAGATTCCAATCCGGGAAATGTGATGGAAGTATATTACTTATGCGAGGATCGTGGTATGATAGGTTGAGGATCTTGATTATCTTAACATCGTTTATGTCTAGGTATTCGAGGCACGTTGCTAGACAGTAACCTCAATTTGTAAGGACCATGATCTTGTGGGAAATGATACATTGTCTGATTAAATCATGGAGGGTTTAATGTTGTACTTTCTAAATATAGAAAGGTACAATGGCACTTTTGGAAAGTGTACTTACTACTAGAACATAAACAAGCCTGAGGGGTCATACACTTACTCCTAATGTTCCTTCTTAAAGGATATGATTAATCAACTTTAGAAGTTGAGGTGAAATTTGAAAATGCTAGTGCTTGCCTAAAGAGGAATATTAATTAATTGGTTAGAGATCAATTAATTAGACTATTGAATTAATCAAGTAGGATTAATTAATTAATGGACTAAGTAAAGTCTAAGGGTTTTATTTAATTAGTAGAGGAAGTCAAAAATTAAATAATAGTAAAGAAATAAATGGGAAATAATAAATAAGGTTGGACTTTAATTATTGTAGGATATTTAATTAAATGGTTGGACTATTTAATTAAATAAGGAGTCAAAAATTAAATCAAGTTGGATAAAATGTTTGGACTCCAAGGCTATGAAGGGGCGGCCAAGTGGACGAAAATAAGGAGGGAATTTAATTCGTGTCCAAATTTTGATCAAATTGGAATCAAGGTAATATTTAGGAGAGAGAAAGGGAACAAGTTAGCTTGAAAGCTAAGTTCCTTGTTTTCAGGAAACTCCTTAATTGAGTTAGACTAGAAATAGATGAAAGTCAAATCTTGGAGATTTGATTGCATCTTGACTTCCAAGTAAACTAAACCTAGGAGTCTCTCTATAAATATGTGTGTTAAGAGAAACACACACACACTTTAATTTTAAGTGAAATTTTTGTCCATCGCTAGAAGAAAAAGGGAAAATTTTGTCTTCTTGTTTTGCCATAAAACTCGCCCCTCACCATTATTTCTGACAAGGTTTTGCTCATTTGTTGAGATTAACCTTTCACATATAAGTGACTTGGATGTGGAACTCGAAGGTGACCTATGTGTCGATCTATTGTTGCAATCTCTTCCTAGGTCCTATGACCAATTTGTCATCAATTTCAACTTGAATGCCCCACTCAATGAGTTGTTGAACATGTTGATAACTGCTGAAAGCACCATCAACAAAGAAAAGCCTATGCTACTTGTGAGTTCTTCATCAAAATCCAAGAAAGGAAAGAAGAAGAAGAACAAGACCAAGGAACTTAAAGGCACTGGTGGTGTGAAGAAGACAAAGAAGGGTAAGAAAGCTAAATTGGATGATTGCTTCAACTGTGGGAAGCCTGTGCACTGGAAGAGGGACTGCAAGGAGCCACCAAAGGCTCAAGGTATGTTCTTTATTGAAATTAACATTAGTGTTAATACTGCTCCTCGGATATTAGACATTGGGGGTAGTATTCATTTTTGCAATGATTTGCAGGGGATGGGAAGGAGTAGGGCGCTAAGTAAAGGAGAGATGACCCTAAGGATGGGAAATGGAGCAATGGGTCCTGCCAAGGCCATAGGGACCGTCCACTTAGATTTAAGGAGTAGGATTTTGATTTTAAATTCCGTTTATTTTGTACCCGAGATAATAAGAAATATCATATCCATTCCAATTTTGAATGGAGAAGGATGTCGTTTTGAGATTCATAATAAAAGTTGTTCTTTGTTTTATGAATCTAATCTTATTATAGAGTCAAAATTGCAAGATGGTCTTTATACAATTTTCCCAACTTATCCTACTCTCAATATTCAACAAAGTACCAAAAGAAAATTAGATAAATCCATAAGTACATCAACTTGGAACGTGAGGCTAGGTCACATCTCTAAAGAAAGGATACGCATATGGGTAAATCAACTTGGGCTTGGAGATCCAGATGAGATGCTAACTTGTGAATCATGTCTTAAGGCAAAGATGACCAAGACACCATTCACTGGGTGAATGGCACATGCAATTGGAGTATTGGACTTGATCAATACTGATGTATGTGGGCCACTTAGAATAAATGCTAGAGGCGGTTTTAGTTACTTCATAACATTTACCGATGGGTTCTCATAGTATGGTTATGTGTACCTGATGAGGTACAAGTTTGAATCGTTTGAGAAATTCAAGAAGTTCAGATATGAAGTAGAGAAACAAATTGGCAGAAGTATCAAGACTCTTTGATCGGATCGAGGAGGTGAATACTTATCCAATGAGTTTTTGGATTATCTAAAAGAGAATGAGATTCTCTCGCAGTGGACACCAGCACGCCTCAATAAATGGGGTAGCTGAGCGGAGGAATCAAGCTTTGTTAGACATGGTTCGATCCATGATGAGTCGCACTGGTTTTAGTTACTTCATAACATTTACCGATGATTTCTCACAGTATGGTTATGTGTCCTGATGAGGTACAAGTCTGAATCCTTTGATAAATTCAAGGAGTTCAGATATGAAGTAGAGAAACAAATTGGTAGAAGTATCAAGACTCTTTGATCGGATCGAGGAGGTGAATACCTATCCAATGAGTTTTTGGATTATCTAAAAGAGAATGGGATTCTCTCGCAGTGGACAAAAATTAAAGAAATTAAAGAAATAAATGGGAAATAATAAATAAGGTTGGACTTTAATTATTGTAGGATATTTAATTAAATGGTTAGACTATTTAATTAAATAAAGAGTCAAAAATTAAATCAAGTTGGATAAAATTTTTGGACTCCAACGCTACGAGGGGGCGGCCAAGTGGACGAAAATAAGGAGGGGATTTAATTCCTATCCTAATTTTGATCAAGTTGGAATCAAGGTAATATTTAGGAGAGAGAAAGGGAACAAGTTAGCTTGAAAGCTAAGTTCCTTGTTTTCAGGAAACTCCTTAATTGAGTTTGACTAGGAATAGATGAAAGTCAAATCTTGGAGATTTGATTTCATCTTGACTTCCAAGTAAACTAAACCTAGGAGTCTCTCTATAAATATGTGTGTTAAGAGAAACACACACACACTTTAATTTTAAGTGAGATTTTTGTCCACCGCTAGAAGAAAAATAGAAAATTCTGTCTTCTTGTTTTGCCATAAAACTCGCCCCTCATCATTATTTCTTGACAAGGTTTTGCTCATCTGTTGAGATTAACCTTTCACATATATTCCTACCTGCATGTATTAAACCTAGATTAGATCGAGAATAATTATATAGGATAGCACCAAATATAGTTATTGGGAACTATACAAAGGTGTGAATACATCTTAGAGGCGAGACAATTGGATCGCTTGAAGATGCAAAGGAACAAATCGACGCTTGGAATTTTAGAGGAGGCCGATGGTTTCTTGTAGATTCGATCAAGGGAGTATTTGTTCGGGTTGAAAAGATCAGAAACTTGTACGACGGAAAAAGCGAGAAAGGTATTTCGCGTAGTTAGTTTTTCTCGTTATTATTAGTTTGATTAAACCGGCCATTAATCCTGTTTCGGGGTAGTGTTTATTAAATTTTTAAATTCCGCCGTGCTAACCTACACCGGGGATTACCCAACCCAGCAGTGGTATCAGAGCGTGGTTAGTTTAATCAAACTAATTTATGTGATTTATTATGCTTTATTTTTTTTCGTTTGAATAAACTAGAAGCATGTTTAAATCAAGATGCCTTGAGTTATTATAAATTGAATTTAGTTTGAGATTTAATTGTATAAAAATTTAGAATTTTTATGACAAATTTGGTTTTGCGAAAAACTATGTAATTAGGTAATTTAGGTTGGAAGTAATTTTTGGATTTGAAAAAACACCGGTGGTAGGAAGTAGTGAAACGGACGAATCGAAAGATTTGAAAGTGGAGTAACAACCGGGCCCGAGGAGGGTTTTTCAAGCCCGAAAATTACTGTCCAGCCCGAATTGGCTGGACAAATCCTGCCGAAACAGCGCGTGCCAGTTTTGGCCCTCGCGTGTTTAGGACGCGCTGTTCAAGCGGGCCGGGTCCGTGGGTCGGGCCGCCCATGCCTGACCTAATTTTTCGGCATGATTAATATTTTAATATTTATTAATTCTGAAAAATTAGATTTTTGGAAATTAAAGTTATTTTTGGAAAATTATAATTTCGGAAATTATTATTTTTCCTTGGAAAATAATTTTGTGAAAAATTCAAATTATCCCAAATAAATTGCAATTTATTTTGAACAAGAGGTAGGTAAATTTTGGATATCAAATATTATATGGGTTGGCATGATTTTATGTGATAGGATGAACCACGAGCCTAGTCTAGTCTTGAGAACCTATCCAACAAGGTGGAACGTCTGGGGAGGCTAGTATCTAAATAGATCAATCACACTCATATAATTGGGGTGATTTGATTAATTTAAATAGATCTCAAGTCCACTAAGGGAAATTAATTTTTTCTCGAATTCTATCCAGAGGGTGGTGGAATTTAGAAAAATAGTGGAAGACTTGTATAATTAAAGATCAAATTGTATAAGGTCTTTATTTTAGAATGTATGCTAATATATCTGCCTCGGAAGCTTTGTAGATTACTAATTAAAAATGCCTAAGAATCCACTATATGCTATTCTTGAAACCAACAAGTGAACCGGGCCTAATTATTCCGACTGGCTGAGAAATCTGAAAATTGTCCTTCAATCAGACAAGAGGGAGTACATCCTGACGGCTAAACAGCCAAGAATAACTCTCGAGAGCACTGATGGAGATAGGGAGTACGCTAAGCTATGGTCTGATGACAATATCCAAGTGCAATGTCTCGTTATGACTTCAATGTCTAATGAATTACAAAAGCAACATGAGAAGATGACACTTGCAAAGGATATTGTCACTCACCTAGAAGAGTTGTACGGAACTAGGACTAGGAAAGAGAGATATGCAATCTCCAAAGAGTTATTTGGGGCAAGGATGACCGAGGGGTCGGCCGTCGGGGACCACGTCCTTAAGATGATCCGTTTGATCAATAAGTTAAGTGACTCGGATGTGGAACTCGAAGGTGACCTATGTGTCGATCTATTGTTGCAATCTCTTCCTAGGTCCTATGACCAATTTGTCATCAATTTCAACATGAACAACTTGAATGCCCCACTCAATGAGTTGTTGAACATGTTGATAACTGCTGAAAGCACCATCAACAAAGAAAAGCCTATGCTACTTGTGAGTTCTTCATCGAAATCCAAGAAAGGAAAGAAGAAGAACAACAAGACCAAGGAACTTAAAGGCACTGGTGGTGTGAAGAAGACAAAGAAGGGTAAGAAAGCTAAATCGGATGATTGCTTCAACAGTGGGAAGCCAGGGCACTGGAAGAGGGACCACAAGGAGCCACCAAAGGCTCAAGGTATGTTCTTTATTGAAGTTAACATTAGTGTTAACACTGCTCCTCGGATACTAGACATTGGGGGTAGCATTCACCTTTGCAATGATTTGCAGGGTATGGTAAGAAGCAGGGCTCTAAGTAAAGGAGAGATGACCCTAAGGATGAGAAATGGAGTAATGGTTGCTGCCAAGGCCATAGGGACCGTCCACTTAGATTCAAGAAGTAGGATTTTGATTTTAAACTCTTTTTATTTTGTAACCGAGATAATAAGAAATATCATATCCATTCCGGTTTTGGATGGAGAAGGATATCGTTTTGAGATTCATAAAAAAAGTTGTTCTTTGTTTTATGAATCTAATCTTATTCATTTTCCCAACTTATCCTATTCTCAATATTCAACAAAGTACCAAATGAAAATTAGATAAATCCATAAGTACATCAACTTGGCACGTGAGGCTCGGTCACATATCTAAAGAAAGGATATGCATATTGGCAAATCAACTTGGTCTTGGAGATCCAGATGAGATGCTAACTTGTGAATCATGTCTTAAGGAAAAGATGGCCAAGATACCATTCACTGCGTCAATGGCACATGCAAGTGGAGTATTGGACTTGATCCATACTGATGTATGTGGGCCACTTAGAATAAATGCTAGAGGCGGTTTTAGTTACTTCATAACATTTACCGATGGTTTCTCATAGTATGGTTATGTGTACCTGATGAGGTACAAGTTTGAATCGTTTGAGAAATTCAAGAAGTTCAGATATGAAGTAGAGAAACAAATTGGTAGAAGTATCAAGACTCTTTGATCGGATCGAGGAGGTGAATACCTATCCAATGAGTTTTTGGATTATCTAAAAGAGAATGGGATTCTCTCGCAGTGGACACCAGCACGCCTCAATAAATGGGGTAGCTGAGCGGAGGAATCGAGCTTTGTTAGACATGGTTCGATCCATGATGAGTCGCACTGGACTTCCTTCTTCAATGTGGGGGCTATACTTTGCCTACTGGAACCTATTTGTTAAATAGAGCACCGTCTAAAAGCGTGCCTAAGGTCCATATGAAATGTGGTATGGTAAAACACCTTCATACAAACATCTAAGGGTGTGGGAGTGTGCTGCTTATGTCAAGCAGCAAGTGGGAGACAAACTGGATCCGAGATCCATGTTGTGTAAGTTTGTGGGATATCCAAAAGATTCTTTTGGATACTATTTCTACAGCCCCTTGGAACAAACCGTGATTGTTTCGAGGAATGCAACCTTCTTGGAGAGGGATTTTCCATTAGATGGAAATAACGAGGTTGTAGAACTCGAGGAGACTCAAAGCACTGAGAGACCACAAGAAACACAAACGAGCTCGCCTGATACCACACAAGAAGCAATTCATAAAGAATAAGCCGAAAGTAAACAACCTCTGAGGAGATCCGAAAGGATTCTAAGGGGGTAGGCCATTTGCCTGAAGGTAACTTAGAGGATTCCCTTTTAGATATAGATCCAAAGTGTTATAGGGAAGCGATGTTAGGCATTGATTCGGGAAAATGGCTAGAAGCTATGAAGTCTGAAATGGACTCTAAGCACTCCAACAAGGTTTGGACCTTGGTAGACCTGCCAGATGGGATAAAACCCATAGGCTGCAAGTAGGTTTACAAACGAATGCTTGGAGCTGATCGAGAGGTGGTGACCTATAAAGCACGCCTAGTGGCGAAAGGGTTTACTCAAAGATAAGGCATTGACTATGAGGAAACCTTCTCGCCAGTGGCAATGCTGAAATCCATAAGGATACTTCTAGCCATATCTGCACATTTTGACTACGAGATTTGGCAAATGGATGTTAAAACTGCATTCGTCAATAGAGAAATTGAGGAGGAAATCTATATGCAGTAGCCAGAGGACTTTACATCCAAGTAAAATGAACACTAGGTGTGTAAACTCCAGAGGTCCATTTATAGACTGAAACAAGCTTTCCAAAGCTGGAATAAATGATTTGATAATGTCATACGAGAGTATGGATATATTCAAAACGTTGATGAAGCATGTGTGTGCAAGAAGACTAGTGGGAGGGTGGTTACTTTTCTAGTACTTTACATTCATGATATCTTATTGATCGGAAATGATAGGGATGATGCAGTCAACAAAAGTATGGTTGTCAAATCAATTCCCCATGAAGGATATGGAAGAAGCTTCGTACGTGCTCAGTATGAAGATATATCGAGAGAGAAGAAGTAGGATGCTGGGACTCTCCCAATCCTTGTACATAGATCAAGTGCTAAAGAGATTTAGCATGGAGGAATCCAAGAGAGGATTCTTGCCTATGAGACATGGAATCACTCTTTCCAAGTCTATGTCCCCTAAGACTGAGATGGAAAGAGAGAAGATGTCTCACATACCTTGCATTCGCCATTGGAAGCATTATGTTTGCGATGATATGTACAAGGCCTGATGTAGCTTATGCACATAGCGTGTGCAGTTGCTATCTGGCAAATCCCGGTGAGGAACACTGGATAGCCGTAAAAGTAATCCTTAAGTATCTTAGGAGAACTAAGGAGTTGTTTCCGGTATATGGTGGAGGAGAATAGGATTTAGAGTGTTTCACAGACTCTAGCTTCCAAATTAATATTGACGACTCAAAATCGGTTTCTGGTTTTATTTTTCTACTTAATGGTGGAGTAGTGAGTTAGAAGAGTTTCAAGTAACCGACTACTACTGATTCAACCACCGAAGTAGAATACATTGCTACCTCAGAGGTGGCAAAGGAAGTTGTTTGGATGAGGAACTTCATCCAAGAATTGGGTGTCGTTCCATCTATTGTTAATTCGGTACCGGTGTACTGTGATATCAATGAGGCTATTGCGCAAGCAAAGGAGCCAAGGTCTCATCAAACATTCAAGCACATACAAAGGCGATACCGTTTGATCAGAGAGATCATTGGCAAAGCTGACGTTCGAGTGGAGCGTGTAGATCTCGACAGATAATGTAGCAGACCCACTCACCAAACCCCTTATTCGAAAGGTGTTTGATGGACATCTAGGAAGGATAGGCCTCGAATATACGTGGGCAATTGGCTCTAGGGAAAGTGGGAAATTGATAAAGTAGGTGCCCGGCGCGCCAGTTGTGGGCGCCATTTACTTTGTAATAAACTCTATAGAGACAATCTTTTCTAATGAATGAAGTCAATTATATTATGGCATTCTTTGTTCTTAAATTATTATATGTTTAGAACTAAGTCCAGTGAATCACACATGACTATGGGTCATCATCGGACATCGGGAATGACGATGATGGAATATGTCTCCAAGTTCGTGATTCTTAAAAGGTTCCAAGTCCGGGATGAGTCTGTCAAGAAATAGGGATATTGACAATGACTCAAAGGACTTGCTTATGTACATAGTTCTTAGAGAACATGGCTCGTTCCATAGGCATAGATGTGCATGAGGGTTCTCATTTGGATAATGAGTTAACTGAACAACCCCGCCAGGAAATTCAGAAAATGGTTATCGAATATGAAATTTCCTATAATCACGTAGGCATAAGAGTAATTCTTTGGACCTGAGGTTCCATTGTCACTTTGAGCATAGTCGATTATACTTTGGTTTATCTCATGATTGCATCGCGAGTCGTCATATGGGATATCTTGGGTATAATGTGATTATGTGTCAAAGTACATGAGAGACCAAGATGGGATCCATCACTGATTTAGCAAATCAGACGTTTCATATGTAATTGCTTAAATGAATCGATTCAAGGAATCTTTGGCCAAAGTATGGCAATCCAAAGAGGCGGTGTGTTTCCTCGTTTGGATTGCATGAATCGATATCATGCAATAAGGGATACATAGTGATTGGGTCGTAAGAGTTTCGACTAACCTATTGCTTGAGATTCCAATACGGGAAATATGATGGAAGAATATCACTTATGCGAGGACCGTGGTTAGGATAGGTTGAGGATCTTGAGTTTTTTACGTGTTTTTAAGACCGTAATTCTTATGATTTGGATTCACTTATTGCTTAAATCATGTCACATTTGCATTTAATAGGTGTGTTAAGTGAATACAGGTAATAAATGAGAATACATGAAGAAAAGGGAAGAAAAACGATGTACAAAACAAGTTCAAGCATGTTTTTCAACACCTAGGCGGTTTATGCATCTCCTACCACATTCGAGCGATAATTCCGTACATTTCGAGACCGACTTAGACAAAGTTTCCTTCTACAAAGTTTTAGATGTATGTCTTAGCTTCAAATGGGAACTTGAAACATCTAAATCGGAGGTCTATAGAGATAATTGTGAAGGAAATACGATTGCTGTGCCGAACAGAGAAGTACATGTGCCAGGATACGCCCCAACGCCCTCCTAGTCATCCCTAGGCATGGATAGTCCGAATGTTACTCCTTTTCAGCCTAAATTCCAGCATTATATGATGGGTAAGAATCACTTTTGGCCATTATTCAGCACATGTGTTGAGGGGTTGTCATAAGTGTGTTTCTTGGTGGATTTACTTTATGGGTGCCAAATCAGAAACAACCTCCATCTTGAAACGTAATTTATGTATACTTAGCGACTGAATTGGATGAAATGTCCTTCTGGAAAGTTGTAGATCTGTGTTTTATCTGAACATGGGGACTTGAATCATCCAATTTGGAGATCTGTGGAGAATTTTATGAGGAAAATACTAAGACTGCCTTCCTGAATGGTAAACTCCAAGAAGAAGTATATGTGGAGCAACCACCAGGATTCATCAACAATCATGGTAAGGGTATGGTTTACAAGCTAGACAAAGCACTTTATGGGCTTAAGCAAGCACCCCGAGCATGGTATGGCACTCTCTCTATCTTTCTTATTGGTAAAGGCTTTTCAAAAGGCAGCGTTGATACAACGTTATTTAAAATTACCAATAATGAAGATATTCTCTTAGTCCAAATTTATGTTGATGATATTATACTTAGTTCTATTAACAAGCGTCTGTGTGAGAAATTTTAGAAAATGATGCAAGAACAATTTGAAATGAGCATGATGGGTGAATTAACTTTCTTCTTAGGATTACAAGTTAAATAGCTCCCTAATGGAATATTTATTAACCAAGCTAAATATACAGGAGATATGATTAAGAAATTTGGTATGGAAAATGCATCATATTCAAAAATTCCAATGAGCCAAACGCTTAAGCTAGATAAAGATGAAAGTGGAAAGAAAGTTGATATCACTAATTATAGAGGTATCATTGGATCACTTCTTTATCTTACTGTCAGTAGACTTGATATTATGTTTTCGGTATACATGTGTGCACGATTTCAAGCCGATCCTAAAGAGTCACACTTAATTGCTGCCAAGAAGATCCTTAAGTACCTGAAAGGCACACAACATGTGGGCTTATGGTATCCTAGGGATTCTCCTTTTGAACTAATTGGTTACTCAGATGCAGATTTTGCAGGTTGCAAAATAGATCGTAAAAGCACTAGTGGTACGTGTTAATTTCTAGGTGATAGGTTAGTTTCATGGCATAGAAAGAAACAACAATCCATAGCTACCTCCACAGCCGAAGCTGAGTATGTAGCTGCAGGAAGTTGTTGTGCACAAGTATTATGGATGAGGCAACAACTTAGAGATTATGGAATAATTCTAGGTCCAACCCCCATTCATTGTGATAACCAAAGCGCTCTAGCCATGACTCAAAACCCTGTTCTTTATTCCAGAACCAAACACATTGACATTAGATTCCATTTTCTTCGTGACCACGTTCAAAAGAAAGATATCTCCATGCACTTTATTGGAACTGACAAACAATTTGCAGATATCTTCACCAAAGCACTCAACGAACAACGTTTTCTCACTTTGAGAAATGAATTAGGTATGATTGATTTAAACGCTTAATCATTTTGCATCATATTTTATTAGACATATAATTTAGGGGAAATCCACTTAATTTGTGTCTAAAAGATTTTCCTAACTGGTACAAGTTATCAAATTTAGGGGGAACCTTAAAGTTGTACTTGACCATAACTACAAGCGTCAATGATCAAAATTTTCAGATGCATGATCATCAACGCTCAGTATTACTTATGCATAAAATATTGGACGCTCAAACATAAAAGTCTTTTCAATCCTAAGCGTCTAATTTTTCATATACCAACAAGTGCTATCAGTTAAGCGTTGAATCAATTCTAATCAACTCTTAATATAAAAATATTTTTCTTTACAAGCCATGCATAAAGTTTACAAGCTTCTTTCGAAGTAGTGGGCAGACTTAAAAGTCTAATTTGTACTCTACTCGCACGCTTCTATCACATAAAACTGGCGGGTAATCAAAAGTTTCTTTTTCAAAATGACGGTTTAGAGATAGCACGTGTTTGTGTACCTGTCAGTGTACAAACAGGCGCGTGCGTTACACTCTGAAAATGCCAAACGTTATAAAATTTTAACTCGGATGTCAAATCTTTATATATGAGAATTACCAAATGTAACTTCTCTCTATTACACAAAACTCGCGTCCGCAGTTAATGAATTTATGGCTGAGATTCAAAAGTCGTTACACGTGTCTAAATCCTACAGAGACTAGAGAACACAAGTTTAAAAAATTCTTTACTGTGTCATTTAAAATACAATTTCTGCAGAAAGACCATTCACTTTTACTCAAACATATCTGCAAAATTTATTCTCTCTCTCTCAAAGCAAAAAAAATCTCAGTTCATCTCTTTCACTGAAAATGGCACCAAAGAAATCTTTGTCTACTTCTGCCGAACTTACCATCAAGATTACTGAAGGCCTTGTTGTCGACTGGAAATTCCTTTATGAACGACCTCAGATCAATCTAACAGACATGATGGACATGGTCGTCAAAGCTGGACTTAAACCTTTCTTGACCCAATACTCCTATCTGTTTTCGACTGAAGTTGACACCTTCTGGAAGACTGCTAAACTTTCAGAGGACAAGAAGTCTATCTCTTGTCTAATTTCCTTATCCAAGAAGGAGTCTCCCAAGGAATTTATTCTGTCTGCTGCCTCCATTGCCGAGACCTTCAATCTTCCAAATGAGGTTGAGGCATTGGATTGTGTTACTTTAAAACAAATCAAGGAAGCATGGACAACCATGAGTGCGTACGACGATGTACCCTACACTCAGTATTTTGAAAAGAAAGAACTGGTATCCAAATACCGATTGTTAGCTGATTTCTGCAGCAAGATCATAGAATGCCAAGTGGGAACCTTTGATAAGGTGAACCCAGTACAATTTCAAATGATGACTGCTATACTCCTCAATATCAAGATCAACTGGAGTGAGTGCATTTGTGGAAGGTTTCGGGACTATTTAAGCTCCTCGAATAAACCTTATGGGCTTTTTCTAAGTGACATGTTGTACAAATCAAAGTGTGTATACTCGTCTGGTCTCCCGTTGAATAAGACCAAGTTGCTGGGAAGAAGGATTCTGAATAATCTCTTTAATCCTCCCAAAATTGGTGGTGCTGCTAAACCACTATCTGAGCGTCTGGAAGTACGTCAAGCGTCCGATGAGGAAGTGGAGCGTCCAGTGCCAGAAGAAGCCGTGAAGCGTCCGGATGTTACCAAGAAGAGGGCTCCTAGAAAGCCCAAGGTATAAGTTGTTCCTGCTCCTCAGAAAGATGATGAGGAAACTGATGAGGATGCACAGGACAAGTTACCTTTAAAACGGAGGAAGCTGGAAGGAATCATCAAACCAATCGAATTCGATGAACCAGCTACTGCTCCTCCTGCTCAAGTGCTTAAGCTCGTTGAAGGAGTCAACGTGAAGAAAATATTGAAGCGCTCCAAGACTAGCAAGCGTCGGGCCGCTCCTGTTCCTGAAGAGCCTGAGACTGTTAAGCCAAGCGCTCAAGTTACTGTTGAGCCAAGCGCTCAAAGTATTGCTGATGAGACAAGTTCTCAGGGTAAGTTTATTTCTTCCCACAACATTTCTATTCCTACATCAGTAGAAGATCCTGCTCTTATAGAGGATAGTTCTTTTATTACAGCTATAGTTCCAGCCGCCGCTGAAGCATCAACAGATGTCCTCCTAGACGTTGAGATGACAGAAGTTGTGGCTATTGCTAAAGATGTTGCCGCAGAAGTTGCTGCAACTGACGCTAAGGAACCTGCTACTAAAGAGGTTCAAACATCAATCCCTATTTAGGCGATAACAGAGGCACGCTCAGAAGGTCAGAGCGTTGCTGAAGACGTTCCAGCGCCTAGGCACTTCTTCCAACTGGACCCGCTGAAGACGATCGATCATTCAATCAACTACATGCCTCCAGCACTCGAAGAAGATTTCATTCCTGCAGGATACAATGAAGAAAGATACATTGCTGCTGAGAATGAGATTGCCCTGTTGATTGGCGACGGCAATAAAATCAGGGATATCGTGTTTAACACGGAGATGACAAAAATTGAGAGAAAGTTCTATAGAGCCATTGAACTTGGAAAAACCCCTAGTCAAATACAGTCTTCTCTTATTCTTCAACAAGGCAGACAAGGAGGAAGGACTCCTAGATGTGATGAGGATTTGGCATATTATCTCGATTATGGCCACAGCTAGAGTACAGGCTTCGCCCTAAGAGATTACAATATTCGGGTGTATGAGCCTCTTCGTCCTAGCTTTCTCAATCCATCAGAAGCAGTATTGAACAGAGAAGGCTACACACACTTTCCTCAGACTGCTAATAGTATTGAAAATCTATCTTCAGTCAATCCACTTCGCCTGTGGAAGAATAAAGCAGTTCATGACGGTGAGCGTCTCGAATCATTGACAGATTTGATTCAGACTGAAGCCGATGCATATTTTGATAGCGTCTGGAATGCCAACTATCAGACTGATAGATATCACTTTGAATCTATCAGAGATATTCATCATGAAGGCATTCGCGCTATGGTCAATGCTGGAACAGATGACTGCATGAATGAAATTAACTGGGTTGAAGCGTATGTGGTACACAAATATACATTCTCAGAGTTAGTCCAAGCTCCCCATTTATTTGGCATAAGCATGCATGACAAGAAGCGTCAGTTTGCCAAGTATTGCCTGAAGAAGCGTCAACAGAGAGTTGGACTTGTTCTAAAGCTCCCACTCGTTAGACATCAAATTGAGCAGTGTCTGCGTCAAGAGCTTCACCGACTATCCAATACTCCTCTACTCTTCAACACTCAAACATCTTCCAGTGGTACCTCTTTTGTATCGTACTTGAATTTTGCTCTGAGCCACTGCGAGGATAACTTCAATATGATGGTGAAGATTATGACTCCCCTATCTTTGTTCGACAAAATCTTCACTACCAATCTCCGACAATGGAACGGTTCCGTAATCAACTCTTTTCGAGGATATCCTTTGCTCCTTTCTATCCGCAGAGAGGTACTCAATCATTATGAGTTTGTCCTCTCACTGCTTGAAAGAAATCAGGGACTAGCTCAAGCGGGCTATCCACACTTAGAAGAGTACTACGCTGCTTACGTGCTTGAGGATCAGCGTCTTCAGTCTCTTCCTTCTGACTGCTTGATTGGATTTTCCAGAGATTACTGCCCAGATTCAATCTTCTCCATCTGTCAAGCGCTGTCCAAAGTATTTCCGAATCATGTGCTAGATATCATTGGTCCAATGCACATCAGGGCCATTGATAGTCCCCTTCGCACATTCATTTTCGGAACTTGTGTGACTAGAACCAGACTCGCTGAACTTTTGGAAGATGCGTCCACTTCTTATGCCGATTTAGCCAATTGGAACTTCCAATTCGATGACTTTCGTCAACTTGAGTCAACGCTTGAGGAAGCGCCTGCTAAGTCAGTTGAAGCGTTCACATCTGCAGTCACCAGTATTCCAGCGTCTGCTGAAGAACCTGTTCAAGCGTCTCCACCAGAGGATATTCCTGACACTCCTGAACCCGTTGCTGATGATATTGATGAGGATCTTTCTCTTGGCATACGAGGTACTATCTTTGTTCCCGCATATCAAGTTCCTATTGACTCTCTCAAACATTCACCAAGGTTCAAGCGACCGGCTCCTCTAGTGGTTCAATCAGATGAGAGTCAATCCTTTGGTCCTTTGCTCAAATCTGTTTTGGAGAATATCAGTGCCCATGCTGCTCCGAACGAAGAATCCCTTCACTGGATTAAGGACGATTTGGCAAAAATTGAGACTCACGTTATGAGCGCTCAGATTGCTCATATGCGTAGTTCAGCTCAAGCGGTTGTTGGTGAGTGCAAACAAGATTTTCAAGAAATGCATGATGCCACTCAAGCAAACCAACTTGCCATGAAAGAAGAGCTTGAAAAGCGCCTTGAAACCCTTGAGAACTCTCTGAATGATGCGACCAGCGCCAAGCTCCTCGCCCTGCAGGAACATTTCGACAAGCGTCTGGACGACATCACAGATTCAATGTCTCAGAATGCTCATCAGGTCAGTTTACTCACAGATCACTTTCTGAAGTCTAATGATGGCAATAAGGGGGAAGAGAAGAAGAAAGAAGAAAAGAGGAAAACGTCGAGTTCGACATCCCTCTTCAAAGAACATCCATTCCAGAACCGTTAGATCCCAAAATTTTAGCTGAAGAGAGGCAGATGTCTGAATTTGTCCAAACTTTCAGAATTTGTCTAAGGTATATTGGTATCGATCCAACGGATTGGGACAAACACTTTACTGCCTTCAAGAAGAGACAACAAGAAGAAAATAAGCTCATAATCAACAAAGATCATGAAGCGATGATGACCTTGGAAGACAATCTGACTGAAGCTATCCGAGCTGAAATGCCCAAGCGATACAAAGTTAGATCAAGTCATTAAAGCTTTTTGATTTGCATTATCTATATTCTTGTCTCTCATATTTTTGTTTAAGTTGTAAAAATGCTTGTAACTCTCGATATATATAAAATGCATTTTTCAGCTGAAACATCTCGTTGAAGCGTAACTAACTTTAACTAACCGTATCTAATCAAAGCTAACTTTTATTTTGGCTGTCTAACTCCTGAACTATAAAAGAGTAAGTATTACCATCATCAAAAAGGGGGAATTGTTAGGAATTTCATCTTAGATGTTTTGATGATGACAATTAGGACCTTTGTTAGACCCCAAAAATATGTAAGTTTGTTTTCCAGCTTTGAAGCGTTAGATTTGTAATAGGCTTTATTTTATTTTTTATTATAGATTGTTAGGCTAAGTAGTCTTAGGCTGAGCGTCTGATAATTTTTGAGTGAGTTTATCAGTGGTAAAGTTTGAAAACTCAAGCGCCTGAATTCTGAATGAAGATAAAGTCTCCAAGCGTCCAATTGACCAGCTATATCAAGCGTTACCTTATAGGACAGAAGTAATTTCACCTGAATTTATTTCTAAGTCCAGAAGAAGTTTTAATACAAATATTCTCAAAGCATTAAATACCAACGGGCATTTAATTCAAATGCATTAAATGCTGATAAGAGCATTAAATGTGATAAGCACTTTCAGACGTACGGAGAAGCCACCCTATTGGACTGTCAACTATTCAAAGACTGCAACACCAACTTTTGTGCAGCAGATTTTCAGGAAAAAGGACAAAAGTTGTTCACTCGCGGAAGTGAGAGACACGCGCCCTTGCATGTGTCAAACGGACACTTTTTCCAAAAATGCCTATAAATAGGACTTCAACAACAAGCCAAATACAGAGAACAATTATCAAGTCGAATTGCTGTTGCATTGAAGTCTCTTTCCTTACAATCTCAGAAAAGCCAAACTTTCAAGAAAATATTCTCTTTGATTTTCTTCAAATCCTGAAACAGTCAACCCAATATCTCAAACATTCTTTTCGAAGAAACTATATTACTACTGAGATATTTCCAGTTGTTTGGACTTTATCAAAATCAAACAAACCTTTTAGAAAAACCCATATCCAAGCCTCGCGATTGTGTGAAGTCGAAGTTGGATACTTGCCATATTTCTGGGTGAAAGAAGCAAAGGGATTGAAGTGATTTGGAGCAGAAATCTGTGTGATCAAGGAGCTCACGTCATCGACATCCATCTCTCCCTAATTTGTAGAAGATTCTGTGTGATTCTTTGAGAATCATTTTAGTGGATTGCCTCCAAGTGTTCAAGGAGAAGAAGGACGTAGTTGGGATTACACCACCCAACGAACCTTACAAATATTGTGTCATTTACTTTTCAGTCAATTCTTTTATCTATCATATCATTGCATAAACTGATTAAGTAAAACACAATCAAACGCTAAGCAACTAAGAAACTTCTTGTGACGCTAAAGCTTTTAAAAGAAGACAATAAAATCATTCCGCTGTGCTAACACTGATCAAAGAAGTGAACGCTCAAACCTACTCGGTTAAAGTATTCAATTCTTGAAATCTAAGTTAACTTTATAAAAACAGTCTTCATTAGACGCTTGACCAAAGCGCTTATATTTGAAGTGAACGCTTAAATCAAGTGTTAGACACTTCAAGCGTCTACCATTTCAAGCGTCCAAAAACCATTTTAGTACGAAATCTTTTGAAGTCGAAAAAGACTTCAGGGTCTAGATGCAATAGTTCAAGAACTCTAGAAGTAGATAGACATGGTTTCTTCTTAAAAGATGATTTAACTTGTTTACCCATTTGACATGCATCACATAAGCGATTCTTTTGAAAGGAACCCTTAGTTAATCCCTCTACAAGATTTAGCGATATTAACTGAGAGATTGCCTTAAAGTTGAAGTGATTCATTTTTCTATACCATAACCAACCCAATTCATTTTGACTTTTAGCAACAAAGCATGTGGGGTTGTTATCAAATGTAGAATCCCAATCCACTAAATACACATTATTTGTTCTTTTTTCTCTTAATTTAGTAGACTTAGTCTTAACGTCGTTGACATAGCAGAAGTCGCTTGAAAATTTAACATCAAAGCCTTTGTCACAAAATTGACTAATGCTGAACAGATTATGCTTAAGACCCTCAACATAACATACATCACTGATCATGATGTTCCCCCTATGCATGATACCTATACCTTTGGTTTTACCTTTAGAGTTATCACCGAATATAACTTGAGGACCATTGGTAGCTCGATAGTTGACTAGGAGATCTTTTGATCCAGTCATGTGCCTTGATGACCCGCTATCGAAATACCAAATTGAAGTATCGGTGTTGGCTCTAGGTACCTGCATTTAAAGGGCAGATCTAATTCTTCTTAGGTACCCATGTTGTTTTGGGTCCTTCAACGTTAGTAGCTTTGGTTTGAATTAAAACTTTCGGAACCCATATTTGCTTTGTCTTCATTACGGGAAGATTAGCCTGTGTGCTTTTTAGGTGTATAGTAATATCCTCGATTCTAATAGTAATCATAATCATAGTCATAATCATAATCATCATAGTATCGATAATATGATCTTGACTGTCTTGGATATTGACGCTGGTATTTTCTTGGCGCTGGCTTGGGTTGCACTTTTGGTGCTGATCGCCTAGCGCTTGATTCACAGTGTTGAGGCTTACCCTTAGGCTTTTGAGCGTTTGGATGAACCCGTTTTTGTGAATCATTTGCTTTAGCCTTACCCTTGCTTGAGTCAGCTTTGGCTTTCTCATTTGGCCTCGTACCATTGTCGCTGGGTTCATTTAGCGTTTGACTTTGTGAACCTTTCTCAACAAAGATAACACCCTTTCCTTTGTTGTTTGCCGTAACATTAGATTTATTTGGTTGTTTACCGAATTTATTGTATCCTAAACCGGTCTTTCACCATATTATCTAGTTACCTCAGTCACATTATCCAACTTTCTAGAAGCTTTTGATAATGATGAGATGAGCTGCTCTGATTTGGCAAGTCTAGCGATCAGATCAGCTTCTCTCTTGACTATTATATCAAGATCGCTTCTCAAATGAATAATCTCACTCTCAAGTGATTGGTTCTTCTCAATGCATTGTTGTTGAACTTTCAACTCTGCTTTGAGAGTTACTTTATCTCTTGTGAGTGATGAGATAATAGCGAGATCGTTTTGATATATTTTGGCGGCCTCTTGACAATCTTTATAATATTCATTAACTTTGTCAAGTAATTCATCATAAGAAAGAGGATGAGATAATTCATTGGTTAACTCTGGTAGCGATTCATTAGACGCTTCATCATCTCTTGCCATGAGACAAATCAACACTGAGTCACTTGTAGGCTCCTCATCACTACTTTCATCTGATGATTCCAAGTCCTCTTCAGGTGCGAAGAATGGTTCGGATTCCGCTAGCAAACCTTGTTGGCGAAGGTTGATCCTGAATTGGTTTCTATCCACATAGTCTTACCTTGTGGGCTTAGACACATTTGGATAAGGGCAATTTACCTGGTAGTGCCCTGGTTTCCTGCAATTATAACACAAATTAGTTTTCATTTTCTGTTCAGTGGATAATCACTTTGATCCAACTGGCGCTGAGAGATTCTGAGTAAGCAATGGAGGAGCTTGATATGGAACTGGCGGTACTGGTTGAGGTGCGGAGTACACTGGCGCTTGATATTGAGGCGCTGGTGCTGGGGGAGGAGTTTGAAATGAAGTTTGTCCAATAGGATTTCTCTTTTTATATCTTAGAAATTTCTTGAATTTCTTGACTAATAAGGCCATTTCCTTTTCTTCATTTGATTCCACTAGTTTAACCTTACTAACCGCTTTACCCTTATTTTTGGTGGTAGCGATTAATGCTCCTGATTCAGTCACTAAAGTTGTTGTGTCGCTGACTTCACCTAAATCGAATTCGAATGCCTTTAACTCTGAAAACACATGTTCTGGAGTAAGAGTCTCCAAAGTTTGTGATTCTCTCATAGCAACTGTCTTGATCAAGTATTTACTTGGAAGACTTCTAAAAATCTTATTAACCATTTCCTTGTTGGTCAATTCTTTATCTAATGATGCTAACTCGGTAATGAGCAAAGTGAATCTTGCATCCAATTGTTCTAGCGTCTCACTGGGCTGCATTTTGAAATGCTCGAATCTTTGCATGGCTATGGAGAGCTTGTTCTCCTTTATTTGTGTTGAACCTTCGCACACAATGGCCAACTTATCTCATATTTCTTTGGAAGTCTTACATTGCTTGATCTTGTTGAACAATGCATCGTTATCTCCTAACGCTGAGTAAAGTGCACTTCGTCCAACATTATCCAGATTAGCTCTTTTTCTATCCTTTGGCATCCATTCTAACTTAGGTTTCTCGACATAACCATCTGGAGTAGCTTCATCAGCTCCGGATGCTCGAGTTATAACTTTCATAATCTGAATGGGGCCATCTGTAACCACATCACACATTTCATTATCGCACGAACATAAATAGGCGAATGCTCTAAGTTTCCAAGAATCATAGTTTGATTCTACCAACTTAGGCATTTTGTTAAAAGTCATAATGAGATGTTTTAAAGAGAAAGTAAAAGCGATTAGGTTTTTAGAAAAATGGATCTAAACAAGCAGTTACGCTCGGAAACCCTTAGATTTCTAATTCAACCGCTCCGATACCACTTGGTGGTCCCAAGTAGCATACGAAAGGGTCTAGAAGGGGGGGGGGGGTTGAATAGACCCTGAAGTCTTTTTCGACTTCAAAAATTTCGTATCACTTTAAAGGTTTGAACGCTTGGATAACTGAGCGCTTGGGTCAGACGCTTCAGGAAAGTTAACTTAGACTTAGTGATTTTAGCAGTTTACCAAAGTAGGGCAACGCTTAGATCGCTTAATCAGGGTTAGCACAGCGAAAATGAGTTTTAGCGTTATTTTAGTTAATTTAATCGCTTTGCACTTTAACTTGTCTCTTTCAAAGATAAATGATGTAATAATAATAATAATAATAAGACAGTAAAGATAAATAACACAAGATGTATAAGGTTCACTGGGTGGTGTAATCACAGCTACGTCCTTGTTCTCCTTTTTCACTTGGAGGAATTTACTAGAATGATTTTCGAAGAGTCACACAGAATCTTCTACAAAATAGTAAAGGGTGAAAATGATCTTGGGCTCCTTGATCACACAGATTTCAGCACCAATGAAGATCGTCTTCTTCAAGCTTCTCTCACTCAGAAATACTGTCTGAAAGGGGTTTCAACTTCTTTCTCACTCAGATGAAATGTTGAAGGTTTATCACAAGGTTTTGTTTGTTTTTGGAAAGATCAAACAACTTGGAATATCTCAATAGAAATTTAGGTTTCTTCTTTGGAAGAGGTTTGAGATATTTGTGACTGTCTGGAATGTAGATAAAAAGCTTAAAAGATTTGGCTATGGAGTTTCTAAGCTTTTTCCCGAAAATGTACGTAAGATTTTTGGCGATAATTTCTCTTCTCTTTTTCGTACGTATCTTGTGTATCTTATCTCTTTTATATGTCTTATGTTTTTAGGGTTTGCTGGGGTAAGGTATTTATAGGCAATTTCTTGGTATCTGTCCGTTGGACACATGTAGGAGCGTGCCTTTCACGCAGCACGTGAGTTTACCTAAAGTCTGACATTCCTGAAAATTCATTGAAGCCAATTGGACGGGAGCAGCTGAAACTCTGAAATTTCTGACAGTCTGGTCAAAAGGTGGCTTATCCACAAGTCACATTAGCTTATCACATTTAATGGTCTTATCAGGCATTTAATGCATTTTGAATTTAATTCCTGTTGGAAATAAATGCCCGTTGAATGATTGCATTTAAGTCCTTCATGACTTGAGGATTTATTTCAGTTGAATCTAACATAAGTCGCTTGAGAGATTTTGAGCGCTTGATCCATAAATCCTGAAATGAGGTCTTTTAGCGTTTGACAGACGCTAAGAAAAAAATCTGTATCTCTGGTTGACTTCAGACGCTGGTCTTCAACTTCTTCTCTAATAGACTCACCTAGAATTCTACTAGTGATTCTGTCACCAAGACTTAGTCTAAATTCTATAAAGATAAAAATTACAAGCCTAAATAATATAAAAATTACAACTATCAAACGCTTATACATTAATCTATGAAAAACGAAAACTTACATTGTATTTTTGGGATCTAACATTAAATCTTATCTTGTCATCATCAAAACATCTAACATAAAATTTTCTAACACTTTCCATGAAAAACAAGCTCAAAACTTAAGGTTAACAACTTTTTGGATTACGTTAATAACTTATAGATTGAATTTTTTTTTGTCGAAGTCCATTTTTTGTTTTAGATTTTTCAAATTTATAAATTTTATATTAGGAAATTTAATTTTTAATATAAATATTATAAATACTTTATATAATTTATTTTTTATTTTAACATGGTATATATATATATACATACACACACACACACATATCCTTTTATTGATGTTTAAAAATATTAAATCCAAAAATTTAAATTTAAAATCAGAATTACCATCATTATCAATATAAAAGTTCTAAGTAAATAAGTTTCTGTATAAAATTACACTTAATTATTCTGAAATTCATAATGTTGGTCTGTTTTGAATGAAAAGTTGGTGGAATAGATTTTTTGAATTTAAAAATATTATTATAAGATTTTTTCACATAAAATTTTAATTTCACTGGGTTGTAATAATTGGCGCCATAATATACACAGTAAATCTAAGTATAAGTTGTAAACTTAATAATCTTGAATGCATGTGTATATTTTAATTTATGATTCTAACTCATATAAATAGTTTTGTGAAATAATTTTAAAACATTAACCTAATACCAATATAAGATATATTATGAAATTGAAAAACCTATGATATATATATATATATATATATATATATATATATGTTCCAATGATATATTTTGCGAAAGCAAAAAACAATAAGAAAAATCTAAAAAAAATATGTAAAAGTGAAGCAAATAGAACAATGCTAAACCCAAGTGAAGAGAAACTCATTCAAATGATGAATGAAATTTGATGAAAATTATTGAAAAAAATAGAAAAAAATAAAATTTAAAACAAATTATCTTGGAGAAGTATAAAGGAAGTACATATTTCAAATAAAAAAGTTAACACAAAAATGAGTATTTTGCATGCTGCACCCCAAAAATAAGTTAGTTTGGCAGTCTCCACCCCAGAATTGCAAAAATTGCAGTGTCCAACCTGAATTGTAATTAGTTTGGCGCTTTGCGCCCTCAACCAAATTTCGGCGAGAAAAGGATAATTCAGGCGGGGCAAATTTGTCCAAAAAAAAAAACCACAGTTCCTGCTCAATTTGCTCCTTAACATACTTGATATGCACGAGAGTCACAAGGACAAATTTATAATTTCTCAAGGTTTTTTTCTAACCGTCATAAACCTTAAAATTAACCCCTTCCCTAACCCTAAAATTAACCCTTTCCCTAGCACAGCAACTCTGGATTCTTTTATCTTCCTTGAAGAAGTAACTAATTTATCTCCTAATTTCGTCAATTAATTCAACTCTGGGTTCTTTTATCTTTCTTGACGAAGTAACCGATTCATATCATACACCACTTGCTACTCCATTATTCACAACTTTTGAGGGCTTTAAACATGCAATTCTCAATTTTGATCTTTACGACATAAAGTTTGCAAATAATTCCAGTGGTTGTATTCACAAATCTGTGTATTATTTTATTCTTTTAGAACAACAAAAGAGATGGTAAATTTTTGAAGCAGACTTAGCAAGCAATGGCACAACGAAGAACTGGTTGTGGAAGTTGCTCCGTCTTGAATTGCCTTTGATTACTATAGAAAAAGGCTAGTTTTGGAAGTATATTTCTTGTGTCAATTTCTGGAGCTAGAGCAGACGGAAAGGACCAGGTTTGATCGGAATTTTGTTTTTTCTTTCTGGACAAATTTGCCACGCTTGAATCATCATTTTTCCACGGGAATTTAGTTGAGGGTGCAAACCACCAAACTAATTACAATTTCAGGGTGGAGACCACGATTTTCAGAATTCCAGGGTAGAGACCACGAAACAAACCTATTCTTAGGGTACATTTGATATGACCTTAGGAGAACTCAATCCCCAAAACTAGTTATTGAGGTGGAAGAGCCCAATGTCATATAGACCCCACATGAGAGTCCCATAATTTCGATGTGGGATCCAAGTTCCATACCTTGCAATTGGGATTGTAAAAATCCACCACGCTCCGCAGCTCGGCGCCCACGCGGGTTGGCTGTGCGCTAGTGAATTAGCCATGGGTGAACACTGAAATTCCGACATCATCATCCGCATCACGGACTGCTTTTGCGCTAACTCGTAGCCCCAAGCGAACACTGCTATGCTGACGTCACCACCCGCGCCGCACGATTGCAACTGGGAGGGGCCGTGGATAGCTCTGATACCAATTGATATGGCCTTAGGAGAACCCAATCCCAAAAGCTAGATATTGAGATGGAAGAGCCCAAGGTCATATAGACCCCACATGAGAATCCCATAATTCCAATGTGGGATTCAAGTCTCATACCTTACAATTGAGATCGTAACAGCAACACGCAAATTACTCATTCAAAAACGTAAGTTTTGTTTCCTCGTAGTGATGCTAGTGATACTTTTATTGTAATGAATAAAAAGAAACCAATAGCAGAGTCAGATATGTTATCTCATATTAATTAATTAAAAAATCGAACAAACAAATAAGAAGTTTGATGAAGAAATAATGAGAAATTGAATCATCTCAAAAGGAAGATTTCCATATATATATATATATATATATATTTGAACCAAAAAAATATATATAAAAATAGAGGGGTAATAGGAATAATGGCAAAATCAATTAATATTTACGGAAAAAAAATTGAAACTTTCATTAAAAGCATGAGTTGTAGACACAAAAAATGAATGAAAAAAAGGCGAATTAATGTAGGATCGAAAGACCAACAAGGTTCAGCATAGTTGGTAGATAGTTGGACTCCTTAAGCATGTTGTCCTGGGTTCGATCCCAGGCCGTGTGTATGGAAAAGATTTTGTTGGGAAAGGCAAAACTTACTTCGGTGATCTCTATATCTCGAAGGGATTAATCTCCTGCGTCCGACTGAGGGAAACCCTTGGTAAACTAAATATATATATATATATATATACAAAATAAATTATTTAGAACCCCCCCCCCCCTCCCCCCGCGCGCGTATCTATCATAAAACATCACTCAAAGGAGGATAAGAAAATAACATAAACATGACAATCTTCAAATTTTCTGCAATTTATTTGTTAAAAATGCTAGGAAAACTTAAAATAATCTAATTTCTCATGTTGTCGGCTTTTCTAGTGTTCCGTTAACCACCAAATGATGGTCGAATTTCCTGGAGAACCAACCGAAACCTCTATACAAAACCACCAAAGAAAAAAAAAACAACGAATCATTGGAGACAAACATATATATAGACATGCACACACAGTCACTACTACAGGAATGACCTATAACAGCGATTTTTTTGGACCTATGACAGCGGTTTTTAACCGTTGTCATAGGTACCGTTGTCATATGTTAAAACCATATGACAGCGGTTCTATAAGAACCGCTGTCATAGGGTTAAAAAAATAATAAAAAATCCTATGACAGCGGTTCCGCCGGAACCGCTGTTATAGGGTCATTTATTCAAAAAAAAAAATTAATTTGGACCCTATGACAGCGGTTCCGGCTGACCCCTGTCATAAGGTGGTTTATTTTATTTTTTTTAATTTTATTTTATCGTTTATAATATTATTATGTTGGAATGACACGAAATTCACACGGTCATAGAGAAACGGTATTCTGAACAAAACGCAAAACTTTGTCTTGCGCTATCGTGATTTTAGCCATCCGAGATCGTTTAAGGCCTCAAATACGCATTTTATTAAGGAAATACGTATTTTTGTAATAAAATGCGTATTTGAGGCCTTAAACGATCTCGGATAGCTAAAATCACGAGATCACAAGACAAAGTCTCAATTTTGTTCAGAATACCGTTTTTCTATGACCGTGTGAATTTCGTGTCATTCCGACACCGCAAAATTTCAACCAAGAAATATTTTCATAAATACAAAAATATACGTACACCCACGCATACACAAATATACGTACACCCATCAACATATACACAAATATACATACACCCATCCACATATATACATACACAAATATACACACATCCACACATACACAAATACACCCATTAACATATACAAAAATATACATACACCCATCCACATATATACATACACAAATATACATACACCCATTAACATATACACATATATGCATACACCCAATAACATATACACAAATATACATACACCCATTAACATATACACAAATATACATACACCCATCCACATATATACATACACAAATATACATACAACCACATATATACATACACCCATTAACATATACACAAATATACATACAACCACATATATACATACACCCATTAACATATACACAAATATACATACACCCATCCACATATATACATACACAAATATACATACACCCATTAACATATACACAAATATACATACACCCATCCACATATATACATACACAAATATACATACACACACATACACAAATACACATACACCCACATATACACAAATATAAATACACCCACACATACACAAATATACATACACCCACACATATACAAATATACATATATATATAGGGAGAGAAAGAGAAGAGACTTACGGTCGTGGTGGTGGCGGCGGCGGTGCAGGTATGTGGTGGTGGTTCGGGCAGCGACGGTGGCGGTGCCGGGCTTTTGGGGGGCGGGGGGGGGGGGGGGGGGTCGAGAAAGACCGAGAGTAGTGAGAGAGAAGTTGAAATGGATTTTAAATTTTGAAAGTGAGAGAATTAGGGGGGCTGCCTGGTAACCTAGCTAGAAACCCGACCGCCTATGACAGCGGTTCTGGTACGAACCACTGTCACAGGATTTTTTTAATTTTATTTTTTTTTAACACACACTATGACAGCGGTTTTGAAAAACCGCTGTCATAGGTCCGAACCGAATAGCACTATGACAGCGGTTCGGGGAGAACCGCTGTCATAGGTCCGAACCGAATAGCCCTATGACAGCGGTTTTGAAAAACCGCTGTCATAGGTCCGAACCGAATAGCCCTATCACAGCGGTTTTGCAAAACCGCTGTCATAGGTACGCTGTTATAGGTCATTTCTGTAGTAGTGAGTGAAGATATAGTATTCAAAATACAAATAACAAACACAATGATATCTAGCAGAAAACCATACCTGCAACAATATTGGGTGGTTAAATCTTATAGTTCTAGGTCTTTAATGGAAGATGTAGATAGATTAAGAATTTGAAAAGTTTAAATTAATAGAAATCTTCCATTTAGCCATGACTCTAGGGATAGAATGCCACTTTGAAATTTGAATTACTAATGGTAATATTCAAACGTTGCCATTTTCAAGGAGATATATAAGGGAATTTGAAAGAAAAAAAACATAACCAACTAATATTATGGATATGATTATGCTTATTAACCAAAATTCGAATACTCTTTTTATGGAACTGACAAATCAAATTTTTTCATCTATAATTAAAAAATTCCAAATTCTAGAAAATTAGTATTTAGCCAAATTGTAGTCAAAATTAGTCAAAAACCACTCTGGTCTTTATATATAGATTTCACGGAGTCAACAAGGAAATATTTCAAAGCTTTTCCATAGTTAGCCCTATTTTTTCGTTCAATAAGACCGAGCAGATCATTAAAATCAAATTCACATAAAATCTTCTTTTTACTAAGGAGAAATTTATATTGGCACTCCAAATTATGATGAAGGGGCCTCACTTCCTTTTTCATATTAATAGATAGTCAAGAATACCCCTATATCTATTACATAAAATTGGGGAATGGTATTGCCGTATTGGCACTTCACCAGTTACTTTAGGAGCTCCAAATTTAAATTTTATAATCAAATATGACAACAATACCCCTTAAATCCAAATTATGTTGAATTACAAGACTATGCATCATAACAAATTACTATATTACCTTTACTATTTTATTACATATAAAAGGAACAGGCCCTTGAATTTAAAAATTGAATAGTTGTATATATTTAATGAAAGCCCTCCCAAGCCCTTTGTTTAGAATAAATCCTAAAGCAATTTAGGATAGAAGATCTGAGAAAGGGCTCTTGCTTGTGAGAAAGATCAATGGGTAGACATAAAATATATCATGAAGTACTTCAAAAGAACTTAGGATATATTCTTCGTCTATGTCCATGGAGAACTGATAGTGGAAATTTATACGTACTTAGACTTGGAGTCTGACAAAGAAGATTGAAATTCTATTTAGGGTCTGTATTCAACCTCAATTGTGAAGTAGTAACTTGGAAGAGTTTCTAGTGAAGTACTCCACTACTGGGAATGAATATGAAACTGCCTTGGAACCTTGGAGGCTGTCAAGGAAACTGTTTGGATCTGAAGTTCGTGGTGGAACTTCTATAGGTCCCTAGCGTGCAGCTTGGATTGTCACTTTACTATGACGATAGAGAGCTTATGCGCAGGCTAGGGAACTGAGGTCTCACAAATCCAGACACGATGTTGAGAGATACAACATCTTTTGAGAGATCGTTCGAAAAGGCTATATAGCCCTGCAAGGAATAATCTCAGCCGATAACACGGTTGACCCACTCACTGGGCCACTATCACAAGCGTTGCTAGAGCAACATCTTATAAGATGAGTATCAGATACCATAGCGATCGGCATAGAGTGCGAGTGGAAAATTGTTGGGTTTGTGCCCTCAATGCCAAGGAGGACTTAGAGAATAGTGCGCTAATTTATGTTGTACAACCTAATATTAATATAAAGGCATTAGTAAGTTATTCATATAATTCTTAATGGCTTCTATAAGTCTTAAATTGAACATATAGTCCATGTGTGTTAAGGCAAACCTTCATACTCCTTATAGTAGTTAAGGAGATGGGCACTGGAAGGATTTGGTAATTGATCACTTAAACGATTCGCAAGTTGGAGAATCTCAATTGGGCATTGAGATTCGTGTGGACTTGTATGAGATATGCTCTGACAAGGAGTGTCAGTCTAACACTATAGGATAGTGGCAGTTTGTGTCATGGATACATTGATTGGATTGGATTGGATTAGTGTATTCGAACATGGCTCGTAGTAATCCGATCACATAGGTTTTTACTCAGTGACTGTCAATGATCAGATTACTGATTATGATAGTATGCGTGAGTCTTTGAATTGATTACTCAAGTTGAAGATGTGCTTGTGACAACAAGTCTGTCATTAGAGTAGTTAGATCCAATTCACCCGTTAGGGATCAACCTCGAAATGCGGCTTGATGGGCAATTTAATCTTAACTGATTAGCAAAATAGAATTCACTGTCTCAAAAGTAAACGAGAAATATCCTATGCGATCATAGGTAAATGAGATTAAAGTCTCTGACCAGGGCTCATGAACTAACTCGTGTTAGACACTGAGGCTAGTTTGGTAATCTCATGTTGTAATGATTCAAAGAATAGTATCGATTCCTGTGAGTTTGACATATTCCATGACTCTCATTCGATCGGGATACGTCAGTGAAGGGCTTATACTCATACAGTATTCATAATCTAGAAGTTCGTAATGACATAGTCATTTCGTACTCGGTTGGGCAATGATGAGGGACCACAGTGTTGGCAAGGTGTCACCCACATTCTTTGGCGTCCTTCCATTGCCAATCGAGACGAACCTAGATAATCGCGCTAAAGGAATAGACGGGGAAATTGTTATTTGTACTTAGAGGGCATTTTGGTAAAAGGATGAGTTAATTACGAATTAATTTAATTAGTTGTTTAATTGGATTAAACATGGATAATTAAATTAATTGTGTTGACTAGGTCAACTGCGAATATTAATTAATTATAATATTAATTTAATATGTGTATATTTAATTGGATTAAATATTAGAGGGTTAAATTAATTGGATTAAGTTAACTGAGTCAACTTAGCCCAATAGACGTCCAATAGCCTTGATGGGCGTTTATCCAAGTGGGCTTAAGTTGGAGGATTTATTTAATCCTCCAACGGAGCTCTAGAAAACACAAGTAACTTTACGTGAAATTCCTTCACCAGAAATACAACACAAGTAACCTTGCTGGACTGCCCGCGCGGCTGCACGCACAAAGGCGTCTTCAACTAGAGCAAGTAGTGCCTCTTGAGTGATTTGGAACACCCTAGTGGTAGGGGGAGGAATCACTGTTGGCGTTACAGGATGACCATTTTGCTCATTCACCAGGGGTGGTACGTTAGGACCTCCGCCATCAGTCTGCCCGTTCGGGGGATCTTCTCCACCTACTTGAACGTTGGGCTGATCTTCAAGTGTTGGGTTAGGAACTTCATCGACCACTATTGGCTAATTGTTGTTAGTCATACGTGTTTGGGACCTAGTTTTCATACTCAGTGGCTGGAGTACTTTTCCCACAGACGGTGCCAAACTGATAATGGTAAAATTCGTGAGTCAGGAATTATCACATGAATTACCACATGGGGTGGAGAATCCGATCCAACTCTCGACAAACTAGGTTGGGGGTTGATGAATTTATAGAGTGCACTAGTTTTCAGTGAGCTGCCAACGTACCCAATGAAATGGGATCAAGTCAGTTCGTAGTTCTATATTGAAATTACTCTCAGAGGTAGCCTGTGGATTTTTTCTAAGAGAGTGGATAATGAATGTCATCAGCCTCTTTGAAGGTACATATAGGATTGATAGTGCGCTATGGGTCGTGGGCTTAATTTTGGCAGCAGCCCACCAGACTTATTAATATACCCATTACTTAGCCCTTATATTATTAGAATAGTCCAATTAACTTTACGGCCTTAATAACATAATGATCCGTTATTCTCAAAGGGCCGTCAGCCTTTTGGGCTTGGCTTGCATATTAACCGCGGATTGGATCCGCGAGTGGCTCCCTGGCCCAAGCGTGGGGTAGATTAATTACCGTAATTCTCTTAGACAGTTTTGGTACACATCAGATAATAAAAACTATATACGTGATAATTTGAATATATATATATATATACACACACAACAATATCATTCTAATAATACACGTAGAATGAAAATTACCACCATTTTATGTACAAACGTCGAGGATTTTATTCTTTTTAATTAGAAGAAGTTAGATCCTTTTATATTCCTCCAAGTCAATTGTTAAATTAGACGAAATCTTCTATGTATGTACATCATACTTTCCATCTTTCAAATTTCAGGAATCTTCCAAATGTTATGGCTCTTTTCCACATTAAGGCTGCTCCTGAAAGCACAATTGTGTGTCGCACAATGCTTTTTCCCTGCATCCAAAAATAAAAAAAAAAAATGGAACAAAAAGGACTTATTTAGTAAATGGTATCTCATAAAGTAAGAAAATCACATTTGAATGGTAAAACAGCGATGATAAGTCAAAAAGTTATCTTTGACCAATCCATGGATAAGGTATTAATATATTACAAACAAGAATCATAAAAAATCCAATAAACCCGCACATCTGTTACCCGGATCGGGTTACGACCCAACCCGACCCGATTTTCCATATCCATACCCTTAGTACAGAAGGTCAAATAAACATTCGACAGGTGTCCAAGCCCAGCAGGCCCAGATATCACATCAAGAAGAGTGACCGACATATCTACTATAAATACTCCCTACAAATCATTCATGAAGGGGACCAGCAATAAATTCTCTCCAAGTACTCTCTATATTTACTTCGTTTTATATTTTCTTAAGTATTCTTACTCTGCTATTTGGCCTCGTATTATACGAAGTAAATACGTATCCATTAACTTACACATCTGAACTACGTATAGACTTGATCCTATCGAAATAGGTACGTAGGCCGCTTGACTCTGTCAAGTCCTGTCTATAATCTTGCTTAATTGTCAACTTGGTTCGATCCATTTGGGTAGACAGTTTGGTTCGTATTAGCCCAACGATAATCAAGCTAAATCAAGCTACAATTATATACTAATGAAAGTATTGAACTTGAAAAACTCTACACAACCATATATTATTAACCAACTTTGCATTAATCATGTTGCCTGATTCTTCGTTAATAAAATTTTCATTTAAACATTCAAGTGACCATCAAGGTACGTAACAGCAACCACCAAAAGAGAATCATAAAATGGGAACAACTAAAACCATGCATATTACACTCATATGCAGGGACGGAGCCAGGGGCTGGAGGGTGCGGTCGCCCCCCCTCAATTTTGAAAATTATTTTTTTTATCTTATAAATTTTTTTATATTTGGATTTCGCCCCCCCTCCCCTCAAAATTGAAAAATATCATGTTTTTTTCCTTTATTTTGAGTTCGCCACCCCCCCAACGAAAGAGATATAAGAGTATAAAGTATGTCAAAAGTTGTAATTGAACCTAATTTCTTTTTATATTTTCCTCCCCAAATATAGCGTACCGTACCGCGCGGGGCAAGCCCCCACACCCCCCCTTTAACTACTTCAACTATTTGCCAAAAAAAATGTATATATATATCACAACAATCTCAATCCTCCCTTCTCATTCAAATTCCTAGCTCCATCCCTGCTCATATGTCAGTTTACACCATACCCACACGAAGCATCGGGTTTAATTATTGTGTCCACAATCCACCATTCTTCGAAGCTAAGGCTAGGAACCAAAGAAAACTATCAAAAGGAACCATCTGGAATATCCAAAGATATGAAAGACACACAAGATTCGAGAGAGAAATCGGAAATCTAATCATTAAAAATTCATAATAAAATAAAATATTTAATTAATAATATTCCACCACCTTCGAACTTTTAATCTCATTACCAAGTACATCAAGAGATCTGTGGAGATTCTTGGCTTGGCTAGGCTAGCGATTTTAATCAATATTTTCTTAATTCAACCTGAAAGTAAAATTAAATAATAATGAAATTTCCAAATCATCCCATCTAAGCAACTAACTGCAATATGCCACCACCACTTAGTGGTTTTAAGATCAGGTACTTTATGTCAAGTTTTAAGGCACCAGACCTCAAAATTAACCAAGATAAGATCCTTATACTATTTGTTGCTACCAAATTGTAATTCTAAACTTCTTTTGAAAGGAGAGATTCTCTACCATGATAGTACTCACAAATTGACTAATGCTTTGATACACACTCCTAGATTGACATATGTATGTGCAAGCATGATAAGTGAAGACTATAAAAACATACTAATATTTACTACTACTATTTGAAATGTCTTACTCCCAAAAATCAAGCACTTTGTGAAAGTTCTTACATCAGCCAACAAATTATGAACATCTATTTTTATATTGAACAGAGTCCGGAAACCTTCACGGAAAGGACTTATTTTAGGAATCTCATTGCTTCATGCATTGCCAGTTAAAGTACTCACCTTGCTATATATGCACTGGATATACATATACTAGGAAATACATTGGAAAATTTGCCTCCAGGGGCAGCAGAATCTGAAACTTCCATCACCACCATTCCTGTAATTACTTATACTTAATCCTGTATGAAAAAAATTCATATTCGGTTAGCCCATAACAGAGGAGGGACAAACTTCGGAATTCTGATTTTACTCATTAGTGATGGCAGTAGAAGTAGTAGGGAATGCTAATTATATTCAGTTATTTTCTTGAGTGGACGAGTGAACGTGGAGACTGGAGACATCGTGGAAAATGTTCTTCTTGATAGTGTCTCTCTATACTGGTGTACTCATCATATGTATAGGGATGAAATGAGGTAATTATCAGTGTTTTAAAAGGCGAAGGCGCGGGGCGTGCCCCGCGAATTTTGCTTTTTTAGTATTAAAAAAATATAATATAATATTAAAAATTAATTTAAATTAGCAAAAAATTATAAAATTGAAGGATAAATTAAGTACAAAAATAAGATAGAGAAAGTTAAAAATAATAATATATTCAACCATGCAAACTAAATGTCCAATCTCAACTCTTGCAAAAAAAATCAAGATAGACAAAATAATTGTTTCAAATTCTAGTGTTACGCAAAATAAAATTTAAAATAATAATTAACGAGCACTAATTTACTCAATCACTATCAAAAGTCTCATCATTAAGGTCATTATCTTCATCTTCGGCTCTCAATACTCGAGCATTAAGCTGTGTTGCTCTTGTAGCTTATTATTATTTTTTTAATGTTTGATTTAATTGAATAGGTGGGCCATGGATTTTTACTAAAAGAATAAAACATGTAAAAAGTTTAAGTGGGTTTTAGATTGGAAATTGGAAAAAAAAATCAATTTAGGTCTAAAATCATAACATATGGACATGAAATACATTGAGCGTATGCCCAGGGACTGGGCGCGTTTTCGCCCGGAGCGTACGCCCCAATTGATTGGGCCATGAGGGGTTACGCCCCCCTCCTATTGCCCCGGGCGTTTTAGCAACGCCCCGCCCCGGACGCGCCCCGAGACTGCCTTTTAAAACACTGGTAATTATACGCCCCGAGACCCAAGCCTAGAGAATCGAATGGACACAACCCACGACTTTAAGCCCGATGAAATTTTTTGGTTACCCTTAACTTTTTTTGTCTTTTTGAATTTATAAACAATGAATTATGATGTGTTTGATATTGTAGTTTAATTGTGTCAATAAACCTATTCAATTTTATTTTTAAGTCTTATATATATTCGTATCATCAACGTATTATATCCTAAAAAATTTAAAATTTACCATATTTTGTGTATGTATCCTATCGTGCCCGTAATCGTGCATCATAAGTTATGGCGTTATGTCTTTTTTTTTTTTTTACCTTGTAAGTCACAATAATAGCTCTTGGAACAAAAGAAGGACTTGAAGTTGAAAGCACAAGGGAACAAGACTTGAGAGATATTACTTGAATCATATCTTTTGCAATATATGTTTTGTTCTTTGTGTGAAGGTTTTCTGAACAGAACAGGTTTTTATATATTTGTCCAAATTACTACAAGCACGTCCTAAGAACAATTTGCCGGGAAATTCCATGTTACCCACTTGGGGGTACGTGCCTAAGTGGGTTTTAAACATCTGGATCTGAACATAATTGTAAGAAAAATTATGGCTCGTATATTAAATTACATATTATTATTTTGTCAATATTAACGTCTATTTGACAAAATAATTAATTGTTTAATATTATTTGATTAAATCCTAATTGGTTAGTGAAAAGACATACTTTACGTAATGAAAGTCATGACTCTAAGTGAAAAAGTATCTTGATGGAAGACAACTCTTAGAATTTGAATATAAAGAGGATTGGTCCTCTCTCTACCTCTACACAATTCTACACCAAAACTAATACGTGAAAGGCAGAATAGTAAAGTAGAAAGAATACGTATAATTCCATCACTGAAAGAGGGGTTAAGGTAGAGAAATCGATCTTCCTCAGAAGAGTTTGCAAACCATTGATTGATAATCAACGTGAAAAGACTACTATCGAATACTATGGATAAAGGTTAGTCTTTATTTATGAGATTATATGAAAATCATGAAGTTCAAGATTTATGAGAATCATGTAATTGAATAAAATTTAATTTACATGTAGTATCAGAACATGGTTTATGAACTCATGATTTTCCAATTTATGAAATCTTGTGTAGCAACTTAAGAATGTAATTTTCCACTGCAAATTTATGTTTCGATGTGTATCTTGTGATTTTGGGGCTATGTATTCACCGTTTGTGCATTGGTTTTCCTTTGATGAAAGTAGTATAAATGTTATGGTGAAACGACCATGTGAAAGAATAACTACTACATATTTCATCTTTAGTACAAGGAGGTATGGATTGCCATGATGCATGATTTCTTCTTGCCATTGAAATTGTTATATATATACTCATACGGCCATAACCATGCGTGCTTATGTAGTTAGTTACATGCATAATGATAGTATGACATGTGTAAAGTGTTTACAGAATGCATAACCCAAGTTAGATCATGAAAAACTAAGGTGAAACAGAACTAAGGCATGATGTAAGGCTTTATATGTGTAAAAGTTGTATGCATTCAGATATGTAATATGGCTGAAGAGTATTTTGTATGATTCAAATACTGTAACAGTAAGGAAATATGGAATGCATGGCCTACGTTTTCATTAATGAAGTATTCGAGAACATGCATAAAGTTTCCATTATATGTGAAGCATGACATATATAACTTTCGTTAGCCTGATGACATTTCCAGAATTTATTCGTTCTGATTAAGATATTGCTCATTTTTTTCTTGGCAATAATTCACGGCTTCATTTACATATAAAATTGTATATTGTATGATTGTGGAATGTAATTGTACAATTATGAAATAATATGGAGTTTGCATTTGAAATTTATTTAATGGATGATCTGTTAAGTCATCAAAGTGGTCTGATCATTAAAGTTTATAAATTTCAATGTGTATTAAAGTTTGCAGATGAAATCTATTTGATGATGATTTGTTAGTCACTAAAGTGGCCTAATCATGAATATTGTATATTTCAATGCATATTAAAGTTTTTCAATTACCCACAACTTTATATTCTCATAAATGACATAGAGATATATGGGTATATTGAACTTTAGTATTATAAAATATTCGGGAATCACTCAAAGGTTGATTTATTGTTCTTAAAATATATAAACATATTTGGTATTTTGTATGTTTTATTAGGTTTATCTTGTATATCCAAAGATAACAAATAAATCTAACAAGAACATATATTAATAGTTTATAATTTATATATCTTAGTATATCCCAAAGGAGAGCTTTGATATGTAGTTATAGTATTTCTATGAAAGGTGGCATTGATTAGAAAGTAAATATCATTGATATCTAAGAAAAACTATATATGATTTTGGTGACTCATTATGACTTAAAGTTACACCAAATGAATGTTAAAGTTTCTTTCTTAATGAAAATTAGATGAAAAAGTTAATCGATTAGCCTAAAGTGTGTGTAAGCTTAAAAGATCAATATACAAACTAAAATATTTTTCCGTGTATATACATCAAGGTCAGTAGGAGCATGTTTATTTTCTTAGTCTTGTATATTGATGAATAAATGTCTTACATGCCACTAATGATCTTGGTTTATTACATGAAACCAAGATATCTTTCTAAGAATTATAAAAGATTAGAGAGAGGCAATATGTGATGGAAAGTGAAATATTTCATAATGAATCATAATGATTGTTTGGATTGTCTCATAAAGTATATATGAATAGAGATTTAGAAAGATGTAAGATGAAAATGTTTAGTAAAGATAGTTCCAATTCAGAAGGGAGATATGTTTGGCATTATGCAATGTCTAAAGAATGAATTGGAACAAGAACATATGAAAATATTCATTATGTATTTAATGTTGAGAGTTTGATGAATTTTCAAACTTATATTGTATCATAGTCTTCTTGAAAGAACGACAAGTATATTTAAGGGTGTTATGCATATGAAAATTATGTACCTTGTCGCTAAAGAAAAATTCAGAAACAAAGAGTATCAATGAAAACATATTAGCACCACTTGCCCAATATATTAATGACAATGTCGAAAGAAAGGCATTATAGATTACCGCCAAGATATTAACGAGCATATCAAAAGAATGGGTATTATAGGACGTCATAATTGAATTATGTTATATGCACATTATGTTATCATGTAATACTCATGAGCTCAATTAAATGTTTCTGAATTCTCCTATTTTTCTATATTGTATACATTATGGAATAGAGGTATGATAACGGTAGTTGTCTTTGATAAATACATTAAAGTTGGACTTTTATGTTCTCTTCATTAAGAGTCATGATTACTTTGAAATTAGTGTTGTGGTACATGGAATGGACTATGTCAAGCTAAATGACGTACAACCACCATGACTCACATTAATTTTGACTTAATCATGATATTATGGTAAAGCCAATTTTAAAGAAAGATTTAGAATAATTTTTTGTGTGCATTATATTTATTCTAAATCATAAAAGTAAATATATGAGCCAATGTGGAGAATGTAAGAAATATTATGGCTCATATTAAATTACATATTATTATTTTATCAATATTAAAGTCTATTTGACAAAATAATTAATTGTTTAATATTATGTGATTAAATCCTAATTGGTTAGTGAAATATAAAGTCATGACTCTAAGTGAAAAAGTGTCCTGATGGAAGACAACTCTTAGAATTTGAATATAAAAAGAATTGGCCCTCTCTCCACCCTTACACAATTTTACACCAAAACTAATATCTGAAAGGCAGAATAGTAAAGCAAAAAGAATACGTATAATTTCATCACTGAAAAAGGGGTTAAGGGAGAGAAATCGATCTTCCTCAAGAGACTTTACAAATCATTGATTAATGATCAACGTGAAAAGACTAGTATCGAATACTATGGATAAAGGTTAGTCTTTATTTATGAGATTATATGAAATTCATGAAGTTCAAGATTTATGGGAATCAGGTAATTATATGAAATTTAACTTACAATGATGATGTCATAAAGTTAAATGATCACTTATCATGTATGATCTAGTGGTTTAAAACTCACTTGGGCACGTACCCAAGTGGGTAGCATCTAATTAACCCACTTTGCCGTGTGTATATATTCGGAGACAATGCATTTTGTTTACAAAACTACCTTTAAACCTTTGGTTACCATCGGAATGTTGTATTCTATGATGCACGGATACTCCTAAAATTCACAAAATGTAGTGTCGGAACTTGGGGGACACGGATACGCCTCGGATACGGCTCCAATACTATCTAACATGCCACGTGGCGTGTCTGTCAATTAAAGTAAAAAGAAAATAAAGGGATACAGTGTCGGACACGGCTACAGACGTGTCCGACATGTTTAGGATACGGTGGAGTCTTTTTTATTATTTTCAAAAACATTGAGGGGCCAAAATTGTAAATATGAAACTTACCTAATTAAAACTAAAAGGGACGAGCAGCAACAGAGGCAGAATAGAGTTTTGGGATTTTTGATTATGTGTTGTGGTCTTGTGGAAGAGAAAGGGAAAAGGTGTTCTTGAATTTGAGTGGTTTTGAACGTGGCCAAGATTTTTCCATCTATATTTGCCAAAAAGTCCTTTTTTTGTAATTTTGAACCAGCAGCTGCAGGCGCACAAGCCGAAGAACAAAAAACCCTAGTTTTTTTCCTCTCGCTTCTTCATACTTTGGATCGATTTTGGCTCGATTACACCGATTTTTTTGCTACAAGTGCATCATATAAGGTAAATTTAAACATTTAAGAGTTTAGTGTAAACATTTTGTGTGAAAATTATAAAAATGCATTCTACTTCTAAGTGTTTGATAAAATGCCTAATAAACATTTGGTGGTTTTCTATTGTGTTTAAATGTTTATGTGTATATATATATATATATATATATATATATATATATATATATGTTTCGTAAAAAAAAAATCTAGATTAGGGTGGATCCAACTGCGTGTTCCAAGCCCCGCGATAATTCTTATCTTAGAATTATCTTTCAACCCCCGCGCTCGAGTTCAATACGCTAGACGGTGGTTCAGAATTTAACACTTCGCCGTGTTGTTTAAACTAATTATTCGGACCGCAACTGACTGAAATATATATATATATATATATATTTTGTCTTTGAATGACACGATAATACTATAAAAGAACAATTCAAGTACAGGTAAGAATTATTTCTCTGATACTTAAATCTGACACAAAATAATTCTATACCTACGTGAGAATCTTCTTTTCTTAAAACGATGAAAATGAATAGAAAACTCAGGTCAAGATACAAATTACTGTCAAATAATGAAATCTGAAAGCATGTAATCTATACCTCCATAAAAGTCTTCAATTCGTGCTAGTTACAGATGAATGAAACACTGGTATAACTCCGGGACTGGATCCAGCAATTCTTGAACAAATCTACACTACAAACTACTCCTAATTATATTTACGCCTACTCTATGATAAGAGAGAAAAATAAGTTGTTCTTTGATTTGATGCCTTTCTTCTCTCTCCTCCTTTCTGTTTTTGTACTTCGGCGTCGTGGTCCTGCATCTTCAACCGTCGAGAACTGCTTCTAACTTCTCTTTTTAAAAATCCCTTTGTCTTGGCGGGATATTATTGTCGGACCTTTGACCCTGGCTTCTCTAGACCTGCCTTATTGTCATTGTAATGGGTTTAGCCTTTTAATTTCTTTGGGCACATTAATCGCTGTTAGGCCTGTTCTAGGTCTTATATTTTGGGCCTTTTTAGGTCTTTCAACCCATATTTATTTTTGGTATAAACAAATGCCCCCCTAATGTATGTGAACGTTTCGAGTTCATATACATTAAGATACATGTCTCCTGGTTAATCATCGTTTCGCATCAGGGGTCGTGTATGATATGATGAATGTGTTCGTTCTTTTTCCCGGTACCTTTTCATGATCAGGTTTTTAAATCTTTTGTTTAAATTTACGTTATCTTTTTGCAAGAACCTCTTCGTATTTTTAAGCGGGTAAAAGAAAAACGATTGAAATTTCTCTCTTCCTTTTCTGCATAGAAGCGTCTTTTCGTGATCAGATACCTAGAACTCTATAAATATCTTGTGCTTTTTTCTTAGCCATCACTATCAATCTTTTCTTTATTCTTTTCTCTTGCACCATTCATCATCTTTCTCCCCTCTTCAAACTCACTTCTCCCTCTTCTTCGAAATTCTTTCTACTTTTCTTGACAACTTCTCGAATTGCTTTCAAGTATGTCTAATCCTCACGCTATTTCTCGCCTAGTCGCTCGAGCGACTCTTTTGGATAGCGAAGATGCCCAAGATCTTTATCAAATCGTCAAGGATTTCGAAGCTTACCATAGTGATGTGAAAATTTCGACTTTGGGATCTACCCATATGATCCCACCATAGGTCCGCGATCGCCAGGGTCAATCCATCAACCATGTTGGACTCGGGCCCCGATTTCAATCTGAAGTGTTCGAATCTTCCGAGTGTAGTATTCCCAATTTACTAGGTACTTGGCCCTCTTTAGAGGGGGATGCTCCTCTTTTTCAATCGAGAGTAGAAAACAAATATAATTGGACAAACAAAACCAAACCTATCAATGGGTGGATTGGGGCCATCGATGCATATCCTTGGTTCGAAAGGTTGCATCATCTTCGAAACAAATGGGAAGGTAACCGAATTCTGGGGCTTATTTGAATAGCCTGCTACCCGGTCATTCCTTTCGAACAGGTAACAACAGACGCCCTTTCGTTTTCTTGGCATTCTTCGTACAATTGTTTCGTATTACCTCGTGGCTTCCAAACAATTACATTGGAAGATGTTGCTTTAATTACTGGTCTTTCTCCTATGGGCATAAATCTTCCTACGGGTGAACCTTTGCCTAATTCTCGAGCTCTCTTACTATCTACCGAAAATTGGCTAACACATCATGGTAAATCAAAGGGAGCAAATATTGCTTATACTGCATTAGTCAAATTCTTTATCAATTGTGATGATCCACCTACGCCCTTCGAAGAGGTTTTATTTTTAAATTCCGTCTTCTCCCGGTTGTTTATGAATGCCGGTTGCGTGGTGAATAAAACCTTTTTTACTTTGTCTGCCAATATTGCTGTCACCATGGGGCCCATCGAGCTGGCTCCGCTAATGCTATCTCACTTTTACCGTATGATGTTTAATTTGAGCAATGACCATTCGAATGCTCACAAATTATCCGGCCCCCTTTGGTTATTGACATGTTGGTCTTTTCTGTATTACCCTGAGTTATTGAATATCAGGACTATAAAATCGTTCGAAAAATCAGTTGAGCAACGACAATCGTCGAAAAAACCCTCCAACTTCTGGCTCGAACCAATTTCAAAATGGGTTTGCTATGGGGAGACCGCCATAAATTTATTAGTTCCTCTCGAGAAGGTGTCGTATCTCGAAGTTTTGAGTGCCATTTATAATCCGCTCTATGTTTCCACATGGTGCCCCTTTTTCGAAATAAGGCACGACCAAGCCCAAAATCATTGATCGCACACTGCTCTACCCAATTGGATGCGAACGATTGATTCGCTAGACTCCTCCATAGACGATCATCCCTACTGGAGGTCTATTTTGTCATCCCGGGATTTACTATATGCAGATAACGTCCCCGGAGTTGAAGTTTACAACCCTCAGGTATTCTAAATATGTTTCGAGTATAAATATGACAAACTTTATAACTTTGTAATTTGTACTTCGAGTATATTTGGGGTCGAACATGTTCAACTTCGAGCATCTCTTTCCATGCTTGATTTCGAATATGCTAACTCTGGACATACCTATTTCGGGCATGCTTATTCTCGAACATGTTTGATCTCGAATATCCCCTGATCTCGAGCATGCTTATCTCGAGCATGCTTGATTTCGAACATGCTTATTTCGAGCATGCTTGATCTCGAGCATGCTTGAGTTCGAGCATGCTTGATCTCGAGCATACTTGATTTCGAGCATGCCTGATATCGAGCATGCTTGATCTCGAGCATGCTTGATTTCGAACATGCTTATTTCGAGCGTGCTTGTTCTCGAGCATTGCTTAATTTCGAGCCTGCTTGGTCCCGAACATCTCGGTTTCGAGCATTGCTTGATTTCGAACAGGTTCGATTTCAAATTTACCAGATCTCGAATGAGCTGTTCTTCGAGCTTGCTTCCTTCAAGTATCTTTGATTTTGAGCAAACAGTTCGACAACTGAGTTTTGTTTAAACCATCTTTATTTTGCAGCTATGCTCGCGGAAATTTGGTGTGACCCAATGCTTTTCTTTACCATTCTTGGGCACTATGAATCGCCCTTGGTCAAGTAGGCAATTTCATATTGCAAATCATCAAAGGGCCAAAGCTGAAGCTCTTATTCGGAACCAAGCCTCTAGTTAGATTTCGCCATGTTTTGTTCCTATTTTTTGTAGAATCATCCGAGTTGAGAGATGTTTCGCAGACTTTTGGAACAAGGTTTTAACACGCAGTTATTCGAGACCAATCATCCGTAAGCAGATTACAGATATCACCAGAATGTGCGCTGGCACGGTGGACATGGCTCATCTTTCGAATCTTTTATCGAATCGGGTAACTTTCATATACTATCATAATCTTCGACTGTAATAATTAGGACTTATTCTGATACTTTTTTTTTTAACAGGATGATGATTACCTCATTCCGTATGACTTAACTTCGGGGTGGAGATTTGAGCGGGACAACCCCCAAATCCGAGAAGCGGCGGCATTGTCTCAGGCGCTTCAAGACTCGTCTATTCCAACTGAGCTATTTTCCATCCCTACTCGTGTTACTCGAAAACGAAGTGCACTTACCATCCGGGAGCCTGCATCTTCTATTTCTCGAGAAGTACCCTCTCGAGTACCTAATGAAGAAGACAAAGATCAAGATGACGACGATGCAGCTCAATATGCTCTTCAACCCAGATCCAGGAAACGCTTACGTATGCAAATGACTTCCGGTGAATCAAGTAACTACTCGGATATTCTTAGTTTTCATTTGTAAATTGCAGACTAATTCTTCAATCGATATTTGCTCATTCATATTTTTCATGCAGGCTCTTCGAGCGGAGCTGCTGATCTCAAAAAGGAGACACCGGTTATTGGGGCTGGCGTCGAAAATGTCCTTGAACCCATTCTCAAAGAGGGTTCACCCGACTTTGACCCCAGACCGACTTCGCCTATCCTTGAAGATGTTTTACCTGATTTTGAGACTCATCGAGACCCAATCGAAACAGATCGTTCTTCAGGTATTTTCTCATGGTATAAAATCATTAATGGGCTTTTGTTACTCTACCATGTCTGATATTGTTTTTCTTTCTAGAAAACTTATCGAGCAACCCTTTCGAGAGAACAGACCCCAGTTCCAAGATTATCATGAGCACTGCTCCTAACCTCTCGAGATTTCTTTCGTCAGGTAAGACAATTTATTATGTCTACACTTTATATTTAGGCAGAATTTTAACAACCTACTTATTCATTTTCCTGAATAACCTTGTCCCTCGATCCTTCAGGCGTGCCTAGTTTACCCTCTTCGGTGCGATTTTCAATTAGTACTACAGCGGGAATATCCACCATTGTCATGGAATCTGCTGTTTTTCACAGAATTGGTACGAATCTTGCTCTCGGATCACCATTTCGGCCTACTCTGGATTCTTCTCTTTCCTCTTCAGTACGAATAGAAAAGATTGCTAATATCTCTCTGTTAGCTATTTCACCTAGTCCCGTTATGGACCCCGGACCTTCAAGTTCTTCCATGGCCCTTGTTACCCCGACTGAAGGTATAGATTTATTTCGTGGAAATGTTTTATTTCATTCTGGTGTTTGACATACTAACTTCGAGATTTTCTTTCCTTCAACACTGTAGCGACAACCGTATTTTCTCAAGTCGCTTTAAACGAAGCCCTTATGGACATAAGGCATAATCTCAATGATCCTCATATATTATCGGAACTTCGTTTCCTTCTTGATGAAGCGGCTTCGAGAATGGCTAGTACTTGGCTGCTTCTATTCCAAGCCGCTCGTGAGGTTTTCGAGAATAGCCTTGTTCGCCTTCACTCTTTAGCGGATTAGGGCATCAATCCTTTTACCGAAGCCGTTTCTTCGAGTCACACCCAACAACTAAATCAACTTCGTGGCCAGGTCACCATCTTAGAAAGTTCCCGTGACAGTTACATGGCTCGAGTTGCTGCTCTCGATGCCCAGATTGCTGATCTCCAACTCGCACGGGATCGCTTAGTTCAATCTGCCAATCAAGTCAACGAGAATATCTCAACTCTGAATGACCAGATTGCAGCTCTATCACTTGAACTTGAAGAAATAGCCAAGCCTGCCGTCCTCGAAAGGGATGCCTTCGATTCATCATTAGATGTTTTGTCAAACTCGTTATTTTTTCTTCAATCTTAGTACATTTTCGAATGATGCTACTTTTTATATTTTGTTATTGTAAAAATTCTTACCCATTTCGGGTAATCTTTTAAATATAATGGTTTTGTTTTCTTTCCATATACTTGGTGTATACATTTTTAAGTATTTCGCGTTTAATGTTTTTCCATATTTATCTCCATTCGTCCATTGGAGTTCAAAAGCATTCCCAGATAATTTATTCGATATTAGAAATGGTCCTTCCCATTTAGCTGACCATTTCCCATAAAAATTGTCTTTTGATCCTTCTGGTAAAATCATTTTCCAAACTAGATCTCCTACTTTGAAAGATCTTGCATTTACTTTCTTATTATAACTTCTTTCAATTCTACTCTTTTGAAATTCTATTTGTTGTAATGCTTGTATTTGCAAGATTTCATGATCTAGCTTTTCGATATTCATGTTTTCGGTATATTCTTCGGCTGAAAGTCTTGCTTGTTCGAGTATTCTTCTAGACTTGATATTGATCTCCAAAGGAATTACTGCTTCATGTCCATATACTAATTGGAAAGGAGATATTCCTAGGCTGTCCTTCTTGCTTGTCCTTAACGCCCAAATCGCGTCGATTAACAATTCGTGCCAATTTCTTGGATTCTGGCTTATCATTTTCGAGACGCAATTTTTTATTAATTTATTCGACGATTCAGCTTGGCCATTTGCTTGGGCATAATAAGGTGTCGAATTGATTAATCTTATTCCGAATTGTTCCAGAAATTTGAGTATTTCTGTACTATTAAATACTCTAGCCTGATCGAAAGTTATGGTTTCTGGAATACCAAATCTGGTAATAATATACTCCTTAATGAACTCGACCACTTGTTTTGAACTTATACTTTCGAAAGGTTTAGCCTCAATCCACTTGGTAAAGTAATCGGTGGCTACTAATATGTATTTATGCTTTTTTGATGAAGTTGGTTTAATTTCTCCGTCCATGGCCCACCCTCGAAATGACCAGGGTTTTATTATGGAATTTAAACCTACGGTCGGTTGCCTTAAAATTTTCCCATATTTCTGACATTGCTTACATCCCTTCGCATAATTTATACAATCTCGCAAGATAGTCGGCCAGTAAAAACCATATCTTTGTATCAACCATCTCATTTTTTGTCCTGACTGATGGGCTCCACATACCCCTTCGTGGGTTTCTGCCATTATAACTAATGCATCCTCTAAATCGAGACATTTTAACAAAACCCCTTGAGGATCCTTCCTATATAATTCTTGCCCATCATAAAAATAATGATGTGCCATCAACTTTAGCTTATTCGAAAATGTTCCCCTAGCTGGGTCTTGGAGATATTCGATGATCTCAGAACGCCAATCTTGTTCCCCTTTAAGAATATCTACTTTGTGTACTCGAGCTATTCTCTGCTCAAAGGGTAGGACCACCCTTGGTTTGAGTTGGATAACTGACTCAAACATATTTGAATCGACCTTATATCCCGACGCTAACTGGGCTAAATCATTAGATATTTGATTCTCTTCCCGTGGCACATACGAGATTTCGACTGTCTCGAAACATTTGAACAACTCGTTTATTCGAGCAAAAGAAGCTATGGCTACGGGACTCACACATTTAAATATCCCCTTCACTTGATTTATTATCAACTGGGAATCTCCTTTTATTTTCACATTCTTTGCTTTCATGTCTCGTAGCACTTCTAATCCTAAAATAAGTTCGTATTCTGCTCTGTTGTTAGTACAATCACCTTCGATCTTCGCATACATTTTAGTAATTATTTTAGACGGAGATATTATATATATCCCAGCCCCTGCACTATCTCGAGTGCTTGACCCTTCGAAATAGAGGATCCACGGAGCAGTACTTATGATATCAATTTCGAACTTGGTCTCCTTATCTATAGATGGATGTTCCGCTAAAAAATCAGCTAAAACTTGACCTTTTATTGCTTTTTGCGGTACATAGATTAAATCAAACTGGAGTAAGCTAAGACTCCACTTACTTAATCGACCCTTAACCAAAGGTTGATTTATCATGAATTTGATGATATCGGTAGGGGATACCACTTCGATTGAGTATGCAGCAAAATAATGCCTTAGTTTGGTAGAGGCAAAATATAGGCTGAGGCACCATTTCTCCATTGTGGTATACCTTTTCTCTGCGTCATTCAAGAGTCTACTCAAATAGAATACTGCTTGTTCATAGCCTCTGTCATTTTCCTGCACTAAAAGGCATCCTATTGACATTTTCGCTGCTGATATATATAATCTTAAATTTTTCCCTTTTCGAGGAGAAATCAGCACGGGAGGCTGAATTAAGTATCTTTTGATAGCGTCGAATGCTTTATTTTGTTCATCTCCCCATACAAATTCATTTTCATCTTTTAATCGTAATAGAGGGGAAAAAGCTTCTGTTTTTCGGGCTAAGTTGGCTATAAACCTTCGTACAAAATTTACTTGCCCTAAAAAACTCTGAAGTTCCTTTTTGTTTCTTGGAGGCTTAGCTTCGATAATCGCTTTAGATTTATTTCGATCTACTTCAATGCCTCGATGATGTATCAAAAACCCCAGAAAATTTCCAGCTTCTACTCCGAAAGTACACTTCAAAGGATTCATTTTTAAATTAAAGAGTCTCATTCGTTTAAATGACTCGACCAAAAACTGTTTATGCTCTTCGTAATTTTGAGCTTTAACCACTACATCATCGATGTATATCTCCAAATACTTCCCGATTACATCATGGAAAATGTAATTCATAGTCCTCTGGTAAGTGGCTCCGGCATTTTTTAAACCAAACGGCATAACCCTCCATTCGAAATTCCCTATGGATCCTGGACACCTGAAAGCCGTTTTATGCCGATCCGCTTCAGCTATTTTCAACTGATAATACCCGGAATAGCCATCCATAAAGGACATTACTTTATGTCTAGCAGCTGCATCTATCAGTACGTCAGCCATTGACATCGGATATTCATCTTTTGGAGTAGCTTTATTCAAATCTCTAAAATCGATGCATATTCGTACCTTACCATTCTTTTTTATCACTGGTACGATGTTAGCTAACCATTCGACGTATCGAGTTAGCCTAATGAATTTGGCTTCAACCAACTTTTCTATTTCTTCCTTAATTGCTCCCATTAGATCTGGGGACAAACGTCTGGGTGCTTGTATCACAGGTTTGAAGCCTGGTTTAATAGGTAGTTCATGTCGAGCTATATTAGTATCAATTCCGGGAATTTCATGATGTGCCCAAGAAAAACAGTCCTTGAATTGTTGCAAAATATCGATTAGGTCATTTTTCTCCATTTGAGTCATCTTCGAACTTATGTAAGTTACTCGAGGGTTGTCGATTGTCCCTAGATTAACTTCTTCCAACTGGTCCTGACCATTTTTCCTAGTCTCTTCGTCTGGTTCTATAATACCATGTTCGATATTTCCGACTTGAAAGTTAACTATATCCTTTCCATTATGATTATTTATTCTATGTTTATTATCTCGAGAACCTTCATTATGAATAGCACCTGCCATATATCTTTCATTGCAGGAATTATTCATTTTGGGATCCGTCGCATACATTAGATATCGAGAGAATTCTTTTCGAGAATTTGATACACGTATTTCATTGCGACAATATTCAGAATTAAACTTATCATAACTAACATGATCACGATCGTAAGCACACAATTTTGATTCCATTCGTTGAATACTTAACCTTCGAAAAATATTAGAAACAACATCATCTTTCATTACATCGACATTCTTCATAACTTTCACAATATCTAAACTAAATCTAATTTGATTTCGGCTAACTTAGAGCCCATCTCGGATGTAGACTCTTCATGGATTCCCTCTCCTTCTTTCGCTGGCTTTTCTATGGCTTCTCCGGTGAGTCGCCAATCACTTCCTTCGAGCTTTCCAGCTTCATACCTGGCATTAACAATTTGAGTATCGATAAAATAATTGTTTTTCTCCGCTTTGATCACCTCGAATTGGTGTCCGTTCCAACAAATTAATACTTGATGTAAGGTAGAGGGGACACAATAATTCTGATGTATCCAATCTCTTCCTAATAAAGCATTAAACGATGATGAATTCGTTTCTACTACGAAAAATGCTGAGTAGGAACTCTGGGTTCCTATTTTGATCCAGCATGGCAAAACTCCCAAGACTTTAGTAGCTTGGCCCGAGAAGCCGTAGACCGCTACATCAGCCACTACTAAATCTTTCGAGCTTTTGCCCAACCTTGTTAATGTTTTTGCGGGCAAAATATTGACAGTGGCCCCGTTATCGACTAATACCTTACTGATGGGAATACCTTCGATTTGTGCCCTTATGAACAAAGGTTTCATGTGATTATTGTCTATTTCTTCTTTCGAAAATAATAATTTTGACAAATTTTCGACTTTTTGCTCATTATCTTCGAGTGACTTATCATTACAAATTTTAAAACAAGAAGCGTTACCTTTTTCTTCGTCAGATGTGAATTCAAGGCTATTTTCTTCCTCATCCGTTCCTTCTTTGGCTGCGAATTCGGCTGGCAGTACAGTCACCATATCTATGTTTCTATCTTCCTCAAGTTTCAGTACCCTCTCCAAAGTAGCTTCTTTTGCTTTTAAATCAGCTTCGTTTGCTGATTCCTCGCATAGTGTATCTCCCAGTAGAATATCCATGTCGTCTCCTGACTCGAAATCTCCCAGCTCTTCATCTTCTTCAGTTGTAACACCTTTTCCTTTCAAGGCTGCTTCTCTTAACTGGTCACTCAAACGATCGACATCTTTCTCAAAATCTTCTTCACTGGGATTCTTGACTATCTTCGACTTCAAGATTCCTTTTGACAAAGCCTCTTCTTCCACCCTGAGATTTGCAATCATCACCTGTTGTTGCATTTCCAAAGCTACCGCTGTTCGAGAATAAGCTACTTGCTGAGCGATGACCCTCGGGTGATCATCTCTCTTTCTTTCGACATTCCTGCGATATCCTCCAAGACGTTCTAAAGGTGAATTTCTCCCCGATGAGGCGGATCTTCCATATCCTCTGCCTCCTCTTCCTCGAAAGTGCCTATCATAAGGCATAGTTCCAAACCCTTGATTGTTCGTCTCATACCTTTGTCTTTTATTCCATTCCCTTTGATATGTGGGAATCCAATCTGGGTCATTTGGAATAACTTGCAGCCTCACTAGTTCGTAATGTAAGGTATCTGCACACTGACCACACAAAACCTTCTGCATTTGGGTTAAATTCGTCACCACCCTAGCAGGTGTCTGGTAAACAATTTCTCGAGCAGGGGTTTCGAGCACCTCCTTATACGATTTTTCCCCTTGCCCTTGAGCAATTGATTTGGTCTCGCCAACCACCTCTTTGTTCTTTGGCTTTCCATCCTGATCAAAATCCAGGATTCTCTTGTCGATCCCGGACAAGTATATCGTACCCCTCTCATACTGTTTCGCTACAAATCGCCTGAAAATCTGGCACTGGTCAGTGGTATGCAGAGTATTCATATGCCATCTGCACATGCCTTCCAGACCTTCGTCTTTCACTTTCGGGAACGTTAGTACACCTTCATCAATCAGCCTGTTGAACAATTGGTTTGCCAACTTGGCCTCTTTTCGTGCATGCACATTAAGATTTTCAAACTGGTTAATATCCACAGTGTTAATTTCGAAATTTAGAACTGGAAATGGATTCTCATCTATATCTGCTTTTTGATTGTCAAGAAAAATTATATCTTTCGAATCCAATTTTTCTTGTATCAAATTCCTAAACATAATGCATTCATTCGTTTCATGTGAAAAAGCATTGTGCCATTTGCAATATGGTTTTCCTTTAATTTCTGATTTCGAAGGTATTCTATGTCTCCCTTTTAACCTAAGTTTTTTATTCGCAAGAAGCCAATCAAATATTCGCTCGGTTTTAGTCACATCGAAACTATATTCCTTTTCTTTCTTTGTCTATAAAGATCCTGTAGCTACACAGTCTTTTCTCTCGAGAGCTCCGCATTGAAACGGTGGCCCTTTAACAAATTCTGCCAGATCGATTTCATAGGCATCCTCGAATGCCCATGGAATCCCCACCTCGAGGCATTGAAACCCTGATGTTTTCTTTGACTTTCCTCTCTTAACATATTTTCGTATCTCACCGCACTCTCTGCCAAACCTCTAAAATCAGAAAACATCATTCCGTCGAATTTTACTCTATAATCAAAAGCCATGTTTTGTTGAGCTAATTGAACAAATTCAGATTCGGGGATGTTCAAATGACATTTAATCCTAGCTTTCTTAAATCGAGCCAAGAATTCTTCTATTGACTCTCCAGGATTCTGTCTTATTTTGGCTAAGTCACTCATGGTCATGCTCGGTTCAGTTCGAGCAAAATGATTTTGGAACTGAAATTGCATTTCATCCCAAGTATGTATCGAATTAGGTGATAAATTTGTATACCAGTTAAACGCTGACCCGGTTAAAGAACTAGGGAATAACCTTAATTTGAGATAATCCTGATCAGCTGCCTCTCGGCAGTGGCAAGTGAATCGAGACAAATGTTCGAGAGCTAACACATGGTCTTCTCCAGAAAACAAAGTGAAGTTGGGAATTTTATATGTTCTTGGGAAAGGAAAATTCCTGTCTACCCAGTCGAGGTAAGGTTTCCCAGGAATCAAACGGTGGTTCCTTCGAAAACCAGGCCCATATATTCTTTCGATGGCCATTTCCACTTGATTTTGAAGAGGATCTTGAACTAGTGCTTGTGGTCCAAAATTGCCCCCCAAGCAATTATTAGGCGTATACTGCCCCCCAGCATATGGGATTTGCACATTGTTACTCATAAAAGGGAAGTTTTGGTTTGCAGGCAAACCTTGACTTCCTATAAAAGGGGTGTTCGAAAACCCCATATATGGGTAACTCTGAGGCGCACCCTGCGGCCCATTGTAATATCCCTGACTATAACCAATATTTGGCCCAAGATTTCCAAAATTGATATTAGGTGGATACCCAGCAGGCATTGATCCTGAAATGTTCGGTGGTACAGGGACATTCGGTCTTGTTGGTTGAGGAATAGCTTGAGTTGTTGGTTGAGGAATAGCTTGAGTTGTATAAACATTCCCCTGACTCACACGTGGATGCCCCCCAGCATTGTGAGGATTCGAGAAGTGCTGTTCCTCGAAGGGCACTTGACTCGAAACAGGAGGGATTCGATTCGAGCCTTGACCAATCTCGAACCTCCCTTCCTGAGTTCGAATAGGCTAGATTGTATAAGCATTCACCTGACTCGCACGTGGATGCCCCTCAGCACCACAAGGATTCGAGAAATACTGCCCCTCGAATGGTACTTGACTTGAAGTAGGAGGGATCTGATTCGAGCACTGGCCAAACTCGAATCTTCCTTCCTGAGCTTGAGTATCTCGAGGATACCCGAGAGGAACTTCATCTAGATTAACTGTTGTGGTTCGAATCCCAGGCTCTACTGACACTAATTGAGACACCTTTTCGACCAGAATGTTATGTCTGTTAATTAAGGGTTCGAGCGCTGAGGCTACTTGGGTATTTATCATGCTCGAAAAAACATCGCATGTCTGATTACAAATTTCTCCTAATTCTGTAATTACTCTAGTAACCTCTCGAGCCAAACCATCTCGAGCGTTTATTGCGATATCCTGCACAATTGCAGTAAATATTCGGGCTGACTCCTGTGCTAATGCTCGGTATTGATCATTGAATTCTCTTCTTTGATCTTCGCGAGCACCCGCGAGGGTCTGTTTCATAACTCGGACAAATTGTTCGTACATTTTGTCCGCTCTGACTTTATGTTTCGAAATTGGTTGAGTATCACAATCGTCAACCAAATCGTCTCTGAATGAATCCTCAGACATCATACAAGAATTTTATCTTTAGAAAATATCAAAACGTCAGTTTTTTAAGAAAAACCGTCTCCCATTGTGGTCGCCAAAACTTGTTTCGTAAAAAAAAAAAACAATCTAGATTAGGGTGGATCCAACGGCGTGTTCCAAGCCCCGCGATAATTCTTATCTTAGAATTATCTTTCAACCCCCGCGCTCGAGTTCGATACGCTAGACGGTGGTTCAGAATTTAACACTTCGCCGTGTTGTTTAAACTAATTATTCGGACCGCAACTGACTGAAATATATATATATATATATATATATTTTGTCTTCGAATGACACGATAATACTATAAAAGAACAATTCAAGTACAGGTAAGAATTATTTCTCTGATACTTAAATCTGACACAAAATAATTCTATACCTACGTGAGAATCTTCTTTTCTTAAAACGATGAAAATGAATAGAAAACTCAGGTCAAGATACAAATTACTGTCAAATAATGAAATCTGAAAGTATGTAATCTATACCTCCATAAAAGTCTTCAATTCGTGCTACTTACAGATGAATGAAACACTGGTATAACTCCGGGACTGGATCCAACAATTCTTGAACAAATCTACACTACAAACTACTCCTAATTATATTTACGCCTACTCCTATGATAAGAGAGAAAAATAAGTTGTTCTTTGATTTGATGCCTTTCTTCTCTCTCCTCCTTTCTGTTTTTGTACTTCGGCGTCGTGGTCCTGCATCTTCAACCGTCGAGAACTGCTTCTAACTTCTCTTTTTAAAAATCCTTTTGTCTTGGCGGGATATTATTGTCGGACCTTTGACCCTAGCTTCTCTAGACCTGCCTTATTGTCATTGTAATGGGTTTAGCCTTTTAATTTCTTTGGGCCCATTAATTGCTGTTAAGCCCGTTCTAGGTCTTATATTTTGGGCCTTTTTAGGTCTTTCAACCCATATTTATTTTTGGTATAAACAATATATATATATATATAATAATATATGCATATATATAATATATATTATTAATTATTATATATAGCCGTATTTTGCCGTGTCGTATTCTAAAATTTTTGAAAATTCGTGTCGCCGTGTCCGTATCTCCGTATCCGTATCCGTGCAACTTAGGTTGTACTAAACCATTATCAACATGCAGGTACTTTCCTCTTCTCCATTTTGGCACCGGTTCATTGTTGAGCGGGACAGAACTGTTAAAAGCCAAAGCATCCTGTGACAACAGTAAATGCTCGAAAAATCTGTTTGTGGGACAACACGATTGTGGTCGGGATTATCAAGGCAGTCGCTCTTCATACTTCATCCTTTTGAATATAAAGCAAAACAAGGAAAGATTTACAAGATGATGATGATAATAGCTTTAGGAAATAGAAGATCGCTCAACTGTCCGACTGCATTCGTTATAATTATGATTATTATTTATTTTAATACAGTTTACCGTCTCACTTTGCGAAGCTCATGCAGCTATCTTAACAAATGCAAATTTTGTAATTTCAGTAGCCTCATTTGACTAAATAAATATGTGGTGCCGGCAATATTCAGCAGATGAGCACAAATGAAATGAAATTGTTTCGTAAAATAAAAACAAATTAGATTAAGGTGGATCCGTAGGTTCGTTCCTAGCCTCTTGATAATCTATAACTTAAAATTATCTTTCAACCTCCGCGCTCGATTCGCTATAGGTGGTTCAAGCCTTTATAATTTTAACAATTTCGAATCAAAGTAACGAATGAAAACTTAAGTCAAGATACGAATTACTTATCAAATACTTAAATCTGAACAAAGATAATTTATGCCTCCATGAAAGCCTTCGATTCTGAAGAAATTACAAGCAAGCAAATGTCAGTACAAACTTTGGAAGCCAAATCCAGCAATTCTTGATACACTGATACAAACTAGAACTATCGCTACTTTACGCTAAAAGCTACTCCTAGTTAAAGCTACTTCTAAGAAGAAAATGTAAAGTTGTTGATGATTTTTTTCCGTCCTTTGTTTCTTTTTCCTTTTTCGTATTTATCTCAGTTCCACGATCCCACGTCCTTAACTGCTGCGAACTGCCTCCAACTTCCATTTCAAAATCCTCTCGTCTTGGCGGGCTTTCTTTCTGGTGGGATTTTCATCATTCTGGACCTGTCTTTTGAGTCGATTCCTTGGAGCCCGAGATGTTATCCTATGAAACCTGGGCTTTATTGGGGTTCGTTTATTTCAAACTACTCACATAAGTTTGTTTGACAATGGACCTAATCTTTTATCTTGGGTCCATCATTTGAGGTTGGGCCAACTGGATTTTTTAATTCGCAAAAACCCTGTTTTGTTTTTTAATGTAAACAAAAATATAACATTATATATATATATATATATATATATATATATATAGTATAAAACTTCAGCAAACTCAAACAAGTAACAGTAGCTAACTTACTCAAACAAAATTCAAAGAACTGTCTATACTATTATTATCATCTGGCCGAGTGCACAAATAACTTGAGCCCTTGTAGTAAGTAATACTCAAATGTTTTTGCATGCCTACACTTGGAACAATCACAGAGGCGCTCTTCTTTATTCGAGAGATGTATTTGATTCTAAAGTCAACCAAATAAAGAAAACTGATATGAAAAATAATACAAGAAAGCAAAATCTTGATGCTGCAAATGAAAACAACAGATTTCTCTTCTGTTTTTCCATAAACTAGTAGGTAGCAGAACAGTTTCCCTCCATTAAATAAAAAATATCGAAACCAAGAACTTGGACAGAAATGAACTTATTCTTCTTAATATCATTCATCAACACCAAGATCGCCCCATTTAACATTATACCTGGCCGCAAGGTAGTGGACCCCAACTGGGCCTCGACTACCATAAGGATAGTACTCCGGGATTATTTTCTTGTCTTCAAGCTCCTTTAATACAGGTGTGAAGAGCGCCCAAGCAGCATCTAATTCATCGCTCCTGATGAACAGTCTCCTTTCACCTTCAATCGCATCTAGAAGAAGTCTCTCGTATGCGTCAGGTATTTCCTTCGAGTATCTAAAACAACACAACAAGAATATATTAACAAACAGTTCGTGATTGCTTATTAAGAAGCATAAGTAACATTTGAAAAAAGCACAGTTGGCACTTTATACCAAATTATAGGAATAGTTTTCTTGTATCATCAACCAAAATGATTAGAGAATATCGATTTTTGTTCAGAGAAAATAAAAGAAGTATTGAACTAACATGGCCACCGCAGCATGTAGGCCACTTTAGTGATTGAACCCTTACAACTCTCCTAGTTTTCAGTGAGACTTGAATATGATACAATAATATTTTACTTGCAAGCAATTTCTTATTCTCTTTTTCCAAAAGTCATTACTGAATCGTAGAAACTATGTCTTAGTGCAAACCACAACTAAAGTCAAGCAGAATGTTCTCATAATTTGTTTGCACTCAACTACATACCAACATCTGCCAGAAAGATGAAACCATAGCAAAATATTTTTTATGCTTCAGGTGTCAAAAGACAAAATCCATAATTGCCCCTTTTTTGTTACCATACTCGTATTTTTCAGCATACTATCTTTCAGTTTTAATCACAATTCATAAGTCTACGAGATAACTGATATTTGCTTCACCCCAAAATTGATCCATTTAAAATCCATCATAATTCTGTCTTGAATAATCAGAACATGATTCATAAACTGATGATTCCTTAGTTCTCATAATAAACAGGCTCTTTTGAAATACTTATAAATCCATCAGCAAGTGCTCAAGAACAAAGAAGCTGGATTATTAATTAAGAGATAATAAAAGACGTAACAGAACAGATGAGTATTTATAATCAACACAGAGAGTTTGCGGGTCTTAGAGATGAGTATTTATAATAAATACCTTGCTTTATATAGTAGATTAAGATTACTTCGGTCCAATCTCATTCCCAAACCGGGGACTTTGTTATTGATCTTCAAATAAATAGCTTCATCAGGTTGAACACGAATTACAAGCTCATTTGTTGCTCTGTCAAGGCCTGTACCAACATTTCGATTGTATAAATTACCAGGCACATGTCGAAACTGTACCCGTATTTCAGCCCTGAGAAGAGTAAAAAAGTAATGTATTAGAAAAGAAGTTTACAAACTAAAATTACTAATATGGAAAAAAGGTGCATAATTATCTGTGTTAAAGATTTTACTAACCTCTTATCATGTAAAGCTTTCCCAGCTTTCATTAAAAAAGGCACCCCATCCCATCTTGCGTTATCTATGAAAAGTGCAGCAGCGGCAAAAGTTGGGGTTAAACTATCTTTGGGTACTGTTTTGTCATCTGTATATCCGGGGTAAGAGACATCTCCTTTCGTGTGATTTTTGTACTGTCCGACAACCACATCATCAACACGTATAGGCCTCATGGAGCGCAAAACTTTAACCTGTTATTCATCAAGAATTAGTAATAATCCTCAAGGAAAAACACACCTATGAACACATATTAAAACCTCTTTCGTAAGTTGATTTGGGTGGGGGAAAAAGAAGAAAAAGCTAGGCAAACAAACTTATTCGATTGGCCATGCTAAGGAAATGTCAAGGAAAATACTTCGGCCATGTTTCTATATGTTTTTTAAAATGAATTTTCTTTTTCTGAATCACAATATTTTGAAAATCCACAAGACAAACCAATTTTCAATAGAAAACACTCTTCATTATATAACTACCTATCAATTCAACATGTCTATCACTTCACACTATTTTTCATCAATAATTACCTACTCCACCTGTTTGTTCTTTTCTCTTTCCTAGTTTACAAGCTTTTAATCACATAATCGTTACCAAAATAACTAACTCAATCATTTTACACATCATACATCAACAAATCCCAGTTGATTTAACATATTTCACTAATCCCAACCGTTTTCTAATAACATAAACCAAAAACAACAAAAAGGTACCATATTTCACACGAATACCGTACTAACCATTTCCCGATAAATTTTTTAAGAACATAGACTAAGAATAGAAAACTTGATGTAAAATATCATGTAACTGGGGAAAAGCCATTTTCCTCATAGAAGAGGAAAATGAGAGAATAAGCATGAAGAAAATATTATTTACTCATCTCTTGTCCCCCAACATAGCTTTCACCTTTCTTTTCCCCATTGTTTTCCTTACCTTTTCCCCTAGATGACCAACCAAGATTTGGATTTCGCATTTTCTTTTTTCCTTTGCTCAGCCATTTTCCTTTTTTAGCAAAATTCTTAAACCAAATAAAGTGTAAAAATACAAATTTGCAGACAGAGGAAACACCTTTTCATTTCTGATATCTTCTGCATCCAAACTGACAGGTGTTTCCATGGCAAAGAGGGCCAGTATTTGAAGTAGATGATTTTGCATTATATCTCTAATTATTCCATAATGATCGAAGTAACTGATACAACACAGGAAAATATTAATAAGCATAAATAATGAGATCACATCGGGACTTCTTTAATTTCAAAATTGACGAGACAAAATTACCCTCCTCTTCCTTCAGTGCCAAAGTCCTCAGAGAATATCAGTTGAACATTCCTTATATACTGCCTTGACCATAAAGGCTCAAAAATAAGATTGGAGAATCGAAGGACAGAAAGATTCTCAACTAGCTCTTTCCCAAGATAATGATCTATCCTGTAAGCGGAGAAGCATCACAAATGAAAATTCCAAATTCAACAATAATTTGACTAATTACATCATTCATTCAAGAAAGTAAAAACAATAAGTTTTTCCAAATAGATGTAGTTTACCTGAAAATTTGGTCCTCCTGTAGATATTGCTTGAGGGCCGTAGTCAAAGCAGCTGAGGATTCAGAATCTCGGCCAAAAGGTTTCTCAACAATGACCCTAGTCCACCCATTCGCAGCAGAAGCAGAGAGGCTCGCACATTTTACAGCATTTACAAATATGTTTGGTGGGATTGACAAGTAAAAAAGTCTGTTCGAAACCTTTCCAGCCTACACAAAGCCAATCATAATTAATCGGCATCGAAATATGAATTGAAAGAACAATGACAGTATTAACCCCATCCTTAGTTATTTGAAACTTGGACTAGTGCACAGACTCATAGTTCCAAATTTCAATATTATAGAAATTTTCAGGTTTCAGAAAATACAAATTAAGCAAATGAAGAGAAGATTATCAACTTTTATCCCACATAGAATCATCTAATGTGTGAACCAGAAAAATCTCCCCAGAGTTTACGACAAAATCCAACTCCAAACAAGCATAAATGAGTGAGAAGCATTACATAATGTCCAGGACATAAAGTAATGTTAGCACAAAATTCAGAAACTAACTCCATTCTTATACTACCTCATGCTCCTTGAGTTTTTTATCAAGCTCTGAAAAATTCTGCTGAGAATCATATTGACCGGAGTGATAAAAACATCTTTCTAGGAACTGTTCCATCTTCTCACCACAATTTTCCCTGCATAGAACATGAAATCATAAGAATCATTGCTCAAGGAATTTCAACTCCACAAATTGGTACAATAAATAACACCCAAAATGTTAGTCATATAAAATAGAACAAGAGACAATTAGGATAGTAATTACCTCTTGTCAATTCTGCAAGTAAGAGTCTTGCTAACCATAGTTCTTAATTCTGCATCTGTCATCTTACTACGAGCATAACCGAAGATAGTGAAGTGCTGAAAACCAAATTTTAAAGAATTAAAGTATTCATTTAAATGAAGGATTAAAAGCCTTGGACTGACCAAAATTATTGAGATTAACATCCTCCAGCTATATGCATTTTCATACAAATATTTGGGCAAGCAAAACTGAATGAAACAAACCTCAGGGAGGCAACCCTCATAGTAGAGAGCGAAAAGAGCAGGAAATATCTTCTTCTTGGCAAGGTCACCAGAGGCACCTACAACAGTAATACTGACAGTGGATTTGCCTTCATTTACATCTGAATCAATAGGTGCTTTACGTTCCACTGGAGGGGGAACTGACAACAACCCCTCTTTCAAATTCTTTGGAGGAGCTTCACCGGTTGCAGCCATTTTAGTGGCTAAAGCACCTAAATATTTAAACATTTACAAAACAATGTCAGTATATCATTTTGCTCCTAATGACGATGCCCCACACTGAAGCTCCTAATGACAAAAATCGACCAGGATCAACCATGTTGCGAATTTCATGGAACAAATGAAAAAATGAACTTCATGATTGCAATGGCTAAATATAGTCTCTAATAAGTATTCTATAAATGTTGACAGTAGTTAAATGGTGTCTCTAAATTTTATCTTTTGGGGGCTTCTAATTTCAAACTTATTCTATTTACATGAAATCAAAATATCTCAACCATATCTTCTGCAAATTAGCACTAAAGCAAAAAAAAAAAAAAGAAAGAAAAAAAAAACATTAGTAAATAAATTCATACAGTCCAAGAACAGAACATAAGAATTTCACTACCAGCTAATAAAACATAAGAAAAATAGAACCTAAAGATTTTGCATTAATTCAACAATAAAAAAGCAAATAAAATAAGAATAAATACAGAAAAAGAAAGAGGTGAAGAAATTAAAGGGACAATAAAATAAACAAACCATCTTGCATGAGAATCGCCGCATTGGATAAATGGCCGCCGCCGCAGTTGGACTGCAAAACAACAGACCCCAATACTTTTCTTTTCACAGAAAATGGGATGATGATGTTCTTGTGAAACCCAATAGAAGAAGAATTAGAATTGGAATAAGCTGCTGCTGCTGCTAATGATGATGGTGAAGAACAACAATGATTCGGAGAATACAGTGCAGCAGCCATAATATTTGTATGTATATGTTTCTTCGATTAATAACTAATTCTTTCTTGTATGTATTTTTTCTATGATTGATTGATAGCTATGAATCTGTATAGCTTTTCTTTTTAATTGAAGAAAAATAGAAAGATGGGCAGAAGAAGAAATAGCTTTGAAGAAGAGACTTCGGAAATGTCGAGGGGGTTCGGTGGGTTAGACTCTTGACAACTCCGAAAGGCTGCTTTGCTTTCTTTCTTTAAATTTATGGTGTTTGGGCTCTGCCATTAGTCGAATATAACAATAGATACATATATATGCTGTTATTTGTATAATACTAATAAATAAACATGACAGCCTAAAATCAATTTTCTTATTGTCTTTTTTAATTGTGATTTTATGTTGAATGTTTAATTACGCGCTGTTTGATTCAAGAAAAATGATAGGGAAAGAAAAACATACAAAAGGAAACCATTTTCTTTTTCCCACCATTTTCCTCAACAAATGGTAAATAAAATATATTAGTATTAGATTTTCACTTCTATTTTCTTTTCTTTTTTATTTACTTTAATAACCAAACAATAGAAAATAATTTTCCTTGTGTTTTTTTTTATTTTCTTTACCAATTTCCTTGAACCAAACAAAGTGTTAGCGTCCAGTGGACAACTTGTCACAACTTAATTTTTACTGTGACATTTTAGATATTAGTTATTTTACTCTATAGAAGTAAATAAATACATGAAGTTTTGTCCTCTTTTCCGTTTAATTAAGAAAAACAGATTATAATCATTTATAACTAAGAAAATATTAGTTAGTGACATATTAACTATGATGAAAATTATATGAATAATAAAACAAATATTTGTATCATTACATAATGCTAGATAACAATATCTTATGTTAGAAAGATAAAAAGTATTAAGATATCATCTTAAATATTAGGGTTAAATACAGTTTGCAACCCCAAACAATGGTCCCTATATCAAATACCCTCCCTAAACACTTCAAACCTCCAATTATACCCCTTAGTAGTGTACATCAGTACATGGTTGGGTTTGAACGATTTTATGGAAAAAGATCCGAACCGACATGTGTGGATGCACAAAATAACAAATTAAAACCGCATAATTATCTTAAATCGAGTGGTTCAGATTGGTCGGGTTCAGTTTATTGTGGGTAGCTCGAGCGGTTGCGCAAGTTATCAAATTATAATAATAGTTCTTACAACTTATTTGTAGTTGCACTATTAAATAAGAAACTAAAGAATATATTTGTTGTTGGGATTTAATTAAAAAATTGAGTAGGTGAGAAATACAATAATAAGTGGAGTTACTAAATAAAAATCATATTATCATGATATATAATGAGTGAAAACTCTTCAATATTAAGAAAACTAAATTGATTTATAAGATTACCATTAATATAATGTATATATTTACGTTTGGTGTGTGCCCTCAATGCCAATGAGGAATTAGATTTAAATAAGGGCACTAATTTATATTGTACGAACTTTTATATAAAGGCAATGGATTTCTGTTCATGTAAAACTATGTGGCATTAACTGTATTGAACAAACAAGTCCCTAAGATTGAAGTGTACTCACCACCAGTTATTTGATAGTGAGGATGTGGAGTTAAGTGTTCGATCTTATATTATGGTTACGAGTTAAGGAATCTTAATTGGGCATTAAGATTCAACTCGTATGACACTTGCTTTGATAAAAAGTACTACTCTTACACTGATTGGATAGTGGGAGTTGGTGTCATGAATATGGTTAACGGAGTTAACATATTTGAACACGACACGTTGTAATCCGATCACATGGATTTTTACTCAATGATCAGGATTACCTATTACGAGAGTATGAGTGAGCTGTAGACCTGAGGAGTCATTTACATTGTAGTTAGGCCCAATCACACGTTGGTGGGGTCGACCTCGAAGTACGATTCAATTGGTGCTCTCGATAATGGGAAGTGGACTGCCAATAGGGGATTCACTATCTCGAACGTAAATGAGAAGCAACCTGTACGATCATAGGTGCGGGGGAATTAAAGTCTTTAGCCAAAGCAAATATAACTGACACGTATTGGATACGAAGGACAGTTTGGTAATTTCACATCAGTATGACTAGTACAGTATGTTCTATGAGTTTGACTTTCCATGACTCTTACTTGATCGGGTTGCGTCAGTTAAGAGCTTATACGCATACGGTGTTTGTAACTTAAAGGTTCGTGATGACATATTCATCTTGCGCTTGATTGGGTTTCGGTATAGCTTCACGGGACTGGCTTGGTGATAACTATATCCTTGGAATCCTCCCAATGTCAATCAAGACGAGCCTAGAGAGTTGCGCTATATGAAGATGATAGGATGAAATAATTTTTACTGCAAAAGGGTATTTCAAGTATTTCACATGGATGTGAAACTACTGATCGTTTAGGATGTGTTGATTTAATAAATATATATTTAATGGTATGAGTTAAATATATTTATTTAATCAATATTAATAGTTGAATTTCTTTGGGATTAATATATACTATTAATTAAAAGAATAAGTATTTAATTAATTGTCTAATTGGATTGGGCTTGGATTAATTAATTAAATTACTCAAAATTGGGCTATACATTAGATGAGCCCAATAAGCCCATCCCACTAAGGCTCGGATGGCTGGCCCTGACCTGATAAATAAGTCACTTGGTTTATTTATGTCTTGGACATGATAAACTTAATCACTTTGCACCTTACAACTTTGAGTTAGGTTTTCTTAGAGAAAAGTAGTAAAGACAAAATTCCCTCTCCCTCTCATAGGCCCTAGTCGTCCCTGTAGACAAAGCAAATTCAAGTCCAATTAAATAATGACAAGTGGAAAATATGATATTAATTATCAAGTTAAGTCTTTAATTTATATTTTGGGATTTACCAAATTTAATTCCAAAATTAAATAATTGATTTAATTGATATTTTAATATTTATTTTATTGGCAAATCAAATCACGCCACGTGTCAAATTGAGGTGTTTTAGCCAATCAAATTATGTCTTGCAGTTGAAAAGTCAACGACCAATCACACTGTGCCAAGTGGATATATTAGCCAATTAAAAGGCTCCAAATTAATTGGTATTTATCTCTTTAAATTATAATATAGATATTAAAGAGATAATATCTATTAAATTTATCCTCATCAAATATTAGCCAATCAAATGGCTCAAAGGTAAATGATATTTATCTCTTAATAAATACCAAATTAAAGAGATAATTATCAAAGGTGTTTAAAGCATTTGTGAATTCTCCATCCTACACCTATAAATAAGGTCCATAAGACACAAATTAATTGAAGCGAGAGAAGACAAGAGAAGTTCCCAAATTCTCTCTACAAGTTCTTCAAATTCAAGGATACCTTCAAAGCAAACTTCAAGGCGTTCTAGGCAAAATTCATCAAATTATAACATTTGATTCGAGATTAAGGTGCTAAACCCTCGAATAAACGTTATAGAAGTCCAAATCAAGTTGAAGGAAGATCAAAGCGACGAGTCGACCTTGAAGCTTTCAACCTTCCCAAATCATTTACATCGTTTGATCTGAGATTAAGCTGTCAAGCCCTCGCATCAACATTATAAATATTCAAATCAACATTGGAGAAGATCAAAGAAGTGATTTTCGCTCCAATATTCAAATCAAAGTTCTTGAAGGAAGAATCAAGGGATTAGTCTTCGATAGGAGAATTATTCTCACGATATTGTAATTTTCTTGAAATTGATTTATTTATTTGTCCATATTATATTTTCTTGTTTTTTTTGTAAAATTGCAGACTCGAAAATTTGTGTGAACAAATTTGGCACGCCCGGTGGGACCGAATCTACCCCTCATCTCTTCCTTCGACATTAAATTTCAAAGTCTACATTTGCAACTCTATGGCTCCAAAGAAGAATCAAGTTGCTTTGACCAAGAAAAATGATGCTAACGTTGTCGATGATCCCACTGACCAATCTTCCACTGGAGGCAAGATCGGTGACAACAATCATTCTGAAGGTTCATGCCCAACATCTCCAAGGGAAATCAACTCCAAACTTTCTTCATTTGCTGAGCTTCCGGCAATGATGACTGGAGCTACCTCGGTGGATGAACAAGCGGCTCAAATGGCTCAAATGGCCCAAGCCATTGCTAATATGCAGAAAGCTTTAGAAGACAAGGATCTCCAAATTGCCCAACTGATGAACAAACTAGAAAACTCCAATGTAGGAGAACCTAGTCATAATCGTGCATCTCCTCCAAGTCAAAACGCCAAGGAGACGCCGGTCAATGAACTGCCTCATCAACATGAATCTGTGGAGAAGTTCAACAACTCCAACACCACTATTGGCGCATTGTATGTTCAACAACTGCAAGATATGATTTCTAACACCATTAGGGCTCAATATGGTGTATCTTCCCACAATTCGCTCGTGTACTCGAAGCCGTATACAAAACGCATTGATGCTCTAAGGATGCCGATGGGATACCAACCACCGAAACTGCAACAATTTGATGGTAAAGGAAACCCGAAACAACATATCGCGCACTTTATGGAGACATGCAATAATGCGGGGACTGATGGAGATCTACTCGTGAAGCAATTTGTACGATCTCTAAAAGGAAACGCTTTTGACTGGTACGTTGATTTAGAGCCCGAATCCATAGATAGTTGGGACCAAATGGAGAGGGAATTTCTGAATCGTTTCTATAGTACTCGCCGGACTGTGAGCATGATTGAACTCACAAATGCTAAGCAATGGAAAGATGAGCCCGTTGTTGACTACATAAACAGGTGGCGTGCGCTGAGTCTGAACTGCAAAGATAAACTCTCAGAGATATCTGTAGTAGAAATGTGTATCCAAGGGATGCACTGGGGGCTTCTCTACATACTCCAAGGGATCAAGCCTCGCAACTTTGAAGAATTGGCCACATGTGCTCATGACATGGAATTAAGCATTGCCAATCATGGAGTAAATTTCCCATTAGAAGATCAACGGAAGGAAAAGAAAGACGTCAAGAAAGTTGAAAAATATGTTAAACCCTCTACCAAGGAGTCTATGGTTGTCAAGGCAACTCCTGTCAAAATTTCTGCAAATGACAAGAAGCACAATGAGAAAGCTGAAAATCAACGTGCTACACATGAGAGGCGCCGACTTTCCTTGAAAGAGATGCAAGAGAAGGAGTATCCTTTCCCAGACTCTGATGTTTCTCACATCTTCGATGAACTATTGGCTGAAAAGTTGATTGAACTTCCGGAGCCGAAGCGCCCAGAGGAAGTTGGAAAGGTGAACGACCCCAAGTACTGTAAATATCACCGACTTGTGAGTCACCCCATAGAAAAGTGCTTTGTGGTCAAAGACAAAATTATGGCACTGGTAAAAGATGGGAAAGTAATCCTTGACAGTGAAGATGTTGCAGATGCAAATCATGCTAGCATTGATGTCGTCACAAGTGATTCGCAACACAAGGTTCCTTCCTTATCATCATCTGCGAAGGCACCACCAGCACTTCAATTTGGAAGTTTAGAGTCAGCGATGGTCAAAGTCCTTCTTGCTGATAAAGGAACCATGAACGAGGAAAATTATATTGATAAGTTTGAAGAAGATGGCGAATGGATTCGTGTGGCGCGTAGACGGCGACAAAGGCGTTGTATTGACGAACTACATCCATTGTTCTTGAAAAAATCATACTCACCAACGGTCAGGAAGCCCAATCTAATGAAAGTTTTGAAAACTCCTCATGTGAACTTTAAGAAGCCATCAAAGAGTAACCATCGAACTCCTGTGACTCTAGATGATTTCTTTCTAACGAAGTTTTTTGAATCAAAGGTTGAAACTGTATACACTGTGACAGGTGGAGATGAAATCGAACACTCTACTTCCTGTTATACTACGATCGCCTTCACGGATGAGGATTTGTTGCTAGGATCAAAGCCACATAATCGTCCACTGTTTGTCTCCGGATTTATGCAAGAGCAGAAAGTCAATCGCATACTTGTTGATAGAGGTTCAGCAGTCAATATAATGCCAAAGTTTACTATGAAAACTTTGGGACTGACAATGGAAGATCTGTCTCATAGTCGTCTTACCATTCAAGGATTTAACCAAGGTGGACAGCGAGCCATTGGTATGATCCGTTTAGACTTGATGATAGGAGAACTAAAAGCAAGCACCATATTCCATGTCATTGATGCGAGGACATCTTATCATCTGTTATTAGGAAGGCCCTGGCTCCACGAAAATGGAGTAGTACCGTCAATCCTTCATCAATGCTTCAAATACCTAAGGAATGGGGAAGTGGTAAAAGTGGATGCTGATGTGAAGCCATTCACCGAGGCAGAGTCGTACTTCGCTGATGCCAAACTCTATCTCGATTCTGACTTTGTGCAGGGGGCATTGCCACTTAAAACTCCGACTAGCAGCAATCTTGTTAGAAAGTGTGTGTGTGTGTCTACACACACACACACGGCATATATAATTAGTGGTCGGGTTGCGTGTTAGGCAGGTTGCAATTAATAAACCCATCACTCGACTTGAAAGTGGCAGGTTGCAATATTTTCAAACTGTTACTATTATTTAAAAAATTTAAACCAACGATTTCGAGCAAATCGGCTCGATTTGAGTGGTTGGGGCGAGTTGGACGGGTTTATGTACACCAATTACCCTTTATTGTTCACTAGCAATAGATGTGGCAAAATTATCCCAAACTCATGGTTCCAACCCAACCCAACTAATTTTAGTTTAGATTGAGTACTGAAAAATATGTTTTTAGTTCACTTGGGTTGAGCACTATTGGTTCTTAATAGTTCTTGGTCCAACTATGTTTCTGGTTGCGTCGTATTTGGTTCCAAGTGGACCTAACTTGGTTTCACTTGGTTATAACGTGAATCCAAATTGGGTACAAAGTCAAGCATCCAACTTGGTTTCAACCCATTTCTTTTTGTACATTTTAATTAATTTAATGTATAATCCTAAATAGAATCTTAAAATATTTACTTAGAAATAAAAACCTGAAAATAGTTATGTGTGTAGACACAATAATTTTATGTCCAATCAAATGATGACAATTGGAAAATATTACATTAATTATCAATTTAAGTCTTTTAATTTATATTTTGGGATTTACGAAATTTAATTCCAAATGTAAATAATTGATTTAATTGATATTTTAATATTTATTTTATTGACAAATCAAATCGCACCACATGTCAAATTTAGGTGTTCTAGCAATCAAATTATGTCTTGCAGTAAAGAAGTCAACAACCAATCACACTGCGCCAAGTGATAAGTGGACAAATGAAATGGCTCCAAAGTAATTGATATTTATCTCTTTAAATTAATATAGATATTAAAGAGATAATATCTATTATATTTATCCTTATCAAATATTAGCCAATCAAATGGCTCAAAAGCAATTGATCTTTATCTCTTAATAAATAAATATTAAAAGGATAATTATCAAACGTGTTTAAAGAATTCGTGACTTCTCCATCCTACACCTATAAATAGGGTCCATGGGAGCTCACAATAACAGACACAAATTAAATTGGAGCTAGAGAAGACAAGAGAAGTTCTCAAATTCTCTCTACAAGTTCTTCAAATTCAAGAAGGCGTTCAAGGCAAACTTCAAAGTGTTCTTGACGAAATTCCTCACATTATATCGTTCAATCCGAGATTAAGGTGTTAAACCCTCGAATAAACATTATAAAAGTCCAAATCAAGTTGAAGGAAGATCAAAGCAACGAGCTTGCATTGAAGCTTTCAACTTTCCCAAATTATTTACATCGTTTGATTAAAGAATAAGCTTTCAAGCCCTTGAATCGTGTTTGGAGTAAAGAATCAGGGAATTAGTCTTCGATAGGAGAATTATTCCACTAAAATTGTAATTTTCTTTAAATTGATTTATTTAATTGTCCATATTATCTTTCTTGTCTTTTATGAAATTGTAGACTTGAAAATTTATGTGAACAAATTTGGCACGCCCAGTGGGACCGAATCTACCCCTCATCTCTTCCTCCGACATCAAATTACAAAATTTACATTTGCATCTCCATGGCTCCAAGGAAGAATCAAGTTGCTGTGACTAAGAAGAATGATGCTAACATTGTCGATGATCCCGTTGGCCAATCTTCTACTGGAGGCAAGATCGGCGACAACAATCATTCTGACGGTTCAAACCCATCATCTCCAAAGGAAATCAACTCCAAATCTTCTTCATTTGCTGAACTTCCTGCAATGATGACTGGAGCTACATCGGTGGATGAACAAGCGGCTCAAATGGCCTAGATAGCTTAAGCCATTGTTGATATGCAGAAAGCTTTGGAAGACAAGGACCTCCAAATTGCTCAATTGATGAACAAACTCGAAAAGTCCAATATAGGAGAACCTAGTCATAATCGTGCATCTCCTCCAAGTCAAAATGCTAAGGAGACGCTGATCAATGAACTGCCTCATCAACATGAATCTACGGAGAAATTCAAAAACTCCAACACCACTATTGCCGCATTGTCTGTTCAACAACTGCAAGATATGATTTCCAACGCCATTAGGGCTCAATATGGTGTACCTTCCCACAATTCGCTCGTGTACTCGAAGTCGTATACAAAATGCATTGATGCTCTAAGATGCTGATGGGATACCAACCATCGAAACTGCAATAATTTGATGGTAGAGGAAACCCGAAAAAACATATCGCGCACTTTATAGAGACATGCAATAATGTGGGGATTGATGGAGATCTACTCGTGAAGCAATTTGTACGATTTCTAAAAGGAAACTCTTTTGACTGGCACGTTGATTGGAGCCCGAATCCATAGATAGTTGGGACCAAATGGAGAGGGAATATCTAAATTGTTTCTATAGTACTCGCCGGACTGTGAGCATGATTGAACTCACAAATGCTAAACAATGGAAGAATGAGCCCGTTGTTGACTATATCAACCATTGGAGAAACTTAAGCCCTAACTGCAACGATAGATTTTCTGAGGCCTCCGCCATTGAAATGTGCATTCAAGGAATGTGTTGGGTTCTTCAATACATCCTTCAAGAAATTCTGCCAAGGACATTTGAAGAATTGGCCACTCGAGCGCATGACATGGAATTGAGCATGGCCGAAAATGGAGTTGAAGATGGGCCACATATCCAAGAGCCTTGGAGACAAGAAGTCAACAATGGGGGGAAAATCATTTTCAAATGTTTCCAACAATGAGTCCATGGCTGAAGATATTGATGACCATGTGGAATAAAGTGATGTTCAAATTCATCATTGCTACTATGATTAAATAAATATGCTAAAGAAAATGCTCCTTGATAAGAGCTTAAACTATCAACATTACTCCTTGAAATGAGTATAAACTTTCTAAAAATCAAATGAAGTACTCCTTGACACGAGTATAAAAGGTCTAGAAGCAAAATTAAGTAAAATACTCCTTAACACGAGTATAAAATGTCATGAAGTCAAATCAAATGAAGGCTCCTCGATAAGAGCATAAACTGTCAAATCAAAAGTAAAATACTCCTTGACACGAGTATAAAATGTCATGAAGTCAAATCAAATTAAGGCTCCTCGATAAGAGCATAAACTGTCAAATCAAAACAAAATATTCCTCGACACAAGTATAAAATGTCATGAAGTCAAATCAAATGAAGGCTCCAACAAATTTCAAAAAATTCAAGAACTCCTTGACAAGAGTATAAAACTATCTGCAAGTCAAATTCAAAGTGAAGACACTTGACAGTGTATAAAATGTCAACAAATCTTTGAACTACGCTTGACTTGATCCCCTTCCTTAGGGTACGTAAGCATCTTAGATTCTCTCTAAGTTCAATCATAAATCCAAATTAATCATGATTTCCTTAAAGAGTGGTGTTACTCATTCAAAAGGAGTTATGAAAAAAAATCATGAACATGAATATACTCAAAGATTGCAAGATAGAAAGAAAATAATTCTATTAAGTAATCTCAAATGTAATATTCATGACATGGGGGCACGTAAATTCCACAATGATGCGGACGACTTGCCGGTGGAAGCCAACTAAAGTATTTTATCTACGACTCACTGACGGAAATCACTGAAGTTATGTGACATCAAGCCTCGAAAAGGGCTTCATAATATCGATATTACGACCATGAATATACAACGAGGCACCATAGATCGATATGGTGGGGCGGCCAGCAAAAAGAGCACCTCGTCATACGTCTTGGTGGAAATAGCTTGTCTCCGCACTGGCTGAGTATGTCCTCCGTTCACTCCAACTAGCCCTTGATATTGTTGAATTTACAAGGAAGTCGAAGATCATCGTAACCCCACTCCACCTTGCCTGTAATGATGTAGCGCCCCAACATTGATAAGAGAGAATCCTCAAATTTTGATGTCAAGTCATTCGTAAAGTCCACTTGTAGATGTTACTCGTTAGGACCTCCTCTTCATAAGATGGGCTCGTCAATTTGGACATTGACTTCGCAAATCGCCGGTTAAAAGAAGTAATTGCCAATGTTATGCCTTCTTCCACGGACTATTTTCCATTGTCAAGGATTTTCAATCATCGTCAATGATGGTCAAATACGTCAATAAAGCATCCTTGAAGATACGCCGTCATGAATTTGTCCACTCCTCATGTCCTTTCATGCAGTGAAATCCACCAGTGAGTTGGAAGTTGTCATCACCTCGCTTTGTCTCGCCTTCAATGATGTGGAACCCTAAGGTCGATAAAAGAACGACTCCTTGAATGGTTGATGATGTGTTGCTCGCAAAGTCCACTCCTCATATGCTTTGCTCGTAGGAATCTCCTTGAATAACGTATTTGTTAATTTGATGCTATGACTTTCCATATCCATTGACAAAGGGAACATGAACCGCCAATGGTGTGCTTTCCTCCATGTATTGCTCTTCGCCTTCAACGATGGCCAAGTACATCTCTCGTGGGTCAATAGGAAGTGTCCTTGAAGTGAAATATTGTACAATAGGTTAACACACCAAAGAAGCATTCGGTTAGTTGATTGAGATACAATGTTTTAACTTTGTCTATGAACCAAAAATACAAAAAATTAAAAAAATAGAGAAAAAAAAAGGGTGGAAAAGATGAACTTGTGGATTGATTTGAGCCTCAATCCCAAGCCAGATACACCATTCTGCAAATTTGGACTTTGTGGTACAGAGTAAAGTTTGAAAATAACACAAGTTGCTCCTTCTTTTCTGGTCGATCAAACAGGAACCGTAGGAGCAGAACCAACAACTTCTCGCTGGTGTCGACGGGGATAGACGAAGACGGTGTTGATGGAGATGGATGGTGGAATAGTGACTAGTAGTGACGACACCGGTGGTAGTGGAAATAATGCCATCTGATATACCCTAATATGGTATCTAGACTCATAAACACTAATACAAGGATAAAGGCCCAATACCAGGCCCAAAATCCAACATGGGGCCAAGGATCCACGCTAAGTAACAGTAACAGGTCGGTTCGTTCTTCAACCCGACCCCATGGTTCGAGTCATCTACCGTTCAATGGTACTACTTGTCATCATCTTACAGATGGCCACCAACCACTCTGACAGGGTGTATGTACTATAAATACCCCCTCATAACATTTATTCTGGGGGGCGGGAGAATACTCTCTCCAGTTTTAGCCTCGTATATTCATTAGTAACGAGTCTATAGACTGAGAAGTACGTTCCTATATACTTATAAATTTGGAGACTAGAATCGTTCACTGAGTACGACCCTATACACCATCATTAATAAAGAACTACGTTGACTTGATCCTAATTAGGTACGTAGGTAGCTTAATCATTATTAAGTGTAACCATAAATATTCATCATCATACTCGTAGAGTGATTCGGGTTATTCCAGACTGAGAGATCCGAGTCCCTGGATTTGGGTTAGATCAGTTGGCGCCGTCTGTGGGAAACTACTTTGAAGTTGCTGAGACTTGTTATTAGGAATGGAGGCTGGCAATATGAAGACTCGTTACTAAGACTCATTCAGCCCAACAAATGAAAGATCCCAAGATAGAAGATCTTAGAAAGATCACATTTTTAACTCTTTAGTCTAATTAGACCCCAACTCTTGGGTCGTATGTCGTGAACGACCCAAGATAGATGATTCAGACTCGTAATTATGAGCAGCCTATCAATGAAAGAGGTGTCAGACTCGTAATTATGAGCAGCCTATCAATGAATATCACAGAAACGATAATTATCGTTGGGACTATGAACGCAGTAATGACGACCCTTGTAATAACGAGTGAGACAAAAAATTATCTCCGTAATGAGGGCCCTCGTAATAACGATCAAAGAAGAGGAAGTATGAAGCCAATAGAGTCGAGGCGTTAAACAAAGAGGTGAAGACTCAGATGGAAAGTTTGGACAAAAAAAAACCACAGAAACGAGGGCAATGTTAAAAATACACGAGGTATAAACATGTGATTCCTGAGAAAATATATAACGAGAAGATAGAATCAAACAAACGGGCTCAGACTTCTAAAAATAAGTGAAACATACTTAAAACATGTGAATTCAATGATGACAAAATCAAAATGAACATTGCATTAAAAAAATTTAATTGTCTGAAAAGCCACACACGGCTCAAAAGATTAACATAAAGATAAGAACAAATCAAGGGTCAATAGCAGCATCGTCCTCGGCTCCTTGGTTTGATGATTGAGCTGGGTTTGTAGAAGGAACATACCACGGGGCCAAAGGGGAAAATTCTGGAAATTCGTTAGGTTCGATGTCTGGGTCGTCAGCTGAGAACGAATCATAAAGCAGCTTGCGATTGTCACACTCTTCTAGGTAGCTTATATCAAAATCTTCCCTGAAAGCTGCCAGACGGGTGCCATAATCGATGCATTTGTAGAATCCATCCTTCTCGTCCTTTAGGGCCTTGGAGAGCAGAAGGCGATCAAAGATGGTCGAGTTCATGAAATCACGCCCCCCCCCGAGGCGGCTCTCAGCTAAAGAGTTAGCATACTGCTGAGAAGCAGTGAACTCGTTCCTTCCATCTGTTTTTCCTATCTCGTATGCCTCGTTCCTCTCTTTTTCCAGTCTTTCAATACGAGTTGAGAACTCGTTGCAATCTACCTTCAGTCGGTCATTTGCCTCATGAAGAGATTCTAAAGACCGTTGATAATTCTCTCTATCAGCCATCATCTGCCTGCTCGTTTCTAGCAGTTCCTTTTTCATGGCCTCAAAGGCCTCTTTTTCAGCAGTGTGACTGGCAACCATTTCGGCCGATTGAGCAACGGCAACCGCCTTTTCTTCCTTAAAACCTGCGCAACATAGGGCAAGATCGTGTGCACACACTGCTACCTATATACGAATTGAAACATGTTATATATATAAAAACAAATAAATTATCTGAAATTATCTAACGAACGAGTTGAGTATGTACGAGTCATACCTTCATTAAATGCCCAACCAGCCTCTTCTCTACAGTAGCATACGACTGTTAGATTAAAATAGCCTTATCCCGGGGAAGTAACATGTTCTTATACATCTTATGAGCAACACTCATTCCCTGGGGCCCAGACAGAACGGAGCTATCTGGATAGATTCCCCAATTGGGGACAATAGGCTCTGCATTCGGCTTCTCTTCGCAACGACTTGCTACGCGGTAGGTTCGGTAGTCCTTCAAAGCAAGGGACTCCAGTTTATCCACTATAGCTACCAATTCTGGACGAGTTCCAGGTTGGACGAGTTCCTCTTCTGAAGACGACTCTCTTCGACGTTTCTGACGGGTTAGGTCTGATCGGGATGGTCGTTGTGAACCGGGGACCACGGAGGGATCCATTTCGGGCTCCTTCTCACCTGTGCTATCATCTACAAGTATTGGTTCATTGATAGCCAGAGTCGTTCCTGTTGAACGAGGAGCATGAAGTTCAAGTGGCCGAGTGACTGGAGTAGTGAGGTTAAGGCCACGAGAACCGAAGGCTGACCCCTCGATCATTTCCCTGGATGGTGGAAGAGACGGCTCGTCCATGGGTTGTTTGCCTCGTGATGATGTAGGGGTGAGGGATCCACCTTCTTCTTTTGCCCTAAGAGCATCGAGACGAGCATGACGGGTGGCCATTTCTACAAAAAAGAAGGAAATAAAATTTCACATTCAGAAAGAAATAACAAGTTAACAATATAGAGGTAATAAGCTTACCCAAATCTGGAACACTTGAGATCGGAGCAGAACTTATCCCACAGGACACGAGTATAGACTCGTCCATAAGTTTGGAGACTCGATAGGGATATTCAACTAGCTCCGCTAAAAACCCCTGTCCCCAACTGGGATTTCCTATCTCTGCCTTAAGAGGTTTCATGTGCCATGGCCTAGGTACTAGCCAACTCTTCCCTTTCGGGGGAGAAATAAAAATGTATTTATCTTTCCAAACCCCGAACGAGTCGCGAGTTTCTTCTTGAAACTTCACGTCTTGTTTGGGGGTAAAGAAGAAAAAAACCCTAGAATTGGCCACTCGGCGTCAATTGAGATAAAACATCCTATGAAAATTATCTATACTGACATCCTTACCAAAAGCAGTCATCAAAATGATAAAAAGAACTATGTGCCTGTACGAGTTGGGTAGCAATTGGGTCGGACACCTAACCCTTGATATTAAGTGTGCAATGTGAAAAGTAGGAAATCCTACATGGGGCCTATACATACGATCTGACGAAGTAGGGAATCGGATTTCATAATCTTGAGGAATAAAATATTTTACTCTCAACTCGTTTTCCCTAGACGACTTTACTATAGAGATATCTTCTAACCAAGTGATATTAGGGTTAACGTTAACTGGACCCTCTAAATCTACAGTACCCTCGTAAGTTACAGGCGGGCCTACTGGTTCGTTAGGGATACTAATCTCTTCAACTAAACGATCCAACCCGTCTGACCCAACGGGTTTATTACTCGTAGAGGCGGACGAGTCTTCGGCCTCGTTGTTACTTACCGACGACTGAGACCTTAAACGAGCCATAATATAAAAAGATATAAGGACAAGAAAATGAAAACTAGAAATACCTATGGAATATACTCGTACGAGATGAGAGAACACGAGATCTGGGGATGAACTTCAAACACTAACGGCCCTTCTTCAGTGAAAGAAAAATTCTCTCTTTATAAACAACAAAAACTCTCAAAAACTCTCTCTCTAAAATGCAAAAGTGAAAGTAAAGTGTTTTAACAGAGGTCCTATTTATAGGAAAAAGTGATGATAGATGCAACGGTTGGGATCAGTCTGTAAAAACATGATCGATGGACGAGATGACACAATCCCTGACATTCCAAAAAGTAACCGCTATAAGAGCCTCTCCAATGGAGAGCTATTCCCCTGCGCTATTTTAGCGCAGGGGAACAGTGCAGCGCTATATTTAGCGCTGCACTGTAGCTCAGAGCTACTTTTATTTTTTTATGTTTTTTTGTCTTTTTTTTCCTTTCATTTTTACCCCCAAAGTTTTGTAATTAATCATTTCAGCCCCTTCTTTCATTTCACACCCTTTCATTTTAGCCCCTTTATTTTGTATTTATCTTCTTTCTTGTTTTTTTCAATTAATGTATATATTATTTTAATTTAACCAAAAGAATAAACATTTAACTAAAAGTAGTACAAAATGCATATTCCATATAATTTAAAACTTTTAAAATCAACTTCAACATAAAACAATGTTACATAAATACCTAAAATTACACAATTGAAAGGGAAACATACATAATACAAGATAAATAGAGCATACAAAAACAACAATAATTTAAAATGGTGGTAAATCGGATCCACTTCCTCCCCCAAAATTAGGAAAATAGTCGCCATAATAATTTGACGCCGACGATAGATGTGGATATTGATTTTGTTGAGCTCTTTTCTGTATAATAGATGTTTGTTCAGCTTGAATAAAAGCGCGAACCGTCTCATCAGTGATACAACTCAAGTCTCGCGCTAAAATTTTATCTTCTCGTGCAAGTTTTTTATCTTGTTTATGCATCTCAAGATGTTGTCGTCTCAAAAGCACTTCTTGTTCTTTCAAATATATTTCTTTTGCTCGCATCTCAAAATTTCGTTCTCTGTCTTCGGCAGCCTTCCTCATTAGAGCAACAACCTCTGCATTTTGTGCTCTCAAGTTTTCAACAGTATTTGCCATTTCTTCTTGTTGCTTTTTTTCCAACTTGGCTTTTTTCACACCAATGGGTCGTTCGGACGAAGAGCCACCAACATTATCATCATCGGCATTTAAATCCACATCAAATTGTGAAAATCCAGTTGAATCTGGGGTAAACTTGGATTATCAACTTTACAAAAAACAACTGCCGTGTTCTGAATGTTGGCATATGGTGTAGCGGCCGATGCTACTGATGAGTGTGTTAAGATTGGTGAACCGCAATTGAAAGTTTAAAGAGATTTTGTCGAGCCATTGTTGAAGTTTTCTCAGAGCGATATCTTAGATCACCTAATGCTAATGATATCGCAAGGTTACTTCACATTGGTCAAAAACGGGGTTTTCCCGGAATGTTGGGTAGTCTTGATTGTATGCATTGGAAGTGGAAAAATTGTCCCACCGCCTGGGCCGGACAATACGCAGGACGTAACGGATCACCAACTATCATTCTTGAAGCTGTCGTTGATTATGATCTTTGGATATGGCACGCGTATTTTGGTATGCCAGACACCAATAACGATATTAATGTTTTAGAATCATCACATCTATTTTCCAATCTTGCTCAAGGTATTGCCCCCTCAGCTCATTATGTTATTCAAGGAAAAAAATATAATATGGGATATTATTTAGCTGATGGTATATATCCAAAATGGTCCACTCTAGTACAAAGTATTCATCAGCCGAGTGGAAGAAAGAAAAAATATTTTGCAATGAAACAAGAGGCGTGTAGGAAATATGTGGAGCGTGCATCTGGAGTTCTACAATCAAGATTTGCAATTGTTGCAGGACCCGTACGTTTTTGGAGTAAAGATGTGCTACATGACATAATGACTGCGTGTATTATCATGCACAATATGATAATTGAGGATGAACGTGATCTCAATGCACCAATTACAGATGCGCAGGAAACACCAGTTCTAGTTGTTGATCCGCCAGATGAACATCTCCGATTTCAACAATTCCTTGGTCGATATAGGCAAATACAAAACAGAGATGCTCATATTGAACTCCGGAATGCATTAATAGAGCATTTATGGGAGCAACTTGGTAATGCACAAGACAATAGTGAATAATTTTGTCAAGTCCTTTTCAATCATGTTGTAATATTTTTAATTGATCAAATATTATGTTTGTTTTGTATGCTTATTTTATATGAATGTTTTTTTTATGTAAAATATAAATGTACGAAAAAATTCGGTCTTTATATTATTGAGTAATCTTTAATTATACTTTACAAAATAATGAAGTAGTTTAATAAATTTCAATTATTTAATATTATTATTATTAAAACTCTCAAAAATTATTTACTTGGATGAATATGTAATACAAACATAAAATTTGGGGTATTTGTGAAATATGAGAAATAGTATAAATGAGGTGCAAAAATATTATTATTATAATGAATAGTGATTTAGAGCAGAATATAGAGCAGTACATTGGAATTAATGTACTGTAGCTGAGCTAAAATAGAGATAAAGCTGAAGTTATTTTAACTCCGTACATTGGAGATGGCCTAAGCACCTATTACACTGACATACGTGTCAGTTACGAGAAGTCATGCCACGAAAAGGTATGCATATTTATGATAAGTGGCACGCCGCCGTTTACACAGAAATGGAGCTAAACAGTAATGATTGAAGAAACGTGATTATTCATTAATGGAAGGAGGAAAACGTGATTTATTAATGGATAAAAATAACTAAATCATACAAATGCTCATCTGTGGACTCGTATTCGAATACGAGTACAGATCTTTGAAATAGAATTGATAATCTTCTTCTTCAGTATGAATTCAAGTCGTAATACGACTAACTCTTCAAACTGATGAAGTGGGGGACTTAATGATATACCCTAATATGGTATCTAGACTCATAAACATTAATACAAGGATAAAAGCCCAATACCAGGCCCAAAATCCAACATGGGGCCAAGGATCCGCGCTAAGTAACAGTAACGGGTCGGGTCGTTCTTCAACCCGACCCCATGGTTCGAGTCATCTACCGTTCAATGGTACTACTTGTCATCATCTTACAGATGGCCACCAACCACTCTGACAGGGTGTATGTGCTATAAATACCCCCTCATAACATTTATTCTGGGGGCGGGAGAATACTCTCTCCAGTTTTAGCCTTGTATATTCATTAGTAACAAGTCTATAGACTGAGAAGTACATTCCTATATACTTATAAATTTGGAGACTAGAATCGTTCACCGAGTACGACCCTATATACCATCATTAATAAAGAACTACGTTGGCTTGATCCTAAGTAGATACGTAGGTAGCTTAATCATTATTAAGTGCAACCATAAATATTCATCATCATACTCGTAGAGTGATTCGGGTTATTCTATTCAGCAGACGCTTAGATACTGTTCATCTGAATAGTAATGCTTGAAACTTTGAGTGCTTGAACACTGTTCATCTGAATAATAACGCTTGGAACTTTGAGCGCTTGAACACTGTTCATCTGAATAGTAAGCGCTTTGAATAGTGAGCGCTTGAATAGTAACGCTTGAATAGTGAGCGCTTCACGCTTGAGCGCTTGAATAGTAACACTTAAATAGTAAGCGCTTGAATAGTGAGCACTTGACGGAAGCTTGGAACAAATCTTCATCTTCTTTTGATTTCAGATGCTGATCTTCAACTTCATCACTTAATAGACTCACACAGAACTCTATTAGTGATTTGGTATCACATAGTCTAAAATCTATAAAGACAAAAATTACAAGACTAACCAAATAAGTAAGCTTTCAAACGCTTATACAATATTTCTATGAAAACATAAACTTACATTCTTTTGGGGTCTAACATGAAATCCTATCTTGTCATCATCAAAACATCTAACATGAAATTCCTAACAGTTTTTAAAGAATTCGTGACTTCTCCATCCTACACCTATAAATAGGGTCCATGGGAGCTCACAATAGCATACACAAATTAATTAAGACGATTTCTAATTATCTCATCATTTCTGGTTGATTGGATTTACTACCAATTGTAAAGATTTGTTATGTAGACTTTATGCTATGCTTTTCATTTGGGTTTATTTAAACTTCTTGGCGTCATGGCAAGTGTTTTGATTAAGTGATTGATTAGGGAGCTCACTAATTAATTTTTCTAACAAACGACAGCTATATTTGGATCAAAGCGCTATAGATTAGAGCCTAAATGTGTAACAGTTAGGGATTAACACTGATAGATGATCTGTGTTACATTGCCATGAAATATTCACCATTAAATTAAATTAAATAAAAGCATACTAGATGTATTAAACACTTAATATCAACCACCTATAGTGCTTATTGCTTCCTTCAGATGAGATATATTTACAACCTAATTTCGTTGACTAGGGGAAAGTTGCATTGTTCTCCAGTTAGGTATTATGGGTATTTGGTATTCACATCCCTCCACATTTGACTTATTGGTAGTGACGTGAGTGAAAATAATCAATTGGGCCAAGTTGACAAGCCTAAGCCTAAATGGGCCAAAAGTCCTACAAGATGCTGGAGACCAGGCCCAAATCAATTATGATATAGCTGAACTTACAGCTGAAAGCGGAGCTGGACCGAAACCTAAAAAAAAAAGGACTTTAAAGAGACAAGATGCAATTACAATACAATCACGAATATATTGGTCAACGACTTACCAAAGCAAGCCGGGGCAATCAAGCAAAATCATGGCAGATTTTGGATATATCCAGCCCACTCTTGGGTCCCCAAAATTTTCCCAAGATAGCCATATCTACCATAAATAGAAAAGGAAGGAGATCAGCCCGATTTTAGTTACCTTATTTAGCCTGAAGCCATTAGCTTGTATATATACTCACTTTGAAGAATGAATAAAGATCTCTTACACTTTTATACAATTAGTCGTTTATGCTATTTATGCATATTACACTAACTTTCTTACGTTTATCATATAAAAATTATTAGTGTGAATCGGACAACCATCAATTGGCATCGTCTATGGGAAATTGAGTTCAAGACATGAGGTAAAATTTAATTATTTTTTATAATTTTTTCTTAACAAGTTTAATGGAAGGCAAGATATGGTTGAAATGCAAGAAACCATGGAGAATGGAGGAAAAAGAAGATGATGTTTTGTGTAGGTGAAGACAAAGACGCTCCTGAAATGCCGGCCATTATGGCTAGGAGTCTGATCGATGAAATGGAAGAATCCTTACTGCGGGGCATGGCTGGAGTCCAGGCTGGTAGGGAAGAAATTTCCCCAACTTGAACGGTAGGCTTACCAGAGGGAAATATACCTAGCACCCGCATCGACGGATCACCTCATGGTAGAAAAATTGCAGAAGATCGTATATGATGCCGCCAAAGCAGAGATGAGAATTTTAGATCCACGAGATCCAATGAAGGCTGAAGAAAATCATGTGTCGTGGGTACCCGAAAAGGTACTTGCAGCAAGAAAAAGAGGATATCAAGGAGATCTTGAGATCACCCTAGATGTTAGCCCCAACAAAAGAACTGGGAGAATGGAGTTCCTGGAGCAGGAGGAAGACCAGGAAGAAAGAGAACCTTCCAGAAAGCATCCTGCCCTCGAAGGATGCCAAATGTGGCGAGCCAAGTTCTTGATAAAGAAAACCTAAAAGGTTAGGTCCCATGACCTAAACCCCCCGCAAGAGAAAATCCAAGAGGAAAGTCTGCCCTAGAGGTAGGAAGAGAGTCATCCACGTGAAGATGCCCTGATGACCGGAGATCATTGCCGGCATCAACCACACGGCTGGAAAGATGAAGAAATGTGCGTCGATGATGAAGCTATCAATTATGAGTTTGTCCATTCGAAATAGGAAAATTAAGGAGGACATATGAAGATTATGGGTGGACAGGACAAATTGGAGCTCATAACCAGGAGAATGGAATAAATGGAAAGAAAAATAGCGGGAGGAAAAATGCAGGTGGATCGAGGAGTCCCATTCACCTAGTCAATCATGATGGAGGAATACCCTAAGACTTCAGAATCCATTGCATTACGCCTTATGATGGTACATCTGATCCCGAAGATCACTTGTACACTTTTAGGGACTATGCCTTGTTGTATATATACTCTTACGCCATCAAATGTATGGTCTTCTTGATGATGTTGAACAAGTCAACCCAACTGTGGTTCAACCAGCTGCTAGAGGGATCCATCGGATCCTTTACGGAATTCAGCGCAAGATTTTTACACCAATTTGCCAGTAGAAAAGACACGAGAAAACCCTGCTAATCTTATTTAACATAAAACAAAAGGGAGATGAAACTTTGCATTCATATGTAAGACGTTTCAACGGTGCCACCGATGGGAGTTGCAGTTGCAATAGCCGAACTGAAACTTAGTGCCTTCACACAAGGGCTGCGCGAGGGTGATCTATTCAAATCATTGACCAAGAAACCGACTAGAGACTTTGACGACCTGCTTAGTAGGGCTGAAAAATACGTTATTGTTGTTAGGTGTTATGCCCTCTACCATTGAGGAATTAGATTTAAGAGGATATTTTATTTATATTTATGAACATTATTAATCATTAATAAAAGACATTAAGTTTGTTCTTATAAATCTAATTGTGGCATTAAATGTATTGAACAAATAGATCTTTAAGATCAAGGTGTACTCACCACTACTTATTTGATAAGTAGGAGCACTAGTGGAGTTAAGTGCATGAATTTATAAACATGGTTCGCGAGTTAAAGAATCTAAAGGTGTTTAAGTTCAACTCGTATGACACTTGCTTTGACAAGGAAAGTGCTAGTCTTACACTGATTGGATAGTGAGAGATAGTGTCATGAATATGATTAACGGGGTTGACATATTCTAACACGGAGTTGACATATTCGAACACGACTCGTTGAAATCCTATGACATGGGTTTTTACTCGGTGATAGTCAATGAGAAAGATTACCGGTTATGATATGAGTGAGCTTGAGACCTGAGGAGTCCTTTATATAGTGTTCGTACCATTGAATAAGTTATTAGAGTAGTCAAGCCCAATCACCCGTTGGTGGGGTCGACCTCGAAGTACGATTCAATGGGTGCGTTTGATAATAAAAAGTGGACTGCCAATAAGGAATTCACTGTCTCGAAATTACACGAGAAATGACATGTACGTCATAGGTGTATGTCATAGGTGTTGGATACACAATTAAAGTTTTTGGCCAAAGCATTTATGACTGACTTTTATTGAATACAAACAGCAGTTTGGTAATTTCACATCAGTATGATTATAGTACAGTATGAAGTTGTATGACGTTGACATTCTATAACTCTTACTTGATCGGGTTGCGTTAGTGAAGAGTTTATACTCATATGGTAATTATAATTTAAAGGTTTGTGATGAAATATTCATCTCGTATTTGATTGAGTTTCGATATAGTTTCATGGGAATGGTTTGGTGATAACTATATCCTTGGAATCCTCCCAATTCCAATCAAGATGAGCCTAGAGAGTCGCTCTATATAAAGATGATAAAATGAAGGAGTTTTACTTCATAAAGGGTATTTTGGTAATTTCACTTAGAGTGAAAATTATCAATGGGATATGTATTGATTATAATGAATATATTTAATTATTGTAATTCAATAATTTTATTTAATCAATATTAAAAGTATTATTAATTGAGAATTAACAAAGTACTATTAATAAAAAGAGCCTAGTATCTAATTAATTACCAATTGGATTGAGAATATTATTTAAATATTTAACATTGGGCTTGGAATTGGATGAGCCCAGTAAACCTATCCCTAAGGCCATATCAGCCATCCCCTCTCTCCTTAGTCAAGAAGTAGTTTTTATTTAAACACTAGGTGCTTCAATAAAAACTTAACCTATGTAATATTTTCATCTCAGAGAGTGAAAAGAAGTGAAGCACTAAAAATCCTTTCTCCCTCCCCATAAACCCTAGTCCTCCAACCCCATCTGAGGTAGAGGAGGTCGAGCTTCAAGAATTGAAGATCATCTTTCGCGTGATAATCTAAGGGAAGGAAAGATCCGTTGCTTCTCAAAGCTTAGCTTAAGAAATTCATCGAAAAATTTAATTGAATTACATCCTCATCTTGCATTTTGATTTTGATGTAAATAAAATTATCAAAAGCATGGATTGAATCTGGGCTTTGTGAATCGAGAATTTTTTTTATCTGCTGATTCGATTCACAATAGTGGTATCAGAGCCAAATTCATGGTTTTGATAATTTTTTTCTATGTGGTCATGTATTTATGTTATTTGATAAATATGAATACATGTTTATATGTTTATATTATTTGATGAATATGAATGTATGATTTTATGTTTTTTCGTATTGTATGCAAAAAGGTAAAAATTGGGTGCTATGATTTAATATTATGCATGATTAAACAATTGGGTTTTGATGATTAAAATTGCATGATTGTAAAAGACGAGACGAAACCATGGTGGAATCGCCGGAAAACAGCTGCCGGTGCATCGACCGGCAGCCAAACAGCACGCCGTGCCGCGCTGAATAGCGCGGCCTGGCCTCATCGTACTACGCAGCCTGGCTGCGTCACACAGTGCAGCCTGGCCACGTGCAGCATGGCCTGGCCGCTCAGGCATGACGTCATGTTGTGTGTGTGTGTGTGTGTGTGGTGGCTGGCTCTGCTAGCTAGGGCAGCGCCGTGCATCAAGCTTGGCCCGACGTGTAATTTTGATTTTAGTCGGGCTGGGCCCCAACCTTGGAAAATTGATCCAACTTGTTTAATATTATATTTTAAACTGGGACTTGCCTCGTTTAGTCCATTGGATGTATTTTGAACCCAATGGATGATTTTGAAAATAAAATTGGGCTCAAGCCCAATTAGCATTTTAAATTTTTTTTTTGTGGATTAATTTTAAAATTAAAAGCCCCATAAAATATTTTTCAGTTTAAAAAATTGGATTTTAATTGAAATTAAATTGGATTTAATTTTGATTAGTTTATTTGAAAAATTAAATTTTTCCAAGGCCAAAAATTGGATTTTTTATCCACGTGGAAATTAATCATCAAATTTAATCCTTGGTGTTTAAATTGGATTTAAGTTTCTAAATAAAGCTTGTTGGGCTTGCTTTATTTTATGGATTAAATTAAATTGGATTAGCCTAACTTAATTTAAATTGGATTTAATTATGTTTTTTGAAATCTTAGAGTTCAATTTCGCTTTTAAATTATTTCACCCATGTTGGGCTTTATTTGATAGAGCCACTTTAATTGAATTAATGTAAATGTTTATGCTTGGCCCATTAACATTAAAATTCGAAATAAATTAGATTTATTTTTGAAAATAATTAAATTGGATTTAATTAAATATTGAATAAAATTTAATAATAATCACATATATGTTTAATTTGATTATGTGCTCCTTTTATAATTATGTGATGGTGACACCTTGTATGGGTTTAGAGTCGGTTTCATTTTATTATCTGGGTTGTATTCCGCCATACTTTGAGCCCCCCAATTTGTATCTTTATTTTTATTTAGAACAATTGTATAGGCATATTAGATAAGTCCAATGAAGAGAGAAGTCAGTGGCAAGCTTGGAGCAAAGTCAAGAAACTCTTTTGTAATAGATTAGAACCCTTCCCCGATTGACTCGTTGGCTCGAGACAATCTAGATTAAGGCCCATACGTGTGTGTTGTTAGAAATTGTAGGCGTTTTTCTTATGCATTTCCATAACTAGTGCTTAATAAATTAATATGCAAAGTGAGACCCAATATATAATAAATATTTAGTTATTAATTCTCCCTGGATCAAATGATACTAAGTAAGTAAAGGGTATTTGATATCCTGGCTCTCCATCAAGATTTAGAACGAGATGGTTGCATCTTGTATATGGAATCATCCCGGTATTAGGGGGTCATATATAAAGGTAATATGCTTAATCTTCTTCAGTTCATTTGATGCCTTCAGTCGAAGCGAATTTCGCCCTATATATCGAAAAAATTTCAAGGGGAGATTAAATTGTTAGACGGATAAGAGTTGATGGGAATAGACTTACATGAATCACCACCTATATATCAAAAAAGGTTGCGGTTAAGTGATTCATGAGCCAAAGGGGTTGAATCGTTAAATGGTTTAACGGGCACTAGGCGCCACCTCAATTTCTAGACGGGCCATATATCGAAAAAGGATGCAACCCATATAGACATTGAGGACCTCAATCACTCACTATGAAACGAATCCAACGAGGTTTTTGATTATTAAAGTGGGAGTACAATAATTGAGAAAATAAATGGGAGACAAGTAATTGTACAAGTCCTTTAAAATCACTTGTATTAAACAATACAAAGCATCTAATTGAATAATCTTGGTATTTTTTGAAGTTTGATAATTACTCTCTATAATGGTTAACCCACTCACAATTCTACTTGAGAAAAATGTCCTCACTGGACATAATTTCATTGACTGGCAATGAAATCTAAGGATAGCTCTTAGTCTCGAGGCCTTAGAATATGTGCTCGATGAAGAGAAGCCTCCAGTCCCAGATACTGAAAACTTTGAGGATCGATTTTCCCATGAAACATGGGTTATGGATGACGTCAAAGTTAGAGGTTACATACTGGGTTCGATGAGCAATGATCTCCAACATTCTCATGAGAAGATTCAAACGTCTAGGGAGATCTTGCTGCACTTGAGGGAACTCTATGGAGAACACAGTCGGACTGCTCGATAGGATATATCGAAAGAGCTCTTTGGAGCTAGAATAAAAGAAGGAGAAAAGGTTGGGGATCACTTCCTCAAAATGATCTCTATGATTGAGGGACTTGAAGCCCTTGATTTCACCATGGACTTCCACCTTCAAATCGATCTCATTCTCCAGTCACTCCCAAAATTATTTTCTCAATTCATTATAAATTTCAACATGAATGACATTCAATGCACACTAGCTGGGCTGATGAACAAGCTAATCAATGCTCAATAACAGTTGGAGCAGAAGATGAAAGAAACTGCTCTAGTCATTTATACTGATTCTAAGAGAAGTCAGAAAAAGAAAAGAGGTAAGAAGCAGCTAGGAGTCTCCAAATCATCTAGCAATGATAAGGCCAAAAAGGTCAAAAAGTTCAAGGGTAGGACCCCAAAGAAAATGGATATTTGCCTCCATTGTAAGGAGCTAGGCCACTGGTTTGTCTTAAGCTGAAAGCTTAAAAAGCAGGTATAAAACTTTTGTTTTTGAAACTAATTGTTCTATGACTATATTCTCTACTTAGTGGATTCTAGATTCAAGAGCTAGTGCTTACATTTGTGTTTTGAACCAGGATCTAGAAACAAGTAGGAAGTTGGGAGAAAGAGAAGTGATGATCAATGTGGGAAGCAGGCACAGCGTCGCGGCTACTCACATTGAACGCACTTCTGTTACATTAATGTCTGAACATTCTATTACTTTAGATAATTGCCTCATTTTGCCCAATGGGCTTAAGAACATTGTTTCTATTCCTGTATTGATTAGGAAAGGATATTTATTTACATTTAATGACAATGGTTGTGATATTTATTTTAGAAAAGAAACGTTGGCTTAGCATCTTTAGTTAATGGATTGTATTATATTAATGTTCAAAATCATTGCATGGTTAACACTATGACTAAGAAGCGTAGTATGAATGGTACTAACGAAAGACTTATGTGTCATCTTAGACTTGGACATGCAGGTGAATTCAAGATTCACGAGTTCGAGAAATGAGGGCTTATTGGCCCACTTGGATCTGATCTATATCTAACATGTGAATCCTATCTAAAAGGTAAAATTGTTGGGGAAAATTAACCAAACGTAGCGAAAAACGGAATTTAATTTTTTTTTCCAGATTTTCCCATAACAAGATCAATCTCAGGGTTTTATCACACGTATGTACGATACGGTAAAATAAACTTTACCCATTGTAGTGAAGTGGTTGATAATTCCTACGATCTTGAATTATTCAACTTTTCGTGAATTTACTCCGGCTGAAACTATGATGATTTAAGCAGTCCAATTGTTCTGTTGCTAAATTGTCTCGCCGAAAAAAGTTGATGAAAAAATCTTCCTCCTTTTCTTACTTGAAGTCGGCGGCTAGAGAGAGAGAAGGGAGAGGAATTCTTTTCTTGTGGTGTTGTGTAATGTAACTTATGACCTAGGCTTATAACTAATGTGATATTTATATCACTTAAGTTATTACCTTGGGCTCAAAATTAATTCCATGCAACATGCCTAATAGCCGCCCCTTATAGGGCTTGGTGTGCCACTTGGTGCATTAATTTGAGCTTAGTGTAATCTAATATTTATTTAATTAATTTAATTTAATTAATTAATCTAACTAAATAATAGATAACTAATTTAATTAATTTTATTTCTCCAAGAAATATTATTAATTAAACCATCAATGAATTACCTTATTTCATCATATAATTAATTCCATTTATTTAATTTTAAGTATCCAATACTTAAAATATTACTACAAGAAATATTCTATTTTTCCATCAATTTTTCCTTTTTAAGCGTGACTCTTTAGGTTCATCTATCTTTGGCAATTGGAGGATTCCATTGAATATGGGTCCCACCTAACCAGTCAAGTGGTCCATATTTTAATCCAAATAAGATGAAATGATTAGATCATTTTTACCTTCCCATTTGTAAATACTGTGTGAATACAAACTTTTCGTTTCATTATCCCAATCAAGTGAGAGTCATGGTCTTTAGTCAAACTCACTAACTTGACTCTATGCTATATTTATAACTAGCGTGTAACCCGTGCTACGCACGACCTAAGTTAATTTATATATAGCCTACAAAAAGTGATATAATGTTGTTTAGATTTGAGTTGAATATTTCTTTTTTTAGCACAAAATGAAAGATTCGTTTCAGAAATATCTTTGTGCATCATAAATACGGAGATAGTGAAAAAGAACATTATCATGGCATTGTGCATCAAGAATGTTTATCTCTCTAAAATAACAAATACAACATTATCATGATTTACAGAAATTGCTAAGAGTAAGTTTAAATATCTATAAAGCTTTTTTAAGTAACTAATATATTGTATTATGATCTAAAAAGACCAACTTTATGAAGTGCTAGACAATATACTCCTCCTCCTCGTAATTAAACCTGCCAAATGCGGAGAGAAAAAATTATGATTACATATATAAATCAAATGACTGTGTAAATGATTTAGTAAAATTTCAAACAATTCAATCCAAAAAAATTATCATAATAAGATAAGAAAAGAAAATTTACCGCGATAAACCTTGCTCCATCATAATAACATTCTAACTTGTGTGACCTTATTGATAGCCTGCTACGAATCTATTTTGTAATAACATGTGAATGTAATATATTCTCCACTAACATGCACTTGGTCTTATGAATTGGTGATAGACGTTAGTTGCTCACTTCGTTACCAACTTAAGTAAAACAACATTAGAACGTTGCAAAGAAAATACCGTTTTAAGAATATTATTAAGAGACCACCGTATTTCGCCTTGATTGAATGTACGTAAAACTTGAGTGTCCCATACGAAGTAACACGAAGGGAAAATGTTGAGTGTCCCATACGAAGTAACACGAAGGGAAAATGTTCAGCTTGTAAAAAAATAGGTAAATGAAAGTATTTGAGTGGCATTTACCCATTGCCAAAGCCCTGGAAAACTCTTTATTTTTTCCGCCAAAGCCCCATCATTCTTTCTTCTTTCCTGGAAAGCAATAACCATTCAAAGGTGGTGGACTACTTATTTGTCGGCTAGGATCTGTGTCAATGAATCAAATGTCCATTAGCAAGTTTCATAAGAAAAAATTTAAAAATTGCACTCATCAATCATAAATAATGTGTACAAATTGTTCTGAAAAATAAAATATGGATAAATTATCACACAAAAGAAAACTTGTTAGTATTTTTGTTTTTCCTTCTCTACAATCTATCATGCTAGATATTGCAAAAAACACATGCTTTGCGGGAAAATAAATTTATAGGAAAAAGAATGATAAATTGTCAATTGATGCTCTCCATAACAAATCTATAAAAAAATAACAGAACTGCAAAAAGGAAAAGGAATTTATAAAAGAGTAACCGTGAATTTCAGTCAAGACTTTCCCTTAAAAGACCTGTAAAAATAATAAATTGATAGGAAAACTAATAATTAGAACATTAAGAAGGAATTCAAAAGGGAAGAGCTACAACACCTGCCGACAACTGAGAAAATATCAAATAAAAATCCGTTTTCGAGTAGAGTGGTTCACAATTGTTGAATCTATCTTTACACAATCACCTCGTTATAATTCTAGCATGAATTGGTTTGAGGAGAGTCACGGTCCATTTTGGAAATTCCTTTTGGTTTTGACTTTTGAGTGAAGAAATGGTCTAAAAATATGAGGAGAGAACATGTACTCTTATATTGTCGTATCTTGTAATTACAATTAAAACACTTGAGAAAGATTCTAATTTGCATATGCAATAGGAACATGGACTGGGTTTTTGCCTGCATCAGGAAACAATAATGAAGTCTTTTAGAAATTTCTTATCAATGTGTTTCTCTCTTCATTTATGCAATAAAAACATGAATCAAACACTGATCACTTTCTCAGTGTATAGAGATAGTGAGAAACTCATTACCAAATTGAAAACATAAATTGAATTACTAACCGAATCTGCATTTGAAATCGTCAAGTTAGATACAGGAAAATACGACTAAAAATAACATATATCCAAGAACACAAAATATTGAAAAAAATCATTGAAAACATTAACTGAATGAAAAATTTCAATCTAGAGAACCACAACTGAAGTCAAATATTTGAAAAAATTATAATTCATTTAAGCAGAAAAGCTACAAAAAAGTAAAATAAAATGAAAGGAAAATAATTGAGAATAACTTGAATCAATTGATGTGTGCTTGGAGCAAAAAGAAATCCAAAATGCATGTCATCACTTATGAAATGAAGTTATGAAATAAAGAATAACATTAAATGACATTCACAAATCAATTAAGAATAAAGAACTAAGCAATCATCACAGAACATATCTATACCTCTTTTTTCAGATGTAAGTCGATGAAACTGATGTGTTCGACCAATAATTTTTGTTGTACACTTCAAAAAAATTCCAGCAAATAAAAAAGAATTGTTAACAAAGATTTAAAAATTTCTGCAAACATCTTCACTACCATTAATATTTTAAAAAAACAGTGGCAAAAAGATGAATAGATGAGACAATGAAGAAAAGAAAAAATAGTTCACCAAGAATATTCAATTGCATTACATTCATACTGTCAAAAGGTTTATTTCCTCCCTTTCTACTTCCAAGTCTGAAGAACCGAGAAGTGATAAATTAATTATATTTTTAGGAGGGTTTTAAAGTAAAGGCCTCCTTCTCTGCCTACCTAATGGCAATGAGTCTCGCAAGCAAGAATCCGTAAAACTCATAAACTTTTTCCTTTTTCAGTATAAATGGATGCAGGAATAGGCTTTTAGTAAATGAATTTCATGACATATACTTCAAGTATATATAACCCATATAAGCATTTAGGTAGCGTAACATCAAAATTAAAAATAAAACCATTTGTTTCTAGGATACTGGATAAAATGATAGAAAGAATTACCTTAATGTCATCGTTGGAGACCCCATACCATAATGCAAATTTGAAATCAGGAGCTTTGCCGGTTCCTCCTCGATTAGGAAACGCTGCCACAGGGGCTCCTCCGCGAACGTGCCGTCTTGGTCCTACTGATCAGTCAACAAAATATCCTGCAAGTATTAAAAAGAATTGTTAACAAATTTACTTTTTTAAAAAATCATCAGGGAAACATGAATAGAAGATGTGAAAAAGAAACATGTTGAATTAAAAGCTTAATCGTTGAATAAGTGAGAAGATATTAGCGGAGGAGATATGGAGAGGTTAGGGAGTTACGGAGAGATAAGGGGCGTTAGGGAGAAAAGCAGTTATTGGAAGTGGGAAGTTTCCATGAGATCACGATTAACAAAATCTAACCGCAATTTTGAATTTGAAGTGGAAGTTAATTGTGGGGAAGTAATTAAGCAAAAATTTTAACAATAAAATTAATTCAAAATTGCCAGAAATTGGAATTAAGTTTTTTGATGGTCAAAATTGGTCAACTACATCCTTCCTATAGTAATATTAATAGATAAGTTCAGATCAGTGAATGCTTTGGCCAAAGACTTTAAGATTTAATTTACTTATAAATGCATAGGATAATTCCCCGTTCACTTACGAGGGAACGAACGTATCTTGGATATCAGTTAAGATTACTACTTGCCCATTAGGTTGCAATTCGAGGTTGACCCCACCAACGGGTGAATTGGGCCTAACTACTCTAATGGAGAACCTAATGTCACAAGTAAATCTTCAACTTGATTCCTTAAGTCTAAAGTTCAGACACACCTATTACAATTAATCAATTCTGTCATTGGATGTCAAAGAGTGAAAACTTATGTGATAGAATCGATGCGAGTCATGTCTGAGTGACACTATCTCCATCAGTGCACCTATGATATAAGTTTTTCACTACTTCCAACTGATTGACGGGCACCTATCTCGGCAAAACTCATATCATACAAGTCTTTATGATTTCTAATGCCCAATTGAAAATCTTTGGCTTGTAGACTAATTTAGTACACAAGTATCAAACTCCTCTAGTGCCTTAGAGAGTTAACTCTTGCGTTCATGGACTTATAGGTAATTACAATTATAAATGCCAATATAAAAGTAAACAACTAAAATGCCTTTTATTGATTGATTAAAAATAATTATGATTTGATAATGTCCTATCATTTACTAACCCTCTAGTGCCATTTGAGGACATTAACCTAACAAAAATGACTAGGTCACCCTTCACCGGACATTTTGAAAGATCCAAGGAAGTTTTAGGTTTAGTTCATACAGACATTTGTGGGCCCTTCAAGGATGTGGCCTACAGAGGTTTTCAGTACTTCATTACTTTAACTGACGACCATACCAGGTATGGACTCGTGTACTTAATGAAACATAAGTCTGAAGCTCTTGAATGGTTTAAGGAATTCAAGACTATGACTGAGAAACAAACCGAGCACAATATTAAGGCACTACTATCGGATCGTGGTGGCGAATACATGTGTGCTAAGTTTGATGAGTTCTTAATAGAACACGACATAGTGTTACAACTTACTCCTCCAGCAATCTCACAATTAAATGGAGTATCTGAAAGTAGAAATCGTACCCTATTAGATATGACGAGACCTATGCTTAGCTACACCGATTTACCTATTTCGTTGTGGAGGCATGCTTTGCTTACAACTATACATATATTGAATAAATGTCCCTCAAAATCTGTTCCCGAAACACCATATGAGTTGTGGTGTGGAAGGAAACCTAATCTTAAGTACATAAGAATATGGGGTTACCCTGCATATGTTAAGAAGACTAAGGTAGAGAAAATAGAGAAAAGATCCCTTAAGGGTCTTTTCCTAGGTTTTCCCACTGACTCCATGGGATACCTATTTTATCTACCAAACGATCATCGAATAATTGTCGCTTTGCAAGTATTCTTTCTCGAAGACGAGTTCATTAGAGAAGGAGGTGCAAGTAGGAAATTCGTTCTATTAGAAAAATAAAATGAATCCTCTTCGGAGCACCAATTCAAGTAAAAAGAACTCAACCTAAAACTCAAAAGACACAGCCGTCGCTGCGACACTCTAATAGAGTATCTCGAACGCCTGAGAGATATGGTTACCTTCATGTACAACAATATTTGTTTACTGTAGCAATTGGAAGCTAAGGAGATGATCCCTCTAGCTACGAGCAAGCAACGACTGATATTGATTCCGCAAAATGGCTAGAAGCCATGAAAGCAGAGATGGATTCGAGGTATTCGAACCAAGTCTGGACTTTTACTGATCTCCCTGAGGGTGTACAGCCTATAAGGTGCAAATGGATCTATAAGAGAAAGATTGGTCCAGATGGCAAGGTAGACACCTATAAGGCCAGACTTGTCGTGAAAGGTTATAATCAAAAGGAGGGATTGACTATGAGGAAACTTTTTCGCCCATAGCTATGATCAAGTCTATTCGAATCCTGCTCACCATTGCTGCAAATCTAGATTATGAAATCTAGCAAATGGATGTGAAAACAGCATTTTTAAATGGATACCTCGAGGAGGACATTTATATGTAGCAACCCAGAGGTTTTATATCCGATGCAGATTCTCATAAGGTTTGCAAGCTAAATAAGTCCATTTATGGACTTAAGACAGTTGGAATCAACCGTTCGATCAAGAAGCAAAATCTTATGGATTCATTAAGAATGAATATGAACCGTGTGTCCATAAATTGTTCAGTGGGAGCAAGTTGACATTCCTAGTGTTGAATGACATAGGCTCGTTGACATCAGTCAAGTCATGGCTTTCAAGCACATTCTCCATGACAGACTTAGGAGAAGCAACCTACATTCTTGGAATTCGCATCTACCGGAATAGAGCAAAGTGGATGTTAGGTCTCTCCCAAGCGCTCTACCTATAGAAAGTCCTTAATAGATATGAAATGAGTAACTCTAAGGGAGGACTTCTACCCATGGGACACAGAATACATCTCTCTAAATCTATGAGTCCAAAATTGGATGAGGGCAGACTAAAGATGAGTAAAATCCCATGTGCATCGGTAGTGGGAAATCTCATGTATGTGATGTTATGCACGAGGCCTGACATAGCCTATGTTGTGAGTATAGTTAGTCGGTTTCAAGCTAACTCGGGTGAGCAACATTGGATGGCTGTGAAGACTATCTTTAAGTATCTTAGAAGAACGAATGATATGTTTCTCATATATGAAAATGAAGAAATGAGAGTAGATGGATATTTTGACTAAGACTTTCAGTCTGATGTGGATGATCAAAAATCTATGTCTGAGTTTATATTCACTCTGTGGTGAAATTAGGAAACTCTAGGACTAACCTAAAATGGAATATTAGTTAATTGGTGGAAGATCAATTGATTAGACTTTTTAATTAATCAAGGTAGATTAATTAGTTAATAGACCTAGTAGAGTCTAAGGGTTTTATTTAATTAGTAGACTTGGTCAAAAATTAAATAAGATTAATAAAATAATTGGGTAATAATAGTTAAGGTTGGACTTTAATTATTATGGAATGTTTAATTAAATGGTTGGATTATTTAATTAAATAAGAGGCCAAAAACTAAATCAAGTAAGATAAAATTTTTGGACTCCAAGCATAGAGAGGGGTGTGTATGGCGGACGAAATAAGGGTAGAGGATTAATTCCTCTCCAAGTCTTGATCAAGTTGGAATCAAGGAAATATTTAGAAAAGAGAAAAGGAATAAGTTACCTTGGTGACTAAGTTCCTTGTTTTAAAGGAACTCCTTAATTGAGTTTACTTATGATTAGAAGAAAGTCAAATCTTGTAGATTTGATTCTATCTTGACTTCCAAGTAAACTAAACTTAGGAGTCTCTATAAATATGTGGGTTAAGAAAAACATACACATGCCTTTTTTACCTAGTATTTTTTGTCCAATATAGAGAAAAGAATAAGAATTTTGTCTTCTATTTTTCTCCTAGAAAAACCGCCGTACCCATTATTTTAGACAAGGTTTTGCTCATGTGTTGAGCTTAATCTTTCACTATATATTCCTACCTTCATATAATAATCTTAGATTGAATCTAAAATAAATATATAGGCTAGCACCATATATATTTATTGGGAACTATACGGAGGTGTGGATACACCTTAGAGGCGAGACAATTGGATCGCTTGAAGATACAAGGAACGAAAATCAAAGCTTTGAATTCAAAAGGGGCCGACGACTTTTACAAGGATTCGAGGCAACATGATTTTTTTTCGGGTTACTTGATTAGAAACTTGTACGAGGGAAATAGCGCGAAAAGTATTTTACGTAATTAGTTTTTCTTGTTAATATTAGTTTGATTAAACCGGCCATTATACTTGTTTTAGGTTAGGATTTTAAATTTTTAATATTCCACTGTGCTAACCTACCCCGGGGATTACCCAACCCAACAGATGCCTCATCCAAAGCATCTAGATCCTCATCATTTGAGGGGGCACCTACAGGACCTGCTTCATAAGCAACCGGTGAGGAAGAAGAAGCCCAAAAATATAAGGATTGTTAGAAGTGTTTCGGAGGACGAATCTAGACGTACAAAGTTAGCAGGTTAGGTGGCCCTAAAAGATTCACCTACGAAGAGAGATAGAGATGGAGGATTCATAGCTATATGTGGTGGTTTGTCGCCGGAGCAGCAGGTGGAGCAACTACTTGAACAGTCTCATCGTAGGAGATAAAATTTGGATTTGAAACATTTGACATTTTTTCTTTTTAAAGTAAAGAAGAAGAAGACTAAAGGAGGAGCAACAAACACACACATACACACACTAAATACGAAAATAAAGGTTAAGGGGAGAGATAAATACCTAGAGGGGATTTGAGCAATGAACGTGAGTCGAGGGAGTTGAAACCTCTAGTTGATTGAAGACGAAATCAGTGGAAGACTAAGAAGGAATCAGAGGCATTTTTAACAGAGAAGAAGGAAAGGAAAGAAAAATCTTTTATATCAGGTAACAAAATATTTGAAATTTGAAAAGGGAAGTTGAAAAGCCCATTAACCACCAGATGGGCGGGTTCATTCAGTAAACACACACGCGGCGACCATCTATAGAGATCGATGACAATTATAGCGGTGTGTGCTGTAACTGCAATGATAAAGGCGTCATGACCTAGAAAACATGTGCTAGTATCTAAAGTGGGGAAGACTAAATGACTGGAGCCAGTAATTACGATTTCTAGAATTTGTATTACTCTTAGTCTCGAAGGTGGCGCAGTTCCTAGCATAACTTCCAGAAGGATTCCCAGCATTGATTGTAGCACAATTTACAGCTCACCTTACAACAAGTAATTGAGAGATATTTTATCTTGTCTGCTTGACCCTCATTCTTTTTACAACTCTCACAGCTTGACAAATCAAACTTCAGAGTTGGAGAGACTATTGATATTAGTGGAAATAGTCCATTGGGCCAATCTGACAAGTCCAAACCAAAATGGGACAAAAGTCCTACAAGATGGTGGAGACCAAGCCCAAATTAATTATGATATAGCTGGACTTACAAGTGGACACGGAGTTAGACAGAGACCTGCAGAGGGATAGAAAGATTAGAAAGAGACAAGACCCAATAACAATCCAATCAAGATCGAATTAAGAATATATTAGTCAACGACTTATTTAAGCAAGTCGAGGCAATCAATCAAAATCAGAGCCTGATTCCGGATACATCCAGCCCAATCTCGGGTCCCTTAAATCTTCCTAAAGATAGCCACATATGCCATAGATGGAAAAGGAAGGAGATCAGCTTGATTTTAGTTACCTCATTTAGCACGAAGCCATTAGCTGGTATATATACTCATCTTGAAGAATTAATAAAGCTCTCTTACACTTTTATGCAATTACTCTCTTATATTATTTACGCATATTACACTCAATTTATTTCATTTGTCCTATAAATATTATTGGTGTGAATCGGACATACGTCAGGTAGGGACTTTCCCTCATTCAATTTTTTCATTAACTTTACAATTTGAAGACTAAATTACCCTTCCCATTTGAGCTAAAAATGTTTAATTGAATAAAAAATAGTCAAAATATCATTAAATGAATTTGTCATAATATCAAATAATAAAACATCCAAAATGAAGAATTTTTAGAAATAATTCTACAAATTAATATATATATATATATATATATTTCCTAATTTCGTGAATAATTTATCATGTGCCAATATTTATTATTTTTATTGTGCTATTTTTATTCGTTGCATCATTTTTTATTCCTATGGCAATATTGAATCAATTTGTTTAGTACTTTTTGTATATTGTATTTAGTATAATTTCATATTCAAAATTTAGGATTTAGGATGATAATTTGTGTAATTTTTTTATTTAATCAAGTTGGATTCATGAATATATATATATATATATATATATATATATTCTACTTTTTGAGTTAGAAAATTTCTTTAACTTGTAGTTTATTTATACAATAGTCATACAATAATTTTTTATGACTCCTTTTTAGTATTTCAACTTATGAAAGTATAGGTTTTTTGATTAATTAACGGCTTAAGATCTAGTTTTGAAGACATATCTTTAGAAAATTTTGATTTTGGGTAACTTTTATTTTATTTTCCAACAAATTATTAAATATAATACAACACTTTTAGATTACAAAATAAAGAGTATTTTAGTTTATAATTATGAAATTTAATAGAAAAGTTGAAGGAGGTGTGATCCCTGTCAATATTCAAAAAGTGAGAAGTATGGATGCCAATTGTTCATAGTTCAGTATAGTTTGACGTAGTTATCCCGATTGAATAGGTGCATTTATATGAGTTGATGCAAAGCAGATTATTTATTCCAAATCATGTTTTTATTTAGTTATATGTATGCCATGTGTTTAAAGTACACATTACTTGTCTATTTAAGAAAAAAAATTATACACTTGGCATGCTTAGAAGTAGATGGAATAGGATATGAAATATGATTTGGATTAGAGCAGCTCCAACGGAGCACTAAAACCCACGCCAAAATGGCGTGGGTTATTTGTTTATAATTCTTTTATATATATATATATATATTTTAATTTAGTCTTTTTATTTTCAATTAATTACAATTAAGTCCTATGTAATTAGGTCCCCACACATTAAAAACGTTACAATTAGGTCCTATTTTTTTTACTTAATTATATTTGATTTTAATTTAATTAAGATAAAGGATATTTATTAAAACTAGTAGAAAATGCATATACCATATAATTTTAAAACATTAAAATATTCATTTCAACATAGATTTATATTACATTAATTTTGTCCAGTCCTTTCCAATCGTGTTGTATTATTGTTCATTAATCAATATTATGTTTGTTTTGTATGTCTCTTTCATATCAAATTATATTTTATGTAATGTGTAAATTAAAAACCCGGTCTTTATATTATTGTGTGATTTTTCATTTAATTTTATACAATACCAAAAGAGATTTAAATTAAATTTTAATTATTTATTGTTATTAAATAATAAAAATATTATTCATGTAATATTATAAAATAATAAACTATATTTACTTAGATGCATATGTAATAAAAAAACTTAAACTTGGGTGTTATTTGTGAAACATGATATATAGTATAAATAAGTTTAAAAAGGAATATATAAAGAATATTATTTTGGTGCAAAAAATGAAGCAATACATTAAAGTACTTTTACTGTACTTGTATCAAAATGGTGCACAAAACTGCACCCTTTTAATGCAATACATTGGAGATGCCATTAGAGATTTGTATTTAGAACTGAAGATTTTTATTTATGATGATGGTAAAAATCGTCAGACAGTGATTGTCACGTGATAGACCACGTGGAATAATGGAACCAATCCAACTCATGGCATACGAGGTTGATGGTTGGTTAAGTTATAGACTGCACTCGATTACTTCGAGCTGCCTACGTTCCCAAGGTATGTTGGATCAAGTCAGTTCGTAGTTCTTGATAGGAAATTTCATGTTAAGATTTTGATGATGACAATTAGGAATCTTGTTAGACCCCAAAGTTATGTACGCTTAAATTTCATAGATACTTGTATAAACATTTGAACATTAGAAATGTATAGGCTTTATTTTATCTTTTACTTTTGACATTCTTAGATCAAGAAGTCGGTTAGATTAAGCGTTTGATACTTTCTGAGTGAGCTTATCAAGACTGCGAAATCTGAAGACTCCAAGCGTCCAAAAAATCAATAGTGAATGAAGTTTGAAGAAGTTCACTCTAAGCGCTTGACATGTTCTGAGTGAGGTGTCAAGTAACAAAGACTGAAGTCTCAAGCGTCTACTCTTCTAAATAAAGTCTGAAGACTTTTCCAAGCGTCCGAACATTAAATAGTCCTCCATATTAAATGGAACTTTCAGCTCATGAATGGAGCGTCTATCAAATGACAAACATTCTCCTGAAGCGTCAGATCGAAAGGAGTTTAATGCAAATATTCTCAGTGAATTAAATGCCAACGGGCATTTAATTCAAATGCATTAAATGCTGATAAGAGCATTAAATGTGATAAGCACTTTCAGACGTACGGAGAAGCCACCTTATTGGACTGTCAACAATTCAAAGACTGCAGCACCTACTTTTGTGCAACAGATTTTCAGGAAAAAGGACAAAAGTTGTTCACTCGCGGAAGTGAGAGACACGCGCCCTTGCATGTGTCAAACGGACACTTTTTCCAAGAATGCCTATAAATAGAACTTCAACAACAAGCCAAATACAGAACAATTATCAAGCAAAATTGCTGTTGCATTGAAGTCTCATTCCTTAAACTTTCAGAAAAGTCAGAATATTCAAGAAAATATTCTCTTTGCTTTTCATCAAATCCTGAGACAGTCAACCCAATATCTCAAACATTCTTCTTGAAGAAACTACACTACTACTGAGATATTCCAGTTGTTTGAACTACATCAAAATCAAACAAACCCTTTTAGAAAAACCCCTATCCAAGCCTCGCGATCTGTGTGAAGTCGAAGTTGGATACTTGCCATATTTCTGGGTGAAAGAAGCAAGGAGATTGAAGTGATTTGGAGCAGAAATCTGTGTGATCAAGGAGCTCAAGTCATCGACATCCATCTCTCCCTAATTTGTAGAAGATTCTGTGTGATTCTTTGAGAATCATTTTAGTGGATTGCCTCCAAGTGTTCGAGGAGAAGAAGGACGCAGTTGGGATTACACCACCCAACGAACCTTACAAATATTGTGTCATTTACTTTACTGTCAATTCTCTTATTTATCCTATCATTCCATAAACTGATTAAGTAAAACACAATCAAACACTAAGCAACTAAGAAATCTCTTGTGACGCTAAAGCTTTCAAGGAGAGGACTCAAAAATTATTCTGTTGTGCTAACACTGATTAAAGAACTGAACGCTTAACCTACTCGGTCAAAGTATTCAAATCTTGAAGTCCGACTTAACTTCCTAAAAACAGTCTTCATCAGACGCTTCACCAAAGCGCCTATTTTTTAGTGAACGCTTGAGTCAAGCGTTAGACACTTCAAGCGTCTACCTTTTAAGCGTCCAAAAATCTTTTAGTACGAAATTTTTTGAAGTCGAAAAAGACATCAGGGTCTATTCAACCCCCCCTTCTAGACCCTTTAGTATGCCACTTAGGACCAACAAGTGGTATCAGAGCGGTTAAAATTGAAATTCTAAAATTTCCAAGCATAACTGCTTGTTTAGATCCTTTTCTTTCAAAATCTAGTTGCTTTTAAAAATTTTCGATATGGCATTTGCTAAAGTTCCCAAACTGACTGAATCAAATTTTGACACATGGAAAGTTAAAGCATTTACATATCTCTGTTCATGTGATGATGACATGTGTGATATTATTTCAGATGGGCCAATCAAAATATACAAAGTTATCACAAGAGCGCCTTGAGCCACAGAAGAAACTCCCGATGGTTACGTTGAGAAAGCAAAACAAGAATGGACTCCAGATGAGCGTCGAAAAACTAATTTGGACAATGTTGGTCGTAACGCTCTATATACGGCTATTGGTGATAATGACAACTTATTTAACAAGATCAAGTCTTGCAAAACCACTAAAGAAATATGGGATAAGTTGGCTACAATTTGTGGTGGTTCAGCTCAAATCAAGGAAAACAAACTTTCCATTGCCAAGGAAAAGTTTAACGGATTTAAGATGCTACCCAATGAAACTTTAGAGCAATTGGATATAAGATTTACAGCTCTAGTTACAGAACTTACATCGTTGGGAATGGATTTACAGAACCGAGAAATGGTGGTTAAAATCTTTAGAAGCTTACCAAGTAAATTCTTGATGAAGACAACCGCTATGAGAGAATCGAGTATGCTGGATCTCCTAACTCCAGAAGACGCCTTTTCAGAGCTAAAAGCATTTGAGTTCGAGTTGAATTCTGCTAGTGATGTTGTGAGTAATCCAGTGATTGAATCTGGAGCGCTTATAACATCAATCAAAGGCAAATTGGGGAATAAAGGAAAGAGTTTAGATATTAATGAAGAAGAGGAGTTAGCTCTGCTGAATAGATTCAGGAAGTTCTTGAGATATGAAAAGAAAGGAAAAGGTTTCAACAATCAAGGACAAAGTTCATATCAAGCACCTTCTCCAATGCAACAACAGCTTCAAACACCTCAATATTCTGTTCCTTCACCCCAAGCGCCTGTTCAGTATCAAGCGTCTACTCAAAGTCTCCCAGCTCCAGTGGTCTCAAAACCACACATTGCAAGGTTAACAAATGAACAAAAGATGAAAACTAATCTTTGTTATAAATGCAGGAAACCAGGACACTACCAGGTAAATTGCCCTTATCCAAACGTATCCAAGCCCTCAAGGCAGGATTACTTGGATAGAAACCAATTCAGGAGCAACCTTCGTCAACAAGGTTTGCTAGCGGAATCAGAACCAGCATCCGCACCTGAAGATTTTGAATCATTAGAAGAAAGTAGTGATGATGATGAGCCATTAGATGACTCAGCGCTCATATGTCTCATGGCCAGAGATGATGAAGCGTCTCCTGAGGTAATCAATGAATTATCAATTCCTCTTTCTTATGATGAATTACTTGACAAAGTCAAAGAATACTACAATGAATGTCAAGAAGCTGCCAAAATATATCAAAATGATCTCGCCATTATCTCATCACTCACAAGAGATAAAGTGACGCTCAGAGCAGAGTTGCGAGTTCAGCAACAGTGCATTGAGAAGAACTAATCACTTGAGAGTGAAACTATTCAATTAAAAGGTGATCTTGATATAATAGTCAAGAGAGAAGCTGATTTGATCGCTAGACTTGCTAAATCAGAGCAGCTCATCTCATCATTATCAAAAGCTTCTAGACAATTGGATAATGTGACTGAAGTAACCAGATTATTTGGTGAAAAGACCGGTTTAGGATGCGATAAACTTGGTAAACAATCCAATCAATCTAATGTTACGGCAAACAACAAAGGAAAGGGTGTTATCTTTGTTGAAAAAGGTTCACAAGGTCAAACTCAAAATGAACCAAGTGACAATGGTAAGAGGCTAAATGAGAAAGTCAAAGCTAACTCAGACAAGGGTAAGACTAAGGCAAATGATTCACAAAGACGGGTTTATCCAAACGCTCAAAAGGCTAAAGATAAGACTGACCACTGTGAATCAAGCGCTAAGCGTCCAGCACCAAAAGTGCAACCCAGGCCAGCGCCAAGAAAATACCAGCGTCAATATCCAAGACAGTCAAGATCATATTATCGATACTATGATGATTATGATTATGACTATTATTACAATTGAGGATATTATTATACACCCAAAAAGCACACACAATACGCTGAGAAACCCAAAAAGGCCAGTATTCCTACAATGAAGACTAGGCAAATATGGGTTCCTAAAGTTCTAATTCAAACTAACAATGTTACTAATGTTGAAAGACCCAAGCAACAATGGGTACCTAAACAGAAATAAAACTTCCCTTTTTGATTGCAGGTACCTAGAGCTAGAGCCGATACATCTGTATGGTACTTTGATAGTGGATCGTCAAGGCACATGACTGGTTCCAAAGATCTTCTGATCAACTATCAAGCTGCCAATGGTCCTCAGGTTGTATTTGGTGACAACTCCAAAGGTAAAACCAAAGGTATAGGTACTGTGCATAGGGGGAACATCATGATAAGGATGTTTATTTTGTTGAGGGTCTGAAGCACAATTTATTAAGCATAAATCAATTTTGTGATAAAGGCTTTGAAGTCATATTCTCAAGTGACTGTTGCTATATAAACGACGCTAAGACTAAGTCTACTAAATTGAAAGGAAAAATAACTAACAACGTATATTTAGTAGATTGGGGTTCAACACTTGATAACAACCCAACATGTTTTGTTGCTAAAAGTGAATCTAAAATGGGTTGGTTATGGCATAGAAAAATGAATCGCCTCAACTTTAAGACAATCTCTCAGCTAATAAGTCAAAATCTTGTAGAGGGATTACCAAATGGACCATTTCATAAGGATCGTCTTTGTGACGCTTGCCAAATGGGTAAACAAGTTAAATCATCGTTCAAGAGAAAACCTCATATATCTACCTCTAGAATACTTGAACTACTTCACATGGATTTGTTTGGACCTATTCAAACGATCAGTGTAAGCGGTAAAAAGTATACTTTGGTGATAGTAGATGATTTCTCTAGATTTACTTGGGTGGAATTTCTTTCATCCAAAGATGAAACATGTGACAAGTTAACCACACTTATTCGGCAACTTCAAATATTGAAAAATCTTAAGGTTGCAAGAATAAGAAGCGATCACGGTACTGAGTTTACTAACAAGATTGTTGAGAAGTTCTGTGCAGAAAATGGAATACATCATGAGTATTCAGCTCCCAGAACTCCCCAACAAAATGGTGTTGCTGAGCGTCGGAACCGAACGCTTAAGGAAGCCGCTAGGACTATGTTAGCAGAATCCAAGCTCGCTCCTAGATTTTGGGCCAAAGCGATCAACACTGCCTGTTACACTCAAAATCGCTGCATGATCAACAAACAGGATGGGAAAACTCCATTTGAATTGTGGAAGGAACGTAAGCCAAATGTTTCATATTTTCACGTCTTTGGTTCTAAATGTTTTATCCATAACAATGGATCCCAAAGCCTAAAGACTTTTGATCCTAAAGCAGATGAGGGAATCTTTCTAGGCTACGCCAAGAATGGAAAGAATTTTCGCATTCTCAAAAAGATCAAATCAAAGGTTGAGGAATCTATTCATGTTGTTTTTGATGATGCTAACCAAGAACCGAGTAAGGTTAATTTAAATGATGTAGGAGTTGAAGATCTATATCATCAAGCGTCTAAGATTACTGTTGATGAAGATACTGACGACGATGATGAGATCTCAGTGCCACCTCCTAAGATTACTCGTGAGATTACTCTAGATAATCATGTAAGAAATGTTGATGATCATGAAGAGAATGATCATCAAGAGCACACAAGGAATTGTGAACTTGGAGCGCCTATGCAAGAAGGTAGTCAAGCGTATGTTCCTCAAGCACCTGTTCAACCTCTTAACCCCTTCCAACCAGACAGACTATGGCTGCATGATCATCCACCTGAGCAGATTATTGGAGATATTGAAGCACCTGTTAGGACTAGATCCGCTACGTTCAATGAGGCTATGTTCGCAAGCTTTCTATCTCAAATGGAACCTAAGAAAGTGGATGAAGTGCTAAACGACCCAAGTTGGATTGAAGCTATGCAAGAAGAGCTTAATCAGTTCGAACGAAATAAGGTTTGGATGCTAGTACTAAGACCAACTCACCAAGGAGTTATTGGAACTAGATGGGTATATAGAAATAAGATGGATGAGAACGGCATTGTGATAAGAAACAAGGCCAGACTCGTAGCTCAAGGATATTGCCAAGAGGAGGGTATTGACTTTGATGAGACATACGCTCCTGTCGCTCGTCTTGAAGCAATCTGCATGTTTCTAGTGTATGCAGCGTTCAACAAGTTCATGGTGTATCAAATGGACGTAAAGAGTGCCTTCCTGAATGGTAAACTCCAAAAAGAAGTGTATGTGGAGCAACCACCAGGATTCATCAACAATCATGGTAAGGGTATGGTTTACAAGCTAGAAAAAGCACTTTACGGGCTTAAGCAAGCACCCCGAGCATGGTATGACACTCTTTCTATCTTCCTTATTGGTAAAGGCTTTTCAAAAGGCAGCGTTGATACAACGTTATTTAAAATTACCAATAACGAAGACATTCTCTTAGTCCAAATTTACGTTGATGGTATTATATTTGGTTCTACTAACAAGCGTCTGTGTGAGAAATTTTCGAAAATGATGCAAGAACAATTTGAAATGAGCATGATGGGTGAATTAACTTTCTTCTTAGGACTACAAGTTAAACAACTTCCTACTGGCATATTTATTAACCAAGCTAAATATACACGAGATATGATTAAGAAATTTGGTATGAAAAATGCATCATATTCAAAAATTCCAATGAGCCAAACGCTTAAGTTAGATAAAGATGAAAGTGGAAAGAAAGTTGATAATACTAATTATAGAGGTATCATCGGTTCACTTCTTTATCTTACTGCCAGCAGACCTGATATTATGTTTTCGGTATGCATGTGTGCACGATTTCAAGCTGATCCAAAAGAGTCACACTTAATTGCTGCCAAGAAGATCCTTAAATACCTGAAAGGCACACAGAATGTGGGCTTATGGTATCCTAGGGATTCTCCTTTTGAACTAATTGGTTACTCAGATGCAGATTTTGCAGGTTGCAAAATAGATCGTAAAAGCACTAGTGGTACCTGTCAATTTCTAGGTGATAGGTTAGTTTCATGGCATAGCAAGAAACAACAATCCATAGCTACCTCTACAGCCGAAGCTGAGTATGTAGCTGCAGGAAGTTGTTGTGCACAAGTATTATGGATGAGGCAACAACTTAGAGATTATTGAATAATCCTAGGTCCAACCCCCATTCATTGTGATAACCAAAGTGCTCTAGCCATGACTCAAAACCCTGTTCTTCATTCCAGAACCAAACACATTGACATTAGATACCATTTTCTTCGTGACCACGTTCAAAAGAAAGATATCTCCATGCACTTCATTGGAACTGACAAACAATTGGCAGATATCTTCACCAAAGCACTCAACGAACAACGTTTTCTCACTCTGAGAAGTGAATTAGGTATGATTGATTTAAACGCTTAATCATTTTGCATCATATTTTTTTAGACATATAATTTAGGGGGAATCCATTTGCTTTGTGTCTCAAAGATTTTTTTTGGTACAAGTTTTTAAATTTAGGGGGAACCTTAAAATTGTACTTGATCATATCTACAAGCGTCAATGATCAAAATTTTCAGATGCATGATCATCAACGCTCAGTATTACATATGCATGAAATATTGGACGCTCAACATAATAAAAGTCTTTTCAATCCTAAGCGTCTAACTCTCATACATAGAAATCATATACCAACGAGTGGTATCAGTTAAGCGTTGAATCAAGTCCAATCAACTCTTAATATAAAAATATTTTCTTTACAAGCCATGCATAAAGTTTACAAACTTCTTTCGAAGTAGTGGGTAGACTCAAAAGTCTATTTTGTACTCTACTCGCACGCTTCTATCACATCAAACTGGCGGGTAATCAAAAGTTTTTTTTTAAAAATGACAGTTCAGAGATAGTACGTGTTTGTGTACGTGTCAATGTACAAACAGGCGCGTGCGTTACACTCTGAAAATGCTAAACGTTTTTTAAAATTTTTTTTTTACTCGGATGTCAAATCTTTATATATGAGAATTACCAAATGTAACTTCTCTCTATTACACAAATCTCACGTCCGCAGTTAATGAATTTATGGCTGAGATTCAAAAATTGTTACACGTGTCTAAATCCTACAGAGACTCGAGAACACAAGTTTCAAAAATTCTTTACTGTGTCATTCGAAATACAATTTCTGCAGAAAGACAATTCACTTTTACTCAAACATATCTGCAAAACTTTATTCTCTCTTTCTCTCAAAGCAAAAGAAAATCTCAGTTCATCTCCTTCACAAAAATGGCACCAAAGAAATTTTCGTTTACTTCTGCTGAACTTACCATCAAGGTGACTGAAGGACTTGTTGTCGACTGGAAATTTCTCTATGAACAACCTCAGATCAACCTAACAGACATGATGGACATGGTCGTCAAAGCTGGGCTCAAACCGTTCTTGACCCAATACTCATATATGTTTCCGACTGAAGTCGATACCTTTTGGAAGACTGCTAAACTTTCAGAGGACAAGAAGTCTATCTCTTGTCTAATTTCTTTATCTAAGAAGGAGTCTCCAAAGGAATATCTCTTATCTGCTTCCACCATTGCCAAGAACTTCAATCTTCCAAATGAGGATGAGGCATTGGATTGCGTTACATTAAAACAGATCAAGGAAGCCTGGACAACCATGAGTGCGTACGACGATGTGCCCTACACTCAATACTTCGAAAAGAAAGACTTGGTATCCAAATACCGGCTGTTGGCTGATTTCTGCAGCAAGATCATAGAATGCCGAGTGGGAACCTTTGATAAGGTGAACCCAGTACAATTTCAGATGATGACTGCTATACTCCTCAACATCAAAATCAACTGGAGTGAGTACATCTTTGGAAGGTTTCGGGACAGTCTAAGCGCCTCGAATAAACCTTATGGACTCATTCTAAGCGATCTGTTGTACAAATCAAAGTGTGTATACTCGTCTGGCCTTCCGTTGAATAAGTCCAAGTTGCTGGGAAAAAGGATTCTGAATAATCTCTTCAATTCTCCCAAAATTGGTGGTGCTGCTAAACCACTGTCTGAGCATCTGGAATTACGTCAAGCGTCCGATAAAGAAGCGGAGCGTCCAGTGCCAGAAGAAGCTGTGAAGCGTCCGGCTGCAACAAAGAAGAGAGCTCCCAGAAAGCCCAAGGTTCAATTTGTCCCCTCCTCTCAAAAGGTTGACGAGGAAACCGATGAGGATGCTGAGGACAAGTTACCTCTCAAAAGACGGAAGCTGGAAGGGATCATCAAACAAATAGACTTTGAAGAACCAGCTGTTGATCCTTCCGCTCCACCACCTAAGCTCGTTGAAGGAGTCAATGTAAAGAAAATTTTCAAGCGTTCCAGGACTGGCAAGCGTCGAATTGCTCCTGTTCCTGAAGAGCCTGAGACTGTTGAGCCAAGCGCTCAAAGCATTGCTGTTGAGACAAGTTCTCAAGGTAAGTTTATTTCTTCCCACAACTATTTCGTTCCTACATCTGTAGAAGATCCTGCTTTTATAGAGGATATTTCTCTCTTAGCTCTTATTCCAGCTGCGGCTGAAGCGTCAACTGATGTCCATCTGGATGTCAACTTGACTGAAGTGGTGGCCATTGCCAAAGATGTTGTCAGAAGCATGCCTATCTCAAAGGAAGCTTCCCCACCACCAACAACATTGATTACAGCAGAGGCAATCTCAGAAGATCAGAGCATTGCTGAAGACGCTACAAAATCAATAGAGCGTTCTCCTGTGCCAAGGCACTTCTTTAGTCTGGACCCCTCCAGAACAATTGATCACTCTGTCAATTTCATGCCTCCAGTCCCTGAAGAAGAATTCATTCCAGCTGGTTATAATGAAGAATGCTACATTGGCGCTGAAAATGATTTAGCCAAGATAATTGATAGAGATCGGGCTCTTGTGGAAATGCTGTTCAACAATGAAGTCTCCAGCGTTGAATTTGCATACAACTTGGCACTCGCAAATGGAGATCCTCTACCTCCTACCCCAGCCTCTATACAGATATTTGAAAAACGGGGTACTGATAAAATTCCACAAGGGGATGTGGACTTAGCTTACTTTCTGGATATGGGACGCAGTAAGCCTTCTGGATTTGCTCCAAGAAACTACAAGATTAAGGCCTATGAGCGTCTACCTGTGGAGTTTTTAAATCCTGCAGAGGAGATTTTAAACAAAGAAGGTTATTCCCACTTTCCTTTAGTTGTGCACAGTGCTGCTAATCAGAGTCTTCCAAACCCACTAAGATTGTGGAAAAATAAAAATCCCTATATCGGTGAGCGTCCTGCCTCTCTACATGCTCTCATTCAAGAGGAGGCTGATTACTTCTTACAAAGCATCCTAAATGCAAACTATCAGCCTGATAAGCATCGCTTTGAAGCCATCCGAGATATTCATCATGAAGGATTTCGTGCCATTCTGAATGCAGGCACAACCTTCTGCATGAATGAGGTTACCTGGTGTGAAACCTACGTTGGCCAGCGTTACAAGTTTGAAGACCTGGTTAAGGAACCTCACTTGTTCACAATCGGCATGCTAGATAAAAGAAGACAGTTTGCTCGATATTGCTTATAGTGCCGAGAAGCAAGAGTTGGCCCACTTGCTCTCTTACCTTCTTTCCGTCAACCAATTGAACGCTTTCTGCGTGAAGCGTTGGCTAGGATTGCGGATATGCCAATTAATTATTATGGCCAAGCGTCAACAAGCGGAACAAAGCCTACTTCAGATTTGACGCTTACACCTGGCCAGCAGGAAGACAACATCAAACATATGTTGAAGATGCTCCCTCCATTATAGGATTTCGACAACATCTTCACTGCAAACCTGAGGAAGCCAAATGGATCCATTATAAGACCTCTTTTTGGGTATCCATTGCTCTTCTCTTTCCGACAGGAACTGATAGAACACTATACCTATGTACTCTCTTTACTCGAAAGAAATCCGGACATCTCGCGTGCAGCCTTGCCTTACGTTGAAAAATACATGGCAATGTACGTATCCGAGTCTAAGCGTCCATCGGAGATGCCAAAAGATAGAGTATTACGTTTCTCATTCACTCCACGTGATGATGCTCTATTCTTTATTAAGGCTCCACGATGCAAGATCTTTGTTAACCACATGCTTCAGATCTTAGGACCAGGATGGGTCATAGCAATGGACACTCCAATCCGCACTCTAAAGGATTTCTCGACCATTCCTATTTCTTGAGTAAATGAGTTAATCAACAGTTCATCAACGGAGTTTGCTGATTCAGATTTTGGAAGGCTCAACTTCAGATTCTGTGACTTTAGTCATCTAACTACTGTCTCTTCTTTACCTTCCACATCTGATGCAGAAGTTGCCTTAGCGCCAATAGTGGAACCAGTTCAAGCGTCTCAACCAGAGGCTGTGCCTGACGCTTCAACTTCACCTGTTCCTGCGGTTGTTGAGATGGCAATCCATCCGTCTGTCTTCAATCTAAATTTTCAACAACCATCTATAGAGTCACTCAAGCATACTTCAAGATTTAAACAACCAGCTACCTCTCCGAATGTGCTTCAAACATTTGTGCCTCTCCTCACTGACACGTTGGAAGAGATGAACGCTCAAGCGTCCAATCATGCAGAATCTCTCCACTGGATCAAGGAAGACTTAGCTAAGATCGAGAAGGAGAATATGAGCGCTCAAGTTGCTCATATGCGCGGAGCTGCTGATGCTGCCGTAGATACTGCTCTTTCTCGTATGCAGACGATGATCGATGGACTTGCAGCTAATCAAATTGCTATGTAAGAATCTCTTGAAGCAAAATTTGATGTGTTAGCTACATCCATAGCCCAAATGGCCGCTCAAATTGCCATTCTTACTGAAAATACAGTAAAGGCTGATGATGGCATAAGGAGGAAAAGAGGAAAGCTCATGCAAGTTCAAGAGCTCAATTAGGTTCTAAGCGTCAAGAAGTGAAGCGTCCAAAGCCAAAAAATCCACAAGATTTTATCTTCTTGCCACCTCCTCCTCCTTTGCCCGAATCCAATTACCCTTCATGGGTTGCCTCCACGAGAATTCCTAGTAGAAGAACTGGTTTTCCTCCCATCGCTTTCAGAGCAGATATACGTGTGCCATCTCAAGCATTACTTGAACAATTCAATATACCGATGGAGCGAGCACCACTTTCAGAGCCTACCACTCTTCAAGACTTGGCTGTGGAAAATCTCAAGCGTTCAGAGCAGTGCTTAGGCATATGGGTATTGATCCATCCGAATGGGATCGACGGCATACAATGTATGAAACAAAGAGAAAAAAGGAAAATCGCTTCGTAATTGATAGAGATCATCAGATAATGATCATTCTTCAAGATCTCATCGAAGAAGCCATCAGGACAGAAATGATCAGACGACGAAATCGTACCAGAAGAAAGTAGATCATGATAGGTCTTTGTAATTTAATCCTCTCTTTTGTTTCGACACAGTTTGTAAAATGTATGAATTCTCCGAGTATATATAAAGTACATTTTTCAACTGAAACATCTCGTTGAAGCTCAACTAACTCTAACTTACTAACATAACGCTTATTAACTTTGGCTGTCGTAACTCTTAAATTATAAAAGAGTAAGTATTGCCATCATCAAAAAGGGGGAAATTGATAGGAAATTTCATGTTAAGATTTTGATGATGACAATTAGGAATCTTGTTAGACCCCAAAGTTATGTACGCTTAAATTTCATAGATACTTGTATAAGCATTTGAACATTAGAAATGTATAGGCTTTATTTTATCTTTTACTTTTGACATTCTTAGATCAAGAAGTCGGTTAGATTAAGCGTTTGATACTTTCTGAGTGAGCTTATCAAGACTGCGAAATCTGAAGACTCCAAGCGTCAAAGAAATCAATAGTGAATAAAGTTTGAAGAAGTTCACTCTAAGCGCCTGACATGTTCTGAGTGAGGTGTCAAGTAACAAAGACTGAAGTCTCAAGCGTCTACTCTTCTAAATAAAGTCTGAAGACTTTTCCAAGCGTCCAAACATTAAATAGTCCTCCAGATTAAATGGAACTTTCAGCTCATGAATGAAGCGTCTATCAAATGACAAACATTCTCCTGAAGCGTCAGATCGAAAGGAGTTTAATGCAAATATTCTCAGTGCATTAAATCTCAACGGGCATTTAATTCAAATGCATTAAATGCTGATAAGAGCATTAAATGTGATAAGCACTTTCAGACGTACGGAGAAGCCACCCTATTGGATTGTTAACAATTCAAAGACTGCAACACCTACTTTTGTGCAGCAGATTTTCAGGAAAAAGGACAAAAGTTGTTCACTCGCGGAAGTGAGAGACACGCGCCCTTGCATGTGTCAAAAAGACACTTTTTCCAAGAATGCCTATAAATAGAACTTCAACAACAAGCCAAATACAGAACAATTATCAAGCAAAATTGCTGTTGCATTGAAGTCTCATTCCTTAAACTTTCAGAAAAGGCAGAATATTCAAGAAAATATTCTCTTTGCTTTTCATCAAATCCTGAGACAGTCAACCCAATATCTTAAACATTCTTCTTGAAGAAACTACACTACTACTGAGATATTCCAGTTGTTTGAACTTCATCAAAATCAAACAAACCCTTTTAGAAAAACCCCTATCCGAGCCTCGCGATCTGTGTGAAGTCGAAGTTGGATACTTGCCATATTTCTGGGTGAAAGAAGCAAGGGGAATGAAGTGATTTGGAGCAGAAATCTGTGTGATCAAGGAGCTCAAGTCATCGACATCCATCTCTCCCTAATTTGTAGAAGATTCTGTGTGATTCTTTGAGAATCATTTTAGTGGATTGCCTCCAAGTGTTCGAGGAGAAGAAGGACGTAGTTGGGATTACACCACCCAACGAACCTTACAAATATTGTGTCATTTACTTTACTGTCAATTCTCTTATTTATCATATCATTGCATAAACTGATTAAGTAAAACACAATCAAACACTAAGCAACTAAGTAATCTCATGTGACGCTAAAGCTTTCAAGGAGAAGACTCAAAAATTATTCCGCTGTGCTAAAACTGATTAAAGAACTGAACGCTTAACCTACTCGGTCAAAGTATTCAAATCTTGAAGTCTGAGTTAACTTCCTAAAAATAGTCTTCATCAGACGCTTCGCCAAAGCGCCTATTTTTTAGTGAACGCTTAAGTCAAGCGTTAGACACTTCAAACGTCCAAAATTTTTTAGTACGAAACTTTTTGAAGTCGAAAAAGACTTCAGGGTTTATTCAACCCCCCCCCCCCTTCTAGACCCTTTCGTATGCCATTTGGGACCAACAGTTCTTTTGTGGGGTTACTCTCAGAGGGTGTTTGGCTAAGCTTATCCAGAACATCTTATAAGCTCCTACATCTTATAAGATGTTTTAAGAGCTTATAAGATGTAACATCTTATAAGATGTTTTAAAAAAAGGTGGAGGTGGGTTACTTTTTTAAAAACAGCTTATAAGATCCAAACAACTTATTTTTTAGTCTTATAAGCTGTTTTTTAAAAAAATTTACCAAACAAATTTATAGAGCTTATAAGCTCTAAAACATCTCATAATATGTTTAGAGGAGCTGATAAGCTTAGCCAAACACGCTCTCAATAGCCAGTGAATTTTTACTGAGGGAGTATATCATGAGCCCCTCCCAGCTTCTCTCAGTATGGAGGGGTAGTTGGGACTTAGCCACAACTTCCCTTCACATCTCCACGCTCACTCATCCCCTAAGGAAATTATCTCTCTAGGAGCTTCCCTTACTCTACCATGGGCAAGAGCCTAGGTGACCAAGGTAAGAATTATGTAATTTGCTATTGCTTTCTTTTTTGGTGTGGTCATATGATAATAGCCTTGAGATACTTGCTCGCTTTTCTTCCCCCTCTTTGATTGATCCAATCCATGTTCTCCCGCCCCAATAGAGGTCGTTTAGGAGTTGTCAGAGTCCAACCGGGAGAATTTCATAGGGCGGATTCCTAATTGCCCCTCAGTGAGAGCCACGAGGCGTTGGCTCGCCTCACGGTTGCTTGATGCCAGTCGCGAGGCACTACTGTCGCGGGGCTTAGCCTCATGGCGAGGGGTCGCGTGACCTATTTTGTGTCCTGGTCTACCCCGTTGGTCAACCTTCACATATGTTTTTGCCATGTGTTCATTTCTTGTGTGCGTGTGCTATCTCATTTAGATAACCACTGTTCAGAACTAGTTATTAACGGAGCCCTTCGTTTTCATAGGACTAGGGAGTCATTCTCCACCAGATATTGAGGACCCGGCCTCCGAAGATGGCTTTTCGTTCGATTCACGTGATTCCACTATCACTGAGGCCGAGCTTGTAGCTCTATTCGAGAAGACTGACACGCTAGAACCTAACGTGCTTGGATAGCAAGTGTACTAGTCGTGGTAATAATAAAAGTGGACAAAATAAGTCCGGGTTATCGAACCACGGAGACTTGGATTTTAGCTTTAGATTTTCAATAAAAGAGAAGATAAATAAAATAAATTGCAAGAATTGATTGAATAAACGAAGGATAAAAGAGGAAACGGGCTATAGATTAAAACTCACGTATGATAAATGACTAAGGCACATGCTACGACCAAATCTGCTCGTCAATATATATAGGTTACTCCTCGAATTATTAGACTCCTATTGCTTTGGTGGAAACTCCTTAGTTAACTATTACCCGATGTCTCGGCTCATAATAATCCTATGATTAATTGATGGTTTTCTAAATATGTCTATCCGAGAATCTAATCAATAACCACGCATTAACGTTCTAGAGTTTCCCCGGATGAACTCGGCTAACAGCACCCAGAAATCTTTACCTATCTCTAAGGCCAATTCCTCATTTGTTTCGGATGATGTGTTAATTCCCTTGAACCCTAACCTATCTTCTCTTGAACGACTAGATTAGGCAAGATAGCAAGCATATGGTGATCAAGCACATGATTGGAATAAAAGCATAAAATTAACACACAAAGCAATAGGAGAATTAATACAAAAATCACTTCATATATATTGACTCATAAATTTGGCCTTCACATGGCCTTAGTCTCATAAATTCATCTCATAATCAATAACATAAAAGAGCCTAATGTAGTCATATACATAATCATAGACAAGTATGTAATGAAAAACATATAAAAACTCCCTATATTGCTTGATCGATGATGTATCCGAGTCAAGAGCTTCAATCCCAAGCTAAACCTCCTTCTTAGCCTCTAAGAGTTGATGAAGAATGGCCCAAAACCCAGCAAATCGCCTCCAATCTTCCAGATTTCGAACTCCCTCATCTTCCTTTCATTTTTGGCCTTTATACCTTCAAAACCGCTGTATCGACGCCCAAGCGTGACCTAAATGGCACCTAGGCGCGGTCCAGGTGGCCTAAATGGCTTGGGGAATAAGTTGACCGGCGCCTAGGTGCGGGTGAGGTGGCGCCTAGGCGCCGGATGCAGAGTCTGAACCGTGTTCTTGTTTTTCAGCGCAGTAATTGTGTCTTCTTCATAACGTTCTCCACAGATCTCGGATTTGGACAATTCAAGTTGCCACGTGAAGCCAAGACGGAGATCTACAACTTTCTAGAAGAAAATTTACTCAAATTCGATTTCAAAATATACTAAAATACTGTGGTTTTGTGCACTTTATGTCGATTGCAGTGATTTTCCACCTTTACTCAATAAGCACATAGATTATATGCATATGTGGCATAAATCAAGCGATAAATGAATCTAAAACATAAACGTATGGGCTTAAAAACACGTAAAAATGACTCTTATCAAAGACGGCAATGGAATTCGAGTTGCTCTTGCCCGTGTCAGGGTGTCAAATCCTAGATCCTCCAAAGGGGCACGTGACCCTATATTTGGAGTATTTTCATTCGGGGCTCACCTTCCCGTACCATAAACTCTTCGAGGAGATATTAGACCACTATGACATATGCATCAGTCAATTGACCACGACGTTTTTTTCCTTCTTCGAGGGCTTTATTTCCCGATTTACTGAGCTAGGTCTTGACATTAATCTAGAGGCCTTTCGGGCCTTGTTTATAGTCAAGGCGTGTCATTTCACGCCATATGTATATTTTTTTCCAGCTCCAACCGCTAGGTTCTTAGAGGGCAATGTTAAAACCAAGGGTGACTGGAAGCTCAAGTTTTTCTATTTTCCCCTCACCAGCTTGGGTATATCAACGCCTTTGCGTTGGAACAAAAACCTAGATTCTCAACAAGCCAGCTCCCCTCCACAAAGGCAACTTAGAGTTGACTTTGGCAAGGTGGGCTTGTATGATGGTTAATTTGATGTTAACCAGTTCTATACTCCCGGTATATGGTGTTATGTATTCCTTCGCACTTTACGTTATAACTCTTTCACATAGCGTTTTCACATGCTAATAATTGATAGCTGATAGGGTGTGAATTTACATGTTTTAGAGCCTCATATTTATTGGATTTATATTGGTTTATGCATGATTTCTACCACATTTGCGTTTAATTTGTGTGGTTATTGAGTAAAGGTGGAAAATCACTACAATAGAGGAATAATGCGCGCAAACACAGAATTTATGCATATTTTGAGGTCTAATTTCAGGAAGTTTCTTTCAAAAAAGTTGTATATCTCTGTGTTAGCTCCACTTGGAAACTTGAATCATCCAAATCGGAGGTCCGTGGAGAAAGTTATGAAGGAAACACGATTGCTGCGCTGAAAACCAAGAAAACGGTTCAGACATTCGGCTTACCACGCCCAAGCGCCCGTCCAACCACGCCCAGGCGCCGCTGACACCCAGTTCCGAGGATTTGCTTCGCACTCGCACGCCTAGGCGCCATCATACCCATGCCTGGGCGCCAATATCGCAACATTTGCCACGGTTGAGCACTATTTCTGTACATTTCGAGACCGAATTGGACGAAGTTTCCTTCTACAAAGTTGTAGATCTATGTCTTAGCGTCAATTTGGAACTTGAATCATCCAAATCGGAGGTCTATAGAGATAATTATGAAGGAAATACGATTGCTGCGCCGAACAGAGAAGCATATGCGCCAGGACACGCCCCAGCGCCTTCCTAGTCACGCCTAGGCGTGGACGGTCCGAATCTTACTCCTTTTCAACCTAAATTCCAGCTCTTTATGATGGGAAGGAATCACTTTTAGCCATAATTCAGCACATGTGTTGAGGGGGTGTCTTAAGTGTGTTTCTTGGTAGATTTACTTTATGGAATTTTATACTACACACTTTAGAGTAATAGAGGACACAAGAGAGGAACAACACATGGGAGGAAAAAGAATCTACACCTATAAAGATAATCATCTCTTGCATTCATTCTTCATCAATGAAATGAGAGAGGGGGGCAGCCCCTAATCTGATTTCACCATCATCACCATTCTTCATCATTGAGAGAGAGGGGAAAACTAGAGGAAGGAAAAAAGCTTGGGGATTGAAGGCTCAATTTCAAGATTCATCATCATTCACCATTTAGGGAGTTTTTAAGAGCTTTTCATTTGATTTATGTCTATGAATATTCCTCTTATGTCTTTTATGCTTTCAATTATGAACTAAATTTGTAAGACTAGGGCCATGTAAGGCCAAATTGTGATTTATGTTTATAATAGATGATTGTTGAGGTTATTCTTATATTGTTATGTGATGTGAATTGATGTTCTATTTATCTTGCATATACTTGATCACTATATGTTAGAATCTTATGCCTAGGTGAATATTTCGGGAGAAAATTGACTTAGGGTGCAAGAAATTCACATCATGACCCGCAACTAATGAGGAATTGCCCTAGACATAGGTAAAGATTCTTGGGTGAAGTTGTTCGATTCAAATCGAGTGAGCTCTAGTAAGTTAATGCATGTTTAGTGGTTAGATTTTCGGATAGGAATATTTGGGAAATCACGATCTAAGCATAGGAGTTTATACGCGAGACATCGGTTATTCTCTACCCTCGGAGCTCTCACCATAACAATATAAGTGTAATCCTTCAACAAGAACCTTATTAAGTATATTTGATCAATTTGAACCTAGCATGTGCCTTAGTCTCCCTTTATAATTGGTTTTAAATCACTTGCTCATCTTTGTTCTTGTTCTTGTTCTTTACAAATTTTATTTGAATTTATTCTTACTTTGTTTATTCACTTCATTACAAATCTTAAACTAGAATTCAAGTCCTTGTGGTTCGACAATCCGGACTTACCGTCCATTTATTACTACACACGACTAGTGCACTTGCTACAATAGCACGTTAGCTTTTAGCGTGTCAATAGCCCCATTTTTGTGCAGGCATGAGGATGCCCAAAGGCGCCGTACCCAAGGGTGCCAAAGTGACTTCCACCATCCCCCGCTCTATCAAAGTTTCACATGGTCGTGGCAAGGGGGCTGATTAGCCAAGTCCTTCGTCCTTTGCCCCTTCGAGCGTGCCCCGGGCTCCTTCCCCTTTGGATCCCGCCCTGTTAGAGCAGGTGCCATGCACATTAGATTTTGACTCCTTGATGGTAGATTTAGGTGCCAAGGGTCCTCAGGGCCCTAAGTTAGGTGCTGGGACTAGCCCTCGGGGCACTGAGGTATTGGCGACAAGAGATGACGACAACGCTTTGAGCATTTTGCTCATTCGTCTCTAAGGAACAGCCATGGGAAAGGGGTGATCCCCGATGGGGGGCGTGTGTCCTCTTATCCTTTGACTCCGTCGGTCCCTGCAATGAAGCGTGCTAGCGGTGACACTTCGGGGTGTTCCAGTTCTGCAGGTCCTGACAATGGCTTATTTAACTCTGGGGCAAACTTTGACCCAGTGTTAATTCCTTTTGGGACACGACTGATCCCGTGATGCCTTGGATGATGATGAGAATGGTCGTGATCGACTACAATGTTACCCGCTTGTCATCCCTACCGGTCGAGCGTCTTGATCAGAAGATTTGCACTGGTGCTGGTCGGGTAGGCATTTACAAGTGCTGCTTTCATTATTCTGAGGTACATATTCATGTCTTTGAGATTTTCTTTCCACTCTTTTCTTTTTGTCAGGCTGTTCAATTATCCCACTACCTTCGACACAAGTGCAAGGAGGTGGAGAAGGTGCATCAGGAGAGACTACAGCATAACAGTTAGCTGCTATCGCGGTTTTGGGGGGCTAAAAACTCCTCTGACAAATGGAAGGGAAAGTATAAGGAGGTTCAGAAGAAGCTTAAGGAAGAAAAGTCTAACGGCAGCTGCTTCTTTGCCTCAGGTGCTGGGAGAAAAGCCTTTAGTTATGCCAAGAAATAGGCAGTACAGAAGTTTCGCAAGAGTGCCACCTATATTGAGGAGTGCACCCAGTGGGCTTATAAGGTTGCTAGAGGTTTTAAGACCAAGACGGTGCGCAAGTGTAGTAGGACTTTTCGCGAGAGCGGTCGATACCCAGATGATGACTTCACTTGATTGTATGAGAATGTCCCCGACACCAGTGACGGGGAGACCGATACTAGAGGAAGTGCTTCCAGCTGAGGTCTTGGTAGCCTCTTCAGTCGTGAAGCTCTTTTATGTTGTCACCCTTCGGATTTTATGCTCTCGTATTGTTTTTAGGCTGTTTTACGCTCCACTAGTAGTGACATTTATTCTTAATTGCCCATTGACGGGTCGATGTTATTTTAGCCATGTGAGGCTTGACGGATGTTTTTCCTCTTGGCATATTGCGTTGTGAGGATTTTTTTCTTATCATGGATCTTCTCTTTAGTACTTTTGATCTTTAGCACTTGTAGCCATCTTGTTGATAGCGATTGATTTTTTCATTGTTCTAACACTTGGCTACTTGGCTATAGATTTTTCCCCATATGCCCCCCTACTCCGTAATTATGCTAGTCAAATTTAGGAGTAAGTGACCATAGAGTAAGGGAGTTAGAAAATATTTGTGATGTTTGCCATCCGGTGATGGTTTACCCCCATGTTTAGGTGGGTTGGATGATTGTTTATGTTGCTACTACTCACTTCCTATTCTCCTCTTGGAGGGTAGGTGTGTAAGTGATAACAAGGTAAACGGCATGTGGTGCCTTGCGTATTTCACATTGGCTTAGACATCTATTACCTTCACGTGTTGTCAGCATGAAGTGAAGTTGTTTCTTTATTTAGTTACCTTTCTTTCACTATCTTCTTGATGTTTGATAACAACACTAGGAGCAGCGAGGTTTACGTAATTGAATGGGCGACACGGTTTATGATACCGAAAGTCGCCACTTATTATGGGCTTGGGTGCCTCTTAGTTTGTTGACAATCTCAATCTGTAACCTTAGTGGGAGTGCGGAGACCTTTTGTAAGTTCTCTGCCTCTCTCGGTATTATCAGAGGGATTATGAGGTATAATCTCAAACCATAGTCGTAATGAGAATAGGGAGACCTTTTGTAGGTCCTCAACCTCTCTCGGTCTTATGGAGGGACTATGAGGCATAATCTCATTCTATAGACTTAATGGGAGGGGGGGGGAGACCTTTTGTAGGTCCTCAACTTTTCTCGATACTATGGAGGGATTATGGGGTCGCCCATCCTCAGGAGAGCCATATATGGCCTGGGGGATTTTAGCGATGCCACCCATGTTGACCTCGAATGGGGTCGCGTGTGATGGTTTATAAAGCCGCTAGTGGGAGCTTGATAGCTCCCAGGGGTCATATTAAAGTTTTCGTTCCTTCCCTTATGCGGGTAGAGCGGTTACTCGTTTATAGCTATCAGATAATCTAATAGCATAACAACAGTGACACAAGCATCAAAGTATACGTTTGTCCAGTGGCCTAAATTTATCAAGTGTCACCTACTATTATCATAGCAACTCAAAGAATAACAAACATAAACTAAGTATTGAGACCTTGTAATGGCCTCAATTGGAGCCACCAACTCTCGGTTTGCTATTCGACCATGATTTGAAGATAACATTTAACATATGCAAAGGAGAAAGGTGCTAATAAGCACTCAGCTAAATTATTCAGTCATTCATGCATGATATAAAAGAAATAAGAGGGTGCACACAGGCACCTCAAAACAACATTTGCGGGTGCACTTAGGCACCTCAAAACACAAAATAAACACTTGGCTCATGGCCAACATGGTATCGTCTTAAAGTTAGATATTAATAGGTGGTGATTGATTGTTTACCTTCAGAAGCCACTAGGGGCTCAGTACTCTGATGTTGCTGAGTTGGGAGAGTGATTCCCCGGGCTCTTCATACTTTACATGAGATTATTAGCCAGCAAAGGGGCGCCTGAGAGTGACCGCCGGGCAATCTCGGCTTTGCCCCCCAAGCCATCTTCCACCACAGAGATCAAGTTGATAGCCACTTGTTTCCCTTTATCCTCAGGGTCCTTGTCTTCGTGCTTTTTGCTCTTTGATAGGGGGTGCTACTTCAGGACCTCCGCCCTCAGTCTCACCGTTGGGAGGATTTTCTTTCCCCTCTGGATGTCCGGGCCGATCCTCAGGCACCGGGTTGGGAGTTTCATCAGCAGTAGTTGGGTGATGTTGGCTACTCATCCTATCACCGTTAGTACGTGCTTGAGACCTAGTTTGCATACTTAATGGCTGGAGCGCGGTTCCCACAGATGGCGCAAATCTGATGTTGGTAAAAATCGTCAGACGGTGATTGTCACGTGATGGACCACATGGAGTAATAGCATTGATCCAACTCACGACAAACTAGTTTGAGGGTTGGTTAAGTTATAGACTGCACTCGGTTACTTCGAGCTGTCTACGTATCCAAGGTATGTGGGATCAAGTCGGTTCATAGTTCTTTTGTGGGATTACTCTCAATAGCCAGTGAATTTTTATTGGAGGAGTAGATCATGAGCCCCTCCCAGCTCCTCTCAGGTATTTATAGGGAGCTGGTAGTGGGCTAAGGGCCATGGGCGCGGATTAGTTAACAACCCATTAGGGTTAGTCTTCTTGATATTATGGTTTCTTAGACTAATACTAAGACCCAATTATTTTTGGTGGATCTTCTGTCCTTTTTGGACTTGTACAGCGGGTCCTCCATAGATCCCACCCACGGGTAACGACCCGACCCGTCTTGGGGACACAAGCAATTATCATAATACCCTTGAGTACTTTTTGATGCACATCAATTTAAAATAAGTAAAATGAGCCGCTAAATGAGTGTGTCTTCTAAGCTAAGGAAAGAACAAATTTGTGCGTCCACAATCCCAAAACCGTGGTCAAATATTCATGCGGTCAACTCCGGCGTGAAGCACAACCTAATAGAAACCACCATCTTTTTTAAAATCATAATCTTTTGCCTTTGCAAATAGAAAATATTTTTAGGACTATTACTTTTAAGGTTAATTTCGAATCCTTAATGTATTAATTAGCGAGATTAAAATATTCATTTCTCAATTCTAAAGGTTGAGTTCCTCACCTTTAGCTTCAACCCTATTTTTTCTTTGTAGAGGTCGCAATTGGAAGTTGGCATTTGTCAATTCTTATAATCGATCTGATCCATGAACTAGTGAAAACTATTTCAGTATTATTGCAACTGCACACACTCAAAATTACGATGAAAATGGCCTAAATCGACCAAATTTTTGCTACAAGCAAGGAAAAGTGGGAAAAAAAATATCAAATGTGTTTCTATTTCATTTTCAATCGTCATTTTCTAAAATGTATGGAAAAATGAATATTTTGATTTTTGTATGAAAATGATGACATGTTTGGTTGTGTTTCCGAAAATGGTTGGAATTAATGATTTGATGATATTTGAAATGATTGAGTTAGTTAAAAGTAATGATTATTATAATATAGATAAAATTATAGATAGTATTATATTGATTAAATATACTTGTAAGTAAAAATAATAAAAATTGGTCCAAAATAAGCACTATAATATTCAAAATGGATCTAAAAATGTGCACAAGCATGTGTAGATTAATATTATATATTTTATTACATTATAACGCAAAAATTGTAGCCGAAAATATGAATTTTTAGAAGGAGATATGAGAGAAAGAAAAAAATGAGTGTGAATTGATAAAGTTAAAAGTAGTTATTGGAGAATATGCAAGTGAAATTGAAAATAGGTATGTTTTCAGTTAAAAATGGGATAAATTTTGTATTTTCATTTTCAAATGAGAATAAAAATGAAAATATGGTGACGAAAACACAAACAAACATAGTCTTAATTTCTTGACGTTTAGCAACAAATTCCAAGTTAAAAAAAATCATTTATTCACACACAAACATATTCGTTGCTGAATAGTTATATTTTAATATTAGAATGTAGTAGTGTGGAGCTATTCATAGTTAGGGAGAGTTACTCTTATAGTCCCTCTTGTTAGGGTTTGTCTCATTTTGGTCCTTTATATAATAAAAGTGTCACATTGGTCCTTCTTCTATAAAATATGTATCAATATGGTCCTTCGTTCTCTTTTCTTTATTTTAGATTGGCCCCATATTTTTTAATCTTTCTCAAACTAGTCTTTTAAACATTGTATACAACAAAATAATCTTTATTCTTTGAATCTTTTGCAAAAGATTTTTCCGATTGATTAGGCCAAACATGCTTCCGAAATTAAATTAACTTTACATAAATCCATACCTTTTTTTTGACCGCCTTATCGCCGGGTATTCCATGTCCTCGATTTACGGACTCATTCCAACCACACAACCGCAGCTGATGTTTTGCAGTCCTTGGCTTCTTCAGCGATACACAGCACAACCCAATTTCATTTCCTACCTCTGGGCATAGAAGGTATGAATATATGTAAATATAATTGATATTTTAGATAACTAGTTGGACAAAGCCTTTGCTTTTATTGATGAAATACAAATTAAAATTACATAATATTATTCTACTCCACTATTGGAGGAGAAAACCTTTAGCCTCTCATGAGAGGACTACTATTGAGGAAATCCCTATACACTCGTTTAAGAAACAAAAGAAGAAAGATTACAATTTTTTTATGAATAATTGTTTTATGAAAAAGTTGGAGAAGTTTTCTGATGTCCTCCATCTGCTTCTGAACTTCCTTCTTATAGGCATTAGTTTCGTATTCCAAAGTCGGACTCCAAAGCCTCCTTAATTTTTTAGACGTCATTGCTTACGTCTAACTTTAATAATGCGCGTGGGTCCCTGTGTTTGCCACTTTGTCTACCACGCTCGTCCTTTTACAGCTGTTTTCTTCAATCAATCACGTGATTTATTCTTCAATTATTGCACCTGACTATTCGGGCCTTTTTCTTTTACATGATTTTACCCTGGTTTGTGAAAATCCCGGGGGTAAAACTTCTTTTTTCCCTTGTCCTTGACGGATTTGGGTTTTATCTTGGTAACCTGTATTTTTGTACCAAATAAGAATTTTTCTTAGAACTCACAACTTGAACACTCCCGATTGTGCCATTAATCAACATGCATCATGTTGCAGGCCTTCTTTCTGGTAGCTTCAGTTGCTGGTAACTTGTTTCCCAGATCAACGTCCTTTTTTGTTCAAAGAACTTCACTGCGAATTCGGTTCTTTTTCCAGTCATGGAGTTTAACAGGAATGATCCATTCTCCGAATTTGAAAAGATTTTAAACGAAACAACTTAAAGTCCTGTTGCCTGATATCATATGGAGGAAGATAGCTGTGGCGCCCACCTGCACTGTTCTGCGTCTGACTACTCTTTCCTAACTGACATTTTCTTCTCTGGACTAGTTTCCTTCGGTGCCATTGATTTTTCCATCATCAGTTGTTTCGTTTTCTGCAAATATTTGACCATGGTTTTATCTTTTGCCTTATAGGTTCTCGAAACTTGTCGTGCTACTAATTGTGAGTCAGTAAATACTTTTTACATTCCTTATTTTTAAGGTCTTTGCAATTTTCAATCCCGCAATTAATGCTCCACTAGTAGTGACATTTATTCTTAATTGCCCATTGACGGGTCGATGTTATTTTAGCCATGTGAGGCTTGACGGATGTTTTTCCTCTTGGCATATTGCGTTGTGAGGATTTTTTTCTTATCATGAATCTTCTCTTTAGTACTTTTGATCTTTAGCACTTGTAGCCATCTTGTTGATAGCGATTGATTTTTTCATTGTTCTAACACTTGGCTACTTGGCTATAGATTTTTCCCCATATGCCCCCCTACTCCGTAATTATGCTAGTCAAATTTAGGAGTAAGTGACCATAGAGTAAGGGAGTTAGAAAATATTTGTGATGTTTGCCATTCGGTGATGGTTTACCCCCATGTTTAGGTGGGTTGGATGATTGTTTATGTTGCTACTACTCACTTCCTATTCTCCTCTTGGAGGGTAGGTGTGTAAGTGATAACAAGGTAAACGGCATGTGGTGCCTTGCGTATTTCACATTGGCTTAGACATCTATTACCTTCACGTGTTGTCAGCATGAAGTGAAGTTGTTTCTTTATTTAGTTACCTTTCTTTCACTATCTTCTTGATGTTTGATAACAACACTAGGAGCAGCGAGGTTTACGTAATTGAATGGGCGACACGGTTTATGATACCGAAAGTCGCCACTTATTATGGGCTTGGGTGCCTCTTAGTTTGTTGACAATCTCAATCTGTAACCTTAGTGGGAGTGCGGAGACCTTTTGTAAGTTCTCTGCCTCTCTCGGTATTATCAGAGGGATTATGAGGTATAATCTCAAACCATAGTCGTAATGAGAATAGGGAGACCTTTTGTAGGTCCTCAACCTCTCTCGGTCTTATGGAGGGACTATGAGGCATAATCTCATTCTATAGACTTAATGGGAGGGGGGGGGGAGACCTTTTGTAGGTCCTCAACTTTTCTCGATACTATGGAGGGATTATGGGGTCGCCCATCCTCAGGAGAGCCATATATGGCCTGGGGGATTTTAGCGATGCCACCCATGTTGACCTCGAATGGGGTCGCGTGTGATGGTTATAAAGCCGCTAGTGGGAGCTTGATAGCTCCCAGGGGTCATATTAAAGTTTTCGTTCCTTCCCTTATGCGGGTAGAGCGGTTACTCGTTTATAGCTACCAGATAATCTAATAGCATAACAACAGTGACACAAGCATCAAAGTATACGTTTGTCCAGTGGCCTAAATTTATCAAGTGTCACCTACTATTATCATAGCAACTCAAAGAATAACAAACATAAACTAAGTATTGAGACCTTGTAATGGCCTCAATTGGAGCCACCAACTCTCGGTTTGCTATTCGACCATGATTTGAAGATAACATTTAACATATGCAAAGGAGAAAGGTGCTAATAAGCACTCAGCTAAATTATTCAGTCATTCATGCATGATATAAAAGAAATAAGAGGGTGCACGCAGGCACCTCAAAACAACATTTGCGGGTGCACTTAGGCACCTCAAAACACAAAATAAACACTTGGCTCATGGCCAACATGGTATCGTCTTAAAGTTAGATATTAATAGGTGGTGATTGATTGTTTACCTTCAGAAGCCACTAGGGGCTCAGTACTCTGATGTTGCTGAGTTGGGGGAGTGATTCCCCGGGCTCTTCATACTTTACATGAGATTATTAGCCAGCAAAGGGGCGCCTGAGAGTGACCGCCGGGCAATCTCGGCTTTGCCCCCCAAGCCATCTTCCACCACAGAGATCAAGTTGATAGCCACTAGTTTCCCTTTATCCTCAGGGTCCTTGTCTTCGTGCTTTTTGCTCTTTGATAGGGGGTGCTACTTCAGGACCTCCGCCCTCAGTCTCACCGTTGGGAGGATTTTCTTTCCCCTCTGGATGTCCGGGCCGATCCTCAGGCACCGGGTTGGGAGTTTCATCAGCAGTAGTTGGGTGATGTTGGCTACTCATCCTATCACCGTTAGTACGTGCTTGAGACCTAGTTTGCATACTTAATGGCTGGAGCGCGGTTCCCACAGATGGCGCAAATCTGATGTTGGTAAAAATCGTCAGACGGTGATTGTCACGTGATGGACCACATGGAGTAATAGCATTGATCCAACTCACGACAAACTAGTTTGAGGGTTGGTTAAGTTATAGACTGCACTCGGTTACTTCGAGCTGTCTACGTATCCAAGGTATGTGGGATCAAGTCGGTTCATAGTTCTTTTGTGGGATTACTCTCAATAGCCAGTGAATTTTTATTGGAGGAGTAGATCATGAGCCCCTCCCAGCTCCTCTCAGGTATTTATAGGGAGCTGGTAGTGGGCTAAGGGCCATGGGCGCGGATTAGTTAACAACCCATTAGGGTTAGTCTTCTTGATATTATGGTTTCTTAGACTAATACTAAGACCCAATTATTTTTGGTGGATCTTCTGTCCTTTTTGGACTTGTACAGCGGGTCCTCCATAGATCCCACCCACGGGTAACGACCCGACCCGTCTTGGGGACACAAGCAATTATCATAATACCCTTGAGTACTTTTTGATGCACATCAATTTAAAATAAGTAAAATGAGCCGCTAAATGAGTGTGTCTTCTAAGCTAAGGAAAGAACAAATTTGTGCGTCCACAATCCCAAAACCGTGGTCAAATATTCATGCGGTCAACTCCGGCGTGAAGCACAACCTAATAGAAACCACCATCTTTTTTAAAATCATAATCTTTTGCCTTTGCAAATAGAAAATATTTTTAGGACTATTACTTTTAAGGTTAATTTCGAATCCTTAATGTATTAATTAGCGAGATTAAAATATTCATTTCTCAATTCTAAAGGTTGAGTTCCTCACCTTTAGCTTCAACCCTATTTTTTCTTTGTAGAGGTCGCAATTGGAAGTTGGCATTTGTCAATTCTTATAATCGATCTGATCCATGAACTAGTGAAAACTATTTCAGTATTATTGCAACTGCACACACTCAAAATTACGATGAAAATGGCCTAAATCGACCAAATTTTTGCTACAAGCAAGGAAAAGTGGGAAAAAAAATATCAAATGTGTTTCTATTTCATTTTCAATCGTCATTTTCTAAAATGTATGGAAAAATGAATATTTTGATTTTTGTATGAAAATGATGACATGTTTGGTTGTGTTTCCGAAAATGGTTGGAATTAATGATTTGATGATATTTGAAATGATTGAGTTAGTTAAAAGTAATGATTATTATAATATAGATAAAATTATAGATAGTATTATATTGATTAAATATACTTGTAAGTAAAAATAATAAAAATTGGTCCAAAATAAGCACTATAATATTCAAAATGGATCTAAAAATGTGCACAAGCATGTGTAGATTAATATTATATATTTTATTACATTATAACGCAAAAATTGTTGCCGAAAATATGAATTTTTAGAAGGAGATATGAGAGAAAGAAAAAAATGAGTGTGAATTGATAAAGTTAAAAGTAGTTATTGGAGAATATGCAAGTGAAATTGAAAATAGGTATGTTTTCAGTTAAAAATGGGATAAATTTTGTATTTTCATTTTCAAATGAGAATAAAAATGAAAATATGGTGACGAAAACACAAACAAACATAGTCTTAATTTCTTGACGTTTAGCAACAAATTCCAAGTTAAAAAAAATCATTTATTCACACACAAACATATTCGTTGCTGAATAGTTATATTTTAATATTAGAATGTAGTAGTGTGGAGCTATTCATAGTTAGGGAGAGTTACTCTTATAGTCCCTCTTGTTAGGGTTTGTCTCATTTTGGTCCTTTATATAATAAAAGTGTCACATTGGTCCTTCTTCTATAAAATATGTATCAATATGTTCCTTCGTTCTCTTTTCTTTATTTTAGATTGGCCCCATATTTTTTAATCTTTCTCAAACTAGTCTTTTAAACATTGTATACAACAAAATAATCTTTATTCTTTGAATCTTTTGCAAAAGATTTTTCCGATTGATTAGGCCAAACATGCTTCCGAAATTAAATTAACTTTACATAAATCCATACCTTTTTTTTGACCGCCTTATCGCCGGGTATTCCATGTCCTCGATTTACGGACTCATTCCAACCACACAACCGCAGCTGATGTTTTGCAGTCCTTGGCTTCTTCAGCGATACACAACACAACCCAATTTCATTTCCTACCTCTGGGCATAGAAGGTATGAATATATGTAAATATAATTGATATTTTAGATAACTAGTTGGACAAAGCCTTTGCTTTTATTGATGAAATACAAATTAAAATTACATAATATTATTCTACTCCACTATTGGAGGAGAAAACCTTTAGCCTCTCATGAGAGGACTACTATTGAGGAAATCTCTATACACTCGTTTAAGAAACAAAAGAAGAAAGATTACAATTTTTTTATGAATAATTGTTTTATGAAAAAGTTGGAGAAGTTTTCTGATGTCCTCCATCTGCTTCTGAACTTCCTTCTTATAGGCATTAGTTTCGTATTCCAAAGTCGGACTCCAAAGCCTCCTTAATTTTTTAGACGTCATTGCTTACGTCTAACTTTAATAATGCGCGTGGGTCCCTGTGTTTGCCACTTTGTCTACCACGCTCGTCCTTTTACAGCTGTTTTCTTCAATCAATCACGTGATTTATTCTTCAATTATTGCACCTGACTATTCGGGCCTTTTTCTTTTACATGATTTTACCCTGGTTTGTGAAAATCCCGGGGGTAAAACTTCTTTTTTCCCTTGTCCTTGACGGATTTGGGTTTTATCTTGGTAACCTGTATTTTTGTACCAAATAAGAATTTTTCTTAGAACTCACAACTTGAACACTCCCGATTGTGCCATTAATCAACATGCATCATGTTGCAGGCCTTCTTTCTGGTAGCTTCAGTTGCTGGTAACTTGTTTTCCCAGATCAACGTCCTTTTTTGTTCAAAGAACTTCACTGCGAATTCGGTTCTTTTTCCAGTCATGGAGTTTAACAGGAATGATCCATTCTCCGAATTTGAAAAGATTTTAAACGAAACAACTTAAAGTCCTGTTGCCTGATATCATATGGAGGAAGATAGCTGTGGCGCCCACCTGCGCTGTTCTGCGTCTGACTACTCTTTCCTAACTGACATTTTCTTCTCTGGACTAGTTTCCTTCGGTGCCATTGATTTTTCCATCATCAGTTGTTTCGTTTTCTGCAAATATTTGACCATGGTTTTATCTTTTGCCTTATAGGTTCTCGAAACTTGTCGTGCTACTAATTGTGAGTCAGTAAATACTTTTTACATTCCTTATTTTTAAGGTCTTTGCAATTTTCAATCCCGCAATTAATGCTCCACTAGTAGTGACATTTATTCTTAATTGCCCATTGACGGGTCGATGTTATTTTAGCCATGTGAGGATTGACGGATGTTTTTCCTCTTGGCATATTGCGTTGTGAGGATTTTTTTCTTATCATGAATCTTCTCTTTAGTACTTTTGATCTTTAGCACTTGTAGCCATCTTGTTGATAGCGATTGATTTTTTCATTGTTCTAACACTTGGCTACTTGGCTATAGATTTTTCCCCATATGCCCCCCTACTCCGTAATTATGCTAGTCAAATTTAGGAGTAAGTGACCATAGAGTAAGGGAGTTAGAAAATATTTGTGATGTTTGCCATTCGGTGATGGTTTACCCCCATGTTTAGGTGGGTTGGATGATTGTTTATGTTGCTACTACTCACTTCCTATTCTCCTCTTGGAGGGTAGGTGTGTAAGTGATAACAAGGTAAACGGCATGTGGTGCCTTGCGTATTTCACATTGGCTTAGACATCTATTACCTTCACGTGTTGTCAGCATGAAGTGAAGTTGTTTCTTTATTTAGTTACCTTTCTTTCACTATCTTCTTGATGTTTGATAACAACACTAGGAGCAGCGAGGTTTACGTAATTGAATGGGCGACACGGTTTATGATACCGAAAGTCGCCACTTATTATGGGCTTGGGTGCCTCTTAGTTTGTTGACAATCTCAATCTGTAACCTTAGTGGGAGTGCGGAGACCTTTTGTAAGTTCTCTGCCTCTCTCGGTATTATCAGAGGGATTATGAGGTATAATCTCAAACCATAATCGTAATGAGAATAGGGAGACCTTTTGTAGGTCCTCAACCTCTCTCGGTCTTATGGAGGGACTATGAGGCATACTCTCATTCTATAGACTTAATGGGAGGGGGGGGGGAGACCTTTTGTAGGTCCTCAACTTTTCTCGATACTATGGAGGGATTATGGGGTCGCCCATCCTCAGGAGAGCCATATATGGCCTGGGGGATTTTAGCGATGCCACCCATGTTGACCTCGAATGGGGTCGCGTGTGATGTTTATAAAGCCGCTAGTGGGAGCTTGATAGCTCCCAGGGGTCATATTAAAGTTTTCGTTCCTTCCCTTATGCGGGTAGAGCGGTTACTCGTTTATAGCTATCAGATAATCTAATAGCATAACAACAGTGACACAAGCATCAAAGTATACGTTTGTCCAGTGGCCTAAATTTATCAAGTGTCACCTACTATTATCATAGCAACTCAAAGAATAACAAACATAAACTAAGTATTGAGACCTTGTAATGGCCTCAATTGGAGCCACCAACTCTCGGTTTGCTATTCGACCATGATTTGAAGATAACATTTAACATATGCAAAGGAGAAAGGTGCTAATAAGCACTCAGCTAAATTATTCAGTCATTCATGCATGATATAAAAGAAATAAGAGGGTGCACGCAGGCACCTCAAAACAACATTTGCGGGTGCACTTAGGCACCTCAAAACACAAAATAAACACTTGGCTCATGGCCAACATGGTATCGTCTTAAAGTTAGATATTAATAGGTGGTGATTGATTGTTTACCTTCAGAAGCCACTAGGGGCTCAGTACTCTGATGTTGCTGAGTTGGGGGAGTGATTCCCCGGGCTCTTCATACTTTACATGAGATTATTAGCCAGCAAAGGGGCGCCTGAGAGTGACCGCCGGGCAATCTCGGCTTTGCCCCCCAAGCCATCTTCCACCACAGAGATCAAGTTGATAGCCACTTGTTTCCCTTTATCCTCAAGGTCCTTGTCTTCGTGCTTTCTTTTGGGTTTCTTCAGTGCGTTCGCATAACATTCTCTTACCACCTTGACATCCTCAGTTGCTTCTCCCACTCCCTTGGGGGTGGGGAACTTAATCTTCACGTGGAAGGTTGAGATAACGGCTTGGAATAAGTTCAAGCTCGGCCTCCCTAAGATGACGTTGTAGGTGGAGGGGGCTTTGACCACTAAAAACTTAACCATTTTCGTTGAGTGTGTGAGATAGAAGCCAAGAGAGATGGGGAGAGGTACTTTCCCTAGGACTTCCACAGTCTCACCCGTAAACCCCGTAAGGGGAGTGTTGACCGTTTGGAGTTGGGCATTGTCTACCCCCAGCTGAGTAAAGACATTGTGGAATATTATATCGGCCGAACTCCCACTATCAACTAACACCTTTTTCACCTAGAAGTTCGAGATGGTTGCAGATATCACCAAAGCATCATTTTTTAAGGGGATGCCATCCCCCACATCTTGCTGGCCAAACTCTATAGTGGAACTATTGGATTCTATTTGATTGACTTGCCCTCCATGGGGGGAACTTAACACGTGCATCACAGTAGGTGCTTTTACTGAGGCTTTCCTCGCGTTCACTGAATTGCCTCCAGTCGTGCCTCCTAAAATCACCCCTATGATCCCATTTAACGGGGGATTGTCCATATCCTAGTCCACTATTGGGGGGTTGCTCTTGCCTCCATCTCTACCCCTCGGTCTTTGGGATGTCTGAATGGTCACCTCTGATGGGGCAATCACTTCTTATAGGTAGCCTCTTTTGATCAACCTTTCTATCTCTACTTGAAGGTGGTGGCATTCTTTCGTAATGTGACCCTTATCATGATGGAAACTATAATATTTGTTGGACTTGAGGCGGTTGGGACTATCTCTCATCTTCTTCGGCCTAGAGACTATGCTTTGCTACTTTGCTATTGCCAAGACTTGCTCCCTCGAAAGGGTGAGTGGAGTATACTTAGTGAACCCCGATCGGGGCATAGGCTTCCTCTCTTTAGCCTTCGGAACCTTATCTTCATCTCTGACTTTCCCCTTGTTACCTCCACTCTCATTCCACAGTGACCCTATGGTCTCTTCAATCCTTATGTACTTCTCAGCTCTAGCCAACAACTCTACCATGGTTTCTAAGGGCTTCCTTGCAATTGACTCGTTGAACCTACTGTTCCGTAAGTTCTTTTGCATAATGCTTGACAACAACTCATGATTAACATGTGGCACCTCTGACACCGCGTTGGAGAAATGCCTCACATAATCCCTCAAGGATTCTCCTTCTTTTTGAACCACCGTGAACAAGAAAGATGCTATCTTGAGGTATTTCTTGTTCATGGAGAAGTGATTGAGGAAGGGTCTGGTCGGCTGATCGAAGTCGGTGATAGTGCCGGCTGGTAGCCTATTGAACAAACTCAGAGCCTTCCCCGAAAAGGTGGTTCAGAAGATCTTGCAGTATGCGGCATCGCTGATATCATACACATATGCCTTTGCGTTGAACTTGTCAACATGTTCTTGAGGGTCTCCGTCTCCCTTATACTCACTCAAGTGTGGAATCTTAAGCCTGGGGGCAAAAACTCAGCCAATTGCTGAACTGAAAAGGCTTTTCTTCGATGGAGCCACTGCTAATGGCACCAATTGCATGTTTTCATACCTCCTGTAGTCTTCCGGGCTTCTATGACGGCGAGGTTCGCGCGTTCTTTGACCTTCACGCCTAGGGAGGGCCTCCTCGAGGGTCACTGAGATGTGACCTCGGAGAGGAGATCGGGGAGGCGTTGGCCTTCTATCTCTACCTCTTGGTGGCCTCTCAGGGGGCGAGGCCACACTATTCTCTTCTTCTCTAGAAGCTCCATTTACCGGGGAGTTAGATCGTTTCGAACCAATCCTGCCAAGGATCAGAGATTCTCAACCTCGGCGGGGGGATTGGCCTAGCGCCCTTCAGTGATGGCAACTCTTCTCACGAGGCTCAGTACCCCTGCGAACAGATGGTGGAGGCGGATCTTGCAACCCCTGCTGGGATGGGGAGCATTCGAATGGCTTCTCTCGTGGGGGTCTTGCCCCCTGCTGGTTACTGGACCTTGGGGTGCTAGGGAAGGTTGTGCCCGGGCCTATTGCTGAACAGCTCTTGGCGCTGCTCTCATTGAGGCATCCTCTACCAGAGCAAGTAGCGCCTCTTGGGTGATCTCGAACACCCTGGAAGCAAGGGGTGGGATCACCTCTGGTACAACAGGTGGTGCATTTTGCTCTTTGATAGGGGGTGCTACTTCAGAACCTCCGCCCTCAGTCTCACCGTTGGGAGGATTTTCTTCCCCCTCTGGATGTCCGGGCCGATCCTCAGGCACCGGGTTGGGAGTTTCATCAGCAGTAGTTGGGTGATGTTGGCTACTCATCCTATCACCGTTAGTACGTGCTTGAGACCTAGTTTGCATACTTAATGGCTGGAGCGCGGTTCCCACAGATGGCGCAAATCTGATGTTGGTAAAAATCGTCAGACGGTGATTGTCACGTGATGGACCACATGGAGTAATAGCATTGATCCAACTCACGACAAACTAGTTTGAGGGTTGGTTAAGTTATAGACTGCACTCGGTTACTTCGAGCTGTCTACGTATCCAAGGTATGTGGGATCAAGTCGGTTCATAGTTCTTTTGTGGGATTACTCTCAATAGCCAGTGAATTTTTATTGGAGGAGTAGATCATGAGCCCCTCCCAGCTCCTCTCAGGTATTTATAGGGAGCTGGTAGTGGGCTAAGGGCCATGGGCGCGGATTAGTTAACAACCCATTAGGGTTAGTCTTCTTGATATTATGGTTTCTTAGACTAATACTAAGACCCAATTATTTTTGGTGGATCTTCTGTCCTTTTTGGACTTGTACAGCGGGTCCTCCATAGATCCCACCCACGGGTAACGACCCGACCCGTCTTGGGGACACAAGCAATTATCATAATACCCTTGAGTACTTTTTGATGCACATCAATTTAAAATAAGTAAAATGAGCCGCTAAATGAGTGTGTCTTCTAAGCTAAGGAAAGAACAAATTTGTGCGTCCACAATCCCAAAACCGTGGTCAAATATTCATGCGGTCAACTCCGGCGTGAAGCACAACCTAATAGAAACCACCATCTTTTTTAAAATCATAATCTTTTGCCTTTGCAAATAGAAAATATTTTTAGGACTATTACTTTTAAGGTTAATTTCGAATCCTTAATGTATTAATTAGCGAGATTAAAATATTCATTTCTCAATTCTAAAGGTTGAGTTCCTCACCTTTAGCTTCAACCCTATTTTTTCTTTGTAGAGGTCGCAATTGGAAGTTGGCATTTGTCAATTCTTATAATCGATCTGATCCATGAACTAGTGAAAACTATTTCAGTATTATTGCAACTGCACACACTCAAAATTACGATGAAAATGGCCTAAATCGACCAAATTTTTGCTACAAGCAAGGAAAAGTGGGAAAAAAAATATCAAATGTGTTTCTATTTCATTTTCAATCGTCATTTTCTAAAATGTATGGAAAAATGAATATTTTGATTTTTGTATGAAAATGATGACATGTTTGGTTGTGTTTCCGAAAATGGTTGGAATTAATGATTTGATGATATTTGAAATGATTGAGTTAGTTAAAAGTAATGATTATTATAATATAGATAAAATTATAGATAGTATTATATTGATTAAATATACTTGTAAGTAAAAATAATAAAAATTGGTCCAAAATAAGCACTATAATATTCAAAATGGATCTAAAAATGTGCACAAGCATGTGTAGATTAATATTATATATTTTATTATATTATAACGCCAAAATTGTTGCCGAAAATATGAATTTTTAGAAGGAGATATGAGCGAAAGAAAAAAATGAGTGTGAATTGATAAAGTTAAAAGTAGTTATTGGAGAATATGCAAGTGAAATTGAAAATAGGTATGTTTTCAGTTAAAAATGGGATAAATTTTGTATTTTCATTTTCAAATGAGAATAAAAATGAAAATATGATAACGAAAACACAAACAAACATAGTCTTAATTTCTTGACGTTTAGCAACAAATTCCAATTTTAAAAAAATCATTTATTCACACACAAACATATTCGTTGCTGAATAGTTATATTTTAATATTAGAATGTAGTAGTGTGGAGCTATTCATAGTTAGGGAGAGTTACTCTTATAGTCCCTCTTGTCTAGGGTTTGTCTCACTTTGGTCCTTTATATAATAAAAGTGTCACATTGGTCCTTCTTCTATAAAATATGTATCAATATGGTCCTTCGTTCTCTTTTCTTTATTTTAGATTGGCCCCATATTTTTTAATCTTTCTCAAACTAGTCTTTTAAACATTGTATACAACAAAATAATCTTTATTCTTTGAATCTTTTGCAAAAGATTTTTCCGATTGATTAGGCCAAACATGCTTCCGAAATTAAATTAACTTTACATAAATCCATACCTTTTTTTTGACCGCCTTATCGCCGGGTATTCCATGTCCTCGATTTACGGACTCATTCCAACCACACAACCGCAGCTGATGTTTTGCAGTCCTTGGCTTCTTCAGCAATACACAGCACAACCCAATTTCATTTCCTACCTCTGGGCATAGAAGGTATGAATATATGTAAATATAATTGATATTTTAGATAACTAGTTGGACAAAGCCTTTGCTTTTATTGATGAAATACAAATTAAAATTACATAATATTATTCTACTCCACTATTGGAGGAGAAAACCTTTAGCCTCTCATGAGAGGATTACTATTGAGGAAATCCCTATACACTCGTTTAAGAAACTAAAGAAGAAAGATTACAATTTTTTTATGAATAATTGTTTTATGAAAAAGTTGGAGAAGTTTTCTGATGTCCTCCATCTGCTTCTGAACTTCCTTCTTATAGGCATTAGTTTCGTATTCCAAAGTCGGACTCCAAAGCCTCCTTAATTTTTTAGACGTCATTGCTTACGTCTAACTTTAATAATGCGCGTGGGTCCCTGTGTTTGCCACTTTGTCTACCACGCTCGTCCTTTTACAGCTGTTTTCTTTAATCAATCACGTGATTTATTCTTCAATTATTGCACCTGACTATTCGGGCCTTTTTCTTTTACATGATTTTACCCTGGTTTGTGAAAATCCCGGGGGTAAAACTTCTTTTTTGCCTTGTCCTTGACGGATTTGGGTTTTATCTTGGTAACCTGTATTTTTGTACCAAATAAGAATTTTTCTTAGAACTCACAACTTGAACACTCCCGATTGTGCCATTAATCAACAAGCTTCAGTTGCTGGTAACTTGTTTTCCCAGATCAACGTCCTTTTTTGTTCAAAGAATTTCACTGCGAATTCGGTTCTTTTCCCAGTCATGGAGTTTAACAGGAATGATCCATTCTCCGAATTTGAAAAGATTTTAAACGAAACAACTTAAAGTCCTGTTGCCTGATATCATATGGAGGAAGATAGCTGTGGCGCCCACCTGCGCTGTTCTGCGTCTGACTACTCTTTCCTAACTGACATTTTCTTCTCTGGACTAGTTTCCTTCGGTGCCATTGATTTTTCCATCATCAGTTGTTTCGTTTTCTGCAAATATTTTACCATGGTTTTATCTTTTGCCTTATAGGTTCTCGAAACTTGTCGTGCTACTAATTGTGAGTCAGTAAATACTTTTACATTCCTTATTTTTAAGGTCTTTGCCATTTTCAATCCCGCAATTAACGCTTCATACTCTGCCTCATTATTCGTTACATCAAAGTTCAATTTGATTGCAAAATCCAAGTCATTCCCTTCAGGAGAGTGAAACCATACTCCAATCCCTCCTCGTTTGGTCATTGAAGACCCGTCTACATGTAAGGACGAGGGGATTGTATCTGTAGATGAAATCGAGCCAATCACATTCGGGTTCACTGTCATCTCCACCAGGAAATCTGCCATCACTTGGGCCTTCGTAGAAGTACGACTCTTGTATTCTATACTAAACTCTCCTAATTCGATGGCCCATTTTATAAGTCTTCCCAACACATCAGGTTAGGCAAGTACTTGCTTCAAAGGTTGATCTGTTAATACTATTATATGATGAAACTGAAAGTACAGTCTGAGTTTCCTGGCTGCAGTCATTAGCGCAAGTGCCCATTTTTCAATTTCTAAATAATTTAACTCAGCCCCTTGCATTAGCTTGCTGACATAATAGATAAGGTGATGTCGTCCTCCACTTCCCGTACGAGTACAACACTCAGAGCCACTAGCGAAATTGCCAGGTATAAGATCAGTGGTTCTCCCAAAACTGGTTTTGTTAACAATGGTAGAGACGACATGTAGGTCTTTAACTCATTAAAAGCACTCTCACACTTGTTCGTCCATTCAAATCGTTTTACATTCCTTAAAATTTTGAAGAAGTGTAGGCCCTTATCTGTTGAACGAGAGATGAAATGATTTAAACTAGCCATTCTACCCGTTAACTTCTGCACATCTTTCACACTCGTTTGGGATTGCATGTTCAAAATTGCCTCAATTTTTTTGGGATTAGCTTCGATTCCTCGTTGGGTAACCATATATCCTAGGAACTTCCCACCACGTACAACGAAGGTACACTTGTGTGGGTTTAGTTTCATGCCATACCCTTTCATAATTGCAAACGACCTTTTTAAACATGCCAAATGGTCGTCCTCGTTTATACTTTTTACAAGCATGTCATCTACATATACTTCCATTGTTTTCCCAATCTCGCCTTCAAACATCATATTAACGAGTCTTGGGTAAGTCGCTCCCGAGTTTCTTAATCCAAAAAGCATGACATTGTAACGATAGACTCCTCTCGCTGTAACGAACACAGTTTTATCTCGATCCTCTTCTGCCATCATTATCTAATTAAATCCTTGATAGGCACCCATCATGCTCAAAAAAGCACAACCTGTAGTAGAGTGTACGAGTAAGTCTATACGAAGTAAGGGATAAGGGTCACGAGGACAAACTTTATTCAAATCAGTGAAATCAGTACACATTATCCATTTTCCTCCTGTTTTGTGTACACGGACTACATTAGCGAGCCAATCTGTGAATTGGATCTCGTTTACATATCCTACATCTAGGAGTTTCTTGACCTCTTCTTCAATTATCAAGTCTCTGTCCGGACCAAAATTCCTTCTCTTCTGCATCATAGGTCGTACCTCTGGTCAACGTTGAGTCGATGAATGATAACAGCAGGGTTGATACCTTTGAAATCAGCAGCTTTCCATGCGAACATATCAGAGTTCTCCCTCAAAAAGTTAACCAACTTTGTTTCTACTTCCAGATTCATCTCTCCTCCAATTTGAGTTGTCTTGTCCGGGTTTCCTGGGATAAGTTCAATAGACTTGTGGACTAAAGCTTCGACTCATGCATCAACTCGTTTCTGTCTTTTGTCTAAGCCCTCCATCAGAATTTTCGCTTCTTCATCCAGCACCTCGACTCTACTAGCTTCCTGCTTCCTCTTCTTTGATGAGTTAACTTTTAATGAAGTCGTATAGCACTGAAGAGCCTCCAGTTGGTTTCCATGCACGTCACCAATACCATTGTTTGTTTTAAATTTCATTTTCAAGTGCGGAGTTGAAACAATGGTCCAAAATGTATTCAACATACGTCGTCACACAATCATATTATAAGCAAAGGGTACATCCATGACCAGAAATGTGATTTGGTTAGTCTTGGACTTCGATCTAGACCCTAATGACACATCTAGCTCAATCGAGCCATTAGGCATAATCGAAGATCCTGTGAAACCCACCAAAGGAGTGCTTACACTTCGCAGCCGAGTGCTATCTAGCTCCATTTTCTTCAAAACTTCCCTACAGATAATATCCGCTGAACTCCCTGTATCCACCAAAACCTTATGCACCACAAAGTTGGCCACATCCATTGATATTACCATAGGGTCGTCGTGAGGACCATTCATTCCTTCATAATCGTTGTTGTCAAAACTGAATGCTTCATCTCTCAGACTCATCCCTCATGTAAGTGAAAATATTCGAGCTGGTTCATCGCGGTAATATCTCGAATGACTCTCCATTGCATGCCTTTTTCTTGCGTTCGAGGAGTCCCCGTCAGTGGGTCCCCCTGCTATCATGTGTATCTCGTGACAATTGCCTTCTTTGGGTGCCTCCTGCACTACCCCTCTTTGCTCGTTACTACGAGGACCGTCATTACGACGATGATCATTGTTTCTCTCATGATTACGAAGACCGTCATTACGGCAAAAGTCATTTTTCTCGTTATTACGAGGGCTGTCATTACAGTGATAGCCATCTTGCTCGTTATAACGAGGGTTGCCTCTTGGGCGTTCATAATCTCGGCGATAATTATCGGTTCTGTGATCTTCATTTCTGGGTTGCTCATAATTACGAGTCTGACGATCCCTTTCATTTGATCGCTCATTGGATCATTCACGTGAAAGACTGCGTGGTCTTTTAATTTCCGTCGTGCGATGGACCTCCGGGGCTCTTATATCTGCCAAGATTCAATCAATAAAATCATTCAGCACTCCCGAATTGGTAAGTCGTTCGATTTCATCTTTCAACTGGAAGCAGTCTTCCGTGTCGTGTCCGTGGTCTTTGTGAAATTCACAATATTTGTGCATGTTTTTCTTCAGACCACTTCTTAACGGTTTGGGCCTTTGGACTTGATTCATCCATAGAGCCGCAACAAAAATTCTGGTACGAGTCGAGTTTAGAGGTGTATAGTTTTCAAATTTTGGTCTACGGGGTCGATCACGATCTCTCCGTGACCCCGTTCCATCATATCGATCAATTTTTTATTTTTTTTTACGACTTCTTGAGTCGTTCCTGAGTTGCAAGTTTTCTGATTCTTTCATCTCATTCATTTCTTCTTCATTAATGTACTCTCCCGCCAACTCCATTAATTCCTCGTGAGATCGTGGAGGGTGACGGGAGAGTGCATCGTTAAAATTGCTTTTCTTTAAGCCTCTCGTTAAGAAACTTAGCATCAACTCGTTATTAGGTTCAGGAAGGTCCATGGCTTCTTGATTAAAGCGGTGTATAAATTCACGCAACGACTCGGTTGAGCCTTGCTTCAATCCCATTATCACAGAACTTGATTTCTTTGTCTTTTTATTACTGGCAAAATGGTTTTCAAATTTTTTTATTAACTGAGTATACGACCCTATAGAGCCGGGCGCGAGACTCATAAACCTGTCCTGCGCCCGATCCATGAGGTACTACTAAAGATCCTGGCATTAATTGCATCCGTTTGTCCCTGCAATAATATCAACAACTCGTGAGAGATAATATGGGGTCTTGAGTCACCTGTCCCATCCAATTTTACGAATTCTGGCATTCTGAACAGATTATTCAGAACCTCCTTCATGATTTCCATCGCAAAAAGGGAGAGTTGCAAGCCATTAGCATAGACGACTGTCTCATTTGAACTTGATTCGTAACCTTATCCGCTTTTACAGATCTATCTTCCTCATAGTGCACTGTGCGTCGTCCCTCCAGCGGTGATTCGAGGATACGATACGAGCTTTTCCTCGCTCATCTCTTTGTCCTTGATGAACAATAACCACTTCATCGTCATCCAACGATTTTCCTTGTTGCTCTTCAACTCGATCTTCTCCTTGACGAAATATAAGCTCCGTTTCGCTGAGGGATCAAGACGCCCCTCCCCCAGGTTAGGCGTTGTAGGAGTACGAGTAATGTACTTATGCATCTCCTCCCTTGCATACTCTTTCATCCTTCTATCCAACTCTTCCATCATCATCGTTATTAATGCACTCGTGCCTCCTCCCATCCCATCACTAGTACTGAGATCTATCAACCCCTCCTCAGTTAGAACCATACGAGTCTTCAGATTTTTAGCCTCCATTCCTAATAACAAGTCTCAGCAACCTCAAAGTAGTTTCCCACAAACGGCTCCAACTGATCTAGCTAAGATTCGGGAACCCAAACTATCAGTCCGGAAGGACTAGGATCGTATTACGAGTAGAGATAAATTGATTTAAGACTGCACTCAAAAAACAATTCATCTACCTACGTACCCAATTAGGATCAAGTCAATGTAGTTCTATGGTTTGATATATTGCTAGGGTCGTATTAGACATACGATTCTGCTTTCGAATTTATATGTATACGGGAACGTACTTCTTTGTCTATATGCTCGTTACTACCGGAGATACAAGGCTAAAACCAGACAGAATATTCTAAAGATTCCAACCTCCAATAAATGTTATGAGGGGAGTATTTATAGCACACACCCTGTACAAGTGGTTGTTGGGCATCTGTAGGCTATCAACAGGTGGCATCAATGGATGGTGGATGACTCGTACTGTGAGGTCGGGTCAAGGAACGACCTGACCCGATATTGTTACTTAGCACGGATCTAGTCTAATAAACTCGGTTTCTGGGCCTATGTTGGGACTAAGTTCCTTGTTTTGCTGATAATGGGCTTTATAACTTATTTTAGTATATCAATATATTATTCAATTATAGTCTCACTACAACATAAAGCAATCTTAACGACAAAATTTGAATTGACAATTTTAAAATTGTCACTAAATATACATAATGAGCGACAATAATTTTTACTTTGTCACAATAAAAATTTGTAGTGACAAAAGTTTCTTTAAAGTTGTCACTATTAACAATTACTGACACATGTATAATGACAAAAAAATAGAGTGATAATTATATTTGTTGTCACTAAGTTGTTACAAAAGGTGCATCACTAATTGTCAGTAGTGACAGTAATTTCTATGTCACTAACTATCGATAATGATAACTTCTATACAAATTTTCTCACTATGAAGCATGTAAAACAATAATTCTTTTTGTCACTACACATGTATAATTAGTGACAACTTTAAAAACTTTTACATTGTCACTTGATATTTTGTCACTAATGTCTTATTTTCTTGCAGTGGGTTTGGAAATACATTAATCAATACTTGACATTTTATTTTATATGCACTTCAAGAGAACGTATAACGATGCTAAACTACATAATAAAAGTATACATATATATATATATATATATATATATATATATATTATTCAGAATGACGAAATACATGAGAAAGTAACTACAAGAAAATTAATTACAGGTTCTTCTTCCTCAACCAAACAAGTGATAGACCCAAAACTTATTGGTTTAGTGGTATCCACCTCCCATTTTATGTAAGAGGTTATGAGTTCGGAGTCAGGCTGCCACACGTGTCTCTCCCTTCCTTTATGGAGCTAAATAAAGTCTTTATGACTCAATATTATAACTATCAACTCGAGTTTGTCGGGCTAAATATATAGATATCCCCTTCCTCTTGAATTAAAAGAAAAACAAAAAAAAACAAGTGATACTGATACTCACCATCAGCTTAGGACCATGCATTCCTTTAAACGAGCTAGGTCAGATAATCTATAGGGAAAATTAATATTTGGAGTAGGAATTTTTAAATTATGAAGGATACAATTTAAAAAGAATGGACCATTGCACTATTTATAATTTATTATTACATGACAACTTTCACGGAACACTACTTTTATTTATTGCTAACGGTTTCAAAACCACTTCCAATTAATTTGTTTCTGGAATTTAGTTCTTTCTCTTTGTTCTTCCGAGCAAAAAATGAAAATACATGAAAGAAAAACAAAATTACAACCATTGTGGTTTATATAGTTGTTTTCGGATGAAAACAAATTGAATAAGGAAGAGCTAATTCGATTAACTCAAGCCTCGTGATAATTCTCCACTTAGAATTACCTAACAACCCCCGCGCTCGAGTTCGATACGCTAGATGGTGGTTCAGACTTTAATACTTTGACGTGTTGTTTAAAATGGTTATTCAGACCACAATTGATAAGAAAGAACAGATAAGACAGGAAGATACAAGTCCAAATATAAAATTATCTACCAAATACTTAAATCTGATAAAACGATAAACTATATACCTCCATATTGATCCCCAGTCGTATGTTACAACGATGCTTCGAGCAAGACAATATGCTGATGTCAACGACACTTGATCACCAGGATTTGATCTACAGAATTATCTAACTTACGCTACTCCTAAGATTATGCCTACTCCTAGAGAAAAAGATGAAAACTGTGTAGAATTATTCTGTCCCTGTTCTTTTTTCCGCCTTGCCCTTTATCACGTACCCACTTCCTTTGCGGTTAGTAACCTCCTTCAACCGCGTTTTCAAATTATTTGATTGGCGCGTCTCTGAACTGGGTATCTCCCTTCTCTTTTTGGGCTTCTTTCAGTGGGCTTCTAACTTATCGGCATATCCAGTTTGGACTTTTCCATCATAAAATCAGACTGAATTGCTTTAGGTCCTTTTTCTCGATTTTCATTAGTCATTGTATGGGTTATTTTGGGCTTTCTCACTTTGAGCCCATTTCTTTGTACTCTTATTAATGAGGCTGTTTGGGCCCTTCAATTTGAGTCCATTTCTTTTTAGGTGTAAACAAATGCCCCCCTAATACACGTGAATAATTCAGAGTCACGTGTATTAAAAGACACGGTCATTCTTTCTTACTAATAGATGACCATTCAGACTCCAGGTCATCAGTAATCGTGCCTTTTATAACAGACTTTTTAATAAATTAGTAATGGACGACCATTCGGATTCCAGGTCATCAAAAGTCATGCCCTTTTGTAATAGACTTCTAATAAATTTGGCGGCTGTGAAAAGATGCGCCCTTTTGCATTCATCTTCTCCATTATCCTTCATTTAATTGCATGCGTCGCATCATTGAATAGTGACAGGCAAACATATAAACCCTTGTATTTCATTCTTGGGATACACAAGAATTCAAAATTTTCCTTTTTCTTCCTTCTCGGGCAAACTAGCGCAGAAAATCGCCATTTTCCTTCTCCTTCGATCGAGTGCTTCTTACCATTTCTTCGCAACAATGGCTTTTCCACCACACCATTCAATGCACAACCTGACCTCTTTAAATCCTCAGGCGTCTATCTTGGACTGTGAGGAAGCATCGGACCTCTTCGAGGAAATTAGGGCATTCGAAGTCCATTACTCCGATGCCAAGGTCTCCTCTCTCAATATGACATATATCGTCCCTCGATGGGCCTCCGACCGTCGCGGTCAGAATCTTAGCCATCTGGCTTTGGGTCCCCGTTTCGAGTCATCTGCTTTCGAAACAGATGCTCTGCATGTTCCCGGTCTACTCGGGACCTGGCCTTCCCTTGAGTTTGACAATGCCCCGATTTGCCTTAAGGGGTCCCGCAAATTGGCTTAAATCAACTCGACGAAACCAACCATAGGCTGGATTGGCCATACGGATACCTTTCCCTGGTTTAATCGCCTCAGTCGATTTCATGCTAAATGGGAGAATAATCGAGTATTAGGGCTAATTTGGATAGCCTGCTACCAAACCCTTCCTTTCGAACAGGTAATGACGGATGCCCTTTCTCTCTCGTGGCATCCTTCATATAACTGCTTCATATTGCCTCGAGGATTTCAAACGGTCACCCTCGAAGACGTGGCTCTTATTACCGGAGTATCGCCCTATGGGGTTGTACTTCGAACTGGTGAAGTGGAGGGTGATGCTCGAGCACTCTTAAAGGCTACCAATACCTGGTTTAAATACCATGGCAAAAGTGGAGGCGCCAATATCTCTTATTCAGGATTAGTTAAACACTTCGTCGAGACAGATGACGAGGTTACCAATTTCGAAGAGGTACTATTTTTGAATTATGTTTTCTGCCGCCTATTCATGAATGCAGGTTGTGCAGTCAACAAGACATTCTTGCCTCTGGCTGCCAATATCGCCACAACTTTGGATCCTGTCGAATTGGGTCCTTTCATTCTGGCCCACTTTTACAGGATGATGTTTCATATTTACGAAGACCCTACGAAGGTCAAGAAGGTTGCGGGTCCGTTATGGTTACTAACCTGCTGGTCATTTTTATACTACCCGGAGTTGCTAAATATTAGGACTCCATCATCCGAGGAGGAATCCCAGTCCTCGAATATTGTTCAGCCCATTTCAAATTGGGCATGTTATGGGGAAGCTACTGTAAACCTCCTGATTCCCCTCGAGAAAGCCTCCTATCTATTAGTAATATGTGTGGTGTACAACGCCTTGCACCTCTCGACATGGTGCCCATTCTTCGAAACCAGATATGATCAGGCCCCGAATCATTGGTCCCATGTGGCCCTGCCATCTTGGCTACTCGAGGTTGATTCCCTAAGGTGGACTGATGACGATCGCCCGTATTGGTGATCTATCCTTTCCTCTCGAGATCTCCTATATGCGGATAACAATCCCGGAGTTGAGGTTTACAATCCTCAGGTATTCCTTCAATATTCTTCATATTCTATATTTTGAGTGAATTTGAGTGAATACCTTCTTTTATTTATATATTACCCTTTTTTACACTTGTGCTCGAGACAGTTTGGCATTAGCCAAAGCTTTGCTCTGCCTTTTTTGGGCACTTTGAATCGCCCATGGTCAGGTAGATCAAATATCTTTCCCAAGACAAAAAGGAAATTGGCCGAGGTAACCATTCGAGGAAAACCTTCCAGCCAGGTTGTCGTTTCTCCTATCCCGGCCTTTTGTAGGATCCTTCGAGTGGATCCCCAATTTGCCGAGTTCAGGAATCAAGTCTTGCAGCGCAACTTCTCGAGGCAAATCATTTGAAAGTTGGTCATGGATGCTACAAGACTCTGTTCGGGATCCGTCCAATTGAATGCACTATCAGCAGTGCTGTCTTCTGAGGTATGGGTAACGAAAGATCTTCCTTTTTTCATTTTCGTTCTGTACTTTAAAGTATCTTGATCTTTTGACTTCGGTTTATATAAACAGGACGAGGTATATGTTATCTCCTTTTCACTCACATCGGGGTGGAGATTCGAGAGGGATAACCCCTCAGCCCAAGCCCATGAGAGGCTTTACCAGGCTCTTCGATAATCTGAAGCTCTAGCGGCGCCTCCTCTCAGATCTATTCCACCTGCCCGCCCCTCGAGGGAAGATAAGGCCAAGGCCCCAGCTACTGCTACATCTCCACCTATCACTCGAAGACGCATTACCATTTGAGAACCTTCCCCAACTCTTCATACTGTTGCCGAGGACGAATATGAAGATGAGGATGTGCCTATGATATTCCAAAGGCGTAAATTACATGGGTCTTTGGAGGCTAGTAGGTTTTTCCTTACCTATTCACGAATTTTGTGCTATCTTACTTTGTTTATATTAAAAAGTATTTGTATACAGGCCCTTCGAGTGAGACCCCTTCTAGAGTGATTCCTTCGCCAGAAACCACGTATGCTGAAACTCCAGTAATCGAGATAGAAGATGAGGCCGAATTGGATATGCCCTTACTGGCAGATATTCCATTCGAGGAGCCCTCACATAATATCCCATCCCCTTCAGGAGAACGTACTTAAATCCTCGAGGACCATTCCTCAGGTATGTCTCCTATAGATAACTTTATTTTTGCTTGTACAACAATTTCTTAGACTGGATTTTCACAAATCCTTCGTTTTGTAGATTCTGAAGAGACCTCAGTAGAGAAGCCTGCCCTTGTGGCGGAAGAGGAAGCCACTGGTGAAGGAGCTCTCGAGTTGGGTTCCCCATAGCCTACCAAACGCACTGCTGAAGTCCCACCATTCGAAGGTAAGGTTAACTATGTCAACATTTGCTCAATACGACTATTATGATTTAACCTTTTATTCCTTTAGGTATTGAAATCACCCCTGAGGAAATTCTCGAAGATCAAATCGTGACTCAATCTCTTGAGATCGGGGATGCCCCATCTAATTCAAATGAAGTTGTGCCTACAAATTTTGTCTCACTCGAAAGTAAGCATATTTGTTATGTTATTGTACATCGTGTGCATGATTCTTTATGTCCCTTAAGTTACTTCGTGTATTATTCCCAGGGAATGTTGAACTCATGTCCTTCTCGAGGGCTGATTTAGGCAAAGCTCTTACTGCTATCAAACTTGATCCGACCAACCAAGAGCTGCTTGGGAGGACTCGTTCGCTCCTGGATGGTGCAACACCGAGGATTGCTTTCAGTGTCGTCCTATGTTTGTCGCGGCGAGGCAGGTGTTCGAGAGTCGCCTGACGGCTATCCAAGGTTTGATCGATCAGGGTCTTACCCCTTTCGAGGAAGAGATTCAGCCTACAGGATCCCAGCAATTGGGTCAACTTCAGGTTCGAGTTCCCACTCTGAAAAATACTCGAGCAAATTATCTGGCCCAAGTCGCAGAACTAGATGACAGAATCACTAGTCTACAAGCCGAGAGGGACCACCTTCTAGATCTGGCCAACAATACTGGTGAGGAATTGGCGGTTGTTAACGATCAAATTGCTCTACTCACACAGGAGTTCGAGACGGTGGTGAAGTCAGCCTTGCTCGAGAAGGACGCCTTCATTCTAGTTTTAAATGTATTGATAGACTCTTTACGTTTTCTAGAGTAGTTATGTAGATTATTACTTTCGAGTAGTAATTTTCTACTCTAATGATTGTTTATAAACAAGTTGCCAGTTTCTGGCATTCTTTCGAATATAATATCTGCGTTTTCTTGCCATATACTTGGCGTATATTTCTTCAAATGTTTTGCATTTAAACTCCTTCCATATTCTTTACCATTTAAATGCTAAAGTCTAGATGAGTTTCCCGATAATTTGCTTGAGATTGAAAATGGTCCTTTCCATTTAGGCGACCAGTTTCCAAAAAATGATCTTTCGAGCCTTCTGGCAATATTATTTTCCAGACTAAGTCCCCTACTTCAAAGGATCTTATCTTGACCTTTTTATTATAAATTTTTTCCACTTTCTTTTTCTGGAGTTCAATTTGCTGTAATGCCATTATTTGAATCATTTCATGATCTAGCTTTTCGATGGTCATATTGTCGACATACTCTTTTTATGTGAGTTTCGATTGCTCTAAAATTCTTTTTGACTTAATGTTTATTTCCATTGGTATAACAGCCTCGTGACTGTACACTAATTGAAAAGGTGTAACCCCTAGGCTATCCTTTTTGATAGTCCTTAACGCCCATAAAGTATCAATAAGTAATCCGTGCCAAATCTTAGGATTGTTTTGTATCATTTTCGAGATACATCCTTTAATTAACCTATTTAAAGATTCAGCCTGTCCGTTTGCTTGAGCATAATAAGGGGTTGAATTTAACAACCTTATCTTAAACTGACTCAGAAATTCGAATATCTCTGTGCTGTTGAAAACCCTAGCCTGGTCAAAAGTTATAGACTCAGGTATCCCGAATGGAGTTATGATATATTCCTTAATGAAATCAACCACCATCTTCGAATTGATGTTCTCGAAGGCCTTAGCCTCAACCTATTTAGTAAAGTAGTCTGTAGCTACTAAAATATAACTGTGCCTCTTCGAAGAAGCTGGTTTTATCTCACCTATGATATCTATAGCCCATCCTTGAGATGGCCACGGCTTCACAATTGAATTAAGCTCCATAGTGGGCTGTCTTAACACTCTACCATGTTTTTGACACTGTTTGCATCCTTTTGCATAATTTATGCAATCTCGAAGGACAGTGGGCCAGTGAAAACCATGTCGATGTATCAGCCATCTCATATTTTGGCCAGCTTGATGAGCCCCACAAATCTCCTCGTGGGTTTTCGCCATTATAACCAAAGCGTCCTCTAAATCGAGGCACTTTAGTAAAACTCCTTGAGGGTCTTTTCAATATAACTCTTACCCGTCATAAAAATAATGGTGAGCCATTAGTTTTAACTTATTCGAAAATTCTCCTTTGGCTGGATCCTTCAAGTATTCTATAATCTCGAGACGCCAATCTTCCTTTTGTTTAAAGATATCAATTTTATTAACTTGCAACGCCCTTTGTTCGAAAGGTAGCAGAATCCTTGTTTCGAGTTGAATTGTTGACTCGAGTAAGTCAGGATCGATCCTATATCCTGATGCCATTTGTGCCAGATCATTGGAAATTTGAATTTGATTCCTTTCCCTTGACACGTGCGTAATTTTTACTGAATCGAAATAGCTTAATAGTTGATGTACTCGAGCATACAAGGCTATTGCTACTGGGCTGATACATTTAAATATTCCCTTTACTTGATTTGTGATCAACTGGGAATCTCCCTTTATCTCTATATCTCCTGCACCCATATCGAGTAATATTTCTAATCCCAAAATGAGAGCTTCATATTCTGCTCTGTTATTTGTGCAATTTCCCTCGATTTTTGCATACATTTTGGTGATCATCTTTGATGGAGATATGATATATATACCTACTCCAGCACCATCTCGAGTACTTGATCCATCAAAATACAAAATCCAAGGGATCTTGTGAGTGAAATCAACCTCGAGAGTCTCAAGCAATTCGTTTTTTATTGGAGGGTGATCAGCCAAGAAATCGGCTATCACTTGACTTTTTACAGCCTTTTGAGGCACATAACACAAATCAAACTGGAGCAGACTGAGACTCCATTTTCTCAATCGTCCTCTCATCAAAGGTTGATTGATCATGAACTTAATCACGTCCGTTGGTGAGACCACTTCGATCGAATAGGACATGAAATAGTGCCTCGGTTTGACTGAGGCAAAGTATAAACTTAAACACCATTTTTCGATTGAGGTGTATCTCTTTTCTGTATCATTTAACAGTTTACTTAAATAAAAAATAGATTGTTCGTAGCCTCTGTCATTTTCTTATACCATAAGACAACCAACTGAATGATTAGCCATTGATGTATATAATCTGAACTTTTTCCCTTTTCGAGGAGGGATTAAAATCGGAGATTGTGTTAAATAACTTTTTATGGCTTCGAAAGCTTCTTGCTGTTTTTCTCCCTGACAAACTCACCTTCATCTTTCAAACGCAAAATAGGTGAGAATGCTTCTGTTTTTTCAGCTAAATTAGATATGAATCTTCGTAAGAAATTGACCTGCCCTAGAAAACGCTGTAGCTCTTTCTTATTCCTCGGAGGCTTGGCTTCCAAGATAGCCTTGGCTTTGTTTCGGGCCACCTCTATGCCTCGATTATGAATTACGAATCCTAGAAAGTTTCCAGCTTCTACACCGAAAGCACATTTCAATGGACTCATCTTTAACTTAAAATGCCTCATTCGTTCGAAGGCTTCGGTCAATGATTTCAAGTGATCTTGATATGTTTGTGCTTTGACCACTATGTCATCTATATATATTCCGAGGGATTTTCCAATCAAGTCATGGAACATATAATTCATGGTCCTTTGGTACGTAGCCCTAACATTTTTCAATCCAAAGGGCATAGCATTCCATTCGAAGGTTCCTATAGAACCTGGGCATCGAAATGTCGTTTTGTTCCTGTCTACTTCGGATATTTTTAACTGATAATACCCATAGTAGCCATCCATAAAGGACATTACTTTATGCTTTGCAGCCACGTCGATCAAGACATCAGCCATAGGCATAGGATATTCATTTTTAGGTGTGGCTCTATTCAGATCTCGAAAGTCAATACAAATTCTTACTTTCCCATTTTTCTTGATTACTGGGACTATATTTGCCAACCATTCAACGTATCGAGCTGGTCTTATGAAATTGGCTTCTACCAACTTTTCAATTTCCTCTTTGATTACATCCATCAAATCTGGAGACAATCGATGAGGTGCCTGTATTACTGGCTTAAAGCCATTCATGGCGAGCTATATTCATATATTCTCCGGGCATCTCGTGATGTGCCCATGCGAAGCAACCTTTAAATTGATATAAGATCCTTATCAATTTCTCCTTTTCGAATTGATCTAATTTCGAACTTATATAAGTCATTCTTAGATCCTCTGCCATTCCAAGATTGACTTCCTCTAGGGGATCTTGGATATCTTTCCTGATATCCCCATCAGGTTCCATAACCCATTGCTCGAACGTATGAGCTGAACAATTCCCTTCGATTTCGAAACATTCAATCAAGCTATGATTAACATATGCATCACTCTCTTCGACTAAAACATGCTTGTAATTACATAGATTCGTCATAACATTTTCGATTAACAACCTCTGAAACAAACATTCGGTTACATAAGCATAATTGTCTTTGTCCATTAAAGCTAAATAAAGGAAAATTACAAAGTCCCTAAATCGATCTAGGCCACTCTATCATCTACTTCATCTGTAGATTGATCTTTGTCTTTTCGTATAATGAGGCTTTTTTCTTCATATTCTATTCCTGCCGTTTCGATGGCTGGTAACTCCATTTCTTGGCTGTCTTTTACTTTGGCTCCTCTAGCCAAGTACCTAGCATGGACAATGTGAGTATCAATGAACTACGAATTTTGTTCGGCTTTTATAATCTCGAATTTATGTCCATTCCAACAAACTAAAACATGATACAAGGTTGAAGGGATACAATAATTTTGATGTATCCAATCCCTCCCCAATAAGGCATTAAACGATGATGCATTCATGTTGACCACGAAAAAGGCAGAGTATGAACTCTGAGTCCCAACCTTTATCCGGCAGGGTAGGACCCCGGCTACTAGAGTAGCTTGCCCAGAAAAACCATAGACTGACACATCAGTGCTGACTAGGTCGTTCACTATTTTTCCTAATCTTGTTACACTACTACAAAAATACACTATTACAGCGCACCTATTACAGTGGTTTTTAGAAAACCGCTGAACGGAGGGATCTATTACAGCGATTTTTTGGTGAACAGCTGTAATAGGTTACAGGATGGGACCAATTACAGCGGTTTTTTGGAAAACCGCCGTAATTGATTTAAAAAATAAAATAAAATAAAAATTCAATTGCCCCACCCATTTCCCCCCTCCCCCCCAAATCGGCCAAATCCCCCTCCCCCCCCCCTCTCTCTCTCTCTCTCTCTCTCAACTTTCTCTACTCTCTCTCTCTCTCACTTAACTCCCCCCACCGCCGCCACTCTCGCCCATCCCCTCTCTCTCTCTCTCAACTCTCTCACACACTCATCTCTCTCTACTCTCTCTCTCTCACTCAACTCCCCCCACCGCCGCCACCACCACTTCCACTTCGCCCCTACCACCATTATACTCTCTCTCTCTCTACTACTCTATATCTCTTGCTATCTATATATATATATATATATATATATATATATATATATATATACACACACACCACATATATCCCCACCACCACCACACCCACCATATACCGCCACCACCACCACCGTATTCCGCCGCCGCTGCCGCCGCGCCGCTCGTCTCTCTCTCGACTCTCTCTCACCCTATAGGTATATACTTATATATATATATATATATGTTTATATATGTTATGAAATTAGGGTTTTATATGTTAATAGTTTGATTTTTATTATACATATGTTATGTTAATTGGGGTTTTGTGAATATATAATGTGGGTTATAAGTTAATATCTTGATTGTTGTTATATATATGTGTTATGTTAATTGGGTTTTGTGAATTATATGTAAATATTTGTTATATATATATATGTTATGTTATGTAAATATGTATACATACACACACACACATATATAGAGTATAGAGTTTGAGTTAGATAAATATTTGTGTATGTATATTTTGTGTATGTGTGGATGTCACTACTACAGAAATGACCTATAACAGCGGTTTTTTTGGGCCTATTACAGCGGTTTTGAACCGCTGTCATAGGTACCGCTGGCATAGGTCAAAACCATATGACAGCGGTTCCGGAACCGCTGTCATAGGTCACCCTATGACAGCGGTTCTATAGAAACCGCTGCAGTAGGGTGACCCTATGACAGCGGTTTCGGCGGAACCGCTGTCATAGGGTCATTTATTCAAAAAAAAAATGAAATTGGACCCTATGACAGCGGTTCCGGCTGAACCGCTGTCATAGGGTGGTTTATTTTTTTTTTTAATTTTATTTTATCGTTTATAATGTTGCCATGTCGGAATGACACGAAATTCGCACGGTCATAGAGAAACGACATTCTGAACAAAACGCAAATCATTTTGCGCTCTCGTGATTTTAGCCATCCGAGATTGTTTAAGGCCTCAAATACGCATTTTATTACAAAGATACGTATTTTTGTAATAAAACGCGTATTTGAGGCCTTAAACGATCTCGGATGGCTAAAATCACGAGAGCGCAAGACAAAGTCTTGCGTTTTGTTCAGAATGTCGTTTCTCTATGATCTTGTGAATTTCGTGTCATTCCAACATCGCAAAATTTCAACCGAGAAATATTTTCATAAATACACAAATATACGTACACCCACACATACACAAATATACGTACACCCACACATACACAAATATACGTACACCCACACATACATAAATATACGTACACCCACACATACACAAATATACATACACCCATCAACATATACACAAATATACATACACCCATCCACATATATACATACACAAATATACACACACCCACACATACACAAATACACCCATTAACATATACACATATATGCATACACCCATGAACATATACACAAATATACATACACCCATCCACATATATACATACACAAATATTCATACACAAATATACATACACACACATACACAAATACACATACACCCACATATACACAAATATAAATACACCCACACATACACAAATATACATACACCCACACATATATGCATACAACCACATATACATACATCTATATATACTCTGTATGTGTGTGTGTATATATATATATATTTATATTTATCTAAAAAAAATACCAAAACTAAATGGAAGAAGGCGGCAGCGGCGGAGGTGGGCGGCGGAGGCGGCGGCGGAGGCGGAGGTGGGCGTCGGCGGCGGCGGTCCTATACCGAGAGAGAGAGAACTAGATCTAGAAATCGAGAGAGAAGCCGAGAGAGAGAGAAGTAGATCTAAAAATAGAGAGAGAAACCGAGAGGGGCGGTGGACGGCGGCGGCGGCGGTGGTGGTGAGAGAGTTGAGAGAGAGAGAGAGAGTGAGTGAGTGAGAGTGAGAGTGAGAGAGAGGGGGGGCCGGTTTGAAATAAACCCGCCCAAAATTTGAACTTTTGGCAGCGGTTCGGGCGAACCGCTGCCACAAAGTGAACTTTTGGCAGCGGTTTGGCCGAACCGCTGCCAAAAGTTCACTTTGTGGCAGCGGTTCTGCCCGAACCGCTGCTAAAAGTTCACTTATGGCAGCGGTTTGGCCGAACCGCTGCCAAAAGTTCACTTATGGCAGCGGTTTGGCCGAATCGCTGCCAAAAGTTCAAATTTTTTATTTTTTTTGACACCTATGACAGCGGTTCGGCTTGAACCGCTGTCATAGGTCCGAACCGAGTGCCCCCTATTACAGCAGTTTTCAAAACCGCTGTCATAGGTGCGCTGTAACAGGACTTTTTTGTGGTAGAGTGTATGTATATTTGTGTATATATGGGTGTATATATATATATATATTTATGTATGTGTGGGTGTTTGTATTTGTGTATATGTGGATGTATGTATATATATTTGTGTATATGTGGGTGTACGTATATATATTTATGTATGTGTGGGTGTATGTATTTGTGTATATGTGGATGTATATAATTTGTGTATGTGTGGGTGTATGTTTTTTTGTGTATAGCTGGGTGTTAATTACATTTAATTTGGGATTAAATTGTGGTTATTTTGTAGTTTAAGGTACATTGATCCAACTGGTGATCTTTATTTGTACTTAGTTGTTGAAAATATAATACTTTATTTGTAGTTTTATGTGATTTATGTGATCCAACTAGTGATCAATATTTATAAAATGATGCTTTATGTTTAATTTTATGTGATTTATATGATCCAACTGGTGATCAATATTTGAAGTTGCTTGAAATATGTTGCTTTATGTGATCCAATTGGTGATCAATATTTTCGTATAGTGAGATCGACATTTTGGGTTTGTTGTGGGTGAAAGATTAGAATGTTGGGTTTGTTGTGGTTGAAAGATGCGAATTTTGTTGGTTGCAAGTTTGGGGGAAGATTAAGTCAAGAACTTGGTAAAAAAATTTACGTCGTTACTCTGCCGAATTTTTTCTAGAATAATGGGAAATAAATTAAAATAAAAATTATTTAATTAATTCAACTATGAAGTGATATTAAAATTGTTTAATTTAATTAATTCAGAATCAAGATGGATCGAAGTTGGATATTAGCAGATCGTATGTCCGAGCAATATGAGAAAGGGGTGAAAGAATTCATCAATTTTGCGATTAAGCATGCATCAGATCGGACTAGAATCAGTTGCCCGTGTTTACGTTGTTGTTTTGGAAAGAGAATTAGTCCACGTGAATTAGAAGATCATTGGTGTGTAATGGAATTGATAAAAGCTACACATGTTGGACAAGACACGGTGAGAGCAGTGTCACCTCAGATGATTTGGGTGGTACATCATATCGATCGTGAGATTTGGACACGAATGATTATGAGCCTGATCGTTTGAAGGATATGACCAATGTGGTTGAGGAGGATTTGTGAAATTGTCCCAAGATGTTTGACAATTTGACAAGTGATTCAAAGACACTGTATAGTGGTAGTAAATTCACAAGATTGAAAGCAGTCCTAAACCTCTACAAGTCAAAAGCCAACAATGGGTGGAGTGATAAGAGTTTCACAGACTTAATTGATCTATTCAAAAACATGTTACCCAAGGATAATGTGTTACCTAATCGTACTTAAGAGGCTAAGAAGATGTTAACCTCAATTGGCATGGGATATGAGAGGATACATGCCTATCTCAATGATTGCCTATTGTTTAGAACTGACTATGCATCATCGAAGGTTTGTCCAAAATGTGGCGCCTCGCGGTACAAGAAGAATGGATATGCTCCTGTCAAAACCATGTGGTATTTGCCCATAATACCATGATTTAGGCGCATGTACAGTAGTAAAGAGTTGGCCAAGGACTTGACATGTCATGCTGATAGAAGGCTTGAAGAAAGGATTGAAGATGACAAGACTCGACGCCCCTCAGATTCTCCTCAATGGAAAAAGATCGATGATGATTTTCCTGAATTTGGTGAAGAATCAAGAAACCTTCGCCTTGTATTGGCTACAGATGGCATGAACCCTCATGGCTTGCAAAGTAGCTCACATAGTACATGGCCGGTGATTTTGATGTTCTACAACCTCTCCCCATCGCGATGCATGAAGCGAGAACATATAATGATGCCTATACTCATTCCTGGGCCAAAACAATCTGGAAATGATATAGATGTCTACTTGGCTCCTTTAATTGAGGATTTGAAGGTGTTGTGGGAGACCGGTGTTCAAGTATATGATGGGTTCAGAGAAGAAAATTTCGATCTTAGAGTCATGTTATTTGGAACAATCAATGATTTTCCGGCAAGAGCAAACCTCGAGGGATATGGTGTACATGGCCAATGTGGATGCCCCATATGTGTCAAGAGTACAGATCAATATCGATTGACACACTCTCAGAAATATGCATTCCAAGGGCATCGGAGATGGCTAAATCAAAACCATAGATATCGTCGGTGGAAAAAAGCTTTCAATGGGAATATTGAAGAAGGCCGAGCTCCTAAGTGCTTGACTGGTGAAGAAGTGTTTGAGAATATAAAAGACTTCGATGTTAAATTTGGAAAGACTTTTGCAGGTGGGCTTGCAAAAACTAGGTGGAAAAAAAGGTCAATTTTCTTTGAGTTGCCGTATTGGACGTCTTTACATGTTAGACATTTTCTTGATATTATGCATATTGAGAAAAATGTATTTGATAGTGTCATTGGTACACTTCTAAATGTGCCCGGAAAGACAAAAGATGGCGTAAAGGCAAGGTTAGACTTGGTTGAAATGAAGATAAGAGAAAAATTGGCACCAACAAATAAGGAAAAACGTACTTATTTGCCTCCAGCAGCTCACACTCTATCCAGGAAAGAAAAAATTGCATTATGTGAGTTTCTTAATGGAGTGAAAGTTCCAGAAGGGTATTCTTCAAACATTAGCAGTCTTGTATCAATGAAGAACTTGAAGCTAAAGCACATGAAGACTCACGATTGTCATGTGATCATGGATCATTTGCTACCAATTGCTATACGGGCCATTTTGCCAAAAAAGGTGAGAGAAACTATAACCTCATTATGTTTCTTCTTCAAAGCAATGTGGAGCAAGGTGTTTGATCCTGAACAATTGCCTGCACTTCAGAAACAAATTGCCATCACTTTGTGCGAGCTTGAGATGTATTTTCCACCAGCGTTTTTTGATATAATGACTCCTCTACCTATTCACTTGGTTAGAGAGACACAACTATGTGGACCGGATTTTATGAGATCTATGTATCCGGATGAGCGTTATATGAAGGTATTAAAAGGCTACGTGAAAAATCGTAGTCGACCGGAAGGTTGCATTGTTGAACGGTACATAGTTGATGAAGCGATTACATTTTGCATAGAATATTTGAAAGATTCTAATGTTGCAGAGCTTCCAAAGCCTCATGTTGTGGGAGGGAGAACAGAAGGAGAAAGCGTGCTTGGAAAACAATTAGTTAGTGTTCCTTGCACACAAAGGGATCAGGCACACCTATATGTGCTCCACAACACCGATGAGGTTGAGCCATATGTTCAAGAGCACAAGGATCAACTTAGGAGATTAAATCCAAATAACAATGAGAGTTGGATTTCAAGAGAGCATAATAAGAGTTTCTCTGATTGGTTTCGAAAGCATATTCACGAGAAACAGAACGAGAATCCACTTTCAGTTTCAGATAAATTGGCACGGTTGTCGATGGGACCGGGCAGACTTGTATTTTGTCATTCAGGTTATCGTATAAATGGTCGCACATTCTATACAAAAGACCAAGATGAACAGAGTACAATGCAGAATAGTGGGGGTGAGTCTTGTAGCTTAAGCAATGCATATCTCAAGTGCGAGATATAATAACCCTATCTATGCTCATTTATCATATTATGGGGTGATTGAACATATATGGGAGCTGGATTATAGTTGGTTTCAGGTGCTTGTATTTGGGTGTAGGTGGGCTAACAATAAAAATGGTGTCGATAATAGTGAAATAGGCTTCACTCGAGTAGACCTTGAGAGGGTGGGTTACAAAGATGAACCTTTCATTTTGGCATCACAAGCTACGCAAGTGTTTTTTGTCACCGATCCTATTGATAAAAGGTGGTCAATAATTTTATCGGCAAACAAAAATACTTGTATGGAGGATGATAGTTCATATAGTGCTGATGATGGAGAAAATTCTATCTTACCTGATTCACAAGCCACTGATAGTGATGGTGACTTGGATATCAGTGATGATGAATTGTATATGCGACAAGATCACCAAGAGGGGATATGGATTAATCCATCTATTCGTCGACATACTAAACAAAAGGGTCGTACTGAGGGGAAGCAAAAGACTACTAAGTCAACGACAAAAAGAAAACGATGAAAGGTATTTGAACTTATGTGATAATTATATGATATACTTATTTCCTAAACTTTTCTTCATATAAGCACCTGTTAGTGTATGAGTCAGGGTGTCTCTTGTTAGTTTATGAATTGAAAAATTATGTTGTTGCATAATGAAACTAACTTCTGTATTTTTTGCTTTTGTAGGTCGATATTGTATACCGGCGCCACCGCCACAGCCACAACCGCTCTCTCCTCCTCCTCTACGACCACCACCGCCCCCTTCACCACTACCACGACCATCACCGTAAGCTTCTTCTCTCTCGCTCTCTCTATATGATAATGAGTATTATTATTTGAATACATATCACGAGTATAGCGTGTTTGTTGATATGTATTTTGATTATGTATCGTGATTGGATCAATACGTGTTGTTTTGTTGACATCGTTTAATGCATTTATGGTTTTGTGAAATTTGATTGGTTTTGTGAAAGAATTGATGGATTGGTTTTGTTATTTGCAATTTTGGGGGAAGATTAAGTCGAGAACTTGGTAAAAAAATTTGCGTCGTTACTCTGCCGAATTTTTTCTAAAATAATGGTGGCGTTACTTAGTACTGTATATTTGGTATATGAATCTAAATTTTATATTTTTGGCTTCTGTAGGTCAAAGGATTCTGGGGCTGCTGCATACAAACGTGTTGAAAGTGAGATACGTAGAGGTATCGCTGCAATGAAAAAAGTCATAAATGCCAGAAGTAAAGGCTTAAAGCTACCAGTCGGCTGGAATTGGAATGGCCAACCAATTGACCCAAATAAATCAACATTTGTTGGTTACATTGGAGTCATAGCTCGTAACAGGGTGCCGATTACCATCAGTGATTGGCGACACGTTTCGGAAGCAACAAAATCAGCAATTTGGAATGAAATAGCTGTAAGTTGGTTATTATCATGTTTCTAATTGGTTAATGTATTTTTTGTTTACTCAATTTTCTCAAAATTATAATTTCATATATACTTTGTTGTTTGTTTTTCATAGTTGGCCTTTGATATTGACGAAAGTAGACAAAAATTTGTCATGGCCGAAGCTGGAAAGTTAGCGCGAAACTTCAGGAGCTTCTTGAGCAGAGTGTGGGTAGAGGATGATAATGGGAATATTAATTCCAGCCCACCCCAAAAATATAATATATTTATAGAAGATTGGATAGCGTTTTTACATATACGGCAAAGTGAACCTTTCCTGGTAATTATTTTAATTTACGGTTTCATTTGTTGCATATTGCGTTTATATGAACATTGACTAATGCTTTGATTATGTAATGAACAACAATTAAGTAGGGACAATTCAGAAAGAGCAAAGGACCCTGAATATCCCTATAGGAAATCACGTGTTGGATATGGTCAACTGGAGCATATTGAGGTATGTAGTTCGTTTAACAGTGAATCATTACAAGTTTTCTAATAAAAATTTCTTGTTAATATATATATATATATATATATTTAATCATAATATAGATGGAAAAAAGAAAGGAAGCTGGGTCAGACACCTCAGACGTGACACGAGCACTCGTGTGGAGGATTGCACATTCTGACAGCCAGCATAACATTGATAATGTCAATTTTAAAAGAGTAGTGCATGAAATTGTGAGTTATTTGCAATTTTAGCTATATCATGTGTTGAATGTATTATTACATAAGTGCTTATCACAGGAGGGTAGCAATAGTGGAAGCGAGAGGACCCGGAATGATATATTGGCTAAAGCTCTTAACAAGAAGGAGCATTCGGGTCGCGTTAGGGGAGTAGGCTTTGGGGTATCACAAAAACACTATTTTATTGACAAAAAGCCTTCTAAAGATGAGGAGATTGATAACTTGAAAAACATGGTGCACATGCTCACTGCATCACTATCCTCATTGCAACGCGAGTTTGACGAGCATAAGGCATCTGGGTCGCAGTAGCCACATGAAGATGAGGCGGTTTCTTTGAAAGATAGCTGCCCAGATCCAGTTAAGAACCTTCCTCAGGTAATGATATGAAATTATTAAGTGATCATATAACTTGCAATTCATTAAAATACACAAAATTTTCTAATATAATGGCATATATATATATATATATTTTATATATGTAGGTTGTGGCGCCATGTCAATTGTCACTTTCAACACCGTCTTATCGTTTGGTGATTAAAGGACAAATATACAATCGACCAGATGATAGAACGCTGCATACACTTCCATTACCCACCCACCTTGTGAAAGTGATGATTGACATTGCAATTGAAGATATTGCACTCCTACAAGTCCCTCTCGCTGATGAAGGAGTGTTCACAGTTTCTGAGGATGTGGGATACATTGTTGCTTGGCCTAAGAGTCTTGTCACTATCAGTGATGCATCGATACGTAATTATTAATACCTAGCCATTAATAAATTATAACAATTGTTTAAGGTTACTAAATATACTTTGGTTTGTAACATTCACGTTGGTTTTCTTTGCTTAAATAGTTTCTTGGAAAATACAAATCATCAGTTGGAAAACATAAATCAGAGATGACGAAGCACTCAGCTGTCAAACGAACACCTCCTGTGGCCAATCCTTCATGTGAAGATGACAGAGCAGCAGACGTAACAGCTGATCATCAACTCCCTCAGCCACTTGTAACTCTTGAAAAGTACTTGCAAATAATGCCTATTGAACAATTGATCGCTACAAACATTCCCGTGGCAATCTCTAATAACGAACCCTATCAAGAGTATCTTGGGCGGGAGGAGATCTGTCATTTTTTGCACAAAGAACAAATAGGAGTCTCTATCATTTCAGTTTACATCAAGTTTTTAAATATGAATTAAAAAAAGTTAGATTATAAATTATTTTACTGCATTAATTTGAACTATGTTTATTTTCTTGTTCAAATTTATTTTATGCTCAATTTAGTTGTTTGTGGTCTAAGTACGTGGTCTCCGAAGAGAAAACAAATAATTTCGGGTTCCTTAGCCCACATACTATAGTTGCGGGAGCGGGTATTACTCCCTCTCAGCGTATCTTACAAGTGCAATATATAACAAATGCCATGAAAGATTGTGCACATGGGAAGTTGTTTATTGCACCTTACAACACCGGGTGAGTTACTAAACACCCAACTTTATTTTGTAAAATTTGTTACGTACGCAAAACTAATTTTGAACTTATCTTTTGAATGCTTTTTAATTTAGGGGACATTAGGTGTTGCTTGTGATTGATACAATTAAAGAGATCATTTATTATCTGGATTCTTTACACGTTGATTCGAATAACCGACCTGATATGAAAGAAACAATCAATCAGTAACTTTTTCATTCAACTTACGTGATTCATTATATTTAATATTAATTTTAAAATGTATATATCTTCCTGGATTTCACATGTATATTTGCTTGATATTGACATCTTTCCGTGTTTTTTGATGTTTTTAACAGTGCTGTGTTGATGTCTCGTGCAAATCGTAACACCCAAAAGGCCAAATCCAAAAAAATGGCCTGTAAATGGACTTCTATAAAGGTTAGTGTAATTTTATGTTTTCGAGAGATTATTCGTATAAACGTTATTGTTCTAATACAATTTTTGATTTCAATTTTGTGGTGCCCATGCAGTTAAACGACAAAGATTGTGGCTTCTTTGTTATGAAATTCATGAAGGATATTATTAGCCACGGAGAATCTACAATCCCACCAGCGGTATGCATAATCCTAATTAATACTCATCATCAAATTCTAATTTCCCTTTATAAGTTATTAAACCTTTGTTGTGTTTTCAATCTCTATCGTGCAGTACTTTCCTGATTGTCAATACGTCACTTACTCTATAGAGCAGCTTGATGAAGTACGTGGCGAATTGGCACAATATATTTTCCAATGCGCTTTTGGTATGGTGTAAATTGTAGATTGTTGTAAATTTTTATTTGATTTGTTGTATTTAATTGATTGTAAACTCGTTATCATTTGTTGGAGATTATGCGTAATGGAACAATACATTTGTTGGCTTTTGTTGTTAGAGATGATCATTTAATTTGGTGAAGTTAATTTTGGGTTTCACGTTTGTTGTTTCTGTTGAATTGATTTTATGGTTTGTTGTGTTGGTGTGTTGAATTTTGAGCTTATGGAAAGCTGGTTTCAATATTGTACAGTACAGCAAGAAAAAAAATAAAAATAAAATAAAAAATATACCTATTATAGCGGTTTTTCAAAAAACCGCTATAACTCACATAGAAAAAAAAATCGGAGAAAACCTGTTACAGCGGTTCGGAGAAAAACCACTGTAATAGGTTTGACCAATTACAGCGGTTTGTTTCCGAACCGCTGTAATTGGCCTGAACCAATTACAGCGGTACCTGTTACAGCGGTTAAAACCGCTGTAATAGGTAAAAAAAAACCCGCTGTAATAGGTCATTTCTGTAGTAGTGTTAACGTTTTTTCGGGCATAATGTTAAAAGTGGCACCATTGTCAACTAATACTTTGCTAATTTTAATGCCTTCGATCTCGGCTTTTACAAATAAAGGTCGCATATGGTTATTATCGATCTTTTCTTTCGAGAATAAAAGATCGACTAAATTTTCATTATCTGTTTTTGTCTCCAATAATTTGTTGCTAGGAATTTCTAACCTCGAAATATTACCTGACTCAGAGATGGTCATCATCACAAGCAAATTTGATTCTTCATCCATTGAGTCTTCTTGTGCGGCGAATGCCGCTGGCAAAACCGTCACCATGTTCACATCTTTATCCTCTTCGAACTGCAGGGCTCTTTTTAGAGATGCTTGTTTTGCTTTTAGATCATCTTCGTTTGCTGCTTCTTCGTAAGCAGAGTCTCCTAATAGGATATCCAAGTCGTCGCCTGACTCGAAGTCATCCAAGTTTTCATCTTCTTCGAACTTTGCACTCTTCCCTTTCAAGCAAGTGTCCTTGAATTGGTCACTCAACTGGTCAATGTCTTTCTCATACTCGTCATCCTCGAGTTTTGTTCCCATCTTGGCTTTCAGCAGGCCCTTGCTCAAAAATTCTTCTTTGATTCGAAGGTTGGAAATAACAGCTTCTTGCTGCATCTCTAAAGCCACAACAGCTCGAGAATAAACCACCTGTTGCTTAATATTCTTCTGGCGGTTATTTCTCTTCCTCTCGACCTGCTTGCTGGATTCACTCAAATAGCTAAACGGTGACTCCTTGCCTGCTGACGGAGGCATAACATAACCTCTGCCACCCCTTCCTCGAAAGTGCCGATTGTAGGGCCAAAAATTGAAGCTATTGTTCTCGTACCTTTGCCTCTTGTTCCACTCCCTTTTGTAGGCTGGCACCCAATCAGGATCATTCGGGATCACTTGTAACCTTACTAACTCGTAGTGCAGGGTGTCAACACATTGACTGCAGAGCACCTTCTGCATCTGAGTAAGGTTGTTCACAACTTTCGAAGGGGTTTGATAAATGATCTCACACTTGGGGATCTCAAGTGCCTCCTTGTATGATCTACCTTCAGCCTGTTGGATGGGAGGAACCGATTCGATTTGTGACTCCTTTTCCTTAGGCTTCCCGTCCTGACCGAATTCGAGGATTCGTTTGTCTATCCCGGATAAGAATATCTTGCCCCTCTCGAATTGTTTGGCAACAAAACGCCGAAAGATTTGGCATTGATCAGTGGTATGCATCGTATTCATATGCCACCTGCACATACCCTCGAGCCCATCGTCATTGACTTTCGGGAAGGTCAAGACTCCTTCGTCTATGAGCCTGTTAAAGAGCTTGTTCGCTAGCTTTGCTTCCTTCGAGACCTGTTCATTCGAAAATTTAGATAGAGTGTTAGAACATTCCGGTGAATCAATTTCCAAAGTATTAATTTCGAAATTTAAAACAGGAAAAAGATTTTCGTCTATACTCGTTTTTTGCCTATCAGGAAAAGTTATTTTATTCGAGTCTAATTTTGATTGTATTAAGTTTCGGAACATAACACATTCCTTTGTTTCGTGGGTAAAGGTATTATGCCATTTACAATAAGGTTTTCCTTTGGCTTCTGCCTTAGTTGGGAATCGGTGTATTCCTTTAATCCTTAATTTTTTGTTGGTTAGAAGCCAATCGAATATTTCCTCTGTTTTTGCTACATCAAACGTATATTTTTTTTCTTTTTTCGATTGTAGAGAACCCATTGCTTCACACTCTTTTTGCTCGAGTTCTCCACATTGGAATGGTGGTCCTTTTATGAATTCTGCGAGGTCTACTTCATAAGCATCCTCGAGTATCCAAGGTGCTGACACTTCGAACGTGTTAAGTCCTTGATGTTTTCTTAGACTCTCTTCTTTTAACATGTTCTCATATCTAGTTGCACTTTCTGCCAGACTTCGAAAATCTGGGAATATCATTCCATAGAATTTCACCCTGAAATCGAAGGACATATTCTGCTATGCTAACTGCACAAATTCAGATTCAGGTAAATTCAAATGGCATTTAACTCGAGCCTTTTTGAATCTTGATAAAAGTTCTTCTATGGACTCTCTTATGTTTTGCCTAATTTTAGCTAAGTCGCTCGTAGAAATTTGATATATGTTATTTTTACACAAGTTTTACCCCTTTTATCAACTTAATTTTGATTGTTTCTTTAATAATTTGATCACATATGATGTTTTGAACCCGGTTTGCTTTGACTTTTCAGATTTGGTTAACAGCCGGAGGAAAGAGCAAGAACCGAAGGCAAAATGAAACAATTTTTGGAATTTTTCATGGCAACACCGCGGCGTTCAACACGCGAACGCCGCGGCGTTCACAAGCAGTAGCCAACACCGCGGCGTTCAAACAAGCGAACGCCGCGGCGTTCACAAGCAGTAGCCAACGCCGCGGCGTTCAACAAACGAACGCCGCGGCATTCGAGGCGGCAGTGTTGGCCTATAAATACCTCTTTTAGCCATTTTTTACCCTAACTCACCTTGGATATCAGCAACCACACGAAAATAGAGAGAGAGGGAGCTTAGAAGAGAAGATTGAAGGTCAAAACATGGAGAATTCAACAAGGAATCCACATCTCTACAAGAATTAGGGAGTTTTTACATATTTGTTTCTTGAATTTGTTCAAATCTCCTATGACTTGTATGATTTATATTTGCACTTTTGACATGAATATGAGCTAAACTTGTTTGATTAAGGCCATGGATAGGCCGTTTATGTTATTTTGATTGTTGATTTGTTGGTGCTTATTGGATTAATTTTGGTTTTAGCTATGTATTCAATATTTGATCTCAATGCTACATTTGCTTGATCACCAAGTGTTTGATAAAATGCCTAGGTTAGAGATCGAGAGATAATAACCTAGGGAAGATATAAACATTGAATACCCTATAGTTAAACCGACTAGAGATAGACTCGGTTTCTTTAGGTGGCTTTCCATTCACGTGGGGAATTCCTAGACCTTAAATGCATCCTCGTTAATCGGGTTTTCATATAGAGATATATAGGAAATCGTTACCAAGGGTAGGGTTGCTATGCCAAGAGATTGGGTAGTACGTACGTTAGGGAATTTCGCCTTAGCTAAATCAATCTAATAATCCAATAGAACCTAAATCACAATCTAAATGCATAATCGGTTGAACCATGTGCCTTGATCGCTTCTCTCTATTGTTTCCTCCCTTTATTTGGTGTGACGTTGCCTTAGTTTATTTTCTAGTATTTATTAATTAGTTAATCAACCTTTCTATCGACCGATTTAACTTAGAATTGAGTAATATAGTAGTCTTGGTACTTAGATTATAGTTGTCCCTGCGGATACGATAACCCCGAACTTAGAAATCCACTTTACTACTTACACGACCTAGTTCTCTTGCTAGGATTTTGTCGTGTCAAGTTTTTGGCGCCGTTGCCGGGGACAACTATTTTTATCTAATATTGAGATTCCCTTATTCTTTCTGAGCTTAGATCATTTCTTTTATTTTTAATTTGTGTGTCTTTCTTTGTGCAAGGTTTGATCTCGGTTAGTGCATGACCCGTACTAGTCGAGTGGGACTAGCGGAGTTGGACCCTGAAATTGAACGAACGTTTACTCGAGGGGTAAGACTACAAAGAGAGGCTCAACGTTATCAAGCTACAATGGATCCAAATCTGAATCCTCCTCCTATTCACATAGATCCCGCTATCTTAGAAGAAGCGGTTCGTCGGGAGCTTGCAAATTTTCGTGTTCATCAAAACCAACCAGAGGCGCCTCCGCAACGCCCTTTGAGGGATTATATGATGCCAAACATCCAAGGAGCCGCAGGGCCAATCGTTTTACCACCGGTAGAGGCTAACACTTTTCAAATCCTGCCGGGGTATATCCAAATGATAGGAAACCAGGTTCAATTCTCCGGTTTACAACATGATGATCCTCACGCTCATATAGCCACATTCTCGGAGATTATCCATACTTTCAAGAACAATGGAGTCACCGACGACGCCATACGCTTACGGTTATTTCCATTCTCTCTCAAAGACAAGGCTAAACAGTGGTTCAACTCTTTGCCAACCGCCTCTATCCGTACTTGGGAACAAATGGTGGATAAATTTTTGTCTAAGTATTTTCCACCGGGTAAGACGGCAGCAATGAAAAATGAAATCACCAGCTTTCGTCAATATGAGGGGGAATCACTTTATGAGGCATGGGAGCGTTTTAAGGAACTTTTGAGGAAATGCCCACACCATGGGTTAGCCGTGCCCACACTTGTTCAAACTTTCTATTTGGGTTTGGGACCGAATCTCCGTACGAATTTAGATGCCGCCGCGGGAGGTACTATCATGAACAAGTCACCTGAGGAAGCTTGGGCATTAATTGAGCTCATGGCCGAGAACAACTATCAATGGCCAACCGAACGAATCACGTTGCCCAAGAAGCCTGCCGGATTGTATGAAATTGGGAATAGCTCCACAGTAGCTGTTCAATTGGAGGCCCTAAACAAAAGATTGGATTCCTTCGGACTCATGCAAGGTACGGTAAATCAAGTTAAATCCACTTGTGAAAATTGTGGAGGTGATCACACAAACTTTGAGTGCTTACAAGGAGATGTGTGTGGGACATCTAACTCGGTTGAAAGTGCTAACTTCATGGGAAATGCAAGTCGTCAACAGAATAATCCCTACTCGAACTCTTTTAATCCGGGATGGAGGAATCATCCAAATTTCTCATGGAGCCAAAATTCGAATATGGCGAAACCACAACCACCAGGTTTTCAGCAAAACCAAGGAGGTTTCCAACAACCTCCATTTCAAAGGCAAGGGGGGCTCCAACAACCACAACAAAGCGAGAAAAAGAATAATATGGAAGATGGGTGGCAAAAGTTCATGATGGAGGCAACACAAAAGTTTCAATATCAAGAAATGATGTCCAAGAAACAAGAAGCAAGCTTAAAAAATCAAGAAATTGCACTAAAAAACTTAGAAAATCAAATTGGGCAAATTGCCAACATGCTTTCTGGACGAACCCAAGGCACGTTACCAAGTGATACCGAGAAAAATCCAAAGGAACAAGTTCAAGCAGTTTCACTTCGTAGCGGAAAGAACCTCGTTGATTCAAAATTGGGAGAGAAAATGGATGATACACCAGAACATTTGGATAAAACTAAGGCAACATCTAACTCCGGAAAGAACACCGAGACCTTATCCCCTGTTTCGGGACATTCCTCTACCGAACCCTCCGTGCCCAAACCAAGACCTCCATTTCCACTTGCATTACAAAAAGGAAAGTTAGATAAGCAATTTGCCAAGTTTCTTGATATATTTAAACAATTGCGTATTAACATTCCTCTTGTAGATGCTTTGTTGCAAATGCCGAGTTACGCTAAATATCTCAAGGATATCCTTTCTAACAAGAGAAAGTTGGAGGAACATGAAACTGTAGCCCTTACTGCAGAATGCTCGGCTATATTGCAAAACCGGATACCTCAAAAGCTTAAGGATCCCGGAAGCTTTACAATTCCTTGCACTATCGGTTCTATTTCTTTTTCTAAAGTTTTGTGTGATTCTGGTGCCAGTATTAATTTGTTGCCTTTGTCACTTTTCAGGAAATTAGGACTTGGCGAGCCCAAGCCTACCACTATTTCATTGCAACTCGCTGATAGGTCCATCAAGTACCCACGAGGAATAGTGGAAGATGTTTTAGTGAAAGTCGAAAAATTCATATTCCCAGTGGACTTTGTAGTTCTAGATATGGAGGAGGATGTCGAGCTACCACTCATTCTTGGTCGACCATTCCTCGCCACCGGACGAGCATTAATTGATATTGCCAATGGTCAATTAACTCTTAGAGTGGGAGATGAGCAAGTGACAATAAATGTGTATCATGCTATGCGAACACCATCTAATGATTCTACTTGTTTCCACATCGATGCATTTGATACCTTAATTTCTGAACACTTTCAGGGAAATCAATACGAAGATCAAGTGGAGGCATGTCTTGTGAATCCCATGGATGAGACAATGGAAAACAATAACTTGAGGGACGCTGTTGCTTTTCTCGAGGCAAATCCACCTTACAAACGAAGTTTTCGACCTCGTTTCGAAGTTCTGGATAGACCAATCACTTCATTACCAAAGCCCTCAATTGAAGAACCGCCACCTCTTGAGCTTAAACCTCTTCCTTCTCATCTCAAATATGCTTACTTACAAGATTCAGAATTTTTACCTGTTATAATCTCTTCATCTTTGACAGACATTATGGAGGAGAAGCTGCTTACGGTGTTGAAAGCCCATAAAAAGGCTTTTGGATGGAAAATAGCTGATATAAAAGGGATTTGCCCAACGGTATGTATGCATAAGATCCTCATGGAGGATGAGTATAAGCCCACCATTCAACCGCAAAGACGACTCAATCCAATGATGCAAGAAGTTGTTAAAAAGGAGGTAATTAAGCTACTCGATGCAGGTATTATCTATCCTATCTCCGATAGCAATTGGGTGAGTCCAACTCAAGTGGTCCCGAAGAAAGGAGGTATGACTGTTATTACCAATGCTAACAATGAATTAATTCCCACACGAACAGTTACCGGGTGGCGAGTATGCATTGATTATCGAAAATTAAATGAGGCCACCCGGAAAGACCACTTTCCCCTTCCCTTCATTGATCAAATGCTTGAGAGGTTAGCCGGGCATGAGTTTTATTGCTTCCTAGATGGCTACTCTGGCTATAATCAAATTGCCATCACACCTGAGGATCAAGAGAAAACCACTTTCACTTGTCCTTATGGCACATTTGCTTATAGGCGGATGCCATTTGGCCTATGTAATGCCCCTGCCACCTTTCAACGATGTATGATGGCTATTTTTCATGACATGGTCGAGGATTCCCTAGAAATTTTTATGGATGATTTTTCAGTTTTTGGAACTTCTTTCGATACATGTCTTAACCATTTAACACGTGTTCTAAAACGATGTGAAGAAACTAATCTTGTGTTAAATTGGGAAAAGTGTCATTTTATGGTTCAAGAAGGAATTGTGCTTGGCCACAAAATCTCTCACAAGGGGATTGAAGTGGATAAAGCTAAAATTGAGGTCATTGAAAAGCTTCCCCCACCCTCTTCGGTGAAAGCCGTCAGGAGTTTTCTGGGTCATGCAGGATTTTACAGGCGTTTCATTTTAAACTTTTCGAAAATTGCTAAACCATTATCTAATTTGTTGGTAAAAGATACACCGTTTAACTTTGATGATAAGTGTTTGCAGGCTTTTCACACGCTCAAGGAAAAATTAATTTCAGCGCCCATCATGGCACCTCCAGATTGGAACCTCCCATTTGAGCTTATGTGTGATGCTAGTGATTCAGCAGTTGGAGCTGTACTCGGACAAAGGAAAGATAAGGTATTCTACACCATTTATTATGCGAGTCGAACTTTAAATGATGCTCAGTTAAATTATGCCACGACGGAAAAGGAATTGCTAGCTATAGTTTTTGCATTTGATAAGTTTCATTCATACCTTGTCTTGAACAAAGTCATTGTTTACACTGATCACTCTGCACTTAAGTATCTACTTGCAAAGAAGGATGCCAAACCTCGCCTTATTAGATGGATTCTTCTTCTCCAAGAATTTGATCTAGAAATTAGGGATAAAAAGGGAGTTGAGAATGTGGTAGCTGACCATTTGTCTAGGATAGAAGCCCCTGTCTCCGATTCAATCATTGAAAAACCAATTGGGGAAGAGTTTCCGGATGAACAATTGTATACGGTGATTCATGGTGCTTTCCCCTGGTATGCTGATTTTGCAAATTATGTTGTCATGGGTGCACTTCCCCCTAATCTCACTTTTTATCAAAAGAAGAAATTTTTATCTGATGTCAAGCATTATTTTTGGGACGAGCCATTTTTGTTTAAGAATTGTGCAGATGGCATTATCAGGCGTTGTGTCCCGGCAGAAGAAATGACATCTATTATGAGCCATTGCCATGATGGCAAGGTAGGTGGCCACTTTGGGCCTACTAAGACCGCCTCAAAAGTTCTCCAATCAGGTTTTTTCTGGCCCTCCCTATTTAAAGATGTGCATGCGTATGTATCTTCTTGTGATCAATGCCAAAGAACAGGGAATATTTCGAGGAAACATGAAATGCCGTTAAACAACATACTAGAATGCGAACTTTTTGATGTTTGGGGCATTGACTTTATGGGACCATTCCCTAGCTCATGCTCCAATAAATACATTCTAGTAGCGGTTGATTATGTGTCTAAATGGGTCGAAGCGGAGGCTTTACGTACGAATGATTCAAGGGTGGTAGTTAAATTTTTGAAAAAACACATTTTCACGCGATTCGGTACCCCTCGAGCCATTATAAGTGATGGTGGCACTCATTTTTGCAACAAACAGTTTGATAATCTTTTGCAAAAATATGGTGTCACACATAAGATTTCCACACCGTACCACCCTCAAACGAGTGGTCAAGTTGAAGTGTCCAATCGGGAACTTAAACGCATCCTTGAGAAAACGGTAAATTCATCTCGAAAAGATTGGTCTCTTAAGTTAGATGATGCCCTGTGGGCATATCGAACTGCGTTTAAGACACCTATTGGCATGTCACCTTACCGACTCGTTTTTGGGAAAGCTTGCCACCTACCCGTTGAGCTAGAGCATAGGGCATTTTGGGCAATTAAATTGCTTAATTTTGATTTGCAAGATGTTGGCAACCACAGGTTGTTGCAATTGAACGAGCTGGATGAGTTCCGACAGGAGGCCTATGAAAACGCAAAAATCTACAAAGAACGAACAAAACGCTGGCACGACAAGCGCATCACACCGAGGGAGTTTACCGAGGGAGAACAGGTCCTTTTATTCAATTCCCGCCTCCGACTTTTTCCCGGTAAACTACGCTCTAAATGGTCAGGACCTTTCACTGTCATGAAAGTTTACCCCTCCGGTGCGGTTGAAATTTCACACGAAACAAAGGGTTCTTTCATTGTTAATGGCCACCGTTTGAAACACTATGAAGGAAATGGTTGTATGAGGGACCATGTGCACGTTACCCTCGTTGACCCACCACATTGATTGCACCTACGTCAAGCTAACGACTATAAACAAGCGCTTCTTGGGAGGCAACCCAAGTTCTTTTTTGTTTTATTTTATTTATTTTCCTTTCATTTCACTTTGTCTTTTCTTCGTTTTGTTTCTGTTTAATATTTTTACGATGTGTTTTCATCGTGTTTGCAGGTTTTCCATTCATTCGCACAATTCGACGCCAGCAGCCCTTTCCTTTAAAAAAAAAGAGAAAAAAAAAAGAAAAAAATCGGGTTGACTCAACGCCGCGGCGTTCCACACAAATAACGCCGCGGCGTTCTCTACTGCATACCAACGCCGCGGCGTTCCAAACAAATAACGCCGCGGCGTTCGCTACTGCATCCCAACGCCGCGGCGTTCGATGCCTATATGCCCAGCAGCGTTCCTCTTTTCCCCATTTCCCTTCAACTTTATTTTTATTTCCAAACCCTAACTCTCCCCCCCCCCCCTTCCAAAAAATCCAAATTCCTCCCACATCACTCAATCTCTCTCCAATTCATCTTGAATCCACACTTCCCAACCGATTTATTACACTTCCCACCGATCAAAAATCAAAATTTCGGCCGAAAATCCACATTCCCGACTCCCCACCGCCGCCGCCGGAATTGCACCGCCACCGCCGGAATTGTGCCGCCACCACCGGACTTTACCTTGCATTTTCATCTCTTTGGGTAAAGTAATAGCTTCCTACATCACTTTGTGATAATTGTCTACCCATTTTGGATTAAGGTTCATATATTCTTTGTGGTAAATTTTGGGGTGCAAATTAATTTTAAGTATTGAATTGTTGATGATATCGTGCATTTGGTTGGTAGTTGCGAGCATCATTCGGGTTGATTGAATTTTGTGGATTTTCTTTTCTCGCTCGTTTTACATTTTCCATTCGTGAGCTTGTTGTGCTTGTGGAGTTGAGAAAAATTTGGTTGTGGGAGTGATTTGTTGAAGAAGTTTGGGGATACCGAGTTTGAAATCAGTCGTGTGGGTGACTAGAGCGTTCTATCTTGGATACGTGTTGCCTAGTGTTAGGGGGTTGAAAATGAGCCCGCGACTTTCTAAGGGAAACAAAGGCAAGGCTAAAGTGAATACTTCTACTCCAGCGGATGACCCGCTGTATGATTGTGATAAATTTGTTAGCCTCGCCGCCTCTGTTTGTTTTTCCGAAAAATTGACAAAGAAGAATGTGGTGGATGAGCGAGCGTTGGATTGTTCGATTGAACCATTCAGGACGAATATTAGGAATCGAGGTTGGTTTGAGTTTGCTACGCAGCCCGGGGAGGCTATTATTCCTTTAGTCAAAGAATTGTATGCCAATGCCACCGGCAAGCCCGAAAACGTACACCGTTTAGTCTCTGTTCAGGTCAGGGGGCGCAATGTTACCATTTCTTCCACAAAAATAATGAAGTACTTCACATCCCCATCCCTCGCCCGGATCAGTTTGAGACGTTTTTACAGGACATTGATTATGCTGCAATCCACTCTGCCCTTTGTTATCCAGAGTCTATTTGGACAGGTTTCAAGGACTCCCGTCCTATCTCAATCAAGGCATGTAACCTCAACACCACGGCCCGCACATGGTATTACTTTGTTTGCGCTCGCCTCATCCCGACATTATCTTTGAGCACAGCTACTCGAGAGCGAGTCGAGGTTGTCTATGCTATTCATCATGGTCTCAACATCAACGTGGGCAAACTGATTAAGCAACAATTGATTCAGTCCATCATTGAGTGTTCTGGTGCCAAGAAGAATCTTTGTTTCCCCTCCCTCATCACCGCACTGTGCAAGAACGCCGGCGTCCAGTACTCGCCGATGGAGCATGTTGAGGTGCCGCGCCGGATTATTTCATACACACAGATTTGCCAAGCCGAGACTATAGCTGCTCGTTCTGGTCACCGGGCCTGCCGAACCACCGCCACATCATCCACCACCGCCCCGGCTCTGCCTGCTCCGCCACGTCGCAAAGCCCCACCGCGTGTTTCATCTTCTTTCGGTGTAGCGTCTGATGTCCCGCAGTGGGCAGTTGAGTTGGATCACAAGATGACACGTATTGATCAGAATATTCTTGCTGCGCGATGGGACGCACACCGCCGATGGCAGTTTATGGAGAGTGCTATTCGGGCTAATGCATTTGGCCCTTGGCCTGGCGTTTGGCCTGAGTTTCCCCAGTTTGATCCGCTTGCTCCACTACACCTTCACCCCCAGCCTCCAGAGCCCGCTGTCGTCCCTGACAATGACGAGGAGGGTGAGGACGATGAGGATGATGAGACTGACGAGGACGAGACGGCGTCGGATGAGTAGTCGGATGTTGACGTCGTTTGAGAGCTTTTCCCTTTTTAATTGTCTACTTTACTATGTAATGATTGGCTGTAACTCTTTCGTAGTTGATGCTTGTACTGTTTCCTTTGGTTTTGTTTGCGTTTTCGTGTTTTTGCTTCTCTTTCATGCTCTTTTGTTCACTTTCATGCGTTGATGTGGGTCCCTTGAGTTTTCCTTCCGGCAGGTTTTAATAATGATTTCACTCCGGGATCTGAGACGCCACCGTTCTCCCTCCGTTCTCTAAATTTCAGGGATGTATCGCTTTTCCCTCTCCTATACTTACGTTTTGCAACATTGAGGACACTGTTTCATTTCAGTTTGGGGGTGGGCGTACATTTTTGCATGTTGCTCGTGTTTCTTTTGTTGAGTGTACCCTTGCGTAAGAACAGAATGCATTCGAATATCTCTACTCTATCGAAGTCAAAGTTCCTTGTCTGTGGTCAACATGTCATATATTGTGACTCGAAAGCCCTTTTTAGTCATGCTTATGCGAATTATTGCGGTTTTAAAACGTTGAACTTTCAATTTTTTTGACTATGAAGTGTGCATTAATGTTGTAAAGTCACAAAATGATTTAGGCCATCTTTCATTTTTGTTAGCCTTACATTTTGGCCTTCTCTATATTACATAATCTCTAGACCTTGACTTGAGCCGTATTGATAAGAATGGAGTGTGCTATGCACACTAGAAACCACCATTCGTCTTTCTTTCATAAGCCATGACAACCACCTTCTAGCCTAAAAGAAAAACAATGTCTTGCACCCAATCAAGAGAGTTTAGAACTTCATATCATTTGACTTGAATATGGGTAGTCACCTTGTTTTGATTTGAATGAATATGAGTTAGATAGTGATGTTTTGGCTATGTTGAGATTTTTGAGGTTTGAAGTATTATGTAAAAAAGGGGATGAAATGAAAACTTGAGCAATGGGCTAAATAGTCGAGAGAGAGATATATATGAAAAAAAAAATAAAAAAAAAATTGTGCTCTCGACTAGGCTTGAATCTTGGCACTCAATTGGATCATTTGGCTTGGAATTTTGTGTACAACCCAATATGAAAAGAAACAAGTTTGGGGGTTGTAAGTTGAAAGGCAAAATAGAATGAAAAAGGGATAAGTGATAAGTTGTGAAAGTTTATATGGTTTATATGAGAATTTAGCTCGATGATTTTGAAGTCATAGGCTCTCTTGACTTAGTCACTTTATCCATATCTTCCGGTCCTAGCCATCACCTAGCCTTACATTACAAGCCGGAAAGACCTTTTGATTGTGACTTTTGCACTTTATACACACCGATGAGTTAACGAATATTGAATTGTTTCAATGTCTTTACTTTCCAGTGGATTTGCATAATCTTTTCTAAAGTTGTGCTCTTGACATGAATATGGATGTGGGAGTTCATGATTTAGGGATGGAAACAAAGATTTTGTGTGGTTTTTGAATTGTTGAATGTTCAAAGTTTTGGGTGACTATTCCAAAACTTCTCAGAAGGTATAATGCTTGTTGTGGTGCGTATGATTTGGCAAATTAGCTTTTCAATCTTCATGTGTGCGCTTGATTCTATTTGATCGAGGACGATCAAAGCTAAGTTTGGGGGTAGTTGATATATGTTATTTTTACACAAGTTTTACCCCTTTTATCAACTTAATTTTGATTGTTTCTTTAATAATTTGATCACATATGATGCTTTGAACCCGGTTTGCTTTGACTTTTCAGATTTGGTTAACAGCCGGAGGAAAGAGCAAGAACCGAAGGCAAAATGAAACAATTTTTAGAATTTTTCATGGCAACACCGCGGCGTTCAACACGCGAACGCCGCGGCGTTCACAAGCAGTAGCCAACGCCGCGGCGTTCAAACAAGCGAACGCCGCGGCGTTCACAAGCAGTAGCCAACGCCGCGGCGTTCAAACAAGCGAACGCCGCGGCGTTCACAAGCAGTAGCCAATGCCGCGGCGTTCAACAAACGAACGCCGCGGCGTTCGAGGCGGCAGTGTTGGCCTATAAATACCTCTTTTAGCCATTTTTTACCCTAACTCACCTTGGATATCAGCAACCACACGAAAATAGAGAGAGAGGGAGCTTAGAAGAGAAGATTGAAGGTCAAAACATGGAGAATTCAACAAGGAATCCACATCTCTACAAGAATTAGGGAGTTTTTACATATTTGTTTCTTGAATTTGTTCAAATCTCCTATGACTTGTATGATTTATATTTGCACTTTTGACATGAATATGAGCTAAACTTGTTTGATTGAGGCCATGGATAGGCCGTTTATGTTATTTTGATTGTTGATTTGTTGGTGTTTATTGGATTAATTTTGGTTTTAGCTATGTATTCAATATTTGATCTCAATGCTACATTTGCTTGATCACCAAGTGTTTGATAAAATGCCTAGGTTAGAGATCGAGAGATAATAACCTAGGGAAGATATAAACATTGAATACCCTATAGTTAAACCGACTAGAGATAGACTCGGTTTCTTTAGGTGGCTTTCCATTCACGTGGGGAATTCCTAGACCTTAAATGCATCCTCGTTAATCGGGTTTTCATATAGAGATATATAGGAAATCGTTACCAAGGGTAGGGTTGCTATGCCAAGAGATTGGGTAGTACGTACGTTAGGGAATTTCGCCTTAGCTAAATCAATCTAATAATCCAATAGAACCTAAATCACAATCTAAATGCATAATCGGTTGAACCATGTGCCTTGATCGCTTCTCTCTATTGTTTCCTCCCTTTATTTGGTGTGACGTTGCCTTAGTTTATTTTCTAGTATTTATTAATTAGTTAATCAACCTTTCTATCGACCGATTTAACTTAGAATTGAGTAATATAGTAGTCTTGGTACTTAGATTATAGTTGTCCCTGCAGATACGATAACCCCGAACTTAGAAATCCACTTTACTACTTACGCGACCTAGTTCTCTTGCTAGGATTTTGTCGTGTCAAAATTCCTGGATCAGTTCAAGCAAAGTGGTTATGGAATTAGAACTGCATCTCCTCCCAAGTATGTATTGAGTTAGGAGATAAGTTAATATACCAATTGAAAGCTGACCCTGTCAGGGAACTAGGGAACAACCTTAGTTTCAAATATTTTTGATCTGCTGCCTCTCGACATTGGCAGGTAAATCAAGGTAAGTGTTCTAATGCTGGTACACTGTCATCTCCTGAGAACAATGTAAAATTTGGGACTTTATATGTTCTAGGAAAAGGAAAATTCCTATCCACCCATTCGGGATATGGATTCCTGGGAATTAACCTCTGATTCCTTCGAAAACCAGGGCCATACATCCTCTCAATTATTAATTCGATTTGATTTTGGAGTGGGTCTTGAACTTGTGATCCAAGATTACCTCCCATATAACCGTTGGGAATGGTTTGCCACCTAGCAAATGGCATTTGGAAATTATTTGGGGTGTGAGCATAATTAGGATTATTTTGAAACCCCGCAAAAGGCTGGTTTCCTATATTCATAGGATTATTCGAGACCCCTGGGAAACTTGGTACCTGATGCTGGTTTTGCCCCCCAGCAAAATATCCTTGGGTAAAGTTAAATCCTGTCTCAAGATTTTCAAAATTCACAATTGGAGGATATCTTGTCGGATTTTGTCCCATTCCGTTCGGTGGTAAGGGACCATTAGGCCTTGTATTTTGATTACCATGTGGGTTTGAACTCGTATTATACACATTAGGATGTGGTGTTTGATTATAATTCGAATGTATATTTTGAGGGTAATTATTATTAATATTATTATTGCCTTCGAAATGTGAGGGTCTCGAAGTCTGACCAATTTCGAATTGACCAATTCGGGGCCCGTTTTCTCGAGGATACCCTAGAGGAATCTCATTTGGATTGATATATCTACTTTGAGTCCTCGGTTCTAACAACTGTGATACTTTTTCGATTAAAATATTATGCTTGTTAATTAAAGGTTCGAGACTCAATACTACTTGTGTGTTTATCATGTTCGAAAAAACATCACAAGTTTGATTAAATATTTGACCTAATTCAGTTATAACCCGGGTGACTTCTCGAGCAAGACCATCTCGAGCACTGACAACAATATCTTGTACTATTGCTGTAAATATATGAGCAGACTCCTGGGCCAATGCTCGGTATTGATCATTGAACTCTCTTCGCTGATCTTCTCGAGCATTTATTAGAGTTTGCTTCATAACCCGAACAAATTGTTCATACATCTTATCGGCCCTAACTTTATGTTTCGAGATGGGTTGGGTCTCCAGATCTTCACCGAGTTGTTCTCGGATAGAATCTTCAGACATTTTATACTTTATTGGGAGTCAGTTATGCAAAAAGCAACTCCCACTGTGGTCGCCAAAAATTTGTTTCCGGATGAAAACAAATTGAATAAGGAAGAGCTAATTCGATTAACTCAAGCCTCGTGATAATTCTCCACTTAGAATTACCTAACAACCCCCGCGCTCGAGTTCGATAGGCTAGACGGTGGTTCAGACTTTAACACTTCGACGTGTTGTTTAAAATGGTTATTAGGACTGCAATTGATAAGAAAGAACAGATAAGACAGGAAGATACAAGTTCAGATATAAAATTATCTACCAAATACTTAAATCTGCTAAAACGATAAACATTATACCTCCATATTGATCCTCATTCGTGTGTTACAAAGATGCTTCGAGCAAGACAATATGCTGATGTCAACGACACTTGATCACCTTGATTTGATCTACAAAATTATCTAACTTACGCTACTCCTAAGATTATGCCTACTCCTAGAGAAAAAGATGAAAACTGTGTAGAGTTGTTCTGTCCCTGTTCTTTTTTCCGTCTTGCCCTTTATCACGTACCCACTTCTTTTGCGGTTAGTAACCTCCTTCAACCGCGTTTTCAAATTATTTGATTGGCGCGTCTCTGAACTTGGTAACTCCCTTCTCTTTTTGGGCTTCTTTCGGTGGGCTTCTAACTTATCGGCATATCCAGTTTGGACCTTTCCATCATAAAATCGGACTGAATTGCTTTAGGCCCTTTTTCTCGATTTTCATTAGTCATTGTGTGGGTTATTTTGGGCTTTCTCACTTTGAGTCCATTTCTTCGTACTCTTATTAATGAGGCTGTTTGGGCCCTTCAATTTGAGCCCATTTCTTTTTAGGTGTAAACAATAGTATATGTTATATATATATATATATCATGACATATATATATATATATATTCATAATTCTCAAATCAAATTAAATGATCGATCAAATTATAATTCTCGAGTATCATTCAATCATATATGTTTATGTTTAAGTAAAGTGAAAAAAGTTTTGCAAGAAAGATATTAATTGATATTAGAGTGGACTAGATGAGATATTTCATATGTTTATTGGTTACTTTGTACATGTAGGACTAAATTGTATATATATTCTTGAATATCTTGCTTTGTTTGTTTCTATTTTGAAATCATATTCTGGCCAAAATTTTGGTCAAAACTCGTTTGGCTTATCTATTTTTCACTAAATAGGTATTTTTTGGCCAAACATTTCTGATAACTACATTGCCTACACCACCCTACACCCTTCTCCACTTTTGGCTTACTTTTTTGTATTATATAAATTTTATATTATATTTTTCAATCATTAACTAATTATAAACATAACTTTTCAGACAAAAACTTACGTGATTTGACTGCTACAGGAACTTTTGTCTCTTTTGAAAATAAAATCAAACACAAACACATTTTCATCAAAGTAAACAACTCCCAATAAACTTTTTCACCATAATTTTCATTAAAAAAACCCTCCAAAATAGAAATAAACATAGCCTTAATTTCTCAAGTTTAGACTCATAATACTTGAACATAATTTTATAATCAACAACCCAATGAGTGCATACAGGGAACAATTTCACAATTATTTTTCTATTGCTCGAGGGTAAAGTCTTAATTTACTATGTAGATTACTAATAGATGTTTAATATATATATATATATATGTATTATTGCTTAAAAGTAGCTTATTTAGGTATAACATCCATTCGACATAATAAAATCTTCACATACAAATATAGGTTTAATTTATCCATGTTTATTACCTTCTAATACGAGGCGATGCTTCTTATAATTTCATAAGTTGCAATTTCCTTAAACCTAATTCTCTTATTTATAGTTTCAGTGTCCCTTTGATAAATTAAAATTCATGGTGTCATCCACACATTTGGTATTGTGCGTAAATCCTTGTGAAACAAACTTTAATTTTTTTTATGGAAGTACCATTTTTTAATGATTAGATATTTAATTAACTTATTTATCTGAATAGATAAAATTGAAACAAGTTGGAGAGAAAGATAATTAAATGTTGGAACGAGGAGATGAGAGAAAATAAAACAACCTTGGTATTATCTCTCTCTCTAATATATATATATATATATATATATGAGTTTAGTTTTGTCAATCTAATAAAATACAATAAGGTAGTTACTCTAAACTTCCTACTTGATGAATAGAATTTCCCGAAGTATATGTAGGCCAATGTTTTAATGTTTGATACAATTACTGCATCACTAATTGATGAAGGTGTATATTGGAAACAAAATTTACAAGAACAAAACCAGCCACTATAATTGTTAATTATTGTCATTTTTTATTTAAAGTTAGCACATCTATCAACCTCAAAAAACTTGAGTTCATCCAAGAACAAATTGAAATCAAGAAAATCAATAAATTCTACATCTACTAATAATAATTTAACTAAATAAGGCCCATGTCATTTATCTTTAACCTCTAATATGATCCCCTATTTTAGCTTCAAGCAACCTTTGCTTGTTAACTCTTGCAATAAAAGCTTCAACTCTTTTGTTCAACTCCTCTCTAGGCACATAAAGCTCCTCCTCCTTTTCCCCCTTAGTTTTTTCCCTTTTCACAATCTCCCTTTTACTCCAAACTTCACTTTTGGAAGTTCTCAATCCCTTTTTCTTTTCTTCATGATGATGCATACTCTTGCTCAATCTCATTTCCTTTTTCTTTTCCTCGTGATAAATCTTCCCTTCATTTACATGCTTCTTCTCTACAATCTTTAGGCTTTGCTTGGGCGATTCCTCCTCTTGTTCCTTGTTGAGGTTTACCTTTCGAGCGTTACTTCTACTTCTTGCAACATATTCATCATAGATATCCGAGGTTGGAGATTTAGTAGATGATTGTGTTAGCTTCGACTCTCCTATGAGGATAAAAACGATGAGATTTCCCACAATAAATAAGCATTTGGCATTGAAAAACAAGGATATGTTGTTTGGAAGAGAGAATAAGAAGTGCTTCACGGAGGGGAACCAAAAGGGGTAGGAAAAGAACAAGCAAGTGATCAAAGATGTAAGTGAATAGAGAACAAAGTTGTAAAGAAAATGAGCCCTCTTGTAGTTCTTCATGGCTTGAAACTTTTCTCCTTTGGTTGAACACTCCATTGATGACTTATAGAGTCTATGAATTTATGAGTTTATGAGAGGAGAAATGTATATTAGTAACAAGGGAATTTTATTTCTTAGGAATTCACCTGAGATTAATTACTAAATTGTCATGGAAAGAGCATGAGTATGGAAGGTGTCTTTATATAGTGGGATGTGCAAAGAGGGATATTTTGGTGGGATTCTACACATGCTTCTTTATAACAATTTTATTTTTTTCAAAAGTTGACACAAAAGAGTATACTTTTTTAAAAGCATTCACAATAGAAAAAAAGAAGTCCATTAGAGGATGTATTATATATGTATTTGGGTGCTTTGGTTTTGCATTTCTATTGGTTTCACCTATTCAGGATATGGTTTTGAACTTCCACCTAATAATATTTAGAAAGGAGAATATTTGAGATCTAGTAAGTTAATTTGCTTGGAAGAATGCATGCATGCCAGTTAATTTATTACATTGATACATTTATTTATCACATATTGAAAAGAAAAGCACCCAGTCATATGTTATTTCTCTCTAGAGATGGCAATGGATTTGAGTCCAACTTGATGGTTCCGGTTTTCCAGCAGTAACTGGATCCAGGTCCAATTTATATGGGTCCTAACGGTTTCGGTTCTGGTTTCGGAGCAGACCCGGATCCGCTAGAACTTTTTCTTCCCCTGTTTTTTTAAACAATATGAAATAGAATCGAGTAGATCTTTATTATTTTATTTCGATTAAATAAAAATATAAGCAAATTTATCTCCTAATTTGACCTTATATAAATGCAAAAAACATTTCCTCTATTAAGAAAAGCAAAATGTTGTGAGAGGCAACCATAGGCAAATTAAACAGAGGCAAAATTTGTCTCTCATTCTAGTGTGGAGAGACAATATTGGCTAGAGACAAGAATTTTGCCTCTAGCTAGTGTACAGAGGCAGATATGTAATTTTGACAATGTTTTTCGAATATATATGTGTTAGTCTTGCAATCCGTATAATTTATGGAAATGTTTGGTTAACTATGGCGCTTACAACTTGGCGCTGTTGAAAAATTTCAAGTAAAGATCGCATTCTAGAGAAAATTATAAAGTTATACAAATTATTATAGTGGATTATTGAAAGTCAAGAAACTTGAATTAAAATTTGTCTTCAAATTGAAACGCTTTGTAATAAATTCAGGAATTGAATAACTATTTCGGCGGGTAATATTCTAAGTAAAAATAGCAAAAAAGCAACACAAAAAAAGTTTTGCGGGTAGCTGAGGGTCCACTGGGTTGGACCTAGAGGTTCCGGTTCCAGGTCTGAGGGGAACTAAGTGGAGCGGGTTCAAGACCCACCGGATCCGACCTGTTGCCATCCCTGGTTATACCTGACTATTTATTATAATTATGAGCAAAGTGTATATTAATTTGTATGAAAATTTGAAGTAGCTAGCAAAAAATTTCTGTGACAGTATATATAATATTAAGTTACCCTTTTTATGAATTTAGGAAAAGAAAATGACGAAGCATGTCTTCCTTATAGGAGTGGAAACTTGCTGTCTTTACCTATTAATTTATGAGGGGTAGTTTTCTAATATATTTTTTTTCTTTCTCCGAGTTAGTAGGGGTAAACGGTAAATTTTTATATATTTTTATCTATATTTAATAGGGAGTTGATATTAGCACTCCCGAAAGTGATAACCACACTCCCAATCCACTTTATTTTTAACTAAATTACCAAAGTGCCCATGTATTATTTGAACACATAATTTCTCTTAATATGGAAGACATATATAATTTTCACCATATATTCATCATTTCTAAGGTTTATTTTTATATTTTAATGTTTGAACACATTAAACAAAATATATTTCAACTTTAGCATAATTTTCGTTTATTTTTTCTCCTATTAATTTATTTTACATTTTCACTTAGTATATTTTAAGAAGCATATAACTATCAAAAGTTAAGAAATTGTGAGAAGTTTAAAATTTAATAGATTACTTCTTTTAATATTGGATAATTTTTTAAATTGTATTTTCATCACAAATTTGCGAAATATAATATATTTTTCATAAAGAAATCTCCTATGCGTTATAAGTTCAGGATTTACAATAGAATTAATTCAAATCACTATTTCATGTGATTTCTTTAACATCAACTCAAATACCAAAAGAAAAAAAATAATTAATTAATACACAACACAAATTCAAAATTATTACTTTATTTTAATTTTTTTGCCTAATACATACTGAACATTGCATGTGAAGTAAAAAGTTGCCTTGATTTAAGAAGGCTAATATTGTTATCTTAGACAAATATTATTGATAACTAATATTATTTTTTGTCAAATGTTTGACTTAATGTAAAAATATGGAGTAAAAAGATGACCCAATATAAGAAGTTTTCACCTGATTTTAACTAATGTATGAAAGAAAGCTAATGCTATTATTTCAGATAAATGTTATTGATAGCTATTATTATTTTTTGCCTAATGATTGACCTGATGTAAAAATATGAAATAAAAACTTGACTTGATATAAGAAAATTTGACCTGATTTTAACTAATGTATGTAAGAAAGCTAATACTATTATTTTAGAATAATATTACTGATAATCAATATTATTTTTTGCCTAATGTTTGATCTGATGTAAAAATACAAGGAAAAAACTGGACCTGATATAAGAAAACTTGACCTGATTTTAACTAATGTATGTAAGAAAACTAATATTATTATTTCTAATTATTATTTTAAATAAGTAATAGTGATGTTCAAATATTAAAAGTGTGAAGATAATTTTTTTAAAATATGAATAGTGTAGTGAAAGTTATATATGTTTTAAATATTAATTGAAATTATGTGTTCAAATAACACATGGGCACTTTGGTCATTTAGTTAAAATAAAGTGAATTTAGAGTATGATTATCACTTTTGGAACGACTAATCACTTTTGGAAGGGCTAATATCACCTCCCTATCTAATATTTATCTTAAAGTCGGGTCATTCTATGCTGGGTCGAGACTACCAGCTTGGGGGGGGTGGTCATTTAGCAAATTAACCCCTCCTCCCTATTTGTTGATTCAACGGCTAAAATTGGACCGAGATCAATGTTCTCGATTCAGCATAGAATTTTCCCTTCAAGCCCCCCAATGTAATGATTGCCTAATTAATACCTTGCAAATTGCAATTGTGTACTTCTAATTTTACGGGAAACTGAAACTTGTTGGGAACTTGTTACTTGACATTAATACTTTTTTATAAAAAAAATATATAAATACTTGCTACTTGACATTAATACTTTATTTTTTTAATATATAAACACTTGCCATTAGCTTTTCAACGTTAAAACTTGCTATCTTAAACATTTTAACATCCATATTCGAATGAAATGTTCAAGTTCTAATGAAATTGCAGGCTTGCAGTTAAGTATCCGTACGTTTTTCTTCGTTGGGGGATCCCTTTTTGCCACCTAATTTTGTAACTTCACGATATAAAATACAATGGCAAGCGATTTTTCACAGGTCGTTTTTTAAAATCTTAAGCGTTCTTGATTTATCTTAATTACACCCACACTTCTCAATGATGAGGTAATTACACAAATCTCTCCTCACTAATTAATAGTTACAAACACACGCCCTCATGTTAAAAATTTCTTACAATTACACCCCTGATGTGTAACAATTCTTACAATTGCACCATCTGTAAATTTTACAAATAGACCCCCTAAGGGTGTGTATTTGTAATTATCAATTAGTAAGGGGAGATTTGTGTAATTATCCCATCATTGAGGGGGTGTGGGTATACTTATCCCTTTCGTTTTTTCCCACCTTTTTTTTGTGATTGAAGTTTAGCCAATTTATCAATATCCCTATGATACAGTATATTGAGATTAGAAACTTTTATTTCAAATTCATTTTTTTAATATTTCATCTCGTATCTTTAGTTATGTACATAATAAGTATATACAATATTTCGATATCTAAACCATTAGATGTGGAATATAAAAAAGCAAATATCTAGAAGAGTAATGGTATTTTAAATTCCAGAGTGCATTTCCTTGTGAGTTCATTTTGGCCTTTTTTCTCCGAATAATTGAAGTAGGCGGCAGGCACGTGTGTTGAATGAAGGAAAGCTTGTAAAGATAGTATAGCCTTTAATCTTTATTAGGCAAGTCCTTTCATGTGCTTTTTCAAAAATAAACTTGAATCAGTGAGATTAACATAGTAATATTCACATTTGAAATGATGTATTTGATTCCCGTGTCTACAAGCAAAGAGAATGATATCGGAACTCCACATTTTATTATAAAAGCTCTACTTAGATATTTTTTAAAAAAAATGACAAAAATATCCACCTTTAAATACATATCAATAATTATAAATTTGTAAGACTAATATGCCCCGAAATTCTCATATTACTCTTTTAATCTTTCTTCCTTAATCCTCACGTATCAGCAGGCCATCAAATCTCTATTCTAAATCCAATTCCAATCTCTACCTAAACCCTACTCTAATATTAAGTGGCACAATTTGTCCACCATTTCACCATGTCTTTTATGCTAAATAAAATCATAACAAGGAGAAAAATACTTTTGAAGATGTTGAGGGAGTTGTTTCCACATTGGATGAGATACTTGAATTGGTGAATACAAAAGGTATTGAACAAATTTTGAAATTTTAACATGCATGCAATTCATCTCAGATCGATGGAAGTGATAACTTTCTCATTTATACTTCTTAATATAAAATTTTAGCTTTATATCAAAACTTAGGATTTTATTTTAATTCTATAATATGTTATTACTATTATTTTGCTTTGTTTACTATTTATTGTAAGGTTTGTCACTAAATTTTCATACCATAAGTTGTTTTGTTGTTCTTAGAAGTTTAAAACAGTCTTGGTTCAAATAATTTACTAAGATATAGTTCATTGATTCTATAGAATTTGATCTTGCTGAGTAAGGATGTCCACTTATTAAAAAGAAAAAAGAAAAAGAAAACAATACTATGGATGTCCGAGTTAAAAAAACAGCTATGTGCCTCTGCCCCTTCAATAATTGTACGCCAATCACTATATTTCATTGAACTTTTATGTTTAATGTTTAAATACACGTTGTTTATAATTGTAGTTGATTTTCACAATCTAATGATTCTCTAGGAAATAAATACACTTATTATATTTCACATAAATGTATCGAGATTCGTGAACATACCTTTCACCGGTAAGAATCTTGCAGCGGAATAATGATTTGAATCCCAAATTGCTCTCGAGCCCGTCTACAAACCAACAATTGAATGAACTCCTCGCCGGTATCATTGGTTGCTACTAGAGCTTCTAATCAATTGCACACCTTAAATCCCTAGAGCAACTTTTTGGTGATTCTCTAAGAGGGAGAGAGGAGAAAACGTGAAGATGAGGATAGAGAGAAAGAATTATGTCAGAATAGTCTGATTAGTTAGAATACTTGACATTCTGATCTCTCTTATTTATTAATATCCCAAAAGATATTTATGAGATTTACTTCCATTCACATTAGAATTCTCAATCCTAACTAAATATGGATGCAACCTGGGTCGTGGGCTAAACCCGACCCATGCATTCCAATATCTCCCACTCATACATATTTGACTCACCCTTTGTGAATCGAATTCTTCAAAATTCTCATCTCGCATCCCTTCTTTCATACGAGAATAAGGTGTGCGACCAAGCGAAAAAGGAGCAAGTGAGGAGAGTTATATTAAGCCATCACCAAACTAACATAACCCTACAACTCCACCAAAAAATCGATGTGTACCCCAAACTATATGGTTGCACCAGATCAAGCATCGATGACCCCTCTAGTTATATTAGAGCATGCTTAACTCTCTCGAGTATATGTACCCATGCTCATGACTATGTGAAACAAATTTGACTCAGTTGGCCGGCCTATGAGCATTTGGACATAAGTGCGTTATCACCTTTAGTTCTTCCTCAGCCTCACATGCCACTCAGCTTGGACTTGACAGCTTTCTTATACATGCTCCGACCGACCGAATCCTTTCCATGGCCATTGTAGAACATGCTAAAGCTACATCATGAAGCTTACGCCTCATGGCAGGGTCCAGAGTCCCAAAAGGCACTAATAAGCAATTAGGACTCACACAGTGATGAAGCAGGGATCCATTGAGTCACTTCTCTCAGTAGGTCGTCCCAAAGCACATGTAGTATGCATATATGCTATGATGGAGATCCTACTCAATTTGGGCATGTCAAGCTCACTAACATCATATGAACCTTAGTCTAATCGCGCTCCACGTGCTTGACCTGCACACCATCAAATATCACCCTTTGTAATATCTTCTAATAGTTCGCACGTTCCGCTATCAATAGGCTTTTATGAAGTTTGGACATATTTCATGATCGATTAAATATAATCTCATCTTAGCCTCAAACATATGGTGGCTATAAATTGTATATATAGACCTTCATTGCTACTCCAAGCTTGAAGGCGATCATTCACATGCCTTAACTAATGCGCATGACCTCAAGTCTCATCATGCTCGCTATCTCAGCGCCAGGGCGATTGCCCGTGTGAGAGGGCCAATCAAAGCATGGTGACATTCTTGCATCTCACAGACCCAGTACCAACATAAGAATGAGAATCACAAAGATATCTAGTCAATTGAAATATGTTCTCAAAGGCCAATCCATTAAATTCTACTAAATCCTTAACTTACCTTTGGAGCATATCTCCATATAAAGGCTCAGTAAAAGAATGAGTGACCACACTGATCGTAGAAACATACCTGAGAACATTTCAAATATGCGTAATATCCTCATTAATGGAGCTATATTTGGGCATGGGTATGCTTGGTCCTCCAACAATACTTGGAGCCCAAAGCATACATCAAAGTCGCTCTATTATCAAACAGATAATAGTAATCGTACAAATGTGTGCCACAATGCGCATCACAAATAGCACTCACATCATCTTAGACCAATCTAATAAGATATCTAAGTATTCTCTTGAATGTACCTCAATATCAAAGTCTACTTTGACATCCACTCACCACTCTAACTCCTAAGCACAGACTAGTCGAGCACACTCACAAAATGTACATCAAACTCTCTTCAGCGCTTAAACTACACATTTCTTTTACTTCTTTTAGGTTTAGGCATCTCTCTTTGGCTAAAAATACAATCCCTAACCATGGAGTGTCAATAGGATGAGTATGATGCATACTTCAATTACTTCAAATAAAGTGTGAAAGTTTCCTAGAAGAACTTTAGCAGTTCAACACCAAGTGTGCATCCTACTTCTCTTATGTCCTTTTCTCGAGTATAAAGGACAACCACTACAAAGTGGCCACATCTTCATATTTTTTAGCCACCACGTTATCGCTCACATAATGAAAGATCAATACTCCCACTCACTATTGACATTTATGTAGAGATCTAGTTCGGTCATCGCAAAGCCTATCTAGGTAATAGCTCAATGAAATCGATAGTATCACTATTTGGAAGGAATTCAATGCACTGATGAAGCTTTTCAAGTAGCAAAATTTGCGCTCTCGTCTCACATCTTGAATTCATTGGAGGATCCCTATGGATCTCCCCACCCATTCCACATATTAATATGTCAATTTCTACATCAAGGACAAACCCAGATGACAGTGGCGACTAACAATACAGTATGGCGAGTAGAGGCAAATCTCACCATCAGGGAGAACATCTCTACAATTTAAACTTGTCAATTGATCCATCTACATTGCACTTGACATCTAGAAACTGCATGTTTCCAATGGTCTTGCATTTAGATAGAAGATCAACTAGCTTGGATTTTTGTTCTTAGTCATTAGACTTTTTTTCTTTATGGTAGTTATCCACTTAAGACACTGAGTAAAATCAAATGTATTAAGTTACTCATCAACCGTCCACATAGTACATGAGAAGGAATCCCACTCAATCTCGTGTAGACATTGGGGAATGATTCTCGTTTTGTCCCTCTTACTCTATGTATTTTTAGAGTAGATGTCAAGTGAGACACTCCCATTGACTTTAGGGAAGCTCTCATTATCTTAGCATTTGTTGGATGAGGCTAAAAAACTACACCCATGCTTGATAAATGAGCGCCTCCTTGCTCACCTTGTAGCTCATGTAACTCAAGCTCTCTTTGACTTCAATTATTCTCATTGAGAAAATTTACAATGTGCGACTTAGTCTATGTCATGCCCCCATTAAGGTATTCTTCAGTAAGTGAAAAATATTCCTTATCTAAGAGGGTGCAGAACCTTCGAATTGGCTTGTTGCCTGACATGCTAGAAACTAACGTACTTTAATAGCAAGTATACTAGTCGTGATAATAATAAGTGGACAAAAAGTCTGGGTTTTTGAACCTCAGAGACTTGAATTTTAGTTTATGATTTTTGATAAAGGAAAAAACATTTAAAGTAAAGTAAGAGTAGTTGATTGAACAAATGAAGAAGAAAAGAGGAAACGAGCTATGGATTAAAACTCATGTATGATAAAATGACTATGACACATGCTACAACCGAATTTACTCGTCAATATATATGAGTTACTCCTCGAATTCTTAGACTCTTATTGCTTTGGTGGAAATTTCTTGATTAATTATTACCCGATGTCTCGGCTTATAATAATCCTATGATTAATGTCAGGTTCTTTAAATATGTCTATCCGAGAATCTAACGAATAAGCATGCATTTATGCTCTAGAATTTCCCCGAATAAATCCGGCTAACAGCACCCGGGAATCTCTACCTATCTCTAGGGGCAATTCCTCATTTGTCACGGATGATGTGTTAATTCCTTTGAACCCTAACCTATATTTTCTTGAATGAATAGACTAGGCAAAATAGCAAGCATATGGTGATCAAGCATATGATTGGAATAAAAGCACAAAATTAACACACAAAACAATAATAGAATTAATACGAAAGATCACTTCATGTATATGAACTCATAAATTTGGCCTTCGCATGGCCTTAGTTCGACACAATTAGCTCATCATCAATAGCTTAAGAAGATCTAAAACAATCATATACATAGTTATGAACATAAAAATGTAATGAAAGCAAGTAAAACGCCCTAAGGCTTGGTTGATGATGAATCCTTGCTTAAAGCTCCAATATCTACCTCAGTCCCCCTTCTTAGCTCTTCAAGAATGATGAAAAGTTGGCTCCAATCTCTGAAAATGATTCCCAATCCCCAAAATCCGAACCCCCCCCTTTTTTTTTTTCATTTTTGGCCTTTATACCTTCAAAACAGCTGTATCAGCGCCCATGCGTGACCTAAATGGTGCCTAGGCACTGTCCAGGTGGCCTAAGTGGCTTGGGGAAGAAGTAGCGGGGTTCCTAGGCGCCACAGTCCGAAGTGTGAACCGTTTTCCTGCTTTTTAGCGCAACAATTATATTTTCTTCATAACTTTCTCCACAGACCTCCGATTTTAATAATTCAAGTTCCCACATGAAGATAAGACACAGCTATACAACTTTTTAGAAAGACACTTCACCAAATTCGGTTTCTAAACATACATAAATGGCTCTCAGACATGGAGGGTATGGCAAATTTGGCGCCCAAGCGTGGGGAAGTGGCACCTAGGGGCCCTTCTGCGTAACTCCAGCTTATTTCTTGCTTGTTTGGGCTCCCAGGCATGATTATGGCTGCACTTGGGTGTGGGGGTGTGAAACATCTTGTCCTAAACGTGTTTTATACGTCATTTTTTCGCCCTTTATTCAATTATATCTACTTAAGGCCTGAAATCACTTATCGAACTGATTAAACGCAAATGTGGCAAGATTTAGACGATAAATAAATATAAAATATAAACACAACGAGCTTAAAAACACATAAAAGTGACTCTTATCAACAACCCCTTCCCCCTCCCCCCCCCCCACTTATCAATTGATCGACCTCGAGCAATAAGAGCTATAAGGCACTAACACATCATCAACCAAAGGGAGAAACAAAAAGAGAACTACCTAACTCACTTTCGTGGAGTAAATGGTTGCACTTAGCAAGGTGCAACAAGCCTTTGAACCCTTGAGTTACCTCAAAAAATGAGTTATAGTCTCGTGAGGGTTTGCATGCGAAATACCCACAAAATCGAAGGATGTTAAGCTCAAACCAACCGAGACAACTTGAAAGAAGAACTATGATGCAATAGCACAAATGAAGCGACAATAAAGCTCAACAAAATGTACACAAATGAAAACAATGTTCATTCAACACCTAGAATAGAACCAATTTCCAAAGGGTGTAGTGGGATAATATCTAAGGCATTATGACCGAAAGGCATCTTTACCATGCTCGGAAACATTCCTCATATCTACCAACTTTCGATAGGTCATAAAGCTTATCAAATCATAGGCAACTTTAAGGTTAAATTATGCTCATTTCCATTCACTTTACATTGACATTTCACGCTTTGAACGGTTTAAGCTTATAACAACATAAGGCCACGTGTGATGTTCTACCCCTTTAGACCTTCTTTGCCATCCATGTAACGGGCTTTAGGTCAACAACTCCTAAGCCAGAGGGTTTTAGGGTGCTAAATGTTAAGACACTCTTATGAACTTAATCACCCGAGTGGCAAAGGCCACGGAATAGAACGAGGTCTTTTATTCAACTCATTCCCTATTGGTTTGAACAAAGCTCAAATTAGCTCAATGAGTATAGTATATAGGAGATGGTGCTTTGATGACCTCCAATACTCGTTGGCCTAACCAAATTTTCGAGGTCATACCAATCTCATCTCAATCATTCATTCATTTAACACAATTATGAACCCATAAGCAACTAATCATCTCAAAACAACATGAAAAAAATTCTAAGTTAATATGTCCGGGGTGCTCCTAACATGTCTCGAGATGGAGAACCCTTTTCAACCCCTCTACCTTTGACTTATGTGCAACATGTATCATCTAAGAAAGACTGATTCTCAACTAAGGTTGAAATGAGCATAACCAAGATGTGTACTTATTTCATTTTAGACCATTAATAGAAATATACAAGATATCATGGCATTGTCTCCAGTACTCAAGTCTAATTGCACCAATTGGCAAGCTAATATCCTAGAACAAAATTTGGTTATGCTTGATTTTTCTCAAAAACTTAGAATACAATACATGCACTAGCAACGGTTCCCCCAAACTTGAGCTAAAAAACAAGATCACACGACATATAGATACCCCCCACACTTTAACTCAACATTTCCCTCAATGTTGACTCAATCATACGCACTCAAATAGGGGTAAATGAGAGTACTTACAACAAGGATGCCGAACGGCAAACCTTAATCACGTGAAATCTGCTCAAAGCTCAAATCCGCAATGAAAAAATTCTCCACGGCAAAACTCGACTACTGCATGTCATGTACTCACAATACAACAATCAAGACTCAAAGATAAGCATGCCAAAAGTGCATTCTTGAAAATAACAAAAAGAAACAAACAAAACAAGACAAAAACAAAAGTAAAAAGAAAAGAAAACTTACAAACTTGGGTTGCCTCCCAAGAAGCGCTTGTTTATAGTCATTAGCTTGACTTTATCGAGTTGGCTCAAGGAGGATGACATATGAATGCTTTGTTCACTCTCCATTCAAGAATGAAACTTGACTCGGTGCTTGTGAGAAGTAGCTTGAGTATGGACCAAGCAATCATCCACTCAAAAATTTGTTTAAAGTCCATCAACACCCTTATCATCCTTTCTTCCTCATGTGTCGGGTAATGATATAGACTATTCTCTAAGTAATGGACACTAGCTCTTTTTCCTTCACCCATCGAAGTGATAAACTTGGAGTTCATGATGTAGGATTCGAGGAGATTATTAGTTCTTCTTTCCTGAAAAAGCTCAACACTAAAAGGATCTAAAGCATCAATGCATAAAGATAATGTAGAATCAACTGGATGCTTAAAAACCTCATAGTTATCACAAATATACATGTCATCTCCTACACTAGAGGACAACTTACCATCATGGACATTAATTACCTCTATACCCGTGGAGAGGGAAGAAGGTAAGGGAACTTCAACCGTGTGAGAAGGTGTAGGAGTGGAAGGCTCGGTGCTAGAAGTTTCTATCTCGAACGCTCGGGCGTGGCTATCAGAATGCTCAGTTGTGCTATATAGTAACCTTTCCAATTCTGCTACTATTTCAGACGCTTGAATGTTAAACTCATCACGCTCGGGCATTGGAGAAAAAAACAAAAAAATCAAAGCAAAACCAAATATGTACAATAAAATCAAAAACTAAAATAAACAATTCCCGGGCAACGGCGCCAAAAACTTGACATGCTAGAAACTAATTTGCTTTAATAGCAAGTATACTAGTCGTGATAGTAATAAGTGGACAAAAAGTCCGGGTTGTCGAACCTCAGAGACTTGAATTTTAGTTTATGATTTTTGATAAAGGAAAAGACAATTAAAGTAAAGTAAGAGTAATTTATTGAACAAACGAAGAACAAAAGAGGAAATGAGATATGGATTAAAACTCACGTATGATAAAATGAGGCACATGCTACAACCGAATTTACTCGTCAATATATATGAGTTACTTCTCGAATTATTAGACTCCTATTGCTTTGGTGGAAATTCCTTGATTAATTATCACCCGATGTCTCAACTCATAATAATCTTATGATTAATTGACGATTCTCTAAATATGTCTATCCGAGAATCTAACCAACAACCATGCATTTATGTTCTAGAATTTCCCCAAATAAATCCGGCTAACACCACCCGGGAATCTCTACCTATCTCTAGGGGCAATTTCTCATTTGTTACAGATGATGTGTTAATTCCTTTGAACCCTAACCTATATTTTCTCGAATGAATAGACTGGGTAAAATAGCAAGCATATGGTGATCAAGCATATGATTAGAATAAAAGCACAAAATTAATACACAAAGCAATAGTAGAATTAATACGAAAGATCATTTCATATATATGAACTCATAAATTTGGCCTTCGCATGGCCTTAGTTCTACACAATTAGCTCATCATCAATAGCTTAAGAAGATCTAAAACAATCATATACATAGTTATGAACATAAAAATGTAATGAAAGCAAGTAAAACTCCCTAAGGCTTGGTTGATGATGAATCCTTGCTTAAAGCTCCAATCTCTAGCTCAATCCCCCTTCTTAGCTCTTCAAGAATGATGAAAAGTTGGCTCCAATCTCAGAAAATGATTCCCAATCTCCAAAATCCGAACCCCCCTTTTCTTTTTTTTTCATTTTTGACCTTTATACCTTCAAAACAGTTGTATCGGCGCTCAAGCGTGACCTAAATGGCACCTAGGTGCGGTCTAGGTGGTGTAAGTGGCTTTGGGAAGAAATAGCAGGGCGCCTAGGCACGGCTGAGGTGACGCCTAGGCGCCACGGTCCAAAGTCTGAACCGTTTTCCTACTTTTCAGTGCAACAATCGTCTTTTCTTCATAACTTTCTCCACAGACCTTCGATTTGAATGATTCAAGTTCCCACATGAAGATAAGACATAGATATAAAACTTTGTGCAAGGACAATTCATCAAATTTGGTTTTTAAACATACATAAATGGCGCTCAAACATGTCAGGTGTGGTAAATTTGGCGCCCAAGCATGGGGAAGTGGCGCCCTTATCCGTAACTCCAGCTTATTTCTTGCTTGTTTGGGCACCTAGGCGTGATTATGGTTGCGCTTGGGTATGGGGGTACGAAACAACTTGGCCTAAACTTGTTTTATACGTCGTTTTTTCGCCCTTTCTTCGGTTGTATCCACTTAAGGCCTGAAATCACTTAACGCACTGATTAAATGCAAATGTGGCAAGATTTAGGCGATAAATGAATCTAAAATATAAACACAACGAGCTTAAAAACACCTACACTGCTATGCCAAAATGCATATTTTGGAGCATTGACTTTGAAGACACATATTTCACAATATAGGCTGCAATCCTAATTACACTTATGAGATGCAAATCATTTGCGCCATAAAAATTCTAGCTCTCTAGAAGTTTTTGATTCATCACCTTTTCGCAAGCTCATTTAGTTGCTAAGCTTTTTGAATCATCTTGCAACTTTATTTCTCTTAATATTTATCCAAATAAATTAAACATATCATCTCGCTAGATATTAGTACATTCAACATTAGTTTCAACTCCACTTGATCTCTATTATTCGTCAAAAGTTGCTAACAATGATTTATCGCTTATGACGAGTGAGATAGTGGATGTACTAACTCATAGCACAAAATAGTGGAAAATAGAAGCCATCAGTGTCTTACATTTGTGAGTCAGCACTCATGAAAGTGGATTAACTCTAGAGGATAAATAGCCTCCTTTTGTTTCCCAGGAGGCTTTTCTCGCTAGAAATTTTTTCAAAGGAAAGTAAACTTTAGCGAGTAAACCAATAAGCCTCCTCTAACTAGCATAGTCATCATTCTCTCGTATACCAACATGTTAGAGTGAGATTGACCTTAGTGAGTAAGGCAATAGCCTCCTCCAGCTAACATGATCGTCCGTCTAAACACCAGATATCGAAGAAAGAGAAGAAAAAGAAAGTATATTTTAAGTCAATTATATCCAAAAGAAACCATTTAGCAACTTATTCCACAAAGGTCTCTCTCATGATAGATGGACAAATCAAATTGCTTAACAAATGCCTAACAAAATGCTTTATTTAAAATAGACTATATCATGTAATGAATGTGTTTTGCATATCACTATTGATCAGCTCACACTCATCACATTTTTTTTAAAAATAACTCTAAAACACATTTTGAATTATTAGGTGGCACTCATAATGCCTCCTCTTGTGCGCCACACTTTTCCTTAATAAATTTAGGTTGCACAACACTTGATGATTGTCTATTTATTGCTCAATCTCCATGCATGCTATGTCTCACTTTTTAGGATTATGCCCTCCATGCCATAGGAGAATTAAATTATTAGGGCATTACATTCATGTTGTACAAACTCTTATTCATTAATAAAAACATGATTTTTGTTCATATCAATCTTGATGGCATTAATATAAGTATTGGATAAATAAGTCCAAGGTAATCAAGAGAGAGCTTCTACTCCTCAATGGTCTGAGGAGATAGACACTAGAAGTATCGGTTCCTTGTTTACTTAAACCAGAGTTTGCAAGTCGACGAGTCTTAATTGATCATTAAGACCTTGTGTGACGCAAGTTTTGACAATGAGTGTCAGTCGGTCACTTTGGATGGTGGGAGCTTGGTCATAGATATGTTAATAAAATTGACATATTCAAACACGGCTCGTCGTAATTCAATCACATGGGTATTTACTCTTGGATAGTCAGTGATTGAATTACTGGTCACGGTAGTGTGCGTGAGCCTTAGACTTGAGGATTCATGAAGATTGGACTTGTGACACTGAACAAATTATTAGAGAAGTTAGATCCATTTCAACCTTTGGTGGGGTCAACCTCGAAGTGCAGTTCAGAAGGACAAGTGGCAATTGTTCGGTGATTGCCAATAGGGGATTCACTGTCTCGGGTAGTAACGAGTTAACGTCCTGTGCGATCGTAGGTAAATGAAATTATAAGTCTTCAGCGGGCTTTTCATCCAAAAGTCACAACGTTTGGGCCCTTTTCCAGATGCCCGAAAAGTTGGCTATTTTAACCAAAAACTTTTCATTCTCTATAAATAGACCCCCCCTAATTTGGAATTAATTACACCATAATCATATTCTCTTCTATCTTTATCTCTTAAATACTATTTTGAGTATTTTTGAGGATTCTTTTGTTTCATAAACATTAATTTTAATATTTTAAGAATAATGTTGAATATTAAATGCTAAATTGAGCATTTAAAATATTCTTGGAGTTCTTAAATATTATTTTAAGAACTACTTAGTACTAATTTGAGTACTTTAAGTATTCCTAAATATTATTATATTAATTGCATAAATGTGCATGTAATTCATTCGTGTCCATCGAGAGAGTTTGAAACAAGTATTTTGTTCGCTAGACTCAAAAATTTGGAGTGGTACTATTTTTGAGATGTTGTCGTTGTATCTTGAGATACAATTGCCGTATTCCGTAACCACCGAGAACGGACAATATTGTCTTAAGGAAAGCGAGTCTAAACACGTACCTCGACGTATCATTTTGCATTTTCATAAATAATGCTCGTTATCACGATAGAATTTTTACCAACAGTAATTTGATTGAGGATGATATTCGGGAAGATGAAACTTGCTTTTTGATGATTGTAAAAATTGTCAAACAGTGGATGTCACGTGATTGACCACGTGGACTAATGGAACCGCTCCGACGCACGACAAACCAGGTTAGGGGTTTGTTAAGTTATAGACTGCACTCGGTTGTGTCGAGCTGCCTACGTACCCGATGAATTGGGATCAAGTCAGTTCGTAGTTCTTTTATGGGGTTACTCTCAATAGCCAGTGAATTTTACGGGGGAAGTAGATAATGACCCTTTTCCAGTTCCTCTAAGGTATTTATAGAGAGCTGGTAGTGGGCTATGGGCTGTGGGCTTAGCTTTATCAGCAGCCCATCAGGCTTAATAATATAACCCTTAGACTAATAAACTAGCCCAGGTACTCTTAATGGGTCGTCAGCCCTATTAGAGTTTATGCGCGGCGCACCAATTTTGGGCGCCATTCTATACAATAATAGCTCTAGCTGAACGATCTTTTTCATATAAATAAAGTTAATCTTTTTGCATTCTTGATTCATGTATATAGCTTGGTCTTAACATAGAATAAAGTTCTGAAGGATCATGCATAGCTATGGGACATCATTGCGCATCGGGAATGGCAATGATGGAATATGTCTCCAAGGTTGTGATCCTTAAACATATGTTCCAAGTCGGAAATGGGCTCGTCAAGATGAAGGGATATCGATGAGACCCAAAAGATTTGCTTATATGATGCATACTTTTGATAGAGTGTATCTCACTCCATAGATATTGGAACGGTGAAAGCCTATGCATGTATAAGGGTTCCTATTGTGGGAAAAGGTATACTGAACAACCCCATGGAAGTTCCATTAAATGGAATCCCAATCGAATTTGGAACTTCCAGTGGTCTTGTAGTATAAGAGTAATCCTTAGAACCTGAGGTTCCATTGGATGTCTTATACACAGTCGAACATGTCTTGGTTTGTTACATGATTACTTAGATGATCACAAATGGGCAAAATCAGACATAGGTTGATTGTGTATGAAGGCACGTGAGAATCAAGATGGGATTTGTCTCTGACATTAGTCTTGTCAGTGAATTTCCTATGTTTACATAGTGAATCGACTTTAGGAATCTTCGACCGAAGTATGATATCTAAAGAGGCGCAGGGTTCCATCGTTTAGATAGTCAACAGTCAATCTCACTCTATTTGGGAAACATAATTATAAAATTAGTAGGGCTTCGACTTTAGCCACTGCTCTAGATTCAATCGGGAGATTAGATGGAGGGATCTTACTTATACAAGGATCAAGATCACGAAAGGCGTATCTTTATATTCGTATTTATCTAGGTCTTGGTGGCTCGTTGCTAGACAATAACCACGATTTGTAAGTGCCGATAATTAATACGGTGATTAATTCGAGGCTTGATTAAATCAAAGAAATGATTTAATCTAGTACTTTCTATTTTAGGAAAGCACACTAGCACTTTGGGAAATTGTATTTACTACTAGATAGTAGACAAGCCTAAGGGGTCACACACTTAACTCGTGAGAGTCACTGCTTAAATGATGTGATTAATCAATTTCAAGAAATTGAGGAAATTAGGAAAGTTTTAGTCCTTTCCTAATAAAGAATATCAATTAATTGAGGTGATTCAATTAATTCGACTATTTTAATTAATCTTGTATAATTAATTAAATTAATGGACCTAGTAGAGTCCAAGTATTTTATTTAGTTGGGTTTGGCTCAAGTTAAATAAATAAGCCAATTGGAATAAGTAATATATATAATTAAACGGGTTTTATTTATATGGGAATATTTAATTGATGGGTTTAGCCCGCAATTAAATATGGAGTCAAGAATTAATTCTTGGGATGATGGCCGTTTTTGAGCCCAAAGATGAGAGGGGTTCGAATTCTTGGTGAAGAAGAAAAGGGTATTCTTCTTCTCCAAGTCTTGCAGTTGGATTAGGATTCTAGGACTCCTATTCAATGTATATGTGAATGCAAGACTAAAACCCTAAGACTCCTATGAGTGTAAAATTCGAACTCTAGCTGGAAAAAGAAGAGAGATTTTTTTTCTTGTCATCCTTGAGCAAAATTGCCCCATACCTTGTTCTAATACGACATCATTTTGTTCATCTGTTGATCTCAACGATTCACATATTCCATCCCTTCACATAATCAAGCCTAGGTTTTAGACTTAGATCTATTTCGTTGGCTAGCACCAATAACGAAGTAGGTGGTTACTTGAACAAGATGTGGATACATCTTAGAGGTGTGATGTTTGGAGCACTAACACCGGGGACACGAATGACGAGCGATTTCTTCCAAGAAATCGTGTGGACTTGCACCACAGGGTTGAAAAGATCCAAATCGTTGATGCGAGAATTTAATCGAAAGGTAAAAATTCTCGTAACCTTCATATAGCATAATCGATCACATCGGGTGGTTGAACGTTTAAATTTTAATTTTCGCTGCTACGAGCCACCCGGGGAATAGAACCAACCCAACAAGCCCCTTTTAGGCTTGACTAGTATGTTAGCCGTGGATTTATACCCAAGGGTGGCATCCCGACCCGAACCGGGTGTCGATTAATTACCATATTGCCCCTAGACATTTTTAGCGCACATCATAATGCCCCCACTCCCGGGTGTACCTTATAGGATACCCAGGAGTAGGAATATGTATGGCAAACTTGGTTGCCTAGGAAGGTCTAACGAGTCACCCTCTATAGGGGGATTTTTAAGTGTTACCTCGAGCCCATGCAGGTGTTGACTTAATGCAACACCCGTAGCTAACTTGGGGTCTGACACCTTGAGGTCGAGCATCGTGAGGTCGGATGCCTGGGGGCTGAAAACCTTACAATGCCAGAGTGTGCGAGGTATCTCGATTTGAATATGTGTTTCATGTCTCAGAGGGGAGCTTGCGCTTTACCCATAGGAAGTTTGTCGTCTCGAAGGAGACTTAGAATTCTGAGGTCTCTATCTGGGGTTTCAGCAGCCCGGCAGGGACCTATAATTTTCTAGACCTGAATCCGGGTGTTTATACTACGGAGGGGACTTAGAATTTATCAGATTGATCTTTGCCCCGAGGTGGAGTGGCAAGGGTCGTTGACTAGTTGCGAGGGGGTGAGAGCTTTTGCTACTAGGTGAGAATGCAAGGTCCTTTGCCTCACGAGGGGCAATGTTTTTGGCTCTATGGCGAGTGGGAAAGGTCCTTTATCTCAAGGTGAGGGAGCAAAGCCCTTAGCCTCTATGGTAAATGGTCAAGGGCTTTTGTCTCGAGGTGAGGGGCAAAGTCCTTAGCCTCTATGTGTGGAAGTCATTTTTTTTTAACCAACATGTAATTGATTCACTTCATGACCTCTCTGCCCTCACAGAGCGTTTTTACTGGGGTCATCGCATTTTTACCGGGGGGCATCGAGCCTCATTCACGGAGCCCGAGGTAAGTCGAGTGGGCATCGAGGGGTTGACCTCGCGGTCGGGCCGCGGGTCACGTTGCCTCGCGGCTTGGCCTCGGGGCATAGGGCCTCGTGACCTTGCCGCAAGGAGCCCATTTTCCTTTCAGGGGCGTGATGTACGCCGGGGTTTTGTTTCGGGGCGTGATGTCAAAGTTGGCTTTGCCCTCATTGATTTTTGTTAGTCCTTTTGACTTATGAAAAGTTTTGCTTGTGCTATCATTTTTGATAGCATCTATAAATGGTTTGTATATAATCAAACCTCCTATTTTTCATAAGATTTGGGAGCTCTTCTTTCTCTATGGCTTCACAAGCTCTAGCGGTGTGTACCTCATGGCCTTATGAGTAGTGGCGGGGGCATTTTGTACTCCTTGGCTTTATGAGTGCCAGTGGGGTATCTTGTACCCCTTGGCTTCATGAACGCTAGCAGGTTGTTTTGTACCCCTTGGCTTAATGAGCACTAGCGGGGTGTTTTGTATCCCTTGACTTCATGAGGGCTAGTGGGGTACTTAGTCATTTTTATGCACCTTTAGTAGGATTTCATGAGTGCCGAGAGTGCTAGCCCCTCTGGCATTTTGCTCACTTGAGCCTCACTTACTAGCATCTTTCCTTAAAAGACATTAGCATTTTGTTAGCTAGTTACTCACTAGCGTTTTGAAAGCACTAGCATTTTGCTAACTTGTTTAAACCCACCAATTTGGGGGGTACCTTATATTGAGAATTGTATCCCTCTAGGTCGATGCATATCCACACCTAGAGGTTAAATAGAGGTGGGCATTAGGCCTCACATTTGGAGTGGGCGTAGCCATCCGGGGTCTTTAACGGGGGCAACCTGTGGCTTTTTTTATATGCCTTACGTATGTATCCGTATACTTTATTGTAAGGTTGTTTTTTGTTTGTACGATTATGAGCTAGTCGAACATTAGCAGCATTCTTTCTTTTGACTTAGCACATTTGTGAGCTACTCGTTGGCCTTTAGGAGGCTTTGAGTAGGCCTTTTTTTTCCTAACCCCATTGTTTCATGAGATTTGTCGAGGTGTCAGCGGTGGCGTTACTTGTTAGTGCCGTGTGAAGCCAATTGGTGCCCATGGTGGCATTACTATGCTCATCGCACGTTTTATTTTTCTTACCCCCATGATTAGATTTGGTGGGTGGATAATTTTGATGGGTAGACTTAGCACCTCATAAGGTTCCATGCTCCCCACTCCTTAGTGTATTTGCATGGTTAACACCTTAGGGAGTAAGGATTATACGGGGTAGATGTTAACTTTCGCTAGCAGAGGGATAACTTAGAGCTTGGTCTCACCCTTTATTTATACCTTTTGAGTAAGTGGCGTTTGATTTGTGACACTAGTTGCCACGTTTTGATGTGGAGGCTTGGGTTGCCTTGCGTGTTTTTATTCTTAGTGCGACTTTGGTCGTCGCTTATTTTTAACTGTATAATCTCAGTCCAGAACCTTAGTGGAGGGGGGATCCTTTTTGGAGCCTCAACCTCTCTTGGTATTGCTGGATGGATTATCAGTTAGGCAATCCTCATTCGAGTCTTTGTTAGCTCGGGGTATTTTTTATGGATATTGACTATCTCTTTTCCCCTTTCACTTAGCTATCTTAGTGTGTCATTGGCATGATTTCATGAATGCTAGGGATGGGTGCCCAAACGAGACTCGATGAAAGCTAGGGATGAGTGCCTGTTGGGCATTCTTGCTATATTTGATCTTTGCTTGTAAGCACGTTTTTCATGCTAAAAAACAGTTGTCCTTGGTTGGCCTTAAAATATTAGCTAGACATTAGTTGTCTGTTTATATCTCTTTCTATCTCCTCATCTCCTCTCTATCTCACCTTAGATTGTATGAGGTGAGTTCTGACCTTAGATTGTATGAGATGAGTTTTCACCTTAGTTATACTTGTATGAGGTGAGTTATCATCTTCGTTATATTGTTAGGATCTCGGTCTAGATTCCATGTCGGAGGGGGGGTCATTTTTAAAACCTCATACCCTCTCGGTAATGCTGGAGGGATCAGTAGGTGGGCTAGTTTAAACCCTTGTTATATTTATTTGAGTGAGTGGAGTGGTTTTTATACTCGCAGCCACTTACTAGTGGAGGCTCGGTCGCCTCTTATTTGTTTATTTTTGCATAATCTCGTTCCAGAACCTTAATGGGAGTGGGGATACCTTTCGTGGGTCCTCAACCTCTCTCGATGTTACAGGAGGGATTATGGGGTGGCCCATCCTCGAGCGAATCTTTGACAACTCGGGGGATTTTCGTGGTTCCACCCATATTGACCTCTAGTGGGGTCGCGGGTAATTTTATAACAGCTCTAGTGGAAACTTGATTAGCTCCCAAGGGTCGTATTGGTATTTTTGTCTCTCCACTATGTGGGTGAAACACTTAAGTATTTAAGCATATGTTTGGCCGGTGGTCAATAGCATCAAGCGTTAGCAGCAGTTATCATGGTAACACGTCTAGTAGCCAGAATAAACTAAGTAATGGATTTTTGAAATAGCCTCGGTCGGAACCAGTGATTCCGAGTTGCTTTTGTTTTGTGTGTTGTTAAATCACCCATCGTTAATGTCATACTCTTTTGTATGACGCGAAATACCTGTTATTTAAACAAGCCAGCATATCTAGCTGCCTAAAAGTTTATGTGCCTGAAGGCACTTAGCAATCATATGACGAAAACTTAAAACATCCAACACTTAATAAAAATGTGCGGGGGTGCACTTAGGTACCTCAGAACTTAAGTAAAGGTAGTCGGCGCTGGTGGGCGTCCCCACTCAGTGCTTGACATGTACTATAATAATGTAGGAAAAAAGACATTCTTAAGCAAAGGGGTGTGGTCCAATGGTTCACAAGGCATTCGCTATGAGAACCCACCCAGGTTCGAAACCCAGGAGAAGGGGATGGGGGGATTACTCCTACATCCTCCCCTGGGGGGCCCTGGGCTTATTGAGTCTGTCGCCTATGGGTAACCTAGGGCGGATTACCCCCATACGTGGTTTGCAGGCTATTACGTATGGGCAGGTTTGCTCTGCTGGGTGACTGGCGGAGATTTACCTTGGGATTTCCAAAAAAAAAAAAAAAAATAGTCTGTTAGGAATTTCATTGTTAGATGTTTTGATGATGACAAGATAGGATTTCATGTTAGACCCCAAAAAGAATGTAAGTTTATACTTTCATAGAATATATGTATAAGCATTTGAAAGTTTATTAGTTTGTTAGGCTTGTAATTTTTATCTTTGTAGATTTTATACTAAGTATTAGATACCAAGTCGCTAATAGAATTCTAGGTGAGTCTATTAGAGATGAAGTTGAAGATCAGCGTCTGAAGTCAAGTGAAGATGAAGATTTGTCTTAATCGTCTGTCAAACACTTAAAGACTATTTCATGATTTATGAATCAAGCGTTCAAGATAATGTTCTTAGCGCCTAGCTAACGCTAAAGGACTGTTCCAGGAGTGTTGAACCAAGCGCTCAAATCACTTCAGCGATTCAAGATCAGATTCACCTGAAATACATTCTCAAGTCATCCAATCATCAATGGTCATTTATTTCCAACGGGAAATAAATTCAAAACGCATTAAATGCTTGATAAGTGCATTAAATGTGACAAGACATTATGACTTATGGACAAGCCACCTTTTGACTAGACTGTCAGCTTTTCAAAGTTCAAACCTGCTCCTGTCCAATCGGAATCAGCATAAATTAAGGAATGTTAGAAAAGGGACTATTTGAAGCTCTGCGTGGGGTACACGCGCCTGACTTGTGTCCAACGGACAAGTCCTGAGATTCTCTATAAATAGTACCCTTCAGCTATTTCTATGAATGTGGTGAAAAAGATGAAAATGTGAAAGAGAGCTGAGAAATAATTTGAGAGAAAAGCTTGCAAACCCCATAGCCAAAATCCTTCAAGCTTCTCAAATACATTCCAGACAGTCACCCGATATCTTAAACATCTTCCAAGAAGAACCCTACACTATTATTGAGATATCCCAAGTTGTTTGAACTTCCCAACATCAAACAAACTTGTTACAATAAACCCTCAACACCTTTCATCTGAGTGAGAAAGATTGTTGACTTCCACAAGCAGTATTTTTGAGTAAGAGAAGCTTGTTGAAGGTCTTTATTGGAGCTGAAGTCTGTGTGATCAAGGAGCTCAAGGCCATCTTGGAGAAGATCTTTATTGGAGCTGAAATCTGTGTGATCAAGGAGCTCGAGATCGTCTTTCCAGAAGCAGAGGATTGAAGTGGCTTGCAGCAGAAATCTGTGTGACCAAGGAGCTCAAGCCATCCATATCCATCTCTTCCTTGTCCCTACTTTGTAGAAGTCTCTGTGTGACTATTCGAGAATCAATTTAGTGGATTTCCTCCAAGTGCAAAGGAGAAAAAGGACGTAGCTGGGATTACACCACCCAGTGAACCTTACAAATATCTTTGTGTCCTTTACTGCTTTATAGCTTTACATTGCATTTGCATATTACACATTTAAAAAGGCTTTAAAACAGTTAAGCGATCACATTTGGAAAAAGAGAACGCTAAGCCTTAAAATCAGTCTTAAGCGCTTGACCAAGCGCTAAGCACTCTAAGCGTTCAAAACGTTTTAACAAAAATCAACTAAAGAAAACTTTGTGACGCTAAAACCTTTCAAAGAGAAGACTCAAAATCATTCCCCTGTGCTAACCCTGATTAAGCGATTGAGACATTACCCCACTTTAGTAATCGTTGAAATCACTAAGTCTAAGTTAACTTTATCAAAACAGTCTTCAAGTAAACGCTTAGTCAAGCGCTTACATTTCAAGCGTCCAAAACTATTTTAATACGAAATTGTTGAAGTCGAAAAAGACTTTAGGGTCTATTCAAACCCCCCCCCCCCTTCTCGACCCTTTCGTATGTCACTTGGGACCACCATAGTCTTTGTTATTTGTTACCTAATAAGGCCTCATAAGGCTTGACATCTTATCAAGCTTGGGGGATGTTTCCCATGGGGGTCACCTTGCTAGTGTTATCCACTGCCGAGGCACCCGTCACTTTGGAGCCTTGTCTATCAGTGGTGGTTGCTATACCTTCGAAATAGGCATTGTCTTTTTGGGGTGGCATGTTGTGGCATGTGTCTTTGTCATAGACATCTGACTGCTGGGACTTTGACCAAGTATGGACTGAGTTGATCTTGCCCCCCAAGCACCCAGACTTTAGCACCTTCATGGAGCGGGCTAGAAATGCACCCAGAGATATAGGTAGAGACACCTCTCCTAATGCTTCCGCTATCTCACCCGTGAATCCCACGAGGGCGGTGTTGATCGCTTAAAGCAACGCGTCGTCCCCCTAGTTGGGTGAAAGCAATGTAAAAGAGGATGTCAAGCCAATAACCTTCTTTGCATAGTAGTCAGAGATGGTCACCGATATCACTAAGGCGTCATTCACCAATGGGATGTTTTCCAAGTCTTGTATTTCAACCTCCATGGTCTGAGTCTTTGGCCCCACTTGATTCACTTGCCCTCCCCGTGGGGAGCAGATGGCATGTTGACTGGTAGCAGCCCTCAGTGAAACTTTTCTTGAGTTCGCGGAGTCACCCCATGTTGGGCCTCCCAAGATCACCTTTATTTTTCCTGTGATTGGGGGGTTGTCTTTGACCCCCTCTCTGCCCCTCTGTCTCTTCGATTCTTGTATATTCTTTAGCTCTGGCCAACAACTCTACCATCGTTGATGGGGGCTTCCCAGTTATAGATTTCTTGAACCTACTATTGCGTAAGCTCCTCTGCATTATTCCTGATAGCAAATCATGGTTGAAGTGCGGTACTTCAGACACCGCGTTGGAGAAACGCTTTACGTATTCCCTCCTAGATTTACCATCTTTTTTAACCACATTGACTAAGAAAGATGATGTCTTGAGGTACTTCTTGTTCACGAAAAAGTGTTGAGGAAACGCTTGGTCGGCTGCTCGAGACTGGCGGGCAGTCAGTTAAATCAGCTAAGTGTCCTTCAAGAAAGGGTGGTCCGAAAAATCTTATAGTAGGCAGCTTCACTGATGTCATACATATCAGCGTTATCTTTGAACTTGTCAACATGTTCCTGGGAGTCTCCTCTCCCTCATACTCACTTACATGGGGAATTTTAAGCCCTGGGAGCAAAACTCTGCTAAGATTGTTGAGCAGAAAGGTCTTCTCTTCGATGGAGCCACAACTAGTGGCACTAGTTGCATGTCCTCATATCGCCCATACTTCTTCGGACTTCTATCATGGCGAGGTTTGCGTCTTCTCCGGCCTTCATGCCTTGGCAAGGCCTCCTCGAGGGTCAATGAGACTTGACCTCGGTGTGGAGACCTGGGAGGCATTGGCCTTCTATCTCTGCCTCTAGGAGGCCTCTAAGGGGGTGAGACCAAACTATTTGCTTCCTGGGGGCGACTCCCTGGAGACGACTCTCTAGGGTCAACTCTCGGGGGTCGACTCTCTGAGGGAGACTTTCTGGTTTCGACTCTGTGGACGAGGCTCCTGACCTCTGTGAGCTGACTGAGGGGGTGAAATGAGTCCCCTTCGCTTGAGAGGGGGCGCCTCTTAAGCACTTCTCACATGGGAGTCGTGCCCCCAGCAGCTGTAGGAACAAGTGATGCACGTGATGGATGTGCCTGGGTGTTTTGTTGAACCGCCCTTGCCGCTGCTCGCACAAAGGCATCTTCAACTGGAACAAGCGGTGGCTCTTGAGTGATCTCGAAAACCCTGGAAGCAAAGGGTGGAAACACGAGTGGTGTTACGGGCGGCATATTTTGCTCGTTCGTCTGGGGTGCTAGTTCAGGAGCTCCGCCGTCAGTTAGACCATTGGGGGGATTTTCTTCTCCCACTTGAATGTTGGGTCGATTTTCAGGCATTGGGTTAGGAAGTTCATCAGCAGCAACTGTCTGGTGTGGGTTGGTCATTCTATCTCCGGTAGTACGAGCTTGTGACTTAGTTTGCATACTCAGTGATTGGAGCACTTTTCCCACAGACGGCGCCAATCTGATGATGGTAAAAATCGTCAAACAATGGATGTCACATGATTGACCACGTAAAGTAATGGAACTCCTCCGACGCACGACAAACTAGGTTAGGGGTTGGTTAAGTTATAGACTGCATTCGGTTGTGTCGAGCTGCCTACGTAACCGATGAATTGGGATCAAGTCAGTTTGTAGTTCTTTTGTGGGGTTACTCTTAATAGCCAGTGAATTTTACTGGGAGCGTAGATAATGACCCTTTCCCAGCTCCTCTAAGGTATTTATAGTGAGCTGGTAGTGGGCTATGGGCCGTGGGCTTAGCTTTATCAGCAGCCCACCAGGCTTAATAATAAAACCCTTAGACTAATAAACTAGCCTAGGTACTCTTAATAGGTCGTCAACCCCTTGTGGGCTTGACTAGTATGTTAGCCGCGGATTTATACCCAATGATGGCACCCTGACCCAAGCCGGGTGTTGATTAATTACCATAATGCCCCTAGACATTTTTGGCGCTCATCACTTTTCATTTCGGATGTTCTTGGAATAAACGACGAGTGGAACCTATCATGGATCAAAACGCATACCCCACCCCCGTGTGATCAAACTCATTAAAGAAATTCCTATCTCTGCTTGCTTGGATCATTGTTTTTAAAACCGAATCGGATAAATTATTAGTTCACTAGTTCATTGGTTCAACCGGTTGGACCGGTGTAAAAAAACTGCCCAGTATATATATATATATATATATATATATATATATATATTTGTATGATGCATCTTATCATATTTATATTATAAATAAATGGAAGAATTTGTCTTTGAATGAAATTTATTAATATAATTTTAAATCACAAAATATCAACAATAAAAGAAAAAAGAATCTAGATGGTACAGCAATGAGATGGCCGCATCGACTTACAAAATTCTCGAAATGAACGAGGTTTATCGTTTGAACTTACACCCATCTGCTTTGACCAGTTCTCAAATAAATAATGCTTTGGCTAAAAGTTTTAAATATTTAATTAATATAACATGATAAAGCCCTAACTTTTGTTTCATTGTTCTGTTATGCCGCTCGACGCTTTCCTCATCTCTCTTTCTTCTTCTACTTATGGTCTTAAATTTCCAAAACCTCAAAATTTCGACTGAAATTTCATTTTTCGGAGGTCTCGAAGCGAAATCTCACCTTCGATCCAACTTTGCAGAATATATATCAAAATTTCCAGACATTTCCGATATTTTCGAAAATCTCGAATTCTTAACAAAATTACTTTGTTAAATATCTACCGAAATTTCCCGAAGTTTTTGAGATTTCCCGAAATTTTCCGAAATTTTGACCAAACCCAAAATATTCCGAAATTTAAAATAATATTTAATTATTTATTTTTAAATAAGAATGAGTCCAAATTATTGTGGTTCAGTGGTAGTTTATAAATGATTGTGGTATTTTGTTTTAATGAAGTTCCTAGGAGATTTGGTTATTAGTATTACTTTACTTTCAAATTATTTTTATTTTATATTTTTCGCCACAAATTTTAGTCATATTACTTGACAAAATTCACTATACATACATTATATATTCAATATCATTAATGTAAAAGATGCACAATTATGATATTTAAAGTTACACAAAGTTTCATTATAAATTTTCAAATATTTCTTTAAATTTTCATGATTTCTTTAAAATCAAAATTGAAATTTTGAATATCCCCAAAACTTCCATTGAAATTTACGTAAATTTACCACCCCGATATTTAATACCTTGCTTCTACTTATATCTACCTAACAACCGCTTCCGTCTAATGCGCCATCCCCCACCGCTTGACGCCGATGTTCATCGCCTGAAGTCCATAGAAACTGGATTTTTTGGGTCGCTCGGGTCACCAGTTTTTTCGGGTTTTTCACGGTTCGTAGCGGGTTTTATGCTGCCCGTTTTCATGGACAACTCGGACCGCTTGTTCCAGTGGGTGGCGGTTTAACCAGCCGGACCGGCCGGTCCGGTCCGGGTTTGGAAACATTGACTTGGACTCCACGGACCAACTTATTTGGTGTGGTTCGGCGAATGGAAAATTCACGTGTAAATCTGCCTATCTTTCCATCAAGAATATCTCCTTATCGCCTACTGCTTCTTCAAATACATTTGTTTGGAGTTGGATTTGGGCCCTCAAAACTCCCCATCAGATCAAAATTTTCACTTGGCTTCTTAACCATGATAGGCTAGTTACGAATTCTTTAGGATTTCTATGTAAGGGAACTGATTCGGACATGTGCATAAGATGCCGTATTGGTATTGAAACTCCCCTCCATGCCTTATGAGATTGTCCCCTCTCTTTACGACTTTGGGAGTTTATCATTTGGCCTTCCCAGTTTTTTGAATTTGCCACGCTTTCCTCAGATACTTGGGTCAAAGAAAATGTTCGGAGGCATTTCTCCAACATTATCCTTCCATCTATTCCTTGGCGTACTGTTTTCCTGTCAACAGGTCCCGAAACTCGTACGTTTTTTAAGGGAAAAACGAATTGGTTAAGGATACCATATTTGAGGTGAAGAAACTTGTACTCAATTTGTGTGAAGCCTTTCCATCTAAGAAGATAAAAGTGCTAACCGAAAATCCTATCACAAGTTGGAAGAAACCTCCATCCTGGTGGATGAAACTCAATACAGCTGGAAGTTTTTGGACATCTACGAAGTGTGCCACTACCAGAGGCCTTCTTTGGAATGACAGAGTTACTTGGATTTGGGGGTTTAGTCGAAATCTTGGACAAAATTCGATAACTACTGCCGAGCTCATGGGAATATTGGATGGTTTGTGAAATCGTAATTTATAAAATTCTATGATTTGAAGCGTGATTTCACTTTCCTTAAAGTGATATTTTCCCCCCACTACACGTTTGCTACCGGGGATAAATGCAAATTCACCTCTAGGATACGACAATCCACCCGAGACTTAACAAATAGCAATTTCGGAAGCCTCCTTTCAAGAACAAATCAAAGACTTTCTTATGTAAGAGTGAAAGCAGTAAAATTTGATGTATCAAATCTGGCACAAGAAATGCGTTTATATAGACATAAAACACCTTTTCGGAATAGTTGCGTTATTTGGAATTCTAGTTTACTTTTAAAGGTTGCACCAATTCAGAAGTGTCTACTCTTGAGAAAAGAAGTGTCTATTCAGTCAAAATAACTACAGTAATTAATTCTAGAGAAGACATCTTCATTTTCTAAACATTGCAACTCTTTAATAAATAAACTACTTAAAATAATTCCAAAATAATAAATAAATCCAAAAATAATAAAACAAAAGATAATAAAAAATAATTTTTTATTTCCTTGGATCCGTGCATGTGCCACATGTCCAAGTGCCAAGTCTTTAACATATAAATATATATATATATATATATTATATCTATATTTTTGTTGGGTTTGTGCCCTTGTTGCCAATGAAGAATTAGAGAATAGGGCACTAGTTTATATTGTACAACCTATTAATAATATAAAGGCATTAGTGAGATGTTCATATAATACTTAATGACATCTATAAGTTTTAAATGAACAACTAGTCCGTGTGTGTCAAGGCAAACCTTCACACTCCTTATAGTAGTTAAGGAGATGGGCACTGGAAGGGTTTGATACTTGATTACTTAAATGGTACGCAAATGGGAGAATCTCAATTGGGCATTGAGATTCATGTGGACTTGTATGACACATGCTCTGATTAGGAGTGCCACTCTAACACTATGGGATAGTGGAAATTTGTGTCATGGATACATTGATTGGATTGGATTAGTGTATTCGAACACGGCTCGTAGTAATCCGATCATATGGGTTTTTACTCAGTGATTGTCAATGATCGGATTACTGATTATGATAGTATGCGTGAGCCTTTTACCTGAGTGATCAAGTTGATGATGGGCTTGTGACATCAAGTCTGTCATCAAAGTAGTTAGATCCAATTCACCCGCTGGTGGGGTCGACCTCGAAGTGCGGCTTGATGGGTAAGTAGCAGTCTTAGCTGGTTAGCAAAATGAAATTCACTGTCTCAAAAGTAAATGAGAAGTATCCTATGAGATCATGGGTAAATGAGATTAAAGTCTTAGGCCAAAGCTCATGAACTAACTCGTGTTTGACACGGAGAGTAGTTCTGTAATCTCATGTTACTATGATTCTTAGCATAGCATAGAGTCCTATGAGTTTGACATATTCCATGACTCTCACTCGATCGGGATACGTCATTGAAGGACTTATGCTCATACAGTATTCATAATCTAGAGGTTCATAATGACATAGTCATTTTGTACTTGGTTGGGCTACGATGTGGGGCCACGGTGCTGGCTAGCTGTCACCCACATCCTTTGGCTTTCTCCCATTGGTAATCGAGACGAACCTAGAGAGTCGTGCTATAGGAATAGATGGGGAACGTTTGTTGTATTTGGAGGGCATTTTGGTAATTTGTCCTTTGGAAGGACGAATTAATGAATTGGACTAATTAATTTAATTAGTTGTTTAATTGGATTAAACATAGATAATTAAACTAATTATGTTAACTAGGTCAACTATGTATTAATTAATTAATTAGTTAATTAGAATAATAATTTAATCTCTGTATATTTAATTGGATTAAATACTATAGGATTAAATTAATAGGGCTAAGTTGACTGAGTCAACATAGCCCAAATATAATTCGAATTGAGCCCATTTGGACATGTTTAATAGGCTTAAGTTGGAGGGTTTTATAAATCCTCCAACACAAGCTAGAAAACACATCAATGAAAAATTCACAATACTGAAATCCTCCAGCAAAAATACAAGACAGAGAAATATTTCTCTTCCACTCTCTCTCACCTAGCCGCCATTATGGAGAAAAAGAGATGGAGATTTCTGGGGTCAATTCTGACACGTAATTATCTAGAGACGGGACATGTGGACCGTTGAACGAAAATTTGAAGATTCGCGAGGATTGATTGAATATGCGAAAAAGTAAGTTTTTGCATTCATCCTTTTAATTAAAATCAACGAACAAACAAATTGATCTTGGCCTTGGGAATTCGCATATGATTTTTAATTTCCGCTGTGCATGATACCAGGATTCCCAACAGTGGTATCAGAGCCAACTTTGTTGGCTTCGTTGATTTCTATATTTGTGTTCTATATGTTTATTAGAGTTCATGTTGAATGCGTAATTTATTGATTTTGAATGAATATGTATTGTGATCGAAATATCTGATATGATGATGTTTTAGGAATTTTTAATTGGATTAAAAAATTCTGGAAAATCGAATCTGAAAATTGAAATTGAAATTTCATGAATCGATTTTAATATTTTCTAGAAATCTGGGTTTAGAAAAGAGGTTGCGAATTTTATTTTATTTTTTTCAAAAATTTCATGGATTGAATTTTGAATTTCTGAAAAAGTCGATTTTTGGAAATTGCAATTTCTGATTTTTGGGGGCTTCTTGGCAAATCTGAAATTGAAGATTTTGATTTCCGGCAACTGTGGATGGAGGCAGATCTGCGCGTGTTGATGGCAGTGTGTGGCGGCGTGTATGTCGACAACGTTGATTGCGCAGCCCCACTCGCCACTCGTCTTGCCGGAAACCACCCTCAAGTTGCTTCGGGAATCGCCATCGACTAGTTCGCCGGATACTATTGGAAATTTGAAATTAAATTTAGTTTACCTATCAAAATTAAATTAGTTTTAACTAAGTTATTAATTAAATCGGATTTAATTTTGTAAGTTCATTAAATTGGATTTAATCACCTATCAAAACTGAATTGATTTTAAGTATATAATTAGTTAAATTGTTTTTAATTTTGTAATGATTAAATTGGATTTAGTCATTGGATTTGTAAGCCCATGGAAATTAAGTTAGATTTAATTTCACTATGATTAAATAAGATTTAGTCCTCCCATGGAAATTAGATTGGATTTAACTTTAATTGGATTAAATTATATTTAATTTTCCTATAATAATTAAATTGGATTTAATTATTTAAAGTTAGATTTTTTGATCGCATGAAAATTAAATTGGATTCAATGTTACTTCGATTAAATTGGATTAGTCTTTGCACGAAAATTGAATAGGATTTAATTTTGCAATAATCATATTGGATTTGATTAAATAAATAACTTAGATTTATTTATGTTCACACATATGTCTTGTATTTGATGCATGTTTATTATATGTGATGTATACACTTTTCATGGACTTAGAATTTATTTATTTTATATTAATGACGCATGCTTAAAATATTTACATGTTGATTAGCCCATTGGCTTGGGCCGATCTAGATGGTCCATGAAAATGTGTGATAGTATAATTGTTAGGTTTTTCTACGCTTTATATGCATGTTAGCATGTTAGAAGTTAAATGCTAATATGCTTTGTAAGACCTTATTTAATGCTTAAATTCTCCCAATTAAATAATATTGAGTTAGTAAAGGGCACCGGTTGTCCTCTCCCTCCACTAAGCTTAATGAGATTAAGAATTGAATCTAATATATAGCATCTTCCCAGTAAGTGGGGGTCATATATTAAGACTCAATTCTAAAATTTCATTAAGTGTATTGGATGCCTTAATCGAAGCAAATTTCACCCCAAATATCGTTAAAGGGTTGCAAGGTAAAATTCAAATGTTAGATTATAAGGATAAGGAGTTAGTGGGAATGAACTCAGATAGTTCACGAACTTATATATCGTTAAATAGTTGCGGTTTGGTGAATTATGGGAAAAGAAGATTGAACCATCTATTGGATAGATTGGTGTTAGACACCACTTTAAAAGGTTAGTGTGACAAATATCGTTAAAGGGTTGCAACCCACTTAACCATTTAAAAAACTCAATCACTCACTACGAAATCTATCCAACGAGATTTTCGAAAATTGCAGTGGGAGTGCAATGTTTCGAAAAATGTAGTGGGAGTCAAGTAAAATTAAAGTCCTAAAATTTTACTTGTGTACAATGTAAACACTTAATTGATATCTTGGCTTGTTTTTCTCTTTATTTTATATCTCTCTTAGATTAGAAACCCATTTAGTTAGATATGCTTGATAATTTTGTTCGAACTGGCCTAACCAAATCAACTGACTTGAAAACTTGAGGATAGTCCTCAGTTTAGAGTAGTTGAACTATATGCTTAAAGAAAGCATTGCTCAAGTCTAAGTATGGGACGATGAGTAAGGACTTAAATATGCGGCGTATTGGGTATAGAACTATGAGTTTTAAAAACTAAGTGTTCTATGACCGGCTTTTCTCAACTTCTTATATTCTGCATTCAAGAGTTAGTGCTCATGATTGAAAAATTAGAAAAAAGTGAAAAGCTGGAAGAACGAGAGATGATTTATGGTGGAACCAGAAATTGTGTTATGGATATCCACATAAGATCCAACTTTGTTCTTTTAAATATTCCGAACATTTTTTATAGTGTTGGATGATTGATTAGTTTTTCCAAATGGTACTAAGAATGTTATCCTTTCGTGACTGGGTCAAAAAATGATTCTTCTTTAAGTTTGGTAATAACTTACCTGACATTTATTTTGGAAATGAATGTAGGAACAATGCATCCTTACTAAAATTGTTAACACAAATTAAAAGTTCGGAATTAGTGTACTGTGAACATGTATACTAAAGAGCGTAGTATGCCAGAGACAAACTAGAGATATTATTTGGCACCTAAGATTAGGTTATGCCTTAAGATCATGAGTTAGAGAAACAAGGGGCTAAAAACCCATTGGGATTAGATCCCTATCCAAACTTAAGAATCTCATCTCAAGGATAGGATGACCAGGTCTCCCTTTACAGAGAAAATATTAAAGGGCCACTCAAGTTTTTACGTTTGGTGCATACTGGCGTCTATGGTTGAAAATGGATATCATACAAGGACACTATGATTGGATCGCATTGACAAGTATATGATTTCCCTAATTCGACCCGTTCTTAAAAGAACGAGCATAGTTTCACAGCTGACACTTCTAGCGACTCTACAATTGAATATGGCAGTAGTATGCAAGAACGAGGCATTGTTGGACATGACTTATTCTACGCTAAACTACATGGAATTGCCCAAATTCATAGTGAGTCATGCGCTGCTCAAAGGTATATCTTGAATAAATGTCCCTCCAAATTTATTCCTAAACCACCATCTCAAAAGTGGCGCAAGTGGAAGCCTAATCTTAAACACGTGATGGTATGGGAACTCTCAACCTACGTAGATAAGATGAAGGTAAATAATTTGGAGGCTAAGTCCTTAAAAGGACATTTTGTTAGTTATTCCAAGGATTCAGTGGGAGAACTCTTATTACCTACATAATGGTTAGGGGATCATTACGGCATTGGAGGTCTGTTTTCTTGAAGGCAACATCGTTCGAGAAATTGAAGTAGGTAGAAAGTTTGTTCTATAAGAACAAAACAAAACTCCTTAGAAGACTATTATTCAAGAAACCTTCACCAAGCCCATTATAACACAACCACTAATGAGTTGGCCTGGTAGAGTATCTCAGCCACCTGAGATAGATGGTTGTGTGCTACAATGAAAGCATAAATTGTATGCTATAGCAAAGACGAACCATGGATACAATCCCTCTTCGCATGACAAATCGATAGTTGAGTTGAATTTGTTTTATAGCTTGTGGGAGTTGTAAGCAGTTATGTGGGAGCGGTAATTATATATATATCGTGATAAATAGCCAGCTAATGCTTACATAGAGGTCTTATTATTGACCTATTTTTGTAAAATCGAACATAGACACAAAATATAATTTTGTGAGAGATATCATTGTAAACCAATGAGTGGTGTTACAATAAGTGTGTACGCATTTAGAAGTGGCTCAAGTTATGGCATAGCCTTGACCTAGAGATGTATTTATCAGTTAAGTTAGATCTCTAGAATTGCGTAGAATGTGATATGTTTTGATCTAAAGGACGTTCATAGAGATTTATGCCCGTAAATGTTTGACATTTGAGTGATGTTCTTTCTAAGCATGTTTGTGATAAGTTGAGATTGGATCTCTCATATGAGCAATCGCCTCTGACATTGAGTAATGTTCAGAGATGAGACATTTTTGATTTTGTTGCACACGAAATCATAGGTAGAGATGATGTCGCCTTGATTGATAATCAAGATGAGATTAATGTTATGAATTTATGTAATCGAAATGGATTACCACCATCCATTGACTTATCTACTAGCCATATGTGAGTTTTCTTGAGGTTGATATTGGTAGAGGACGAACAAGAAGAAAACTCAAGTTAAGTGTTGAGACACACTTGAACTAAGATCTATACAGTTTATTTGATTTGAATTATGACATACGCTTCCAACTAGGAAGAAAAACACTGTAGCACGTTTCATACCGCGTGTACTTATATGACTGGTTGAGTAATGACAAAATCCCTAATTTCTCATTGTGTGAGACTCAGAGGTTCATGTAACCTAATTTATACCCTTATGACTTTCAACTGTTTCTTAAAGCTTTATTTTAGTGTGGCTACTTTAGCATATTACCAATAGCCAGCCATGAATGATTCGGCAATGCAGTATATGTCTAGGAAAGCATCTATAATATAGTTGAGAGATTCTAGTGGGAAAGGAAGACTATCTATGTCTGACACGTATCTTGTATTCATAGACCGGCCAATTATCTCGAGCTTAGTGTTTTAAACATAATGGTGAATACATAGAATTGTTTACAAGTCAAGTATGCTCTTGAATATTGTTTGAGGGACAAGATATACGTTGACTTGTGTAGTAAAAAAAAAAGATGTCTAGGGTATAGTGAGATGTGGTCCTCATATTATTCGATATTGAGTTGCTATAATTCTTTATCCGGTGTATAGCTCGAAGCTTATCATTTATGCTCATTAGTCACACGATCCATTTACTTGTATGAAATTGTGAATATGTCGTTATGATTACACCAGATGTATGTCTAGCTCTCATATGCGAGTGGGAGATGTTGGAAATTGGATATGGGTCATGGGTCGCCTATGAGGGCTTGACCCTACCCATATTAATTTGAAAGAAAGACAAGGAGGGAGTAGTTTTTGCAGGATAAAACTATCCCAACTCCCTCCCTCTCTCCCTAATATATCTTATGTTTGAAATAAGATAAAAACAACACAAAATAAGTGAAAATTCGCAGCACACTTTGAGGAAAAACTACAAAGACATTGAAGTGTCATTTTGGTGTGATATTTGCGAGGAAGATTCACCATTTGAAGCATTTGGACTGTGGAAAGCATATCTCTCCCCGTGACTGAAATTGGGGACGTTTTAGAGCATCAAAACCGCGTGGAAGAAGTGTGAAACAACCAAGTTGAGATCAGCATTTGTTTAGTATTTAATTATGTTGAAATCGCATGTTGTATGTGATTAATTTCCGTCAATATATATATATATATATATTTGTATATATATTTATATAAAAATTCTTTATTTTATTTTTTATTTTAAATTCTAGACGAAGGGGATACCCTAACCTGATAAACCCGGACCGATATTTTTTAATCATGAGTCACATAAAACTCCAAATAAGGAGAGAAAAGTCACAACTTATGATTGTCTGAAATAAAACCCAGGACCTCCCACACGAAAATGGAAGCTGATACCACTAAGCTAACAAACATTTGTTAAAGAATCTTCATTTTGTATATATATATATATATATATATATATATATGATATTATATACAGTATAAATTACTTTTAGAATTATAATAAAAAAAGAAAAAGTCATATTGGGTCTGGACTGGGCCTAGACCCAAAACATTGGGTTTGGTTTCGGTAATGTCCACCAATTACCAGGCATACTCCAAGACAATAAATTTTTTAAATCCGAGACAAGCTGCAACGTAAGTGCTCCTAAACCATAAGTAAAAACTACCTCATCATACATTTTTCCACGACAAGTTCAATCATAAGTCCTTATGAAAAACACTTGCTCAAGTCATTCAATATTTGTAACATCTATTGTGCAACAAAAATGTACTATATACTATGCAGCGAAACAAAATTGAATATCTTGTCTAAGATAAGATCAGGAGATACAATTGCCATCATATCACTCGTATTCACATTAGTGAACAAGAATTAGGATTCTCATCACTGAATAGTTGAGGTGCATACACAAATTCTGAAGGATAGTTATGGCAGCTGCAGTTTTCGTTTTTCTTTTCATTTTCGCCCTTATTGGTTTGCTTCACAATCTCTGCATGTCTTCCACCTCTCCTGCTGATGAACTCCACTAGTTGTTGTGGATGCATTGTCCCCTTTACACTCACCAGATTCTTTCCCATGTCAGAATCCACAGTTTGCACTCCTATTCCATTTACATACATGATATACCAAATAAAACCAAACGACTTGTTACACTTCGTTAACTCGTTTTTCTGACTAAATCCATATGATTACACTGTAAATACGAGGTCACGGAGTTTTAGATATGGAAATTGCACAAAATACCCCTAACGAGCCCTGTAATTACAAAACACTACAAGATCCGCGTGTTTCTTAAAACTCGGGTCGGGTCAACCCCAACCCTACGAGGTACAATCCTGACCATTATTTAAGGATCATCTTAGACGGGCTTCCAGCTGGCAGAACAACACTTGTCCAGCATGTGAGCACTATAAATACCCGCATTTATTGAGAGAAAGGGCACTGGAATATAAGCAATTAATATATTCATGAGGTTCGTCGTACATTCGTTATTTAGACTAACACTTGACAGTATGATCTTGTTATGTATAAATTTGGATAAGTTTGTGTACAGATTAATGATAAAATAGGTGAATTACTTTTAAAATTGGAACTACATTGACTTGGTCCTTGAAAGGTGTGTAGGTAGCTCGGTAGCCCGAGTGCACTGTAAAATCTTGATTTGTTTGTATTTAATTCGTTTTACGAGGTCATCTTGACTGATCAAGGGTAGGATGATCAATACAACATATATGTATAATAAATTCACAGGCTTTTATATCAAATACGTACGTCAAAAACGCAAAATATACGTGCGTATATTTTTTCTTGTTCGAGAAGGTGGTTTCAGGGCAGGGTCAGTTCTCACACACCTCGAGTCGACTCAAAACATATTGCATAAGAATGTTGATATATTTCTTGTTCTTTACAATCAAGGTTGATTCGAAATTATGATCATGTAGGCAGTGTAGTTAGGATTAATAAATTCTAACATTATGCAATTGCTCAAACTAGTGGCGGATCTAGAAATTTGGCTCAGTGGGGGCATTAGGGACGGAGTCGAGAATTTTACCGAGGGGGGCGAGATTGTTGTGATATAGCTATACAATTTGTTTTTTGCCAAATAGACGAAGGATTTGAGCGAGGGTGCAAGCCCCCCGCGGTACGGCACATTATATTTATGGGGAAAAATATAATAAGGAATTAGGTTCAATTACAACTTTTGACATACTTTATACTCTTATACCTCTTTCGATATAGCTAGGATTTTGGGTTTTGGGGGGGGGGGGGTCCAACTCAAAGTAAAGGGAGAAAACGTAATATTTTTCGATCTTGAGAGGGGGGGGTGAAATTCAAATATAAAAAATTTTGTAAGGTAAAAAAATAATTTTTTAAAATTGAGGGGGGGGGGGGGGGGCGAGTGCACCCTCCGCCCCTCCCCCGGCTCCGTCCTTGAGGGGCACAATTTATCGAGAGTGAAATAGAAATTGGAATTGAGGGGGGCCTTGAAAAATTTGAATGGGGGCATTAATGTAATTTATAAATTAAAACTAAAAAATGTGTATTTATTAAGAAATTATTTTTTTGAATGGGGGCCCTGCCCCCCCCCCCCCCGGGCTGTAGATCCGCCCCTGGCTCAAACATTACAATTGCAAGATTCACACACAAATTCCACAGAAACCGGTTCGCTCTGTTATATTAAATGAGTTCAACAAATATCATAAGAAATTCAATAATTAAATGCATTAAGAACATGCAGATATACATACGTATATATAAATAGATATATATCAATACAACTTCAATCACCTCTGGCCGCCCAAAACATATATAACAAGTCATAAATTAATATTTTGCATGAAATAATATATAGAGTTGTTATACAGCAATAAAGCATTGTATTGTACCTCAGGTTTGTTCTCCTCTTTCTTGTCTTCTTTCTTAGGCTTAGGAGAAATCAATTCCACATGTTTTCCAGTTTTCTTCCTTAATCTCTCGGCCACTTTGATCGGATCAGCCTTTTTTCCTTTTACTGTCACCTTATGATTCTTTGCATTTATTTCAATTCCCTCAACACCTAACAGCAAACATATATATATATATATATATAATAAATTAATTAATTAACAACAAGAACCCAGAATCATTTTGGTATAAATTTTCAACTAATTAAAATCAATGATAATGTGGTCAAATATATGCCTATAGTCTTTAGTTTCTACAAACAAACCTTGATATCCACGAAGACATTTGCGCACTTCATTTCCACAGCCTTCGCAATGAATAAAAACGCCCAATACAATTCTCCCGTCTGGATTATTTTTATTCTCCTCATTTGACCTTTCTTCACTCTGCCAAACATTAATATATATATATATATATATATATATATATATTGATTTAGCCTGATTTTCGTTAGTAAGATCGAGGCAAATCCAACGACCCCAGAGGGTCAAAACCACACAGTATTATATTATAGACTGGACTTGATGAAATCAAACTGCCTACGTACCTAATTGTATAGGATCAAGTCTAGATGTAGTTCAAGGGAAGAGGTTATGAAATATGCAATGGCTTCGTATTATATGAGGCTAACTATTAGATACTGATTTTAAGTGTATCTTTTCTCTGTATAACAAAACAGTATTTTGAGAGAATTTATTGCTTGTCCCCCTCATAAATAAACAAGAGACGGTATTTATAAGTGATAAGATAACCACTATTCATGATATGACAATTAGGCCTGTTGAGACTGAACAGGTGTCAAGGAATGATTGGACTTAGGTCACATGAGTCACCGGTTCGACGAATTGGGTCGGGTCGTAACCCGACCTGCTATGCTATTGATTATTTAATAATTAACAGTAGTTGTACATTGTTGACCATTGACTGGGAGAGAATATAGGGATGAATATTTTATACTCATCATTTAGTCCCCCAGTTCGTAGGCCTCGACGCTTGGCCATCGTGCCCACGAATTAAAAAAATGATTTCTTTGAACAGTCTCTCAATATTGAAGCAAGTGATGTAGAATTCAACCTATTCTCCACAGACAGACGAAGACACGTGCCAAGTAAGCTTTTGTCGAGTGGTAACATGCGCCTTTAATAGTAATAACTGCTATGCAATTAATTATATATATTATTAAGTGTTAGATAGTGGGGTGAACGAATAGTCACTCTATCTGATCCATTCATCTTTAACATTGAAACTGACGTCAACTGTCAGTTTTTTAACTTTTGGTATTCCCGCCTAATGAAGTCTATAAATAGGAAAATATTAGGCTTATTTTCACTTTTTACCTTTTTCACCTTCTGATAGAACTTTCGAGAGAAGCTGCAACCAGAAAGAAAAGAAGTGATTTTGCAATTCTTTGAGCAATTCCTCTATTTAGTGACTTCAGGCAGATTTAAAGGGAATTTTTTCTTCACACTTGAAAGAAAGAAGAAGAAAAAGTCTCATACCCAAGCCGAAATTCAGGGTTACGCAGATTAGGGCTTGTTTTTGCTTTAGGCATCCTCTTATCCTCTTGCAAGATACCATTGTTAGGTATTTTTCTTCTTTTTGTATTCGTCTGTATTCATCCTCGAATTTTTGTGGTGTGTGAGTTTATTTTTCTGCTTCGTACTATTGTTGGCCTCGTATATTTTTTGTTTTCACTAGTTTTGCATCATGGTCCGTTCAACCTCTAGGACTAAATCCGATGAGTCCCTTGCGTCGTTGGCAGGGGAGCAAGAAGTAGAACAGTTAGATTCCCTGTCTAGAACTGTGGATGATGACGAGTTAGAAATAGACGAATACGAGGCTCATAATAACGAGGCGGGTGATGAGGTGATAGGTGAGGATAGTGGGTCTGGACATGAGGGTGATCAGGACGAGGGGGGAGATAACGAAGACGAATCCGAGGACGAGGCCGTTCATAGAGTACCTCGCGTATACCATTCCTGGAGTGGTATGCGATCCACTTTACACCCTGGGATGATCCCAGAGATACGAGAGAGATATTATATCTCTGAGGAATTTGATATGAAAATTCCTGGTCCAACAGACCGCATAGACACCCCTCCTACCGCCTACAGAACCTTTCACCTCGCTCACTTGCAGGCCGGAGTGAGATTCCCCCTTCACCCTACAACGGTTCAAATTATGTCTAGATTAGGGTTGTGTCCCACCCAACTCTTGCCTAATTCTTATAGGCATATTAATGCCTTCATTGTCCTTATGCACCATTGGCTTGCAGCAGCCTCGTTGGCCCACTTCAGGGAGACATTTAAGTTTAGTAGGTCAGGGACTGGGGACGAGGGATTCTTCTATATTTTCCCTCGTAATCCCGGCATTCGTATTTTCAAGAAGAATACTTCCTCGTACGGTGCGTGGAAGAATAAGTATTTTTATATAGCTCAACCTAAATTTAAGAAGTGGAAAGTACCTCGTGAGTGGAGGTTGGATTTACCTCGTCTTGAGGATATTGGTGAGGTGACTTGGGGTCAGGATTTTATCAATGAACATTTCTGGCACTTATATAATGTCAGTTTTCTCCTCACCGAAGGGGTCTTGGTTCGGTTATGAATAAGTCATGCTCCCATCGAATCCGAAAGAGTGGGTAAGCATCGTACTTAGCCTAGTTTGTAGTCTCATAGATTAATTTTATTTCATCGTATTTATTTTGTTTTTGTTGTTTTCTTTCAGGTATGGCAGAAAAGGCGGCTCGCATGCAGAGGAATCTTGCGAAATGTGCTGCTGGGAAAACCAGGCGAGGTGCCCTCGCTGCAGCAACGAGGGCACAGCATCGTGCTCCTACTCCCAGCGGGGGTGCGTCCGAGCCCCCCCTCCACGATGAGCCGGTTTATGATGTCCCTCCTTCTAACGAGGCAGGACCCTTCCGGGATCCAGTGGTCGAGATATCAAAGGGCTCTCGCACGAACCCATCCTCTCCCGTGGGTTCTGCAGCAGGCGAGTTAAGGAAGAAGAGAAGATTTGATGGGACTGGGTATAGCCCCGAGCTAGGAACCTCAACTCTTGGTGATCTCCATGAGACCTCCGTGGCTCGGCTCGTGGAGAAGTTCGAGACAATTTGGTTAAGGGATAAGGTCGAGGCGACAGGGGGTCGTGACCGCCCATACATAAATCGAGGCAAAACTGCCATCACTCCAAATTGGCGTGTTTATGATGACAGCTCCATCATGGGGCCATCGGGGTCACTGACGGCCTCGGAGTTGATTCAAGGAATCATTTTGCCTAAGGATAAAGCCAGCTTCGTCTAATCATTTCGCCTAAGGATAAGGCCAGCTTCGCCTCTCTTCCCCATACTATCGTAGAGCAACAGGGCTTCGAGGCCACTGCTAAGGTAGTTCCTTCGTATTTCTTGATTTCATTTTACTTTAGTTTGCATCTAATTTGTTTTAAGACTAGTATTGTTTTTCTTCCAGATTGCTCTCTGCTTGCACCAGATTTCCCTTGGTCTCTCCTTTTGGCGCGATCGAAAACTTACCACTGACGCCGAATTCAGGGAACAGAGGCTCAAATTGCAAAGCGAGTTGGAAGAGGCCCGAGCTGCAGCATCAGAAGCTACAATTTTCCTCAATGATGGCAAGGCCAAGCTCGAGAAGTAGTTGGATTCTCGCACCTTCGAAGTCAACTCCCTGCGGGAGCAGATGAAGGAACTCCACTCGAATTTGCAGAAGTTACAAGTTAGCATGCAATCGGCCAAAGAGGTTTTAGTTTCAGTCTGGGTTGGCTGAGGGTAGGTCCAGGTTCTTAGCTTCTGAGGAATTTCAAGAGATGAAGAGGCAGATTCGCTTCGAAGCGGCTCAAGGTTTTAAAAGCTCCGTTGCCTTCGATGTTGGGAATTATACGAATAAAACGCAGCGGAAAGTAAATTTAATTCCCAAAGCCCGAATCATCTCTAATCCTCGTGTTTAATTGTGTATAGAAAGATTACCGTTCTCGCATATGTTGATTTCTGAACGTGATCCTTTTTTCTAATGCCGAATTTGCCAACGTCTCTAATTCGTCACGCCGGAATCAAAAGCGAAAAACTCCTCCTTTCTTCCTTGTCAAAGACGCCTAGAGAGAGAGAGAGAGGTGGGAGACTTTTTCTTGGAGAGAGAGTTATGTAAGTTGCCTTGTGTTATTTTTCACCTTGTGATATGTTTATATCATTATGAAACAATAACCCTAGCATGCAAGAGCCCTATTTGGGCGTCTATTTGGCCGTCCCTTAGTGGGCTCGAAAGCCTTCGGGCTTTCGTCTTGCTTGCTAATTAATTAATCGGATAATTTATTTATCCAATAAATAAATTGATAATCCAATTAATTCAATTCCTAATTAATTTATAATTCCATTTCTCCAGGAAGTTAATTAACTCATTAATTTAATTAATTAATTAAATTATCCAATAATTAATTAATTAATTACGGCATCCAATGCCGTGAATTTCTCTCAAGTCCTTTTCCCATGTTTTTCCTTTTGCACTTCCTTTAAGCGCGACTCTTTAGGTTCATCTCAAAAGGCAATTGGGAGTAATCCAAAGGGGTGTGAGTGACACCTAGCCAGTCTCGTGGCTCACACTGTAACCCAATTGAGAACGAATGAATAGGATCATTCCAAACTTTTACGCCGTGAATACCGTACGTGTATAAACCTTTTATTCTTATATCCCAGTCAAGTAAGAGTCATGGTTTAAAGTCAAACTCATATAACTTGACCATATGCCTAAGCTCATAAGAAGTCGATGTATTTAAATGCTTTGGCCAAAGACTTTCATCCTCACTTATTCATGATCGCATAGGATATTTTACTCATTCACTTATGAGAAAAAAAATTCCATATTGCAAATCAGTTAACAATGCTACTTGCCCATCAAGTCGCACTTCGAGGTCGATTCCACCAACAGGTGATTGGAATCTAACTACTCTAATGACAGACTTGATGTCACAAGTACATCTTCAACTCGATTTCTCAGGTCAGAGGTTCACACGTACCTATCACTACTTATCAATTTCATCATTGACTGTCAATGAGTGAATACCCATGTGATGAACTGATGCGAGCCGTGTTCGAACATATCAGTCCAACTGACATGTCTCTGATATAAGTTCCCACTACCATTTCCATAGTGTACGACTGACACTTTCTCTGTCGAAACTTACATCATACAAGTCTTTATTCACTATTGATGCCCAATCAATATTTCTTAGACTTGCGAACCCTTTTAGATGTCAAGGGTCAAACCATTCTAGTGCCTTTCCTCCTATCCCATAGGAGGTAGAAGGTTCGCCTTGTCATCAAGGACTTTATGTTGTTTATTCACACCTTATAAATGCCTATAAGAAAGCAACAATCAACTGCCTTATATTAATAGAAAAACCATAGTTTAGTTACAAGGTTTATGCCCTATAAATTTATCCTCTTTATGACATTCGAGGGCATATACTCTAACATTCGAGAGGTTGGTGGAGGAGAAAGAATCAGACTTTCTCTTTGATGGTTTCGTAAAAGCACTTGATTATTTGAAGAGAGAGGAAATCCTACCTGAGGATTTCGACGAAGAGGATGTTGCTCAAAAGTTCGTCGCTTCCCCACCTCTTCGAGATTCTTGTGCTGATCCCAGCCCACCAGCCATTCCCTTCCCCGAATTCGATCCTCTGGGTCTAGTTCCTGATAGAGAAGACATTAATGAGGTGGCTCAAGCCTCGGTTGCCGAGAATATTTAGATTAGGATTTCACTTATTTGGTATTAAAGAACAATTAACTCGTCTTTTCATCGTTTTTTAAACTTTTATGAATAGTTTCTTGCTTTAGATGAATTAGTTGCTGAACATCTGCTCTCAACATTGTTTTTATTAATGTTTGATAGTAAGAATGTTATCCTTTCATGACTGGGTCAAAAATTGATTTTTCTTTAAGTTTGGTAATAACTTACCTGACATTTATTTTGGAAATGAATGTAGGAACAATGCATCCTTACTAAAATTGTTAACACAATTTAAAAGTTCGGAATTAGTGTACTGTGAACATATACACTAAAGAGCGTAGTATGCCAGAAACAAACTAGAGATATTGTTTGGCACCTAAGATTAGGTTATGCCTTAAGAGCATAAAATTCATGAGTTAGAGAAATATGGGGCTAAAAACTCAATGGGATTACATCCCTATCCAAACTTAAGAATCTCATCTCAAGGATAGGATGACCAAATCTCTTAAAGGGCCACTCAAGTTTTTACGTTTGGTGTATACTGGCGTCTGTGGTTGAAAATGGATATCATACAAGGACACTACGATTAGATCGCAGTGACAAGTATATGATTTACCTAATTCGACCTTTTCTTAAAATAACGGGCATAGTTTCACAGCTGACACTTGCAGCGACTCTACAATTGAATAGGCAGTAGTATGCAAGGACGAGGCATTGTTGGACATGACTTATTCTATGCTGAACTACATGGAATTGCCCATATTCATAGTGAGTCATGCGCTGCTCATAGGTATATCTTTAATAAATGTTCCTCCAAATTCATCCCTAAACCACCATATCAGAAGTGGCGCAAGTGGAAGCCTAATCTTGAACACGTGATGGTATGGGAACTCTCAACCTACGTAGATAAGATGAAGGTAAAGAATTTGGAGGCTAAGTCCTTAATAGGACATTTTGTTAGTTGTCCCAAGGATTCAGTGGGAGAACTCTTATTACCTACATAATGGTCAGGGGAACATTATGGCATTGGAGGTCTGTTTTCTCGAAGGCAACATCGTTCGAGAAATTGAAGTAGGTAGACAGTTTGTTCTATAAGAACAAAACAAAACTCCTTGGGAGACTATTATTCAAGAAACCCTCACCAAGCCCATTATAACATAACCACTAATGAGTTGGCCTGGTAGAGTATCTCAGCCGTCTGAGATAGATGGTTGTCTGCTACAATGAAAGCATAAGTTGTATGCTATAGCAAAGATAAACCATGGATACAATCCCTCTACGCATGACAAATCGATAGTTGATATGAACTCTACGAGAAGGTGGTAAAGCTATGAAAGTGAAGATGGATTAGATGTCTTTAAATAAATCCTAAACTCTAGTAGATTGCCTTAAGAGTATTGTACTCATCAGAGGGGAACACGTCTACAAGTGAAAGATTGATTCGAATGGCAACGCCTGGCTAATGGCGAAAGGGTGTGGTCAAAAGAAGGGCATTGTCTATGTGGAAGCCCCTTTGCCACAACTATAATCAAATCCACTAGAATCTTACTTTCGATAGTAACACACCAAGATTATGAAAATTTGGCACAAGGATGTGAAGACTTGTTCATAAATGGATTCCTCAAGGAGAACATCCATATGGAACAACCCAAGGGTTTCACATCTCAGGCTGAATCTCATAAGGTCTATATGCTGTATAAATTCACTTGTGGATTTAAGCGGACCTCTCGTAATTGGAATCTTCACTTTTATGACATGATTTGGAATTATGATATCATCAAAAATGAAGAGGAACCATGTGTGTGCAAAAGGCCAGCGGGAGCGAAATGTCATTTTTGGTACTATAAGTAGAGAGTGCTCTACTTATGGGAAATGATGTGGGTTCATTGACTTGGATCAAGACATAAACATTGAGCATATTCTCCATGAAAAGAATTAGGAGAAGCCACTTGTATCCTTATAATTCGCATCTATGGAGATAGAACGAATAGGATGATGGGGCCCTCCCAAGACCTTTGCTTAGAATAAATCATAGAATAATTTAGGATAAAGATCTGAGAAAGGGCTCTTGCCTATGAGGAAGAGCAATGGATAGACATAAAATATATCATGAAGTACTTGAAAAGAAGTTAGGATATACTTGTCATCTATGCCCATGGAGAACTGAGAGTGGAAGGTTATACTTAATCGGACTTGAAGTCTGATCAAGATGACTATAATTCCACTTTGGGTTTGTATTCAACCTCAAATGTGGAATAGTAACTTTGAAGAGTTCCTAGTGAAGTACTCCACTATTGAGAATGAATATGAAAATGCCTTGGAGCCTTGGAGGCCGTGTCAAGGAAATTGTTTGGATCTGAAGCTCATGGTGGAACTTCTATAGGTCCCTGCGTGCAGCTTTGATTATCAATTTACTGTGACTAAAGGGATCTTATGCACATGCTAGGGAACTGAGGTCTCACAAACCCAGACACAATGTTGAGAGATACAACATCTTTTGATAGATCATTGGAAAAGGCAATTATAGTCTTGTAGTAAATGAACCTCAGCCGGTAACATGGTAGACCTACTCACTGGGCCACTATCACAGGAGATGCTAGAGCAACATCTTATAAGATGGGTATTTGATATCATAGCGAATGACATAGAGTGCAAGTGGGAGATTGTTGGGTTTGTGCCCTCAATGCCAATGAGGAATTAGAGAATAGGGCACTAGTTTATATTGTACAACCTATTAATAATATAAAGGCATTGGTGAGTTGTTCATATAATACTTAATGGCATCTATAAGTCTTAAATGAACAACTAGTCCATGTGTGTCAAGGCAAATCTTCGCACTCCTTATATTAGTTAAAGAGATGGGCACTGGAAGGGTTTGATACCTGATCACTTAAATGGCTTGCAAGTCGGAGAATCTCAATTAGGCATTGAGATTCGTGTGGACTTGTATGACACATGCTATGATTAGGAGTGCCACTCTAACACTATGGGATAGTGGGAGTTTGTGTCATGGATACATTGATAGGATTGGATTAGTGTATTCGAACACGGCTCGTAGTAATCCGATAACATGGGTTTTTACTCAGTGATTGTTAATGATCGGATTACTGATTATGAGAGTATGCATGAGCCTTTGACTTGAGTAATCAGATTGAAGATATGCTTGTGACATCAAGTCTGTCATTAGAGTAGTTAGATCTAATTCACCCGTTGGTGGGGTCGACCTCAAAGTGCAACTTGATGGGCAAGTAGCAGTCTTAACAGGTTAGCAAAATGGAATTCACTGTCTCGAAAGCCTCTGACCAGAGCTTATGGGTAAATGAGATTAAAGCCTCTGACCAGAGTTCATGAACTAACTCGTGTTTGACACGGAGGGTAGTTCTGTAATCTCATGTTACTATGATTCTTAGCATAGCATCGAGTCCTATGAGTTTGACATATTCCATGACTCACACTCGATCGGGATACATCATTGAAGGGCTTATACTCATACAGTATTCATAATCTAGAGGTTCGTAATTACATAGTCATTTCGTACTCGGTTGGGCTATGATGTGGGGCCACGGTGCTGGCTAGGTGTCACCCACATCCTTTAGCTTCCTCCCATTGACAATCGAGACGAACCTAGAGAGTCGCGCCATTGGAATAGACGGGGAAATCGTTTGTTGTATTTGGAGGTCGTTTTGGTAATTTATCCTTTGGAAGAATGAATTAATTAATTGGACTAATTAATTTAATTAGTTGTTTAATTGGATTAAACATAGATAATTAAATTAATTATGTTGACTAGGTCAACTATGTATTAATTAATTAATTAGTTAATTAGAATATTAATTTAATCTTTGTATATTTAATTGGATTAAATATTAGAGGATTAAATTAATAGGGCTAAGTTGACTGAGTCAACATAGCCCAAATATAAGTCCAATTGAGCCCATTTGGGTGTGTTTAATAGGCTTAAGTTGGAGGGTTTTATAAATCCTCCAATATAAGCTAGAAAACACATCAATGAAAAATTCACAATACTGAAATCCTCCGTCAAAAATACTACAAAGAGAAATAATTCTCTTCCACTCTCTCTCACCTAGCCGCCATTATGGAGGAAAAAAGATGGAGATTTCCGGGGTCAATTCTAACGCGTGATTATCTAGAGACGGGATACGTGGACCGTGGAACGAAGATTTGAAGATTCGCGAGGATTGATTGAATACGCGAAAAGGTAAGTTTTCGCATTCATCTTTTTAATTAAAATCAACGAACAAACAAATTGATCTTGGCTTTGGGAATCCGTGCATGATACCAGGATTCCCAACAATTTTGTCCTTCCTCCAAATTTTCTCTCCAAGTTTCTATTTTAAACTTAAAGTGGAGCCCTTCTTTATATAGTGTTCCAAACTTTAATAAGTTCTCTATGTGAGATAAGAAACACACTATACCTCCTTATATATGCATGCTATCTAATAATCCCCCACTTAGCTTGTGAATATAAATTCATTTATTGATTTCACTCAACATTCATAGATTAATGCGTACAAGAAAGTATCTTTCGATTTAAACTTTCAATTAGTGTAAATATTTCTGAGTGTAGAGGAAAACTATGGTAGTCAAAGCTTTAAACCAAGATTCCATATGTCTGCACTGGAAATATCACACACATAATCTTTTAGACTTCGAGAAGTTCACAGAAAAGTTTAAGCACATACATGGCCTTGCGCTTCATCTTTGAATCATGAAATAATTTTTATTAGGAGCGGCACCACCCCTTGTGTTCACTTAGGTGAAATCCTTTCACACCTAAAAAGATAGCAAAATTTTTACTTCATTAAGAGTTTCAACTCATCCTCCTTGTATATAACTCTTAGAAATATTAAATATCTCTAGAGTTAGCTTCAATTACTTTTCAGTAGCTTGTTGTTACCCTTTGAACCTTTTTAATCGGCGGCAGTACCAGAAAAAAGGTAGGGTTCCCACTACCAGTGATTTTATATGAATAATTTTAAACCCATTCCATTACTAGTACTTTTTACCAAATCTCTTGAGAGACCTTTGGTCCACAGATACGCAAAATTCTTTTGTGATCTCACAAATGTTACAGTAATGACACTTTCTGAGGTTAAATCTCTCATATAACCATGGGATTATCGAGTAGAAAAATTCATTGTTGAATCTGACTCGATAGTTGCAATCAACCTTATTACCAAAGGGGATTCCTCTCATCACCACTTGGGAGTGTTTTTGAGGATTGCAGGATATTGATGCAAAAATCTTGGACATGCAAACTCGTTCATACACGAAGGAAAGGGAATTCATGTGCTGACGCCGCAGCCAAGAAGGACCACTCTATTCCAATTGGACTCTGCCTTTGGGACTCTGTTCCAAACGAGCTGGAGGAGTTAGCTATTTGTGAAACTTAATTCTTTCCTTATTTTTGTCTTTCACTTTTATCATGTAATAAAAAAAAATGTGATTTATATTTTGTCCAGAGTACATCCAACCAATCGCAATTACAAATAGGGAAAATTATACACAGACCCCCTCACTTATTATTGTGTAATTACCAAAATTCCTCTCACTTATTGAAAATTATCAACACACTCCCTCAAGGGTCTATTTATAAGGTTTACAGTGGGGTAAAATTATAAAATTGTTAAACGCATAGGGGGTGTAGTTGTAAAAAATCTTTACCATGAGGGGATGTGTTGGTAATTTTCAATAAGTGAGGGGAATTTTTGGTAACTACACAATAAGTGAGAGTCCTGTGTGTAATTTTCCCTTACAAATATTAAACTACTTAATTTGATGATCAAGCTGGCTGACATATACCTCAATCACATACCACCACTTGTATGTGGAAACCTTAGTCTTTTGTCATTAGATTGATCAAATTTCATATATGGTGCTTGGATACATGAAGTTCGAACTTTAAAATCATTTGTAGACAAATTTACATAGAATTTTCAGATTTTTGGTTTCTTTCAATTTAACTAGTATGAGCCTTTTTTCTTATAAAATGACTAAGAGACTAACTACATTTGCAAGTCTTTCACTCTGTTGGACTTATGTATATGAATCTAGTATGATATCATTAGTAAAATAACTCATATCAAGAATTTGCACCAACATCACACCAAATCTTCTCTTCCAAAATCCAAAATACAATTTCGTCAGATTCTACTTCATTTACTTAATGCATGTCAAATGTGTACAGATTCATCATCATTCGTATATTAGTGGAAAAATTTATACAAGTGACATGCATATAAATATATAGAATATAACATGAAAGACCATTAGGAATAAAAAATCTGGATTAAAAGTACATATCATGGATATGTTACCTATCAAAACAAATTGAGTTTTTCAGCAATATCATATCACGTCTAAGCATCACAGAAATCATTTATCAATGAGTGAAAAATTCTATTCAATATCATTTATTCCTCCAAGATAGGCCTTGATAATGGCTAGACATTAGCCAAACCCAAAATTTTAGGCCTGGGTTCAGACTCAGACCCAACTATTAACGCCGTGTTTGTTTATGTTTTCAAATTTCATTTTCAATATCTTGAATCACAAAATTCTAAAAAATCATAACACAAATTATTTTCATTTAAATTCACCTTTTTCAATTTAACTTTTTCAATCCCCTATATAACTACCTATCACTCAATATATATATATATATATATATATATATATATTATTTCACACAATCATCAATCAAAATCATTTACTTCAATCATTTTTTCTTTTTCTTTTTCATACTTTACAGTTTTTAATTTTTATTTTATTATTTCTTTATTCACACATAATCATTATATAAATAACTAACTCGATCATTCAACACATCATACATCAACCTATCATCATTGATTTGACTAATTTTACAAATTTTAACCATTTTTATAAAACATAAATAAACACAACACACATCACATTATTTTCACAAGAATCTCCGAATATGCATTTTCCGAGAAATTTTTAGAATTCTAACTCAAAAACATAAACAAACAGAGCCTAAGACTTAGACCCATATCCACCTAGTCCCAGACCTAAAACTTTAATGCCCAAACTATTACAATATATAACTACCTCCCCCCCGCCCCCCGCCCCCCAAAAAAAAGCCCTAACGTCTTCGCCCACCTAAATACCTTTCCCTATCTTCAACTCTCTTAGTCGTTCCTGCCACTCCACCACCGCCGCTGCACCACCCCTCCCATCCTCTTGGCCACCGTATCTCCTTTCTATTAACATTGCCGCCTTTCCCCTCCTGCACTCTCCTCGTTATCTCTCTCTCTCGCCGCTCCTCCTTAGACCTCCACCCTTGTCGCCTCTCCCTCTTTCTCCCTTATTTCGTCGCCGCCCCTCCCTTCTCCTTCCTTGAACCTCTGCCTCCTCTTCCTTCTCCTCCCCGGGGGCTTCGCCATTGCAATCCTTCTTTTCTCTTCCCTTAGTCCTGTCACCCCCTCTCCCCTTTGTCCATTTTGTTTTTATGTATATATATGATACATATTATATATAAAGATTATATATATATATATGTTGGAATTTGGATATGGTCATGGGTCGCCCATGAGGGCTTCACCGACCCTACCCATATTAATTTGAAAGAAAGAAAAGGAGGGAGTAGTTTTTGTAGGATAAAACTATCCCAACTCCCTCCCTCTCTCCCTAATATATCTTATACTTGAAATAATATAAAAGCAACTACACAAAATAAGTGAAAATTCGTAGCACAATTTGAGGAAAAAAAACAAAGACATTGAAGTATCATCTTGGTGTGATATTGACATGGAAGATTCACCATTTGAATTACTTGGACCGTGGAAAGCATCTCTATACCCGTGACTAAGATTGTGGACGTTTTAGAACATCAAAACCATGTGGAAGAAGTGTAAAACAATCAAGTTGAGATCCGCACCTAACCAGTCTCGTGGCTCACACCGTAACCCAATTGAGAACGAATGAATAGGATCATTCCAAACCTTTACGCCGTGAATACCGTACGTGTATAAACCTTTTATTCTTATATCCCAGTCAAGTAAGAGTCATGGTTTAAAGTCAAACTCATATAACTTGACCATATGCCTAAGCTCATAAGAAGTCGATGTATTTAAATGCTTTGGCCAAAGACTTTCATCCTCACTTATTCATGATCGCATAGGATATTTTACTCATTCACTTATGAGAAAATAAATTCCATATTGCAAATCAGTTAAGAATGCTACTTGCCCATCAAGTCGCACTTCGAGGTCGATTCCACCAACATGTGATTGTAATCTAACTACTCTAATGACAGACTTGATGTCACAAGTACATCTTCAACTCGATTTCTCAGGTCAGAGGTTCACACGTACCTATCACTACTTATCAGTTTCATCATTGACTGTCAATGAGTGAATACCCATGTGATGAACTGATGCGAGCCGTGTTCGAACATATCAGTCCAACTGACACGCCTATGATATAAGTTCCCACTACCATTTCCATAGTGTACAACTGACACTTTCTCTGTCGAAACTTACATCATACAAGTCTTTATTCACTATTGATGCCCAATCAATATTTCTTAGACTTGCGAACCCTTTTAGATGTCAAGGGTCAAACCATTCTAGTGCCTTTCCTCCTATCCCATAGGAGGTAGAAGGTTCGCCTTGTCATCAAGGACTTTACATTGTTTATTCACACCTTATAAATGCCTATAAGAAAGCAACAATCAACTCCCTTATATTAATAGAAAAACCATAGTTTAGTTACAAGGTTTATGCCCTATAAATTTATCCTCTTTATGACATTCGAGGGCATATACTCTAACATTCGAGAGGTTGGTGGAGGAGAAAGAATCAGACTTTCTCTTTGATGATTTCGTAAAAGCACTTGATTATTTGAAGAGAGAGGAAATCCTACCTGAGGATTTCGACGAAGAGGATTTTGCTCAAAAGTTCGTCGCTTCCCCACCTCTTCGAGATTCTTGTGCTGATCCCAGCCCACCAGCCATTCCCTTCCCGGAATTCGTTCCTCTGGGTCTAGTTCCTGATAGAGAAGACATTAACGAGGTGGCTCAAGCCTCGGTTGCCGAGAATATTTAGATTAGGATTTCACTTATTTGGTATTAAAGAACAATTAACTCGTCTTTTCATCATTTTTTAAACTTTTATGAATAGTTTCTTGCTTTAGATGAATTAGTTGCTGAACATCTGCTCTCAACATTGTTTTTATTAATGTTTGGTACTAAGAATGTTATCCTTTCATGACTGGGTCAAAAACTGATTTTTCTTTAAGTTTGGTAATAACTTACCTGACATTTATTTTGGAAATGAATGTAGGAACAATGCATCCTTACTAAAATTGTTAACACAATTTAAAAGTTCGGAATTAGTGTACTGTGAATATATATACTAAAGAGCGTAGTATGCCAGAAACAAACTAGAGATATTGTTTGGCACCTAAGATTAGGTTATGCCTTAAGAGCATAAAATTCATGAGTTAGAGAAATATGGGGCTAAAAACTCATTGGGATTACATCCCTATCCAAACTTAAGAATCTCATCTCAAGGATAGGATGACCAAATCTCTTAAAGGGCCACTCAAGTTTTTACGTTTGGTGTATACTGGCGTCTGTGGTTGAAAATGGATATCATACAAGGACACTACGATTAGTTCGCAGTGACAAGTATATGATTTACCTAATTCGACCTGTTCTTAAAAGAACGGGCATAGTTTCACAGCTGACACTTGCAGCGACTCTACAATTGAATAGGCAGTAGTATGCAAGGACGAGGCATTGTTGGACATGACTTATTCTATGCTGAACTACATGGAATTGCCCATATTCATAGTGAGTCATGCGCTGCTCATAGATATATCTTTAATAAATGTTCCTCCAAATTCATCCCTAAACCACCATATCAGAAGTGGCGCAAGTGGAAGCCTAATCTTAAACACGTGATGGTATGGGAACTCTCAACCTACGTAGATAAGATGAAGGTAAAGAATTTGGAGGCTAAGTCCTTAATAGGACATTTTGTTAGTTGTCCCAAGGATTCAGTGGGAGAACTCTTATTACCTACATAATGGTCAGGGGAACATTATGGCATTGAAGGTCTGTTTTCTCGAAGGCAACATCGTTCGAGAAATTGAAGTAGGTAGACAGTTTGTTCTATAAGAAAAAAACAAAACTCCTTGGGAGACTATTATTCAAGAAACCCTCACCAAGCCCATTATAACATGACCACTAATGAGTTGGCCTGGTAGAGTATCTCAGCCGTCTGAGATAGATGGTTGTCTGCTACAATGAAAGCATAAGTTGTAGGCTATAGCAAAGATAAACCATGGATACAATCCCTCTACGCATGACAAATCGATAGTTGATATGGACTCTACGAGAAGGTGTAAAGCTATGAAAGTGAAGATGGATTAGATGTCTTTAAATCAATCCTAAACTCTAGTAGATTGCCTTAAGAGTATTGTACTCATCAGAGGGGAACACTTCTACAAGTGAAAGATTGATTCGAATGGCAAGGCCTGGCTGATGGCGAAAGGGTGTGGTCAAAAGAAGGGCATTGTCTATGTGTAAGCCCCTTTGCCACAACTATAATCAAATCCACTAGAATCTTACTTTCGATAGTAACACACCAAGATTATGAAAATTTGGCACAAGGATGTGAAGACTTGTTCATAAATGGATTCCTCAAGGAGAACATCCATATGGAACAACCCAAGGGTTTCACATCTGAGGCTGAATCTCATAAGGTCTATATGCTGTATAAATTCACTTGTGGATTTAAGCGGACCTCTCGTAGTTGGAATCTTCACTTTTATGACATGATTTGGAATTATGATATCATCAAAAATGAAGAGGAACCATGTGTGTGCAAAAGGCCAGCGGGAGCGAAATGTCATTTCTGGTACTATAAGTAGAGAGTGATCTACTTATGGGAAATGATGTGGGTTCATTGACTTGGATCAAGACATAAACATTGAGCATATTCTCCATGAAAAGAATTAGGAGAAGCCACTTGTATCCTTATAATTCGCATCTATGGAGATAGAACGAATAGGATGATGGGGCCCTCCCAAGACCTTTGCTTAGAATAAATCGTAGAATAATTTAGGATAAAGATCTGAGAAAGGGCTCTTGCCTATGAGGAAGAGCAATGGATAGACATAAAATATATCATGAAGTACTTGAAAAGAAGTTATGATATACTTGTCATCTATGCCCATGGAGAACTGAGAGTGGAAGGTTATACTTAATCGGACTTGAAGTCTGATAAAGATGACTATAATTCCACTTTGGGTTTGTATTCAACCTCAAATGTGGAATAGTAACTTTGAAGAGTTCCTAGTGAAGTACTCCACTATTGAGAATGAATATGAAAATGCCTTGGAGCCTTGGAGGCCGTGTCAGGGAAACTGTTTGGATCTGAAGCTCATGGTGGAACTTCTATAGGTCCCTGCGTGCAGCTTTGATTATCAATTTACTGTGACGAAAGGGATCTTATGCACATGCTAGGGAACTGAGGTCTCACAAACCCAGACACAATGTTGAGAGATACAACATCTTTTGATAGATCATTGGAAAAGGCAATTATAGCCTTGTAGTAAATGAACCTCAGCCGGTAACATGGTAGACCTACTCACTGGGCCACTATCACAGGAGATGCTAGAGCAACATCTTATAAGTGTAGAAGAAGAGAGAGCTAGAATTGAAGACGAGAAAATTACTTTCTTTGAGGATGAATAATGGTCCTCGTCGTCTTTTGAAATTCTCTCCTAGATAGGCTCTCGATTGGGATGGTTAATATAGTTTCTCGCATGTATAGAAAGTCTTAAAGCTCGTTATGTTAGTGAATCACATGCATATACATTCTTTGTTTTTGAAAAGTTGTTGACATGTAGCTCATGTGCATATGTTTATGAACGTATATATTGTTTTCTTTATGTTATTGAGCTTTGACGACTTACATGTGTATGATAAGATGTGTTTTCTTATAAAGTGGGAGTTCTAAGGTTGGTTCAAGTGATACTTACCTAGAACTTTATGAGATTTTTTACTAGGAAATTAAATTTGTGATAATGAACATTTTGACTCGGATGAGGATTGGGTACTACGTGACCTTTTAAATCTATACATTATGGTGAAGTTGTCATAAATGTTAACTTGCTTAGTATAAAATCAATGTTGTACAGATGGGCATGTATGATATCTCTAGTGTGACCGTGGCAACCAAATTCTCATATGAGTATTGAGATTTTAGAATAGTACTAGAAGAGTACTAATTAGTAGAAATTGTGACACATCGTGTCATAATATTTTGGATATGTAAAATTGAATTAGATGCTCTAGAGGGCAATAACCAAGTCACGTAAGACTTATAGTGAGTCTTCCTACCTAATATAAAAGATCAATGAGTTTACCCGAAGTGGAAGGTAATATCCACTCCTTATGATAACTTTGTTAATTGTATGATATGTGATCTCATATGCGAATGAAAAATCATACTATTGATCTATAAGTAGACCAAATGAATAATACATCTGTAAAATTGAACTGAATTGGGATTGTTGACTTTAGTATTTGATGATTAAAAGCATACCCGGAATAAGAGAACAATGAGTTGCTTTTTGAGGGTAATTCCAAATACTATTAGAAATTAAAGTCAACAAACAACGACGTCTCTTATGAGAAGTGAGTTTAAGTTTGTACAGTCTCTTTTTAATAATGAAGACATCTAAAGATCAAGTCTTTTATTTGACTCTCATAGTCGATGTAAGCCATTTTGTGTTTTGTACATAATTGGCTTATTGCTTCTATGATAATGACTTAGGACTTTGTGGCTGATTTGTTTTGAAGAGAGTTTGAGACTCTTATAGTAAATGAGATTAGAACAAAGGAAAAGTCATGAAAGAGACATAGGATAAATTTAGGGTGAACAACCTTAACCACTAATGTGAGTAGAAGTGGACTAAAAGTAAAAGTACTATATTGGTATACGATTGGTCATTTCACTCGTGTATACCATGAGTTGAAACAATTGACATATTGGTTGATTAATTTACTCGTGTATGCGCTGAGTTGAAAACATAGCACTTATAGACGCTTATATAGTGCATTTTACGTATTAAGCACTAAGTTTCTAAATCTTGTCCTATGTGGATTTAGGTTTATGGTTTTGTGAAATCAAAAGGCGTTTGAAATTATAAAAGGATTATTGGAAGCCAATCTTTTGAATTGTTCTCCTAAGATGTATTACTCTTGGATTTGAGTCTTTTGACTTGGTTAGTATCTATAGAATAGATACACAAAATGGTGCTAGATTTGTTTCTTCTTGAATGGTTTGACGGTGAATTGTGACCAAGACACATTTGTTATTCGATCATAATCAATATATGTTCATTAAGTATTGTGAACAACTATGTATGCATTTTTTGCATACTTGGTTAAGTCACAATGAATTAAGACACTAAGCTAGTAATAGAAATTCTCTGAATAACTTTCGTAGTTAGTTGTCAACCTGTGGTAAATCAGATGTCACAATTCGGAGATGAATAAGTTGATCTTTCATTGTAGTTAATTCGGTTAGACTTCTGTGATTTAATTAATATGGAGGTTGGGAAATGAACCTCGTATCCCATTACTCCTTAACGTACATTGATCTTGTCTGTTTTGATTTCTCATAATCTGAAACGTTAGAATGTTTCTTTGGAAATTATGAGTGAATAAAAAAAATTGATATTTTTTTGAAAGATTAAATTCAAAGGGACAATGTATTTTCATCTCGAAGATACGCAAATGATCTAAGTAGTTGTGCTCTAAGTGAACATGATGAGGTGCAAAATTAGTAAATCACAAATCTCTGGAGAATGTTTTATTTGGATCTTGAAATCGCTAAACCTCTACTCATATTTAATGATTCGTATAGTGGCTATGTGCCTTATAGATCACGAAAGAGAATTTTGTTCCCAATTTTGAGTGGGAGCAAATTTGTCAAAGTGATCAAACTAAGAGTCGAATCATAATTTTGTGACATTTGCTTAAAATTTACTGATTCGTACAGTGGCTTTGTGCCTTAAAGATCACGTGAGAAAATTGTGTTCCCGATTTTGAGTGGCTATGTACCTTATAGATCATTTATGAGAATCGTGTTTCCAGGTTTGATAGAAGCAAATTTATCGTAGTGATCAAGTTAGTTGAATCCAAATTTTGTGCAAACAAAAAATATTCTCTGGAAGATTCGATAGAGTCTAATATAGTAGGACTCCGTCTTGTTCTATTATCTGATAAGAATGAAATAATGCAATGAAAGAGTATTTATAGAACTTATGAAATCTGTAAACATGTGTGTCACCAATAACTCGTGACAATTACTGAGGAGGGGATAGTTGTCTGTGTGGCAACAATTGCCCTCGTGGTAAGGTTATAGCCAAAATGTGGTATTTCGACTTTCACATGGTTTAAAAATTTGAGTTCCATTGTTTCTATTAGTTATAGTGTTATGAGTATGTTCCAGTCACCCAATTGCATATAATCAACCAAGTTTCGATTCTGGTTCAACATTAGATGTGAAGACATTGAGAACACTATGAGTTCTCAAAATCTACTAAGATGTTGATATTTAGATTTCGAGGTACAAAGCTCACCCAGTGGCAAATGGTATATATATATATATATATATATATACGTGTGTGTGTGTATATCTTGAGAAAAACTAATTTGCTAGTGGTGATATTTTTTTGTTCATTATATTTTCTTGGTTATTATGGACATATGAAATTTAGAATTATATATAAATGGACACGAGATTGCATTTCTTGATAGAGATGTAATTGAAAAGATATACATCGCAATGCCTTGAGGATTCCAGAGACAAAGGCCAACAGGTAAAGTCTGTGAACTTATAACCTTGGTGGCTAGAATTTGTCTTCAAAATAATGGAGTATGAGATTTTATGAATACATGATCTTATACATGTGTTTTCATCTTCATAGATGCAGACCATTATTTTGTTGTCTGTAAGTCCATTAAGATGCTTGAAATTCTATTTCTTTATTGGTAATATCTTATTAGCCGAGATGAGAAGGAGTACATTAAGCCATTGAGAATGGTTTTCCTTTAACTTATGAAGTAGAGGACATGATGAGTAAAGTATTGATTTGATGTCAAAATCCATGTAAATCGTTAAAGATGAATCTTGCTCAGTGTCAAGATCCATGTTAGAGTTTTCTATACTACAATTTCATAATGGATACCTATAAGCTCATCACTACTCCTATAGGGTATAAAGTTGTAGCCTCGAAATGTGTCTAGAGAGTCCAAATAGAAATGCCCAGACCATCATATTCCAATAGTTGTTTGTTTTTGGATCTTGAAGTACAATGTGACTTGTACTCGCTCCAACACTTGTTATGCTATGGGTCATAAGGTATTGTCATATTCTAGTATGACGTATTGGATAATAGCTGATAAACATTGCAGATGATATGTATGGAGGAAAATTGTCAAAAGAATACACATACATGGATTTTGTTGGGTTTCGTGAAAAATCGAATTAAACGCAGCAGAATATTTCAAAAATTTAATTTAAAAATCCAAAGTGAAAAATTCTTTGATTGCATATTCAAATCGATTGATTCGCATAACAAATAACAACATTACCCGTTGAAGCAAAGTGATAGGAGAATCCGATACCTCCTCTAAATCTTGAATTGATGAAGTCTCGATTTCTTTAATCCTTGTGTAATCTTCAATTCTTGAATTCATTGGTTTCCTTGAATTTGATTCAAACAACAAAAATACGTAGTCTCTAAATTATCAAGCACGGATTGATTGACGAAAAATTCCCACTAATTCTCTATGGTAGGCGACGACTAGAAGTATAGAGAGAGGGAGGAGATTTTCTTCTTTTCTTCCTCAGAGAGTTATGATTGTGTGTGTCTTGTTAGGTCAAAGAATTCTTTTGTATCCTCTTGGCTTATTTACCAAGACAAAAAAGAGAGTCCCTTGTTGTTGGGCATCCTTATGGATGCCCAACTAGCCTCAATAGGTGTCCTCATGGACGCCCATTACATACTCGTGGCTTCTTTTGTTTTAATTAATTATTTATTTGATTAATAATTTATTATATCCAATTAATTAATTAATTAATTAATTAATTAATTAAATAACCAAATTAATTAGATAAATTAATTCATTAATTTATTTCCATAAGAAATTACTTAATAATTAATATCTTCTTTATAATTAGTTATTTCATCTAATGAATAATTAATTATTTAATTTATCCAATAAATTAAAACTCCTAGAAGAAAAATAGAAACTCCTTTATCATTTTTCTTTATTAATCCTTTAGCGCGACTCTCTAGGTTTGTTTCGTTTGGCAATGAGAGGAAGTGGGTAATATCTAGCCAGTCACGTGGCCCACTTCGTAGCCCAAATGAAATCGAATGATTGGATCATTCCACAACCTTCCAATCATAAATTTTGTATAAATATAAACCCTTTGTTCTCGTGCCCTAAACCCTAAACCTGTTCTTAAAAGAACGGGCATAGTTTCACAGCTGACACTTGCAGCGACTCTACAATTGAATAGGCAGTAGTATGCAAGGACGAGGCATTGTTGGACATGACTTATTCTATGCTGAACTACATGGAATTGCCCATATTCATAGTGAGTCATGCGCTGCTCATAGATATATCTTTAATAAATGTTCCTCCAAATTCATCCCTAAACCACCATATCAGAAGTGGCGCAAGTGGAAGCCTAATCTTAAACACGTGATGGTATGGGAACTCTCAACCTACGTAGATAAGATGAAGGTAAAGAATTTGGAGGCTAAGTCCTTAATAGGACATTTTGTTAGTTGTCCCAAGGATTCAGTGGGAGAACTCTTATTACCTACATAATGGTCAGGGGAACATTATGGCATTGAAGGTCTGTTTTCTCGAAGGCAACATCGTTCGAGAAATTGAAGTAGGTAGACAGTTTGTTCTATAAGAAAAAAACAAAACTCCTTGGGAGACTATTATTCAAGAAACCCTCACCAAGCCCATTATAACATGACCACTAATGAGTTGGCCTGGTAGAGTATCTCAGCCGTCTGAGATAGATGGTTGTCTGCTACAATGAAAGCATAAGTTGTAGGCTATAGCAAAGATAAACCATGGATACAATCCCTCTACGCATGACAAATCGATAGTTGATATGGACTCTACGAGAAGGTGTAAAGCTATGAAAGTGAAGATGGATTAGATGTCTTTAAATCAATCCTAAACTCTAGTAGATTGCCTTAAGAGTATTGTACTCATCAGAGGGGAACACTTCTACAAGTGAAAGATTGATTCGAATGGCAAGGCCTGGCTGATGGCGAAAGGGTGTGGTCAAAAGAAGGGCATTGTCTATGTGTAAGCCCCTTTGCCACAACTATAATCAAATCCACTAGAATCTTACTTTCGATAGTAACACACCAAGATTATGAAAATTTGGCACAAGGATGTGAAGACTTGTTCATAAATGGATTCCTCAAGGAGAACATCCATATGGAACAACCCAAGGGTTTCACATCTGAGGCTGAATCTCATAAGGTCTATATGCTGTATAAATTCACTTGTGGATTTAAGCGGACCTCTCGTAGTTGGAATCTTCACTTTTATGACATGATTTGGAATTATGATATCATCAAAAATGAAGAGGAACCATGTGTGTGCAAAAGGCCAGCGGGAGCGAAATGTCATTTCTGGTACTATAAGTAGAGAGTGATCTACTTATGGGAAATGATGTGGGTTCATTGACTTGGATCAAGACATAAACATTGAGCATATTCTCCATGAAAAGAATTAGGAGAAGCCACTTGTATCCTTATAATTCGCATCTATGGAGATAGAACGAATAGGATGATGGGGCCCTCCCAAGACCTTTGCTTAGAATAAATCGTAGAATAATTTAGGATAAAGATCTGAGAAAGGGCTCTTGCCTATGAGGAAGAGCAATGGATAGACATAAAATATATCATGAAGTACTTGAAAAGAAGTTATGATATACTTGTCATCTATGCCCATGGAGAACTGAGAGTGGAAGGTTATACTTAATCGGACTTGAAGTCTGATAAAGATGACTATAATTCCACTTTGGGTTTGTATTCAACCTCAAATGTGGAATAGTAACTTTGAAGAGTTCCTAGTGAAGTACTCCACTATTGAGAATGAATATGAAAATGCCTTGGAGCCTTGGAGGCCGTGTCAGGGAAACTGTTTGGATCTGAAGCTCATGGTGGAACTTCTATAGGTCCCTGCGTGCAGCTTTGATTATCAATTTACTGTGACGAAAGGGATCTTATGCACATGCTAGGGAACTGAGGTCTCACAAACCCAGACACAATGTTGAGAGATACAACATCTTTTGATAGATCATTGGAAAAGGCAATTATAGCCTTGTAGTAAATGAACCTCAGCCGGTAACATGGTAGACCTACTCACTGGGCCACTATCACAGGAGATGCTAGAGCAACATCTTATAAGTGTAGAAGAAGAGAGAGCTAGAATTGAAGACGAGAAAATTACTTTCTTTGAGGATGAATAATGGTCCTCGTCGTCTTTTGAAATTCTCTCCTAGATAGGCTCTCGATTGGGATGGTTAATATAGTTTCTCGCATGTATAGAAAGTCTTAAAGCTCGTTATGTTAGTGAATCACATGCATATACATTCTTTGTTTTTGAAAAGTTGTTGACATGTAGCTCATGTGCATATGTTTATGAACGTATATATTGTTTTCTTTATGTTATTGAGCTTTGACGACTTACATGTGTATGATAAGATGTGTTTTCTTATAAAGTGGGAGTTCTAAGGTTGGTTCAAGTGATACTTACCTAGAACTTTATGAGATTTTTTACTAGGAAATTAAATTTGTGATAATGAACATTTTGACTCGGATGAGGATTGGGTACTACGTGACCTTTTAAATCTATACATTATGGTGAAGTTGTCATAAATGTTAACTTGCTTAGTATAAAATCAATGTTGTACAGATGGGCATGTATGATATCTCTAGTGTGACCGTGGCAACCAAATTCTCATATGAGTATTGAGATTTTAGAATAGTACTAGAAGAGTACTAATTAGTAGAAATTGTGACACATCGTGTCATAATATTTTGGATATGTAAATTGAATTAGATGCTCTAGAGGGCAATAACCAAGTCACGTAAGACTTATAGTGAGTCTTCCTACCTAATATAAAAGATCAATGAGTTTACCCGAAGTGGAAGGTAATATCCACTCCTTATGATAACTTTGTTAATTGTATGATATGTGATCTCATATGCGAATGAAAAATCATACTATTGATCTATAAGTAGACCAAATGAATAATACATCTGTAAAATTGAACTGAATTGGGATTGTTGACTTTAGTATTTGATGATTAAAAGCATACCCGGAATAAGAGAACAATGAGTTGCTTTTTGAGGGTAATTCCAAATACTATTAGAAATTAAAGTCAACAAACAACGACGTCTCTTATGAGAAGTGAGTTTAAGTTTGTACAGTCTCTTTTTAATAATGAAGACATCTAAAGATCAAGTCTTTTATTTGACTCTCATAGTCGATGTAAGCCATTTTGTGTTTTGTACATAATTGGCTTATTGCTTCTATGATAATGACTTAGGACTTTGTGGCTGATTTGTTTTGAAGAGAGTTTGAGACTCTTATAGTAAATGAGATTAGAACAAAGGAAAAGTCATGAAAGAGACATAGGATAAATTTAGGGTGAACAACCTTAACCACTAATGTGAGTAGAAGTGGACTAAAAGTAAAAGTACTATATTGGTATACGATTGGTCATTTCACTCGTGTATACCATGAGTTGAAACAATTGACATATTGGTTGATTAATTTACTCGTGTATGCGCTGAGTTGAAAACATAGCACTTATAGACGCTTATATAGTGCATTTTACGTATTAAGCACTAAGTTTCTAAATCTTGTCCTATGTGGATTTAGGTTTATGGTTTTGTGAAATCAAAAGGCGTTTGAAATTATAAAAGGATTATTGGAAGCCAATCTTTTGAATTGTTCTCCTAAGATGTATTACTCTTGGATTTGAGTCTTTTGACTTGGTTAGTATCTATAGAATAGATACACAAAATGGTGCTAGATTTGTTTCTTCTTGAATGGTTTGACGGTGAATTGTGACCAAGACACATTTGTTATTCGATCATAATCAATATATGTTCATTAAGTATTGTGAACAACTATGTATGCATTTTTTGCATACTTGGTTAAGTCACAATGAATTAAGACACTAAGCTAGTAATAGAAATTCTCTGAATAACTTTCGTAGTTAGTTGTCAACCTGTGGTAAATCAGATGTCACAATTCGGAGATGAATAAGTTGATCTTTCATTGTAGTTAATTCGGTTAGACTTCTGTGATTTAATTAATATGGAGGTTGGGAAATGAACCTCGTATCCCATTACTCCTTAACGTACATTGATCTTGTCTGTTTTGATTTCTCATAATCTGAAACGTTAGAATGTTTCTTTGGAAATTATGAGTGAATAAAAAAAATTGATATTTTTTTGAAAGATTAAATTCAAAGGGACAATGTATTTTCATCTCGAAGATACGCAAATGATCTAAGTAGTTGTGCTCTAAGTGAACATGATGAGGTGCAAAATTAGTAAATCACAAAATCTCTGGAGAATGTTTTATTTGGATCTTGAAATCGCTAAACCTCTACTCATATTTAATGATTCGTATAGTGGCTATGTGCCTTATAGATCACGAAAGAGAATTTTGTTCCCAATTTTGAGTGGGAGCAAATTTGTCAAAGTGATCAAACTAAGAGTCGAATCATAATTTTGTGACATTTGCTTAAAATTTACTGATTCGTACAGTGGCTTTGTGCCTTAAAGATCACGTGAGAAAATTGTGTTCCCGATTTTGAGTGGCTATGTACCTTATAGATCATTTATGAGAATCGTGTTTCCAGGTTTGATAGAAGCAAATTTATCGTAGTGATCAAGTTAGTTGAATCCAAATTTTGTGCAAACAAAAAATATTCTCTGGAAGATTCGATAGAGTCTAATATAGTAGGACTCCGTCTTGTTCTATTATCTGATAAGAATGAAATAATGCAATGAAAGAGTATTTATAGAACTTATGAAATCTGTAAACATGTGTGTCACCAATAACTCGTGACAATTACTGAGGAGGGGATAGTTGTCTGTGTGGCAACAATTGCCCTCGTGGTAAGGTTATAGCCAAAATGTGGTATTTCGACTTTCACATGGTTTAAAAATTTGAGTTCCATTGTTTCTATTAGTTATAGTGTTATGAGTATGTTCCAGTCACCCAATTGCATATAATCAACCAAGTTTCGATTCTGGTTCAACATTAGATGTGAAGACATTGAGAACACTATGAGTTCTCAAAATCTACTAAGATGTTGATATTTAGATTTCGAGGTACAAAGCTCACCCAGTGGCAAATGGTATATATATATATATATATATATATACGTGTGTGTGTGTATATCTTGAGAAAAACTAATTTGCTAGTGGTGATATTTTTTTGTTCATTATATTTTCTTGGTTATTATGGACATATGAAATTTAGAATTATATATAAATGGACACGAGATTGCATTTCTTGATAGAGATGTAATTGAAAAGATATACATCGCAATGCCTTGAGGATTCCAGAGACAAAGGCCAACAGGTAAAGTCTGTGAACTTATAACCTTGGTGGCTAGAATTTGTCTTCAAAATAATGGAGTATGAGATTTTATGAATACATGATCTTATACATGTGTTTTCATCTTCATAGATGCAGACCATTATTTTGTTGTCTGTAAGTCCATTAAGATGCTTGAAATTCTATTTCTTTATTGGTAATATCTTATTAGCCGAGATGAGAAGGAGTACATTAAGCCATTGAGAATGGTTTTCCTTTAACTTATGAAGTAGAGGACATGATGAGTAAAGTATTGATTTGATGTCAAAATCCATGTAAATCGTTAAAGATGAATCTTGCTCAGTGTCAAGATCCATGTTAGAGTTTTCTATACTACAATTTCATAATGGATACCTATAAGCTCATCACTACTCCTATAGGGTATAAAGTTGTAGCCTCGAAATGTGTCTAGAGAGTCCAAATAGAAATGCCCAGACCATCATATTCCAATAGTTGTTTGTTTTTGGATCTTGAAGTACAATGTGACTTGTACTCGCTCCAACACTTGTTATGCTATGGGTCATAAGGTATTGTCATATTCTAGTATGACGTATTGGATAATAGCTGATAAACATTGCAGATGATATGTATGGAGGAAAATTGTCAAAAGAATACACATACATGGATTTTGTTGGGTTTCGTGAAAAATCGAATTAAACGCAGCAGAATATTTCAAAAATTTAATTTAAAAATCCAAAGTGAAAAATTCTTTGATTGCATATTCAAATCGATTGATTCGCATAACAAATAACAACATTACCCGTTGAAGCAAAGTGATAGGAGAATCCGATACCTCCTCTAAATCTTGAATTGATGAAGTCTCGATTTCTTTAATCCTTGTGTAATCTTCAATTCTTGAATTCATTGGTTTCCTTGAATTTGATTCAAACAACAAAAATACGTAGTCTCTAAATTATCAAGCACGGATTGATTGACGAAAAATTCCCACTAATTCTCTATGGTAGGCGACGACTAGAAGTATAGAGAGAGGGAGGAGATTTTCTTCTTTTCTTCCTCAGAGAGTTATGATTGTGTGTGTCTTGTTAGGTCAAAGAATTCTTTTGTATCCTCTTGGCTTATTTACCAAGACAAAAAAGAGAGTCCCTTGTTGTTGGGCATCCTTATGGATGCCCAACTAGCCTCAATAGGTGTCCTCATGGACGCCCATTACATACTCGTGGCTTCTTTTGTTTTAATTAATTATTTATTTGATTAATAATTTATTATATCCAATTAATTAATTAATTAATTAATTAATTAATTAAATAACCAAATTAATTAGATAAATTAATTCATTAATTTATTTCCATAAGAAATTACTTAATAATTAATATCTTCTTTATAATTAGTTATTTCATCTAATGAATAATTAATTATTTAATTTATCCAATAAATTAAAACTCCTAGAAGAAAAATAGAAACTCCTTTATCATTTTTCTTTATTAATCCTTTAGCGCGACTCTCTAGGTTTGTTTCGTTTGGCAATGAGAGGAAGTGGGTAATATCTAGCCAGTCACGTGGCCCACTTCGTAGCCCAAATGAAATCGAATGATTGGATCATTCCACAACCTTCCAATCATAAATTTTGTATAAATATAAACCCTTTGTTCTCGTGCCCCAGTCAAGTGAGAGTCATGGTTATGTCAAACTCGCTGGACTTGACCATATGTATTAATTAAAATAATACGAGATCATTGAGATCGATTTAGTGCCTCGCACAATCGTCTCTTTTTGCTTTGGCCAAAGACTTTGATCTGTATTTATCTATAATCACTTAGGGTATTTTCTCATTCACTTATGAGAGAACAAATCCCATGTTAGATATGAACTAAGACTACCACTTTCCCATCAAGCTACATTTCGAGGTCGACCCCACCACGAGTGAATTGGATCTAACTACTCTAGTGAAATACTTGAAGCCACAAGTGCATCTGCAGCCTGATACTTTAGGTCAAAGGTTCACTTATACCTATTACGCATAATCAGTTCTGTTATTAAAAGTCACAGAGTGAAAATTCATGTGACAGAACCGATGCGAGTAGTGTTCGAGCATATCAGTTGTACTGATGTGCCTACAATATTAAGCTCCCACCATCGTGGTGCTCGACTGGCACTCCCATGTCAGAGCTAAGATTGTACAAGTGTTCTAAGTCTTTATCTGTCTATTAAAGACTTCATATTTACTTGCAAACGAGTTTAAGTAATCAGGATCAATCTCTCTAGTGCCAATCTTCCTATCCCATAGGAAGTAGAGGGATTGCACTGAAAACATGGACAAAATATTTTACACTACTTATAGATGCAGATGAGATTTAAGTGAAAACAAATAATTCCTTTTATTATAAATATCAAATAAGTTGATTACAAGAAAGATGCCCTATCATTCTATCCTCTATGGCATTTGAGGGCATAATCCTAACAATCTCCCACTTGCATTCAGTGCCACTCATTGTGGTATCTTATACTCATTCTTTCTAGGTGTCAATCCAGAACAACCTAAGGTAGTGGTTTGGTGAACGAGTAAGCTACATTGTCAGTTGATGCTATTTTCTACATTGATATCTCTCTTTTGCCAATGATCTCTTTGATGATGTGAAATCATCTTTCAATGTGTTTAAACTTGTTATGAGACATTGGTTCCTTGGCTTGCACTATTGCTCCATTGTTATCACTATAAAGTGGCAAAGGGAGCTATGCACTAGGAACCACTTCAAGTTCTCCAAGAAACTTTCTCATCCAAATGGCTTCTTTGGCTATCTCTGAGGCTGCCACATATTCTGCTTCAGTGGTGGAATCAATGCTTGTGCTTTGCTTGGAATTTTTCCTAGACACTGCCCTACCATTAAGCATGAAAACAAACCCTGAAGTAGATTTTCGGTCATCAACGTAAGACTGGAAGTCTGAGTCAGTGTAACCTTCCATCTTTAGGTCTCCACCTCCATAGACGAGAATCATATTCATAGTTCTTTTGAGATACTTTAAGATATTCTTCACAGCTATCCAATGTTCCTTTCTCGGGTTTGCCTGAAATTGACTCACCACACTTACAACATAGGCAATGTCAGGTCTTGTACACAACATTGCATACATCAGGCAACCAACTGCAAAAGCGTAGGTACATTTCTCATCTCCTTTCTATCTTCCTCACTTTGAGGAGACATAGATTTGGATAAGTGTACTCCATACCTCATGGGAAGAAACCCTTTCTTAGAATTGTCCATCCTAAATCTCTTTAGGACCTTTTCTAAGTGGCTTGGGAGAGACCTATCATTCTATTTGTTCTATCTCTATAGATATGAATTCCTAGAATGTATGTAGCTTCTCCCAAGTCTTTAATGGAAAACGTACTCGGAAGCCATTTCTTGACAGTGGTGAGCATTCCCACGTCATTTTCTATAAGTAGAATGTTATCCACATATAGTACTAAGAACGAGATCTTGTTCCCACTAGTCTTCTTGTAGACATAGGATTCATCTTCGTTCTTGATAAAGCCATATCCCTTTACTACTTCATCAAAATGAAGATTTCAGTTTCTAGATGCTTGCTTGAGACCGTATATGGACCTCTCAAGTTTACATACTTTATGGATATCTGTCTCGGATACAAAACCTTTTGGTTGTTCCATATAGATGTCCTCTTCGAGAAATCCATTTAGAAAAGCCGTTTTGACATCCATCTGCCATATCTCATAATCTAAGTATGCAGCTATGAATAACCGTAGTCAGATGGACTTTATCATGGCCACGGGCGAAAAGGTTTTTTGATAGTCAATTCCTTCTCTCTGAATATAGCCTTTTGTTATGAGCTTGGCTTTAAAGATGTTAACCTTGCCATCGCTACCTATCTTTCTTTTGTAGATCCACTTACATTCTATAGGTTTGATAATGATATATGTTATTTTTACACTAGTTTCCCCTCATTTATCGACTTGGTTTTGATTGTTTCCTTGATAATTTGATCACATATGATGCTTTGATCCTGGTTTTCTCATATTTTCTAGAATAACATATCATTTGGAGGAAAAGAACAAGGATTGAAGGTAAATCATGCATAAAGATACAAACTGTCTGCGCAGTGCTAGAGTTTATGGAATATATTTCTCTACCCATGTCCAAATGACACACTTCTTATACCAATGGAACGATAAGAGGCAAAGGTACATTTCTTTTGTTGAAGACAAAGATCAGATATGTAGGGAAGGAAGTGAAAACGTCATCGGAAGAGACGTCTTACGACGGAGTTTTCTCATTCAGTAACTTGTGAGACACGTTTATCCCCTATAACGTTTGATTTAGGCCTTGGTGTCTTCTTGAGAGTTGTAGATCTTTGTTTACGGATTCTATAGCAACTTGAATCATCTTATTCCGACATCGGTAGAGAAAGTTATGCGAAGTTTACCAAAACTGGTTGGAGCAGCAGGGGACGAACGCCGAGGCATTCATCCACGAACGCCGCGGCGTTCACATGCAATAGACAATGCCGCGGCGTTCAACAAGCGAACACCGCGGCGTTCGAGGCAGCGGGTTGGTCTATAAATACCCCTTTTAGCCATTTTTTACCCTAACTCACCTTGGATAGCAGCTGCCACACGAAAATAGAGAGAGAGAGAGAGAGAGCTTGGGAGAGAAGATTGAAGGTCAAAACATGGAGAATTCAACAAGGAATCCACATCTCTACAAGAATTAGGGAGTTTTTACATCTTTATTTCTTGAATTTGTTCAAACCTCTTATGGCTTGTATGATTTATAATTGCACTTTTGACATGAATATGAGCTAAACTTGTTTGATTGAGGCCATGGATAGGCCATTTATGTTATTTTGATTGTTGATTTGTTGGTGTTTATTGGATTAATTTTGGTTTGAGCTATGTATTCAATATTTGATCTCAATGCTACATTTGCTTGATCACCAAGTGTTTGATAAAATGCCTAGGTTAGAGATCGAGAGATAATAACCTAGGGAAGATATAAACATTGAGTACCCTATAGTTAAACCGACTAGAGATAGACTCGGTTTTTTTAGGTGGCTTTCCATTCACGTGGGGAATTCCTAGACCTTAAATGCATCCTCGTTAATCGGGTTTTCATATAGAGATATATAGGAAATCGTTACCAAGGGTAGGGTTGCTATGCCATGAGATTGGGTGGTAAGTACGTTAGGGAATTTCGCCTTAGCTAAATCAATCTAATAATCCAATAGAACCTAAATCACAATCGAAATGCATAATTGGTTGAACCATGTGCCTTGATCGCTTCTCTCTATTGTTTCCCCCCTTTATTTGGTGTGACGTTGCCTTAGTTTATTTTCTAGTATTTATTAATTAGTTAATCAACCTTTCTATCGACCGATTTAAGTTAGAATTGAGTAATATAGTAGTCTTGATACTTAGATTATAGTTGTCCCTGCGGATACGATAACCCCGGACTTAGAAATCCACTTTACTACTTACGCGACCTAGTTCTCTTGCTAGGATTTTGTCGTGTCAAGTTTTTGGCGCCGTTGCCGGGGATAACTATTTTTATCTAATATTGAGATTCCCTTATTCTTTCTGAGCTTAGATCATTTCTTTTATTTTTAATTTGTATGTCTTTCTTTGTGCAAGGTTTTATCTCGGTTAGTGCATGACCCGTACTCGAGTGGAACTAGCGGAGTTTGACCCTGAAATTGAACGAACATTTACTCGAGGAGTAAGACTACAAAGAGAGACTCAACAACATCAAACCACAATGGATCCAAATCTGAATCCTCCTCCTATTCACATAGATCCTGCTATCTTAGAAGAAGCAGTTCGTCAGGAACTTGCAAATCTTCGAGTCCATCAAAACCAACCAGAGGCACCTCCACAACGCCCATTGAGGGATTATATGACGCCAAACATTCAAGGCGCTGCCGGGCCAATTGTTCTACCACCGGTAGAGGCTAACACTTTTCAAATCCTGCCGGGGTATATCCAAATGATAGGAAACCAGGTTCAATTCTCCGGTTTAATCCATGATGATCCACACGCTCATATTGCAACATTCATGGAGATTATCCACACTTTCAAGAACAACGGGGTCACCGACGATGCCATACATTTACGGTTATTCCCATTCTCTCTCAAAGATAAAGCTAAACAATGGTTCAACTCTTTGCCAACCGCCTCTATCCGTGCTTTGGAACAAATGGTGGATAAATTTTTGTCTAAGTATTTTCCACCGGGTAAGACGGCCGCAATGAAAAATGAAATCACCAGCTTTCGTCAATATGAGGGGGAATCACTTTATGAGGCATGGGAGCGTTTTAAGGAACTTTTGAGGAAATGCCCACACCATGGATTAGCCGTGCCCACACTTGTTCAAACTTTCTATTTGGGTTTGGGACCGAATCTCCGTACGAATCTAGATGCCGCCACGGGAGGTACTATCATGAACAAATCACCTGAGGAAGCTTGGGCATTAATTGAGCTCATGGCCGAGAACAACTACCAATGGCCAACCGAACGAATCACGTTGCCCAAGAAGCCCGCCGGATTGTATGAAATTGGGAATAGCTCCACAGTAGCCGTTCAGTTGGAGGCCCAAAACAAAAGGTTAGATGCTTTAGGACTCATGCAAGGTGCGGTGAATCATGTCCGAGCCGGTTGTGAAAATTGTGGAGGTGACCACACGAACTTTGAATGCCCACAAAGAAATTTATGTGTGGCACCGAACTCGGTTGAAAGTGTTAACTTCATGGAAAATTCAAGTCGTCAACAAAACAATCCCTACTCGAACTCTTTCAATCCGGGATGGAGGAATCATCCAAATTTCTCGTGGAACCAAAATATGAATATGGTGAAACCACCACCACCCGTTTTTCAGCAACCTCCATTTCAAAGGCAAGGGGGGGGGGGGGGTTCCAACAACAACAACAAACTGAGAAAAAGAATAATATGGAAGATGTGTGGCAAAAGTTCATGACGGAGGCGACACAAAAGTTTCAATTTCAAGAAATGATGTCCAAGAGACAAGAAGCGAGCTTAAAAAATCAAGAAGTCGCACTAAAGAACTTAGAAACTCAAATTGGGCAAATTGCCAACATGCTTTCAGGACGAACTCAAGGAACTTTACGAAGTGACACCGAGAAAAATCCAAGGGAACAAGTTCATGCGATAACTCTTCAAAGTGGAAAGAACTTCATCGATTTAGACTTGGGAGGTAAAAAGGATGATACACCACACCGTTCGGATGAAAATGAGGCAGCATCTGACTCCGGAACAAATGCCTCAGCGTTTCCCAAGGAACACCGTGCCATTGCACCTACTAGAGTGAAACACCGCGGCGTACAACCCTCCAACACCGCGGCGTTCTCCCCTATTTCGGAAAATTCTTCACCCGATCCCTCCGTACCCAAACCAAGGCCCCCTTTTCCACTTGCATTAGAAAAAGGGAAGTTAGATAAGCAATTTGCTAAGTTTCTTGATATTTTTAAACAACTGCGTATTGATATTCCTCTTGTAGATGTTTTATCACAAATGCCCAACTATGCTAAATTTCTTAAAGAGATCATCTCCAAGAAAAGAAAGGTGGAAGAGCATGATACGATGCCTACTACGGTGGAATGTGCAACAATACTACAAAACATGTTTCCGCCAAAACTAAGAGATCCAGGGAGTTTCTCTATACCTTGCACTATTGGTCATTTGAATTTTTCAAAATCTTTATGTGATTTAGGTGCTAGTGTTTCACTCATGCCCTTATCTGTGTGTAGGGAGCTCGGATTCACGAACTTAAAACCCACTACAATCTCCTTGCAATTGGCGGATCGCTTGGTCAAGCACCCTGTAGGCATCTTAGAGAACATTTTGGTCAAGGTGAAAAATCTTATCATTCCAGTCGATTTCATAATACTGGACATAGCCAACGATGCTGAGGTCCCCATTATTTTGGGACGACCTTTCTTAGCCACAGCTGGAGCAATTATTGATGTTAAGCATTGTAAATTAACTTTCAAAGTTGGAGAAGGAGAGGTGAAATTTGACTTGTCTAATGAAACGAAACACTCTTCTACCATTCATCATGTTTACCAAGTCGTACCTGTAGGCGAGTCCTTGAGAGAAATGGCTACAAAAGATAAGAAGACTATGAAGTTTAAACAAGGCCTCGATCAAATGTTTACTAGGGTACCACTGGTATTGGGTGAAGAAGAAAAATAAAAAAAGAGTCAAGCTAATGACTTTAAACAAGCGGTTCTTGGGAGGCAACCCAAGCTTCGTTATTTTTTTTATTTTTTTTTCCTTTTCTTTTCCTTTTTGTCTTTAACTTGCTTTCTCTTCTGTCTTATTGTTGATGTGATTTCCTAGAGAATTATTTGTTTCAGGTTTTGATCACGGTTTGATCCTGGGATATGACCCCACCACCGTGCTCCCTCCATTTCTCTCCATTTCAGGGCTGTATCGCTTATCCCTCTCACCTTGCATTTATTTCATGAACATTGAGGACAATGTTTAATTTAAGTTTGGGGGTACAACCTTGTTGATATAGAATTCATGAATTGGTGCACCCTTGCATGAGAGCATAATGCGTTTGAATATCTCTACTCTCTCAAAGTCAAAGTCCCTTATCTGTGGTCAACATGTCATATGTTGTGACTTGAAAGCCCTTTTTAGTCATGCTTATGCAATTCTTTTTGAGGATTTAAACCGTTGGACTTTCAATTGTGTTGACTATGAAGTGTGTATTAATGTTGTAAAGTCATAAAATGATTTTGGCCATCTTTCATTGTTGTTAGCCTTACAGTTTGGCCTTCTCTATATTGCATAATCTCTAGACCTTGATTTGAGCCGTATTGATAAGAATGGAGTGTGCTAAGCACACTAGAAACCATCATTCGTCTTTATTTCATAAGCCAAGACAACCACCTTCTAGCTTAAAAGAAAAACAATGTCTTGCACCCAATCAAGAGAGTTTAGAACTTCATATCATTTGACTTGAATATGGGTACTCACCTTGTTTTGATTTGAATGTATATGAGTTAGATAGTGATGTTTGGGTATGTTGGGATATTTGAGGTTTGAAGTATTATGTAAAAAAGGGGATGAAATGAAAACTTGAGCAATGAGCTAAATATTCGAGAGAGAGATATATATGAAAAAAAAAGAAAAAAAAGTGTGCTCTCGACTAGGCTTTGATCTTGGCACTCAATTGGATCATTTGGCTTGGAAATCTATGTACAACCCGATATGAAAAGAAACAAGTTTGGGGGTTGTAAGTTGATAGGAAAAAGAGAGTGAAAAAGGGATAAGTGATAAGGTGTGAAAGTTTTTGTAGTCTATTTGCGAATTTAGATCAATGATTTTGAGTTATAGGCTCTCTTGACTTAGTCACTTTATCCATATTTTCCTATCCTAGCCATCACCTAGCTTTACATTACAAGCCGTAAAGACCTTTTGATTGTGACAATTGCACTTTATACACACCGATGGGTTAACGAATGTTGAATTGTTTCAATGTCTTTACCTTCCAATTGATTTGCATAATCTTGTCTAAAGTGTGCTCTTGACATGAATATGGGAGTGGGAGTTCATGATTTAGGGATGGAAACTAAGACTTTGTGTGGTTTTCAAATTGCTGAATGTTCAAAGCATCGGGTAACTCTTCCGAAACTTCTTTGAAGGTTTAATGCTTGCTTTTGTGTGTATGAGATTGCAAAATAAAAAACCATTTTGAGCTTTCATGTGTGTGCTTGATTGTATTTGATCGAGGACGATCAAAGCTAAGTTTGGGGGTAGTTGATATATGTTATTTTTACACTAGTTTCCCCCCGTTTATCGACTTGGTTTTGATTGGTTCCTTGATAATTTGATCACATATGATGCTTTGATCCTTGTTTTCTCATATTTTCTAGAATAACATATCATTTGGAGGAAAAGAACAAGGATTGAAGGTAAATCATGCATAAAGATACAAACTGTCTGCGCAGTGCTAGAGTTTATGGAATATATTTCTCTACCCATGTCCAAATTACACACTTCTTATACCAATGGAACGATAAGAGGCAAAGGTACATTTCTTTTGTTGAAGACAAAGATCAGATATGTAGGGACGGAAGTGAAAACGTCATCGGAAGAGACATCTTACGACGGAGTTTTCTCATTCAGTAACTTGTGAGACACGTTTATCCCCTATAACGTTTGATTTAGGCCTTGGTGTCTTCTTGAGAGTTGTAGATCTTTGTTTGCGGATTCTATAGCAACTTGAATCATCTTATTCCGACATCGGTAGAGAAAGTTATGCGAAGTTTACCAAAACTGGTTGAAGCAACAGGGGACGAACGCCGAGGCATTCATCCACGAACGCCGCGGCGTTCACATGCAATAGCCAATGCCGCGGCGTTCAACAAGCGAACACCGCGGCGTTCGAGGCAGCGGGTTGGTCTATAAATACCCCTTTTAGCCATTTTTTACCCTAACTCACCTTGGATAGCAGCTGCCACACGAAAATAGAGAGAGAGAGAGAGCTTGGGAGAGAAGATTGAAGGTCAAAACATGGAAAATTCAACAAGGAATCCACATCTCTACAAGAATTAGGGAGTTTTTACATCTTTATTTCTTGAATTTGTTCAAACCTCTTATGGCTTGTATGATTTATAATTGCACTTTTGACATGAATATGAGCTAAACTTGTTTGATTGAGGCCATGGATAGGCCATTTATGTTATTTTGATTGTTGATTTGTTGGTGTTTATTGGATTAATTTTGGTTTTAGCTATGTATTCAATATTTGATCTCAATGCTACATTTGCTTGATCACCAAGTGTTTGATAAAATGCCTAGGTTAGAGATCGAGAGATAGTAACCTAGGGAAGATATAAACATTGAATACTCTATAGTTAAACCGACTAGAGATAGACTCGGTTTCTTTAGGTGGCTTTCCATTCACGTGGGGAATTCCTAGACCTTAAATGCATCCTCGTTAATCGGGTTTTCATATAGAGATATATAGGAAATCGTTACCAAGGGTAGGGTTGCTATGCCAAGAGATTAGGTGGTACGTACGTTAGGGAATTTTGCCTTAGCTAAATCAATCTAATAATCCAATAGAACCTAAATCACAATCGAAATGCATAATTGGTTGAACCATGTGCCTTGATCGCTTCTCTCTATTGTTTCCTCCCTTTATTTGGTGTGACGTTGCCTTTATTAATTAGTTAATCAACCTTTCTATCGACCGATTTAAGTTAGAATTGAGTAATATAGTAGTCTTGGTACTTAGATTATAGTTGTCCATGCGGATACGATAACCCCGGACTTAGAAATCCACTTTACTACTTACGCGACCTAGTTCTCTTGCTAGGATTTTGTCGTGTCAGATAACTTCAGGATGATCTACTAAAGTCCAAACTTGGTTCGATTGCATAGAGTCCATCTCTGTTTTCATTGCTTCTCGCCATCTTGAATCGTCGACATCCACCATCGCTTGATCATAGGTACAAGGATTATCTTCATAACCTTATTGTACTACTGTGTGAAGATCTGGTTCTCCCTGCAGTAGATACCTATACCTCTTTGGTTCATGTGGTATTTTACCAAATCTACGTGGTGGTTGTGCTACTATTGGATCAGGCCTTGGTTCTTGGACCAATGTCTCAGAGGGAGTTTCATTTGTTCTTCTAGAACAATCTTCCTACCTTTGCCCACTTCTAAGATGAATTCATCTTCAAGAAAATGGGCTTGTAGGGCCACAATGATTCTCTAATCATCTTGTAGGTAAAAGAAGAATCCCATGGAATCTTTAGGATAACCAATGAAACATCCCATGAGGGATCTTGTCTCCAATTTCTCCACTTTAGTCTTTTTGACATAAGCAGGACATCCCCAAATCTTAATGTGATTAAAACTTGGATCCTATTGTTCTACATCTCATGCGGAGTTTTAGGAACAAATTTGGAGGGACATTTGTTCAATATATAAGTAGTAGTAAGGAGCGCATGTCCCCACAACGAAATGGGTAAATCAGTGTAACTGAGCATGGAACGAACCATGTCAAACAGTATTCGGCTCCTTCACTCAGCTACTCCATTTAGTTGAGGAGTTGCTGGTGGTGTTAGTTGTAACATTATTCCTTGTTCTCTATGGAATTCATCAAACTCGGCGCTCATTTATTCTCCTCCATGATCTGATCGCAGAGTTTTTATATTTTGCCCAGTTTGATTCTCTACTAAATCTTTGAATTCTTTAAACCTTTCAAAGGATTTAGACTTTTGCTTCATCAGATACACTTGACCATATCTTGAATTATCGTCTATGAAAGTGAGGAAGTAGTAGAAACCTCCACAAGTCATTTCTCCAAATGGTCCGCAAACGTCGGTATGCACTAATCCTAAGACTTGAGTAGCTCTTTCAAAAGTCCATGTGAAGTGTGATCTAGCCGTCTTGCCTAAGAGGCATGATTCACATGTTGGATAGGGATCCAACCCTAGTGAGCTTAAAAGCCTATCTTTTTCCATTTTGTAGATCTTGTGCTCTCCAGCATGGTCTAGTCTAAGATGGCACTTGAGTCTTAAGTTAGCTTCTTGCCTACCACGTTTATTAGTTACAATATTTACATCATATGAATTACGGACATTTAAATAACACAAACCATTAACTAAAGAAGCATTGCCAACTAATTTATTTCCATAATAAATGTCGCAATTCAATTTAGAAAAACGGAATGTATAACCAATCTTAGCTAATATAGGAATGGAAACAATGTTCTTAAGCCCCTTGGGCAAAACTAAAACATCATTTAAAAACAATAAATGTCTATAATTAAAATAAAAATAAGTAAATCCAATCCTAGTAGCCGCGACACTTTCCCCACTGCCTACTTTGATCATCACTTCTTCTCGGCCCAGCTTTCTACTTCTCTGCAGATCCTGTTCCAAACAACACACATGGACACTTGTCATTGAGTTCAGAATTCATGAAGTAGAAAACATGGTTATAGAACAATTAGTTTCAAAAAAAAAAAGTTCTATACCTTTTGCGCCTTCACCTAATTTAGGACAGTTCCTCTTCCAGTGGCCAAGCTCACCACACTCGAGACATATGTCCGTATTCTTAGGCCCTTTGCTCTTACGACCATGTTTTAATTTCTTTTGAGTTCTTGTGGATTCTCTTTCTTGCCTTCCTTTTTCCATTTCGTCGATCATCAAATGAATCATTTGTGAAATACATAAAAGAATCCCTCTTGTTCCTCGTCCTCATGCGAGCTTGCTCGATTTCAAGCTTCTTTGTTAGCCCAGCTAATGAACAATCGATATCATTGATATCAAAGTTCATGACGAAGGAGTCAGGGAGCGACTATAGGATGAGATCAATTTGAAGTAGAAGTTCATTGATTTTAACCTTTCGTCATCATCTTAAGAACATGGTCTCCCACATCCTCTTCCTTTCTCATCCTCGCTCTGAAGAGATCTTTCTATATGAAATATCTTACGGTCCTATCGTGCTCTCCAAATATTTCTTCCAGGTGAAGAATTATGTCCCTTGCATTGCTCATTGCATCATGAGAACTTTGCAGTTCACTACACATAGAGCTTAGGTTGTATCCAATAGATTTATAGTTGTCACAAGTCCAACTAAAGTGAGCTAGTGAAACTCTCTCATCCTCATTCCTTTAAGGAATAGGAGGACGATCAGTTTCCAACACATATTCAATCGACTCTTCACTTAGGACATTCCTTAAGATCGCGAGCCATTCCATGTAGTTGGGTCCAATTAGAACATTTCTTTCAAGTAATCTCAAAAGTGGATTTGTCATATTTGAGAGAGATAAATAGGGAGATAACTGCCAAAAAAAAAAACCAGATTAATTAGATTACTTGTATTTGACTTAACCAAGAAAAATTAAGGACTTAAAATTAATCTTGGCTCTCTTTGCATTTTTCGAATCCCACACTCCCATGTGAAAATTGGGAATGATCATTGGCATCGATTCCACAGCGGGTATTGAGGTCCTCAATTAATTAGATGAGTTGCAACCTAACCAATTCCTGACCCATTAATTATTTGAAGATATGTCTAACATCAATTTATCCAATAAATATTTCAATACCTTTCCCCATAGTTCACCAAGCCACAACCTAACTGATTTCTAAGCTCGTGAACTACCCGAGTTCATTCCCACTAACTCTTTTAATCTAACATCGGAATTTCATCTTACAACCTAACCGGTTTCTGGGATGAAATATGCTTCGATTAAGGCATTCCATGCACTTAATAAAATTTCAAATTATTTCAAAATGCATAACCCCCATAACTGGGAAGCATTACATATTTGTGGTAATTTTAATTTTAATAAGTTCAGTGGAGGGCGAGGATGTCACACATCCTTTACTAACTCGGTATTATTTATTTTGGAGAATTTAAATTGTCAAATGTTTGGCCTCACTTTTTAACATTAGTCAGATTATATAGCGCAATTATCACATTGAACATGCATAATTTATACTACTAATAATCTTGCCAATCAATATTAACATGGAATTAAATACATAAATAATAAATCCATTAGACTCTATCATGGACTTTTCCTAGAGAGTCCGAGCCAATGGGCCATCACAAAGAAAGGTAAAGTGAAAAACTAAACTTTATGGGTTTCAATAATTTTTAAATTATTTACTACAACAACCCATAAAAAGAAAATGTAAATCGAATATAACATAAGTCCATGATCTGTGTTTCCATCACATAAAACATGTTCGCATCAACTAATACTTGCTCGCTATATTAAAACACTTATGTTAATCATTTAAGATTTTACTCCAACTAAAAAGTCCTTTGTTAAAATTTCCAACTTTTATATATTGTTTATTTCAATTAAAATCATTCTAGTCCTACTAGATGACTTAGATATACAAAATTATAAATTAAGTATATCTAGCTTTAATTAAAATAATATTAGTCCAACTAAAATAAATACATAAAATATGGAATACTATTTTATTATGATTTAAAGCAATCAATAATTGAAAAAACTTTTATTTGATTAAGGAATTAATTATTAATCACCCAAGAAAAATAATTTATATTCTTATTCAAATATTCAAGTAATTTCCAAGTTGAGAAAAAATTAATAATATTTAATCCATAAATTACTTATTAATCTCCAAGAAAAATAATTAATTATTCTAATTCAATATTTTTATTCCAATTAATCTTATTGGGCTTGATTTCATCAAACCCAATTTATCATCCTTTTGGTCTACTTGAATTTAATTTATTTGGGCTCAAAATTAATTAACTAGAAAAATATGCACGCATTATTAATTTCTATTGGGCTAGTAATAATTTAAATCCAAATCACCAACTCATTGGCCCATTTGGAATTAATTAAATTAAATCCAAACTAATTAATATATCGAAATTGTGTAATTTTTCAATTGGGCTTAATTTGAATTATAGCGGTCATCATCCTTTTGACCCACCCAAATAATTAAATTTACTCAAAACCCAAATACCAATTTCCACCCACTACATAGCCCGTTTACCGACCTGAATCCAAGACCTGGTTCAGTGGATCGTGTGTCGAAACACACGACCCGTCAGGCCACCCGGCCACATGGCCTGGCGTGCTGCGCATGCAGCAGCACGCTGTGCGCACAGCGTGGGTGCGCATGCTCGCTGCAAGCAAACTGTTCGGGGCTTTCGAGCCCCGTTTTTCCTCGTTTCTTGATTTTTTCTCATATCATAAAATTACCCATATTTACAATAAACATAAAAAATCAAAAACCATGCTTAAAACCATAAAAATGCAGATTGAAGAACACATAATTACGTGCTTCAAAAACATATAATATGCATATCAAAAATCATATAAACATGATTAAATATGCAAATTAGAGATTGGCTCTGATACCATTGTTGGGTTTCGCAAAAAATGGAAAACGCAGCGGAAGGTTTCAAAAATTTAATTTAAAAACCCAAAGTGAAAAATTCTTTGATTGCATATTCAAATCGATTAATTCGCATAACGAATAACAACTTACCCATTGAAGCGAAGTGGTACGAGAATCCGATTCCTCCTCTAAATTTCGAATTGATGAAATCTCAATTTCTTCAATCCTCGTGTAATCTTCAATTCTTAAATTAGTTGGTTTTCTTGAATTTGATCCGAACAACGAAAATACGTCGTCTCTAAATTATCATGCACAGATTGATTGATGAAAAATTTTCACTAATTCTCTATGGTAGGCGACTGCTAGAACTATAGAGATAGGGAGGAGATTTTCTTCTTTTATTTCTAGGAGAGTTATGATTGTGTGTGTCTTCTTTTAAGTCAAAGAATCTTTTTATATCATCTTTACTTATTGACCAAGACAAACAAAAGAGTCCCTTGTTGTTGGGCATCCAGATGGGCGCCCAACTAGCCTCAATAGGCGTCCTCCTGGACGCCCATTACATGCTCAGTGCTTCTTTTGTTTTAATTAATTATCTATTTCATTAATAGTTTATTATATCCAATAAATAAATAAATTAATTAATTAATTAAATGACTAAATTAATTAGATAAATTAATTCATTAATTTATTTCCTATTAATCTCTTCTTTATAATTAATTATTTCATTTAATGAATAATTAATTATTTAAGTTATCCAACAAATTAAAACACCTAAAGGAAAAATAGAAACTCCTTTTTCATTTTTCTTTATCAATCCTTTAGCGTGACTCTTTAGGTTTATTTCGTTTGGCAATGAAAGGAAATCAAAGAAAGTGGGTAAGACCTAGCCAATCACGTGGCCCACTTCATATCAGCTAAGACTACCACATGCTCATCAAGTAGTATTTCGAGGTTGACCCCACCAACGGGTGAATTGGGTCTAACTACTCTAGTGAAATACTTGATATCACAAGTGCATCTTCAGCCTGATACTTCAAGTCAAAGGTTCACTTATACCTATTATGCATGATCAATTATGTCATTGGCAGTCACAGAGTGAAAACTCTTGTGACAAACTGATGCGAGTCGTGTTGGAGCATATCAATTCCACTGATATGCCTACAATCTTAAGCTCCCACCATCACATGGTGCTCGACTGGCACTCCCAGGTCAGACCTAAGATTGTATGGGTGCTCTAAGTCTTTATTTGTCCATTAAAGACTTCGTATTATGCGAACAAGTTTCAGTAATCAAGATTAATCTCTCTAATGCCAATCTTCCTATCCCATAGGAAGTAGAGGGATTGCGTTAAAAATATGGACAAAACGTTTTACACTACTTATAGATGCAGATAAGATTTAAGTGAAAACTAAACAATGCCTTTTATTATAAATATCAAATAAGTTCATTACAAGAAATATGCCCTATCATTCTATCCTCTATGACATTTGAAGGCATAATCCTAACACATTTAAGGAGGAGATTTGGATTTGTGGCATATATATTTGCAGTGTTGAATAATGTTTGGTTGAATTTGTTTTATAGCATGTGGGAGTTGTAAGCAGTTATGTGGGAGCTGTAATTATATATATATATATATATATATATATATATCGTGATGGATAGCCAGCTAATGCTTACATAGAGGTCTTATTATTGACCTATTTTTGTAAAATTGAACATAGACACAAAATATAATTTTGTGAGAGATATCATTGTAAACCAATGAATGGTGTTACAATAAGTGTCTACGCATTTAGAAGTGGCTCAAGTTATGGCATAGCTTTGACCTAGAGATGTATTTATTAGTCAAGTTAGATCTCTAGAATTGCGTAGAATGTGATATGTTTTGAACTAAAGGACGTTCATAGAGATTTATGCCCATAAATGTTTGACATTTGAGTGATGTTCTTTCTAAGCATGTTTGTGATAAGTTGAGATTGACTCTCTCATATGAGCAATCGCCTCTGACATTGAGTAATGTTCAGAGATGAGACATTTTTGATTTTGTTGCACACGAAATAATAGGTAGAGATGATGTCACCTTGATTGATAATCAAGATGAGATTAATGTTATGAATTTATGTACTCGAAATGGATTACCACCATCCATTGACTTATCTAGTAGCCAAATGTGAGTTTTCTGGAGGTTGATATTGGTAGAGGATGAACAAGAAGAAAACTCAAGTTAAGTGTTGAGATACACTTGAACTAAGATCTATACAGCGTATTTGATTTGAATTATGACATACGCTTCCAACTAGGAAGAAAAACATTGTAGCACGTTTCATTCCGCATGTGCTTATATGACCCGTTGAGTAATGAGAAAATCCCTAATTTCTCATTGTTTGAGACTCAGAGGTTCATGTAACCTAATTTATACCCTTATGACTTTCAACTGTTTCTTAAAACTTTATTTTAGTGTTGCTACTTTAGCATATTACCAATAGCCATGAATGATTCGGCAATGCGGTATATGTCTAGGAAAGCATCTATAATACAGTTGAGAGATTCTAGTGGGAAAGGAAGACTATCTTTGTCTGACACGTATCTTATAGTCATAGGCCGGCCAATTATGTCGAACTTAATGTTTTAAACATAATGGTGAATACATAGAATTGTTTACAAGTCAAGTATGCTCTTGAATATTGTTTGAGGGACAAGAGATACGTTGACTTGTATAGTAAAAAAAAAGATGTCTAGGGTATAGCGAGATGTGGTCCTCATATTATTCGATATTGAGTTGCTATATATCCTTAACCGGTGTATAGCTCGAAGCTCATCATTTATGCTCACTAGTCACACGATCCATTTACTTGTATGAAATTGTGAATTTGTCGTTATGATTACACCAGATATATGTCTAGTCCTCATGTGCGAGTGGGAGATGTTGGAAATTGGATATGGGTCATGGGTCGCCTATGAGGACTTGACCCTACCCATATTAATTTGAAAGAAAGAAAAGGAGGGAGTAGTTTTTGTAGGATAAAACTACCCCAACTCCCTCCCTCTCTCCCTAATATATCTTATGTTTGAAATAAGATAAAAACAACAACACAAAATAAGTGAAAATTCGCAGCACACTTTGAAGAAAAATGATAAAGACATTGAAGTGTCATTTTGGTGTGATATTTGCAAGGAAGATTCACCATTTGAAGCATTTGGACCGTGGAAACCATCTCTCTCCCCGTGACTGAGATTGTGGACGTTTTAGAGCATCTAAACTGCGTGGAAGAAGTGTGAAAGAACCAAGTTGAGATCCGCATTTGTTTAGTATTTAATTATGTTGAAATCGCATGTTGTATCTAATTAATATTCGTCAATATATATATATATATATATATATATATATATTTGTATATATATTTATATAAAAATTCTTTATTTTATTTTTTATTTTAAATTCTAGACGAAGGGGATACCCTAACCTGATAAACCCGGACCGATATTTTTTAATCATGAGTCACATAAAACTCCAAATAAGGAGAGAAAAGTCACAACTTATGACTGTCTGAAATAAAACCCAAGACCTCCGACATGAAAATAGAAGCTGATACCACTAAGCTAACAAGCCTTTGTTAAAGAATCTTCATTTTTGTATATATATGATATTATATACAGTATAAATTACTTTTAGAATTATAATGAAAAAAGAAAAAGTCATATTGGGTCTGGACTGGGCCTAGATCCAAAACATTGGGTCTTGGTTTCGGTAATGTCCACCAATTACCAGGCATACTCCAAGACAATAAATTTTTTAAATCTGAGACAAGCTGCCACGTAAGTGCTCCTAAACCATAAGTAAAAACTACCTCATCATACATTTTTCCACGACAAGTTTAATCATAACTCCTTATGAAAAACACTTGCTCAAGTCATTCAATATTTGAAACATCTATTGTGCAACAAAAATGTACTATATACTATGCAGCGAAACAAAATTGAATATCTTGTCTAAGATATGATCAGGAGATACAATTGCCATCATATATCACTCGTATTCACATTAGTGAACAAGAATTAGGATTCTCATCACTGAATAGTTGAGGTGCATATACTAATTCTGAAGGATAGTTATGGCAGCTGCACTTTTCGTTTTTCTTTTCATTTTCGCCCTTATTGGTTTGCTTCACAATCTCTGCATGTCTTCCACCTCTCCTGCTGATGAACTCCACTAGTTGTTGTGGATGCATTGTTCCCTTTACACTCACCAGATTCTTTCCCATGTCAGGATCCACAGTTTGCACTCCTATTCCATTTACATACATGATATACCAAATAAAACCAAACGACTTGTTACACTTCGCTAACTCGTTTTTCTGACTAAATCCATATGAGTACACTGTAAATACGAGGTCACGGAGTTGTAGATATGGAAATTGCACAAAATACCCCTAACGAGCCCTGTAATTGCAAAACACTACAAGATCCGCGTGTTTCTTAAAACTCGGGTCGGGTCAACCCCAACCCTACGAGGTACAATCCTGACCATTATTTAAAGACACGTGGCATCATCTTAGATGGGGTTCCAGCTGGCAGAACAACACTTGTCCAGCATGTGAGCACTACAAATACTCGCATTTATTGAGAGAAAGGGGACTGGAATATAAGCAATTGATATATTCATGAGGTTTGTCGTAGATTTGTTATTTAGACTAATACTTGACAGTATGATCTTCTTATGTATAAATTTGGATAAGTTTGCGTACAGATTAATGATAAAATAGGTGAATTACTTTTAAAGTTGGAACTACATTGACTTGGTTCCTGAAAGATATGTAGGCAGCTCGGTAGCCCGAGTGCAGTCTAAAATCTTGATTTGTTTGTATTTAATTCGTTTTACGAGGTCATCCTGACTGATTAAGGGTAGGATGATCAATACAATATATATGTATAATAAATTCACAAGTTTTTATATCAAATACGTACGTCAAAAACGCAAAATATACGTGCATATATTCTTTCTTGTTCGAGAAGGTGGTTTCAGGGCAGGGTCAGTTCTCACACACCTCGAGTCGACTCAAAACATATTGCATAAGAAGGTTCATATATTTCTTGTTCTTTACAATCACGGCTGATTCGAAATTAAGATCATGTATGCAGTGTAGTTAGGAATAATAAAATTCTAACATTATGCAATTGCTCAAACCAATAGCGGATCTAGAAATTTGGGTCAGTGGGGGCATTAGGGACGGAGTCAGAAATTTTACCGAGGGAGGTGAGATTGTTGTGATATAGCTATACAATTTGTTTTTTGCCAAATAGATGAAGGATTTGAGCGAGGGTGCAAGCCCCCTACGGTACGGCACGCTATATTTATGGGAAAAAATATAATAAAGAACTAGGTTCAATTACAACTTTTGACATACTTTATACTCTTATACCTCTTTCGATAACGTGATATTTTTCGATATTTGGGGGGGGGGGGCGAAATTCAAATATAAAATATTTTGTAAGGTAAAAAAATGATTTTTCAAAATTGAGGGGGGGCGAGTACACCCTCCTCCCCTCCCCCAGCTCCGTCCTTGAGGGGCACAATTTACCGAGAGTGAGATGGAAATTGGAATTGAGGGAGGCCTTGAAAAATTTGAGTGGGGGCATTAATATAATTGATAAATTAAAATTAAAAAATATGTATTTATTAAGAGAAAAAAAAATTGAATGAGGGCAGTGCCTCCCCCCCCCCCCCCCCCCCCCCAAGCTGTAGATCCGCCCCTGGCTCAAACATTACAAATGCAAGATTTACACAGAAACCGGTTCACTCTGTTATATTAAATGAGTTCAACAAATATCATAAGAAATTCAATAATTAAATGCATTAAGAACATGCAGATATACATACATAAATAGATATATATATATATATATATACCTATATACCTTCCATGTCATGAATCAAATGTTTCACATCTTTAGCACAACCCTCACAATGTATATAGATTTTCAATACAACTTCAATCACCTCTGGCTGCCCAAAACATATATAACAAGTCATAAATTAATATTTTGCATGAAATAATATATAGAGTTGTTATACAGCAATAAAGCATTGTATTGTACCTCAGGTTTGTTCTCCTCTTTCTTGTCTTCTTTCTTAGGCTTAGGAGAAATCAATTCCACATGTTTTCCAGTTTTCTTCCTTAATCTCTCGGCCACTTTGATCGGATCAGCCTTTTTTCCTTTTACTGTCACCTTATGATTCTTTGCATTTATTTCAATTCCCTCAACACCTAACAGCAAACATATATATATGTATAATAAATTAATTAATTAACAACAAGAACTCAGAATCATTTTGGTATAAATTTTCAACTAATTAAAATCAATGATAATGTGGTCAAATATATGGCTATAGTCTTTAGTTTCTACAAACAAACCTTGATATCCACGAAGACATTTGCGCACTTCATTTCCACAGCCTTCACAATGAATAAAAACGCCCAATACAATTCTCCCCTCTGGATTATTTTTATTCTCCTCATTTGACCTTTCTTCACTCTGCCAAACATTAATATATATATATATATATATATTATTATTATTATTATGATAAGAATTAGAATTGTTTCAAAAGAATGAATTAAAAACATATCGCTTAACAGTAATTTTCTTGATAGCCAAGAAACAAAAAGAAATGAGGATGTACCTTAGCCATGATTATATACTCCAGGAGACAATATAATATGCAGGTAGTACAGGAAGCTAAGCTTTGCTATGCTGTGGATATATATATATATCGTTATAGTTATAGCTATACTATACCCTCACTCACGCTTTGCAGGACGGAAGAAATCAAAACTGCCTTTTTGTCACTATATGTGTGATTATGCACACATGCAAAAGTGTGATACTCTCATGTTTTAACTCACTCCCAACCGTTGGATATATATATATATATATATATATATATATATATATATATATATATATATATGTTCAAGTAAAGGAAAATTATTAGTGTGTGATACTAGAAATTAAGGGTGGAGATTTTGGGTTTTAAGGGTATTATAATAATTTTAATTTTTATGGTGAGCAGCAAGTACATGGTAATGGTAAGAATATGATATTATATGGGTTGGTAGTTGTGTATGTATTTGGCATGAGCCCTCTAATGCAGCAAGAAATGCATATTTGGTTTGTAAATCACATTGGTTTCAAAAGACATTAAAATTATTTATTTATTTGAGTTTCCAAAGAAAGAGGATATGTGTATCTTGAGAGGTTGAAAATGGAAATATGATGTAAAAGTCTTTTAATGATTTTCTTTTTTTTATCCAAAGATAGAGATGAAGATCCATTTAATTCGTTTATACCATGGATAAGAAATATAGAATGTAATGAATTGGTGGGTGATATATAAAATTGAGCAAAAGGGGGTTACACTAGAAGCAAATATATACTAATTAAATTAGTTGATTATAATAATTTTTTTCTTCGAGCGTTTTAACTTCCCAACAATTACATAAAAATTACATCTACTTCAAGAATGTCCGATTTTGAAAACTGAGGCTCTATTTATTTTTATTTTGGAAACACATTATATGCGTAATTATACGTCAAATCAGATCTAATGGTTCGAGAGTATAGCTCTCTCGGAAAATTCTAGGATGGACCGGAGTCCAATAGAGTCAGTTTATCAAATACCATTGGATAGAGGTAATTTTTGTATATTTTACTGATTTATCCCTGCATCCAATGTTGTTAAACAGATCGGCTCCAATGAGCCCAATCTTTCTTAGAATCACTCATCTTTCTCGTACAGGTGTGTAGGAACTACAAACATTACACTCAACTATGTGAAAGATAAATAATAAGACCATTGAATTTGGTCTATAATACATTTTTCCCAATTCCACAGCAAAATTCCATGGAATGATGGAAAGGTGTTTCGTCATGCCTTGCCTTTTCCCTGAGAGAGAACCTCTCTCCATTTTCACCATAACATATATAGTATATTAGTATATGCCCTTCTCTTTAAGTCATTATGTAATTAAACTCCACTCAAAAAAAAAAAAGTAAACATAAAATTGATATTATCATCATTTGAATTTGGAAAAACCAAAATGCAATTGAGAAAGTTATTCATGCGTTTTATGCAAAACATATTCGGTAGTACTACCGAAGATCAAACATTCTTCTAGCAAAACAAACAACACATAATTCTAACCTCTGTACTGCAAAATTAATTGAAAGTTATGCTAACACCATCATAATTACTAAAATTGCTTATAATAGTTACTCTGGAATCAGAACTTGTATAATTACAAGTCAAAGTCCAATTTTCAAATGAAACGCGTTTATAAAAAAAAAATGAAATGCCAACCTGTTTCGGGATAAAAACAAATTGAATAAGGAAGAGCTAATTCGATTAACTCAAGCCCGTGATAATTCTCCACTTAGAATTATCTAATCTAACAACCCCTGCATTCGAATTCAATACGCTAGACGGTGGTTCAGACTTTAACACTTCGTCGTGTTGTTTAAATTAGTTGTTCGGACCGCAATTCTGGATAAAAGATAATTTTATACCTCCATGAGAATCTCTCGATCAAATGTATTATTTTTCAACCCCTGCGTTCGATTCGCTAAACGGTGGTTCATGTCTCTTAATTGACGTTTTAGTTGTTCATTTCGAATATGAGAATGACGAATGAAAAACTCAAGTCAAGATACAAATTACCTATCCGATACTTAAATCTGAATAAAAGATAATTTATACCTCCATGAAAGTTTTCAGTTCTGAAAAATTACAAGCAAGCGAATGCTAATACATGCCTTGAAGGCAAATCCCATCGAGTCTAATACTAAATTACATTACAGCTACTCCTAATTTATGCTACGATCTACTCCTATATTATGCTAGAAACTACTCCTAAGGCTAGAGCTAATTCTAAGAGAAATGAAAATGTAGAAGTCTAATGATTTTGTGATGTCCTCTTTTCTTTCTTTCTCTTCGCACTTATATACTCCACTTCTTTTGTCGGTTTCTTCGCAACCTCCACGTTGTCCTCTACTTCTGGAACCGATGTCAACCGTCTTCAACTGCTCTTTCAAATCTTTTCAAATTAGCGCGTCTTTGCAAATTATTTAAAAATGGTCATAAGAACTTTAATACAGTTGACTAATATTTTGAATTTTTAGACTTCTCAATCCCTATATACATCCAGGGACTTTCTTTCTGTCATTTGGTTATTTCTAATTATATATATATATATCTCGTGAAGAATGAGAACTAGTTGATTTTACTCTAAAGTCTAGCCTAATAAAATGATGTGACAACTTGAGGGAGCTAGTGAAGAAAAAAGAACAAGAGGCCTCAATTGATGCCAAAATACATTATTAGATGCCACGGGGGATGCACCAAATTCTCAAGGCACAGCCTGGGAAAAGCTCTGACAGAGTTTGCAGCAATAACATATTATACTCGAAGCAGGTATACTCAAAGCATCCTGTTCGAGCTGAAATGCTCGAGCTGGAGTGCTCAAGATCTTGACTCGAGCTACGATTTTTTGAGTTTATTGGGTCTTATTTTACCTACCTGTGGACCCAATTTTCTTCTTTTCGAATTTCTGTAGTTTGGGCCATTTGGGCTCTGTAATTCGAAAGCCCAAATTATTTTATAGTGTAAACACAACCGCCATAACTGTTTCAGACAATCGCTCATATAACCCGCCAGCCTCATTCTTGGATAGAAATGGCAATGGATCCAGGTCCAACCCGAAATCAACCCGACATTTCTAGTTCTTTAGCAGTAACTGGTTATGGCTTCTATTTCAATTCCAATTTATACGGGTCCTAGGTCGGACCCGGATCCACTATAACTCTTTTCCTCTGTATTTTTAAAACAATATGAAATAAAATTGAATAAATCTTTAATGTTTATTTCGATTAAATAGAAAAATAAGCAAATTTATCTCCTTTATGTATTTTGGCGTTATATAAATGAAAAAATCATTTCCTCTATTAAGTGAAGCAAACTGTTGAGAGAGGCAAAATTTGCGTAAAGTAAATATAGATTTTCCTCTATTTACCACAGGCAAATTAAATAGAGGAAAATTTGGCTCTATTTGTAGTGCACAGAGGCTAATCCATATGATTTTGCCTGTGTTTTTAGAATAGATATGTGATGTGGGTAAAATTTGTCAGTAAATTGATGCCACGTGGAGAGGGAATTCGATCCAACACATGATAAATTGGGCTAATGGTTGAATTAGGTATAGACTGCATTTGCTGTTATGCAAGCTGCCTACGTAACCAATATGATGGGATCAAGTCAGTTCGCAGTTTTATAGTGAAATTATTCTCCAAAGTTGCTAGTGAACTTTCTGTGTGGAGAGTAGATAATGAATCCTTCATCAACTCCTCTGATATACATATATGGAGCTTGAAGTGGATTATGGGCCATGGGCTAAAACTTAGCACCGGCCAATCCACCAGACTATTTATCAAACCCAATACTTAGCTATTTAATATAAAAATAGCCTAACTACTTTTATAGCCTCTTGAAAATAATGGGTTGTACTCGTAGTGGGCCGCCCGCCCTATGGTCTTGACTATATTATATCTCGACCTGGAACCGCGGGAGGCATATTGGTCCCAAGTGGCATACGAAAGGGTTTAGAAGGGGGGGGGGTTGAATAGACCCTGAAGTCTTTTTCCACTTCAAAAAGATTCGTATTAAAAAGGATTTTGGACGCTTGAAAAGTAGTAGACGCTTAGGCTAAGCGTCTGATGAAGACTGTTTTTAGAAAATTAACTTAGACTTCAAGATTTGAATAATTTAACCAAGTAGGCTTAAGCGTTCCGTTCTTTAATCAGTGTTAGCACACCAGAATGATTTTTGTAGTCTTCCTTTTTAAAAAAGGCTTTAGCGTCGCAGAAAGTGTATTTAGTTGTTTAGTGTTTGATTAAGTTTTACTTGATCAGTTTATGATATGAAAATATGAAAAACTGAATGTAAAGTAAAGAACACAATATTTGTAAGGTTCGTTGGGTGGTGTAATCCCAACTACATCCTTCTTCTCCTTGAACTCTTGGAGGCAATCTACTAAAATGATTCTGAAAGAATCACACAGAATCTTCTACAAATTAGGGAGAGATGGATGTTGATGACTTGAGCTCCTTGATCCCACAAATTTCTGCTCCAAATCACTTCAATCCCCTTGCTTCTTTCACCCAGAAATATGGCAAGTATCCAACTTCGACTTCACACAGATCGCGAGGCTTGGATGAGGGTTTTTCTAAAAGGTTTGTTTGATTTTGATAAAATTCAAACAACTAGGAATATCTCAGTAGTATTGTGGGTTTCTCTGAAAAGAATATTTGAGATATTAGTTGACTGTCTCAGGAATTGAAGAAAAGTAAAGAGAATGTTTTCTTGAAAATTCTGGTTTTTCTGAGAATTTAAGAAATGAGACTTCAATGCAACAGCAATTTGACTTGGAAATTAATTGTGTTCTGTTTTTTTTTTTTTGGCTTGTTGTTGAAGTCCTATTTATAGACATTCTTGGAGAAAGTGTCTGTTTAACACATGCACGAGCGCGTGTCACTCACTTCCACGAGTGAACAACTTTTGTCCTTTTCCCTGAAAATCTGCTGCACAAAAGTTGGTACTGCAGTCTTTGAATAGTTGACAGTCCAATAGGGTGGCTTCTCCGTACGTCTGAAATTGCTTATCATATTTAATGCTCTTATCAACATTTAATGCATTTAAATTAAATGCCCGTTGGCACGTAATGCATTGAGAATATTTGCATTAAACTCCTTCTGGACTTAGGAATAAATTCGGGTGAAATCAGTCATTGATAGACGCTTGTTCATCCTTGAATTACTTCTATCCTATAAGGTGACGCTTGGTGTAGCTAATCATTCTAGATGCTTGGAATCTTCATCTTTATTCAGACTTCAGGCGCTTGAGTCTTCAAACTTTAGTTCTGATAAACTCACTCAGAACATACCAGACGCTTAGTCTAACACAACTCAACCTAACAATCTAGAATAAAAATAAGACAAAGCCTATTACAAATCTAACACTTCAAAGCTAAAAACAAACTTACATATTTTGGGGTCTAACAGAAAGTCCTAATTGTCATCATCAAAACATCTAACATGAAATTCCTAACAATTTCCCCCTTTTTGATGATGGCAATACTTACTCTTTTATAGTTCAAGAGTTAGACAGCCAAAATAAAAGTTAGCTTTGATTAGATAAGGTTAGTTAAAGTTAGTTACGCTTCAACGAGATGTTTCAGCTCAAAAATGCATTTTATATATATCAAAGATTACAAGCATTTTCACAACTAAACAAACAAAATATAAGAGACAAGAATATAGATAATGCAAATCAAAAAGCTTTAACGACTTGATCTAACTTTGTATCGCTTTGGCATTTTAGCTCGGATAGCTTCAGTCAGATTATCTTCCAAGGTCATTATCGCTTCATGATCTTTGTTGATTATGAGCTTATTTTCTTCTTGTTGTCTCTTTTTTAAAGCAGTAAAGTGTTTATCCCAATCAGTTGGGTCAATACCAATATACCTTAGGCATATTCTGAAAGTTCGGATGAAGCCAGACATTTGCCTCTCTTCAGCTAAAATTCTTGGATCTGAAGGTTCTGGAATAGATGCTCTTTGAAGAGGGATGTCAAACTGTTCAAGCAGTGCCCGAGAAGGTATTGGTAGATTTGGATACAGTGCTCGTGGAGGTTCTCTTAGCGTTCTACTAGGCACTCCAGCAGAATCACTTACTTCAACAACACTTATCCAAGAAGGGAGACTTAGCGCAGAAGAAGAAGGTAAAACTTGAGGTAAGACTTGACGCTTAGGAGGCGAAGGCTCTTGAGCTCTTGAACTAGACGCTTTCCTCTTTTCTCCTTTCTTCTTCTCTTCCCCCTTATTGCCATCATCAGATTTGAGAAAATGTTCTGTAAGTAAACTTACCTGATGAGCAATCTGAGACATAGAGTCTGTAATGTCGTCCAGACGCTGGTCGAAGCGTTCCTGCAATGCGAGGAGCTTAGCGCTGGTAGCATCATTCAGAGATGTCTCTAGGGTTTCGAGGCGCTTTTCAAATGCTTCTTTTATGGCAAGTTGGTTGGTGTGAGTAGCATCATGCATTTCTTGAAAAGCTTGTCTGCACTCACCAATAGCCGCTTGAGCTGAACTACGCATATGAGCAATTTGAGCGCTCATAACGTGAGACTCAATTTTTGCTAAATCTTCTTTAATCTAGTGGAGAGATTCTTCGTTCTAATTAGCATGAGAACTGATATCCTCCAAAACGGATTTGAGCAAAGGACCAAAAGATTGACTCACATCTGATTGAACCGCTTGAGGAGCCGGTCGCTTGAACCTGGATGAGTGTTTGAGAGAGTCAATGGGAACTTGATACGTGGGATCGAAGACAGTACCTCGCACGTTAAGAGAAAGATCCTCAGCAATATCATCAGTACAAGTTCAGGAGCGTCAGGAATATCCTCTGGTGGAGACGCTTGAACTGGTTCTTCAGCAGACGCTGGGATACTTGCAACTTCAGAAGTGTACGCTTCAACTGACTTAGCAGGCGCTTCCTCAAGCGTTGACTCTGTTTGGCGAAAGTCATCGAATTGGAAGTTCCAATTTGCTAAATCGGCATAAGAAGTGGACGCAGCTTCCAAAAGTTCAGTGAGTCTGGTTTTAGAAATGCAAGTACCAGAAATGAATGTGCGAAGGGGACTATCAATGGCCCTAATGCGCATGGGACCAATGATATCAAGCACATGATGTGGAAAGACTTTCGACGGCGCTTGACAGATAGAGAAAATAGAATCTGAGGAGTAATTTCTAGAAAATCCAATCAAGCAATCAGAAGGAAGAGACTTAAGACGATGATCTTCAGGCACATAAGCAGCGTAGTACTCTTCTAAATATGGATAGATCGCTTGAGCTAGTCCCTGATTTCTTTCTAGGAGTGAGAGGACAAACTAATAATGATTGAGTACCTCTTTGCGGATAGAAGGGAGCAATGGATATCCTCGAAATGAGTTGATTACTGCACCGTTCCATTGTCTGAAATTGGCAGTGAAGATTCTGTCGAAATCAGATGAGGGAGTCATAATCTTCACCATCAAATTAAAGTTATCTTCGCAGTGGCTGGGAGCAAAATTCAGGCTAGTAATTTGAGTACTACCACTGGTAGACGCTTGAGCGTTGAAATGTAGAGGAGTAATGGACAATCTGTGAAGCTCTTGACGCAGACACTGCTCAATCTGATGTCTAATTAGTGGGAGCTTGAGAACGGGTCCAACTCTCTGTTGACGCTTCTTCAGGAAATACTTGGCGAAATGACGCTTCTTGTCATGCATGCCTATGCCAAATAAATGGGGAGCTTGAACTAACTATGTGAAGGTATATTGATGACCCATATACGCTTCAACCCAATTTACTTTATTCATACAGTAGTCTGTGCCAGCGTTGACAATAGCTCTAATGCCTTCATGGTGAATATCTCTGATAGATTCAAAGCGATATCTATCGGTCTGATAGTTAGCATTCCAGACGCTATCAAAATATGCATCAGCTTTAGTCTGGATCAGATCTGTGAGAGATTCAAGACGCTCACCGGCATGAACTGCTTTATTTTTTCATAGGCAAAGTGGATTGACCAAAGTTAGATTTTCAGGACTATTGGCAATATGAGGAAAGTGTGTGTAGCCTTCTCGGTCCAAGACTGCCTCTGATGGATTGAGAAAGCTAGGGCGAAGTGGCTCATACACACGAATACTGTAGTCTCTGAGAGCAAAACCTGTAGGCTTGCTGTGGCCATAGTCGAGGTAATACGCCAGATCCACATCACATCTAGGAGTTGTTCCTCCTTGTCTGTCTTGTTGAAGAATGAGAGAGGATGGTATTTGACCAGGAGTTTTTTGTAGTTGAATGGCAATATAGTATTTTCTCTCAATTTCTGTCATCTCAGTGTTAAACACTATATCCCTGATTTTATTGTCGATGTCAATCAGCAGGGCAATCTCATTCTCAGCAGCAATATATCTTTCTTCATTATATCCTACAGGAATGAAATCTTCTTCGAGTGCTGGGGGCGTCTAGTTGATTGAATGATCAATCATCTTCAACGTGTCCAGTTGGAAGAAGTGTCTTGGTTTTGTAACGTCTTCAACAACGTTCTGACCTGCTGAGCGTGCCTATGTTATAGCCGAAACAGGGATTGATGGTTGAACCTCTTTGAAGGCAGGTTCCTCAGTTTCAATTGCAGCAGCTTCTGCGGCAACGTCTTTGGCAATAGCCACAACTTCTGTCAACTCAACATCTAGGTGGACGTTTGTTGACGCTTCAGCAGCAGCTGGAACTAAAGCTGTAACATATGAACTATCCTCCATAAGAGCAGGATCTTATACAGATGTAGGAATAGGAATGCTGTGGGAAGAAATAAACTTACCCGGAGAACTTGTCTCAACAGCAACACTTCGAGCGCTTGGCTCAACAGTCTCAAGCTCTTCAGGAACAGGAGCAGCTCGACGCTTGAAAATTTTCTTCACGTTGACTCCTTCAACAAGTTTGAGCGCTTGAGCGGGAGGAGCAGCAGCTGGTTCATCGAATTCAATTTGTTTAATAATTCCTTCCAGCTTCCTCTGCTTGAGAGGTAACTTGTCCTATGCATCCTCATCAGTTTCCTCATCATTCTTCTTAGGAGCATGAACAGCTTGTGCCTTAGGCTTTCTAGGAGCCCTCTTCTTGGTAGCAGTCGGACGCTTCACGGCTTCCTCTTGAGCAGGACGCTCAGCCTCCTCATCAGACGCTTCACGTACAATCTGACGCTCAGAAAGTGGTTTAGCGGCACCAGCAACTTTGGGAGGATTGAATAGATTAGTCAGAATCCTTCTTCCCAAAAACTTGGTCTTATTCAACGGGAGACCAGATGAGTAAACACAGTTTGATCTGTACAGAAGGTCACTCAAAACAAACCCATATGGTTTATTTGGGGTGTTCAGACAGTCCCTAAACCTTCCAAAGGTATACTCACTCCAGTTGATTTGAATAGAGAGGAGTATCGTTGTCATCATCTGAAATTGTGTGTGGTTGACCTTATCAAAAGTGCCCACTCTGCATTCAATAATCTTACTGCAGTAATCAGCCAACAGATGGTATTGTGATACCAAATCTTTCTTTTCAAAGTGCTGGCTGTTGGGTAGATCATCATAAGCCCTCCTAATCGTCCATGCTTCCTTGATTTGTGCCAGAGTAACACTATCCAGTGCATTACCCTCATTGGGAAGTTTAAAGTTCTTTGCAATGGATGCAGCAGACAATACAAATTTCCTAGGTGTCTCCTTCTTAGTCATAGGCAGAAGACAAGAGATAGACTTCTTATCCTCCGAGAGTTTAGCAGTCCTCCAAAAAGTATCAACCTCCGTCAGAAAGAAATATGAATATTGTGTTAAGAAATTTTTAAGTCGGGCCTTTGTAACAGTGTCCATCATATCATGTAGGTTGATCTGGGGTTGATCATATAGAAATTTTCAATCGACAATAAGGCCTTCAGTAACCTTGATGATAGACTCGGTAGAAGTAGACGAAGCTTTCTTTGGTGCCATTTTTGAAAGTAGAGTGAACTGAGATTTGCTTTTGCTTTGAGAGAGAGAGAGAGAGAGAGAAATTTGTAGAAATCTTTGAGTGAAGGTGAATGATTTTTCTGCAGAAATTGTGTTTTAAATGACACAGTAAAGAATTTTGAAACTTGTGTTCTCTAGTCTCTGTAGAATTTAGACACGTGTAAAGACTTTTTTAATCTCAGCCATGAAAATAGTAACCGCGGACTCGATTTTTGTGCAAGAGAGAGAAGTTACATTTGGTAATTCCCATATATAATGATTTGACATCCGAGTTAAAATAAAATAAAAAAGAAACGTTTGGTATTTTTAGAGTGTAGCACACGCGCCTGATGGTACACTGACACGTACACAAACACGTGTTATCTCTGAACCGTCATTTTAAAAGTCTTGATTAGCCGCAAGTTTGATGTGATAGAAGCGTGTGAGTAGAGTACAAAATAGACTTTTGAGTCTACCCACTACTTCAAAAAGCTTGTAAAATTTATGCATGACTTTTAAAAAAACATTTTTATATTAAGTGTTGAATGGAATTAGTTCAACGCTTAACTGATATCACTAGTTGATATATCATTAGAAATTAGACGCTTAGGATTGAAAAGTCTTTTTATGTTTGAGCATCCAACATTTTATGCATAAGTAATACTGAGCGTTGATGATCATGCATCTTAAAATTTTGATCATTAACGCTTGCAGTTATGGTTAAGTACAATTTTAAGGTTCCCCCTAAATTTGATAACTTGTACCAAAAATATCTTTTAGACATAAATCAAGTGGATTACCCCTAAATTATACCTAATTCACTTCTCAAAGTGAGAAAACGTTGTTCGTTGAGCGCTTTGGTGAAGATATCTTCCAATTGTTTGTCAGTTCCGATGAAGTGCATGGAGATATCTTTCTTTTGAACGTGGTCACGGAGAAAATGGTATCTAATGTCAATGTGTTTGGTTCTTGAATGATGAACAGGGTTTTGAGTCATGGCTAGAGCACTTTGGTTATCACAATGAATGGGGGTTGGTCCTAGGATTATTCCATAATCTCTAAGTTGTTGCCTCATCCATAATACTTGTGCACAACAACTTCCTGCAGCTACATACTCAGCTTCGGCTGTGGAGGTAGCTATGGATTGTTGTTTCTTACTATGCCATGAAACTAACCTATCACCTAGAAATTGACATGTACCACTAGTACTCTTACGATCTATTTTGCAACCTACAAAATCTGCTTCTGAATAACCAATTAGTTCAAAAGGAGAGTCCATTGGATACCATAAGCCCACATTTTGTGTGCCTTTTAGGTATTTAAGGATCTTCTTGGCAGCACTTAAGTGTGACTCTTTAGGATAAGCTTGAAATCATGCACACATGCATACCGGAAACATAATATCAGGTCTACTAGCAGTAAGATAAAGAAGTGATCCAATGATACCTCTATAATTAGTGATAGCAACTTTCTTTCCACTTTCATCTTTATCTAACTTAAGCGTTTAGCTCATTGGAATTTTTGAATATGATGCATTTTCCATACCAAATTTCTTAATCATATTTCTTGTATATTTAGCTTGGTTAATAAATATGCCATTAGGGAGTTGTTTAACTTGTAATCCAAAGAAAAAAGTTAATTCACCCATCATGCTCATTTCAAATTGTTCTTGCATCATTTTCGAAAATTTCTCACAGAGACGCTTGTTGGTAGAACCAAATATAATATCATCAACATAAATTTGGACTAAGAGGATATCTTCGTTATTGGTAATTTTGAATAACGTTGTATCAACGCTACCTTTTGAAAAGCCTTTACCAATAAGAAAGATAGAGAGAGTGTCATACCATACTCGGGGTGCTTGCTTAAGCCCATAAAGCGCTTTGTCTAGCTTGTAGACTATACCCTTACCATGATTATTGATGAATCCTGGTGGTTGCTCCACATATACTTCTTCTTGGAGTTTACCATTCAGGAAAGTACTCTTCACGTCCATCTGATACACCATGAACTTGTTGAACGCTGCATACGCTAGAAACTGTTAGGAATTTCATGTTAGATGTTTTGATGATGACAATTAGGACTTTTTGTTAGACCCCAAAATATGTAAGTTTGTTTTCAGCTTTGAAGCGTTAGATTTGTAATAGGCTTTGTTTTATTTTTATTCTAGATTGTTAGGTTAAGTTTTCTTAGACTGAGCGTCTCATATGTTCTGAGTGAGTTTATCAGAAAGTAAAGTTTGAAGACTCAAGCGCCTGAAGTCTGAATAAAGATGAAGATTCCAAGCGTCTAGAATGACCAGCTACACCAAGCGTCACCTTATAGGATAGAAGTGATTCAAGGTTGAAGAAGCGTCTATCAATGACTGATTTCACCTGAATTTATTTCTAAGTCCAGAAGGAGTTTAATGCAAATATTCTCAATGCATTAAGTGCCAACGGGCATTTAATTCAAATGCATTAAATGCTGATAAGAGCATTAAATGTGATAAGCACTTTCAGACGTACGGAGAAGCCACCCTATTGGACTGTCAACTATTCAAAGACTGCAGCACCAACTTTTGTGCAGCAGATTTTCAAGAAAAAGGACAAAAGTTGTTCACTCGCGGAAGTGAGGGACACGCGCTCGTGCATGTGTCAAACGAACACTTTTTTTCCAAAAATGCCTATAAATAGGACTTCAACAACAAGCCAAATAGAGAGAACAATTAAAAAAAAGTCGAATTGTTGTTGCATTGAAGTCTCGTTCCTTACAATCTCAGAAAAGCCAGAATTTTCAAGAAAATATTCTCTTTGCTTTTCTTCAAATCCTGAGACAGTCAACCAATATCTCAAACATTCTTTTCGGAGAAATCCACATTACTACTGAGATATTTCTAGTTGTTTGAACTCTATCAAAATCAAACAAACCTTTTAGAAAAACCCCTATCCAAGCCTCGCGATCTGTGTGAAGTCGAAGTTGGATATTTGCCATATTTCTGGGTGAAAGAAGCAAGGGGATTGAAGTGATTTGGAGCAGAAATCTGTGTGATCAAGGAGCTCAAGTCATCGACATCCATCTCTCCCTAATCTGTAGAAGATTCTGAGTGATTCTTTGAGAATCAATTTAGTGGATTGCCTCCAAGTGTTCAAGGAGAATAAGGGCGTAGTTGGGATTACACCACCCAACGAACCTTACAAATATTGTTCTTTACTTTACTTTACTTTACTTTCAGCATTCATATTTTCATATCATAAACTAATAAAGTAAAACTTAATCAAACGCTAAGCAACTAAATACATTTTCTGTGACGCTAAAGCTTTCAAAGAGAAGACTCCAAAAATCATTCTGCTGTGCTAACACTGATCAAAGAAGTGAACGCTCAAACCTATTTGGTTGTAGTATTCAAATCTTGAAATCTAAGTTAACTTTCTAAAAACAGTCTTAGTTAGACGCTTCACCAAAGCGCCTAGATTTTAAGTGAACGCTTAAGTCAAGCATTAGACACTTCAAGCATCCAAAATCATAAGTTTAATACGAATCTTTTTGAAGTCGGAAAAGACTTCAGGGTCTATTCAATCCCCCCCCCCTTCTAGACCCTTTCGTATGCCACTTGGGACCAACAAGTCGTATCAGAGCGGCTAAAGTTGAAATTTTAAAATTTCCAAGCATAACTGCTTGTTTAGATCCTTTTTCAAACTTAGTTGCTTTAGATTTTAAACATGGCATTTGCTAAAGTTCCCAAACTGACTCAGTCAAACTTTGACACATGGAAAGTCAAAGCATTTACATATCTCTGTTCATGTGATGATGACATGTGTGATATTATTTCAGATGGGCCAATCAAAATATATAAAGTTATCACAAGAGCGCCTGGATCCATGGAAGACACTCCAGATGGTTATGTTGAAAAACTGAAACAAGAATGGTCTCCAGATGAGCGTCGAAGAGCTAATTTGGACAATGTTGGTCGTAACGCTCTATATACGGCTATTGGTGATAATGGCAACCTATTCAACAAGATCAAGTCGTGCAAAACCACTAAAGAAATATGGGATAAGTTGGCTACAATTTGTGGTGGTTCAGCTCAGATTAAAGAAAACACACTTTCCATTGCCAAGGAAAAGTTTAAAGGATTTAAGATGCTACCCAATGAAACTATAGAGCAATTAGATATAAGATTTACAGCTCTAGTTACAAGACTTACATCGTTGGGAATGGATTTGCATAATCGATAAATGGTCGTTAAGATCTTTAGAAGTTTACCAAGTAAATTCTTGATGAAGATAACTGCTATGAGAGAATCAAATATGTTGGATCTCCTAACTCCAGAAGACGCCTTTTCAGAGCTCAAAGCATTTCAGTTCGAGTTGAATTCTGCTAGTGATGTTGTGAGTAGTCCAGTAATTGAATCTGGAGCGCTTATAGCATCAATCAAAGGCAAATCGGGCAATATAGGAAAGAATTTAGATATTAATGCAGAAGAGGAGTTGGCTTTGCTGAATAGATTCAGGAAGTTCTTGAGATATGAAAAGAAAGGAAAAGGTTTCAATAATCAAGGACAAAGTTCATATCAAGCGCCTTCTCCGATGCAACAACAGTTTCAAGCGCCTCAGTATTCTGCTCCTTCACCCCAAGTGCCTATTCAGTACCAAGCGTTTACTCAAAATCTCTCAGCTCCAGTGGTCTCAAAACCACACATTGCAAGGTTAACAAATGAACAAAAGATGAAAACTAATCTTTGTTATAATTGCAAGAAACCAGGGCACTACAAGGTAAATTGCCCTTATCCAAACGTATCCAAGCCCTCAAGGCAGGATTACTTGGATAGAAACCAATTCAGGAGCAACCTTCGTCAACAAGGTTTGCTAGCGGAATCAGAACCAGCATCCGCACCTGAAGATTTAGAATCATCAGAGGAGAGTAGTGATGATGATGAGCCATTAGATGACTCAGCGCTCATATGTCTCATGGCCAGAAATGATGAAGCGTCTCCTGAGGTAATCAATGAATTATCTATTCCTCTCTCTTATGATGAATTACTTGACAAAGTCAAAGAATACTACAATGAATGTCAAGAAGCTGCCAAAATATATCAAAACGATCTCGCTATTATCTCATCACTCACAAGAGATAAAGTAACCCTCAAAGTAGAGTTGCAAGTTTAGCAACAGTGCATTGAGAAGAATCAATCGCTTGAGAGTGAAATTATTCAATTAAAAAGCGATCTTGATATAATGGTCAAGAGAGAAGCTGATTTGATCGCTAGACTTGCTAAATCAGAGCAGCTCATCTCATCATTATCAAAAGCTTCTAGAAAGTTGGATAATGTGACTGAAGTAACTAGATTATTTGGTGAAAAGACCGGTCTAGGATGCGATAAACTCGGTAAACAACATAATAAATCTAACGTTACGGCGAACAACAAAGGAAAGGGTGTTATCTTTGTTGAGAAAGGTTCACAAGGTCAAACACAAAATGAGAAAGTCAAAGCTAACTCAGGCAAGAGTAAGGCTAAGGCAAATGATTCACGAAGACAGGTCTATCCAAACGCTCAAAAGGCTAAAGATAAGTCTGACCACTGTGAATCAAGCGCTAAGCGTCCAGCACCAAAAAGTGCAACCCAAGCCAGCGCCAAGGAAATACCAGCGTCAATATCCAAGACAGTCAAGATTATATTATCGATACTATGATGATTATGATTATGACTATGATTATGACTACCATTATAATCGAGGATATTATTATACACCCAAAAAGCACACACAACACGTTGTGAAACCCAAAAAGGCTAGTATTCCTACAATGAAGACTAGGCAAATATGGGTTCCTAAAGTTCTAATTCAAACTGACAATGTTACTAATGTTAAAGGACCCAAGCAACAATGGGTACCTGAACAGAAATAGAACTTTCCTTTTGATTGCAGGTACCTAGAGCAAGAGCCGATACATCTGTTTGGTATTTCGATAGTGGATCGTCAAGGCACATGACTGGTTCCAAAGATCTTCTGATCAACTATCGAGCTGCCAATGGTCCTCAAGTTGTATTTGGTGACAACTCCAAAGGTAAAACCAAAGGTATAGGTACTGTGCATAGGGGGAACATCATGATAAGTGATATTTATTATGTTGAGGGTCTAAAGCACAATTTATTAAGGATAAGTCAATTTTGTGATAAAGGCTTTGAAGTCATATTCTCAAGTGACTGTTGCTACATAAATAACGCTAAGACTAAGTCTACTAAATTGAAGGGTAAAAGAATTAACAACGTATAGTTGGTAGATTGGGGTTCAACAGATGATAACAACCCAACAGGTTTTGTTGCTAAAAATGAATCTAAAATGGGTTGGTGATGGCAAAGAAAAATGAATCACCTCAACTTCAAATATTGAAAAATCTTAAGGTTGCAAGAATAAGAAGCGATCACGATACAGAGTTTACTAACAAGATTGTTGAGAAGTTTTGTGTAGAAAATGGAATACATCATGAGTATTCTGCACCCAGAACTCCCCAACAAAATGGTGTTGCTGAGCGCTGGAACCGAACGCTCAAGGAAGTCGCTAGGACTATGTTAGCAGAATCCAAGCTTGCTCCTAGGTTTTGGGCCGAAGCGATCAACACTGCCTATTACACTCAAAACCGTTGCATGATCAACAAACAGCATAGGAAAACTCCATATGAACTATGGAAGGGACGTAAGCCAAATGTTTCATATTTTCACGTTTTTGGTTTAAAATGTTTTATTCATAATAATGGATCCCAAAGTCTAAAGAAATTTGATCCTAAAGCGGATGAGGGAATCTTTCTAGGCTATGCCAAGAATGGAAAGAATTTTCGCATCCTAAATAAGATCAAATCGAAGGTTGAGGAATCTATTCATGTTGTTTTTGATGATGATAACCAAGAACCGAGTAAGGTTAATGTGAATGATGTAGGAGTTGAAGATCTATGTCATCAAGCGTCTAAGATCACCATTAACGATGACAGTGACGACGATCATGAGATCTCAGTGCCAACTCCTAAGATTACTCGTGAGGTTAACATGGACAATATTGTAAGAAATGCTGATGATCATGAAGAGAGTGATCATCAAGAGCAAACAAGGATCTATGAACTTGAAGCGCCTATGCAAGAGGATAGTCAAGCGTTTAATCGTCAAGCATCTGTTCAACCTCTTAACCCTTTCCAACCAGATAGACTATGGCCGCGTGATCATCCCCCTGAGCAAATTATTAGAGATATTGAAGCGCCTGTTAGGACTAGAGCCGCTACGTTCAATGAGGCTATGTTCGCAAGTTTTTTATCTCAAATGGAACCTAAGAAAGTGGATGAAGCGCTAAGTGATCCAAGTTGGATTGAAGCCATGCAAGAAGAGCTTAATCAGTTTGAACGAAATAAGGTTTGGACACTAGTGCCAAGACCAACTCACCAAGGAGTTATTGGAACTAGATGGGTTTATAGAAACAAGTTGGATGAGAATGGCATTGTGATAAGGAACAAGGCTAGACTCGTAGCTCAAGGATATTGCCAAGAAGAGGGTATTGATTTTGATGAGACATACGCTCCTATCGCTCGTCTTGAAGCAATCCGCTTGTTTCTAGCGTATGCAGCGTTCAACAAGTTCACGGTGTATCAGATGGACATGAAGAGTGCCTTCATGAATGGTAAACTCCAAGAAGAGGTATATGTGGAGCAACCACCAGGATTCATCAACAATCATGGTAAGGGTATGGTCTACTAGCTAGACAAAGCACTTTATGGGCTTAAGCAAGCACCCCGAGCATGGTATGACACTCTCTCTATCTTCCTCATTGGTAAAGGCTTTCCAAAAGGCAGCGTTGATACAACGTTATTTAAAATCACCAGTGACGAAGATACTCTCTTAGTCCAAATTTATGTTGACGATATTTTATTTGGTTCTACTAACAAGCGTCTGTGTGATAAATTTTCGAAAATGATGCAAGAAAAATTTGAAATGAGCATGATGGGTGAATTAACTTTCTTCTTAGGATTACAAGTGAAACAACTCCATAATGGCATATTTATAAACCAAGCTAAATACACAAGAGATATGATTAAGAAATTTGGTATGAAAAATGCATCATATTCAAAAATTCCAATGAGCCAAACGCTTAAGTTAGATAAAGATGAAAGTGGAAAGAAAATTGATATCACTAAATATAGAGGTATCATTGGATCACTTCTTTATCTTACTGCCAGTAGACCTGATATTATGTTCTCGGTATGCATGTGTGCACGATTTCAAGTTGATCCTAAAGAGTCACACTTAAGTGCTGCCAAGAAGATCCTTAAATACCTAAAAGGCACACAAAATGTGGGCTTATGGTATCCAAGGGACTCTCCTTTTGAACTAATTGGTTACTCAGATGCAGATTTTGCAGGTTGCAAAATAGATCGTAAGAGTACTAATGGTACATGTCAATTTCTAGGTGATAGATTAGTTTCATGGCATAGTAAGAAACAACAATCCATAGCTACCTCCACAGCCGAAGCTGAGTATGTAGCTATAGGAAGTTGTTGTGCACAAGTGTTATGAATGAGGCAACAACTTAGAGATTATGGAATAATCCTAGGTCCAACCCCCATTCATTGTGATAACCAAAGCGCTCTAGCCATGACTCAAAACCCTGTTCTTCATTCCAGAACCAAACACATTGACATTAGATATCATTTTCTTCGTGACCACGTTCAAAAGAAAAATATCTCCATGCACTTCATTGGAATAGACAAATAATTGGCAAATATCTTCACCAAAGCACTCAACGAACAACGTTTTCTCACTTTGAGAAGTGAATTAGGTATGATTGATTTAAACGCTTAATCATTTTACATCAAGCTACCTACTGCAGATGCATAGGGTACAGTGCTCATCTCTTTTCTATCTTCTTCACTTTGAGGACACATAGCTTTTGAGAGATGTACCCCATATCTCATTAGCAAGAACCCTTTCTTAGAATCCTCCATCCTGAATCTCTTTAAAACATTTTCTAAGTAAAGGGCTTGAGAGAGCCCTATCATTCTATTTGTTCGATCTCTATAGATTTGAATCCCTAGAATGTATGTAGCTTCTCCCAAGTATTTCATGGAGAAAGTACTTTAAAGCCACTTCTTAACAGTGGTGAGCATTCCTTTATTATTTCCTATGAGCAATATATCATCTACAATTAATACAAGGAATGATATCTTGCTCCGACTAACCTTCTTATAAACGAATGGCTCGTCTTCGTTTTTGATGAAGTCAAATCCTTTGACTGCCTCATCAAATCATAGATTCCAGCTACGAGATGCTTGCTTGAGTCCATAAATGGATCTTTCAAGTTTGCACACCTTATGAATACCATCTTCAGATACAAAACCTTTGGGTTGTTTCATATAGATATCCTGTTCTAGGAATCCATTTAGAAAAGCAGTTTTGACATCCATTTGTCATATCTCATTCACAAGGTGAGCTGCTATTGCAAGTAGAATTCTTATAGATTTGATCATAGCTACTGGCAAAAAGGTTTCTTGGAAGTTAATTCCTTCCTTTTGATTATATCATTTTTCCAGTAGCCTGGCATTATAGGTGTCAACCTTTCCATCAACACCAATCTTTCTCTTGTAAATCTATTTGCAACCAATTGGTATAGCACCATCAACCCGATCTACCAGTTTCCAAACTTGGTTTGAATGCATCGAATCTATTTTTGTTTGCATAGCATCACGCCATCTTGTAGTATCCACATCCACCATCGCTTGATCATATGTGCAGGGATCATCTCCATGACCCTCCTCTAATACAGAATGGAGACTCAGCTCCCTCTACAGTAGATATCCATACCTCTCAGGCGGTTGAGGTACCCTATTTGTTCTTCACGGTTACGGTTGTGGTTGTGTTATAGAAGGTTCAGTTCTTACTTCCTGCGTAGATGTATCCACTAGAGTTTCATTTTGTTCTCAAGAACAATCTTTTTACCCGCTCCACCTTCTTGAATGAACTCATCTTCAAGAAAGTGGGCTTGTGAAGCTATAATGATCCTTTGATCATCATGCAAGTAAAAGAAGTATCCCATGGAATTCTCAGGATAACCAACAAAACTCCCTTCTATCCTCTAACTTGTCCACTTTAGGCTTTTTAACATAAACAGGACATCCTCAAATCTTTATGTGATTAAGACTTGGTTTTCTATTTCTCCATATTTCATTTGAAGTCTTAGGAACAGATTTGGACGGATATTTATTTAAGATATGTAAAACTATAATCAGCGCGTGACCCCACAGTGAAATGGGTAAGTCATTGTAGTTGAGCATGGAGCGAACCATGTCCAACAAAGTTCGATTACTTCGCTCGGCTACTCCATTCAATTGTGGTGTCACTGGAGGTGTGAGTTGTAATACTATACCATTCTCTCTAAGGTATCCATCAAACTCCGCACTCATATATTCTCCTCCTCAGTCAGATCGAAGAGCCTTTATATGTTGCCCAGTTTGATTTTCCACTAAAGCCTTGAATTCCTTGAATCTTTTAATGGATTCAGACTTATGCTTCATCAAGTACACTAGACCTTATCTCGAATGGTCATCAGTGAATGTGATGAAGTAAAGAAAACCTCCACGAGCCATACCATAGTAAATGTTGCGATGTTCATCAATAAAACGGAAAGTATAACCATCCTTAACTAAAACGGGAATAGAAACAATGTTTTTAAGCCCATGGGGCAAAACCAAGACATTATCCAAAAATAATAAATGTCCAGAATTCAAAAGTAATGAGGTAGATCCAATTCCAATAGCCGCGATGCTTTGCTCGCTGCCAACTCTTATCTTCGCCTCATCAGGGCTCAGTTTCCTACTTCGTTCCAAATTCTGATTCACACAACATACATGAGTATTAGCTCCTGAATCAAGAATCCAAGAAGTGTAAAATATGGTAATAGAACAATTAGTTTAAAAAATGTAAAGTTCCTTACCTTTTGCTCCTTTGTTCATATTTCATATCTAGCCCTCTTATTCCTCCTTTGTTGTACCTTGTTGCGAGTTCCCTTAGATGCTCCCACTCTCTAATTGTTGTTATTATTCCTTTGTTCATCCAATGAATTAGGAAAAGTGACAGCAATTGGGCTATTCCATTTATCCGCCTTTATTTGATTCTGAGCAACCTTGAGTTTATCCACTAGCCTAGCTAGTGAACCCTCAATGTTATTCATGTCAAAATTTATGACGCAATAATAGAACGAATCATGGAGTGACTGTAAGATGAGGTCAACTTGGAGATGAAGGTCCATATAGAAATTCAAAGATTTAAGTTTCTCTATCATGGTCATCATTTTGAAAACATGGTCTCCTACATCCTCACCTTCGGCTATCTTAGTTCGGTAGAGATCTCTTGATATAAAATATTTGGCGGTCTTACCGCGTTCTCCAAACAACTCATCCAAGTGAAGGATAATATCTCTTGCATTATACATCTTATCATGGGATCTTTGCAACTCAATGCACATGGATCTTAAGATGTATACTCTTGCTCTATGGTTGTCATAGAACCAATCCCAACGAGTCAGACGAACTTCATCACCCTTGTCTCTTCCAGGAATTGGAATAGGACGACCAACTTCCAATACATAGTCTATGAATTCACTACTAAGGACCATCCTTAACTTTGTGAGCCATTCTATGTAATTTGGTCCAGTACAAATGGTATTCTCCATCAATTTTGATAGTGGTTTGGGAGACATTTTTGATTGAGAAAGATAAAACAATAAACTGTAGAAAATAAACCAGACTTGATTAGATAATTGTAACTTAAACTATAACCAAGTAAAGTCAAGGACTTCGATTAATGACTTGGTTCCCACTACATTTTTCAAGATTCACACTCTCACTGTGAAAATCGAAAGTGATCGTTGTTTATTACTTCATAGTGGAGATTGATTTTCTTAATCAATATAGTGGATGGCAACCCTTTAACGATATTTGGTCTACTGCTTAATAAAAGTGATGTCTAACATCAATGTATCCAATAGACGGTCCAATCTTCTTTTCCCATAATCCATCAAAACCTCAACCCTTTAACGATATATAGGTTTGTGGACTATCTAAGTTCATTCCCACTAAAACCTTTTAATCTAACATTTGAATTTCACCTTGCAACCCTTTAACGATATTTGGGGTGAAATATGTCTCAATTAAGGCATCTAATGCACTGTATGAAATTTCAGAATTGAGTCTTAATACATGACCCCACTTACTGGGAAGATGTCATATATTAGATTCAATTCTTAATCCCATTAAGCTTAGTGGAGGGACAGGACGCCTAGCGCCCCTTTCTAACTTAGTATCATTTTTGTTTGGGAGAATTTATGTTCTAAATATTTATCTATATCTCACTTTGCACATTATCAAATATTTATAGCGCATGATAAGAAAATACATGCTACATACATCAAATGGACATGCATCAAAAGCTATAAAACATCACATGTAAAAGAAAAAACTAAACTATTCTTCTTAGGCTCCAATCTCCTTTCCTTTCTGCGAATAATATAATGGGCTCAAGTCCGGCCCATACAACCCATAAAAAGAAATACATTCAAAAAGAAACCTAAGCCCATGGATAATGTCACCATCACATAATACATGCTCGCGATAAATAAAACAACTATGTTGGTGATTAAGATAACAATTAATTAGTCTAACTAATTAATTTTTCTAACAAAATTCTAAATTTTATTCATATTTATGATAATAAACCATCTAGTGAGAATTTATTATTTTAATAAATTAATTAATTAAAATCCTCCAAGAATGATTAATAAATTCTTTATTCAAATAATTTTTATTTTTTTTTATAAGAATTATTCAAATAATTAATATTCAATAAAAACGAATTGTGCTCGATTTCATCAAACTTAAATCACCAACCCATTGGCACATTTAAATTTAACGAGTTTGGCTCAAAACTAATTTATTGGATGTTTAATATTTTAATTAAACCAATTTAGGCTTATTTAATTAAAATCCAGGTCATCATCCTTTTGACCCACCCGGATAATTAAAATAACCCAAAACCTGTTCATTAAAAATTAGACCCGTTTTTTACACGACCCGACCCACCCGAGTCAGGTCGAGACCTAGGCCCCCATGGGGCGCATGCCCATGCGCCTGCCATCGGGTGGCCAGTGCACTGCTACGCATGCGGTGGCGCTATCACGGAGCCTTTAGGCTCCGTTTTCTCACCCTTTTCAACTCCTCTCGATTCACCATATTATCATGCAATAATATCCAAGAAAAATGCAGAAAAATCATGACTCAAAATCATAAACTTAACATCATATTCATCATGTTTCAAAAACACAAAAAACACATAAAATCACGTATTTGATTAAATACGGAAATCAGAGATTGGCTCTGATACCTTTGTTAGTTTTTTACATATAAAACGCAGTGAAAAATAAATCCCACGGTGGTTCATCTCCGATTTATTGTATTTAAATCATGTTAGAGAAAAGTGTACCTTTTTTCGTGTAATTGAATATTCTGAACCAGCTTTTGTTCCACTTTCTGAACAGTGAAACAACCACTGTCTCTAAATTACCACGTCGGAATTGAGAGCAAAAAGTCTTCTTTTCTTTTCCTTGAGGACGGCTAGAGAGAGAGAGAAGTGGAACTCTTGACTTGGAGAGAGAGATAATTAAATGAGGCTAGGGTTAATTTTCACTAAGTAGTATATTTATACTACACAAAAATAATTAACCTAACTAAATGTAACTAAGGCTTTGTGGACGCCCACTTGGGTGTTTTTTATGCCCTTGGGCTTAGTCCAGTTTTGTGATTTTATTTTCATTAATTATAGACTTAACGTGGATTAATTAGTTATTTTATTAATTTATTTACTGGATAAATAAAATTAATTGCGATAAATTAATTAAGTTAATTAACATATTAACTTAATTAATTAATAAAATCATCTAATGATTAATTAATTAATTAATTGCGATATCAAACACCGAAAAATCTCTCAAGTCTTATTCCATAATTTTTCCTTTGCAATTCCTTTAAGTGCGGCTCTTTAGGTTCGTTTCAAAAAGCAATTGGGAGGAAACCAAAAGGATGTGGGTAACATAACACCTAGCTAGTCTCGTGACCCACATCATATCCCAATTGAGAACGAGTGAATAGGATCATTCCAAACCTTTCACGTTGTGAATACCGTACGAGTAGAAACCCTTTATTCATATATGCCAATCAAGTGAGAGTCATGCTTTAGTCAAACTCACGGAACTTGACCATATGCTCAGCTCATAATGAATCGAGGTTACTGAGTATACTTTTATGACCAACATAAGTATCTCTAATGCTTTGGCCAAAGTCTTTGACCTCACTCATTCATGACTGCATAGGATATTTAGCTCATTCACTTATGAGAGAATAAATTCCATTTTGCTAATCAATTAAGATTGTTACTTGCCCATTAAGCCGCACTTTGAGGTCGACCCCACCAACGGGTGAATTGGATCTAACTACTCTAATGACAGACTTGATGTCACAATTACATCTTCAACGTGATTCCTCATGTCTAAGTTTCACGCGTACCTATCACAACTTATCAGTTTTGTCATTGATTGTCATTGAGTGAAAACCCATGTGACATAACTGATGCGAGCCATGTTCGAACACATCAGTCTAACTGAGGTGTCTATGACATAAGTTTCCAATAACATGCTCATAGCGTTCGACTGGAACTTCCCTGTCAAAACTTATATCATACAAGTCTTTATCTGGTAATGATGTCCAGTCAATACTCTCTTAGACTTGCAAACCATTTTAGATACTAAGGATCAAACTCTTCTAGTGCCATTCTCCCTAACCCATAGAGAGTAGAAGGTTCGGCTTACTATCAAGGACTATACGTTGTTTACTAAACCTTACAAATGCCTATAAGAAACAACATGAGAAAGTCTTTTATTAATATAGGAATGTTTAGTTACAATTTAACGCCCTCTAGTTCTATCCTCTTATTGCATTTGAGGGCATAACACTAACACTAAGGAGTCACTGGCATGATGTACTTGTGACATTGAGTCTGTTACCAAAGTAGTGAGGTCTAACTCACCCTTTGGTGGGGCCCACCTCGAAGTGCAACTTTAATGGGCAAGTAGCAGTTGTGAAGTGACTGCTAAGATGGGATTCGCTGTCTCGGTAGTAAACGAGCAGATATCCTACGTGATCATAGGTGGCTGAAATGAAAGTATTTGGCCAAAGCATATAAACTAACTCATGTGGGACATGGAGGGTAGTTTCGTCATTTCGAGTCACTGTGATTCATAGCATAGTATTGAGTAATGTTAGTTTGACAGCTTCCATGACTAACACTCGATCGGGATACTTTAGTGAATGGTCTATACGTGTATAGAGAATATAACCGAGAGGTTTGTATGATTTATTCATTTCGTACTTGATTAAGCGACGATGTAGGGCCACAGGGCTGGCTAGGTGTCACCCACATCCTTTGGTATCCTCCCATTGCTAATCGAGGCGAACCTAGAGAGTCACGCTATAAGAAGCAATAAGAAAATCACTTCATGTATGGAGCTTTGTCATTTGATGACAAAGGGCTCTACGCCCGAACGTGACTTAGAGCCACGTTCGAACGTCATCTTATGGCACGTTCAAACGTGAATTTTGGGTAGCAATTTTTCAATTAAAATGGGTCAAATTAGATAGGCTAGACTTGACCCACTCGGACGGGTCTTAGAGATTAGATGACTAGGGTCTGCTGGAAGGCTATAAAAGACCTCCAATTTCAATACCTAGGTCATAACTTAACTTCAACAGTCAAGTGAATACGTTTTAGAACTCTGAGAAAATTCTTCTGCCTCTCATTACATACAAAGAGAAGGAGGTTTCTATCTACCACCACCTAGCTGCCAATAAGGAGGAGGAGGGGAGGATTTTCGACATCTTCGTGTGTCAATCTAGAGATGAGGAATCGGGGATTCATCGTTCATATTTGGGGTTTCTCATTCAAGCAATAAAAGGTTTGTTTTATTGCTTTCATTAATTAGATTAATGATTACCTTCTTTAAAACATCATCGTAAACGATGTTTAAAGTGGCGTACAGGATTTCATTTTTTCCGCTACGAATGCACACACGGACGCCAACAGTATTGGCTTATATTTGACAATTGACTTGTATTAGGATAATTTTTCGTAATTGCCTAAGAGTATGAATATTTTTCTTATTTGAAATAGATTTTGATTTCCTTGTGCATATCTTCCACCTCTATATATAAGAGCTTGTATATTGTAATTGATTGATTTACTTTGAGAAATAAAGATGGTGTTAGCCTGCGGATGTAAACCACGTTAAATTCCTTATGTAATCTTATAGGTTTCTTTAATTCTTGGTTATTTTCTTCATACTCTGTTGGTTCATCCCCCTAACAATTGGTGTCAGAGTCGTAAGATTGTAGATCTATGAGACATCATAGGATCTAGATATATGAGGAGTGCTTTATCTTAGCGCGACTTTTGTCATAGAAACGATTATAAGAGATGAAGGAACAGTCAAGATTGACATGTTTTTTGTTAGATCGCACAAACAGAGGTCAGGTTTAAGTTAGACACTACTACAAAAATACACTATTACAGCGCACCTATTACAGCGGTTTTCTGAAAACCGCTAAACGGAAGGGCCTATTATGAACCGCTGTAATAGGCTTTACCGTGGGACCGGTTATAGCGGCTTTTTTAAAAACCGCTATAACCGGTTCCGACCGGTTACAGCGGTTCTTCATAAAACCGCTCTAACCGGTCGGCTACAGCGGTTTTTTGAAGAACCGCTATAACCAGTCGGAACCGGTTATAGAAATTTTAAAAAAACTGCTATTTTCGATAATAAAAAAAAATTCCCCCATTCCCCCCCCCCCCCAAAACCGCGGCCTCTCTCTCTCTATTCTCTCTCTATACTCTCTCTCTCTCTCTCTCTACTCCACCACCACTACCCACCACCACCGCCACCGCCACCACCATCATATTCGGCCACCGCCGCCGCCACCACCATCCCCAGGCCCCCCATTTTCGCCTCTCTCTCTCTCTCTCCACTCCACCCCCACCAACCACCACCACCACCTCCACCACCACAATCGGCCGCCGCCACCGCCATCACCATTCTCCCCCCCATTTTTTGATTTTCTCTCTCTCTCTTTCTCTCTACTCTCTCTCTCTATTGGCCACCCCACCACCGCCGACCCATACCGTCGCCGACCCCACCTTCACCACCACCACCACCTTCTCTCCACTAATTATAAACCCTAGGTATACATATATATATATATATATATGTTTATATTTTTTGTGAATTATATAAATGTGGGTTTTTGTTATATTTGATTATATTAATTAATTGATTATGTTAGTGCTTGAATAATTGATTATATGGGTTTAATGGGTTTTTGTTATATATTGTGGGTTTTTGTTATAGTTGATTATGTTAGTGTTTGAATAATTGGTTATGTGAGTTTAATGGGTTTTTGTTATATAATGTGGGTTTTTATTATAGTTGATTATGTTAATTAATTGGCTATATATGTTAGTGTTTGAATAATTAGTTATGTGGGTTTAATGGGTTTTTGTTATATAATGTGGGTTTTTACTATAGTTGATTATGTTAATTAATTGGTTATATATGTTAGTGTTTGAATAATTGGTTATGTGGGTTTAATGGGTTTTTGTTATATAATGTGGGTTTTTACTATAGTTGATTATGTTAATTAATTGTTTATATATGTTAGTGTTTAAATAATTGGTCATGTGGGTTTAATAGGTTTTTGTTATATAATGTGGGTTTTTGTTATAGTTGATTAGTGTTAATTGGTTATGTTGGTATTATGATTGGATTTTCGTTGTATTGTTTTGTTGACATCATGTAATGGATTCATGGTTTTGTGAAGTTCGATTGGTTTTGTTGGTTGCTAGGTAGGCTGGGGGAAGATTAAGTCGAGAACTTGGTAAACATTTTTACGCCGTTACTCTGCCGACTTTTTTCTCGAATAATGGGTATTGTTATTTGTTTTACTGCATATATATTTGTTTGAGTTTGTTGTGTTTGAAATATCTGAGTTTTGAAAATAAAATTATTTAAGAATAGTAATTAATGTTAGTTTAATTTTCAAATAATTTAAAAACTTTTATAGTGTTTTAACAATAGCTGTATGACATGATAAATTTGAATTAGGAAAAAAATGAATATAAATCAAAATCGAGATGGAACGAAGTTGGATTTTAGCGTATCTTATGTCGGAGCAATATGAGAAAGGGGTGAAAGAATTCATCGGCTTTGCGGTTAAGCATGCACCGGATCGGACTAGGATCAGTTGCCCGTGTTTACGATGTTGTTTTGGAAAGAGAATTAGTCCACGTGAGTTGGAAGATCATTTGGTGTGTAATGGAATTGATAAAAGCTACACACGTTGGATAAGACACGGTGAAAGCAGTGCCACCTCAGCTGATTTGGGTGGTACATCATATCGATCACGGGATTTTGACATGAATGATAATGAGCCTGATCGTTTGGAGGAGATGACAAATGTGATTGAGGAGGATTTGCGAAATTGTCCTAAGATGTTTGACAACTTGACAAGTGATTCAAAGACACCACCGTATAGTGGTAGTAAATTCACAAGATTGAAAGCAATCCTAAACCTCTACAAGTTAAAAGCCAACAATGGGTGGAGTGATAAGAGTTTCACAGACGTACTTGATCTATTAAAAAACATGCTACCCGAGGATAATGTGTTACCTAATCGTACTTATGAGGCTAAGAAGATGTTAACCTCAATTGGCATGGGATATGAGAGTATACATGCCTGTCTCAATGATTGCATATTGTTTAGAACTGACTATGCATCATTGAAAGCCTGTCTGAAATGTGGTGCCTCGCGGTACAAGAAGAATGGATCTGCTCCTGTCAAAACCATGCGGTATTTGCCCATAATACCACAATTTAAGCGCATGTACAGTAGTAAAGAGTTAGCCAAAGACTTGACATGGCATGCTGATAGAAGGCTTGAAGATGACAAGATTCGACACCCCTCAGATTCTCCTCAATGGAAAAAGATTGATGATGATTTCCCTTAATTTGGTGAGGAATCAAGAAACATGCGCCTTGTATTAGCTACAGATGGAATGAACCCTCATAGCTTGCAAAGTAGCTCACATAGTACATGGCCGGTGATTTTGATGATCTACAACCTTCCCCCATCGCGATGCATGAAGCGAGAGCATATAATGATGCATATACTCATTTCTGGGCCGAAACAACACGGAAATGATATAGGTGTTGTGGGAGATCGGTGTTCAAGTATATGACAGGTTCAAAGAAGAAAATTTCAATCTCAGAGTCATGTTATTTGGAACAACCAATGATTTTATGGCAAGAGCAAACCTCGAGGGATATGTGTACATGGCCAATGTGGATGCCCCATATGTGTCAAGAGTACAGATCAATATCGATTGACACACTCTCAGAAATATGCATTCCAAGGGCATCGGAGATGGCTAAATCGGAACCATCGATATCGTCGGTGGAAGAAAGCTTTCAATGGGAGTATAGAAGAAGGCCGAGCTCCTAAGTGCATGACTGGTGAAGAAGTGTTTGAGAATATAAAAGACTTGGAGGTCAAATTTGGAAAGACTTTTGCAGGTGGCCTTGCAAAAACTGGGTGGAAAAAAAGGTCAATTTTCTTTGAGTTACCGTATTGGACGTCTTCACATGTTAGATATTTTATTGATATTATGCATATTGAGAAAAATGTATTTGATAGTGTCATTGGTACACTTCTAAATGTGCCCGGAAAGACAAAAGATGGCGTAAAGGCAAGGTTAGATTTGGTTGAAATGAAGATAAGAAAAAAATTGGCACCAACAAATAAGGGGAAACGTACTTATTTGCCTCCAGCAGCTCACACTCTATCCAGGAAAGAAAAAATTACATTATGTGAGTTTCTTAATGGAGTGAAAGTTCCAGAAGGGTATTCTTCAAACATTAGCAGTCTTGTATCAATGAAGGACTTGAAGCTAAAGCACATGAAGACTCACGATTGTCATGTAATCATGGATCATTTGCTACCAATTGCTATACGGACCATTTTGCCAAAAAAGGTGAGAGAAACTATAACCTCATTATGTTTTTTCTTCAAAGCAATGTGGAGCAAGGTGTTTGATTCTGAACAATTGCCTGCACTTCAAAAACAAATTGCCATCACTTTGTGTGAGCTTGAGATAAATTTTCCTCCAGCATTTTTTGATATGATGACTCACCTACCTATTCAATTGGTTAGAGAGACACAACTATGTGGACCGACTTTTGTGAGATCTATGTATCTGGTTGAGCATTATATGAAGGCACTAAAAGGCTACGTGAAAAATCGTAGTCGAAGGTTGCATTGTTGAACGGTACATAGTTGATGAAGCGATTACATTTTGCACAGAATATCTGAAAGATTCTAATGTTGCAGAGCTTCCAATGTCTCATGTTGTGGGAGGGAGAACAGAAGGAGAAAGCGTACTTGGAAAGCAATTAGTTAGTGTTCCTTGCATACAAAGGGATCAGGCACACCTATATGTGCTCCACAACACCGATGAGGTTGAGCCATATGTTGAAGAGCACAAGGACCAACTTAGGAGATTAAATCCAAATAAAAATGAGAGTTGGATATCAAGAGAGCATAATAAGAGTTTCTCTGATTGGTTCCAAAAGCATATTCAAGAGAAACAGAACGAGAATCCACTTTCAGTTTCAGATAAATTGGCACGGTTGTCGATGGGTCTGGGCAGATTTGTATTTTGTCATTCAGGTTATCGTATAAATGGTCGCACATTCTATACAAAAGACCAAGATGAACGAAGTACAATGCAGAATAGTGGGGTGAGTCTTGTAGCTCAAGCAATGCATATCTCAAGTGCGAGAGATAATAACCCTATCTATGCCCATTTATCATATTATGGGGTGATTGAACATATATGGGAGCTGGATTATAGTTGGTTTCGGGTGCCTGTATTTGGGTGTAGGTGGGCTAACAATAAAAATGGTGTCGATAATAGTGAAATAGGCTTCACTCGAGTAGACCTTGAAAGGGTGGGATACAAAGATGAACCTTTCATTTTGGCATCACAAGCTAAGCAAGTGTTTTTTGTCACCGATCCTATTGATAAGAGGTGGTCAATTGTTTTATCGGCAAACAAAAATACTTGTATTGAGGATGATGGTTCATATAGTGATGACGATGGAGAAAATTCTATCTTAGGTGATTCACAAGCCACTGATAGTGATGGTGACTTGGATATCAGTGATGATGAATTGTATATGCGACAAGATCACCAAGAGGGGGTATGGATTAATCCATCTGTTCGTCGACATACTAAACAAAAGGGTCGTACTGGAGAGAAGCAAAAGACTACTAAGCCAACGACAAAAAGAAAACGATGAAAGGTATTTGAACTTATGTGATAATTATATGATAGACTTATTTCCTAAACTTTTTTGCTGCTTCATATATCATTTTTTGTTAGTGTATGAGTCACGGCGTCTCTTGTTAGTGTATGAATTGAAAAATTATGTTGTTGCTATATGAAACTAAGTTCTGTATTTTTTACTTTTGTAGGTCGATATTGTATACCGCCGCCGCCGCCGCAGCCGCTCTCTCCTCCGCCTCTACGACCACCACCGCCGCCTCAACCACTACCACCACCACCACTGTAAGCTTCTTCTATCTCGCTCTCTCTATATGATAACGAGTATTATTATTTGAATACATATCATGAGTATAGCCTGTTTGTTGATATGTATTTTGATTATGTATTGTGATTGGATCAATATGTGTTGTTATGTTGACATCGTTTAATGCACTCATGGTTTTGTGAAGTTTGATTGGTTTTGTGAAAGAATTGATGGATTGGTTTTGTTGTTTGATGGATTGGGGGAAGATTAAGTCGAGAACTTGGTAGAAATTTTTGCGTCGTTACTCTGCAGAATTTTTTCTAAAATAATGGTGGCGTTATTTGGTACTATATATTTGGTATATCAACCTAAATTCTGTATTTTTCGCTTCTGTAGGTCGATGGATTCTGGAGGTGCTTCAAACAAACGTGTTGAAAATGAGATACGTAGAGGTATCGCGGCAATAAAAAAGTCATAACTGCCAGAAGTAAAGGCTTAAAGCTACCAGTCGGCTAGAATAAGAATGGCCAACCAATTGACCCACATAAATCAACATTTGTTGATTACATTGGAGTCATAGCTCGTGAGAGGGTGCCGATTACCATCAGTGATTGGCGACACGTCTCGGAAGCTGTAAGTTGGTTATTATCATGTTTCTAATTGGTTAATGTATTTTTTGTTTATTCAATTTTCTCTAAATTATAATTTCATATATACTTTGTTGTTTGTTTTTTATAGTTGGCCTTTGATATTGAAGAAAGTAGACAAAAATTTGTTTTAGCCGAAGCTGGAAAGCTAGCTCGAAACTTCAGGAGCTACTTGAGCAGAGTGTGGGTAGAGAATGATAATGGGAATATTAATTTAATCCCACCCCAAAAATATAATATATCTCAAGAAGATTGGACAGCGTTTTTACATGTTCGACAAACTGAAGATTGGATGGTAATTATTTTAATTTACGGTTTCATTTGTTGCATATTGCGTTTCTATGAAACCATATACATTCACTAATGCTTTGATTATGTAATGAACAACAACTAAGTAGGAAAAATCAGGAAAGAGCAAAGGAACCTGAATATCCTTATAGGAAATCACCTCTTGGATATGCTCAACTGGAGCAAATTGAGGTACGTAGTTTGTTTAACAATGAATCCTTACAAGTTTTCTAATAAAAATTCCTTGTTAATATATATATATATATATATATATATATATATTTAATCATAATATAGATGGAAAAAAAGAAAGAAAGCTGGGTCAGATTGCACAGGCGTGACACGAGCACTCGTGTGGAGGATTGCACATTCTGACAGCTAGCATAATATTGATAATGTCAATGTTAAAAGAGTAGCGGATGAAATTGTGAGTTATTTGCAATTTTAACTATATCATGTGTTGTATGTTTTTGTTGAAATATTTTTAAAAGAGCAAAGTTCACTAATTTTTTTTATTTTTTAAATGTATTATTATAGGAGTGCTTATCACAAGAGGGTAGCCATAGTGGAAACGAGAGGACCCAGAATGATATATTAGCTAAAGCTCTTAAAAAGAAGGAGCATTCGGGTCGCGTTAGGGGTGTAGGCTTTGGGGTATCACAAAAAAAGTACTTTACGGATTCAAAGCCTTCTAAAGATGAGGAGATTGATAACTTGAAAATTATGGTGCACATGCTCACTGCATCACTATCCTCATTGCGACGCAAGTTTGACGAGCATAAAGCGTCTAGGTCGCAGCAGTCACATGAAGATGAGGCGGTTTCTTTGAAAGATAGCTGCCCAAATCCAGTTAAGAACCTTCCTCGGGTAATGATATGAAATTATTCAGTGATCATATAACTTGTAATTCTCTAAAACACACAAAATTTTCTAATATAATGGTATATATATATATATATATATATATTATATGTAGGTTGTGGCGCAATGTCAATTAGCACTTTCAACACCATCATATCGTATGGTGACTAAGGGACAAATGTACAATCGATCAGATGATAGAACACTGCATACACGTCCATTATCCACCCACCTTGTGAAAGTGATGATTGACATTGCAATTGAAGATATTGCACCCCCACCAGTCCCTCTCGCTGATGAAGGACTGTTCACAGTTTCTGAGGCTGTGGGACACATTGTTGCTTGGCCCAAGAGTCTTGTCACTGTCAGTGATGCATCGGTACGTAATTATTAATAACTAGCCATTAATAAATTATAACAATTGTTTAAGGTTACTAAATATACTTTGGTTTGTAACATTCACGTTTTGTTTTCTTTGCTTAAATAGTCTCTTGGAAAATCCAAATCATCAGTTGGAAAAAATAAATCAGAGATGACGAAGCACTCAGCTATCAAACGAACACCTCCAGTGGCCAACCCTTCACGTGAAGATGACAGAGCAGCAGACGTTGTAACAGCTGATCAACGCCCTCAGCCACTTGTAACTCTTGAAAGGTACCTGCAGATAATGCCTATTGAACAACTGGTCAGTATAGACATTCCCGAGGCAATCTATTAAAACGAACCCTATCAAGAGTATCTTGGGCGGAAGGAGATCTGTCACTTTTTGCATAAAGAAGAGATAGGAGTCTCTATCATTTCAGTTTACATCAAGTAAGTTTTTAAATATGAATTTAAAAAAAGTTAGTTTTTAAGTTATTTTACTGGATTAATTTGAACTATGTTTATTTTCGTTGCTCAAATTTATTTTATGCTCAATTTAGGTGTTTGTGGGCTAAGTACGTGGTCCCCGAAGAGAAAGCAAATAATTTCAGGTTCCTTAGCCCACATACTATAGCTGCGGTAGCAGGTATTAATCCCTCTCAGCGTATCTTACAAGCGCAATATGTGACAAATGCCATGAAAGATTGTGCATACGGGAAGTTGTTTATTGCACCTTACAACACCGGGTGAGCTACTAAAAACCCAACTTTATTTTGTAAAATTTGTTACATACGCAAAACTAATTTTGAACTTATCTTTTGAATGCTTTTTAGAGGACATTAGGTGTTGCTTGTGATTGATCCAATTAAAGAGATCGTTTATTGTCTGAATTCTTTACACGGTGATTCGAATAACCGACGTGATATGAAAGAAACAATCAATCAGTAAGTTTTTCATTCAATCAATGTATCCATTATATTTAATATTAATTTTAAAGTGTATATATCTTCCTAGATTTCACATATATATTTTCTTGATATTGACATTTTTCCTTGTTTTTTGATGTTTTTAACAGTGTTGTGTTGATGTTTCGTGCAAATCGTAACACCCAAAAGATCAAATCCAAAAACAAGGGCTGTAAATGGACTTGTATAAAGTTTAGTGTAATTTTATATTTCCAAAAGATTATTCGTATAAAAGTTATTGTTCTAATACAATTTTGATTTCAATTTTGTAGTGCCCCATGCAGTTAAACGACAAAGATTGTGGCTTCTTCATTATGAAATTCATGAAGGATATTATTAGCCACGGAGAATCTACAATCCCACCAACGATATGCATATATAATCCTAATTAATACTCATCATGAAATTCTAATTTCCCTTTTTAAGTTATTAAACCTTTAATTTGTTGGGTTTTCAATCTATATCTTGCAGTACTTTCCTGATTGTCAATACGTCACTTACTCTATAGAGCAACTTGATGAAGTACGTTGCGAATTCGCACAATACATTTTCCAATGCACTTTTGGTATGGTGTAAGTTGCAAATTGTTGTAAATTTTCATTTGATTTGTTGTATTTAATTGGTTGATTGTAAACTCGTTATCATTTGTTGGAGATTATACATAAAATTTGATATGTTGTTAGGAGGAAAGAATTGGTTTTTGTTGTTAGAGATGAGATCATTTGGTTAAGTTAATTTTGGGTTTTAATTTGTTGTTTCTGTTGAATTGATTTTTATGGTTGGTTTGTTGTGTTAGTGTGTTGAATTTTGATTTTTATGGTTTGTTGTGCAGTACAGCTAGGGAAAAAAAAACGTATCACCTATTATAGCAGTTATTACCATAACCGCTATAATAGTGTTTCCAAAAAAAAATTAAATAAATTATCTATTACAGCGGTTATTGAAATAACCGCTGTCATTGGAGGGACCAATTACATCTATTATTTCAATAACCGTTGTAATTGGTCCCTATTACAGCGATTTTTTAACCGCTGTACTAGTGTAAACCAATTACAACGGTACCTATTACAGCGGTTAAAACCGTTGTAATAGGTCAAAAAAACCCGCTGTAATAGGTCATTTCTGTAGTAGTGAGAGAGGATGACAAAGAAGGATTGGGATCAGTTAGATCGCCAGGGCAGGAGGAGTGATCTTTTTTTACATTAACGAGAAGATGTGGCAAAGTTATGGTACTAGTTAGGCAAATCCGCAGCAACAAAGGAAGATTCAAGTTACTAAGTAGGGAGAATTTGAAGCAAATGGAAGTAATTGCGAAGCCAAGAGGCTGATCCGTAGAGCTAGAGGTTAGAGGCAGACCCAAGTTGCCGAGAGGGCAGAATGCGTAGCTAGAAATTAGAGGGGCAAAGTTGCGATGCCAATAAATTAGATCCACTGAGTGTTGGTCTCAAGTGTCATACGAAAAGGGTCTATAAGGGGGAGGGAGTTGAATAGACTCTGAAATTTTTCAAACTTCAAAAGTTTTGTATTAAAGTTATTTGGACGTTTGATAAAAGTTCATCATTTGTAAGCGTTGAATGAAGACTGCTTTAAAAGATAACTTATAATACGAGTTTGAATGCTTAATCAAAGTAGAATTAAGCTTTTAGTTCTTATACCAAGAGCTAGCACAATATAAAATTTTTGTCTTCTAGTTAAGAGTTTTGGAGGCGTCCAAGTTTTCACTTAGTTGTTTGATGTTTGATGCAAGTTAAAGTGTTTTGAGTATTATCCTTTCAGTTAAATGCTTTCAGTTATGGTGTAAGCATTGTGTAAGAACAAAGGTTCGATAGGTTTATGTAATCCCAACTACGTTCTTTTTCTCCTTTTTCCACTTAGGAGAAATCCAGTAATCGATTTTCGAAGATTCACTCTTCTACAATACAATGGATAAGATAAAGTAAACTTGAGCTTCTTGATCACAAAGACTTCTGCTTCAAGGTCTTTGATATTGTGCTTCTTTCACACCAAAATAATATCGATCTTCAACTTCTTCTTCACACAGATTGAGAGGTTGGCGGTTTGAATGTCGAAAGTGTTGTTTGTTTAAAAAACACCAAGAATATCTCAATAGTAGTGTAGGGCTCTTCTAAGAATGATATTCGAGATATTGGTGACTGCCTTGGGAATAATGGAAAACTTTAAGTATTTTGGCTATGGAGTTTTAAACATTTTCAAAGTGAAGGTTCAAGACTTCAATGCAATATCAATTTGGCTTGTATGGTTTTCATATATTTTCAAGGTTGCTGGAGAAGTCCTATTTATAAAAAAACAATTGGGCAGATGTTTGTTTGACATAGGTAGGCTCGTGAACCAACTTTTATCCTTTTTCCAAAATTCTGCTGCAAAAAGATATACGGCCGTCTACGATTCTGACATTCCAATGGAGAGACATCTTCCATACATCTGAGGTACTTATCACAATTAATGGTCTTATCAACATTAGATGCACTTGAAATAAATGCTCGTTGAGTTTAAATGCCATTATTAATTGCATTAAACTCACTCTAGAATTAGGAATAAACTCAGGTGAACCCTGTCATTTAAACGCTCATTCAAAGTTGAATGGTCTTCATAGCTTGGCAAAGCTTTGACGCTTACGACGCTAATCAAGTCTTATCTTCTAAAAACTTCATGCGCTTGATCTTCAACTCTAGCTTGATAAACTCACCTATAATTCTATCACCGCCACAAGTGCTTAGATATTTAGCCTAACAATCTAAAAAGATAAAAATCCTATACATATCTAATTTTCAAAGCATATACATATTTCTAATAAAATTAAACTTACATAATTTAGGGTCAAACACAAAGTCTAATTGTCATCATCAAAACTTCTAACAGATAAATTGAATCCTAACAATTTTTTCTGTTTTGATGATGCCAATAACTTACTCTTTTATAGATCAGATAAGCAACCAAAATCACAAAAGTTGTCTTTGAAAATTTAGATAAAAGTTAGCTTAGTTAGATACGTTTCAACGATGTTTCAGCATAAAACTCACCTTCCTTCATTTAGAATTTGAAGCACATTGAATTTAAAAGCTAAAAAAGAACTTAAAACATTCTAAGGGCCTCTCCAATGGAGAGCTATTTTGTAGCTTTTAGCTCCAAAATAGCTCTCCAATGGAGAGCTATTTCCCTGCGCTAAAATAGCGCAGGGGAACAGTGCAGCGCTATATTTAGCGCTGCACTGTAGCTCAGCGCTATTTTTAGCGCTGAGCTACTTTTTTTTTTTAATTTTTTTTTGTCTTTTTTTTCCTTTCATTTTCACCCCCAAAGTTTTGTAATTAGTCATTTCAGCCCTTTATTTCATTTCACACCCTTTCATTTTAGCCCCTTTATTTTGTATTTATCTTTTTTCTTGTTTTTTTCAATTAATGTATATATTATTTTAATTTAACCAAAAGAATAAACATTTAACTAAAAGTAGTACAAAATGCATGTTCCATATAATTTAAAACATTTAAAATCAACTTCAACATAGAACAATGTTACATAAATACCTAAAATTACACAATTGAAAGGGAAACATACATAATACAAGATAAATAGAGCATAAAAAAACAACAATAATTTAAAATGGTGGTAAATCGGATCCACTTCCTCCCCCAAAATGGTGGTAAAAAAACAACTATGTATATATAGATAAGAAAACCTATCCTGAAGGAAATCTCATCTTATCATCTTAACCGTTGGATGAGTTTTCTTACCATCTTAACCGTTGGATGAAAATCTTATCTTATCATCTTATCTAATATATATATAGTATATATATGTATACATATCTACTATGTATATATATACGTATGTATACATTATTTATATATGTATTTATATATCATATACTGAATATATATTATTTACTATGTATATATAGATAAGAAAACCTATCCTGAAGGAAATCTCACCTTATCATCTTAACCGTTGGATGAGTTTTCTGAAAAATCTTAACCGTTGGATGAATATCATCATCATCCAAAATATTATCTCAATATTCTATAAATATATGGAATACTGAATCGATTTTCTCATCACTCCCATCATCGACATTGTTTACAAATCACTTCTTTTTTCTCATCTTCAAACTAGGCAAGAAATACAATTTCAAAATGAATTTTGATATTGGGGGTTCTTCTTATGATATGAATACTTCATCTTCATCTTCAACACCATCTCCTCCTTCATCTCCTCCTTCTTATTCTGCTTATGGTGACATGGATAATGAGTTATTCATGCAAAGTCTGGATCACGACGAAATTTGCGCTCAACTTGTGCTGCAAAATAACAATATGATAATGGAATATTATCAAAATTGCCATGGCAACCAATCTTCCAGTCGTCGTGGCTCTGTCCCAGGTCATAGAATGATCAATCGTGATCGTGAAGTAGCAGATCGTAATCTGATTAATGATTATTTTAGCGCTACTCCACGATTTAATGATGAAATGTTTCGTCGGAGATATCGAATGTCTCGAACTTTGTTCATTCGTATTGTTGATGCAATCAAAGTTCATGATGAATATTTTCAACAGCGGAGAGATGGTTTTGGTAAACTTGGATTATCAACTTTACAAAAAACAACTGCCGTGTTCCGAATGTTGGCATATGGTGTAGCGGCCGATGCTACTGATGAGTATGTTAAGATTGGTGAGTCAACCGCAATTGAAAGTTTAAAGAGATTTTGTCGAGCCGTTGTTGAAGTTTTCTCAGAGCGATATCTTAGATCACCTAATGCTAATGATATCGCAAGGTTACTTCACATTGGTCAAAAACGGGGTTTTCCCGGAATGTTGGGTAGTCTTGATTGTATGCATTGGAAGTGGAAAAATTGTCCCACCGCCTGGGCCGGACAATACGCAGGACGTAGCGGATCACCAACTATCATTCTTGAAGCTGTCGCTGATTATGATCTTTGGATATGGCACGCGTATTTTGGTATGCCAGGCACCAATAACGATATTAATGTGTTAGAATCATCGCATCTATTTTCCAATCTTGCTCAAGGTATTGCCCCCCCAGCTCATTATGTTATTCAAGGAAAACAATATAATATGGGATATTATTTAGCTGATGGTATTTATCCAAAATGGTCCACTCTAGTACAAAGTATTCATCAGCCGAGTGGAAGAAAGAAAAAATATTTTGCAATGAAACAAGAGGCGTGTAGGAAAGATGTGGAGCGTGCGTTTGGAGTTCTACAATCAAGATTTGCAATTGTTGCAGGACCCGTACGTTTTTGGAGTAAAGATGTGCTACATGACATAATGACTGCGTGTATTATCATGCACAATATGATAATTGAGGATGAACGTGATCTCAATGCACCAATTACAGATGCGCAGGAAACACCAGTTCTAGTTGTTGATCCGCCAGATGAACATCTCCGATTTCAACAATTCCTTGGTCGATATAGGCAAATACAAAACAGAGATGCTCATATTGAACTCCGGAATGCATTAATAGAGCATTTATGGGAGCAACTTGGTAATGCACAAGACAATAGTGAATAATTTTGTCAAGTCCTTTTCAATCATGTTGTAATATTTTTAATTGATCAAATATTATGTTTGTTTTGTATGCTTATTTTATATGAACGTTTTTTTATGTAAAATATAAATGTACGAAAAAATTCGGTCTTTATATTATTGAGTAATTTTTAATTATACTTTACAAAATAATGAAGTAGTTTAATAAATTTCAATTATTTAATATTATTATTATTAAAACTCTCAAAAATTATTTACTTGGATAAATATGTAATACAAACATAAAATTTGGGGTATTTGTGAAATATGAGAAATATTATAAATGAGGTGTAAAAATATTATTATTATAATGAATAGTGATTTAGAGCAGAATATAGAGCAGTACATTGGAGTTAATGTACTGTAGCAGAGCTAAAATAGAGATAAAGCTGGAGTTATTTTAACTCCCATTGGAGATGGCCTAAGAAGTAAAAGATTCTAGCGCTTATGCGGAGGCTTCTTCTTGGGGTCTTGTGACTTCTTCTTACTGGATATTTTTTTAGATCTTATCTGCTGCTCGGCTGTATAGATTTTATTTGCAACATCATTTAATATGCAATCTGTGGAATCCATCCATGAATAATCAGCCTAGCTTGCCTAGTGTAGGCAGCAAGCCTTTCCATTTCTCTTAGATGAATACCCATTTCTCGAGAATGTCTTCAAAGATGTCCCCAACTCGACTACCGCTAGGCTTCCAGTTATTAGGTCTAGCAATATAGGGAGGAAATCCTAGTTGTTCTACTATATCAACAACATCAAGATTGGGGAGTTCTTTCTCTAGAGTTCTCTAGATTTCTTTCATTCTCTAGAGTTCTTTCACTAATGAGCCAATCTACTGATACATAGTAGATATAGAATTGTCTGTCCTAGCATATAATTGCAATAATCCTCGTCCTTCAACCATGGTTATCTATATTATATTTGATTTTATAGGTGAAACTATATTTAATAAATTTCAATAAATATTCATATATATAGCCCTATATTTTCTGAAGTTGGACGATCAAACACGTTAATCAGTCAGACTTTTAGTCACCAACTAATTAACTATCGTTTATTGTCAATTTTGATAAGGATAACATTTGAACGTTAAAGTCATGGAGCTTGCTACTCAATCAATTTCTCTAGGAGAGAGAGAATAAAATGCAGTTTGAAATTATTGCCTTTGTCAATAAAATATTTCAGCATCATATATATATATATAGAATATTTAAGTTACCCTTCGTCATTTTCGAGAAGGGTGGAAATGTTCATTTTCAATTATTGTTCTTGTAATAAAGTGTGATGACAGGACTTAGAGTTAGGGGACAGGCAACGTCATTAGGCTAAACTTAGTAGACCAAAATATAATTAAGATTGCAATCTTTACCAACCTCGGGAAGGCAAATCATTATTCCAATTTCATTCAACCTATCCTTTCTTCAACATGGTCGCCAGCAGCAAACAAAAACATTCCAAGTCCATGCTGCAGGAATGCTTGCACTGATTTGGGAAAATTTTTAATCCTGACCCAATCTGACCGAACTTAAATATATTTCATCAAAAGAGTGAGTTACAAATCAAGTGAAATGCACTTGGTTCGACCAAATCAGATTCGGGCTAGAATTTCACTTTGCCTTGAAGCTCTAAGTTCTAACAAGCCCAACATATGTATACAATAATAATTAGGGGTAATTGCATAAAACCCCCCTATATTATTTAGAAAATGCTAAAAATCTCCCTGTTAACGAAATAGGCTAATCACCCCCTGTGTTCTTAAAAAGTGTGCAAAAAAGCCAAATTTCATTAAAAAAAATGAGCTCGTTTTTCATGTTTTTCACCTTTATTGACATGCTCATTTGTCATTTATATACTCTTTATAGTTTATAAAAGGTAAATAGTGTTAATTCACCCAAAAACACATATTTTCTTCTATCATTTTAACAAAATTTGGATTTTTTGCACACTTTTTAGGAACACAGGGGGTGATTAGCCTATTTCGTTAACATAGGGGGGTTTTAATATTTTCAAAATAACACAGGGGGTTTTATGCAATTATCCCTAATAATTAAATGAGCACTTTATTGTGTACTAATTGATGTTGCATTCGAATTGAGGAATTATAAAGATGGGGAATGGAAAATTTGCAATATTGTTCTCCTAGAATATAATAGAGTTTAGATTTTAATTTCATTGTTTTCACAATTAAAAATAAATAGTTCCATGTGATTCCCTTTTTTCTTCAGTTTTGATCTTATGTACTAAAAAATGAATGTGAAGCAAAGGGGTGTGGCCTAGCGGTCACAAGGCCTTCGGCCGTGAGAACCCACTCGGGTTCGAAACCCAGGTGTGGGGATTGGGGTATTTCCCCTATATCCTCCTTTGGGGGGCTCTGCGCTTATCGAGCCCGTCGCCTATGGGTAAGCTAGGGCGGTTTACCCCCATACGTGGTTTGCGGGCTATTGCGTGTGGGCAGGTTTGCTCTGCTGGGTGACTGACAGAGATTTACCTTGGGATTTCCAAAAAAAAATAATGAATGTGCTTAAGAACGTGCCTTTAATAGTTTTTGTTAAATTTTTGAAAATTAAGTAATGGTCACGTGCAAGATATATTACCAAACGACCGGTCACATCTCTTTTTTAACGGTTGAGACTAATAGTGCAATATATATATATATATATATATATATATATTATAAGACTAATTTTGCAAGCTTGTAAATAGTGGAGCTAAAATTGCAGTATGATTATTTCTTCTATGGAACTAACACAATAATTTTCACGTTAAAGAATTTAGAATCCATAACAATGTTCCTTCCATTTATCAGATTGTTTTGTAACTATTTTGAACTTTTAATTATTATTTTGGAATTAATAATTAGTTGTGTTAAATAAACTTTGCACCTTCATAGCATGCTTATGGTCACTAGAAACAACAAAATCACCCATGTCTTTGATATTTTCTTCATCATCGGTAAAGTATTGAAGTTGATCATTGTGTGTAATCAGGAATGGAACCTGGAATTTTTTGTCATGTGAGCCAATACAAAAAGGGGACGGGGAGGCAAACGCTTGATATTTTAGATTTGAGGGGTTAAAGACCATACAAATTATAGGACAAAAGCTTTTCTATTTGAAGCCGCCGCCGCCCCCCAGCTCCAAATGCAACATTGGTGGAATTAAAAAAAAGCATGGTTCATGTGAGCATCATAAAAACAATAGTCATGGAAGAACCTTTGCAGCTTGTGCTAGGTCCAAATTTTCAGGCTTCATATTTTTTTTTCCTTGATTTATTTAAGCATCATAGAAAATAAACTAAGAAAGCTTTCCATGTCTTTCTTTTGAAAAAATTTCTTAGGACATCGAAACAAATAGAAAACAAAACATGATAAGTCTAACTTGTATTTATCTGAAGAGTGGAAAATATTATAGTAAAGGTGTCAAGAAAATATTAAAGACAAATGTCTTTTGTCACTTTTGGAACTGTCGGATCTGACCGTTGGACTGCTGTTACAGGCCAAACGTTCGAACGTTAAGGGTGCAACATTCGAACGTTGGCAGCAGAAACAACCTGCTGTTACAAGGTCTGAATTGAATGTAATTCAATGCTCGTATTTAATTTTAGCTGATTTTGGAGGCTATATATAGCCCCCTCTAGCTGAATGGAAAAACACACCAAGCATTCCAAGCTTATCTTTTCTCTCATTCTCTAAATTCTCTCAAGAGTTCAAAGTAGCGAATGTTCGTTAGGTTCTGAAATTGAAGTGGTTTTGAATTCAGAACGTATATCGTTGTATCTTGGGACATTTGTTGCAAGAACCCGTACCACCTAGGCAAGGCAATTTAGTGCTAAAGATAGAGATTCTCTCTCGCCTCGATATAGTCTTTCTTCGTTATTAGCAATTTGATATGTTTGTGAAGTTTTGATCCAACAAACTTAATACTAAATTCTTGTTGTTGTTCAAAAGCTATCACTTGTTGAAATGGCTAATGTGGGAGATGTTGATGGTGCTACTCTTGACTTCGGTCTTCGACTGGGTGCTAATCTTGGTCTTGGTAGTGGCTCTGGTTCCAGTGGAGGTTCTGGTTTTGGTTCCTGCTCAGGGCTGGGTCCTGTCTCCGGTTTTGGCATTGGCTCTGGTGGGGGTGCCAGGCTAGGTTCTGGTTCAGGGCTGAGCACTGGTTCCGGTTATGGCTCTACTCCAGTCCCTCCATTTGTTCCAATGGCTAATCCGATTATACCGGCTCAAGCTGAAAGGCCGTCGAAGTTCAGCAGGGCTGATTTCATAAGGTGGCAGCAAAAGATGTTGTTCTACCTCACAACTCTGTACCTGGCGAGGTTCTTAAAGGAGGATGCTCCTTAGTCCCCGAGGACTCAATCGACAACCAACTAAGGGTGGCATCTGATACCTGGCATAATAGTGATTTTCTATGTAGGAATTACATACTTAGCGAGTTATATGATTCGCTCTACAGTGTCTATTTGTCGGTTAAGACTGCTAAAGGCCTCTTGGAAGCGCTGGATAAGAAGTATAGAACAAAACGCCGGACTGAAGAAGTTCGTAGTCGCAAAGTTCTTAAACTTCAAGATGGTGGACACTAAGTCCATGACAAGCCAAGTCCAAGAGCTTCAGATAATTATTCATGAAGTTCATGCTAAGGACATGGCTTTGAGTGAATCTTTCCAAGTAGCTTCCATCATTGAGAAGTTACTGCCGTCTTAGAGAGATTTCAAGAATTACTTGAAGCACAAGCGAAAGGAGATGAGTCTAGAATACTTTATATTGATTATCTATTTTATTTATTTATTGGATATCATAAATTATTAATTGAATAAGAAATTAATTAAAACAAAACAATTAAATTAAATTTATTCGTTAAGCGGAATTTTCAATTTGAATATGCGATCATTGAAATCAAAGTTTGGGTTTGTAAATTAAATTTTGAAATCCTTCCGCTGCGTTTATATGATTTTTCGTGAAACCCAGCAGTGGTATTAGAGCCAATCTCTGATTTGGATATTTAAATGTGTTTATGTGATTTATGATATGCATAATATGTGTTTTTGAAACATGCAATTATGTGTTAATTAAATCTGCGTTGTTATGGTTTTAAGCATGGATTTTGATTTTTTATATTTATTGTAAATCTGGGTATATTTGTGATTATGTAAAAAATCAAGAAACGAGCAACTGACTGCGTGAGCAACAGCACACGGCCAGGCCGCGTGGCCTGAACACTCGGCCACATTGCCCGACGGGTCGTGTGTTCCGACACTCAACCCGCTGATTTGGGTCCGGGATCCAGGTCGGTAAATGAGCTATGTATTGGGTCGAAATTGGAATTTGGGTTTGGGTAAATTTAATTATCCAGGTAGGTCAAAAGGTATAATTTAATTAAGCCCAACAAGAAATTTAATCAATTTCGATTTATTAATAGTTTGGGCTTAATTTAATTAATTCCAAATGGGACATTGGATAGGTGATTTGGATTTTAATTAAAACTAGTCCAATAAAAATTAATAAAGTGTGCATGTTTTTCCTAATTAATTAATTTGAGCCCAATTGAATTAAATCCAGGTAGACCAAAAGGATGGTAACTTGGGTTTGATGAAATCGAGCCCAATAAGATTAATTGGAATAAACTATTTAATTAGAGTAATTAATTATTTTTCTTGGAGATTAATAATTAATTTATGGATTAAATATTATTAATTTTTCCTCAACTTGAAAATTACTTGAATATTTGAATATAGAATATATATTATTTTTCTTGGATGACTAATAATTAATTCTTTAATCAAATAAAAAAAATCCATTTAATGGTTGCTCTAAATCATAATAAAATAGAATTCCATATTTTATGTATTCATTTAGTTGGACTAATATTATTTTAATTAAAGGTAGATATACTTAATTTATAATTTTGTATATCTAAGTCATCTAGTAGGACGAGAATGATTTTAATTTAAATAAATAATATATAAAAATTGGGAATTAATAAAGGACTTTTTAGTTGGACTAAAATTTTAAATATCAACATAAGTGTTTTAATATTGCGAGAATGTGTTAAATGTTGCGAGCATGTATTAATTGATGTGAGCATGTCTTATGTGATGGAAACACCGATCATGGACATAGGTTATGTTCGATTTACTTTTCTTTTCATGGGTTGTTGTAGTAAAATAATTTAAAATTATTTAAGCCTGTAAAGTTTTGTTTTTCCGCTTTACCTTTACATGTGATGGCCTATTCACTTGGGCCCTCTAGAAAAGTCCATGGTCGAGTGTAAATGGATTTATTTATTTAATTCCATAATTAATATTGATAGGCATATTTATTAGTAGTATAATTTATGCATGTTCAATATGTGATAGTTGCGCTATATAAATTGACTAATGTGTAAAGTGAGACCAAACGTTTGACCATTTAAATTCTCCCAAATAAATAATACCGAGTTAGAAAAGGATGCGTGACATCCTCGCCCTCCACTAAGCTTTCTAAAATTAAAATTACTATAAATGTGTAATGCTTCCCAGTTATGGGGGTTATGCGTTTAGAAATAATTTGAAATTTTATTAAGTGCATGGAATGCCTTAATCGAAACATATTTCACCCTAGAAACATGTTCGGTTGCAAGGTGAAATTCAAATGTTAGATTATAGGAGTTAGTGGGAATGAACTCGGGTAGTTCACGAGCTTAGAAATCGGTTAGGTTGCGGTTTGGTGAATTATGAGGAAAGTTATTGAAATATTTTTTGGATAAATTGATGTAAGACATCACTTCAATTAATTTAATGGGCCAGAAATCGGTTAGGTTGCAGCCCAGGTAATTAATTGAGGACCTCAATACCCGCTGTGGAATCAATGCCAATGATAATTTTCGATTTTCACATGGGAGTGTGAGATTCGAAAAATGTAGTGGGAGCCAAGATAAATTTTAAGTCCTTTCTTGGTTAAGTCAAATACAAGTAATCTAATTTAATCTGGTTTATTTATGCAGTTATTTTCTCGTTTATCTCTCTCAAAATGACAAACCCACTTATGAAATTACTCGAAAGAGATGTTCTGATTGGACCCAACTACATGGAATGGCTCACGATCTTAAGGAATGTCCTAAGTAAAGATTCGATCGAGTATGTGTTGGAAATTGATCGTCCTCCTGTTCCTAATAGGAATGAGGATGAAAAAGTTCAACTAGCTCATTTTAGTTGGACTTGTGACAACTATAAAGCTAAAGGATATATCCTAAGCTCTATGTGCAGTGAACTGCAAAGTTCTCATGATGTAATGAGCAATGCTAGGGACATAATTCTTCACTTGGAAGAAATGTTTGGGGAGCGCGGTAGGACCGTAAGGTATTTCATATCGAAAGATCTCTTCAAAGCGAGGATAAGAGAGGATGAGGCCATGTTCTCAAGATGATGACCCTAATGGAAAGGTTAAAATTAATGAACTTCTATATGGATCTTCATCTTCAAATTGCTCTCATCCTATAGTCGCTCGCAGGCTCCTTCTACTACTTCGTCATGAATTTCAATATCAATGATATCGGTTGTTCATTAGATGGGCTATCAAAGAAGCTTGAAATTGAACAAGCTCATATGAGGACGAAGGAAAGGAGGGATTCTCCTATCTATTTCAGAAATGATTCATTAGATTATAAAAGAAGCTCAAAAGAAATTAGAACATGGTCGTAAGAGCAAAGGACCAAAAAAGACGGACAAATATCTCGAATGCGGTGAGCTTGGCCACTGGAAAAGGAATTGTCCTAAATTAGGCAAAGGCGCAAAAGGTATGGAAGTATTTATTTTTAAAACTAATTATTCTATGACCGTTTTTTCTACTTCATGGATTTTGGACTCAGGGTCTGGTGCCCATGTGTTGTTTGGAATAGGATCTACAGAGAAGTAGAAAGTTGGGCCGAGAAGAAGTGATGATCAAAGTAGGCAGAGGGGAAAGCATCTCAGCTACTAAGATTGGATTTACTTCTTTATATTTGAATTCTGGACACGCGCTCCTTACTGCTGCTTATATATTGAACAGATGTCCTTCCAAATCCGTTCCTAAGACTCCGCATGAGATGTGGAATAATAAGAAACCAAGTGTTAGTCATATTAAGATTTGGGGATGTCCTGCTTATGTCAAGAAGACTAAAGTGGAGAAATTGGAGACAACATCCCTCATGGGATGTTTCATTGGTTATCCTGAAGATTTCATGGGATTCTTCGTTGACCTACACGATGATCAGAGAATCATTGTGGCCTTACAAGCTCACTTCCTAGAAGATGAATTTATCTTGGAAGGGGGCAAAGGTAGAAAGATTGTTCTAGAAGAACAAAATGAAACTCCCTCTGAGACATCTGTCCAAGAACCAAGGCCTAACCCAATAGTAGAACAACCACCACGTAGATATGGTAGAATACCACATGAACCTGAGAGATATGGGTATCTACTGCAGGGGGAACCTCAGCTCCACACTGTAGTACAAGAGGGTCATGAAGATGATCCTTGTACCTATGATCAAGTGATAGTGGATGTCGACGCTTCAAGATGGCGAAAAGAGATGGAAACAGAGATGGACTCTATGCAATCGAACCAAGTCTGAACTTTGGTAGATCGTCCTGAAGGTATCAGACCTATAGGATGTAAGTGGATCTACAAAAGAAAGATAGGTATTGATGGCAAGGTTGACACCTTTAAAGCCAGGCTCTTAGCAAAAGGGTATAGTCAAAGAGAAGGAATTGACTATCAAGAAACCTTTTCGCCTGTGGCATAATTAAGTCCATCCGAATACTGTTGTCCATAGATGCATACTTAGATTATGAGATATGGAAGATGGATGTCAAAACGGCTTTCCTAAATGAATTCCTCGAAGTGGATATCTATATGGAACAGCCAAAGGGTTTTGTATCCGAGACCAATATCCATAAAATATGTAAACTTGAGAGGTCCATATATGGTCTCAAGCAAGCATCTAGAAGCTGGAATCTCCATTTTGATGAATTAGTAAAGGGATATGGCTTCATCAAGAATAAAGATAAACCCTATGTCTACAAGAAGACTAGTGGGAGCAAAATCTCGTTCTTAGTACTATATGTGGACGACATTCTACTTATCGAAAATGACGTGGGAATGCTCACCACAGTTAAGAAATGACTTTCAAGTATGTTTTCCATGAAAGACTTGGGAGAAGCAACTTACATTCTAGGAATTCGTACTATAGAGATAGAACGAATAGAATGATAGGTCTCTCCCAAGCCCTTTACTTAGAAAAGGTCCTAAAGAGGTTTAGGATGGATAATTCTAGGAAAGGGTTTCTTCCTATGAGGCATGGAGTACACTTGTCCAAATCTATGTGTCCTCAAATGAGGAAGATAGAGAGGAGAAGAGTAATGTACCCTATTCTTCTGTAGTTGGTAGCCTGATGTATGCAATGTTGTGTACGAGAACTGACATTGCCTATGCTATAAGCGTGGTGAGTCGATTTCAGGCAAACCTGGGAAAGGAACATTTGATAGTTGTGAAGAATATCCTAAAGTATCTCAAAGGAACTATGGATATGATTGTCATCTATGGAAGTGAAGACCTGAAGATGGAAGGTTACACTGACTCGAATTACCAGTCTGATGTCGATGATCGTAAATCCACTTAAGGGTTTGTTTTCATGCTTAATGGTGGGGCGGTGTCTTGGAAAAGTTCCAAGAAAAGCACAACCGCAGATTCCATCACTGAAGCTGAATATGTGGCAGCCTCAAAAAAGTTGTTTGGATGAGAAAGTTGGAGAACTTGAAATGGTTCCCAGTTCACAGCTCCAGTTGCTCCTTTATTGTGATAACAATGCAGCAATAGCGCAAGCTAAGGAACCAAAGTCTCATAACAAGTCTAAACACATTGAGAGAAGATTTCACATCATCAGAGAGATCATTGGCAGAGGACAGATAGCAGTGCAGAAAATAGCCTCAGTTGACAATATAGCTAACCCGTTCATCAAACCACTACCTCAGGCTGTTCTGGACCGACACCTGGAAGGGAAGGGTATAAGATACCACAATGAGTGACATTGAGTGCAAGTGGAAGATTGATAGGATTATGCCCTCAGATGTCATAGAGGATAGAATGATAGGGCATCTATCTTGTAATTAACTTATTTCGATATTATTAATAAATGCATTATTTAGTTTTCACTTAAATCTTATCTGCATCTATAAGTAGTGTAAAACATTTTGTCCATGTTTCAGTGCAATCCCTCTACTTCCTATGAGATAGGAAGAGTGGCACTAGAGAGATCGATCTTGATTACTGAAAATAAGTTCGTAAGTAAAATGAAGTCTTTAATGGACAAATAAAGACTTAGAACACTTGTACAATCTGATCTTTGACATGGGAGTGCCAGTCTAGTACCATGGGATGGTAAGAGCTTAAGATTGTAGGCACATCAGTGGAACTGATATGCTCGAACACGACTCGCATCGGTTCTGTCACATAGGTTTTCACTCTGTGACTGTCAATGACAGAACTGATTATGCGTAATTGGTGTAAGCGAACCTTTGACCGGAAACATCATGCTGAAGATGCATTTGTGAAGTCAAGTATCTCATTAGAGTAGTTAGACCCAATTCACTTGTTGGTGGGGTCGACCTCGAAATGCGGCTTGATGGGCAAATGGTAGTCTTAGCTGATATCTAAATGGGATTTGTTCTCTCATAAGTGAGTAAGAAAGTACCCTATGTGATTATAGATAAATAGAGATCAAAGTCTTTGGCCAAAGCAAAAAGAGACGATTGTGCTAGGCACCAAATCGATCTCAATGATCTCGTATTATTATAATTATTACATATGGTCAAGTCCAGTGAGTTTGACATAGCCATGACTCTCACTTGACTGGAGTACACAAACAGAGGGTTTATACTTATAAGGTATTTACGATTGGAAGGTTGTGGAAATGATCCAATCATTCGATTTCATTTGGGCTACGAAGTGGGCCACGTGACTAGCTAGGTGTTACCCACTTCCTTTCGTTTCTTCTCATTGCCATACGAAACGAACCTAAAGAGTCGCACTAAAGGATTGATAAAGAAAAATGAAAAATGAGTTTCTATTATTCTTATAGGAGTTTTAATTTATTGGATAAATTCAATAATTAATTATTCATTACACGAAATAATTAATTATAAGGCTAAAATTAATTATTAATTAATTTCCTATGGAAATATATTAATGAATTAATTTATCTAATTAATTTGATTATCTAATTAATTAATTTATTTATTGGATATAATAAATTATTAATTGAATAAAATATTAATTAAAACAAAACAATTCCCGGACTCAAAGAAGGCGTATATTGGGCGTCCAACGTGATGCCCAATTTACTAGGGCTCCTTTGTTTTGTCTTGTTCAATAAGTCATGAGGTATATAAGGACTTTTTAACCTAGAACAAGTGAATAACTTTCATAACTCTCCTACAAAGAAAAAAAACAAGAAAAATCCTCCTCACTCTCTCTAATACTAGTCGTCGCCCCGTAAGAGACATTAGTGGGAATTTTTCATCAATCAATTCGTGCGTGATAATTTAGAGACAGCGTAAGTTCGTTGTTCGGATCAAATTCAATAAATTAGAAGAATTCAAGAATTGAAGATTATACGTGGATTGAAGAAATCAAGAATTCATCAATTCAAGTTTCAAGTGAAGAATAAGATTTCTCAACCACTTCGCTTCAACGAGTAAGTATTTATGAGTTAAGCGGAATTGTCAATTTGAATATGCGATCATTGAAATAAAAGTTGGGTTTGTAAATTAAATTTTTGAAATCCTTCCGCTGCGTTTATTTGATTCTTCTCAAAACACAACAGGAACCACCCGAGGGGTATGTTGCTCAAGGAAAGGAGAAGAAAGTATTTAAACTTGTAAAGTCGCTATAAGGTATTAAACAAGCGCCAAAGTAGTGACATGAAAAATTTGATAGCACGATGTTATCAAATGGTTTCAAGATCAACGAGTGTGATAAATGCGTGTATGTTAGACAAACACATAACGCATATGCCATAGTGTGTCTATAAGCAGATGACATGTTGATAATGGTTAGTAATCATGAATACTAAAGGAATGTTAAAGAAGAACTTTGACATGAAGGATATGGGACTTGCAGACGTCATCTTAGGGATTAAAATCCTGAGGACTTCTGAAGGACTAGTCTTATCACAATCTCATTACGTTGAGATGGTTTTGGAAAGGTTCCTTCCAAGCGATAGTACACCAGTCAAAACGCCAGTGGACTTGAGAGTTCATCTACACAAGAACCATGGCGAACCCGTATCGCAGTCAGAATATGCTAGGGTCATTGGGAGTCTTATGTACATCATGAATTGTACTCGCCCCGATCTAGCTTATTCTATGAGCAAGTTAAGTAGGTTCACGAATAATCCTAGTGTAGAGCATTAAAATATTTTAACTAGAGTTCTTAAATATTTAAAGTATACTAAAGAATATGGATTACACTACTCAAGATATCCAGTTGTGCACTACTATAGAAATGGTCTATTACAGTGGTTTTTTTGTGCTATTACAGCGGTTATAAAAATAACCGTTGTAATAGGTATACCCTATTACAGCGGTTATACAAATAACCGCTGTAAAAAAAAATTAAATTTTTTTTTCCCGGGCCTATTACAGCAGTTATGAAAATAACCGCTATAGGCTTTACTATTACAGCGGTTATTATATAATCGCTGAATAGGTAGTTTATTTTTAAAAAAAAATTCATTTTCTTGTTTATTATTTTACTGTGTCGGAATGACACAAAATTCGTATGGTCAAAGAGAAACAACATTCTGAACAAAACGCATAATATGCGGTCTTGTGATTTTAGCCATCTGAGATCGTTTAAGGCCTCAAATTTGCATTTTATTACGAAAATAGCCTATTTTCGTAATAAAACACTAATTTGAGGCCTTAAACGATCTCAAATGGCTAAAATCACAAGACCGCAATGCTAAGCATGCATCTAGTTCAGCACGCCGTCTTACTATGAACGTTCGAATTTCGTGTCATTCTGATACCGCAAAATTTCAACTGAGAAGTATTTTTGTAAATACACAAATATACATACACCCATACATACACAAATATACATACACCCATCAACACATACACAAATATACATAAACCCATCCACACATACACAAATATACATACAACCACATATACACAAATATACATACAACCACATATACACAAATATACATACACCCACATATACACAAATATACATACACCCATCAACATATACACAAATATACATACACCCATCCATACATACAAAAATATACATACACCCATCCACACATACAAAAATATACATACATCCACACATACACAAATATACATACACCCACACATACACAAATATACATACACCCACACATACACAAATATACTTACACCCACATATAACAAAATAAATACACCCCCATATACACAAATATACATACACCGACACATACAAATATACATATATATATATATATAGAGAGAGAGAGAGAGAGAGAAAGAGAAAGAGAAGAAGCTTACGGTCGTGGTGGTGGTGGCGGCAGTGGCGGTGGTGCCGAGCTTTTGGGAGGGGGAGGCATAGAGAGAGAGAGAGACCGAGAGTAGAGAGAGAGAGAGAGGCTGAAATGGGTTTTAAGTTTTGAGAGTGAGAGAGAGAAGCGAGAAGATAAAAGAGTTTCAAATTTTTTCGTTTTGGCCTATTACAGTGGTTCTTATAAGAACCGCTGTAATAGGGCACACCTATTACAGCGGTTCACATAAGAACCGCTGTAATAGGTATTTTCATTTTATTTTTTAAAAAATTATGTTACAACGGTTCGATGTCGGATTGCTGTAATAGGTAAATTTTTTATTTAATTTTTAATTTTTTTAACGGACCTATTACAGAACTGCTGTAATAGGTCTGAATTGATGTACCCCTATTACAGCGGTTTTTCCAAAACCGCTGTAACAGGTACATTTTTTTTTTTTTTATATATTTATTATTTTTTTAACGGGCCTGTTACAACGGTTCTCTCGGAACTGTTGTAATAGGTCCGAACCGATGTACCCCTATTACAGCGGTTTTGGCAAAACCGCTGTAATAGGTACCTCCGTATAGCGGTTTTGCTATAAACACTGTAATAGGTGCGCTGTAATAGTGTATTTTTGTAGTAGTGTGTAATAGAGGGATACAGCGATGCTAATTGAATATCAGACACGAACGACTCTAAGTCCACAAGCGGGTATGTATTTACCATTGGTGGAGGAGCAGTGTCGTGGAAATCTTCTAAGCAAACTTGCATAGCCTGTTCCACGATGGAATTAGAATTCATAGCTTTAGATAAAGCTGGTGAAAAAGCTGAGTGGCTAAGGAAATTTCTTAGAAGATATTCCCTGTTGGGAAAAAGCTGTGCCTCCGATTTTGATTCATTGCGACTGTATGTCGGCAATTGGGAGGGATCAGAGTAGTATGTATAATGGTAAATCTAGACATATTCTTCGTAGGCATAATACCATTAAGCATTTGATCTCTAACGGGATTATTTCCATTGATTATGTGAAATCAAAGAAGCATATTGCTTATCCTTTGACGAAAGAATTGCCTAGAGATCAAATATACTACTTATCAAGAGGAATGGGATTAAAGTCTACAATTTAAGAATAAACGCAGCGAAAACCCAACTATGTTGACTGGAGATCCCAAAATCATGGTTCAATGGGACAACTAAGTTGTGAAATTCAGTATGGCACTTAGGACTTTAAACTCCAAACCCATTACCTAGGATAAAGAAGTGTATCCTACAAGTGTAGCAAAGGCTAAGTCGAAACTTTTAATGATTCCTATACTGTCATGAAAATGAAGTGGAGTATGGTAGGATACTCTTTAATAGGAGATCACATATATAAGTGTGAGGTGTAGGCTACCTCAACATTGAGTAAAATGTAAACACTTATGAATCCAAGAAGGGGTGTCACGGCCAAAATGGACCCAACAGTGAGAACTGAAGCTACTGAGAGTTTATCAAGTGAATATCATTGTCTAGTTTTACACAAACGGCTGACCAATTCAAGACATCATGTTCATTGGGGAGCCTAGTAAATCCGATGATATCTCACTAAGAAATGTTCAAAGCCAAAAGCTACCTCTTCTGATGTGATAAATTTTCGTCTGAACTTTTGAGATCATGCATTGCATTAATTTCATTCGTATGGGGGATTGTTGGATCTAACCGTTGGACTGCTGTTACAGGCCAACGTTCGAACATTGGCAGCAGAAACAGCCTGCTATTACAAGGTCTGAATTGAAGGTAATTCAATGTCCGTATTTAATTTTGGCTAATTTTGGAGGCTATATATAGTCCCCTCCAGTTGAATGAAAAAACATACCAAGCATTCCAAGCTTATATTTTCTCTCATTCTCTAAATTCTCTCAAGAGTTCAAAGTAGCGAAAGTTCGTTAGGTTCTGAATTTGAAGTGATTTTGAATTCAGAACATATATCGTTGTATCATGGGACATTTGTTGCAAGAACCCGTACCACCTAGGGGGGACAATTTAGTGTTAAGGATAGAAAGTTCTCTCTCACTTCGATATAATATTTCTTTGTTATTAGCAATTTGATACGTTTGTGAAGTTTTGATCCACCAGGAACTTCATGGATGAATGTGACCATATATATATATTTATATATATATATACACTCAAAGGGTGCAGTTCAACCCTAAATATTCTCCTACTTTTGAGAAATTGTGATAGATTTGAAGTACGTTACTACTGGAATCATTCAAAATATTAATTATTTAGGGTTGATATGTTTCAAGGGTTTTATTGTAATTTACCTAAACTTATTCACATTAAGTTAGAAATATTTAGTCCAACTCACTTCTATACTTGATGTTGCCACATTTTCTATTTGGTTAAGGGTTTAATTCATGCCGCATTCATTTCCATAGTAACTCATGCTACATTCATTAGCATCGATTTGTATATTGACGATGTTATAAAATAAAATAATTAGCATCATTATGTATCTTTGGGCTATATGCATAAAAACTCTCTATATTGAGTCTCAATTGCTATAGAAAAAACTCGTGCCCAATAAATAACTGTAAAACATTTTGTTATTGAAACTTGGCAAAAGCTCCACAACCATTAAAAAAGTCATAAAAACATTAATTTTTTCTATGAATGGACGTTATATCCTTTCATTTATTAGGAATTAGTTTTTATAAATATCGAATGTTAACCGTTGGATCATTTTATATTATTAAGTTATGTAGATCTCTATACAACAAGAATCAATTGCCCAGTTTTTATTCAATTATTTTTCAAATATCTCACCCACTAAATTTGTTCAAATATGGTTCATTTTTTATTTTTTCAAAAACAGAACAAAAGAGGAAAAATTAAAAACAGAAACTAGGTATTGATTGTGGGCATGGTGAAGAAAACTAGAGTGTTGGTTGTGGGTATACGGTGGGGATGGTTTGCATTGGTGGTCCCAGGGTTTGGGCAAGGAGTTGTGGGCGGCTACAGTGGCAAGAAAAGGCTAATATTGCGTTCGAGGGTGATAGGGAAAGGGCTGAATTCAGGTTCTGGGTGGTAATGCGGTGGTGCGAGGGGATTCGGGGTTGTCTGAATGACGTCAATTTTGGTGCGGTGGTGAATGAGGATAGGTCGGGTAACACTAGGGTTGTGGAGAGAGTAGTTAGAGTAGAAGTGGCAATTCGCGTATGGGCAGAGGTTGGTACTTGGGGGCACTTTGTGAGATAATTCTATGGTGGACCGAGAGCATTGCCCCCGGTCGACTATTCACCACATATTTACAAGTGGTGGGGTGGTTTTCATAAGTGGTGGGCTATGATGCACGGACACGCGTAAAAATCACCCTGTGCAGTGTCCGACACAGGTCGGACACGGACACGGTCCGAACACGGCACGGGACGTGTCGGACACAGCAATGGTGTGTCCAGAATTAAAAATAATTAAATAAAACCAGGACATGGCACGGACACCGCCAGGACACTTCGGGTTGATTTTTTGCATTTTTTTAATATTTTTAATATAAATGTATTTATATATATATATGTAATTATATATAGATGAAGTTTTATAGTTTACAGAAGCATTGTCATTAATAAGTTGTTATTTTGTGTAAAAATAGGTTGCTCATCTACAAATAGTGACTATATATATATAGGTTGTTATTAATAAATTGTTGAATTGTTGATTATTGTCTAATAGATGTTCAATTACTCATAAGTTTATAACATATATATATATATATATATATATATATATAATATGGCCAGACGTGTCCGAGCCGTGTCCGTGTCCTAATTTTTAAAGAATTGGCGTGTCTCGTGTCCGTGTCCGTGTCGTGCAGTATCCGTGTCTGTGCAACATAGGTGGTGGGTGATGAAAACCAGCTCACCACTTGTAAATTTGTGGTGGATAGTGGACCGGGAGCAATGCTCTCGGTCCACTATAGATTTTTCCCACTTTGTGGCCCTTTTGGTGCAGAGAGCCAGAGACCCTCTAGCACTGTTGGTTTGCATAGGAAAGCAGCTCCGATGGCGCTGTTAGCCTAAATGGGGTGGGTGGTGAGTAGGGTACAGGTAAAATTGTACTTTTGATCTCGTAGGATAAGGGGTTGCAATATTGGTCCCGCGCTTTATTGACTCAACACTTTTAGTCCCACAGGATGCAAAAACGTGCAATGTTGGTCCCGACTGTTAACTTTTTTACAGAATGTGTCACGTGAGTTCCACATGATTGTAAACTAGGACTTTCAACAAGTTTCTCAAAATGCTTGGAGGCTTTTATGACATTTACTTTACTTAAGAACTCTTATTCTAAAAATTAGAAAAATAAAGATAATTGGAAAAAACAAATAAAAAATATTCTAAAAATTAAAAAATATTTCAAAAAAGAATAAAAAAAGTAAAAGAATAAGGAAAAGAAAATCTGAAACAAAGCTAGAAAAACAAATTATGGAAATTAGAAAATATTTCACAAAATTCAAAAAAAACAAATAGAAAAATTTCTGGAAAATAGAAAACATTTCAACAAATTCAGCAGGGAAAAAAAATAAGGAAAAAATAAAAAAAAAAACAAACCTTAAAAACTCTGAAAATTAAAAATATTTTCGAAAATTGAAAAAAAAAAGAAAAGATAAACACAAAGAAAAAAATTTAGAAAATTAGAAAGACATTAGAAAATTCACCACAATTGATAAAAATAAAATTAAAAAATAATTCTTAAAACGAAAACACAATTCAGAAATTCAGAAAAGCTACATAATCAAATGGTTAGTCATTCTCATTGAAAGGAAATTAAAGAATTTTTTCTAAATTTTTCCAAAAAAAAAAAGCAAAAAATTTAGCGAAATAATTCAGAAATGTGGACGAGGGAGGGGATAAGATTGCGAAATATGGGAATCGTTTACCAGGGTATTCCGAGGTGTGAGGGAGGGAAGGTTGGGGTATTGGTTGAGGGATAAAGGCTTATGTGAGGAAGGAGTACTTGTGTAAGGAGGTGATGGTGGGGTGGATCTGGGGAGACGAGGTGGAGGTTTTCGTTGGGGTTTCGAGGGCTGTTATGGCGGCGGGTTATCGTTGGCGGTGGATGTTTAGCATCGGTGGTGCAGGGACAGGAGAGATGGTTAGGGTTAGGTGGGACGAAGAAAGGGGAGAAAAAAGAAGAAAAAAACAAAACGAAACTTTGCTTTTTTCCTAAATGTCACGCCGCCGCCGCCGCCGCCCCCCCCCCCCCCCCCCCCCCGGCAATATTTTGAGAAACTTTCAAAAAGGCTCAATTTGACGTGCACATGACTTTCACAATATAAATTCTGTCAAAAAATTAACGGTCAGGATTAATTCTGCACATTTTTGCATCTTGTGAGATTAAAAGTGACTAGAAGATTTTATTTTTTATTTTTTTGGGGGAGGGGGTGGGGATGGGTGTAATTGAAGGAATGAGAATTTTAAACACTTCAAAAATAAAAATAAATTAAAAAAGAGAAAGAAAAAGGAATTTAGGTCACACCCAAGCATACCATATTTTAATTGATTCTTTTATTAATTGAAAGTTACATGTTCAAATAGTCTTTTTAACTAAAATATTAACGTAAAAAATACTTCGACACTTTGAGCGCGTATATGTGAAACTCATTTTAACTTTCTTAGAAATAATGTTACGAATAGGATTTTATAAATTACAGGGGGCGTTATACAACTGTACTATATAAGAAACGCATCTTGATCATTTAACAACTTACATGCTTTAGAAGCTTACCAAAAGAAAACTTACATGCTTTATAAACCTCCACCCCACGGTTTACTTGAAGGCTTTGATTCAAGAAAAAATCTTGAAGAGTTCTTAATTTAATTAACCCAGGAACTCCTGTTCTCAGATATCACTACTAGTATTGGTGTACATTAACCCGCGTATTTCGTCTGAACTGCTCAAACCGAGTCGGCGCGCCTAAAAAGTCGCCGATTTAATCTTCAAATATTAGTGGCAGTTTGATAATGTACAATCGACATTTTCCAAGTCAGGTGTTAGCATTAATAATTTTAAATCGTCTAACCCATAACTCGACCTCTAATTACATATGTCTTACATTTATAACAATATATATATATATATATATAGAGAGAGAGAGAGAGAGAGAGAGAGAGTGTTATGAATTAGCACCAAATTTTATAATATATGCATACATACTCTCTAAAGATAGTTGTTCTGTAAATATTACATACTGGTTATATGTTTATTTGGGCAAACAAATTGAATACCTTTTTGAATGCTTATTTTTATTTGGTTTGAACAAAATGTTCATTTTCCTAATTTTTAGGGTTACTTGCACTAACTACCAATCTTATTTAGTGTAATTACATATCGTCCCGCTTATTTTGGGCATATAGCAGACACTTCACCTCTTATAATAAAACTTTACAATTGCTCCATTCCATTGAAATTAAATGGCTCAAGTCATTAAAAATTATTTTCATATTTCCTACTTTATACCCTTTCCTCAGTCAGCTATTTCTTTAACCCAAAAACCTCTGAGGGGGGTGAATGTAAGTTTTCAACATTAAAGAGCATAAAATTGTAACTTTTGGTTTTTAAATACACATTTTGTAAAAAACTTGTTAGTATCATATAATGAAGTGCAAATTCGAATTTATGTTAATTTTAAATAATTCAAATGAACTTAACTGAGCAATTAGGGGAATACACTCCCCAAAGATAGTATCAAATGTGGGTCGAAATAGCATACCGGATACTATGCTGAATCTTTTGATTTGGCTAGATTATTTTACAAAATTTATTTCGACTTTTGGTCACGCGAACTAATAAAATTTTTCCTAAAAAGTTAAAATAAGGAGCCAAATTCTTTTTAAAAATAAATATCAAAAAATTTATATAAAAATGAAATTTTGTATGTGCTTCAATACGATATGACAAAAGAACCTCAATACTAATGAAATTGAATACCAAATTCTTTATTAAATGAAAACAAATATCGAATTTCGGATAATTTTAGAATCAATATCGGGTTTGACTAACGATAATTAGTCGTAAGGAGGTGAATGTAAAGTTTTCGTATTAGAGGGGAGTGCCAATTATATGCTCAAAATAGGTGGGGTGAACTGTAATTACACAAGATAAGAATGGTAGTTTTTTCATTTTATTTTTATTTTTTTAAAACTAGGGTAGGGTAGTCATTTTACACTTTCCGTCAAGTTTGCCTGATGGCCGTTAATCACAGGGGGACGATTGTAATGTTTTGTTATAAGAGGTGGGGGGGGGGGGGGGTTATTATGTGTCCTAAATAACCGAATTATACTGTAATTATACTAAATAAGAGGGGCAGTTAGTGTAATTATCCTTTTTTTATCAACACCCCTTGTTCTTGTCTCTCCGCCTTATAGAAACATAAAAACGATAAAAGAAAATACTTTCGATAAATCGAAAGTCCTACAAGAATAAATCTTGCCCTACAAGAATAAATAGTATCCCAAGCCTAGGCTCAATACTTTACTGATTCAAAACTGAATAATGAAAGTAAATACTGAAGACCCCTATTTATAATCATAAGGTAACTTGCTATGCAAGCTACTAACTCCTACTAGAAATAAAATAACTAGAACCCTAAACAAACTAAAAAACTTAATCAACAAGTAATTAAACAACTAACCTAACAAGACTCGAACTAGGGAATAAAATAACAAAATATAATTAACCAAATATGATTCTTTTTCTTCCTGTTTGAAATTTGTTTCACAACAATTCTACCCCCCTTAAAAATAGCCTTGTTCCCAAAGCTGAACCCGAGAAATTTCATCGTTGCCTAAAACATCGTCGGCGTGTGCGGCAAGCCAAAAGGCATGATTAAGAACTCATAGTGCCGACAGTGGGTGCCAAAAGCCTTCTTCGGAATGTAGAAATATTCAGACTGGGCTAGCCACTCAATAGGCCAGTTTCATTAAAAATAGGGAGTGTGGTGGCGATGTGGTTGAGTGTTTGTTGTGGGATGGTTTAGTGAAATTTGTTTGATGGCAGGGAGTTTGGTTTCTGTTGGTTGGAGGTTAGGGGCGGTGGTTTGCAGAATTGGGTGGTTTGGGTTGATGACAGGCAGATTGGTGATGTGTAGTGTGACTGGTGGGATAAAACTGGCAAGAGGTGATGGAACTTGAGTTGTGATAGCAGCGAGCAGGTCCTTTAAGTCCTTCAAGGTTGTCTTCATCTCAGATATCTCGCTCCGCATATGTTGCACATCCTGGTTGAGTTTCTCCTGATTCTTTTCCAAGGAGGTTAAACGTGATTCAGTTGATCCAGTCATGACGCTGACAAAAAGATCCGGCAGGTTGGACCAAATTGATAGGAACAGAAAAACGATAAAAGAAAATGCTTTCGATAATCTTGTCCTACAAGAATAAATCTTGTCTCAAACCTAAGCTCGATATTTTATTGATTCAAAACTGAATAATGAAAGTAAATACTAAAAAACCTTATTTATAATCAAAAGGTAACTTGCTATGCAAGTTATTGACTCTTACTAGAAATAAAATAACTAGAACCCTAAACAAACTAGGAAACTTAATCAAGTAGTAATTAAACTCCTAAAGTAACAAGACTCAAATTAGGGAATAAATTAACAAAATATAATTAACCAAATATGATTCTTTTTCTTCCTGTTTGAAATCTGTTTCACACCGCCATTCAAAATTTATTAATTAAATTTACAAAAATAAATGTATTATTTAATCTTTTACTTATTAGACGTGTGCATTATAATTAAACTTCCATAACCCACTGGCCCATCAACTCTTTAGCTAAATACCTTGAATTTAATCAACTCAAATTGCTCATTTTCAAAGATAATTGTGTGATTCTGATTTAATATTTTGCCAGGCACATATAACAGTTTCAGTTGTTTTTTTTCATAAATCCATTCGAACTTGACCAGCAGCCGCTAATTCCTACCAAACATTCTAGTTGGTAGTGTATTCTTCATAATTGCTTTGTACTAATTGTGTAAGTTTAAAGTTATACAAAGTCACATAGACAATTACTAAAACAAAATGGAAAATATAAAACTAGCAAAAAGCATGCATCCAATAGATGGTGCAGGTGATCGATACCTGCAGGACCACAAAATGGATAAGCATTGAACTCTCCAATGTCAATCAATGGATCCCACAAAAAGTACAGAGTACAAATGCACTGTTAATTTATTGAATTGAAGTTTATAGTAGGACTAAAGTAGTATTTTTTTGAATTGAAGGGGGCCATTCCATAGCCCTTGAAAATTTCTAATTGACACTTAGGTGTACTTGGTTGACAACCTCAACTATGAAAAAAAAATTAATATTTCTTCTCTCATTAACAAGTTTGGCCAACACATCATCAAAAAACATTTAGAAAAATATCTCAAAATTCTAACTGATTTTGAAGAAATTCTTGCAAAAAAAACAAAGAGTATATTTTTATTAGTCATGATTTGATAGTTCACTTATGGATTAAAAAGCTTTTTTCGGTTATTTCACAACATCAAGAGACAAATTAATCATATATTTTAATGTAAAATAACGCAACATGCAAAATAAGATGCATTTTGCCTATTTTTTATGTCTAAATTGATGAGTTCAACTAAGATATATTTACGAAAAACCTAAACTTCAATCCAAACAAATTTCTCACAACAAAAAACATATAACATCAACTATAATCATTACATGTTTTTCTCATAAAAGAAACTTATCAAAACACACTTTTAATATCATATTTTTATCTCTAATAATATCTTTTCTCATTTTCATTATGATAAAAAATTCTCTGATATGGATATGTCATCCAAAATGGATCTTATTTTGCACGCTGCATTATTTTGCATTAGCATATGTGATTAATTTGGTTCTCAGTGTTGGGAAATAGCTGGAAGAAATTTTTTCAATCGATGAGTAACTGTTAAATAATGAATTGTAAAAATCTATTTTTACTCTCCTTTTTTTTTCAAGAATTTCTTCTAACTTAGCTAGAACTTTGAGATTTTGTTTAGAAATTTTTTTGATGATGTGTCTACCAAACACATTATTAAAAAAAAAAACTCTTAAAAGTATTTTTTTTTATAATAGAAGTTGCCAACCAATTAGGGTTCTCTGAAAATAAATAGTTATTCAGGGGAAAGCCAACTATGTCTATAAGTAATGCAACTCCAATTATATTGATTATATTAAACAAAAGAACAAACTATTTCTTAAATTTTATTGTTGAATAATTTGAATTATGAAAAGTGTGTTTATATGACTTTTGCATAATAAATTCGAACACCATAAGTATACGGGATACTAAATATTATATGATCCTATTAATCCACGTTCAGAGTAGATGAGTTTAGCATTTAGAATTTCTCAAATCGGACTTGCAACGAATGAGAAATTAAGGCAATGTTTGGTTATGTTTCCATACCATGTTTGGTTCACAAAATATTTGGTCAAAAATACACTACTTTTTTGGTAAAAAAAAAGCATAATAATTATTTTCCATCTTTCTAAACCTACTTTGTCCCTACGCTCCTCTCTATGTGCTCTCTCTCTCCTCTCTAACAAACAAAAGTTTCATGATTTGACTGCTACAGTAACTTTTGTTTCCTCTGGAAACAAAACCAAACATTATCTTACCAAAAAAGCACACCCAAAAACCAACTCCCAAAATAAAATCAAACACAATTTCATCAAACACGCACGTGTCCCCATAAATTTCTCACCAATAAATCTCACCAAAATACCATCCCAAAACATAACCAAACATAGCCTAAGTGTTAAAGTGGGGTATTTAAAAGAGTTTATCCCACATAGGAATAAAATCACCACTGAAGTGGGTTTATAATTTCATGTCTTGGGGTAAAGGGCTGGCTTTTTGGCTCATCTCAACTTTATGGTCGACGCGCCGTCGCCGCCCGCCTGGACCGGGCTGGGACAGATTGTTAGGTGTATGCCCTCAATGCCAATGATGAATTAGATTTAGTAGGGCATTGATAAATTATTTTGTACAAACGATAATATTTTTATTTATAGAATAAAGGTATTGGTTTTGTTCATGTAAAACTCAATGACATTTAATTGTATTGAACAAATAGTCCTTGAGTATTGAAGATACACTTTCTACCTCTTATATGGATAATAGGAGGCACTGGAAGAGTCAAATGTTTAATCTCTTAATAATGGTTCGCGAGTTAAGGGATTTAATTGGGCATTAAAATTCAACTCGTATGACACCTGCTTTGACAAGGAGTGTCAATCGAACACTGATTAGATAGTGGGAGTTTGTGTCATGAATGTAGTTAATGGAATTAACATATTTAAACTCGACCGGCCTTAATCCAATCACATGGGTAGTTACTCTTTGACAGTCAATGGTGTGATTAAGATTGCGATAATATGTGTCGACTTTTGACCTGAGGAGTCATTTACAATGTGCTTGTAGTATTGGATATGTTACCAGAGTAGTTAGACCCGTATCACCTGATAGGTGAGGTCAAACTCGAAGTACGATTCATATGGTGCATTCAGCATTGTAAGATAACTGCCAATATGAGATTCACCGTCTCGATAGTAAATGAGCATATGACCTGTACTATCATAAGTAATTGAAATTATAAGTCTTTGGCCAAAGCATATAAACTAACTAGTGATGGTCACTGAGGGTAGTTTGTTAATTTCACATTATTATGATTACTGAGTACAGTATCAAGTTCTATGAGTTTGACACACCATGGCTCTTACTTGATCGGACCACGTCGGTGAAGAGTTTATAGCATATGGTAATCATAATCAAGGTTCGTGATGATGTATTCATCTTGTATTCAATTGGGCTACGATTGGTTTCCACGGTGCTAACTAGGTGACAACATTATCCTTGGGTATCCTCCCATTGTAAATTGAATCGAGCCTAGAGAGTAGCGCTATGTGAAGAAAAGGAATTATTTTCTATGCTAAGGGTATTTTAGTAAATTCACATTAGATGTGATTGACTAACAAAATGGATGACATGATTTAAAAAAACATATTTAATTAGATCAAATAAATTAACTAAATCATTATTCATAAGTTAAATTAATTAGAATTAATTTATACAGGATTCACAAGTTGTACCTCTTGGCGTTTCACAGGGCTCAAATGGTTTCATCTATCAAGTCCTCTTCTGCTCCAATTCTGGATCAATGGTCTTTCCTTGTTAGTCCATGCATCAAACTTAATTTTGACGGGGCTTCGTTTCACTATGAGGTTGGTATTAGTTTAGGTGTGATCGCGTGCAACTTGGACGGTGTCTGTGTATGTTGGCTCACCTGTTTTTACCCTTTTGTTGAAGATTTGGAACATGCCAAGGCCTTAGCCGCTAGGGAAGATTTGGAGAGAGCCATTCGTCGGGGTTGGCGATATGTGTCTATTGAAAGGGATTGTGGCGTTATCTTGTCTAGAATTCATTGTCCTGATACGGAGTATTCGTTTGTTTCTTCTTTAATTTCAAATATTAAGTGTTGCGGAGTACTCATTTGTTTTTTCTTTAATTTCAGATATTAAGTGTTTGTCGAGTTCTTTTATTTGTATTTCATTTCATCAAGTTAAAAGGTTGGGTAATTTTGTTGCCCATGCTTTAGCCAGGTTAGCATCTTTTAGCCAGGAGGGGTCTGATGATCCTCCATCCTCTTTGCCGTCTACTCTATTTTCGGATCTTTATGTTGGGTGATTAATATATGATGTTGAGTTTGTTTCAAAAATACAAAAAGTTAGATTTTATAGTAAAATAATGACCGTATTTCGTAGAAATTCTTTAAAATGTGCAATTTTGATAAAATATATCATTTGAAACCATACATGTGAGATTATAAAGAAATAAAAAGAATATTTAAAATTAATTTTTACATAACATAATCAAACATAAGATATTTAAATAAATATAAATAATTCAATATTGTTTTAGATTTGGGAATATTTCAAGTTTCGAGAAAGTTTCAGGAAATTCCGAGTTTAGATTGCAATTTTGATGGATATTTTCTAAAATAATTTTAATACTGTTTGAAGTTTTGGAAAGTTTCAAATTTCAAATTTCAATTAAAAGATTGGGGAAAAATTTTAGTTTCGGTCAAATTTTTGGTGAATATTATGCAAAATCAGATTGAAAGGGAGATTTTGCGTTATGACCTAAAGAAACTCGACATTTCAATTGAAATTTTGATAAAAATTTAAGACTTACCATATAGAAACAATAGACAAGTGGAATAATTTTACCACAAATGATTCTAAACGCAGGGACGGAGCTAGGAATTACACTGAGGGGGGGCGAGATTTTTGTGAGTTTCATTTGCCAAGTAGCCAAAGGATTGTATGGGGTACGCTATATGTATGCAAAAAAATTGAAGATTAGGTTTAGTAAGAACACTTTTGACAAACTTTGTACTCTATACCTCTTTTGTTAATAGTGCAATTCTCTTATCCTCTCCTGTGTGTGGGGTTGGGTTCTATTCCCTGGGTGCTTCGTGGCAGCGGAATTTAAAATTTAAACGTACAACCACCCGAAACAGGAATAATGGTGTGCTCGATTATGCTATAAAGAAGGTTACGAGAATTTTTACCTTTTCGATTAAATTCTCGCAGCAACCAGTTTGATCTTTTCAACCCTGCGGTGCAATTCCACACTATTTCTTGGAGGAAATCGCGCGTCAATTGTATCCCCGGTTTTAGTGCTCCAAACATAGCAACTCTAAGATGTATCCACACCTCGTTCAAGTCACCACCTACTTTGTTATTGATGCTAGCCAACGAAATAGATCTAAGTCTAAAACCTAGGCTTGATTATGTGAAGGGATGGAATATGTGCATCGTTAAGTTCAACACATGAACAAAACGATGTCGTATTGGAATAGGAAGGGTCCGACTTTTGCTTAAGGATGACAAGAAAAACTTTCTTCTTTTTCCAGCTTGGGGTTCGAATTTTACACTCTTGGAGGCTTAGGGTTTTTGTCTTGCATTCTCATATATATAGAATAGGAGTCCTAGAATCCTCATTCAACTGCAAGACTTGGAGAAGAACAAAATCCATTTCTTCTTCACCAAGAATTCTAATCACAGCTGGATTTGGGCCAAAAATTCGGCCAATACCTATAATTGGAGTCTAAGAATTAATTCTTGACTCCATATTTAATTATGGGCTAAACCCATCATCTAAATATTCCCATATAATTAAAACATGTTAAATTATATTTACTTATTCCAATTGGCTTATTTATTTAACTTGGGCCAAGCCCAACTAAATAAAATACTTGAATTCTACTAGGTCCATTAATTTAATTAATTCTACAAGATTAATTAAAATAGTCAAATTAATTGAATCGTCTCAATTCATTCATATTCCATATTAGGAAAGGACTGGACTTTTCTAATTTCCTCAATTTCCTCAAATTGATTATCACATCACTTAAGCAATGACTCTCACGAGTTAAGTGTGTGAACCCTTAGGCTCGTCTACTATCTAATAGTAAGTACACTTTCCTAAAGTGCTAGTGTGCTTTCCTGAAATAGAAAGTACTAGATTAAATCATTCCTTTGATTTAATCAAGCCTCGAATTAATCATCACATTAATTCTTGGCACTTACAAATCGTGGTTAATGTCTAGCAACGGGCCACGAAGACCTAGATAAAACAAAGATAAAGATACGCCTTTCATTATCTTGATCCTTGTATAAGTAAGATCCCTCCATCTAATCTCCCGATTGAATCTAGAGCAGTGGCTAAGGTTGAAGCTCTATTAATTCAATAACTATGTTTCCCAAATACAGTGAGATCGACTTTCGACTATCTAAACAAGGAAACCCTACGCCTCTTTAGATATCATACTTCGGCCGAAGATTCCCGAAGTCGATTCACTATGTAAACATAGGAGATTCACTGACATGACTAATGTCAGAGATAGATCCCATCTTGATTCTCACGTGCCTTCGTACAAAAGTAGCCTATGTCTGATTTTGACCATTTTTGATCATCTAAGTAATCATGTAACAAACCAAGACATGTTCAATTGTGTATAAGACATCCAATGGAACCTCAGGTTCTAAAGATTACTCTTATACTACAAGATCACTGGAAGTTCTAGATTCGACTAAGATTTCATTTAATGGAACTGCCATGGGGTTGTTCACTATACCTATTCCCACAATAGGAACCCTTATATATGCATAGGATTTCACCGTGCCAATATCTTTGGAACGAGATACACTCTATCAAGAGTATGCATCTTATAAGCAATTCTTTTGGGTCTCATTGATATCCCTTCATTTTGATGAGCCCATTCACGACTTGGAACATATGTTTAAGGATCATAGCCTTAGAGACATATTCCATCATTGCCATTCTTGATGCGCAATGACGTCCCATAGGTATGTGTGATCCTTTGGGATTTTATTCTATGTTAAGACCAGGCTATATACATGAATAAAGAATGCCAAAAGATTAAATTTATTTATATGAAAAAGATCGTTCAGCTAGAGTTATTATTACATAGAATGGCGCCCAAAATTGGTGCACTGGGCATAAACTCTAAAATTGGTGCACTGGGCATAAACTCTAAAATTGGTGCACTGGGCATAAACTTCCTTCCATTGATTTTACAAAAGGATAATCTTAAAGTTACGAAACCAATCTTCAAAGTTGAGACTAGTTAGTTTGTTTGTTTCGAGAATTGTTTTGAATGGATTAGACATATCGTGTTATCTGCAAAATGTACGAGGCAGGCGATAAGTAATGGATTTTCAAATAAAGTTCTTATACAATTTAGTCTTTAACTGTACATGTCTCCCACTATTGTTCCAAATCCCACCACTCTCTTGGTGTGATTCGAAGAATATTTAATTCTTTAGTGGGCTAGAGATCTATCCAAACTTCATCCTATGCCCCATTTTCTGAGCTAACATTTGACTAGTTTGAATAGTAGCCTTATCGGGCCTTCCATCTTCCTTGAAAGTTCTCAAGATCTTTTTCCTCATCTTTCGCATGTGCCCCATTTTCTGAGCTAACACATCGTAGTCGATGTTAGGCTCGACCCATCAAATATCCCGTGGTCAATCATCAATTTCATTACCCCCATTTTCGGAGTTAAGTAATGAAACTAATGATCCAACAGGGCATCATATGCTTAGTAATGCTCACAACCTTTCTTAGGTTCAACCCACCCCATTTTCTAAGCAAATGGATTTGAACTTCAGCGGCATATCACATGGCAATTACTTATGATGGAAGGAATGGAAATGGAACTCCAATTCTATTCCCACATTAGCCTAATATGTTTCAAGGAGGGAATTACATTGCATACAAATAGGTCTCATCAGTATTACAATTATCTTGTTTAGTTATCTATCCTATGCATGCATCTCACAACACATCACATATCGTATCGGAAAGATAAATAAACATACCACAAAGCGGTAAATCGAGGATGAACCACCTTGAGCCCTAACCTACTAACCCACTGAGCCAAAGTGGGCCAGGACATTCTAGAAAGTAAAAACAACTAGACTATTACAATGGTTTCCACCACGGCATACAAGTCTTCAAGTCTTGACTTCGCCTTCTCGCTCCGTCTTTGATTACATAGTCTATCAACTACTACTAGTCTACTTAACAGAAAAGTAAAAGCCAAACCGGCTATTTTTACAACTCTATAATGTTACATACAATGAAAACCAAACAACATAGACTAGGCTCGTGGTTCATCCCCATCACATAAGCATGCCATGCAAAAAACATATATATATGCGATATCCAAAATTTACTCATCCGTCGTCTAAACAAAATTCAAATTTGATCGGGATAATATCGATTTCCAATTTCCAAAACCCTTTTTAAAAAATTACAAGTTTTAAAACAATCAACTGGGGTCAGGTTCTTGGGTTACCCGACCTTTCAGCATTAAGAACCGAGAAAAAATTTCGACCAGAGTCTGCTGGCCACGCTCGGGCGCTGGCAGACCCACGCCCAGGCACTGACCTGGCCGATGCCTGTGCTCTAGGCGCGGGCGACAACACCTGTTACTGTACGGGATTTCTCCCCTTTTCATTTATGAGTGATTCATTTAGTCAATGATGGATGAATTCGATCCCACCTCAGGCCAGGTATAATCACTCGACAATTGAGCCTTCGGCCCGATCATCTTGCGACGTCTTACCACCGGTGATTCCAAAATCATCCTTCATCATCCAAATAAATCCACGCACACCCAAGACTCATCTTTTTCAATTGAATTTTTCAAAACCAAAATCGTTTTCACAAAAAAAATCAATTATATCCCAATCAAAAAATCAATTATTCTAAACGACGAACGCATTTTTAACATGCACCAATTTACATACGCGTAAGTAAAACATGCCAACACAAAATATAACTTAATCTAGCCAACCATGGCTATGATACCACTGTTGGGTTGGGTTCTATTCCCCGGGTTGCTCGTGGCAGCGGAATTTAAAATTTAAACGTACAACCACCCGAAATAGGAATAATGGTGTGCTCGATTATGCTATAAAGAAGGTTATGAGAATTTTCACCTTTTCGATTAAATTCTCGCAGCAAGCAATTTGATCTTTTCAACCATGTGGTGTAATTCCACACGATTTCTTGGAGGAAATTGCCCGTCAATTGTATCCCCGATTTTAGTGCTCCAAACGTCGCACCTTTAAGATTTATCCACACCTCGTTCAAGTCACCACCTACTTCGTTATTGGTGCTAGCCAACGAAATAGATACCTAGGCTTGATTATGTGAAGGGATGGAATATGGGAATCGTTAAGTTCAACACATGAACAAAACAATGTCGTATTGGAATAGGGAGGGGCCGATTTTTGCTTAAGGATGAAAAGGAAAACTTTCTTCTTTTTCTAGCTTAGGGTTCGAATTTTACACTCTTGGAGGCTTAGGGTTTTTGTCTTGCATTCTCATATATATAGAATAGGAGTCCTAGAATTCTCATTCAACCGCAAGACTTGGAGAAGAAGAAAATTCTTCACCAAGAATTCGAATCCCAGCTAGATTTGGGCCAAAAATTCGACCTTAATTGGAGTCCAAGAATTAATTCTTGACTCCATATTTAACTATGGGCTAAACCCATCAACTAAAGATTTGCATATAATTAAAACTCATTTAATTATATTTACTTATTCCAATTATCTTATTTATTTAACTTGGGCCAAGCCCAACTAAATAAAATACTTGGATTCTATTAGGTCCATTAATTTAATTAATTCTACAAGATTAATTAAAATAGTCGAATTAATTGAATCGCCTCAATTAATTCATATACCATATTAGGAAAGGACTAGACTTTCCTATTTTAAATTGATTAATCACATCATTTAAGCAGTGACTCTCACGAGTTAAGTGTGTGACCCCTTAGGCTCGTCTACTATCTAGTAGTAAGTACACTTTTCCAAAGTGCTAGTGTGCTTTCCTAAAATAGAAAGTACTAGATTAAATCATTTTTTTGATTTAATCAAGCCTCGAATTAATCACCACATTAATTCTTGGCACTTACAAATCGTGGTTACTGTCTAGCAACGGGCCACAAAGACCTAGATAAAGACAAAGATAAAGATACGCCTTTCGTGATCTTGATCCTTGTATAAGTAAGATCCCTCCATCTAATCTCCCGATGGAATCTAGAGCAGTGGCTAAGGTCGAAGCTCTATTAATTCAATAACTATGTTTCCCATATACGGTGAGATCGACTTTCGACTATCTAAACAAGGAAACCCTACGCCTTTTTAGATATCATACTTCGGCAGAAGATTCCTAAAGTCGATTCACTATGTAAACATACGAGATTCACTGACAAGACTAATGTCAGAGATAGATCCCATCTTGATTCTCACATGCCTTCATACACAATTAGCCCATGCCTGATTTTGCCCATTTGTGATCATCTAAGTAATCATGTAACAAACCAAGACATGTTCAATTATGTATAAGACATCTAATGGAACCTCAGGTTCTAAGGATTACTCTTATACTACAAGATCACTGGAAGTTCCATATTCGACTGGGATTCCATTTAATGGAACTTCCATGGGGTTGTTCTATATACCTATTCCCACAATAGGAACCCTCATATATGCATAGGCTTTCACCGTGCCAATATCTATGGAACGAGATACACTCTGTCAAGAGTATGCATCATATAAACAAGTCTTTTGGGTCTCATTGATATCCCTTTATCTCAATGAGCCCATTCACGACTTGGAACATATGTTTAAGGATCACAGCCTTAGAGACATATTCCATCATTGCCATTCCCTATGCGCAATGACGTCCCATAGCTATGTGTGATCCTTCGGGAGTTTATTCTAAGTTAAGACCAGGCTATATACATGAATAAAGAATGCCAAAAGATTAACTTTATTTATATGAAAAAGACCATTCAGCTAGAGTTATTATTACATAGAATGGCGCCCAAAATTGGTGCGCTGGGCATAAACTCTAACACCGTGGACGTAAGCAACTGCTAAACCACATAGAAATAATATTTGATACATTTTTCATAACTAATTAAATAAAATATAGTTTTAAAACTAAAATAGAAAATGGTCCTAATATTAAATATAACAAAATATAAAAAGCCTAAGAAGTATGTTTGGAGGGGAAAGTTGAAGGAAAAAATTTGAAGTCATAACTCATACGTCAAATTTGTTAGGCTTTCGTGAATGATGCATATATACGAAAGTGTACTTTAGCTTGATATTTGGATATATGAGCCGAAATATATAGTTGTAGCCCATTTGAGTTTAAAAGGTGGCAAGCTACTTCACAAATTACCATACATATGGGCTATTCTTTAGTGTTAGGAAATTTCATGTTAGATGTTTTGATGATGAAAAGATAGGACTTTATGTTAGACCCCAAATATAATGTAAGTTTATGTTTTCATAGATCAATTGTATAAGAATTTGAAGGTATGTAAGTTTTATTAAGCTTATAATTTTTATCTTTGTAGATTTTAGACTAATTATTAGATACCGAATCGCTAATAAAATTCTGGGTGAGTCTATTAGAGAAGAAGTTGAAGATCAGCATCTGAAGTTAAAAGAAGATTATTTGTCTTAGCGTATGTCAAACGCTAAAGGACTATTTTAGGATTTATGGATCAAGTGCTCAAAACTCTCCAGCGATCAATATCAGATTCACCTCAAATAAATCCTCATGTCATAAAGGACTTAAATGCAATCATTCAACGGACATTTATTTCCAACGGGAAATAAATTAAAAAATTCATTAAATGCCTGATAAGAGCATTAAATATGATAAGCTATTATGACTTGTGGACAAGCTACCTTTTTTACTAGACTGTCAAGATTTCAGAGTTTATAGTTGCTCCCGTCCAATCGAAACCAGCAGGATTTCAGGAATGTCAGAGAAAAGGCAGATTCACGCGCTACATAAAAAGAACGCACTCACATGTGTCCAACGGACAATTTCAAAGAATAGCCTATAAATACCTCATTCCAGCAAACCCTAAACAGAGAGAGACATACGTACATACACAAGAAAACTTTGCTGAAATATTATCTCAAGAAAATCTTAGAAACTCCATAGCTAAAAAAATTTCAAGCTTATTACATACATTTCAGACAGTCACAAATATCTCAAACATCCTCCAAAGAAGAAACCTAAATTCTTACTGAGATATTCCAAGTTGTTTGATCTTTCCAAAACAAACAAAACCTGTGTGATAAAACCCTCAACCTTTCATCTGAGTGAGAAAGTTGTTGAAACCCATTACAGGCAGTATTTCTGAGTGAGAGAAGCTTGTAGAAAAAGATCTTCATTGGTGCTGAAATCTGTGTGTTCAAGGAGCCCGATATCATTTTTCATCTCTTTACTATATTGTAGAAGATTCTGTGTGATTCTTTGATAATCAACCTAATAAATTCCCTCCAAGTGAAAAAGGAGAAGAAGGACGTAGCTGGGATTATATCACCCAGTGAACCTTGCAATTTCTTGTGTCATTTACTTTTATTATTATCTTATTTTATATTATCTTATTTATTCAGAAAAGGACAAGTTAAACTGCCAAGCGACTATTTAACCAAAACGAACGCTAAAGCTTTAAAATCATTTCCACTGTGCTAACCCTGATTAAGCGATCTAAGCGATTACCCTACTTTGGTAAATTGCTAAAATCACTATGTCTAAGTTATCTTTACTGAAGTGCTTGACCCAAGCGCTCAGCTTCCTAATCATTCTAATCTTTAAAAATGATATGAAACTTTTGAAGTCGAAAAAGACTTCAGTGTCTATTCAAGCCCCCCCCCCCCTTCTAGACCCTTTCGTATGCCACTTGGGACCACCAAGTGGTCTCAGAGTGATTAAAGTAGAAACCTAAGCGTTTCCGAGCTTAACTGCTTGTTTAGATCCATTTTTCTAAACTTAATCGCTTTAAATTTTCTCTTAAACATCTCATTATGGCTTTTAACAAAATGCCTAAATTGGTAGAGTCAAACTATGATTCTTGGAAACTTAGAGCATTCTTGTATCTATGTTCTTGCGATAATGAAATGTGTGATGTAATTTCAGATGGTCCCATTAAGATCATGAAAGTGATAACTCGAGCACCTGGAGCTGATGAAGCAACTCCATATGGATAAGCCGAAAAACCCAAATTAGATTGGATGCGAGATGATAGAAAAAAGGCAATCTAGATAATGTTGGAGAAAGTGCACTTTACTCAGCATTAGGAGATAATGATGCATTGTTCAACAAGATCAAGCAATGTAAGACTTCCAAAGAAATATGGGATAAGTTGGCTATCGTGTGTGAAGGTTCAGCACAGATTGTGTGAAGGTTTAGCATAGATGAAGGAAAACAAACTTTCCATAGCCATGCAAAGATTTGAGCATTTCAAGATGCAGCCCAATGAGACACTAGAACAATTGGATGCAAGGTTTACTTTGCTCATTACAGAGTTAGCGTTATTAGACAAGGAGTTGACCAACAAGGAAATGGTCAATAAGATTTTCAGAAGTCTTCCAAGCAAGTATTTAATTAAGACTGTTGCTATGAGAAAATCACAGACATTGGAGACTCTTACTCTAGAACATGTGTTTTTAGAGTTACAGTCATTTCAGTTCGAATTGGGTAAAGTCAGCGACACATCGACTTCAATGACTGAATCAGGAGCTTTAATCGCTACCACCAAAAGTAAGGGTAAAGCGATTAGTGAGGTGAAATCAACGGAATCCAATGAAGAAAAAGAGATGGCTTTATTAGTCAAGAATTTTCTAAGATATGAAAAGAGAAATCCTATTGGACAAACCTCATTTCAAACCCCTCCCCTTGCTCCAGCGCCTCAGTATCAAGCGCCAATATATTCTGCACCTCAACCAGTAGCGCCAGTTCCTTATCAAGTGCCTACAACTCCTACTCAGAATCTCTCAGCGCCAGTTGTTTCAAAGCGATTAACCACTGAATAGAAAATGAAAACTAATTTGTGTTATAATTACAGGAAACCAGGGCACTACCAGGCAAATTACCCTTATCCAAATGTGTCTAAGCCCACGAGGCAAGACTATGCAGATGAAAACCAATTCAGGAGCAACCTTCGTCAACAAGGTTTGCTAGCAGAATCTGAACCATTTTTCGTACCTGAAGAGGATTTGGAATCATCAGATGAAAGTAGTGATGATGAGCCAACAAGCGACTCAGCGTTGATTTGTCTCATGGCAAGAGATGATGAAGAGTCTGACGATTCGCTACCTGAGGTAACCACTGAATTATCTCATCTTTTTCTTATGATGAATTACTTGACAAAGTTAATGAATATTATAAAGATTTTCAAGATGCCGCCAATATAAATCAAAATCACTTCGCTATTATCTCATCACTCACAAGTGATAAAGTAACGCTCAAAGCAGAGTTGCAAGTTCATCAACAATGCATTAAGAAGAACCAATCGCTTGAGAGTGAGATTACTCAATTGTAAAGCGATCTTGATATAATAGTCAAGAGAGAAGCTGATCTGATCACTAGACTTGCCAAATCGGAGCAGCTCGTCTCATCATTATCAAAAGCTTCAAGAAAGTTGGATAATGTGACTGAGGTAACAAGATGTTTGGTGAAAAGACCAGTTTAGGATGCAATAAATTTGGTAAACAACCAAATAAATCTAACGTTACGGCGAACAACAAAGTAAAGGGTGTCTTATTTGTTGAGAAAGGTTCACAAAGTCAAACGCTAAATGAACCAAGTGACAATGGTACTTGGCCAAATAAAAAAGCCAACGCTAACTTAGGCAAGGGTAAGGCGAAAGCAAATGATCCACAAAGATGGGTTCATCTAAATGCCCAAAAGGCTAGGAATAAATCTGACCACTATGAATCAAGTGCTAAGCGTCTAGCACCAAAAGTGCAACCCAAGCTAGCGCCAAGGAAATACCAGCGTTAATATTCAAGGCAGTCAAGAACATATTATCGATACTATGATAATTATGATTAGGACTATGATTATGATTACTATTATAATCAAGGATATTATTATACACCCAAGAAGCACACACAACACAATGTGAAACCCAAGAAGGCTAGTATTCCTACAATGAAGATTAGGCAAATATGGGTTCCTAAAGTTTTAATTCAAACCAAAGTCACTAACAATGAAGGACCCAAGACAACATGGGTACCTAAAAAGAATTAGAATTGTCCTTTAAATGCAGGTACCTAGAGCCAACACCGATACCTCAGTTTGGTACTTTAATAGTGGATCGTCAAGACATATGACGGGTTCCAAAGATCTTCTAGTCAACTATCGAGCTACCAACGGTCCTCAAGTTATATTCAGTGATAACTCCAAAGGTAAAACCAAAGGTATAGGTATTATGCATAGGGGGAACATCATGATTAGTGATGTATATTATGTTGAGGGTCTTAAGCATAATTTGTTAAGCATTAGTCAATTTTGTGATAAAGGCTTTGAAGTAAAATTTTCAAGTGACTACTGCAATGTTAATGAGGCTAAGACTAAGTCTACTAAATTTAGAGGAAAAAGAACAAACAATGTGCATTTAGTAGATTGGGATTCTACAATTGATAACAACCCCACATGCTTTGTTGCTAAAAGTCAAAATGAATTGGGTTGGTTATGGCATAGAAAAATGAATCACCTCAACTTTAAGGCAATCTCTAAGTTAATATCGCTAAATCTAGTAGAGGGATTACCAAAGGTTTCCTTTCAGAAAAATCGCTTATGTGATGCATGTCAAATGGGTAAACAAGTTAAATCATCTTTTAAGAAGAAAGCGTGCCTATCTACTTCTAGAGTTCTTGAACTATTGCATCTAGATTTGTTTGGTCCTATTCAAATCATGAGTGTTAGTGGTAAAAAGTACTCACTAGTAGTAGTTGATGGATTCTCTCGCTATACATGGGTAGAATTCCTAGCAACCAAAGATGAAACTAGTGTCAAGTTCACATCTCTAATTCGTCAATTGCAAACATATAAAGATCTCAAGGTGACAAGAATTAGAAGCGACAGAGGAACTGAATTCACTAACCAATTTGTTGAGAAGTTTTGTATAGATTTTGGAATACTTCATGAGTATTCTGCCCCTAGAACACCTCAACAGAATGGAGTTGCCGAGCGATGGAACAGAATGCTTAAAGAAGCTGCTGAGATGATGCTTGCAGAGTCTAAGCTGCCTCAAAGGTTTTGGGCCGAAGCTATCAATACCGCTTGCTACACTCAGAACCGGTGTATGATCAATAAGCAACATGAAAAGACTCCATATGAGCTGTGGAAGGGACGTAAGCCTAACATTTCATATTTTCATGTATTTGGTTCAAAATGTTTCATTCATAACAATGGATCCCAAAGCCTGAAGACGTTTGATCCTAAAGCAGATGAGGAATTATTCTAGGCTATGCCAAAAATGGAAAGAGTTTTCGCATCTTAAATAAGATCAAATCAAAGGTTGAAGAATCCATTCATGTTGTGTTTGATGATACTAACCAAGAACCGAGATAGGTTAATCCTGATGATGTAGGAATTGAAGATCTTGCCAAACAAGCATCACAAATCAATCTTGGTGATGATAGTGATGATGATGAGGATGATGAGATCTTTGTGCCTATTCCTAAGATTACTCGTGAGGTTACTAATAATGATATTGTCAGAATCGCTGATGATTGTGAAGAGAATGATTATCAAGAGAAAATTAGAGCTGTGAATGATGCAGCGACTGCGCAGGAGACAAATGAGGGTCAAGCGATTGACAATCAAGAGTCTCTCAACCCATTCCAACCAGACCGTAAATGGCTTAGAGACCATCCACTAAAGCTAGTTATTGGAGATATTGAAGCACTTGTTAAAACTAGGTCCGCAATAATCAATGAGGCCATGTTCGCAAGTTTCCTATCTCAAATGGAACCAAAGAAAGTGGATGAAGCGCTCAATGATTCAAGTTGGGTAGAAGCGATGGAAGAAGATCTTAACCAATTTGAGAGAAGCAAGATTTGGACGCTAGTACCAAGACCAACTCACCAAGAAGTTATTGGAACTAGATGGATTTTTAGGAACAAGATGGATGAAGATGGCATTGTTATAAGAAATAAAGCCAGATTAGTTGCTCAGGGTTATTGTCAAGAAGAGGGTATTGATTTTGATGAGACGTAGGCCCCAGTAGCCCGTCTTGAAGCAATTAGGATGTTCCTAGCGTTTACCGCATTCAACAAATTCACAGTATACCAAATGGACGTGAAGAGTGCATTCCTAAATTGTAAACTCCAAGAAGAAGTCTATGTGGGGCAACCACCAGGATTCATCAACAACCATGGAAAAAGTATGGTCTACAAATTGGATAAGGCACTCTATGACCTTAAACAAGCACCAAGAGCATGGTATGACACTCTCTCTATCTTCCTTATATGTAAAGGCTTTTCAAAAGGCAGCGTTAATACAACATTATTTAAAATTACCCATAATGAAGATATTCTCTTAGTCCAAATTTATGTTAATGATATTATATTTGGTTCTACTAATAAGCGATTATGTGAGAAATTTTCGAAAATGATGCAAGAACAATTAAAATGAGCATGATGGGTGAATTAACTTTCTTCTTAGGATTACAAGTTAAACAACTCCCTAATGGCATATTTATAAACTAAACTAAATATACAAGAGATATGATTAAGAAATTTGGTATGGAAAACGCTTCATCTTCAAAAATTCCAATGATCTAAACGCTTAAGTTAGATAAAGATAAAAGTGGGAAGAAAATTGATATCACTAACTATAGAGGTATCATTGGATCACTTCTTTATCTTACCGCTAGTAGACACGATATTATGTTTTCGGTATGCATGTGTGCACGCTTTCAAGCTGATCCTAGAGAATCACACTTAAATGTTGCCAAAAGAATCCTTAAATACCTAAAAGGTACACAAAATGTGGGCTTATGGTATCCAAGGGACTCTCCTTTTGAACTAATTGGTTATTCAGATGCAGATTTTGCAGGATACAAAATAGATAGAAAAAGTACCAGTGGTACATGTCGATTTCTAGGTGATAGATTAATTTCATGGCATAGTAAGAAACAACAATCCATAGCGACTTCTACCGCTGAAGCAGAGTATGTAGCCACTGGGAGCTGTTGTGCACAAATCCTTTGGATGAGGCAACAACTTAGAGATTATGGAACAATCTTAGGTCCTACCCCAATCCATTGTGATAACCAAAGCGCTTTAGCTATGACTCAAAATCCTGTCCTTCATTTTAGAACCAAACACATTGACATTTGATACCATTTCTTGCGTCACCATGTTCAAAAGAAAGATATCTCCATGCACTTCATTGGAACTGACAAACAATTGGCAAATATCTTCTCCAAAGCGCGAACAACGCTTTCTCACTTTGAGAAGTGAATTAGGTATGATCGATTTAAACGCTTAAACCATAAAGCATCATATTTTATATTGGCATATAATTTAGGGGGAATCTACTTTAAATTTATGACCAAATTTTTTTTTGAAATAAGTTATCAATTTTAGGAGGAATTTTAAAATTGTACTTGTCTCAATCTGTGAGCGACTGTGATAAAAAATGACTTTGAAAATTTATGCATTGATCACTAGCGCTTATTTATTATGCATGACAAAATAAATCTCTAAAAGAATTAAATGAAAATATTCTTAAAAATCCAAGCGATTGATTTGTATCAAAAATCTTCACTCTTACGAATTTCACTTTATTAAAAAGACTTTAGCGTTTAAGAATATTCTCACTTAAACACTAAGTAATCTTTTTTCTAAAACTCATGCATAGTTTTCATCGCTCGAAAGTAGCGTGTGGATAAGTCCAAAAGATTAGATTTGATAACTGCCCACACGTGCTTATCATATCAAACTGACGGTTAATGATTCCTATCTAAAAACTAGGCGGTTCAGCAACTGCACATGTCTGAGTACCTGTCAGTGTACTACCAGGCCTGTGTGCCTCACACTAAAAATTTCAAAATTAAGTCGTATTCTTAGCGCTAGCGGTTTCGTCAACACCGCGGGAAAGAAAATTCAAGCGCTAAAGTTCTATGGAAGAAAGATGATCAGCGAATTGCTCAAACCAAGGAGACGTGGCGGTGCAGCGGTTCCCAAAGAAGAGCATGAGCGACTTCTTGCTGAAGGAGTTGTTCGCAGCGATGATGAAGAGCAAGCGACCTCGTCTTCATCATCTTCCTCATAAGAAGCTGTGGTGGTCAAGTGACCTAAAAGAAAAATCACTTTGAAAGTCGCTGAGCCATCAAAGCCAGCGAAGAAGCTGAAGCAGAAGCCGGAGCCCAAAAAGAAACAGAAGTCTCCTTCTCCTTCTCCTAAATCACCCTCTCCCCCACCTGTCTTCATCATCTCTCCAAAAGAGGACGAAGACGTAGAAGAAGTACCGCTAGCCCAAAGGCGTACTCCTTCATCCACTCCAGCTGCATCAACAAGCGCTCCAGCACAGCTAGCGCTTGAAGAACCAGCAAGTGTTCTTCCACCTCCTTCTGACACTGTTCCTGAAATCAGCTCGGAACCCAAAGCCTATACTCCATCTGAAAGGCTTTCCCGTGTTCGTGTTGGGTTTTCATTCGAAAAAGCATAAACGCGGCGGAAGGGATTTCAAAATTAAAAACGAAAACCCAATTGGTACTCTAATTCGCATAATTGAATCTAAAAGCGTATAACGAATAAAACTTACTCGTTAATATGAATATGATGATGGAGAAAAACTTCTTCTTCTCCAAACTCGAAATATTGAAGCTTCCAAATCTTCAATCCTTTGGTTTGATTCTTTAAACATGAACTTGATCCAAACAACGAAAGTACGTCATCTCTAAATCGTCACGCGCGGATCAACGAAAAATCCCCTTTTTTCTTTCTCTATGGTCGACGGCTAGGTATAGAGGAGGGGAGGAAAAAAAAATTTCTTTCTGAGAGTTGTGTATTCTTCTTCTTACTTGTTCTAAGTCAAATAGTCCTTATATACCTCATGACGTATTGAACAAGTCAAAACAAAAGAGCCCTAATATATGGTCTCTCAAAAACACCACATTGAGGCCCAGTAGGCATCCAATTGGACTCCATATTTAGCCCCGGGATTTGTTTTGTTTAATTAATTTCTTATTTCAATTAATAATTTATTGTATCCATTAAATAAATTAATTAATTAAATAACCAAATTAATTAGATAAATTAATTCATTAATATATTTCACAAGGAAATTAATTATAATTAATTATTTGATCTAATGAATAATTAATTATTTAATTTATCCAATAAATTAAAACTCCCAGAAGAAATAATAGAAATTCCTATTTCTTCATTTTTCGTTGTCAATCCTTTAGCTCGACTCTTTAGGTTCGTTTCGTTTGGCAATAAGAGGAAACCAAAGGAAGTGGGTAACACCTAGCCAGTCATGTGGCCCACTTCGTAACCCAAACAAAAATGAATGATAGGATCATTCCGAAACCTTTCAATTGTAAATACCGTATATGTATAAACCCTTTGTTCACGTTCCCCAGTCAAGTGAGAGTCATGGTTATGTCAAACTTACTGGACTTGACCATATGTGTAAATCATAATAAATACGACATCATTGAGATCGATTTAGTACCAAGCACAATCGTCTCGTTTGCGTTGGCCAAAAACTTTGATCTCTATTTATCTATACTTACATAAGGTACATACTCATTCACTTATGAGAGAACAAATCCCATATTAGTTATCTGCTAAGATTACCACTTGCCCATCAAGTCCGCATTTCGAGGTTGACCCCACCAAAGGGTGAATTGGGTCTAACTACTCTAGTGAAAGACTCGACGTCACAAGTGCATCTTCAGCCTGATACTTCAGGTCAAAGGTTCACATATACCTATTACGCATAATCAGTTCAGTCATTGACAGTCACAGAGTGAAAACCCATGTGACAGAACCGATGTGAGTCGTGTTCGAACATATCAGTTCCATTGACGTGTCTACAATCTTAATCTCCTATCATCCTATGATACCACAAAGGCACTCCCATGTCGGAGCTAAGATTGTACAATCTTAATTTTCTGCACTGCTATCTCTCCTCTGCCAACAATCTCCGTGATGATGTGAAATCTTCTCTCAATATGTTTGGATTTGTTATGAGACCTCGGTTCCTTGGCTTGCGCATCGCTCCATTGTTATCACAATAAAGTGGCAAAGGGACTGAGCACTAGGGACCGTTCTAAGTTCTCCAAGAAAATTACTCATCCAAACAGATTCTTTCGCTGCCTCTGAGGCTGCTACATACTCTGCTTCAGTGGTGGAATCAGCAGTTGTGCTTTTCTTGGTGCTCTTCTAAGACACCTCTCCACTATTGAGAGTAAAAACAAACCTTGAAGTGGATTTTCGGCCATCAACATCAGACTGAAAGTCTGAATCAGAATAACCTTCCATCTTCAGGTCTCCACCTCCATAGATGAGAATCATATCCTTAGTTCTTTTCAGATACTTTAGGATATTCTTCACAGCTATCCAATGTTCCTTTCCCGGGTTTGCTTGAAATCGACTCACCACGCTCACGGCATAGGCAATGTTGGGTCTAGTACACAGCATTGCATACATCAGGCTACCAACTGCAGAAGCATAGGGTACATTACTCATCTCTTGTCTATCTTCCTCACTTTGAGGACACATAGACTTGGATAAGTGTACTCCATGCCTCATGGGAAGAAACCCTTTCTTAGAGTTGTCCATCCTAAACCTCTTTAGGACTTGAGAGAGGCCTATCATTCTATTTGTTCTATCCCTGTAGATACGAATTCCTAGAATGTATGTGGCTTCTCCCAAGTCTTTCATGGAAAACGTACTCGAAAGCCATTTCTTGACAGTGGTGAGCATTCCTATGTCATTTCCTATAAGTAGAACGTCATCCACATATATTACTAAGAACGAGAGTTTGCTCCCACTAGTCTTCTTGTAGACACATGGTTCATCTTCGTTCTTGATGAAGCCATATCCCTTAATTTCTTCATCAAAATGGAGATTCCAGCTTCTAGGTGCTTGCTTGAGACTGTAAATGGACCTCTCAAGTTTACATACTTTATGGATATCGGACTCGCACACAAAACCCTTTAGCTGTTCCTTATAGATATCCTCCTCGATGAATCCATTTAGAAAGGCCATTTTGACATCCATTTGCCATATCTCATAATCTAAGTATGTAGCTATGGATAACAAAATTCGTATGGACTTTATCATAGCCACTAGCGAAAAGGTTTCTTGATAGTCAATTCCTTCTCTTTGACTATACCCTTTCGCTACGAGCCTGGCTTTAAAGGTGTCAACCTTGCCATCGCTACCTATCTTTCTTTTGTAGATCCACTTACATCCTATAGGTTTTATATCTTTAGGACGATCTACCAAAGTCCAGATATGGTTCAATTGCATAGAGTCCATTTCTATTTCCATGGCTTCTCGCCATCTTGAAGTGTCGACATCCACCATCGCTTGATCATAGGTACAAGGATCATCTTCATGACCTTCTTGTACTACAGTGTGAAGCTCTCGCTCCCCCTGCAATAGATACCCATACCTCTCAGGTTCATGCAGTATTCTACCAGGTCTACGTGGTGGTTGGGCTACTATGGGTTCAAGCCTCGGTTCTTGAACAGATGTATTTGAGGGAGTTTCATTTTGTTCTTCTAGAACAATTTTCCAACCTTTGCCCCCTTCCAAGATGAACTCATCCTCAAGGAAGTGAGCTTGTAGGGCCACGATGATTCTTTGATCATCATGCAGGTAAAAGAAGAATCTCATGGAATCTTCAGGATAACCAATGAAACGTCCCACTAGGGATCTTGCCTCCAATTTCTCCACTTTGGTATTCTTGACATAAGCGGGGCATCCCCAAATCTTAATATGATTAAGACTCGGTTTCCTAGTTTCCTATTATTCCACATCCCATGCGGAGTTTTAGGAACGGATTTGGAGGAACATCTGTTCAAAACATGAGCAGCGGTAAGGAGCGCGTATCCCCACAACGAAATGGGTAAATCAGTGTAACTAAGCATGGAACGAACCATGTCCAACAGTGTTCAATTCCTTCGCTCGGCTACTCCATTCAGTTGAGGAGTTGCTGGTGGTGCTAGTTGTAACATTATTCCTGGTTGTCTTAGGAATTCATCAAACTCGGCACTCATATATTCTCCTCCACAATCCGATCGTAGAGTTTTTATATTTTGCCCAGTTTGATTTTCTACTAAGGCCTTGAACTCTTTGAATCTTTCAAAGGATTCAGACTTTTGCTTCATCAGATACACTAGACCAAATCTTGAATGGTCGTCAGTGAAAGTGATGAAGTAGTAGAAACCTCCACGAGCCATTTCTCCAAATGGTCCGCAGAAGTCGGTATGCACTAATCCTAAGACTTGCGTAGCCCTTTCAAAAGTCCCTGTGAAGGGGGATCTAGCCATCTTGCCTAAGAGGCATGATTCACAAGGAGGAATAGGGTCCGACCCTAGTGAGCTTAAAAGCCCATCTTTTTCCATTTTGTGGATCTTGTGCTCTCCGGCATGGCCTAGTCTAAGATGCCACTTGAGTCTTAAGTTAGTTTCTTGCCTACCGCGTTTACATGTTACAATATTAACATCAGATGAATTACAAACATTTAAATAATACAAACCATTAACTAAACATGCATTGCCAACTAATTTATTTCCATAATAAACATTGCAATTTAATTTAGAAAAACGGAATGTATATCCAATCTTAACTAAGAGAGGAATAGATACAATGTTCTTAAGCCCCTTAGTCAAAACCAAAACATTATCTAAAAACAGTAAATGTCCAGAATTCAAATAAAGAGAAATAGATCTGATCTTAGTAGCTGCGACGCTTTCCCCGCTGCCTACTTTGATCATCACTTCTTCTCGGCCCAGCTTTCTACTTCTTTGTAGATCCTGATCCAAACAACAAACATGGGCACTAGCCCCTGAGTCCAGAATCCACGAAGTAGAAAATATGGTCATAGAACAGTTAGTTTTAAAAACAAGTAGTTCCATACCTTGTGCGCCTTTGCCTAATTTGGGACAGTTTCTCTTCCAGTGGCCAAGCTCACCGCACTCGAGACCTTTATCCATTTTCTTAGGTCCTTTGCTCTTGTAAAACCCTTGAGCCTTTCCCTTACCCTTCTTGGTACCCCCTTGAGCTCCAAGCTCGCCAGACTTTTTCTTATTCTTCTTCATCTTAGACTTTTTGGGTCCAGAAAAGATGACCAAGGCAGTTTCCTTTCCCTTTGGTTTCATTTGAGATTGTGCAGTAACCAACTTGTTCATTAGCCCAGCTAAATTGCACTCTATCTCATTGCAGTTAAAGTTAACCACAAATTGGGAGAAGGAATCAAGAAGAGACTTCAAGATTAAGTCAGTTTGAAGGGTGGCATTCATGGTGAATTCAAGAGCTTCCAATTTCTTGATCCTCGAAATCATTTTGAGGACATGATCACCAACCTTCTCACTTTCTTTCATCTTGGATCCGAAGAGCTCTTTCGATATCTCATATCGAGCAGTTCAACTATGCTCTCCATAGAGCTCTACCAGGTGAGCTAGGATAGCTCTTGCAGTGGGCATCTTATCATGTGACCTTTGAAGATCATTAGTCATAGATGCCACCATGTATCCTCTCACTTGGAGGTCGTCCTTAACCCATTTTTCATGGGCTTGGACCTCTTCCTCATCGGCACGTGTTCTAGCAGGAGCCGTCGGGATATCAGCCCCCAAAACGTATCCTAGCAATTCCATATTGAGGACAATCCTCAAATTTCTAAGCCAATCCACATAATTGGGTCCAGTCAGAGTATTCTTTTCGAGTAGAATTGAAAGTGAGTTCGTCATATTTGAAAGAGATAAACGAGAAAATGACTGCAGAAATAAACCAGATTTATTAGATTACTTGTTTTGACTTAACCAAGAAAAATTAAGGACTTAAAATTTATCTTGGCTCCCACTGCATTTTTTGAATCCCACACCCCAATGTGAAAATCGGGAATCATCATTGGCATCGATTCCACAGCAGGTATTGAGGTCCTCAATTAATTAAATAGGTTGCAACCTAACCGGTTTCTGGCCCATTAATTATTTGAAGTGATATCTAATATCAATTTATCCAATAAATGTTTCAATATGTTTCCCCATAGTTCACCAAACCGCAACCCATTCGATTTTTAAGTTCGTGAACTACCCGAGTTTATCCCACTAACTCCTATAATCTAGCATTTGAATTTCACCTTGCAACCGAACAGGTTTCTGGGGTGAAATATGTTTCGATTAAGGCATTTGCATGCACTTTATAAAATTTCAAATTATTTCTAAATGTATAACCCCCATAACTGGGAAGCATTACACATTTATAGTAATTCTAATTTTCGAAAGCTTAGTGGAGGGTGAGGATGTCAAACATCCTTTTCTAACTAAGTAAAATTTATTTGGGAGAATTTAATTCTATGTTGATCATGCATAAAAATACTACTAATAATCATGTCTTTCAATATAAATAAACATAGAATTTAAATAAATGAATAAATAAATTCATCACTTGATCATGGACTTTTACTAGAGGGCCCGAGCCAATGGGTCATCACAAAAGACATAGATTAAACCTATTAAACATTCACGGGCCTTTTGACTTTATCAACTTTGGACTATTTTATCTCGATTCCTAAAACAACTCATGCATTATTTCTAAGAATATAATAAATAGCTTCAAATTTGATAACCCATAAAATTAAAGGTAAAACATATAATCCTAAGTCCATGATTAGTGTTTTAATCACATAAGACATGCTAGCATCAACTAATACATGCTCGCAATATTAAATCACTTATGTTGATTATTAAAAATTCTAGTCCAACTAAAAAGTCCTTTATGAAATTCCTTATGATTTCACATATTCACTATTTCAATTAAAATCATTCTAGTTCAACTAGATGACTTAGATGTACGAAATTAAGAATTAAGTACATCTACCTTTAATTAAAATAATATGAACACATAAAATATGGAATTCTATATTTTATTTTATTATGATTTAAAGCCATCAAAAATTGAAAATACTTTTATTTGATCAAAAAATTAATTATTAATCTCTAAGAAAAATAATTTATATTCCTTATACAAAATGAATCAATTTCCAAGTCGAGGAAAAAAATAATAATATTTAATCCATAAATTAATTATTAATCTCAAAAAAAAATAATTAATTAGTTCTAATTAAATATTATATTCCAATTAATCTCATTGGGCTCAATTTCATCAAACCCAACCCACCATCCTTTTGGTCCACTTGGATTCAATTTAATTGGGCTCAAAATAATTAATTAGAACAATATTCACGTTTATCAACTTCTTATTGGGCTAAATTTAATTTAAGTCCAAATCACCAATCTAATTGGCTCATTTAGATTTAATTAGATTAAGTCCAAACTAATTAACAAATCGAAATTGGATAATTTTCAATTGGGCTTGATTTAAATTATTCGGGTCATCATCCTTTTGATCCACTCAATTAATTAAAATCAACCAAAATTCAAAAAACAATTTCGACCCAAACATAGCCCGTTTTACGACTCAAATCCATGACCCGGATCAATGAATTGGGTATCCAAACCCACGACCCGTCGGACCATGGTCACGACGCGATGGGCCGTGACTAGGCAGGGCCGAGCCGAACGGCCAGGCTGTGTTAAACAGCGCGCGCAGCTGCACTCATTTTTCTCGGGGCTTTCGAGCCACGTTTTTCCTCGTTATTTTTTTATTTTCAATATCATCAAATATCCCCAGATTTACAATAACTAAAAATCAAAAAAAATAGGCAAAAAACCATAAAACGCAGATTTAAGAAAAACATACAAACATGCTTCAAAAACACATAACATGCAATTCTTAAATCACATAAACAAGGTCAAATATGCAAATCAAAGATTGGCTCTGATACCATTGTTGGGTTTTTGTTCAAAAAAGCATAAATGCAGCGGAAGGGATTTCAAAATTAAAAACGAAAATCCAATTGGTACTCTAATTCACATAATTGAATCTAAATGCGTATAACGAATAAAACTTACTCGTTAATATGAATATGATGATGGAGAAAAATTTCTTCTTCTCCAAACTTGAAATATTGAAGCTTCCAAATCTTCAATCCTTTGGTTTGATTCTTCAAACTTGAACTTGATCCGAACAATGAAAATACGTCGTCTCAAAATCGTCACACACGGATCAACAAACGAAAAATCCCCTTTTCTTCTTTCTCTATGGTCGACGGCTAGGTATAGAGGAAGGGAGGAATATTTTTCTTTCTTTTTGAGAGTTATTAGAGTTGTGTATTCTTCTTCTTACTTGTTCTAAATCAAAGAGTCCGTATATACCTCATGACTTATTAAACAAGTCAAAACAAAAAAGCCCTAATATGTGGCCTCTCAAAGATGCCACATTGAGCCCTAGAAGGCGTCCAATTGGACTCCTTATTTAGCCCCGAGATTTGTTTTGTTTATTTAATTTCTTTTTTCAATTAATAATTTATTGTATCCAATAAATAAATTAATTAATTAAATAACCAAATTAATTAGATAAATTAATTCATTAATATATTTCACAAGGAAATTAATTAATAATTAATCTTATCATTATAATTAATTATGTCATCTAATGAATAATTAATTATTTAATTTTTCCAATAAATTAAAACTCCTAGAAGAAATAATAGAAATTCCTTTTTCTTCATTTTTTTTTGTCAATCCTTTAGCACAACTTTTTAGGTTCGTTTCGTTTGGCAATGAGAGGAAACCAAAGGAAGTGGGTAACACCTAGCTAGTCACATGGCCCACATCGTAACCCAAACGAAAACAAATGATAGGATCATTCCGAAACCTTCCAATCGTAAATACCATATATGTATAAACCCTTTGTTCACGTTCCCCGGTCAAGTGAGAGTCATGGTTATGTCAAACTCACTGGACTTGAGCATATGTATAAATCATAATAAATACGAGATCATTGAGATCGATTTAGTGCCAAGCACAATCGTCTCGTTTGCTTTGGCCAAAGACTTTGATCTCTATTTATCTATAATTACATAAGGTACATACTCATTCACTTATGAGAGAACAAATTCCATATTAGATATCTGCTAAGATTACCACTTGCTCATCAAGTCCGCATTTCGAGGTTGACCCCACCAAAGGGTGAATTAGGTCTAACTACTCTAGTGAAAGACTTGACGTCACAAGTGCATCTTCAGTCTGATACTTCAGGTCAAAGGTTCACATATACCTATTACGAATAATCAATTCCGTCATTGACAGTCACAGAGTGAAAACCCATGTGACAGAACCGATGCGAGTCGTGTTCGAACATATCAGTTCCACTGATGTGTCTACAATTTTAATCTCCTATCATCCCATGATACCAGACTGGCACTCCCATATCGGAGCTAAGATTGTACAAGTATTCGAAGTCTTTATTTGTCCATTAAAGATTTCATATTACTTGCGAACTTATTTTAGTAATCAAGATCGATCTCTCTATTGCCAATCTTCCTATCCCATAGGAAGTAGAGGAATCGCACTGAAAACATGGACAAAACGTTTTACACAACTTATAGGTGCAGATAAGAATTAAGTGAAAACTCAATAATGCCTTTTATTTAAGAAGAGTTTAAGTTCAATACAAGATATATGCCCTATACATTCTATCCTCTATGGCATCTGAGGGCATAATCCTAACAGTTCGGGGTAAGTAAGCAAAGTATTATATCCTTTCCTCGTTAGTTTCTAAATCTCTAACGCTAGGATAAAATCTTTTTCTGCAGAGTGTGAAGCAAATATTCAGACTGTTCTTAACACTCTTGAAGACTTGCATATTCCCATTCGTGCTGATCCCATTACTTCTTTTCTCGATTTAGATCCAGAAGAAGTTGTCCCTGAGCCTGAGGAAACTGTGCCAATTGCTGAAATAGATCAAGCGACTGGACCAGTCGATGATAATCCTCAGGGTAAGCGTTGTAGTCTCTTACTTATTATTTCTACTTAGTAGAAATTTGGCTTGCTTTTCTCAAACGCTTGCATGTATCAGCTCAAAGTGAACAAGCTGCTGATGCACCTCACCCTCCCGAGGAAGATATAAAGTTGGATGTTGATTTATCAACAGTGGTGGAAATTGCTAAAGAAGTTAGTTCGGTCATTCCAGACGCTGAAATATCACCAGCTCGGGAAGCGACTAAGGATGTTGAGCAGTCGACAGAAGTAGTTGTTCCTTTTGTCCCCACCCCAACTGGTCCTCCTCCTCTAGCGGTAGATTTCTTTCCAAGAGGCTATAATGAAGATTTGGAATATTATTATGCCTGGAGAGAAATGACGCTTAGGCAAATGATTGATATGAAGCTAAACTTCCAATCTACGCTCCACAATCCTGATCTCTCCGATGCTCAAAAGACAACAATTTTTTAGTCGCTTGCAAATGGTGATTTAATTTCAATGAAAGATATTATCGCTCGTTTGGAGTATCTGGAAATTCCTCAAAAAGATTTTGTAGAGTTCGAAAGCAAACGCTTTCAAGAAATTGGCAAAAGCCTTGAACGAAGCTATCCATTCCGTCGAACTCATATCCAGATAAAAAATCCTCATATTGGCTACTGGGGAAAGGATCCCGATGAGGATCTGCTGAACAAAATAGGTTATTCAGCAATTCCAAAGGTTGTCCAGTCAGAAGCCAATTTGTCCTCACCTAAACCCTTACGCTTATGGAAGGGAAAGAGTGTTGCAACTCAAGAACACCCTAACCCTATTAATCAGTGGGTTGAAGATGAAGCCAGAGAGTACTTAGCCAGAATCTAGGCAGATAACTATTTGCAAGAAAAATCGCGTTTTAAGAAACTGCTAAACACTCAGACTGATTCAGAATTGGATTCAACTCTCAACAATCGATGGAAGATGGACACTAGAAAATGGGCAGAGGGATTTGTTTTGCGTTATCATAGAATTGATGAGATGCGCAGGTATCCATCTCTATTCAATTTTGGAATAGAATACAGGCGTAGAGGATATGCTTTGTTTTTGCTGCAACGACGTAATTCACTTATAGGTCCAATCAGTCAGCTACCCTACTTTCAAAGAGGCATTGAAGGCTACATCCGGGAACAACTCAGAAAAATTAGCCAGGGGGTTATGAGTTGAATTTTACTCAGCGACTCCAGTTTGATTTAAATGAAGACGCTTCCTCAAGCAAGCGACAAGCGCTTCAAGGACCTAGCCATCAAGTAGTCTTAACTGATGATTTTGCAGAATTTCACAGAGATAGGAGAGCGATTGTAGAAAATGCGCAATCGTTGAACATCTCATTCGCTGAATATTTTAGCCTAAATCCTTTTAGAGGCTATAATCTTCACCCTGTTCTCCTCTGTGAGAAGAATATCCAAGTGGTCAAGATGATATTGCTTATTCGGCCAGTAGATCAAGAAGCTGCCAGAGCGCTGATGCCATTTATTTTGGACTTCTATAACTCTTACATTTCAGGAGTTGATCTACCGGAGGATGTGCAATTTGCACTCAGCACTGAAGAGCGCAAAGACGCTATATTTTATATCCCGCAGACTCACCTGAGCAGTCAAAGGCATATTATGGAAGCGATTGGCCCACTCTGGGTCATTGCCATGAAAGCTCCTTCTCCAATCCAAATTATTGAAATAGAAGATTCTCCTACTGTGGAAGTCGCTCAAATACCCAAGGCTTCTTTGCCAGATCTTTCTAGCTCCCCAGTAGTCGAGCCCCCTTCAACACTTGCAGATCCATCTATGGATCAAGCAATTGAAGAAGTTCAGGGAGTCCTTGATGAGCCTAAAGAGCCTTTTGTAAGAGACAAATCTAAAGTCAAGGCTGCAGTTTCCAGCTCATACGAACTCATCCCGTCTCCCAAGTGTTCTTCCTCCTCTGATTCAGATTCGGAAAGTGATTAGGAGTCTAGAGACTTTAGAAGAGCTGTTAGGAACTCGCTCAATACCATCAAAGGTTCCTGCTCTAAGATCCTTGAAAATAATGAACTAAATATCAGGCTGGTCTCTGACACTAGAAGTCGTGATATTGCAAATTCTGCAACAAAAAGCACCATAGCAATTATGGATAGCATATCACAGCTGATCACTTCTCTTTCCAAAGAATTTAATCGGACGCTTGCCCAGAATGCTCAGCCGATACTGAGCGTCACAATTCTTCCAACTTAATCTCTCAGAGTATCGCTGAGCAAATTGCTCGCTTGATAGATGAAGTTAAGCTTCTCCGGTGGGACATCGCTGACTTAAAGACCTCCCTTGATGATGCCAAGAAGGGGGAAGATCTTAAAGAAAAGTCTCAGTCCAAGGCTATCTCTAAGACAGACAACAAGCACTGGCGATCTATGTTTGAGGAGATAGTGAGCATAAAAAAAATACTTACTAAGAAGAGAAAGCTGAGATATTATCAAGGCAGACACTTACTCCTAGACTTAGATGTGGAGTTCTTAGAAAGTATGGGTTTTCATCCATATGTCGGACCGCTTAGAAGACCTATCAACTGGAAATTCACCAAGGATAGAAGACAAGATATTTATCATGACTTGATCCGAGAACTTGAAATCCCTCCGAGAGATTGGGTGGAAAGGTTGATGGAGTTGGAAGAAAGAGCTAGACAGAGAAGACACGACTACAATGAAGTCCAGCATATAACCATGATAGATATTGATAGACTTCTAATGGATCTAGCGACTGAAATCTATCAGGAAGAAGAAGCAAATAGGAAGCGACAGAAAAGATGAATGCTTATGTTGTTTTATATATTTTCTGTTTGTCGCTTTAAATTTTTTTTCTATCTTCAGTGTAAATCATGTATGCTTAATTCTTCCATATGAATGAATGAATAATTTAACGCTGAAACATCTTGTTAAGGCTAATCTAACATTAGCTAACTTTACTAACTTTCAACACGCTAACTTATAATTATTTTTGGACTTTTCTTTGAACTCTTAATCTATAAAAGAGTATAAGAGTTAAGGTCTTGACATCATCAAAAAGGGGAAATTATGAGGAAATTTCATGTTAGATCTTTTGATGATGACCAGATAGGATTTTATGTTAGACCCCAAATATAATGTAGGTTTATGTTTTCATAGATCAATTGTATAAGCGTTTGAAGGTATGTAAGTTTGATTAGGCTTGTAATTTTTTAACTTTGTAGGTTTTAGACTAAGTATTAGATACCGAATCGCTAATAGAATTCTGGGTGAGTCTATTAGAGAAGAAGTTGAAGATCAACGTCTGAAGTCAAATGAAGATGAAGATTTGTTCTTACGGTATGTCAAACGCTAAAGGACTATTTTAGGATTTATGGATCAAGCGCTCAAAACTCTCCAGCGATCAATATCAGATTCACCTGAAATAAATTCTCAAATCATGAAGGACTTAAATGCAATCATTCAACGGACATTTATTTCCAACGGAAAATAAATTCAAATGCATTAAATGCTTGATAAGAGCATTAAATGTAATAAGCTATTATGACTTGTGGACAAGCCACCTTTTTTACTAGAATGTCAGGATTTCAGAGTTTATAGCTGCTCCAGTCCAATCGGAACCAGCAGGATTTCAGGAATGTCAGAGAAAAGGCAGATTCACGCGCTACGTAAAAAGCACGCGCTCACATGTGTCCAACAGACAATTTCAAAGAATAGCCTATAAATACCTCATTCCAGCAAACCCTCAACAGAGAGAGACATACGTACATACACAAGAAAACCTTTGCTGAAATATTATCTCAAGAAAAACTTAGAAACTCCATAGTCAAAAATCTTTCAAGTTTCTTACATACATTCCAGACAGTCACAAATATCTCAAACATCTTCCAAAAAAGAAACCTAAATTTTTACTGAGATATTCCAAGTTGTTTGATCTTTCCAAAACAAACAAAACCTGTGTGACAAAACCCTCAACCTTTCATCTGAGTGAGAAAGTTGTTGAAACCCATTACAAGCAGTATTTCTGAGTGAGAGAAGCTTGTAGAAGAAGATCTTCATTGGTGCTGAAATCTGTGTGATCAAGGAGCCCTAGATCATTTTTCATCTCTTTACTATCTTGTAGAAGATTTTGTGTGATTCTTTGATAATCAACCTAGTAAATTCCCTCCAAGTGAAAAAAGAGAAGAAGGACGTAGCTGAGATTATATCACCCAGTGAACTTTACAATTTCTTGTGTCATTTACTTTTATTATTGTCTTGTTTTATATTATCTTATTTATTCAGAAAAAGACAAGCTAAACTGTCAAGCGACTATTTAACCAAAATGAACGCTAAAGCTTTAAAATTATTTCCGTTGTGCTAACCCTGATTAAGCGATCTAAGTGATTACCCTACTTTGGTAAATTGCTAAAATCACTAAGTTTAAGTTATCTTTACTGAAGCGCCTGACCCAAGCGCTCAGCTTTCTAAGCGTTCTAATCTTTAAAAGTGATACGAAACTTTTGAAGTCGAAAAAGACTTCAGGATCTATTCAACCTCCCTTTCTAGACCCTTTCGTATGCCATTTGGGACCACCATTTAGTTTATTAGGGATGTAAATTAAATTTGCACTTTCTGAGAGGGGGCAAAATCAAATTTTTTACATGTGCAAATTGGATAAATTAAAAATTGAGAGGGGACGATGGCACACAGCAGCCCCTTACATAACATAATCAAAACATAAGATATTTAAATAAATATAAATAATTCAATATTGTTTTAAATTTGGGAAAATTTCGAGTTTCAATAAAGTTTCAGGAAATTCTGAGTTTCGATTGAGATTTTGGTGAATATTTTCCAAAATAATTTTAATATTGTTTGAAATTTTGGAAAATTTCAAATTTCAATTAAAAGATTGGAAATTTTTTTGAGTTTGGATCAAAATTTTAGCGAATATTATGCAGAATCAAATTGAAAGTGAAATTTTGCATTATGACCTAAGGAAACTCGACATTTCGATTGAAACTTTGACATTTAGATAAAAATTTAAGACTTACCATATAGAGACAATAGACAAGTGGAATAATATTACCCCAAATGATTCTACAAGGATAGGAATCAATACAAAGCACCGAAAAGTCGCTTCAATTTGGCATTCAAAAAAGTGAACCCAATAATTCACCACCAACTCAAACAAACTTAATATTACTATTATAAAAAAAACCTTTATATTATTTTATTATTATATAAATTAAAAGATAGGAAAGTGTAAACAATAAAAATTAATCATATAAATAGCAAGTGTCAAATGCAGGTGTTAGAGGCGACTCAAGTCAATTATTAAGAATAATCATATCCAAGTGACATGTGTGACATTCTAGTTTGGTTTTGTTGAAAACTCTCCATTTTATCTCATTTTTCAATTTACAAATTCACAAAAATTAAATATATAAAATATTCCAAAATAATAACTACTCCATTTATTAATTAAACTGGCGGTGTGGTGGCATTCATCCATGTCATATTCAGAAGTAGCCATTACCATTTAAACAAATAGATATATAGGTGATATATATATCTATCATATATGGCAAAAATATCTCACCAACTCGGCAGACTTAGCCACCAAGCAAAACATCAATGTTACTTTTAAAACATAATTAACTCACTTTCAGAATTGATTATGCATCATAATCAACCACTAATATATTTTCCTAAGCAACGATATTGCAGAAAATAAGATTTCACATATCATTCATTTAATTAACTTTTGGGAACTAAAAGAAAACTTGATTCAGCGAGAATGAACAAATGCCAGTAATAAAAAGAAGGGAAATTATTAAAACATATAAAAAGTGTTATATATTCGAGAGCGAATATAACCTACCACCAGAAAAAATATTTATTTTTCTCTTTTCTTGAAATTCTAAAATATAGTAGAATTTCAAATTTTCACTGTTTTCCTTCTTTCTCACACATTCGGACTCCAAAGACTCCATAAACGCGAGTTGAATATCCCAATGACGTCCGGCAACACCTTTCTAGCCAACCCCTTGTGGTGGCTGCGCACCACCACCGCCCCACTCTCCGATTCAACCACCGTAGTCGACACCTCACCCTCCGGCAGCACAAGAAGACTTTCTTCATTTTCCGGCAACTCAATAGGCGGAACTTCAAGAACTCCACCACCACCACCGCAGGCGGCGCTGCTCACTTTGTCATTTTTCCGGCGACCCATTTTGTCCTTTCTCTTACTCTTTCCAATATTGACAGCAGCAGTAGTACTAGTAGTAGTGTTGTTGTTGTTGAGGAAGGGGTCACCACCACCACCACCATTATTAATATTATTATTATTATTATTCAAATGGTCCTCGAAAGCTTCAATGGCTTGGTGAATGAGCTCACGGTTGGGTGAAGAGTCCCACCTGAACCAGAAGCTAGTGTAACAGTGAAAGCACTCACAGTCGAAAAGGGCAGGTGATTTATGGCCGTGACCATCACAGCATAATTGCTGCTTCTTCTTCTTATTATTATTATTACTAGACCTCATCTTTTTCTTGTCTTCTTCTTCAACAGCTGCAGGAAACATTGAAGATTTGAGAGACCTTGTGATCATATAGGCAAGAACTTCACGGTCTTCAACAGATAGAACTGATAACAGTGTGAATACGGCGGCAGGCAACAGATTTAGTACACAAAGAGCGTCGTCTTTCACATTTGGAGTTGGAGTATTGTTAGATGAGGATGAAGTGAAGGGATGGACTTTGCCTTTGTTTCTCATCTTCATATGCCTAATTTGTTTCTGTGGAGAATGAGAGGTTGAGAAAATTGTATAGAAAAGTTGAAGATTATGTTAATGACTAATAATGAGAGGAATTTTTTGTGTTCTTCTTTTGTTTTTGTTTTTGTTTTTGTTTTTTTGTAAGAAATAATATTTTGGTTGGGGGAAGAGGGGAAGGAAAGCCGAAAGGTAGGGTTGAAGTGGAAAGAAACGGTGGCTGTACCATATACTTACATACTTTTAGGTTTACATGATGCACTTGGTTTCACGCGATTTGGCATCAATTATGTTTTTCCATAAAAATTAAATTACTTCGATTTTAAAATCCTCTAAACTATATTTTGAGAAATTCTGTCCTTGTGCTATATGATTTTATATGATTTAGCTCGAATTTCATTGGACAATTAACATCTTCAATTTTAACGGCAATTTGTTTGTTTCTTTAATCAATTGTAATTGATTTTTTCAAATCATCTAGTCCCCCAATTCGTAGTATTGATTAAGTACAACTTAGATGATACGAACTATAGCGGTAGGGTTAGCATCGTTATTTGTGTATTTCCTTTGGTGTATTACATTATTGTACTTCGTGTATTACATTTCGTATATTAGCCTTGTGCGTCATGCATATGCGTATATAGTTAAGGAAGTATACATGTATATACCAGTACAAAACCGTGGGAGTTCGTACCCAATTTTATCCACAAAATTTGACGAGTGGCCAAATCAACACCTTTGAATTTGAATAATTGTGTCACACGAATAGTTAATCACTTTTGCATCTGTAATCTCAACCATTGATTTTTCCTCCTATTTTGTGTATATATATGGTACAATTTTTCTTCACTCTTACTTTTATCGCTTGTGTTAGAGAGAGAAAATCCGATCCCCTGACATCGTAACACCTTCGAGGCATAGTGCATAACTAGTTTTCAAGAAAGTCTTGCAATACTTCTAGGTAGCTTTCTTAATCCTTCTCATAGTTTCTTTATCACACACGATGGTACGATCTAAATCTAGAGTTAGGTCCCAGAAGATTATGATACTAGTTCCTCGTCGTCCTCAACGTGGTCGTCGTCCACAGCACTACACGATGTATAAGGCTTTATTTATTTTTATTTTAGATTGTTAAGCTAATTAATCTCAGCACTAAGCGTCTGATAATATTCTAAGTGAGTTTATCAGTAGATAGGTCTGGAGATTCAAGCGTCTGAAGTCTGAATGAAGATGAAGATTCCAAGCGTCCAAGCGTTGATCAAGTAACAGGAATCGTTCAGTGTTGAATGGGTGTCTATCAAAGACTGGATTTCACTTGAATTTATTACTAAGTCCAGAAGGAGTTTAATGCAAATATTCTCGGATCATTAGTTGCCAACGGATATTTATTTCAAATGCGTTAAATGTTGATAAGAGCATTAAATGTGATAAGCACTCCAGGACGTATGGAGAAGCCTTCTCATTGGACTGTCAACTTTACAAGGACTGCCGCACCAACTTTCTGCAGCAGGTTTTCAGGGAAAAAAAACAAAAGTCGTTCACTCGCGAAAGTGATAGACACGTGCCAAGCCATGTGTCAAGCAGACACTTTACCCAAGAAAGTCTATAAACAAGACTTTAGCAACAAGCCAAAAAATACAACAACAAGCTTACAAGCCAAAACTCTGCTGCATTGAAGTCTCAATCCTTAAACTTTCAGAAAAGTACAAACCTTCAAAGAAAACATTCTCTTTGCTTTTCTTCAATCCCTGAGACAGTCAATGAATATCTCAAACATCTTTTTCAGAAGAGACCTACATTACTATTGAGATATTCTAAGTTGTATCAAACAAACCGCTAGACAAAAATCTCGTCCAAGCCTTGCAATCTGTGTGAAGTCGAAGTTGGATACTTGCATTATTTCTAGGTAAAAGAAGCAAAAGAGGATAGAAGTGTCTTGTAGTAGAAATTTGTGTGACCAAGGAGCTCAATTCATCCATATCCATGTCTCCCTATTTTATAGAAGTTTCTGTGAGATTCTTCGAGAATCATTTTAATGGATTGCCTCCAAGTGTTCAAAGGATAAGAAGGACATAATTGGAATTACACCACCCAACGAACCTTTCAAACTTTGTGTTCTTTACTTTACCGTCATCTTTATTATCGTCATATCACTGCATAATCGGTTAAGTAAACACATTGATAAATTCACTTAAAGATAAACAACTAAGGAATATCTTTCAAAAGGAAGACTTAAAATCATTCCGCTGTGCTAACCTTGATTAAAGAATTGAACGCTTAAACCTATCTGGTTATAGTATTCAAATCTTGAGTCTAAGTTAACTTTATCAAAACAGTCTTCAAGTAGATGCTCAGTCAAGCGCCTACATTTTCAAGCGTCCACAATATTTTGAGTATGAAATTTTTGAAGTCGAAAAAGACTTCAGGGTTTATTCAATCCCCCCTCCCTTCTAAACCTTTTCGTATGCCACTTGGGACTAACAAGTGGTATCATAGCGGTTGAAGTTGAAATTTTCTAAATTTCCAAGCATAACTGCTTGTTTAAATCCTTTTTAAATCTAGTTGCTTTACTATTTCTTCCATAGCATTTTCAAAAGTACCTAAGTTGACCGAGTCAAATTATGACTCATGGAAAGTCAAAACATTCACTTATCTTTGTTCTTGTGATGATGAAATGTGTGATATCATTTCAGATGGGCAGATTCAAATTTTCAAAGTCATCACTAGAGCGCCTGAAGCCACAGAAGATACTTCAGATGGCTATGTTGAGAAGCCAAAGCATGAGTGGTCCCAAGATGAGCGTCGAAGAGCAAATTTGGATAATGTTGGTTGGAACGCTCTATACGCAGCCATAGGTGATAATGATAACCTATTTAACAAGGTCAAGTCGTGCTCTACGACTAAGAAAATTTGGGATAAACTAGCTACAATATGTGGTGGTTTAGCGCAAATCAAGGAAAACAAGCTTTCAATGGCCAAGGAAAGGTTTAATAATTTTAAGATGTTGCCTAATGAGATGCTAGAGCAATTGGATATAAGATTTATTGCTCTTGTTACGAAATTAACATCTTTAGGCATGGATTTGCAAAATCAAAAAATGGTGGTTAAGATTTTCAGAAGTCTTCCTAGTAGATTTTTTATGAAGACAACAGCTATGAGAGAATCGAACATGTTGGATCTACTAACTCCAGAAGATGCTTTTTCAGAACTTAAAGCGTTTGAATTTGAGTTAAATTCAGCAATTGATGTAGTAAGCAATCCAGTGATAGAATCTGGAGCGCTAATAGCATCAATCAAGGGTAAATCGGGTAACAAAGGAATAGTGTCAGATATAGGTGAGGATGAGGAGTTAGCTTTGCTGAATAGATTCAGAAATTTTTAAAGATATGAAAAGAAATGAAAAGGTCCTAAGCATCAAGGACAGAGTTCATTCCAAGCCCCTCCTCCAGTTTAACAACAGTACTAAGTGCCTCAATATTCTACCCCTTCCCCCTCAACGCCAATTCAGTACCAAGCGTCTTCTCCGCAAGATCTCTTAGCGCCAGTGGTCTTAAAATCACAAACTGCAAGGTTAACAAACAAACAAAAGATGAAAACTAATCTTTGTTATAATTGCAGGAAACCAGAGCACTACTAGGTAAATTGCAGGATTACTTGGATAGAAACCAATTCAGGAGCAACCTTCGCCAACAAGGTTTGCTAGCGGAGTTAGAACCAGCATTCGCACCTGAAGATTTGGAGCCTTCAAAAGAGAGCACTTATGATGATGAGCCAGTGGATGACTCAGCCCTTATTTGTCTCATGGCCAGACGTGTTGAAGCGTCCCCTGAGGTAAACACTGAAATAACGTATCCTCTCTCTTATAAAGAATTACTTGACAAAGTAAAAGAATATTATAAAGACTGTCAAGATGCCGCTAAATTATATCAAAATCACTTCGATATTATATCAACACTCAAAGGTGATAATGTGACTCTCAAGGCAGAGTTGCAAATTCAGCAACAATGCATTGAGAAGAACCAATCACTTGAGAGTGAGATAACTCAATTGAAAAGTGATCTTGATATAATAATCAGGAGAGAAGGTGAACTGATCACTAGACTTGCTAAATTAGAGCAGCTCGTCTCATCATTGTCTAAAGTGTCAAGAAAGCTAGACAACGTGACTAAGGTAACAAGATTATTTGGTAAAAAGACCGGTTTTTGATGCAATAAATTCGGTAAACAACCAAAGAAATTAAATGTTACGGCAAACAACAAAGGAAAGGGTGTATTCTTTGTTGAGAAAGGTTCAAAGAGTCAAACACCTAGTGAACCAAAAGACAATGGTACGTGGCCAAATGAGAAAGTCAATACTGACTCAGGCAAGGGAAAGACGAAAGTGAATGATTCACAAAAGAAGGTACATCTAAATGCTCAAAAGGCTAAGGATAAACTTTCTACAAGTGAATCAAACGCTAAGCGTCAAGCGCCAAAAGCGACTCCTAGGCCAGTGCCGAGGAAATATCAACGTTAATATCCTCAAAGATCTAGATCTTATTATCGATACTATGATGATTATGAATATGATTATGACTATGGTTACTATTATAATCGAAGATATTATTATATACCTAAGAAGCACACACAACACAAACCGAAACTCAAGAAGACCAGTCCTCCCGTAACGAAGACCAGGAAAATATAGGTTCCGAATGTTTTAGTTTAGACTAAAGCTACTAACGTTGAAGGACCCAAGACAAAATGGGTACCTAAGAAGAATTGGAACTGCCATTTTGATTGCAGGTACCTAGAGCTAGAGCCGATACATCTGTTTGGTACATCGATAGTGGGTCGTCAAGGCACATGACATGTTCTAAGGATCACTTAATCAACTATCGAGCTACCAATGGTCCTCAGGTTGTATTTGGTGACAACTCCAAAGGTAAAACCAAAGGTATAGGTACTATGCATAGGAGGAACATCATGATAAGTAATGTTTATTATGTTGAGGGTCTTAAGCATAATCTTTTAAGCATAAGTCAATTTTGTGATAAAGGCTTTGAAGTCAAATTTTCAAGTGACTGTTGCTATATTAATGACGTTAAGACTAAATCTACTAAATTGAAAGAAAAAAGAACAAATAATATTTATTTGGTAGATTGGGGTTCAACAATAGATAACAACCCTACATGCTTTGTGGCTATAAATAAATCTAAAACCGGTTGGTTATGGCATAGAAAAATGAATCACCTCAACTTTAAAACAATCTCTCAACTTATAACGTTAAATCTTGTAGAGGGATTACCTAAAGGACCATTTCATAAGGATATCCTTTGTGACGCTTGTCAAATGGGCAAATAAGTTAAATCATCTTTCAAGAGAAAACCTTGTCTATTTACCTCTAGAATACTTGAACTACTTCACACGGATCTGTTTGGACCCGTTCAAACGATCAGTGTGAGCAGTAAAAAGTATACTTTGGTGATAGTAGATGATTTCTCTCAATTTATTTGGGTGGAGTTTCTTTCTTCCAAAGATGAAATGTGTGACAAGCTCACAACGCTTATTTGGCAACTTCAAACTTTGAAAAATCTCAAAGTTACAAGAATAAGGAGCGATCATGATACTGAGTTTACTAACAAGGTTGTTGAGAAGTTTTGTGTAGAAAATAGAATATATCATGAGTATTCAAATCCTAGAACTCCTCAACAGAATGGTATTGCTGAGCGCCGGAATAGAACGCTCAAGGAAGCAGCTAGGACGATGTTAGCAGAGTCCAAGCTTGCTCCTAGGTTTTGGGCTGAAGCGATGAACACTGCTTGTTATACTCAACCATTGCATGATCAACAAACAGCATTTGAAAACTCCATATGAACTATGGAAGGGACGTAAGCCAAATGTTTCATACTTTCACGTCTTTGGTTCAAAATGCTTTATTCATAATAACAGATCCCAAAGCCTAAAGACATTTGAAAAATGCTTTATTCGAAACACTTCTTGGTAGTCACGATCTTTTAGGCTACATTGATGGTTCTTAACCATGTCCCTCTTTCATACTCTATCGCTGGGTGAACTCGTTAAGAACCCGACAAACACTTCCTGGTTTTGCACTAATCGTAGTATAAAATCATGGATGTATGCTACATTCACACAGGAAGTTCTGCGAGCCATCTATACACTCCCTACATCGCTTGATGTTGCTCAACAATCTCTTTCCAAACAATTAGAGTATAAAAGTGAATTATCCAGTATCAAAAAGGGAAATCTATCTTGTGACGCCTACCTTAGCAAGCTGAAAAATATTTGTGATAACCTTGGTGCAGTAAATTATCATATCTCTCCTCGTGATCTCGTTATTCAAGCCCTCAATGGGCTCCCTTCCGAGTATCAAGCCTTCGTAACCGTTGTCTCCCTGTATCCTTCTCTCCTAACATTCGATGATCTTCGAGCACAACTCCTTCAATTTGAGCAACACCTTCGCCAAATCAACTCTCCTTCCTCTACATCTCCTGCCTTTATTGTTTACTCTCACTCATCAAATCTAACCATTCTGGTGGAAAAGTTCGTGGTGGCTCATGTGGTCCCGGTTTTAGTTTCGGTCGTGGGAAGGGGCGTAATGGTCGTAGTTCATCCTCCTCCCCTCACCAGTCTTATCAGTACTCTTCTCAGACTCAGTCTCAGCAGCTCCATCGTCAGCACTCCGGGCATTCTGGTTTTACAAGGCCATTTGGGCCTTCTGGATTTTAGCACTCTTCGAGTCCTGGTCTTCTTCCAACACCTACTCCTGATCAGACATGTTAGCTTTGTGGTATTCCGGGTCACTCTTGTATTTCATGCCCCCAGTGGTTTAATCACGCATATGTTTCTGAGGAGCCTCCAACATCATTTTTAGTTCTATCCATTACTGACACCTCTGACATAGCCTGGTATCCTGAAAGTGGTGCCTATGCTTATATGACTCCAGATGACGGTATTCTTTCTAACCTTACTCCCTATACTGGTACAAACAAGATTTTATTTGGTAATCGTGCACTACTGTCTATTAAGAATGTCGGTTCCTCTTACTTTATCCAATGTGATGCATGTTCCTAATTTGTCTCATAATCTCCTATTTGTTAGAAAATTATGTCAAGATAATGATTGTTTAATTGAGTTCTCTTCCCGTGGTTTCTGTGTTAAGGACAAAGTAACAAGGAAGTTTCTTTTGGAGTCCCCTTCCAATAGTGGTCTGTACTCGGTCTCTCCTAATTTGGTATCCTCCCGTCCTGGTGCTTTTGTTGCCCGAGCCATTTCTAGTGATATTTGGCATCGCCGTCTGGGTCACCCCAGTCTTTCTATTTTTCAGCAGTTCTCTCATAGTGGTAGTTTACAGTCTAAGGATTGTTCTGTATGTTTTTGTCAAACTTGTCAGTTACTTCGTACTTTACTTCTTACTACTCATCTCCCTAACTCTTTTTGGGTCGACACTCTCTATACTGCTATATTTCTTATAAACTGTCTCCCCACCCCAACGCTTTGCCACAAGTCTCCTTTTGAGGTTCTTTTTGGTCATCGTTCTGCTCATAAGCTCGGTCCTCGCTCTGCATCCCTGGATTACAAGGGTTTACCGGTGCCTCAATCTCGCTTCTGGTGTTAGTCATATTAGTTGTCACGTCATATTTAATGAAGAATCATTTCCTTATTCTACTTTACCTTCAGTTTTCGCCTCTGATACCCACTAGTCAGCTTCTGGATCTTTTTCGGTCTCTCTTCCTCATCCGCCTTATCTCGGTCCCGCCAACCTTCCTGTTTTCACCACCACCGTGTCTTCCATATTGCATATCCCGGTGTCATCTCGATCCCCTCCCTCTCCTCAGATCCTTCATGTCCCTCCATTACAGTCCATTCTCTATCTCATTTCCCTACTGCTGTTGAGTCTTCGACTGTCCTGTCTCCTACCACTACCTCCTCCTCGGTCTCTTCCTCTCCTGAGTCCTTACCCAGTGTCCATCCTCCGTCTACTCGTTATCCTATGGTCACCCGCTTACGTGATGGTACACATAAGCCTTGTGTTCTTTCCTCCTTATCTGCTGTTTCCCTGCCTCTCGAGCCGACATGCTATACACAGGCAGTAAGGATCCCCTTTGGCGTGCCACCATGGTTGATGAGTGTAATGCTCTTTAAGAAAATGGCACATGGACTTTAGTTCCACCACATCCTTCGCAAACTTTAGTTTGTTCCAAATGGGTGTACAAGGTGAAGTTACGGTCTGATGGATATATTGAGCGGTATAAGGCCCGCTTGGTTGCTCAGAGATTTAAGCAGCAGGCTGGTATTGATTTTGGTGAGACCTTCAGCCCTGTGGTTAAGCCAACTACTATTCGCACTATTCTCTCTATTGCAGTCTCTCGTCAGTGGGTTATCTGACAGCTTGATGTGAAGAATGCTTTTCTTCACGGTGATCTTACCGAGACTGTTTACATAGCTCAGTCCCGTGATTTTACTCACCCTCAGTATATTTCACATGTATGTCAGTTACAGAAAGCTTTATATGGTCTGAAACAAGCGCCCAGAGCTTCGTTTCAGAAATTTGGTTCGTATTCGCTGCGTCTTAGGTTCATCAGCAGCAAAGCTGATATGTCGATGTTTGTCTACCGTTCTGGTTCTATCACCTTGGTCCTCTTGCTGTATGTTGATGAAATCATCTTGACTGGGAATGACTCTGCTGCAGTTACTGCTCTTATTTCTCGCCTTTCCCAGGAGTTTGCTATGAAGGATTTGGGAGATCTTCACTACTTTCTGGGTATTCATGCTACATGGGACTCTCTTGGATTGTTTCTTTTGCAGAAAAACTATGCAACTAAGCTTCTACAGCGTTTTGACATGACGAGCTTGAAGCCTGTTGTATCTCCTCTTTCTGTGAAGTCTACTCCATCCGCTCTTGAGGGCAACCTTTTCTCTGATTCGACTCTTTATTTCAGTATTGTTGTGGGGTCTTTAGTATCTCACTCACACTTGGCCTAACATTGCTTATGCGGTTGCCTTAGTCAGTTAGTTTATGCACTCACCTCGAGATATTCACTTTCAGATGGTAAAAAGGATTCTTCGTTATCTACGGGGCACTCTTGACTTTGGTCTTCTTATTCGATCTTCCTCGTTGGATTCTCTTACTGTCTATGCTGACTCTGACTGTGCCGGTTGTCCTGATAGCCGGCGCTCTACTACTAGCTATGCTGTTTAGTTTGGTGATAACCTTATATCCTGGTCAGCCAAGAAGCAGGCTACTGTATCCCGATGCAGTACTAAGTCTGAGTACCGTTCTATTGCTTATGCTGTTGCTGAGACTTGCTGGTTGCATTATATTCTTCGTGACTTGGGGATTTTTCTTCTGCATCCTGTTCATGTCTACTGCGATAATATTTGTGCTATCTATCTTGTTCTTAACCCAGTGTTTCATGCTCGTACGAAGCACATTGAGATAGATTATCACTTTGTTCGTGAGAAGGTCTCTGTTGGTGATGTTTCGGTGAAGTATGTTCCCACTGCTGATCACATCGCTGATATCTTCGCCAAAGCTTTTCCTGCTCCTAAATTCTCACAGTTACGGTCCAATCTTTGAGTTGGTCCCACTGCTCAAATTGCGGAAGGGTGTTAGTGTATATTCTTCTAGATACAGTTAGATATTGTATATATTCTATTAGATAGAGATTGATATATTAGTTAGATTTACATAGACTCAAATCTGTATAGATAGGATATTATATCAATCTATATATACGTGTATGCTGTATCATTCACATTCATTCAGAAATACATAGAGTTCTCTTTTACATTACTAGTCTAAGAACTCTATCATTGGTTTCTGCAGTTGAGATCCAGTCAAAGAAGAATTCTATTGTCGAAAATATTCTTGCAATTTTCTGGAAAAAAAATTATATATATATGCTCTTACGCGAGTTGCGGAGGCATAGATAAAGAAGACTCCAATGTTACAAGACCATTAGACCACATGGGTGGACCCATACTTTATTTGAGAAAAAAAAAGAGCTGGACTCACTTTTTCAAATTGGAGTTACAGCTGGGCCTCAGGAATTTTGTAGCCCAATTCCTTCCTATAGACTATTCCAACAAAGCCTTAAGATTCTTGTTTCAACATGAACGAAAAACACACGTGCGGGCCTTAATTGGTAATGGGTGCAAATAAACATGGCCCCATTTGGTTTCTTTCTAGTGGGCCCCTTTAAATTATTGTAAAACAACAAACATGGACAAATTACATCCATGAGATATTGTTTTGGACTTAAAGATAGTTTATGCATCAAAGCCTACTCAAATGGGTTCATGGGCATAAATCATTCGATAGTGAGATATTCGCGACTCATGCACTTCGAAGCACGCTTTAAAGACAAAGATCCCGTAAACGAGTTTTGAGGGAGCATTTATAGACAAGTCAAATTTACGTCTAATTAAATTGTGACAAGTGGAAAATAAGATATTAATTATCAAATTAAGTCTTTTAATTTATATTTTGGTATTTACTAAATTTAATTTAATTGATATTTTAATATTTATTTTATTGGCAAATCAAAATCGCATCACGTGTCAGATTGAGGTAGTCTAGTCAATCAAATTATGTCTTGCAATAAAGAAGTCAAACGACCAATCACACTGCGCCAAGTAGGATATATTAGCCAATCAAATGGCTTCAAAGTAATTGGTATTTATCTCTTTAAATTAATATAGATATTAAAGAGATAATATCTATTAAATTTATCCACATCAAATATTAGCCATTCAAATGGCTCAAAAGTAATTGATCTTTATCTCTTATAAATATAAATATTAAAGAAATAATTATCAAAGGTGTTTAAAGAATTCGTGGCTTCTCCATCCTACACCTATAAATAGGGTCTATGGGAGCTCACAATAAACACACAAATTAAATTGAAGTTAGAGAAGACAAGAGAAATTCTCAAATTCTCTCTACAAGTTTTTCAAATTTAAGAAGGCCTTTACAGCAAACTTCAAGGTGCTCTTGACGAAATTCATCAAATTATATCGTTTAATCCGAGATTAAGGTGCTAAACCCTCGCATATAAACTATATATAAGTCCAAACCAAGCTGAAGGAAGATCAAAGCGACAACCTTGAAGCTTTCAACTTTCCCAAATCATTTACATCGTTTGATCCTAAATTAAGTTGTCGAGTCCTCGCATCAACGTTATAAACATTAGAGAAGATCAAAGAAGTGATTTCTGCTCCAATATTCAAATTAAAATTCTTGAAGGAAAAATCAGAGGATTAGATTATGTATTGTACTCTAATTCTTTATTTTAATCAATATTAATTCATTTGTCACCATTTTTTGTGTTTTTGTTTACAAACATAGGTTGTGTACACCCTTATTAAAGATTGATGGTAAATCGATGAAAATTTACCCGTGGTATATAGCATTTCTCTTTCCAAAAACCCCTTTATTGCAACTGATATACACCCTTTTATTGTACACAAAATCCTCTATTACAAAATGGTGTTCATCTCCTATTGCATTTATTCTAGGGAAAATTACCAAAAACTCCCTAACTCATTGGCCAAATACAGCAACTTCCACCGAATTTGAATAATTACTTCCACCTCCCTGAATTAATATCCGACTTACATTTGAGGTCCTTTTTGTACGGAAATTGATGACGTCATCATCAAATTTTCATAAAAATTCGATTTTGTCCTTAGGGTTGACCTTTGTGATTGCTGACTATTTTTTTGGACCAGTATATCCTAAACATATGAGGCGCTGGATGCAATCTTTTTCAAATTTAGGGAGGTCATTGTAATTAGTTTAATAAACTATTTAAAAATACTAATAACACAAAAATAATATTTTTTTTAACAAAAAAAATTACAAAATAATACATATATTTTTGTGTATATATATATGTGTGTGTATAAATATTTTACTGTTCATTTATGCATATATATATATAAAAAATAACAAAAAAATAAAAAGATTTCTACTGTTCATCTTCTTCACACCAAAAGAAGATGATGAGGGCCTTCTTTCCAGAAGAAGATGCACAGAGCCGCCTCCCCCAAATTTTTGAGTCTCAATTTTTTGACTTTGAATTCAATTTATGATATAGACTAAATTTCAGAAATGGGTCTTATACATTTCAATTTATATACATAATATATATATATACACATATACATATATATATATATATACACACACCAGCGTTAGTGTGTGTGTGTGAGTACTGCACGAGCCGACGCGAGGGGGTTAATAGCTCGAGGGGGTGGCGGCACAAGGTGATTGGAGGGGAGTTGGAGTTGCAACGTGAAGAAGAAGAAGAAGAACAAAAAAAAAATTATTTTCCTTTTTTTATATATATAATATTTATATAATTTTGTATATATAAATATAAAAGCATATGTACATTTCTAAAAAAAATAAAATATTAGCTTTTAATTTTAATTTTTGCTCAAGGGGTATAAGTGTTTTTGCAAAATTTTAGATTTTTTCTTTTTTCTTCAATTTTTTTTTTCTATTTTACTTAAGGGCAAAATGGACATTTCATCAGTTTTTTCTACCTTACATTGGACACCCTCATTTTAGGAAGGTGGAAGTAATTACTCAAATTCGGTGGAGGTAGTTGTATTAGCCCATAAATTAGGTAATTTTTTGTAATTTTCCCTTTATTTTATACATGATAAATGTATAAATTTTTTCCTTAAACATATAAATAATTTGAATTTTGTACACTTTGTCCCATATAGAAATGAATGCAATAGGAGACACAGCACCAGAACACCCGAGGATCCAGATTGCTTTTATTGCAACTCCCATTGAAATAAAAAATCACAATTTTGCAGCACCCCAAGAGTGGTGTGGTGCGAATGTAAGAATGATTTATGCAACTAACATAACATAAAGAGTAACTAACATAACATAGCTCATGTCTGAAAATCCTTCAATGCGAACGCAGATATCGTATGCCCAGGTTAAATAGTGATAAAAACAGAGAAGCTTTTGATTCAAAGTAACTAACAGTTAATTACAATTCAATGTACCAAAACGCAACAGTCTATAAATATAGCTGCCAAGCATTTCTCAAAACGAAACTGAAAACAAAATCTAAAGCATGCATGAAACATCTAATACACAAGTGACAGACAGCCAACTAATCAGCCTTTTTATCTGAAGTTTGAGGGTTGTTCAACGCTGCCGATCGTTTATCTTCGGCCATCTTCGCGTGCATTTCATCCCTCTCCATGAAATATATCTCAAACGCTCTAGGAAGGAATCTAGGTATCAGAAAACAAAACAAGTTCACTGCAAAATACGCCAGATTCGCTACTGCCAATCCCCTCCCAAACCAATACCAACCAACATCCTGCAAAAACACCAAATCAACATCCAGTACGTACACATCCAACAATCTACACACACACACACACATATATATATATAATTGCAATATTAGCCCCACAAAGTAGGATTTGTTGCTATTTTCGTCTCACTGCTTACAAACTTAGTAGTTTGCAAATCAATCACATAGGGCGCAATTTTTTGAAATCTAGTTGAAAATTGAATGAAATTTCGCACATGTAAATTGATTACTTAAATCGCCCGCAACGCAAGTCACATGACTAGACAAATATAAAGGTTGTGACAATAGATGCAAAAAAATGCTCTCTCATGAAGCTAATTATGCAAGCTTGTTAATGGGACTAAAAATGCAAATAGAGAATTATATTTCTAATAATGCATTTTTTCCCTATACATATAATAACTTCAAGAAAGCGAGTGGTGCATATCATTTAAATTGTGTGTATATATGTTATGTATGAAGGATGGACCCACGTAGATCAACTTGGATAAAAGAATAAGTTACCTTAAATTCTGCATTAGCAGGAAGGGTTTTGTTAACCCAAACATCCTTCATCCAATCGATCACAACGAAAACCCTCCTAACAGTGTAAAGCAACGGAACGAGAGCCCTCACCGGAGGCGAAAACAACGAAAGCCCACTAATTATATTCTCAGTGAGTATCTGAAACGACAACAGAAACAAATGAGGCGTAGCCGACCGTACCGCGTGATCGTCACCTCTCGCAAAACCACCCAAAACATACGCCAACGGCAAGAACAATCCAACACTAGTCCCAACAATTACATAAAACCTGAATAGCCTGCTCCCCTGGAATATTTCAGGCGATTCATTAGTCTTTCCCAGCGACGGAAACGCAAACCTCGAAAGCACGAGGAGATAAGCCGACGCGAATGCTGGGAAAATGAGGTCGAGTAGAGGGACTAGGCCACTGGCTGAGAACACCATGATGAACGCCACCAGCTGAAGTTCGATTACGCGGAGGGATCCCATTACGCCGCCGAGTGACGCCTCCTGCTGGCGGCGTTGGACGGCGGCGGTGTCCGCTGGTTGGTCGGGCTCCGATCGTGGAGCCACCGCAAGTGACACTCCGGACATTTTTCGGTAAATTTGCTTTTGCCTGTGTGAAATAGAGAATATTATGAAAATCTTATTTCTTTCAATTCAATTAAATCCAATTAGGACAAACAAACAAGTAAAAATTATCATTACCCGAATGTTGTGGGAAGAATAATTCGTAGTAGATCTTGAGGAAAAGCAAAAAAAGAGGAACACTATAAGAAGTTAGAAACTGTAAGTTAGCAAGCACCGAAAGAAAAGTTTGAGCAAGTCGTACGTGGAACAAAGCGGAGCATGCGTAACCTTTGTGACACGTGTTATAGCGTCTGGACCGCCACGTTTAGGATGTTGTAGTTTAAGTTGTAAATTGTTGTGATATATTAATTGGATAGGGATAATATGATGTGGGTCTCTGTTTCGAATTTCGGGTTTCAATCTTTAAACGAGTAAAATCCATTAAGCATGTGCCCTTATGATTTAAAATTAGGGAAATGTTTGGTTATGTTTCTATATCATATTTGGTCCAATATTCTCATCAATTCATGTTTGGTTCACAAAATATTTGGTGAAAAATACACTACTTTTTTTGTCAAAAAAAAATATAATAATTATTTTTTATCTTTCTACACATACTTTGTCCCTACACTCCTCTTTCTCTTCTCTTCTCTCTACTCTCTAACTGACAAAAGTTTCATTATTTGACAGCTACAGTAACTTTTGTTCCCTCTGGAAACAAAACAAAACATTATCTCACAAAAAATACACACCCAAAAATTAACTCTCAAAATAAAACCAAATACAATTTAATCAAACATGCACGTGTTCCCATAAATTTCTCACCAATAATTCTCAACAAAATACCATTCCAAAACATAACCAAACATAGCCTAGAATTTTAATTTATGGGCCTAAATCAGATTTAACAAGTAACATGTGGAGAGCTTGATCCATTGGACATGAATTGGTCTGCAGGTCAACCATGTGGATTCATCTTCCTTATCTATTGGGCCTCAACTACGCTGGCCTACAATTTCATGATATATCTAGAATTATACACTATAAAGCTAGAAAACAGGATTCAAGGGAGGCCTATATTGCACAAACAAGCCGGTAAGACGGCGCCATGATATGCCGAACACGACTCTGACACGTATCAATCATGGTTACAGTCGTTTCCTTAAAAACTATTTTTGTTGCACTAATCCAGAGATCACCCCTAGTCAACTTGACTCTACTTTGATCAAGAGAATCTAAGTTGATATCTAAAGTTGTCCCTGAACTGCTTTTTCAATATCAGTTTTGATAGTATTTTGAAACCACAATGTTTTTAAAGGCAAGCGTTTATTTAACAACTCCTCCCCTTTTAGACCCTATTGCACGCCACTTAGGACCAACAATGTCTTTTATTCTAAATGAGTTTATGACTCATTGTGCTCTAAGTCTTCAATTATATATATAGGCATATTATATCGTACATTAGAGCTAGAACCAATAGAGAATGAAAAAAAATAAACAAGAAATTAAAATCAGCCACTAAGATGACAACAGAAATTTAACGAGGTTCAGAAAAATGCCCACATCCACAAGCCAATTCTCGGTCTCATATCTTTATTTTTGAGTGAATCAAACAATTACAAATTGAATTCTCCTATGTATTATAGTGGAACAAGCCAAAAACCTATCCAACTCAGAAACACAATCCTAATCAACTAGAGAACAATTCCTATTGCACTAGGAAATAAACTAAACCAAAAAAATCTGCCCAAAAAGAGTCCAGTTGATGCCAACGCCTCAACATTTCTGCCTGATGTCATGGCATTTGGCCTTGGATGCCGCGACATTAGGGATTGCTTTGGATGTCGCGGTGTTTCTGCGCGATGTCGCAACGTTCGTCAATTTCTAACCAATGCCACGACGTTCGCCCATTTTTGTCCAACGCTATGGAGTTTGCTAATTTCTGCCCGATGCCATAGCATTCGCCGATTTCTATCAGCACCATTATGATCGGCCTTGGACGTTGCGTGTTGCGGCTTGCTTCAGACATCGTGGTGTTGCACCTGTTTTTGGCTCTATTTTTTGTTTCATTCCTTTTGATCTGGCTCCACTAAATCCCAACATGTATCACCCCAGAAAAGAAATAAAAGTTATCTAGTGTGGTCGTGGAAGCAATCAGTTCTAGGTGAAACATGTTAAATTGTTGTGTTATCTTAGGCTTGAAATATTCTTGTTTTTTGTTTATTTTCATTGGTTCATTTTTATTCTAGGCGAATCCCTAACAACAGGTATCAAGATCATAGGTTTATAGACCCGAAAGACGTCTTAGATCTAAGGTCCTTTAGGAGCGTTTAAAGTTAGTGGGATTATTGTAGTGGGAGCGATGTTAGGATATGAAGGAAAGATTAATAAGTTCGACGGGAGAGACTTTCGGTTATGGAAGATTCATATTGAGGATGTATAAAATAGATTGCACGAACAATTGTCAAGGAAGAAGCTAGAAAAGATGACAAAGGAAGATTGAGCACTATTAGGTCTTCAGGATTTGGTAACGATCCATTTGACATTGGCAAAGAATGTTGTGTCCAACATTATCAACGAGAAAACAACATCGATTTGATAAAGGCACTATCTAATATGTACGAGAATTTATCCACCACAAACAAGGTATATTTGATATCAAGCTACTTAACTCAACGATTGAGGAATCAGATTTATGACAAACCACATAACCGGGTTCAATGTAATCATAATTGAGATGAGCTCTTTGGAAGTTACGTTTGAAGATGAAATCCGGATACTCATACTATTATCATTATTACCCGATAGTTGGAATGCAAATGTGATTGTCGTGAATAATTCATCTAGCCATGAAAAGTTAAAGCTTCGGAATATTCGGGTTGGTGTTATGCCTTCAGATGCCATAGAGGATAGAATGTTTAGGTCATATTATTTGAAATTGAATATTTATTTATTAATAAAAGGCATTTTTCTTACTAGTTGGCATTTATAAGTTAATAAACAACATTTAATCCATGAGACTGATAAGTTCGAACACGACTCACATTGGTTGAACTGATTAGTTGTGATAGGTGAGCGTGAACCTTAGACTTGAGAGATCACGTTGAAGATTCACTTGTAATATCAAGTTCGTCATTAGAGTAGTTAGATCCGACTCACCTATAGGTGGGGTCGACCTCAAAGTGCAACTTTATGGGCAAATGGTAGTCTTAACTGATTACCAATATGAAATTTATTCTCTCATAAGTGAATGAGCATATCTCATATACCATCATGAATGAGTAAGGTCAAAAGATTTTGACCAAAGCAATAGAGCTGCCTGTGTTAGACATGAAAGTAAGCTCAGTGACCTCAACTCATTACTACTTAAGCATATGGTCAAGTCATGTGAGTTTGATAAAACCATGGCTCTCACTTGACTGAGATATTATAATAGAAGGTTTATACTCGTACGGTACTCACAACAGAAAAGATTTGGAATGATCCTATTCATTCGTTCTCGATTGAGTTACAATGTGGGTCAGATGACTTGCTAGGTGTTACCCACATTCTTTAGTTTCCTCCCATTGTCATTTGAGACGAACCTAAAGAGTCACGCTTGAAGGAGTTGCAAATGGAGACATGGTTTAAGCATAAGGGGCATTTTTGGTATTTGATATCGTTGATTTATTGGATAAATCAAAAAGAGATAAAATAATTAATTAGTCATTAGATGAGCTAATGAATTAAATGATGATATTAATGAGTTAATTAATTTATTAGAGAAATAAATTAACACATTAAAATATCAAATTATTTATTTATTGCAATAATAATAATTAAAATAGAACCAAGATGATGCACTAGCCCGGGGCTAGTGCACGGCTTGAGTAGGCGTCCATATGGACGTCTACTGCATTGGTTTGTGGGCTTTGATTTGTTCTTCTGCGACTTAAGTGAAAAATCAAAACCTAGTCTCTCATTATTATCTTAGCCTCCAAGTTAAAAACTGTCCCACCCCTCTCTCTCTCTCTCTCTCTCTCTCTAGCGGTCTCTTAGGGGAAGAAGAAGAGGAGTTTTCGCTTTGCTTTCCGTAGGGATGGCAATCAATCCAGATCTAACGAGTACCCACCCCGGACCAGCCCCGTTTGGGGCGGGTATGAGTTTAAAAGGGGCCCAGGGCCGGATCCGAGCCCAGGTATCGAAATTCAAGACCAAGCCAGGTTCAGGACAGGTAACGAGTCCAGTAGAAGCTTGCCCCGGACCCGGATCCAAACCCACCCCGATTAATAAAATTATATTAATTTTTTATATCTAATTGTTATTAAACTTTATTGATATTTATAAATTGTATCAAAAAAAGTGCTATTTGCAATAGCAACTTACCTTATAACCTTAACTAGATTAAAAAAACAGTCAATTAAGAATCAAAAGTATAAACTCAAAACCCACTTCTCATTCTCCCCTTCAACAGCAAACACTCGTCCCTCACTTCACAAATTAACAATTCTGAATGGACTTCAACAGCTAAACTAGAAAAACCCAGTATGTGTTAGGTTGAATCATCTATTTTGTTTACGTTAAATCATTGATTCGATGTTATTTACTTATTTTATTTATTTTGAATGCATTTGTGACAACAAGATAGACAAAAAAAATTTCAAAAAATAGAAATCGGCCGGATCTAACGGGTAGGACCCGGACTCGCCTGGTACCTGCCGTGTCCGGGTATGAAAAATTCTTAACGGGGCAGATCCTGAGTCCTTCAATACCCGACTTATACCCGTCCTGTTGCCATGCCAAGCTTTCCAGCATGGTGATTTAGAGGATGTGACAGATTTGTTGCTCGAATCAGAAAATCAAAGTATCTCAGGTTTGTAAAAACGAAGAATTTCTCCAACCACTTTGGCTACAACGGGAAACTTTTTCTTAGTTTATGGTTTGACTATGAAAAATTAGAGATGACCACATGGTATTTTTATTCCTCTGCGTTTTTATACTATTTCCCAACAAGTTGAACCGTTGCAACACTAAGGTTGCTCGCCACGGTGGCGGTAGATGGCTCACCGCAACATTAATGAAATCAGCCTCCATGGCCATGAGGTCGGAAATTTTCTTCCTTATGCATTTTTCAGTCTATTTTTTGGTAGGATTAGATTAGGATTGTGTTCCTATTCAGACTAGGTTTATGTTTCCTTGTGCTGTAAGTTTTCACCTATATATATGGCCATTTACGCGATATTTTTAATCACTTTAGAAAAGCAATAAAGATATCTATTGTGGTCGTGGAAGTATTCAGTTTTGGATGAACCACATTAAATCTTTTGTTTCATCTAATCTAGAATTATTTTTGATCCTGTTTATTTCCACTAATTCATCTATTGATACTAGTTGAAACTCTAACAAGTGGTGTGGTGACAATTGAGGGTGAGAAAGAAGAAACAAAAAGTAGAAACGAAACAAAATAAAAAGAAATATATATATATAAATTAACTAAAATTTATACGAGTACATATATGAAATTTATATCTTATGCTAACAAGATACCAAGAAAGTATTCATTTTCTTATAAATCAAGTGGCATCCCATTCATCCAAGAATAGAGATGAAAACGGGCCGATTCGGTGTCGGATCCAGTAGTTCCCCTGGGACCCGGAACCACTAGGTACAACCCGGAGTACCCGCAAGACTTTTTTTTTTTTTTTGGATTTTTTGGTATTTTTACTGAGTATATTGCCTACCAAAATTTGGTATTCAATTTCCGAATTTATTGCAGAGTGTTTGAATTGAGACGGTAATTTTCTTATTCAAGTTTCTTAATTTTCAATAATCCACTATAATAATTCTTAGAAAAAATTTCTAAAAACCCCTTAAAATAAATTTCCATATCCAAAAGACCCACGAAAATATTTTTCAATCTCAAAAATCCATTCTAAAAACTTTCATTCCAAAAACTGCAAAAGTGAGGGTTCACAACTTTTCGGACTAAACTACCCTTCATTTATCAAGTTAATAATTGATCAATTAATTTTTCTTATTGAAATCTTTTTGTTTTAATTCTTTCAAATTGATGTATAAAAACATACGGATTTCATTTTGTAATATGAAATTTATTTAAATATTTGTATAAAATTTATTTTTTATTTTAATATGTTAATTATCTAAAAGTATATGTTTTAAAACTTTTTAAAAGATTAAAAAATCTAAAAAAAATTAAAATTAAAATCATAAGTAGTATCAATTATGAATATGATTTTTTTAAATAAATAAATTTCATTCCAAAACTACAATTGATTAAATTTTAATCTAGAAGGCAAAGGGCAATTGAGTCCATAAATTTGTAAACCCTAAATATTTGGTTTTTGGTATGAAAAGTTGATGAGGTGCGTTGTTTAGATTGACAAATATTATGATGGGTTTTTTGGATGTAAAAGTTTATTTTAAGCCTTTTTTTTAGTAATTTTCCCTAATTCTTATCACTTGATATTTCTTTCTAGAATGCAATCTTTACTTGGATTTTTTCAACAACACCAAATTGCAAACTCCATCGTTAACAAGATATTTGCATAAATTTACAGACAAGACTAACACATACTGAAGTGCGTGGAAAATGTCTATGGGCATTATGGTAATTAATATACATCCGGCTCGGACCAGGGCTCTTCCTGCGGACCCAAGTCGGGATATCATATAGTCAAGCCCATAGGGCTAGCGGCCCACTACGAGTATAGCCGTTATGTTCAAGAGGCTATAAAGGTAGTTAGGCTATTTTTATATTAAATAGCAAAGTATTGGGTTTGATAAATAGTCTGGTGGGCTGGTGCTAAGTTTTAGCCCATGGCCCATAACCCACTTCGAACTTCATATATATATATATATATATATATCTCATAGGAGTTGATGAAGGATTCATTATCTACTCTCCACACAGAAAATCCACGGGCAACATTGGAGAATAATCTCACTATAGAACTATGAACCGACTTGATCCCATCATATTGGGTACGTAGGCAGCTTGTATAACAGCAAGTGCAGTCTATACTTAATTCAACCCTTAGCCAAGTTTGTCGTGTGTTGGGTCGGATTCTCTCCCCATGTGGCAAATCACATGACATCAACTTACTCACAAATTCTACTCGCATTAGCTTGGCGTCATCTGTGGGAACAACGCTCCAGCCACTCAATATGCATACTAGGTCCCAAGCACGTACTACCGGAGACAGGATGACTAGCACAATACTCCAACAATAGGCGACTGAGGCCCTAACCCCACGCCAGAAGTTCTTTCAGATGTTCAAGTTGGGGGAGATGGTCTACCAGACATTCAAGTTGGTGGAGGAGGTCCTAATATACCACCTCTAGTGAATGAGCAAAACATGCCTCCCGTAACACTAGCAGTGATTCCATACCATACAACTAGGGTGTTCGAGATCACTCAAGAGGCACTTCTTGCTCTTATTGAAGATACCTCTATACGGGAAGCGGCATGGGTAGTCCAACAATATGCCTAGGTACACCCGTTGGGTGCCGCGCCTGGTCCATCAGCTGCCAGGGTCAAAATCGTCAGGTGAGAAATCCTCAAGAGGTGCCCCCGCCTCAAGAGAGGTTGCCTCAAGTGCCACCCCTCAGTCAAATTGTAGAGATCAAGAGCCACGTGAAAAGAGTCACCTCCAGCGAGTTGAGCCTAGTCAATCCCCCCACCAAGGCCAGGAGTCCCTGACCTTCGGTAGGATAGGATCGAGACTATCCGACTCCACAGTGAATGGGGCAGCATGTGAAAAGGAAGAGAACAACGTGGTTTCACCTCGTGAGAGATGACCACATGGAAAAGACAGAAGGCTAACACCTCTAAGGTCTCCACGTAGAGGTCACGTTTCCTAGACCCCCGAAGAGACCCAGCCAAGGCGAAAAGGCAGCGTAGACAGCACCATGTCATGATGAAAGCTTGGAGAACCGTGGAAGGTATGAAGATATGCAGCTAGTACACTTGGCTGTAGCTCCTCCCAAGAGAAGTCCTTTCTGCCTGGTAATTTTGGCAGAGTCATTACCACAAGGACTGAAGATTCTGCACCTAAATGAATATGAGGGAGCTGGAGACCCTCAAGAGCACGTTGACAAGTTCAACGCAAAGGCTAATATGTACGACATCAGCGATGCGGCATAAGGTAAAAAATTTTGAACCACACTCTCTGGTCGGCCCTTAGCTGGTTTAACCAATTGCCCTCCGACACCATTACTGGCTTCGAGCAGCTGACCAGGTGCTTCCTTAACCACTTTTCCATAAACAATAAATATCCTAAGACAGCGTCTTTCCTGTTCACGGTGGTCTAAAAGGATGGTGAATCCTTGAGAGAGTATGTACAACGCTTTTCCACGGCCATGTCTGAGGTGCCGCATGTCAACCACGAGTTGCTATTAGAAATAATGCAGATGAACTTGCACAGTAGTAGGTTCAAGGAGTCTATAGCTGGGAAGTTGCCGTTGGCTATGGAGGAGCATTAGCTAGAGTGGAAATGTACATAAGATAGAAGAGACTATGGGTCAGTTAAAGCAAGAGGGTGGTAGCAATAAAAGAAAATTAAGAGAAGATGATAAGATGCTAGAGCTTAAGGAACGCAAGCACATTCCTCCTTCGGAGTTCTCTAAGTATACCCCTCGTACACTCCCGTGGGAGCAAGTTCTGGCCATCGCTGAACAACAAGGCATAGTCCAATGGCCTAAAAGGATGAAGGATAATCCCAGCCGCCTCAAGTCAAACAAATATTATAGGTTATGTTGGGAAATATACGTATAGCCCGACTAAGCACATCGAAAAATTCAAATTTTAGTTTCTAGAATTTAAACATGCGAGTTTATTAATCCTACGGCTTATCACGTATCATAGGCTTGCGTATCTTTACACTAGCCATTTAAAACTTAAATAAAGAAGATCTTACCTTATTCAAATTTTTCGCAAAAATGGAAGAGTTTCTTCTTCCTTAACGTAAGCTCCCTAGCTTGCTCCTCGTTCCTTGAATCAATCGATTCGATCTTTTCTTTGATGAAGATTTCGAATTCCTCCACCAAAATTCACCCTTGCTCAGATTCTTGATTCACTTCAAAGACTCAAGTCTTTCTCCTCTAAAGTTGATTCAAACCCCAGATACCCACTTGTTTATAATCTTTAGCTAGATTGATCTATAAACGTTTATTCTAACTCTAAGGAATAGTGTATGAGATTAAGGTGAAAGCGAAAATTACTTCTCTAAGTATTTTGGAAGAATTCTTGAATTCAAGATCTTGATGAACTCAAGAACACTATATGAATGAGAGAGTGAAACGATTATCTATGCAAGAGGAACGAAAGTTTTGGCTTCAAAAGTCATGTGATTTTCAATGGATGCTAGTCCTATTTATAGAACTAGGTTCTTGCAATTCTTTCTCATGTAGAACTCTTCTACGTTAAATATTTTCCATGTTAGAATAGAAGACTAATTAATTCCCAAATAGAACTCTTCTATTATAATTAGTTTCCTTTCTCTCCAAGAAATCTTAGTTCCTTCTAGAAAAAAATTAATTAAACTCCTTTAGTTATTTTTCTTCCACCAATTTTTTCGACCAAGGCTATAAAACAAGCCTTTAATAATTAATCCACTATACTACATTAACTAAAAGTCACTTCCAATTAATTAAATACTTTCTAGACTTAAGCTTAATTAAATTGATCTTATCAACTTAATTAATTCATTTATCCAACACTTGAATAAATAAAATTCTTAATTAATTAATCTAAGTAATTAATATATTAATTTAATTACTTTGAATTAAATTCCCTTAGTTAAGAAATGGATTTATCCGAGTACTGTGTGCGACCCTTTGGGTTCACCAATATACTAGTAGTGGGTTCATAACCTTTATGATTTAATTTGGACAATTAAATTGTCTCGATTAATTAAACACTTTTAATTAACCATCTTTTTATTTAATCTCCAGTAAATATAAGATACCCACGAATCAAAGAAAAATTTCTAGCTAGTTATCTTGAAGAATTAGATGTAGTCTATTCATAGTGAACCTTTCCAATCGCGCATTTCATGCAAGTGAGATTCTTCCATCAACTAATTTTTCAATTGAATTAAGGATCGAGGAATCTTATTGGTCAAGATCCTTGTAAATTCATTGTTAATAATTCAAGTGTGTTTGACTAGTGATTAATTAATTCAAGAAACTCATTTCTTAATTAATTACTTACTTGCCTTGGCCAATGAATAACTCAGTCAAACCACTTAGAATATTATAGAAAATTCACTTGTTCATCTAGAAAAGTGATGGATACTTTGTTGTCAACACCAACCTCCATATACGAGTCACTGCACCCAATCACCAGTCCATATGTGTCCTTGTAAAAGAACTGGCACAGGAGTAAAAGTGCAGTGAGTCAATATACAAGATTACTGTGATGACTCAAGTCAAAGAATTAATCTTGCACTATCGTGATTAAGAAACTCCTAATTCGACATATACAGAAATAATTCCAATTTAGAAAGTTTCAGTCAGGGTAATCAGTGAACTTGTTCTCAACAAGCACCCGCGTATGTGCATTTATGTCAACTACGCTAATGTCTATAAAACGAGACATTCTCTAATTAAGAGTGTGCATCATAGGTGTAAGTCTATCCAAATTATCAATGTCTCATCTTGATAATTCTATGACTTGGACAATATTTAGAAATCGCAGCCTTAGAGACTAGTTTTATGATATCCATCCAATGAGATATCAAGTCCCATAGCTATGTGTGAATTCTAGGGTTTTCATCATACAATTATAAAAATATAAACATAAGATGGTGAAATGCCTATTTATTAATATATAATGTAAAACGATTTTTTTTATTACAAAAATAGATAAAGAAAGCCTATCTAAGATTGGCTCGCAGGGCACTATTGTAACAATCTCCCACTTGCACTAGAGCTAATCTCCTTGGTATTCAAGACCCATCTTCTCAAGATGTCCTTCTAATACATTATGAGACAAGGACTTAGTTAGTGGATCCACTATGTTCTCCGTTGTGTCGACTCTTTTAACGCGTACGTCACCTTTACCAACAGTCTCTCAGATCAGATGGTATCGCCTCTCTATGTGTTTGGATCTTTGATGAGACCTCTGCTCCTTTGCTGTGCAATGGCGCCATTATTGTCACAGTATAGAGATACTGAATCGACAATGCTAGGGACTACACCAAACCCTTTGATGAAGTTCCTAATCCAAACAGCTTCTTTTACTGCATTAGATGCAGCTATGTATTCAGCCTCGATTGTAGAATCCATAGTATTTTTTTGTTTGGAACTCTTCCAACTTACTGCTCCACCATTGAGGGTGAATACAAACCCCGACATTAATTTCAAGTCATCCACCTCAGATTGGAAACTAGAATCAGTGAACCCTTCTAGTTTCAATTCTCCACCGCCGTATATCAAAAACAAATCCTTAGTTCTTCTTAAGTACATAAGGATTGTTTTCACGGATACCTAGTGTAACTCACCTGGGTCAGACTGAAAACGAGTCACTACACTTAATGTATGAGCCATATCAGGCCTTGCACATAACATTGCATATATAGTACTTCCTATGGCAGAAACATATGGTATGCAGACCATCCTATCTCGTTCCTGGGGTGTCGAAGGATACATGGATCGAGAATACCGAATCCCATGACTCAAAGGCAATAATTCTTTCTTTGATTCCTCCATGCTAAACCTCTTTAGCATTTGTCTATGTACCAACGTACATAGACAAAATGCTAAAGAGGTTTAGTCTTTCTTGATCCATCTCTATAGATTTTGATTCCTAAGATGTAGGTTGCATCTCATAAGTCTTTCATGGAGAATTTGGTGGATAACCATACTTTAGTCTATAGAATCATTCTTACATCATTCCCAATGAGTAGAACATCATCAACATAAAGTATTAAGAATGTCACTGCACTCCCACTGACTTTCTTGTACACATTTCATCTTTGTTTTTAATAAAACCATACATCCTTATAGTTTCATCAAAACAGATGTTCCAACTTTGGGATGCTTGCTTTAGTCCATAAATGGACTTTTGGAGTTTGCAAACCTTTTGCTCACTAGCACTAGATGTGAAACCTTCCGGTTATTTCATGTAAATATTTTCCTCTATTTTTCCATTGAGGAAGGCAGTTTTCACATCCATCTGCGTTATTTCATAATCATAATGAGCAGATATTGCAAGCAGAATCCTAATTGATTTAAGCATTGCTACTGGCGAAAAGGTTTCTTCATAGTCAATACCCTTTCTTTAAGTGTAACCTTTTGTCACTAGCCTAGCTTTATAGGTCGCTATCTTTCCATTTTCTCCAAGCTTTCGCTTATAGATCCACTTACAACCAATGGGTACTACACCCTCTGGTGGATCTACCAAGGTCCATATACATGGAGTCCATTTCAGATTCCATGGCACTTTGCCACTTCCTCGAATCAATATCACATATTGCTTCGTTGTAGCTTCTTGGATCTTCATCCACTTGAAGCTCCTCCTTATTACTGTCTAGTAATAGTCCATTCCTCTCATGTGGCCCTCGGATCCTTTCGGACCTTCTCGGAAGTTGTGTGTTAGATATTTCAGTATTTTCTTATATTTGTGTTTCCAAAGTTTGTGAGATAATTTGTGGTTCTTGAACTTCTTCAAGTTCTATGATCTCGCCCTTTCTATCTAATAGACTCCTTCTCTAAGAAGATGGCATTCTTTAAAACAAACACCTTTTGTTCCGATGAATCATAGGAGTAGTATCCCACAGTTTCTTTAGGGTACCCTACAAATTTACATAAGCTAGACTTAGACTCTTAACTTATCTCCCACTAGCCTTTTCACATAGGCTGAACAACCCCATACTCGACGATGTTTATATGAGGCCAGTTTACCACGCCATAACTCATAAGGCGTTTTGGTCACTGATTTGGAAGGCAATCTATTTAATAGATAAGCAGCAGTTTCTAAGGCATAACCCCAGAAAGATGAAGGAATTTCAGTGAAACTCATCATGGAATGGACCATATCCAATAAAGTCCTATTCCTTCGCTCAGACACCTCATTAAATTGTGGTGTTCCAGGCGGAGTCCACTGAGAGAGAATCCCATTCTCTTTAAGATAACTCACTTAAGTATTGTCCTCCCTGATTAGATCAAAGAGTCTTAATACTATGACTTAACTAAGGTACTTCTTGCAGTTCCTCTTCCAATGCCCTGGTTTACCGCAGTGGAAACACCCACCCTTACCTTTATCGACTTTAACCTTCTTGACCCCACCTTTAGCTTTTAGTTTTTTGTTCTTTTGGGAACTCTTTCCTTTCCCTTTCTTTGGCTTCTTAGCCTTAGAATGGGAAGAACTTACAAGTAGGACTGGCATGCCCTTCTTGATGGTTGCTTCTACAGTCCTTAACATGCTTAACAAGTCAGGCAAGGTTTCCTCCAGACTGTTCATGTTAAAGTTGACCACAAATTGGTCGAATGAGCTAGGCAAGGATTTAAGTACTAAGTCTATTGAGAGTTCATTGTCTAGAACAATGTCAAGACTCGTGAGCTTTTCAATGAGCCCAATCATCTCTAACACATGTTCTTGGACATTTGACCACTCACTCATACGAGCTCTGAAAAGCTCTTTAGACACTAAGTACCTTTCCTTCCTAGACTTTTCACCATACAACTCTTGTAAGTGTTGGAACATATTAGCAGCTGTTTTCATATTTTCGTGTTGCCTTTGCAACTCATTCGACATCGATGCAAACATCGTGCACCTTGCTTGGAGGACATCGTTTAATCATTTCTTTTGGGTTTCAATTTCCTCCTCCTCAGCACCCTCGGACAGAGTTGAGAGGGGTGCATCAATCAAGACATAGGCTCTATTCTCAGAGTTGAGCACTATCTTAAGGTTTCTAAGCTAATCAGAATAGTTGGGTTCAGTGAGTTTGTTTGTGTCGAGAATTGTGGAAAGCGGGTTCTTAGCCATCTTAGATATCTAGTTATCTACAAATTAAAGAAAAATGGAGATTAAGAGGATGTTTAATACTTTATGTGTAGATATGATTTTAAGATCTTTTAATCGTGAATTACCTCCCACTATTTAATTCAAATTCAATAACCTTCATTAAAGAATTCGAGAAAAATCATTTTTCTTAGTGAGTTTGAAGTCCAATTTAATTATTATATACCCCAATTTTATGGACACATACATAATAATTAAATAGGTAGACAACACTTGTCAATTACTGGTGGTCCCAAGTGGCATACGAAAGGGTCTAGAAGGGGGGGGGGGTTGAATAGACCCTGAAGTCTTTTTTTTTTTGAGTTCACAAAAACTTTCGTATCACTTTAGAAATTTGAACGCTTGGAAAAACTGAGCGCTTGGGTCAGACGCTTCAGAATAGTTAACTTAGACTTAGTGATTTCAGCAGTTTACCAAAGTAGGGCAACGCTTAGATCGCTTAATCAGGGTTAGCACATCGGAAATAATGTTTAGCGTTCTTTTGGTTAAATTAGTCGCTTTGCAATTTTACTTGTCTTTTTCAGAATAATATGAAGTGAATAATATAAGACAATAAAATAAATGACACAATAATTTGTAAGGTTCACTGGGTGATGTAATCCCAGTTACGTCCTTCTTCTCCTTTTTCACTTGGAGGAAATTACTATGATGATTATCAAAGGATCACACAGAAACTTCTACACAATAGTAATGGATGAAAATGATCTTGGGCTCCTTTATCACACAGACTTCAGCACCAATGAAGATCGTCTTCTTCAAGCTTCTCTCACTCAGAAATGCTGCCTGAAAGTTTTCAACAACTTTTCTCACTCAGATGAAATGTTGAGGTTTATCACTTGGGTTTTGTTTGTTTTAAAGAAGATCAAACAACTTGGAATATCTCAGTTGGAGTTTGGATTTCTTCTTTGGAAGATGTTTGAGATATTTGTGACTGTTTAAATGTAGATGGAAAGCTTGAAAAGTTTTGGCTATGAAATCTCTAAGCTTTTTCAGAAAGAATGTACGTAGGATTTTTGACAATAATTTCTCGTATATTCTTGATGTTGTTCCTACTTTTTGATTTTCTGGAGTAAGGTATTTATAGGCAATTTCTTGGGATCTGTCCGTTGGACACATGTAGGAGCGTGCCTTTCACGTAGCGCGTGTTTGTACCTAAAATCTGACATTCCTGAAAATTCGCTAGAACCGATTGGACGGGAGCAGCTAAAACTTTGAAAGTTCTGACAGTCTGGTCAAAAGGAGGCTTGTCCACAAGTCACAGTAGCTTATCACATTTAATGCTCTTATCAGGCATTTAATGCAATTTGAATTTATTTCCCGTTGGAAATAAATGCCCGTTGAATGATTGCATTTAAGTCCTTTATGACTTGAGGATTTATTTCAGGTGAATCTTCTATAAGTCGCTTGAGTATTTGAACGCTTGATTCATGAATCCTGAACTGCGGTCTCTTAGCGTTTGACAGGCGCTAAGACGGAATCTTCATCTTCGGTTGATTTCAGACGCTGGTCTTCAACTTCTTTTCAAATAGACTCACCTAGAATTCTATTATTGATTCAGTCGCTAAGACTTAGTCTAAAATCTATGAGGATAAAAATTACAAGCCTAAACAAAATTACAAACTCTTTAAACGCTTTATACAATGATCTATGAAAGCATAAACTTACATTTTATTTGGGGTCTAACATTGAATCCTATCTTGTCATCATCAAAACATCTAACATGAAATTCCTAACAATTACATCTCTATGCAACCCTCAATTATTTTACCTCATGTTTCATATGGATCTCAATTTTCTGCGCCCCCATGTTACTCCTATGTTAAATTAGACCCATCAAACCTACATGTAAATAACCTACCCAAAATGTTCCACTTGCAATGGTCAAATTAGAGGATAAATTACCCATGTGCATCTCTATGCTTAGTAATAATCACGGCTTTCTCATTATAGAAAGTCCCACTTGCAATGGTCGACTAATCTACATAAGTAGCACCGACATGCTATTACTTTTGACGGTAGGTATGAATTATTAAACCCCGTTTAATTTTATCCCATATTAACTTAAAATTAAAATCATTAAGATGTTATAAACTTATCAAAATAAATAAGGGAATTTTAGTATATTATGAAAGGTCTCATCAACGCTTCGATTATCTTATCTAAGTCTCTATCCTAACATGCCCAACAACACATGAAAGGAAATAAACCATATCATAAGCATAATCTTAAAAATATGTATCTTATACAAACATGCATCTTATACATAGAATCATGCATCTCATAAAATCATGCATATCATAAAATCAGGCATCTCATACATAAAATATAACATGGAAATTTTGGGTCATATCTAAATCGATCCTATCTAGAGCCATCAAGGATCGAACGCCGGCAAGTCGAATAAATAAATAACAGAAAGTAAACATGCTTTGAACAATCCTAATGACCTCAAAATTCCATCATGCATATTAACTCATGAAAGCATATGTAAATTCTTAATTTACCGAATAGTCTTCATAAATTAAATTAATTCGGGGTTTTTTCAATAAAATTGATTTTCCCAAAAATAAACAATTTAAAACACCTTTTAAATAAAATTAATTTTCAGAAAACTCCAATATCCGAAATGTGTCGGTGCCCTGCTGCCGAACTATTGGGTCGGGTCGCCCCTGGACTATTTGAAACAGGCCCATGTGCCAGCTGTTTGTCAAAAAACCGAAAGGTGCTTTGCAATTAACCCGAACTTAATTACGCTCTAGCCCTTTCAATTTTTTAGAGGACCAATTACATTAAATGGGTTATGGGCTTGCAATTCCAAATTGCAAACACATGCATAAACTTGCTGTTTATATCTATCTATTCACCAACAAGGTCCAACACAATTGGTAAATAGCTGAGTTCCTTAAGCATTTGTTTAGGGTTCGCTTCCTGGCGATGTGTATGGTAAAGGCTTTGTTGGAAGAGGCAAAACCCACTTCGATGATCTCTACGCCTCGAAGGGAAATAGTCTCCGGCGTTCTGTTGGGGGAAACCCTGATATATACCAAAAAAATAAATAAAAAAATATCTATCTATTCTATCTATCTATCTGTCTATCTATCTATTCTGTTCTATTACTATTATTATTTGAAGGAAGTCTTTTGACTCCAATTGCTCAATTTTGACCAAATACTAATTTTCTAGAGTTTTGAATTATTTTATTGTGTAAAAATAATTTAATTGTTGGCTTACTTTGTCAAAATTTCAAATCTTTTTGAAAATTGTAATAGATTGACCATAATTAAAGCTTTGGATTTTCGTTTTCATGGTAACCATAAAGCCTTTGGAATTTGCTGCCTAATAAAGAGGTTTAATCAAGCTTTTTAAAATGGCAACCAACGAAAAGTGATTACGGCCAAGCTCTTTATTAGGCTGCAAATTCCAATCCAAACAAACACATTAAGTAATTTAATTTTTTCTTAAATGCAAATTTAAAATCAGAAATCAAATTACAAAACCACCTATATATGTTTATATATAGTGCTTTTCCAATCTTTCCATCCATAATTTTGGAGAAGCATTTTTCCCCACTTGGTGTTGTTGTCCCCTTGCCATGGTTTTTTTCTTCTCATCAGTAATTTATTTTCTGTATGTTAGATAGTAGAATTTGATTTCATTTGTTGCTCTTCCATTGCAACAGGAAATGTCTAATTTTTACAGAACCTATTCCACAGTAAAAGAGAGTAATTTATTCAAAACTATATTATTATAGTCATATGGTTTTTGGCATTATCTTTTGTGTTCTTTATTTGCTATTGCAGGCCTGGACGCTTACAAGACTCCAATATAATTTTACTGAAAGAGTTTAGGGGTAAGTTTATTTTCTATATTTAAAGGTGTATATTTCACTGTCACAATAAACTTTGGAAGAACAAATTTGAAGTTTTGGCAGCTTTGGAGGCCATGAAACTCACGGAAAGAATTTGCGATATGTTATTCTAAAGGAGGAGATTCCAAATCTATCCAAGTCCGTAGACTTTTTATTAAGGTTCAAATTTTTTCTTCCAACGGTTATGAAATATCACAACCAACAAATTGGTGTATCATTTGTAATGTTTTTGGTCCCCATAAATTTTTGTACATATTTTTCTTTATTTGTGTAGTATTTGTAACCTTGATACACGCATACAATATTAATCATTCACCGTTATATTTTGTAGATTTTTATCCTTCACATTTAAATTAATTTTTTCTCCTCAGTTGTCACTACTATTGAGTATTGACCATGAATATATGTCATGACTTAAAACCGTGGTCTATAGCGGTCTAAGCTCACGGCGAACTTGGCTGTGGTAGATGTTTCATATAGCAATACTAAAGTTAGCCATGATGGAAAAAAAAACTAGCTATTTTAAGCTCTAACTAGCCGTGGTGGAAGAAATGTTAACCTAACACTTTTTTACAATGGCTAAAAATCATGGTCTTTACAATGAACAAAACATTGACCATGGCTATAGGCCATGGTAAATGTTTTTGGCCATGCTTGCAAATACTATGGCCAAAGCCGTAGCAAAGCCGTGGTCAATTGGTTTTAACCATGGTAAAGAGACTTTTCACAATGACATATTGACATGGGCAATAATAATTTTTTTGTAGTGTGTTAAGTATATATGTTTTGTTTATTCAATCAAGACATTCCTTTAATAATTTTTATGAATCATACTAAAATGTGTATCGGAAATTAAAAAAGAAAAAAGATAAATCTTTCTGTCATTTTATAGAACTCAAAGTATTAATTTACGCCTTCATAAAAATCTTTCTGTCATTTTATCAGAATTAGAAAAACAAGAAATTGAAATTCCAGAAGGGGTCTGGAAAACGGGATCCAATCCTTTTGACAAGGTAGTTGTTGGTCGTCTTCTTTCGGGAACTAGATATAATTTTGTAGCTTTCAAAGAAACCATGCTTAATGCTTTCAAACCTAGCAAACATGTTGATTTTGAAAAATTGGATAATGGTTGTTTTCTGCTAAACTTTGAACGTTAATCTGATTTAGACCGTGTCATGGGTGGGGGTCTCTGGTGTTTTGATAATGATCTCCTTGTTTTAAAACTTCTCCACGAAAATGATGACCCTCTGTCAGTCCCACTGTTGTGGGTTGAGTTCTATGTGTTGGCTAGGGGGTTACCCTTGAGCAAGATGAATGAAGATATGGCTTCCTTTATCGGTAATTCTCTTGGCTCCTATCGCTCTGTAGACCTTGCTAGGAATGGTGTCTCGGGAGGTTCTACCCTTCGTATAAGAGTGGCTCTTGACGTCAATAAACCGCTCCGTCGTCTTTCGAGTTTTAAAGCTGGCCCAAATTCTTTCAAGATAACGTACTCATATGAGCGTCTTCCCAACTTTTGTTACATATGTGGTGTTATGGGTCATGTTTTTAACTTCTGTGAGTCCCTACTCAAAAATGATTTTATAGATCCAAAAAAAGAATTACCTTTCGGTCCTTTCCTGCGAGCCCAGTCTAAAACAAACTTTTCAAATTGTTCTTCTAGAAGGGGATTGGACGCTTTCTCCCCTCATCAATTGAGCCCCTCTCGCAACTCCCAAGTAGCGAGTTGGCACAAACAAGGGGACTTCCCTAAACCACGTCACTCCTCTCCTAGTGAAGTCATGTCTACCGTCCTAGTTTTTCTGAAAATTCCAAGAAGCTTAGTCCGAATGTTTCACCTTGCAAGTCTGGTTCGGACAATCAATCAAATAAGGGGAGAGATGAAGGAACTTCATCTCCTACCGCGATTGCCATGGCTTGGGACAAGGGAGGCCCTTCAGGTGCCTCCCCACCTAATGGACAAAACGCGTTACCTGTGGGCACAATTGTCCCTATGATTGTATCCCCATCTCGGGTGGCTAATCAACCAGATCTGGATACTATCCTTTCTTCTCCACGGGCGAGTCTGGTTTAAGCTTGCACTATCCTTTCTCCCTCGGGGGAAACTCAAGCTATCCAGGTAGTGGTCCAATCGCCCCGTCCCCCTGCCTCACAGCGGCGCTTATTCCAGGAGCAAGATAGGGACGACAACCACAACAATGGTTTGAGTATCCCTCCTCCATCCCCTATCCTTATTAACATCCCGATCCAATTTGCAGTATCCCCGACTCCTTCGGTTTCAAAAGTTTCAAGTAAAGGAAAAAAACGTTCTATTAGAAAAACCACTCCTCGAGCTTTGAAAAGGAAAATGTTAGATGTTTCCTCAGTCCCTGTGGAAGCTATAGAACCCGTCACAAAACGTCCTAATCTTCGTATCTCGGAAGTTACAGAGAATCAGGCGGAGGCTGCGGAGCAGCCCTGCCAATCTCAATGAATCTCTTGAGTTGGAACTGTCGGGGGTTGGGTGGAGCCCTGGCAGTTCAAGAGCTAACGGATCTTATCCGTTGTCACAGTCCGTCTATTGTTTTCCTTTCTGAAACTAAGTTTAATTCTGCGTCCTTTGATTTTCTTAAGTCTAGATTAGGGTATTTTGGTGTCTGTGTCGAGTCTCGGGGTTCCTCGGGGGGTCTGGGTCTCATGTGGGTTAAACATTTTGATATTGTCCTCCAGTCTTATTCCCGTTCCCATATTGATGTTTCGGATTTTATGTCCCCTGAATCATCTGCTTGGCGTTTTACGGGCTTCTATGGTAACCCTAAAACTTCTTTACGTAAGGAGAGTTGGCAGCTCCTACGTAAATTAGCTGAGGGTCATTTCTCTGCCTGGCTTGTTTGTGGAGATTTCAATGAAATTTTATCTCCAGATGAACAGGAGAGCCACCACGAGCGCCCGCTCTGGCAAATGCGTGATTTTTGGGATGCTCTTTCTGAGTCGGGGTTGCATGATCTTGGTTTCTGTGGTGGAAAGTTCACTTGGTCCAATAATCACCTCTTTCCCAATACGGTTCGGGTCCGTCTTGACCGTGGGGTGGCTAACACTAAGTGGTGTGAGCTGTTCCCGGATGCGTCTATTACATCCATAGATGTCCTCCATTCTGACCACAGTCCTATTCTTCTTCGGACGGCTCCTGCTTCGGTCTCCCATTCCCTTAAGAAAAAAAAATGTTTCTGTTTTGAATCTGTTTGGTTAAGGAGGAGCGATTGTGAGCGTGTGATTAAAGATGCGTGGGATCCGTGTGTCGATTCTTCAAAAGGCATCTCGATTACGCGTAACCTTAACTCGTGTCGGATAGGGCTCATTAATTGGAATAAAAACTCTCTGAACAAAACAAAAAACCATATTAAAGAGCTGGAAAATATTATTGTGGGATTAAGGGCTGGCATAATCATGTCTTCTTCTAAACAGGCAGAATCTGATGCCCGAAACGAGCTTGAAGAGCTCCACTCGTGTGAGGAAACCGCCTGGAAACAGCGTAGCCGTATTTTATGGATGCAAGATGGTGATCGAAATACGAGTTTTTTTCATGCTCATGCATCTGATCGGTTAAAAAGAAATGCTATTACTCGTATTAAGGATGGGCAGGGAAATTGGTGTGATAAAGAGGATGATATTTATAGGGTTATATCCGATTATTTCCAGCATGTTTTCTCTTCCATCAATCCACCCTCGGCAGTGTTGGAAGAAGTATTGGATTCCGTCCAACCCCGTGTTACCGACATAATGAATAGAGTTCTCAGTTCTCCGTACACGGCATCGGAAGTTAGTACTGCACTGAAACAAATGCACCCGCTCAAAGCACCCGAGCCTGACGGTATGTCCCCTATCTTTTTCCAACATTTTTGGCATGTAGTGGGTAATGATATTTCTGCTTGTGTTCTTGATGCTCTAAATAATCACTCTTCCCTCCCCCGTTTCAATTTCACTCATATAGTGCTTATTCCAAAAGTTGATAATCCAGAAACTGTTGCTCAATTTCGTCCCATTAGCCTTTGCAATGTTGTTTAGAAAATGATCTCTAAATGTGTGGCTAATAGAATCAAACCATTACTCAATGATATTATCTCTGAATCCTAATCTGCTTTCATTCCGGGTCGACTTATTTCTGACAATATCCTTATAGCATATGAACTTAATCATTTCCTTAAGACTAAGAATTCAGGTTCGGATGGGTTTGCAGCACTTAAACTCGATATGAGCAAGGCTTACGATCGAGTGGAGTGGATTTTTCTTGAAAAAGTGTTGGTCAGGTTTGGCTTTGATAAGAGTGTTGTGGATTTAATTATGATGTGTGTGCGTTCTGTCACTTATTCGTTCATGCTCACTGGTACTCAATTTGGATTTTTGTCTCCACAGAGGGGAATCCGTCAGGGTGACCCTTTGTCGCCTTATTTGTTTGTATTATTTGTAGAAGTTTTTAGCTGAAGGGCGAGTTGAATGGGATTAGTATTTGTCGTGGAGCTCTGAGTGTTTCTCATTTACTTTTCGCAGATGACACTTTGATTTTTGCTCAGGCAGATGGTCAATCAATGTGGGTTATCCGAGATATTCTTCACAAATATGCTAAGGCATAGGGCCAGGAGATCAATTTGCAAAAGTCTTCCATGGTGTGTAGTAAGAATATATCTGTTGAGAAGGCGAGGGGTCTAGCTACGGTGTTAGGGGTGAACCTTACAGACAAGCATGAGAAGTACTTAGGCCTTCCCGCTGTGGTGGGGCGTTCGAGAAGAGAGGTTTTTGCTTCCATTCGTAATAGGATTCATGGAAGAATTAGGGGGTGGAGTTCAAAGTTTCTTTCGCAAGCGGGAAAGGAAGTTTTACTTAAGGCAGTGATTCAAGCAATTCCCACGTATGCGATGGGAGTTTTCCGCCTCCCGGAGTATCTTCTTAATGAGATTGAATCTACTATGGCACAATTTTGGTGGAATAATAGAGATAGTAAGAAGATTCATTGGCTCGCATGGCAGAAACTTTGTAAAAAAAAGAATGAAGGGGGTATGGGTTTTTGGGAATTAAAGGTGTTTAATCTCGCGATGTTAGCCAAGCAAGGATTGAGGCTTATCCAAAACCCGAATAATCTGTTGAGTAGATTGCTAAAGGCTAGATACTTTCCGAATGATGATTTTTTGTTTGCAAAAATGGGTTCTAAACCATCTTATACATGGAGGAGTGTCATCGACACTCAAAACATTGTTAGACATGGTTGTAGATGGAGAGTGGGGAATGGTGAACGGATATCCATTTGGTCTGATGCTTGGCTGCCCTGTAACAAGGACTTTCGGCCCATTACTAGAGATCGGCTTTTACCTTCGGATACTAATGTTAGTTACCTTATCGACCAAACAACGGGATGGTGGAATAGCGAACTCATTGATATGTGTTTTTGGAGGGAGGATGCGGAGGCTATTAAATCTATTCCGTTGGGATCTCATCACAATATTGATCGTGTTATTTGGAACGGGACCAAATCTGGTACATTTGCGGTTCGAAGTGCTTACCATCTAGCGCGTGAGATGGAGAGGTGTGGGAAAGCGTCGTCAAGTTTCTCTAAACCGCCTAACATGTCTTGGCAATTTATTTGGAGAACGAATGTTCCACCGAAGATAAGGGTCTTTGCATGGAAAGCATGCAAAGAAGCTTTACCTTCTCATTCCAATTTGTTGAAACGTAAGCTGGAGTTTTCGAGGGGCTGCCCTATTTGTGAATCGGAGATTGAAGATATTGGTCATTGTCTTCGCTTATGCCCGTACGCTCGCCAACTTTGGGCCTTGACGAATTTGCCGTCACGGATTATTCTTTGTGACAAAGAGTCGGTTGAGGAGTGGTTTCGGTTTTGCCACAAACATTTGGAGAAAGATCAATATGCTCTTTTCCTAACATCTGCTTGGTATCTTTGGTTTCATAGAAACCAAAAGGTTATGGAAAACATTGATACCCCACCGGATATCCTTGCTTCCATGATACGATCTTTCTTGGGTGTGTTTCAGGAAGCGGCTTTGCCAGTTGATTTGATTGAACCAAATTTTGATTTAACCAAGTGGCGACCTCCGGATGCCAATTTTGTTAAAGTAAATTTTGATTGTGCAATTTACCAGGATCCACCAGGTACGGGTTTTGGCGTGATTGCCCGTGACTCGGAGGGCAAGGTTCTACGGTGGCATAGAGGTCGTTTTCCTTTTGTTTCGTCGGCTGAAATAGGTGAGGCTTTAGCTTGTCAGGAAGCCATTCGTCTGGCTGTCTCAAGTGGGTGGAGGCGAGTTATTGTTGAGGGGGACTGCCTACCTCTCATTCAAAAAATTAATTCACCATCGGAGGATTTATCTTCTGTGGATCCGTTGATTTCTGATATTCATTCGTATATGTCTGTTTTTTCTTCTGTTTGTTTTGCTTTCATTCGGCGGTTGGGAAACTCTGTTGCGCATTGTTTAGCGCATGATGCTTCGATTATGACCTCGGGGGATAATTCTGATGTACCCTCTTATGTGTTGGATTTGGTTTTGGCTGACTTAGCTGTTTAATATATTGCTTTTCTGTTTCAAAAAAAAAAATTGCAGAGGTGATTATTTGATAAGCTCAAGACATGTTAAAACCATTTTATGGATCAAATCTAAATATTAATATATTCCAATGTTTAACCTGTCCGTTTCCATTTGAGACAAGTTTATTGAATTTTTTTCTGAATTATCATATATTTCTCTCTCAAAGCTTTGTTTCAACAATAAAATGTACAATCAATGCAATGATGAATTTGATATCATGTTATTAGCTAATTATGATTTTCCACCATACGTAAAGCATTAAGATATCAGGATTCAGGATATTGTGTTTTCTCTTTATTTTTTCTTCGGACGTCCTCTTTTATTCTACTTCAATTATTTAATGATTTTGTTTCTTTACTTTTTAGTGCTTTATGCCCCTCTCTTCAAGCAATTTTATGCTAATGAATAAGCTGTCAAGCTCTTATTATATTTTTATTTTTTCTTTTAGGTTTAGAGATGAATACCTCTTTAAATTTTGAATTAATGTTTAACAAATATCTCTTAAATTCTTTGTTACTATAGAGTATAGACTAATTTGTCTTCCTTTTAAACAAAAACTACTATAGTCCTCTATTTTCGTCACAAAAATTTCTAAGGTATTCTAACAATTAATTAATGTCAAGTAATATTTTTTGTATTGAAATTTCAGTTGGATCAAGGTTCTTTAGATCTTCATAGTATAAGATAGGTGGTAATTAGTAAGCATTAATCATTCATACGAGGTTTAATTGAGTGATTTTATCAAGAATTTTCGGTCTTATATATATTTTGAATCTATCCCTTTTTTATAACTTAACAAATTATTTGAAGTACTATCCATTGTACAGAGAGAAATACTACATCTTTTTAGATTTAAACTAGATCATCTTTAAATTTTGAATTTGTTTTAGAAATAAGATCTCATCAAATTCCTCAATCTTGGTAATGGAAGTCGGGGTAATTGGCATATTGCACCCTTGAATTGCCACCTTTTGGCACTTTGTACCCTTAAATTTGATTTTTGGCACTTTCCATCCTCGAAAGTGCATATAGTTTGGCATTTAGCACCTAAAGCAAATTTACACCATCTAACTCACCTAATTAAAAATCAAGTTTACTCAGTTTAGAAGGGTAAAATTATAAATACAAAGAAGACTGAATTGTACCACGAAAAAAAGACATGAAAATATGTAAGTTTGAAGGTAATTGTACCATAAAAAAGTAAGAATTTGTAAAAGTCCTTACGGGTTAGTCAATACACTAGAATATCTAAAATCTCTTCTTCAACACTTGGAGAACACTTTATATGCAGAGGCAACAATCAGGCGTGGGTATCGGGTCGGGTATCAGGTATTGGGGCTATCGGGTTCGGGTTATCGGATTTCGGGTAGCGATTTATGCTACCCAATAGCTACCTGAAAAATTCGGGTACCCGATAGTTCGAGTATCGAGTACTTGGTTCCAGCAGATTGCAAAGAGAATTGAAGGCATTAAAACACAGGCTCGAGCCTTTGTTTTGATGCCTATTTTGTTTAAATTTTTTTCATATTTTTTATTCAAATATAATTTATTAATTCCTTTAATTCGAATGAATAACAATTAACAATTAATCAATCGATTTATAATTTATAACAACTATTCAACAATTTACCACATATGAAATGAGAATTGACAATAGATAAGATAACTCATTCGATTAAATTAACGTTAAGTCCAAGTGTCCAACACAAGTTAAACATCAATCTAATTACAAGTCAAGCACCAACATCATATATTTTTTACATTTTTTGGGTAACTTCGGGTACCCAATGGGTATATCAGGTAGGAAATACCTACCCGATACTAGACCCAAAATTCTCAATCGGGTATCGAGTATTATCCAATACCTGAAATTCTACAAAAGTCCAGACCCTATAGATCCGAACCCAATCGGATCGGGTGGGTACCCGAAAACCCGACTCAAACGCCACCCCTAGCAACAATGGTGGGATTTGAGGCTTAGTTTACCCTAATTGATGTAAAGTAGGGCTTTGCTTTTTGTAATCATAGGATAGGCCGACTTTTTGACTTTTTATTTAAACCCTTTCAATGTAATATATGTATATGCTAAAAATGAATATTATATATATTTGGAAATCTACAAACACAAAAAATCTACAAAGGGTCACATACAAATAAACATTAGCCCATCTACATAAATGTTCATCAAATATGGTTATAATTATATATGATATTTTTTTATTTGACGCTCTAAAATGCTCTCGCGCTTATAAAATTTTCATTTTTGCCGCTCTCGCGCTCCCGCATTTGCTCCCGCCCTCACTTTATATGACTCAGGAAAAAATCATTACTCACCCGAACTTTGCATGTTTTTACACTTTTTATCTAAACTATTTTTTGTTATACTTTTTTATCTCAACACCAAGGGTTTTACACAAAGTTTGGATAAAAAAGTATAAACAAAAAACAGTTTGGATAAAAAAATGTGAAAAAAGAGTTTGTTTAAACTCAACTCCGGCGGAATATTCCCCCGAAATATGCTAATAGATAGGAAAATGTAAAACCAGTGGAATTGAGATAAAAAGGTGTAACGAAAAATAATTTAGATACAAAAGTGTAAAAACATGCAAAGTTCGTGTGGGTGATTGTTTTGACCCCTATTGTCAATTATACGAATGTTTCGACCAAAGACTACCAGTCAAATCCATAACCAAAGGTGTGTGTGTGTATATATATATATATATATTAATGATCTCAATAATACATCATTATTTATATTCAATTGTTTAGATATTTGGGGAATTAAGTTGTTCGTTTTATCCACTATCCACCAGTCATTTGAATTTTTTTGTCAAAGTATATCTTTTCTCATAATATGGATTAAAAGTTCTAAAAATTCCTAAAGGGTGGAAGTTAAATAGGTAACTACTATTATATCATTGTTAATCCTTTATCATCCTTTTTTTTTTAAAACAAAATATCAAGAAGTAGATGAGCTTAATCTCATGGGTCAGTTGATTGCTGATCATTTACATTAATTCCCCATGAATGCTTTGCTTTTGGCACTTGAAAATGGCAAAATGTGTAATAGTTAACAAAACAATTGGTATTGAAAAAGCGGACGTAAATAAAAAGAAGGGTTAGTGGTTGGTTGTGATATGGAGGGGGAGGATGTTTCTTAGTTAACAAGTCAATGGTGGTGCGTGGTGCGATGAAGGTGATGGTAGCTGTGTGGTTGGTGGTGATATGGAGGGGAGGGTGATTTTAGTTTTTTGCTTTAACGTTAAATTTTTTGAGCCTTTGATGAATTTTGGATCGAATGGCTCAAATCAACACTCAAAATGACTTAGTCAACACATGTTTTTTTTGGTCTACTTTTTATGGTAGGGACCAAAATTACAATTTTTTGTGTCATATGGGATTATTTTTGCAATTCCATAAACTTTGGGACCAAAATTGCAATGGCCCATATGCTATAGGACTAACATTGCAATTCTCCTTTAATTGATCAATTTTAGCCAAATAAACTTACAATCCTTGCGGACCTTTTAGATATACACACCTTTTTATAAATACATGATATAAATTTTATTTGAATGCATTTGTATCGCTTTATGTTAAAAATATACATTTATAAGAATAAATTTATAGATTTTTAAATTGTGATCCTAATTTATAATTTTTTTTTTAATATTTGTCGTACATAGCAGGGAGTACATGCTAGTAATTATATATAGGATGGAAGGCTTATACACATGCAATTCCAGTTGCATCTCACAACAACCACACGTCCCTTACAAAAATTATTTGCAACTTGTTTTAGACTCCTAGTGTAAAATAGTTTCATGCTCTCATACAACAACTCAGGCACATGCACACGTGCACTAGTTATACTTAATTTGTTGGGGAAAAAAAAACTTTGCAACTCCAAATTGCATGGTTTATTTTCACAAAAAAAAAAAATTCTCAAAACATATAAACATATATGTAATCAATGATTATATGGTTTCGGACTCTAAGTCCAAATCAACCACCAAATTCGCCCACCTCCTCACATGCACAATATAATGTTTATGAAAAACCCCAAATCAACTAATTCATGAATTTAATCAATTTTAAACGTGCATCACATGTAACGATTAAAATAGAACAGATCATGTATAACGATGCGCGAGCCTTAGGCTCTGATACCACTGTTGGGAAATATAATATAGCCCGACTAAGCACATCGAAAAATTAAAATTTTAGTTTCTAGAATTTAAACACGCGAGTTTCTTAATCCTATGGGCATATCATGTATCATATGCTTGCGCATCTCCACACTAGTTATTTAAAACTTAAATAAAGAAGATCTTACCTTATTCGAATTTTTTGCAAAAATTAAAGAGTTTCTTCTTCCCAAACGTAAGCTCCCTAGCTTGCTCCTCGTTCCTTGGACCAACCGATTCGATCTTTTCTTTGATGAAGACTTCGAATTCCTCCACCAAAATTCACCCTTGCCCAGATTCTTGATTCATTTCAGAGAACGAAATGTTTCTCCTCTAAAGTTGATCCAGACCCCGGATACCCACTCGTTTAAAATCTTTAGCTAGGTTTATCTATAAACGTTTATTCTAACTCTAAGGAATAGTGTATGTGATTAAGGTGAAAGCGAAAATACTTCTTTAAGTATTTTGGAAGAATTCTTGAATTCAAGATCTTGATGAATAAGCAAGAACTCAAGAACACTATATGAATGAGAGAGAGAAACGATTTTCTATGCAAGAGGAACGAAAATTTTGACTTCAAAAGTAAAGTGATTTTCAATCCATACTAGTCCTATTTATAGAACTCGGTTCTTGCAATTCTTTCTCATGTAGAACTCTTCTACATTAAATCTTTTTCATATAGGAATAGAAGACTAATTAATTCCCAAATAGAACTCTTCTATTTTAATTAGTTTCCTTTCTCTCCAAGAAATCTTATTTCCTTTTAGAAGAAAATTAATTAAACTCCTTTAGCTATTTTTCTTTCACCAAATTTTTCGCCCAAGGCTATAAAATAAGCCTTTAATAATTAATCTATCATACTAGATTTATTAAAAGTCACTTTCAATTAATAATTAAATTAATTAAATGCTTTCTAGACTTAAGCTTAATTAAATTGATATTATCAACTTAATTAATTCATTTTTCCAACACTTGAATAAACAAAAGTCTTAATTAATTAATATATTAATTTAATTACTTTGAATTAAATTCCCTTAGTTAAGAAATGGATTTGTCCGAGTATTGTGCGCGATCCTTTAGGTTCACCAACATACTAGTAGTGAATTCATAACCTTTATGATTTAATTTGGACAATTAAATTATCTCGATTAATTAAACACTTTTAATTAACCATCTTATTATTTAATCTTCATTAAATATAAGATACCTACGAATCAAAGAAAAGTTTCCATCTACTTATCTTGATGACCTAGATGTAGGCGATTCAAAGTGAACCTTTCCAATCGCGCATTTCATGCAAGTGAGATTCTTCTATCAACTTATTTCCCAATTGAATTAAGGATTGAGGAATCATATTGGTCGAGATCCTTGTAAACTCAATCTTCATAATTCAAGCGTGTTTGACTAGTGATTAATTCATTCAAGAAACTTATTTCTCAATTAATTACTTACTTGCCTTAGCCGAGGACTAACTCAGTCAAACCACTTAGAATATTATAGAAAATTCACTTGTTCATCTGGACAAGTGATGGATCATTTGTTGTTAACACCAACATCTATATATGAGTCACTGCACCCAATTATTAGTCCATATGTGTCCTTGTAAAAGAACTGGCACGGGAGTCAAAGTGCAGTGAGTCAATATACAAGATTACTGTGATGACTCAAGTCAAAGAATTAATCTTGCACTATCGTGATTAAGAAACTCCTAATTCGACATAAACAGATTCAATTTAGGAAGTTTCAGTCAAGGTAATTAGTGAACTTGTTCTCAACAAGCACCCACGTATGTGCATTTATGTCAACTACACTAATCTCTATAAAACGAGACATTCTCTAATCAAGAGTGTGCATCATAGGCGCAAGTCTATCCAAATTATTAATGTCTCATCTTGATAATTCTATGACTTTTACAGTATTTAGAAATCACTGCCTTAGAGACTAGCTTTATGATATCCATCCAATGAGATATCAAGTCCCATAGCTATGTGTGAATTCTAGGGATTTCATCTTACAATAATAACAATATAAACATAAGATGAAGAAATGCCTACTTATTAATATATAATGTAAGTCTAAATTTTTTATTACAAGAATAGATAAAGAAAGCCTATCTAGGATTGGTTCGCAGGGCACTATTCTAATAGGTTCCACCGGGAAAAAGGTCACACTACTGAGGAATGCCACCATTTGCACGTTGAGATTGAGAAGCTCATCAAGAGGGGCTACTTGCAATAAGTAGTAACACTGTCCGAGGTGACCACCCAAGACCCCTCGGGACCGTGAGGCGGAGATGGGGGCAAAGGCAACCCTCCAGGGCAAAATTGGATATGGACAACCCCCCCAGTGAATGGGATCATAGAGGTGATTTTGGGAGGCCCGACAGAGGGAGACTCCATAAATTCTAGGAAAGCTTCACTAATAGGTGCTAAGGGGCTACATGCCATTAACTCCCCGTGGGGTGAGTAAGTAAATCAAGTGGATTCAAAGACGCAAACCATAGAGTTTGGAATGCAAGACCAGGAAAACAACATCCCGTTAATGAATGACGCCTTAGTGATATTGGTGACCATCTCCAACTTTTAGGTGAAGAAGATTCTGGTCGACAGTGGGAGTTCAGCAGACATCATCTTTTACAATTCTTTCACTCAACTAGGGGTGGACAATACAAAGCTCCAAGCAGTCAACACCCCTCTTGCTGGATTCACGGCTGAGATGGTGGAAGCACTAGGGGATGTGTCTCTATCCATATGTTTGGGCGCATTTCCAGCCCGCTCTACGAAGATGGTAAAGTTTTAGTGGTCAAAGCCCTCTCCACCTACAACGTTATTTTGGGGAGGCCGAGCTTAAACCTATTCCAAGCTATCATATCCACCTTTCATATGAAGATAAAATTCCCGACCCCTGTAGGAACAGGGGAAGCCGTTGGTGATGTGAAGGTAGCGAGGGAGTGCTACGCTAATTCCTTGAAGAAGCCTAAAAGGAAGCATAGCAATGATGAACACAGTAACAAAGGGAAACAATTTGTGATAAACTTAATCTTGCTAGAGGGAAGTCACTTGGGGGGCAAGACCCGACTAGTTAGTGCTTGGTTAATATCCCCTTTGTCAGGCACCTCTGAAGAAGAAGAGGACTGCGACACGTCATCCCAAGAAGGCACTGCCCACCTAAAAAACACAGTGCCCATCACCGAGGTGTTGGGAATCGTATGAGTAAAAACATAGTGGATAAAACAATTCCCAAACCATGAATCAATTCGATTCATTGTTGATTTCTTGATAGTAAAAGGAGATAAATGATTTACATTTTGAAGCGTGAATCGATTCATATTGATTTGACGAGAGTAGCAATCCCCGGGAGTCCTACCCCTAGATATCACGAGGAAGAAAAATCTCTAAGATACCTCCGATCTCCTCCCCAGAATCAATGGCGGTGGTAGCTAGTTGGAGAAGAGGGAGTGAATTTTTCTTTTCTTTTGCTGTGGGTTTGTTGGCTCAAAGTCAGATTCAGAATTATGACTTGTGTAGAATTTTGACACTGACTGACAATATATACCAAGTAAACAGAATCCCTAATCCAATAAGAAAGGGCCGGCCCGCTAGGCCAGTATGGAATGGGCTTTCGGGCTTCGTTCCATCTTAGCCCATGAGTAATTAATTAAATCCAAGTCCAATCCAATTGACAATTAATTAATTACTTTAATCCAATGAATTTAATTCAGCTTATAAATTAATTTCCAATTAATTTTAACTTATGAATTAATATAATTTAATTAATTTATTTAATCCAATTAAATATCTTTAATTAAATCATGCCATCCATTTTGTTAGTCAATCATATCAAATATGATTTTACCAAAATACCCTTAGCATAGAAAATCATTCATTTTCTTCACATAGCGCGACTCTCTAGACTCGATTCAATTGGAAATGTGAGGTCGCCAAAGGATAAGGTTGTCACCTAGCCAGCACCGTGGAACCAATCGTAGCTTGAAAGCGAGATGAATACGTCATCACGAACCTTGATTACGATTGCCATATGCGTATAGACTCTTCACCGACGCGACCTGATCAAGTAAGAGCCATGGTACGTCAAACTCATAGAACTTGATACCGTACTTTGGAATCATAATAATGTGAAATTATCAAACTACCCTTAGTGACCATCACAAGCTAGTTTATATGCTTTGGCCAAGGACTTATAATTTCAATTACTTATGACCGTACAGGTCACATATTCGTTTACTATCGAGATGGTGATCCCATTTTGGCAGTTATCTTACAACATCAAATGCACCATTGGACAATATTTTGAGATCAACCCCACCTATCAGGTGATACGGGTCTAACTACTTTGATAACATATCCAATACTACAAGCATATTGTAAATAATTCCTCAGGTCTAAAGTTCACACATACTATCGCAATCTTAATCCCAATCATTGACTGTCAAAGAGTGAATACTCTGGTGGTCCCAAGTGGCATACGAAAGGGTCTATAAGGGGGGGGGGGTTGAATAGACCCTGAAGACTTTTTCGACTTCAAAAATTCATACCATTTTTAAAGATTTGAACGCTTAGAGAGCTGAGCGCTTGGCTCAGGCTCTACAGTAAAGATAACTTAGATTTAGTGTTTTTTTAGCAATTTACCAAAGTAGGGTAACGCTTAGATCGCATAATCAGGGTTAGCACATCGGAAATAATTTTTAAAGCTTTAGCGTTCATTTTACTTAAACGTTTTACTTATCTTCGCCTTGAAGAACTTCTAACGCTAGTTCTTTTAAGAGTCGATCAATGTCGGTCATAGTTGTATGCTGGATTTCATCATAGTCATGCCTACGGAGTCTGGCGCTTTCATTTAGCTCTAACAACCTTTCCGTCCAATCCCTTGGTGGAATGCCAAGTTCTCGAATCAGATCATAATATATATCTTTTTGACGGTCATTTGACGGTCTCCAATTCACAGGTCGTTGTAGCGGTCCGGCATAAGCATGAAATCCCATATTCTCTAAGAAGTCGGGGTCCAACTGGGGAAGAGCGTATTTTCCGAGATAATACCTTGGTTTTCGTTTCTTGGATAGCATTCTCTTAATGCTTACCAGTTCATCGAACATCGAACGCCAATGTTTATTATCCGTCTTGGAAATCGCTTTGGTCTTTTCTTTACTTTCCCCCTTCTTGACTTCATCAAGGGACAATTTTAGATCAGCAACATCGCGGCGCAAAAGTTGAACTTCTTCGACTAGAAGAGCAATCTGTTGAGCGACACTTTGAGCAACGGCATCGGACGAAGCGTGTCGGTCCGCATCAGCCGAAGCGCTCTGAGCAAGGTGACGATTGAATTCAGAGGAGAGTTCAGCGATAAGAGGGGACATGCTTTCCATGATAGCAATGGTGCTTGAATTTGAAGCTTTGGCAATGTCACGGCTTCGCGTATCAGACATTAAGCGAGTCTGTCTGGTAGCGGCTTCAGAAAGCTTGGAGCAGGAACCTTCGATGTGGTGAAGCGAGTTCCGTACAGCCTTTCTGAAATCTCGGGCCTCTAAGTCACTGTCGGAATCTGAATCCGAAGAAGGACGTTCTGGGGACGGGAGAAGTCCGTAAGGACTTGAAACTGCAGCCTTGCCTTTGGTTTTATCTCTTAGAAGAGGTTCTACAGGCGCTTGAGCAATTTCAGCGTGCACTTCTTCAATGGCGTGATCCAAGGTAGAATCAGCAATCGCTGGGGGCTCGACTACTGGGGCGCTAGAAGAATCTGGCAAGGAAGCCTCAGGGAGATGAGCGACTTCCGCAGTAGGAGCAGAATCTTCTTCCAGAATTTGGATTGAGGGAGGAGAAGGTTCTCGAATGCCAATAACCCAGAGGGGGCCAAGGGCTTCCATCACATGCCGGGGACTAATCAGGCTAGATTGCGGGATAAAGAATATAGCGTCTTCGCGCTCGTCAGTACTTAGTGCAAGTTGCACACCTTCTGGTAAAGCAATCCCTGAGGTATATGTGTTGAAAAAGTCCAAAATTAACGACATGAACGCTTGAGCTGCTTCTTGGTCCACTGGCCTAATCAGCGAGATCATCTTGGCCACTTGAATATTCTGTTCACTGAAGAGCACAGGGTGGAGAGTATATCCTCGGAAATTGTTTAACCCTGAATAGTGATTGAAACTTGTATCCAATGCTTGGACATTTTCTATCACTGCTCTCATATCTCGGTGGAACTCAGCAAACTCAGCGTGTTCTGTTGAAGTGTCAACACGAATCTGACTCTGGCTTTGAAGAACTGGTTGTTTACTTGACGAAGCGTCTTCATTGAGGTCAGGGAAGATTCGTTGAACAAAGTTTGCACGAGGATGCAAAACGTAGCGTCCGTCCTGGCTGAATAAGGCGAGCTGCTGGCGAATGTAGCTTTCGATTGGCTGTCTGTATCGTGGCAAAGTGCTAACATTCCCGGCAATTATCTGACGCTGTTGAAGCAAAAAGGTGGCAAATCCTCGGCGTCTATATTCTATTCCAAAATTAAACAGGAATGGATATTTGACGAGTTCATCAAGGGTGTAGAAGTGAAGAACGAACTCTTCAGCCCATTTGGCTGTATCCATCATCCATCGTTTTCCAAGTTTGTGCGCTTTGTTTTGATCTTTTCGAGCGGCTAAGAATTTCTCGAAGCGTTCTGTTTCATCATCATAGTCTTCAGCCCATAATCTGGCAAGATATTCACGAGCCTCATCTTCAATCCACGAGTTGACCGGATTTGGGCGCTCCGCAACAAGCGAGCCTTTGCCTTTCCAGAGTTTGAGTGGATTTGGAGAGAGAGCATTCTGGGGAGACTTGACAACGGAGGGGAGAGCAGAGTATCCTATCTTATTGAGATCTTCCTCATCAGGATTTTTGTTCCAATCACCCATGTGTGGGTTCTTGAAAACAATCTTGCTTTGGCGCAGAGGATAAAAAGACTCGTCCGAGCGACCTGTTAGAGTAAATCGCTGTTGATCAAAGTCAGCTCTATTGAACACTGGACGACGAATGTACTCAAGGCAAGATTGAAGTCGCTCTAAGTCATATAGTCCTAGATTTGCAATACGCTCGAAAAACTCAAATTTCTTGGTATCGGACATATCGGGCCGATGGAGAGTAGTTTGAAAGTTGATTTCCAACTCGGCAAGCATTTGAGCGTCACGTTCTCTGGCAGCATAATAAAATTCGACATCTGGATGATATCCGTGCGGGAAGAAATCAATGACACGAGGAGGAGGTCCGGTTGGCGTAGGAACAAGGGCAATAGTTTCTGTTGGAATGGGGGCCACTTCTATCGACCGCTCAGCGTTTAAAGTTGCTTCACTCGCTGATGAGCTTTCATCGTCAGGAAGAACTTGGAATGCTTCTTTAGCAATATGCACGACAGTTGCCATGTCCATGTCTAGTTCAACTGGAATTTCCGAGAGAGGAGGGGCTTCAGCGATTGGTTCATCATGAACTTCGTCATGAGCTCCGTCATGAGCTCCGTCATGAGCTGAAACATGTAAGCGATTGAGAAAAGCAAGCAAAAATTCCTACTGAGTAGAAATTTACAAAGAAAATACTACATCGCTTACCCTGAGGACTATCATCGACTGTCTTAGTCGCTTGATCTGTTTCTTGGACAAGTGCCTCAGGCTCTTGAACTTCTTTGTCGGGTTCTAAATCGATAAAAGAAGTTATTGGATCAGCACGAATAGGGATATTTAGTTTTTCAAGCGTGTTGAGAACATAATGAATATCTGCTTCACTTGTCGCTGAAAGAATTTGTTTTGTTTTTATCCTAGCGTTAGAGACGTAGGAAACTAACGAGGAAAGGATAGACTAATTTGCTTAGCAAATACTTACCCTGAACATTGGGAAGCCTTTCAGATGGAGAAACGTCTTGAGGATCTGAGCTGATTTCGGGAACAGCGTCAGAGACGGAAGCACTCGCTGACTCTCTAAGCGCTGGATTTGTGGGAGCGCTAGAAGATACTGCGGGGGTGGGAGTAAGAGTACGCCTTCGTGCAAGCGGTACTTCTTCTTCCACTGCTGTCTCTTCTTCCTCAGGAACGGAAAAGAAAAACGTTGGAGGAGGAGAGGGAGACTTAGGCGAGGGAGAAGGAGAAGGAATATTTTGTTTCTTTTTGGGTGCTGGCTTCTTCTTCTTTAGTTCAGGCTTGTGCTTCTTTGCGGGCTTGGATGGCTCAGCGACTTTGAGAATGAGCTTTCTCTTAGGTCGCTTGACCACCACTTCTTCTTCTGATGATGATGATGACGAGGACGCTTGATCTTCATCATCACTGCGAACAACACGCTGATCTTTTGGAACCGCTGCTCCGCCAGGTTTCCGCGGGTTAAGAAGCTCGCTTATCATTTTCTTGCCATAAAACTTGGTCGCTGGGATCTTTTTCCCAGACGCTTGCATATATCCGCTAGAGCAGAGAATACGACTTAGCAAAATCCCGTAAGGCTTGGGATTAACGGACTTAGCCATCGCTGCTTTGAAGCGATTGAACACGTAAAGAGACCAGTTAATTTTTAACTTAGTCAGGATGGCAACCATCATCTTGTATTGAATGTTAGTTACTTTATCGAACGTCCCTTTTCTGCATTCAATAATCTTTGAACATATGTCAGCGAGGATGACATATTCGCCTTTCATATCGTTCTTCTTGAAGTTGGGCTCATAGGCGTCGTGAACATCTTCTTTCTTTATCACGTCCCATACTTTGGTAGCATCGCCGAGATTTACACTTTCTACCTCAATGCCAGTATTAGGCAGACCAAGTAATGAAGAAATTAGAGAAGGAGTGAGGATAAAGGTCTCTTTTGCAGAAGGGAAGATGCAGGATATGGAGTTTCCGTCTGCAGAAATTTGACCATTGCAGAAAAAGTGGAGAGATTCTTCTTCAAAATAGTTGAATGTAGTAGTAAGCATGTCTTTCAAACCAGATTCTTGAACAAGTGGAAGAATTGTTCGAAGAGGGAAGTTCTGGTTATCATAGAGATAGTCCCAGTTAATCTAAAATCCGGCGTTAACTGTAACTGGTTTTGTTACTTTCTTGGAAGATTTTGAAACTTTGGGTGCCATTGCTGAAAGTTGAAGCTTTTGGAGAAAATTGAGAGATTTTTGCCTTTGGAGAGAAAAAGCTTTAACAGTAGGAGAGATTGGAAGTGATAAAGGTTTTCTGTAAAAGTCTTGGGGAGTTTAAATAGAAGGTGAAAGTAACTCCTCAATTGACAGATGAATGACACGTGTTCAGAGGTTAATGACAAAAGAAATCTGAACCGTGTACATTTAATTTCGGATGTTAAAAAGTGTGGTAAAGTAGGGTATTATAACATTTTTCGCATCCGCGGTTAATTTGAAACGGTTTGAAAAAATTTGAAATTTTCAGCGTGATGTGCACGCGCCTGATAGTGTACTGACACTTACTCAGACTCATGCAATCACTGAACCGCCTCGGTTTAGATATGAATCATAACCGTCAATTTGATTTGATAGGCACGTGTCTGATCTTTTGGTCTTATCCACACGTTATTTTTAGCAATGAAAACTATGCATGAATTTTTGAAATTGAGTTACTTAGCGTTAAAGTGGGAATCCTTTCAACGCTGAAGTCTTTTCATAAAATATTTCAATAAGTGAATCAATCGCTTGGATTTATGAGAGACAACATTATTAGAGACTGATTTTGTCATGCATAATAGATAAGAGCTAGTGATCAATGCTTTAAGATTTTGAAAGACATTTTTGATCACAGTCGCTTGATACATTGAAGTAAGTACAATCTTAGAGTTCCCCCTAAAGTTGATGACTCATTTCAAATTTTGATAAATGCTTTAGACACAAACAAAAAGAGGATTCCCCTTAAATTATATGCCTATTAAATATGATGCTTTATGCTTTAAGCGTTTAAATCGATCATACCTAATTCATTTCTCAAAGTGAGAAAGCGTTGTTCGTTGAGCGCCTTTGTGAAGATATCTGCCAGTTCTTTGTTAGTTCCAATAAAGTGCATGGAGATATCTTTCTTTTGAACATGGTCACGCAAGAAATGGTATCTAATGTCAACGTGTTTGGTTCGAGAATGAAGAACAGGATTTTGGGTCATAGCTAAAGCACTTTGGTTATCCACAATGGATTGGGGTAGGACCTAGGATTATTCCATAATCTCTAAGTTGTTGCCTCATCCAAAGGATTTGTGCACAACAGCTTCCAGCGGCTACATATTCTGCCTCAGCGGTAGAAGTCGCTATGGATTGTTGTTTCTTACTATGCCATGAAACTAGTCGATCACCTAGAAATTGACATGTACCACTAGTACTTTTTCTATCTATTTTGCATCCTGCAAAATCTGCATCTGAATAACCAATTAGTTCAAAAGAAGAATCCTGTGAATACCATAAGCCCACATTTTGTGTGCCTTTTAGGTACTTAAGGATCTTCTTGGTAGCAATTAAGTGTGATTCTTTAGGATCAGATTGAAAACGTGCACACATGCATACTGAAAACATAATATCAGGTCTACTAGCGGTAAGATAAAGAAGTGATCCAATAATACCCCTATAGTTAGTGATATCAATTTTCTTCCCACTTTCATCTTTAGCTAACTTAAGCGTCTGGCTCATTGGAATTTTTGAAGATGATGCATTTTCCATACCAAATTTCTTAATCATATCTCTAGTATATTTAGCTTGGTTTATAAATATTCCATTAGGGAGTTGCTTAACTTGTAATCCTAAGAAGAAAGTTAATTCACCCATCATGCTCATTTCAAATTGATCTTGCATCATTTTCGAAAATTTCTCACACAGTCGCTTATTAGTAGAACCAAATATAATATCATCAACATAGATTTGGACTAAGAGAATATCTTTATTATGGGTAATTTTAAATAACGTTGTGTCAACGCTGCCTTTTGAAAAGCCTTTACCTATAAGGAAGATAGAGAGAGTGTCATACCATGCTCTTGGTGCTTGTTTAAGGCCATAGAGTGCCTTATCCAGCTTGTAGACCATACTTTTGCCATGGTTGTTGATGAATCCTGGTGGTTGCTCCACATAGACTTCTTCTTGGAGTTTACCATTCAAGAATGCACTCTTCACGTCCATTTGGTATACTGTGAATTTGTTGAATGCGGCAAACGCTAGGAACATTCTAATTGCTTCAAGACGGGCTACTAGGGCATACGTTTCATCAAAGTCAATACCCTCTTCTTGACAATAACCCTGAGCGACTAATCTAGCTTTGTTTCTTATAACAATGCCATCTTCATCCATTTTGTTCCTAAAAACCCATCTTGTTCCAATAATTCCTTGGTGAGTTGGTCTTGGTACTAGTGTCCAAACCTTACTTCTTTCAAATTGGTTGAGTTCTTCTTGCATTGCTTCTACCCAACTTGAATCATTAAGCGCTTCATCCACTTTCTTTGGTTCCATTTGAGATAGGAAACTTGCGAACATGGCCTCATTAAATGTAGCGGACCTAGTTCTAACAGGTGCTTCAATATCTCCAATTACTAGCTCTGGTGGATGATCTCTAAGCCATTTACGGTCTGGTTGGAAAGGGTTAAGAGACTCTTGGTTGTTAATCGTTGATTCTCATTTGTCTCTTGCGTAGACGCTGCATCATTCATAGTTCTAATCTGCTCTTGATGATCATTCTCTTCATGATCATCAGAGATTCTGACATTATCATTTTTGTTAACCTCACGAGCATCCTTAGGAGGAAGTACATGAATCCCATCATCCTCGTCATCACTATCATCCCTAAGGTTGATTTGCAATGCTTGTTGGGAGAGATCTTTAATTCCTACATCATCAGGATTAACCTTACTCGGTTCTTGGTTAGCATCATCAAACACAACATGAATGGATTCTTCAACCTTTGATTTGATCTTATTTAAGATGCGAAAACTCTTTCCATTCTTGGCATAGCCTAGAAAGATTCCCTCATCTGCTTTAGGATCAAATGTCTTTAGGCTGTGAGATCCATTGTTATGAATGAAACATTGGGCTTACGTCCCTTCCACAATTCATATGGGGTCTTCTCATGTTGCTTGTTAATCATACACCGGTTCTGAGTGTAGCAAGCGGTGTTGATGGCTTCTGCCCAAAACCTTTGAGGCAGCTTGGACTCTGCTAACATCGTCCTTGCGGCTTCTTTAAGCGTTCTGTTCCGTCGCTCAGCAACTCCATTCTGTTGAGGTGTTCTAGGAGCAGAATACTCATGAAGTATTCCTAAATCTATACAAAACTTCTCAACAACTTGGTTAGTAAATTCAGTTCCTCTATCGCTTCTAATTCTTGTCACTTTTAGATCTTTTGAATTTTGCAATTGACGAATTAGCGCTGTGAGCTTGACACTGGTTTCATCTTTGGTTGCTAGAAATTCTACCCATGTATAACGAGAGAAATCATCAACTATTACTAGCGAGTACTTTTTGCCACTAACACTCATGATTTGAATAGGTCCAAACAAATCTAAATGCAATAGTTCAAGAACTCTAGAAGTAGATAGACATGGTTTCTTTTTGAAAGATGACTTAACTTGTTTACCCATTTGACATGCATCACATAAGCGATTCTTTTGAAAGGAACCTTTAGGTAATCCCTCTACAAGATTTAGCGATATTAACTGAGAGATTGCCTTGAAATTGAGGTGATTCATTTTTCTATGCCATAACCAACCTAATTCATTTTGACTTTTAGCAACAAAGCATGTGGGGTTGTTATCAACTGTAGAATCCCAATCTACTAAATACACATTGTTTGTTCTTTTTCCTCTTAATTTAGTAGACTTAGTCTTAGCGTCGTTAACATAGCAGAAGTCGCTTGAAAATTTTACTTCAAAGCCTTTATCAAAAAATTGACTAATGCTTAACAGGTTATGCTTAAGACCCTCAACATAATAAACATCACTAATCATGATGTTCCCCCTATGCATGATACCTATACCTTTTGTTTTACCTTTTGAGTTATCACCGAATATAACTTGAGGACCGTTGGTAGCTTGATAGTAGACTAGAAGATTCTTGGAACCAGTCATGTGTCTTGACGATCCACTATCGAAGTACCAAACTGAAGTATCGGTGCTGGCTCTAGGTACCTGCATTTAAAGGACAATTCTAATTCTTCTTAGGTACCCATGTTGTTTTGGGTCCTTCAGTGTTAGTAACCTTGGTTTGAATTAGAACTTTAGGAACCCATATTTGCCTGGTCTTCATTGTAGGAATACTGGCCTTCTTGGGTTTCACATTGTGCTGTGTGTGCTTTTTGGATGTGTAATAATATCCTCGATTATAATAATAGTCATAATCATAGTCATAGTCATAATCATCATAGTATTGATGATACGATTTTGACTGTCTTGAATATTGACGCTGGTAAGTCCTTGGCGCTGGCTTGGGTTTTACTTTTGGTGCTTGGCGCTTAGCGCTTGATTCACAGTGATTAGACTTGTCCTTGACGTTTTGAGCGTTTGGATGAGTTTGTCTTTGTGAGTCATTTGCCTTAGCCTTACCCTTGCCTGAGTCAGCTTTGGCTTTCTCATTTGGCCTCGTACCATCGTTGCTAGGTTCACTTAGCATTTGACTCTGTGAACTTTTCTCAACAAAGATAACACCCTTTCCTTTGTTGTTTGCCATACCATTGGATTTATTTGGTTGTTTACCGAATTTATTGAATCCTAAACCGGACTTTTCACCAAATAATCTAGTTACCTTAGACACATTATCCAACTTTCTAGAAGCTTTTGATAATGATGAGATAAGCTGCTCTGATTTAGCAACTTTAGCGATCAAATCAGCTTCTCTTTTGATTATTATATCAAGATCGCCTTTTAACTAAATAACTTCACTCTCAAGTGATTTGTTCTTCTCAATGCACCATTTCTGAACTTGCAACTCGGCTTTGAGTATTACTTTATCACTTTTGAGCGACAGAATAATAGCGAGATCGTTTTGATATATTTTGGCGGCCTCTTGACAATCTTTATAATATTCTTTAACTTTGTCAAGTAATTCATCATAAGAGAGAGGATGATATAATTCATTGGTTACCTCTGGTAGCGAGTCGTCAGACGCTTCATCATCTCTTGCCATGAGACAAATCAGTGCTGAGTCGCTTGTAGGCTCATCATCACTACTTTCGTCTGATGATTCCAAATCCTCTTCAGGTGCGGAGAGTGGTTCAGATTCCGCTAGCAGACCTTGTTAGCGAAGGTTGCTCTTGAATTGGTTTCTATCCGCATAGTCTTGCCTTGAGGGCTTTGACACATTTGGATAAGGGCAATTTACCTGGTAGTGCCCTGGTTTCCTGCAATTATAACACAAATTAGTTTTCATCTTTTGTTCAGTAGTCAATCGCTTTGAGACTACTGGTATTGAGAAATTCTGAGTAGGGGATGGAGGCGCTTGGTATGGAACTGGCGCTACTGGTTGAGGTGCAGAGTACACTGGCGCTTGATACTGAGGCGCTGGTGCTGGAGGGGGAGTTTGAAATGAATTCTGTCCAATAGGAGTTCTCTTCTCGTATCGTAGAAATTTCTTGAACTTCTTTACCAATAAGGCCATTTCCTTTTCTTCATTTGACTCAATCGGTTTGACCTCGATAACCGCTTTTCCGTTATTTTTGGTGGTAGCGATTAAAGCTCCTGATTCAATCGCTGAAGTCGATGTGTCGCTGACTTCACCTAATTCGAACTCAAATGCCTTTAACTCTGAAAAGACATGCTCTGAGGTAAGTGTCTCCAATGTTTGTGATTCTCTCATAGCAACAGTCTTAATTAAATACTTGCTTGGAAGACTTCTGAAAATCTTGTTGACCATTTCCTTGTTGGTCAATTCCTTGTCTAATGACGCTAACTCGGTAATGAGCAAAGTAAACCTTGCGTCTAGTTGTTCTAGCGTCTCATTGGGTGCATTTTGAAATGCTCGAATCTTTGCATGGCTATGGAGAGCTTGTTCTCCTTCATTTGTGCTGAACCTTCACACACAATAGCCAATTTATCCCATATTTCTTTGGATGTCTTACATTGCTTTATCTTGTTGAACAATGCATCGTTATCTCCTAACGCTGAGTAAAGTGCACTTCGTCCAACATTATCTAGATTCGCTCTTTTTCGATCATCTGGCGCCCAATCTAATTTATTTTTCTCGACATATCCATCTGGAGTGGCTTCATCGGCTCCAGGTGCTCGAGTTCTTACTTGCATGATTTTGATGGGGCCATCTGTAATAACATCACACATTTCATTATCACATGAGCATAAGTATGCGAAAGCTCTAAGTTTCCACGAATCATAATTTGATTATACCAACTTAGGCATTTTGTTAAAAGCCATAATGATATGTTTTTTAAAAAAATTTAAAGCGATTAAGTTTAGAAAGGTGGATCTAAACAAGCAGTTACGCTTGGAAACACTTAGGTTTCTATTTTAACCGCTCTGATACCACTTGGTGGTCCCAAGTGGCATACGAAAGGGTCTAGAAGGGGGGGGGGGGGTTGAATAGACCCTGAAGTCTTTTTTTTTTGACTTCACAAAAACTTTCGTATCACTTTAGAAATTTGAACGCTTGGAAAAACTGAGCGCTTGGGTCAGACGCTTCAGAACAGTTAAGTTAGATTTAGTGATTTCAGCAGTTTACCAAAGTAGGGCAACGCTTAGATCGCTTAATCAGGGTTAGCACAGCGGAAATAAAGTTTAGCGTTCTTTTGGTTAAATTAGTCGCTTTGCAATTTTACTTGTCTTTTTCAGAATAATATGAAGTGAATAATATAAGACAATAAAATAAATGACACAATAATTTGTAAGGTTCACTGGGTGATGTAATCCCAGCTACGTCCTTCTTCTCCTTTTTCACTTGGAGGAAATTACTATGATGATTATCAAAGGATCACACAGAAACTTCTACACAATAGTAATGAATGAAAATGATCTTGGGCTCCTTGATCACACAGACTTCAGCACCAATGAAGATCGTCTTCTTCAAGCTTCTCTCACTCAGAAATGCTGCCTGAAAGTTTTCAACAACTTTTCTCACTCAGATGAAATGTTGAGGTTTATCACTTGGGTTTTGTTTGTTTTAAAGAAGATCAAACAACTTGGAATATCTCAGTTGGAGTTTGGATTTCTTCTTTGGAAGATGTTTGAGATATTTGTGACTGTTTAAATGTAGATGGAAAGCTTGAAAAGTTTTGGCTATGAAATCTCTAAGCTTTTTCAGAAAGAATGTACGTAGGATTTTTGACAATAATTTCTCGTATATTCTTGATGTTGTTCCTACTTTTTGATTTTCTGGAGTAAGGTATTTATAGGCAATTTCTTGGGATCTGTCCGTTGGACACATGTAGGAGCGTGCCTTTCACGTAGCGCGTGTTTGTACCTAAAATCTGACATTCCTGAAAATTCGCTGGAACCGATTGGACGGGAGCAGCTAAAACTTTGAAAGTTCTGACAGTCTGGTCAAAAGGAGGCTTGTCCACAAGTCACAGTAGCTTATCACATTTAATGCTCTTATCAGGCATTTAATGCAATTTGAATTTATTTCCCGTTGGAAATAAATGCCCGTTGAATGATTGCATTTAAGTCCTTTATGACTTGAGGATTTATTTCAGGTGAATCTTCTATAAGTCGCTTGAGTATTTGAACGCTTGATTCATGAATCCTGAACTGCGGTCTCTTAGCGTTTGACAGGCGCTAAGACGGAATCTTCATCTTCGGTTGATTTCAGACGCTGGTCTTCAACTTCTTTTCAAATCGACTCACCTAGAATTCTATTATTGATTCAGTCGCTAAGACTTAGTCTAAAATCTATGAGGATAAAAATTACAAGCCTAAACAAAATTACAAACTCTTTAAACGCTTTATACAATGATCTATGAAAGCATAAACTTACATTTTATTTGGGGTCTAACATTGAATCCTATCTTGTCATCATCAAAACATCTAACATGAAATTCCTAACAATTACATCTCTATGCAACCCTCAATTATTTTATCTCATGTTTCATATGGATCTCAATTTTCTGCGCCCCCATGTTACTCCTATGTTAAATTAGACCCATCAAACCTACATGTAAATAACCTACCCAAAATGTTCCACTTGCAATGGTCAAATTAGAGGATAAATTACCCATGTGCATCTCTATGCTTAGCAATAATCACGGCTTTCTCATTATAGAAAGTCCCACTTGCAATGGTCGACTAATCTACATAAGTAGCACCGACATGCTATTATTTTTGACGGTAGGTATGAATTATTAAACCCCGTTTAATTTTATCCCATATTAACTTAAAATTAAAATCATTAAGATGTTATAAACTTATCAAAATAAATAAGGGAATTTTAGTATATTATGAAAGGTCTCATCAACGCTTTGATTATCTTATCTAAGTCTCTATCCTAACATGCCCAACAACACATGAAAGGAAATAAACCATATCATAAGCATAATCTTAAAAATATGTATTTTATACAAACATGCATCTTATACATAGAATCATGCATCTCATAAAATCATGCATATCATAAAATCAGGCATCCCATACATAAAATATAACATGGAAATTTTGGGTCATATCTAAATCGATCCTATCTAGAGCCATCAAGGATCGAACGACGGCAAATCGAATAAATAAATAACAGAAAGTAAACATGCTTTGAACAATCCTAATGACCTCAAAATTCCATCATGCATATTAACTCATGAAAGCATATGTAAATTCTTAATTTACCGAATAGTCTTCATAAATTAAATTAATTCGGAGTTTTTTCAATAAAATTGATTTTCCCAAAAATAAACAATTTAAAACACCTTTTAAATAAAATTAATTTTCAGAAAACTCCAATATCCGAAATGTGTCGGTGCCCTGTTGCCCAACTATTGGGTCGGGTCGCCCCTGGACTATTTGAAACAGGCCCATGTGCCAGGTGTTTGTCAAAAAACCGAAAGGTGCTTTGCAATTAACCCGAACTTAATTACGCTCTAGCCCTTTCAATTTTTTAGTGGACCAATTACATTAAATGGGTTATGGGCTTGCAATTCCAAATTGCAAACACATGCATAAACTTGCTGTTTATATCTATCTATTCACCAACAAGGTCCAGCACAATTGGTAAATAGCTGAGTTCTTTAAGCATTTGTTTAGGGTTCGCTTCCTGGCGGTGTGTATGGTAAAGGCTTTGTTGGAAGAGGCAAAACCCACTTCGATGATCTCTACGCCTCGAAGGGAAATAGTCTCCGGCGTTCTGTTGGGGGAAACCCTGATATATACCAAAAAAATAAATAAAAAAATATCTATCTATTCTATCTATCTATCTGTCTATCTATCTATTCTGTTCTATTACTATTATTATTTGAAGGAAGTCTTTTGACTCCAATTGCTCAATTTTGACCAAATACTAATTTTCTAGAGTTTTGAATTATTTTATTGTGTAAAAATAATTTAATTGTTGGCTTACTTTGTCAAAATTTCAAATCTTTTTGAAAATTGTAATAGATTGACCATAATTAAAGCTTTGGATTTTCGTTTTCATGGTAACCATAAAGCCTTTGGAATTTGCTGCCTAATAAAGAGGTTGAATCAAGCTTTTTAAAATGGCAACCAACAAAAAGTGATTACGGCCAAGCTCTTTATTAGGCTGCAAATTCCAATCCAAACAAACACATTAAGTAATTTAATTTTTTCTTAAATGCAAATTTAAAATCAGAAATCAAATTACAAAACCACCTATATATGTTTATATATAGTGCTTTTCCAATCTTTCCATCCATAATTTTGGAGAAGCATTTTTCCCCACTTGGTGTTGTTGTCCCCTTGCCATGGTTTTTTTCTTCTCATCAGTAATTTATTTTCTGTATGTTAGATAGTAGAATTTGATTTCATTTGTTGCTCTTCCATTGCAACAGGAAATGTCTAATTTTTACAGAACCTATTCCACAGTAAAAGAGAGTAATTTATTCAAAACTATATTATTATATAGTCATATGGTTTTTGGCATTATCTTTTGTGTTCTTTATTTGCTATTGCAGGCCTGGACGCTTACAAGACTCCAATATAATTTTACTGAAAGAGTTTAGGGGTAAGTTTAGTTTCTATATTTAAAGGTGTATATTTCACTGTCACAATAAACTTTGGAAGAACAAATTTGAAGTTTTGGCAGCTTTGGAGGCCATGAAACTCACGGAAAGAATTTGCGATATGTTATTCTAAAGGAGGAGATTCCAAATCTATCCAAGTCCGTAGACTTTTTATTAAGGTTCAAATTTTTTCTTCCAACGGTTATGAAATATCACAACCAACAAATTGGTGTATCATTTGTAATGTTTTTGGTCCCCATAAATTTTTGTACATATTTTTCTTTATTTGTGTAGTATTTGTAACCTTGATACACGCGTACAATATTAATCATTCACCGTTATATTTTGTAGATTTTTATCCTTCACATTTAAATTAATTTTTTCTCCTCAGTTGTCACTACTATTGAGTATTGACCATGAATATATGTCATGACTTAAAACCGTGGTCTATAGCGGTCTAAGCTCACGGCGAACTTGGCTGTGGTAGATGTTTCATATAGCAATACTAAAGTTAGGCATGATGGAAAAAAAAACTAGCTATTTTAAGCTCTAACTAGCCGTGGTGGAAGAAATGTTAACCTAACACTTTTTTACAATGGCTAAAAATCATGGTCTTTACAATGAACAAAACATTGACCATGGCTATAGGCCATGGTAAATGTTTTTGGCCATGCTTGCAAATACTATGGCCAAAGCCGTAGCAAAGCCGTGGTCAATTGGTTTTAACCATGGTAAAGAGACTTTTCACAATGACATATTGACATGGGCAATAATAATTTTTTTGTAGTGTGTTAAGTATGTATGTTTTGTTTATTCAATCAAGACATTCCTTTAATAATTTTTATGAATCATACTAAAATGTGTATCGGAAATTAAAAAAGAAAAAAGATAAATCTTTCTGTCATTTTATAGAACTCAAAGTATTAATTTACGCCTTCATAAAAATCTTTCTGTCATTTTATCAGAATTAGAAAAACAAGAAATTGAAATTCCAGAAGGGGTCTGGAAAACGGGATCCAATCCTTTTGACAAGGTAGTTGTTGGTCTGTCTTCTTTCGGGAACTAGATATAATTTTGTAGCTTTCAAAGAAACCATGCTTAATGCTTTCAAACCTAGCAAACATGTTGATTTTGAAAAATTGGATAATGGTTGTTTTCTGCTAAACTTTGAACGTCAATCTGATTTAGACCGTGTCATGGGTGGGGGTCTCTGGTGTTTTGATAATGATCTCCTTGTTTTAAAACTTCTCCACGAAAATGATGACCCTCTGTCAGTCCCACTGTTGTGGCTTGAGTTCTATGTGTTGGCTAGGGGGTTATCCTTGAGCAAGATGAATGAAGATATGGCTTCCTTTATCGGTAATTCTCTTGGCTCCTATCGCTCTGTAGACCTTGCTAGGAATGGTGTCTCGGGTGGTTCTACCCTTCGTATAAGAGTGGCTTTTGACGTCAATAAACCGCTCCGTCGTCTTTCGAGTTTTAAAGCTGGCCCAAATTCTTTCAAGATAACGTACTCATATGAGCGTATTCCCAACTTTTGTTACATATGTGGTGTTATGGGTCATGTTTTTAACTTCTGTGAGTCCCTACTAAAAAATGATTTTATAGATCCAAAAAAAGAATTACCTTTCAGTCCTTTCCTGCGAGCCCAGTCTAAAACAAACTTTTCAAATTGTTCTTCTAGAAGGGGTTTGGACGCTTTCTCCCCTCATCAATTGAGCCCCTCTCGCAGCTCCCAAGGGACTTCCCTAAACCACGTCACTCCTCTCCTAGTGAAGTCATGTCTACCGTCCTAGTTTTTCTGAAAATTCCAAGAAGCTTAGTCCGAATGTTTCACCTTGCAAGTCTGGTTCGGACAATCAATCAAATAAGGGGAGAGATGAAGGAACTGCATCTCCTACCGCGATTGCCATGGCTTGGGACATGGGAGGCCCTTCAGGTGCCTCCCCACCTAATGGACAAAACGCGTTACCTGTGGGCACAATTGTCCCTATGATTGTATCCCCATCTCGGGTGGCTAATCAACCAGATCTGGATACTATCCTTTCTTCTCCACGGGCGAGTCTGGTTCAAGCTTACACTATCCTTTCTCCCTCGGGGGAAACTCAAGCTATCCAGGTAGTGGTCCAATTGCCCCGTCCCCCTGCCTCACAGCGGCGCTTATTCCAGGAGCAAGATAGGGACGACAACCACAACAATGGTTTGAGTATCCCTCCTCCATCCCCTATCCTTATTAACATCCCGATCCAATTTGCAGTATCCCCGACTCCTTCGGTTTCAAAAGTTTCAAGTAAAGGAAAAAAACGTTCTATTAGAAAAACCACTCCTCGAGCTTTGAAAAGGAAAATGTTAGATGTTTCCTCAGTCCCTGTGGAAGCTATAGAAACCGTCACAAAACGTCCTAATCTTCGTATCTCGGAAGTTACAGAGAATCAGGCGGAGGCTGCGGAGCAGCCCTGCCAATCTCAATGAATCTCTTGAGTTGGAACTGTCGGGGGTTGGGTGGAGCCCTGGTAGTTCAAGAGCTAACGGATCTTATCCGTTGTCATAGTCCGTCTATTGTTTTCCTTTCTGAAACTAAGTTTAATTCTGCGTCCTTTGATTTTCTTAAGTCTAGATTAGGGTATTTTGGTGTCTTTATCGAGTCTCGGGGTTCCTCGGGGGGTCTGGGTCTCATGTGGGTTAAACATTTTGATATTGTCCTCCAGTCTTATTCCCGTTCCCATATTGATGTTTCGGTTTTTATGTCCCCTGAATCATCTGCTTGGCGTTTTACGGGCTTCTATGGTAACCCTAAAACTTCTTTACGTAAGGAGAGTTGGCAGCTCCTACGTAAATTAGCTGAGGGTCATTTCTCTGCCTGGCTTGTTTGTGGAGATTTCAATGAAATTTTATCTCCAGATGAACAGGAGAGCCACCACGAGCGCCCGCTCTGGCAAATGCGTGATTTTTGGGATGCTCTTTCTGAGTCGGGGTTGCATGATCTTGGTTTCTGTGGTGGAAAGTTCACTTGGTCCAATAATCACCTCTTTCCCGATACGGTTCGGGTCCGTCTTGACCGTGGGGTGGCTAACACTAAGTGGTGTGAGCTGTTCCCGGATGCGTCTATTACATCCATAGATGTCCTCCATTCTGACCACAGTCCTATTCTTCGTCGGACGGCTCCTGCTTCGGTCTCCCCTTCCCCTAAGAAAAAAAAATGTTTCTGTTTTGAATCTGTTTGGTTAAGGAGGAGCGATTGTGAGCGTGTGATTAAAGATGCGTGGGATCCGTGTGTCGATTCTTCAAAAGGCATCTCGATTACGCGTAACCTTAACTCGTGTCGGATAGGGCTCATTAATTGGAATAAAAACTCTCTGAACAAAACAAAAAACCATATTAAAGAGCTGGAAAATATTATTGTGGGATTAAGGGCTGGCATAATCACGTCTTCTTCTAAACAGGCAGATTCTGATGCCCGAAACGAGCTTGAAGAGCTCCGCTCGTGTGAGGAAACCGCCTGGAAACAGCGTAGCCGTATTTTATGGATGCAAGATGGTGATCGTAATACGAGTTTTTTTCATGCTCATGCATCTGATCGGTTAAAAAGAAATGCTATTACTCGTATTAAGGATGGGCAGGGAAATTGGTGTGATAAAGAGGATGATATTCATAGGGTTATATCCGATTATTTCCAGCATGTTTTCTCTTCCATCAATCCACCCTCGGCAGTGTTGGAAAAAGTATTGGATTCCGTCCAACCCCGTGTTACCGACAGAATGAATAGAGTTCTCAGTTCTCCGTACACGGCATCGAAAGTTAGTACTGCACTGAAACAAATGCACCCGCTCAAAGCACCCGAGCCTGACGGTATGTCCCCTATCTTTTTCCAACATTTTTGGCATGTAGTGGGTAATGATATTTCTGCTTGTGTTCTTGATGCTCTAAATAATCACTCTTCCCTCCCCCGTTTCAATTTCACTCATATAGTGCTTATTCCAAAAGTTGATAATCCAGAAACTGTTGCTCAATTTCATCCCATTAGCCTTTGCAATGTTGTTTATAAAATGATCTCTAAATGTGTGGCTAATAGAATCAAACCATTACTCAATGATATTATCTCTGAATCCCAATCTGCTTTCATTCCGGGTTGACTTATTTCTGACAATATCCTTATAGCATATGAACTTAATCATTTCCTTAAGACTAAGAATTCAGGTTCGGATGGGTTTGCAGCACTTAAACTCGATATGAGCAAGGCTTACGATCGAGTGGAGTGGATTTTTCTTGAAAAAGTGTTGGTCAGGTTTGGCTTTGATAAGAGTGTTGTGGATTTAATTATGATGTGTGTGCGTTCTGTCACTTATTCGTTCATGCTCACTGGTACTCAATTTGGATTTTTGTCTCCACAGAGGGGAATCCGTCAGGGTGACCCTTTGTCGCCTTATTTGTTTGTATTATTTGTAGAAGTTTTTATCTGTCTTATTCAGGCTGAGGTGAATAAGGGCGAGTTGAATGGGATTAGTATTTGTCGTGGAGCTCTGAGTGTTTCTCATTTACTTTTCGCAGATGACACTTTGATTTTTGCTCAGGCAGATGGTCAATCAATGTGGGTTATCCGAGATATTCTTCACAAATATGCTAAGGCATCGGGCCAGGAGATCAATTTGCAAAAGTCCTCCATGGTGTGTAGTAAAAATATATCTGTTGAGAAGGCGAGGGGTCTAGCTACGGTGTTAGGGGTGAACCTTACAGACAAGCATGAGAAGTACTTAGGCCTTCCCGCTGTGGTGGGGCGTTCGAGAAGAGAGGTTTTTGCTTCCATTCGTAATAGGATTCATGGAAGAATTAGGGGGTGGAGTTCAAAGTTTCTTTCGCAAGCGGGAAAGGAAGTTTTACTTAAGGCAGTGATTCAAGCAATTCCCACGTATGCGATGGGAGTTTTCCGCCTCCCGGAGTATCTTCTTAATGAGATTGAATCTACTATGGCACAATTTTGGTGGAATAATAGAGATAGTAAGAAGATTCATTGGCTCGCATGGCAGAAACTTTGTAAAAAAAAGAATGAAGGGGGTATGGGTTTTTGGGAATTAAAGGCGTTTAATCTCGCGATGTTAGCCAAGCAAGGATTGAGGCTTATCCAAAACCCGAATAATCTGTTGAGTAGATTGCTAAAGGCTAGATACTTTCCGAATGATGATTTCTTGTCTGCAAAAATGGGTTCTAAACCATCTTATACATGGAGGAGTGTCATCGACGCTCAAAACATTGTTAGACATGGTTGTAGATGGAGAGTGGGGAATGGTGAACGGATATCCATTTGGTCTGATGCTTGGCTGCCCCGTAACAGGGACTTTCGGCCCATTACTAGAGATCGGCTTTTACCTTCGGATACTAATGTTAGTTACCTTATCGACCAAACAACGGGATGGTGGAATAGCGAACTCATTGATATGTGTTTTTGGAGGGAGGATGCGGAGGCTATTAAATCTATTCCGTTGGGATCTCATCACAATATTGATCGTGTTATTTGGAACGGGACCAAATCTGGTACATTTGCGGTTCGAAGTGCTTACCATCTAGCGCGTGAGATGGAGAGGTGTGGGAGAGCGTCGTCAAGTTTCTCTAAACCGCCTAACATGTCTTGGCAATTTATTTGGAGAACGAATGTTCCACCGAAGATAAGGGTCTTTGCATGGAAAGCATGCAAAGAAGCTTTACCTTCTCATTCCAATTTGTTGAAACGTAAGCTGGAGTTTTCGAGGGGCTGCCCTATTTGTGAATCCGAGATTGAAGATATTGGTCATTGTCTTCGCTTATGCCCGTACGCTAGCCAACTTTGGGCCTTGACGAATTTGCCGTCACAGATTATTCTTTGTGACAAAGAGTCGGTTGAGGAGTGGTTTCAGTTTTGCCACAAACATTTGGAGAAAGATCAATATGCTCTTTTCCTAACATCTGCTTGGTATCTTTGGTTTCATAGAAACCAAAAAGTTATGGAAAACATTGATACCCCACCGGATATCCTTGCTTCCATGATACGATCTTTCTTGGGTGTGTTTCAGGAAGCGGCTTTGCCAGTTGATTTGAATGAACCAAATTTTGATTTAACCAAGTGGCGACCTCCGGATGCCAATTTTGTTAAAGTAAATTTTGATTGTGCAATTTACCAGGATCCACCAGGTACGGGTTTTGGCGTGATTGTCTGTGACTCGGAGGGCAAGGTTCTACGGTGGCATAGAGGTCGTTTTCCTTTTGTTTCGTCGGCTGAAACAGGTGAGGCTTTAGCTTGTCGGGAAGCCATTCGTCTGGCTGTCTCAAGTGGGTGTAGGCGAGTTATTGTTGAGGGGGACTGCCTACCTCTCATTCAAAAAATTAATTCACCATCGGAGGATTTATCTTCTGTGGGTCCGTTGATTTCTGATATTCATTCGTATATGTCTGTTTTTTCTTCTGTTTGTTTTGCTTTCATTCGGCGGTTGGGAAACTCTGTTGCGCATTGTTTAGCGCATGATGCTTCGATTATGACCTCGGGGGATAATTCTGATGTACCCTCTTATGTGTTGGATTTGGTTTTGGCTGACTTAGCTGTTTAATATATTGCTTTTCTGTTTCAAACATAAAAATTGCAGAGGTGATTATTTGATAAGCTCAAGACATGTTAAAACCATTTTATGGATCAAATCTAAATATTAATATATTCCAATGTTTAACCTGTCCGTTTCCATTTGAGACAAGTTTATTGAATTTTTTTCCGAATTATCATATATTTCTCTCTCAAAGCTTTGTTTCAACAATAAAATGTACAATCAATGCAATGATGAATTTGATATCATGTTATTAGCTAATTATGATTTTCCACCATACGTAAAGCATTAAGATATCAGGATTCAGGATATTGTGTTTTCTCTTTATTTTTTCTTCGGACGTCCTCTTTTATTCTACTTCAATTATTTAATGATTTTGTTTCTTTACTTTTTAGTGCTTTATGCCCCTCTCTTCAAGCAATTTTATGCTAATGAATAAGCTGTCAAGCTCTTATTATATTTTTATTTTTTCTTTTAGGTTTAGAGATGAATACCTCTTTAAATTTTGAATTAATGTTTAACAAATATCTCTTAAATTCTTTGTTACTATAGAGTATAGACTAATTTGTCTTCCTTTTAAACAAAAACCACTATAGTCCTCTATTTTCGTCACAAAAATTTCTAAGGTATTCTAACAATTAATTAATGTCAAGTAATATTTTTTGTATTGAAATTTCAGTTGGATCAAGGTTCTTTAGATCTTCATAGTATAAGATAGGTGGTAATTAGTAAGCATTAATCATTCATACGAGGTTTAATTGAGTGATTTTATCAAGAATTTTCGGTCTTATATATATTTTGAATCTATCCCTTTTTTATAACTTAACAAATTATTTGAAGTACTATCCATTGTACAGAGAGAAATACTACATCTTTTTAGATTTAAACTAGATCATCTTTAAATTTTGAATTTGTTTTAGAAATAAGATCTCATCAAATTCCTCAATCTTGGTAATGGAAGTCGGGGTAATTGGCATATTGCACCCTTGAATTGCCACCTTTTGGCACTTTGTACCCTTAAATTTGATTTTTGGCACTTTCCATCCTCGAAAGTGCATATAGTTTGGCATTTAGCACCTAAAGCGAATTTACACCATCTAACTCACCTAATTAAAAATCAAGTTTACTCAGTTTAGAAGGGTAAATTTATAAATACAAAGAAGACTGAATTGTACCACGAAAAAAAGACATGAAAATATGTAAGTTTGAAGGTAATTGTACCATAAAAAAGTAAGAATTTGTAAAAGTCCTTACGGGTTAGTCAATACACTAGAATATCTAAAATCTCTTCTTCAACACTTGGAGAACCCTTTATATGCAGAGGCAACAATCAGGCGTGGGTATCGGGTCGGGTATCAGGTATTGGGGCTATCGGGTTCGGGTTATCGGATTTCGGGTAGCGATTTATACTACCCAATAGCTACCTGAAAAATTCGGGTACCCGATAGTTCGAGTATCGAGTACTTGGTTCCAGCAGATTGCAAAGAGAATTGAAGGCATTAAAACAGAGGCTCGAGCCTTTGTTTTGATGCCTATTTTGTTTAAATTTTTTTCATTTTTTTTATTCAAATATAATTTATTAATTCCTTTAATTCGAATGAATAACAATTAACAATTAATCAATCGATTTATAATTTATAACAACTATTCAACAATTTACCACATATGAAATGAGAATTGACAATAGATAAGATAACTCATTCGATTAAATTAACGTTAAGTCCAAGTGTCCAACACAAGTTAAACATCAATCTAATTACAAGTCAAGCACCAACATCATATATTTTTTACATTTTTTGGGTAACTTCGGGTATCCAATGGGTATATCAGGTAGGAAATACCTACCCGATACTAGACCCAAAATTCTCAATCGGGTATCGAGTATTATCCAATACCTGAAATTCTACAAAAGTCCAGACCCTATAGATCCGAACCCAATCGGATCGGGTGGGTACCCGAAAACCCGACTCAAACGCCACCCCTAGCAACAATGGTGGGATTTGAGGCTTAGTTTACCCTAATTGATGTAAAGTAGGGCTTTGCTTTTTGTAATCATAGGATAGGCCGACTTTTTGACTTTTTATTTAAACCCTTTCAATGTAATATATGTATATGGTAAAAATGAATATTATATATATTTGGAAATCTACAAACACAAAAAATCTACAAAGGGTCACATACAAATAAACATTAGCCCATCTACATAAATGTTCATCAAATATGGTTATAATTATATATGATATTTTTTTATTTGACGCTCTAAAATGCTCTCGCGCTTATAAAATTTTCATTTTTGCCGCTCTCGCGCTCCCGCATTTGCTCCCGCCCTCACTTTATATGACTCAGGAAAAAATCATTACTCACCCGAACTTTGCATGTTTTTACACTTTTTTATCTAAACTATTTTTTGTTATACTTTTTTATCTCAACACCAAGGGTTTTACACAAAGTTTGGATAAAAAAGTATAAACAAAAAACAGTTTGGATAAAAAAATGTGAAAAAAGAGTTTGTTTAAACTCAACTCCGGCGGAATATTCCCCCGAAATATGCTAATAGATAGGAAAATGTAAAACCAGTGGAATTGAGATAAAAAGGTGTAACGAAAAATAATTTAGATACAAAAGTGTAAAAACATGCAAAGTTCGTGTGGGTGATTGTTTTGACCCCTATTGTCAATTATACGAATGTTTCCACCAAAGACTACCAGTCAAATCCATAACCAAAGGTGTGTGTGTGTATATATATATATATATATATATATATATTAATGATCTCAATAATACATCATTATTTATATTCAATTGTTTAGATATTTGGGGAATTAAGTTGTTCGTTTTATCCACTATCCACCAGTCATTTGAATTTTTTTGTCAAAGTATATCTTTTCTCATAATATGGATTAAAAGTTCTAAAAATTCCTAAAGGGTGGAAGTTAAATAGGTAACTACTATTATATCATTGTTAATCCTTTATCATCCTTTTTTTTTTAAAACAAAATATCAAGAAGTAGATGAGCTTAATCTCATGGGTCAGTTGATTGCTGATCATTTACATTAATTCCCCATGAATGCTTTGCTTTTGGCACTTGAAAATGGCAAAATGTGTAATAGTTAACAAAACAATTGGTATTGAAAAAGCGGACGTAAATAAAAAGAAGGGTTAGTGGTTGGTTGTGATATGGAGGGGGAGGATGTTTCTTAGTTAACAAGTCAATGGTGGTGCGTGGTGCGATGAAGGTGATGGTAGCTGTGTGGTTGGTGGTGATATGGAGGGAGGGTGATTTTAGTTTTTTGCTTTAACGTTAAATTTTTTGAGCCTTTGATGAATTTTGGATCGAATGGCTCAAATCAACACTCAAAATGACTTAGTCAACACATGTTTTTTTTGGTCTACTTTTTATGGTAGGGACCAAAATTACAATTTTTTGTGTCATATGGGATTATTTTTGCAATTCCATAAACTTTGGGACCAAAATTGCAATGGCCCATATGCTATAGGACTAACATTGCAATTCTCCTTTAATTGATCAATTTTAGCCAAATAAACTTACAATCCTTGCGGACCTTTTAGATATACACACCTTTTTATAAATACATGATATAAATTTTATTTGAATGCATTTGTATCGCTTTATGTTAAAAATATACATTTATAAGAATAAATTTATAGATTTTTAAATTGTGATCCTAATGTATAATTTTTTTTTTAATATTTGTCGTACATAGCAGGGAGTACATGCTAGTAATTATATATAGGATGGAAGGCTTATACACATGCAATTCCAGTTGCATCTCACAACAACCACACGTCCCTTACAAAAATTATTTGCAACTTGTTTTAGACTCCTAGTGTAAAATAGTTTCATGCTCTCATACAACAACTCAGGCACATGCACACGTGCACTAGTTATACTTAATTTGTTGGGGAAAAAAAAAATTTGCAACTCCAAATTGCATGGTTTATTTTCACAAAAAAAAAAAATTCTCAAAACATATAAACATATATGTAATCAATGATTATATGGTTTCGGACTCTAAGTCCAAATCAACCACCAAATTCGCCCACCTCCTCACATGCACAATATAATGTTTATGAAAAACCCCAAATCAACTAATTCATGAATTTAATCAATTTTAAACGTGCATCACATGTAACGATTAAAATAGAACAGATCATGTATAACGATGCGCGAGCCTTAGGCTCTGATACCACTGTTGGGAAATATAATATAGCCCGACTAAGCACATCGAAAAATTAAAATTTTAGTTTCTAGAATTTAAACACGCGAGTTTCTTAATCCTATGGGCATATCACGTATCATATGCTTGCGCATCTCCACACTAGTTATTTAAAACTTAAATAAAGAAGATCTTACCTTATTCGAATTTTTTGCAAAAATTAAAGAGTTTCTTCTTCCCAAACGTAAGCTCCCTAGCTTGCTCCTCGTTCCTTGGACCAACCGATTCGATCTTTTCTTTGATGAAGACTTCGAATTCCTCCACCAAAATTCAGCCTTGCCCAGATTCTTGATTCATTTCAGAAAACGAAATGTTTCTCCTCTAAAGTTGATCCAGACCCCGGATACCCACTCGTTTAAAATCTTTAGCTAGGTTTATCTATAAACGTTTATTCTAACTCTAAGGAATAGTGTATGTGATTAAGGTGAAAGCGAAGATACTTCTTTAAGTATTTTGGAAGAATTCTTGAATTCAAGATCTTGATGAATAAGCAAGAACTCAAGAACACTATATGAATGAGAGAGAGAAACGATTTTCTATGCAAGAGGAACGAAAATTTTGACTTCAAAAGTAAAGTGATTTTCAATCCATACTAGTCCTATTTATAGAACTCGGTTCTTGCAATTCTTTCCCATGTAGAACTCTTCTACATTAAATCTTTTTCATATAGGAATAGAAGACTAATTAATTCCCAAATAGAACTCTTCTATTTTAATTAGTTTCATTTCTCTCCAAGAAATCTTATTTCCTTTTAGAAGAAAATTAATTAAACTCCTTTAGCTATTTTTCTTTCACCAAATTTTTCGCCCAAGGCTATAAAATAAGCCTTTAATAATTAATCTATCATACTAGATTTATTAAAAGTCACTTTCAATTAATAATTAAATTAATTAAATGCTTTCTAGACTTAAGCTTAATTAAATTGATATTATCAACTTAATTAATTCATTTTTCCAACACTTGAATAAACAAAAGTCTTAATTAATTAATATATTAATTTAATTACTTTGAATTAAATTCCCTTAGTTAAGAAATGGATTTGTCCGAGTATTGTGCGCGATCCTTTAGGTTCACCAACATACTAGTAGTGAATTCATAACCTTTATGATTTAATTTGGACAATTAAATTATCTCGATTAATTAAACACTTTTAATTAACCATCTTATTATTTAATCTTCATTAAATATAAGATACCTACGAATCAAAGAAAAGTTTCCATCTACTTATCTTGATGACCTAGATGTAGGCGATTCAAAGTGAACCTTTCCAATCGCGCATTTCATGCAAGTGAGATTCTTCTATCAACTTATTTCCCAATTGAATTAAGGATTGAGGAATCATATTGGTCGAGATCCTTGTAAACTCAATCTTCATAATTCAAGTGTGTTTGACTAGTGATTAATTCATTCAAGAAACTTATTTCTCAATTAATTACTTACTTGCCTTAGCTGAGGACTAACTCAGTCAAACCACTTAGAATATTATAGAAAATTCACTTGTTCATCTGGACAAGTGATGGATCATTTGTTGTTAACACCAACATCTATGTATGAGTCACTGCACCCAATTATTAGTCCATATGTGTCCTTGTAAAAGAACTGGCACGGGAGTCAAAGTGCAGTGAGTCAATATACAAGATTACTGTGATGACTCAAGTCAAAGAATTAATCTTGCACTATCGTGATTAAGAAACTCCTAATTCGACATAAACAGATCCAATTTAGGAAGTTTCAGTCAAGGTAATTAGTGAACTTGTTCTCAACAAGCACCCACGTATGTGCATTTATGTCAACTACACTAATGTCTATAAAATGAGACATTCTCTAATCAAGAGTGTGCATCATAGGCGCAAGTCTATCCAAATTATTAATGTCTCATCTTGATTATTTTATGACTTTTACAGTATTTAGAAATCACTGCCTTAGAGACTAGCTTTATGATATCCATCCAATGAGATATCAAGTCCCATAGCTATGTGTGAATTCTAGGGATTTCATCTTACAATAATAACAATATAAACATAAGATGAAGAAATGCCTACTTATTAATATATAATGTAAGTCTAAATTTTTTATTACAAGAATAGATAAAGAAAGCCTATCTAGGATTGGCTCGCAGGGCACTATTCTAATAGGTTCCACCGGGAAAAAGGTCACGCTACTGAGGAATGCCACCATTTGCACGTTGAGATTGAGAAGCTCATTAAGAGGGGCTACTTGCAATAAGTAGTAACACTGTCCGAGGTGACCACCCAAGACCCCTCGGGACCGTGAGGCGGAGATGGGGGCAAAGGCAACCCCCCAGGGCAAAATTGGATATGGACAACCCCCCAGTGAATGGGATCATAGAGGTGATTTTGGAAGGCCCGACAGAGGGAGACTCCATAAATTCTAGGAAAGCTTCACTAAGAGGTGCTAAGGGGCTACATGCCATTAGCTCCCCGTGGGGTGAGTAAGTAAATCAAGTGGATTCAAAGACGCAAACCATAGAGTTTGGAATGCAAGACCAGGAAAATAACATCCCGTTAATGAATGACGCCTTAGTGATATTGGTGACCATCTCCAACTTTTAGGTGAAGAAGATTCTGGTCGACAGTGGGAGTTCAGCAGACATCATCTTTTACAATTCTTTCACTCAACTAGGGGTGGACAATACAAAGCTCCAAGCAGTCAACACCCCTCTTACTGGATTCACGGCTGAGATGGTGGAAGCACTAGGGGATGTGTCTCTATCCATATGTTTGGGCGCATTTCCAGCCCGCTCTACGAAGATGGTAAAGTTTTAGTGGTCAAAGCCCTCTCCACCTACAACGTTATTTTGGGGAGGCCGAGCTTAAACCTATTCTAAGCTATCATATCCACCTTTCATATGAAGATAAAATTCCCGACCCCTGTAGGAACAGGGGAAACCGTTGGTGATGTGAAGGTAGCGAGGGAGTGCTACGCTAATTCCTTGAAGAAGCCTAAAAGGAAGCATAGCAATGATGAACACAGTAACAAAGGGAAACAATTTGTGATAAACTTAATCTTGCTAGAGGGAAGTCACTTGGGGGGCAAGACCCGACTAGTTAGTGCTTGGTTAATATCCCCTTTGTCAGGCACCTCTGAAGAAGAAGAGGACCGCGACACGTCATCCCAAGAAGGCACTGCCCACCTAAAAAACATAGTGCCCATCACCGAGGTGTTGGGAATCGTACGAGTAAAAACATAGTGGATAAAACAATTCCCAAACCATGAATCAATTCGATTCATTGTTGATTTCTTGATAGTAAAAGGAGATAAATGATTTACATTTTGAAGTGTGAATCGATTCATATTGATTTGACGAGAGTAGCAATCCCCGGGAGTCCTACCCCTAGATATCACGAGGAAGAAAAATCTCTAAGATACCTCCGATCTCCTCCCCAGAATCAATGGCGGTGGTAGCTAGTTGGAGAAGAGGGAGTGAATTTTTCTTTTCTTTTGCTGTAGGTTTTTTGGCTCAAAGTCAGATTCAGAATTATGACTTGTGTAGAATTTTGACACTGACTGACAATATATACCAAGTAAACAGAATCCCTAATCCAATAAGAAAGGGCCGGCCCGCTAGGCCAGTATGGAATGGGCTTTCGGGCTTCGTTCCATCTTAGCCCATGAGTAATTAATTAAATCCAAGTCCAATCCAATTGACAATTAATTAATTACTTTAATCCAATGAATTTAATTCAGCTTATAAATTAATTTCCAATTACTTTTAACTTATGAATTAATATAATTTAATTAATTTATTTAATCCAATTAAATATCTTTAATTAAATCATGCTATCCATTTTGTTAGTCAATCATATCAAATATGATTTTACCAAAATACCCTTAGCATAGAAAATCATTCATTTTCTTCACATAGCGCGACTCTCTAGACTCGATTCAATTGGAAATGTGAGGTCGCCAAAGGATAAGGTTGTCACCTAGCCAGCACCGTGGAACCAATCGTAGCTTGAAAGCGAGATGAATACGTCATCACGAACCTTGATTATGATTGCCATATGCGTATAGACTCTTCACCGACGCGACCTGATCAAGTAAGAGCCATGGTACGTCAAACTCATAGAACTTGATACCGTACTTTGGAATCATAATAATGTGAAATTATCAAACTACCCTCAGTGACCATCACAAGCTAGTTTATATGCTTTGGCCAAGGACTTATAATTTCAATTACTTATGACCGTACAGGTCACATATTCGTTTACTATCGAGATGGTGAATCCCATTTTGGCAGTTATCTTACAACATCAAATGCACCATTGGATAATATTTTGAGATCAACCCCACCTATCAGGTGATACGGGTCTAACTACTTTGATAACATATCCAATACTACAAGCATATTGTAAATAATTCCTCAGGTCTAAAGTTCACACATACTATCGCAATCTTAATCCCAATCATTGACTATCAAAGAGTGAATACTCTGGTGGTCCCAAGTGGCATACGAAAGGGTTTATAAGGGAGGGGGGGTTGAATAGACCCTGAAGACTTTTTCGACTTCAAAAATTCATACCATTTTTAAAGATTTGAACGCTTAGAGAGCTGAGCGCTTGGCTCAGGCTCTACAGTAAAGATAACTTAGATTTAGTGTTTTTTTAGCAATTTACCAAAGTAGGGTAATGCTTAGATCGCATAATCAGGGTTAGCACATCGGAAATAATTTTTAAAGCTTTAGCGTTCATTTTACTTAAACGTTTTACTTATCTTTCTCAGGATAAATGATAAAATATAAAGTCAGATAATAAAACAGTAAATGGTAGTAAATAACACAAGAATTTGTAAGGTTCACTGAGTGGTGTAATCCCAGCTACGTTCTTCTTCTCCTTGTTCACTTTGAGGAATTCCACTAAATTGATTATCGAAGGATCACATAGAGGCTTCTACAAAATAGAGGTGGAGATGATGATCTTGGGCTCCTTGATCACACAAACTTCAGCACCAATGAAGATCTTCACTGACAAGTTTCTCTCACTCAGAGACACTGCTTGTAGAGTCAACAATTTCTTCACACAGACAGAGGATGTTGAGGGTTTTGATCACGGGTTTGTTTATTTTAGAAAGTTCAAAAAACTTAGGATATCTCAATAATAGTGTATGCTTCTTCTTTGAAGATGCTTGAGATATCTATGACTGTCTGGAATGTATGTAAAAAGCTTGAAAGGATTTTGGATATGGAGTTTCGAACCTTTTTCTTAAGAGAGAATTTCAGCAAAGTTTTTACTTTATTTTTTATGTACGTCTTTTAGGGTTTGCTGGGGATAAGGTATTTATAGGCATTTTTCTTGGGATTTTTTCGGTTGACACATGTAGGTGCGTGCCTCTCAGGCGCGAGTGAGTCATACCTTTTCTCTGACATTCCTAAAATTCTGCTGCACTGATTTGATGTGGCAAGTTTGAACTCTGAAATTCTGACAGTCTTAGCCAGTAGGTAGCTTGCTCCGTATACAATTTGTCCTTATCACATTTAATGCTCTTATCAAGCATTTGATGCATTTTAATTTATTTCCCATTGGAAATAAATGTCCGTTAAATGATTGCATTTAAGTCCTTTGTGACTTCGGAATTTATTTCAGGTGAATCTGATCTAATTGATCGCTTGATTCATAAGCCCTGAAATAGTCCATAGCGATTGGCAGTCGCCTAAGACCAAATCTTCATCTTTACTTGTCTTCAGACGCTGATCTTCAACTTCATCTCTAATAAACTCACCTAGAATTCTACTAGCTATTTGGTATCCAATACTTAGTCTAAAGTTTACAAAAATAAAAATTACAAGCTTAATAAAATTACAACCTTTCAAACGCTTATACCTATGTTCAATGAAAATATAAACTTACATTCTTTTTGGAGTCTAACATAAAATCCTATCTTGTCATCAGCAAAACATCTAACATGAAATTTCCTAACAATTTCTCCCTTTTTATGATGTCAAGACCTTAACTTTTATAACTCTTTTAAAGATTTAGAGTTCAAAGAAAGGCCCAAAAAATAATCAAGTTATCGTTTAGAAAGTTAGTTAAGTTAGCTAAAGTTAGATTAGCCTCAACAAGTTGTTTCAGCAATAAATCATTCATTCATTCATATAAGAAAATTAAGCATACATGATTTACACTGAAGGTAGATAATTTTAAAGCGACAACAGAAAAATATATAAAACAATATAAGCAATCATCTTTTCTGTCGCTTCCTATTTGCCTCTTCTTCTTGGTTGATTTTAGTCGCTAAGTCCAGTAGAAGTCTATCAACGTCTATCATGGTTGTATGCTAAATTTCATTATAATCATGCCTTCTTTGTCTAGCACTTTTATTCAGCTCCATCAATCTTTCAACCCAATCCCTCGGAGTGATTCCAAGTTCACGAATCAAGTCATGATAAATGTCTTGTCTTCGATTATTGGTAGATTTCCAGTTGATAGGTCTTCTAAGAGGTTCGGCGTATGGATGAAAACCCATACTCTCTAAGAATTCAATGTCTAAGTCTGGAAGCAAGTGCCTGCCTTAATAGTATCTTGGCTTTCGCTTCTTAGTAAGCATTTTCTTTATGCTCACTATTTCTTCGAACATGGAGCGCCAATGCTTGTTATCTTTTTTAGAGATGGGCTCCTTCAAGGCTTTGGACTAGGACTTTTCTTCCAGATCTTCCCCCTTTTTGGCATCGTCAAGGGAGGTCTTTAATTCAACAATGTCCCGACACAGAAGTTTGACTTCATCCACTAGAAGAGCAACTTGCTCAGCGATACTTTGAGAGATCCAATTGGAAGAAGTATGTCGCTCAGTATCAGCGGATGCATTCTGGGCTAGCGTCCGATTAAAGTCATCAGACATTTGACAAGAGGAGCGATACTATTCATCATAGAGATCGTAAGCTTGTTGACGTTTCTCATGTCAGCTTGAAGAATTCTCTTTACTTGGTTAAGCGTTGAAGTGCTTCGCTCTTCCAAACGAGAACGCGATCCTGTGATAAGGCTTGGGATTCACTGACTCAGCCATCACTGCTTTAAAGTGATTAAAAACGTAAAGCGACCGATTAATCTTCAACTTGCTCAGAATGGCTACCATCATCCTGTACTGAACGTTGGAGATCTTATCGAAGCTTTCTTTCCTGCACTCTATCATCTTCGAGCATATGTCATCCAGAATGACATATTCGCCCTTCATGTCATTCTTCTTGAAGTTCGGTTCATAGGCAGCTTCAATTTCATCTTTCTTGATCAGTGCTCACACCTTGGTGGCATCGCCAAGAGTGACATCTTCAACTTCTCCACCATCATTTGGTAGATGCAGTAAGGAAGATAGAAGTTGAGCAGTGAGAACAAAAGTCTCACGGGCAAACGGAAAGATGCAGGAAATGGAGTTTCCATCGTCAAAAATTTTGGCGTTCTGGAAGAAGAAAAGGGTTTCTTCCTCATAAATGTTTGAATGGGAGGTTATCATTTTGCGTAAACCAGATTCTTGGACAAGAGGAAGAACAGTCCTCAGAGGAAAGTTCTGGTTATCATAAAGGTAGTTCCAGTTCACAAGAAATCCAGCATTAACAGTGACTGGTTTCTGAGATTTGGAAGATTTTTCGGTAGTAGATTTGGACGATTTTGAAGATTTTGGTGGTGCCATTGATGAAGGTTTAACGCTTTTTGAGAGTTTAAAACGAGAGCTTTTTTGCTTTGAGAGAGAGAATTTTTACAACAAGAGAATTTGAGAGTGATAAAGTTTTTTCTGTAAAAACATGGATGGTTTAAATAGAGGCAAAAATAACTTCTCAGTTTCTTGGATTAATGCCACGTGTTAAATCATTAATTTTGAAATTTGAAGCATTTAATCTAAGCCGTTTACTCATAAAGACAGATGTCAAAAAGTGCGGTAAAATAGGATAACAGCTGTGAATTATAAAAGTTTGAAATCCGCAGTTACTTTTTTCAAAACGTTTGAATAATTTTGAAATTTTTAGCGTGAATTACACGCGCCTGATAGTACACTGACACGTACTCAGACAGGTGCAGTGACTGAACCGCCTAGTTTTTAGATATGAACCATTAATCGTCAGTTTGATTTGATAGGAGCGCGTGGGCAGTTGTCAAATCTTATCTTTTAGACTTATCCACACGCCAGCTTTTTAGCGATGAAAATAATGCATGAACTTCAGAATAAGTTAGCGTATAAGTGGGAATATTCTTAACGCTGAAGTCTTTTAATAAAGATCAATCGCTTTGAAAATATATTTTCATTTAATTTCATTAGAGATTGATTTTGTCATGCATAACAGATAAACGCTAATGAACAATGTGTAGAATTTTGAAAGTTAATTTTTGATCATAGACGCTTATTGATTTGAATAAGTACAATTTAAAGTTCCCCCTAAAACTGATGACTCATTTCAATTTTGAAATCGCTTGAAACAATATAATAAAGTGGATTCCCCCTAAATTATTTGCTTATAGAAGATATGATGCTTTGTGATTAAGCGTTTAAATCAATCATACCTAATTCACTTCTCAAAGTTTGAAAGCGTTGTTCATTGAGCGCTTTGGTGAAGATATCTGCCAGTTGTTTATCAGTACCAATAAAGTGCATGGAGATATCTTGCTATTGAACATGGTCACGCAAGGAATGGTAGCGAGTGTCAATGTGTTTAGTTCTAGAATGAAGGACTGGATTTTGGGTCATAGCTAAAGCGCTTTGGTTATCACAATGGATTGGGGTAGGACCTAAGATTGTTCCATAATCTCTAAGTTTTTGCCTCATCCAAAGAATTTGTGCACAACAGCTCCCAGCGGCTACATACTCTGCTTTAGCGGTAGAAGTCGCTATGGATTGTTGTTTTTTACTATGCCATGGAATCAATCTATCACCTAGAAATTGACATGTATCACTAGTACTCTTTCTATCTATTTTGCATCCTGTAAAATCTGCGTCTGAATAACCAATTAGTTCAAAAGGAGAGTCTCTTGGATACCATAAACCCACATTTTGTGTGCCTTTTAGGTATTTAAGGATTCTCTTGGCAGCATTTAAATGTGATTCTCTAGGATCAGCTTGAAAGCGTGCACACATGCATACCGAAAACATAATATCAGGTCTACTAGCGGTAAGATAAAAAAGTGATCCAATGATGCCTCTATAATTAGTGATATCAATTTTATTCCCACTTTCATCTTTATCTAACTTAAGCGTTTGGCTCATTAGAATTTTGGAAGATGATGCGTTTTCCATACCAAATTTCTTAATCATATCTCTTGTATATTTAGCTTAGTTTATAAATATGCCATTAAGGAGTTGTTTTACTTGTAATCCTAAGAAGAAAGTTAATTCACGCATCATGCTCATTTCAAATTGATCTTGCATCATTTTCGAAAATTTCTCACACAATCGCTTATTAGTAGAACCAAATATAATATCATCAACATAAATTTGGACTAATAGAATATCCTCATTATGGGTAATTTTAAATAACATTGTATCAACGCTGCCTTTTGAAAAGCCTTTGCCTACAAGGAAGATAGAGAGAGTGTCATACCATGCTCTTGATGTTTGTTTAAGGCCATAGAGTGTCTTATCCAATTTGTAGACCATACTTTTCCCATGGTTGTTGATGGATCCTGGTGGTTGCTCCACTAAAACTTCTTCTTGGAGTTTACCATTCAGGAATGCACTCTTCACGTCCATTTGGTACACTGTGAACTTGTTGAATGCGGCAAACACTAGGAACATACGAATCGCTTCAAAACGGGCTACTAGGGCATAAGTCTCATCAAAATCAATACCCTCTTCTTGGCAATAACCCTGAGCAACTAATCTGGCTTTATTTCTTACCACAATGCCATCTTCATCCATCTTATTCTTGAATACCCATCTAGTTCCAATAACTCTTTGGTGAGTTGGTCTTGACACTAGCGTCCAAACCTTGCTTCTGTCAAATTGGTTAAGCTCTTTTTGCATCGCTTCTACCCAACTTGAATCTCTGAGCGCTTCATCCACTTTCTTAGGTTCCATTTGAGATAGAAAATAGTGAACATGGCCTCATTGATTGCTGCGGACCTAGTTCTAACACATGCTTCAATATCTCCAATCACTAGCTTTGGTGAATGGTCTCTAAGCCATTTACGATCTGGTTGGAATGGTGTGAGAGACTCTTGATCATCAGTCGCTTGATCCTCATTTGTCTCTTGCGCAGTTGCTACATCATTCACAGTTCCAATTTGCTCTTGATAATCATTCTCTTCATGCTCATCAGCGATTCTGACAATATCATCATTTGTAACCTAACGAGTAACCTAAGGATTGGGCACAAGGATCTCATCATCCTCATCAGCATCACTATTATCACTAAGATTGATTTGTGACGCTTATTAGGTAAGATCTTCAATTCCTACATCATCAGGATTAACCTTACTCGGTTTTTGGTTAGCATCATCAAACACAACATGAATGGATTCTTCAACCTTTGATTTGATCTTATTTAGGATGCGAAAACTCTTTCCATTCTTAGCATAGCCTAAAAAGATTCCCTCATCCGCTATAGGATCAAATGTACTTTGGGATCCATTGTTATGAATGAAACATTTTGAACCAAATACATGAAAATATGAAACGTTAGGCTTACGTTCCTTCCACAACTCATATGGAGTCTTCTCATTTTTCTTCTTGATCATATATCAGTTCTGAGTGTAGCAAGCGGTATTGATAGCTTCGGCCCAAAACCTTTGAGGTAGCTTAGACTCTGCTAACATCGTCCTTGCGGCTTCTTTAAGCGTTCTGTTCCGTCGCTCTGGAACTCCATTCTGTTGAGGTGTTCTAGGAGCAGAATACTCATGACATATTCCAAAATCTGTACAAAACTTCTCAACAAATTGGTTAGTAAATTCAATTCCTCTATCGCTTCGAATTCTTGTCACCTTTAGATCTTTAGAGGTTTGTAATTGATGAATTAGCGCTGTGAGCTTGACACTAGTTTCATCTTTGGTCGCTAGAAATTCTACCCATGTATAGCGAGAGAAATCATCAACTATCACTAGTGAATACTTTTTACCACTAACACTAATGATTTGAATAGGAGCAAATAAATCTAAATGCAACAGTTCAAGAATTCTAGAAGTAGATAGACACGGTTTCTTCTTAAAAGATGATTTAACTTGTTTACCCATTTGACATGCATCACATAAGCGATTTTTTTGAAAGGAACCTTTAGGTAATCCCTCTACTAGATTCAGCAATATTAACTGAGAGATTGCCTTAAAGTTGAGGTGATTCATTTTTCTATGTAATATATGTTATTTTTCCACTAGTTTTCACCCATTTATCGACTTGGTTTTGATTGTTTTCTTGATAATTTGATCACATATGATGCTTTGACCCTTGTTTTCTCATATTTTATAGAATAACATAACAGTTGGAGGAAAAGAACAAGGATTGAAGGTAAATCATGCAAAAAGATACAAAATAGGGTAAAATGCTGTATGCTCAGTGCTAGAGTTTATGGAATAGATTTCTCTACCCATGTCCAAACTACACACCTGGTATACCAATGGAACGATAAGAGGCAAAGGTACATTTCTTATGTTGAAGACAAAGATCAGATATGTAGGTAAGGAGGTGAAAAAGTCATCGGAAGAGACGTCTTACGATGGAGTTTTCTCATTCAGTGACTTGTGAGACATTTTTATCATCTTTAACATTTGATTTAGGCATTGGTGTCTTCTTACGAGTTGTAGATATTTGTTTAAGGATTCTAGAGAAATTTGAATCATCTTATTCCGACATCAGTAGAGAATGTTATGCATATTTTACCAAAACTGGCCGGGCAGCAGAGGATGAACGCCGCGGCGTTCAGAAGCAGAAAGTGAACGCCGCAGCGTTCAACACCCAACACCATGGCATTCAAGGCGGTGGACTTGTCTATAAATAGACCATTCAGGTCATTTCTACCCTAACATGCCTTAGAGTGGCAGCCACACTCCAAAAAGTGGAGAAAAGGCTTAGGAGAGGAGATTGAAGGTCACAATGTCTCTTTGAAGGCTCGGATTCGCAAGAAAACGGAGAATTCAATGAGGGATTGAAATCATCACGATTATTAGGGAGTTTTTGCGTCTTTATTTCTTAAACTTGTTTAACTTTCTACTATGATTTGTATGTTTAACATCCGTACTTGTGACATGAACATGAGCTAAACGTATATGATTAAGGCCTTGGCTAGGGCATTTATGTTATTGTGATTGTTGTTGTTTTGGTGTTTATTGGATTAATGTTGGTTTTAGTTATGTATTCAATATTTGATCTCAATGCTTCGCTTGTTTGATCACCAAGTGTTCGATAAAATGCCTAGGTTAGAGATCGAGAGATAATAACCTAGGGAAGATATAAATATTGAATGCCCTATAGTTAAACCGACTAGAGATAGACTCAGTTTCTTTAGGTGGCTTTCCATTCACGTGGGGAATTCCTAGACCTTAAATGCATCTTTGTTAAGCCGGGTTTTCATACAGAGATATATAGGAAATCGTTAACAAGGGTAGGGTTGCTATGCCAAGAGATTGGGTAGCATGTACGTTAGGGAATTTCACCTTAGCTAAATCAATCCAATAATTCAATAGAACCTAAATCACAATCGAAATGCATAATTGGTTGAACCATGTGCCTTGATCGCTTCTCCCTATTGCTTTCTCCCTTTGTTTGGTTTGAAGTTGCCTTAGTTTATTTTCTTGTTTTTGATAATTAGTTTAAATCAACCTCATATCGACCGACCTAACTTAGAATTGAGTAATACAGTAGTCTCGGTACTTAGATTATAGTTGTCCCTGCGGATATGATAAATCCGGACTTAAACATCCACTTTACTACTTACGCGACCTAGTTCTCTTGCTAGGATTTTGTCGTGTCACTATGCCATAACTAACCCAATTCATTTTGACTCTTAGCAACAAAGCATGTGGGGTAGTTATCAATTGAAGAATCCCAATCTACTAAATACACATTGTTTGTTCTTTTTCCTCTTAGTTTAGTAGACTTAGTCTTAGCGTCGTTAACATAGCAACAGTCGCTTGAAAATTTAACTTCAAAGCCTTTATCAAAAAATTGACTAATGCTTAACAAATTATGCTTAAGACCTTCAACATAGTATACATCACTAATCATGATGTTCCCCCTATGCATGATACCTATACCTTTGGTTTTACCTTTAGAGTTATCACCGAATATAACTTGAGGACTGTTGGTTGCACGATAGTTGACCAAGAGATCTTTTGAGCCAGTCATGTGCCTTGATGACCCACTATCAATGTACCAAACTCGTTGGAATCGGCTCTAGGTACCTGCATTTAAAGGGCAGTTCTAATTCTTCTTAGGTACCCATGTTGTCTTGGGTCCTTCAATGTTAGTTACTTTAGTTTGAATTAAAACTTTCAAACCCATATTTGCCTTGTCATCATTACAGAAAGATTGGCCTTCTTGGGTTTCGATTTGTGTTGTGTGTGCTTTTTGGGTGTATAGTAATACCCTCGATTATAATAGTAATCATAGTCATAGTCATAATCATAATCATAATCATCATAGTATCGATAATATGATCTGGATGTTTGTGGATATTGATGCTGGTATTTCCTTGGCACTGGATTAGGAGTCGCTTTTGGCGATTAACGCTTAGCGTTTGATTTACTTGTAGATGGTTTATCCTTAGCTTTTTGAGCGTTTGGATGAACCTTCTTCCGTGAATCATTCACTTTCGTCTTTTTCTTATTACCTGAGTTGGTATTGACCTTCTCATTTGACCTCTTACCATTGTCCTTAGGTTCATTCAGCGTTTGACTATTTGTACTTTTCTCAACAAAGAATACACCTTTTCCTTTGTTGGCTGCCGTAACTTTAGACGCTTTTAATTTCTGACCAAGTTTATCACAACCTAAACTGGTTCTTTCACCAAAAAGTCTAGTTACCTCAGTCACGTTATCTAGCTTTCTTGATGCTTTTGATAATGATGAGACAAGTTGTTCTGATTTAGAAAGTCTAGCGATCAATTTAGCTTCTGTCTTGACTATTATATCAATATCACTTTTCAATTGAGTAATTTCACTCTCAAGCAATTGATTCTTCTCAATGCATTGTTGCTGAACTTGCAACTCTGCTTTGAGCGTCATTATATCACTTGTAAGTAATGTAATAATGTCGAAGTGATTTTGATATATCCTAGCGGCATCTTGACAATCTTTATAATATTCATTTACTTTGTTAAGTAATTCATCATAAGAAAGAGGATGATATAATTCATTGTTTACCTTAGATAGCGAGTCATCAGACACTTCTTCATCTCTTACCATATGATAAATTAACGCTGAGTCGCTTGTTGGCTCATCATCACTGCTTTCATCTGATGATTCCAAATCCTCTTCAGGTGCGGAGAATGGTTCAGATTCCACTAGCAGACCTTGTTGGCGAAGGTTGCTCCTGAATTGGTTTCTATCCGCATAATCTTGCCTTGTGGGCTTAGATACATTTGGATAAGGGCAATTTACCTGGTAGTGCCCTGATTTCCTGCAATTGTAACACAAATTAGTTTTCATTTTCTGTTCAGTGCTTAATCGCTTGGAAACTACTGGCGCTGAAACATTCTGTACTGGAGACGGAGGCGCTTGGTATTGAACTGGTGCTGGAGGTTGAGGAGTAGAATACACTGGCGCTTAATACTGTGGCGCTGGTGCAGGAGGAGGGGTTTGGAATGATGTCTGTCCATTAGGGTTTCTCTTTTTGTATCTTAGAAATTTCTTGAATTTCTTGACCAACAAAGCCATTTCCTTTTCCTCATTCGATTCTGTCGCTTCCACCTCACTGACTGACTTTCCCTTGTTCTTAGTAGTAGCTATTAGGGCTCTAGATTCAGTCGCTGATGTAGAAGTCATTGTGTCGCTGACTTCTCCTAGTTCAAATTCAAATGTCTTTAACTCTGAAAACACATGTTCCGGAGTTAGAGTTTCCAACGTTTGTGATTCTCTCATTGCAACTGTCTTAATCAAATATTTGCTGGAAGACTTCTGAATATCTTGTTGATCATTTCTTTGTTAGTCAACTCCTTGTCTAGTGACGCTAACTCTGTAATGAGCATAGTGAATCTTGCGTCCAATTGTTCTAGCGTCTTGTTGTTCTGCATCTTAAAATGCTCAAATCTTTGCATGGCTATAGAGAGCTTGTTCTCCTTCAACTGTGCTGAACCTTCACATACGATAGCCAACTTATCCCATATTTCTTTTGATGTCTTACATTGCTTGATTGATCTTGCTGAATAGTGCGTCATTGTCTCCTAACACTGAGTAGAGAGCACTTCGTCCAACATTATCTAGATTTGCTCTTTTCTGATCTTTTGGTGTCCATTCTAACTTGGGTTTCTCAACATAACCATCTGGAGTAGCCTCAGTAGCTCCAGGGGCTTGAGTTACAACTTTCATGATCTGAATGGGGCCATCTGTAATTACATCACACATCTCATTATTACAAGAACATAGATATGCAAATGCTCTAAGTTTCCATGAATCATAGTTTGATTCAACCAGCTTAGACATCTTGTTAAAAGCCATAATATGAGATTTTCAAAAGAAATAAAGCGACTAAGTTTGGAAAAATAGATCTAAACAAGCAGTTACGCTCGAAAACTCTTAGGTTTCTACTTCAACCGCTCTGATACCACTTGATGGTCCCAAGTAGCATACGAAAGGGTCTAGAAGGGAAGGGGGGTTGAATAGACCCTGAAGACTTTTTCGACTTCAAAAATTCGTATCACTTTTAAAGATTTGAACGCTTAGAGAGCTTAGCGCTTGGGTCAGGCACTACAGTAAAGATAACTTAGACTTAGTGATTTTTAGCAATTTACCAAAGTAGGGTAATGCTTAGATCGCTTAATCATGGTTAGCACAACGGAAATAATTTTTAAAGCTTTAGCGTTTGTTTTGTTCAAATAGTCGCTTAAACGTTTTACTTATCTTTTTCAGGATAAATGAGAAAATTTAAAGTCAGATAATAAAACAATGAATGATAGTAAATAACACAAGAATTTGTAAGGTTCGCTGAGTGGTGTAATCCTAGCTACGTCCTTCTTCTCCTTGTTCACTTGGAGGAATTCCACTAAATTGATTATCGAAGGATCACATAGAGGCTTCTACAAAATAGAGGTGGAGTTGATGATCTTGGGCTCCTCGATCACATAGACTTCAGCACCAATGAAGATCTTCACTGACAAGTTTCTCTCACTCAGAGATACTGTTTGTAGAGTCAACAACTTCTTCACACAGACAGAGGATGTTGAGGGTTTTGATCATGGGTTTGCTTGATTTTAGAAAGTTCAAACAACTTAGGATATCTCAATAATAGTGTATGGCTCTTCTTTGAAGATGCTTGAGATATCTATGATTGTCTGGAATATATGTAAAAAACTTGAAAGGATTTTGGCTATGGAGTTTCGAAGCTTTTTCTTGAGAGAGAATTTCAGCAAGGTTTTGACTTTCTTGTGTATGTATGTCTCTTAGGGTTTGCTGGGGGTAAGGTATTTATAGGCATTTTTCTTGGGATTTGTCCGTTGGACACATGTAGGTGCGTGCCTCTCAAGCGTGAGTGAGTCATACCTTTTCTCTGACATTCCTGAAATCCTACTGCATTGATTTGAGGTGGCAGGTTTGAACTCTGAAATTCTGACAGTCTTAGCCAATAGGTAGCTTGCTCCGTATACAATCTGTCCTTATCACATTTAATGCTCTTATCAAGAATTTAATGCATTTGAATTTATTTCCCATTGGAAATAAATGCCCGTTAAATGATTGCGTTTAAGTCCTTTGTGACTTCGGAATTTATTTTAGGTGAATCTGATCTAATTGATCGCTTGATTCATAAATCCTAAAACAGTCCATAGTGATTGGCAGTCGCTTAAGACCAAATCTTCATCTTTACTTGTCTTCAGACGCTGATCTTCAACTTTATCTCTAATAGATTCACCTAGAATTCAACTGGCGACTTGGTATCCAATACTTAGTCTAAAGTCTATAAAAATAAAAATTACAAGCTTAATAAAATTACAACCTTTTAAACGCTTATACATATGTTCAATGAAAATATAAACTTACATTCTTTTTGGGGTCTAACATAAAATCCTATCTTGTCATCATCAAAACATTTAACAAGAAATTTCCTAACATACTCATGTGCTTGGATTAATGCGAGTTGAGTTTAAATATGTTAATTCCATTAACTATATTCATGACACCAGCTCCCACTATCTAATCCGTATTTGGTTGGAACTTCCTTGTCAAAGCAGGTGTCGTGCGAGTCGAATTTTAACGCCCAATTAAAATTCCTTATTTTGTTAACTCCCTTTTAAGAGACGAAGTACTTGACTTGTTGGTCCAAGTGGCATACAAAAGGGTCTAGAAGGGGGGGGGGGTTGAATAGACCCTGAAGTCTTTTTCGACTTCAAAAGATCTCGTACTAAAATTATTTTTGGACGCTTGAAAAAATAGACACTTGAAGTGTCTAACGCTTGACTTAAGCGTTTACTTAAAATATAGGCGCTTTGGTGAAGCGTCTAACGAAGACTGTTTTTATAAAGTTAACTTAGATTTCACGAATTGAATACTTTAACCGAGTAGGTTTGAGCGTTCACTTCTTTGATCAGTGTTAGCACAGCGGAATGATTTTTGTAGTCTTCTTTTAAAAGCTTTAGCATCACAAGAAGTTTCTTAGTTGCTTAGCTTTTGATTGTGTTTTACTTATTCAGTTTATGCAATGATATGATAGATAAAAGAATTTACTGAAAAGTAAATGACACAATATTTGTAAGATTTGTAATCCCAACTACGTCCTTCTTCTTCTCGAACACTTGGAGGCAATCCACTAAAATGATTTTCAAAGAATCACACAGAATCTTCTACAAATTAGGGAGAGATGGATGTCGATGACTTGAGCTCCTTGATCACACAGATTTCTGCTCCAAATCACTTTAATCCCCTTGCTTCTTTCACCCAGAAATATGGCAAGTATCCAACTTCGACTTCACACAGATCGCAAGGCTTGGATAGGGGTTTTTCTAAAAGGTTTGTTTGATTTTGATGAAGTTCAAACAACTAGGAATATCTCAGTAGTAATGTAGGTTTCTCCAAAACGAGTGTTTGAGATATTGGGTTGACTGTCTCAGGATTTGAAGAAAAGCAAAGAGAATAATTTCTTGAAAGTTTGGCTTTTCTGAGATTGTAAGGAATGAGACTTCAATGCAAAAACAATTCGACTTGATAATTGTTCTCTGTATTTGGCTTGTTGTTGAAGTCCTATTTATAGGCATTCTTGGAAAAAGTGTCAGTTTGACACATGCATGGGCGCGTGTCTCTCACTTCCGCGAGTGAACAACTTTTGTCCTTTTTCTTGAAAATCTGCTGCACAAAAGTTGGTGCTGCAGTCTTTGAATAGTTGACAGTCCAATAGGGTGGCTTCTCCGTATGTCTAAAAGTGCTTATCACATTTAATGCTCTTATCAGCATTTAATGCATTTGAATTAAATGCCCGTTGGTATTTAATGCTTTGAGAATATTTGCATTAAAACTCCTTCTGGACTTAGAAATAAATTCAGGTGAAATTACTTTTGTCCTATAAGGTAACGCTTGATATAGTTGGTCAATTGGATGCTTGGAGACTTTATGTTCATTCAGAAATCAGGCGCTTGAGTCTTCGAACTTTACCGCTGATAAACTCACTCAGAAAATATCAGACGCTTAGCCTAAGACTACTTAGCCTAACAATCTAGAACAAACATAAAACAAAGCCTATTACAAATCTAACGCTTCAAAGCTGAGAAAAAACTTACATATTTTTGGGGTTTAACAAAGGTCCGAATTGTCATCATCAAAACATCTAACATGAAATTCCTAACAATTTTCCCCTTTTTGATGATGGCAATACTTACTCTTTTATAGTTCAAGAGTTAGACAGCCAAAATAAAAGTTAGCTTTGATTGGATATGGTTAGTTAAAGTTAGTCACGCTTCAACGAGATGTTTCAGCTGAAAAATGCATTTTATATATATCGAGAGTTACAAGCATTTTTACAACTTAAACAAAAACTATGAGAGACAAGAATATAGATAATGCAAATCAAAAAGCTTTAATGACTTGATCTAACTTTGTATCGCTTGGGCATTTCAGCTCGGATAGCTTCAGTCAGATTGTCTTCCAAGGTCATCATCGCTTCATGATCTTTGTTGATTATGAGCTTGTTTTCTTCTTCTTGTCTCTTCTTGAAGGTAGTAAAGTGTTTGTCCCAATCCGTTGGATTGATACCAATATACCTTAGACAAATTCTGAAAGTTCGGACAAATTCAGACATCTGCCTCTTTTCAGCTAAAATTTTAGGATCTGAAGGTTCTGGAATAGATGTTCTTTGAAGAAGGATGTCGAATTGTTCCAACATTGCTCTTGTAGGTATTGGTAGATTTGGATATAGTGCTCTTGGAGGTTCCCTTAGTGTTCTACTAGGCGCTCCAGAGTCACTTGCTTTTAAAGCAGTTATCCAGGATGGGAGACTTAGCGCTGAAGGAGAGGTTAAGACTTGACGCTTGAGAGGCGTAGGTTCTTGAGCTCTTGAACTCGACGTTTTCCTCTTTTCTCCTTTCTTCTTCTCTTCCCCCTTATTGCCATCATCAGATTTCAGAAAGTGATCTGTGAGCAAACTGACCTGATGAGCAATCTGAGACATAGAATCTGTGATGTCGTCCAGACGCTTGTCGAAACGTTCCTGCAGGGCAAGGAGCTTGGCGCTGGTAGCATCATTCAGAGGAGTCTCAAGGGTTTTGAGGCGCTTTTCAAGCTCTTCTTTCATGGCAAGTTAGTTTGCTTTAGTGGCATCATGCATTTCTTGAAAATCTTGTTTGCATTCACCAACAGCAGCTTGAGCTGAACTATGCATATGAGCAATCTGAGCGCTCATAACGTGGGTCTCAATCTTTGCCAAATCATCCTTAATCCAGTGAAGGGATTCTTCGTTCTGAGCAGCATGGGCACTGATATTCTCCAAAACGGATTTGAGCAAAGGACCGAAGGATTGACTCTCATCTGATTGAACCGCTTGAGGAGCCGGTCTCTTAAACCTTGATGAGTGTTTGAGAGAGTCAATAGGAACTTGATATGCAGGATCAAAGACAGTACCTCGTATGTCAAGAGAAAGATCCTCAGCAACGGGTTTAGGAACGTCAGGAATATCCTCTGGTGGAGACGCTTGAACGGGTTCTTCAGCAGACGCTGGAATACTGGTGACTTCTGATGTGAACGCTTCAACTGACTTAGTAGGCGCTTCCTCAAGCGTTGACGAAAGTCATCGAATTGGAAGTTCCAATTTGCTAAATTGGCATAGGAAGTGGACCCAGCTTCCAAAAGTTCAGCAAGTCTAGTTCTAGTCACACAAGTTCCAGAAATGAATGTGCGATGAGGACTATCAATGGCCCTGATGTGCATTGGACCAATGATATCTAGCACATGATCCGAAAAATTTTTGGACAGTGCTTGACATATGGAAAAGATCGAGTCTGGGCAATAATCTCTAGAAAATCCAATCAAGCAGTCAGAAGGAAGAGACTGGAGACGCTGATCCTCAGGCACATAAGCAGCGTAGTACTCTTCTAAGTATGGATAGAGCTAGTCCCTGATTTCTTTCAAGCAGTGAGAGGACAAACTCATAATGATGGAGTACCTCTGTGCGGATAGAAGGGAGCAAAGGATATCCTCGGAAAGAATTGATTACGGAGCCGTTCCATTGTCCGAGATTTGCAGTAAAGATTTTGTCGAACAGAGATAGGGGAGTCATAATCTTCACCATCATATTGAAGTTATCCTCGCAGTGGCTCAGAGCAAAATTCAAGCACGATACAAAAGAGGTACCACTGGAAGATGTTTGAACGTTGAAGAGTAGAGGAGTATTGGATAGTCGGTGAAGCTCTTGACGCAGACACTGCTCAATTTGATGTCTAACGAGTGGGAGCTTCAGAACAGGTCCAACTCTCTGTTGACGCTTCTTCAGGCAATACTTGGCAAACTGACGCTTCTTGTCATGCATGCCTATGCCAAATAAATTGGGGAGCTTGGACTAACTCTGAGAATGTGTATTTGTGTCCCACATACGCTTCAACCCAGTTGACTTCATTCATGCAGTAATCTGTTCCAGCATTGACCATAGCGCGAATTCCTTCATGATGAATATCTCTGATAGATTCAAAGTGATATATATCAGTCTGATAGTTGGCATTCCAGACGCTGTCAAAGTATGCATCGGCTTCAGTCTGAATCAAATCTGTGAATGATTCTAGACGCTCACCGGCATGAACTGCTTTATTCTTCCACATGCGAAGTGGATTGACTGAAGATAGATTTTCAATACTATTAGCAGTCTGAGGAAAGTGTGTGTAGCCTTCTCTGTTCAATACTGCTTCGGATGGATTGAGAAAGCTAGGACGAAGAGGCTCATACACCCGAATGTTGTAATCTCTTAGGGCGAAGCCTGTACTCCTGCTGTGGCCATAATCGAGATAATATGCCAAATCCTCATCACATCTAGAAGTCCTTTCTCCTTGTCTGTCTTGTTGAAGAATAAGAGAAGACGGTATTTGACCAGGGGTTTTTCCAATTTCAATGGCTCTATAAAAATTACTCTCAATTTCTGTCAACTCCGTGTTAAACACGATATTCCTAATTTTATTGTCATCGTCAATCAACAGGGCAATTCCGTTCTCAGCAGCAATGTATCTTTCTTCATTGTATCCTACAGGAATGAAATCTTCTTCGAGTGCTGGAGGCATGTAGTTGATCGAATGATCAATCGTCTTTAGCGGGTCCAGATGGAAGAAGTGCCTAGGCGCTAAAACGTCTTCAGCAACGCTCTGACCTTCTGAACGTGCCTTTGTTATGGCTTGAATAGGGATTGATGTTTGAACCTCTTTAGTAGCAGGTTCCTCAACGTCAATTGCAGCAACTTCTGCGGCAACATCTTTAGCGATCGCCACAACTTCTATCATCTCAACGTCTAGGAGGACATCTGTTGATGCTTCAGTAGTGGCTGGAACTATAGCTGTAACAAAAGAACTATCCTCTATAAGAGCAGGATCTTCTACAGATGTAGGAATAGAAATGCTGTGGGAAGAAATAAACTTACCCTGAGAGCTTGTCTCAACAGCAATACTCTGAGCGCTTGGCTCAGCAGCAACTTGAGCGCTTGGCTCAACAGCAACTTAAGCGCTTGGCTCAACAGCAACTTAAGCGCTTGGCTCAACAGTCTCAGACTCTTCAGGAATAACAGCAGCCCGACGCTTGCTAGTCCTGGAACGCTTGAATATTTTCTTCACGTTGACTCCTTCAACGAGCTTAAGCGGTGGAGCGGGAGGATCAACAGCTGGTTCTTCAAAGTCTATTTGTTTGATGATCCTTTCCAGCTTCCTCCTCTTGAGAGGTAACCTGTCCTGTGCATCCTCATCAGTTTCCTCATCATCTTTCTGAGGAGCAGGAATAGCTTGTACCTTGGGCTTTCTAGGAGCCCTCTTCTTGGTAACAGCCGGACGCTTCACGGCTTCTTTTGGCACTGGATGCTCCGCTTCTTCATCGAACGCTTGACGTACTTCTAGACGCTCAGATAGTGGTTTAGCAGCACCACCAATTTTGGGAGGATTAAAGAGATTATTCAGAATCCTTCGTCCCAGTAACTTGGTCTTATTCAACGGGAGTCCAGACGAGTATACACACTGTGATTTGTACAGCAGGTCACTTAGAACAAGCCCATAAGGTTTATTCGAGGCGCTTAGATAGTCCCGAAACCTTCCAAAAATGTACTCACTCCAGTTGATCTTGATGTTGAGGAGTATAGCAGTCATCATCTGAAATTGTACTGGGTTCACCTTATCAAAGGTTCCCACTCGGCATTCTATGATCTTGCTGCAGAAATCAGCCAACAGACGGCATTTGGATACCAGTTCTTTTTTTTCAAAGTACTGAGTGTAAGGTACATCGTCGTACGCACTCATGGTTGTCCATGCTTCCTTGATTTGTTTTAAAGTAACACAATCCAATGCCTCACCCTCATTTGGAAGATTGAAGTTCTTGGCAATAGAGGCAGCAGACAAGATAAATTCCTTGGGAGACTCCTTCTTGGATAGGGGAATTAGACAAGAGATAAACTTCTTATCCTCTGAATGTTTAGCAGTCTTCCAGAAGGTGTCAAATTCAGTCGGAAACAGATAGGAGTATTGGGTCAAGAACGGTTTAAGCCCAGCTTTGACGACCATGTCCATCATGTCTGTTAGATTGATCTGAGATTGTTCATAAAGGAATTTCCACTCGACAACAAGGCCTTCAGTAACCTTGATGGTAAGTTCGGTAGAAGTAGACGAAGATTTCTTTGGTGCCATTTTTAGTGAAAGAGATGAACTGAGATTTTCTTTTGCTTTGAGAGAGAGAGAATAAATTTTGCAGATATGTTTGAGTAAAAGTGAATTGTCTTTCTGCAGAAATTGTATTTTAAATGACACAGTAAAGAATTTTTGAAACTTGTGTTCTCTAGTCTCTGTAGGATTTAGACACGTGTAACGACTTTTGAATCTCAGCCATAAATTCATTAACTGCGGACGCGAGTTTTTGTGTAATAGAGAGAAGTTACATTCGGTAATTCTCATATATAAAGATTTGACATCCGAGTTAAAATTTTAAAAACGTTTGGCATTTTCAGAGTGTAACGTACACGCCTGTTTGCACACTGACACGTATACAAACACGTACTATCTCTGAACCGTCATTTTGAAAAAGAAACTTTTGATTACCCGCCAGTTTGATGTGATAGAAGCGTGCGAGTAGAGTACAAAATAGACTTTTGAGTCTACCCACTACTTCGAAAGAAGATTGTAAACTTTATGCATGGCTTGTAAAGAAAATATTTTTATATTAAGAGTTGATTGGAATTGATTCAACACTTAACTGATACTGCTTGTTGGTATATGAAAATTAAACGCTTAGGATTGAAAAGACTTTTATATTTGGGCGTCCAATATTTTATGCATAAGTAATACTGAGCGTTGATGATCATGCATCTGAAAATTTTGATCATTGACGCTTGTAGTTATGGTCAAGTACAATTTTAAGGTTCCCCCTAAATTTGATATCTTGTACCAGTTAGGAAAATCTTTTTAGACACAAATTAAGTGGATTCCCCCTAAATTATATGTCTAATAAAATATGATGCAAAATGATTAAGCGTTTAAATCAATCATACCTAATTCACTTCTCAAAGTGAGAAAACGTTGTTCGTTGAGTGCTTTGGTGAAGATATATGCCAATTGTTTGTCAGTTCCAATGAAGTGCATGGACATATCTTTCTTTTGAACGTGGTCACGAAGAAAATGGTATCTAATGTCAATGTGTTTGGTTTTGGAATGAAGAATAGGGTTTTGAGTCATGGCTAGAGCGCTTTGGTTATCACAATGAATGGGGGTTGGGCCTAGGATTATTCCATAATCTCTAAGTTGTTGCCTCATCCATAATACTTGTGCACAACGACTTCCTGCAACTACATATTCAGCTTCGGCTGTAGAGGTAGCTATGGATTGTTGTTTCTTGCTATGCCATGAAACTAACCTATCACCTAGAAATTGACAAGTACCACTAGTGCTTTTACGATCTATTTTGCAACCTGGAAAATCTGCATCTGAGTAACCAATTAGTTCAGAAGGAGAATCCCTAGGATACCATAAGCCCACATTCTGTGTGCCTTTAAGGTATTTAAGGATCTTCTTGGCGGCAATTAAGTGTGACTCTTTAGGATCAGCTTGAAATCGTGCACACATGCATACCGAAAACATAATATCAGGTCTACTGGCAGTAAGATAAAGAAGTGAACCGATGATACCTCTATAATTAGTAATATCAACTTTCTTTCCACTTTCATCTTTATCTAGCTTAAGTGTTTGGCTCATTGGAATTTTTGAATGTGATGCATTTTCCATACCAAATTTCTTAATCATATCTCTTGTATATTTAGCTTGGTTAATAAATATTCCATTAGGGAGTTGTTTAACTTGTAATCCTAAGAAGAAAGTTAATTCACCCATCATGCTCATTTCAAATTGTTCTTGCATCATTTTCGAAAATTTCTCACACAGACGCTTGTTAGTAGAACCAAATATAATATCATCAACATAAATTTGGACTAAGAGAGTATCTTCGTTATTGGTAATTTTAAATAACGTTGTATCAACGCTGCCTTTTGAAAAGCCTTTACCAATAAGAAAGATAGAGAGAGTGTCATACCATGCTCGGGGTGCTTGCTTAAGCCCATAATGTGCTTTGTCTAGCTTGTAAACCATATCCTTACCATGATTGTTGATGAATCCTGGTGGTTGCTCCACATATACTTCTTCTTGGAGTTTACCATTCAGGAAGGCACTCTTCACGTCCATCTGATACACCATGAACTTGTTGAACGCTGCATACACTAGAAACATGCGGATTGCTTCAAGACGAGCGACAGGAGCGTATGTCTCATCAAAGTCAATACCCTACTCTTGGCAATATCCTTGAGCTACGAGTCTGGCCTTGTTTCTTATCACAATGCCGTTCTCATCCATGTTGTTTCTATATACCCATCTAGTTCCAATAACTCCTTGGTGAGTTGGCCTTGGTACTAGCATCCAAACCTTATTTCGTTCAAACTGATTAAGCTCTTCTTGCATAGCTTCAATCCAGCTTGGGTCGCTTAGCGCTTCATCCACTTTCTTAGGTTCCATTTGAGATAGAAAGCTTGCGAACATAGCCTCATTGAACGTAGCAGCTCTAATCCTAACAGGCACTTCAATATCTCCAATAATCTGTTCAGGTGGATGATCACGCAGCCATAGTCTGTCTGGTTGGAAGGGGTTAAGGGGTTGAACAGGCGCTTGAGGATCATACGCTTGACTACCTTCTTGCGTAGGCGCTCCAAGTTCACAATTCCTTGTGTGCTCTTGATGATCACTCTCTTCATGATCATCAGCATTTCTTACAGGATTATCCAGAGTAATCTCACGAGTAGTCTTAGGAGGTGGCACTGAGATCTCATCATCGTCGTTAGTATCTTCATCAATAGTAATCTTAGACGCTTGATGACATAGATCTTAAACTCCTACATCATTCATATTAACCTTACTCGGTTCTTGGTTAGCATCATCGAAAACAACATGAATAGATTCCTAAACCTTTGATTTGATCTTATTGAGGATGCGAAAATTCTTTCCATTCTTGGCGTAGCCTAGAAAGATTCCCTCATCCGCTTTAGGATCAAATGTCTTTAGGCTTTGGGATCCATTATTATAAATAAAGCACTTAGAACCAAAGACGTGGAAATATGAAACATTTGGCTTACGTCCCTTCCACAATTCTTATGGAGTTTTCCCATGCTGTTTGTTGATCATGCCACGGTTTTGAGTGTAACAGGCAGTGTTGATTGCTTCAGCCCAAAACCTAGGAGCGAGCTTGGATTCTGCTAACATAGTCCTAGCGACTTCCTTAAGCTTTCGGTTACGGAGCTCAGCAACACCATTTTGTTTGGGAGTTCTGGGAGCTGAATACTCATGATGTATTCAATTTTCTGCACAAAACTTCTCAACAATCTTGTTAGTAAACTCAGTACCGTGATCGCTTCTTATTCTTGCAACCTTAAGATTTTTCAATATTTGAAGTTGCCGAATAAGCGTTGTTAACTTGTCACATGTTTCATCTTTGGATGAAAGAAATTCCACCCAAGTAAATCGAGAGAAATCGTCTACTATCACCAAAGTATACTTCTTACCGCTTACACTGATCGTTTGAACAGGTCCAAACAAATCCATGTGAAGTAGTTCAAGTATTCTAGAGGTAGATAGATGAGGTTTTCTCTTGAACGATGATTTAACTTTTTTACCCATTTGACAAGCATCACAAAGGCGATCCTTATGAAATGGTCCATTTGGTAATTCCTCTACAAGATCTTGACTTATAAGCTGAGAGATTGTTTTAAGTTGAGGTGATTCATTTTTCTATGCCATAACCAACCCATTTTAGATTCATTTTTAGCAACAAAACATGTTGGGTTGTTATCAAGTGTTGAACCCCAATCTACCAAATATACGTTGTTAGTTCTTTTTCCTTTCAATTTAGTAGACTTAGTCTTAGCGTCATTTAGATAGCAACAGTCACTTGAGAATATGACTTCAAAGCCTTTATCACAAAATTGACTTATGCTTAATAAATTGTGCTTCAGATCCTCAACATAATAAACATCACTTATCATGATGTTCCCCCTATGCACAGTACCTATACCTTTGGTTTTACCTTTGGAGTTGTCACCAAATACAACCTGAGGACCATTGGCAGCTTGATAGTTGATCAGAAGATCTTTGGAACCAGTCATGTGCCTTGACGATCCACTATCAAAGTACCATACAGATGTATCGGCTCTAGCTCTAGGTACCTGCAATCAAAAGGGAAGTTCTATTTCTGTTCAGGTACCCATTGTTGCTTGGGTCCTTTAACATTAGTAACATTGTTAGTTTGAATTAGAACTTTAGGAACCCATATTTGCCTGGTTTTCATTGTAGGAATACTGGCCTTTTGGGGTTTCACAACGTGTTGTGTGCGATTTTTGGGTGTATAATAATATCCTTGATTATAATGATAGTCATAATCATAATCATCATAGTATCGATAATATGATCTTGACTGTCTCAGATATTGACGCTGGCTTGGGTTGCACTTTTGGTGCTGGACGCTTAGCGCTTGATTCACAGTGGTCAGTCTTATCTTTAGCCTTTTGAGCGTTTGGATAAACCCGTCTTTGTGAATCATTTGCCTTAGCCTTACCCTTGCCTGAGTTAGCTTTGGCTTTCTCATTTGGCCTCTTACCATTGTCACTAGGTTCATTTTGTGTTAGACCTTGTGAACCTTTTTCAACAAAGATAACACCCTTTCCTTTGTTGTTTGCCGTAACATTAGATTTATTTGGTTGTTTACCGAGTTTATCGCATCCTAAACCGGTCTTCTCACCAAATAATCTAGTTACTTCAGTCACATTATCCAACTTTCTAGAAGCTTTTGATAATGATGAAATGAGCTGCTCTGATTTAGCAAGTCTAGCGATCAAATCAGCTTCTCTCTTGACTATTATATCAAGATCGCTTTTTAATTGAATGATTTCACTCTCAAGCGATTGGTTCTTCTCAATGCACTATTGCTGAACTCGTAACTCTGCTTTGAGCGTCACTTTATCTCTTGTGAGTGATGAGATAATAGCGAGTTCATTTTGATATATTTTGGCAGCTTCTTGACATTCATTGTAGTATTCTTTGACTTTGTCAAGTAATTCATCACAAGAAAGAGGAATAGACAATTCATTGATTACCTCAGGAGACGCTTCATTATCTCTGGCCATGAGACATATGAGCGCTGAGTCATCTAATGGCTCATCATCGTCCCTACTTTCTTCTGATGATTCTAAATCTTCAGGTGCGGATGCTGGTTCTGATTCCGCTAGCAAACCTTGTTGACGAAGGTTGCTCCTGAATTGGTTTCTATCCAAGTAATCCTGCCTTGAGGGCTTGGATACGTTTGGATAAGGGCAATTTACCTGGTAGTGCCCTGGTTTCCTGCAATTGTAACAAAGATTAGTTTTCATCTTTTGTTCATTTGTTAACCTTGCAATGTGTGGTTTTGAGACCACTGGAGCTAGGAGATTTTGAGTAGATGCTTGGTACTGAACATAGCGCTTGGGGTGAACGAACAGAATACTGAGGCGCTTGAAGCTGCTGTTGCATCGGAGAAGGTGCTTGATATGAACTTTGTCCTTGATTATTAAAACCTTTTCCTTTCTTTTCATATCTCAAGAACTTCCTGAATCTATTCAGCAAAGCTAATTCCTCTTCTTCATTGATATCTAAATTCTTTCCTTTATTCCCCGATTTACCTTTGATTGATGCTATAAGCGCTCCAGATTCAATCACCGGACTACTCACATCATCACTAGCAGAATTCAACTCGAACTCAAATGTCTTGAGCTCTGAAAAGGCGTCTTCTGGAGTTAGGAGATCCAGCATATTTGATTCTCTCATAGCGGTTGTCTTCATCAAGAATTTACTTGGTAAACTTCTAAAGATCTTAACCACCATTTCTCGATTCTGCAAATCCATTCCCAACGATGTAAGTTCTGTAACTAGAGCTGTAAATCTTATATCTAATTGCTCTAAAGTTTCATTGGGTAGCATCTTCAATCCGTTAAACTTTTCCTTGGCAATGGAAAGTTTGTTTTCTTTGATCTGAGCTGAACCACCACAAATTGTAGCCAACTTATCCCATATTTCTTTAGTGGTTTTGCAAGACTTGATCTTGTTGAATAAGTTGTCATTATCACCAATAGCTGTATATAGAGCGTTACGACCAACATTGTCCAAATTAGCTCTTCGTCGCTCATCTGGAGACCATTCTTATTTTGGTTTCTCAACGTAACCATCGGGAGTTTCTTCCGCCGCTCCAGGCGCTCTTGTGATGACTTTATATATTTTTATTGGCCCATCTGAAATAATATCACACATGTCATCATCACATGAACAAGAGATATGTGAATGCTTTGACTTTCCATGTGTCAAAATTTGACTCAGTCAGTTTGGGAACTTTAGCAAATGCCATAACGAAAATTTTAAAAGCAACTAGATTTTGAAAATGGATCTAAACAAGCAGTTATGCTTGGAAATTTTAAAATTTCAACTTTAACCGCTCTGATACCACTTGTTGGTCCCAAGTGGCATACGAAAGGGTCTAGAAGGGGGAAGGGGGGTTGAATAGACCCTGAAGTCTTTTTTGACTTCAAAAGATTTCTTACTAAAATGGTTTTTGGACGGTTGAAAAAAATAGACGCTTGAAGTGTCTAACGCTTGACTTAAGCGTTCACTTAAAATATAGGCGCTTTGGTGAAGCGTCTAACGAAGACTATTTTTATAAAGTTAACTTAGATTTCAAGAATTGAATACTTTAACCGAGTAGGTTTGAGCGTTCACTTCTTTGATCAGTGTTAGCACAACAGAATGATTTTTGTAGTCTTTTTTTAAAAGCTTTAGCGTCATAAGAAGTTTCTTAGTTGCTTAGCTTTTGATTGTGTTTTAATTATTCAGTTTATGCAATGATATGATAGATAAAAGAATTGATTGAAAAGTAAATGACAAAATATTTGTAAGGTTTGTTGGGTGGTGTAATCCCAACTACGTCCTTCTTCTCCTCGAACACTTGGAGGCAATCCACTAAAATGATTCTCAAAGAATCACACAAAATCTTCTACAAATTAGGGAGAGATGGATGTCGATGACTTGAGCTCCTTGATCACACAGATTTCTGCTCCAAATCACTTCAATCCCCTTGCTTCGTTCACCCTGAAATATGGCAAGTATCCAACTTCGACTTCACACAGATCGCGAGGCTTTGATAGGGGTTTTTCTAAAAGGTTTGTTTGATTTTGATGAAGTTCAAACAACTAGGAATATCTCAGTAGTAATGTGGGTTTCTCCGAAAAGAGTGTTTGAGATATTGGGTTGACTGTCTTAGGCTTTGAAGAAAAGCAAAGAGAATAATTTCTTGAAAGTTTGGCTTTTCTGAGATTGTAAGGAATGAGACTTCAATGCAACAGCAATTTGACTTGATAATTGTTCTCTGTATTTGTCTTGTTGTTGAAGTCCTATTTATAGGCATTCTTGGAAAAAGTGTCCGTTTGACACATGCAAGGGCGCGTGTCTCTCACTTCTGTGAGTGAACAACTTTTGTCCTTTTTCCTGAAAATCCGCTGCACAAAAGTTGGTGCTGCAGTCTTTGAATAGTTGACAGTCCAATATGGTGGCTTCTCCGTACATCTGAAAGTGCTTATCACATTTAATGCTCTTATCAGCATTTAATGCATTTGAATTAAATGCCCGTTGGTATTTAATGCTTTGAGAATATTTGCATTAAAACTTCTTCTGGACTTAGAAATAAATTCAGGTGAAATTACTTCTGTCCTATAAGGTAACGCTTGATATAGCTGGTCAATTGGACGCTTGGAGACTTTATCTTCATTCAGAAATCAGGCGCTTGAGTCTTCGAACTTTACCACTGATAAACTCACTCAGAAAATATCAGACGCTTAGCCTAAGACTACTTAGCCTAACAATCTAGAACAAACATAAAACAAAGCCTATTACAAATCTAACGCTTCAAAGCTGAAAAACAAACTTACATATTTTTGGGGTTTAAAAAAGGTCCTAATTGTCATCATCAAAACATCTAACATGAAATTCCTAACATGACTCTTCCAGTGTCTCCTCTCAACCACAAGAAGTGGAAAGTCTATCTTCTAATCTCATGGACTTATTTTTTCAATACATTTAAATGCCATTTAGATTTACATGCACAAAACCCAGTGCCTTATATAATATAATAGCTCGTACAATATAACCAAAATGCCCTTCTCAATCTAATTCATTCATTGGCATTGAGGACATATACTTAGCAATCTCCCACTTGCACTTAACGCCAATCGCTATGGTATCTAGCGCCCATCTTCCCAAGATGTTGCTCTAGCACCGCCTGTGATAATGACTTATTGAGTGGGTCCGCCACGTTGTGCGCTGAGGCTATTTCTGTACGACAACCATGCCTCTATCCGACGATTTCTTGAATAATTTGGTATCTACTCTCGATGTGTTTAGATTTATTGTGAGACCATGATTCCTTAGCCTGCGCAATAGCTCCAAGGTTGTCACACTGTGGTGACAACAGTATTTCCACAATAAGAATCATTTGAAGTTTGACCATATACTTCTTAATCTAAACATCTTGTTTGGAAGCCTTCAAGGCTGCCATGTATTTAACTTTGAATGTGGAATCGCCAGTTGTGCTTTGCTTGGAATCCTTCCAAGACACTGCTCCACCATTCATAATGAATACAACACCCGAAAGTGGATTTTCCAGTTATCAACATCAAATTGAAAATCTGAATCTATGTATTTATTCACTTTCATTTCTTCATGTTCTTAGTCCTTCAAAAGTACTTTAGGATACACTCTAGTGCATTCCAATGCTCCTTACCCAGGTTAGCTTGAAACCTCAATACCAAGCTTTTTAAGCAAGGTCCGGTCTCTTGCCTAACATTGCATACATGAGACTCCCTATTGTATAGGTATAGAGTACGCCACTCATCTCTCTTCAATCTTTGTCGGTTTAAGGACTTATAGATTACAGAGATGAACTCCAGGTATCATGAGCAAATGGACTGGTCGTTTGTAGTAATAAAGTGGACAATAAAGTCCGGGTTGTCGAACCTCAAGGACTTGTATTTTAGTTTATGATTTTAAAGTAATTGAAGAACTTAAACTAAAACAAGAATTAACTAAAATATTATGGAAGTAAGATATAAGAAACAAGATGTTGAAATCAAGATAGCTATGGAAGAGAGCAACTAAGACACATGTGTTGGCATAAATTAATCAATTTTCATTATAAACATGTTCTCATATTATTAAACTAATGTTGCTTTGGTGGAAAAAACCTTAAATAATTACTACCCGATGTCTCGGCTGTAATAATCCTATGATTAATTGATGGTTCTCTAGATATGTCTATCCGAGAATCTAACCAACAATCATGCATTCAAGTTCTAGAATTTCCCCGGATTAATCCGGCTAACTGCACCCGGGAATCTCTACCTATCTCTAGGGGCAATTCCCTATTTTTTACGGATTATGTGATGATCCTCTTTGCACCTTAAATTACCTTCTCTCGAACGAATAATTTAAGTAATAAATCATGCATATGGTAGCTAAGCATATGATGCATTCAAACAAGATCAAGACACAAAACAACAATAGAATTAATATGAAAAACACAATTTATAACTCAATTATCATAATTTAGCCTCAACAGGACCTTAGTTCAAAGAATCTATTTTATCATAAAAGATAAAATATAGGAACTTAAATTAAGATTCATATTCATAGACAAAAACAAATCTAAATCTAAGAAACTCCCTCGTATTTTTGATGGTTGAACTTCGATCTTCATCTCTTCCATGCTTCTTGATTTCTTCACCTTCAAAGGTTCTTGATAATCTTCATAACTAATCTAAGGATGATGAAGATGATGATAGGATGTGTTTAGGCTCCTCCAATGGGGAATGTGTTTTCCAGTGTGTTTGTAGGATGGCCTCCAATCCTCCTTTTATACCCAAAAAAATTCACCAACCAAGAACATGTGCTTCCATTCTCTTTTATTTCCACCTACCATTGTCTTGCTTTCCATCTACCAAGAATGTGAACTACCATTCTCTTGTTTTCCACCTACCATTCTCTTACTTTCCTCCTACTAAGAATGTGAACTACCATTCTCTTGTTTTCCACCTACTAAGAATGGGAGCTGCCACTTTCGTATTTTCCAGCGCAGGGATAGTGTTTTATTCATAAACTTCTCCACAGACCTCCGAATTGGATGATTCAAGTCCCCATGTAAAGATAAGACATAGATCTAAACCTTTGTAGAAGGACACGTCATCAAATTCGGTCTCTAAAGTTATCCAAATGGCGTTCCAACGTGGAGATTGTTTCTGATTTGGCACCCAGGTGTGCGGAAATGGTACTAAAACATGATCTTGGCTAACTCCATCTTATTTCTTGCTTGTTTGGTCGTAGAGGTGTGAAGCATCTTGGCCTAAACTTGTTTTATACGTCGTTTTTCAGCCCGTTCTTCGATTGTATCCATTTAAGGTCTGAAATCACTTAATGCACGAATTAAATGCACATTTGGAAAGAATCAAGCGATAAATGAACCTAAAACATAAACGGAAAGGGGCTTAAAAACACGTAAAAACGACTCCTATCAACTCCCCCAAACTTATCAATTGCTCGACCTCGAGCAATAAAAGGTCTAGGGTACGAAAAATATCATCAGCCAAAAAGAGAAAACAAAAACAACTAACGAACTCACTTTCGTGGAGTAAACGATTGCACTTAGCATGTGCAACAAGCCTTTAAACCTTTGAGTTACCTCAAAGGATGAGTTATAGTCTCGTGAGGGTTTGCAGACGATATACCCACAAAATCTAACAAACTTTCAATCCCAACCAAATGAATACATCTCAACCTAATTAACAAGAATAAATGGCACAAAATCATCCTTTTACAGCTCACAAATATATATATATACATATCAACTACTTTTGTTCGTGTGACACCAATACTGGAAAAGACTCCATAGGGTGTAGTGAAAATAAATCTAAGATATTATAGTCGAGAGGCATCCTTACCAAATTTTGGACATTAATCCCATATCAATCAACTTTATGATCAAACACAAAGCATAAGAATCATAGAAAATCTCATAGCCATTTAAATTTCATTATCTCAAACATTCAAACTTTCAATTCATATGAAACTTTCCAATTAAATTCATTAAGCCTAGATCATGTGCAATATTTTATTCCATTAGGCTTTCTATGGCACCCATATAACAAGTTTTAGATCAATGACTCCCAAACTAGATAGTTTTGGGGCATTAAGTGTAAAGACACTCCTAAAAATTTAATCACTCGAGTGTCAAAGGCCACGAAATAAAACTAGATCTTTTAAACAATTCGCTTCTTTTTGGCTTGAGCTTAGTTCAAATTAGCATAATAGTACAGTATATAGGCATGAAACTTTTCACCTCCAATACGTATTAGCCTGACCAATTTTGGTCATACCAAAATTCAACCTTTTTAATTCATTTTTTAGCATACAAAATTAACTATTCAACTTATAACCGTATGAGAAATCTAAGTGAATATTTCCGGGAAAAATTCCTTAAGTGTCTCAAGATGGTTATCCTCTCAACTCCTCTACCTTTGATTTATGTGCATTGTGAATCATCTAAGAAATCAATCCTAGTATAGGATCTCCATGAGCAATTTCAAAGATATATATGTTCATTTAAAATCAAATTATTTCAAAAAATCATGCCATTTTTACAAATTAATCAATTTAAATGCATCAATTGAAAGGACTAAAAAAAAAATCATGCTTGATTTTCTTAACATAAACACATATAAACATGAAAGCATACAAATTCCCCTAAACTTGAGCTAAACAAGGAACACATGACATGACAAAAATAGCAAGCACATGGTGATCAATCATATGAATGTATTAAAACCACAAAGTACTACCCACATATACCCCCAAACTAAAACTCAACATTGTCCCCAATGTTGTCTCACATAAACGCATGCAAAAGGTATAAGAGTACTTATAATCAAGGATTGTTGAAAAACAATCATTCATCACAAATATGTTCCAAATCAAACCCATCTCATCAAAATAGGCCTCTCAAAACAACGGGGAATTGCTACTATAACATGTTCAACATACTTATCAAACAAACCATCAAGCATATGAAAATATACATGATAAAAGTGCATGCTAGAACACAACATAAAGAAACAAACTAAACAAAACAAAAAGAAAAGCAAAAAGAAAAGAAAACTTACAAACTTGGGTTGCCTCCCAAGAAGCGCTTGTTTTAAAGTCACTAGCTTGACTTTATCGGGTCGGCTCAAGGAGGATGACGTATGAATGCTTTGTTTGTTCTCCACTCCACCCTCGGGCATCGATTCAATCTTTGGATATTGGTATTGAGGATTGGTCCATCGTGTGTGATAAATACCCTAGGTTGAGACCAAGCAATCATCCACTCACGAGTTTTTTTATGGTCCCTCAATACCTCTATTACCTTTTCTTGCCTATGCTTAGGATGGTATTGTGGGCTCTCTTCCAAGTTAGAGATAATGTCTCGTCGTTCTTCACCCATCACTTTCACATAGATGAAATCCACGATGTAGGGATGTAGAAGATGATTGGTTCGTTTTTCCTGAAAGTGCTCAACACTAAAAGGATCAAAAGCATCAGCGTGAAAATTCAAATCAAAGTCAAGTGGATGCTCAAAAACCTCATAGTTATCGATATTAACCATATCATCTTCTATATTCATTGACAACTTACCATCATCGGCATCAAATACTGTTTTACCTGTGGCTAGGGAACAAAGTAAAGAAATGTCAACACCCTCAGAAAGGATAGGAGTCGAATGCCCATCGTTGGAGGAATCTGCTTTCGAATTTTCCAACTTCATTTCATTCAACATCACGGTGTTGAATTCCTCCTTTTGATCTATCTCAGTGGTACCAAGCAATGCCCATGGTACTTTCTCAGATATGTCGCTCGTTAGTTGCTTGAGTTGATGATTCATCTCCTTCATTTCCCGCCGTGCGTCCTTCATCATAAAGTGGAGCTCTCCAATGGTGTTATCAAGTTGTTCCTCTGGAGTAGGAATTCTTTCTTGGTAATGTTTTGGAAAGAACCCTTGTGCATAACACGCTTCAATGACGCTTTGCAGCCATAATTGATTCTCCGGTAGTGTCATATCAGGAAAATTGCTATCCTTTGCGAATTGAATGACGCTTTGCAGCCATAATTGATTCTCCAGAAGGGTCATATCTGGAAAATTGCTAGCCATTGCGAACTAAGAGTGTAAGAAAAAATAATAATAATAAAAATAAAATTAATAAAAATAAAATAAATACTTAAAACTTGCAATAAAATCAAAAACTAAAATTAAACAAGTCCCCGGCAACGGCGCCAAAAACTTGACACGAAAAATCCTTACGTGTATTAAACAGCAAGTGGACTGGTCGTGTGTAGTAATAAAGTGGACAATAAAGTCTGGGTTGTCGAACTTCAAGGACTTGTATTTTAGTTTATGATTTTAAAGCAATTGAAGAACTTAAACTAAAACAAGAATTAACTAAAATATTATGGAAGTAAGATATAAGAAACAAGATGTCGAAACCAAGATAGCTATGGAAGAGAGCAACTAAGACACATGTGTTGGCATAAATTAATCAATTTTCATTATAAACATGTTCTCATATTATTAGACTAATGTTGCTTTGGTGGAAAAAACCTTAAATAATTACTACCCGATGTCTCGGCTGTAATAATCCTATGATTAATTGATGGTTCTCTAGATATGTCTATCCGAGAATCTAACCAACAATCATGCATTCAAGTTCTAGAATTTCCCCGGATTAATCCGGCTAACTGCACCCGGGAATCTCTACCTATCTCTAGGGGCAATTCCCTATTTTTTACGGATTATGTTATGATCCTCTTTGCACCTTAAATTACCTTCTCTCGAACGAATAATTTAAGCAATAAATCATGCATATGGTAGCTAAGCATATGATGCATTCAAACAAGATCAAGACACAAACCAACAATAGAATTAAAATGAAAAACACAATTTATAACTCAATTATCATAATTTAGCCTCAACACGGCCTTAGTTCGAAGAATCTATTTCACCATAAAAGATAAAAGATAGGAACTTAAATTAAGATTCATATTCATAGACAAAAACAAATCTAAATCTAAGAAACTCCCTCGTATTTTTTATGGTTGAACTTCGATCTTCATCTTTTCCATGCTTCTTGATTTCTTCACCTTCAAAGGTTCTTGATAATCTTCATAACTAATCTAAGGATGATGAAGATGATGATAGGATGTGTTTAGGCTCCCCCAATGGGGAATGTGTTTTCAAGTGTGTTTGTAGGATGGCCTCCAATCCTCCTTTTATAGCCAAAAAAATTCACCAACCAAGAACATGTGCTTCCATTCTCTTTTATTTCCACCTACCATTCTCTTGCTTTCCATCTACCAAGAATGTGAACTACCATTCTCTTGTTTTCCACCTACCATTCTCTTACTTTCCTCCTACCAAGAATGTGAACTACCATTCTCTTGTTTTCCACCTACTAAGAATGGGAGCTGCCACTTTCGTATTTTCTAGCGCAGGGATAGTGTTTTATTCATAAACTTCTCCACAGACCTCCGAATTGGATGATTCAAGTCCCCATGTAAAGATAATACATAGATCTAAACCTTTGTAGAAGGACACTTCATCAAATTCGGTCTCTAAATTTATCCAAATGGCATTCCAACGTGGAGATTGTTTCTGATTTGGCACCCAGGTGTGCGGAAATGGTACTAAAACATGATCTTGGCTAACTCCAACTTTTTTCTTGCTTGTTTGGTTGTGGAGGTGTGAAGCATCTTGGCCTAAACTTGTTTTATACGTCGTTTTTCAGCCCGTTCTTCGATTGTATCAATTTAAGGTCTGAAATCACTTAATGCACGAATTAAATGCACATGTGAAAAGAATCAAGCGATAAATGAACCTAAAACATAAACGGAAAGGGGCTTAAAAACACGTAAAAATGACTCCTATCAATTCCTCTATTAGAGTTATCCATCCTATAACCATTTAGGCATTTTCTAAGTAGAGGGCTTGGGGAATTCCTAATGTTCTATTTGCTCTATCCATGTAGATGCAAATCCTCATGGATATATAGGTGGTTCTTTCCAAATCTTTCATGAAGAATGTGCTTGAGATTCATGTCTTTGACCGTAGTTAATGAGCCTATACCATTCCCTATAAGGAAAATGCCATCTATATATAGCACAAAAAATGTCATCTTGCTCCCACTGACCTTCTTGTAGACACTTGGTTATCTTCATTCTCGATGAAGCTAAAGTTCCAAACTTCTTCATCGAATCGATGATTCCAACTGTAGGAGGCCTGTATAAGTCCATATAAATGGACTTATTTAGTTTGCATACCTTATGAGAATCTACGTTGGATATGAAATGCTTAGGCTTGTTCAATATAGATGTCCGCCTTGAGAAGTTCATTTAAGAACGCAGTTTCTCACATCCATTTGCTAGATTTCATAGTGTAGATTTGCAGCTATGGCTAGCAAAATTCTAATGGATTTGATCATGACTATTGTGAAAAGGTTTCCTCATGGTCAACGCCATTCTTTTGACTATATCTTTTCGCCATAGCTGGCCTTGCCACCTGGACTTATTCTTCGCTTAAAGCTCCATTCATGCCCTATTGGCTTAGTGCATTTGGGCAGATTGGTAAGAATCCAAAATTGGTCTAAATGCATCAGATCCATTTCTGGTTTCATAGTTTCTAGCCATTTTGCAGAACCAATGTCCTTCGCTGTTTAGTTGTAGTCAGAGGGATAACATCCATGGATTACTTCTTCTAAGGCATTTAAATAATGCCCTTGTAGCAAGTAACCATATCTCTCAAGTGGCTGAGATACTCTACTAGATCATTGCTGCGGCGGTTGTGTCATGTTAGGTTCAGTTTAGGTTTCATGAACAAATGTTTCCTAAATCCTTTTTCCTGCTATTCCTTTTCTGACGAAGGTTCTTCTGCCACGATGATTCTTTGATCATCATGCAGGTAAAAGAGGTATCTCATGATTACCATTGAAACCTTCTTTTAAGGATCTATCCTCGAGTCTCTCTGCCTTTGTCTTCTTTATATGCGTGGAGCAACCCCACATTGTTATGTATTTGAGACTAGGTTTCCTACCATACAATATCTCATATAGTGTCTTCAGAACAGATTTCGAGGGACATGTGTTCAGAATAAGTGCAGCTGTAAGCAGTGTATGATCCCACAATGAGATGCGTAGCTGAGTATGAAACGTGTCATGTCCAACAGTGTACGGTTCTATCACTTCTGCTATCCCATTTAGTTGTGGAATCTTTGGAGGATAAAGTTGTGAGACTATGACTTGTTCTTCTAAGAACTTGTCAAACTTGGCACTCACGTATTTGCCACCTCAAGGTGTTCTAATATGTCATCTGGTTTGTTTTCAATTCAGCCTTCGAATTTCATAATTAATTCAAGAGTTTTGGACATAAAATTCATCGAGGACACTAGACCATACCTAGAATGGTCATTTGAGAAAGTTAAAGTACTAAAAACCTTGTGGGTAGCATTCTTAGAAGGGCCCACAAATGTCAAACTTAAAACATTAGTGATCAAAGCTTATAATTCATCGAGGACACTAGACTATACCTAGAATGGTCGTTTGAGAAAGTAATAAAGTACTGAAAACCTTGTGGGCCGCATTCTTAGAAGGGCCCACAAATGTCAAACTTAAAACTTTAGTGATCGAAGTAGATCCAATCTCCTCGATCCTCTAGATTTCTACTTATTTCCAGATCCTAGTTCAAAATACATCCATGAGCGCTAGCTCCTGGGATCTGGAATCCAAGAAGTAGAAAAATAATCATAGAACAGTTAAGTTCTATACCTTCTAGCACCCTTAGCTTTCAGCTCTAGACAATCACATTTTCCAATGCCCTTGCTCTATGCAGTAGGGCAAGTGTCTGTCTTCTTTGGGCGATTACCTACGAACCTTTTGTATGGAATTTCGTTCTTGATACACCCTTCCAATCTGGACACGCCCAACCATTTCCTCTTAATTGGAATATGCACCCTGTGGTTCTTGTGCATTTATAAACTTGTCCATAACCTCAGTCAACGATCCTTCATTGTCAAATATATCAAAACTTGACAAAGCAGATGAGGGATCTGGGGTTTGACTGAAGGATGAGATTAACTTGAAAGTTCATGTAGCAATCTAGAGAACTCAATTTCTCCTACATGGATATCATTTCAGGTATGTGGTCTCCCACAATTCCCAATCCATCATTTATGTATTGATGAGTTCATTCGATAGTAAATACCGAACGGTCCTACCGTGCTTTCTAAGAAGCTTTCCTAAGTGCAGCATGATTAATCTAGGATTATCACATTCTTTTCATGTGTGATACGTGTTTCACTGCAGATTGAGCTAATCTTTTATCCCCTGACTATGTGGTTATCAGTGACCCAGTCTATGAAAGACACACAGACCTTGTCATCGTCATCAACTCTATGGCATTGATGTCGTACGAGGTCCAGTAGGTATTCCAACGAATGGTCATTGAGAACAATCCTCAATCTTCTGATGCAATTAGCATATCGTGGTCTAGTGAGAACATTTTCTCAAGCACTAACGGGTTATATTGAGAGAGATAATTAAAACAAAAAAACCAAGAATTACGATTATATATGTTATTATGTACTCAAGTAAACAAGGACTTAATGTTTACTTGTCTCCCACTATTTTTCTCGAAACATTGCACTCCCATTGCAATAATCGGAAACCTCGTTAGATGGGTATCATAGTGAGTGATTGAGTTCCTAAACGATCTTGTTAACAAAAAAACCAAGAATTACGATTATATATGTTATTATGTACTCAAGTAAATAAGGACTTAATGTTTACTTGTCTCCCACTATTTTTCTCGAAATATTGCACTCCCATTGCAATAATCAGAAACCTCGTTGGAGGGGTATCATAGTGACCGATTGAGTTCTTCAACGATCTAAACAAGTTGCAACCTTGAACGATAGATGGCCTGTTAGATAATTGAGGTGATGTCATACACCAATCGGTCCAACCAATGATTCAATCTCTTTTAGCTCATGGATCACTGAACCGCAAACTTTTTTGTATATAGGTGGTGATCCATCTGAGTCATTTGTCCGATCAACTCTTTTCAGTCTAACAATTCAATCCTGCCTTGTAACCTTGAACAATAATTTGGGGTGGAATTCGCTTCGATGAAGCATCAAATGCACTAGAGAATATAGAGTACCACGTCTTGATGAATGACCCCCTTATTCTGGGAAGATGCCATGCACTAGAAATGAACCCACCTTTTAAAGCTTGATGGAGAGCTAGGACATCCAATGCCCTTTTACTTATTCAGTATTTTCTAATGGGAGCAGTATAACATTTGATAATGTTAATATAAATTTTAGTCTCACTTTGCACCCTAATTTATTACAGCGCAGTAAAGGAAACGTAACTATAGAAGACACCTAACAATTCTATCATCACACACTCATATGGACTTTTTTAGATCGGCCCGAGCCAACAGGCCAATCAGGGTAGGGGTTTTATCTATTACAAGAGCTACCACCTGTACAAGATTCTAATCTTCGGGCTCCAAGCACTTCGTGGTTCCGCCAAGCTCCATTTGGGCCTATCTAACATAAATACAAAGAAGCAAGTCTGTACAAGTATTCTATGTAATAAAAGATACATCCTGGGGGGACTCAAACTCCGGCCGAATACAACCCAGTTAAAACAAAGATAAAACCCTAAGTCCATAAGAGGAGTCAACCATCATATATAAAAGGGAACACATAAACAATTTAAACACATATGTGAATTTAAAGACTTAAATCTAATTTAATCCTTGCGAGTCTAATTTATTTTGACTTCTTTAATTAAATTTAATTTAATCATTGCAAAATAAATCTAATCTATTTTGTCTTCTTTAATTAAATCTAATTTAATTAAAGTGAGACTATATCCAATAAAGTATATATGGGTGAACAAGTCTAAAACAATAAGAAATTAAGTTTAATTCAATTCCAAGAACTATTAAAGCCAATTTACGTGTAAATCCAATTTACATAATCAAAATCAAATCCAATTTATTTTGATAGTCTAGTTAAATTCAATTTGATTGAGAATAAAATTAAGTCTAACTTATTTTATTCATATGACTAAAAGTAATTTTAATCAAAATGTAATTAAATCAAATTTAATTACTATAAAAGATCAAATTTTTATTTAACTAAAGGGTATTTAAATCCAATTTAATTTTAAAACAAATCTAATTTATATACCCTTAATTTTGGATATTAAATCTTAATTACTTTATTAAATTTAATTTATTTTGATAGGCTAGTTAAAATTTAATTTGATCTAGAATAAAATCAAGTCTAACTTATTTTATTCAGTTGACTAAGTATAATTTAATCAAAGTGTAATTAAATTAAATTTAATCACTAGTTAAGAACAAATTTCTAAATGAACTAATGGGTATTTAAATCTAATTTAACTCTAGAACAAATCTAATTTATATACCCTTTAACCCAAGAAAATAAATTTAATTTAAAAAATTTAAATCCAATTTAAAACTAAATCCAATTTAATTTAAAATTCGAATTTGAAAGGGACCATGAATTAATCCAAATGGGGTAACCTACATGTATTGGGTCAAACCCAATACATTATCAATTAATACGCTAGGCTCAAGCTCAGTGATCTTTTAATTAATTCGCTGGGCCCAAGCCCAGCGCCTACACCAATAAACACGCTGGGCTCAAGCCCAACCATTATTTATTAATGTCCTGGCCTCGAATGATTAGCCATAGCTCTAGGCCAACCCTAGTGCAACATTAAAGCCCAGCGTTGATTTAATTCATGATGTGTTAGGCTCGCCCAACACATAACCTAATGTGTTGGGCCCAACCCAACACATCACTATCCCTGTCGCCAAGCTAGGGCAATAGCGCTGTCAATGCGCAGCCCCAAACGCTGGCGACTTTGCCGGTCATATTGGTGGTGTCCAGTGCCGCCGGCGACATCTGCTATTGAATGATGGATGCGCCGCCTCGCGTAGTTCGAAATTGCATGGGCATTGTGTGATTCCAAATCGCACCATCTCACTGACTATCGCGGTTTTTGGCTCCGACAGCGGTGTCGATGGTGGCGGCGCTTCACAGCGTCGCCCGAAATAAATTTCTGACGGTCTAGGTAATGAATTTCAAAGACTCCCAGCGTCTGTCCTTCACAATTCCTAACTTCCATTTCCGGTGGCCCTCGGTGGCTTTTTTTGACATCGCTCAAAACAGAGCAGATTGGCACATCCAGCACCACCAATAGCCAGACAGCGGTGCGTTTAACGCCGCCCACCACAACCGTGACAGAAGTGCTCTATAGCACGCTGCAGTGCGAATCGCACAGCGCACATCAGATATGTCCTTTCCGTGTTTAAACAACAAATCTCATTCTTTTAGATTCAATCCCAACAAGAACATATTCAGATCCGAATTCTTTAATGAATTTAATCAATAACTATTTAGTTTTTCAATCCGAGCAAAAACATATTCAAATCCAAATTTCAGCTTTTTACCTAATTCATATTGATTAAAAAACAATAAACATACAATATGCAATTTTCATGTTCATATAATCATCAAATAAGACATTCATAAACACGATAGAAATCAACAAAGCCATGACCTTGGCTCTGATACCACTATTGGAAATTGTACGAGTAAAAAAGTAGCGGATAAAACAATTCCCAAACCATGAATTAATTCGATTCATTGTTGATTTCCTGACAGTAGAAGGAGATAAACGATTTACCTCTTGAAGCGTGAATCGATTCGTATTGATTTGACGAGAGTAGAAATTCCCAGGAGTCTTACCTCTAGATACCACGTGGAAAAACAATCTCCAAGAATGCTCCGATCTCCTCCTCGGCAATAATGGTGGAGGCGGCTAGTTGGAGAAGAGGGGGGAATTTTTCTTTTCTTTTGCGGTAGGTTTTCTGGCTTAAAGTCAGATTCAAAATTATGACATGTGTAGAATTCTGACACTGACTAACAATATATACCAAGTAAACAGAATCCCTAATCCAATAAGTGAGGGGCGGCCAGCTAGGCTTGTATGGAATGGGCTTTTGGGCTTTGTTCCATCTTAGCCCATGTGTAATTAATTAAATCCAAGTCCAATCCAATTGACAATTAATTAATTACTTTAATTCAATGAATTCAATTCAACTTATAAATTAATTTCTAATTAATTTTAACTTATGAATTAATATAATTTAATTAATTTATTTAATTCAATTAAATATCTTTAATTAAATCATGCCATCTATTTTGTTAGTCAATCATATCAAATGTGATTTTACCAAAATACCCTTAGCATAGAAAATCATGTTAGGATCGGTATGTCCCCACAAGCGATGCCGGCGCAACGGAAGAAATAAAGTATATAAAACACATATATATCAGCATCCCAAGCTAGGGGGTCAAAGTAATGCACAACAAAAACTAATACGAGTAAAGGGGTTTTAAACCGATTACAAGATTTGGGGTTTTATTAAAGTGACGGTGTAAAACCACAACACAAGGAAAACCACACCAAAAACTTTGGCTCTCATTTTCGAATCATCACCTCAACATGGAGGGGTTCGAATCAAACCACCATAAGCTCCTAAAGAAAGAAGCCTCTACAAGGACACACCTCAAGTAAGTTCATACCTTAAGCAAAAGATTGGCTAGATATATGCTCTAAGGAAATGGAGTCTATGTAGTGAAAGGTGGAAGACAAGAAGAATTACTAAAAGAAATATCTATGGAAGATAATCTTTTACAACTAATCTTCAAGAAGAAGTTCTATAGAAGAAAGTCTTCAAGAATCACAAGAGAATCTAGAAAAATCTAGAGATGAAGAACTAAGCTCAAAGCTTTTTTTTCTTTTTAAGTTTTCATCAAGTTTTAAATGAGAGCAAGAACACCTCCTTTTATAGCCACCAATTTTCGGCCATAGAGTGTTAGGTGGAGTAGAAGACTTGTTTTTCTTCACCTACCACCTCATTCTCACCTAACATTCCATTCTCAACTACCACCACATGTGTAAGAGAATATTTTTCATTTTCTTCTTCATTTAAAAAACATTACAAGTCAAACTTTGACTAGGTTTGAATTTCACTCTTGTGACTTCATTTAATTAAGTCCAACTTAATTAAAATGACTCCCAAGTCTTCCAAGACTTGTTAATTAAATAATCTTCATGATTAATTAATAGTAAAATTAGTAGCTTAAATAAATTCCCGGATAATAATAATTTCTGTTAATGATTAAACTCCAAGATTAATTAATAGAAAAACTATTTTCCCAAGCCTACTAATTAAAATGTCTTCCACTTAATCAATTAATCTCATTAATCAATTTCACTTTAATCCTAAATCGGATTAATATTCACATAGTAATTGAACTTTCTTGAGTAAGTGTGTAACCCCATTGTAGGTTCGTTCATGTACTAGTAGTAGGAACACAACCCCGTTGTGCCTTTGCAATTTTCATTGCTAGATTTAATTACTCCAAGTATTTTAATCCGACCAAGAATTAATTACTGATTAATTCATGGTTCCTACAAATCAAGGTTAGTACTAGCCACGCGCCAAGAAGACCTAGCCATGAACGATTATTAGGTGACCTTTCCGCATTACGATTTTTGCATAAGTAAAATCCTTCCATCAAATATCCCGATCGAATCTAGGACTTGGATGTCAGTCGAAATCCCAGTAACTCGATTCTATGTATATCGATCTAAGTGACATTGACCAATTTATCAATCAAGCGAGGAAACACTGCGCCTCCTTCTAAGTGACATAGAATGATAAGATAAAGAAGAAAATGCCATTTATTAAATTACTTGACAAGATATAATATAAGACTGTTTAAAGAGTCGGCTACTACGCCCTACAAATGGCGCACCGGGCACCTAACTCTTTCAAATCATTCCTTTTCTTCACATAGCACGACTCTCTAGGCTTGATTCATTTGGCAATGGGAGGTCTCCAAAGGATAAGGTTGTCACTAGCACCGTGGAACCAAATCGTAGCCCAATTGAAAGGCAGATGAATACGTCATCATGAACCTTGATTACGATTACCATATGCGTATAAACTCTTCACCAACATGACCCGATCAAGTAAGAGCCATGGTACGTCTAACTCATAGAACTTGATACTGTACTTTTGATCATAATAATTTGAAATTACCAAACTACCCTTAATGACCATAACGAGCTAGTTTATATGCTTTGGCCAAAGACTTATAATTTCAATTACTTATGATCGTAAAGGTCACATACTCGTTTACGATCGAGAAGGTGAATCCTATTTTGGCAGTTATCTTACAACATCGAATGCACAATTGGACTATATTTCGAGGTCGACCCCACTTATCAGGTGATACAGGTCTAACTACTCTGATACCATATCCAGTACTACAAGCATATTGTAAATAACTCCTTAGGTCTAGAGTTCACACATACTATCCCAATCATTGACTATCAAGGAGTAAGTACCCATGTGATCGGATTAATGCGAGTCGAGTTCAAATATATTAATTCCATTAATTATATTCATGACACCAGTTCCCATTATCTAATCAGCATTCAACTGGTACTTCCTTGTCAAAGCAGGTGTCATACGAGTCGAATTTTAATGCCCAATTAAAATTCCTTAACTCGCAAACTTCTTTTTAGTTGATTAAATACTCTACTCTTCCAGTGCCTCCTCTCAACCATAAGACGTGAAAAGTCTATCTTTAAATCTCATGGACTTATTTGTTCAATACATTTAAATGCAATTTAGATTTACATGAACAAAACCCAAAGCCTTATATAATATAATAGTTCGTACAATATACCTAAAATGCCCTTCTCAATCTAATTCCTTCATTGGCATTGAGGGCATATACCTAACACGAGGAGGGAGGGCTCCCACGTACTTCAAGTGACACAAGCAAGAGAGCTAAGGGTGGCGAAGTGCGTGCGGGGACTGGAGGCTAAGTATGAGAGAACCAGCCCTAGGGGATACCCCCCAACTTAAAAAAATATTAGGCCTAGTGAGGAATCAACAGGTATCTAATAAATTAAAAGACTATCCTATTTTCTATATTTCTATTAAACACTTTTGAGTTGGCCACATGCCAAGCGTTGAATAGGGACGTCCACCAGCGCAACCTACCTTTACTTAAGTTTTGAGGTACCTAGATGTACCCCCGTACATTTTTTATTAATTGTTGGATATTTTGAATTTTCGTTATATGATTGCTAAGTGCTTTCGTGCACATCAGCCTTTATGCTACTATGCACACTAGATTTGTCTAATAACATGCATGTCATATCATATGAATGAGTATGACATTAATAGATGGGTGAGTTAACAACACTTAAAAAAATGCTCCTTGGGACCAATGATTCTGACCAAAGCTATTCATAAAACTTAAGGGCCCTTCAGAGCTAAATATAGGTGGGGCAACAAAAGTCCCTTGAAATAATGAAAACTTGGTTAAGGCTAGCCCACCTTATAATCCTTCTAGTAGCACCGAGAGGGAATCGGATTTGTAAAACTACCCCCCCTCCAATCGGATTTTTTCAAGATTATATCAATATGGCTAGCGTGATAGTTCGCTTAAGGCCGCAAGTAAATAACACTTACGGTTATTCAAGCCTCCTATAATTCTATGTGTAGAATACTCCTAAAGAGTGGGAGTCGTTATAATTTTAAAAATTGGATGTTGGCTTACAAACCTGCACAACCGATAGTACCAAAAATTAATGGCCCCCCATGCCTGAAAAAATAAAGATTGTCAAGCAACCATGAAAGAGGGTAAATGAATAACTGCTTAATTTACTTACAAGAGCCAAAGGTCACCCCCAAATAAAGTTGCAAGGCTACAAGCCTCTCGGCTGTGGGCCTCGAATTCATGAGGGTCGACACTTAAGGCATAACGCCTAGCGCTCACCCTTATTTAACCACACATGTGTGGATAATCATCTAAATAGTGAGACACTATACTCAATGTAAATTACACCCAGCGGCAGTAAGTCTACATGAGAGACTGTTGATTCTTGTAATCATAAGAAATACACATCTAATCCGAACGAGACTAGATGATGTCATGAAAAACCCCTTACAAACTTACTCTTAAATATTTTAGAGCACATATTATGGAGTAGGGGGGAAGGAGGTATTCAACAGCTAACGCTAGCGGCTAGCCAATGCTAGTGACTGACTAGTGTTTGTAATGCCTAGTGTTTTAAAGAAAAACAAAATGTCGGGAGGAGATCAAATATAGCAAAATGCTCAAGATGCGCTCACTCCTAGCATTCATAAAATCCCGCTAATGGCAAGTTAAAAAAGCTAAGTACCTGAGCTAGAGTTCATGAAGACCCAAAGGGCAATGTGCCAAAACATAAAATAATACGAGAAAGAGACTAGCCACAATCGGGCATACAAGAATTAGTCTTACAAATAACAAATCAAGTTTGGAATAAAAATAATCCAATACGAAGGAATGCACAACAAATAGATAGGCCGAAATGCTAAAGCAATAAGAGGGCCAAACGCTGAAAGGGTGACCAAGACCTCAACTAGCGGTGTCACCCCCCACCACGAACTTCCCATCTCTATTGCTGGAGATATCACCACATAACCACTTGAAATCATCGCCCAGATGATGACCTCTCTCCCAAAGAGTTTTACGGTGTTTACAAATTGTCTTGGCTATGAAACCCCTGGCAATATTATATGCCCGCTTGTTGTACTCGTCGATGAAGTCGACGCTCTTTTGAAATTTTTCCACTGCTAACCTTCGGGCATCGCATAAGGTCTTCTTCCTAGCATTCGAGCTAAGAAATCCATTACCATCAAATACTTCCGTATCAAGATTTTTCTTGGCCTCTATACACTTTTTCTCCCATTTTTCGGCTAACCCTTTAGCCCCAAATAACTTGGAAAGGAGTTTTTGGTTCTGCTGGCAAATTTTTTCGTACTTCCCCTCTAAGTCTTCGCACTTAGGCGAAGTTAATGGGACAGCTGGATAGACTGAGAAAATTAAAATCAAAATGTCAATAACTGGAAGGCATAAGTGCATAACCTATCAATAGTGGCAACAAAACTTGAAAACACGTACCCGACCGACACCGGTAGAGATCTTTTGATCGAGGCGTTCAGCTCAGAGACTAGACAAATGGTTGGAGTCATGATCATTCACGGCCACTCTCATAAAAGACCAAGGGGTCACAGAATCACTGGTATCCCAAAAAGAGTGAACGTTGGGGCCCTGATTTGCCCAAAAATTAAATAATCCCTTGCCAAGGCCGAAAGAACTAGAACTCATCGGAGAGGAATCGCGAACACTCTTTGTGGGTGGAGCTAGAGTGGGCGAAGAATACGCGGGCGAGCTACCCCTGGAAATGTCACACCCCTTTCAAAAGGCCATTTTCCTATCACGATTGTCTTTAGGAAGGGAGTGGGTCGAGCCCATGCAAACTCTCGCCATCCCCTTTTTTCTATACTACCGTGCCCTGAAGGGTAGCTGGGGCGCCCAAAGTAGGTCCCTGAACACCCCTAGGGCCGAAACTGGTCATAATAGAGTCTAAGTGAAGTGTGCATAGCACTTGGTTAGATTGGGCAAGTCCCAAAGACTTAGTAACCCTTGTCTTGTCTTTAGAAGTGAGGATCGGGAGCCCTGACGAGTTGGCCACACCACTGTGGCCCCGAGTGGTAAGGAGAATCGGAGGGGCAGGGAGTATTACCACCCTTGGTGAACTTCACACCTGCCAAAAATACAAAAAAAAAACCAAGCGTTAATATGCGAAAGTATAATGGCAGACATTGCTTGAAAGGTACATCATGAACTAAGAAAAAGTTAAGGACACATATGTACCGCAAGTATATAACCGGCTTGTTAGGTATATGCCCTAGATGCCAACAAGGACAAATAGTTAGATTAGGGTATCTTATTATGTTGTACAAACTATGAAAATGAAATTAATAAAGGCATCTGTATTTTGTTCATACAAATCTTTATGGCATCTAAATAAGTATTGAACATATAGTCCATGTGAATAAAGGTTTGACTCTTTGCCCTTTATGGAATAAAGACGTGGCATGGAAAGAGTCTTACACCTTATCACTTAAAAGGGTTCGCAAGTCAAAGAATCTTAATTGGGCATTAAGATTCGACTTGTATGACACATGCTCTGACGATGAGTGCCAGTCAAACACTATACGGATAGTGGGAGCAAGTATCATAGATATGTCAATGGAATTGACATATTCGAACACAACTCGTAGTAATCCGATCACATGGGTATTTACTCAGTGACTGTCAATGATTGGATTACTGATCGTAATAGTATGCGTGAGCCTTAGACCCGAGGGTTCATGATCAATGTGCTTGTATTATTGGATCTGTTACCAGAGTAGATAGGCCCATATCACCCGTCAGTGGGGTCGACCTCGAAGTGCGATATCAATGAGACAAGTAGCAGTTGATCAGTGTTCGCCAAGATGGGATTCACTGTCTCGATAGTAAACGAGAAAGTATCCTGTGCGATTATAGGCTAATGAAATTATAAGTCTTTGGCCAAAGCATAACAACTAACTCATGTGGGACATTGAGGGTAGTTTAGTAATTTCATTACGCTATAATCTAATGCCCAGTATCAAGTTTGGTGAGTTTGACATTTTTCATGACTCTCACTTGATCGGGATACGTCAGTGAAGGGCTTATACTCATACGACATTTATGATCAAGAGGTTCGTAAAATGATTCGTTCATTTCGTAGTCAATTGGGTTACGATGTGAGTCCACGGGACTGGCTAGGTGACACTCACATCCTTAGGTAATTCCTCCCTTTGCCAATTTAGATGAACCTAAAGAGTCGCGCTATAAGAAACGAGCGGGATGTATCTTTTTGTGTAAATCTTTTTGAAAGAATTAAATGGACTGATTGATTTAATTAGATTAAATAAATTAATCAAATATTTAATTTAATTGGATTAAATTAAATTATTTGATTAGTACATTAATTAATTGGAATTAATTAATAGTATATATTATGTTTAAATTGGATTTAAATTTAAATATATACAGATGGGCTAGAAATTAGACAAGCAAATTAAAAGCCCACCCAGTCCAAGGCAACCCTAGTAGCGGAGGCCACTTAGGGCTTTTTGGAGTAGCCTCCAACTTGTTCCACAAGTTAGTTGAGTTTAAAAGGACTCCTATAGTGGAACAAACCCTAAGTAACAAGATAACATTACACAACACAAAAAGAAAAGAATTCTCTCCCCTCTCTCATCTCTAGCCATCCACTACTGTAAAGAAGAAGGAGTCTTGGGATCTTTGGAAGGCTAGTTTCATATGAAGCTTTAGAGACAGGAGCCCTTGGAGGATTGCTGTTCTGTAGAATCAATAAACGAATCAAAAGGGTATGTTTATTCGTTCTAAATTTTGCGAAACCCGTGAAAAATCATCAGATCTATTTTTTGTGATCTACCAGTAGGAATCCTCGAATCTTCCGTTGCAATTCTCTGTTTGCCTGTACAGGATTCCTAACAGTGGTATCAGAACCGACTTAAACGGATCTGATGATTTTTTCGTTTAAGATTATGTTGGTTATAATTGGATTTTTAAAAATTTGATTTTATATGTTTAATATTCGATGTTAAATCTGAAATTTTGAACATATTCATCGCCTTGAAATCGTCACACGATTACATGTTTTTTCGCCGTCGGTACCGTCGAATCGGGGTGGAACCACCATGTGTTTTTGAAGCACACGCGAGGACCACCGCTGCTCGTGTAATTAGAAAAACAAAAAAAAGAAAAGAAGGTGGGGTGGCGGCGCTGATTTGCGCCGCCACCACGGCGTAAGACTAGGGCGGCTAAAAGGCGCTGGGCCCGGCCCAGTATATTTATATATTTATATGTATATTTTTATATTTTTAATATTTAAATATATATATAAATTAATAAATATTAGGGTTTGACCCTAATAGACAAATTCGACTTGTGATTTGTCAAAACCCCTTTTTTCTAAAATGTTTTTCTTAATATTAAATTGGATTTTATTAAGTTAAAATTGGATTTGACTTTAATATTAAATTGGATTTAATAATATCATAAATTAAATTGGATTTTTATTTATGATTCGCGACGACTAAATAAATAGGATTTATTTTAGGTTGATTATATTTTTTCAAAATAAATTAGGAATAAGTTTGACTTATTTCCTAAATAATGAATTGGATTTATTTCCTTTTAAAATTGAAATCAAAATTCATCTTTTTTAATTAAATTAGATTTAATCGGTTTTGAATTTCTTTTCGATTTTAAACTCAAAACCAACATAAACTTAAATTGTTTTTTTACATGCTTTGATGTATATTGTGGTGGATGCGTCCATAGACTTAGAGTTTTACCGCTTTAGTATTATCTGGGTTGTATTGGGCAATTGCCCCCCAGTTTGTACTTTTAATTTTGGTAGTGTGATGTATAGGGTGCTTTCTGAGTTGTGTATATTAGAGGTAGGACCTTTTCAAGCTTGGAGCCCGAAGATCCATTAGAAATTAGATTTGTAATAGAACCCTATCCCCTGATTGATCTATTGGCTTGGATCAATCTAGAATGTCCATGGAAATGCATGTTGTTAGAATAACTAGGTTTTTCTACGCATGCACAACTATAATCCATATATGCGCGTAATAAATTAATGTGCAAAGTGAGACCTTATTTTTCCAAAAATTCTCCCTTTGCCAATTGAGATGAACCTAAAGAGTCGCGCTATAAGAAACGAGCGGGATGTATATTTTTGTGTAAATCTTTTTGAAAGAATTAAATGGACTGATTGATTTAATTAGATTAAATAAATTAATTAAATATTTAATTTAATTGGATTAAATTAAATTATTTGATTAGTACATTAATTAATTGGAATTAATTAATAGTATATATTATGTTTAAATTGGATTTAAATTTAAATTTAAATATATACAGATGGGCTAGAAATTAGACAAGCAAATTAAAAGCCCACCCAGTCCATGGCAACCCTAGTAGGGGCGGCCACTTAGGGATTTTTGAAGTAGCCTCCAACTTGTTCCCCAAGTTAGTTGAGTTTAAAAGGACTCATATAGTGGAACAAACCCTAAGTAACAAGATAACATTACACAACACAAAAAGAAAAGAATTCTCTCCCCTCTCTCCTCTCTAGCCGTCCACGAAGGCTCGTTTCGCGTGAAGCTTTAGAGACAGGAGCCCTTAGAGGATTGTTGTTATGCAGAATCAATAAACGAATCAAAAGGGTATGTTTATTCGTTCTAAATTTTGCGAAATCCGTGAAAAATCATTAGATCTATTTTTGTGATCTACCGGTAGGAATCCTCGAATCTTCCGCTGCAATTCTCTGTTTTCCTGTACGGGATTCCTAACACGGCTAACATCAACTTTAGTGTCAAACAAGCCCACCTTATCAAAAATGATTCTAAGTTGCTTTTGAGCACGGGCGATCGTATGAGGAATAACGTCCTCATTCCAATGCAACGGCGTCGGTATGTTCAAGTAGGTAATAGGAGAATATAAAAACTTTGATTTTCAATTACCCTTAGGGCTAACGTTACCCTTCAAAAACCTAGTGGTTGTCGAGGGGAGAAAATACACATAAGGTGCAGTGGAACACATTCCAACCGTAAAAAGAGCCTGAAAGACATCCAAGCTTACCTCAAGATTTAACTCGGTAAACTAAAAAATAAAACCTTCAAAAAAATATAAAAAAATTGGGGGTTAGTTGACTTATGAAAATTTGGTAGTGGGCTAAGATTTTCCCAAAGAATTTGTGATAAAGGATGGTGAACCCTGAGCGAAAATATTCTAAGAAAAGGGTCACGTGCCCCTTAGAAGGGCCAAAAATTCGCCAACCGGCTATAGGCACTAGCAATTCCAAGTCCACAGTGGTATCTTCAAAAAGTGTGGAAAGTTCGAATGCAGTTATGGTAGAGTCGCAAAAGTTGTACACGAGGTCCTCGCAGTTTGGAGGACCCTCGCGATCGAAGGGAGAAGAGATTCCTAGTCCTATGAAAAATAGGCGTTTTAATTAGAGATGAATCCTACATGGATGGTATCGACAGTGATAGCACAAACAGAATATTTTCAGGAGTCAGAAAGGGCCAACAAAAGCCAACAAGGCCTAAGCTGACCCCGAGGCTACTCCATGGGATATATAGCCCCGGGACAAACTGTACCCTGGGGATGAAGCGCAATGCCTCGCCGCTAGGCTACGAAGCACGTCACGCCTCGTGGCCTGGCCATGAGGCAACGAGCCCCGTGCCCCAACCGTGAGGCCAAGGCACCGGGGTCACCCCTTGGTGCCCCTTACTCAATACGTGAGGCTTAACGCCCCTAGTAAAGAAGCGCATTTTCCCAAAACATTAACAACCCCAAAAAAAACTCTCTATGAGGGCGAAGAGGTCATAAGTTGAATCAATTAAGTGTTGGAGAAAAAACCACCATTTTTCACACTACTAGCATAACACTATGAAATGGGGAGTAAATGCAAAGGATTCCAAATTTACCTTGGTCATCTTGGCTTCTATCCATGGCTGGCTAAGGAAGAAAGCTCCTAGAGAGAGAATTTCCAAGAGAGTATTTTTTGAAAAAATGAATATATGAAAGGGTGTGACAGTAAAAGCCAAAGCCATCAACCAACTTATACTTAGACAAAAGTAGGTGAGGATCTTTTAAAGCCCCTAATGTTGTGTCACCCTGGACTGAATGGCGCGACCTAAGCAAAGTTACTGCTACTCCCAGATATCCCATTAAGGAAACCCGGGAGTGGGGGCCGATGTGCACCGAAAATATCTAAGGGCATTATGGTAATTAATCTACCCCCGGTTCCGACCGAGGTGCCTTATTAGGAATTTCATGTTAGATGTTTTGATGATGACAATTAGGACTTTCTGTAAGACCCCAAAATATGTAAGTTTGTTTTTAGCTTTGAAGCGTTAGATTTGTAATAGGCTTTGTCTTATTTTTATTCTAGATTGTTAGGTTGAGTTGTCTTAAACTAAGCATCTGGTATGTTCTGAGTGAGTTTATCAGAACTAAAGTTTGAAGACTCAAGCGCCTGAAGTCTGAATAAAGATGAAGATTCCAAGCGTCTAGAATGATTAGCTACACCAAGCGTCACCTTATAGGATTGAAGTAATTCAAGGATGAACAAGCGTTTATCAATGACTGATTTCACCTGAATTTATTCCTAAGTCCAGAAGCAGTTTAATGCAAATATTATCAATGCATTAAGTGCCAACGGGCAATGAATTCAAATGCATTAAATGCTGATAAGAGCATTAAATATGATAAGCAATTTCAGACGTACGGAGAAGCCACTCTATTGGACTGTCAACTATTCAAAGACTGCAGCACCAACTTTTGTGCAGCAGATTTTCAGGAAAAAGGACAAAAGTTGTTCACTCACGGAAGTGAGAGACACGCGCTCGTGCATGTGTCAAACGGACACTTTCTCCAAGAATGTCTATAAATAGGACTTCAACAATAAGACAAAAAAAATAGAACACGATTAATTTCCAAGCCAAGTTGCTGTTGCATTGAAGTCTCATTCCTTAAATTCTCAGAAAAGCTAGAATTTTCAAGAAAATATTCTCTTTGCTTTTCTTCAACTCTCGAGACAATCAACTAATATCTCAAGTATTCTTTTCAGAGAAACTCACAATACTACTGAGATATTCCTAATTGTTTGAACTTTATCAAAATCAAACAAACCTTTTAGAAAAACCCTTATCCAAGCCTCGCGATCTGTGTGAAGTCGAAGTTGGATACTAGCCATATTTCTGGGTGAAAGAAACAAGGGGATTGAAGTGATTTGGAGCAGAAATCTGTGTGATCAAGGAGCTCAAGTCATCAACATCCATCTGTCCCTAATTTGTAGAAGATTCTGTGTGATTCTTTGAGAATCATTTTAGTGGATTGCTTCCAAGTGTTCAAAGAGAAGATGGACGTAGTTGGGATTACACCACCCAACGAACCTTACCAATATTGTGTTCTTTACTTTACATTCAGTTTTTCATATTCTCATATCTTAAACTGATCAAGTAAAACTTAATCAAACACTAAGCAACTAAATATACTTTTTGCGACGCTAAAGCCTTTTTTCAAAAGAAAGACTACAAAAATCATTCCGCTGTGCTAACACTAATTAAAGAACGGAACGCTTAAACCTACTTGGTTAAAGTATTCAAATCTTGAAGTCTAAGTTAACTTTCTAAAAATAGTCTTCATCAGACGCTTAGCCTAAGCGTCTATATTTTAAATAAACGCTCAGTCAAGCGTCTACTTTTCAAGCGTCCAAAATCCTTTTTAATACGAATCTTTTTGAAGTCGAAAAAGACTTCAGGGTCTATTCAACCCCCCCCCATTCTAGACCCTTTCGTATGTCATTTGGGACCAACAAGTGGTATCAGAGCGGTTAAAGTTGATTTTTTTAAAAAAATTTCCAAGCATAATTGCTTGTTTAGATCCTTTTTCAAACTTAGTTGCTTTAGATTTTAAACATGGCATTTGCTAAAGTTTCCAAACTAACTGAGTCAAATTTTGACACATGGAAAGTCAAAGCATATACATATCTCTGTTCATGTGATGATGACATGTGTGATATTATTTCAGATGGGCCAATCAAAATATATAAAGTTATCACAAGAGCGCCTGGAGCCACGGAAGACACTCCAGATGGTTACGTTGAAAAACCGAAACAAGAATGGTCTCCAGATGAGCGTCGAAGAGATAATTTGGATAATGTTGATCGCAACGCTCTATATACGGCTATTGGTGAAAATGACAACCTATTTAACAAGATCAATTCGTGCAATACCACTAAAGAAATATGGGATAAGTTGGCTACAATTTGTGGTGGCTCAGCTCAGATTAAAGAGAACAAACTTTCCATTGCCAAGGAAAAGTTTAACGGATTTAAGATGCTACCCAATGAAACTTTAGAGCAATTAGATATAAGATTTATAGCTCTGGTTATAGAACTTACATCGTTGGGAATGGATTTACAGAATCGAGAAATGGTCGTTAAGATCTTTAGAAGTTTACCAAGTAAATTCTTGATGAAGACAACTGCTATGAGAGAATCAAATATGTTGGATCTCCTAACTCCAGAAGACGCCTTTTCAGAGCTCAAAGCATTTGAGTTTGAGTTAAATTCTGCTAGTGATGTTGTGAGTAGTCCGGTGATTGCATCTGGAGCGCTTATAGCATCAATCAAAGGCAAATCGGGCAATAAAGGAAAGAATTTAGATATCAATGAAGAAGAGGAGTTGGCTTGGCTGAATAGATTCAGAAAGTTCTTGAGATATGAAAAGAAAGGAAAAGGTTTCAATAATCAAGGACAAAGTTCATATCAAGCGCTTTCTCCGGTGCAACAACATTTTCAAGCGCCTCAGTATTCTGTTCCTTCACCCTAAGCGCCTGTTCAGTACCAAGCGTCTACTCAAAATCTCTCAGCTCCAGTGGTCTCAAAACCACACACTGCAAGGTTAACATATGAACAAAAGATGAAAACTAATCTTTGTTATAATTGCAGGAAACCAGGGCACTACCAGGCAAATTGCCCTTATCCAAACGTATCCAAGCCCTCAAGGTGGGATTACTTGGATAGAAACCAATTCAGGAGCAACCTTTGTCAACAAGGTTTGCTAGCGGAATCAGAACCAGCATCCGCACCTGAAGATTTAGTATCATCAGATGAGAGTAGTGATGATGACGAGCCATTAGATGATTCAGCGCTCATATGTCTCATGGCCAGAGATGATGAAGCGTCTCCTAAGGTAATCCATGAATTATCTATTCCTCTCTCTTATGATGAATTACTTGACAAAGTCTAAGAATACTACAATGAATGTCAAGAAGCTGCCAAAATATATCAAAACGATCTCGCTATTATCTCATCACTCACAAGAGATAAAGTAATGCTCAATGCAGAGTTGCAGGTTCAGCAACAGTGCATTGAGAAGAACCAATCGCTTTAGAATGAAATTATTCAATTAAAAAGCGATCTTGATATGATAGTCAAGAAAGAAGCTGATTTGATCACTAGACTTGCTAAATCAGAGCAGCTCATCTCATCATTGTCAAAAGCTTCTAGAAAGTTGGATAACGTGACTGAAGTAACTAAATTATTTGGTGAAAAGACCGATTCAGGATGCGATAAACTCGGTAAACAACCTAATAAATCTAATGTTACGGCAAACAACAAAAGAAATGGTGTTATCTTTGTTGAGAAAGGTTCACAAGGTCAAACACAAAATGAACCTAGCGACAATGGTAAGAGGCCCAATGAGAAAGTCAAAGCTGACTCAGGCAAGGGTAAGGCTAAGGCAAACGATTCACAAAGACAGGTCTATCCAAATGCTCAAAAGGTTAAAGATAAGTCTGACCATTGTGAATCAAGCACTAAGCGTCCAGTACCAAAAGTGCAACCCAAGCCAGTGCCAAGGAAATAGCAGCGTCAATATCCAAGATAGTCAAGATCATATTATCGATACTATGATGATTATGATTATGACTACTATTATAATCGAGGATATTATTATACACCCAAAAAACACACACAACACGTTGTGAAACCCGAAAGGGCCAGTATTCCTACCATGAAGACCAGGCAAATATGGGTTCCTAAAGTTCTAATTCAAACTAACAATGCTACTAATGTTAAAGGACCCAAGCAACAATGGGTACCTGAACAGAAATAAAACTTCCCTTTTGATTGTAGGTACCTAGAGCTAGAGCCGATACATCTGTGTGGTACTTTGATAGTGGATCATCAAGGCACATGACTGGTTCCAAAGATCTTCTGATCAACTATCGAGCCGCCAATGGTCCTCAGGTTGTATTTAGTGACAAATCTAAAGGTAAAACCAAAGGTATAGGTACTGTGCATAGGGGGAACATCATGATAAGTGATGTTTATTTTGTTGAGGTCTAAAGCACAATTTATTAAGCATAAGTCAATTTTGTGATAAAGGCTTTGAAGTCATATTCTCAAGTGACTGTTGCTATATAAATGATGCTAAGACTAAGTCTACTAAATTGAAGGGTAAAAGAACTAACAACGTATATTTGGTAGATTGGGGTTCAACAGTTGATAACAACCCAACATGCTTTGTTGCTAAAAATGAATCTAAAATGGGTTGGTTATGGAATAGAAAAATGAATCACCTCAACTTCAAAATAATCTCTCAGCTTATAAGTCAAAATCTTGTAGAGGGATTGCTAAATGGACCATTTCATAAGGATCGCCTTTGTGACGTTTGTCAAATGGGTAAACAAGTTAAATCATCATTCAAGAGAAAACCTCATCTATCTACCTCTGGAATACTTGAACTACTTCACATGGATTTGTTTGAACCTGTTCAAACGATCAGTGTAAGCGGTAAAAAGTATACTTTGGTGATAGTAGATGATTTCTCTCGATTTACTTGGGTGGAATTTCTTTCATCTAAAGATGAGATATGTGACAAGTTAACAACGCTTATTCGACAACTTCAAATATTGAAAAATCTTAAAGTTGCGAGAATAAGAAGCGATCACGGTACTGAGTTTACTAACAAGATTGTTGAGAAGTTTTGTGCAGAAAATGGAATACATCATAAGTATTCTGCTCTCAGAACTCCCCAACAAAATGGTGTTGCTGAGCGCCGCAACCAAACACTCAAGGAAGCCGCTAGCACAATGTTAGCAAAATCCAAGCTTGCTCCTAGGTTTTGGGCCGAAGCGATCAACACTGCATGTTACACTCAAAACCGTTGCATGATCAACAAACAGCATGGGAGAACTCCATATGAACTATGGAAGGGACGTAAGCCAAATATTTCATATTTTCACGTCTTTGGTTCTAAATGCTTTATCCATAATAATGGATCCCAAAGCCTAAAGACATTTGATCTTAAAGCGGATGAGGTAATCTTTCTAGGCTACACCAAGAATGGAAAGAATTTTTACATCCTAAATAAGATCAAATCGAAGGTTGAGGAATCTATTCATGTTGTTTTTGATGATGCTAACCAAGAACCGAGTAAGGTTAATGTGAATGATGTAGGAGTTGAAGATCTATGTCATCAAGCGTCTAAGATCACCATTAACGATGACAGTGACGACGATGATGAGATCTCAGTGCCACCTCCTAAGATTACTCGTGAGGTTAATATGAATAATATTGCAAGAAATGCTGATGATCATGAAGAGAGTGATCATCAAGCGTCTGTTCAACCTTTTAACCCTTTCCAACCCGATAGACTATAGCTGCGTGATAATCCACCTGAGCAAATTATTGGAGATATTGGAGCGCTTGTTAGGACTAGAGCCGCTACGTTCAATGAGGCTATGTTCGCAAGCTTTTTTTATCTCAAATGGAAGCAAAGAAAGTGGATGAAGCGCTAAGTGATCCAAGTTGGATTGAAGCCATGCAAGAAGAGCTTGATCAGTTTGAACGAAATAAGGTTTGGACACTAGTTCCAAGACCAACTCACCAAGGAGTTATTGGGACTAGATGGGTTTATAGAAACAAGATGGATGAGAATGGCATTGTGATAAGGAACAAGGCCAGACTCGTAGCTCAAGGATATTGCCAAGAAGAGGGTATTGACTTTGATGAAACATACGCTCCTGTCGCCCGTCTGGAAGCAATCTGCATGTTTCTGTTGGTCCTAAGTGGCATACGAAAGGGTCTAGAAGGGGGGGGGGGTTGAATAGACCCTGAAGTCTTTTTCGACTTCAAAAAGATTCGTATTAAAATTATGGTTTTGGACGCTTGAAGTGTCTAACGCTTAACTTAAGCGTTCACATAAAATCTAGGCGCTTTGGTGAAACGTCTAACGAAGACTGTTTTTAGAAAGTTTACTTAGATTTCAAGATTTGAATACTACAACCAAATAGGTTTGAGCGTTCACTTCTTTGATCAGTGTTAGCACAACAGAATGATTTTTGGAGTCTTCTCTTTGAAAGCTTTAGCGTCACAGAAAATATGATATGAAAATAGGTTTCTTAGCATTTGATTAAGTTTTACTTTATCAGTTTATGATATGAAAATATGGATGCTGAAAGTAAAGTAAAGTAAAGTAAAGAACAATATTTGTAAGGTTCGTTGAGTGGTGTAATCCCAACTACGTCCTTCTTCTCTTTGAACACTTGGAAGCAATCCACTAAAATGATTCTCAAAGAATCACACAGAATCTTCTACAAATTAGGGAGAGATGGATGTCGATGACTTGAGATCCTTGATCACACAGATTTCTGCTCCAAATCACTTCAATCCCTTTGCTTCTTTCACCCAGAAATATGGCAAGTATCCAACTTCGACTTCACACAGATCGCGAGGCTTGGATAGGGGTTTTTCTAAAAGGTTTGTTTGATTTTGATAAAGTTCAAACAACTAGGAATATCTCAGTAGTAATGTGGGTTTCTGTGACAAGAATGTTTGAGATATTGGTTGACTGTCTCAGGATTTGAAAAAAAGCAAAGAGAATATTTTCTTGAAAATTCTGGCTTTTCTAAGATTGTAAGGAACGAGACTTCAATGCAACAGCAATTTGACTTTTTTTAATTGTTTTCTCTGTTTGGCTTGTTGTTGAAGTCCTATTTATAGGCATTCTTGGAAAAAGTGTCCGTTTGACACATGCACGAGAGCGTGTCTCTCACTTCCGCGAGTGAACAACTTTTGTCCTTTTTCCTGAAAATCTACTGCACAAAATTTGGTGCTGCAGTCTTGGAATAGTTGACAGTCCAATAGGGTGGCTTCTCCATACGTCTGAAAGTGCTTATCACATTTAATGTTCTTATCAACATTTAATGCATTTGAATTAAATGCCCGTTGGCACTTAATGCATTGAGAATATTTGCATTAAACTCCTTCTGGACTTAGAAATAAATTCAGGTGAAATCAGTCATTGATAGACGCTTATTCAACCATGAATCACTTCTATCCTATAAGGTGACGCTTGGTGTAGCTGGTCATTCTAGACGCTTGGAATCTTTATCTTTATTCAGACTTCAGGCGCTTGAGTCTTCAAACTTTGCTTTCTGATAAACTCACTCAGAACATATCAGACGCTCAGTCTAAGACAACTTAACCTAACAATCTAGAATAAAAATAAAACAAAGCGTATTACAAATCTAACGCTCCAAAGCTGAAAACAAACTTACATATTTTGGGGTCTAACAAAAAGTCCTAATTGTCATCATCAAAACATCTAATATGAAATTCCTAACAATTTCCTCCTTTTAATGATGGCAATACTTACTTTTTTATAGTTCAAGAGTTAGACAGCCACAATAAAAGTTAGCTTTAATTAGATAAGGTTAGTTAAAGTTAGTTACGCTTCAGCGAGATGTTTCAGCTGAAAATTGCATTTTATATATATCAAAGATCACAAGAATTTTTACTAATAAATAAACAAAATATAAGAGACAAGAATATAGATAATGCAAATCAAAAAGCTTTAATGACTTGATCTAACTTTGTATCGCTTGGGCATTTCAGCTCGGATAGCTTCAGTCAGATTATCTTCCAAGGTCATCATCGCTTCATGATCTTTGTTGATTATGAGCTTGTTTTCTTCTTGTTGTCTCTTCTTGAAAGCAATAAAGTGTTTATCCCAATCAGTTGGATCAATACTAATATACCTTAGGCAAATTCTGAAAGTTCGGATGAAGTCAGACATCTGCCTCTCTTCAGCTAAAATTCTTGGATCTGAAGGTTCTGGAATAGATGCTCTTTGAAGAGGGATGTCAAACTGTTCTAACATTGCTCTTGTAGGCATTGGTAGATTTGGATATAGTGCTCTTGGAGGTTCCCTTAGTGTTCTACTAGGCGTTCCAGTAGAGTCACTTACTTTAAAAGCAGTTATCCAAGATGGGAGACTTAGCGCAGAAAGAGAGGTTAAGACTTGACGCTTAAGAGGCGGAGGCTCTTGAGCTCTTGAACTAGACGCTTTCCTCTTTTCTCCTTTCTTCTTCTCTTCCCCTTTATTGCCATCATCAGATTTGAGAAAATGTTCCGTAAGTAAACTGACCTGATGAGCAATATATAGAGTCTGTAATGTCGTCCAGACGCTTGTGGAAGCATTCCTGCAGTGCGAGAAGCTTGGCGCTGGTAGCATCATTCAGAGATGTCTCTAGGGTTTCGAGGCACTTTTCTAGCTCTTCTTTCATGGCTAGTTGATTGGCGTGAGTGGTATCATGCATGTTTTGAAAAACTTGTCTGCACTCACCAACAGCCGCTTGAGCTGAGCTACGTATATGAGCAATCTGAGCGCTCATAACCTGAGACCCAATCTTTGCCAAATCTTCTTTAATCCAGTGAAGGGATTCTTCATTTGGAGTAGCATGAGCACTGATATCCTCCAGAACGAATTTGAGCAAAGGACCAAAAGATTGACTCTCATTTGAGTGAACCGCTTGAGGAGTCAGTCGCTTGAATATGGATAAGTGTTTTAGAGAGTCAAGGGGAGCTCGATATGCTGGATCAAAGACAGTACCTCGTACGTCAAGAGAGAGATCCTCAGCAATATCAACAGCAACAGGTTCAGGAGCGTCAGGAATATCCTCTGGTTGAGACGCATGAATAGGTTCTTCAACAGACGCTGGAAAACTGGCAACTCCAGAAGTGGACACTTCAATTTCCTTAGCAGGGGCTTCCTCCAGCGCTGACTTTGTTTGGCGAAAGTCATCGAATTGGAAGTTCCAATTTGCTAAATCGGCAAGAGAAGTGGACGAAGGTTCCAAAAGTTCAGTGAGTCTGGATCTAGAACAGCAAAACCAAAAATAAATGTGCGAAGAGGACTATCAATGGCCCTGATGTACATGGGACCAATGATATCAAGCACATGATGCGGAAAGACTGTGGACGGCGCTTGACAGATAGATAAAATGGAATCTGGAGAGTAATTTCTAGAAAATCCAATCAAGCAGTCAGAGGGAAGAGACTTGAGACGCTGATCTTCAGGCACGTAAGCAGCATAGTACTCTTCTAAATATGGATAGATTGCTTAAGCTAGTCCCTGATTTCTTTCTAGCAGTGAGAGGACAAACTCATAATGATTGAGTACCTCTTTGCGGATAGAATGGAGCAGTGGATATCCTCGAAATGCATTGATGACGGAGCCATTCCATTGTCTGAAATTGGCAGTGAAGATTTTGTCGAAATGAGATAATGGAGTCATAATCTTCACCATCAAGTTCAAATTATTTTCGCAGTGGCTGGGAGCGAAATTCAGGCTAGTAATTTGAGTACTGCCGCTGGTAGACACTTGAGCGTTGAAATGTAGAGGAGTAATGGACAGTCTGTGAAGCTCTTGACGCATACATTGTTCAATTTGATGTCTAATTAGTGGGAGCTTAAGAACAGGTCCAACTCTCTGTTGACGCTTCTTTAGGCAATACTTGGCAAAATGACGCTTCTTGTCATGCATGCCTATGCCAAATAAATGGGGAGCTTGAACTAACTCTGTGAAGGTATATTGATGACCCATATACGCTTCAACCCAATTTACTTCGTTCATACAGTAATCTGTGCCAGCGTTGACAATAGCTCTAATGCCTTCATGGTGAATATCTCTGATAGATTCAAATCGATATCTATCGATCTGATAATTAGCATTCCAAACGCTATCAAAATATGCATCAACTTCAGTCTGGATCAGATCTGTGAGAGATTCGAGACGCTCACCAGCATGAACTGCTTTATTTTTCCATAGGCGAAGTGGATTGGCCAAAGCTAGATTTTCAGGACTATTCGCAATATGAGGAAAGTGTGTGTAGCCTTCTCGGTTCAATACTGCCTCTGATGGATTGAGAAAGCTAGGGCGAAGTGGCTCATACACACGAATATTGTAGTCTGTAAGAGCAAAACCTGTAGGCTTGCTGTGGCCATAGTCGAGGTAATACGCCAGATCCACATCACATCTAGGAGTTGTTCCTCCTTGTCTGTCTTGTTGAAGAATGAGAGAGGATGGTATTTGACCAGGAGTTTTTTGTAGTTCAATGGCCATATAATATTTTCTCTCAATTTCTGTCATCTCCGTGTTAAACACTATATCCCTGATTTTATTGTCGATGTCAATCAGCAGGGCAATCTCATTCTCAGTAGCAATATATCTGTCTTCATTATATCTGGCAGGAATGAAATCTTCTTCGAGTGCTGGGGGCATGTAGTTGATTGAATGATCAATCGTCTTCAGCGTGTCCAGTTGGAAGAAGTGCCTTGGTTTTGTAACGTCTTCATCAACGCTCTGACCTTCTGAGAATACCTCTGTTATAGATGTCACAGGGATTGATGACTGAACCTCTTTGAGAGCAAGTTCCTCAGTTTCAATTGCAGCAGCTTCTGCGGCAACCTCTTTGGCAATCGCCACAACTTCTGCCAACTCATCATCTAGGTGGACATTTGTTGACGCTTCAGCAGCAGCTGGAACTAAAGCTATAACATATGAACTATCCTCTATAAGAGCAGGATCTTCTACAGATGTAGGAATATCAACGCTGCGAGAAGAAATAAACTTACCCTGAGAGCTTATCTCAACGGCAACACTTTGAGCGCTTGGCTCAACAGCAACTTGAGCGCTAGGCTCAACAGCCGCAGGCTCTTCAGGAACAGGAGCAGCTCGACGCTTGCTTGTCCTGGAACGCTTGAAGATTTTCTTCACGTTGACTCCTTCAACGAGTTTTAGCGCTTGAGCAGGAGGAGCAGCAGCTGGTTCATCAAATTCAATTTGTTTAATAATTCCTTCCAGATTTCTCCGCTTGAGAGGTAACTTGTCCTGTGCATCCTCATCAGTTTCCTCATCATTCTTTTGAAGAGCAGGAACAGCTTGTGCCTTGGGCTTTCTAGGAGCCCTTTTCTTAGTAGCAGTCGGACGCTTCACAGCTTCCTCTTTAGCAGGACGCTCAGCCTCTTCATCAGACGCTTCACGTACAGTTTGACGCTCAGAAAGTGGTTTAGCGGCACCACCAACTTTGGGAGGATTGAATAGATTGGTCAGAATCCTTCTTCCCAAAAACTTAATCTTATTCAAAGCGAGACCAGATGAGTAAACACAATCTGACCTGTACAGAAGGTCACTCAAAACAAGTCCATATGGTTTATTAGGGGTGTTCAGACAGTGCCTAAACCTTCCAAAGATGTACTCACTCCAGTTGATTTTGAGAGAGAGAAGTATAGCAGTCATCATCTGAAATTGTGTGCGGTTGACCTTATCAAACGTGCCCACTCTGCATTCAATAATCTTACTGCAGAAATCAGGCAACAATCTATACTGAGATACCAGATCTTTCTTTCCAAAGTGCTAGGTGTAGGGTACACCATTGTACGCCCTCATAACTGCCCATGCTTTCTTGATTTGTGCCAGAGTGACACTATCCAGTGCATCACCATCATTAGGAAGATTAAAGTTCTTTGCAATGGAGTCAGCAGTCAACACAAATTCTTTTGCTGGCTCTTTCTTGGACATAGGGAGGAGGCAAGAGATAGACTTCTTGTCCTCCGAGAGTTTTGCAGTCCTCCAGAATGTATCAACTTCCGTCGGAAATAAGTATGAGTACTGTGTTAAGAAATTCTTGAGTCCAGCCTTTGTAACAGTATCCATCATATCATGTAGTGCTCGATTGCGCACATACTTCTTAAGGGTAGATAGAGACCTAAATGATGTAATAAAAGTTCAAGACATAAAATAATGATTCAAACATTTATCGTATCGACAACTAATATGTTAGTAAGATGCTTAATCATACCTCTCTATAGGATACATCCATCGAAATTGAACAGGCCCAGCTATCAATGCCTCTTTCGCCAAATGTATAGGTAAGTGTTCCATTATGTCAAAGAAGGATGGAGGGAAAATCTTCTCAAAGTGACAGAGTGTAAGGGCAATTCTATCTTGGATTTTCTCCAGATCAGATGTTGAGTTCATCTTAGAGCATATTTTCCTAAAGAAGTTGCTTAGTTCAATTAGAGCATCAACAACATTCTTAGGTAATGCTCTATGTGCAGCAATTGGAAGTAATTTTTGCATGAGAATGTGATTATCATGGCTTTTTAGACCCCAAATGTTATGTTTGTCTAACTGCACATGACGAAAAATATTGGACGCATATCCATCAGGAGGTCTTAAGCTCTTTAACACGCTACAAAATATCTTCTTTTCATTACTACTCATTGTAAATGATGAAGCAGGCAAATAGAAACCTCCATTAGGTCTTTGAATTGGGTGTAAAGGACTTCTAATTTTCAAACGCTGGAGATCCTTCCGAGCATTTAGATTGTCTTTTGTTTTACCTTTGGCACCTAATAGTGTAAAGAGTATGTTGTCGCACACATTCTTCTCGATATGCATGACATCAAGATTGTGTCGAACAAGATTTCCAGCCCAATAAGGTAACTCAAAAAAGATACTTTTCTTTTTCTAAAGAGATTTTGCATTTTGATCAACTTTTCTTTTCTTTGCTGAACGTTTGTCATTTTTCTCCATCCATCTCTTTTTTAAATCCTTCTTTTTGTATTCAGTGGGCATATGCTCCAGTTGTTGTAATAACTCCATCTCTGAAAGTGGACTAGGCTTCTGACTTAGTTCCAATGTCCCATCAAATGATACTTTATCCCGACGTAACTTATGCCCGGTGGATAAGAAACGACGATGACCACAATAGCAAAATTTGTGCCCATTCTTCAAATATTTGGATCGTGTCTCAAGACCACAATTAGGACAAGCAAAAACACCTCTTGTACCCCAACCGGATATGTTGCCATAGCCTGGAAATCACTAATTGTTCATAATAAAGCGGCATGCAATTGGAAAAGCTGATCACTTGAAGCGTCATAAGTCTGGACTCCAGTATTCCACAACTCCTTTAATTCATCAATTAAGGGTTGCATGTACACATCAATTTTATTTCCTGGTCCTTTAGGTCCATCAATAATAATAGATAAAATAAAGGAAGATTGCTTCATGCAAAGCCAGGGAGACAAATTATATGTCATAAGCACAACCGGCCAAATACTATGACTAACATTCATTGTTCCAAATGGATTGAATCCATCTGTTGCTAAGCCAAGTCTAACATTTCGGATGTCGTTTGCAAAAGTTGGATTTCTCTCATCAAAATTCTTCCATGCTCGGTTATCAGCGGAGTGCCGGAGTACTCCATCATCTATACGTTCCTCAGCATGACATCTCATAAAAGATGATGTTTTTGATGACATGAATAATTTTTGGAGCCTCGGCTTTAAAGGAAAGTACCTCATCCACTTTGTTGCCACCTTTAGGGCATCATCCTTCTATCTTAATTCACCGCAAATTTCACATTTTTCAAGTTTCCCGTCTTCTCCTCTAAATAGCATGCAATTATTTGGACATGCATCAATGATCTGACATGTGAAGCCTAACTCAGTTGTTATTTTGTTAGCTTCATAATAGTTAGCCGATAAGTTTACATCGTCAGGGAATGAGTCCTTCAACAATTCAAGTAGTAAGTCCACCGAATTGTTAGACCAATGGCAAAGCACCTTTAGATGCAACAATCGAGCAATGAAGGACAATTTTGTTTGCTTTCTACATCCTGAAAACAATTCAGTCTCCGCATCTCGCAATAATTTAAGAAACCTCTTTGTTTCTTTATCAGCTCCATTCAAATTTTCAAAGTCAGATTGCTGACTATTATCCATATTTACATCTTTGTTAGGAATTCTTAGTGCATTACGCAACATACTTGCCATATCGTCCCTGGAATCTGATTGGGTAAACTCTACACCTTCATTTCTATGAAGTGGAATATATGCTTCACCGTGACAAGTCCAATTCTTATATGTAGGATCAAATCCGTCCCGAAGACAATGTAACATCACATCTTCACGAGTCTTGCTAAAGCAATTACGACATTTTCTACAAGGGCAACATATTCTAGAACTATCTTGTTTACCCAAGAATGCAAAATCTAAGAACTTGACAAATCCGTGGACATACTCATCAGATACACGGTAAGATAAATCAATTCACTTTTTGTCCATTTCAAGAGCCTTTACTTGTTGACTGCTTCACGCGATCATACATGTAATTAAAAGAAAGAGGATTTATATTCTTCAATACATTGAAAATTACAGTTTCATAATGTTTATCTTCCTCAATGGTTATTTAATAATACCAAATTTCAAATTTAATAGAATACTCTCATATCTTTGTAATGCATATATAATTTTCCTGTTTCACACATTCAATTTTTTAAGCTTTTTTTATGTTGCTATCTATTTTATGTAAGATACACCGTAATACACATTCGTAAGGAGAATTTCATATATTTGAAATATCTTAGTATTACCTGGCACACTATCGGTTATGGTGAGACACTTGGTGCTCCAATCTAGACGGTCTCAACTTTTCTCTCTAGGTTAGTGTGAAGTGGGCCTTGCTTCAGTGTCGACGGTCTCAACATCCTTTAATGGGTAATTCAAATATAAATAATTAAAGTATATTACTTTCAACACTTATGTATGTACTACAATTTAGAACTGATATTGACCTTAAAAAACTATTTGAACCTCTATTCTGAAATGCATCCAAAGCTAAATTTCAGTTGCAATTCTGCATTTCAGAACATACTTGCAAATATAGTTATGTTATGAATCTGAATAGAAACTGAAAGTGTTCTCAACTTATGTTCTACATTTCAAAAACAAATACAGCATATGTATGACAAAATTAATACCATCGCTGAAGACGAGAAGTATAATCACCATGCTAAATATTTCAACTCCAAGTAACCTATAATAAAAAGAGGAGCAATTAGCAAATATTTTATATAAAGTAAAACTATATTAAATAAACTGAAATTGGAGTGATGCGCGTGGAACACTAGAATGTAATTAATCATTAACATTAGTAACTAGTTTTAGTTTCAAAATTTCAGTATGACATAGTTGTCCAAATACAAATGTCAATTCTCCAACCAAATACATATCCTAGTAGCCAATCAACCTCAAAACTCTAATGTATATGTTAACTTAATGCATATATATATATATATATATAGACACACACACACACACACTAGCTTTCATGCTCAATGTAATAACACTTTGATAATACATTTTTAATAACTTTAATAGATAATACTCTTTTAAGTCTTTTGACTTGCAACCAAGAAATTAAATTAATATATAAAAGGATAAGTAAATGTTAAGTTCAATTTTTTATAGATTCTAGTCTTCCATATCTTAAGTTGCAAATTTTTACAAACTTTAAAATTTTTAATATGTCAAGTTGCATATAGTGCCTCAACTTTTCGTCTCCTTATCTCAAGTTCTTTAGCCACTTCGTGTAATCTTCAATTATCCCCAATTCTATCACATTCAATTTCTTTTTCTTGTACCCATTTTACAAATTATCTATTTGAAGATTGGCATAACTCTAAAATACATATGCTAAATCAGAAAGAACTTACTGGCAGACAGTGTTTTACCTCGGTAATTCATTCTTTAAACTCCTTTATTCGCAATAATGCTCATCATTACATAATTGAGCGAAATTCCAGTTGACTTAATCAACATGCATGACTACGGTCCGTGAGTGCATGTGTTGCATGCATGTCCAGGTAATATTATTCATTCTTGGGGTGTTTACTTATACGGACAAAATTTTTGTGAATTATTTTATATTATTAATTTAATTTTCCCATCAAATTATGTGGTGATACCAAGAATATAGTCAAACCACAAGTCTATATTACGCATTTTTCCACAATACTCTCCATCTACAGTTGGAAATAATTTTGAAAATAACTTCTTCGCTGGATATAAGGGGCAGCAAAAACACAAAATGATCACTTTTATATGATCATGCACAACAAAAAATTTAAGTCAATTAGTCAAATAATCTAACTCTCACTCTAATTAATTGGACAATTATGGGAAGATAAAAAAATAATTAAACTTAAATAAGTTAAGCAGAAGAACCTTTACCTCCAAAAATTTCACACAAACAATTAATTCCTTCAAGATTTCAAGCCAAAACATTAAATATAGGTAGATGTCAAATATTTATATAATATAGTGCACACAAATTATATATAATAAGTAAATCTAAGTTCTGCTACGCTGTTCAAAGCAAAAAAAAAAAAAAAACTAAAAAAACCAAATGTATCAAAAGAATGGTGCAAAAGCATGGGGATTGGGGACAAAAGCAAAAAGAAGTAAAATTGTACCAGTAGAAGGTTCCATAGATATTAAAGGAGATATATATGTTTCATAAACCCCTGCTCCAAATAATCCGCTATTATTTCTGGAAAATCACCCATAAAACTGAAAAAAAATTAGATCAATGGTAGTTGGAGCCCCAATGGAAAATCACCCATAAAACCAAAGGTGAATTTTTCTACACCTCTGGCCTGAAATACTTTACAGAGTCCAGATAAGAAAGGTAAACTCTGCGCTATCTTCAAAACATGGGGATTTTCATATGGGTGTGTAGAAAAACATGGGAATTTTCATATGGGTGTGTAGAAAAATTCACCTTCGAGAGTGAAATTAGAGAAAATCAGTCATGTAATTGAAGCCCCATCTTCAAAATACCTCCTATTTACTCCCGTGTGTAGAAAAATTTACCTTCAAGAGTGAAATTGGAGAAAATCAGTCATGCACATGGAGCCCCATCTTCAAAATACCTCCTATTTACTCCCGAAATTTTGTAAATACGGGAAGAAATTGCTATGAATGTAAGAGAAATTTTTGTGAGAAGAAAGGAATGTGGGTTTTGTGAGAGAAGTGGAAGAGATTTTTTGATATCAAAGAAATGAAAAAATAACTTGTGTCTGGGAAGTGAAAGAATTGGGAGGGAAAGCATTTTTGGAGCCAACACTTTGAGTACACTTCTATATATATAACACGTCACAATATTTACTCTTTTACTACGTACAATATATCGTACTAAATAAAAGTTTTTATTACGCGTTGCTGTCATAGCAAAAGCTCAAAACTATGTCGTTTTGATATTTCTTTTGCTACGCGGTCACTTTCGTAACAATTGACCACCTTTTGGAATGAGGTTTTTGTCGTAGCAAAAGGATCCGTCACAAAAAGCTATTTTTCTTGTAGTGTATCCTATCTGATTGTTCAACAATGGTGGATTTCAGATCGCTTTTACGCCAGGAGCTTTGCTTCTTCAAAATTTAGATTTTCCTGGTACAAGGCTTGTAAATCAAGCTCTAATTGGAGCTGCAAACTATATTTCGTGGCCCCGTTCCATGAAAATTGCACTAGCTTGCAAGAACAAGCTAGGTTATTTCAATGGAGATCTTCTGAGGCCTGAAGATGGAGATCCAAGCCTTGGACAATGGGAGCAGGTAAATATATGGTGATTAGGAGATTTTCTAGTAGCACTAGCTCTAGAATTTTTGGATTAAGAAAGGCTATTTCTACTTGTAATCAAGAGAACATGAGTATAGAGGCCTATTATACAAAGATCAAACAACTATGGGACAAATTGGAAACAATGACCAATATGCCTACTTGTAGAGGAAATTCTCATTGTGAAGTATTGAGAGCATGGGAGAGTCAACAAGAAGAACAAAAACTTATGCAGTTTTTGATGGGGCTAAATGATTCCTTTAAGCCATTAAGGGGGCAAATTCTGTTGATGATTCCATTGCCTAGTATAGATGATGCTTATTCAATGGTTCAAGAAGAAGAGAAACAAATGGATATGACACATTTTATGCCCACAGATGAAGTGAATACTATTTTAATGGCTGGGGGCCCAAATACATAGCCAAGAGTTTGGAATAATGTAAATGGAAATGGGAAGAAACATAAACAGTCACACTTATACTGTGATCATTGCCAAAGGACAGGGCATACACAATCAAATTGCTTTAAGCTACATGGCTTCCCGACACGCCAAAGGGTAGACAACAAACTGGTTTCCCTCACAAGCCTCAGTCTAACCATGGTTATAATGGACATATGGTGTAACAGGTCACAACTCACAATGGGAATTCTATGAAAAATGTTGGTGAATTCATCAATGATGATAAGTCTTCTCAGATTTTATTCTCTAATGCCAGTACTTCTGCACATCATACTCCTCAGCTCACACCTGATCAAATCACTCAACTCATGAAACCACTCATCCACTCAATCTATGCATGAATCCTCACATCATCTAGCAGGTATAAGCTGCTGCTTCTCTGCTTCTTCTAGCTCAGTTACTTGGATAATTGTTAGTGGTGCTACATACCACATTACACACTGTTTCTCTATGTTAGAGTCCCCACAACAACTTCACATTCCCCATTTGGTCACTTACCTGATGGAAATTCTGCCCAAGTAACACACACAGGCACCGTCACTCTTAATTCCAATATCACTCTTCACAAGGTCTTGTATGTATCTTCTTTCAAAAATAATTTGCTATCTGTCTCACTTTCAATTCCGATACTTGCTTTATGCAGGGCCATTTGCTGAAGAATCCTATGGATATTGGTAAACAAATGGGTGGCCATTATTGCCTTACTCCTCAATCTTTTGTATGTCATAGTTCTAGTTCAATTCCTTTGAATAAACCTAAGATTTGGCACAATAGATTAGGCCATACTTCTTTTGACAAACTTAGACATCTTTCCAATGTCATTTCTTATTTTTCTGTTGTAAAACACTTGGAATGTACTATATGTTCTATTGCAAAGCAATCTAGATTGCCATTTAATAAAAGTGATTCTTTCACATTCAATATCATTGATCTTGAGCATTGTGATGTGTGGGGCCCTTACAAACATACTACTCACTATGGACATAGATATTTCTTAACAATTGTTGATGATTTCTCATGATACACTTGGTGTCATCTTATGACCTCTAAAGGAGAAGTTGCTTCTGTCATTCAAAATTTCTTCAGCTTTATTCTCAATCAGTTCAATAAATTCATCAAAATCTTTAGATCAGATAATGGGTCAGAATTCCTTAAACCACACTCTCGCTTCTTTCTTTACTCAACATAGGATTTTATATCAAACTAGCTGTACCCATACTCCTCAGCAGAATGGCATACCTAAGAGGAAACATAGACATATCCTTGAAATTGTAAGAGCCCTCAGATTTCAAGCCTCATTACCTATTCAGTTTTGGGGAGATTGTGTTACTACTGCCACCTATATCATAAACAGATTCCCCTCCTCTATTCTTCATCATAAATTTCTTTTTGAACTCTTATATGGACATGTCCCCTCTTATACTCACATGAAAGTATTTGGTTGTCTATGTTTTCATTCAACAATTGCTCATAATAGAGATAAATTTGAGCCAAGAGCCACACAATGCATCTTCATTGGTTATCCCACTACTCAAAAGGGCTATAAAGTTTTAGATCTTGCTACTCATAAAAGGTTTGTCAGTAAGGATGTTTCTTTTGCTGAAATAGTATTTCCTTTTGCTCACACATCATCTTCTCCTACTGTCCTTCCCTATCCCACTAACTCTATTGAATTTGATCCCACTCACATTGATCCTCCACCTCACACTTTGCCAACTTCATCCCCTCATACCACTTCTATCCCTCAAATAACTTTCTCTGATCCCACTCCTCTAGTGACTAGGCAGTCCACTAAGCCTAGAGTCCTTCCTTCTTGTCAAAAGGACTATATTTGTTCTTCTCACAATGCTACATCTAGCACTGGTTACCCACTTTCTCACTTTCTTTTCTTCACTTTTACTCCTCCTGCTTATTTTTCTGTTACCCTTAACACTGAAATCCACCCTGAACCTACTTGTTATTCTCAAGCTTATAAGATCCCTCAATGGAGAGAAGCCATGACACTAGAGATTAAAGCCCTAGAAGACAATCACACTTAGTATGTCACCAACTGGCCTCCTGGAAAACCCACTGTTGATTGTAAATGGGTATATAAAGTAAAGTACAAATCAGATGGTACTCTTGAAAGGTATAAAGCTCATTTGGTTGCTAAGAGTAAACTCAAGCTGAAGGAATCAATTACCATGATACATTGGCACCTGTAGCTAAAATAACCATTGTCAGAACCCTCTTAGCCATTGCTGCTTCAAAGGGTTGGGTTTAGCCCAGTTAGATGTTAATAATGCTTTTTCCTACATGGTGATTTAACTGAAGAAGTTTATATGGACTTACCTCCAGGTTTTTTTCCATTCAGGGAAGATACACTAGACCTGTGTGCAAGTTGGTAAAGTCCCTATATGGCCTTAAACAGGCTTCAAGACAGTGATTTGCTAAATTCTCCACTACACTGATTGAAATTGGTTTTATCCAGTCCAAATGTGATCACTCTCTATTTACTAAATCTGATGGGTCTAACTTTACTACATTACCAGTCTATGTTGATGACGTAGTTATGACAATGACCAGTCACAAGCTGATTGAGGAATTGAAGGTGTTTTCAGACCACAAATTCAAAATAAAGGATTTAGGAGAACTTAAGTACTTCCTTGGCTTTGAGATACCCAGGACTAAAGATGGAGTATACTTGAATCAAAGAAAATATGCCCAAGATATACTCTCTGATGCTGGACTCCTAGGATCAAAACCTAGCAACATTCCAATGGATCAGAATCATAAGTTAAACAACATTGATGGAGAAGAATTGGAAGATCCTTCAGTATATAGAAGGTTGGTTGGAAGATTAATTTACCTTACTATTTCTAGACCAGATTTGGCTTACTCAGTCCATATTTTGACCTAGTTCATGGCAAAACCTAGAAGTCTTCACTCTACATATGGCTTACAAAGTAATGAGGTATGTCAAGGGCACCATTGGTCAGGGATTGATGCTTCCTGCTAATTAGAATTTGAAGTTAGAAGCTTTTTGTGATGCTGATTGGGCCTCATGCCCAATCACAAGGAGATCTGTCACAGGATATTGCATCAAGCTTGGAGAGGCCCTTATATCATGGAAAACCAAGAAACAAAGCACTGTTTCAAGGTCTTCTGCAGAATCAGAATATAGGTTAATAGCTGCTGTTTGCTGTGAATTAACATGGCTTTTGAATCTATTGAAGGAGTTGCAGGTAAGTAGTTTGACACCAGTTCTTTTATCTTGTGATAGCCAGGCTGCTCTTCACATAGCATCTAATCTAGTCTATCATGAAAGAACAAAACACATTGAGCTTGATTGCCACCTTGTTAGAGAAAAGCTTCAAGAGGGAATGATTAAGCCAAGTTATGTACATACAAAGCAACAGGTTGCTGATTTGTTCACTAAATCCCTTGGAAAAGCTCAAATGGATTTCTTTCTAAGCAAGTTGGGAGTTTGCAATTTACCACAACCTCCAACTTGAGGGAGGATGTTAAAGTATAGATATTTTGAAATATTTTATTCAAAGGGCATTTATGTAAATAAGAAGAGTTAGTTAGACGATTAAGTATAGTTAGCTAATTAGCTTAGTTAGTAAGCTTTCCTTCTCCAGCTAATCTAGTCTATAAATAGATTTGTACATTGTATTTTTATTTTAACAAGTTGAATACAAAAATAAAGATCTTTTCTTTCTTCCTCTCAAATGCGATCCATGTCTATCAAAATTAACAGTGACCCAAACCAAGCTAAGTGGCCATAAATAGCTTGAAAGAGCACGATTAGTTTGGTGATGGGGAGGACTGCGTGTGTTGGAGAAGAAATGTGCCTTGAGAGCTCGATGCAGGAGCAGATTGGGGGCTAATTGAAGGTACGAGACGCGTGGGAAGGAGAATAAAGGTGTCAGGCTGATGGTGGTTGGAGTTTATGGTAGCAGAGAATGAGAGACCTGAAGGAGTAACATTTGGTGAATCAGTTGTTAACTACTGATTAATTGATGATAAATCTTCTAACATAATTATGTTGTTGTACATTTACTTAGGAAAAATGAACCTATAATTGTTTTTCCAATTTTATTAAGTAATCATTTGTAAGTTAAATTTGGAACTTAATCCGAAACATAATATATATAGAGAGGGTAAAACTCAAAAGAACAAACTAAATTCAATCTGGAAATTCTTACGTAGATAGTCCTTCAATATAGATTGTTGATGGAAAATTAGACCGTAATGATGACCGTACAATTTTTTATATTGGGCACCTGATCCAATCAACACACGCAGCCCAATATAAATGTCAAAGTTATTTACTATTTATTATTTCATTTTGATGGAAAATTAGACCGTAATGATGACCGTACAATTTTTTATATTGGACCCAAGACCTATTGGTCTAGTGGTATCTACCTCCCACTTTATGTGAGAGGTCCTGGGTTCGAATCTAAACTGTCACAAGTTGTGGCTCTCCTCTTCTTTATGGAACTAGATAGAGTCTTTGTGGCTCAGAATTATAACTATCAACTCGGATTTGTCGAGTTAGATATATAAAGTATCCCCTACCTCTTGAATTAAAAAAAAAATTATATTGGGCACCAGATCCAATCAACACAAACAGCCCAATATAAATATCAAAGTTATTAACTATTTATTATTTCATTTAGAGCTAAGTTAAGAGATATATAGAGTGTGTTTTTTTTTTTTCTTTTTGAGAATATATAGAGTGTTTAGTTCAACGTACAGTATAAATTCCAATTTCTTTTATTCGATAAAAAGAAGCTTGGATAAGGTGACTCCCGCAAATAATCATAACACAATTCTTATCCTAGATACATCTGATAATAGCACTATTACGGGATATTATAGAAAAAATAAAAAAATAATTATTTTGATAGTTACATTGCAATCAATCATTCAGAAAAGTTTATTCTGTATTGAATTTGGTCGAATTTAAACAAACCACGTCACATTTGAATTACGATGATTGGTGACGTGAAAAAATTACTAATCAATATTGCAATCGTGTAATTAATTGGATATGATTGCAAAATGACATGATTAAAATATCCAAAGAGAAAACATTATTTGCATATTCCCTGTTAAAAAAAAAAAAACACTTCCTTTCAGCAATTTATTAACATCTTGATAAGATGTTCCTCCACGGCCAATTATATAAATTAATTGGCATAGCACACTTGATGCATGTGTAAAATAAAAAAAGTTTAAGAAACATCAATTGATATAAAATAAAATAATTTGATATTTAATTTTTGAATAAGTATCAATGAAAAACATATGAGAAATGACATAATAAATGGGGGGAGGAGGGAGAACATGAATAATGGAGACGAGAGAAAATGTGAGAGCAATAAGAAAATCTTATTTGCATTATCTCTCCTAATATTTCGTATCTAAGAATAATGTGTGAGAAGAAATAAGAAAGATAAAGCAAAAATAAGAAAGAGAAAGCAAAATATAAGATAAAATCTAAAAGAAAAACATACCTAGAACACTAGTCAAATTTTTAAAAATCTAATGACTTTACCAAAATTTGACAGTTCCAGTCCTAAGTAATTCTAACTTGCTTTTTTTTTTTTTATCTAACTTGCTTTCTATAATAGTATAGATATGTATGACATGTTAATGAAGAAACAACAAACCCAATATAAGTTGGAATAATTGAATTCACATAAATGGTTAGATGCAGACCACATAATCAGCAAAGATTTTCAACCAAGTGTTGATAAATGATAATGTCAATAATATAACCTTTGATAGAAATTGAAATCAGATATTGAATAGGACAAAGAGAAAGCCTAGATATTAAAATCCATGCACTTGCCCTTTCCTTAGCTTGATTGGATTTTTCATTGAATTACAGCTGCTGATAGCATAAAAGGCCATTTTCTTTAGTCAAAAAGTACAATTTGATCTGTCTTTGTGAGCTACACAACAACAGCAGGAAAAGGGCAAAAAAACACAGTCACAGTGCTTGACAATGTGAAAGAGTTTTTTCACTCTGCAAACTACAAACTACAAATGGTTCCAAACAAAATATAGAAAGCAAAAAGTGAAGAATTTAATGTAGAAATGAAGAGTATATCGGGCCATACGAGAAATTCTACGACATATACCACGCAGAGGAATGACAATTCTAATACTTTCCACAGAACATCGACAAAAAGTTCAATCAAGTTGAGAAACTTCAGAGCATTTCATTTGTCGACCGTGTTGCTCGACTATGATAGGCCCCTACTAACATTAATTACGAAGGAGGACATACATACTTTTACTTTGGTGACATGATGATTGACACTCATTAAACAAATACCAAGAATCTGGTTTTCTGTTTAGTAACAAGGTTCTGTTAGCACTTTTGCTTATCAGTTATGCAAACTGACTAAATTAATGACAGTAAAACCTTGAATATGCATGCAAAGTTAGAAGAAAGTCGTTAGAAATTTTCAGCATTCAAATGAGCAACATCATTAAATTACGTTTCTGGATTTTATTAAGCCCGATTCACCAAAAGACCAGAGAAAAAGGTGTTAAATGAGATATATTATCAAATTAACTTGGAATATGTCAAAACTGTTAGATGAAAACTCTGTAGGGAACTTGTACTACCGAATAACATATTTATAGAGATATGTGTATTTGGTAAATAAGAAACCTTATCTATAAACAAGGAAAAGATAAATAAAAAGAAACATAAGGAAACCTAAATTAACATAAATTCTAGAAAGATAGGGAAAAATATTATATTATCTAACACTCCCCCACAGTCGAAATGTGAGAGTCTTGAACATTGAGATTGGACCAAAGAAATCCGGTCATAGAGAAATTGAGAAGAAGACAGTGACGAAGATAAAAGGTGGCGGCGGTGGCGGCAACTCCAAATCCTCGTTTTTCAAGAGTGAGAGGCGACAATTAACAAAACTAAAGGGGGTGGGGGGGGGGGGGGGCGGCTAAGCACGGCCAAAGAGAGGGCGGCAATAGGAAAACAATAAGAAGAGAAAATGAGATAAGGGAGAAGAAGATGGTGACGGCAGTCATAGGAGAAAGAAAAAAAAATTAGATAAAGAAAAACTAAACTAGACAAGGAGCGTTGGACGGAGACGACGACTTGAAGGTGGGGCGAAAGCGAGAGATCGAGGGACCATGACTCGAAGCCATGACTCTGATATCATGCTTGATTAGAGAAAACCCCGTAAGGAGCTTGTATTACTAAATAACATATTTATAGATACACATATACTTGATAAACAAGAAATCCTATCTATAAACAAGGAAAAGATAAATAAAAGATAACATAAGGAAACCTAAATTAACATAAATACTAGAAATATATTATATTATCTAACAAAAGCAAAATGAGAACAATAACTTCGAGCTTGTTCAATAGGAGTTTGAAATATCTTGTAAATATACTCAGTGGAGATGTTAACCAACTCCACCTCCCCCGAAGAAACACAATAATGAGACGTTCGTCCGTTTGTATTATAGGTTTTCACTTACTTTCTTTAGATAAATGATGATATACCCATCCTTTCAAACTTACATTGAACTTTATCATCGGCCTTCATGATTATAATAAATTTCTTCATCCAAGTTGAAAGTTGGGATACATCCAGATAGAGACCCAATTTCTTCATTGGAACTCGGAAATTGGAAAGGTCGATCTTCTTCCTGCATGGGTTATATCGTCCTGTTTCAACATAATTGGGATGATTTTACCTTGATATCAACATGCATAATAGTGAAGTGTACAAACATGAATGATAAGTATTAAGAGCCCATACAGCATTATATGTAAAAAAAGGCATCAATTATTCTTTCTCGTTTTACCAAAAAACTAATTTGTGATACAATCTAACCATGTATACTAGGTTATACAATTAGAATACTTATACAAATGATTTTTCTATTTTTCCAAGTAATCAGCAGCACCAGAAGCTGACATCCGGCCATATCTGAGCAGTATTTATTTCGCTTTTTTAAATTTATTAGGTATTAAATTAAGAATTGAAAATGAAATAGTAATGTGGTTTATACGGAAAAATTGCATTTTTGGTACACTAATGTAGCCTGCATGTTTTTTTGGTATACTAATATTGGGGGGGGTGGGGGGTAGCAATTAGGGTACATTACTGGTAAAAAAATTGGCAATTTTGGTACATATCGCCGGAAATTGCTGACGTGGTCGCCGGAAAATGTCAAAATTAGGGATTTTCCAAAATGGACGGAAAATTGATGATGTGGCTGCCAAATGGAAAATGAATTAATGACATGGCGGCCAATTGGACAAAGTTTAAAAGTTTTGCTACTTGGGAGATTTGAAACTTTGAGCTAAGAATTAATAGTTCCACCACTACACCACGTGCCAACTTGATCTTTTTAGCTTCAATTCATGTACTTATAACATTACATCAATCTATGACTTATCAATATTATTTTCCAAAGATTACAAAATCTCAAAAAAAAAAAATACTAAAAATACAAATACATATAAACATTTAAAAAGCAAACATATTTAAGTAGTAGAGAGTTTACAAAATTAATATTTTAAAAATTTATGGACTTAATCATCCTTAGCCTTCTAATTAAAAATTTATCAATTGTAGTTTCATTACAAATTTCTTAATCGTCCTTAGCCTTCTAATTAAAAATATATATTATCCATATATGTGATAATTAAAATAATTGTATATTTTATGATAAACTTGAGATAAAGTAATTATATACTCGAAACATAGAATTTCTCTTTGTGTACATGGATTATTAATTATATCTTTTAGTGTATATATGATTATAGTAATTATATAAATATTAGTATAAATACTTTTATATAAAATACTAATAATTACATATTACTAAGGGATATACCAAAGTAATGGTATAAGTATCTAAACTAAAGTCAATTATAACAAGTTATGGCATGTGGTGGAGTAGCAAAATTTTTTAACTTTGTCCGCTTGGTCGCCATGTCATCAATCTATTGTCCACTTAGCCGCCATGTCATCAATTCATTGTCCACTTGGCAACCACATCATCAATTTTCCCTCTATTTTGGAAAATCTCAAATTTTGACATTTTCCGGGGGCCACGTCAGCAATTTCCGGCTATATGTACTAAAATTGCCAAGTTTTTGACCAATAATGTACCCAAATTGCTACCCCCATATTAATATACCAAAAAACCGTTTAGGCCACATTAATGTACCAAAAATGCAATTTTTCCTGGTTTATAAGCATATGCTGCCTCGTTCAGTGTAAAACACTGGTTCACTGTAAAATATCCCAATTTAAAACAAGCTTCATCAATCGCCGAATATTTTGGCAACACGTGTGGTAAACAAACCTACTACGCGTATGTTCATTCCTCCAGGGAACATGCAACTGCTGGGGCACTATATATCTCATATATATATAATCACTGTTTTGATAAACATAGTTCATCTTCTACGGGCGAAGACAAAGATTAGGTGACGGAAAGACTCTATCTGTTGATTGGTAAATCACCTTTGATGTATTTGCCACATTTCCTGCATTACATTACATAACATATAAACAGAAAACTATATTTTATAATTAGCTTTATAGTATTTGGAGTTCATGTACCTTGAGTGAGACAATATATATTGCAAGTGAAAGAGTATTGCAACATTAAATAGGGTTGCTATATGAAAAGCAAAAGCATGTATATATGTCTTTTAGTCGTTAAAATATAAATCATTACCAGCAGGAAATATGCGATAGAGTGAAGAACAATATCAGTGACAATACGGAATTTACTTCCTCGTAAAGTATATAATATAATAAGAACAGAAAAGGCAATTTAGCTCTTCTCAAAGTTATCAAGTTTGTTAATGCAGTCCCAATAATTTCAATTATATATGTTCCTTATCTTCTGATGTTTTAGGACAATAATCTAACTATACCTAATTGAGCCTATATATGTATTTGTTTCGTGTTTTCGAACAAACAAGCCTAGGGAAGGATTTCGAATGTTCGATCCAAGCCCCGTGATAATTCACAATCTATAATTATCTAATAACCCCTGCTTATATGAGCTAATGCTGATTTGAGTCTTGTAAATAACTTTCTTGATATGAAAAATAAAGAAGATACACTGATATTCAAGCAATTTAATCAACACTTAAACGCCTAAATAAAAATATATCTCAATGGCTAAGGAAGATACACTGAAATTTAAGCAATTAATCAACACTTAAAGCTTAAACATGGATATACCTCCATGAATTCTTCGGTGAATTCTTCTTTACACGGAAATGAAGTGCTCGAAGGTAACGCTGCTAACGAATCAATTGGCGCTACCGACTAATTATTCTAGAATCTAATTATGCTAAATCTAACTACGTCTAAGCTACTCTAATGACAGAAAGAAAGAATGAAGTTCTTTTGCAGTGATTGTTGTCCTCTTGCATTGTCTTTCCTTTTTCGCATATATACTCCCGACCTTCTGTACGTCTTAGTTTTCTTGTAACCTCCACGTTCGCCACCTCTCGGAAACCGCTCGCAATTTCCCTTTTGAATTCACTTTGCTTCGCGCCTGTTTTCCCGACTGGGTCACACTTCCTTATACTTCATTTGCTTTTTCCTTCCTTGGTGATCATTGGGCTTTCAAAGATTCGCCCTTTATTCCTCGTGTTCGAATTCTGGACCCTACAGTTGACAGGCCCAATTTTCGGCTCATCTGCCCTCATTAAGATTGCACCTTTCTTTTGGGCTCTATATGAATTACTGGCCCAAATCCAATTTTTCTTATATGTAAACAAATGCCCCCCTAATGCTCATGAATGTTTCAAATTTATGGGCATTAAATATGCTCGCATGCTTCGAATTCGTGAGTATTAACTGACACGCCTGTTCATCGATATATGTTCGAATAGTTCGTTTCACACTTATTAAAAAGACACGGCCTCTTATGAGCGCCTTTTCATATTTTTTGGAGGGTATAGAAATGCGTGCCTCTTGATGAAAAAACGTCAGGGGCTTTTCATCTTCTTGATAACTAATAAGTGTGTCTTTTCATTACCGGATGTTTAAAATCCTTATAAATAATCGATTACCCTTTTTCAGTAACATAACTATCTTGATCATCGACTTCATCTCCCTTTCCCTTCGTCTTCTTCGAGCGAATCCGCACGTCCATCATCTTCAAGGGATTTCATCTTTCAACTCCTTTATTTTCGCACGGTAGTAATCAGAATTTCTCTCCTTCTCTTTCATCCCTTTTCAAGTGTCTCATTCTTACCTCAGTTTGATGGCTATTCCCTATCACACCGCCGCCCATGACTTGGGTTTTTTGATTCCTCGAGCACCTGTTCTCGACTGTGAAGCGGCTGAGGATTCGCATAACATTATTACGGCGTTTAGGGGCCGTTATAGCGACGTCAAGGTCGTGACTCTCGAAGAGACTCATGTGGTGCCTCGATGGTTCTCTGATCGTCGAGGTCAGTTGCTCAATCACCTGACCCTAGGTCCTCGATTCGATTCTTCGGCCTTTGAGAATGATTCTCCCGATATCCCCAATTTTCTCGGGACTTGGCCCGATTTGGAAAGTAACAACGCTCCATTATGCCTGCGAGGGGTTGCCCCCAAGTTAGCTTGGACTAATATGAAGAAACCCATCAATGGGTGGATAGGAAATTCCGACGCTTTTTTGTGGTTCAATCGTCTTCAGCAATTTCATTCGAAATGGACGAACAATTGAATCATGGGGCTTATTCGAATAGCCCGTTATCGAACACTTCCTTTCGAGCAAGTGCTGACAGATGCTCTGGCCCTTTCGTGACATCCTTCGTATAACTGCTTTGTATTGCCTCGAGGATTCCAGAAGGTAACACTCGAAGACGTGGCTTTAATTATTGGGTTATCTCCCCATTGTGCCATACTTCCTACTGGAGAAGCGATTAGCGACTCTCGAGCCCTTTTGGCGTCTTCGTCCGAGTAGCTTAAGTGTCACAGTAAGAGTGGTGGTGCCAACATTGCTTATTCTACATTGGTCACACATTTTTCAGAATGTGAAGATCCAGTCCCAGCCTTCGAGGAGGTACTTTATTTGAATTTTGTCTTTTCTCGTTTATTCATGAATTTTGGCTGTGTCGTAAACAAAACCTTCCTCCCTCTTTCTGCCAATATTGTGGCCACTATGGGGCCCATCGAATTACCTCCTATAGTACTGTCCCAGTTTTACCGTATGATGTTCAATCTCCACCGGGACCCTTCGAATGCCAAGAGATTTTCAGGTCCCTTATGGTTGTTGTCCTTTTGGGATTTCCTTTACTATCCTGAATTGTTAAGTATAAGGACCCCCGAATCTCTCGAAGAAGCGTCTCGAGCCCCCTTCTATCTTCAAACCTTCCTCGAGTTGGGTCTGTTACGGGGAGGTTGCTATTAATTTGTTACTCCTTCTCGAAAAGGCCTCATATCTTTTAGTCCCTAGCACTATTTATAACCCACTCTTCGTTTCAACATGGTGTCCTTGCTTCGAGATGAGGCACGGCCAAGAATCTTCCCATTGGTCCCATACTGCCTTTCCAGTTTGGTTAAGAGATATCAATTCTTTGAGGCGCTCTGACGATGATCGTCGTTATTGGCGTTCTGTTATGTCATCTCGAGATTTACTGTATGGAGACAACGCTCCGAGTGTTGAGGTTTATAATCCCCAGGTAACTTTAATGCACCCTTAGTTTTTTATTTCTTATTGCTTATCGAGTACATTTGTTTGCTTCCCTGACTAGTTACCTCCATTTCTTGCAGCTATGTTCGAGATAATTCGGTCTCACTCAGAGCTTTGCGCTTCCCTTTTTGGGGACGATGAACCGTCCGTGGTCGAAAAGACAATATGCCATCCCAAAGACCAAAAAGGATCGAGCGGAAATTATCATTCGAGGGATGCCGGCTTGTCAAGTTCTCCCTATTCCAGTACCTGCGTTCTATAGGACCCTTTGAATGGAGCAGTGTTTTGCTGACTTCTGGAACCGTGTCTTGCAACGGAATTACTCCAAGCGAATTATATGGAAGTTGGTCACCGACATTGCCCGAATTTGCGCGGGATCTGCAAATGTATCCGAACTTTAAAGGCTTCTCTCAGTCGAGGTATGTTGGTGAATTTCTCTTTTTAATTTTTCCCTTTTTGTTGAATATTAATTTCGTTTCTTTCATTTTGGTAGGATGATGCTTATCTCATTCCTTATGATTCAACATCTGGTTGGCGATTCGAAAGAGATGATCCCCTCATACAAGCACACGAGGGATTATTCCAAGCCTTTTGAGAGTCGGAAGCCCTTGCTCAAGCTGCCCCTAGTGCCAGGGTTAGACCTCTGGCGGGTTCTTCCAGAGCGTTAAAGTCGAAAGCCAGCCCTTCTACTATTTCGGCCCCGTGACTTGGAAAAGAGGGGCTCTTCTAATTCAAGAAGTTCTTCCCTCGGTGACCGAACAACCCCAAACCTCCTTTGATGATGAAGAGGATGGGGTGGACCCCCAACCACTTGTTCGTAGAAGCAGTAAACGTCCCCGTTTGGAAGAATCGTTCGAAACTCTTGGTAATCATCTTTGTCTATTGCCTTCCTTTTTATCTTAGCATCTTTAAAGGTTTTCCTTCCATTCGCTCTTTCCTTATGTTTACATTTTCTGCATAGGCCCTTCGGTTGAGACCACTGTTCTCGAGGAGCGTTCTCTCGAGCTTGATGTTGAGGATGCTCTTGAAATGAATCCTCCCATGGCCCTGTCACCGACTAATTCCCCTTCTGAGCTTTCTCCTGAAACCGAAACTGCTCTTACTGAGGGTATTTCCTCTCTTGATGACGTTTCTCCCGGTAAATCTGATCTTATTTTTGAAACTATTCTGTTAGTTTTTCTGTCCTTCGATCGGAGTCTAATGTGTGTATTCCTTGAATGTATTTGTAACAGCTCCCTCTAATGCTTCAACCTCTTCTTTGGTCCCGATAGCTCCAATCCATCATGTTGATGACCTAGCAACTATTGCTGGCCTTTTCTCTATCCCTGCTTTGCCGTCTTCGATCAAGTTATCCTTTTCCTCCTCAACGGGAGTTTCGACCAAATTTGTGGATTCTTCCATTCTTGATGAGAACCCTCTTAGGGGCCTTTTCCTCTAGCCTTTGCCGGGCCCTTCTCGTCTTTCGGCCTCATCGGTACATATTGAAGAAATAGATCCGGTTTCTAATGTCCAGGTCGTGCCAATTCTTAATCTGTCCTCTTCGAGCTCGACTGCCCCGCCAGGGCTTGCTTCGTTTGAAGGTGAGTTTTTTAAAAAACTTTTTGTCCCATAAGTTTCCTCTTCGATTTCTTATTTACATGCGTATGTTAATTCCTTTAGGAGCCATCGCGCCTTTGGTATTTTTTCGGGGGGAATTAACTGAGGCTCTTTACGATGTTCGTCGCTCTCCGAATGATGTTGTTTTGGTTACAAGGCTTCGAGTTCTTCTCGATGAGGCTACCTCGAGGGTTGCCAACCTATGGTTGCCTGTGTTTCACGCGGCCCGTCAGGTGTTCGAATCATGCCTCACTCGTCTCCGTGAACTTTTCGATCAGAGTATCAACCCATTTGAGGAAGACATATCCCCCAAACTTTCCCAGCGACTATCCCAACTACAGAGTCAGGCCCCGGTCTTGGAGAGCATTCGAACGGATTATTTATCCCGAATCGCTGTCATAGATGTACAGATTGCAACCCTTCAATTGAAAAGAGATCGTCTTTCTGCCTTTATGAATCGAGTCGAAGGGGATATAACTAGTCTTAATGACCAAATTGCCCAACTTACGTATGAACTTGATGAAATAGTCGGGCCGGCTCTACTCGAAAAGGATGCCTTCGACTCTGCCCTAGAAGTGCTGTTTAACTCCTTACATTTTATTCTATTTTAGGAAATTTTTGATGAAATCATTAGCTTAGTGTAAGAAATTTCTACCCGTTTTGGGCAACCTTTTGAATATAATTGCTTCGTTTTCTTTCCATATGCTTGGTGTGAATTTCTTTAAATGTCTCGTATTTAACGCTCTTCCATAATCATTCCCATTTAAACACAGAATTTTAAATGAATTCCCTGATAATTTGTTTGAAATTAAAAATGGTCCTTCCCATTTAGGTGACCATTTCCCGTGAAAATGATCCTTTGACCCTTCGGGTAAAATCATTTTCCATAATAAGTCTTCAATTTCGAAGGCTCTTGGCTTTACTTTTTTATTGTAACTTTTCTCTACTCTCTTCTTTTGGAGCTCGATTCGTTTCAAAGTCATAGTTTGCAACATCTCATGATCTAATTTTTCAATGTTCATACTCTCAATATACTGTTCCGCTGTAAGATGCATTTGTTCGCAAACTCTTTTGGACTTAATACTGACTTCTATGGGAATCACGGCCACATGACCATAAACCAATTGAAACGAAGATATACCCAAACTATCCTTCTTGATTGTTCTCAAGGCCCACAATGCATCGATTAGCAGTTCGTGCCAATTTCTGAGATTATTCCCTATCATTTTTGAAATGCAACCTTTAACCAATTTAGTCGATGACTCAGCTTGCCCGTTTGCCTAGGCATAATACGGTGTCGAATTTAATAACTTAATCTCGAACTGATTTAAGAATTTTAGCATCTCTGTTCTGTTAAAAACTCTGGCTTGATCAAACGTTATAGATTCAGGGATCCCAAATCTTGTAATTATATTTTCTTTAATGAACTCTGTCACTTTCTTCGAACTGATGTCTTTGAAAGCTTTAGACTCGATCCACTTCGTGAAATAATCGGTAGCCACCAAGATATAGCTATGTTTTTTCGATGAGGCAGGTTTGATTTCTCCAATGATATCCATTGCCCATCCTCGAAATGGCCATGGTTTGATTATCGAATTCAATTCGGCTGCAGGTTGTCTTAATATCTTACCGAACCTTTGACATTGCCTGCATCCCTTAGCATAATTTATACAGTCTCTTAACATTGTTGGCCAATAGTACCCATATCTGTGTATTAACAACCTCATTATTTGCCCGGCTCGATGGGCTCCGCATATTCCTTCGTGTGTTTCAGCCATGATTATCATGGCCTCCTCTAGATTGAGACATTTTAATAGAACTCCCTGGGGGTCCTTTCTGTATAGTTCCTGTTCGTCATAGAAATATTGATGCGCAGTCAATTTTAGTTTATTCGAGAAACCTCATTTTGTGGGGTTTTTAAGATACTCCACAATTTCGTACCGCCAATCGTCGTTTTCTTTCATAATGTCTATTTTATTAATCGATACGTGTCTATGTTCGAAGGGTAAGACCATTATTGGTGCGAGCCTGATTGCTGATTCGAGCAAAATAGGGTCTAGTTTTTATTCCGAAGCTATTTGAGCCAGATCGTTCGCTATCTGATTATTTTCCCTTGGTATATGGGTGATTTTAACGGTATTAAAATTCTTCAATAGCTCGTGTACTCGAGCGAATGAAGCTATTGCCAATGGACTTACACATTTAAAGATTTCCCTCACTTGATTTATGATTAATTGGGAATCACCCCTTATCTCAACATTCCTAACACTCATTTCGAGTAAAACCTCCAAGCCTAATATGAGAGCTTCATATTCTGCTCTATTGTTTGTATATTCACCCTCGATTTTTGTGTATAGTTTAGTGATTGCTCTATTTGGAGATATTACGTATAGTCCAATACCCGCAGTTTTTTGGGTACTTGATCCATCGAAATGGAGTATCCATGGCACTAAGTCCATAAATTCGATTTCGAACTCGTCTAGTGTATGGGTTTTCGAATGATGATCAGCTAGAAAGTCGGCTAATGCCTGTCCTTTGATAGCCTTTTGAGGCACATAAATCAGATCGAACTAGAGTAAACTTAGACTCTACTTACTTAGTCTTCCCTTTACTAAGGGCTGATTCATCATGAATTTGATCATGTCCATTGGGGACACTATTTCTATAACATATGCGGAGAAATAGTGTCTTAATTTAACAGAAGCGAAATACAGACTAAGGCACCATTTTTCAATAACTGAATACCTTTTTTCCGCTTCCTTCAATAGTCTACTTAAGTAAAAAATAGCCTGTTCGAACCCTCTATCATTTTCTTGTACTAAGAGACATCCAATCGAATGATCTGCTGCCGATATGTACAATCTTAGCCTCTTCCCACTTCGAGGAGGGATTAGAATTGGTGGTCGAGTCAGATATTGCTTTATTACTTCGAAGGCCTCTTGTTGATCTTTTTTCCAGATGAAGCTTTCCCCTTCTCTTATTCGCAAGAATGGGGAAAATGCTTTCGTTTTCCCTGCTAGGTTCGATATGAATCTTCGTAGAAAGTTCACCTGCCCTAAAAAATGTTGTAATTCCTTCTTGTTCGTAGGGGGTTTTGCTTCTAGGATTGCCTTGGTCTTATTTTGATCTACCTCAATTCCTGGATTATGAATCAAGAATCCCAAGAAATTTTTGGCCTTTACTCCGAAAGCACATTTTAAAGGATTCATTTTTAGGTTAAAATGTCTCATTCGTTCGAAAGCCTCGATCAATGATTTAACATGCTCCTGATGCGTTTGTGCTTTGATCACTATGTCATCGATGTAAATCTCCATTGATTTTCCTATGAGATCATGAAACATATAGTTCATGGTCCTTTGATAAGTGACCCGGCGTTTTTTAGGCCAATAGGCATTACTATCCATTCGAAGGTACCTATGGCACCTGGACATCGAAAAGCTATTTTTTTCCTATCACTCTCGGCTATTTTTATCTGGTAATAGCCTGAATATCCATCCATAAATGACATGTATCGAAATCGAGCCGCTGCATCAATTAAAACATCGGCCATAGACATCATATATTAATCTTTCGGGGTGGCCTTGTTCAAGTCCCTAAAATCAATGCACACCCGGACTTTGCCATTTTTCTTGATAACTGGTACCACATTGGCCAACCACTCTACGTACTTAGTTGGTCTAATGAACTTAGCTTCGACCAACTTTTCGATTTCATCTTTGATTGAATCTATTAGATCTGGTGAGAATCTTCTCGGAGCCTGAATTATTGGTTTGAACCCGGATTTTATAGGCAATTCATGTTTGGCTACAGACATATCTATTTCGGGCATCTCGTGGTGAGCCCAGGCGAAGCAGTCCTTATAATCATGTAGAATTTTGATCAATTCTTCTTTTTCATTAGGCCCTATTTTTGAACTAATGTAAGTCATTCTTGGATTTTCGAGCATGCCCAAATTAACTTCTTCTAAAGGATCCTGCATATTTTGCCTGATATCCTCATCAAGTTCCAAGATCCCTTCTTCGATCACGTTTTCTATTTCGCGACCTATTGGTCTGACAAGATCATATGTAATAGAATTCGAGTCAATTTTATCAGATAAATAAAACGAATACGAGAGCAATTTCGAATCAAGTCTCCCTATAGCTAATTGCTTAAAAACTCCTTCGATGACATTTTGTTCAACTAAATCTATAAAAAACACAAGAAAATATTTCAACTATTACATTTCGAAAATCCTACTCAAGATCGTCCCACTTCGATTTGGACCATCTTTTCCCTTTCTTCTTCGAGTTGGGTTTTGTCTTCTGTTCCTCCTGCGTCCTCCCCCATGGTCTTTACGAATACCGGGTCAGGCGTCCCCTCCTGGTCTTTTACTTCGAGTATTTCGATGTTGTACCTGGCATTCACAATTTGAGCGTCCACAAAATAGTAATTATTTTCAGCCTTAACTACTTCGAATTTTTCCCCATTCCAACATATTAGAAGCTGATGTAATGTTGAAGGTAAACAATAGTTTTGATGGATCCAATCCCTTCCGAGTAGAGCGTTAAAGGATGAACTTGTTTTTACCACAAAAAATGCGGAGTAAGAAATCATCGACCCTACTTTGACCCTACATGGTAACACACCTAGTACTTTTGTGGCCTGTCCTGAAAACCCATAGACTGCTACATCAGCAGCTACTAAGTCTTTTATGGATTTGTTTATTTTAGTTAAAGTTTTTTCGGGTAAAACATTAACAGTTGCACCATTATCTATTAAAACTCTGTTAATCCTACACCCTTCGATTTCGGCCTGTACATACAGTGGTTTCATGTGATTGTTATTTATGGTTTCTTTGGAAAATAACAACTCGAGGAAATATTCATGTTCATTATCTTTTTTCTTATTTGCATAATCAATAAACTCAAAATGAGGTTGATTACCTGGGTTGTCAAAACTTCCAAAGCATTCTCTTCCTCATATGCTTCCCCTATTTTGGAGGCAAATTCTGCCTGGAGTATTGTTACCATGTTGCAGTCCCTTTCTCCTTCGAGGTTTAAAGCTCTTCGAACAGAGGCTTGTTTCTCGCTTCTCTCGCCTATCATGCCATCTTCTGGTATTCCGTCTAATAAAATGTCCAGATCATCACCGGATTCGAAATCAGCCAAGTCATCTTCACCACCATTTGGTCACTTAAACTATCTATCTCCTTCTCGAGGTCTTCATAGCTCGACCCCTTGACTACCTTTGATTTCAAAATTCCTTTGGCCAACGCCTCTTCCTCGATTCTTAGGTTGGCAATCACTGCCTTCTGTTCCATTTCCATCGCGATGGCCGCTCTCGAGTACGCCACTTGTTGGGCCATCGATTTAGCCCTGTTATTCCTGTTAATCTCGAAACTCTCTCTGTATTCATCTCCTCGAATCTGACCTCGAGCGTGGTTGTAAGGCAATCCTCGGCCCCCTCTTCCTTTGAAATGCCTTTGTGAAGGCATTGGTCCTGGTAATCTGTTGCCGAACTCTTGCCTCGGCCTCTTGTTCCAGTTCTCGATTCTTTGATAGGCGGGGACCCAATTGGGGTCATTTTCAATTATCTGTAACCTCACCAATTCGTAGTGGAGGGTATCGGGGCAGTGATGGCACAAGGCCTCCTGTAGTTTGGTTAAATTGTTCACCACTCGAGCGGGTGTCTCATACTTAGTTTCGCATATGGGCATCTCGAGTGCCTGCTTATAAGTTTTTTCTTCGGTTTTCGATTTATCCTTAGGAGGTTCGATTTCCTTTTGTTTCTCCTTCAATTTGCCTTCCGGGGTCAGGCCCAGGATTATCTTTTCTGTCGAGGATAGAGTGATCAGACCCCTCTCGAGCTGTTTAGCCACGAATCGTCTGAAAATCTGGCACTGGTCCGTGGTATGGAGGGTGTTCATGTGCCAGCGGCACATCCCCTCTAGGCCTTCATCTTTGACCTTAGGGAAGGTCAAAATTCCTTCGTCAATCAATCTGTTGAACGTTCTTATGGCCACTTTGGTTTCTATGGTGACCTGCAAATCGAAACGTTTAAGGGTATTAATTTCGAGATTCAAAATGGGAAATGGATCTTCGTCTATGTCGGTTTTCTGAGTGTCAGGGAAAATGAGGTCTTTCGAATCTATCTTTTCCTGTATTAAATTTTGAAATAAAATACATTCATTCGTATCATGAGAGAAAGCATTATGTTGTTAGAGTATATGCCCTCGAATGCCATAAAGAGGATAGATTTATAAGGCATAAACATTGTAACTAAACTATGGTTTTTCTATTAATATAAGGCAATTGATTGTTGTTTTCTTATAGGCATTTATAAGGTGTGAATAAACAACGTAAAGTCCTTGATGACAAGGCGAACCTTCTACCTCCTATGGGATAGGAGGAAAGGCACTAGAATGGTTTGGTCCTTGACATCTAAAAGGGTTCGGAAGTCTAAGAAATATTGATTAGGCATCAATAGTGAATAAAGACTTGTATGATGTAAGTTTCGACAGAGAAAGTGTCAGTCGTACACTATGGAAATGGTAGTGGGAACTTATATCATAGACGTGTCAGTTGGACTGATATGTTCGAACACGGCTCGCATCAGTTCATCACATGGGTATTCACTCATTGACAGTCAATGATGAAACTGATAAGTAGTGATAGGTAGGTGTGAACCTCTGACCTGAGAAATCGAGTTGAAGATGTACTTGTGACATCAAGTCTGTCATTAGAGTAGTTCGATTCAAATCACCTGTTGGTGGAATCGACCTCGCAGTGCGACTTGATGGGCAAGTAGCATTGTTAACTGATTTCCAATATAGAATTTATTCTCTCATAAGTGAATGAGTAAAATATCCTATGCGATCATGAATAAGTGAGGATGAAAGTCTTTGGCCAAAGCATTTACATACCTCGACTTATTATGAGCTTAGGCATATGGTCAAGTTATATGGGTTTGACTTTAAACCATGACTCTTACTTGACTGGGATCTAAGAATAAAAGGTTTATACACATATGGTATTCACGGCGTAAAGGTTTGGAATGATCCTATTCATTCGTTCTCAATTGGGTTACGGTGTGAGCCACGAAACTGGCTAGGTGTCACTCACACCCCTTTGGATTCCTCCCAATTGCCTTTTGAGACGAACCTAAAGAGTCGCGCTTAAAGGAAGTGCAAATGAATTAATTAATTATTGGATAATTTAATTAATTAATTAATGAATTAATTAATTTTTTGGAGAAATTGAATTATAAATTAATTAGGAATTGAATTAATTGGATTATCAATTTATTTATTGGAAAAATAAATTATCCGATTAATTAATTAACAAGCAAGACGAAAGCCCGAAGGCTTCTGAGCCCACTAAGGGGCGGCCAAATAGGGCTCTTGCATGCTAGTGTTATTGTTTCATAATGATATAAATATATCACAAGGTGAAAAATAACACAAGGCAAGTTACATAACTTTCTCTCCAAGAAAAAGTCTCCCACCTCTCTCTAGCCGTCTTTGACAAGGAAGAAAGGAGGAGTTTTTTGTTTTTGATTCCGGAGTGATGAATTAGAGACGTTGGCAAATTCGGCGTTAGAGAAAAGGATCACGTTCAGAAATCAACATACGCGAGAACGGTAATTTTTCTATACACAATTAAACACGAGGATTAGAGATGATTCGGGCTTTGGGAATTAATTTTACTTTCCGCTGCATTTTAGTCGTATAATTCCCAACAGTGGTATCAGAGGCAATCTCTGAATTCTGTGTTTAATTGCTTATGTGATTGACTGTTTTTTTTTGCATTTTTGAGGCCTTCTTTGAACGTGTTTTTCATATGAAAATATTCTGAATCTCGCTGTAGTTTCTTCATGAAAGTTATATTTTAATGAGTTTCGAATCTAGGCATATAAATTTTATAAGAATCAGAAAAGTATAACCCCGAGACGAGCGCGACGCAAAAAGCATGCGCAGCCTGAGACTGCGCATGCAATAGGAGGCCTTTTCGGCCTCCCGTTGCGCACACAGCGTGTGCATTGCGCACACTGGGTGGGCCCCCAATGCTGTTCTGTTTCACCGCACCGGTCGGAGGGGCTGGCCGGACTCCCAAGCATGATTAAACCGTGCGCAGGGCGCAAGGCATACACCGTGCCATGCGCCCAGCACACAGACCTTTTTCGGGGACCGGGTTTTTGTGACTCGGGCCCTAATGGGTTGGGTTATATTTTCCTAAGGTCCAAATTTTAATTGAATAGGTGTTTGGGCTCTTTTAGTTATCCGGGTGGGTTAAAAGGATGATGACCTGGATTTAAATAAAAAGGGGCCCAAATTATTTTGATTAAAATTTTGGATATTTCAATAAATTAGTTATTAGGCCTAATTACTTAATTTTGAATCTGCCAATGGTTGGTAATTTAATTTTGATAAAATTAAGCCCAATATAGTTTTTATTGATCTTTATTTGAATGAAATAATTAATTAATAAACTCTTGGAGAATTTTATTTATTAAGTTATTTATTTAAATAAAGAATTCTCATAAATAGGTTTATTTTCATATGAATCAATAAAATTTGGATTTTTATTGTGGAAATTAATTAAGTTGGACTAATTATTTTTTATTAATTACCAACATAAGTGTTTTATTTATCGCGAGCATGTATTATGTGATGGTGACATATGTCTATGGGCTTAGGTTGCTTCTTTTGATTATGTATTTCTTTTTATGGTTTGTAAGGGCCGGTTTGAGCCCATTTTATTTTATTTCTAGATTTATGTATAGGTTTTAAATTACCTCTTGTAATAAATAGAAATAGAATAGGCCTTTCAAGATGGAGATCATGCAAAAGAAGAGGAGCTTGGAGCCCACGACGATTAGCTAGGCTTTTCTTTTTCAATTTTATGATGGCCCATTGGCTTGAGCCCTCTAGATAAAAGCCCATAGACTTGTGTGTTGTATTATTGCTTTTGATACATGTTCATTAGTTGTATGAAGCGTGTGTGTTATCAATATGCGCTATATAAATTTGGTAAATGTGCAAAGTGAGACGAATTAAATGTTTTGAACATGAATTCTCCCAAACAAAAATAATACTAAGTTAGTAAGGGGTGCTAGGCATCCTTTCCCTCCACTAAACTTAATAAGATCAAGGATTAAATCCATATGTGACATCTTCCCAGTAAGTGGGGGTCATATATTAAGATTAATTCTAGAATTTTATTAAGTGCATTGGATGCCTTAATCTAGATATATTTCACCCAAATATCGTTAAAGGGTTGCAAGGTGAAATTCAAATGTTAGATTATGAGGAGTTAGTGGGAATGAATTTAGATAGTCCACTTTACCAATAAATCGTTAAAGGGTTGCGGTATTTGTGGATTATGGGATAAATATGATTGAACCGTCTATTTGATAGATTGATATTTGAAATCACTTTAATTAAGTAATGGACCAAATATTGTTAAAGGGTTGCCATCCATTATATTAATTAAAGAACTTAATCCCCACCACGAAGTTTCATCAGCGATCGCTTCCGTCATTTCACAGTGGGAGCCAGGAATTTTGAAAAATGTAGTGGGAGCCAAGTTAAAAGTCGAAGTCCTTGATTTTAAACTTGGTCTTAGTTTAGTCCAATATTCTAATTAAGTCTAGTTTATTTTCTGTAGTCATTTTGTTTTATCTCTCTTAATCAAAAACCATGTCTCCCAAACCACTGTCGAAGTTAATGGAAAATACGATTCTCACCGGTCCAAATTACATAGAATGGTTCACTATGCTTAGGATGGTCCTTAGCAGTGAATCCATTGACTATGTATTGGAAATTGGTCGTCCTCCCATTCCTAGACCAGACGAGGGTGATGAAGTTCGCCTAGCTCGTTGGGATTGGTGTTGTGACAACCATAGAGCAAAAGTGTACATATTGAGCTCAATGTGCATAGAGCTGCAAAGGTCTCATGATAAGATGGATAATGTGAGAGACATTATTCTTCATCTGGATGAATTGTTCGGAGAACGCGGTAGGACTGCCAGATACTTTATTTCAAGGGATCTATTCCGAACTAAAATGACTGAAGGAGAAGATGTTGGAGAACACGTTTTCAAAATGATGACCATGATAGAAAAACTAAAATCTTTAAACTTCTACATGGACCTGCATCTCCAAGTCGATCTTATTCTACAGCCACTCCCAGATTCGTTCTATTATTTCGTCATAAATCTTGATATGAATGACATTGAGGGATCTTTGGCTGGGCTATTGAAAAAACTTAAGGTTGCTCAGAAACAAATAAAGACGGACAAATGGAACAATCCGATGGTTATTACATTTCCTAAAACATTTGATGGAAAAAGAAATAATGCCCATTTAGAGGAGGGAGCATCCAGTACGACTTGCTACAAGGCACAACGAAGGAGAAATAAGAGGGCTAGAAAACAGGACACATGTTTATGCTGCGGTGAGCTGGGCCACTGGAGAAGAGACTGTCCTAATATACAAGCAAAAGGTGAATAACTTTATAGTTAGAAACTAATTGCTTTATAATATTCCCTCTTCATCAATTATGATTCAGAAGTTAATACCTTCTGTATAATTGTGTGAATCAGAATCTGGGAAGAAGAAGGGAGCTGAGCCTTAATGAGGAGAAGATCAAAGCAGACAGCGAGCAAGGCGTCGCAACTACTAAAACAAGATCTGCCTCATTATTTTTTATTCTAGACATATGCTATTTCTGGATATTGTTAAACACTGGTTCAGTTTCCGTTTTAGTTAAATAAGGTTACACTTTCGTTTTATTAATGAACAATGCAAGATTTATTATGGTAATAAATTAGTAGGCTTTGTTTCTTTGATAAATGCATTGTGTTACCTTAATGTGAAGAATAAGTGTGTTGTGAATACACTACAAAGGAAACGTAGTAGGCTTGAAATAAACCAAAGATTAATATGGCACCTTCGACTAGGCCATGCTGGGGAACAAAAGATTCGCAAAATGGAAAAAGATGGGCTAATTGGCCCACTGGGATTAGATCCCTATCCTACTTGTGAATCTTGTCTCAAAGGCAAGATGGCTTGATCGCCCTTCACAGGGAATTTTGAAAGGGTCTCACAAATCTTAGGCTTAGTGCATACTGACGTTTGTGGTCCATTTGGAGAAATGGCCAGAGGAGGTTTCCTTTACTTTATCACCTTCACTGATGACCATTCTCGATATGGTCTAGTGTACCTGATGAAGCATAAGTCTGAATCCATTGACAAGTTCAAGGAATTCAAGGCTTTAGTGGAAAATCAAACAAGTCAACGTATAAAAACTCTTCGATCTGATCGAGGAGGAGAATATATGAGCGGCGAGTTTCACTTATACCTCATAGAGAATGGTATAGTATTACAACTCACACCTCCAGCGACTCCACGGTTGAATGGAGTAGCAGAGCGAAGGAATTGAACCTTGTTGGACATGGTTTGCTCCATGCTTAGTTACACTGATTTACCCATTTCACTGTAGGGTCACACGCTGCTTATAGCTGCACACATTTTAAATAGATGTCCGTCCAAGTCCGTTCCTCTGACTCCCTATGAAATGTGGAGAAATAGGAAACCAAGTCTTAACCACATAAAGATTTGGGGATGTCCGGCTTATGTCAAAAGGACTAAAGTGGACAAGTTGGAGGCTAGGTCCTTAAAGGGACGTTTCATTGGATATCCTAAAGATTCTATGGGATACCTCTTTTACCTGCACAATTATCAAAGGATCATTGTAGCCTTACAAGCCCACTTTCTTGAAGATGAATTCATTCAAGAAGGAGGAGCGGGTAGAAAGATTGTTCTAGAAGAACAAAATGAAACCCCACTGGATACATCTACACAGGGAGTGAGAACCGAACCTTCTGTAACACAACCACAACCACAACAATCGAATAGAGTATCTCAACCGCCTGAGAGGTACTGATATCTAATGCAGAGGGAGTTGGATCTCCATTCTGTGTTAGAGGAGGATCATGGAGATGATCCCTCCACTTTTGATCAAGCGATGGTGGATGTGGATGCTGCTAGATGGCGTGAAGCTATGCAAACTGAGATCGATTCGATGCATGCAAATCAAGTCTGGAAACTTGTAGACCAACCTGAAGGGGTAAAACCAATCAGGTGTAAATGGACCTACAGGAGAAAGATTGGTGTTGATGGCAAAGTAGACACCTACGAAGTCAGGCTAGTGGCGAAAGGGTATAATCAAAAGGAAGGAATTGACTACCAAGAAACCTTCTCGCCAGTGACTATGATCAAATCAATAAGGATTCTACTTTCAATAGAAGCACACCTAGATTATGAAATATGGAAAATGGATGTCAAAACTGCTTTCCTAAATGGATTCCTAGAAGAGGATATCTATATGGAACAGCCTAGAGGTTTTGAATCCGAGGAGCATATTCATAAGGTGTGTAAACTTGAGAGATCCATTTATGGACTGAAACAAGGGTCTCGTAGCTGGAATCTACATTTTGATGAGGTTGTCAAAGGATTTGAATTCATCAAAAATGAAGACGAGCCCTGTGTTTACAAGAAGGTCAGTGGGAGCAAGTTGACATTCCTAGTGTTATATTTAGATGACATATTACTCATTGGGAATGACATAGGAATGCTCACCACAACCAAGAAGTGGCTTTCGAGTACATTCTCCATGAAAGACTTGGGAGAAGCGACCTATATTCTAGGGATTCGGATCTAGAGAGATCGAACCAAAAGAATGATAGGACTTTCTTAAGCCCTTTACTTAGAAAAGGTCTTAAAAAGGCATAGGATGGAAGATTCTAAGAAAGGGTTCCTACCAATGAGACATGGGATACATCTTTCGAAATCTATGTGTCCTCAAAGTGAGGACGATAGAAAAGAAATGAACATTATACCCTATGCGTCTGCTGTGGGCAGCTTGATGTACGTGATGCTCTGTACTAGACCCGACATTGCTTATGTTGTGAGCGTTGTTAGTCGATTTCAAGAAAACCCTGGTAAGGAACATTGGATAGCTGTTAAGAATATCCTAAAGTATCTGAAAAGAACTAAGGATATGATTCTCACCTATGGAAGTGGTGACCTGAGGGTTGACGGGTACACTGATTCGGATTTCCAATCTGATGTGGATGATCGGAAATCCACCTCGGGATTTGTATTTACTCTAAATGGTGGAGCGTTGACATGGAAAAGTTCCAGTTCCAAGCAAAGCACAACCGCAGACTCCACCACAGAGACTAAATACCGAGGCAGCTAAAGAAGCTATTTGGATTAGGAAGTTCGTTGAGAAACTTCAAGTGGTTCCTAGCATAAAGCTCTCGGTGCCACTTTATTGTGACAACACCAGAGCTATAGCGCAAGAGAAGGAACCTAGGTCTCAAAATAAATCCAAACACAAAGAGAGGAGATATCACATCATAAGAGAGATCGTTGCACGAGGTGAAATAGCTGTTCAGAAAATAGCCTCAGCCGACAATGTCGCTGATCCATTGACCAAGCCATTGGCACAGGCGGTGCTGGAAAAACATCTCGAAAAGATGGGTATTAAATACCAAAGCAAATGGCATTGAGTGCAAGTGGGAGATTGTCAGAGTATATGCTCTCGAATGCCATAAAGAGGATAGATTTATAGGGCGTAAACATTTTAACTAAACTATGGTTTTTCTATTAATATAAGGCAATTGATTGTTGTTTTCTTATAGGCATTTATAAGGTGTGAATAAACAACGTAAAGTCCTTGATGACAAGCCCAACCTTCTACCTCTTATGGGATAGGATGAAAGGCACTAGAATGGTTTGACCCTTGACATCTAAAAGGGTTTGCAAGTTTAAGAAATATTGATTGGGCATCAATAGTGAATAAAGACTTGTATGATGTAAGTTTCAATAGAGAAAGTGCCAGTCGTACACTATAGAAATGGTAGTGGGAACTTATATCAGAGACGTGTCAGTTGGACTGATATGTTCGAACACGGCTCGCATCAGTTCATCACATGGGTATTCACTCATTGACAGTCAATGATGAAACTGATAAGTAGTGATAGGTACGTGTGAACCTCTGACCTGAGAAATCGAGTTGAAGATGTACTTGTGGCATCAAGTATGTCATTAGAGTAAATCACCTGTTGGTGGAATCGACCTCGAAGTGCGACCTGATGGGCTAGTAGCATTGTTAACTGATTTGCAATATGGAATTTATTCTCTCATAAGTCAATAAAGACTTGTATGATATAAGTTTCAATAGAGAAAGTGTCAGTCGTACACTATAGAAATGGTAGTGGGAACTTATATCAGAGACGTGTCAGTTGGACTGATATGTTCGAACACGGCTCGCATCAGTTCATCACATGGGTATTCACCCATTGACAGTCAATGATGAAACTGATAAGTAGTGATAGGTACGTGTGAACCTCTGACCTGAGAAATCGAGTTGAAGATGTACTTGTGGCATCAAGTCTGTCATTAGAGTAGTTAGATTCAAATCACCTGTTGGTGGAATCGACCTCGAAGTGCGACCTGATGGGCTAGTAGCATTGTTAACTGATTTGCAATATGGAATTTATTCTCTCACAAGTGAATGAGTAAAATATCCTATGCGATCATGAATAAGTGAGGATGAAAGTCTTTGACCAAAGCATTTAAGTACTTCGACTTATTATGAGCTTAGGCATATGGTCAAGTTATATGAGTTTGACTTTAAACCATGACTCTTACTTGATTGGGATATAAGAATAAAAGGTTTATACACGTACGGTATTCACGGCGTAAAGGTTTGGAATGATCCTATTCATTCGTTTTCAATTGGGTTACGGTGTGAACCACGAGATTGGTTAGGTGTCACTCACACCCCTTTGAATTATTCCCAATTGCCTTTTGAGACGAACCTAAAGAGTCGCGCTTAAAGGAAGTGTAAGAGCAAAAACATGGGAAAAAGACTTGAGAGAAATTCACGGCATTGGATGCCGTAATTAATTAATTAATTAATGAGTTAATTAATTTCTTGGAGAAATTGAATTATAAATTAATTAGGAATTGAATTAATTGGATTATCAATTTATTTATTAGATTAATAAATTATCCGATTAATTAATTAGCAATCAAGACGAAAGCCCGAAGGCTTCTGAGCCCACTAAGGGGCGGCCAAATAGGGCTCTTGCATGCTAGTGTTATTGTTTCATAATGATATAAAAATAACACAAGGCAACTTACATAACTTTCTCTCCAAGAAAAAGTCTCTCACCTCTCTCTCTCTAGCCGTCTTTGACAAGGAAGAAAGGAGGAGTTTTTCGTTTCTGATTCCGGCGTGACGAATTAGAGACGTTGGCAAATTCGGCTTTAGAGAAAAGGATCACGTTCAGAAATCAACATACGCGAGAACGGTAATTTTTCTATACACAATTAAACACGAGGATTAGAGATGATTCGGGCTTTAGGAATTAATTTTAATTTTCCCTGCGTTTTATTCATATAATTCCCAACATATGCCACTTACAGTATGATTTGCCTTTTATTTCGGCTTTCGAAGGTATCTTATGTTTTCCTTTAAATTTTAACTTCTTGTTGGCTAGTAGCCAATCGAATATTTGTTCAGTTTTTGTTACATCAAAAGTATAATTTCTCTCTTTTTTCATTTGTAACGACCCAGCGGCCATGCAATCTTTTTGTTCGAGGGCACCACATTGGTAGGGAGGTCTTTTTATGAACTCTGCCAGATCGACTTCATAGGCTTCTTCGAATACCCACGGGGTCCCAATTTCGAAGGCATTGAAGCCTTGGTGTTTCCTATTATTTTCCTCTTTTAGCATGTTCTCGTATCTTATGGCACTTTCCGCTAGACTTCTAAAATTGGCGAAAGGCATGCCATCAAATCTTAACATATATTCGAAGGTCATGTTTTGTTGGGCCAATTGTACAAACTCAGTCTCGGGCAAATTAAGGTGACATTTAACCCTCGCTCTCTTAAAACGTGTTAGGAATTCTTTGACTGACTCTCCTATATTCTGCCTTATCTTAGCAAGGTCACTCATTGATATCCCCGGATCTGTTCGAGCGAAATGGTTTTGGAATTGGAATTGCATTTCGTCCCAATTAGTTATGGAATTCGAGGTTAGGCTTATGTAACAATTAAAGGCCGGTCCCATTAGGGAACTAGGGAATAACCTTAACTTGAGAAAGTCCTGATCTGTGGCTTCTCGACATTAACATGTGAATCTGCATAAATGTGAATTTTATAATTTCGGGGGAAAGGGAAGTTCTTGTCTATCCAATCGGGATAAGGTGTCCCTGGTATTAACCGATGGTTTCTTTGAAACCCCGGCCCATACATTCTCTCAATGATCATTTCGATCTAATTCTGCATAGGATCAGGGAACTGCCCCCCAATATTCTCTCCCACAGGGGCATCAGGCAATGCCTGCCCTCCCACGTATGGTATTTGAATATTGTTCGGAAACATAGGAATTCCTTGACCCATTGAGGGATTCGAAAACCTATGGTTTCCCATCGAAAAAGGGGTGTTTGATATTCCTTAATAAGTTGGCACTTGACCCTGCCCCCCAGGGTATTGTCCTTGGATAAATGTTGGAGGTATTTCGAAATTTTTAAAGCAGTTATTAGCGTGGTATCCCACGGGTACTTGCCCATAACCGACTGATGGGTCTCGCGGATTGTGGTTGAAACTGATTCGAATTAATGTTTTGAGGAAGATTCGGCGGAGTACGAATGTTTTGACTGAAATTATGTTCGTTTATGGGTAAGTTGTTCGAAGTTTGTCCGACTTCGAAACAACTATTCCTATTTCTGGTTTTTCGAGGGTAACCAGGCGGAGGTTCTCCTATGTTTACGTGCCTTGTTCGAACTATTGGCTCTACTGCTATTAACTGCGACACTTTTTCTATTAGTACGTTATGTCTTTCGATTAATGGTTCTAACGCATTAACTACCTGGGTGTTTACCATCTTCGAGAAAACATCACAGGTTTGGTTAAAAATTTCTCCTAATTCGGTCACCACTCGAGTAACCTCTCGAGCTAAACCCTCTTGGGTGTTTACAGCAATATCTTGTACTATTGCGGTAAATATTCGAGCAGATTCTTGAGCTAGTGCTCGATACTGATCGTTGAATTCCCTTCGTTGATCATCTCGAGCACCTATCAAAGTCTGTTTCATGACTTTGACAAATTGGTCATACATTTTATCCGCCCTGATCCTGTATCGCGATACAGGTTGTGTCTCCGGATCGTCATTTGGTTCTTCTCTTGAAGAACTTTCTGACATCTTATAATGGTTTTACGGAAGTCAAATTCGACTAGACTCCCACTGTGGTCGCCAAAAATTTGTTTCGTGTTTTCGAATGTTCGATCCAAGCCCCGTGATAATTCACAACCTAGAATTATCTGATAACCCCTGCTTATATGAGCTAATGGTGGTTTGAGTCTTGCAAATAACTTTCTTAATATGAAAAATAAAGAAGATACACTGATATTCAAGCAATTTAATCAACACTTAAACGCCTAAATAAAAATATATCTCAACAGCTAAGGAAGATACACTGAAATTTAAGCAATTAATCAACACTTAAAGCTTAAACGTGGATATACTTCCATGAATTCTTCGGTGAATTCTTCTTTACACGGAAATGAAGTGCTCGAAGGTAACGCTGCTAACGAAGCAATTGACGCTACCGACTAATTATTCTAGAATCTAATTATCCTAAATCTAACTACTTCTAAGCTAGTCTAATGAAAGAAAGAAAGAAAGAAATTCTTTTGCAGTGATTGTTGTCCTCTTGCATTGTCTTTCCTTTTTTGCATATATACTCCCGACCATCTGTCTTGGTTTTCTTGTAACCTCCACGTTCGCCAGCTCTCGAAAACCGCTCGCAATTTCCTTTTTCAATTCACTTTGCTTGGCGCCTGTTTTCCCGATTGGGTCACGCTTCCTTATACTTCATTTGCTTTTTTCTTCCTTGGTAATCATTGGGCTTTCAAAGATTCGCACTTTATTCCTCGTGTTCGAATTCTGGAACTTACAGTTGACAGGCCCAATTTTTGGCTCATCTGCCCTCGTTAGGATTGCACCTTTCTTTTGGGCTTTATATGAATTACTGGCCCAAATCCAATTTTTCTTATATGTAAACAGTATTGACAATGAAACAGAAAATATAACAATGGTAGAATTTGTAAATCTCACTTCTCTTTCATGTTAAGAACTTGTCAGCGACAGAAGTAGTGCTATGAACCAGTAAGGTGTCAATCTTTACGGGGTCGGTGGATGATAACGGGGAAAAGCATGTGTGACATGTTTAAAGATCACACTGATTGTCATTTGAAGGGTCTTTACTATCTTTTTTCTTTCCCTGGAAAAATAAATTGAAATATTATGAGAACAGCATTTAACATGGATTGTTTCTGGTGAATAATTCAGAGACATGTGTTAAGGTACTAGTCTCTCCAAAATGGGCCTTCTCTCTGTTGTCTCTAACTAAAAACCATTATCTGATCACCAGGTGAACCAAAAATGCAAGTGGGATATATCCTATTCAAGATGAGGCTAAGAAAACCTATTTTTGTTTACTTTAATGTTTGATCAAATACATTTTATCTCTAAACCATTAGTACACGCATATAACCAAAAAAAAAAAAAAAATTAGTACACGCAATGCAGACCAACATAATCGGCTAACGACATAAACCAACATGATCTCACAGCCACGAAAACTACGACCGCTGAATTAAGGCACGAAACCTTCACTGCGCTATCAACGTACAAGGTAATGCTACAAAGACGTCTTTATAATGATGACATATTATCACTTCATAAAATGAAGAGAAACGACTTCTGACGTTTACACAATAACTAAACCTCTTAAAATCAGATGCTCATGATAATCTGCTTCCTTACATATCTTGTGTAGAGTCACTTTCATTCTACCAAATGTCGTAGGAAACGCAATGTCATGTATACTTAATTTTAAAGGGAACGAACCATCCATTGTCTGAGTCAACCAATAATATTAAAGGCTGGCACTGGAAGTCGTAACCAACTGTATTATCAATAGACTTCTACATTTACAAAGATTAGGTTAAAGGATTAAGACAGATTAATCATAATTCCATCAAGTTCACTAGTTCATATGACTAGAGATCTTCCTCATCGTTACACCAGTTTATGTTAGAGGTGGCAATTTGGGTCCAAACATATATTTTCAACCCAACTCAACTAGGTTTTAGTTGGATTGGTTCCAACTTACTTTTATTAATATATGGGTCAAATTGGGTTTTAGGTTGGGCCCAATATGGGTCCAAACTGGTCCAAATTGGGTCTAACTTAATTTGACATTTAATATACACAAAACACACAATTTACACAAACACTTGAACACATTTACACACAAAACACACTTTTTACACACACTACACACATTTTACACACACTACACACTTTCTACACAGACTATACTTTTTGACACACACTACACACTTTTTCACACCCAATGCACATTTTTTACACACACTACACATATTTTCACATACAATGCACATTTTTTACACACACTACACACATTGAACACTTCTTACACACAATACACACTTTTTCACACACACAATGCATATTTTTTACACATACTACACATATTTTCACAGACAATAGAAACTTTTTCACACACAATGCACAATTTTTACGCACACTGCATATTTTTTCACACACAATGCACAAGTTTTACACACACTGCACACTTTTTCACACACAATGCACACTTTTTACACACACTACACACTTTTCACACACAATGCACATTTTTTACACACACTACACGCATTTTCACACACAATGCACATTTCTTACACACACTACACCCATTTTCACACACAATGCACATTTTTTACACACACTACACACTTTTCACACACAATGCACATTTTTTACACAGACTACACACTTTTTACACACAATGCACATTTTTTACACACACTCCACACTTTTCACACACAATGCACATTTTTTACACACACTACACACTTTTCACACACAATGCACATTTTTTACACACACTACACGCATTTTTACACACAATGCACATTTCTTGCACACACTACATGTATTTTCACACACAATACACATTTTTTAAACACACTACACACTTTTCACACAGAATGTACATTTTTTACACACACTACACGCATTTTCACACACAATGCACATTTCTTACACACACTACACACATTTTCACACACAATGCACATTTTTTACACACACTACACACTTTTCACACACAATTCACATTTTTTACACACACTACACGCATTTTCACACACAATACACATTTTTTACACACACTGCACACTTTTTCACACACAATGCACACTTTTTACACACACTACACACTTTTCACACACAATGCACTTTTTTTACACACACCACGCATTTTCACACACAATGCACATTTCTTACATACACTACATACATTTTCACACACAATGCACATTTTTTACACACACTACACACTTTTCACACACAACGCACATTTTTTACACACATTACACGCATTTTCACACACAATGCACATTTCTTACACACACTACACACATTTTCACACACAATGCACATTTTTTACACACACTACACACTTTTCACACACAATGCACATTTTTTACAAACACAATGCAAACATTTTCACACACACTACACATTTCACACACAATGCAAACTTTTTCACACACTACACACATTTTCACACAATGCACATTTTTTACACACACTACACATTTTCACACACAATGCACATTTTTTACACATATTACACATATTTTCGCACACAATGCACACTTTTTGCACACATAGTGCATGTTTTTTACACACTACACACATTTTTACACACACTGCACATTTTTTACACACACTACACACTTTTCACACACAACGCATATTTTTTACACACACTACACACAATGCACACTTTTTACACAAACTATACACCTTTTCACACACAATGCACATTTTTTACACACTACACACATTTTCACACACAATGCACATTTTTTACACACACTACACACTTTTCACACACAATGCACATTTTTTACACACATAACATATATTTTCACAAACAATGCAAACATTTTCACACACACTACACATATTTTCACAGACAATGCAAACTTTTTCACACACTACACATTTTTTACACACTACACACAATGCAAATTTTTCACACAATGCACACTTTTTACACACAATACACATTTTTTCACACACAATGCATATTTTTTACACACACTACACATATTTTCATAGACAATGGAAACTTTCACACACAATGCACAATTTTTACACACACTGCACACTTTTTCACACACAATGCACAAGTTTTACACACACTGCACACTTTTTCACACACAATGCACACTTTTTACACACACTACACACTTTTCACACACAATGCACATTTTTTACACACACTACACGCATTTTCACACATAATGCACATTTCTTACACACACTACACACATTTTCACACACAATGCACATTGTTTACACACACTACACACTTTTCACACACAATGCACATTTTTTACACACACTACACACTTTTCACACACAATGCACATTTCTTACACACACTATACACATTTTCACACACAATGCACATTTTTTATACACACTACACACTTTTCACACACAATTCACATTTTTTACACACACTACACGCATTTTCACGCACAATGCACATTTTTTACACACACTGCACACTTTTTCACACACAATGCACACTTTTTACACACAGTACACACATTTTCACACACAATGCACATTTTTCACACACTACACACTTTTCACACACAATGCATGTTTTTTACACACATCACACATTTTCACACACTGCAAATGTCTTCACACACTACATATTTTCACAGACAATGCACATTTTATACACACTACACACATTTTCACACACAATGCATACTTTTTACACACACTACACACTTTTCACACACAGTGCACATATTTTACACACACTACACATATTTTCACACACACTACACACTTTTTCACACACAATGCACATTTTTTACACACACTACATATTTTTTAAACACACTACACACATTGTGTGTGAAAAAGTTTGCATTATGTGTGAAAATATGTGTAGTGTGTGTAAAAAATGGGCATTGTGTGTGAAAATGTGTGTAGTGTATATAAAAGATGTGCATTGTGTGTGAAAAGTGTGTAGTGTGTGTAAAAAGTGTGCAGTGTGTGTAAAAAATGTGCATTGTGTGTGAAAATGTGTAGTGTGTGTAAAAAATGAGCATGGTGTGTGAAAATGTGTGTAGTGTGTATAAAATGTGCATTGTGTGTGAAAATGTGTGTAGTGTGTGAAAAAGTTTGCATTGTCTGTGAAAATATGTAGTGTGTGAAGACATTTGCAGTGTGTGAAAATGTGTGGTGTGTGTAAAAAACATGCATGGTGTGTGAAAAAATGTGTAGTGTGTGAAAAATGTGCATTCTGTGTGAAAATGTGTGTAGTGTGTGTAAAAAATTTGCATTGTGTGTGAAAATGTGTGTAGTTTGTTTAAAAAATGCGCATTGTGTGTGAAAAAGTGTGTAGTGTGTGTAAAAAGTGTGCATTGTGTGAAAAATTTGCATTGTGTGTAGTGTGTAAAAAATGTGTAGTGTGTGAAAAAGTTTGCATTGTCTGTGAAAATATGTGTAGTGTGTGTGAAAATGTTTGCATTGTGTGTGAAAATATATGTTATGTGTGTAAAAAACGTGCATTGTGTGTGAAAAGTGTGTAGTGTGTGTAAAAAATGTGCATTGTGTGTGAAAATGTGTGTAGTGTGTAAAAAATGTGCATTGTGTGTGAAAAAGTGTGTAGTTTGTGTAAAAAGTGTGCATTGTGTGTAGTGTGTGTAAAAAATATGCGTTGTGTGTGAAAAGTGTGTAGTGTGTAAAAAGTGTGCTGTGTGTGTAAAAATGTGTGTAGTGTGTAAAAAACATGCACTATGTGTGCAAAAAGTGTGCATTGTGTGCGAAAATATGTGTAGTATGTGTAAAAAATGTGCATTGTTTGTGAAAAAGTGTGCAGTGTGTGTAAAAAATGTGCATTGTGTGTGAAAATGCGTGTAGTGTGTGTAAAAAATGTGAATTGTGTGTGAAAAGTGTGTAGTGTGTGTAAAAAATGTGCATTGTGTGTGAAACTGTGTAGTGTGTGTAAAAAATGAGCATGGTGTGTGAAAATGTGTGTAGTGTATGAAAAAGTTTGCATTGTGTGTGAAAAAGTTTGCATTGTGTGTGAAAATATGTGGTGTGTCTAAAAAATGTGCATTGTGTGTGAAAAAGTATATAGTGTGTGTAAAACGTGTGTAGTGTGTGTGAAAGTTTTATTGTGTAGGACCCGATTGGACCCAACCCGACCCAACCCGTATTGGACCCAATTTGGACCCAACCCAAACCGAACCCGACACACCCATTTGCCACCCATAGTTCCTGTCATCATAGAGGACGCTAACAACAGTATCAAATAAACATTATGAGAAATATAATCAACAGAAGTTACTGCTATATCAACAAATTTACTAGTGCATAAATACGATAATTTGGTAAAGCACTCACTTACATGCAATAATAAGTGCCAAAGAATATATCAATCACTTCGGTAACATGTAACTGCATACACAAATTTCAGTCTAAATGTAACATGTAAGATGAACAAACATTATTGATAGCTTAACATTGATTGACTGCGTAAATAAATGTCACGAAATGAATTTTGGGACTCAGAAAATCATCAGTCTAGAGATAGAGAGAGAGAGTAAAAGAACAAGTAGAAGGAAAAAGTTACCCCTACCTTGTAATTTTCTATTAGTTGTGATTATAACAGTCAGTCTATTTAAAGTTCAATTCTTTCACCTACAAATATCAAACTCTCTGAAAGTACGACTAAGATGAAGGTAATATCAATCATGAAAAACATAACAGGTTCCAATCCTTTTCTTTTAGTTTCTTTATCTTTCATTAAATTCCTCCTCATCTGTCTTCACTGCAGCTACTAGGTTGGGTGCATCGGAAGTTCCGGCAGAACAGCAGTGAAACACCAAAGGATTGTTCCATCGGTGAGTTGTATATATTAGTCAACATGTACATTGTATCACTTAGAATGCTTATAAGTTCAATACTAAAATATCTTAAGCTCCAATTGCTCCATGCAAGATCTAGGATAAATTCAACGTGAAAACATAAATACTGTAATCTGACCATTAGGTTTAAGATGGTTGCATTTATCGTGATTTATCAAGCACACAGAATCACAAACTGACATTCGGGGGATCAATATTATTAAATGGTAAATTATGTCAGATATAAGCTGACAAATGCAAATTGAAATGATCCAAAGAGAAATTAGAATACTCCTATAGTGCCCTTCCATGACAAGAATCTTGCCTTACAGGTTTCACAGGTCAACCATCACTAGAAGACCTACAATGCTACCCGAGAGGAAGTTATTTCAGTAAGCCCTTTAGCAAATCCCAAAAGGACAACTACCTCAGGAACTCATTTGCCAGTCTAGAGGCAGCACGAGTGGAAGAGGACGACCTTGATGAAGAACGAGAAGCTGCTCTTACAGAGCTTTTCCATGGATTCCTTGCTATTGGCACTCTAGGTAATGAAGCAAATACCACCTACCCAGCAACACCAACATTTTCGATCTCAGTGGATAATATAGCTGCAAAAGAAACTGAAATTACGGAAAACGAACTGAAGCTTATCAATGATGAGTTGGAAAAGGTTCTGGGAGCTGAAGGGAGAGATGAAAATTGTAACGTTTCATCTGGAAGAACAAGTCATGCTAGTACTGGAAGGATCAGTCACTGCAGTACAATCACACTTAGTGGGAAGCCAACAGAAAGTGCTGAGATTTATGGAAATGGAGCAATCACCTGTCCACTGCAAAGTTATCTTTTAGGATCAGCAATTGGACAGCCAGACACTCCACCACCAGTAAGGAAAGAGCAAAGGACTTCTCTTGGGGAGCTCTTTCAGAAAACTAAACTAGCAGAGGAAAATGGTGGAACCAAATCGGAAAGAGTTGAAAAGAAAATAGACAAGGAAACGGATAAATCCACTATACATCTCATGAAAAAGATGCTGAAGAAAAGAATTATTCACGCTTCCTCAAAGAACTCCGCAGCAGCCTCAGGAGGAACAATTGATTCTGGTACAGCTGAAACGAAACTGCATAAGGTACGTCTTAATTAGTATAAAAAGGCACAAAATCAATATCCCAAAATAGTTTGCACATACTTTTCATTTTTCAATCTATTAATGTTCCCTGGCCTGCTATGAATTCTTAATAAGTTTGTCCAATTTCATGAAATTGTGTTGAGTTTTCCAACGCAGATCCGACATATTTTCAACAGGAAAGTCCATCCTGAGAACTCAACATCTAAGCCCACCAAAAATGAGATCAAGAACAACAATACTCATGTGGCAGCATCCTATGACGGACGGTCCTCTGCTGAAGATATCATAATATATCCTCAACGGGCCATCTCAAAGGAAAGCGCAGAGAGCTACAAGAACCAGTCTCACCTTACCAAAAGCAGTGGTGACACTAGTGGGAATGAGTGCTGGGTCAAAACTGATGCAGACTGTAAGTAACTAATGCACTATACGCATCCGATGATCTTTCAAAATGTCCTAGTCGGAAGTTTAGATCCCACAATAGATTCTTCTATGAAAACCTGTCAACTAGCATCATAAACTTTTGCGATACGCATAACTATCATTGGCTGTGATAATAGCATTGAAATTTGTCATTTCCTCCCAAGGGAACTTGGTCTCATTTAGTTTTCAGCCTATAAATTACAATACCTGATGGTACCTCTCTCTGTTAAAGTAAACGCGCATCAAGGATGCAAGAAAAACTATAATATAACCAGATTTTACATTACTGTGTGTAGCATACATTGCAGAAAACGTAACACTTCTACTGAATAGCCTAAATTGGTTTTGCTTTGATCTTGTAGACTTGGTGTTGGAGCTCTAAAAGATGGAAGAGCCAAGTTGAGTGGCTTAATATGCCACAAAAAATATAAGAGATATTTGCATTTGTAAGCATCACTGTGTGGATTGTCATTCTGAGTGGTTGTTTCATAATGAGTTTGCAAGAAAAGTAGTAAATAAAAGAGGCACACTCTTGTCCTCTGCCTCTGAGTGATCCTTGTAAAACTTGAGTTACATTTACTGTTTCCATATCAGCATCTGAAATACAAGTAAGCTTATTGACTAGTAACTAGTTATCTTAATACAGTCAATACATGTGTGCTTGTATAAACGTACAGTTTACGATTATTGGATATAGAATGTGAACACAATGTCATTTATGTATAAATAATAGCTTCTCGGGTCAAAAAATTTAAAAAAGCGAGGCAACTCTTATAAAATATATATAGTAGATTGTTATAGAGAACACAAAATAAAAAGAGGAAAAAGTTAGTTGCATCCTATGAGAATCTCTTTGACAGAGTATTGATGAATTTAGGATCAGCCAACTCGTGTTCTTGGGAGCAGGAGAAGCGATCAAAGTGAGTAGAGCAGGCCTGAGATTCAACAACTGGGAAACTGTCTTTTTCCAGTAAATCAATTGTTTACTACACTCATTTTCAGAGGCAAAGGCTCTGTTTGGCTGTGTTTTCAATTAATTTTCAACCGTCATTTTCGAAAATGTACGGGAGTATGAATTTTTTGATTTTTGTGTGAGAAAAGTGAAAAAAGTAGGTATGTTTGGTTGTATTTTTTAATATGGTTGAAATTGGTGATTGTGATGTGTGAAATAATTGAAAAGTAATGATTAGATGAATAATGTTGGATTAGATTAAAAAAAAGGTTTTAAAAAGTAAAAACAAAGCGAGAGAAAAGTGATAAGAAGGAAGTGATGTGAAATGTAATTTTAACAAAATAAATGAAATTTATTGGGAACGTAAAAATGAGAATATTTTCAGTTAAAAACTGTATAAAGTGTATATTTTTATTTCCAGATGAGAATGAAAATGGAAAAAGCAAAATGAAATCACAACAAAACACAGCCTAGGCATTTTCTATTTTTGTAATCCATATATGCACGCTATAAATGGATAATGTGTAAAGTGAGACCTAATAAACGCAAAATTCTCCCATTGGAATAAAATACTGAATTTAGAATAAAAGGGAATTGGATATCCCGGCTCTCCAGCAAACTTAGGAGAATTAAATTAATGTCTAGATGCATAACTTCTTCCCAGTAAGTGGGGTTTATGCATTGTGACAATTATTTAAATTCTCTAAGTGCATTAGATGCCATGAATCGAAACAAATTTCATCCCATATATCGATAGAGGGTTGCAAGATGAAATTCGATTGTTAGATTGATATGAGTTGATGGGGCCAAGTTCAGATCGATCACGACCTATATATCGTTAAAGATTGTGATCACGTGACCTATGAGCTGACACGCTAGAACCTAACGTGCTTGGATAGAAGTATACTAGTCGTGCGTAGGAATAAGTGGACTAAAAGTCCGGGTTGTCGAACCTCAAGGACTAGGTATTTTAGTTTATGATTAACAATAAAAGAAAGACAATTAAAGTAACGTGCAAGAATTGATTGAATAAACGAAGGATAAAAGAAGAATGAGCTATAGATTAAAACTCAAGTATGAACCCTAACCTATCTTCTCTCGAACGACTAGATTAGGCAAGATAGCAAGCATATGGTAATCAAGCACATGATTGAAATGAAAGCATAGAATTTACACACAAAGCAATAGGAGAATTAATACAAAAATCACTTCATATATATTGACTCATTAATTTGGCCTTCACATGGCCTTAGTTCTACAAAATTAACTCATCATCAATAGCTCAAGAAGATCTAGAACAATCATATACATAATTATCAACATAAACATGTAATGAAAGCAAGTAAAACTCCCTAAGGCTTGGTTGATGATGAATCCTAGCTTGAACTTCAATCTCTAACTTATTCCCCCATCTTCTCCTTCAAAGATTGATGAATTTGTGGCTCAAAATCTCAGAAAAATGCCTTCAATCCCCAGGAATCCGTACCCCCCTTCATTGCTGAAATTTGACTTGTATATACTTGAAAAACGGTTACGCCGGCGCCTAGGCGCGGCCTACGTGGAGTATCTTTCTTGGGGGATAAGTCCGGAGGCGCCCAGGCGTGGCGACAACGGCGCTTGGGTGCGGACAAGATGGCGCCTAGGCGCGGGTAAGGCGGCGCCTAGGCGTGGGCAACAGGATACTGAACTTGCTGCTTCTTGCTCGGAGCCCGGGCGTGGTCATACTGGCGCCTGGGCGTGGTCAACAGGCTTGAAATTGTGTCGTGCATCGCTTTTCGCGCTTTTCTTCGTGTGCTCTCGTTTATCACCTGAAATCACTTAACACCCCGATTAAACGCAAATGTGGCATGATTTAGGCAATAAATAAATCTAAAAACATCAAATCACGGGCTTAAAAACACATAAGAACGCCTCTTATCATGAGCCAAACTAAAGATTGAATCGCATGTTTGACAATGCCGACAAAGATTGCCACTTTAATAAATTTAGTGAGCCATGTAACGTTAAAGGGGTGCAACTGATAGAGTAGATGCCCGGCGCTCCAATTTTGGGCGCCATTGTAATAAACTCTATAGGACAATATTTTCTTATGAATAAAGTTAATTATATTATAGCATTCTTTGTTCTTAAAATGTTATTATATGCTTAGAACGAAGTGTCTTGAATCACACATGACTATGGGACATCATCGGACATCGGGAATGACGATGATGGAATATGTCTATAAGGTCGTGGTTCTTAAAAGGTTCCAAGTCCAAGATGGGTCTGTCAAGATAAGGGATATTGACAAAGTTTCAAAAGACTTGCTTCTGTACATATTTCTTAGCGAACATGCCTCGTTCCATAGGTGTTAGGAATTTCATGTTAGTGTGGGAAATTATACAAATAAAACGCAGCGGAAAGTAAATTTAATTCCCAAAGCCCGAATCATCTCTAATCCTCGTGTTTAATTGTGTATAGAAAAATTACCGTTCTCGCGTATGTTGATTTCTGAACGTGATCCTTTTCTCTAATGACGAATATGCCAATGTCTCTAATTCGTCACACCGGAATCAAACACAAAAAACTCCAACTTTCTTCCTTGTCACAGACGGCTAGAGAGAGAGAGAGAGAGAGGTGGGAGACTTTTTCTTGGAGAGAGAGTTATGTAAGTTGCCTTGTGTTATTTTTCACCTTGTGATATATTTATATCATTATGAAACAATAACACTAGCATGCAAGAGCCCTATTTGGGTGTCCATTTGGCCACCCCTTAGTGGGCTCGGAAGCCTTCGGGCTTTCGTCTTGCTTGCTAATTAATTAATCGGATAATTTATTTATCTAATAAATAAATTGATAATCCAATTAATTCAATTCCTAATTAATTTATAATTCAATTTCTCCAAGAAATTAATTAACTCATTATTTTAATTAATTAATTAAATTATCCAATAATTAATTAATTAATTACGGCATCCAATGCCGTGAATTTCTCTCAAGTCTTTTTCCCATGTTTTTCCTTTTGCACCTCCTTTAAGAGCGATTCTTTAGGTTCGTCTCAAAAGGCAATTGGGAGGAATCCAAAGGGGTGTGAGTGACACTTAGCCAGTCTCGTGGCTCACACCGTAACCCAATTGAGAACGAATGAATAGGATCATTCCACACCTTTACGCCGTGAATACCGTACATGTATAAACCTTTTATTCTTATATCTCAGTCAAGTAAGAGTCATTGTTTAAAGTCAAACTTATATAACTTGACCATATGCCTAAGCTCATAATAAATCGAGATATTAAATGCTTTGGCCAAAGACTTTCATCCTCACTTAATCATGATCGCATAGGATATTTTACTCATTCACTTATGAGAGAATAAATTCCATATTGCAAATCAGTTAACAATGCTCCTTGCCTATCAAGTCGCACTTCGAGGTCAATTCCACCAACAGGTGATTTGAATCTAACTACTCTAATGACAGACTTGATGTCACAAGTACATCTTCAACTCGGTTTCTCAGGTCAGAGGTTCACACATACCTATCACTACTTATCAGTTTCATCATTGACTGTCAATGAGTGAATAGCCATGTGATGAACTGATGTGAGCCGTGTTCGAACATATCTGTCCAACTTATACGTCTATGATATAAGTTCCCACTACCATTTCCATAGTGTACGACTGACACTTTCTCTGTCGAAACTTACATCATACAAGTCTTTATTCACTATTGATGCCTAATCAATATTTCTTAGACTTGCGAACCCTTTTAGATGTCAAGGGTCAAACCATTCTAGTGCCTTTCCTCCTAACCCATAGGAGATAGAAGGTTCGCCTTGTCATCAAGGACTTTACGTTGTTTATTCACACCTTATAAATGCCTATAAGAAAACAACAATCAACTGCCTTATATTAATAGAAAAATCATAGTTTAGTTACAATATTTATGCCCTATAAATCTATCCTCTTCATGGCATTCGAGGGCATATACTCTAACAGTTAGATGTTTTGATGATAACAAGATAGGATTTTATATTAGACCCCAAATATAATGTAAGTTTCTATTTTCATAGATCAATTGTATAAGCGTTTGAAAGTATGTGATTTTGTTAGGCTTGTAGTTTTTATCTTTGTAGATTTTAGTCTAAGTATTAGATACCGAATCGCTAATGAAATTCTAGGTGAGTCTATTAGAGATGAAGTTGCAGATCAGCATCTGAAGTCAAATGAAGATGAAGATTTGTTCTTAGCGTCTGTCAAACGCTAAAGGACTATTTCAGGGTTTATGGATCAAGCGCTCAAAGCACTCCAGCGATCAGTATCAGATTCACTTGAAATAAATTCTCAAGTCATGAAGGACTTAAATGCAATCACTCAACGGACATTTATTTCCAATGGGAAATAAATTCAAATGCATTAAATGCCTGATAAGAGCGTTAAACGTGATAAGCTATTATGACTTGTGGACAAGCTACCTTTTGACTAGACTGTCAGGTTTTTAGAGTTCAAACCTGCTCCCGTCCAATCGGAACCAGCAGGATTTTAGGAATGTCAGACAAAAGGTTGATTCACGCGCCGCGTGAAGAGCAAGCGCTCACATGTGTCCAACGGACAGATCCCAAGAATTGCCTATAAATACCTCATTCCAGCAAACCCTAAATATAACGATAAACACGCAAAAAACTTTGCTGAAATATTTTCTCAAGAAAAGCTTAGAAACTCCATAGCCAAAATCTTTTAAGCGTTTTACATATATTCCAGACAGTCACAAATATTTCAAACATCTTCCAAAGAAGAAACCTAAACTCTTACTGAGATATTCCAAGTTGTTTGAACTTTCCAAAAACAAACAAAACCCGTGTGACAAAACCCTCAACCTTTCATCTGAGTGAGAAAGTTGTTGTAACCCCTTACAAGCAGTATTTCTGAGTGAGAGAAGCTTGTAGAAGAAAATCTTCATTGGTGCTGAAATCTGTGTGATCAAGGAGCCCGAGATCATTTTTCACCTCTATACTATCTTGTAGAAGATTCTGTGTGGTTCTTTGATAATTAACACAGTAAATTCCCTCCAAGTGAAAAAAGAGAAGAAGGACGTAGCTGGGATTACATCACCCAATGAACCTTACAATTTCTTGTGTTATTTACTATTTTATTGTCTCGGTTTATTTTTAGCATCTATTCTGAAAAAGACAAGCTAAACTGCTAAGCGACTATTTAACCAAAACGAACGCTAAAGCTTTAAAATTATTTCCGCTGTGCTAACCCTGATTAAGTGATCTAAGCTTTACCCTACGTTGGTAAATTGCTAAAATCACTAAGTCTAAGTTATCTTTCCTGTAGCGCCTGACCTAAGGGCTCAAATATTTAAAAGTGATACGAATTTTTTGAAGTCGAAAAAGACTTTAGGGTCTATTCAAACCCCCCCCCCCTTCTAGACCCTTTCGTATACCACTTTGGACCAACAAGTGGTATCAGAGTGGTGGAAGTAGAAACCTAAGCGTTTCCAAGCATAACTGCTTGTTTAGATCCATTTTTCTAAACTTAGTCGCTTTAAATTTTCTTTTAAACATCTCATTATGACTTTTAACAAAATGCCTAAATTGGTAGAGTCAAATTATGATTCTTGGAAACTTAGAGCATTCGTGTATTTATGTACTTGCGATAATGAAATGTGTGATGTAATTTCAGATGGCCCCATTAAAATCATGGAAGTGATAACTCGAGCACCAGGAGCTGATGAAGCAACTCCAGATGGTTATGTTGAAAAACCCAAGTTAGAATGGATGCCATTCGATAGAAAAAGAGCGAATCTGGATAATGTTGGACGAAGTGTACTTTACTCAGCGTTAGGAGATAATGATGCATTGTTCAACAAAATCAAACAATGTAAGATGTCAAAAGAGATATGGGATAAGTTGGCTATAGTGTGTGAAGGATCAGCACAAATGAAGGAGAACAAGGTCTCCATAGCCATGCAAAGATTTGAGCATTTCAACATGCAGCCCAATGAGACGCTAGAACAATTGGACGCAAGGTTTACTTTGCTCATTACAGAGTTAGCGTCATTAGACAAGGAGTTGACCAACAAGGAAATGGTCAATAAGATTTTCAGAAGTCTTCCAAGCAAGTATTTGATTAAGATTGTTGCTATGAGAGAATCACAGACATTGGAGACTCTTACTCCAGAACATGTGTTTTCAGAATTAAAGTCATTTGAGTTCGAATTGGGTGAAGTCAGCGACACATCGACTGAATTAGGAGCTTTAATCGCTACCACCAAAAGTAACGGTAAAGCAATTAGTGAGGTGAAATCAACGGAGTCCAATGAAGAAAAAGAGATGGCTTTAATGGTCAAGAAATTCAAGAAATTTCTAAGATATGAAAAAAGAAACCCTATTGGACAAACTTCATTTCAAACCCCTCCACCTGCACCAACGCCTCAATATCAAGTGCCAGTGTATTCGGCACCTCAACCAATAGCGCCAGTTCCTTACCAAGCGCCTACACCTCCTACTCAGAATCTCTCAGCGCCAGTTGTTTCAAAGCAATTAACCACTGAACAGAAAATGAAAACTAATTTGTGTTGTAATTGCAGGAAACTAGGGAGCTACCAGGTAAATTGCCCTTATCCAAATGTGTCTAAGCCCACAAGGCAAAACTATGCAGATAGAAACCAATTCAGGGGCAACCTTCACCAACAAGGTTTGCTAGATGAATCTGAACCACGCTACGCATCTGAAGAGGATATGGAATCATCAGATGAAAGCAGTGATGATGAGCTAACAAGCGATTCAGCGTTGATTTGTCTCATGCCAAGAGATGATGAAGCGTCTGACGATTCGCTACCTGAGGTAATCACTGAATTATCTCATCCTCTTTCTTATGAAGAATTACTTGACAAAGTTAATGAATATTATAAAAACTGTCAAGATGCCGCCAAAATATATCCAAATCACTTCGCTATTATTTCATCGAGTGATAAAGTAACGCTCAAAGCAGAATTGCAAGTTCGGCAACATTGAGAAGAACCAATCGCTTGAGAGTGAAATTACTTAATTGAAAAGCGAACTTGATATAATAGTCAAAAGAGAAGTTGATCTGATTGCTAGACTTGCCATATCAGAGCAGCTCATCTCATCATTATCAAAAGCTTCAAGAAAGTTGGATAATGTGACTGAGGTAACAAGAATGTTTGGTGAAAAGACCGGTTTAAGATGCAATAAATTCTGTAAACAACCAAATAGATCTAATGTGACGGCGAATAATAAAGGAAAGGGGTGTTTTCTTTGTTGAGAAAGGTTCACAAAGTCAAACGCTGAATGAACCAAGCGACAATGGTACAAGGTCAAATGAGAAATTCAAAGCTGACTCAAGCAAGGGTAAGACAAAGGGAAAAGATTCAGAAAGAAAGATTCATCCAAACGCTCAAAGAGCCAAGGATAAATCTAATCACTGTGAATCAAGCGCTAAGCGTCCAACACCAAAAGTGCAACCCAAGCCAGCGCCAAGGAAATACCAGCGTCAATATCCAAGGCAGTCAAGATCATATTATTGATACTATGATGATTATGATTATGACTTCTATTATAATCAAGGATATTATTATATGCCCGAAAAGCACACACAGCACAAGGTGAACAAAAATCACACACAACACAATGTGAAACCCAAGAAGGCCAGTATTCCTACAATGAAGACTATAAAAATATGGGTTTCTAAAGTTTTAATTCAAACCAAAGTTATTAATGTTGAAGGACCCAAGACAACATGGGTACCTAAGAAGAATTAGAATTGTCCTTTAAATGCAGGTACCTGGAGCTAACACTGATACTTCAGTTAGGTACTTTGATAGTGGATCGTCAAGACACATGATGGGTTCCAAGGATCTATTGATCAACTATCAAACAGCCAATGGTCCTCAAGTTGTTTTTGGTGATAACTTCAAAGGTAAAACCAAAGGTATAGGTATCATCCACAGGGAAAAAATCATGATTAGCGATGTATATTATGTTGAGGGTCTTAAGCATAATTTATTGAGCATTAGTCAATTCTGTGATGAAGGCTTTGAAGTAAACTTTTCGAGCGACTTCTGCTATGTTAACGACTAAGTCTAGTAAATTAAGTGGAAAAAGAACAAACAATGTGTATTTAGTAGATGGGGATTCTACAATTGATAACAACCCCACATGCTTTGTTGCTAGTATTTAGTAGATGGGGATTCTACAATTGATAACAACCCCACATGCTTTGTTGCTAAAACTCAAAATGAATTGGGTTGGTTATGACATAGAAAAATGAATCACCTCAACTTTAAGGCAATCTCTCGATTAATATCGCTAAATCTAGTAGAGGGATTACCTAAGGGTTTCTTTCAGAAAAATCGCTTATGTGATGCATGTCAAATGGGTAAACAAGTTAAATCATCTTTTAAGAAGAAACCATGTCTATGTACTTCTAGAGTTCTTGAACTATTGCATCTAGATTTGTTTGGTCCTATTCAAATCATGAGTGTTAGTGGTAAAAAGTACTCGCTAGTAGTAGCTGATGATTTCTCTCTCTATACATGGGTAAAACTCCTAGCGACCAAAGATGAAACTAGTGTCAAGCTCACATCGCTAATTCGTCAATTGCAAACTTATAAAAATCTCAAAGTGACAAGAACTAGAAGCGATAGAGGAACTGAATTTACTAACCAATTTGTGGAGAAGTTTTGTATAGATTTTGGAATACTTCATGAGTATTCTGCCCTTAGAACACCTCAACAGAATGGAGTTGCCGAGCGACGGAACAAAACTTTTAAAGAAGCTGTTGGGATGATGCTTGCAGAGTCTAAGCTGCCTCAAAGGTTTTGAGCCGAAGCTATCAATACTATTTGCTACACTCAGAACCAGTGTATGATCAACAAGCAACATGAGAAGACTCCATATGAGTTTTGGAAGGGACGTAAGCCTAACATTTCATATTTTCATGTATTTGGTTGAAAATGTTTCATTCATAACAATGGATCCCAAATTTTAAAGACGTTTGATCCTAAAGCGGATGAGGGAACCTTTCTAGGCTATGCCAAGAACGGAGAGAGTTTTTGAATCCAAAATAAGATCAAATTGAAGGTTGAAGAATTCATTCGTGTTGTGTTTGATGATGCTAACTAAGAACTGGGTAAGGTTAATCTTGATGATGTAGGAATTGAAGATCTTGCCCAACAAGCGTCACAAATCAATCTTGGTGATGATAGTGGTGATGAGGAGGATGACGAGATCTTTGTGTCCGATCCTAAGATTACTCGTAAGGGTACTAGTGATGATATTGTCAGAATCGCTGATGATCATGAAGAGAATGATCATTAAGAGCAAATTGGAACTGTGAATGATGCAGTGACTGCACCAGAGACAAATGAGGGTCAAGTGATTGATAATCAAGAGTCTCTCAACCCGTTCTAACCAGACCGTAAATAGCTTAGAGATCATCCACCAGAGCTAGTCATTGGAGATATTGAAGCACCTGTTAGAACTAGGTCCGCAACAATCAATGAGGCCATGTTCGCAAGTTTCTTATATCAAATGGAACCAAAGAAAGTGGATGAAGCGCTCAGTGATTCAAGTTGGGTAGAAGCAATGCAAGAAGAGCTCAACCAATTTGAGAGAAGCAAGGTTTGGACGCTAGTACCAAGACCAACTCACCAAGGAGTTATTGGGACTAGATGGGTATTCTGGAACAAGATGGATGAAGATGGCATTGTTATAAGAAACAAAGCCAGATTAGTTGCTCAGGGTTATTGTCAAGAAGAGGGTATTGATTTTGATGAGATGTATGCCCTAGTAGCCCGTCTTGAAGCGATTAGAATGTTCTTAGCGTTCGCCGCATTCAACAAGTTCACAGTATATCAAATGGACGTGAAGAGTGCTTTCCTGAATGGTAAACTCCAAGAAGAAGTCTATGTGGAGCAACCTCCAGGGTTCATCAACAACCATGACAAAAGTATGGTCTACAAATTAGATAAGGCACTCTATGGCCTTAAACAAGCACCAAGAGCATGGTATGACACTCTCTCTATTTTCCTTATAGGTAAAGGATTTTCAAAAGGCAGCGTTGATACAACGTTATTTAAAATTACCCATAATAAAATATTTTCTTGGTCCAAATTTATGTTGATGATATTATATTTGGTTCTACTGATAAGCGATTGTGTGAGAAATTTTCGAAAATGATGCAAGAACAATTGAAAATGAGCATGATGGGTGAATTAACTTTCTTCTTAGTATTACAAGTTAAACAACTCCCTAATGACATATTTATAAACCAAGCTAAATATACACGTGACATGATTAAGAAATTTGGTATGGAAAATGCATCATCTTCAAAAATTCCAATGAGCCAAACGCTTAAGTTTGATAAAGATGAAAGTGGGAAGAAAATTGATATCACTAATTATAGAGGTATCATTGGATCACTTCTTTATCTTACCGCTAATAGAGCTGATATTATGTTTTCGGTATACATGTGTGCAAGCTTTCAAGCTGATCCTAGAGAATCACACTTAAATGCTACTAAGAAGATCCTTAAATACCTAAAAGGCACACAAAATGTGGGCTTATGGTATTCAAGGGACTCTCCTTTTGAAACGATTGGTTATTCAGATGCAGATTTTGCAGGATGCAAAATAGATAGAAAGAGTACTAGTGGTACATGTCAATTTCGAGGTGATAGATTGATTTCGTGGTATAGTAAGAAATAATAGTCCATAGCAACTTGTACCGCTGAGGCAGAATATGTAGCACCAGGAGCGGTTGTGCACAAATCCTTTGGATGAGGTAACAACTTAGATATTATGGAATCCTCTTACGTCCTACCCCCAATCCATTGTGATAACCAAAGCGCTCTAGCTATGACCCAAAATCCTGTCCTTCATTCTAGAACTAAACACATTGACATTCTCTACCATTTCTTGCTTGACCATGTTCAAAAGAAATATATCTCCATGCACTTTATTGAAACTGACAAACAATTGGCAGATATCTTCACTAAAGTGCTCAACGAACAACGTTTTCTCACTTTGAGAAGTGAATTAGGTATGATTGATTTAAACGCTTAAATCATAAAACATCATATTTCATAGGCATAAAATTTAAAGGGAATCTACTTTGTTTTATGTCTAAATGCGTTTTTCATAATTTGAAATAAGTTATCAACTTTAGGGGGGACTTTAAAATTATACTTGTCTCAATTCATAAGCGACTGTGATCAAAAATGACTTTGAAATTTTTATGCATTGCTCACTAGCGCTTATCTGTTATACATGAGAAAATCAATCTCTAATAAAATTAAATGAAAATATCTTTTAAAATTCAAGCGATTGATTTGTATCAAAAATCTTCAGCTTTAAGAAATTGAAGTTTATTAAAAAGACTTCAGTGTTTAAGAATATTCCTACTTAAACACTAAGTAACTTTTTCTGAAATTCATGCATAGTTTTCATCGCTAAAAGGTAGCCTTTGGATAAGTCCAAAAGATTAGATTTGACAACTGCCCACACGTGCTTATCAAATGAAACTGACGATTAAATGATTCCTATCAAAAAACTAGGCGGTTCAGTAACTGCAGCTGCCTGAGTACGTGTCAGTGTACTATCAGGCGCGTGTAATTCACGCTGAAAATTTCAAAATTATTCAAACATTTTGAAAAAGTAATTGCGGATTGCAAACTTTTGTAATTCACAGTTGTTACCCTATTTAACTTTTTTGACATTCGTATTTATGAGTAATTTTTGTATATGTGTCAATCATCTAATAGTTGAGGAGTTATTTTTGCCTCCTATTTAAACCCTTTGCAATCTTTATAGTAAAATTTTATCACTTCCAAATACTCCTACTGTAAAAGCTCTTCTCTCTAAGGCAAAAAGACTCTCCTTTCTCTCCTCAACAGAAGCTTTTTCAGTTCATCAATGGCACCCAAAGCTTCAAAATCTGCTGCAGGAAAATCTTCCAAATCTGAGAAACCAGTCAGTGTTAACGCCGGATTTCTCATTAACTCGGACTACCTTCATGACAACCAGAACTTCCCTCTGAGGATTGTTCTTCCCCTGGTGCAAGAGTCTGGTTTGCACGACATGATAACCTCTTATTCAAATATCTTTGAGAACCCCTTTTCTTCTTTGAGAACGCAAAAATCTCCGACGATGGAAACTCCATTTCCTGCGTCTTTCCTTTTGCTCGTGAGACCTTTGTTCTCACTCCTCAACTCATATCGACTTTACTCAATCTGCCGAACGATGGTGGCGAAGTTGAGAATGTTACTCTCGGAGATGCTACAAAAGTCTGGGCACTGATCAAGAAAAACAATGTTGAAGCTACGTATGAACCGAACTTCAAGAAAAATGACATGAAGGGCGAATATGTCATTCTTGCTGACGTCTGTGCAATGATGATAGAGTGCAGGAAGGGTAGTTTTGATAAGATCTCCAATATTCAATATAAAATGATGGTTGCTATTTTGACCAAGTTGAAAATCAATTAGTCGCTTTATGTTTTTAATCGCTTCAAGGGAGCGATGGCCAAGTGTGTTAATCCCAAGCCTTACGGTATTATTTTGAGTCATGTTTTAAGCGCTAGCAGTTTCGTCAACACCGCTAGAAAGAAAGTACAAGCGCTTAAGTTCTATGGGAAGAAGATGATCAGCGAGCTGCTCAAACCAAGGCGACGTGGCATTGCAGCGGTTCCCAAAGAAGAGTGCGAGTAACTTCATACCGAAGGAGTTGTTCATAGAGATGATGAAGAGCAAGCACATCATCTTCATCAGAAGAGGCAGTGATGATCAAGCGACCTAAAAGAAAACTCGTTTTAAAAGTCGTTGAGCCATCAAAGCCAGCGAAGAAGCAAAAGAAGAAGTCGGAGTCCAAGAAGAAACAGAAATCTCCCTCTGCTTCTCCCAAATCACATCTAGCATTTATCGTCTCTCCAGAAGAAGAAGAAGTACTGCTAGCCCTTAGGCATACTCCTTTATCCACTCCAGCTACATCAACAAGCGCTCCAGTCGAGCCAGCGATTGAAGACCCAATGAGTGTTCTTCCCACTTCTTCGGACGCTATTCCTGAATCTACACCAGTGCCTACAGCTGCTCCTGAAGCTCTCTCAACTGAGCTTGGTGATTATCAGGGTAAGTACTTGTCCTAGACAATGTATTTTATTCTTTCCTATGTTTTCTTTTAATACTATGATAAAATTGCTCTTTCTGCGTTTAGCGAATATAGAATCCAGCATACTCTGAATATCTTAGAAGGATTCAAAATTCCTATTCAAGTTGTTCCCCTCACTTCTTTCCTCGATTTAAATCCTGAAGAAGTGATCCCGAAGCTTGAGGAACCTATACAAATTGTTGAAACCAATCAAGCGACTGAAACAGTCGATGAACCTCCTCAAGGTAAGCGTTGTAGTATTTTATTATTTTCTACTTAGTAGAAAATTTTGCTTGATTTTCTCAAACGCTTGCATGTATCTACTCAAAATGAACCAACCGCTAATGCACCTCCTCCAGAGGATATCGAGTTGGACGTTCATTTTTCAACAGTGCTGGATATCGCTAAAGAATTAGACATAGTTCTTCCAGGCGCTGAAACTTCTCCAGCTAAAGAAACAACTGTGGATGCTGAGCGGTTGACAGAAATAACACTGATAATCCCCACACCAACTGGTTCTCCTCCTCAAGTGATTGATTTTTTCCAAGAGGCTATAATTAGGACTTATTATTATGCCTGGAGAGAGATGACGCTTCGTCAGATTATTGATATGGAGATAAATTTTCAGACTAGTCTCCACAATCCAAAGCCCTCAGACTTCCAGAAATCAACCATCTTTGAAGCGCTTGCCTCCAGCGAAGTGACCATAATGAAAGAAATCACTGCCCGCCTCGGATATCTGGAACCAACAACGATGACCATTGCTCAGTTTGAAAGTAAATACTTCCAAAAGTACGACATAAGCATAGAACGCAATTACCCTTTTCGCCGAACTCATGTCCAGATACGAAATCCACACTTGGGAGATTGGGGAAAGAATCCTGATGAAGAACAACTGCAAAAATTAGGACATTCAGCGCTTCCTCAAATCGTTCACTCAAATGCTAACCAATATGTGGAAAAGCCGCTGAAGTTGTGGAAAGGCAAGGGCACTATGCTTCGAGATCACCCTAACCCCATCAACTTCTGGGTTGAAGATGGAGCTAGATAATTTCTTGCAAGAGTATGGGCAGATAATTACATGGTAGAGAAACAGCGTTTCAAGCAATTACTTGCCACTAGATCTGATAGTGAACTCGCTGAATCTCTCAAAAAATGATGGATAATGGATACGTCCTGATGAGCAGGAAATTTTGTTTTACACTGCCATTCCATTGAAGAAATGATGAAGTATCTATTTTTTTTTTTACTTTGGCATGGAATGCTATCTTTGTGAGCAACTTAGACAGATCAGTCAAGGAGGTTATGAGTTGACATTGGGTTAGCTACTCCAGCTTGATTTGAATGAGGATGCTTCTTTAAGCAAGCGACCATTTTTTTCAGGACAAAGTACAATCCGTGTGAATCTTGATGACGATCACGCTGAGTTTGCTAAATTCTATAGAGACAGAAGAGCAGTAATAGAGAATGCACAAGCAATGGATATCACTTTCAACCACTATTCTGGGTTACGTGACTTCCGAGGATACAACCTTCATCCTGTACTCTTTTGCCAACAAAACTTCCAAGTGGCCAAAATGATATCGATGATCAGGCCAGTGGACCAAGAAGTAGCTCAAGCGCTAATGCTATTTATTTTGGACTTCTACAACTCTTACATCTCAGGAGTTGATCTGCCAGAAGGTGTGCAACTTGCACTGAGCAATGAAGAGCACGAAGACGCTATATTCCTTATTCTGCAGACCAACTTGATAAGTTCAAAGCACGTCATGGAAGCGATTGGCCCCCTTTGGGTCATTGCTGTTGAGAATCCTTCTCCTCCCATGGAGATTGTAGAGATAGTAGAGGATATCACTCCTACTGTGGAAGCCGCTCAAATTCCAGATGCTTCTTTGCCAGATATTTCTAACACCCCAGCAGTTGAAATCCCTACTCAAGAACCTCTTTGTCAACCAGCGACTGTAAATCCATCCATGGATCTAGCGATTCAGGAAGTCCTTGATAAGCCTGAAGAGCAGTTTGTAAGAGACAAATCTAAAGGCAAGGCTCATGTTTCTAGCTCACATGGCCCTGAGCGTTCTTCATCAGACTCAGACTCGGACTCAGACTTGAATAGTGGTCTAGAGGCACGAGATTTCAAGAAAGCCATTCACAATTCTCTTAGCAATTTAACGGGCTCTTGTTCTCGTTTGGAAGAGCGCAGCAACTCAATGCTTCATCAAGTAGAGAGACCGCTTAAGGGTGACATGAGTCACGCAAACAAGCTTTTAATCATAATGATGAATTGTATCGCTCTCCTGGTCAAAGAACTTTCTGACGACTTCAACAGGACGCTTGCCCAGAATGCATCCGCTGATACTGAGCGTCAAAATACTTTCGATTTGGCCTCTCAGAGTATCGCTGAGCAAGTTGCTCTTTTGATTGATGAAGTCAAGCTTATGCTTCGAGATATCACTGAGTTAAAAACCTTTCTTGATGATGCCAAGAAGGGGGAAGATAAATAAAAGCATCACCAGTCCATAGCCATATCTAAGACAGATAATAAGCACTGGCGTTCAATGTTCGAAGAGATAGTGAGCATAAGGAAAATGCTTACTAAGAAGAGAAAGCCAAGATACTATAAAGGTAGACACTTGCTTCCGGAACTAGAAGTTGAATTCCTAGAGAGTATGGGTTTTCATCCATACGTTGGACCTCTTAGAAGACCTATCAACTGGAAATCCACCAATGATCAAAGACAAGACATTTACCATGACTTGATTCGAGAACTTGGAATCCCTCTGAGGAAATGGGTGGAAAGACTGTTCAAGTTTAATGAAAGCGCTAGACACAGAAGGCACGATTATGATGAATTTCAGCATACAACTATGATAGATATAGATAGACTTCTTCTGGAACTAGCGAGTGAACTAATGGATGAAGAGAAGCGACAGAGAAGATGATTGCGCATATTTTTATTTTAATATTTATATTTTTGTCAGTTCCTTATTCCAATATAAATCATGTATGCTTATCTTCCTATATGAATGAATAAATGATTTATCGCTGAAACAACTTGCTGAGGCTAATTTAACATTAGCTAACTTTACTAACTTTCCAAACGCAAACTTATAATTATTTTTTTGTGGCTTTTCTTTGTACTCTTAATCTATAAAAAAGTTATAAAACTTAAAGTTTTGACATCATCAAAAAGGGGGAAATTGTTAGGAGTTTCATGTTAGATGTTTTGATGATGACAAGATAGGATTTTATGTTAGACCCTAAATATAATGTAAGTTTCTGTTTTCATGGATCAATTGTATAAGCGTTTGAAAGTATGTAATTTTGTTAGGCTTGTAGTTTTTATCATTGTAGATTTTAGACTAAGTATTAGATACCGAATACCTATGGAATTCTAGGTGAGTCCATTAGAGAAGAAGTTGAAGATCAGCGTCTGAACTTAAACGAAGATGAAGATTTGTTCTTAGCATCTGTCAAACACTAAAGGACTATTTTAGGATTTATGGATCAAGCGCTCAAAGCAATCCAGCGATCAGTATCAGATTCACCTGAAATAAATTCTCAAATCATGAAGGACTTAAATGCAATCACTCAACGGACGTTTATTTCCAATGGAAAATAAATTCAAATGCATTAAATGCCTGATAAGAGCATTAAATGTGATAAGCTATTATGACTTGTGGACAAGCCACCTTTTCACTAGACTTTCAGATTTTCAGAGTTCAAACCTGCTCCTGTCCAATCGGAACCAGCAGGATTTCAGGAATGTCAGAGAAAAGGCTGATTCACGCTCCGCGTGAAGAGCAGGCGCTCACATGTGTCCAACGGACAGATCGCAAGAATTGCCTATAAATACCTCATTCTAGCAAACCCTAAATATAGCAATAAACACGCGAAAAACTTTGCTGAAATATTTTCTCAAGAAAAGCTTAGAAACTCCATAGCCAAAATCTTTCAAGCTTTTTACATACATTCCAGACAGTCACAAATATCTCAAACATCTTCCAAAGAAGAAACCTGAACTCTTACTGAGATATTCCAAGTTGTTTGGCCTTTCCAAAAACTAACAAAACCTGTGTGACAAAACCCTCAACCTTTCATCTGAGTGAGAAAGTTGTTGAAACCCCTTACAGGCAGTATTTCTGAGTGAGAGAAGTTTGTAGAAGAAGATCTTCATTGGTGCTGCAATCTGTGTGATCAAGGAGCCCGAGATCATTTCTCACCTCTTTACTATCTTGTATAGGATTCTGTGCGATTCTTTGATTATCAACTTAGTAAATTCCCTCCAAGTGAAAAAGGAGAAGAATGACGTAGCTGGGATTACATCACCCAATGAACCTTACAATTTCTTATGTTATTTACTATTTTATTGTCTTGCTTTATTTTTGTCATCTATTCTGAAAAAGGCAAGCTAAACTGCTAAACGACTAATTAACCAAAACAAACACTAAAGCTTTAAAATTATTTCCGCTATGCTAATCCTGATTAAGAGATCTAAGTTTTACCCTACGTTGGCAAATTGCTAAAATCACTAAGTCTAAGTTATCTTTTCTGTAGCGCCTGACCTAAGCACTCAACATCTTAAGCGTTCAAATATTTAAAAGTGATACAAATTTTTTGGAGTCGAAAAAGACTTCAGGGTCTATTCAACCCCCCCTCCTTCTAGACCCTTTCGTATGCCGCTTGGGACCAACAATAGGCATAGATATACACAAGGGTTCTCATTTAGATAATGAGTGAACTAAACAACCCCGCCAGGAAATTCCTAAAATGGTTATCGAATGTGGAATTTCCTTTAATCTCCTTGGCATAAGAGTAATCCTTATGCAACTGAGGATCCCTTGTCAGTTTGAGCACAGTCAATTATACTTTGACTTATCTCATGATTCCATTGCGAGTCGTCATATGGGATATCTTGGGTATAGTATGATTATGTGTCGAGGTACATGAGAGACCAAGATGTGATACATCACCGATTTAACAAATCAGATATTTTCTGTGTATTGGTTAATGAATCGATTCAAGGAATCTTTGGCCAAATTATGACATCCAAATAGGCGGAGTGTTTCCTCATTTAGATTGCATGAATCGATATTATGCAATAAAGGGGACACAGAGATTGGGTCGTAAGAGTTTCGACTAAGCTATTACTCAAGATACCAATCCGAGAAATTTGATGGAGGGATCTTACTTATGCGAGGATCGTGGTTATGATAGGTTGAGTATCTTGACATCGTTTGTGTCTAGGTCTTCGGGACCCGTTGCTTGACAGTAACCTCAATTGGTTGGAGATCAATTAATTACACTATTTAATTAATCAAGTAAGATTAATTAATTAATGGACTAAGTAAAGTCCAAGGGTTTTATTTAATTAGTAAAGAAAGTCGAATACTAAGTAGAATTAAAGAAATAATTGAGTAATAATAATTAAGGCTGGACTTTAATTATTATGGAATATTTAATTAAATGGTTGGACTACTTAATTAAACAACGAGTCAAAAATTAAATCTAGTTGGATAAAATTTTTGGATTCCAAGTGTAAGAGGGGCGAGGTGGCGTATGGATTTAAGGGAGCGGATTTAATTTCGCTCCAAGTCTTGATCAAATTGGAATCAAGGAAATTTGTTTAGGAGAGGAAAAAAAAAGGAAATAAGTTAGCTTGCAAGCTAAGTTTCTTGTTTTTAGGAAACTCCTAAATAGTTTGATTAGGAATAGATGAAAGTCAAATCTTGGAGATTTTATTTCATCTTGACTTCTAATCAAATTAAATCTAGGAGTCTCTCTATAAATATGTGTTAAGAAAAACACACACACTTTATTTTTGAGTGAAAATTTTCGTCCACTACATAGAAGAAAAAGAGAGAAATTTTGTTTTCTTATTTTCTCCACAAACTCGCCCCTCACCTATTATTTCTTGACAAGGTTTTGCTTATTTGTTGAGATTAACCTTTCACATATATTTCTACCTTCCTATATAAGCTTAGATTATATCTAAAATAATTATATAGGCTAGTACCATATATATAATTATTGAAAATTATACGGAGGTGTGGATACATCTTAGAGGCACGACGATTAGATCACTTGAAGATACAAGGAACAAATCGAAGCTCGGGATTTGAAGGAGGCCGACGGCTTCTCTGTAGAATTCGATCAAGGGAGTATTTGTTCGAGTTGAAAAGATCAAAAACTTGTATGAGGGAAAAAGTGCGAAAGGTTTTTTGCGTAGTATAGTTTTCTTATTTTAATTAGCTCCATTAAACCGGCCATTGTAATCCTATTTCAGGGCAGTTGTAAATTTTTAAATTCCACTGTGCTAACCTAACCCGGGGACTACTCAACCAAACAACAACTCACCCGATTTTTTAAAGAACTTAATCACTCACTATGAAGTCTTTATTAGGTATATGCCTAGATGCCAATGAGGACAAATAGATTGTATAGGGTATCAAATTATGTTGTACGAATTTTTCGTTAATAAAGACATTTATTTTTTTGTTCATATAAAGCTTCATGGCATTAACAAGTATTAAACAAGCAGTCCATGTGAATCAAGGTTGACTCTTTGCCCTTTATGGAATAAAGAAGTGGCACGGAGAGAGTTTGACACCTGATCACTTAAAAGGGGTTCACAAGTCAAGGAATCTTAAATGGGGGTTAAGATTCGACTTGTATGACACATGCTCTGACAAAGAGTGCCAGTCGAACACTCTTGGATAGTGAGAGCACATGTATAGATATTCCATTCGAACACGGGTCGTAGTAATTCAATCACATGGGTGTTTACTCAGTGACTGTCAATGATCGGACTACTGATCATAATAGTATACGCGAGCGTTAGACTTGAGGGTTCATGATCAATATACTTGTGTTGTTAACTCTGTTACTAGAGTAGTTAAGCCCAAATCACCCTTTGGTGGGACCAACCTCGAAATGCGATCTTAGTGAGTCAAGTAGCACTTGTGAAGTGATCGCCAAGATGGGATTCACTGTCTCAATAGTAATCGAGAAAGTATCATGTGAGATCATAGGCAAATAAAATTATAAGTCCTTGGCTAAAGCAATGAAACTAATTCATGTAAGACATATAGGGTAGATTGGTAATTTCATCATGCTATGATCTGATGAACAATATCAAGTATTGTGAATTTGACATAAACCTTGACTCTCATTTGAGCGGGATACGTCAGTGAAGGGCTTATATTCATATGGTATTTATGATCCAGAAGTTCGTAAATGATGCAATCATTTCGTACTCGATTGGGTTACGATGTGAGTCCCCGAGACTGGCTAGGTGACACTCACATCCTTTGGTATCCTTTCATTGCCAATCGAGATGAACCTAAAGAGTCGCCCTATAAGAAATAAGCAGGATATCTTTTTGTGTAAATAATTTATCTTTTGGACAGACAAATTAAATAGGACAGATTGATTTAATTGGTCAATCAACAATTCAATTATTTAATTAGATTAAATTATTTGAATTTAATTAATTAATTGAAATTAATTAATTTTGTATATACTTATTTGGATTGGATTTGAATTAAATATATATATATATATATATATATTAAAACATAGACTAAGTTAACCAAGCCAACTTAGCCCATTATGGAAGTCCATTAAGGGGCCTGGGAGGCGCCCACTTAGGCTTAGGGTTTGAGGATTATTTAATCCTCAAATTGTCAAGCTAAACCTAACCCTAGACATAATACACAAAAAGAAAAGGAAAATTCTCTCCCCTCTACTCTTGCTAGCCGTCCACCTTCATCAAAGGAGAGTCTCGGGGAGCTTTAGAAGGCTTGTTTCGTGTGACGCTTCAAAGACAGGAATTCGTCAGAGTTGTTGTTACGTGAATTGCAGATTATCAAATTAATAACGTATTTGATTGCATTTATTTTTCGTAAATTATTGAAAATCATCCAACCCACGTTGAAGTGATTCGACTCAAGAATCCTTTTTATATCCGCTACATTTTTCGTTCATAGGATTCCTAACAGTGGTATCAGAGCCGACTTTAACGTATTTGATAATTTTTTGCCTTTGAAATTATGTTGACTATTTTAATTTGGAATTAAAATCTTAAATTTTGCATGAGTTATATTTGATAATGAATCTGAAATTTTGAAAATCATATTCGCCTCGAAATCGCTGTCGTTCCACCACCGTAGCACGCTAGCAACAGCAAGACAGTTGCACGTTTGGAACGTGCAGCAGCGCCGTTGCTGTTTAGGTGGAGAAAAAGATAGGAAAAAGGAAAGGGCAGCGTTGCCGCTACCGCTGGTTTCCGCCCCAGCGAATAGGTAATGGGCTTGGCTCAGCACAAGCATTCAGTGTTGAGCTAAGTCCAGTTATGTAATTCGCACGCTAGGCCAAACCCAGTGCATGCGAATGGCATTGGGCTAAGCCCAGCGCGCTGCTAAGTGTGGGGATAGGCTGGGTCGGGCCCAGGTGTAATTTAATAATTAGAGTTATTAAATTGTGAGGACACTAGAGGATTTAATATCCTTGTTAGGTTAATGTCCTGAAATGCCACTAGAGAAATAGAGAATGTAAGGACATTATTAAATTGTAATTATTTCATATTCTATCAATAAAAGGTAATTAGTTGTTTAGTATTATGTTGGCATGTATATATTGTAATCATCTATAAGTTCATGAACATAAGAGTTAACTCTCTAAAGCACTAGAGAAGTTTGATGCTTGTGTACTAAAATAGTCTGCAAGTCAATGATTCTCAATTAGGAATTGGAAATCATGAAGACTTCTATAATGTGAGTTTTGATGATAAAGGTGCCCATCAATCACTACGGAAGTAGTGAAGAACTCACATCATAGGTGCACTGATGTAGATAGTGGCATTCAGACATGACTCGCATTGATTCTGTCACATGTGTTTTCACTCTTTGACAGTCAATGACAGAATTGATTAAATTGTAATAGGTGTGTCTGAACTTTAGACTTGAGGAATCGAGTTGAAGATATACTTGTGACATTAGGTTTGTCATTAGAGTAGTTAGACCTAATTCACCCTTTGGTGCGCTCAACCTCGAAGTGCAACCTAATAAGCAAGTAGTAGTCTTAACTGATATCCAAGATGTGATTCGTTCCTTCGAAGGTGAACGAGGAATTATCCTATGCATTTATAAGTAAGTTAGATCTTAAAGTCTTTGGCCATAACATTCATTGATCTGGACATATTATAAATATAGCATAGTGTCAAGTTAGTGAGTTTGACCTAAAACGATGACTCTAACTTGACCGGTATAAGGCAACAAAGATTTTGTAAACTCACGGTATTTACAATAGGAAAGGTAAAGATGATCCAATCGTTTCATCTTATTTGGGTTACAATGTGGAACACTCGAATAGCTAGGTGAGACCCACATTCAATGGAATCCTCCCATTGCCAAATATAGATGAACCTAAAGAGTCATGCTTTATTAAAAATCGATAGAAAATATGGAATATTTCTTGTGGTAATATTTTAAGTATTGGATACTTAAAATTAATTAAATAGAATTAATTATTTGAAGAAATAAGTTAATTTATTTATAATTTAATTAATTTATTATTTCTTGAAGAAATAAAATTAATTAAATATCCTATATATTATTTAATTAGATTAATTACTTGGATTAAATTAATTAATTAAATAATGGATTGGACCGAGATCAAATTTGTGCACCAAGAGGCACACCAAGACTAATAAGGGGCGGCCACTAGGCATCCTTGATGGGCTAAATTAAGCCCAAGGTATTAACTGAAGTGATATAAATATATCACATTTGTTAGTACCTAGGTCATAAGTTACAATGAACACTTGAGCCACAAGACAAAAATTCCTTTCTCCCCTAGACCTAGCCGTCAGTCATTGTACCAAGCAAGGAGGAGATTTGTTCAGATCAAACTTTTTCCTCCGAGACAATTTAGAGGAGCACTTTTGGACTGCTCAGGTTATCATGAATTTAGCCGAAGTTATTCGCGAAGAAGTTGAAGAATTCAAAAGTTTGAGTTCTCCAACCACTTCTCTACAACGGGTAAAGTATCATTTTCACTATCATACATACGTCTGATAATACATTGGGATTGATCCTGTTATGGAAAAATCCAAAAAAAAATTTAAAACTTCGTTTCCGCTGCGTTTGGTTTATTTTTCCCAATAGTGGTATCAGAGCCAAATTGCGGGGTTATGCGTATGTAGTTTACGTGTAAATATGCATGATTTATAGTATTTTATCGATGCATGATTAGATATGTGGATTTTGCGTTTTTTGTGTTCTTAAGGATTTTGTTTATTTTTCGTTCACTAGAAGCTAGTAAAAGTTGAATTTTATGTAATTATGTGATGGAAATTAAAAATTGTAAGTTTCAGCTCTGACCCGTCACCATGGTGGCAACTTTGCTGACGATGACCTGTGAGCGAGCCCATCTTTCTCAACAGCTGGGCTACATAGAGAGAAATTGCGCTAAACAAAGCGAGCCCAATTCAAGGGTCGCAAGGCGAGCCCACCCCTGTGTTTTATAACACGCGGGTTGTATCAACCCGACCCGGGTTATTTATTAAATATATATTATTTAATTTTTGATTAAAATTGGATTTTAATGCAAAAATAAATAATATTATTTATTTTTAAAAGTATTTTAATTTCATCTAATCTAATGTTAATTGAAGTTAGACTTTGAATTAAATTGGATTCCTTCTATTGTGAAATTAATTTTAATATACTTAGAGATTATTTTTTTTTATTAAAATTGGATTTTAATATAAATTAATTGGAGTTCATTAAAATTGAATTTTCAAATAGAATCAAATAAATTTAATTTCCTCTAGAATCTGAAAAACAATAATTGAATTTGGAATTTAATTAAAAATTAACATATATGGTTTTCGTGTGTTATGTGATATATATCATATTTGACATGTTATGTGATGGGAGACATGATTCATGGACTTAGAATCATTTTTGTTTGTATTTCTTTTCAACGGGTTGTAAAGGCATTTTTGAGCCTACTTTTATTTTCTTTCTAGATTATTTTTGTATAGGTGGCTTATATTGAAATGTAATTGTTAGAAATAGAATAGAGCCAAAGGAGAAATCCAAGTCGAGCCGAGGAGATACAAGAAGGAGCTTTGGAAGGTTTAGTGTAGTTTCTTTTTATTTTCGATTGAGACATTGCCTTGTCTCAATATAGGAATAAAAGTCCATGAATCGTGTGATGTTAGCTTTCTAGGATGACTATCTTTTTAGTTAATTCATGTTTGTATGTTTGGTATAAAATGGATTAATGTGCAAAGTGAGACCTAATAAATAATTTAAATTCTCCCACTTTCAAAAATATTAAGTTAGTAAAGGGTACTAGGTATCCTGTTCTCCACTGAACTTAGGAGAAATTAAAATTATATTTAATATATAATATCGTCCCTAAGCAATAGGAATTATATATTGAAATATATTTTGAATATTTCTAAGTGCGCAAAATGCCATTAGTCGAAACAAATTTCACCCCACATACCAGCAAAAGGTTGCAAGGTAAAATTCAATTGTTAGACTAATAGATAGGTAGTGGGTTGAATTTGAATTATTCATAAATAAATAAGATTGTTAAAAGGTTGAGATTTGATGAATAATGGACAAAGGGATTGAATCATCTATTTGATGGGTTGATGTTGGATATCACTTTAATAGATTAATTAGGCCAAGGTTGCAACCTATTAATCTAGTTAAAGAAATCAATCACTACTACGAAGCCTTCCAACCATGACTTCCGAATTCCACAGTGGGAGTGTGAATTTTCGAAAAATATAGTGGGAGCCAAGTTTATTTTGAAAGTCCTTAATTTAAACTTGGAACAACAATTACAATAGAATCTAAAAAGTCTTTTTACTTTTGTACAATTATTAGCTTATTATCTTTTTCACAATGACTACCAACCCATTATCTGTACTACTTGAAAAGAACATTTTGACTGGTCTAAATTATGTGGACTCGCTCCGAAACTTGAGGATAGTCCTCAATATGGAGTCATTAGGTATGTATTGGATGCTAATATCCTAGCTGCGCCCACAAGGACGCGTGCTAGTGAGGAGGAAGTCACGGCTCATGAAAAATGGGTCAAAGACGACGTCCGGGTTCGTGGGTACATGATGGGCTCAATGACAAATGAGTTGCAGAAATCACACCCCAAAAAGGCCTCGGAGAGGGCTATTTTGGTACAACTAGTAGAGCTCTGTGGTGAAACAGTCGTACTGCTCCATGTGAGATATCGAAAGAGCTCTTTGGAGCCAAGATGAAAGAAGGTGAAAAATGTGGGGATCATGTTCTAAAAATAATTTCAAAAATTGAGAGGTTAGAGGCCCTCGACTTGAACATGGACCCGCAATTACAAACTGACCTCATCTTACAGTCACTTCTAAACTCCTTTTCCCAATTTGTAATTAGCTTCAATTGCAATGTGATAGAATGCAATTTAGATGGGTTGATGAACAAGCTGAATACTGCACAATCTCAAATGAAGCTTAAGGGAAAAAAGGCCACCGTGGTCACCAGGAATGGGTAAAGCTCTAAAAGTGATGAAGAGGAAAGGGCCAAAAGAGACGGGTAGGTGCCTTTACTGCGGTGAGCTTGGCCACTGGAGGAGAGAGTGTCCCAACTTTGGTAAATGTGCAACAGGTATGAAACCTTTTATTTTAGAAACCAATTATTCTATAACTGTAATTTCCACTTCGTGTTACTTGATTCTGGAGCTGTTGCTCACATTTGTGTAATGAATCAGGATCTGGAGCGAAGTATCGAGATGTGCTGATCAGTGTTGGCAGCGGGCATAGTGTCGCAGCTTTTCGCATTGGATCAACTTCTTTATATTTATCATCTGAACATGTTCTAAATTTATAGGGTGTATTAGTTTTGTCCAATGGGCCTAAGAACATTATTTCAATTCCTATATTGGTTAGGAATAATTATGATTTTAATTTCATTGATAGTACTTGCAACATTTTATTTAATGAAAATATTGTTGGCACTGTGATAAGTGTGAGATTTACATATTTTAGAGCCTCATATTCATGTGCTTTATATTGGTTTATGCATGATTTATGCTACATATGCGTTTAATTTGTGTGCATATTGAGTAAAGGTGGAAAATCATTGCAATTAAGGAAAAATGGTCTTAAATGCAGAATTTCGGTGTAATTAGAGACAGAATTTGAAACATGTTTCTTCTAAAAATTTGTAGAGAAATGTCTTAGCTTCACGTGGCAAATTGAATCACCCAAATCGGAGGTCTGTACAGAAAGTTATGTAGGAAACAGGATCTCTGCGCAGAAGGCAAAATGTTAGTGTTCCCAACGTTCGAACGTTAGCTATTGGACGTTCAAACATCATGTCTGACGGGAAAAATAGTAAATTTTTGGAAATTTCCAACTCTAATTCAAGTTGGAGTCTTATCCTTCCACCCTTATATATATTAGATCACTTCTTCTGGGTTAGAGGCACGAAATACGCACAACATAAAGCTTTTTAGGGTAGTTCTTAGATTACATTAGTTATGAATATTTTCAAAAACCCTTGAAGGTGAAGAAATCAAGAAGAATGGAAGAGATGAAGATCGAAGGTCATCCATCAAATATACGAGAGAGTTTCTTAGATTTAGATTTGTTTTTGTCTTTGATTATTAATCTTTATCACAGTTTTTATCTTTTATCTTTCTTCATGAGTTAGATTCTTCGAACTAAGGCCATGTTGAGGCTAAATTATGATATTTGAGTTATAAATTGTATTTTTCATATTATTTCTATTATTGCTTTGTGTCTTGATCTTGTTTGAATGATTCATATGCTTGGCTACCATATGATGATTTATTGCTTAAATTCTTCGTTCGAGAGAAGGTAATTTAAGGTGAAAAAATTATTATCACATAGGATTATTATTTAGTCATAGGATATGACCCCTAGGCAATAATAATCCTATGATTTATTTTCTGGATATGAAGCTTCCGGATAATCAATTATGGCTGCAAAACGTCATTCAATCATGTTATGCACAAGGGTTCTTTCCACAACATTGTTAAGTGAGAATTCCCACTCCGGAGGAACAACTCGATAACTGTTAGTGTTATGCCCTCAAGTGCCATAGAGGATAGAATTAGGGGAAATCCCTTATCGCCCCCCTCTGAAACACGAAATCTGCAAGAAACCCCCCTGTGTCAAAAATATAGCCACTTATAAACCTGTGTTATGAGAAAGCCTGCACGAAAACCTCTCTCTGTTACAAACTAACAGAAGGTGGCCTTCACGTGCAGGCTGTGTGAACCAGCGTGTTTTTGGGTAATTTTTGAGGTTAAATTGATGTGCAAAGTACTAAAATGCCCCTATATATGTTACAAATTAAAGTCCTTTTTTTTTTCTTTTTCCCCCTTTTTTCCTTATTCTTTTCCCCCCCTTTTTCAGCCAATTTTCATTTTGTTTTTCTCCTTTCCCTTCCCCTCGTTACCCGTCAAGGCGTCAACTCCCCATTCCCACCAGCCCCACATCGCCATCACACCCCGCCCACCCACCGTCATTAGAATTTGCCATCGCTGCGGAACCCCAACTTCGGCTGCTTCCATCTCTGCGCAAAAAAAAAAACCCACCAAACCCGTCTAGATCTGCCACCGCCGTCAAGATCCGACTTCATTTGACCAAGTTGCTAAACACCAATCCGACTCCTCATCAATACTCTCTTTTATTTAGATTTTTCTAGAATTTCAGAATTTTTCTTGGGTGTTTCTTGCATTTTTCTAGGTGTTTTTGTCCATTTTTTTTGTTTTTATTTTTTGATTTTTTTAAATTTTAAATTTTATTGTTGTGTTTTCCCCCTAAAATGTTCAAAAAAATTCTAGATTTTGATTTCTTTTTTCTGATTTTTTTCCTTATTTTTCTAGGCTTTTTCCTTTTTTTTCTCGCTATTTTGATATTATTTTCTTATTCTTTTAATTCTTTTGGATTTCCTAAATTTTTCTGTTTCTTCTTGAATTTTCAGGAATTTTTAGATATTTGTTTTTATTTTTCTAATTTATTAGTAAAATGTGAGCCTTTAATTAAAGAAATAATGATTAAAACGATATGGAAAAAAAGTTGGACCATTTATCTATTGCGGTTAAATATTTACAAAACATAAAGGGTTGAGATCTAAAAGAATGATATTACTTTTGAATGAATTAAATAAAATAGAATAATAAATAAAATCTGATGGTTGATTTGGGATGATCCAACGGCTAAGAAGAAGTGAGAATAAATGAAAATAAGGATAATGCTTGTAAAATTGAGGGCCATAACGGGTATACAATGAAAAAAATTAACAGAGTTATGCTTAGTTAACGTAAAGGGACCTTGTGCAAAAAAAATTTAACAGAGGGGTATAAAAGGCTATATTTTTTACACACGGGGGTTTCTTGCAGATTTCGTGTTTCACAGGGGTTTTTATGCATTTTTCCCATAGAATTATAGGGCATTGAATTGTAACTAAACATTCTTATATTAATAAAAGGCCTTTCATGTTGTTTCTTATATGCATTTGTGAGGTTTCATAAACAACGTATAGTCTTTGATAATAAGGTCTACTCCCTATGGGTTAGGGAGAATAGCACTAGAAATGTTTGATCCTTAGTATCTAAACTGGTTCGCAAGTCGAAGAGAGTATTGACTGGATATCATTACTAGATAGAGACTTAAATGATATAAGTTTTGACAGGGAGTGCCAGCCGAACACTATAAGCATGTTAGTAGGAACTTATGTCATAGACACATCAGTTAGACTGATGAGTTCGAACACGGCTCGCATCAGTTATGTCTCATGGGTTTTCACTCAATGACAGTGAATGACAAAATTGATAAGTTGTGATAGGTACGCGCGAACCTTAGACCTGAGTAATCACGTTGAAGATGTGCTCGTGACATCAAGGCTGTCATTAGAGTAGTTAGATCTAATTCACCCGTTGGTGGGGTCGACCTCAAATTGCGGCTTGATGGGCGAGTAACAATCTTAACTGATTAGGAAAATAAAATTTATTCTCTCATAAGTGAATGAGCTAAATATCCTATGCTGTCATGAATAGGTGAGGTCAAAGACTTTGGCCAAAGCATTAGAGATTATCATGTTGGACATAAGAGTATAATCAGTGACCTCGATTCATTATGAGCTAAGCATATGGTCAAGTCCTGGGAGTTTGACTAAACCATGACTCTCACGTGACTGAGATATAAGAATAAAGGGTTTATACTCATACGGTATTCACATCTATTCATTCGTTCTCGATTGGGCTAAGATGTGGGTCACGAGACTGACTAGGTGTTATCCACATCCTTTTGACTTCCTCCCAATTGCCTTTTGAAACGAACCTGAAGAGCCGCGCTTAAAGGAATTGCAAAAAAAAAATTATGGAATAAGACTTGAACGATTTTTCGGTATTTGATATCGCAATTAATTAATTAATTAAAATTATTAGATTATCTTATTAATTAATTAAGTTAATGTGCTAATTAATTTCTTTATAAAATTACTTATAGAATTAACTTGGATTAATTAGTTATTTAAATAAATTATTTATTGGATAAATAAATAATTAACTTAAAACTAATTACATCGCCTAAAGCCCGAGGGCTTAAAACGCCCAAGTGGGTGTCCACCAAAGACACTTAAGGCCTTAATAACTTAGGTTTAATTAAACCCAGGTGCACGGTGTGCGTGAACTGCACGCACGGCCACCTGATGTGTAGGTAGGAGGCGCACATAGCGGGCATGGTGTACGCGGGTGAGCGGTGCGCTGGGCGCACGGAGACACACTCGTTGGGCCGTGCACTGTCGGGGTTTCGACCCGAGTCAGGTTGTGTGTAAAATGGGTCTAATTTTTTAGTAAACGGGCTTGGGCTGTTTTAATTATCCGGGTGGGTCAAAAGGATGATGACCTGGGTTTGAATTAAATAAGCCCAAATTGGTTTAATTAAAAGATTAGACATTCAATAAATTAGTTTTGGACTAAACTCGTTAAATTTAAATTGGCCAATGGCTTGGTGATTTAAATTTGATGAAATCAAGCTTAATTAGTTTTTATTGAATGTTAATTATTTGAATAAAAGATTAATTAATATTTTTGGAAGATTTTGTTGGTCTCAAGTGGCATACGAAAGGTCTAGAGGGGGGGGGGGGAGGTTGAATAGACCATGAAATTCTTTTCGAATTTTAAGACTTGTTTTTAGAAAGATAACTTAGACAATAGTTTTGAGTACTTGATCAAGATGGATCAGGCGCTCAACACTTATATCAGGGTTAACGCAACAAAAGTTTGTACAAGTATATTAGATTGAATAATTAAGCACTTAGAAAATATTTAGTTGCTCTTAGAGATTTAATAATGTATGGTTTAAGATAATGTATGAAGAGAGTAATGAATAAAGCAATAAAACAGTAAGTAAAGAAGATATGAGAATTGTAAGGTTCACTGGATTTATGTAATCCCAGCTACGTTCTTCTACTCCTTTCCACACAGGAGGAATTCACTATAATGAATCACAATGCTTCACAAAGACAGCTTCAACATAGAAAATGATGAAAACTTGATCTCGAGTTCCCTGATCACAAAGATTTCGACTCGGCTAAGATCTGCATCTGACATGCTTCCTCACACAGAAATACTGCTTTGTCTTCAACAACTTCGTCACACAAATTGAAGAGGTTGATGGGTTTTATCAAGGTTTGTTTGATTTGAAAAGTTCAAACACTTTTGGAATATCTCTTTATAAAATGATAGTTCTTCTAGGAAGAGGTAAAAGATATTGATTTAGCTGTGGAGATGTATAAGCTCAAAGATATTTTGGCTATGGAGGTTTTGAGCTTTTAGGGATGAATATAGATTTCAACAGCGCGAGTGTATATCAAGCTTTTGATAATAATTCTTAGTTTTTAGGGTTGAGCTGTAAGTATCTATTTATAGACTTTTCTCGGGATTTGTCGGTCAGACACAAGCAGGAACATGTTAAACATGAGGCGCATGACTTAGTCTTTTTCTGACATCTCCAGAAATTCTGCTGCACAGAGTTGGTAGCAGACCTACTTTAAGTTGACAGCCAATGGGGAAGGTTTATCCGTACGTCAATAGTCCTTATCACATTTAATGCTCTTATCAAGCATTTAATGTATTTGAATTTAATTCCCGTTGGAATTAAATGTTCGTTGAATGTTGCATTTAAGTGCTTATTGGCTTCGGATTTAATTCAGGTGAAGATAGACGCTTGTGGCATGATCACCTAGAATGATTCTTAGGCGCTTGACAGTCGTTTAACAAATCCTATATGTTCAAAGTCTTCAGACGCTGATCTTCGATTTCACTTTGATAAATTCATCTAGAATTCTATCATAGCTCAAGCGCTAGATACTAGTCTAAAACTATAAAGATAAAAAGCTTTATTCTGAAAATTACAACTCGATAACTTTAAACACTTATACATATTCTAATAAGGATAAACTTACATATCTTTGGAGTCTAACATAATGCCTATCTTGTCATCATCAAAACATCTAACATGAAATTTCCTAACAGATTTTAATTAATATATTTATTTAAATAATAAATTCTCACTAGAAGGCTTTTTATTATTGTTAGGAATCTCATGTTAGATGTTTTGATGATGAAAATTAGGACTTTATGTTAGACCCCAAAATATGTAAGTTTGATTTTAGTAGAAATCATGTATAAGCTTTGAAGCGTTAGATTTGTAATAGGCTTTATAGGCTTTGTTTTGATTTTATTCTAGATTGTTAAGCTAAGTAGTCTTAGGCTGACCGTCTGATAATTTCTGAGTGAGTTTATCAGTGGTAAAGTTTGAAGACTCAAGCGCCTGAAGTCAGAATAAAGATGAAGATTCCAAGCGTCTAGAATGACCAGCTATATCAAGCGTCACCTTATAGGATAGAAGTGATTCAAGGATAAACAAGCATCTATCAATGACTGATTTCACCTGAATTTATTTCTAAGTCCAGAAGGAGTTTAATGCAAATATTCTCATTGCATTAAGTGCCAACGGGCATTTAATTCAAATGCATTAAATGCTGATAAGAGCATTAAATGTGTTAAGCACTTTCGGACGTACAGAGAAGCCACCCCATTGGACTGTCAACTTTCATAGACTGCAGCACCAAATTTTGTGCAGCAGATTTTCAGGAAAAATGACAAAAGTTGTTCACTCGCGAAAGTGAGAGATACGCGCTCATGCATGTGTCAAATGGACACTTTTTCCAAGAATGCCTATAAATAGGACTTCAACAACAAGCCAAATATATACAATCGATTTCAAAGAATTCTCTTTGCTTTTCTTCAATTCCTGAGACAGTCAACCAATATCTCAAACATTCTTTTCAGAGAAACCCACATTACTACTGAGATATTCCTAGTTGTTTGAACTTTATCAAAATCATACAAACCTTCTAGAAAAACCCCTATCCAAGCCTCGCGATCTGTGTGAATTCGAAGTTAGATACTTGCAGTATTTCTGGGTGAAAGAAGCAAGGGGATTGAAATGATTTGGAGCAGAAATCTGTGTGATCAAGGAGCTCAAGTCATCGACATCCATCTCTCCCTAATTTGTAGAAGATTCTGTGTGATTCTTTGAGAATCATTTTAGTGGATTGCCTCCAAGTGTTCAAGGAGAAGAAGGACGTAGTTGGGATTACACCACTCAACGAACCTTACAAATATTGTGTCATTTACTTTACAGTCAATTCTCTTATGTATCACATCATTGCATAAATTGATAAAGTAAAACACAATCAAACGCTAAGCAACTAAGAAACTACTTGTGACGCTAAAGATTTCCAAAAGAAAAGACTCTAAAATTATTCCGCTGTGCTAACACTGATTAAAGAACTGAACGCTTAAACCTACTAGGTTAAAGTATTCAAATCTTGAAGTCTAAGTTAACTTTCTAAAACAGTCTTCATCAGATGCTTAGCTTAAGCGTCTATATTTCAAGTAAATGCTCAGTCAAGCAACTACATTTCAAGCGTCCAAAACCATTTTTATACGAAACTTTTTGAAGTCGAAAAAGACTTCAGGGTCTATTCAACCCCCGTTCTAGACCCTTTCGTATGCCACTTGGGACCAACAAGTGGTATCAGAGCGGTTAGAGTTGAAATTTTAAAATTTCCAAGCATAACTACTTGTTTAGATCCTTTTCAAACTTAGTTGCTTTAGATTTAAAAAAAAAAATAGCATTTGCTAAAGTTCCCAAACTGACTGAGTCAAATTTTGACTGATGGAAAGTCAAAGCATTTACATATCTCTATTAATGTGATGATGACATGTGCTATATTATTTCAGATGGGCCAATCAAAATATATAAAGTTATCACAAGAGCGCCTAGAGCCACGAAAGACACTCCAGATGGTTACGTTGAAAAACCAAAACCAGAATGGTCTCCAGATGATCGTCGAAGAGCTAATTTGGATAATGTTGGTTGTAACGCTCTATATACGGCTATTGGTGATAATGACAACCTATTTAACAAGATCAAATCGTGCAAAACCAGTAAAGAAATATGGTATAAGTTGGCTACAATTTGTGGTGGCTCAGCTCAGATTAAAGAGAACAAACTTTCCATTGTCAAGGAAAAGTTTAACGGATTTAAGATGTTACCCAATGAAATGTTAGAGCAATTAGACATAAGATTTACAACTCTAGTTACAAAACTTACGTTGTTGGGAATGGATTTACAAAATCGGGAAATGGTGCTTAAGATCTTTAGAAGGTTACCAAGTAAATTCTTGATGAAGACAACTGCTATGAGAGAATCAAATATGTTGGATCTCCTAACTCCAGAAGATGCCTTTTCAGAGCTCAAAGCATTTGAGTTTGAGTTGAACTCTGCTAGTGATGTTGTGAGTAGTCCGGTGATTAAATCTAGAGCGCTTATAGCATCAATCAAAGGTAAATCGGGTAATAAAGGAAAGAATTTAGATATCAATGAGGAAGAGGAGTTGGCTTTGCTGAATAGATTTAGGAAGTTCTTGAGCTATGAAAAGAAAGGAAAAGGTTTCAATAATCAAGGACAAAGTTCATATCAAGCGCCTTCTCCGGTGCAACAACAGTTTCAAGCGCCTCAGTATTCTGTTCCTTTACCCCAAGCGCCTGATCAATACCAAGCGTCTACTCAAAATCTCTCAGCTCCAGTAGTCTCAAAACCACACATTGCAAGGTTAACAAATGAACAAAAGATGAAAACTAATCTTTGTTATAATTGCAGGAAACCAGGGCACTACCAGGAAAATTGTCCTTATCCAAATATATCCAAGCCCTCAAGGCAGGATTATGTGGATAGAAACCAATTCAGGAGCAACCTTCGTCAACAAGGTTTGCTAGCGGAATCAGAACCAGCATCCGCACTTGAAGATTTAGAATCATCAGAGGAGAGAAGTGATGATGATGAACCATTAGATGACTCAATGCTCATATGTCTCATGGCCAGAGATGATGAAGCGTCTCCTAAGGTAATCAATGAATTATCTATTCCTCTCTTTTATGATGAATTACTTGACAAAGTCAAAGAATACTACAATGAATGTCAAGAAGCTGCCAAAATATATCAAAACGATCTCGCTATTATCTCATCACTCACAAGAGATAAAGTAACGCTCAAAGCAGAGTTGAAAGTTCAGCAACAATGCATTGAGAAGAACCAATCACTTGAGAGTGAGATTATTCAATTAAAAAGAGATCTTGATATTATAGTCAAGAGAGAAGCTGATCTGATCGCTAGACTTGCCAAATCAGAGCAGCTCGTCTCATCATTATCAAAAGCTTCAAGAAAGCTAGATAATGTGAATGAGGTAACAAGGTTATTTGGTGAAAAGACCAGTTTAGGATGCAATAAATTCGGTAAACAACCAAACAAACCTAATGTTACGGCAAACAACAAAGGAAAGGGTGTTTTCTTTGTTGAGAAAGGTTCACAAGGTCAAACATAAAATGAACCTACCGACAATGGTAAGAGGCCAAATGAGAAAGCCAAGGCTAAGGCAAATGATTCACAAAGACGGGTTTATCCAAACGCTCAAAAGGCTAAAGATAAGTTTGACCACTGTGAATCAAGCGTTAAGCGTCCAGCACCAAAAGTGCAACCCAAGCCAGCACCAAGGAAATAGCAGCGTCAATATCCAAGACAGTCAAGATCATATTATCGATACTATGATGATTATGATTATGACTACTATTATAATCGAGGATATTATTATACACCCTAAAAGCACACACAACACGATGTGAAACCCAAAAAGGCCAATATTCCTACAATGAAGACTAGGCAAATATGGGTTCCTAAAGTTCTAATTCAAACTAATAATGTTACTAATGTTAAAGGACCCAAGCAATAATGGGTACCTAAACAAAAATAGAACTTCCCTTTTTGAGTGCAGCTACCTAGAGTTAGAGCCGATACATCTGTGTTGTACTTCGATAGTGGATCGTCAAGGCATATGACTGGTTCCAAGGATCTTCTGATCAACTATCGAGCTGCCAATGGTCATCAGGTTGTATTTGGTGACAACTCCAAAGGTAAAACCAAAGGTATAGGTACTGTGCATAGAGGGAACATCATGATAAGTGATGTTTATTATGTTGAGGGTCTAAAGCACAATTTATTAAGCATAAGTCAATTTTGTGATAAAGGCTTTGAAGTCATATTCTCAAGCGACTATTGCTATATAAATGACGCTAAGACTAAGTCTACTAAATTAAAGGGTAAAAGAACTAACAACGTATATTTGGTAGATTGGGGTTCAACAGTTGATAACAACCCAACCTGCTTTGTTGCTAAAAATGAGTCTAAAATGGGTTGGTTATGGCATAGAAAAATGAATCACCTCAACTTTAAGACAATCTCTCTGCTTATAAGTCAAAATCTTGTAGAGGGATTACCAAATGGACCATTTCATAAGGATCGCCTTTCTGACGCTTGTCAAATGGGTAAACAAGTTAAGTCATCGTTCAAGAGAAAACCTCATCTATATACCTCTAGAATACTTGAACTACTTCACGTGGATTTGTTTGGACCTGTTCAAACGATCAGTGTAAGCGGTAAAAAGTATACTTTGGTGATAGTAGATGATTTCTCTCGATTTACTTGGGTGAAATTTCTTTCATCCAAAAATGAGACATGTGACAAGTTAACAACGCTTATTCGGCAACTTCAAATATTGAAAAATCTTAAAGTTGCAAGAATAAGAAGCGATCGCGGTACTGAGTTTACTAACAAGATTGTTGAGAAGTTTTGTGCAGAGAATGGAATACATCATGAGTATTCAGCTCCCAGAACTCCCCAACAAAATGGTGTTGCTGAACGTCGGAACAGAACGCTCAAGGAAGCCGCTAAGACGATGTTAGCAGAATCCAAGCTTGTTCCTAGGTTTTGGGCCAAAGCGATCAACACTACATGTTACACTCAAAACCGTTGCATGATCAACAAACAGCATGGGAGAACTCCATATGAACTATGGAAGGGACGTAAGCCAAATATTTCATATTTTCACGTCTTTGGTTCTAAATGCTTTATCCATAATAATGGATCCCAAAGCCTAAAGACATTTGATCCTAAAGCGGATGAGGGAATCTTTCTAGGCTACACCAAGAATGGAAAGAATTTTTGCATCCTAAATAAGATCAAATCGAAGGTTGAGGAATCTATTCATGTTGTTTTTGATGATGCTAACCAAGAACCGAGTAAGGTTAATGTGAATGATGTAGGAGTTGAAGATCTATGTCATCAAGCGTCTAAGATCACCATTAACGATGACAGTGACGACGATGATGAGATCTCAGTGCCACCTCCTAAGATTACTCATGAGGTTACTGTGGATATGTAAGAAATGTTGATGATCATGAAGAGAGTGATCATCAAGAGCAAACAAGGATTTGTGAACTTGAAGCGCCTACGCAAGAAGGTAGTCAAGCGTCTGATCGTCAAGCGCCTGTTCAACCTCTTAACCCTTTCCAACCAATAGACTATGGCTGCGTGATCATCCACCTGAGCAGATTATTGGAGATATTGGAGCGCCTATTAGGACTAGAACCGCTACATTCAATGAGGCTATGTTCGCAAGCTTTCTATCTCAAATGGAACCTAAGAAAGTGGATGAAGCGCTAAGTGATCCAAGTTAGATTGAAGCCATGCAAGAAGAGCTTAATCAGTTTGAACGTAATAAGGTCTGGACGCTAGTACCAAGGCCAACTCACCAAGGAGTTATTGGGACTAGATGGGTTTATAGAAACAAGATCGATGAGAATGGCATTGTGATAAGGAGCAAGGCCAAACTCGTAGCTCAAGGATATTGCCAATAAAAGGGTATTGATTTTGTTGAGACATACGCTCCTGTCGCCCGTCTTGAAGTAATCCGCATGTTTCTAGCGTATGCAATGTTCAACAAGTTCATGGTGTATCAGATGGACGTGAAGAGTGCCTTCCTGAATGATAAACTCCAAGAAGAAGTATATGTGGAGCAACCACCGGGATTCATCAACAATCATGGTAAGGGTATGGTTTACAAGCTAGACAAAGCACTTTATGGGCTTAAGCAAGCACCCCGAGCATGGTATGACACTCTCTCTATCTTTCTTATTGGTAAAGGCTTTTCAAAAGGCATCGTTGATATAACGTTATTTAAAATTACCAATAACGAAGATATCCTCTTAGTTCAAATTTATGTTGATGATATTATATTTGGCTCTACTAACAAGCGTCTGTGTGAGAAATTTTCGAAAATGATGCAAGAACAATTTGAAATGAGCATGATGGGTAAATTAACTTTCTTCTTAGGATTACAAGTTAAACAACTCCCTAATGGCATATTTATTAACCAAGTTAAATATACAAGAGATATGATTAAGAAATTTGGTATGGAAAATGCATCATATTCAAAAATTCCAATGAGCCAAACGCTTAAGTTAGATAAAGATGAAAGTGGAAAGAAAGTTGATATCACTAATTATAGAGGTATCATTGGATCACTTCTTTATCTTACTGCCAGTAGACCTAATATTATATTTTCTGTATGCATGCGTGCACGATTTCAAGTTGATCCTAAAGAGTCACACTTAATTGCTGCCAAAAAGATCCTTACATAACTTAAAGGCACACAAAATGTGGGCTTATGGTATCCAAGGGACTCTCCTTTTGAAATAATTGGTTACTCAGATGCAGATTTTGCAGGATGCAAAATAGATTGTAAAAGTACTAGTGGTACATGTCAATTTCTAGGTGATAGGTTAGTTTCATGGCATAGTAAGAAACAACAATCCATAGCTAACTCCACAGCCGAAGCTGAGTATGTAGCTGCAGGAAGCTGTTGTGCACAAGTGTTGTGGATGAGGCAACAACTTAGAGATTATGGAATAATCCTCGGACCAACCCCCATTCATTGTGATAACCAAAGCGCTCTAGCCATGACTCAAAACCCTGTTCTTCATTCCAGAATCAAACACATTGACATTAGATACCATTTCCTTCGTGACCACGTTCAAAAGAAAGATATCTCCATGCACTTCATTGGAACTGACAAACAATTGGCAGATATCTTCACCAAAGCGCTCAACGAACAACGTTTTCTCACTTTGAGAAGTGAATTAGGTATGATTAACTTAAACGCTTAATCATTTTGCATCATACTTTATTAGATATATAATTTAGGGGGAGTCCACTTGATTTATGTTTAAAAGAAGTTTTTTTTTTATTGGTACAAGTAATCAAATTTAAGGGGAACCTTAAAGTTGTACTTCACCATAACTTCAAGCGTCAATGATCAAAATTTTCAGATGCATATCATCAACGCTCAGTATTACTTATGCATAAAATATTGGACGCTCAAACATAAAAAGACTTTTCAATCCTAAGCGTCTAATTTTCTAATGATATATCAAAAAGTGATATATATTAAGAGTTCAACCAATTCCATTCAACACTTAATATAAAAATGTTTTTAAAAGTCATGCATAAATTTTACAAGCTTCTTGTAGTAGTGGGTAGACTCAAAAGTCTATTTTGTACTTTACTCGCACGCTTCTATCACATCAAACTGGCGGGTAATCAAAAATTTTTAAAATGACGGTTCAGAGATAGCACATGTTTGTGTACATTTCAATGTACCATCAGGCGCGTGTGCTACACTCTGAAAATGCTAAACGTTTTTAAAACTTTAACTCGGATGTCAAATCTTTATATATGGGAATTACTAAATGTAACTTCTCTCACAAAAGTCGCGTCCGCAGTTAATGAATTTATAGCTGAGATGAAAATAACTTTACACGCGTTTAAATCTTGCAGAGTTGAGATAACACAAGTTTCAAAATTTCTTTACTCTGTCATTTAAAACAATTTCTGCAGAAAAAATCATTCACTATTACTCAAAAATTTCTGCTAATTTTACTCTCTCTCTCTCTCTCAAAGCAAAAGAAAATCTCAGTTCACTCTATTTTCAAAAAGGGCACCAAAGAAAGCTTCGTCTACTTCGGCCGAGCCTATCATCAAGGTTACTGAAGGCCTTGTTGACGACTGGAAATTCCTGTATGATCAACCCCAGATCAACCTGCATGACATGATGGACACTGTTACAAAGGCCGGGCTTAAGAATTTCTTAACACGATATTCATATTTCTTTCCGACAGAGGTTGACACTTTCTGGAGGACTGCTAAACTCTCGGAGAATAAGAAGTCTATCTCTTGTCTTCTTCCTATGTCTAAGAAGGAGGCACCTAGGGAATTTATGTTGTCTGCTGCATCCATTGCCAAGAACTTCAACCTTCCCAATGAGGGTGATGCACTGGACAGTGTTACTCTGGCACAAATCAAGGAAGCATGGACGACTATGAGGGCTTATGATGGTGTACCCTACACTGATCAGCACTTTGAAAAGAAAGATATGGTATCACAATACCATCTGTTGGCTGATTTTTGCAGCAAGATTATTGAATGCAGAGTGGGCACTTTTGATAGGGTCAACCCCACGCAATTTTAGATGATGACAGCGATACTCCTCTCTATTTAAATCAACTGGAGTGAGTACATCTTTGGAAGGTTTAGGGACTGTTTGAACACTCCAAATAAACCGTATGGGCTTGTCTTGAGTGACCTTCTGTACAGATCAGACTGTGTTTACTCATATGGTCTCCCTTTGAATAAGACCAAGTTTTTGGGAAAAAGGATTCTGACCAATCTATTCAATCCTCCCAAAGTTGGTGGTGCCGCTAAACCACTCTCTGAGCGTCAGACTGTACGTGAAGTGTTTGACGAAGAGGCTGAGCGTCCTGCTCAAGAGGAAGCCGTGAAGCGTTCGGCTGCTACCAAGAAGAGGGCTCCTAGAAAGCCCAAGGCACAAGTTGTTCCTGCTCCTCAAAAAGATGATGAGGAAACTGATGAGGATGCACATGAAAAGTTACCCCTCAAGCGGAGGAAGCTGGAAGGAATTATTAAACAAATTGAATTTGATGAACCAGTTGCTGCTCCTCCCGCTCAAGCACTCAAACTCGTTGAAGGAGTCAACGTGAAAAAAATCTTCAAGCGTTCCATGACAAGCAAGCGTCGAGCTGCTCCTGTTCCTGAAGAACCTGAGACTGTTGAGCCAAGCGCTCAAGTTGCTGTTAAGCCAAGCGCTCAAAGTATTGTTGTTGAGACAAGTTCTCAGGGTAAGTTTATTTCTTCCCACTACATTTCTATTCCTACATCTGTAGAAGATCCTGCTCTTATAGAGGATAGTTCTTATGTTACGACTTTAGTTCCAGCTGCTGCTGAAGTAACAACCGACGTCAACCTAGATGTTGAGATGACAGAAGTTATGGCTATTGCGAAAGACGTTGCCGCAGAAGTTGCTGCAATTGACACTGAGGAACCTGCTCCCAAAGAGGTTCAATCATCAATTCCTATTCCGGTTATAATAGAGGCACGCTCAGAAGGTCAGAGCATTGCTGAAGACGTTATAGAGCCAAGGCACTTCTTCCCACTGGACACGCTGAAGACGATTGATCATTCAATCAACTATATGCCCCCAACGCTTGAAGAAGATTTCATTCCTGCAGGCTATAACGAAGAAAGATATATTGCTGCTGATAATGAGATTGCCCTGCTGATTGATATCGACAGTAAAATCAGGGATATAGTGTTTAACACTGAGCTGACAGAAATTGAGAGGAAGTACTATCTGGCCATTCAACTAAGCAAAACTCCAGGTCAAATACCGTCCTCTCTCATTCTTCAACAAGACAGACAAGGAGGAAGAACTCCTAGATGTGATATGGATCTGGCATATTACCTACAGGCTTCAACAAGACAGACAGACAAGCCTACAGGTTTTGCTCTCAGAGACTACAATATTCATGTGTATGAGCTTCTTCTGTTGGGTTGACTCATTCCCTCGGGTGGCTCGTGGCAGCGAAAATTAAAATTTTACAAAAGTAAACGTACAACCACACGAAAACAGGAATATGGAATTGGTTCGATCGAATTTGATAAGAAGGTAAACGAAATTATACCTTTCGAAAATTTCGTTTCACCTCAAACTTTGGATCTCAACAACCCTGTGGTGCAAATCCACAAAATTTCCCTTGGGTGAGAAATTGCCCGTCGTGTTTTTGTATCTCCCGGTTTAGAGTGCTCCAAGCGTCGCACCTCTAAGATGTATCCACACCTCGTTCAATTCACCAATCGTCTTGCCTTGCGTGCTAGACAACAAAATGATTCTAAGCTTAACTTAGGCTTGATTATATGAAGGGTAGGAATATTTTCTAAGTCGTTTAATTCAACACATGAATAGAACGACGTCTTGTTGGAAAGGGAGAAGAAGGTGGCCGATTTTAGATTCTAGGGAGGGGCGAATTTTTCCAACAAAATCATCATACTTTTTAGTCTCCTTCTTCTCTTATTTATAGGTGAAAATTACCTAGAGTCCAATCAGGAAAAGGAAACATCCTTTCTCCTAAACTCTCTAGTAATCCTTATCCTATGAAGACTTGGAGAAGGGGAAAACTCTTTTCCTCCTCCACCACATGTAAAAAATCGCCCCCTTTCCTTATTATCACTCAAGAAATCGGTCAACACATTCAATTGGACTCTAGGGTTCAATTTTGACTTCTCAATTTAATTATAGGCACAACCCATCAATTAAATACAAGTCAAATTAAATCCAACCAATTAATTCCAACATTTATTTATTTAACTTGGGCTCCACCCAATTCAATAAAATACTTGGACTCTACTAGGTCCATTAATTTAATTAATTCTACAAGATTAATTAAAAGAGTAAAATTAATTGAATCCTTCAATTAATTTACATTCCATATTAGGAAAGTACTACACTTTCCAAATTCCCTCAATTTCCTCGAAATTGATTAATCACATCTATTCAAGCAGTGACTCTCTCGAGTTAGTGTGTGACCCCTTAGGCTCGTTTCTATCTAGTAGTAAGTACACCTTCCCACAGTGCCAGTGTACCTTACAAAAATGGAAAATACTAGATTAAATCAATCCTTTGATTTAATCAAGCCTCGAATTAGTCACCAAGCTAATTCTCGGCACTTAGAAATCGCGGTTGCCCACCTAGCATAGGGTCCCGAAGACCTAGATAAAATGAAAGTAAAGATACGCCTTTTGCGATCTTGATCCTCGCATAAGTAAGATCCCTCTATCTAATCTCCTGATTGAATCTAGAGCAGTGGCTAAGGTCGAAGCTCTATTAATTCAATCCTATGTTTCCCACATCTTTAGATATCATACTTCGGCCGAAGATTCCTTAAGTCGATTCACTATGTAACCATAGGAGATTAAGCGACTGGCTAATGTCAGAGATAGATTCATCTTGATTCTCACGTGCCTTACTACGTAAGACGTGCATGTCTGAGTTTGCCCATATTCGATCATCTAAAGTGATCATGTAAGAAATCAAGAACATGCGCGGTTACGCATAAGACATCCAATGGAATCTTAGGTTCATAAGGATTACTCTTATACTACAAAACCACTGGAAGTTCCACATTCGACTCGGAATCCATTTTAGGAACTTCCATGGGGTTGTTCTGTTCGCCTATTACCACAATGGCAACCCTCATATATGCATTGTCTTTCACCGTGCCAGTATCTATGGAACGAGATACACTTCTACTAGAGTATGCATCATATGAGCAAGTCTTTTGGGTTGCATCGATATCCCTTTATCTCGATGAACCCTTTCACGACTTGGAACAGTGTTTAAAGATCACAGCCTTCGAGACATATTCCATCATTGCCACACCCAATGTGCAATGATGTCCCATAGCTATGGTTGATCCTTTGGGACTTTATTCTAAGCCAAAGTAAAAACTAATTTAAGAATAAAGACATGCCACATATATAAAGAGATTGACTTTATTGATAAGAAACGATTGTTCAGCTCTAGAGTTACTATTACAAAGAATGGCGCCCAATAATTGGTGTGCCGGGCACTAACTCTAACAATCTCCCACTTGCCCTAGCGCCAATTGCCCATGTACTTCAGGCCCATTCTTTCCAGATGTCCTTCAAATGCTTTTTGGCTAAGGGGTTTGGTGAGTGGGTCCGCTATGTTGTCTGTTGTGTCCACACGATCCATTCGAACGTGTTTGGATTTCTGATGAGACCTCGGCTCTTTTGCTTGCGCAATAGCCCCATTGTTATCACAGTATACGTTACTGGATCCCCAACGGATGGAACAATACCCAATTCTTGGATGAAGTTCTTCATCCAAACAGCTTCTTTTGCAGCCTCATTTGCTGCAATAAATTCTGCTTCAGTGGTGGAGTCGGCTATGGTTGCTTGCTTGGAACTCTTCCAGCTAACCGCTCCTCCATTAAGCAGAAAAACAAACCCAGAGACCGACTTCGAGTCATCCTTGTCGGATTGGAAACTCGAATCAGTAAACCCCTCTAATTCCAATTCTCCTCGTCCGTATATCAAGAACAAGTCCTTAGTTCTCCTCAGATACTTAAGGATTGTTTTCACCGAACTCCAGTGTGCCAAGCCTGGATTCGCTTGATATCGACTGCACACACTCAATGCATAAGCTACATCGGGTCTTGTGCATATCATCGCATACATGATACTACCTATCGCAGAAGCATAGGGAGTTTTGGACATTCTCACTCTTTCCTCCTCAGTCTTTGGGCACATAGACTTAGAAAGTGTGATACCATGTCCCATTGGCCAGAATCCCTTCTTGGACTCTTCCATCTCAAATCTTTTGAGTACGCGATCGATATATGCAGATTGGGAAAGACCTAGCATCCTACTCGATCTATCTCTATAGATCTTCATACCGAGTATGTAGGACGCCTCTCCCATATCTTTTATGGAGAATTTATTAGAGAGCCATACTTTAGTTGACTGCATCATCCCTACATCATTTCCAATTAGTAGGATGTCATCGACATAAAGTATGATGAACGTGACTGCGCTCCCACTGACTTTCTTATACACACATACCTCTTCAACGTTTTGAACGTATCCATACTCTTGTATGACAGTGTCAAACTGTTTGTTCCAACTTCGAGAAGCTTGTTTAAGTCCGTAGATGGACCTTTGGAGTTTACACACTTTGTGTTCGCTCCCTTTGGATGTAAAGCTCTCTGGCTGTTGCATGTAAATCACTTCCTCAATTTCTCCATTGAGGAATGCGGTCTTTACATCCATCTGCCATATTTCATAATCAAAATATGCAGATATAGCAAGCACAATCCTAATGGATTTCAGCATGGCCACTGGCGAGAAGGTTTCCTCATAGTCAATCCCTTGTTTTTGAGTAAATCCTTTTGCCATGAAGCGAGCCTTATAGGTTATGACCTCTCCATCGACTCCAAGCTTTCGCTTGTAGACCCACTTACAGCCAATGTGCTTGATGCCCTCAGGTGGGTCAACCAAGGTCCAAACCTTGTTGGAGTACATGGAGTCCATTTCAGACGTCATGGCCTCTAGCCATTTTCTCGAATCAATGTCAGACATTGTACTCTTAAAAATTTTCGAATCAGAGTCTAGAGGAGGATCTTGAATACCCTCCTCTTGCAATAGGCCTAGCCATCTTTCAGGCTCCTTTGGGATCCTCGTTGATCTTCTCAAAGGTTGTGTGTTTTCGGTGGGCGCCACTAATGTAGCCTCGTTGGTGTCGGGTGGGTTAATTTGTATCTCTTGACTTGATCTATTCTCATGGACCTCATCAAGTTCTACAACCTCGCCTTTTCTATCTAGAAGATGACCCCTCTCTAAGATATTGGCATTCTTGAAACAACAACCTTTTGTTCCGTTGGGCTGTAGAAATAATATCCAACAGTTTCCTTTGGATATCCTACAAAATAGCACAAAGAGGACTTGGGGTCCAATTTGTCTCCCACTAAATGCTTTACATAAGCTAGACACCCCCATATTCTCAAATGATTATTTGAGGGCGTTTTTCCACACCAACTTTCATATGGGGTATTGGGCACCGTCTTGCTAGGCGATTTATTCAACAGATAGAAAGCCGTTTCAAAAGCATAGCCCCACATGGACTTAGGAACTTTAGTGAAACTCATCATGGATCGAACCATATCTAGCAATGTTCGATTCCTTTGCTTGGCTACCCCGTTATGTTGAGGCGTGCCGGGCGGTGTCCACTGTGAGAGAATTCCATTCTCTGTAAGATAATCAAGAAACTGAATAGATATGTATTCACCTCCTCGATCCGATCAAAGAGCCTTAATACTTCTACCAAGTTGCTTCTCTACTTCATTTTTAAACTCCTTAAACTTCTCAAAGGATTCAGATTTATATCTCATAAGATATAAATAACCATACCGTGAATAATCATTGGTAAAAGTTATGAAGTAGCTTTGGCCACCTTGAGTGCCAACACTCATTGGCCCGCACACGTTCGTATGGACTAAGTCCAATGGTTTTGTGGCTCGTTCCGCTTTCCCTGAAAATGGTAACTTGGTCATTTTTCCTTTAAGACATGATTCGCAACTTGACAATTCATCTAAGTCATTTACACCTAAATGTTTTGCCAATGTTCGAAGTCTTTCTTTGGAAATATGTCCAAGTCTTTCGTGCCACTTTCGTGCCACATTTGTATACATTCCATCTTTCATTTTCGATTCCATAATAAGAAACGATTCATAAAACAAAAGAAAAATTTTCTTACGAATCTCAAAACAATATCCTTCTCTATCCAAAACCGGAATCGAGATAATATTTCTTATTATTTCAGGAACAAAATAAACGGAATGTAAAACTAATTTCCTATCTCCTAACTTTAAGTAGATCGTCTCCATGGCTTTGGCAGCAGCCAATGCTCCATTCCCAATCCGCAGGGTCATGTCTCCTCTACTTAGCTCATTGGTTCTTCTCATCACCTACAAATCATTGCAGATATGAACACCGCATCCAGTGTCAAGAACCCAAGAAGTATTGTTAACAGTGAAGTTAACTTCAATGAAGAACATACCTTGAGCCGGAGGCTCTTTACAGTTCCTTTGCTAGTGACCAACTTTCCCACATTTGAAGCACTCATCAGACTTTTTAAACTTGGACTTCTTACCCTTCTTCACACCACCATTACCTTTCAGCTTCTTAGTCTTATTCTTCTTCTTGTTGCCCTTCTTGGCTTTTGAAGAGGAATTCATAAGAAGCACCGGTTTATCCTTCTTGATGGTGCTTTCAGCAGTCTTCAACATGTTCAACAGCTCAGGAAGCTTTGCTTCAATTTGGTTCATGTTGAAATTGACCACAAATTGATCATAAGATTTAGGCAATGACTGTACGACCAAGTCCACAGAAAGCTCATTGTCAAGTGCCACACCCAAACCAGCCAATTTTTCAATTAGCCCTATCATTTTAAGTACGTGCGCACTTACATCAGAGTTTTCAGTCATTCGAGCTTTCAAGAGCTCCTTGGAGATAGCATATCTTTCTCGCCTAGTTCTAGTGCCATATAGCTCTTGCAAATGAAGGAGGATCGACGTAGCATTCTTGATCGTCTCATGTTGTCTCTACAACTCGTTGCTAATGGAGGCCAACATGAGACATCGCACTTGCAAGTCATCTTCCTTCCATTGCTGGTATTGAAACTTTTCATCATCAGATGAATCCTTTTCCGGCTCCTCTTACACCGGTATGTCAAGCACATATTGTCTTCTTTCAGACGAAAGGATAATCTTAAGGTTACGAAGCCAATCTTCAAAGTTTGGTCCAGTCAGTTTGTTTGTTTCAATTAGGGTTTTGAAAGGATTATTGGCCATTTTCGTTTATCTACAAAAATGCATAACAGACAATCAATAACGGATTTTCAAATAAAGTCCTTATACAATTTGGTCTTTAATTGTACAAGTCTTCCACTATTTTTCTCAAATCACACCACCCTCTTGACATGATTCGAAGAAATGTTAGTTTCATTCGTGGGCTTGAGATCTATTCTCACTTCATTATATGCCCCATTTTCTGAGCTAATATACGATGATTTTGAATAGTAGCCTTACAGGACCTTCTATCCTTTTAGATAGTTCTCAAGATGGTTTTCCTCATCTCCCACATGTGCCCCATTTTCTGAGCTAACACATGAGGGACGTGAAAGAATTAGGTGCCCGACGTGCCATTTGTTGGGCGTAGTAGCTAACTCTTTAAACAGTCTTATATTGTATCTTGTCAAGTTATTTAATAAAAGGCATATTCTTCTTTATCGTATCATTATATGCAATTAGATAAAGTCCCCTAGATCACTCTTAAGCTTTGAGATGTGTTTGGTATCGGGGATGGCAATCAAGGAATAGGTCTCTAAAGTTGTGGTTTTAAAGATGTTCCAAGTCATAGAATCATTGAGATAGGGATATCAATGACTCGTAAAGACTTGCACATACAATGCACACTCTTGGAGAGTGTATCCTATTTCATGGATACTGATACGGTGTACATCAGTGCATGTGTGTGGGTTCTCGTTGGGATCGAGTAAACTGAACAACCCCGCCGAGATTCCATATTAGAGTCAATGTCGAATTTGGAATCTCCTCGGTTACGTAGGCATAAGATTGGTCCTCATGACTTGAGGCACCATTGGTCGTCTCGTGCATCGCCCACTATACTTAGATTTGTCACACGATTCCAGGTGAGTCATAAAGTGGGGCATATTGGGTCCAGTCTGGTTATGTACGGAGGCGCGTGAGTGCCAAGAAAGAATCTGTCACTGATCATTAGCATCGGCGCATATCCTATGTACTTCACAGTGTATTGACCATGGGAACCTCTGGCCGGAGTAGTATCCATAAGGAGGAGCAGTGTTTCATCACTTGATTGATAAATTGGTCAATGTCACTTAGATCGATATACATAGAATCGAGTTACTGGGATTTCGAATGACATTCAAGTCCTAGATTCGATCGGGATATTTGATGGAAGGATTTTACTTATGCGAAAATAGTAATGCGGAAAGGTCACCTAATAATCGTTCATGGCAAGGTCTTCTTGGCGCGTGGCTAGTACTAACCTTGATTTGTAGGAACCATGAATTAATCGGTAATTAATTCTTGGTCGGATTAAAATACTTGGGAAAATAATTTTGTATTAATTAATCTTGGAGATTAATCATTAACAGAAATTATTATTATCCGGGAATATATTTAAGCTACTAATTTTACTATTAATTAATCATGAAGATTATTTAATTAACAAGTCTTGGAAGATTTGGGAGTCATTTTAATTAAGTTGGACTTAATTAAATGAAGTCACAAGAGTGAAATTCAAAGCTAGTCAAAGTTTGTCTTGTAATATTTTTTAAATGAAGAAGAAAATGAAAAATATTCCCATACACATGTGGTGGTAGTTGAGAATGAAATGGTAGGTGAGAATGAGGTGGTAGGTGAAGAAAAACAAGTTTTCTACTCCACCTAACACCATATGGCCGAAAATTGGTGGCTATAAAAGGAGGTGTTCTTGCTCTCATTTAAAACTTGATAAAAACTTAAAAAGAAAAAAAGGCTTAGAGCTTAGTTCTTCATCTTTAGATTTTTCTAGCTTCTCTTGTGATTCTTGAAGACTTTCTTCTATAGAACTTCTTCTTGAAGATTAGTTGTAAAAGATTATCTTCCATAGATATTTCTTTTAGTAACTCTTCTTGTCTTCCACCTTTCACTACATAGACTCCATTTCCTTAGAGCATATATCTAGCCAATCTTTTGCTTAAGGAATGAACTTATTTGAGGTGTGTCCTTGTAGAGGCTTCTTTCTTTAGGAGCTTATGGTGGTTTGATTCGAACCCCTCCATGTTGAGGTGAGGATTCGAAAATGAGAGCCAAAGTTTTTGGTGTGGTTTTCCTTGTGTTGTGGTTTTACACCCTCTCTTTAATAAAACCCCAAATCTTGTAATCGGTTTAAAACCCCTTTACTCGTATTAGTTTTTGTTGTGCATTACTTTGACCCCCTAGCTTGGGATGCCGATATATATGTGTTTTATATACTTTATTTCTTCCGTTGCGCCGGCATCGCTTGTGGGGGCATACCGATCCTAACAGTGGTATCAGAGCCCGGGTTATGCACATTAAAAACTTTGCATGTTTTTGCTTTCCGTTTCATGTAGTATTTTAATCGGTTGCTTAAATCTATATGTTACATTGTTGATTTAATAATAGCTTGGGATTTGTCATCGTTTTTCTTAAAATCTTGGAGATTTTGTTTTTTTTTTGAAACGATTGAAAATTAAGAGACACTAAAAGGGAAGGTCGAAACCTGGGCGAGGGCCGTTGATATTGAACCCAAGCTACGAGACTTTGTGTACACCCGGCCGAAGGCTTTGTGCGCATAAGGGTGTGCTCATTTAGTAGGACTCAATATCGCGAATCATTGCCAACCGTCAAAGGAAACTTGGCGGGGGTCAAGACGGGGCTGACCATGGCCGATTCCACCCCTTGGTGGTCTCGACCATGGTTGAGAAACTGTCCAGCAGCTGCTGGACAGTGTGTGCGCTGCTCGGTGGCGCACGGTGCGTTGCTAGGCAGCGTACACGGGTGTGCGTATGCACACCATGTGCTTGATGGTTGGACCATCTTGACGTGGTGTGGTACACACGACCCGGGCCTTCAAGGACTCCTACCTTTGGCCCATTTCTTGATTTTGGAATCAACTTCCACGCGTTTCTGAGTTATTTAAAAGTTTGGAATTTTTGAAAACTAGAAAAACTCGATTTTTCCTCAAAACGTATAAATCCTAAAGTTATGATGGTTTCAACTATGTGATGGGCTTATGATTAATTAATGCTTTGCATGTCATCTTCATACGCTTGATGGTTGATTTGCATAATGGATGGATTGTGGGTCGAGCCTTAGAATATTCAATTGGGTTGTAATTATTATTGGCCTCTATTTCAATTTGGTTGTATATTTTATTTTTGCACTTTCTTTTTCATTTTATTGTAATCGAAGATGGAGACGAAGATGACGGACCATTATTGAAGATTATTTATGCCGTTGGAAGCTTATGTAATAGATAGGGCCTATTTTAATTTAGTACCCTAGATTGCCTTAGATTCACCGGTGGCTCGGGTGGATCGCTTAGGGACCTACAATCATCCATATTTGTTTACCGCTTTGTGGATGTCTTATATTATGTTTTCTTATATGCTACTTGGATTGCATGATCACATAATTAAAGATAATCCTTATCTTGATGAGACCTTGCATGTTGAAACCCCTCGCTTGATTTGTTTCAAGTAAATCCAAGAAATATTAAGTTTATGTGGAAATTGAATGAAGTTTCATTGTCCACGCCTTCCATCATAAGTGGTAGCATGTGAAATGCCATGAAGCTTGGCCCGCCGTCCATGAGTCGTGGGGTGGCGTCAAGTGGATTAGGCTGTGACCACCACTAAGCATAGAGATGCTCGTGGGATCGATTTGTCTAGGTGTCGTCCATGAGTCGTGGGGCACACTAGTCCGGTCGATTGACCATGAATATTTGATGGGCTTGACTTAACGTTTACTACCATATGGGCTCGTGTTCTCGGGGTATATGGGAAAGACAAGGCAAAATATCTTGAGAACTATATGTCGATATAGAAGGCTGGTAAGCCTACCATACGGATTTATAATATGGGCTCGTGTTCTCGAGGCATATGAAGAGTCGCTTATGGATCTCGAGCCCGCTAAGGAGACCTGTATATCTCCTCGAATATCCATATAAGAGGGTTATGGAATTCAATAAAATAGTGGGAAACACGTATGATTAAAGACCGAATTATATGTGGACAAGATTACATATTGAATGCTAATTGTTTTGCCTCGCTATTTATTTTGTAGTATAAAAATGGCCAAAAATCCACTTTCAACAATCCTAGATTCCAATAGACTTGTCGGTCCCAACTACGCCGATTTCTACCGAAACCTTAAAATTGTGCTTCAAAGTGAGCGCAAGGATAGCGTATTAGATACGCCTTTGCCTCGCGTCACTCGCACAAGCACTGATGATGAACGTGCCGCTTTTGATAAGTGGACCGATGATAATATCCAAGTGAGATGTATCATGATGGCTTCAATGACTAATGAGCTTCAAAAGCAATTTGAGCATGTGACCATCTCCAAGGATATTATCAAAAGTCTCGAGGAGCTTTATGGCACTCGAACTAGGAAGGAGAGATTCGCAATCTCTAAAGAGCTATTCCGTGCTCGTCTGCAGGAGGGATCTTCGGTCGATGATCATGTTTTACGTATGATCAGTCTTATTAATAAGCTTTCTGATCTTGGCGTAAAATTTGAGACCGAGCTTTCTGTTGACGTCGTGCTACAGTCCCTTCCGAAGTCGTTTGACCAATTTGTCATCAACTACAACATGAATCAACTTGAGGCTTCATTACCCGAGTTGTTGAACATGTTGAAGAGTGCAGATGCCACCATCAAGAAATATAAGCCAGTACTGCTTGTTAGTTCCTCATCCCGTTCTAAGGGCCGTAAGGCCAATAAGAATAAGGGGAAGAAGAACAACAACAAGAAAAAACAGTTGAAAGGCAAAGGTGGTGTAAAAAAGGCTAAGGGTACCGATCATGATGCGTGCTTCAATTGTGGTAAAAAAGGACATTGGAAGCGTAATTGCACTGAACCAATGAATGGTATGTTTTATGTTGAAGTTAACTTATCAGTTAATGATGCTTCTTGGGTGTTGGACACCGGATGTGGAGTTCACCTTTGCAATGATTTGCTGGTGATGGCAAGAAGCAAGCAGATAAGTAGAGGGGGGATGACCATGCGGTTTGGGAATGGAGCACGGGTTGCTGCCACGGCCGTAGGAACTATCTACTTATCTTTTCCTAACAAAAATCGTGTTATTTTGAACAATGTATTTTACATTCCGCAATTAATTAAGAACATCATTTTTGTACCCTTGTTGGACAAGGAAGGTTATAGTTTTGTTATCAAAAATGGAGCTTGCTCCATGTTTTATGGTTCTTTAATATTGGAATCAAAGTTGTCTCATGGCTTATACACGGTTCTCCCCGATACTCCAATCTTATTATCTCAACACGAAGAACATACTAGTAAGAGAAAGTTAGATAATCAAAATGATACATACCTGTGGCATGCTAGAGTAGGCCATATCTCTAAAGATAGAATTCATAAGATGGCGGATAAGCTTCACCTTCGGGAAATGCTAGATATGCCAACTTGTGAATCTTGTCTAAAGGGTAAGATGACCAAGTCACCATTTTCCGGGCAAATGGAGCGAGCTACTAACCTTTTGGACTTGGTCCATACGGATGTATGTGGTCCGCTTAATGTAAGCAGTAAAGGGAACCATTCTTACTTCATAACCTTCACCGACGACTTTTCGAGGTATGGTTACGTGTATCTTATGAGATACAAGTCTGAAGACTTTGAGATGTTCAAGGAGTTTAGACATGAAGTAGAGAAGCAAATGGGAAGAAGTATCAAAGCTCTTCGATCGGATCGAGGCGGAGTATACTTGTCCCATGAATTCCTTGATTATCTAAAAGACAATGGGATTGTCTCTCAGTGGACTCCGCCCGGTACTCCCCAACTTAATGGGGTAAGCGAGCGAAGGAATCGGCCCTAGATGGACATGGTTCGATCCATGATGAGTTTCACTGGACTTCCTCTTTCCTTCTGGGGATATTCCCTTGAATCTGCGACGCATCTATTAAATAGAGTACCGTCAAAGAGTGTCTCCAAGGTGCCATATGAAATGTGGTTTGGTAAACCACCCACTTATAAATACCTAAGGGTATGGGGTTGCTCGGCATATGTCAAGCAACTAGTGGGCGATAAGTTGGAAGCAAGATCCTCCTTATGTAAGTTTGTGGGATATCCAAAGGAATCCTATGGATATTATTTCTACAACCCATCGGAACATAAAGTGTTTATTTCGAGGAACGCTACCTTCTTAGAGAAGGAATTTCTATTGGATAGAAATGGCAAGGTTGCAGAACTTAAGGAAACTCAAGAACCACAAAAGGGTTCACCTGATACCACAAATGCACAACCAGAAGTAGTAGCAAGTACACAACATCCTCGAAGATCCGAAAGGATCCCGAAACAACCTAAGAGGTATGGTTTCTTGCTTTATAGCAACGAGGATGGTAATTCCCCCGATCCAAGGACATATGGGGAAGCGACGTTGGACGTCGATTCGGGAAAATGGTTAGAAGCCATGCAATCCGAGATGGACTCAATGCACTCCAACAAGGTTTGGACCTTGGTGGATCCACCTGACGGGTCTAAACTCGTAGGCTGCAAGTGGATCTATAAGCGAAAGCTTGGAGCAGATGGATAAGTAGTCACCTACAAGGCGCGTCTCGTGGCGAAAGGTTACACTCAGAGGCAAGGAATTGACTATGATGAAACCTTTTCTCCAGTGGCGATGGTCAAATCCATTCAGATACTTCTAGCCATAGCTGCATATTTAGACTATGAAATATGGCAGATGGATGTGAAGACCGCTTTCCTCAATGGTAAAATAGAGGAAGAGCTTTACATGGAGCAGCGCGAGGGCTTCGCATCCATAGGAAGTGAGCACAAGGTGTGCAAACTTCAGAGATCCATTTATGGACTCAAACAGGCTTCCCGAAGCTGGAACAAGTGTTTTGATGATACTGTACAAACATATGGTTTTCTTCAAAATGCTGATGAAGCATGTGTGTACAAAAGGGCTGGTGGGAGCGCGATAACATTTTTGGTGCTTTACGTTGATGACATTCTATTGTTTGGAAACAACATAGGAATATTGCAAGAAACGAAAGCGTGGTTATCCACACAATTCTCAATGAAGGATATGGGAGAGGCATCCTACATTCTCAGAATGAAGATTCATCGAGATAGATCCAGTAGAATGCTGGGACTCTCCCAATCTGCGTACATAGATAGAGTTTTGAAGAGATTCAAAATGGATCAGTCCAAGAGAGGACTGGTGCCTACGAGACATGGTATTTCTCTTTCCAAGTCTATGTCCCCTCAGACAGCGGAGGAAAAGGACAAGATGTCTCACGTACCCTATGCCTCTGCTATAGGGAGTATTATGTATGCTATGCTATGTACATGGCCTGATGTGGCTTATGCACTTAGTGCAATAAGCCGATATCAAGCCAATCCAGGCGAAAAGCACTGGAAAGCCGTAAAGGCAGTCCTTAAGTACTTAAGAAGAACTAAGGATGCCTTCCGAGTCTACGGTGGAGGAGAATTAAAATTGGAAGGCTATACAGATTCTAGCTTCCAATCTGATGTGGATGATTTCAAATCTATCTCGGGATTTGTCTTTGTACTCAATGGTGGAGCGGTCAGCTGGAAGTGTTCTAAACAGGAAACTATTGCTGACTCCACCACAGAGGCTGTGTACATTGCAGTCTGGGCGGCTGCAAAAGAAGCTGTTTGGATAAGGAACTTCATCCAAGAGTTGGGTGTTGTTCCATCTATTGTTGATCCCGTACGATTGTACTGTGATAACAATGGGGCTATTGCACAGTCAAAAGAGCCAAGGTCTCATCAGAGGTCCAAACACATAGAAAGGCGATACCATCTGATTAGAGAGATCGTTCGTAGAGGCGACGTTCAAGTGGAACGTGTGGGCTCGGCAAATAATATAGCAAACCCCTTTACCAAACCCTTGGGCCAAAGAGTATTGGAGGGACATCTTGAGAAGATGGGCCTGAAATACATGGGCAATTGGCTCTAGGGCAAGTGGGAGATTGAAAGAGTTCGGTGCCCGACGTGCCATTTGTTGGGCGTAGTAGCTGACTCTTTAAACAGTCTTATATTGTATCTTGTCAAGTTATTTAATAAAAGGCATATTCTTCTTTATCTTATCATTATATGCAATTAGATAAAGTCCCCTAGATCACTCTTAAGCTTTGAGATATTTTTGGTATCGGGGATGCCAATCATGGAATACGTCTCTAAAGTTATGGTCTTAAAGATGTTCCAAGTCATAGAATCATTGAGATGGGGATATCAATGACTCATAAAGACTTGCACGTACAATGCACAATCTTGGAGAGTGTATCCTATTCCGTGGATACTGATACGGTGTACATCAGTGCATGTGTGTGGGTTCTCGTTGGGATCGAGTAAACTGAACAACCCCGCCGAGATTCCATATTGGAGTCAAATTCGAATTTGGAATCTCCTCGGTTACGTAGGCATAAGATTAGTCCTCATGACTTGAGCCACCATTGGTCGTCTCGTGCATCGCCCACTATACTTAGATTTGTCACACGATTCCAGGTGAGTCATAAAGTGGGGCATATTGGGTCCAATCTGGTTATGTACGGAGGCGCGTGAGTGCCAAGAAAGAATCTGTCACTGATCATTAGCATCGGCGCATATCCTATGTACTTCATAGTGTATTGATCATGGGAACCTCCGGCCGGAGTAGTATCAATAAGGAGGAGCAGTGTTTCCTCGCTTGATTGATAAATTGGTCAATGTCACTTAGATCGACATACATAGAATCGAGTTACTGGGATTTCGAATGACATCCAAGTCCTAGATTCGATCGGGATATTTGATGGAAGGATTTTACTTATGCGAAAATCGTAATGCGGAAAGGTCACCTAATAATCGTTCATGGCAAGGTCTTCTTGGCGCGTGGCTAGTACTAACCTTGATTTGTAGGAACCATGAATTAATCGGTAATTAATTCTTGGTCGGATTAAAATACTTGGAGTAATTAAATCTAGCAATGAAAATTGCAAAGGCACAACGGGGTTGTGTTCCTACTACTAGTACATGAACGAACCTACAATGGGGTTACACACTTACTCAAGAAAGTTCAATTGCTATGTGAATATTAATCCGGTTTAGGGTTAAAGTGAAATTGATTAATGAGATTAATTAATTAAGTGGAAGACATTTTAATTAGTAGGCTTGGGAAAATAATTTTTCTATTAATTAATCTTGGAGATTTATCATTAACAGAAATTATTATTATCCGGGAATATATTTAAGCTACTAATTTTACTACTAATTAATCATGAAAATTATTTAATTAACAAGTCTTGGAAGATTTGAGAGTCATTTTAATTAAGTTGGACTTAATTAAATGAAGTCACAAGAGTGAAATTCAAAGCTAGTCAAAGTTTGACTTGTAATATTTTTTAAATGAAGAAGAAAATAAAAAATATTCCCATACACATGTGGTGGTAGTTGAGAATGGAATAGGAGAGAATGAGGTGGTAGGTGAAGAAAAATAAGTTTTCTACTCCACCTAACACCATATGGCCGAAAATTGGTGACTATAAAAGGAGGTGTTCTTGCTCTCATTTAAAACTTGATAAAAACTTAAAAAGAAAAAAAAGCTTAGAGCTTAGTTCTTCATCTCTAGATTTTTCTAGCTTCTCTTGTGATTCTTGAAGACTTTCTTCTATAGAACTTCTTCTTGAAGATTAGTTGTAAAAGATTATCTTCCATAGATATTTCTTTTAGTAACTCTTCTTGTCTTCCACCTTTCACTACATAGACTCCATTTCCTTAGAGCATATATCTAGCCAATCTTTTGATTAAGTTATGAACTTACTTGAGGTGTATCCTTGTAGAGGCTTCTTTCTTTAGGAGCTTATGGTGGTTTGATTCGAACCCCTCCATGTTGAGGTGAGGATTCGAAAATGAGAGCCAAAGTTTTTGGTGTGGTTTTCCTTGTGTTGTGGTTTTACACCCTCTCTTTAATAAAACCCCAAATCTTGTAATCGGTTTAAAACCCCTTTACTCGTATTAGTTTTTGTTGTGCATTACTTTAACCCCCTAGCTTGGGATGCCGATATATATGTGTTTTATATATTTTATTTCTTCCGTTGCGCCGGCATCGCTTGTGGGGGCATACCGATCCTAACAGTGGTATCAGAGCCCAGGTTATGCACATTAAAAACTTTGCATGTTTTTGCTTTCCGTTTCATGTAGTATTTTAATCGGTTGCTTAAATCTATATGTTACATTTGTTGATTTAATAATAGCTTGGGATTTGTCATCGTTTTTCTTCAAATCTTGGAGATTTTGTTTTTTTTTTAAACGATTGAAAATTAAGAGACACTAAAAGGGAAGGTCGAAACCTGGGCGAGGGCCGTTGATATTGAACCCAAGCTACGAGACTTTGTGTGCACCCGGCCGAAGGCTTTGTGCGCATAAGGGTGTGCTCATTTAGTAGGACTCAATATCGCGAATCATTGCCAACCGTCAAAGGAAACTTGGCGGGGGTCAAGACGGGGCTGACCATGGCCGATTCCACCCCTTGGTGGTCTCGACCATGGTCGAGAAACTGTCCAGCAGCTGCTGGACAGTGTGTGCGCTGCTCGGTGGCGCACGGTGCGTTGCCGGGCTGCGTACACGGGTGTGCGTATGCACACCATGTGCTTGATGGTTGGACCATCTTGACGTGGTGTGGTACACACGACCCGGGCCTTCAAGGACTCCTACCTTTGGCCCATTTCTTGATTTTGGAATCAACTTCCACGCGTTTTTGAGTTATTTAAAAGTTTGGAATTTTTGAAAACTAGAAAAACTCGGTTTTTCCTCAAAACGTATAAATCCTAAAGTTATGATTGTTTCAACTATGTGATGGGCTTATGATTAATTAATGCTTTGCATGTCATCTTCATACGCTTGATGGTTGATTTGCATAATGGATGGATTGTGGGTCGAGCCTTAGAATATTCAATTGGGTTGTAATTATTATTGGCCTCTATTTCAATTTGGTTGTATATTTTATTTTTGCACTTTCTTTTTCATTTTATTGTAATCGAAGATGGAGACGAAGATGATGGACCATTATTGAAGATTATGTATGCCGTTGGAAGCTTATGTAATAGATAGGGCCTATTTTAATTTAGTACCCTAGATTGCCTTAGATTCACCTGTGGCTCGGGTGGATCGCTTAGGGACCCACAATCATCCATATTTGTTTACCGCTTTGTGGATGTCTTATATTATGTTTTCTTATATGCTACTTGGATTGCATGATCACATAATTAAAGATAATCCTTATCTTGATGAGACCTTGCATGTTGAAACCCCTCGCTTGATTTGTTTCAAGTAAATCCAAGAAATATTAAGTTTATGTGGAAATTGAATGAAGTTCCATTGTCCACGCCTTCCATCATAAGTGGTGGCATGTGAAATGCCATGAAGCTTGGCCCGCCGTCCATGAGTCGTGGGGTGGCGTCAAGTGGATTAGGCTGTGACCACCACTAAGCATAGAGATGCTCGTGGGATCGATTTGTCTAGGTGTCGTCCATGAGTCGTGGGGCACACTAGTCCGGTCGATTGACCATGAATATTTGATGGGCTTGACTTAACGTTTACTACCATATGGGCTCGTGTTCTCGGGGTATATGGGAAAGACAAGGCAAAATATCTTGAGAACTATATGTCGATATAGAAGGCTGGTAAGCCTACCAAACGGATTTATAATATGGGCTCGTGTTCTTGGGGCATATGAAGAGTCGCTTATGGATCTCGAGCCCGCTAAGGAGACCTGTATATCTCCTCGAATATCCATATAAGAGGGTTATGGAATTCGATAAAATAGTGGGAAACACGTATGATTAAAGACCGAATTATATGTGGACAAGATTACATATTGAATGCTAATTGTTTTGCCTCGCTATTTATTTTGTAGTTAACAAAATGGCCAAAAATCCACTTTCAACAATCCTAGATTCCAATAGACTTGTCGGTCCCAACTACGCCGATTTCGACCGAAACCTTAAAATTGTGCTTCAATGTGAGCGCAAGGATAGCGTATTAGATACGCCTTTGCCTCGCGTCACTCGCACAAGCACTGATGATGAACGTGCCGCTTTTGATAAGTGGACCGATGATAATATCCAAGTGAGATGTATCATGATGGCTTCAATGACTAATGAGCTTCAAAAGCAATTTGAGCATGTGACCATCTCCAAGGATATTATCAAAAGTCTCGAGGAGCTTTATGGCACTCGAACTAGGAAGGAGAGATTCGCAATCTCTAAAGAGCTATTCCGTGCTCGTCTGCATGAGGGATCTTCGGTCGATGATCATGTTTTACGTATGATCAGTCTTATTAATAAGCTTTCTGATCTTGGCGTAAAATTTGAGACCGAGCTTTCTGTTGACCTCGTGCTACAGTCCCTTCCGAAGTCGTTTGACCAATTTGTCATCAACTACAACATGAATCAACTTGAGGCTTCATTACCCGAGTTGTTGAACATGTTGAAGAGTGCAGATGCCACCATCAAGAAATATAAGCCAGTACTGCTTGTTAGTTCCTCATCCCGTTCTAAGGGTCGTAAGGCCAATAAGAATAAGGGGAAGAAGAACAACAACAAGAAAAAACAGTTGAAAGGCAAAGGTGGTGTAAAAAAGGCTAAGGGTACCGATCATGATGCGTGCTTCAATTGTGGTAAAAAGGGACATTGGAAGCGTAATTGCACTGAACCAATGAATGGTATGTTTTATGTTGAAGTTAACTTATCAGTTAATGATGCTTCTTGGGTGTTGGACACCGGATGTGGAGTTCACCTTTGCAATGATTTGCAGGTGATGGCAAGAAGCAAACAGATAAGTAGAGGGGAGATGACCATGCGGTTTGGGAATGGAGCACGGGTTGCTGCCACGGCCGTAGGAACTATCTACTTATCTTTTCCTAACAAAAATCGTGTTCTTTTGAACAATGTATTTTACATTCCGCAATTAATTAAGAACATCATTTCTGTACCCTTGTTGGACAAGGAAGGTTATAGTTTTGTTATCAAAAATGGAGCTTGCTCCATGTTTTATGGTTCTTCTTTAATATTGGAATCAAAGTTGTCTCATGGCTTATACACGGTTCTGCCCGATACTCCAATCTTATTATCTCAACACGAAGAACATACCAGTAAGAGAAAGTTAGATAATCAAAATGATACATACCTGTGGCATGCTAGACTAGGCCATATCTCTAAAGATAGAATTCATAAGATGGCGGATAAGCTTCACCTTCGGGAAATGCTAGATATGCCAACTTGTGAATCTTGTCTAAAGGGTAAGATGACCAAGTCACCATTTGCCGGGCAAATGCAGCGAGCTACTAACCTTTTGGACTTGGTCCATACGGATGTATGTGGTCCGCTTAATGTAAGCACTAAAGGGAACCATTCTTACTTCATAACCTTCACCGACGACTTTTCGAGGTATGGTTACGTGTATCTTATGAGATACAAGTCTGAAGCCTTTGAGATGTTCAAGGAGTTTAGACATGAAGTAGAGAAGCAAATGGGAAGAAGTATCAAAGCTCTTCGATCGGATCGAGGCGGAGAATACTTGTCCCATGAATTCCTTGATTATCTAAAAGACAATGGGATTGTCTCTCAGTGGACTCCGCCCGGTACTCCCCAACTTAATGGGGTAAGCGAGCGAAGGAATCGGCCCTAGATGGACATGGTTCGATCCATGATGAGTTTCACTGGACTTCCTCTTTCCTTCTGGGGATATTCCCTTGAATCTGCGACGCATCTATTAAATAGAGTACCGTCAAAGAGTGTCTCCAAGGTGCCATATGAAATGTGGTTTGGTAAACCACCCACTTATAAATACCTAAGGGTATGGGGTTGCTCGGCATATGTCAAGCAACTAGTGGGCGATAAGTTGGATGCAAGATCCTCCTTATGTAAGTTTGTGGGATATCCAAAGGAATCCTATGGATATTATTTCTACAACCCATCGGAACATAAAGTGTTTATTTCAAGGAACGCTACCTTCTTAGAGAAGGAATTTCTATTGGATAGAAATGGCAAGGTTGCAGAACTTGAGGAAACTCAAGAACCACAAAAGGGTTCACCTGATACCACAAATGCACAACCAGAAATAGTAGCAAGTACACAACATCCTCGAAGATCCGAAGGGATCCCGAAACAACCTAAGAGGTATGGTTTCTTGCTTTATAGCAACGAGGATGGTAATTCCCCTGATCCAAGGACATATGGGGAAGCGACGTTGGACGTCGATTCGGGAAAATGGTTAGAAGCCATGCAATCCGAGATGGACTCCATGCACTCCAACAAGGTTTGGACCTTGGTGGATCCACCTGACGGGTCTAAACTCGTAGGCTGCAAGTGGATCTATAAGCGAAAGCTTGGAGCAGATGGAGAAGTAGTCACCTACAAGGCGCGTCTCGTGGCGAAAGGTTACACTCAGAGGTAAGGAATTGACTATGATGAAACCTTTTCACGAGTGGCGATGGTCAAATCCATTCAGATACTTCTAGCCATAGCTGCATATTTAGACTATGAAATATGGCAGATGGATGTGAAGACTGTTTTCCTCAATGGTAAAATAGAGGAAGAGCTTTACATGGAGCAGCCCGAGGGCTTCGCATCCATAGGAAGTGAGCACAAGGTGTGCAAACTTCAGAGATCCATTTATGGACACAAACAGGCTTCCCGAAGCTGGAACAAGTGTTTTGATGATACTGTACAAACATATGGTTTTCTTCAAAATGCTGATGAAGCATGTGTGTACAAAAGGGCTGGTGGGAGCGCAATAACATTTTTGGTGCTTTATGTTGATGACATTCTATTGTTTGGAAACAACATAGGAATATTGCAAGAAACGAAAGCGTGGTTATCCACGCAATTCTCAATGAAGGATATGGGAGAGGCATCCTACATTCTCAGAATGAAGATTCATCGAGATAGATCCAGTAGAATGCTGGGACTCTCCCAATCTGCGTACATATATAGAGTTTTGAAGAGATTCAAAATGGATCAGTCCAAGAGAGGACTGGTGCTACGAGACATGGTATTTCTCTTTCCAAGTCTATGTCCCCTCAGACAGCGGAGGAAAAGGACAAGATGTCTCACATACCATATGCCTCTGCTATAGGGAGTATTATGTATGCTATGCTATGTACATGGCCTGATGTGGCTTATGCACTTAGTGCAATAAGCCGATATCAAGCCAATCCAGGCGAAAAGCACTGGAAAGCCGTAAAGGCAGTCCTTAAGTACTTAAGAAGAACTAAGGATGCCTTCCGAGTCTACGGTGGAGGAGAATTAAAATTGGAAGGCTATACAGATTCTAGCTTCCAATCTGATGTGGATGATTTCAAATCTATCTCGAGATTTGTCTTTGTACTCAATGGTGGAGCGGTCAGCTGGAAGTGTTCTAAACAGGAAACTATTGCTGACTCCACCACAGAGGCTGTGTACATTGCAGCCTGGGCGGCTGCAAAAGAAGCTGTTTGGATAAGGAACTTCATCCAAGAGTTGGGTGTTGTTCCATCTATTGTTGATCCCGTACGATTGTACTGTGATAACAATGGGGCTATTGCACAGTCAAAAGAGCCAAGGTCTCATCAGAGGTCCAAACACATAGAAAGGTGATACCATCTGATTAGAGAGATCGTTCGTAGAGGCGACGTTCAAGTGGAACGTGTGGGCTCGGCAAATAATATAGCAAACCCCTTTACCAAACCCTTGGGCCAAAGAGTATTGGAGGGACATCTTGAGAAGATGGGCCTGAAATACATGGGCAATTGGCTCTAGGGCAAGTGGGAGATTGAAAGAGTTCGGTGCCCGACGTGCCATTTGTTGGGCGTAGTAGCTGACTCTTTAAACAGTCTTATATTGTATCTTGTCAAGTTATTTAATAAAAGGCATATTCTTCTTTATCTTATCATTATATGCAATTAGATAAAGTCCCCTAGATCACTCTTAAGCTTTGAGATATTTTTGGTATCGGGGATGCCAATCATGGAATACGTCTCTAAAGTTGTGGTCTTAAAGATGTTCCAAGTCATAGAATCATTGAGATATGGATATCAATGACTCGTAAAGACTTGCACGTACAATGCACAATCTTGGAGAGTGTATCCTATTCCGTGGATACTGATACGGTGTACATCAGTGCATGTGTGTGGGTTCTCGTTGGGATCGAGTAAACTGAACAACCCCGCCGAGATTCAATATTGGAGTCAATTTCGAATTTGGAATCTCCTCGGTTACGTAGGCATAAGATTGGTCCTCATGACTTGAGGCACCATTGGTCGTCTCGTGCATCGCCCACTATACTTAGATTTGTCACACGATTCCAGGTGAGTCATAAAGTGGGGCATATTGGGTCCAGTCTGGTTATGTACGGAGGCGAGTGAGTGCCAAGAAAGAATCTGTCACTGATCATTAGCATCGGCGCATATCCTATGTACTTCACAGTGTATTGACCATGGGAACCTCCGGCCGGAGTAGTATCTATAAGGAGGAGCAGTGTTTCCTCGCTTGATTGATAAATTGGTCAATGTGACTTAGATCGACATACATAGAATCGAGTTACTGGGATTTCGAATGACATCCAAGTCCTAGATTCGATCGGGATATTTGATGGAAGGATTTTACTTATGCGAAAATCGTAATGCGGAAAGGTCACCTAATAATCGTTCATGGCTAGGTCTTCTTGGCGCGTGGCTAGTACTAACCTTGATTTGTAGGAACCATGAATTAATCGGTAATTAATTCTTGGTCGGATTAAAATACTTGGAGTAATTAAATCTAGCAATGAAAATTGCAAAGGCACAACGGGGTTGTGTTCCTACTACTAGTACATGAACGAACCTACAATGGGGTTACACACTTACTCAAGAAAGTTCAATTGCTATGTGAATATTAATCCGGTTTAGGGTTAAAGTGAAATTGATTAATGAGATTAATTAATTAAGTGGAAAACATTTTAATTAGTAGGCTTGGGAAAATAATTTTTCTATTAATTAATCTTGGAGATTTATCATTAACAGAAATTATTATTATCCGGGAATATATTTAAGCTACTAATTTTACTATTAATTAATCATGAAGATTATTTAATTAACAAGTCTTGGAAGACTTGGGAGTCATTTTAATTTAGTTGGACTTAATTAAATGAAGTCACAAGAGTGAAATTCAAAGCTAGTCAAAGTTTGACTTGTAATGTTTTTTATATGAAGAAGAAAATGAAAATTATTCTCTTACACCTGTGGTAGTTGAGAATGGAATGGTAGGTGAGAATGAGGTGGTAGGTGAAGAAAAACAAGTTTTCTACTCCACCTAACACCATATGGCCGAAAATTGGTGGCTATAAAAGGAGGTGTTCTTGCTCTCATTTAAAACTTGATAAAAACTTAAAAAGGAAAAAAAGTTTAGAGCTTAGTTCTTCATCTCTAGATTTTTCTAGCTTCTCTTGTGATTTTTGAAGACTTTCTTCTACAGAACTTCTTCTTGAAGATTAGTTGTAAAAGATTATCTTCCATAGATATTTCTTTTAGTAACTCTTCTTGTCTTCCACCTTTCACTACATAGACTCCATTTCCTCAAGGCATATATCTATCCAATCTTTTGCTTAAGGTATGAACTTATTTGAGATGTGTCCTTGTAGAGGCTTCTTTCTTTAGGAGCTTATGGTGGTTTGATTTGAACCCCTCCATGTTGAGGTGAGGATTCGAAAATGAGAGCCAAAGTTTTTGGTGTGGTTTTCCTTGTGTTGTGGTTTTACACCCTCACTTTAATAAAACTCCAAATCTTGTAATCGGTTTAAAACCCCTTTACTCCTATTAGTTTTTGTTGTGCATTACTTTGACCCCCTAGCTTGGGATGCCGATATATATGTGTTTTATATACTTTATTTCTTCCGTTGCGCCGGCATCGCTTGTGGGGGCATACCGATCCTAACAGGACGATGTTAGGCTCGACCCATCAAATTTCCCATGTATAACCATAAATTCCATTGCCCCCATTTTCTGAGCAAAGCAATGAAACCAAACGATTTCCACGGGGCACCGTAGTGCTTTGTAAAAACTCACAGCCTACCTCTGATCCAATCCACCCCATTTGCTGAGCAAACAGATTGAACCTTTGGCGGCGTATCACATGGTGAATACTTATGATGGAAGGTATGATAATAGAATTTCATTCTTATAATCACAAAAGCCTAATATTTTCACAGGAGGGAATTATAACATGCTTATTTGGGGGGTCTCATCAGATTTAATTATGTTGTTTTAATTATCTATCCTATGCATGCATTACATCACATAATCATCATAGATAGTTAAATAAAACATCCACAAAGTGGTAAAATTGAGGATGAACCACCTCGAGCCCTAACCTAGTAAACCCACTCGAGCCAAAGTGGGTTTGGACATTCTAGAAAGTAAAAAAAAAAAACAACCTAGACTATTACAATGGTATCGTCTCAGCATACAAGTCTTCAAGTCTTGGCTCCGTCTCCTTGCTCCATCTTCGATTACATAGAATATCAAAAACTACTAATCTACTATACGAAAAGGAAAGAGCCAAACCGGCTATTATTTACAACTTTATAATAATTACATACATTGAAAACCAATACTATGACTAGGCTCATGGTTCATCCCATTCATCGTTCAAACTACATTGCAAATATCATTGGGATAAGTTCGATATCGATTTATAAAACCTTTCTCAGAGTTTATAAGTCAAAAAACATCATAGGTTAGGTCTTTGGGTCACCCACCTCCAAAAAGTACGAAGAAAGGAAAAAAAAAATTGTTTTAAGTTTCTGTTGACCATGCCTGGGTGTGGTCATACGCGCGTCTGGGCGCCGCGTGCAGCGGCTGTTGCTGTTTGCGATTTTTAAATCAGTTTTTCGCACGTTCGTGATTCTTTCGAGTTTCGATTAATGAATCTGAATTCTCCTAAGGTCTGAGTTTTATTACTTGATGATTAAACCTTTGATTTAACCATCTCGCAACACCCCACCAAAGGTGATTTCATAAAACTATATCAAAACCTTTGAAAACAATCATATACCCAAATTTCAGATTTCATGATTTTTAAAACCAACGACTTTTAAACATTAAAATCAAAAAAATCAAACAACATCCCAAATCAAAATCAATCCTAGTCTAACAATGAACATATTGATTATCATGCTTTCGATTTTGCAATTAAAACGTAAAAACAAACATGCATAATCACATAAAAATTCGATCGAGCCAAACCATGGCTCTGATACCACTGTTGGGTTGAGTCGTTCCCTCGGGTGGATCGTGGCAGCGGAAATTAAAATTTTACAAAAGTAAACGTACAACCATCCGAAAACAGGAATATGGAATTGGTTCGATCGAATTTCATAAGAAGGTAAACGAAATTATACCTTTCGAAAATTTCGTTTCACCTCGAACTTTAGATCTCAGCAACCCTGTGGTGCAAATCCTCACAATTTCCCATGGGTGAGAAATTGCCCGTCGTCTTTTCGTATCTCCCGATTTAGAGTGCTCCAAGCGTCGCACCTCTAAGATGTATCCACACCTCGTTCAAGTCACCAATCGTCTTGCCTTGCGTGCTAGATAACAAAACGATTCTAAGCTTAACTTAGGCTTGATTATATGAAGGGTAGGAATATTTTCTAAGTTGTTTAATTCAACACATGAATAGAACGACGTCTTGTTGGAAAGGAAGAAGAAGGTGGCCGATTTTAGTGTCTAGGGAGGGGCGAATTTTTCCAACAAAAATCATCGTACTTTTTAGTCTCCTTCTTTTCTTATTTATAGGTGAAGATTACCTAGAGTCTAATTAGGAAAAGGAAACTTCCTTTCTCCTAAGCTCTCTAGTAATCCTTATCCTATGAAGACTTGGAGAAGGGGAAAACTCTGTTCCTCCTCCACCACATGTAAAAAATTGCCCCCTTCCCTTATTATCACTCAAGAAATCGGTCAACACATTCAATTGGACTCTAGCGTTCAATTTTGACTTCTCAATTTAATTATAGACACAACCCATCAATTAAATCTAACCAATTAATTCCAACATTTATTTATTTAACTTGGGCTCCACCCAATTAAATAAAATACTTGGACTCTACTAGGTCCATTAATTTAATTAATTCTACAAGATTAATTAAAAGAGTAAAATTAATTGAATCCTTCAATTAATTTATATTCCATATTAGGAAAGTACTACCTTTTTCTAATTCCCTCGATTTCCTCGAAGTTGATTAATCACATCTATTCAAGCAGTGACTCTCTCGAGTTAGTGTGTGACCCCTTAGGCTTGCTTCTATCAAGTAGTAAGTACACCTTCCCACAGTGCTAGTGTACCTTCCAAAAATGGAAATTACTAGATTAAATCAATCCTTTGATTTAATCAAGCCTCGAATTAGTCACCAAGCAAATTCTCGGCACTTACAAATCGCGGTTGCCCACCTAGCATAGGGTCCCGAAGACCTAGATAAAACGAAAGTAAAGATACGCCTTTTACGATCTTGATCCTCGCATAAGTAAGATCCCTCTATCTAATCTCCCGATTGAATCTAGAGCAGTGGCTAAGGTCGAAGCTCTATTAGATATCATACTTCGCCCGAAGATTCCTTAAGTTGATTCACTATGTAACCATAGGAGATTAACGGACTGGCTAATGTCAGAGATAGATTCCTCTTGATTCTCACGTGCCTTACTACGTAAGACGTGCATGTCTGAGTTTGCCCATATTCGATCATCTAAAGTGATCATGTAACAAATCAAGAACATGCGCGGTTACTCATAAGACATCCAATGGAATCTTAGGTCCATAAGGATTACTCTTATACTATAAGACCACTGGAAGTTCCACATTCGACTGGGAATCCATTTCAGGAACCTCCATGGAGTTGTTCAGTTCGCCCATTACCACAATGGCAACCCTCATTTAAGCATTGGCTTTCACCGTGCCAGTATCTATGGAACGAGATACACTTCTACCAGAGTATGCATCATATGAGCAAGTCTTTTGGGTTGCATCGATATCCCTTTATCTCGATGAACCCTTTCACGACTTGGAACAATGTTTAAAGATCACAGCCTTCGAGACATATTCCATCATTGCCATACCCAATGTGCAATGATGTCCCATAGCCATGGTTGATCCTTCGGGACTTTATTCTAAGCCAAAGTAAAAACTAATTTAAAAATAAAGACATGCCACGTATATAAAGAGATTGACTTTATTTATAAGAAAACGATTGTTCAACTCTAGAGTTACTATTACAAAGAATGGCGCCCAATAATTGGTGCGCCGGGCACTAACTTTAACATCTTCGCCCTAGCTTTCTCAATCCATCAGAGGCAGTCTTGAACAGAGAAGGCTACACACACTTTCCTCATATTGCCAATAGTCCTGAAAATCTAAATTTGGTCAATCCACTTTGCCTATGGAAGAATAAAGCAGTTCATGCCTGTGAGCGTCTCAAATCTCTCACAGATTTGATCCAGACTGAAGCTGATGCATATTTTGATAGCATATAGAATGCTAACTATCAGACTGATAGATATCGCTTTGATTATGTCATAGATATTCACCATGAAGGCATTAGAGCCATTGTCAACGCTGGCACAGTCTACTGTATGAACGAGGTCAATTGGGTTGAAGCGTATATGGGTCATCAATATACCTTCACAGAGTTAGTTCAAGCTCCCCATTTATTTGGCATAGGCATTGATGACAAGAAGCGTCATTTCACCAAGTATTGCCTGAAGAAGCGTCAACAGAGACTTGGACCTGTTCTCAAGCTCCCAATCATTAGACATCAGATTGAGCAGTGTCTGCGTCAAGAGCATCACAGATTGTCCATTACTCCTCTACATTTCAACGCTCAAGCGTCTACCAGTGGCAGTATTCACATTACTAGCTTAAATTTCACCCCAAGCCACTGCGAAGATAACTTTAACTTGATGGTGAAAATTATGACTCCCTTATCTCATTTTGACAGAATCTTCAGTGCCAATCTTAGACAATGGAACGGCTCAGTAATCAATTCATTTTGATGATATCAGTGATCATGCTAATCAGAACGAAGAATCTCTCCACTGGATTAAAAACGATTTGGCAAAGATTTAGTCTCACGTTATGAGCGCTCAGTTTGCTCATATGCGTAGTTCAGCTCAAGCGGCTGTTGGTGAGTGCAGACAAGCTTTTCAAGAAATTCATGATGCTACTCAAGCCAACCAACTTTCCATAAAAGAAGAGTTTGAAAAGCGCCTCGAAACCCTAGAGACATCTCTGAACGATGCTACTAGCGCCAAGCTCCTCGCACTGCAGGAATGCTTCGACAAGCGTCTGGATGACATCACAGACTCTATGTCTCAGATTGCTCATCAGGTAAGTTTACTTACAGAACATTTTCTAAAGTCTGATGATGGCAATAAGGGGGAAGAGAAGAAGAAAGGAGAAAAGAGGAAAGCATCTAGTTCTAGAGCTCAAGAGCCTCCGCCTCCTAAGCGTCAGGTTTTACCTTCTCTTTCTGTGCTAAATCTCCCTTCTTGGATAACTGTTGTTGGAATAAGTGATTCTGCTGAAACGCCTAGTATAACGCTAAGAGAACCTCCACAAGCAGTATATCCAAATCTACCAATACCTTATAGAGCATGGCTTGAACAGTTTGACATCCCTCTTCAAAGAGCATCTGTTCCAGAACCTTCAGATCCAAGAATTTTAGCTGAAGAGAGGCAGATGTCTAACTTCATCAGAACTTTTAGAATTTGCCTAAGGTATATTGGTATTGACCCAACTGATTGGGACAAACGCTTTACTGCTTTCAAGAATAGACAACAAGAAGAAAATAAGCTCATAATCAACAAATTAAAGATCATGGAGCGATGATGACCTTGGAAGAAAACCTGACTGAAGCTATCCGAGCTGAGATGCCCAAGCGATACAAATTTAGACCAAGTCGTTAAATCTTTTTGATTTGCATTATCTATATTCTCGTCTCTTATATTTTGTTTCATTGTAAAATGCTTGTAATCATTGATATATATATAAAATGCATTTTTCAGCTGAAACATCTCGTTGAAGCGTAACTAATTTTAACTAACGTTATCTAATCAAAGCTAACTTTTATTTTGGTTGTCTAACTCTTGAACTATAAAAGAGTAAGTATTGCCATCATTAAAAAGGGGGAAATTGTTAGGAATCTCATGTTAGATGTTTTGATGATGACAATTAGGACTTTATGTTAAACCCCAAAATATGTAAGTTTGATTTTAGTAGAAATCATGCATAAGCTTTGAAGCGTTAGATTTGTAATAGGCTTTATAAGCTTTGTTTTGTTTTTATTCTAGATTGTTAGGCTAAGTAGTCTTAAGCTGAGCGTCTGATAATTTTTGAGTGAGTTTATCAGTGGTAAAGTTTGAAGACTCAAGCGCCTGAAGTCTGAATAAAGATGAAGATTCCAAGCGTCTAGAATGACCAGCTATATCAAGTGTCACCTTATAGGATAGAAGTGATTCAAGGATGAACAAGCGTCTATCAATGACTGATTTCACCTGAATTTAGTTCTAAGTCCAGAAGGAGTTTAATGCAAATATTCTCAATGCATTAAGTGCCAACAGGCATTTAATTCAAATGCATTAAATGGTGATAAGAGCATTAAATGTGATAAGTACTTTCGGACGTACAGAGAAGCCACCCCATTGGACTGTCAACTTTCATAGACTGCAACAGCAACTTTTGTGCAGCAGATTTTCTGGAAAAAGGACAAAAGTTGTTCACTCGCGAAAGTGAGAGACACGCGTTCGTGCATGTGTCAAACGGACAGTATTTCCAAGAATGCCTATAAATAGGACTTCAACAACAAGCCAAATATATACGATCGATTTCGAAGCCAAATTGTTGTTGCATTGAAGAGATTCCTTAAACTCTCAGAAAAGCCAGAATATTTAAGAAAACATTCTCTTTGCTTTTCTTCAATTCCTAAGACAGTCAACCAATATCTCAAACATTCTTTTCAGAGAAACCTACATTACTACTGAGATATTCCTAGTTGTTTGAACTTTATCAAAATCAAACAAACCTTTTAGAAAAACCCCGATCCAAGCCTCGCGATTTGTGTGAAGTCGAAGTTGGATACTTGCAGTATTTCTGGGTGACAGAAGCAAAGGGATTGAAGTGATTTGGAGCAGAAATCTGTGTGATCAAGGAGCTCAAGTCATCGGCATCCATCTCTCCCTAATTTGTAGAAGATTCTGTGTGATTCTTTGAGAATCATTTTAGTGGATTGCCTCCAAGTGTGAAAGGAGAAGAAGGACGTAGTTGGGATTACACCACCCAACGAACCTTACAAATATTGTGTCATTTACTTTACAGTTAATTCTCTTATTTATCACATCATTGCATAAATTGATAAAGTAAAACACAATCAAACGCTAAGCAACTAAGAAACAACTTGTGACGCTAAAGATTTCCAAAAGAAAAGACTCTAAAATTATTCCGCTGTGCTAACACTGATTAAAGAACTGAACGCTAAAACCTACTTGGTTAAAGTATTCAAATCTTGAAGTCTAAGTTAACTTTCTAAAACAGTCTTCATCAGACGCTTAGCCTAAGCGTCTATATTTCAAGTAAATGCTCAGTCAAGCGTCTACATTTCATGCGTCCAAAACCATTTTTATACGAAACTTTTTGAAGTCGAAAAAGATTTCAGGGTCTATTCAACCTCCCTTCTAGACCCTTTCGTATGCCCCTTGGGACCAACAATTATAAATATGAATAACATTTGGAATTTTATGAGAAAATTAATTAGTTGGACTAATTAATTGTTATCTTGATCACCAACATAATTGCTTTATTTATTGCGAGCACGTATTATATGATGGTGACATTATTCATGAGCTTAGGTTTTCTTATTTGGATGTATTTCTTTTTATGGGTTGTAAGGCCGGATTTGAACCCATTATTTTATTCTTAGAATTATGTATAGGATGTTATAATTCTTATGTAATAGATAGAATTAGAATAGGCCTTGAAGAAGGAGTCGATCCAAAAAGGAAGGCGCTTGGAGCCCAAGAAGAATAGTTTAGTTTTTTTTCTTTCTTTTGATGGCCCATTGGCTTGGGCCCTCTAGAAAAAGCCCATGAATATATGTGACGTTATAATAACTTTTGATGCATGTTTCATTTGATGTATGTTGCATGTATTATCCTATCCTGCTCTATAAAATTTGATAATGTGCAAAGTGAGACATAACTAAATGTTTAGAACATAAATTCTCCCAAATAAAAAATAATACTAAGTTAGAAAGGGGCGCTAAGCATCCTGTCCCTCCACTAAACTTAATGAGATTAAGAATTGAATCTAATATATGACATATTTCACCCCAAATATCGTTAAAGGATTGCAAGGTGAAATTCAAATGTTAGATTAAAAGGTGTTAGTGGGAATGAACTTAGATAGTCCACAAACCTATATATCGATAAAGGGTTGCAGTTTTGATGGCTTATGGGAAAAGAAGATTGGACCACCTATTGGATAGATTCATGTTAGACATCACTTTAATTAAATAGTGGGCCAACTATCGTTAAAGGGTTGCAAACCACTATATTGGTTAAAGAAAACAATCTCCACTATGGAGTAATAAACAACGATACTTCCGATTTTCACAGTGCGAGTGTGAGTTTCAAAAAATGTAGTGGGAGCTAAGTCCCAAATCGAAGTCCTTGATTTTACTTGGTTATAGTTTAAGTTACAATCATCTAATCAAGTCTGGTTTATTTTCTGCAGTTATTTAGTTTTTTATCTTTCTAAATCAAAAATGTCTCCAAAACCACTATCAAAATTGATGGAGAATACCATTCTTACTAGACCAAATTACATAGAATGGCTCACAAAATTAAGGATGGTCCTTAGTAGTGAATCCATAGATTATGTATTGGAAATTGGTCGTCCTCCCATTCCTGGAAGAGATGAAGGTGATGAAGTTGGCCTGGCTCGTTGCGATTGGTGTTGTGACAACCATAGAGCAAGAGTGTACATCTTAAGCTCCATGTGCATTGAGTTGCAAAGATCCCATGATAAGATGGATAATGCAAGAGATATTATCCTTCACTTGGATAAGTTGTTTGGAGAACACGGTAAGACCGCCAGATATTTTATATCAAGAGATCTCTTCCGAACTAAGATGGCTGAAGGTGAGGATGTAGGAGAACAAGTTTTGAAATGATGACCATGATAGAGAAACTTAAATCTCTGAATTTCTATATGGATCTACATCTCCAAGTTGACCTCATCTTACAGTCACTCCATGATTCATTCTATTATTTTGTCATAAACTTTGACATGGATGACATTGAGGGTTCATTAGCTGGGCTACTGGACAAACTCAAGGTTGCTCAGAATCAAATAAGGGCGGATAAGTGGAGTAATCCAATTGCTATCACTGTTCCTAATTCATTGGATGAATGAAGGAATAATAACAACAATCAGCGAATGAGAGCATCCAAGGTAACTCGTAACAAGGTGCAGTGAAGGAGGAATAAGAGGGCAAGATATCAGGACAAGTGCTTATGCTGTGGTGAGCAAGGCCACTTGAGAAGAGACAGTCCAAATATGAACAAGGAGTGAAAGGTAAGAAACTTTATGTTTTTGAAACTAATTGTTCTATTACCATATATTCCACTTCTTGGAGTCTTGATTCAGGAGCTAATACTCATGTATGTTGTGTGAATCAGAATTTGGAACTAAGTAGGAAGCTGAGCCCTGGTGAGGTGAAGATAAGAGTAGGTAGCAGGCAAAGCGTCGTAGCTACTGGAATTGGATCTACCTCATTGCTTTTAAATTCTAGACATTTACTATTTTTAGATAATGTTTTGGTTTTGCCCAATGGGCTTAAATATATTGTTTCAATTCCCGTTTTAGTTAAGCATGGTTATACTTTCCGTTTTATTGACGAACATTGCAACATTTATTATGGTAATAAATTAGTAGGCTTTGCTTCTCTAGTGAATGGCTTGTATTACCTTAATGTCCAGAATGAGTGTGATGTAGATACTATACAAAGGAAACGTGGTAGGCAAGGAGTTAACCAATGGAGAAAGATGGAATACTAGGCTATGCTGCCGAGCACAAAATTCACAAATGGAGAAAGATGGAATACTAGGTCCATTGGGATTGGATCCCTATCCTACTTGTGAATTTTGTCTCAAGGAAAAAATGGCTAGATCCCCCTTCACATGGATGATATATGTTATTTTTACACAAGTTTTACCCCTTTTATCAACTTAATTTTGATTGTTTCTTTAATAATTTGATCATATATGATGCTTTGAACCCGGTTTGCTTTGACTTTTCAGATTGGGTTAACAGCCGGAGGAAAGAGCAAGAACCGAAGGCAAAATGAAACAATTTTTGGAATTTTTCATGGCAACGCCGCGGCGTTCAACAAGCGAACGCCGCGGCGTTCACAAGCAGTAGCCAACGCCGCGGCGTTCGAGGCGGCAGTGTTGGCCTATAAATACCTCTTTTAGCCATTTTTTACCCTAACTCACCTTGGATATCAGCAACCACACGAAAATAGAGAGAGAGGGAGCTTAGAAGAGAAGATTGAAGGTCAAAACATCGAGAATTCAACAAGGAATCCACATCTCTACAAGAATTAGGGAGTTTTTACATATTTGTTTCTTGAATTTGTTCAACTCTCCTATGACTTGTATGATTTATATTTACACTTTTGACATGAACATGAGCTAAACTTGTTTGATTGAGGCCATGGATAGGTCGTTTATGTTATTTTGATTGTTGATTTGTTGGTGTTTATTGGATTAATTTTGGTTTTAGCTATGTATTCAATATTTGATCTCAATGCTACATTTGCTTGATCACCAAGTGTTTGATAAAATGCCTAGGTTAGAGATCGAGAGATAATAACCTAGGGAAGATATAAACATTGAATACCCTATAGTTAAACCGACTAGAGATAGACTCGGTTTCTTTAGGTGGCTTTCCATTCACGTGGGGAATTCCTAGACCTTAAATGCATCCTCGTTAATCGTGTTTTCATATAGAGATATATAGGAAATCGTTACCAAGGGTAGGGTTGCTATGCCAAGAGATTGGGTAGTACGTACGTTAGGGAATTTCGCCTTAGCTAAATCAATCTAATAATCCAATAGAACCTAAATCACAATCTAAATGCATAATCGGTTGAACCATGTGCCTTGATCGCTTCTCTCTATTGTTTCCTCCCTTTATTTGGTGTGACGTTGCCTTAGTTTATTTTCTAGTATTTATTAATTAGTTAATCACCTTTCTATCGACCGATTTAACTTAGAATTGAGTAATATAGTAGTCTTGGTACTTAGATTATAGTTGTCCCTGCGGATACGATAACCCCAGACTTAGAAATCCACTTTACTACTTACGCGACCTAGTTCTCTTGCTAGGATTTTGTCGTGTCAAGTTTTTGGCGCCGTTGCCGGGGACAACTATTTTTATCTAATATTGAGATTCCCTTATTCTTTCTGAGCTTAGATCATTTCTTTTATTTTTAATTTGTGTGTCTTTCTTTGTGCAAGGTTTGATCTTGGTTACTGCATGACCCGTACTAGTCGAGTGGGACTAGCGGAGTTGGACCCTGAAATTGAACGAACGTTTACTCGAGGGGTAAGACTACAAAGAGAGGCTCAACGTTATCAAGCTACAATGGATCCAAATCTGAATCCTCCTCCTATTCACATAGATCCCGCTATCTTAGAAGAAGCGGTTCGTCGGGAGCTTGCAAATCTTCGTGTTCATCAAAACCAACCAGAGGCGCCTCCGCAACGCCCTTTGAGGGATTATATGATGCCAAACATCCAAGGAGCCGCAGGGCCAATCGTTTTACCACCGGTAGAGGCTAACACTTTTCAAATCCTGCCGGGGTATATCCAAATGATAGGAAACCAGGTTCAATTCTCCGGTTTACAACATGATGATCCTCACGCTCATATAGCCACATTCTCGGAGATTATCCATACTTTCAAGAACAATGGAGTCACCGACGACGCCATACGCTTACGGTTATTTCCATTCTCTCTCAAAGACAAGGCTAAACAGTGGTTCAACTCTTTGCCAACCGCCTCTATCTGTACTTGGGAACAAATGGTGGATAAATTTTTGTCTAAGTATTTTCCACCGGGTAAGACGGCCGCAATGAAAAATGAAATCACCAGCTTTCGTCAATATGAGGGGGAATCACTTTATGAGGCATGGGAGCGTTTTAAGGAACTTTTGAGGAAATGCCCACACCATGGGTTAGCCGTGCCCACACTTGTTCAAACTTTCTATTTGGGTTTGGGACCGAATCTCCGCACGAATTTAGATGCCGCCGCGGGAGGTACTATCATGAACAAGTCACCTGAGGAAGCTTGGGCATTAATTGAGCTCATGGCCGAGAACAACTATCAATGGCCAACCGAACGAATCACGTTGCCCAAGAAGCCCGCCGGATTGTATGAAATTGGGAATAGCTCCACAGTAGCTGTTCAATTGGAGGCCCTAAACAAAATATTGGATTCCTTCGGACTCATGCAAGGTACGGTAAATCAAGTTAAATCCACTTGTGAAAATTGTGGAGGTGAACACACAAACTTTGAGTGCTTACAAGGAGATGTGTGTGGGACATCTAACTCGGTTGAAAGTGCTAACTTCATGGGAAATGCAAGTCGTCAACAGAATAATCCTTACTCGAACTCTTTTAATCCGGGATGGAGGAATCATCCAAATTTCTCATGGAGCCAAAATTCGAATATGGCGAAACCACAACCACCAGGTTTTCAGCAAAACCAAGGAGGTTTCCAACAACCTCCATTTCAAAGGCAAGGGGGGCTCCAACAACCACAATAAAGCGAGAAAAAGAATAATATGGAAGATGGGTGGCAAAAGTTCATGATGGAGGCAACACAAAAGTTTCAATATCAAGAAATGATGTCCAAGAAACAAGAAGCAAGCTTAAAAAATCAAGAAATTGCACTAAAAAACTTAGAAAATCAAATTGGGCAAATTGCCAACATGCTTTCCGAACGAACCCAAGGCACGTTACCAAGTGATACCGAGAAAAATCCAAAGGAACAAGTTCAAGCAGTTTCACTTCGTAGCGGAAAGAACCTCGTTGATTCAAAATTGGGAGAGAAAATGGATGATACACCAGAACATTTGGATAAAACTAAGGCAACATCTAACTCCGGAAAGAACACCGAGACCTTATCCCCTGTTTCGGGACATTCCTCTACCGAACCCTCCGTGCCCAAACCAAGACCTCCATTTCCACTTGCATTACAAAAAGGAAAGTTAGATAAGCAATTTGCCAAGTTTCTTGATATATTTAAACAATTGCGTATTAATATTCCTCTTGTAGATGCTTTGTTGCAAATGCCGAGTTACGCTAAATATCTCAAGGATATCCTTTCTAACAAGAGAAAGTTGGAGGAACATGAAACTGTAGCGCTTACTGCAGAATGCTCGGCTATATTGCAAAACCGGATACCTCAAAAGCTTAAGGATCCCGGAAGCTTTACAATTTCTTGCACTATCGGTTCTATTTCTTTTTCTAAAGTTTTGTGTGATTCTGGTGCCAGTATTAATTTGTTGCCTTTGTCACTTTTCAGGAAATTAGGACTTGGCGAGCCCAAGCCTACCACTATTTCATTGCAACTCGCTGATAGGTCCATCAAGTACCCACGAGGAATAGTGGAAGATGTTTTAGTGAAAGTCGAAAAATTCATATTCCCAGTGGACTTTGTAGTTCTAGATATGGAGGAGGATGTCGAGCTACCACTCATTCTTGGTCGACCATTCCTCGCCACCGGACGAGCATTAATTGATATTGCCAATGGTCAATTAACTCTTAGAGTGGGAGATGAGCAAGTGACAATAAATGTGTATCATGCTATGCGAACACCATCTAATGATTCTACTTGTTTCCACATTGATGCATTTGATACCTTAATTTCTGAACACTTTCAGGGAAATCAATACGAAGATCAAGTGGAGGGACGCTGTTGCTTTTCTCATGGATGAGACAATGGAAAACAATAACTTGAGGGACGCTGTTGCTTTTCTCGAGGCAAATCCACCTTACAAACGAAGTTTTCGACCTCGTTTCGAAGTTCTGGATAGACCAATCACTTCATTACCAAAGCCCTCAATTGAAGAACCGCCACCTCTTGAGCTTAAACCTCTTCCTTCTCATCTCAAATATGCTTACTTACAAGATTCAGAATTTTTACCTGTTATAATCTCTTCATCTTTGACAGACATTATGGAGGAGAAGCTGCTTACGGTGTTGAAAGCCCATAAAAAGGCTTTTGGATGGAAAATAGCTGATATTAAAGGGATTTGCCCAACGGTATGTATGCATAAGATCCTCATGGAGGATGAATATAAGCCCACCATTCAACCGCAAAGACGACTCAATCCAATGATGCAAGAAGTTGTTATAAAAGAGGTAATTAAGCTACTCGATGCGGGTATTATCTATCCTATCTCCGATAGCAATTGGGTGAGTCCAACTCAAGTGGTCCCGAAGAAAGGAGGTATGACTGTTATTACCAATGCTAACAATGAATTAATTCCCACACGAACAGTTACCGGGTGGCGAGTATGCATTGATTATCGAAAATTAAATGAGGCCACCCGGAAAGACCACTTTCCCCTTCCCTTCATTGATCAAATGCTTGAGAGGTTAGCCGGGCATGAGTTTTATTGCTTCCTAGATGGCTACTCTGGCTATAATCAAATTGCCATCACACCTGAGGATCAAGAGAAAACCACTTTCACTTGTCCTTATGGCACATTTGCTTATAGGCGGATGCCATTTGGCCTATGTAATGCCCCTGCCACCTTTCAACGATGTATGATGGCTATTTTTCATGACATGGTCGAGGATTCCCTAGAAATTTTTATGGATGATTTTTCAGTTTTTGGAACTTCTTTCGATACATGTCTTAACCATTTAACACGTGTTCTAAAACGATGTGAAGAAACTAATCTTGTGTTAAATTGGGAAAAGTGTCATTTTATGGTTCAAGAAGGAATTGTGCTTGGCCACAAAATCTCTCACAAGGGGATTGAAGTGGATAAAGCTAAAGTTGAGGTCATTGAAAAGCTTCCCCCACCCTCTTCGGTGAAAGCCGTTAGGAGTTTTCTGGGTCATGCAGGATTTACAGGCGTTTCATTTTAGACTTTTCGAAAATTGCTAAACCATTATCTAATTTGTTGGTAAAAGATACACCGTTTAACTTTGATGATAAGTGTTTGCAGGCTTTTCACACGCTCAAGGAAAAATTAATTTCAGTGCCCATCATGGAACCTCCAGATTGGAACCTCCCATTTGAGCTTATGTGTGATGCTAGTGATTCAGCAGTTGGAGCTGTACTCGGACAAAGAAAAGATAAGGTATTCTACACCATTTATTATGCGAGTCGAACTTTAAATGATGCTCAGTTAAATTATGCCACGACGGAAAAGGAATTGCTAGCTATAGTTTTTGCATTTGATAAGTTTCATTCATACCTTGTCTTGAACAAAGTCATTGTTTACACTGATCACTCTGCACTTAAGTATCTACTTGCAAAGAAGGATGCCAAACCTCGCCTTATTAGATGGATTCTTCTTCTCCAAGAATTTGATCTAGAAATTAGGGATAAAAAGGGAGTTGAGAATGTGGTAGTTGACCATTTGTCTAGGATAGAAGCTCCTGTCTCCGATTCAATCATTGAAAAACCAATTGGGGAAGAGTTTCCGGATGAACAATTGTATACGGTGATTCATGGTGCTTTCCCCTGGTATGCTGATTTTGCAAATTATGTTGTCATGGGTGCACTTCCCCCTAATCTCACTTTTTATCAAAAGAAGAAATTTTTATCTGATGTCAAGCATTATTTTTGGGAAGAGCCATTTTTGTTTAAGAATTGTGCAGATGGCATTATCAGGCGTTGTGTCCCGGCAGAAGAAATGACATCTATTATGAGCCATTGCCATGATGGCAAGGTAGGTGGCCACTTTGGGCCTACTAAGACCGCCTCAAAAGTTCTCCAATCAGGTTTTTTCTGGCCCTCCCTATTTAAAGATGTGCATGCGTATGTATCTTCTTGTGATCAATGCCAAAGAACAGGGAATATTTCGAGGAAACATGAAATGCCGTTAAACAACATACTAGAATGCGAACTTTTTGATGTTTGGGGCATTGACTTTATGGGACCATTCCCTAGCTCATGCTCCAATAAATACATTCTAGTAGCGGTTGATTATGTGTCTAAATGGGTCGAAGCGGAGGCTTTACGTACGAATGATTCAAGGGTGGTAGTTAAATTTTTGAAAAAACACATTTTCACGCGTTTCGGTACCCCTCGAGCCATTATAAGTGATGGTGGCACTCATTTTTGCAACAAACAGTTTGATAATCTTTTGCAAAAATATGGTGTCACACATAAGATTTCCACACCGTACCACCCTCAAACGAGTGGTCAAGTTGAAGTGTCCAATCGGGAACTTAAACGCATCCTTGAGAAAACGGTAAATTCATCTCGAAAAGATTGGTCTCTTAAGTTAGATGATGCCCTGTGGGCATATCGAACTGCGTTTAAGACACCTATTGGCATGTCACCTTACCGACTCGTTTTTGGGAAAGCTTGCCACCTACCCGTTGAGCTAGAGCATAGGGCATTTTGGGCAATTAAATTGCTTAATTTTGATTTGCAAGATGTTGGCAACCACAGGTTGTTGCAATTGAACGAGCTGGATGAGTTCCGACAAGAGGCCTACGAAAACGCAAAAATCTACAAGGAACGAACAAAACGCTGGCACGACAAGCGCATCACACCGAGGGAGTTTACCGAGGGAGAACAGGTCCTTTTATTCAATTCCCGCCTCCGACTTTTTCCCGGTAAACTACGCTCTAAATGGTCAGGACCTTTCACTGTCATGAAAGTTTACCCCTCCGGTGCGGTTGAAATTTCACACGAAACAAAGGGTTCTTTCATTGTTAATGGCCACCGTTTGAAACACTATGAAGGAAATGGTGGTATGAGGGACCATGTGCACGTTACCCTCGTTGACCCACCACATTGATTGCACCTACGTCAAGCTAACGACTATAAACAAGCGCTTCTTGGGAGGCAACCCAAGTTCTTTTTTGTTTTATTTTATTTATTTTCCTTTCATTTCACTTTGTCTTTTCTTCGTTTTGTTTCTGTTTAATATTTTTACGATGTGTTTTCATCGTGTTTGCAGGTTTTCCATTCATTCGCACAATTCGACGCCAGCAGCCCTTTCCTTAAAAAAAAAATAAAAAAATATTCGGGTTGACTCAACGCCGCGGCGTTCCAAACAAATAATGCCGCGGCATTCACTACTGCATCCCAACGCCGCGGCGTTCGATGCATATATGCCCAGCAGCTTTCCCCTTTCCCCATTTCCCTTACAACTTTTTTTTCTTTCAAACCCTAACTCCTTCCCCCCCTTCAAAAAAATCCAAATTCCTCCCACATCCCTCAATCTCTCTCCAATTCATCTTGAATCCACACTTCCCAACCGATTTCTTACACTTCCCACCGATCAAAAATCCAAATTCACGACTCCCCACCGCCGCCGCCGGAATTGCACCGCCACCGCCGGAATTGTGCCGCCACCACCGGACTTTACCTTGCATTTTCCTCTCTTTGGGCAAAGTAATAGCTTCATACATCACTTTGTGATAATTGTCTACCCATTTTGGATTAAGGTACATATATTCTTTGTGGTAAATTGTGGGGTGCAAATTAATTTTAAGTATTGGATTGTTGATGATATCGTGCATTTGGTTGGTAGTTGCGAGCATCATTCGGGTTGATTGAATTTTGTGGGTTTTCTTTTCTTGCTCGTTTTAAATTTTCCATTCGTGAGCTTGTTGTGCTTGTTGAGTTGAGCAAAATTTAGTTGTGGGAGTGATTTGTTGAAGAAGTTTGGGGATACCGAGTTTGAAATCAGTCGTGTGGGTGACTAGAGCGTTCTATCTTGGATACGTGTTGCCTAGTGTTAGGGGGTTGAAAATGAGCCCGCGACTTTTTAAGGGAAACAAAGGCAAGGCTAAAGTGAATACTTCTACTCCAGCGGATGACCCGCTGTATGATTGTGATAAATTTGTTAGCCTCGCCGCCTCTGTTTGTTTTTCCGAAAAATTGACAAAGAAGAATGTGGTGGATGAGCGAGCGTTGGATTGTTCGATTGAACCATTCAGGACGAATATTAGGAATCGAGGTTGGTTTGAGTTTGCTACGCAGCCCGGGGAGGCTATTATTCCTTTAGTCAAAGAATTTTATGCCAATGCCACCGGCAAGCCCGAAAACGTACATCGTTTAGTCTCTGTTCAGGTCAGGTGGCGGAATGTTACCATTTCTTCCACAAAAATCAATGAAGTACTTCACATCCCCATCCCTCGCCCGGATCAGTTTGAGACGTTTTTACAGGACATTGATTATGCTGTAATCCACTCTGCCCTTTGTTATCCAGAGTCTATTTGGACAGGTTTCAAGGACTCCCGTCCTATCTCAATCAAGGCATGTAACCTCAACACCACGGCCCGCACATGGTATTACTTTGTTTGCGCTCGCCTCATCCCGACATTATCTTTGAGCACAGCTACTCGCTAGCGAGTCGAGGTTGTCTATGCTATTCATCATGGTCTCAACATCAACGTGGGCAAACTGATTAAGCAACAATTGATTCAGTCCATCATTGAGTGTTCTGGTGCCAAGAAGAATCTTTGTTTCCCCTCCCTCATCACCGCACTGTGCAAGAATGCCGGCGTCCAGTACTCGCCGATGGAGCATGTTGAGGTGCCGCGCCGGATTATTTCATACACACAGATTTGCCAAGCCGAGACTATAGCTGCTCGTTCTGGTCACCGTGCCTGCCGACCCACTGCCACATCATCCACCACCGCCCCCGCTCTGCCTGCTCCGCCACGTCGCAAAGCCCCACAGCGTGTTTCCTCTTCTTCCGGTGTAGCGTCTGATGTCCCGCAGTGGGCAGTTGAGTTGGATCACAAGATGACACGTATTGATCAGAATATTCTTGCTGCGCGATGGGACGCACACCGCCGATGGCAGTTTATGGAGAGTGCTATTCGGGCTAATGCATTTGGCCCTTGGCCCGGCGTTTGGCCCGAGTTTCCCCAGTTTGATCCGCTTGCTCCACTACACCCTCACCCCCAGCCTCCAGAGCCCGCTGCCGTCCCTGAAAATGACGAGGAGGGTGAGGACGATGAGGATGATGAGACTGACGAGGACGAGACGGCGTCGGATGAGTAGTCGGATGTTGACGTCGTTTGAGAGCTTTTCCCTTTTTAATTATCTACTTTACTATGTTATGATTGGCTGTAACTCTTTTGTACTCGATGCTTGTACTGTTTCCTTTGGTTTTGTTTGCGTTTTCGTGTTTTTGCTTCTCTTTCATGCTCTTTTGTTCACCTTCATGCGTTGATGTGGGTCACTTGAGTTTTCCTTCCGGCAGGTTTTAATAATGATTTGACTCCGGGATCTGAGACGCCACCTTTCTCCCTCCGTTCTCTAAATTTCAGGGATGTATCGCTTTTCCCTCTCCTATACTTAAGTTTTGCAACATTGAGGACACTGTTTCATTTCAGTTTGGGGGTGGGCGTACATTTTTGCATGTTGCTCGTGTTTCTTTTGTTGAGTGTACCCTTGCGTAAGAACAGAATGCATTCGAATATCTCTACTCTGTCGAAGTCAAAGTTCCTTGTCTGTGGTCAACATGTCATATATTGTGACTTGAAAGCCCTTTTTAGTCATGTTTATGCGAATTCTTGCAGATTTAAAACGTTGAACTTTCAATTTTGTTGATTTTGAAGTGTGTATTAATGTTGTAAAGTCATAAAATGATTTAGGCCATCTTTCATTGTTGTTAGCCTTACATTTTGGCCTTCTCTATATTGCATAATCTCTAGACCTTGATTTGAGCCGTATTGATAAGAATGGAGTGTGCTAAGCATACTAGAAACCACCATTCGTCTTTATTTCATATGCCAAGATAACCACCTTCTAGCCTAAAAGAAAAACAATGTCTTGCACCCAATCAAGAGAGTTTACAACTTCATATCATTTGACTTGAATATGGGTAGTCACCTTGTTTTGATTTGAATGTACATGAGTTAGATAGTGATGTTTTGGCCATGTTGGGATATTTGAGGTTTGAAATATTATGTAAAAAAAGGGGATGAAATGAAAACTTGAGCAATGGGCTAAATAGTCGAGAGAGAGATATATATAAAAAAAAAAAAAAAAAAGTGCTCTTGACTAGGCTTTGATCTTGGCACTCAATTGGATCATTTGGCTTGGAAATATGTGTACAACCCAATATGAAAAGAAACAAGTTTGGGGGTTGTAAGTTTAAAGGCAAAATAGAATGAAAAAGGGATAAGTGATAAGTTGTGAAAGTTTATATGGTTTATATGAGAATTTAGCTCGATGATTTTGAAGTCATAGGCTCTCTTGACTTAGTCACTTTATCCATATCTTCCGGTCCTAGCCATCACCTAGCCTTACATTACAAGCCGGAAAGACCTTTTGATTGTGATTTTTGCACTTTATACACACCGATGAGTTAACGAATATTGAATTGTTTCAATGTCTTTACTTTCCAGTTGATTTGCATAAATCTTTTCTAAAGTGTGCTCTTGACATGAATATGGATGTGGGAGTTCATGATTTAGGGATGGAAACTAAGATTTTGTGTGGTTTTTGAATTGTTGAATGTTCAAAGTTTTGGGTGACTATTCCAAAACTTCTCAGAAGGTATAATGCTTGTTGTGGTGTGTATGATTTGGCAAATTAACTTTTCAATCTTCATGTGTGCGCTTGATTCTATTTGATCGAGGACGATCAAAGCTAAGTTTGGGGGTAGTTGATATATGTTATTTTTACACAAGTTTTACCCCTTTTATCAACTTAATTTTGATTGTTTCTTTAATAATTTGATCACATATGATGCTTTGAACCCGGTTTGCTTTGACTTTTCAGATTGGGTTAACAGCCGGAGGAAAGAGCAAGAACCGAAGGCAAAATGAAACAATTTTTGGAATTTTTCATGGCAACGCCGCGGCGTTCAACAAGCGAACGCCGCGGCGTTCACAAGCAGTAGCCAACGCCGCGGCGTTCACAAGCAGTAGCCAACGCCGCGGCGTTCAAACAAGCGAACGCCGCGGCATTCACAAGCAGTAGCCAACGCCGCGGCGTTCGAGGCGGCAGTGTTGGCCTATAAATACCTCTTTTAGCCATTTTTTACCCTAACTCACCTTGGATATCAGCAACCACACGAAAATAGAGAGAGAGGGAGCTTAGAAGAGAAGATTGAAGGTCAAAACATGGAGAATTCAACAAGGAATTCACATCTCTACAAGAATTAGGGAGTTTTTACATATTTGTTTCTTGAATTTGTTCAAATCTCCTATGACTTGTATGATTTATATTTGCACTTTTGACATGAACATGAGCTAAACTTGTTTGATTGAGGCCATGGATAGGTCGTTTATGTTATTTTGATTGTTGATTTGTTGGTGTTTATTGGATTAATTTTGGTTTTAGCTATGTATTCAATATTTGATCTCAATGCTACATTTTCTTGATCACCAAGTGTTTGATAAAATGCCTAGGTTAGAGATCGAGAGATAATAACCTAGGGAAGATATAAACATTGAATACCCTATAGTTAAACCGACTAGAGATAGACTCGGTTTCTTTAGGTGGCTTTCCATTCACGTGGGGAATTCCTAGACCTTAAATGCATCCTCGTTAATCGGGTTTTCATATAGAGATATATAGGAAATCGTTACCAAGGGTAGGGTTGCTATGCCAAGAGATTGGGTAGTACGTACGTTAGGGAATTTTGCCTTAGCTAAATCAATCTAATAATCCAATAGAACCTAAATCACAATCTAAATGCATAATCGGTTGAACCATGTGCCTTGATCGCTTCTCTCTATTGTTTCCTCCCTTTATTTGGTGTGACGTTGCCTTAGTTTATTTTCTAGTATTTATTAATTAGTTAATCAACCTTTCTATCGACCGATTTAACTTAGAATTGAGTAATATAGTAGTCTTGGTACTTAGATTATAGTTGTCCCTGCGGATACGATAACCCCGGACTTAGAAATCCACTTTACTACTTACGCGACCTAGTTCTCTTGTTAGGATTTTGTCGTGTCAATGGACTATTGAAAGAGCGTCACAAATCTTAGCTTTAGTGCATACTGATGTTTGTAAACCATTAGGAGAAATGGCTCGTGGAGGTATCCTTTACTTCATCACATCCACATATGTCCATTCAAGATATGGTCTAGTGTACTTGATGAAGCATAAGTCTAAATCCATTTAAAGATTCAAACTTTAGTGGAAAATCAAACTGGGTAACATATAAAGGCTCTTCGATCTGACCGAGGAGAAGAATATATGAGTGCGGAGTTTGATGAATACCTAAGAGAGAATGGTATAATATTACAACTCACACCTCCAGCAACACCACAGTTGAATGGAGTAGCTGAGCGAAGGAGTCAAACTTTGTTGGACATGGTTCGCTCCATTCTCAGCTACACTGACTTACCCATTTCACTGTGGGGTCACGCACTCCTTACAGCTATACATATCTTAAATAGATGTCTGTCCAAGTCCATTCCTAAGACCCCATATGAAATATGGAGAAATAGGAAACCAAGTCTTAATCACATCAAGATTTGGGGATGTCCTACTTATGTCAAAAAGACTAAAGTAGACAATGGAGGCTAGATCTTTAAAAGGGCATTTCGTGGGTTATACTGAGGATTCCATGGGATACCTCATTTAGCTGCATGATGATCAAAGGATCATCGTAGCTTTTCAAGCCCACTTTTCTTGAAGATGAATTCATTCAAGAAGGTGGAGAGGGTAGAAAGATTGTTCTTGAAGAAAAAAATGAAACTCCATTGGAAACATCTACACAGGAAGTAAGAACCAAATCTTCTATAACGCAACCACAACCGCGAAGATCAAATAGGGTACCTGAACAGCCTGAGAGGTATGGATATCTACTGCAGAGGGAGCTGAGCCTCCATTATGTATTAGAGGAGGGTCATGGAAATGATCCCTCCACATACGATCAAGCGATAGTGGATGTGGATGCTGTAAGATGGCGTGAAGCTATGCAAACAGAAATAGACTTGATGCATTTAAGCCAAGTCTGGACACTTGTAGATCGGCCTGATGGTATTGTACCAATTGGGTATAAATGGATTTACAAGAGAAAGATTTGTTGGGTTTCACAAAAGATCGAATAAACGCAGCGAAGGATTTAAATTTTTAACCCAAAGTAATTTCTCCGTTTGTATATATAAACCAATTAAATTGCATAATGAATAACGACTTACCCGTTTAAGCGAAGTGGTAGGAGAATCTGATTCCTCCTCTAAATTTTGAGTTGATGAAGTGTTGAATTCTTCAATCCACGTGTGATCTACTCTTTTTGAATTTCTTGAATTTTGATCCAAACAACGAACACACGTTGTCTCTAAATTATCATGCACTGATTGATTGACAAAGAATTCCCACTTTTCTCTAAGGGGGAGACAGCTAGATATAGAGAGAAAGAGGAGGTTTTTCTTTTTCTCTCTAGGAGAGTTATTATTTCGCATATCTTATTTTAGGTAAAAGAGTCCTTTTATATCCTCTTGACTTATTGACCAAGATAAACAAAAGAGACCTTTGTTGGGTATCCTTATGGACGCTCAACTAGACCTAATAGGCGTCCTCATGGACGTCCATCCTAGGCTCAGGGCTTCTTTCGTTTTAATTAATTATCTATTTAAATATTTCTTTATTATATCCAATAAATGACTTAATTAATTAAATAACCAAATCAATTAGATAAATTAATTCATTAATTTATTTCCATAGAAAATTAATTAATAATTAATCTCATCTTTATAATTAATTATTTCATCTAATGATTAATTAATTATTTAATCTATCCAATAAATTAAATTTTCTAGAAGAAAATAGAAAATCCTTTTTCATTTTTCTTTATCAATCTTTTAGCGCGACTCTTTAGGTTCGTTTCATTTGGCAGTGAGAGGAAACCTAAGAAAATGGGTAACACCTAGCCAATCATGTGGCCCACTTCGTAGCCCAAATGAAATTGAATGATTGGTTCATTCCACAACCTTCAAATTGTAAATACCGTATGAGTATAAATCCTTTGTTCAAGTGCTCCAGTTAAGTAAGAGTCATGGGTATGTCAAACTCACTGAACTTGACCATATGTATTAATTATAATAATCCAAGATCATTGAAATCGATTTAGTGCCTCTCACAATCGTCTCTTTTTGTTTTGGCCAAAGACTTTCATCACTATTTATATATAATCACGTAGGGTACTTTCTCATTCACTTATGAGAGAACAAATCACATATTAGATATCAGCTAAGACTACCACTTGCCCATCAAGCCACATTGTGAATTGGGTCTAACTACTCTAGTGAAATGCTTGACGTCACAAGTGCATCTTCAGCCTGATACTTCAGGTCAAAGGTTCACTTATACCTATTACGTATAATCAGTTCTGTCATTAACAGTCATAGAGTGAAAACTCATGCGACAAAACCGATGCGAGTCGTGTTCGAGCATATCAGTTCCACTGATATGCCTACAATCTTAAGCTCCCACCATCACATGCTGTTCGACTGGCACTCCCATGTCATAGCTAAGATTGTACAAGTGTTATAAATCTTTATTTGTCCATTAAAGACTTCATATTACTTGCGAATGAGTATAAGTAATCAAGATCAATCTCTCTAGTATCAATCTTCCTATCCCATAAGAAGTAGAGGGATTGCACTGAAAACATGGACAATATGTTTTACACTATTTATAGATGAAGATAAGATTTAAGTGAAAACTAAATAATTCTTTTTATTATAAATAACAAATAAGTTCATTTACAAGAAAGATGCCCTATCATTCTATCCCCTATGGCATCTCAGAGCAAAATCATAACAAGATCGGTGTTGATGGCCAGGTTGACACCTATAAAGCCAGGCTAGTGGCAAAATGGTATAATCAAAAGGAAGGAATTGACCACCAGAAACCTTTTCGCTAGTAGCTATGATCAAGTCTATAAAAATTCTACTTGTAATAGCAGCTCACCTTGACTTTGAGATATGGCAAAAATGGATGTCAAAAATGCTTTTCTGAATGGATTCCTAGAAGAGGATATCTATATGGAACAACCCAGAGGTTTTGTATCCGAGGATGGTATCCATAAAGTGTGCAAGCTTGAAAGATCCATTCATGGACCCAAGCAAGCATCTTGTAGTTGGAATCTATTATTTGATGAGGCAGTCAAAGGATTTGACTTCATCAAAAATGAAGATGAGCCATGTGTTTACAAGAAGGTTAGTGGGAGAAAGATATCATTCCTTGTGCTATATGTAGATTACATATTTCTTATAGGAAATGATATAGGAATGCTCACCACTGTCAAGAAATGGCTTTCTAGTACACTCTTCATGAAAGACTTGGGAGAAGTTCCTTACATTCTAGGAATTCAAATCTATAGAGATCGAGCAATTAGAATGATAGGGCTCTCTCTAGCCCTTTACTTAGAAAAGATCCTGAAGAGATTTAGGATGGAGGATTCTAAGAAAGGGTTCCTGCCAATGATGCATGAGGTATATCTTTCAAAAACTATGTGTAATCAAAGTGAGGTAGATAGAAAAGAGATGAGCACTGTACCCTATGCATCTTCAGTGGGTAGCCTGATGTAGGCAATGTTGTGTATTAGACCAGACATTGCTTATGCAGTAAGTGTTGTTAGTCGATTTCAAGCAAACCCAAGCAAGGAACATTGGATAGCTGTGAAAAATATCCTAAAGCATCTTTAGGAAATTTCATGTTAGATGTTTTGATGATGACAAGATACGATTTTATGTTAGACCCCAAATATAATATAAGTTTATGTTTCATAGATCATTTGTTTAAGCATTTGAAAGTTTGTAATTTTGTTAAGCTTGTAATTTTTCTCTTTGTAGATTTTAGACTAAATATTGGATAGCGAATCGCTAATAGAATTCTAAGTGAGTCTATTAAAAATAAAGTTGAAGATCAGCGTCTGAAGTCAAAAGAAGATGGAGATTTATTCTTAGCGTCTGTTAAATGCTAAAGGACCATTTCAGGATTTATGGATCAAGCGCTCAAAGCACTCTAGCGATCAGAATCAAATTCACCTGAAATAAATTCTCAAGTCATGAAGGACTTAAATGCAATCATTTAACAGACATTTATTTCAAACAGGAAATAAATTGAAATGCATTAAATGCCTGATAAGAGCATCAAATGTGATAAGCCAATATGACTTGTGGACAAGCCACCTTTTGACTAGATTGTCAGAACTTCAGAGTTTATAGTTGCTCCCGTCCAATCGGAACCAGTAGGAATTCAGGAATGTCAGAGAAAAGGTATAATCACGCACCGCGTGAAAGGCACACTCTAAAATATAGAGAGATAGAGATAAACGTCTTTGCACAAGAAAAAATTGCTGAAAAAAAAGCTTAGAAACTCCATAGCCAAAATCTTTCAAGCTTTTTACATACCTTCCATACAGTCACAAATATCTCAAATATCTTCAAAAGAAGAAACCTAAACTCTTACTGAGATATTTCAAGTTGTTTGACCTTTCCAAAAAAAAAACAAACCCTTATGATAAAACCCTCCACCTTTCATCTGAGTGAGAAAGTTGTTGAAACCCCTAACAGGCAGTATTTCTGAGTGGGAAAAGCTTGTAGAAGAAAATCTTCATTGGTGCTGAAATCTGTGTGATCAAGGAGCCCGAGATCAATTTCACCTATTTACTATCTTGTAGAAGACTCTGTGTGATTCTTTGATAATCATCTTAGTAAATTCCCTCCAAGTGAAAAAGGAGAAGAAGGACGTACCTGGGATTACATCACCCAGTGAACCTTATATATCTTGAGTCATTTACTTTTATTATTGTCTTGTTTTATATTATTCTATCTATTCTGAAAAAGACAACTTAATCTGCTAAGCGACTATTTAACCAAAACGAATGCTAAAGCTTTAAAATCATTTCCGCTGTGCTAACCCTGATTAAGCGATCTAGGCATTACCCTACTTTGGTAAATTGCCGAAATCACTAAGTCTAAGTTATCTTTACTGTAACGCCTGACCCAAGCACTCACCTTCCTAAGCGTTCTAATCTTTAAAAGTGATACAAAATTTTTGAAGTCGAAAAAGACTTCAGGGTCTATGCAACCCTCTCCCCCCTTCTAGACCCTTCCGTATGCCACTTGGGACCACCAAGTGATATCAGAGCGGTTCAAGTTGAAACCTAAAGCGTTTCCGAGCGTAACTGCTTATTTAGATACATTTTTCTAAAACATAGTCGCTTTAGAACTCTCCCTCTCTCTCTCAAAACATCTCATTATGGCTTATAACAAAATGCCTAAGTTGGTAGAGTCAAACTATGATTCTTGGAAACTTAGAGCATTCGCGTATTTATGTTCTTGCGATAATGAAATGTGTGATGTAATTTCAGATGGGCCCATTAAGATCATGAAAGTGGTAACTTGAGCACCTGGAGCTGATGAAGCCACTGCAGATGGATATGTCGAGAAACCCAAGTTAAAATGGACGCCAGATGATCGCAAACGAGCAAATCTAGATAATGTTGGACGAAGTGCACTTTACTCAGCGTTAGGAGACAATGACTTGTTGTTCAAGCAATGTAAAAATTCCAAAGAAATATGGGATAAGTTGGCTATAGTGTGTGAAGGTTCAGCACAAATGAAGGAGAATAAGCTCTCCATAGCCATGCAAAGATTTGAGCATTTCAAGATGCAGCCCAACAAGACGCTAGAACAATTGGATGCAAAGTTTACTATGCTCATTACAGAGTTAGCGTCATTGGATAAAGAGTTGACCAACAAGGAAATGGTCAATAAGATTTTCAAAAGTCTTCCGAGCAAGGATTTGATTAAGATTGTTGCTATGAGAGAATCACAGACTTTGGAGACTCTTACTCCAGAACATGTGTTTTCAGAATTAAAGGCATTTGAGTTCGAATTAGGTGAAGTCAGCGACACATTGACTGAATCAGGAGCCTTAATTGCTACCACTAAGAGTAAGGGTAAAGCGGTTAATGAGGTGAAAGTGAAGGGATCCAATGAAGAAAAAGAGATGGCTTTATTGGTCAAGAAATTCAAGAAATTTCTAAGATATGAAAAGAGAAATCCTATTGGACAAACTTCATTTCAAACTCCTCCGCCTGCACCAGCGCCTCAGTATCAAGCGCCAGTATATTCTGCACCTCAACCAGTAGCGTTAGTTCCTTACTAAGCGCCTACAACTCCTACTCAGAATCTCTCAGCACCAGTTGGTTCAAAGCGATTAACCACTGAACAGAAAATGAAAACTAATTTGTGTTATAATTGTAGGAAACCAAGGCACTACCAAGTAAATTGCCCTTATCCAAATGTGTCTAAGCCCACAAGGCAAGACTATGCGGATAGAAATCAATTCAGGAGCAACCTTCGCTAACAAGGTTTGCTAGCAGAACATGAACCATTCTGTGCACCTAAAGAGGATCTGGAATCATTAGATGAAAGTAGTGATGATGAGCCAACAAGTGACTCAGCGTTGATTTGTCTCATGGCAAGAGATGATGAAGTGTCTGATAACTCGCTACCAGAGGTAACCACTGAATTATGTCATCCTCTTTCTTATGATGAATTACTTGACAAAGTTAATGAATATTATAAAAATTGTCAAGATACCGCCAAAATATATCAAAATGACCTCGCTATTATTTCATCACTCAAAAGTGATAAAGTAGCGCTCAAAGCAGAGTTGAAAATTCAGCAACATTGCATTGAGAAGAACCAATCACTTGAGAGTGAGATTACTCAATTGAAAAGCGATCTTGATATAATAGTCAAGAGAGAAGCTGATCTGATCGCTAGACTTGCCAAATCGGAGTAGCTCATCTCATCATTATCAAAAGCTTCAAGAAAGTTGGATAATGTGACTGAGGTAACAAGAATGTTTGGTGAAAAGACCGGTTTAGGATGCAATGAATTCGGTAAACAACCAAACAAATCTAATGTTACGGCAAACAAAAAAGGAAAGGATGTTTTCTTTGTTGAGAAAGGTTCACAAAGACAAACGCTAAATGAACCAAGCGACAATGGTACGAGGCCAAATGAGAAAGCTAAAGCTGGCTCAGGCAAGGGAAACGCGATATCAAACGATTCACAAAGATGGGTTCATCTAAATGCTCAAAAGGCTAAGGATAAACCTGACCACTGTGAATCAAGCGATAAGCGTCCAGCACCAAAAGTGCACCCTAAGCCAGCGCCCAGGAAATACCAGCGTCAATATCCACAATGGTCTAGATAATATTATCGCTACTATGATAATTATGATTATGACTATGATTATGATTATGATTACTATTATATTCAAGGATATTACTATACACCCAAAAAGCACACACAACACAATGTGAAACCCAAGAAGGCCAGTATTTTTACAATGAAGACTAGGCAAATATGGGTTCCTAATTTTTTAATTCAAACCAAAGTCACTAACAATGAAGGACCCAAGACAACATGGGTACCTAAGAAGAATTAGAACTGTCCTTTAAATGCAGGTACCTAGAGCCAACACCGATACTTCTGTTTGTTACTTCGATAGTGGGTCATCAAGGCACATGACTGGATCAAAATATCTCTTGGTCAACTATAGTGCAACCAATGGTCCTCAAGTTATATTCGGTGATAATTCCAAAGGTAAAACCAAAGGTATAGGTATGATGCATACGGGGAACATCATGATTAGTGATGTATATTATGTTGAGGGTCTTAAGCATAATTTGTTAAGCATTAGTCAATTTTGTGATAAAGGCTTTGAAGTAAAATTTTCAAGTGACTTCTGCTATGTTAACGACGCTAAGACTAAGTCTACTAAATTTTGAGGAAAAAGAACAAATAATGTTTATTTAGTGGATTGGGATTCTACAATTGATAACAACCCCACAAGCTTTGTTGCTAAAAGTCAAAATGAATTGGGTTGGTTATGGCATAGAAAGATGAATCACCTCAACTTTAAGGGAATCTCTAATATCGCTAAATCTAGTAGAGGGATTGCCTAAGGGTTCCTTTCAAAAGAATTGCTTATGTGATGCATGTCAAATGGGTAAACAAGTTAAATCATCTTTTAAGAAGAAACCATGCTTACCTACTTCTAAAGTTCTTGAACTATTGCATCTAGATTTGTTTGGTCCTATTCAAATCATGAGTGTTAGTGGTAAAAACTATTGCATCTAGTAATAGTTGATGATTTCTCTCGCTATACATGGGTAGAATTTCTAGCGACCAAAGATGAAACTAATGTCAAGCTCACATCACTAATTTGTCAATTACAAACTTATAAAGATTTAAAAGTGACGAGAATTAGAAACGATAGAGGAACTGAATTTGCTAACCAATTTGTTGAGAAGTTTTGAATAGATTTTGGAATACTTCATGAGTATTCTGCTCCTAGAACACCTCAACAGAATGGAGTTGCTGAACGACGGAACAGAATGCTTAAAGAAGCTGCTAGGACGATGCTTGCAGAGTCTAAGCTGCCTCAAAGGTTTTGGGCCGAAGCTATAAATACCGCTTGCTACACTCAAAACCGGTGTATGATTAACAAGCAATATGAAAAGACTCCATATGAATTATGGAAGGGACGTAAGCCTAACGTTTCATATTTTCATGTATTTGGTTCAAAACGTTTCATTCATTACAATGGATCCCACAGCCTAAAGACATTTGATCCCAAAGCGGATGAGGGAATCTTTCTAGGCTATGCCAAAAATGGAAAGAGTTTTCGCATCCTAAATAAGATCACATTAAAGGTTGAAGAATCTATTCATGTTGTGTTTGATGATGCTAACCAAGAACCGAGTAAGGTTAATCCTAATGATGTAGGAATTGAAGATCTTGCCCAACAAGCATCACAAATCAATCTTGGTGATGAAAATGATGATGAGGATGATGAGATCTTTGTGCCTATTCCCAAAGTTGCTCGTGAGGTTACAAATGATGATACTATCAGAATTGCTGATGATCATGAAGAGAATGATCATCAAGAGCAAATAGAACTGTGAATGATGCAGCGACTGCGCCAGAAACAAATGAGGGTCAAGCGATTGATAATCAACCCGTTCCAACTAGACCATAAATGGCTTAGAGACCATCCACCAGAGTTAGTAATTGGAGATATTGAAGCACCTGTTAGAACTAGGTCCGCTACAATCAATGAGGCCATGTTCGCATGTTTCTTGTCTCAAATAGAACCAAAGAAAGTGGATGAAGCGCTCAGTGATTCAAGTTGTGTAGAAACAATGCAAGAAGAGCTTAACCAATTTGAGAGAAGCAAAGTTTGGACGCTAGTACCAAGACCAACTCACCTAGAAATTATTGGAACTAGATGGGTTTTTAGGAACAAGATGGATTAAGATGACATTGTTATAAGAAAGAAAGCCAGATTATTCGCTCAGGGTTATTGTCAAGAAGAGGGTATTGATTTTGATGAGATGTATGCCCCAATAGCCCATCTTGAAGCGATTAAAATGTTCTTAGCATTTGCCGCATTCAACAAGTTCACAGTATATTAAATGGACGTGACGAGTGCTTTCCTGAATGGTAAACTCTAAGAAGAAGTCTATGTGGAGCAACCTCCAGGATTCATCAACAACCATGGCAAAAGTATGATCTACAAATTGGATAAGGCATTTTATGGCCTTAAACAAGCACCAAGAGCATGGTATGACACTCTCTCTATCTTCCTTATAGGTAAAGGCTTTTCAAAAGGCAGCGTTAACACAACGTTATTTAAAATAACCCATAATGAAGATAATCTTTTAGTCCAAATTTATGTTGATGATATTATATTTGGTTCTACTAATAAGCGATTGTGTGAGAAATTTTTGAAAATGATGCAAAATCAATTTGAAATGAGCATGATGGGTGAATTAACTTTCTTCTTAAGATTGCAAGTTAAACAACTCCCTAATGGCATATTTATAAACCAAGCTAAATACACACGTGATATGATTAAGAAATTTGGTGTGGAAAATGTATCATCTTCCAAAATTCTAATGAGTCAAACGCTTAAGTTAGATAAAGATGAAAGTGGAAAGAAAATTGATATCACTAACTATAGAGGTATTATTGGATCACTTCTTTATGTTACCGCTTGTAGACCCGATATTATGTGTTCGGTATGCATGCATGTGTGCATGCTTCCAAGCTGATCTAAGAGAATCACACTTAAATGCTACCAAGAGAATCCTTAGATACCTAAAAGGCACACAAAATGTGGGTTTATGGTATCCAAGGGATTCTCCTTTTGAACTAATTGGTTATTCAGACGCAGATTTTGCAGGATACAAAATAGATAAAAAAAGCACTAGTAGTACATGTCAATTTCTAAGTGATAGACTAATTTCGTGGCATAGTAAGAAACAACAATCCATAGCGACTTCTACCGCTAAAGCGGAGTACGTAGCCGCTGGGAACTGTTGTGCACAAATCCTTTGGATGAGGCAACAACTTAGAGATTATGGAACAATCCTAGGTCCCACCCTAATCCATTGTGATAACCAAAGCGCTTTAGCTATGACCCAAAATCCTGTTCTTCATTCTAGAACTAAACACATTGACATTCGATACCATTTCTTGCGTGACCATGTTCAAAAGACGGGTATCTCCATGCACTTCATTGGAACTGACAAACAATTGGCAGATATCTTCACCAAAGTGCTCAACGAACAACGCTTTCCCACTTTAAGAAGTGAATTAGGTATGATTGATTTAAACGCTTAAATAATAGAGCATCATATTTTATAGGCATATAATTTAGGGGGAATCCACTTTATGATTATGTCTAAATCATTTTTCAAATTGAAATAAGTTATTAATTATAGGAGGAACTTTAAAATTATACTTATCTCAATTCATAAGCGACTGTGATTAAAATGACTTTGACAATTTATGCATTGATCCATAGCGCTTATCTATTATGCATGACAAAATCAATCTCTAATAAATGAAAATGTCTTTTATAAATCCAAGTGGTTGATTTTATCTTTAACTTTAAGAAATTAAATTTTGTTCTTAAAAGACTTCAGCGTTAAAAAGATCCCCACTTTAACGCTAAGTAAATTTTTCTGAAAACCATGCATAGTTTTCATCGCTGAAAGTAGCGTGTGGATAAGTCCAAAATATTAGATTTGACAACTGCCCACACGTGCTTATCACATCAAACTGACGGTTAATGATTCCTATCTAAAAACTAAATGGTTCAGTAACTGCACCAGTCTGAGTACGTGTCAGTGTACTACCAGGTACGTGTATTTCACACTAAAAATTTCAAATTTATTCAAACGTTTTTGAAAAAGTCACTGCGGATTTCAAACCATTATATTCCACAGTAGTTACCCATTTAACCGCACTTTTAGACATCCGTCTTTATGAGTAAACGGCTCAGATTTACTTTTTGTTATTTTCAATTACTTTTTGTTATTTTCAAAATTAACTTCTGAACATGTGTCATTTATCTACCAGTTGAGGGGTTATTTTTGCCTTCTATTTAAACCTTTCATAATCTTTACAGTAAAACTTTATCACTTCCAAATTCTTCTACTGTAAACGTTCTCTCTAAGGCAAAAAGATTATCTTTTCTCTCCTCTACCCAAGCTTTTACAATTCAACAATGGCACCCAAATCTTCAAAATCTACTGCCGAAAAATCTTCCAAATCTGAGAAACCAATCACTATTAACGCCGATTTTTTTGTTAACTGGGACTACCTTTTCGATAACCAAAACTTCCCTCTATGGACTATTCTTCCACTTGTCCAGGAGTCTGGTTTACGCGACATGATAACTGCCGTTTTCAACTTATTTGAGGAAGAAACCCTATTCTTCTTCAAGCATGCAAAAATCTCCGACGATGGAAATTTCATTTTCTGCGTCTTTCCTTTTGCCCGTGAGACCTTCGTCCTCACCTCTTCTCTGATTTCATCTCTCCTAAACTTGCCAAATGATGGTGCCGAAGTGGAAAATGTCACCTTTGGTGATGCTATAAAGGTATGTACATTGATTAAGAAAGATGAAGTTGAGGCTGCCTACGAACCTAACTTCAAGAAAAATGATATGAAGGGCGAGTATGTCATTCTTGCCGACATATGCGCCAAGATGATCGAATGTAGAAAGGGAAGCTTCGATAAAGTTTCAAACCTCCAGTACAAGGTGATGGTGTCCATTCTGACCAAGCTGAAGATAAATCGATCACTTTACGTTTTTAATCGCTTCAAGCAAGCGATGGCCAAGTCGGTAAATCCCAAACCTTACGGGATTGATTTAAGTCGTATTCTTAATGCTAGCGGTTTCACCAACTCCGCTAGAAAGAAGCTACCAGCGCTAAAGTTTTATGGAAAGAAAATGATTAGCAAACTGCTAAGGCCAAGAAAACATGGTGAAGCAGCGGTTCCCAAAGAAGAGTGTGAGCAACTTCTTGCTGCAGGAGTTGTTCGAAGTGATGATGAAGAGCAAACGTCTTTATCTTCATCATCATCTGAAGAAGAAGTAGTGGTTAAGTGACCAAAACAAAAAATCAGCTTGAAAGTCGCTGAGCCATCAAAACCAGCAAAGAAGCCGAAGCCCAAAAAGAAACAAAAGTCTCCTTCTCCTTCTGCTAAATCACCCTCTCCCCCACCTATCTTCGTGATCTCTCCAGAAGAGAAAGAAGAGGTGGAAGAAGTACCCCTTGCCAGAAGGCGTACTCCTCTCTCCACTCCAGCTGCATCGAAAAACGCTCCAGTCGAGCCAGCGCTTGAAGACTAAGCAAGTGTTCCTCCTCCTTCTTCAGACGTTGTTCCTGAATCTTCTCCTGAGCCTAGAGCCACTACTCTTTCTGCGAAGGCTGCTCGTTTTCAAGGTAAGTACTTGTGAAATACAAAGTAGTTTCTCCTTTCGTCGTTAGGTTTCTTTTTCTAACGCTTGGATAAAACCTTTTTCAGCCGGAGTTGATGCGGATATTCAAAATGTTCTTAACACTCTTGAGACTTTGAATATACTTATTCCTGTTGATCCCCTCACTTCTTTTCTCGATTTAGATCCTAATGAAGAGGTCCTGGAGCCTGAGGAAACTGTACCAACTGTTGAAACAGATCAAGCGACTGATGATAGTCCTCAGGGTAGATGTTGACCTGGCAACTGTTGTTAATATAGCTAAAGAAGTAGCTCAAGTCCTTCCTAACGCTGAATCATTTCCAGTCAGTGAAGCGACTCTCCATACTGAGCGGTCAATTGATGTGGCCCCTATCCCAACTGAGTCAATTGCCTTTGTTCCTACTCCAACTGGTTCCCCTTCTCATGTCGTCGATTTCTTTCCTCACGGATATTCTGCCAACGTTGAATTTTGTTACGTCGCTAGAGAACGAGACACTCAGACCCTTGCCGAATCAGAAATCAACTTTCAAAACACTCTCCATAGGCTTGATGTTTCCAACTCTGCTAAGTTTGAATTCTTCGAGCGATTTGCCGATCTAGGTCTCTACAATCTTGAGTGACTCCAATCCAGACTTAAGTATATTCGTCGATCAGTGTTCAACATAACTGAATTTGACGAAAAGCGTTTTAACTACACTGGTCATTCTGAAGAGTCCTTTTATCCCTTGCGCCAGAATAAAGTCGTCATCAAGAATCCCCATATGGGTGATTGGTCAAAGAATCCATACATATAAATTCTCAACAGGATTGGATATTCAGCTTTTCCCAAGGTCGTTCATTCTCTTCAAAACGCTCTATCCCCTCAACCTCTCAAGATTGTGGAAAGGGAAAGGACCAGTCGTTGCTGAGCGTCCCAATCCTATAAACTCGTGGATAGAAGATGAAGCCCGAGAATACCTTGCAAGATTATGGGCTGAGGATTATGATGAAGAAATTGAACGCTTTGAAAAATTTCTTGCAGCTAGAAAGGAACAGAAGAAAGCTGATAAACTTGGAAAGCGATGGATGATGGATACAGCCAGGTGGGCTGAAGAGTTTGTTTTACACTTCTATACCCTTGAAGAACTCGTGAGATATCCATTCCTTTTTTAATTTGGAATAGAATACAGACGCCGAGGGTTTGCTACCTTTTTACTTCATCAGCGTCAGCATATTGCCGAAAATGTTAGCGATCTGCCAATTTACAGCCAACCCATGGAGAGCTACATTCGCCAACAGCTAGCCTTATTCAGTCAAGGCGGACACTATGTGTTTCACCCTCGTCAAGCGTTTGTTCAACGAATCTTTCCAGATTTGAACGAAGAAGCATCCACCAGTAAACAACCGCTTCTTCCAGGACAAAGTGAAATTCGTGTCAATGTTACAAATGAGCACGCTGAGTTTGCTGAATTCTACCGAGACAGAAGAGCAGTGATAGAAAACGCACAAGCGCTGGATATCACTTTCAACCACTATTCAGGGCTGAGCGACTTCCGAGGATACAATCTTCACCCTGTGCTTTTTTTTTAACAGAACATCCAATTGGCCAAGATGATATCGCTGATCAGGGCAGTGGACCTAGAAGCAGCTCAAGCACTGATGCCATTTATTTTGGACTTTTACAACTTTTATACTTCAGGAGTTGATCTGCCAGAAGGAGTGCAACTTGCACTAAGCAATGAAAAGCACGAAGACGCTATATTCTTTATTCCGCAGACCAACCTGATCAGTCCAAGGCACGTAATGGAAGCGATTGGCGCACTATGGGTCGTACCTGTTGAAAGTCCAACGTCTCTAATTGAGATTGTTGAAATAGAAGAAGAACAAACTCCTGCTGTGGAAGCTGCTCAACCTACAGACGCTGATAGGCAAGACATTGTCCCCAGCTCTCCAGCAGTGGAGGTTCCACTTGAGGAACAAGTTGTTCAAATTGACTCCACAACTCAGACGCTCGACTCAGCAATAGAAGAGGTTCATGCTGACTTAGCCGCACAACCTGACGAGTCTATTATAAGAGACAAATCTAAAGGCAAAGCTCCAGCAGTCTCAAGCTCTCACGGACCTGAGCGTTCATCTTTTGATTCATCAGATTTAGATTCTGATAGTGATCCAGAAGCTAAAGATTTCAGAAAGGCTGTTCGACATTCTCTCAGCGATATAAAAGGATCATGTTCTCGATTGGAAGAGCGAAGTACTTCCACGCTTAATCAAGTAGAAACAGTTCTCAAAGCTGATTTGCGACATGCCAACAAGCTTACAATCTCCATAATGAATTGTATCGCTCCTCTCATCAAAGTGCTTTCGGACAATTTCAACCGGACGCTTACCCAGAATGCTTTAGTTGATACTGAGCATCACAATTCCTCCAACCTTATCTCTCAGAGTATCGCTGAACAGATTGCTCTTTTGATAGATGAAGTCAATCTTCTCCGAAGGGATATCGCTGACTTAAAAACCTCTTTTGCTGATGTCAAGAGGGGGGAAGATAAAGAAAAGTCCATGGCAATATCTAAAATAGATAATAAACACTGGCGATCAATGTTTGAGGAAATAGTGAGCATAAAGAAGATGCAAACTAAAAAGAGAAAGCCAAGATATTATCTAGGAAGGTACTTGCTCCCGGAGTTGGACGTTGAATTTTTGGAAAGTATGGGATTTCATCCTTATGACGGATCGCTTAGACGACCTATCAATTGGAAACCATCCAACGATAGAAGACAAGACATCTATTATGACTTAATTCATGAACTTGGTATTCCTCCAAGGGAATGGGTGGACAGGCTGAAGGAACTGAATGAAAGCGCTAGACAGCGAAGGCATGACTATGATGAACTTCAACATACCACCATGATAGATGTTGATCGACTCCTCATGGACTTAGAAAAAGAGATCTACCAAAAAGAAAAAAGCATAAAGCGATAGAAAAGATGAATGCTTTATATTGTTTTGCTGTTTTTTTATTATCTTATATTCAGTATAAATCATGTATGCTTATTATTTCTCTCTATAAATGAATGATTTATCGCTGAAACAACTTGTTGAGGCTAATCTAACATTAGGTACATTTATCTAACTTTCCAAACGCTAACTTATATGTATTTGGGCTTTTCTTTGAACTCTTAAATTATAAAAGAGTTATAAGAGTTAAAGTCTTGACATCATCAAAAAGGGGAAAATTGTTAGGAAATTTCATGTTAGATGTTTTGATAATGACATGATACGATTTTATGTTAGACCCCAAATATAAAGTAAGTTTATGTTTCATAGATCATTTGTATAACCATTTGAAAGTTTGTAATTTTGTTAGGCTTGTAATTTTTATCTTTGTAGATTTTAGACTAAGTATTGGATACCGAATCGCTAATAGAGTTCTAAGTGAGTCCATTATAAATAAAGTTGAAGATCAGCGTCTGAAGTCAAAAGAAGATGAAGCTTTATTCTTAGCGTTTGTCAAACGCTAAAGGACCATTTCAGGATTTATGGATCAAGCTCTCAAAGCACTCTAGCGATCAGAATCAGATTCACCTGAAATAAATTCTCAAGTCATGAAGGACTTAAATGCAATCATTCAATGGACATTTATTTCAAACGGGAAATAAATTCAAATGCATTAAATGTCTGATAAGAGCATTAAATGTGATAAGCCAATATGACTTGTGGACAAGCCACCTTTTGCCTAGACTGTCAGAACTTCAAAGTTTATAGCTGCTCCCATCCAATCGAAACCAGCAGGAATTCAAGAATGTCAGAGAAAAGGTATAATCATGCACTGCGTGAAAGGCACACTCTCACATGTGTCCAACGGATAGATCCCAAGAATTGCCTATAAATACCTCCTTCCAGTAAACCCTAAACTATAGAGAGATAGAGATATACGTACGTGCACAAGAAAAATTTGCTGAGGAAAAAGCATAGAAACTCCATAGCCAAAATCTTTCAAGCTTTTTACATACCTTCCATACAGTCACAAATATCTCAAATATCTTCAAAAGAAGAAACCTAAACTCTTACTGAAATATTTCAAGTTGTTTGACCTTTCCAAAAACAAACAAACCCTTGTGATAAAACCCTCAACCTTCATCTGAGTGAGAAAGTTGTTGAAACCCCTTACAGGCAGTATTTCTGAGTGAGAGAAGCTTGTAGAAGAAGATCTTCATTGGTGCTGAAATCTGTGTGATCAAGGAGCCCAAGATCATTTTCACCTATTTACTATCCAGTAGAAGATTCTGTGTGATTTTTTGATAATCATCTTAGTAAATTCCCTCCAAGTGAAAAAGGAGAAGAAGGGCGTAGCTAGGATTACTTCACCCAGTGAACCTTATATATCTTGTGTCATTTACTTTTATTATTGTCTTGTTTTATATTATTCTATCTATTCTGAAAAAACCAAGTTACTCTGCTAAGCGACTATTTAACCAAAACGAACGGTAAAGCTTTAAAATCATTTCCGCTATGCTAACCCTGATTAAGTGATCTAAGCATTACCCTAGTTTGGTAAATTGCTGAAATCACTACGTCTAAGTTGTCTTTATTGTAGCGCCTGACCCAAGCGCTCAGCTTCCTAAGCGTTCTAATCTTTAAATGTGATACAAAATTTTTGAAGTCGAAAAAGACTTCAGGGTCTATTCAACCCCCCTCCCCCTTCTAGACCCTTTCGTATACCACTTGGGACCACCAGCATCTGAACATAACTAAGGATATGATTCTCATCTATGAGAGTGGTGACCTAAGAGTGGACAGTTACACCAACTCAGATTTCCAATAAGATATCAATGACCGAAAATCCACCTCGGGGTTCATAATTACCCTCAACGGTGGGGCGGTGACTTGAAAAATTTCTAAGCAAAGCACAACCACGGATTCCACCACAGAGGCTGAATACGTAGTTGCCTCGGAGGTAGCTAAAGAAGCTGTTTGGCTAAGGAATTTTCTTGGAGAACTTCAAGTGGTTCCGAGCGTGGAGCTCTCGTTGCCACTTTATTGAGACAACACTGGAGCAATAGCGCAAGCAAAGAAACCAAGGTCTCACAACAAGTCCAAACACATAGAGAGAATATATCCCATCATAAGAACGATCGTTGCCAGAGGAGAAATATCTGTTCAGAAAATAGCCTTAGTAGATAATGTCCCTGACCTATTGACCAAGTCATTGACACAGGCGGTGCTAGAAAGACTGGTGGTCCCAAGTGGCATACGAAAGGATCTAGAAGGGGGTTGAATAGACCCTGAAGTCTTTTTCGACTTCACAAAAATTTTCGTATCACTTTAGAAATTTGAACGCTTGGAAAGCTGAGCGCTTGGGTTAGACGCTTCAGAGTAGTTAACTTAGACTTAGTGATTTCAGCAGTTTACCAAAGTAGGGCAATGCTTAGATCGCTTAATCAGGGTTAGCACAGCGGAAATGATTTTTAGCGTTCTTTTAGATAATTTAATCGCTTTGCAATTTTATTTCTCTTTTTCAGAATAATATAATGTGATGAATATAAGACAATAAAATATAAATGACACAATAAATTGTAAGGTTCACTGGGTGATGTAATCCCAGCTACGTCCTTCTTCTCCTATTTCACTTGGAGGAATTTACTATGATGATTATCAAAGAATCACACAGAAACTTCTACAAAATAGTAATGGATGAAAATGATCTTGGGCTCCTTGATCACACAGACTTCAGCACCAATGAAGATCGTCTTCTTCAAGCTTCTCTCACTCAGAAATACTGCCTGAAAGGTTTCAACAACTTTTCTCACTCAGATGAAAGGTTGAGGTTTGTCACTAGGGTTTGTTTGTTTTAGAGAAGATCAAACAACTTGGAATATCTCATTTGGAGTTTGAATTTATTCTTTGGAAGATATTTGAGATATTTGTGACTGTCTGGAATGTAGATAGAAAGCTTGAAAGGTTTTGGCTATGGGGTTTCTTTTTCCAGAAAGAATGTACGTAAGATTTTTTGGCAATAATTTCTCGTATATTCTTGTTGTTTTTGGGTTTTTCTGGAGCAAGGTATTTATAGGCAATTTCTTGGGATATGTCCACTGGACACATGTAGAAGCGTGCCTTTCTTGTGGCGCGTGATCATACCTAAAGTCTGACATTCCTGAAAATTTGCTGAATCCGATTGGACGGGAGCAGCTAAAACTCTGAAATTTCTGACAGCCTGGTCAAAAGGTGGCTTGTCCACAAGTCATAGTAGCTTATCACATTTAATGCTCTTATCAGGCATTTAATGCATTTGAATTTATTTCCCGTTAGAAATAAATGCCCGTTGAATGATTGCATTTAAGTCTTTCATGACTTGAGAATTTATTTCAGGTGAATCTTACATCCATCGCTTGAGACAATCTGAGTGCTTGATCCATGTATCCTGAAATAGGTTCCTTTAGCGTTTGACGGATGCTAAGAGACAAATCTTCATCTCTGGTTGACTTCAGACGCTGGTCTTCAACTTCTTTTCTAATAGACTCACCTAGAATTCTACTAGCAATTCAGTTACTAAGACTTAGTCTAAAATCTACAAAGATAAAAATTACAAGCCTAAACAAAATTACAAACTTTCAAACGCTTAAACAATGATCTAAGCAAAGCATAAACTTACATTTTATTTGGGGTCTAACAATGAATCCTATCTTGTCATCATCAAAACATCTAACATGAAATTTCCTAACAATTTCCCCCATTTTTGATGATGTCAAGACTTTAACTTTTGTAACTCTAGTTACTAAAGAGAAAAGCCCAAATGAATATAAGTTAGCGTTCAAAAAGTTAGTAAAGTTAGCTAAAGTTAGATTAGCTTCAATAAGATGTTTCAGCGATAAATCATTCATATATTGAAAGAATAAACATACATGATTTATACTGAAAACAAAAAAAGCGAGTACAAAAATAATAAAAGATTCATTCACTTTTTTTGTCGCTTTGCTCTTTCTTTGCCTTGGAGAACTTCTAGCGCTAAGTCCATCAGGAGACGATCAATGTCAATCATTGTTGTATGTTGAATTTCATCGTAATCATGCCTACGAAGTCTGACGCTTTCATTAAGTTCTAACAACCTTTCCGTCCACTCTCTTGGAGAAATTCCAAGTTCACGAATCAGATCATGATAGATATCTTTTCTTGGATCTTTTGACGGTCTCCAATTGATAGGTCGTCTCAGCGGTCCGGCAAAAGGTTGAAATCCCATACCTTCTAAGAAGTCAACGTCCAATTCCGAAAGGGGATATCTTCCTAGATAATATCTTGGCTTTCTCTTTTTAGTTAACATCTTCTTGATGCTTACTAGTTCTTCCATCATTGATCGCCAATTTTTATTATCAGTCTTTGACATCGATTTGGACACATGATGCTTTTCTGTATTTTCCCCCTTCTTGGCATCATCAAGAGAGGTCTTTAGATCAGCGACATCTCGGCGCAAAAGTCTAACTTCTTCGACTAGAAGAGCAATTTGCTGGGCGACACTCTGAGCAACAGCATCGGATGAAGCGTGTCTTTCAGCATCAGCCGAAGCACTCTGAGCTAGGTGTCGATTGAAGTCTGAGGAGAGCTCAGCGATAAGAGGGGACATGCTATTCATGATAGCAATGGTGCTTTTATTTGAAGCGTTGGCAATGTCTCGGTTTCGTGTATCAGACACTATTCACATATGTCTATCAGCAGTTTCAAAGATCTTGGAACAGGAACCTTCAATGTTGTGGACCGAGTTTCGGACTGCCTGTCTGAAGTCTCTAGCGTCTGAATCACTTTTAGAATCTGAATCGGAAGAAGAACGCTCTGGGGAAGGGAGAAGTCCGTAAGAACTAGAAACTGCAGCCTTGTCTTTGGATTTATCTCTGATAAAGAGCTCGATAGGCGCGTGTGCAATTTCAGAGTGTACTTCTTCAATGGCTTGATCCATGATTGAATCTGCAAAAACTGGGGGCTCAACTACTGGGGCGCTAGAAGAATCTGGCATGGAAGCCTCAGGATTTTGAGCGACTTCCGCAGTAGGAGCAGAGTCTTCTTCCATTATTTGGATTGGGGAAGGAAGTTATCTAACACCAATGACCCAGAGGGGGCTAAGGGCTTCCATCACATGCCTTGGACTGATCAGGCTGGATTGCGGGATAAAGAATATAGCGTCTTCACGCTCTTCGATACTTAGTGCCAATTGCACATCTTCCGGTAAAGCAATCCCTGAAGTATAACGATTGAAAAAGTCCAAAATCAACGGCATGAGCGCTTGAGCTGCGTCTTGGTCCACTGGCCTAATCAGCGAGATCATCTTGGCCACTTGAATGTTGGATTCACTAAAGAACACGGCGTGTAGAGTATATCCTTTGAAATTGTAACACCCGGAAAAGTGATTGAAACTACTGTCCAGCGCTTGGGCATTTTCAAACACTGCTCTCATGTCTCTGTGGAACTCAGCAAACTCAGCGTCTTCTGTGGAAACATCAACACGAATCTGACTCTGACCGGGAAGAATTAGTTATTTACTTCATGAAGCGTCTTCGTTTAGGTCAGGAAAGATTCTTTGAACAAAGTCGGCACGAGGATACAAGACGTAGCGTCCGCCCTGGCTGTATAAGGCGAGTTGCTGGCGAATGTAGCTTTCGATTTGTTTGTCTGTATCGTGGCAAAGCGCTAACATTCCCTGCAATAATCTGACGTTGTTGAAGCAAAAAGGTTGCATATCCTCGGTATCTGTATTCTATCCCAAACTTAAAAAGAAACGGGTATCTTATAAGTTCTTCTAGGGTATAGAAATGCAGAACAAATTCTTCAGCCCATCTGGCTGTATTCATCATCCATCGTTTGCCTAGTTTGTCCGCTTTAGCTTGATCTTTTCTAGCGGCAAGAAATTTCTCAAAGCGTTCCGTTTCTTCTTCATAATCCTCAGCCCATAATCTAGTTAGATATTCTCGAGCCTCTTCTTCTATCCACGAGTTGACCAGATTTGGACGCTCAGCAACAATAGGTCCTTTTCCTTTCCATAACTTAAGTGGATTAGGAGATAAAGCGTTTTGAGGAGAGTTGACGATGGAAGAAAGAGCTGAATATCCTATCTTGTTGAGATCTTCATCATCTGGATCTTTGTTCCAATCACCCATGTGGGGGTTTTTGAAAACAATCTGGTTTTGGAGCAGAGGATAAAAGGACTCTTCTGAGCGACCGGTGAAATTGAATCGCTGCTCGTTAAATTCTGATCGGTTGAACGCTGGGCGACAAATATACTCAAGGCGTGAGTGAAGACGCTCTAAACTGTACAGACCAAAATCGGCAAAACGCTCGAAGATTTCAAACTTGTGTGAGTCTGAAAGTTCCGGCCGATGGAGAGTTGTTTGAAATTGGATTTCCAACTCGGCAAGCATTTGAGTGTCACGTTCTCTGGCGGCATAATAAAATTCAATATCGGAAGAGTATCCGCGCGAAGAAATCAAAGACACGAGGAGGAGGTTCTGTTGGCGTAGGAACAAAAGCAATAGCCTCTGTTGGGATAGGGACCACTTCTATCCACCGCTCAGCGTTTAAAGTTGCTTCACTTGCTGATGAAGTTTCAACGTCAGGAAGAACTTGTGATGCCTTTTTAGCGATATCCACAACAGTTGCCACGTCCACATCTATTTCAACTGGAATCTCCGAGATAGGAGGGGCATCAGCAATTGGTACATCTTAAGGTACATCTTGAGCTGATACATGTAAGCGATTGAGAAAAGCAAGCAAAAATTTCTACTAAGTAGATATTACAAACAAAGGACTACATCGCTTACCCTGAGGAATATCATCGACTTTTTCAGTCGCTTGATCTATTTCTTGAGCAATTTCCTCAGGCTCCTGGACTTCTTCTTCGGGGTCTAAATTGATAAAAGAAGTTATCGGATCAGCACGAATGGGGATATTTAGTTCTTCAAGCGTGTTGAGAACATATTGAATATCTGCTGCATAAGGTGCCTGAACATTTGAAAGCCTCTCAGATTGAGTAACGGCCGGAGGATCTGAGCTGACTTCGGGAACAGCGTCAGAGAAAAAAGCACTAGGTGACTCTCTAAGCGCTGGTTTTGAAGGAGCGCTAGAGGATATGGCGGGAGTAGAAAGAGGAGTACGCCTTCGTGCAAGCGGTACTTCTTCTTCTACGGCTTCTTCTTCCTCGGGAACGGGAAAGACAAACGCTGGAGGAGGAGATGGAGATTTAGGAGAGGGAGAAGGAGAAGGGATTTCTTCTTAAGATCAGGCTTTTGTTTCTTTGCGGGCTTGGATGGCTCAGTGACTCTGAAAGTGATCTTTCTCTTAGGTCGCTTGACCACCACGATGATGAAGAAGACGCTTGATCTTCATCATCACTGCGAACAACTCCTTCGGCTGGAAGTCGCTCACGCTGTTCTTTAGGAACCGCTGCTCCGCCGGGTTTTCGCGGGTGAAGAAGCTCGCTTATCATTTTCTTTCCATAAAATTTGATCGCTGGAATCTTTTTGCCAAAAGATTGCGTATATCCGCAAGCACAAAGAATACGACTTAGCACAATCCCGTAAGGCTTGGGATTAACAGACTTAGCCATCGCTGCTTTGAAGCGATTGAAAACGTAGAGAGACCAGTTAACTTTTAACTTGGTTAGGATGGCTACCATCATCTTGTATTGAATGTTGGTGATTTTGTCAAAAGTTCCTTTTCTTCATTCAATAATCTTTGAACAAATGTCAGCGAGGATGACGTATTTTCCCTTCATATCATTCTTCTTGAAGTTTGGCTCATACGCGGCGCTAACATCGTCTTTCTTGATCAAATCCCATACTTTGGTAGCATCTCCGAGATTGACATGTTTTACCTCACTGCCATGATTCGGGAGATTTAGTAGTGAAGAAATCAGAGAGGGAGTGAGAACAAAGGTCTCTTTAGCAGAAGGAAAGACGCAGGATATGGAATTGCCGTCTTTAGAAATTTCACCATTATTGAAAAAGTAGAGAGATTCTTCTTCATAGTAGTTGTAAGTAGTAGTAAGCATGTCTCTCAAACCAGATTCTTGAACAAGTGGAAGAATCGTTCGAAGAGGGAGGTTCTGGTTATCAAAAAGATAATCCCAGTTAACCAAAAATCCGACGTTAACCGTCACTGGTTTTTCAGCACGGGAAGATTTTCCGGTAGCAGAAATTGCTGTTTTGGAAGATTTTGAAGCTTTGGGTGCCATTTCTGAAAGGTGAAACTTTAAAGAAAAGAGAAAAGTTTTTTCTTTTTAGAGAGAAATGACTTTTACAGAAGAGAGATTGGAAGTGATAAAGGTTTTCTGTAAAAGTTTTGAGAGGTTTAAATAGAAGGTAAAAATAACTCCTAAATTGGCAGATGAATGACACGTGTACAGAAGTTAATGAGAAAGAAATCTAAACGGTGTACACTTAACTTCAGATGTCAAAAAGTGCGGTAAAATAGGATATTTTAACATTTTTCGGATCCGCAGTTACTTTTTGAAAACGTTTGAAAAAATTTGAAATTTTCAGCGTAAATTACACGCGCCTGATAGTACACTGACACGTACTCAGATTCATGCATTTTACTGAACTGCCTAGGTTTAGATAGGAATCATAACCGTCAGTTTGATTTGATAGGCACGTGTGGGTAGTTAACAAATCTAGAATTTTGGACTCATCCACACGCTACTTTGTGGCGATGAAAACTATGCATGAATTTTTGTGAAAGAGAGTTACTTTAGCGTTGAAGTGGGAATTCTTTCAACGCTGAAGATTCTTTTAGAGTAAATTTAATTTGATACATATCAATCGCTTGTTGGATTTTTAAACCTTTCATTTTACAAGCGATCAGATTGTAATGAGTATAAGTAAACGCTAATGATCGGTGCATAAGATTTGTTAAGGTCATTTTGATCATAGTCGCTTACTTAATGAAGTAAGTACAATTTTAAAGTTCCCCTTAAAATTGATAACTCATTTCATTTTTGGAAAAATAGTTTAGACATAATCATAAAGTGGATTCCCCCTAAATTATATGCCTATTAAATATGATGCTTTATGATTTAAGCGTTTAAATCAATCATACCTAATTCACTTCTTAAAGTGAGAAAGCGTTGTTCGTTGAGTGCTTTGGTGAAGATATCTGCCAGTTGTTTGTCAGTTCCAATAAAATGCATGGAGATATCTTTCTTTTGAACATGGTCACGCAAGAAATGGTATCTAATGTCAATGTGTTTGGTTCTAGAATGAAGGACAGGATTTTGGGTCATAGCTAAAGCGCTTTGGTTATCACAATGGATTGGGGTAGGACCTAGGATTGTTCCATAATCTCTAAGTTGTTGCCTCATCCAAAGGATTTGTGCACAACAGCTTCCAGCTGCTACATATTCTGCCTCAGCGGTAGAAGTCGCTATAGATTGTTGTTTCTTACTATGCCATGAAACTAGTCTATCACCTAGAAATTGACATGTACCACTAGTACTTTTTCTATCTATTTTGCATCCTGCAAAATCTGCGTCTGAATAACCAATTAGTTCAAAAGGAGAATCATGTGGATACCATATGCCCACATTTTGTGTGCCTTTTAGGTACTTAAGAATTTTCTTGGTAGCACTTAAGTGTGATTCTCTAGGATCAGATTGAAAACGTGCACACATGCATACCGAAAACATAATATCAGGTCTACTAACGGTAAGATAAAGAAGTGATCCAATAATACCCCTATAGTTAGTGATATCAATTTTCTTCCCACTTTCATCTTTATCTAACTTAAGCGTTTGGCTCATTGGAATTTTTTAAGATGATGCATTTTCCATACCAAATTTCTTAATCATATCTCTAGTATACTTAGCTTGGTTTATAAATATTCCATTAGGGAGTTGCTTAACTTGTAATCCTAAGAAAAAAGTTAATTCACCCATCATGCTCATTTCAAATTGTTCTTGCATCATTTTCGAAAATTTCTCACACAATCGCTTATTAGTAGAACCAAATATAATATCATCAACATAGATTTGGACTAAGAGAATATCTTCATTATGGGTAATTTTAAATAACGTTGTGTCAACGTTGCCTTTTGAAAAGCCTTTACCTATAAGGAAGATAGAGAGAGTGTCATACCATGCTCTTGGTGCTTGTTTAAGGCCATAGAGTGCCTTATCCAGTTTGTAGACCATACTTTTGCCATGGTTGTTGATGAATCCTGGAGGTTGCTCCACATAGACTTCTTCTTGGAGTTTACCATTCAAGAATGCACTCTTCACGTCCATTTGATATACTGTGAACTTGTTGAATGCGGCAAACGCTAGGAACATTCTAATCGCTTCAAGACGGGCTACTGGGGCATATGTTTCATCAAAATCAATTCCTTTTTCTTGACAATAACCCTGAGCGACTAATCTAGCTTTGTTTCTTATAACAATGCCATCTTCATCCATTTTGTTCCTAAAAACCCATCTAGTTCCAATGACTCCTTGGTGAGTTGGTTTTGGTACTAGCGTCCAAACCTTGCTTCTCTCAAATTGGTTAAGCTCTTCTTGCATCGCTTCTACCCAACTTGAATCACTAAGCGCTTCATCCACTTTCTTTGGTTCCATTTGAGATAGGAAGCTTGCGAACATGGCCTCATTAATTGTAGCGGACCTAGTTTTAACAGGTGTTTCAATATCTCCAATCACTAGATCTGGTGGATGATCTCTAAGCCATTTTCGGTCTGGTTGGAACGGGTTGATAGACTCTTGATTATCAATCTCTTGATTCTCATTTGTCTCTTGCGCAGTCGCTTCATCATTCACAGTTTCAATTTGGTCTTGATGATCATTCTCTTCATGATCATTAGCGATTCTGACTTCATCATAATTTGTAACCTCACGAGTAACCTTAGGAAAAGGCACAGAGATCTCATCATCCTCATTGTCACTATCATCTTCAAGATTAATTTGTGACCCTTGTTGGACAAGATCTTCAATTCCTACATCATCAGGAACAACCTTACTCGGCTCTTGGTTAACATCATCAAACACAACATGAATGGATTTTTCAACCTTTGATTTGATCTTGTTTAGGATGCAAAAGCTCTTTCCATTTTTGGCATATCCTAGAAAGATTCTCTTATCCGCTTTAGGATCAAATGTCTTTATGCTTTGGGATCCATTGTTATGAATGAAACATTTTGAACCAAAAACATGAAAATATGAAACGTTAGGCTTACGTCCCTTCCACAACTCATATGGAGTCTTCTCATGTTGCTTGTTGATCATACACCGGTTATGAGTGTAGCAAGCGGTGTTGATGGCTTCGGCCCAAAACCTTTGAGGCAGCTTGGATTCTGCTAGCATCGTCCTAGCGGCTTCTTTAAGCGTTCTGTTCTGTAGCTCAGCAACTCCATTTTGTTGAGGTGTTCTAGGAGCAGAATACTCATGGAGTATTCCTAGATCTGTACAAAACTTCTCGTCAGCGTTAGGTCTTTTGAATTTTGTAGTTGATAAATTAGCGCTGTGAGCTTGACACTAGTTTCATCTTTGGTCGCTAGAAATTCTACCCATGTATAGCGAGAGAAATCATCAACCATTACTAGCGAGTACTTTTTGCCACTAACACTCATGATTTGAATAGGTCCAAATAAATCTAAATGCAATAGTTCAAGAACTCTAGAAGTAGATAAACATGGTTTCTTTTTGAAAGATGACTTAACTTGTTTACCCATTTGACATGCATCACATAAGCGATTCTTTTGAAAGGAACCTTTAGGTAATCCCTCTACAAGATTTAGCGATATTAACTGAGATTGCCTTAAAATTGAGATGATTCATTTTTGTATGTCATAACCAACCCAATTCATTTTGACTTTTAGCAACAAAGCATGTGGGGTGGTTATCAAAATTAGAATCCCAATCCACTAAATACACATTGTTTGTTCTTTTTCCTCTTAATTTAGTAGACTTAGTCTTAGCGTCGTTGACATAGCAGAAGTCGCTTGAGAATTTAACATCAAAGCCTTTATCACAAAATTGACTAATGCTTAACAAATTATGCTTAAGACCCTCAACATAATATACATCACTGATCATGATGTTCTCCCTATGCATGATACCTATACCTTTGGTTTTACCTTTGGAGTTATCAACGAATATAACTTGAGGACCATTGGTAGCTCGATAGTTGACTAAGAGATCTTTTGATCCAGTCATTTGTCTGGATGACCCGCTATCGAAATACCAAACTGAAGTATCGGTGTCGGCTCTAGGTACCTGCATTAAGGATAGTTCTAATTCTTCTTAGGTACCCATGTTTTCTTGGGTCCTTCAATGTTAGTAACTTTGGTTTGAATTAAAACTTTAGGAACCCATATTTGCCTAGTCTTCATTGTGGGAATACTGGCCTTTGGGTTTCACATCGTGTTGTGTGTGCGTTTTGGGTGTGTAATAATATCCTCGATTATAATAGTAGTCATAATCATAGTCATAGTCATAATCATCATAGTATCGATAATATGACCTTGACCGTCTCGGATATTGACGCTAGTATTTCCTTGGCACTGCCTTAGGTTGCACTTTTGGTGCTTGACGCTTAGCGCTTGATTCACAGTGGTTAGGTTTATCCTTAGCCTTTTGAGCGTTTGGATGAATCTTTCTTTGTGAATCATTTGTCTTTGTCTTTCCTTTGCCTGAGTCAGCTTTGGCTTTCTCATTTAGCCTCGTACCGTTGTCGCTTGGTTCATTCAGCGTTTGACTTTGTGAACTTTATTTAACAAAGCGAACACCCTTTCCTTTGTTTTTTGTCGTAACATTACATTTATTTGGTTGTTTACCGAATTTATTGCATCCTAAACCGGTCTTTTCACCAAATAATCTAGTTACCTCAGTCACATTATCCAAGTTTCTAGAAGCTTTTGATAATGATGAGACGAGCTGCTCTGATTTGGCAAGTCTAGCGATCAAATCAGCTTCTCTTTTGACAATTATATCAAGATCATTTTTTAATTGAATAATTTCAGTCTCAAGTGATTGGTTCTTCTCAATGCACTGTTGCTGAACTCGCAACTCTGCTCTGAGTGTCACTTTATCTCTTGTGGGTGATGAGATAATATCGAGATCATTTTGATATATTTTGGTAGCTTCTTGACATTCATTGTAGTATTCTTTGACTTTGTCAAGTAATTCATCATAAGAAAGAGGAATTGATAATTCATTGGTTACCTCTGGTAGCGAATCGTCAGACGCTTCATCATCTCTTGCTATAAGACAAATCAACGCTAAGTCGCTTGTAGGCTCATCATCACTGCTTTCATCTGATGATTCCAAATCCTCTTCAGGTGCGAAGAATGGTTCAGATTCCGCTAGTAATCCCTGTTGACGAAGGTTGCTCCTGAATTGGTTTCTATCCGCATAGTCTTGCCTTGAGGGCTTTGACACATTTGGATAAGGGCAATTCACCTAGTAGTGCCCTAGTTTTCTGCAATTATAACACAAATTAGTTTTCATTTTCTGTTCAGTGGATAATCGCTTTGAGACTACTGGCGCTGAGAGATTTTGAGTAGGGGACGGAGGCGCTTGGTATGGAACTGGCGCTACTGGTTGAGGTGCAGAGTACACTGGCGCTTGATACTGAGGCGCTAGAGCAGGGAGAGGAGTCTGAAATGACGTTTGTCCGATAGGATTTCTCTTTTCATGTCTTAGAATTTTTTTGAATTTCTTGATCAATAAAGCCATTTCCTTTTCTTCATTTGATTCCATGATTTTAACCTCACTAACCGCTTTACCCTTGCTTTTGGTTGTAGCGATTAAAGCTCCTGATTCAGTCGCTGAAGTCGATGTGTCACTGACTTCACTCAATTCGAACTCAAATGCCTTTAACTCTGAAAAGACATGCTCTGGAGTAAGAGTCTCCAATGTCTGTGATTCTCTCATAGCAACAGTCTTAATTAGATATTTGCTTGGAAGGCTTCTGAAAATTTTGTTGACCATTTCCTTGTTGGTCAATTCCTTGTCTAATGACGCTAACTCTGTAACGAGCAAAGTAAACCTTGCGTCCAATTGTTCTAGCGTCTCATTGGGCTGCATCTTGAAATGCTCAAATCTTTGCATGGCTATGGAAAGCTTATTCTCCTTCATTTGTGCTGATCCTTCACACACTATAGCCAGCTTGTCCCATATTTCTTTGGAAGTCTTACATTGCTTGATCCTGTTGAACAATGCATCGTTGTCTCCTAATGCTGAGTAAAGTGCACTTCGTCCAACATTATCTAGATTTGCTCTTTTTCGATCCTCAGGCGTCCATTCTAACTTAGGTTTCTCGACATAACCATCTGGAGTGGCCTCGGTTGCTCCAGGGGCTCGAGTTACAACTTTCATAATTTGAATGGGACCACCTGTGATTACATCACACATTTCACTATCGCATGAGCACAAGTAAGCGAATGCTCTAAGTTTCCAAGAATCATAATTTGACTCTACCAACTTGAGCATTTTGTTGAAAGCCATAATGAGATGTTTTTGGAGAGAAAAATTAAAGCGACTAAGTTAAAAAAAATGGATCTGAACAAGCAGTTATGCTTGGAAACGCTTAGGTTTCTAATTCAACCGCTCCGATACCACTTGGTGGTCCCAAGTGGCATACGAAAGGGTCTAGAAGGGGGGGGGTTGAATAGATCCTGAAGTCTTTTTCGACTTCACAAAAATTTTTGTATCACTTTAGAAATTTGAACGCTTGGAAAGCTGAGCGCTTGGGTCAGACGCTTCAGAGTAGTTAACTTAGACTTAGTGATTTCAGCGGTTTACCAAAGTAGGGCAACGCTTAGATCGCTTAATCAGGGTTAGCACAGCGGAAATGATTTTTAGCGTTCTTTTAGATAATTTATTTTATTTGTCTTTTTCAGAATAATATAATGTGATGAATATAAGATAATAAAATATAAATGACACAATAAATTGTAAGGTTCACTGGATGATGTAATCTCAGCTACGTCCTTCCTCTCCTATTTCACTTGGAGGAATTTACTATGATGATTATCAAAGAATCACACAGAAACTGCTACAAAATAGTAATGGATGAAAATGATCTTGGGCTCCTTGATCACACAGACTTCAGCACCAATGAAGATCGTCTTCTTCAAGTTTCTCTCACTCAGAATTACTGCCTGAAAGGTTTCAACAACTTTTCTCACTCAGATGAAAGGTTGAGGTTTGTCACTAGGGTTTGTTTGTTTTAGAGAAGATCAAACAACTTGGAATATCTCAGTTGGAGTTTGAATTTCTTCTTTGGAAGATATTTGAGATATTTGTGACTGTCTGGATTGTAGATAGAAAGCTTGAAAGGTTTTGGCTATGGGGTTTTTAAGTTTTTTCCAGAAAGAATGTACGTAAGATTTTTTGGCAATAATTTCTCGTATATTCTTGTTGTTTTTGGGTTTTTCTGGAGCAAGGTATTTATAGGCAATTTCTTGGGATCTGTCCATTGGACACATGTAGAAGCGTGCATTTCACGTGGCGCGTGATCATACCTAAAGTCTGACATTCCTGAAAATTTGTTGAATCCGATTGGACGGGAGCAGCTAAAACTCTGAAATTTCTGACAGTCTGGTCAAAAGGTGGCTTGTCCACAAGTCATAGTAGCTTATCACATTTAATGCTCTTATCAGGCATTTAATGCATTTGAATTTATTTTCCGTTGGAAATAAATGTCCGTTGAATGATTGCATTTAAGTCCTTCATGACTTGAGGATTTATTTCAGGTGAATCTTACATCCATCACTTGAGACAATCTGAGCGCTTGATCCATGTATCTTGCAATAGGTTCCTTTAGCGTTTGAAGGACGCTAAGAGACAAATCTTCATCTCTGGTTGACTTCAGACGCTGATCTTCAACTTCTTCTCTAATAGGCTCACCTAGAATTCTACTAGCGATTCAGTTACTAAGACTTAGTCTAAAATCTACAAAGATAAAAATTACAAGCCTAAACAAAATTACAAACTTTCAAACGCTTAAACAATGATCTAAGGAAAGCCTAAACTTACATTTTATTTGGGGTCTAACAATGAATCCTATCTTGTCATCATCAAAACATCTAACATGAAATTTCCTAACAAAGACATCTTGAAAAGATGGGTATAAAATACCATAGCAAATAGCAATGAGTGCAAGTGGGAGATTGTTGGTGTTATGCCCTCAAATGCCATAGAGGATAGAATTATAGGGCATTGAATTGTAACTAAACATTCTTATATTAATAAAAGGCATTTCATGTTGTTTCTTATAGTCATTTCTAAGGTTTCATAAACAACGTATAGTCCTTGATAATAAGGCGAACCTTCTACTCCCTACGGGTTAGGGAGCATGGCACTAGAAGTGTTTGACCCTTAGTATCTAAATTGGTTCGCAAGTCGAAGAGAGTATTGACTGAACATCATTACTGGATAGAGACTTGTATGATATAAGTTTTGACAAGGAAGTGGCAGTCGAACACTATGAGTATGTTAGTGGGAACTTATGTCATAGACACATCAGTCAGACTAATGAGTTCGAACACGGCTCGCATCAGTTATGTCACATGAGTTTTCACTCAATGACAGTCAATGGAAAAACTGATAAGTTGTGATAGGTACGCGTGAACCTTAGACCTGAGTAATCACGTTGAATTTGTGCTTTTGACATCAAGTATGTCATTAGAGTAGTTAGCTCCAATTCACCTGTTGGTGGGGTCGACCTTGAACTGCTGCTTAATGGGCAAGTAGCAATCTTAACTGATTAGCAAATGGAATTTATTCTCTCATAAGTGAATGAGCTAAATATCCTATGCTGTCATGAATGGTTGAGGTCAAAGACTTTGGCCAAAGAATTAGAGTTACTCATGTTGGATATAAGATTATACTCATTGACCTCGATTCATTATGAGCTAAGCATATGGTCAAGTCCTGTGAGTTTGACTAAACATTGACTCTCACTTGATTAGGATATAAGAATAAAGGGTTTATACTCTTATGGTATTCATAGCGTGAAAGGTTTCTAATGATTCCATTTATTCGTTCTCAATTGGGCTACGATGTGGGCCACGCGACGGGTTAGGTGTTACCCACATCCTTTTGGCTTCCTTCCAATTGCCTTTTGAGACGAGCGTAAAGGGTCACGCTTAAAGGAATTGCAAAGGAAAAATTAAGGAATAAGACTTGAGAGATTTTTTGGTATTTGATATCACAATTAATTAATTAATTAATTAATTAATTAAAATCATTAGATGGTCTTATTAATTAATTAAGTTAATGTGTTAATTAATTTCTTTATGAAATTAATTATATAATTAACTTGGATTAATTAGTTATTTAAATAATTTACTTATTGGATAAATAATATTAATTAAATTAAAACTAATTACATGTACTAAAGCCCGAGGGCTTAAAACGCCCAAGTGAGCGTCCACCAAGGATGCCTAGCACCTTAGTTACTTAGGCTTAACTATTTTCTTGTGTAGTATAAATACTACTTGGTGGAAATAATTAACCCTAGCCTCATAATTGTCTTTTTCTCCAAGTAAAAACAATTTCACTTCTCTCTCACTCTCTAGTCATTCATAGGAGAAGGAAAAGAAGGATTTTTTGCTCTCAATTCTGGAGTGGTGATTTAGAGGCAGTGGTTGTTTTACTGCTTGGAAAAGGGATCAAAAGTTGGTTCAAAAGTTTCAATAATACGAAGAAAGGTACACGTTCTTTAACATGATTTGAATACATGAAATCGGAGATGAACCACTGTGTGACTTAAATTTTCCGCTGCGTTTCATATATAAAACCCAACAATAACACCATTGGAGAACTCCGCCTTATGTTGAAGGATGTATCTCGGGAAATAAAGGAAACTAATTATCAACTCGAGCAACTATGGAGCAAACTATCTGAAGAAGCACCAGAGGCATTGTCGAGTGACATTGATGAGAATTTGGAGAAGCAATGCATTCTGTGTCTTTGAACAAAAGTAAGTTGAAAAATTCAGAAAATTCTTCCCTACATCACAACGCCCGAACGCCTGCGGCAGACTCCTCCATCAATGAGCATTTGAATCCTATCCTTTTTGAGGCTATTGAAGTTCCTTTACCATCTCCCATAGTCACAGGTAAATCGGTATTTGATGTCGACGATGGTAAGTTGTCATTGACTGTAGAAGATGACATTGAATTTACACATTGATTCTTTGAGGCTATGAGAGTTTTGAGCATCTACTTGATTTGGATTGAATTTACACATTGATTCTTTTAATCCTTTTAGTGTTGAGCACTTTCAAGAAAAACGAACTAATCATCTTCTACACCCCTACATCATGGACCTGAAGTATATTAAAGTGATGGGTGAAGAACAAGAAAGTCCACATCACTATCTGAAGCATGGGGAAGAAAGGGAAATAGAGGTGTTGAGGGACCATAAAAGAATTTGTGAGTGGATGATTGCTTAGTCTCAACCTAGGGTATTTATCACACACAATGGGCCAATCCTCAATACCAATGGCCAAAGATTGAATCAATACCCAAGAGTTGATTGGAGAACAAACAAGGCGCTTATACGTAAACCTCCTTGAGCCAACTCTGTAAAGTCAAGCTAGTGACTTTAAAGGAGCGCTTCTTGGGAGGCAACCCATGTTTGTAAGTTTTTCTTTCATTTTTCATTTTTGTGTGTTTCTTGTTTTGTTTAGTTTTTAGGTTTCAGGTTTCCTTTTTGTTATGGTGTTTTCATTGAACATGCACTTTTAGCATGTGTTTTTTTATGCTTGATGCTTTGGTTTCTTTTGAGTCCCATTGGATGAATTTTCATATCTTGATGAGATAAGCTTGATTAAGACACACTTGTGGTTGAAGGATTGTTTTTCAACGTCCTTGGTTGTGAGTCTACTTTTATACCCTTATTTCATGTGAGACAACATTTGGGACAATGTTCAGTTTAAGTTTGAAAGTGTATGTGGGTCGTACTTTGTGCTTTTAATACCTTCATATGATTGATCACCATGTGTTTACTATATTGCCTAGCTTATTCATATCATGTGTTCCTAGTTTAGATCAAGTTTGGGGGAATTTGTATGCTATCATGTTTAGATGTTTTTATGTTAAGAAAATCAAGCATGAAATTTGTTTATTTTTATCCTACCAATTATTGCATTGAGATTGATTAACTTGAGACAATGACACGATTTCTTGATTTATTTGGAATTTAATGCACTATACATATCTTTTCTTTGCTCATGGGACCTTAGATGAGTATAGATTTTCCTTAGATGAATCACTAATGCACATAACTCGAGGGTAGAGGAGTTGAGTGGATAATCATTCCGAAACATTAAAGGAATTTCTCCCAAAAATATTGACTTAGATTCTTCTCAAGGTCATGAGTTGAGTAGTTGTTTCATAGACTTAATGAATAATGAATAAGGTTGATAATTGGTATGACTATAAAATCAGGCTACCATGTACTGGAGGTGAAAAGTAACATGCCTACATATTGTACTATTATGCTATTTTGAGCTTTGCTCAAGCCAATTAGAGTTAAAGCGAATGAAAGGTCTAGTTTTATTTCATGGCCTTGGGCACTCGAGTGATTAAATCCGTAAGGAGTGTCTGGAAACTTAATGCCCTAAAACTATCTAGTTTGGGAGTATTTGATCTAAAACTCGATACATTGGTGTCATAGAAAGCCTAAGAGAATAGAACATTGCACATGACCTAACCTTAATGAATTTAAATGGAAGTTTCGTGAGAGTTTAAAGTCCAAATTAGTTAAGTAATGAAATATAAAGTGGCTATGGAGTTTTCTATGAGGTTTGTGCTTTAGGATTGATCAAAGGTTAATAAATATGGGATTAAGTTCGAAATTTGGTAAGGATGCCCTTGACTATAACACCTTAGACTTGTTTTCACTATACCCTTTGGAGATCTTTTTTAGTCTAGGTGTAACATGAGCAAGTCTTTGATATGTGTATATAATTTTGAGCTTTAAATTGATTTTATGCCATTGTTTCTTGTTGATTAAGTGGATTTGTATTGATTGGTTGTGGCTGAAATTTATTAGATTTTATGGGTATATCATCTGCAAACCCTCACGAGACTGTACTCATCCTTTTTGGGTAACAAAAAGGTTTAAAGGCTTATTGCACATTATAAGTGGAATCGTTTAGTCCATGAAAATGAGTTTATCCTTTTTTTTGTTTTGTTTTTGCATTTGCCTCTCTTTGGTTGTTGCATCTTGATCTTATATCTATGCTTTATCATTGCTCGAGGACGATCAATGGGTAAGTTTGGGGGTGTTGATAGGTGTGAGATTTACATGTTTTAGAGCCTCATATTCATGTGCTTTATATTGGTTTATGCATGATTTATGCCACATATGCGTTTAATTTGTGTGCTTATTGAGTAAAGGTGGAAAATCATTGCAATGGAGGAAAACTAGTCAAAAATACAGAATTTAGGAGTATTTAGAGAAGGAATTTGACAAATATTTCTTAAACAAATTTGTAGATCTATGTCTTACTTCATGTGGCAACTTTCATGTGACAAATATTTCTTAAACAAATATTTCTTAAACAAATCGGAGGTCTTTGGAGAATGTTATGAAGGAAACAAGATTTCTGCTCAGAAGGCAAAATGTTAATGTTCCCAACGTTCGAACGTTAGCTATTGGATGTTCGAACATCTCATCTGGCGGGAGAAATAGCAGATTTTTGGAAATTTCCAACAATAATTCAAGTTTGAGTATTTCCCTTCCACCCTTATCTATATTAGATTAGTTCTCCAGTGTTAGAGGCATGAAATACACAAAACATAATGCTTTTTTACGGTTGTTCTTAGATTAGATTAGTTATGAAGATTTTCAAGAACCCTTGAAGGTGAAAAAATCAAAAAGCATGGAAGAGATGAAGATCGAAGTTCATCCATCAAATATACGAGGGAGTTTCTTAGATTTAGTTTTTTTTTTTTTTTTGTCTATGATTATGAATCTTTATCAAAGTTTCTATCTTTTATCTTTCTTAATGAATTAGATTCTTCAAACTAAGGCCTTGTTGAGGTTCAATTATGATATTTGAGTTATAAATTGTATTTTTCATATTAATTCTATTTGCTGATTTGTGTCTACATCTTGTTTGAATGCTTCATATGCTTAGCTACCATATGCATGATTTATTGCTTAAATTATTCGTTCGGGAGAAGTTAATTTAAGGTGCAAAAGGATTATCACATAATCCGTGAACAATAAGTAGTTGCCCTTAGAGATAGGTAGAGATTCCCGGATTCATTTAGCCGAATTAATCCGTGGAAATTCTAGAACTTGAATGCATGATTTATTGATTAGATTGTTGGATAGACATATTTTGGGGACCTTTAATTAGTCATAGGATTATTATTGCCAAGATATCGGGTAGTAATTATTTAAAGTTTTTTCTACCAAAGCAACATTAGTCTAATAATATGAGAACATGTTTACAATGCAAATTGATTAATTTGTGACAATACATGTGTCTTAGTTGCTCTCTTCCATAGCTATCTTCTTTTCGACATCTTGTTTCAATCATCTTGTCACACATCGTTTTCTTGCTTTTAATATCTTACTTTCATATATTTTTTTGCATCGTTTTTAGTTTATTTAAGCTATTTGTAATATCTTTTGTTTTTGTTTAATTCTTGCTTACTTTAAATTCAAGAAGTCTAAAATACAAGTCTCCGTGGGATCGACAATCCGGACTTATTGTCCACTTTATTACTACAAATGACCAGTCCACTTGCTGTGCAAACACATAGAGTTCTACCGTGTCGCACTGCTAGTTTAGTCAATGGCCTCAATTATTTAAACATGCGAAATGAATGTGTTTTACATGTTATCTCAAAGAAGCGTAGTAGGAAAAGTACTAACCTAAGCTTAAAGTCACATCTTAGACTAGTTCATGTTGGCGAGCAAACCATACACAAGATGGAGAAAGATGGATTAATGGACCCATTGGGATCAGATCCCTATCCAACTTGTGAATCTTGCCTCAAGGGCAAAATGGCTAGATTCCCCTTCACCGGGACTTTTGAAAGGGCCACTAAAGTATTAAGACTTGTGCACACCAATATTTGCGGACCATTTGAAAAAATGGCTCGTGGAGGTTTTCACTATTTCATTAATTTCACTGATGACCATTCAAGGTATGGTCTTGTGTATCTAATGAAATACAAGTCTGAATCGTTTGATAAGTTCAAAGAGTTTAAGGCTTTAGTGGAAAAAACAAGCTGAACATCATATAAAAATACTTCGATCAGATCGTGGAGGTGAATATATAAGTGACGAGTTTGATGAGTTCCTAAAGGAACATGGGATAATATTGCAACTCACACCACTAGCAACTCCACAACTAAATGGAGTGGCAGAGCTTAGAAATCTAATGCATTTGGAAGTGGTTTGATCTATGCTTAGCTAAACTCATTTACCCATGTTCTTGTAGGGACATGTACTCTTTACGGTTGTTCATATTTTGAATAGATGTCTTTCCAAATCCATTTCTAAGACCCCATATGAGATATGGAGAAATAGGAGACCAAACCTTAACTACATTAGGATTTGGGGATGCCCTGCCTATATCAAGAAGACAAAGGCGGAGAAATTGGAAGTTAGGTCCCTTAAAGGACATTTCATCTGTTTTTCATAGAATTTTATGGGATACCTATTCTACATGCAAGATGGTCAAAGGATCATTGTTCCACTGCAAGTGTACTTTCTTGAAGATGAATTTATTCAAGAAGGTAGTGCAGATAGAAAGATTGTTCTCAATGAACAAAATAAAACACCTAGGGAGACGACTATTCAAGAAACACACACCGAATCTGATGAAACACAACCAACATTGCGAAGATCTGATAGAGTACCACATCAACCTGATAAGTACTATGGGTACCTGCTACAAGAGGAACCTGGTGTCCACACTATAGCAGTGGGAGTTCATGTGGATGACCCTTCTACTTATGATCAAGCAATGATGGACATTGACTCTGCAAAGTGGCAAGAAGCTATGCAAGCAGAGATAGACTCGATGCATTCCAACCAAATCTGGCTCTGGTAGATCATCCTGACGGCATTGCACCTATAGGGTGCAAGTGGATCTACAAGAGAAAGATAGGCCCGGATGAAAAAGTTAACACGTACACGACAAGGCTTATAGCAAAATGTTATAGTCAAAAGGAGGGAATTGAATATCAAGAAACCTTTTCACCTGTGGCAATGATCAAGTCTATTCTCATTGTAATTTTCATAAAATTACTACCCTAGTATCTATACCGAAATCAAAATTTAAGATCTTGCTCTTACTTAGCTGCAACCTTGGCTTTTTTCTTTATCAATCCGATCTCCCCATGTTTTGTTGAAAGTTATTCAAAATGTATGCATAATGAACAAATCTATCTATTTCTATACTAAAAATATGGATAATGAGGTTGTTTTTTTCAATTGTGATTAGACTATCTTATCCTTTTTTAAGACTAAAATAATCATTAATTAATAATTACAACTAATTAGTACATATAACATCAATTAGTCCTTTAATAATGACTAACCTAATGATAAATTACAACTCTCCAACTCCTACATACAAGTCCATTAATATTGATAATTACAAGTTCATTAATAATGATAATTAGTACATATAATAGCAGTTAGCCCATTAATAATGACTAACCTAATGATAGATTACAACTCTCCGGCACCTAGGTACAAGTCTTTTCATATGCAATGGTAGTCCATCGGTCTAATTGATTGTATAAAATGTTGATATTTTTCATAACCTTTTCAACAACAGTGGAAGTTCTATAGTTAATCAATTCATTATATAATTGTTCATTCTTGGTAATAGAACAAGATTAGAAAAAGTGTAGCTTTATTTCGATTTCAAATTTTCTAAGTCTACATCGTACAAATTTCGATTTCAATTGCTTGGTTTTGACTGGTGATATGGGGGGGAGCTGATAAGCTTGAGTTTTACGTGTTTTAGGGCCCGATAATTGGTTGGTTTAGATTCGATTATGAGTGATCTTTACCACTTGTGGCTTTGATTTGTGTGTTAAATGAGTACAGGGGTAAAATCATGACAATCGAGCGAAAAGGGCGGAAAAACATTATTTTGGCCACATTCTGCATGCAACGTACGTACGTGGAGATATCAACGTTCGGGCGTGGCCACGTCATCAACGTACGAACGTGAGGCATGTAACGTTCGAACGTTGGCCCAGTCAGCTCCCAGTCAACAAACTTATGCCACATCATCACGTTCGAACGTGAGGGGGCAATGTACGGACGTGAGAAGCGGCTGGACGAATTTTGGCAAGATGTTATTCTTAATGCAACTAGGAGACTTGGGGGATCCTCTTCTATAAATACCTTCTCTTCCAACATCATTAGGGTTCAAAATTTTGGATCATCGGAAGAGATTTTGGAGCCAAGAAACGAGCAAGACAAAGCTAACGAAGATTCTACATCAATTCTTCAATTCATAATAGGGAGACTTTTAATTCTAGATTATTTGTCTATGAATAATTCTATTTTTTTAGTTGTTTTTCCAATTATGAGTATGAACTAATTTACTTTAACTAAGGCCATGTGAATACCAATTTTATGAGTTAATATATATGAATTGATTGTTCGTCTTAATTCTATTATTGTTTTGTGTGTTAATTTTATGCTTTTATTCCAATCATATGCCTGATCACCATATGCTTGCTAATTAGCCTAGTTTATGATTCGAGAGAATATAGATTAGGGTTCAAAGGAATTAACACATCATCCAAAAAACATGAGGAATTGCTCCTAGAGATAGGTATAGATTTCCGGGTCCTGTTCGCCGGATTAATCCGGGGAAATTCTAAACCGTGAATGCATGGCTAATGATTTGAGTCTCGGATAGATATATTTAGAGAACCGTCACGTAGTCATAGGATTATTACAGCCGAGAGATCGGGTAGTAATTAATTAAGGTTTTTTCCACCAAAGCAATAGTAGTCTACAAATTCGAATAATCACTCATATATATTAACGAGTAATAACGGTTGAAGCATGTGCCTTAGTTGCTTTCTCACATAAGAATCTTAATCAATTTGTCAAGTATCATTTTCATTTTTTCATCGTCAATTAATCATCCTCTTTTGATTTAATTTTAATTGCTTTAAATTTTGTCAATCTAAAATACGAGTCTCTGTGGGTTCGACATCTCAGACTTAATATCCAATTTTATTACTACACACGACCAGTCCACTTGCTGTGCAAACACGTAAGGATTTTTCGTGTCAAGTTTTTGGCGTCGTTGCCGGGGACTTGTTTTATTTTAGTTTATAAGTTTATTGCAATTTTTAGTTTACTTGCTTGTTATCGTTTTATTATTAATTTTACTTTCTAGCTCTAATTCTTGTGATTTGCTTCGTTATTTAAACAGGGTGTCTTTGTGGTGAATGACCCGAGCCTCCGGATAGGCTTTGGAAGAATTTGACCACGAGATCGAACGAACATTCCGAGCAAACTTTAGGAATCGAGCTATAGCTGGAAATCTTCCTGACATCAATCTCCCAGAGAACAGGGAATGGTTTCAAAACCTGTATCGAGCTATGCAACCAGCACCTTCGGCACCACCTGCATCAGTTCGCGGTAGCCAACCCCCTCGTGTACACACTACGCCGGGGCCTGTTGTGTTCCCCAATTTTGCCATGCCGAACTTCCACATTCCATCTCACATGTTCAGCATGGTTCAGGCCGAACAATTTTATGATGATCCGAAATAGTCGCCTCATGACCATCTGGAGCAATTCAAGAAGGTGTTATCTACCATGCAATTCCACCCGAGAGATTTTGATGCCATCCGCCTCCGATTATTCCATTTTTCACTTAAGGATAAAGGGACTTTGTGGTACAAGTCGTTGCCCCCACAATCCATTGAAACGTGGGAAGAGTTAGTCGAGGAGTTTCTCAACAAGTTTTTCCCTCCATCAAGGATTAACGAGTTAAGAAGCGAGATCAAGGGTTTTAAACAGAAACGGGACGGATCGTTAGCATCAGCATGGGCAAGATACAAGAGCCTGCTTCGAAAGTGCCTCAATCACAACTATTCAGGGTACAGTTTATCGTCACAGACTTAATGTAGGAGCCGGTGGTGATCTGTTGGGTCTCGATAGCAGCACAGTGTGGGCTAAACTAGAGCAGATGGCACGGGAGGATGAACTGTACCCTGAAGATGACGATGAATTTCCTCCACAATCCCGAAGGGTTGCTGTTGCTCAACAGGTAGAACAAGATGTGGATCTAGAGGTAGAGCCAGCCATTGGTGATGTGAACTATGTCGGAAATTCCAACAAGCCTCGATTGAACTTCCACATACCCGAGAATTTTCCGAAAAGGCCAAATCCGGCACACAATGCACAACAAGGCATCTACCAAGCACCGAGGCCTCCGTTTAACAACAATCAAACTCAAAGGCCTGGAAATTTTAGACCACAAGGTCAAGCTCAGACACCTCTTACTGTCGAAGAAAGATTGGAGGCTCACATGCAAAAATCGGACGAATCATTCGCGGAGCTTTGATTGATGTTCCAGAGTGTTATGACGGGAATGAAAGAGATGCAGCACCAATTTTCATGATTATCGACTGATGCGGGTGGAAGAGCACCCGGGACACTGCCGAGCGATACAGAGAAGAATCCGAAGGAACAGTGTCAGGCCGTTACCCTCCGTAGTGGCAAACAAGTGAAAAATGCATCTCCCCAGCATCCAACGTCCGAACGTGAAGAGTCCAACGTTCGAACGTTGGACAATTTTGAAAAATCGGACACACTGTCTCCAACGTTCGAACGTGACCATCCTGACGTTCGGGCGTTGACAGGTCAACGTTCGAACGTTAGGAAGGACAACGTTCGAACGTCAGAGGCAGAAAGGGCCTCTTCTGAAACCTTATCTCCCTCTTCGTCTACACCTGTTGAAATACGTCTCCCCTTCCCCCTAGCACATAAAAGGCATAAAAAAGAAATGGATAAAAGTTTTCTTAGGATTTTAGAAATTCTTCGAGAAGTTCGCATTAACATTCCTTTTATTGATGCGATTTTGCAGATCCCCAACTACATCAAGTTCTTCAATGATATTCTCTCAAATAAGCAAAAGTGGGAAGGAAATGGAACAGTGTGCTTAACTGAAGCATGCTCAGCAGTGGTATTGAACAAGTTGCCAAAGAAACTCAAGGACCCGGGAAGCCTCACAATCCCGTGTAACATCGGGCAACTGAAATTTGACCGAGTGTTATGTGATTCAGGGGCCAACATAAACCTTCTTCCATACTCGTTGTTTCGGAAATTGGGCTTGGGAAATCCGAAGCCAACCTCGATGAGTCTTCAACTTGCAAATCGATCTATCAAACACCTGAAGGGAATCATAGAGGATGTGATCGTGCAAGTCGACAAATTCTACTTTCCGGTGGATTTTGTGGTCCTAGAAATGGAAGAAGACGTCGAAGTTCCTCTCATCCTAGGAAGACCTTTCCTAGCCACAGGTAAAGCTATGATCGATGTAGCAAATGGTAAGCTGACTTTAAATGTGGGAGAAGAGAGAGTTACGTTTGATGTATTCAAGGTTTTAAAGCATGTCGGTGATGACGAGTCGTGTTTTTACGAATAGATGCTTTTGATCCTTTGATTGTGGAGCATTTTCAGGAAAATGTCTCCGACGATCCACTTGAGACATGCATAATGAAGTCGAAGGTTGGTGAGTCAGCTGATGAGGGACAACTGGCAGCTGTTCACAGTCTGGAGAGGCGTGCACAATGCGCCATCGTGAGGAAATTTGAGATGTTGGATAAGCCACTGTCAAGCAAATCCAAACCATCCATTGAGGAGCCACCGATTCTTGATCTAAAAGCCTTACCTTCGCATCTTAAATATGTTTATCTAAGTGATAATGAAACTTTGCCTCTGATAATTTCTTCATCTCTTACAAAGCAACAAGAAGCAAAGTTGCTGAAGGTACTGAAGTAGCACAAACGGGCCTTTGGATGGAAGATTGCTGACATTAGGGGAATTAGCCCGGCCATTTGCATGCACAAGATTTTGATGGAAGAGAACTCAAAGCCCACCATACAACCACAGCGAAGGTCTAATCCTCAAATTCAAGAAGTGGTGAAAAAATAGGTAATCAAATTACTCGATGCTGGCATCATCTTTCCTATCTCCGATAGCCCGTGGGTAAGTCCAACTCAGGTAGTGCCAAAGAAGGGAGGTACGACAGTCGTTCTTAATGATAAAAATGAGTTAATCCCATCTAGAATTGTCACTGGTTTTAGGGTTTGCATCGATTATCGAAAATTGAATGAACATACCCGTAAGGACCACCTCCCCCTTCCCTTTGTCGATCAAATGTTAGAGAGATTAGCTGAGCATGAGTATTATTGTTTTTTGGATGGGTACTCCGGCTATAACCAAATTGCCATCGCACCTGAGGATCAAGAGAAAACCACTTTCACTTGTCCTTATGGCACTTTTGCTTATAGGCGGATGCCCTTCGGTTTATGTAATGCACCTGCTACTTTTCAAAGATGCATGATGGCTATATTTCATGACATGATCGAACAATTTATTGAAATCTTCATGGATGACTTTTCTGTATTTGGCTCTAGCAATGATAGATGTTTGCACAATCTAACCCTTGTGTTGTAGAGATGTGAGGAGACTGATCTAGTCTTGAATTGGGAAAAGTGCCACTTTATGGTACAAGAAGGCATTGTTTTGGGCCATAAGATATCCAAGAAGGGGATTGAGGTGGATAGAGCGAAAATTGAAGTAATAGCCAATCTTCCTCCACCCACCACGGTCAAAGTCGTGCGGAGTTTTCTGGGGCATGCCGGGTTTTACAGGCGTTTTATTTATAACTTTTCCAAAATTGCTAAACCTCTGTCTAACTTGACCATGAAAAATGCAATATTTGACTTTAATGATGCATGCATGCAGGCCTTCCTCACTCTGAAGGAAAAGTTGATCTCAGCACTTGTGATGGCTGCCCCCGATTGGAGTTTACCATTTGAGCTGATGTGCGATGCTAGCGACACTGCCATAGGAGTTGTACTTGGTCAAAGGAAGGGTAAAATCTTTCCTACTATTTACTATGCTAGTTGTACCTTATATGAAGCACAACTCAATTATGCTACGACTGAAAAAGAGCTTTTAGCTGTGATCTTTACCTTTGACAAATTTCACTCATATCTTGTGCTTAACAAAGTAATAGTATACACTGATCACTCGGCCTTGAAATACTTGCTTGCTAAAAAAGATGCAAAACTTAGACTACTTAGGTGGATCTTACTACTACAAGAGTTTGACTTAGAAATAAAAGATAAAAAAGGATCTGAGAATGTAGTAGCTGATCACCTTTCTAGGCTAGAGTTAGTGGGTGTGGGAGTGGATGAGATCCCAATAAGAGATGAATTTCCCGATGAGCAACTTTTTGCTCTTTCGTCTATTTCAATCCCTTGGTATGCTGGTTTTGCTAACTATTTAGTTGCTGAAACTTTACCCCCGGATCTAACCTTTCACCAAAGAAAGAAGTTTTTACTTGATGCTAGGCAATATTTGTGGGAAGAGCCCTGCTTGTTTAAAATTGGTGTAGAGGGACTTATCAGGCGATGTATACCTGAGGAGGAAATGGCATCTGTCTTGGCTCACTATCATGATATGCCCATCGGAGGCCACTTCGGGCCGGCTAAGACTGCTGCCAAGGTTCTGCAATTAGGTTTTTTCTGGCCTACTTTATTTAAAGATGCACATGCTTATGTCAAATCCTGTGATCGATGTCAAAGGGTAGGTAATATTTCTAGACGACATGAAATGCCTATGAATACTGTGCTTGAATGTGAACTTTTTGATGTGTGGGGTATAGATTTTATGGGACCATTTCCCAGTTCCTGTTCTAATAAGTACATTCTAGTTGCTGTTGATTATGTGTCCAAGTGTGTCGAAGCTGAGGCTTTGCAAACTAATGATGCTAGGGTTGTGCTTAGATTTCTTAAAAAATGGATTTTTACACGTTTTGGAACACCTCGAGCAATTATAAGTGATGGAGGCACACATTTTCGTAACAAGCAATTTGAAAATTTGTTGAGCAAATATGGTGTTAAACATAAAATCTCAACCCCTTATCATCCTCAAACTAGCGGGCAAGTCGAAGTGTCTAATAGGGAAATAAAAAGGATTTTAGAAAAAACGGTAAATAGCCATCGAACTGATTGGTCTCTGAAATTAGACGATGCATTGTGGGCCTACCGTACTGCTTTTAAAACCCCTATTGGCATGTCCCCATATCGTCTTGTGTTTGGAAAGGCTTGTCACTTACCTGTCGAACTTGAGCATCGTGCCTATTGGGCTATCAAATTTCTAAATTTTGATGCAAGTGTTGTAGGTAATAAGAGGCTACTTCAACTGAATGAGCTCGAGGAATGGAGACATGAGGCATACGAGAATGCAAAACTGTACAAGGAACGGACTAAGAAGTGGCATGGCAAGCATATTCTGCCACGGGAATTTGAGGAAGGAGAAGTGGTTCTGATGTACAACTCTAGACTCAAACTTTTCCCAGGAAAACTCAAATCTTGTTGGTCGGGGCCATTTCGAGTCACACGAGTGTATTCGTCGGGGGATGTGGAGCTTATTACGGATGACGGACAAGTATTCCTGACCAATGGACATAGGCTGAAACATTACTCGGGGACCGACTGGAATGCAGACACATTGTCTGTAGAGTTCCAAGAGCCATCGACTTAGTCGTTTCTGAACAGTCGAGCTATTGACTATAAACAAGCGCTTCGTGGGAAGCAACCCATGTTTCTTGCTTTTCTTGTTTTTGTTTAGCTTTTAGTTTGTTTTTGTTTTCGTGTTTTAATTTTTTTCGTTTGTGGTTGTTTTGTTACAGGAAAATGGTCCAAGGGAGGTCAATTTTTCGGCTACTGCATGTCACGTACGTAAGTTTGGGGGTCAACGTTCGTACGCTGTTGTTTTAAAAAAATTTGAGTTACTGCATCCAACGTTCGAACGTTGAGCATGTCACGTTCGAACGTTGAGATTTCGTCTTAAAAAAAAAAAAAAAAAGCGAAAACAAATTTTTTTTAAGTCAGATCTTTGAAGACCACCAGCTCGTCTTCTTCTTCTCCCTTCATACCAGAACAAAACCTCCCACTTAATCCCTAAATTCAAAAACCCCAAATCCTCCCCCTCCAATCTTCATCACCAACCACCACACCGCCGCTGTTCCACCGCCCCACCCCTCCCCCCCCCCCACTGTCGATTTTAACACCCCCTAACTGAACTCCTTCTAAATCGGGTCTTCAACCACCGCTGTCTCATTTCCACCGAAACCACAATGCCGCTGCACTTCCGTCACCACTGCGCGGGTTCAGCCCAGAGTTAGCCAACGTTCGTACGCCAGGTTCAGAGCCTGAAATTTTCACGAAATTTGACATTTCGACTCGGTAAGTGATTGGCTTGACTCCTCTTCGTCAATTCGTTGATTTTGAAGCCATGTGGGGCTTGTGATCTTTTCTGTTCGATTATTGATGGTTAGTGCGAATTGACGTTGTGAATAAGTTTGGGGGTCCGAATTTATTGTTGACATTTGAAGGGCTGTTTTGTGTATTTGGTGCTGTTGGGGTTTGTTGTTTGTGGGTTGTTGTTGTGACTGCTGCCTTCCAGTTGTCGGTGGATTGTGTGTGCGGGTAGTGCAGTCGATTGTCAGTCGGGCTTAGTGTGGCCGTTGACATGGCTAGAACAAAGGGTAACAAGGCAGGCGAGGGGTCGTCAAAAGGGAAAGAGCCAGTGGTTGAACCTGAAATCTCTGCTAGTGATGAGGAAGACAATGTCGCCCTTGATCCTCGATTTGATGATTTGGAGGTTCAAGCCATTTTTAGGAGGTTCGGTGTACGGGCGATACACAAGGAAAGGCCCATATTAATTCGGATACCTACGGGAAAGGCCCTGCTTCGGTTCCACAAGTGGCAACCGTTCCTCGAGGAGCCCCACAAGATAAACCCGTTCTGGGTACAGGAATTCTATGCTTCAGCCGTCGTCTGTCAGAGAATTAAACAACGCACGGGCAACTATGGGGGTCCCTCTGCCACCACTGTACGGGGGCGAATTGTTGAATATGATGAGCATGCCATCCGAAAGTGCCTTGGTCTCGCACCTATGCCACCTGTTTGTGCTTATAATGAGTTGGTACGGAATCACTACCGGGCTGTAGATTTGGCGGTTGTTCTTCAGGAATTGGCAGAGGAGGGTACCGTATGGATGAACAATACAATGTTTAAGGCCTCTAGACTGAAGAATGAAGCAAAATTTTGGTATGAATTTGTCCGACACTGTATCATGCCAAGCATGAATAAGTCTGAGGTGCCCAAAGATCGCGATGTCCTTGTCTATGCCATATTGCAGCGGAAGGAGATTGACAAACTCAGATTAAGCGTTTATGTGCAGAGTTATCCGGAGATAACTCCACTGCTCCATCCAAGAAGAAGACACCATTTATTTTTCCCATCACTTATCAGCAGTCTGTGTGAGAGCGCTTCAGTGGAACAATACCAGGGTGAAGAGTTGGATGCCCTGGGGATTCTTTTGGAGTTCACGGGGACGGTTCGCAAGGCTCAGGGAAACAAGTGAGCTCGCCCTGCCCCGACTCGTGGTGAGGGATCGAGTAGGCAGCCTTAGGGGCCGGTTCCCCCATAGTCAGCTTCAGAGGCCGCCATAGCACACGAGATGTCTCAGCTCCGGATAGGCTAGTCCGTTATGATGGCTAACATGCAGATGCTAGCTCAGTACCAGAGGCAGTTGATGATTGCATCTGGCATTTCAGCCAGAAGACCAGCTTTTGACTACCCTGCCGTTCCTGATTTTATTCCTCTCCCGACTGCGCCTGTTGACGAGCCAAGGTTTGACCCGGCTGATCTTGATGAGGATGGCGATGATGCTGATGATGCTGTTGCTGCTACTGCAGGGGATGATGTGGATATGCAGTGATGAGCTTCACCGTTTTGGGACCCTTTTCGCTATTTTCCTGTTTTTCTTTCGTTTTCGTTTCTCGTGTTTTATTTCAGTTTTTGTTTTTTTTTTTCTGCTTTTCTGTTATTTGGGTATGTACTAATTTGGCTCATCCCTATATCTATCTGTACTGCCTTTCTTATGTTTTCTGTCTTAGCCTGTGCCTATATGAAATTTGTCTACTTAGCTGAGCTAACGGAAAGCGTGAGTAGGAGAGTTCTGATGAGTGTTGAGCATTTTGATTGGATCGCCTCGATTTTAGGCTCAACCAACTACTCCTAGGTTTGCTTTTTAAGATTTCCCGTTTTGTAAGTGCTTCTTTTACTCCTTTTCACGGTTTGAGTTTCGATGTAACATTAAGGGCAATGTTAGGTTTAAGTTTGGGGGTGTTAGGTAGTGCTTAGTATTTTCATGTTTTGTGCTTATAATGAGAAATTCAAGAAAAATCAGGCATGAAATTTTTTATCCCCAATTGTTGCAATTAAACTGATTAACTTGAATTTGATGGCATAATGTCGTGAATTATATTTGAATTTAATGGAAAATACACATATCTTTACTTTGCTCATGGGACCCTAGATTAGAGTAGATTTTCCTTAGATGAATCACAAATGCATAATAAGTTGAGGGTAGAGGAGTTAAGTGGATAATCATTCTGAAACATTTAAGGAATTTCTCCCGGAAATATTAACTTAGATTTTTCTTAGGGTCATGAGTTGAGTAGTTGCTTCATATGCATAATGAATAATGAATAAGGTTGATGAAAATTGGTATGACTGTAAAGTCAGGCTACTATGTACTGGAGGTGAAAAGTTACATGCCTATAAACTGTACTGTTATGCTAATTTGAGCTTTGCTCAAGCCAATTAAAGTTGAAAGTGATGAAAGGTCTAGTTTTATTTCGTGGCCTTTGGCACTCGAGTGATTAAATCCGTAAGGAGTGTCTGGACACTTAATGCCCTAAAACTATCTAGTTTGGGAGTCATTGATCCAAAGCTCGATACATGGGTGTCATAGAAAGCCTAAGGGAATAGAACATTGCACATGACCTAGCCTTAATGAATTTAAATGGAAGTTTCATGTGAGTTTAAAGTTTAAATGGTTTAAGTAATGAAATGTAAGTGGATATGATGTTTTCTATGAGGCTTGTGCTTTAGGATTGATCGAAGGTTAATAGATATGGGAGAAAATCTGAAATTTGGTAAGGGTGCCAATTGACTATAATGCCGTAGACTTACAATCACTACACCCTTTGGAGGTTTATTTGAGTCAAGGTGTAACATGAGCAAGTCATTGATATGTGTATACAATTTTTGAGCTTTAAAGGTCGATTTTATGCCATTGTTTTCTTGTTGATTAAGTTGATTTGTGTTGGTTGGGTGGGACTGAAATTTTGTTGGATTTTGTGGGTATATCTTCTGCAAACCCTCACGAGATGAAACTCGTCCTCTTTTGGAAAAACTAAGGTTTAACGGCTTGTTGCATACGCTAAATGCAATCGTGCTCTCTACGAAAGTGAGCTATCTTTTGTTTTTGTTTTATCCCTTATCTTGGTGTTGTTTTAGTCGTAGTTTTCTTTTGTTTAATTGCTCGGGGACGATCAATGTTAAGTTTGGGGGTGTTGATAAGCTTGAGTTTTACGTGTCTTAGGGCCCGATAATTGCTTGGTTTAGAGTTGATTATGAGTGATCTTTACCACTTGTGGATTTGATTTGTGTGTTAAATGAGTACAGGGGTAAAATCATGACAATTGAGCGAAAAAGGCGGAAAAACATTATTTTGGCCACATTCTGCATGCAACGTACGTACGTGGAGATATCAACGTTCGGGCGTGGCCACGTCATCAACGTACGAACGTGAGGCATGTAACGCTCGAACGTTGGCCCAGTCAGCTCCCAGTCAACAAACTTATGCCACGTCATCACGTTCGAACGTGAGGGGGCAACGTACGGATGTGAGAGGCGGCTGGACGAATTTTGGCAAGTTGTTATTCTTAATGCAACTAGGATACTTAGGGGATCCTCTTCTATAAATACCTTCTCTTCCAACATCATGAGGGTTCGAAATTTTGGAGCATTGGAAGAGATTTTGGAGCCAAGAAACGAGCAAGACAAAGATAACGAAGATTCTACATCAATTCTTCAATTCATAATAGGGAGACTTTTAATTCTAGATTATTTGTCTATGAATAATTCTATGTTTTTAGTTGTTTTTCCAATTATGAGTATGAACTAATTTACTTTAACTAAGGCCATGTGAATGCCAATTTTATGAGTTAATATATATGAATTGATTGCTCGTCTTAATTCTATTATTGCTTTGTGTGTTAATTTTATGTTTTTATTCCAATCATATGCCTGATCACCATATGCTTGCTAATTAGCCTAGTTTATGATTCGAGAGAATATAGATTAGGGTTCAAAGGAATTAACAACATGAGGAATTGCTTCTAGAGATAGGTATAGATTTCCGGGTGCTGTTAGCCGGATTAATCCGGGGAAATTCTAAAACATGAATGCATGGCTAATGATTTGAGTCTCGGATAGAAATATTTAGAGAACCGTCACGTAGTCATAGGATTATTACAGCCGATAGATTGTGAAGTAATTAATTAAGGTTTTTTCCACCAAAGTAATAGTAGTCTAATAATTCGAATAATCACTCATATATATTAACGAGTAATAACGGTTGAAGCATGTGCCTTAGTTGCTTTCTCACATAAGAAACTTAATCAATTTGTCAAGTATCATTTTCACTTTTTCATCGTCAATTAATCATTCTCTTTTGATTTAATTTTAATTGCTTTAAATTTTGTCAATCTAAAATACGAGTCTCTGTCGACATCCTGGACTTAAAATCCAATTTTATTACTACACACGACCAGTCCACTTGCTGTGCAAACACGCAAGGATTTTTCGTGTCAGGAGCAAGCATCAGTCTTGCAGAAAAGACAAGATTTGAGGATGCATTTTCAAAATTTGATCTAAAACTTGTGTCTAAATTTTCTGAAAAACAATGATTTGGATCAGTATTGAATATTAGGACCCTTGGGTTTGTTCGTTGAACATTTTGCTTTGGTTTGCGACGTTTGTCCTTAGTATAATTTTCTGAATAAATCTCTCTGCGTATGATGGGAAATTGGTTCTCCTGACATTCATAATTTGTTTTAAGTTAAAAGTTTTAAAAGAAACAGGTGTATCTTAAGCACATACTTTAGGAGTATGAGACAAAATATGTAATATGACATGTGATTTGTTGTAATTCATTTTAAATTACCATAGAAAATATTGTATAGTGTTTATACTTAATTAATATTTTTTACATTTAAAAGAAAAATGCTTACCATATAATTTATACATTTGAAAACTCCAAAAACAAATATTTACATAAAAAGGCAACCAATTGATAATTGTTAATGTACCAAGGTAATTTAACTAAAAAATAGTATTAACTTTTAATTATTGGTTTCCTCAGACGAAGAATTGGTCAAACGGGTATTTTAAATTGAATCATTTTAAGACTTCTTTGGAATAAAAATTATTTTATGGAGTTTTTAGAATGTTTTCTTAAAATTTAATATAGAAATAAATTCATAAATTACATTTTAACATCGCGAAATTTGTGAATGATACTATGTAAAACTAAGAGAAAGTTCTCGTATATGGTATAGGTTATATAACTTCATTTGTATAATATTTGCTTATTTATGTGCAACACCAAATGAAATGCACGTATAAATAGCAAAATTTTCCTATCATTATGTGTTTACAGTCCTTTTTCTTCTTTTTTCCTTTATAACCAAACAAAAAGGAAAGGACCGGTTTGTTTGTGTTTTCAAGCTGCTTTTTTCATTTTCATTTTTAACTGAAAATGAAAATACACAATTTACATTGTTTTTAACTGAAAATATTCTCAATTTCATTCTTAATTTACATTCCCAATAAATTTCAATCATTTCTTTAAAATTACATTTCACATATTTTTATCACTTCTCTCTAATCTCCTTTCAATTTTTAAACATCTCTCTCTACTCTCCTTTAAATTTTTTTAGACATTTATCTCTCCACTCTCTCTCTCTATCCTCTTCTTTAAATTTTTAAAACATCATCAATATTCACCATCAAATCCAACACTATCCATCTAATAATTACTTTTCAATTATTTCACACATGACACACTCATCAATTTCAACCATTTTAAAAAACACAACCAAACACACCTACTTTTTTCACACAAAATTAAAAAATCTCATTCTCCCATATATTTTAGAAAATGAAATAAATACACATCCAAACAGAGCCCTAGACATTCTATCACTCATGCTTTCCATTGACTTATCTTGATAAAGTCAAGTCAATGACTCAATCGCGGGTTAGGGGACCTATAATATCTAACCTAGGTCTAACTTTAGGTCTTCCAGCTCCAAGTTGATCCTCTTCCAAAAAGGTCCTATTCTAATCACATAGAAAAGAATGCATCCTATACATAAGTCTATGGAAAATTAAAATACAAGCGGGGGGGTTCTAAAAGACCCGATACAACCCAAAAATAAAAACTAGTCCATGGAAGGCATCCCACAATAATAAGCATCAAAGCATGATAAAAAATGATAGCTAATATGTTGGAGTTCTTTCAAAAAGACATAAATTAAAATCTAATTTTAATTAAATGTGGTTTGAAAATAATAGAATTAATTTAAATCCAATTGTAAATTAATTTAACTTTAATCCTTTTTGATAAAAAAATCAATTTAGATTTCAAAAAATCAATTTTCAATTGTTTCGACAAAGAATTAATTCATAAAAAAATTCTTTGTCTAGGATTAATTTTAATTTTAAATCCAATTTAAAATTAGGAATTAAGTTAATTTTAAAAATTATTTATCCTTTAATTAATTTAAAATTATTTTAAAATAATTTTATTCTTTAATTTTAAATTTTGGGTTGACCATTGGGACTATCCATGTGTTGACCCGTGGATCAAGCCCGTGAGTCAAACCCGTGATACGACTCGCCGGGTCAAACCTTGATCAGAATTTTTTTTAAAATAAAATAAAATGGGCCACGGAGCGACCCGATTGCCTCGGCGGCCTAACAGTGCTCGCGCAACATGTGTTAACCATTAGGCTACGCCATCTCAACTTTTTTGAGCCGAATTCCAGCAACTTTCAAACCACATAATCATGTTCATGTTTCAATTCATATCCAATACAAAAAATTGATTTATATTGAAAACATAAATGATGCAATCATCTAATAATTCAGATTTAACTTTCAAAAAATAAATCTACACATGAAAAATCATAATCCAATAATATTTTCATCATAAACATAAATTTCCAACATATTCATATCAAAAAATCATTAAAAACCATAAAGTTAGCTCTGATACCACTGTTGTGAATCGTGGTTCATGCGCAGCAGAAACGAAAAACATATTTGGATTCACAATTGGATCACTTTTGGGTTTTAATAATTTTATTATTTTCGAAAAAGATGAAATTAAATTTCATCTAATTACTAACCTTTTGATTTGAATCCAATTCTTGATCTACCTGATAGTAGCAATTATATAACTCTTGCATCTAGATGTCGTGCAGGACGAACCTTGAAGAAAAATCCACCGCCTTGGGCTTCCTAGAGGCCGACGGCTACACTAGGAGGAGGAGAGAGTTTTTTCTCTTCTTTTTTCTTTGTTGTCAAGTTAATGTGAGAGTCTTAGGTTTTTCAACTAGGTAGTTAGGTATATATAAGGAATAATGGGTTTGGAATTAATTAATTCCTTGAGCCCATCAAATTCCTCATCACACGCCTAATTCCAAATTTGAACTAAGTTGATTTTCAACTTAGTCCAATTATTAAATAAGTCCAACACATTTTTATCTAATTAAAATATGATATTAATTAATAATGATCTAAATTAAATAATCTAATTATTAATTTAGAATCGGAAGACCATAATAAATACATCTAATTGTTTATTATTAATTTATTTTCATTAATCAAATAAATTAATTTCTTCATCAAATGACAAATTACCTAATTTACGTATTTGACAACGAAAGAATTTTCTTTGCTCAATTCCTTTAAAGCGCGACTCTTTAGATTCGTCTCCATTGGCACAGGGAGAAAACCAAGGGTATGAGTGTCACTTAGCCAGTCTCGTGAACTCACACCAAAACCTAATTGAGATCAAATATAGTAGATCATATACGAACCTTTAGGTCACAGACACCCTATGAGTATAAGCCCTTCACTGTAGCATCCTGATCGAGTGAGAGTCATGGTATGTGTCAAACTCACAAGAATCGATGTTGTGCTCAATAAATCATAATAAGATGAAATTACTAAATTACCCTTGTGTACCATAGACAAATTAGTTTTCATGCTTTGGTCAAAGACTTATAATTTCATTCACCTTCGATCGCACAGGACTTTAACTCATTTACTACTCAAGACAGTGAATCCCACATTAGTAATCATTGAACAATTGCCACTTGTCCTTCTGAACTACACTTTGAGGTTGATCCTATCAAAGGGTGAATTGGATCTAACTACTCTAATAACTTATTCAGTGTCACAAGTCCAATCTCTATGAATCCTTAGGTCTAAGATTCATGCACACTACTATGACCAGTAATTAAATCATTGACAATCACCAAGTAAATACTCATGTGATTGAATTACGGCGAGCCGTGTTTGAATATATCAATTCCATTGATATATCCAAGGCACAAGCTCCCACCATCTAAAGTGACCGACTGACACTCCTTGTCAAAGTTTACGTTATACAAGTCTGATCATAATACTCAATTAAGACTCTTCGACTTGTGAATTCTAGTTGAAGTAATCAAGGAACTGACACTTCTAGTTTCATTCTTCTTGAACCATGAGGAGTAGAAGCTCCCTCTTGATTACTCTGGACTTATTTGTTCAATACTTATATTAATGCCATCAAGATTGATATGAACAAAACAAATGCCTTTATTAAATAAATGAAAGTTTGTACAACATAAAACTGAATGCCCTAATACTCTAAATTTTTATGGCATGGAAGTCATAAACCTAACAGTATGGGTAAAATCGTCACAAAGGGGCCAAAGTGCTACAAATCGCATAGATTAGGGGGTAGTCCGCTTAGATCTTAAATTTCTTATATTTTCAATTTTTTTTAAATTCAAATATTCTTAATTTTCTAAAAAAAATGACAAAATAAAAAGAATTCAAAACATCAAAACAAATTTGAGGAAAAAAAAACAAAAAGAGAAAAATTCAGAAATAATCATTAAAATTTTAAAAATTTTAGAAATAAGTCAAAGGAAAAAAAATAGTAAATTCCGAAAAACAATTCAACTAAATTTCAAAAAAAATAAAAACGTTATAAGAGAAAAATTCAAAAGTTGAAAAATTCAGAAAAATAAAAAAGGAAATTTTTAGGTTTTTACTAATTTTTTTATTTTCTAAGTTTTTATTTTTATACTTTTTTTTTCTTATTTATTTTCATGTTTCCTGATTTTAGAATTTTGAATTTAATTTCTTCTAAATTTTTTTTATTTTTTAGAATTTGATTAGAATTTTTTGTTTTTTTTATATTTTTCTAGATACTCCGGCTTTTTTTTTTTGGTTTTTTCTGATATTTAAGATCAAAGCAGACACCCCCCTAACCTATGCAGTTTGTAGCACTTTGCCCCTTCAATGACAATTTTACCCTTAGATTCACTGAAATATTCCCTAAGATTCTGTCGGATCCGGTTAAGTGCACACTCTTGAAACGTTAGGGTGTCGGGTGCACTTTTCAAAAAGTTAGGGGGCAAAGTGCGAATCTCCCCATAGGTTGGGGGGTGTCTGCAATTATCTCCTTTAATTATCATACTTATGCAGCATTTACATTAATAATATTCTAACGAATCTTGTTAAATAATATGATCAAAACCTATTACAAAAAATATAAAATAATTATGACTTGGAAGAAAAATAATAATCAAATCTCATAAAAACTTCATTAAAATAAAGTGTACCACAAGTTTAGTAAAAATCATTTGTGTGGTTGGGGTGAATGGTTTGTAGGTGTGGACCAACTTGAAATATTATTTTTAAATAATAAAAATTTTAAATGTATCAAAAAAATATTATTCAAAATTTTGGGAAATTTTCAGCTTCGGACTAAATTTCGATGGATATTTAACAAAAGTGTTTTAATGGTATTTTTATGTTTCGAGAAATTTTGGGTTTCGGACTAAATTTCGAAATAGTTTGTAAAATGGGATCGAATAGATATTGTTTCAAGATGTAAGGGCATTCTTGTCACACATTTGATTTAACACTAAAGATAGAGCTCCTATAGTAATTAATGGAATATCAATATCATTCCATTAACTGATATTGGAACTCCACTTTTATTTCTCTGTTTAGAAAAATGACGACAATACCATTTATTTACAAATAAAAGTCTAAAAATTTAGGGAACTGATATTAGTAGGGCTATTGATCGGTCGGTTTTTTAACCGAACGAAACCGAAATTTTGGTTTTTTCAAAATTCCGGACAGAAAACCGAACCGAAAATCAATTCGGTTTTCCTTGGTTCAGTTAAACCGAACTTGGGACAATTTTTTATTTTTTTGGCTACTTCTTTTTCAAAAAAAAACCGCTACTTTTGAATGTTGGCCTTTTGAATAAGTTAGTGAAATAAATTTAAACAATGAAACCCATACTAATACAATATAAGTTAAATCATACAAAACCCAATTAAAAGTTAAAACTCATACAAAATCAATTAAAAGTTTAAAACCATATAAAGAAAATAGAGAAAAAAAATTACAGAATAGAGAACAAGGAGCGGCCTGCGTGGTGTCCGATTGAGGTTCTGAGTGCAGCCGCGGTGATCTAATGTCTGTGAGGCACTGTACCGGAGCCGTTGGCAGAGTTAGAAGGCGTAAGAAGTCTGGTTAGCCATTTGAGGCAGAAGCAGAAAGTTTAGGCAGAAGAGCATGGGAGGGTTTGTCCGTTTGAGTTCTGTTTCTGCTTCTGTGCTGCGTGACTTATCTTTAGAGAAAGAAAGGGTTGAAAGTGGCAAGTGTTAAACACGTATTTTTACTTTTATCCTATATAAACTTATTATAAAATATTAAAAAATATATATAAAAGAAAATGGATTGGTTATCTGTTCGGTCCGGTTTAACTGAACCTAAAAACCAGATTGAACCGAAAACCGAAAATCCATTTTTGTTTGAAAAGAAAAACCAAAAACCGAACCAATTTGGTTTGGTTTTTGGTCGGTTCGGGCGTTCCTGTCAATTTGTGAACACCCTTAGATATTAACACTCTTAAAATAATATTGGCACTCCACTTTGAATTTTTTCTTAAACAATTGACATTATTGCCCATGAGTTCATGAAATAATTTTGTTGTACTTTATATGACAAATATAATTCTAATTAAGAACACTTTAATTATGATAAAATAGAATAATGTATTTATCATTTTCCAATAAGAGTCAATTACTACTTTTGTTATTTTCTAATACTGGACTTAATATTTTATACTCTAAATTATATTTTACTAATAAATTGTATAATTTTTCGACCACTTCACTCATACATTTTACGACATGTTAAATTTTGTAACAATGGAGCAAAAAAGAAATTGGGGAGTTGCTTTCTATTTATTGAAATACTAGAATATGTGATATAAAAGTACGAGACAAATTTTAGAATTTAATTTGATACACAACCCCGTCTAAGTGATAATTTTCTCCTCTATGTTTCGCAAATATAAGCTTTATATTAAAATATAAGATTTTATGAAGATCAAAAGCACAAAGATAGTAAAAAACATTTTTGTGCTAATTTATCAAGGATTTAACATTTATAAGATAAATAATAGAATAAATATTTATTCAATATCTTCATTATAAAATAATACAATATTAGCTTTTCATTAATTTAGGGGTAATATTGTCAAATGTTTAAGATTAGAGTTAAATTGGAGTGCATTTATTATTATTTGGAGTGTCAATATCAATTCCCAAAATTTTATAAAACAAATATGTATTTTGATAAACAATTGAATTTTTGTACCTCACATCACTACTACAGACGCTATAATAGGGCTTAGGCCTATTATAATGGTTAAAAACTGTTGTAATAAGTCCCCTATTACCGCGGTTCAAGATAAAACCGCTGTAATAGGTACCTCTATTACAACGGTTTTATCTTGAACCGATGTAATAGGGTTTAGTTTTTTGTTTTTGTTTTTTGTTTTTTTTTTGCAAACCCTATTCCAGCTGTTCTGTCCAGAACCGCTGTAATAGGGTTTACGGGTTTTTTTTGATAATTTATTTTGACCCTATTACAGCGGTTCTGATGTAAACTGCTGTAATAGGTAATTTTTTTTTCCTACTAGTTTGGAACCTTCCTATACAGTATTTAATAAACCAAAACAAACTAGTTGCACAGTAAAACAAATTCAACATAAATAACAACAACCCAAAACCTCAATATAACCAATTCTTTCCTCCAACAAATGATCATGTGTTAATTTACAATCAACTAATTAAATTACTCACAATTTAAATACAACAAATCAAATCACAATTTACAACAAGTCACAATGTACAAAAAATACATTACCTAATTTCTAAGGAGCATCTACGATAATGTGTTGTGCCACTTCGCAGCGTACTTCATCAATTTGCTCTTGAGTATAGAAGGATTGAGAATCATCAAAGTACTGCAAGATATACATAGAGATTGCAAACCCAAATGGCGTTTCAGTTACCTAACAAAGATTTAATAACTTCAAAAGGGAAAGAAATTAAGTATTAATTAGGATAATACATACCGCTGTTAGGATTATAGATTGTCCGAAGCTAATAATCTCCTTCATGCATCTCACAACAAAGTAGCTACAATCCCACTAGTTTGTCTGCCGGGGGCACTACAAAAGTAATCAAAGTTGTATTTAGAACACTAACTTCAATACGAATAATCTCTTGAAACTAGAAAACGCTAACCTTTATTTTAATCCATTTACAGGCATTGTTTTTGGATTTCTTGAAATGGTTATTGCGATTTGCACGAAATATGAGCACAGCTCTGTAAAAAAAATACAAAAAACAAGGAAATGTGTCAAAAACAAGCCATTATGTGAATTCTAGGAAAATATATACACTTTTAAAAAATATTAAATATAATGGACACATTGATTGAATGAAAAACTTACTGATTGATTTTTTCTATCATCTCATCTCGGTAATCCGACTCACCATGCAAAGAATCCAGATAGTAAACGACCTCTTGAAATGGATCAATCGCAAGCAACAACCAATGTCCCCTAAAAAGCATTCAAAAGATAAGTTCAAAATTTATTTTGCTTACCTAGTTTTACAAATTAAAGTTGAGTCTTTAGTAGCTCACCCGGTGTGATAAGGTGCAAGAAATAACTTATTCATTTGTGCACTCTGTATCATAGCACGTGCTATGTACTGCACTTGTTCAATTTGCGTGCCTGTTCCTGCAGATATAGAATGTGGGCTAAGGAACACGAAAAAAACTTCTTTCCCTTCGGGGACCACGCACTTAACCCACAAAAACCTAAATTGAGCATAAAAAATAAATTTCGAGTAACGAAAATAATCATAGTTTAGATGCAATAAAATAACTAAAAAACTTACTTTATGTACACTGAAATGAGAGAGGCTCCTATCTCTTCTTAACGCAGAAGGTGATATATCTCTTCCTTCCTAATATACTCTGGGAATGCCAAATTCATAATTCTTTCCTCGATGTCTATAGTGATCTGGTCATTAATAGACATCTTTTTCAGGTACTTTCCTAGAAATAAAAGGTCATAAGGGAGTCCATCTAGTAAAAGATCTGCACATCTGTCACCTTCACGTGCAAGCTTGGCTACCTGAGGTTTTGGTTTGATAGCTAAGTGCTTCGACATCCCTGATTTCTGGTTTCCAAATGATTTGGATGGTCCAAGAGACTGTTTAAGCAAAGAAAATAAAACGTGAATGTTACACACCAAAGTATATTTAGTAACCTTAAACAATTGTTATAATTTATTAATGACTAGATATTAATTACATACCAGTGCATCAGTGACAATGACAAGACTCGTTAGCCAAGCAACCAAGGTACCCAAAACATTAGAAATGGTGAGCACTTCATCATTGGAAGGGACAGGTGGGGGTGTATCCACCTCAACTGCAATGTCAATGCGCACTTTCACAAAATTGGTGGCTAATGGACGGTTGTGAAGTATTCTATCCCTCACCACTTGATTGTACATCTGTTCTTTAGCCACCACACGATATGACGTTGTTGAAAGTGCTAATTGACATGACACGATAACCTACATATATACATATATACAACATTATATTAAAAAGTTTTGTGTGTTTTACAGAAATAGAGAGTTGCAAGTTACATGATCAATAACCAAGTTCAAATCATTACCTTGGGAAGTATCTTAACTGGTTCTGGGCAGCTATCTTTAAAAAAAATCACCTCATCTTCATGTGGCTGATGTGATTTAGACGCTTCCATATCATCAATCCGGCGTTGCATGGTAAACATTGATTCGGAGAGGTTCTTCACCAAGTTTCTCAAGCTCTCCATTTCTTTAGAAGGCTTTGGATCCGTAAAGTACTCTCTTTGTGAGACCTCAAAGCCAACACCCCTAACGCGACCCGGATGCTCCTTCTTTTTAAGAGTTTTAGCCAATAGATCATCTCGTCTCCTCTCATTTCCACTATAGTTAGTACTCTCTTGTGAAATACTCTCCTGTAATATTACATTTAAGAAATAAAAAAAATTAGTGACTTTGTTCTTTAAATAGTATTTCAAAACAAACATACAACACATTATAGAGCTAAAATTGCAAATAACTCACCATTTTATTCATTACTCTTCTAACATTGGCGTTATCAGTTTCATTTGTTTTATCGGAACGCGCAATCCTCCACACGAGTGTTCGTGTCACCTCTGTGCAATCGGACCCCGCATCCCTTCTTCTATTTATCTATATTTTGATTATAAAATACATATTTATTAACAAGGAATGTTTACTAAAAAAATTGTAAGGATTCGCTGCTAAATGAAGTATGTACCTCAATTTGCTCCACAAGAGCATGTCCAAGACGTGAACACCTGTAAGGATATTCAGGTTTCTTTGCTCTTTTCTGATTTTCCTTATTTAGTTGCTATTTATTACATAATCAAAGTATTAGTTAAATATAAATGCAATAACCAAAAAATGAAACCGTAAATTAAAATGACTACCTGAAACTCTTCACTTAGGCGAAGATCTACAAATGCCGTCCAATCGGCTTAAGGTATCTCATATTGTGAGGGTGGGTTATAATTAATGTTCCCGTCATCAACCTGAACCCACACTCTGCTCAAGTAGCTCCTGAAGTTACGTGTTAGCTTCCCAGCTTTTGCTAGTACGTACTTTTTTCTACTTTCATCATTATCAAATTCCAACAACAAAAAATATACAACAAATTATATATGAAATTATAATTTAGAGAAAATTAAATTAACAAAAAATACACTAACAATTAGAAACATGATAATATCTAAATTACCTTTATGTCATCCCAAATTACTCTTTTTGTTGGTGACGGGACTTTTTGCCAATCATTGATGGTAATCGACACCTTCTGCCAAGTCAAGACTCCTATATAACCAACAAATGTTGATTTGTTTGGGTCAACTACTTCTCCTCTGTCATTCCAGCCGACAGGTAGCCTTATGCCTTTACTTCTGGCATTGATAACGTTTTTCATAGCCGTGACACCTTTTCGTATCTCCTTTTCAGCACGACTATATGATCCACGCACATCATCCTCAGAAAAACTACCAGTAGGATCTGAAGCCATCGACCTACAAAAGCGAAAAAATACAGAAGTTAGATTCATCTAAATTTGGCAGATTCATTTGACAATAATAATTTTAAAATAAATGTAATAAATTAGATTAATTCCCATTATTGTAAAAAAAATTTGGCAGAGTAACGGCGCAAAAAATTTGTACCAAGTTCTCGACTTAATCTTCCCCCAAACTTGCAACAAAAAAAATTGGATCTTTCAACCACAACAAACCCAACAACTACAAATATTGATCACCAGTTGGATCACATAAATCACATAAAAATAAAAATGAAGTATCATATTTCCAGCAACTATTTTAAATATTGATCAGCAGTTGGATCACATAAAACATCATATTTTCAACAACTACAGATATTGATCACCAGTTGGATTACATAAATAAAAATAATTAAAAATACAAATAAAGCATCATATTTCCACCAACTAAGTGTAAATATTGATCACCAGTTGGATCACATAAATCACATAAAAATACAAATAAAGCATCATATTTCTAGCAACTAAGTATAAATATTGGTCACTAGTTGGATCACATAAAACTTCATATTCTAGCAACTAAGTATAAATATTGATCAAAAAATAAATCTATCATACAATTATCAAATAAGTTCAAATTCCTTTCATCGTTTTCTTCTTGTCGTTGACTTAGCAGTCTTTTGCTTCCCATTGGTATGACCATTTTTTTTAGTACGCCGACGAACTGATGGATTAATTCATATCCCCTCTTAGTGATCTTGTCACATATACAATTCATCATCACTTATATCCAAGTCATCGTCACTATTAATTGATTGTGAATCACCTAAGATAGGATTTTCTCCATCATCTTCACTTTCTTCATAATCATCATCAATAAAAGTATCTTTGTTTGCCGATAAAACAATGGACCACCTCTTATCAATAGGATCGGTGACAAAAAATACTTGCCTAGCTTGTGATGCCAAAATGAAAGGTTCATCTTTGTATACCACCCTTTCAAGGTCTACCAGAGTGAAGCCTATTTCCTTATTTTGGACACCATTTTTATTGTCAATCCACCTACACCCAAATACATGCACCCGAAACCAACTATAATCCAGCTTCCATATACGTTCAATCACGCCATAATATGATAAATCGACATAGATAGGGTTATTATCTTTCTCACATGAGATATGCATTGCTTGAGCTACAAGACTCACTCCACTATTCTGCATTGTACTTTGTTCATCTTGGTCTTTTGTATAGAATGTGCAACCATTTATACGATAACCTGAAGAACAAAATACTAGATGTCCGGACCCATCGACAGCCGTGTCAATTTATCTGAAACTGAAAGTGGATTCTCTTTCTGTTTCTCTTCAATATGCTTTCAAAACCAATCGATGAAACTCTTGTTATTCTCTCTTAAAATCCAGCTCTCATTTTTAATTGGATTGAATCTCCTAAGTTGGTCCTTGTGCTCTTCAACATATAGGTTAACCTCATCGGTGTTGTGGAGCACATATAGATGTGTCTGCTCCCTTTGTGTGCAAGAAACACTAACTAATTGCTTTCCAATTACGCTTTTTCCTGCTGTTCTCCCTCCCACAACATGAGACTTTGGAAGTTCTGCAACATTAGAATCTGCCAGATACTCTGTGAAAAATGTAATGGCTTCATCAACTATGTACCGTTCAATAATGCAACCTTCCGATCGACTACGATTTTTCACGTAGCCTTTCAATACCTTTATATAACGCTCAGCTGGATACATAGATCTAATAAAAGCCGGTCCACATAGTTGTGTCTCTCTAGCTAAGTGAATAGGTAGGTGAGTCATTAGATTAAAAAACGCGGGTGGAAAATACATCTCAAACTCACAAAAAGTGATGACAATTTGTTTTTGGAGTGCAGGAAATAGTTCAGGATCAAACACCTTGCTCCACATTGCTTTGAAGAAGAAACACAATCTAGTTATTGTGTCTCTCACCTTTTGTGGAAAAATGGCCCGTATTGCATATGGTAGCAAATGATCCATGATTACATGACAATCATGAGTCTTCATGTGCTTTAGCTTCAAGTCCTTCATTGATAAAAGACTGCTAATGTTTAAAGAATACCCTTTTAGAATTTCCACTCCATTAAGAAACTCACACAACGCAATTTTTTCTTTCCTGGATAGAGTGTGAGCTGCTGGAGGCAAATAAGTACGTTTTCCCTTATTTATTAGTGCCAATTTACCTCTTATCCTCATTTCAACCAAGTCTAACCTTGCCTTTACACCATCTTTCGTCTTTCCGCGCACATTTAGAAGTGTGCCAATGATACTATCAAATACATTTTTTTCAATATGCATAATATCAAGAAAATGTTTAACATGTAAGGACTTCCAATATGGTAACTCAAAGAAAATTGACCTTTTTTTCCACCCAATTTTTGCAAGGCCACCTGCAAGAGTCTTTCCAAATTTGATATCCAAGTCTTTTACATTCTCAAACACCTCTTCACCAGTCAAGCATTTAGGAGCTTGACCTTCTTCTATATTCCCATTGAAAGCTTTCTTCTACCGACGATATCGATGGTTCTGATTCAGCCATCTCCGATGCCCTTGGAATGCATATTTCTGAGAGTGTGGAAATCGATTTTGATCTGTACTCTTGACACTCATAGGGCATCCACATTGGCCATGTACACCATATGCCTTGAGATTTGCTCTTTCCAGAAAATTATTGATTGTTCCAAATAACAAGACTCTGAGATTGAAACTTTCTTCTCTGAACCCATCATATACTTGAATACCGGTCTCCCACAACACCTTCAAATCCTCAATTAAAGGAGCCAAGTAGACATCTATATCATTTCCAGGTTGTTTTGGCCCAGAAATGAGTATAGGCATCATTATATGCTCTCGCTTCATGCATTGCAATGGGGGTAGGTTGTAGATCATCAAAATCACCGGCCATGTACTATGTGAGCTACTTTGCAAACCATGTGGGTTCATGCCATTTGTAGCCAATACAAGGCGCAGGTTTCTTGGTTCTTCACCAAATTCAGGGAAATCATCATCAATCTTTTACCATTGAGGAGAATCTGAGGGGTGTTAAATCTTGTCAACTTCAATCCTTTCTTCAAGCTTTCTATCAGCATGCCATGTCAAGTCCTTGGCAAACTCTTGACTACTGTACATGCACCTAAATCTAGGTACTATTGGCAAATACCAAATTGTTTTGATAGGAGAAGATCCATTCTTCTTGTATAGTGAGGCGCCACATTTTGGACACTCCTTCAATGATGCATAGTTAGTTCTAAACAATATGCAATTATTGAGACAAGCATGTATCCTCTCATATCCCATGCTAATTGAGATTAACATCCATTTAGCCTCATAAGTATGATTGGGTCACACATTATCCTCGGGTAGCATGCTTTTTAATAGACCATGTAAGTCTGTGAAACTCTTATCACTCCACCCATTGTTGGCTTTTAACTTGTATATACAGCGGTGTTTTTGAATCACTTATCAAATTGTCAAGTATTTTAGGACAATTTCGAAAATCCTCCTCAATCACATTTATCATCTCCTCCAAACGCTCAGGCTCATAATCATTCATGTTGAAATCCTGTGATGGATATGATGTACCACCCAAATCATCAAACGTGACACTACTTTCACCATGTCTTGTCCAATGTGTGTAGCTTTTATCAATTCCATTACACACCAAATGATCTTCCAATTCACGTGGACTAATTCTCTTTTCAAAACAACAACGTAGACACGGGCAAGTGATCCTAGTCCGATCTGGTGCATGCTCAATCACAAACTTGATGAACTCTTTCACCCCTTTCTCATACTGTTTCGACATACGATCCCCTAAAATTCAACTTCGATCCATCTTGATTCTGAATTAATTAAATTAAATAATTTTAACATCAGTTGATAATTGAATTAATTACATAATTTTAATTTTAATTTATTTTCCATTATTCATGAAAAAATTTGGCAGAGTAACGATGCAAAAATTTCTACCAAGTTCTCGACTTAATCTTCCCTCGGGTGGGTTGCAACCAACAAAATTCGGATGTTACGATCCGCTAAAATCCAACTTCGATCCATCTTGATTCTGAATTAATTCAATTAAATAATATTAACATCGGTTGAGTTGAATTAATTAAATAATTTTAATTTTAATTTATTTCCATTATTCTAGAAAAAATCCGGCAGAGTAACGACGCAAAAATTTCTACCAAGTTCTTGACTTAATCTTCCCCCAAACTTGCAACCAGCAAAATTCGTATCTTTCAACCACAACAAACCCAACATTCTAATCTTTCACCCACAAAAAACCCAAAATGTCGATCTCACTATACGAAAATATAAATCATCAGTTGGATCATATAAAACATCATATTTCTAGCGACTATAAATATTGATCACCAGTTGGATCACATAAAAAATAAAACTACAAATAAAGCATCATGTTATAAATATTGATCACCAGTTGGATCATATAAAACATCATATCTCTAGTAACTACAAATATTGATCACGTAAATCACATAAAACTACAAATGAAGCATCATGTTATAAATATTGATCACCAGTTGGATCACATACATTACATAAAACTACTAATAAAGTATCATGTTATAAATATTGATCACTAGTTGGATCACATCAAGCAAATCTTGAGAATTACTTATACCACAAAATTTTCCTCATATTTATCTAAAAACATTATCTCAAATATATACACATACACCCACATATACACAAATAAACATACATCCACACATACACAAATATACATACACCCACATATACACAGATATACATACACCCACACATACAAAAATATTTATCTAAACAACTTACCCCAAATTCGCACAAACTAAATGGTGGTGGTGGTGGAGGCGGCGGCGGAGCTATATATATATATATATATATATATAGAAAAAATGAGACAGAGTTATATATATATATATAGAGAGAGAGAGAGAGAGAGAATATATACATATATATACACACACATATATATATATAGAGAAAGAAAGAGAGAGAGAGAGACCGAACGGTGGTGGTGGAGGCGGTGGCCGAACGGCGGGAGTTGTGCGACTAAGAGTGAGAGAGAGTAGAGAGAGTTATCGAGTAGAGAGAGAGAGAGAGAAAGAAAGCGAGAGAGAGAGAGAGAGAGAGAGAGTGGTGGTGGTGGAGGCGGCGTCGAGGTTGGTGGCGGTGGTAATGGTGGTGGTGGTGGTGGTTGATAGAGTTAGTGCCGCGTGCCAATTATTTGGGCGCCATTCTCGAAACACTCTATGACAAATCTTACTATAATAAGTCAAAACATTTATGGCATTCTTTGTTCTTAAATTGTTATTATATGCTTAGAATGAAGTCCCTTGAATCACACATGACTATGAGACATCATCGGACATCGGAAATGATGATGATGGATTATGTCTCCAAGGTCGAGATTCTTAAAAGGTTCCAATTCTGAGATGAGTCTGTCAAGAAAAGGGATATTGACAAAGACTCAAAGGACATGCTTATGTATATAGTTCTTAGAGAACATGCCTCGTTCGATAGGCATAGATGTACACGAGGGTTCTCACTTGGATAATGAGTAAACTGAACTACCACGCCAGGAAATTCATACAATGGTTATCGAAAATGGAATTTCCTATAATCACATAGGCATAAGAGTAATCCTTTTGAACCTGAGGTTCCATTGTCACTTTGAGCATAGTCGACTATTCTTTGATTTATCTCATGATTCCATCGCGAGACGTCATATGGGATATCTTGGGTATAGTGTGATTATGCGTCTAAGTACATGAGAGGCTAAGATGGATTCCATCACTGATTTAGCAAATCAGACATTTCCTACGTATTGCTTAATGAATCGATTCAAGGAATCTTTGCGCAAAGTATGGCAATCCAAAGAGGCGGAGTGTTTCCTCGTTTGGATGGCATGAATCGATATCATGCAATAAACGAGACATAGTGATTGGGTCGTAAGAGTTTTGACTAAGCCATTACTCGAGATTCCAATCCGGAAAATTTGATGGAGGGATCTTACTTATGCGAGGATCGTGGTTATGATAGGTTGAGTATCTTGACATCGTTTGTGTCTAGGTCTTCGAGGCCCGTTGCTAAACAGTAACCTCGATTTGTAGGTACCATAATATTGAGGGAAATGATACATGGTTTGAGTAAATCAATAAAGATTTAATCTAGTAATTTCTAAATATAGAAAGGTACAATGACACTTTTAGAAAGTGTAGTTACTACTAGAACATGAACGAACCTAAGGGGTCACACACTTACTCCTGATGTTCCTGCTTACAAGATATGATAAATCAACTTTGGAAGTTGAGGTAAATTGGGCAAGTCTAGTACTTACCTAATTTGGAATATTAATTAATTGATGGGAGATCAATTAATTAGACTATCTAATTAATCAAGGAACATTAATTAATTAATGGACTTAGTAAAGTCTAAGGGTTTTATTAATTAGTAGACTTGGTCGAAAATTAAATTAAATTAATAAATAATTGGGCTAATAATAATTAAGGTTGGACTTTAATTATTACGTAGTATTTAATTAAATGGTTGGATTATTTAATTAAATAGGAGTTAAGAATTAAATCAAGTAAGATAAAATTCTTGGACTCCAACATGAAGTGGGGGTGTACGTACATGGGCGAAAATTAGGAGAGGATTAATTCCTCTCCAAGTCTTGATCAAGATGGTATCAAGGAATTATTTAGGAGACGGAGAAAAGAAATTAGTTGACTTGTTGACTAAGTTCCTTGTTTCTAGGAAATTCCTTAAAAGAGTTTATGTAGGATTAGATGAATGTCAAATCTTAGAGATTTGATTTCATTTTTTCTTCCAAGTAAACTAAACCTAGGAATCTCTCTATAAATATATGTGTTAAGAAAAACACACACATGTTTTTTTAAAGAGTGAAATTTTCGTTCACCCTAGAGAGAAAAAGAGAGAAATTTTCATCTTCTATTTTCTCCAAGAAACTCGCCCCTAACCATTTATTTCTAGACAAGGTTTTGCTCATGTGTTGAGATTAACCTTTCACATAATATTCCAACCTTCATATATTAAGCCTAGATTAGGAATAATTATATAGGTTAGCACCATGTATATAATTATTGGGAACTATACGGAGATGTGAAAACATATTAGAGGCGAGACATTTGGATCGCTTGAAGATACAAGGAACAAATCAAAACTTGGGATTTAGAGATGGCAGACGGCTTCTCTGTAGAATTCGATCAAGGGAGTATTTGTTCTGGTTGAAAAGATCAGAATCTTGTACGAGGAAAAAAGCGCGAAAGGTATTTCGCGTAGTTAGTATTTTCTTCGTTATATTAGCTTGATTAAACCGGCCATTAATCTTGTTTTGGGGTAGAATTATTTAAAATTTTATATTCCGCTGTGCTAACCTACCCTGGGAATTACCCAACCCAACAGTGGTGGGGTGGGTTGTTGCTGGTGGTGGTGGTGAATAGTGAGAGAGAGTTGAAAGAGAGGGGTGGGGTGTGAAAATTGGGGGGGGGGGGTGAAATTTGGGAGGGGGGAGGGCGCGGGTTTTTAGGTTAAAAAACCCGCCACCAATTACAGTGGTTCGGGTCCGAACAACTGTAATAGGCATATAGTTTTTTTATTGCCTATTACAGCGGTTTGGGTTCGAACCGCTGTAATAGACTTTTTTATTTTTTTTTATTTTTTTTGTGCAGCGGTTCAGTCCTGAACCGCTGTAACAGGTAGTTTACAGCGGTTCCTTTCTAAACCGTTGTAATAGGTTAAAACCAAAATACCCTATTACAGCGGATCATTGAGAACCGCTGTAATAGGTACCTCCGTTCAGCAGTTTTACCAAAACCGCTATAATAGTGTATTTTTGTAGTAGTGCATATTTTTATTTTCCACCATGAACTTTTTTACCGCATATATTTTTAATTCCCACTGACGTTTTTTATAGGGTGATATTAAACTTCCCTCTTAAATTTGTCTAGAGAATATGCATTTGGATTGCACAATGGTTTAAAATATATGTTTTTATTCAAGAATAAGATTATACAACGTAAACATTAATTAAATCATTATAAAAGAAAATATTTTTTTTAACTTTTTGAGTGTTCAAATATGAGATATTCATATACTTTATTTATTTAATGCATGTTTAAAAAGCAATAACTCCTTCTATCATTGTTGTTTTTATTTAATAGAGAAAAGGTTAATTTGAGTATTTTTTTACACGTAATTATTATTGATATATTTTATTGAAAGAACAAAAATTTGAAGTTGATTACTCGATACTAATATGCAGTCAATGTAAATAGACTTTAAGTTAAATTCAAGTTTTTGTTGTTTAGTATTATAATTGTTTTTTAAAATTTAACATATAATGTTATGTTTTGGATGATGCTTTATATTTTTTTAAAGGGAAAGCGGTATTTTATTTTATCCAATAAAAAGTTTATGACATCAAGAACAATACAATTCAGACTGTGTCTAACGATGTAGTAAAGAACACTTGAAGCACCAAATATCGGGATTCTTCAAAATAATAAATCTTAAGAACTAACAAACGAGCCTAAGAAAAGTTTTGTGCAACTCCTATTCAAGGAGAGACGAACTCTCATTTAAGAAAGAAAATAAAATACTAAACAAAATATCTAAAATGCTATATGAAAGCTTATGTATCACCGGTCTTCATCTCGTCAAACTTGTCTATGTCTCGTTAGATTTATATCCGTCTTGTCAGATTTAAAGATGTGATTTACAACTTGAAAAAGGGTGGTCCAACCCAACCCGTCGGCAATGGTTGTAATAACAGTGGTGTATTAGACTACTGCTTCGCCAAATAATTGCCGGTGGAGAAAAAAAAAAGAAGATTAATGTTAGGGTTTAGAGAGAGATGGGAAGACAGAAGCTGTGGTTGAGATTTATACTCTATATTTTAAATGAACTAATTTCACTTTCCCCTTTCCACTTTGCTCCACTAATTCAAGATTCAAACAGAATTTGCAAAGAATTGATAATCTATTTCTACTTTCTTTACTATAATTTTCAAATTCAAACAATCCTAAATCTCTAGAATAATCCTAACGTTTAAAATGATTTCCACTTATTCTGCAAATTAATCCCAATCTAGTTGAAAAAGTTTAAATTTTACATAATTTCTTCGACAATCAGATATCAAAAATCTTTTGAAAAATTAGGTCTGAAATGAAATTGGGTCATTAGGATACGTTCTTAGCACATCTTTCCCTATTTTACTATTTCTTTTCGCATTATTCTTCAGATTATCTCAGCTTCCAATTTCAAAAAAATGTAAATTTTTGGGAGTATATAGCAAGCAAAATTTGAGAAACAGATAAAATAAAACTAAAAGCAACATATAACGAAGTTCTACATAAAATTGAAAATAGAACTGAAACACAAATAAAACTTGCCTGACATTCATCGATCGAGGTTCCCAGAATAATTCTGTGGAAAGGATATTTTCGTTCAAATTTCTCGTTAGTATCTCTATATTGTAATTTATGAATTGTTGCTTTGGAATATAATTGTAAACGAAAATACTGCTTGCTTCTTTACTTGTTCAGTTGTTGATTTTTGGGGTGAAAGGCATATTCTCTGTTCTTGAAAAGATACAGATTATGCCAACACAAGTTGGCTCAATTGGTAACGACTGACTACTTCCTCTCAAAAGGTTGTGTATTCATACTGACGTTAGGATAGCGTTGGTGAACGATCTGTAAGTACCTCTACAAGCAACATAAGGTCCCGGAGGCATACCCTGTCCCTGGTAGGTAACCGAAGCCGACCATCCCTAAATTTTTGTTAGTAAAAAAAAAAACAAACATATGAATTATGTTATCAAAAATGGCTTGTATTGTTACATAAGTGACAAATAACATCCAAACTAATTTGTTTAATAAAAAAACATAAATATACTTTTAATATAATTGTCATGAGATATCTCTTCATTTATTTTCCATTTTTAGGTTTTTTTCAATTCAAGACAAAATGGGATACCCTAAATATCTAGTTTGACAAACTTGGGTTGATAGTCATAATCTTGAGCCATAAAGACCCTATCTAACTCCATAAGGGAGGGGAGAGCCACACAACTTATGACAGCTTAGATTCGAACCCAGAACCTCTCACATGAAGTAGAAGGTGGATACCACTAGACCAACAGGTCTTGGGTTCCTTTTTTAGTTTTTAAATTATAAAATCTAATGTAGATCTATACTCATACACATAGTAGATTATAAACAATTTTGTTATGTAATTTTGTTTAAAAATATGTGTGACACACCCGTAATTTTTAGCTAAATCATTGGGGCTTGAAAGATATCGATCGTGTTACATTATGTGTTATTTGAAGCTAAGATTGGGAAGTAAGGCCCAAAATCAAAGGATTCAAAGGAAAACACATAAGTCACCAAAATGGGATAGCCCACAATGGAGTCAATGGATAGCTGGATAGGACAAGTGGAAAGCATAGCGAATCAGGGGATCAAATGATCTCCATATCCCCCATGAAGAGAAAACCAATCAACTCCTACTGGGGGGGAATCGGCCTTAGGCCCTATTTTTATCAAAGAAGTCATCTTTTTAATTTTTAGATTCACTCTTGATAAAAATCCTACATGGCTGTATTTTCTCAAGAATGCAATGAAATAATAAAAGTCTTTCCCTTTCTTCGTTATTATCTCTCTCTTATATCCATATTCGTCTTTAGATTTTAGATTTCTCGCATTTATTACAAATATAGTCGTGTTTGAATTTCACGAATTCTTGGCGTAAATTTCGAACCGCATCAAGTGGTGTTGTTTGTGGAAAATTTTGAGCCAGAGACATCGGCTCATGATTTTGTCAGTCCAACTGGCTTTGATTGAATCCAAGACCCATAGCTTTACTTATGATTTTTGCACCGTAGCTGGGCAGCCTAGTTCGCGGCCAAATCCAGCGTCATATTCATGAGCACTTTCGGGCCTTTATACTTCCGAATTAAGTCTGGACGTCTTCACAATAGTTGTTGTTCTTTCTCTTGGATTTCCATCCATAAAAGAATAACAGAAAACGGAGGTAGGTAGCTTTTGATAGGCTGATTTTTCCTGAACAACAAGAAATTGCCTGATTTGGTCAAAATACTTTAAACGGTTTCTTCTCAAGAAACCAGGCAGGTGACTCAATCAATAGTGTATGATAGGCAACATGAGGCGCGAAGGGTAGCTAGTTCAGCCACTATAACTGGCGTACTTTTTTGGCCCCGTTGTTTTCAGGACAATATTGATGATGACTTAAGATTTCCTGGTTCTACTATTCCCGGACCAGTCTTGACAATGACTCTAGATCTCTCTGGTTTCTCTATTTTTGGGTTGGTGGTAAATGTAACTCTTGATATTGTTGAAGTTATCCTTCCACCAGTGGGCCTTGAGGCCACCTTGGGGGAGAATCCACACGTCGAGGAAGAGATACCAGTAGTAGTGCAGCTAGCACCCTCACGGTTACCGCCTAGTGTTCTACCTAATGAAATTACCCAACCGCTAGCTGACCAATGGGGTCATTTGTTTGCAAATACCATAATAGCAACCCTCTAGAAGGGCGGGTCTTAAATTAGGACATGTGCACCTGGGACTATCTCATTAGTACTCCTGCCAACTATCGTGCCAATAATCCCATCAATTTTCCCTCTAGCTATCTCGGAGGTCTCTCTTCATCAGCATGTCACCCCTCTAGGTCTAACATTGATGACCCCGCATGCTCATCAGAGCAATCCTTGCTTTATAGTTAGCAATAGAGAGGTATTCTATGGTGCGGGAAGGTCCAATACTATCAATAAGAATAGTAGCATCCCTTCAGCTATCTCGGAGGTCCCTCTTTATCAACTTGCTGCTACCCCAGGTCTGACACTGATAACCTCACAAGCTCGTCAGGGTAACCCTAGCTTCATAGTTAGGGATATCGAGCTATACTACAGCATGGGAGGATCCAACACCCTCAATAGGGATGGTGATATCCTACCACTAGGTATCCCAGAGCACAGAGCTCCTTGGCTACCTCAGGATAACCTGGCTAAAAGGTTTGAGGACACGAGAAAGGAGATGATGGAAATTAACAACGCCTGAGAGGGAATGTGTGAGATCCTCCAAGAGGGGTCCCCTTTGGTCACCACATACTAGCTGATGAACTACTTAATAACTTCCATGCCCCGAACATGTCGGAATATGATGGTACGTCAGACTCTATGGTGCACTTAAGGAAGTTTGAGAATTGTGCACTTCTGCATCAATATTCTTATGGGGTAAAATGTCATGTGTTCTTGACAGCCGTAACACGAGCTGCACATAAGTGGTTTGATTAATTAACCCCAAGTTTTATCCATTCATTTGAAGACTTTAGTTCGATGCTCCTTCACCAATTTTCTAGTAGCAAAAAGTACCAGAAGACACCTTTGAACTTGTTCGACCTGCACTAGGGGTTTAAAGAGCCCCTGTGAGAATATATCTAGAGGTTTAAGGTTGCTGCCCTTGAGATTCCCTCAGCTAGTGAGGACGTGCTGTCTAACCCATTCACTTAAGGTTTGAGTGATGGCGACTTTTTTAGGTCCCTCACTAAGAAGCCAACTACCAGTTTTGATAGGCTCCTGGTTGGGACAGAAAAATATGTAAATATGGAGGAGGCTGCTATGATGAAAGGATCAGGAGCTGGTATAGCCAGGTAAGACCAGCCCCTAATAGACCTCTCACCAAAGACAATTTCTGAGGGGAGCACCAATATAACCTGTGTACGCCTCTAAAAGTAACACATACTCAAATGCTCATGGTTGTAGAGCACAAGAATATCGTAAGGTGGTCTCGAAGCTTTCGTCGAGGACCTGTTAATCTAAAATCTGATAAGTATTACAAATCTCATAAGGAGTATGGCCATGACATCAATACTTTTCGACACTTGTTGAACGAGATAGAGCGCTTGATCAAAAATGGACACTTGCAAGAGCACATATGTTGAGATCATGAGAAGAGCACTAAGCTTTTTGAAAGATGTCGATCACCCATAAGATACCATGATGAAGAAAACAGGCAAGAAAAGGGTCCACAACAGCATCCTTAAGGGACTCTTGGAGCTCATCTTGAGAAGAACTAGCTGGCAAAAGGAGCCAACACCAATCGCAAAGGATTATCAGCATGATATCTGGAGGATTCATTGATGAGGACTCTCACAAAGCTAAACGAGCTCACATCAGAGCTCTCCACGAGTCAACTATTTGGAGATAGCTGAAGAGGTAGCCGCAATAAATACCGAGATGCTCATCCAATTTGGACCGCCAAATGGGCATCAGCTTCACCGTCCATCATGATGCTCTAGCCATCACAATAACAATTACCAATGTGACGTTGGGAAAGTATTCATTGACAGTGGTAGCTACGTAGATGTGTTTTTCAATAAAGCATATAAATAAATGGATCTTGGAGTTATGGAGATGTAATCGGAAGATATGGCTCTCTTTAGTTTCAACAGAGAAATGGTTGCCTATCTTATTGGGAGCTGTGCCATGAAGAAAAAAATAGAATGAGCGAATCCCTATACAACACAATACTAGGAAGGCCTATGTTGAATGTTTTTCAAACAGTTATCTCAACTTGTCATGTGAAGATGATGTTCCCATTCTAAGAAGAAGTTGGTGAAATAAACAGGGAACAATGCGTGTCCCAAAAATGTTATGTGGAAGCTATAAAGACAAGAGAAAGAACGATTGATATAGACTTCGACTGACTTGAAAGGAGAAACACTAAAATAAAGAGGTCATGACGATTAGCAAAGGGAAGAAGGAGATGTGAGCAGTAGCTAAGGTAATGTCAGTGGATGGATCACTCACTGTCAAGCTCGTGTCAGATGATCCCAATAATATTGCTTGAATGGGATCACAGATGGAACACGGGTTTTGATCGCGTGTAACTCATCTGCTCCGAGAACACGGGGACCTTTTCTCTTAGTCAGCTGAAGTTCAAGTGGTCATTGGCACATCAATGGTTGTCCATCACCTCAATGTATTTTAGTCAGCTAAACCTGCTAAGCAAAAAAGCGAGACTTTGGACTTGAGAAGGATAAGATCATAATAGAAGAAATGGTGAAGCACCTTGCAGCAAGCCATATAAGAGGAATAGTTGATAGTTAATGCGGTCCTTATTTTGAAAAGCAAAACTAAGTGGAGTATGTGCATAGACCTTCAGGATCTCTGCAAGGCATGCCTTAAAGACTGATATCCCCAGCTGAGGATAGGTCAATTTGTAGACTGAATGATAAATTGCAAGCTCTTAAATACCATTCTTACTCAGAGGTCAAGAGAAAGTTAGCTTCGTAACTTCCTTAGAAGCGTAGTGCCATGTCGTAAATACCTTCTGGTCTCAATAGTGGAGGCATATATCAACGTGGTTGATCGATAGAACAAACTCATAGTGGTTGAGTACGTCCTTTCTGATATATGGGAGCAGTGTAAATCCTTGAAAGGATCTGATCACAGAACCATTCCATTGTCTAAAATTGGCTGTGAAGATTTTGTCGAATGGGGCGAGAGGAGTCATGATCTTCACCATAATGTTGAAATTATCTTCGCAGTGGCTAGGAGAGAAGTTCAAACAAGATTCTGGATAGCTTCCACTGGTAGACGTTTGAGTAATAAAGTGGAGAGGAGATGTAGAAAATCTGTGCAGCGCTTGACGCAAACACTGCTCAATCTGATGGCGAACGATAGGTAGCTTGAGAACAGGCCCAACTCTCTGTTGACGCTTCTTTAGGCAATACTTGGCGAATCGACGCTTCTTGTCATCCATGCCCATGCCAAAAAGGTGGGGAGCTTTGACCAAGTCTTGAAACATAAACTTGTTGCCAATGTACGCTTCACACCAGTTGACCTCAGTCATGCAGTAATCAGCACATGCATTGAATAAAGCTCGGATGCCCTCATGGTGAATGTCCCTGATGGATACAAAATGGTATCTATCGGTTTGGTAGCTGGCATTCTAGACGCTGTCAAAGTACACATCAGCTTCTTCTTGAATCACATCCGATAGAGACGCTGGACGCTCACCGGTATGAACTCCTTTATCCTTACAAAGACAAAGAGGATGAGCTGAATTCTTATTTTCTTCACTGTTTGCTATATGTGGAAAGTGTGTGTAGCCTTCTCTGTTTAAGAGTTTCTTTGTAGGATTGAGAAATGGAGCAAGGATACGCTCATAAACTCTTATGTTGGAATATCTTAAAGCAAAACCAGTTGGTTTGTTGTGCCCATAATCAAAAAAATAAGCCAGATCCCCATCACATCTTGGAGTTCTACCACCTTATTTTTCTTGTTGGATGGCAAGAGAAGCAGGAATTTGACCAGGAGTCTTACCAAATTGAACAACCAAATAGTATGCTTTCTCGACTGCTGTCAACTCTATGTTAGAAATTGTGTCCCTGATAGTCCGATCAATGTCAATCAGCACGGCTATTTCATTCTCCGCAATGATGTATCTTTCTTCATTATAGCCTGCGGGGATGAAATCTTCTTCAAGCGCTGGAGGCATGTAATTGATCGAATGATCAATTGTCTTCAGTGAGTCCAATTTGAAGAAATGTCTGGGTACTGTAACGTCTTCCGCAATGCTCTGACCTTCTGAGCGTGTTCTGTTATGACCTGGATGGTAGTTGATGATTGAACCTCTTTGGTGGCAGGTTCCTCAACGTCTCATATAGCAAATTTTGCGGAAACAACTTGAGCAATGGCCACGACTTCTCTCATTTCAACATCCAGATGGACTTCACCAGTAGCTGAAACAATAGCTGCAGCATAAGAACTATCCTCTATAAGAGCAGGATCTTCTACAGATGTAGGAAAAGAAATGCTGCGGGAAGAAATAAACTTACCCTGAGAGCTTGTCTTAACAGAAACTTCTTGAGAGCTCAGTTCAACGATCTCAGGCTCTTCAGGAATAAGAGCAGCTTAACGCTTGTTTGTTCTGGAATGCTTGAAGATTTTCTTGACGTTGACTCCTTCAACGAACTTAAGCGTTTGAACAGGAGGAGCAACATTTGGTTCCTCGAAGTCAATTTGTTTGATAATACCTTCCAACTTCCTCCGCCTAACTAAAGGAATCTTGTCCTCCTCATCTTCATCAGTTTCCTCACCGTCCTTGGGAGGAGATGGAATAGGGAGCCCTCTTCTTTCTAACAGCTGGACGCTTCACAGATTCTACTTAAACTAGACGCTCAGCTTCTTCGACTGACGCTTCACGTACAACCTGACACTCAGAAAGAGGTCTTGCAGCACCACCAGCTCGGGGTGGGTGGAAGAGGTTGCTGATGATTCTCTTCCCATAGAATTAGACTTAGCCAGAGTAAGCCCAGCAGAATTAACACATTCTGCTCTGAAGAGAAAGTCACTGAATCTACTGAATACATATTCACTCCAGTTGATCTTGACATTTAGGAGTATAGCAGTCATCATTTGGAATTGCATTGGGTTAACTTTGTCAAAAGTACCCACTTTGCATTCAATAAACTTGCTGCAGAAATCGGCCAATAATCGGTATCTGGATACGATATCCTTCTTATCAAAATAAAGCTTGTATGGAACATTTTCATAAGAACTTATCTTGGTCCAAGCTTCTTCAATCTATTCAGTAGTAATGGAGTCCAAAGCTACACCCTGATTAGGCAGTTTGAAGTTCTGGGCAATAGTGTCGGCAAAGAGAATGAATTCTTTGGAGTCTTTCTTTGATAAAGAGAAGAGGCAAGAGATAGACTTCTTGTCCTTTGAAATTTTAGCATGTCTCCAGAAGACTCAGTCTCGGCAACAGAGTCCATTATCTCTATCAAATCAACTTGAGTTTGTTCATACAGGAATTTCCAGTCCACTACAAGGCCTTCAGTGACCTTGATGGTGTTCTCAGCAAAAGCATCAGTAGATTTCTTAGGTGCCATTTGAAAGTTGTGAAAGAGATGAACTGAGATTGCTTTGAAAGAGAGAGAGAGAGAGAGTAATTTTGCAGATAGTTTGAGTAAAAGTGAATATTTTTTCTGAAAAATTATGTTTTAAATGACACAGTAAAATAATTTTGAAACTTGTGTTCTGTCGTCTCAGTAAGATTTAGACACGTGTAATGTTATTGAATTTCATCCATGAATATTTTTAACTGCGGACGCGAATTTTAGGCAAGAGAGAGAAATTATATTTGGTAACTCCCATAGATAAAGATTTCAAGTCCGAGTTAAAGTTTTAAAACATTTGGCATTTTCAGAGTGTAATGCACGTGCCTGATGGTACACTGACACTGACACGTACACAAACACGTGCTTACTTTGAACTGTCATTTTGAAACTTTTTTGATTACCCGCCAGTTTGATGTGATAGAAACATGTGAATAGAGTTCAAAATGGACTTTTGAGTCTATCCATTACATCACTAAGCGTGTAAAATTCATGCATGAATTTTATAAATAATTTTATATTAAGTGTCGAATGGAATAAGTTCAACGCTTAACATATACCACTTGTTGTATCTGTTGTAAGATTTATGTTAACGCTTGAGATTAAATTTGTTTTATGTTTGAGCGTCCAACATACTATACAATAATACTGAGCATTGATGAGCTATGCATATGAAAGTTTTTGATCATTGACGCTTATACATATGTTCAAGTACAATTTTAAGGTTCCTCCTAAATTTGATAACTTCTAACAACTTTTCAAAAAGAATCTTTCGGACATAAATAAAGTGGATTCCCCCTAAATTATATGTCTAATAAAATATGATGCATAATGATTAAGCGTTTAAATCAATCATACCTAGTTCACTTATTAAAGTGAGAAAACGTTGTTCATTGAGAGCTTTGGTGAAGATATCTGCCACTTGTTTGTCAGTTCCAACAAAGTGCATGAAAATATCTTTCTTTTTAACATTGTCACGAAGAAAATGGTATCTATTGTCAATATGTTTGGTTTTGGAATGAAGAACAGTCTTTTGAGTCATGGCTAAGGCGCTTTGGTTATCACAATGAATAGGGGTTAGACCTAGGATTATTCCATAATCTCTAAGTTGTTGCCTCATTCATAACACTTGTGCACAACAACTTCCTGCAGCTACATACTTAGCTTCCGCTGTAGAAGTGGCTATCGATTGTTGTTTATTACTATGCCATGAAACTAACATATCACCTAGAAATTGACATGTACCACTAGTACTCTTTCGATTTATTTTGTAACCTGCAAAATCTGCATCTGAGTAACCAATTAGTTCAAAAAGAGAGTCCCTTGGATACCATAAGCCCACATTTTTTGTGCCTTTTAGGTACTTAAGGATTCTCTTGGTAGCAATTAAGTGTGATTCTTTTGGATCTGCTTGAAAGCGTGCACACATGCATACCAAAAACATAATATCAGGTTTACTAGCAGTAAGATAAAAAAGTGATCCAATGATACCTCTATAATTAGTGATATCAACCTTCTTCCCACTTTCATCTTTATCTAACTTATGCGTTTGGTTCATTAGAAGTTTTGAAGATGATACATTTTCCATACCAAATTTCTGAATCATATTGCGTGTATATTTAGCTTGGTTAATAAATATGTCATTAGGGAGTTGTTTAACTTCTAATCCTAAGAAGAAAGTTAATTCACCCATCATGCTCATTTCAAATTGTTCTTGCATCATTTTCGAAAATTTCTCACACAACCGCTTATCAGTAGAACCAAATATAATATCATCAATATAAATTGGAACTAAAAGAATATCTTCGTCATTGGTAATTTTAAATAATGTTGTATCAACGCTGCCTTTTGAAAAGCCTTTACCAGTAAGGAAAATAGAGAGAGTGTCATACCATGCTCGGGGTGCTTTCTTAAGCCCATAAAGTGTTTTATCTAGCTTGTAGACCATACCCTTACCATGGCTATTGATGAATCCTTGTGGTTGCTCCACATATAACTCTGCTTGGACTTTACCATTCAAGAAAGCACTCTTCACGTCCATCTGATACACAGTAAACTTGTTGAACGCTGCATATGCTGGAAACATTCAGATTGCTTCAAGATTGGCGACAAGAGCATATGTCTCATCAAAATCAATACCCTCTTCTTGGAAATGACCTTGAGCAACAATTCTGACCTTGTTCCTTATCACAATGCCATTCTCATCCATCTTGTTTCTATAGATCCATATAGTTCTAATAACTCTTTGGTGAGTTAGCCTTGGTACTAGCGTCCAAAGCTTACTACGCTCAAACTGATTAAGCTCTTCTTGCATGGCTTCAATCCAACTAGGATCACATAACGCTTCATCCACTTTCTTAGCTTTCATTTGAGATAGAAAGCTTTCGAACATGGCCTCATTAAATGTAGCGGCCCTAGTCCTAACAGGCGCTACAATATCTCCAATAATCTGCTCAGGTGGATGATTATGTAGCCATAGTCTATCAGGCTGGAAAGGGTTAAGAGGTTGAACAGGCGATTGATTCACTTGCTCAGACGCTTGATTCTCCTCTTTCGTAGGCGCTTCAAGTTCATAGACCCTTGTTTGTTCTTGATGATCACTCTCTTCATGATCATCAGCATATCTTACATTGTTATCCAAAATAGCCTCACGAGTAATCTTTGGAAGGGGCACTAAGGTCTCATCATAGTTGTCACTATCATAATCAATGGAAATCTTAGATGCTTGATTACATAGATCTTCAACTCCTACATCATTCACATTAACCTTACTCGGTTCTTGGTTAGAATCATAAAAAACAACATGAATAGATTCTCAACCTTCGATTTGATCTTATTTAGGATGCAAAAATTCTTTCCATTCTTAGCGTAGCCTAGAAAGATTTCCTCATCTGCTTTAGGATCAAATGTCTTTAAGCTTTAGATCCATTATTAAATATAAAACATTTAAAACTAAAGATGTGAAAGTATGAAACATTTGGCTTACGTCCCTTCCCTAGTTCATATAGAGTTTTCCCATGCTGTTTGTTGATCATGCACTAGTTTTGAGTATAACTGGCAGTGTTGATCGCTTCGGCCCAAAACCTAGGAGCAAGCTTGGATTTTGCTAACAACGTCCTAGCGGCTTTCTTGAGCGTTCTGTTCCGGAGCTCAGCAACACCATTCTGTTAGGAAGTTCTGGGAGCTGAATACTCATGATGTATCCCATTCTCTGCACAAAACTTCTCAACAACTTTGGTAGTAAACTCAGTACCGTGATCGCTTCTTATTCTTGCAACCTTAAGATTTTTCAATGTTTGAAGTTACCGAATAAGCGTTGTTAAGTTGTCACATGTCTCATCTTTGGATGAAAGGAATTCCACCCAAGTAAATCGAGAGAAATCATCTACTATCACCAAAGTATACTTTTTACCGCTCACACTAATCGTTGAACAGGTCCAAACAGATCCATGTGAGGTAGTTTGTGTTTTCCCATTTAACAAGCGTGACAAAGGCGATCCTTGTGAAATGGTCCATTTGGTAATCCCTCTACAAGATTTAGATTTATAAGTTGAGAGATTGTCTTAAAGTTGAGGTGATTCATTTTTCTATACCATAACCAACCCGTTTTAGATTCACTTTTAGCAACAAAATGTGTTGGGTTGTTATCAATTGTTGAACCACAATCCACTAAATACAAGTTTTTTGTTCTTTTACATTTCAATTTAGTAGATTTAGTCTTAGCGTCGTTTATATAGAACAGTCGCTTGAGAAATTGACTTCAAAGCCTTTATCACAAAATTGACTTATGCTTAATAAATTATGCTTCAGACCCTTAACAAAATAAACATCACTTATCATGATGTTCTCCCTATGCACAGTACCTATACCTTCGGTTTTACCTTTGGTGTTGTCACCAAATACAACCTGAGGACCATTGGCAGCTCGATAGTTGATCAGAAGATCCTTGGAGCCTGTCATGCGCCTTGATGAGCCACTATCGATATACCAAACAGATGTATCGGCTCTAGCTCTAGGTACCTGCAATCAAAAGAGAAGTTCTATTTTTGTTTAGGTACCCATTGTTGCTTGGGTCCTTTAACATTAGTCAAATTGTTAGTTTGAATTAGAACTTTAGGAACCCATATTTGCTTAATCTTTATTGCGGGAGGATTAGCCTTCTTAGGTTTCACATTGTGTTGTGTGTGCTTTTTGTTCACCTTGTGATGTGTGTGCCTTTCGGGTGTACAATATTATCCTTGATTATAATAGTAATCATAATCATAGTCATAATCATCATGGTAGCGATAATATGATCTAGATCGTTGTGGATAATGATATTGTTATTTCCTTGGCGCTGGCTTGGAGTGCACTTTTGGTGCTGGACGGTTAGCACTTGATTCACAGTTGTTAAGTTTATCCTTAGCTTTTTGAGCTTTTGGATGAACCTTTCTTTTTGAATCATTTACTTTCACCTTTCCCGTACCTGAGTCAGCTTTGGCTTTCTCATTTGGCCTCGTACCATTGTCGCTTGGTTCATTTTGTGTTTGACTTAGTGAACCTTTCTCAACAAAGAAACACCCTTTCATTTGTTGTTCACCGTAACGTTAGATTGGTTTGGTTGTTTACCGAATTTATTGCATCCTAAACCGGTCTTTTCACCAAATAATCTCGTTACCTCAGTCACATTGTCTAGCTTTCTTGATGCTTTAGACAATGATGAGATGAGTTGTTCTGATTTAGTAAGTCTAGCAATCAGCTCAGCTTCTCTCTTGACTGTTATATCAACATCACTTTTCCGATTGATTATATCACTCTCAAGTGATTTGTTCTTCTCAATACATTGTTGCTGAACTTGCAACTCTGCCTTGAGCATCACATTGTCACTCTTGAGTGATGAAATGATATCGAAGTGCTTTTGATATAGTTTGGCAGCATCTTGACAATCATTATAATATTCTTTGACTTTGTCAAGTAATTCTTCATAAGAGAGAGGGTAGGATATCTCAGTGTTTATCTCAGGAGACGCTTCATCATCTCTGACCATGAGACAAATAAGTGTTGAGTCATCCAATAGCTCATCGTCATCACTACTTTCCTCTGAAGACTCTAAATCTTCAGGTGCGGACACTTGTTCTAATTCCACTAACAAACCTTGTTGGCGAAGATTGCTCCTTAATTGGTTTGTATTCAAGTAATCTTTCCTTGAAAGCTTAGATACGTTTTGATAAGGGCAATTTACCTGGTAGTGACCTGGTTTCCTACAATTGTAACAAAGATTAGTTTTTATCTTTTCTTCATTTGTTAACCTTGCAGTGTGTGGTTTTGAGACCACGGGCGTTGAGAGATTCTGTTGAGTAGACGCTTGGTACTGAATCAGAGCTGAAGGAAAAGGTGCAACATATTGAGGCGCTTGATACTGTTGTTGTACTGGAATAGGCGCTTGATATGAACTTTTTCCTTGATGTTTAGGACTATTTCCTTTCCTTTCATATCTTAAGAACTTTCTGAATCTATTTAGAAGCGCTAGTTCCTCATCCTCACTGATATCCGAAACCTTTCCCTTGTTACCCGATTTACCCTTGATTGATGCTATAAGCGCTCCAGGCTCAATTACCGGACTGCCCACAATATCAGTGGTAGAATTTAATTCAAACTCAAATGCTTTGATCTCTGAAAAGGCATCTTCTGGAGTTAGAAGATCCAAAATATTCGATTCTCTCATTACTGTTGTCTTCATCAAGAATATACTAGGTAAACTTCTAAAGATCTTAACCACAATTTCTCGGTTCTGTAAATCCATACCCAAAAATGTTAATTCTATAACAAGAGCTGTAAATCTTATGTCCAATCTCTAACGTCTCATTAGGTAACATCTTAAAACTGTTAGATTTTTCTTTGGCGATGGAAAGCTTATTCTCCTTGATCTGAGCTGAACCACCACAAATTATGGCCAACTTGTCCCATATCTCCTTAGTAGTATTACAAGACTTGACCTTGTTGAATAAGTTGTCATTATCACCAATAGCTATATATAAAGCGTTAAGACCAACATTGTTTAGATTTGCTCTTCGACGCTCATTAGTGGACCACTCTTGTTTTGGTTTCTCAACATAACCATTCGGAGTTTCTTCAGTGGCTCCAGGTGCTCTGGTGATAACCTTCAGAATTTGTATTGGTCCATCTGAAATACGCACATTTTGTCATCACATGAGCAAAGATATGTAAATGCTTTGACCTTCCACGAATCATAATTTGATTCGGTCAACTTGGGAACTTTAGAAAATGGCATGGAAAAATTAAAAGCAACAAGATTTGAAAAGGATCTAAACAAGCTGTTATGCTTGGAAATTTTAAAAATTTCAACTATAACCGCTTTGATATCACTTGATGGTCCCAAGTGGCATACGAAAGGGTCTAGAAGGGTTGGGGGGGGGGGGGTTGAATAGACCCTGAAGTCTTTTTCGACTTCAAAAGTATTCGTATTAAAATTATTTTGGACGCTTGAAAAATGTAGGCCCTTGACTGAGCGTCTACTGAAGACTATTTTTAGAAAGTTAACTTATACTTCAAGATTTGAATACTATAACCAGATAGGTTTAAGCGTTCAATTCTTTGATCAGTGTTAGCACATCAGAATGATTTTAAAGTCTTCTCTTGAAACCTTTAGCGTCACAAAAGGTATCTTAGTTGCTCAGTGTTTGATTGAGTTTTACTTAACAGATTTATGCAATGATATGATAGTACGGAAATTGACTGTAAAGTAAAAAACACAATATTTGTAAGGTTCATTGGGTGGTGTAATTCCAACTACGTCCTTCTTCTGCTCGAACACTTGGAGGCAATCTACTAAAATGATTCTCAAAGAATCACACAAAATCTTCTACAAGTTAGGGAGAGATGGATATCTATGACTTGAGCCCCTCGGTCACACAGATTTCTATTCCAAGTGTTGGGAATTATACGAATAAAACGCAGCGGAAAGTAAATTTAATTCCCAAAGCCCGAATCATCTCTTATCCTCGTATTTAATTGTGTATAGAAAAATTACCGTTCTCGCGTATGTTGATTTTTGAACGTGATCCCTTTCTCTAACGCCGAATTTGCCAATGTCTCTAATTTGTCACACCGGAATCAAAAATGAAAAACTCCTCCTTTCTTCCTTGTCAAAGACGGCTAGAGAGAGAGAGAGGTGGGAGACTTTTTCTTGGAGAGAAAGTTGTGTAAGTTGCCTTATGTTATTTTTCACCTTGTGATATATTTATCATTATGAAACAATAACACTAGCATGCAAGAGCCCTATTTGGGCATCTATTTGGCCGCCCCTTAGTGGGCTCGGAAGCCTTCGGGCTTTCGTCTTGCTTGCAAATTAATTAATCGGATAATTTATTTATCCAATAAATAAATTGATAATCCAATTAAATTAATTGATAATTCAATTTCTCCAAGAAATTAATTAACTCATTAATTTAATTAATTAATTAAATTATCCAACAATTAATTAATTAATTAATTAATTACGGCAGCTAATGCCATGAATTTCTCTCAAGTCTTTTTCCCATATTTTTCCTTTTGCACTTCCTTTAAGCGCGACTCTTTGGGTTTTTCTCAAAAGGCAATTGGAAGGAATCCAAAAGGGTGTGAGTGACACCTAGCCAGTCTCGTGGCTCACACCATAACCCAATTGAGAACGAATGAATAGGATCATTCCAAACCTTTACGCCGTGAATACCGTACGTGTATAAACCTTTTATTCTTATATCCCAGTCAAGTAAGAGTCATGGTTTAAAGTCAAACTCATATAACTTGACCATATGCCTAAGCTCATAATAAGTCGAGGTATTTAAATGCTTTGGCCAAAGACTTTCATCCTCACTTATTCATGATCGCATAGGATATTTTACTCATTCACTTATGAGAGAATAAATTCCATATTGCAAATCAGTTAACAATGCTACTTGCCCATCAAGTCGCACTTCAAGGTCGATTCCACCAACAGGGGATTTGAATCTAACTACTCTAATGACAGACTTAATGTCACAAGCACATCTTCAACTCGATTTCTCAGGTCAGAGGTTCACACGTACCTATCACTACTTATCAGTTTCATCATTGACTGTCAATGAGTGAATACCCATGTGATGAACTAATGCGAGCCGTGTTCCAACATATCAGTCCAACTGACACGTTTATGATATAAGTTCCCACTACCATTTTCATAGTGTACGACTGACACTTTCTCTGTTGAAACCTACATCATGCAAGTCTATATTCACTATTGATGCCCAATCAATATTTCTTAGGCTTGCAAATCCTTTTAGATGTCAAGGGTCAAACCATTCTAGTGCCTTTCCTCCTATCCCATAGGAGGTAGAAGGTTCGCCTTGTCATCAAGGACTTTACGTTGTTTATTCACAACTTATAAATGCCTATAAGAAAACAACAATCAACTGCCTTATATTAATAGAAAAACCATAGTTTAGTTACAATGTTTATGCCCTATAAATCTATCCTCTTTATGGCATTCGAGGGCATATACTCTAATAATCTCCCACTTGCACTCAATGCCATTTGTTGTGGTATTTAATACCCATCTTTTAGATATGTTTTTCCACCACCGCCTATACCAATGGCTTGGTCAATGGATCAGCGACATTGTCGGCTGAGGCTATTTTCTGAACAGCTATTTCATCTCGTGCAACGATCTATCTTATGATGTGATATCTCCTCTCTATGTGTTTGGATTTATTGTGAGACCTAGGTTCCTTCGCTTGCGCTATAGCTCCGGTGTTGTCACAATAAAGTGGCAACGAGAACTTTATGCTAGGAACCACTTGAAGTTCCTCAACGAACTTCCTAATCGAAATAACTTCTTTAGCTGCCTCCGAGGCAGCTATGTATTCAACCTCTGTGGTGGAGTCTGTGGTTGTGCTTTGCTTGGAACTTTTCCAAGTCACCGCTCCACCATTTAGAGTAAATACAAATCCCGAGGTGAATTTTCGGTCATCAACATCAGATTGGAAATCCGAATCAGTGTATCCGTCCACCCTAAGGTCACCACTTCCATAGGTGAGAATCATATCCTTACTTCTTTTCAGATACTTTAGGATATTCTTCACAGCTATCCAATGTTCCTTACCAGGGTTTGCTTGAAATCGACTAACAACGCTCACAACATAAGCAATGTCGGGTCTAGTACAGAGCATCGCGAACATCAAGCTGCCCACAGCAGACGCATAGGGTATAATGTTCATTTCTTTTCTATCTTCGTCACTTTGAGGACACATAGATTTCAAAAGATGTATCTCATGTCTCATTGGTAGGAACCCTTTCTTAGAATCTTCCATCTTATACCTTTTTAGGACCTTTTCTAAGTAAAGGGCTTGAGAAAGTCCTATCATTCTTTTGGTTCGATCTCTATAGATCCGAATCCCTAGATTATAGGTCGCTTCTCCCAAGTCTTTCATGGAGAATGTACTCGAAAGCCACTTCTTGGTTGTGGTGAGCATTCCTATGTCATTCCCAATGAGTAATATGTCATCTACATATAACACTAGGAATGTCAACTTGCTCTCACTGACCTTGTTGTAAACATAGGGCTCGTCTTCATTTTTGATGAAGTCAAATCCTTTGATAACCTCATCAAACCGTAGATTCCAGCTACGAGATGCTTGTTTGAGTCCATAAATGGATCTCTCAAGTTTACACACCTTATGAATATGCTCCTCGGATTCAAAACCTTTAGGTTGTTCCATATAGATATCCTCTTCTAGGAATCCATTTACGAAAGCAGTTTTGACATCCATTTGCCATATTTCATAATCTAGGTGTGCTGCTATTGCAAGTAGAATCCTTATTGATTTGATCATAGACACTGGCGAGAAGGTTTCTTGGTAGTCAATTCCTTCCTTTTGACTATACCCTTTCGCCACTAGCCTGGCTTTGTAGGTGTCTACTCTGCCATCAACACCAATCTTTCTCTTGTAGATCCATTTACACCCGATTGGTTTTACCCCTTCAGGTTAGTCTACAAGTTTCCAGACTTGGTTTGCATGCATCGGATCGATCTCAGTTTGCATAGCTTCACGCCATCTAGCAGCATCCACATCCACCATCGCATGATCAAAAGTGGAGGGATCATCTCCATGATCCTCCTCTAACACAGAATGGAGATCCAACTCCCTCTGCATTAGATATCCATACCTCTCAGGCGGTTGAGATACTCTATTCGATCGTCGTGGTTATGGTTGTGTTAGAGAAGGTTCGGTTCTCACTCCTTGTGTAGATGTATCCAGTGGGGTTTCATTTTGTTCTTCTAGAACAATCTTTCTACCCGCTCCTCATTCTTGAATGAACTCATCTTCAAGAAAGTGGGCTTGTAAGGCTACACTGATCCTGATCATTGTGCAGGTAAAAGAGGTATCCCATAAAATCTTCAAGATATCCAATGAAACGTCCCTTGAAGGACCTAACCTCCAACTTGTCCACTTTAGTCAACTTATTGGTAAAGTGGACTATCTAAGTTCATTCCCACTAACTCCTCATAATCTAACATTTGAATTTCACCTTGCAACCTTTTAACGATATTTGGGGTGAAATATGTCTCGATTAAGGCATCCAATGTACTTAATAAAATTCTAGAATTAAATCTTGATATATGACCCCCACTTACTGGGAAGATGCCACATATGGATTTAATCCTTGATCTTATTAAGTTTAGTGGAGGGAAAGGATGCCTAGCACCCCTTACTAACTTAGTATTATTTTTGTTTGGGAGAATTCATGTTCAAAACATTTATTTCGTCTCACTTTGCACATTTACCAATTTATAAAGCGCATATTGATAACACACATGCTTCATACAACTAATGAACATGCATCGAAAGCAATAATACAACACACAAGTCTATGGGCTTTTATCTAGAAGGTCCAAGCCAATGGGCCATCATAAAATTGAAAAAGAAAAGCCTAGCTAATCTTCGTGGGCTCCAAGCTCCTCCTCTTTTGCATGATCTCCACCTTGAAAAGCCTATTCTATTTCTATTTATTACAAGAGGTAATTTAAAACCAATACATAAATCTAGAAATAGAATAAAATGGGCTCAAACCGGCCCTTACAACCCATCAAAAGAAATACATAATCAAAAGAAGCAACCTAAGCCCATAGACATATGTAACCATCACATAATATATGCTCGCGATAAATAAAGCACTTTTGTTGGTGATTAATAAAAATTAATTAGTCCAACTTAATTAATTTCCACAATAAAATTCCAAATTTTATTGATTCATATGAAAATAATCCTATTTATGAGAATTCTTTATTTAAATAAATAACTTAATAAATAAAATTCTTCAAGAGTGTATTAATTAATTATTTCATTCAAATAAAGATCAATAAAAACTATATTGGGCTTAATTTTATCAAAATTAAATTACCAACCATTGGCATTTTCAAAATTAATTAATTAGGCCCAATAACTAATTTATTGAATTATCCACAATTTTAATCAAAACAATTTGGTCCCCTTTTTAATTAAATTCGGGTCATCATCCTTTTGACCCATCCGGATAACTAAAATAGCCCAAACACCTATTCAATTAAAATTTAGACCTTCGGAAAATATAACCTGACCCATTAGGGCTCGAGTCACAAAAAACCAGTCAAGTAAGAGTCATGGTTTAAAGTCAAACTCATATAACTTGACCATATGCCTAAGCTCATAATAAGTCGAGGTATTCAAATGCTTTGGCCAAAGACTTTCATCCTCACTTATTCATGATCGCATAGGATATTTTACTCATTCACTTATGAGAGAATAAATTCCATATTGCAAATCAGTTAACAATGCTACTTACCCATCAAGTCGCACTTCAAGGTCGATTCCACCAACAGGTGATTTGAATCTAACTACTCTAATGACAGACTTGATGTCACAAGTACATCTTCAACTCGATTTCTCAAGTCAGAGGTTCACACGTACCTATCACTACTTATCAGTTTCGTCATTGACTGTCAATGAGTGAATACCCATGTGATGAACTGATGCGAGCCGTGTTCGAACATATCAGTCCAACTGACACGTCTATGATATAAGTTCCCACTACCATTTCTATAGTGTACGACTGACACTTTGTGTGTCGAAACTTACATCATACAGTCTTTATTCACTATTGATGCCCAATCAATATTTCTTAGACTTGTGAACCCTTTTAGATGTCAAGGGTCAAACCATTGTAGTGCTTTTCTTCCTATCCCATAGGAGGTAGAAGGTTTGCCTTGTCATCAAGGACTTTACGTTGTTTATTCACACCTTATATATGCCTATAAGAAAACAACAATCAACTGCCTTATATTAATAGGAAATCCATAGTTTAGTTACAATGTTTACGACTTATAAATCTATCCTCTTTATGGCATTCGAGGGCATATACTCTAATACCAAGACACTTCTATCCCCTTGCTTCTTTCACCCGGAAATAGAACAAGTATCCAACTTAGACTTTACACAAGTCGTGAGACTTGGATGGGTTTTTCTAACGGTTTGTTTGATTTTGATAAAGTTCAAACAACTTAGTAATATCTTAATAATAATGTAGGTTTCTCCAAAAAGAATGTTAGAGATATTAGTTAGCTGTCTCAGGAATTTAAGAAAAGCAAAGAGAATGTTTGTTTGAATATTCTGGCTTTTCTGAGAGTTTAAGGATTGAGACTTCAATGCAACAACAATTTGTCTTGGCTATGATTGTTTTTGGCTTATTGTTGAAGTCCTATTTATAGGAAATTTTGGAAAAAGTGTCTGTTTGACACATGCACAAGCGTGTTTCTCTCACTTCTGCGAGTGAACAACTTTTGTCCTTTTTCCTGAAATTTTGCTGCACAAAAGTTGGTGCTGCAGTTTGTGAATAGTTGACAGACCAATAGGGTGGCTTCTCCATACGTCCGAAAGTGCGTATCACATTTAATGTTCTTATTAGCATTTAATGCATTTGAAATAAATGCCCATTAGCAATTAATGATCTGGGAATATTTGCATTAAACTCCTTCTGGACATAGAAATAAATTCAGGTGAAATCAGTCATTGATAGACGCTCATTCATCCTTGAATAACTTTTGTCCTATAATCATCGTTTAATATAGTTTGTCGTTTGGACGCTTGGAATCTTCATCTTCATCCAAACTTCAGGCGCTTGAGTCTTCAAACTTAACTATTGATAAGCTCACTCAGAAATTATCAGACGCTCAGTCTAAGAATACTTAGCCTAACAATCTAGAATAAAATAAAGCAAAGCCTATAAAACCTATAACAAATTTAACGCTCAAAGCTTATACATGATTTCTAATAAAATAAAACTTACATATTTTGGGGTCTAACAAGAATTCAAATTGTCATCATCAAATCATCTAATATGAAATTTCTTAACACATTAATTCATATCCAATACAAAAACTTAATTTATATTCAAAACATAAATCACGCAATTAAGCTTTCGGTTCAGATTTACTTTCAAAAAATAAATCAAACAATGAAAATTATTAATCCAATCAGAATTTTCATGACATATTCATGTCCAATATAAAAAATTGATTCATATTCAAAACATAAATCACATAATCAAATTTTTGGCTCATATTTAACTTTCAAAAAATAAATCTAACAATGAAAAATATTAATCTAACTAAATTTTTGATCATAAACATGAAATCCAATATATTCATATAAAAAATCATTAAAAGCCAAAAGTTGACTCTGATACCACTGTTGTGAATCCTGTATTCATGGATCATGACTTCTTGCTCCTCGAGCCTCCTACGTCTTTCCAGACCCTGTTCCAAAACACGGACATAAGGAGTAGCTCCTGAGTCTAGAATCCATGGAGTGGAGAATACAGTTATTGAATAATTTGTTTCTAAAACATAAAGTTCCATACCTGTAGCAGTATCAACCTTTATCTTTGGGCAGTCACACTTCTAGTGACCATCCTCTTTGCAATAAAGGTAGATATTTGTCTTCTTCGGCCCATGCCCACTATACTTCTTAGCAGGTTTTCCTTTTCCTATGTTTCCCTCAGCCTTCAACGCTCCCATCTTCTTTTTGCCCCTTTTTCTCTTGTTAGAACTTGAAGTCCTTCCAGAGGTTGAGATGGCTAGAGCAGACTCCTTTCCCTTTGGCTTCATTTAGCCATGGGCACAGATCAGTTTGTTCATTAGCCCAGTCAATGTACATTCGATCTCATTCATACTAAAATTCACAATGAACTGGGAAAAAGAGCTAGGGAGTGATTGCAGGATAACATCAGTTTGAAGGTGGAAATCCATGAAAAAATCGAGAGCTTCCAATCTCTGAACCAGGTTTTTAATTTTTAAAAATAAAATAAAAGGAACCATTCGCGGAGGGACCCGATTGAACGGGTCGCCCGGCAAATTACACAGCACCTGCCCAGCGGGCACATGTTGGCCCTTAACGGCCACACAGCAGCTCGCCTCGCGGGCGCTGTTGGCACGCACCGTCGAGTTGGCGTTAGGCTGCGCCGCCTCGACTTTTGAAGTCGATTTCAGCGACTTTCAAAACCACATATTCATGTTCATTCATTAATTCATTTCCAATACAAAAACTTGATTTATATTCAAAACATAAATCACGCAATCAAATTTTTGGTTCATATTTACTTTCAAAAAATAAATCTAAAAATGAAAAATATTAATCCAATCAGATTTTTCAACACATATTCATATCGAATATAAAAGATTGGTTGATATTCAAAACATAAATCACATAATCAAATTTTCGGTTCAGATTGAACTTTCAAAAGAATAAATCTAACCATGAAAAATATTAAATTTTTCATCATAAACATGAAATCTAACATATTCTTATCAAAAATCATTCAAAGCCAAAAGTTGGCTCTGTTACCACTGTTATGAACCCTGTATTCATGCGCAGCGGAAACGAGGAAATTATATCCGAATTCACAATTGGATCACTTTTAGGTTTTAATGATTTTTCATGCATATTTCAAAAATAATATATGCATATGAAATCTATTTTCATCCTTTTACTAACCTTTTGAGTTGATAAAAGTCTTGATCTTCCGAGTAGCAGCAATTCCAAACTCCTGCCTCTAAATATCATGTCGAAACGAACTTTGAAGAAAAATCCACCACCCTAAGACCATTATATCCGACGGCTTCTATGGGGGGAGGAGGAGAGAGATTTTTTTCTTCTTCTTTCTTTGCCGTCAAGTCTAATGTGAGAGTTAGGTTTTGACTAAACCTGTGTTAGGTATTTATAAGGAGTGATGACCTTGGAATTAACTAACTCCTTGAGCCCATCCAACTCCTCCAAACTCGCCTAACACACGCCCCACCTTATTATTATTAGGCTAAGTCGACTTTCAACTTAGTCCAATTATTAATTTGGTCCAATATATTTTAATCTAATAAAAATATAATAATAATCTTCTAAATTAAATAATCTAATTATTTAATAAAAGGGTAAGTATAATAAAAAAATCAATTTATATATTAAAATTAATTCATTTCCATTAATCAAATAAGTTAATGCGTTCACAATATATACATATTATTATGTATTATTAATCTATTTGCATTAATCCAATTAATCAAATAAATTAATTTGCTCATCAAATAGCAAATTACCTAATTTATATATTTGACAACGAAAGAATTCTCTTCGCTCAATTTCTTTTAAGCGCGACTCTCTATGTTCATTTCAATTGGCATTGGAGGAAAACCAAGGATGTGAGTGTCAATAAGGCAGTCACGTGGTTTCACATCGAAACCCAATTGAAATGAATAGATCAATTCGAACCTTTTGGTCACAAATAGCATGTGAGTATAAGTCCTTCACTGTAACATCCCGATCGAGTGAGAGTCATGGAATATGTCAAACTCACAGGACTCGCTGTTGTGCTTTAGGGAATCATAGTAAGATGAAATTACTGAACTACCTTATGTACTACACATATGTTAGTTCTCCTTCTTTGGCCAAAGACTTATAATTTCATTTACCTACGATCACACAGGACATTAATTCGCTACTACTCGAGACAGTGAATCCTCTATTGGCGGTCGCCGAACAATTACCACTTGTCCTTTTGAACCACACTTCAAGGTTGATCCCACCAAAGGGTGAAATGAATCTAAGTACTCTAATAACTCATTCAGTGTCACAAGTCCAATCTTCATGAATCTTCATGTCTAAGGCTCACGTACACTTTCACGGCCAGTAATTCAATCATTGACGATCCAAGAGTTATTACTCATGTGATTGAATTACGGCGAGCTGTGTTCGAATATATCAATTCCATTGATATATCTATGGCCAATCTCCCACCATCCAAAGTGACCGACTGACACTCCTTGTCAAAGCTTGCGTCATACAAGTCTGGTCTTAATGCTCAATTAAGACTCGTCGACTTGCGAACTCTAGTTTGAGTAAACAAGGAACTGATACTTCTAGTGTCCATCTCCTCAAACCATTGAGGAGTAGAAGCTCCCTCTTGATTACCTTGGACTTATTTGTTCAATACTTACATTAACGCCATCAAGATTGATATGAACAAAACCATGCCTTTATTAAAGAATAAGAGCTTGTATAACATAAATGTCAATGATCTAATAATCTAATTCCTCTATGGCATGGAGGGCATAATCCTAACATATATATATATATATATATATATATATATGTGTGTGTGTGTGTGTGTGTGTATTGATATTTTATTCTAAACATAATTTATTCTACTCAAGTTTGTCTTGTGAAAAATTCTTTCTGTCTATCTTTTCTCGTCCACCTCCTTTACAAGTTATTCTTCCAACTCATGTGTAGAGTACAAAGGACACCAAAATATATATCTACCCTTTTTTCCATAAGCCATTATTCGATATTCTTTTGACTAGCATTGGTCGAGATAATCGAGGTTATGAAATAAGGTGTGGATACACCATAGAGGCGCAACACTTGGAGCGCTAGAGCAAATCAATTTGGAAAGGTGAAATGGGGAGTTGCATAAAAAGACCATTGCGGTTTTTTTCTTCAAGAGGTAAACTGTGATGACTTCTCTTTGTGAGTGTTTGAATCCAATGGTACCATGTCTGCCTAGCCCTAATTTGGGAATGTCTCGCCTTTTGGTTTGAATTTTTAAGTTTCGTGCTTCCGCTGTCACTGGCATCCCCAGGGTTGGACTATACGATCCCAACACTGCATGGGCGGACTATTCACAAGAGCAGCCCGCCCAATGGCTGCTCATGCGCCGTTGGCTCGCTGCCTGCTTTGGCGGCGCCGACAGCTTTCCACAAGTCAATTTTTTCAGTTATCTCTCAAAACCACATATTCATGTTCCTAAATTAATTCAAATCCAATATTAAAAACAGATTTATATTCAAAAAATAAATCATGTAATGGTCTAACAACATGGATTTAACTTTTCAAAAATTAAACCTACTCATGAATAATATAATCTAATAATATTTTCGTGATGAATCAAACATAAACATAAAAATCCAACATATTAAAGTTTCGAAAATCATTAAACGCCATAAAGTTGTCTTGGATACCACTGTTGTGAATCCTGATTCATGCACAGGAGACATATCTCTCAAAACCACATATTCATGTTCATATATTAATTCCAATCCAATATTAAAAACAGATTTATATTCAAAAAATAAATTTATGTAATGGTCGAACAACATGGATTTAACTTTTTAAAAATTAAATCTACCCATGAATAAATCATAAACATAAAAATCCAACATAGTAAATTTTCGAAAATCATTACACGCCATAAAGTTGGCTCTGATACCCCTATTGTGAATCCTGGTTCATGCACAGCGGAAATAAAAATATATCCATATTCACAAATGGATCAATTTTGGGTTTTAATGATTTTATAAAGTTATAAAGATGAAATCAAATTTCATCGATTTACTAACCTTGTTGTAGAAAAATAATTCTTGATCGATGCGGTAACAATAATCCCGGACTCCTGCATCTAGATATCACGTCGGGAAAAGCTTGAAGAAAAAACACACCACTTCTGGCTCAGTGACACCGATGGCTAAGGAGAGAGGGAGAGAATTTTTCTTCTTCTTTTGTTTCCAACTAGGTAATGTGTATTTATATAGGATGATGGCTTTGAAATTAATTAATTCGTTGAGCCAATTCACCCTATATCACACGCCTACATCAATCCTTATTGGGCTAAGTTGACTTTTAACTTAGTCCAATTATTAATTAAATCCAACATATTTTAATCTAATTAAAACATGATATTATTTAATAATCAGCTAAATTAATTAATCTAATGACTAATTTAGGATAGGATGAATATAATAAATAAATTCAATTATTTATTATTAATTTATTTCAATTAATCTAATTAATTAAATAAATAAATTTGTCCATCAAATGACAAATTACCTAATTTATGTAATTTGACAACACAAGATTTTTTCCAGTTAATTCCTTGAAAGTGTGACTCTCTAGGTTTGTCTCAATTAGCATTGGGCGGAAACCGAGGATGTGAGTGTGAACTAGCAGCATTGTGAACTCACATCGAAATCCAATTGAGATCAACACGAACATTTTGGTCACAGATACCATGTGAGTATAAGCCCTTCGCTGTAACATCTCAATCGAGTGAGCGGTTTGTGTCAAACTCACAGGACTCAATTATGTGCTTAATAAATCATAGTAAGATAAAATTACCAAACTACCCTTTATGTTCCACACAAGTTAGTTTCCTGATTTAGCCGAAGACTATAATTTCATTTACCTATCATTGCACAGGGCATTAACTAGTTTACTACTCGAGACAGCGAATCCCGTTTTGGCAATCACCAAACAATTGGTACTTGCCCATCTGAACTGCACTTCAAGGTTGATCCCACCTATGGGTGAATTGGACCTAACTACTCTAATAATTCGTTCAGTGTCACAAGAACAATCTTCGTGAATCCTCGGGTTTAAGGCTCACGCACACTATCGTGACCTATAACTCAATCATTGACAGTCACCAAGTAAATACCCATGTGATTGAATTACGGCGAGTCGTGTTCAAATATATCAATTCCATTGATATATTTATAGCACAAGCTCCCAATATTCCATAGTGACTGACTGACAATCTTTGTCAAAGCTTGCGTCATACAAGTCTGGCCATAATGCCTAATTAGGACTCTTTTTAAGTAATCAAGGAAGCGACACTTCTAGTGTCAATCTCCTCAAACCATGAAGAGTAGAATCTCCCCCTTGATCACTCGGGACTTATATGTTCAATACTTTATTATTGCCATTAATATTGATATGAATAAATGAAATGTCTTTTATTAAAGAAAGATAGTTTGTACAACATAAATCTGAAAAGCCCTAAACAATCTAATTCCTCATTGGCACAGAGGGCATAATCTTAACAATCCTCGCCGTTAGCCTCACCATCGTTAGGGATACTTAAGATAGCTTCTAAAGAAACATCATCAATAGCAAGCTCCATGGAATGCTTATTAGCACTACCATCAGCCTGTCTTCCAGCTGTAGTATCGATAGCAAGTACAGAGGCAGTTGCCTATTCGCCCATCTCGGGAGCATCGTCCAAACCCACTCCCTCCTGAAGGAAAGAAATGTCAACAACATCCACAAGTTGCTTCACATAAGTACGAAATCCATGATAGTAGTATTGTAAAGCTGAATCGACGAGCATCTCCTGACGCTCAAGGGATTGAAGGAAGGTCTCATGACGACGCCTATAGTTATCATCCATTAAAGCTATCCCCTTTATGGAGTGAGGGAAATTGGCCATAACTTCCTCGCGAGCTGTCTGGCATGCTTTCTCAATTTCGCTAGCATGAGCATTCTTCAAATTCTTCAGCTGCAAGGACATCTCATTCCTTTTAGCTAGATCATCAATTAAAGGCAACACTTGTTTATCCCACTCACCTAACTTCTTGGAGACTTCGCTAGAAGCAACGGATTGAGAATGAATACGAGACTTCATATCACTTCCTAGTAGTCTCGCCTAAAAAAATATACATATATATATATATATATACTCTATCCCGGGTCTTAAATGCCTAATTATACTCTCAAGGCCTTGAATTGCTTCAAGACCTCAAGAGTAGGAGGACTTATGAAACACCCATAATTTTTAGCTAAATCATCGGGCGTTGAAAAGATATGGATCTGTTACATTATGGTATTTGAAGCTAAGATTGGGAAGTAAGGCCCAAAATCAAAGGATTCAAAGGAAAGCTCATAAGTCACCAAAATGGGATAGCCCACAATGGAGTCAATGTATAGCTGGATAGGACACTTGGAAAGCATAGCTAATGAGGGGATGAAGATGGATAAAATCAAATCTCAACCGATATCTCCTAAAAGAAGGGATATGATCTCCATATCCTCCATGAAGAGAAAATCGGTCCACAACTCATAAACTCATTTTTTTATTTTTTAGATTCACTATTGATAAAAAAAATCCTACGGTTGTATTTTTTCAAGAATGTAGTGAAATAATAAATTTCTTTCCCTTTCTTCCTTATTATCTCTCTCTTATATCCATATTCGTCTTTAGATTTTAAAATTCGCGCATTTATTACAAATATAGTCGTGTTTGAATTTCTCAATTTCTTGGTATAAATTTTGAACCGCATCAATGTGAAATAAATTTTTTTGATAATATTTTCACTGTTTTACTCAAAATAGTGTAAAATATTAAAATAAATAATATGTAAACTTTAAATTTTTTATTTGTTTTATCTTATATGACATACATATACTAAAAATTGGTAAAGAAAAATATCAAATAGCCATTAGTACGGGTGCCCACGAGCTGAGCTCGACCCAAGCCTGATCATGTTTCTCCGCTCAAGCTCAGAAAAGAAATTAAAAAAATTAATTAATATATATAGTAACTATAATTATAATTTATATAATTATATTATATTATATGTATGTATATATTATTAAATAAATAAATATTATATTATATATATTAAAAAATTTTAAATATATTATTTTTTATTCAGGCTTGCTAGCCGGCTTGTGCGCCTTCGAACAAACATTTTTGGGCTCAAGCTTAGCTCGTTAAGCTTGGCTCGAGCTCGAGTTGAGCTTTTTCAAGCCGGCTTGACTTGTTGGTCACCCTTTGCCATTGTACACAATAAGTATCTTGAACATCATAATGTTTGTATGTGACATTATGATCATATTTTATGATATAAGTTATAACATTTATAATTAAAGAATACGTACAAAAATTAAATTTTTTTTACTTTTATATATGGCAAAACAACCTGATATGTTAGTAGATATAAATGCTACATATACTTATTTAATAACTGATGATAAAATAAAGTTAGATAATTTTGTAAAATAATTCATGTAAAATTCATTGCAATATGCATAAGGGCATATTTGACATTTTAATGAGGTTGGGTGTATTTCGCCTCATTTTTGATAACACAAGAGGATATCAGCCTATTTTTATAACACATGGAACAATAAGCCCTTTTCTATAATACAATAGGGTAATATGACTTTTTCCTTACTTTTTGCATACACCCCCATTTGACTTACGGGATCCCATTTTATCAAAATATGCATTTGATACCATCACTTTTATTAAATGTTACACATTGCCTCCCAATGGAATTTCAGAATATTGTATCAAATTTCTGAGCATGTGGGCCGCATCTTCTTTTGTTAGTGGCGAAAATGTCACTCAAGCGGTAAAGTGGTCTGCACTTCGTATAATATGAGTTGTCCGTTTTAATCCCTAACAATTTTTATTGCATGAAAGTTCCAATTCGGAAGCTGAAAAGGGATAAAAGTATGATTTCAAATTTTCCTTCAAATACATTATATTTTTAGCAATTTAATATATGACATGTATTACTTACGTGCCATACTCAAATTAATTACCACGAATTGTTACGTCATAGTCGATGCACCTTATCATATGGGGTTCAGAGCAGTTTATCCCTTGAGGATATTTTTGTCCTTAAGAAGAGCGCCTGGGCTCTACGTTCTGAAACACTTGATTGAATATTCTCTAAGATTCTGACAAAAAACGAGTAAAGAGGTTAGGTGTTGTTGGTCCCAACCGGCATATAAAAAGGTCCAGAAGAAGGAGGCAGGGGGGGTTGAATAGACCCTGAACTTCTTTTCGAATTTTAAGACTTATTTTTGTAAAGTTAACTTAGACAATAGTTTTGAGTACTTCATCAAACTGGATCAGGTGCTCGGCATTTATATCAAGGTTAGCACAACGGAAGATTTTTACAAATCTAAAAGATTAGGCGCATAGCAAGGGAGATTCGATAATGTATGCTTTATAATAATGTATGAATATAATAAACAATAAATCAATAAAATAGTAAGTAAGGAGACACGAGAATTGTAAGGTTCACTGGGTTTGTGTAATCCCAGCTATGTCCTTCTAGTCCTTTCCACACAGAAGGAATTCACTAAAATGAATCACAAAGCTTCACAAAGACAACTTCAACACAATAGCAAATGGTGCAGACTTGATCTCGAGTTCCCTCGTCACAAAGATTTCAACTCGGCTAAGATCTGCTTCTGACAATGCTTCTCTCATACAGAAATAATGTTGTCTTCAATAACTTCGTCACTTAAATTGAAGAGGTTGATGGATTTTTTATCACTGTTTGTTTGATTTAAAAAGTTCAAACACTTTTGTAATATCTCATTAGAAAGGATGGTTCTTCTAAGAAGAGGTAAAAGATATTGGTTTGGCTGTGGAGATGTATAAGCTCAAAGAAATTTTGGCTATGGTGATTTTGAGCTTTTAGGGATGAATATAGATTTCAACAACATAAGTGTATATCAAGTTTTTGATAATAATTCTTGGTATATAGGGTTGAGTTGTGAGTATCTATTTATAGACTTTCTCGGAATTTGTCTGTTGGACACATGCAGGAGCGTATGAAACACGAGGCGCGTAGAACAATCTTTTTTGACATGTTCGAAAAAATTCTACTGCACAAAGTTGGTAGTAGACTTACTTTGAGTTGACAGCCAATGGGAACCGTCAATAGTCCTTATCACATTTAATGCTCTTATCAAGCATTTAATGCATTTGAATTTATTTCCCGTTGGAAATAAATGTCCGTTAATGATTGCTCTTAATAGCGTATTGACTTTGCATTAAATTCAAGTGACAGCAGACACTTGTGGCATTATCGCACTAAATTGATTCTCAAGCGCTTTGGCAGCCACTTAAGGAATCTTTCATCTTCAAAGTCTTCAGACGCTGATCTTCGATTTCACTTTGATAGACTCACCTAGAATTCTATCATAGCTCAAACGCTAGATACTAGTTTAAAACTATAAAGATAAAAGCCTAAACTAAAATTACAACTCGATAACTTTAAACGCTTATACATATTCTAATAAAGGTAAACTTACATATATTTGGGGTCTAACATAAATCCTATCTTGTCATCATCAAAACATCTAACAAGAAGTTTCCTAACAATTTTCCCCTTTTTGATGATGTCAAGACCTTTAACTCTTTTATAGTCCAAGAGCTAGAAAATTACCAAAGAAAATATAAAGTTAGCGTTTAAATGTTAGAGGTTAGCTATAAGTTAGTATTATTAGCCAGAAAAGAGATGTTTCAGCAAACTCATTCATTGAATATTTCATTTGAGTACATGAGTTACATAGATACATAAATCATAAAACAGAAACATAAAACGCTTAAAAAATAAAGCTTTTAGCGATTTCTCTTGGATGAGGAAGTGTGGTTTCTTTGGATCTGACTTCTTCTCTTGTCTGAAGAGCATCTCTGCAAACTTTCAAAACTTGTCGTTTGCTTCCCTCCTCTTTTTGTGAGTACTGTTGGCAAATTGTACATGTCCCATTCTTTCGGCCAACTCCTCAAAATTGGGGAGGCGCTTGTGCCAAATTGCCTTGTCGATTCCCAGTTCACACAAAAGCTCTTCAAAAATTTCATAAGTTCTTGTGACTGGAGCTCTGTTGGGATGAATGTTAATAGGCACGTAAGCGGCAAATGGCGGGATTCCTAACTCTTCAAGTAGCTCAACTGAGAAATCTGGAATTGGGTAACCTCTATAGAAATAAGGTTTACGCTTCTTGAGGACAGCCTGCTGGATCAAATGAATTGCATGTTGCAGGTATTCCCAGCGCTTATCATCAGAACTTAGCAAGCTCTTAGACTGTTTACCCTTTTTCCCCTTCTTGACATCAGCATCAAGAGGTTAAGATGAGCCAACCTCAGATAAATCTCTACAGAGAAGCTTAACCTCATCAATCAAAAAGGCTACTTGAAAAGCAATACCTTCAGCTGCTGAGTTGGAAAGAGAGTGACGTTCAGCGTCTGCACTGGCATGCTCGGCTAGCAAACGATTGACGCTATCTGAAAGATCTTTGACTAGCGGCGTTATTTGATTCTTGATAGAAACTGTGTTCTAGTTGGCCGCGTTTCTCATGTCATTGAGTCGAGTGCGTTCGACTTGATACAAAATAGAAGTGCTTCGTTCTTCCAAGCGGGAGCAAGATCATTTGATATCTGCAAGAGAGTTTGTAACCACCGTCTGGAAGTCCTTAGCCTCCTCATCACTTTCAGAGTCACTGGAGGAATGCACCTGAACAGGCAGTGGTTCTTTGGAAGCAACTGCTTTGTCACTAGCTGGATCTTTTACGAGAGGTTTCTCCGATTCAATAACATGTTTCGTTTCTGGAAGAGCAGCATTTGGAGCATGAACTTCTGTAGAATCCATGATAATATCAACACCATCAGCCTCAGCGCTTGAAAGATTTTAAACAATTACTGGAGCGAGAGCGCTGGTAGGGGCTTCTTCCTTGAAAATTGTCTCCACATCCTCCTCAGAAAACTCTTCTCGGACAATAAGAATAAGAGTATCTGTGTACTCAAAAGCGGAATTGGCAAGAAGTGGCACTGAATAATAGCACTTGCGAAACTTTGAGAGACACTGCAATGACGAAATCGCAGACGATTCTGGAATGGTCTCTGCCGAAGCCATCCCTGTCGTTGGCATAACATCAAGCCATGGAATATTTTCTGAAGTGGAGAGCCAGAATAATTCTTGCAAAAATAAAGAAAGTGGGCTTTCTCTAGCGGCTACCCACATAGGACCAATAACATCAATAGTGAACTGGAGTTAACTTGGCGCTTGACCCGAGAATAAAGAATAGAGAGTCACCGATTTTCTCCTTGCTGAAGTATAGCAACCTATCTGCTGGCAAGGCTTGAAGATTAGAAATGTAGTGCTTGCAATAGTCCTCCAAGTATGGAAAAACAGCGTGAGCAAGCACTGGGCTATAATGCCCTTCTAGCAAATCGATTACCTTTTGGTAATGACAACGTTCTTAGTAAAAATGTGGTCGAATACTCTCACAGCGTCTCTGAGTTTCATACGATTGAAGAGAAACTCATGCGCTGTTCAGTGTCCACTTCCACATTGGTGCTTGAAGATTCACCACTGGGACCGATGCTATCATCTAGAACAAGGTTGGACTGACTGAGCTCGATGAGCGCTTGGCGAAGAGATTCTTCAACTAGACACTGAATAGACGACAAAGATAGAATAAGTCTGAGGCGGTGAATTCTGCAATCAAGACAATATCAGGCAAAGTCCTTAACTCAGATTCAGCTAGGATAGATCCAACTGTTTTCTGCCGCTTAAGAGCTGCTGTTTCTCTTCTTCCTCAACGTCCTTCTGGAAAAGCACGGGAGAAGGAGGAGGGGAGGACGACTTCTTTCTCTTCAACTTCTAAGAAGGCGCTTGGGGAGCCGCCTTTGACTTCTTAATGTTCAAACCCAAAACAACGTCCGCTTGGCGCTCTTCAATGGGAGATGCTAATTCAGGATAATCTTCTTGGAATTCAGTTGTAGCAATTCTTTGAAGTGCTTCTTCCTCTTGCTTCTTGCTCAGCTTTTCTTCTTGGCATCTAGCGCGTTCTTCTTTTGGCAACGCAGCGCCACCAACCGTGGGAGGGTGGAGAAGAGTGGAAATCATCTTTTTACCCAAATATTTCTCTTTTGGAATGGTAGTTAGTCTAGCGCTTGGAACATAACCGCTGCTCTACAAAATATAACTTAATAACAATCCATAAGGTTTGGTGGGAGGCTTCTTCCCTAACATAGAAGCGATTCTTTCAAAGATAAATCTAGGCCAATTAATCTCGTAATTCTTTGCAATGACCACCATCACCTGGAACTGGAGATGGTTGATCTTGTCAAACGAACGTTCTCTGCACTCAAGAACTTTAGCGCAGATACGCGCCATGATTTGGTACTTGGTCTTTAACTCTTTTTTCTTGAAGTTGTGTGTATAGGAGATGTAATTGGCAATACTTCCCACCGAAAATTGTAAAATTGGTACTCCATGTTGGTCTGTACATTTTTTTGGTACTATAATTTGGCCTGTTGAAACTTTGGGTACACTAATTTGCAAAAATTGATAATTTCAGTACAAATTTCCTTAGAAAATTTAAAATTTGCCCAAAAATGTCATTTGGCAGGAAAATTGATTTGAATTTGCAGATTTTGCTGAAATGGAGGGAAAATTACCTTCAATTTGGGAATTTTTGCATATGTGTTGGTCCCAAGTGGCATACGAAAGGGTCTAGAAGGGGGGGGGTTGAATAGACCCTGAAGTTTTTTTTTCTTCAAAAATTTCGTATCAAAAGGTTTTTGGACGCTTGAAAAAGGTAGACGCTTGAAGTGTCTAACGCTTGACTTAAGCGTTCACTTAAAATATTGGTGCTTTGGCGAAACGTTTGTTGAAGACTATTTTATAAAGTTAACTCAGACTTCAAGAATTGAATACTTTGACCAAGTAGGTTAAGCGTTCAGTTCTTTTAATCAGTGTTAGCACAGCGGAAAGATTTTTTGGAGTCTTCTCTTTGAAAGTTTTAGCGTCACAAGAGTTTTTTTAGTTGCTTAGCTTTTGATTGTGTTTTACTTATGCAATGATATGATAGATGAAGGAATTGACTGCAAAGTAAATGACACAAAATTTGTAAGGTTCGTTGGGTGGTGTAATCCCAACTACGTCCTTCTTCTCCTTTGCACTCGGAGGTAATCCACAAAAATGATTCTCAAAGAATCACACAGAAACTTCTACAAATTAGGGAGAGATGGATGTCGATGACTTGAGCTCCTTGATCACATAGATTTCTGCTCCAAATCACTTCAATCCCCTTGCTTCTTTCACCCAGAAATAATGCAAGTATCCAACTTCGACTTCACACAGATCGCGAGGCTTGGATGGGGTTTTCTAAAACGGTTTGTTTGATTTTGATGAAGTTCAAATAACTTGGGAATATCTCAGTAGCAAAGTGGTTTCTTCGAAAAGAATGTTTGAGATATTTGTTGACTGTCTCAGGATTTGAAGAAAAGCAAGTGAAATGTTTTCTTGAATATTCTGGCTTTTCTGAGAATTTAAGGAATGAGACTTCAATGCAACAGCAATTCGGCTTGATAATTGATCTCTTCTTTTGGTTTGTTGTTGAAGTTCTGTTTATAGGCATTCTTGGAGAAAGTGTCCGTTTGACACATGCACTGGCGCGTGTCTCTCACTTTCGCGAGTGAACAACTTTTGTCCTTTTTCTTGAAAATCTACTGTACAAAAGTTGGTGCTGCAGTCTGAGATAGTTGACAGTCCAATAGGGTGGCTTCTCCGTACGTCTGAAAGTGCTTATCACATTTAATGCTCTTATCAGCATTTAATGCATTTGAATCTAACGCCTATTACAAATCTAACGCCTCAAAACTTATACAAATTTTTCTACCAAAATAAAACTTGCATATTTTGGGGGTCTAACAAAAAGTCCTAATTGTTATCATCAAAACTTCTAACATGAAATTCCTAACAATTTCCCCCTTTTTGATGATGGCAATACTTACTCTTTTATAGTTCAAGAGTTAGACAGCCAAAAGTAAAAGTTAGCTTTGATTAGATAACGTTAGTTAAAGTTAGTTACGCTTCAACGAGATGTTTCAGCTAAAAACAATGCATTTTATATATATCGAGAATTACAAGCATTTTTACAACTGAACTAGTAAAGAAATAAAAGACAAGAATATAGATAATGTAAAATCAGAAAGTTTTAACATCTTGGTCTGACTTTGTATCGCTTGGCCATTTCAGCTCGGATAGCTTCAGTCAAATTGTCTTCCAAGGTCATCATTGCTTCATGATCTTTGTTGATTATGAGCTTGTTTTCTTCTTGTTGTCTCTTCTTGAAGTCAGTTGGGTCAATACCAATATACCTTAGGCAGATTCGAAAAGCTTGGATAAAGTCAGTCATCTTCCTCTCTTCAGCTAAGATTTTTGGATCTGTAGGTTCTGAATGGACGTTCTTTGAAGAGGGATGTCAAACTGTTCAAGCAGTGCACTTGTAGGTATTGGTAGATTTGGATATAACGCTCTTGGAGGTTCCCTTAGTGTACTACTAGGTGCTCCAGATGTACTTTGTTTCAGAGCAGTTATCTAAGACGGAAGACTAAGCGCAGAAGGAGAAGGAAGCACTTGACGCTTAGGAGACGGAGGCTTTTCAGCTCTTGAACTAGACTCTTTCCTCTTTTCTCCTTTTTTCTTCTTTTCCCCCTTATTGCCATCATCAGATTTTAAGAAATGGTCTGTGAGAACACTGACCTGATGAGCAATCTGAGACATAGAAGCTGTGATGTCATCCAGACGCTTGTCGAAGCATTCCTGCAGAGCGAGAAGCTTGGCGCTGGTAGCATCATTCACAGAGGTCTCATGGGTTTCAAGGCACTTTTCAAGCTCTTCTTTCATGGAAAGTTGGGTTGCGTGAGTGGCATCATGCATTTCTTGAAAATTTTGTTTGCACTCACCAACAGCCGCTTGAGCTGAACTACGCATATGAGCAATTTGGGCGCTCATTACGTGAGTTTCAATCTTTGCCAGATCGTCTTTAATCCAATGGAGAGATTCTGCATTCTGAGTAGTGTGGTCGCTAATAGTCTCCAAGACGGATTTGAGCAAAGGACCAAAGGATTGACTCTCATCTGATTGAACCGCTTGAGGAGTCGGTCGCTTGAACCTTGATGAGTGTTTGAGAGAGTCAAATGAAACTTGATAGGCTGGGTCAAAAATAGTACCTCAAAGAGCAACAGAAAGATCCTCAGCACTATCATCAGTAACATGTTCAGGAGCGTCAGGGATATCCTCTGGTGGAGACGCTTGAACAGGGTCTTCAGTAGGCGCTGGAATACTTGTAACTGCAGACGTGAACGCTTCAGCTGACTTAGCAGGCGCTTCCCCAAGCATTGACTTAGGTTGACGAAAGTCATCGAATTGGAAGTTCCAACTTGCTAACTCGGCATAAGAAGTGGATGCAGAGTCCAAGAGTTCAGTGAGTCTGGTTTGGGAAATACAAGTACCGGAGATGAATGTGCGAAGAGGACTATCAATGGCCCTGATGTGCATTGGACCAATGATATCAAGCACATGATTTGGGAAGACTTTGGACGGTGCTTGAGCAATTGAAAAGAGTGAATCTGGACAGTAATGTCTGGAAAATCCAATCAAGCAGTCGGAGGGAAGAGACGTAGGGCGCCGATGTTCAGGTACACAGTCAGCATAGTACTCTTCAAGATATGGATAAATTGCTTGAGCCAGCTCTTGATTCCTTTCAAGCAGGGAGAGGACAAATGCATAGTGATCGAGTACCTCGCTGCGGATTGAAGGGAGCAGTGGATATCCTTTGAATGGACTGATTACTGAGCCGTTCCAAGATCTGAGATTGGCAGTGAAGATCTTATAGAAAAAAGAGACAGGAGTTAAAATCTTCACCATCAGATTGAAATTTTCTTCATAGTGGCTTGGAGCAAAATTCAAGCACAATACACCAAATGTACCACTGGAAGAGGCTTGAGCGTTGAACAGAAGAGGAGTAGAGGATAATCTGGGAAGCTCTTGACACAGACACTGTTCAATTTGATGTCTAACAATTGGGAGCTTGAGAACAGGTCCGACTCTCTGTTGACGCTGCTTGAGGCAATACTTGGCGAACTGACGCTTCTTGTCATGCATGCCTATGCCAAAAAGATGGGGAGCTTGGACTAACTCTGAGAAAGTATATTTATGTCCCATATACGCTTCAACCCAGTTGACTTCATTTATGCAGTAGTCTGTGCCAGCAGTCACCATAGCGCGATTGCCTTCAAGATGAATGTCTCTGATAGCTTCAAAGCGGTGTCTATCAGGCTGATAGTTTGCATTCCAGACGCTATCAAAATATGCATCAGCTTCAGTCTGAAGCAAGTCTGTCAACGATTCAAGACGCTCACCGGCATGAACAACTTTATTCTTCCACAGACGAAGTGGATGGACCGACGCAAGATTTTGAGGGCTATGAGCAGTCTGAGGGAAATGTGTGTAGCCTTCTCTGTTCAATACTGACTCTGAAGGATTGAGAAAGCTAGGACGTAGAGGCTCATACACACGAATGTTGTAATCCCTTAGAGCGAACCCGGTTGGCTTGCTGTGCCCATAATCCAGATAGTATGCCAAGTCCACGTCACATCTAGGAGTGCTGCCTCCTTGTCTGTCTTGTTGAAGAATAAGAGAAGACGGTATTTGGCGAGGAGTCTTTCCCAGTTGAACTGCCAAATAGTACTCCCGCTCTATCTCTGTTAGAGCAGCATTGAATATGGTGGCTTTGATTCGACTATCAAAATCAATCAGTTAGGCAACGTCAGTCTCTGCAGCAATATATCTTGCTTCATTGTATCCTGCAGGAATGAAATCTTCTTCCAGCGCTGGGGGCATGAAGTTAATTGAATGATCAATTGTCTTCAGCGGATCGAGTTGGAAAAAGTGATGAGGAACTGGAACGTCTTCAGCATCGCTCTGACCTTCTAAGCGTGCCTCTGTTATAGCAGCAGGTTCCTCAGCTTCAATTGCAGCAACTTCTGCGGCAACATCTTTAGCGATAGTAACGACTTCGGTCAAATCAACATCCAAGAGAATATCTGTGGACGCTTCAGCAGCAGCTGGTACTATAGCTGAAATACAAGAGCTATCCTCTTTAAGAGCAGGATCTTCTACAGATGTGGAAATAGAAATGCTGTGGGAAGAAATAAACTTACCCTGAGAGCTAGTCTCAACAGCAATTCTTTGAGCGCTTGGCGCAACAGCGACTTGAGCGCTTGGCTCAAGAGCGACTTGAGCGCTTGGCTCATCAGTCTCAGGCTCTTCAGGATCAACTCGACGCTTGCTAGTCCTGGAATGCTTGAAGATTTTCTTTATGTTGACTCCTTCAACGAGTTTAGACGGTGGAGCGGGAGGATCAGCAGCTGGTTCTGCAAAGTCTATTTGTTTGATGATCCCTTCCAGCTTCCTTCTTTTGAGAGGTAGCTTGTCCTCGGCATCCTCATCGGTTTCCTCACCAACCTTTTGAGAGGAGGTGGCAAATTGAACTTTTGGCTTTCTGGGAGCCCTCTTCTTTGTTGCAGCCGGACGCTTCACAACTTCTTCTGGCACTGGGCGTTCCGCTTCTTTATCGGACGCTTGACGTACTTCCAGACGCTCAAATAGTGGTTTTGCCGCACCACCAATTTTTGGAGGATTGTTCAGAATCCTTTTTCCCAACAACTTGGACTTATTCAACGGAAGTCCAGATGAGTATACACAGTTTGATCTGTACAATAGGTCGCTTAGAACGAGTCCATAAGGCTTATTCGAAGTGCTTAGACTATCCCGAAATCTTCCAAAGATGTACTCACTCCAGTTGATTTTGATGTTGAGGAGTATAGCAGTCATCATCTGAAATTGTACAGGGTTTACCTTATCAAAGGTTCCCACTCGGCCTTCTATGATCTTGCTGCAGAAATCAACCAATAGCCGGTATTTGGACACCAGGTCTTTCTTTTCGAAGTATTGAGTGTAGGGCACATCGTCATACGCACTCATGATTGTCCATGCTTCCTTGATCTGTTTCAATGTAACGCAATGCAATGCCTTACCCTCATTTGGAAGATTGAAGTTCTTGGCGATGGTGGAAGCAGATAAGAGAAATTTCTTTGGAGACTTCTTCTTGGATAAAGAGATGAGACAAGAAATAGCCTTCTTGTCCTCTGAAAGTGTAGCCGTCTTCCAAAAGGTATCAACTTCAGTTGGAAACATATAAGAGTATTGGGTCAAGAATGGTTTGAGCCCAGCTTTGATGACCATGTCCATCATGTCCGTCAGGTTGATCTGAGGTTGTTCATAGAGAAATTTCCAGTCGACAACAAGGCCTTCAGTCACCTTGATGGTAAGTTCAGCAGAAGTAGACGATGATTTCTTTGGTGCCATTTTTTGAAAGAGATGAACTGAGATGTTTTTTGTTTTGAAAGAGAGAGACTAAGTTTTGCAGATATGTTTTGAGTAAAAGTGGATTGTCATTTTGCAGAAATTGTGTTTTAAATGATACAGTAAAGAATTTTTGAAACTTGTGTTTTCTAGTCTCTGTAGGATTTAGACACGTGTAACAATTGTTGAATCTCAGCCATAAATTCACTAACTGCGGACGCGAGTTTTGTGTAATAGAGAGAAGTTACATTTGGTAATTCTCAGATATAAAGATTTGACATCCGAGTTAAATTTTTAAGACGTTTGACATTTTCAGAGTGTAACGCACGCGCTCGTTTGTACACTGACATGTACACAAACACGTGCTATCTCTGAACCGTCATTTTGAAAAGAAACTTTTGATTACCCGCCAGTTTAATGTGATAGAAGCGTGCGAGTAGAGTACAAAATAGACTGTTGAGACTACCCACTACTTCGAAAGAAGTTTGGAAACTTTATGCATGGCTTGTAAAGAAAATTATATTTTTATATTAAGAGTTGATTGGACTTGATTCAACGCTTAACTGATATCATTGGTTGGTATTTACTATAACTGTTGTAATATAGATGCTTAAAGTCAAAATCCTTTATATATTTGAGTGTCCAATATTTTATGCAAAGATAATACTGAGCGTTGATGATCATGCATCTGAAATTTTGATCATTGATGCTTACAGTTATGTTCAAGTACAATTTTAAGGTTCCCTCTAAATTTGATAGCTTGTACCAATTTTTGTTTTTCAAAGAAAGTTGTTAGACATAAATCAAGTGGATTCCCCCTAAGTTATATGTCTAATAAAGTATGATGCTTGATGATTAAGCGTTTAAATCAATCATACCTAGTTCACTTCTCAAAGTGAGAAAACATTGTTCATTGAGTACTTTGGTAAAGATATTTGCCAATTGTTTGTCAGTTCCAATGAAGTGCATGGAGATATCTTTCTTTTGAACATGATCACGAAGAAAATGGTATCTAATGTCAATGTGTTTAGTTCTGGAATGAAGAACAGGGTTTTGAGTCATGGCTAGAGCGCTTTGGTTATCACAATGAAAGAGGGTTGGACCTAAGATTATTCCGTAATCTCTGAGTTGTTGCCTCATCCATAGAACTTGTGCACAACAACTTCCTGCAGCTACATACTCAGCTTCGGCTGTAGAGGTAGCTATGGATTGTTGTTTCTTGCTATGTCATGAAACTAGCCTATCACCTAGGAATTGACAAGTACCACTAGTACTTTTACGATCTATTTTGCAACCTGCAAAATCTGCATCTGAGTAACCGATTAGTTCAAAAGGAGAATCCCTAGGATACCATAAGCCCACATTTTGTGTGTCTTTTAGGTATTTAAGGATCTTCTTGGCAGCAATTAAGTGTGACTCTTTAGGATCAGCTTGAAATTGTTCACACATGCATACCGAAAACATAATACTGGCAATGAGATAAAGAAGTGATCCAATGATACCTCTATAATTAGTGATATCAACTTTCTTTCCACTTTCATCTTTATCTAACTTAAGCGTTTGGCTCATTGGAATTTTGGAATATGATGCATTTTCCATACCGAATTTCTTAATCATATCTCGTGTATATTTAGCTTGGTTAATAAATATGCCATTGGGAAGTTGTTTAACTTGTAGTCCTAAGAAGAAAGTTAATTCACCCATCATGCTCATTTCAAATTGTTTTTGCATCATTTTTGAAAATTTGTCACACAGACGCTTGTTAGTAGAACCAAATATAATATCATCAACGTAAATTTGAACTAAGAGAGTATCTTCGTTATTAGTAATTTTAAATAACGTTGTGTCAACGCTGCCTTTTGAAAAGCCTTTACCAATAAGAAAGATAGAGAGAGTGTCATACCATGCGCGGGGTGCTTGCTTAAGCCCGTAAAGTGCTTTTTCTAGCTTGTAAACCATACCCTTACCATGATTGTTGATGAATCCTGGTTGTTGCTCCACATATACTTCTTCTTGGAGTTTACCATTCAGGAAGGCACTCTTTACGTCCATTTGATATACTGTAAACTTGTTAAACGCTGCATACGCTAGAAACATGCCGATTGCTTCAAGACGAGCGACAGGAGCGTATGTCTCATCAAAGTCAATACCCTCCTCTTGGCAATATTCTTGAGCTACGAGCCTGGCCTTATTTCTTACAACAATGTCGTTCTCATCCATCTTGTTTCTATATACCCATCTAGTTCCAATAACTCCTTGGTGAGTTGGTCTTGGTACTAGCATCCAAACCTTATTTCGTTCGAACTGATTGAGCTCTTCTTGCATAGCTTCAATCCAACTTGGGTCACTTAGTGCTTCATCCACTTTCTTAGGTTCCATTTGAGATACAAAGCTTGCGAACATAGCCTCATTGAATGTAGCGGCTCTAGTTCTAACTAGTGCTCCAATATCTCCAATAATTTGCTCAGGTGGATGGTCACGCAGCCATAGTCTATCTGGTTGGAAGGGACTAAGAGGTTGAACAGGCGCTTGAGAATCATACGCTTGACCACCCTCTTGTGTAGGCGCTTCAAGTTCACAATTCCTTGTTTGCTCTTGATGATCACTCTCTTGATGATCATCAATATTTCTTACATGATAATTTAGAGTAATGTCACGAGTATTCTTAGGAGGTGGCACTGAGATCTCATCATCGTCGTCAGTATCTTCATCAATAGTAATCTTAGACGCTTGATGACATAGATCTTCAACTCCTACATCATTTAAATTAACCTTACTCGGCTCTTGATTAGCATCATCAAAAACAACATGAATAGATTCCTCAACCTTCGATTTGATCTTATTGAGAATTCGAAAATTCTTTCCATTTTTGGCGTAGCCTAGAAAGATTCCCTCATCCGCTTTAGGATCAAAAGTCTTTAGGCTTTGGGATCCATTATTATGGATAAAACATTTAGAACCAAAGACGTGAAAGTATGAAACATTTGGCTTTCGTCCCTTCCATAGTTCATATGGAGTTTTTCCATGCTGTTTGTTGATCATGCAACGGTTTTAAGTGTAACAGGCAGTGTTGATCGCTTCGGCCCAAAATCTAGGAGCAAGCTTGGATTCTGCTAACATAGTCCTAGCGGCTTCCTTAAGTGTTCGGTTCTGGCGCTCAGCAACACCATTTTGTTGGGGAGTTCTGGGAGCTGAATACTCATGGTGTATTCTATTTTCTGCACAAAACTTCTCAACAACCTTGTTAGTAAACTCAGTACCGTGATCGCTTCTTATTCTTGCAACCTTAAGATTTTTCAATGTTTGAAGTTGCCGAATAAGCGTTGTTAACTTGTCACATGTTTCATCTTTGGATGAAAGAAATTCCACCCAAGTAAATCTAGAGAAATCGTCTACTATCACCAACGTATACTTTTTACCGCTTACACTGATCGTTTGAACAGGTCCAAACAAATCCATGTGAAGTAGTTCAAGTATTCTAGAAGTAGATAGATAAGGTTTTCTCTTGAACGATGACTTAACTTGTTTACCCATTTGACAAGCGTCACAAAGGCGATCCTTGTGAAATGGTCCATTTGGTAATCCCTCTACAAGATTTTGACTTATAAGCTGAGAGACTGTCTTAAAATTGAGGTGATTCATTTTTCTATGCCATAACCAACCCATTTTAGATTCATTCTTAGCAACAAAACATGTTGGGTTGTTATCAAGTGTTGAACCCCAATCTACTAAATATACGTTGTTAGTTCTTTTTCCTTTCAATTTAGTAGACTTAGTCTTAGCGTCGTTTATATAGCAGTAGTCACTTGAGTATATGACTTCAAAGCCTTTATCACATAATTGACTTATGCTTAATAAATTGTGCTTCAGACCCTCAACAAAATAAACATCACTTATCATGATGTTCCCCCTATGCAAAGTACCTATACCTTTGGTTTTACCTTTGGAGTTGTCACCAAATACAACCTGAGGACCATTGGCAGCTTGATAGTTCATCAGAAGATCTTTGGAACCTGTCATGTGCCTTGACGATCCACTATCAAAGTACCACACAGATGTATCGGCTCTAGCTCTAGGTACCTGCAATCAAAAAGGGAAGTTCTATTTCTGTTTAGGTACCCATTGTTGCTTGGGTCCTTCAACATTAGTATCCTTGTTAGTTTGAATTAGAACTTTAGGAACCCATATTTGCCTCGTCTTCATTGTAGGAATACTGGCCTTTTAAGGTTTCACATTGTGCTGTGTGTGCTTTTTGGATGTATAATAATATTCGCGATTATTATAATAGTCATAATCATAATCATCATAGTATCGATAATATGATCTTGACTGTCTTGGATATTGATGCTGATATTTCCTTGGCACTGGCTTGGGTTGCACTTTTGGTGCTGGACGCTTAGCGCTTGATTCACAGTTGTCAATCTTATCTTTAGCCTTTTGAGCGTTTGGATAAACCCGTCTTTGTGAATCATTTGCCTTAGCCTTACCCTTGCCGTGTTAGTTTTGACTTTCTCATTTGGCCTCTTACCATTGTCACTAGGTTCATTTTGTGTTTGACCCTGTGAACCTTTTTCAACAAAGATTACACCCTTTCCTTTGTTGTTTGCCGTAACATCAAATTTATTTGGTTGTTTACCGAGTTTATCGCATCCTAAGCCGGTCTTCTCACCAAATTATCTGGTTACTTCAGTCACATTATCCAGCTGTCTAGAAGCTTTTGATAATGATGAGATGAGCTGCTCTGATTTAGCAAGTCTGGCGATCAAATCAGCTTCTCTCTTGACTATTATATCAAGATCACCTTTTAATTGAATAACTTCACTCTCAAGCGATTGATTTTTCTCAATGCACTGTTGCTGAACTCGCAACTCTGCTATGAGCGTTACTTTATCTCTTGTGAGTGATGAGATAATAGCGAGATCATTTTGATATATTTTGGCAGCTTCTTGACATTCATTGTAGTATTCTTTGACTTTGTCAAGTAATTCATCGTAAGAAAGAGGAATTGATAATTCATTGATTACCTCAGGAAACGCTTCATCATCTCTGGCCATGAGACATATGAGCGCTGAGTCATCTAATGGCTCATCATCATCACTACTTTCTTCTGATGATTCTAAATCTTCAGGTGCAGATGCTGGTTCTGATTCTGCTGGCAAGCCTTGTTGACAAAGGTTGCTCCTGAATTGGTTTCTATCCAAGTAATCCTACCTTGAGGGCTTGGATACGTTTGGATAAGGGCAATTTACCTGGTAGTGCCCTGTTTTTCTGCAATTATAACAAAGATTAGTTTTCATCTTTTGTTCATTTGTTAACCTTGCAATGTGTGGTTTTGAGACCACTGGAGCTGGGAGACTTTGAGTAGACGCTTGGTATTGAGCAGGCGCTTGGGGTGAAGGAACAGAATACTGAGACGCTTGAAACTGTTTTTGCACAGGAGAAGACGCTTGATATGAACATTGTCCTTGATTATTGAAACCTTTTCCTTTCTTTTCATATCTCAAGAACTTCTTGAATCTATTCAGCAAAGCCAACTCTTCTTCCTCATTGATATCTGAATTTTTTCCTTTGTTACCCGATTTACCTTTAATTGATGCAATGAGCGCTCCAGATTCAATCACTGCATTACTCACAATATCACTAGCAGAGTTCAACTCGAACTCAAATGCTTTTAGCTCTGAAAAGGCATCTTCTGGAGTTAGGAGATCCAGCATATTTGATTCTCTCATAGCGGTTGTCTTCATCAAGAATTTACTTGGTAAGCTTCTAAAGATTTTAACCACCATTTCTCGGTTCTGTAAGTCCATTCCCAACGATGTAAGTTCTGTAACTAGAGCTGTAAATCTTATATCCAATTGCTCTAACGTTTCATTGGGTAGCATCTTAAATCCGTTAAACTTTTCCTTGGCAATGGAAAGTTTGTTTTCTTTGATTTGGGCTAATCCACCACAAATCGTAGCCAACTTATCCCATATTTTTTTAGTAGTTTTGCAAGATTTAATCTTGTTAAATAAGTTGTCATTATCACCAATAGCCGTATATAGAGCGTTACGACCAACATTGTCCAAATTGGCTCTTCGACGCTCATCTGGAGTCCATTCTTGTTTTGGTTTCTCAACGTAACCATCGGGAGTTTCTTCCGTGGCTCCAGGCGCTCTTGTGATAACTTTGTATATTTTGATTGGCCCATCTGAAATAATATCACACATGTCATCATCACATGAACAGAGATATGTAAATGCTTTGACTTTCCATGTGTCAAAATTTGATTCAGTCAGTTTGGGAACTTTAGCGAATGCCATATCGAGAATTTTAAAAGCAACTAGATTTTGAAAGAAAAGGATCTAAACAAGCAATTATGCTTGGAAATTTTAAAATTTCAATTTTAACCGCTCTGATACCACTTGTTGGTCCCGAGTGGCATACGAAAGGGTCTAGAAGGGGGGGGGGTTGAATAGACCCTGAAGTCTTTTTTTTACTTCAAAAATTTCGTATCAAAAGGTTTTTGGACGCTTGAAAAAGGTAGACGCTTGAAGTATCTAACGCTTGACTTAAGCGTTCACTTAAAATATTGGTGCTTTGGCGAAGGGTCTGATGAAGACTATTTTATAAAGTTAACTCAGACTTCAAGAATTGAATACTTTGACCAAGTGGGTTAAGTGTTCAGTTCTTTTAATCAGTGTTAGCACAACGGAATGATTTTTTGGAGTCTTCTCTTTGAAAGTTTTAGCGTCACAAGAGTTTTCTTAGTTGCTTAGCTTTTGATTGTGTTTTACTTATGCAATGATATGATAGATGAAGGAATTGAATGAAAAGTAAATGACACAAAGTTTGTAAGATTCGTTGGGTGGTGTAATCCCAACTACGTCCTTCTTCTCCTTTGCACTCGGAGGCAATCCACTAAAATGATTCTCAAAGAATCACACAGAAACTTCTACAAATTAGGGAGAGATGGATGTCGATGACTTGAGCTCCTTGATCACACAGATTTCTACTCCAAATCACTTCAATCCCCTTGCTTCTTTCACCCAGAAATAATGCAAGTATCCAACTTCGACTTCACACAGATCGCGAGGCTTGGATGGGGTTTTCTAAAACGGTTTGTTTGATTTTGATGAAGTTCAAACAACTTGGGAATATCTCAGCAGGAAAGTGGTTTCTTCGAAAAGAATGTTTGAGATATTTGTTGACTGTCTCAGGATTTGAAGAAAAGCAAGTGAAATGTTTTCTTGAATATTCTGGCTTTTCTGAGAATTTAAGGAATGAGACTTCAATGCAACAGCAATTCGGCTTGATAATTGATCTTTTCTTTTGGCTTGTTGTTGAAGTTCTATTTCTAGGCATTCTTGGAGAAAGTGTCCATTTGACACATGCACTGGCGCGTGTCTCTCACTTTCGCGAGTGAACAACTTTTGTCCTTTTTCCTGAAAATCTGCTGCACAAAAGTTGGTGCTGCAGTCTGAGATAGTTGATAGTCCAATAGGGTGGCTTCTCCGTACGTCTGAAAGTGCTTATCACATTTAATGCTCTTATCATCATTTAATGCATTTGAATTAAATACCCTTTGGTACTTAATGCTTTGAGAATATTTGCATTAAACTCCTTCTGGACTTAGAAATAAATTCAGGTGAAATCACTTTCTGTCCCATAAGGTAACGCTTGATGTAGCTGGTCAATTAAATGCTTGGAGACTGTATCTTCTTTCAGAGATCAGGCGCTTGAGTCTTAAAACTTTACCACTAATAAACTCACTCAGAAATTATCAGACGCTCAGTCTAAGACTACTTTGCCTAACAATCTAAAATAAAATAAAACAAAGCCTAATAAGCCTATTACAAATCTAATGCTTCAAAGCTTATACAAATTTTTCTTCAAAGCTTATACAAATTTGTCTACCAAAATAAAACTTACATGTTTTTGGGGTCTAACAAAACGTCCTAATTGTCATCATCAAAACTTCTAACATGAAATTCCTAACAATATGGAAGGAAAGTTGACCTTTAATTTGGGGAATTAACTCAAATACTTTCAACTTTTTTTTAAATTTATTTAAATTTGAGAATCTCAATTTCTTTTTTTAATTCTAGATGAAGGGGGATATAATGACCCTACAAACCTGGGCCGATAGTTTTTTTAATCATGGGCCACACAGACCCTATCAAACTCCAAATAAGGAGAGAAAAATTACAACTTGTGACAGTTTGCGATTGAACACAAGACCTCCCACATGAAATTGAAAGCTGAAACCACTAGGCCAACAAGCCTTGGGTCGAAGATATTATAATATTATATGCATAAATTCAAACCTAATTATCTTTTTACTTATTAGTCTAAATTTTACGCTTTTTTTTGTTTTTTATAATAAAAAATTTCTTTCTTTTTATTTTTTTATTATTTGTATTATTTGCTGATTTTTCAAAACAATTTTCATTTTTACGACTTTTTTAAATAATTTTATGACTTTTTTAGTTTTTAAATAATTAATTTATTATCAATAAAAAATTTTTGCCACCATTAAAATTTGTTTTACCTAAATTTAAAAATTAGTTTGAGATATAGTTTCTAATTTTTTAAAATATTGCCATACTTTTCCTTATCTTTTTATTTTTTCTGATCACATTTTGAAAAAAAAATTCCAATTTTTTTTGTTTTTAAATTGGTAATCAAAATTTGCCTGTACTGTTTTAGATAAACACCTTTTTTTCATTGATGAAATAAATTAATTAAAAACTTTGACAAATTTTAAAAATGAAAACAAAAAAAAATTGAATTTTTTTTTCAAAAAAATTTGAAAAAATAAAATAAAATTAGAAAACTAAATCAATATTTTTTTTTGAGAATGTAAGAAAAAATGATAAATAATAAAATATTATAATATTTTGAAAAAATAGAAAACACTAGAATTTATATCTCAAAGTATTTTTAAATTTAAGTAAAATAAATTTTAATGGTAGCAAAAGATTATTGTTAATTAAAAAACTAAAGCAAATCATTAAAACCATAGAAAAACTAAAAATATGGTAAAGAACAGTTTTAAAAAATCAGCAAATAATAAGAAATATTTAAAAAAATTAGAAAACTGAAAACAAAGAAAGGGAACCACCTTTTGTTTTTTTGAAAAAAATATAAAATTTAGAATACTAAGTAAAAAAATGATTTAGTTTGAATTTATGCAAATAGTAATAATAATAATATAATTTGTTACTTTAAACTATTTTATAGATATATTAATTATAGAAATATTATCTATTATAAATAAAAAATAACTTAGATAAACAAATATTCGAATTGAAATTTCTAAAAAGAATTACAAAAAAAAAAGAGTATGAGAGTTAATTTTCCATAATATAAGAAAATATAAAGGTCAATTTTCCCTTATACTTTTATTCATGTTAGGAAATTTCATATTAGATGTTTTGATGATGACAAGATAGGATTTTATGTTAGACCCCAAAAGAATGTGAGTTTATGTTTTCATAGAACAATTGTATAAGCGTTTGAAAGTTTGTAATTTTGTTAGGCTTGTAATTTTTATCTTTTTAGAATTCTAGGTGAGTCTATTGGAGATGAAGTTGAAGATCAGCGTCTGAAATCAAGTGAAGATGAAGATTTGTTCTTAGCGTTTATCAAATGCTAAAGGACTATTTCAGGGTTGTTGAATCAAGCGCTCAAATAATTCAATTGATCAAGGATCAGATTCACCTGAAATAAATTCTCAAGTCGTGAAGGACTTAAATGCAATCATCAACGGATATTTATTTCCAACGGGAAATAAATTCAAATGCATTAAATGCCTGATAAGTGCATTAAATGTGATAAGCTATTATGACTTGTGGACAAGCCACCTTTTGACTAGACTGTCAGATTTCAAAGTTCAAAACCTGCTCATGTCCAATCGGAACCAGCTGAATTTCAGGAATGTCAGAAAGGGACTGTTTAACGTGCTATGTAAGGTACACACACCCACATGTGTCCAACGGACAAATCCCAAGAAACCCTATAAATAGTACCCTTTAGCAAACCCTAATACAGGTACATACACAAGAAAAAGGTCAACACTTTGCTGAAATTACTTGAGAGAAAAGCTTACAAACTCCATAGCCAAAATCGTTCAAGCTTTTCATAATACATTCCAAAGATAGTCATAGATATCTCAAACCTCTTCAGAGAAGAACCCTAAATTCCTATTGAGATATCCCAAGTTGTTTGAACATTCCAACATCAAACAAACCCATGACAAAACCCTCAACATCTTTTATCTGAGTGAGAAAGTTTGTTGATTCTACAGGAAGCCTTTCTGTGTGAGAGAAGCTTGTTGAAGAAGATCTCTATTGGAGCTGAAGTATGTGTGATCAAGGAGCTCAAAATCATCTTCCCTTTCATCTATTTTGTAGAAGTCTGTGTCACTCTTCGATAATCAATCTAGTGAATTCCTCCAAGTGCAAAGGAGAAAAAGGACGTAACTGAGATTACATCACCCAGCAAACCTTACAATATCTTATGTTATTTATTGTTTATTGCTTTACTTTACATTTGCATATTATATCTTGAAAAAGCTTTAAAACAGTTAAGCGACTAATTCAAGTTCAAGAGAACACTAAGCTATAAAATTATTTCCGCTGTGCTAACCCTGATTAGGCGATTGAAACATTACCCTACTTTGGTAATTGTTGAAATCACTAAGACTAAGTTAACTATTTCCAAGCGCCTAACCTAGCACTAAGCTTTGCAAGTGTTCAAATTCTTCAAAGTAATACGAAACTTTTCATAGTCGAAAAAGTCTTCAGGGTCTATTCAACCTCCTCCCCTTTTAGAAACTTTCGTATGCCACTAGGGACCATCAAGTGGTATCAGAGTGGTTGAAGTAGAAACCTAAGCGTCTCCAAACATAACTGCTTGTTTAGATCCATTTTCCTAAACATTAGTCATTTTATTTCTTTTAAAACAGTTAAGCGACAAATTCAAGTTCGAAAGAACACTAAGCTATAAAATCATTTCCGCTGTACTAACCCTGATTAAGTGATTGAAACATTAACTTACTTTGGTAATTGTTGAAATCACTAAGTTTAAGTTATCTTTTCTTAAGCGCCTGACCTAGCGCTAAGCTTTTCAAGCGTTTAAATTCTTCAAAGTAATACAAGATATTTAAAGTTAAAAAAGACTCCAGGGTCTATTCAAGCCCCCCTTCTAGACCCTTTCGTATGCCACTTGGGACCATCAAGTAGTATCAGAGCGGTTGAAGTAGAAACCTAAGTGTTTCCAAGCGTAATTGCTTGTTTATGGAAACTATGATTGAGTCAAACTATGATTTATGGAAACTTAGAGCATTTGCATATTTATGTTCTTGTGATAATGAGATATGTCATGTAATTGCAGATGGCCCCATTCAGATCATGAAAGTTATAACTCGACCTCTGGAGCGACTAAGGCTACTCCAGATAGTTATGTCGAGAAGCCTAAGTTAGAATGGACGCCAGAAGATCGGAAAAGAGCGTATCTAGATAATTTTGGACGAAGTCCTCTCTACTCAGTGGGATAAGACTCCAAAAGAGATATGAGATAAGTTGGCTATCGTGTGTGAAGGTTCAGTATAGTTGAAGGAGAATAAGCCCTCCATAGGCATGTAAAGATTTGAGCATTTCAAGATCCAGCCCAATGAGATGCTAGATCAATTGGACGCAAGGTTCACTTTGCTCATTACAAAGTTAGCGTCATTAGACAAGGAGTTGACCAAGAAGGAAATGGTCAACAAGATATTCAGAAGTCTTCCAAGCAACTATTTGATTAAAACTGTTGCCATGAGAGAATCACAGACTTTGGAGACTCTAACTCTAAAACATGTGTTTTCAGAGTTAAAGGCAGTTCGAATTGGGTGAAGTCAGCGACACATCGACTTCAAGGACTGAATCAGGAGCTTTAATTGCTACTACCAAAAGTAAGGGTAAAGCGATTACTGAGGTGAAAGCAACGGAATCCAATGAGGAAAAAGAGATGGCTTTATTGGTCAAAAAATTCAAGAAATTTCTAAGATATGAAAAGAGAAACCCTATTGGACAAACTTCCTTTCAAACCCCTCCCCCTGCACCAGTTCCTCAGTATCAAGTGCCAGCATATTCTGCACCTCAACCAGTAGTGTTAGGAATTTCATGTTAGATGTTTTGATGATGACAATTAGGACTTTATGTTAGACCCCAAAATATGTAAGCTTGATTTTAGTAGAAATCATGTATAAGCTTTGAAGCGTTAGATTTGTAATAGGCTTTATAGGCTTTGTTTTGCTTTTTATTCTAGATTGTTAGGCTAAGTACTCTTAGGCTGAGCGTCTGATAATTTCCGAGTGAGTTTATTAGTGGTAAAGTTTGAAGACTCAAGCGCCTGAAGTCTGAAAGAAGATAAAGTCTCCAAGCGTCCAAATGACCAGCTATATCAAGTGTTACCTTATAGGACAGAAGTGATTCATGGATGGATAAGTGTCCATCAATGACTGATTTCACCTGAATCTATTTCTAAGTCCGGAAGGGGTTTAATGCAAATATTCTCAACGCATGAAGTGCCAACGGGCATTTAATTCAAATGCATTAAATGCTGATGAGAGCATTAAATGTGATAAGCACTTTCAGACGTACGGAGAAGCCACCCTATTACACTGTCAACTATTCATAGACTGCAGCACCAACTTTTGTGCAGCAGATTTTCAGGAAAAAGGACAATAGTTGTTCACTCGCGGAAGTGAGAGACACGCGCCTGTGCATGTGTCAAATGGACACTTTTTCCAAGAATGCCTATAAATAGGACTTCAACAACAAGCCAAAAATACAATAAATTTCTAAGCTAAATTGTTGTTGCATTGAAGTCTCATTCCTTAAACTTTCAGAAAAGCCAGAATATTCAAGAAAACATTCTCTTTGCTTTTCTTCAATTCCTGAGACAGTCAACCAATATCTCAAACATTCTTTTTGAAGAAACCACATTACTATTAAGATATTTCTAATTGTTTGAACTTCATCAAAATCAAACAAACCGTTTAGAAAACCCCATCCAAGCCTCGCGATCTGTGTGAAGTCGAAGTTGGATACTTGTATTATTTCTGGGTGAAAGAAGCAAGGGAATTGAAGTGATTTGGAGCAGAAATCTGTGTGATCAAGGAGCTCAAGTCATCGACACCTATCTCTCCCTAATTTGTAGAAGATTCTGTGTGATTTTTTTAGAATCATTTTAGTGGATTGCCTCCAAGTGTTCAAGGAGAAGAAGGACGTAGTTGAGATTACACCACCCAACGAACCTTACAAATATTATGTCATTTACTTTACAGTCAATTCTCTTATCTATCATATCATTGCATAAATTGATTAAGTAAAACACAATCAAACGCTAAGCAACTAAGAAACAACTTGTGACACTAAAGATTTCCAAAAGAGAAAACTCTAAAATTATTCCGCTGTGCTAACACTGATTAAAGAACTGAACGCTTAAACCTACTTGGTTAAAGTATTAAAATCTTGAAGTCTAAGTTAACTTTCTAAAAACAGTCTTCATCAGACGCTTTGCCTAAGCGTCTATATTTCAAGTAAACGCTCAGTCAAGCGTCCAAAACCATTTTAATACGACACTTTTGAAGTCAAAAAAGACTTCAGGGTCTATTCAATCTCCCCCCATCTAGACCCTTTCGTATGCCACTTGGGACCAACAAGTAGCGACAGTTGCATACCAAGCGCCTCCAACTCCTACTCAGAATCTCTCAGCGCCAGTAGTTTCCAAAAGGTTATCAACTGAACAGAAAATGAAAACTAACCTTTGTTATAACTGCAAGAAACCAAGGCACTACCAGGTAAATTGCCCATATCCAAATGTGTCTAAGCTTACAAGGTAAGACTATGCAGATAGAAACCAATTCAGGAGCAACCTTTGCCAACAAGGTTTGGTAGCGGAATCTTAACCATTCTTCACACCTGAAGAGGACTTGGAATCATCAGATGAAAGTAATGATGATGAGCCATCAAGCGACTCAACGTTAATTTGTCTCATGGCGAGAGATGAAGAAGCGTCTGATGACTCGCTATCTAAGGTAAACACTGAATTATCTCATCCTCTTTATTATTATGAATTACTTGACAAAGTAAATGAATATTATAAAGATTGTCAAGATGCCGCCAAGTTATATCAAAATCACTTTGATATCATTTCATCGCTCACAAGTGATAGAATGACGCTCAAGGCAGAGTTGCAAGTTTAGCAACAATGCATTGAGAAGAATCAATCACTTGAGAGTGAAATTATCCAACTGAAAAGTGATATTGATATAATAGTCAAGAGAGAAGATGAATTGATCACCAAACTTGTCAAATTAGAGCAGCTTATCTCATCATTATCCAAAGCATCAAGGAAGCTAGATAATGTGACTGAGGTAACCATACTTTTTGGTGAAAAGACCGGTTTACGTTGTGATAAATTTATTTAAAAATCAGAAACATCTAAGATTACGGCAACCAACAAAGGAAAAGGTGTATTCTTTGTTGAAAAGAGTTCAAATAGTCAAACGCTGAATGAACCCAAGGACAATGGTAAAAAGCCTATTAGGAATTTCATGTTAGATGTTTTGATGATGACAATTAGGACTTTTTGTTAGACTCCAAAATATGTAATTTGTTTTCAGCTTTGAAGCGTTAGATTTGTAATAGGCTTTATTTTATTTTTATTCTAGATTGTTAGGTTAAGTTGTCTTAGACTACGCATCTGATATGTTCTGAGTGAGTTTATCAGAAGTAAAGTTTGAAGACTCAAGCGCCTGAAGTCTGAATAAAGATGAAGATTCCAAGCGTCTAGAATGACCAGCTACACCAAGCGTCATCTTATAGGATAGAAGTGATTCAAGGTTGAATAAGCGTATATCAAGGACGGATTTCACCTGAATTTATTTCTAAATCCAGAAGGAGTTTAATGCAAATATTCTCAATGCATTAAGTGTCAACGTGCATTTAATTCAAATGCATTAAATGCTGATAAGAACATTAAATGTGATAAGCACTTTCAGACGTACGGAGAAGCCACCCTATTGGACTGTCAACTATTCAAAGACTGTAGCACCAACTTTTGTACAGCAGATTTTCAGGAAAAAGGACAAAAGTTGTTCACTCGCGGAAGTGAGAGACACGCGCTCGTGCATGTGTCAAACGGACACTTTTTCCAAGAATGCCTATAAATAGGACTTCAACAACAAGCCAAACACACAGAGAACAATTATCAAGTCGAATTGCTATTGCATTGAAGTCTCGTTCCTTACAATCTCAGAAAAGCCAGAATTTTCAAGAAAAATATTCTCTTTGCTTTTCTTCAAATTCTGAGATAGTCAATCAATATCTCAAATATTCTTTTCGGGGAAACCCACATTACTACTGAGATATTCCTAATTGTTTGAACTTTATCAAAATCAAACAAACCTTTTAGAAAAACCCCTATCCAAGCCTCGCGATCCGTGTGAAGTCGAAGTTGGATACTTGCCATATTTATGGGTGAAAGAAGCAAAGGGATTGAAGAGATTTGGAGCAGAAATTTGTGTAATCAAGGAGCTCAAGTCATCGACATCCATCTCTCCCTAATTTGTAGAAGATTCTGTGTGATTTTTTGAGAATCATTTTAGTGGATTGCCTCCAAGTGTTCAAGGAGAAGAAAGACTTAGTTGGGATTACATCACCCAACGAACCTTACAAATATTGTTCTTTACTTTACTTTCAGCATTCATATTGTCATATCATAAACTGATAAAGTAAAACTTAATCAAACGCTAAGCAACTAAATACACTTTTTGTGATGCTAAAGCTTTCAAAGAGAAGACTCCAAAAATCATTCCGCTGTGCTAACACTGATCAAAGAAGTGAACGCTCAAACCTATTTAGTTGTAGTATTCAAGTCTTGAAATCTAAGTTAACTTTCTAAAAACAGTCTTCGTTAGACGCTTCACCATAGCGCCTAGATTTTAAGTGAACGCTTAAGTCAAGCGTAAGACACTTCAAGCGTCCAAAACCATAATTTTAATGCGAATCTTTTTTAAGTCGAAAAAGACTTCAGGGTCTATTCAACCCCCCCCCCCTTCTAGACCCTTTTGTATGCCACTTGGGACCAACAAAGCCAAATGAGAAGGTCAGTACCAACTCAGGCAACAAAAAGAAGACGAAAGTGAATGATTCACATAAGAAGGTTCATCCAAACGCCCAAAAGGTGAAGGATAAACCATCTACAAGTGAATCAAATGCTAAGCGTCAATCGCCAAAAGCGACTCCTAAGCCAGTGCCGAGGAAATACCAGCATCAATATCCTCAAACATCTAGATCATATTATCGATACTATGATGATTATGATTATGATTAAGACTATAAGTACTATTATAATCGAGGATATAACTATACACCTAAAAAGCACACACAACACAAATTGAAACCCAAGAAAGCCAATCTTCCAGTAATGAGATAAGACAAATATGGGTTCCGAAAGTTTTAATTCGAACTAAAGTCACTGACATTGAAGGACCTAAGAAAAAAATGGGTACCTAAGAAGAATTAGAACTGCCCTTTAAATGCAGGTACCTAGAGCCAACATCGATACTTCAATTTGATACATTGATAGTGGGTCGTCAAGGCATATGACTGGCTCAAAGGATCTCTTGGTCAACTATCATGCAACCAACGGTCCTCAAGTTATATTCGGTGATAACTCCAAAGGTAAAACCTAATGTATAGGTATCATGCATAGGGGGAACATCATTATAAGTGATGTATATTATGTTGAGGGTCCTCAGCATAATTTGTTAAGCATTAGTCAATTTTGTGATAAAGGCTTTGAAGTCAAATTCTCAAGCGACTGTTGCTATGTTAACGACGCTAAGACTAAGCATACTAAATTAAAAGGAAAAAGAACAAACAATGTGTATTTAGTGGATTGGGATTCAACAATAGATAACAACCCCACATGCCTTGTTGCTAAAAGTCAAAATGAATTGGGTTGGTTATGGCATAGAAAAATGAATCACCTCAACTTTAAAGCAATCTCTCAGTTAATATCGCTAAATCTAGTAGAGGGATTACCTAATGGTTCCTTTTAGAAAAATCGCTTATGTGATGCATGTCAAATGGGTAAACAAGTCAAATCATCTTTTAAGAAGAAACCTCATCTTTCTACTTCTACAGTCCTAGAACTATTGCATTTAGATTTGTTTGGTCCTATTCAAATCATGAGTGTTAGTGGTAAAAAGTACTTGCTAGTAATAATTGATGATTTCTCTAGCAACAAAAGATGAAACTAGTGTCAAGCTCACAGCTCTAATTCGTCAATTACAAACATCGAAAGATTTAAAAGTGACAAGAATTAGAAGCGAAAGAGGTACTGAATTTACTAACGATATTGTTGAGAAGTTTTGTACAGACATTGGAATACTTCATAAGTATTCTGGGCCTAGAACACCTCAACAGAATGGAGTGGTCGAGCGACAAAATAGAACGCTTAAAGAAGCCGCTAGGACGATGTTAGCAGAATCCAAGTTGCCTCAAAGGTTTTGGGCTAAAGCTATCAATACCGCTTGCTACACTCAGAACCAGTGTATGATCAACAAGAAACATGAAAAGACTCCATATGAGTTGTAGAAAGGACGTAAGCCAAACGTTTCATATTTTCATGTATTTGGTTCAAAATGTTTCATTCATAACAATGAATCCCACAATCTAAGGACATTTGATCCTAAAGCGGATGAGGGAATCTTTCTAGGCTATGCTACGAATGGAAAGAGTTTTTGTTAGAGTTTATGCCCGGCGCACGAATTTTGGGTGCCATTCTATGTAATAATAACTCTAACTAAACGATCTTTTTTATATAAATAAAGTTAATCTTTTGGCATTCTTTATTCGCGTATATAGCTTGGTCTTAACTTAGAATAAAGTCCCGAAGGATCACACATAGGTATGGGAGATCATTGCGCATCGGGAATGGCAATGATGGAATATGTCTCCAAGGCTGTGATCCATAAACATATGTTCCAGGTTGTGAATGGGCTCATCGAGATGAAGGGATATCAATGAGATCCAAAAGACTTACTTATATGATGCATACTCTTGATAGAGTGTATCTCGTTCCAAAGATATTGGCACGGTGAAAGCTTATGCATATATGAGAGTTCCTATTGTGGGAATAGGTATACTGAACAACCCCATGGAATTTCCATTAAAAGGAATCCCAGTCGAATTTGGAACTTCCAGTGGTCTTGTAGTATAAGAGTAATCCTTAGAACCTGGGGTTCCATTAGATGTCTTATACACAATCGAACATGTCTTGATTTGTTGCATGATTATTTAGATGATCACAAATGGGCAAAATCAGACATGGGCTAATTGTGAATGAAGGCACATGAGAATCAAGATGGGATCTATCTCTGACATTAGTCTTGTCAGTGAATCTCCTCTGTTTACAATGTGAATCAACTTTAGGAATCTTCGGCCAAAGTATGATATCTAAAGAGGCGTAGGGTTTCCTCATTTAGATAGTCAAAAGTTGATCTCACCGTATTTGAGAAACATAGTTATTGAATTAATAAAGCTTCGAACTTAGCCACTGCTCTAGATTCAATCGGGAGATTAGATGGAGGGATCTTACATATACAAGGATCAAGATCACGAAAGGCGTATCTTTATCTTCGTCTTTGTCTTAGGTCTTCGTGGCCCGTTGCTAGACAGTAACCACGATTTGTAAGTTCCGAGAATTAATATGGTGATTAGTTCGAGGCTTGATTAAATCGAAGGTATGATTTAATCTAGTGCCTTCTATTTTAGGAAAGCACACTGGCACTTTCAGAAAGTGTACTTGCTGCTAGATAATAGACGAGCCTAAGGGGTCACCCACTTAACTCGTGAGAGTCACTGCTAATCTGATGTGATTAATCAATTTTAGGAAATAGAGGAAATTAGGAAAGTCTAGTCCTTTCCTAATATGGAATGTCAATTAATTGAGGGGATTCAATTAATTCGACTATTTTATTTAATCTTGTAGAATTAATTAAATTAATGGACCTAGTAGAGTCCAAATATTTTATTTAGTTGGACATGGTCTAAGTTAAATAAATAAGTCAATTGGAATAAGTGAATATAATTAAATGGGTTTTAATTATATGGGAATATTTAATTGATGAGTTTAGCCCATAATAAAATATGGAGTCGAGAATCAATTCTTGGACTCCAAATAAGGATGATGGCCGATTTTTAGGGCATTGGCAGTTGGATTTCGAAACATAGTTGAAGAAGGAAAGGGTTTTCTTCTTTTCCAAGTCTTGCAGTTGAATAAGGACTCTAGGGTTCATAATCTATATGTATATGAGTGCAAGACTAAAACCCTAAGTCTTTTAGGAGTGCAAAATTCGAACCCCAGCTGGAAAAATAAGAGAATTTTTCTTGTCATCCTCAAGCAAAAATCGGCCCTTCCCTTGTTCCAATGCGACATCATTTTGTTCATGTGTTGAACTTAATGATTCACATATTCCATCCCTTCACATAATCAAGCCTAGGTTTTAGACTTCGATCTATTTCCTTGGCTAGCACCAATAACAAAGTAGGTGGTGAATTGAACGAGGTGTGGATACATCTTAGAGGTACGACGTTTGGAGCACTAATACCGGAGATACAATTGACGGCCGATTTCCTCCAAGGAATCGTGTGGAATTGCACCATAGGATTGAAAAGATCAAATTGGTTGCTGTGAGAATTTAATCGAAAGGTAAAAATTCTTGTAACCTTATTTATAGCGTAATCAAGCACACCATTATTCCTGTTTCGGGTGGTTATACGTTTAAATTTTAAATTCTGCTGCCACGAGCCACACGGGGAATAGAACCCAACCTAACAGTGGTAACAGAGCCATGGTTGGCTCGATTAGCTATATTATGTGTTTAGCATGTTTTATGTAAATTGGTTCATGTTAACAATATGTCTGTCGTTTAGAATAATTGATTTTTCGATTGGAATATATTTGATTGTTATGATGTTTTTTCTGAAAAACGATTTTGGTTTTGAGAAATTCAATTGAAAAGATGAATCTTGAGTGTGAGTGGATTTATTTGTATAATGAAGGATGATTTTGGAATCACCGGTGGTAGGACGTCGTGAGATGATCAGGTCGAAGGCTCAATTGTCAAGTGATTATACCTTGCCCAAGGTGGGATCGATTTCGTCCATCATTGACTGATTGAATCACTCATGGATGAAAAGGGGAGAAATCCCGTACAGCAACAGGTTCTGTCGCCCGCGCCTGGACTTGGTGGCTGGGCCTGGGCGTGGCCATGTTGGCACCTAGGGGCTGCCAAGTCGGTGCCTGGGCGTGGGTCTTCTGGCTCCTAGGCGCGGTCGGCAGAATCGGATCAAAATTTTTTTCTCATTTTTTGATGCCGAAAGGTCGGGTAACCCAAGAACCTGACCCCAGTTGATTGTTTAAAAACTTATAATTTCTGAAAAAGGGTTTTGGAAATTGGAAATCAATATTATCCCGATGAAATTTGCAATTTTGTTTAGACGATGGATGGGTAAATTTTGGATATCGCATGCATATATTTGTTGCTTTGTATGCTTATGTGATGGGGATGAACCACGAGCCTAGTCTATGTTGTATGGTTTTCATTGTATGTAATATTCTAGAGTTGTAAAAATAGCCAGTTTGGCTTTTACTTTTCTGTCAAGTAGATTAGTAGTAGATGATAGACTATGTAATCGAAGACGGAGCGAGAACACAAAGCCAAGACTTGAAGACTTGTATGCTGTGGTGGAACCCATTGTAATAGTCTAGTTGTCTTTACTTTCTAGAATGTCCTGGCGCACTTTGGCTCAATGGGTCAGTAGGTTAGGGCTCGAGGTGGTTCATCCTCAATTTACCGCTTTATGAGATGTTTATTTATCTTTCCAATACGATATGTGATGTGTTGTGAAATGCATGCATAGGATAGATAATTAAACGAAATAATTGTAATACTGATGAGACCTACATGTATGCAATGTAATTCCCTTCTTGAAAAATATTAGGCTAATGTGGGAATAGAATTGCAGTTCTATTTCCATCCCTTCCACCATAAGTAATTACCATGTGATATGCCACTGAAGTTCAAATCCATTTGCTCAGAAAATGGGATGGGTTGAACCTAAGAAAGGCTGTGAGCAATACTAAGCATACGATGCCCTATAGGATCATTAGTTTCATTACTTAGCTCAGAAAATGGTGGTAATGGAATTGATGATTGACCACGGGATATTTGATGGGTGAAGCCTAACATTAACTACCATGTGATAGCTCAGAAAATGGGGCACATGCGAAAGATGAGGAAAAAGATCTTGAGAACTATCACGGAAGATAGAAGACCCAGTAAGGCTACTATTCGAACTAGTTATATGTTAGCTTAGAAAATGGGGCATATGATGAAGTTTGGATAGATCTCAAGCCCACTAAAGAGTTAACTATTCTTTGAATCACACCAAGAGGGTGGTGGGATTTGGAAAAATAGTGGGAGACTTGTACAATTAAAGACCAAATTGTATAAGAACTTTATTTGAAAATTCATTACTTATCGTGTGCCTCGTACGTTTCATAGATAACACGAAATGGCTAAAAATCCACTTTATACAATTCTCGAAACTAATAAACTGACCGGTCCCAACTTTCCCGCTTGGCTAAGAAACCTTAAGATTGTTCTACAATATGAAAATAAGGACTACATTCTGATGGCTGAACAGCCGGAAATAACTCCTGAAAGCACTGATGAGGATAGAGAGTATGTTAAGCTTTGGTCGGATGACAATATCCAAGCAAGATGCCTTATCATGACTACAATGTCAAATGAGTTGCAAAAGCAACATGAAAATACGATATTGGTAAAGGATATTGTCAACCACCTTGAAGAGTTGTACGATACTATAACTCGGAGAGAGAGGTATGCTAACTCAAAGCAACTGTTTGGAGCAACGATGAGCGAAGGTGGGTCTGTCATTGAGCACGTCGTTAAGATGATTCAATTGATTTATAACATGAACGATTTGGACGTGGTACTTGATGGAGAACTTTGCGTCGATCTACTCCTTCAGTCTCTCCCAAGGTCTTATGACCAATTCGTCATCAACTTCAACATGAACAACTTAAATGCCTCATTAAATGAGTTGTTGAACATGTTGACAAGTGTTGAGAGCACCATCAAAAACGACAAGCCGGTGCTTCTTATGAATTCATCTTCTAAACCTAAGAAGGGTAACAAGAAGAAGAATAAGACTAAGAAGCTGAAAGGTACTGATGGTGTTAAGAAGGTGAAAAAGGCCAAATTGGATAAGTGCTTCAAATCTGGAAAGACTGGGCACTGGCAAAGGAACTGCAAAGAGCCATAGGCTCAAGGTACGTTCTTTGTTGAAGTTAAATTTTCGGTTAACGATTCTTCTTGGATTCTAGAAACTGGATGTGGAGTTCATATCTGCAATAACTTGTTGGAGATGACAAGAATCAAGCATTTAATGCATTTGAATTTATTTCCCGTTGGAAATAAATGTCCGTTGAATGATTTCATTTAAGTCCTTCATGACTTGAGAATCTATTTCAGGTGAATTCGATACTGATCGCTGAAGTGCTTTGAGTGCTTGATCCATAAGTCCTGAAATATTCCTTTAGCGTTTGACAGGTGCTAAGAACGAATCTTCATCTTCATTTGACTTCAGACGCTGTTCTTCAACTTCTTCTCTAATAGACTTAGTCAAAATTCTATTAGCGATTCAGTATCAAACACTTAGTCTAAAATCTATAAAGATAAAAATTAAAAGCTAAATAAAATTACAAACTTTCGAACGCTTATACATTTGATCTATGAAAACCGAAACTTATATTATATTTGGGGTCTAACATAAAATCTCATCTTGTCATCATCAAAGCATCTAACATGAAATTTCTAACAATTTCCCCCTTTTTGATGATGTCAAGACCTTTAACTCTTATAACTCTTTTCTAGTTTAAAGAGTTTTTAAAGAAAAGCCCAAATAAATATAAGTTAGCGTTAAAAGGTTAGATAAGTTAGTTAGTTGTTAGATTAGCCTCAACAAGGTGTTTCAACGTTCAATCATTCATTCATATAATTTCAAACAAAGTATGCAGGTAATTGAGTTGAGAGAAAAGAATTTAAAACAACAACATATAAAGATAAGAAAAAGAAATGAGGCATCATCTTCTTTGTCGCTTGGACATTTCTTCTCCTTGATAGATTTCATTTGCTAAGTCCAGCAAGAGTCGATCAATGTCTAACATGGTAGTATACTGGACTTCATCAAAATCATGTCTTCTTTGTTTAGCACTTTCTTTTAACTCTAAAAGTTTTTCCACCCAATCCCTCGGAGGGATTCCAAGTTCTCGGATCAAGTCATGATAAATGTCTTGTCTTCGATCATTGGTGGATTTCCAGTTTAAAGGCCGTCTAAGTGGTCCGGTGTATGGATAAAAACCCATACTTTCTAAGAATTCGATGTCTAAGTCTAGAAGCCTGTGCCTGCCTAGATAATATCTTGGCTTGCGCTTTTTAGATAACATTTTCTTGATACCTACTATTTCATCGAACATAGAACGCCAGTGCTTATTATCGGTTTTGGAGATCGATTCTTTCAAGGCTTTGGTCAATGGATGTTTTTCTTTCTCATTTTCCCCCTTCTTGGCATCATCAAGAGAGGTCTTCAGTTCAGGGATATCTTTGCGTAATATCCGAACTTCTTCAACAAGTAGAGCGACTTGTTGAGTGATACTCTGAGCAACGGCATTTGAAGAATTGTGCCTCCCAGTATTAGCTGAAGCGTTCAGTGCTAGATGACGATTGAATTCTGAGGAGAGTTCAGCGATCAGAGGTGATTTGCTGTCCATGATGGCAATAGTACTTTTGGTAGCAGCATTGGAAATATCACGGCTTCGAGTGTCAGACATTATTCGTATTTGCCTATCAACGGTGTCAAAAATTTTTGAGCAAGAACCCTCAATGTTGCTGAGCAAGTTCCGAACTACTTGTCTGAAATCTCGAGCATCTAGATCACTGTCCGAGTCTGAGTCTGAAGAAGAACGCTTAGGAGATGGAAAGAGTCCATATGAGCTAGATACATCAGCCTTGCCATTGGTTTTATCGGGAATAAAAGGCTCTACGGCTATTTCAGCACGAACTTCTTCTATCGCTGAGTTAAGCGTTTGAGTTGCGGTATCAATTTGAACAACTTGTTCAATAAGGGGAACCTCGACTGCTGGAGCACTGGGGGCAACATCTTGCATGTCAGCGTCTTTGGTTTGAGCGACTTCCACAGCAGGAGTTTGTTTCTCTTCTATTGCAACTACTTCAATCTGAGGAGCTTGATTTTCAACAGCGATAACCCAGAGAGGGCCAATTGCTTCCATGACATGCCTTGGACAAATCAGGTTGGTTTGCATGGTAAAGAATATAGCGTCTTCGCGCTCTTCATTGCTTAGTGCAAGTTGCACTTCTTCTGGCAGATCAACTCCTGAAGTGTAAAAGTTGTAGAAGTCCAAAATAAATGGCATCAGCGCTCTGGCAACTTCTTGGTCTACTGGCCGAATAAGCGTTATCATCTTGGCCACATGAATATTCTGTTCACAAAATAGAACAGGAAGCAAGTTGTATCCTCTGAAGTCACTAAGACCAGGACCGAAATGCTGAGTGATTGAAATATCCAGCGACTGAGCATTTTCAATTATCGCTCGGCTCTCATAGTAAAATTCAGCAAGATCGGCATGGTCATTGTCAAGGCTGAAAGGTATTTCACTGTGCCCTAGCAGAATTGGTTGCTTACTAGAGGAAGCATCTTCATTGAGGTCAGGAAGGATACACTGAACAAAATTCTGAATTGGATGATAAATGTAGCGTCCTCCTTGAGCAATTAAGCTTAGATGCTGGCGAATATAGCGTTCTATAGATTGTCTGTAATAAGGTAAAGCACTAATATTGCCTATAAGATGCTGGCGCTGCTGGAGAAGAAACATGGGAAAACCTCTACGCCTGTAGTCTACTCCAAATTGAAATAAAAATGGATACTTCACAAGCTCTTCCAGCGTGTTAAAATGTAATACGAACTCTTCAGCCCATTTTGGAGTATCCATCATCCATCTCTTTCCAAGTTTATCGGCTTTCTTCTGTTCTTTTCTAGCTGCAAGAAACTTTTCAAAGCGTTCAAATTCCTCATCACAATCCTCAGCCCATAATCTTGCAAGGTACTTAAGAGCTTCAACTTCTATCTAAGCATTAATAGAATTGGGACGCTCAGCAACAACTGGTCCTTTTCCTTTCCACAGTCTGAGGGGCTTTGGAGATAGAGCGTTCTGAGGAGAATGAACTACTTTGGGATAGGCAGAGTATCAAATCCTGTTAAGAATTTCTTCATCTGGATTCTTTGACCAATCACCCATATGGGGATTCTTGATAACGATCTTATTCTGGCGCAAGGTTTCTATTTCAACCCCTCTGATACCACTTGGTGGTCCCAAGTGGCATACAAAAGGGTCTAGAAGGGGGGGGGAGGTTGAATAGATCCTGAAGTCTTTTTCGACTTCAAAAATTTCGTATAACTTTTAAAGATTACAACGCTTTAGGTAGTTGAGCGCTTGGGTCAGCCATTTCAGTAATGATAACTTAGACTTAGAGATTTTAGCAATTTACCAGAGTAGGGTAAAGCTTGAATCTCTTAATCAGGGTTAACACAGCGGAAATGATTTTAAAGCTTTAGCGTTCGTTTTGGTTAAATAGTCGCTTAACAGATTAGCTTGTCTTTTTCTGAATAAATAAGACAATAATAAAAGTAAATGACACAAGGAATTATAAGGTTCACTGGGTAATGTAATCCCACTACATCCTTCTTCTCCTTTTTCACTTGGAGGAAATTTACTACATTGATTATCAAAGAATCACACAGAATCTTCTACAAGGTAGTAAATAGGTGAAAATGATCTCGGGTTCCTTGATCACACAGATTTCAGCACCAATGAAGATCTTCTTCTACAAGCTTCTCTCACTCGGAAATACTGCCTGTAAGGGGTTTCAACAACTTTCTCACTCAGATGAAAGGTTGAGGGTTTTATCACAAGGGTTTGTTTGTTTTTGGAAAGATCAAACAACTTGGAATATCTCAGTAAGCATTTAGGTTTCTTCTTTGGAAGATATTTGAGATATTTGTCACTGTATGGAATGTATGTAAAAAGCTTGAAGGATTTTGGCTATTGAGTTTCTAAGCTTTTTCTTTAAAATAGAACTTCAGCAGAGTTTTCTTGTGCATGTACATATATATCTCTATCATTAGGGTTTGTTGGAATGAGGTATTTATAGGCAATTCTTAGGATCTGTCCGTTGGACACATATGAGCGCGTGCCTTTCACGCGGTGCGTGATTCTACCTTTTCTCTGACATTCCTGAAATCATGCTAGTTCCGATTGGACGGGAGCAGCTATAAACTCTGAAATCCTGATAGTCTAGTCAAAAGGTGGCTTGTCCACAAGTCATACTAGCTTATCCACAAGTCATTCCTGAAATCATTTAATGCTCTTATCAGGAATTTAATGCATTTGAATTTATTTCCCGTTTGAAATAAATGTTCGTTGAATGATTGCATTTAAGTCCTTCATGACTTGAGGATTTATATCAGGTGAATCTGATACTGATCGCTGAAGTGCTTTGAGTGCTTGATCCATAAATCTTGAAATATTCCTTTAGCGTTTGACAGGCGCTAAGAACAAATCTTCATCTTCATTTGACTTCAAACGCTGATCTTCAACTCCTTCTCTAATAGACTCACTCAGAATTCTATTAGCGATTCGGTATCTAATACTTAGTCTAAAATCTATAAAGATAAAAATTACAAGCCTAAATAAAATTACAAACTTTCGAACGCTTATACATTTGATCTATGAAAACCAAAACTTACATTATATTTGGGGTCTAACATAAAATCATATCTTATCATCATCAAAACATCTAACATGAAATTCTTAACATGTGTAGAATAAAGTTTCAATAGTTATGACTAGAGTTATGACTATCGATTATAGAAATAATTTTATGTTTAGTAATTAACTAATTATTATAATAGCGTCCTCATCTATAAGTATGAATGGTCATGTGACTTCATTTAGTGGATTGTAAAAAATTCAAATTTATATAAATATATATATCTATATCGTCGTATCCCCAGCATATCGTATTCTTAAATTTTGGAATATTTTGTATCTCGTATCCATGGCGTATCGTATAAGTATCCCTATATATGTATCCGTGCATCATAGTTTAGAACTTTTCTAAGAATCTGGTCAATAAGTCAACCCGAGGTCTAAAGACTTTTGTGAAAACCTGAGGTGCTGGAAGATTTTCTTGACCCTTGAACTAGTAGCAGTTTTGTATTAATTTGGAGTTTTGACTTTAAACTTTTAAATGTACCAATTTGACACTTTAACTTTTTAAACTGTACCAAATTTAAACATTTCATTGAAAAAACTCCCTCATTTAAAAACAAAATGTTGGGATACCTACATTCAAAAATAAATAAAGAAAAAGAAAAAAAAACAAAAGAGGTCAACTTACCCACATGAGCAAGTTGAATTGCTTGGCCAATTAGAGCATTTTTGGACGGTGGGAGTGTGGCTATTTAAGAGTTTCATTCATTTCTCACCAACAAGCCGAGAGAGCAAGACAACAATTGCACTAATACAAGAGAAAGAATAGGAGAGCATAAATGTTCTTAGTGAGTTAGGAGCAATTTATTGCGAGAGATAAATTTTGAGCTACGGAAGACACTTGTAGGATTTTCTCTCTGGGCAATACAAATGGGTTGGGAGAGTGTTTTATATAATTTTGAGAGTGGTTGTACAAGAGTAGTTTTCTTGAGTTTGTCTATAAACTCAAGTGTGTATTTTGTACACGTAAATTTCTCTCATAGGAAAAGAACAGAAACTCCCGTGGACGCATGCGGATTTTGTTTAATCACGTAAATCTTGTGTGCATTATAGTTATATTCTTCCAGATAATATTTTGTCATCAACTTGTTAGTGGGATTTACCGAATCCTAATAAGTTAATTCTCGGTCCCAAACTTCCGCTGCGCCCAACAAGTGGTATCAGAGCTATTTGGAATATGCCCTCGAATGCAAGGAGGATATATTATAATAGGGCATAAAACAATGTACTCGTATTATTAATTAAAATCTATGCTTGAAGGCATCTTTGGTTATTACTTGTTTTATGGCATTCGTATAAATATGTAATTAATTGAAGGCCCAAGCACGCAAGAGTAGACTTTTCATTCCTTATGTGATAATCGAAACAACACTGAAAAACTTAAATACTTGTACACTAAATATAGTTCGCAAGTTATGTAATCTCAATAGGGCGTTGAGAACTACTTATGAATTATATGGTAAGAGATCCAGTGGCAATAAGTGTTGATCGTTGTGGGAGCTAACATTATGAGGACATTGAAGGAGAACAATGTGCTTGAACATGACTCGCATCAATTTCGTCACGTGAGTTTTTCACTCGTTGACAGTCAGTGATGAAATTGATATAAGATGTAAAGTGTGATGAACCCTCGACTTGAGGGATTGAGTTGCAGATGTACTTGTGACATTAGGTCTGTCGTTAGAGTAGTTAGATTCAGAACGCCCTTAGGTGGGGTCGACCTCGAACTGCGATCTAATGCAGTCTCAACAAATTACCATGAAAGGATTTACTCTCTCGTAGGTGAACGAGTAATTATGACTTAATTATTTATGAGCAAGTGAGTTCTAAAATCTTTGGCTAAAGCAATAAACGTTTCTAAAATAGGAAACTAAAGTGATCTCGACTTACTATAAATAGAAAGTAAAGATGAGTTAATGATTTGACATTTAGCATGGTCTATACTCATCGGTGATATAAGAGTAAAAGAGTTTGTGATCACACAATAATCACGTCGGAAAAGGTTGATAGAATGATCCTAATCATTTGTTCTTATTTGGGTTACAGTGTGGACTGCGAAGGAGACTACGGGGACCCACATCCTTTGGAATCCTCCAATTGCCAAATAAGACGAATCTAAAAGAATCGCGCTTAAAAAGGGTAACAATGAAGAAAAATGATTGAGTATTTTTGTAGTATAATATTAAGTATCAGATACTTAATAATATTTATTTATGTGATAAATAAATAAATTATTTTTAATAATGTATTAATAAATATTAATATATAAATATTTATTTCTTAGAGAAATAATATTTTAGTATTATTAGTTATTATTAATTTATTCTATTAATTTAATTAGATTAAATTAAAGGAATAAATAAGAGTCGGTGCACCGATAAGGGGCCATTAAAAAGAAGCCCATGTCTTTTGTTCACTTGGTATAAATACATAGTGGTTGTATTCTTATCTCATAAGTTCAAGTGTTGAACAAAAACCCCAACTCTAAGAATACTACAGAGAAAGAAAAAGAAAACTCTCTCTCCCCTCCCACTCTATTAGCCGCCCCCTTTGAGGTAGAGAATGAGGATTTTTCTTCCATCAATTCTGGCATACGATTTAGAGGTAGAACATTTGTGCTACTTGGATCAAAATCAACCGTCGATTTGTGATTTGGAATATTGAAGGGCACGATAATTACTCTACAACAAGTAAGTGACTTTTATCTTTCTTTTCACATATGTTGTTGTTTACAACTAGACCCCGGTAGATCCTGTTTGGGCATTAAAAAAAATTCGTTGTGCCGCTTCCGCTGTTTTGATACAATTATTCACAACAGTGGTATCAGAGCCATATCGAGGGGTCGACGGATATGAATTTAGTGGGTGATTATGTATGTTGACATGTTTTACCGCTTTTAAGATTCAACGTGTTTTTATCTTTTTGAGGTTTAGATCTATTTTGATTAATTTTAAACCTTTTCAAAATTGTTTTTGATGTTTAAAATTATTGGATATTGCATGAAATCGAGTTGGAAAACCCGCCACCGGGAGGGTGGCGGGGCCGCGCAGCAACAGTCTACACAGCAGCCCTAATGGACTGTTGTCAGTCGCCTGTTGGGCTTTCTGTTGGAAGCCCAATCCTTTGAGGATTGGGCCGCGTAGCAGCAGGCCAACCCAAGGGTTTGGGCAGCCCCCAGGAGGGTTGGACTCGACCTGGACCCGAGTCCGACAAGGCCCGGATTCGGCAGATTTTAAAAAAATATGAATAGTTAATTTAAATGTAATTTTATTTTGAATTTAAAATTAAATTTTATTTCTAAAATAAAAATTAATTTGAAAATGATATTCACTTTCATGCAATTCTAGTTTCAATATTAAAAGTGTGACTTTTTATTTGAAACTAATACAATGATTGGGAGTTATTGTATAATTAAAATCGGATTTTAATGCTCAAAATAAATTTAAGACCTCGAAATTATTTAACACTGAATTAAGAATTAGATTTTAACTCATGAATCAACATATGTATTTGTTTTCTTGCTAGCTATAATATCATGTGTGAGATGTTTATGTGATGGGGACACAATCCATGAACTTAGGCTTTTCTTTTGATGTATTTCTTTTAGGGATTGTAAAGGCCGGTTTGAACCTATGTATTTTATTTATTTTATTAGAATGATGTATAGGTTGTTTAAAATCATTGTAATAGTTAGAAATAAATAGAACCCATGAAAAGGAGATACAAGAGAAGCATGAAGGAGACAAGAGGCGTTCAAGGAAGTTTTGTTGTAGGACGTTTTTCTTCAATGATTAGGGTGTTGGCTTTGCCTAATCTAGGAAATATAGTCCATGGGTTGTATGTTGTTAGCTTTCTAGGATTGCTTTATTTTGCTACATCCATGTTTTTTGTGCTTTTAAAATGGATAATGTGCAAAGTGAGACCAATATAAACCAAAATTCTCCCAATAAAATATACTAAGTTGTAAAGGATACGAGGTATCCCTCCCTTTACTGAACTTAAGAGATTCATATTTTTCCTAACATATAGCTTTTCCCTTGTTCTGGGGATTATGTGCCTAGGTAGGATATGATCCTTTTCTTAAGCGCATTTGATGCCTTTGGTCGAAGCAAATTTCCCCTCAAATACCAGCATAAGATTAAAAGGTGAAATTCAACTGTTAGACCAATGGAAAGTCGGTGGGCTAGCTTAGATGAATCATAAACCAAAATTATTGCATAGGTTGAGGTTTAGTGAATCATGAGAAAAAGATGATCTAACCATTCACTTGGTGGATTGGTGTGAGACACCACTTTATAAGACTACTGAGCCAATTAACCGGAATAAGGTACAACCCACGAAATTTATAAGTAATTCAATCACCACTACGAAGTCCACCAACGAGGACTTCCAAATTTCACAGTGGAAGTGTGATATTTCGAAAAATATAGTGGGAGCCTTTTATTAAGACCTTTAAAAATTACTTGGAACACGATTACATTAATTCTAATTGAATCTCATTTATTTTTTGCAGTAATTTTATATCTCTCTCGATAAAATGACTATCAATCCCTTATCTGTTTTACTCAAAAATAATATCCTTACTGGTCTAAATCATGTAGATTGGCTCCGAAATTTAAGAATTGTCTTAAACATGGAGTCACTGAGATATGTGTTGGACACCGATATCCCAGTTGCGCCGGGGGCGCGGGCCACTCTGGAAGTTCGTGAGGCCCATGAAAAATGGGTGAAGGATGACATCCGAGTGCGCGCGTACATACTGGGCTCAATATCAAACAAACTACAGCGTTCCCATGATCAGATGACCTCATCTAGAGCAATTCTTGCACACTTGCGTGAGCTCTATGGGGAGCATAGTCGAATGACTCGATATGAGATATCAAAGGAGCTCTTTGGCACAAAAATGAGAGAAGGAGAAAAGGTTGGTGATCATGTACTGAAAATGATTTCAAGAATTGAGACACTTTAGGCTCTTGATTTTGCCATGGATTCGACACTCCAGACTGATCTCATCCTTCAATCACTTCCTGACTCCTTTTCTTCTTTTGTGGTTAATTTTAACTGCAATGAGATTTAGTGCAACTTAGCGGAACTAATGAACAAACTCATACCTTCTCAATCTCAAATGAAGCCTAAAGGAAATGAGACTGCTATGGTCATCTCTCAAGGCCCTAAAAAGCCAAAGAAGAAGAATAAAAAGACCAAAAAGCAATTTGGAGTCAATAAAGGAAAGGGTAATTTTCCCACATTCAAGAAGAGTAAGGGGCCAAAGAAGGATGACAGATGTCTGTCTTGCGGTGAACTAGGTCACTGGAAGAGGGATTGCCCTAACTCGAGTCGTGGAGGTGCTTCAGGTATGGAACTATATGTTTTTGAAACTAATTGTTCTGTAACCGTATTTTCCTCTTCCTTGATACTTGATTTTGGAGCAAGCTCTCACATTTGTTGTTCCAATCAGGATCTGAAACGAAAAAGAAAACTGGAGCATAATGAGGTGCAGATGAGAGTAGGCAGCAAGCAAAGCATCACTGCTACTAGAATATGATCTACCTCTTTGCATTTATCTACTGGACATTTACTTTCGTTGAATAATGTTTTAGCTTTGCCCAAGGGGCTTAAGAACATAATTTCAATTTCTGTTTTAGTTGAAAACAATTATACGTTCCGTTTTTATGAAAGGCTATGCAACATTTATTTTAATGATAAATTTGTTGGCACTGCTTCATTAATCAATGGGTTGTATTATTTGAATGTCCAAAATGTAAATGAATTTAATACTATAACCCAAAGTAATAGCTCAAGTATTAATTCAATACTTAAATGACACCTTAGACTGGGCCATGTTGGAGAGTACTAGATACGTGAAATGGAGAAAGGTGGGCTTCTAAGCCCATTAGGATCAGATCCACTTCCAAATTGTGAATCTTGTCTCAAAGGCAAAATAGCTCGATCTTGCTTCATAGGGACTTTTGAAAGGGCCAAACAAGTATTCGGATTAGTACATACTGATGTATGCGGGTCCTTTGGGGAAATGGCTCGAGGAGTCTATTACAACTTCATAACAATCACTGATGACCATTCCAGGTATGGCATAGTGTATCTTATGAGACATAAGTCTGAATCCTTTGAAAGGTTCAAGGAGTTCAAGGTTATGGCTGAGAATCAAACTAGCAATCATATAAAGGCTCTAAGATCTGATTGAGGAGGAGAATATATGAGTGAGAAGTTCGATAATTTCCTAAAGGAACATGGTATAGTATTACAGCTAACTCCACCTGCAACTCCACAATTAAATGAGGTAGCTTAAAGAAGGAATCGAACTTTATTAGATATGGTATGATCCATGATCAGTTACACTGACCTTCCCATCTCATTATGGGGTCATGCCTTACACACTGTTGTCCAAATCTTGAATAGATGTACTTCCAAATCCATTCTTAAGACTCCATATGAGATATGGAAGAATAGAAAACCAAACCTAAATTATTTTAGGATTTGGGGATGTCCATCCTACATCAAGAAAACAAAGGTAGAAAAATTGGAAGTTAGGTCCTTAAGAGGACGTTTTGTTGGATATCCCAAAGATTCTATGGGATACCACTTCTACTTGCAAGATGACCATATGGTCATAGTTGCTTTACAAGTACACTTTCTCAAAGAAGAGTTCATTCGAGCAAGCGGAGCAGGTAGGAAGATCATCATTGATGAACAAAGCGAAACCCCTGAAGATACACCTACACAAGATGTCATGACTGAACCCACTGTGACACAACAACCATTGCTAAGATCTAATAGAGCATCTCGCCAACCTGAGAGGTATGGTCTCCTAATGCGAGAGAAGTATTGGCTTTTCTCTATAGCAACAGGAAACCTTGGCGACGATCCCTCTGATTATGATAAAGCTATGATTGATATTGACTCTGCAAAATGGCGGGAGGGCATGCAGGCAGAGATAGACTCGATGCATTCTAATCAAATCTAGACTCCTGTAGACCGACCTGTGAACATTAAACCCATTGGGGTGTAAATGGATCTACAAGAGAAAGATTGGTCCAGATGGCAAGGTTGAAACCTATAAAGTCAGACTAGTGGCGAAAGGGTATAGTCAAAAAGAAAGAATTGACTATAATGAGACCTTTTCACCCATGGCCATGAACAAGTCTATACGCATCCTACTCGCAATTGCTGCACATCTAGATTATAAAATATGGCAGATGGATGTGAATACGGCTTTTCTTAATGGATTTCTAGAGGAGGATATCTATATGGAACAGCCTAAAGGCTTCATATCAGAGACTGGTATTCATAAAGTGTGCAAACTCAAAAGATCCATCTATGGACTTAAGCAAGCATCGCGTAGTTGGAATCTTCGTTTTGACGAAATAGTCAAAAGGTTTAGCGTCGACCAAAATGAAGATGAGACATGTGTCTATAAGAGAGTTAGTGGGAGTAAAATCATTTTCTTAGTACTATATATGGATGACATATTACTTATAGGAAACGATATTGGCATGTTGACTACGGTTAAAACATGACTTTCGAGTACTTTCTCCATGAAAGACTTGGGAGAATCCACCTACATCTTAGGGATTCGTATCTTCAGAGATAGAACGAATAGGATGATCGGGCTTTCCCAAGCCCTTTACTTAGAAAAGGTCTTAAAGAGATTTGAGATGGATAATTCTAAGAAAGGATTCCTACCAATGCAACATGGTATTCACCTTTCAAAAGCAAGGTGTCCTAAAACTGAGGAAGAAAGAAAGGTGATGTCTAAAATACCATATGCTTCAACAGTTGGTAGCTTGATGTACGCCAGGATGTATACAAGACCAGACATTGCCTATGCTATGAGCGTAGTAAGTCGATATCAAGCTGACCCTGGCATGGAACATTGGACCACAGTGAAGAGAATCCTTAAGTATCTGAAGAGAACTAAGGATTTAGCATTGGTATATGGGAATGGAGAATTAAGAGTGGAAGGTTACACTGACTCTGATTTTCAATCAGATGTTGATGACGGAAAATCCACTTCGGGATTTATATTCACACTAAACGGTGGAGCTGTGACTTAGAAGAGTTCCAAGCAAAGCACAACAGGTGATTCCATCATAGAAGCTGAATATGTAGCTACCTCAGAGGCTGCCAAAGAAGCTGTTTGGATCAAGAAATTCTTAGAAGAACTTGAAGTGGTTCCTAGCACTAAGCTACCAGTACCCATTCATTGTGACAACACTGGGGCAATAGCACAAGTAAAAGAACCAAGGTCTCACAATCGATCCAAACACATAGAGAGGAGATACCACATAATAAGGGAAATCATTGAGAAGGGCGACATTGCCATGCAGAAAATAGACATAGTTGATAACCTAGCTGATCCACTGACCAAGCCATTTTCCCAGAAGGTTCTGGACAAACATCTTAAGAAGATGGGTATGAAATGCCATAGAGATTGGCATTGAGTGCAAGTGGGAGTTTGTTAGGAATATGCCCTCGAATGCAAGGAGGATAGATTGTAATAGGTCATAAAACAATGTAATCGTATTATTAATTAAAACATATACATGAAGGCATCTTTGGTTATTACTTATTTTATTGCATTCGTATAAATATGTAAATAATTGAAGGCCCAAGTACGCAAGAATAGACTTTCCATTCCTTATGTGATAATGGAAACAACACTGAAAAGGTTAAATACTTGTATACTAAATATAGTTCGCAAGTTATGTAATCTCAATAGGGCGTTGAGAATTACTTACGACTTGTATGGTAAGAGCTCCAGTGGCGATAAGTGTTGATCGTTGTGGGAGCTAACACCATGAGGACATTGAAGGAGATCAATGTGCTTGAACATGACTCGCATCAATTTCATCACATGGGTTTTTCACTCGTTGACAGTCAATGTTGAAATTGATATAAGATGTAAAGTGTGATGAACCCTCTACTTGAGGGATTGAGTTGGAAATGTACTTGTGACATTAGGTTTGTCATTAGAGTAGTTAGATTCAGAACGCCCATGGGTGGGGTTGACCTCGAACTGCGATCTAATGCACAAGTAGCAGTCTCAACAAATTATCAAGAAAGGATTTACTCTCGTAGGTAAACGAGTAATTATCACTTAATTATTTATGAGCAAGTGAGATCTAAAGTCTTTGGCCAAAGCAATAAATGTTTCTGAAATAGGAAACTAAAGGGATCTCGACTTGCTATAAATAGAAAGTAAAGATGAGTTAATGATTTGACATTTACCATGGTCTATACTCATGGATGATATAAGAGTAAAAGGGTTTACGATCACACAATAATCACGTCGAAAAAGGTTGATAGAATGATCCTAATCATTCGTTCTTATTTGGGTTACGGTGTGGGCTGCGAAGCAGGCTACGAGGACCCACATCCTTTGGAATCCTTCAATTGCCAAATAAGACGAACCTAAAAGAGTCACGCTTAACAAGGGAAACGATGAAGAAAAATGATGGATTATTTTTGTAGTATAATATTAAGTATCAAATACTTAAACAAATTTATTTATGTGGTAAATAAATAAATTATTTTGAATAATGTATTAATAAATATTAATATATAAATATTTATTTCTTAGAGAAATAATATTTAGTATTATTATTTATTATTAATTTATTATATTAATTTAATTGGATTAAATTAAAGGAATAAATAAGAACCGGTGCACCTACCGTAAGGGGACCGGCCATAGGCCTTAAAAAAAAGCCCATGTGGGCTTGTGAAGCCCGTGTCTTTTGTTCACTTGATATAAATACATAGTGGCTGTATTTTTATCTCATAAGTTCATGTATTGAACAAAAACCCTAGCTCTAAGAATACTGCAGAGAAAGAAAAAGAAAAACTCTCTCTCCCTTCCTACTCTAGTTGCTACCCCCTTTGAGGTAGAGAAGGAGGATTTTTCTTCCATCAATTTCGGCGAACGTTTGTGCTACTTGGACCAGAATCAACCGTCGATTTGTGATTTGGAAGATTGAAGAACACAATAATTACTCTACAGCAAGTAAGTGACTTTTATCCTTCTTTTCATTTACGTTGTTGTTTACAACTAGACCCCGGTAAATCCTGTCTGGGAATAAAAAAAAATTCATTGTACCACTTCCGCTGTTTTGATACAATTATTCCCAACAAGAGCCACTTCCTTAAGGGTTGATGAATTGAGATTTATTTATCAAGATGGAAGGTACGTCGAGGTCAAATCCATTTTTGGTGCAACAGTTCGATGGCAAAGGGAATTTCACTCTTTGGCAAAGAAGGGTGAAAGATCTCCTAATTCAATATGGCTTGGCATTGGTGTTGAAGGGAGAGGAAGCAAAGTCGGAGGATATGGAAGATGCACAGTGGAAAGATTTGGAATCACGTTGTGTTAGCACGAGACTTTGTATTGCGGACAACATTATCAATAATGTTGTGGATGCTGATTCTGAAAATTCAGCAACAAAGTTGCGGGCAAAGTTAGAAAATTTATATCATGGAAAATCTTTGTTGACAAAATTGCATCTAAAGCGGCAACTCTATAGGCTAAAGATGCTAGAGGGTGATAATCTGATGGATCACATGAACTAGTTTAACGGATAGGTGGACCAACTTTGAAAAGTTGGTGTTAAGGTTGAGGAAAAAGATAAAGCCCTTTTACTTCATACCTCGCTCCCAGATTCACATGATAGTCTAGTGACGACGTTGTTGTACGGGAAAGATACATTAGATTTGGAGTATGTGAGTGCATCACTTTTGTCTCACAAAAACAAAGGAAGGCAAACTAGGAGGTGGGACATGAGTCTGTGCTGGTTACTCAAGGAATGAATCGGTGTGGGAGGTCATTTGGTGGTGAATCTGCGAACAACAGGTCAGATTCAAAGGCCAGGGGGAAGGGCATGAGATGCTTGTCACGAGGAAAGACATTATAAAAGGAATTGTTCTAATAAAATGAGGAATAATGTTGGTCAAAATGGTGGTGGTGGTGGTGATGTTGTAGTGGCATACGATGGAGATGTTTTCATAGTCTCTACTCATATGGATACTTTGTCTCGGGATAGTTGGATTTTAGGTTCTAGATGTGTAATGCATGTATGCTCCAGGAAGGATTATTTTGATTCGCTCCAAGAAAAGAGGGCAGGTACTTTGTCCTTAAGTGATGGTTCTACTTGTAGAATCATGGGTACAGGAGTGGTGAAAATCAAGATGTTTGATGGAGTGAATCATACTTTGGATAGTGTGGCATATGTCCCAAAATGCGAAGAAATTTAATTTTCATGGACCCATTGGACTCCGAGGGCTGTGAGTATTCAGCTGGAGGTGGAGTCCTAAAAGCCACACTTGGAGGGGAGGTCCTAATGAAAGGAGAGAAGTATGAAAATTTGTATCATCTGATGACCTCAAAGGATGACTGGAAGTGTAGCGCACCGAAAAACTTTCATGTTATAGACGGGTGTGAAAGAAATCTTGTTAGTTGAGAGGATGAGTAGAGGTTGTCCCTCTCGGCAGTCGACTAACGGTGTTGACTGGGCTGCATGTGTTCATTGGCCGGTTTTTGAATCAGGCGGAGTTAGGAACTTACTGATTCGGCATGTGCAGTGGACTGATTGAAGGCCAATTAAGTTCTGTGATTTGGTTTGCGTTGAATTTTTGTGGTGGAGGTGGAGATTGTTGGGATATCCAAACTCAAAAATAAATAAAGAAAAAGAAAAAGAAAACTAAAGAGGCCAACTTACCCACTTGCATGAGCAAGTTGAATTGCTCGGCCAATGAAAGCATATTTGGACGGTGGGAGTGTGGCTAATTAAGAGTTTCATTCATTTCTCACCAACCAACCAAGAGAGCAAGACAACAATTGATCTGACACAAGAGAAAGAATAGGAGAGCATAAGTGTGCATAGTGAGCTAGAAGCAATTTATTGCGAGAGATAAATTGTGAGCTACGGGAGGTACTTGTGGGTTTTTCTCTTGGGGCAATACAAAGGGGTTGGGAGAGTGTTCTATATAACTTTGAGAGTGGTTGTACAAGAGTAATTTTCTTGAGTTTGTCTATAAACTCAAGTCTATTTTGTATCGATAAATTTCTCTCATAGTGAAAGAACGAAAACTCTCGTGGGCGTAGGTCGATTTTGCTGAACCACGAAAATCTTGTGTACATTAGTTATATTCTTTCAGATAATATTTTGTTATCAACTTGCTGGTGAAATTTACAGAATCCTAATAAGTTAAATATCGGCCCAAACTTCGGCTGCGCTCAATATAAAATACATATATTCACCTCCTCTAAACTTTCTACTTTTAGCACACACTTCCCCTAAATTTTGAATTTTCGCCAAATGCTCCCTCCATAATTTATTTGAACAAACATTTGATAAAAAATTTACCCAAAAATCCGACACCTTTGTCCATGCAAATACTAAAAAACTATATGACTCTTAAGAAGTAACTCTAGTTTTTTTTCGTTTTTTCATAATATACACAATTCACTAAAATCAAGTATAATATCAAAATTAAAGTTTAGTTTTTATTTATTTATTAAAAAGTAAAGAGTATAAACCAATATTTAGATATTTGCATTAAATACATAAATCTGATACATTATTCTTATAAAATTCTGAAGTCAAAATTTAATATATGATGTTTTCCCATTTGATTTTTCAAAAGAAGAAAAAGTAATATTTCTAATTATATTATATAACTTGGGTTTTATAGATGAATTTGAGTCTTTCTTAAACAAAAAGGAAAAAGAATTAGGTCTCTCGATGGGTAAAATTATGCATTTAAAAATTTGTGAACTTTTTTGCAATATGAAAAATAGTATCATTTTTTAATTTCAAAATTAGGATTAATTCAAATTTTTTATGTCATTCAAAGAGACATCGAACTTTAAAATTTTGTATTTATTTATTTATTTCTTAAAATATATACTCTAATAGTTATACCATTTTTCTGCAAGTGTGTGGAGAATTCATCTAGTCTTTTAATTATCATATTTTACTAATGACGTGTTGATGAAAAATTAGAATATTGGTGGAGGTGGATGCTAGAAGATGAAAGGTTAGAGGTGGTGGAAGCAAATAGTTTTTTTTCAAATGTCAAATTGGTACACTTAAAAATTTAGGGTCCAAATTCGTACACAATACTTAGTTCTTTTATTTTTTTAATAAATCGGTTACACGATATATCTCATGAATATCGAATAATAACAATTTACAACCAATTAATAACTATTACAATCAGTTAACAACTATTATAAAAATAGAGAAATGCTCACATGCAGGTGGACATCGAACCCGAGACCTCTAATATTTTTAGGCCAGAACTTCGTCAGTAGAGCTAGGCTTTATCGGCATATAAAATACTTAATTATAGGGTCATAATCATTTTCTACCCAACCTGAGGTCATCATATGACTTTAAATAATAACCAGCTGAGTAAGCCTTTATCCCCTTAGACTCATCATGTGCTAATAGCAGGTTCACAATCTCATTGTAACTTATCAATAAAATCCCGACTATTGCTAGATTACTAAATAAAACTCCGAGTATTTAGTCCAGCCTACAAATCAAGGATGATATTTAGTCACTGCCATGAAAACCAAGACATGAATGATGGTCGCTAACCTGTTCCAATTGCAATTGTTAAGTGAGCAGAATCCTTCATCAGATCTTCCCCTTGGGCTAAAGCAAAAGATGGCAGTCGAAATCTTAATAATTCAATTCTATAATTTCATTTCAAGTGATATGGACTTTAATTCTATAATTTATTGGCAATCACGTGTCTCCAGAGGGTATTTTTGATGAGATTAAAAAAATTTAAATCAATTTCTAAAGAATTGAGAATGGATGAATTAACCCTGGGAAAGGTTTTGAAATGAACTTGAGATTACCTATCCCAAATCCACTATATTCCAGCATATCAATCGGGCCAACAGAAAATTCCAGCTGACAATGAATAGTAATGGCATATCAGACAACGAGGGGTCTCTGAGTTTCCGAACTTAGATCCTTTAATATTATTCCAGCATAATTTTTTCTTTTCCACAAGTCTCAATTTGTAAAAGTTGTATAAGAATTGACAAAGTTCACAACTGAAAATATCTACCATCACAATCAAAAAGAAAAAAACATACGTAACAGCATAACACAAATAGAAGCACGATCGACTGGAATTAGCATGAGGTATCCATGAAATCGACCAACAAATCTTGAACCATAGCTCTATCTGGCATTTTACCAGCAGCACCATATATTGGAGCAAGCCCTCCATTTATTGGACCTGGATTTGCTTTAACCTGTTCCAACATATAGATAATGGTATGTAGGAAAACGTGAATATGATTCAACTACGATTTTTTTCAGTTTTTAGTTAATGATAAATGCACTTACAGTTTGCATAGAATCTCTCAAATCTTTCAGGAAGTCTTCAACGACAGGTACATGTTGAAGAGTCACACAAATATGAATGCTGAGAAGATGTATACAATAAATCATGTCAGCACAGACCTTTCATAGAGAGCATAAGATTTATCCCTTTTTTTCTTTATAAGAAAGCAACCCCATAATAAGTAGAAAAGAAGAAATGAATTAGAAGTTATATCCACAATTAGAACCAAGAATGATCCAAACAACATTAGGATAGAGCAAAAGAACCACGTAAATGGCTGGCTTAATGTCCCATGATCGTGTTTCTGAGATACTCATTTACCTGTTAGGTTTCTGCAATGCATTCAAATGCCAGCCTTTTGATGACATAATATCATTGACTTCAAATATGTCCACAATGTCTGATCCAAAAGCCACAATTGTCATATCAGGCCTTCCAATGATGAACAATCCAGGAATCTCACGAACCCTGAAAATAAAGGCATAATGATACACCGAAAGACTAGAATGAAAAAATAAGGTTGTGCTTGATTGAAGGATTAATCCAAGACAGCGCCAACTTTGAGTGGACTCCAAATCCATCCAAGCAATAACTCAAAATTGTTACTAAAGGATATGAAATACGTAGTTATTGAAAATTATTCAAACAGGTGCAAGGGTTTGACATAATGGATTTGGAATCCTTAGCTACAAATTCTCAATCCAAACGCAATCCAGAAAAACTTTTAAGAGTTACAATGATATCTACCCTCTCTCTATTCTCTTTGAAGCTTCCATAATCTCCCTTGTGTTCTCCAGGTACCCTGTTCATTCATTTATCCACAAATTAGTCCATAATTTATAAATTCGACTCTAGATTCTGACCCCCGATGGTATATAAAAATTGCTCCCGTGAAAGGTGTCACCTTCTAGCCCAAGAGATATCATTGCTGCCCAAGCTCCAGCAATCAGAGCTCCAGGCCTACTTCCAGCAATAGTGGGTGATACATAAAGCCCACCACTCCATTCAGTGACTGAAAAAGGAACGCAAGGAAAAAAAAAAAAAAAATTACGAGAATTTGTTAGTAACGAAAAGGAATGTATGTGCCTAACAATGAAGCACACACGAGAGGTTTCACAGGAACAGTTAATTAAAAGGCAAAAAGAAATTTCTTATAGTAGTAACTTACCAGCAACAAATTGATGCTTTAGAAGAAATCCAAATTGCCAGGTGATACAGCATCATCAGGAACCAACAGAATATCACAATGGAAGGGTGGAAATTAGTATAGATTATAAAGAACAATGAAACCAACTATGCTTTACGGACAAGAAAAAATAGTGTAGAACAACCTCAGTTTTCCAGATTGACAAATGGACAGTCTCTATCAGTGTATGCAACTTTCTTGTTGGACATTTATATGTGCGCTTGTGTGTGCCTTTTTGTCAGATTAGTCAATCCATAACTCTAAATGGCACATATATATCTTCCTTTTTGATTAACCGCGAAAAGTTTACTATTTTCTTTTAAGCAATGAGTTCATCAATTTAGATGGCGAAGAAGAACAGAAAACAAAGGTCTATGAATTCTGATGGATTACGATAGTTTATCTCTTTATGGGCTTGAAAGTCCTGTGATCTGGGAATCAACTAATAAATCACAAAAGACAGCACAAAAGACAAAAGATCTAGCTCATCTACAGATAAAAATAGTTGAAAATGCTTACATTCATGTCTAAGAAAGACAAAACAGAATGATTTTGTCTAATAGACAGGGAAATTGTATTTTCTGTCCAAAAACTCGGGCCATTTGTAAGTTATTAGTCCCAGTACTTTTGAATTGACCACATTACACCTACTGACTAAGAAAAACTACAATTCTAGTCGCACAGCAATATAAAACGGAAATAGTTAAATCTGTCATTTTCTTTCTCCCCTCTTCCCTAATAAACTAGAAGAGCTCTTCCAGTTTGTGGTAAAAGTGCGAGGGAGTTTATGTATTACCTTCCGTATGTCATGATCCCTGTACAAAACCACACTTGTTCCTTTAGGAGCCAACCCGTACTTGTGTACATCCACGGATATAGAGGTTACTCCCTGAACCGAGAAATCAAATGGTGGTACAGGATACCTAGGAGACAAGGGTTGATGATTATTGGCGATAAATAGTTTAACAACAGCAAATAGAAAACAGAACAGTGACAGTTCTCCTGGCAAAACGTACAAAAGACAGTGGTGTTTAAAAACAGGCAACAAACGGAAGAACCAGAAGAAGGTAAATATCATTTTACAAGGTTCGCCTAAGACAGCTATTACTGCTTATATACAGTTTGCATTAGTGTTCATTTCTCCCTGTACTACCATGTAGGCTAGAAAGGAATCTTCTACGCAAATCACCCGATAGAAGCCTAAGTATGGGATATACATAAAAGCATGCGCACCAACTTTCGAAAGAGCGTTAGGATTGTTTTCCAAATTATTTTTGTATATTTTGGATTTAAACATACCCAAGCTTACGAGCAAAAGGCAACACAAAGCCACCAAGGCAAAGATCAACATGCAAACAAATCCCAAAAGTAGAAGCTAATTCACCAAGCTCCTACAAATAGAAGTGTAATGTTAGCATTTTGAATATAACAGAAGTTGCACAATATGGCAAGAGTATCGGAGTAGTATTGCGTGCCTCAATCGGGTCGATAATTCCATGTGGGAAACCAGGGGCTGATCCAACAATCTGCAATTTTCAATAAAACTAGCTCAAGTTGATAAACAAGGACATCAATTGGAAAAAACTAAATAGAAAATTACTTAAAGAAGAAATTGTACACAGATAAGAATGTCAAAAGTTGACAGCTCAGTTAAATCAAGTAGCGATGGAGTTAATAATAAAAATGTTATTGCTAGAGAAAATTGTATACACAAAACGCATCAAATGCAACTTCTTAAGATTGTTTAGCTTGAATTTGCAAGAAACTCATAATAACCGAACAGAATAAATCATACAAAACTAGACCAGATGCAATAAATTGTCTTAGGAAAGTATCAGATACAAGTCTTACCAGTATAGTATTCTTGCTAATATATCGTTTGATTGCTTTAACATCAGCTCGAAAATCATCGCTCACTGGAACACGCCACAATTTGATGTTAAAATATTGTGCAGCCTTGTCATATGCAGAATGAGCTGAAACTGGTATAATCCTATTTTCAGGAAGATAAATCAAATATATAACCTTTAAGATACAATATTAGGATACGACACGATTATGGAAAAGTTACTAACATTTCTGGTCTAGTTATCCCCTTCTTAACTTTCATATAGTCACGTGATGTTTTCACAGCCAATAATATACTTTCTGTCCCTCCAGACGTCATGTTTCCACATATTTGTCCTCCAGAAGCCTTTTCTTTACTGCCGAGTAGTGCAGCTGTCATTGCAACAACTTCTGCTTCAAATCTTACTACACTCTGGAATACATCTTGATGCAGAGGATTAGTGTGTGCAAACCTGAAAGGACATTCCAATTTAAATAAGGGACAGATATAGAAATGAAAATAATAGAGTTATAATATTAATATTCAAGACTAAGAAAAACTGGAATTGCTAGGTATAATAAAAGCCTGTTGGCAAAAGTGCTGAATTTTAGAAAAAGTTGTAAAAGTGCCTAAAAAGTTAAGTTGGGTTTGTTTGCGAAACTTGCTAAAATCAAAAGAAATAGAAGAAATTGGTAGAAGTAGCCATATACATGCTTATACTTTTAGCTTATTTTCAGTTTTTTTCTAGAGAAGCAAAAGCAAAATCATAATAAGTGACACCAAACAGGCAAAAGCAGCTTAAAGTTCAACAAAAGTAGGAACTTAAATATCTCACTAACATTGTGCATGCCTCATTTATCAAAGAAAAGTGGCCTTCTTGCTCATTTCCTGCAATATAGCTACATAAAACAAATGAAATTTAGTAACGGGCAGGAAAAAAATCCAGCATAAAAGAAAGGAGATTTATATAAAGTATATATTAGTTTACGAGTTCATAAGGGTCCTGATATCTTTAACTAGAAACATACACTGTACCAGAACATTTTCCCTGCCATGCAACATCTTTTTGTTTCTCATCTTTCATTTTATTGATGACTTCAACTCCTAAGCCGGCCCTCGGCAACTCACTCCTCCAACCTTCTCTTTTCGATTTACCAGAACCTTGCAACTTATCCACAACCTACATGCATAGTTAATCCAGTGATTGATAATAAAATAAATGTTACAGAATGATACTTTAAAAACTATCATACTATAATCAGTTCTCGCAACTGACAGTTTCCTTCTAAAAAATGATGATGCAACAGATGGTTAAATGATTAGGGCTTGTATGGTTATGTTTTCGAAACCCAAATTTGAATTCTCAAAATCTTGAGAGCCCAAAATATGTTTGGCTTAAAAGTTTTTTCACATACCTTGATTCTTAATTCTCAAATTTTGAGATCCCAACCCAAAACTATGAAACCAAATCATTTTTTCCAGAAATCTTAGAGTAGGGTAGCGTCCTTTCTCCGTTAAATGAGTAGTTCTTATATCTCAAACCAAATCTTCAAGATTTATGCCTTTATTTTATACACACACACACACACACTATAGATATATATATATATATATATATATATATATTATGTATTTACTTTGGTGAGAGAGCTCTTGATTTAACATATCAATTCTTCATTGAACATGTATATCATGATGAAATTGCAGTTAACACTAAAAATATTGTCAAACTTGATGAAGAAACATATGCATAGAAATATCAAGGGATCTATGCATCATTTTGTCTAAAACTGCATTATATTTTTCATTATGATAATATTCATTTTTTTTCTTTAACATAGATTAAATGCGGTTTTATTAACATATGAGTTTGAATGCAGGTGATGTATTAACATTTATCAATGTATATAATATATATATTTAACAAACTAAATCACTTATTACAAATCAACTTTACTTTATGTCAAATCAATAATATCATTTTTTATTCTACTTATCTCCCAAAATAACTTTCATCCACATATTTTTATTCTTATCACGTTTTTTTGTATAAAAATTCACACAAAATCAAATTCATCCAAACATATTTTCACTTTCAACTTATAAATTAATAATCCAAAACAACTCATCCAAACATATTTTCATTTGTAACACAAAAATCAATACAGATCTGAAAACTCCTTTTTCAACATTTCTCAACTTGAAAATGAGATTTGGAAACGAAAACAATTCCATACAAGCCCTTACATTTTTAGTTCCAGTCAACGTTCTGAATTAGCTGAAGACAAGTAAGCATGCTCAAGTCACTTGCGCTCAAGCATTTGAGCCGTTCAAGCTAAAGCTCAAATGAAAGTGTTCAAAAGCTTGCAAGCTTTTAAATTTTAATACTAGGTTTACATATTTTACAACGAAAATTACAAACTTTTGGTGTTTTAGATTACAAAGTAGATTATACTCCTGAACTGGAGCTCGACTAAGGCTCGACCATGAAGCCATCTCAAACTTGATGAGTTTATTCTAGCTCGAGCCCAATCTGGAACCAGGAAATATATGATCGACGAGCTCTAGCTCAAAAATTTATTTAAAAAAAGGTTCAGGCTCAAGCCTTGAAAAGGGCGATGCCAATTCCGATTCCCAACATAAAATCCCATATTATATATAGATAGAGAGAGAGAGAGAGAGAGAGAGAGAGAGAGATTAAACTGCTGCCAGACACCTTATCATTCATATTAAAGGATCAGACATTATACATCAATCTGGCATATAGATTGAACCCAGTTGCATTAATTGCTCTTTTCTTCCAGCAGCTCAATTAATGCCACAATTCCAATTCTTGAAATTTCCCAATCATTTATCTCGAATCCTATCTAAAAAAGAGGCACTTCACAGTTTACAACTTCATATCACTAATGAATCAAACAACGAAATGCCTCATTAAATGAAACGTAGACTAAACAATCAATAAAATAAAGTCTACAATCACTTCCCTAACACAAACTATTAAATAAAAAATTACAGTTACCTTTTGCTTTTCAGCATCGATGTACTTTTGCACACCAGGCACCAACCTTATAATAAAACGCCAAAAACAAATTCATAAATTAGTCAATAGTTTTTATAATTTCCAAAACTAAAATGTAAGCCTAAGCATGAAATTACTTGATTGAGGCCATGAAGAACCCTAGAATCGCCGATTTTAGTCCTTTCTCGAAAATTACACCAAAAATCGACTGAATTATTCGCGCGAAAAACAGAGTGAAGATAGGAATGAAAACCAGCACGAGAGGCTCGTATTGAGATAAGAATGAATTCGCAGAAGCTCGGAGCCGATTCAGAGACGAAAATAACTCATTAAAATTCATTGCTGACATTGTTTTCACTCTTCGTTTTTATTCCTTTTGTGTTTCTAAAGGATTAGGATGGAGATTAGAAAGTATGAAATGGGAATTTGAATGCTTCTTTGTCTAAAAACTTGTTTATATACAAGGTGTTATAGTTAAAGCTTTATTTCGGACAACTTCTTTAGGTGCTGTTAGGTTTCTTGAATTTTGAGAATTACATGTTGTAATATCTTGACTTTAGTACGTAATTGTCCAAAATAATGAAATCTCACTTTTTAAAAAAAAAATATTCTAGCGAAGGATATGGCCTAACCCGACAAATTGAGTCGATAACTTTTAATCATGAACAACACATTTCTATAAGACTCCAAATAAGGAAAAATAAGTCACAACTTGAGACTATCTGAAATTAAACTCAGTATTTTTCACGTGAAAGTGGAAATTGATATCATTAGGCTAACAAATTTTGGTAAAGAAGGAAATCTCACTTAAGTACGAATTGTTCTTCTTCTATATGCTTATTGTTTAAGCTATTTGTTAGATTGAATTTAACGACAAAAAAGTTATCTTTTATTTTTTTTATTTGGTTTTCAACGGAAATTTAATATTATATATATATTATATATGTTTTTATTTATTTTTTTATATTGCGTCCCACTATTTGCCTCTTAAAACATTGCGTAAGCTTGGCTTCAAGTCTGTGTGCCAAGTGGGGCGACGGTTGCTGCAGGGTGGTGCACAACACAATAACCTTGGCTAAGTGGTATCATAAAAAATGAGCTATTAGGCAGCATATGGCACACATTGCGGCCAATAGTGGGTAATTGACTCGGCGCATGGGGAGGGGGCCGAGGTATTGGAAAGATTATAGCATTAGTTCGAACAAGTGTTGCAAGACAACATGACACTGTTAGTGTGTATGCCCTCAAATGCTATAAAGAGGATAGATTTATAGGGCATTGACTTGTAACTAAACAATATCTTTCCGTAATATAAGGCAGTATCTTGTTGTTTTCTTATAGGCATTTGTAAGGTGTTAATAAACAATGTAAAATCCTTGATAATGAGGCAAACCTTCTACTTCTTATGGGTTAGGAAGAATGGCACTAGAAGGGTTTAATCCTTATTATCTAAAACTGGTTCGCAAGTCGAAGAGAGTATTGACTGGACATCAATACTGGATAAAGACTTGTATGATATAAGTTTTGACAGACAAAGTGTCAGTCAAACACTATGAGAATGGTATTGGGAACTGTTAGAGTTAGTGCACGGCGCACCAATATGGGCGCCATTCTTTGTAATGGTAACTCTAGAGTTGAACAATCGTTTTCTTATAAATAAAGTTAATCTCTTTTATATGTGTGGCATGTCTTTATTTTTAAATTAGTTTTTACTTTGGCTTAGAATAAACTCCCGAAGGATCACACATAGCTATGGGACATCATTGCACATTGGGTGTGGCAATGATGGAATATGTCTCGAAGGCTGTGATCTTTAAACATTGTTCCAAGTCATAAAAGGGTTCATCGAGATAAAAGGATATCGATGCAACCTAAAGGACTTGTTCATAGGATGCATACTCTGGGAGAAGTGTATCTCGTTCCATAGATACTGGCACAGTGAAAGCCAATGCATATATGAGGGTTGTCATTGTGGTAATGAGCGAACTGAACAACCCCATGGAAGTTCCTAAAATGGGTTCCCAGTCGAATGTGGAACTTCCAGTGGTCTTGTAGTATAAGAGTAATCCTTATGGACCTAAGACTCCATTGGATGTCTTATGCGTAACCGTGCATGTTCTTGATTTGTTACATGATTTCTTTAGATGATCGAATATGGGCAAACTCAGACATGCACGTCTTACATAGTAAGGCATGTGAGAATCGAGAGGAATCTATCTCTGACATTAGCCAGTCGGCTAATCTCCTATGGTTACATAGTGAATCAACTTAAGGAATCTTCGGCCGAAGTATGATATCTAAAGAGGCGTAGGGTTTCCTCTTTTAGATAGTCGAAGTCGATTTCACATAACGTGGGAAACATAGTATTGAATTAATAGAGCTTCGACCTTAGCCACTGCTCTAGATTCAATCGGGAGAATAGATAGAGGGATCTTACTTATGCGAGGATCAAGATCGCAAAAAGGCGTATCTTTACTTTCGTTTTATCTAGGTCTTCGGGACCCTATGCTAGGTGGGCAACCGCGATTTGTAAGTGCCGAAAATTAGCTTGGTGACTAATTCGAGGCTTGATTAAATCAAAGGATTGATTTAATCTAGTACTTTCCATTTTAGGAAGGTACACTGGCACTGTGGGAAAGTGTACTTACTACTAGATAGAAACGAGCCTAAGGGGTCATACACTAACTCGAGAGAGTCACTACTTGAATAGATGTGATTAATCAATTTCGAGAAAATTGAGGGAATTAGAAAAGTGTAGTACTTTCCTAATATGGAATATAAATTAATTGAAGGATTTAATTAATTTTACTCTTTTAATTAATCTTGTAGAATTAATTAAATGAATGGACCTAGTAGAATCCAAGTATTTTATTTAATTTGGCGGAGCCCAAGTTAAATAAATAAATATTGGAATTAGTTGGTTGGATTTAATTTGACTTGTATTTAATTGATGGGTTGAGCCTATAATTAAATTGAGAAGTCAAAATTAAATCCTAAATCCAATTTACTTGTGTTGACCGATTTTATGAGTTAAAAAGGGAAGGGGGCGTCTTTTTCACTTGGTGGAGGAGGAAAAGAGTTTTTCCCTCTTCCAAGTCTTCATAGGATGAGGAAAACTAGAGAGTTTAGGAGAAAGGAAGTTTCCTTTTCCTAATAAGACTCTAGGTAATCTTCACCTTTAAATAAGAGATGAAGAAGACTAAAATAAATAATCATATTTGCTGGAAAATCCGCCCCCCTTCTCTTAAACCTAAAAATCGGCCACCTCTCTCCTCTTTCCAACAACACGTCGTTCTATTCATGTGTTGAATTAAATGACTTAGAACATATTCCTACCCTTCACATAATCAAGCCTAAGTTAAGCTTAGAATCATTTTGTTGTCTAGCACGCAAGGCAAGACGATTGGTGAGTTGAACGAGGTGTGGATACATCTTAGAGGTGCGACGCTTGGAACACTCTAAACCGGGAGATACGAAAAACGACGGGCAATTTCTCACCCAAGGAAAATTGTGTGGATTTGCACCACAGGGTTGCTGAGATCCAAAGTACGAGGTGAAGCGAAATTTTCAAAAGGTATAATTTCGCTTACCTCCTTATCAAATTCGATCGAACCAATTCCATATTCTTGTTTTTGGGTGGTTATACGTTTACTTTTGTAAAATTTTAATTTCCGCTGCCACGAGCCACCCAAGGGAATGAGTCAACCCAACATGAACTTATGTCATAGACACCTCAGTTAGACTGATATGTTCGAACACGACTCGTATCGATTTTATCACATGAGTTTTCACTCACTGACAGTCAATGATGAAACTGATAAGTTGTGATAGGTACACATAAACCTTAGACCTGAGGAATCGAGTTGAAGGTGTACTTGTGACATCAAGTCTGTAATTAGAGTCATTTGATCCAATTCACTCGTTGGTGGGATTGACCTCGAAGTGCGACTTGATGGGCAAGTAGCATTCTTAACTGATTAGCAAAATGAGATTTATTCTCACATAAGTGATTGAGCTAAATATCCTATGCAGTCATGAATGAGTGAGGTTAAAAGTCTTTGGCCAAAGCGTAAAGAGATACTCATGTTAGACATGAATGTATACTCATTGACCTCGATTCATTATGAGCTAAGTGTTGGGTCCCCAAGTGTGCATACGAAAAGGTCTAGAAGGGGGGGGGGGAGTTTAAATAGACCCTGAAATCTTTTTCGACTTCAAAACGTTTCGTATTAAAATTGATTTGGATGCTTGAAAATGTAAACGCTTGGCTAAACGTTTACTTGAAGACTGTTTGAAAAGATTAACTTAGACTCAAGATTTGAATACTATAACCACTCAGGTTTAAGCGTTCAGTTCTTTAGTCAGGGTTAGCACAGCGGAATGATTTAGAATCTTCTCTTTGAAAGGTTTTAGCGTCACAAAGTTTTCTTTAGTTGCTTTTCTTTAAAATGTTTTGAACGCTTAGAGATCTTAGCGCTCGGTCCGACGCTTAACAAATGATTTGAAAGCTTAGCGTTCTTTTTTACTTAAATTACACACTTGACTGTTTTATGTGCTTTTTCAAGATATAATGTGCAACTGTAAGCAAAGCATATAAAACAGTAAGTAACATAATAAATTCTAAGGTTCACTGGGTGATGTAATCTCAGCTATGTCCTTCTTTTCCTATGCACTTGGAGGCAATCCACCAAATTGATTCTCGAAGAGTCACACAGAGACTTCTACAAAATAGGAAACAAAGGAAGAGATGGATATGGATGACTTGAGCTTCTTGGTCACACAGATTTCTGCTACAAGCCACTTCAATACTCTGCTTCTAGAAAGACGATCTCGAGCTCTTTGATCACACAGATTTCAACTCCAATAAAGATCTTCTCCAAGATGGCCTTGAGCTCCTTGATCACACAGACTTCAGCTCCAATAAAGACCTTCCTCAACAAGCTTCTCTTACTAAAAAATACTGCTTGTGAAGTCAACAAACTTTCTCACTCAGATGAAAGATGTTGAGGGTTTATTGTAACAGGTTTGTTTGATGTTGGAAAGTTCAAACAACTTGGGATGTCTCAATAATAATGTAGGGGGGTTCTTCTATGAAGATGTCTGAGATATCGGTGACTGTCTTTGGAATGTATTTGGAAAGCTTGAAGGATTTTGGCTATTGAGTTTATAAGATTTTTCTTCTAAATACTATCAGCAAAGCTTGGACCTTTTCTTGTGTATATGCGTGTATAATTTTGGTCTTTTTTTTTTTTAAGGGTTTTGCTGGAGGGTACTATTTATAGAGATTCTTGCGATTTGTCCATTAGACACAATCAGCTGCGTGTCTCTCATGCAGCGAGTCAAATAGTCCCTTCTCTGACATTCGTCAATTTCTGTTGGTTCCGATTAGACAGGAGTAGACTTGAACTCTGAAAAACTGACAGTCTAGTCAAAAGGTGGCTCGTCCACAAGTCATAATGCCTTGTCACATTTAATGCACTTATCAAGCATTTAATGCGTTGTGAATTTATTTCCATTGGAAATAAATGCCCATTGGATTGCATTAGAGTCCTCCATGACTTTAGAATATTTCAGGTGAATCTGATCTTGAATCGCTTGAGTGGTTTGAGTGCTTGGTTCAACACTCTTGGAACAGTGCTTTAGCATTAGCTAGGCGCTAAGAACATTATCTTGAACGCTGATTCATAAATCCTGAAAGAGTTTTTAAGCGTTTGATGGACATTTAAGACAAATCTTCATCTTCACTTGACTTCAGACGCTGATCTTCAACTTCATCTCTAATAGACTCACCTAGAATTCTATTAGCGACTCGGTATCTAATACTTAGTCTAAAATCTACAAAGATAAAAGTTACAAGCCTAACAAACTAATAAACTTTCAAACGCTTATACAAATATTCTATGAAAGTATAAACTTACATTCTTTTGGGGTCTAACATGAAATCTTATCTTGTCATCATCAAAACATCTAAACATGAAATTCCTAACAATTTCCCCTTTTTTGATGATGTCAAGACCTTAACTCTTATAACTCTTTTATAGATTAACAGTTCAAAGAAAAGCCCAAAATAATATACGTTAGCGTTTAGAAAGTTAGATAAGTTAAGATGTTTCAGCAATAAATCATTCATTCATATATATGGAATTGAAAGCGTATATGATTTAAACTGAAACGATGAATACCTGCCTTTTCTTTCTGTTCCCCCTGAAACTGCTTTTCTTACCTTTTCCCCCTTCTTGGCATCATCAAAAGAAGACTGCAGAATCTGCATAAGAGTTCTGTGCTGGGAGGTGATGGAGAAAGCGCTTTTGGCAAGCGTCTCAAATGGATCGTCGCTTGAGAAGGAGAACCAGTTGGTGTGGGGATAATCTCAGCCACTACTATCAACCGCTCAGCGTCCACAGTCGCTTCCACGTCTGGAATGACAGTGTCTAAATCTCTAGCGATTTCCACCACCGTTGATACCACTTGTAGATATCACTTGTTGATATTACTTGTTGATAAATCAACATCCAACCATGGGTTTCTTAAAAAAAAAAATTAAAAAAAATTATGCATGATTTTTATAAAAGTTTCTATTAAGTGTTAACGGGAAATTTTCAAGACATACACTATTTGTTGAATTTATGTGATACCATTTGTTGAATTGATACCATTAGTTGTAAGATTTATGTTTACGCTTAAAATTAAATCCTTTTTGTGTTTGAGTGCCCAACACATCATGCACAAGAAAAGATAAGCATTGATGATCTATGCATATGAAAATAGTTTTTGATCATTGATGCTTACACATATGTACAAGTACAATTTTAAAGTTCTCCCTAAATTTGATAACTTGTAACACTTTTTGAAAAACGCTTTTAGACAATATAATAAAGTGAATTCCCCCTACATTATATGTCTAATGAAAATATGATGCATAATGATTAAACGTTTAAATTAATCATACCTCATTTTGGAATGAAGAACAGGAATTTATCTTTTCATATCTAAGAAATTTCTTGAATTTCTTGACCAATAAATCCATTTTCTTTTCCTCACTCGACTCTGTCGCTTCCACCTCACTGATTGATTTTCCCTTCATATTAGTTGTAGCGATCAATGCACCGGAGTCAGTCGCTGACTTCTCCCAATTCAAATTCAAAAGCCTTTAGCTCCGAGAACACATGTTTTGGCGTAATAAAGTCCAGCATTTGTGATTCTCTCATTGCTACAGTCTTTATCAAATATTTGCTTGGAAGACTCCTAAAATTTTTTTTTACCATTTCCTTATTGGTCAATCCCTTATCCAAAGATGCTAACTCTGTAATAAGTGACGTAAATGTTGGGAATGTGCCCTTGATGCCAATGAGGAGTTAGAATACAAGGCACAAGTTTATATTGTGCAACCTTTAATTAATATAAAGGCAACAATATGTTGTTCGTATAATTCTTGATGGCATCTATAAGTCTTAAATGAACAACTAGTCCATGTGTGTCAAGGCAAACCTTCGCACTCCTTGAGGAGATAGGCACTGGAAGAGTTTGATACTTGATCACTTAAATCGTTCTCAAGTCGGAGAATCTCAATTGGGCATTGAGATTCGTAGAAGACTTGTATGACACATACTCTGACAAAGGAGTGCCAGTCGAACACTATGGGATAGTGGGAGTTTGTGTCATAGATACATTGATGGAATTAGTGTATTCGAACACGGCTCGTAGTAATTAGATCACAAGGGTTTTTTCTAAGAGACTGTCAATGATTGCATTACTGATTATGAAGGTATGCGTGAGCCTTAGACCTGAGGAGTTAAGGTCACAGTGTGCTTGTGACGTTGGATTCTGTCACTAGAGTAGTTAGGCCCAATTCACCCGTTGGTGGGGCCGACCTCGAAATGTGTTCCAATGGGCAAGTAGCATGTGAGGTGATTACCAAGATGAAATTCACTGTCTCGAAAGTAAACAAAAAGTATCCTATGCGGTCATAGGTAAATGAGATTGAAAGTCTCTGGCCAGAGCTGATGAATTAACTCGTGTTTAGTGATCTCATATTACTATGCTGCTTAAGCATAACATCGAGTCCTGTGAGTTTGACATATTCCATGACTCTCACTCGATTGAGATACGTCAGTGAAGGGCTTATACTCATACGGTATCATAATCTAGAGGTTCATAATGATATAATCATTCCGTACTCGGTTGGGCTACGATGTGGGGCCACGGTGCTGGCTAGATTTGACCCACATCCTTTGGTATCCTTCCATTCTCAATTGAGACGAACCTAGAGAGTTGCACTATAAAGGAATAGACGGGGAAATCAAGTCTTGTATTTGGAGGGTGTTTTGGTAATTTGTCCTTGGGAAGGATGAATTAATTAATTTGACAACTTAATTTAAATTGTTGTTTAATTGGATTAAACAATGGTAAATTAAATTAATTAGTTTGAATATTTAATTGACTAGGTTAATTAATTATTTAGACTAGAATAATAATTAATTATTTGATTAATTAATTAATATTGGTTTAATCAATTTATATTTAATTGGATTATATATTAATTGATTAAATTAATTGGACTTAGTTGACTGGGTTAACATAGCCCAATTGATTGTCCAATGGCCCATATGGGCGTGTGTGTGTGTGTGATTAATCCTCCAACACAAGCCAGATTACACAGTTGTAACAATTCACATACATGAAATCCTCCACCAGAAATAAAAAGCAGAGGAGAAAATGTTTTCTTCTTCTCTCTTCACAGTCCACTCGATCTTGCCTAGCCACCATGGAGGTTGGAGATGGAGATTTCCCGGAGTCTGTTCCTGCGTGATGATCTAGAGAAAGTACAATTGAACCGCTGGAGAAGATTGAAAATTCGCGCGGATCAAAGTTGAATACGTAAAAAGGTAAATTTTTCGTATTCATCTTTTTCTCGTTCAAAACCGACGAAAGCCACGAATTGATCTTGTTTTGGGAATCTGGATCTGTTTTTTGTTTCCGCTGCGCATGCTCTACAGGATTCCCAACAGTGGTATCAGAGCCAAATTTGTTGGCTTCTTTGATTTATTTGCGTGTTCTTCGTGTTTATTTGATATCGTGTTGAATGCGTAAATTATTGATTAAGAATCAATATGTTAAGATCGAAAAATCTGTGGTTGTTTTGGAATTTATTAGATTGGATCGAAATTTTTTTTGAAATTTATTAAATCTGAAAAATATGTGATTTTGAATTAATTTTTTCCGACTGGTTCTAATTCGCGAATCTGGAATTCTGAATCTGAGCTTTATTGGGTTGGAAAATTGAAATCGGAAATCAATTTTGTTTTGGAAATTCTGAATTTTGTTTTCTGATTATGCTTCGAATATGCACTTGGGCTGTTCTTCAAATCTGGGAATTGAAGAGTTTGTGAATCTCTTGAATTCGAATTTGGGGTTGCTTCTCGATTCAGCAAATCGATTTTTGTTCATGTATTTTCTGGAATTGGTTTTGGGTGTATGAATTCTGGAGAATTGCGAATTGAATTTTGGTTTTGGGCTAAATCTGAAATTCTGGAAAATTGATCGAAAAGCTTGAATTGTCGAAAATCGCTGCTCCAGGAGAATCGAGCGTCGGTGTTTGCCGGCTAAAGCCGCGCTGGTATCGATGCTAGACTCTCTGTCGGAGATGGCCGATTTCGGCCATGGAAAATGGCCTCTGTGATTGACAGCGAATTCTGTCAATCTGCGCTACTGTGAGCTACTAACGGCGGCGAAACATTTTCTCCGGTTGGGCCGCTGAGAATGGCATTCGTATCGCCGCCGGAACGGATGTTGAAATCGTCGGAGAGGGCGGTGATATAGCCATTAAAGGCCGACTTCGTGTGTTGATTTCTTTGGCCACAAAATCGCGATTTAATGTCATTCCGGGGGGTGGTGATGATGGCGTAGATGATGGATGAAGGCGGCGGCGGTGCCGAGCGCTGCTGTTATGTCCGGTAATGTCTCCGGTGCGGCGTCGGTGCGCCATTGGCGGCGCAATCAGTGAGGAAGAAGAAGATAAGGAGTTGGGCTAAGGCATTTGTTGTGTTGGGCCGAGCCCAACACATATTTTAATATGTGTTGGGCTTGGTCCAATGCTCATTTATTTAATAATGAGTTGGGCTTGGCCCACTCTAATTAATTAATGTGGAGTTGGGCTTGGCCCACTCGAATTAATTAAATAAATAGCCCAACCTAATTTTAATTAAAAGTGTTGGGTTTGCCCAACAGAAATTAATTAATTATTGGCCCAACATGAATTAATTCAATTAAGTATTGGACTTGGACCCAATTATAATTGAATTATTAATTGGGTATGACTCAAGCACAATTTTAATTAATTCGGTCAAACTTCTTCCTTATCAAATTAAAGCCCTCTTTGTAAATTGAATTTAATTTAATTATTATTAAATTGGATTTAATATAAATTAAATATATTTGATTTACATAAATTAAATTAAGATTTAATTTATTAAAAGAAATTAAATTGGATTTAGTTTTGTTGATATTTTGAATCTATTTAATTTACCCATCAAAATTAAATAAGATTTAATTTTGTGATTAATTAAGTGGGAGTTAGTCAATGATTTGTAAGCCCATAGAAATTAGTAAGACTTAATTTCACAATGATTGAAATTAATTTAATCTTTTATTGAAATTGAGTAGGATTTAATTTCACTAAGATTAGTTGATTAAATCATTCCCAATGAAATTAAGTGTGACTTGATATCACACTGATTGAAATTAATTTAATCTTTTTATAGAAATTGAGTGGGACTTAATTTCACTAAGATCAAAATTAATTTAATAATTTTTCATGGAAATTGTGTGAGACTCGTTTTCACAATGATTGAAATCGGTTTAATTTTTTTCATGGAAATTAAGTAGTACTTAATTCCACTTAGATTAAAATTGATTTAATCCTCCCATTGAAATTAAGTAAGTATTAATTTCAAATAGATTTAATATTGCTTTGTTTAAATTAGTATTAATCTTCTAATGGAAATTGAATTGGATTTAATTCCATGAAGAATAAATTGGATTTAATCATAATATCAAAATTAAATTAAATTTAGTTTTGTTATGAACAAAATTAGATTTAATTGATTATAATATAGATTTTTCGATCACATAAAATTAAATTGGATTTAATTTCACTTCGATTAAATGGGATTTAGTCTTAGTGACAAAATTAAATACCATTTAATTTTGTAATAATCAAATTGGATTTGATTAACAAAATAAATTAAATTTATTTTTATGCTCTTATCGCATGTGTGCTTTTATTGTTAAATGCTTGTTATATGTGATGAGATGCACATTTCATGGACTTGGATTTATGTTTTATTATGCATGCTTAAAATATATAGGGTGATTAGCCCATTGGCTTGGGCCGATCTAAATAGTCCATAAAATGTGTAATAGTAGAATTGCTAGGTTTTTCTACGCTTAATATGCATATTAGCATGATATAAGTTAATATGCTTTGTGAGACCTTGTTGAAATATTTAAAATTCTCCCAGTTAAAATAATACCGAGTTAGTAAAGGATGTGGGACATCCTCTTCCTCCACTAAGCTTTCTAAAATTAGAATTACTATAAATGTGTAATGCTTCCCAGTTATGGGGGTTATGCATTTAGAAATAATTTGAAATTTTATTAAGTGCATGGAATGCCTTAATCGAAGAATATTTCATCCCAGAAACTTGTTTGGTTGCAAGGTGAAATTCAAATGTTAGATTATAGGAGTTAGTGGGAATGAACTCGGGTAGTTCACGAGCTTAGAAACCTGTTCGGTTGCGATTTGGTGAACTATGGGGAAAGGTATTGAATCATTTATTGGCTAAATTGGTGTAAGACACCACTTTGAATAATCAGTGGGCCAGAAATAGGTTAGGTTGTAACCCATTAAATTATTTGAAGAACTCAATACTCACTACGAAATCTATCCAACGAGATTTCCAACAATTGCAGTGGGAGTGCAATATTTCGAAAAATGTAGTGGGAGCCAAGTAAAATTAAAGTCCTAGTTTTACTTGTGTACAATATAAACATCCTAATTAAATCTTGTTTATTTTCGGTGTTTATTATATCTCTCTCTTGAAAATTAACCCGTTTAAAATTATGCTTGAAAATTTTGTCTGAACTGGCCTAACCAAATCAACAGACTTAGAAACTTGAGGAAGGTCCTCAGTTCAGAGTCGTTGACTTGTATGCTTGAAGCAAGCATTACTCAAGTCTAAGAATGGGACGATGAGTAGGGCTTAACTATGAGGCGCACTGGACATAGAACCATGTGTTTTGGAAACAACTGTTCTATGACCGATTTTCTCAACCTTTTATATTCTACATTCTAGAGCTAGTGCTCATGATTGAAGAATTAGAAAGAAGTACAAAAGTTGGGGAAACAAGAGGTGATCAATATTGGAACCAGACATGGTGTCGGGTGTATCCAAATATAGTCCACCTCTGTTCTTTTATAATTCTGAACACGTTTGGATGATTGATTAGTTTCATCAAATGGCATTAAGAAAGTTATCATTTTTTGACTTGGTCAAGAAATGGTACTTCTTTAAGTTTGGTAATAACTTTCATGACATTTATTTTGGAAATAAGTGTGGGAACAATACATCCTTATTAAAATTGTTAACACGATTTGAAAGTTTGGAATTAGTATACTGTGAACACATAAACTAGAGAACGTAGTATGCTAGAAATAAACTGGAAGAATTGTTTGGCACCTAAGATTAGGTCATGCCTTACGAGCATAAGATTCACTAGTTAGGAGAAACGTGGGGGTACAAGCCCATTGGGATTGGATCCCTATCCAAACTTAAGAATCTTATCTCATAGGCAAGATGATCAAATCTCCCTTCACAGGGAACATATTAAAGGGCCGCTCAAGTTCTAAAGTTTGTGCATACTGACGTCTATGGTTGAATATATGGTATCTTACTAAGACACTAAAATTGGATTGTAGCGTCAAGTGTATGATTTCCTAATTTGACCCGTTCCTAAAAGAACGTAACACAGTTTCACAGTTTATACTTCCAGCGACTCTACAAATGAATAGGATAGTAGTACGCAAGAACGAGACATCGTTGGACATGACTCATTCTATGATAAGCTACATAGAATTACCCAATTCATAATGAGTCTTGCGCTACTCATAGGTTCATCTTGAATAAATATCCCTCCAAATTCATTCCCACGGCACTATATCAGATGTGGCGCCAGTGGAAGCCTGATCTTAAACACGTGACGGTATGGGAATTCCCAACCTACGTAGAAAAGATAAAGGTAAAGAATCTGGAGGCTTGGTTCTGAAAAGGATGTTTTGTTAGTTTTCCCAAAGATTCAGTGGGAGAACTCTTTCTACTTACATGATGATCAGGGGATCATTATGACCTTAGAAGTCTGTTGTCTTGAAGATAAGATCGTTCAAGAAATTGGGGTAGGTGGAAAGATTATTCTAAAAGAATAAAACAAAACATCTTAGGACACTAATATTCAAGGAACTAAACTAAGCCCATTAAAACACAACCACCAATGATTGATATGGAAGAGTCTCTCAGCTGTCTGAGAGAAGTGGTTGTCTGCTACAAAGAAAGCATAGGATGAATGATGTAGCAGAGGAGAACCAAGGATACAATCCCTCTACCATGACAAATCGATGGTGAATATGGACTCTACGAGAAGGTGTCAAGGTTATGAAAGTGAAGATGGATTAGATGACTTTGAATCAATCCTGGACTCTAGTAGATCGCTCCAAGAGTTTTGAACTCATCAGAGGCGAGTACATCTACAAGAGAAAGATTGATTTGAATAGTAAGGCCAGACTGATGGCGAAAGGGTGTAGTCAAAAGAAGGGCATTGACTATGAGGAAGCCCCTTTGCCCCACCTAAAATCAAATCCATTAGAATCTTACTTTTGATAACAACACACCAATATTATGAAAATCTAGCACATGGATGTGAAGACTCGTTCATAAATAGATTCCTCTAGAAGGACATCCTTTTCGAACAACCCAAGGGTTTCACATTTGAGGTCGATTATCATAAGGTTTACATGCTGTATGAATCCATTTTTGGATTTAAGCGGACCTCTCGTAGTTAGAATCTTCACTTTGATGACCTAATTTGGAATAATGATATCATCTAAACGAAGAGAGACCATCTGTGTGCAATATGGTCAGTGGGAGCGAGATATCATTTTATGAGAAATGATGTGGGCTCATTGACTATGTCAAGACATAAAGATCGAGCATGTTCTCCATGAAAGACTTGGGAAAAGCCATCTTTATCCTTATAATTTGCATCTATGAAAATGGAGCGAATAGGGTAATGGGCCCCTCCCAAGCCCTTTGCTTAGAATTAATCCTAAAGCAATTTAGGAAGAAGATCTGAGAAAGGGCTCTTGACTAGAGAGGAAGAATAATGGGTAGACATAATATATATCATGAAATACTTGAGAAGAACTTAGGATATATTCTTCGTCTATGCCCATGGAGGACTGACAGTGGAAGTTTTATACTTACTCGGACCTTGAGTCTGACAAAGGAGATTAAAATTCCACTTTGGGTTAATATTCACCCTCAATTGTGGAGTAGTAACTTGAAAAGGTTCCAAGTAAAATACTCTACTACTGAGAATGAATATGAAATACCGTGGAGTTTTGGAGGCTGTCGAAGGAAACTGTTTGGATCTGAAGTTCATGGTAGAACTTCCATTGGTCCCTAGCGCAGAGCTTGCATTGTCACTTTACTGTGAGGAAATGAAGTTTACGCGCATGAAAGGAACCTAGGTCTCACAAATCTAGACAAATGGTGAGAGATACAATATCTCTTGAGAGATTGTTGGAAAAGGGCGATATAGCTTAGTAGAAAATAAGCTCAGCCGATTAAACGACTGATCCACTCACTGGTTATTGTCATAGGCGGTGCTAGAGCGACATCTTTAGAAGATGGGTACTTAATACCATAGCGATTGGCATTGAGTGCAAGTGGGAGATTGTTGGGAATGTGCCCTCGATGCCAATGAGGAGTTCGAATACAAGGCACAAGTTTATATTGTGCAACCTCTAATTAATATAAAGGCAACAATATGTTGTTCGTATAATTCTTGATGGCATCTATAAGTCTTAAATGAACAACTAGTCCATGTGTGTCAAGGCAAACCTTCGCACTCCTTGAGGAGATGGGCACTGGAAGAGTTTGATACTTGATCACTTAAATCGTTCGCAAGTCGAAGAATCTCAATTTGGCATTGAGATTCGTATAAGACTTGTATGACACATAGTCTGACAAAGGAGTGCCAGTCGAACACTATGGGATAGTGGGAGTTTGTGTCATAGATACATTGATGAAATTAGTGTATTCGAACACGGCTCCTAGTAATTCGATCTCATGGGTTTTTACTGAGTGACTGTCAATGATTGGATTACTGATTATGAAGGTATGCGTGAGCCTTAGACCTGAGGAGTTACAGTCACAGTGTGCTTGTGACGTAGGATTCTGTCACTAGAGTAGTTAAGCCCAATTCACCCGTTGGCGGGGCCGACCTCGAAATGCGTTCCAATGGGCAAGTAGCATGTGAGGTGATTACCAAGATGGAATTCACTGTCTCGAAAGTAAACGAGAAGTATTCTATGCGGTCATAGGTAAACGAGATTGAAGTCTCTGGCCAAAGCTGATGAACTAACTCGTGTTTAATGATCTCATATTACTATGATTCTTAAGCATAGCATCGAGTCCTATGAGTTTGACATATTCTATGACTCTCACTCGATCAGGATACGTCAGTGAAGGGGCTTATACTCATACGTTATCATAATCTAGAGGTTCGTAATGATATAATCATTTCGTACTCGGTTGGGCTACGATGTGGGGCCACAGTGCTGGCTAGGTGTCACCCACATCCTTTGGTATCCTCCCATTGCAATTGAGACGAATCTAGAGAGTCGCGCTATAAAGATATAGACGGGAAAATCAAGTCTTGTATTTGGAGGATGTTCTGGTAATTTTTCCTTGGGAAGGATGAATTAATTAATTGGACAAATTAATTTAATTAGTTATTTAATTGGATTAAACAATGGTAATTTAAATTAATTAGTTTGATTATTTAATTGACTAGGTTAATTAATTATTTAGACTAGAATAATAATTAATTATTTGATTAATTAATTAATATTGATTTAATCAATATATATTTAATTGGATTATATATTAATTGGTTAAATTAATTGGACTAAGTTGAGTGGGTCAACATAGCCCAATTGATTGTCCAATGGCCCATATGGGCGTGTGTGTGATATCCGGTGGGCTTAAGTTGGAGGATTTATTTAATCCTCCAACACAAGTCAGATTACACAGTTGTAACAATTCACATAACTGAAATCCTCCACCAGAAATAAAAAGCAGAGGAGAAAACATTTTCTTCTTCTCTCTTCACATTCCACTCGATCTCGCCTAGCCGCCATGGAGATTGGAGATGGAGATTTCTCGAAGTCTGTTCCTGCGTGATGATCTAGAGACGGTACAATTGAACCGTTGAAAAAGATTGAAGATTCACGAGGATCAAAGTTGAATACGCAAAAAAGTAAGTTTTTTGTATCCATCTTTTTCTCGTTCAAAATCGACGAAAGCCACAAATTGATCTTGTTTTGGGAATCTGGATCTGTTTTTCGTTTCCGCTGCGCATGCCCTACAGGATTCCCAACAGTAAATCTCGCATCCAATTGATCTAGCGTCCCGCTTGGCATCATCTTAAAATTCTCAAATCTTTGCATGGCTATGGAGATCTTGTTCTCTCTCATCTGCACTGAACCTTCACATATTGTGGCTAACCTATCCCTAATTTCCTTAGTCGTAGAGCATGACTTGAACTTATTGAATAAGTTATTATTGTCACCAATGGCTGTACATAGAGCGTTCTGTCCAACATTATCTAAGTTTGCTCTCCGACGCTCATCAGCTGACCACTCATGCTTTGGCTACTCAACATAACCATCCGGAGTCGCTTCAGTCGCTCCAGGCGCTCTACTGATGACTTTGAATATTTGAATTGGCCCATCCGAAATGATATCACACATTTCATGATCACAACCACAAAGATAAGCAAATGCTTTGACCTTCCATGAGTCAAAGTTTGACTCGGTCAACATTGGTACTCTTGAAAATGCCATGAATTTTTTTAAAGCAACTAAATTTTTTAAAACTGGATCTAAACAAGCAGTTACGCTCGGGAATTTAAAATTTCAACTTCAACTATTCTGATACCACTTGTTGGGTCCCCAAGTGTGCATACGAAAGGGTCTAGAGGGGGGGAGGGGGGTTGAATAGACCCTGAAGTCTTTTTCGACCTCAAAAAGTTACGTATTAAAATTGATTTGGACGCTTGAAAATGTAAACGCTTGGCTAAATGTTTACTTGAAGACTGTTTGAAAAGATTAACTTAGACTCAAGATTTGAATACTATAACCACTCAGGTTTAAGCGTTCAGTTCTTTAATCAGGGTTAGCACAGTGGAATGATTTAAAGTCTTCTCTTTGAAAGGGTTTAGCGTCACAAAGTTTTCTTTAGTTGCTTTTCTTTAAAATGTTTTGAACACTTAGAGATCTTAGCGCTCAGTCCGACGCTTAACAAATGATTTGAAAGCTTAGCGTTCTTTTTTACTTAAATTAGACGCTTAACTGTTTTATGTGATTTTTCAAGATATAATGTGCAACTATAAGGAAAGCAAATAAAACAGTAAGTAACACAATAAATTGTAAGGTTCACTGGGTGATAAAATCCCAGCTACGTCCTTCTTCTCCTATGCACTTGGAGGCAATCCACCAAATTGATTCTCGAAGAGTCACACAGAGACTTCTACAAAATAGGAAACAAAGGAAGAGATGGATATGGATGACTTGAGCTTCTTGGTCACACAGATTTCTGCTACAAGCCACTTCAATCCTCTGCTTCTAGAAAGACGATCTCGAGCTCCTTGATCACACAGATTTCAACTCCAATAAAGATCTTCTCCAAGATGGCCTTGAGCTCCTTGATCACACAGACTTCAGCTCCAATAAAGACCTTCCTCAACAAGCTTCTCTTACTAAAAAATACTGCTTGTGAAGTCAACAAACTTTCTCACTCAGATGAAAGATGTTGAGGGTATATTGTAACAGGTTTGTTTGATGTTGGGAAGTTCAAACAACTTGGGATATCTCAATAATAGTGTAGGGGGGTTCTTCTATAAAGATGTTTGAGATATCGGTGACTATCTTTGGAATGTATTTGGAAAGCTTGAAGGATTTTGGCTATGAAGTTTATAAGCTTTTTCTTCCAAATACTATCAGCAAAGCTTGGACCTTTTCTTGTGTATATGCGTGTATAATTTTGGTCTCTCTCCATCTTTTTTTAAGGGTTTTGCTGAAGGGTACTATTTATAGAAATTCTTGGGATTTGTCCGTTGGACACAATCCGGCGCGTGTCTCCACGTAGCGCGTCCAATAGTCCCTTCTCTGACATTCGTCAATTTCGGCTGGTTCCGATTGGACAGGAGTAGACTTGAACTCTGAAAAGTTGACAGTCTAGTCAAAAGGTGGCTCGTCCACAAGTCATAATGCCTTGTCACATTTAATGTACTTATCAAGCATTTAATGCATTTTGAATTTATTTCCATTGGAAATAAATGCTCGCTGGATTGCATTAGAGTCCTCCATGACTTAAGAGTATTTTAGCTGAATCTGATCTTGAATCACTTGAGTGATTTGAGTTCTTGGTTCAACACTCTTGGAACAGTTCTTTAGCGTTAGCTAGGCGCTAAGAACATTATCTTGAACGCTGATTCATAAATCCTGAAATAGTTTTTAAGCATTTGACGGACGCTTAAGATAAATCTTCTTCTTCACTTGACTTTAGACGCTGATCTTCAACTTAATCTCTAATAGACTCGCCTAGAATTCTATTAGCGACTCAGTATCTAATACTTAGTCTAAAATCTACAAAGATAAAAATTACAAGCCTAACAAACTAATAAACTTTCAAACGCTTTTACAAATATTCTATGAAAGTATAAACTTACATTCTTTTGGGGTCTAACATGAAATCCTATCTTGTCATCATCAAAACATCTAACATGAAATTCGTAAAACTAAGCATATGATCAAGTCATGTGAGTTTGACTAAAACCAGGACTCTCACTTGATTGGGATATAAGAATAAAAGGTTTGTACTCGTACTGTATTCACAGCGTATAAGGTTTGGAATGATCCTATTCATTCGTTCTCAATTGGGATACGATGTGAGCCACGTGACTGGCTAGGTGTTACTCACATCCTTTAGGTTTCCTCCCAATTGCCTTTTGAGACGAACCTAAAGAGTCACGCTTAAAGGAAGTGCAAAGGAAAAATCATGGAAAAAACTTGAGATAATTTTTCGGTATTGGATATCGTGATTAATTAATTAGTTAATCATTAAATGATTTTATTAATTAATTAAGTTAATGAATTAATTAATTCCTTAGAGGAATTTCATTATAAAGTAAAAATGGATTTAATTGATTATTTAATTAATTAAATAGCAAAATAGGACTAAAGCCCAAAAGCTTTAAAAGCCTTAAAGTAGGTGTCAGCCTAGGTTATTGTTTTCTATTGTAGTATAAATGTATTACTTAGTGAAAATTAACTAAGTGATTTAAGTCATAATTTTCTCTCCAAGTAAAAAACACTCCAACCTCTCTCTCTCTCTCTCTAGCCATCCTCCAAGAGAAGAAAATAAGGATTTTTCGCTTTTGACTCCGGCATGGCAATTTAGAGACAGCGACGAATTTGTTGTTCAGGAAGGGATTGCAAAGCTGGTTCAGAATTCAACATACCCAAGAACGGTAATTGAAATCGAAACCCAATTTATATATGTGAAATCGAGATGAGCCACATGGGAGATTTTTCTTTCCGCTGCATTTTTATGTTTTAAAATCTCAACAATCTTATTTAAAGATATATTTTATTATCACACTAGGACTCCTATTCCAACCATTATTGGAATATTCCTAGTCTAGTCCATATATGGATATCAATTAGGTCAAGGGTCCAAACTCGACCCAATTTCCTACATCTCCCACTCATAGATATTTGACTCGATTTCTTTGAATCTTATCCTCTTAAACTTCTCAATCTCACATCCCTTCTTCTATACAATGCATAAGGCGTGGGACCGAGAGAGAAAGGAACAAGTGAGGAGCATTATAATAAGTCATCACCTAACTAATATAATCCTACAGCTCCACAAAAAACTCACAATATACCCCAAACTATATGATCTCACTAGATCAAGAATCTTTGGTCCCTCCATGTATAAAAATTAGAGCATGCTTGACTCTCTCAAATATGTATCTATGTTCATGAGTAGTTAGACATATTTCGACACAGTCGCCCGAGCTATGAACAATAGACCATAGTGTGTTACTAGTTTAGTTCTTCCTCAGCCTCTCGTGCCAATTAGCTTGGACTAGATTTCCTAGACATGCTCGGACAGACTGAATCATCCATGGCCATTGGATATCATGCTCAAGTAGCGTCATCAAGATTATACCTCATAACACAGTCTAGAGTCCCAAAGGGTACTAGAAATAATAAGGACTCACACAGTGAAAAAAGCAGGGACCCATTAAATTTGGGAATGTCACACTCTAAACATCATACGAACCTCAGTTAAATTGGTATCTAAGCGCCTGACTTGAGCACCACCAGACAATCACTTTAATAACTTCCAGCAGTTTGCACGTTCGGCTATAATCAGGCTCTTATGAGGTTTAGACATACTTCATAATTGATCAAGTATGATCTCATCTTAGGCTCTATACTAAGGCGACTATCAGTTGTAGATATTAGCCTTCCACGTTGTTCCAGGCATGAGGGTGATCTATTCGCATGCCTTTTACTAATACGAACGATCTTTAAGTCTCATTTTTCTCGCTATCTCAGCGCTAGGGCGATGACTCATGTGAGAGGTCCAATCCAAGCCTGGTGACATTCTCGTATCTCACAGAACCAGTACCAACATCAGAATGAGAATCACAAAGATTTCTTATCAATTGATATATGTTCTCAAATGTCAGTCCATTAAATTCTACAGAGTAATTAAATTTCCTTTGGAGAATATCTCAATACAAAGGCTCGGTAAAAGAATGAGCGACCACAAGGCTCATAGAACATACCTGAGAACATTTCAAATATGCACAAGATCCTCATCAGTGGAGCTATATTTGGGTATGGGTATCACTACTACAAAAATGACTATTACAGCGTACCTATGACATCGGTTTTGCAAAACCGCTGTGATAGGGCTATTCGGTTCAGACCTATGACAGTTATTTTGAAAAACCGCTATGATAGGGCTATTCGGTTCTGACTTATGATAGCGGTTCGCCCCGAACCGTTGTCATAAATTTTTCAGAAAATAAAAATAAAAAAAAAGATAGCGGTTCGCCCCGAACCGTTTTCATAGTGCCGGGCTATGACAGCGGTTCAACTGAACCGCTGTTAAAAAAAAATTTAAAAAATCCTATGACAGCGGTTCGTACCCGAACCGCTGTCATAGGAGGTCGGCATTTTAGCTAGGTAACCCGGCCGCCCCCATTTCAGCCTCACTCTCAAAATTTAAAACTCATTTCAGCTTCTCTCTCACTACTCTCGGTCTCTCTCTCGATCCCCCCCAAAAGCCCGGCACCGCCGCCGCCGCCGCCGCCACCACCACCATCACATACCTGCGCTGCCCCCCCCCACCACCACCACCACCACATACCTGCGCTGCCGCCACCACCACCACTACCGTATGTCTCTTCTCTTTCTCTCCCAATATATATATGTATATTTGTATATGTATGGGTGTATGTATATTTGTGTATGTGTGGGTGTATTTATATTTGTGTATATGTGGGTGTATGTATATTTGTGTATGTGTGGGTGTATTTATATTTGTGTATATGTGGGTGTATGTATATTTGTGTATGTGTGGGTGTATGTATATTTGTGTATATGTTGATGGGTGTATGTATATTTGTGTATATGTGGTTGTATGTATATTTGTGTATATGTTGATGGGTGTATGTATATTTGTGTATATGTGGTTTTATGTATATTTGTGTATGTGTGGATGTATGTATATTTATGTATATGTGGTTGTATGTATATTTGTGTATGTGTATATGTGGTTGTATGTATATTTGTGTATGTATAAATGTCGATGGGTGTATGTATATTTGTGTATGTATATATGTGGATGGGTGTATGTATATTTGTGTATGTATATATGTGGATGGGTGTATGTATATTTGTGTGTGTATATATGTGGATGAGTATATGTTAATGGGTGTATGTATATTTGTGTATTTATGAAAATATTTCTCGGTTGAAATTTTGTGGTGTCGGAATGACACGAAATTCGCACAGTCATAGGAAAATGGTGTGTTGAACAAGAGGCATGCTATGCATTGCGGTTTTGAGATTTTAGGCATCTGAAATCGTTTAAGGCCTCAAATTTATGTTTTATTACCAAAATACCCTATTTTTGTAATAAAACGCAAATTTGAGGCCTTAAACGATCTCAGATGGCTAAAATCACAAGATCGCAAGATAATGCTTGCGTTTTGTTCAGAATGCCCCGAATTTCGTGTCATTCCGACATGGTAACATTCTAAACGAGAAAATAAAATTAAAAATAAATAAATAAATGACCCTATGACAGCGGTTTAGCCGGAACCGCTAGGGGTGTACATAAACCCGCACAACCCGCCCGACCCGCTCAAACCGACCCGAACCACCAGAAAACAGCCGGTTTAAAATTATTAAAAAATTGTGGTGGGTTGAAAAAATTGTAACCCGCCACTTTCGGGTCGGGTGGTGGGTTTAATAATTGTAACCCGCCACCCGACCGCTAATTGTATATGTCATATGTGTGTGTGTGTGTGTATATTTAAAGATTAAATCTAAACTCTTAAAACTATATATGCATATATATAAACTCTAATAAGAGTAATTTTATTTATATTTATGTAAAACATTTTATTTTTAACTTGAGTAAACAAGAACATTTTTTTTACTTTATTTGAACGAAGATGTAGATGTATATTTTTATGATAAACTTATAAAATAATTTAATTTTATTAATATTTTAGAGTTAACAATTCATGATAAATATGATTTTTATTTAATAATACCACTTATTTTTGTATTTCTCATCAACTCAATTATTTTTAATTAAATGTACAAGTATGTTATTTAGTTTCTTACTTACTAGTTGAAACTAAAAGTAACATAATTATAATTCGATAACCCGCCAAACCGCCCGCTAAATACATTAAACTCGACCGACCCGAACCGCTTGGTTTGAAAAGATAATTATGCGATTTCGGTTTGTTATTTTGTCAACCCGCATATATCGGGCCGGGCATGATTTTTTCTATAAAACCGCCCGAACCCGACCTCGTACACCCCTAGGAACCGCTGTCATAGGGTCCAAATTAATTTTTTTTTTGAACCCGATGACAGCGGTTCCTTCCGGAACAGCTGTCACAGGTTCACCTTATTACAGCGGTTTCTATGGAACCGATATCATAGGGTGACCTATGATAGCGGTTTTTTAACCGCTGTCATAGGTCAAAACCATATAACAGCGGTACCTATGATTGCGGTTAAAACCGCTGTAATAGGCCCAAAAAAACCGTTGTTATAGGTCATTTCTGTAGTAGTGTATGCTTGGTCCTCCAATAATACTTGGCGCCCAAAGCATACATCAAAGTGGCTCTATTATCACACAAGTGTAATTTTACAAATGTGCGCCACAATGCACATCACAAATAACATCCACATAATCTTAGATCAATTTAATAAGATATCTAAGTATTCACTTTGATGCACCTCAATATTTGCATCAAAGAATAATTCGACATCCACTCACCACTCTAACTACTAAGCATAGACTAGTTAAACACTCACAAAGTGTACATTAAACATTCTTCAGTGCTTAAACTACAAATTTCTTTGCTTGTTCGAGTTTTAGGCATCTCTTTAGGACTAACAATACAATCCTTGACATTGGGGGTGTGTAATACGATAAGTTATTTCAATTACTTCAAAGACAACATAAAATTTTCATAGAAGAACCATGGTAGTTCAACACCAAGTGTGTATCATGTTAGGTTAATGTCCTCAAATGCCACTATAGGATTAATAAATGTTAAGACATTATTAATTTGTAGTTGTTTCGAATTCTATCAATAAAAGGCAATTAGTTCTTTATTATTATATTGACATTTATATATTATACTCATCTGTAAGTCCATGAACACAAGAGTTAACTCTTTAAGGCACTAGAGGAGTTTGATAATTGTGTACTAAAATAGTCTGCAAGTCAATGATTTTCAATTGGGCATTAGAAATCATGAAGACTTGTATGATATGAGTTTTGACGAGAAAGGTGCCCGTCAATCACTTGGAAGTAGTGAAAAACTCACATTATACGTGCACTGATGGAGATAGTGGCACTCAGACATGACACACATCGATTTTGTCATATTTTCACTCTTTGACAGTCAATGATAGAATTGATTAAATTGTAATAGGTGTGTCTAAACTTTAGACTTGAGGAATCGAGTTGAAGATATACTTGTGACATTACGTTCATCATTATAGTAGTTACGCCCAGTTCACTCGTTGGTGGGGTCAACCTGAAATTGCGACCTAGTGGGCAAGTAGTAGTCTTAACTGATATCTAAGATGGGATTCGTTCCCTCGAAGGTGAACAAGGAATTATCCCATGCATTTATAAGTAAGTTAAATCTTAACGTTTTTGGCCAAATCATTCACTGATCTGAACTTATTATAAATATAGCATAGTGTCAAGTCAGTGAGTTTGACTAAAAACCATGACTCTCACTTGACCGGGATAAGAAAACAAAGAGTTTATATTCATATGCATTTGCAATAGGAAAGGTAAAAATGATCTAATCATTATATCCTATTTGGGTTAAAAATATGGACTACTTGACTGGCTAGGTGGGATCCATATTCAATGGAATCCTGCCATTGCCAAATATAGATGAACCTAAAGAGTCACGCTTAAAAAGAAAAAATCGATAGAAAAAATGGAATATTTCTTGTGGTGATATTTTAAGTATTGGATACTTAAAATTAATTAAATGAAATTAATTATTTGAAGAAATAAGTTAGTTCATTTATAGTTTAATTAATATACTATTTCTTGGAGAAATAAAATTAATTAAATATATTATCTATTCTTGAATTAGATTAACTAAATGGATTGGACTAATTAATTAAATAATGGATTGGACTAAACTCAAATTGGTGCACCAAGTGGCACATCAATGCTTAAATGGGGCGGCGAATAGGCTCTTTTTATGGGATAATTTGAACCCAAGGTATTAACTTAAGTGATATAAATATATCACATTAGTTAATACTTAGGTCATAAGTTGAAATTGACTTAAGCCACAAGAAAAGAAATCCTCTCCCTCTCACTCTCCTAGCCATCGGTCATCACTAAGAAGGAGGAGGAGATTTTTCTTATCAAGTTTTTTCGGCGAGACAATATAGAGGCAGAACTCGTGGACTGCTCGGATCATCAAGTTTTAAGCCAGAGTATTTTCACGAAAAAGTTGAAGGATTCAAGCTCGTGAGTTTTCTCCAACCACTTTGCTACAACGGGTAAAGTTTATTTTACCATATTAACATACGTCTGACAAAACCCCGGTATTGATCCTGTTATGGAAAAATCCAAAATAATTTTTAAATTCCGTTTCCGCTGCGTTTGGTTATTTTTCCCCAACAGTGGTATCAGAGCCAAATCGCGGGGTTTGGAGTATGTAAATTATGTGATAAAGATGCACGATTTACAGTTTTTTATCGATGATTGATTAAATATGTGGATTTCGTGATATTTGTGTTCTTGAGGATTTTATTTATTTTTCGTTCGTTAGAAATTAATGAAAGATGAATTTTATGTGATGAAAAATAAAAATTGCAATTTTCAGCTCGATGGCGGGCGCCTGCAGTAAGGGGGCGCTGCAGCCTGTGCGTGCATAGCGCATGATGGGCTCGCACATCGAGCCCATCATGCGCTATGCACGTACAGGCTGCCGAGAGGGATGGGCTGCACAGCGCAGCCCATCAGCCGAAAAGGTGCGAGCCCACCCATGTGTTTTTTAAACACACGGGTTGTTGTGACCCGACATGGGTCACCCATGGGTCTACCCGAGTCAATTATTGAATAATATATATATATATATATATATTATTTAGTTTTGAATAAAATTAGATTTTATTGCAAAATAAATAATATTAATTATTTAATGAGGGTATTTTTATTTTCATTTAATCTTATGTTAATTGAAGTTAGACTTTGAATTAAATTGGATTGCTTCTATTGTGAAATTAATTTTGATGAACTTAGAGATTAATTTTTATTAAAATTGGATTAATCTAAATTTAAAGTGGAGTTCATTAAAATTGAATTTTCAAATTAAATTTGAAATTTAATTAGAAATTAACATATATGGTTTTCGTGTATTATGTGATATATATCATGTTAGACATGTTATGTGATGGGAGACATGATTCATGGACTTAGGCTCGTTTTTAATTTTGTATTTCTTTTCAATGGGTTGTAAAGGCCTTTTGAGCCTATTTTTATTTTCTTTCTAGATAAACTTTGTATAGGTGGCTTATATATTGAAATGTAATAGTTGGAACAAAGGAGAAATTCTAGTCGAGCCGGGAGATACAAGAAGGAGCTCTGGAAGCTTCAGTGTAGTTTTTTTTAAATTTGATTGAGACGTTGGCTTGTTTCAATCTAGGAATAAAAGTCCATGAATCATACGTTGTTAGCTTTCTAGGATTGCTAATTTTTATTATTTAATCCATGTTTGTATGAATGATATAAAATGGATTAATGTGCAAAGTGAGACCTAATAAATAATTTCAATTCTCCCACTTTGAAAAATATTAAGTTAGTAAAGGATACTAGGTATCCTGTCCTCCACTGAACTTAGGAGAAATTAAAATGATATTTAATATATAATATCATCCCTAAGCAATGGGGGTTATGTATTGAAATACATTTAAAACTTTTCCTAAGTGCATGAAATGCCGTTGGTCGAAACAAATTTCACCCCACATACCAGCAAAAGGTTTTAAGGTGAAATTCAATTGTTAGACTAATAGATAGTCAGTGGGTTGAACTTAAATTATTCATAAATCAATAAGATCATTAAAAGGTTGAGATTTGATGAATAATGGACAAAGGGATTAAATCATCCATTTGATGGGTTGATGTTGGACATCACTTTAATAGATTGATTAGGCCAAATACAAGCAAAAGGTTGCAACCTATTAATCTAGTTAAAGAAATCAATCATTACTACGAAGCCTTCCAACGGTGACTTTCGAATCCCACAGTGGGAGTGAGGATTTTCGAAAAATATAGTGGGAGGCAAGTTTATTTTGAAAGTCCTTAATTTAAACTTGGAACAACAATTACTTTAGAATCTAATAAGTCTTTTTACTTCTCTATAGTTATTTTCTTATTATCTCTCTCACAATGTCACCTAAACCCTTATCCGATTTGATAAAAAGATACACTTTGACTGGACCAAACTACATAGAATGACTCACAAACTTAAGGATGGTCCTAAGCAGTGAGTCGATTGAGTATGTACTAGAACTCAGACATCCTCGTTGAGCTCAATGAGCAATGAGTTGCAAAGCTCTCATAAAAAGATGGAGAATGCAAGAGACATACTACTCCATCTTGACTCAATGTTTGGAGAGAATGGAAAGAACATTCGGTATTTGATATCGAAGGAACTCTTCAGAACGAGAATGAGGGAACATGAGAATGTGGGAGATCATGTACTGAAGATGATGACCTTAATTGAAAAATTAAAGTCTTTAGATTACTATATGGATCTTCATATCCAAGTTAACCTCATATTGCAATCGCTTCCTGATTCCTTTTACTGCTTCTTCATGAAGTTTGACATGAACGATATCGAGGGTTCGTTAGCTGGGCTCACAACAAAACTCAAACTTGTTCAAAGACAAATAGGGAGGAATAAAAAAAGGAATACAATTTCTAATCCTTAGAACGTACCATTGGATGTCTACAAGTATGGGAAAGGAAAAGGAAAAATGGAAGCACCCCTGAAGGCTCGAACAGAAATAGGAATGAGAAAGGAAAGAACAAGAAGCGTAAGGAAGTGCTTAAAGAAAAGAGTAGGTGTCTTTTCTGTGTTGAGCTGGGCTACTGAAGAAGGGAATGTCTTAATCGAGGCAAGATTACAGGTATGGAACTTTTGGTCTTAGAAACCAATTTTTCTATAACTGGATTTTTCACTTCGTGGATACTTGATTCTGAAGCTAGTGCTCACGTTTGTGTAATGAATCAGGATCTGCACAGAAGTAGAAAGCTAGAGCATGAAGAGGTGCTGATCAGTGTTAGCAGTGGGCAGAGTGTTGCGACTTCTCACATTGGATCAACTTCTTTATGTTTATCATCTGGACATATTTTAAATTTAGAGGATGTTTTGGTTTTGCCCAATGGGCTTAAGAACATTATTTCAATTCCTATGTTGGTTAGGAATAATTATGTTTTTAATTTCATTGTCAGTACTTGTAGCATTTTAATTTAATGATAATATTGTTGGCACTACTACTTTAGTCGATGGCCTCTATTATTTAAACATCGAAATGAATGTGTTAGAAATATTATCTCAAAGAAGCATGGTAGGCAAAGTACTAACCTAAGCTTAAAGTGGCATCTCAGACTAGTCATGCTGTCGATCAAAAGATACACAAAATGGAGAAAGATGGGTTAATTGACCCATTGGGATATCCAACTTGTGAATGTTGTCTCAAAGGCAAAATGGCTTGATCTCCCTTCATAGAGACTTTTGAAAGAGCCACTGAAGTATTAGGACTTGTGCATACAGACATTTGCGGACCATTTGGAGAAATGAATCCGGAAGTTTTCACTATTTCATTACTTTCACTGATGACCATTCAGGTATGGACTTGTGTATCTGAGGGAGTATAAGTCTGAATCATTTGATAAGTGCAAAGAATTTAAGACTTTGGTAGAAAAACAAACTGGTCATCATATAAAGACACTACGATCGGATCGTGGAGGTGAATATATGAGTGACGAGTTTGATAAATTCCTAAAGGAACATGTGGTAATATTGCAACTCACACCAACAGCAACTCCACAACTGAATGGGGTAGCAGTTACACTTATTTACCCATCTTCCTGTGGGGACATGCACTCCTTACAGCTATTCATATCTGGAATAGATGTCCTTCCAAATCCGTTCCTAAGACTCCATATGAGATATGGAGAAATAGGAAACCAAACCTTAAAAACATTAGGGTTTGGGGATGCCCTGCCTACATAAAAAAGACAAAGGCAAAGAAATTGAAAGCAAGGTCCCTTAAAGGACGTTTCATTGGTTTTCTAGAGGATTCTATGAGATACTTATTCTACATGCAAGAGGATCAAAGGATCATTGTTTCACTACAAACACACTTTCTTGAAGATGAATTTATTCAAGAAGGTGGTGCAGGTAGAAATATTGTTCTCAATGAATAAGATGAAACACCCAGGGAGATGACTATTTAAGAAACACACACTAAACCTAATGAAACACAACCAACATTGCGAAGATCTGGTAGAGTACCACATTAACCTGATAGGTACTATGGGTACCTGCTACAAGAGGAACCGGCTGTCCACATTATACCAGTAGGAGTTCATGGGGACAACCTTTATACTTATGATCAAGCAATGATAGACATCGACTCTGCAAAGTGGCGAGAAGCTATGCAGGCAGGGATAAACTTTATGCATCCCAACCAGGTCTGGACTCTAGTAAATCGTTCTGATGGCATTGCACCTATAGGGTGCAAGTGGATCAGCAAGAGGAAGATATGCCCGGATGGAAAAGTTGACACATACAAGGCAAGGCTTGTAGCAAAATGTTATAGTCAAAAGGAATGAATTGACTACGAAGAGACCTTCTCACCTGTGGCAGTGATCAAGTCTATTTGAATTCTGCTCGCAATAGACGCATACTTAGACTATGAGATATGGTAAATGGATGTAAAGACGACTTTGCTAAATGGATTCCTCGAAGAGGATGTCTATATGGAGCAGCCTAAAGGCTTTGCATCTGGGTTTGGTATTCATAAGGTGTGTAAACTTAAGAGATCCATATATGGACTTAAGCAAGACTCTAGGAGTTGGAATCTACGTTTTGACAAATCAGTCAAAGGATTTAATGTTGTTAAAAACGAAGATGAACCATATGTTTACAAGAATATTAGTGAGTGTAAAATCACTTTCCTTGTCTTATATGTGGATGACATTCTACTCATAGAAAATGATGCAGGAATGCTCACATCAGTCAAGAGATGGCTGTCAAATACATTCTCCATGAAAGACTTAAGAGAAGCGACCTATATTCTAGGAATTCGTATCTGTAGAGATAGAACAAATAGAATGATAGGACTTTCCCAAGCCCTTTACTTAGAGAAAGTCCTAAAGAGATTTAGGATGGAAGACTCTAAGAAAGGTTTCTTACCCATGAGACACAAGGTGCACTTTTCAAAGTCTATGTCTCCTCAAAGTGAGGAAGATAGGAAAGAAATGAGTGTGGTGCCGTACGCGTCTGCAGTGGGTAGTATGATGTACGCCATGTTTTGCACACAGCTAGACATAGCCTACGCAGTAAGCGTGGTAAGTCATTTTCAGGCTAACCCGGGAAGAGGACATTGGACTGTTGTAAAAAATATCCTCAAGTATCTGAAGATAGCTAAGGATATGGTCCTAACATATGGACATGAAAATTTGAAGGTGGATGGATATACTGACTCAGGTTTTCAATCTGATGTAGATGATTGTAAATCCACTTTAGGGTTTATATTCACGCTCAATGGTAGAGCGGTGACTTGGAAAAGTTCCAAACAAAATTGCCACTTTATTATGACAATAACAGGGCTATTGCACAAGCAAAGGAACCAAATTACAACTTCCCTACTCTAATTAGGAAATGTACCACATGATGAAAACTTGGAGGCTTTATGGTAGCTTGGAAACTTTGTGATCACACATAAACACAAATTTCAAGCACATCATAAATTACAATGGACATTTCTTATCAAAATAATCATCTAAGTCTAAACCCTTTGGATTGAAGATCAAATATAGTCATCCTAATATCGGTGTAAGGAAACTTAACTAACGTGTAGGAAATAAATATCACATAGATACAATTAAAGATGGATCGGCTTACCAATAAACGCAACAAAAATTTATCGATCCACACACATGTCCCGAATCTGACTCGTCTATAAGGCTCCTTGATTGAATCACAAACACATGTCTTCACTTTACTCACCGTAGTGGATTAGCTACCAGAGCAATCCACTTCAGTATTTGCATGCCTTAAACCCTTATAGTCTTGGTGATACTCCAAAGAGGGATTGAGAGAGAGTGGCTTTTTCGAAGAATACGTGATCTCTGGTAGTTAGTACTGATATGTCGAAAGATACATCTTATTTAAAGATATATTTTTTATCACACTAGGACTCTTATTCCAACTGTTATTGGAATATTCCTAATCTAATCCACATATGTCAATTAGGTTAAGGGCCCAAACTCGACCCAATTTCCCACATCTCCCACTCATAGATATTTGATTTCTTTAAATCTCATCCTCTTAAACTTCTCAATCTCACATCCCTTCTTCCATACAATGCATAAGGCGTGGGACCGAGCGAGAAAAGAACAAGTTAGGAGCATTATAATAAGTCATCACCTAACTAATATAATCCTACACCTCCATAAGAAACTCGCAATATACCCCAAACTATATGGTCGCACCAGATCAAGCATCTCTAGTCCCTCTATATATTAAAATTAGAGCATGCTTGACTCTCTGAAATATGTATCTACGTTCATGACTAGTTAGACATATTTCGACACAGTCGCCTGAGCTATGAACCATAGAACATAAGTGTGTTACTAGTTTAGTTCTTCCTCAGCCTCTCGTGCCAATTAGCTTGGACTAGCTTTCCTAGGCATGCTCCGACAGACCGAATCACCCATGGCCATTGGAAATCATGCTCAAGTAGCGTCATCAAGATTATACCTCATAACACAGTCTAGAGTCCCAAAGGGTACAAGAAATAATAAGGACTCACATAGTGATGAAGCAGGGAGCCATTAAATTTGGGCATGTCACTCTCTAAACATCATACGAACCTTAGGTAAATTGGTATCCAAGTGCCTGACTTAAGCACCACCAGAGAATCACTCTCAATAACTTCCAGCAATTTGCGCGTTCGGTTATAATCAGGCTTTTATGAGATTTGGGCGTACTTCATAATTGATCAAGTATGATCTCATCTTAGCCTCTATGCTAAGGCGACTATCAGTTGTATATATTAGCCTTCCACGTTGTTCCAAGCGTGAGGGCCATCTATTCACATGCCTTTTACTAACACAAACGATCTTTAAGTCTCATCCTTCTCGCTATCTCAGCGCCAGGGCGATTACTCATGTGAGAGGTCCAATTAAAGACTGGTGACATTCTCATATCTCACAGACCCAGTACCAACGTCAGAATGAGAATCACAAAGATTTTTCATCAATTGATATATGTTCTCAAATATCAGTCCATTTAATTCTACAGAATAATTAAATTACCTTTGGAGCATATCTCCATACAAAGGCTCGGTAAAAGAATGAGCGACCACAAGGCTCATAGAACATACCTGAGAACATTTCAAATATGCGCAAGATCCTCATCAATGGAGCTATATTTACGTATGCATATGCTTGGTCCTCTAATAATACTTGGCGCCCAAAGCATACATCAAAGTGGATCTATTATCACACAAGAGTAATTTTACAAATGTGCTCCACACTGCGCATCACAAATAACATCCACATCATCTTAGATCAATTTAATAAGATATCTAAGTATTCACTTTAATGCACCTCAATATTTGCATCAAGGAATACTTCGACATCCACTAACCACTCTCACTACTAAGCATATACTAGTCGAACACTCACAAAGTGTACATGAAACATTCTTCAGTGCTTAAACTACAGATTTCTTTGCTCGTTCGAGTTTTAGGCATCTCTCTTGGACTAAGAACACAATCCTTGACCATGGGGTGTGAATAGGATAAGTATGATGCATACTTCAATTAACTCAAAGACAACATAAAATTTTCACAGAAGAACCATGGTAGTTCAACACCAAGTGTGTATCCTGTTAGGTTAATGTCCTCAAATGTTACTAGAGGATTAGTAAATGTTAGGACGTTATTAATTTGTAATTGTTTCGAATTCTATCAATAAAAGGCAATTAGTTGTTTACTATTATGTTGGCATTTATATATTGTAATCATCTATAAGTCCAAAAATACAATAGTTAACTCTCTAAGGCACTAAAGAAGTTTGATACTTGTGTACTTTAATAGTCTGCAAGTCAATGATTTTCAATTGGGTATTGGAAATCATGAAGGCTTGTATGATATGAGTTTTGATGAGAAAGGTGCTCGTCAATTACTAGGAAGTGGTGAAGAACTCACATCATAGGTGCACTGATGGAGATAGTGGCACTCAGACATGACTCACACCGATTTTATCAAATGGGTTTTCACTCCTTGACAGTCAATGATTGAATTGATTAAATTGTAATAGGTGTGTCTGAACTTTAGACTTGAGGAATCGAGTTGAAAATATACTTGTGACATTAGGCTCATCATTAGAGTAGTTATGCCCAATTCACCCGTTGGTGGGGTCAACCTTGAACTGCAACCTAATGGGCAAGTAGTAGTCTTAACTGATATCCAAGATGAGATTCGTTCGCTCGAAGGTGAATGAGAAATTATCCTATGCATTTATAAGTAAGTTAAATCTTAAAGTCTTTGGCCAAAGCATTCGCTGATCTGAACTTATTATAAATATAACATAGTGTCAAGTCAGTGAGTTTGACTAAAAACCATGGCTCTCACTTGACTGGCATAAGGAAACGAAGAGTTTATATTTACACTTTATTTGCTATAGGAAAGGTAAAAATAATCTAATCATTTTATCTTATTTGGGTTAAAATATGGACCACTTGACTGGCTAGGTGGGACCCATATTCAATGGAATCCTCTCATTGTCAAATATAGACGAACCTAAAGAGTCACGCATAAAAAAAAAATCGTTGAAAAATGGAATATTTCTTGTGGTGATATTTTAAATATTGGATACTTAAAATTAATTAAATGGAATTAATCATTTGAAGAAATAAGTTTGTTCATTTATAATTTAATTAATATATTATTTCTTGGAGAAATAAAATTAATTAAATGTATTATCTATTATTTAATTAGATTAATTAATTGGATTGAACTATTAATTAAATAATGGATTAAACTAAACTCAAATTGGTGCACCAAGTGGCACACCAATGCCTATATGGGGCGGCCAATAGGCTCTTTTTATGGGATAATTTGAGCCCAAGGTATTAACTTAAGTGATATAAATAAATCACATTAGTTAATACCTAGGTCATAAGTTGACATTGACTTAAGCCACAAGAAAAGAAATCATCTCCCTCTCACTCTCCTAGCTGTCGGTCATCACTAAGAAGGAGGAGGAGATTTTTCTTATCAAGTTTTTTCGGCGAGACAATTTGAACGCAGGACTCCTGGACTGCTCGGATCATCAAGTTTTAAGCTAGAGTATTTTCGCGTAGAAGTAGAAGGATTCAAGCTCGTGAGTTTTCTCCAACCACTTCGCTACAACGGGTAAAGTTTATTTGTACCCTATCGTACATACGTCTGATAAAACCCCGGGATTGATCCTGTTATGGGAAAATCCAAATAAATTTCTAAATTCTCTTTCCGCAGCGTTTGGTTATTTCCCCCCAACATATCCTACTTCTCCTACATCTATTTCTCCAGTATAAAGGACAACCACTTCAAAGTGGCCACGTCTCCATGTTTATTCATCCATCACATCATCGCTCACATAATGAGAGCTCAATCCTCTGACTCACTATTGACATATATGTAGCAATCTAGTTCAATCATCATAAAGCTTATCAACGTGATAGCTCGATGGAATCGGTAGTATCAGTACTTCGAAGAAATTCCATGCACCGATGAAGCTTTTCAAGCAGCAAACATTGCACTCTTGCCTCACATCTTGAGTTTATTGGAGGATCTCTATAGATCTCCTCATCCACTCCACATGTCAATATGTCAATTTCCACATCAAGGACAAACCAAGATGACAGTGGTGACAAACACAACAGTATGGCGAATAGAGGGAAATCTCACCACTAGGGAGAACATCTCTACAATGTAAACTTGTTAATTAATCCATTTACATTGTGCTTGATCTCTAGAAACAACATGTTTTCAATGTTCTTGCATCTAGAGGGAAGATCAACTAGCTTAGATTTTTTGGTCTTAGTCATTAGGCTTACCTTTTCCTTCATTGTAGTTATCCACATAAGGAAACTGAAGTCAAATGTTCTAAGTTACTCATAAACATCCACATAAGTACATCTGAAGGAATCCCACTCAATCTCGTGTAGACGATGGGGAACGATTTCAATCCTTCTTACTTTATGGTTTCAAGAGTACATGTCAAGTGAGACACTCCCACTGACTTGAGTGTCGCTCTCATTATCTTAGCATTCATTAGATGAGCTTAAGAAACTACATGTAACGCCCGAACTTAAGGTGGCACGATATTAAGGTGGCATGATAACTAAAAGATATGTTCTATAAAGACAAAGGCTAACAGTGGAAACAAATACACAAAGCTATCATCATCATTTAGCTTAGTACAAATCCATACTACTATAGATAATCGTCATGTATCACGTCTAACACGTCAATAAGGTTGCTAACGACGGAAGTCAAAAGATGACTATTACAAAAGTTCCCCAAAAGATACATCAAGCTATTGCCACCCGCTCTTGCCCATGACTGGAAGAAAGGAAGAAAATACGTAAGCAAAGGCTTAGTGAGTGCCAGTGGTCGTGTGATGGGTGTTTTCTTTTAAATGCAAAAGATCGATCTTAAAAGTGTCAAGCATTTGGAAATCATAACATTATACTCAATGATTATTGGAGCAAAGTGCAAAATCCCTGGGTTACAAAAAAATTCACTTATTAAAAAAAATGCAAAATTCTTGCGTAAAACGAGTACTTGTGCATGTCATTTTCAAAATATGCTTTTCACACAATAAGATGTGTAACTATTACGCAATGGAATACACCAGTCATATATAGGTGAATCACAATAAGATTTACACACGTCACGTTTAAGCCGAAGGGGGTCAGGTAGCAATATCACTGCGTCCAATGATTCGCCCGTGACACTTTAGGTCCCGTAGCTTCTTCCTTGTCACCCCTGAACATGCATGGCTTATAGCCAACACCTTATACCTCCCCACACAGGCTCGCGATGCCCGATTTGGTCATATTCGAAATATGCCACACGATAAATGACCCATGCACCCTCAGAGCACTCTGTCCTAGGTGCATGGATCTGGACGTGGATAGCAGGAACTGTTTAAGACCGCAAGCCCATGCTTGACCGGCCGAACCCTGCCATATCCATCGCCCGACCTTGGGCCCAACACAACCACGTAAGATGTAACACGTCACAAGAACACCATCACGAAACATGATTATGATTACAATACAAGACCAAGTGAAATGACTTTTGAAATCCCATGATTCAATGTTTAAGTGGTACCCATGCTTTCAAAATATGCATTTAAAATAATTATGAATCTGCACAAACAGTTATGCATGAATTCAAAATGGTCACTATTCGGTGATAATTGCATATTCAAAAGTATTATGCTCCAATCTCTTTTTGAAATGCGAATTTACGATAGACACATATATAAGTATTAATATATATATATAGTACATTTTAAAACAACTTCCTTCCAGTTTTGAAAATAGTAATAATTTCTTTGGAGGCAACTCACACTACGTCCAAGCTATACGGCGTCGTCCTCGTTCGTCTCACCAACAACACCTGCTAAGCCAAAACTATATCAGAAACCCATTTTCTAACTCGTACAAAGTCTACCCGGGGTAGCCTATGTGGTCCTAATAACTATACAATCATGCACCAAAAAGTTACCTTAATCAAAACTAGGCTTAATTTCAATCTTCCACAAAAGGGTCAATAGAGGCGTAAAAACAGATTTGTGCAGTTTTAGTGTACGAATTTTTTAAAAAATCATAAACTCGATAATTCTAGATAAACATTTCCAGAAATGCTCATAACTTGTTGAAAAACCTTAGCTCAATTTTTCAAAGGTAAATAATCACTTGAAGTATGGTTGTTTTACTCAAAATCGAAGCAAAATTGGGTTCAATTTTTACTGGGGCAATACTACTTTAAAAATTCATAAAAAATCATAATTTACTCAAATAAGCCCCAATTTCATACACAATAACCCCAATACATATGGTTATCCCCTGTAAAATTTTGAAACCAAAATGAAGTTGTAAAAGCCCCAAATGATGTCTCAAACAAACATTTTCGAAATCCCGTGAGGCTTCTGGCAGCCTATACTTAACAATTTCCACAATTCACATTAAAACTCCAAAAATCTCACAAAATTCCAGAGCTATTTCAGACATGCAATAACATACACAGTAAAATGTTGGAACTCAGATAACGTTTCCTTATCTCGAAAACAATTCTTCAAAATTAGTTGCAGATTTATAGACCCAACTTAAAATTATCATGCATGTGTGATTTCTTCATTTAAGCCTTTAGATTGGCTAACAAAAATTGTAAATTTAAGCTTAAAACTCATAGATCTACTCATCCAAGACACATGCAATAACATTTTCAAAATAAACTTAGCCTTTATCATTACCTACTAATATATAAGTTCTAAGTTCTAAGGGATTAAGAGTTACCTTTAATTGCTACCAACAAGTGTGAAGATGGGTTGAAGGTTGAAGTCAATATACTTATTTATATATATATATATATATGTGAAGATGGGTTGAAGGTTGAAGTCAATATACTTATATATATATATATATATATATATCTTGAAATGAAGAGATGAAGAATGGTTGAAGAGACCCTTTTGCTTTGTATAAAGAAAAATGATGAAGGTTGAAGGTGGTATGTTATATATATAGGTGTGTGTGACCGTGTAGTGCTCCATTTTTCTTCTCTTTTTTTTTTTTTTTAATGTGAAATGAAAGTGGAATTTACTAATTATTGGTGTATTTGGGCAATTTACTAATTCAACTTCTCTCCTAGTGTCTAGTTAAATTTTGGTTCTATTCCTTTAATCTACATAAGATGTATAATATAATATCCCTCTTGAACGTATGTTTAAGATCCTAGGTCATGTCCTAATGCATTAGATAGTAACTAGTCGACTAAAGAAAACTCGGGTATCACACTACACACTTTCTAGATAAATGAGTGTCTCTTCGTGGACCTTGTAGGTCATATAGCCCAAACTCACTTTGACTCCAATTATTCTCATAATTTTCTCATTGAGAAAATTTACATTGTGCGACTTAGTTGATGTCATGCCTCCATTAAGGTATTATTCACCATGAGAATAATTTAACTTGTCTAAGAAGGGCGCAGAACCTTAAAATTAGCTTGCTGCCATGCCAAAAAGCATATAGTGGACCATAGACAATGAAGACACATATTTCATAATGTAGGTTGCAATACTGATTACACTTCCTTGTGAAATGCAAGTCATTTGCACAAAAAAAATCTAGCTCTCTAAAAGTTTTTGATTCATCATCTTTTCACAAGCTCATTTAGCTGCTAGGATTTTGGAATCATTTGAAACTTTATTTTTCCCTATATTTGTCCAAACTAATTAGACATGTAATCTTGCTAGCCATTAGTACATTTAACCTTAGTTTTCAACCCCACTTGGTGTCTACCCTTTGTTAAGAGTCGCTAATAATGATTAAGTGATTCTAACTAGTGAGATAGTGGATGTACTAACTCTTAGCACAAAATAGTGGTAAATAGAAGCCATTGCTGTCTTTACATTCATAAGTTCACACTCGTCTAAGCGGACTAACTCTAAAGATTAAATAGCCTCCTTTTGTCTTCCATCAGGCTCTTCATGCTAGAATTTTTTTAACTTTAGCCAGTAAGCCAATAAGCCTTCCCTAGTTAGCATAGTCATCCTTCCCTCACATGCCAATTTATAGAGGGAGGTTGACCTTAGCGAGTAAACCAATAGGCCCCCTCCAGCTAGCCTGGTCATCTTTCTAACTTCACACGTCGAGAAATGAGAAGCATAAGAAATTTGTTTTAAGTCAATTTCATTTGGGAGAAACCATTAAGCAACTAATGTCATAAAGGTATCTCTTAGGAAAGATGGACAAATCACATTGCTCAACACATGGCTTACAAATTTTAATTAGATTATATCATCCAATGAGTGTCATTTACGTATCACTATTGATTAGCTCAAACTCATCAAATTTTTTAAAAAATTAACTCAAGATCTTTCAAACACACTTTGAGTTTTGGATGGGACTCACAATGATCCCTCTTGTTCGCCACAATTTTCTTTAACAAATTTAGGCTGCACAACAATTGATGATAGTTTATTTATTGCTCGATCTGTAGGCACATGTGATGTCTCCCAACATCTATAACCCATATTAGTAAAAATTTAGGGACATTAGCATCTAAAACTAATGAGAGAGCCTCGGGAAGTCAAACTTCAGCTCAGTGCAATCACGAGAGAATTGACCAATTGTTGAATTTAGCAATTAGTATTTGTTGAATTTAGCACGTAGCATTTGTTGATCTTTGTTGTCTCTAAGTTGACGTTACACAACTTATGACTTTATTGGATCAATTGTGGTTCTTATTTTAAATTTATTTTTGTCTAGCTCCACCTTGCTTATGTCAACATTTGCCCTAATTAGCTCATGTTGATTAGTGTGAGCGCAAATTAAAATGACCATGTGTATTTTTCAACCTTATAAAATCAGCCTCAAATTAGGCAATTTTTGTTGAATTTAGCACAAACTATAAATACTAATAGTCAGCTCGAATAGTGACATAAGGGTATATAAGTCACCTAATAAGAACCATTATTCGTGAGTGAACAAATATTCTAGAATAGAGCTTGAACTTCTTAATATATGTATAATTGCAGCTTACACAAATTGAGTGATTTTCAATTTTGATCCTCTTACAAATTGTTAGCGTCTTAAATCGCGACAATTATAGACAATTTGTCTGTTTTCCATACTCAATTGACTTAAAATATTGTAATTCAGTGATGTCTAAGATCTATATTATACTAATTGCGCAACGAATACTGGTTTATTACTTTATTTTAGATCCAAGTAAATTTCTTATCATGCCTTTACACCAGCAAAATTGAAAATTTTGCAACTCATGCTAGTAATCATCTTCCACTAAGTTAAAAGGCAAAATAAAAATTCACCAATCCAGAATAAAATACAATTTTGTCCATGTACACAATATATACATGCATGAGCAATTAAATAATAATGCATGTATCGCAATATGAATAAAATGCATGCAATAGATAGGAATAATAGCTAAGCACCTCATGATATTGACATTGATCACAATCACGATAATAAATTCACATCGCATATATTGTATCATCATAAATATTCACACGAAAAAATATTAAACATGCATTTGTTGTAAGCCACATAAACAATTAAGCATCCATACCAATCACATAGAAAGGTAAATATTAGGCTCATAGAAAAAGAATTATCTCGTGAATATTATTGCATGCATCTGAAAAGAAAGTTTAACAAAAAAAAATAAAAAACCCCAACATGTTACAATTAATATTCAATCAAACTAATTTATAGAAATATAGATGCATGCTTTATGGTTGCATTTTTATGTGATTTTTTTTTTAATTTTTTTGAAATTTTAAATTTTTTATCAAAAATAGAGCTGCCAAATAGCCTTAAAACTTAAGGTAGGAAAACTCTCACAGCACCACTTGGTGCATTCCCATTGGATCTGGCATATTAGTGGCACCAACTGTTTCTTCAACCGGCTAAGCGGCTTACAGCAAGCCGCAACTCAAGATCTAAATTCAAGACGCCAAGCTAAGTTGCCTACCTCTTTCCTTTTTTTATCAGCCCCACTTAAGTTCTGCCACGTGTCCAGCCCACAACCACTCTCATAAGCACGAATCACTAGATTATCTGCTCCCAACATCATGTTCACTAGGTTTCCAGCCCTGCAGGCGCCGCTCCGGTGCATTTTCTGGCAGAAATTCAATTTTTCGGCGAGATTTTCAAAGTAGCGTATCTCTCTCATTTTAAGGCCATTTTCATGCATAATATATGGTTTTGAACCTCATTTCATGCTCTACAATGTAGCATAAAAATTATGCAATAAAATTGTTGGTCCCAAATGGCATACGAAAAGGGTCTAGAAGAGTGGGGGGGGGGGGGGGATTGAATAGACCCTGAAGTTTTCTTCAATTTTAAAGATTTTTGTATTACTCAAATTGTTTTGGAAGACAGTTTTATAAAGTGTATAATTTGGTAAGTGTATAATTTGAAGACAGTTTTATAAAGTTAACTTAGACTTAAGATTTGAATACTTGACCAGATTGAGGTATAGCGTTCAGCTCTTTTATCAGTGTTAGCACAGCGAAAATGTTTTGAGTCATCTTTTTGAAAGGTTGAGCATCTGAAATTGTTACTTAGTTGCTGTAGCTTATAGTTAAGAGTCAATGTGTTTACTTATAAGTTTATGCATTGATGTGAGATAAATGAGTGTAAATAAATGATAAAGTAAAAGACAAAGATTAGAAGGTTCTCTGGGTGATGTAATCCCAATTACGTCCTTCTTCTCCTTTTTCACTCGGAGGAAATTCACTAAATGATCTTTGAAGAATCACACAAAAATTTCTATGAGACAGGGGATAGATGGAACAATGATTTGCTTGAGCTCCTTGGTCACACAAATTTCGGCTTCAAGGGACTTTGATCCGCTTACTTCATTCACCAAGAAATAATGCAAGTCTTCAACTTCGTCTTCATACAGATTGTGAGGTTAAATGGGGTTTTGTTTGATTTGAAAGTTCAAACAACTTGGAATATCTCAATAATAAAGTAAGGTTTTTCTTGGGAACAGATTTGAGATATGTATAACTGTCTTAGGGATTTGTGAAAAGCTTGAAGAATGTTGGCTATGGATTTTGAGCTTTTTTGAAAGTTTAAGGTTGAGAGATGCAACCGAGTTTTTACTTGTAAGCTTGTCGTTATATTGACTTGTTGCTGAAGTCTTACTTATAAACTCTCTTGGATAAAGTGTCTGTTCGACACTAAGCTGAGCGTGTGTCTGTTCGACACTAAGCTGAGCGTGTGTCTATCCCTTTTGCGAGTGGACAACTTTTTTATCCTTTATTCCTGAAATTCTGATGCAAGAGTTGGTGAGGCAGACTCTCTAAGTTTGACAATCCAATAGAAAGGCTTCTTCGTACATCCTAGAGTGCTTATCACATTTAATGCATTTGAGTTTAATGCCCACTGGACTTTAATGCTCTGAATTTATTTGCATTTAACTTTTTGTGGACTTAGGAATAAATTCAAGTGAAATTTGTCTTGGTAGATGCTCATTCAACCCTGAATGATCCTTTGGCTTGTATCTTGACATCGACTCTCAGAATAGCTTGACACTCAGATAGTTGCTTAGAAATCTTCATCTTCATTCAGAATTCAAACGCTTGATCTTCAAACTTGACTTATGATAAACTCACTCAGAGTACTATCAGATGCTCAATCTAAGATACTTGGCCTATCAATCTAGAATAAAAACAAATAAAAGCTTTATACAAATCTGATGGTCAAAACCTATACATAGTTTCTAATGAAATTTAAACTTACAAAATTTGGGGTCTAACATAAAACCTAATTGTCATCATCAAAACATCTAACAAAAAATTTTCTAACAATTTTCCCCTTTTTGATGATGACAATACTTACTCTTTTATAGTTCAAGAGTTAGACAAACAAAAAGTAAAGTTAGCTTTGAATAAGTTAGATTAATTGTTAGTTAAGGTTAGCATAAGCCTCAACGAGATGTTTTAGCTGGAAATGCACTTCTTTATAAATTTACCTAGAAATGATTACAAAGCATTTCCAACTAATAATAAAATAAAAAAGAGACAAAAGGATATTTATTTTCTAGTCGGTCTCTTAAAGCTTTGAGAACTTTCCCTCTTCTTTTTCTTTTCTTGGGCAGTCTTCAAATTTTATCTTCTTGAAATCTTAGCTTAGATAGCTTCAGTTAATTGATCATCAAGAGCCATCACCGCAGAGTGGTCTGTGTTGATGATGCTCTTCTTTTCCAGTTCACTCTGAAGCTTGAAGAAAGACCAATGTTTATCCCATTCACTCGGGTCAATGCCTATGTGCCTTAAGCATATTTTGTGCGCTTGACTCAACATTGATATCTTATTCTCCATAACAAGTTTATAAGAATTCTACTTGCAATAGCAACATACCTTGATTATGAGATATGACAAATGGATGTCAAAACTGCTTTTCTGAATGGATTCCTAGAAGAGGATATCTACATGGAACAGCCCAAAGGTTTTGTATCCGATGATGGTATCCATAAGGTGTGCAAACTTGAAAGGTCCATTTATGGACTCAAACAAACATCTCATAGCTCGAATCTACGTTTCGATGAAGCAGTAAAAGGATTTAACTTCATCAAAAACGAAGATGAGCCATGTATTTATAAAAAGGTTAGTGGGGGCAAGATATCATTCCTTGTGCCATGTGTAGACGACATATTAATGATAGGAAATGATATAGGAATGCTCACCACTGTTAAGAAGTGGCTTTCAAGTACTTTATCCATGAAAGACTTGGGAGAAGCTACGTACATTCTACGGATTCGAATCTATAGAGATAGGACAAATAGAATGATAGGGCTCTCTCAAGCCCTTTACTTAGAAAAGGTCCTAAGGAGATTTAGGATAGAAGATTCTAAAAAAGGGTTCCTGCCAATGAGTCATAGAATAAAACTCTCGAAGACTAAGATTCTAAAAAAGGGTTCCTGCCAATAATTCCCTATGCATCAGTAGTGGGTAGCCCGATGTACGCAATGTTGTGTACACGACCTGACATTGCTTACGCGGTAAGCGTTGTTAGTCGATTTCAAGCAAACCCAGGCAAGGAACAGTGGACAGCTGTGAAAAGTATCCTAAAGTATCTCAAAAGGACTAAGGATATCATTCTCATCTATTGGAGTGGTGACCTAAGAGTGGAAGGATACACCGACTCAGATTTTCAAATCAGATGTCGATGACTGGAAATCCACATCGGGGTTCATATTTACCTTCAACGGTGGAGCGGTGTCTTGGAAAAGTTCTAACCAATGTACAACCGCAGATTCCACCACATAGGCTGAATACATGGCTGCCTCTTCGGCAACAAAAGAGGTTGTTTGGCTAAAGAAGTTTCTTGGAGAACTTCAAATGGTTCCAAGTGTGGAGCTTCTAGTGCTAATTTATTGTGAGAACAATGGAGCAATAGCGCAGGCAAAGGAAACGAGGTCTCACAACAAGTCTAAACACATTGAGAGAAGATATCATATCATAAGAGAGATCATTTTTAGAGGGGACATATCTGTTCAAAAAATAGCCTCAGCAGGCACCTTCGCTGACCCATTGACCAAGCCATTCGAACAGACGGTGCTAGACAAACATCTTGAAAAGATGGGTATCCAATACCATAGCAAATGGCATTGAGTGCAAGTGGGAGATTGTTAGAGTTATGCCCTCAAATGCCATAAGAGGATAGAATTATAGGGCATTAGTTTGTATCTAAACATTCTTATTTTAATAAAAGGCTTTTGATGTTGTTTCTTATAGGCATTTGTAAGGTTTAAATAAACAACAATTAGTCCTTGATGTTAAGGCGAACATTTTGCTCCCTATGGGTTAGAGAGAATGACACTAGAAGTGTTTGATCCTTAATATCTAAATTGGTTTGCAAGTCCAAGAGAGTATTGGCTGGACATCATTACTGGACATAGACTTGTATGCTAGAAGTTTAAACAGGGAAGTGTCAGTCGAACACGATGAGTATGTTACTGGGAACTTGTATCATAGACACATCAGTTAGACTAGTGTGTTCGAACTCGGCTCGCATCAGTTATGTCACATGAGCTTTCACTCAATGATAGTCAATGACAAAACTAATAAGTTGTGATAGGTACGCGCGAACCTTAGACCTGAGTAATCACGTTGAAGATGTGGTTGTGACATCAAAGTCTGTCATAGAAGTAGTTAGATCCAATTCACCGATTGGCGGGGTCGACCTCAAAGTGCGACCTGATTGACAACTAGTAATCTTAATTGATTAGCAATATGGGATTTATTCGCTCACAAGTGAAATAGCTAAATATCCTATGCTGTCATGAATGAGTGAGGTCAAAGACTTTGGCCAAAACATTAGATATACTTATGTTGGACTTGAAAGTATACTCGGTGACCTCGATTCATTATGAGCTGAGCATATAGTCAAGTCCAGTGAGTTTGACTAAACCATGACTCTCACTTGACTAGGATATATGAATAAATGATTTATACTCGTACGGTATTCACAGCGTGAAAGGTTTGGAATGAATCTACACATTTGTTCTCAATTGGGCTACGATGTGGACCACGGGACTGGGTAGGTGGTATCCACATCCTTTCGGTTTCCTCCCAATTGCCTTTTGAGATGAACCTAAAGAGCCGCGCTTAAAGGAATTGTAAAGGAAAAATCATGGAATAAAACCTGAGAGAGATCTTTTGGTGTATGATATCGTAATTAATTATTTGATCATTAGATGATCTTATTAATTAAGTTAATTTGTTAATTAATTTCCTTGTGAAATTAATTTTTGAATTAACATGTGTTACTTATTTAATTGATATATTTATTGGATAAATAATATTGATTAATTAATTAATTAATTAAATAAATACACAAAATGGACTAAGCCCGGAGGGCATTAAAAAGGCCCAAGTTGGGCGTCCATATGGACGCCCGGGCCTTTAGTTAACTAGGTTAATTATTCTAGTTGTAGCATAAATATACTACTTAGTGAATAATTAAACCCAAGCCTCACTTGTGACTTTCTCTCCAAGAAAAATGCTCTACCTCTCTCTCATCTCTCTAGTTGTCCAAGAGGAGAAGAAAGAAAGGATTTCTGCTTTCGGTTCCCGCATGGTGATTTAGAGGCAGTGACGTTATTGTTGCTCCAAAAACAATCAAGAAGCTGGTTCAAAAATTTTAATTACGGGAAGAAGGTAATTATTTCTCAACATGATTTGAATATGTGAAATCAAAGATGAATCCACCGTGGGTATTTTATTTCGCTGTGTTTATGTACAAAACCAAACAGTGGTATCAGAGCCAATTTCTAATTTTCGTATTTAATCAAATACATGATTTTATGTATTTTTCGGGTTTTTGAAAAGCATGATGAATTTTATGATTTTAAACCATCATTTTTTTTGCGTTTTTCTTGGATATTATTGCATGATGACATAGTAGAATTAAAAAATTGATTTGTGTGAGAAAACGGGGTCGAAAACCCCAGGGAATTGACATCGGGTGTCTGTGACCCACCCGACGCCTGCATATGGCCAGGCCCCCTTGCAACTGTCGGCCCAGCGCACGGCCTGGCTCACATGGGCTCGAGTTTTTCGCTCGGATCGGGTGGGTCTGGTCGAGTTAATTTCGGGTCTAATTTTTAACAAACGTGCTTTGGGCTATTTTAATTATTCGGGTGGGTCAAAAGGATGATGACCCGAATTTTAATTAAATAAGCCCAAATTGGTTTAATTAAATTATTGGACATTCAATAAATTGGTTTTGGGTCAAACTCGTTAAATTTGCATGGGCCAATGGATGGTGATTTAAGTTTGATGAAATTGAGCCCAACTAGTTTTTATTGAATATTGTTTATTTAAATAAAATAATTAATTTATTATTCTTGGAGAATTATAATTAATTTATTTATTTAAATAATAAATACTCACCAGATGGTTTATTATTATGAAATTGAATAAAATTTGGAATTTTATTGGAAGAATTAATTAGTTGGACTAATTAATCATTATCTTAATCACCAACATAATTGCTTTATTTATCACGAGCATGTATTATATGATGGTGACATTATTCATAGGCTTAGGTTTCTTTTGGATGTATTTTCTTTTTTATGGATTGTATGGGCCCGATTTGAGCCCAATGTTTTTATTCTTAGAATTACGTATAGGATATCAATATTCTTATGTAATAGAAAGAACTAGAATAGGCCTTGAAGAAGAAGAGGATCCAAATAGGAAAGGTGCTTGGAGCCCGACAAGAAGAATAGTATAGGTTTTTCTTTTTCCTTTTGATGACCCATTGGCTTGGGCCCTCTAGAAAAGCCCATGAATATATTTGATGTTTTATAGCTTTCGATGCATGTTTCATTAGATGTAAGAATGCATGAAAAATCCAATCCTGCGCTATAAAAATGATAATGTGCAAAGTGAGACATAATTATGTGTTTAGAACATTAATTCTCCCAAAACAAACTAATACTAAGTTTTAAAAGGGGCGCCAGGCGTCCAATCCCTCCACTAAGCTTCATGAAATCAAGAATTGAACTTGATACATAGCATCTTCCTAGTAAGTGGGGGTCATGTATTAAGACGCGGTCTTGAGATTTTATAAAGTGCATTAGATGCCTTAATCAGAACATATTTCACCCCAAATATAGTTAAAATGTTGCAAGGTGAAGTTCAAATGTTAGATTAAAAGGTGTTAGTGGGAATGAACTTAGATAGTCCACAAACCTATATATCGTTAAAGGGTTGAGGTTTTGATGGATTATGGGAAAAAAAGATTGGACTGTCGATTGGATAGATTGATTGATGTTAGACATCACTTTACTTAAGTAATGGACCAAATATCGTTAAAGGGTTGCCATCCATTACATTGAATAAAGAAATCAATGTCCACTACGAAGTAGCAAACAACGATCACTTCTGATTTTCACAATGGGAATTTGAATCTCGAAAAATGTAGTGGGAGCCAAGTCATAACTCGAAGTCCTTGATTTTAACTTGGTTATAGTTTAGTTACAATCATCTAATCAAGTCTGATTTATTTTTTGCAGTTCTAAATTGATTTATCTCTCTCAAAAACAAAAATGTTTCCCAAACCACTATCAAAATTGATGGAGAATACTATTCTTATTGGACCAAACTACATAGAATGGCTCACAAAGTTAAGAATGGTCCTTGGAAGTGAATCCATAGACTATGTGTTGGAAGTTGGTCGTCCTCCCATCCCTGGTAGAGATAAAGGTGATGAAGTTCGCCTAGCTCATTGGGACTGGTGCTGTGACAACTAAGAGAAAGAGTGTACATCTTAAGCTCCATATGCATTGAGTTGCAAAGATCCCATGATAAGATGGATGACGCAAGGGATATTATCCTTCACTTGGATGAGTTGTTTGGAGAACGCGGTAAGACCGCCAGATGTTTTATATCAAGAGATCTCTTCCGAACAAAGATGACTGAAGGTGAGGATGTAGGAGAGCATGTTTTCAAAATGATGACCATGATAGAAAAACTTAAATCTTTGGATTTCTACATGGACCTACATCTCCAAGTTGACCTCATCTTGTAGTCACTCCCTGATTCATTATACTACTTCGTCATAAATTTTGACATGAATGACATTGAGGGTTTATTAGCTGGGCTACTGGACAAACTCAAAGTTGCTCAAAAACAGATAAGGGCGGATAAGTGGAATAATCCATTGATGTCACTGTTCCTAATTCATTAGATGGACGAATGAACAATAACAACAATCTGAAAGTGGCAGCTTCCAAGGGGTCTCTCAACAAGGTGCAGAGAAGGAGGAACAAGAGGGCAAGATATGAGGACAAGTTCTTATACTGTGGTGAAATAGGCCACTGGAGGAGAGACTGTCCAAATATGAACATAGGAGCGAAAGGTAAAGAACTTTATGTTTTTGAAACTAATTGTTCTATTACAATTTTTTCCACTTCATGGATTCCTGATTCAGGAGCTAATACTCATGTATGTTGTGTGAATCAGAATCTGGAACGAAGTAGGAAGCTGAGCCCTGATGAGGTCAAGATAAGAGTAGGCAGTGGGCAGAGTGTCGCAGCAACTGGAATGGGATCTAGCTAATTACTTTTAAATTCTGGACATTTACTATTTTTGGATAATATTTTGGTTTTGCCCAATGGGCTTAAAAACATTGTTTCAATTCCCGTTTTAGTTAAAAATGGTTATACTTTCAGTTTTATGGATGAACATTGCAACATTTATTATGGTAATAAATTAGTAGGCTTTGCTTCTTTAGTAAATGGTTTGTATTACCTTAATGTCCAAAATGAGTTTTCTGTAAATACTATGCAAAGGAAACGTGGTAGGCAAGGAACTAACCAAAGATTGATTTGGAATCTTAGACTAGGCCATGCCGGTGAACACAAAATTCACAAAATGGAGAAAGATGGATTAATAGGTCCATTGGGATTGGATCCCTATCCTACTTGTGAGTCTTATCTCAAAGGCAAGATGGCTAGATCTCCCTTCACAGGGACTTTTCAAAGAGTCTCACAAATCCTAGGTTTAGTGCATACTGATGTTTGTGGACCATTTGGAGAAATGGCTCGTGGAGGTTTCCTTTACTTTATCACATTAACTGAGGACCATTCTAGGTATGGTCTAGTGTACTTGATAAAGCATAAGTCTGAATCCATTGACAAATTCAAGGAATTCAAGGCTTTAGTGGAAAATCAAACTGGACAACATATAAAAGCTCTTCGATCTGACTGAGGAGGAGAATATATGAGTGTAGAGTTTGATCAATACCTTAGAGAGAAAGGTATATATTATTACAGCTCACACCTCCAGCGACACCACAATTGAATGGAGTAGCCAAGTGAAGGAATGGAACTTCGTTGGACATGGTTCATTCCATGCTCAACTACACTGACTTACCCATTTCACCGTGGGGTCATGCACTCCTTACAGTTGTACACATTTTAAATAGATGTTTCTCCAAGTCCGTTCCTAAGACCCCATATGAGATATGGAGAAATAGGAAACCAAGTCTTAATCACATTAAGTTTTGAGGATGTCCTGCTTTAGTCAAGAAAACTAAAGTGGACAAGTTGAAGGCTAGATCTTTAAAAGGGGGTTTCATTGGATATCCTGAGGATTCAATGGGATACCTTTTTTACCTGCACGATGACCAAGGGATCATTGTAGCTTTACAAGCCCACTTTCTTGAAGATGAGTTCATTCAAGAAGGTGGAGTAGGTAGAAGAATTGTTCTTGAAGAACAAGACAAAACTCCGGTGGATACATCTACGCAGGAAGTAAGAATCAAACCTTCTGTATCACAACCACAACCGCGAAGATCAAGTAGGGTTGCTTAACCGCCTGAGAGGTACGGATATCTACTGCAGTGAGAGATAAACCTATTTTCTATATTAGAGGAGGGTCAAAGAGATGATCCCTCCACATATGATCAAGCGATGGTGGACGTAGATGCCGCTAGATGGTGTGAAGCTATGCAAACAGAAATAAACTCGATGCATTCAAACCAAGTCTGGACACTTGTAGATCGGCCTGATGGTATTGTACCAATTGGGTGTAAATGGATTTACAAGAGAAAGATTGGTGTTGATGGCAAGGTTGACACCTATAAAGCCAGGCTAGTGCCAAAAGGGTATAGTCAGAAGGAAAGAATTGAGTATCAAGAAACCTTTTCGCTAGTAGCTATGATCAAGTTTATAAGAATTCTACTTGTAATAGCACCTCACCTTGAGTATGAGATATGGCAAATGGATGTCAAAACTGCTTTTCTGAATGGATTCCTAGAAGAGGATATCTATATGGAATAGCCCAAAGGTTTTGTATCCGATGATGGCATCCATAAGGTGTGCAAACTTGAAAGGTCCATTTATGGACTCAAACAAACATCTCGTAGTTGTAATCTACGTTTTGATGAAGCAGTCAAAAGATTTAACCTCATCAAAAATGAAGATGAGCCATGTATTTATAAGAAGGTTAGTGAGAGCAAGATATCATTCCTTGTGCTATATGTAGACGACATATTAATGAAAGGAAATGATATAGAAATGCTCACCACTGTTAAGAAGTGGCTTTTGAGTACTTTCTCCATGAAAGAAATGGGAGAAGCTACATACAATGTAGGGATTCGAATCTATAAAGATAGACCAAATAGAATGATAGGGCTCTCTCAAGCTGTTTACTTAGAAAAGGTCCTAAGGAGATTTAGGATAGAAGATTATAAGAAAGGGTTCCTGCCAATGAGTCACAGAATAAAACTCTTGAAGACTATGTGTCCTCAAAGTGAGGAAGATAGAAAAGAGATGAGCATTATTCCCTATGCATCAGCAGTGGGTAGCCTGATGTACGCAATGTTGTGTACACGACCTGCCATTGCTTATGCAGTAAGCGTTGTTAGTCAGTTTTAAGCAAACCCAGGCAAGGAACACTGAACAGCTGTGAAAAATATGCTAAAGTATTTGAAAAGAACTAAGGATATCATTCTCATCTATGGGAGTCGTGACCTAAGAGTGGATGGATACACCGACTCAGGTTTCAAATAAGATGTCGATGACTGGAAATCCACATCGGGGTTCATATTCACCCTCAACGGTGGAGCGGTGTCTTGGAAAAGTTCTAAGCAAAGTACAACCGCAGATTCCACCATAGAGGCTGAATACGTGTCTACCTCTAAGGTAGCAAAAGAGGCTGTTTGGCTAAAGAATTTTCTTAGAGAACTTCAAATGGTTCTAACCGTGGAAATCCTGTTGCTACGCTTTATTGTGACAACAATGGAGAAATAGCGTAGGCAAAGGAAGCGAGGTCTCACAACAAGTCTAAACACATTGAGAGAAGATATCATATCATAAGAGAGATCATTTTCAGAGGGGACATATCTGTTCAAAAAATAGCCTCAGCAGACAACTTCGCTGACCGATTGACCAAGCAATTAGGACAGACGGTGCTAGACAAACATCTTGAAAAGATGGGTATCCAATATCATAGCAAATGGCATTGAGTGCAAGTGGGAGATTGTTAGAGTTATGCCCTCAAATGCCATAAGAGGATAGAATTATAGGGCATTAGTTTGTATCTAAACATTCTTATTTTAATAAAAGGCTTTTGATGTTGTTTCTTATAGGCATTTGTAGGGTTTAAATAAACAACAATTAGTCCTTGATATTAAGGCGAACATTCTGCTCCCTATGGGTTAGGGAGAATGGCACAAGAAGTGTTTGATCCTTAATATCTAAATTGGTTCGCAAGTTCAAGAGAATTTTGACTGGACATCATTACTGGACATAGACTTTTATGATATAAGTTTTGACACGGAAGTGCCAGTCAAACACTATGAGTATGTTAGTTGGAACTTGTATCATAGACACATCAGTTAGACTGGTGTGTTCGAACTCAGCTAGCATCAGTTATGTCACATGGGTTTTCACTCAATGACAGTCAATGACAAAACTAATAAGTTGTGATAGGTACGCGTGAACCTTAGACCTGAGTAATCACGTTGAAGATGTGCTTGTGACATCAAGGTCTGTGATTAGAGTAGTTAGATCAAATTCACCCATTGGTGGGGTCGACCTTGAAGTGCCGCTTGATGGGCAAGTAGCAATCTTAACTGATTAGCAATATGGGATTTATTCTCTCATTAGTGATGAGCTAAGTATCCTATGCCGTCATGAATGAGTGTGGTCAAAGACTTTGGCCAAAGCATTAAAGATACTTATGTTGAACATGAAAGTATACTCAGTGACCTCGATTCATTATGAGCCGAGGGTATTGTCAAGTCCAGTGAGTTTGACTAAACCATGACTTTCACTTGACTGGGATATATGAATAAAGGATTTATACTCGTACGATATTCACAGCGTGAAAGGTTTGGAATGATTCTATACATTCGTTCTCAATTGGGCTACGATGTGGACCACGGGACTGGCATACTTTTGGTTTCCTCCCAATTGCCTTTTGAGACAAACCTAAAGAGCCGGGCTTAAAGGAATTGTAAAGGAAAAATCATGGAATGAAACTTGAGAGAGATCTTTCGGTATTTGATATCGTAATTATATGAATGATCATTAGATGATCTTATTAATTAAGTTAATGTGTTAATTAATTTCCTTGTGAAATTAATTTTGGAATTAACATGTGTTACCTAGTTATTTAATGATATATTTATTGGATAAATAATATTAATTAAATGATTAATTAAAGAAATACACAAAATGGAGTAAGCCTGGAGGGCATTAAAAATGCCCAAGTTGGGCGTTCATTTGGACGTCCGGGCCGTTAGTTAACTATGTTAATTATTCTAGTTGTAGTATAAATATACTACTTAGTGAAAAATTATACCCAAGCCTTACTTGTGACTTTCTCTCCAAGAAAAACTTTCCACAACTCTCTCATCTCTCTAGCCATCCAAGAGGAGAAGAAAAAAAGGGATTTTTGCTTTCGGTTCCGGCGTGGTGATTTAGAGGGAGTGACGTTATTGCTGCTCCAAAAAGAATCAAGAAGCTGGTTCAAAAATTTTCATTAAGTGAAAAAGGTACATATTTCTCAACATGATTTCAATATGTGAAATCAAAGATGAATCCACCATGGGTATTTTATTCCGCTGTGTTTTTATGTACAAAACTCAACAGATTAGCCCATTGGCTTGGGTTGACCTACAAAGTTTATGGAAGTGTGTATGTAGGTAGAATTACTAGGTGTTTTCTACGCTTAATATACATGTCTGGGCTTTATAAATTAAAATGCATAATTGAGACCTTATTAAATTATTAAATTCTTCCACATTTAAAATTATTAAGTTGGTGAAGGGTACTAGGTATCCTGTTCTCCACTAAACTTAAGAAAAAATTGAAATGATATTTAATATATAATATCGTCCCTAAGCAATGGCGGTTATATATTGAAATATATTTTAGATTTTTCTTAGTGCATGTAATGCCATTAGTCGAAACAAATTTCACCCCACAAACCAGCAAAAGCTTGTAAGGTGAAATTCAATTGTTAGACTGATAGATAGTCAGCGGGTTAAACATAAATTATTGATAAATCAATATGACCATTAAAAGGTTGAAATTTGATGAATCATGAACAAAGGGATTGAATCATCCATTTGATGAGTTGGTGTTGGACATCAGTTTAATAGATTAATTAGGACACATACCAGCAAAAGGTTGCAACCTATTAAACTAGTTAAAGAAATCAATCACCACTTTGAAGTTTACCAATGATGACTTTCGAATTCTACAGTGGGAGTACGTAATTTTGAAAAATTGTAGTGGGAGCTAAGTTAAAGTAAAGTCCTAGTTTTACTTGTGTGCTATATAAACACCTAATTGATATCTTGATTTATTTTTTGCATTTTAGTTAAAATCTCTCTTAGATTCATAACCCGTTTAGTTAGTTATGCTCGAGAATTTTGTTCGTACCGGCTTAGAAGCTTGAGGATGGTCCTCTATTTAGGGTAATTGAAATATATGCTTGAAGAAAGCATTACTCATGTCCATAGAGGGGTGACGAGTAGGGCTATTATATGAGGTGCATTGGGTATAAAACTATGTGTTTTTAAAACTAGTGTTCTATGATCGATTTGCTCAACTTCTTGAATGCATTATAGAGTTAGTGATCATGTTTGAATAATGTATTTCAATATAAAGAACGCGAGCTGATTTATGGTGGAACCAAACATTGTGTCTCGAGTGTCCACATAAGATCCAACACTATTTTTTTAAATATTCTGGACATTTATTATAGTTTTGGATGATTGATTAGTTTTACCAAATGGTACTAAGAATTTTGTCTTTTTCTGACAAGTTCAAGAAATGATACTTCTTTAAGTTTGACAAGAACTTACTTGGCATTTATGTAGGAACATTGCATTTTCACTAAAATTGTTAAAACAATTTAAAAGTTCAGAATTAGTGTACTGTGAACATAGAAACTAAAGAGCGTAGTACGCTATAGACAAACTAGAAAAATTGTTTGGCACCTAAGACTAGGTTATGCCTTAAGAGAATAAGATTCATGAGTTAGGAGAAACATGGGGTAAAAACCCATTGGGATTGGATCCCTATCCAAACTTTGTTGGGTTTTCAGCAATAAAACGCAGTGGAAATTAAATAAATCCGAAGTGGTTCATCTCGATTTTAAGTATTTAAATTATGATTAGAACTATGTACCTTTCTTTGCGAATTTTTAGTTTCTGAACTAGAGATCACGATCCTTCTTGAACAGCAAACTTGTCGCCGTCTCTAAATTGCCACGCCGGAATCAAAAGCAAAAAATCTCTTCTTTTTCCTCCTTGAAATCGGCTAGAGGGAGAGAGACAGTTGGAATATTATTTTGTCTTGGAGAGTAACTAATAATTGGAGGCTTGTTATTAATTTCACTAAGTAGTATATTTATACTACACTAGAAGTTAATAACCCTAGGTAACTAATCCACATGGCGTTACTAAAGCCTTCGGGCTTTAGTCCAATTGTATTAGTTTAATTATTTAATTATTATTATTATTTATCCAATAAATTGATTAATTAAATAACTAATTAAATCCATGTTAATTCCATAATTAATTTTCTCTAAGAAATTAATTAACAGAATAACTTAATTAATTAATAAAATAATCCAGTGATTTATTAAACCAATTAATCGCGATATCTAATACCGAAAACTCTCTGAAGTCGTGGGGGGTTTTTCAACCCTGATTCTCACACAATTTTGATTTTCAAATTCATAATAAATTTATCGCGATATCTCTCACTTGCACTCAATGTGTTTCGCGTATGTCGTGGGAGTTTTTCAACCCTGATTATCACACAATTTTGATTTTCAAATTCACCATATTGTCATGCAATAATATCCAAGAATAAACGCAGAAAAATCATGGTTGAAAATCATAAATTTCATATTCAATTATCATGCTTCAAAAACATGAAAAACACATAATTAATGTATTCGATTAAATACGAAAATCAGATATTGGCTCTGATACCACTGTTGGATTTTTAGAAATAAAATGCAGCGGAAATTAGACAAATCCCACCTGGTTCATCTCGATCTCAAGTATTTAAATTGTGATTAGAACTATGTACCTTTTTTCACAAATTTTAGTTTCTGAACCAGAAATCACGATCCTTCTTTGAACAACAAACTTGTTGCCGTCTCTAAATTGTCACGCCAGAATCAAAAGCGAAAAACCTCTTCTTTTTCCTCCTTGAAATCGGCTAGAGGGAGAGAGAGAATTGGAAGATTATTTTGACTTGAAGATTAAGTAATGATTGGTGGCTTGTTATTAATTTAACTAAGTAGTATATTATACTACACTAGAAGTTAATAACCCTAGGCAACTAATCCACATGGGTGTCCATATAGACACCCACTTTAGGAGTTACTAAAGCCTTCGGGCTTTAGTTCAATTTTATTTGTTTAATTAATAAATTAATTAATATTATTTATCCAATAAATAAATTAATAAAATAACTAATTAAATCCATGTGAATGCTATAATTAATTTTCTCTAAGAAATTAATTAACACATTAACTTAATTAATAATAAAATCATCCAATGATTAATTAATTAATTAATCGCGCGATATCCAATACCGAAATCTCTCTGAAGTCAATTCCACGATTTTTCCTTAGGCAATTCCTTTAAGCGCGAATCTTTAGGTTCGTCTCAAAAAGAAATTGGGAGGAAACCAAGAGGATGTGAGTAACGCCAAGCCAGACCCGTGGCTCGCATCATATCCTAATTGAGAACGAATGAATAGGATCATTCCAAACCTTTTACTCTGTGAATACCGTACGAGAATAAACCTTTTATTCATAAATCCCAGTCAAGTGAGAGTCAAGGTATAGTCAAACTCACTGAACTTGACCATATGCTTTGCTCATAATGAATCAAGGTCATCGAGTATACTTTCATGTCTAACATGAATATCTCTAATGTTTTGGCCAAATTTTTTTAACCGTATTCATTCATGACTGCATAGGATATTTAGCTCATCCACTTATGAGAGAATAAATCCCATTTTGCTAATCAGTTAAGACTACTACTTGCCCATCAAGTCGCATTTCGAGGTCGACCCCACCAATGGATGAATTGGATCTAACTACTCTAATGACAGACTTGATGTCAGAAGTACATCTTCAACTTGATTCCTCAGGTTTAAGTTTCACGTGTACGTATTACAACTTATCAGTTTTGTCATTGACTGTCAGTGAGTGAAAACCCATGTCACAAAACCGATGTGAGTCGTGTTCAAACACATCAGTCTAACTGAGATGTATATGACATAAGTTTCCACTACCATTTCCATAGTGTTCGACTGACACTTTCTCTGTCAAAACTTACATCATAATAGTCTCTATCTAGTATTGATGTCCAGTCAACACTTTCCTTGACTTGTGATAAGAGGTGTTTTTACGTGTTTTTAAGACCGTAATTCTTATGATTTGGATTCACTTATTGCTTAAATCATGTCACATTTGCATTTAATAGGTGTGTTAAGTGAATACAGGTAATAAATGAGAATACATGAAGAAAAGGGAAGAAAAACGATGTACAAAACAAGTTCAAGCATGTTTTTCAACACCTAGGCGGTTTATGCATCTCCTACCACATTCGAGCGATAATTCCGTACATTTCGAGACCGACTTAGACAACGTTTCCTTCTACAAAGTTTTAGATGTATGTCTTAGCTTCAAATGGGAACTTGAAACATCCAAATCGGAGATCTATAGAGATAATTGTGAAGGAAATACGATTGTTGCGCCGAACAGAGAAGTACATGTGCCAGGATACGCCCCAACGCCCTCCTAGTCATGCCTAGGCATGGATAATCCGAATGTTACTCCTTTTCAGCCTAAATTCCAGCATTATATGATGGGTAAGAATCACTTTTGGCCATAATTCAGCACATGTGTTGAGGGGTTGTCATAAGTGTGTTTCTTGGTAGATTTACTTTATGGGCGCCAAATCAGAAACAACCTCCATGTTGAAACGTAATTTAGGTATACTTAGTGACCGAATTGGACAAAATGTCCTTCTGGAAAGTTGTAGATCTATGTTTTATCGGAACATGGGGACTTGAATCATCCAATTTGGAGATCTGTGGAGAAGTTTATGAGGCAAATACTAAGACTGCGCTGGAAAGCAAGAAAATGGCAGCATACATGTGTTTTGTTGAAGTTTTCACATGGTTATGCTTGGTGGAATTGTTAAGGGCCGAAAGTTTAGTATTTTTTAGCTGGTTGGAATCTTAAAAGCCAAACTTTAAGCATCACCTTAGGTGGAATTCTCATTGGGGAACTTTAATGGGAATTCTTAATGCATACTTTAGTGGAATTTTGGCTATAAAAGGAGGGAGAACCCATACTCTTCATCATTCACTATCAATTTCAGATTCTTGGAGAAGAGGGGGAGGAAGTGACCGATGCATAGAGAGGAAAAGAGGGGAGAGAGAAGGATTCTTGATTCATCATCATCATTGGAGAAGAAGATTCAATTGAAGTTCCATCATTATTCACTTTTGAGGGAGTTTTTATAGCTTTTCATTTCAATTATGTCTATGAACATGTGTATTAATTCATTTATGTTTTTCATATTATCCATTATGAACTAAATTCATAAGACTAGGGCCATGTAAGGCCAAATTGTGATATATGCTTATAATAGATGATTGTTGAGGTTGTTCTTATATTGTTATGTGATGTGAATTTGTGTTTTTGCCTATCTTGCATATACTTGATCACTATATGTTAGAATATTATGCCTAGGTTAATATTTCGGGAGAAAATTGACTTAGGGTGTAAGAAATTCACATCATGACCCGTAACTAATGAGGAATTGCCCTAGACATAGGTAAAGATTCCCGGGTGAAGTTGTTCGATTCAAATCGAGTGAACTCTAGTACGTTAATGCATGTTTAGTGGTTAGATTTCCGGATAGGAATATTTGGAAAATCACGATCTAAGCATAGGAGTTTATACGCGAAACATCGGTTATTCTCTACCCTCGGAGCTCTCACCATAACAATATAAGCGTAATCCTTCAACGAGAATCTTTATAAGTATAATTAATCAATTTGAACCTAGCATGTGCCTTAGTCTCCCTTTTTATTTTGTTTTAAATCATTTGTTCAACCTTGTTCTTATCTTACGCATTTCACACTCATTTTACCTTTATTGTTTTGATCTTTGTTGTTATAAAATCTTAAACTAGAATTCAAGTCCTTGTGGTTCGACAATCCGGACTTCTCGTCCACTTTTATTACTACACACGACTAGTGCACTTGCTATTATAGCACGTTAGCTTTTAGCATGTCAAGTTTTTGGCGCCGTTGCCGGGGACTTGTTCATTTTAGTTTTTGATTTTTCATTTAAATTTTCATAATTCTTAGTTTTTCGTTTATTTGTAACCTTTCTTTTATTTTATTATTCTAATTTTTTTTTCTTGTGGTTATTTGTTAGGTGTAATTTGTGGTGCATGACCCGCTCTTCTAACGAGCCCCTATAGAATTTTGAGCCGGAGATAGAGCGTGTTCTTCGATCTAGTAGACAAGCTCGAGAAATGGCCGACAATCTAAATCCAAATGGAAATTTTCCCGACATAAATCTTCCGGAAAACAGGGAATGGCTGCAAAATCTTTTCCAAGCTATGCAACCGGAACCTCCTCAAAGACTTCCATCGGTCCGGGAAAGTCTACCTCCAAGGGTCCACACCATACCGGGGCCCGTAGTCTTTCCAAATTTCTTTGCACCAAATTATCACATTCCGTCACACATCTTTAGCATGGTGCAAAGCGAACCCTTCTATGGAGAGCCCCATGAATCACCTCATGAGCATTTGGAGACTTTAGACGATACTCTCATGACTACCCAATTTCATCCACGGGATCTCGATGTAATTCGTCTAAGAGTCTTCCACTTCTCATTAAAGGAAAGGGCGACCATGTGGTACAAATCTCTACCACCCCAATCCATCACAACATGGGGACAATTGGTCGATGCCTTTTTGAGCAAATTCTTTCCACCCTCCAAAATCAATGAGCTAAGGAGCAACATTAAGGAGTTTAAGCAAGGGAATCATGAGTCCTTAGCCGAGGCATGGGCTAGATATAAAAACATGCTCCGAAAATGTCCGGATCACAACCTAAGATTGAGCGAGCAAGTATTACGATTCCATGATGGAGTCCGTTCGCGCATCCGAAATAGGCTCAATGCCGGCGCTGGTGGTGATCTCCTTGGGCTCGATTGCCAAAGTGTGTGGGACAAGATTGAGCAATTAGCCCGAGAAGATGAACTCTATCCCGATGATGAAGAAATCACACCCACTAAAAAGATTGCTTGTGTTCAAGATTTGGGCGAAGAAGTTTCTTTGGAAACAATGGTTGGCAATGTAAACTATGTTGGAAATGCCAATCGACCTCAATTGAACTTCCATGTGCCCGAAAATTTTCCAAGGAGGCCCAATCCGGCACAAAATGCCCATCCCGGCGTCTATCAAGCACCAAGGCCCCCATTCAACAATAACCAAGCTCAAAGGCAAGATAATCCTCATATACAAAGGCAAATAAGACCTCTTACAACCGAAGAGCGTCTTGATGAACAAATAAAGAAATCGGATTCAGCAATCAACGAACTCCGTACTATGATGAAGGATATAATGATGGACATGAAGGATTTAAAGACACAAATGGGTCAAATGGCAAAGGCGATCAGCGAGAGAGCCCCGGGAACTTTACCAAGTGACACAGAAAAAAACCCGAAGGAGCAATGCCACGCCATCACCTTAAGAAGTGGCAAACAGATAGTCAATGATGCTGTTCGCATTTCCGTGCCTCAGCACCCCGATGAGAACGCCCAGGCGCCGGAATCAACCCACAGTGAACGAATGCTTCGCAATTGCTCGCCCGAGCGTCCCGATGATCACGCTCAGGCGCCCGAGACCCAGCGCCCGGACGCCGATTGTCGCGCCCAGGCGCCACCTCCTGAACCCTCCACAGCGGGCTCTTCAACTCCAACGCATCCTCCCATCGAGGTCTGTCTGCCATTTCCTAATGCACATAGAAAGAAAAAAAAGGAGATGGATCCAAGTTTCCTTCGAATCTTAGCAATTCTTCGTGAGGTTAGGATTAATATTCCTTTTATAGACGCAATTTTACAAATGCCAAATTACGTGAAATTTTTCAAGGATATTTTATCCCACAAACAAAAGTGGGAGGAAAACGAAACGGTGTACCTAACCGAGGAATGCTCCGCCGTATTGCTTAATAAATTACCAATGAAACTTGAAGACCCTGGGAGTCTCACTATTCCTTGCACGATTGGGCCATTATCCTTCGAAAAAGTTTTGTGCGACTCGGGAGCTAGCATCAACCTCCTCCCGTACTCTCTTTTCAAAAAGTTGGGCCTTGGTAACCCAAAGCCGACTTCAATGAGCCTCCAACTTGCCGATAGATCAATCAAGAGACCACGGGGAATAATTGAAGATGTAATCGTTCAAGTCGACAAATTCTACTTCCCGGTTGACTTTGTGGTTCTTGATATGGAGGAAGATGTTGAGGTACCCCTGATCCTAGGAAGACCATTCCTAGCCACTGGTAAGGCGGTAATCGATATTGCCAATGGTAAGCTAACCTTAAATGTGGGAGATGAAAAGGTGACCTTTGATGTTTTTAAAGTGCTTAAACACCCATGTGATCCTGACTCATGTTTACGCATCGATGTATTTGATATGTTGATTGATGAGACTTTTCAGGCACAAATGGTAGACGACCCATTGGAGACATGTCTTTCCAAATCTATGGATGTCGATTCAGCGAGTGAAGAACAATTGGAAACCATGTTTAGCATAGAGAAGCCACCTCTTTACCACGTCATTGGAGCTAAAAAATTAGAAAGATTACTCTTGGCTCCTTCTCGCCCTTCTATCGAAGAGGCCCCTATCCTTGAGCTTAAACCATTACCATTACATTTGAAATATGTATTTTTAAATGATAATGAGACTCTACCTTTAATTATCTCATCTTCTTTGACAGGAGAACAGGAGGAGCGACTCATGAGAGTATTGAAGGCCAACAAAAAGGCCTTCGGGTGGAAAATTGCGGATATAAAAGGCATAAGTCCAGCGGTGTGCATGCACAAAATACTCATGGAGGAGTCCGCAAAACCTACACGACAACCACAAAGACGGTCAAATCCAAAAATACAAGAGGTGGTAAAGAAAGAGGTTATAAAACTACTCGATGCAGGTATAATCTATCCTATCTCTGATAGTGCATGGGTAAGCCCGACTCAAGTAGTACCCAAGAAGGGCGGAATAATTGTGATAGAAAATGCGAACAATGAATTAATCCCTACTCGAATGCTTACCGGGTGGCGTGTGTATAGATTATCGCAAGTTAAATGATGCCACTCGTAAGGACCATTTCCCCCTCCCATTCATTGACCAAATGCTTGAAAGGTTAGCCGGACATGATTTTTATTGTTTTCTAGATGGGTATTCCGGCTATAACCAAATTGCCATAGCCCCCGAGGACCAAGAGAAAATAACTTTCACTTGTCCCTATGGTACGTTTGCTTATAGGCGGATGCCGTTTGGATTATGCAATGCCCCGGCCACATTTCAACGATGTATGATGGCGATCTTTCATGACATGGTTGAAGAATTCCTTGAGATGGATGATTTTTCTGTTTTTGGAACCTCATTTAACACATGTCTTGATCATTTGGACCGTGTTCTAAAACGCTGTGAGGAAACAAATCTTGTTTTGAATTGGGAAAAATGTCATTTTATGGTCCGGGAAGGGATTGTGCTAGGTCACAAAATCTCCCAAAAAGGGATTGAAGTGGACCAAGCCAAGATTGAGGTAATAGAAAAGCTTCCTCCACCGTTATCTAACTTGCTTGTCAAAGATGCACCAGTCAATTTTGATTCCCTTTGTTTGCAGGCCTTCATGACTCTTAAGGAGCTATTGATATCCGCTCCCATCATGGTACCTCCCGATTGGAGTTTGCCTTTCGAATTGATGTGTGATGCTAGTGACACCGCGGTGGGTGCGGTCCTTGGCCAAAGGAAGGATAAGGTATTTCAAACCATCTACTATGCTAGTAAGACTTTAAATGATGCACAAATGAATTACGCAACCACGGAAAAAGAATTACTAGCCATAGTATTTGCATTTGACAAGTTCCATGCTTATCTCATTTTGAATAAAGTAATTGTGTACACTGATCACTCCGCATTAAAATACTTGTTTGCAAAAAGGATGCCAAACCTAGACTCATTAGGTGGATTTTACTTCTTCAAGAATTTGACATAGAAATTAAGGATAAGAAAGGAGTAGAAAATGTTGTTGCCGACCACTTGTCTAGGATAGAGATTCCTAAGCCTGAGTGCGTGTTTTATAAACCTATTTGTGAGGAGTTTCCCGATGAGCAATTGTATGCTATACTTCATAATGATGCTCCTTGGTATGCCAATTATGCAAATTATCTTGTCACGGGAGTTCTTCCTCCGGATATCACTTATCATCAAAAGAAGAAATTCTTATTTGATGTGAAGCGATATTTGTGGGACGAACCATATCTATTTAAGATTTGTGCAGATGGCCTCATTCGACGATGTATCCCCGAGGAGGAAATAACATCAATTCTCGCCCATTGTCATGATATGTCGGTAGGTGGTCACTTTGGACCCTCTAAAACAGTGGCTAAAGTGCTTCAATCAGGTTTCTTTTGGCCTACTCTTTCTAAAGATGCATTCTTGTATGTTCAATCTTGTGATAGGTGTCAACGAACAGGTAACATCTCTAAAAGACACGAAATGCCATTGAATAACATGCTTGAATGTGAACTATTTGATGTATGGGGTATTGATTTTATGGGACCCTTCCCTAGTTCTTGTTCCAATAAGTATATTTTTGTTGCGGTCGACTATGTCTCCAAATGGGTCGAAGCTGAGGCTTTACCAACTAATGATGCTCGGGTGGTTACTCGATTTTTAAAAAAAGGATTTTCACTCGTTTTGGAACTCCTAGAGCAATCGTTAGTGACGGGGGCACCCATTTTTGTAACAAACAATTCGAGCACTTACTGAACAAGTACGGGGTACGGCATAAAATCTCAACCCCATATCATCCTCAAACGAGTGGTCAAGTGGAGGTGTCGAATCGGGAGATTAAACGCATTCTTGAAAAAACGGTTAACGCATCTAGAAAAGATTGGTCCCTTAAACTAGATGACGCCTTGTGGGCATATAGAACCGCGTTTAAAACTCCGATTGGCATGTCCCCATATCGCCTTGTCTTTGGAAAAGCATGTCACTTACCGGTTGAGCTCGAACATCGCGCATTTTGGGCTATTAAATTTCTAAATTTTGATTCTCAACTCGTAGGTACCAAGCGATTACTCCAATTACACGAACTTGAGGAATGGCGCCATCAAGCGTATGAGAACGCCAAGCTTTACAAGGAGCGAACGAAAACATGGCATGATAAGCGTATTATTCCCCGAAAATTTCATGAAGGAGACAAGGTTTTACTATACAATTCTCGCCTTCGACTTTTTCCCGGGAAGCTCAAGTCAAAATGGTCGGGACCATTTGTTGTATCTCGTGTGTATGCTTCTGGTGCCATTGAACTTATAATGGATAATGGACGAACCTTCATGACAAACGCCCAAAGGTTAAAGCATTACATTGGGATTGACGGGTCGAGGGATAAAGTGACCATTCCCCTCCAGGATCTTTAGCGATTCTTTATCTCAAGTCGAGCTACCGACTCTAAACTAGCGCTTCTTGGGAGGCAACCCAAGTTTGTAAGTTTTGTTTTCTTTTTGCTTTCATTTTTGTTTTGTTTAGTTTGTTTCTTTTTATTGTGTTAAAGCATGCACTTTGGGCATGTATGTTTTTCTTATGCTTGATGGTTTAAAAAGTTGAAGTGTTAGATATGATGCACATTTGGACCCCACCTTTAGAGATTCTTATTTTACTCGATAAGAGGAGAAACTTTGTAAGGATGCATTGGAAGCTTAAGGATGTTCTTCAATATCCTTGGTTGTAAGTGTTCTTTTATCTTTGTGTATGCCTGTTGTAACAACATTGGGGACAATGTTGGATTTAAGTTTGGGGGTAGAAGAGTATCTATTTTGAATATTGAAAATGCAATCCTAATTTTTAACTTGAATTTGGGGAAAGTTTGTTTGATATCATGTTTATATGCTTCTTTGTTGAGAAAATCAAGCATGAAAAATTTTTAGTCCTTCCAATTGATGCATTGAAATTGATTTACTTGGAAAAATGGCATGAATTCTTGAAATAATCTGAATTTAATGGAATATATATATCTTTGAAATTGCTCGTGGAGACCTTAGACTAGAATTGATTCTTTAGATGATTCACAATGCACTTAAATCGAAGGTAGAGGAGTTGAGAGGATAACCATCTTAAGACACTTAAGGAATTATTTCCAGAAATATTAACTTAGATTTCTCATAAGGTTATAAGTTGAGTAGTAATTTTATATGCTAACAATGAATTGAAAAGGTTGAATTTTGGTATGACCAAAAGTGGTCAGGCTAATACGTACCGGAGGTGAAAAGTTTCTTGCCTATATACTGTACTATTATGCTAATTTGAGCTATGCTCAAGCCAAAAGAAGTGAAATGTTTAAAAGATCTAGTTTTATTTCGTGGCCTTTGATACTCGAGTGATTAAATCCTTAGTAGTGTCTCTACACTTAATGCCCCAAAACTATCTAGTTTGGGAGTCATTGGTCTAAAACTTGTTACATGGGTGTCATAGAAAGCCTAATGGAATAAAACATTGCACATGATCTAGCCTTAATGAAGTTTAATGGAAATTCCATATGAATTTAATGTTGAATATTTGAGATAATGAAATTTAAATGGCAATGAGATTTTCTATAATTCTTGTGCCTTGTGTTTGATCAAAAGTTGATAGATATGGGATTAATGTCCAAAATTTGGTAAGGATGCCTCTCGACTATAATACCCTAGATTTATTTTTCACTATACCCTAGGGAGTCGTTTCAAGTATTGGTGTCACATGAGCAAAAGTAGTGGATATGTATATATATATTTGTGAACTTTAAAAGGTTAATTTTATGACATTCATTCTTGTTGATCATATTGAGATGTGTTGATTCGGTTGGGATTGAAAATTTGCTAGATTTTGTAGGTATATCTTATGCAAACCCTCACGAGACTATAACTCGTCCTTTGAGATAACTCAAAGGTTTAAAGGCTTGTTGCACCCGCTAAGTGCAATCGTTTACTCCACGAAAGTGAGTTAGTTAGTTGTTTTGTTTTCTCCCATTGAATGATGTTGGTCTTGCCTTATAGATCTTATTGCTCGAGGTCGAGCAATTGATAAGTTTGGGGGTGTTGATAAGAGGTGTTTTTACGTGTTTTTAAGACCGTAATTCTTATGATTTGGATTCACTTATTGCTTAAATCATGTCACATTTGCATTTAATAGGTGTGTTAAGTGAATACAGGTAATAAATGAGAATACATGAAGAAAAGGGAAGAAAAACGATGTACAAAACAAGTTCAAGCATGTTTTTCAACACCTAGGCGTTTTATGCATCTCCTACCACATTCGAGCGATAATTCCGTACATTTCGAGACCGACTTAGACAAAGTTTGCTTCTACAAAGTTTTAGATGTATGTCTTAGCTTCAAATGGGAACTTGAAACATCCAAATCGGAGGTCTATAGAGATAATTGTGAAGGAAATACGATTGCTGCGCCGAACAGAGAAGTACATGTGCCAGGATACGCCCCAACGCCCTCCTAGTCATGCCTAGGCATGGATAATCCGAATGTTACTCCTTTTCAGCCTAAATTCCAGCATTATATGATGGGTAAGAATCACTTTTTGGCCATAATTCAGCACATGTGTTGAGGGGTTGTCATAAGTGTGTTTCTTGGTAGATTTACTTTATGGGCGCCAAATCAGAAACAACCTCCATGTTGAAACATAATTTAGGTATACTTAGCGACCGAATTGGACACAATGTCCTTCTGGAACGTTGTAGATCTATGTTGTATCTGAACATGGGGACTTGAATCATCCAATTTGGAGATCTGTGGAGAAGTTTATGAGGAAAATAATAAGACTGCGCTGGAAAGCAAGAAAATGGCAGCATGCATGTGTTTTGTTGAAGTTTTCACATGGTTATGCTTGGTGGAATTGTTAAGGGCCGAAAATTTAGCATTTTTTAGCTGGTTGGAATCTTAAAAGCCAAACTTTAAGCATCACCTTAGGTGGAATTCTCATTGGGGAACTTTAATGGGAATTCTTAATGCATACTTTAGTGGAATTTTGGCTATAAAAGGAGGGGGAACCCATACTCTTCATCATTCACTATCAATTTCAGATTCTTGGAGAAGAGGGGGAGGAAGTGACCGATCCATAGAGAAGAAAAGAGGGGAGAGAGAAGGATTCTTGATTCATCATCATCATTGGAGAAGAAGATTCAATTGAAGTTCCATCATTATTCACTTTTGAGGGAGTTTTTATAGCTTTTCATTTCAATTATGTCTATGAACATGTATATTAATTCATTTATGTTTTTCATATTATCCATTGACACGCTAATTCCTAGCAAGTATACTAGGTCGTGTAAAGTAATAAAGTGGACTATTTAGCCCGGAGTGTATCGTCTCCACAGGGACAATTGGATTCAATGCTCGTAATTGCTATATTATCTAACTCTAAGCTAAATCAAATTATAAGATGATGGTTGATTATACTATGAAAATAATCAAAGACAACTATGTGATAAACAAGATAATAAATCGAATGGAAAGAGGTGATTGGGTTATGATCCTACTATGTTCTATTCTATGTTCATGAACTCTCAATTATCCGGATTCTTAGAACGTTCTTGTTATGGCGAAACCCCCTAATGTATTTATTATTCAATCTCTTGAAATAACAAGCCTATACTAGTTAACAACTTCCTATATCTCTATAGTGAAGATTGAATTAACTAACATGCATTTAGGTTCAAAGGAATTCCTTGTTTACGAAGATCCTACATTCAATCGGGTCATCTTATCACAAAAAGCCACACAACGCAATCGATTCTATCTCTAGTCAATTGTTACATTATGATGTTTGATTTTTCGATCTCCCTTTATCTATCTCCTCTCGGTCTCAAGACAAAGCATTTTATCAAACACATGGTGATCAAGCATATGCAAGCATTAAGTACAAAATCAAACATGTAACAAGAATGTAATAAATCCGGAAATTAATGATTCATTAAACACAAAACATCACAAAGTATTCACATAACCCAATCACAAAAATACTTAGCTCATACTTACAACAACAAGTGATTCAACAACTCTACAAGACATAATTGAAATACTAATCAAGAGAAAGAGTTGAATTACTCCCTATTATAAAGTGTGAATCCAAGCTTTGATGATGAAAATGATGATGATGAGGATGATGATGGCTCTTCAAGCTTCCTTAGGACTTCCCATGGCTCCCCCTTGGTGTTTTAGAGCATTTTTTTCCATTTTGGTAAGTGAAGAATGTGTTATAAAGACCAAAAACGGCGGACATAAAAGATAGGGCAGCAGGGCACTGAGCCGCGGCACAAACTTCTATCAGACCGCGGCACTAAAAGTGCGAACCAATTTTCCGAAGTAGGACCGCGGTCCTGTGCCGCGGTCGTCTCACGCAGAATTCGCAGCTTTCGTATTTTAATCATAACTCTCTCTACACATGTCGGATTGAGGTGATTCAAGTTGCCACGTGAAGCTAAGAAACAAATATACAATATTGAAGAAGAAACCTTAATCTGATTCGGCCTGTAAGAGGATGAAAACCTCGTTTAAATATGAATATTATGTAAAATCTTTCGTCAACTATCTTCTTTTGTTTCTTTCTTCAATTTCAAGCTCAATTTGGATCTCTTTTCTCGTCTTTCATGCGTAAATAAACTTTTATCCTACAAAACAAAATATATACCAATCAAAGCATTATGAGAGATAAAAAGTGATCAGAGTAACGATCAAATCATATCACAATGGGGCATAAAATACTGTAAAATATGGACTTATCAACTACCCCCCAACTAGGCTATGATCGTCTCGATCACTAAATGGTGAACAAGTACTCATAAGTTCAGATTTTACAACTTGGTTTGGGATCTTGAAAGATTCATGTGTCAATAATCAAGCACGTAAAAGAATTAGACCCTCGAAAATGATTATGACAAGTTACACTTTACCTAGAACACTCAACAATTTGAAAGCCCCCAAACATCTTCGAATCCATCTCGAAATCATGAACTCCAAATCCATTTTTATGTCAAGAGCACACTTTAAACAAGATTATGCAAACTCATTAGATAATAAAAACATTAAAACACTTCAAAACTTTGCTAACCTATCGGTGTGCATGAAATGTGAAAGTCAAGATCAAAAGGTCTTTTTGGCTTGTAACGTAAAGCTAGGTAATGGCTTGGACGGGAATATATGGATAAAGTGACTAAACTCAAGAAAGCATACAACTCAGTACCATCGAGCTAAACACTCACTTATCACTGAATAAATCTCCACATCTCGCCACTTATAGCTTTCTGATTTCTTTTCCCCTTGAACTCATAACCCCAAAACTTGTTTCTTTTGATGCTAGGGGTGGAAAAATGATTCCCAAACCAAATAAATCACATTGAAGCTCAGTTCCTAGCCAAGTCGAGAGAGAGCTCACATAATATATTTTTCGGTAACTTCCAATCTCTCGACTCTTTAGCCAACTCACAACATTTCTTTTTTCTCTCTTTATTTCACATAAACTCAAGACCTCAAAATTTTTCACGATCATCAAGAACAAACACACCTTTTAACCCATTAATCCATGAGATTCGACACCCAAAACAAAGCGTAAACCCAAATTAAAGCTAAATGATATGAAGTTATATGCTCTCTTACTTAGAAAATAGACTTTGTTTTTCTTTCTTTTAGGCTAAAGGGTGGTTGGTGTGGCTTGCGAAAGAAAATCGAATGGTGGTTTTTAGTGTGCTAAACACACTCCATTCTTATCAATACGGCTCAAAATAAGGTCTAGAGATTATGTAATATCGTGAAGGCCAATTGTAAGGTTAAAGAAAATGAAAGATGGCCTAAATCATTTCATGACTTCGCACACTCAATACACATTTCAAAGTTGACAAAATTGAACGCTCAATGCTTTAAATCCTCAACAATTCACATAAGCATGGCTAAAAAGGCTTTCACATATAAAATACGACAAATGATTTCATATTAGATGAAGTAGAGACACTCAAACGAATCATGCTCCAAGCAAAAGTATAACAAATCATGAATATGAAATCATTGACTATCACAGTTTTCTAATCCCAAATCAAGCATGAAACTTAACAAATGAGTACAAGTTACACCATATCACCACATCACAATAAAATTAGGACGTCTAACCCGCCACCCAACTAATCTAGCACATTGTCCCTAATGAGCGAACATACAAAGGTAAAGTAAAGGAAGGAAAGACGCCCCTGATGTTTGAAGCTAAGTGATGTCCAAAAAGCGAAAGAGCGACAAGGCGAAAAATCTGACATTAAAGCCTAGCCATCTGTGAAGTTAGAAAAACAAGAAGAGACAAAAAGCATCATCATGACAACTAAGAACACATAAAATGACAAAAACAAATCAAAAAGAAAAAAAAATGTAAACAAAAGAAAGTATGTAAAACGTGGGTTGCCTCCCACGAAGCGCTTGTTTTAAGTCATTAGCTCGACTCCCTTGCACTGCTCATGGTGGATCATAAGGAGCAATGCCAATTTTGTATGGATGAGCCTTTTTGTGTTTTTTCCAGTTGCGTAAAGGCTTCTCCCCTCCAATATCTATCACACAACCTAAAAGAATTAGAAGTAAGCATAAAGTCTCTTTCAAAAATACATAATTGAAGTGTAAAGATGAAAGTTTAATTGGAAGTGAGAAAGGATCGTCAATGGATGATTGCAACTCATATGTGGCTACTCCATACTCCCATAGACTTAGTTTTGACAACTCAAATGGTGGTATATCCAAGTGATTTAGATATCCTCTAATTTTCTCATTCTCAACCGTAGCATCACTTGGGTTTTCCAAATATGTATCGAATGGATCACTAGAGTTGTAAACCTTGACTTCAACCTCCTCCACTCTGTCTCTCTGGTTATTGATACACTTTTGTAAGAATTCGAGAGATATGGTGGTAGAAGGTTTTGAGTTCTTGAATATTTCTAATGCTTTTTCTTGGTCATTTGATGGAGTGAATTTTGGGGTCTCAATGCTGAATTGAAGGTGCTCCAGTGATGTTGTATCTACTTCACCACACATAGATTCTGAAGGTACTGTTGGTGTAGCAATAGGGTACAAACACTGTGGTGCCGAATCAACAACTTGTTCAACTCCTGTATCAAGTACCTCATCATTCTCCTCTGTGCCACCCTGAGAAGTGTCTGATGATCTCTCTGCCAATAAATTGGAAAGTTGGTTGAGTTGTGTTTGCAATTCCATTATAGATGCTTCGAGATTTTGAGATCGCTCATCGTTCGACTTCATCCATTGGATCATCAACTCCTCAAAACTAGGGTTCCTATCACATTGTTGCTGATAATCCCTATGGTTCTGAAAGTTAGTCGATTCAAATTCTCCCTGCATTAGAAAGGGGGACCTATCTTGATGCAGGTATGCTTGTGAATCTCTCATAACATAATAACTCAATGGCAAGTCTTGCTGACTTCTCCATCCGTGTTGACAATAATCGCTATGATGAGCGTCTCCACCCCACGAACATAAATCTTGCACTCGACTCCTGTATTCGGCACCTTCATCCCATCCTTGTTTTGACCAATAAAAATCATTGATGCTCATCTATTCAAGAATAAAAATAAAAAAAATAAAAAAACATAACAAAACAACAACTAAAAAAAACAAAAACAGCAACTTAAAACACAAAACCAAAAACTAAAAAAAACAAAAACAGCATCTTAAAACATAAAACCAACAACTAAAAACACAAAAACAACAACTTAAAACACAAAATCAGCAACTAAAAACACAAAAACAGCAACTTGAAACACAAAAACAGAAACTTAAAACACAAAAACAGCAACTAAAAACACAAAAACAGCAACTTGAAAAACAGCAACTTAGTCTTAGAGAAGATAAGTGAATTACAATATTAAATAACGCAATTGTCCCCGGCAACGGCGCCAAAAACTTGACACGCGAATTCCTAGCAAGTATACGAGGTCGTGCAAAGTAATAAAGTGGACTATTTAGCCCGGGGTGTATTGTCTCCACAGGGACAATTGGATTCAATGCTCGTAATTGCTATATTATCTAACTCTAAGCTAAATCAAATTATAAGATGATGGTTGATTATACTATGAAAATAATCAAAGACAACTATGTGATAAACAAGATAATAAATCGAATGGAAAGAGGTGATTGGGTTATGATCCTACTATGTTCTATTCTATGTTCATGAACTCTCAATTATCCGGATTCTTAGAACGTTCTTGTTATGGCGAAACCCCCTAATGTATTTATTATTCAATCTCTTGAAATAACAAGCCTATACTAGTTAACAACTTCCTATATCTCTATAGTGAAGATTGAATTAACTAACATGCATTTAGGTTAAAAGGAATTCCTTGTTTACGAAGATCCTACATTCAATCGGGTCATCTTATCACAAAAAGGCACACAACGCTATCGATTCTATCTCTAGTCAATTGTTACATTATGATGTTTGATTTTTCGATCTCCCTTTATCTATCTCCTCTCGGTCTCAAGACAAAGCATTTTATCAAACACATGGTGATCAAGCATATGCAAGCATTAATTACAAAATCAAACATGTAACAAGAATGCAATAAATCCGGAAATTAATGATTCATTAAACACAAAACATCACAAAGTATTCACATAACCCAATCACAAAAATACTTAGCTCATACTTACAACAACAAGTGATTCAACAACTCTACAAGACATAATTGAAATACTAATCAAGAGAAAGAGTTGAATTACTCCCTATTATAAAGTGTGAATCCAAGCTTTGATGATGAAAATGATGATGATGAGGATGATGATGGCTCTTCAAGCTTCCTTAGGACTTCCCATGGCTCCCCCTTGGTGTTTTAGAGCATTTTTTCCATTTTGGTAAGTGAAGAATGTGTTATAAAGACCAAAAACGGCGGACATAAAAAATAGGGCAGCAGGGCACTGAGCCGCGGCACAAACTTCTATCAGACCGCGGCACTAAAAGTGCGAACCAATTTTCCGAAGTAGGACCGCGGTCCTGTGCCGCGGTCGTCTCACGCAGAATTCGCAGCTTTCGTATTTTAATCATAACTCTCTCTACACATGTCGGATTGAGGTGATTCAAGTTGCCACGTGAAGCTAAGAAACAAATATACAATATTGAAGAAGAAACCTTAATCTGATTCGGCCTGTAAGAGGATGAAAACCTCTTTTAAATATGAATATTATGTAAAATCTTTCGTCAACTATCTTCTTTTGTTTCTTTCTTCAATTTCAAGCTCAATTTGGATCTCTTTTCTCGTCTTTCATGCGTAAATAAACTTTTATCCTACAAAACAAAATATATACCAATCAAAGCATTATGAGGGATAAAAAGTGATCAGAGTAACGATCAAATCATATCACAATGGGGCATAAAATACTGTAAAATATGGACTTATCATCCATTATGAACTAAATTCATAAGACTAGGGCCATGTAAGGCCAAATTGTGATATATGCTTATAATAGATGATTGTTGAGGTTGTTCTTATATTGTTATGTGATGTGAATTTGTGTTTTTGCCTATCTTGCATATACTTGATCACTATATGTTTGAATCTTATGCCTAGGTTAATATTTCGGGAGAAAATTGACTTAGGGTGCAAGAAATTCACATCATGACCCGTAACTAATGAGGAATTGCCCTAGACATAGGTAAAGATTCCCGGGTGAAGTTGTTCGATTCAAATCGAGTGAACTCTAGTACGTTAATGCATGTTTAGTGGTTAGATTTTCGGATAGGAATATTTGGGAAATCACGATCTAAGCATAGGAGTTTATACGCGAGACATCGGTTATTCTCTACCCTCGGAGCTCTCACCATAACAATATAAGCGTAATCCTTCAACGAGAATCTTTATAAGTATAATTAATCAATTTGAACCTAGCATGTGCCTTAGTCTCCCTTTCTATTTTGTTTTAAATCATTTGTTCAACCTTGTTCTTATCTTACGCATTTCACACTCATTTTACCTATATTGTTTTGATCTTTGTTGTTATAAAATCTTAAACTAGAATTCAAGTCCTTGTGGTTCGACAATCCGGACTTCTCGTCCACTTTTATTACTACACACGACTAGTGCACTTGCTATTATAGCACGTTAGCTTTTAGCATGTCAACTTGCAAACCAATTTTTGATAATAAGGATCAAACTCTTCTAGTGCCATTCTTCCTAACCCATAGGAAGTAGAAGTTTGCCTTATTGTCAAGGACTTTACGTTGTTCATTCACGCCTTACAAATGCCTCTAAGAAAACAACAAGAATATGTCTTTTATTATGAAAAGATATTGTTTAGTTACAAATCAATGCCCTACAAATCTATCCTCTTTATGGATTTGATGGCATACACACTAACAAACTTAAGAATTATATCTCATGAAAAGGATGACAAAATCCGGGAAAACACTAAAGGGCCACTCAAGTTTTGAAGTTTGGTGCGTATTGATGTCTATGGTTGAAAATGGATATCATATAAGGGCATTACGATTGGATCGCAGTGACAAGTATATGACTGCCTAATTCAACCCATTCTTTAAAGAACATAGTATAGTTTCACAACTGACACTTCCAGCCACTCTACAGTTGAATAGGATGGTAGTATGCAAGAACGAGGCATTGTTGGACATGACTTATTCTATGCTAAACTACATGGAATTGCCCAATTCATAGTGAGTCATGCGCTGCTCATAGGAGAATCTTGAATAGATGTCCCTCCAAAATCATTCCTAAAGCAACATATCATATATGGCACAAGTGAAATCTTAGTCCTAAGTACGTGAGGGTACGGGGATACCCAACCTATGTATAAAAGACAAAGGTAAAAGAATCTGGAGGCTAAGTCCTTAAAAGGACATTTTGTTTGTTATCTCAAATAATTTAGTGGGAGACCTCTTTACCTACATGATGATCAAAGGATCATTGTGGCATTGAAAGCCACCATTCTCAAAGATAAATTCATTTGAGAAAGTCAAGCTGGTAGAAAGATTGTTCTATATGAACAAAACAAAACTTCTTAGGAGACTACTATTCAAGAAACCCAAACCAAGCCCATTATAACACAACCACTAACGAGTTGCTCTGGTAGAGTATCTCAGTCACCTGAGAGATATAGTTTTGTATTACAAAGAAAGCATAAGTTGTATGTTGTGCCAGAGGGGAACCATGGATACGATCCCTCTACCCATGACAAATCGATGGTGGATATAGACTCTACGAGAAGGTGTAAGGCTATCAAAGTGAAAATGGATTACATGTCGTTAAACCAATCCAAGACTCTAGTAGATCTAACCAAGAGTATTGTACCCATCAGAAGTGAATATACAAGAGAAAGATTGATTCGAATGGCAAGGCCAGGCTGATGGCAAAAGGGTGTAGTCAAAAGAAAAACATTGGCTATGAGGAAGCCCCTTTGCCACAGCTATAATCGAATCCACTAGAATCTTACTTTCGATAGTAATACACCAAGATTATGAAAATATGGCACGTGGATGTGAAGACTTGTTCATGAATGGATTTCTTGAGGAGGACATCCATATGGAACAACCCAAGTGTTTCACATTTGAGGCCGATTGTCATAAGGTCTACAAGCTGTATAAATCCACTTGCGAATTTTAGCGGACCTATCGTAGTTGGAATCTTCACTTTGATGACATAATTGGGAATTATGATATCATCAACAATTAAGAAGAACCGTATGTATGCAATTAGGCCTGTGGGAACGAGATATCATTTCTAGTAGTATATGTAGAGGTTGCTCTACAAATAGGAAATGATATGGGCTCATTCACTTGTATCAAGACATAAATCTCGAGCATACACTCCATAAAAGACTTGGGAGTAGCCACCTCCATCCTTAGAATTTGCATCTATAGAGATAGAGCGAATATGATGATGCGGTCCTCCCAAGCGCTTTGCTTAGAATAAATCCTAAAAAAGTTAGGATAAAAGATATGAGAAAGGGTTCTTACCTAGTGAGGAAGAGCAATGGGTAGACATAAAATATATCATAAAGTAATTGAGAAAAACTTGGGATATATTGTTCGTCTATGCCTATGGAGAACAGATAGTGGGAATTTATACTTACTCGAACTTTAAGTCTGATAAAGAAGATTAAAATTCCACTTCGGCTTTGTATTCATCCTCAACTGTGGAGTAGTGACTTGGAAGACTTCCAAATAGAGTACTCTACTATTGAGAATTAATATAAAATTGCCTTGTAGTATTAGAGGTTGTCATGGAAACTGTTTCGATATGAAGTTCGTGGTGAAACTTGTAATGGTCACTAGCGTGGAGCTTGCATTTGTCACTTTACTGTGATTAAATGGAGCTGAAGCACGAGATAGGGAACTATGGTCTCACAAATCCAGACACGCTGTGAGATACAACATCTTTTGAGAGATTGTTGGAAAGGGCGATATAGCCTTGTACTAAATGAACCTGAGCAGATAACATGGCTGACCCACTCACTAACCCAATATAGCAGGCGGTACTAGAGTGCAAGTGGGATATTGTTGGGAAAGTGCCCTCGATGCTAATGAGGAGTTGGAAAATATGGAACTAGTTTATATTGTATAGACCTTTATTAATAAAAGGCAATAGTACTTTGATCATATAAGTTTTAATGGCATCTATGAGACTTAAATGAACAACAAGTCTATGTGTATCACGGCAGACCTTCCACTCTTTATAGTAGTTAAAGGGGTAGGCACTTGAAGGGTTTGGTACTTGATTACTTAAAAGGTTCGCAAGTCGGAGAATCTAAATTGGGCATTGAGATTCGTTTTGACTTGTAGGACACATGCTCTCACAGGGAGTGCCAGTCGGACACTATGGGTTAGTTGGAGTTTGTGTCATAAATGCATTAATGGGATTAGTGTATTCGAACACGGCTCGTAGTAATCCGATCACGTGTTTTTATGTTAGTGTGTATGCCCACAAATGCCATAAAGAGGATAGACTTATAGGGCATTGATTTGTAACTAAACATTGTTACATTAATATAAGGCATTTCTTGTTGTTTTCATATAGGCATTTGTAAGGTTTTAGTAAACAACGTAAAGTCCTTGATAATAAGGTGAACCTTCTACTCCCTATGGGATAGGGAGATTGTCACTAGAAGAGTTTGATCCTTATTATCTAAAATTAGTTCGCAAGTCGAAGAAAATATTGACTAGACATCAATACTAGATAAAGACTTGTATAATATAAGTTTTGACAGGAAAAGTGCCAGTCAAACACTATGGAAATGGTAGTGGCAACTTATGTCATAGACACCTCAGTTAGACTGATGTGTTCGAACACGGCTCACATCAATTTTGTCACATTGGTTTTCATTCTCTGATAGTCAATGACAAAACTGATATGTTGTGATAGGTACGCGTGAACCTTAGACCTGAGAAATCATGTTGAAGATGTACTTGTGACATCAAGTTTGTCATTAGAGTAGTTAGATCCAATTCACCTGTTGATGGGGTCGACCTCAAAGTGCGATTTGATGGGCAAGTAGCAGTCTTAACTAACTAGCAAAATGAGATTTATTCTCTCATAAGTGGATGAACTAAATATCCTATCCAATCATGAATGAATGAGGTCAAAAGACTTTGGCCAAAACATTAGAGATATTCATGTTAGACATTAAAGTATACTCAATGACCTCGATTCATTATGAGCATAGCATATGGTCAAGTTCAGTGAGTTTGACTAAACCATGACTCTCACTTGACTGGGATATGTGAATAAAAGGTTTATACTCGTACGGTATTCACAGCGTAAAGGTTAGGAATGATCCTATTCATTCGTTCTCAATTGGGATATGATGTGGGCCACGGGACTGGCTAGGTGTTACCCACATCCTTTTGGTTTGCTCCCAACTGCCTTTTGAGACAAATCTAAAGAGTCACGCTTTAAGGAATTGCAAAAATAAAAATCATGGAATTGACTTGAGAGAATTTTCGGTATTGGACATCTCAATTAATTAATTAATTAATCATTGGATGATCTTATTAATTCATTAAGTTAATGTGTTAATTAATTTATTTAGGGAAATTAATTATAGAATTAACATGTATTTGATTAATATATTTATTGGATAAATAATATTAATTAAATAAATAATTAAACAATTAAAATAGGACTAAAATAATATTAATTAAATAAATAATTAAACAATTAAAATAGGACTAAGCCCGAAGACTTTGGATCGCCCGAAGACTTTGGATCGCCCAAAGTGGGCGTCCATATCACTTAGTTGCCTAGGTTATTATTCTTCAAGTGTAGTATAAATATACTACTTAGTGAAAAATAATAACAAGCCACCAATATATCTTTCTCTCCAAGTCAAACACTTCCAAGCTCTCTCTCTCTCTCTCTCTAGCCATTTTCAAGGAGGAAGAAGAAGAGGATTTTTGCTTTTATTCCGGCGTGATGATTTGGAGACAGTAGCAGATTTGCTGTTCAAAGAAGGATCAAGAAAGCTGGTTCAGAAATCCAATTATATGAAAAAAGGTACATGAATTCTTAACACAAGTTAAATATACGAAATCGAGATGAACCACCTGGGATATTTAAAATTTCCGTTGTGTTTCATATGTAAAAACCCAACATTTTACTCAGCGAGTGTCAATGATTGAATTATTGATTATGATAGTATGCGTGAGCCTTAGACCTGAGGAGTCACGGTCACAGTGTGCTTGTGACGTTGGTATTGTGAATCGGTCTAGCAATAATTTTTTTAATCCAAAACACTCTAGAAATTGAATTCTAGGTTTCATGATATTAATTTCACAATAAGAAAAATACGAAAGAGACTAATCGAATTACCTCTTGATGACAAAACTCGAAAAATCAGCAGCAGCCCCAGACTACTGCCTCTAGATTATCACACGAAAGAAAAATCTCCAAGAAAGCTCCGATCTCCTCCCCAAAAACAATGGCGGTAGCGGCTAGATGGAGGGAAAGAAAGGGAATTTTGTCTTTCCTTTTGCTCTAGGTTTCTTTAGCTCAAAGTCAGATTTAGAATTGTGACTTGTGTAGAGTTCTGACACTGACTAACTTCTTATACTAAGTAAACAAAACCCCTAGGTATATTAAGAGAGGGGAGGCCGCTAGGCCTTATTGGAATGGGCTTCCGGACTTCGTTCTATCTTAACCCATGTGTAATTAATTAAATTTAAGTCCAATCCAATTGACTTTTATTTAATTACTTTAATCCAATTAATTTAATTCAAATGATAAATTAATTTTTAATTAATTTAACTTATGAATTAATATGATTTAATTAATTTATTTAAACCAATTAAATATCTTTAATTAAATCATGCCATCCATTTTGTTAGTCAATCACATCAAATGTGATTTTACCAAAATACCCTTAGCGTGGGAAAACATTCCTTTTCTTCACATAGTGCGACTCTCTAGGCTTGATTAAATTGGTAGTGGGTGGATTCCAAAGGATAAGGTTGTCACCTAGCCAGCACCTTGGAACCAAATCGTAGCCCAATTGAATACGAGATGAACATATCATCATGAATCTTGATTACGACTATCATATGCATATAAACTCTTCACTGACGTGACCCGATTAAGTAAGAGCCTTGGTACGTCAAACTAATAGAACTTGATGTTGTACTCAATAATCATAATAACGTGAAATTACCAAACTACACTTAGTGACCATCACTATTTAGTTTATATGGTTTGGCAAAAGACTATGTAATTTCAAGTACTTATGATCGTACAAGTCACATACTCATTTATTGTCGAGATGGTGAATTCTATATTGACAGTTATCTTACAATGTTAAATGCACCATGTGAATCGTACTTCATGGTCGACCCCACCTATCAGGTGATACGGGTCTAACTAATCTGATAACATATTCAATACTACAAGCACATTATAAATAACTCCTCAAGTCTAAAGTTCACACATACTATCACAATCTTAATCTCAATCATTGACTGTTAAAGAGTAAATACCCATGTGATCGAATTAATGCGAGTCGATTTCAAATATGATAATTCCATTAACTATATTCATGACACCAGCTCCCACTATCTAATCAGTGTTCGATTTGCACTTCCTATTGAAAACAGGTGTCATACGAGTTGAATTTTAATGTCCAATCAAAATTCTTTAACTCACGAACTATCTTTTAAGAGATTAAGTACTTGACACTTTCAGTGCTTCCTCTCAACCATAAGAGGTGAAAAGTCTATCTTTAAATCTCATGGACTTATTTGGTCAACACACTGAAATGCCATTAGATTTATATGAACAAAATCAAAACCTTTATTCTATAAATAGAAATTTATAATAGTTTGTACAAATGACTTATCAAACCCATACTCAATCTAATTCCTCAATGGCATTGGTGGCATACACCTAACAGTTGGTTCTGTCATTAGAGTAGTTATACGCAATTCACCCGTAGGTGGGGTTGACCTCGAAGTGCGGTCCAATGGGCAAGTAGCTGTTGTGAAGTGAATGTTAAGAGAGAATTCACTGTCTCGAAAGTAAACGAGAAGTATCCTATACAATCATAGGTAAATGAGATTGAAAGTCTTTGGTCAAAGCTAATAAACTAACTCGTGTTTGACATGGAGGGTAGTTCGGTAATCTCATGTTACTATGATTCTTAGCATAGAATCGAGTCCTATGAGTGTGACATATTCCATGACTCTCACTTGATCAGGATATATCAATGAAGGGGCGCTTATACTCATACAGTATTCATAATCTAGAGGTTCACAATGACATAGTCATCTCGTACTCAGTTGGGTTAAGATGTGGGCCCAGGGTGCTGGCTAGGAGTCACCCACATCATTTGGTATCCTCCCATTGGCAATTGAGATGAACCTAGAGCGTCGCGCTATAAAGGAATAGACGAGAAATCATAGTTTTGTATTTGGAGGAAATTTTTGTAATTTCTCCTTTGGTAGGACGAATTAATTTAATTGGTTGTTTAATTGGATTAAAAATGGTAAATTAAATTAATTAACTTGAAAAGTTAATTAACTGGATTAATAAATATTAATTAGATTAAATATAATATGATTAAATTAAGTGGACTAAGTTGACTGGGTCAACTTAGCCCACATGGGGGCTTCCAATAGGCCCACTTGGGAGATGGTGAAGAAGAATTCCAAAAGTCAATACCTCACATGACGATCTAGAGACGGGATGCTTTGACCGTTCTTGAAGTGTGAGGCTTATTTGAATAAGCTACAAGAGGTAAGTGATTTATCGCGTTCTTCGTATTCATCTCTTTAGTAAAAATCAATGAAAAGCCACAAATTGATCTTGGCTTTGGGAATCTGGATATCTTTTAAATTTCGCTGCGCATGATATCAGGATTCCCAATAATTAAAACAATGAAAAACAAATAAACACATAATTTATATCATGAATCACCCAAACTTTGTCTCTAATACCACTGTTGTGATTCGATCTAGCAGGTAAATTCTTTATTCGAATCACACCAGAAATCGGATCCGGGGTTTCATGATATGTTTTTGCAATAAGAAAATTAAATAGAGAGGACAATCTGATTGCCTCCGGACGACAAAAATTCGATTAATCAGCAGTAGCCCCAGACTCCTGCCTCTAGATTATCACGTAGAAGAATATCTCCAAGAGAGCTCCGATCTCCTCCACTGCAGGTAAGGCGGCTGCGGATAGTTAGGAGAGAGGGGAGGGAATTTTGGTCTTTCTTTTCCTCTAGGTTTATTTCCCAGAGTCCGATTCTAAAGTGACTGAGAATTGGAGTTACGTTACTAAGTAACAACTACTGGGGTTTTAAAATAAAACCCCAGTCTAACTAACATAGAGGTGGCGGCCGTTAGGCCTTGTTGGAATGGGCTTTCTGGCTTTGCTCCATCTTAGCCCACGTGTAATTAATTAAGTTCAAGTCCAAATCCAATTAGACTTTAATTAATTACTTTAATCTAATTGAACTTAATCCAATTAATTTAATTCAACTGATAAATTAATTTCCACTTAATTTAACTTACGAATTAATGATTTAATTAATTTATTTAATCTAATTAAATATCTTTAATTAAATCATGCCATCTATTTTGTTAGTTATTCACATCCAATGTGAATTTATCAAAATACCCTTAGCATAGAAAATTATTCCTTTTCTTCACATAGTGCGACTCTCTAGGCTTGATTTAATTGGCAATGAGAGGATACCAAAGGATAAGGTTGTCAGCTAGCCAGCACCGTGGAACCAAATTGTAGCCCAATTGAATACGAGATGAATATGTCATCACGAACCTTGATCACAATTACCATATACATATAAACTCTTCACCAACATGACCAGATCAAGTAAGAGTCATGGTATATCAAACTTATACAACTTGATACTGTACTTTGTAATCATAATAATGTTAAATTACCAAACTACCCTTAGTGATTATCACTAGCTAGTTTATATGCTTTGTCCAAAGACTTAATAATTTCAATTACTTATGATCATACAGGTCACATTCTCATTTACTATCGAGACGGTGAATTCTATATTTGCAGTTATCTTACAATGTTGAGTGCACCATTTGAATCGTACTTTGAGGTTGACCCTACCTATTTAGGTGATACGGGTCTAACTACTCTAGTAACAGGTCCAATACTACAAACACATTGTAAATAACTCCTCAGGTCAAAAGTCCACACATAATATCACAATCTTAATCCCAATCATTGACTGTCAAAGACTAAATACTCATGTGATCAGATTAAAGGCTAGTCGAGTTCAAACGTGTCAGTTCCATTAATCATATTCATGACACCGGTTCCCACTATCAAATCAGTATTCGACTGGTACTCCTTGTCACTGCAAGTGTCATACGAGTTGAATTTTAATGCCGATGCAAATTCCTTAACTCGTGAACTAATATTAAGAGATTAAGTACTCGACTCTTCCAGTCCCTCCTGTTATGCACATAAGAGGTGGAAAGTCTATCTTCAAATCTTAAGGAATTGGTTCAATACAATTAAATGCCAATGAGATTTATATGAACAAAACCAATGAACCTTTATTCTATAAATAGAAACATAATCATTTGTACAAAATAACTTATAAATGTCCTACTCAGTATAATTCCTCCTTGGCACTGAGAGCATACACCAATAAATTGGACGCCCAACTTGACTCATGTAGGTGCCTAATTGGATGCCTTCTTATTCAAGGTTTTGGTCAATTTTTTTTATTTAGTTATTCAATTAATCAATTATTTATCGAATAAATAAATAAATAAATTATTCTAATTAAATAATAATTATATAAATTAATTCATTAATTTATTTCTCCAAGAAATTGATAACAATTAATCTTATCATTAATTAACTCATCCAATGAGTAATTAATTATAAGCTTCCCTTTAAACAATTTCTTTTATTTTTCCTATGCTATTCCTTGATGCGCGACTCTTTATGTTCGTCTCCTATGGAAATGGGAGGAACCATTGGATGTGGGTGACACCTAGCCAGTCACGTGACCCCACATCAAAACCCAAATGAGATTGAAAGAATGGATCATTATCAAACCTTTTTCGTTGTGAATACTGTGCAAGTATAAACATTTTATTCTAATATCTCAGTGATGTGAGAGTCATGGTTCAGTCAACTTCACAGGATTTGACTATATCCTAGGGTCATATAGAGTTAAGGTCACTGAGCTTAAGTCATATAGAGTCGAGGTCACTAAGCTTACTCTTGTGTCAAACACAAGAAGCTCATAATACTTTGACCAAAGACTTTTGACCTCACTCACTTATGATTGCACAGGATAGATACTCATTCACTTGTGATAGAATAAATTCCATCTTGAAATCAGTTAAGACTACCACTTTCCTATCAAGTTGCATTTGGAGGTCGATCCCACCAACGGGCGAATTGGATCTAACTACTTTAGTAACCGACTTGATATCACAAGTGCATCTTCAACGTGATTTATCAGGTATAATGTTCACGTAGACATATCACAACAAATTAGTTCTATCATTGACTGTCATAGATTGAAACCCATGTGATAGAACCGATGCGAGTCGTGTTCAAACTCACCACCTTCCCTGATGTATCTATGACATAAAATCTCACTATCTTCATAGTGTCAGACTAGCACCTCCATGTCAGAGTTTATGTCATACAAGTCTTATCCAGTTTTGATGACCACTCGAAACTCTCTACAACTTGCGAACGAGTTCAGAGATAAGTACAAAATGCTTCCAGTGTTGTTCTTCTTAACACATAAGAAGTAGAAGCTTCGCCTTTTACCTCATGGACTATTTATTATCAACCAACTTATAGATGCTAATAAGTAAAACAGTAGAAATGTCTTTATTAATTAATAGAACAGTTTAATTACAAGTAATATGCCGATACAATCTATCACTTGTTACATCTGAGGGCATAAACACCAACATTGATAACTTGAATATCAATAGTAACGGATTCCTCCATGACGAAAAGAGAAAGGACGTAGATGAGATTACATCATCCAACTAACCTTGCAAACTCCATCTTATATTGAATTGTGATGGATTCGAGCTAAAAAAATTCGATGACTCATTTGCTTTTAAATTTGATCAAGTTCGATTCAGACTAAAACTTTTCAGCACCAACCCCTACTAGGTCGACCATTTCTTTAAAAAAAATGTCAAACCTTTTGAATTATTGACCCGGTAAATTATTCAGTTCGATCAACAATTGGAGTTTAAAAACATTGGGTATTCGCCCTAGCTTACCTTATGTCTCCATTTGTAATTTGTAATTTGTAATTTTTCACATGTTGCATCTTATTTCGAGAGAATACATGCACAAGAATCCTCTTCACAGAACCCATTGTTACAACATCCCAACTCTAATTAGGAGATATACCACGGGACGAAAACTTGGAGTACTTTATGGTAGCTTGTAAACTTTGCAATCACACATAAACACAAATATCAACCACATCATAAATTACAATGGACATTTTCTAATCAAAATAATCATCTTTGTCTGAACACTTTGAGTTGAAGATCAAATATAGTCATCATAATATTGGTCTGAGAAAACTTAATTAAAGAAAACAATACAACTTACATAACAGTCTTAATATTTTTATGGTTTAATACATTTTGCCTCTTTTAACTATCTGGTAGGCTACAATGACACCACTTGACTCTTCACTACACTTACCTCCTAATGTAACGGACATTGGATTCAAAAATCAAATCTGTTAGTGCCACGCCTTCTTTCAAAATAAATTGAAGAAAATAAAAATAACAAAGAGGGAGAAGAGTGAAATTCTTAGAGATTTTCGGACTAGTTGAATTTGATTTGATTTAGTTACTTCAAATCTAAATATGAGTGTACATAAATCCTTTCAATCCGATCGTTCCGTTCCAATTGAGTCGTTCTGGCCAAAAATTATTAGTTTATTAACTCTAACTAAATGACACATTAATAATGATGCAACCCGCTACATTTACGTAGCAGGATTAGTTTATTAATTGCAATGTACCTAACTTACAACTAGATCGCTAAATATACATGTATAGCACATATATGCAAGTCAAAAAAGTATAAATACTCGTACGCATTAGTAATAAAGTTTGGAGTTTCTTTGCGCATGTATATACACATGCATATTATATATAAATATGGTATATATATATATATATATATATTAATATTCTTATTTCAAAAATTACATTTTGTTAATAGTCAGATCCTTTTGAATCCCAGCTAATCGTTATTATTTAGGGGAATTGATACGGGCATTCCTAGATTTGATAATGACACTCCAATTTCTTTTTTGTGTTGTGTAATGAACAAAAATATGCATGTTTGCAGCTGTCATTTATCACTTGTGGATTGAGAAAACCAGAAGAGTCTTCCATCTTAGTAACAATAGTCTAGATGAACTAATTAGAAGGATTTGGAATGTAATACAAACTAAATTTGTAGTTATGTAAAGCCCAGGTATGCCTGGTGTAGTTATTTGTGTGTTTGCTTATAATAAAATCCTTACGAGTTCCAAAATAAAAATAAAAAATATTCTTTTAATTTTATCACAATTCGCATCAATTATAAAACAAAATATATAATTCGTAGACAATTCTTACTTTTTAACTTTATAATCTCATATTTTAACATTTTAGCACTTTCATTCTTTTGTTTTGTTCCGTGCCATTACTTCGGCCCATTTTACTTAACATTATACATACGTAGTTAAAAATCAAAAAACTAAATAATCAAACTTACATTATAACATAAGTTGACAATCATTAAGTGAATTTGATATTTTGAAATAAAATAATATATATATATATATATATAAAAGAAAATAAAGCAAAAGTTAATGTTTATTTATCATTGCAAATTATTTTATAGGTGGGCATAGTGTTGAGCCGGCCTGATTAGAGTTCCAATTTTTTAATGGGCCGAGCATGCGAACAAGTATAGTTGCTCGAGCTCGGTCCATTAAAAAGCTCAAGATCTAATCAAGCTGGTTCGGCTCGATGCCCACCCTTATAATAATCAAATTGTCAATTTATATCAATATATATTACTTAATACTTTTTTACTGTCTATTCTTTATTCTTAATTTCTTAGTATATTTGTTTGACTTTATTTCAAGATATCAACTTTACTTCACGATTGTCAACTTATGTTATAATGTAACTTTAGTTACTAAATATGAGTGATTAACTACATATGTATGATATAACGTTAAACAGGTTGCGCGTAGACAAAATCTAGCACCCGATGGCTGAGGCGTGTGGACTTGGAGTCTCGCACCCAACATGCGTGCGTTGCTTCCAAGATAGGACCCAACAGACGTGTCTTATGTGGGGGGTACAACATGGAGACAACGCTTGAACAAGTTTTGTGGTGACGAACTTCGAGGAAAAGACTCGGGGAATTGAAGGAGCTGAAGAACTTCAGCTTTTGAATCACTCTAGTTCATTAACAACCATGGTATTGTAGAGCTAATATGTTCGATAACTTGAATATCAATATTAAGGGATTCCTCCAAGACGAAAAGAGAAAGGACGTAGATGAGATTACATCAACCAACTAACCTTGCAAACTCCGTCTTGTATGTTTTGTGCATTTTCAACTTATCTTCAATTGTTTTATTATCCTTTGAACATATATTGCATGATCATTTAAATAAAATTTAAAATCATTGACCTTGTGGAAATGAAAGAAATCAGTTTATTGACGCTCCAATTTTATAAAAGAATCTGAAAAATAATTTCTGATGTGCAAATTCTAGATCTTAGCTTTGAAGGCTTGAACCTAGCTATTTTGCATATGCATTTAAATCTAAAATCATAAGCCACTCTCTAAAATAGTTGTCATCATTTTTTATCAATGTTGATAGCCTTTTCAAGTGTCTCTAAAATTGAATACAAATATTTTGAAATCCTGAAAACTTCGAGGATTTATTCAGCTTCCTCGTAGACCCTATTTGTATGTCACTAGGGACCAACAAACATATAAAAGTTTTAGAGCATTTTTCAAATAATTATTGAATGCATCTATGATAAATACTTGCATTATTCACTTGGAAAAGAGTTGCAATTCCCCACAATTTATATTGCTGATGCATCAAGAAATTACCCAAATAATTTCATAAATTCAACATAAGGACAAGAAAAGAAATAACCATAACGTAAGGACCACGACATCCTTGCAAACTCTATCACCACTTGGATAGTCCAAAGGGCAAGATGGTCCTTGTACATAAGGAATACATATAAGAGGCCCACATCTAAGTATCTTCTTGTTTCATTGTTGAGGATGCTTTCTCCTACTCTCTAGCTATATTTTTCTTTATAGATCATTAATTAGATGGAAAATTCTTACTCAAATAGTTTATAACATCTAATTGATGATATAACTAACAAGTTATAGAATATACATATATTCAGATGCCATTGTTATTGAACTGTGTTTGACCAAATCTATTAATTCGAGCTAAAAAATTTTGAATACTAATTTGCTTTTTAATTAGATCAAATTCGATTCAGATCAAAACTTTTCATCACCAACCCCTACTAGGTCGACCATTTCTTTAAAAAAATTGGTCTAACCTTTTGCATTAATGACCAGATAAATTATCAGTTCGATCAAGGATTGGAGTTTAAAAACATTGGGTATACGCCCTAGCTACTTTCCCTACCTAATTGTTCGTGTTTCCATTTTTTAATTTGTAATTTTTCACATGTTGCATCTTATTCAGAGAGAATACTTGCATAAGAATCCTCTTCACATAGCCCATTATTACAACTTCCCTACTCTAATTAGCAGATGTACCACATGACGATAATTTGGAGTACTCTGTGGTAGCTTGGAAACTTTGCAATCACACATAAACACAAATTTAACCACATCATTAATTACAATGGACATTTTCTTATCAAAATAATCATCTAAGTCTAAACCCTTTGAATTGAAGAACAACTATAGTCATCCTGATATCGGTCTAAGAAAACTCAACCAAGCAAAAAAGATATCGATTTAATTAAAGAAAACAATATAGCTTACTTAACAGTCTTAATATTTTAGGGTTTAATACATTTTGCCTCTTTTAACTATCTGACATGTCGCAATGACACCACTCAACTCTTCACTACACTTACCCCCTAATATAACGGACAGTAGAATTGAAAAATTGAATCTGTTAGTCACATGTGTCCTTTCAAAATAAATTGAAGAAAAAAATAGCAAAGAGGGAGAAGAGTGAAATTCATGGAGATTTTTGAACTAGTTGAATTTGATTTGATTTAGTTACTTTAAATCTAAATAAGAGTGTACATAAATGCTTTCAATTAGATCGTTCCGTTCCAATTGAGTCGTTCTTCCCGAAAATTATCAGTTTGTTAACTCTAATTAATAATGACACTTTAATAATGATGCAACCCGCTACGTTCACCTAGCATAATGAGTTCAATAATTACATTGCACCTAACTTACAACTAGATCGCTAAATATACATGTATAACACATATATGCAAGTCAAAAAAATATAAATACTCGTACGCATTTGTAATAGCATTAGGAGTTTCTTTTGGTATGTATATACACATGCATATTATTTATAACTAGTGTGTGTGTGTATATATATATATTAATTTTCTTGTTTCAAAAATTATTTCTTGATAATAGCCAGAACCTTTTGAATCCCGCTAATCGTGATAATTTAGGAGAATTGATATTGTCATTTCTAAATTTGATAATGGCTCTCCTATCTCTTTTTATTATCTTGTGTAATGAACCAAAATATCCTTACAAATTTATCACAATTTGCATCAATGATAAAACAAAATATATAATTCGTAGACATTCTTCCGTTTTAATTTTATAATCTCATATTTTAATATGTTAGCACTTTCATTCTTTCATTTTGTTCTATGAAATTACTAATTCGGCCTATTTCACTTAATACTATACATATGCAGTTAAAAACGAAAAAACTAAATAATCAATGTTACATTATAACATAAGTTAATAATCATGACGTATATCTGATACTTTGAAATAAAATAATATGTATATATAAATAGGAATAAAGCAAAAGTTAATGTTTATTTATCGTTGCAATTTATTTTAAAGGTGGGTATAGTATCGAGCCGGCTTGATTAGAGTTTTAATTTTTTAATGGGCCGAGCATGCGAGCCGGTATAGTTGGGCTCGAGCTCAACCCATTAAAAAAGCTCGTGAACTAATCAAGCTGGTTCGGTTCGATGCCCACTTTTAAAATAATTTGATTGTCAATTTATGTCAATATATATTAGTTAATAATCTTATACTTTGTATTCTTTGTTTCTAATTTTTAATATATTTACTTTACTTTATTTCAAGACATAAATTTTATTTGAATTGTCAGCTTATATTATAATTTAATGTTGATTACTAAATCTGAGTGATTAACTACATATGTATAATATTACACCCCTATCCCCATTTACATCGACACGACTACATGTCCAGTGTAATATTTTAGATAATAAATACAAATCATGTAGATGTGTTTGTCTGTGTGGTAATAAATTAAATTAGGTCACAAATTTTTATTTTTTTTGGGAGGGTTGGGGGGATTAGAGAAAATATATTAGGACTCATAATACTATGGTGTTACACAAATAAACAACATATATACGTGTCTGTAAATTATAACTTTTTATTTTCCTTTCAATTTTTATGGACACGTGTCTGTGTCTATTGTTCATTGTGTTATGTTAGATAATTAAAGGTGGGAAAGTGAGTTTAACCCTTATTTGCACAGAACAATAATGGCTTGTCACTAGTACAACGTTGAGTGAGGCCAAAGGTAGGGGTTATTGGTGGAAGATAATCGTCATCGTGGCTCGAAAGTATAATAATGGAGATTTAGTATGCTATGAAATAGTACTTACTTCAATTTCCCGAAACAACAATGTGGTATCTTACTGAGAAAGTTATTTTTAATTGAATAGGAAATATTGTTAACCTTTACAAATTATTAACACGAAAAGCTTAATGCAAAACATATTTGTGTTACCTATTTCATATTATTTCTAAGAAAAGTACTTATTCTCTGGACTTGCTAACTTTTCATATCATTAATGGAAGTTTAGTTTCTTCCTTTACTAAAGCTACTCATTGTTTGTGTAGAACAAGACATGTATTCTTTCATTATATATGTTGAAAATAAATGTACAACCCTAGATGTGAATTACATTAAATAATATTTTTTTTAAAAAGACAACTTTAGATCGAGTTGTAGTCCTGCAATAATAAGATAAAAGATTAAAGAAAGATCAAATAATATATTAAATATGGAAATTAAGTATGTTTTAAATCACTTTGACAAATGATGTTCGATTAACCATTTGATAATTAAAATTATGATAAAAATTTAAAATTATTCACCCTATGATAATTCAAATTATCTTAAGCAAATATTTTCCCCTAATTTGTTGGTATTTATTGAAGGAACCATCTACGTGAAAATGTTTTTTGGATAGAGAGTTATAACAGGGTAAGGTGCTCGATGAAGAAAACATGAAAACATCTTTTAGAAAAAAATTCTATGCATAATATAGAAATTTAAAAAGTTCCCTATAGTATTTATCATTGAAGATAATTTGTATGCTCATGTTTCTCATTATACCTTCTCTTACATGATACAATTGTTCAAATCAAGGTTGTCATTAGAGAAATATTATTCATATCAAGACTAAAAATTTTAATTGATATAATTCTTGGAATATGGTGGAAGGCCTTAAGTTGTGAGTCTGGAGACTATATAATTGTAAAAAAAAAAAAGTTTGTTGCAGGACTACAAAATCATTTATAAGGAAAATAGTTTATATAGTGTCATTTTCAATTATTTTACAATTGGGAAAATTTGACTTTTGGTCCCATTGGAGTTCGGCCAAAATACTTTTACTCTCATATGATTTGTTTTAACACTTTTGGTCCTATTGGAGTCAAAAATTGATACTTTTAGATGAAAAAGAGTGATTGGGTCACACCCACCATTAATCTTAAAAATACAAAAAAAAAAACAATTTAAAATTAAATTCAAAAAGTTAAAAATAATTATTAAATAAAATCACAAAAAAAAAGAAAAAAAAAGACGAAAAATGAAGAAGACAGCACAACTTCTTCTTCTTCTTCAATCCCACCACTGCCACTACCCAACTGCACCACAACCGCCAGCAAACAACACCCTCAAGTCTGTCGCACGCTTTGAATTCTCTGCCCCAGAAAACCCCCATACCAGTCACCTCCGTCAACCATCGGAAAGCCCCAAACCAGATCCTATCTATCACCAGCCCCTACCCACCAAAAAACCAGAAACCCAACTTGCGGTCTATCGGTGACAGATTGAGATGCTATCGGGGGAGGGTGGGAGATTGATGACCCTAATAGATTCTATGGTGAAATAGGGGGAAAATAAACGAAAAAATATAATAGATGAGAAAGAAGAATTGGAGGTGACGAAATTCAAGCTATTTCATCCATAAAATTCATTGTTCTGACGATTACAATACGTAAATGAAATCTAGCAAAAAATGACAAAAAATGGAAATGACAAAAACAGTTAACAATAATTAAAATATTCCTTCTGCAGGTGCTAGTGTGAGCTTGTTACGACCAGGTGTCCTCAATTCATAAGTTTGGATTCTTCAGTTGAATTAATTGGATTTGAGAAACAACAGCCGTTGGATGGACTGGCGATGGATTTAATCTGGGCCCTCGGTTGTAACTTAGCACTTGGGCGACGTGGCTGATTATGATAAAGACAGTGCATTATGGGTACGCCGTCGTTTCTTCCCCTTGGAGTCTTAACTTTGTTGACCCTGATCTGACAGTTCGCGTTGAATTTGTAAATTGGACGGGTTGAGAGATTTACCCCAATTCGAAATTATTTTAGGGTTCTTCCTTCCAATTGCATAAATATATTCTGGTTTCTAACATCCCCCCCCCCCAGTAGATCCTTGTCCCCAAGGATCAAAAGTGTGAAACTTAGCTCGAATATTAGTAAGATCTTCCCATGTGGCTTGCTCAAGAGTGGAATTAACCCAATGGATGAAAATTTGTGTAGCTGGTGAGTGATTTCTCCAAACTAGTCTGCGCCTTAGTATAAATAGTGGGAGAACTTAAATTTGACCTTCTTCATTGGTGGCAGGTAGCTGGCTGGTGGTGGTGTGGCGGCGACTTATCTTCTTCTTCAAGAGTGTTGCGTGAAAGATTGAGTGAATTTGACTGGATGGAGGTAAGAGTAATTTGTAAGCAACAGGGCCAATTTTTTGAATGATAGTGTAAGGCCCATTGTACTTAGGTGAAAGTTTCATATGCTTCCTGAGTGAGATGGATGTCTATCTGTATGGTTGAAGTCATAGATAAACTTGATCTCTTTCTTGAAATGTGCGTTCTGTTATGTTCTTGTATGCAAAATGCTTGATTTTGTTCTGTGCTTGTATTAGATTATCTCAAAGAACCTGTATGATTGGTGCTCTATTTTGAACCATGTGAAGTGCCTCTGAGTGATTTGTGTGTACATCAGGACCTAAAGGAATGTGCGAAGGTGTGTAACCATATAGTGCTTGAAAAGGTGTAACTTTTAAGAATGGTGTGGTAGTTAGTGTTGTACCAAAACTCTAAGCCATTTGTGCCATTGTTTAGGTTTTAAGTGACACATTCATCTTTAATAGGTTTCTAAACATTGATTAACCCTCTCTCTTTGACCATCAGATTGTGGATGGTAAGTAGTGGACATATCTAGTGATATTCCTAACAATCTAAACAAAGACTTCCAAAAAGAACTAGTAAACAACCTATTCCTGTCAGTGACAATGCTTGTAGGTAAACCATGCAGTTTGTAAATGTAATCAAAGAAAATTTTAGCAATAGTTTCATAAATGAAAGGATGAGCAAGACCAATCAAGTGTGAGTACTTAGTAAACCTGTCAACAATGACCAGAATGGAGTTTTTACCTTTTGAAGAAGGTAATCCCTCTGTAAAGTCCATTGTTACATACCTCTAAGCCTGAGAAGGGACTAGAAGAGGTTGTAAAAGCCCTGGATAGGCCACATTCTCATGTTTGCATTTTTAGCAAACATCACAAGTTTTAATTCAATTAGTTACCTCAGATTTAAGGCCAGGCCAGGTGAAAAATGATTTGATTCTTTTGTAGGTTCCTTGAATTACTGAATGTCCTCCAATCCCTGAATCATGCAAATATTGTATAATCTTCTGCCTTAATTCCCCATTTTTTTCCCTCACAAATTCTATTTTGGGTCCTCAACAATCCAGAGGTGTAGGAGTACTCTGGATGAGCCTGAGGATCAATGATCTTCTGTGGTATGATCTCAGTGAGTTGCTGATTATTACTGTAAATGTCTTGGATCTCAGTAATCCAAGTAGGCACAATGGCTGTTATAGCTGCACACTCTAGAGCGGAATGATCCCTTCTGGAAAAGGCATTAACCACTCTGTTTTTTGTTCCCTTCTTGTACTGGATGGTGTAATCTAAGCCCAATAATTTTGTTGCCCGTTTTTATTGAATCACAGAGTCTAGTCACTGATCCAACAGGTGTTTTAAACTCTGTTGATCAGTTCTTATATAATGCCGCCACTTAGAAATAGCCATCAACACAACCAAGAACTCCTCATAGATAGAAAGGCTATCATTTTTTTTGGGGTTAGGGATTCACTAAGAAAGGCAATAGGATGTTGGTTTTGCATTAAAATTGCTCCAATGCCTTTATCACTGACATCAATTTCAATGATGAAGGGTTTTGAAAAATCAGGTAAGGCAAGGACTGGTGCCACCATGGCTATTACAAGTTGTTCAAAAGCTACAGTTGTAGTTTCATTCCATTTAAATCCATCCTTTATTAACAAATCAATTAAGGGTTTGCTAATTGAGCCATAACCTTTAATAATGTTTTTGTAATAACTTGTTAGGCCTAGGAAACCCCTAAGGACTAATTTGGTATTAAAGATGGGATTTGTGATAGATAGAAATCGGGATAATACACTGTTCATACTAAAGAATAAGATATCAATCATACATTTGGTAAAAGTGATACATTACCCTTGTCCTATCACTTAAAGTGCTTGGTGTGGTTGATAATATGGCTGATAACTGTAAAGTTACAATTATACCCCTGGATATATAAAACAATACTTAACATGGGTAATAGAAAAATTCAGCCTCACTTGATGAATACATGGATATCATCAACTGTAAATAGTTTGCTTTTTAGTGTCTTTGATGGTTGTTCATACAGTCAAGGCGGACAGGCAACATAATTATAAACTTTTTGATGAAATTAAAGATGTATGTAAAAGTTGTTATTGTTGGATAAAAAGGGTTTTGCAAAGTATGGTTCCTATCACTTTTGTGTACGAATTTCGAACACCGTAAGTATTCGGGATATTAAAGATCATTGGATAATCTTAATCTACATTTCGAGTAGATGAATTTAACATTTCAAATTTCTCAAATCGAATTTGTAACGAATGAGAAATTAAGTGTTAAAATGAGGTGTTTGAACTTGTATTTTCACTATTGGATATAAACCAAACTTTAATTGGGTTTATAAGTACTTGACTTAAGGTAAAAGGTTGGCCCTTTGGGTCATCTCACCTTTGTGTTTTTTGTGAGGGGGAGGACCTAATCATCGTCCATTTCACCACACGCGCTCTGCCCGCCCTAGCCGGGTCGTGGGCTTAGGCATCACAATTAATCTTTTTGGAGAAAGTTTAATTGAGCCTCTTCAGAAAACCCAACAAAAAGAAATCTGATTAAGTTCAAACCCAATTGAATTAAAAATGTTGGCCACCATTTTTTAATTTAATTTTTAAATTTGCCTTCTAGAAGGACCATTGACTGCAGTCAATAGTCCAACAGTCACAATATCTGTAATATTTGAAATTGTTTGCTGTTACAGAAATTGTAATTGGTAGATTTAATATGGACTTAATTTTGTCTGATTTTTTTCAGCTATAAATAGCCTCCTTCAGCATTCAGTTTTTTCACACCTACACAACACAATTATTTCAAGTGTTCTTGTGTTCTTCATTTCTTCATTGTCTCTCGAGTTTTTCAACAGAAAATAAAAGTTCGTTGTTTTCTGAAATTGAAGTGATTCAATCTTCAGAAAATTTTCATTGTATCTTGGGATACGTTTTGTCAAAGCCGGCACTTGAGCTATCTTGGGACACGTTATGCAAGTTTTCATTGTATCTTAAAATTATATCTTTCTACAGAATTCGGTTGCCAAAAACTTCCGCCTATCTAAATGAATCACTTAACCCAGCATCCCCGTGAAGAAGAAAATAAAAATCCAAACTCAAATTTGTTGGAAAATTCCAAAAAATGAAAAAAATGAAAAAAATAAATAATTAACATTCAACCAATTCTCCTTCCGAGCTGGACTTGAGGGCATTGGAAATGTAGATTTATGGGTGGAATTTATAGACATTATTTGAGAGTTAGGTCTTCTTAATAGGGTCTAATGTGGGTAGCTGAGGGAAGATGTGTAAATCTTCCATAGTTCCATGTCCGAATTCTTCAATTTCATTGAAAAGTATATTAAATGAGGCTTTATAATTACATGGAATTTTAAGGGTAAAATGGTGCAAGATTCTTTACCTTGAGGGTAGTTGGGTCAATTAATATTAAACCATTAATGGCTGAAATGAGTGATAAAATAATCCCACCCCCCTGGGTGGGATTAATTATCAGCGATGGGAGGATAAAAAGTCGGACCTTTAATCAATCATGGGCTTTCGTCATAAATTCCAAACAAAGGATTAAAGGTGATAAATCTGTCTATCACCCTTAATCACCCATACCAAACTAGTCCTAAGAGACTTAAGTTCTTAGTAATTGGCCATGTGACCATACCATGAATTTTGGCAGGGTCAGTGGTCACTCCTTTAGCAAAAGTTATGTGCCCCAAGTAATCAATCTCAGTTTTGCCAAAATTGCATATACTCTGTTTGCCATATAGCTCATTTTCTCTTAATAGTTGCATGACTTTTATAAGATGTAAGATGTGAGAATCCCGGTCTTTACTATAGATTAGAATGTCTTAAAAAAAATACTAACACAAACCTCCTAAGATGTTCAGAAAAGACCTTGTTCATAACTGACTGAAAAGTTGAAGGTGCATTACAGAGCCCAAAGGGCATAACCATACACTCATAGTGACCCTGATGAGTTATTAAACTGGTTTTGTCAGTATCAAACTCCTTCATCTTAATCTGAAAATAGCTAGACCTTAGATCTATTTTTGAAAAGAATGCAGCACTATTAAGTTTATCTAGAAGTTCATCAATAATGGGGATGGGGAACTTGTGTTTAACAGTGAGACTATTGAGGTATCTATAATCAATAAAAAGCCTCCAACTGCCATCCTTCTTTTTAACAAGCAACACAGGTGCGGCAAAAGGACATTAACTGGCTCTGATGATGCCACTATCTAGCATTCCTGCCACCAGCTTCTCAATTTCATTTTTTTGAGCAAAAGGGTATCTATTGTTTAGGAACTGAATTAGGGAGCAGAGTTATGTGATGTTCAATTCCTCTAGAGGGTGGACAGTAGTTAGGTTCCTGAAAAACATCCTTGTACTGGTCAAAAAGTTGGTTTAAATCATCTTGCTTAGGGAAAGCTGTTAGGGGAGCAACAATTACTGAAAACAACTTGCTAAGTATCCCATAACCTCACTTTCTTCTGAATTTTTTTGAAAGAGACTTTGCAAAAATTAATTGAAGGGAAGCAGTATCAGTGATAGCTTTCATGGTGAGTTTTTCCCACTCCTTGATATTTTTAATTTCATCTTTTGGTAATCGAATTCAACAAGACTATTTTTTCTAAGCCAATCCCTGCCTATAACCATGTCACAGCCCCCCAGTTTAACGATCTTGATTGGATAAGTAAAGTGATAGTTCTGAATAGCCCAAGTGAAATCTGGGCATTCAAGTATGCTCACCATCTTACTCCTATCTGCTACACTTACTAGCATGGGAGTAGTGTAGTCCATTCTGCACCAAGACTTGTGTGTAGTGCTCTCATCAAGGAAATAGTGGGTGCTTCCACTGTCAATCAAGATGTGGATATCCTGATTCTTGACAGAGCATTCGATCCTTAAAGTGTTCATGTTAGAGGTACCTAATAAAGTATTTAAGAGGTACCTGATAAAGCATTTAAAGACACAGTGACATCTTCTTCTAACATTTCTCCTATTATGTTATTAGTTAATTCAGGTTCAAGTTGTGAGTTATGTAATATTTCTTCTTCTTCTGATATCATTATGCATAATTGTCTTTGCTTACATATATGCCCTGGGGTAAAGGTCTCATCACAGTTATAACATAAGTTTTACTCTCTCGTTGCTCTCATTTCAGCAGCTGTTAATAACTTTCAGTGGGGTTGGTTTGGTTTAGTGTTTGGAGTGTATGGGGGTCTTGGAGGTATAGGTGATGATCTGGAAGATGGGATTGTGGTGTTCTGGTGGTTTTAATATGATGGTTTTGGTTGAGAATAGTTCTTCGAGGTGTTTGATAGAGTCGAGAATTACGTATTTTGTAGTCCATTAGTTGTGTGATTTTCGCAGAATTAAGCATGATTTTATACCACATATGCGTGTAGTATGTCTATTTTGAGTATCCAGGTATAAATCGTAGCATTGGACACAAAAGGATGAAAGAAGCAGTAAGATGAAATTTTAGAGCAGAAAGTCGAGGAAGCCAGCGTTCGAACGTGGAACATCAAGGTGTTCGAACATAAAGCGGTGTTACACCCAAATGTTGAGAGAGATAATGCATGGACGCCAAGAAGCTAACGTTCGAATTTGCGTGCTGACAGAACAGTTTTGGAAATTTTCAAACTCTATACTTACACGGACTCTTCTCAAAACATGCTTATAAATACAAAGTGATGCAGTAGGGTTAAGAGAGCAGGGTTTTTAGAGTTCTTCTCCAGCAAAATTTCATCTTTACACATTGAGAGAGAGAGTTAGACTAGGGTTTTATCCTTTGTAATTCTCCGTAGCATTAGAGGAAAATTGAAGGAAGAAGAAGATTTCTATACAGTCATAGAGTTTTTGTTATTATTTGTTTATTACTTTCATGAGTTCTTTAGTTGATTTTTATATTATGAGTAGCTAAATTTGTAGACTAAGGCTATGCTTTGGCCGAATAATGATTTTTGAGTTATAAAATTATTTCTCGCAAGAATGATTTATATTGTTTTGTGTTATAATCTTGTTCTCAATGCTTAGTGTGTCTGGCCAACATATATAAAATCTTATGCTTAATTTATTTGTTCGGGAGAAAGTAAATTAAGGTGCAAAAAGGATTACTAACATCTTCTAAGTTCGGTGTACAACGCCGGATGCTGTTAGCTGGGTTTATTTGGAGGGAAAAATCTGAATAAATTTGGGAAAAATTCTAGTGTTTAATACATGCAGTAGAGATTGCTACAACCAATCTAGTATAGTTTATTATGAGCATGGGATCCTCGTGATAATAATATTAAGGAATTTTCTACTTTAGCAATATTTATCTAGAATTCGAGAATACTGGTAAATTATTGTTACTGATAAATCTGAATAAACTTACACAAGACCCGCTGTTCGGCCCGAATCGATGGACGAAATGGGCTAAAACAACGTGTGCCAGTTTGGGGTTCGCACGTATCCAACACGCGCAGCTTGCAGTCTGGGCCAGAGGGTCGGGCAGCCCAAGACCGATCCAGTTTTTCGATGTAATTAAAATTTTAATATTTTAATATTTCTGAAAATTAGATTTTTGGAAATTAAAATTATTTTTGGAATTTTATAATTTTGGAAATTATTATTTTTCCTTGGAAAATATTTTTTGTGAAAAATCCAAATTATCCCAAATAAATTACAATTAATTTTGAATAAGAGGTAGGTCAATTTTGGATATCGCATATTATATTTTATGTGATAGGATGAATCACAAGCCTAGTCTAGTTTTTGGTTTTTTTTGTATGTAATTTCGATGGGTTGTAAAAATAGCCGGTTTGGCTTTTATTTTTCTGTCATTAGATTAGTAGAATATAATTAGATTATAGTCTATGTAACAAAGAGAGAAGACGAAGTCCAATCGAAGACTATGTATGCAATGGCGATCCATTGTAATAGTTAGGTTAGTTTTATTTCCTGAAAGTCCAGCCCACTTTGGCTCAGTGGGTTGATTAAGTTAGAGCTCGAGGTGGTTCATCCTAATTTACTGCTTTGTGGATGATTTATTTTTTTGTCTATATATATGTGATGTGTTTGGAATGCATGCATAGGATAGAAAACTAAACAAGATAATTGTAATCTGTTGAGACCACCATTTTATGCAATTCCTAAGAAATATTAGGCCTATATGGAATTGAAATTAGATTTCTCTTCCATGCCTTCCATCATAAGTGGCAACATGTGAAACGCCGTTGAGACCAGGTGAATCACTCATATAATTGGCGATTAACTTAGTCGAGATAAGCTGTGATTGTCACTAAGCATAGAGATGCTCTGTGGGATCTAATCACTCATTGCACACTTATATAATTGGGGCAATAAATTGAGAGGATTGACCATTGAATATTTGATGGTTTTGGCCTAACGTTGAGGTAACATATTGGACACTCATATAATTAGGCCATATGTAAAAGATGAGGTAAAACAATCTTGAGAACCATCCAAAGAGGTGGAAGGTTGGAGGAGGCTACTATTTAAATGGATCAAACACACTCATATAATTGGAGTGACTTGATTAATTTAAATAGATCTCAAGCCCACTAAGGGAAATTAATTTTTCCTCTAAAATCTATTTAGAGGGTGGTGGATTTTAGAAAACTAGTGGGAGACTTGTATAATTAAAGACCAAATTGTATAAGGACTTTATTTTAGAATGCATGCTAATATATCTGCCTCGAAACCTTTGTAGATCACTAAGTGAAAATGGCTAAGAATCCACTATATGTTATTCTTGAAACCAACAAGTTAACTAAGCCTAATTATGCCGACTGGATGAGAAACCTAAAAATTGTCCTTCAACCAGACCAGAGGGAGTACATCCTGACGGCTGAATAGCCGGGAATAACTCCTGAGAGCACTGATGAAGATAGGGAGTATGCTAAGTTGTGGTTTGAGGACAATATCCAAGTGCGATGTCTCGTTATGACTTCAATGTGTAACGAATTACAAAAGCAACATGAAAAGATGACACTTGCAAAGGATATTGTTACTTACCTAGAAGAGCTGTACGGAACTAGGACTAGCAGGGAGAGATATGCTATCTCCAAAGAGTTGTTTGGGGCAAAGAGGGGTCGGCCATCGGGGATCACGTCCTCAAGATGATCTGATTGATCATTAAGTTGAGTGACTTGGACGTGGAACTCGATGGTGACTTATGTGTTGATCTGGTGCTACAATCTCTTCCTAGGTCCTATGACTAATTTTTCATAATTTCAACATGAACAACTTGAATGCCTCACTCCCTGAGTTGTTAAACATGTTGATAACTTCTTAAAGCACCATCAAGAAAGAAAATCCTATGCTACTTGTGAGTTCTTCATAGAAATCCAAGAAAGGAAAGAAGAAGAAAAACAAGACCAAAGAGCTTAAAGAAACTGGTGGTGTGAAGAAGACAAAGAAAGGTAAGAAAGCTAAGTCGGATGATTGCTTCAATTGTGGGAAGTGTGGGCACAGGAAGAAGGACTACAAGGAGCCACCAAAGGCTCAACGTATGTTCTTTGTTGAAGTTAACATTAGTGTTAACACTGCTTCTTGGATACTTGACACTGGGTGTGGTATTCATCTTTGCAATAATATGAAGGGGATGGTAAGAAGCAAGGGGCTAATTAAAGGATTGATGACCCTAAGGATGGGAAATGGAGCAATGGTTGTTGTGAAGGCCATAAGGATCGTCCACCTAGCTTTAGGGAGCAATGGAAAAAATTGGTAGAAATTGTTAGAGTATATGTCCTCAAATGCCATAAAGAGGATAGGTTTATAAGGCATTGACTTGTAACTAAATAATACCTTTTCGTTATATATAAGGCATTATCTTGTTGTTTTCTTATAGGCATTTGTAAGGTGTTAATAAACAACGTAAAGTCCTTGATAATGAGGCAAACCTTCTACTTCCTATGGGTTAGGAAGAAAGGCACTAGAAGGGTTTGATCCTTATTATCTAGATAAGGTTTGCAACTCTAAGAGAGTTTTGACTGGACATCAATACAAGACAAAGACTCGTATGATGTAAGCTTTGACAGAGAAAGTGCCAGTCAAACACTATGGGAATGATAGTGGGAACTTATGTAATAGACATATCAGTTGCACTGATATGTTCGAACACGGCTCGCATCGATTTCCGCACATGGGTATTCACTCACTGACAATCAATGATAAAATTGATAAGTTGTGATAGGTACGCGTGAACCTTAGACCTGAGGAATCGAGTTGAAGATGTACTTGTGACATCAAGTCTGTCATTAGAGTAATTTGATCCAATTCATCCTTTGGTGGGATCGAGCTTGAAGTGCGACTTGATGGGCAAATAGCATTCTTAACTGATTAGCAAAATGAGATTTATTCTCTCTTAAGTGATTGAGCTAAATATCCTATGCAGTCAAGAATGAGTGATGTTAAAAGTCTTTGGCCAAAGCATAAAGAGATACTCATGTTAGACACGAATGTATACGCATTGACCTCGATTCATTATGAGCTAAGCATATGGTCAAGTCATGTGAGTTTGACGTATACCATGACTCTCACTTGACTGGGATATAAGAATAAAAGGTTTATACTCGTACTGTATTCACAGAGTATAAGGTTTGGAATGATCCTATTCCTTCATTCTCAATTGGGATACGATGTGAGTCACATGACTGGTTAGGTGTTACTCACATCCTTTTGGTTTCCTCTCAATTGCCTTTTGAGACGAACCTAATGAGTCGTGCTTAAAGGAAGTGCAAAAGCAAAAATCATGGAAAAGACTTAAGATAATTTTTCGGTATTGGATATCGTGAGTAATTAATTAATTAATCATTAGATGATTTTATTAATTAATTAAGTTAATGAACTAATTAATTCCTTAGGGAAATTTAATTATAAAATTAATATGGATTTAATTGATTATTTAATTAATTTATTTATTGGATAAATAATATTAATTATTTAACTAATTAAATATCAAAATAGGACTAAAGCCCGAAGGCTTTAAAAGCCTTAAAGTGGGCGTCCACATGAGGGGATTAGTAGCCTAGGTTATTATTTTCTATTATAGTATAAATATACTACTTAGTGAAAAATTAACCAAGTGATTAAGTCATAGCTTTCTCTCCAACTAAAAAACACTCCAACATCTCTCTCTCTCTCTCTCTTTAGCCAACCTCCAAGAGAAGAAATAAGGATTTTTCACTTTTGACTCTGGCGTTGCAATTTAGAGACAGCGAGGGATTTGCTATTCAAGAAGGGAGCTGGTTCAGAATTCAATATACACGAAGAACGGTAATTGAATTCGAAACCCAATTTAAATATGTGAAATCGAGATGCCACATGGGAGATTTTTCTTTCCACTGCGTTTTTATGTTTCAAAATCCCAACAGTGGTATTAGAGCCAATCTCTGATTTCCGTATTTAATTGATTACATGAGTATGTGATTTTCACGTTTTTGAAGCATGTTTTTTAATATGTTTTTTGTGATAGTAATCCATGATACTTTTGCGTTTAATTCATGTATGTTGTAGTATGATGACTTGTGAATTGAAAAATCTAATTTTTGTGAGAATCGGATCTGAAAAACCCCACAACGAGCGCAACGAGAACAACGTGCCCAGTCTGCGCGCTGGGGGCAGACAGCGCACGCTGTGCGCGCAGCAGGTCTTCTGCTGCGCCCATAGCGTGCACATATACACTCGCCGTTGTGCGCAGGTGCCGTGCGAGAAATAGCACGGTGCCAGGCCACCAGCGCACGGAAAGGCCGCAACCGTGCGCTGGGCCCACAGGGGCCTTCGTGGGCCCGGGTTCATGACCCCGATCTTAAAGGGTCGGGTTTTTTTTTCCTCAAGTCTAATTTTTTAAATAAATGGATTTTGGGCTATTTTAATTGTCCGGGTGAATTAAAAGGATGATGACCCGAATTTAATTAAATAAGCCCAAATTATTTTAATTAAAAATACAAATTTTTCAATAAATTAGTTTAAGGACTAATTAATTGAATTTAAATATGCCAATGATTGATAATTTATATTTGATGAAATCGAGCCCAAATTGTTTTTATTGAATATTATTTATTTAAATAAAATAATTAATTATTGATTCTTGGAGGATTTTTTAATTAAGTTATTTATTTAAATATAAAATTCTCACTAAATGGTTTATTATCATAAATGCCAATAAAATTTGGAATTTTATTGAGGAAATTAATTAGTTGGACTAATTAATTATTAACTTAATAACCAACATAAATGTTTCAAATAACACGAGCATGTATTATGTGATGATGACATTTATTCATGGGCTTAGCTTGCTTTCTTTTGATGGGTTGTAAGGGCCGAATTTGAGCCTGTTTATTTTATTTCTAGAATTATGTATAGGTTGTTAATTTTATCTCATGCAACAATAGAAATAGAATAGGCCTTCAAGAAGAGAGCAGTCCAAAAGAAGAGGAGGTTGGAGCCCAAGAAGATTAGCTAGGCTTTTCTTTTAATTTTATAATGGCCTATTGGCTTGGGCCCTCTAGATAAAGCCCATGGATAAATGTGTTGGTTTATTGCTTTTGATGCATGTTCATTAGTTGTATGAAGCATGTATGTTATCAATATGCGTGATATAAATATAATATGTGCAAAGTGAGACTTAGATAAATATTTAGAACATGAATTCTCCCAATTAAAAATTATACTAAGTTAGTAAGGGGTGTTAGGCATCCTTTTCCTCCACTAAACTTAATAGAGTTTAGATTTAAATCTAATATTTGGCATCTTCCCAGTAAGTAAGGGTCATATACCAAGATTTAATTCTAAAATTTTATTAAGTGCATTAGATGCCTTAATCGAGACATATTTCACCCCAAATATCGTTAAAAGGTTGTAAGGTGAAATTTAAATGTTAGATTATGAGGAGTTAGTGGGAATAAGGTTAGATGGTCCACAAAGTCTATAAATCGTTAAAGGGTTGCGGTTTTTGTGGGTTATGGGAAAAAGAAGATTGGACCGTCTATTGGATAGATTGATGTTGGACATCACTTTAATTAAGTAATGGACCAAATATCGTTAAAGGGTTGCCATTCATTGCATTAATTAAAGAACTCAATCCTCACTAAGAATCTATAAACAACGATCACTTCCGTTTTTCACAGTGGAAGTGTGAATCTCAAAAAATATAGTGGTAGCCAAGTTATAAGTCGAAGTCCTTGATTTTAAACTTGGTTTTAGTTTAGTTACATACATCTAATTAAGTCTGGTTTATTTTCTGCAGTTATTTGATTTATCTCTCTCAAAATAAAAATGACTATCGACCCACTTTCATGAAATTTTCTTTCCAAACATCAATTCGTAACAAAATTCGATAGAAAGGTCTATCATGTCTCCACCATTACTCTTGCATTCACACAAACTTCTCAAGAATTCACTTAATTTCGTAACTGCTATACTATTAATGCAACATCTAACTTAACATCATCCCTTTATATTTCCTCTATCATAAATAATAAATTAAAACGAGCAACATTTTATTATTAAGCACACACTTGTCTTTTGACGCGAATACAAACATTACTCATGAATGCACCCGGTTACTCAACAAGCGGATCATTTCATTCTGGACATACTTTGAATAGCCCTATTAGATTTCCAACACAGTAGCAGGTTTGGGCCGATAGATCCCAGACTAGATAGTCTTAGGTTACCAAGTTTGAAAACTCCTCAGGCTTAATCCCTTCAGTGTAGATAATCCCAGGCGCTATACTATATCTTCAACATTACGCAATTTACGCCTCAAGCTTTCCACCGAGGAATTTCATCCATTATTATTTTAAGTCACTATCAACCAGATTAACCTTGAGGAATTTGAAGGGATTTCAGCAAGTCAAAAGTCACATACAAAGTTATGCTAAATTACGAATTCACACGAATTTCTCTAAAAGCCTATACTTCAACAATCATAACAATTTAAACACTACTTAACTTCTCTATTGAATCTAGTTTATTTTTCAATCAACCACTGATGAAGGAAAATAATTTTTCACTACCTTACTTGGCTGCACAATAAAGAAATTTTGTTTTTTTTTTAACTCATAAAACAAATAACTAACCATTTCCCCCACACTTAAAATCTGCATTGTCCTCAATGCAACACAGAATGAAAATAAATAAAAAAAAATAAAAATGAACAAACGAAATTAAAAGAGATAGGGAAAAAGAAAGCAAATCTGATGGTGGTCGTTCAGCCACTCTTGGGTTGCCTCCCAAGCAACGCCTTTTTTTAAAGTCGTTGGCTCGACTTTGCAGCCTTTTAATCCAAGTAAGTTGGATTGATCAATGAAACTTCCTCTATTGTATGCTCTTGAAAACCTCCCTTCATAATCGAAAATCAGTCCCCGGCAACGGTGCCAAAATTTGGTACGTGTCGAATGCACCAAAATATAATTACTGTTCTCACAAGAATCTGTAGTACTTGTAAGTCCAAGTCGAACCCTAGAGACTGATTGATCAAATAACAAAGGGGGTTTTGAAGATTTAATTAACTAAAATTGTAGAAAATAAATGCTTGAAAATTCAATTAATGGAAAATACGATTCAAGAGAAATTCAACCCTTAATTCACACATTAATCATAGACACCTAAATTTCTATCCACTCATTGATTACTTAGCCAAGAATCTAAATAATCAGCTATCTAGATCCCTATAATCTTCCTTATATCATTAACCAAAGCCCAGCACCCGATTAAATTTTTATTATCAACTGACTCGGTATTAAGCAATCATAATCATGTTAATAATAGCATAACGAATTAGAAGCGACTAAGGATAAACAATAGTTTAAGCAAGCGCCAACTATTTAATTTACTCCAATGTTGCCCTTAGGTTATCAACGAAAATTGGGAACCTAATCATGAAAACCTAATTGCTACATGCACAAATCAAACATTACAATTACGGATTATGAAGATTTGTTAGCAAATAATTGACATATATAATCAACTAATATGCATCTTAGATAATCATATACACAATTGTAAGAATTGAAATCAAGAAACAAAAGATAATCAAACTGTGAATAGATTAAAATAAAAGCTTCGTGTCTCACAATGTATGAATTAATTGGAATTCTCTTGAATCGAAATAAAAACTTAGCTACTCATAATTGTAAGCATAAAACTTGAAAATACTATTTTTCTAACTCTCTTCTCTTTGTTTTCTTCTTGTTTTTTTTTTTTTTGTTCTACTTCAACTCTTGCAAGACATATATATAGGCAATGAAAAGATGACATAATCATAGAGAGAATATATTCTCTCTTCCTTTATCAAGACATGGAGAATATATTCTTCCCTTTAACATCAAAGCATGGAGAATATATTCTTCTCTTTAACATCAAAGCATGGAGAATATATTCTTCCCTTTAACACCAAAGCATGGAGAATACATTCTTCTCTTTAACATCAAATCATGGAAAATATATTCTTCCCTTTACATTCTGATTTGTCGCCTCTACTTCATCGAATCTGACTTTGACTCCTTCTAGACATTTGTAGCTTTATGTGTTAGCTTTCATTTACAACTGGCCTTGACTGAATCCAAGACACATAACTCTAGTTATGAATTTTTCACCAAAGCTGCGCATTCTAGTCCAGTCCAGAACAGAAATCTTCATTAAATTCTTCAACACTTTCGAGCCCTTTAACTTCCGAACTGGGTTTGGACTTCTGCATAAGAAATATAGGCCTTTGTCTTAGCTTTCCAACTAGATAAAATTCAATAGAAACTAATGTCTGTATCTCCAGATATATCAGTATTTCCGAAACATCGCCAAATCTGTCATTTTGATTGAAATTGATATTTTGCACTTCAAATCTTGCCCAAATCACAAAATGAGATAAAATCAGTTCCAATGGCCATATAATCACAATAAAATGCTAAAGATAGAGGTAATAAAATATATAAATATTGCACTTATCAATAACCCATAAAATATAAAGGTAAAACAAATAAACCTAAGTCCACGATCGGTGTTACAATCACATAAGACATGCTCACATCAATTAATACATGCTCGGAACATTTAATACATGCTCGCAATATTAAATCACTTAGTAGTTGCGACGCTCTACCCACTGTCTACTCTTATCTTCACCTCATCACTGCCCAACTTTTTTTCTCATGCCAGATCCTGATTCATACAACAAATGTGAACACTAGCTCGAGATCAAGAATCGATGACGTGGAAAAAATGGTCATAGAACAATAAGTTTCATAAACATAAAGTTCCATACCTTGTGCACCCTGACCCATGTTGGAACAGTTCCTTCTCCAGTGTCCTAGCTCACTACAATGTAAGCATCTATCTGTTTTCTTTGGCCCCTTGCACTTATGAATCACAGGAGCTTTCCCCTTGCCCTTATCGACACCACCCTGAGCTCCAAGTCCACCATCTTGCTTATTGGCTTTCTTCTTCTTATTCTTAGCCTTTTTAGGCCCAGAATAGATAACCCGTGCAGATTCGTTTCCCTTGGGCTTCAATTGAGATTGTACAGTTGTTAATTTATTCACTTGCCCAGCTAAATTGCATTTAATCTCCTTGCAATTGAAGTTCATGACAAATTGGGAAAAGGAATCAGAAAGAGACTGCAAAATAAGATCTATTTGAAGTTGTGGGTTCATTATAAAATCAAGAGCCTCCAATCTCTCAATCCACATGATCGTCTTGAGGACATGATCCATATATTTTTCACCCTATCTCATTTTGGCTCCGAAGAGCTCTTTAGATATTTCATATCTTGCAGTGCGACTGTGCTCACCCTATAGCTCGAACAAGTATGCTAAGATAGCCCTCGCAATGGTCATCTTTTCGTGAGATCTCTATGTTAGGTATATGCCCTAGATGCCAATGAGGACAAATAGATTATATAGGGTATCCAATTATGTTGTAAGAAACTTATATTCCATAAGGGGCGAAGAGTCAACCTTGATACACATGGACTATTTGTTCAATACTTATTAATGCCATGAAGTTTTATATGAACATAAGAATAAATGCCATTATTTATTATAAGTTCGTACAACATAATTTGATACCCTATGCAATCTATTTGTCCTCATTGGCATCTAGGGTATATACCTAACAATCTCCCACTTGCACTTAATGCCAGTTGCTATAGTATATAATACCCATCTTCTCAAGATGTCGCTCTAGCACCGCCTACGCCAATGGCTTAATGAGTGGGTCAGCCACGTTGTCTGCTGAGGTCCAGTGAGGACATTTTTCTCAAGCATTGTTGATAGTGGGTTATTAACCATTTTGATAGAGATATAAATGACTACATAAAATAAACCAAGATTTTATTAGATAATTATGTTGTACCCAAGTAAAATTAGGACTTTAATTTGACTTGGCTTCGACTACATTTTTTTGAACCAATGCACTCCCACTGCAATGAACGAAAATCTCATTGGACAGATTTCGTAGTGAGTGATTGAGTTCTTCAAAATTTTCAATGAGTTGCAATCTGTAACGATATATGGCTCATTGGAATTTTGAAGTGTCGTGCCTCGCCAATCAGTCCAACTGATAGCTCAATCTCACTTTTGAATAATGGATCAATTAACCTCAGCCTGTAATGAAATATTGGTGGTGATTCATCTAAGTACATTCCCATAAACTCCTATCGATCTAACAGTTGAATCTTTTCTTGCAACCTGTAACGGTATATGGGATGAGATTTGCTTCGAACGATAACATCAAATGCACTTATAGAGATTTGAATTATGAATTAGTGCATAACTCCCATTAGTCGGGACGATGCTATGCACAACTCATAATTCTATCTCTCAAAGTTTGATGGAGAGCCAGGATATCCAATACCCTTTTCATACTTAGTATATTTAGTTGGAGAGAATTTGTTAATTTCTTTAAGGTCTCACTTTGCACATTAATTTATTAAGTGCATATGTGGAATTAATCAAAGCCATGCAATAATAGAAAAACCTAATTATTCTATCAACATGCATTCCATGGACATTCTAAATTGATATAAGCCAATACACCAATCAGCGGGATAGGGGCCTATATCAAATCTAATCTTGATAGGCTCCGGGCTCCAAGCTCTAGGAAGGTCCTACTTCTAATTACATAACTTAGAAGCACCCTGATAAGAGGCATTTTTACGTGTTTTTAAGCCCCTTTGCGTTTATGTCTTAGGTTCATTTATCGCTTGATTCTTGCCACATGTGCGTTTAATTCGTGCATTAAGTGATTTCAGGTCTTAAATGGATACAATCAAAGAACGGGATGAAAAATGACGTATAAAACAAGTTTAGGCCAAATTTCTATGCACCCCTACGCCTAGGCGCCATCTTGCCCACGCCCGGGCGCCGTTTCAGCACCACTTTCCACGTTCGAGCGATATTTTCGTATTTTTAGAGACCGAATTGGATGAAGTTTCCTTCTACAAAGTTGTAGAACTATGTGTTAGCTTCAAATGAGGACTTGAATCATCCAAATCGAAGTTTTGTGGAGAGAGTTATGAAGGAAATACAATTGCTGCGCAAGACAGAGGCAAATACTCCCAACATTCTGATTTGGGCGCCCGAGCGCCGTAAAACCCGCGCCTAGGCGCGCCCACATCCGAGATTTGATTCCTTTCAGCCAAAAGATCATCATTTGATGGGGGAATGGAACATTTAAAGCCAAGAGGTCATCACATGTATGGGGGGGATGTCATAAGTATGTTTCTTACTAGATCTACTTTTGGGAATTTTATACTACTCACTTTAAGAGTAGTGGAGGGGACACTAGGGGGGACATACACATGAGGGGCTGATTTGTGGTGGTCTTCTTAAGGGATCCTAGGGGGCAATTGACCGATGATCTTGGAGAGAAAGGGAGAGAGAGGCATTGGATCCATCACTTTTCACTCATCATCATTCATCACCATATTTCTTCATCACTTTTGGAGGGGAACAAAGAGGGAGGAGCTAAGGATTGAAGATCAAGAGCAAAGATCCATCATCAATCAATTGAGGGAGTTTTAATTATTTGCATTTACATGTTTATTTCCATGAGTATGTATATGTTTGTATTAGATTTTCTTAAGGCTTTGATGAGAGGCTAATATTGTAGAACTAAGGCCATGTGAAGGCCAAATTTATGAATCAATATATGTGAAGTTGCTCTTTGTATTAATTCTCCTATTGCTTTGTGTGTTAATTCTATGCTTTTATTCCAATCATGTGTTTGATCACCATATGCTTGCTATCTTGCCTAATCTAGTTGTTCGAGAGAAAATAGATTAGGGTGCAAGAGAATTAACACATCATCCGAAACAAATGAGGGATTGCCCTAGAAATAGGTAAAGATTCCCGGGTGTTGTTAGCCGGATTCGTTCGGGGAAGCTCTAGAACGTTAATGCGTGATTTTTGATTAGATTCTCGGATAGACATATTTAGAGAACCGTCAATTAATCATAGGATTATTATGTGCCGAGACATCGGGTAATGGTTAATTTAGGAGTTTCCACCAAAGCAATAGGAGTCTAATAATTCGAAGAGTAGTTCATATATATTGACGAGTAGATTTGGTTGTAGCATGTGCCTTAGTCATTTTATCATACGTGAGATTTAATTCATAGCTTGTTCCCTCCTTTGATCTTTCGTTTACTTAATTGTTTTCCTCTTGCACTTTACTTTAATTATCTTATCTTTATCGAAAATCATAAACTAGAATTCAAGTCTCCGTGGTTCGACAACCCGGACTTTTAGTCCACTTTATTACTACCACGACTAGTACACTTGCTATCAAAGCACGTTAAGTATTAGCGTGTCAAGTTTTTGGCGCCGTTGCCGGGGACTTGTTTATTTTAGTTTACATTTTTAATAATTCTTAGTTTTCGTTCATTTCTTGATTTTCTTTTATTTTCGTGATTAGTCTAATTTTGTTCTTGTATTTAATTGTTAGGTTCTTGAGGTGCATGACCCGCTCCTCAAGCAAGCCTCTATACGAGTTGGAGCCCGAAATTGAAAGAGTTCTTAGGACTAGTAGGCGAGCAAGAGAAATGGCCAATAATCTCAACCAAAACCCAAATGGAAATTTCCCGGACATGAACTCACCGGAAACTAGGGAGTGGTTACAAGGTGTTCTACAAGCCATGCAAGCGGTACCTCCTCCACAACTCCCGTCGGTTCGGGGTAGCTTACCACCTAGGGTCCATACCATTCCGGGGCCCGTAGTCGTGCCTAATTTCGTCACACCAAACTACCACATTCCGGCTCACATTTTTAATATGGTGCAAGGAGATCCTTTCTATGGAGAACCACACGAATCACCACACGCTCATTTGGAAACCATAGATGAGGCTCTTGTGACCATTCAATATCACCCACGTGATCTTGATGCGATTCGTCTAAGAGTCTTCCATTTCTCATTGAAGGATAGGGCGACAACATGGTACAAATCCTTACCTCCACAATCTATTACAACATGGAGTGAGTTGGTCGATGCCTTTTTAAATAAATTCTTTCCACCCTCAAAAATAAATGAGCTACGGAGTAATATAAAAGGGTTTAGGCAACGAAGCAATGAATCTTTAGCCGAGGCTTGGGCTAGATATAAGGGCATGCTCCGTAAATGTCCCGATCATAATTTTGGGTTGAATGAACAAGTACTCCATTTCTATGATGGGGTTAGGTCACGTATTCGGCATAGACTCAACGCGGGTGCGGGAGGAGATCTCCTTGGGTTAGATTGTCAAAGTGTATGGGACAAAGTCGAACAGTTGGCCCGAGAAGACGAGCTTTACCCCGACGATGAAGAGGCCTCATCCTCTAAAAAGGTTGCTTGTATTGAGGAAGTAGTTGAGGAAGTAGTACTCTTGGAACCGGAGGTTGGCAATGTTAATTATGTGGGGAATCAAAATAAACCTCGGGTGAACTTTCATATACCCGAGAATTTTCCAAAAAGGCCCAACCCCGCACAGAACGCACAACCGGGGATCTATCAAGCTCCACGACCACCCTTCAATAACCCACCCCCGAGGCAAGGCAATTTCAATGGACAAGGTCAAGGTCAAGTGCAAATGCGACCTCCCACAATCGATGAGAAACTGGATGCTCACATGAAAAAGTCCGATACATCTTTCAACGAACTTCGGAATATGATAAAGGATATGTGTATGGAGATGAAGGATTTGCGAACACAAGTAGGGCAACTTTCTAATGCGGTTAACGGTAGAGCCCCGGGGACTCTCCCAAGCGACACGGAAAAGAACCCGAAGGCCCAATGCAATGCCATAGCCTTGAGAAGTGGCAAACAATTGGAAAATGACACTGCCAGCACATCCGCGCCCGAGCGCCCAGATATGCGCGCCCAGGCGCCAGAAGATCCGCGCCTAGGCGCCGATACACGCGCCCAGGCGCCGCCCACTGTTTTTGTGCCAGCAGATCCGCGCCTAGGCGCCAATACACGCGCCCAGGCGCCAACCACAAACCTGCCATATGCAAACTCTCTGCATCCCGCGCCCGAGCGCCCAGATATGCGCGCCCAGGCGCCAGAAGATCCGCGCCTAGGCGCCGATACACGCGCCCAGGCGCTGCCCACTGCTTCGGTAGGTTTTCATCCGTCTAATCCAACGCTTTCTCCCCCTATCGAAGTTCGTCTCCCCTTCCCAAATGCTCACAAAAAGAAGAAAAAGGAGATGGATCCGAGCTTTCTTCGAATTTTGGCAATCCTTCGGGAAGTGAGAATTAATATTCCGTTTATTGACGCCATCCTCCAAATGCCGAATTATGTGAAGTTCTTCAAGGACATACTCTCCAACAAGCAGAAGTGGGAAGAGAATGAGACGGTGTGCCTCACGGAAGAATGCTCCGCCGTATTACTCAATAAATTGCCAACTAAGCTCTAAGATCCCGGGAGTCTCACAATCCCATGCACAATTGGATCCTTATCATTCAAGAAGGTGTTATGTGACTCGGGGGCCAGCATCAATCTTCTTCCATACTCACTATTTAAAAAGCTAGGCCTTGGAAATCCCAAGCCGACCTCAATGAGCCTTCAACTAGCCGACCGATCGATCAAGAGGCCCAAGGGGATAATCGAAGACGTTATTGTCCAAGTCGACAAGTTTTATTTTCCCGTTGATTTCGTAGTACTCGACATGGAAGAGGATGTGGAAGTACCATTAATCCTAGGGAGACCATTCCTAGCCACGGGTAAGGCGGTAATTGACATTGCTAATGGTAAGCTTACCTTGAATGTGGGCGATGACAAAGTTACCTTTGATGTTTACAAAGTCCTTAAACATCCTTTTGATCATGACTCGTGTTATCGAATTGATACATTTGACCATTTGATTGTTGAGTATTTACAGGACAATACAATTGAAAATTCTCTCGAACAGAGTCTTATGAAATCCATGCAAGTGGACTCGGAGAAAGATGATCTAGTGGAAAAGGTTCTAAGCTTAGAGTACAAATCTTCCTCTCATTCGGGAGGATTCATCAAAGTTGATAGATCATTGTCAGGATCACCTCGCCCATCTATTGAAGAACCCCCCTCTCTCGAACTCAAACCCCTCCCCTCCCACCTTAAATATGTGTACCTGAACGATGACGAGACACTCCCATTGATCATTTCCTCATCTCTTTCAGGATCACAAGAAGAGCAATTAATGACGGTGTTGAGATCTCACAAACGGGCTTTTGGGTGGAAACTTGCGGACATCAAAGGCATTAGTCCAGCGATATGTATGCACAAAATACTTATGGAGGACTCCACCAAGCCTACACGCCAACCCCAAAGGAGATCAAACCCACAAATCCAAGAGGTAGTCAAGAAGGAAGTGATTAAACTGCTCGACTCAGGTATAATCTATCCTATTTCTGATAGTGCGTGGGTGAGCCCTACCCAAGTGGTGCCTAAGAAAGGGGGAATAACGGTAATTGAGAATGCGAATAATGAGCTTATCCCAACTCGTATAATTAGTGGGTGGCGTGTATGTATAGATTACCGTAAGTTGAATGATGCCACACGTAAGGATCATTTCCCCCTCCCCTTTATTGACCAAATGCTTGAACGATTAGCCGGGCATGATTTCTATTGTTTTCTAGATGGTTACTCCGGCTATAATCAAATTGCCATAGATCCTGAGGACCAAGAGAAAACCACTTTCACTTGTCCTTATGGCACATTTGCTTATAGAAGGATGCCATTTGGCTTGTGTAATGCCCCGGCCACTTTTCAAAGATGCATGATGGCTATTTTTCATGATATGGTTGAAGATTTCCTTGAAATTTTTATGGATGACTTTTCTGTTTTCGGAACAACTTTTGATATTTGTCTTGCTCATCTAAATGTTGTGCTTAAACGTTGTGAAGAAACCAACCTTGTTTTGAATTGGGAAAAATGCCATTTAATGGTCCGAGAGGGGATTGTACTTGGCCACAAGATCTCTCAAAAAGGGATCGAAGTGGACCAAGCCAAGATTGAGGTCATTGAAAAACTTCCCCCACCCACATCGGTAAAAGCTGTTAGGAGTTTTCTCGGGCATGCTGGTTTCTATAGGCGATTCATCTTGAATTTCTCTAAAATTGCGAAACCGTTGTCTAATTTGCTTGTTAAAGATGCACCTTTTGATTTCAATTCTTCTTGTATGCAGGCCTTTCTTGATTTGAAGGAACGCCTAGTTTCCGCCCCTATCATGTCATCCCCCGATTGGAGCTTACCATTCGAATTGATGTGTGATGCGAGTGACACCGCGGTTGGAGCGGTCCTTGGCCAAAGGAAGGAAAAGGTATTTCGAACCATTTACTATGCTAGTAAAACTCTTAACGACGCACAATTGAATTATGCCACCACGGAAAAAGAATTACTCGCCATAGTCTTTGCATTCGATAAATTCCACTCTTACCTCGTGCTAAACAAAGTGATAGTTTACACCGATCATTCGACTTTAAAATATTTGCTTGCCAAGAAAGATGCTAAACCAAGACTCCTTAGGTGGATTTTGTTACTCCAAGAATTTGATTTAGAGATAAAAGACAAGAAAGGCACCGAAAATGTAGTAGCCGACCACCTCTCACGATTAGAGCTAGTGAATGATCCGTTAGATGAGACACCAATTCGTGAGGAATTCCCAGATGAACACCTCCTTGCTATTTCTGAAAAAATTTCACCTTGGTATGCTAACTTTGCCAATTACATTGTCACGGGCCGTCTTCCCCCGGATATCACTTTTCATCAAAAGAAGAAATTTCTATCTGATGTAAAGCAATATCTTTGGGACGAACCCTTTTTATTCAAAGTTTGTGCAGATGGTTTAATTCGACGTTGCATACCCGAAACGGACGTGCATGCTATCCTATCTCATTGTCATGATATGGCGGTAGGTGGCCATTTTGGGCCTTCCAAAACGGTAGCTAAGATCCTCCAATCAGGTTTCTTCTGGCCTACTCTTGTTAAAGATGCACATCATTATGTCAAATCTTGTGATCGCTGTCAACGAATGGGGAACATCTCTAAACATCATGAAACGCCCTTAAATAGCATGTTAGAGTGTGAGTTGTTTGATGTATGGGGTGTGGATTTCATGGGCCCTTTCCCCAGTTCTTGTTCAAATAAATATATCCTCGTTGCGGTAGACTATGTCTCCAAATGGGTGGAAGCCGTGGCCTTGCCTACTAATGATGCTCGGGTTGTCACTCGTTTTCTGAAGAAACATATTTTTACTCGATTTGGAACTCCCCGAGCCATCATTAGTGACGGGGGCACCCACTTCTGCAACAGGCAGTTTGAACTTTTATTGACCAAGTACGGGGTGAAGCATAAAATTTCGACCCCATACCACCCACAAACTAGTGGCCAAGTGGAGGTCTCGAATAGGGAGATTAAGCGTATTTTAGAAAAAACGGTCAATGCATCAAGAAAGGATTGGTCCCTTAAATTGGATGATGCTCTTTGGGCTTATCGGACCGCCTATAAAACCCCAATTGGCATGTCCCCGTATCGTCTTGTTTTTGGTAAAGCATGTCACTTGCCCGTTGAACTCGAGCATCGTGCTTATTGGGCCATTAAGTTTCTAAATTTTGACTCTCAAAGTGTAGGTACACAACGTTTGCTACAACTCAACGAACTCGAAGAATGGCGTCATCTTGCCTATGAGAACGCAAAACTCTATAAGGAGCGGACCAAAATGTGGCATGACAAACATATTCTCCCCCGGGAATTCCACAAGGGAGAGCGGGTGTTGCTATACAACTCTCGACTCCGACTCTTCCCCGGGAAGCTTAAGTCTCGATGGTCGGGACCATTTTTGATTTCCCAGGTCTATCCATCCGGCGCCGTCGAACTTACAACAGATAAAGGACATACTTTCTTGGTCAACGCTCAACGTCTAAAACCTTACTTAGGGATGGATGGGCCAAGAGACAAAGAGTCCTTCATCCTCGCGGACCCTTCGTGATTCTTCGCTTTCAGTCGAGCTAATGACTCTAAACTAGCGCTTCTTGGGAGGCAACCCATGTTTTCTTTCCGTTTCCTTTTCTTTTTCCCTTATTATTCCGTTTGTTGCTTTATTTTCTAACCTTACATCTTTGTTAGTTTGTGTTTTAAGTGTTTTGTCTCTTCCCTTTTGAAACAGGAAATGAAATTCGTTACAAAACTATTCAGAATCCCGCGCCCAAGCGCCGAGAAATCAGGCGCCTAGGCGCCCGACTCTGAAACGGGCGCCCAAGCGCCGAGAAATCAGGCGCCTAGGTGCCCGACTCTGAAACGGGCGCCCAAGCGCCGAGAAATCAGGCGCCTAGGTGCCCGACTCTGAAACGGGCGCCCAAGCGCCGAGAAATCAGGCGCCTAGGCGCCCGACTCTGAAACGGGCGCCCAAGCGCCGAGAAATCAGGCGCCCGACTCTGAAAGGGGCGCCCAGGCGCCGAGAAACGCCCGCCTAGGCGCCCGCATTACCAACCAAAGGACTCGAGGTAAGTTGTATCGCGCGCCTAGGCGCCCGATTCTGAATCTAAAAATATATGGGTAAAAAAAAGGTCAAAATTCCCCAAAATCTTCACAACTCCTCTCCCACTCGAATTCCGGCGATTTCCTCAACATTTCCGGCCATTTCCACCGGATTTCACCGCCACTTCCGTCAACATCATTCGTTGCACAAGAGGCTCGTCTTTCACATCGACTCGGTGCGAAAATTTTGGGGATAAAAGTTTTTTTGTCAAAAGCCCGAGGCCATTCATCTTCCTTGGGTTCTGGAATTCTTCAGCTCCGGGGTTTATGATGAGATTGAGACACGAGGATGGCTGGGGACTACCCTTTTGGTCCGGGGCAAACATGTCAATTATGAGTTGAGACAGATTAGGGAGAGCATAGGCACCCCGACCCCTCAGACATGCGAGTTCACCGCTCTTTACAATTCAGGGCGCCTCCGAGTTAGCCTGTCGGATATTTTGCAGGTTATTGGCCGAGAGGGGTGGGAATGGGTACCCGGAGAAGCTCATGTCCCCCGTAGGGCTCTATTACCCGAGGCTGCTTTCTGGCTCGACTTCATCAGATTCAATTTAATGCCGAGTACCAATCGATCAGAGGCAAACAAGGAACGGGCCACCCTCATCTACGCTATTATGTCCAAGAAAGCTGTGGACTTTGCCCGGGTAATCCACAAGTCTTTGACGGACCACTTTAGAAAGTTGAAGAATGAGTTAGGGCCATTGATTAACAAAGAATTGGCTAAGCAAAAGGGAGAAGGTCCCACTCGGAAGATTCCCATCATTCTCCCGTCACTGATCACAGCTTTATGCAAGGCGGCTAAGGTTCCCACATTTCCTTTGGAGCGTACTGAGCTTCCTGGTTCTTATCTCACCGTGGTAGATGACGACTCCCAGGCTCCTCCACCACCAGCTACTTCAAAGAGGCCTCGCCCATCTTCATCCCAGTCTACTAGCTCCCCACAGTTTCCACCTATGGATGCCGCCGCCATTAGACAATTAAAGGATGAATTGAGGGAGGAGTTGCGAGATGAGATGAGGGTGGTCATGTCCGACACTTGTGCTTATTTCCGTCAGCTTTTTGTAGAGCATGATGCGTTTGTCGGTTGGGGGCCGTTTGATTATTCTGCTCCTCCACCTTACCCGCACCCCCCGCCTCAGCAGCCCGCAGATATGCACGAGTCAGGTGCTCTCGTTCCTGACGGAGGTGATGATGAGGCTCATAATGATGAGGGTAGCCCGTTGATTGATTTGGATGATCTAGGCGGCGAGGATGAGGATTACATTGACCGTTTTGGCACCTCTGATTAGGCTTATCTTGTTTTATTTCCATGCATGTTTCTTTTTATTTTTTTTTGGATATCTTTTGTTGGGATGTTTGATATTTTATGTTTGATGTTTGGATGTTTGATGTTTTCCTCCCATGCATGTTTCTCATTTTTTTTTTATCTCGTTTTGTTTTATTCTATTCTATCCAATGTTTGATGCTCTGTATGTCTAGCATTTGTTTACCTATGTAGTGATCGACACAGTGATTGCCATCCGTGGACTTGATTACCTTAAGTGGACTCGGGTTTGCTTTTCAGCTTCCCTATGGTGACGTGTACTTTGCCCTTTTCTTTTTCAAACATTGGGGACAATGTTCATGATAAGTGTGGGGGGTATACTAGATCCATTATAGTCATGCTTGATTCATGTTTTACATATTTCGGTCCAAGTTTGGTCAAGTTTGGGGGGTGCTGTACCTCTACATGTGAAATGTGTGCAATTTTAATTTATTTTTTTTTGATAGAATTTCAACCCTTCACTTGAGGCATTGAGCATGGTTAATTTGAATACATGGTATGTTTTCTCTATCAATTTGGTTTTTAATGGCTATACACATCGTTCCTTGCTTATGGGATCCTAACTAGACTAGATTAACCTTAAGATGATTCACATATGCACCTAAATCGAAGGTAGAGGAGTTGAGTGGGCAATCATTTTGAAACACTTAAAGGCTTGATCCCGGAAATATCAACTTAGAATTTTCACATGTGTTATGAGTTGAGAACGTTAACTTCGTGTGCTTAATAATAATAAAAAGAGGTTGAACATTGGTATGACTGAAAAAAGTCAGGCTTAATAGATACTGGGGGCGAAGAGCACCATGCCTAGAATACTGTACTATTTTGCTAATTTGAGCTAAGCTCAAGCCAATGTAAGTGTTAAGTGAATAAGGACCTAGTTTGATTTTGTGGCCTTTGACACTCGAGTGATTAAGCCCTTAGGAATGTCTCCACATTTGATACCCTAAAGCCATCTGGTTTAGGAGTTATTGGCCTAAAACTCGTTACACGGGTGTCATAGAAAGCCTAAGAGGATCAAACATTGCACATGGTCTAGCCTCTAATGTTTCGAGTTGAAAGTGCATAAGATAAATCCGAAAGTGGAATGAAGTGATAAATTTTTAAGTGGCTATGAAGTTGTATTCAATTCTCGTACCATGTGAATAATCAAAAGTTGATAAATATGGGGTTAATGTTTGAAAAGTGGTAAGAATGCCACTTGACTATAATACTTGAGATTTATTACACTACACCCTTAGGATGATCTTTTCAATGTTAAGGCGTAACATGAGCAAATGTGTGATGTGTATATATTTGTAATATGAGCTTAAACAGATGAATTCATACCATTGTGTGCTATTAATCATTGTAATTTACATTGAGTGATCGGGGTTGAAAATCTTTCGATTTTGTGGGTATATCGTCTGCAAACCCTCACGAGACTATAACTCGTCCTTTGAGGTAACTCAAAGGTTCAAAGGCTTGTTGCATTCGCTAAATGCAACCGTTTACTCCACGAAAGTGAGTTAGGTAGTTTTCTTTTTGTTTCTCTCTTTGATTGATGATGTTTCCTTATCTTAGAACTCTTATTGCTCGAGGACGAGCAATTGATAAGTGTGGGGGTGTTGATAAGAGGCATTTTTACGTGTTTTTAAGCCCCTTTGCGTTTATGTCTTAGGTTCATTTATCGCTTGATTCTTGCCACATATGCGTTTAATTCGTGCATTAAGTGATTTCAGGTCTTAAATGGATACAATCAAAGAACGGGATGAAAAATGACGTATAAAACAAGTTTAGGCCAAATTTCTATGCACCCCTACGCCTAGGCGCCATCTTGCCCACGCCCGGGCGCCGTTTCAGCACCACTTTCCACGTTCGAGCGATATTTTCGTATTTTTAGAGACCGAATTGGATGAAGTTTCCTTCTACAAAGTTGTAGAACTATGTGTTAGCTTCAAATGAGGACTTGAATCATCCAAATCGGAGTTTTTTGGAGAGAGTTATGAAGGAAATACAATTGCTGCGCAAGACAGAGGCAAATACTCCCAACATTCTGATTTGGGCGCCCGAGCGCCGTAAAACCCGCGCCTAGGCGCGCCCACATCCGAGATTTGATTCCTTTCAGCCAAAAGATCATCATTTGATGGGGGAATGGAACATTTAAAGCCAAGAGGTCATCACATGTATGGGGGGGATGTCATAAGTATGTTTCTTACTAGATCTACTTTTGGGAATTTTATACTACTCACTTTAAGAGTAGTGGAGGGGACACTAGGGGGGACATACACATGAGGGGCTGATTTGTGGTGGTCTTCTTAAGGGATCCTAGGGGGCAATTGACCGATGATCTTGGAGAGAAAGGGAGAGAGAGGCATTGGATCCATCACTTTTCACTCATCATCATTCATCACCATATTTCTTCATCACTTTTGGAGGGGAACAAAGAGGGAGGAGCTAAGGATTGAAGATCAAGAGCAAAGATCCATCATCAATCAATTGAGGGAGTTTTAATTATTTGCATTTACATGTTTATTTCCATGAGTATGTATATGTTTGTATTAGATTTTCTTAAGGCTTTGATGAGAGGCTAATATTGTAGAACTAAGGCCATGTGAAGGCCAAATTTATGAATCAATATATGTGAAGTTGCTCTTTGTATTAATTCTCCTATTGCTTTGTGTGTTAATTCTATGCTTTTATTCCAATCATGTGTTTGATCACCATATGCTTGCTATCTTGCCTAATCTAGTTGTTCGAGAGAAAATAGATTAGGGTGCAAGAGAATTAACACATCATCCGAAACAAATGAGGGATTGCCCTAGAAATAGGTAAAGATTCCCGGGTGTTGTTAGCCGGATTCGTTCGGGGAAGCTCTAGAACGTTAATGCGTGATTTTTGATTAGATTCTCGGATAGACATATTTAGAGAACCGTCAATTAATCATAGGATTATTATGTGCCGAGACATCGGGTAATGGTTAATTTAGGAGTTTCCACCAAAGCAATAGGAGTCTAATAATTCGAAGAGTAGTTCATATATATTGACGAGTAGATTTGGTTGTAGCATGTGCCTTAGTCATTTTATCATACGTGAGATTTAATTCATAGCTTGTTCCCTCCTTTGATCTTTCGTTTACTTAATTGTTTTCCTCTTGCACTTTACTTTAATTATCTTATCTTTATCGAAAATCATAAACTAGAATTCAAGTCTCCGTGGTTCGACAACCCGGACTTTTAGTCCACTTTATTACTACCACGACTAGTACACTTGCTATCAAAGCACGTTAAGTATTAGCGTGTCACACCCTAAACATTATACTACCGAAAATGAAAATACAAACTAGGGGCATTATCTGGCCCATTACAACACAGATAAAACAAAACGGTAAAAGCCTAAGTCCATGGGACGCATCCACCACAACACACATCAAAGCTTGTAAGTAAACTATTTAAAATTATGTTGGCATTTATTTATTAAGTCTAACTTATTCTTAATTATTTTAAAAAGAATGAATCCAATGTATTTAATCCTCTTGGATCATAAATAAAAATTTCCAATTCAATTTATGACATAATTAAATCTAATTTAATTATAAAAGCTGAATCCAATTTAACTAATTAAATCTAATTTAATTTTAGAAAAACAAAACTAATTTTATTCTGCAAAGGGAGAATTGACAAATTTTGGGTCAAATTTATCTATTGGGTCAAACCCAATAATTATTAATATTTATATATATATATATATATAATATTAATCGCCACACACACATGCGCTGGGCGAGGCCCTGCGCTGTTTACGTGTGCTGGGCTAAGTGTGCTGGTGCTGGGCCAAGCCCAACACACAGACTGGGGCGGCGGTCACTGCCCTTGCTCACCCGCTGGTGGCGGCGCTGCTCCTTTTCCTTAATTTTTTTTATGTTTTTCAATACATGCACAGCAGCGACGCTACCACTATTCGGCGACGCTGGCTATGCCGCTCACCCGGCGGCACTACAACAGCGTTGTGGTGTATCCCGGGCGACGATTTCGAGGCGATAAATATTTTCAAAAATTTAGATTTAATCTCAAATATTAAACATGCAAAAATCTAATTTTTAAATTCCATATTAGCCAACATAATTTCAAACGCAAAAAATCATCCAACACATTACAGTCGGCTCTAATACCACTGTTAGGAATCCTTTAGGGCAAAAAACGCAACGAAAGATTCCTAGAGTCGAATCACTTTAACGTGGTTTGATGATTTTCAAAAGTTTTTCAATCACTGATAGAAATACCCATGTGATCGAATTACTGCGAGCTGTGTTCAAATATATCAATTCCATTGGTATATCTATAACACGCGTTCTCACTATCCCATAGTGCTTGACTCTCTCTCCTTGTCAGAGCATATGTCATACAAGTTGAATCTTAATGCCCAATTAAGATTCCTTGACTTGCGAAGCCTTTTAAGTGATCGGGAGTAAGACGCTCCCCGTACCACTTCTTTATTCCATAATGGGTGAAGAGTCAAGCTTGATATACATGGACTATTTGTTCTACTTATTAATGCCATGCTTATTTATGCTATGATTAAATCCACGGTATCAAGTTTAGTGAGTTTTACATATACCATGACTCTCACTTGATCGGGATGCATCAGTGAAGGGCTTATACACATACGGTATTTATGGTCCAGAGGTTCGTCAATGATTCATTCATTTCGTACTCATTTGGGTCACGATGTTGTTAGGTGTATGCCCTCAATGCCTATGAGGAATTAGATTTAGTAGGGCTTAGATAAGTTATTTTTACAAAACGTTTGATGTTTCTATTTATAGAATAAAGGTTTTGATTTTGTTCATATAAATCTAATGGCATTTAACTGTATTGAACAAATTAGTCCAAGATATTTCAAGATAGACTCTCCACCTCCTATAGACAAGAGGAGGCACAGGAACAATCCAGTACTTAATCTATGAAACTGGGAGTTCGTGAGTTAACGAATATTGATTAGGCATTAATATTCAACTCATATGACACCCTCTTTGAAAAAGAAGTGTCAGTCATACACTGATTACATAGTGGGAGCTGGTGTCATGAATATGATTAATGGAATTAATATATTTGAACTCGACTCGCATTAATCCGATCACATGGATATTTACTCTTTGATAGTCAATGATTGGGATTAAGATTGCGATAGTATGTGTGAACTTTAGACCTGAGGAGTAATTTATAACATGCTTATAGTACTGGATATGTTACCAGAGTAGTTAGACCCGTATCACCTGATAGGTGGGGTCGACCTCGAAGTACGATCCAATAGTGCATTCGATGTTATAAGATAACTTGCCAAAACAGGATTCACCGTCTCGACAGTAAATGAGTATGTGACCTGTACGATTGTAAGTAATTGAAATTATATGTGTTTGGCCAAAGCATATAAACTATCCTGTGATTGTCACTAAGGGTAGTTTGGTAATTTCACATTATTATGATTCTAAGTACAGTATCAAATTCTATAAGTTTGACTAAACCATGGCTCTTACTTGATCGATTCACGTCGGTGATGAGTTTATACACAAATGGTATTCGTAGTCAAGGTTCATGATGACATAATCATCTTGTTTTCAATTAGGTTACGATTTGGTTCCACGGTGTTAGCAAGGTGACAACCTTATCCTTTGGAATCCTCCCATTGCCAATTGAATCGAGCTTAGAGAGTCGCGCTATGTGAAGAAAAGGAATATTTCCTTAAGCTAAGGGTATTTTGGTAAAATCACATTTGATGTGAATTGAGTGACAAAATAGATGGCATGATTTAATTAAAGATATTTAATCCAAAATTAATTAAATCATATTAATTCATACGTTAAATTAATTGGAAATTAATTTATCAGTTGAATTATATTAATTAAATTAATATTAATTGGATTAATGTAATTAATTGATTACCAATTTTGATTGGACTTGGATTTAATAATAACACATGGGCTAAGCCAAAACAAGGCCCGAAGCCCATCTACAAAGGCCATTTTGTCTGCCCCCTCTCATTTGCAACCTTGGGGAGTTTTTTACTTGGTATAAGTAATCAGTCAGTGTCAGAACTCCAAACAAGAACACAAGTCATTGTTTTAGAATCTAACACTGAGCCAAAATAAACCTAGAGCATTAGGAAAGAAAAATACTTCCCTCTCCATCCAACTAGCCGCCTGCAATTGTTGCCGAGGCGGAGATCGAGCTTTTCTCAGAGAATTTTTCTTCCGCTTGATTATCTAGAGGCAGTAGTTTGGGGCTGCTGCTACTGATAATTCAAGATTCAATAGATGAAAAAGTAATTCGATTACTCTTGTCAATTCTCGTGAATTGATCTATATGCTTACTATCATGAATATCCTCAGATTGGATTCTCGGGTGTGATTCAGATTAAAAAATTTATCCGCTAGACCAAATCACAATAGAGGTGAGTCCATGGGACTGACTAGGTGACACTCATATCCTCTCGTAATTCCTCCCATTGCCAATTGAGATGAACCTAAAGAGTCGCGCTATAAGAAACGAACAGAATGTATTTTTGTATTAATCTTTTAGAAAGATAAAATTAATTGGACGGATTGATTTATTGGTTAAATCAATAAATTAAATAGATTAAATTAAATTATTTAAGTGAAGAATTAATTAAATAGAATTAATTAATTAGTATATATTAGATTTAAATCAAATATATTTTGAAAGGTGGACTAAGTGGACTGAGCCAACTGAAGCCCACCTTACCCGTCCAAGAAGCCCTAAGGGCGGCTATGAGGAGTCCAAGGAAAGACTCCTACTTTTTGCTGAAGGCAATAGAGTTATAAGTTAACTCCAACTGCTACAACAAACCCTAACCCTAATTGCATAACACAAAAAGAAGGAACTCCTATCCCAAGATCTCTCCCTAGCCATCCACCACCACCAACGAGGAGAACTTTGGAGATCTTTTGAAGGATCGTTTCGCGTGAATCTTTGGAGACAGGAATTCTAGGAGTTGTTGTTACGCGAATTCAAGGATACGAAATCAATAAGGTAATCAGTTTCGTTTATTTTTTAAAAACCTTTGAAAATCATCAAACCACGTTAAAGTGATTCGACTCTAGGAATCCTCAATTCTTTTGCTGGCTTTTTTGCCGTAAAGGATTCCTAACACTCTAAAGCTCATTTGTGATTGGGGCTAGCATGTACCCACGCACTTGGACGTCGTCCCTTCCCTTTTTCATGAGCCTGAACTTCTTCCTCATTCACACGTGTTCTGGCATGTGGAGCTGGGATGTCTATGTCCAACACATATCACAAAGACTCCATGTTGAGGACAAACCTCAAGTTCCTTAGCCAGTCCACGTAGTTGGGTCTAGTAAGGATGTTCTTTTTGAATAAAACTGAAAGTGGGTTGATAGTCATATTGATCGAGAGAGATAAAAAAAATAAATAATTGCAAAAAAATAAACCAGACTTGATTAGATGATTGTAATTTAAACTTTAACCAAGTTAAATCAAGGACTTCGATTTGAAACTTGGCTCCCACTACATTTTTTGAGATCTACACTCCCACTGTAGAAATTGGAAGTGACCATTGTTCATTACTTCATAGTGGAGACTGATTTCTATAATCAATTTAGTGGATGACAACCCATTAACGATATATAATCCACTATTCAATTAAAGTGATGTCCAATATCAATCTATCCAATAGATGATTCAATCTTCTTTTCCCATAATCCACGAAAACCGCAACCCTTTAACGATATATAGATTTGTGGATTATCTAACTTCATTACCACTAACATCTTTCAATTTAACATTTGAATTTCACCATGAAACCCTTTAACGATATATGGGGTGAAATATGTTTCGATCAAGGTATCCAATGCACTTTATAAAATTTCAAAATTAGGTCTAAATACATGACCCCTACTTACTGGGACGATGCCATATATCAGACTTAATTCTAAATCTTATTAAGTTTAGTGGAGGGAGAGGACGCCTAGCGCCCTTTGCTAACTTAGTATAATTTTGATTTGGGAAAATTGAGTTCTAAACATTGATTTAGGTCTCACTTTGCACATTAACAATTTTTATAGCACATGATAGGATCATACATGAAACATACAATTAATGAAACATGCATCATAAAGCTAATAAAAGCATCACACTTATTCATGGGTTTTTCTAGAGGAACCAAGCCAATGGGCCATCAAAAAGGAAAAAGAAAAAGCTAAACTACTCTTCTTAGGCTCCAAGCACCTTTCCTTTTGGATCGTCTTCTTCTTCGAGGCCTGTTCTAATTCTAGCTATTACATAAAAATGATAACACCTTATAAATAAACTCTAAGAAAAAGAATTACAACGAGCTTAAAAATTGGCCCATATAACCCATAAAAAAGATATACATCCAACAAAAATCAAAGCAATTATGTTGGTGATTAATTCTATAGTTAATTAGTCCAACTAATTAATTTTCTCAGAAAATTTCAAATTTTATACATTTAATATTTTTAATCAAAATCAATTAGTATAACCAATTGACTTAAACATATAAGATTCCAAATTTTATATGTCTACCTTTAACTAAAAATAATTAGTCCAACTAAATCATTAAATATATAAAATACTAAATTTTATTCATATTTACAATATAAAGCCATCTTGTGATAAAATTATTATTTAAATAAATTAATTAATTAAATCCTCCAAGAATAATTAAATAGTTTTTATTCAAACAATTAATAATTCAACAAATACTATTTGGGCTCGATTTCATGAAATTTAAAGCTCCATTCTTTTGGCCCATTTATATTTAATGAATTTGACCCAAAATAAATTCATCAAATGTCCAATTTTTAATAGAACCAATTTGAGCTTATTTAATTAAAACCAAGTCATCATCCTTTTGGTCCATGTGGATCATTAAAATAACCCAAAGCCCCATCATAAAAAATTAGATCCACATCGTAACAGCCTGACCCGTGTTTGGTCCAACGAGGTTGCTGGCCGTGCACGGTGCACAAGCGTTGTTGCGCATGCAGCGGCCACACGACAGGAGTCTTCGTGCCCCCGTTTTTCTCACCCGTTCCGTTTTTCTCGATTCACCATATTATCATGCAACAACATCCAAGAAAAAATGCAAAAAAAGAAAGCTTTAAATCATAAATATCGATCATATTTGGCATGCTTCAAAAATACAAAAATCACATAAATCACATAATTGGCTAAATACAAAAATCAGAGAGTGGCTCTGATACCACTGTTGGGTTTTAAGTGAAAAAATGCAGCGGAATAAATATGCCCATGGTGGTTTCATATCAGATTTTTACATATTCAAGCCATGTTAGAAATTGTGCACCTTTTACGTGTTTTTCAATTGTCTGAACCCCCTTTTGATGTCCTATTCCAAGCAGCGATTAGACACTGCCTCTAAATCGTTACGCCGGAATTCTAAATCTTTACGCCAAAATCCAAAGCGAAAAATCTTCTTCTTCTTTCACCTTAGTGGACGGCTAGAGAGAGAGACAGAGGTGGGAGTTCTTGACTTGGAGAGAAAGCAAATATTGAGGCTAGGGTTTTAATCAATTCCACCAAGTAATATATATACTACAAAAGGGATTTAATTAAGCCAACTAGCGCCCTAGGCGTCCATAATGGATGCCCACTTGGGCGTGTGCTAGCCCCGAGTCTAGTTCACATGTTTGGTTTGATTTAATTAATTGTTTAATTAATATCATTTATCTAATAAATAAATAATTAAATGCCTAATTAATTCATGTTAATTCTATAATTAATTTCTAAGAGAAATTAATTAACACATTAAAATAATTAATTAATAAGATCATCAAATGACCAATTAATTAATTAATAAGATCATCTAATGACGAATTAATTAATTACGGTATCAAATACCAAAAAAGCTCTGAAGTCTTAAACCATTATTTTTCCTTTGCGATTCCATTAAGCACGACTCTTTAGGTTCATCTCAAAAGGCAAATGGGAGAAAACCAAAAGGATGTGGGTAGCACCAAACCAAAAGGATGTGGGTAGCACCTAACCAGTCACGTGGCCCACATTGCAACCCAATTGAGAACGAATGAATAGAATTGTTCCAAACCATTCACGCTGTGAATACCGTACGAGCATAAATCATTTATTCTTATATCCCAGTCATGTGAGAGTCACGGCTCAGTCAAACTCAAACTACTTGACCATATGCATAGATCATAACGAGTTGAGGTCACTGAGTATACTCTTATGTCGAACATGAGTATCTCTAATGCTTTGGCCAAAGACTCTTGACCTCACTCATTCATGACATCATAGGATATATGCTCATTCACTTATGAGAGAATAAATTCTATTTTTCTAATCAGTTAAGACTACTTCTTACCCATCAAGCCGCACTTCAAGGTCGACCCCACCAACAGGTGAATTAGATCTAACTACTCTAATGACAGACTTGATGTCGCAAGTACATCATCAACGTGATTACTCAGGTCAAAGGTTCTCGCATACCTATCACAACTTATCAGTCATGTCATGGACTGTCATAGAGTGAAACCCATGTGACAGAACCGATCTTAGTCGTGTTCAAACTCATCAGTCCCACTGATAGGTCTATGACACAAGTTCCCACTAACTAACCACTGATAGGTCTATGACACAAGTTCCCACTAACTAACCCATAGTGTTCAACTGACACTTTCCATGTCAAAACTTATGTCATACAATTCTCTATCCTGTTTTGATGTCTAGTCAATACTCTCTTCGACTTGTGAACCAATTTAGATATCAAGGATCGAACTCTTCTAGTGCCAATCTCCCTAACTCGAAGGGAGCAAAAGATTCTCCTTAGTATCAAGGACTTAATGTTGTTTATGAAAACTTACAAATGCCTATAAGAAATAACATAAAATGCCTTTTATTAAAAAAAATGTTTAATTGCAAATTAATGCTCTATAATTCTATCCTCTATGACATTTGAGGGCATAACACTAACACTCCTTTCAGTCTAACAATTTAATCTCGCCTTGCAACTTTTTTCGATATATGGGGCGAAATTTGTTTCAACATGAAGGCATCAAACGCACCAGAGAAGATTGAGTACCACGTCTTGATGCATGTCCCCTTTATTTCAGAACGTCGCCATGCATTAGAAGCGAACCTATCATCTAAATCTTGATGGATAGCTAGCACATCCAATTCCCCTTTACTTACTCAGTATAATTTCTAATGTGAGAATTATAACATAAAATTTTTAATTAGTTCGGTTTCACATTGCACATTAATTTCTTTATTGCACAATCAAGGAAATGCATAAGTAAAAAGCCTACCAATTCTAACAACACACATATGTATGTACTATTCTAGATCACCTCGAGCCAATGAGTGACCGGGGAGGGATTCGATCTATTACATTGGTTTCTGCCTAAACAAGATCTAATCTTCATTCTCCAAGACTTCATGCTCCACCATGAATCACCAATTGGGCCTATCTATTAACAATTACATAGAAATAACCTATACAAAAATTCTATGAAATTATAGATACAAGCTGGACGGCTCAAACTCCGGGCCAATACAACCCAAATAATATAGCAAAAATAAAAACCCTATGTCCATACATGGTGTCACCATCACATAAATAAGGAGCACGTAAAACCATTAAACACTTATGGTATTATTAATCATTAAATCTAATTTAATAATCTATTAAATCTAATTTAATCATGCAAAAACAAATCTAATTTAGTTTTGACTACTTTAATCAAATTAAAGTGTGACTATATCAAGTAAAGTCATACGGGTAATCTAATCTAAAAACCTTAAACCAAATCATATAAAATTAACTAGTTGGTATTTAAATCCAATTTAATAAATCGAATTTATACATACCAACTTATGTTGAAAAGAGTTTAAATCTGATTTACTTCATTCAATAAATCCAATTTAATTTGAAAATTTTTAATCCATTGTAAATTAGTCACTAAATCCAAATTAAATTTGAAAAACTTAAATCCAATTGAAACGGAAAACAAATTTAATTAGGGCTTCAGAATTGATAAATAGTTTGGTCAATTTAAATGGGTCAAACCCATTTAATTAATTATTTCTCAATTGGGTAAAGCCCAATTAAATCGTTGGGCCAAGCCCGACATAATTAATTATGCTGGGCCCGACCAAGAAAATTATTTTAATTACAGTTGGGCTCGGCCCAGCACTTAAAATAATGTGTTGGGCCAAGCTTAACATCAGTTGACCGTGATGGGCTTATCATAGCGCTCGGCCCAGTGCTATTACTTATGTGCTGGGCCGAGCCCAACACTATTTTCCTTTGGTGTTGTGCTTAGCACAACACAGCTGTAATTGTGTTGGGCCAAGTTCAACACCCTTACACCCGAGCCGTTAGGCGCAGGCGAGCACAGCACGCGCTGCTGCTACAGCAGCGCGGTCAGCGTGTGCGGCAGCAGAGGAGCCGGCGAATTTTGAATCCAAGTTCATTTTTCGTTTTACCCAATAAATCCAATTCAACGAATAAAATTATTTTATAGATTTTCATGCATAAAATTAATTACCCAATAACATACAATATGTAAACATGTTTATGCAATTAAAACTATTAAAGAACATAAACACATATTGTACATCATGAATCATCCGAATTTCGGCTCTGATACTACTGTTCTGATTTGATCTAGTAGATAAAAATTTATTCGAATCACTCCAGAAATCGAATCCAGGGTTTTATGATATAATTACGCAACAAGAAAATTAAATCTAAAGGATAATCGAATTACCTCTTCATGACAAAAATTTTATTAAATCAGCAGCAGCCCCAGACTCCTGCCTCTAGATAATCACGCAGAAAAATATCTCCAAGAGAACTCCGATCTCCTCCACAGCAGGCATTCGGCGGCGGGTAGTTATGAGAGAGGTGAGGTAATTTTTGTCTTTTCTTTTACTCTAGGTTTGTTTCTCAAAGTCAGATTCTGAATTGACTAAGTTGGAGAATTCTATTACTGGCTAACAACTATTGAGGTTTTAAATAAAACCTCAATACTAATAAGAGGGGAACGGCTGCTAAGCCTTTTTAGGATGGGCTTTGGGGCTTTGTTCTATCTTAGCACAAGTGTAATTAATTAAGTCCAAGTCTAAATTCAATTTGACTTTTAATTAATTACTTTAATCTAATTAAACTTAATCTAATTAATTTAATTCAGCTTATAAATTAATTCCAATTAATTTAACTTGTGAATTAATGAATTAATTAGTTTATTTAATCTAACTAAATATCTTTAATTAAATCATGTCATCCAATTTTGTTAGTTAATCACATCTAATGTGAATTTCCGTAGTATAGAAAATAATTCCTTTTCTTCACATAGCGCGACTCTCTAGGCTCGATTCAATTGGCAATGGGAGGAAACCACAGGATAATTTTGTCACCTAGCCAGCACCGTGGAACCAAATCGTAGCACAATTGAATACGAGATGAATACATCATCACAAACCTTGATTACGATTAACATATGCATATAAAAATCTTCACCAATGTGACTCGATCAAGTAAGAGCCATGACACGTCAAACTCATAGAACTTGATACTGTGCATTGTAATCATAATAACGTGAAATTACCAAACTATCATCAGTGACTATCACTAGCTAATTTATATGCTTCAACTAAAGATTTATAATTTCAATTACTTATGATTATACAAGTCACATACTCGTTTACTATCGAGACGGGGAATTCCATATTGGCAGTTATCTTAGAATGTTGAATACACCATTTGAATCGTACTTTGAGGTTGGCCCCACCTAATAGGCGATACGGGTCTAACTACTATGGTAACATATCTAATAATGCAAACACATTTTAAATAACTCTTCATGTCAAAAGTACACACATACTATTGCAATCTTAATCCCAATCATTGACTGTCAAACATTAAATACCCATGTGATTGGATTAAAGCGAGTCAAATTCAAATATGTTAATTCCATTAATTATATTCATGATACAGGCTCCCACTATCTAATCAGTGTTCTATTGGCACTTCTTGTCAAAGTTTGTGTCATTCGAGTTGAATATTAATGCCCAATTAAAATTCCTTAACTCGCGAACCAATGTTAAGAGATTACGTACTTGACTCTTCCAGTGCCTCCTCTTATCCACATAAGACAAGGAAAGTTTATCTTCAAATCTCAAGGGCTATTTGTTCAACACAATTAAATGCTAGTGAGATTCATATGAACAAATCCAATGTAATTTTATTCTATAAATAGAATTATAATCGTTTGTACAAAATAACTTGTAGATGCCCTACTCAATCTAATTCCTCATTTACATTGAGGGCATACACCTAACAATTATAGAATACATCTGATCATATGACAAAGATTAGATAGGCAAAATCAATTAGGGGAGGAGAGAATAAGGTAAGAAATTGGTAATGAGTATTTCTCTTAAACGTGGGACCAAAGATGAGATAGCTTGCTGGAATTGACCAAGAATTTGCACAACCAGAATATACCACAACAAGGATCCAAATATAGAGTTAAGGACCCAAAAAGGTCAACAATCTATTTATAAGCAAGTATAATATTTAAAAATATTGATTCAATAGATTCATTAACATAAATAAAATTTTGTCTAGTTCCTTCATTATCTTTGCCATTTGTTTAACTTTTATGTTTAATGTTTAACAAAATAGTGAAAATATTATCTAATTTCGTATTAGCCCAAAAGTATCTTATAGTACTAAAAAATATACTCTATCTAGTATCTAAATCGTGCTTAATACTTTAAATTTTGTATCCAATACGGTATGCTTAATTTTTTCTTTTCTTTTTATTTTCGGACACTTCTAAAATATCCTAGACACGTTACCCCGAGAATATCTATGTCGAATACGAATACAAATACGATACTTCACCGAGTTTTTTTTAAAAGTATCCGTGCACCATATAACAAATGCCAAAGATCTCGTATTCAAATGGCCTAAAAACATCTTTTAAAGTGCATATTAATAAAGTCCGGCATCTGTTTGTTTTAGATAAGAGCAAAGCGTGTTTCTTCTGAACTTTGTCTGCAAAGATAAATGACACGCTAGAAGCTAACGTGCTTGAATAGCAAGTGCACTAGTCGCGTGTAGTAATAAATGGACAAAAAGTCCGGGTTGTCGAACCTCAAGGACTTGGATTTTTAGCTTAAGATTTGCAATTAAGGTAAAGACAATTAAAGTAAAATAAGAGAAAAACAATTAAGTAAACGAAAGATCAAAGGAGGGAACAAGCTATGAATTAAACCTCACGAATTGGTTAAAAAGACTAAGGCACATGCTATAACCGAATCCACTCATCGATATATATGAGTTACTCTTCGAATTATTAGACTCCTATTGCTTTGGTGAAAACTCCTTAATTAATCATTACCCGATGTCTCGGCACATAACAATCCTATGATTCATTGACGGTTCTCTAAATATGTCTATCCGAGAATCTAATCAACAACCATGCATTAACGTGCTAGAGTTTCCCCGGATAAATCCGGCTAACCGCACCCGGAAATCTTTACCTATTTCTAGGAGCAATTCCACATTAGTTTCGGATGATGTGTTGATTCATTTGAACCCTAACCTATCTTCTCTCGAATGACTAGATTAGGCACAATAGCAAGCATATGGAAATCAAGCATATGATTGTGATAAAAGCACAAAATCAACACACAAAGCAATTAGGAGAATTAATACGAAAATTAACTTCACATATATTGATTCATGAATTCGGCCTTCACATGGCCTTAGTTCTACAAGATTAGCTCATATTCAATAGCTCAAGAAGGTCTAAAACAATCATATACATAGTTATTAACATAAACATGTAAATGAAATACAAAAGAAAACTCCCTAAATCTTGAATGATGATGAATCCTTGGTTGTAGCTTCAATCTCTAGCTCAATCCCCCTTCTTCACCTTCAATTGTTGATGAAATTATGGCTCAAAAACCCAGAAAATGCTCTCCAATTCCCCAGATTTCGAACCCCTCTTCAATCTGAAATTTGGCTTTTAAACAATTGAAAAACGGTTACGCCGGCGCCTAGGCGCGGCCTACGTGGCGTACTTTTCTTGGGGGAGAAGTCCGGCGGCGCCCAGGCGTGGATAGTACGGCGCTCGGGCGCGGTCAACAGGGATCAACTTTGTTGTTCTTGATCGGCGCCCGAGCATGGTCAACTCGGCGCCTGGGCGTGGTCGACAGGCTTCAAAAAGTGTCATGCACCGTTTTTTGCCTTTTTCTTCGTGTGCTCTCGTTTATCACCTGAAATCACTTAACACCCCAATTAAACGCAACTGTGGCATGATTTAGGCAATAAATAACTCCAACAATATCAGATCATAGGCTTAAAAACACGTAAAAACGCCTCTTATCAATAAAGACCTTTTTCAAATTCCCATTCATTTTTGGACAGGCGTGCAAGTAATGAATTTCATATGATCACTTCACATTGGTTACGAAAAAGTCACTATAAGAATTTAAGGTTACGGGACAATTTTTTATGCCTCTAAAGCATTAAAAAGTGCCTCTCAAACCAATGGAGGCACATACTTAAATTAGCCCCCATAGTCAGGTCGAGAAAAGTTTTAGGGCACTTTTACGAAATGCCTCCGTAGACTGGGTACCGAGGTACTTTTCAGCCTTTAGGGGCTGTTTTAAGTGCCTCCGTTGCTCACTTTGGGGGCCGTAAGTCCAAATTCAGCCCCCATAATTTGTCCTAAACAAGACATTCACTTGACAAATGCCTCTAAAGAGTCAAAAAGAGACTAGTGCAATTCTCCCCTCCACTAACAACCCAAATAACAATTCCTCTTCATTTTCATCAACGAGCACATCAAATACATTGATTAAGAAACAAGCTACAAAATCTAATTCATTTCCATCATTGAAAGCATCTCTTTTCCCAAAAAAAAATAAATTCTTACAATCTATGTACCCCTATTTTACAAAGTACTAAATTCAAATTGAAAATGTGACTATATATTCTTCACTGCGCCGAATTATCGCAGGTCTCGGTGGCGGAGTTGGTAGTGTAGGTGTTCCTCCGATTCGGGGTTCACAATTTGAGGGTCTTTCCAGATTTGAGTTATCTATCTATTTTGGGCTACTTAATTAAGATGGAATAGGATTGTTTAAATATTTATGACTTCTTTAGAGGCTGTTCGAATTGGGTCTCTCAAAATGTGCCTGCAATTGGTAGGTCCAAACTTTAGGAAAAATTGACCTCTTTGGTTCTTTTTAGAGGCTTTCAAAGAACTGCCATAATAAAATGTGCCTTTAAAGGCTTGCATTTGTTGTAGTGAATGCAAGCTTTGTTTATTTACGTTTTTCAGTAAATATTTTGAAAACTTTCTGTAGAGTGCAACCAGCTTACCACTACCGTCGCGAAGACGGTGTTTTACGCTGTCAAGTGGAGCATGCATGAAGTAGTCAGATGATTCTTTTATTCTTTTCCCTGGCGCAGCTGGGCCATCCTGGACATGAACCAGAGACCTCGCCCGTGAAGTAAATCATCGCACCTACGGTCCAACCAATTGGGAGAGAAAACGGATTCCTATTCGAAGAGTGCATAATTACATGGATAAGCTCACACTAATCTGTCAATTTGGGATCCAATTCGATATTTTCCTTGGGAGGTATCGGGAAGGAATTGGAATGAAAACCTTTTGTGGATTTGCCCAAGATCTTTGGAATTCATTTATTCTGTCCGGGGTGGCTTGCTTTGGTTTTGGTGCATTTCATGTAACAGGCTTGTACGGTCCTAGAATGTGGGTGTCCGATTAAATGTATAAAGAAATAAAGTTGCGACTCTAGAATGAACTATAAGTTTTAGCCTAATGATAAGCATCAGAAACGGATCCAACCCCCCAGCCCCCATTAAATTTATTTTTTTACGCCGATGGTATATATACTTTTACAATATGGTCCCTAAATGATATATTTTTAAGTATTGAATATGACAAATAAACATCTCCAACACAGTTGGTAATAGAGTGAATGTTAAAAGCTTGGAGTTGGCCTTTCTATAGTGCAGGGGTTTCGATCCTGTGTGTGCTCATATTCTATTTTCTTTTGGGATTGCATTTTTGGCCTCGTATATTACGAGGGTGGCAAGAGCAGTTTTTTTTTCAACTTACAATTAAATTATGTATCTTTTAATTTTGTGGAAATTTTAATCCTTTGAGTGGCATTGTTGGTCCTCCAGTGCTGGAAAATTTTAAACATTGGGGACTTTGCATTTAATTTGGGGCATCTAATTGGGGATTTTTGGATTTTGGATGCAAAATTAAGTAGGAAATTGGGGATTTGGCCCTTTGAAGAGAAATTGGCGGGAAAATTGACATAAATATTTTCATACTTTAGGGGATTTTTTTATTTGTCATACTTTAACTAGTTGTATCTATTTTTTCTTTATTCATCAATTTTCAAATATTTAAAGTATCATAAAATAATATAAACTGACATTATTTAATATCATTGATAATGTATGTATATATATACTTATGTGTATATAAATATATACATATTAAGAAAATTACAACGTGTATATACACACGTACGTGTATAAAAATATATACATAATAAAAAAATTTACCACATTTGAATGTCATATTAGGAATACATTTAATTAATTTTAGCTTCATCATAGCATATTTTTATTCATTTATGGATTTTGTCATACTAATTGAATTTTAAATAATAAAATTATTATAAAGTATGGATATCAAAACAATTTTTTTCTAAAAGAATCAAAATAAAATACTTTATCAATTTCATGTTATAATATATTTACAAAAGATTCAAATAAGTTAAAAAGAGATTTTTTAATTTATCTAAGAGGATACTCAACATGTTATGGACTCGATGAGTACTTTATAATTTCTTTAATATTTGAATATATATTATATACATATTATATAAGACATGATTTCAAATTGCTTAAGATTAAACATATTTGTAAATTAGCAAATAAAATTTTACCCAATTGATTTCACGGAGCATGAGATGTTACATTTGAGATCACGCGCGACATTATAAGCTCGACATACCCCGTCATTTGGAGTTTAAACAATTATCTACAATTTCTTAATTATGTCAATAACTAAAGATGAAAGAACTAGCGTTGTTTCCCCTCTAATTAACCGTTTAATTGGTTTGGTAATGACTCGTCCTTTCAAGAAACTTCAACGACTAAGAGGTCATTTTCAACCATGAAATTGGTGAAAAATAGATTCAAAAACAAACTGAAAGATGAATACCTTGCAGACTATTTGATTACCTGTAGAGAGAGTAATTGTACATAAAAATGATATAAATCTATTATAAAGAAAGACCATCGCGTGTGACGTTGGTTTTTTTCCCCAATACTTACATATTTTGAAACTACTATATATTTTATTAAAGAAATTTCATTTATACATGTGATAATAATTATTTTACTTATTTATTAATTAAAACAAAGAAAATTGAATACATAAGTATAGATATTTTTAAATTTTGTTTTAATGAGAACCTCCCGAATAAGTCATTCCTAGATCCATCCCTAATAACCGCTTGAAGCTAACGTATATGATTCATCTCGTTATTCTAACCCGCAAAACAAGGATGTTTCTGGTTTACTGGTGTAGTTTAAGATAGTTCTCGAGACCCCATAGCAGCTTTCAAATTAGCAGTTTCTACTTGAAGCAGGAATGTGTATTGTATAAATAAAGCAAAAGATCTAAAAGAATCAAATTTCAGTGTATTACTTGATCACCTGGCTGAACTAACCTGATACCGAAGCGGATCTTCTATCCTATAATGGTGTACCAAAATGGTGTCACATTATTGTGGGATTGACAAGTGTCCATTTATTTTGAATTATTATTAACAGTTTTTTTTAAATGGACACTTGTCAATCCCACAATGATGTGACACCATTGTGGGATAAAAGATCCATTTCGACCTGATACCATGTCATCATTGATGAGAAATTACTTCAAAAATAACCCCAAATTGGTATGCAGTGGAATTAAATAAGAATCTAGCTCTAACGCGTACATGCATGACATTATAAAAATTTAAATCATACATACTATGGCAAAAGATAATTAATTATACAATTTAATTAATAATTATTGATTAACTATAGCTAGCAACTAAAAGACTAACTAATTAAACAATGTTATTATAACCAAATAATTGCATGCTATAGAAATAAAACCAATAATTAAAATTAAGAAAATACAACCTTCCTCCGAAGATTGAAACTAGCCGGTGGAATGCACCGCAACTAAAAAACCCTCCTTCTCGCTAGAGGAACTCGAGCTCGTGCACCACAAAACTTTCTAAGCAATGCCACGCCAAACTCGGGGAGTGTGGGCTCCTAATAAAATTAATACTAAAATAAAATTTCTCAAAAGGAAATTTTATACTTAAGCAAGTCTATTCTCTTTAGTAAAGAAAATTACTTAGAGAATTCCTTTGCGTTTGTTGTGTATTTTGAACTTACCTCATGACCCCTTTATATACAGGTCAAGGCATGAAAACTTATATTTTTTCTATGTGGGACAGAAGAAAACAAAGAGGATAAAGTTTCACTTGAAACTAAGGCAAAGAAGCCTTCAAGGCAATTCACATGGACACTTTCCTCTTTTTCTTTTCTTTCTAAACTAAAATGAAATTTAATTTGGAATATCTTTCTCCAAAAATATTTCCCACTATTATTTTTCATCTAAGTTCAAACTATCCATTTAATGAACCGTTTAGTATAAATCGAATTTCTAATTGAGGCTTGCAAAGGGACCCTAGAGAAAAATTAATTCTAGCTCGAAGTGGGTCAAATCAAATTATCATCACATGATGATATTTGATTACCACTTAAGTTCAATTCCACTAAATAAACAATGTTGCACTCTAGAATTTATTAAATTACTCAAGAGATCTCATACATAAGAATATTACAACTAACTCCTCTATGGAAATGTCCGTGAAGAAATAAAATTCAATGCTACTCTCATTTTATTCTTCACCTGTTATCCTAAAATTCTCGATTTTCTCATTGTCAACTTTTCATACGAAAATCCCATTTTTCGTTTAATTTCAGTGACACTTCACATGAAATACTTGGGCCAAAGTTTTAGAATAGTCGAACATTGCAAATCTATTAAAGGGGATATTTCTTATCTCTCGTGGAGATTATAGATTCCTTATGAATGTCCTTCATAATCACATTTCATGCAATTACCCAATGTATAAAGCATACTGACCATCGAAGACCTCACTTCTGAATATATCAAAGTAATATATACTTGATGCAGTAGTCCACAACAATCATACGTTTTAGAGTTGTTGTTTCAAATCATTTATTTCCGATAGTGGTCAAAAATAAATAACTCAATCGGTCTGGTTCAGTGTTTCAATCTCATTGATTTACACTAATATACTATATATGAAATCCTCATTCCCATGATGAAGACGAATCATCGAATATAAGATGCCTATTTTTATCACCGACTACAACCCATTTATAATAACATATGACACATATAATCCAAGTCTTTTCATGGAACAACACTTCCATTTGGATTATCATATGTAATCTTGGACTATGCCTATCTCATAGGACATTTTAATAATACTCTTAACTTAATAATTAATTTCACAATTAATTCATTAAATAATTGGATTTTAGGGCACCAATCCCTAACAATCTCCCACTTTCCCTTAAAACCAATTAGCTATATGTCGAGCATGCTTACCCCTTCTAAACGTTAATCAAATCTCTTTTGTGCCAATGTTTAAGAAAAGGGATCTGCTAGACTTTACACGCAAACTAACTTGGTTTCTACAACCTCATCATAGTTCACATATTCTCTAATGTGTGATACAATAATTTATGATCACTAGGTTCATTAAAATTAACTACATAACCAAATTTATCACATTTGATTACGATTACCATATGTGTATAGACACTTCACCGACGCGACCCGATCAAGTAAGACATATGGTACGTCAAACTCATAGAACTTGATACTGTACTATGGAATCATAATAATGTGAAATTACCAAACTACTCTCAGTGAACATCAAGAGCTAGTTTACATGCTTTGGCCAAACACTTATAATTTGAATTCCTCTTGATCGCACATGTCACATTCTCGTTTACTATCGAGACGGTGAATCCTGTATTGGCAGTTATCTTACAATGTCGAATGCAGTATTTGAATTGTACTTCGAGGCCGACCCCACCTATCAGGTGATACGTGTCTAACTTGTAAAATCCTATATTTTCGGCTCCTAATTCTATAAGCCAAGGTAAGAGACATAATTCTCATTAATTAGATTTCATGATTTATTCGATTCTATTGTCTCCCAAGAATAAAATGAATTAGATGATACAGGTCTACTAAATCTTGTGGATATTCTTCGGCATTTGAATTATTTAGTAAAGGGTTTTTTGATTTGGGGCAAATAAAAGATTCTCCAAAACTTTGAGGTTCAAAGTGAAAGTATTATAAAGGAAAAGACCAATCTTTGGTGGACATAGTATATTATACATTTATTTTTTAATTGGAAGGTGGATATACAGTCTGGTGGACTAAACTGCAAGTTTCACAAACTTTTGGGGTTGAATTGTAAAACTAAAAAGGTACAAGGACCAAATTGTAAATTCTTGAAACATAAAAGAAAAGGCAGCTGATCATGATAATACAACCTAAGACATGTTGCTACCACTTTTATTCTTTAAGTGACACCACACATGTTCTAGACACATACATATAGAGATAGCTTATATAGTGTTATATATGTGTATGTATATATATATATATATATATATATATATATTCATTAATGGCTTCAAGCATAGATGTTTACACCTAACCTCCACTCCAAACGTGGCAAGAGAAGAGAGAAATGGCACCAAGTATTTACAATTCCTTATCTTGACAACCTTCATCCACCTAGCATACATTTCAGCCCTTTCATATTCATTCCAACCGAACACCTTCAACATCTACCCAACTTATATTCACAACTGAAATTAGACCTGTGGTGAGTCACATAGATTGCTGGACACGGTTGAAATCTCAAAGGGATTTGGAGTATCGTAAGGGAAGAAAGAAAATTCCAGCAAACCTTGCAATTTTGAGAAGGTGAGAGCATAACTCTGGTTTAGCTGAACACATGCAGTATTTATATAGATTAGCTATCAATGGTTGAGCAAAGTGAATTTAATTATAGTGTATTTGATCACATATATACGTTTGATGTTCACTTAACCTGCTTGATTCAAGATGTACTGAAATTATAGTTTCTGTTGTTGAATTTAGGGCTGTGTTTATTTGGCAAAGTGAGTGAATTTATTTATGTGAATTTGTCTGGGGATCTATGATCGTGTCAAGAGTATACTTGTAAAATTTGGTAAATAGATTTCTGTGGAATTTTCTAAAAATCGTTGAATAAAACTGCCAGTCTGTTCGGTGGGATTGACAATTGCTACTGTTTTGAGGTTATTTAGTGAATCTGGAAAACTTTTTTTACTATGAAAATTTTACAGAAGCAAACTACATGTGTGACAGAGATACCATCCAAATTTGGGAATTTTCCAGAAACAGGGGATTTTATAAAAATATATGAACTCAGACTCGCTCCTGAAAATGATTACTGGTGTAGAATGTTTTGATGAACGAATCACTAACTTAAAGGTGTCAATTAATTCTAAAACTTTTATGGCATGTTATTCAACCTGATTCCCCTGTTACTATGAAATTTGAGAGCAATATTTCATTTTGAGTATTTATGAGGATTTTTGTAGTGAAGCGGCGCAAGTAACGAGACTTGCTGAATTAGATTGTCTAAATGCCTAGATTCTACTATATTTGTTGTATGAATTGCTTTATTAGGTTTGGTTATAAAGTGTTATAGCTTGAGATTATGATAATATGTTTGGACCACAGGATACTTTCATTATTCCGAGACACGAGGCGATAGCGTCAGATCGTAATAGTGAGGGTTTCTCTTTTCCTTGCAAACTCCTTAATTGCTTTACATATTTGTGATTAGCTCCTTTCATTCTACAACGATCTCTTCAGTATCTTGTCTTTGATTATTGGATGATTGTAATTTCTTTGGTATCGTGTTCTGCTCAATACCATGTTATTCCTGATGTATATCCTTTTCTTGTCTTGCCTCGAAATAGTGTTTGGTCTAAACAGAGTCAGTTTCGTTGAATTCTGTCTCTTGAATGCCAAGTACATATTATCCTTCGGAACCTCATTGAGTTCATGTTATCTCTTGATTCTACTCCATCGGCAAAGGGAACTAAGTGCTACGAGGGATAAAGTGCCACGCGACGGCGGGGGCCAGTTCTTAAACCCGCAGGAGTCACCACTAGAATCCCGATGTTGGCATCTTTCTGCAAAGTATCATTATTTCTTAGATTAAAGCTTTAACTCTTGAACGCAGAGTGAAGGGAACAAGTACTATGTGGGATAAAGTGTCACGCGACGGAGGGGGCCACCTCTTAAGCCCACAGGAGCCACTACTAGAATCCCGACACCTGAAACTCCGACAGAGTGAAGGGAACTAAGTTCTATGTGGGATACAGTGCCACGCGACGGTGGGGGCCACCTCTTAAACCCATAGGAGACACTAATAGAATCCTGACACCTTCTCTAAAGATGTGAAGTCTCCTGCTAGTATGGGACGATGAGGAGACGAAACATGATCATATGATATGAGTTTTCCTTAATTCAGACTGCATGATGTACTCGATGATTCGTCCTTTGGATATCTTGTCTCATTATATTACTTTCTAGTGTATATGCTTGTTTCTGTTGTTATCTTTCGCTGCAGATTCCGTTACAAAGATAAAAGGTAAAGCAAACCGTTAGTCTACCTCACTGAGTCATTCGGACTCACCCCTCTTTCTTTCTTCCTTTTCAGATAAGCTTAGTATGTCGGATACGAAGGGAGAAACGAGGAGTAACAGAAGCATTGGTTCGTTGTTATTAGGAAGGAGTTTTGTTTTGGGAGGTATGATTGGGTATGTATATATTTTGGCTTGGAGACCTGTGATAGATAGAGTTTTTGTTAACTTATGTATAGATGATGAATGATGTATTGTTGGTGAAATTGGAATGTAAAAGTTTAGTTTCAGCAAATGAAGTTTTCGTAAGGTTCTGACGCTTGGTGCTGGCTCGTGAAGGGACGGTCTCCTGGATCAAGCTAGCGCCGCTGTGTAGCGAGCCACCCTAGGTCGGTGGGCGCCACATAACTACTCTGATAACATATCCAATACTACAAACACATTGTAAATAACTCTTTAGGTCTAAAGTCCACATATATTATCGCAATCTTAATCCCAATCATTGATTGTCAAAGAGTAAATACCCATGTGATCGGATTAATGCTGGTCGAGTTCAAATATGTTAATTCCATTAACTATATTCATGACACCAGCTTCCACTATCTAATCAATGTTCGACTAGCACTTCCTTTTCAAAGCAAGTGTCATACAAGTGGAATTTTAATGCCCAATTAAAATTCCTGAACTCACGAACTATCATTTAAGAGATTAAGTACTTGACTCTTCCAGTGCCTTCTCTTATCCATAAAAGGTTGAAAGTCTATCTTCAAATCTCAAGGACTTATTTATTGAAGACACTTAAATGACAAATAGATTTACATGAACAAAAACAATTACCTTATTCTATAAAAGGTTGTACAATATAACTAAATTGCCCTCCTCAATCTAATTCCTCCATTTGGCATTGAGGACATATACGAAAAATCTCCCTCTTGCACTCAATGCTAATCGCTATGGTATCTAGTGCCCATCTTCCCAAGATGTCGCTATAGCCCTGCCTGTGATAATGGCTTCGTGAGTGGGTCAACCACGTTGTGCGCTGAGGCTATTTTCTGTACGACAACCACGCCTCTGTCCAATGATTTCTCGAATAATTTGCTATATACTCTCAATGTGTTTAGATTTATTGTGAGACAATGATTCCTTGGCCTTCGCGATAACTTCATGGTTGTCACACCATAGTGACAACAATATTTCTACGGTAAGAATCATTTGAATTTTGACTATAAACTTCTATATCCAAGCAACTAGTTTGGCAGCCTTAGGGCCTCCATGTATTCAACCTCGAATGTGGAATCGACAGTTGTTCTTTGCTTGGAACCCTTCCAAAACACTTCTCCACCATTCACAATGAATACAAAACCCGAAAGTGGTTTTTTCTGTTATCAACATCAGATTGAAAATCTGAATCTATGTAACTGTTCACTTTCATTTCTCCATGTTCTTAGTCCTTCAAAAGTATTTTAGGATGCACCCCAGTGCAATCCAATGCTCCTTACATAGGTTAGCTTGAAACCTCAATACCATACATTAAAATAAGCAAGGTCTAGTCTCTTGCATAACATTGCATACATGAGACTCCCTATTGTATAGGTATAGCGTATGCCACTCATCTCTCTTCAATCTTTGTTAGTTTAAGAACTTATAGGTTAGAGAGATGAACTCCAAGTATCATGAGCAAAATCCTTCTCTTAGAGTTCTCCATCCTATAATTCTTTAGGACCTTTTCTAAGTAGATGATTTGGGAGATTCCTATTGTTCCATTCGTTCTATCCCTATACATGCAAATCTCAAAGAATATATAGGTAGTTCTTCCCAAGTCTTTCATGAAGAATGTGCTTCACTACTACAAAAAAGGCCTATTACAGCGGTTTTTTTGGACCTATTATAGTGGTTTTTGACCGCTGTAATAGTCAACGCTGTAATATGGTTTAGACCTATTACAGCAGTTAAAAACCGATGTAATAGGTCTCCTATTACAGCGGTTCAATAAAAAATCACTGAAATAGGGATACCCTATTACAACGGTTCTAGTATGAACCGCTGTAATAGGATTAAACAAATAAAAAAAATTAACCTATTATAGCGATTCCGGGCGGAACCTCTGTAATAGGTTAATGTTTTTTTGTGTGTATTTGCGAAAATACTGGTTGTAATTTTACGGTGTCAGAAAGATACAAAATTAGCACGATCATAGCGTAACGACATTCTGAACAAAACGCATAATTATGTTGGAAATGCCATTTCCCTATGACTGTGCGAATTTCATATCATTCCGACACTGTAAAATTACAACCCGTATTTTTCGCAAATATACAAATAATACACCCACACGTACACAAATATACATACACCCACACATACACAAATATACATACACCCACACATACCCAAATATACACACACCAACATATACACAAATATACATACACCCACCCACACGTACACAAATATACATACACCCACACATACGGTGGTGGTGGTGGCGGCGGCGGCTGCATCGGTGGTGCTAAAGGTGGCGGCGGCGGTGCTAATGGTGGTGGTGGCGACAGCGGCGGCGCTATAGAGAGAGAGAGATCGAGAGAGTAGAGAGAGAGAGAGAGATAGTAGAGAGAGAAAGACAAAGAGGGAAAGAGAAGCGGGAAGATGATTTAAAATTTTTGGTTTTGGCCTATTACAGCGGTTCTTATGTGAACCGCTGTAATAGGGAGTAAAGAGAGAAGTGGGAAACCGATTTTAAATTTTTGGTTTCAACCTATTACAGCGGTTCACATAAGAACCGCTGTAATAGAGTTTTTTATTAATTTTTTTTTTAAATTGGGCTATGACAGCGGTTCACCTCGAACCGCTGTAATAGCCTAATCTCGGTTTGGACCTATTACTGCGGTTCGAATTGAACAGCTGCAATAGGCCTATTTTTATTTTTTTAAAATTTTTTAGTACCCCTATTACAGTGGTTCTGTCCGAACCACTGTAATAGGTCCGAACCGAGATTGGGCTATTACAGCGGTTCGTGGTGAACCACTGTCATAGCCTCATTTTTGTTTTTATATTTTAATGGACCGCCTATTACAGCGGTTTAGAAACGAACCGATGTAATAGGTTCGAATCGAGAAGTCATGTTACGGCGGTTTTTACAAAACCGCTGTAATAGGTACCTCCGTACAGTGGTTTCACCAAAACCGCTGTAATAGGTGCGCTGTAATAGTGTATTTTGGTAGTAGTGCTTGAGATTCATGTCTTTGACCATAGTCAATGAGCCTGTGCCATTCCTTATAAGTAGAATGCCATCTACATATAGCACCAAGAATGTCATCTTGCTCCCATTGACCATCTTGTAGACACATGGTCATCTTCATTCTTAATAAAGCCAAAGTTCCAAAATTGTTCATCGAATCTACAAGAGACCTATCAACGTTCATTAATAGATTTATTCAGTTTGGATACCTTATTATAATCTACGTCGAATATGGAACGCTTGAGCTTGTTCAATATAGACGTACTCCTCGAGGAGTTCCTTTAAGAACGCAGTTTCTCACATCCATTTGCTAGATTTCATAGTTTAGGTTTGCAGCGATGACTAGTAGAATTTCAATGGGTTTGATCATAGCTACTGGCGAAAAGGTTTCCTCATAGTCAATGCTCTTCTTTTAACTATATCTTTTCCCCACTAGCTGGTCTTGCCACCCAGACCAATCCTTCTCTTGTAGCTTCATTTATACCCTATTGGCCTGATGCTTTTGGGCAGATTGGTATGAGTCCAGGCTTGGTCTAAATGCATCAAATCCATTTCTGCTTCCATAGTTTCCATCAATTTTCCAGAGCTAATGCCCATCGCAGCTTGGTTGTAGTTAGAGAGATCATATCCATGGCTTTACTTCATCTAATGAATACAAATAATGCACTCGTAGAAAGTAGCCATATCTTTCAGGTTTTAGGTGTTATGCCCTCTATGCCATTGAGGAATTAGATTTAAGAGGGCATTTTATTTATATTGTATGACCATTATTATGAATGCTTGATAAAAGACATATTGAGTTTGTCCTTATAAATCTAATTGTGGCATTGAATGTATTGAACAAATAGGTCATTAAGGTAAAGGTGTACTCACCACTGCTTATTTGATAAGTATGAGCACTGGTGGAGTTAAGTGCTTGATCTTATAAACATGGTTCACGAGTTAAAGAATCTAAATTAGGCATTTAGATTCAACTTGTATGACACTTGATTTGACAAGGAAAGTGTTAAGTCTTACACTGATTGGATAGTGGGAGTTGGTGTCATGAATATGATCAACAGAGTTAACACATTCGAACACAACTCGATGTAATCCTATCAAATGGGCTTTTACTCGGAGACAGTCAATGACGAGGATTACCCGTTAAGATTGTATGAGTGAATTTTAGACCTGAGGACTCCTTTACATTGTGCTTGTACCATTGAATAAGTTATTAGAGTAGTTAGCTCAATCAACCGTTGATGTGGTCAACCTCAAAGTACAATTCAATTGGTAAGTTCGATAATGGGAGGTGGATTGTCAATAAGGAATTTACTGTCTTGAAAGTAAACGAGAAGTGACCTGTACATCATAGGTGCTGTGAAGTTAAAGTCTTTGGACAAACCTATTAGAGTGTATGCCCTCAAATGCCATAAAGAGGATAGATTTATAGGGCATAGACTTGTAACTAAACAATATCATTTTACATAAGGCATTTTCTTGTTGTTTTCTTATAGGCGTTTGTAAGGTGTTAATAAACAACGTAAAGTCCTTAAGTATAAGGCAAACCTTCTACTTCCTATGGGATAGGGAGAATGGCACTAGAAGGTTTTGATCTTTATTCTCTAAATAGGGTTCGCAAGTCTAAGAAAGTATTTGACTGGACATCAATACAGAACAAGGACTTGCATGATATAAGTTTTGACAGAGAAAGTGTCAGTCGAACACTATGGGAATGATAGTGGGAACTTATGTCATGGACATATAAGTTGGACTAATATGTTCGAACACGGCTCGCATCAGTTTCATCACATGGGTATTCACTCACAGACAGTCAATGATGAAACTGATAAGTTGTGATAAGTACGCGTGAACCTTAGACCTGAGGAGTCGAGTTGAAGATGTACTTGTGACATCAAGTCTGTCATTAGACTAGTTAGATCCAAATCACCCTTTGGTGGGATCGACCTCGAAGTGCAACTTGATGGGCAAGTAGTATTGTTAACTGATTAGCAAAATGGGATTTATTCTCTCATAAGTGAATGAGCTAAGTATCCTATGCAGTCATGAATGAGTGAGGTTAAAAGTCTTAGGCGAAAGCATAAAATGACCTCGACTTATTATGAGCTAAGCATATGGTCAAGTCATGTGAGTTTGACTAAAACCATGACTCTCACTTGACTGGGATGCAAGAATAAAAGGTTTATATACGTACGGTATTCACAGCGTATATGGTTTGGAATGATCATATTCATTCGTTCTCAATTGGGATACGATGTGAGCCACGTGACTGGCTAGGTATTACTCACATCCTTTTGGTTTCCTCCCAATTGCCTTTTGAGACGAACCTAAAGAGTCGTGCTTAAAGGAAGTGCAAAAAGAAAATTGTAGGAAAAGACTTGAGAGAATTTTCGGTATTGGATATCGAGATTAATTAATTAATCATTAGATGATTTTATAAATTAATTGAGTTAATGAATTAATTAATTCCTCGTGGGAATTTAATTATAATATTAACATGAATTTAATTGATTATTTAATTAATTTATCTATTGGATGAATAATATTAATTATTTAATTAATTAATAAACAAAAGCCCGAAAGCTTAAAAGCCTAGAAGTGGGTGTCCAAAGTGGACGCCCATATGGGGCTTATGAAGCCTAAGTTATTGTTTTCTATTGTAGTATATATATATACTACTTAATGAAAAATTAACTAGGTTAAGAGAATCAACTCAAAAACTTTCTCTCCAAGTCAAACTCTCCTCCCTTTCTCTGTTACTCTAGCCGTCCATCAAGGTAAATAAGAAGGTGATTTTCGTTTTTGACTCCGGCGTGGCAATTTAGAGACAGCGACGGATTTGCTGTTCAAAGAAAAGGATTGCAAAGCTGGTTCAGATTTCAACATACGCGAGAACGGTAATTAATTTCGTAAAACCCAATTTACATACGAGAAATAGAGATTAGCCCCTGGGATTAAATTTATAATTCTTTCATTGCGTTTTTGTTTTTATGCATTTTTTCCCAACAAAAGCATTAATGATTGACTTATATTAGATATAAAGGGCAGTTTAGTAATTTGACATCAATATGATAATTGTATAATATCAAGTTATATGAGTTTGACGTTCCATGACTCTTACTTGATTGGGTTGCGTCAGTGAAAAGTTTATACTCATATGGTAATCATAACATAAAGGTTCGTGATGAAATATTCATCTCGTACTTGATTGGGTTTCGGTATAGCTTCCCGGGATTGCTTGGCGATAACTACATCCTTGGAATCCTCCCAATGTCAATCAAGACGAGCTTAGAGAGTTGCGCTATGTATAGATGATAAAATAAAGGAGTTTTACTGTAACACCCAATATTCTCGGCTCCTAATTTCGTAGAAGTGAAGGTAAACATTACAATCACCGCTAATTAGATTTCGTAAATTATTTGATTGTAGTGATTCGCGTTCGACTAAAAATATTTTTCTACTTACTTATATAACTATTATTATATCTATATGTGAAATAGGTTAGTAGTTTATACCTCATGGTGGAATAGTTGATGCATTATATCATTTAAGGTATATATATATATACACATATATGTTCATCTTCATCAAATGATTAGTAATAGTTAAGTGGGTCTATGCCTAACTATGCCTAACTACATATATATATATATAGGCGCATGCACACACACACACATAGATATATATACATACCATGCATGCTCTAATAGAGAAGGAAGACTAGGAGGTGGCAACTAGGAAGTACATCTCATCTACCAAAAAACAAACGTGGCTAAGGGAGAATTAATCTCCATTTCTTTTTCAATACCTTTTTTATTTTTTTGACCAAGACTCCTTATATAATACAACTCACACTCACGGCTGAACATCTCCCCAATTCAGCCTTCTTATCCTCTTAAGATACAAACAATTGTAGAAAGAAACAATTTACATAGGGAGAGAAAGGTTTGCCAAGGATACTCTAAAGACATCACCTTCACTTGATTCTCTTAAGGTATATGGTAGTTAATCATTGCTTTTGCATGAATATATTGTAGACTAAATGTATTTCAATCCGTATATGACCTTGAATTGAGAATATCATATCATATATATGTATTTTAGTTAACTTCTATGGCATGATGTTTAACTGTGTTTGGAACTTTCAGTTTCTGAAGTTACGTTTAAAGCTGTAATGAGGTGCCTAAAATTGTGAGTTTGATTATGATAAATTTTCTGGAATAACTTGATTATGTGTTAAACATCTATGAAAAATTTGGTAAGGATTAGAGTTGTGTGGAAGTTTCTAAAAATCGTTGAACAAAATCGCCAGTCTGTTCGGCGGAAGTGCAAATTGTTACTGTTTTGAAGATATTTCGTGTACTTGGAAATTTTTGTTTACTCTAAACCTTTTACAGTAGCTTGATACATGTGTTATAGAGATTTCATATAAATTTCGGAATTTTTCAGTAAACAGGGGATCTTACAAAAATATTTGAGTATAAGGTGTCTGTTCTGAAACAAATCTGCCGAGACGGTCCAGTTTCGTTGATCAAATCCCCAATGTGACAAGGAAATTAAATCTAGAAAATTTATGTAGACTTTTACAGCATCCTACATGTTATCCTGAAAATTTTGAGAAAGAAATTCCAATCCGAGAATATGTTAAAAAATTGTTGAAATATGTTGCGCATGTAAGGGAGTTAGTTGGAACTTAATTGCCTATATGTTTGGATAGTATGATATAACTTGTTGCATGTGATTAGCTTAAAGTGTATTGTTTTGTGAAAATGATAGTATTTTGTATCACAGGATACTTTTGTGATTCCGAGGCCGAGGCAACGACGCCGGTTTATTATAGTGAGGGTTTCTGTTATTCTTTCAACTTGATCTTGCTTACCATTTTTCGTTCCCTTTTAAATCATAGCCAAGTGTGACCTCATAAAGTTTCATTGATCAAACTCTTATTCTCATCTAAGGTAAGTGTCCAACCGTGTCCCAATTTGTAGTCTATCGTTCTTGTTTTCGCTCGCTCTCGCTCGAATACAAATCAGTGTACATATTCTAGTAGGAAACTCGTTGAAACGATTATTCTTCTTGGCTCTATTTTGTCGGCTAAGGGAGCTAAGTGCTATACGGGACAAAGTGCCACGTGACGGCGGGGGCCACCGCTTGAACCCGTAGGAGCCACCTCTAGAATCCCGAAGTCTGGCATCCATCCGCGATGTGTCCTTTTCTTGATATACAACTTTGATTCAAAAAAGCAGAGTGAAGGGAGCTAAGTGCTATACGGGACAAAGTGCCACGCGACGGCGGGGGCCACCTCTTGAACCCGTAGGAGCCACCACTAGAATCCCGACACCTGGAACTCTTCATAGAACATAAAGGTGTGAAGCCTCCTGCTGGTATGGGACAGTGGAAGGTGGATCACGATCACATGATATGATTACAAAAGTACATGGGTTGTAACGCCCGACCTTAAGGTGGCACGATAATAACTTAACGATACGTTCTCAAGGATAAAGGCTAGCAGCGGAATCAAATACACAAAATATCATCATCGTTTAGCCTAATACAAACCCATACGACATATAAACATCATAGATCATGTCTAACATGTCAAGAAAATTGCTAACGATGGATGTCAAAATAACTATTACAAAAGTTCCCCGAAAGGTATGTCAAGCTATTTCCACCCGCTCTTGCCCATGACTGGAAGGAAAAGAAAATACGTAAGCAAAGGCTTAGTGAGTGCCAGTGCTCGTGTGTAAGTTGCTTAAAATGGTTTTTATTGATTTTCGAAGGGTCATTGAAATCCTAAATAAGATAAGCAATTTATGATCATGGTAACAAGTAAGCAATAGCTAGTATGAGACAAGGTCTTAGTATATGCACAGTGAGGGGTGTCAAATGTCATGGAAACATGCTTAAAACAATTTCGTTCATGATAAAGCTGGGATGATTGGTGGCATGATATTTAAGTTTGAAAACATGCATTTTAAAAGTGTGCAGTCAATGTAAGTACCACGTACAAGACTCAATGCAAGTATCATGTACAAAACATGTTTAAGTAACACGTACACGTCACGCTTAAGCAGTAGGGGGCCATGTTAGCAATACCATCGCGTCCGATGATTTACCCATAGCACTTTGGGTCCCTCTGCTTCTTCCTTATCACCCCTGAACACGCGGCTTAACAGCCATCACCTTATACCTCCCCACGCAGGCTCGCGATGCCCGATTTGGTCATATCCGGAATATGCCACACGATAAATGACCCATGCACCCTCAGAGCACTCCGTCCTAGGTGCATGGATCTGGACGTGGATAGCGGGAACTGTTTAAGACCACAAGCCCATGCTTGACCGGCCGAACCCTGCCCTATCCATCGCCCGACCTTGGGCCCAACACAACCACGCAAGATGAAACATGTCACAAGAACACCATCACGACAAATGATCATGATACAAGAACCAAATGATGGAGTACTTCCACGAATCCATAAAAACCGATGTTTATTTTGAAATCATGCTTGCAAAATATGCATTTGAAACAAGTATGCAATCATGTATGTCACGAATGATTGAATGAAGCATTTTTGCTCATGAAGGAATATTGAATCGAGCGAATATATATATATATATATATATATATATATTTAGAATTTCATTAAAAGAATGTTTTCCTTGAAATCATTTTCACAAAACCTGCCTGGAAAATTATTCTCGCAAGATATGTCTTTGAAACGTGCCAAGAAATGGTTAATGCAAATTGAGTCCATGATTTGATTTGAAAGTGTTGAAATTCATTTTCATGGGAAGTATTGAAAGCATGATGAAAGTATATAGATATATATATACGACGTGCTCCTTCCAGTTTTAAAAGACGTATAACTATAATTTTGAGAGGCACTCACGCTACGTCCAAGCTTATACGGCGTTGTCCTCGTTCGTCTCACCGACAACACCTGCTAAGCGAAATTATATCAGAAGCCCATTTTCTAACTCGTCTAAAGTCTACCCGGGGTAGTCTATGAGGTCCTAATAACTATACCAACATTCACAACAAGTTACCTTAATGAAAACTAGGCTTAATTTCAATCTTCCCCAAAAGGTCGATAAGAGGCATAAAAACAGATTTGTGCAGTTTTAGTGTATGAATTGTTAAAAATCACAAACTCAATAATTGTGGGTAAAGTTTTTTCATAAATGTTCTAAATTTGTTAAAAGACCTTAGATAAATTTTTCAAAGGTAAATGGTCACTTAAAATGTGGCTATTTTACTCAAAACCGAAGTAAAATTGGGTTCAATTGTTTTACTGGGGCAGGATTACTTTAAAATTCATATAAAATCCTAATTTAATCAAATAAGCCCCAATTTTATACACAACAACCCCAATACATATGATTATCCCCAGTAAAATTTTGAAATCAAAATGAAGTTTGTAAGAACCCCAAATGATGTCTCAAACAAACATTTTGAAATCCCGTAAGGCTTCTGGCAGTCTATACTTAACAATTTCCATAATTCACATTACAACTCCAACAATCTCACAAAATTCCAGACATATTTTCGACATGCATTAACATACACAGTAAAAGTTTTGAACTCAAATAACATTTCCTCATTTCGATATAATTCTTCGAAATCAGTGGCAGATTTAAAGACCCAACTTATAATTGTCATGCATGTGTGATTTCTTCATTTAAGCCTTTAGGTTAGTTACTATAAATTGTAAATTTAAGCTTAAAACTCATAGATCTACTCTTCTAATACACATGCAATAACATTTTCAAAGCAAATTTAGCCTCTACCATTACCTACTAATGTAAGATCAAGGAATTACAAGTTACCTTTAATGCTACCCACAAGTGTGAAGATGGTTGAGGTTGAAGCTAATGTACTAATTTGTATCTATCTATATATAACTTGAATGGAAGGATGAAGAGGGTTGAAGATGATGAAAATGGAGAAGAAGAGTGAAGAGATATTTGTTTGTAAACTAAAATAATGAAACTAAGGCATAATATATATATATATATATATATACATGTATGGTGTGATGGTGGTGGTCGGTAAAGCCCACTTTCCACCCCTTTATTTATTAATTTTTTTTTTATTTTTATTTTATTATATTTTATTATTATTATTTATTTATTATTATTTTTTTTTAAAGTGAAATGAAAGTGGAATTTACTAATTATTGGTGTATTTGGGCAATTTACTAATTCAACTTCTCTCCTAGTGTCTAGTTAAATTTTGGTTCTATTCCTTTAATCTACATAAGATGTATAATATAATATCCCTCTTGAACATATGTGTAAGATCCTAGATCATGTCCTAATGCTTTAGATAGTAACTAGTCGACTAAAAAGAAAACTCGGGTATCACATTCTCCCCTCCTTAAAAGAATTTGGTCCCCAAATTCTCACCTGAGAACAATTCCGGGTAGTGTCTTCGCATGTAATCCTCGATTTCCCAAGTTGCCTCTTCTAGATTGTCGTGATTTTCCCATAACACCTTTACCATTGGGATGCTTCTAGTCCGCAGCTCACGCACTTTCTTGTCCACAATCTTTATCGGTTTTTCTTCATAAGTCAAATTGTTCTGAATTGGTATTGCATCCACCTTGAGTACATGTTCAGGATCAGGTCGGTATTTCTTTAACCTGCTTACGTGGAAGACATCGTGCAAACCAGAGAGTGCTGGCGAGAGTGCCAGTCGATATGCTACTTTTCCAACTCTTTCCAAGATCTTGAAAGGTCCAACAAATCTAGGACTTAACTTTCCACCTTTCTTATGTTGAATGATGCCTTCCCTAGGAGATAGCCGCAAGAAAACCTCATCTCCGACGAAAAATTCTAAGTCTTTTCTTCTTTGATCGGTGTAACTCTTCTGACGACTCTGTGCAGTTTTCATTTGTTCCTGGACAATTTGGATTTTATCTATAGCTTCTTGTACCATTTCCAATTGTGGAAACGTTATTTGTCCCTGATTTTTCCTCTTAGGAATCCATGTATCTCTAACTTCCCAATGAATTGGGGACCTGCACTTTCTCCCATATAAGGCTTCATATGGTGCCATTCCAATTGTGGCCTGATAGCTATTGTTATAAGCAAATTCTGCTAAAGCTAGGTATTGATCCCAATTTCCTTTAAAATCCAAAACACACGCTCGCAACATGTCTTCTAGTATTTGAATGACGCGCTCAGATTGTCCATCCGACTGAGGGTGAGCTGATGTACTAAAACTAAGCTTAGTTCCCAATTCTACATGCAGGCTTTTCCAAAATCGCGAGACGAATCTTAGGTCTCTATCTGAGACAATGTTGACTGGAACACCGTGGAGTCTCACAATCTCTTTGATGTATAAACGGGCTAACTTATTGAGAGGATCCACCTTTCGCATTGGTAAGAAATGAGCTGATTTTGTAAGTCTGTCTACAATTATCCAAACAGAATCATGATTACTCGGGGTTCGTGGCAAGTCAGTTACAAAATCCATCGTTATGTGCTCCCACTTCCATTCAGGTATTTCCAAGGGTTGTAAAAGTCCAGAAGGTCGTTGGTGTTCTGCTTTCACTTGTTGGCAGGTCAAGCATCTTGCGACATATTCTGGGACTTGGTTCTTCATATTAACCCACCAATAATGCTGTTTCAAATCCTTGTACATTTTATTTCCTCCAGGATGTATGGTATATTTGGAGCGATGCGCTTCGTCCAAAACCAACTTCTTCACATTAGCATCATCTGGTACGCATACTCGGTCTTAAACCGTATCAGACCGTCCTTTCCGATATTAAATTCAGGTCTATCTCCATGAAGGATCTTCTCTCTTAAACTCTTGAACTTAAGATCTTTCTCTTGTGAAATTTTGATCCTTCCAAGAATATCGGGTTCTACTCTGATATTAGAACACCTAATATGTAACCCAGCTTCCCTTGGATTCCAAAAGCTCATATCCTCTAACATCCTCCATTCCTTAACCATTAATCTTGCAACGGTCGCTTTACGACTTAACGCATCTGCTACCACATTAGCTTTGCCAGGGTGGTATTGAATTGAACAATTATAGTCCTCAAGGAGTTCCATCCACCTTCGTTGCCTCAAATTCAACTCCTTTTGAGAGAAGAGATACTTAAGGCTTTTGTGGTCAGTATAAATTATGAAGGATGCTCCGTATAGGTAGTGTCTCCATTTCTTTAACGCAAAGATAATGGCAGCTAACTCTAGGTCATGGGTTGGGTAGTTTTGCTCGTAGGGTTTGAGTTTCCGTGATGCGTAAGCAATCACATCACCATTTTGCATCAGCACACATCCAAGTCCGTCCTTCGAGGCATCACTATAAACCACAAAGTTATCAATTCCATCAGGGAGAACTAATACTGGTGCTGTTGTGAGCCTTCTTTTTAATTCTTGGAAGCTAGACTCACATTTCTCATTCCATTCAAACTTAGTTTTCTTCTGAGTCAATCGAGTCAATGGTCCAGCTATTTTCGAAAAATCCTTGACAAATCTACGATAGTACCTTGCCAAGCCTAAGAAACTCCTTATTTCCGTGGCATTCTCAGGCCTTTTCCATTCAACAATCGATTCAATTTTCGAGGGGTCGACACAAATTCCATTACCTGAAATCACATGACCTAAGAAGGCAACCTTAGCTAACCAAAATTCACACTTGCTGAATTTTGCGTAGAGCTTGTTATCTCTCAAGGTTTGCAACACCATCTTTAGGTGTCGTTTATGATCATCTTCGCTCTTAGAATAGACAAGGATGTCATCTATAAATATCACCACAAATTGATCCAGAAAAGGGTGGAATATCCTATGCATAAGATCCATGAAAGCTGCTGGGGTGTTAGTCAATCCAAATGGCATTACTACAAACTCGTAGTGTCCATATCTTGTTTGAAAAGCAGTCTTAGGTACATCCTCCAGACGAATTTTTAGTTGGTAATATCCTTGCTGCAAATCGAGCTTCGAATATATTCTAGCTCCTTGAAGTTGATCAAATAACTCGTCGATTCGTGGAAGAGGGTACTTGTTCTTTATTGTTACATTATTCAACCCACGATAATCGATACATAACCTTAATGATCCATCCTTCTTCTTCACAAATAACACAGGTGCTCCCCATGGCGAAGTACTAGGTCTAATGAATCCAATCTTTAACAACTTTTGGAGTTGATCTTTCAACTCCTTAAGTTCAATCGGTGCCATCCGGTATGGGTTCTTAGCTATTGGGGCCGTTCCGGGTAAAAGTTCAATAGAGAACTCGATTTCCCTATCTGGTGGTAAGGAAGTTAATGCTTCCGGAAATACATCAAGGAATTCAGACACTACAGGTACTTCTTTAACATTCCCTTTATCATTTGGCTTGTTAATCATGAACGCTAAGTAAGCCTGGCTTCCCTTCCAAAGGGCTTTTCGTGCCCTGAAAGCCGAGATGACTGGTGCTATAGTAGTCCTTGCACTTCCCGTGAATTCTATATCTGGATTACCAGAGTCACGAAGCCTAACAACCTTGGTATGGCAATCCATCTGTGCATGGTGGTAAGACAACCAATCCATTCCTAGAATAATATCATACTCTTGTATAGGTAATATTATAAGATCTGCTAGAAACGATCTCCCACTAATGATGACATCACAAACTTTGACGACCGAATCAGTCACAACGCTACTACCCATTGGTGTTGTGACTTCTACATAATAGGGTAATAATTCAAAATTTTGATGCAATTTTGGTGCATGATGAGTGTTAACAAATGAATGTGATGATCCAGGATCAAATAAGACTTTAGCTTGACAACCACAGACAAGAAGCGTACCTTCCACTACATTTGTATCTTCTGGTACCTCTTGTCCTACTAGAGCGAATGCTCGAGCGTGAACCTTAGGTCTTCCTACATTTCTCCCAGGTCCAACTTGGTTTCCTGTCTGATTTCCTCCTTGAAATGGGCCCCGATTATTCCCATGTGGGGCTATAGAAGGACATTGGTTTGCCTTATGTTGGTCACTCCCACATCTGAGACACCTTCCCAATTTATGCCAGCATTGAGATGGATCATGGGGTCCCTTGTTACAGTAAGTGCAGAGTTTTCGGTGTGATTCTACCGGCTTTGCTTTTCCATTTCCTCCACCATTCCTGTGATTAATTTTTTGAAACTTCTTTTCTCGCCCATGCATTACGTTCGATGGTGGCGCTCTAAACTTACTACTCTGCCCAGTGTGGAGACCAAGACGTTCAGTCCCTTTTTCAATTCTAGCAGCTGCCTTTACCGCTGCCATGTACGAGTCTAGATCGATTGACAACAATCGATCTTGAAGATCATTTCTGAGTCCCCTCACAAACTTGTACAATTTGTCCTCTTCTGTGCTCACTAGATTTGGAGCATACTTAGATAACCGGTGAAATTCAGACTCATATTGGGCTACAGTCAGGCTTCCTTGTTTCAGATGATAAAACTCATCCCTTCTGGCCTCTCGAACCACTTGTGGTATGTATTGGTCCTTAAATTCCTGTGTGAAGTTGACCCAAGTTCTTGGGGTGTCATTTCTGGTCCATTTTTCTTGGACAGTCCTCCACCAGTTTCTGGCTGCAGCTACCAAGCGAAACACCGCAAACGTAATTTGTTGATCTTCAGTGTAGTCTAGTGCAGCAAATATGCTTTCCATCTTCTCGAGCCAGTCTTCCGCTTTAATATCATCAGGTTCGCCCATAAACTCAGGGGGGTTGAATCTTAAGAAGCGTTCCAGTGCCCTATCATGAGTCTCTTGCACTGGCGCTTGAGGGCCTTGAGGTTGAGCTTGTGCAGCCTGTTGTTGCATAAATAATAGTATCTGTTGCAAAGCTTGTGCAGTCATGTTATCCTCCCCAGCTTGTGGGCCTGCACGAGGAACTTCGTGCGGCAATGGTACCTCTTGACGGAAGTCATGTTGCTCCCCTCGGTTCGCGTCCCTATGATGAGCCTGAATAACTCTTCGAGGTCATCCACGGCCACGTCTCTCTGCCATTCTAAGACTAGTACATATATAGCAAAAAAAAATTATTCGAGGGCATATATAAAGAAAACTAGGAAGCTAAGATTCGATAGGGTTCGGCATATAACAAATAAATAACTTTATATACTTCTTAATTAACTAGATATCATTTCCAAAAGAAGTTGTTAGGCATAACATTGTTTTCAAAAGTCATCGACCATATACACATCCATTTCCTCAAAAGGTCACACTAAGAACAAAGTTAGCCCTAATAAGCCTAACTACCACGTTAATGATCAAAAGGTCACGCTAACCATCCCTAGGGATCCTACATATCATCTATGGTAGATACATCACTCTCCTCCTCGGCACCATCCACTACATCATTCCCACCTACCAGCCCGTCCTCATCGACTAACTCCATCTCACCAACTTGAAATTCCTCCTCAGGGTCTTCTTCACCTTCCTCTTGTTGCACCTGCTCCACTGGCACCGGTGCGCCTGCGTGGTTGCCTCGATCTACACCTATGCCTGGGACAAGTTCTGCAACATCAAGGAGGCGTTCTCTAATATTTGCAAGTCGGTGGGCATTCACCTCTCTCTCTTCCATATAAGTTTGGTGTTCATTCTCTCTTAATTGCTGAATTTCATGTAGCTGAAATTGTAGCTCCTCAACATGTCCTTGCAATTCAATTATGTTTTCCCCTTGGAGTTGAATATGCTCTTGTTGTTGTTGTACTTGTTGGAACAATGAATCATTGACATCCTGTAATTCACTAACTTCCTCCTCATATGTCGGTATGGTCTCCCCTTGCAATATGTCTATCCGTCGTTCATGTGTCTTTACCTCATCTCGAGCCCTTGTTAACTCTCTCTTTAGGCTAGCCACTTGAGTCCTCGCACTCATTAATTGGACCCGAAGTCGAGAGGCTGACCTCAATGCACAAATCACCTGTGTAAAATATCTCCCCGATCGTCTCTCACTACCTGACCTATGCCGACCAACATAGCGATACCCACTAGAGGATGAAGGTAAACGAGCCATACCTAAAAGTTTTAAGAACAAGGAAACTTAATATGAGCAACGGGTCATGCTAGTAATCAAATCACACACAGAACTTTCAAAAATTGATTATTCCTTTCTTGTGGCTCAAAGGTCACCGAGCACGTTGCGGATGGGTTCCATCCCAAACCGAGGATCCTATCCTGGTTTACGCTTAGTGTTATCTTTAACAACCAAGCTCTAATACCACTCTGTAACGCCCGACCTTAAGGTGGCACGATAATAACTTAACGATACGTTCTCAAGGATAAAGGCTAGCAGCGGAATCAAATACACAAAATACCATCATCGTTTAGCCTAATACAAACCCATACTACATATAAACATCATAGATCATGTCTAACATGTCAAGAAAATTGCTAACGATGGATGTCAAAATAACTATTACAAAAGTTCCCCGAAAGGTATGTCAAGCTATTTCCACCCGTTCTTGCCCATGACTGGAAGGAAAAGAAAATACGTAAGCAAAGGCTTAGTGAGTGCCAGTGCTCGTGTGTAAGTTGCTTAAAATGGTTTTTATTGATTTTCGAAGGGTCATTGAAATCCTAAATAAGATAAGCAATTTATGATCATGGTAACAAGTAAGCAATAGCTAGTATGAGACAGGGTCTTAGTATATGCTCAGTGAGGGGTGTCAAATGTCATGGAAACATGCTTAAAACAATTTTCGTTCATGATAAAGCTGGGATGATTGGTGGCATGATATTTAAGTTTGAAAACATGCATTTTAAAAGTGTGCAGTCAATGTAAGTACCACGTACAAGACTCAATGCAAGTATCATGCACAAAACATGTTTAAGTAACACGTACACGTCACGCTTAAGCAGTAGGGGGCCATGTTAGCAATACCATCGCGTCCGATGATTTACCCATAGCACTTTGGGTCCCTCTGCTTCTTCCTTATCACCCCTGAACACGCGGCTTAACAGCCATCACCTTATACCTCCCCACGCAGTCTATACTTAACAATTTCCATAATTCACATTACAACTCCAAACATCTCACAAAATTCCAGACATATTTTCGACATGCAGTAACATACACAGTAAAAGTTTTGAACTCAAATAACATTTCCTCATTTCGATATAATTCTTCGAAATCAGTGGCAGATTTAAAGACCCAACTTACAATTGTCATGCATGTGTGATTTCTTCATTTAAGCCTTTAGGTTAGTTACTATAAATTGTAAATTTAAGCTTAAAACTCATAGATCTACTCTTCTAATACACATGCAATAACATTTTCAAAGCAAATTTAGCCTCTACCATTACCTACTAATGTAAGATCAAGGAATTACAAGTTACCTTTAATGCTACCCACAAGTGTGAAGATGGTTGAGGTTGAAGCTAATGTACTAATTTGTATCTATCTATATATAACTTGAATGGAAGGATGAAGAGGGTTGAAGATGATGAAAATGGAGAAGAAGAGTGAAGAGATATTTGTTTGTAAACTAAAATAATGAAACTAAGGCATAATATATATATATATATACATGTATGGTGTGATGGTGGTGGTCGGTCAAGCCCACTTTCCACCCCTTTATTTATTAATTTTTTTTTATTATATTTTATTATTATTATTTATTTATTATTATTATTATTTTTTATTTTTTAAAGTGAAATGAAAGTGGAATTTACTAATTATTGGTGTATTTGGGCAATTTACTAATTCAACTTCTCTCCTAGTGTCTAGTTAAATTTTGGTTCTATTCCTTTAATCTACATAAGATGTATAATATAATATCCCTCTTGAACATATGTGTAAGATCCTAGATCATGTCCTAATGCTTTAGATAGTAACTAGTCGACTAAAAAGAAAACTCGGGTATCACATGGGTTATGTCCTCTGATTCATACGTAACATACTCGATTAATTTAACTTGTGATATGTTATTCTATTCTTTTGCTTGCCATCGTATATGTCCATGTCGTTATTGATTTTCGCTGCAGATTCTATCTCTCCTGATAAGGTAAAGCAAGCCATTAGCCTACCTCACTGGGTCATTCGGACTCACCCCTCCTTCTTTCTTCCTTTTCAGATAAGCTTAGAATGTCGGATACAAATGGAGAAATGAGAAATAAAGGAAGCATGGGTTTGTTTCTATCAAATGGAGTAATGTTTTGGGATGTACGATTGGGTATGTATATGTTTTGGTTTGGAGATTTGTAATTGATAGGGTTATTATTTAATTGTGTAAGACTGATGAATAAGGTATTGTTGGTTTAAGTGGAATGAAATTCTTTTAGTTTTAGTAGATGAAGAATTGGTATAGTTCTGACGCTTAGCGCTAGCTCGAGAAAGGACAGTCTCGTGGATCGAGCTAGTGTCGCGGTGTAGCGGGCCACCAGGTGGTCGGTGGGCGTTACATTTACTTTATGAATGATATTTTGGTAATTTCACTTGGAGTGGAAATTATTAAAGGGATATCAGATATGTATTGATTATAATAAATATATTTAATTATTGTAATCAAATTACTTTATTCAATCACTATTAATAGTGTTATTTGTTGGTTTTGCGAAAAATAACATAAACGCAGCGAAAAGATTTCAAAAAATTTATTTGAAAACCCAAAGTTGAATTCAATGATCGCATATTCAAATTGCACGATAAACCTAACAAATAAAACTTACTCGTTAAGATGAAGTTGCTGGAGAATCCAATTCTTCTTCAAAACTTCAAATTGATGAACTTCTTGAATTCTTCAATCCTCGTATTCTTCAAGTCTTGATTTCTTGAAGTTTCTTGAAAATTAATCCAAAGAACGAAGCACGTTGTCTTTAAATTATCACGCACAAATTGATGATGAAAAAATCCCACTTCTTTCTCTCTAGGGGCGACGGCTAGTTTGTGTATAGAGGGGGAGGATATTTTTCCTTTTTCTTTTCTTGGAGAGTTACAATGAAATTGTTGTTATGCCTAGGTTAAAGTCAAGAGAAGTCTTTTATACTTCAATGGCTTATTGACCAAGACAACAAAAGAGACCAAAATGATCATCCAACCTAGCCCTAATGAGGACTCCCCATATGGGGCCAGGATTTTATTTTGCTTTGTTTAATTAATGCTTTATTCAATTAATAATTTATTATATCCAATAAATAAATTAATTAACCAAACAATAAAATTAATTAGATAAGTTAATTCATTAATATATTTCTTTAAAAAATTAATTAATAATTAATCTTATCCTTTTAATTAATTGTCTTAGCAAATAAGTAATTAATTATTTATTCAATTCATCGAATAATTTAAATCTCTCCAAAAATAAAATAGAAAATCTTTTTTCAATTTTTCTTCATCAATTCTTTAGCGCGATTCTTTAGGTTCGTTTCATTTAAAAATGAAAGGAAACCAAAGGAAGTGGGTAACACCTAGCCAATCACGTGACCCAATTCGTACCCCAAATGAAAAAAGAATGAATGGATCATTCCAGAACCTTCCAATCGTAAATACCGTATAAGCATAAACTCTTTGTTTGTGTACCCCAGTCCAGTAAGAGTCATGGCTATGTCAAACTCACTGGACTTGACCACATGTATTAATTATAGTAATACGAGATCATTGAGATCGATTTAGTGCCTAGCACAATCGTCTCTTTATGCTTTGACTAAAGACTTTGATCTTTATTTATTTATAATCACATATGGGATCTTCTCACTCACTTATGAGAGAACAAATCCCATCTAGATATCATCTAAAACTACCATTTGCCCATCAAGCCGCATTTCGAGGTCGACCCCACCAACGGGTGAATTGGGTCTAACTACTTTAATGAAATACTTGATGTCACAAATGCATCTTCAACACGATGTTTCAAGTCAAAGGTTCACTTACAGCTATTACGCATAATCAGTTCTGTCATTGACAGGAAAACCCATGTGACAGAACCGATGCGAGTCGTGTTCGAGCATATCAGTTCCACTAATGTGTTCTTAATCTCCTACCATCCCATGGTACCAGACAGGCACTCCCATGTCAGAGATAAGTTTGTACTAGTGTACTAAGTCTTTATTTGTCCATTAAAGTCTTCACTTTACTTGCGAACTTGTTTTTAGTGATCAAGACCGATCTCCCTAGTGTCAATCTTCCTATCCCATAGGAAGTAGAAGGATCACACTAAAAATATGGACAAAAGCGTTTTACAGTACTTATAGATGCAGATAAGATTTAAGTGAAAACTAAATAATCCCTTTATTAATAATATGAAGATAATTTAATTACAGATAGATGCCCTATCATTCTATCCTCTATGGCATCTGAGAACATAATCTTAACAATCTCTCACTTGCACTCAATGCCACTCATTGTGGTATCTTATACCCATCCCTTCTAGGTGTCAGTCTAGAACAGCCTGAGGTAGTGGTTTGGTGAACGGGTTAGTTATATTGTCAGTTGAGGCTATTTCTTGTGCTCCTATCTCTTCTCTGCCAACGATCTCTCTAATGATATGAAATCTTCTCTCAATGTCTTTACACTTGTTATGAGACCTTGGTTCCTTAGCTTGCGCTATTGCTCCATTGTTATCACAATAAAGTGGTAACGGGAGCTGTGAGCTAGGAACCACTTCAAGTTCTCCAAGGAACTTTCTCATCCACACAGCTTCTTTGGCTGCCTCCAAGGCTGCCACATATTCAGCTTCAGTGGTAGAATCCACGGTTGTGCTTTGTTTGGAACTTTTCTAAGACACCGCCACACCATTAAGCGTGAAAACAAACCCTGAAGTGGATTTGCGGTCATCAATATCAGACTGGAAATCCGAGTTAGTGTAACCCTTCATCTTCAGATCTCCACCTCCAAAGATTAGAAACATATCCAAAGTTCTTTTAAGATACTTTAGGATATTCTTCATAGCTATCCAATGTTCTTTTTCCGAGTTTGCTTGAAATCGACTCACCACGCTCACAACATAGGTAATGTCGGGTCTTGTACACAGCATTGAATACATTAGGCTACCAATTGCAGAGGCATAGGGTACTTTACTAATCTTCTATCTATCTTCCTCACTTTGTGGACACATAGATTTAGACAAGTATACTCCATGTCTCATGGGAAGGAACCCTTTCTTAGAATTCTCCATCCTCAATCACTGTGGGACCTTTTCTAAGTAAAGGGCTTGGGAGAGACCTATCAGTCTATTCATTCTATCTCTATAGATACGAATTCCTAGAATGTAAGTTGCTTCTCCCAAATCTTTCATGTAATACGTACCCGAAAGCCATTTCTTGACTGTGGTGAGCATTCCTACGTCATTTCCTATAAGTAGAATGTCATCCACATATAGTACTAAGAACGAGATTTTGCTCCCACTAGTCTTCTTGCAAACACAGGGTTCATCTTCCTTCTTGATGAAGCTATATCCCTTTACTGCTTCATCAAAACGAAGATTCCAGCTTCTAGATGCTTTCTTGAGACCGTATGCGGAGCTCTCAAGTTTACATACTTTATGGATATTGGTCTCGGATATAAAACGCTTTGGTTATTCCATATAGATATCCTCCTCGAGAAATTCATTTAGGAAAGCCATTTTGGCATCCATCTGCCATATCTCATAGTCTAAGTATGCAGCTATGGATAACAGTATTCGGATGGACTTTATCATGGCCATGGAGAAAAGGTTTCCTGATAGTCAATTCCTTTTCTTTGACTATAGCCTTTCGCTGTGAGCCTGGCTTTAAAGGTGTCAATCTTGCCATCACTACCTATCTTTCTTTTGTAGATCCACTTACATCCTGTAGGTTTGATACCTTTGGGACAATCTACCAAAGTCCAGACTTGGTTCGATTGCATAGAGTCCATCTCTGTTTCCATCGCTTCTCGCCATCTTGAAGCATCGACATCCACCATCGCTTCATCATAAGTACAAGGATCATCTTCATGACCCTCTTATACTACAGGATGAAGCTCTGGGTCCCCCTGCAGTAGATACCCATACCTCTCACGTTCATGCGGTATTCTATCAGATCTACGTGGTGGTTGTGCTACTATTGGGTTAGGCCTCGGTTCTTGGACAGACGTCTCAGAGGGAGTTTCATTTTGTTCTTCTAGAACAATCTTTCTACCTTTGCCCCCTTCCAAGATGAATTCATTTTCTAGGAAGTGGGCTTGTAGGGCCACAATGATTCTCTGATCATCATGTAGCTAAAAGACGAATCCTATGGAATCTTTAGGATAACCAATGAAATGTCCCATGAGGGATCTTGTCTCCAATTTGTCCACTTTAGTCTTCTTGACATAAGAGGGACATCCCCAAATTTTAATATGATTAAGACTCGGTTTTCTATTATTCCACATCTCATGCGGAGTTTCAGGAATGGATTTGGAGGGACATCTGTTCAATATATAAGCAGCAGTAAGGAGCGCGTATCCCCACAATGAAATGGGTAAATTAATGTAACTGAGCATGGAACAAACCATGTCTAACAGAGTTCGGTTCCTTTGCTCGGCTATTCCATTTAGTTGAGGGGTTGCTGGAGGTGTTAGTTGTAACATTATTCCTTTTTCTCTAAGGAATTCATGAAACTCGATACTCATATATTCTCCTCCATGATCCGATAGCAGAGTTTTTTTATTCTGCCCAGTTTGATTTTGTACTAAAGCTTTGAATTCTTTGAACCTTTCAAAGGATTCGGACTTTTGCTTCATCAGATACACTAGATCATATCTTGAATGATCGTCCGTGAAAATGATGAAGTAGCATAAACCCCCACGAGCCATTTCATGGTCCGCAAACGTCGGTGTGCACTAATCCTAAGACTTGTGTGGCTCTTTTAAAAGTCCCAGTGAAGGGTAATCTAGCCATCTTGCCTAAGAGACATGATTCACATGTTGGATAGGGATCCGATCCCAGTGACCTTATAAGCCCATCTTTTTCCATTTTGTGAATCTTGTGCTCTCCGGCATGGCCTAGTCTTAGATGCCACTTGAGGCTTAAATTAGCTTCTTGCCTACCACGTTTCTTAGTTACAACATTCACATCAGATGAATTATGGACATTTAAATAATCAACCCATTAACTAAAGAAGCATTGCCAACTAATTTATTTCCATAATAAATGTAGCAAATTAACTTAGAAAAACGGAATGTATACCCAATCTTAACTAAGATGGGAACAGATACAATGTTCTTAATCACCTTGGGCAAAACTAAAACATCGTCTAAAAATAATAACTGTCCAGAACTCAAATATAAAGAAGTGGATCCTATTCTAGTAGATGCGATGCTCTCCCTACTGCCTACTTTGATCATCATTTCTTCATGGACAAGCTTTCTATTTCTCTGCAGATCCTGTTCCAAATAACACATATGGGCACTAGTCCCTGAGTCTAGAATCCATGAAGTAGAAAAAACGGTCATAGAACAATTAGTATAAGAAACAAATAGTTTCATACCTTTTGCGCCTTTGTCTAATTTGGGACAGTTCCTCTTCCAATGGCCTAGCTTACCGCACTCGAGAATTCTATCCATCTTCTTAGGTCCTTTGCTCTTACGCCTATGTTCTGATTTCTTTTGTGTTCTTGTGGATATTCTTAATTGCCTTTCCCTCTTTCCATTTCTTTGATCATCTAATGAATCATTTGTGAAATAGATAGAAGAATCCTTCTTCTGATTCATCCTCATTCGAGCTTGTTCAATTTCAAGCTTCTTTGATAGCCTAGCTAATGAACAATCGATATCATCGATAAAGTTCATGACGAAGTAGTAGAAAGAGTCGGGGAGCGACTGTAGGATGAGATCAATTTGAAGATGAAGATCCATATAGAAGTTCATTGATTTTCACCTTTCCATTTGGGTCATGATCTTGAGAACATGGTCTCTCACATCCTCATCCTCTCTCATCCTCGCTTTGAAGAGATCCTTGGATATAAAATATCTTATGGTGCTACCGTGATCTCCAAAGATTTCCTCTAAATGAAGAATTATGTCCCTAACATTGCTCATTGCATCATGAAAACTTTGTAGTTCACTGAACATTGAGCTTAGGATGTATCCTCTAGCTTTATAGTTGTCACAAGTCCAACTAAAATGAGCTAGTTGAACTTTCTCATCCTCAGTCCTCTTAGGAACAGGAGGACGATCCATTTCCAATACATATTCAATTGAATCTTCTCTTAGGACATTCCTTAAGATCGCGAGCCAATTCGTGTACTTGGCTCCAATCAGAACATTTCTTTCGAGTAATTTTATAAGTGGGTTTGTCATTTTGAGAGAGATTTAATGAGAAAATAACCGCATAAATAAACCAGATTAAATTAGATTACTTGTATTTGACTTTGTTAGGAATTTCATGTTAGATGTTTTGATGATGACAAGATAGGATTTTATGTTAGACCCTAAAAGAATGTAAGTTTATATTTTTATAAGAGCAATTATATAAGCGTTTGAAAGGTTATAATTTTATTAAGCTTGTAATTTTTATCTTTATAGATTTTAGACTAAGTATTGGATACCAAGTCGCTAGTAGAATTCTAGTTGAGTCTATTAGAGATGAAGTTGAAGATCAGGGTCTGAAGTCAAGCGAAGATAAAGATTTTGTCTTAAGCGAATGTCAATCGCTATGGACTGTTTCAGGACTCATGAATCAAGCACTCAAAGCAATCAAGCGATCAAGAAGATCAGATTCACCTGAAATAAATTCCAAAGTCACTAAGGACTTAAATGTACTTATTTAACGGACATTAATTTCCAACGGGAAATAAATTCAAATGCACTAAATGCTTGATAAGAGCATTAAATGTGGTAAGGACAGATTGTATAAGCTACCTAATGGCTTAGACTGTCAGAACTTTAGAGTTCAAACCTGCCACATCAAATCAGTGCAGCAAGATTTCAGGAATGTCAGAGAAAAAGGTATGACTCACTCGCGCGTGAGAGGCACATACCTACATGTGTCCAACGAAAAAATCCTAAGAAATTGCCTATAAATACCTTACCTCAGCAAACCCCGAAAAACACGTACATACACAAGAAATTCAAAACTTTGCTGAAATACTTTCTCAAGAAAAGCTTAGAAACTCCACAGCCAAAATTCTTTCAAGCTTTCTACGTACATTACAGATAGTCGTAGATATCTCAAACATCTTAAAAGAAGAACCATACATTATTATTGAAATATCCTAAGTTGTTTGAACTTCCTAAAATCAAACAAACCCGTGATCAAAACCCTCAACCTCATCTATCTGTGTGAAGAAGTTGTTGTTAGGATTATGCCCTCAGATGCCATAGAGGATAGAATGTATAAGGCATATATCTTGTATTGAACTTAAACTCTTCTAAAATAAAATGCATCATTGAGTTTTCACTTAATTCTTATCTGCATCTATAAGTTGTATAAAACGTTTCGTCCATATTTTTAGTGCGATCCCTCTACTTCCTATGGGATAGGAAGATTGGCACTAAAGAGATCGATCTTGATTACAAAAATAAGTTCGCAAGTAATATGAAGTCTAGAATGGACAAATAAAGACTTCGAATATTTGTACAGTCTTAGCTATGACATGGGAGTGCCCGTCTGGTATCATGGGATGATAGGAGATTAAGATTGTAGACACGTCAGTGGAACTGATATGTTCGAACACGACTCGCTTCGATTCTATCACATGGGTTTTCACTCTATGACTGTTAATGATGGAACTGATTATGCGTAATAGGTATGTGTGAACCTTTGACTTGAAGTATCAGACTGAAGATGTACTTGTGACCTCAAGTCTTTCACTAGATTAGTTAGACCCAGTTCACCCTTTGGTGGGGTCAACCTCGAAATGCGGACTTGATGGGCAAGTGGTAATCTTAGTAGATATCTAATATGGGATTTGTTCTCTCATAAGTGAATGAGTATGTACCCTATGTCATTATAGATAAATAGATATCAAAGTCTTTGGGCAAAGCAAACGAGACAATTGTGCTTGGCACTAAATCGATCTCAATGATCTCGTATTTATTAGGATTTATACATATGGTCAAGTCCAGTGAGTTTGACATAACCATGACTCTCATTTGACCGGGGAACGTTAACAAAGAGTTTATACATATACGGTATTTACGATTGGAAGGTTTCAGAATGATCCTATCATTCATTTTCGTTTGGGTTACGAAGTGGGCCACGTGATTGGCTAGGTGTTACCCACTTCCTTTGGTTTCCTCTCATTGCCAAACGAAACGAACCTAAAGAGTCGCGCTAAAGGATTGATGAAGAAAAAGGAATTTCTATTATTTCTTATGGGAGTTTTAATTTATTGGATAAATTAAATAATTAATTATTCATTAGATGAAATAATTAATTATAATGATAAAATTAATTATTAATTAATTTTCTTGTGAAATATAATAATGAATTAATTTGTCTAATTAATTTGATTATTTAATTAATTAATTTATTTATTGGATACAATAAATTATTAATTGAAATAAGAAAATAATTAAACAAAACAAATCCCGGGGCTAAATAAGGAGTCCAATTGGACGCCTACCAGGCCTCAATGTGGCGTCTTTGAGAGGCCACATATTAGGGCTCTTTTGTTTTGACTTGTTCAATAAGTCATGAGGTAAGGAAGGACTCTTTGACTTAGAACAAGTAAGAAGAGAATACATAACTCTTAGAACTCTCAAAAGAAAGAAAGATAATCCTCCCCTCCTCTATACCTAGCCGTCGAACATAGAGAAAGAAGAAAGGGGATTTTTCGTTTGTTGATCCGTGCGTGACGATTTAGAGACAACGTATTTTCATTGTTCTGATCAAGTTCAAGTTTGAAGAATCAAACCAAAGGATTGAAGATTTGGAAGCTTCAATATTTCAAATTTGGAGAAGAAGAAGTTTTTCTCCATCATCATATTCATATTAACGAGTAAGTTTTATTCGTTATACGCTTTTAGATTCAATTATGCGAATTAGAGTACCAATTGAGTTTTCGTTTTTAATTTTTGAAATCCCTTCCACTGCGTTCTTGCTTTTTCGAACGAAACCCTAAAGTGGTATCAGAGCCAATCTCTGATTTGCATATTTGATCTTGTTTACGTGACTTAAAAATTGCATGTTATGTGTTTTTGAAGCATGTTTGTATGTTTTTCTTAAATCTGCGTTTTATGGTTTTTTTCCTAGTTTTTTGATTTTTAGTTATTGTAAATCTGGGGATATTTGATGATATTGAAAATAAAAAAATACCAAGGAAAAACGGGGCTCTAAAGCCCCCAGAAAAACGCGCGCAGCAGTGCGCGCGCACTATTTAGCGCAGCCGGGCCGTTCGGCTCGGCCCTACCCAGTAACGGCCCATCGGGTCGTGACCGTGGCCCGATGGGTCGTGGTTTGGATACCCAATTTGTTGATCCGGGTCGTAAAACGGGCTATGTTTGGGTCAAAATGTTTTTTTTGAATTTTGGGTGATTTTAATTAATTGGGTGGCTCAAAAGGATGATGACCCGATTAATTTAAATCAAGCCCAATTGAAAATTATCCAATTTTGATTTGTTAGTTAGTTTGGACTTAATCTAATTAAATCTAAATGGGCCAATTAGATTGGTGATTTGGACTTAAATTAAATTTAGCCCAATAAAAAATTAATAAACGTGAATGTTGTTCTAATTAATTATTTTGAGTCCAATTAAATTGAATCCAAGTGGATCAAAAGGATGGTGACTTGGGATTGATGAAATCGAGCCCAATGAGATTAATTGGAATATAATATTTAATTAGAACTAATTAATTATTTTTCTTGGAGATTAATAATTGATTTATGGACTAAATATTTTTTTTTCCTCGACTTGGAAATTACTTCATTTTGAATAAGTAATATAAATTATTTTTCTTAGAGATTAATAATTAATTCTTTGTTCAAATAAAAGTATTTCCAATTTTTGATGTCTTTAAATCATAATAAAATAAAATATAGAATTCCATATTTTATGTGATCATATTATTTTAATTAAAGGTAGATGCACTTAATTCTTAATTTCGTACATCTAAGTCATCTAGTTGGACTAGAATGATTTTAATTGACTTAGTGAATATGTGAAATTATAAGGAATTTTATAAAAGGACCTTTTTAGTTGGACTAAATTTTTTAATAATCAACATAAGTGATTTAATATTGTGAGCATGTATTAATTGATGCGAGCATGTCTTATGCGATTAAAACACTAATCATGGACTTAGGATTATATGTTTTACCTTTAATTTTATTGGTTATCAAATTTGAAGCTATTTATTATATTCTTAGAAATAATGCATGAGTTGTTTTAGGAACCGAGATAAATAGTTCAAAGTTGATAAAGTCAAAAGGCCCATGAATATTTTCAGTGCGATTCCTCTGTGAGCGTGGTGAGTCGATTTTAGGCAAACCCGGGAAAGGAACATTGGATAGCTGTGAAGAATATCCTAAAGTATCTGAAAAGAACTAAGGATATGCTTCTCATCTATGGAGGTGGAGACCTGAAGATGAAAGGTTATTCTGATTCAGACTTTCAGTCTGATGTTGTTGACCGAAAATCCACTTCAGGGTTTGTTTTTACTCTCAATGGTGGAACGGTGTCTTGGAAGAGCTCCAAACAAAGCACAACCGCTGATTCCACCACTGAAGCAGAGTATGTAGCAGCCACAGAGGCAGCGAAAGAATCTGTTTGGATGAGGAAGTTTCTTAGAGAACTTGGAACGGTCCCTAGTGCTCAGCTCCCATTGCCACTTTATTGTGATAACAATGGAGCGAAAGCGCAAGCCAAGGAACCGAGGTCTCATAACAAGTCAAAACATATTGAGAGAAGATTTCACATCATCAGGGAGATCGTTGGCAGAGGAGAGATAGCAGTGCAGAAAATAGTCTCAGCTGACAATATAGCTGACCCGTTCACCAAACCACTACCTCAGGCTGTTTTGGACGGACACCTAGAAATGATGGGTATTAGATACCACAATGAGTGGCATTGAGTGCAAGTGGGAGATTGTTAGGATTATGCCCTCAGATGTCATAGAGGATAGAATGTATACGGCATACATCTTATATTGAACATAAACTCTTCTTAAATAAAAGGCATTATTAAGTTTACACTTAATTCTTATATGCATCTATAAGTTGTGTAAAACGTTTTGTCCATGTTTTCAGTGCGATCCCTCTATTCCTATGGAATAGGAAGATTGGTACTAGAGAGATCGATCTTGATTACAAAAATAAGTTCCCATGTAATATGAAGTCTTTAATGGACAAATAAAGACTTCGAATACTTATACAATCTTAGCTCCGACATGGGAGTGCCTTGTCTGGTATCATGGGATGATAGGAGATTAAGATTGTAGACACGTCAGTGTTACTGCTATGTTTGAACACGACTCGCATCGGTTCCGTCACATTGGTTTTCACTCTGTGACTATCAATGACGGAACTGATTATGCGTAATAGGTATACGTGAACCTTTGACCTGAAGTATCAGTCTGAAGATGTTCTTGTGACGTCAAGTCTTTCACTAGAGTAGTTCGACCCAATTCACCATTTGGTGGGGTCAACCTCGAAATGCGGACTTGATGGGCAAGTGGTAATCTTAGCAGATATCTAATATGAGATTTGTTCTCTCATAAGTGAATGAGTATGTACCCAATGTAATTATAGATAAATAGAGATCAAAGTCTTTGGCCACCGCAAATGAGACGATTGTGCGTGGCACTAAATCGATCTCAATGATCTCGTATTTATTATGATTTATACATATGGTCAAGTCCAGTGAGTTTGACATAATCATGACTATCACTTGACCGGGGAACGTGAACAAAGGGTTTATACATATACGGTATTTACGATTGGAAGGTTTCAGAATGATGCTATCATTCATTTTTGTTTGGGTTACAAAGTGGGCCACGTGACTGGCTAGGTGTTACCCACTTCCTATGGTTTCCTCTCATTGCCAAACGTAACGAACCTAAAGAGTCGCGCTAAAGGATTGACAAAGAGAAATGAAGAAACAGGAATTTCTATTATTTCTTCTAGGAGTTTTAATTTATTGGATAAATTAAATAATTAATTATTCATTAGATGAAATAATTAATTATAATGATTAGATTAATTATTTATTAATTTTCTTGTGAAATATATTAATGAATTAATTTATCTAATTAATTGGGTTATTTAATTAATTAATTTATTTATTGGATACAACAAATTATTAATAGAAATAAGAAATTAATTAAAAAAAACAAATCCCGGGGCTAAATAAGGAATCCAATTAGACGCCTACCAGGCCTCAATGTGGCGTCTTTGAGAGGCCACATATTAGGGCTCTTTTGTTTTAACTTGTTCAATAAGTCATGAGGTATATAAGGACTCTTTGACTTAGAACAAGTAAGAAGAGAATACCCAAGTCTCATAATGCACAAAAGAAAGAAAAATATTCCTCCCCTCCTCTATACCTAGCTGTCGACCATAGAGAATGAAAAAAGGGGATTTTTCGTTTGTTGATTCGTGCGTGACGATTTAGAGACGACGTATTTTCATTGTTCAAATCAAGTTCAAGTTTGAAGAATCAAACCAAAGGATTGAAGATTTGGAAGCTTCAATATTTCGATTTTGGAGAAGAAGAAGTTTTTCTCGATCATCATATTCATATTAACGAGTAAGTTTTATTCGTTATACGCTTTTAGATTCAATTATGCAAATTAGAGTACCAATTGGTTTTTTTTTTTTTAGTTTTTAGGATTATGCCCTCAGATGCCATAGAGGAGAGAATGTATAGGGCATATATCTTGTATTGAACTTAAACTCTTCTTAAACAAAAGGCATTATTGAGTTTTCACTTAATTCTTATCTGCATCTATAAGTTGTGTAAAACGTTTTGTCCATGTTTTCAGTGCGATCCCACTACTTTCTATGGGATAGGAAGATTGACACTAGATAGATTGATCTTAATTACTAAAATAAGTTCGCAAGTAATATGAAGTCTTTAATGGACAAATAAAGATTTTGAATACTTGTACAATCTTAGTTCTGACATAGGAGTGCCTTGTCTGGTATCATGGGATGATAGGAGATTAAGATTGTAGACACGTCAGTGAAATGATATGTTCGAACAACACTCACATCGGTTCTGTCACATGGGTTCTCACTATGTGACTGTCAATGATGGAACAAATTATGCGTAATAGGTATATGTGAACCTTTGACCTGAAGTATCAGTCTGAAGATGTACTTGTGACGTGAAGTCTTTCACTAGAGTAGTTCGACCCAATTCACCCTTTGGTGAGGTCAACCTAGAAATGCGGACTTGATGGGTAGGTGGTAATCTTAGCAGATATCTAATATGGGATTTGTTCTCTCATAAGTGAATGAGTATGTACCCTATGCAAATATAGATAAATAGAGATCAAAGTCTTTGGCCAACGCAAACGAGACGATTGTGCTTGGCACTAAATCGATCTCAATGAACTCGTATTTATTATGATTTATACATGTGGTCAAGTCCAGTGAGTTTGACATAATCGTGACTCTCACTTGACTGGGGAACGTGAACAAAGGTTTTATACATATACGATATTTACGATTGGAAGGTTTCAGAATGATCCTATTATTTGTTTTCGTTTGGGTTACGAAGTGGGCCACGTGACTGGCTAGGTGTTACCCACTTTCTTTGGTTTTCTCTCATTGCCAAATGGAACGAACCTAAAGAGTCGCGCTAAAGGATTGACAAAGAAAAATGAGGAAAAAGGAATTTCTATTATTTCTTCTAGGAGTTTTAATTTATTGGATAAATTAAATAATTAATTATTCATTAGATGAAATAATTAATTATAATGATAAGATTAATGATTAATTAATTTCCTTGTGAAATATATTAATGAATTAATTTATCTAATTAATTTGGTTATTTAATTAATTAATTTATTTATTGGATAAAACAAATTATTAATTGAAATAAGAAATTAATTAAAAAAAACAAATCCTGGGGCTAAATAAGGAGTCCAATTGGATGCCTACTAGGCCTCAAAGTGGCGTCTTTGAGAGGCCACATATTTGGGCTCTTTTGTTTTGACTTGGTCAATAAGTCATGAGGTATATAAGGACTCTTTGACTTACAACAAGTATGAAGAGAATACACAACTCTCATAACTCACAAAAGAAAGAAAAATATTCCTCCCATCCTCTATACCTAGCCGTCGACCATAGAGAATGAAGAAAGGAGATTTTTCGTTTGTTGATCCGTGCGTGACGATTTAGAGACGACGTATTTTCATTGTTCAGATCAAGTTCAAGTTTGAAGAATCAAACCAAAGGATTGAAGATTTGGAAGCTTCAATATTTCGAGTTTGGAGGAGACGAAGTTTTTCTCGATCATCATATTCATATTAACAAGTAAGTTTTATTCGTTATACGCTTTTAGATTCAATTATGTGAATTAGAGTACCAATTAGTTTTTTTTTTTAGTTTTTGAAATCCCTTCCGTTGCGTTTATGCTTTTTCGAACGAAACCCAACAGTTGTTGTCTCTACAAGTAGTATTTCTGAGTGAGAGAAGCTTGTTTGTGAAGATCTTCATTGGTGTTGAAGTCTATGTGATCAAGGAGCCCAAGATCATCAGCTCCACCTCTATTTTGTAGAAGACTCTGTGTCATCCTTCGATAATCAATTTAGTGGAATTCCTCCAAGTGTTCAAGGAGAAGAAGGACGTAGCGGGATTACAACACCCAGTGAACCTTACAAATTCATGTGTTATTTACTGTCATATTGTCTTACTTTACATTCTATCATTTATCTTGAAAAAGACAAGTAAAACGGTTAAGCAACTATTCGACCAAAACGAAAGCTAAAGCTTTAAAAAATCATTTCCGCTGTGCTAACACTGATTAAGCGATCTAAACTTTACCCTAGTTTGGTAAATTGTTAAAATCACTAAGTCTAAGTTATCTTTACTGTAGCGCCATACCTAAGCGCTCAGCTCTTTAAGTGTTCAAATCTTTAAAAGTGATATGAAAGTTTTGATGTCGGAAAAGACATCAGGGTCTATTTAACCCCCTCCCCTTCTAGACCCTTTCGTATGCCACTTGGGACCATCAAGTGGTATCAGAGTGGTTGAAGTACAAACCTAAGCGTTTCCGATCGTAACTGCTTGTTTAGATCCATTTTTCTAAAACTTAGTCGCTTTATTTTTTTAGATCATGGCGTTTAACAAGGTGCGTAAGCTTGTTGAACCAAACTATGATTCATGGAAACTCGGAGCATTTGCATAATTATGTTCATGTGATAATGAGATGTGTGATGTAATTATAGATGGCCCCATTTAGATCATGAAAGTTATAACTCGAGCCCTTGGAGCGACTGAGGCTACTCCAAATGGTTACGTAGAGAAGCCCAAGTTAGAATGGACGCCAGACGATCGGAAAATAGCCGATCTAGATAATGTTGGACGAAACGCTCTATACATAGCGTTAGGAGACAATGATGCATTGTTCAACAAGATCAAGCATTGTAAGAGTTCAATAGAAATATGGGATAAGTTTGCTATAGTATGTGAAGGTTCAGCACAAATGTAGGAGAACAAGCTCTCCATAGCCATGCAAAGATTTGAGCATTTCAAAATGCAGCCCAACGAGAGGCTAGAACAATTAAATGCAAGGTTCACTTTGCTCATCACAGAGTTATCGTCACTAGACAAGGAGTTGTCTAACAAGGAAACCGTCAACAAGATATTCAGAAGTCTTCTGAGCAAGTATTTGATTAAGACTGTTTCCATGAGATAATCACAAACCTTGGAAACTCTAACTCCAGAACATGTATTTTCAGAGTTGAAGTCATTTGAATTTGAACTAGGATAAGTCAGCGACACAACGACTTCTACATCAGCAATTGAATCAGGAGCTCTGATAGCTACTACTAAGAACAAGGGAAAATCAGTTATTGAGGTAAAGGTGACAAAATCGAATGAGGAAAAGGAAATGGCATTGTTGGTGAAGAAATTCAAGAAATTTTTAAGATACGAAAAGGGAAATCCTAGTGGAATGACATCATTTCAAACCCTTGTCCCTGCACCAGTGCTGCAGTATCAAGCGCCATTGTATTCTGCTCCTCAGATTCCAGCGCCATTTCCATACCAAGTGCCTTCGACTCCTACTCAGAAAGTTTCAGTGCCAAGAATTTCCAAGCGAATAACCACTGAAATGAAAACTAATTTGTGTTACAATTGCAGGAAACCAAGGCACTACCAGGTAAATTGCCCTTATCCTGATGTATCTAAGCCCACAAGGAAAGATTATGCGTATAGAAACCAATTCAGGAGTAACCTTCACCAACAAGGTTTGCTAGCGGAATCTGAACCATTTTCTGCACTTGAAGAGGATTTGGAATCATCAGATGAAAGCTGTGATGATGAGCCAACAAGCGACTCAGTGTTAATTTGTCTTATGGCAAGAAATGAAGAAGCGCCTGATGACTCACTGTCTAAGGTAAACATTGAATTATCTGATCCTCTTTCTTATAATGAATTACTTGACAAAGTAACTGAGTATTACAAAGATTGTCAAGATGCCGCCAAGATATATCAAAATCACTTCGATATCATTTCATCTCTCACAAGTGATAAAATGATGCTTAAGGCAGAGTTACAAATTCAGCAATAATGCATTGAGAAGAATCAATCGCTTGAAAGTGAAATTACTCATTTAAAAAGTGATATTGATATAATGGTCAAGAGAGAAGCTGAACTGATCGCTAGACTTCCCAAATCAGAGTAGCTTGTCTCATCATTATCCAAAGCGTCAAGAAACCTAGATAATGTGACTGAGGTAGCCAGACTTTTTGGTGAAAAGACCGGTTTAGGTTGTGATAAATTTGGTGAAAAATCAAAAACATCTAAGGTTACGAAAACCAACAAAGGAAAAGGTGTTTTCATTGTTGAGAAGAGTTCAAACAGTCAAATGCCGAATTAACCCAAGGACAATGGTAAGAGGCCAAATGAGAAGATCAATACCAACTCGGGTAATAAGGAGAAGACGAAAGTGAAGGATTCATAGAAGCAGGTTAATCCAAACGCTCAAAAGACTAAGGATAAACCATCTACAAGTGAATCCAACGCTAAGCGTCAACCGCCAAAAGCGACTTCTAAGCCAGTGCCGAGGAAAAACCAGCGTCAATATCCTCAAAGATCTAGATCATATTATCAATACTATGATGATTATGACTATGATTACTAGTATAATCGAGGGGATTACTATAAACCTAAAAAGCACACACAATACAAACCAAAACCCAAGAACGCCAATCTTCCCGTAATGAGGACAAGGCAAATATTGGTTCCGAAAGTTTTGGTCAACTATCGTGCAACTAATGGTCCTCAAGTTATATTCGGTGATAACTTCAAATGTAAAACCAAAGGTATAGGGGTATCATGTATAGCGGGAACCTCATGATTAGTAATGTATATTCTGTTGAGGGTCTTAAGCATAATTTATTGAGCATTAGTCAATTTTGTGATAAAGGCTTTGAAGTCAAATTTTCAAGCGAATGTGGTTAAGTTAACGACGCAAAGACTAAGTCTATTAAGTTAAGAGGAAAAAGAACAAACAATGTGTATTTAGTAGATTGGGATTCTACAATTGATAACAACCCCACATGCTTTGTTGCTAAGACTCAAAATGAATTGGGTTGGTTGTGGCACAGAAAAATGAATCACCTCAACTTTAAGGCAATCTCTCAGTTAATATCGCTAAATCTGGTGGAATGATGACCAAAAGGTTCCTTTCAGAAAAATTGGTTATGTGATGCATGTCAAATGGGTAAACAAGTCAAATCATCATTTAAGAAGAAACCATACCTATCTACTTCTAGAATTCTTGAACTATTGCATTTAGATTTGTTTGGTCCTATTCAAATCATAAGTGTTAGTGGTGAAAAGTATTCGCTAGTAATAGTTGATGGTTTTTCTCGCTAAACATGGGAAGAATTTCTAGCAACCAAAGATGAAACTAGTGTCATGCTCACAACGCCAATTCGTCAATTATAAACCTCAAAAGATGTAAAGGTGACAAGAATTAGAAGTGATAGAGGAACTGAATTTACTAACCAATTTGTTGAGAAGTTTTGTACAGATTTTGGAATACTTCATTAGTATTCTGCACCTAGAACACCTCAACAGAATGGAGTTGCCGAGCGATGGAACAGAACGCTTAAAGAAGCCGCTAGGACAATGTTAGCGGAGTCCAAGCTGCCTCAAAGGTTTTGGGCCAAAGCTATCAATACCGCTTGCTACACACAGAACCAGTGTATGATCAACAAGCAACAAGAGAAGACTCCATATGAATTATGGAAGGGACGTAAGCGTAACGTTCATATTTTCATGTATATGGTTCAAAATATTTCATTCATAACAATGGATCCCAAAGTATAAGGACATTTGATCCTAAAGCGGATGAGGGAATCTTTCTAGGCTATGCCAAGAATGGAAAGAGTCTTCGCATCATAAATAAGATCAAATCAAAGGTTGAAGAATCCATTCATGTTGTGTTTGATGATGCTAACCAAGAACCGAGTAAGGTTAATCCTGATGAAGTAGGAATTGAGGATCTTGCCCAACAAGCGTCACAAATCAATCTTGGTGATCATAGTGATGATGATGAGGATGATGAGATCCTTGTGCCCAATCCTAAGATTACTCGTGAGGTTATCAATGATGATACTGTAAGGATCGCTGATGATCATAACGAGAATGATCATCAAGAGCAAATTGGAACTGCGAATGATATGGCGACTGCTCAAGAGACAAATGAGGGTCAAGCGATTGGTAATCAAGAGTATATCAACCCGTTCCAACCAGATCGTAAATGGCTTAGAGATCGTCTACCAGAGCTAGTGATTGGAGATATTAAAGCACCTGTTTGAACTAGGGCCGCTACAAATGAGGCCATGTTCGAAAGTTTTCTATCTCAAATGGAACTAAAGAAAGTGGATGAAGCGCTCAGTGATTCAAGTTGGGTAGAAGCGATGCAAGAAGAGCTTAACCAATTTGAGAGAAGCAAGGTTTGGACGCTAGTACCAAGACCAACTCACCAAGGAATTATTGGAACTAGATGGGTTTTTAGGAACTAGATGGATGAAGATGGCATTGTGATAAGAAACAAAGCCAGACTAGTCGCTCAGGGTTATTGCCAAGAAGAGGGTATTGATTTTGATGAAACTTATGCCCCAGTAGCCCGTCTTGAAGTGATTCGGATGTTCCTAGCGTTTGCCGCATTCAATAAGTTATCAGTATACCAAATGGACGTGAAGAGTGGTTTCGCGAATGGTAAACTATAAGAAGAAGTTTATGTAGAGCAACCACTAGGATTCATCAACAACCATGGAAAAAGTATGGTCTACAAATTGGATAAGGCACTTTACGGCCTTAAACAAGCACCTAGAGCATGGTATGACACTCTCTCTATCTTCTTTATAGGTAAAGACTTTTCAAAAGGCAGCGTTGATATAACATTATTTAAAATTATCCATAATGAAGATATTCTCTTACTCCAAATTTATGTTGATGATATTATATTCGTATCTACTAATAAGCGATTGTGTGAAATTTTTGAAAATGATGCAAGATCAATTTGAAATGAGCATGATGGGTGAATTAACTTTCTTCTTAGGATTACAAGCTAAACAACTCCCTAATGGCATATTTATTAACCAAACTAAATATACAAGAGGTATGATTAAGAAATTTGGTATGGAAAATGTATGATCTTCAAAAATTCCAATGAGCCAAACGCTCAAGTTAGATAAAGATGAAAGTGGGAACAAAATTGATATCACTAACTATAAAGGTATCATTGGATCACTTCTTTATCTTACCGCTAGTAGACCTGATATTATGTTTTCAGTATGCATGCGTGCAAGCTTTCAAGCTAATCCTAAAGAATCACACTTAATTGCTACCAAGAAGATCCTTATATACCTAAAAGGCACACAAAATGTGGGCTTATTATATCCAAAGGACTCTCCTTTTGAACTAATTGGTTATTCAGATGCAGATTTTGCAGGATGCAAAATAGATAGAAAGACTACTAGTGGTACATGTCAATTTCTAGGTGATAGATTAATTTTGTGGCATAGTAAGAAACAACAATCCATAGCAACGTCTACCGCTGAGGCAGAATATGTATCCGCGGGAGCTGTCGTGCATAAATCCTTTGGATGAGGCAACAACTTAGGTCCTACCCCAATCCATTGTGATAACCAAAGCGCTTTAGCTATGACCAAAAATCTAGTCCTTCATTCTAGAACTAAACACATTGATATTCGCTACCATTTCTTGCGTGACCATGTTCAAAAGAAAGATATCTCCATGCACTTCATTGGTACTGACAAACAACTGGCAGATATATTCACCAAAGTGCTCAACGAACAATGCTTTCTCACTTTGAGAAGTGAACTAGGTATGATTGACTTAAACGCTTAATCATAAAGCATCATAACTTCTATAGGTATATAATTTAGGAGGAACCCCCTTTATTATATTGTCTCAAGCGATTTCAAAATTGAAATAAGTTATCCATTTTAGGGGGAACTTTAAAATTCTACTTATTCAATTCAATAAGCGTCTGTGGTCAAAAATTAATTTCAAAATTTTGTGCATCGATCATTAGCATTTATCTATTATGCATGACAAAATCAATCTCTAATAAAATTAAATGAAAATGTCTTAGCGATTGAACTATATTAAAAGACTTCAATGTTAAGAATATTCCCACTTAATTGCTAAGTAACTTTTTTTTCCTGACATTCATGCATTGTTTTCATCGCTAACAGGTAGTGTGTGGATAAGTCCAAAAGATAAGATTTGACAACTGCCCACGCGCTCTTATTAAATCAAACTGTCGATCAATGATTCCTATAAATAGGCGGTTTAGTAACTGCGCATATCTGGGTACGTTTCAGTGTACCATTGGGCGCGTGCAACTCACACTGAACATTTTCAAAATTTCAAACGTTTTTTTAAAAAAAACTGCACACTCCAAAATTTAATAATTCACTACAGTTATCCTATTTTACCGCACTTTTTTAAATACATATTCATGATTAAACGGCTCAGATTCAATTTTTTTTATTTCCAACATTAATTTCTTGATACGTGGCATTTATCCAAGCTATTGAAGAGTTAGTTTTTGCCTCTATTTAAACCCTTCAAAATTTTACAGAAAAACTCTCTCCCAAAACTCTCTTTGCTGTAAAGCTCTCTCAAAGAAAAAAGCATCCTTTCTATCTCTCTCAAAAAGCTTCAAACCTTCATCAATGGCGCCACCAAAATCTTCCAAATCGACCACCGAAAAATCTTCCAAAACTCTGAAACCAGTCACAGTCAATGTTGGCTTTCTGATAAACTGGGACTATCTTTTCGATAACCAGAACTTTTCTTAGAGGACTATTCTTCCCCTTATTTAAGAATCAGGTTTACGAAAGATGCTTACTTCCCACTCAAACATTTATGAGGAAGAAACCCTTTTCTTCTTCAAGAACGGCCAAATTTCTGACAATGGAAACTCCATTTCCTGTGTCTTTCCATTTGCCCGAAAGATCTTTGTTCTCACTCCTCAACATTTATCTTCCTTACTACAACTGCCCAACTATGGAGGAGAAGTTGAATCAAACCAAGAAAGATGACATTGAAGCTGCTTATGAACCGAAATTCAAGAAGAATGACATGAAGGGCGAATATGTCATTCTGGCTGACATTTACTCCAAGATGATAGAATGCAGGGAAAGGTAGCTTTGACAAAATCTCTTACATCCATTATAAGATGATGGTAGCCATCTTGACCAAGTTGAAGATCAGTTGGTTATTGTACGTCTTTACACGCTTTAAAGCAGCGATGGCTGAATCAGTGAATCCCAAGCCTTATGGGATTATGTTAAGTCACGTTTTAAGCGCTAGCGGTTTTGTCAACGCTGCTGGTAAGAAAGTTCCAGCACTTAATTCTATGGTAAAAAGATGGTCAGTGAGCTGTTGAAACCCAAGCGACGGGGTGGTGCAGCGGTTCCCAAGGATGAGCGTGAGTGACTCCGTGTGAAAGGTATTGTTCGCAGCGATGATGAAGAACAAGCGAATTCATCTTCATCATCATCAGAGGAGAAAGTGGTGGTTAAGCGACCTAAAAGAAAAATTGCTTTGAAAGTCACTGAGCCATCAAAGCTAGTCAAGAAGCTAAAAAAGCGTCGGAGCCAAAGCAGAAGCAAAAGTCTCTCTCTCCTTCTTCCAAATCCCCTTCTCTTCCTCCCACATTTGTTATCTCTCCGGAAGAGGAAGAAGCTGAAGAAGAAAAAGTGTCGTTAGCACGTAAGCACTCTAAATCAGGACTATCCACTAGCGTTCCATCCGAGCCAGCGTTTGAACAACCAGTGCTTGTAGAATCATCTGGTGTTTCTCCTCCCTCTCCTATCGCACCAATCGTCGAGCCCGCTCCTGGAGCTCTCTCAACAGAGCTTGGTGACTATCGGGGTAAGTACTTGTCTTAAGACAATGTATTTTATCCTTTCCTGTGTTCTTTCTTTTAAAACTAGGATAAAATTATCTTTTCAGCGTTTAGCGAATATAGAATCTAACATACTCTGAATATATGAGAAGAGTTCAAAATTCCTATTCGTGCTAATCCCCTTACTACTCTCATTAATCTTGAAGATGATGAAGTAGTCCCGGAGCCTGAGGCTTAGAAAACTGAAGCACCGATAGAACAAGCGACTGAATCAGTGGAAGAGAGTCCTCAGGGTAAGCGTTGTAGCCTTTTTATTATCTATTTTTACTCTGTGGAAATTTTGCTTGCTTTTCTCAAATGCTTGCATGTATCAACTCAAAGCACGCCGAACGCTAATGAACCTCCTCCTGAGGTCAATGTTGAATTAGATGAAGAAATGGCCACTGTTCTGGATATTCCTAAAGACGTTGCGCAAGTCCTTCTTGATGCTGAAATGTCTCCAGCTCAAGAAGAGGCTATTAATGCTGATCGGTCGATAGAAGTGGCCCCTATCCCAACAGAAGCGATTGCCATTATTCCTACTCCAACAAGACCTCCTCCCCGTGTCATTGATTTCTTTCCTTGTGGCTATGATGCAGACATTGAATTCTACAATGCAGTCAGAGAAAATGACACCCGGACTTTGGTTGACATAGACATAAATTTTCAAGGATATCTCTAATTCCAATAAGTTTGGAATCTTCAAGCGTTTTGCTGATCTCGGTCTCTACACGCTTGAGCATCTTCAATCCCGTCTTGAATACATTCGGCGACCAGCGTTCAACATGACCGAATTTGATGAAAAGCGTTCAGCAGAAGCTTTTTATCCTTTGCACCAGAGCAAGATCATCATCAAAAATCCCCATATGGGTGATTGGTTAAAGAACCCCGACGAAGAAATCCTTCACAGGATTGGATACTTTGCCTATCCCAAAGTCGTTTATTCTGCTTAGAACGCTCTATCCCCTAAGCCCCCAAACTATGGAAAGGTAAAGTACCAGTCATCGCTAAGCGTCCTAATCCTATTAATGTGTGGATAGAAGATGAAGCCCGCGAACATCTAGCAAGAGTATGGGCTGATGATTATGATGAAGAGGTTGAAAGATTTGAGAAGTATCTCTCTGCCAGAGTAGATAAGAAAAAGGCTGATAAGCTTGGCAGAAGATGGATGATGGATACCGCTTAATGGGCTGAAGAGTTCGTGTTGCATTTCTACACGCTAGACGAACTAGTGAGGTATCCCTTTTGGTTTCAATTTAGAGTGGAATACAGACGCAGAGGTTTTGCTGTGTTTCTACTCAACCAGAGCCAGAATTTAGTGGGGAGTATTAGCGAGTTTCCTTATTATCGGCAATAGACAGAACGCTATATTCGCCAGTATCTAAGCTTAATCACTCAAAGAGGACGCTATATTTATCATCCAAAGCAAGACTTTGTACAACATATCCTGCCAGACCTAAATGAAGATGCTTCCACCAGTAAACGACCCATTCTGCCAGGGCACAGTGAAGCTCACATGAGATTTGAAAATGACTATGCTGGGTTTGCTGATTTCTATAGAGACAGGAGAGCGATTGTAGAAAATGTACAATCGCTAGGCATCTCCTGCATTGAATATTTTAGCCTAAATCCATTCAGAGGCTATAATCTTCACCTTGTCCTAATGTGTGAGAAGAATATCTAAGTGGCTAAGATGATTTTACTTATTCGGCTAGAGGATCAAGAAGCTGCTCAAGCGTTGATGCCTTATATATTTGACTTCTACAATTCTTATGTTTCAGGAGTTGATCTGCCAGAGGATTTGCAATTTACTCTCAGCATGGAAGAGCTCGCAGACGCTATATTCTTCATTCCGCCGACCAACATCTTAAGTCCAAGGCTTGTTATGGAAGCGATTGGCCCTCTTTGGGTTGTTGCTGTTGAGAAACCTTCTCCACAGGTGGAGATTGCTGAGATTATAGAGGAACAAGCTCCTACTATGGAAGTCGCTCAAGCCACAGACGCTGATATACAAATTGAAGCTGCCCCCAGTGATCCAGCAGTCGAGGTTCCCCCTTTTGATCAAGCTGTTCTGATTGAGGAAGCAACTCAATCCCTTGACTTAGCGGTCGACGAAGTTCATGTATAAATTGCTGAAGCTCCTGAAGAGCCATTTATTCGAGATAAATCTAAAGGAAAGGCCATAGTTTCTAGTTCACAACTACTTATCTTGTCCACTGAATCTTCGGACTCAGACTCCAAAAGTGATCAAGAGCCTAGAGATTTTAGAAAAGCGGTTCGGAATTGTCTTAGCGATATCACGGGATCATGTTCTCGTTTGGAAGTTAGAAGCACTTCAATGCTTAATCAAGTAGAGAGAGTTCTTCACGCTGACATGAGAAATGTCAACAAGCTTACAATCTCTATCATGAATAGTGTCACTTCTCTTGTCAAAGAACTCTCTAATGACTTTAACCGGACGCTTGCCTAGAATGCATCCGCTGATATTGAGCGACATACGTCTACCGATCTGGTATCTCAGAGTATCGCTGAGTAAGTTGCTCTTTTAGTGGATGAAGTCAAACTTCTTTGCTGGAACATTGCTGAGTTAAAGACCTCCTTTGATGATGCCAAGAAGGGGGAAGATCTAAAAGAAAAGTCCCAAGTCAAAGCCTTGAAGGAGCCAATCTCTAAAACAAATAATAAGCATTGGCGTTCCATGTTCGAAGAAATAGTAAGCATAAAGAAAATGCTCACTAAGAAACGTAAGCCAAGATACTATCTAGACAGACATTTGCTTCCGGACTTGGATATTGACTTTCTCATCCTCATTCCTCTTAGGAACAGGAGGACGATCCATTTCCAATACATATTCAATTGACTCTTCTCTTAGGATATTCCTTAAGATCGCGAGCCAATCCATGTGGTTGGGTCCAATCAGAACATTTCTTTCGAGTAATTTCATAAGTGGGTGTTAGGAATTTCATGTTAGATGTTTTGATGATGACAATTAGGACTTTTTGTTAGACCCCAAAATATGTAAGTTTGATTTTAGTAGAAATCATGTATAAGCTTTGAAGCGTTAGATTTGTAATAGGCTTTATAGGCTTTGTTTTGTTTTTATTCTAGATTGTTAGGCTAAGAAGTCTTAAGCTGAGCGTCTGATAATTTCTGAGTGAGTTTATCAGTGGTAAAGTTTAAAGACTCAAGCGCCTGAAGTCTGAATAAAGATGAAGATTCCAAGCGTCTAGAATGACCAGCTACATCAAGTGTCACCTTATAGGATAGAAGTGATTCAAGGATGAACAAGCGTCTATCAATGACTGATTTCACTTGAATTTATTTCTAAATCCAAAAGGAGTTTAATGGAAATATTCTCAATGCAATAAGTACCAACGAGCATTTAATTCAAATGCATTAAATGCTGATAAGAGCATTAAATGTGATAAGCACTTTCAGACGTACGGAGAAGCCACCCTATTGGACTGTCAACCTTTCATAGACTGCAGCACCAACTTTGTACAGCAGATTTTCAGGAAAAAGGACAAAAGTTGTTCACTCGCGGAAGTGAGAGACACGCGCCTATGCATGTGCCTATAAAGAGAACTTCCACAACAAGCAAAAAAACATAGGATCGATTTCCAAGCCAAATTGCTGTTGCATTGAAGTCTCATTCCTTAAACTCTCAGAAAAGCCAGAATATTCAAGAAAACATTCTCTTTGCTTTTCTTCAATTCCTGAGACAGTCAACCAATATCTCAAACATTCTTTTCGAAGAAACCACATTACTACTGAGATATTTCCAATTGTTTGAACTTCATCAAAATCAAATCAATCATTTAGAAAATCCCATCCAAGCCTCGCGATCTGTGTGAAGTCGAAGTTGGATACTTGCATTATTTCTGGGTGAAAGAAGCAAGGGGATTGAAATGATTTGGAGCAGAAATCTGTGTGATCAAAAAGCTCAAGTCATCGACATCCATCTCTCCCTAATTTGTAGAAGATTCTGTGTGATTCTTTGAGAATCATTTTAGTGGACTGCCTCCAAGTGTTCAAGGAGAAGAAGGACATAGTTGCGATTACACCACCCAACGAACCTTACAAATATTGTGTCATTTACTTTACAGTTGATAAGAGGTGTTTTTACATGTTTTTAAGCCCCTTTGCGTTTATGTTTTAGGTTCATTTATTGCTTGATTATTGCCACATGTGCGTTTAATCCATGCATTAAGTGATTTCAGGCCTTAAGTGGATACATTCGAAGAATGGGCTGAAAAATGACGTATAAAACAAGTTTAGGCCAAGTTGATTCACACCTACGCGCCCAAGCGCCCCTCCAACCACGCCCAGGTGCAGCTGACATCCAGTTCCGAGGATTTGCTTCGCACTCCCCCGCCTAGGCGCCATCATAGCTACGCCTGGGCGCCGATTTCGCAACACTTACCACGGTTTAAGGCTATTTCTGTACATTTAGAGACCGAATTGGACAACGTTTCCTTCTACAAAGTTGTATATCTATGTCTTAGCTTCACGTGGGAACTTGAATCATCCAAATCGAAGGTCTGTGGAGAGATTTATGAAGGATATACGATTGTTGCGCAGGAAAGCAAGAAAGCTGTCCAGACTTCGCACATCCGCGCCTAGATGCCGAAATACCCGCGCCTGGGCGCCGACACCTCCGACATTTGATTCCTTTTAGCCAAAAGTTCAGCATTTGAAGTGGAAGGGAATCATTTAAAGCCAAGAGGTCAGCACATGTGTTGAGGGATGGTCATAAGTGTGTTTCTTGGTAGATTTACCTTATGGAATTTTATACTACACACTTTAGAGTGATGGAGGACACAAGAGAGGGACAACACATGGGATGGAGGAGAATATACACCTATAAAGGCAATCATCTCTTGCATTCTTCATGAGAAAGGAGAGAGGGGGGCAACCCCTAATCTGATTTCACCATCATTCATCACCATTCTTCATCATTGAGAGAGAGGGGAAAACTAGAGGAAGGAAAAGAGCTTGGGGATTGAAGGCTCAATTTCAAGATCCATCATCATTCACCATTTAGGGAGTTTTTAAGAGCTTTTCATTTCATTTATGTCTATGAATATTCCTCTTATGTCTTTTATGCTTTCAATTATGAACTAAATTCGTAAGACTAGGGCCATGTAAGGCCAAATTGTGATTTATGTTTATAATAGATGATTGTTGAAGTTATTCTTATATTGTTATGTGATGTGAATTGATGTTCTACTTATCTTGCATATACTTGATCACTATATGTTAGAATCTTATGCCTAGGTGAATATTTCGGGAGAAAATTGACTTAGGGTGCAAGAAATTCACATCATGACCCGCAACTAATGAGGAATTGCCCTAGACATAGGTAAAGATTCCCGGGTGAAGTTGTTCGATTCAAATCGAGTGAGCTCTAGTAAGTTAATGCATGTTTAGTGGTTAGATTTCCGGATAGGAATATTTGGGAAATCACGATCTAAGCATAGGAGTTTATACGCGAGACATCGGTTATTCTCTACCCTCGGAGCTCTCACCATAACAATATAAGTGTAATCCTTCAACAAGAACCTTTATAAGTATATTTGATCAATTTGAACCTAGCATGTGCCTTAGTCTCCCTTTATAATTGGTTTTAAATCACTTGCTCATCTTTGTTCTTGTTCTTTACAAATTTTATTTGAATTTATTCTTACTTTGTTTATTCACTTGATTACAAATCTTAAACTAGAATTCAAGTCCTTGTGGTTCGACAATCCGGACTTACCGTCCATTTATTACTACACACGACTAGTGCACTTGCTACAATAGCACGTAGCTTTTAGTGTGTCAACAGTCAATTCTCTTATTTATCACATCATTGCATAAATTGATTAAGTAAAACACAATCAAACGCTAAGCAACTAAGAAACATTTTGTGACGCTAAAGATTTCCAAAAGAAAAGACTCTAAAATTATTCCGCTGTGCTAACACTGATTAAAGAACTGAACGCTTAAACTTACTTGGTTAAAGTATTCAAATTTTGAAGTCTAAGTTAACTTTCTAAAAATAGTCTTCATTGTACGCTTAGCCTAAGCGTCTACATTTCAAGTAAACGCTCAGTCAAGCGTCTACATTTCAAGCGTCCGAAGCCATTTTAATACGAAACTTTTTGAAGTCGAAAAAGACTTCAGGGTCTATTCAACCCCCTCCCCCTTTCTAGACCCTTTCGTATGCCACTTGGGACCAACAGTGGGTTTGTCATTATGAGAGAGATTTAACGAGAAAATAACTGCAAAAATAAACCAGATTAAATTAGATTACTTGTATTTATTGCAGAAAATAACTGCAGAAATTAAATTACTTGTATTCTGCAGTTTGATAATTGCTCTCTATAATGCTTAACCCACTCACAATTTTGCTTGAGAAAAATGTCCTCACTGGGCCAAACTACAATGATTGGATCAAAATGCTAGGGGCAGAGCTCAAGAAAAAATCGCTTGAGCACATTTTGGAGCAAGATGGTCTGTCTTTACCTAGGGTTAATGAAGGAAAGTTTGGTCTAAAAATATATAAGAGATGGATCTCTGATACCTAGAAGGTCACTGACTATATGTTGCATTCCATGAGCAATGAATCGAGACATATACACTTTGATATGGAAAGTCCTAAGTCAATGATGCTTCACTTGGAGGAAATGTTTGGGGAACATGGAAAATCAACTCGGTATTATTTATCGAAAGAACTTTTCCAAACAAGAATGCGAGAAAATGATGAAGTTGCAAATCATGTTCTGAATATGAAGTCCATGATAGGAAGACTTTGGTCTCTGGGAAGCTACATATTCGGCTACAAGTAGATCTCAATCTTCAATCTCTCTCTCTCTAAGTCCTTCTCTGCTTTTGTCACTAACTTTGAGATAGATGACCTAGGAGGATCCTTAATGGATCATAAAGACAAGCTTGTATACACGCAAACCCAATTGAGTAAGGAATGGGATGATGATGCTCCACCTCCAAATGGGCTACTTGGAGTAAGGATAGCTTCTAAGAACTATGAGCTGAGATCCAAACACTCAAAAGTTGAAAACACATGTCTCCACTGCAAAGAAGTGGATGAACGGAAGCATGACTGTCTTGAGCCAAGAACTGAAAGCAAATCAGGTATAGAACTGTTTGTTTTTAAACTAATTGTTCTATAGCTATATTTTCTACTTCATGGATTCTAGATTCGGGAGCTAGTGCTCACATCTGTGTTTTGAACCAAGATCTGGAAACAAGTAGGAAGCTGGGAGAAAAAGAAGCGATGATAAATGTGGGAAGCGGGCACAGTGTCGCGGCTACACATGTTAGAATCACTTCTATTACATTAATGTCTGGACATTCTATTACATTAGATAATTGCCTCGTTTTGCCCAATGGGCTTAAGAAAATTGTTTCTATTCTTGTATTGGTCAGGAAAGGACACCTGTCTACTTTAATGAGAATGGTTGTGATACTTATTTAGAAATGAAAATGTTCGCTCAGCATCTTTAGTTAATAGAATGTATTATATTAATGTTCAAAACAATTCCATGGTTAACACTACGACTAAGAAGCGTAGTATGAATGGTGCTAACCAAATAATTATGTGGCATCTTAAACTTGGACCTGCCGGTGAATTCAAGGTTCAAGAGTTGGAGAAATGAGGGCTTATCGGCCCTCTTGGATCTGATCCATATCCAACATGTGAATCCTGTCTAAAAGGTAAAATCACTAGGTCATCTTTCATCGGACATTTTGAAAGATCCAAGCAAGTTTTGGGTTTAGTTCATACCGACGTTTGTGGGCTCTTCAAGGATAAGGCTTACAGAGGTTTTCAGTCCTTTATTACATTCACTGATGACCATACTAGATATGGACTCATATATTTAATGAAACATAAGTTTGAAGCTATTGAATGGTTTAAGGAGTTCAAGACTATGACTGAAAGACACGCCGGGCACAGTATTAAGGTACTATGATTGGGTCGTGGTGACGAGTACATGAGTGCTGAGTTTGATGAGTTCTTCAAAGAACACGACATAATGTTACAACTTACTCCTCCAACAACCCCACAATTAAATGGAGTAGCTGAGCGCAGAAATCGTACTCAATTGGATATGACGAGATCTATGCTTAGCAACACCGACTTACCTGTTTCATTGTGGGGGACATGTTGTGCTTACAACGGTACACATATTGAATAAGTGTCCCTCAAAATTTATTCTCAAAACACCGTACGAGTTGTGGTGTGGAAGGAAACCTAATCTTAAGTACATAAGAGTGTGGGGCTGCTCCGCATATGTGAAGAAGACTAAGGTAGAGAAACTAGAGGAAAGATCCCTCGAGGGTTAATTCATAGGTTTTCCCACCGACTCCATGGGATTCCTGTTTTACCTACCAAACAATCATCGGATAATCGTGGCTTTGCAAGCATTCTTTCCGAAGACGAGTTCATTAGAAAATGAGGCACAAGTAGGAAACTGGTTCTATTAGAAGAAATAGATGAATCCCCTTCGGAGACACCAATTCAAGTACAAAGAACTGACCCTAAAACTCAAAAGACACAACCATTGCCGCGACACTCTAGTAGAGTATCTCGACCTCTTGGGAGATATGGTTACTTTCATGAACAACAATTTTTGATTGTTGTATGAAATGGAAGCCATGGAGATGATCCTTCTAGCTATGAGCAAGAATCAACTGATATTGATTCTGCAAAATAGCTGGAAACCATGAAAATAGAGATGGATTTGATGTATTCGAACCAAGTCTAGACTCTTACTGATCTACCTGAGACTGTACGACCGATAGGGTGAAAACGGATCTGTAAGAGAAAGATTGGTCCGGATGGCAAGGTAGACACGTATAAGACCAGACTTATCGCCAGAGGTTATACAAAAAAGGAGAGCATTCACTATGAGGAAACCTTTTCACCCGTAACAATGATCAAGTCCATTCGAATCCTACTCGCCATCGCAAAGAACCTAGATTATGATATCTGGCAAATGGATGTGAAAACCGCATTTTTAAATGGATACCTCGAGGAGGACATTTATATGCAGCAGCCCGAAGGTTTTACATCAGATGTAGATTCTCGTAAGGTTTGCAAGCTAAAATAAGTCCATTTATGGACTTAAGCAGCATTTTGAAGCAGGAATCAACGGTTCGATCAAGAAGCAAAATCTTATGGATTCATTAAGAATGAAGATGAACCATGTGTCTATAAATTATCCAGTGGGAGCAAGTTGGCATTCCTAGTGTTGTATGTAGATGACATACTACTAATGGGGAATGACATAGGCTCGTTGAAATCAGTCAAGGCATCGATTTCAATCACATTCTCCATGAAAGATTTAGGAGAAACAACTTACATCCTAGGAATTTGCATCTATCGGGATAGGGCAAATCGGATGTTAGGTCTCTCCCAAGAACTCTACCTAAAGAAAGTCCTTAAGAGATATGAAATGAGTAACTCTAAGGAAGGACTTCTGCTCATGGGACATGGACTACATCTCTCTAAGTCTATGAGTCCAAAGTTGGATGAGGAAAGACTAAAGATGAGTAAAATCCCATATGCATCAGCAGTGAGAAGTCTCATGTTTGCAATGTTATGCATGAGGCCTGACATGGCCTACACTGTGAGTATAGTTAGTCGGTTTCAAGCTAACTTGGGTGAGTAGCAGTGGATAACTGTGAAGATTGTCCTTAAGTATCTTAGAAGAACGAAGGATATGCTTCTCATATATGGAAGTGAAGAGATGAGACTAGATCACTACTACAAAAATGACCTATGACAGCGGTTTTTTTGGGCCTATGACAGCGGTTTTAACCGCTGTTATAGGGGTGGACCTATTACAGCGGTTTTTAACCGCTGTAATAGATCAACCTATGACAGCGGTTCCCTGAAAAGCGCTATCATAGGGTCCCCCTATGACAGCGGTTTTCAAGAAACCGCTGTCGAAAAACCAAAATAAAATAAAATAAAGGACTTGTGACAGCGGTTTTCGGAAGAACCGCTGTCACAGGTTCGAACTGAGACAACGGTTCTTCCGAAAACCGCTATCACATGATCAACTGTGACAGCGGTTCTTTCGTAACCGCTGTCACAGGTTCACACTGTGACAGCGGTTCCGAAAGAACCGCTGTCATAAGTACAAATTATTTTTTTTGTTTTTTTTTAATTATTTATTGCCCTATCATGATAGTACCTGTACAGTAATATGCAATAAACCAATTAACCAACAAATTTCAACTAACAACAAAACATATTCAACATAAACAAACATCACCCCAAACTTCAATATTACCATCTCTTTCCTCCAACAATAAAATGTTATAATCTCCAACAAAATGTACAATCAACTAATTAAATTACTAATGACCTTCCGAAATACAATAAATCAAATCTCAATTTACAACAAGTCACAATGTACAAAAACTACATTACCTAATTTCTAAGGAGCTACTAAGAAAATGTAACGTGCAACTTCGCAGCGTACTTCATCAATTTGCTCATCTGTATAGAAGGATTGAAAATCATCAAAGTACTGCAAGATATATATATATATATAGAGAGAGAGATTAATTGCAAAGTGAAATGACGTTTCAATTACCTACCAAAGGTTTAATAATTTCAGAAGTAATAGAATTAAGTATATATTAGGATTATGCATACAGTTGTTGGGATTATAGATTGTCCATGGCTAATAATCTCTTTCATGAATCTCATAACGAAATAGCCACAATCCACCTCGTTGGTCTGCCGGGGACACTACAAAAGAAATCAAAGTTACGTTGTTTTAGAAGACGAACTTCTATACGAATATATAATCTCATGAAACTAGAAAACGCTAACCTTTATAGTAAACCATTTACAGACCGAGTTTTTGGGTTTCCTGGATTGGTTGTTGCGGTTTGCACGAAATATGTGCACAGCTCTATAAAAAAATATAAAAAACAAGGAAATATGTTAAAAACAAGCAATTATGTGAAATAAATACAATTTAAAAAAATATTAAATATAATGGATACATTGATTGAATGAAAAACTTACTGATTGAATTTTAGTATCATATCATCTCGGTATTTCGGCTCACCATGCACAGAATCCAGATAGTAAACAATCTCTTTAAATGGATCAATTGCAAGCAACAACCAATGACCCCTACAAAGCATTCAAAACAAAAGTTGAAAATTTGTTTTGCGTGGCTAGTTTTACAAATTAAAGTCGAGTCTTTAGTAGCTCACCCGGTGTTGTAAGGTGCAAGAAATAACTTATTATGTTGTGCACTCTGTATCATAGCACGTGCTATGTACTGCACTTGTTGAACTGACGGGTCTGTTTGAGCAGCTATGGAATGTTGGCTAAGGAACCCGAATCTTGCTTCTTTCCCTTCGGGGATGACGTAGTTAAACCACAAACACCTAAATTGAGCATAAAAATTGAATTTCGAGTAACGAAAATAATCGTAGTTTAGATGTAATAAAATAATTAAAAAACTTACTTTATGTACGTTGTAATGATAGAGGCTCCTATCTCTTTTCTACGCAGAAGGTGACATATCTCCTCCTTTCTAATGAACTATAGGAATGAAAAATTCATAATGGCTTCATTCTTGTATATATTGATATGGGCACCAATCTTCATCATCTTCGTGTACTTTCCCAGAAATACAAGGTCATTAGGGAGTCCATCTAGTTGAAGATCTGCACATATGTCTACTTCACCTGCAGGCTCGGCCACTTGAGATTTTCCTTTGACAGCTGACCGCTTCGACGTCCCTGACTTACGGTTTCCAGATGATTTGGACTATTTAAGCAAGAAAATAAAATATGAATGTTACACACCAAAGTATATTTAGTAACCTCAAACAAATTGTTATAATTTATTAATGACTAGCTATTAATTACATACCGGTGCATCAGTGACAATGACAAGACTGGCCGGCCAAGCAACAAAGGTACCCAGACCACTAGAAATGGTGATCATTTCATCATTGAGAGGGACGGGTAGGAGTGTATTCGCCTCAACTGCAGTGTCAATGCGCACTTTCACATTGTTGGTGGCTAATAGACAATTGTGAAGTGTTCTATCAGTCTCTGATCGATTGTATAACTATCCTTTAGCTACCACACGATATGATGGTGATGAAAGTGCTAATTGACATGGAGTGATACCCAACACACACTTATATATATATACAACATTATATTAGAAAGTTTTGTATGATTTATAGAAGTAGAGAGTCGCAAGTTGTATGATTAATAAACAAGTTCAAATTTTTACATCAGGAAGCATATTATAACCTGGTTCTGGGCTGCTATCTTTCAAAGAAATCATGGCATCTTCATGTGGCTGACGCGAGTTAGGGGCTTCCAAAACATCAATTCGTTGTTGCATGGCAACCATAGTTTCGGAGAGGTTTTTCACCATGTTTCTCAAGTTTTCCATCTCCTTTTCTGAAGCAGGCTTTGGATCCTTAAAATAGTCTCTTTGTGAGACCCCAAAGCCAATACCCCTAACGCGACCCGAATGCTCTTTCCTTTTAATAGCTTTAGCCAATAGGTCATCTCGACTCGTCTCATTTCCACTATAGCTAGTACCCTCTTGTGAAATGCTCTCTTGTAAATATATATTTTTAAAAATAAAAAAAATAGTGAACCTTGTGCTTTCAATAATATTTCAAAACAAACATACAACACTTTATAGAACTAAAATTGCCAATAACTCACCATTTCATTCACCACTCTTCTAACATTTTCGTTATCAATTTGATTTGTCGCATCGGAACGCGCAACCCTCCACACGAGTGCTCGTGTCACATCTGTACAATCGGATCCCGCATCCCTTCTTTTATTTCTCTATATTTTCATTAAAAAATATATGTATGCATTAACATAGAATTATTATTAAAAAAATTGTAAGGATTCACTGTTAAATGAACTACATAGAATACCCACAACAACATGTCCAAGACACCCTTTCCGGTAAGGATATTCAGGGTCCTTTGCTCTTTCCTAATTGTCCATACTTATTTTCTGTTTATTACATTATCAAATTATTAGCTAAATATAAATGCAATAACCAACAAATGAAACCGTAAATTTAAATGACTAGCTATCTGCCAAGGTTCACCTAAGCGAACCTCTAAAAATGCCGCCCAATCGGCTTGGGATATCTCATATTGTGGAGGTGGGTTGACATTAACGTTTCCATCATCATCTCGCACATACTTTCTGCTTATGTAGCTCCTGAAGTTACGTGCTAGCCTCCCAGCTTCTGCTAGTACGTACTTTTGTCGACTTTCGTCAATATCAAATGCCAACTACAAAAAACAAACAATAAAGTATATATAAAATTATAATTTAGAGAATATGATAATACATTAACACTTACAAATATGATAATATCCAAATTACCTTCATCTCATCTCAAACGTTTTTTTTTATTGGTGACGGGACTTTTCGCTAATTACTCATGGCATTCGACACCTTCTGCCGAACCTGCACGCCTATATACCCAACAAATATTGATTTGTTGGGGTTAACTGGTTGACCTCTGTCATTCCAACCGACAGGTAGGCTTATGCCTTTACTTCTGGTATTGATAACTTTTTTCATAGCCGTGACACCTCTCCGTATCTCCTTCTCATGACCGCTATCTGATCCATATACATCATCCTTGGGAAAACTACCATCAGGATTTGAAGCCATCGACCTACAAAAGACAAAAAATACAGAAGTTATATTCATATAAATTTGGCAATAATAATTTTCAAAAACAAGTAATAAATACAGAAGTTAGATTCATATAAATTTGGCAGATTCATTTGGAAATAATAATTTTCAAATAGAAGTAATAAATACAGAAGTTAGAGTCATATAAATTTGGCAGATTCAGTTAGCAATAATAATTTTAAAATAGAAGTAATAAATCAAAAAATAAACAAAATTATCCTAAACCACAAAATAAACAAAATTTAATCCTCAATTAAACATAATTAACCCCCAGCTAAATCAAATTAACCTTAAAATCAATCAACCCCCTATTTCCCTTAAATTTTCCACAAAAATAGGCAAATCTCAAGAATATAAATTTTCTAGCAACTAAGCATAAATATTGAAATAAGTCTATCATACAATTATGAAATAAGTTCAAATACCTTTCATCGTTTTCTTTTTGTCGTTGGCTTAGCAGTCTTTTGCTTCCCATCGATACGACCATTTTTTTTAGTACGGCGACGAACTGACGGATTAATCCATATCCCCTCTTGGTGATCTTGTCTCATATACAATTCATCATGACTTATATCCAAGTCATCGTCACTATCAATTGATTGTGAATCACCTAATGAGATAGGATTTTCTCCATCATCTTCACTTTCTTAATAATCATCATCAATACATGTATTTTTGTTTGCCGATAAAACAATGGACCACCTCTTATCAATAGGATCGGTAACAAAAAACACTTTCTTAGCTTGTGACGCTAAAATGAAAGGTTCATCTTTGTATCACACCCTTTCAAGGTCTACTCGAGTGAAGCCTATTTCACTATTATCGACACCATGTTTATTGTCAACCCACCTACACCCAAATACAAGCACCCGAAACCAACTATAATCAAGCTCCCATATACGTTCAATAACCCCGTAATATGATAAATCGGCATAGATAGGATTATTATCTTTCGCACTTGAGATATGCATTGTTTGAGCTACAAGACTCACACCACTATTCTGCATTGTACTTCGCTCATCTTGATCTTTTGTATAGAATGTGCGATCATTTATACGATAACCTGAATAACAAAATACTAGTCTGTCCGGACCCATCGACAGTCGTGTCAATTTATCTGAAACTGAAAGTTGTGGATTCTCTTTCTGTTTCTCTTCAAAATGCTTTCGGAACCAATCGATGAAACTCTTATTATGCTCTCTTGAAATCCGGCTCTCATTTTTAATTGGATTGAATCTCCTAAGTTGGTTCTTATGCTCTTCAACATATGGGTCAACCTCATCGGTGTTGTGGAGCACATATAGGTGTGCCTGATCCCTTTGTGTAATATGAACACTAACTAACTGCTTTCCCATTAATCCTACTCCTTCTGTTCCCCTTCCCACAACATGAGACTTTGGAAGCTCTGCAACATTAGAATCTGCCAGATACTCTGTGCCAAATGTAATGGCTTCATCAACTATGTACCGTTCAACTATGTAACCTTCCAGTCGACTACGATTTTTCACGTAGCCTTTCAATACCTTCATATAACGCTCAGCCGGATACATAGATCTCATAAAAGCCGGTCCACATAGTTGAGTCTCTCTAACCAAGTGAATGGGTAGATGAGTCATTATATCAAAAAAAGCAGGTGGAAAATACATTTCAAGCTCACACAAAGTGATGACAATTTGTGTCTGAAGTGCAGGAAATTGCTCAGGATCGAACACTTTGATTCCCATTGCTTTGAAGAAGAAACACAATTTAGTTATCGTGTCTCTCACCTTTCTTGGCAAAATGGCCCGTATAGCAAATTGTAGCAAATGATCCATAAATACATGACAATCGTGAGTCTTCAAATGCTTTGGTTTCAAATCCTTCATTGATACAAGACTGATAATGTTTGAAGAATACCCTTCTGGAAATTTCACTCCATTAAGAAACTCACATAAAGTAATTTTTTCTTTCCTGGCTAGGGTGTGAGCTGCTGGAGGCAATTAAGTACGTTTCCCCTTATTTGTTGGTGTCAATTTTCCTCTTATCTTCATTTCAACCAAGTCTAACCGTGCCTTTACGCCATCTTTTGTCTTTCCGAGCACATTTAGAAGTGTACCAATGACACTATCAGATACATTTTTCTCAATATGCATTATATCGAGAAAATGTTTAACACGTAAAGACGTCCAATACGGCAACTCAAAGAAAATTGACCTTTTTTTTCACCCAGTTTTTGCAAGGCCCCCTGCAAAAGTCTTTCCAAATTTAACCTCCAAGTCTCTTACATTCTCAAAAACTTCTTCACCAGTTAAGCACTTAGGAGCTCGGCCTTCTTCTATATTCCCATTGAAAGCTTTCTTCCACCGACGATATCGATGGTTCCGATTTAGCCACCTCCGATGCCCTTGGAATGCATATTTCTGAGAGTATGTCAATCGATATTGATCTGTACGCTTGACACATATGGAGCATCCACATTGGCCATGTACACCATATCCCTCGAGGTTTGATCTTGCCGGAAAATCATTGATTGTTCCAAATAACATGACTCTGAGATTAAAATTTTCTTCTCTCAACCAATCATATACTTGAACACCGGTGTCCCACAACACCTTCAAATCTTCAATTAAAGGAGCCAAGTAAACATCTATATCCTTTCCAGGTTGTTTCGGCCCAGAAAAGAGTATAGGCATCATTATATGCTCTCGCTTCATGCATCACGATGGGGGAAGGTTGTAGATCATCAAAATCACCGACCAAGTACTATGTGAGCTACTTTGCAAGCCATGAGGGTTCATGCCATCTGTAGCCAATACAAGGCGCAGGTTTCTTGATTCTTCACCAGATTCAGGGAAATCATCATCAATCTTCTTCCATTGAGGAGAATCTGAGGGATGTCAAATGTTTTCATCTTCAATCCTTTCTTCAAGCCTTCTATAAGCATGCCATGTCAAGTCCTTGGCTAACTCTTTACTACTGTACATGCGCTTAAATCGTGGTATTATAGGCAAATACCATATGGTTTTGACAGGCGCAGATCCATTCTTCTTGTACCGTGAGGCGCCACATTTTAGACAGGCCTTCAATGATGCATAGTCAATTCTAAATAATACGCAATCATTGAGACAGGCATGTATCCTCTCATATCCCATGCCAATTGAGGTTAACATCCGTTTAGCCTCATAAGTACGATTAGGTAACACATTATCCTCAGGTAGCATGCTTTTTAATAAACCAAGCAAGTCTGTGAAACTCTTATCACTCCACCCATTGTTGGCTTTTAACTTGTATTGGTTAAGAACTGCTTTCAATCTTGTGAATTTACTACCACTATACAGTGGTGTCTTTGAATCACTTGTCAAATTGTCAAACATTTTAGGACAATTTCGCAAATCCTCTTCAATCACATTTTTCATCTCTTCCAAACAATCAGGCTCATAATCATTCATGTTGAAATCCTGTGATGGATATGATGTACCACCCAAATCATCCAACGGGACACTGTTTTCACCGTGTCTTGTCCAACGTTTGTAGCTTTTATCAATTCCATTACACACTAAATGATCTTCCAACTCACGTGGACTAATTCTCTTTCCAAAACAACAACGTAAACACGGGCAAGTGATCCTAGTTCGATCTGGTGCATGGTCAACCGCAAACTTTATAAACTTTTTCACCCCTTTCTCATACTGTTCCGACATACGATTTGCTAAAATCCAACTTCGATCCATTTTGATTCTGAATTAATTAAATTAAACAATTTTATCATCAGTTGATAGTTAAATTAATTAAATAATTTTCATTTTAATTTATTTCCCATTATTCTAGAAAAAATTCGGCAAAGTAACAACGCAAAAATTTCTACCAAGTTCTCGACTTAATCTTCACCCGGGTAGGTTGCAACCAACAAAATTCGGATCTTACGATCCGCTAAAATCCAATTTCGATCTTAATTAATTAAATTAAATAATTTTAACATCAGTTGAGTTAAATTATTTAAACTATTTTCATTTTAATTTATTTCACGTTATCCTAGAAAAAATTCGACAGAGTACCGACGCAAAAATTTCTACCAAGTTCTCGACTTAATCTTCCCCCAAACTTGCAACCAACAAAATTCGTATATTTCAACCACAACAAACCCAATATTATAATCTTTCACCCACAACAAACCCAAAATGCCGATCTTACTATACGAAAATATTGATCACCAGTTGGATCACATAAAACATCATATTTCTACAAATATTGATCACCAGTTGGATCACATAAATCACATAAAACTAAAAATAAAGCACCATTTTATAAATATATATTGATCACCAGTTGAATCACATAAAGCATCATATTACCAACTACAAATATTGATCACCAGTCGGATCACATAAATCACATAAAACTACAAATAAAACATCATATTTTTAGCAACTAAGTATAAATACAGATCACTAGTTGGATCAATGTACCCTAAACCACCAAATAACCATAATTTAATCTCAAATCAAACGTAATTAACACCCGACTAACCAAAATTAATACTAAATTCAGTCAAATTCCTAGTTCCCTTAAATTTTTCAATAAATAGGCAAATCTCAAGAATATACACAAATATACATACACCCACACATACACAAATATATACATACACCCACACATACACAAATATATACATACACCCACACATACACAAATATATACATACACCCACACATACACAAATATATATATATACACCCACATATACACAAATATTTATACATACACCCACACATACACAAATATATATACATACACCCATATATACACAAATACACTCACACATACACAAATATATATACATACACCTATATATACACAAATACACTCACACATACACAAATATATATACATACACCCACATATACACAAATATATATACACTCACACATACACAAATATATATACATACACACACATACATAAATATATATACATACACCCACACATACACAAATATACATTCACCCACACATACACAAATATATATACATACACCCACACATACACAAATATATATACATACACCTACATATACACAAATATACATACACCCACACATATACATAAATATACATACACCCACACATACACAAATATATATACATACACCCACATATACACAAATATACATACTCAAATATTTAAATCTATATATACCCTATGTGTGTGTGTATATATATATATATATTACCTAAACTAAATGACCACGGTTAGAGGCGGCGGCGGCGGGCGACGACGGGCGGCTATACAATGTATATATATATATAAAGAGTTAAATATATATTTATAGAATATATACATATATATGCACATATATATATAAATCTAGAAAGAGAAAGAGAGAGAGAGAGAGATACCGGCCGGCGGCGGCGGCGGCGGCGACGGGCGGGTGGATGACGCGGCCGTTCGGATCAAGAGAGAGAAACTGAGAGCTAGAGCGCGAGAGAGAGCGCAAGAGAGAGAGGTGTACGGTCTTGGAGGTGGTGGTGGTGAGAGATTAGAGAGAGAGAGAGAGTGTGAGTGAGTGAGAGAGGGGGGGTCGGGTATAACAAAACCCGGCCCCTATATCAGCGGTTCAGCTAAACCGCTGTTACAAGTTTACATGTATCGGCGGTTCGGCCAGAACCGCTGTTACAAAGGAACATGTATTAGCGGTTCGGCCGAACCGCTGTTACAAAGGAACATGTATTAGCAGTTCGGCCGAACCGCTGTCACATGTATGTTTTGTGAAAGCGGTTCTGTCCGAACCGCTGTCGCCTTCAATTTTTTTTTTTTTGTTCTGACACATATGACAGCAGTTCGGCTTGAACCGCTGTCATAGGTCCGAACCGAGTACCCCAATACCCCCTATAATAGCAATTTTTCAAAACCGCTGTCATAGGTACGCTGTAATATGGTTTTTTTGTGGTAGTGGATTGATATTCTGACTCAGACCTTCAGTTTGATGTGGATGATCAAAATTCTACGTCTGGGTTTATATTTACTTTGAATGATGGAGCAGTGTCTTGGAAAAGTTCCAAGTAAAACACAACTGCGAACTCCACATGTGAAGCTAAATACATAGCTGCGTTTGAGGCAGCTAACGCAGCTGTTTGGATAAACAAGTTCATAGTTGAACTTCAAGTTGTTTCTAGCATGGAAATACCGTTACCACTATGGTGTGACAACAATGAAGTAATAGCACTGGCTAAAGAACCAAGATCTCAGAACAAATCTAAACACATAGAGAGAAGGTATCACATAATACAAGAAATCGTTGGAAGAGGCGACATCGCCATGCAGAAAGTAGCCTCAGCGAAAAACGTAGCTAACACACTCACTAACCTCTATCATCGGCGGTGCTGGAGAAATATCTTGAGAAGATGGGACTCAAATATAATAGAAATTGGCATTGACTGCAAGTGTGAGATTGATAGGTGTTGTGCCGTCTATGCCATTGAGGAATTAGATTTAAGAGGGCATTTTATTTATATTGTATGAACATTATTATTATTTATTTATATAAGTCATTGAGTTTGTTTTTATAAATCTAATTATGGCGTTGAATGTATTGAACAAATAGGTCCTTAAGATCAAGGTATATTCACCACTGCTTATTTGATAAGTAGGAGCATTGGTAAAGTCAAGTGCTTGATCTTATAAACATGGTTCGTGGGTTAAAGAATCTAAATTGGACTTTTAGATTCAACTCGTATGACACTTGCTTTCACAAGGAAAGTGCTAAGTTTTACACTGATTGGATAGTGGGAGCTGGTGTCATGAATATGATTAATGGAGTTAACATATTCGAACACGACTCGTTTAATCTTATCACATGGGTTTTTACTCGGTGACAGTCAATGATGAGGATTACCCGTTATGATAGTATGGCTGAACTTTAGACCTGAGGAGTCCTTTACATTGTGCTTGTACAATTGACTAAGTTATTAAATTAGTTAGGCCTAATCACCCATTGGTGGGGTCAACCTCGAAGCACGATTCAATTGGTGCGTTCGACATATGTAGACTGCCAATAAGGAATTCACTGTCTCGAAAGTAAATGGAAGCAACATCTACGTCATAGGTGCTGTCAAATTAAAGTCTTTGGCCAAAGAGTTAAAGATTGACTTATATTGGATATAAAGGGCAGTTTAGTAATTTCACGGCAGTAGTCATATAGCACAACATCAAGTTATATGAGTTTGACGTTCTGTGACTCTTACTTGATGGGGTTGCGTCAATGAAGAGTTCATACTCATATGGTCATTATAACATAAAGGTTCGTGATGAAATATTCATCTCGTACTTGATTGGGTTTCGGTATACTTCACAGGATGGCTTGGTGATAATTATATCCCTGGAATCTTCCCAATGACAATCAAGATGAGCTTAGAGAGTCGCGCTATATAAAGATGATAAAATAAAGGAGTTTTGCTTTGTGAAGGGTATTTTGGTAATTTTACTTCGAGTGGAAATTATTCAAGGGATATGTATTGATTATAATAAATATATTTAATTATTGTAATTAAATTATTTTATTCAATCAATATTAATAGTGTTATTAATTTGAATTAATAAAGTAGTATTAATGAAAAGAGATTAGTATTTAATTAATTACCAATTGGATTGGACTGGGAATATTAATTAAATACTTAAGACTAGGCTTGGAATTGGATAAAGCCCAGTACACCTATCCCTAGGGTGATACACGGCCGCCCCTTTCTTCTCCTAAGCCAAGGAGAAGTCTTTTATTTAAGCGCAATTTGGTCAGTTTTTCATCTTAGAGAGTGAAAAATAGTAAAACACAAAAACCTTTTCATATGTTCAATGGGATTTCTCTTTTCATATGTTCAATGGGATTTCTCTTTTCATATGTTCAATGGGTTTTAAAAGAGAAATCCCATTGAACAAACTTCATTTCAAACCCCTCGCCCTGCACCAGCACCTCAATATCAAGCGCCAGTGTATTCGGCACCTCAACCAATAGCACCAGTTCCTTACCAAGCGCCTACAACTCCCTCAGAGCCAGTTGTTTCAAAGCGATTAACCACTGAACAGAAAATAAAAACTAATTTGTGTTATAATTGTCGGAAACCAGGGCACTACCAGGTAAATTGCCCTTATCCAAATGTGTCTAAGCCCACAAGGCAAGACTATGCGGATAGAAACCAATTCAGGAGCAACCTTCGCCGACAAGGTTTGCTAGCGGAATCTGAACCATTCTCCGCACCTGAAGAGGATTTGGAATCATCAGATGAATGCAGTGATAATGAGCCAACGAGCGACTCAGCGTTGATTTATCTCATGACAAGAGATGATGAAGCGTCTGACGATTCTCTACCAGAGGTAACCACTGGATTATCTCATCCTCTTTCTTATGATGAATTACTTGACAAAGTCAATGAATACTATAAATATTGTCAAGATGCCGCTAAAATATATCAAAATCTCTTCGCTATTATTTCATCACTCACAAGTGATAAAGTAACACTCAAAGCAAAGTTGCAAGTTCAGCAACATTGAGAAGAACCAATCGCTTGAGCGTGAAATTACTTAATTGAAAAGCGATCTTGATATAATAGTCAAAAGAGAAGTTGATCTGATCGCTAGACTTGCCAAATCAGAGCAGCTCATCTCATCATTATCAAAAGCTTCAAGAAAGTTGGATAATGTGAATGAGGTAACAAGAATGTTCGGTGAAAAGACCGGTTTAGGATGCAATAAATTGGTTAAACAACCAAATAAATCTAATGTTACGGCGAACAACAAAGGAAAGGGTGTTTTCTTTGTTGAGAAAGGTTCACAAAGTTAAATGCTGAATGAATCAAGCGACAATGGTACAAGGTCAAACGAGAAAGTCAAAGCTGACTTAGGCAAGGGTAAGGCAAAGGCAAAAGATTCACAAAGAAAGGTTCATTCAAACGCTCAAAGAGACAAGGATAAATGTAATCACTGTGAATCAAGCGCTAAGCATCCAGCACCAAAAGTGCAACCCAAGCCAGCGCCAAGGAAATATCAGCGTCAATATCCAAGGCAGTCAAGATCATATTATCGATACAACGATGATTATGATTATGACTACTATTATAATCAAAGATATTATTATACACCCAAAAAGCACACACAACACAAGGTGAACAAAAAGCACACATAACACAATGTGAAACCCAAGAAGGCCAGTATTCCTACAATGAAGACTAGGCAAATATGGATTCCTAAAGTTTTAATTCAAATCAAAGTTACGAATGTTGAAGGACCCAAGACAACATGGGTACCTAAGAAGAATTAGAATTGTCCTTTAAATTCAGGTACCTAAAGCCAACACCGATACTTTAGTTTGGTACTTTGATAGTGGATCGTCAAGACACATGACGGGTTCCAAGGATCTATTGATCAACTCTCAAACAACCAATGGTCCTCAAGTTGTTTTCGATGATAACTCCAAAGGTAAAACCAAAGGTATTGGTATCGTGCATAGAGAAAACATCATGATTAGTGATGTCTATATTGTGGAGGGTCTTAAGCATAACTTGTTAAGCATTGGTAAATTTTCTGATAAAGGCTTTGAAGTAAAATTCTCAAGCGACTTCCGCTATGTTAACGACACTATGACCAAGTCTACTAAATTAAGAGGGAAAAGAAGAAATAATATGTATTTAGTGGATTGGGATTCTACAATTGATAACAACCCCACATGGTTTGTTGCTAAAAGTTAAAATGAATTGGGTTGGTTTTGGCATAGAAAAATGAATCACCTCAATTTTAAGGCAATCTCTCAATTAATATCGCTAAATCTAGTAGAGGGATTACCTAAGGGTTCCTTTAAGAAAAAATCGCTTATGCGATGCATGTCAAATGTGTAAACAAGTTAAATCATCTTTTAAGAAAAAACCATGTCTATCTACTTCTACTGTTCTTGAACTATTATATCTAGATTTGTTTGATCTTGTTCAAATCATGAGTGTTAGTGGTAAAAAGTACTCGCTAGTAATAGTTGATGATTTCTCTCTCGCTATATATAGGTAGAATTACTAGCAACCAAAGATGAAACTAGTATCAAGCTCACATCGATAATTCATCAATTGCAAACTTATAAAGATCTCAAAGTGACAAGAATTAGAAGCGATAGAGGAACTGAATTTACTAACCAATTTGTTGAGAATTTTTGTATAGATTTTGGAATACTTCACGAGTATTCTGCTCCTAGAACATCTCAACAGAATGTAGTTGCCGAGCGACGGAACAGAACGCGTAAAGAAGCCGCTAGGATGATGCTTGCAGAGTCTAAGCTGCCTCTAAGGTTTTGGGCCGAAGCTATCAATACCGCTTGCTACCCTCAGAACCGATGTATGATAAACAAGCAACATGAAAAGACTCCATATGAGTTGTGGAAGGGACGTAAGCCTGACGTTTCATATTTTCATGTATTTGGTTCAAAATGTTTTATTCATAACAATGGATCCCAAAGTTTAAAGATGTTTGATCATAAGCGGATGAGGGAATCTTTCTAAGCTATGCCAAAAATGGAAAGAGTTTCCGTATCGTAAGTAATATCAAATCTAAATTTGAAGAATCCATTGATGTTGTGTTTGATGATACTATCCAAGAACCGAGTAAGGTTAATCCTGATGATGTAGGAATTAAAGATCTTGCCCAACAATCGTCACAAATCAATCTTGGTGATGATAGTGATGATGATGAGGATGATGAGATCTTTATGCCTATTCCTAAAATTGCTCATGAAGTTACTAATTATGATAGTATCAGATTCGCTAATCATCATGAAGAAAATGATCATCAAGAGCAAATTGGAATTGCGAATGATCCAGCGATTGCGCCAGAGATAAATGAGGGTCAAGCGATTGATAACCAAGAGTCTCTCAACCCGTTCCAACCATACCGTAAATGGCTTCGAGGCCATACACATGAGTTAGTCATTGGAGATATTGAAGCACCTCACTACTACAGAAATGACCTATGACAACGGTTTTTTTGGGCCTTTGACAGCGGTTTTAACCGCTGTTATATGGGTGGACCTATTACAGCGGTTTTTAACCACTGTAATAGATGACCCTATGACGGCGGTTTTCAAGAAATCGCTGTCGAAAAACTAAATAAAAAAATAAAAATTCGAACCTATGACAGCGGTTTTGGCCAAAATCACTGTCACAGGTTCACACTGTGACAGCGGTTATTCCGGAACCGCTGTCACAGGTACCCACTGTGACAGCGGTTCCGGAAGAACCGCTGTCATGGTACAAATTTTTTTTTATTATTTATTGCCATATTATGATAATATTCCTGTACAGTAATATGCAATAAACCAAGCAACAAATTTCAACTAACAACAAAACATATTCAACATAAACAAACACCACCCCAAACTTCAATATTACCATCTCTTTCCTCGAACAATAAAATGTTATAATCTCCAACAAAATGTACAATCAACTAATTAAATTAATCAACAAAATACAATAAATCAAATCTCAATTTACAAGAAGTCACAATATACAAAAACTACATTACCTAATTTCTAAGGAGCTGCTAATAAAATGTAACGTGCAACTTCGCAGCGTACTTCATCAATTTGCTCTTCAGTATAGAAGGATTGAGAATCATGAAAGTACTGCAAGATATATATATATATATAGAGATTAATTGCAAATTGAAATGACAATTCAATTACCTACCAAAGGTTTAATAATTTCAAAAGGAATAGAATTAAGTATATATTTGGATTATTTATTGTACCGCTGTTGGGATTATAGATTGTTGTGGCTAATAATTTCTTTCATGAATCTCATAACGAAATAGCCACAATCTACCTCGTTGGTCTGCCAGGGGCACTACAAAAGCAATCAAAGTTACGTTGTATTAGGACACTAACTTCTATACGAATATATAATCTAATGAAACTAGAAAACGCTAACCTTTATGGTAAACCATTCACAGATCGAGTTCTTGGATTTCCTGGATTGGTTGTTGCAATTTGCACGAAATATGTGCACAAGTCTATAAAAAATATAAAAAACAAGGAAATATGTTAAAAACAAGCAATTATATGTGAAATAAATACAGTTTAAAAAAATATGAAATATAATGGATACATTGATTGAATGAAAAACTTACTGATTGATTTTTAGCATCATATCATCTCGGTATTGCAGCTCACCATGCACAGAATCCAGATAGTAAACAATCTCTTGAAATGGATCAATTGCAAGCAACAACCAATGACCCCTACAAAGCATTCAATAGATAAGTTAAAAATTTGTTTTGCGTAGCTAGTTTTACAAATTAAAGTCGAGTCTTTAGTAGCGTAAGGTGCAAGAAATAACTTATTCGGTTGTGCACTCTGTATCATAGAACCTGCTATGTACTGCACTTGTTGAATTTGCGGGCTTGTTTGAGCAGATATGGAATGTGAGCTAAGGAACCCGAAACTTGCAATTTTCCCTTCGGGGATCACATAGTTAAACCACAAACAACTAAACTGAGCATAAAAAATGAATTTCGAGTAACGAAAATAATCGTAGTTTAGATGTAATAAAATAATTAAAAACCTTACTTTATGTACGCTGTAATGATAGAGGCTCCTATCTCTTTTCTACGCAGAAGGTGACAGATCTCCTCCTTTCCAATGAACTCTGGGAATGACAAATTCATAATGGATTCGTCCATGTATATATTGATCTGGGCACCAATCTTCATCATCTTCGTGTACTTTCCCATAAATACAAGGTCATTAGGGAGTCCATCTAGTTGAAGGTCTGCACATATGTCTACTTCATCTGCAGGCTCGGCCACTGGAGAGATTTTCCTTTGACAGCTGACCGCTTCGACGTCCCTGACTCACGGTTTCCAGATGATTTAGATGGTCCAAGAGACTGTTTAAGCAAGAAAAAAAAAATGAATCTTACACACCAAAGTATATTTAGTAACCTCAAACAAATTGTTATAATTTATTAATGACTAGCTATTAATTACGTACCACAGCATCAGTGACAATGACAAGACTCGCTGGCCAAGCAACAAAGGTACCCAGACCATTAGAAATGGTGAACATTTCATCATTGAGAGGGACGGGTGGGAGTGTATTCGCCTCAACTGCAGTGTCAATGCGCACTTTCACATTGTTGGTGGCTAATGGACAGTTGTGAAGTGTTCTATCAGTCACCGGTCGATTGTATAGCTGTCCTTTAGCCACCACACGATATGATGGTGATGAAAGTGCTAATTGACATGGAGTGATACCCTACACACACATGTATATATTAGAAATTTTTGTATGATTTACAGAAATAGAGAGTCAATCAATAGACAAGTTCAAATTTTTACCTCAGGAAGCATCTTATAACCTGGTTCTAGGCTGCTATCTTTCAAAGAAATCACGTCATCTTCCTGTGGCTGATGCGAGTTAGGGGCTTCCAAAACATCAATTCGTTGTTGCATGGCAACCATAGTTTCGGAGAGGTTTTTCGCCATCTTTCTCAAGTTTTCCGTCTCCATTTCTGTAGCAGGTTTTGGATCATTAAAATAGTCTTTTTGTGAGACCCCAAAGCCAACACCCCTAACGCGACCCGGATGCTCTTTCTTTTTAAGAGCTTTAGCCAATAGGTCATCTCGACTCGTCTCATTTCCACTATGGCTAGTACTCTCTTGTGAAATGCTCTCCTGTAATAATATATTTTAAAAATAAAATAAAATAGCGAAGCATGTGCTTTCAATAGTATTTCAAAACAAACATACAACACTTTATAGAGCTAAAATTGCCAATAACTCACCATTTCATTCACCACTCTTCTAACATTGATGTTATCAATTTGATTTGTTTTATCGGAACGCGCAATCCTCCACACGAGTGCTCGTGTCACCTCTGTGGAATCGGATCCCGCATCCCTTCTTCTATTTATCTATATTTTCATTAAAAAATATATATATGCATTAACATAGAATTTTTATTAAAAAAATTGTAAGGATTCACTGCTAAATGAACTACATACCTTCATTTGCTCCACAAGAGCATGTCCAAGACTCGCTTTCCGGTAAGGATATTCAGGGTCATTTGTTCTTTCCTGATTGTCCCTACTTATTTTCTTTTTATTACAATATCAAATTATTAGCTAAATTTAAACGCAATAACCAACAAATGAAACCGTAAATTAAAATGACTAGCTACCTGCCAAGGTTCACCTAAGCGAACATCTAAAAATGTCGTCCAATCGGCTTGGGAAATGTCATATTGTGGGGGTGGGTTGACATTAATGTTTCCATCATCATCTCGCACATACTTTCTGCTTATGTAGCTCCTAAAGTTAAGTGCTAGCCTCCCAGCTTCTGCTAGTACGTACTTTCGTCGACTTTCGTCAATATCTAATGCCAACTACAAAAAACAAAAAACAAAGTATATATAAAGTTATAATTTAGAGAATATGATAATACATTAACACTTACAAATATGATAATATCCAAATTACCTTTATCTCATCCCAAACGTTTTTTTTTTATTGGTGACGGGAGTTTTCGCCAATCACTCATGGTAATCGACACCTTCTGCCGAGCTTGCACACCTATATAACCAACAAATATTGATTTGTTTGGGTTAACTGGCTGACCTCTGTCATTCCAGCCGACAGGTAGCCTTATGCCTTTACTTCTGGCATTGATAACTTTTTTCATAGCCATGACACCTCTCCGTATCTCCACCTCATGAACGCTATCTGATCCATATACATCATCCTCGGGAAAACTACCATCAGGATTTGAAGCCATCGACCTACTAAAGACAAAAAATACAGAAGTTAGATTCATATAAATTTAGGAAATTCATTTGGCAATAATAATTTTCAAATAGAAGTAATAAATACAGAAGTTAGGTTCAAATCCATTAATCTAGAACGTAATTATCCTAAACCACAAAATAAACAAATTTAATCCCCAATTAAACACAATTAACCCCCAGCTAAACCAAATTAACCTCAATCAACCCCCTATTTCCCTTAAATTTTCCACAAAAATAGGCAAATCTCAAGAATATAAATTTTCTAGAAAATAAGTATAAATATTGATAAAAAAATAAGTCTATCATACAATTATGACATCTGTAGCCAATACCTTTCATTGTTTTCTTTTTGTCGGCTTAGCAGTCTTTTGCTTCCCATCGGTACGACCATTTTTTTTAGTACGGCGACGAACTGACGGATTAATCCATATCCCCTCTTGGTGATCTTGTCGCATATACAATTCATCATCACTTATATCCAAGTCATCATCACTATCAATTGATTGTGAATCACCTAATGAGATAGGATTTTCTCCATCATCTTCACTTTCTCCATAATCATCACCAATACAAGTATTTTTGTTTGCCGATAAAACAATGGACCACCTCTTATCAATAGGATCGGTAACAAAAAACACTTGCTTAGCTTGTGACGCTACAATGAAAGGTTCACCTTTGTATCCCACCCTTTCAAGGTCTACTCGAGTGAAACCTATTTCACTATTATCGACACCATGTTTATTGTCAACCCACTTACACCCAAATATAGGCACCCGAAACCAACTATAATCAAGCTCCCATATATGTTCAATCACCCCGTAATATGATAAATCGGCGTAGATAGGATTATTATCTTTCGCACTTGAGATATGCATTGCTTGAGCTACTAGACTCACACCACTATTCTGCATTGTACTTCGCTCATCTTGGTCTTTTATACAGAATGTGCGACCATTTATACAATGACCTGAATAACAAAATACTAGTCTGTCCGGACCCATCGACAGTCGTGTCAGTTTATCTGAAACTAAAAGTTGTGGATTCTTTTTCTGTTTCTCTTCAAAATGCTTTCGGAACCAATCGATGAAACTCTTATTATGCTCTCTTGAAATCCAGCTCTCATTTTTAATTAGATTGAATCTCCTAAGTTGGTTCTTATGATCTTCAACATATGGGTCAACCTCATCGGTGTTGTGGAGCACATATAGGTGTGCCTGATCCCTTTGTGTAATTTGAACACTAACTAATTGCTTTCCCATTAATCCGACTCCTTCTGTTCCTCCTCCCACAACATGAGACTTTGGCAGCTCTGCAACATTAGAATCTGCCAGATACTCTGTGCAAAATGTAATGGCTTCATCAACTATGTACCGTTCAACAATGCAACCTTCCGGTCGACTATGATTTTTCACGTAGCCTTTAAATACCTTCGTATAACGCTCAGCCGGATACATAGATCTCATAAAAGCCAGTCCACATAGTTGAGTCTCTCTAACCAAGTGAACGGGTAGATGAGTCATTATATCAAAAAAAGCAGGTGGAAAATACATTTCAAGCTCACACAAAGTGATGACAATTTGTTTCTGAAGTGCAGGAAATTGCTCAGGATCAAACACCTTGCTCCACATTGCTTTGAAGAAGAAACACAATCTAGTTATCGTGTCTCTCACCTTTTTTGGCAAAATGGCCCGTATAGCAATTGGTAGCAAATGATCCATGATTACATGACAATCGTGAGTCTTCAAGTGCTTTAGCTTCAAATCCTTCATTGATACAAGAATGCTAATGTTTGAAGAATACCCTTCTGGAACTTTCACTCCATTAAGAAACTCACATGATGCAATTTTTTCTTTCCTGGTTAGAGTGTGAGCTACTAGAGGCAAATAAGTACGTTTCCCCTTATTTGTTGGTGCCAATTTTCCTCTTATCTTCATTTCAACCAAGTCTAACCATGCCTTTACGCCATCTTTTGTCTTTCCGGGCACATTTAGAAGTGTACCAATGACACTATCAAATACATTTTTCTCAATATGCATTATATCGAGAAAATGTCTAACATGTAAAGACGTCCAATACGGTAACTCAAAGAAAATTGACCTTTTTTTCCACCCAATTTTTGCAAGGCCACCTGCAAAAGTCTTTCCAAATTTAACCTCCAAGTCTTTTACATTCTCAAACACTTCTTCACCAGTTAAGCACTTAGGAGCTCGGCCTTCTTCTATATTCCCATTGAAAGCTTTCTTCCACCGACGATATCGATGGTTCCGATTTAGCCATCTCCGATGCCCTTGGAATGCATATTTCTGAGAGTGTGTCAATCGATATTGATCTGTACTCTTGACACATATGGGGCATCCACATTGGCCATGTACACCATATCCCTCGAGGTTTGCTCTTGCCGGAAAATCATTGATTGTTCCAAATAACATGACTTTGAGATTAAAATTTTCTTCTCTGAATCCGTCATATACTTGAACACCGGTGTCCCACAACACCTTCAAATCCTCAATTAAAGGAGCCAAGTAGACATCTATATCATTTCCAGGTTGTTTCGGCCCAGAAATGAGTATAGGCATCATTATATGCTCTCGCTTCATGCATCGCGATGGGGGAAGGTTGTAGATCATCAAAATCACCGGCCATGTACTATGTGAGCTACTTTACAAGCCATGAGGGTTCATGCCATCTGTAGCCAATACAAGGCGCAAGTTTCTTGATTCTTCACCAAATTCAGGGAAATCATCATCAATCTTTTCCCAATGAGGAGAATCTGAGGGATGTCGAATCTTGTCATCTTCAATCCTTTCTTTAAGCCTTCTATCAACATGCCATGTCAAGTCCTTGGCTAACTCTTTACTACTGTACATGCGCTTAAATCGTGGTATTATTGGCAAATAACACATGGTTTTGACAGGCGCAGATCCATTCTTCTTCTATCGTGAGGCGGCACATTTTGGACAGGCCTTCAATGATGCATAGTCAATTTTAAATAATACGTGACACACTAAAAGCTAACGTGCTATGATAGCAAGTGCACTAGTCGTGTGTAGTAATAAGTGTGGACGAAAAGTCCGGGTTGTCGAACCACGGAGACTTGAATTCTAGTTTATGATTTTTTACAAAAAAATAACCACAATAAAAGTAACTTAAATGTAAAAACATGTACAATAAGAACAAGGTTATGCAAATGAATTAAAACCAATTATAAAGGGAGACTAAGGCACATGCTAGGTCCAAATTGATGAAATATACTTATAAAGGCTCTTGTTGTAGAATTACTCTTATATTGTTATGGTGAAAACTCCTAAGGTAGAGAATAACCGATGTCTCGCGTATAAACTCCTATACTTAGATCGTGATTTCCCAAATATCCCTATCCGGAAATCTAACCACTAAACATGCATTAATGTACTAGAGTTCACTCGATTTGAATCGAACGACTTCACCCGGGAATCTTTATCTATGTCTAGGGCAATTCCTCATTAGTTGCGGGTCATGATGTGAATTTCTTGCACCCTAAGTCAATTTTCTCCCGAAATATTAACCTAGGCGTAAGATTCTAACATGTAGTGATCAAGTATATGCAATATAGACAAAAACACAATTCACATCACATAACAATATAAGAACAACCTCAACAATCATCTATTGTAAGCATATATCACAATTTGGCCTTACATGGCCCTAGTCTTACGAATTTAGTTCATAATTGAAAGCATAAAAGACATAAGAGGAATATTCATAGACATAAATGAAATGAAAAGCTCTTAAAAACTTCCTAAATGGTGAATGATGATGGATCTTGAAGTTGAGCCTTCAATCCCCAAGCTCTTTTCCTTCCTCTAGTTTTCCCCTCCAAGAGTGATGAAGAATGGTGATGAATGGTGGAGAAATTAGATTAGGGGCTGCCCCCCTCTCCTCCAAAAATCTGAAATTGATAGTGAATGATGAAGAGTATGGGTTCCCCCTCCTTTTATAGCCAAAATTCCACTAAAGTATACCTAAATTACGTTTCAACATGGAGGTTGTTTCTGATTTGGCGCCCATAAAGTAAATCTACCAAGAAACACACTTATGACAACCCCTCAACACATGTGCTGAATTATGGCCAAAAGTGATTCTTACCCATCATATAAGGCTGGAATTTAGGCTGAAAAAGGAGTAACATTCGGACTATCCATGCCTAGGCATGACTAGGAGGGCGCTGGGGCGTATCTTGGCACATGTACTTCTCTGTTCGGCGCAACAATCGTATTTCCTTCACAATTATCTCTATAGACCTCCGATTTGGATGTTTCAAGTTTCCATTTGAATCTAAGACATACATCTAAAACTTTGTAGAAGGAAACTTTGTCTAAGTCGGTCTCGAAATGTACGGAATTATCGCTCGAATGTGGTAGGAGATGTATAAACCGCCTCGGTGTTGAAAAACATGCTTGAACTTGTTTTGTACATCGTTTTTCTTCCCTTTTCTTCATGTATTCTCATTTATTACCTGTATTCACTTAACACACCTATTAAATGCAAATGTGACATGATTTAAGCAATAAGTGAATCCAAATCATAAGAATTACAGTCTTAAAAACACGTAAAAACACCTCTTATCAACACCCCCAAACTTATCAATTGCTCGACCTCGAGCAATAAGAGCTATAAGGCAAGACCAACATCATTCAATGGGAGAAAACAAAACAACTAACTAACTCACTTTCGTGGAGTAAACGATTGCACTTAGCGGGTGCAACAAGCCTTTAAACCTTTGAGTTACCTCAAAGGACGAGTTATAGTCTCTTGAGGGTTTGCATAAGATATACCCACAAAATCTAGCAAATTTTCAATCCCAACCGAATCAACACATCTCAATATGATCAACAAGAATGAATGGCATAAAATCAACCTTTTAAAGTTTACAAATATATATATACATATCAACTACTTTTTCTCATGTGACACCAATACTTGAAATGACTCCCTAGGGTATAGTGAAAAATAAATCTAGGGTATTATAGTCGAGAGGCATCCTTACCAAATTTTGGACATTAATCCCATATCTATCAACTTTTGATCAAACAAAAGGCACAAGAATTATAGAAAATCTCATAGCCATTTAAATTTCATTATCTCAAATATTCAACATTCAATTCATATGGAATTTCCATTAAACTTCATTAAGACTAGATCATGTGCAATGTTTTATTCCATTAGGCTTTCTATGACACCCATGTAACAAGTTTTAGACCAATGACTCCCAAACTAGATAGTTTTAGGGCATTAAGTGTAGAGACACTCCTAAGGATTTAATCACTTGAGTATCAAAGGCCACAAAATAAAACTAGATCTTTTAAACAATTCACTTCTTTTGGCTTGAGCATAGCTCAAATTAGCATAATAGTACAGTATATAGGCATGAAACTTTTCACCTCCGGTACGTATTAGCCTGATCACTTTTGGTCATACCAAAATTCAACCTTTTCAATTCATTGTTAGCATATAAAATTACTACTCAACTTATAACCTTATGAGAAATCTAAGTTAATATTTCTGGGAATAATTCCTTAAGTGTCTCAGGATGGTTATCCTCTCAACTCCTCTACCTTCGATTTAAGTGCATTGTGAATCATCTAAAGAATCAATTCTAGTCTAAGGTCTCCACGAGCAATTTCAAAGATATATATATTCCATTAAATTCAGATTATTTCAAGAATTCATGTCATTTTTCCAAGTAAATCAATTTCAATGCATCAATTGGAAGGACTAAAAATTTTTCATGCTTGATTTTCTCAACAAAGAAGCATATAAACATGATATCAAACAAACTTTCCCCAAATTCAAGTTAAAAATTAGGATTGCATTTTCAATATTCAAAATAGATACTCTTCTACCCCCAAACTTAAATCCAACATTGTCCCCAATGTTGTTACAACAGGCATACACAAAGATAAAAGAACACTTACAACCAAGGATATTGAAGAACATCCTTAAGCTTCCAATGCATCTTTACAAAGTTTCTCCTCTTATCGAGTAAAATAAGAATCTCTAAAGGTGGGGTCCAAATGTGCATCATATCTAACACTTCAACTTTTTAAACCATCAAGCATAAGAAAAACATACATGCCCAAAGTGCATGCTTGAACACAATAAAAAGAAACAAACTAAACAAAACAAAAACGAAAGCAAAACGAAAAGAAAACTTACAAACTTGGGTTGCCTCCCAAGAAGCGCTAGTTTAGAGTCGGTAGCTCGACTTGAGATAAAGAATCGCTAAAGATCCTGGAGGGGAATGGTCACTTTATCCCTCGACCCGTCAATCCCAATGTAATGCTTTAATCTTTGGGCGTTTGTCATGAAGGTTCGTCCATTATCCGTTATAAGTTCAATGGCACCAGAAGCATACACACGAGATACAACAAATGGTCCCGACCATTTTGACTTGAGCTTCCTGGGAAAAAGTCAAAGGCGAGAATTGTATAGTAAAACCTTGTCTCCTTCATGCAATTCTCGGGGAATAATACGCTTATCATGCCATGTTTTCGTTCTCTCCTTGTAAAGCTTGGCGTTCTCATACGCTTGATGGTGCCATTCCTCAAGTTCGTGTAATTGGAGTAATCGCTTGGTACCTACGAGTTGAGAATCAAAATTTAGAAATTTAATAGCCCAAAAAGCGCGATGTTCGAGCTCAACCGGTAAATGACATGCTTTTCCAAAGACAAGGCGATATGGGGACATGCCAATCGGAGTTTTAAACGCGGTTCTATATGCCCACAAGGCGTCATCTAGTTTAAGGGACCAATCTTTTCTAGATGCATTAACCGTTTTTTCAAGAATGCGTTTAATCTCCCGATTCGACACCTCCACTTGACCACTCGTTTGAGGATGATATGGGGTTGAGATTTTATGCCGTACCCCGTACTTGTTCAGTAAGTGCTCGAATTGTTTGTTACAAAAATGGGTGCCCCCGCCACTAACGATTGCTCTAGGAGTTCCAAAACGAGTGAAAATCCTTTTTTTTAAAAATCGAGTAACCACCCGAGCATCATTAGTTGGTAAAGCCTCAGCTTCGACCCATTTGGAGACATAGTCGACCGCAACAAGAATATACTTATTGGAACAAGAACAAGGGAAGGGTCCCATAAAATCAATGCCCCATACATCAAATAGTTCACATTCAAGCATGTTATTCAATGGCATTACGTGTCTTTTAGAGATGTTACCTGTTCGTTGACACCTATCACAAGATTGAACATATAAGAATGCATCTTTAGAAAGAGTAGGCCAAAAGAAACCTGATTGAAGCACTTTAGCCACTGTTTTAGAGGGTCCAAAGTGACCACCTACCGACATATCATGACAATGGGCGAGAATTGATGCTATTTCCTCCTCGGGGATACATCGTCGAATGAGGCCATCTGCACAAATCTTAAATAGATATGGTTCGTCCCACAAATATCGCTTCACATCAAATAAGAATTTCTTCTTTTGATGATAAGTGATATCCGGAGGAAGAACTCCCGTGACAAGATAATTTGCATAATTGGCATACCAAGGAGCATCATTATGAAGTATAGCATACAATTGCTCATCGGGAAACTCCTCACAAATAGGTTTATCAAACACGCACTCAGGCTTAGGAATCTCTATCCTAGACAAGTGGTCGGCAACAACATTTTCTACTCCTTTCTTATCCTTAATTTCTATGTCAAATTCTTGAAGAATTAAAATCCACCTAATGAGTCTAGGTTTGGCATCCTTTTTGGCAAGCAAGTATTTTAATGCGGAGTGATCAGTGTACACAATTACTTTATTCAAAATGAGACAAGCATGGAACTTGTCAAATGCAAATACTATGGCTAGTAATTCTTTTTCCGTGGTTGCGTAATTCATTTGTGCATCATTTAAAGTCTTACTAGCATAGTAGATGGTTCGAAATACCTTATCCTTCCTTTGGCCAAGGACCGCACCCACCGCGGTATCACTAGCATCACACATTAATTCGAAGGGCAAACTCCAATCGGGAGGTGCCATGATGGGAACAGATATCAATAGCTCCTTAAGAGTTATGAAGGCCTGTAAACAAAGGGAATCAAAATTGAATGGTGCATCTTTGACAAGCAAGTTAGACAACGGCTTTGCAATTTTGGAAAATGTTTTGATAAATCGCCTATAGAAGCCGGCATGACCAAGAAAGCTCCTCACGGCTTTCACCGATGTAGGTGGAGGAAGCTTTTCTATTACCTCAATCTTGGCTTGGTCCACTTCAATCCCTTTTTGGGAGATTTTGTGACCTAGCACAATCCCTTCCCGGACCATAAAATGACATTTTTCCCAATTCAAAACAAGATTTGTTTCCTCACAGTGTTTTAGAACACGGTCCAAATGATCAAGACATGTGTTAAATGAGGTTCCAAAAACAGAAAAATCATCCATAAAAATCTCAAGGAATTCTTCAACCATGTCATGAAAGATCGCCATCATACATCGTTGAAATGTGGCCGGGGCATTGCATAATCCAAACGGCATCCGCCTATAAGCAAACGTGCCATAGGGACAAGTGAAAGTTGTTTTCTCTTGGTCCTCGGGGGCTATGGCAATTTGGTTATAGCCGGAATACCCATCTAGAAAATAATAAAAATCATGTCCAGCTAACCTTTCAAGCATTTGGTCAATGAATGGGAAGGGGAAATGGTCCTTACGAGTGGCATCATTTAACTTGCGATAATCTATACACACACGCCACCCGATAAGCATTCGAGTAGGGATTAATTCATTGTTCGCATTTTCTATCACAGTTATTCCGCCCTTCTTGGGTACTACTTGAGTCGGGCTTACCCATGCACTATCAGAGATAGGATAGATTATACCTGCATCGAGTAGTTTTATAACCTCTTTCTTTACTACCTCTTGTATTTGTGGATTTGACCGTCTTTGTGGTTGGCGTGTAGGTTTTGCGGACTCCTCCATGAGTATTTTGTGCATGCACACCGCTGGACTTATGCCTTTTATATCCGCAATTTTCCACCCGAAGGCCTTTTTGTTGGCCTTCAATACTCTCATGAGTCGCTCCTCCTGTTCTCCTGTCAAAGAAGATGAGACAATTAAAGGTAGAGTCTCATTATCATTTAAAAATACATATTTCAAATGTAATGGTAATGGTTTAAGCTCAAGGATAGGGGCCTCTTCGATAGAAGGGCGAGGAGGAGCCAAGAGTGATCTTTCTAATTTTTTAGCTCCAATGACGTGGTAAAGAGGTGGCTTCTCTACGCTAAACATGGTTTCCAATTGTTCTTCACTCGCTGAATCGACATCCATAGATTTGGAAAGACATGTCTCCAATGGGTCGTCTACCATTTGTGCCTCAAAAGTCTCATCAATCAACATATCAAATACATCGATGCGTAAACATGAGTCAGGATCACATGGGTGTTTAAGCACTTTAAAAACATTAAAGGTGACCTTTTCATCTCCCACATTTAAGGTTAGCTTACCATTGGCAATATCGATTACCGCCTTACCAGTGGCTAGGAATGGTCTTCCTAGGATCAGGGGTACCTCAACATCTTCCTCCATATCAAGAACCACAAAGTCAACCGGGAAATAGAATTTGTCGACTTGAACGATTACATCTTCGATTATTCCCCGTGGTCTCTTGATTGATCTATCGGCAAGTTGGAGGCTCATTGAAGTCGGCTTTGGGTTCCCAAGGCCCAACTTTTTGAAAAGAGAGTACGGGAGGAGGTTGATGCTAGCTCCCGAGTCACACAAAACTTTTTCGAAGGATAATGGCCCAATCGTGCAAGGAATAGTGAGACTCCCAAGGTCTTCAAGTTTCATTGGTAATTTATTAAGCAATACGGCGAAGCATTCCTCGGTTAGGCACACCGTTTCGTTTTCCTCCCACTTTTGTTTATTGGATAAAATATCCTTGAAAAATTTCACGTAATTTGGCATTTGTAAAATTGCGTCTATAAAAGGAATATTAATTCTAACCTCACGAAGAATTGCTAAGATTCGAAGGAAACTTGGATCCATCTCCTTTTTTTTCTTTCTATGTGCATTAGGAAATGGCAGACGGACCTCGATGGGAGGATGCGTTGGAGTTGAAGAGCCCGCTGTGGAGGGTTCAGGAGGTGGCGCCTGGGCACGACAATCGGCGCCAAGGCGCTGGGTCTCGGGCGCCTGAGCGTGATCATCAGGACGCTCGGGCGCACAATTGCGAAGCATTCGTTCACTGTGGATTGATTCCGGTGCCTGGGCGTTCTCATCGAGGTGCTCGGGCGCGGAAATGCGAACAGCATCATTGACTACCTGTTTGCCACTTCTTAAGGTGATGGCGTGGCATTACTCCTTCGGTTTTTTTCTGTGTCACTTGGTAAAGTTCCCGGGGCTCTCTCACTGATCGCCTTTGCCATTTGACCCATTTGTGTCTTTAAATCCTTCATGTCCATCATTATATCCTTCATCATAGTACGAAGTTCGTTGATTGCTGAATCCGATTTCTTTATTTGTTCATCGAGACGCTCTTCGGTTGTAAGAGGTCTTATTTGCCTTTGTATATGAGGATTACCTTGCCTTTGAGCTTGGTTATTGTTGAATGGGGGCCTTGGTGCTTGATAGACGCCGGGATGGGCATTTTGTGCCGGATTGGGCCTCCTTGAAAAATTTTTGGGCATATGGAAGTTCAATTGAGGTCGATTGGCATTTCCAACATAGTTTACATTGCCAACCATTGTTTCCAAAGCAACTTCTTCGCCCAACTCTTGAACACAAGCAATATTTTTAGTGGGTGTGATTTCTTCATCATCGGGATAGAGTTCATCTTCCCGGGCTAATTGCTCAATCTTGTCCCACACACTTTGGCAATCGAGCCCAAGGAGATCACCACCGGCGCCGGCATTGAGCCTATTTCGGATGCGCGAACGGACTCCATCATGGAATCGTAATACTTGCTCGCTCAATCTTAGGTTGTGATCCGGACATTTTTGGAGCATGTTTTTATATCTAGCCCATGCCTCGGCTAAGGACTCATGATTCCCCTGCTTAAACTCCTTAATGTTGCTCCTTAGCTCATTGATTTTTGGAGGGTGGAAAGAATTTGCTCAAAAAGGCATCGACCAATTGTCCCCATGTTGTGATGGATTGGGGTGGTAGAGATTTGTACCACATGGTCGCCCTTTCCTTTAATGAGAAGTGGAAGACTCTTAGACGAATTGCATCGAGATCCCGTGGATGAAATTGGGTAGTCATGAGAGTATCGTCTAAAGTCTCCAAATGCTCATGAGGTGACTCATGGGGCTCTCCATAGAAGGGTTCGCTTTGCACCATGCTAAAGATGTGTGACGGAATGTGATAATTTGGTGCAAAGAAATTTGGAAAGACTACGGGCCCTGGTATAGTGTGGACCCTTGGAGGTAAACTTTCTCGGACCGATGGAAGTCTTTGAGGAGGTGCCGGTTGCATAGCTTGGAATAGATTTTGCAACCATTCCCTGTTTTTCGGGAGATTTATGTCGGGAAAATTCCCATTTGGATTTAGATTGTCGGCCATTTCTCGAGCGCGTCTACTAGATCGAAGAACACGCTCTATCTCCGGCTCAAAATTGTATAGAGGCTCGTTAGAAGAGCGGGTCATGCACCACAAATTACACCTAACAATTAAACACAAAAAACAAAATTAGAATAATAAAATAAAAGAAAGGTTAGAAATAAACGAAGAACTAAGAATTAGGAAAATTTAAACGAAAAATCAAAAACTAAAATGAACAAGTCCCCGGCAACGGCGCCAAAAACTTGACACGCTAAAAGCTAACGTGCTATGATAGCAAGTGCACTAGTCGTGTGTAGTAATAAGTGTGGACGAAAAGTCCGGGTTGTCGAACCACGGAGACTTGAATTCTAGTTTATGATTTTTTACAAAAAAACAACCACAATAAAAGTAACTTAAATGTAAAAACGTGTACAATAAGAACAAGGTTATGCAAATGAATTAAAACCAATTATAAAAGGAGACTAAGGCACATGCTAGGTCCAAATTGATCAAATATACTTATAAAGGCTCTTGTTGTAGAATTACTCTTATATTGTTATGGTGAAAACTCCTAAGGTAGAGAATAACCGATGTCTCGCGTATAAACTCCTATACTTAGATCGTGATTTCCCAAATATCTCTATTCGGAAATCTAACCACTAAACATGCATTAATGTATCAAAATTTTGTAAACTCCTATACTCAGCACCTGAAGAGGATTTGGAATCATCAGACGAAAACAGTGATGATGAGCCAACAAGCGACTAAGTGTCAATTTGTCTTATGGCAAGAGATGAAGAAGCGTCTGATGACTTGCTATCTAAGGTAAACACTGAATTATCTCATCCTCTTTCTTATGATGAATTACTTGACAAAGTTAATGAATATTATAAAGATTGTCAAGATGACGCTAAGATATATCAAAATCACTTCGATATTATTGCATCGCTTACAAGTGATAAAATGACGCTCAAGGCAGAGTTGCGAGTTCAGCAACAATGAATTGAGAAGAATCAATCGCTTGAGAGTGAGATTATCCAATTGAAGAGTGATGTTGATATAATAGTCAAGAGAGAAGCTGAGCTGATCGTTAGACTTGCCAAATCAGAGCAGCTTGTCTCATCATTATCTAAAGCATCACGAAAGCTAGATAATGTGACTGAGCTAACCGGACTTTTTGGTGAAAAGACCGGTTTAGGTTGTGATAAATCTAGTAAAAAACCAAAAACATCTAAGGTTACGACAATCAACAAAGGAAAAGGTGCATTCTTTATGGAGAAGAGTTCAAAGAGTCAAACGCTAAATGAACCTAAGGAGAATGGTAAGAGGTCAAAGGAGAAGGTCCATACCAACTCAGGCAATAAGGAGAAGACGAAAGTGAATGATTCACAGAAGAAGGTTCATCCCAACGCTCAAACGACAAGTGAATCAAACGCTAAGCGACAATCGACAAAAGCCACTCCTAAGCCAGTGCCGAGAAAATACCAGCGTCAATATCCTCAAAGATCTAGATCATATTATCGATACTATGATGATTATGATTATGATTATGACTATGATTACTATTATAATCGACGGTATTACTATGCACCTAAAAAGCACACACAACACAAACCGAAACCCAAGAAGGCCAATCTTCCCGTAATGAAGACAAGGCAAATATGGGTTCCGAACGTTCTAATTCAAACTAAAGTCACTAACATTGAAGGACCCAAAACAACATGGGTACCTAAGAAAAATTAGAATTACCCTTTAAATGCAGGTACCTAGAGCCAACACCGATACTTCAATTTGGTACATTGATAGTGGGTCATCAATGAACATGATTGGCTCATAAGATGTCTTGGTCAACTATCGTGCAACCAACAGTCCTCCAGTTATATTCGGTGATAACTCCAAAGGTAAAACCAAAGGTATAGGTATCATGCATAGGGGGAACATCATGATCATTGATGTATATTATGTTGAGGGTCTTAAGCATAATTTGTTAAGAATAAGTCAATTTTGTGATAAAGGCTTTGAAGTCAAATTCCCAAGCGACTATTGCTATGTTAATGACGCTAAGACTAAGTCTACTAAATTAAGAGGAAAAAGAACAAACAATGTGTATTTAGTCGATTGGGATTCTACAATTGATAACAACCGCACATGCTTTGTTGCCAAGAGCAAATAAGAATTGGGTTGGTTATGGCATAGAAAAATGAATCACCTACACTTTAAGGCAATCTCTCAGTTAATATCGCTAAATCTAGTGGAAGGATTACCTAAAGGTTCCTTTCAGAAAAATCGCTAATGTGATGCATGTCAAATGGGTAAACAAATTAAAGGGATAATTACATATCATTGTTGGGTTGACTCATTCCCTCGGGTGGCTCGTGGCAGTGGAAATTAAAATTTTACAAAAGTAAACGTACAACCACCCGAAAATAGGAATATGGAATTGGTTCGATCGAATTTGATGAGGAAAATGAAATTATACCTTTCGAAAATTTCGTTTCGCCTCGTACTTTGGATCTCAACAACCCTGTGGTGCAAATCCACACAATTTCCCTTGGGTGACAAATTGCCAATCGTTTTTTGTATCTCCCGATTTAGAGTGCTCCAAGCGTCGCACCTCTAAGATGTATCCACACCTCGTTCAAGTCATCAACCATCTTGCCTTGCGTGCTAGACAACAAAATAATTTTAAGCTTAACTTAGGCTTGATTATGTGAAAGGTAAGAATATTTTCTAAGTAGGTGGCCGATTTTAGGTCTAAGAGAGGGGGGCGGATTTTTCAGCTTTTTCATCATCTATTTTAGTCTCCCTCATCTCTTATTTATAGGTGAAGATTACCTAGAGTCCTATTAGCAAAAGGAAACTTCCTTTCTCCCAAACTCTCTAGTAATCCTTATCCTATGAAGACTTGGAGGAGGGGAAAACTCTTTTCCTCTTCCACCACACATAAAATCGCCCCCTCCCTTATTTACACTCACAAATCGGTCAACACAAGTCAATTGGATTCTAGGATTTAATTTTGACTTCTCAATTTAATTATAGGTTCAACCCATTAATTAAATACAAGTCAAATTAAATCCAACCATGTAATTCCAACATTTATTTATTTAACTTAGGCTCCACCCAATTAAATAAAATACTTGGACTCTACTAAGTCCATTAATTTAATTAATTCTACAAGATTAATTAAATGATTAAAATTAATTGAATCCTTCAATTAATTTATATTCCATATTAGGAAAGTACTACACTTTCCTAATTCCCTCAATTTCCTCGAAATTGATTAATCACATCTATTCAAGCAGTGACTCTCTCGAGTTAGTGTGTGACCCGTTAGGCTCATTTCTATCTAGTAGTAAGTACACCTTCCCAAAGTGCTAGCGTACTTTCCTAAAATGGCAAGTACTAGATTAAATCAATCATTTGATTTAATCAAGCCTCGAATCAGTCACCAAGCTAATTCTCGGCACTTACAAATCGCGGTTGCCCACCTAGCATAGGGTCCCGAAGACCTAGATAAAAGAAAGTAAAGATACGCCTTTTGCGATCTTGATCCTCGCATAAGTAAGATCTCTTTATCTAATCTCCCGATTGAATCTAGAGCATTGGCTAAGGTTGAAGCTCTATTAATTCAATACTATGTTTCCCACGTTATGTGAAATCGACTTCGACTATCTAAACGAGGAAACCCTACGCCTCTTTAGATATCATACTTCGGCCGAAAATTCCTTAAGTCGATTCACTATGTAACCATAGGAGATTAACCGATTGGCTAATGTCAAAGATAGATTCCTCTTGATTCTCACGTGCTTTACTACGCAAGACGTGCATGTCTCAATTTGCCCATATTCGATCATCTAAAGTGATAATGTAACAAATCAAGAACATGCGCGGTTACGCATAAGACATCCAATGGAATCTTAGGTCCATAAGGATTACTCTTATACTACAAGACCACTGGAAATTCCACATTCGACTAGGAATCCATTTGAGGAACTTCCATGGGGTTGTTCAGTTCGCCCATTACCACAATGGCAACCCTCATATATGCATTGGCTTTTACCGTGCCAGTATCTATGGAATGAGATACACTTCTACCAGAGTATCCATCATATGAGCAAGCCTTTTGGGTTGCATCGATATTTTATCTCGATGAACCCTTTCACGACTTGGAACAATGTTTAAAGATCACAGCCTTCGAGATATATTCCATCATTGCCACACCCAATGTGCAATGATATCCCACACCTATGTGTGATCCTTCTGGACTTTATTCTAAGCCAAAGTAAAAACTAATTTAAGAATAAAGACATGGCACACATAAAAAGAGATTGACTTTATTTATAAGAAAACGATTGTTCAACTCTAGAGTTACTATTACAAAGAATGGCATCCAATAATTGGTGCGCCTAGTACTAACTCTAACAATCATACCACTATAAAACATGAAACCTGCACACATCCCCCCTGTGTTAAAAAAATAGCCAGAAATAACCCTATGATTTTCAAAACCCAGCACGAAACCCCCATCCTTGCTTCAAATACACTGCTAGTGAGCGCTACCTTCCGTGGATTTAACACGGATTGGTTTCCTTGAACTATTGCATTTAGATTTGTTTGGTCCTATTCAAATCATGAGTGTTAGTGGTAAAAACTATTCGCTAGTAATAGTTGATGATTTCTCTCACTATACATGGGTACAATTTCTAGCCACCAACAAAGAAACTAGTGTCAAGCTCACAATGCTAATTCGTCAATTACAGACTTCAAAAGATCTAAAAGTGACGAGAATTTGAAGCGATAGATGAACTTAATTTACTAACTAGTTTGTTGAGAAGTTTTATATAGATTTTGGAATACTTCATGAGTATTCTGCTCCTAGAACACCTCAACAGAATGAAGTTGCCGAGCGATGGAACAGAACGCTTAAAGAAGCCGCTAAGACATTGTTAGCAGAGTTTAAGCTACCTCAAAGGTTTTAGGCCGAAGCTATCAATACCGCTTGCTACACCAAGAACACGTGTATGATCAACAAGCAACATGAGAAGACTCCATATGAGTTGTGGAAGGGATGTAAGCCTAACATTTCACATTTTCATGTATTTGGTTTAAAACGTCTCATTCATAACAATGCATCCCAAAGTCTACGGACATTTGACCCTAAAGCAGATGAAGGAATCTTTCTAGGCTATGCCCAAAATGGAAAGAGTTTTTGCATCCTAAGTAAGATCAAATTGAAGGTTAAAGAATCCATTCATGATGTGTTTGATGATGTTAATCAAGAATCGAGTAAGGTTAATCCTGATGATGTAGGAATTGAAGTTCTTGCCCAACAAACGTCACAAACCAATCTTGGTGATGATGATGAGAATAGTGAGATCTTTGTGTCTAATCCTAAGGTTACTCGTGAGGTTACAAATGGTGATATTGTCAGAAATGCTGATGATCATGAAGAGAATGATCATCTAGAGAAAATTGGAATTGTGAATCATGCAGCGACTGCGCAAGAGACAGATGAGGCTCTAGCGATTGCTGATCAAGAGTCTCTCAATCCGTTCCAACCAGATCGTAAATCGCTTAGAGACCATCCACCAGAGCTAGTGATTGGAGATATTGATGCACCTGTTAGAACTAGGTCCGCAACATTCAATGAGGTCATGTTCGCAAGCTTCCTATCTCAAATGGAATGAAAGAAAGTGGATGAAGCGCTCAGTGACTCAAGTTGGGTAGAATCAATGCATGAAAAGCTTAACCAATTTGAGAGAAGTAAGGTTTAGACGCTAGTACCAAGACCAACTCACCAAGGAGTTATCGGAACTAGATGGTTTTTTAGGAACAAGATGGATGAAGATGGCATTGTGATAAGAAACAAAGCCAGATTAGCCGCTCAGGTTTATTGCCAAGAAGAGGGTATTGATTTTGATGAGATGTATGCCCAGTAGCCCGTCTTGAAGCGATTCCTATGTTCCTAGCGTTTGCCGTATTCAAAAAGTTCACAGTGTACCAAATGGACGTTAAGAGTGCATTCCTGAATGGGAAACTCCAAGAAGAAGTTTATGTGGAGCAACCAACGGGATTCATTAACAACCATGGAAAAAGTATGGTCTACAAATTGGATAAGGCACTCTATGGCCTCAAACAAACACCAAGAGCATGGTATGACACTCTCTCTATCTTCCTTATAGGTATAGGCTTTTCAAAAGGCAGCGTTGATACAACGTTATTTAAAATTATCCTTAATGAAGATATTCTCTTAGTCCAAATCTATGTTGATGATATTTAAAATTATCCTTAATGAAGCGATTGTGTGAGAAATTTTCGAAAATGATGCAAGATCAATTTGAAAGAAGCATGATGGGTGAATTAACTTTCTTCTTAGGATTAAAAGTTCAACAACTCCCTAATGGCATATTTATAAATCAAGCTAAATGTACAAGAGATATGATTAAGAAATTTGGTATGGAAAACGCATCATCTTCAAAAATTCCTATGAGCCAAATGCTTAAATTAGATAAAGATGAAAGTGGAAAGAAAGTTGATATCACTAACTATAGAGGTATCATTGGATCACTTCTTTATCTTACTGCTAGTAGACCCGATATTATGTTTTCAGTATGCATGTGTGCACGCTTTCAAGCTGATCCTAGAGAATCACACTTAATTGCTGCCAAGAGAATCATTAAATACCTAAAACGCACACAAAATGTAGGCTTATGGTATCCAAGGGACTCTCCTTTTGAACTAATTGGTTATTCAGACGCAGATTTTGCATGATGCAAAATAGACACAAAAAGTACTAGTGGTACAAATCAATTTCTAGGTGATAGATGTTAGATTTTATGCCCGACGCACTAATTTATGGCGCCATTCTGTGTAATAATAACTCTAGTTGAACGATCTTTTTCATATAAATAAAGTTAATCCTTTGGCATTCTTTATTCGTGTATATAGTTTGGTCTTAACATAGAATAAAGTCCCGAAGTATCACATATAGCTATGGGACATCATTGCGCATCGGGAATGGCAATGATGAAATATGTCTCCAAGGCTGTGATCCTTAAAACATATGTTCCAAGTCGTGAATGGGCTCGTCGAGATGAAGGGATATCGGTGAGATCTTAAAGACTTGCTTATATGATGCATACTCTTGGTAGAGTGTATCTTGTTCCATAGATATTGGCACGGTGAAATCTTATGCATATACGAGGGTTCCTTTCGTGGGAATAGGTATACTGAACAACCCCATGGAAGTTCCATTAAATGGAATCCCAGTCGAATCTGGAACTTCCAGTGGTCCTGTAGTATAAGAGTAATCCTTAGAACCTGAGGTTCCATTGGATGTCTTGTACACAATTGAACATGTCTTGGTTTGTTACATGATTACTTAGATGATCGCAAATGGGCAAAATCAGATATGGGCTAATTATGTATAAAGGCACGTGAGAATCAAGATGGGATCTATCTCTGACATTAAACTTATCAGTGAATCTCCTATGTTTACATAGTGAATCGACTTTGGGAATCTTCGGCCGAAGTATGATATCTAAAGAGGCGTAGGGTTTCCTCATTTAGTTAGTCAAAGTCGATTTCACCGTATTTAGGAAACATAGTTATTGAATTAATAGAGCTTCGACCTTAGCCACTGCTCTAGATTCAATCGGGAGATTAGATGGAGGGATCTTATTTATACGAGGATCAAGATCACGAAAGACATATCTTTATCTTCATCTTTATCTAGGTCTTTGTGGCCCGTTGCTAGACAGTAACCACGATTTTTAAGTGCCGAGAATTAATGTGGTGATTAATTCGAGGCTTGATTGAATCAAATGAAAGATTTAATCTGGTACTTTCTATTTTAGCAAAGTACACTAGCACTTTGGAAAAGTGTACTTACTACTAGATAGAAGACGAGCTTAAGGGGTCACACACTTAACTCGTGAGAGTCACTGTTTAAATGATGTGATTAATCAATTTGAGAAAATTGAGGAAATTAGGAAAGTCTAGTCCTTTCCTAATTTGGAATATGAATTAATTGAGGTGATTCAATTAATTCGACTACTTTAAATAATCTTGTAGAATTAGTTAAATTAATGGACCTTATAGAGTCCAAGTATTTTATTTAGTTGGGCTTGGCTCAAGTTAAATAAATAAGTCAATTGGAATAAGTGAATATAATTAAACGGGTTTTAATTATATGGAAATATTTAATTGATGGGTTTTAGCCCATAATTAAATATGGAGTCAAGAATTAATTCTTGGACTCCAATAAAAGAGGGTGGCCGATTTTTAAGCCCAAAAGAATGAGGGGGTCAAATTATTGGTGAAGAAAAAAAGGGTTTTCTTCTTCTCCAAGTCTTGCAGTTGAATAAGGACTCTTGGGCTCCTATTCTATATATATGTGATTGCAAGACTAAAAACCTTAAGCTTCCATACAGAGGAAAAATTCAAAACCCAGCTAAAAATGAAGAGAGAATTTTCGTGTCATGCTTAAGCCCAAAAATCACCCCTCCCTTATTCCAACACGACATCATTTTGTTCATGTGTTGAACTTAGCGATTCATATATTCCATCGCTTCACATAATCAAGCCTAGGTTTTAGACTTAGATCTATTTCATTGCCTAGCACCAATAACGAAGTAGGTGCAGACTTGAACGAGGTGTGGATATATCTTAGAGGTGGGATGTCTGGAGCACTGAAACCGGGGATACAATAGACGGGCGATTTCCTCCAAGGAATCGTGTGGAATTGCACCATAGGGTTGAAAAAATCAAATTGGTTGCTGCAAGAATTTAATCAAAAAGGTAAAAATTCTCGCAGCTTTCTTTATAGCATAATCGAGCACACCATTATTCCTTTTTTGGGTGGTTGTACGTTTAAATTTTAAATTCCGCTGCCATGAGCCACCTGGGGAATAGAACCCAACCCAACAGTGGTATCAGAGCCATGGTTGGCTCGATTAGATATATTATGTGTGAAGCATGTTTATTTACGCGTATGTAAATTGGTTCATGTTAACAATTTGTCTATCATTTAGAATAATTGATTTTTCGATTGGGATATATTTGATTGTTATAATATTTTTTGTGAAAAACGATTTTGGTTTTGAAAAATTCAATTGAAAAGAATGAATCTTGGGTGTGGTGGATTTATTTGAATGATTTTGGAATCACCGGTGGTAGGGCGTCGCAAGATGATCAGGCCGAAAGCTTAATTATTGAGTGATTATACCTAGCCCGAGGTGGGATCGAATTCGTCCATCATTGACTGAACGAATCACTCATGGATGAAAAGGGGAGAAATCCTGTACAACAACAGGTGATGTCTCCCACGCCCAGGCGTGGTCGGCAGAATCGGATCGATTTTTTTTTCTCAATTTTGATGCCGAAAGGTCGGGTAACCTAAGAATCTGGCCCCAGTTGATTGTTTAAAACTTATAATTTCTGAAAAGGGTTTTGAAAATTGGAAATCGATATTATCACAATGAAATATGCAATTTTGTTTAGACGACGGATGGGTAAATTTTGGATATCGCATATATATATGTTTGTTGCTTGGCATGCTTATGTGATGGGGATGAACCACGAGCCTAGTCTATGTTTTTGGTTTTCATTGTATGTAATATTCTAGAGTAGTAAACATAGCCGATTTGGCTTTTACTTTCTGTCAAGTAGATTGGTAGTAGATGATAGACTATGTAATCGAGGACGGAGCAAGACGACAAAGCCAAGACTTGAAGACTTGTATGCTGTGGTGGAATCCATTGTAATAGTCTAGTTGTTTTTTACTTTCTAGAATGTCATGGCCCACTTTGGCTTAGTGGGTTAGTAGGTTAGGGCTCGAGGTGGTTCATCCTCGATTTACCGCTTTATGGGATGTTTATTTATCTTTCCGATACGATATGTGATGTTTTGTGAAATGCATGCATAGGATAGATAACTAAACAAGATAATTGTAATACTGATGAGACCTATACATATGCAATGTAATTCCCTCCTTGAAACATATTAGGCTAATGTGGGAATAGAATTGGAGTTCTATCTCCATTCCTTCCATCATAAGTAATTGCCATGTGATATGCCGCTGAAGTTCAAATCCATTTGCTCAGAAAATGGGGTGGGTTGAACCAAAGAAAGGCTGTGAGCATTATTAAGCATATGATGCCTTGTGGGATCAATGGTTTCATTACTTAGCTCAGAAAATGGGGGTAATGGAATTGAGGATTGACCATGGGATATTTAATGGGTTGAGCCTAACATCGACTACCATGTGTTAGCTCAAAAAATGGGGCACATGTGAAAGATGAGGAAAATGATTTTAAGAACTATCAAGGAAGATAGAAGGCCCACTAAGGCTACGATTCGAACTAGTCATATGTTAGCTCAAAAAATGGGGCATATGATGAAGTTTGGATAGATCTCAAGCCCACTAAAGAATTAACTATTCTTCTAATCACTCCAAGAGGGTGGTGGGATTTGAAAGAAGGTGGTGGGATTTGAAAAATAGTGGGAGACTTGTACAATTAAAGACCAAATTGTATAAGAACTTTATTTGAAAATCCGTTACGTATCGTCTGCCTTGTGCGTTTTGTAGATAACACGAAATGGCTAAAAATCCACTTTATACAATTCTCGAAACAAACAAACTGACATGCCCCAACTTTCCCGATTGGCCAAAAAACCTTAAGATTGTTCTACAATATGAAAAGGACTACATTCTGACGGCTAAACAGCCGGGAATAACTCTTGATAGCACTGATGAGGATAGAGAGTACGTTAAGCTTTTGTTGGATGACAATATCCAAGCGAGATGCCTTATCATGACTACAATGTTGAATGACTTGCAAAAGCAATATGAGAATACGATACTGGCAAAGGATATTGTCAATCGCCTTGAAGAGTTGTACGGTACTAGAACACGGAGAGAGAGGTATGCTATCTCGAAGCAACTGTTTGGAGCAAGGATAAGCGAAGGTGCGTCTGTCAGTGATCATGTCCTTAAGATGTTTCAATTGATTCATAAGATGAACGATTTGGACGTGGTACTTGATGGAGACCTTTGCGTCGATCTAGTCCTTCAGTCTCTCCTAAGGTCTTAAGACCAATTCGTCATCAACTTCAACATGAACAGCTTAAATGCCTCATTAAATGAGTTATTGAACATGTTGACAAGTGCTGAGAGCACCATCAAAAAGGACAAGCCGATGCTTCTTATGAATTCATCTTCTAAACCTAAGAAGGCTAACAAGAAGAAGAATAAGACTAAGAAGCTGAAAGGTACTGATGGTGTTAAGAAGGTGAAAAAGGCCAAATCGGATAAGTGCTTGAAATGTGGGAAGACTGGGCACTGGCAAAGGAACTACAAAGAGCCACAGGCTCAAGGTACGTTCTTTGTTGAAGTTAACTTTTCAGTTATCGATTCTTCTTCGATTCTAGACACTGGATGTGGAGGTCATATCTGCACTAACTTGCAGGAGATGACAAGAATTAAGGAGCTAAGTAGAGGAGACATGACCCTGCAGATGGGAAATGGAGCATGGGTTGCTGCCAAAGCGGTGGGGACAATCTACTTAGGGATAGGAGATAGAAATTTATTATTAAATTCTGTTTATTTTGTTCCTGAAATAATAAGAAACATTATCTCGATTCCGATTTTGGATCGAGAGGGTTATTGTTTTGAGATTCGTAATAAAACTTTGTTTTTTTCATATGAATCATCTCTTCTTATGGAATCCAAATTGCAAGATGGAGTTCATACTGTTTTCCCAACAATTTCTAATCTCAATATTCAACAAAGAAATAAACGTAAACAAGATAATCAAATAGACACACTAACGTGGCACGAGAGACTAGGTCATATCTCCAAAGAAAGAATTCGAAGCTTGGCAACTCATTTAGGTCTCCAAAACATAGATGAATTGACAACTTGTGAATCATGTCTCAAAGGGAAAATGACCAAGTTTCCGTTTTCGGGTAAAACGGAATGAGCCACAAGTCCATTGGATTTGATCCATACGGATGTGTGCGGCCCTATGAGCATAAATGCTCGAGGAGGGTTTAGCTACTTCATATCCTTTACCAACGATCACTCTCTGTATGGTTACGTATATTTGATGAGATATAAATCTGAATCCTTTGGGAAATTCAAGGAGTTTAGATATGAGGTAGAGAATCAACTTGGAAAAAGTATTAAAGCTCTTCAAAATGACAATTTACTTTTACTCAAAACATATTTGCAAAACTTATTCTCTCTCTCTCTCTCTGAAAGCAAAAGAAAAATCTCAGTTCATCTCTTTCACAAAAAATGGCACCAAAGAAATCATCGTCTACTTCTGCTGAACTTACCATCAAGGTGACTGAAGGCCTTGTTGTCGACTGGAAATTTCTTTATGAACAACCTCAGATCAACCTAACGGACATGATGGACATGGTCGTCAACGTTGGGCTCAAACCATTCTTGACCCAATACTCTTATATGTTTCCAACTGAAGTTGATACCTTTTGGAAGACTGCTAAACTTTCAGAGGACAAGAAGTCTATTTCTTGTCTAATCTCTTTATCCAAGAAGGAGTCTCCAAAGGAATTTCTCTTATCTGCTTCCACCATTGCCAAGAACTTCAATCTTCCAAATGAGGGTGAGGCATTGGATTGCGTTACATTAAAACAGATCAAGAAAGCATGGACAACCATGAGTGCGTACGACGATGTGCCCTACACTCAATACTTCGAAAAGAAAGACCTGGTGTCCAAATACCGGCTGTTGGCTGATTTCTGCAGCAAGATCATGGAATGCCGAGTGGGAACCTTTGATAAGGTGAACCCTGTACAATTTCAGATGATGACTGCTATACTCCTCAACATCAAGATCAACTGGAGTGAGTACATCTTTGGAAGGTTTCGGGACAGTCTAAGCGCCTCGAATAAGCCTTATGTACTCGTTCTATACGACCTATTGTACAAATCGAAATGTGTATACTCGTCTGGACTTCCGTTGAATAAGTCCAAGTTGTTGGGAAAAAGGATTCTGAATAATCTGTTCAATCCTCCAAAAATTGGTGGTACTGCTAAACCACTATCTGAGCGTCTGGAAGTACGTCAAGCGTCCGATAAAGAAGCCAAGCGTCTAGTGCCAGAAGAAGCTGTGAAGCGTCCGACTGCAACAAAGGAAAGGGCTCCCAGAAAACCCAAGGTTCAATTTGCCGCCTCCTCTCAAAAGGTTGGTGAGGAAACCGATGAGGATGCAGAGGACAAGCTACCTCTCAAAAGAAGGAAGCTGGAAGGGATCATCAAACAAATAGACTTTGAAGAACCAGTTGCTGATCCTCCCGCTCCACCGTCTAAGCTCGTTGAAGGAGTCAACGTAAAGAAAATCATCAAGCGTTCCAGGACTAGCAAGCGTCGAGCTGTTCCTGAAGAGCCTAAGACTGATGAGCCAAGCGCTCAAAGAATTGTTGTTGAGACTAGTTCTCAGGGTAAGTTTATTTCTTCCCATAGCATCTCTATTTGTTAGGAATTTCATATTAGATGTTTTGATGATGACAAATAGGACTTCCTGTTAGACCCCGAAAAGTGTAAAAGCTTTCATAGAATGTTATGTATAAGTACCTGAAAGCTTATTTATCTTAGGCTTATAGTATTTATCTTTGTAGAACTCTTTAGACTAAGTATGTGACACTAAATCACTTAGGAAAATTCTGGGTGAGTCTACCAAGTGATGAAGGTAAAGATCACGCGTCAGAAGCTACAATGGATAAAGATATCTTGAAGCGTCCGTCAAACGCTTTAAGGATTATCCCAGTGCTCAAACTACGAATGGATAACTCAGGCCGAATACTCAACATCAAGTGAAATGACGGAATTCTCAGTGAGACCATCAAGACAAGATTGAAGAGTAAGCGTCTGAAATAAAGAAAAGAAAGTCAGGATCAGTCCAAGCGTCTGTCCAATACACGAGAATAACTATTCTCTTCAACAAGCGTCCAAAAAGGTTAAACCAACACAACCTACAAAGAACGTAACCTGAAAAACTCAAACCCAAAATCATCCAAAGACTTAAAAATGCATGAATCAAACGGACGAATTATTTCCAACGGAAATAAGACAAGATGCATTAAAAGTCGGATAAGTGCTATTAAAATATAAGCACTATAACTTATGGGCAAGCCATATCTTTGACCTAGACTGTCAGATTTATGAAACCAAGACCATGCCTAACCAATTAAATATACCCAAAGTTAGAAATGTCTGAACTCAAGGAATGTTTGGGGAAACGAGACTCCAACCGTGTCAAACGGACAAAAACCACCAATACCTTATAAATAGCTCTTTCAACAAACAAGTAAACTGACACACACAAAAAAAATACCTACCTTGTTGAAAGAAAAGCTTACTAAAAATCATAGCCAAATATCCATATAAGCTTTTCACAAATATTCCAGAGACAGTCACCCATATCTCAAATCTCTTTTTAAGAAGAACCTATACTACCATTGAGATATCCCCAAGTTGTTTGAACTTTCCAAAAACAAACAAACCCGTGACCAAAACCATCAACACCTTTCATCTGAGTGAGAAAGCTGGTTAACTTGCAAGCAATATTTTTGTGTAAAAGAAGCTTGTTGAAGTTGATCTCTATTGGAGCTGAAATCTGTGTGACCAAGGAGTTCCGAGATCAAGAGTAACTTGCACCATTTCTGAGTGAAAGAAGCAAGGGGATAGAAGGTCTTTAGTGGAGCTGAAATCAGTGTGACCAAGGAGTTCCGAGATCAAGAGTAACTTGCACCATTTCTGAGTGAAAGAAGCAAGGGGATAGAAGGTCTTTAGTGGAGCTGAAATCTGTGTGACCAAGGAGTTCCGAGATCATATCCAATCTTCCTCTATCTTGTAGAAGTCTCTGTGTGACTCTTCGATAATCATCATAGTGGAAAAACCTCCCTGATAAAAGGAGAAGAAGGACGTAGCTGGGATTACATCACCCAGTGAACCTTACAAATATCTTGTGTCATTTACCTCTTTAAGCATTCATTGTGTTACTGTTTTACTATTCATACTGCATACATTCTGATAAAGTCTTAAAACAACTAAGCGACTACATTCGATTAATTAACCGAACGCTAAGCTATAAAATACTTCCGCTGTGCTAACTCTGATTTAGTGATTAAACTCTGCCCTAGTTTGGTAAGCGTGAAAATCACCGAGTCTATGTTAACGTTTCTCAAGCGCCACATCCAGCGCTTAAACTTGTCAAGCGTTCAAATACTTCAAAGTGATACGAATGTTTTAAGAAGTCAAAAAAGACTTCAGGGTCTATTCAACCCCCCCCCCCCCTTCTAGACCCTTTCGTATACCACTTGGGACCAACAAGTGGTATCAGAGCGGTTGAAGTTGAAACCTAAGCGTTTCCAAGCGTAACTGCTTGTTCAGATCCATTTTTTTTTATATATAGTCACTTTAAAATTACTTTAATTTCTTCATGGCATTCTCTAAAGTCCCCAAGTTGACCGAGTCAAATTATGACTCTTGGAAGGTCAAAGCATTTACTTATTTGTGTTCATGTGACGATGAAATGTGTGATATCATTTCAGATGGGCCAATCAAAATATACAAAGTTATCACCAGAGCGCCCGAAGCCACAGGAGAAACACCTGACGGTTATGTGGAGAAGCCCAAACAAGAATGGTCCACCGATGAGCGTCGACGAGCAAATCTAGACAATGTCGGTCGGAATGCCTTATACACAGCCATTGGTGACAACGACAACTTATTCAACAAAGTCAAATCATGCAATACAACTAAAGAAATTTGGGATAAGTTGGCTACTATTTGTGGTGGCTCAGCACAAATAAAGGAAAACAAATTATCAATTGCCAAAGAAAAATTCAACGGCTTCAAGATGCTACCTAATGAGACGCTAGAGCAATTAGACATGAGGTTTACAGCCCTTGTCACTGAACTAACATCTCTGGGTATGGAGCTACAGAATCGAGAAACAGTGGTCAAAATCTTTAGGAGTCTTCCAAGCAGATTCCTAATGAAAACAACTGCAATGAGAGAATCAAACAATCTGGACAGCCTAACTCCAGAAGATGCTTTTTCAGAACTCAAAGCATTTGAGTTTGAGCTAAATTCGGCCAGTGATGCAGTAAGTAATCCAGTGATCGAATCTGGAGCGCTAATGGCATCAATCAAAGGAAAATCTATCAAAGAAAAAGGCTCGGATATAAGTGAGGAAGAAGAACTGGCGCTTCTAAATAGATTCAGGAAATTCCTGAAATATGAAAAGAAGGGAAACAGTCCTAAGCACCCAGGACAAAGTTCATATCAAGCGCTTCCTCAAATACAACCACAATATCAAGCGCCTCACTATCCTGCGCCCTCCTCCCTAGCGCCAATTCAATATCAAACTCCTTCTCAGCAAGATCTCTCAGTGCCTGCAGCGTTAAACCAACGATCCACAAGATTAACAAACGAACAAAAGATGAAGACCAATCTTTGTTACAACTGCAGGAGACCAGGGCATTTCCAAATTAATTGCCCATATCCAAATGTGTCTAAACCTACAAAGCAAGATCACACGGATAGAAACCAATTCAGGAGCAACCTGAGTCAACAAGGCTTGCTAGCAGAATCAGAACCTCTCTATACGCCTGAAGAGGACTTGGAATCATCAGATGAAAGCAGCGATGATGAACCATCAAAGGACTCAGCATTCATTTGTCTCATGGCAAGAGAAAATGAAGCATCTAACGACTTACCATCTGAGGTAACCGCTGATCTGTATCATCCTCTCTCTTATGATAAATTACTTGACAAAGTAAAAAAATATTATAAAGATTGTCAAGATGCCACCCAATTATTCCAAAATCACCATCGTATTATTTCAGCACTCAGAAGTGATAACTTAACGCTCAAAGCAGAGTTGCAAATTCAGCAACAGTGCATTGAGAAAAACCAATCACTCGAGAGTGAAATTACTCAGCTAAAAGGTGATCTTGATATAATAGTCAAAAGAGAAGCTGAAATGGTCGCTAAACTTGCCAAATCAGAGCAGCTCATCTCTTCATTATCGAAAGCGTCTAGAACGCTAGATAATGTGACTAAAGTAACCAGGGTATCTGGTGAAAAGACCGGTCTAGGTTTTGATAAATTCAGTTATAAAGCCAAAGCGTCCAATGTTACAACAATCAACAAAGGAAAAGGTATAATCTTTGTTGAAGAAAGTTCAATCAGACAAACGCTGAATGAATCAACAAATACTGGTACAAAAGCTAATGATAAAGTCAACACTGACTCAGGCAAAGGAAAGACCAAAGCGAATGTCTCACAAAAAAAAATATATCCAAACGCTCAAAAAGCTAAGGAGATATTTCCTGCCAGTGAATCAAACGTTAAGCGTCCACTAAATTAAAAGGAAGAAGAACCAACAATGTATACTTAGTAGATTGGGATTCAACATTAGATAACAACCCTACATGTTTTGTAGCTAAGAATCAAAACGAATTAGGTTGGTTATGGCACAGAAAAATGAATCACCTCAATTTCAAAACAATCTCTCAATTAATATCTCTAAATCTCGTAGAGGGATTACCTAAAGGTTCCTTTAATAAAGATCGCTTATGTGATGTCTGTCAAATGGGTAAACAAGTTAAATCATCTTTTAAGAAGAAGCTTCATCTATCGACCTCTCGAATACTTGAATTACTACATTTAGATTTGTTTGGTCCTATTCAAATCATGAGCGTTAGTGGTAAAAAGTATTCACTAGTAATAGTTGATGATTTTTCACGCTATACATGGGTAGAATTTCTAGCATCTAAAGATGAAACTAGTGCCAAGCTCACCTCTCTAATTCGTCAACTACAAAACTCAAAAGATCTAAAAGTAACAAGAATTAGAAGTGATAGAGGAACTGAATTTACTAACCATATTGTTGAGAAATTTTGTAAAGACTTTGGAATACTTCATGAGTATTCAGCACCTAGAACACCTCAACAAAATGGAGTTGCTGAACGACGGAACAGAACGCTTAAAGAAGCCGCTAGGACTATGTTAGCCGAGTCTAAGCTGCCTCAAAGGTTGTGGGCCGAAGCTATCAACACTGCTTGCTACACTCAGAACCGGTGTATGATCAACAAGCAACATGAAAAGACTCCATATGAGTTATGGAAGGGACGTAAGCCGAATGTTTCATACTTTCATGTATTTGGTTCAAAATGTTTCATTCATAACAATGGTTCCCAAAGCCTAAAGACATTTGATCCTAGATGAAGGAATCTTTCTAGGTTACGCCAAAAATGGAAAGAGCTTTCGCATCTTAAATAAGGTCAAATCGAAGGTTGAAGAATCCATTCATGTTGTGTTTGATTTCATGTTGTGTTTGATGATGCTAACCAAGAACCGAGTAAGGTCAATATTAATGATGCAGGAATTGAAGATTTATCTCAACAAGCGTCACAAATCAATCTGTGTGATGATAGCGATATTGATGAAGATAATGAAATCATTGTACCTAATCCTAAGGCTACTCGTAAAGACATCAACGATGACATTGCAAGAAACGCTGATGATCATGAAGGGAATGTTCATCAAGAGCAAATTCAAACTATAAACACTGAAGCGCCTACGCAAGGAATTGGTCAAGCGCCTGCACAGTTTAATCAAACGTTAGATCAATCTCTTAACTCGTTCCAACCAGACAGAAAATGGCTCAGAGACCATCCACCAGAACTAATTATTGGAGATATTGAAGCACCCGTTAGAACAAGAGCCGCTACAATAAATGAGGCCATGTTTGCAAGCTTCCTATCTCAAATGGAACCAAAGAAAGTGGATGAAGCGCTTAACGATCCAAGTTGGATAGAAGCCATGCAAGAAGAGCTAAACCAATTTGAAAGAAATGAGGTATGGACGCTAGTACCAAGACCAACCCACCAAGGGGTCATTGGAACTAGATGGGTCTATAGAAACAAAATGGATGAGAATGGGATTGTGATTAGAAACAAAGCCAGACTCATAGCTCAGGGATACTGTCAAGAAGAGGGCATCGACTTTGATGAAACATACGCTCCAGTTGCCCGTCTTGAAGCAATCCGCATGTTTCTAGCGTTTGCAGCATTTAACAAATTTACAGTGTATCAAATGGACGTAAAGAGTGCATTTCTAAATGGTAAACTCCAAGAAGAAGTATATGTGGAGCAACCACCAGGATTCATCAACAACCATGGGAAAAGCATGGTTTATAAATTGGACAAGGCACTCTATGGTCTTAAACAAGCACCACGAGCATGGTATGACACTCTTTCTATCTTCCTTATAGGTAAAGGCTTTTCAAAAGGCAGCGTTGGCACAACGTTATTCAAAATTACCCATAATGGAGATATTCTCCTAGTTCAAATTTATGTTGATGATATTATATTTGGATCTACCAATAAGCGTCTATGTGAGAAATTTTCGAAGATGATGCAAGATCAATTTGAAATGAGCATGATGGGTGAATTAACTTTCTTCCTAGGATTACAAGTTAAACAACTCCCTAATGGCATATTCATAAATCAAACTAAATATACTAGAGATATGATCAAGAAATTTGGTATGGAAAATGCATCACCTTAAAAAATTCCAATGAGCCAAACGCTTAAGCTAGATAGAGATGATAATGGAAAGAAAATTGATATCACTAACTATAGAGGTATTATTGGATCACTTCTTTATCTTACAGCTAGTAGACCTGATATTATGTTCTCAGTATGCTTGTGTGCACGATTTCAAGCTGATCCTAGAGAATCACACTTAATTGCTGCTAAAAGGATCCTTAAGTACCTAAAAGGCACACAAAATGTGGGCTTATGGTATCCTAGGGATTCTCCTTTTGAACTAATTGGTTACTCAGATGCAGATTTTGCAGGATGCAAAATAGATAGAAAAAGTACTAGTGGAACATGTCAATTTCTAGGTGATAGACTAATTTCATGGCATAGTAAGAAGCAACAGTCCATCGCTACTTCCACCGCTGAAGCTGAGTATGTAGCCGCTGGAAGCTGTTGTGCACAGATCCTTTGGATGAGGCAACAACTTAGAGATTATGGAATAATCCTAGATCCAACTCCTATCCATTGTGACAATCAAAGCGCCTTAGCAATGACTCAAAATCCAGTTCTTCACTCTAGAACCAAACACATTGACATTCGCTATCACTTTCTACGTGACCACGTTCAAAAGAAAGATATCTCCATGCACTTCATTGGTACAGAAAAGCAACTGGCAGATATCTTCACCAAAGCGCTTAACGAACAACGTTTTCTCACTTTAAGAAGTGAACTAGGTATGATTGATCTAAATGCTTAATCATTCGAAACATCATACTTTTGTTAGGCATGAAATTTAGGGGGAATTCACTGTATGTTATGTAATTTATGGGGAACCTACATAGGGGGAACCTTAAAAGAGCTAACTATACCTAAGTGAATATGACAAAAAATGTTTTCCCTTGCATCGGTCATACGCACTTAGCACCATACACTTAAATCCTTTTGACGCTTATTACACAAATCTGTCTTAGCGTCTGCACTCCTTTCAAAATAAACTAAACGCTTAGCTTTATTCCCGGCTAAAGCAGCTAGTAAAAGGACCCTTTAAAAGCAAGCGTACATTACCCTACGCTAAAACGAGAAAGTGGATTAGTCAATCAATGCAATTAATGCTGACTTGACATTCCTCACCCTTCGCTCAAGAAAACCCATGGGTACTCATCATGTTTTTCAAAGATGGTTCAGCACATGTACACGCGTCAGTACAATTACCATGTATCTTAGACGAATACAACCAGCGCTGAATATTTTAAACCAAAAGTAAAACACTACTACCAATACATAATGATAAGTACTGGGAAACTGTGTCCTCATATACACCCTGAAAGGAATAATTCTATATGTTACAATGACCGCTAAAGCACAAAATGTTCCTTGAAAGAGACCCTCAAGATTCTCAAGCGTCCACATAACACTGAATTGTTTCAAGCGTCATTCTGAATAGGTCCGGACGCTTTAACAAATTTTTGGCGGGCATTTGAATAGTTGTTCAAAATTATGATTCCCGAACAGTTTTCATAAAGAACGTATCCGCTTTTCATGGGCACACGTATCACTCTCAGTATATCAAAAGTCTCTGTTTCAAACTTTTAATCGGACTTCAAAATAGTATCTGTGGCAGTTACTAAAAGAAACCGTGCCTATTTAATCTAAAATTCACGTTCACAGTTATATTTTAATGGCTGAGATTTATACTCCTCCACGTGTCAACATCTCAAACTTCAAACACACAGAACATTCAAATTGAAGTATCTCAAAAACACACTTTCTGCAGAACACAAACACTCTTATACTCTATTATATTCGTGCAAGAAAAATTCTCTCTCTTTTTCAAAAACAAAAATTTTCATTCGTAATCTCTGTCTACTTCTCCCTAATGGCACCCAAGAAAGCTACTGCTGGAACCACTGAAGTTGTTGTTAAGGTCACTGAAGGCCTTATCGTTGATTGGAAGTTTCTCCATGAAAACCCCCAAATTGATTTAACGGAAATGATGGATTCTGTAGCAGAGGCTGGGCTTCAGAAATTTCTCACAAAATACTCGTATATGTTTCCTGAAGAACTAGAATTCTTCTGGAGAAATGCTCGACTGTCTGACGATGAGACTTCCATCACTTGTTTGTTTCCTATCTTCAAGAAGGAATCAAAGACGTTCACTCTCTCTGTGGCCTCTATTGCCCAGAATTTCTCTCTACCTAATGCTGGAGCCACTTTAGACACTATCACTGAAGAACAAATTCAAGAAGTCTGGACTCAGATTAGCGTTTACGATGATGTTCCATACAAACCATACTTTGAGAAGAAAGATATAGTGAACAGGTATCGAGTCTTGGCTGATTTCTGCAGTAAAACCATAGAATGCAGAGTGGGAACCTTCGACAAAATCAACCCAACCCAGTTCCAGATGATGACTGCCATCCTACTCAAGATAAAAATCAACTGGAGCGCCTATATATTCAGCAGGTTCAGAGACAGTCTACGCACTTCAAACAGACCTTATGGTCTAGTTTTAAGTGATCTACTTTTTCGAGCAGAGTGCACCTCTTCAGCAGGAGTCACCGTGGCCAAGTATAAGTTCTATGGGCCAAGAATCATCAATAATCTCTTCAATCCACCCAAAGTTGGAGGTGCTGCTAAGCCTCTCTCTGAGCGCCAAGTTGTCCGAGCAGCGTCAGATGAGGAGGCTGAGCGTCCAGATCAGGAGAAAGCCAAACGTAATGTGAAGCGTCCCACTATCACAAAGAAACGGGCTCCTCGAAAGCCCAAGGCTCAACCTATCAAAAACGATGAAGATGACGAGGATTCTATACCCCTCATTAGTCGAAAAGATCTGGAAAAGGTTCTCAAAAATATTGACTTTGAAGAACCTGCAGTTTCACAGACTCAAGCGTTCCCCGCCGAAGGTATAAATGTGAAGCGTATCTTCAAGAGACGTAAGCGTCCAACTGCTGCCATCTCTTCTAAGGCTACACAAAGAGATCAAGCCATAGCTGCTGTCCCGATATCATCCTTCGAAACACCAGTTGATGTCCATCTGGATGTTGATATGGCCCACATTGTGGCCATCGCACATGAAGCTTCCATCGAATCTACAAATCTCGAGCCTGATGAACCTGAAATCCCAAGGGCTCAACCATTGCTTGCATTACCTAGTACAACAGAGGCACGCTCAGAAGGTCAGAGCGATGCTAACGACGTTGTGATTCATCGACATTTCTTCAAGCTGGATCCCTTAAAGACTATTGATCACTCAGTCGATTATTTGCCTCCAGCGCCCGCAGAGACCTTCATACCTGCAGGATACAATGAAGAAAATCTTATCAATGCCGAAAATGATATCGCCAAACTCATAAAGTTTGATCTGGCTGTACGCAACACTCTCTTCAACACCGCCTCAACCCCAGCTGATGAAGCTTACTACACAGCTCTTGAACTCGGGAAGACTCCCAAACACATCCCGACTTCCATAACTCTCCAAGCACAGCGGGAAGGAGGCAAGACTCCTAGAGCTGATGTTGATTTAGCTTATTATCTGGACTGTGGGACCAGCAAACCCACTGGCTTCGCTCTCAGAGACTACAACATCAGAGTCTGTGAGCGTCAGGATAAGCTTGTGAATCCAACGGAAGGGCTACTAAACAGAGAAGGCTACTCTCACTTCCCCACACTGGTCAAAAGCAGGGAAAATAAGCGCTCAGCTAACCCTCTCCTCCTATGGAAGAATAAAGGAGTACATGCCGGTGAGCGTCTAGCTTCCCTGACCGAGATAATTCAACTTGAAACCGATGCATACTTTGACTGCGTCTGGAACGCTAACTACCAACCAGACAGGTATCGTTTTGAATCCATCTGTGATATTCATCACCACGGATTTCGTGCTATACTTAATGCAAGAACTGAGTATTGTATGACTGAGATAAGATGGGCTGAAGCTTACATGGGTGACACGTATAAATTTGAAGACTTGGTTAGTGCTCCCCATCTGTTCAGAATCGGGATGCATGATAAAAAGACCAAATTTGCACGCTACATGCTAACGCAGCGCCAACATCGACTTGGACCCGTTCTGAAGCTGCCTCTGATCCGCCATCAACCTGAACACCGCTTAAGACAAGCGTTGCACAAACTGGCCAACTCTTCTCTACGCTTTGCTGATCAAGCGTCCACCAGCGGTTCCTCTCCCCTGTCCTGTCTGAACTGCACCCCTAGCCACTGTGAAGACAACTTTTCTTTCATGATGGCAATTATGCCTCCAGTCTCCCTATTCGACAAAATCTTCACAGAAAATCTGCGACAATGGAATGGCTCTCGGATCAATCCTTTCAGAGGATATCCACTTCTTCCGTCTATTCGACAAGAAGTCTTTAGTCACTATGATTTTGTTTCATCGCTGCTAGAAAGATCTCAAGCGCTTGCTTCAGCCATCTACCCATACTTGGAAGAGTATTACCGGCTCCACGTTCCCGACACTCGGAAACCGAAGACTCTCCCAACAGATCGGCTAATTGGCTTCTCACAACACTATTGCCCAGATGCCCTATTCTCCATCTGCCAAGCGCCCTCCAAAATCTTTCCCACTCATGTGCTGGATATCCTCGGGCCAATGTATATCAGGGCCCTGGATAGTCCTATCAGAACGTTCATTCAAGGTACTTATCTCCCCACTCTACATTTGAATGAACTTCTACAGACTGCTACGTATCCATATGCAGATGAGCCGTTTGCCAGCTTAGACTTTCGGTTTACGAACTTTAGCCGTATAGAATCAGAATTTACTGCAGCACCAGCTGACACGTTACCTGCTCCTGAGCGCTTATTAGAATTACCTCAAGCGCCTCATTTCCCCAGTCCAACTGAATCCGACTCTACTGCATCCACCGAGTCCAACACTGCCCCAGAGCTTCGAGGAACAGTATTTGATCCTACTTATCAAGTACCTATTGAATCTCTCAAACACACATCTCGTTTTAAGCCTCGAGTCAGCACTGCACTTCCTGACGCTCAACCGTCCATGACTGAATGCCTCACTCAAATACAGCAACTATCTACAGCTACTCAGGCAAGTCATGTGGCTTTAACCAATGATCTACAAGACCGGTTCACGGCTCTAGAGACCTCTCTCACAGACGCTAATCAAACTCAACTCCTGGTCATCAAAAGAACATTTCGACCAGCGTCTAACCACTCTTGAGGCCTCTGTCGCTCAGATTGCTACTCAAGTCAGTCTTCTTACTCAGCATTTCATCCAGACTGGTGATGGCAATAAGGGGGAAAAGAAGGGAGAAAAGAGGAAATCGTCAACATCTAAAGATCAAGTTCCTCCTCCACCATCCAAGCGTGAACACATTGATACTTCTCTCACACTGAGTACAGAACCAAGGTATCCCTATCCCTCTTGGGTAACTACATCGGTTGAAGCATCCAATAAGAAAGAAGAAACTCCCAGAGTGCTCTATCCAACTCTTCCATTGCCTTCAAGAGCACTGCTTGAACAGTTTGACATTCCTCTTCTCAGAGCATCAATACCAGAACCATCTGATCCAGCAGTATTAGCCTTAGAAAGAAAAATGTCGGACTTCGACCAAACCTTCAGAATTTGCCTACGATACATAGGCATCAGTCCAGAGGAATGGGATAAACACTTCATTTCCTTTAAGGCACGACAAGTTCAAGAAAACAAGCCCATAATCAGTAAAGATCATGCTGCAATGATGACGTTAGAAGATCAGATAACTGAAGCAATCCGTGCTGAAATGACTAAGAGATACAAGATCAAGCCACGATCTTGATTTTTTTTTTTGTGCTTCTCTCTTTTTAGTTGTAAAATGCCTGTACTATGAAATATATATATAAAATGCATTTTACAGCTGAAACATCTCGTTAAAGCTCAAACTAACTCACTAACTTACGCTAACCTTCACTTTAGGTATCTAACGCTTGAACTAAATAAGTATTGCCATCATCAAAAAGTGGGAAATTGTTAGGAATTTCATATTAGATGTTTTGATGATGACAAATAGGACTTCCTGTTAGACCCCGAAAAGTGTAAAAGCTTTCATAGAATGTTATGTATAAGTACCTGAAAGCTTATTTATCTTAGGCTTATAGTATTTATCTTTGTAGAACTCTTTAGACTAATTATGTGACACTAAATCACTTAGGAAAATTCTGGGTGAGTCTACCAAGTGATGAAGGTAAAGATCAAGCGTTTGAAGCTACAATGGATAAAGATATCTTGAAGCGTCCGTCAAACGCTTTAAGGATTATCCCAGTGCTCAAACTACGAATGGATAACTCAGGCCGAATACTCAACATCAAGTGAAATGACGGAATTCTCAGTGAGACCATCAAGACAAGATTGAAGAGTAAGCGTCTGAAATAATGAAAAGAAAGTCAAGATCAGTCCAAGCGTCTGTCCAATACACGAGAATAACTATTCTCGTCAGCAAGCGTCCAAAAAGGTTAAACCAACACAACCTACAAAGAACGTAACCTGAAAAACTCAAACCCAAAATCATCCAAAGACTTAAAAATGCATGAATCAAACGGACGAATTATTTCCAACGGAAATAAGACAAGATGCATTAAAAGTCGGATAAGTGCTATTAAAATATAAGCACTATAACTTAAGGGCAAGCCATATCTTTGACCTAGACTGTCAGATTTATGAAACCAAGACCATGCCTAACCAATTAAATATACCCAAAGTTAGAAATGTCTGAACTCAAGGAATGTTTGGGGAAACGAGACTCCAACCGTGTCAAACGGACAAAAACCACCAATACCTTATAAATAGCTCTTTCAACAAACAAGTAAACTGACACACACAAAAAAAATACCTACCTTGTTGAAAGAAAAGCTTACTAAAAATCATAGCCAAATATCCATATAAGCTTTTCACAAATATTCCAGAGACAGTCACCCATATCTCAAATCTCTTTTTAAGAAGAACCTATACTACCATTGAGATATCCCCAAGTTGTTTGAACTTTCCAAAAACAAACAAACCCGTGACCAAAACCATCAACACCTTTCATCTGAGTGAGAAAGCTGGTTAACTTGCAAGCAATATTTTTGTGTAAAAGAAGCTTGTTGAAGTTGATCTCTATTGGAGCTGAAATCTGTGTGACCAAGGAGTTCCGAGATCAAGAGTAACTTGCACCATTTCTGAGTGAAAGAAGCAAGGGGATAGAAGGTCTTTAGTGGAGCTGAAATCTATGTGACCAAGGAGTTCCGAGATCATATCCAATCTTCCTCTATCTTGTAGAAGTCTCTGTGTGACTCTTCGATAATCATCATAGTGGAAAAACCTCCCTGATAAAAGGAGAAGAAGGACGTAGCTGGGATTACATCACCCAGTGAACCTTACAAATATCTTGTGTCATTTACCTCTTTAAGCATTCATTATGTTACTGCTTTACTATTCATACTGCATACATTCTGAAAAAGTCTTAAAACAACTAAGCGACTACATTCGATTAATTAACCGAACGCTAAGCTATAAAATACTTCCGCTGTGCTAACTCTGATTTAGTGATTAAACTCTGCCCTATTTTGGTAAGCGTGGAAATCACCGAGTCTAAGTTAACGTTTCTCAAGCGCCACATCCAGCGCTTAAACTTGTCAAGCGTTCAAATACTTCAAAGTGATACGAATTTTTTAAGAAGTCAAAAAAGACTTCAGGGTCTATTCAACCCCCCCCCCCTTCTAGACCCTTTCGTATACCACTTGGGACCAACACTATTCCTACATCTGTAGAAGATCCTGCTCTTACAGAGGATAGTTCTCGTATTTCAGTTATAGTTCAAGCCGCTACTGAAGCATCAACGGATGTCCTCCTGGATGTTGATATGACAGAAGTTGCTGCTATTGCTAAAGATATTGCCGCAGAAGTTGCTGCAATTGAAGCTGAGGAACCTGCTCCCACAGAGGTTCAGATTTCTATCCTTGTTCAGGATATAACAGAGGCACGCTCAGAAGGTCAGAGTGTTGCTGAAGACGTTCCAGCGCCTAGCCACTTCTTCAAACTCGACCCCCTGAAGACGATTGATCATTCAATCAACTATATGCCTCCTGTTCCTGAAGAAGAATTCATTCCAGCTGGCTATAATGAAGAATGTTACATTGTTGCTGAAGCTGATCTAGCCAAGATAATTGATAGAGATCGAGCTCTTGTGGAAATGATGTTTAGTACCGAAGTCATAAGCGTCGAATTTGCGTACTACTTGGCACTCGCCAATGGAGATACTCTACCTCCTACCCCAGCGTCTATACAGATATTTGAAAAACGGGGTACTGATAGAATTCCACATGGGGATGTGGACTTAGCTTACTTCATGGATATGGGACGCAGCAAGCCTTCGGGTTTTGCTCCAAGAAACTACAAGATTAGAGCCTATGAGCGTCTATCTGTAGAGCTTTTAAATCCTGAAGAGGAAATCTTAAACAAAGAGGGTTATTCCCACTTTCGTTCAGTTGTGCACAGTGCTGCTAATCAGAGTCTTCCCAACCCACTCAGATTGTGGAAAAATAAAAGTCCCTATATTGGTGAGCGTCCTGCCTCTCTAAACGCTCTCATTCAAGAAGAGGTTGATTACTTCTTACAAAGCGTCCTGAATGCAAACTATCAACCTGATAAGCATCGCTTTGAAGCCATCCGAGATATTCATCATGAAGGCTTTCGTGCCATTCTGCATGCAAGCACAACCTTCTACATGAATGAGGTTACCTGGTGCGAAACCTACGTTGGCCAGCGTTACACGTTTGAAGACCTGGTCAAGGAACCTCACTTGTTCACCATCGGCATGCTAGATAAAAGAAGATAGTTTGCGCGATATTGCTTACAACGTCGAGAAGCAAGAGTTGGGCCACTTGCTCTCTTACCATCTTTTCGTCAACCAATAGAACGCTTTCTGCGTGAAGCGTTGGCTAGAATCGCAGATTTGCCAATCAATTACTGTGGCCAAGCGTCAACAAGCGGAACAAAGCCTACTTCAGATTTAACGCTTACACCTGGCCAGCAGGAAGACAACATCAGACATATGTTGAAAATGCTCCCTCCGTTACAGGATTTCGACAACATCTTCACTGCAAACCTGAGAAAGCCAAATGGATCCATTATAAGACCTCTTTTTGGATATCCATTGCTCTTCTCTTTCCGACAGGAACTGATAGAACACTATACCTATGTTCTCTCCTTAATCGAAAGAAATTCGAACATCTCGCGTGCAGCCTTGCCTTACGTTGAAGAATACATACAATGTACGTATCCGATTCTGAGCGTCCATTGGAGTTGCCAAAAGATAGAGTGCTACGCTTTTCATTTACTCAACGTGACGATGCTCTATTCTTTATTAAGGCTACTCGTTGCAAGATCTTTGTTAACCACATGCTCCAGATCTTAGGACCAAGTTGGGTCATAGGAATGGACACTCCAATCCGCCACTAAGTGATTTCTCGACCATTCCTATTTCTCGAGTAAATGAGTTAATCAACAGTTCATCAACGCAGTTTGCTGATTCAGATTTTGGAAGGCTCAACTTCAGATTCTGTGACTTTAATCATCTAACTACTGTCTCCTCTTTACCTTCCTCATCGGATACAGAAGTTGCCTTAGCACCCATAGTGGAACCAGTTTAAGAACCAGAGGCTGTGCCTGACGCTTCAACTTCACCTGTTATAACGGTTGCTGAGATAGCAATTCATCAGTCTGTCTTCAATCCAGATTTTCAACAACCATCTATTGAGTCACTAAAGCACACTTCAAGATTTAAACAACCAGCTACCTCTCCGAATGTGCTTCAAACATTTGCGTCTCTCCTCACAGAAGCGTTGGAAGAGATGAACGCTCAAGCGTCCAATCATGCAGAATCTCTTCACTGGATCAAGGAAGACTTAGCTAAGATCGATAAGGAGAATATGAGCGCTCAAGTTGCTCACATGCACAGAGCTGCTGATGCTGCCGTAGATACTGCTCTCTCTCGTATGCAGACGATGATAGATGGACTAGCAGCCAATCAAATTGGTATGAAAGAATCTCTTGAAGAAAAATTTGATGCCTTGGCTGCGTCCATGGTCCAAATGGCTGCTCAAATTGCCATTCTTATTGAAGCTACAGTAAAGGCTGATGATGGCAATAAGGGGGAAAAGAGGAAAGCGTCACGAAGTGAAGCGTCCAGAACCGAAAAATCCACAACATTTTGTCTTCTTGCCACCTCCTCCTCCTCTGCCCGAATCCAATTATCCTTCATGGGTTGCCACCACAGGAATTCCTAGTAGAAGAACTGGTTTTCCTCCCATTGCTTTCAGAGCAGATATACCTGTGCCATCTCAAGCGCTACTTGAACAATTCAATATACCGATGGAGCGAGCACCACTTCCAGAGCCTACTACTCCTCAAGACTTGGCTGTGGAAATGGAATTCTCAGATTTATCTCAAGCATTCAGAGCAGTGCTTAGGCATATGGGTATTGAACCATCCGAATGGGATCGACGGCGTACAGTGTATGAAACAAGGAGAAAAAGGGAAAATCGTTACATAATTAACAGAGATCATCAAATAATGATCACCCATCAAGATCTCATCGAAGAAGCCATCAGAACAGAAATGATCAGACGACGAAATCTTACCAGAATAAAGTAGATCATGATAGCTCTTTGTAATTTAACCATCTCTTCTGTTTCTACATAGTTTGTAAAATGTATGAATTCTCCGAATATATATAGAGTACAGTTTTCAGCTGAAACATCTCGTTGAAGCTTAACTAACTCTAACTTACTAACATAACGCTTATTAACATTGGTTGTCGTAACTCTTGAACTATAAAAGAGTATATATTGCCATCATCAAAAAGGGGGAAATTGTTAGGAATTTCATGTTAGATGTTTTGATGATGACAATTAGGAATCTGGTTAGACCCCAAAGTTATGTACGCTTAAATTTCATAGATACATTGTATAAGCATTTGAACATTAGAAATGTATAGGCTTTATTTTACCTTTTACTTTTGACATTCTTAGATCAAGAAGTCAGTTAGATTAAAGTTTTTGATACTTTCTGAGTGAGCTTATCAAGACTGGGAAATCTGAAGACTCCAAGCGTCCAAGAAATCAATAGTGAATGAAGTTTGAAGAAGTTCACTCTAAGCGCCTGACATGTTCTGAGTGAGGTGTCAAGTAACTAAGACTGAAGTCTCAAGCGTCTATACTTCTAAATAAAGTCTGAAGACTTTTTCCAAGCGTCTAAACATTAAATAGTCCTCAAGATTTTTTGGAACTTTCAGCTCATGAATGAAGCGTCTATCAAATGACAAACATTCTCCTGAAGCGTCAGATCGAAAGGAGTTTAATGCAAATATTCTCAGCGCATTAAATGCCAACGGGCATTTAATTCAAATTGCATTAAATGCTGATAAGAGCATTAAATGTGATAAGCACTTTCAGACGTACGGAGAAACCACCATATTGGACTGTCAACACTTCAAGACTGCAGCACCAACTTTTGTGCAGCAGATTTTCACGAAAAAGGACAAAAGTTATTCACTCGTGAAAGTGTGAGACACGCGCCCTTGCATGTGTCAAACGGACACTTTTTCCAAGAATGCCTATAAATAGAACTTCAACAACAAGCCAAACAGAGAGAACAATTATAAAGCCAAATTGCTGTTGCAATGAAGTCTCATTCCTTAAACTCTCAGAAAAGCCAGAATACTCAAGAAAATATTTTCTCTGCTTTTCATCAAATCTTGAGACAGTCAACCCAATATCTCAAACATTCTTTTTGAAGAAATTACTCTACTACTGAGATATTCCAGTTGTTTGAACTTCATCAAAATCAAACAAACTCTTTTAGAAAAATCCCTATCGAAGCCTCGCGATCTGTGTGAAGTCGAAGTTGGATACTTGCATGATTTCTGGTTGAAAGAAGCAAGGGGATTGAAGTGATTTGGAGCAGAAATCTGTGTGATCAAGGAGCTCAAGTCATCGACATCCATATTTCCATTTGTAGAAGATTCTGTGTGATTCTTTGAGAATCATTTTAGTGGATTGCCTCCGAGTGCAAAGGAGAAGAAGGACGTAGTTGGGATTACACCACCCAACGAACCTTACAAGTATTGTGTCATTTACTTTTCAGTCAATTCTTTCATCTATCATATCAGTGCATAAATTGATTAAGTAAAACACAATCAAAAGCTAAGCATCTAAGAAACCTCGTGTGACGCTAAAACTTTCAAAGAGAAGACTCCAAAAATCATTCCGCTGTGCTAACACTGATTAAAAAAATTGAACGCTTAACCTACTTGGTCAAAGTATTCAATTCTTGAAGTCTGAGTTAACATAAAATCCTAATCGTCATCATCAAAGCTTCTAACATGAAATTCCAAATAGTGGTCCCCACCACCAAATGCGACTCGAAGCCCTCGCGTTGCACGTCAGCGTTTGCTGGAGCACCCCGCCATTACGCAAGGCAGCGCACGGTACCGATTTGCTACACATGGCGACGCCAAGCGACGAACAGCGGCGAGTTGCAGCGGCACCGACTCCTGCTGTGCACGGTGGTGATTTCTTCACCCTTCAAAAACTGATTCAAAACAACAGATTCAAACCGAGCAAACAACATATCCAGTTCCGAATCCCTTTTGAATTTAAACAACTTTTCTATTTTTTAGATTACCAGCCAAAGACTTTAAGATCTGATTTTCTAGATTTTCAGAAAACCAATCCAAGAATTCCAAACTCAGTTTTAGACTTGTTTGATCAAATCACCTGTTAGGAATTTCATGTTAGATGTTTTGATGATGACAATTAAGAATCTTGTTAGACCCCAAAGTTATGTACGATTAAATTTCATAGATACATTGTATAAGCATTTGAACATTAGAAATGTATAGGCTTTATTTTACCTTTTACTTTTGACATTCTTAGATCAAGAAGTCAGTTAGATTAAAGCGTTTGATACTTTCTGAGTGAGCTTATCAAGACTGCGAAATCTGAAGACTCCAAGCGTCCAAGAAATCAATAGTGAATGAAGTTTGAAGAAGTTCACTCTAAGCGCCTGACATGTTCTGAGTGAGATGTCAAGTAACTAAGACTGAAGTCTCAAGCGTCTATACTTCTAAATAAAGTCTGAAGACTTTTTCCAAGCGTCTAAACATTAAATAGTCCTCCAGATTATTTGGAACTTTCAGCTCATGAATGAAGCGTCTATCAAATGATAAACATTCTCCTGAAGCGTCAGATCGAAAGGAGTTTAATGCAAATATTCTCAGTGCATTAAATGTCAACGGGCATTTAATTCAAATTGCATTAAATGCTGATAAGAGCATTAAATGTGATAAACACTTTCAGACGTACGGAGAAGCCACCCTATTGGACTGTCAACACTTCAAAGACTGCAGCACCAACTTTTGTGCAGTAGATTTTCAGGAAAAAGGACAAAAGTTGTTCACTCGCGAAAGTGAGAGACACGCGCCCTTGCATTTGTCAAACGGACACTTTTTCCAAGAATGCCTATAAATAGAACTTCAACAACAAGCCAAACAGAGAGAACAATTATCAAGCCAAATTGCTGTTGCATTGAAGTCTCATTCCTTAAACTCTCAGAAAAGCCAGAATACTCAAGAAAATATTTTCTCTGCTTTTCATCAAATCCTGAGACAGTCAACCCAATATCTCAAACATTCTTTTTGAAGAAACTACTCTACCACTGAGATATTCCAGTTGTTTGAACTTCATCAAAATCAAACAAACTCTTTTAGAAAAACCCCTATCCAAGCCTCGCGAACTGTGTGAAGTCGCAGTTGGATACTTGCATTATTTCTGGTTGAAAGAAGCAAGGGGATTGAAGTGATTTGGAGCAGAAATCTGTGTGATCAAGGAGCTCAAGTCATCGACATCCATCTCTCCATTTGTAGAAGATTCTGTGTGATTCTTTGAGAATCATTTTAGTGGATTGCCTCCGAGTGCAAAGGAGCAGAAGGACGTAGTTGGGATTACACCACCCAACGAACCTTACAAATATTGTGTCATTTACTTTTCAGTCAATTCTTTCATCTATCATATCACTGCGTAAATTGATTAAGTAAAACACAATCAAAAGCTAAGCATCTAAGAAACCTCGTGTGACGCTAAAACATTCAAAGAGAAGACTCCAAAAATCATTCCGCTGTGCTAACACTGATTAAAAAAATTGATCGCTTAACCTACTTGGTCAAAGTATTCAATTCTTGAAGTATGAGTTAACATAAAATCCTAATCGTCATCATCAAAGCTTCTAACATGAAATTCCAAATAGTGGTCCCCACCACCAAATGCGACTCGAAGACCTCGCGTCGCACGTCAGCGTTTGCAAGAGCCCCCCGCCACTTCGCAAGGCAACGTACGGTACCGATCTGCTACACATGGCGACGCCAAGCGACGAACAGCGGCGACTTGCAGCGGCACCGACTCCTGCTGTGCACGGTGGTGATTTCTTCACCCTTTCAAAAACTGATTCAAAACAATAGATTCAAACTCAGCAAACAACATATCCAGATCCGAATCCCTTTTGAATTTAAACAACTTTTCTGTTTTTAGATTACCTGCAAAACACTTTAAGATCTGATTTTCTAGATTTTCAGAAAATCAATCCAAGAATTCCAAAGTCAGTTTTAGACTTGTTTGATCAAATCACCTGTTGGGAATTTCATGTTTGATGTTTTGATGATGACAATTAGGAATCTTGTTAGACCCCAAAGTTATGTACGCTTAAATTTCATAGATATATTGTATAAGCATTTGAACATTAGAAATGTATAGGCTTTATTTTACCTTTTACTTTTGACATTCTTAGATCAAGAAGTCAGTTAGATTAAAACGTTTGATACTTTCTGAGTGAGTTTATCAAGACTGCGAAATCTGAAGACTCCAAGCATCCAAGAAATCAATAGTGAATGAAGTTTGAAGAAGTTCACTCTAACTGCCTAACATGTTCTGAGTGAGGTGTCAAGTAACTAAGACTGAAGTCTCAAGCGTCTATACTTCTAAATAAAGTCAGAAGACTTTTTCCAAGCGTCTAAACATTAAATAGTCCTCCAGATTATTTTGAACTTTCAGCTCATGAATGAAGCATCTATCAAATGACAAACCTTCTCCTGAAGCGTCAGATCGAAAGGAGTTTAATGCAAATATTCTCAGTGCATTAAATGCCAACGGGCATTTAATTCAAATTGCATTAAATGCTGATAAGAGCATTAAATGTGATAAGCACTTTCAGACGTACGGAGAAGCCACCCTATTGGACTGTCAACACTTCAAAGACTGCAACACCAACTTTTGTGCAGCAGATTTTCAGGAAAAAGGACAAAAGTTGTTCACTCGCGAAAGTGAGAGACACGCGCCCTTGCATGTGTCAAACAGACACTTTTTCCAAGAATGCCTATAAATAGAACTTCAACAACAAGCCAAATAGAGAGAACAATTATCAAGCCAAATTGCTGTTCCATTAAAGTCTCATTCCTTAAACTCTCAGAAAAGCCAGAATACTCAAGAAAATATTTTCTCTGCTTTTCATCAAATCCTGAGACAGTCAACCCAATATCTCAAACATTCTTTTTGAAGAAACTACTCTACTACTGAGATATTCCAGTTGTTTGAACTTCATCAAAATCAAACAAACTCTTTTAGAAAAACCCCTATCCAAGCCTCGCGATCTGTGTGAAGTCAAAGTTGGATACTTGCATTATTTCTGGGTGAAAGAAGCAAGAGGATTGAAGTGATTTGGAGCAGAAATATGTGTGATCAAGGAGCTCAAGTCATCGACATCCATCTCTCCCTAATTTGTAGAAGATTCTGTGTGATTTTTTGAGAATCATTTTAGTGGATTGCCTCCGAGTGCAAATGAGAAGAAGGACGTAGTTGGGATTACACCACCCAACGAACCTTACAAATATTGTGTCATTTACTTTTCAGTCAATTCTTTCATCTATCATATCATTGCATAAATTGATTAAGTAAAACACAATCAAAAGCTAAGCAACTAAGAAACCTCGTGTGACGCTAAAACTTTCAAAGAGAAGACTCCAAAAATCATTCCGCTGTGCTAACACTGATTAAAAAAACTGAACGCTTAACCTACTTGGTCAAAGTATTCAATTCTTGAAGTCTTAGTTAACTTTAAAAATTAGTCTTCATCGGACGGTTCACCAAAGCGCCAACATTTTAAGTGGACGCTTAAGTCAAGCGTTAGACACTTCAGGCGTCTATCTTTTCAAGCGTCCAAAAATCTTTTAATACGAAATCTTTTGAAGTAAAAAAAAAAAGACTTCAGGGTCTATTTAACCCCGCCTTCTAGACCCTTGCGTATGCCACTTGGGACCAACATCACCCATATATAATTGATTCAAAATCAAACAACATACAATATGTAATTTTCATGTTCAAGTAAATGTCAAATACAAGATACATAAACACAAAAGAAATCAACAAAGCCACGAATTTGGCTCTGATACCACTGTTGGGAATCGTACGAGTAAGAACGCAGCGGATAAAAATGATTGCCATGGAATCAATCTGGTTCATTGTTGATTTCTTGACAGAAAAAAGGAGATAAAGAATTTACCTTTTGAAGCGTGAATCGATTCGTATCGATTTAACGGTAATCGCAATCCCCGGGAATCCTATCTCTAGATATCACATGGAAGAAAAATCTCCAAGAAAGCTCCGATCTCCTCCTCGACAACTATGGCGGTGGTGGCTAGTTCGAAAATATGGAGGGAATTTTTCTTCTTTTTTTGTTGTAGGTTTTCTGGCTCAAAGTCAGATTCAAGATTGTGTGCTGTTTTGAATTTTGACACTGACCAACAATTTATACCAAGTAATAAAACCCCTAATCCAATAAGTGAGGGGCGGCCCACTAGGCCTGTGGAATGGGCTTTTAGAAGTCATTCCATCTTAGCCCATGTGTAATTAATTAAATCCAAGTCCAATCCAATTGACAATTAATTAACTACTTTAATCCAATTAATTTAATTCAACTTATAAATTAATTTTCAATTAATTTAACTTATGAATTAATATAATTTAATTTATTTATTTAATCTAATTCAATATATTTAATTAAAACATGTCATCCATTTTTGTTAGTCAATCACATTATATGTGATTTTACCAAAATACCCTTAGCATAGAAAAACATTCATTTTCTTCACATAGCGCGACTTTCTAGGCTCGATTCAATTGGCAATGGGAGGTTTCCAAAGAATAAGCTTGTCACCTACAAGTACCGTATGCGTATAAACCCTTCACCGACGTGACCCTATCAAGTAAGAGTCTTGGTTTAGTCAAACTCACAGAACTTGATACGACACTTAGAATCATAATAATGTGAAATTAGCAAACTACCCTCAGTGACAATCATGGGACAGTTTATATTCTTTGGCCAAAGACTTATAATTTCAATTACTTACGATCGTACAGGTCATATACTCGTTTACTATCGAGACGGTGAATCCCATTTTAGCAAGTTATCTTATAACATCGAATGCACTATTGGAGCGTACTTCGAGGTCAACCACACCTATCAGTTGATACTGGTTTAACTACTCTGATAACATATCCTATACTACAAGCATGTTATAAATGACTCCTCAAGTCTAAAGTTCACACATACTATCGCAATCTTAATCCCAATCATTGACTGCCAAAAAGTAAATACCCATGTGATTGGATTAATGCAAGTCGAGTTCAAATATGTTAATTCCATTAATCATATACTTGACACGAGCTCCCACTATCTAATCAGTGCACGACTGGCACTTCCTTGTCAAAGAAGGTGTCATATGAGTTGAATATTAATGCCCAATTAATATTTGTTAACTCACGAACTCCCAGTTTAAGAGATTAAGTACTTGATTATTCCAGTGCCTCCTCTTATCCATAAGAGGTAGAATGTCTATCTTGAAATCTCATGGACTTATCCGTTTAATACAATTAAATATCATTAGATTTATATGAACAAAACCCAGTGCCTTATATAATATAATAGTTCGTAAAATATAACTAAAATGCCTTTCGTAATCAAATTCCTCCATTGGCATTGAGGGCATATACCTAACATTCATAACGAAAATTGATTAATTTGTGTCGCATGTGTTTTAGTTGCTTTTTATCTATTGTTCTTTCGCATATACTCTTTATGGCATTCGAGGGCATATACTCTAACATTTTTATCCAAACTTTGTGTTCTTTTACACTTTTTTTGTCCAAATCCGCCGTCTGTGTTGTAACTCCGATGGAATATTCGCCAGAATGTGCTAATAGGTAGAAAAGTGTAAAACTCGTGGAGTTGAGATAAAAAAGTGCAACGAAAAATAGTTTAGACAAGAAGTATAAAAACACGCAAAGTTCGGGTGGGTTATCGTTTTTACCGCGCACAATATAATTAAGCCCACTAATAAAGAATTATTGTGATCAATTATTTCATAAAACAAAAATTAATGAGGCCATTAATCTAAAGCAAATAAAATTTAAAATGAGACATTATGATAAAATGAAAATATTGGAATTGAATAATAATTTATAAAATTTTAAAACTTATTTCCAACAAATGTAACAATCAGAGTAATAGCTCACACCGCCAGCTAGGGTTTTAATTTGGCACCATTATTGAGGATTTTTTCCGATTTGTTACATATTTATTCACATGTATAATGAACAAACTGTTATTAATTTATCATATTTGTTTCTCAAGACTATTTGTTGGAAATTGGATATGGGTCATGGGTCGCCCATGAGGACTTGACCCTACCCATATTAATTTGTAAGAAAGAAAAGGAGGGAGTAGTTTTTGTAGGATAAAACTACCCCAACTCCCTCCCTCTCTCCCATATATATGTCTTATGTTTGAAATAAGAATAACATAATACAAAATAAGAAAATTTGAAGTAAAAAATGAGGGGTAAAATGCAAAGGCATAAAAGTCACATTTTGGTGTAATTCGAAAAAAGAAATTCACCGGCTTGAAGTACTTGGATCATGGAAAACAACTCTCTCACTTTGATTGAGTTTGTGGACGAATTGGAGCATCAAAAACGTGTGAAAGAGGCTGTGAAACAACCAAGTGAAGACCGCATTTTGTAAGTCTTTATGTGTCAAAATCGTATGTATTATGTGATTAATTTCCGTCATTGGTATCAAAGCGAGTTTGGTTGTGTTCCAGACTTGCTTTCACACGAAAATGTGATATATTTATGGTTTGAAATGATGCTTCACATGCTTCCCATTTTTGCATGAAATATGACTCCATCCATGGTGATTTTATGATATGTTCATGATATGCTTTAATTTTCGAAATGTAGCTTCCCTAGACCATGTATAAACATTTTATGAAGTTATATATAAGCATGCTTGACATTTGATGAGAAATTAAGTTTTTACGGTGAAAATTTCCTTGACTTTTAGAGGCAATTTCGAATCCTTATGTCAAGGGCTTTCCAACCGTATATCGCTTGTTCAAAACGGATAAGAAATGAGAGAGATATAGTCTCTCAAAGTTGTGGTCGCGAAATTAAAAAATCTGAAAAAATCTGGAAATTTTGAAGAAGACGATGAACGGTAACCGTGACCAATCCCACTTGCGCGTACGGAGAGTGAAATCCACTTCCGACATTAGAATGCTCGAAAAACAAAATGGAGACCACCGTTGGATTGTCCATCATCAAAAATGGGGGGGGTAGCCAAATTTCTAAGTCGGAAAATGAAGGGAAGCGGTGCGTGTAGGTCACGCGCCCACTCGCCTAGGTGGCGTGTGGGGGCGCGTGCGTGGACCTCCCTGGGCCATAATTGACATACAATTGGTCAATTTTGCTCGTGTATGGCATGAGTTGAAACAATTGCGATATAGTTTGTCAAATTTCACTCTGTGTAGGCCATGCCTTGAAAATATAGCACTTATAGACGCTTATATAGTGCATTTTACACATTAAGCACTAAGATACTAAATCTTGCCCTATGTGGATTTAGGTTTATGGTTAGGTGAAATCAATTAAAAAGCGTTAGAAATTCTAAAAAGATCATTGGAAGTCAGTCGTTTGGATTGTTCTCCTGAAATTGTACTACTCTTGGATTTGAGTTTTTTGACTTGGTTAGTATGAATAGATACACAAAGTGGTGCTAGATTTGTTTCTTTTTGAATGGTTTGAGGGTGAATTGTGACCAAGGCACGTTGATTATTCGATCATAATCAATATCTGTTCATTAAGTAATGTGAACGACTATGTATTCATTCTTTGCATACTTGGTTAAGTCAGAATGAATAACTTTTGTAGTTACTTGTCAACCTCTGGTCAATCATATGTGACCATTCAGAGGTTAATGGGTTGATCTTTCATTGCAGTTACTTTTGTTAGACTTATGTGATTTAATCAATATGTAGGTTGGGAAATGAACCTCCTATTCCATTACTCCTTTACATACATTGATCTTGTGTGTTTTGATTTCTCCTAATATGAAACGTTAGAATGTTTCTTTGAAAATTATGAGAGAATCAAACTGATGAATTTTTCTTTAAAATGTCAAATTCAAAGGAACAATGTATCTGTGTCTCGGAGATACGCAAATGATCTAAGGTGTACATGTTCTATGTGAACATCATGGTGTGTAAAATTAGTAAATCACAGAATGTTCGGAGATTTTTTTTGGGATGAAGAATCTTGAAATTGCTAAACCTCTAGTCAAGTTTAATGATTCGTATAGTGGCTTTGTGCCTTATAGATCACTTAAGAAATTTGTATTCCCTATTTTGAGAGGGAGCACATTTGTCAAAGTGATCAAACTAAGAGTAGAATCATAATTTTGTGATATTTGCTTAAATTTACTGATTCTAATAGTGGTTATGTGACTTATAGATCACTTATGAGAATCGTGTTCCCGAATTTGAGTGGGAACAAATTTATCGTAGTGATCAAGTTAGTTGAATCCAAATTTTATGCAAACAAAAAATATTCTACGGAAGATTAGATAAAGTCTAATATAGTAAGACTTTGTCGTGTTCTATTATCTGATAAGAATGAATTAATGCAATGAAAGAGTATTTATAGAAATTACTAAATCTATAAACATGTGTGGCACCAATAACTCGTGACAATTGCTGAGGAGGGGATAGTTGTCTGTGTGGCAGCAATTGCCCTTGTGGTAAGGTCGTAGCCAAAATGTGGAATTTCGACTTTCACATGGTTTAAAGATTTGAGTTGCATAGTTTCTCTTAGTTATACTGTTATGAGTGTGTTGTAGTCACCCAAATTGCGTATAATCAAACCAAGTTTGGATTTTGGTTCATCATTAAACATGAGGATATTGAGAACTTTACGTGTTCTTGAAATCTACTATGATGTTAATATTTAGATTTCGAGGTACAAAGCTCACCAACTAGCAAATGGTATATATATATATATATATATATATATATATATATATACGTGTGTATTTATATCTTGAGAGACAAACTTATTTGCTAGCGGTGATACTTTTTGTTTATTATATTGTCTTGGTTATTATGGACATATGAGATTAGAATTATGTATAAATGGACATGAGATTGCGTTTCTCTATAGAGATGTAATTGAAAAGATACACAATGGAATGCCTTAAGGATTCCCGAGACAACGGTCGGTAGGTTATGTCTGTGAACTTATAACCTTGGTGGCCAGAATTTGCTTAAAAATAATGGAGTATGAGATTTTATGAATACATGACCCTATACATGTGTTTTCATCTTCATAGATGTAGACCATTATTTTATTGTCCGTAAGTCCATTGAGATGCTTGAAATTCTATCTCTTCATTAGTAATGTCTAATTAGCCGAGATGAGAAGGAGTACATTAAGCCTTTGAGAATGGTTTTCCTTTAACTTATGAAGTAGAGGACATGATGAGTAAAGTATTTGAATTTTGACACTGACCAACAATTTATACCAAGTAATAAAACCCCTAATCCAATAAGTGAGGGGCGGCCCACTAGGCCTGTGGAATGGGCTTTTAGAAGTCATTCCATCTTAGCCCATGTGTAATTAATTAAATCCAAGTCCAATCCAATTGACAATTAATTAACTACTTTAATCCAATTAATTTAATTCAACTTATAAATTAATTTTCAATTAATTTAACTTATGAATTAATATAATTTAATTTATTTATTTAATCTAATTCAATATATTTAATTAAAACATGTCATCCATTTTTGTTAGTCAATCACATTATATGTGATTTTACCAAAATACCCTTAGCATAGAAAAACATTCATTTTCTTCACATAGCGCGACTTTCTAGGCTCGATTCAATTGGCAATGGGAGGTTTCCAAAGAATAAGCTTGTCACCTACGAGTACCGTATGCGTATAAACTCTTCACCGACGTGACCCTATCAAGTAAGAGTCTTGGTTTAGTCAAACTCACAGAACTTGATACGACACTTAGAATCATAATAATGTGAAATTAGCAAACTACCCTCAGTGACAATCATGGGACAGTTTATATTCTTTGGCCAAAGACTTATAATTTCAATTACTTACGATCGTACAGGTCATATACTCGTTTACTATCGAGACGGTGAATCCCATTTTAGCAAGTTATCTTATAACATCGAATGCACTATTGGAGCGTACTTCGAGGTCAACCACACCTATCAGTTGATACTGGTTTAACTACTCTGATAACATATCCTATACTACAAGCATGTTATAAATGACTCCTCAAGTCTAAAGTTCACACATACTATCGCAATCTTAATCCCAATCATTGACTGCCAAAAAGTAAATACCCATGTGATTGGATTAATGCAAGTCGAGTTCAAATATGTTAATTCCATTAATCATATACTTGACACGAGCTCCCACTATCTAATCAGTGCACGACTGGCACTTCCTTGTCAAAGAAGGTGTCATATGAGTTGAATATTAATGCCCAATTAATATTTGTTAACTCACGAACTCCCAGTTTAAGAGATTAAGTACTTGATTATTCCAGTGCCTCCTCTTATCCATAAGAGGTAGAATGTCTATCTTGAAATCTCATGGACTTATCCGTTTAATACAATTAAATATCATTAGATTTATATGAACAAAACCCAGTGCCTTATATAATATAATAGTTCGTAAAATATAACTAAAATGCCTTTCGTAATCAAATTCCTCCATTGGCATTGAGGGCATATACCTAACATTCATAACGAAAATTGATTAATTTGTGTCGCATGTGTTTTAGTTGCTTTTTATCTATTGTTCTTTCGCATATACTCTTTATGGCATTCGAGGGCATATACTCTAACATTTTTATCCAAACTTTGTGTTCTTTTACACTTTTTTTGTCCAAATCCGCCGTCTGTGTTGTAACTCCGATGGAATATTCGCCAGAATGTGCTAATAGGTAGAAAAGTGTAAAACTCGTGGAGTTGAGATAAAAAAGTGCAACGAAAAATAGTTTAGACAAGAAGTATAAAAACACGCAAAGTTCGGGTGGGTTATCGTTTTTACCGCGCACAATATAATTAAGCCCACTAATAAAGAATTATTGTGATCAATTATTTCATAAAACAAAAATTAATGAGGCCATTAATCTAAAGCAAATAAAATTTAAAATGAGACATTATGATAAAATGAAAATATTGGAATTGAATAATAATTTATAAAATTTTAAAACTTATTTCCAACAAATGTAACAATCAGAGTAATAGCTCACACCGCCAGCTAGGGTTTTAATTTGGCACCATTATTGAGGATTTTTTCCGATTTGTTACATATTTATTCACATGTATAATGAACAAACTGTTATTAATTTATCATATTTGTTTCTCAAGACTATTTGTTGGAAATTGGATATGGGTCATGGGTCGCCCATGAGGACTTGACCCTACCCATATTAATTTGTAAGAAAGAAAAGGAGGGAGTAGTTTTTGTAGGATAAAACTACCCCAACTCCCTCCCTCTCTCCCATATATATGTCTTATGTTTGAAATAAGAATAACATAATACAAAATAAGAAAATTTGAAGTAAAAAATGAGGGGTAAAATGCAAAGGCATAAAAGTCACATTTTGGTGTAATTCGAAAAAAGAAATTCACCGGCTTGAAGTACTTGGATCATGGAAAACAACTCTCTCACTTTGATTGAGTTTGTGGACGAATTGGAGCATCAAAAACGTGTGAAAGAGGCTGTGAAACAACCAAGTGAAGACCGCATTTTGTAAGTCTTTATGTGTCAAAATCGTATGTATTATGTGATTAATTTCCGTCATTGGTATCAAAGCGAGTTTGGTTGTGTTCCAGACTTGCTTTCACACGAAAATGTGATATATTTATGGTTTGAAATGATGCTTCACATGCTTCCCATTTTTGCATGAAATATGACTCCATCCATGGTGATTTTATGATATGTTCATGATATGCTTTAATTTTCGAAATGTAGCTTCCCTAGACCATGTATAAACATTTTATGAAGTTATATATAAGCATGCTTGACATTTGATGAGAAATTAAGTTTTTACGGTGAAAATTTCCTTGACTTTTAGAGGCAATTTCGAATCCTTATGTCAAGGGCTTTCCAACCGTATATCGCTTGTTCAAAACGGATAAGAAATGAGAGAGATATAGTCTCTCAAAGTTGTGGTCGCGAAATTAAAAAATCTGAAAAAATCTGGAAATTTTGAAGAAGACGATGAACGGTAACCGTGACCAATCCCACTTGCGCGTACGGAGAGTGAAATCCACTTCCGACATTAGAATGCTCGAAAAACAAAATGGAGACCACCGTTGGATTGTCCATCATCAAAAATGGGGGGGGTAGCCAAATTTCTAAGTCGGAAAATGAAGGGAAGCGGTGCGTGTAGGTCACGCGCCCACTCGCCTAGGTGGCGTGTGGGGGCGCGTGCGTGGACCTCCCTGGGCCATAATTGACATACAATTGGTCAATTTTGCTCGTGTATGGCATGAGTTGAAACAATTGCGATATAGTTTGTCAAATTTCACTCTGTGTAGGCCATGCCTTGAAAATATAGCACTTATAGACGCTTATATAGTGCATTTTACACATTAAGCACTAAGATACTAAATCTTGCCCTATGTGGATTTAGGTTTATGGTTAGGTGAAATCAATTAAAAAGCGTTAGAAATTCTAAAAAGATCATTGGAAGTCAGTCGTTTGGATTGTTCTCCTGAAATTGTACTACTCTTGGATTTGAGTTTTTTGACTTGGTTAGTATGAATAGATACACAAAGTGGTGCTAGATTTGTTTCTTTTTGAATGGTTTGAGGGTGAATTGTGACCAAGGCACGTTGATTATTCGATCATAATCAATATCTGTTCATTAAGTAATGTGAACGACTATGTATTCATTCTTTGCATACTTGGTTAAGTCAGAATGAATAACTTTTGTAGTTACTTGTCAACCTCTGGTCAATCATATGTGACCATTCAGAGGTTAATGGGTTGATCTTTCATTGCAGTTACTTTTGTTAGACTTATGTGATTTAATCAATATGTAGGTTGGGAAATGAACCTCCTATTCCATTACTCCTTTACATACATTGATCTTGTGTGTTTTGATTTCTCCTAATATGAAACGTTAGAATGTTTCTTTGAAAATTATGAGAGAATCAAACTGATGAATTTTTCTTTAAAATGTCAAATTCAAAGGAACAATGTATCTGTGTCTCGGAGATACGCAAATGATCTAAGGTGTACATGTTCTATGTGAACATCATGGTGTGTAAAATTAGTAAATCACAGAATGTTCGGAGATTTTTTTTGGGATGAAGAATCTTGAAATTGCTAAACCTCTAGTCAAGTTTAATGATTCGTATAGTGGCTTTGTGCCTTATAGATCACTTAAGAAATTTGTATTCCCTATTTTGAGAGGGAGCACATTTGTCAAAGTGATCAAACTAAGAGTAGAATCATAATTTTGTGATATTTGCTTAAATTTACTGATTCTAATAGTGGTTATGTGACTTATAGATCACTTATGAGAATCGTGTTCCCGAATTTGAGTGGGAACAAATTTATCGTAGTGATCAAGTTAGTTGAATCCAAATTTTATGCAAACAAAAAATATTCTACGGAAGATTAGATAAAGTCTAATATAGTAAGACTTTGTCGTGTTCTATTATCTGATAAGAATGAATTAATGCAATGAAAGAGTATTTATAGAAATTACTAAATCTATAAACATGTGTGGCACCAATAACTCGTGACAATTGCTGAGGAGGGGATAGTTGTCTGTGTGGCAGCAATTGCCCTTGTGGTAAGGTCGTAGCCAAAATGTGGAATTTCGACTTTCACATGGTTTAAAGATTTGAGTTGCATAGTTTCTCTTAGTTATACTGTTATGAGTGTGTTGTAGTCACCCAAATTGCGTATAATCAAACCAAGTTTGGATTTTGGTTCATCATTAAACATGAGGATATTGAGAACTTTACGTGTTCTTGAAATCTACTATGATGTTAATATTTAGATTTCGAGGTACAAAGCTCACCAACTAGCAAATGGTATATATATATATATATATATATATATATACGTGTGTATTTATATCTTGAGAGACAAACTTATTTGCTAGCGGTGATACTTTTTGTTTATTATATTGTCTTGGTTATTATGGACATATGAGATTAGAATTATGTATAAATGGACATGAGATTGCGTTTCTCTATAGAGATGTAATTGAAAAGATACACAATGGAATGCCTTAAGGATTCCCGAGACAACGGTCGGTAGGTTATGTCTGTGAACTTATAACCTTGGTGGCCAGAATTTGCTTAAAAATAATGGAGTATGAGATTTTATGAATACATGACCCTATACATGTGTTTTCATCTTCATAGATGTAGACCATTATTTTATTGTCCGTAAGTCCATTGAGATGCTTGAAATTCTATCTCTTCATTAGTAATGTCTAATTAGCCGAGATGAGAAGGAGTACATTAAGCCTTTGAGAATGGTTTTCCTTTAACTTATGAAGTAGAGGACATGATGAGTAAAGTATTTGATTTTATGTTATAATCCATGTAAATCGTTAAAAATGAATCTTGCTCAGTGCCGAGATCCATGTTAGAGTTTTCTATAGTACGATTTCATAATGGATATTTATAAGCTCATCAATACTCCTATAGTATAGAGTTGTGGCCTCGAAATGTGTCCAAAGAGTCCAAATAGAAATGTCTAGACCACCATATTCCAATAGTTGTTTGTTTTTGGATCTTGAAGTACAATGTGACTTGTGATCGCTCCAATACTTGTTATTCCATGGATCATAATGTATTGTCCAATTCTAATATGATGTATTGGACAATAATTGGTAAACACTGCAAATGATTTCCTTAGTATGGAGGAAAGTTGTCGAAAGAATACACATATGTGGATTTAAGAAGGGGATTTGGATAAGTATGAGTCTGCATTTGAATTTTCTTCTATTACAAAGCTGACTCTAGAAGTAGCACGAAGCAACTTGTGCAGCATTGTGCACAATTAAATATTATTTGTGGCATGTAGATTTGCAGTGTGGGATAATGTTTGGTTGAATTTGTTTTATAGCATGTGGGAATTGTAAGTAGTTATGTGGGAGCTGTGATTATATATGTGTGTGTATATCGTGATAAACAGCCAGCTAATGCTTACGTAAAGGTCTTATTATTGACCTAATGCTGTAAAATCGAACATAGACACAAAATATAATTTTCTGAGAGATATCATTGTAAACCAATGAGTGGTGTTACAATAAGTGTATATGCATTTAGAAGTGGCAAAAGTTAGTTCTTGGCCTTAGACTAGAGATGTATTGTTGGTCAAGTTAGATCTCTAGACTTGCGTAGAATGTGATCTCTTTTGAACTAAAGGATGTTCATAGAGATTTATTCCCATAAATGTTACATTTGACTAATGTGCTTTCTAAGCATGTTTGTGATGATACACTCGATGTCTAAAGGTATGTCTGATAAGTTGAGATTGACTCTCTCACACGAGCAATCGCCTCTGACATTGAGTAATGTGTAGAGATGAGACATTTTGATTTTGTGCACAGGAAATCATACATAGAGATGATGTCGCCTTGTTTGCTAATCAAGATGAGATTACTGTTATGAATTTATGTAATCGAAATAGATTCCCACCATCCATTGACTTATCTAATAGCCAGATGTGAGTTTTCTTAAGGTTGATATTGATAGAGGACAAACAAGAAGAAAACTCAAGTTAAGTGTTGAGATACACTTGAACTAAGATCTGTACAGTGTATTTGATTTGAATCATGACATACGCTTCCAAATAGGAAGAAAAACACTGTAGCACGTGTTTCATACCAAGTGTGCTATATGACCGTTGGAGTAATGAGAAAAATCCTTGCTTTCTCATTGTGTGAGACTCGGAGGTTTATGTAACCTAAATTATACCCTTATGACTTTCAACTGTTTCTCAAAGCTTTATTTTAGTGTTGCTACTTTAGCATATTACCAATAGCCATGAATGATTCGGCAATGCGGTATATGTCTAGGAAAGCTGCTATAATATAGTTGAGAGATTCTAGTGAGAAAGGAAGATTATCTTTGTCTGACACTTATTTTGTATTCACAGGCCGGCCAATTTTGTCAAACTTGGTGTTTTAAACATAATGGTGAATACATAGAATTGATTAGAAATCAAGTATGCTCTTGAATATTGTTTGAGGGACAAGAGATACGTTGACTTGTGTAGTAAATAGATGTCTGGGGTATAGCGAGATGTGGTCCTCATATTATTCGATATTGAGTTTCTATATATCCTTAATCGGTGTATAGCTCGAAGCTCATCATATATGCTTGCTGGTCACACGACCTATTTGCTTGTATGAAATTGTGGATATGACTATATGGTTACATCAGATGTATGTCTAGCCCTCATGTGCGAGTGGGAGATGTTAAAAATTGGATATGGATCATGGGTCGCCCATGAGGGCTTGACCCTACCCATATTAATTTGAAAGAAAGTAAAGGAGGGAGTAGTTTTTGTAGGATAAAACTACCCCAACTCCCTCCCTCTCTCCCATATATATGTCTTATGTTTGAAATAAGAATAACACAATACAAAATAAGAAAATTCGCAGCAAAAAATGAGGGTTAAAATGCAAAGGCATACAAGACACATATTGGTGTAATTTGACAAAGGAAATTCACCATTTTGAAGTACTTGGATCGTGGAAACAACTCTCTCACTTTGATTGAGTTTGTGGACGAATTGGAGCATCAAAAATGTGTAAAAGAGGCTGTGAAACAACCAAGTGAAGATCCGCATTTTGTAAGTCTTTATATGTTGAAATTGTATGTATTATGTGATTAATTTTCGTCACTATCTGCTCGATTAACCAAAACTTTTATAAGGGATGTGTGACTCAAGTTTATCATTTATCAAGCAAGCTATTAAGAATTAATAGTTTCGGAATGAAACCAGCTGACATATATATATATATATATATATAAAGAGAGAGAGAGAGAGAGAGAGAGATACACACACACCCAAATATAACACGATTATCGGCTCTGGAATCATGAGCTTATTCAACATGAGAGTAACTCAGAATCAGATCACAAACCAATTATTTGAAATGCATATATGAAATGTATGTAGGGACAGAGCCAAAATGTTGGTTCTGGAAGGGCGTATACAAAAAAAGAGGAGAAAACTTGAAAATTTTAAGTTTTGGGGGGAAAAATTTCAAAAATTAAAATTTTATAGAGCAAAAAAACTTCTTTTCAAACTTGGCTTCGGCACTGGACGTATGGGATGACAATGAGATGTATCTTGTGTCGGCATATAATATTATTGGGAGAGTTATACTTTTCGTCTCTCAGTTTAACCACTAAAACAGATTTTTCCCCCATGTCTACACATTAATTCCTTAATGTTTCAATTTCCAACACATTGGATCCCTATTAACTGTCGTTAACTAATTGTCTAAACACTAACGGAATGCGCTCAAATTAGGGAAAATGGGTTGAATCTCACTTCATTTCGTCATTTCAGTTCAAACTCTAAGTGTCTCAATAAATTTTTCCAAATCACACTTTTTAAACCCTAATCTAATCCAAATTTTCTCAAAGTTTTTCTGTAAGAATACTTGATTATCAGCTTTTAATATTTATTTTTATGGTTAAAAAAAATAAAAACTAATGATTCTTGGTCGAAGTTTGAGGAATTCAAACCACCACCAAAAAACAATATACAAGTGATAAAATGTCATGTAATATTGTCATTAATTAAGTATTTTTAGTAACAAAAATTTATGTTTTAATACAAAAATAGTTTTCAAAAGTTCAATAGCTACGAGAATTGTATATTAGTTGTCATTAATATTAATTAGTGATAAGAAAATTATTGTCACTATAGTTACACATATTCAGTGATAAAATATAACAAATATAGTTGTCACTATATGTGTGTCATCACTAAATTGTCAATAAAACATGCGGCACTAATTGTCAATGGTGACAATTTAAAATTAATTCTTGTCACTAAAAGCCATTATAGTGATAAAACAAAAATTGTTGTCACTCATTATGTATATCTTGTAAAAACTTTGACATTGTCAGTTACCATTTTGTCATTAATATTATTTTCTATGGTAGTGAACCACAAGCCTCGAACCCTAAAACAAGCTAAGATTCCAAATTTTCTGTAGGACCAAAATTAGTTCTTAGATTTACTTATCACCTTAAAATCATTTGTGATAAAGAAAAGCTTAAAGGATTATTGGGCTAATTCGGAAATCCCCAAATTTCGATTTAAAATTTGGGTTTTCCCAGGTTCATTGTTCGATTAGCTTGTGATTGAAAATTCCCACCTTAAAATCGAATAGGTAATTGGTAAATTCTCCACCTTATTTGTTTAATTTGAAAATCTTCAATTTACCATAAACTCTAATTATGAATTTTCCCCTCTAATTTGACAAACATGGAAGTAGATTGTGCAAAGATGTTTTTAGCGCCAAAATTTGAGTTCATGAGCGCACACGTGAGCCATTCCTTCATTATTTGGAAGGCTAGTTAACGTCAGAGTTCAATGTATTTAAAATCGAAATATTAGGGAGTAATGGTGTATAAGCTAACAAATAAAGGATGAAATCGTGTTTGGTGATCAAGTTGAAGAACGAAAAATTGTAATCCTCCCTAATATTGTTACATACCATAAGTTCTTAACCTTACTATAAAGTAGTTCAAATTTTCATTGCTTTTCCGATATGAGATTTTATGGGGCATGACAATGAGTTAATTAGTAGTAATATGACTAATATTTTTGATTCAGATAAATCTTATAGTCTTTGTATTTTTGTTCCTTTTAAAATTCAACGCGATAATTGTTGCGTTCGCTTATTTTTTGACGGAAAATATGATTGCGTGTGTAGTAGCTCTTTCTTGTGTTTCCCCTAAATAAGAATGGACTAATTGTTCCCATAAATTCCACATAGGTCGTTTTCCTGGATATGGCGCATGGAATTTTGGTTGCAAAAGACAAAAAAAGTTTTGAAAAGTCTATTGATTGATGTTACAATTAATTGACGTAAACTTCCTTACAAGAACTGTGGACTTTATGAAAATTCTATGTTCGACATGATAACGTAATAGCCTGATCTGGTATGAAAGCAATAACGTGGATACAGATATATGTTTTGGGATAGATACTTGTAAACCTTCCGCCCCGAAAGCGATTTATGGACTTGGGCACTTAACCCCCGTACATTTTTTGTTATCAAAACAGCCCCTTATAAAAAAAATAAAGAGACAATTTAACCCCCTATGCGCCTCACTCACGCCTAGTGCCACTGGTTATAAATTTTTGACCTTTTTGGACAATTTTGCCCCTGATCTAGCGACCATTGGATCAAATAGGATAAAATCGACGATCCAAATTAATATCTATAAATTGTTTAAATTTGATTAATCACATCCATAGATCTTAAAGATATCAATGGTCCATATTAAACATATTATGTTTAATTATTTATTTTATTTAAAAATGTATTTTATATATAAACATATAACTTTTAATTTATAATTTATAAAGATATATTAATAGGAATATATATATATATATACGCACACATAAGTATATATATGCATACCTGCAACATAGCTGCCATCTGTTGGCATCCGGCTAAACATGCGCAGCGAAAGAACGTGATCCCAAACGCCACCTTAGACATCATTTATGACGTTTTGCTTTTTTATTTTTCAGATTCCATCATTAATACAATTAATGAAATCAAATTAAAACCAAACCTTGGTTTTTGAACCAGAAACCCTTGTTCTCTATGAATGACAAATCCTCCAACATCCCCTGTCTCTAGATCGACACACGAAGCAGTCGTAAACCCTCCTCTCCTCCTTCTTGATGGCGGCTAGGTGGTGGTGGAGAGATCCTTCCTTCTCTTCGTATGATATGAGAGGCACAAACCTCTTCTTGAACTTTTTCACGTAATCTTTTACTGCTAAAAGTTGAATTCTATCTTAGGCATTGAAGTTGGAGGATATTTATAATCCTCCAGCAATCCTAAATGTCTGGCCTCAAAGGCCCGTCCGAGTGGGTCAAGTCTAGCTTAGCTAACTTGGCCCGTTGTCAATAAAATTTTGCTGCCCGACATCAATGTTCGAACGTGCCCTCAACTAACGTTTGAACATTGCAACATTCGAACGTGACTCTAAGCAATGTTCGAACATTGAGCCCTTTTGTCATCAAATGACAAAGCTCCATACAAGAAGTGATTTCCTCATTGCTTCTTATAGCGTTACTCTCTAGGTTCGTCTCGATTGACAATGGGAGGATACCAAAGGATGTGGGTGACACCTAGTCGGCCCTGTGGCCCCACATCATCTCCCAATCAAGTACGCAATTAATAAAACATAGGAACCTCTCGGTTATACTCTCCATACCCGTATAGACCCTTCACTGATGTATCCCGATTGAGTGTTAGTCATGGATGTTGTCAAACTAACATTGCTCAATACTATGCAATGAATCATAGTAACTCGAAATGACGAAACTACTTTCCATGTCAACATGAGTTAGTTTATATGCTTTGGCCAAATTCGTTTATTTCAGTCACTTATGATAACATAGGAGATCTACTCGTTAACTACGGAGACATTGAATCCCATCTTGGCAGTCACTTCACAACTGCTACTTGCCCATTAAAGTCGCACTTCGAGGTAGGTCCCACCAAAGAGACCTCACTACTCTTGTAACAGACCTAACATCACAAGCACATTGTGTAATCGACTACTCGGGTCAAAGGTCCACATGTACCAATATAACTAATAGTCCAATCATTGACAGTCAATGAGTAAAACCCATGTGATTGGATTATTATGAGTCATGTTCAAATATATTGATTCCAGCAATATATTCATAACTCAAACTCTCACCGTTCCATGGCGTTCGACTGACACTCTTTATCAAAGTATGTGTTATACAAGTCTGTATAGATCTTGACGCCAAATCAAGATCTTCCGACTTACGAACCTGTGTTTAGTGACTAAGTATTAGGTTCTTCCAGTGCCCCTCTCCTTATCCCATATAGAGTGGAAGACTTACATTAGTACACTAGGACTTTATGTTTATTCAATACATTATACATGCTAATTAAACTTATATTAACAAACTAAATGCCTTTAATGATAAAAATGTGCAAAATACAACTTACAGCCTTATTACAGTCTATATCCTCATTAGCATTGAGGACATAATCCTGTCAATCTCCCACTTGTACTCAATGCCAATTGTTGTGGTATCTAATGCCACTCTTCTCAAGATGTTGTTTGAGCACCGCCTGGGGTAATGGCTCGGTGAGTGGGTCAGCCACGTTATCTGCTGAGGCTACTCTCTACATTGCTACATCGCCTCTTCCAATGATCTCTCTTATAATATGATATTGTCTCTCAATGTGTTTTTATTTGTTGTGAGACCTTGGCTCCTTAGCTTGTGCAATCGCTCCATTGTTATCACAATATAACGGTAATGGGAGATTCATGCTAGGGACCACTTGAAGTTCACCTACCAACTTCTTTATCTAAACAGATTCCTTAGCAGCCTCTGAGACAGCCACATATTCAGCCTCTGTGGTGGAATCATCTGTTGTGCTCTCCTTGGAATTTTTTCAAGTCACAGCTCCACCATTGAGGATGGACACAAACCCAGAAGTGGATTTACGGTCATCCACATTACACTGAAAGTCCGAGTCTGTAAAACCATCTATTCTAAATTTTCCATTCCCATACATGAGTACCATATTCTTAGTGCTTCACAAGTACTTCTAGATACTTTTCACGGCCACCTAGTGTTCTTTGCCATGGTTTGTTTGAAACCTACTGACTACGCTCACATCATACACAAGATCATGTCTTGTACACAACATTGCATACATTAGACTACCCACTGCAGAGGCGTATGGTATGGCACTCATTTTCTTTCAATCTTTCACACTTTGGGACTCATCTTCTTCGATAAATGAATTCCATGCCTCATTGGCAAAAAACCCCTTCTTAAAGTTTTCCATCCCAAATCTCTTCAAGACTTTCTCTAAGTAGAGGGCTTGGGAAAGCCCTATAGTAGTATTCAATCGATCCCTATCGATTTGAATTCCTAGGATATAAGTCGCTTCTCCCAAGTCTTTCATGGAGAATGTGCTCAAAAGCTATGCCTTGACCATAGTCAACACGCCAACATCTTTCCCTGTTAGTAGAATGTCATATACATATAGGACTAAGAGCGATATATCGCTCCCACTATCATTTTTATACACACATGGTTCATCATTATTTTTGATGAAGACATAACCCTAACTTCTTCATCGAATCAAAGATTCCAATTATGAGATGCCTGTTTAAGTCCATATATAGACCTATTTAGTTTGCGTACACTTTATGACAACCACCTTGGCATGTGAAACCTTTGAGCTGTTCTATATAGATATCCTCCTCGAGGAATTCATTTAAGAACGCGATCTTGACATCAATTTACAAGATTTCATAATCCATATGTGCAACTATTGCAAGCAGAATTTTAATGGATTTGATCATGGCCACAAGTGAGAAGGTTTTATCATAGTCCATGCGCTCCTCTTGACTATACCCTCTCGCCATTAGCCTGGCTTTATAGGTGTCGACCTTCCCATCCGGACCAATCTTTCTCTTATAGATCCATTTGCACCTGATGCGTACTATACCCTTGGGTCTATCAATTAGAGTTCAGACTTGATTCAAATACATTGAATCCATTTCCGCTTTCATAGGTTCTTGCCATTTCGTAGAATCCATGTCCTTCGTTGCTTGAGCATAGGTAGAGGAATCATGTCCATGGTTCACCTTTGCTATACAATGGAAATCATGTTGATCTTGCAGCAGGTAACCATATCTTTCAGGCAATTGAGATGTTCTACCAGATCGATGCATAGAAGGTTGTATCCTTATGAGTTCGGCTTGGGCTTCTTGAACAATTGTCACCCCAGATATTTCATTTTGTTCTTCCAGAATAATCTTTCTACCCACTTCTCCTTCTCGAATGAATCCATCCTCAAAGAAGGCTTCCTGTAATGCCATAATGATCCTATGATCATCGTGCAGGTAAAAGAGATATCCCATAGAATCCTCGGGATAACCAACGAAACGTTCTTTAAGGGACCTGGCCTCCAGTTTTTCAACCTTGGTCTTCTTTATAGATACAGGGCAACCCCATACTCTCATGTAATTTACATTACGCTTCCTTCCACGCCATATCTCATATGGTGTCTAACAACGTTCTATTTCTTCACTCTGCTACCCCATTTAGCTGTGGAGTGGGCAGAGGGGTGAGTCTTAACACTATACCGTGTTCTCTCAAGAGCTAGTCGAATTCGGCACTCATATACACATTACCACGATCCGAGTGTAGTGTCTTGATGTGATGTCAGTTTGGTTTTCCACTAAAGCCTTGAATTCCATGAAGATTTCAAGGGATTCAGATTTGTACTTTATCAAGTGCACATAAGCGAATCTAGTATGATCGTCGATAAAGGCAATGAATAGTGAAAACCACCGTCTGCCATCTTTCCAAATGGCCCATAGACGTTGGTATGAATCAAACCTAAGACTTCAGTGGCAATTTCAAAATGATCTGTGAAGGGAGTTTTGGTCATCTTGCCTTCAAGACAAGATTCACATATCGGATAGGGATTCGATCTTAATGGGCCTATAATCCCATTTTTCTCCAACTCGTGCAATCTATGCTCTCCAGCATGACCTAATTTTAGGTGCCAAATTAGTCTAGGGTTCGAACTTTTCATACCACATTTTTTAGTGATAGTTTTCATAGTGCATTTATTTTGGACATTTAGATTAGACAATCCTATTAATAAAGACGCATTGCCAACACATTTATTTCTAAAATAAATATCGCACGAACCATTCATAAATGAAAAAAATATCATTTTCTAATAAACACAGGAACAGAAACAATATTCTTCAGCCCCATGGGCAAAATAAGACAATTGTCTAACAATAAAACATGTACAGAAGGTAAATAAATGCTAGTAGATCCAATGTGGGTAGCCGCTGTTAGAGTGTATGCCCTCAAATGCCATAAAGAGGATAGATTTATAGGACATTGACTTGTAATTAAACAATATCTTTTCGTTATATATAAGGCATTATTTTGTTATTTTCTTATAGGCGCTTGTAAGGTGTTAATAAACAATGTAAAGTCCTTGATAATAAAACAAACCTTCTACTTCCTATGGGTTAGGAAGAGTGGCACTAGAAAGGTTTGATCCTTATTATCTAAATAGGGTTCAAAAGTCTAAGAGAGTATTAACTGGACATCAATACAGGACAAAGACTTGTATGATGTAAGTTTTGACAGAGAAAGTGTCAGTCGAACACTATGGGAATGATAGTGGGAACTTATGTCATAGACATATCAGTTAGACTGATATGTTCAAACACGGCTCGCATCGGTTTCATCACATGGGTATTCACTCATTAACAATCAATGATGAAACTAATAAATTGTTATAGGTATGCGTGGACCTTAGACATGAGGAATCGAGTTGAAGATGTACTTGTGACATCAAGTCTGTCATTAGAGTAGTTAGGTCCAATTCACCCTTTGGTAGGATCGACGTCGAAATGCGACTTGATGGGCAAGTAGCATTGTTAACTGATTAGCAAAATGGGATTTATTCTCTCGTAAGTGAATGAGCTAAATACTTTATGCAGTCATGAATGAGTAAGGTTAAAAGTCTTTGGCCAAAGCATAAAGAGATACTCATGTTAGACATGAAAGTATACTCAATGACCTCGACTCATTGTGAGATATGCATATGGTCAAGTCATGTGAGTTTGACTAAAACCATGACTCTCACTTGACTGGGGTATAAGAATAAAAGGTTTATACTCGTACAATATTCGCAGCGTATAAGGTTTGGAATGATCCTATTAATTTGTTCTCAATTGGGATACGATGTGAGCTACGTGACTAGCTAGGTGTTACTCACATCCTTTTGGTTTTCTCCCAATTGCCTTTTGAGACGAACCTAAAGAGTCGCGCTTAAAGGAAGTGCAAAAGAAAAAATATGGAATAGACTTCAGAGAATTTCGGTATTGGATATAGTGATTAATTAATTAATTAATCATTGGATGATTTTAATTAAATAATTAAGTTAATGAATTAATTAATTCCTTAGAGAAATTTAATTATAAAATTAACATGAATTTAATTGAATATTTAATTAATTTATTGGATAAATAATATTAATTTTTTTAATTAATTTAAAAGGTAAAAAATAGGACTAAAGCCCGAAGGCTTAAAACCCTTGAAGTGGAGGGCCTTAGTGACCTAGGTTATTGTTTTCTATTGTACTATAAATATACTATTTAGTGAAAAAATAACTAAGTGATTAAGTCATAACTTTCTCTCTAAGTAAAAAATCTCCAACCTCTCTCTTTCTCTCTAGCCGTCTTCCCCAAGAGAAGAAGAAGAAGATGAAGATTTTTGTTTTGACTTCGACGTGGCAATTTAGAGACAACGACGAATTCATTGTTCAAGAAAGGATTGCAAAGCTGGTTCAGAATTCAACATACGCGAAGAACGGTAATTGAATTCAAAACCCAATTTAAATTTGTGAAACAGAGATGAGCCACTTGGGATTTAAATTTTTTGTCTCCCACTGCATTTTTGTTTTATGCAATTTTTCCCAACAATGGTATTAGAGCCAATTGTGATTTTCGTATTTAATTGATTACATGATTATGTGATTTTCACGTTTTTGAAGCATGTTTTGAATATGTTTTTTGTGATAGTAATCCATGATTCTTCTGCGTTTAATTCATGTATGTTGTAGTATGATCACTTGTGAATTGAAAAATCTAGGCTATGTTTGGTTATGTTTTCAAGTCAAATTTGGTCCAAAATTCCCGCCAAACAATGTTTGTTTCACACAATATTTCATCAAAAATATACAACTTTTTTCATCCAAAAAAACATAATCATTATTTTTCATAATTCTCTCACTATGTCCCCTATCTCATTCTCTCTCTTCTATTTTTTATACAAAAAATCTTTCTCTCCTCTTAATGTCTACTATCTCTCTCTCCTCTCTCTATCCCCCTCTCCTCTTTCTCTCTCTCTCTCTCCTCACTCTCTCTCTTCTCTCTCCTCATTCTTTCTTTTCTCTTTGACCGTGTCTCTTCTCTTTTTTTTTTGTAATATTTTTTTTAATGTTTTGTCATATCTTTGACTGTGTACCATTAAACTTTAAAATAAAAAAAAGTTTGTTTGTTTGTAATTCTATCATGAGAAATAGTAATGATAAAATATAGATTAAAGTTTGTGGAGTTTTCTAAAGTAAAACATTCAAATTTTGTTTTTCAAATTAGTTATAGTGAAAGTATTAGGATTTATATATCTCTATATTTATATACATATATATGTTATTTGTACATATTATTTTAAAGTTTTACTTATTTTTTATGTGTGTGGCTGTGTATAATTTATCTCATTGCTAAACTTGTGATTTGATTGTGTGTGTGGATCGAGAAATGCATGTGTGTTACCCATATTTATATGTGTATGTTTTCTTAATGTATATTATGTGGAAAAATAAAAGGTCTTGGGACGGTCAAACGCAATTTGACCGCGGTCAACTCGGGTTTGACCGAATCAATCGCGTGGTCAACGCAGATTTGACCGCGTGAATAGTGACTTGAAGCAAGGGTTTCTTATTTCATGGTTTTGGTTTGGATTTGGTAATTGACTTGTAGTAGGAGTGACCTAATTATCTAAGAATAGGATTGTATTTTAATAATTTTTAAAATAAATTACTTACTAATATTTTTTTTATAAATTAAATAAAAAAAAAGAGGGGGGGGAGACTGTTCATCGTCTTCCCCAATCTCCCCCAACCCCCCTCACACCCCTTTCCCACGCGCACACACACACACACACAGTTTGAGCGCGCACACACACACTGTTACACGCACACACACACACACACACTATTTGAGCGCACACACACACACTGTTACACGCACACACACACACACAGTTTGAGCGCGCACACACACACTGTTACACGCACACACAAACACACACAATTACACACACAGAAACACACACACACAGTCACACACTCACACACTATTACACGCACACACAAACAAACAACTACACACACAGAAACACACACACAGTCACACACCCACACTGTTACACTCACTCTCACACACGCTGATACATATAGATTTGAATATATATACTTTTCTTTTAATTATATATCAACTATTATTAACACTATTACTTATATATATATATGTGTGTGTGTATATATATATATACTTTTCTTTTAATTTTATATAAACTACTATTACTACTATGACACATGTATATATGTACACTAATATATATATATATAGATATATACACACACTACTATTACTTACATATATACATATATATTTATCTATATAATAATTATTTCAATCTCAATATTATATTATAATTTTTAACCATTGACAAACAAAAACTTACATGATTTGACAGCTACAGTAATTTATGTTCCCTCTGAAAACAAAACCAAACACTATCTCACCAAAAAATCACTCAAAAACCAACTCCCAAAACATAACCAAACATTAACCCATCAAAATTGCACGTGTCCCCATAAAATTTTCATCAATAATTCTTACCAAAATACCATCCCAAAACATTACCAAACATAGCCCTAATGTTTGTGAGAATCGGATCGGATCGAAAAAACCCCATGACGAGGGCGACGCCCTCAATGTGCGAAGTCTGCCTGATGGGCTCGCAGACAGCACGCTGTGCGCGCAGCACGCCATGTGCGTACAGGCAATGTGTGAGTAATCGCATGGCGCCAGGCCACGCGCCCGGACAGGCTCAAAGCAGCGCACGACATACGGGGGCTTTTTTTTCGTGGACCCGGGTCATGGGTCGGGTTATTTTTTCCCCGCGCCCAATTTTTTCAATAAATTGGTTTTGGACTATTTTAATTATCCGGGTGGGTTAAAAGGATGATGACCCGGATTTAGTTAAATAAGGCCAAATTATTTTAATTAAAGTTAAGGACTTTTCAATAAATTAGTTTTGGGCCTAATAAATTGAATTTAAATATGCCAATGGTTGGTAATTTGTGTTTGATGAAATTGAGCCCAAATTGTTTTATTAGATATTATTTATTTAAAATGAAATAATTAATTAATGATTCTTGGAGAATTTTTTAATTAAGTTATTTATTTAATTAAAAGATTCTCACTAAATGGTTTATTATCATAAATGTCAATAAAATTTGGAATTTTATTGAGGAAATTAATTAGTTGGAATAATTAATTATTAACTTAATCACCAACATAATTGCTTTATTTTATCGCGAGCATGTATTATATGATGGTGACATTGTTCATGAGCTTAGGTTGCTTCTTTTGATTGTATTTCCTTTTATTGGTTGTAAGGGCCGAAAATGAGCTTGTTTATTTTATTTCTGAAATTATTTATAGGTTGTTCAATAATCTCATGTAATAAATAGAAATATAATAGGCCTTTGAAGAGGAGATCAATCCAAAAGAAGAGAAGCTTGGAGCCCAAGAAGAATAACTAGGCTTATTTTTCCTTTTTTTTCATGATGGCCCATTGGCTTGGGCCCTCTAGATAAAGCCCAATGACATGTGTTTATTTGTTGCTTCTGATGCATGTTCATTAGTTTTATAAAACATGTATGTTATCAATACGCGCTATATAAATTAAGACTTAGATAAATGTTTAGAACAAGAATTCTCTCAAACAAAAAGTATACTAAGTTAGTAAGAGGTGCTAGGCATCCTTTCCCTCCCACTAAACTTAATAAAATTAAGTATTGAACCTAGTATATGGCACCTTCCCAGTAATTGGGGGTTGTATATCAAGATTTAATTCTAGAATTTTATTAAGTACATTAGATGCCTTAATCGAGACATATTTCACCCCAAATATCGTTAAAAGATTGCAAGGTGAAATTAAAATGTTAAATTATGAGGAGTTAGTGGGAATAAACTTAGATAGTCCACAAAGCTTATAAATTGTAAAAGGGTTGCGGTTTTGGTGGATTATGGGAAAAAGAAGATTGAACCATCGATTGGATAGATTGATGTTGGACATCACTATATCGTTAAGGGGTTGTCATCCATTACATTAATTAAAGAACTCAATCCCCACCACGAAGTACATTGCAACGATCACTTCCGTTTTACGCAGTGGGAGTGTGAATCTCGAAAAAAATATAGTGGGAGCCAAGTTATAAGTCGAAATCCTTGATTTTAAACTTGGTCTTAGTTTAGTTACACAAGTCTAATGTAGTTTGGTTTATTTTTTGCAGCTATTTTGATTTATCTCTCTCAAAATAAAAATGACTATCAATCCACTTTCCGTTTTACTCGAAAAGAACATCCTTACTGGACCCAACTACATGGATTGGCAAAGAAACTTGAGAATAGTTCTCAACATGGAGTCATTAGGATACGTGTTGGACGTTGACATCCCTGCTCCACCTGCCAGAACACGTGCCAACGAGGAAGAAGTCCAAGCTAATAAAAAATGGGTAAAGGACGACGTCCGAGTGCATGGGTACATTCCTGGCTCAATGAAAAACGATCTTCAAAGGTCCCACGAGAAGATGACCACGGAAAGGGCTATCTTGGCACACTTGGTCGAGCTCTATGGTGAGCACAATCGTACTGCTAGATAGGAGATATCTAAAGAGCTCTTCGGGGCCAAAATGTGAGAAGGTGAGAAAGTTGGGGATCATGTCCTCGAGATCAAGAGATTGGAGGCTCTCAATTTTACAATGAACTCACATCTTCAAACCGATTTTATTTTGCAATCTCTTCCTGATTTTTTTTTCCCAATTTGTCATGAACTTAAATTGCAACTTGTTGGTCCTAAGTGGCGTACGAAAGGGTCAAAAGGGGGGGGGGGGGTTAAATAGACCCTGTAGTCTTTTTTGATTTAAAAAAGATTCGTATTAAAATTCGTTGGACGCTTGAAAAATAGGCGCTTGACTCTGTTGAAGACTGTTTTTAGAAAGTTAACTTAGACTTCAAGATTTGAATACTATAACCGAATAGGTTTAAGCGTTCACTTCTTTGATCAGTGTTAGCACAGCGGAATTGATTTTATAGTCTTCTTATTTGAAAGCTTTAAGCGTCACAGAATGTTTTTTAGTTGCTCAGCTTTTGATTGTGTTTCACTTGGTCAATTAATGCAATGATATGATAATAAGTAAATTGACTGTAAAGTAAATAACACAAAATTTGTAAGGTTCGTTGAGTTGTGTAAATAACACATAATCTTCTACAATTTAGGGAGAGATGGATGTCGATGACTTGAGCTCCTTTATCATACAGATTTCTGCTCCAAATCACTTCAATCCTCTTGCTTCTTTCACTCAGAAATAATGCAAGTATCCAACTTCGACTTCACACAGATTGCGAGGCTTGGATGGAATTTTTCTAAACGGTTTGTTTGATTTTGATAAAGTTCAAACAACTGGGAATATCTCAATAGTAGTGTAGGTTTCTCTGAAAAGAAGGTTTGAGATATTGGTTGACTGTCTCAGGAATTGAAGAAAAGCAAGGAGAATGTTTGCTTGAATATTCTGGCTTTTCTGAGAATTTAAGGAATGAGATTTCAATGCAACAGCAATTTGGCTTGGAATTGATCGTGTTGTTTTGCCTTGTTGTTGAAGTCCTATTTATAGGCATTCTTAAAAAAATGTCCGTTTAACATTTGTACTGGTGCGTGTCCCTCACTTCCGCGAGTGAACAAATTTTGTCCTTTTTCCTGAAAATCTGCTGTACAAAAGTTGGTGCTACAGTCTGTGAATAGTTGACAGTCTAATAGGGTGGCTTCTCCGTACGTATGACAGTGCTGATCACATTTAATGCTTTTATCAGCGTTTAATGCATTTGAAATAAATGCCCGTTGGCACTTAATGAACTGAGAATATTTGCTTTAAACTCCTTGTGGACTTAGAAATACATTCAGGTGAAATCAGTCATTGATAGACGCTCATTCATCCTTGAATTAGTTTTGTCCTATAAGTGACGCATGAAATAGCTGGTCGTTTGGAAGCTTGGAATCTTCATCATCATTTAGACTTCAGGCGCTTGAGTCTTCAAACTAAACTACTGATAAACTCACTCAGAAATCATCAGACGCTCAGTCTAAGAATACTTAGCCTAACAATCTAGAACAAAAAGTAAAGTAAACCTTATAAAGCCTATTACAAATCTAACACTCAAAGCTTGTACATGATTTCTACTAAAATCAAACTTACAGATTTTGGGGTTTAACATAAAATCTTAATTGTCATCATCGAAACATCTAACATGAAATTTCTAACACAACGAGAATGAGTGCATCTTAGCTGGGCTAATGAATAAATTAAACACTGCACAATCTCAATTGAAGCCCAAGGGTAAAGAAACTGCATTGGTTATCTCTTCTGGGCCCAAACGAGCGAAGAATAAGAAGAAGAAAGCCAACAAGCAGAGTGGCGAGCTTGGAGCTTAGGGTGGTGTCGATAAAGGAAAAGGGAAAGCTCCTCTGAATCGCAAGCATAAGGGGCCACAAAAGATAGACAAATGCCTACACTGCGGTGAGCTGGGCCACTGGAGGAAGAACTGTCCAAACATGGGGCAGGAATGATGAATTGTAGAGTTGAAATTGGTGACTATAAATTCTTGTTAACAATAATATATGCCAGAAATGATGAATTGGGAAGGAAGAAACTGTGGCAGCAATTGGCACAGATGCAGGTGAATGAGCCTTGGATTCTAATGGGGGATTGGAATGCTACCCTGCTTCAGAATGAAAAATTGTGTAGTAATGGACATTATGAAAGGGGCAATGAGGAGATGAAGCAGTGTTTTGGTACTGTGGGACTTGAGGATCTCCCTGATAATGGGAGATTCTATACCTGGAATAATAATCAGGATCCTGAAACTAGAACTTGGTGCAAGTTGGATAGAGTTGTAGCTAATGGAGAATGGTTTGTGCACATGGAGTGGGGTACAGTAGTATTTGGAGACAATGATCTCTATGACCATAGTCCAATGATTCTGGGTATGAAAGAATTCAGATTGGGTTACTCACCTTTTAAATTTCTTAATGGGTGGAGGCATCACCTCAAGTATAAGGAGCGGATTACAAATGAATGGAGCAAGAAGGTGAAAGGCTGTACAATGTTTAGAGTGGTCACAAAATGCAAAGGATTGAAGGGGAAACTCAAGGAGTTGCATGGGGAGCTTATTCAAACATATCAGTCCAAGTGCAAGCTACTAGAAAGGAACTGCTGGAAATAAGAAATTAACTTCAGGGCCATCCATTAAATGAAAGGTTAATACGGAATGAGAAGGAGAAGGCTGGAACAGTAAGACTTTTAGTGAGAGTGGAAATGGAAATTTTGAAACAGAGATCTAAAGCTGAATTCTGCCTAAAAGGAGATGAGGGCACAAAATATTTTTTTGCCAGAATGCGGGCTAACAGAGCACAGGGATAGATCACAGCATTAAGGTCTATGAAGGGTGAGCTGTTAACTCAACCTGAGGATATTAAAACTGAAATCATGCAGTTTTATCAAGATCTTATGGGTACTCCTAGCAATGTAAATGCAGAGGTTCAGCCTGTGGTAATAACACATGGCTATATCCTTTTTCTACAGATGTGGAGTGTATTAACAAGCCAGTCACTGCAGAGGAAATTAAACAGGCAATATTCTCAATACCCGAGGACAATAGTCCTGGCCCTGATGGGTACACCTCTTATTTTTTCAGAAGTGCATGGGACGTGGTTGGAAAGGAAGTCACAGAGGCAGTTTTGGACTGTTACAGTAAGGGGAAACTCTTGCTCCTGTCACAGTGAGTGATTTCAGTCCCATTGCCTATTGTACAGTGCTCTACAAAGTAATATCAAAACTTATATGCAACAGGTCAAAAATGGTCCTGCCACTGATAGTCAATCAAGCCCAAGGAGCTTTCATCCAAGGTTGGACTATAGTGGATAATGTTGTTCTTTGCCATGAACTAGTGAAGGGACATAGGAGGAAGGGCATCTCACCTTGGGCTGTTCTCAAAGTGGATATTAAGAAGGCCTATGACACTATAAGATGGCCATTTCTGGAAAAAGTTGATCATGACATGTGTTTCCCCAACTAAATATTCAATCATGTTGCATGGGTCTGTATTTGGGTATTTTGGGGGTAAAAGGGGTTTGAGGCAGGGTGACCCCATGTCACCATACCTATTTGTGTTGATAATGGACTGCTTAACTAGAAGTTTCAAACTGATACATAAGGACCCAAGGATCAAGTTTCATCCAAAATGTAGAAAGGTTGGACTGATTAATATGTGTTTTGCGGATGATTTGATGATGTTTTGCAAAGGGGATTTACAGTCTATAGGAAGAGTCAAAGAAAAATTTGAGCAGTTTTTAACGGTGTCTGGGTTACAAGCGAATCTGGATAAAAGTCAATTAATTTGTCGAGGAGTGATTGAGGAGTGAAAAAAGGAGATGTTGAGGTACACTGGATATGTTGAGGGTGAAATGCCCATAAGATACTTAGGGGTACCCTTAGAGTCTTCTAGACTCACAGCTAAAAATTGCCAAGCTCTGATTGAGGAGCTAGTCAAGAGAATCACCTCTTGGACTGCCAGGTTTCTCACTTTTTCAGGTCGAGTTTTGCTTATCAAACTGTTTTTGGCGTCCAGATGTATTGGAGCCAGATTTTCCTGCTACCTATCAATGTGGTTCAGGAAATTGAGAAAGAGTGCCGGACATTTTTATGGAGTGGCAAAGCATCTGGCACTTACACTGCCTCTGTAAAGTGGTCGGAAATTTGCCAACCCAAGAAAAAAGGGGGTCTTGGAATTATGTCTCTGGGCAATTGGAATATAGCTACACTATTTAAGCAAATCTGGAGCATAGCTGCAAAGTTAGATTCATTATGGATTAGGTGGATCCATGCATGTTATTTGAAATCAACCAATCTATGGGCAGTGGAGGTCAAAGGCTGGGACTCATGGTTCTGAAATCAACCAATCTGTCAGGTCTATGTTTCTTGATGCAATTGATGTGGTTCATAACCAATGGAGGCAGGGGAGGTTCTCTCTTAATAAGGCTTACAATCATATTTTAGAGCATTCAGAGAAAGTGAGTTGGTAGAAGCTAGTATGGAGTAAAGGACCCACTTCTAGACACAGGTTTATACTTTAGCTGATAGTGTTGAATAGATTAAAAACAAGGGATAGGCTTAGTGTGTGGAATGACATTGAAGATAGTAGATGTGTGATGTGTGGGAAAGCAGAGGAAAGTAGGGATCACTTGTTTTTCACTTGTGCAGTTATGTTGGGGCAAGCTAAATATTCAGTGCAGTAACACAAACTGGCCAAATTATTTACAGTGGTGTGTGAAGATTAGTGCTGGAAAAACAACACTCAGTTGCAAGAAAAGAGCATTGTGTGTAGCAATAGCGTATTACATTTGGATAAAAAGAAATAGGAGAATTTTTTTGTATAGAAAAGAAAAGTGTTAGCGAGTTAGTCAATTGTATATGGGCAATTGTAACATGTAAATTTGAGAGGTTGTTCTAGTCAGGTAAGCTTGACCGTATAGATGTAATGCTGATTTTTTAATAAAAGGCTTTTAATGTTTCCAAAAAAAGAAAAATGAGGAAATTAGGAAAGTCTAGTCCTTTCCTGATAAGGAATATGAATTAATTGAGGCGATTCAATTAATTTGACTATTTTAATTAATCTTGTTGAATTAATTAAATTAATGGACCTAGTAGAGTCCAAGTATTTTATTTAGTTGGGCTTGGCCCAAGTTAAATAAATAAGCCAATTGGAATACGTAATATATATATATAATTAATCGGATTTTAATTATATGGGAATATTTAATTGATGGGTTTAGCCCATAATTAAATATGGAGTCAAGAATTAATTCTTGGATTCCAATTAAGGATGATGGTCGATTTTTGAGCCCAAAGATGTGGGGGTTCAAATTCTTTGCGAAGAAAAGGGTTTTCTTTTTCTCCAAGTCTTATAGTTGGATTAGGATTCTAGGACTCCTATTCTATATATATGTGAATGCAAGACTAAAACCCTAAGCCTCCTATGAGTGAAAAATTTGAACCATAGCTGGAAAAAAAAGAGAGTTTTTCCTTGTCATCCTTGAGCAAAAATCGCCCCTCCCTTGTTCCAATACGATATTGTTTTGTTCATTTGTTGAACTTAACGATTCACATATTTCATCCCTTCACATAATCAAGCCTAGGTTTTAGACTTAGATCTATTTCGGTTGCTAGCACCAATAACGAAGTAGGTGGTGACTTGAACGAGGTGTGGATACATCTTAAAGGTGCGACGTTTGGAGAACTAATCCCGAGGATACGATTGAGGAGTGATTTCCTCCAAGAAATCGTGTGGACTTGCACCACAGGGTTGAATAGATCTGAATCGTTGCTTTGAGAATTTAATCGAAAGGTAAAAATTCTCGTAATCTTCTTTACAGCATATTCGAGCACACCATTATTCCTGTTTCGGGTGGTTGTACATTTAAATTTTAATTTCCGCTGCCACGAGCCACCCGGGGAATAGAACCTACCCAACATTGGTATCAGAGCCATGGTTAGCTCGATTAAGCTATATTATCTGTTATCATGTTTTATTTACGCGTATGTAAATTGGTACATGTTAAAAATATGCTCGTCGTTTAGAATAATTGATTTTTCGATTTGGATATAATTGATAGTTTTTGTGAAAAACGATATTGGTTATAAAAAATTCAATTGAAAAGGATGAATCTTAGGTGTGTGTGAATTTATTTGAATGGTAAAGGATGATTTTGGAAACACCGGTGGTAGGACTTCGCGAGATGATCGTGCCGAAGGCACAATTGTCGAGTGACTATGCCTGGCCCGAGGTGGGATTGAATTCGTCCATCATTGATTAAATTAATCACTCATGGTTGAAAAAGGGAAAAATTCCGTACAGCAACAGGTGCTGTCACCCGCGCCTAGGCGCGGGGTGACTGTCGCCGGCCAGCGAGACTTGGTGGTCTCTCCTCTGTTTGAGGCGCCAGGCCGCGGCAATGGTGGCGCCTGGGCACCGTCAGGTCAGCGCCCAAGCGTGGGTCTACTGGCACCTAGGCGCGGTAGGTAGACTTGGGTCGAATTTTTCTTCGCCTTTTTTGATGTCGGAAGGTTAGGTAACCGAAGAACCTGACCCCTATTGATAGTTTTAAGACCCATAATTTCTAAAAAAGGTTTTGAAAATTGGAAATCGATATTATCCCGATGAAATTTGCAATTTTGTTTAGACGACGGATGGGTAAATTTTGGATATCGCATATATATATTTTTGTTGCTTGTCACGCTTATGTGATGGGAATGAACCACGAGCGTAGTCTATGTTGTATGATTTTCAATGAATGTAATATTCTAGAGTTGATAGACTATGTAATCGAAGACGGAGCGAGAAGATGAAGCTAAGACTTGAAGACTTGTATGCTGTGGTGGAACCCATTGTAATAGTCTAGTTGTTTTTACTTTCTAGAATGTCCTGGTCCACTTTGGCTCTGTGAGTTAGTAGGTTACGGCTCGAGGTGGTTCATCCTCGATTTACTGCTTTATGGGATGTTTATTTATCTTTCCGATACGATATGGGATGTGTTGTGAGATGCATGCATTGGATAGATAATTAAACAAGATAATTGTAATACTAATGAGACCTATTTGTCTGCAATGAAATTCCCTCCTTGAAACATATTAGGTTAATGTGGGAATAAAATTGGAGTTCTATTTCCATTTCTTCCATCATAAGTAATTGCCATGTGATATGCCGCTGAAGTTCAAATCCATTTGCTCAGAAAATGGGATGGGTTGAACCTAAGAAAGGCTGTGAGCATTACTAAGCATATGATGTCCTATGGGATCATTGGTTTCATTGCTTAGCTCAGAAAATGGGGTTAATGGAATTGATGATTGATTACGGGATATTTGATGGGTCAAGCCTAACATCGACTACCATGTGTTAGCTCAGAAAATGGGGCACATGCGAAAGATGAGGAAAAATATTGTGAGAACTATCAAGGAAGATGGAAGGCCCGGTAAGGCTACAATTTGAATTAGTCATATGTTAGCTCAGAAAATGGGGCATATGATGAAGTTTGGATAGATCTCAAGCCCACTAAAGAATTAACTATTCTTCGTCTCACACCAAGAGGGTGGTGGGATTTGGAAAAATAGTGGGAGTCTTGTACAATTAAAGCACAAATTGTATAAGAACTTTATTTGAAAATCCGTTACTTATTGTCTGCCTCGTACATTTTGTACATAATACAAAATGGCTAAAAATCCACTTTATACAATCTCAAAACAGACAAACTGACCGGTCCCAACTTTCCCAATTGGCTAAGAAAGCTTAAGATTGTTCTACAACATGAAAAGGACTACATTCTGACGGCTGAACAACGGAGAATAACTCCTGAAAGCACTGATGAGGATAGAGAGTACATCAGGGTTTGGTCAGATGACAATATACAAGCGAGATGCCTTATTATGGCTACAATGTCAAATGAGTTGCAAAAGCAAGATGAGAGTACCATATTGGCAAATTATATTGTCTACCACCTTAAAGAGTTGTACGGTACTAGAACTAGGAGAGAGAGGTATGCTATCTCGAAGCAACTGTTTGGAGCAAGGATGAGCGATGGAGCGTGCATCAGTGAACACGTCCTTAAGATGATTCAATTGATTCATGAGATGAACGATTTGGACGTGGTACTTGATGGAGACCTTTGCGTCAACCTAGTGCTTCAGTCTCTCCCCAGGTCTTATGACCAATTCGTTATCAACTTCAACATGAACAACTTGAATGCCTCATTAAATGAGTTGTTGAACATGTTGACAAGTGCTGAGAGCACTATCAAGAAGGACAAGTCGGTGCTTCTTATGAATTCATCTTCTAAACTTAAGAAGGGTAACAAGAAGAAGAATAAGACTAAGAAGTTGAAAGATACAGATTGTGTCAAAAAGGTGAAAAAGGCCAAATCGGATAAGTGCTTCAAATGTGGGAAGAGTGGGCACTGGCAAAGGAACTGCAAAGAGCCACCAGCTCAAGGTACGTTCTTTGTTGAAGTAAATTTCTCGGATAACAATTCTTCTTAGATTCTAGACACTAGATGTGGAGTTCATATCTGCAATAACTTGTAGGAGATGACAAGAATCAACGAGCTAAGTAGAAGAGATATGACACTGCGGATGGGAAATGGAGCACGGGTTGCTGCCAGGGTCGTGGGGACAATCTACGTAGGGATAGGAGATACCAATTTAGCATTAAATTCTGTTTACTTTGTTCCTGAAATAATTAGAAACATTATCTCGATACCGGTTTTGGATTGAGAGGGTTATCGTTTTGAGATTCGTAATAAAACTTTGTTTCTGTCTCTTGAATCGTCTCTTATTATGGAATCAAAATTGCAAGATGAAGTTTATACTATTTTCGCAACAATTTCTAATCTCAATATTCAACAAAGAAATAAACGTAAACGAGATAACCAAGCGAACACACTATTGTGGCATGAGAGACTAGGTCATATCTCCAAAGAAAGAATTCGAAGATTGGCAAATCATTTAGGTCTCCAAGACTTAGATGAATAGAGAACTTTTAAATCGTGTCTCAAATGGAAAATGACCAAGTTGCCATTTTTGGGTAAAGCGGAACGAGCCACAAGTCCTTTGGACTTGATCCATACTGACGTGTGCGGCCCTATGAGCATAGATGCTCGAGGAGGGTTTAGCTACTTCATAACCTTCACTGACTATCATTCTCGGTATGGTTACGTATATCTGATGAGACATAAATCTGAATCCTTTGAGAAATTCAAGGAGTTTAGATATGAGGTAGATAAGCAACTTGGAAAAAGTATTAAAGCTCTTCGATCTGATTGGGGAGGAGAATACTTGTCTTCCGATTTCATTGATTATCTTAAAGAGAATGGGATTGTCTCACAGTGGACTTCGCCAGGCACGCCTCAACATAACGGGGTAGCTGAGCGAAGGAATCGAACATTGTTGGATATGGTTCGATCCATGATGAGTTTAACTAAAGTTCCTAAGTCCATGTGGGGTTATGCTCTAGAAATGGCAACCTATCTATTGAATAGGGCGTCGTCCATAGTTTTGCCCAAGACCCCGTATGAAAATTGGTGTTGAAAGTCACCCTCGTATGCTCACCAGAGAATATTGGGGTGCCCCGCTTATGTAAAGCAATATTGGGAGACAAATTGGATCCCAAATCCTCTTTGTGTTATTTTGTAGGATATCCAAAGGAAACTATTGGATAGTACTTCTACAACCCTACTGAACAAAAGGTGATTGTTTCAAGAAATGTCAATTTCTAAGAAAAGGGATTCCTTTTCGATAGGAAATGAGAGGCTGTAGAACTTGATGAGATGAATCAAAGTGGTTTGAATCAAGGAGTACAAAATAACCCACCCGACACCAACGAGTCTAATTTCGATATACCTACTGAAAACACACAACCTTTGAGGAGATCTAAAAGAGTTCCAAAGGCGCCTGAAAGATGGCTTGGCCTGTTGGAAGAAAAGAACTCAAAACATCCTCCCTTACACTCTGATCTAAAGAGTTATAAGGGAGCCATGTTTGACATTGATTTCGAAAAATGGCTAGAATCCATGAAGTCTGAAATGGACTCCAACAAGGTATGGACCTTGGTGGACCCACCAGAGGGCGTGAACCCCATTAGCCGTAAGTGGGTCTATAAGCGGAAGCTTGGAGTAGATAGAGAGATAGCAACCTATAAGGCAAGCCCTGTGGCAAAAGGATTCACTCAGAGATAAGGCATTGACTTGGAGTTAGAGGCATACACTGATTCCAGTTTCCAGACAGATGTGGACGACTCGAAGTCGATCTCGGGATTTATCTATCTGCTTAATGGAGGAGCCGTCAGCTGGAAAAGTTCCAAGAAAGCAACTGTGGCGGACTCCACCACTGAAGCAGAATATATCGCAGCTTCAGAGGCTGGGAAGGAAGGTGTTTATATTAGTAACTTAATCCAAGAATTGGGTGTAGTTCCATCCGTTGTAGATGCAGTACCTTTGTACTGTGATAATAACGGGGCTATTGAGCAAGCAAAGGAGCCAAGGTCTCATCAGAAATCCAAGCACATACAGAGGTGATACAACTTGATCAGAGAGAATGTTGGGAGAGGCAACGTTCCAATGGAACGTATGAACGCAACAGACAATGTGGCAAACCCGCTCACCAAACCCTTGAGCCAAAAAGTATTTGAAGGACATCTAGCGAGAATGGGCCTCAAGTACATGGGCAATTGGCACTAGGGCAAGTAGGAGATTGTTAGAGTTTATGCCCGGCACACCAATTTTGGGCGTCATTCTATGTAATAATAACTCTAGTTGAACGATCTTTTTCATAGAAATAAAGTTACTCTTTTGACATTATTTATTTGTGTATATAGCTTGGTCTTAAATTAGAATAAAGTCCCGAAGGATCACACATAGCTACGCGACATCATTGCGCATCGCGAATGGCAATGTGGAACATCCATCCAAGGTTGTGATCCTTAAACATATGTTCCAAGTCATGAATGGGCCTGTCGAGATAAAGGGATCCCACAATACTTGCTTAGATGATGCATACTCTTAATAGAGTGTATCTCGTTCGATAGATATTGGCACGGCGAAAGCCTATGCATGTATGAGGGTTCCTATTGTGGGAATAGGTATACTGAACAACCCCATGGAAGTTCCAATAAATGTAATCCCAGTAGAATCTGGAACTTCCAGTGGTTTTGTAGTATAACAGTAATCCTTAGAACCTGAGGTTCCATTGGATGTCTTATACACAATCGAACATGTCTTAGTTTGTTACATGATTACTTATATGATCAAAAATGGGCAAAATCAGACATGGGCTGATTGTGCATGAAGGCACGTGAGTATCAAGATGGGATCTATCTCTGACATTAGTCTTGTCAGTGAATCTCCTATGTTTACAAAGTGAATTGACTTTAGGAATCTTCGGCCCAAGTATGACATCTAATGAGGTGTACGGTGTCCTCGTTTAGATAGTCGAAAGTCGATCTCACTGTATTTGGGAAACATAGTTGTTGAATTCATAGAGCTTCGACCTTAGCCACTACTCTAGATTCAATCAGGAGATTAGATGGAGGGATCTTACTTATAACAAGGATCAAGATCACGAAAGGCGTATCTTTATATTCATCTATATATAGGTCTTCGTGGCCCGTCTCTAGATAATAACTACAATTTGTAAGTGCCGAGAATTAATATGGTGATTAATTCGAGGCTTGATTGAATCAAAGGAATAATTTAATCTAGTACTTTCTATTTTAGGAAAGCACACTAGTACTTTGGAAAAGTGTACTTACTACTAGATAGTAGACGAGCCTAAGGGGTCACACACATAACTCGTGAGAGTCATTCCTTAAATGACGTGATTAATCAATTTGAGGAAATTGAGGAAATTAGGAAAGTCTAGTCCTTTCCTGATAAGGAATATGAATTAATTGAAGTGATTCAATTAATTCCACTATTTTAATTGATCTTGTTAAATTAAATAAATTAATGGACCTAGTAGAGTCCAAGTATTTTATTTTGTTGGGCTTGGCCCAAGTTAAATAAATAAGTTGATTGGAATAAGTAATATATTTATATATATAATTAAACAGGTTTAAATTATATGGGAATATTTAATTGATGGGTTTAGCCCATAATTAAATATGGAGTCAAGAATTGATTCTTGGATTCCAATTAAGGTTGATGGCCGATTTTTGAGCTTAAAGATGAGGGGGCTCGAATTCTTGGTGAAGAAGAAAAGGGTTTTCTTCTTATCCAAGTCTTGCAGTTGTATTAGGATTCTAGAACTCCTATTCTATATATATGTGAATGCAAGACTAAAACCCAAAGCCTCCTATGAGTGAAAAATTCAAACCCTAGCTCGAATTAGACGAGAGTTTTTCCTTGTCATCCTTGAGCAAAAATGGCACTCAACGATTAGCATATTCCATCCCTTCACATAATCAAGCCTAGGTTTTAGACTTAGATCTATTTCATTGGCTAGCACCAATAACGAAGTAGGTGGTGACTTAAACGAGGTGTGTATACATCTTAGAGGTGCGAAGTTTGGAGCAGTAATACTGGGGATACGATTGACGGGCGATTTCCTCCAAGAAATCGTGTGGACTTGCACCACATGGTTGAAAAGATCCGAATCATTGCTGCGAGAATTTAATCGAAAGGTAAATATTCTCGTAACCTTCTTTATAGCGTAATCGAGCACACCATTATTCCTGTTTCGGGTGGTTGTACTTTTAAATTTTAAATTCCGCTGCCACGAGCCATCCGGGGAATAGAACTAACCCAACACTATAAAATCAGTCTAATCATCGAATAAACGGTCTACGTTATCACCATCCCCGACAACCGGCTCAACCTTTTCATCATCTCCTCCCATAAGGTCGTCGACGTCGAGCATATCATCAGTGCCCCTGTAACGCTCATCATCATCTGCACCTCTTACTAATAAGTCACCTGCACCAACCATGTCATCAGGCTGTGGGGCGGAGGAATGCGGAAACTGTGGTGGCTCTGAATATTCGAATGGCCCCCGGCCTGAAAAGGCATCGTGCTCTCGAAGAAACTGACGAAAATATGCACACCCCTCACTCATCATCACCTGCATATCGGTCCTCAACTAGTGCAAATCAACCCTAAAGGCATCTAGGTGATGTGGTGCGGCTGGATCCGGTGCCACGAGCAGGAGAAGGATGAGGTCTCTTCGAAGTATACGGAAGAGCTGAAATGGGGGCATCAGGGAAGGAAAGGGTTGTGTCGGCAAGGTCCGTCGTCTCACTTGGAAAAGCCCAAACACCGGCTGTCAAACACAAAGTCAAAATGAGAGATGGGAAAATGAACAATTTCTTCTTCGGAGTGGAGGAGGACTGCCTCCGTTTCTTCTGAAGCTGTGTTGGGTCAATGACAAGGGTAAACTCGATGCCCATTTTCCTGATATGCCCTAAAAATGATCGGTGTATCAAACCCACAAAGTTAACCTTTCTACAAGCCGTGATAGAGAACATGAGCAGGGCCTGCTCCTTGTTCACCTCAGATCGGTTAGAGCTAGGGACTAGGTTGAAATGGATGAAGTCGAGCCAAATGCGGCCTCGGGGAGTAATATGCGACGGGGTAAGTGAGACTCCCCGTTTGGCCAAGTTGTGCCGGCTATGGCAATGACCACGAGGACCTCAACGAGAGACACAGTGAACGTCCCGTTAGCCTTGTAGAGAGCCTGATACTAGCAAATCTGAGGGATCGCCAACCTGAGGCACTCACTAATGGCATTAGAATCAAAATGTACCCGTTTTTCCCGAACCTCAAGTGTGTGAGCCCGCAAACTCTTTTTTTTATGTAATATTCTGGTAAGCCCCGGCACTATAAAATTCTTGAATCCATGGAAGGCGAATGGCCTCTTAAGATCCATAAAAATAGTCCAAATGATGGAAATCGATACGGGCTTGCATCGAAGTGGCTTTTCCTTGATAATAGTGCAACTATAGAGACCGTGAAAAATTAATTCCTCCTTCGAGTGCAAAGAAAGTGAGAGTAGAGTTGGGAAAATTGGATCATGTGGAGGAACGGGGTCGTTTGATGATCCTTCCCCGACCTTCTTTTTACCCTTTGATGGCGCATTCTTTTTACCCACAGCGAATTAAAAATCGGGCAACGTAATGACATCGATTGAGCTACCAAGTTCACGAAAAATCCCCAAATTCACGCAATCAAACAATGATAGCACAATCAATCAGCCTAAAAACTGAAACTATCAACTGTATAGACACACAACTTCAACACCCAACGACTATTCTTCACAATTTGATAACAACCCACCAACAATGCCCAACAAAATCTCCCAAAACAGAAATCATGCGCACAAATACCCCAGAATAAAGCCCCGCACGGCTTGTGTATGACAGTAAACATTAAAGGTCAAGCCAATCACTCACATTTTATCAAAAAACAGAGCAAATCAGTGGAGATGACTGTTGACTCGGTGGAGATTAATGGAAATGACTGTTGATACTGTGGAAAATGACCGGATTCACGGCGAAGATGAGAAAAGGCGGGCAGATTTGGAGTATGGAGGGTGGAGGATGAAGATTTGAGCGAAACATTGACTAAAAAGTAAATAAATACACGAGCGGCGCCTAGTCAAAGAAGTGTTGGACTCCTGGAATTCAGTTAGAGCCTGAGCGCGAGTTAGGCAGCGCTTAGGCGCGGTTGGTGCAGCCCCCAGGTATGGCATTTGTGGCGCTTAGGTGCCATGGTGCGAAGGAAATTGATTGATGGGGTGCCTTTAGGCTCCTAGGCGTGATGTGGGCAGTGCCCAGGTGTAAATTACACGCCGCCTGCGCGTGAGATGTCAAACAGAGTGGTCAGCCTGGGGTGAATCAGCGCCTAAGCTTGCTAAACTCGGCGCCTGAGCGCGGGTTGATGTGTTAAATCGAAGTCCTTTCTCTGCAAAGATAAAGAAAGAAAATGCTTTAATCGTTTGGAGTTTTTCATGAAAGTCTGTCCCTTGTCCGTTGTGAGCTCTACGGCACCCGAAGAATATACACGAGACACAAGAAATGGACCCGAGCATCTTGACTTAAGCTTCCCACGAAAGAGTCGGAAGCGAGAGTTATATAGTAGAACCCTCTCTCTCTCTCATGAAACTTTCAGGGAAGAATCTGTCTGCCATGCCACATTTTCGTTCATTCCTTGTAAAGCTTGGCATTCTCATAAGCATGATGGCGTCATTCCTTAAGTTTGTGCAATTGGAACAATCGATTGGTATCTACAAGTTTAGAATCAAAATTTAGAAACTTAATAGCCCAAATGGCACGATGCTCAAGTTCAACTGGTAAGTGACATGCTTTGCCAAAAATGAGGCAATAAGGAGACATGCCAATTGGAGTTTTAAAAGAAGTCCTATATGCCCATAAGGCGTCATCTAGCTTTATAAACCAATCTTTTCTAGATGCATTGACCTTTTCTTCAAGAATGGGCTTAATCTCCCTATTAAACACGTCTACTTGACCACTCGTTTGAGGATGATATGGAGTTGAAATTTTATGCCTTACACCATACTTGTTCAATAAGTGCTCAAATTGCTTGTTGCAAAAATGGGTGCCCCCGTCACTAACGATTTGTCTAGGGGTTCGAAAATGAGTGAAAATATGTTTCCGTAAGAATCTAGTAACTACCCTAGCATCGTTAGTGGGTAAAGCCTCAGCTTCAACCCATTTAGAGACGTAGTCAACCGCAACAAGAATATATTTATTTGAACAAGAGCTAGGGAAATGTCCCATCAAATCAATACCCCAAACATCAAATAATTCACACTCAAGCATGCTATTCAAGGGCATTTCATGGAGTTCAGAGATAGTACCTGTTCTTTAGCACCTATCACAAGATTGGACATATAAAAATGCATCTTTAGAGAGTGTGGGCCAAAAGAAACCTGATTGAAGCACTTTAGCCACCGTTTTAGAATGCCCAAAATGGCCACCTACCGACATGTCGTGGCAATGAGCTAAAACCGATGTTATTTCCTCCTCCGGACACACCATCGAATGAGGCCATCTGCACAAATCTGAAACAGATATGGTTCGTCTCTCAAATATTGCTTCACATTAAATAAGAATTTCTTCCTTTGATGAAAAGTGATATCCGTGGGAAGAACTCCGGTGATGAGGCCATTGGTAAAATTAGCATACCAAGGAGTATCATCATGAAGTATAGCATATAATTGCTCATCGCGGAACTCCTCACAAATTGGTTTATCTTGCATGCACTCGGGGATAAGGGCCTCTAACTTAGACAAATGGTCGACGACTACATTTTCAACTCCTTTCTTATCTTTCAAGGTTAAATTCTTGAAGTAGTAGAATCCACCTAATGAGTCTAGGTTTTGCATCCTTTTTAGCAAGTAGGTACTTTAGTGCGAAGAGATCGGCGTAAACAATCACTTTGTTCAAGACAAGATAGGCATGAAATCTATCAAACGCAAATACTATAGCTAGTAATTCTTTTTCGGTTGTTGCATAATTCAATTGTGCATCATTTAGAGTCTTACTAGCATAATAAATATTTTGAAATACCTTTTTCTTTCTTTGTCCAAGCATCGCACCCACCGTCGAGTCGCTAGCATCGCACATAAGCTCAAAGGGCAAGCTCCAATCGGGAGGTGCCATGATGGGGGCTGATATCAATCGCTCTTTGAGAGTCATGAAGGCATGTAAACAAGTAGAATTGAAATCAGAAGAGGCATCTTTGACTAGTAAGTTAGACAACGATTTTGCAATTTTGAAAAAATTCAAGATAAATCGCCTATAGCAACCGGCATGGCCAAGGAAGCTCCTCACGACTTTTACCGATGTGGGAGAGGGGAATTTCTCAATAACCTCTATCTTTTCTTAGTCCACTTCAATCCCTTTATACGAGATTTTGTTGCCTAGCACAATCCCTTCCTGGACCATAAAATGGCACTTTTCCAAATTTTAGAACATGAGTCAAATGATCAAGACATGTATCAAAAGAGGTTCCAAAAATGAAAAAATCATCCATAAAAATCTCGAGGAATTCCTCAACCATGTCATGGAAAATTGCCATCATGCACCGTTGGAGGGTGGCTGGGGCATTACACAATCCAAATGGCATCCGCCTATAAGGAAACGTGTCATAGGGACAAGTGAACATAGTTTTCTCTTGGTCCAAGGGGCTACGGCGATTTGGTTATAGCCTGAGTATCCATCTAGAAAGCAATAAAAATCATGCCCGGCTAACCTTTCAAGCATTTGGTCAATGAATGGGAGGGGGAAATGGTCCTTACGGGTGGCGTCATTTAACTTACGATAATCTATGCATACGGGCCACCCGGTAAGCATACGTGTGGGGATCAATTCATTTTTTGCATTTTCAATCACAGTCATGCCACCTGTCATTGGAACTACTCGAGTAGGAATTACTTATGCACTATCAGAGATAAGATAGATTATACCTATGTCGAACAATTTTGTGACCTCTTTCTTGACTATCTCTTGTATTTGCGGGTTACACCTCCTTTGTGGTTGATGTGTGGACTTGGCGGAGTGCTCCATGAGTATCTTTAATGTCAGTGATCTTTCACCCTAAAGATTTCTTGTTGTCCCTCAAAACCCTCATGAGTTGTTCCTCTTGTTCCCCTGTTAAAGAAGATGAGACAATTAGGGATAATGCCTCATTATCATTTAAGAATACACATTTTAAATGTAAAGGCAACGGTTTCAGTTCAAGGGTAGGGGCTTCTTCAATGGAAGTGGGAGGTGGAGCCGAGAGTGATCTTTCTAACTTTTCAACCCCCATGACATGGTAAGGAGGATGCCTCTCTAAGCTAAACACGGCTTCCAATTTCTCCTCACTCGCCGACTCGACATCCAAGGATCGCAAAAGATATGTGTCTAGTGGGTCATCTACCATGTGTGCCTGAAAAGTCTCACCAATCAAAGTGTCAAATGTATCAATGCGTAAACATGAGTCGGGATCACATAGATGTTTAAGCCCATTAAATACATAAAAAATAACCTTCTCGTCACCCACATGAAGAGTAAGCTTACCATCGGTGACATCTATGATTGCCTTACCCATGTCTAGGAAGGGTCTTCCTAGGATCAAAGGTACTTCCACATCCTCTTCCATTTTTAGCACCACAAAATCGACCGAGAAGTAGAATGACATAGATGTGGGTTTGGGATTCCCGAGGTCGATCTTCTTAAAGATAGAGTAGGGGAGAAGATTAATACTCGCTCCCGAATCGCAAAAATCTTTTTGAAAAGTGAGATGGCCAATACTGCACGGTATGGTAAGACTCCCCGGGTCCTTGAGCTTATGAGGCAATTTGTTAAGTAAGACGGCGGAGCACTCCTCAGTTAGACAAACCGTTCAATTTCCTCCCACTTTTGCTTGTTAGATAGAATATCCTTGTAGAATTTGACATAGTTCGGCATTTGGAAAATGACATCAATGAAAGGAATGTTGATTCTGACCTCACGAAGAATAGCCAAGATACGAAGGAAGCTTGGATCCATCTCCTTCTTTTTCTTTTTCTGTGCATTTGGGGAGGGATGGCATATCTCGATGGGTGGAGTCGATTTCGGAGATGAAGAACTAAGAGTTGGAGAACCAGGTGACGGCGTCTGGGCGCATAAAGCTGTGCCTGGTCGCAGTGATGTCAGCACCTGGGCATGAGGCATTTGCCGCTCGGGCACGGTACTGCAAAGTGAATCATTCTGCAAAGGCATGTCCGGCGCCCAGGATGGCACCTAGGCACAAACGTGCGAAACAAACTTTCAGAATTGGATGTCACTGGTGCCTGGGAGCCATTTGAGGGGCGCTTGGGCGCCGCTATGTGAACAAAATCATTTTCTACCTGTTTCCCACTCCTTATGGCAATGGCGTGGCATTGCTCTTTTGGGTTCTTCTCCGTGTCACTTGGTAGAGTTCCCGGGGATCTCCCTATCATTGCGGTATAGTTGTCTCACATGTGTTTTCAAATCTTTCATGTCTATGAACATGTCCTTCATCATATTTCGGAGGTAATTGAACGGCGCATCCGATTTCTTAATGTGATCATCTAGACGTTCATCGGTTATTGGAGGTCTCACTTGACCTTCCCCTTGAAAATTGCCTTGCCTTTGAGCTTGGTTATTGTTGAATGGAGGCCTCGGTGCTTGATAAATCCCGGGATGGGCGTTTTGTGCCGGATTGGGTCTCTTCGGGAAATTGTCGGGCACATGGATGTTCGCTCGAGGTCGGTTGGCATTTCCAACATAGTTCACTTTACCGATCACCGGTTCTAAACCTACCTCTTCTTCTATTACTTCTTGGACACAAGCACCTTTTTTAGTGGGTGTGATCTCTTCATCATCGAGATAGAGCTCGTCTTCCCTGACTAATTGTTCAATCTTGTCCCACACACTTTGGCAATCTAATCCAAGGAGATCACCACCCGCGCCCGGATTGAGCCTATTTTGGATGCGGTACTGGACTCCATCATAGAAGTGTAATACTTTCTCGTTTAATCCGAAGTTATGATCCGGGCATTTTCGGAGCATGCCTTTATATTTAGCCCATATCTCGGCTAAGGACTAATCGTTCCTTTGCCTAAACCCTTTTTTCCATTGGAGGGTGGGAAGAATTTATTCAAGAAGGCGTCGACTAACTCACCCCATGTTGTGATGGATTGAGGTGGTAAAGATTGTACCACGTGGTCGCCTTTTTTTTTAGCGAGAAGTGGAAGACTCTTAGACGAATTGCATTGAGATCCCATGGATGAAATTGGATACTCATGAGCGCATCGTCTAGAGTCTCCAGATGTGCATGAGGTGATTCATGAGCTCACCATAGAAGGGTTCGCCTTGCACCATACTAAAGATGTGCGACGGGATATAGTAATTTGGTGCATAACAATTTGGCAAGACCACGTGCCCCAGTACGGTGTGGACCCTTGGTGGTAGACTACCCTGGACAGATGGAAGTTGTTGAGGAAGAGGGGGTTGCATGGCTTGGAGAATGCCTTGTAACCACTCTTGATTCTCCGGTAAGTTCATGTCCGGGAAACGTGCATTTGGATTTGGTTGATAGATATTATCCGATATTTCACGAACTCCTTTACTAGCCCGGAGAATGCGTTCCTTTCCGGACTCAAAACCAAGTAAAGGCTAGTTAGAGGAGCGGTTCATGCACCAAGAACAAACCTATAAATTAAACAAATGAAACAAAATTAGACTACAAGAAAATAAGAGAAAAGCAACAAATAAATGAAAAACTAAAAATTTTGAAAACGTAAAATGAAAGCAAAAACTAAAATAAACAAGTCCCCGGCAACGGCGCCAAAAACTTGACATGCTAGAACCTAACGTGCTTTGCTAGCAAGTATACTAGTCGTGATAGTAATAAGTGGACAAAAAGTCCGGGTTGTCAAACCTCAGAGACTTGAATTCTAGTTTAAGATTTGCAATAAAGGAAAAGATAATTAAAGGAAAGTAAGAGTAAATCAATTAATCAAACAAAGAACAAAAGTAAGAAGAAGCAATGGATTGGAACTCAAGTGTGAAAAGAGACTAAGGCACATGCAAGACTCAATTTGATCCATATTCGTACAAAGACTCTCGTTGAATTATTAGACCTAGTTGCTATGGTGGAAGGTCCTATAATAATAACTACCCGATGTCTCGTGATAGTTATCCTATGATTAAATGACTGTTTCCTAAGTATTTCTACCCGAAAATCTAACCACTAAGCATGCATTAATGGACTAGAGCTTCCTCGACATAAATCGAATGACTACACCTAGGAATCTCTACCTATGTCTAGGGGTAATTCCTATTTTAATCGGTGATGTTATGAATCCCTTGCACCCTAGTTCAAGTCTTTCTCAAAACACTAAACTAGTCAAACAATCATACATATGGAGATCAATATCATGTAAGAAGCATAAACACGAATTCATAACACATAGCAACATAGGAATTAATTCAATGATTATCAATTATACGAATAAGTCACAAATGAATTCTTACAAGGCCCTAGTCATATGAAATAAGCCCATAATCATCAACATAGGAGAATTAAACATATCCATAAACATAAGTGAAAAAAACAAAATGCAACAAACAATGAATAAAACTCCCTAAACGGTAGAATGATGATGGATCCTCGAGTGGAGCTTCAATCCTTAGCTATGATCTTTGTTTTGCGATGGCTCAAATCCAAGAGAATTCTCCCAAAACCCCAAAATTCAAACCCCTCTAATGTGCTGAAAATTTAGCTTTATAGTTCCCAAAAACAGTTACAGCGGCGCCCAGGCGTGGGTGAATCGGTGCCTTGGCGCTGCCTACGTGTTAGAGTTGTCTTGGGGGAGAAGTCGAGCGGCGCCCAAGAGCGGGTATCCGGGAGCTCGTGCGCGGAGGGCACGGCGCCTAGGCGTAGGTAATGTGGCGCCTGGGCATAGTTATTCGTGCATAACTCCTCTCTTCAGCATCTAGCACCTGCGCATGAGTGATGTGGCGCTTGGGCGCCAGCTTGCGAAGCGTCCTATTTCAAATTTGTTTGATACGTCGTCTTTTGACCTTTTCTTTGTTTGCATCCATTTATGGCCTGAAATCACTTAACGCGTGGATTAAACGCACATGTGGCAAGAATCAAGCGATAAACACACCTAAACATAAACACAACGGGCTTAAGAACATATAAAAATGATTCCTATAATGTTCCTCACGTAAATGGAAAGCCACCTAAAGAAACCGAGTCTATCTCTAGTCGTTTTAACTATAGGGCATACAATGATTTTATCTTCCCAAGAGGTCACTACCTCTTGGTTTCTAACCCAGGCATTTCATCAAACACTTGGTGATCAAGCAAATGCAAGCATAGAGGTCAAACATTGAATACATAACTAAATACAAAATTCATCCAATAAACATTCCATATTAGTTTCGGATGATGCGTTGCTTCTTGTTACACCCTAACCTATGTTCTTTTGAAGGGATAGAATAGGCACAATAGCAAGCATATGGTGATGAAGCATATGATTGTGATAAAAGCACAAAATCAACAGACAAACCAATAGGAGAATTAATACAAAAATTCACTTCACATATATTGAATTGTAAAATAGGCCTTCACATGGCCTTAGTACTACAATTTAGCGTCTCATCAAGGCTTTAAGAAAATCTAATACAAACATATACATATTCATGTAAATAAACATGTAAATGCAAATAATTAAAACTCCTTCAATTGCTTAATGATGAATCCTTGTTTTAGATCTTCAATCTCTAACCAAATCTCTTTCCTTCCCCTTCCAATTGATGATAAAATGGCCCAAAAACCCAAAAAAGTCCTCTCAATCCCCCAGAATTCGAACCCTCGAAATGAGCTGAAAATTTCCCTTTACAGCTTCCAAAAACGGTTACAACGGCGCCCAGGCGCTTAGGCGCCGCCAACGTGGCAGGAGTTTCTTGGGGGGAAAGTTGGGTGGCGCCCAGGTGCACGTATGACGGCGCTGGGGCGCGGATGGTATCACGCCTAGGCGCCATACTGCATGGGTTGCCTCTTCTTTTCTTCGGCTGGCGCCCAGGCGTGAGTATTGTGGCGACTAGGCGCTAGCGTGCGAATGCTTCTCTAGAGTTCATTTGGAACGCCGTCTTTTGCCCTTTTCTTCGTGTATCTTCTCTTAACACACATATTAAAGGTATGAGTGGCACAATTCAAGCTATAAATGGACCTAAATCATCAATAAAAGGGCTAAAAGCACCTGCAAAAATAACTCCTATCAAGCCCCCCAAACATATCAATTGCTCGTCCTCGAGCGATAAGAGCTATATGATAGGAAAAGAAAATCATCATCACACATGGGAGAAACAGAAAGAAAGAAAAACTACCTAACTCACTTTCGTGGAGTACACGGTTGCATTTAGCGATTGCAACAAGCCTTTGAACCCTAGAGTTACCTCAAAGGACGAGTTATAGTCTCGTGAGGGTTTGCATACGATATACCCACAAAATTGAAAGGCTTTCAACCTCAATCAATCAACGCAAATCAATATGATTAATAAAACACAATGGCATGAATTCATCTGTTTAAGCTCAAATTTACATATATATACACGTCATACACTTGCTCATGTTATGCCTTAACATCGAAAAAATCATCCTAAGGGGGTAGTGTAATAAATCTCAAGCATTATAGTTAAGTGGCATTCTTACCACTTTTCAAGCATTAATCCCATATCTATCAATTTTCGATTAGTCACATGGCACGAGAATTGAAGAGAAGTTCATAGCCAATTTAGGCGTTAACTTATGCAACTTTCAACTCAAAACATTAAAGTCTACACCATGTGCAATGTTCGGTTCTCTTAGGCTTTCTAAGACACCCTTGTAACGAGCTTTAGGCCAATAACTCCCAAACTGGATGACTTTAGGGTATTAAGTGTAGAGACACTCCTAAGGGCTTAATCGCTCGAGTGTCAAATACCACAAAACCAAACTAGGTCCTTATTCACTTAACATTTGCATTGGCTTGAGCTTAGCTCAAATTAGCATAATAGTATAGTATTCTAGGCATGGTGCTCTTCGCCCCCAGTATCTATTAAGCCTGACTTTTGCAGTCATACCAATGTTCAACCTCTTTTATTCTTGTTAAGCATACAAAGTTAACATTCTCAGCTCATAACACATGTGAAAATTCTAGATTGATATTTTCAGGATTAAGCTTTTAAGTGTTTCAAAATGGTTGTCCTCTCAATTCCTCTACCCTCGATTTATGTGCATATGTGAATCATCTTAAGAAAAATCTAGTCTCGTTTAGGATCCCACAAGCAAGAAAATGATGTGTATAGCCATTAAAATCCACATTGATAGAGAAAACATGCCATGTATTCAAATTAACCATTCTCAATGCATCAAGTGAAGGGTTGAAATTCTATCAAAAAATTTTCAAAATTGCACAAGATTCACATGTAGAGGTACCACCCCACCAAACTTGGACCGAAATATATATAAACATGGATAAACACGACCATAATGGATTTAGTATACTCCCCCACCCAAACTTATCATGAACATTGTCCCCAATGTTCGAAAAAAAATAAGGGTAAAGCACACATCACCATAGGGTTGCTGAAAAGCAAACCCGAGTCCTGGAATGCAAATGTATCCAAGAGTGGCAACAACTACACACGAAACGATGCTTGCCAGACAAAGCGTTAAGAAAGGATAGAAGCGAGAAACGAAAAAAACACCAAACACCAAAACACAAGATAACAGAAACCAACATGCTTCTACTGAAAACAACGGATGGAAAAAACATAACAAAATATCCAAAAAAACAAACATAAACAGAATCTAACAGCTAAACAAGATCGATATCCAACAAAAGAATATAGGAAAAGACTAAATAGACATGCTTATCATCCTCATTGACAAAACGGTCCACAAGATCATCATCTCTCGTCTCATGGCCACCCTCATCCACGTCTCCACCCATAATCTCATCTATGTCGAGCATATCATTTGTGCCACCCTCGGGGTTCAGCAGGGGCACCTCCAACCACCAAAGCACCAGCACCGATTAGATCATCTGGAGGAGGAGCGGAAGAGTGCGGGAAATGTGGGGGCACTTAATAGTCAAATGGCCTACGGCCCAAGAATGCGTCCTGCTCTTGGAACAACTGGCAAAAATAAGCACATCCCTCACTCTTGATGGCATGCATATCAGTCCTCAACTGCTGCAAATCAGTCCGAAGGGTCTTCACATCAGACGATGTGGTGTGGCTAGATCAGGTGCCGCGAGTCGGACGAGCTCTCGAGGGCATAGGCGGATAGGCTAAAACTGGAGTGTCAGAGAACGGATGAGGGGTGCAGGCAGGGTCTGTAGTTTTGCTCTGAAAAGCCCTAACACCGCCGGTGAAGCACAAGGCTGAAATGAGAGACAAAAAGATAAACGGGTTCTTCTTTGGATTGGTTGACTCCCCTCGTTTTCTCTTAAGCTGTGTCGGGTCAACCACTGGAATGAACTCAATGCCCATCCTCTTGATATGCCTTAATAAACTTCAGTGGATCAACCCCACAAAGTTAACCCGTCGCTCTGTCATGATGGAAAACACAAGCAAGGCACGGTCCTTGTTCAACTCTGATCTGTTGGAGCTCAGAAGGAGGTTAAAGCGAATGAAGTGAAGCCAAAAAGCTGCCTCGGGGAGCAAGATATGACGGGGTAAGTATGACTCCCCTTCAGGCCAAGTCGAACCCTCAATAGAAATGGCCCCAAGGACCTCGTCAAGTGAAACAATGTATGTCCCATCTAGCTTATAGAGATCAAGATACCCGCAAGTCTGTGGAATCGCCATCCCGAGGCACTCACTAAGAGCAATGGCATCAAAATTGACCATACGATCCCGAACCTCGACGTGTGTGCCTTCCAACCGGATTTGTCTGTGATGGAAAGATACGTCACAGTACTGTAAAACTCCTGAATCCAGGGAAGGCGAATAGCCTCTATGGGGCCACAAAAATAGTCCAAACCGTGGAACTCAATGCGGGCTTTCACGGCAGTCTTAGCACTGGGAGCAAAAAGCCATTCTTTGATAATATTCCAACTGTATAACCCGTTAAAAATGATTTCGGCTTTGGGGTGTAAAGAACGGGGAAGCATAGTCGGTGATATTGTGTCCTGTAGGGGCTCGGGGTTGGTGGATGACCCTTCCCCGACCTTCTTTTTCCCTTTGGATGGTGGATTCTTTTTACCCATAATTGAGCGGAATTTGGGCAGCGTAACAGCGTTAAATTGGTTACCAAGTTCTCGACTATGTACCGAGAGCAAATAAGCAGCCCACAATCACACCCAATCCACAAATGGCCCACACTGAATAGAAGCAGTAATTACAACACAACTCAAAACTGAATTCACGGCTAACCCACAATTTACTCAACAATCAACCCCTATTTGCACACAACAATGGATAACAAATTTGCATAAGACATCCCTTTAGCCGAGTTCACATTGTTGGAAACGAAATATGCAAAAAAATTCTAAAAACTCACTGTGTATCCAAAAACAAACAGCAAATCGACACCCCCAATGCAACCAATCGATAAACATCAACAATGCAGGCAGAAAATCGCATAAATCGACAAGCCCATGCCCTATTTGGCTCAAATTCGTAAAATGTGAAAGAAGGGTAGCCTATCACTCACCTTATTGCTCAATGTGGCCGGAAATTGGACGAAAAATCACAGATGTTCACCGGAGATGAGAACCCACAGCGTGGTAGAGATGGAGGTGGATTTAGACGGCACAAAAGAGATGGAGATTGGCGGAAACTGGCGGTTATGTGGTAGAGATGAGGTAGGCACGGCGGAGTAGAGGTGTAGAGAGAGAGATGATGAAAAGAAAATGACCTAATTTGACTGAAAGACGAAATAAATACTTGATCGGCGCCTAGGCACGCGTATATCAAAGCCTAGGTGCCGTTCTGCGTAAGCAACAATGGGCCTTTGGAAGTCAGTCAACGCCCGGGCGTGAGCTACTTGACGCTTGAGCGTGGTTCAATCGGCGCCCAGGCGTGGAAGTGGTGGCGCTTAGGCGCCACGATGCGAAGCAAGGGGGATTTCTGGTCTCCTTTGGCGCCTAAGCGTGGGATTCTGGCGCTGGGGCATGTTGTGTGTCGGCGCCCAGGCGTGAGTTTTGACGCGTTGAAATTTAAGTCCGTTTCCTGCAAAAATAAAGAAAAATAACAATCAACGCAACGATAAACTCAAACTAAACAAAGACTAAGCACAACAAAACAAAGCAAACTAAACTAAAAACACGAAAAGACGAGAAGGAAAAGAGGGCTTGGGTTGCCTCCCAAGAAGCGCTAGGTTATAGTCGGTAGCTCGACTTGAGATATGGAATCATGGAGGATCCCCGAGAGGGATGGACACTTGGTCCCTTGGTCCATCAGTCCCCATATAGTGTTTCAACCGTTAAGCGTTTGTTAAGAAGGTTTGTCCCGTATCTGTTGTGAGTTCAATGGCACCCGAGAGATATGCGCGAGATACAAGAAATGGTCCTGACCATCTTGACTTGAACTTCCCGGGAAAGAGTCGAAGTCGAGAGTTGTATAGGAGAACCCTCTCGTCCATGTGAAACTCCCGGGGAAGATTGTGTCTGTCATGCCACATTTTTGTTCGTTCCTTGTAAAGTTTGGCATTCTCATAAGCTTGATGGCGCCATTCCTCGAGCTCATGTAATTGGAGCAATCAATTTGTACCTACAAGTGTAAAGTCAAAATTTACAAATTTAATAGCCCAAAAGGCACGATGCTCAAGCTCAACCGGTAGGTGACATGCTTTTCCAAAAATGAGGCGATACGGGGACATGCCAATTGGGGTTTTAAACGCGGTCCTATAAGTCCATAAGGCGACATCTAGCTTTAGAGACCAATCTTTCCTAGATGCATTGACCATTTTATCAAGAATGCGTTTAATTTCCCTATTAGACACCTCATGCCAATTGGGGTTTTAAACGCAGTCATATAAGCCCATAAGTCGTCATCTAGCTTTAGAGACCAATCTTTCCTAGATGCATTGACCGTTTTTTCAAGAATGCGTTTAATTTCCCTATTAGACACCTCAACTTGCCCACTCGTTTGAGGGTGGTAGGGAGTTGAAATCTTATGCCTTACCCCATACTTGTTCAATAAGTGTTCGAATTTCTTGTTGCAAAAATAGGTGCCCCCATCCCTAACAATAGCTCTAAGGGTTCCAAAACGAGTGAAAATTCTTTTTCTTAAAAATTGAGTAACCACCTGAGCATCATTAGTGGGCAAAGCTTCGGCTTCAACCCATTTTGAGATGTAGTCAACCGCAACAAGAATATACTTATTGGAACAAGAACTAGGGAAAGGTCCCATGAAATCAATACCCAAACATCAAATAATTCACACTCAAGCATGCTATTCAAGGGCATTTCATGCCTTTTAGAGATATTACCCGTTCGTTGACACCCATCACAAGATCGGACATACAAAAATGCATCTTTAGAGAGTGTGCGCCAAAAGAAATCTGATTGAAGCACCTTTGCCACTGTTTTAGAAGGCCCAAAATGGCCACCTACCGACATGTCATGGCAATGACCTAAGACCGATGTTATCTCCTCCTCGGGGACACATCTTCGAATGAGGCCATTTGCACAAATCTTAAATAGATATGGTTCGTCCCACAAATATTGCTTCACATCAAATAAGAATTTCTTCTTTTGATGGAAAGTAATATCTGGGGGAAGAACTCCCTTGACAAGATAATTAGCAAAATTTGCATACCAAGGAGTTGGGTCATCACATATAGCAAATAAGTGTTCGTCGGGAAACTCTTCTCTAATTGGCATATCATGCAAGTGTTTGGGACTAGGGGCCTCTATCCTAGATAAATGATCAGCGACTACATTCTCTACTCCTTTCTTATCTTTGATTTTGAGGTCGAATTCTTGAAGTAGTAGAATCCACCTAAGGAGTCTAGGTTTAGCATCCTTTTTGGCAAGCAAATACTTTAGTGCGGAGTGATTGGTGTACACAATTACTTTGTTCAAAACGAGATATGCATGGAATTTGTCAAACGCAAATACTATATCTAGTAACTCTTTTTCCGTGGTTGCATAATTCAACTGTGCATCATTTAGAGTCTTACTAGCATAATAGATGGTTTGAAATACCTTTTCCTTCTGTTGGCCAAGTACCGCACCAACCGCGGTGTCACTTGCATCACACATGAACTCGAAGGGCAAGCTCCTTCAAAGTGAGGAATGCCTGCATACAAGTAGAGTCGAAATCAAACGGTGCATCTTTAACAAGAAAGTTAGACAATGGTTTCGTAATTTGAGAAAAATTCAAGATAAACCGCCTATAGAAACCAGCATGCCCAAGGAAACTTCTAACGGCTTTAACCAATGTATGAGGGGGAAGCTTCTCAATGACCTCAATCTTGGCCCACTTCAATCCCTTCTCGGCTTGGTCCACTTCAATCCCTCTATGAGAGACTTTGTGACCAAGCACAATCCCTTCCCGGACTATGAAATGGCACTTCTCCCAATTTAAAACAAGATTGGTTTCCTCACAACGCTTTAGAACACGAGTCAAATGATCAAGACATATATCGAAAGATGTTCCAAAAATTGAAAAATCGTCCATAAAAATCTCAAGGAATTCCTCAACCATGTCATGAAAAATTGCCATCATGCACTGTTGAAAGGTGGCCGGGGCATTGCACAATCCAAATGGCATCCTTCTATGAGCAAATGTGCCATAGGGAAAAGTGAAAGTGGTTTTCTCTTGGTCCTCGGGATCTATGGCAATTTGATTATAGCCGGAGTATCCATCTAGAAAATAATAAAAATCGTGCCCAGCTAACCTTTCTAGCATTTGGTCAATGAAAGGGAGGGGAACGTGGTCCTTAAGGGTGGCGTCATTTAACTTGCGATAATCTATACACACTCGCCACCCGGTGAGCATACGTGTAGGAATCAATTCATCGTTTGCATTTTTAATCACAGTTATGCCTCCTTTCTTTGGAACAACATGAGTAGGACTTATCCATGCACTATCAGAGATAGGGTAGATTATACCTGCGTCGAGTAACTTAATAACCTCTTTCTTGATTGCCTCTTGTATTTGTGGGTTAAACCTCCTTTGTGGTTGACGTGTAGGCTTGGCGGAGTCCTCCATGAGTATTTTGTGCATGCATATAGTCAGGCTAATGCCCTTAATGTCCGCAATTGTCCACCCGAAAGCTTTCTTGTTGGCTCTCAACACCCCTATAAGTTGTTCCTCTTGTTCCCCTGTCAAAGAAGAAGAGACAATTAAGGGCAATGTTTTATTATCATTTAAGAAAACTTATTTCAAGTGCAAAGGCAAAGGTTAAAGCTCAAGGGTAGGGGCCTCTTCAATGGAAGGGCGAGGAGGAGCGTAGAATGATCTTTCTAGCTTTTCAACCCTCATGACATGATAAGGAGGGGGCTGCTCTAAGTTAATCAGGGTTGCCAAGTGCCCCTCACTTGCAGAATCAACATCCATGGATTGCCAAAGGCACGTCTCGAGTGGGTCATCTACCATGTGTGCCTGAAAAGCTTCACTAATCAAAGAGTTAAAGTTATCAACACATAAACAAGAGTCATAATCAAGTGGATGCTTGAGAACTTTATAAACATCAAACGTGACCTTTTCATCTCCCACATTTAAGGTTAACTTACCATTGGCAATGTCAATTACCGCCTTACCGATGGCTAGGAATGGTCCTCCTAGGATTAAGGGCACCTCAACATCTCCCTCCATATCAAGGACCACGAAGTCGACCGGAAAATAGAATTTTTCGACTTGGACAATTAGATCTTCTATTATCCCCTTCGGCCTCTTGATTGATCTATCGGCAGTTGGAGGCTCATTGATGTCGGCTTGAGATTGCCTAGGCCTAACTTCATAAAAAGAGAATACGGGAGGAGATTGATACTAGCGCCCGATTCACATAGAACCTTCTAGAATGATAAGGGCCCAATGGTACACGGGATTGTGAGACTCTCGGGGTCTTGAAGCTTTGTTGGCAATTTGTTGAGTAAGACGACGGAGCATTCTTCGATAAGACAAACAATTTCATTTTTCTCCCACTTTTTCTTGTTAGATAGAATATCTTTGAAGAACTTAACACAGTTTTGCATTTGGAAAATAACGTCCACAAAATACGGACAAAACTCGAATGCATCTTCTTCCTTTTCTTCTTCTATGAATTTGGGAAAGGAAGACGGATCTCAATGAGAGGAGGAGGCTTTGGTATCGAAAGACTAGGGCCGGAGGAAATCGAAGGTGGCGCCTGGGCAAGTCACAGTCAATATGGCGCTCGGGCGCGGGTGTGCGAATCGATTCTTCCTGCTGTGTCATGTATGGCGCCTGAGCGCCGTCTGATCCACGCCTAGGCGCAGATGTGCATAACAAATTTTCAGTGCTGAGTGTCATCGGGGCCTGGGCATGAGGGACTTCACGCTCGGGCACGGACATGCGAACAGGATCATTTTCCACTTATTTCCCACTTCTCAAAGCAATGGCATGGCACTGTTCTTTTGGGTTCTTTTCCTTGTCACTTGGTAGAGTCCTTGGGGCTCTCCCACTTACCGCTGAGGATATTTGACCCATTTGTGTCCTCATATCATTCATCTCCATGAACATGTGCTTCATCATATTGCGGAGTTCATTGATCGACGTATCCGATTTCCTTATATGATAATCAAGTCGCTCGTCGATTGTGGGAGGTCGTACTTGCCCTTGCCCTTGTATATTGAAATTTCCTTGCCTCGGAGGTGGGTTGTTGAAAGGAGGCCTCGTGGGTTGATTTTTGAAAGGAGGCCTCGGAGGTTGGTAAATTTCCGGTTGTGCGTTTTGTGCGGGGTTTGGTCTCTTTGGGAAGTTTTTGGGAACATGAAAGTTCAATTGGTGTCGATTATGATTCCCAGCAAAATTTGCATCTACAACCTCCGGTTCCGGGGCAACCACTTCCTCTAATTCTTGCACCAAAGAAACCCTTCGATTTGGTGGAGGAAGCTCATCATCATCTTCGGGGTAAAGTTCATCCTCTCTAGCCATGTGCTCAAGCTTAATCCACACGGTCCTACTATCAAGACCCAAAAGGTCACCACTGGCTTCCGTATTGAGTCAGAGTTGAATCCGAGATCGGACTCCATTATAGAAATGTTGCACTTGCTCGTCTCGGGTATAATTGTGATCGGGGCACTTCCGTAGCATACCCTTGTACCTTGCCCATGCGGATGCTAAAGACGCGTTCCTTGTTTGTTTGAACCCCTTGATCTCACTTCTAAGCTCGTTGATTTTTGATGGAGGGAAGAATTTGTTGAGAAACTCATCTACTAGATCATCCCATATTCCAATTGATTGTGGGGGCAATGACTTGCACCACAGAGTCGCCTCATCTTTTAAGGAGAAGTGAAATAATCGGAGGCAGATGACATCAAGATTTCAGGGGTTGAATTGCATAGTAGAGATCACATTCTCAAAGTGATCTAAGTGGTCATGAGGTGAGTCTCTCGAGTCGCCATAAAAAGGCTCCACTTGAACCATCCCGAACATATGAGAAGGAATGTTGAAATGTGGGGTAGCGAAGTCCGGGAAGTCAACGGGTCCTGATGTAGTGTGTACCCGGTGTGGTTGATTACCACGAACCGATGGAGGAGGCAGTGGAGGTGCTGGTTGCATAGCTTAGAGTATATTTTTCAACCATTCCCTATTTTCCGGGAGATTCATATTGGGAAAGTTCCCATTCGTATTTGGATTGAAATTGTGGGCCATTTCTCGAGTTCGTCTACTAGCCCGAAGAATCGAGCTCAAAATCGAATAGGGGCTCGTTGGGTGAGCGGGTCATGCACCACAAACCAAACCTATCAATTAACACAAGAAACAAAATTAGACTAATATGAAAATAAAAGAAAAGCAAGAAATAAACAACAAACTAAGAATTATGAAAACGTAAACGAAAATCAAAAACTAAAAATAAACAAGTCCCCGGCAACGGCGCCAAAAACTTGACACGCTAGAAGCTAACGTGCTTGAATAGCAAGTGCACTAGTCGTGATAGTAATGAAAGTGGACTAAAAGTCCGGGTTGTCGAACCACACGGACTTGGTATTTTAGTTTATGATTAAAGAAAATGGACAAAAGTAAATTGCAATAAAACAAGTAAGCAAGCGAAGAACAAAAGAGAAACGGGCTATAGATTAAATCTCAAGAGTGATAAAACGACTAAGGCACATGCTACAACCTAATCTACTCATCAATATACGTGAGCTACTCTTCGATTTATTAGAATCCTATTGCTTTGGTGAAAATCATTAATTAACTGTTACCCGATGTCTATAATAATCCTATGATTAATTGACGGTTCTCTAAATATGTCTATCCGAGAATCTAATCAATAACCACGCATTAACGTTCTAGAATTTCCCCGGATAAATCTGGCTAACAGCACCCGAAAATCTTTACCTATTTCTAGGGGCAATTTCACATTAGTTTCGGATGATGCGTTGATTCTTGTTGCACCATAACCTATGTTCTTTCGAAGGGATAGAATAGGCACAATAGCTAGCATATGGTGATCATGCATATGATTGTGATAAAAGGACAAAATCAACACACAAAGCAATAGGAGAATTAATATGAAAATTCACTTCACATATATTGAATTGTAAAATAGGCCTTCACATGGCCTTAGTACTACAATTTAGCCTCTCATCAAGGCTTTAAGAAAGTCTAATACAAAGATATACATATTCATGTAAATGCAAATAATTAAAACTCCCTCAGTTTCTTGATGATGAATCCTTGCTTTAGATCTTCAATCTCTAACCAAATCTCTTTCCTTCCCCTTCCAATTGATGATAAAATGGCCCAAAAACCCAAAAAAATCCTCTCAAGCCCCAGGAATTGAAACCCTCAAAATGAGCTGAAAATTTCCTTTATAGCTTCCAAAAACGGTTACAACGGTGCCTAGGCACCGCCTACGTGGTAGGAGTTTCTTGGGGGGAAAGTCGGGCGGCGCCCAGGAGCACGTATGATGGCGCTCGGGCACGGATGGTATCACGCCTAGGCGCAGGATGTGCGGCGCCTAGGCGCCGTACTGTGTGGGTTGCTTCTTCTTTTCTTCGGCTGGCGCCTAGACATGAGTAATGTGGCGCCTAGGCGCCAGCGTGCGAATGCTTCTATAGAGTTCATTTGAAATGCCGTCTTTTGCCCTTTTCTTCGTGTATCTTCGCTTAACACACATATTAAAGGTACGAGTGGCATAATTCAAGCTATAAATGGACCTAAATCGTCAATAAAAGGGCTAAAAGCACTTGCAAAAATGAATCCTATCAAACACCAATAAATCAACAATCAAATATCATAATTGGCCTACCCATGGCCTTAGTCAAAGAAGATTTAGCTCATAGCCAGAATTAAAACAAAACTCAACATCATCAATTTCATAAGGAAAAATTAACCCTATTCTAAAAGAAAAGAGATAAAGACTCCCTAATCCAAGTTGGGATGTGGATTTCTCGATGACTCCTCCTTCCTCTCTGGATCTTGGTGTTTTCAAGGGTGCTCTTATCCTCCAAAAGTCCAAAAAAACTCTCTCTTTATTTTGTGCCAATGGGGTGTTGAGAGTGCCAAAATTTCCTGAAAAACTACCTAAAACGGTTATTTATAGTGTCTGGGTGTGCGTATGAACGCCGCAACATTTGTTGGTGAACACGGCGGCATCCACCACTGCTTCAAATGCCGCGGCATCTGCCTATGCTTGGGCGTGCGCTGCTCCATCCATTTTTGGTATTATTCGCATAATTTTCTCTACCGATGGAGCTGATTAAAGTTTTTGTAGAATCCTAAGATAAATATATAAAACTCTTAAGAGGACATCAAGGCCTAAATCAGATGTTAAAGATGTCAAAAATCTCTCACAAGTCGTTGAATGAGGAAACGCCATCATAAGACGTCTCTTTGGATGACCTTTTCACCTTCTTCCCTACATATCTGATTTTTGTCTTCAACATAAAAAATGTATCTTTGCCTCTTCGATTTCCATTGGTATGCTAAGCCTAAAGTTTGGACATCAGTAGACAAATATATTGCATAAACTCTAGAACTGCGCAACTCAAGCCTCTCAAACGTTGTTGCTTTTTACCTTGTATTGTATCTTTACGCATGATTTACCTTCAATACTTGTTCTTTTCCTCCAAATATAACATTTATTCTAGAAAGTATGAAAAACAAGGGTCAAAGCATCATATGTAATCAAATTATCAAGGAAACAATCAAAACCAAGTCGATAAACAAGGAAAAACTCCTGTAAAAATAACATATATCAACTCCCCCCAAACTTAACTTTGACCGCTCACGATCAAATAAAATCAAGCACACACATGAAGGATCAAAATGTTTTTCATTTTGGAATATCATACATACAAAAGCAAGCATTATACCGTCAAAAAGATTTATGAAAAGCTACAGGATGCTTTGAACAGTCAACCATTTGAAAATCTCACAAAATCTTACTTTCCAACCCTAAATCATGAACCCCCACATCCATATTCATGCCGAGAGCACACTTTAGACAAGATTATGACAAATAATTGGATCATAAAGGCATTGAAACACTTCAAAAATAGTTAAACTATCGGTGTGCACAAAACGTGAAAGTCACAATCAAAAGGTCGAGAACCCGGTATTTTTGTACAATCTCTCCACATTGATGCCTAATTCATAGCCTAGTCGCGAGAATTTTTTTTATATAACTCTCTCTCGACTATTTAGCATATTGCTCAATTTCTCATTTCATCCATTTTATTACATAATACTTCAAACATCGAATTTCCCTACATAAGCAACAACATCACTATCTAACCCATACACATTCAAATCAAAATAAGGTGATAATCCACATACAAGACAAATGATATGATGTTCTAGACTCTCTCAATTGCGTATTTGACATTATTTTCCTTTTAGGTTAGAGGGTGGTTGATGTGGCTTATGAAAGAAAGACGAATGGTGGTTTCTAGTGTGCTTAGCACACTCCATTCTTATCAATACGGCTCAAAGAAAAGTTTAGAGATTGTGCATAATAGTGAAGGTTAAATGTAGGGCTAAATACAATGAAATATGGCCTAAATGATTTTATGACTTCGCAAAATAATACACACTTCAAAGTCAACAAAATTGAAAGTTCAATGCTTTAAATCCTCAAAAATTTGCGTAAGCATGGCTAAAAAGGGCTTTCAAGACATAAAATACGACATGTCAATCACATACAGGGGATTTCGACTTAGATAAACTAAAGACACTCAAACGAATCATGCTCTATGCAAAGATGTAACAATTCGTGAATTTGAATAAGACAAAGTTTTACTTGCTAGCGAGTGCATAATTTGAAGAAAATTGAGCGGACAAAACAAAAATAATGCAAAACACATAAGTATGCCACCCCCAAACTTAAAACAAAAATTGTCCCCAAATGTTCATGAAAAAGAAAAATGCAAGGTAAGAGGGATAAGCGATACAACCCTAAATTCGAGAGAGGTGGAATGATCATGGTGGTTGGCTAGTACTTTGGGATCAAGACCTAAACAAGAAAATATTAATAAACCACATCAAAATGAGTAAAGGGAGAGAAAGCAAGATAAAGATGTGGAAGAAAAGAAAGAAAGCGATAAAAGAAACTTGGGTTGCCTCCCAAGAAGCGCTTGTTTAAAGTCATTAGCTCGACTACTTGCATCGCTCACGGTGGGTTGTAAGGAGCAATGCCAACTTTGTAGGGACAAACCTTTTTACGCTTCCTCCAATTGCGTAGTGGCTCCCCTCCAATCTTTATCACCAAACCTGGAATAATCAAAAGTGAGCACAAATTCTCTTCTATAAATGTGTAATTGAAAAATAGAGAGTAAACTGTGAATTCTAGAGGAGGGGGATCATCAATTGGTGGATGCAACTGGTCTGTGACTGTCTCAAACTTCCCTAGTCTTGGCTTTGGGAATCTCAATGATGGAATATCTAAGTGATTTATATATCCTTTGATCTCCTCACTTGTATTCGTAGTATTACTTGATTTCATGGTGTATGTCTCGAACGAATCATTGAGGCTACATACTTTGACATGAACATCTTGCACTATATCCCTCCGGTGATTGATTGTCTTCCTTAAGAATTCAAGAGATATGATGGTAGGTGGCATTGGGTTCTTGAAGATTTCTAATGTTCTTTCTTGGCCATATAGTAAGATGGATTCTGAAATCTCTTTCTTCAATCATTGGTGCTCAGTTATGTTTGCTTCTATTTTGACACTCATGGATTCGGTAGGTGGTTCTTCTTCAGTGATAGGGTATAGACATTGTAGTCCTAAATCAAAATCTTGTTCAACTGCTATATTGAGGGATACCTCACTTTCTTTTATGCTACTTTCCATAGTTCATGGTTCTCTCTCATCCATAAGTCGACCACTTGATTTACTAGTATTGCCAATTCCCTTCTACGAGCTTCTGAATCCTTTAAACGAGCTTCTGTCTCCTTTATGCTAGCTTCCCTACTTTAGATTTCACTCTCGGTGTTTGCACAAAACCATGTTAGGAAGTCCTCAAGATTTCACGTCATCTCTCGCTTTTGCTAATGTAAACCATGATGTTGAAATGCACTGTTAAGGCTTGCACAAAACCGTATCAACAAGTTCACAAGATTAGACATAATCTACGGATCTTGTTGATGGAAACTATCATTTTGTTGGTAGGGTAGGCTACCAACATGGTGGAATCTCGGTGAAAATATCATTGAATCATTGTTGTAACTCCATGTTGAGCTTGGAAAATATATCCAACCGGGATGGTAGGTGTGTTCATAGGTTTCCATTTGCATTGGGCTTGATGTGGTGATTGATGAATCCATATCCTAACATGGCCATTGAAAGTTATAAGCACTCATATCTTCAAAAAATAGAAATAGAAAAAAGCAAAAGAAAATGACTTAATCTCAGAACGAATAAGAGAATCTCAATATTAGATACAATAGTTGTCCCCGGCAACGGCACCAAAAACTTGACATGACAAAATGCTATCAAGAGAACTAGGTCGCACAAGTAGTAGAGTGAATTTTTAAGTCCGGGTTTATTGTATCCGAAGGAACAACTGTAATCTAAGTACCAAGATCGCTATATTACTCGTTTCTAAGTTAAATCTATATAATATCAAAGGGGGCCATGCTAATAAACAAAAGAAAATAAATTAACTAAAACAAGGAAGCAAAACAACATGGGAGAGAAGCGATTAAGGCGCACGGTTCAACCAACTATGCCATTCGATTGAGATAGAGGCTCTATTGTAGATTGATTTAGCCATGGCGAAACTCCCTAATTTATGCACTACCCATTCTCTCGGCATAGCAACCCTACCCTTTGTTAATGAATTCATATATATCTGTATATGAAACCCAATTAACAGCTATGCATTCAAGTTTTAGGAGTTCCCCATGTAAATGGAAAGCCACCTAAAGAAACCGAGTCTATCTCTAGTCGGTTTAACTATAGGGTATTCAATGATTTTATCTTTCCCAGAGGTTAATGTTGGAAATTATTCGACAAAAACGCAGCAGAAAGTAAATTTAATTCCCAAAGCCCGAATCATCTCTAATCCTCGTGTTTAATTGTGTATAGAAAAATTACCGTTCTCGCGTGTGTTGATTTCTGAACGTGATCCTTTTCTCTCACGCCGAATTCACCAACGTCTCTAATTCGTCACGTCGGAATCAAAAATGAAAAACTCCTCCTTTCTTCCTTGTCAGAGACGGCTAAAGAGAGAGAGAGAGGGGGGAGACTTTTTCTTGGAGAGAAAGTTATGTAAGTTGCCTTATGTTATTTTTCACCTTGTGATATATTTATATCATTATGAAACAATAACACTAGCATGCAAGAGCCCTATTTGGACGTCGATTTGTCCTCACCTTAGTGGGCTTGAAAGCCTTCGGGCTTTCGTCTTGCTTGCTAATTAATTAATCGGATAATTTATTTATCTTATAAATAAATCGATAATTCAATTCCTAATTAATTTATAATTCAATTTCTCCAAGAAATTCATTAACTCATTAATTTAATTATCCAATAATTAATTAATTAATTACGGCATCCAATGCCGTGAATTTCTCTCAAGTCTTTTTCCCATGTTTTTCCTTTTGCACTTCTTTAAGCGCGACTCTTTAGGTTCGTCTCAAAAGGCGATTGGGAGGAATCCAAAGGGGTGTGAGTGACACCTAGCCAGTCTCGTGGCTCACCCCGTAACCCAATTGAGAATGAATGAATAGGATCATTCCAAACCTTTACGCCGTGAATACCGTATGTGTATAAACCTTTTATTCTTATATCCCAGTTAAGTAAGAGTTATGGTTTAAAGTCAAACTCATATAACTTGACCATATGCCTAAGCTCATAATAAGTCGAGGTATTTAAATGCTTTGGCCAAAGACTTTCATCCTCACTTATTCATGATTGCAATAAATTCCATATTGCAAATCAATTAACAATGTTACTTGACATCAAGTCGCACTTCGAGGTCGATTCCACCAATAGGGGATTTGAATCTAACTACTCTAGTGACAGACTTGATGTCACAAGTACATCTTCAACTCGATTTCTCAGGTCAGAGGTTCACACGTACCTATCACTACTTATCAGTTTCATCATTGACTGTCAATGAGTGAATACCCATGTGATGAACTGATGCGAGCCATGTTCGAACATATCAGTCCAACTGACACGTCTATGATATAAGTTCCCACTACCATTTCCATAGTGTACGACTGGCACTTTCTCTATCGAAACTTACATCATACAAGTCTTTATTCACTATTGATGCCCAATCAATATTTCTTAGACTTGCGAACCCTTTTAGATGTCAAGAGTCAAACCATTCTAGTGCCTTTCCTCATATCCCATAGGAGGTAGAAGGTTCGCCTTGTCATCAAGGACTTTACGTTGTTTATTCACACCTTATAAATGCCTATAAGAAAACAACAATCAATTACCTTATAGTAATAGAAAAACCATAGTTTAGTTACAATGTTTATGCCGTATAAATCTATCCTCTTTATGGCATTCGAGGGCATATACTCTAACAATCTCCCACTTGCACTCAATGCCATTTGTTGTGGTATTTAATACCCATCTTTTCGAGATGTTTTTCCAGCACCGCCTGTGCCAATGGCTTGGTCAATGGATCAATGACATTGTCGGCTGAAGCTATTTTCTGAACACCTATTACACCTCGTGCAACGATCTCTCTTATGATGTGATATCTCCTTTCTATGTGTTTGGATTTATTATGAGACCTAGGTTCCTTCGCTTGCGCTATAGCTCCGGTGTAGTCACAATAAAGTGGTAACGAGAGCTTTATGCTAGGAACCACTTGAAGTTCGTCAATGAACTTCCTAATCCAAACAGCTTCTATTCAGCCTCTGTGGTGGAGTCTGCGGTTGTGCTTTGCTTGGAACTTTTCCAAGTCAACTCTCCACCATTTAGAGTAAATACAAATCCTGAGGTGGATTTCCAGTCATCAACATCAGATTGGAAATCCGAATCTGTGTACCCACCACCCTCAGTTCACCACTTCCATAGGTGAGAATCATATCCTTAGTTTTATTCAAATACTTTAGGATATTCTTCACATCTATCCAATGTTCCTTACCAGGGTTTGCTTGAAATCGACTAACAACGCTCACAGCATAAGCAATGTCGGGTTTAAATCCTTTGACAACCTCATCAAAACGTAGATTCCAGCTACGAGACGCTTGTTTGAGTCCATTAATGGATCTCTCAAGTTTACACACCTTATGAATATGCTCCTCGGATTCAAAACCGTTAGGCTGTTCCATATAGATATCCTCTTCTAGGAATCCATTTAGGAAAGCAGTTTTGACATCCATTTGCCATATTTCATAATCTAGGTGTGCTGCTATTGCAAGTAGACTCCTTATTGATTTGATCATAGCCACTGGTGAGAAGGTTTCTTGGTAGTCAATTCCTTCCTTTTGACTATACCCTTTCGCCACTAGCCTGGCTTTGTAGGTGTCTACTTTGCCATCAATACCAATCTTTCTCTTGTAGATCCATTTACACTCGATTGGTTTTACTCCTTCAGGTTGGTCTACAAGTTTCCAGACTTGGTTTGCACGCATCAAATCAATCTCAGTTTGTATAGCTGCACGACATCTAGCTGCATCCATATCCACCATCGCTTGATCAAAAGTGGAGGGATCATCTCCATGATCCTTCTCTAACACAGAATGGAGATCCAACTCCCTCTGCATTAGATATCCGTACCTCTCAGGCGGTTGAGATACTCTATTCGATCGTCGTGGTTGTGGTTGTGTTACAGAAGGTTCGGGTTTCACTCCCTGTGTAGATGTATCCAGTGGGGTTTCATTTTGTTCTTCTAGAACAATCTTTCTACCCGCTCCTCCTTCTTGAATGAACTCATCTTCAAGAAAGTGGGCTTGTAAGGCTACAATGAGTCTTCAAGAAAGTGGGCTTGTAAGGCTCCCATGTGATGAACTGATGCGAGCCATGTTCGAACATATCAGTCCAACTGACACGTTTATGATATAAGTTCCCACTACCATTTCCATAGTGTACGACTGGCACTTTCTCTGTCGAAACTTACATCATACAAGTCGTTATTCACTATTGATGCCCAATCAATATTTCTTAGACTTGCGAACCCTTTTAGATGTCAAGGGTCAAACCATTCTAGTGCCTTTTCTCATATCCCATAGGAGGTAGAAGGTTCGTCTTGTCATCAAGGGCTTTACGTTGTTTATCCACACCTTATAAATGCCTATAAGAAAACAACAATCAATTGCCTTATATTAATAGAAAAACCATAGTTTAGTTACAATGTTTATGCCGTATAAATCTATCCTCTTTATGGCATTCGAGGGCATATACTCTAACAATCTCCCACTTGCACTCAATGCCATTTGTTGTGGTATTTAATACCCATCTTTTCGAGATGTTTTTCCAGCACCGCCTGTGCCAATGGCTTGGTCAATGGATCAATGACATTGTCGGCTGAAGCTATTTTCTGAACAGCTATTTCACCTCGTGCAACGATCTCTCTTATGATGTGATATCTCCTTTCTATGTGTTTGGATTTATTATGAGACCTAGGTTCCTTCGCTTGCGCTATAGCTCCGGTGTAGTCACAATAAAGTGGTAACGAGAGCTTTATGCTAGGAACCACTTGCAGTTCGTCAATGAACTTCCTAATCCAAACAGCTTCTATTCAGCCTCTCTGGTGGAGTCTGCGGTTGTGCTTTGCTTGGAACTTTTCCAAGTCAACTCTCCACCATTTAGAGTAAATACAAATCCTGAGGTGGATTTCCAGTCATCAACATCAGATTGGAAATCCGAATCTGTGTACCCACCCCCCTCAGGTCACCACTTCCATAGGTGAGAATCATATCCTTAGTTTTATTCAAATACTTTAGGATATTCTTCACAACTATCCAATGTTCCTTACCAGGGTTTGCTTGAAATCGACTAACAACGCTCACAGCATAAGCAATGTCGGGTCTAAATCCTTTGACAACCTCATCAAAACGTAGATTCCAGCTACGAGACGCTTGTTTGAGTCCATCAATGGATCTCTCAAGTTTACACACCTTATGAATATGCTCCTCGGATTCAAAACCGTTAGGCTGTTCCATATAGATATCCTCTTCTAGGAATCCATTTAGGAAAGCAGTTTTGACATCCATTTGCCATATTTCATAATCTAGGTGTGCTGCTATTGCAAGTAGAATCCTTATTGATTTGATCATAGCCACTGGTGAGAAGGTTTCTTGGTAGTCAATTCCTTCCTTTTGACTATACCCTTTCGCCACTAGCCTGGCTTTGTAGGTGTCTACTTTGCCATCAATACCAATCTTTCTCTTGTAGATCCATTTACACCCGATTGGTTTTACCCCTTCAGGTTGGTCTACAAGTTTCCAGACTTGGTTTGCACGCATCAAATCAATCTCAGTTTGTATAGCTTCACGCCATGTAGCAGCATCCATATCCACCATCGCTTGATCAAAAGTGGAGGGATCATCTCCATGATCCTCCTCTAACACAGAATGGAGATCCAACTCCCTCTGCATTAGATATCCGTACCTCTCAAGCGGTTGAGATACTCTACTCGATCGTCGTGGTTGTGGTTGTGTTACAGAAGGTTCGGTTCTCACTCCCTGTGTAGATGTATCTAGTGGGGTTTCATTTTGTTCTTCTGGAACAATCTTTCTACCCGCTCCTCCTTCTTGAATGAATTCATCTTCAAGAAAGTGGGCTTGTAAGGCTACAATGATTCTTCAAGAAAGTGGGCTTGTAAGGCTCCCATGTGATGAACTGATGCGAGCCATATTCGAACATATCAGTCCAACTGACACGTCTATGATATAAGTTCCCACTACCATTTCCATAGTGTACGACTGGCACTTTCTCTGTCGAAACTTACATCATACAAGTCTTTATTCACAATTGATGCCCAATCAATATTTCTTAGACTTGCGAACCCTTTTAGATGTCAAGGGTCAAACCATTCTAGTGCCTTTTCTCATATCCCATAGGAGGTAGAAGGTTCGCCTTGTCATCAAGGACTTTACGTTGTTTATTCACACCTTATAAATGCCTATAAGAAAACAACAATCAATTGCCTTATGGTAATAGAAAAACCATAGTTTAGTTACAATGTTTATGCCGTATAAATCTATCCTCTTTATGGCATTCGAGGGCATATACTCTAACAAACTCCCACTTGCACTCAATGCCATTTGTTGTGGTATTTAATACCCATCTTTTCGAGATGTTTTTCCAGCACTGCCTGTGCCAATGGCTTGGTCAATGGATCAATGACATTGTCGGCTGAAGCTATTTTCTGAACAGCTATTTCACCTCGTGCAACGATCTCTCTTATGATGTGATATCTCCTTTCTATGTGTTTGGATTTATTATGAGACCTAGGTTCCTTCGCTTGCGCTATAGCTCCGGTGTAGTCACAATAAAGTGGTAACGAGAGCTTTATGCTAGGAACCACTTGAAGTTCGTCAATGAACTTCCTAATCCAAACAGCTTCTATTCAGCCTCTGTGGTGGAGTCTGCGGTTGTGCTTTGCTTGGAACTTTTCCAAGTCAACTCTCCACCATTTAGAGTAAATACAAATCCTGAGGTGGATTTTCAGTCATCAACATCAGATTGGAAATCCGAATCTGTGTACCCACCACCCTCAGGTCACCACTTCCATAGGTGAGAATCATATCCTTAATTTTATTCAAATACTTTAGGAAATTCTTCACAGCTATCCAATGTTCCTTACCAGGGTTTGCTTGAAATCGACTAACAACGCTCACAGCATAATCAATGTCGGGTCTAAATCCTTTGACAACCTCATCAAAACGTAGATTTCAGCTACGAGACGCTTGTTTGAGTCCATCAATGGATCTCTCAAGTTTACACACCTTATGAATATGCTCCTCGGATTCAAAACCGTTAGGCTGTTCCATATAGATATCCTCTTCTAGGAATCCATTTAGGAAAGCAGTTTTGACATCCATTTGCCATATTTCATAATCTAGGTGTGCTGCTATTGCAAGTAGAATCCTTATTGATTTGATCATAGCCACTGGTGAGAAGGTTTCTTGGTAGTCAATTCCTTCCTTTTGACTATACCCTTTCGCCACTAGCCTGGCTTTGTAGGTGTCTACTTTGCCATCAATACCAATCTTTCTCTTGTAGATCCATTTACACCCGATTGGTTTTACCCCTTCAGGTTGGTCTACAAGTTTCCAGACTTGGTTTGCACGCATCAAATCAGTCTCAGTTTGTATAGCTTCACGCCATGTAGCAGCATCCATATCCACCATCGCTTGATCAAAAGTGGAGGGATCATCTCCATGATCCTCCTCTAACACAGAATGGAGATCCAACCCCCTCTGCATTAGATATCTGTACCTCTCAGGCGGTTGAGATACTCTATTCGATCGTCGTGGTTATGGTTGTGTTACAGAAGGTTCGGTTCTCACTCCCTGTGTAGATGTATCCAGTGGGGTTTCATTTTGTTCTTCTAGAACAATCTTTCTACCCGCTCCTCCTTCTTGAATGAACTCATCTTCAAGAAAGTGGGCTTGTAAGGCTACAATGATTCTTTGATCATTGTGCAGGTAAAAGAGGTATCCCATAGAATCTTCAGGATATCCAATGAAATGTCCCTTGAAGGACCTAGCCTCCAACTTGTCCACTTTAGTCTTATTGACATAAGCCGGACATCCCCAAATCTTTATGTGTTTAAGACTTGATTTCCTATTTCGCCACATTTCATAGGGAATCAGAGGAACGGACTTGGACAGACATCTATTTAAAATGTGTGCAGCTGTAAGCAGCGCGTGACCCCACAGTGAAATGGGTAAATCAGTGTAGCTAAGCATGGAGCGAACCATGTCCAACAAGGTTCGATTCCTTCGCTCTGCTACTCCGTTGAACTGTGGAGTCGCTGGAGCTGTGAGTTGCAATACTATACCATTCTCTCTGAGGTATAAGTCAAACTCGTCGCTCATATATTCTCCTCCTCGATCAGATCGAAGAGTTTTTGTACGTTGACTTGTTTGATTTTCCACTAAAGCCTTGAATTCCTTGAACTTGTCAATGGATTCAGACTTATGATTCATCAGGTACACTAGACCATATCGAGAATGGTCGTCAGTGAAGGTGATAAAGTAAAGGAAACCTTCTCTGGCCATTTCTCCAAATGGACCACAAACGTCAGTATGCACTAAGCTTAAGATTTGTGAGGCCCTTTCAAAATTCCCTGTGAAGGGCGACCAAGCCATCTTGCCTTTGAGACAAGATTCACAAGTAGTATAGGGATCCAATCCGAGTGGGCCAATTTGCCCATCTTTTTCCATTTTGCGAATCTTTTGTTCACCAGCATGGCCTAGTCGAAGGTGCCATATTAATCTTTGGTTTATTTCAAGCCTACTACGTTTCCTTTGAATTGTATTCACAGCACACTTATTCTTGACATTAAGGTAACACAATGCATTTATCAAAGAAACAAAGCCTACTAATTTATTACCATAATAAATCTTGCATTGTTCATTAATAAAACGAAAGTGTAACCTTATTGAACTAAAACGGAAATTGAACCAATGTTTAACAATATCCAGAAATAGCATATGTCTAGAATAAAAAATAATGAGGCAGATCTTGTTTTAGTAGCCGCGACGCCTTGCCCGCTGCCTACTTTGATCTTCTCCTCATTAGGGCTCAGTTCACTTCTTCTTCCCAGATTCTGATTCACAAAAGGTATTAACTTCTTAATCATAATCGATGAAGAGGGAATATTATAAAGCAATTAGTTTCAAACTATAAAGTTATTCACCTTTTGCTTGTATATAAGGACAGTCTCTTCTCCAGTGGCCCAGCTCACCGCAGCATAAACATGTGTCCTGTTTTCTAGCCCTCTTATTTCTCCTTCGTTGTGCCTTGTAGCAAGTCGTACTGGATGCTCCCTCCTTTAAAATGGCATTATTACTTTTTCCATCAAATGTTCTAGGAATTGTAATAGCCATCGGATTGTTCCATTTGTCCGTCTTTATTTGTTTCTGAGCAACCTTGAGTTTTTCCAATAGCCCAGCTAAAGATCCCTCAATGCTATTCATATCAAAATTTATGACAAAATAAATGAACGAATCTGGGAGTGATTGTAGAATAAGATCGACTTGGAGATGCAGGTCCATGTAGAAGTTTAAAGATTTTAGTTTTTCTATCATGGTCATCATTTTGAAAACGTGTTCTCCAACATCTTCTCCTTCAATCATTTTAGTTCGGAATAGATCCCTTGAAATAAAGTATCTGGCGGTCCTACCGCGTTCTCCGAACAATTCATCCAGATGAAGAATAGTGTCTCTTGCATTATCCATCTTATCATGAGACCTTTGTAGCTCTATGCACATTGAGCTCAATATGTACACTCTTGCTCTATGGTTGTCACAACACCAATACCAACGAGCTAGGCAAACTTCATCACCCTCGTCTGGTCTAGGAATGGGAGGACGACCAATTTCCAATACACAGTCAATGGATTCACTGCTAAGGACCATCCTAAGCATAGTGAGCCATTCTATGTAATTTGGACCGGTGAGAATCGTATTTTCCATTAACTTCGACAGTGGTTTGGGAGACATGGTTTTTGATTGAGACAGATAAAACAAAATGACTGCAGAAAATAAGCCAAACTTAATTAGATTATTGAACTAAACAAAAACCAAGTTTAAAATCAAGGACTTCGACTTATAACTTGGCTCCCACTACATTTTTCAAAATTTCACACTCCCACTGTGAAAAGACGGAAGTGATCGTTGATGAAAAAATTGTGGTGGGAATTGAGTTCTTTAATTAATATAATGGATGTCAACCCTTTAACGATATTTAGTCCATTACTTAATTAAAGTGATATCAAACATTAATCTATCAAATAGACGATTCAATCATATTTATCCCATAATCCACAAAAACCGCAACCCTTTAACGATTTATTGGTAATGTGGACTATCTGAGTTCATTCCCACTAACTCCTCATAATCTAACATTTGAATTTCACCTTGCAACCCTTTAACGATATTTGAGGTGAAATATGTCTCGATTAAGGCATCTAATGCACTTAATAAAATTCTAGAACTAAATCTTGATAAATGACCCCCACTTACTGGGAAGCTGCCACATATGGATTTAATCTTTGATCTTATCAAGTTTAGTGGAGGGAAAGGATGCCTAGCACCCCTTACTAACTTAGTATAATATTTATTTGGGAGAATTCATGTTCTAAACATTTAATTCGTCTCACCTTCCACATTTACCAAATTTATATAGCGCATATTGATAACACACATGCTTCATACAATTAATGAACATGCATCGAAAGCAATAATACAACACACAAGTCTATGGGCTTTTATCTAGAGAGCCCAAGTCAATGGGCCATCATAAATTTGAAAAAGAAAAGCCTAGCTAGTCTTCGTGGGCTCCAAGCTCCTCTTCTTTTGCATGATCTCCATCTTGAAAGGCCTATTCTATTTATATTTATTACAAGAGGTAATTTAAAACCTATACATAAATCTAGAAATAAAATAAAATGGGCTCAAACCGGCCCTTACAACCCATCAAAAGAAATACATAATCAAAAGAAGTAACCTAAGCCCATAGACATATGTCACCATCACATAATACATGCTCGCGATAAATAAAGCACATATGTTGGTGATTAATAAAAATTAATTAGTCCAACTTAATTAATTTCCACAATAAAATTCCAAATTTTATTTATTCATATGAAAATAATCCTATTTATGAGAATTCTTTATTTAAATAAATAACATAATAAATAAAATTCTCCAAGAGTTTATTAATTAATTATTTCATTCAAATAAAGATCAATAAAAACTATATTGGGCTTAATTTTATCAAAATTAAATTACCAACCATTGGCATATTCAAAATTAATTAATTAGGCCCAATAACTAATTTATTCAATTATCCACAATTTTAATCAAAACAATTTGGGCCCCTTTTTTAGTTAAATATGGGTCATCATCCTTTTGACCCACCCGGATAACTAAAATAGCCCAAACACCTATTCTATTAAAATTTGGACCTTAGGAAAATATAACCCGACCCATTAGGGCCCGAGTCACGAAAACCCGGGCCCTGAAACAGGTCCGTGCGCCCAGTGCACAGTTTAATCGTGCTTGGTCTGACCGGTGCCGTGAAACGGCACTGCATTGGGGACCCACCCAGTGTGCGCAACTTTTCGGCCCCCTATTGCGCGCATAGCGCCTACGCACACTTTTTACGTCGCGCTCGTCTCAAGGTTATACTTCTCCGATTCTCATAAAATGTATATGCCCAGATTCACAACTCATTAAAATACAACTTTCATGAAGAAACTACAGCGAGATTCAAAATATTTTCATATGAAAAATACGTTCAAAGCATGCCTCAAAAAACGCGGAAAAACAGTCAATCACATAAGCAATTAAACACAAAATTCAGATATTGGCTCTGATACCACTGTTGGGAATTATTCTAATAAAACGTAGCGGAAAGTAAATTTAATTCCCAAAGCCCGAAACATCTCTAATCCTCGTGTTTAATTGTGTATAGAAAATTACCGTTCTCGCGTATGTTGATTTCTGAACGTGATTCTTTTCTCTAACGCCGAATTTGCCAACATCTCTAATTCATCACACCGGAATCAAAAATGAAAAACTCCTCCTTTCTTCCTAGTCAAAGACGGCTAGAGAGAGAGAGAGAGAGGTGGGAGACTTTTTCTTGGAGAGAAAGTTATGTAAGTTGCCTTGTGTTATTTTTCACATTATGATATATTTATATCATTATGAAACAATAACACTAGCATGCAAGAGCCCTATTTGGGCGTCTATTTGGCCGCCCCTTAGTGGGCTCGAAAGCCTTCGGGCTTTCGTCTTGCTTGCTAATTAATTAATCAGATAATTTATTTATCCAATAAATAAATTGATAGTCCAATTAATTCAATTCCTAATTATTTTATCATTCAATTTCTCCAAGAAATTCATTAACTCATTAATTTAATTAATTAATTAAACTATCCAATAATTAATTAATTAATTACGGCATCCAATGCCGTGAATTTCTCTCAAGTCTTTTTCCCATGTTTTTCGTTTTGCACTTCCTTTAAGTGCGACTCTTTAGGTTAGTCTCAAAACGCAATTAGGAAGAATCCAAAGGGGTGTGAGTGACACCTAGCCAGTCTCGTGGCTCACAACGTAACCCAATTGAGAACGAATGAATAGGATCATTCCAAACCTTTACGCCGTGAATACCGTACGTGTATAAACCTTTTATTCTTATATCCCAATCAAGTAAGAGTCACAGTTTAAAGTCAAATTCATATAACTTGACCATATGCCTAAGCTCCTAATAATTCGAGGTATTTAAATGCTTTGGCCAAAGACTTTCATCATCACTTATTCATGATCGCATAGGATATTTTACTCATTCACTTATGAGAGAATAAATTCCATATTGCAAATCAGTTAACAATGCTACTTGCCCATCAAGTCATACTTCGAGGTCGATTCCACCAACAGGTGATTTGAATCTAACTACTCTAATGACAGACTTGATGTCACTAGTACATTTTCAACTCGATTTCTCAGGTCAGAGGTTCACACGTACCTATCACTACTTTTCAGTTTCATCATTGACTGTCAATGAGTGAATACCCATGTGATGAACTGATGCGAGCCGTGTTCGAACATATCAGTCCAACTCACACGTCTATGATATAAGTTCCCACTACCATTTCCATAGTGAACGACTGACACTTTCTCTATCGAAACTTACATCGTACAAGTCTTTATTCACCGTCGATGCCCAATCAATATTTCTTAGACTTGCGAACCCTTTTAGATGTCAAGGGTCAAACCATTCTAGTGCCTTTCCTCCTATCCCATTGGAGGTAGAAGGTTCGCCTTGTCATCAAGGACTTTACATTGTTTATTCACACCTTATAAATGCTTATAACAAATCAACAATCAACTGCTTTATATTAATAGAAAAAACATAGTTTAGTTACAATGTTTATGCCCTATAAATCTATCCTCTTTATGGAATTCGGGGCATATACTGTAATAGTTACTACCTGTTGGTTTCTAACCTAGGCATTTCATCAAACACTTGGTGATCAAGCAAATGCAAGCATAGCGGTCAAACATTGAATACATAGCTAAATGCAACATTAATCCAATAAAATATCATAATTGGCCTACCCAGGGCCTTAATCAAAAAAGATTTAGCTCATAGCAATGTTTAAAATAAAACCCAACGTCATAAATTTCATAAGAAAAATTAACCCTATTCTAAAAGAAAAGAGATAAAGACTCCCTAATCAAAGTTGAGATGTGGATTTTTTGTTGATTCCTCCTTCCTCTCTTAATTCCGGTCTCTTCAAGGGTGCCCTTATCCTCCAAAAGTCTCTCCAAGCAATCTCTCTCTTTATTTTGGGCCAAAGGGGTGTGGAGAGTACCAAAGCTTCTTGAAAAACGACCTAAAATTGTTATTTATAGTGCCTGGGTGCGCTTACGAATGCCGCGGCATTCGTCACTGCTTGAAACGCCACGACATTTGCCTATGTTTGGGTGTGCGCTGCTCCGTCCATTTTTGGTATCATTCGCATAATTTTCTTTACCAATGTTGGATGGAGCCGATTCAAGTTGCTGTAGAATCCTAAGACAAATATATACAACTCTCAAGTTGACATCTGATAAGAGGTGTTTTTACGTGTTTTTAAGACCGTAATTCTTATGATTTGGATTCACTTATTGCTTAAATCATGTCACATTTGCATTTAATAAGTGTGTTAAGTGAATACAGGTAATAAATGAGAATACATGAAGAAAAGGGAAGAAAAACGATGTACAAAACAAGTTCAAACATGTTTTTCAACACTTAGGCGGTTTATGCATCTCCTACCACATTCAACCTATAATTCTGTATATTTCGAGACCGAATTGGACAACATTTCCTTCTACAAAGTTGTAGATCTATATCTTAGCTTCAAATGGGAACTTGAATCATACAAATCGGAGGTCTATAGAGATAATTATGAAGGAAATACGGGTGTTGCGCCGAACAGAGAAGTATATGCGCCAGGACACGCCCTAGCGCCTTCCTAGTCACGCCTAGGCGTGGACAGTCCGAATCTTACTCCTTTTCAGCCTAAATTCCAGCTCTTTATGATGGGAAGGAATCACTTTTAGCCATAATTCAGCACATGTGTTGAGGGGGAGTGTCATAAGTGTGTTTCTTGGTAGATTTACTTTATGGAATTTTATACTACACACTTTAGAGTAATGGAGGACACAAGAGAGGAACAACACATGGGAGGAAGAAGAATCTACACCTATAAAGCTAATCATCTCTTGCATTCATTCTTCATCAAGAAAAAGAGGGGAGGAAGGAACCGATCCATTAGAGAGAAAGGAGAGGGAGAAGGATTCTTGGATTCATTATCATCATTGGAGAAAGAATATTCACTTGGAGTTCTATCATCATTTACTTAGAGGGAGTTTTTATAGTCTTTTCATTTTCATTCATGTCTATGAATATGTGTATTTACTCATTATTGTTTTTCATATTATCTATTATGAACTAATTTCATAAGATTAAGGCCATGTAAGGTCAAATTGAAATATATGCTTATAATAGATGATTGTTGAGGTTATACTTATATTGTTATGTGATGTGAATTGTGTTTTTGTTTATCTTGCATATACTTGATCACTATATGTTAGAATCTTATGCCTAGGTTAATATTTCGGGAGAAAATTGACTTAGGGTGCAAGAAATTCACATCATGACCCGCAACTAATGAGGAATTGCCCTAGACATAGGTAAAGATTCCCGGGTGAAGTCGTTTGATTCAAATCGAGTGAACTCTAGTACATTAATGCATGTTTAGTTGTTAGATTTCCGGATAGGGATATTTGGGAAATCACGATCTAAGTATAGGAGTTTATACGCGAGACATCGGTTATTCTCTACCATAGGAGTTTTCACCATAACAATATAAGTGTAATCCTTCAACAATAAACTCTATAAGTATATTTGATCAATTTGGACCTAGCATGTGCCTTAGTCTCTCTTTACATATTTGTTTAAAAATCATTTGTGCAACCTTGTTCTTATTGTACGCATTTTACATTCAATTTACTTTAATTGTATTTGTTCTTTATCGTTATAAAGTCTTGAACTAGAATTCAAGTCCTTGTGGTTCGACAATCCGGACTTCTCATCCACCTTTATTACTACACACGACTAGTGCACTTGCTATTATAGCACGTTAGCTTTTAGCGTGTCAAGTTTTTGGCGCAGTTGCCGGGGACTTGTTCATTTTAGTTTTTGATTTTTCGTTTAAATTTTCATAATTCTTAGTTCTTCGTTTATTTCTAACCTTTCTTTTATTTTATTATTCTAATTTTGGTTTTTTTTTTTTTTTTGTGTTTAATTGTTAGGTGTAATTTGTGGTGCATAGCCCGCTCTTCTAACGAGCCTCTATACAATTTTGAGCAGGAGATAGAGCGTGTTCTTCGATCTAGTAGACGCGCTCGAGAAATGGCCGACAATCTAAATCCAATTGGGAATTTTTCGGACATAAATCTCCCGAAAAACAGGGAATGGTTACAAAATCTATTCCAAGCTATGCAACCGGCACCTCCTCAAAGACTTCCATCGGTCCGGGAAAGTCTACCTCCAAGGGTCCACACTATACCCGGGGCCGTAGTCTTTCCAAATTTCTTTGCACCAAATTATCACATTCCGTCACACATCTTTAGCATGGTGCAAAGCGAACCCTTCTATGGAGAGCCCCATGAATCACCTCATGAGCATTTGGAGACTTTAGACGATACTCTCATGACTACCCAATTTCATCCACGGGATCTCGATGCAATTCGTCTAAGAGTCTTCCACTTCTCATTAAAGGAAAGGGCGACCATGTGGTACAAATCTCTACCACCCCAATCCATCACAACATGGGGACAATTGGTCGATGCCTTTTTGAGCAAATTTTTTCCACCTTCTAAAATCAACGAGCTAAGGAGCACTATTAAAGAATTTAAGCAAGGGAATCATGAGTCCTTGGCCGAGGCATGGGCTAGATATAAAAACATGCTCCGAAAATGCCCGGATCACAACCTAAGATTGAGTGAGCAAGTATTACGATTCCATGATGGAGTTCGTTCGCGCATCCGAAATAGGCTCAATGTCGGCGCCGGTGGTGATCTCCTTGGGCTCGATTGCCAAAGTGTGTGGGACAAGATTGAGCAATTAGCTCGAGAAGATGAACTCTATCCCGATGATGAAGAAGTCACACCCACTAAAAAGATTGCTTGTGTTCAAGAGTTGGGCGAAGAAATTGCTTTGGAAACAATGGTTGGCAATGTAAACTATGTCGGAAATGCTAATCGACCTCAATTGAACTTCCATGTGCCCGAAAATTTTCCAAGGAGGCCCAATCCGGCACAAAATGCCCATGCCGGCATCTATCAAGCACCAAGGCCCCCATTCAACAATAACCAAGCTCAAAGGCAAGGTAATCCTCATATACAAAGCCAAGTAAGACCTCTTACAACCGATGAGCGTCTCGATGAACAAATAAAGAAATCGGATTCAGCAATCAACGAACTCTGTACTATGATGAAGGATTTAATGATGGAGATGAAGGATATGAAAACACAAATGGGTCAATTATCCTCCGCCATAAGCGGGAGAGCCCCGGGAACTCTACCAAGTGACACGGAAAAGAATCCGAAGGAGCAATGCCATGCCATTACCTTAAGAAGTGGCAAACATGAAGCAAATGATGTTGTTCGCACATGCGCGCCCGAGCGCCCAGATTACCACGCCCAGGCGCCGGAACCAACCCACAGTGAACAAGTGCTTCGCACTTTCGAGTCCCGGCGCCCCAGCGCCGAATGTGGCGCCCAGGCGCCCAACACATCACATCAGGAGAATTCGTTTCGCACTGATGCGCCCGAGCGTCTGTGGAGTCCCGCCCAGGCGCCCGAGTCACAGCGCCCTGGTGCCAATTTCCGCGCCCAGGCGCCACCTCCTGAATCCTCCACCACGGGCCCTTCAACTCCAACGCATCCTCCCATCGAGGTCCGTCTGCCATTTCCAAATGCACATAGAAAGAAAAAAAAGGAGATGGATCCAAGTTTCTTTCGGATCTTAGCAATTCTTCGTGAGGTTAGAATTAATATTCCTTTTATAGACGCAATTTTACAAATGCCAAATTACGTGAAATTTTTCAAGGATATTTTATCTAACAAACAAAAGTGGGAGGAAAACGAAACGGTATGCCTAACCGAGGAATGCTCCGCCGTATTGCTTAATAAATTACCAATGAAACTTGAAGATCCTGGGAGTCTCACTATTCCTTGCACGATTGGGCCATTATCCTTCGAAAAAGTTTTATGTGACTCTGGAGCTAGCATCAACCTCCTTCTGTACTCTCTTTTCAAAAAGTTGGGCCTTGGTAATCCAAAGCCGATGTCAATGAGCCTCCAACTTGCCGATAGATCAATCAAGAGACCACGGGGAATAATCGAAGATGTAATCGTTCAAGTCGACAAGTTCTACTTCCCGGTTGACTTTGTGGTTCTTGATATGGAGGAAGATGTTGAGGTACCCCTGATCCTAGGAAGACCATTCCTAGCCACTGGTAAGGCGGTAATCGATATTGCCAATGGTAAGCTAACCTTAAATGTGGGAGATGAAAAGGTCACCTTTGATGTTTTTAAAGTGCTTAAACACCCATGTGATCCTGACTCATGTTTACGCATCGATGTATTTGATATGTTGATTGATGAGACTTTTCAGGCACAAATGGTAGACGATCCATTGGAGACATGTCTTTCCAAATCTATGGATGTCGATTCAGCGAGTGAAGAACAATTGGAAACCATGTTTAGCGTAGAGAAGCCACCTCTTTACCACGTCATTGGAGCTAAAAAATTAGAAAGATCACTCTTGGCTCCTCCTCGCCCTTCTATCGAAGAGGCCCCTATTCTTGAGCTTAAACCATTACCATTACATTTGAAATATGTATTTTTAAATGATAATGAGACTCTACCTTTAATTGTCTCATCTTCTTTGACAGGAGAACAGGAGGAGCAACTCATGAGAGTATTGAAGGCCAACAAAAAAGCCTTCGGGTGGAAAATTGAGGACATAAAAGGCATAAGTCCAGCGGTGTGCATGCACAAAATACTCATGGAGGAGTCCGCAAAACCTACACGCCAACCACAAAGACGGTCAAATCCACAAATACAAGAGGTGGTAAAGAAAGAGGTTATAAAACTACTCGATGCAGGTATAATATATCCTATCTCTGATAGTGCATGGGTAAGCCCGACTCAAGTAGTACCCAAGAAGGGCGGAATAACTGTGATAGAAAATGCGAACAATGAATTAATCCCTACTCGAATGCTTACCGGGTGGCGTGTGTGTATAGATTATCGCAAGTTAAATGATGCGACTCGTAAGGACCATTTTCCCCTCCCATTCATTGACCAAATGCTTGAAAGGTTAGCCGGACATGATTTTTATTGTTTTCTAGATGGGTATTCCGGCTATAACCAAATTGCCATAGCACCCGAGGACCAAGAGAAAACAACTTTCACTTGTCCCTATGGCACGTTCGCTTATAGGCGGATGCCGTTTGGATTATGCAATGCCCCGGCCACATTTCAACGATGTATGATGGCGATCTTTCATGACATGGTTGAAGAATTCCTTGAGATTTTTATGGATGATTTTTCTGTTTTTGGAACCTCATTTAACACATGTCTTGATCATTTGGACCGTGTTCTAAAACGTTGTGAGGAAACAAATCTTGTTTTGAATTGGGAAAAATGTCATTTTATGGTCCGGGAAGGGATTGTACTAGGTCACAAAATCTCCCAAAAAGGGATTGAAGTGGACCAAGCCAAGATTGAGGTAATAGAAAAGCTTCCTCCACCTACATCGGTGAAAGCCGTGAGGAGCTTTCTTGGTCATGCCGGCTTCTATAGGCGATTTATCAAAGATTTTTCCAAAATTGCAAAGCCGTTATCTAACTTGCTTGTCAAAGATGCACCATTCAATTTTGATTCCCTTTGTTTACAGGCCTTCATGACTCTTAAGGAGCTATTGATATCCGCTCCCATCATGGCACCTCCCGACTGGAGTTTGCCCTTCGAATTGATGTGTGATGCTAGTGACACCGCGGTGGGTGCGGTCCTTGGCCAAAGGAAGGATAAGGTATTTCAAACCATCTACTATGCTAGTAAGACTTTAAATGATGCACAAATGAATTACGCAACCACGGAAAAAGAATTACTAGCCATAGTATTTGCATTTGACAAGTTCCATGCTTATCTCATTTTGAATAAAGTAATTGTGTACACCGATCACTCCGCATTAAAATACTTACTTGCCAAAAAGGATGCAAAACCTAGACTCATTAGGTGGATTTTACTTCTTCAAGAATTTGATGTAGAAATTAAGGATAAGAAAGGAGTAGAAAATGTTGTTGCCGACCACTTGTCTAGGATAGAGGCTCCTACCTCCGAGTGCGTGTATGATAAACCTATTTGTGAGGAGTTTCCCGATGAGCACTTGTATGCTATACACAATAATGACGATCCTTGGTATGCCAAGTATGCAAATTATCTTGTCACGGGAGTTCTTCCTCCGGATATCACTTATCATCAAAAGAAGAAATTCCTATTTGATGTGAAGCGATATTTGTGGGACGAACCATATCTATTTAAGATTTGTGCAGATGGCCTCATTCGACGATGTATCCCTGAGGAGGAAACAGCATCAATTCTCATCCATTGTCATGATCTGTCGGTAGGTGGTCACTTTGGACCTTCTAAAACAGTGGCTAAAGTGCTTCAATCAAGTTTCTTTTGGCCTACTCTTTCTAAAGATGCATTTTTGTATGTTCAATCTTGTGATAGGTGTCAACGAACAGGTAACATTTGATGTGTGGGGTATTGATTTTATGGGACCTTTCCCTAGTTCTTGTTCTAATAAGTATATTCTTGTTGCGGTCGACTATGTCTCCAAATGGGTCGAAGCCGAGGCTTTACCAACTAACGATGCTCGGGTGGTTACTCGATTTTTAAGAAACAGGATTTTCACTCGTTTTGGAACTCCTAGAGCTATCGTTAGTGACGGGGGCACCCATTTTTGCAACAAACAATTCGAACACTTATTGAACAAGTACGGGGCACGGCATAAAATCTCAACCCCATATCATCCCCAAACGAGTGGTCAAGTGGAGATGTCAAATCGGGAGATTAAACGCATTCTTGAAAAAACGGTTAACGCATCTAGAAAAGATTGGTCCCTTAAACTAGATGACGCCTTGTGGGCATATAGAACCGCGTTTAAAACTCCGATTGGCATGTCCCCATATCGCCTTGTCTTTGGAAAAGCATGTCACTTGCCGGTTGAGCTCGAACATCGCGCTTTTTGGGCTATTAAATTTCTAAATTTTGATTCCCAACTCGTAGGTACCAAGCGTTTACTCCAATTGCACGAACTTCAGGAATGGCGCCATCAAGCGTATGAGAATGCCAAGCTTTACAAGGAGCGAACGAAAACTTGGCATGATAAGCGTATCATTCCTCGGGAATTTCACGAAGGAGACAAAGTGTTACTATACAATTCTCGCCTTCGACTTTTTCCCAGGAAACTCAAGTCAAAATGGTCGGGACCGTTTGTTATATCTCGTGTTTATGCCTCCGGTGCTACTGAACTTATAACGGAAAATGGACGGACCTTCATGACAAACGCCCAAAGGTTAAAGCATTACATTGGAATTGACGGGTCAAGGGATAAAGTGACCATACCCCTCCGGGATCCTTAGCAACTTTTTGTCTCACGTCGAGCTACCGACTCTAAACTAGCGCTTCTTGGGAGGCAACCCAAGTTCCTTCTTTTCTCATGCTTTTTTGTTTGGTTTGCTTCGTTTTATTTTGATTACTCTTGCTTAATCTTTGTTAGTTGTGTTAATTTTAGTGTGAATTGTTATTTTTCCTTTTGTTTACAGGAAATGGAATGAAATTTGCAACACAGCAACATCCACGCCTAGGCGCCATGTCTCCCGCGCCCGGGCACCTCTTTCTTCAGTACAGGACCTGCTTCGCATTTCCGCGCCCAGGCGTACGATACTACACGCCCCGGCGCCTAATCATAGGCGCCCAGGCGTCAAAATCCTATGCCGGGGCGCCACGAGAGCTATTTTTGTCCAATTCCTTTCGCATTCCCGCGCCCAAGCGTGCCCCATATCGCGCCCAGGCGCCAAGCCCACGACACTAAGGCGTCCCCCTTACACGCTCAGGCGCGGCGTAAAACTCAAACTCTTCAATTGATTCGCATTGAGGCGCCTAGGCGCCGATATACGCGCGCCCGGGCGCCGCGCAGGTATAAACTTAACCTTGGCTGAAAAATTAGATCTATTTCTCAAATTTCTCTCTCTCTCTTCCAACTGCCGAGCAACAACCATCAAATCTCCACCTTAAAGATGCCATTGGACCTGCCCGAACCACCATCTTCCACCACTCGCCGTCGAATTTGCCGCCGTAAAACTGCAATGTCCGTTTTCTCCCGATCAAAAGGTGAGTGAATAGCTGCGTTCTTGCTCATTTCCGATTATTCAATCAGTATAAAGTATTCTTTCATCAGTGTTTTCGTTTCGGGCCTGAAATTGTTGCTTAATCTTGGTGAATATTCAATTGTGGGGAAATTTTCGGGATTTACAGATTTGGAGGATTGTTTGTGCACAATTTCAGTTTTGAAATACAGAATCATCGGGCTGTGTTATGAATTTGGGAATTACAGATTTGAATTTACATTTGTGATTATAGTTCCGTTTTGGTGTGGAAATTAATTTTACATTTCAAGGTTTGGGGTGATTTCTGGTTGATTGTTGTGTGGGTTGCTGTTTTCGGGGGAGTAATCGGGAATTTGGTATATCGATTAAACGTCATTACTCTGCCAAAATTTCTACAAAAAAAATGCCGAAGCACACTTCCAAACAATCCAAAAGTAAAAAGAAAGTGGGAGAAGGGTCATCTAACGACCCTGAACTACCCATTGATTCGACTATTCCGACCCTTGACCCTCGATTCTCTGATCCGGAGGTCCAAATAATCTGTCAATGCCTCCACCATCGAAATATCATTAAGGAGAAGTACTTAGTTACACAGGGACAGCCTTCGGTGCGGAACTTGGTTGAGTTTCATCACTTGCAATATTTTTGTCATAAGCCCGAGATTATTTGGGTCCCTTTGGTTCAGGAATTCTTTGGTGCGGGGGCATTTCATGAACTTACAGCCTCGAGATATAGTGAGCCTGAGCACACGGTTCGCCATACCACGGTGTCATATGATGTCGGAAAGATTCGGGAGATTATAGGTACTCCTAAGCCTCAACAGTGTGAATACACTACTCTTTATCACGGGGGACACCTACAAATTGATATGGATGAGTTAATGAGGGTCATAGCAAAGGAAGGTGAGATTTGGCCATCGGGCCAGGCCTATCTCCCCCGTCGAGCTTTACTTCCGGAGGCCACCTTTTGGCTTGAATTTATACGGTTCAATCTCATTCCTAGCACTAATAAGTCAGAAGCTAATAAACAAAGGGCCGCTCTCATTTTTTCTATCATGACTCGCAAAACTATTGACTTCTCAAAGTTGATCTTTGATTCTTTATTAGACCAGTTGAAGAAGTTCAAAAATGAGTTTGCTTGGGTAGTTGATCAGACGACACAACAGAGGATGGGAGTAGAGTCGACAAAGAAGAATCCTCTGATTTTTCCCTCCCTTATCACTGCTCTCTGTAACAAGCATAGAATTCAAGTTTCCCTCTAGAGCGACCCGAGCCACCTGGTTCATCCATCACTATGCTTGCCGCTACGCCACACGCTCCGCCTCCTCCTAAGCGTTCTCGTCCACCTTCATCTGCTCATGGTGCAGAATCAAGCCACACTACATCATTTGATATGGATGCCCTTCGGCAGCTATTAAGGATAGAGATGCATACCATGATGAATGAAGGTTGTTCTTACGTTAGACAATTATTTATGGAGCAGGATGCATTTATAGGTCGGGGACCTTTCGACTACTCTTCGCCGCCTACTTTTTCGCATTCTTATACACCTCCGCAAGATGATATGCCCGATGTAGGTGCAGGTGCTTTAGTTGTTCGGGTTGATTCTCCTGAGCATGTCGATGGTTCCGATGATTTGCTTAACGATGACCATATTTTAGGAGATGATGAGCCTGTTGAGGGTGGAGGGGATCATGATGATGTGGACGCCATGTTTGACGATTAGTCCCGTGTTATTTTCATTTTCTGAATTTTTATTTTTTTTTATCTTAGATGTTTATTTGTGGTCTGTTTTTGAATTTTGATTAACCTTTGGAATTATGTTTTTTTTTATTATTGATGGATTTTATTTTGTTTTTTTTTTCTTCTTTGTGTTGTGGAAAATATGCTATGCTTAACCGGATCATATGGATAGCACATGTTGATTTTGTTGTAGGATTCTCTTTCAACTAAGTCGCGGTTGCTCAACTTGGGACAGAATATCCTCAAGAGAACTCGGGTTTGCTTTTCAGCACCCCTTATGGTGAAGTGTTCTCTTACTCAAATTTTTCTCCAACATTGGGGACAATGTTTGTTTTAAGTTTGGGGGTCCATTCATGATCTATATATTTCTGTCTAGGTTTGGGGGTGTCGTATAGTGTGAAATATTTTTTTTAGCATATATATATACATATATATATATATATATATTTATATATATAAAAAAAATCTAGTCCTTCCAATTGATGCATTGAAATTGATTGACTTGGAAAAATGGCATGATCTCTTGAAATAATTTGAATTTAATGGAATATATATCTTTGAAATTGCTCGTGGAGACACTAGACTAGGATTGATTTCCTTAGATGATTCACAATGCACATAAATCGAGGGTAGAGGAGTTGAGAGGATAACCATTTTGAGACACTTAAGGAATTTTTCCCGGAAATATTAACTTAGATTTCTCGTAAGGTTATAAGTTGAGTAGTAATTTTATATGCTAAACAATAAAGTGAAAAGGTTGAATTTTGGTATGACCAAAAGTGGTTAGGCTAATACGTACTGGAGGTGAAAAGTTTCATGCCTATATACTATACTATTATGCTAATTTGAGCTAAGCTCAAGCCAAAAAGAAGTGAATTGTTTAAAAGATCTCGTTTTATTTTGTGGCCTTTGACACTCGAGTAATTAAATCCTTAGGAGTGTCTCTACACTTAATGCCCCAAAACTATCTAGTTTGGGAGTCATTGATCTAAAGCTTGTTACATGGGTGTCATAGAAAGTCTAATGGAATAAAACATTGCACATGATCTAGCCTTAATGAATTTAATGGAAGTTTCATACGAATTGAAAGTTGAATGTTGAGATAATGAAATTTAAATAGCTATGAGATTTTCTATAATTCTTGTGCTTTATGTTTGATCAAAAGTTTATAGATATGGGATTAATGTCCAAAATTTGGTAAGGATGCCTTTCGACTATAATACCTTAGATTTATTTTTCACTACACCCTAGGGAGTCTTTTCAAGTATTGGTGTCACATGAGCAAAAGTAGTTGATATGTATATATATTTGTGAACTTTAAAAGGTTGATTTTATGCCATTCATTCTTGTTGATCATGATGAGGTGTATTGATTTGGTTGGATAAATTTTGTTAGATTTTGTGGGTATATCGCATGCAAACCCTCACGAGACTATAACTCGTCCTTTGAAGTAACTCAAAGGTTTAAAGGCTTGTTGCACCCGCTAAGTGCACTCGTTTACTCCACGAAAGTGAGTTAGTTAGTTGTTTTGTTTTCTCCCATTGAATGATGTTGATCTTGCCATACAGCTCTTATTGCTCGAGGTCGAGCAATTGATAAGTTTGGGGGTGTTGATAAGAGGTGTTTTTACGTGTTTTTAAGACCGTAATTCTTATGATTTGGATTCACTTATTGCTTAAATCATGTCACATTTGCATTTAATAAGTGTGTTAAGTGAATACAGGTAATAAATGAGAATACATGAAGAAAAGGGAAGAAAAACGATGTACAAAACAAGTTCAAACATGTTTTTCAACACTTAGGCGGTTTATGCATCTCCTACCACATTCGAGCGATAATTCTGTATATTTCGAGATCGAATTGGACAACATTTCCTTCTATAAAGTTGTAGATCTATGTCTTAGCTTCAAATGGGAACTTGAATCATACAAATCGGAGGTCTATAGAGATAATTATGAAGGAAATACGGTTGTTGCGCCGAACAGAGAAGTATATGCGCCAGGACACGCCCTAGCGCCTTCCTAGTCACGCCTAGGCGTGGACAGTCCGAATCTTACTCCTTTTCAGCCTAAATTCCAGCTCTTTATGATGGGAAGGAATCACTTTTAGCCATAATTCAGCACATGTGTTGAGGGGGAGTGTCATAAGTGTGTTTCTTGGTAGATTTACTTTATGGAATTTTATACTACACACTTTAGAGTAATGGAGGACACAAGAGAGGAACAACACATGGGAGCAAGAAGAATCTACACCTATAAAGCTAATCATCTCTTGCATTCATTCTTCATCAAGAAAAAGAGGGGAGGAAGGAACCGATCCATTAGAGAGAAAGGAGAGGGAGAAGGATTCTTGGATTCATTATCATCATTGGAGAAAGAATATTCACTTGGAGTTCTATCATCATTTACTTAGAGGGAGTTTTTATAGTCTTTTCATTTTCATTCATGTCTATGAATATGTGTATTTACTCATTATTGTTTTTCATATTATCTATTATGAACTAATTTCATAAGACTAAGGCCATGTAAGGTCAAATTGAAATATATGCTTATAATAGATGATTGTTGAGATTATACTTATATTGTTATGTGATGTGAATTGTGTTTTTGTTTATCTTGCATATACTTCATCACTATATGTTAGAATCTTATGCCTAGGTTAATATTTCGGGAGAAAATTGACTTAGGGTGCAAGAAATTCACATCATGACCCGCAACTAATGAGGAATTGCCCTAGACATAGGTAAAGATTCCCGGGTGAAGTCGTTCGATTCAAATCGAGTGAACTCTAGTACATTAATGCATGTTTAGTGGTTAGATTTCCGGATAGGGATATTTGGGAAATCACGATCTAAGTATAGGAGTTTATACGCGAGACATCGGTTATTCTCTACCATAGGAGTTTTCACCATAACAATATAAGTGTAATCCTTCATCAAGAAACTCTATAAGTATATTTGATCAATTTGGACCTAGCATGTGCCTTAGTCTCTCTTTACATATTTGTTTAAAAATCATTTGTGCAACCTTGTTCTTATTGTATGCATTTTACATTCAATTTACTTTAATTGTATTTGTTCTTTATCGTTATAAAATCTTGAACTAGAATTCAAGTCCTTGTGGTTCGACAATCCGGACTTCTCATCCACTTTTATTACTACACACGACTAGTGCACTTGCTATTATAGCACGTTAGCTTTTAGCGTGTCAACACCAAGGACTATATCAAACGTTAAAGATGTCAAAAATCTCTCACAAGTCGTTGAATGAGAAAACGACATCATAAGATGTCTCTTTCGATGACCTTTTCACTTCCTTCCCTACGTATCTGATCTTTGTCTTCAACATAAGAAATGTATCTTTGCCTCTTATCTTCCCATTAGTATACTAAGCGTATAGTTTAGACTTTGGTAGAGAAATATATTGCATAAACTCTAGCACTGCATAACTAAAGCCTCTCAAATGTTGTTGCGTTTTACCTTGTATTGTATCTTTACGCATGATTTACCTTCAATCCTTGTTCTTTTCCTCCAAATATAACGTTATTCTAGAAAATATAAGAAAACAAGAGTCAAAGCATCATATGTGATCAGACTATCAAGGAAGCAATCGAAACTAAGTCGATAAACAGGGGAAAACTCATGTAAAAATAACATATGTCATTGAATTTATTCCCTTCATTACTAAGTAAAGTTATTTATAAAATCATGCATTATTTTCAAATATTCAGTGACGTGATGGACAGACTCTATTTGAGCGCTCCTATCACATCTGTTAGGAAATTTCATGTTGGACATTTTGATGATGACAATTACGATTCTATGTTAGACCCCAAAATATGTAAGTTTGATGTTATTAGAAATCATGTATAAGCTTTGAGCGTTAGATTTGTAATAGGCTTTATTGTTAGGATTATGCCCCCAGATGCTATAGAGGATAGAATGTCTAAGGCATATATCTTGTATTGAACTTAAACTCTTCTTAAATAAAAGGCATTATTGAGTTTTCACTTCATTCTTATCTACATTTATAAGTTGTGTAAAACGTTTTGTCCTTGTTTTTAATGCGATCCCTCTACTTCCTATAGGATAGGAAGATTGGCACTAGAGAGATCGATCTTGATTACTAAAATAAGTTCGCAAGTAATATGAAGTCTTTAATGGACAAATAAAGACTTCAAATACTCGTACAATCTTAGCTCTGACATGGGAGTGCCTGTCTGGTATTATGGGATGATAGGAGATTAAGACTGTAGACACGTCAGTGGAACTGATATGTTCGAACACGACTCACATCGGTTCTGTCACATGGGTTTTCACTCTGTGACTGTCAATGACAGAACTGATTATGCGTACTAGGTATATGTGAACCTTTGACCTGAAGTATCAGGCTAAAGATGCTCTTATGACGTCAAGTCTTTCACTAGAGTAGTTAGACCCAATTCACCCTTTGGTCGGGTCAACCTCGAAATGCGGACTTGATGGGCAAGTGGTAATCTTAGCAGATATCTAATATGGGATTTGTTCTCTCATAAGTGAATGAGTATGTACCTTATGTAATTATAGATAAATAGAAATCAAAGTCTTTGACCAAAGCAAACGAGACGATTGTGCTTGGCACTAAATCGATCTCAACGATCTCGTATTTATTATGATTTATACATATGGTCAAACCAAGTGAGTTTGACATAACCATGACTCTCACTTGACCAAGGAACGTGAGCAAGGTGTTTATACATATACGGTATTTACGATTGGAAGGTTTCAGAATGATCCCATCATTCGTTTTAGTTTGGGTTACGAAGTGGGCCACGTGACTGGCTAGGTGTTACCCACTTCCTTTGATTTATGCTCATTGCCAAACGAAACGAACCTAAAGAGTCGCGCTAAAGGATTGACAACGAAAAATGAAGAAAAGGAATTTCTATTATTTCTTCTAGGAGTTTTAATTTATTGGATAAATAAAATAATTAATTATTTATTAGATGAAATAATTAATTATAATGATAAGATTAATTATTAATTAATTTTCTGGTGAAATATATTAATGAATTAATTTATCTAATTAATTTGGTAATTTAATTAATTAATTTATTTATTGGATACAATAAATTATTAATTGAAATAAGAAATTAATTAAACAAAACAAATCCCGCGGCTAAATAAGGAGTCCAATTGGATGCCTACTAGGTCTCAATGTGGCGTCTTTGAGAGGCCACATATTAGGGCTCTTTTGTTTTGACTTGTTGAGGTATATAAGGATTCTTTGACTTAGAACAAGAAGAAGGGGAATACACAACTCTCATAACTCTAAAAAAAAAAAGAAAAATACTCCTCCCCTCCTCTATACCAAGCCGTCGACCATAGAGAAAGCAGAAAGGGGATTTTTCGTTTGTTGATCCGTGCGTGACGATTTAGAGACGACGTATTTTTGTTTTTCAGATCAAGTTCGAGTTTGAAGAATCAAACTAAAGGATTGAAGATTTGGAAGCTTCAATATTTCGAGTTTGGAGAAGAAGAAGTTTTTCTTTATCATCATATTCATATTAACGATTAAGTTTTATTCGTTATACATTTTTATATTCAATTATGCGAATTAGAGTACCAATTGGGTTTTCGTTTTTATTTTTTGAACTCCCTACCGCTGCATTTATGCTTTTTCGAACAAAACCCAACAGTGGTATCAGAGCCAATCTCTGATTTGCATATTTGATCTTGTTTACATGATTTAAGAATTACATGTTATGTGTGTTTGAAGCATGTTTTTATGTTTTTCTTAAATCTGGGTTTTATGGTTTTTTGCCTAATTTTTTTATTTTTAGTTTTTGTATATCTGGGGATATTTGATGATATTGAAAATTAAAAAATACCGAGGAAAAACGGGGATTGAAAGCCCCGAGAAAAATGCGCACAGCAGCGCGAGCGCACTGTTTAGCGCAGTCGGCCGGCCCTGCCCAGTTACAGATTCGGGTCGTAAAACGCGCTATGTTTGGGTCGAAATTATTTTTTGAATTTTGGGTGATTTTAATTAATTGGGTGGATCAAAAAGATGATGACGCGAATAATTTAAATCAAGCCCAATTGAAAATTATCCGATTTTGATTTGTTAATTAGTTTGGACTTAATCTAACTAAATCTAAATGGGCCAATTAGATTGGTGATTTGGACTTAAATTAAATTTAGCCAAATAAGAAATTAATAAACGTGAATGATGTTCTAATTAATTATTTTGAGACCAATTAAATTGAATCCAAGTGGACCAAAAGGATGGTGACTTGGGTTTGATGAAATCGAGCCCAATGAGATTAATTGGAATATAATATTTAATTAGAACTAATTAATTATTATTCTTGGAGATTAATAATTGATTTATGGATTAAATATTATTATTTTTTTCCTCGACTTGGAAATTACTTCAATTTGAATAAGGAATATAAATTATTTTTCTTAGAGAATAATAATTATTCTTTGATCAAATAAAAGTATGTCCAATTTTTGATGGCTTTAAATCATAATAAAATAAAATATAGAATTCCATATTTTATGTGTTCATATTATTTTAATTAAAGGTAGGTGCACTTAATCCTTAATTTCGTACATCTAAGTCATCTAGCCGAACTAGAATGATTTTAATTGAAATAGTGAATATGTGAAATCATAAAGAATTTTATGAAGGACTTTTTATTTGGACTAAAATTTTAATAATCAACATGAGTGATTTAAATGTTGCGAGCATGTATTAATTGATGCGAGCATATCTTATGTGATTAAAACACTAATCATGGACTTAGGATTATATTTATTACCTTTAATTTTATGGGTTATCAAATTTGAAGCTAATTATTATATTCTTAGAAATAATGCATGAGTTGTTTTAGGAATCGAGATAAAATAGTTCAAAGTTGATAAAGTCAAAATGGCCCATGAATGTTTAATAGGTTTAATCTATGCGTTTTGTGATGGCCCATTGGCTCGGGCCCTCTAGTAAAAGTCCATGATCAAGTGATGAATTTATTTATTCATTTATTTAAATTCTATGTTTATTTATATTGAAAGGCATGATTATTAGTAGTATTTTTATCATTTTATGCATGATCAATATAGAAGAAAGCGCTATATAAATTGAATGATGTGCAAAGTGAGACCAAAATCTTTTGACGAATTAAATTCTCCCAAATAAATTATACCGAGTTAGAAAAGCATGTTTGGCATCCTCACCCTCCACTAAGCTTTCTAAAATTAGAATTACTATAAATGTGTAATGCTTCCCAGTTATGGGGGTTATAAATTTAGAAATAATTTGAAATTTTATAAAGTGCATGCAAATGCCTTAAGCGAAACATATTTCACCTTAGAAACCAGTTCGGTTGCAAGGTGAAATTCAAATGCTAGATTGTAGGAGTTAGTGGGATAAACTCAGGTAGTCCAAGAACCTAGAAATTGAATGGGTTGCGATTTGGTGAACTATGGAGAAACGTATTGAAACATTTATTGGACAAATTAATATTAGATATCACTTCAAATAATTAATGGGCCAGAAATCGGTTAGGTTGCAAACTATTTAATTAATTGAGGACCTCAATACCTGCTGTGGAATCGATGCCAATGATGATTCCCAATTTTCACATGTAGAGCTCTGTGGAAAGCGTAGTCGAACTGCACGATATGAGATATCGAAATAGATCTTCGGAGCCAAGATGAAAGAAAGTGAGAAGGTTGGTGATCATGTCCTCAAAATGATTTCGGGGATCGAGAAATTGGAAGCTCTCGAATTCACCATGAATGCCACCCTTCAAACTGACTTAATCTTGCAGTCTCTTCCTGATTCCTTCTCCCAATTTGTGGTTAACTTTAACTGCAATGAGATAGAGTGCAATTTAGTTCGGCTAATGAACAAGTTGGTTACTGCACAATGTCAAATGAAACCAAAGGGAAAGGAAACTGCCTTGGTCATCTCTTCTTGACCCAAAAAGTCTAAGAAGAAGAACAACAAGAAAAAGTCTGGTGAGCTTGGAGCTCAAGGGGGTACCAAGAAGGGTAAGGGAAAGGCTCAAAGGTTTTACAAGAGCAAAGGACCTAAGAAAATGGATAGATGTCTCGAGTGCAGTGAGCTTGGCCACTGGAAGAGAAACTGTCCCAAATTAGGCAAAGGCACACAATGTATGGAACTATTAGTTTTCGAAACTAACTGTTCTATAACCGTATTTTCTACTTCGTGGATTCTGGACTTAGGGGCTGGTGCCCATGTTTGTTGTTCGGATCAGGATCTACAGAGAAGTAGAAAGCTGGGCCGAGAAGAAGTGATGATCAAAGTAGGCAGCGGGGAAAGCGTCACAGCTACTAGGATCAAATCTACTTCTCTTTATTTTAATTCTGGACATTTATTGTTTTTTGATAATGTTTTGGTTTTGCCCAATGGGCTTAAGAACATTGTATCTATTCCTATCTTAGTTAAGATTGGATATACATTTTGTTTTTCTAAATTAAATTGCGCCATTTATTATGGAAATAAATTAGTTGGCAATGCATGTTTAGTTAATGATTTGTATTATTTAAATGTCCGTAATTCATCTGATATTAATGTTGTAACACGTAAATGTGGTAGGCAAGAAACTAACTTAAGACTCAAGTGACATCTTAGACTAGGCCCTGCCGGGGAGCACAAGATCCATAAAATGGAAAAAGATGGGCTTTTAAGCTCACTAAGGTCGGACCCTATTCCTACTTGTGAATCATGTCTCTTAGGCAAGATGGCTAGATCCCCCTTCATAGGGATTTTTGAAAGGGCTACACAAGTCTTAGGATTAGTGCATACCGACGTCTATGGACCATTTGGAGAAATGACTCGTGGAGGTTTCTACTACTTCATCACTTTCACTGACAACCATTCAAGATTTGGTCTAGTGTATCTAATGAAGCAAAAGTCTGAATCCTTTGAAAGATTCAAAGAGTTCAAGGCCTTAGTAGAAAATCAAACTGGGTAAAATATAAAAACTCTACGATCGGATCGTAGAGGAGAATATATGAGTGCCGAGTTTGATGAATTCCTAAGACAACAAGGAATAAAGTTACAACTAACACCACCAGGAACTCCTCAACTGAATGGAGTAGCTGAGCGAAGGAATCAAACACTGTTGGACATGGTTCGTTACATGCTTAGTTACACTGATTTACCCATTTCGTTGTGAGGATACGCGCTCCTTAACGCTGCTCATGTTTTGAACAGATGTTCCTCCAAATCCATTCCTAAAACTATGCATGAGATGTGGAATAATAGGAAACCGAGTCTTAATCATATTAACATTTGGGGATGCCCCGCTTATGTCAAGAAGACTAAAGTGGAGAAATTGGAGGCAAGATCCCTAATGGGACGTTTCATTGGTTATCCTAAAGATTCCATGGGATTCTACTTTTACCTGCATTATGATCAAAGAATCATCGTGGCCCTACAAGCTCACTTCCTTGAGGACGATTTCATCTTGGAAGGGGGCAAAGGTAGGAAAATTATTGTAGAAGAACAAAATGAAACTCGATCAAATACATCTGTTCAAGAACCTAGGCCTGAATCCATAGTAGCACAACCACCATGTAGATCTGTTAGAATACTGCATGAACCTGAGAGGTATAGGTATCTACTGCAGGGGGAGCGAGAGCTTCACACTGTAGTACAAGAAGGTCATGAAGATGATCCTTGTACCTATGATCAAGCGATGGTGGATGTCGACACTTCAAGATGGCAAGAAGCCATGGAAACAGAAATGGACTCTATGGAATCGAACCATGTCTGGACTTTGGTAGATCGTTCTGAAGGTATAAAACCTATAGGATGTAAGTGGATCTACAAAAGAAAGATAGGTAGCGATGGCAAGGTTAACACCTTTAAAGCCAAGCTCATAGGGAAAGGGTATAGTCAAAGAGAAGGAATTGACTATCAAGAAACCTTTTCTCCCGTGGCTATGATAAACTCCATACAAATTCTATTATCCATAGCTGCATACTTAGATTATGAGATATGGCAAATGGATGTTAAAACGGCCTTTCAAAATGGATTCCTCGAGGAGGATATCTATATGGAACAGCCAAAGGGTTTTGTGTCCGAGTCCGATATCCATAAAGTATGTAAACTTGAGAGGTCCATTTGCGGTCTCAAGCAAGCATATAGAAGGTGGAATCTCCGTTTTGATGAAGAAGTTAAGGGATATGGCTTCATCAAGAACAAAGATGAATCATGTGTCTACAAGAAGACTAGTGGGAGCAAACATTCGTTCTTAGTACTATATTTGGATGACATTCTACTTATAGGAAATGACGTAGGAATGCTCACCACTGTCAATAAATGGCTTTCGAATATGTTTTCCATGAAAGACTTGGGAGAAGCCACATACATTCTAGGAATTCGTATCTACAGGGATAGAACGAATAGAATGATAGGCCTCTCTCAAGCCCTTTACTTAGAAAAGGTCCTAAAGAGGTTTAGGATGGACAACTCTAAGAAAGGGTTTCTTCTCATGAGGCATGGAGTACACTTATCCAAGTCTATGTGTCCTCAAAGTGAGGAAGATAGACAAGAGATGAGTAATGTAGCCTGATGTATGCAATGCTGTGTACTAGACCCGACATTGTCTATACTGTGAGCATGGTGAGTCGATTTCAAGAAAACCCGGGAAAGGAACATTGGATAGTTGTGAAGAATATCCTAAAGTATCTGAAAAGAACTAAGTTGTTGCTCCCAAGTAGCATACGAAAGGGTCTAAAAGGGGGGGGTTTGAATAGACCCTGAAGTCTTTTCGGACTTCAAAAAGATTCGTATTAAAATTATGGTTTGGGACGCTTGAAGTGTCTAACGCTTGACTTAAGCGTTCACTTAAAATCTAGGCGCTTTGATGAAGCGTTTAACGAAGACTGTTTTTAGAAAGTTAACATAGATTTCAAGAATTGAATACTACAACCAAATAGGTTTGAGCGTTCACTTCTTTCATCAGTGTTAGCACAACGGAATGATTTTTGGAGTCTTCTCTTTGAAAGCTTTAGCGTCATAGAAAGTGTATTTAGTTGCTTAGCGGTTGATTAAGTTTTACTTTATCAGTTTATGATATGACAATATGAATGCTGAAAGTAAAGTAAAGAACAATATTTGTAAGGTTCGTTGGGTGGTGTAATCCCAACTACGTCCTTCTTCTCCTTGAACACTTGGAGGCAATCCACTAAAATGATCTCAAAGAATCACACAGAATCTTCTACAAATTAGGGAGAGATGGATGTCGATGACTTAAGCTCCTTGATCACACAGATTTCTGCTCCAAATCACTTCAATCCCCTTGCTTTTTTCACCCAGAAATATGGCAAGTATCCAACTTCGACTTCACACAGATCGCGAGGCTTGGATAGGGGTTTTTCTAACAGGTTTGTTTGATTTTGATAAAGTTCAAACAACTAGGAATATCTCTGTAGTAATGTGGGTTTCTCCGAAAAGAATGTTTGAGATATTGGTTGACTGTCTCAGGATTTGAAGAAAAGCATAGAGAATATTTTGTTGAAAATTCTGGTTTTTTTGAGATTGTAAGGAACGAGACCTCAATGCAACAACAATTCGAATTTTTTAATTGTTCTCTCTATATATTTGGCTTGTTGTTGAAGTCCTATTTATAGACATTCTTGGAAAAGTGTCCGTTTGACACATGCACGAGCGCGTGTCTCTCACTTCCGCGAGTGAACAAATTTTGTCCTTTTTCCTGAAAATCTGCTGCACAAAAGTTGGTGCTGTAGTCTTTGAATAGTTGACAGTCCAATAGGGTGGCTTCTCCGTACGTCTGAAAGTGCTTATCACATTTAATGCTCTTATCAGCATTTAATGCATTTGAATTAAATGCCCGTTGGCATTTAATGCATTGAGAGTATTTGCATTAAACTCCTTCTTGACTTAGAAATAAATTCAGGTGAAATCAGTCATTGATAGACGCTTATTCAACCTTGAATCACTTCTATCCTATAAGGTGATGCTTGGTGTAGCTGGTCATTCTAGACGCTGAATCTTCATCTTTATTCAGACTTCAAGCACTTGAGTCTTCAAACTTTACTTCTGATAAACTCACTCAGAACATATCAGACGCTCAGTCTACGACAACTTAACCTAACAATCTAGAATAAAAATAAAACAAAGCCTATTACAAATCTAACGCTTCAAAGCTGAAAACAAACTTACATATTTTGGGGTCTAACAAAAAGTCCTAATTGTCATCATCAAAACATCTAAGATGAAATTCCTAACAATTTTCCCCTTTTTGATGATGGCAATACTTACTCTTTTATAGTTCAAGAGTTAGACAGCCAAAAGTAAAAGTTAGCTTTGATTAGATAAGGTTAGTTACGCTTCAACGAGATGTTTCAGCTAAAAAATGCATTTTATATATATGAAAGATTACAAGCATTTTTACAACTAAACAAACAAGATAGAAGAGACAAGAATATAGATAATGCAAATCAAAAAGCTTTAATGACTTGATCTAACTTTGTATCGCTTGGGCATTTCAGCTCGGATAGCTTCAGTCAGATTATCTTCCAAGGTCATCATCGCTTCATGATGTTTGTTGATTATGAGCTTATTTTCTTCTTGTTGTCTCTTCTTGAAAGCAGTAAAGTGTTTATCCCAATCAGTTGGATCAATACCAATATACCTTAGGCAAATTCTGAAAGTTCGGATGAAGTCAGACATCTGCCTGCCTTCAGCTAAAATTCTTGGATTGGAAGGTTCTGGAATAGATGCTCTTTGAAGAGGGATGTCAAACTGTTCTAACATTGCTCTTGTAGGTATTGGTAGATTTGGATATAGTGCTCTTGGAGGTTCCCTTAGTGTTCTACTAGGCGCTCCAGCAGAGTCACTTACTTTAAAAGCAGTTATCCAAGATGGGAGACTTAGCGCAAAAGGAGAGGTTAAGACTTGACGCTTAAGAGGAGGTGGCTCTTGAGCTCTTGAACTAGACGCTTTCCTCTTTTCTCCTTTCTTCTTCTCTTCCCCCTTATTGCCATCATCAGACTTCAGAAAGTGTTCTGTAAGTAAACTTACCTGATGAGCAATCTGAGACATAGAGTCTGAGACGTCGTCTAGACGCTTGTCGAAGTGTTCCTGTAGTGCGAGAAGCTTGATGCTGGTAGCATCATTCAGAGATGTCTCTAGGTTTTCGAGGCGCTTTTCTAACTCTTCTTTCATGGCTAGTTGATTTGCGTGAGTTGCATCATGCATGTTTTGAAAAACTTGTTTGCACTCACCAACAGCCGTTTGAGCTGAGCTACGCATATGAGCAATCTGAGTGCTCATAACATGAGACTCAATCTTTGCCAAATCTTCTTTAATCCAGTGAAGGGATCCATCATTCTGAATCGCATGAGCACTGATATCCTCCAGAACGGATTTGAGCAAAGGACCAAAAGATTGACTCTCATCTGATTGAAACGCTTGAGGAGTTGGTCGCTTGAATCTGGATGAGTGTTTCAGAGAGTCAAGGGGAGCTCGATATGATGGATCAAAGACAGTACCTCGTAAGTCAAGAGAGAGATCCTCATCAATATTAGCAGCAACAGGTTCAGGAGCGTCAGAAATATCCTCTGGTTGAGACGCTTAAACAGGTTCTTCAGCAGACGCTGGAAAACTGGCCACTTCAGAAGTGGACGCTTCAATTACCTGAGCAGGGGCTTCCTCTAGCGATGACTCTGTTTGGCGAAAGTCATCCAATTAGAAGTTCCAATTTGCTAAATCGTCAAGAGAAGTGGACGAAGCTTCCAAAAGTTCAGTGAGTCTGGATCTAGAATAGCAAAAACCAGAAATAAATGTGCGAAGAGGATTATCAATGGCCATGATGTACATGGGACCAATGATATCAAGCACATGATGCAGAAAGACTTTGGACGGTGCTTGACAGATAGAGAAAATGGAATCCGGAGAGTAATGTTTAGAAAATCCAATCCTGCAGTCAGAGGGAAGAGACTTGAGACACTGATCATCAGGCACGTAAGCAGCATAGTACTATTCTAAATATGGATAGATTGCTTGAGCTAGTCCCTGATTTCTTTCTAGCAGTGAAAGGGCAAACTCATAATGATTGAGTACCTCTTTGCGGATAGAAGGGAGCAATGGATATCCTCGAAAAGCATTGATGACGGAGCCGTTCCATTGTCTGAGATTAGCAATGAAGATTTTTTCGAAATGAGATAATGGAGTCATAATCTTCACCATCAAGGTAAAATTATCTTCACAGTGGCTGGGAGCAAAATTCAGGCTAGTAATTTGAGTACTGCCGCTGGTTGACGCTTGAGCGTTGAAATGTAGAGGAGTAATGGATAGTCTGTGAAGCTCTTGACGCAGACATTGTTCAATTTGGTGTCTCATTAGTGGGAGCTTAAGAACAGGTCCAACTCTCTGTTGATGCTTCTTCAGACAATACTTGGCGAAGTGACTCTTCTTGTCATGCATGCCTATACCAAATAAATGGGGAGCTTGAACTAACTCTGTTAAGGTATATTGATGACCCATATACGCTTCAACCCAATTTACTTTGTTCATATAGTAGTCTATGCCAGCGTTGACAATGGCTCTAATGCCTTCATGGTGAATATCTTTGATAGATTTAAATCGATATCTATCGGTCTGATAGTTAGCATTCCAGACGCTTGCAGTTATGGTCAAGTACAACTTTAAGGTTCCCCCTAAATTTGATAACTAATTCACTTCTCAAAGTGAGAAAATGTTGTTCGTTGAGTGCTTTGGTGAAGATATCTACCAATTGTTTGTCAGTTCCAATGAAGTGCATGGAGAAATCTTTCTTTTGAACGTGGTCACGAAGAAAATGGTATCTAATGTCAATGTGTTTGGTTCTGGAAGGAAGAACAGGGTTTTGAGTCATGGCAAGAGCGCTTTGGTTATCACAATGAATGGGGGTTGGACCTAGGATTATTCCATAATCTCTAAGTTGTTGCCTCATCCATAACACTTGTTCACAACAACTTCCTGTAGCTACATACTCAGCTTCGGCTGTGGAGGTAGCTATGGATTATTGTTTCTTACTATGCCCTGAAACTAACCTATCACCTAGAAATTGACATGTACCACTAGTACTCTTACGATCTATTTTGCAACCTGCAAAATCTGCATCTGAGTAACCAATTGGTTTAAAAGGAGAGTCCCTTGGATACCATAAGCCCACATTTTGTGTGCCTTTTAGGTATTTAAGGATCTTCTTGGCAGCACTTAAGTGTGACTCTTTAGGATCAGCTTGAAATCGTGCACACATGCATACCGAAAACATAATATCAGGTCTACTGGCAGTAAGATAAAGAAGTGATGCAATGATACCTCTATAGTTAGTGATATCAACTTTCTTTCCACTTTCATCTTTATCTAACTTAAGCGTTTGGCTCATTGAAATTTTTGAATATGATGCATTTTTCATACCAAATTTCTTAATCATATCTCTTGTGTATTTAGCTTGGTTTATAAATATGCCATTATGGAGTTGTTTAACTTGTAATCCTAAGAAGAAATTTAATTCACCCATCAGGCTCATTTCAAATTTTTCTTGCATCATTTTCGAAAATTTCTCACACAGACGCTTGTTAGTAGAACCAAATATAATATCATCAACATAAATTTGGACTAAGAGAGTATCTTCGTCATTGGTGATTTTAAATAACGTTGTATCAACACTGCCTTTTGAAAAGCCTTTACCAATGAGGAAGATAGAGAAAGTGTCATACCATGCTCGGGGTGCTTGCTTAAGCCCATAAAGTGCTTTGTCTAGCTTGTAGACCATACTCTTACCATGATTGTTGATGAATCCTGGTGGTTGCTCCACATATACCTCTTCTTGGAGTTTACCATTCAGGAAGGCACTCTTCATGTCCATTTGATACACTATGAACTTGTTGAACGCTGCATACGCTAGAAACATGCGGATTGCTTCAAGACGAGCGACAGGAGCGTATGTCTCATCAAAATCAATACCCTCTTCTTGGCAATATCCTTGAGCTACGAGTCTGGACTTGTTCCTTATCACAATGCCATTCTCATCCATCTTGTTTCTATAAACCCATCTAGTTCAAATAACTTCTTGGTGAGTTGGTCTTGGCACTAGCGTCCAAACCTTATTTCGTTCAAACTGATTAAGCTCTTCTTGCATGCCTTCAATCCAACTTGGTGTTAGAGTTAGTGCTTGGCGCACCAATTATATGGCGCCATTCTTTGTAATAGTAACTCTAGAGTTGAACAATCGTTTTCTTATAAATAGAGTCAATCTCTTTTTTATGTGTGGCATGTCTTTATTCTTAAATTAGTTTTTACTTTGGCTTAGAATAAAGTCCCGAAGGATCACACATAGCTATGGGACATCATTGCACATTGGGTGTGGCAATGATGGAATATGTCTCGAAGGCTGTGATCTTTAAACATTGTTCCAAGTCGTGAAAGGGTTCATCGCGATAAAGGGATGTCAATGCAACCCAAAAGACTTGCTCATATGATGCATACTCTGATAGAAGTGTATCTCGTTCCATAGATATAGGCATGGTGAAAGCCAATGCATATATGAGGGTTGTCATTGTGGTAATGGGCGAACAGAACAACCCCATGGAAGTTCCTGAAATGGATTCCCAGTCGAATGTGGAACTTCCAGTGTTCTTGTAGTATAAGAGTAATCCTTGTGGACCTAAGATTCCATTGGATGTCTTATGCGTAACCGCGCATGTTCTTGATTTGTTACATGATCACTTTAGATGATCGAATATGGGCAAACTCAGACATGCACGTCTTATGTAGTAAGGCACGCGAGAATCAAGAGGCATCTATCTCTGACATTAGCCAGTCGGTTAATCTCCTATGGTTACATAGTGAATCGACTTAAGGAATCTTCGGCCGAAGTATGATATCTAAAGAGGCGTATCTTAGCCAATGCTCTAGATAGTCGAAGTCGATTTCACATAACGTGGGAAACATTGTATTGAATTAATAGAGCTTCGACCTTAGCCAATGCTCTAGATTCAATCGGGAGATTAGATAGAGAGATCTTACTTATGCGAGGATGAAGATCGCAAAAGGCGTATCTTTACTTTCGTTTTATCTGGGTCTTCGGGACCCTATTCTAGGTGGGCAACCGCGATTTGTAAGTGTCGAGAATTAGCTTGGTGACTAATTCAAGGCTTGATTAAATCAAAGGATTGATTTAATTTAGTACTTTCCATTTTTGGAAGGTACACTAGCACTGTGGGAAGGTCTACTTACTACTAGATAGAAACGAGCCTAAAGGTCACACACTAACTCGAGAGAGTCACTGCTTGAATAGATGTGATTAATCAATTTCGAGCAAATTGAGGGAATTAGGAAAGTGTAGTACTTTCCTAATATGGAATATAAATTAATTGAAGGATTCAATTAATTTTACTCTTTTAATTAATCTTGGGTGGAGCCCAAGTTAAATAAATAAATGTTGGAATTAATTTGACTTGTATTTAATTGATGGGTTGTGCCTATAATTAAATTGAGAAGTCAAAATTGAACCCTAGAGTCCAATTGAATGTGTTGACCGATTTCTTGAGTGATAATAAGGGAAGGGGGCGATTTTTTTACATGTGGTGGAGGAGGAAAAGAGTTTTCCCCTTCTCCAAGTCTTCATAGGATAAGGATTACTAGAGAGTTTAGGAGAAAGGAAGTTTCCTTTTCCTAATTGGACTCTAGGTAATCTTCACCTATAAATATGAGAAGAAGGAGACTAAAATGTATGATGAATTTTGCTGGATAATCCGCCCCCCTCACTAGACTAAAAATCGGCCACTTCTTCTCCTCTTTCCAACAAGACGTCGTTTTATTCATGTGTTGAATTAAACGACTTAAAAAATATTCCTACCCTTCACATAATCAAGCCTAAGTTAAGCTTAGAATTATCGTTTTGTTGTCTAGCACGCAAGGCAAAACGATTGGTGACTTGAAGGAGGTGTAGATACATCTTAGAGGTGCGACGCTTGGAGCACTCTAAATCCGGAGATACGAAAAGACGACGGGAAATTTCTCACCCAAGGGAAATTGTGAGGATTTGCACCACAAGGTTGCAGAGATCCAAAGTTCGAGGTGAAACAAAATTTTTGAAAGGTATAATTTCATTTACCTTCTTATCAAATTCGATCGAACCAATTCCATATTCCTGTTTTTGGGTGGTTGTACATTTACTTTTGTAAAATTTTAATTTCCGCTGCCACGAGCCACCCGAGGGAATGAGTCAACCCAACAGTGGTATCAGAGCCATGGTTTGGCTTGATCAAATTTTTATGTGATTATGCGTGTTTGTTTTTACGTTTTAATTGTAAAATCGAAAGCATGATAATCAATATGTTCATTGTTAGACTAGTATTGATTTTGATTTGGGATGTTGTTTGATTTTTATGATTTTAATATTTAAAAGTCATTGGTTTTAAAAACCATGAAATCTGAAATTTGGGTATATGATTGTTTTCGAAGGTTTTGATCTAGTTTTATGAAATCACCTTTGGTGGGGTGTTGCAAGATGGTTGAACCGAAGGTTTAATCATCAAGTAATAAAACTCAGACCTTAGGAGCACTCAGATTGGTTAATCGAAACTCGAAAGAATCACGAACATGCAAAAAATTGATTTGAAAATCGCAAACAGCAACAGCCGCTGCACGCAGCGCCCAGGCGTGGTCAACAGAAAGTTAAAACAAAAAAAAAATAAAAATATTTCCTTTCTTCGTACATTTTGGAGGTGGGTGACCCAAAGACCTTACCTTTGATGTTTTTTGACTTATAAACTCTGAGAAAGGTTTTATAAATTGATATCGAACTTGTCCCAATGATATTTGCAATCTAGTTTGAATGATGAATGGGTAAAATTTACTTTATCACATGTATGTTTGTTGCTTGGAATGTTTATGTGATAAAAGGATGAACCACGAGCCTAGTCGTAGTATTGGTTTTTAATGTATGTAATTATTCTAGAGTTGTAAATAATAGCCGGTTTGGCTCTTTCCTTTTCGTATAGTAGATTAGTAGTTTTTGATATTCTATGTAATCAAAGATGGAGCAAGGAGACAGAGCCAAGACTTGAAGACTTGTATACTGAGGCGATACCATTGTAATAGTCTAGGTTGTTTTTTTTTTACTTTCTACAATTTCCAAACCCACTTTGGCTCGAGTGGGTTACTACGTTAGGGCTCGAGGTGGTTTATCCTCAATTTTACCGCTTTGTGGATGTTTTATTTATCTGTCTATGATGATTATGTGATGTAATGCATGCATAGGATAGATAACTAAAACAAGATAATTAAATCTGATGAGATCCCCTAAATAAGCATGTTATAATTCCCTCCAGTGAAAATATTAGGCTTTTGTGATTATAAGAATGAAATTCTATTATCATACCTTCCATCATAAGTATTCACCATGTGAAACGCCGCCAAAGGTTCAATCCTTTTGCTCAGAAAATGGGGTGGATTGGATCCGAGGTAGGCTGTGAGTGTTTACTAAGCACTACGGTGCCCCGTGGAAATTGGTTGGTTTCATTGCTTTGCTCAGAAAATGGGGGCAATGGAATTGATGGTTATACATGGGATATTTGATGGGTCGAGCCTAACATCGTCCCTCATGTGTTAGCTCAGAAAATGGGGCACATGTGCGAGATGAGGAAAACCATCTTGAGAACTATCTAGAAAGATAGAAGGCCCGGTAAGGCTACTATTCAAAATCATCGTATGTTAGCTCAGAAAATGGGGCATATGATGAAGTGAGAATAGATCTCAAGCCCACTAAAGAAACTAACGTTTCTTCGAATCATGTCAAGAGGGTGGTGTGACTTGAGAAAAATAGTGGGAGACTTATACAATTAAAGACCAAATTGTATAAGGACTTTATTTGAAAATCCGTTATTAATTGTCTGTTATGCATTTTTGTAGATAAACGAAAATGGCTAAAAATCCTCTTTATACAATTCTTGAAACCAACAAACTGAATGGACCAAACTTTTCGGACTGGCTTAGAAACCTAAAAATCGTTCTTCAATATGAAATGAAGGATTATATCCTAACGGCTATACGGATTAACGATGAAAGCAGTGATGAGGATAGAGAGTAGGCAAAGCTGTGGTCGGATGATAACATCCAAGCTAGATGCATCATCATGACTTCTATGTCAAATGAGTTGCAAAAGCAACATGAAAATATGATGATGGCAAAGGAAATCATCGACCACTTAGAAGAGCTTTACGGTACTAGGACTAGGAGAGAACGATATGCTATATCAAAACAACTATTTGGAGCAAGGATGAATGAAGGGGCGTCTGTGAGTGAGCACATCCTTAAAATGATCCAATTGATTCATAAGATGAATGATTTGGATGTGCTACTTGACGGAGACCTTTGTGTCGACCTTGTGCTTCAATCTCTCCCAAAGTCATATGATCAATTCGTCATCAATTTCAACATGAACAACTTGAATGCTTCATTGAATGAATTGTTGAACATGTTGATAACTGCTGAAAGCACCATCAAGAAGGATAAACCGGTGTTTCTTATGAATTCTTCATCAAAAGCCAAGAAGGGCAACAAGAAGAAGAATAAGATTAAGAAGCTGAAAGGTAATGGTGGTGTGAATAAGGGTAAGAAGTCCAAGTCTAAAAAGTCTGATGAGTGCTTAAAATGTGGGAAAGTTGGGCACTGGCAAAGGAACTGCAAAGAGCCTCCAACTCAAGGTATGTTCTTTGTTGAAGTTAACTTCACTGTTAACAATACTTCTTGGGTTCTTGACACTGGATGCGGTGTTCATATCTGCAATGATTTGCAGGTGACGAAAAGAACCAAGGAGCTAAGTAGAGAAGACATGACCCTGCAGATGGGGAATGGAGCATTGGTTGCTGCCAAAGCCGTGGGGACAATCTACTTAGAGTTAGGAGATAGGAAATTAGTTTTACATTCTGTTTATTTTGTTCCTGAAATAATAGAAAATATTATCTCGATTCCGGTTTTGGGTAGAGAAGGATATTGTTTTGAGATTTGTAATAAAAGTTTACTTTTGTTTTATGAATCGTCTCTTATTATGGAATCGAAAATGAAAGATGGAATGTATACTATATCCCCAATAATTTCCAATCTCAATATTCAACAAAGTAACAAACGTAAACAAGATAATCAAGTAAGCACACAAATGTGGCACGAAAGACTTGGACATATTTCCAAAGAAATAATTCGAATATTGGCAAAACATTTAGGTGTAAATGACTTAGATGAATTGTCAAGTTGCGAATCATGTGTTAAAGGAAAAATGACCAAGTTACCATTTTTGGGGAAAGTGGAACGAGCCACAAAACCATTGGACTTGGTCCATACGGACGTGTGCGGGCCAATGAGTGTTGGCACTCAAGGTGGCCAAAGCTTCTGCATAACTTTTACCGATGATTATTCACGGTATGGTTATTTATATCTTATGGGATATAAATCTGAATCCTTTGAGAAGTTTATGTAGTTCAGAAATGAAGTAGAGAAACAATTTGGTAGAAGTATTAAGGCTGTTCTATCGGATCGAGGAGGTGAATACTTGTCTACCGAGTTTCTTGATTATCTTAGAGAGAATGGGATTCTTTCACAGTGGACACCGCCCGGCACACCTCAACATAACGGGGTAGCCGAGCGAAGGAATTGAACATTGCTAGATATAGTTCGATCCATGATGTGTTTTACTAAAGTTCCTAAGTCCATGTGGGGCTATGCTCTTGAAACGACTGTCTATTTGTTGAATAGATCACCTAGCAAGACGGTGCCCAATAACCCATACGAAAGTTGGTGTGGAAAGACGCCCTCATACAATCATTCGAGAATATGGGGATGTCCAGCTTATGTAAAGCATTTAGAGGAAGACAAATTGGACCCCAAGTCCTCTTTGTGCTATTTTGTAGGATATACAAAGGAAACTGTTGGATATTACTTCTACAGCCCAACGGAACAAAAGGTTATTGTTTCAAGAAACGTTAATTTCTTAGAGAGGGGTCACCTTCTAGATAGAAAGGGCGAGGTTGTAGAACTTGATGAGGTCCATGAGAATAGATCAAGTCAATAGATACAAATTAACCCACCTGACACCAAAGAGGCTACATCAGTGGCACCCACCGAAAATATACAACCTTTGAGGAGATCAACGAGGATCCCAAAGGAGCCTGAAAGATGGCTAGGTCTATTGCAAGAGGAGGGTACTCAAGATCCTCCTCTAGACTCTGATCCGAAAAGTTTTAAGAGTACAATGTCTGACATTGATTCGAGAAAATGGCTAGAAGCCATGACATCCGAAATGGATTCCATGTACTCTAACAAGGTATGGACCTTGGTTGACCCACCTGAGGGCATCAAGCCCATTGGCTGTAAGTGGGTCTACAAGCGAAAGCTTGGAGTCGATGGAGAGGTAGTCACCTATAAGGCTCGCCTCGTGGTAAAAGGATTTACTCAAAGACAAGGGATTGACTATGAGGAAACCTTCTCGCCAGTGGCTATGCTGAAATCCATTAGGATTATGCTTGCAATATCTGCACATTTTCATTATGAAATATGGCAGATGGTTGTAAAGACTGCATTCCTCAATGGAGAAATTGAGGAAGAGATTTACATGCAACAGCCGAAGGGCTTTACATCCAAAGGGAGGGAACACAAAGTGTGAAAACTCCAAAGGTCCATCTATGGACTTAAGCAAGCTTCTCGAAGTTGGAACAAATGTTTTGACACTGTCATACAAGAGTATGGATACGTTCAAAACATTGAAAAGACATGTGTGTATAAAAAAATCAGTGGGAGCGCAGTCACGTTCATCATACTTTATGTCGATGACATCCTGCTAATTGGAAATGATGTAGGGATGATGCAATCGACTAAAGTATGGCTCTCTAATAAATTCTCCATGAAAGATATGGGAGAGGTGTCCTACATACTCGGTATGAAGATCTATAGGGATAGATCGAGTAGGATGTTAGGTCTCACCCAATCTGCATATATCGATCGCGTACTCAAAAGACTTGAGATGGAAGAGTCCAAGAAGGGATTCTTGCCAATAGGACATGATATCACACGTTCCAAGTCTATGTGCCCAAAGACTGAGGAAGAAAGAGTGAAAATGTCCAAAACTCCCTATGCTTCTGCGATAGGTAGTAAAATGTACGCGATGATATGCACAAGACCCGATGTAGTTTATGCATTGAGTGCGTGCAGTTGATATCAAGCTAATCCAGGTATGGCACACTGGAGTTCGGTGAAAACAATCCTTAAATATCTAAGGAGAACTAAGGAATTGGTCTTGATCTACGGACGAGGAGAATTGGAATTAGAGGGGTTTACTGATTCGAGTTTCCAATCCGACAATGATGACTCGAAGTCAGTCTCTGGGTTTGTAAGAGTTCCGAGCAAGCAACCATAGCCGACTCCACCACTGAAGCAGAATTTATTGCAGCAAATGAGGCTGCAAAAGAAGCTATTTGGATGAGGAACTTCATCCAAGAATTGGGTGTCGTTCAATCCGTTGGGGATCCAGTAACGGTATACTGTGATAACAACGGGGCTATTGCGCAAGCAAAAGAGCCGAGGTCTCATCAAAAATCCAAACATGTTCAAAGGAAATTCCGATTGATACGAGAAATCATTGGAAGAGGCGACGTGCGAAAGGAGCGCGTGGATACAGCGGACCCACTCACCAAACCCCTTAGCCAAAAAGTATTTGAAGGACAACTGGGAAGAATGAGCCTTAAGTACATTGGCAATTGGCGCTAGGGCAAGTGGGAGATTGTTAGAGTTAGTGCCCGGCGCACCAATTATTGGGCGCCATTCTTTGTAATAGTAACTCTAGAGTTGAACAATCGTTTTCTTATAAATAAAGTCAACCTCTTTTTTATGTGTGGCATGTCTTTATTCTAAAATTAGTTTTTACTTTGGCTTAGAATAAAGTCTCGAAGGATCACACATAGCTATGGGACATCATTGCACATAGGGTGTGGCAATGATGGAATATGTCTCGAAGGTTGTGATCTTTAAATATTGTTCCAAGTCGTGAAAGGGTTCATCGCGATAAAGGGATATCGATGCAACCCAAAAAACTTGTTCATATGATGCATACTCTGGTAGAAGTGTATCTCGTTCCATAAATACAGGCACGGTGAAAGCCAATGCATATATGAGGGTTGTCATTGTGGTAATGGGCGAACTGAACAACCCCATGGAAGTTCCTGAAATGGATTCCCAGTCGAATGTGGAACTTCCAGTGGTCTTGTAGTATAAGAGTAATCCTTGTGGACCTAAGATTCCATTGGATGTCTTATACGTAACCGCGCATGTTCTTGATTTGTTACATGATCACTCGAATATGGGCAAACTCAGACATGCACGTCCTACGTAGTAAGGCACGTGAGAATCAATAGGCATCTATCTCTGACATTAGCCAGTCGGTTAATCTCCTATGGTTACATAGTGAATCGACTTAAGGAATCTTTGGCCGAAGTATGATATATAAAGAGTCGTAGGGTTTCCTCATTTAGATAGTCGAAGTCGATTTCACATAACGTGGGAAACATAGTATTGAATTAATAGAGCTTCGACCTTAGCCAATGCTCTAGATTCAATCGGGAGATTAGATAGTGAGATCTTACTTATGCGAGGATCATGATCGCAAAAGGCGTATCTTTACTTTCGTTTTATCTAGGTCTTCGGGACCCTATGCTAGGTGGGCAACCGCAATTTGTAAGTGCCGAGAATTAGCTTGGTGACTAATTCGAGGCTTGATTAAATCAAAGCATTGATTTAATCTAGTACTTTCCATTTTTGGAAGGTACACTAGCACTGTGGGAAGGTGTACATACTACTACATAGAAATGAGCCTAAGGGGTCACACACTAACTCGAGAGAGTCACTGCTTGAATAGATGTGATTAATCAATTTCAAGGCAATTGAGGGAATTAGGAAAGTGTAGTACTTTCCTAATATGGAATATAAATTAATTGAAGGATTCAATTAATTTTACTCTTTTAATTAATCTTGTAGAATTAATAGAATTAATGGACCTAGTAGAGTCCAAGTATTTTATTTAATTGGGTGGAGCCCAAGTTAAATAAATAAATGTTGGATTTAATTTGACTTGTATTTAATGGATGGGTTGTGCCTATAATTAAATTGAGAAGTCAAAATTGAACCGTAGAGTCCAATTGAATGTGTTGACCGATTTCTTGAGTGATAATAAGGGAAGGGGGCGATTTTTTTACATGTGGTGGAGGAAGAAAAGAGTTTTCCCCTTCTCCAAGTCTTCATAGGATAAGGATTACTAGAGAGTTTAGGAGAAAGGAAGTTTCCTTTATTAATTGGACTCTAGGTAATCTTCACCTATAAATAAGAGAAGAAGGAAACTCAAAAGTATGATGAATTTTTGCTGGAAAATCCGCCCCCCTCACTAGACTAAAAATCAACCACTTCTTCTCCTCTTTCCAACAAGACGTCGTTCTATTCATGTGTTGAATTAAACGACTTAGAAAATATTCCTACCCTTCACATAATCAAGCCTAAGTTAAGCTTAGAATCGTTTTGTTGTCTAGCATGCAAGGCAAGACGATTGGTGACTTGAACGAGGTGTGGATACATCTTAGAGGTGCGACGCCTGGATCACTCTAAATCGGGATATACGAAAAGACGACAGGCAATTTCTAACCCAAGGGAAATTGTGTGGATTTGCACCATAGGGTTGCTGAGATCCAAAGTTCGAGGTGAAACGAAATTTTCGAAAGGTATAATTTCGTTTACTTTTAAATTCGATCGAACCAATTCCATATTCCTGTTTTCGGGTGGTTGTACGTTTACTTTTATAAAAATTTAATTTCCGCTGCCACGAGCCACCCGAGGGAATGAGTCAACCCAACACTTGGATCACTTAGCGCTTCATCCACTTTCTTAAGTTCCATTTGAGATAAAAAACTTGCGAACATAGCCTCATTGAACGTAGCGGATCTAGTCCTAACAGGTGCTTCAATATCTCCAATAATTTTGCTCAGGTGGATGATCACGCAGCCATAATCTATCTGGTTGGAAAGGGTTAAGAGGTTGAACAGACGCTTGATGATCAGACGCTTGACTATCCTCTTGCGTAGGCGCTTCAAGTTCATAGATCCTTGTTTGCTCTTGATGATCACTCTCTTCATGATCATCAGCATTTCTTACAATATTGTCCATGTTAACCTCACGAGTAATCTTAGGAGGTGGCACTGAGATCTCATCATCGTCGTCAGTATCTTCATCAATAGTAATCTTATACGCTTGATGACATAGATCTTCAACTCCTACATCATTCACATTAACCTTACTCGGTTCTTGGTTAGCAACATCAAAAACAACATGAATAGATTCCTCAACCTTCGATTTGATCTTATTTAGGATGCGAAAATTCTTTCCATTCTTGGCGTAGCCTAGAAAGATTCCCTCATCCGCTTTAGGATCAAATGTCGTTAGACTTTGGGATCCATTATTATGGATAAAATATTTTGAACCAAAGACGTGAAAATATGAAACATTTGGCTTACGTCCCTTCCATAGTTCATATGGAGTTTTCCCATGCTGTTTGTTGATCATGCGACGGTTTTGAGTGTACCAGGCAGTGTTGATCGCTTCGGCCCAAAACCTAGGAGCAAGCTTGGATTCTGCTAACATTGTCCTAACGGCTTCCTTGAGCGTTCGGTTTCGGCATTCAGCAACACCATTTTGTTGGGGAGTTCTGGGGGCAGAATACTCATGATGTATTCCATTTTTTGCACAAAACTTCTCAACAATCTTGTTAGTAAACTCAGTACCGTGATCGCTTCTTATTCTTGCAACCTTAAGAATTTTCAATATTTGAAGTTGTCGAATAAGCATTGTTAACTTGTCACATATCTCATCTTTGGATGAAAGAAATTCCACCCAAGTAAATCGAGAGAAATCATCTACTATCACCAAAGTATACTTTTTACCGCTTACACTCATCGTTTGAATAGGTCCAAACAAATCCATGTGAAGTAGTTCAAGTATTCTAGAGGTAGATAGATGAGGTTTTCTCTTGAAGGATGACTTAACTTGTTTACCCATTTGACAAGCGTCACAAAGGCGATCCTTGTGAAATGATCCATTTGGTAATCCCTCTACAAGATTTTGACTTATAAGCTGAGAGATTGTTTTGAAGTTGAGGTGATTCATTTTTCTATGCCATAACCAACCCATTTTAGATTCATTTTTAGCAACAAAACATGTTGGGTTGTTATCATCTGTTGAACCCCAATCTACCAAATATACGTTGTTAGTTCTTTTACCCTTCAATTTAGTAGACTTAGTCTTAGTGTCATTTATATAGCAATAGTCACTTGAGAACATGACTTCAAAGCCTTTATCACAAAATTGACTTATGCTTAATAAATTGTGCTTTAGACCCTCCACATAATAAACATCACTTATCATGATGTTCCCCCTATGCATAGTATTTATACCTTTGGAGTTGTCACCAAATACAACCTGAGGACCATTGGCAGCTCGATAGTTAATCAGAAGATCTTTGGAACCAGTCATGTGCCTTGACGATCCACTATCGAAGTACCAAACAAATGTATCGGCTTTAGCTCTAAGTACCTGCAATCAAAAGGGAAGTTCTATTTCTGTTCAGGTACCCATTGTTGCTTGGGTCCTTTAACAATAGTAACATTGTTAGTTTGAATTAGAACTTTAGGAACCTATATTTGCCTAGTCTTCATTGTAGGAATACTGGCCTTTTTGGGTTTCACAACGTGTTGTGTGTGCTTTTTGGGTGTATAATAATATCCTCGATTATAATGGTAGTCATAATCATAGTCATAATCATAGTATCGACAATATGATCTTGACTGTCTTGGATATTGACGCTGGTATTTCCTTGGCGCTGGCTTGGGTTGCACTTTTGGGGCTGGACGCTTAACGCTTGATTCACAGTGGTCAGACTTATCTTTAGCCTTTTGAGTTTGGATAGACTCGTCTTTGTGAATCATTTGCCTTAGCCTTACCCTTGCCTGAGTTAGCTTTGACTTTCTCATTTGGCCTCATACCATTGTCGCTAGGTTCATTTTGTGTTTGACCTTGTGAACCTTTCTCAACAAAGATAACACCCTTTCCTTTGTTGTTCGCCGTAACATTAGATTTATTAGGTTGTTTACCGAGTTTATCGCATCCTAAAACGGTCTTTTCACCAAATAATCTAGTTACTTCAGTCACATTATCCAACTTTCTAGAAGCTTTTGATAATGATGAGATGAGCTGCTCTGATTTAGCAAGTCTAGCGATCAAATCAGCTTCTCTCTTGACTATTATATCAAGATCGCTTTTTAATTGTATAATTTCACTCTCAAGCGATTGGTTATTCTCAATGCACTGTTGCTGAACTTGCAACTTTGCTTTGAGCGTTACTTTATCTCTTGTGAGTGATGAGATAATAGCGAGATCATTTTGATATATTTTAGCAGCTTCTTGACATTCATTGTAGTATTCTTTAACTTTGTCAAGTAATTCATTATAAGAGAGAGGAATAGATAATTCATTGATTACCTTAGGAGACGCTTCATCATCTCTGGCCATGAGACATATGAGCGCTGAGTCATCTAATGGCTCATCATCGTCACTACTCTTCTCTGATGATTCTAAATCTTCAGGTGCGGATGCTGGTTCTGATTCCGCTAGCAAACCTTGTTGACGAAGGTTGCTCCTGAATTGGTTTCTATCCAAGTAATCCTGCCTTGAGGGCTTGGATACGTTTGGATAAGGGCAATTTACCTGGTAGTGCCCTGGTTTCCTGCAATTATAACAAAGATTAGTTTTCATCTATTGTTCATTTGTTAATCTTGCATTGTGTTGTTTTGAGACCACTGGAGCTGAGAGATTTGGAGTAGACGCTTGGTACTGAACAGGCGCTTGGGGTGAAGGAACAGAATACTGAGGAGCTTGAAACTGTTGTTGCATCGGAGAAGGCGCTTGATATGAACTTTGTCCTTCATTATTGAAACCTTTTCCTTTCTTTTCATATCTCAAGAACTTCCTGAATCTATTCAGCAAAGCCAACTCCTCTTCTTCATTGATATCTGAATTCTTTCCTTTATTGCCCGATTTGCCTTTGATTGATGCTATAAGTGCTCCAGATTCAATTACTGGACTACTCACAACATCACTAGCAGAATTCAACTCGAACTCAAATGCTTTGAGCTCTGAAAAGGCGTCTTCTGGAGTTAGGAGATCCAACATATTTGATTCTCTCATAGCAGTTGTCTTCATCAAGAATTTACTTGGTAAACTTCTATAGATCTTAACCACCATTTCTCGATTCTGCAAATTCATTCCCAACGATGTAAGTTCTATAACTAGAGCTGTAAATCTTATATCTAATTGCTCTAAAGTTTCATTGGGTAGCATCTTAAATCCATTAAACTTTTCATTGGCAATGGAAAGTTTGTTTTCTTTAATCTGAGCTAAACCACCACAAATTGTAGCCAACTTATCCCATATTTCTTTAGTGGTTTTCCACGACTTGATCTTTTTGAATAGATTGTCATTATCACCAATAGCCGTATATAGAGCATTACGACCAACATTGTCCAAATTAGCTCTTCGACGCTCATCTGGAGACCATTCTTGTTTTGGTTTTTCAACGTAACCATCTGGAGTGTCTTCCGTGGCTCCAGACGCTCTTGTGATAACTTTATATATTTTGATTGGCCCATCTGAAATAATATCACATATGTCATCATCACATGAACAGAGATATGTAAATGCTTTGACTTTCCATGTGTCAAAATTTGACTCAGTCAGTTTGGGAACTTTAGCAAATGCCATGTTTAAATCTAAAGCAACTAAGTTTGAGAAAGGACCTAACCAAGCAGTTATGCTTGGAAATTTTTATTTTTATTTTTTAAAAAAATTTCAACTTTAACCACTCTGATACCACTTGTCGGTCCCAAGTGGCATACAAAAGGGTCTAAAAAGGGGGGGGGGGTTGAATAGAGCCTGAAGTCTTTTCCGACTTCAAAAAGATTCGTATTAAAATTATAGTTTTGGACGCTTGAAGTGTCTAACGCTTGAATTAAGCGTTCACTTCAAATCTAGGCACTTTGATGAAGCGTCTAACGAAGACTATTTTTAGAAAGTTAACTTAGATTTCAAGACTTGAATACTACAACCAAATAAGTTTGAGCGTTCACTTCTTTGATCAGTGTTAGCACAGCGGAATGATTTTTGAGTCTTCTCTTTGAAAGCTTTAGCGTCACAGAAAGTGTATTTAGTTGCTTAGCGGTTGATTAAGTTTTACTTTATCAGTTTATGATATGACAATATGAATGCTGAAAGTAAAGTAAAGAATAATATTTGTAAAGTTCGTTGGGTGGTGTAATCCCAACTACGTCCTTCTTCTCCTTGAACACTTGGAGGCAATCCACTAAAATGATTCTCAAAGAATCACACAGAATCTTCTACAAATTAGGGAGAGATGGATGTCGATGACTTGAGCTCCTTGATCACACAGATTTCTGCTCCAAATCACTTCAATCCCCTTGCTTCTTTGATCCAGAAATATGGCAAGTATCCAACTTCGACTTCTCACAGATCGCGAGGCTTGGATAGGGGTTGTTCTAAAAGGTTTGTTTGATTTTGATAAAATTCAAACAACTAGGAACATCTCAGTAGTTATGTGGGTTTCTCCGAAAAGAATGTTTGAGATATTGGTTGACTGTCTTAGGATTTGAAGAAAAAAAAGAGAATATTTTCTTGAAAATTCTGGCTTTTCTGAGATTGTAAGGAACGAGACTTCAATGCAACAGCAATTCGACTTTTTTAATTGTTCTCTCTATATATTTGTCTTATTGTTGAAGTCCTATTTATAGACATTCTTGGAAAAAGAGTCTGTTTGACACATGCACGAACCCGTGTCTCTCACTTTCGCGATTGAACAACTTTTGTCCTTTTTCCTGAAAATCTGCTGCACAAAAGTTGGTGCTGCAGTCTTTGAATAGTTGACAGTCCAATAGGGTGGCTTCTCCGTATGTCTGAAAGTGCGTATGACATTTAATTCTCTTATCAGCATTTAATGCATTTGAATTAAATGCCCGTTGGCATTTAATGCATTGAGAGTATTTGCATTAAACTCCTTCTGGACATAGAAATAAATTCAGGTGAAATCAGTCATTGATAGACGCTTATTCAATCTTGAATCACTTCTATCCTATAAGGTGACGCTTGGTGTAGCTGGTCATTCTAGACGCTTGGAATCTTCATCTTTATTCAGACTTCAGGCGCTTGAGTCTTCAAACTTTACTTCTGATAAACTCACTCAGAACATATCACACGCTCAGTGTAAGACAACTTAACCTAACAATCTAGAATAAAAATAAAACAAAGCCTATTACAAATCTAACGCTTCAACGTTGAAAACAAACTTACATATTTTGGGGTCTAACAAAAAGTCCTAATTGTCATCATCAAAACATCTAACATGAAATTCCTAACATAAGGATATGATTCTCATCTATGGAGGTGGAGACCTGAAGATGGAAGGTTATTTTGATTCAGATTTTTAGACTGATGTTCATGACCAAAAATCCACTTCAGGGTTTGTTTTTACTCTCAATGGTGGAGTTGTGTCTTGGAAGAGCTCCAAGCAAAGCACAACCGCTGATTCCACCACTGAAGCAGAGTATGTAGCAGCCTCAGAGGTTGCGAAAGAATCTATTTGGATGAGGAAGTTTCTTGGAGAACTCGGAACGGTCGCCAGTGCTCAGCTCTCGTTTCCACTTTATTGTGATAACAATGGAGCGATAGAGCAAGCCAAGGAACCGAGGCCTCATAACAAGTCCAAACATATTGAGAGAGGATTTCACATCATCAGGGAGATCGGTGGCAGAGTAGAGATAGCAGTGCAGAAAATAGCCTCAGCTAACAATATAGTTGACCCGTTCACCAAACCACTACCTCAGGCTATTTTAGACCGACACCTGGAAAGGATGGGTATTAGATACCACAATGAGTGGCATTGAGTGAAACTGGGAGATTGTTAGGATTATGCCATCAGATACCATAGAGGATAGAATGAATAGGGCATATATCTTGTATTGAACTTAAACTCTTCTAAAATGAAAGACATTATTGAGTTTTCACTTAATTCTTATCTGCATCTATAAGTTGCGTAAAATGTTTTGTCCATGTTTTCAGTGCGATCCTTCTACTTCCTATGGGATAGGAAGATTGGCACAAGAGAGATTGATCTTGATTACTAAAATAAGTTCGCAAGTAATATGAAGTCTTTAATGGACAATTAAAGACTTGGAATACTTGTACAATCTTAGCTCCGACATGGGAGTGCCTATCTGGTATCATGAGATGATAGGAGATTAAGATTGTAGCCACGTCAATGGAACTGATATGTTCGAACATGACTCGTATCGGTTCTGTCACATGGGTTTTCACTCTGTGACTGTCAATGACGGAACTGATTATGCGTAATAGGTATATGTGAACCTTTGACCTAAAGTATCAGGCTGAAGATGCACTTGTGACGTCAAGTCTTTCACTAGAGTAGTTAGACCCAATTCACCTTTTGGTGGGGTCCACCTCGAAATGCAGACTTAATGGGCAAGTGGTAATCTCAGCAGATATGTAATATGGGATTTGTTATCTCATAAGTGAATGAGTGTGTACCCTATGTAATTATAGATAAATAGAGATCAAAGTCTTTGGCCAAAGCAAACAAGACGATTGTGCTTGACACTAAATTGATCTCAATGATCTCGTATTTATTATGATTTATACATATGATCAAGTCTAGTGAGTTTGACATAACCATGACTCTCACTTGACCGGGGAACGTGAACAAAGGGTTTATACATATACGGAATGATCCTATCATTCGTTTTCGTTTGGTTTACGAAATGGGCCACGTGACTGGCTAGGTGTTACCCACTTTCTTTGGTTTCCTCTCATTGCCAAACGAAACGAACCTATAGAGTCGCGCTAAAGGATTGACAAAGAAAAATGAAGAAAAGGAATTTCTATTATTTTTTCTGTGAGTTTTAATGTATTGGATACATTAAATAATTAATTATTCATTAAATGAAATAATTAATTATAATGATAAGATTAATTATTAATTAATTTCGTTGTGAAATATATTAATGAATTAATTTGGTTATTTGATTAATTTATTTATTTATTGGGTACAATAAATTATTAATAGAAATAAGAAATTAATTAAACAAAACGAATCTCAGGGCTACATAAGGAGTCCAATTGGACGCCTACTAGGCCAGTGGCGTCTTTGAGATGCCACATATTAGGCCTCTTTTGTTTTGACTTGTTCAATACGTCATGAGGTATATAAGAACTCTTTGACTTAGAACAAGATGAAGGAGAATACACTATTCTATACCTAGCCGTCGACCATAGAGAAAGAAGAAAGGATATTTTTCGTTTGTTGATCCGTGCGTGACGATTTAGAGACGACGTATTTTCATTGTTCGGATCAAGTTCAAGTTTGAAGAATCAAACAAAAGGATTGATGATTTGGAAGCTTCAATATTCGAGTTTGGAGAAGAAGAAATTTTTCTCCATCATCATATTCATATTAAAGAGTAAGTTTTATTCATTATACGCTTTTAGATTCAGTTATGCGAATTAGAGTATCAATTGGGTTTTTGTTTTTATTTTTTGAAATCCCTCCAGCACCAACTTTTGTGTAGCAGATTTTCAGGAAAAAGGACAAAAGTTGTTCACTCACGGAAGTGAGAGACACGCGCCTGTGCATGTGTCAAACGTACACTGTTTCCAAAAATGCCTATAAATACGACTTCAACAACAAGCCAAAACAACAATCGTATTCCAAGCCAATTGATGTTGCATTGAGATCTCAATCCTTAAACTTTCAGAAAATCCAGAATATTCAAGCAAACATTCTCTTCGCTTTTTCTAAATTCTTGAGACAGTCAATCAATATCTCAAACATTCTTTTAGAAGAAACCTACATTATTATAGAGATATTACCAAGTTGTTTGAACTTTATCAAAATCAAACAAACCATTAGAAAAATCTCATCCAAGCCTCACGATCTGTGTGAAGTCGAACTTAGATACTTGCAGTATTTCTGGGTGAAAGAAGCAAGGGGATAGAAGTGTCTTGGAGAAGACATCTGTGTGACCAAGGAGCTCAAATCATCAATATCCACTTCTCCCTAATTTGTACAAGATTCTGTGTGATTCTTTGAGAATAATTTTAGTGGATTGCCTCCAAGTGTTCAAGGAGAAGAAGGACGTAGTTAGGATTACACCACCCAACTAACCTTACAAATATTGTGTTCTTTACTTTACAATCAATTTTTGTACTATCATATCATTGCATAAATCTGTTAAGTAAAACTCAATCAAATGCTAAGCAACTAAGATACCTTCTGTGACGCTAAAGCTTTCAAGAGAATACTTTAAAATCATTCTGTTGTGCTAACACTGATCAAAGAACTGAACACTTAAACCTATCTAGTTATAGTATTCAAATCTTGAAGTCGAAGTTAACTTTCTGAAAACAGTGTTTAGTAGACACTCAGTCAAGCGCTTACATTTTCAAGCGTCCAAACCAATTTTAATGCGAATATTTTTTTAGTCGAAAAAGAATTCAGGGCCTATTCAACCCCCCCCCCCTCTTCTAGACCCTTTTGTATGCCACTTGGGACCAACAAGTGGTACCAGAGCGGTTAAAGTTGAAATTTTTAAAACTTGCCAAGCATAACAGCTTGTTTAGATCCTTTTCAAATCTAACTGCTTTTAATTTTTCCATGGCATTTTCTAAAGTTCCCAAGTTGACCGAATCAAATTATGATTCCTGGAACGTCAAAGCATTTACATATCTTTGCTCATGTGATGACAAAATGTGCGATATTATTTGAGATGGATCAATACAGAATTTGAAGGTTATCACCAGAGCACCTGGAGCCACTGAAGAGACCCCGGATGGTTATGTTGAGAAACCAAAACAAGAGTGGTCCACTGATGACAACTTATTCAACAAGGTCAAGTCGTGTAATACTACTAAGGAGATTTGGGATAAGTTGGCCATAATTTGTGGTGGTTCAGCTCAGATCAAGAAAAATAAGCTTTCCATCGCCAAAGAGAAATTTAACAACTTTAAGATGTTACCCAATGAGACTTTAGAACAATTGGACATAAGATTTACAGATCTTGTTATAGAATTAACATCTTTGGGAATGGATTTTCAGAACCGAGAAATGGTGGTTAAGATTTTTAGTCGCCTACCTAGTAGATTCTTGATGAAGACAACAGCAATGAGAGAATCAAATACGTTGGATCTTTTAACTCCAGAAGATGCCTTTTCAGAGCTCAAAGCATTTGAGTTTGAGTTGAATTCTGCCAGTGATGTTGTGAGCAGTCCAGTAATTGAGTCTGGAGCGCTTATAGCATCAATCAATGGTAAATTGGGTAACAAGGGAAAGGTTTCGGATATCAGTGAGGATGAGGAACTAGCGCTTCTAAATAGATTCAGAAAGTTCTTAAGATATGAAAAGAAAAGAATTAGTCCTAAACATCAAGGACAGAGGTTATATCAAGCGCCTGTTCCAGTACAACAACAGTATCAAGTGCCTTAATATGCTGCACCTTCTCCTTCAACGCTGATTCAGTACAAGCGTCTACTCAACAGAATCTCTTAGCGCCCATGGTCTCAAAACCACACACTGCAAGGTTAACAAATGAACAAAAGATTAAAACAAATTTTTGTTATAATTGCAGGAAACCAGGGCGCTACCAAGTAAATTGCCCTTATCCAAACGTATTTAAGCCTTCAACGAAGGATTACTTGAATAGAAACAAATTCAGGAGCAACCTTCACCAACAAGGTTTGCTAGCGGAATCAGAACAAATGTCCGCACTTGAAGATTTGGAGTCTTCAGAGAAGAGTAGTGATGATGATGACCTAGTAGATGACTCAGCGCTTATTTGTCTCATGGCTAGAGATGATGAAGCGTCTTCTGAGGTAAACACTGAGATATCTCACCCTCTCTCTTATGAGGAACTACTTGACAAAGTCAACGAATATTATAATGATTGTCAAGATGCCGCCAAAATATATCAAAATCACTTCGATATCATTTCATCACTCAATAATGATAATGTAACGCTCAAGGCAGAGTTGCAAATTCAGCAACAATGTATTGAGAAGAACAAATTACTTAAGAGTGAGATAACCAATGTGAAAAGTGATCTTGATATAATAGTCAATAGAGAAGCTGAGTTGATTGCTAGACTTGCTAAATCAGAACAACTCGTCTCATCATTGTCTAAAGCATCAAGAAAGCTAAGCAATGCGACAGAGGTAACAAAATTATTTGGTGAAAAGACCAGTTTAGGATGTAATAAATTCGGTAAACAACCAAACAAATCTAACGTTACGGCAAACAACAAAGGGAAGGGTGTTTTCTTTATTGAGAAAGGTTCATTAAGTCAAACACAAAATGAACCATGCGACAACGGTACGAGGGCAAATGAGAAAGCCAAAGCTGACTCAGGCACGGAAAAGGTGAAAGCAAATGATTCACAAAAAAAAGTTCATCCAAAAGCTCAAAAAGCTAATGATAAATCTAACCACTATGAATCAAGCGCTAAGCGTCCAGCACCAAAAGTGTACCCCAAGCTAGCGCTAAGGAAAAAGCAGGGTCAATATCCACAATGGTCTAGATCATATTATCGCTACCATGATGATTATGATTATGACTATGATTATGATTACTATTGTAATCAAGGATATTATTATACACCCAAAAAGTACACACAGCACAAGGTGAACAAAAAGCACACACAACACAATGTGAAACCCAAAAAGGCTAATCTTCCCACAATGAAGATTAAACAAATATGGGTTCCTAAAGTTCTAATTCAAACTAACAATGTGACTAATGTTAAAGGACCCAAGCAAGAATGGGTACCTAAACAGAAATAGAACTTCCCTTTTGATTGCAGGTACCTAGAGCTAGAGCCCATACATCTGTTTGGTACATTGATAGTGGGTCGCCAAGGCACATGACAGGCTCCAAGGATCTTCTGATCAACTATTGAGCTACCAATGGTCCTCAGGTTGTATTTGGTGACAACTCCAAAGGTATAGGTACAGTGCATAGGGGGAACATCATGATAAGTGATGTTTATTTTGTGGAGGGTCTTAAGCATAATTTATTGAGCATTAGTCAATTTTGTGATAAAGGCTTTGAAGTTAAATTCTCAAGCGACTGTTGCTATATAAACGACGCTAAAACAAAATCTACTAAATTGAAAGGTAAAAGAACAAACAACGTGTATTTGGTAGATTGGGGTTCAACAATTGATAACAATCCAACATGCTTTGTTGCTAAAAGTTAATCTAAAACAGGTTGGTTATGGAATTGAAAAATGAATCACCTCAACTTTAAGACAATCTCTCAGCTTATAAAGCTCAATTTTGTAGAGGGATTACCAAATGGACCATTTCACAAGGATCGCCTATGTGACGCTTGTCAAATGGGAAAACAAGTTAAATCATCTTTCAAGAGAAAGCCTTGCCTATCAACCACTAGAATACTTGAACTACATCACATGGATCTGTTTGGACCTATTCAAACGATCAATGTGAGCGGTAAAAAGTATAATTTGGTATAGTAGATTTCTCTCGATTTACTTGGGTGGAATTTCATTCATCCAAAGATGAGACATGTGACAAGTTAACAACGCTGATTCAGCAACTTTAAATATTGAAAAATCTCAGGGTTGCAAGAATAAGAAGCAATCACGGTACTGAGTTTACTAACAAGGTTGTTGTGAAGTTTTGTGCAGAGAATGGGATACATCATGAGTATTCAGTTCCTAGAACTCCCCAAAAGAATGGTGTTGCTGAGTGCAGGAACAGAACGCTCAAGGAAGCCGCTAGAATGATGTTAGCAGAATCCAAGCTTGCTCCTAGGTTTTGGGCCGAAGCGATCAACACTGCCTGTTACACTCAAAACTGGTGCATGATCAACAAACAGCATGGGAAAACTCCATATGAACTATGGAAGGGACGTAAGCCTAATATTTCAAACTTTCACGTCTTTGGTTCTAAATATTTTATCCATAATAATAGATCCCAAAGCCTAAGGACATTTGATCCTAAAGCGGATAAGAGAATCTTTCTTGGCTATGCCAAGATTGGAAAGAATTTTTGCGTCCTAAACAAGATCAAATCAAAGGTTGAGGAATCTATTCATGTTGTTTTTGATGATACTAACCAAGAACCGAGTAAGGTTAATGTGAATGATGTAGGAGTTGAAGATCTATGTCATCAAGCATCTAAAATTACTATTGATGATGATAGTGACGACGATGATGAGATCTTAGTGCCCCCTCCTAAGACTACTCGTGAAGGTATTTTGGAGAACAATGTAAGATATGCTGATGATCATGGAGAGAGTGATCATCAAGAGCAAACAAGGGTCTTTGAACTTGATGCCCCTACACAAGTGTCTGAGCAAGTGAATCAATCACCTATTCAACCTCTTAACCCTTTCCAGCCTGATATACTATGGCTACGTGATCATCCACCTGAGCAGATTATTGGAGATATTGAAGCCCCTGTTAGGACTAGGGCCGCTACATTTAATGAGGCCATGTTTGCAAGCTTTCTATCTCAAATGGAACCTAAGAAAGCGGATGAAACGTTATGTGATCCTAGTTGGATTGAAGCCATGCAAGAAGTGCTTAATCAGTTTGAGCGTAGTAAGGTTTGGACGCTAGTACGAAGGCCAACTCACCAAGGATTTATTGGGACTAGATGGGTCTATAGAAACAAGATGGAGGATAATGACATTGTGATAAGGAACAAAGCCAAACTTTTTGCTCAACGTTATTGCCAAGAAGGGCGTATTGATTTTGATGAGACATATGCTCCTTCCGCCCGTCTTAAAGCAATCCACATGTTTCTAGCGTAAGTAGTGTTCAACAAGTTTACAGTGTATCAGATGGACGTGAAGAGTGCTTTCCTGAATGGTAAACTCCAAGAAGAGGTATATGTGGAACAACCACAAGGATTCATGAACAGCCATGGTAAGGGTATGGTCTACAAGCTAGATAAAGCACTTTATGGGCTTAAGCAAGCACCCCGAGCATGGTATGACACTCTCTCTATTTTTCTTTTTGGTAAAAGCTTTTCAAAAGGCGGCGTTGTTACAACGTTATTTAAAATTACCAATGACGAAGATATTCTTTTAGTCCAAATTTATGTTGATGATATTATATTTGGTTCTACTGATAAGCGTCTATGTGAGAAATTTTCAAAAATGATACAAGAACAATTTGAAATGAGCATGATGGGTGAATTAACTTTCTTCTTAGGATTACAAGTTAAAGAACTCCCTAATGACATATTTATTAACCAAGCTAAATAGAAACGTGATATGATTAAGAAATTTGGTATGGAAATTCATCATCTTCAAAAATTCCAATGAGCCAAAAGCTTAAGTTCGATAAAGATGAAAATGGGAAGAAGGTTGATATCACTAATTATAGAGGTATCATTGGATCACTTCTTTATCATACTGCTAGTAGACCTGATATTATGTTTTTGGTATGCATGTGTGCACGCTTTTAAGCTGATCTAAAAGAGTCACACTTAATTGCTGCCAAGAGAATCCTTAAGTACCTCAAAGGCACACAAAATGTGAGTTTATGATATCCAAGGGACTCATGAACTAATTGGTTACTCAGATGCAGACGTTAGGATTATGCCTTCAGATGCCATTGAGGATAGAATGTATAGGGCATATATCTTGTATTGAACTTAAACTCTTCTTAAATAAAAGGCATTATTGAGTTTTCACTTAATTCTTATCTGCATCTATAAGTTGTGTAAAACGTTTTGTCCATGTTTCCAGTGTGATCCTTCTACTTCCTATGGGATATGAAGATTGGCACTAGAGAGATCGATCTTGATTAATAAAATAAGTTCGCAAGTAATATGAAGTTTTTAATGGACAAATAAAGACTTCGAATACTTGTACAATCTTAGCTCCGACATGGGTGTGCCTGTCTGGTATCATGGGATGATAGGAGATTAATATTGTAGACACGTCAGTGGAACTGATATGTTCGAACACGACTCGCATCGGTTCTGTCACATGGGTTTTCACTCTGTGACTGTCAATGATGGAACTGATTATGCGTAATAGGTATATGTGAACCTTTGACTTGAAGTATCAGGTTGAAGATGCACTTGTGACGTCAAGTTTTTCACTAGAGTAGTTAGACCCAATTCACCATTTGGTGGGGTCAACCTCGAAATGCAGACTTGATGGGCAAGTGGTAATCTTAGCTGATATCTAATATGGGATTTGTTCTCTCATAAATGAATAAGTTTGTACCCTATGTAATTATAGATAAATAGAGATCAAAGTCTTTGGCCCAAGCAAACGAGACGATTGTGCTTGACACTAAATCGATCTCAATGATCTCATATTTATTATGATTTACACATATGGTCAAGTCCAGTGAGTTTGACACAACCATGACTCTCACTTGACCGGGGAACGTGAACAAAGGGTTCATACATATACGGTATTTACAATTGGAAGATTTCGGAATGATCCTATCATTCGTTTTCATTAGGGTTACAAAGTGGGCCACGTGAGTGGCTAGGTGTTACCCACTTCCTTTGGTTTTCTCTCATTGCCAAACGAAACGAACCTAGAGAGTCGCGCTAAAGGATTGACAAAGAAAAATGAAGAAAAAGGAATTTCTACTATTTCTTCTCGGAGTTTTAATTTATTGGATAAATTAAATAATTAATTATTCATTAGATGAAATAATTAATTATAATGATAAGATTAATTATTAATTAATTTCCTTGTGAAATATATTAATGAATTAATTTATTTATTGGATACAATAAATTATTAATTGAAATAAGAAATTAATTAAACAAAACAAATCCTGGGGCTAAATAAGGAGTCCAATTGGACGCTTACTAGGCCTCAATGTGGCGTCTTTGAGAGGCCACATATTAGGGCTCTTTTGTGTTTGACTTGTTCAATAAGTCATGAGGTATACAAGGACTCTTTGACTTAGAACAAGTAAGAAGGAGAATACACAACTCTGATAACTCTCAAAAGAAAGAAAAATATTCCTCCCCTCCTCTATACCTAGCCGTCAACCTTGGAGAAAAAAGAAAAGGGATTTTTCGTTTGTTGATCCGTGCGTGACGATTTAGAGATGACGTATTTTCGTTGTTCGGATCAAGTTCAAGTTTGAAGAATCAAACCAAAGTATTGAAGATTTGGAAGCTTCAATATTTCGAGTTTGGAGAAGAAGAAGTTTTTCTCCATCATCATATTCATATTAACGAGTAAGTTTTATTCGTTATACGATTTTAGATTCAATTATGCGAATTAGAGTACTAATTAGGTTTTCATTTTAATATTTAAAATCCCTTCCGCTGCGTTTATGCTTTTTTCGAACGAAACCCAACAGCAGATTTTGCAGGTTGCAAAATAGATCGAAAGAGTACTAGTGGTACATGTCAATTTCTAGGTGATAGGTTAGTTTCATGGCATAGTAAGAAACAACAATCGATAGCTACTTCTATAGCTGAAGCAGAGTATGTAGCTACAAGAAGTTGTTGTGCACAAGTGTTATGGATGAGGCAACAACTTAGAGATTATGGAATAATCTTAGGTCCAAGCCTCATTCATTTTGGTAACCAAAGCGCCTTAGCCATGACTCAAAACCCTATTCTTCATTACAAAACCAAACATATTGACATTAGATACCATTTTCTTCGTGACCATGTTCAACAGAAAGATATCTCCATGCACATTATTGGAACTGACAAACATATGGCAGATATCTTCACCAAAGCTCTCAATGAACAATGCTTTCTCACTTTAAGAAATGAACTATGTATGATTGATTTAAACGCTTAATCATTATGCATCATATTTTATTAGACATATAATTTAGGGGGAATCCACTTTATTTATGTCCAAAGGATTTTTGGAAAGTTGTTATAAGTCATCAAATTTAGGGAGAACCTTAAAATTGTACTTGAACATATCTGCAAGCGTCAATGATCAAAAAGTTTCATATGGATAGATCATCAACGCATAAAATTTTGCATAAATTTTACACGCTTAATGATGTAATGGATAGACTCTAAAGTCCTTTTTCAACTCTATTCACACGCTTCTCTCACATCAAACTGGCGGGTAATAAAAAAAAACTTCTCAAAATGACGGTTCAAAGTAAGCACGTGTTTCTGTACGTGTTAGTGTACCATCAGGAGCGTGCATTACACTTTGAAAATGCCAAACGTTTTAAAACTTTAACTCGGACTTCAAATCTTTATATATGAGAGTTACCAATGTAACTTCTCTCTCTTGCCCAAAATTCACCTCCGCGGTTAAAAACATTTATGGCTAAGATTTAACAACATTACACGTGTCATAATCTTACTGAGACGAGAGAACACAAGTTTCAAAATTATCTTATGTGTCATTTAAAACATAATCTTTGCAGAAAAATTATTCACTTTTACTTAAACTACCTGCAAAATTACTCTCTCTCTCTTTCTCTTTCAAAGCAATCTCAGTTCATCTCTTTCACAACTTTCAAATGGCACCCAAGAAATCTACTGACACTTCTACAGAAAACACCATCAAGGTCATTGAAGGCCTTGTAGTGGACTAGAAATTCCTGTACGAACAAACTCAAGTCGATTTGATAGAGATAATGGACTCTGTTGCCAAGAGTGGGCTTAAGACTTTCTTAACCCGATATTCTTATCTTTGTCCTGATGAAGTTGATTTATTCTGGAGACATGCTAAACTTTCAAAGGACAAGAAGTTCATTTCTTGCCTCTCTTCTTTAACAAAGAAGGACTCTAAAGAACTCATTCTCTTTGCCGACACTATTGCCCAGAATATCAAATGACCTAATCAGGGTGAAGCTTTGGACTCCATTACTACTGAACAGATTGAAGTAGCTTGGACCAAGATAAGTGCTTATGAAAATGTTCCATATAAGCCTTATTTTGAGAAAAACATATTATATCCAGATACCGACTATTGGCTGATTTCTGCAGCAAGTTTATTGAATGTAGAGTGGGTACTTTTGACAAAGTTAACCCAATGCAATTTTAGATGATGACTGCTATACTCCTAAACTTCAAGATCAACTCGAGTGAATATGTATTCAACAGATTCAGAGATTGCTTGAGCATCTCAAGCAAAACTTATGGCGTAATTCTCAGTGACTTACTCTTCAGAGCAGAATGTGTTAATTCTGCTGGGATTATTCAGGCCATGAAAAAATTCTATGGGAAGAGAATCATCAACAACCATTTCCAGCCGGCCTGAGTTGGTGGTGTTGCAAAACCTCTTTCTGAGCGCCAGGTTGTACGCGAAGCTTCAGTCAAAGAAGCTGAGCATCCAGCTCAAGTAGAAGCCATGAAGTGTCCCGCTGTTACAAAGGAGAGGGCTCTCAGTAATCCCAAAGCTCAAACTATTCCATCTCCTCCCAAGGACGGGGAGAAAAATGATGAAGATGAGGAGGACCTGATTCCTTTGGTTAGGCGAAGGAAGTAGGAAGGTATTATCAAACAAATTATCTTCGAGGAACCAATTGCTGCTCCTCCCGCTCAAACGCTTAAGTTCGTTGAAGGAGTCAAGGTCAAGAAAATATTCAAGCATTCCAGGACAAGCAAGCGTCAAGTTGCTCCTGTTCCTGAAGAGCCTGAGATCGTTGAGCCAAGCTCTCAAGAAGTTGCGTTGAGACAAGCTCTCAGGGTAAGTTTATTTCTTCCCGGAACATTTCTTTTCCTACATTTGTAGAAGATTTTGCTCTTATAAAGGATAGTTCTTGTGCTACTGCTATTGTTCCAGCTGCTGCTGAATGGTCAATCGATGTCCATTTGGATGTTGAAATGATAGACGGCGTTGCCATTGCTCAAGATGTTGCCGCAGAAGTTGCTGTAATAGACGTTGAGGAACCTGCTACAAGGTTCAATCATCAACTACTGTTCAGGTTATAACAGAGGCACGCTCAGAAGGTCAGAGCGTTGCTAAAGATGTTACAGTACCCAGACATTTCTTTAAGTTGGACCCACCGAAGACAATTTATTATTCGGTTAATTACATGCCTCCAGCGCTTCAAGAAGATTTCATCCCCGCAGGCTATATTGAATAAAGATACATCATTGCGGAGAATGAAATAGTCGCGCTGATTGACATTGATCAGACTATCAGGGACACAGTTTCTAACACAGAGTGGACAATAATTGATAATGCATTCTATTTGGCTATTCAACTTGGTAAATCTCTTGGTCAAATTCCTGCTTCTCTTGCCATCCAACAAAAACAACAAGGTGGTAGAACTCTAAGATGTGATGGGGATCTGGCTTATTTTCTGGATTATGGGCACAGAAAGCCAACTGGTTTTGCTCTAAGAGATTACAACATAAGAGTTTATGAGCGTCTACCTGCTCCATTTCTCAATCCTACAGAGAAACTCTTAAACAGAGAAGGTTACACACACTTTCCACATATAGTAAACAGTGAAGAAAATAAGAATTCAGTTCATCCTCTTCGTCTTTGGAAGAATAAAGGAGTTCATGCCGGAGAGCGTTCAGCGTCTCTATCAGATTTGATTCAAGAAGAAGTAGATGCATACTTTGACAGCATCTGGAATGCCAGCTATCAAACCGATAGATACCGTTTTGAATCCATCAGGGACGTTTACCAAGAGGGCAACCGAGCTTTAGTCAATGCAGGTGCTGATTACTGCATGACTGAGATTAACTGGTGTGAAGCACATGTTGGCAACAAGTTTACATTTCAAGAATTGGTCAAAGCTCCCCATCTTTTTGGCATAGGCATGCATGACAAGAAGCATCAATTCGCCAAGTATTGCCTAAAGAAGCGTCAACGGAGAGTTGGGCCTGTTCTCAAGCTACCTATCATTCGCCATCAGACTGAGCAGTGTTTGCGTCAAGCGCTGCACAAACTTTCTATAACTCCTTTCCACTTCAACGCTCAAACGTCTACCAGTGGAAGCTTTCCAGAATCTCATTTGAACTTTTATCTTGGCCACTGCGAAGATCATCTCAACATGATGGTGAAGATCATGACGCCTCTTGCCCTATTCGACAAAATCTTTATAGCCAATCTCAGACAATGGAATGGTTCCGTGATCCGATCCTTTCAAGGATTTACACTGCTCCCATCTATCAGAAAGGACATACTCAACCACTATGAGTTTGTTCTGTCTCTGCTGGAATGGAATCAAGGGATTGCTGAAGCCCTCTATCCCTACTTGGAAGTCTACTACAATGCTTATGTACTAGAATCTCAACGACTTCAACCTCTTCCAACAGATAAGTTGATTGGATTTTCCAGGGACTACTGCTCAGACATGATATTCTCTATTTGTCAAGTGCCTTCCAAGATTTTTCGAAATCATGTGCTGGATATCATTGGTCCCATGTATATCAGGGACATGAATAGTCCACTTCGAACATTTATTTACAGCGCTTGCATGCCAACTCGAAGAATCTATGAATTACTTGATGGTGCATCAGACTTCATTGTGAGCATACCCTTAGCCAGGTTAAATTTCCAATTCACTGACTTTCGTCAACAGGAGTCAGCGCTTGAGGAAGCCTCTGTGGAATTTGCTCAAGTATCTGCACCTGAAGCGTCAAGTATTCCAGCATCTGCTGAGGAACCAGTTCAAGCATCTCCACTAGAGGACAATCCTAACGTTTCTGAATAGGATGTTTCTGATGTTGCTGAGGATCTTTCAATCAAAGCACGCGACACAGTGTCTGATCCAGCACATCAAGTCTCTCTAGACTTACTCAAAGACACATCAAAGTTTAATTGATCGGCTACTCAAGCAGTTCCTTCGGATGTGAGTCAAACTTTTGAGCCGTTACTGAAATCAGTTTAGAGGAAGTGAATAATCAAGCTACTTAAAAGGAAGAAGCCCTCCATTGGATTAAGACTGATTTAGCCAATATCGAGTCTCAGAACATGAGCGCCACAATTGCTCTTGTGCGAGGTGCAGCTCAAGCGGCAGTTGATGAATGCCGAAAATAGTTTAAAGAAATGAATGATGCTACTAGGGAAAATCAACTGGCCATGAAGGAGCATTTTGACAAGTGCCTCGATGATCTCACAGCTTCTATGGCTCAGATTGCTAGTCAAGTCAGCTTACAAACAGAACACTTTTTGAAGGTTAATGATGGTAATAAGGGGGAAGAGAAGAAAAAAGAAGAGAAGAGGAAAGCCTCTAGTTCAAGAGCTACCAGTCCTCCACTCAAGCGTCAAGCCACCCTTCCCATTCCTATCAGTGAGAAGAGAAAAGGGGAGAAGAAGAAAGCCTCTAGTTCAAGAGCTGCAAGTCCTCCGCTCAAAGCGTCCAGCCACCCTTCCCACTCCTATCAGTTTACCAGAGCCTTCGAGAGCGTTACTTGAACAATTTGATGTTCCATTTGAACGACCGCCCATTCCAGAGCCTTCAGATCCAAAGATTATAGCTAAAGAACAGAGGATGTAAGACTTCAACAAAACGTTCAGAATTTGCTTAAGGCTTATTGGTGTTGACCCAGTTGATTGGGACAAGCAGTTTGTTGCTTATAGAAAGAGACAAAAGGAAGAGAAGAAGTCAGTAATTGACAAAGATCATGTAGCCATGATTAGTCTTCAAGAAAGTATATCTGAAGCAATCTGGGCTGAAGAAAACAGAAGACTCAACGCTCAAGATGACGATTAAGAACTGTTGTTTACTTTGCATTATCTATATTCTTGTCTCATATGTATTTTTGATTCGGTTGTAAAGTGATTGTACTCTCGTTGATATATAAAGAACATTTTCAGCTGAAACATCTCGTTGAAGCTTAACTAACTTTAACTAACCTTATCTAACTAAAGCTAACTTTTATTTTTGCTGTCTAACTCTTGAACTATAAAAGAGTAAGTATTGTATCATCAAACAGGGGGAATTATTAGGAAATTTCATGTTAGACTCTTTGATGATGACAATTAGGATTCTATGTTAGACCCCAAAATATATAAGTTTGATGTTATTAGAAATCATGTATAAGCTTTGAGCGTTAGATTTGTAATAGGCTTTATAGCCTTTGCTTTATTTTATTCTAGATTGTTAGGCTAAGTATTCTTAGACTGAGCGTCTGATAATTTTGAGTGAGCTTATCAGTAGTTAAGTTTGAAGACTCAAGCGCCTGAAGTCTGAATAAAGATGAAGATTCCAAGCGTTCAAACGACAAGCTATATCAAGCGATGATTATAGGACAGAAGTTATTCAAGGATGAATGAGTGTTTATTAATGACTGATTTCACCTGAATTTATTTCTATGTCCAGAAAGAGTTTATTGCAAATATTCCCAGATCATTAATTGCCAAAGGGCATTTATTTCAAATGCATTAAATGCTGATAAAAGCATTAAATGTGATAAGCTCTTTCGGACGTATGGAGAAGCCACCCTATTGGACTATCAACACCAACTTTTGTGCAGCAGATTTTCAGGAAAAAGGACAAAAGTTGTTCACTCATGGAAGTGAGAGACACGCGCCTGTGCATGTGTCAAACAGACACTTTTTCGAAGATTGCCTATAAATAGGATTTCAACAACAAGCCAAAACAACAATCGTATTCCAAGCCAAATTGTTGTTCCATTGAGGTCTCAATCCTTAAACTCTCAGAAAAGCCTGAATATTCAAGCAACCACTCTCTTTGCTTTTCTTAAATTCCTGAGACAGTCAACCAATATCTCAAACATTCATTTAGAAGAAACCTACATTGTTATTGAGATATTACCAAGTTGTTTGAACTTTATCAAAATCAAACAAATGCTTAGAATAACCTCATCCAAGCCTCGCGATTTGTGTGAAGTCGAAGTTGGATACTTGCACTATTTCTGGGTGAAAGAAGCGAGGGGATAGAAGTGTCTTGGAGCAGAAATTTTTGTGACCAAGGAGCTCAAGTCATCGATATCCATCTCTCGCTAATTTGAAGAAGATTCTGTGTGATTCTTTGAGAATCATTTTAGTGGATTGCCTCCAAGTGTTCACGGAGAAGAAGAATGTAGTTGGGATTACACATATTGTGTTCTTTACTTTACAGTCAATTTCCATACTATCATATCATTGCATAAATCTTGTTAAGTAAAACTCAATCAAATGCTAAGCAACTAAGATACCTTCCGTGACGCTAAAGCTTTCACGAGAAGACTTTAAAATCATTCCGCTGTGCTAACACTGATCAAAGAACTGAACACTTAAGCCTATCTAGTTATAGTATTCAAATCTTGAAGTTGAAGTTAACTTTCTAAAAATAGTCTTCAGTTGACGCTAAGTCAAGCACCTACATTTTCAAGCGTTGAAACCAATTTTAATACGAATATTTTTGAAGTCAAAAAAGCATTCATGGTCTATTCAACCCCCTTCTAGACCCTTTCGTATGCCACTTGGGACCAACAACATTGAACTGATGGCTAATCAAGTTTTTTTCAAAATGATGGTTCAGAGTCAGTACGTGTTTGTGTACATGTCAGTGTACCATGAGCGTGTATGTTACACTTTGAATATGCCAAAAAAAATTTAAAATTTACTCCAGACGTGAAAATTTTTATACATGGGAGCTACCAAATGTAATTTTACTTATTGTTTGGGATTTCACATCCGCAGTTAAAGCTAAAAATGACTGAGATTAATCAATTTTACACATGGCAAGATTAGATTGACGAGAGAAACCATAATTTTCAACTGTCTCATATAAAAACAAATTTGCAGAAAAATTACTTTCACTTTTTACAAACTCTCTGTGAAACACACACTCTCTCTCTCTCTCAAGCAAAAGCCTCTTTGAATATCTACTCTTTCAAACACTCCAATGGCACCAAAGAAATCCATCAATGTTACTGAAGAGGCCATCAAGGTCACTGAGGGTCTAGTTGTGGACTGGAAGTATTTGTCTGAACAAACTGATATTCCGATGAGGGACATGCTGGATTCTATCGCCAAAGCCAGGCTGCAAACGTTCTTGACCAGATATTCCTACTATTTTTCCGATAGAGTGGCTGCCTTTTGGAGAATTGCAAAGCTTGCAGATGATAAGAACTCTCTTTCTGGCCCCTTCTCTTTACCAAAGAAAAGTTTTATTCGGGAATTTATTTTATCCGCAGAGCCCATAGCCCAGAACATCAAGTTGCTGAATTAGGGTGACGTTTTAGAGTCTATCTCTACAAGTCAGATCGAAGAATCTTGGTTGAAGATCTGTTACTATGATGCCATGGAGTACAAGCCCAACTTCGACAACAAGGATATTCTGCCTAAGTAACGTCTGTTGGCAGACTTCTACAGTAAATTTATTGAATGTAGAGTGGGAACGTTCAACAAGGTCGCCCCACTGTAATTTCAGATGATGACCGCCATATTCTTGGATATCAAAGTTAACTGGAGTGAGTATGTGTTCGGAAGATTTAGGGATTGTTTGGACACTGTCAACAAGCCCTATGGAGTTGTTCTCAGTGATATGCTATATAGAGCAGATTGTGTTAATTCTACTGGCCAACCTCTGGCCAAGGCTAAGTTTTTAGGGAAGTGGATAGTCATCAATCTCCTCAACCCACTAAAATTTGGTGGAGCGGCGAAGCCTTTGTCTGAGTGCCAAGTTGTGCGTGAAGCGTCAGATGAAGAAACTGAGCGTCCTGCTCCAGAAGAAACTGTGAAGCGTCCAACTGAGCAAAAGAAGAGGGCTCCCAGAAAGCCCAAGGCTGCTAAAGTTCCATCTCCTCCCAAGGATGATGATGATAACGAAGAAATGAATGAGGATGTGGAAGATAAGATTCCACTAATCAAGAGGCGGAAGTTGCTCTCAATACTTAAGAAGATCAATTTTGAAGAAGAGCCAACTATTCTTGACTCTCCTTCCAAAGCGTCTAAGCCTATTGAAGGGGTGAATGTTAAGAGAATATTCAAGAGACCCACAGGCTCAGGTAAGCATCAATCGATTCTCGTTCCAAAAGAACCTGAGACTGTTGAACCAAGCGTTCAATTTCGAAAAAAAAATTGTTGTTGAGACTTCTCAGGGTAAGTTTATTTCTTCCGTAGCGTTTCTTTTACTACATTTGTAGAAGATGCTGCTCTTATAGAGGATATATCTTCTGCTACATCTCTCATTACAGATGATGTTGAAGTAACATTTGATGTCCATCTGGATGTTAACTTAGAGAAAGTGGTGTCCATTGCCAAAGAAGTTGCAGCAGAGGCACTCTCGGAAACTCAGAGTGTCCCTGTGGATGTTGAGAGACCTACTACAAAAAGGGTCCAACCACCACTTATCTCAAAGCTTACAGTAGAGGCACAGTTGGATGAGGCGAGTGTTGCTAAAGACGCTACACAACTGAGGCTCTTCAAGCTGGATTCGGTGAAGACCATTGATCCGCTAAAGAAGACTCTATTCCTGCAAGCTACAATGAAGACATATACATTGTTGTAGAGAATGCACTTGCTATAATGGTAGAGCATGACCATCTACTCTGTCAGATGATATACAACTCAAGGTTGACTGATGTTGAGCGTGAGTATTATTTGTCCATTGCCAACGGTGAGGAAATTGATCAAGTGCTTGCATTAGTTGCCATATATGAGAAGCCTCAAGGCCAAAGATCTCACCTAGCTGATGTGGAGTTGGCATATTTCTTGGATAAAGGGCACAACAAGCCATCTGGATTTGCTTCAAGAAATTACAAAATTAGGGTTTATGAGCGTCTCCATATTGAGTTCCTCAATCCATCAGAGGAAATCTTGAATCGCGATGGTTATTCGCATTTTCCAGAAGTGATGCACAGTGTTGCAAATCAGACTTCAAAAAATCCACTTGGTCTATGGAAAAATAAAAGCGTCCATATTGGTGAACGTGCAGCATCCATCAAGGACTCAATTCAGGAGGAAGCTGATGACTTTTTCAATAGCGTCTGGAACACTAATTACCATGTGGATCGCTATCGATTTAAGGCTATAAGAGATATTCATCACGAAGGCATAAGGGCCATATGCATCGCTGGAGCAGACTTTTGCATGAATGAAGTGACCTGGTGTGAATCTTATGTGGGCAATAGATGTTCCTTTCAGAAGTTGGTTAATGCTCCGCATCTATTTGATATAGGCATACATGACAAGAAGCGTCAGTTGGCTAAGTATTGCCTCCAGAAGTATTCGATGCGAGTAGGACTAATCTCTGACTTGCTAAGCGTCAGACAACCGGCTGAGACCTTTTTGCGAGCAACACTCAAAAGTTTTGTCGAAACTCCTCTCACCTTCTCCGGAAAAACGTCCAGTGGCGGCACTCGGTCAATGGCCGATTTAGCTGTCTCTCCCAGCCATTTTGACGAGAATATACGGCAGATGGTTAAGATTATGACTCCAGTGAAGCAATTAGATCACATATTCACTCCAAATCTGCAAAAAATAAATGGCTCAATCATCAATTCATTTAGCGGTTACCTATTACTCTCCTCCATCCAACAAAAGTTGAGCTATCACTACTCATACGTCATTTCCTCGCTGGAAAAAAATAAGGGCATCGCTTAGGCCGTTTATCCATATTTATAGGAGTATTACAAACGCTATGTTGCAAACACCAATCCTTCTCATCTTCCTACAAATCGTCTAATAGTCTTCTCTCTGACTTATCGCACAGACAAACTCTTTCTCATTCCCAGGCGAAGTTAAGACTATTCGCAAATCATGTGTTGGACGTCGTTGGTCAAATGTGGGTTGGGGTCATGGACACTCCACTCTACACAATCATTCAGGGCACCATCTTGTCAACGCATCATTTTTACATGCTTTTTGGCAGTGCCACTAATTTCTATAGGGGCACAAAGTTCGCAAAGCTGAACTTTCACTTTGACCATTGTCGCCGCATGCTGCCAGCGCCTGTGGAAGTCCCTGTACCAAAAGAAGTGGACTTGACCGCTTAAAGCATCCAAATAGAAATTGAACCTCAAGCGCCTGTTGTGTCCGCTCCTGCTAAAACTTCATCTATTCCTGAGGTTGCCAGTGTTTCTGACGCTAAAATTGAGCATCCACCCACAACTGTTTAATAGTCTCTACCAGAGTCAAAGCTTAACGCTATAGTTGCAGAGGTTGCAGAGTATGCTGACAAATTGGAACAAGCACAAGGCAAAGCTTTTGATTCAGCAACTCAACTCTCCCTTGAATCCTTGAAGACCACTTCCAAATTTAAACTAAAACTGATTCCTCAAATGGTTATTTCATGTAAAGCTGGTGGTCAGGAGTTTAGTCCAATCCAGCGAGAAGCATTAGAAGAAGTCACGATCCTGCTGTACAAAGCGCAGATGCTCTCCATTGGATTTAAGAAGACCTTGACAAGATCGAATCACAAAATTTGGACACCCAAATTGTCTACATGTACGGAGCTGCTCAAGCTGCTGTTGCCAAAATTCTTAAAGCGTTTTAGGAAATCGCTGATGCAAATCGTGCAACTCAGATTGAAATGAAAGAGCACTTCGATAAGGGTTGTGATGATCTAGCATCGTCTATTTCTCAAACTGCTCATCAAGTCGGTATTCTAGCAGAACATATTCAAAAGATTGATGATGGCAATAAGGTGGAAAAGAGGAAAGCGCTGAGTACAAGAGCTGCCAGTTCTTCTGCCAAGCATCAGGAGCTTCAGTCTGTGCTTACTCAAAGTATTCAAAGTCAAATTTCTCCTGCGCCTCCTCGTCCGCTGAATATTGAATCATGTTCCCTACTTGGTTTGCTGCTGTTGGAGCGCCTAGTTGCAGATTTGGGTTTCCTCCAATTACACAGAGAGCTGATTTGCCATTGCTATCTCAAGCGTACCTTGAAAAATTAGACATTCAGATTGAACGAGCACCTCTCCCAGAGCCAAGTGATCCGAAAGAAATTGCTATGGAGAAGCAGATGCCAGAGTTTGACCAAGCGTACACAATTTGCCTAAGGCATATTGGCATTGATCCAGCAAAATCGGATGAGCGCTGGATTGCTTTCGAGAAAAGAAGTAAACAAGAAAAGAAAATCATCGTCAGTACAGATCATCTTTCAATGAAAGCTCTAAATGATCAACTTATTGAAGCAACGACAGCATAAATAGCCAGAAGATACAACTTGATGAAGAACGCAAGCGTTAAATTATGTATATTCTTATCTCTTTTGTATCTTTTATTTTAAGTTGTAAATGTTTGTACTTACCTTGATATATGTAAAGTGCATTTCCTTCTAAAACATCTCGTTGAGGCTTTAACTAACCTTAACTACCTTTATCTAACTTTTTTCAAAGCTAACTTTTGTATTTTGGCTATCTAACTCTTGAGCTATAAATGAGTGAGTACTGCCATCATCAAAAAGGGGGAAATTGTTAGGAAATTTCTTGTTAGATGTTTTGAAGATGACAATTAAGATTTATGCTAGACCCCAAAATATGTAAGTTTGATTTTAATAGAAAACATGTATAGGCTTTGAGCGTTAGATCTATATAAGGCTTTATTTGTTTTCATTCTAGACTGTTAGGCTAAGTAGTCTTAGATTGAGCGTCTGATATTATTCTAATTGAGTTTATCAGCAGTTAGGTCTAAAGATTCAAGCGTCTGAAGTCTGAATTAAGATGTAGATTTCTAGCAAGTGTCTAAGCGTCAAGCTATTACAAGCGTTGATGCAAAGATTCAGCTAAGGATCATTCAATGTTGAATGAGCGTCTATAAAGACATAATGTTGCCTGAATTTATTCTCAAATCTAGAAGCACTTTAATGCAAATATTCTCGAAGCATTAATGTCGAACGAGCATTAATTTCAAATGCATTAAATGTGATAAGCACTTCAAGACGTACGGAGAAGCCTTCCTATTGGATTGTGAACTTTACAAGTCTGCGGAACCAACTTTTTGCAGTAGAATTTCAGGGAAAAAGGATAAAAGTTGTTCACGCGCGAGAGTGAAATACACACGCTTGATCATGTGTCCAACGAATATTTTACCCAAGAAAGTCTATAAATAGGACTTTAGCAACAAGCCAAAACACAACAACAAGCTTACAAGCCAAAACTCTATTGCATTGAAGTCTCAATTCTTAAACTTTCAGAAAAGCTCAAAAATTCAAATCAAACATTCTCTTTGCTTTTCTCCAATCCTTGAGGCAGTCAACCAATATCTCAAACATCTTTTTCGGAAGAACCCTACTTTACTATTGAGATATTCCAAGTTGTTTGAATTTCCAAAAATCAAACAAACCGTTAGACTAAACCCTTGTCCAGCCTCGTGATCCGAGTGAAGTTGAAGTTGAATTCTTGCATTATTTTTGTGTGAAAGAAGCATGAGGATCAAACTATCTTGGAGCAGCAATCTGTGTGACCAACGAGCTCAAGCCATTCAAATCCACACCTCCCCTATCCTGTAGAAGTTTCTGTGTGATTCTTGGAGAATCATTTTAGTGGATTGCTGATAGGACTCGTTTTTGCACGTGCTTTTAGCTCTTTTATTAACGATTTAGGTCCATTAATAGTGTGAATTGTGCCACTCGTACTTGTAATATGTGTATTAAGTGAATTCAGGCACTAAGCGACGATGCACAAAGAAAAGGGCAAAAGACGGCGTATCGAACGACTTCCTAAGGGATGCTTCGCAGATCGGCGACCAGGCGCCAATTAGGTCACGCCCAGGCGTCTGCTGAAGATAGCGCACAACAGGCCATGCAGTGCGGCGCCCAGGCGCCACAAATCCCACGCCTAGGCGTCGTAATATCCGCGCCCGAGCGCTAATGATCCCGCGCCTGGGTGCCTTTCGACTTTTCTCCCGAGTTATCTCTGCCACGTAGGCGGCACCTAGGCGTCGATCCACCCGTGCCTGGGCGGCGCTGTAATCGTTTTTGGAAGCTAGAAATGGAAATTTTCAGCTCATTTGAAGGGTTAGAAATCTGGGTTTTGTGGAGGCATTTTCTGGGTTTTGAGCCATCATTTCATCTAATTGGAAGGGCAAGGAAGAGAAAGGAGCTAAGGATTGAAGTTCTAAAGCAATGATCCATCATCAAACTATTGAGGGAGTTTTAATTGCTTGCATTTACATGTTTATTTCCATGAGTATGTATATATATGTATTAGATTTTTTTAAAGCCTTGATGAGAGGCTAAATTGTAGTAGTAAGGCTATGTGAAGGCCTATTTTACAAATCAATATATGTGAAGTGAATTTTCGTATTAATTCTCCTATTACTTTGTGTGATGATTTTGTGCTTCTATCACAATCATATGCTTGATCACCATATGCTTGCTATTGTGCCTATTCTATCCATTTGTAAGAACATAGGTTAGGGTGCAACAAGAATCAACGCATCATCCGAAACTAATGTGGAATTGTCTCTAGAAATAGGTAAAGATTTCCAGGTGCTGTTAGCCGAATTTATTCGGGGAAAATATAGAACATAAATTGATTAGATTCTCGGATAGACATATTTAGAGAATCGTCAACTAATCATAGGATTATTACGAGCCGAGACATCGGGTAATAGTTAATTAAGGATTTTCCACTGAAGTGATAGGAGTCTAATAATTCGAAGAGTAGCTCACGTATATTGATGAGTACATTAGGTTGTAGCATATTGATGAGATTTAATCTATAGTTCATTTCTCTTTTGTTCTTCGCTTGTTTACTCGTTTTATTGCAATTTACTTTTGTCTTTTTTTTATTAATCCTAAAAAAAATACCTAGTCCTTGTGGTTCGACAACGCAGACTTTTAGTCCACTTTTATTACTACACACGTCTAGTATACTTGCTACAAAGCACGTTAGGTCTTAGCGTGTCAAGTTTTTGGCGCCGTTGCCGGGGATTTGTTTATTTTTAGTTTTTGATTTTCATTTACGTTCTCATAATTCTTAGTTGTTGTTTATTTCTTGCTTTTCTTTTATTTTCGTATTAGTTTAATTTTTTTTCTTGTGTTAATTGATAGGTTTGGTTTGTGGTGCATGATCCGTTCCTCCAACGAGCCCCTATTTGATTTTGAGCCCGAGATCGAGCTCGAGATAGAGCGTGTTCAAAAATCAGTCTAACTGATGTGTCTATGATATAAGTTCCCACTATCATACTCATAGTGTTCGACTAGCACTCCCCTGTCAAAACTTACATCATACAAGACTATATCCAGTAATGATGTCCACTCAATACTCTCTTCGACTTGCGAACTAATTTAGATATTAAAGATCAAACATTTCAAGTGCCAATCTCCCTAACCCATAGGGAGTAGAATGTTCGCCTTAATATCAAGGACTAATGTTGTTTATTTAAACCTTACAAATGCCTACAAGAAACAACATAAAATGCCTTTTATTAAAACAAGAATGTTTCGATACAAACTACTATCCTATAATTCTATCTTCTTATGGCATTTGAGGGCATAACTCTAACAATCTCCCACTCACACTTAATGCCATTTGCTATGGCATTTGATACCCATCTTTTCAAGATGTTTGTCTAGCACCACCTGTGCCAATGGCTTGGTCAATGGGTCAGCGACGTTGTCTGCAGAGGCTATTTTCTGAACAGATATGTCTCCTCTGGCAACGATCTCTCTTATGATGTGATATCTTCTCTCAATGTGTTTGGACTTGTTGTGAGACCTGGGTTCTTTCGCCTACGCTATTGCTCCATTGTTGTCACAATAAAGTGGCAACGGGAGCTCCGCGCTTGGAACCACTTGAAGTTCTTCAAGAAACTTCTTTAGCCAAACAACCTCTTAGGCAGCTATGTATTCAGCCTCTATGGTGGAATCTGCGATTGTGCTTTGCTTGAAACTTTTCCAAGACACCGCCCCATCGTTGAGGGTGAATATGAACCTCGATGTTGATTTTAGGTCATCAACATCCGATTGGAAATCTGAGTCTGTGTATCCATCGACTTTTAGGTCACCACTCCCATAGATGAAAATCATATCCTTAGTTCTTTTCAGATATTTTTCACAGTTGTCTAATGTTCCTTGCCTAGGTTTGCTTAAAATCGACTAACAACGCTTACTGCATAAGCAATGTCAGGTCGTGTACACAACATTGCGTACATCAGGCTACCCACTACTAATGTGTAGGGAATAATTCTCATCTCTTCTCTATCTTCCTCACTTTGAGGACACATATTCTTTGAGAATTTTATTCCGTGACTCATTGGCAGGAACCCTTTCTTAGAATTTTCCATCCTCAATCTCTGTAGAACCTTTTCTAAGTAAAGGGCTTGAGAGAACCCTATGATTCTATTTGTTCGACCTCTATAGATTTGAATGCCTAGAATGTATGTAACTTCTCCCAAGTCTTTCATGGAGAAAGTACTCGGAAGCCATTTCTTACAGTGGTGAGCATTCCTAAATCATTTCCTATCAGCAATCTGTCATCTACATATAGCACAAGGAATGATATCTTGCTCCCACGAACCTTCTTATAAACACATGGCTCACCTTCATTTTTGATGAAGTCAAATCCTTTGACTGCTTCATCAAATCGTAGATTCCAGCTACGAGATGCTTGTTTGAGTCCATAAATGGATCTTTCAAGTTTGCACACCTTATGGATACCTTCTTTGGATGCAAAACCTTTAGACTGTTCCATATAGATATCCTCTTCTAGGAATCCATTCAGAAAAGCAACTTTGACATCCATTTTCCATATCTCATAATCTGGGTGAGCTGTTATTGCAAGTAGAATTCTTATAAACTTGATCATGGCTACTGGCGAAAGGTTTCTTGACAGTCAATTCCTTCTTTTTGACTATACCCCTTCACCACTAGCCTAGCTTTGTAGGTGTCAACCTTGCCATCCACACCAATCTTTCTCTTATAAATTCATTTACACTCGATTGGTAATACCATCCGGCTGATCTACAAGTGTCCTGACTTGGTTTGAATGCATCGAGTCTAGTTTTGTTTGCATAGCTTCACGCCATCTCGCATCATCCATATCTACCATCGCTTGATCATAGGTGGAGGGATCATCTCCTTGACAGGTACCCTCCTCTAATACAGGTGCCCTACTTGATCTTCGCTGTTGTGGTTGTGATACAGATGGTTCGATTCTTACTTCCTGTGTAGATGTATCCACCAGAGTTTCTTCTTGTTCTTCAAGAACAATAATTTTACCTGCTCCACCTTCTAGAATGAACTCATCTTCAAGAAAGTGAGCTTGTAAAGCTACAATGATCCTTTGATCATCGTGCAGGTAAAAGAAGTGTCCCATGGAATCCTCAGGATAACCAACGAAATGCCCTTTTAAAGATCTAGCCTCTAATTTGCTTACTTTAGTATTTTTGACATAAGAAGGACATCCCCAAATCCTAATGTGATTAAGACTTGATTTCCTATTTCTCCATATCTCATATGGTGTCTTAGGAACGGACTTAGAGGGACATCTATTTAAAATTTGTACAGTTGTAAGGAGCGCGTGACTCCACAGTGAAATGGGTAAATCAATGTAGCTGAGCATGGAACGAACTATGTCCAACAAAGTTTGATTCCTTCGTTCGGCTAATCCATTCAATTGTGGTATCGCTGGAGGTGTGAGCTGTAATACTATGCCATTCTCTTTGAGGTATTCATCAAACTCCGTACTCATATATTCTCCTCCTTCGGTCAGATCGAAGAGCTTTTATAAGTTGTCCAGATTGATTTTTCGCTAAAGCCTTGAATTCCTTAAATTTGTCAATAGATTCAAACTTATGCTTTATCAAGTACACCAGACCATACCTAGAATGGTCATCAGTGAATGTGATAAAGGAAAGGAAACCTCCACGCGCCATTTCTCCAAATGGTCCACAAACATCGGTATGCACTAAACCTAGGACTTGTGAAGGGAGATCTAGCCATCTTGCCTTTGAGACAAGACTCACAAGTAGGATAGGGATCGAATCCCAATGGACCTATTAATCCATCTTTCTCCATTTTGTGCATTTTGTGTTCACCGGCATAGCCTAGTCTGAAATGCCAAATCAATCTTTGGTTAATTTCTTGCCTACCACGTTTCCGTTGCATAGTATTTACAGAACACTCATTTTGGACATTGAGGTAATACAAACCATTTACTAAAGAAGCAAAGCCTACTAATTTATTACCATAATAAATGTTGCAATGTTCATCCATAAAATAGAAAGTGATACTTAACTAAAACGAGAATTGAACAATGTTTTTAAGCCCGTTGGACAAAACAAAAACATTATCCAGAAATAGTAAATGTCCAGAATTTAAAAGTAATGAGATAGATCCAATTCCAGTAACTCAGTAACTGTGACGTTTTGCCCGCTGCCTACTCTTATCTTAACCTCATCATTGTCCAGCTTCTTTCCTCGCACCAGGTCCTGATTCATACAACAAATGTGAGCAATAGCTCCAGAATCAAGAATCTAAGATGTAGAGAAAACGGTCATAGAACAACAAGTTTCATGAACATAAAGTTCTATACCTTGTACGCCTTGGCCCATGTTTGGACAGTTCCTTCTCCAGTGGCCCAGCTCACCGCAGTGCAGGCATCTATTTGTTTTCTTTGGCCCCTTATGCTTGCGATTCACAGGAGCTTTCCCTTTGTTCGTATCGACACCACCCTGAGCTCCAACCTCACTACGATGCTTATTAGTTTTCTTCATCTTATTCTTGCCCTTTTGGGGTCCAGAGGATATAACCAGTGCAGTTTCCTTTCCCTTGGGCTTCAATTGAGATTGTGCAGTAGTTAATTTATTCAGAAGCCCAGCTAAGTTGGATTCAATGTCATTGCAATTGAAGTTCATGACAAATTGGGAGAAGGAATCAGGAAGAGATTGCAAAGCGAGATCCGTTTGAAGATGTGGGTTCATTGTAAAATTGAGAGCCTCCAATCTCTCGATCCTCGCTATCATCTTGAGGACATGATCCCCAATTTTTTCACCCTCTCTCATTTTGGCTCCAAAGAGCTCTTTAGATATTTCATATCTTGCAATGCGGTTGTGCTCACCATAGAGCTCAACCAAGTGTGCCAAGATAGCCCTCGCTGAGGTCATCTTCTCGTGGGACTTTTATAGCTCGTTTGTCATAGAGTCAAGCATATACCCACGCAGTCGGACGTAGTCCTTTACCCATTTTTCATGAGCTTAGACTTCTTCGTCGTTGGCACGTGTTCTGACAAGTGGAGCAGGGATGTCTATGTCCAACACTTATCCCAAGGACTCCATGTTGAGAACAATTCTCAAGTTCCTTAGCCAGTCCACATAGTTGGGTCCGGTAAGAATGTTCTTTTCAAGTAAAACGAAAAGTGGGTTAATAGTCATTTTTGTTTTGAGAAAGATAAGACAATTTATAACTGCAGAAAATAAACCAGACTTGATTAGATGATTGTAACTAAACTACAACCAAGTTAAAATCAAGGACTTCAATTTATGACTTGGCTCCCACTACATTTTTCGAGATTCACACTCCCAATGTCAAAATCAAAAGTGATCATTGTTTGTTACTTCGTAGTAGTGATTGATTTCTTTAATCAATGTAATGGATGGCAACCCTTTAATGATATTTGGTCCATTACTTTATTAAAGTGATGTCTAACATCAATCTATCCAATAGACGGTCCAATCCTCTTTTCCCATAATCCATGATAGGAATCATTTTTACATAAGTTTTTAGGTCCTTTTAATGACAATTCAGGCCTATATATAGTTTATTTCGTGCCACTCGTGCGTTTAATTTGTGTGTAAAGTGCTTTCAGGTAGTAAGCGACGATGGGTGAAGAAAAGGGCAAAACGACGACTCATTTACCCAACTTTGCTCAAGGCTACGCATTAATTAAGCCGCCTAGGCGCTATGTTTCTCGCGCCCAGGCGCGACCCAGCAAACAAAATCAAAGCTTCACACTTCCGCGCCTAGGCGCCTGAACCGCCATGCCTAGGCGCCACATATCGCGCGCCTAGGCGCCACATTTTCCGCGCCTGGGCACCCCGGAACATTTGCCCCAAGAAAGACACGCCGCGATAACAGAATTTTGGAACTATAAATAGGATTTTTCAATTCATTTTGAGGGTTCTGAATCTTGGGAATTGGGAGCATTTTCTGGGGTTTTGGGCCGTTATCACTGATCTTGAAGAGCAAGAAGAGGATAAGAACCAAGGATTAAAGCTACATTAAAAGATCTATTGCCATTCAACCTTATAGAGAGTTTCTTTCATTGTTCATTGCATTTGATGTTTACATTTATGTATAAGGACATGTGGAATTCTGCTATGTTGATTGATATGAGCTAAATTCATATGGCTAGGGCCTTGTAAGAATTGATTTGTGAATTATTCGTATTATTGATAATTGTTGAATTAATTCCTTTGTTGCTATGTGTTATGAATTTGTGCTTATATTCCTTACATGTGATTGATCACCATATGTATTATAAATTGCCTAGTTTAGCATCTTGAGAAAGAGTTAAGTTAGGGTGCAAGGAATTCATAGCATCACCGATCAAATAGGAGTTTCCCTAGACATAGGTAAAGACTCCCGGGTGAAGTCGTTCGATTCTAATCGAGTAAACTCTAGTTCCTCAATGCATGCTTAGAGGTTAGATTTCCAGGTAGACATACTTAGGAAACTGCGACTTAAGTGTAGGAGCATATCGCAAGACATCGGGTATTCTTTACCTTAGGAGTTTTCACCATAGCAACTAGGTCTAATAATTCAACAAGAGTTTTTGTGCAGATAAGGATCAAATCAAGTCTTGCTTGTGCCTTAGTCTAGTTCTCACACTTGAGTTTCAATCTGTTGCTTGTTCTTATTTCTTTTGTTCTTTGTTTGCTTACTTGTTTTACTCTTAATTTCCGTTAATTTGTCTTTACGTTTATTCGAAAATCATAAGCTAAAAATCCAAGTTTCCGTGGTTCGACAACCCGGACTTATTTTGTCCACTTTTATTACTACCACAACTAGTACACTTGCTATCCAAGCACGTTAGGTTCTAGCGTGTCAATCCATCAAGACCGCAACCCTTTAACGATCTATCGGTTTGTGGACTATCTAAGTTAATTCCCACTAACACCTTTTAATCTAACATTTGAATTTCACCTTGCAACCCTTTAACGATATTTGGGGTGAAATATGTCTCGATTAAGGCATCTAATGCACTTTCTGAAATCTCAGAATTGTCTTAATATATGACCCCCACTTAATGGGAAGATGCCATGCATCAGATTCAATTCTTGATTTCATCAAGCTTAGTGGAGGGATTGGACTCCTAGCGCCCTTTTTAAAACTTAGTATTATTTTGTTTGAGAGAATTAATGTTCTAAATATTTAATTATGTCTCACTCAGCACATTATTATTTTTATAGCACAGGATTGGATTGTACATGCATTCTTACATCTAATCCAACATGCATTGTAAGCAATTAAACCATAACATGTATTCATGGGCTTTTCTAGGGGGCACAAGCCAATGGGCCATCAAAAGGAAAAAAAGAAAAAATTATACTATTCTTCTTGTTGGGCTCCAACCACCTTTCCTTTTTGGATCGTCTTCTTCTTCAAGACCTATTCTAATTCTATATATTACATAAGAATATGAACATCCTATACATAATTCTAAGAATAAAAATGTTGGGCTCAAATCCGGCCCTTACAACCCATAAAAGAAAATACCTCCAAAAAGAAAACTTAAGCCCATGAATAATGTCACCATCACATAATACATGCTCCCAATAAATAAAGCAATTATTTTGGTGATTAAGATAATAATTAATTGGTCCAACTAATTAATTCTTCCAATAAAATTCCAAATCTTATTCAATTTTATAATAATAAACCATCTAGTGAGAATTTATTATTTAAATAAATAGATTAATTATAATTCTCTAAGAATAATAAATTAATTATTTTATTCAAATAAATAATATTCAATAAAAACTAATTGGGCTCGGTTTCATCAAACTTAAATCACCATCCATTGGCTCATTTAAATTTCAGGAGTTTGGCCCAAAACCAATTTATTGAAGGTCTAATAATTTAATTAAACCAATTTGGGTTTATTTAATTCAAATCTGGGTCATCCTTCTTTTGACCCACCCAGATAATTAAAATAGCCCAAAGCCCATTTATTAAAAACTAAACCCAGAATCAAGTCGACCCGACCCACCCGGCCCGAGTGTCAAAAACCCGAGCCCCATGTGAGCCAGGCCGTGCACCCGTCGGGCGATGGCCGTTTGCCCCGTGCACGGCCATTTTCAGCAGGCCAGGCCCCTTTCCGTGGGTCAGGTGGCTCAAAGCCACCCGATAGTGCGCATGACGTGCGCACAGGCAATGCGCGTTGTGCGCCAGTCGTGTGCACGCGATTCCTCAGGGTTTATCAACTCCGTTTTTTCACACAATTTGATTTTTCAATTCTACTATATCATCATGCAATAGTATCCAAGAAAAAATAGAAAAATCATGGTTTAAAATCATAAAATTTCATCATATTCATCATGCTTCTAAAACACATAAAATCACGTATTTGACTAAATACGAAAATCAAAGATAGGCATTGATACCACTGTTGCGTTTTGTACATAAAAACAGAGCAGAAATAAAATACCCAAGATGGATTCATCTTTGATTTCACATATTTAAATCATGTTGAGAAATATGTATCTTTTTCGCGTAATTAAAATTTCTGAACCAGCAACTTGATTCATTTTGGAGCAGCAATAACGTCACAGCATCTAAATCACTACGCCAGAACCAAAAGCAAAAATCCGTTGTTTTCTTCTCCTCTTGGATGGCTAGAGAGATGAGAGAGAGATGGAGAGTTTTAACTTGAAGAGAAAGTCACAAGTGAGGCTAGGATTTAATTATTCATTAAGTAGTGTATTTATACTACAACTAGAATAAGTAACCTAACTAAAGGCCCCGGGCGTCCATATGGACGCCCAACTTGGGTGTTTTTAATTCCCTCAGGCTTAGTCCAATTTGTGTATTTGTTTAATTAATTATTTAATTAATATAATTTATCCAATAAATATATCAATTAAATAACTAATTTACACATGTTAATTTCAAAATTAATTTCACTAGGAAATTATCTAACTCATTAACTTATTTACTTAATTAATAAGATCATCTAATGATCAACTAATTAATCACGATATCAAATACTGAAAGATTTCTCTCAAGTTTTATTCCATAATTTCTACTTTACAATTCCTTTAAGCGTTGCTCTTTAGGTTCGTCTCAAAAGGTAATAACCAAAAGGATGTGAATACCACCAAGCCAATCCTGTGGTCCACATCGTGGCCCAATTGAGATCGAATTCATAGAATTATTCTAAACCTTTCACGCTGTGAAAACCGTACAAGTGTAAACCCTCTATTCATATATCCCAGTCAAGTGAGAGTCATGGTTTATTCAAACTCACTGGACTTGACTATATGCTCAGCTCATAATGAATCGAGGTCACTGGGTATACTTTCATGTCCAACATAAGTATCTCTAATGGTTTGGCCAAAGTCTTTGACCTCACTCATTCACGACGGCATAGGATATTGTGCTCATTCACTTATGAGAGAATAAATCCCATATTGCTAATCAGTTAAGATTGCTACTTGCCCATCAAGCTGCACTTCGAGATCGACCCCACCAACAGGTGAAATGGATCTAGCTACTCTAATGACAGACTTGATATCACAAGCACATCTTCAACATGCAAGTCTAAGGTTCACGCGTACCTTTCACAACTTATTAGTTTTGTCATTGACTATCATTGAGTGAAAACCCATGTGACATAACTGATGTTAGCCATTTTCGAACACACCAGTCTAACTGATGTGTCTATGATATACGTTCCCACTATCATACTCATAGTGTTAGAATGGCACTCCCCTGTCAAAACTTACATTATACAAGTCTATATCTAGTAATGATGTCCACTCAATAATCTCTTCGACTTGCGAACTAATTTAGATATTAAAGATCAAACACTTCTAGTACCAATCTCCCTAACCCATAGGGATTAGAATTTTCGCCTTAATATCAAGGACTGATTGTTGTTTATTTAAACCTTATAGATGCCTATAAGAAATAACATCAAATGCCTTTTATTAAAACGAGAATGTTTAGATACAAACTAATGCCCTATAATTCTATCCTCTTATGACATTTGAGGGCGTAACTCTAACAATCGCTGCCCGGAAGAACAAAGAAAAAGATGATAAGTTAGGCAGGTGATGGATAATAGATATTGCGAGATGGGCTTAAGAGTTTGTATTGCACTTATATACTCTTGAAGAATTGGTGCGTTATCTAGTTCTCTTTGAGTTTGGAGTTGAATATAAAATCTGTGGATTTGTTGTATTCTTGCTCGAGCAGCACAAAGCGATTGTTGGTAATGTTAGCGACTTACCTTACTACAAGTAAGGTATGGAGCACTACATTCGTCATCAGCTTGATCTGTTCATTGAAGATGGGCGCTATGTTTTTCAGCCGCGTTAGAATTTTGTTCATCGAATTCATCTTCATTTGAACGAGGATGCATCTAAAAGCAAAAGAGATGCCATCCCAAGGCCAAGTGAAGCGCACATGAGTTTGACTTATGAGCATGAGAAAGATCACCATACAGGTAGAGTTTTCCTGGACAATGCTTAATTGCTGGATATAACGTTCAATGACCTCTTTGGTCTAGATGCGTTCAGAGCTTACTCTGCTCTTCATAGTCTTTTCTGTAAGCAGAATATTTGCGTGGCCAAAATCAGATCTTTAGTTCAGCCAGTGGATCAAGACGCTGCTCAGGCCCTTATGCCTATTTTAATGGACTATTTCAATTCCTACATTTCTGGAGTGACTCTGCCGGAGAATATTAATCATGCATTGAGTACTGAAGAGCACGAAGAAGCTATATTCGTTATCCCGCAGATTCACCTGCTCAGTCCAAGACATGTTTTAGAAGTGATTGGCCTAATTTGGGTCATCCCTATTCCAAGACCTTCTCCTGTGGAAATCACAGATGAGACACCTACTGCTGAAGACGCTCAGATGCTAGACGGTCCAATCCCAGATGCCCCCAGCGTTTTATTAGATGAGGTCCCACTTGAAATCCTAAGTTGTGCAAATTAACCCTGCAACTCAATCTTTGCATGAAGCAATTCAGGAAGTTACTGAGGATCCTGATGAACCATTTATTTGAACTAAATCTAAAGCCAAACCCGCAGTCTCTAGCTTATATGGATTGATTCATTCTCCTAAGCATTCTTTCTCCTCCGATTCTAGTTTTGATAACGATCAAGAGGCAAAAGACTATAGAAAGGCAGTTAGGAACTCACTTCAAAATATTGAGGGTTCCTGTTCTAAAATGATAGCAAATGATGATCTACACATCAAGCTTACCTCCGATACAAGAGTTCAAGACATAGCCAATTCAGCAACCAAGAGTACTGCAACCATACTGGATCGTATGGTTCCTTTAATCGAAGTCTTGTCTGCCACCTTTAATCAATCGCTGGCTCAAAATGCCTCAGCCGATATTGAGCGACACAATCAATCCAATTTCGTCGGACAGTCTATCACTGAGGAAGTTGCTCTTCTTGTCGAAATAAGTTAAGCTGTTACGGGAGGACATGGCAGAAATCAATCAATCTCTTGATGATGTCAAGAAGGGAAAAATGGGAAAAGTCAAGTCTAAGAGCGCTCAAAGCTCTGAAGACAACCACTGGGAAGAACTTCAATGAGCTATTTTATCCATCCAGCAAGCCGTCCTCGGGAAACGAGAACCACGTTTCTATAGAGGTTTCCCGGTTCTTGATTTTTCTGTGGAGCTGCTTAAAGAGCTAGGTATTCCACCTTTTGCAGTATTTGTTCCAGCATATACTAATCCTCGCCGAGCTCCAGTCACAAGGACCTATGAGATATTCGAATAATTGTTGTGTCAACTTGAAATCGCTCCTTCTCTTGGAACAAGCGTCTACACAACTTTGAATAATTGGCTGAAAATATGGGAAACAAACAATTCGCCAATGATACGCATCGAAGAGGGTGGAAACCAACGACAAGTTGTGGAAGTTTGCAAAAATGCTTTTCAAACAAGAGCAAAAGGATGCTAGCAAACCAAAACCTCCTTCCACAAAAAGAAAGCGCTAGATCTCTTACTGTTTTTTGTTTAAGCGTTGTATGAATGTTTTTGTTTTAACTCATTATACTTATCTTCTTTATCTGAATGAATGAGTGTTGCTGAAACATCTTGTTTCTTCCTATATGTACTAACTTATAGCTAACCTCTCTAAATTTTGAAACGCTAAATTTATATAATTTTTGTCTTCCATCTAGCTCTTGGACTATAAAAGAGTTAAGGTCTTGACATCATAAAGAGGGAGATTGTTAGGAAATTTCATGTTAGATATTTTGGTGATGACAAGATAGGTTTCATGTTAGACCTCAAAGATTATGTAAGTTTATCTTTAATAGAATATGTTTAAGCGTTTAACAAAGTTATTGAGTTGTAATATTTTAGATTAGGCTTGTAATTTTTATCTTTGTAGATTTTAGACTAAGTATTGAATCCCAAGACGCTGATAGAATTCTAGGTGAGTCTTTCAGAGATAAAGTTGAAGATCAGCGTCTAAAGTCAAGCGAAGATGAAAGTTTGCCTCAAGCTATTGCCAAACACTAAGGACATTTCAGAATTTATGAATCAGCGCTTAAAGCCATCAAGCGATCAAATGGTTAGATTCACTTGAAATAAATTCCGAAGTCATGAAGGGCTTAAATGCAATCATCAACGGACATTAATTTCCAATGGAAAATAAATGCGACCCATTAAATGCCTGATAAGAGCATTAAATGTGATAAGGATAAATTGCATGCGGAACAAGCCATCCTATTGAATAAGACTGTCAGAGTTCAAACTTACCACATGAAATCGGTACAGTAGAATTTCAGGAATGTGCGAAAAGAGACTGTTCACTCACTACCTGAGAGACACGCGCCTGCATGTGTCCAAAGGACAAATCCCAAAAAAATCTCTGTAAATAGTTCCTTTCAGCAAACCCTAATCACATACACACATATACAAGAAATAGGTCAAAACTTTGCTGAAATACTCTCAAGAAAAGCTTATAAACTCCACAGATAAAAATCCTTCAAGCTTTTCATAAATTCCAAAGACACCCACAGATATCTAAAACCTCTTCAAAGAAGAACCTTTCACTACTATTGAGATATCCAAAGTTGTTTGAACTTCCTAAAATCAAACAAACCTTTTGTGACAAAACCCTTAACCTCTTTCATCTGTGTAAGAAAGTTGTTGATATTTATAGGCAGTATTTATGTGTGAAAGAAACTTGTTGAAGAAGATCTCAAGTGGAGCTGAAGTTTGTGTGATCAAGGAGCTCAAGATCATCTTCCTTTTCATTTACCCGTCTTAAAAATCCTCTGTGTGAAGATTTTGATTATCATCTAGTGAATTCCCTCCGAGTGAAAAGGAGAAGAAGGACGTAGCTGGGATTACATCACCCAGTGAACTTTTCACATCTTGTGTTAATTATTTATACTATTTTATTGTTTCAAGTATCATTTGAATATCATTATTTAAAAGAATTAAAATTAGTGACCGACTAATTGGATAAACCGAACGCTAAGCATTAAAATCCTGATTAAGCGATCTAAGCGTTACCCTACTTTGGTAATAGCCCAAACCACTAAGTATAAGTTATATTTTCTTTAGCGCTTTTCTTACTAAGCGTTCAAAATCTTTTAAGTGATACAAAATTTTGAAGTCAAAAAAGACTTCAAGGTTTATTCAACCCCCATCCCCCCAAGACCTTTTCGTATGCTACTTGGGACCACCAATTGGTTAGATCATTCCAAACTTTTATCATTGTGAATTTCGTATGAGTACATTTTGTTCTAGTGTCTTATCAAGTGATATTAATGGACATGTCAAACTCATAGGACTTGATCACATACACATGTCACAATAAGATGAGATTATTGAGCTTCCTCTTTTGTCTAACACAAGCAGCTCCAATGCTCTAACTGAATACTTTGATCTCATTTATTCATGAAAACATAGGACACTTGCTCATTGACTTATGAGAGTACGATTTCCATCTTGGTGATCAATCGTCGCTTCCCCATTAGAGTCGCACTTCAATGTTGAACCCAACAATATGTGAATTGGGTCTAACTACTCAAATAACAAACTTGATTTCTTAAGTCCATATTCAATGTGATCCTTCAAGTCTAAGTTTCATGCATACCTATCACAGCTAATTAATTTTTTCATTGAGTGTCATAGAGTGAAACTCATGTGACAAAACCGATGTGAGTCGAGTTCGAATTTATTAGTCCCACCGATATGTCTATAACACAAACTCCCACTAACCTAAAGCGTTCAACTAGCACTCCAATGTTGAAGCTTCGTGCTATACAATTCTTACAATCACTACTACAGAAATGACCTATAGCAGCGGTTTTTTTGGGCCTATTACAGCGGTTTTGAACCGCTGCCATAGGTACCGCTACCATAGGTCCAAACCCTATGGCAGCGGTTCCGGAACCGCTGCCATAGGTCACCCTATGACAGCGGTTCTATAGAAACCGCTGCAGTAGGGTGACCCTATGGCAGCGGTTTCGGCAGAACCGCTGTCATAGGGTCATTTATTTAAAAAAAAAAAAAAAATTGGACCCTATGGCAGCGGTTCCGGCTGAACCGCTGCCATAGGGTGGTATATTTATTTTGTTTTAATTTTATTTTATCGTTTATAATGTTACCATGTCGGAATAACACGAAATTCACACGGTCATAGCGAAACGGCATTCTGAACAAAACGCAAGCTTTGCCTTGCGCTCTCGTGATTTTAGCCATCCGAGATCGTTTAAGGCCTCAAATACGCGTTTTATTACATAAATACGTATTTTTGTAATAAAACACGTATTTGAGGCCTTAAACGATCTTGGATAGCTAAAATCACGAGAGCGCAAGACAAAGTCTTGCGTTTTGTTCAGAATGCCGTTTCTCTATGACCTTGTGAATTTCGTGTCATTCCAACACCGCAAAATTTCAATCGAGAAATATTTTCATAAATACACAAATATACGTACACCCACACATACACAAATATACATACACCCATCCACATATATACATACACAAATATACACACACCCACACATACACAAATACACCCATTAACATATACACATATATGCATACACCCATGAACATATATATACACAAATATACATACACCCATCCACATATATACATACACAAATATTCATACACAAATATACATACACATACACCCACATATACACAAATATACATACACCCATCCACATATATACATACACAAATATTCATACACAAATATACATACACATACACCCACATATACACAAATATAAATACACCCACACATACACAAATATACATACACCCACACATATATGCATACACCCACATATACATACATCTATATATACTCTAGGTGTGTGTGTGTGTGTATATATTTATCTAAAAAAAAATACCAAAACTAAATGGAAGGCGGCGGCGGCGGCGGCGGCGGCGGAGGAGGGCGGCGGCGGCGTCGGCGGCAGAGGCAGAGGTGGGCGTCGGCGGTGGTGGTGGTGGTGAGAGAGTTGAGAGAGAGAGAGAGAGAGAGTGAGAGAGTGAGAGTGAGAGTGAGAGAGAGGGGGGGCCGGTTTGAAATAAACCCGCCCAAATTTTGAACTTTTGGCAGCGGTTCGGGCAGAACCGCTGCCACAAAGTTCAAAAAAAAATTTTTTTTTTTTTTTTGACAACTTTTGGCAGCGGTTCGGGCAGAACCGCTGCCAAAAAGTTCACTTTTGGCAGCGGTTCCGCCCGAACCGCTGCCAAAAGTCCAATTTTTTTTTTTTTTTTTTTTTGGCACCCCTATGACAGCGGTTCGGCTCGAACCGCTGTCATAGGTCCGAACCGAGTACCCCCTATTACAGCAGTTTTCAAAACCGCTGCCATAGGTGCGCTGTAATAGGACTTTTTTGTGGTAGTGAATGTATCAATGCCCAATCAAGACTACTCATGAATTGCGAACGGGTTAAGTCATCAATTACCAAACTCTTCTAGTGCCAATATGGTTCGCCTTGATCACACGGAGTAATCGTTGTACACTACTTACAAATGTCGATTAGATTTAAGTAAAACAACTTTAAATGACTTTTTATTAGTAAAGAAATATCAATTAATATCATTATGCCATATCTAAACTATTCTCAATCACATCTATTTTAGAGTTAGCGCCCGATGCATCAATGATTTAGGTGACATTCACGAGATAACTCTATGAGTAGTCTTATTATAATTAAGTCGAACCTTATTTGACATTTTTTATTCTTAAATGTATTATGTACAAACTAGAACAAAGTCCCTTGGGCTAGATCATAGCTATGGGGCATAGTCGCGTTCATCGGGTATGGGTGCCGATGGAATATGCCTCCAAGACTGTGGTCCTTAACTTAGTCCCAAGTAGTTGAAGGAACCTTCAGGGTAAAGTTCTTAATGGATCCGAAAGACTTACTTGTACACATATGCCTTAGAGGACGTGCCTCATTCCATGGGCACTAGTACAATGAAAGCCTATATGTGTTCAAGGGTTCTCATTTGGAAAAGGGATAAACTGAACTACCCCATGGAAGTTATTTAATTGGAATCCTAGTCAAATCCGAAACTTCCTATAATCACATAGGTGTAAGATTAGTATTTATGGACCTAAGCTTCCATAGTTTATCTTATGCAAGATCGACCATGCTTTGATTTATCTCATGATTACTTAGTAGATCGTTATATGGGATATTTTGGGTATGGCCTAATCATGCACGAAGTTACTTGAAAAAACAAGATGGGATCAATCTCTGATTTAATAAATTAGTAGATCTCCAGTACTTATATAGTACATCAACTTAGGAGTCTCTGGCCAGAGCAAGATATCTAAAGAGGCGGAGTGTTTTCTCATTTAGATGACCAAAGTCGATGTGACTCATAATGGGGAACATAGTTCTTGAATTATTAGGGTTTCCACTAAATCTTTACCCTAGATTCAATCGGGATATTAGATGGAAGGATCTTACTTACACGAGGATTGTGATTATAAGAATGTATGTGTATACGTCGTTTATGTCTACTTTTCCATGACCCATTGCTAGACAGTAACCATGATTTGTAGGTACCTTGAATTAATGGTGGTTAATTCAAGGTCTAAATCAAGAGTAATTTAATCAAGTGCATTCCATTTTAGGAAATTACACTGGCACTTTTGAAAAGTGTATTTACTACTAGCACATAAATGGTCCTAAGGGGTCGAACATAACTTGAAGTAGATTCGCTACTTGACGATGTAATTAATCAATTCTTAGAGAAGTCGAGGAAATTAGGAAAGTATAGTACTTTTCTAATTGGGAATATCAATTAAGTAATAGAGATTAAATAATTGAACTATTTAATTAATCATGGTGGATTAATTAATTGATGGACCTCGAAGATTCCAAGTATTTTATTTAATTAGGCTAGACTTAATTAAATAAGTAAATTAATGAGGTAATTTAATTAAAGTTGAACTTTAATTAAGTGATTTAATTAATTGGTTAAATAATTAAATAACTTGGAAGACAAGAATTAAATCAAGTGAGATCAAATTCTTGGTCTCCAAGTCTTGCAATGGGCGATGGTTTAGGCGTGTATTATAGGGAGGAAGTTTTCTCTCCAAGTCCTGATACTGTAGACTCAAGAATACAAAGAAAGTCAATACAATATAAGGAAAGATAGATTTTGATTTGGAACTCTTTCCTGATGCTTGTTGACTACGGAATAGAATCCTAACATACATAGAGCTATAATCTAGGAAATAAATCATAGATATTTATATCACTAGGATTATTGCTCTATTAGAATTAGGATTAATTCCTTTCTATATGTTTAGAAAAAAAACACACAATATTGACTCTTGCATTATTGAAAATACACACCTAATAGAGAGCAAGAAAATCAAATTTTAGTCTCTCTTGTTCATGCAAAAACCATCCCCTATCCTCAATAACTTGGGGTAATTTTTTCAGGTGTTTAGATTAATTACTCAGTATAATATTCTCACATCTTTTAACCTTTAAATTAGAGAAGTAATTTGCTGTCTAGCACTAAGAATGTGTTAGTTAGAAAATCGAATCGGGGTGTGAATACCATTAGAAGCGGAACGCTTAAGGCGCTACAACTAGAGATACAAAAGGTATGTGAGGCTCGGAGCTGAGGCTTGTGTGTGATTGCTTGGAGTGATTCATCGGGGTTGATCAATGATCCATTCAATCAAAACTAAAAAAGTGTTGTTGGTTAGTTTTAGTTTATTTTTTCTTATGTGTTTTCAATTAAGTCGACTGAAAATCATGTTTCTGGATGGCATGTGTTTCATTTTTAACTTTTGACGGGTTTAACCATCCAGGTGATTAGTTAACCCAACAATCTGAGGGCATAATCTTAAGAATCTTTAACTCTCACCTTAACCCAAGCCCAAAATCCAGGGCATGTTCTTCTCATGTGTTATGCTAAACACTTAGATATGTTTTCACACCATTCACATACAAGCCTTCAACAAGAAACACTTTGTTGGATAGCACCAAGAATAAGAAGTTTTGTATATTGAAAGGGATGTGGATACACATTTGAGGCACAACATTCTGGGCGCTTTTACCAAAATTACAAACAAGGAACATGTATCTAGGACCTAGGCATGTATATTGCTTGGAGCAATCAAGGGTCGAAGGACATCCAAGCACAACGGGAGAAAAGTATCTCTGTTGATGTACTTTTTTACCTCTTAATTAGATTAGCAATTTGATTGTACAACTAAAATTCCATCTTGGGTGCGTGCATCTAAATTTGTTAATTTCAACTCGTATCATTACTTCGAGATAGTCAACCTAACATTGGTATCCATCCAAGTCTTGGTGGCATAATATATATATTTTTTTTGTGTGTGCGCGCATTAAATATGCTCTTATGTTTATATGATAAAAACTTCAAGCATGGTTAAATTTTAGACTTGCATTATTGATTTGCCCATTGTAATGTTGAGATTTAATGATTTGTTTTGAATCTTGAAGAAATTAATTGAAATAAAATCTGGTATCGAGAAATGTGTTTTCGAAAAGTTGGTTAGGCGGCGGCGTGTGGGACTCGACATATGTCGGTAGTGAGATGCTGCGCAGTTGCTTACAGCTTGACTCTCCACTGCATTTCATTCCAAAAACTTTGGCAATGTTTGGTTATGTTTTGGAATGGTATTTTGGTGAGAATTATTGGTGAAAATTTTTATGAGGACACGTGCAATTTTGATGGAATAATATTTAGTTATGTTTTGGGAGTTGGTTTTTAAGTGTTTTTTTGGTGAGATAGTGTTTGGTTTTGTTTTCAGAGGGAACATAAATTACTGTAGCTGTCAAATCATGTAAGTTTTTGTCTGTCAATAATTAAAAATTATAATATAATATTGAGATTGAAATAATTATTATATAGATAAATATATTTTTATATATGTAAGTAATAGTAGTGTGTGTATATATATATATATATATTAGTGTACATATATATATATGTGTAATAGTAGTTTATATAAAATTAAAAGAAAAGTATATATATATATATACACTCACGCATATATATATAAGTAAAAGTGTTAATAATAGTTGATATATAATTAAAAGAAAAGTATATATATTCATATATATATATATATATATATATATATATGTATCAGCGTGTGTGAGAGCGCGTGTAACAGTGTGTGTGTGTGACTGTGTGTGTGTAATTGTGTGTTTGTGTGTGCATGTAATAGTGTGTGCGTGTGTGTGTGTGTGTGTTTTTGTGTGTGTAATTGTGTGTGTTTGTGCATGTGTGTGCGCTCAAACTGTGTGTGTGTGTGTGTGCCCGTGGGAAAGGGGTGTGAGGGGGGTTAGGGGAGATTGGGGAAGACGATGAACAGTCTCCCCCCCCCTTCCCTTCTTTTTTCTTTTTTTTCATTTTTTTTATTTAATTTATAAAAAAAATATTAATAAGTAATTTATTTTAAAAATTATTAAAATACAATCCTATTCTTAGATAATTAGGTCACTTCTACTACAAATCAATTACCAAATCCAAACCAAAACCACGAAATAAGAAACCCTTGCTTCAAGTCACTATTCACGCGGTCAAATCCGCGTTGACCACACGGTTGACTCGGTCAAATCCGAGTTGACTGTGGTTAAATTGCCTTTGACCGTCGCAAAACCTTTTTTTCCCCACATAATATACATTAAGAAAACATACACATATAAATATGGGTAATACACATGCATTTCTCGATCCACACACACAATCAAATCACAAATTTAGCAATGAGATAAATTATACACAGCCCCACACATAAAAAATAAGTAAAACTTTAAAATAATATATTCAAATAACATATATTTGTATATAAATATAGATATATATAAATCCAAATACTTTCACTATAACTAATTTGAAAAACAAAATTTGAAAGTTTTAATTTAGAAAACTCCACAAATTTTAATTTATGTTTTATCAATACTATTCTCATGATAGAATTACAAACAAACAAACTTTTTTCTATGTTAAAGTTTAATGGTGCACGGTCAAAGATATGACAAAACATTATAAAAAAACATTACAAAAAAAAAAAAAAGACACAGTCAAAGAGAAGAGAAAGAGTGAGGAGAGAGAAGAGAGAGTGAGGAGAGAGAGAGAAAGAGGAGAGGGGGATAGAGAGAGGAGAGAGAGATAGTGGATATTAATAGGAGAGAGAAAATTTTTGTATAAAAAATAGAAGAGAGAGAATGAGATAGGGGACAAAGTGAGAGAAAAAGGAAAAATAATGATTATGTTTTTTTGGATGAAAAAAGTTGTGTATTTTTGATGAAATATTGTGTGAAACAACTATTGTTTGGCGAGAATTTTGGACCAAATATGACTTGAAAACATAATCAAACATAGCCTTTGTTTCCCTTCCAAGTCTCAGTTAGGCAGCAACAGAAAACTGCATGCACAGCGTGCAAGAAACTGCAGGTTGGACGTACAATTCACACTGCGTGAGCAGTGTGCGACCCGGTAGAATCCAGAAAACAGCAGTGCCACTATGACGCACACGATGATCATGAAAAAGTGAAAACTATGAACAAGTGTTACAAAAGATTCTTGATCAGCCTCCAAGTAGGAGATATATGAGATTATATAACTTGATAGAAAGGAATCGACAAACAAAGATAAAGAAGACAAAGAGAAAAAAAAGAGAAAATTGATTGTAAGTCAGACCAGTAGGGTAGCTAGTGATCCTGTTCAGATCGGTACAACCCCCCAGCGCAGTAGAAAACATATAATTTTAAAAAAAATAAAGAGGAATCCCCCAAATTAGGGCTAGGTCGACATGGTACCATCAAATTCAAAATTATCCTAGGAGAAAGTTTACTCGTGTTTACCTCTAGTAGACCTTAAAGCAGCAAGGTCTTTTTAAGATACTCCCTGCGATAGTCTTCGAATTGATTTTCATTAGAGCCCCAAGCGTTGCGCCTCTGAGATTTATCCACACCCTAACTCATACTCTCAATTATCTTCACCAGTGCTACCAAGGAGAATATTGAATCTTGGCTTTTTAGGAAAAAGGGTTTGAAATTATTTAAGTGTTCTTCGCACTCAACACATGAGTTTGAAGAAAATAGTAGGAAAGAAAAAATTTGGGAGTAAAAACTTATTTTCTCATGTATTCAAAACCAAAAATTCATTAGTTATTTTAAAAGAGGTGGAACACACATATATATAGAGTCCACCTAGGGTTGAAAACCCTACACCATACACGCCTCTCTCTCCCTAAAAAACAGGGAAGTGGCATGTACTTATATATATATATATATATATATATATATATATATTTCCTTTTTCATATAATAATATCCTAACATATATCAAATAGAATCCTTCCATATTCATTAATTAATTACTTTAATTAATTAAGAATTCTACCAAATATATTTATAGGATATTAGTTTTATATATATATATATATATATATTACAAACTTGGTGAGCAAGATAAATCTTTCCACCAAATCCTGAGGGGTCACACACAATTACACACGCCACACGTTCACATGTGTATGTATAAATATATTATTTTATTTTTTTCTTATTATTAATTAATTAGTCCTTCCCAATTTAATATTCTAATATTAAATTATAGGACCATTAATTAACTAGTTAAATTAATTCTTTTTCTTGATTAATAAAATCAAATTAACTAATCCCACTATTAATTCACAAAGAATTAATTAGTCAATAGGTACTACACTAAGTTATGTGTGTGACCCCTCAGGCTCGTTGTCAAGCTAGCAATAAGTCCCCGTAGCCTAGATTAATTGTTCTACATAATTAACTAGACCTTGAATTAATTTCACCAAATTAATCCAAGGCACCTATTGGTCATGGTTCAATATCTAGCAATGTCGCCACGACTTCCTAGATGTCAACGATGAAAAGCAAAAACCTATCCAAGTTACGTCATCGTGTGAGTAGAATCTCTTTGTCATTCTCCCGTCCATGGTCTAGGGTATGGCGACGGTCGAACCCTAATAAGCTTAAAAACTATAACTGTGTTGTGATATCTAATGATCCAGTCTTCTAATCTGGGATCACCAATCCATAACTGAAGACAATCGCTATGATCAAATGCTTTTAACGATCATTTAGGTTCTTGCAACAGAATAAGAAATACCGAGTACTCGAGACCCTGGATGAATCCCTCTCTGACTGCCATTTGTTCCGATGCACTACAAGACAATACCCAGCATACACGCCGTATGACTCTTATGGAGTGCACATCCATATCAAAGAAGAGTGGGTAGCACCCTTTCCAAATGACATCTTAGGTCTAAGGATTAATCTCACACTACGAAACCCAAGGACTCCATGTTCGACAGCACCAAATAGGAGTCCTTTGGCGGGGCCATTCAATTCCATAATCCAGTATGAATCTTCATACATGTATTTCCATACAAACCATCAACAATGAAACGCGTCGACCCCTTGGAAGAGTTACATGCATCGAACAAGTCTTGACGAGGCAAGTGATATCCCACATCTCATAGCCTCTATTGGTCCCAAGTGGCCTACGAAAGGGTCTAGAAAGGGAGGGGGGAGGTTGAATAGACCTTGAAGTCTTTTTCAACTTCAAAAAGATTCGTATTAAAATGTTTTGGACGCTTGAAATGTAGACGCTCGACTAAGCGTTTACTTAAAATATAGACGCTTCGGCTGAGCGTCTACTGAAGACTATTTTATAAAGTTAACTTAGATTTTAGAATTTGAATACTACAACCAAATAGGTTTAAGCGTTCACTTCTTTAATCAGTGTTAGCACAGCGGAATGATTTTGAAGTTTTCCTTTTTGAAAGGTTTAGCATCACAGAACGTGTTTTAGTTACTTAGCGTTCACTTGAGTTTTACTTAATAGATTTATACAAAGATATAATAATATAAAGAATGACTATAAAGTAAAGAGCACGATAGTTGTAAGGTTCGTTGGGTGGTGTAATCCCAACTACGTCCTTCTTCTCCTTGAACACTTAGAGGCAATCCACTAAGATAGTTCTCAAAGAATCACACAGAAACTTCTACAAATTAGAGAGAGATGGATGTTGATGACTTGAGCTCCTTGATCACACAGATTTCTGCTGCAAATCACTTCTATCCCCTTGCTTCTTTCACCCAGAAATAATGCAAGTATCCAACTTCGACTTCACACAGATCGCGAGACTTGGATGAGGTTTTTCTAAACAATTTGTTTGATTTTGATAAAGTTCAAACAACTGGGAATATCTCAATAGTAGTGTAGGTTTCTCCGAAAAGAATATTTGAGATATTTGGTTGACTGTCTGAGGAATTTGAAGAAAAGCAAGGAGAATGTTTGCTTGAATATTCTGGCTTTTCTGAGATTTTAAGGAATGAGACTTCAATGCAACAGCAATTTGGCTTAGAGTGGATCATTGTTTTTGGCTTGATATTGAAGTCCTGTTTATAGGAATTCTAAAAAAATGTCTGTTTGACACATGCACAGGCGCGTGTCTCTCACTTCCGCGAGTTAACCACTTTTGTCCTTTTTCCTGAAAATTTGCTGCACAAAAGTTGGTGCTGCAATCTGTGAAAAGTTGACAATCCAATTGGGTGGCTTCTCCGTACGTCTAAAAGTGCTTATCACATTTAATGCATTTGAATTAAATACCCATTGGTATTTAATGCACTGAGAATAATTGCATTAAACTCCTTCTGGATTTGAAAATAAATTCAGGTGAAATCCATCATTGATAGACGTTTATCCATCCTTGAATTCCTTTTGTCTTACAAGGTAACGCTTGATATAGCTGGTTATATGGACGCTTGGAAACTTCATCTTTATTCAGACTTCAGGCGCTTGAGTCTTCAAACTTTACTACTGATAAGCTCACTCAGAATTCATCAGACGCTCAGCCTAAGATTATTTAGCCTAACAATCTTAAAACAAAGCGAAGCCTATAAAGCCTATTACAAATTTAACGCTTCAAAGCTTATACATGATTTCTACTAAAATCAAACTTACATATTTTGGGGTCTAACATAAATTCCTAATTGTCATCATCAAAACATCTAACATGAAATTCCTAACAATTTTCCCCTTTTTGATAATGGAAATACTTACTCTTTTATAGTTCAAGAGTTAGACAACTAAAAACAAAGTTAGCTTTGGTTAGATAAAGTTAGTTGATGTTAGTTGTGCTTCAACGAGTTGTTTCAGCTGAAAAATGCATTTTATATATATCAATGATTACAAGAATTTTTACAACTAAACAAAAATTTCATAAGGGGCAAGAATATAGATAATGTAAATCAAGAAGTCTTAATGACTTAATCTAACTATGTATTGCTTGGGCATTTCAGCTCGAATAGCTTCAGTTAAGCTATCTTCCAAAGTCATCATCACTTCATGATCTTTGTCTATTATGAGCTTGTTCTTTTCCTTTTGTCTCTTCTTGAAAGCTACAAAGTGTCTGTCCTATTCAGTCGGGTCAATACCTATATACCTTAAGAAAATTTTGAAAGTTCGGTTGAAGTCAGACATCTGCTTTTCTTCAGCTAAAATTCTTGGATCTGTCGGTTTTGGAATCGATGCTCTCTGAAGAGGAATGTCAAACTGTTCAAGTCGTGCTCTAGTAGGTATTGGTAGATTTGGATATAGAGCTAGTGGAGGTTCTCTTAGCGTTCTACTAGGCCCTCCAGTAGGATCACTTACTCCATAAGCAGGTATCCAAGATGGGAGTCTTGACTTAGAAAGAGTAGATAATTGTTGATGCTTTGGCGGCGGCGGAGGATCTTGAGCTCCTGAACCAGACGCTCTTCTCTTTTCTCCTTTTCTCTTCTCTTCCCCCTTATTACCATCATCAGCCTTCAGAAAATGTTCCGTGAGTAGACTAACCTGAGAGGCAATCTGAGACAATGAAGCTGTAATTTCATTAAAACGCTTGTCGAACTGTACATTCATTGCGAGAAGCTTAGCGTTGATAGCATCATTCATCTCTTGAAATTCTCTACGACACTCATCAACAACCGCTTGAGTAGAACCTTTCATATGACCTATTTGAGCGTTCATGATTTGAGATTCAATCTTTGCCAGATCTGTCTTAATCCAGTGAAGGGATTCCTCATTTTGATTAGCTTGATTGCTCCTCTCCTCTAAGACAGATTTCAGCAAAGGTCCAAACGCTTGACCCACATTCGATGGAACCGCTTGAGGAGCCGGTAGCTTGAATCTGGATGTATGCTTGAGTGTGTCAAGGGGATCTTGATATGCAGGATCAAAAATTGTACCTCGTACATCAGTTTGAAGATCCTCAGCAGTATCAACAGCAACAGAATCAACCAATTCAGGAACGTATAGCTTTTGGTGGAGACGCTTGAACTGATTCTTCAGCAGACGCTGGAAGACTTGCAACTTCTAAAGTGGACGCTGGTACGGATTCTTCAACCAACTTAGCAGGCACTTCCTCAATCATTGACTCCTCTTAACGAAAGTAATTGAATTGGAAGTTCCAGTTAGCGATATCTACGTAGGAATCTGGGGCAGCTTCCAGAAGTTTAGTCAGTCAGGAACGAGAGATGCATGTCCCTTGAATGAAAGTGCGAAGGGGAGTATCTCTGACTCGGACGTACATTGGAACCATGATGTCCAATACGTGGTTTGGGAAGATCTTTGATTGCGGCTTTGGAATGAGAAATAATATATCTGGGCAGTAATGCAAGGAAAATCCGATAAACCGATCTGTAGGAAGACGCTGTGACTTGTGAACTTCTGGCACATACCTGCAGTAATAGTCTTTCAAATACGGATACACTGCTCGAGCTATGCCTTGATTGCGTTCAAGTATGGAGAGAACATAGGCATACGGATCGCTTACTTCCTGTCTGATAGAAGGTAGAAGTGGATAACCTTGGAAGTTTTGAATCCTCGAGCCATTTGGCTTCCGTAGATTTTCAGTGAAGATCTTGTCGAAATGAGAAATAGGAGCCATGATCTTTCTCATCAGTCTGAAATTGTCATCGCAGTGTCTTGGTGAGAAGTTCAAACAAGATGGGGATGAATTGCCACTGGTGGACGCTTGAGCGTTGAACTGGAGACGAGTGACGGAAAGCCTTTGGAGCACTTTCAACAGGTCCAACTCTCTCCTGACGCTTCACAAGGCAATACTTGGCAAACTGATGCTTCTTGTCATGCATGCCTATGCCAAAAAGATGGGGAACTTGAACTAACTCCGAAAATGTATATTTATGGCCCACATACGCTTCAGCCCAATTTACCTCGGCCATACAGTAATATGTCCCAGCGTTAGTCATAGCTCTAACGCCTTCATGATGAATATCTCTGATAGATTCAAAGCGATATCTATCAGTTTGGTAGTTAGCATTCCAAACGCTATCAAAATATGCATCAGCTTCAGTCTGGATTGCATCTGTGAGAGATGCTAGACTCTCACCGACGTTAATTCCTTTATTCTTCCACAGTAGAAGTGGATTGGTAGAATTCAAATTCTTTTCACTGTGTGCTATGAGAGGAAAGTGTGTGTAGCCTTCTCTGTTCAAAACGGCTTCAGATGGATTAAGAAAGGTTGGGCGAAAAGGATCATACACTCTGATGTTGTAGTCCCTTAAAGCGAAACCGGTTGACTTGCTGTGCCCATAGTCTAGATAGTAAGCCAGATCCACATCACACTTAGGAGTTCTGCCTCCTTGTTTGTCTTGCTGAAGAATAAGGGAAGACGGTATCTGATCAGGAGTTTTACCGAGTTGAACTGCCAAATAGTACTTCTCCTCAATTTCTGTTAGCTCACTGTTGAATACTATATCCCTAATCTGATTGTCGATGTCAATTAGCGAGGCTACCTCGTACTCAGCATTAATGTATCTTTCTTCACTATATCCTTCTGGAATGAAGTCTTCTTCGAGCGCCGGGGGCATAAAATTGATTGAATGATCAATCGTCTTCAGTGGGTCCAGCTTGAAGAAATGCCTTGGCTTTGTAACGCCTTCAGCAACGCTCTGACTTTCTGAGCGTGCCTCTGTTATAGCCAGAACACTAGTTAACGCTTGAACCTCTTTGGGAGTAGGTTCCTCTACTTCAAGTGTAGCAGCTTCTGTGGCAACATCTTTGGCAATGGCTACAACATTTGTCATCTCAACATCCAGGTGGACGTCTGTTGATGCTTCAGCAACAGCTGGAACTAGAGCTGTAATATAAGAACTATCCTTTATAAGAGCAGGATCTTCTACAGAGGTAGGAAGGGAAATGTTGTGGGAAGAAATAAACTTACCCTGAGAACTTGTCTCAATAGCAACTTGAGCGCTTGGCTCAACAGAAAATTGAGTGCTTTGCTCAACAGTCTCAGGCTCTTCAGGAACAGGAGCAACTCGACGATTGCTTATCCTGGAATGCTTGAACATTTTCTTCACGTTGACTCCTTCAACGAGCTTTAGCGTTTGAGCGGGAGGAGCGGCAGATAGTTCCTCAAAGTCTATTTGTTTAATGATCCCTTCCAGCTTCGTAAGCCTGATGAGAGGAATCTTGTCCTCTGCATCCTCATCAGTGTCTTCATCATCCTTTTGAAAGAAGGAATGACTTGAGCCTTAGGCTTTCTGGGAGCTCTCTTCTTTCTAGCAGTCGGATGCTTCACGGCTTCTTCTGGAACTGGACGCTCAGCTTCTTCATCTGACGCTTCGCGAACTTCCAGACGCTCAGATAGTGGTCTAGCAGCACCACCAACTTTAGGAGGATTGAACAGATTGTTCAGAATTCTTCTTCCCAGCATCTTCGTCTTGTTCAGCGGTTGACCAGATGAGTAGACACAGTCTGATTTATATAATAGGTCGCTCAAAATAAGCCCATAAGGTTTATTTGGGGTGCTTAAACAGTCTCTAAAGCTTCCAAATGCATACTCACTCCAGTTTATCTAGAGATGGAGGAGTATCGTCGTCGTCATCTGAACTGGGTTTACTTTATCAAAGGTACCCACTCGACATTCTATGATTTTGCTGCAGAAATCAGCCATCAGTCGGTATTTGGACTCTAAATCTTTCTTTTCAAAGTGTTGTTTGTATGGTACTCCGTCATAAGCACTCATAGTCGTCCATGCATTCTTGATTTGTTCTAAAGTAACACTGTCCAATGCCTCGCCCTCATTTGGAAAATTGAAGTTCTTGGCAATGGAAGCAGCAGACAAAAAAAATTCCTTTGGTGGCTCCTTCTTGGATAGAGGAATGAGACAAGAGATAGACTTCTTATCCGCGAAGAGTTTAGTAGTTTTCCAGAAGATGTCGACTTCCGTTGGAAACAGATAGGAATACTTAGTCAAGAATGTTTTGAGCCCAGCCTTGGTTACCATGTCCATCATATCAGTTAGATTGATCTGAGGTTGCTCATACAGAAATTTCCAATCGACAGCAAGGCCTTCAGTAACCTTGATGATAGGCTCGTCCGAAGTAGAAGCAGATTTCTTTGGTGCCATTTTAAGTGAAAGAGATGAACTGAGATTTTCTTTTGTTTTGAAAGAGAGAGAGAGATAGTAAAATTTGCAGAGTGATTGTGCAGAGAGTAAAGTATATAATTTTCTGCAAAAATTGTCTTTTAAAAGACATAGAAGGAAAATTTTGAAACTTGTGTTCTCTCATCTCACTAAGATGTAGACACGTGTAAAGTGGCTCAATCTCAGCCATGAATAGTGTTAACTACGGACGTGAGTTTTGTGTAAGAGAGAGAAGTTACATTTGGTAACTCCCTTATATAATGATTTGACATCCGAGAATTAAAATTTGAAAAATGTTTGGGATTTTCAGAGTGTAGTACACGCGCCTAATGGTACACTAACACATACATAGACACGTGCTATTTCTGAACCGCTATTTTGAAAAGTTGTTGATTACCCGCCAGTTTGATGTGATGGAAGCGTGTAAATAGAGTACAACATAGACTGTTGAGTCTATCAACTACTTCAAGAAGCTTGTAAAATTTATGCATAAGTTTTATAAACGATTTTATATGGAGTGTTGAAGGGAATTGGTTCAACGCTTAACAGATACCACTCGTTGCTAAATTTATATTGACGCTTGAAATTAAGATCCTTTTATATATTAGCGTCAACATATTGTGCATAAATAATTCTGAGCGTTGATGATCATGCATATGAAAGTTTTTTTTTATCATTGAAGCTTGGAATATGTTTCAAGTACAATTTTAAGGTTCCCCTTAAGTTTGATAACTTGTAACAACTTTTCAAAAATCTTTTGGACAAAAATAAAGTGGATTCCCACTAAATTATATATCTAATAAAATATGATGCATAATGATTAAGCGTTTAAGTCGATCATACCTAATTCACTTCTCAAAGTAAGAAATCGTTCTTCGTTGAGCGCTTTGGTGAAGATATCTGCCAATTGTTTGTCAGTTCCAATAAAATGCATGGAGATATCTTTCTTTTGAACATGGTCACGAAGAAAATGGTATCTAATGTCAATATGTTTGGTTTTGGAGTGAAGAACAGGTTTTTGAGTCATGGTTAGAGCGCTTTGGTTATCACAATGAATAGGGGTTGGACCTAGGATTATACCATAATCTCTAAGTTGTCGCCTCATCCATAACACTTGTGCACAACAACTTCCTGAAGCTACATACTCAGCTTCGGCTTTGGGGGTAGCTATCGATTGTTGTTTCTTACTATGCCATGAAACTAACCTATCACCTAGAAATTGACATGTACCACTAGTGCTCTTACGATCTATTTTGTAACCTGCAAAATTTGCATCTGAGTAACCAATTAGTTCAAAAGGAGAGTCCCTAGGATACCATAAGCCCACATTTTGTGTGCCTTTTAGGTATTTAAGGATCTTCTTAGCAGCAATTAAGTGTGATTCTTTAGAATCGACTTGAAACCGTGCACACATGCATAGTGAAAACATAATATCAGGTCTACTAGAAGTAAAATAAAGAAGTGATCCAATGATTCCTCTATAGTTAGTGATATCAACTTTCTTCCCACTTTCATCTTTATCTAGCTTAAGCGTTTGGCTCTTTGGAATTTTTGAATATGATGCATTTTCCATACCAAATTTCTTAATCATATCTTTTGTATATTTAGCTTGATTAATAAATATGCCATTAGAGAGTTGTTTAACTTGTAATCCTAAGAAAAAAGTTAATTCACCCACCATGATCATTTCAAATTGTTCTTGCATCATTTTAGAAAATTTCTCACACAGACGTTTGTTAGTAGAACTAAATATAATATCATCAACATAAATTTGGACTAAGAGAATATCTTCATCATTGGTAATCTTAAATAACGTTGTATCAACGTTGCCTTTTGAAAAGCCTTTACCAATAAGGAAAATAGAGAGAGTGTCATACCATGCTCGGGGTGCTTGCTTAAGCCCATAAATCGCTTTGTCTAGCTTGTAAACCAGACCCTTACCATGGTTGTTGATGAATCCCGGTGGTTGCTCCACATATACTTCTTCTTGGAGTTTACCATTCAGGAAGGCACTCTTCATGTCCATTTGATACATTGTAAATTTATTGAACGCTGCATATGCTAGAAACATACGAATTGCTTCAAGACGGGCGACAGGAGCATATGTCTCACCAAAATCAATTCCCTCTTCTTGGCAATATCCTTGAGCAACGAGTCTAGCCTTGTTCCTTATCACAATGCCATTCTCATCCATTTTGTTTCTATATACCCATCTTGTTCCAATAACTCCTTGGTGAATTGGTCTTGGTACTAGTGTCCAAACCTTACTTCGCTCAAACTGATTGAGCTCTTCTTGCATGGCTTCAATCCAACTTGGATCGCGCGCTTCATCCACTTTCTTAGGCTCCATTTGAGATAGAAAACTTGCGAACATAGTCTCATTAAATGTAGTGGCTCTGGTTCTAACAGGCGCTTCAATATCTCCAATAATCTGCTCAGGTGGATGATAACGTAGCCATAGTCTATCTGGTTGGAATGGGTTAAGAGGTTGAACAGACGCTTGACGATCAGACGCTTGACTTCCCTTTTGTGTAGGCGCTTCAAGTTCACTGATTCTTGTTTGCTCTCGATGATCACTCTCTTCGTGATCATCAGCAGATCTTGCATTGTTATCCGAAATATCCTCATGAGTAATCTTAGGAGGTGGCACTGAGATCTCATCATCGTCGCCACTATCATCATCAATTGTAATCTTAGACGCTTGATGACGTAGATCTTCAACTCCTACATCATTTACATTAACCTTACACGGTTCTTGGCTAGCATCATCAAAAGCAACTTGAATAGATTCTTCAACCTTTGATTTGATCTTGTTTAAGATGCGACAATTCTTTCCATTCTTGGCGTAGCCTAGAAAGATTCCCTCATCCGCTTTAGGATCAAATGTCTTTAGGCTTTGGGATCCATTGTTATGAATAAAACATTTAGCACCAAAGACATGAAAGTATGAGACATTAGGCTTACGTCCAATCCACAATTCATCTGAAGTTTTCCCATGTTGTTTGTTGATCATGCAGCGGTTTTGAGTGTAACAAGCAGTGTTGATCGCTTCGGCCCAAAACCTAGGAGCAAGCTTGGACTCTGCTAACATTGTCCTAGTACCTTCCTTGAGCGTTCTGTTCCAGCGCTCCGTAACACCATTCTGTTGGGGAGTTCTGGGAGCTGAATACTCATGATGTATTCCATTCTCTACACAAAACTTCTCAACAACCTTGTTAGTAAACTCAGTACCGTGATCGCTTCTTATTCTTGCAACTTTAAGATTTTTCAATGTTTGAAGTTGCCGAATAAGCGTTGTTAACTTGTCATATGTTTCATCATTGGATGAAAGAAATTCCACCCAAGTAAATTGAGAGAAATCATCCACTATATCCAAAGTATACTTTTTACCGCTCACACTAATCGTTTGAACGGGTCCGACCAAATCCATGTGAAGTAGTTCAAGTATTCTAGAGATAGATAGATGAGGTTTTCTCTTGAAGGATGATTTGACTTGTTTCCCCATTTCACAAGCATCACAAAGGCGATCCTTATGAAATGATCATTTTGGTAATCCCTCTATAAGATTCAGATTTATAAGCTGAGAGATTGTCTTAAAGTTGAGGTGATTCATTTTTCTATGCCATAACCAACCCGTTTTAGATTCATTTTTAACAACAAAACATGTTGGGTTGTTATCAAGTGTTGAACCCCAAGCTACCAAATATACAGTGTTTGTTCTTTTACCTTTCAATTTAGTAGACTTAGTCTTAGCGTCATTGATATAGCAATAGTCACTTGAGAATATCACTTCAAAGCCTTTATCAAAAAATTGACTTATGCTTAATAAAGTGTGCTTTAGACCCGCAACATAATAAACATCACTTATTATGATGTTCCCCCTATGCACAGTCACAGTACCTACACCTTTGGTTTTACCTTTGGAGTTGTCACCAAATACAACCTGAGGACCATTGGCAGCTCGATAGTTGATCAGAAGATCTTTGGAACCAGTCATGTGCCTTGACGATCCACTATCGAAGTACCAAACAGATGTATCGGCTTTAGCTCTAGGTACCTGCAATCAAAAGGGAAGTTCTATTTCTGTTTAGGTACCTATTGTTGCTTGGGTCCTTTACCATTAGTAGCATTGTTAGTTTGAATTAGAACTTTAGGAACCCATATTTGCCTAGTCTTCATTGTAGGAATACTGGCCTTCTTGGGTTTCACATTGTGTTGTGGGTGTTGTTTAGGTGTATAGTAATATCCTCGATTATAATAGTAGTCATAATCATAGTCATAATCATCATAGTAGCGATAATATGATCTAGACCGTTGTGGATATTGACGCTGGTATTTCCTTGGCGGTGGCTTAGGGTGCACTTTTAATGCTGGACGCTTAGCGCTTGATTCACAGTGGGTAGGTTTATCCTTAGCTTTTTGAGCATTTGAACGAACCCGTTTTTGTGAATCATTTGCTTTCGCCTTTCCTTTGCCTGAGTCAGCTTTGGATTTCTCATTTGGCCTCGTACCATTGTCACTTGATTCATTTAGCATTTGTCTTTGTGATGTAAGGATCGGTATGCCCCCACAAGCGATGTCGGCGCAACGGAAGAAATAAAGTATATAAAACACATATATATCGGCATCCCAAGCTAGGGGGTCAAAGTAATGCACAACAAAAACTAATACGAGTAAAGGGGTTTTAAACCGATTACAAGATTTGGGGTTTTATTAAAGTGAGGGTGTAAAACCACATCACAAGGAAAACCACACCAAAAACTTTGGCTCTCATTTTCAAATCCTCACCTCAACATGGAGGGGTTCGAATCAAACCACCATAAGCTCCTAAAGAAAGAAGCCTCTACAAGGACACACCTAAAGTAAGTTCATACCTTAAGCAAAAGATTGGCTAGATATATGCTCTAAGGAAATGGAGTCTATGTAGTGAAAGGTGGAAGACAAGAAGGGTTACTAAAAGAAATATCTATGGAAGATAATCTTTTACAACTAATCTTCAAGAAGAATTTCTATAGAAGAAAGTCTTCAAGAATCACAAGAGAAGCTAGAAAAATCTAGAGATGAAGAACTAAGCTCTAAGCTTTTTTTTCTTTTTAAGTTTTCATCAAAATCTAAATGAGAGCAAGAACACCTCCTTTTATAGCCACCAATTTTTGGCCATATGGTGTTAGGTGGAGTAGAAGACTTGTTTTTCTTCACCTAGGAAAGGAATTCTCACCTACCATTCCATTCTCAACTACCACCACATGTGTAAGAAAATATTTTTCATTTTCTTCTTCATTTAAAAAACATTACAAGTCAAACTTTGACTAGCTTTGAATTTCACTCTTGTGAATTCATTTAATTAAATCCAACTTAATTAAAATGACTCCCAAGTCTTCCAAGACTTGTTAATTAAATAATCTTCATGATTAATTAATACTAAAATTAGTAGCTTAAATAAATTCCCGGATAATAATAATTTCCGTTAATGATTAATCTCCAAGATTAATTAATAGAAAAATTATTTTCCCAAGCCTACTAATTAAAATGTCTTTGACACTCTAAAAGCTAACGTGCTATGATAGCAAGTGCACTAATCGTGTGTAGTAATAAGTGTGGACGAAAAGTCCGGGTTGTCGAATCACAAGGACTTGAATTCTAGTTTATGATTTTATACAAAAAAAAACAACTACAATAAAAGTAACTTAAATGTAAAAACGTGTACAATAAGAACAAGGTTATGCAAATGAATTAAAACCAATTATAAAGGGAGACTAAGGCACATGCTAGGTCCAAATTGATCAAATATACTTATAAAGGCTGTTGTTGTAGAATTACTCTTATATTGTTATGGTGAAAACTCCTAAGGTAGAGAATAACCGATGTCTCGTGTATAAACTCCTATACTTAGATCGTGATTTCCCAAATATCCCTATCCAGAAATCTAACCACTAAACATGCATTAATGTACTAGAGTTCACTCGATTTGAATCGAACGACTTCACCCGGGAATCTTTACCTATGTCTAGGGCAATTCCTCATTAGTTGCAGGTCATTATGTGAATTTCTTGCACCCTAAGCCAATTTTCTCCCGAAATATTAACCTAGGCATAAGATTCTAACATATAGTGATCAAGTATATGCAAGATAGACAAAAACACAATTCACATCACATAACAATATAAGAACAACCTCAACAATCATCTATTGTAAGCATATATCACAATTTGGCCTTACATGGCCCTAGTCTTACGAATTTAGTTCATAATTGAAAGCATAAAAGACATAAGAGGAATATTCATAGACATAAATGAAATGAAAAGCTCTTAAAAACTCCCAAAATGGTGAATGATGATGGATCTTGAAGTTGAGCCTTCAATCCCCAAGCTCTCTTCCTTCCTCTAGTTTTCCCCTCCAAGAGTGATGAAGAATGGTGATGAATGGTGGAGAAATCAGATTAGGGGCTGCCCCCCTCTCCTCCAAGAATCTGAAATTGATAGTGAATGATGAAGAGTATGGGTTCCCCCTCCTTTTATAGCCAAAATTCCACTAAAGTATGCATTAAGAATTCCCATTAAAGTTCCCCAATGAGAATTCCACCTAAGGTGATGCTTAAAGTTTGGCTTTTAAGATTCCAACCAGCTAAAAAATGCTGAACTTTCGGCCCTTAAGAATTCCACCAAGCATAACCATGTGAAAACTTCAACAAAACACATGCATGCTGCCATTTTCTTGCTTTCCAGCGCAGTCTTAGTATTGTCCTCATAAACTTCTCCACAGATCTCCAAATTGGATGATTCAAGTCCCCATGTTCAGATAAAACATAGATCTACAACTTTCCAGAAGGACATTTTGTCCAATTAGGTCGCTAAGTATACCTAAATTACGTTTCAACATGGAGGTTGTTTCTGATTTGGCTCCCATAAAGTAAATCTACCAAGAAACACACTTATGACAACCCCTCAACACATGTGCTGAATTATGGCCAAAAGTGATTCTTACCCATCATATAATGCTGGAATTTAGGCTGAAAAGGAGTAACATTCGGACTATCTATGCCTAGACATGACTAGGAGGGCGCTGGGGCGTATCCTGGCACATGTACTTCTCTGTTCGGCGCAGCAATCGTATTTCCTTCACAACTATCTCTATAGACCTCCGATTTGGATGTATCAAGTTCCAATTTGAAGCTAAGACATACATCTAAAACTTTGTACAAGGAAACTTTGTCTAATTCAGTCTCGAAATGTACGGAATTATCGCTCGAATATGGTAGGAGATGCATAAACCGGCTAGGTGTTGAAAAACATGCTTGAACTTGTTTTGTACATCGTTTTTCTTCCCTTTTCTTCATGTATTCTCATTTATTACATGTATTCACTTAACACACCTATTAAATGCAAATGTGACATGATTTAAGCAATAAGTGAATCCAAATCATAAGAATTACGGTCTTAAAAACACGTAAAAACACCTCTTATCAACACCCCCAAACTTATCAATTGCTCGACCTCGAGCAATAAGAGCTATAAGGCAAGACTAACATCATTCAATGGGAGAAAACAAAACAACTAACTAACTCACTTTCGTGGAGTAAACGATTGCACTTAGCGGGTGCAACAAGCCTTTAAACCTTTGAGTTACCTCAAAGGACGAGTTATAGTCTAGTGAGGGTTTGCATACGATATACCCACAAAATCTAGCAAATTTTCAATCCCAACCGAATCAACACATCTAAATATGATCAACAAGAATGAATGGCATAAAATCAACCTTTTAAAGTTCACAAATATATATATATACATATCAACTACTTTTGCTCATGTGACACCAGTACTTGAAAGGACTCCCTAGGGTGTAGTGAAAAATAAATCTAGGGTATTATAGTCGAGAGGCATCCTTACCAAATTTTGGACATTAATCCCATATCTATCAACTTTTGATCAAACACAAGGCACAATAATTATAGATAATCTCATTGCCATTTAAATTTCATTATCTCAAATATTCAACATTCAATTCATATGAAATTTCCATTAAACTTCATTAAGGCTAGATCATGTGCAATGTTTTATTCCATTAGGCTTTCTATGACACTCATGTAACAAGTTTTAGACCAATGACTCCCAAACTAGATAGTTTTGGGGCATTAAGTGTAGAGACACTCCTAAGGATTTAATCACTCGAGTATCAAAGGCCACGAAATAAAACTAGATCTTTTAAATAATTCACTTCTTTTGGCTTGAGCATAGCTCAAATTAGCATAATAGTACAGTATATAGGCATGAAACTTTTCACCTCCGGTACGTATTAGCCTGACCACTTTTGGTCATACCAAAATTCAATCTTTTCAATTCATTGTTAGCATATAAAATTACTACTCAACTTATAACTTTATGAGAAATCTAAGTTAATATTTCTGGGAATAATTCCTTAAGTGTCTCAAGATGGTTATCCTCTCAACTCCTCTACCTTCGATTTAAGTGCATTGTGAATCATCTAAAGAATCAATTCTAGTCTAAGGTCTCCACGAGCAATTTCAAAGATATATATTCTATTAAATTCAAATTATTTCAAGAATTCATGCCATTTTTCCAAGTCAATCAATTTCAATGCATCAATTGGAAGGACTAAAAAATTTTCATGCTTGATTTTCTCAACAAAGAAGCATATAAACATGATATCAAACAAACGTTCCCTAAAATTAAGCTAAAAATTAGGATTGCACCATCAAAGTTCAAAATAAATACTCTTTTAAACACCCCCAAACTTAAATCCAACATTGTCCCCAATGTTGTTACAACAAGCATACACAACAGTAAAAGAACACTTACAACCAAGGATGTTGAAAAACATCCTTAAACTTCCAATACATAATCCTATAGCTTCTCCTCCTCTCGAGTAAAATGAGCATGGTCCAAATTTGCATCATATCTATCACTTCAACTTTTCAAACCATCAAGCATAAGAAAACATACATGCCAAAAGTGCATGTTTGAACACAACATAAAGAAACAAACTAAACAAAACAAAAACAAAATCAAAAAGAAAAACAAACTTACAAACTTGGGTTGCCTCCCAAGAAGCGCTAGTTTAGAGTCGGTAGCTCGACTTTGTGCTCTTTGAGGTTCAAATAGGTGGTCCATTTAACACGACCAAATCCTTGTCATGCCTCCTTTTAGCTCCATGGTCTACTTGCTTCCACTCATATTGCGGGATTTTGCAATAAGCCCTTTGTATTGGATGAGTCTTTTCAATCTTACGAGCACGGCGATGGGGTGGAATGTATTTCATGCATAAATCTTCTTTTCCCTCTTTGTTGTGTTTATCATAGGGAATCTCATCCTCCAACTCGAGTGTGCCCTTAGCCTTGCCATTTGCACATTTCTCATCAAGAGAATGGTTAATAACATCCATATTGGAACAAGTAAGATCATCCATAGATGGTTTCCTGTTATTAGAAGCATCAAATATCACTTTTACATCTCCTACCCTCAATGATAACTTACCTTTTCCCATGTCGATCTTGGCATTGCTAGTGACTAGGAAAGATCTTCCTAGAATCAAGGGCATCTCAACATCTTCCTCCATATCAAGGACCACAAAGTCAACCCGGAAAAAGAATTTGTCAACTTGTACAATAACATCTTCTATTATCCCCTTTGGTCTCTTAATTGATCCATTGGCGAGTTGGAGGCTCATTGATGTCGGTTTGGGATTTCCAAGGCCCAACTTCTTGAAGAGAGAATATGGGAGGAGATTGATACTTGCTCCCGTATCGTAAATAACCTTTTCAAAAGTAAGAGGGCCAATGGTGCACGGAATGGTGAGCCTCCCCGGGTCCTCACAAAGAGTCGCCACAATCCTACGGAAAATCGGATCCACATCCTTCTTTTTCGTTTTTTGTGCATTTGGAAATGGAAGACGAACCTCGATGGGATGATGCGTTGGAGTTGAAGGGCCAGCTGTGGAGGATACAGAATGTGGCGCTTGGGCGTGACAATCGGCGCCTTGGCACAGCAACAAGGGCGCCTGGGAGTGGATGGATGGGCGCTCGGGCGCATCAGTGCGAACATTATCAGCTTTTACCTGTTCGCCACTTCTCAAGGTAATTGCATAACATTGATCTTTCGGGTTCTTTTCCATATCACTTGGTAAAGTTCCCGGGGCTCTCTCGCTGATTGTCTTTGCCATTTAACCCATTTGTGTCTTCAAATCCTTCATATCCATCATTAAATCCTTCATCATAGTACGGAGTTCGTTGATTGCCGAATCCAATTTCTTTATTTCCTCATCAAGACGTTCATCAGTTGTAGGACGCCTAACTTGCCTTTGTACATGAGGATTACCTTGCCTTTGAGCTTGATTGTTGATGAATGGAGGCCTTGGTGCTTGATAGATATCGATATGGGCATTTTGTGCCAGATTGGGCCTCCTTGGAAAATTTTCGGGCACATGGAAGTTCAATTGAGGTCGATTGGCATTTCCAACATAGTTTACATTGCCAACCATTGTTTCCAAAACGACTTCTTTTTCCAACTCTTGAACACGAGCAATTTTTTTAGTGGGTGTGATCTTTTCATCATCGGGATAGAGCTCATCTTCCCGGGCTAATTGCTCAATCTTGTCCCACACACTTTGGCAATCGAGCCCAAGGAGATCACCACTGGCGCGGGCATTGAGCCTATTTCGGATGCGCGAACGGACTCCATCATGGAATCGTAATACTTGCTCGCTCAATCTTAGGTTGTGATCCGGACATTTTCGGAGCATGTTTTTATATCTAGCCCATGCCCCTGCTTAAATTCCTTAATGTTGCTCCTTAGCTCGTTGATTTTTGAGGGTGGAAAGAATTTACTCAAAAAGGCATCGACCAATTGTCCCCATGTTGTGATGGATTGGGGTGGTAGAGATTTGTACCACATGGTCGCCCTTTCCTTTAATGAGAAGTGGAAGACTCTTAGACGAATTGCATCGAGATCCCGTGGATGAAATTGGGTAGTCATGAGAGTATCGTCTAAAGTCTCCAAATGCTCATGAGGTGATTCATGGGGCTCTCCATAGAAGGGTTCGCTTTGCACCATGCTAAAGATGTGTGACGGAATGTGATAATTTGGTGCAAAGAAATTTGGAAAGACTACGGGCCCCGGTATGGTGTGAACCCTTGGAGGTAGACTTTCCCGGACCGATGGAAGTCTTTGAGGAGGTGCCGGTTGCATAGCTTGGAAATTTTTTTGCAACCATTCCCTGTTTTTCGGAAGATTTATGTCGGGAAAATTCCCATTTGGATTTAGATTATCGGCCATTTCTCGAGCTTGCCTACTAGATCGAAGAACACGCTCTATCTCCGGCTCAAAATTGTATAGGGGCTCGTTAGAAGAGCGGGTCATGCACCACAAATTACACCTAACAAATAAACACAAGAAAAAAAAATTAGAATAATAAAATAAAAGAAAGGTTAGAAATAAACGAAAAACTAAGAATTATGAAAATTTAAAAAAAAAAAAATCAAAAACTAAAATGAAAAAGTACTCGGCAACGGCGCCAAAAACTTGACACGCTAAAAGCTAACGTGCTATGATAGCAAGTGCACTAGTCGTGTGTAGTAATAAGTGTGGACGAAAAGTCCGGGTTGTCGAACCACAAGGACTTGAATTCTAGTTTATGATTTTATACAAAAAAAAAAAACAACTACAATAAAAGTAACTTAAATGTAAAAACGTGTACAATAAGAACAAGGTTATGCAAATGAATTAAAACCAATTATAAAGGGAGACTAAGGCACATGCTAGGTCCAAATTGATCAAATATACTTATAAAGGCTCTTGTTGTAGAATTACTCTTATATTGTTATGGTGAAAACTCCTAAGGTAGAGAATAACCGATGTCTCGTGTATAAACTCCTATACTTAGATCGTGATTTCCCAAATATCCCTATCCGGAAATCTAACCACTAAACATGCATTAATGTACTAGAGTTCACTCGATTTGAATCGAACGACTTCACCCGGGAATCTTTACCTATGTCTAGGGCAATTCCTCATTAGTTGCGGGTCATGATGTGAATTTCTTGCACCCTAAGTCAATTTTCTACCGAAATATTAACCTAGGCATAAGATTCTAACATATAGTGATCAAGTATATGCAAGATAGACAAAAACACAATTCACATCACATAACAATATAAGAACAACCTCAACAATCATCTATTGTAAGCATATATCACAATTTGGCCTTACATGGCCCTAGTCTTACGAATTTAGTTCATAATTGAAAGCATAAAAGACATAAGAGGAATATTCATAGACATAAATGAAATGAAAAGCTCTTAAAAACTCCCTAAATGGTGAATGATGATGGATCTTGAAGTTGAGCCTTCAATCCCCAAGCTCTTTTCCTTCCTCTAGTTTTTCCTTCCAAGAGTGATGAAGAATGGTGATGAATGGTGGAGAAATCAGATTAGGGGCTGCTCCCCTCTCCTCCAAGAATCTGAAATTGATAGTGAATGATGAAGAGAATGGGTTCCCCCTCCTTTTATAGCCAAAATTCCACTAAAGTATGCATTAAGAATTCCCATTAAAGTTCTCCAATGAGAATTCCACCTAAGGTGATGCTTAAAGTTTGGCTTTTAAGATTCCAACCAGCTAAAAAATTCTGAACTTTCGGCCCTTAAGAATTCCACCAAGCATAACCATGTGAAAACTTCAACAAAACACATGCATGCTGCCATTTTCTTGCTTTCCAGCGCAGTCTTAGTATTGTCCTCATACACTTCTCCACAGATCTCCAAATTGGATGATTCAAGTCCCCATGTTCAGATAAAACATAGATCTACAACTTTCCAGAAGGACATTTTGTCTAATTAGGTCGCTAAGTATACCTAAATTACGTTTCAACATGGAGGTTGTTTCTGATTTGGCGCCCATAAAGTAAATCTACCAAGAAACACACTTATGACAACCCCTCAACACATGTGCTGAATTATGGCCAAAAGTGATTCTTACCCATCATATAATGCTGGAATTTAGGCTGAAAAGGAGTAACATTCGGACTATCTATGCGTAGGCATGACTAGGAGGGCGCTGGGGCGTATCCTGGTACATGTACTTCTCTGTTCGGCGCAGCAATCGTATTTCCTTCACAACTATCTCTATAGACCTCCGATTTGGATGTATCAAGTTCCAATTTGAAGCTAAGACATACATCTAAAACTTTGTAGAAGGAAAGTTTGTCTAAGTTGGTCTCGAAATGTACGGAATTATCGCTCGAATGTGGTAGGAGATGCATAAACCGCCTAGGTGTTGAAAAACATGCTTGAACTTGTTTTGTACATTGTTTTTCTTCCCTTTTCTTCATGTATTCTCATTTATTACCTGTATTCACTTAACACACCTATTAAATGCAAATGTGACATGATTTAAGCAATAAGTGAATCCAAATCATAAGAATTACGGTCTTAAAAACACGTAAAAACACCTCTTATCAGTCTTCCACTTAATCAATTAATCTCATTAATCAATTTCACTTTAATCCTAAATCGGATTAATATTCACATAGTAATTGAACTTTCTTGAGTAAGTGTGTAACCCCATTGTAGGTTTGTTCATGTACTAGTAGTAGGAACACAACCCCGTTGTGCCTTTGCAATTTTCATTGCTAGATTTAATTACTCCAAGTATTTTAATCCGACCAAGAATTAATTACCGATTAATTCATGGTTCCTACAAATCAAGGTTAGTACTAGCCACACGCCAAGAAGACCTAGCCATGAACGATTATTAGGTGACCTTTCCGCATTACGGTTTTCGCATAAGTAATATCCTTCCATCAAATATCCCGATCGAATCTAGGACTTGGATGTCAGTCGAAATCCCAGTAACTCGATTCTATGTATATCGATCTAAGTGACATTGACCAATTTATCAATCGAGTGAGGAAACATTGCGCCTCCTTATTGATACTACTCCGGCCGGAGGTTCCCATGGTCAATACACTATGAAGTACATAGGATATGCGCCGATGCTAATGATCAGTGACGGATTCTCTCTTGGCACTCACGCGCCTCCGTACATAACCAGACTGGACCCAATATGCCCCACTTTATGACTCACCTGGAATCGTGTGAAAAATCTAAGTACAGTGGGCGATGCACGAGACGACCAATGGTGCCTCAAGTCATGAGGACCAATCTTATGCCTACGTAACCGAGGAGATTCCAAATTCGACATTGACTCCAATATGGAATCTCGGCGGGGTTGTTCAGTTTACTCGATCCCAACGAGAACCCACATACATGCACTGATGTACACCGTATCAATATCCATGGAATAGGATACACTCTCCAAGAGTGTGCATTATACGTGCAAGTCTTTACAAGTCATTGATATCACTATCTCAATGATTCTATGACTTGGAACGTTTTTAAGATAACAACCTTAGAGACGTATTCCATGATTGGCATTCCCGATACCAAACACATCTCATAGCTTAAGAGTGATCTAGGGGACTTTATCTAATTGCATAGAATGATAAGATAAAGAAGAAAATGCCATTTATTAAATTACTTGACAAGATACAATATAAGACTGTTTAAAGAGTCGGCTACTACGCCCTACAAATGGCGCACCGGGCACCTAACTCTTTCATGTGAACCTTCTTTAACAAAGGAAACACCCTTTCCTTTGTTGTTTGCCGTAACATTTGATTTGTTTGGTTGTTTACCGAATTTATTGCATCCTAAACCGGTCTTTTCACCAAATAATCTTGTTACCTCACTCACATTGTCTACCTTTCTTGACGCTTTAGATAATGATGAGACGAGTTGTTCTGATTTAGCAAGTCTAGCAATCAGCTCAGCTTCTCTCTTGACTATCATATCAAGATCACTTTTCAATTGGATTATTTCACTTTCAAGTGATTGGTTTTTCTCAATGAACTGTTGCTGAACTTGCAACTCTGCTTTGAGCGTCACTTTATCACTTTTGACCGATGAAATAATAGCGAGGTCATTTTGATATATTTTGGCGGCATCTTGACAATCATTATAATATTCTTTGACTTTGTCAAGCAATTCTTCATAAGAAAGAGGAAGAGATAATTCAGTGTTTACCTCACTAGCACTGAGACATTTTGAGCAGACGCTTGGTACTAAACAGGCGCTTGGGATGTAGGAACAGAATACTGAGGCGTTTGAAACTGTTGATGTATTGGAGCAGTCGCTTGATATGGACTGTGTCCTTGACGCTTAGGACTATTTCCTTTCTTTTCATATCTCAGGAACTTTCTGAATCTATTTAGAAATGCTAGTTCCTCATCCTCACTGATATCTGAACCTTTTCCCTTATTACCCGATTTACCCTTGATTGATGCTATGAGTGCTCCAGATTCAATTACCGGACTACTCACAACATCACTGGCTGAGTTTAACTCAAACTCAAATGCCTTAAGTTCTGAAAAGGTGTCTTATGGACTTAAAAGATCCAACATATTAGATTCTCTCATTGCAGTTGTCTTCATCAAAAATCTACTAGGTAGACTTCTGAAAATCTTTACCACCATTTCTCTGTTTTGTAAGTCCATTCCCAAGGGTGTAAGTTCCGTAACAAGAGCTGTGAATCTTATGTCCAATTGCTCTAGGGTCTCGTTGGGCAACATCTTAAAGCTGTTGAATTTTTCTTTAGCAATGGAGAGCTTATTTTCCTTGATTTGAGCTGATCCACCACAGATTATAGCCAACTTATTCCAAATTTCTTTACTGGTATTACATGATTTAACTTTGTTGAATAAATTATCGTTGTTACCAATAGCTGTATACAAAGCATTTCGACCAACATTGTCCAGATTTGCTCTTCGACGCTCATCAGTGGACCATTCTTGTTTAGGCTTCTCAACATAGCCATCTGGAGTTTCTTTTATGGCTCCAGGTGCTTTGGTAATAACCTTCAGAATTTGTATTGGTCCATCTAAAATAATATCGCACATTTCGTCATCACATGAACAAAGATATGTAAAAGTTTTGACATTCCATGATTCATAGTTTGACTCGGTCAACTTAGGAACTTTAGAAAATGCCATGAAAGACAAATTAAAAGCAACTAAATTTTTAAAAGGGATCTAAACAAGCCATTACGCTTGGAAACTTTAAAATTTCAACTTTAACTGCTCTAATACCACTTGTTGGTCCCAAGTGGCATACGAAAGGGTCTAGAATGGGGGGTTAAATAGACCCTGAAGTCTTTTTCGACTTCAAAAGGATTCATATTAAAATGTTTTGGACGCTTGAAATGTAGACGCTCGACTAAGCATTTACTTAAAATATAGACGCTTCGGCTGAGCGTCTAATGAAGACTGTTTTATAAAGTTAACTTAGATTTTAGAATTGAATACTACAACCAAATAGGTGTAAGAGTTCACTTTTTTAATCAGTGTTAGCACAGCGGAATGATTTTGAAGTCTTTCTTTTTGAAAGCTTTAGCGTCACAGAACGTGTTTTAGTTGCTTAGCATTCACTTGAGTATTACTTAACAGATTTATACAAAGATATAAGAATAAGAAGAATGGCAGTAAAGTAAAGATCATGATATTTGTAAGGTTCGTTGGGTGGTGTAATCCCAACTACGTCCTTCTTCTCCTTGAACACTTGGAGGCAATCCACTAAGATGGTTTTCAAAGAATCACACAAAAACTTCTACAAATTAGGGAGAGATGAATGTTGATGACATGAGTTCCTTGATCACACAGATTTCTGCTGGAAATCACTTCTATCCCCTTGCTTCTTTCACCCAGAAATAATGCAAGTATCCAACTTCGACTTCACACAGATCGCGAGACTTGGATGAAGTTTTTCTAAACGATTTGTTTGATTTTGATAAAGTTCAAACCACTGGGAATATCTTAATAGTAGTGTAGGTTTCTCCGAAAAGAATATTTGAGATATTTGGTTGACTGTCTCAGGAATTTGAAGAAAAGCAAGGAGAATGTTTGCTTGAATATTCTGGATTTTCTAGGGTTTTAAGGAATGAGACTTTAATGCAACAACAATTTGGCTTAGAGTTGGTGCTGCAGTCTGTGAAAAGTTGACAGTCCAATAGGGTGGCTTGTCCGTACGTCTGAAAGTGCTTATCACATTTAATGCTCTTATCAGCATTTAATGCATTTGAATTAAATACACGTTGCTATTTAATGCATTGAGAATAATTGCATTTAACTCCTTCTGGACTTGGAAGTAAATTCAGGTGAAATCCTTCATTGATAGACGCTTATCCATCCTTGAATTGCTTCTGTCTTATAAGGTAACGCTTGATATAGCTGGTTATTTGGACGCTTGGAAACTTCATCTTTATTCAGACTTCAGGCGCTTGAGTCTTCAAACTTTACAACTGATAAGCTCACTAAGAATTCATCAGACGCTCAGCCTAAGACCACTTAGCCTAACAATCTAAAAACAAAGCGAAGCCTATAAAGCCTATTACTAATCTAACGCTTCAAAGCTTATACATGATTTCTACTAAAATCAAACTTACATATTTTGGGGTCTAACATAAATTCCTAATTGTCATCATCAAAACATCTGACATGAAATTCCTAACAGCCTCTATGACTCGGAACAATGTTTGGGATTACGGTCTTTGAGAGCATTCCATATGTATCCCGACTGCTCCTCTAACCATATGTAATCTAAGGGATCTTTATCTATACTAACACTAGTTATAACAATAAAGAAGCATACCATAAATAAAAGTTCAATATATTTAAAACAAGGCTGTCATAGTGTTTTGCATTTAATATGGCAGAGCCCAAAACAATTGACTCGCCGGGCACCTCACACTATCAATATCCCACTTGCCTTAGAGCCAGTTGCCCTTGTACATTAGTCCCATCTTTTCCAAATGTATTTCAAATACACTTTGACTCAGAGCGGTGAATGGGTCTGCTATGTTTTCACTATCTCTCTGATGAGATGATATCGTCTCAGAATATGTTTGGATCTTTGGTGAGACCTAGGATCTTTTGATAGAGCTATAGCTCCAGTGTTATCACATTATAGGAGCACCAGATTAAAAATGGAGGGAACTACCCCCAACTCATGGATGAAGTTCCTCATCCAAACAGCTTCCTTAGTCGCTTCAGCAGTAGCTATATACTCAGCTTCCGTGGTAGAGTCAGTCATTGTCTCTTTCTTGGAGTTATTCCATCTTACAACTCCTCCATTGAATATAAACACATATCTAAATATTGATTAAAGATCATTTAAGTCCGACTAAAAACTAGAATCCGTGTAGCATTCTAGTTCCAATTTTCCTCCGCCATATACCAGAAAAAGATCTTGAGTACGCCTCAAGTACTTTAGGATCATTTTCACGGGAGTCCAGTGGTCTTCCCTTGGATTCGACTAGAACTGGATTGCCACACTAAGTGCATAAGCCACATCCGGTCTAGTACATAGCATAGCATACATAATGCTACCTATTGCAGAAGCATAGAGAATCCTTGACATTCTCTCTTTTTCTTCGGGTGTCCATGGGGACAACAATTTAATGAGAGGGATTCCATGCCTAGCTGGAAGAAATCCTTTCTTAGAATCTCCCATACTGAATCTATTCAAGATTCGTTCTATGTAATTCGATTAGGACAGACCCAGCAATCTACTTTCCCTTTCTTGGTTTGTCTTCATACCAAGAACGTAGGATGCTTCTCCTATATCTTTCATTGAAAATTGGGTCGACAACAAACCTTTCGTAGATTGGAACATTTCTACATCATTTCCAATGAGAAGAATGTCATCAACGTAGAGTATCAAAAAGCTTATGGCTCTCCCACTAACTTTCTTGTATACACATGGTTCAAAACCATTCTTCATGTAGCCATATTCTTTTACAGCTTCATCAAATCTCAAATTCCAGCTTCGGGAAGCTTCCTTCAAGCTATAAATGGATCTTTGTAGCTTGCACATCTTGTGCTCGCTCCCACTGGATGTGAAGCCCTCTGGCTGTTCCATGTAGATTTTTCCTTCAATGTTTCCATTGAGGAAAGCCGTTTTCACATTCATCTGCCAAATCTCATAATCGAGATAGGCAGATATGGCCAATAGAATCCTAACTTACTTGGTCATCGCGACTGGCGAAAAGGTCTCCTCACAATCAATTCTTTCCCTTTGAGTATAACCCTTCGCCACTAAGCAAGCCTTAAAGGTGGTAACCTCTCCATCTACAACTAACTTGTGTTTGTATACCCACTTGCAACCAATACGAGGTTCTCCTTCTTGCTTTTCAGCAAAAGGCCATAGTACCTCTCAAGTTGTCTTGGGATCCTTTCGAATCTCCTTAGAGGTGGAATTTGCGTACTTACAGTTTGTGGTTCATCTTGCTCTTCATTCACAGCCAATGGTGTTTGTGACTCTTGAGTTTCCTCAAGTTCTATCACTCTATCTAGGCTCCCGCTGAAGAGTTGCTTCTCTAGGAACACAATGTTCCTTAAAACAATTACCTTTTGTTCTAAGGTGTGATAGAAGTAGTACTCATAGGACTCCTTAGGGTAACCCACAAACCTACACAAGATAGATCTTGAATCTAACTTATCTCCCACTAGCTGTTTGACATGAGTAGTACATCCCCATACTCTTAGGTATTTGTATGAGGGTGGTTTGCCTTGCCACATCTTATATGGCACTTCAGGAACACTTTTTGATGGTAATCTATTCAATAGATAAGCCGCCGTCTCTAGAGCATAGCCCCAGAAAGCACGTAGGTAAATATGTGGACAACATCATTGATTGAAACATGTCCATCAATGTGCGATTTCTTCGCTCAAACACAACATTTAATTGTGGCGTTCCAGGCAACGTCCATTGAGAGAGAGTTCCATTCTCTTTCAAGTAATTCAAGAACTCATAGGATAAGTATTTTCCTCCTCGATCAAATCTTATAGTTTTAATACTTTTACCAGTTTGTTTTTTTACTTCATTTCTGAATTCTTTGAACTTATCAAAGGCCTCGGATTTGTATCTAAGAATATACAAATAACCATACCTAGAATAATCGTCGGTAAAGGTTATGAAGTAAGAAAAATTCACTAATGCATTAACACTGAGTGGTCCACACACATTTGTGTGAACTAGCTCAAGCAAATCCTTGGCACATTCCATTTGGCTTCCAAAGGGTGACTTTATCATTTTACCTTTCAGACAAGATCACAAGTCGGTAGTTCCTCTTCTTCATCAAGCTCGAGGAAACTTGACAACTTGCAAATCCAATCCTTAGATTCATGACCAAGTCAGCATGCCGGATTTGTGCATTAGGTGGATAAGAAGATGTACGTTTTTCCGTGTTTATTGGTTGAATAGCAAGAGAATTAGTATACGGTTAAACGTAAAGGTTGTTATACATGCATGCTCTCATGATTAATTTAGAACAATAAAACATTGAACACAAACCATTATTTATATTAAAGGAAAACCTTCTTTGTTCAAAACGGAAACAGAAATTAGGTTCTTAATCAATCCAGGAACATAATAAACATCCTTTAAAGTAAACCAACTACTATCCTCAAGAACTAAAATGACATTTCCAACAGCCTTCGCAGCGACAGACGCTCCATTAGCCATTCTCAGGACCATGTCCTCGTCATCTAGCTCTTTGCTTCTAGACAGCACCTACAAGTCATTGTAGAGATGAGTACCACAACCAGTGTCAAACACCCAAGAAGCATGGTTAATTGACAAATTAACCTCAACAATAAACACACCTTCATTGTGGCTTTTGAAGGTAGCGGGACAATCCTTGCTCAAGTGTTCCATCCCATGGCAGTGAGGGTAATCACCTTTTGGCGTCTTCTGTCCAAACGTCTCCTCAATATCTTTGATGATGTCCTTGGCCAGTTTGACATCTCCATATATCTTAATTAGATCTTCCAACATCATAGATAATATGAAATGTCGAACATAAGCCTCGTCATCAATCTGCTTCGTCAAGTACTCCAAAGTACAAGCGCGAGTTGCAGGTTTGGGTCTAGGTGGGATTTTCCCTTTGATTATGTAATCAAGTGTCTCACCCATTAGGTAGATATCTAGAAATTTATGCCAGAGAGCATAATTCAAGCCATTAAACTTATTTCTATCCAAGACTTTTAAACTAGCATAAACGATATCCATGATAATATTGTGCAAAATGCGATAAAATGAAAAACGATCATTAGGATTCAATTTTAACATATATTCACATACAACTAAGGATTTTTAAATATACATGTGTTTTCCCGCTAAATTTACGAAATCCATCACCACAATTTGACAGAAGATGCGAAATTTAAAAATCTCCAATAGGCTCGAGCGTCAAATGTCCCAACCTCATTCCACGACTCACAAGACAATGGTCGGTAACAGTGAACAGGCACGACGACCCCTTCCACATCCAGGTGGTTCTCGAGATATTTGCCTCACATTTCATGTACGTCCCGAGAACACGATGCAAGCATACACTAATCTGTGTTTAAGTCCGACCCACCAAATTCTCATGCAATAACAGTGTCCATGTGGTCCCACGACTCATGGACGACTCCTTAGCTAGACTGTGATCCGTGTGCACTTCTAGTATGACCGCCTATCATAGTAGAAGGCCTAGTTGTGAGATTAGTACACTTAACTTGCCACCATTCCATGACTCGTGAGACAATGATGACAAGCCACGCTATTCCCTCTCACATCTAATGATGGAAGGCCCTGGATAAATTAAGGGGCTTCGGGGCCATTGATTTATCCATTTAAGGACTTAATATGGATAAAGGGGTTTTTTTAAAACAAGGTCTCACATTTTTCAATTACTTATCTTTCTTAGGTGATTATGCATACATGCACCACATACATAACATAAGAAAATCAGCAATCATACAAAAAGCGGTAAATGTGATCTTAGTCAAGCCAATACCTAAACACGCCGAGCCATCAAACTGTTGACCAATCTAATCTAAGGACTTGGACCCTATACTAAGGTCTTCAAAACTCCATGAGCTTGAACGTCTCCATCTTCGTCTTCAAAATAACATTTAAATGAACCTTTCCCTCTCATTTACAAAATGCCATCTTATTTCAATTCTCAAAATTAAATAAAACTTTTCCCATTTTGAAAATCCAATTTTAAAATAAACTTAAATATTATAATTTGAGATTCAAAATTTAATTTTACAAAATCACAACTTGGGGGTTGCGCTTTTAATTAAATTGCAAAAATGACCCAAGGCCTAAAACTCAATTATTACAAAAACATTTTAAAATTGGGGAAATTGCATTTCAACCCCTTAGTCAAAACACGGGCTGACTTAGGTGGCCCAAACTTTTTCTCCTTTCGCGCCATCGCCATAATAGCACTGCCGCAGCAGCGCCGTCTGCGACGGCGCGTTGCGAGAAGTGACGCTCGCCCAGCACCCATGCTGCCTGAGCACACTCCGCTTCGGCGCATCGCTGTTTGCGACAGCGACTACTCGCTGTTTCGGCAACTCCGCCACGACGGCGAAATCCCTCCCCCCTTTTTTTGTATTAAAATCATAAAAACGCAGCCCTTCGGCTTTTCAGATTAATACCAAATCAACGGATCCAAAAATTAAACAGAAAATCCAACCAATTCCAATATGCAATAAAACTAATTTTAAAGCATATAAACATGAAAAGAATCCGAGCCATGTCAAAACCTTGGCTCTGATACCACTATTGGGATCGGTACAATCCCACTTGTTATTCTAAACCGCACTTCGAGGTTGATCCCACCAAAGGCTGAAATGGATCAAACTACTCTGTTAGGAAATTTCATGTTAGATGTTTTGATGATGACAAGATAGGATTTTTTGTTAGACCCCAAAATATAATGTAAGTTTATGTTTCATAGATCAATTGTATAAGCGTTTGAAAGTATGTAATCTTGTTAGGCTTGTAATTTTTATCTTTATAAATTTTAGACTAAGTATTAGATATCGAATCGACAATAGAATTCTAGGTGAGTCTTTTAGAGATGAAGTTGAAGATCATCGTCTGAAGTCAGAAGAAGATGAAGATTTATCCTTAGCGTCTGTCAAATGCTAAAAGGACTATTTCAGGATTTATGGATCAAACGCTCAAAGCACTCTAGCGGCCAGAATCAGATTCACCTGAAATAATTTCTAAGTCATGAAGGACTTAAATGCAACCATTCAACGAACATTTATTTCAAATGGGAAATAAATTCAAATGCATTAAATCCTGATAAGAGCATTAAATATGATAAGCCAATATGACTTGTGGACAAGGCTCCTTTTGACTAGAATGTTAGAACTTCAGAGTTTATAGTTGTTCCCGTCAAATCGGTACCAGCAGGAATTCAGGAATGTCAAAGAAAAGGTATAATCACGCGCCGCGTGAAAGGCACGTTCTCACATGTGTCCAACGGACAGATCCCAAGAATTGCCTATAAATACCTCCTTCCAGCAAACCCTAAAAAGATACAGACAGAGAGATATATACGTACATGCACAAGAAAAATTGCTGAGGAAAAAGCTTAGAAACTCCATAGCTAAAATCTTTCAACCTTATTACATACATTCCATACAGTCACAAATATCTTCAAAAGAAGAAACCTAAACTCTTACTGAGGTATTCTAAGTTGTTTGATCTTTCCAAAAACAAACAAACTTTTGTGATAAAACCCTCAACCTTTCATCAGAGTGAGAAAGTTGTGAAACAAGCAGTATTTCTGAGTGAGAGAAGCTTGTAGAAGAAGATCCTCATTGGTGCTGACATCTGTGTGATAAAGGAGCCTGGGATCGTTTTCACCCATTTATTATCTTGTAGAAGATTCTGTGTGATTCTTTGATAATCAACTTAGTAAATTTCCTCCAAGTGAAAAAGGAGAAGAAGGACGTAGCTGGGATTACATCACCCCGTGAACCTTATACATCTTGTGTCATTTACTTTTATTATTGTCTTGTTTCATATCATTTCATCTATTCTGAAAAAGACAGGTCAATCTGTTTAGCGACTATTTAACCAAAACGAACGCTAAAGCTTTAAAATCATTTCCGCTGTGCTAACCCTGATTAAGCAATCTAAGCGTTACCCTACTTTGGTAAATTACTGAAATCACTAAGTCTAAGTTACCTTTACTGAAGCGTCTGACCCAAGCGCTCAGCTCTCTAAGCGTTCTAATCTTTAAAAAGTGATACGAAATTTTTGAAGTCAAAAAGACTTCAGGGTCTATTCAACCCCCCCCCCCTTCTAGACCCTTTCGTGTGCCACTTGGGACCACCAAGTGGTATCAGAGCGGTTGAAGTAGAAACCTAATAGTTTTCGAGCATAACTGCTTGTTTAGATCCAGTTTTCTAAAACTTAGTCGCTTTAAAATTTTCTCTTAAAACATCTCATTATGGCTTTTAACAAAATGCCTAAGTTGGTAGAGTCAAATTATGATTCTTGGAAACTTAGAGCATTTGCGTATTTATGTTCTTGCGATAATGAAATGTGTGATGTAATTTCAAATGGCCCCATTAAGATCATGAAAGTGATAACTCGTACACCTGGAGCTGATGAAGCCACTCCAGATGGATATGTCGAGAAACTTAAGTTAGAATGGACGCCTGATGATCGGAAAAGAGCAAATCTAGATAATGTTGGACGAAGTGCACTTTACTCCGTGTTAGGAGACAATGATGCATTGTTCAACAAGATCAAGCAATGTAAAACTTCCAAAGAAATATGGGATAAGTTGGCTGTTGTGTTTGAAGGTTTAGTACAGATGAAGGAGAACAAGGTCTCCATAGCCATGCAAAGATTCGAGCATTTTAAGATGCAGACCAATGAGACGCTAGAACAATTGGACGCAAGGTTTACTATGCTCATTACAGAATTAGCGTCATTGGATAAAGAGTTGACCAACAAAGAAATGGTCAATAAGATATTCAGAAGTCTTCGAAGCAAGTATTTGACTAAGACTGTTACTATGAGAGAATCTCAAACATTGGAGACCCTTACTCCATAACATGTATTCTCAGAATTAAAGGCATTTGAATTTGAATTGGGTGAAGTCAAAGACACATCGACTTGAGCGACTGAATCAAGAGCCACCAAAAGCAAGGGTAAAGTGTTTAGTGAGGTGAAAGAAACAGAATCCAATGAAGAAAAAGAGATGGCTTTATTGGTCAAGAAATTCAAAAAAATTCTCAGATATGAAAAGAGAAATCCTGTTGGACAACTTCATTTCAAATGCCTCCCCCTGCACCAGCGACTCAGTATCAAGTGTCAGTGTACTCAGCACCTCAACCAGTAGCGCCAGTTCCTTACCAAGCGCCTACAACTCCTACTCAGAATCTCTCAGCGCCAATCATTTCCAAGCGATTAACCACTGAACAGAAAATGAAAACTAATTTATGTTATAATTGCAGGAAACCAGGGCACTACAAGGTAAATTGCCCTTATCCAAATGTGTCTAAGCCCATAAGGCAATAATATGCGGATAGAAACCAATTCAGGAGCAACCTTCGTCAACAAGGTTTGCTAGCGGAATCTGAACCATTCTCCGCACTTGAAGAGGATTTGGAATCATCAGATGAGAGCAGTGATGATGAACCAACAAGCGACTCAGCGTTGATTTATCTTATGGCAAGAGATGATGAAGCATCTGATGACTCGCTACCAGAGGTAACCACTGAATTATCTCATCCTCTCTTATATGATGAATTACTTGACAAAATCAATGAATGTTATAAAGATTGTCAAGATGCCGCCAAAATATATCAAAATCACTTCGCTATTATTTCATCGCTCACAAATGATAAAGTAACGCTCAAAGCAGAGTTGAAAGTTCAGCAACAATGCATTGAAAAGAACCAAGCACTTGAGAGTGAGATTACTCAATTAAAAAGCGATCTTGATATAATAGTCAAGAGAGAAGATGATCTGATCACTAGACTTGTCAAATCAGAGCAGCTCGTCTCATCATTATCCAAAGCATCAAGAAACTTAGATAATGTGATTAATGTAACCAGACTTTTTGGTTAAAGGACCGGTTTAGGGTGTGATAAATTTGGTCAAAAATAAAAAGCATCTAAGGTTACGGCGAATAACAAAGGAAAGGGTGTTTTCTTTGTTGAGAAAGGTTCATAAGGACAAACAATAATTGAACTATGCGACAATGGGGCGAGGCCAAATGAGAAAGCCAAAGCTGACTCAGGCAAGGGAAAGGCGAAAGCAAATGATCCACAAAGACGGGTTCATCCAAACGTTCAAAAAGCTAAGGATAAACCTGATCATTGTGAATCAAGCGTTAAGCGTCAAGCACCAAAAGTACACCCTAAGCCAGCGCCAAGGAAATACCAGTGTCAATATCCACAACGATCTAGATCATATTATCGCTACGATGATAACTATGATTATGATTACTATTATAATCAAGGATATTATTATACACCAAAAAAGCACACACAACACATTGTGAAACCCAAGAAGGCCAGTATTCCTACAATGAAGACTAGACAAATATGGGTTCCTAAATGGTGGTCCCAAGTGGCATACGAAAGGGTCTAGAAGGGGGGGGGGGTTGAATAGACCCTGAAGTCTTTTTCGACTACAAAAATTTTCGTATCACTTTAGAAATTTGAACGCTTGGAAAGCTGAGCGTTTGGGTCAGACGCTTCAGAGTAGTTAACTTAGACTTAGTGATTTCAGCAGTTTACCAAAGTAGGGCAACGCTTTAGATCGTTTAATCAGGGTTAGCACAGCGGAAATGATTTTTAGCGTTCTTTTAGATAATTTAATCGCTTTGCAATTTTATTTGTCTTTTTCAGAATAATATAATGTGATGAATATAAGACAATAAAATATAAATGACACAATTAATTGTAAGATTCACTGAGTGATGTAATCCCATCTACGTCCTTCTTCTCCTATTTCACCTTGGATTGTGAGAGCTTGGTCATAGATATATCAATAGAATTGATATATTCGAACACGGCTCGCCATAATTCAATCACATGGGTAGTTACTCTTTGATTGTCAATGATTGAATTACTGGTCACGGTAGTGTGCTTGAGTCTTAGACCTGAGGATTCACGAAGATTGGACTTGTGACACCGAACGAGTTATTAGAGTATGGTGGTCCCAAGTGGCATACGAAAGGGTCTAGAAGAAGGGGGGGTTGAATAGACCCTGAAGTCTTTTTCGACTACAAAAATTTTCGTATCACTTTAGAAATTTGAACGCTTGGAAAGCTGAGCGTTTGGGTCAGACGCTTCAGTGTAGTTAACTTAGACTTAGTGATTTCAGCAGTTTACCAAAGTAGGGCAACGCTTTAGATCGTTTAATCAGGGTTAGCACAGCGGAAATGATTTTTAGCGTTCTTTTAGATAATTTAATCGCTTTGCAATTTTATTTGTCTTTTTCAGAATAATATAATGTGATGAATATAAGACAATAAAATATAAATGACACAATAAATTGTAAGATTCACTGAGTGATGTAATCCCATCTACGTCCTTCTTCTCCTATTTCACCTTGGATTGTGAGAGCTTGGTCATAGATATATCAATAGAATTGATATATTCGAACACGGCTCGCCATAATTCAATCACGTGGGTAGTTACTCTTTGATTGTCAATGATTGAATTACTGGTCACGGTAGTGTGCTTGAGTCTTAGACCTGAGGATTCACGAAGATTGGACTTGTGACACCGAACGAGTTATTAGAGTATGGTGGTCCCAAGTGGCATACGAAAGGGTCTAGAAGGAGGGGGGGTTGAATAGACCCTGAAGTCTTTTTCGACTACAAAAATTTTCGTATCACTTTAGAAATTTGAATGCTTGGAAAGCTGAGCGTTTGGGTCAGACGCTTCAGTGTAGTTAACTTAGACTTAGTGATTTCAGCAGTTTACCAAAGTAGGGCAACGCTTTAGATCGTTTAATCAGGGTTAGCACAGCGGAAATGATTTTTAGCGTTCTTTTAGATAATTTAATCGCTTTGCAATTTTATTTGTCTTTTTCAGAATAATATAATGTGATGAATATAAGACAATAAAATATAAATGACACAATAAATTGTAAGATTCACTGAGTGATGTAATCCCATCTACGTCCTTCTTCTCCTATTTCACTTGGAGGAATTTACTATGATGATTATCAAAGAATCACACAGAAACTTCTACAAAATAGTAAAGGATGAAAAAGATCTTGGGCTCCTTGATCACACAGACTTCAGCACCAATGAAGATCGTCTTCTTCAAACTTCTCTCACTCAGAAATACTGCCTGAAAGGTTTCAACAACTTTTCTCACTCAGATGAAAGGTTGAGGTTTGTCACTAGGGTTTGTTTGTTTTAGAGAAGATCAAACAACTTGGAATATCTCAGTTGGAGTTTGAATTTCTTCTTTGGAAGATATTTGAGATATTTGTGACTGTCTGGAATGTAGATAGAAAGCATGAAAGGTTTTGGCTATGTGGTTTCTAAGCTTTTTCCAGAAAGAATGTACGTAAGATTTTTGGCAATAATTTCTCGTATATTCTTGTTGTTATTGGGTTTTTCTGGAGCAAGGTATTTATAGGCAATTTCTTGGGATCTGTCCGTTGGACACATGTAGAAGCGTGCCTTTCACGTGGCGCGTGATCATACCTAAAGTCTGACATTCTTGGAAATTTGCTGAATCCGATTGGACGGGAGCAGCTAAAACTCTGAAATTTCTGACAGTCTAGTCAAAAGGTGGCTTGTCCACAAGTCATAGTAGCTTATCACATTTAATGCTCTTATCAGGCATTTAATGCATTTGAATTTATTTTCCGTTGGAAATAAATGTCCGTTGAATGATTGCATTTAAGTCCTTCATGACTTGAGGATTTATTTCAAGTGAATCTTACATCCATCGCTTGAGACAATTTGAGCGCTTGATCCATGTATACTGAAATAGGTTCCTTTAGCGTTTGACGGGCGCTAAGAGACAAATCTTCATCTCTGGTTGACTTCAGACGCTGGTCTTCAACTTCTTCTCGAATAGACTCACCTAGAATTCTACTAGCGATTCAGTTACTAAGACTTAGTCTAAAATCTACAAAGATAAAAAATTACAAGCCTAAACAAAATTACAAACTTTCAAACGCTTAAACAATAATCTAAGGCAAGCATTTTATTTGGGGTCTAACAATGAATCCTATCTTGTCATCATCCAAACATCTAACATGAAATTTCCTAACAATTTCCTCCTTTTTGATGATGTCAAGACTTTAACTTTTGTAGCTCTTTTATAATTTAAGAGTTACTAAAGAGAAAAGCCCAAATGAATATAAGTTACCGTTCAAAAAGTTAGTAAGGTTAGCTAAAGTTAGATTAGCTTCAACAAAATGTTTCAGCGATAAATCATTCATATATTGAAAGAATAAACATACATGGTTTATACTGAAAACAAAAGAAAAAAAAGAGTACAATAAAAGATTCATTCACTTTTTCTGTCGCTTTGCTCTTTCTTCGCCTTGGAGAACTTCTAGCGCTAAGTCCATCAGGAGACGATCAATGTCAATCATTGACGTATGTTAAACTTCATCGTAATCATGCCTACAAAGTCTGGCGCTTTCATTAAGTTCTAACAACCTTTCCGTCCACTCTCTTGGAGAAATTCCAAGTTCACGAATCAGATCATGATAGATATCTTTTCTTGGATCTTTAGATGGTCTCCAATTGATAGGTCGTCTCAGCGGTCCGGCAAAAGGTTGAAATCCCATACCTTCTAAGAAGTCAACGTCCAATTCCGGAAGGGGATATCTTCCTAGATAATATCTTGGCTTTCTCTTTTTAGTTAACATCTTCTTGATGCTCACTAGTTCTTCCATCATTGATCGCCAATTTTTATTATCAGTCTTTGACATCGATTTGGACGCTTGATGCTTTTCTGTAGTTTCCCCCTTCTTGGCATCATCAAGAGAGGTCTTTAGATCAGCGACATCAAGAGAGGTCTTTCACTAAAGAGCACGGGTTGTAGAGTATATCCTCTGAAATTGTAACACCCGGAAAAGTGATTGAAACTGCTGTCCAGCGCTTGGGCATTTTCAAACACTGCTCTCATGTCTCTGTGGAACTCAGCAAACTCAGCGTGTTCTGTGGAAACATCAACACGAATCTGACTTTGACCGGGAAGAATTAGTTGTTTACTTAACGAAGCGTCTTCGTTTAGGTCAGGAAAGATTCTTTGAACAAAGTCGGCACGAGGATACAAGACGTAGCGTCCGCCCTGGCTGTATAAGGCGAGTTGCTGGCAAATGTAGCTTTCGATTGGTTGTCTGTATCGTGGCAAAGCGCTGACATTCCCTGCAATAATCTGACGCTGTTGAACCAAAAAGGTTGCATATCCTCGGCGTCTGTATTCTATCCCAAACTTGAAAAGAAACGGGTATCTTATAAGTTCTTCTAGGGTATAGAAATGCAGAACAAATTCTTCAACCCATCTGCCTGTATTCATCATCCATCTTTTGCCTAGTTTGTCCGTTTTAGCTTGATCTTTTCTAGCGGCAAGGAATTTCTCATAGCGTTCCGTTTCTTCTTCATAATCCTCAGCCCATAATCTGGCTAGATATTCTCGAGCCTCATCTTCTACCCACGAGTTGACCGGATTTGGACGCTCAGCAACAATAGGTCCTTTTCCTTTCCATAACTTAAGTGGATTAGGAGATAAAACGTTTTGAGGAGAGTTGACGATGGAAGGAAGAGCTGAATATCCTATCTTGTTGAGAACTGCCTCATCTCGATCTTTGTTCTAATCACCCATGTGGGGGGTTTTTGAAAACAATCTGGTTTTGGCGCAGAGGATAAAAGGACTCTTCTGAGCGACCGGTGAAAGTGAATCGCTGCTCGTCAAATTTTGATCGGTTGAACTCTGGTCGACGAATCTACTCAAGGCGTGAATGAAGACGCTATAAACTGTACAGACCAAGATCGGCAAAACGCTCAAATATTTCAAACTTGTGTGAGTCTGAAAGATCCGGCCGATGGAGAGTTGTTTGAAATTGGATTTCCAACTCGGCAAGCGTTTGAGTGTCACGCTCTCTGGCGGCATAATAAAATTCAACATCTGAAGAGTATCCGTGCGGGAAGAAATCAATGACACGAGGAGGAGGTCATGTTGGTGTAGAAACAAAAGCAATAGCCTCTGTTGGGATAGGGGCCACTTCTATCGACTGCTCAGCGTTTAAAGTTGCTTCACTTACTGATGGAGTTTCAGCGTCAGGAATAACTTGTGATGCCTTTTTAGCGATATCCACAACAGTTGCCATGTCCACATCTATTTCAACTGGAATCTCCGAGATAGGAGGGGCATCAGCGCTTGGTACATCTTGAGCTGATACATGTAAGCGATTGAGAAAAGCAAGCAAAAATTTCTACTAAGTAGAAATTACAAACAAAAGACTACATCGCTTACCCTGAGGAATATCATCGACTTTTTCAGTCGCTTGATCTGTTTCTTGAGCAATTTCCTCAGGCTCCTGGACTTCTTCTTCGGGGTCTAAATTGATAAAAGAAGTTATCGGATCAGCACGAATGGGGATATTTAGTTCTTCAAGCGTGTTGAGAACATATTGAATATCTGCTGCATAAGGTGCTGAAAGAGTTTTTATCCTAGCGTTAGAAACTTAGAGACTAACGAGGAAAGGAAAGGCAAATTTGCTTACCAAATACTTACCCTGAACATTTGAAAGCTTCTCAGATTGAGTAGCGGCTGGAGGATCTGAGCTGACTTCGGGAACCACGTCAGAGAAAGAAGCACTAGCTGACCCTCTAAGCGCTGGTGTTGAAGGAGCGCTAGAGGATACTGCGGGAGTAGAAAGAGGAGTACGCCTTCGTGCAAACGGTACTTCTTCTCCTACGGCTTCTTCTTAAGATCAGGCTTTTGTTTCTTTACGGGCTTGGATGGCTCAGTGACTCGGAGAGTGATCTTTCTCTTAGGTCGCTTGACCACCACTTCTTCTTCTAATGAAGAGGACGATGATGAAGAAGACGCTTGATCTTCATCATCACTGCGAACAACTCCTTCGGCTGGAAGTCGCTCACGCTGTTCTTTAAGAACCGCTGCTCCGTCGGGTTTTCGCGGGTGAAGAAGCTCGCTTATCATTTTCTTTCCATAAAATTTGGTCGCTGGAATCTTTTTGCTAAAAGATTGCGTATATCCGCAAGCGCAAAGAATACGACTTAGCACAATCCCGTAAGGCTTGGGATTAACAGACTTAGCCATCGCTGCTTTGAAACGATTGAAAACGTAGAGAGACCAGTTAACTTTTAACTTGGTTAGGATGGCTACCATCATCTTGTATTGAATGTTGGTCATTTTGTCAAAAGGTCCTTTTCTGCATTCAATAATCTTTGAACAAATATCAGCGAGGATGACGTATTCGCCCTTCATATCATTCTTCTTGAAGTTTGGCTCATACGCGACGTTAACATCGTCTTTCTTGATCAAATCCCAGACTTTGGTAGCATCTCCGAGATTGACATGTTCTACCTCACTGCCGTGATTTGGGAGATTTAGTAGTGAAGAAATCAGAGAAGGAGTGAGAACAAAGTTCTCTTTAGCAAAAGGAAAGACGCAGGATATGGAATTGTCGTCTTTAGAAATTTCACCATTATTGAAAAAGTAGAGAGATTCTTCTTCATAGTAGTTGTAAGTAGTAGTAAGCATGTCTCTCAAACCAGATTCTTGAACGAGTGGAAGAATCGTTCGAAGAGGGAAGTTCTGGTTATCAAAAAGATAATCCCAGTTAACCAAAAATCCAGCGTTAACCGTCACTGGTTTTTCAGCACGGGAAGGTTTTCCGGTAGCAGAAGTTGCTGTTTTGGAAGATTTTGAAGCTTTGGGTGCCATTACTGAAAGGTGAAACTTTGAAGAAAAGAGAGAAGATTTTGCTTTTTAGAGAGAAAAGACTTTTACAGAGGAGAGATTGGAAGTGATAAAGGTTTTCTGTAAAAGTTTTGAGAGGTTTAAATATAAGGTAAAAATAACTTCTCAATTGGTAGATGAATGACACGTGTACAGAAGTAAATGAGAAAGAGATCTGAACCGTGTACACATAACTTCGGATGTCAAAAAGTTCGGTAAAATAGGATATTATAACATTTTTCGAATCCGCAGTTACTTTTTGAAAACGTTTGAAAAAATTTGAAATTTTCAGCGTAAATTACACGCGCCTGATAGTACACTGACACGTACTCAGATGCATGCATTTTACTGAACTGCCTAGGTTTAGATAGGAATCATAACCGTCAGTTTGATTTGATAGGCACGTGTGGGTAGTTAACAAATCTAGACTTTTGGACTCATCCACACGCTACTTTGGGGCGATGAAAACTATGCATGAATTTTTGTGAAAGAGAGTTACTTTAGCGTTGAAGTGGGAATTCTTTCAACGCTGAAGATTCTTTTATAGAGTAAATATAATTTGATACATATCAATCGCTTGTTGGATTTTTAAACCTTTCATTTTATAAGCGATCAGATTGTAATGGGTACAAGTAAACGCTAATGATCGGTGCATAAGATTTGTTATGGTCATTTTGATCATAGTGGCTTACTTGATGAAGTAAGTACAATTTTAAAGTTCCCCCGAAAATTGATAACTCTTTTCATTTTTGGAAAAATAGTTTAGACATAATCATAAAGTGGATTCCCCCTAAATTATATGCCTATTAAATATGATGCTTTATTATTTAAGCGTTTAAATCAATCATACCTAATTCACTTCTTAAAGTGAGAAAGCGTTGTTCGTTGAGTGCTTTGGTGAAGATATCTGCCAGTTGTTTGTCAGTTCCAATGAAATGCATGGAGATATCTTTCTTTTGAACATGGTCACACAAGAAATTGTATCTAATTTCAATGTGTTTGGTTCTAGAATGAAGGACAGGATTTTGGGTCATAGCTAAAGCGCTTTGGTTATCACAATGGATTGGGGTAGGACCTAGGATTGTTCCCTAATCTCTAAGTTGTTGCCTCATCCAAAGGATTTGTGCACAACAGCTGCCAGCAGCTACATATTCTGCCTCAGCGGTAGAAGTCGCTATAGATTGTTGTTTCTTACTATGCCATGAAACTAGTCTATCACCTAGAAATTGACATGTACCACTAGTACTTTTTCTATCTATTTTGCATCCTGCAAAATCTGCGTTTGAATAACCAATTAGTTCCAAAGGAGAATCCTGTGGATACCATAAACCCACAGTTTGTGTGCCTTTTAGGTACTTAAGGATTTTCTTGGTAGCACTTAAGTGTGATTCTCTAGGATCAGATTGAAAACGTGCACACATGCATACCGAAAACATAATATCAGGTCTACTAGAGGTAAGATAAAGAAGTGATCCAATAATACCCCTATAGTTAGTGATATCAATTTTCTTCCCACTTTTATCTTTATCTAACTTAAGCGTTTGGCTCATTGGAATTTTTGAAGATGATGCATTTTCCATACCAAATTTCTTAATCATATCTCTAGTATACTTAGCTTGGTTTATAAATATTCCATTAGGGAGTTGCTTAACTTGTAATCCTAAGAAAAAAGTTAATTCACCCATCATGCTCATTTCAAATTGTTCTTGCATCATTTTCGAAAATTTCTCACACAATCGCTTATTAGTAGATCCAAATATAATATCATCAACATAGATTTGGACTAAGAGAATATCTTCATTATGGGTAATTTTAAATAACGTTGTGTCAACGCTGCCTTTTGAAAAGCCTTTACCTATAACGAAGATAGAGAGAGTGTCATACCATGCTCTTGGTGCTTGTTTAAGGCCATAGAGTGCCTTATCCAGTTTGTAGACCATACTTTTGCCATGGTTGTTGATGAATCCTGGAAGTTGCTCCACATAGACTTCTTCTTGGAGTTTACCATTCAAGAATGCACTCTTCACATCCATTTGATATACTGTGAACTTGTTGAATGCGGCAAATGCTAGGAACATTCTAATCGCTTCAAGACGGGCTACTGGGGCATATGTTTCATCAAAATCAATTCCTTCTTCTTGACAATAACCCTGAGCGACTAATCTAGCTTTGTTTCTTATAACAATGCCATCTTCATCCATTTTGTTCCTAAAAACCCATCTAGTTCCAATGACTCCTTGATGAGTTGGTCTTGGTACTAGCGTTCAAACCTTGTTTCTCTCAAATTGGTTAAGCTCTTCTTGCATCGCTTCTACCCAACTTGAATCACTAAGCGCTTGATCCACTTTTTTTGGTTCCATTTGAGATAGGAAGCTTGCGAACATTGCCTCATTAATTGTAGCGGACCTAGTTCTAATAGGTGCTTCAATATCTCCAATCACTAGATCTGGTGGATGATCTCTAAGACATTTTCGGTCTGGTTGGAACGGGTTGATAGACTCTTGATTATCAATCGCTTGATTCTGATTTGTCTCTAGCGCAGTCGCTTCATCATTCACAGTTCCAATTTGCTCTTGATGATCATTCTCTTCATGATCATTAGCGATTTTAACTTCGTCATAATTTGTAACCTCACGAGTAACCTTAGGAAAAGGCACAGAGATCTCATCATCCTCATTGTCACTATCATCTTCAAGATTAATTTGTGACGCTTGTTGGACAAGATCTTCAATTCCTACGTCATCAGGGTCAACCTTACTCGGCTCTTGGTTAGCATCATCAAACACAACATGAATGGATTCTTCAACCTTTGATTCGATCTTATTTAGGATGCGAAAGCTCTTTCCATTTTTGGCATATCCTAGAAAGATTCCCTCATCCGCTTTAGGATCAAATGTCTTTAGGCATTGGGATCCATTGTTATGAATGAAACATTTCGAACCAAAAACATGAAAATATGAAACGTTAGGCTTACGTCCCTTCCACAACTCATATGGAGTCTTCTAATGTTACTTGTTGAATATACACCGGTTCTGAGTGTAGCAAGCGGTGTTGATGGCTTCGGCCCAAAACCTTTGAGGCAGCTTGGATTCTGCTAGCATCGTCCTAGCGGCTTCTTTAAGCGTTCTGTTCCGTCGCTCAGCAACTCCATTTTGTTGAGGTGTTCTAGGAGCAGAAAACTCATGAAGTATTCCTAGATCTGTACAAAACTTCTCAACAATTTGGTTAGTAAATTCAGTTCCCTTGTCGCTTCTAATTCTCGTCACCGTTAGGTCTTTTGAATTTTGCAGTTGACGGATTAGCGTTGTGAGCTTGACACTAGTTTCATCTTTGGTCGCAAGAAATTCTACCCATGTATAGCGAGAGAAATCATCAACTATTACTAGCGAGTACTTTTTGCCACTAACACTCATGATTTGAATAGGTCCAAACAAATCTAAATGCAATAGTTCAAGAACTCTAGAAGTAGATAGACATGGTTTCTTTTTGAAAGATGACTTAACTTGTTTACCCATTTGACATGCATCACATAAGCGATTCTTTTGAAAGGAACCTTTAGGTAATCCCTCTACAAGATTTAGTGATATTAACTGAGAGATTGCCTTAAAATTGAGATGATTCATTTTTCTATGCCATAACCAACCGAATTCATTTTGACTTTTAGCAACAAAGCATGTGGGGTTGTTATCAAAAGTAGAATCCCAATCCACTAAATACACATTGTTTGTTCTTTTTCCTCTTAATTTAGTAAACTTAGTCTTAGCGTCGTTGACATAGCAGAAGTCGCTTGAGAATTTAACATCAAAGCCTTTATCACAAAATTGACTAATGCTTAACAAATTATGCTTAAGACCCTCAACATAATATACATCACTGATCATGATGTTCCCCCTATGCATGATACCTATACCTTTGGAGTTATCATCGAATATAACTTGAGGACCATTGGTAGCTCGATAGTTGACTAAGAGATCTTTTGATCCAATCATGTGTCTGGATGACCCGCTATCGAAATACCAAACTGAAGTATCGGTGTCGGCTCTAGGTACCTGCATTAAGGATAGTTCTAATTCTTCTTAGGTACCCATGTTTTCTTGGGTCCTTCAATGTTAGTAACTTTGGTTTGAATTAAAACTTTAGGAACCCATATTTACCTAGTCTTCATTGTGGAAATACTGGCCTTTTTGGGTTTCACATCGTGTTGTGTGTGCTTTTTGGGTGTGCAATAATATCCTTGATTATAATAGTAGTCATAATCATAGTCATAGTCATAATCATCATAGTATCGATAATATGACCTTGACCGTCTCGGATATTGACGCTGGTATTTCCTTGACACTGGCTTGGGTTGCACTTTTGGTGCTTGACGCTTAGCGCTTCATTCACAGTGGTTAGGTTTATCCTTAGCATTTTGAGCGTTTGGATGAATCTTTCTTTGTGAATCATTTGCCTTTTTCTTTCCCTTGCCTGAGTCAGCTTTGGCTTTCTCATTTGGCCTCGTACCGTTGTCGCTTGGTTCATTCAGCGTTTGACTTTGTGAACTTTCTTTAACAAAGCGAACACCCTTTCCTTTGTTGTTTGTCGTAACATTAGATTTATTTGGTTGTTTACCGAATTTATTGCATCCTAAACCGGTCTTTTCACCAAATAATCTAGTTACCTCAGTCACATTATCCAAGTTTCTAGAAGCTTTTGATAATGATGAGACGAGCTGCTCTGATTTGGCAAGTCTAGCGATCAGATCAGCTTCTCTTTAGACTATTATATCAAGATCAACTTTTAATTGAATAATTTCACTCTCATGTGATTGGTTCTTCTCAATGTACTGTTGCTGAACTCGCAACTCTGCTCTGAGTGTCACTTTATCTCTTGTGAGTGATGAGATAATATCGAGATCATTTTGATATATTTTGGTAGCTTCTTGACATTCATTGTAGTATTCTTTGACTTTGTCAAGTAATTCATCATAAGAAAGAGGAATTGATAATTCATTGGTTAACTCTGGTAGCGAATCGTCAGACGCTTCATCATCTCTTGCCATAAGACAAATCAACGCTGAGTCTCTTGTAGGCTCATCATCACTGCTTTCATCTGATGATTCCAAATCCTCTTCAGGTGCGAAGAATGGTTCAGATTCCGCTAGCAATCCCTGTTGGCGAAGGTTGCTCCTGAATTGGTTTCTATCCGCATAGTCTTGCCTTGAGGGCTTTGACACATTTGGATAAGGGCAATTCACCTGGTAGTGCCCTGGTTTTCTGCAATTATAACACAAATTAGTTTTCATTTTCTGTTCAGTGGATAATTGCTTTGAGACTACTGGCGCTGAGAGATTTTGAGTAGGGGATGGAGGCGCTTAGTATGGAACTGGCGCTACTGGTTGAGGTGCAGAGTACACTGGCACTTGATACTGAGGCGCTGGAGCAGAGAGAGGAGTCTGAAATGACGTTTGTCCGATAGGATTTCTTTTTTCATGTCTTAGAAATTTTTTGAATTTCTTGACCAATAAAGCCATTTCCTTTTCTTCATTTGATTCCATGATTTTAACCTCACTAACCGCTTTACCCTTGCTTTTGGTTGTAGCGATTAAAGCTCCTGATTCAGTCGCTGAAGTCGATGTGTCACTGACTTCACCCAATTCGAACTCAAATGCCTTTAACTCTGAAAAGACATGCTCTGGAGTAAGAGTCTCCAATGTCTGTGATTCTCTCATAGCAACAGTCTTAATTAGATATTTTCTTGGAAGGCTTCTGAAAATTTTATTGACCATTTCCTTGTTGGTCAATTCCCTGTCTAATGACGCTAACTCTGTAACGAGCAAAGTAAACCTTGCGTCCAATTGTTCTAGCGTCTCATTGGGCTGCATCTTGAAATGCTCAAATCTTTCGCATGGCTATGGAAAGCTTATTCTCCTTCATTTGTGCTGATCCTTCACACACTATAGCTAGCTTGTCCCATATTTCTTTGGAAGTCTTACATTGCTTGATCTTGTTGAACAATGCATCGTTGTCTCCTAATGCGGAGTAAAGTGCACTTCGTCCAACATTATCTAGATTTGCCCTTTTTCGATCTTCAGGCGTCCATTCTAACTTAGGTTTCTCGACATAACCATCTGGAGTGGCCTCGGTTGCTCAAGGGGCTCGAGTTACAACTCTCATAATTTGAATGGGACCACCTGTGATTACATAACACATTTCACTATCGCATGAGCACAAGTAAGCGAATGCTCTAAGTTTCCAATAATCATAATTTGACTCTACCAACTTAGGCATTTTGTTGAAAGCCATAATGAGATGTTTTTGGAGAGAAAAATTAAAGCGACTAAGTTCAAAAACAAATGGATCTGAACAAGCAGTTATACTTGGAAACGTTTAGGTTTCTAATTCAACCGCTCTGATACCACTTGGTGGTCCCAAGTGGCATACGAAAAGGTCTAGAAGGAGGGGGGTTGAATAGACCCTGAAGTCTTTTTCGACTACAAAAATTTTCGTATCACTTGAGAAATTTGAACGCTTGCAAAGCTGAGCGTTTGGGTCAGACGCTTCAGAGTAGTTAACTTAGACTTAGTGATTTTAGCAGTTTACCAAAGTAGGGCAACGCTTTAGATCGCTTAATCAGGGTTAGCACAGCGGAAATGATTTTTAGCGTTCTTTTAGATAATTTAATCGCTTTGCAATTTTATTTGTCTTTTTCAGAATAATATAATGTGATGAATATAAGACAATAAAATATAAATGACACAATAATTTGTAAGGTTCACTGAGTAATGTAATCCCAGCTACGTCCTTCTTCTCCTATTTCACTTGGAGGAATTTACTATGATGATTATCAAAGAATCACACAGAAACTTCTACAAAATAGTAAAGGATGAAAAAGATCTTGGGCTCCTTGATCACACAGACTTCAGCACCAATGAAGATTGTCTTCTTCAAGCTTCTCTCACTCAGAAATACTGCCTGAAAGGTTTGAACAACTTTTCTCACTCAGATGAAAGGTTGAGGTTTGTCACTAGGGTTTGTTTGTTTTAGAGAAGATCAAACAACTTGGAATATCTCAGTTGGAGTTTGAATTTCTTCTTTGGAAGATATTTGAGATATTTGTGATTGTCTGGAATGTAGATAGAAAGCTTGAAAGGTTTTGGCTATGGGGTTTCTAAGCTTTTTCCAGAAAGAATGTACGTAAGATTTTTGGCAATAATTTCTCGTATATTCTTGTTGTTATTGGGTTTTTCTGGAGCAAGGTATTTATAGGTAATTTCTTGGGATCTGTCCGTTAGACACATGTAGAAGCGTGCCTTTCACGTGGCGCGTGATCATACCTAAAGTCTGACATTATTGGAAATTTGCTGAATCCGATTGGACGGGAGCAGCTAAAACTCTGAAATTTCTGACAGTCTGGTCAAAAGGTGGCTTATCCACAAGTCATAGTAGCTTATCACATTTAATGCTCTTATCAGGCATTTAATGCATTTGAATTTATTTCCCGTTGGAAATAAATGTCCGTTGAATGATTGCATTTAAGTATCCTGAAATAGGTTCCTTTAGCGTTTGACGGACGTTAAGAGACAAATCTTCATCTCTGGTTGACTTCAGACGCTGGTCTTCAACTTCTTCTCTAATAGACTCACCTAGAATTCTACTAGCGATTCAGTTACTAAGACTTAGTCTAAAATCTACAAAGATAAAAAATTACAAGCCTAAACAAAATTACAAACTTTCAAACGCTTAAACAATAATCTAAGGCAAGCATAAACTTACATTTTATTTGGGGTCTAACAATTAATCCTATCTTGTCATCATCAAAACATCTAACATGAAATTTCCTAACACTAAAGTTTTAATTCAATTAAACAAAGTCACTAACAATGAAGGACCCAAGGCAACATGGGTTCCTAAGAAGAATTAGAACTATCCTTTAATGCAGGTACCTAGAGCTAACACCGCTACTTCTGTTTGGTACTTCGATAGTAGGTCATCAAGGCATATGACTGGATCAAAGGATCTCTTGGTCAATTATCGTGTAACCAACGGTCCTCAAGTTACATTCAGTGATAACTCAAAAGGTAAAACCAAAGGTATAGGTGTTAGGAATTTCATATTAGATGTTTTGATGATGACAAATAGGACTTCCTGTTAGACCCCGAAAAGTGTAAAAGCTTTCATAGAATGTTATGTATAAGTACCTGAAAGCTTATTTATCTTAGGCTTATAGTATTTATCTTTGTAGAATTCACTAAGTATGTGACACTAAATCACCTAGGAAAATTCTGGGTGAGTCTACCAAGTGATGAAGGTGAAGATCAAGCGTCTGAAGCTACAATGGATAAAGATATCTTGAAGCGTCCGTCAAACGCTTTAGGGATTATCCCAGTGCTCAAACTACGAATGGATAACTCAGGCCGAATACTCAACATCAAGTGAAATAACGGAATTCTCAGTGAGACCATCAAGACAAGATTGAAGAGTAAGCGTCTGAAATAAAGAAAAGAAAGTCAGGATCAGTCCAAGCGTCTGTCCAATACACGAGAATAACTATTCTCTTCAGCAAGCGTCCAAAAAGGTTAAACCAACACAACCTACAAAGAACGTAACCTGAAATACTCAAACCCAAAACCATCCAAAGACTTAAAAATGCATGAATCAAACGGACGAATTATTTCCAACGGAAATAAGACAAGATGCATTAAAAGTCGGATAAGTGCTATTAAAATATAAGCACTATAACTTATGGGCAAGCCATATCTTTGACCTAGACTGTCAGATTTATGAAACCAAGACCATGCCTAACAAATTAAATATACCCAAAGTTAGAAATGTCTGAACTCAAGGAATGTTTGGGGAAACGAGACTCCAACCATGTCAAACGGACAAAAACCACCAATACCTTATAAATAGCTCTTTCAACAAACAAGTAAAGTGACACACACACACACACAAAAAAAAAGGGCAAAAAATTACCTACTTTGTTGAAAGAAAAGCTTACTAAAAATCATAGCCAAATATCCATATAAGCTTTTCAAAAATATTCCAGAGACAGTCACCCATATCTCAAATCTCTTTTTAAGAAGAACCTATACTACCATTGAGATATTCCCAAGTTGTTTGAACTTTCCAAAAAACAAACAAACCCGTGACCAAAACCATCAACACCTTTCATCTGAGTGAGAAAGCTGGTTGACTTGCAAGCAATATTTTTGTGTAAAAGAAGCTTGTTGAAGTTGATCTCTATTGGAGCTGAAATCTGTGTGACCAAGGAGTTCCGAGATCAAGAGTAACTTGCACCATTTCTGAGTGAAAGAAGCAAGGGGATAGAAGATCTTTAGTGGAGCTGAAATCTGTGTGACCAAGGAGTTCCAAGATCATATCCAATCTCCCTCTATCTTGTAGAAGTCTCTGTGTGACTCTTCGATAATCATCATAGTGGAAAAACCTCCCTGATAAAAGGAGAAGAAGGACGTAGCTGGGATTACATCACCCAATGAACCTTACAAATATCTTGTGTCATTTACCTCTTTAAGCATTCATTGTTTTACTGCTTTACTATTCATACTGCATACATTCTGATAAAGTCTTAAAACAACTAAGCGACTACTTTCGATTAATTAACCGAACGCTAAGCTATAAAATACTTCCGCTGTGCTAACTCTGATTTAGTGACTAAACTCTGCCCTACTTTGGTAAGCGTTGAAATCACCGAGTCTAAGTTAACGTTTCTCAAGCGCCACATCCAGCGCTTAAACTTGTCAAGCGTTCAAATACTTCAAATTGATACGAACTTTTAAGAAGTCGGAAAAGACTTCAGGGTCTATTCAACCCCTCCCCCCCCTTCTAGACCCTTTCGTATACCACTTGGGACCAACAAGTGGTATCAGAGCGGTTGAAGTTGAAACCTAAGCGTTTCCAAGCGTAACTGCTTGTTCAGATCCATTTTTTTTATATAGTCGCTTTAAAATTGCTTTAAATTCTTCATGGTATTCTCTAAAGTTCCCAAGTTGACCGAGTCAAATTATGACTCTTGGAAGGTCAAAGCGTTTACTTATTTGTGTTCATGTGATGATGAAATGTGTGATATCATTTCAGATGGGCCAATCAAAATATACAAAGTTATCACCAGAGCGCCCGAAGCCACAGGAGAAACACCTGACGATTATGTGGAGAAGCCCAAACAAGAATGGTCCACCGATGAGTGTCGACGAGCAAATCTAGACAATGTCGGTCGGAATGCATTATACACAGCCATTGGTGACAATGACAACTTATTCAACAAAGTCAAATCATGCAATACAACTAAAGAAATTTGGGATAAGTTGACTACTATTTGTGGTGGCTCAGCACAAATAAAGGAAAACAAATTATCAATTGCCAAAGAAAAATTCAACGGCTTCAAGATGCTACCTAATGAGACGCTAGAGCAATTAGACATGAGGTTTACAGCTCTTGTCACTTAACTAACATCTCTGGGTATGGAGCTACAAAATCGAGAAACAGTGGTCAAAATCTTTAGGAGTCTTCCAAGCAGATTCCTAATGAAAACAACTGCAATGAGAGAATCAAACAATCTGGACAGCCTAACTCCAGAAGATGCTTTTTCAGAACTCAAAGCATTTGAGTTTGAGCTGAATTCGGCCAGTGATGCAGTAAGTAATCCAGTGATCGAATCTGGAGCGCTAATGGCATCAATCAATGGAAAATCTATCAAAGAAAAAGGCTCGGATATAAGTGAGGAAGAAGAACTGGCGCTTCTAAATAGATTCAGGAAATTCCTGAAATATGAAAAGAAGGGAAACAGTCCTAAGCACCCAGGACAAAGTTCATATCAAGCGCTTCCTCAAATACAACCACAATATCAAGCGCCTCACTATCCTGCGTCCTCCTCTCTAGCGCCAATTCAATATCAAACTCCTTCTCAGCAAGATCTCTCAGCGCCTGCAGCGTTAAACCAACGATCCACAAGATTAACAAACGAACAAAAGATGAAGACCAATCTTTGTTACAACTGCAGGAGACCAGGGCATTTCCAAGTTAATTGCCCATATCCAAATGTGTCTAAACCTACAAAGCAAGATCACACGGATAGAAACCAATTCAGGAGCAACCTGAGACAACAAGGCTTGCTAGCAGAATCAGAACCTCTCTATACGCCTGAAGAGGACTTGGAATCATCAGATGAAAGCAGCGATGATGAACCATCAAAGGACTCAGCATTCATTTGTCTCATGGCAAGAGAAAATGAAGCATCTAACGACTTACCATCTGAGGTAACCACTGATCTGTATCATCCTCTCTCTTATGATGAATTACTTGACAAAGTAAAGGAATATTATACAGATTGTCAAGATGCCACCCAATTATTACAAAATCACCATCGTATTATTTCAGCACTCAGAAGTGATAACTTAACGCTCAAAGCAGAGTTGCAAATTCAGCAACAGTGCATTGAGAAAAACCAATCACTCGAGAGTGAAATTACTCAGCTAAAAGGTGATCTTGATATAATAGTCAAAAGAGAATCTGAAATGGTCGCTAAACTTGCCAAATCAGAGCAGCTTATCTCTTCATTATCAAAAGCGTCTAGAACGCTAGATAATGTGACTAAAGTAACCTGGGCATTTGGTGAAAAGACCGGTCTAGGTTTTGATGAATTTAGTTATAACGCCAAAGCGTCCAATGTTACAACAATCAACAAAGGAAAAGGTGTAATCTTTGTTGAAGAAAGTTCGATCAGACAAACGCTGAATGAATCAACAAATACTGGTACAAAAGCTAATGATAAAGTCAACACTGACTCAGGCAAAGGAAAGACCAAAGCGAATGTCTCACAAAAGAAAATATATCCAAACGCTCAAAAAGCTAAGGAGATATTTTCTGCCAGTGAATCAAACGTTAAGCGTCCCGCACCAAAAGTGCATCCTAAGCCAGTACCAAACAGAATCAAACGTCTATATCCAAAACAATCCAGTTCATATTATCAACACTATGATAATTGTGATTACGATTATGATTATTACTATAATCAAGGATATTTCTATACATCTAGAAAAAGTATGCAACTCAAAACGAAACCCAAGAAGGCCAATCTTTCTCCCATAGTGAAGACAAGGCAAATATGGGTTCCGAAAAATCTAATTCACGTCACTAACAAAGAAGGACCCAAAACAAAATGGGTACCTAAAGGAAATTAGATCTGCCCTTTTGAATGCAGGTACCTAGAGCCAACACCGACGCTTCAGTATGGTACATAGATAGTGGATCATCGAGACACATGACTGGATCAAAGGATCTCTTGATCAACTATTGTGCAACCAATGGTCCTCAAGTTATATTCGGTGATAATTCTAAAGGTAAAACTAAAGGTATAGGTATCATGCATAGGGGGAACATCATGATCAATGATGTATACTATGTTGAGGGTCTTAAACATAATCTCCTAAGCATAAGTCAATTCTGTGATAAAGGCTTTGAAATTAAATTTTCTAGTGACTTGTGCGAGATAATCGATGTTAAGACAGGATCTACTAAATTAAAAGGAAGAAGAACAAACAATGTATACTTAGTAGATTGGGATTCAACATTAGATAACAACCTTACATGTCTCGTAGCTAAGAATCAAAACGAATTAGGTTGGTTATGGCACAGAAAAATGAATCACCTCAATTTCAAAACAATCTTTCAATTAATATCTCTAAATCTCGTAGAGGGATTACCTAAAGGTTCCTTTAATAAAGATCGCTTATGTGATGCCTGTCAAATGGGTAAATAAGTTAAATCATCTTTTAAGAAGAAGCTTCATCTATCGACCTCTCGAATACTTGAATTACTACATTTAGATTTGTTTGGTCCTATTCAAATCATGAGCGTTAGTGGTAAAAAGTATTCACTAGTAATAGTTGATGATTTTTCACGCTATACATGGGTAGAATTTCTAGCATCTAAAGATGAAACTAGTGCCAAGCTCACCTCTCTAATTCGTCAACTACAAAACTCAAAAGATCTAAAAGTAACAAGAATTAGAAGTGATAGAGGAACTGAATTTACTAACCATATTGTTGAGAAATTTTGTAAAGACTTTGGAATACTTCATGAGTATTCAGCACCTAGAACACCTCAACAAAATGGAGTTGCTGAACGACGGAACAGAACGCTTAAAGAAGCCGCTAGGACTATGTTAGCCGAGTCTAAGCTGCCTCAAAGGTTGTGGGCCGAAGCTATCAACACTGCTTGCTACACTCAGAACCGGTGTATGATCAACAAGCAACATGAAAAGACTCCATATGAGTTATGGAAGGGACGTAAGCCGAATGTTTCATACTTTCATGTATTTGGTTCAAAATGTTTCATTCATAACAATGGTTCCCAAAGCCTAAAGACATTTGATCCTAAAGCAGATGAAGGAATCTTTCTAGGTTACGCCAAAAATGGAAAGAGCTTTCGCATCTTAAATAAGGTCAAATCGAAGGTTGAAGAATCCATTCATGTTGTGTTTGATGATGCTAACCAAGAACCGAGTAAGGTTAATATTAATGATGCAGGAATTGAAGATTTATATCAACAAGCATCACAAATCAATCTGTGTGATGATAGTGATATTGATGAAGATAATGAAATCATTGTACCTAATCCTAAGACTACTCGTAAAGACATCAACGATGACATTGCAAGAAACGCTGATGATCATGAAGGGAATGTTCATCAAGAGCAAACTCAAACTATAAACACTGAAGCGCCTACGCAAGGAATTGGTCAAGCGCCTGCACAGTTTAATCAAACGTTAGATCAATCTCTTAACCCGTTCCAACCAGACAGAAAATGGCTCAGAGACCATCCACCAGAACTAATTATTGGAGATATTGGAGCACCCGTTAGAACAAGAGCCGCTACAATAAATGAGGCCATGTTTGCAAGCTTCCTATCTCAAATGGAACCAAAGAAAGTGGATGAAGCGCTTAACGATCCAAGTTGGATAGAAGCCATGCAAGAAGAGCTAAACCAATTTGAAAGAAATGAGGTATGGACGCTAGTACCAAGACCAACCCACCAAGGGGTCATTGGAACTAGATGGGTCTATAGAAACAAAATGGATGAGAATGGGATTGTGATTAGAAACAAAGCCAGACTCGTAGCTCAGGGATACTGTCAAGAAGAGGGCATCGACTTTGATGAAACATACGGTCCAGTTGCCCGACTTGAAGCAATCCGCATGTTTCTAGCATTTGCAGCATTTAACAAATTTACAATGTATCAAATGGACGTAAAGAGTGCATTTCTGAATGGTAAACTCCAAGAAGAAGTATATGTGGAGCAACCACCAGGATTCACCAACAACCATGGGAAAAGCATGGTTTACAAATTGGACAAGGCACTCTATGGTCTTAAACAAGCACCACGAGCATGGTATGACACTCTTTCTATCTTCCTTATAGGTAAAGGCTTTTCAAAAGGCAGCGTTGACACAACGTTATTCAAAATTACCCATAATGGAGATATTCTCCTAGTTCAAATTTATGTTGATGATATTATATTTGGATCTACCAATAAGCGTCTATGTGAGAAATTTTCGAAGATGATGCAAGATCAATTTGAAATGAGCATGATGGGTGAATTAACTTTCTTCCTAGGATTACAAGTTAAACAACTCCCTAATGGCATATTCATAAATCAAACTAAATATACTAGAGATATGATCAAGAAATTTGGTATAGAAAATGCATCACCTTCAAAAATTCCAATGAGCCAAACGCTTAAGCTAGATAGAGATGATAATGGAAAGAAAATTGATATCACTAACTATAGAGGTATTATTGGATCACTTCTTTATCTTACAGCTAGTAGACCTGATATTATGTTCTCAGTATGCATGTGTGCACGATTTCAAGCTGATCCTAGAGAATCACACTTAATTGCTGCTAAAAGGATCCTTAAGTACCTAAAAGGCACACAAAATGTGGGCTTATGGTATCCTAGGGATTCTCCTTTTGAACTAATTGGTTACTCAGATGCAGATTTTGCAGGATGCAAAATAGATAGAAAAAGTACTAGTGGAACATGTCAATTTCTAGGTGATAGACTAATTTCATGGCATAGTAAGAAGCAACAGTCCATCGCTACTTCCACCGCTGAAGCTGAGTATGTAGCCGCTGGAAGCTGTTGTGCACAGATCCTTTGGATGAGGCAACAACTTAGAGATTATGGAATAATCCTAGATCCAACTCCTATCCATTGTGACAATCAAAGCGCCTTAGCAATGACTCAAAATCCAGTTCTTCACTCTAGAACCAAACACATTGACATTCGCTATCACTTTCTACGTGACCACGTTCAAAAGAAAGATATCTCCATGCACTTCATTGGTACAGAAAAGCAACTGGCAGATATCTTCACCAAAGCGCTTAACGAACAACGTTTTCTCACTTTAAGAAGTGAACTAGGTATGATTGATCTAAATGCTTAATCATTCGAAACATCATACTTTTGTTAGGCATGAAATTTAGGGGGAATTCACTGTATGTTATGTAATTTATGGGGAACCTACATAGAGGGAACCTTAAAAGAGCTAACTATACCTAAGTGAATATGACCAAAAATGTTTTCCCTTGCATCGGTCATACGCACTTAGCACCATACACTTAAATCCTTTTGACGCTTATTACACAAATCTGTCTTAGCGTCTGCACTTCTTTCAAAATAAACTAAACGCTTAGCTTTATTCCCGGCTAAAGCAGTTAGTAAAAAGACCCTTTAAAAGCAAGCGTACATTACCCTACGCTAGAACGAGAAAGTGGATTAGTCAATCAATGCAATTAATGCTGACTTGACATTCCTCACCCTTCGCTCAAGAAAACCCATGGGTACTCATCACGTTTTTCAAAGATGGTTCAGCACATGTACACGCGTCAGTACAATTACCATGTATCTTAGACGAATACAACCAGCGCTGAATATTTTAAACCAAAAGTAAAACACTACTACCAAGACATAATGATAAGTACTGGGAAACTGTGTCCTCATATACACCCTGAAAGGAATAATTCTATATGTTACAATGACCGCTAAAGCACAAAATGTTACTTGAAAGAGACCCTCAAGATTCTCAAGCGTCCACATAACACTGAATTGTTTCAAGCGTCATTCTGAATAGGTCCGGACGCTTTAACAAATTTTTGGCGGGCATTTGAATAGTTGTTCAAAATTATGGTTCCCGAACAGTTTTCATGAAGAACGTATCCGCTTTTCATGGGCACACGTATCACTCTCAGTATATCAAAAGTCTCTGTTTCAAACTTTTAATCGGACTTCAAAATAGTATATGTGGCAGTTACTAAAAGAAACCGTGCCTATTTAATCTAAATTCACGTCCACAGTTATATTTTAATGGCTGAGATTTATATTCCTCCACGTGTCAACATCTCAAACTTCAAACACACAGAACATTCAAATTGAAGTATCTCAAAAACACACTTTCTGCTGAACACAAACACTCTTATACTCTATTACATTCGTGCAAGAAAAATTCTCTCTCTTTCTCAAAAACAAAAATTTTCATTCGTAATCTCTGTCTACTTCTCACTAATGGCACCCAAGAAAGCTACTGCTGGAACCACTGAAGTTGTTGTTAAGGTCACTGAAGGCCTTATAGTTGATTGGAAGTTTCTCTATGAAAACCCCCAAATTGATTTAACGGAAATGATGGATTCTGTAGCAGAGGCTGGGCTTCAGAAATTTCTCACAAAATACTCGTATATGTTTCCTGAAGAACTAGAATTTTTCTGGAGAAATGCTCGACTGTCTGACGATGAGACTTCCATCACTTGTTTGTTTCCTGTCTCCAAGAAGGAATCAAAGACGTTCACTCTCTCTGCGGCCTCTATTGCCCAGAATTTCTCTCTACCTAATGCTGGAGCCACTTTAGACACTATCACTGAAGAACAAATTCAAGAAGTCTGGACTCAGATTAGCGCTTATGATGATGTTCCATACAAACCGTACTTTGAGAAGAAAGATATAGTGAACAGGTATCGAGTCTTGGCTGATTTCTGCAGTAAAAACATAGAATGCAGAGTGGGAACCTTCGACAAAATCAACCCAACCCAGTTCCAGATGATGACTGTTATCCTACTCAAGATAAAAATCAACTGGAGCGCCTATATATTCAGCAGGTTCAGAGACAGTCTACGCACTTCAAACAGACCTTATGGTCTAGTTTTAAGTGATCTAATTTTTCGAGCAGAGTGCACCTCTTCAGCAGGAGTCACCGTGGCCAAGCATAAGTTCTATGGGCCAAGAATCATCAATAATCTCTTCAATCCACCCAAAGTTGGAGGTGCTACTAAGCCTCTCTCTGAGCGGCAAGTTGTCCGAGCAGCGTCAGATGAGGAGGCTGAGCGTCCAGATCAGGAGAAAGCCAAACGTAATGTGAAGCGTCCCACTGTCACAAAGAAACGGACTCCTCGAAAGCCCAAGGCTCAACCTATCAAAAGTGATGAAGATGACGAGGATTCTATACCCCTCATTAGTCGAAAAGATCTGGAAAAGGTTCTCAAAAATATTGACTTTGAAGAACCTGCAGTTCCACAGACTCAAGCGTTCCCCGCCGAAGGTATAAATGTGAAGCGTATCTTCAAGAGACGTAAGCGTCCAACTGCTGCCATTTCGTCTGAGGCTACACAAAGTGATCAAGCCATAGCTGCTGTCCCGATATCATCCTTTGAACCACCAGTTGATGTCCATCTGGATGTTGATATGGCCCACATTGTGGCCATCACACATGAAGCTGCCATCGAATCTACAAATCTCGAGCCTGATGAACCTGAAATCCCAAGGGTTCAACCATTGCTTGCATTACCTAGTACAACAGAGGCACGCTCAGAAGGTCAGAGCGATGCTAACGACGTTGTGATTCATCGACATTTCTTCAAGCTGGATCCCTTAAAGACTATCGATCACTCAGTCGATTATTTGCCTCTAGCGCCCGCAGAAACCTTCATACCTGCAGGATACAATGAAGAAAGTCTTATCAATGCCGAAAATGATATCGCCAAGCTCATAAAGTTTGATCTGGCTGTACGCAACACTCTATTTAACACAGCCTCAACCCCAGTTGATGAAGCTTACTACACAGCCCTTGAACTCGGGAAGACTCCCAAACACATCCCGGCTTCCGTAACTCTCCAAGCACAGCGGCAAGGAGGCAAGACTCCTAGAGCTGATGTTGATTTAGCTTATTATCTGGACTGTGGGACAAGCAAACCCACTGGCTTCGCTCTCAGAGACTACAACATCAGAGTCTATGAGCGTCAGGATAAGCTTGTGAACCCAACGGAAGGGCTACTAAACAGAGAAGGCTACTCTCACTCCCCAACACTGGTCAAAAGCAGGGAAAACAAGCGCTCAGCTAACCCTCTCCTCCTGTGGAAGAATAAAGGAGTACATGCCGGTGAGCGTCCAGCTTCCTTGACCGAGATCATTCAACTTGAAACCGATGCATACTTTGACTGCGTCTGGAACGCTAACTACCAACCAGACAGGTATCGTTTTGAATCCATCTGTGATATTCATCACCAAGGATTTCGTGCTATACTTAATGCAGGAACTGAGTATTGTATGACTGAGATAAGATGGGCTGAAGCTTACATGGGTGACACGTATAAATTTGAAGACTTGGTTAGTGCTCCCCATCTGTTCAGAATCGGGATGCATGATAAAAAGACCAAATTTGCACGCTACATGCTAACGCAGCGCCAACATCGACTTGGACCCGTTCTGAAGCTGCCTCTGATCCGCCATCAACCTGAACACCTCTTAAGACAAGCGTTACACAAACTGGCCAACTCTTCTCTACGCTTTGCTGATCAAGCGTCCACCAGCGGTTCCTCTCCCCTGTCCTGTCTGAACTGCACCCCTAGCCACTGTGAAGACAACTTTTCTTTCATGATGGCAATTATGCCTCCAGTCTCCCTATTCGACAAAATCTTCACAGAAAATCTGCGACAATGGAATGGCTCTCGGATCAATCCTTTCAGAGGATATCCACTTCTTCCGTCTATTCGACAAGAAGTCTTCAGTCATTATGATTTTGTTTCATCGCTGCTAGAAAGATCTCAAGCGCTTGCTTCAGCCATCTACCCATACTTGGAAGAGTATTACCGGCTCCACGTTCCCGACTCTCGGAAACCGAAGACTCTCCCAACAGATCGGCTAATTGGCTTCTCACAACACTATTGCCCAGATGCCTTATTCTCCATCTGCCAAGCACCCTCCAAAATCTTTCCCACTCATGTGCTGGATATCCTCGGGCCAATGTATATCAGGGCCCTGGATAGTCCTATCAGAACGTTCATTCAAGGTACTTATCTCCCCACTCTACATTTGAATGAACTTCTACAGACAGCTACGTATCTATATGCAGATGAGCCGTTTGCCAGCTTGGACTTTCGGTTTATTGACTTTAGCCGTATAGAATCAGAATTTACTAAAGCACCAGCTGACACGTTACCTGCTCCTGAGCGCTTATTAGAATTACCTCAAGCGCCTCATTCCCCCAGTCCAACTGAATCCGACTCTACTGCATCCACCGAGTCCAACACTGCCCCAAAGCTTCGAGGAACAGTATTTGATCCTACTTATCAAGTACCTATTGAATCTCTCAAACACACATCTCGTTTTAAGCCTCGAGTCAGCACTGCACTTCCCGACGCTCAACCGCCCATGACTGAATGCCTCACTCAAATACAGCAACTATCTACAGCTACTCAGGCAAGTCATGTGGCTTTAACCAATGATCTACAAGACCGGTTCACGGCTCTAGAGACCTCTCTCACAGACGCTAATCACGCTCAACTCCTGGTCATGAAAGAACATTTCGACCAGCGTCTAACCACTCTTGAGGCCTCTGTCGCTCAGATTGCTACTCAAGTCAGTCTTCTTACTCAGCATTTCATACAGATTGATGATGGCAATAAGGGGGAAAAGAAGGGAGAAAAGAGGAAATCGTCAACATCTAAAGATCAAGTTCCTCCTCCACCATCCAAGCGTCAACACATTGATACTTCTCTCACACTGACTACAGAACCAAGGTATCCCTATCCCTCTTGGGTAACTACATCGATTAAAGCGTCCAATAAGAAAGAAACTCCCAGAGTGCTCTATCCAACTCTTCCATTGCCTTCAAGAGCACTGCTTGAACAGTTTGACATTCCTCTCCTCAGAGCATCAATTCCAGAACCATCTGATCCAGCAGTATTAGCCTTAGAAAGAAAAATGTCTGACTTCGACCAAACCTTCAGAATTTGCCTACGATACATAGGCATCAGTCCAGAGGAATGGGATAAACACTTTATTGCCTTTAAGGCACGACAAGTTCAAGAAAACTAGCACATAATCAGTAAAGATCATGCTGCAATGATGACGTTAGAAGATCAGATAACTGAAGCAATCCGTGCTGAAATGACTAAGAGATACAAGATCAAGCCACGATCTTGATTTTTACTTGTGCCTCTCTCCTTTTGGTTGTAAAATGCCTGTACTATGAAATATATATATATAAAATGCATTTTACAGCTGAAACATCTCGTTAAAGCTCAAACTAACTCACTAACTTACGCTAACCTTCACTTTAGGTATCTAACGCTTGAACTAAATAAGTATTGCCATCATCAAAAAGGGGGAAATTGTTAGGAATTTCATATTAGATGTTTTGATGATGACAAATAGGACTTCCTGTTAGACCCCGAAAAGTGTAAAAGCTTTCATAGAATGTTATGTATAAGTACCTGAAAGCTTATTTATCTTAGGCTTATAGTATTTATCTTTGTAGAATTCACTAAGTATGTGACACTAAATCACTTAGGAAAATTCTGGGTGAGTCTACCAAGTGATGAAGGTGAAGATCAAGCGTCTGAAGCTACAATCGATAAAGATATCTTGAAGCGTCCGTCAAACGCTTTAGGGATTATCCCAGTGCTCAAACTACGAATGGATAACTCAAGCCGAATACTCAACATCAAGTGAAATGACGGAATTCTCAGTGAGACCATCAAGACAAGATTGAAGAGTAAACGTCTGAAATAAAGAAAAGAAAGTCAGGATCAGTCCAAGCGTCTGTCCAATACACGAGAATAACTATTCTCTTCAGCAAGCGTCCAAAAAGGTTAAACCAACACAACCTACAAAGAACATAACCTGAAATACTCAAACCCAAAACCATCCAAAGACTTAAAAATGCATGAATCAAACGGACGAATTATTTCCAACGGAAATAAGACAAGATGCATTAAAAGTCGGATAAGTGCTATTAAAATATAAGCACTATAACTTATGGGCAAGCCATATCTTTGACCTAGACTGTCAGATTTATGAAACCAAGACCATGCCTAACAAATTAAATATACCCAAAGTTAGAAATGTCTGAACTCAAGGAATGTTTGGGGAAACGAGACTCCAACCATGTCAAACGGACAAAAACCACCAATACTTTATAAATAGCTCTTTCAACAAACAAGTAAAGTGACACACACACACACAAAAAAAAGGGCAAAAAATTACCTACTTTGTTGAAAGAAAAGCTTACTAAAAATCATAGCCAAATATCCATATAAGCTTTTCACAAATATTCCAGAGACAGTCACCCATATCTCAAATCTCTTTTTAAGAAGAACCTATACTACCATTGAGATATTCCCAAGTTGTTTGAACTTTCCAAAAAACAAACAAACCCGTGACCAAAACCATCAACACCTTTCATCTGAGTGAGAAAGCTGGTTGACTTGCAAGCAATATTTTTGTGTAAAAGAAGCTTGTTGAAGTTGATCTCTATTGGAGCTGAAATCTGTGTGAACAAGGAGTTCCGAGATCAAGAGTAACTTGCACCATTTCTGAGTGAAAGAAGCAAGGGGATAGAAGATCTTTAGTGGAGCTGAAATCTGTGTGACCAAGGAGTTCCAAGATCATATCCAATCTCCCTCTATCTTGTAGAAGTCTCTGTGTGACTCTTCGATAATCATCATAGTGGAAAAACCTCCCTGATAAAAGGAGAAGAAGGACGTAGCTGGGATTACATCACCCAGTGAACCTTACAAATATCTTGTGTCATTTACCTCTTTAAGCATTCATTGTTTTACTGCTTTACTATTCATACTGCATACATTCTGATAAAGTCTTAAAACAACTAAGCGACTACTTTCGATTAATTAACCGAACGCTAAGCTATAAAATACTTCCGCTGTGCTAACTCTGATTTAGTGACTAAACTCTGCCCTACTTTGGTAAGCGTTGAAATCACCGAGTCTAAGTTAACGTTTCTCAAGCGCCACATCCAGCGCTTAAACTTGTCAAGCGTTCAAATACTTCAAATTGATACGAACTTTTAAGAAGTCGGAAAAGACTTCAGGGTCTATTCAACCCCCCCTTTCTAGACCCTTTCGTATACCACTTGGGACCAACAATAGGTATCATGCATAGGGGGAACATCATGGTAAGTGATGTATATTATGTTAAGGGTCTTAAGCATAATTTGTTAAGCATTAGTCAATTTTGTGATAAAGGCTTTGAAGTAAAATTTTCAAGTGACTTCTGCTATGTTACAACGCTAAGACTAAGTCTACTAAATTAAGAGGAAAACGAATAAATAATGTTTATTTAGTGGATTGGGATTCTACAATTGATAACAACCCCACATGCTTTGTTGCTAAAAGTCAAAATGAATTGGGTTGGTTATGGCATATAAAAATGAATCACCTCAACTTTAAGGCAATATCTCAGTTAATATCGCTAAATCTTGTAGAGGGATTACCTAGGGGTTCCTTTCAAAAGAATCGCTTATGTGATGCATGTCAAATGGGTAAACAAGTTAAATCATCTTTTAAGAAGAAACTATGCCTATCTACTTCTAGAGTTCTTGAACTATTGCATCTAGATTTGTTTGGTCCTATTCAAATCATGAGCGTTAGTGGTAAAATGTACTCGCTAGTAATAGTTGATGATTTCTCTCGCTATACAGGGGTAGAATTCCTAGAGACCAAAAATGAAACTAGTGTCAAGCTCACATCACTAATTCGTCAATTGCAAACTTATAAAGATTTAAAAGTGACGAGAATTAGAAGCGATAGAGGAACTGAATTTACTAACCAATTTGTTGAATTTACTTCACGAGTATTCTGCTCCAAGAACACCTCAACAGAATGGAGTTGCCGAGAGATGGAACAAAACACTTAAAGAAGCCGCCAGGAGGATGCTTGCAGAGTCTAAGCTGCCTCAAAGGTTTTGGGCCAAAGCTATCAATACCGCTTGCTACACTCAGAATCGGTGTACGATCAACAAGCAACATGAGAAGACTCCATATGAGTTTTGGAACGGACCTAAGCCTAACGTTTCATATTTTCATGTATTTGGTTCAAAATGTTTCATTCATAACAATGGACCCCAAAGTCTAAAGACATTTGATCCTAAAGCGGATGAGGGAATCTTTCTAGGCTATGCCAAGAATGGAAAGAGTTTTTGCATCCTAAATAAGATCAAATCGAAGGTTGAAGAATCCATTCATATTGTCTTTGATGATGCTAACCAAGAATCGAGTAAGGTTAATCCTGAGGATATAGGAATTAAAGATCTTGCCCAACAAGCGTCACAAATTAATCTTGGTGATAACAGTGATGACGAGGATGATGAGATTTTTGTGCTTATTCCTAAAGTTACTCTGAGGTTGCAAATGATGATATTATCAAAATCGCTGATGCTCATGAAGAGAATGATCATTAAGAGCAAAATGGAACTGTGAATGATGCATCGACTGCTCCAGAGACAAATGAGGGTCAAGCGATTGATAATCAAAAGTCCCTCAAACCGTTCCAACCAGACCGTAAATGGCTTAGAGACCATCCACTAGAGCTAATCATTGGAGATATGGGAGCACCTGTTATAACTAGGTCCGCTACAATCAATGAGGCGATGTTCGCAAGTTTCCTATCTTAAATGGAACAAAAAAAAGTGGATGAAGCGCTCAGTGATTCAAGTTGGGTAGAAGCGATGCAAGAAGAGCTTAAACAATTTGAGAGAAGCAAAGTTTGGACGCTAGTACCAAGACCAACTCACCAAAGAGTTATTGGAACTAGATGGGTTTTTAGGAACAAGATGGATGAAGATGGCAATGTCATAAGAAACAAAGACAGATTAGTCGCTCAGGGTTATTGTCAAGAAGAGGGTATTGATTTTGATGAGACGTATGCCCCAGTAGCCCATCTTGAAGCGATTAGAATGTTCTTAGCGTTTGCCGCATTCAACAAGTTCACAGTATATCAAATGGACGTGGAGAGTGCATTCCTGAATGGTAAACTCCAAGAAGAAGTTTATGTGGAGCAACCACCAGGATTCATCAACAACCATGGTAAAAGTATGATCTACAAATTGGATAAGGCACTCTATGGTCTTAAACAAGCACCATGAGCATGGTATGACACTCTCTCTATCTTTCTTATAGGTAAAGGCTTTTCAAAAGGCAGCGTTGATACAACGTTATTTAAAATTACCCATAATGAAGATATTCGCTTAGTCCAAATTTACTTTGATGATATTATATTTGGTTCTGCTAATAAGCGATTGTGTGAGAAATTTTCGAAAATGATGCAAGATCAATTTGAAATGAGCATGATGGGTGAATTAACTTTCTTCGTAAGATTACAAGTTAAACAACTCCCTAATGACATATTTATAAACCAAGCTAAATATACAAGAGATATGATTAAGAAATTTGGAATGGAAAATGAATCATCTTCAAAAATTCCAATGAGCCAAATGCTTAAGTTAGATAAAGATGAAAGTGGGAAGAAAATTGATATTACTAACTATTGAGGTATCATTGGATCACTTCTTTATCTTACCACTAGTGGACCCGATATTATGTTTTGGTATGCATGTGTGCACGCTTTCAAACTGATCCTAGAGAATCACACTTAAATGCTGCCAAGAGAATCCTTAAATACCTAAAAGGCACACAAAATGTGGGCTTATGGTATCCAAGGGACTCTACTTTTGAACTAATCGGTAATTCAGACGCAGATTTTGCAGGATGCAAAATAGATAGAAAAAGCACTAGTGGTACATGTCAATTTCTAGGTGATAGACTAATTTCGTGGCATAGTAAGAAACAACAGTCCATAGCTACTTCTACCGCTGAAGCAGAATACGTAGCCACTGGAAGCTGTTGTGCACAAATCCTTTGGATGAGGCAACAACTTCGAGATTATGGAACAATCCTAGGTCCTACCTCAATCCATTGTGATAACCAAAGCGCTTTAGCTATGACCCAAAATCTAGTCCTTCATTCTAGAACTAAACACATTGATATTCGATACCATTTCTTGCGTGACCACGTTCAAAAGAAAGATATCTCCATGCACTTCATTGGTACTGACAAACAATTGGCAGATATCTTCACCAAAGCGCTCAACGAACAACGCTTTCTCACTTTGAGAAGTGAATTAGGTATAATTGATTTAAACGCTTAAATCATACAGCATCATATTTTATAGGCATATAAATTATGTGGAATCCACTTTATGATTATGTCCAAATCATTTTTTTTTGTAATTGAAATGAGTTATTAATTTTAGGGGAAACTTTAAAATTATACTTATCTCAATTCAGAAGTGACTGTGATCAAAATTGACTTTGAAAATTTATGCATTGATCACTAGCGCTTATCTATTATGCATGACAAAATCAATCTCTAATAAATGAATTTTTTTATTAATCTAAGTGATTGACTTTACCCTTAATCTTTAAGAAATTAAATTGTGTTCCTCCAAAAGACTTCAACGTCAAAAAAATTCCCAATTTAACGCTAAGTAATTCTTTTCTAAAATTCATGCATAGTTTTCATCTCTGAAAGTAGCGTGTGGATAAGTCCAAAAGATTAGATTTGACAAATGTTCACATGTGCCTATCAAATCAAACTGACGGTTAATGATTCTTATCTAAAAACTAGGCGGTTCAGTAACTGCACCAGTCTGAGTACGTGTTAGTGTACTATCAGGCGCGCGTGTATTTCACGCTAAAAATTTCAAATTTTTCAAACGTTTTTAAAAAGTAACCGCGGATTTCAAATTTTATATTTCACAGTTGTTACAATATTTACCGCACTTTTTGACATCCATATTTATGAGTAAACGGCTCAGATTTAATTTTTATTATTCTCAAAATTAATTTATGAACACGTGTCTTTCATCTACTAGTTGAGGAGTTACTTTTTGCCTCCTATTTAAACCCTTCACAACCTTTGCAGTAAAACCTTATCACTTCCAAATCTCTTCTACTGTAAAAGTTCTCTCTCTAAGGCAAAAAGAACATATCTTATCTCTCCTCTACCGAAGTTTTCAGTTCATCAATGGCACCCAAAACTTCAAAATCTGCTGCAGGAAAATAGTCCAAATCTGAGAAACCAGTCACTGTTAACGCTGGTTTTCTTGTTAACTGGGACTATCTCTTCGATAACCAGAACTGCCCGGAGCTTCCCTCTCCGGGCAGTTCTTCCACTTGTCCAAGAGTCTGGTTTACGTGATATGATAACTACCATTTTCAACTACTTTGAGGAAGAAACTCTCGTTTTCCTCAACAATGCAAAAATCTCCGACGACGGAAACTCCATTTCCTGCATCTTTCCCTTTGCCCGTGAGACCTTCGTCCTCACCCCTTCTCTGATTTCTTTTCTACTAAATTATCCAAGTGATGGTGCCGAAGTAGAAAATGCCACTCTTGGTGATGCTACAAAGGTATGGACACTGATAAAGAAGGATGAAGTTGAGGCTGCCTATGAACCCAACTTCAAGAAAAATGACATGAAGGGCGAACATGTCATTCTTGCGGATATATGCGCCAAGATGATCAAATGCAGAAAAGGAAGCTTCGATAAAGTTTCAAACCTCTAGTACAAGATGATGGTGGCCATTCTAACCAATCTGAAGATAAATTGGTCCCTTTACATTTTTAATCGCTTCAAGCAAGTGATGGCCTAGTCGGTAAATCCCAAGCCTTACGGGATTGTTTTAAGTCGTATTCTTAGCGCTAGCGGTTTCACCAACTCCGCTGGAAAGAAGATCCCAGCGCCAAACTTTTATGGAAAGAAAATGATTGGTGAGCTGTTAAGGCCAAGGAAACGTGGCGATGCAGCGGTTCCCAAAGACGAGCGTGAGCAACTTCTTGCCGAAGGAGTTGTTCGGAGCGATGATGAAGAACAACTGTCTTCGTCTTCATCATCATCGGAAGAAGTGGTGGTTAAGCGACCTAAACGAAAAATCATCTTGAAGGTCGCTGAACCATCAAAACCAACAAAGAAGCAGAAGTAGAAGCCGAAGCCCAAGAAGAAACACAAGTGTCCCTCTCCTTCTCCTAAATCACCCTCTCCCCCTCCAGCGTTTATCTTCAGTGTAAACGAAGAAAAAGAAGTACCGCTAGCACGCAGGCATACTCCTTCATCCACTCCAGCTGCATCAACAAGCGCTACAGTCGAGCCAGCGCTTGAGGACTCGGCGAGTGTTCCTCCTCCTTCTTCAGATGTTGTTCCTGAATCTTTTCCTGAGCCTAGAGCCAGTACTCTTTCTGAGAAGGCTGCTCGTTTTCAGGGTAAGTACTTGTAAAAAAAAAAAAAAGTAGTTTAACCTTTCCTCGTTAGGTTTCCTTTTCTAACGCTACGATAAAACCTTTTTCAGCCGAAGTTGACGCGGATATTCAAAAAGCTCTTAACACTCTTGAGTCTTTGAATATACCTATTCGTGCTGATCCCCTCACTTCTTTTCTAGATTTAAAACCTGAAGAAGAGGTCCCGGAGCCTGAGGAAATTGTACCAACTATTGAAATAGATCAAGCGACTGACAAAGTCGATGATAGTCCTCAGGGTAAGCGTTGTAGTATTTTATTTTTAAATTTCTACTTAGTATCAAATGCTTCCTGTATCAGCTCAAGATGCACCAGACGCTGATGCACCTTCACCTTCCAAGATTCCTGTTGAATTGGATGTGGATATGGAAGCAGTAGTAGATATCGCTAAGGAAGCGCCCATGTCCTTCCTGACGCTGACACATCACCAGTCAGTGAAGCGACTGAGCATGCTGAGCAGTCGATAGAAGTGGCCCCTATCCCAACAGAATCTATTGCCTTCGTTCCCACTCCAACCGGGCCTCCTCCTCGTGTCATCGATTTCTTCCCTCACGGATATTCTGCAGATGTTGAATTTTATTATGCTACTAGAGAATGGGACACTCAGACCCTTGCTGAATCAGAAATCTCCTTTCAAACCACTCTCCATAGGCCTGATTTATCTAATTCTGCCAAGTTTAAATTCTTCGAGCGATTCGCTGATCTAGGTCTTTACAATCTTGAGCGACTTCAATCTAGACTTCAGTATATTCGTCGACCAGCAATCAACATGACAGAATTTGACGAGAAGCATTTCAACTTTACTGGCCATTCTGAAGAATCCTTTTATCCCTTGCGCCAGAATAAGATCGTCATCAAGAATCCTCATATGGGTGATTGGTCAGAGAATCCAGACGAAGAAATTCTTAACCGGATCAGATACTCTGCCTATCCTAAAGTTGTTCGTTCTCCTCAAAACGCTCTATCCCCTAAACTTCTTAAACTATGGAAAGGAAAAGGACCAGTGGTTGCTGAATGCCCCAATCCTATCAATTCGTGGATAGAAGATGAAGCCCGAGAATACCTTGCAAGAATATGGGTTGAGGATTGTGATGAAGAAATTGAACGCTTTGACAAGTTTCTTGCAGCTAGAAAAGAACAGAAGAAAGCTGACAAGGTTGGTAAGCGATGGATGATGGATACAGCCAGATGGGCTGAAGAGTTTCTTTTACATTTCTATACTCTTGAAGAACTCGTGAGATATCCATTCCTTTTTGAATTTGGAATAGAAAACAGAAGCCCAGGGTTTGCTACCTTTTTGCTTCATCAGCGTCAGCATATTGCCAGAAATGTTAGCGATCTGCCAGGATACAGACAACCTATCGAGAGCTACATCCATCAACAGCTAGCCTTAGTCAGTCGAAGCGGACTCTATGTGTTTCACCCCCGTCAAGCGTTTGTTCAGCGAATCTTTCCAGATTTGAACGAAGAAGCCTCCACTAGTAAACAGCCACTTCTTCCAGGTCAAAGTTAAATTTTTGTCGATGTTACAAATGAGCACGCTAAGTTTGCTGAATTACACAGAGACAGAAGAGCAGTGATTGAAAATGCACAAGCGTTGGACATCACTTTCAACCACTATTCAGGGCTGAGCGACTTCCAAGGATACAATCTTCACCTTGTGCTCTTTTGTGAACAGAATGTTCAAATGGCCAAGATGATATCGCTAATCAGGCCAGTGGACCAAGAAGCAGCTCAAGCGCTGATGCCATTTATTTTGGACTACTACAATTCTTATACTTCAGGAGTTGATCTTCCAGAAGCAGTGCAACTTGCACTAAGTAATGAAGAGCGCGAAGACGCTATATTCTTTATCCCACGGACAAACCTGATTAGTCCAAGGCACTTAATGGAAGCAATTGTCCCACTCTGGGTCATACCTATTGGGAGTCCAGCGCCTCAAATTGAAGTTGTTACAATAGAAGGAGAACAACCTCCTACTGTGGAAGTCGTTCAACCCACAGACGCTGATATGCAAGATCTTGTCCCTACCGCTCCAGTAGTCGAGGTTCCACTTGAGGAACAAATTGTTCAAATTGACTCCGCAACTCAGACGCTCAACTCAGCGATAGAAGAGGTTCATGCTGACTTAGCAGCACAGCCTGCAGAGCCTATTATTAGAGACAAATCTAAAGGAAAAGCTCCATCAATCTCAAGATCTCACGGACCAGAGCGTTCATCTTCCGATTCATCAAATTCAGACTCTGGCAGTGATCCAGAAGCTAAGGCTGCGTATGGTTATGTTTTCAGGATTGCATTTTCATTTTCTGAATCACCAGAAAATGAAAATGCACACTTCTAGGCAAATTCTACAGAAAACACTCAAATTTTAAATAATACTACACATTCCCCTATACAACAACCAATCATTTCACTCTTTCAATCAATTCACAATCTTTCATCATTAATTACACCATCCCACTTTTCAACTAATTATCTTTCTAATTACTTTATCATATTTTATAATAACTAAATATATATGTATATATATATACACACACACATACTTTATATCAAATCATTCATATATATATATATATATATACACACACACATTCATAATTAATTCAATCACTTCATATATCAAATCCCAATAAAATTCAACTTTATGTCACATCAAACACCACTTCCAACTATTCTCTAAAAACACATCCAAACAAGCAATAAAAGTCAATATTTTCACACGAATTTCTATAATACACATTTTACAAAAAAAACTCGGAATTTAACTCAAAAAACCTAACCATACGGAGCCTAAAGATTTCAGAAGAGCAGTTCGACATTCTCTCAGCGATATAAAGGGTTCTTGTTCTCGATTGGAAGAGCGAAGCACTTCCACGCTCAATCAAGTAGAAACAGTTCTCAAAACTGATATGCGAAATGCCAGCAAACTTACAATCTCCGTGATGAACTCTATCGCTCCTCTCATCAAAGAGCTTTCAGACGATTTCAACCGGTCGCTTGCGCAGAATGCTTCAGCTAATACTGAGCGTCACAATTCCTCCAACCTCGTATCTCAGAGTATCGCTGCACAGATCGCTCTCTTGATAGATGAAGTCAAGCTTCTCCGAAGGGACATCGCTGACTTAAAGAACTCTTTTGCTGATGTCAAGAAGGGGGAAGAGAAAGAAAAGTCCAAGACAATATCTAAAACAGATAATAAACACTGGCGATCAATGTTTGATGAAATAGCGAGCATAAAGAAAATGCTAACTAAAAAGAGAAAGCCAAGGTATTATCTAGGAAGGTACTTGCTCCCGGGCTTGGACGCCGATTTTTTGAAAAGTATGGGATTTCATCCTTATGCTGGACCGCTTAGACGACCTATCAACTGGAAACCATCCAACGACAGAAGACAAGACATCTATTACGATTTAATTCGTGAACTTGGTATTCCTCCAAGGGAATGGGTGGACAGGCTGAAGGAACTCAATGAAAGCGCTAGACAACAAAGGGATGACTATGGTGAACTTCAACATACAACTATGATAGACATTGACCGACTCCTCATTGACTTAGCAAATGAGATATACCAAAAAGAAGAAAGCATAAAGCGACAGAAAAGATGAATGCTTTATATTTGTTTTTTCAATCATCTTATATTCAGTATAAATCATGTATGCTTATCTTTCTATATGAATGAATGATTTATCGCTGAAACACCTTGTTGAGGCTAATCTAAGCTAACTTTACTTACTTTCCAAACGCTAACTTATAATTATTTTTGGGAATTTCTTTTGAACTCTTAATGTATAAAAGAGTTATAAGAGTTAAAGTCTTGACATCATCAAAAAGGGGGAAATTGTTTGGAAATTTCATGTTAGATGTTTTGATGATGACAAGATAGGATTTTTTTGTTAGACCCCAAAATATAATGTAAGTTTATGTTTCATAGATCAATTGTATAAGCGTTTGAAAGTATGTAATAGTGTTAGACTTGTAATTTTTATCTTTATAGATTTTAGATTAAGTATAAGATACCGAATCGATAATAGAATTCTAGGTGAGTCTATTAGAGATGAAGTTGAAGATCAGCGTCTAAAGTCAGAAGAAGATGAAGATTTATCCTTAGCGTCTGTCAAACGCTAAAAGGACTATTTTAGGATTTATGGATCAAACGCTCAAAGTACTCTAGTGATCAGAATTAGATTCACCTGAAATAATTTCTCAAGTCATGAAGGACTTAAATACAATCATTCAACGAACATTTATTTCAAACGGGAAATAAATTCAAATGCATTAAATGCCTGATAGGAGCATCAAATTTGATAAGCCAATATGACTTGTGGACAAGCCACCTTTTGACTAGACTATCAGAACTTCAGAGTTTATAGTTGCTCCCATCAAATCGGTACCAGCAGGAATTCAGGAATGTCAGAGAAAAGGTATAATCACGCGCAGCGTGAAAGACACGTTCTCACATGTGTCCAACGGACAGATCCCAAAAATTGCTTATAAATACCTCCTTCCAGCAAACCCTAAAAAGATACAGACAGAGAGATATATACGTACATCCACAAGAAAAATTGCTGAGGAAAAAACTTAGAAACTCCATAGCCAAAATCTTTCAAGCTTATTACATACATTCCATGCAGTCACAAATATCTCAAATATCTTCAAAAGAAGAAACCTAAACTCTTACTGAGATATTCTAAGTTGTTTGATCTTTCCAAAAACAAACAAACCTTTGTGATAAAACCCTCAACCTTTCATCTGAGTGAGAAAGTTGTTGAAACATGCAGTATTTCTAAGTGAGAGAAGCTTGTAGAAGAAGATCTTCATTGGTGCTGACATCTATGCGATAAAGGAGCCTGAGATCATTTTCACCCATTTACTATCTTGTAGAAGATTCTGTGTGATTCTTTGATAATCAACTTAGTAAATTTCCTCCATGTGAAAAAGGAGAAGAAAGATGTAGCTGGGATTAGATCACCCAGTGAACCTTATACATCTTGTGTCATTTATTTTTATTATTGTCTTGTTTCATATCATTTCATCTATTCTGAAAAAGACAAGTCAATCTGCTTAGCGACTATTTAACCAAAACGAACGCTAAAGCTTTAAAATCATTTCCACTGTGCTAATCCTGATTAAGCGATCTAAGCGTTACCCTACTTTAGTAAATTGCTGAAATCACTAAGTTTAAGTTACCTTTACTGAAGCATCTGACCCAAGCGCTCAGCTCTCTAAGCGTTTTAATCTTTAAAAAGTGATACGAAATTTTTGAAGTCAAAAAGACTTCAGGGTCTATTCACCCCCCCCCCTTCTAGACCCTTTCGTATGCCACTTGAGACCACCATACTCTAATAACTCGTTCAGTGTCACAAGTCCAATTTTCGTGAATCCTCAGGTCTAAGACTCAAGCACACTACCGTGACCAGTAATTCAATCATTGACAATCAAAGAGTAACTATCCATGTGATTGAATTATGGCGAGCCGTGTTCGAATATATCAATTCTATTGATATATCTATGACCAAGCTCTCACAATCCAAGATGACCGACTGACACTCCTTGCCAAAGCTTGTGTCATACAAGTCTGGTCTCATTGCCTAATTAAGACTCGTCGACTTGCCTAGTTTAACTAAACAAAAAACCGTTACTTCTAGTGTCCATCTCCTCTAACATTAGCAAGAAACGCCGTGTCGTTGACGAGTGCAGGTGCATGAGAACGTTCTCTGGCATGGTTCTTTCTTTGGGTAGTATTTGATTAGGTTTATCATTCTTTGTGTCTCAGGTTTTCTTTTTTATACTATTTGACTAGGTTTACATTGCAATATGTATCACTAGAGAAATGTTAAGATGAACTCTAGTGTGGTCTAAATGTACACAGATTTAGTCAAACTACCTCAATTTCTACTATCATATTAAGCTTGATTATTTCTTGTTTATTTTCAGTTATTTCATCTTTTTTGGACTATTAGAACACCTTAGAAGCTTTGCATCTTATCAAATATTTTTAGAACTCATAAGATGTTGGATTTTATATTAATTTTATTAAGTGTCTAAATAAAATAAGATCATAAAGCTTAAAAAATGTAAGTAGCGACAATTATGTAATTACGATGGAAAAATTGAAGAGGTTTGCTAAGATCCTGCAAAACATATTAGGATTCCTAACTTTGTTTTAGTATACTTATAAATTCTTTTAACATCTTGTTTTGTAACTAATACAAACGTTTCGATGGAGCCAAACATATAGAAAATATTTTAATTAATTTATAAGTTCAAATTATGTCAAAAAAGGAAAAAAAATGGAAAATATGATGAAAAGAAAATAAACAACATAAAGCAGATGGGTCCGCTTGAAAATTCCACATCCAAATAAATTTGGCGGGTGGGTCTAAACAAGGAACACGTGCGTTTGTCGTGATCGCATTCTTTCTTTGACTATGATTTTATCTATTTTTTTTTCCCCTCTTTTTACCGATAGACCCAACTAAAATGTTTCGCCGCCTCAACAGTACATAATCATAACATAACCACTGTAGCTCCCCATCTATGTCCATTGCAAATGTTTAAGAGAACACACAAAATACGGGCGACCAAAAGAACTAACCAAGTAATTGCTCTAAATATGATCAAGATTGATTACATAAGCTTTGGTAGAGCTCTTCAACACAACTTCGAATGTTTTGGGATTCATTACTAATTTTCAATACTTGAGTGAATAGGAACTTATCTTTCTCGCCACTTGGACTAAAAATTTTAAGCGGACAAAAAAATTAATTTTATTTTAAAAAGGGCAAAATGCTCTTGACCTCTTAGTTCCACTTTTTACCATTATAAATCCCCCCCTCCCCCACCCCCCCCAAAAAAAAAAAAACAAAAAAAAATTATTTTATTTTAAAGTGGGCAAAATGTTTTTGACCTCCTCTTAATTCCACTTTTTACTAGCTCGAGCAGGGTTTAAAAAATTATCAAACACATAAATTTGTTTAACCTTGATTTGATATGTTATGAATAGATGGTTGCTCTAATTTCTACTAAGCTCCATCTATGTAAATATGGTCAAAAGGCAAAAGCAAAATTGCTTGGGGTTAACCATTTGATCTTTCATTTGAAATATAAATTCTAAGTTATCAACCAAAATAATCATATGACATCTATAATTATATTTATCATATGATTAGTTATTTTTCTTAAAGTGTAATCCAATTACATGATAAATATAATTTTATTTATTTTGTGAACTATTTGAGCTTAGTGAAGTTCCGAACAATAATTTTCCATTGTAACAATCATGATTCATGAACCTCAACGTTTCTATCTGTTCCAAGTTTCCTCAGCCCCTGCCCGAACATATTGTTACGCAATTTTATTTTAAATTTGGCTGAATAGCCCACCATTTTCACTAATCTTTTTGACTTTGCGTGCCATTTAAAGACTCCACAGGGTATAAATATATTCCACTATTAAATATTTCTATCAAGCCGCCTCTCAACTTTAATTGACATTTAATACTTATATCACATCTTTATAGCCCACAAACCAAAATCTATTTCTTCTCTTCTAACAAGTAAATAATTTCAAAATCCCATTCATTTCATCTCTTTCTCATGGACAATTATTCAACCATATTATTCCAGTCTTCTTCTTCAGCTCCACAAAACTCCGATTCATTCCGATTGAACACGATGAATTCTCATGCACAAAATCATGAATTTTTCCAAGATCACGAGCCAGGTAACGGGTACATCGGGTTGATCACAAGCATGGAAAATAATATTCCTAAAAACAGTACTACTGCTGTTGAGGGCAATAACCCCGTTATTGAAACTGAAAATGAAGCAAAGTCCGCGAAGAGAAAGCGGGAGACGAAGTCGAAAAAACCTAAATTTGCGTTTCAGACGAGAAGCCAAGTCGATATACTTGATGATGGGTATAGATGGAGAAAATATGGTCAAAAAGCAGTGAAGAACAATAAATTCCCGAGGTTCCTTAATTTGCTTGTTTCTTATTATGATCTTTGATTTATGATTTCAGTTATTCGTATGCAAGTGTATATGTTTTATTTTTTCTGTCATGTTTCACGTGTATGCGTGTGGTTGAGTTTTATGCATATAATTGTTTGATTTGGTTTCCCAACTAGCTAAATAATAATATGATATATTTGGCCTCAAATATTACTTGGTCATAGAAACTGTAGTAAGAATATTTATGCCTTTGGTAATTGGTAGAGTATTGTGATTTAAATAGAGCAATGACATCGATAATTTATTTACATTCTTCACTCGAGTTAAAATATATCCTAAACCCCATGCCTAATTCTAATGAAAAATTTGAAGATTGAAAAGTATATGCAAGTAGTCCTCGGCCGATCCTATACTAATACCTATAGAGCCTAGCTACAATTAATTATGTGCCATTACAAAAGGATGGGGATTGGTTATATTTCCAATTCTCAAATTTTATACCAATAAGTATTAAATGTAAACGTTATGAACTGTTGACAATGTGAGGTTTTAGCAAATATTATTACAGATAATTATATGCATACTCCCTCACTTATTGTTTTTACTAGTGCCTCACTAGAGTTTCACAAATTACCAACATAAGCTCTGTAAGTACTCGATCAAGGGTGAAATGGATTATGTTTTAATTGATAGGGGGTGAAATTGTAATAGTTCTTTAGTGACGACAGTGAATGTTGTGATAATTTCTCAAATCTCGAGGTGTTTTTCATGATTAGGGTATCATGTAGGGTGTGTTTATGTAATTTACCCAAATTAGTAATGTGGTTATAGGTTTTAAAGAAAGATTGAAATGCCTAGTATAAAATTTTCATGTAAAAGCATCTATATATTAATGGGGTCATAAGAAGAATTCTAATTTAATTTTAGAGTATTATTCACAGATATGGTGTCCTAAAGCTAATAAAGTTGCAAGAAAAAAAATATTAGAGACATGATATTAAATAATAATACAGGTTAATCCACTAATCAAGTAATTCATCATGATATATGTGTTAATGTAAGTGTTATTAATCCTTTCATATAAATGAATGATAAACACTAGGCAAGCAATTAATTGCTGTTTTCTGTTTTTGGAAAAAAAAATAGAATAATTAACACTTTGTTATTTAATTGATTGATTAGAAAACACTAGGCAAGCAATTGATTGATGTTTTCTGTTTTTCGGAAAAAAAAGAACAATTAACACTTTGTTATTTTCTCGCGCAGAAGCTATTACAGGTGCACGTATCAAGGTTGCAATGTTAAAAAGCAAGTTCAGAGGTTGTCTAAGGATGAAGGAGTTGTAGTGACAACCTATGAAGGGATGCATTCCCATTCAATTGAGAAATCTACCGATAATTTTGAGCACATTCTTAGTCAGATGCAAATTTACACGTCCTCCTAAGTCATAATTCTGAGATTATATAATGAACCAACATTTTCTGGGGAAATATGTACATGAACCATTTTTGTGAAATATTATATACAATTTAAATAAATTGTACCCCATAAATGGTTTGAAACTTAGATATTCCTCCAAAATTACAGAGGTTTGAATTTATGATTTTGTTATGTTTGTCTCATTCTTTATTTACATAACACGTCGTACTTCCAAATTTATTAGTCTGGTGCTTGTTTCATAAAAATAAAGTTTTATACATAATATGTTGAAATTCATCCTCTCCATCCGATACGGGATACTTGCATACACATCATCACCGCCTCTGACGAGAGACTCTCTAGGGTGAGAAGGTCTTGAAACTTATAAGTGTCTCCAATCATTTGTCTCTTTTAAGATGTTGGAGATAGTTTCATATTCATCATTAGCCCCCCTCAAATGAGGGGCTTGGGTATGGCACATGTCCTCGTTTCCACGTGCAAATGCATGCCAAATCATACTAGCGCTATCTCTAAAAACAAGGTCGTGTTGTTAGCATCAAATGGTAACAAGGAATTAGATTCTATAGGGCAGTGGGTTGTATATGCAAACATTTAACTATATATAAAAAGCTTTTCTCTTGTTCGTGTAATTTTTATTGACATTTATAAGTAGTGAATAAATAACTAGTTCCCGTGTCTCAAGACAAGTTTTTCATTCCTTATAAGATACTGATTTGGCCACTAGAAGGATTTAATACTTGAGCACATAACGGGGTTTGCAAATCTGAGAATCTTAACTGGCCACTAAGATTCGAGTGGACTTGTGTGACACATGCTCTGAAAAGGAGTGTCAGCCGAACACTATGAGATAGTGGGAGTTTGTGTCATAAACACATTGATTGGATTAATATATTCGAACACAACTCGAAATTATCCGACACATATTTAGTTAGACTAAATATTTTAATTAAAGGTAGATGAACAAAAAATTTAGAGTTTTGTATATCTAAGATAATTAGTTAGATTAGATTGATTTTAATTAAAATATTAAGTATATAAATTGAGAATTTTATATGGGACTATTTAGTTGGACTAAATTTGAATAATCATCAACATAAGTGATTAATTAATTGCGAACATGTATTATGTGATGGGAACATCGATCATGGACTTAGGCCTTTTAAACAATGTATCTTCTTTTAAATGGGTTGTAAGGGCCGGTTTGGGCCCATTTATTGCTTTCTTAGAAATGATGTATAGGTTGTTTTAAAACATTGTAATAGAATAGGGTTTTTAAGACTGGTGGAGACCAGAAGCCCACGAATATTAGTTTAGATTTTTTTTGTTTCATGCCTTTTATTTTTGTGATGGCCTGTTGGCTCAGACCCCCCCAGTAAAAGTCCATGATCCAGTATGTTGGCTTTATTTATATTTTATTTTGATGTGCTTGTTTTATTAAGTAGAAGATCTCGTACATGATCAATCTATAAACGCGCTATATAAATGATTAATGTGCAGTGTGAGACGAAAATTTTCATCGAGAACTCAATTCTCCCAATTAAATATATCGAGTTAGTAAAGGGTGGTAGGCATCCGCTCCATCTACTAAACTTAATTAAACTAAAATTATAACCAGTGTATAATGCTTCCCAGTATGTGGGGGTTATAAATTTGGAAATAATTTAAAATTTTACTAAGTGAATTAGGTGCCTTAACCGAAGCATATTTCACTTCAGAAATTATATGGGTTGCAAGGTGAAATTCAAATTTTATATTAAAGGGAGTTAGTGGGAAAGAACTCGGGTAGTTCACGGGCTTAGAAATTGTTCATGGGTTGTGGCTATTGGGGAAAAATAACCAAACGCAACGGAAATAGAATTTTCAATTTTTATTAGGATTTTCCCATTACAGGATCAATCCCGGGGTTTTATCAGACGTATGTATGGTAGAGTAAATAATACTTTACCCGTTGTAGCGAAGTGGTTGGAGAATCTCAAAATTTCGAATCAATCAACTTCTTCGCGAATAACTCCGGCTAAAATCTTGATTATCCGAGCAGTCCAAAAGTGTTGCCTCTAAATTGCATCGCCAGAAAAAGCTTCATCAGAAAAAATCTTCTCCTTGCTTCGCACTATGACCGACCGACTAGGGCCAGGGGAGAGAGAGGAATTTTTGTCTTGTGGCTCAGGTGTTAATTGTAACTTATGACCTAGGTATTAACTAATGTGATATATTTATACCACTTCAGTTAATACCTTGAGCTTAATTTAGCCCATTATGGACGCCTATTGGCTGCCCCTTTATGGTCTTGGTGTGCCTCTTAGTGCACCAATTTGACCTCAGTCCAATCCATTATTTAATTAATTAACTCAATCTAATTAATTAATCTAATTAAATAATAGATGGGATATTTAATTAATTTTATTTCTTCAAGAAATAACATATTAGTTAAATTATAAATGAACTAACTTATTTCTTCAAATAATTAATTTCATTTAATTAATTTTAAATATCTAATACTTAAAATATTACCACATGAAATATTCCATATTTTCTATCGATTTTTCCATTTTAAGCGTGACTCTTTAGTTTCATCTATATTTGGCAATGGGAGGATTCCATTGAATATGAGTCCCACCTAGCTAGTCAAGTGGTCCATATTGTAACACAAATAAGATGAAATGATTGGATCATATTTACCTTTCCTATTGTAAATACAGTGTGAATATAAACTCTTCGTTTCCTTATCCCGGTTAAGAGAGAGTCATGGTTTTAGGTCAAACTCACTAACTTAACATTATGCTATATTTATAATATGTCCAGATCAGTTAATGCTTTGGCCAAAGATTTTGAGATCTAACTTACTTATAAATGCATAGGATAATTCCTCATTCACCTTCGAGGGAACGAATCTCATCTTGGATATCAGTTAAGACTACTGCTTGGCCATTAGGTTGCAGTTCGAGGTTGACCCCACCAAAGGGTGAATTGGGTCTAACTACTCTAATGACAAACCTAATGTCACAAGTATATCTTTCACTCGATTCCTCAAGTCTAATGTTCAGACACAATTACAATCTAATCAATTCTATCATTGACTGTCAAAGAGTGAAAACCCATGTGACAGAATCGATGTGAGTCATGTCTGAGTGTCACTATCTCCATCAGTGCACATATGATGTGAGTTCTTCACTACTTCATAGTGATTGACAGGCACCTTTCTCGTCAAAACTCAAATCATACAAGCCTTCATGATTTCCAATGCCCAATTGAAAATCATTGACTTGCAGACTATTTTAGTACACAAGTATCAAGCTCCTCTACTGCTTTAGAGAGTTAATTCTTGTGTTCATGGACTTATAGATGATTACATTATATAAATGTTAATATAATAGTAAACAACTAATTGCCTTTTATTGATAGAAGGCGAAAGAATTACAAATTAATAATTTCCTAACATTCCCTAATTCTCTAGTGGCATTTGAGGACATTATCCTAATAGTGGCTCGGTGAACTATGGAGAAAGGTCTTGAAATATTGATTGGACAAATTGGTGGAAGACACCACTTTAAATAACTAGTGGACCAGGAATTGTATGGGTTGCATTCTATTGCATTATTTGAAGAACTCAATAACCACTGCGGAGTTGATGCCAACAATGAATTCTGTTTTCTACAATGGGAGTGTAGGTTTCAAAAAATATAGTGGGAGCCAAGTTAAAATTTAAGTTCTCAATTTTTCCTTGGTCAAATCAACTAGGAATTAATCTAAGTAAATATGTTTTTTTTTGCAGTTATTTTCTTGCTTATCTCTCTCAAATATGACAAACCCACTTAAATTTGACTCGAAAAGAACACCGCAACTAGTCCCAATTATGTGGACTGGATCCGAAACGTGAGGATAGTCCTCAACATGGAGTCACTGGAATACGTATTGGATGTGGATATCCCAATGGCTCCTGCCAGGACATGTGCTGGTGAGGAAGAGATCCATGCCCATGAACAATGGGTCAAGGACGATATCTGGGTGATAAGATACTTGCTGGGCTCTATGACCAATGAGCTTCAGAGGTCACATGATAAGATGCCCACTGTAAGAGCTATCCTAACACACCTGATCGAGCTCTATGGTGAGAACAGTTTTACTGCAAGACATGGGATATCAAAAGAGCTCTTCGAAGCCAAGATGAAAAAAGGAGAGAATGATGGCGATCATGTCCTCAAAATGATATCGAGGATCGAGAAATTGAAAACTCTCAACTTCACCATGAACGCCACTCTTCAGACTAACCTCATCTCAGTCTCTTTCTGACTCCTTTTCCTAGTTTGTTATGAACTTTAACTGCAGTGAGATAGAGTGTAACCTAGCTGGGCTAATGAACAAGTTGGATACTGCACAATCTCTTGAGATCAAAGGGGAAGGAAACTGTTTTGGTCATCTCTTCAGGCCCCAAGAAGCCCAAGAGCAAGAACAAGAAGACCAATAAGCAGCAGTTTGGAGGGCTTGGAGACAAAGGGGCATCCAAAAGGGTAACGGGAAGGCTCCTATATCACTACTACAAAAATGGTCTATTACAGCACACCTATTACACCGGTTTTTTGAAAACCACTGAACGGAGGGACCTTTTACAGCGGTTCATGGGTGAACCGCTGTAATAGGGTTGACCGCGGGACCTATTACAGCGGTTCTTCTCAGAATCGCTGTAATAGGTCGGGAGCTATTACAGCGGTTCTGAAAAGAACCGATGTAATAGACTATTGTAGCGGTTCTTCTCAGAACCGCTATAATAGCTCCGAGCTATTACAGTGGTTCTTCTCAGAACCGCTGTAATAGGTATATTTTCAAAAAAAAAAAAATGGCCTATTACAGCGGTTCACATAAGAACCGCTGTAATAGGTCCCGACAAAAAAATTTGAAACTCTTTTATCTTCCCGCTTCTCTCTCTCACTCTCAAAATTTAAAACCCATTTCAGCCTCTCTCTCTCTCTCTCTCTCTACTCTCGGTCTCTTTCTCTCTCTACTCTTGGTCTCTCTCTCTAGATCCACCCCCAAAAGCTCGTCACCACCGCCGCCGCCACCACCACCACCATCACCACATACCGGCACCGCCGGCACCACCACCACGACCGTGAGCTTCTTCTCTTTCTCTTTCTCTCTCTCTCTCTCTATATATATATGTATATTTGTATATGTGTGGGTGTATGTATATTTGTGTATGTGTGGGTGTATTTATATTTGTGTATATGTGGGTGTATGTATATTTGTGTATATGTGGGTGTATGTATATTTTTGTATGTGTGGGTGTATTTATATTTGTGCATATGTGGGTGTATGTATATTTGTGTATATGTGGGTGTATGTATATTTGTGTATGTGTGGGTGTATTTATATTTGTGTATATGTGGGTTTATGTATATTTGTGTATGTGTGGGTGTATGTATATTTGTGTATGTGTGGATGGGTGTATGTATATTTGTGTATGTGTATATGTGGTTGTATGTATATTTGTGTATGTGTAGATGGATGTATGTATATTTGTGTATGTGTAGATGGGTGTATGTATAAATTTGTGTATTTACGAAAATATTTTTCGTTTATAATTTTACCGTGTCGGAATGACATGAAATTCGCACGGTCATAGCGAAATGGCTTTCCGAACAAAACGCAAGATTTGCGCTATCGTAATTTTAGCCATCGCAAATCGTTTAAGGCCTCAAATATGCATTTTATTACAAAAATACGTATTTTTGTAATAAAACGCGTATTTGAGGCCTTAAACGATCTCGGATGGCTATAATCACGAGATCGCAATTCTTGCGTTTTGTTCGGAATGCCGTTTTGCTATGACCGTGCGAATTTCGTGTCATTCCGACACGGTAAAATTATAAACGAAAAAATAAAATTTTAAAAAAAATACTACCTATTACAGCGGTTATTTCCATAACTGCTGTAATAGGCTCCGAATTTTTTTTTTTTTTTACAGCGGTTATAAAAATAACCGCTGTAATAAGTCCCTATTACAGCGGTTTTTAACCATTGTAATTGGCCTTAACCAATTACAGCGGTTATTTTTAAAACCGCTGTAATAGGTCATTTCTGTAGTAGTGTATATTTCAAGAGTAAGGAGCCTAAGAAGATGGATAGATGCCTGCAGTGCGGTGAGCTAGGTCACTGAAGAGGAACTGTCCCAAGTTAGTTTTGGGAATACAATAAATGTTGGTGTTATGCCTTCAGATGCCACAAACACTACTATAGAAATGGCCTATTATGGCGGTTTTAACCGCTGTAATAGGGTGTTAGATTTTTTATTTATTTATATTTTGCACCCTATTATGGTAATATTCTTATACAGTAATATTCAATAAACCAACCCAACAAATTTCAGCTGCACAGTAAAACATATTTAACATAAACAACAACAACCCCAAACTTCAATATTACCGTCTCTTTCCTCCAACAACAAAATGTTATAATCTCCTACAAATGATCACGTGTTAATTTACAATCAACTAATTAAATCACTCATAATATAAATACAATAAATCAAATCACAATTTACAACAAGTTACAATGTACAAAAAATACATTACCTAAATTCTAAGGAGTTGCTAAGAAAATGTAACGTGCCACTTCGTAGCGTACTTCATCAATTTGCTCTTGAGTATAGAAGGATTGGGAATAATGAAAGTACTGGAAGATATATATAGAGATTAATTGCAAACTCAAATGACGTTTCAATTACCTATCAAAGGTTGAATAACTTCAAAAGGGATAGAAATTAAGTATATATTAGGATTATGCATACCGTTGTTGGGATTATAGATTGTCCGTGGCTAAAAACCTCTTTCATGAATCTCAAAACGAAGTAGCCACAATCCACATCGTTTGTCTGTCGGGGGCACTACAAAAGTAATCAAAGTTACGTTGTATTAGAACACTAACTTCTATACGAATATATAATCTCTTGAAACTAGAAAACGCTAGCCTTTATTTTAATCCATTGACAATTGTTGGAATGGTTGTTGCGATTTGCACGAAATATGTGCACAACCCTATAAAAAAATAAAAAAAACAAGGAAATATGTCAAAAACAAGCAATTATGTGAAATAAATATACACTTTACAAAAATATTAAATATAATGTATACATTGATTGAATGAAAAACTTACGAATTGATTTTTTGTGTCATCTCATCTCGATAATCCGGCTCACTATGCAAAGAATCCAGATAGTAAACGACCTCTTTAAATGGATCAATTTCAAGCAACAACCAATGTCCCCTAAAAAGCATTTAAAAGATAAGTTCAAAATTTATTTTGCGTAACTAATTTTGCAAATTAAAGTTGAATCTTTAGTAGCTCACCCGGTCTTGTAAGGTGCAAAAAATAACTTATTAATTTGTGCACTCTGTATCATAGCACCTGCTATGTACTGCACTTGTTCAATATGCTTGCCTGTTCCCGCAGATATGGAATGTGGGCTAAGGAACCCGAAACTTGCTTCTTTCCCTTCGGGGATCACGTACTTAACCCACAAACACCTAAATTGAGCATAAAAAATGAATTTCAAGTAACAAAAATAATCAAAGTTCAGATGCAATAAAATTATTAAAAAACTTACTTTATGTACGCTGTAATAATAAAGGCTCCTATCTCTTCTTAACGCAGAAGGTAACAGATCTCCTCCTTCCCAATATACTCTGGGAATGAAAAATTCATAATTCTTTCCTCAATGTCTATAGTGATCTGGGCATTAATAGACATTATCTTCGTGTACTTTCCCAGAAATAAAAGGTCCTCAGGGAGTCCATCTAGTACAAGGTCTACACATTTGTCACCTTCACGTGCAGGCTTGGCCACTGGAGGTTTTGGTTTGACAGCTGACTGCTTCGACGTCCCTGATTTATGATTTCTAAATGATTTGGATGGTCCAAGAGACTGTTTAAGCAAAGAAAATAAAACATGAATGTAACATACCAAAGTATATTTAGTAACCTTAAACAATTGTTATAATTTATTAATGACTAGCTATTAATTACATATAAGTGCATCAATGACAAGGACAAGACTCGCTAGCCAAGCAACAAAGGTACCCAGAGCACTAGAAATGGTGAGCATTTTATCATTGAGAGGGACGGGTACGGGTGTATCCGCCTCAACTGCAGTGTCAATGCGCACTTTCACATGGTTGGTGGCTAATGGACGGGTGTGAGGTATTCTATCAATCACCACTCGATTGTACATCTATCCTTTAGCCACCACACGATATGACGGTGATGAAAGTGCTAATTGACATGGAGTGATAACCTACACACACACACACATATATATACAACATTATATTAGAAAGTTTTGTGTGATTTAAAGAAATAGAGAATTGCAAGTTACATGATCAATAAACAAATTCAAATCATTACCTCAGGAAGCATCTTAACTAGTTCTGGGCAGCTATCTTTCAAAGAAATCACCTCATCTTCATGTGGCTGACGCAAGTTAGGCGCTTCCAAAACATCAATCCGGCGTTGCATGGCAAACATAGTTTCGGAGAGGTTTTTCACCATGTTGCTCAAGCTTTCCATCTCCATTTCTTTAGCAGACTTTAGATCCGTAAAGTAGTCTCTTTGTGAAACCCCAAAGACAACACCCCAAACGCGACCCGGATGCTCCTTCTTTTTAAGAGCTTTAGTGTCATAACCTAAAACCTCACTTTTCATTAAATCATACATTACTTTTCATTAAATCATACTAATATAAATACATGCATTTTGGTAGAATAATGATTTTCGTTCATGAGATTTTATATATTTATGCATTTTGATGTGTTATTAGGTCGAGAGTTCAATAGAGGAGCCGAAAACGGCGACTAGCCGAAGACATCTCGATGAGCTCTATTTGTGAGTATAATTGGGTGGCTTGATGATTGACACATTCTTTACTTGGATTGATAGTTCTAAATGCATCCTTTATTTGTCTAATTGTGTTGATTGGGAAGCTTATGGTGTTATGAACGAGGTTATATGATGATTGAATGATGGAAATGCATATGGTGAATAAAATTCATTGTGTAATAAACTTGAACAAGGTGGAAATGTTGTTGATGATTTGATGATGAAAATGAGATATATGATATGAAAATGCATTCATTCGAGATAAGAGGCTCTGTTATGGCTGCTATTAACCTTGAGCCATGTGTTAAAGAATTTTCAGTAAAACTGGACCACAGAGTACCGTACGGCCACCCGAGTTCACTGAACTCCCACGTGTTATATGAATTACAGAGTGCCATGGCCATTTTCATGATCACGATTTACTCTGGTTTATAGCAGGGCATTAACAGTAAAAGAAAATGACTAAGCACGTGCATCATGTGTTTCTGAATGATATGAATGGAATGTGATATGATTATGTGTGACGTTCTTATGTGACTTCACATGAGTGATTGGATGCTGTTTTTGTGTGCTTATTGGATTTCAATTATCTTGTTACTTAATTATACTTGCTGAGTTTGCGACTCACCAAACGCAATGTTTTTTTTTAGTGCTGTAGATAGCGTCGATCCGTGAAGTTGTGTACATAAAGCTGAAGCAAGGATCAAAGGTCAGCTGGCTTGTTTTCAAGTCCTTCTCCCTCAGCTCATCATTTGCATATCATATAGGGCTTCTTTTTGGCCTCTTGTAAAGTATAATTACTAGATGTGTGTATTTCTGTTTATGTCCAAGTTTGAGGATTGTGCAACTAGTATGTGAATGCTAACACTTGTATATAATGACCGAATGTGTAACGTATATATGTGTGCTCTTGGTATCTATGTGTTACGTGTAAGGGTGTTACATTTTAGTGGTATCAGAGCCCGGGTTGGGGTTCTGTAGACATCAACATGACATGTGAATCATCATTTTATGTTATATATGGTAGAAGTAACCATCTGTGTAACATCTTAGGCAAAGCATGGCGAGTCAACAAGCACGTGTAGTAAATGATGAGCACAGTGTTCATGGAGGGGAAGGATCAGCTGACCTAGAGTCTCATTCATCTCATCCACCTCCACCCCCTGGGCACAGAGCTGCTAATTTTGAGTATCCACAACACTTACCCATACACGGCCCTGAAACACGTGAGCGGAGATATGACAAATTAAGAAAAATGGGAACCATTGATTTTGTGGGTACTACTGATCCAGCAAAGGCAGAAACATGGTTAAAACAAACTGAGAGAGTTTTCCGTTTGATGCAATGCACTCTAGAAGAAAACTTCGACTACGTAGTGTCACTCCTTCAGGGAGATGCATATGATTGGTGGGAGACTATACCTGATAGCACTGCTCAACCACCTGTATTGACATGGAATGACTTCCTTAGGGAATTTCATGATGCATACGTGCCAGAAGTCTACAAGGATCAGAAAGAAAACGAATTTCTTGAACTTCAGCAGGGGAATAGATCAGTTGCTGAGTATGACGTGCAGTTTAATCAACTTTCTCATTATGCCCCACATATGATAGCGACAGAAAAGAAGAAGTGCACCCGATTTGAATCCGGACTTCGATTCACTATCCAAAACCGGATCACACAAACCGATTTGAAGTGTTATAGCAAGTTAAAAGCTGCTACGATTCGTTCGGAGAACGTAGATTTAGAGTCCAAAAACTTTCATCTCAATAAAAAGAGGTAAAATGAGAACATAGGTGGATTCAGGGAAAGAAAAGAATTTATTTCGTCTTCACAAAGAGGCTTTCCGAGCAGCTCTAAAGGTAACAATTTTAGGAGCACAACATCAAATACTATGAGTGTTGGTTCATCATCATCTGCTGCCACATGTGCACATTGTGGGAGGAATCATCATGGAGAATGTAGGCTACTTAAAGGAAAAATGTTTCAGATGTGGGAAGCCTGGTCATATAGCAAGGAATTGCCCAATGCCACATGGGGAAACCACCATTGAGCAGAGCAGATTTAGTGGGTTCAATCCTAGTAGAGGTAGGGGTCGAGGAAGATTTGGTACAGGTAGAAGAGCTGGTACAGAAGGTAGCCAAGCTAGCAAGGAACAACCTCAAGCTCGAGTTTTTGCTATGACACAAGAAGAAGCCAAAGCCACACCTACCGTAATTACTGGTAACATCTTTATTTCCGGTGGAAATGCCCATGTTTTATTTGATCCAGGAGCAACACATTCATTTATATCACAATTATTTGCATCATATTTGGGTAAGCCAGAGTCTTTGGGTTATGATTTATTTGTTCGAACCCCAGTCGGCAGTGTGGTTATTGTCAATACTATGTATCGTGGGTGTATATTGTTCATTGAGGGTACTGAATTACATGCTACGCTGCTTGTTATGCCATTAAGGGATTTTGATGTGATCTTGGGTATGGATTGGCTCAATGAACACCATGTTAAACTAGATTGTTTCGCCAAGGAAATTGTGCTACAACCTTCTGATCATATGTGTATAGTATTTAAAGGGGAGAAAGAGACTCTGCCTGTTTGTACAATATCTGCATCGAGAGCATTTAAAATGATTAGAAAGGGGTGTGAAGCCTATTTAGCTCATGTCGTGGACACTAGATTAAGTGGTTTGAAACTTGAAGATATACCTGTGGTTAAAGAGTATCCAGATGTGTTTCCCGACGACCTCCCAGGGTTACCTCCGAATAGGGATTTAGAATTCACCATCGAATTACAATCAGGTACTGCACCAATTTCTATCCCTCCATACAGAATGGCACCTATTGAATTGCAAGAATTGAAAACGCAACTGCATGAATTACATGAGAAAGGATACATCAGACTGAGTGTTTCACCATGGGGTGCACCAGTATTGTTGGTTAAAAAGAAGGATGGCACCTTGAGATTGTACATTGATTATCGACAATTAAACCGAGTCACAATGAAGAATAAGTATCCATTACCTAGGGTAGATGATTTATTTGATTAGCTGCAGGGTGCTAGCATTTTCTCAAAGATTCATTTGAGATCCGGGTATCATCAGTTAAAAATTGCAGAGGCTGATATTCCAAAGACAGCTTTTCGAACCAGGTATGGCCATTATGAGTTTTTAGTGATGCCTTTCGGTCTGACTAATGCACCTGCTGTGTTCATGGCATTGATGAATAATATATTTAGATCCTATCTGGATAAATTTGTGATTGTCTTCATTGATGATATTTTAATTTATTCTAACTCTTCTGAAGAACATGAACAACACCTGAGAATTGTACTGCAAATCTTACGTGAGAAGCAGTTGTATGCGAAATTGAGTAAATGTGAATTTTGGTTAGACCAAGTCATCTTTTTGGGACACGTTATTTTTGGTGATGGGTATTAAGGTTGACCCGCAGAAAATTGAAGCAGTATTGAAATGGGAAAGCCCGAGAAATGTTCCAGAAGTCCGTAGTTTTTTGGGTTTGGCGGGGTATTACCGATGATTTGTTGAGAATTTTTCTCGTATTGCTGCTCCAATGACCAAATTGTTACAAAAGGGTGTTCCTTTCATATGGACAAATCAATGGCAGAAAAGTTTTGAAGAGTTGAAGAAACGACTTACTACTGCCCCACTATTGACAATTCCTTCAGGTAATGATGGTTTTGTTATTTATAGTGATGCTTCTTACCAAGGTTTTGGATGTGTTTTAATGCAATGTGGTAAGGTTATTGTGTATGCTTCCCGACAACTTAAACCACATGAGATGTGTTATCCTACTCATGATCTTGAACTTGCTGCGGTTGTTCTCGCTTTAAAAATATGGAGACATTACTTATATGGTGACACATTTCAAATTTTCACTGACCATAAAAGTTTGAAATATTTGTTGAGCCAAAAAGAGCTGAACATGCGACAAAGAAGATGGGTTGAATTGCTGAAGGATTATGACTGCACTATTGAGTATCATCCTGGGAAAGCTAATGTTGTTGCTGATGCTTTAAGTCGAAAATCCTATGGTACTGTTTCTTATCTTTCGGTGAATTCTATACCGTATTTGCTAGACTTGAGAAAGATGAATGCTCAGATGAATGTTAATGAAATGGGTGTTTTATATGTTGCAATTGGTGTTCGTCCTACTATGATTGAAAGAATTAAAAAGGCTCAATTACGTGATGACAAACTGACTAGTATTGCTGAAAAGGTGAAATGGGAAAAGAGTACAGCTTTTGTTATCAATGATGATGGTAGCTTAACAATCAACCACAGACTTTGTGTTCCTAATGTCGAGGGCCTAAAGCACGAGATAATGGAGGAAGCTCACACTGCACCATATGCTATGCATCCAGGTAGTACAAAGATGTATCAAACCTTGAAGACTCATTATTGGTGGCCTAGAATGCAGAGTATGTTTCTAAATGCTTGACATGTCAACAAATTAAAGCAGAACATCAGGCACCCGTAGGTAAGTTGCATCCATTACCTATTCCGGTTTGGAAGTGGGAGCGTATTACTATGGATTTTCTTTATGGTCTACGAATGACGCGAAGAAAGAATGATGCCATTTGGGTGATTATTGACCGGCTTACAAAAGCGGCTCACTTTTTACCATTCAAGTGGGGTTCTACTCTGGAACATCTTGCGAAAAAATATGTGGATGAAATTGTGAGATTACATGGTGTGCTTTTATCTATTGTGTCGGATCGTGATCCTCGTTTTACATCAAGATTTTGGGGTAGCTTACAACAAGCATTGGGTACTAAACTACATTTTAGTACGGCATTTCACCCACAAATGGATGGACAATCAAAGAGAACTATTCAGACTTTAGAGGATATGCTTAGGGCATGTGTTCTTGAATTTAAAGGCTCTTGGGATGATCATATAGCACTGATGGAATTTGCATATAACAATCAATATCATAGCAGCATTGGCATGGCTCCTTATGAAGCATTATATGGTAGGAAATGTAGGAGTCCGGTATGTTGGGATGAAAATGGAATGCGATTGTTAGAAGGACCAGATTTGATTCAAGATACCATTGAAAAAGTGAAAATTGTCAAAAATAGATTAAAAGCAGCCCAAGATAGACAAAAAAGTTATATTGATCAACACAGATGTGAAATGGAATATGAGGTTGGCGAAAAAGTGTTCTTACGTGTTTCTCCTTGAAGAGGTATTCTCAGATTTGGCAAGAAAGGTAAACTATCTCCTCGTTATATTGGCCCTTACGAGATACTTGAAAGAATCGGTCCATTAGCATACCGTCTGGCATTGCCACCAGAGTTGTCCCAGATATATAAGGTATTCCATGTTAGTATGCTCCGCCGATATAGATCAGATCCTTCTCACATTCTTCGTGATGACCCAATTGAGATTTCTAATAATTTAAGTTATGTTGAAGAACCAATGGAAATCATAGGCCACATAGACAAGCAGCTTCAGAATAGAACAATTCCATTGGTGAAAGTGTTATGGAAGAATTTCGAGATAAGAAGCAACTTGGGAGACAGAACAACACATGAGAGAACAGTATCTGTGATTATTTCGAGATACAGATACAAATTTCGAGGACGAAATTTAAAAAAAAAGGGGTGAGGATTTTCATAACCCAAAACCTCACTTTTCATTAAATCATACATTACTTTTCATTAAATCATACCTTAGTATAAATACATGCATTTTGGTAGAATAATGATTTTCGTTCATGAGATTTTATATATTTATGCATTTTGATGTGTTATTAGGTCGAGAGTTCAATAGAGGAGCCGAAAACGCCGACTAGCCGAAGACATCTTGATGAGCTCTGTTTGTGAGTATAATTGGGTCGCTTGATAATTGACACATTCTTTACTTGGATTGATAGTTCTAAATGCATCCTTTATTTGTCTAATTGTGATGATTGGGAAGCTTATGGTGTTATGAACGTGGTTATATGATGATTGAATGATGGAAATGCATATGGTGAATAAAATTCATTGTGTAATAAACTTGAACAAGGCGGAAATGTTGTTGATAATTTGATGATGAAAATGAGATATATGATATGAAAATGCATTCATTCGAGATAAGAGGCTCTGTTATGGCTGCTATTAACCTTGAGCCATGTGTTAAAGAATTTCCAGTAAAACTGGACCACAGAGTACCGTACGGCCACCCTAGTTCACTGAACTCCCACATGTTATATGAATTACAGAGTGCCATGGCCATTTTCGTGATCAAGATTTACTCTTGGTTATAGCAGGCCATTAACAGTAAAAGAAAATGACTAAGCACGTGCATCATGTGTTTTTGAATGATATGAATGGAATGTGATATGATTATGTGTGACGTTCTTATGTGACTTCACATGAGTGATTGGATGCTGTTTTTGTGTGCTTATTGGATGTAAATTATCTTGTTACTTAATTATACTTGCTGAGTTTGTGACTCACCAAACGCAATGTTTTTTTTAGTGTTGTAGATAGAGTCGATCCGTGAAGTTGTGTACATAAAGCTGAAGCATGGATCAAAGGTCGGTTGGCTGGTTTTCAAGTCCTTCTCCCTCAGCTCATCATTTGCATATCATATAGGGCTTCTTTTTGGCCTCTTGTAAAGTATAATTACTAGATGTGTGTATTTCTGTTTATGTCCAAGTTTGAGGATTGTGCAACTAGTATGTGAATGCTAACACTTGTATATAATGACTGAATGGGTAACGCATATATGTGTGCTCTTGGTATCTATGTGTTACGTGTAAGGGTGTTACATTTAGCCAATAGGTCATGTCGACTATTCTCATTTTCACTATGACTTGTACTCTTTTGTGAAATGCTCTCCTGTAATAATACATTTAAAAAATAAAAAAACTTAGTGAACTTTGTTCTTTCAATTGTATTTCAAAACAAACATACAACACATTATAGAGCTAAAATTGCAAATAACTCACCATTTCATTCACTACTTCTCTAACACTGTCGTTATCAATTTGATTTGTTTTATCGGAACGCGCAATCCTCCACACGAGTGCTCGTGTCACCTCTGTGCAATCGGATCGCTCATCCCTTCTTCTTTTCCACAAAAATAGGCAAATCTCAAGAATATACATTTTCTAGCAACTAAGTATAAATATTGATCAAAAAATAAGTCTATCATACAATTATGAAATAAGTTCAAATACCTTTCATCGTTTTCTTTTTGTCGTTGGCTTAGCAGTCTTTTGCTTCCCATCAGCACAACCATTTTTTTTAGTACGCCGATGAACTGATGGATTAATCCATATCCCCTCTTGGTGATCTTATCGCATATACAATTCATCATCGCTTATATCCAAGTTATCGTCAGTATCTATTGATTGTGAATCACCTAATGAGATAGGATTTTCTCCATTATCTTCACTTTCTTTATAATCATCATCAATACAAGTATTTTTGTTTGCTGATAAAACAATGGATCATCTCTTATCAATAGGATCGGTGACAAAAAAACACTTGCTAAGCTTGTGATACCAAAATGAAAGGTTCATCTTTGTATACCACCCTTTCAAGGTCTACTCGAGTGAAGCCAATTTCAGTATTATCGACACCATTTTTGTTATCAACCCACCTACACCCAAATACAGGCACCCAAAACCAACTATAATCAAGCTCCCATATACGTTCAATCACCCCATATTATGATAAATCGACATAGATAGGGTTATTATCTTTCGCACTTGAGATATGCATTGCTTGAGCTACAAGACTCACACCACTATTCTGCATTGTACTTCGTTCATCTTGGTCCTTTGTATAGAATGTGCAACCATTTATACGATAACCTGAATAACAAAATACTAGTTTGTCCGGATCCATCGACAGTCGTGTCAATTTATCTGTTTCTCTTCAATATGCTTTCGAAACCAATCTAAGAAACTCTTGTTATGCTCTCTTGAAATCCAGCTCTCATTTTTAATTGGATTGAATCTCCTAAGTTGGTTCTTATGCTCTTCAACATATGGGTCAACCTCATCGGTGTTGTGGAGCACATATAGGTGTGCCTGCTTCCTTTGTGTAATATGGGCACTAAATAATTGCTTTCCAATATCCTTTTTCCTTCTATTCCCCCTTCCAGAACATGAGACTTTGGAAGCTCTGCAACATTAGAATCTGCCAGATACTATGTGCAAAATGTAATGGCCTCATCAACAATGTACCATTCAACAATGCAACCTTCCGGTCGACTACGATTTTTCACGTAGCCTTTCAATACCTTCATATAACACTTAGCCGGATACATAGATCTCATAAAAGCAGGTCCACATAGTTGTGTCTCTCTAACCAAGTGAATAGGTAGGCGAGTCATTATATCAAAAAAATCAGGTGGAAAATACACTTGAAGCTCACACAAAGTGATGACAATTTATTTCTGAAGTGCAGGAAATTGCTCAGGATCAAACACCTTGCTCCACATTGCTTTGAAGAAGAAACACAAAAAATCACGTGGGGCATCCACATTGGCCATGTACACCATATCCCTCGAGGTTTGCTCTTGCCGAAAAATCATTGATTGTTCCAAATAACATGACTCTGAGATTGAAATTTTCTTCTCTGAACCCGTCACATACTTGAACACTGGTCTCCCAAAACACCTTCAAATCCTCAATTAAAGGAGCCAAGTAGACATCTATATCATTTCCAGGTTGTTTCGGCCCAGAATTGAGTGTAGGTATCATTATATGCTCTCGCTTCACGCATCGCTGGGGGAAGGTTGTAGATCATCAAAATCACCAGCCATGTACTATGTGAGCTACTTTGCAAGCCATGAGGGTTCATGCCATCTGTAGCCAATACAAAGCGCAAGTTTCTTGATTCTTCACCAAATTCAGGAAAATCATCATCAATCTTTTTCCATTGAGGAGAATCTGAGGGGTGTCGAATCTTGTCATCTTCAAGCCTTCTATCAGCATGCCATGTCAAGTCCTTGGCCAACTCTTTACTACTGTACATGCACTTAAATCGTGGTACTATGGGCAAATACCACATGGTTTTGACAAGAGCAGATCCATTCTTCTTGTACCGTGAGGCGCCACATTTTGGACAGGCCTTCAATGATGCATAATCAGTTCTAAACAATATGCAGTCATTGAGACAGGCATGTATCCTGTCATATCCCATGCCAATTGAGGTTAACATCCGTTTAGCCACATAAGTACGATTAGGTAACACATTATCCTCAGGTAGCATGTTTTTTAATTGACCAAGTAAGTCTGTGAAACTATTATCACTCCACCCATTGTTGGCTTTTAACTTGTATAGGTTTAAGATTGCTTTCAATCTTGTGAATTTACTACCACTATACAGTTGTGTCTTTGAATCACTTGTCAAATTGTCAAATATTTTAGGACAATTTCGCAAACCCTCCTCAATCACATTTGTCATCTCCTCCAAACGATCAGGCTCATTATCATTCATGTTGAAATCCTGTGATGGATATGATGTACCACCCAAATCATCTGACGTGATACTGTTTTCACCGTGTCTTGCCCAACGTGTGTAGCTTTTATCAATTCCATAACACACCTAATGATCTTCCAACTCATGTGAACTAATTCTCTTTCCAAAACAACAACATAAACACGGGCAAGTGATCCTAGTTCGATCTGGTGTATGCTCAACCACAAACTTTATGAACTCTTTCACCCCTTTCTCATACTATTCTGACATACGATCCGCTAAAATCCAACTTCGATCCATCTTGATTTTGAATTAATTAATTTAAACAATTTATCATCAGTTGATAGTTGAATTAATTAAATTATTTCCATTTTAATTTATTTTCCATTATTCTATAAAAAATTCGGCAGAGCAACAACGCAAAAATTTCTACCAAGTTCTCGACTTAATCTTCACCGGGTGGTTTGCAACCAACAAAATTCGGATCTTATGATATGCTAAAATCCAATTTCGTTCTTAATTAATTAAATTAAATAATTTTAACATCAGTTGAGTTGAATTAATTAAATTATTTTAATTTTAATTTATTTCCCGTTATCCTAGAAAAAATTCGGCAAAGTAACAACGCAAAAATTTCTACCAAGTTCTCGACTTAATCTTCCCCCAAACTTGCAACCAACAAAATTCATATCTTTCAACCACAACAAACCCAACATTCTAATCTTTCACCCACAACAAACCCAAAATGTCGATCTCACTATAAGAAAATATTGATCATCAGCTGGATCACATAAATCATCATATTTTAAGCCACTACAAATATTGATCACCAGTTGGATCACATAAATCATATAAAACTAAAAATAAAGCATCATTTTATAAATATTGATCAATAGTTGGATCACATAAAGCATCATACTTCCAGCAACTACAAATATTGATCACCAGTTAGATCGTATAAATCACCTAAAACTACAAATAAAGCATCATATTTTCAACAACTAACTATAAATATAGATCAACAGTTGGATCAATATACCCTAAACCACAAAATAACCACAATTTAATTCCAAATTAAACGTAATTAACACCCGGCTAACCCAAATTAACACTAAATTCAGTGACGTCTCTATTTCCCTTAAAGTCTCCACAAAAATAGGCAAATCTCAAGAATATACACAAATATACATACACCCACACATACACAAAAATATACATACAACCCACACATACACAAATATATATACATACACCCACACATACACAAATATATATACATACACCTACATATACACAAATATACATACACCCACACATACACAAATATTTAACTAACTCAAACTTTATACTCTATATGCGTGTGTGTATATATATTTATCTAAAAAAAAATTACCCACTAAATGGTGATGGTGGCGGTGGAGTCGTTGGCGGCGGCGGCAGTCCTTGTATATATATATATAGAGAGAGAGTTATATATAGATATATGTAGAATAGATACATATATATATATGCACATATATATAGAGAAAGAGAGAGAGATTCCGAAAGCAACAGTGGACGGCGGCGGGTGAGAGAGAGGCCGAGTAGAGAGAGAGAGAGAGAGCGCGATAGAGAGAGAGAGAGAGAGACGGTAGCGGCGGAGGCGGTGGATCCGAGTTTGGTGGTGGTAATGGTGGTGAGTTAGAGAGAGTACAGAGATAGAGAGAGTGATGAAAGAGAGAAAGAGAGAGAGAGAGAGAGTGATGGGGGCGGCCGACCCTAGCTTCAAGCTGTCCTCATTTCCTTTTTATTTTTATTTTGTGTGCATAGTGGTTCAACCAAACCGCTGTAACTAGTCGAGTCTATTACAGCGGTTCATCCAGAACCGCTGTAATAGGTCTCGATTTTTTTATTTATTTTTTAGGTTAGAACCAAATTACCCTATTACAGCGGTTTCTTGGGAACCGCTGTAATAGGTGCGCTGTAATAGTGTATTTTTGAGGGTAGAATGTATAGGGCATATCATTTCTAATTAAATATTATTCATATAATGCATTTGAAGTTGTTTTCTTATTGGTATTTGTAAGATAAAATAAACAACTCTAAGTTGATGACATTAAGGCTGATCTTCTACTCTCTATGGATTAGGAATAATTGCACTAGAAGGATTCGATACTCATTGCCTAAATAAGTTCTCAAGTCAAAGAAAGTCCTGACTGGACATCAAGAACATATATGACTCGTATGGCAAGAGCTTTGACGTGGAAGTGCTAGTCAAACACTAGGTGGTAGTGGGAGCTTATATCATTGACATATCAGTGAGACTGATATGTTCGAACAAGACTCGCATCAGTTCTATGACATGAGTTTCACTCCATGACAGTCAATGATAGAACTGATTAATTGTGATAGGTACGCGTGAAACTTAGACCTGAGACATCATGTTGAAGATGTACTTGTGATACAAGTTAGTCATTAGAGTAGTTAGACTTAATTCACCCATTGGTGGAGTTAACCTTGAAGTGCAACTTGATAGACAAGTAGCAGTCTTAACTAAATTGCAAAATTGGAATTTATTCTTTCATAATTGAATGAGCAATTATCCTATGTCGTCATGAATGAGTGGGGTCAAAAGTCTTTGGCCAAAGCGATAGAGATTACTAGTGTTAGACACAGGAGTAATCTTATTGACCTTGACTTATTATGTACTTAAGCATATAGTCAAGAAATGTGAGTTTGACTGTACCATGACTCTCAGTTGATTGGCATATAAGAATAAAAGGTTTATACTCGTATGATATTCGCAACAATGAAGGTTAGGAATGATCCTCATCATTCGTTCTCAATTAGGTTACGATGTGATCCGCGAGATTGGCCCACATCCTTTTGATTTTCTCCCAATTGCGTTTTGAGACGAACCTAAAGAATCGCGCTTAAAGTAATTGCAAAGGGAAAAATGGTTTTTTACTTAAAAGAGTTTTACGGTATTTGATATCGATTAATATTAAATAATTAATTTGTCATTTGATGATGTTAATTAATTAACTAAATAAATAATTAATTTCTTGGAGGAATTCATTATATTTTAATTGATTTATTTATTTAATTAATTATTGGATAAATATATTAAATGAATTGAATTGAATTAAAACTGGAATCAAGTGGTGCAATAGCCCGAAAGCTAGCACACAGTCAATGTGGGCATCCAATATGGATGCCCCATGACTTGGTTGCGAAGAGTGTTGTAACTCTTGAATAGTGTATTTATAAACTACTTAAAGAAAGTAAAAAACCCTAGCCTCCTTTTTACAGCAAAAGAAAAGAAAAAGAACTCTGTCAAAAACTCTCTCCCCTCATCCTTTCTTAGTCGTCGCCTCCCAAGGGAAGAAGGAAGAGGATTTCTACTTTGCATTCCGGCGTGAAACTTTAGAGGCAGTGACGTTTTCACTGCTCGGGTCAAAATTTCTGAAAGGACACATATAAGGAAGAAGATGTAAGTTTTTTTTCCTCTAAGTTTGAATATGGAACATCAGAGATGACCACATATTGGGATTTAAATAAATTTCTTCTTCCGCTGCATTTTTATGTTGTTTCCTAACATTGGTATCAGAGCCAATCTTTGAAATCCATATTCAACTACGGCTTTGAACTTTATGAGTTTTTTGTTTTTTTCGTATTTGATAGCATGTTAAAATATGGAAAATTGTATGTTGTTATTGAAGCATGATTTTATGTTTTTGGATTTATATTTCATGGTGTTTTGTGAATCTAAAATTGCATGAAACATCGAGAAAGAATAAAGAAAAATGGGGCTAAAAAGCCCCGATGCACGCATGCCCAGCGTGCGCACAGCTTGCACACAGTCGATGGTGAAGGCCATCGCCCCACATGCAGGAACAACCACGTCTTGCGCGCAACTACGCACACATCGTGCGTACAGATGCGCGTCAGCGCGCACGACCAGGCCAAGGGACCTGGCTGTGACGGGCGCCCAGGCGCCACACGTCGTGTGGCTAGGCCATAGGTGTACACGTCGAGTTAGGCCAAAGGCCCGACAATAAAAGACAGGATGGTTGTGCATGCGCCTAATTTTTGGTTTTTGGGTTTTGGATTATTTTGATTAATTGGGTTGGTCAAAAGGATGATGACCCAAATTTAATTAAATAAGCCCAAAATTAGCTTTATTAAAAAATTGAGATTTTGATAAAATGATTATGGGCTAAGTTTATTAAATCTATGTGGGCCAAATGGATGGTGACTTGGGTTTGATGAAATCGAGGCCATATAGTATTTATTGAAATAAAAATATTTAAATTTAAATTAATTAATTATTTTTCTTGGAGAATTTTGATTAATTATTTATTTTATTTTTTTCCAAAGTGGGGTTGCTTCAAATTATGACATTGCATGAGAATTTTAATTTTTATATATTTAATTATTTGGAGATAATTATTTTAATCAAAGGTAAACTGATAAGAGGCGTTCTTACGTGTTTTTAAGCCCGTGATCTGATGATTTTGGATTTATTTATTGCCTAAATCATGCCACATTTACGTTTAATCAGGGTGTTAAGTGATTTCAGGTGATAAACGAGAGCACACGAAGAAAAGGGCAAAAAACGATGCACAACACAAGTTCAAACCTGTTGACCACGCCCAGGCGCCAATATGACCACGCACAGGCGCCAGACAAGAAGCAAGAAAGTTCAGAATCCTATAGACCTCGCCCAAGCGCTGCCTTACCCGTGCTTAGGCGCCGTCCTGTCCGGGCCTGAGTGCCGTTATTGCCACTCCTGGGTGCTGCCGGACTTATCCCCCAAGAAAAGTATGCCACATAGGTCGCGCCTAGGCGCCGGTGTAACCGTTTTCCAAGTGTATAAAAGCCAATTTTCAGCATGGAAAGGGGGTTAGAATTCCTTGGGAATTGAAGGCACTTTTCTGGATTTTGGAGCCACAATTTTATCAATCTTAAGAGATCAAGAAGGAAGATTAGCTTGGGGATTGAAGATTCAACTTGAAGATCCATCATCATTCACCATTTAGGGAGTTTCAATAGTTTTTCATTTTCATTTATGTCCATGAATATGTATATGAATCCATCTATGTTTTTTATGCTATCAATTATGAGCTAAGCTTGTAAGACTAGGGCCATGTAAGGCCAAATTGTGATTTATGCTTATATTAGAGGATTGTTGAAGTGATTCTTATGTTGTTATGTGGAGTGAATTTGTGTTTTTTCTTGTCTTGCATATGCTTGATCACCATATGTTAGAATCTTATGCCTAGGTGAATATTTCGAGAGAAAATTGACTTAGGGCGCACGAAATTCACACCATAACCCGAAACCAATGAGGAATTGCCCTAGACATAGGTAAAGATTCTAGGGTGAAGTCGTTCGATCTAAATCGTGTGAGCTCTAGTGCGTTAATACATGTTTAGTGATTAGATTTCCGGGTAGATATACTTAGGAAACCGTCATTCAAGCATAGGGGTTTAGCGCGAGACATCGGTTATTCTCTACCCTAGGAGCTTTCACGATAGCAACATAAGCGTAATCCTTCAATGAGAGCCTTTATAAGTATAATTGAGCAATTTGGACCTAGCATGTGCCTTAGTCTCCCTTTGATAAGCTTGAGTTTTACGTGTTTTAGGGCCCGATAATTGTTTGGTTAAGAGTCAATTATGAGTGATTTTTACCACTTGTGGCTTTGATTTGTGTGTTAAGTGAGTACAGGGGTAAAATCATGACAATCGAGCGAAAGGGGTGGAAAAACACTATTTTGGAATGATACTGGACTCAAAGTTCGTACGTGCATAGATCAACGTTCGAGCGTGGCCACATCATCAACGTTTGAACGTGAGGCAAGTAACATTCGAACGTTGGCCCAGTCAACTCCCAGTCAATAACTTATGCCACGTCACAACGTTCGAACGTGAAGGGGCTAATGTTCGTACTTTGGAGTCGGCTGGACGAATTTTGGCACGTTTTGATACCTAATTGAACTAGGAGACTTGGGGGATCCTCTTCTATATATACGTCTTCTTACAACATCAATGGGGTTCGAAAATTTCAGCATTGGAAGATATTTTGGAGCCAGGAAACGAGCAAGACGAAGAGAATGACGATTCTGCATCAATTCATCAATTAAAAAAATAGGGAGAATTTTAGTTCTAGATTATTTGTCTATGAATAATTCTATGTTTGTGATTATTTTTCCAATTACAATTATGAACTAAATTTTCGTTAACTAGGGTCATGTGGATGTCAGACTTATGAGTTTATATATATGATGTGATTTTTTGTATCAAATCTATTATTGCTTTGTGATTTGATTTTGTACTTTAATTCCAATCGTATGTTTGATCACCATATGCTTGCTAATTTAGCCTAGTTTATTCATTCGAGAGAATATAAGTTAGGGTTCAAAAAAATCATCACATCATCCGAAAAACATAAGGAATTGCTCCTAGGGTTAGGCATAGATTCCCGGGTGCTGTTAGCCGGATTCATCCGGGAAATTCTAAAACATGAATGCATGGCTAATGATTTGATTCTCGGATAGACATATTTAGAGAACCGTCATTTAGTCATAGGATTATTACAACCGAGACAACGGGATATTTAAGGTTTTTTCCACCAAAGCAATAGTAGTCTAATAATTCGAAGAATTACTCATATATATCAACGAGTAAGACGATTGAAGCATGTGCCTTAGTTATTTTCTATCATAAGAATCTCAAATCTAATTGTTAAGTCTTGTTTCCAAATTTTCTTTTATTTTTAGTACAATCGTAGGAAATTAATTTAATTTCAATTGCTTTAAATTCTGTCAATTTAAAATACGAGTCTCTGTAGGTTCGACATCCCGGACTTATTGTCCACTTTATTACTATACACGACCAATCCACTTGCTGTGCAAACACGTGAGCAATTCGTCCTATTTGGTTTTCAATCCTTCGTGCGTCTTCATTCTTATTTTACGCGTTTTACCTTCAATTTACCTTTACTTTAATTGTCTTTCCTTTTATTGAAAATCATAATCTAGAATTCAAGTCTCTGTGGTTCGACAACCCGGACTTTCTGTCCACTTTTATTACTATCATGACTAGTACATTTGCTATCAAAGCACGTTAGGTATTAGCGTGTCATAGACATATTACATTAAGAGTTTAAATATGTCTAAGTTATTTAGTTATGCTATTTGATTTTGATTAAAATTATGAATGTATGAAATATAAAAATTAAATAAGGCATTAATCAGTTGGACTAATTAAATTTAATAATCATCAACATATTTACTTTACTTTAGTGCGAGCATGTAGTATGTGATGGTGACACCTTCCATGGACTTAGGCTTTTGTTTTGTATTTTATTTTCATGGGTTGTAAAGGTCATTTTGAGCCCAATTTTATTTACTAGATTTTGTGTATAGGTTGTTTAAATATCTTGTAATAGAATAGGTCTTTCAAAGACAGTGGATACTTGTAAACCCATAAAGATTAGATTAGTTTTCACTTGCTCCTTTTATTTTATTTGATGATCCATTGGCTTGGATCCTCTAGAAAAGTCCATGGTTCTGTGTGTTGTTAGCTTTTTAGAATTGTTAAAGCATGTTATATTAGTTGTATATATCATGTATATTCCTGCGCTTTACAAATTGGTTAAATGTGCAAAGTGAGACCAAAATTATTATTTTTTGAAAAATCATGGTTCTCCCAAAATTAAATGATACAAAGTTAGTAAAGGGCACCAGGTGTCCTCTCCCTCCACTAAACTTAATAGAATTTAAAATTGTATCTAATGTATGGCATCGTCCCAATAAGTGGGGTCATATAATTAGATATGATTTAAAATTTTATGAAGTGCATTTGATGCCTTAATCGAAACATATTTCACTCCAAATATGGTTAAAGGGTTGCAAGGTGAAATTAAAATGGTAGATTAAAAGGAGTTATAGGAATAAACTTAGATAGTCCAAATACCTATATATCGTTAAAGGATTCTAGTATTGTGGATTATGGGAAAAGAAGATTGAGACATCTATTAAGTTAGATTGATATTAGACATCACTTTAATGGTTTAGTGGATTAAATATTGTTAAAGGGTTGCCATCCACTAAATCAATTAAAGAAATCAATATCATCTATGAAGTAATGAAATCATTTTCGATTTCTACAGTGGGAGTGTAGATCTCGAAAAATGCAGTGAGAGCCAAGTTCAAATTTAAGTCCTTGATTTAACTTGGAAAGTTTTAATTACATGCATTTAATTCAATCTGGTTTATTTTTTTGCAGTTGTTATCTCTCTCACAATGACAATCAACCCCCTCTCTGTTTTACTCGAAAAGAATACTCTTAGGGACCCAACTATGCGGACTTGCTAAGGAACTTAAGGATAGTCCTCAATATTGAATCACTGGGGTACGTGTTGGACACGGACATCCTAGCTACTCTTGCTACAACACGTGCCAATGAGGAAGAAGTCCAAGGCCATGAAAAATGGGTCAAGGACAATGTCCAAGTGCGTGGATACATGCTGGGGTTAATGACAAATGAGCTCCAGAAATCCCATCAGAAGATGACCACATCTAGGACCATCTTAGCGCACTTGGTCGAACTCTATGGTGAGCACAGTCCTGTAGGATATAGAAGATCTAAAGAGCTCTTCAGAGCCAAAATGAGAGAAGGAAAAAAAGTTGGGGATCATGGCTTCAAGATGATCTCTAGGATCGAGAGATTGGAGGCTCTTGATTTTACAATGAACCCGCAACTCCAAATTGATCTCATTTTGCAGTCTCTTCCTGATTTCTTTTCCCATTTAGTCATGAACTTCAAATAACGAGATCGAATGGAACTTAGTTGGGCTAATGAACAAATTAACAACTGCACAATCTCAGTGGAAGCCTAAGGGAAAGGAAATAGCCTTGGTTATCTCTTCAGGACGCAAAAAGCTTAAGAATCAGAAGAAAAAAATCTAGAAAGCAGTCTGGTGGGCTTGGATCTCAGGGTCGTGCCAATAACAAACGGAATACTCCTTTGAAGTATAAGAAGAAGGGGCCCAAGAAAATGGAAAGATGCCTACACTGCAGTGAGTTGGACCACTGGAGAAGGAACTGTCCTAACATGGGCCGAGGTGCACAAGGTATGGAGCTTTACATTTTTGAAACTAACTATTCTATGACCATTTTTTCCACTTCGTGGATTCTTGATTCGGGTGCTAGTGCTCACATTTGTTGTGTGGATCAAGACCTAAAGCAAGGAAGGAAGTTGGGCTGTGATGAGGTGCAGATCAAAGTAGGCAGCAGGCAGAGCGTCCCAATTACTGGAATTGGATCTACCTCATTATTTTTAAATTTAGGACATTTAATAGTTTTGAATAATGTTTTGGTTTTGCTGATGGGGCTCAAGAACATTGTTTCGATTCCTGTTTTAGTTAACAATTGGTTATACTTTTCATTTTAATAATAAGCAGTGCCACATTTATTATGGTAATAAAATAGTAGGCTCTGCTACTTTAGTAAATGGATTGTATTGCCTTATTGTCCAGAATGAGTGTGTTGTTAATGTTATAACAAGGAAACGTGGTAGGCAAGATGACAACCAAAGATTAATATGGCATCTTAGAATAGGCCATACCGGTGAACATAAGATTCACAAAATGGATAAAGATTTTTTTATAGGCCCACTCAGATCCCTATCCTACTTGTGAATTTTGTCTTATGGGCAAGATGGCTGGATCTCTCTTCACCTGGACTTTTAAAAGAGCCACACAGGTTTTAGGATTTGTGCATACCGATATTTGTGGGCCATTTAGTAAAATCGTTCGTGGAGGTTTCGACTACTTCCTCAAATTCACGGATGACCATTCAAGGTATGGTCCTGTTTATCTGATGAAGTATAAGTTTGAATCCATGGAAAAGTTTAAGGAATTCAAAGCTTTAGTAGAAAAGCAAACTGGGCAACATATGAAACTCTTCAGTCAGACAGATGAGGAGAATACATGAGTTCCAAGTTTGATGAATACCTCAGAAAAAATGGCATTGTACTGCAACTCACACCACTAGCGACACCACAGTTAAATGGAGTAGCTGAACGAAAGAATCGTACCTTGTTAAACATGGTTTGATCCATGCTCAACTACATTGACTTACCCATTTCACTTTAGGGTCATGCGCTCCTTACAACAGTACACATTTTAAATAGATGTCCCTCCAAGTCCGTTTCTAAGACTCCATATGAGATAAGGAGAAATAGAAAACCAAATCTCAATCACATAAAGATTTGGGGATGTCCATCTTATGTTAAAATGACAAAAGTGGAAAAAATAGAGGCGATATCCCTGAAAGGACATTTTGTTAGGTACCCCGAGGATTCAATGGAGTACTTCTTCTACTTGCACAATGATCAAAGAATCATTGTAGCCTTACAATCTTACTTTCTAGAAGATGAGTTCATTAAAGAAGGTGGAACAGGTAGAAAGATAGTTCTTGAAGAACACAGCGAGACTTCTTTGGATACATCTTCACAGAAAGTAACAACCGACCAAATTGTAACACATCCACAACCGCGAAGATCTGGTAGGGTACCTCAAGTCCTTGAGAGGTATGACTATCTACTATAGAAGGAACTGGGTCTCTGCACTATCGTAGAGGAAGGCCATGGAGATGATCCTTTTACTTATGATCAAGTGATGGTGGATATGGATGCTGCATGATGGCGCAAAGCTATGCAAGTAAAGATAGATTCGATGCATTTGAACCAAGTTCGGACACTAGTGGCACGACCCGATGGTATTGTACCAATTAGGTACAAATGGATCTACAAGAGAAAAATTGGTGCCGATGGCAAGGTTTATACCTATAAAGCCAGGCTACTGGCGAAAGCGTATAGTTAAAAGGAAGGAATGGACTATCATAAAACCTTTTCGCTAGTAACCATGATCAAATAAATAAGAATTTTATTAGTAATAGCGGCCCACCTAGATTATGAAATATGGCAAATAGATGTCAAAACAGCGTTCCTAATTGGATTCATAGAAAAGGATATCTATATGGAACAACCAAAAGGTTTTACATTCGAGAATGAAATTTATAAGGTGTGCAAGCTTGGAAGATCCATCTATGGACTTAAGCAAGCATCGTAACTGGAATCTACGTTTTGTTGAAACAATCAAAGAATATGACCTTGTTAAAAACAAAGATGAACCATGTGTTAACAAAAAGGTTAGTGGGAGCAAGATATCATTCCTTGTACTATATGTAGATGACATATTGCTAATTGGAAATGATATAGGATTGCTCACCGTTGCAAAGAAATGGCTATCGAGTATATTCTCTATGAAAGATTTGGGATTCCGGTGTGAAGCTGTAGAGGCAGTGACTTTTTCGCTGCTCGGGGTCAGAATTTTTGAAAGGACTCATATAAGGAAGAACATGTAAGTTTTTCTTCCTCTAAATTTGAATACGGAACATCAGAGATGACCACATATTGGGATTTCAATAAATTTCATCTTCCGCTACGTTTTTATTGTTGGGTTGGGTAATCCCCGGGGTATGTTAGAACAGCAGAATTTAAAAATTTACAACTACCCCGAGACAGGATTACATGGCCAGTTTAATCGATCTAATAAAAACGGGAAAAACTAAACTATGCGAAATACCTTTCGCACTATTTCCCTCATTCAAGTTTCTGATCTTATCAACCCAAACAAAATACTCTCTTGACTCGATCAATGAAGAAACCGTTGACCTCCTTCAATCTCTGAGCTCCGTTTTTGTTCCTTGTATCTTCAAGCGATCCAATCATCTCGCCTCTAAGATGTATCCACACCTCCGTATACTTCCCAATGAATATATATATGGTGCTAGACTATATATTTATTTTAGATCTAATCTAAGCTTATATATGAAGGTAGGAATGTATGTGAAAGGTTAATCTCAACACATGAGCAAAACCTTGTCAAGAAATAATAGGTGAGGGGCGAGTTTCTTGAGAAAAATGGAAGATGTAATTTTTCTCTCTTTTTCTTATGTGGTGGACAAAAATTTCACAATAATAATGTGTGTGTGTGTGTGTGTTTGTGTATTTTTCTTAACGTACATATTTATAGAGAGACTCCTAAGTTTAGTTTACTTGGAAGTTAAGATGAAATCAAACCTCCAAGATTTGAATTTCATCTAATCCAAAGTAAACTCTATTGAGGAATTTCCTAAAAATAAGGAACTTAGCTTGCAAGAGTTTTTCTCTCTCTATATACACTAGTACAGAAAAGACCTGTTACAGCGCACATTTTACAGCGGTTTTTGGAAAACCGCTGAACGGAGAGACTTATTACAGCGGTTTATAAGTGAACCGTTATAATGGATATTAACCGGGAACCTATTACAGCGGTTCGATAAAAAACCGCTATTATAGCGCGAACAGAAAAAAAAAAAAAAAAAAATTTTTTTTTAAAGCGGTTCGGGAATGAACCGCTATAATCGGTTTAACCAATTATAGCGGTTCATTCCCGAACCGCTATAACTGGTAGACCGGTTTATACCAGTTATAGCGGTTCGGGAATGAACCGCTATAATTGGTAAACCGGTTATAGCGGTTCGTTCCCGAACCGCTATAACACGTAATTAAAAAAAAAAAAAAATTTCCCTCCCTTTTTTTCCCCCCAAAAACCGAGCTCTCCCCCTCATTTCTCTCTACTATCTCTCACTCTCTACTCTACTCTCTCTCTCTACTCTACTATCTCCCTCACTCTCTACTCTACTCTCTCTCTCTACTCTACTATCTCTCTCACTCTCCACCACCGCCCCCGCCATCGTCTCCACCACCGCCGCCGCCGCCGCCGCCCCATTTGATTTTTCTCTATCTCTCTACTCGATCTCTCTCCCTATACTCTACTCTCTCTCTCTATACTCTCTCTCTCACTCTCAAGCTACCTAAACCGCCCCCGTCCCGTCGCCACCACCACCCGAAACCGCCGCCGCCCGAGCAGCCGCCGCCGCCGCCCCGCCGCCGCCGCGCCGTGACCCACCACTCTCCTCCTCTCTCTTTATAGGTATATATATATATATGTTTATATATGTTATGTTATATATATATATATATTATGTATATATTAAATTTAGGTTATGTGTTAATTTCTTGTTTGTTATATATTAATGTTATGTTAATTCTGATTTTGTGATGTATATAATGTAGGTTATATGTTAATTTGTTAATTATTGTTATATATATCATGTTATGTTAATTGGGGTTTTATAAATTATATAGTGGATTTTTGTTATTATGTTGTAGTTGATTTTTTACTAACTTTGAATGCAAATCTGATTTGTTCTAGGCATCTCATGAGTATGTTCGATATATGTATGTATATCCCTATGTGTCTAGTTTCATATGAATAAAACGGTTCATGAATCGGAGCTTTCCACAATGAGTTATGAATTTTCTCGTGAAGACGCGCACAGCTGTTTTGAAAATTGACAGATTTTTCTCTAACTTTGAATACAAATCTGCTTTTTTCTAGACATTTACTGAGTATGTGAGATATATGTGTGGATAGCCCTATGTGTCTAGTTTCATATGAATAAAACGGTTCATGAATCGGAGCTTTCCACAATGAGTTATGAATTTTCTCGTGAAGACGCGCACAGCTGTTTTGAAAATTGACAGATTTTTCTCTAACTTTGAATACAAATCTGCTTTTTTCTAGACATTTACTGAGTATGTGAGATATATGTGTGGATAGCCCTATGTGTCTAGTTTCATATGAATAAAACGGTTCATGAATCGGAGCTTTCCACAATGAGTTATGAATTTTCTCGTGAAGACGCGCACAGCTGTAATTGACAGATTTTTCTCTAACTTTGAATACAAATCTGCTTTTCTCTAGACATCTACTGAGTATGTAAGATATATGTGTGGATAGCCCTATGTGTCTAGTTTCATATGAAGAAAACGGTTCATGAATCGGAGCTTTCCACAATGAGTTATGAATTTTCTCGTGAAGACGCGCACAGCTGTTTTGAAAATTGACAGATTTTTCTCTAACTTTGAATACAAATCTGCTTTTTTCTAGACATCTACTGAGTATGTGAGATATATGTGTGGATAGCCCTATGTGTCTAGTTTCATAGGAAGAAAACGGTTCATGAATCCGAGCTTTCTACAATTATTTATGAATTTTCTCGTGAAGACGCGCACAGCTTTCTGCACAACCGAGAAGCTCCAAAAACTTTATATCGTGATGCTTTAATTTATTTGTAGTTTTATGTGCTTTTGGATCCAATTGGTGATCAATATTTATAATATGATGCTTTATTTGTAGTTTTTTATGTGATCTATGTGATCCAACTGGTGATCAATATTTGTAGTTGTTCCCCTGGAAATATGATGTTTTATGTGATCCAACTGGTGATCAATATTTTTGTATCGTTTTGTGTTCGTTGTGGGTGAAAGATTAGAGTGTTGGGTTTGTTGTGGTTGAAATTGGTAGTATTTTTTGCGTCGTTTCCCTGTTGAGATTTTAGCGGATCGTAAGATTCGACTTCTGTTGGTTACAACCCACTGAGAAGATTAAGTCGAGAACTTGGTAGAAATATTTGCGTCGTTACTCTGCCGAATTTTTTATAGGTCGATACCGTATACCACCACAGTCACCCTCTCCTCCGCCACTACCACGACGACCACTACCAATGTAAGCTTATCAATATTTGGTTTTGTACTTTTTGATGTGATTTATATGATCCAACTGATTAATGATGTGATTAATGCATATATATTTATTTTCGTTTGTTGTTGAAATATTTGAATTTCACTTATGAAATCTTGTAGATGGATTCTGGAGGTGCTGCAAACCCAAGTGTTGAAAGTGAGATACGGAGAGGTATTACAGCAATGAAGAAAGTAATAAAGGCCAAAAGTAAAGGCATAAAGCTACAAGTTGGTTGGAACGATTATGGTCAACCAGTTGACCCAAATAAATCAACTTTTGTTGGTTACATTGGCGTGATAGCTCGTGACAGGGTCCCTATTACTATCAGTGATTGGCGCAGCGTCCCTGCAGCAATAAAATATGCCATTTGGAATGAAATAGCTGTAAGTTAGTTATTATATATTATGTTTTTAATTGGTAAATGTAGTTTTTTTTTCTCTAAATTAACATTTTTTATATACTTTGTTCTTTGTTTTTTATAGTTGGCCTTTGATATTGACGAAAGTAGACAGAAGTTCGTCTTAGCCGAGGCTGGGAAGCTAGCTCGAAACTACAGGAGCTACTTGACCAGAATCTGGGTAGAGGATGATGATGGGAACATTAATTCAAGCCCACCCGAAAAATATCGTATATCTCAAGAAGATTGGACAAAATTTGTAGAATTACGCCAAAGTGAAGCTTTTCAGGTAATTATTTTAATTTATGGTTTCATTTTAAATTATTTGAAACTATATACATTGACTAATGCCTTGATTATATAATGAACAGCAACTACGTAAGGACAATTCTGAAAGAGCAAAGGACCCTGAATATCCTTACAGGGCATCACGTCTTGGATATGCTCAAGTGGAGTATATTGAGGTACGTAGTTCGTTACAAGTTGTAATTCTAATCAAATTTCCTTACAAATTTTCTAATCAAATCTCCTTAATTACAAATTTTCTAATCAAATTTATTTCCTTACAAATTTTCTTATATAGAAGCATAAAAGAAAGGATGCTGGGTCAGATGTCACAGAGGTGACACGAGCACTAGTGTGGAGGGTTGCACATTCTGACAGCCAGAACAAGATTGATAATGTCAATGTTAAAAGAGTAGTGGAATCAATGGTGAGTTATTTGCAATTTTAGTTATATAGTGTGTTGTATGCTTTTTTAAAAATAATTTTAAAATAACAAATTTTTGTATTTTTTAAATGTATTATTACAGGAAAGCTTATCACAGGAGGGTAGCCACAGTGGACCCGAGAAGACCCGGAATGATATACTGGCTATAGCTCTTAAAAAGAAGGAGCATCCGGGTCGAGTTAGGGGTGTAGGCTTTGGGGTATCCCAAACAGATTACTTTTCGGATTCAAAGCCTTCAAAAAATACGGTGATTGATAACTTGCAAGACACGGTTCAAATGCTCACTCAATCACTATTTGAATTGCGACGCGAGTTTGAGCAGCATAGGGCGTCTGGGTCGTCGCAGCAGCCACATACAGAAGAGGCGGTTTCTTTGAAAGATAGCTGCCCAGAAGTGAAAGACCTTCCTCAGGTAATTAATGAAAAGCATATTGTTTAGTGATAATGTAACTTACAATCCTATATTTCTGTATGATATACAACATTTTCTAATATAATGGTATATATATATATATATGTAGGATGTGGTGCAGTGTCAATTAGCACTTTCTACACCGTGTTATCGTTTGGTGGCAAGAGGAACAATGTACAATCAACCAAAGGATAGAACATTGCATACATGTCCATTAGCCTCCCACCTCGTGAAAGTGTCGATTGACATTGCAATTGAAGATATTGCACCCTTACCAGTCCCTCTCGATGATGAAGGAGTGTTCACAGTATCTGAGGCTGTGGGATACATGGTTGCTTGGCCTAAGAGTCTTGTGATTGTCGGTGATGCATCGGTACGTAATTATTATTAATAGCTAGTCATTATTAAATTATAACAATTGTTTAATGTTAATAAATATACTTTCATTGATAACGCCCACGTTTTGTTTTCTTTTGCTTATAGTCTCTCGGAAAATCCAAAGCATCACTCGGAAAAAGCAAATCAGAGATGACGAAGCACTCACATGTCAAAAATACACCTCTAGTGGCCAACCCTCCTTCTCTAGTGGCCAACCCTCCTGCTCCACCCCCTAATTCACTTGCAATTCTTGAAAGGTTCTTTGGGATGATGGCTGCTGATAACACTATCCGGATAGACATACCCGAGGAAATCTTCAATATCCCCTTTCCAGAATATATTGGGCGGGAGGAGATCGGTGACTTTGTGCATAAAGAACAGATAGGAGCCTCTATCATTACTGCTTACATCAAGTAAGTTTTTAAATATTAATTAAGAAAAAGTAAGCTTTTAATTAAATTATTTTACTGCATTAATTTGAACTATGTTTATTTTTGTTACTCAAATTTATTTTATGCTCAATTGTAGGTGTTTGTGGGTTAATCACGTGGTCCCCGAACAAAAACAAAATAAATTCGGGTTCCTTAGCCCACATTCTATATCTGCGGCAGCAGGAATTACTCCCACGCAGCTTGTTGACAAATCGCAATATATAGCAAATACTATGATAGGTAGTGCACTGGAGGGGAAGTTGTTTCTTGCACCTTACAACTCCGGGTGAGCTACTAAAGACACATTGTTATTTTGTAAAATTTGTTACGTAGGCATAACTAATTTAAAATTTTTCTTTTGAATATGCTGATTAGGGGCCATTGGTTGTTGCTCGTGATTGATCCAATTAAAGAGATCGTTTATTATTTGGATTCTTTGCACGGTAATCCAAATAACCGACATGATATGAAAGATATGATCAATCAGTAAGTTTTATCATTCAATTAAATGTATCCATTATATTATATTTAATATTAAGTTTAAAGTATATATATTATAACTAGACTTCATATATATATATTTGCTTGATATTGACATATTTCCTTGATTTTTGATGTTTTTAACAGCGCTGTCTTGATGTTTCGAGCAAATAAAAACAACCAAAAGATCAAAGCAAAAAACAAGGCCTGTACATGGAGTTGTATACAGGTTAGTTTAATTATATTATTTTAATTATAGTTTCAAGAAATTATTCGTATAAAAGTTATTTGTTCTAATACAATTTTGATTTGAATTTAATTTGTAGTGCCCCATTCAAATAAATGCCATAGATTGTGGGTTCTTCGTCATGAAATTCATGAAAGATATTATTAGACACGGAGAATCTATAATCCCACCGACGGTATGCATAATCCTAATTAATATTAATCAAATTCTAATGTCCCTTTTAAGTTATTAAACATTTTTGTTGGATTTTAATATTTGTCTTGCAGTACTTTGCTGATTGTCAGTACGCCACTTACACTATAGAGCAACTTGATGAAGCACGTTCTGAATTGGCACAATACATTTTTAAATGCGCTTTTGATATGCCGGCGGTGTAAGTTGAAAATTATTGTAAATTTTTATTTGATTTAAAAGCAGTGATTAGTTTATATTGGTTTATTGTAAACTCGTTATTATTTGTAATTATTAGAGATTATTATTTGGTGAATGAAATTAATTTTGGATTTGAATTTGTTGTTTCTGTTGAGCAATTGGTTTGTTTTATGTGTTATTGATGAGTTGAATTTTGAGCTTGTGGGAAGGATATAGCTCTAGCTGAAATTATAACAGAAAAAAATAAAAAAATAAAAAATCACGTTACAGCGGTTCGTTTCTGAACCGCTGTAACAGTGAACACTATTACAGCGGTTCGTTGATGAACCGCTGTAACAGTGAACACTGTTACAGCGGTTCAGAAACGAACCGCTGTAACAGGGTTCACTGTTACAGCGGTTCATCAACGAACCGCTGTAACAGGCTACGGTTTTTACAGTTAATTTTTATTTTTATTTACCTATTACAGCGGTTCGTTATTGAACCGCTGTAATAGGGCTCATTTTACAGCGGTTTTTAACCGCTGTAATAGTAAACATACCAATTACAGCGATACGTATTACAGCGGTTAAAACCGCTGTAATAGTGGAAAAAAAACCGCTGTAACAGACCTCTTCTGTACTAGTGATATTTCCTTGATTCCAACTTGATCAAAACTTGGAGAGGAATTACTCCTATCCCCTTAATTTCGTCCGCCACTCGTCCCCTCTAAGACTTTGGAGTCCAAAATTTTTATCCAACTGGATTTAATTTTTGACTCCTTATTTAATTAAATATTTTAACCATTTAATTAAATATTCCATAATAATTAAAGTCCAACCTTAATTATTGTTACCCAATTATTTCTTTAGTCTTATTTAATTTTTGACTTTCTCTAATAATTAAATAAAATTGTTGGAATCTACTTGTTTCATTAATTAATTAATGTCACTTGATTAATTAAATAGTCTAATTAATTGATCTTCCACCAATTAATTAATATTCCTCTTTAGGCAAGTTTTAGATTTCCTATTTTCACCTCAACTTCCAAAGTTGATTAATCATATCTTTTAAGCAGAAACCTTAGGAGTAAGTGTGTAACCCCTTAAGCTCGTTTATGTTCTAGTAGTAAGTACACTTTCCAAAAGTGTCATTGTACCTTTCTATATTTAGAAAGTACTAGATTAAATCTTCCTTGATTTAATCTGACCATGAATTATCACCAATAATAACATGGTACCTACAAATCGAGGTTACTGTCTAGCAATGGGCCTCGAAGACCTAGACACAAACGATAACAAGATACTCAACCTATCATAACCACTTTCCTCGCATAAGTAAGATCCCTCCATCAAATTTCCTAGATTGGTGTCTCGAGTAATGGCTTAATCGAAACAATTACGACCCAATAACTATGTCTCCTTCATTGCATAATATCGATTCATGCAATCCAAACGAGGAAACACTCTGCCTCTTTGGATTACCATACTTTGACCAAAGATTCCTTGAATCAATTCAATAAGTAAAACATAGGAAATGTCTGATTCGCTAAATCAGTGACGGATCCCATCTTGGTCTCTCATGTACCTCGATACATAATCATACTATATCCAAGATATACCACTTCACGACTCGCAAAGAAATCATGAGATAAGTCAAAGTATAATCGACTATGCTCAATGTAACAAATGGAACCTCAGGTCCATAAGGATTATTCGATCAAGATTACCATATTATGAATTCCCGGCGGGGTTGTTCAGTTCACTCATTATACTAAATGAGAACCCCTAGTGTTCATCTATGCCTATGGAATGAGTCACATTCTCCAAGAATAATGTACACAAGCAAGTCTTTCGGGTCTTTGTCAATATCCCTCATCTTGACAGACCCATTAATGACTTGGAACCTTTTAATAATCACGACCTTTGAGACATATTCCATGATCGTCATTCCTGATGTCCGATGATATCCCATAGTCATGTGTGATTCAAGGGACTTCGTTCTAAGCATATAATAATAATTCAAGAACAAAGAATGCCACAACAAAATTGACTTTATTCATAAGAAATATCTCATAGAATTTATTACACAGAAAGTGGTGCCCAAAATTGGCGCGCTGGGCATCTGCTCTAACATTTATGTCATTTCCCAACAATAAAAACGCAGCGGAATAAAATCCATACGGTGGTCATCTCTGGTTTTTCATATTCAAACCATGAAATAGGATATATTTACTCGTTGAAGTGAAGTGGTTGGAGTACAATCCCCATTTCGCCGAATCTAAGCCTACTTTGATTTTTTTGATCCGAGTAGCAAATTTGTCACTGCCCCTAAATCACCACGCCGGAATCCATAGCAAATTTCTCCTTCTTTCTCCTATGGTGGACTGGGAGGGGGAGAGAGTGAAAGAGAGGTGGGAGATTTTTTACTTGATGGCTAAGTTACACAATGAGAGGTTAGGGTTAATTATTTCCAGCAAGTAGTATTTATACTACATAAGGAAATAAATAAAGCCATAAACACCAAGTCATAGGCATCCATGATGGACGCCCATGTCGAGTATGTACTAGCCCCAGGCTAGTGCACCCACTTGGTGCCAATTTTATAATTTAATTTTATTATATATCCAATAAATAATTAAATAAATAAATAAATAGTTATATTAATTGAATAATTAATTTCTCAAAAAAACTAATTAACTCATTAATATTATTAATTAATTAGGTAATTAGCTCATCCAATGACTCATTAATTATTTAGTAAAATAATGATATCAAGTAGTGAAAAAGCCCTTTAAGTCTAAATCATATTTCACTTTGCAATTCCTTTAAGTACGACTTTTTAGGTTTGTCTAGAAAGGCAATTGGGAGGAAACCAAAGTATATGGGTAACACTTAGCCACTCACGTGGCCCACATCATAACCCAATTGAGAACGAATGAATAAGATCATTCCAAACCTTTCCCGCTGTGAATATCGTATGAATATAAACCCCTTATGCTAATATCCCAGTTAAGTGAGAGTCACGGTTTAGTCAAACTAACAATACTTGACCATGTGCTTAAAACATAATGAGTCGAGGTCACTAAGTGTAGTCTTGTGTCTAACACGAGCAACCCCAATGCTTTGGCCAAAGACTTTTAACCTCACTTATTCATGACGACATAGGATATATGTGTATTCACTTATGAGAGAATAAATTCCATTTGCAAATTAGTTAAGACTGCTACTTGCCTATGAAGCTGCATTTGGAGGTTGACCCCATCGACAGGTGAATTGGGTCTAACTACACTAATGACTAACTGGATATCAAAAGTACATCTTCAACGTGATTTCTCAGGTCTAAGGTTCACGCGTACCTATCACAACTAATCAGTTCTGTTATTTACTGTTATAGAGTGAAACCCATGTGATAGAACCGATGCGAGTCGCGTTCGAACTCACCAGTCTCACTATTATGTCTATGACACAATCTCCCACTAATCCATAGTGTTTGACTGGCACTTCCATGTCGAAGCTTATGCCACAAGAGTCATATCCAGTCTTGATGTCCAGTCAAAACTCTCTATGACTTGTGAACTAGTTTAGACACTAAGTACCGAACTCTTCTAGTTCCCATCTCCCTAACCCATGGGGAGTAGAAGATCCACCTTAATGTCACAGACTCGACGTTGTTTATTAACTTACAAATGCTAATAAGAAAACAATATAAATGCCTTAAATAAATAAAAAAAGTTTAATTACAAAAAATATGCCCTATAATATCTATCCTCTAGGACATCTGAGGGCATAACACCAACAGTTAGGTCAAAGTGCATTAGGTATAGAACTTTACATTTTTTAATTAAATTGTTCTATGGCCATTTTCTCTAGTTCATGGATTCTGGATTCAGGAGCTAGTGCTCATGTACGTTTTGTGGACAAGATCTGGAGCGAAGTAGAAGGTTGGGTCGAGAAGCGGTGCTGATCGAAGTAGGCAGTAGCTACTAGGATTAGATCGACTTCTTTAGTTTTGAATTCTAGACATTACTTTCTTCAAATGATGTTTTAGTTTTACTCGAGGAGCTTAAAAACATTGTTTTTGTTCCTATTTTAGTTAATAATGGTTATACTTTCTGTTTTACTTTTTGAACTGCAACATTTATTATAGTAATGAATTAGTTAGGAGTGTCACTTTAGTTAATAGATTGTATTATTTAAATATTTAAAATTCATATGTAGTAAACACTATGACTTGGAAACGTGGTAGGCTAGAAACTAGTCAAAGACTTAAATGGCATCTTAGACTAGGACATGTCGGAAATCACAAGATCCACAAGATGAAGAAAGATGGCCTCTTTGGCCCATTGGGATTAGATCCCCGTCCAACTTGTGAATCTTGTCTCATGGGAAAGATGAATATATCTCCCTTCACCGGAACTTTTAAAAGAGCCACACAAGTTCTGAATTAATTCACAGCAATGTTTGTGGTGCATTAGGAGAAATGGCTTGTGGAGGCTTCTACTACTTCATCACATTCACTAATGACCAGTGTACGTATGGTATAGTGTATCTGATGAAGCACAAGTATAAATCCTTTGAAAGATTCAAAGAATCCAATGCTCTAGTAAAGAATCAAACTGGGCAACATGTAAGGGCTCTGCGATCAGATTGTGGAGGAGAATCTATGAGTGCTGAATTTGATGAGTTCCTAAGGGAACAAGGCATAGTGGTACAACTTACAACACCAATGACACCACAACTGAATAGGGTGGCTGAATGTAGAAATTGAACACTGTTAGACATGATTCGTTCCATGCTCAGTTTCACTAATTTACCCATATCATTGTGGGGTCATCCGCTCCTTACTACTGCTCACATATTGAACAGATTTACCTACAAGTATGTTCCTATAACTCCACATGAGATGTGGAATAATAGAAAATCAAGTCTTAATCACATAAAGATTTGAGGATACCCTGTTTATGTCAAGAAGACAAAGGTAGAAGAGTTGGAGGCTAGACCCCTAAAGGGACGTTTCTAGGATATCCCAAAGATTCAATGAAATTCTTCTTTTATCTACAGGATGATTAGAGGATCATTGTAGCCCTTCAGGCACACTTTATCGAAGACGAGTTCATTCGAGAAAGTGGAGCAAGTAGAAAGATTATTCTATAAGAAAAAAACAAAACTCCCACAGAGGTATCTATGTAAGAACTAAGAGCTGACCCAATAGAAGCACAACCACAACCATGAAGATCTGGTATGGTACTACATCATCTTGAGAGCTATGACTATGTATTGCAGAGGGAGCTGGGACTCCACACTATAGTAGAGGAAGAGAAGATGATCCATCCACCTATGATCAAGTGATGATGGATGTTGATGCTGGGAGATGGCAAAAGCAATGGAAATACAGATGGATTTTGTTCATTTAAACCAAGCTTGAACTCTGGTAGATTTTGTCCTGAAGGTATAGTACTAATAGGATGTAAATGAATCTATAAGAGAAAAAGTGATGGCAGGGTTAAAACCAATAAGGCAAAAGAATATAGAGAAAGAGAAGCAATTGACTATCAAGAGACCTTTTTTCCAGTAGCTATGATTTCAGGCAAACTCGGGTAAGAAATATTGGATAGCTATGAAGAATATCCTGAAGTACCTAAAGAGGACTGTGGATATGATTCTCATCTATGGCGGTGGAGAACTAAAGGTAGAGGGTTACAATGATTCAGACTTTTAGTCCGATGTAGATGACCAAAATTCAGGGTTTGTATTCAAGGTTAATAGTGGAGCGGTGTCTTGGAAGAGTTCCAAGCAAAGCACAATAACTGATTCCACCACTGAAGCAGAATATGTGGCTCCATCAGAGGCAGCCAAAGAGGTTGTTTGACTAAGAAAGTTTCTTCGAGAACTTCAAGTGGTTTCTAGTGCTGAGCTCCCGTTGCCACTTTACTTTGACAACAATGGAGCAATAGCTTAAGCCAAGGAACCAAAGTCTCACAACAAGTCAAAACACATTAATAGGAGATTTCACATCACTAAAGAGATTGTTGGCAGATGAGAGATAGCAGTGCAGAAAATAGCCTCAGTTAACAATGTTGCTGACACGTTCACCAAACCACTACCACAGGCGGTTCTCGACCGACATCTGGAAATAATGGGTAATAGATACCACAGAAAGTGGTATGGAGTGCCACTGAGAGATTGTTAGGATTATGCCCTCAGATACCATAGAGGATAAAATGTATAGGGTATTCAATTTGTAATTGACTTATTCTTTTTATAATAAAAATGCATTTAAGTTGTTTCACATACGTTTTGTAAGCATTTGTAAGTAGTGTACAACATATTTTTCATGTAAACAATGCAATCTCTCTATTTCTTATGAGATAGGAAAAAATGCACTAGAGAGATTGATCTCAATTACTTAATACATCCGCTAGTAATGAAGAGTCTTACATGGTAAATAAAGACTAAGTATACTTGTACAACCTGAGCTTCGACATGGAAGTGTCAATTGAACACTATGAGATAGTGGGAGTTTATGTTGTAGACATATCAGTATAACTGATGGGTTTAAACTCGACTCGCGCATAGGTTTTCACTCTGTGACTGTCAATGACATAACTGATTATTTGTGATAGGTATAAGTGAACCTACAACCTAAAGTATCAGGTTCAAGATGGACTCGTGATATCAAAATCTGTTACTAGACTAGTTAGATCCAATTCTCCCATTAGTGGGATCGACATTGAAATGCAACTTGATGGGCGAGTGGTAGTATTAACTGATTACTAAGATGAAATTTATTCTCTCATAAGTGAATGAGAAGTTGTCCTATGCGATTATAGATAGTGGAGATCAAAGTCTTTAGGCAAAGCATTCGAGTTGATTGTGCCGGGCATAAAAGCAAAATCAATGATCTAGCATTATTATAATTTATACATATGGTCGAGTTTAATGAGTTTGACATAATAGTGACTCTCACTTGACTGATACACAAGAAAAAAATATTTATACGTATACGGTATTCACAATTGGAAAGGTCTCAGAATGATCCACTCATTCAATTTCGTTTGGGCTATGAAGGGGGCTACGTAACTAGCTAGGTGTTACCTACTTCCTTTGGATTCTACTGATTGATAAACGAGACGAATTTAATGAGCCGCGCTTAATCATTGGCAAAGAATAATAAAAAGAACTTTTCTATTGGGCTATTATTAATTGATTACTCAATAGATGAGATATTAATTAATGGATAAGATTAATTATTAATTAAATTTTTGGAGAAATAAATCGTTGAATTAATTTATCTTATTAATTTAATTGTTTAATTAATTAATTTATTTATTGAATAAAATAAATAACTAAAAAATTAAAACACAAGATCAAACCAGGCCAAGGTAGGCATTCACTTAGGCACTCACATAGGCCAAGTTGGGTGTCCTTATCGATGCCTACCACAAGGTCTTGTATTGTCTTGGTCATCAAGTTATATGTTATAAATACATACCACTTATGATTTTTTGACCTAAGTGATTCATAACTCTCCAAAGCGAGAAAGAAATAATATTTTGCTCCCCTCTCTATAAGATTAACAGTTGCCTATCATAGGGAAAAGGAGAAGATTTTTCTTCCATAAATCTGCGTGATAATTTAGAGATGGCATACATTCGTTGTTCGGATCAGACTTCAAGAAACCAATCAAAGATTCGAGAAGGCTGAATAATCTATGGAGTGGTGTAGATAACTCTCAGTTCGAGTAAAAAAATTCTGAAGATCCGGGATCTCCAACTACTTTGATACGAAGTATAAATTTTAACTCTTTATCGATTTGAATATGAAAATCAAAGATGTCCACATTGAAATTATTTTACATTTCATGCTTCTGGTATGTTTTTATGACGAATCCCAACAAGGTTATGGAAGAGAAAATGATATTTATTTCTTCGGAACAAAATCTGGAATCTGGTAAATCACCTCGAGGGTATGACATCTATCAGATGTAAGGGATCCACAAGAGAAAAATTGATCTGAATGGGTAGGGAAGGCTAATGGCAAAATGGCATAGTCAAAATGGGGGCATTGACTTTGAGAAAGTCCTTTTGAATTAGCCATGATCAAATCCATATGAATCCTGCTTGCCATAACAACATACCTAGATCGTGAAATTTGATAGATGGATGGGAATACCACGTTCCTCAATAGATTCCTCAAGGAGGGAAGCTATACGGAACAACCTAGGGGTTTTATGTATAAAGCCAATTTCATAGGGTCTATAAGTTGAGTACGTCTATTGGTGGACATCGGCAGGCCTCTTGTAGTTGGAATCTTCGTTTTCATGACGTAGTTAAGAACTATCGTACTATCAAGAACAAAGATAGACCTAGTGTCTGCAAGATGATCAGTGGGAGCTAGATATCATTTTGGATTTTATATGTAGACGATGGTCTACTTATAGGAAATGATATGGGCTTATTGACTACGGTCAAGACATAACTCTCTAATAAGCCCACATTTTACACCATTTTATGGCTCGGGTTACTATGTTTTGGATCGTTACCTTGATCACTTTTATCCCAGATTTTATTTTGATTGGTATTTATTATATTTTGTAGGATAGAAGTTGATCTGATCCTCAAAGGCGAAAAAAAAGTCTAATTTGAGCTTGAAGTTGAAAAGAGAAACAAGAGAAGATAGCCGACGAAATTTTTTTGCACAATGTTCATAGAACTATGAAGTTTTTGTCGTGTTAGAGTCTGAATTAGATTGAGATTTCTCCAAAAATTGTAGAGCTTTGTCTTAGCTTCACGTGACAACTTAAATCACATAAATCCGGTGTGTCTAGAGAAAGTTATGTCAAAAACAAGCCAGCTGCCAGTTTAGTGCAGATTTTATACTGTTTTATGCCCGTCGACAAATCATATCTTTAAATCATATCTAACTTGTTGGCAACTTCTTTATCACATATTCTTCAATTTGTTAGATAGAGATACCCTGGATTACACTAAGGCTAGGGGACCGATTGTGCCGATTGTGGAATGCTCTCGAGGCCGTAATCCTAAACCCCGTTCTAAGTCAGAGAGACTGTGAGATGTGGGAGAGTGTCTTGACTGATTGACTCGGCCAATACATACACAAATATCCATGGTTATGAGAGTATGAGATTGAACTACCCAGCAAGGACATCTCATTGGTTCTGTTGAACTTGAAGTCCTTTTGTTTCGTAGTGTGAGATTAGTCCTCTGACCTGAGATGTCATGGCTGGGATGTGCTATTGCACACCATACTTTGATATACACATGCACTCCAGGAGAGTCATACGGTGTTATATGTTATGTATAGTTTGGCAATATGATGGATCAGATGACATTAGATATGGGATCCATCCAGTGTAAAGCTGAATGATCGATAAAAGCCTTTGGTCGAAGCATAGTCTTAGAAGAGGGAATTGTAATCCCTGCTTGGAAGATCGGATCATTAGTGTTTCCAATATAGTCATAGTTTTCAAGGTTATTAGAGTTTCGATCGTCACCAAGCCCTAGACCTTAGACTGGAAAAAAATGGAAGGATTCCACTTACATGAAGATTCTAACTTCGATAGGTTTGCTTTTCATCGTTAACATCTAGAAAGTCATAGCGACATTACTAGACATCGAACCATGACCAATAGGTGCCTTGGATTAATTTGATGAAATTATTTTAGGCCTAATTAATTATTTGGATAATTAATTTAGCATTTGAGATAGGACCTATTACTAGCTTGTTAATGAGCATAAGAGGTCACACATTTAACTTAGTATAGTACCTATTACCTAAGTTAATTTTTTAGGAATTAATGCAGAGATCAGTTAATTGGAATATATTAATTAATTAGGAAAAGGAATAAATTAATTAAGTTGTCTTAATTAATAATAGTCTTATAATATAATATTGGAATATTAAATTGAAAAAGACTAATTAAGTAATTTATTAGCGATCTAATTAATTAATAGGAAAGAGGAAATAAAATAAATATACATATATATAGAGACACACAAATATATATATATAGATTGTAGTGCCCACTGACCAGGGAGACCTTCCTTTCTCGAGCCAGCGCTAAGCGTCAGAACTATACAAGTACTATTGGGAAAAAATTGCATAAAATCAACTAACGTAGTGGAAGAATATATATATTTAAATCCCAGTGGCTCATCTCTATTTCTCGAATTTAAATTGGGTTTCGAATTCAATTACCGTTCTTCACGTATGTTGAATTCTGAACCAGCTTTGCAATCCCTTCTTGAACAGCAAATCCGTCGCTGTTTCTAAATTGTCACGCCGGAGTCAAAAGTGAAAATCTTCTTCTTTTCTCTTGAGGGAGGCGACTAGAGAGAGAGAGGATGGAGTGTTTTGACTTGGAGAGAAAGTTATATGTTCATCACTTGGTTAATTATCTCTAAGTAGTATATTTATACTACAATAAAACAATAACCTAGGCCTAAAAAACTCCCTCATTGGACGCCCACTTCGAGGCTTTTAAAGACTTCGGGCTTTAGGCCTATTATTCTATTTAATTAATTAATTAATAATATTTATCCAATAAATAAATCAATTAAATTCATGTTAATTTTATAATTAAATTCCTTTAAGGAATTAATTATTCATTAACTTAATTAATTAATTAATAAAATCATCTAATGATTAATTAATTAATCACGATATCCAATACCGAAAATTCTCTCAAGTCTTTTTCTATGATTTTCCTTTTGCAATTCCTTTAAGCGCGACTCTTTAGGTTCGTCGCAAAAGGCAATTGGGAGGAAACCAAAAGGATGTGAGTAACATCTAGCCAGTCACGTGGCTCACATCGTATTCCAATTGAGAACGAATGAATATGATCATTCCAAACCATATACGCTGTGAATACCGTACGAGTATAAACCTTTTATTCTTATATCCTAGTCAAGTGAGAGTCATTGTTTTAGTCAAACTCACATGAGTTGATTGTATGCTTAGCTCATAATGAGTCGAAGTCGTTTTATGCTTTGGCCAAAGACTTTTAACCTCACTCATTCATGACTGCATAGGATATTTAGCCCATTCACTTATGAGAGAATAAATCTCATTTTGCTAATCAGTTAACAATGGCATTTGCCCATCAAGTCGCACTTCGAGGTCGATCCCATCAAAGGTTGATTTGGATCTAACTACTCTAATGACACACTTGATGTCAGAAGTACATCTTCAATTCGATTACTCAGGTCTAAGGTTCACGCGTACCTATCACAACTTATTAGTTTCATCATTGACTGTCAGTGAGTGAATACCCATGTGATGAAACCGATGCGAGCCATGTTCGAACATATTAGTCCAACTGATATGTCCATAACATAAGTTCCCACTATCAATCCCATAATGTTCGACTGGCACTTTCTCTGTCGAAACTTATATCATGCAAGTCCTTTTTCTGTATTGATGTTCAGTCAAATACTTTCGTAGACTTGCGAACCCTATTTAGAGAATAAGGATCAAACCCTTCTAGTGCCATTCTTCTTATCCCGTAAGAAGTAGAAGGTTTGCCTTTTTCTCAAGGACTTTCCATTGTTTATTAACACCTTACAAATGCCTATAAGAAAACAACAAGATAATGCTTTATATATAATAAAAAGATATTGTTTGGTTACAAGCCAATGCCCTATAAATCTATCCTCTTTATGATATTTGAGGGTATAAACTCTAACAAGTGCGTCATCTACTGAAACTAAACTTTTACATTCCAATTAAACCAACAATACATCCTTTATTAGTCGTGCATAAGTCTACGGCAACTTTATCAATCAAAGGTCTCCAAGAAAAAACATATACAAACCCAATTATAAATCCCAAAAGAAAATTCCCTCTAATGGCAATGAACCCATGCTTCCTTTACTCCTCATTTCTCCCTTCGTATTCGACGTACTAAGTTTATCTGAAAAGAAAGAAAGAAAGAAGGGTGAGTCTGAATGACCCAGTGAGGTATAAATGGTTTGCTTTACCTTTGATCGTTGAAACAGGATCTGCAATGGAAGATATAACTAAAACAAGCATATGTAGTGGCAAGTACATGAATCAATCAAGATAACAAAAGCTGATGGAACCAAGTGGCATACGGAAGGGTCTAGAAGAGGGGGGTTAAATATACCCTAGAGTCTTTTTTTACTTTAAGAATCTGTATTACTTTGAAGAATTTGAACGCTTGGACAGCTTAGCTCTAGGTCATGCGCTTAAAAAAAGATAACTTAGACTTAGTGATTTCAACAATTACCAAAGTAGGGTAATATTTCAATCGCTTAATCCGGGTTAGCACAGTGGAAATGATTTTATAGCTTAGCGTTCTTTTGAACTTGAATTAGTCGCTTAACTGTTTTGAATGCTTTTTCAAGATATAATATTCAAATGTAAAGTAAAGCAATAAAACAGTATGTAACACAAGATATTGAAAGGTTCACTGGGTGATGTAGTCCCAGCTACGTCCTTCTTTTCCTATGCACTTGGAGGAATTCACTAGATTGATTATCGAAGAGTCACACAGAAACTTCTACAAAATAGATGAAATGGAAGACGATCTTTGAGCTCCTTGATCACACAGACTTTAGATCCAACGAAGATCTTCTTCAACAAACTTCTCTCACACAGAAATGCTGCTTGTAGAATCAATAAATTTTCTCACTCAAATGAAAGATGTTGAGGGTTTTGTCATGGGTTTGTTTGATGTTGGAAAGTTCAAACAACTTGGGATACCTCAATAGAAATTCAGGGTTCTTCTCTGAAAAGGTGTGAGATATCTATGACTGTCTTTGGAATGTATTTTGAAATGCTTGAAGAATTTTGGCTATGGAGTTTGTACGCTTTTCTTTCAAGTAATTTCAGCAAAGTTTTGACCTTTTTCTTGTGTATGTACATGCATATTTTAGGGTTTCCAGAAGGTTACTATTTATAGGATTTCTTGGGATTTGTCTGTTGGACACATGTGAGCGTGTGTAACTTATGCAGTGTGTTAAACAATCCCTATCTGACATTCCTAAAATTTTGCTGGTTCTAATTGGACAGGAGCAGGTTTTGAACTCTTAAACTTGACAGTCTAGTCAAAAGGTGGCTTGGCCACAAGTCATAATGCCTTATCACATTTAATGCACTTGTCAGACATTTACTGCATTTGAATTTATTTCTCGTTGGAAATAAATGTCCGTTGATAATTGCATTTAAGTCCTCCATGACTTGAGAATTTATTTCAGGTGAATCTAATCCTTGATAGCTTGAGTCTTTTGAGCGCTTGATTCAACAACCCTGAAATAGTTCTTTAGCATTTGACAGACGCTAAGAACAAATCTTCATCTTCACTTGACTTCAGATGTTGATCTTCAACTTCATCTCTAATAGACTTACCTAGAATTCTATTAGCGACTCGATATCTAATTCTTAGTCTAAAATCTACAAAGATAAAAATTTCAAGCCTAACAGAATAACTAACATTCAATCACTTTTATAATAGTTCTATGAAAACATAAACTTACATTCTTCTTGGGGTCTAACATAAAATCCTATCTTGTCATCATCAAAACATCTAACATGAAATTTTCTAAAAATTTTCCCCTTTTTGATGATGTGAAGACCTTAACTCTTATAACTCTTTTATAGATTAAGAGTTCAAAGAAAAGCCCACAATAAATATAAGTCATCGTTATAATGTTAGTTATGTTAGCTAATGTTAGATTAGCCTTAACAAGATGTTTCAGCGACAAATCACATTCATTCATATATATAACATTTAAAGAGTACATGATTTATGCTGAGGAAGTAAATATAAACAGTGACATCATAAAGAAAATAAAAGATAAAAATAATGAAATCATTTTCTTTAACACTTCTTTGAAGCCCCTTCTTGATAAATCTCATTCGCTAGATCCATGAGAACACAGTCGATGTCTATCATCGTTGTATGATAGACCTCATTGTACTCCTCACTTTTCCTTTTAGCACTAAGATTTAATTCCATCAACCTTTCCACCCATTCCCTTGGAGGGATCCCGAGCGTTTTGATAAGATCATGGTAAATGTCTTGCATTAGGTGGTTGAAAGGTTTCCAATTGAGAGGTCTTCTCGGCGGTGCCATGTATGGATGAAAACCCATACCTTCTAAAAATTCAACATCAATGTCCAGAATCCTGTGATTGCCTTGATAGTATCTTCGCTTTCGCCTCTTAGTGAGCATCTTATTTTGACTCACTATTTCTTCAAACATGGAGCGCCAGTTTTTGTTGTATGTTTAAGAAAATGGCTCCATCAAGGATTTTCCTTTAGCTTTAGACAGTTGATGCTTTTCTTTCTCATCTTCCCTCCTCTTGGCATCATCAAAAGAGGTCTTGAGATCAGCGATATCCCTTCGCAGTAGCCTAACTTCTTCAACAAGTAGAGTGAGTTGTTCCACAATACTCTGAGCAACCGAATTGGAAGAATTGTGTCGCTCAGTATCTGCTAAAGCGTTCTGGGATAGTTGGCGATTGAACTCTTCGGAAAGGTTAGTGATCAGCGGTGAAATGCTATCCATTATTGCTATAGTGCTCATTGTAGCAGCGTTTGCAATATCACATCTTCTAGTGTCGGAGACTAATCAGATATGTCTATCATCATTGTCGAGCATTTTGGAGCAAGAACCCTCAATGGTGTTGAGCGAGTTTCTAAAATCTCGTCTAAAGTCTCGTGTATTTTGATCACTTTTTGAGTCAAAGTCCAATGAAGAAGAACGCTCAGGAGATGGAATGAGTCCATATGAGCTAGAAATTGTAGCCTTTACTTTTGATTTATCTCGGATAAATGGCTCTTGAGGCTCTTCAGCAATCTCTGCATGTACTTCTTCTATCGCTTGCTCAATAGATTGAGTTGCATTATCAATCTCTGCAACGTGAGCAACAATTGGAATCTCAGCTACTGGAGCGCTAGGGGCAACTTCTATTTGCAAACCAGCGTCTAGATTAGGAGCGACTTCCTCAGTAGGAGTTTGTTCCAATTCTAATTCAACAATCTCCACTTGTGGAGAAGGTTTCTCAACAGCAATGACCCAGAGTAGGCCACTCGCTTCCATCAATTGCCTTGGACTAATTACATTCGCTAGCGGGATATAGAATATAATGTCTTCGTGCTCTTCGGTACTTAGTGAAAAATGCACATCTTCTGGTAGATCGATACCTGAAGTATAAGAGTTGTAATAGTTCAAAATAAATGGCATAAGAGCTTAAGCAGCTTCTTGATCCACTGGCTTGATTATAGAAACAAACTTGGCCACTTGAATGTTCTACTCGCAAAATAAGATGGGGTGTAAGTTGCACCCATGGAAGTCACTAAAACCAAAGTGTTGGTTAAAAGTGAAATACAACGATTGACAGTTCTAGACAATCTCTCATTTTTCATGGTGAAATTCTACAAAATCATCGACAATATGAGCTGGGGCATCGCTTAGTCCCGGGCACCCATCTCCCTTGCTTGTAGAAGCATTTTTGTTTAAGTCGATCTGGAGTCACTGAGGAAGATTCAACTCATAGCCTCCTTGACTTATTTGTCTGAGTTGATCACGGATGTAGTCGGCGATAATAAGGTACGCCATCTATTGGACCCACAAGCGATTCTCGCCTCTGCAATAGAAATTAGGCATATGCTCTACACCTATATTAAATTCCAAAATTGAACAAAAATGGATACCAGATCATCTCATCAATTGTATGAAAATGCAAAACAAAATCCTTTGCCAATCTGGATGTATCCAATATCCAACATTTTCTAAGAGTGTCAGCGAGTTCTCTATCAAGTCTTGTATGAAGTAGCTTCTTGAATCGCTTGTTCTCTTGAACATAACTCTCTGCCCAAACTCTGGCAAGGAATTCTCTAGCTTCATCTCCGATCCAAAATTTGATATAGTTAGAGTGAGCTTGATGCATTACACCTTTTTGTTAGAGTGTATGCCCTCAAATGCCATAAAGAAGATAGATTTATAGGGCATTGACTTGTAACTAAACAATATCTTTTCGTTATATATAAGGCAATATTTTGTTGTTTTCTTATAGGCATTTGTAAGGTGATAATAAACAACGTAAGGTCCTTGATAATAAGGCAAACCTTCTACTTCCTATGGGTTAGGAAGAATGGCACTAGAAGGGTTTGATCCTTATTATCTAAATAAGGTTCGCAAGTCTAAGAGACTATTGACTGGACATCAATACAGGACAAAGACTTGTATGATGTAAGTTTTGACAGAGAAAGTGTCAGTCGAATACTATGGGAATGATAGTGGAAACTTATGTCATAGACATATCAGTTAGATTGATATGTTTGAACACGGCTCGCATCAGTTTCATCACATGGGTATTCACTCACTGACAGTCAATGATGAAGCTGATAAGTTGTGATAGGTACGCATGAACCTTAGACCTGAGGAATCGAGTTGAAAATGTACTTGTGACATCAAGTCTGTTATTAGAGTAGTTAGATCAAATTCACCTTTTGGTGGGATCGACCTCGAAGTGCAACTTGATGGGCAAGTAGCATTGTTAACTGATTAGCAAAATGAGATTTATTCTCTCATAAGTGAATGAGCTAAATATCCTATGCAGTCATGAATGAGTGAGGTTAAAATTCTTTGGCCAAAGCATAAAGAGATACTCATGTTAGACATGAAAGTATACTCAATGACCTCGACTCATTATGAGATATGCATATGGTCAAGTCATGTGAGTTTGACTAAAATCATGACTCTCACTTGACTGGGATATAAGAATAAAAGGTTTATACTGGTATGGTATTAGCAGCGTATAAGGTTTGGAATGATCTGATTCATTCGTTCTCAATTAGGATACGATGTAAGCCACGTGACTGACTAGGTGTTACTCACATCCTTTTGGTTTCCTCCCAATTGCCTTTTAAGACGAACCTAAAGAGTCGCGCTTAAAAGAAGTGCAAAAGGAAAATCATGGAAAAGACTTGAGAGAGTTTCGATATTGGATGTCGTAATTAATTAATTAATTAATCATTGGATGATGTTAATAAATTAATTAATTCCTTAGAGGAATTTAATTATAAAATTAACATGAATTTAATTGATTATTTAATTAATTTATTTATTGGATAAAAAATATTAATTATTTAATTAATTAAAAAGTCAAAATAGGACTAAAGTCCGAAGGCTTAAAAGCCTTAAAGTGGGCATCCAAGTGGACGCCCAGTAGGGCCTTAGTGACCTAGGATATTATTGTCTATTGTAGTATAAATATACTACTAAGTGAAAAAATAACTAAGTGATTATGTCATAACTTTCTCTCCAAGTCAAGACTCTCCAACTTCTCTCTTTCTCTCTAAACGTCTTCCCCAAGAGAAGAAGAAAAAGATTTTTGTTTTTGACTCGGGCGTGGCAATTTAGAGATAGAGACGAATTTGCTTTTCAAGAAGGGATTTCATAGCTGGTTCAGAATTCAACATACACGAAGAATGATAGCTGAATTCGAAACCCAATTTAAATAGGTGAAACAGAGATGAGCCATTTGGGATTTAAATATTTTTTATCTTCCGCTGCGTATTTGTTTTGTGCAATTTTTTCTCAACACATTTCCCTTCCATAAACGTAGCTGCTTCTCGAAATATATGTTGGCATTAGAATGAACAACCTTGGGGAGTGCCAAATAGCCCATCTTATTCAGCTGTGCCTCATCTGGATTCTTTCCCCAGTCGCCCATATGTGGATTTCTTATCTGGACATGAGTTCGGCGAAATGGATAATTACGTTCCCTGCTCTTGCCGACTTTTTGAAAACGTTTGTTCTCAAACTCTACCAAATCCTCTTGTAGAATTTCCAAAAATTCCAAGCGAGATTGATTTCTTTCATTGTAATGACTCCGTTGCTTGCAAGGGTTTCAAAAATAATTGACTTCTCAGCGTCTGAAAGAGATGGATTGTGGAGCGTGGTTTGAAAATTGAGCTTCATATCAATCAATTGCCTAAGAGTCTTTTCTCTGCAGGCATAATAATACTCCAAATCTTCAGTGTAGCCTCGGGGAAAGAAGTTGACCGCTTGAGGAGGAGGACCAGTTGGTGTGGGGATGATTTCAGCCACTTCTGTCGACCGCTCAACATTTGTAGTCGCTTCCTTAATTGGCAAGATTTCAGCATCTGGAAGGACTACGTCTAACTCTTTTGCGATTTCGACCACCGTTGATAAATCAATGTCCAACTCTATGCTTGCCTCCTGAGGAATCTCTTCGAATATTTTAGTCGCTTGATTTTTTGAAGTTGAAGGTTCTATATCCTCAGGCTCCAAAACTTCTTCATCAGGATACTGAAAACGAGCAAGCTTCTCAAAAGGAGTAGCAGCTTCAAGCTTTGGAATAGATTCAGGAATAGCTTTAGAAGGAAGAGGGGGAGGAACACTCGCTGGTTTTTCAAGTGTTGGCTCGGCGTGAGCGCTTGTTGATCCTATTGGAGTGGACCAAGGAGTGTGCTTCCGAGCAAGCGGCACTTCCACTTCTTCTACTTCTTCTTTCGTCTCGGGTGAAATGGTAGTCGCTGGTGGGGGAGAAGGGGTTTGCTCTAGGGGAGGGGAAGGAGATTTTTTCTTCTTCGCTTTCTTTTGCTTCTTAGCTGGTTGGGATTGTTCAGCGACTTTGATAGCAACCTTTCTCTTGGGTCTCTTAACAACAACTTCGACTGGTTATTCTGATGAGGAAGAGATCGCTTGATCTTCATCATCACCATGGACTTGACCCTTCACCTTCAGCGAGGCCTTCAGCTAGGAGACGCTCACGCTCCTCTTTGGGAACTGCTGCACCACCGCTACGCTTGAGGTGTAGCAATTCTCCAACCACTTTCTTTCCATAGATTTTTGCAGCGGGCTCTTTGGATCCCTTGGAGGTAACGAATCCACAAGCGCTAATTAAAAAAATTCATAAGGTTTGGGATTGAAGGACTCTTACATCGCTGCTTTAACGCGATTGAAAATATAGGAAGCCCAATTTACCTACAACTTGGTCAACACTGCTATCATCATTTTAAACTGAATTAAAAACACTTTATCGAATGAACCCTTTCTGCACTTTATCATCCTAGCACAGATATCCGCCCAAATGACACACTCGCCCTTCATGTCATTCTTCTTGAAGTTTGATTTATAATCATCTTCAGTTGTATCACGACGAATAGCTTCCCATACCTTTGTAGATGCACTCATACCCACATCTTTGACTTCACATCCCTCCGAAGGCAGTTACAGAAGATCGGCAATGACTTTGGCAGTAAGAACAAAAGGTGTTTCAAGAGAGGGAAAGGAGTAGGTAATAGAGTTTCCATCGGCAGAAATGACAGCATTTTTGAAAAAGTGTTTAACTTCATCCTCATGCAGAAGAGAATGAGAGGTCAGAAGGTTTTTCAGACCGAATTCATCAATGAGAGCCAGAATATCGCCCATCCAAAAGATTTGGTTTCCGAATAGGTAATCCCAGTTAAGAAGGAAACCTGGATTGTAACCCATTGGTTTCTTGGTGGTTTTTCCGGCAGTAGAAGATGACTTTGGTGGCGCCATAGAAGAGTTTGAAGAACTTTGCCTTATAAAGAGGATGAACTTTTACAGCAATAGATTTTGGAATTGATAAAGTTTTTTTTGTAAAAATTCAAGGGGTTAAAATAATGGGAAAAAGTAACTCCTTACTAGCTTAGATAAGTGCCACGTATAACGGCAGTAAATATGGAAATGAAATTCATTGAATCTTGGCCATTAAATAATAAAGACAGACGTAAATGGGGAGTAAACTTAGGTCAACTGCTGTGAAATATAAAATTTGGAGTCCGCGATTACTTTTAAAAAATGTTTGAGATTTTGAAAATGTTCAGAATGGGATGCACGTGCTTGTTAGTACACTGACATGTACCCAGACACATTCATTTACTGAACCGCTTATTTTTAAATAGGAATTATTAACCATCAGTTTGATTTGATAGGAGCGCGGGGACAATTGCCAAATCTTATCTTTTTGGACTTAGCCACATGCTACCTTTTAGCGATGAAAACAATGCATGATTTTCAGAGAAAGTAACTTAGCGTTTAAGTGAGAATATTCTTAACGCTGAAGACTATTAATAAAATTCAATTTCTTTTGATCTATAAAAGATATTTTTACTTAATGTTATTAGAGATTGATTTTGTCATACCTAAAAGATAAACGCTAATGATCAATGCACAGAATTTTGAAAATTATTTTTGATCATAGATGCTTATTAGTTGATATAAGTACAATTTTAAAGTTCCCCCTAAAATTGATAACTCATTTCAATTTGAAAAATGCTTTAGACAAAATAATAAAGTGGATTCCTCCTAAATTATATGGCTATGAATGGTATGATGATTTATGATTAAGTGTTAATATCATTCATAACTAATTCACTTCTCAAAGTGAGAAAACGTTGTTCGTTGAGCGCTTTGGTGAAGATATCTTCCAATTGTTTGTCAGTCCCAATGAAATGCATGGAGATATCTTTCTTTTGAACATGGTCACGCAAGAAATGGTAATGAATGTCAATGTGTTTAGTTCTAGAATGAAGGACTGGGTTTTGGGTCATAGCTAAAGCGCTTTGATTATCACAATTGATTGGGGTAGGACCTAAGATAGTTCCATAATCTCTAAGTTGTTACCTCATCCAAAGGATTTGTGCACAACAGCTTCCAGTGACGACATACTCTACCTCAGCGGTAGAAGTCGCTATGGATTGTTGTTTTTTACTATAACATGAAACTAGTCTGTCAACTACAAATTGACATGTACCACTAGTACTTTTTCTATCTATTTTACATCATGAAAAATCTGCGTCTGAATAACCAATGAGTTCAAAAGGAGAGTCTCTTGGATACCACAAGCCCACATTTTGTGTGCCTTTTAGGTATTTAAGGATCTTCTTGGTAGCAATCACGTGTGTTTATTTTGGATCAGTTTGAAAGCGTGCACATATGCATACCAAAAATATAATATCAGGTCTACTAGCGGTAAGATAAAGAAGTGATCCAATGATACCTCTATAGTTAGTGATATCAATCTTCTTCTCACTTTCACCTTTATCTAACGTAAGCGTTTGGTTCATTCGAATTTTTGAAGATGATGCATTTTTCATACCAAATTTCTTAATCATATCTCTTTTAGATTTATCTTAGTTTATAAATTTGCCATTAGGGAGTTTTTTAACTTGCAACCCTAAGAAGAAAGTTAATTCACCCATCATGCTCATTTCAAATTGATCTTACATCATTTTCGAAAACTTCTCACACAATTGCTTATTAGTAGATCCGAATATAATATCATCAACATAAATTTAGACTAAGAGAATATCTTCATTATGGGTAATTTAAATAACGTTGTATGAATGTTGCATTTTGAAAAGCCTTTACCAATAAGGAAGATGGAAAGAGTGTCATATCATGCTCTTGGTGCTTGTTCGAGGCTATAAAGTGTCTTATCCAATTTGTAGACAGTATTTTTGCCATGGTTGTTGATGAATCCAGGGGGTGGCTCCACGTATAATTCTTCTTGGAGTTTACCATTCAGGAAAGCACTCTTCACGTCCATTTGATACACTGTGAACGTATTGAATGCGGCAAACGCTAGGAACATCCGAATCGCTTCTAGACGGGCTACTGGGCATAATTTTCATCAAAATCAATACCCTCTTCTTGGCAATAATCTTGAGCGACTAGTGTGGCTTTGTTTCTCATAAAAATGCCATCTTCATCTATCTTGTTCCTAAAAACCCATCTAGTCCCAATAACTCCTTGGTGAGTTGGTCATGGTACTAGCGTCCAAACCTTAATTCTCTCAAATTGGTTAAGATCCTCTTGCATCACTTCTACCCAACTTGAATCACTGAGCGCTTCATCCACTTTCTTTGGTTCCATTTGAGATAGGAAACTTGCGAACATGACCTCATTGATTGTAGCGGCCCTTGTTCTAACAGGTGCTCCAATATCTTCAATAAGTAGCTCTGGTGGATGATCTCTAAGCCATTTACGCTCTGGTTGGAACGGGTTGAGAGACTCTTGATTATCATTCGCTTGACCCTCATTTATCTCATGTGCAGTCACTATGTCATTCACGGTTCCAATTTACTCTTGATGGTCATTCTCTTTATGATCGCCATCTTTTCTAACAATATCATCATTAGTAACCTCATGAGTAACCTTAGGATTGGGCACAAAGATCTCGTCATCCTCATCATTATCCCTATCATCACCAAGATTGATTTGTGAAGCTTGTTGGGCAAGATCTTCAATTCCTACATCATAAATATTAACCTTACTCGGTTCTTGGTTAGTATCATTAAACACACCATGGATGGATTCTTCAACCTTCGATTTGATCTTATTTAGGATGCAAAAACTATTTTCATTTTTGGCGTAGCCTAGAAAGATTTCCTCATCAGCTTTAGGATCAAATGTCCTTAGATTTTAGGATTCATTATTATGAATGAAACATTTTGAACCAAATACATGAAGATACAAAATGTTTGGCTTACGCCCCTTCCACAGTTCATATGGAGTCTTATCATGTTGCTCGTTGATCATACACCAGTTTTGAGTGTAGCAAGCGGTATTGATTGCTTCGGCCCAAAACCTTTGAGGCAGCTTGGACTCTGCTAACATCGTCCTAGCAGCTTCTTTATGCATTTTGTTCTGTCGCTCAGCGACTCCATTATGTTGAGGTGTTCTAGGAGCAGAATGCTCATAAAGTATTCCAATATATGTACAAAACTTCTCAACAATATGGTTAGTAAATTCAGTATCTCTATCGCTTCTAATTCTTGTCACCTTTAAATCTTTCGAGGTTTGTATTTGACAAATTAGTGATGTGAGCTTGACACTAGTTTCATCTTTTATCGCTAAAAATTCTACCCATGTATAGCGAGAGAAATCATCAACTATTACTAGCGAGTACTTTTTACCACTAACACTCATGATTTGAATGGGACCAAACAAATCTAAATGCAATAGTTCAAGAATTCTAGAAGTAGATAGATTAGGTTTCTTCTTAAAAGATGATTTGACTTGTTTACCCATTTGGCATGCATCACATAAGCGATTTTCCTGAAAGAAACCCTTAGGTGATCCCTCTACTAGATTTAGCGATATTAACTGAGAGATTGCCTTAAAGTTGAGGTGATTCATTTTTCTATGCCATAACTAACCTAATTCATTTTGACTTTTAGCAACAAAGCATGTGGAGTTGTTATCTATTGTTGAATCCCAATCCACTGAGTACACATTGTTTGTTCGTTTTCCTTTTAATTTAGTAGGCTTAGTCTTAGCAATAGTTGCTTGAGAATTTGACTTGCCTTTATCACAGAATTGACTAATGCTTAACAAATTATTCTTAAGATGCTCAACATAATATACATCATTTATCATGATGTTCCCCCTATGCATGATACCTTTGGTTATACCTTTGGAGTTATCACCGAATATAACTTGAGGACCGTTGGTTGTATGATAGTTGACCAAGAGATCCTTTGAGCCAGCCATGTGCCTTGACAACCCACTATCAATGTACCAAACTAAAGTATCGGTGTTGGCTTTAGGTACCTGCATTTAAAGGGCAGCTCTAATTCTTCTTAGGTACCGATTTTGTCTTGTGTCTTTCGACGTTAGTGACTTTAGTTTGAATTAAAACTTTCGAAACCCATATTTGCCTTGTCTTCATTACGGGAGGACTGGCCTTTTCGGGTTTCGATTTGTGTTGTGTGTGCTTTTTAGGTGTATAGTAATATCCTCGATTATAATAGTAATCCTGGTCGTAATCGTAATCATAATCACCATAGTATCGATAATATGATCTAGATCTTTGAGGATATTGGCGCTGGTATTTCCTTGGCATTGGTTTAGGAGTCGCTTTTGGCGATTGATGCTTAGCGTTTGATCCACTTGTAGATGGTTTATCCTTAGCCTTTTGAGCGTTTAGATGAACCTTCTTTTGTGAATCATTCACTTTTGTTTTCTCCTTGTTACATGAGTTGGTATTGACCTTCTCTTTTGGCCTCTTACCATTTTCCTTGGGTTCATTCAACGTTTGATGTTTGAACTCTTCTCAACAAAGAATACACTTTTTCCTTTGTTGGTTGCCGTAACTTTAGACGTTTTTTATTTTTAACCAAATTTATCACAACCTAGACCGGTCTTTTCACCAAAAAATTCTGGTTACCTCAATCACATTATCTAGCTTCCTTGAGGCTTTCGACAATGATGCAACAAGCTGCTCTGATTTGGCAAGTTTAGCGATCAATTCAGCTTCTTTCTTGACTATTATATCAATATCACTTTTCAATTGGGTGATTTCACTCTCAAGCGATTGATTCTTCTCAATGCATTGTTGCTGAACTTGCAACTCTGCCTTGAGCATCATTCTAGCACTTGTGAGCGATGAAATGATATCAAAGTGATTTTGATATAACTTGGTGGCATCTTGACAATCTTTATAATACTCATTTACTTTGCCAAGAAATTCATCATAGGAAAGAGGATGAGATAATTCAGTGTTTACATTAGATAGCGAGTCATCAGACGCTTCTTCATTTCTCGCCATGAGACAAATTAACGCTGAGTCGCTTGATGGCTCATCATCACTGCTTTCATTTGATGATTCCAAGTCCTCTTCAGGTGTGGAGAATGGTTCAGATTCCACAAGCAAACCTTGTTGGCGAAAGTTGCTCCTTAATTGGTTTCTATCCACATAGTCTTTGTCTTGTGGGCTTAAACACATTTGTATAAGGGCAATTTACCAGGTAGTGCCCTAGTTTCCTGCATTTATAACAAAGGTTAGTTTTTATTTTCTGTTCAGTTGATAATCTTTTGGAAACTACTGGTGCTGAGAGATTCTGAGTAGGAGACGGAGGAGCTTGGCATGGAATTGGTTCTATTGGTTGAAGTGCAGAATACACTAGACTGAGCCACTAGTCCAAAGGGAGGGGTTCCAAATGAAGTTTATCCAATAGGATTTCTCTTTTCATGTCTTAGAAATTTCTTGAATTTCTTGACCAATAAATTCATCTACTTTTCCTCATTGGATTCTTTCGATTTCACCTCACTAATTGCTTTACCCTTACTTTTGGTAGTAGCGATTAAGGCTTCTGATTCAGTCGACGTGTCGCTGACTTCACCCAATTTGAACTCAAATGCCTTTAAATCTGAAAACACATGTTCTGGAGTTAGAGTCTCCAGTATCTGTGATTCTCTCATGGTAACAGTCTTAATCAAATACTTTCTTGGAAGACTCCTGAATATCTTGTTGACCATTTTCTTCTTGGTCAATTCCTTGTCCAATGATGCTAACTATGTGATGAGCAAAGTGAACCTTGCGTCCAAGTGATCTAGCGTCTCATTGGGCTGTATTTTGAAATGCTCCAATCTTTGCATGGCTATGGAGAGCTTGTTCTGCTTCATTTGTGCTGGGCCTTCACACACGATAGCCAACTTATCACATATCTCTTTTGAAGTCTTACATTTCCTGATCTTGTTGTACAATGCATCATTATCTCCTAACGCTGAGTAGAGAGCACTTAGTCCAACATTATCTACATTCGCTCTTTTTTGATCTTCTGGCATCCATTCCACAATAGGTTTCTCGACATAATCTGGAGTTGCTTCAGTTGCTCCAGGGGCTCAAGTTACAACTTTCAGGATCTGAATGGGGTCATCTGTAATTACATCACACGTCTCATTATCACAAGAATATAAATATGCAAATGCTCTAAGTTTCCAAGAATCATAGTTTGGCTCAACCAGCTTAGGCATCTTGTTAAAGCCATGAAATGAGATTAAAAAAAATAAAACGACTAAGTTTAGAGAAATGGATCTAAACAAGCAATTACGCTTGGAAACACTTAGGTTTCTACTTCAACTACTCTGATACTACTTGATAGTCCCAAGTGGCATACCAAAGGGTCTAGAAGGGGGGGTTGAATAGACCCTGTAGTCTTTTTTAACTTTAAAAATTTCGTATTACTTTGAAGAATTTGAACGCTTGAAAAGCTTAGCGCTAGGCTAGGCGCTTAAGAAAAGATAACTTAGACTTAGTGATTTCAACATTTACCAAAGTAAAGTAATGTTTCAATCACTTAATCAGAGTTAGCACAGCAGAAATGATTTTATAACTTAGTGTTCTTTTGAACTTGAATTTGTCGCTTAACTGTTTTGAATGCTTTTTTAAGATATAATATGCAAATGTAAAGTACAACAATAAAACAGTATGTAACATAAGATATTGTAAGGTTCACTAGGTGATGTAATCCCAGCTACGTCCTTCTTCTCCTATGCACTTGGAGGAATTCACTAGATTGATTATCGAAGAGTCACACAGAGACTTCTACAAAATAGATGAAAGGAAAGACGATCTTTGAGCTCCTTCATCACACAAACTTCAGCTCCAATGAAGATCTTCTTCAACAAGCTTCTCTCACACGGAAATACTGCTTGTAAAATCAACAAACTTTCTCACTCAGATGAAAGATGTTGAGGGTTTTGTCACGGGTTTGTTTAATGTTGGAAAATTCAAACAACTTGGGATATCTCAATAGGAATTTAGGGTTCTTCTCTGAAGAGGGTTTGAGATATCGTAGGCCTGTCCATCGGTTCGGTTATGTTGAAAACCGAACCGAAAATTCGGTTAACCGAGAATTTAGTTTACCGAAAATGCAAACCGAAAACCGAACCGAAAAGTTCGATTCGGTTTTCAGTTAACCGAAATTTGCTTCAAAATTAAAAAAACATTTTTTGCTAAAAATATTTCGGTTTTCGGTTATAACCGAAAAAACCAAAATTCGGTTTTTCGGTTACAACCGAAAAAAAACCGAAATTTTAACAACCAGGAAGGCAGGAACTAATGTGTTAGGCCTAATGTATATTGCTTAATTCTAAGCTTGACTCAGGAACTAATGTATTAGGCCTAATGTATATTGCTTAATTCTAAGCTTGACTCCACGCCATTCGGTTAAAATGGGATAAACTACTAGATATCATTATCTAAGCTTGAACTTTTAAGCAATATATATTAGTTTGGAATTGTAATATGATCCACCGGATACATGGACTTTCATTGACTTTATATATATATATATATATATATATATATAAAGTATTAAGAACAATTAAATTCTTTAACATTAAAATAAATGGCAATCCACAATCAAAAGGAACGAAACGATACATGATCAATTCCATCAAATCCAAAATCCATCAAATCCATCGAAACATAATTCCATCAAATCCAAAATCAAAATGAACAAGTCAAGGGCCGACAATACATAATTTCATCAAATTCAAATAAGAATGAACAAATTAAAATCACTACGAGTCATTAGTCAATCAAACAGTCAACATAAATAAAATCGAAACATGATTCACTCCTAAAACACCAAACAGTCGAACACCAAGTGCAAGCCGGCATGACTTCTTCAATTCTTTATAAATAGGCGATCACTGCAAAAATACAAAAATTAGTATTACAAACAACAATGCAACACAAAAATCATTTGAAATAACACATAAAAAAATTTTAAAAATAAAACTATCTTACCACTCGTGAAATTTTCACAAGCCAATGATGTTTGACTCCACGCCAATGGTTGAGCTCATATCTATAAGCATTAAAATTTAAACATATTATAAGAACAATATGCTTAAAAACATGAAATTGAAACATATTTAAGCATACCTTGTTCAAGTATTTTAAGAGACTCAAAACACTCCTCAATGGGAGGCACTGGAGAATGGCGAAGCCAATCCTGACTACAAATTAGAGCTTGCGCCATTTTCTCCGTCAATGAAGATCTAAAATCATCAATAATGCGCCCTCCAGTGCTAAAAACAGACTCTGAAGCAACAGTCGATATAGGCATGGCAAGCAAATCACGAGCTACTCTAGATAAAATAGGAAATCTAGGGCCATGCACTCTCCACCAATCAAGAAGAACAAATCCAAAAGCTTCAACCTCCATCGTTTCTTGCAAACACGTATCTAGCTCTGATTCTTTTGAATTTCCACTCTTTGATCTCAACTGTTGTATTTTCAGTCGTTTAGCCTTTATAAATTTGTTTTCGCAGTCAAAGTCGGACTCACTTGTCATTGAGGACACACTTGAAGAAGAATGTGATGAAGTTGGAGTTGCAGGAGAATACATGTTCTTGTACTCCTCATATAGTTCATAAAGAGCATTTGTTGCAAGGTTCCCCATTTCCTCTCCTCGCTCATCGTCATACATGCTCCTCAAAAGAAGATCCACATACTGGAATTTTTTACGGGGGTCAAGTATAACACTAACATATAACATTATGTTCATTTTGCCTCCACTTAGACTTCCCCAATATTTATCGAACTTCAGCCTCATTCTTTTTGCCATTTCTTTTAACTCCACATCATCACAATCTAACCACCCTTTTAAGAGATCGTCCATATCACTTATTTCATCCATGAAATTGTGATAAGAGGTGTTTTTACGTGTTTTTAAGACCGTAATTCTTATGATTTGGATTCACTTATTGCTTAAATCATGTCACATTTGCATTTAATAGGTGTGTTAAGTGAATACAGGTAATAAATGAGAATACATGAAGAAAAGGGAAGCAAAACGATGTACAAAACAAGTTCAAGCATGTTTTTCAACACCTAGGCGGTTTATGCATCTCCTACCACATTCGAGCGATAATTCCGTACATTTCGAGACCGACTTAGACAAAGTTTCCCTCTACAAAGTTTTAGATGTATGTCTTAGCTTCAAATGGGAACTTGAAACATCTAAATCGGAGGTCTATAGAGATAATTTTGAAGGAAATACGATTGCTGCGCCGAACAGAGAAGTACATGTGCCAGGATACGCCCCAACGCCCTCCTAGTCATGCCTAGGCATGGATAGTCCGAATGTTACTCCTTTTCAGCCTAAATTACAGAATTATATGATGGGTAAGAATCACTTTTGGCCATTATTCAGCACATGTGTTGAGGGGTTGTCATAAGTGTGTTTCTTGGTGGATTTACTTTATGGGTGCCAAATCAGAAACAACCTCCATATTGAAACGTAATTTATGTATACTTAGCGACTGAATTGGACAAAATGTCCTTCTGGAAACTTGTAGATCTATGTTTTATCTGAACATGGGGACTTGAATCATCCAATTTGGAGATTTGTGGAGAGTTTTATGAGGTAAATACTAAGACTGCGCTGGAAAGCAAGAAAATGGCAGCATGCATGTGTTTTGTTGAAGTTTTCACATGGTTATGCTTGGTGGAATTCTTAAGGGCCGAAAGTTTAGCATTTTTTAGCTGGTTTGAATCTTAAAAGCCAAACTTTAAGCATCACCTTAGGTGGAATTCTCATTGGGGAACTTTAATGGGAATTCTTAATGCATACTTTAGTTGAATTTTGGCTATAAAAGGAGGGGGAACCCATACTCTTCATCATTCACTATCAATTTCAGATTCTTAGAGGAGAGGGGGGCAGCCCCTAATCAGATTTCTCCACCATTCATCACCATTCTTCATCACTCTTGGAGGGGAAAACAAGAGGAAGGAAAAGAGCTTGGAGATTGAAGGCTCAACTTCAAGATCCATAAGTATTCACTTTTGAGGGAGTTTTTATAGCTTTTCATTTCAATTATGTCTATGAACATGTGCATTAATTCATTTATGTTTTTCATATTATCCATTATGAACTAAATTCATAAGACTAGGGCCATGTAAGGCCAAATTGTGATATATGCTTATAATAGATGATTGTTGAGGTTGTTCTTATATTGTTATGTGATGTGAATTTGTGTTTTTGCCTATCTTGCATATACTTGATCACTATATGTTAGAATCTTATGCCTAGGTTAATATTTCGGGAGAAAATTGACTTAGGGTGCAAGAAATTCACATCATGACCCGTAACTAATGAGGAATTGCCCTAGACATAGGTAAAGATTCCCGGGTGCAGTTGTTCGATTCAAATCGAGTGAACTCTAGTACGTTAATGCATGTTTAGTGGTTAGATTTCCAGATAGGAATATTTGGGAAATCACGATCTAAGCATAGGAGTTTATACGCGAGACATCGGTTATTCTCTACCCTCGGAGTTCTCACCATAACAATATAAGCGTAATCCTTCAACTAGAATCTTTATAAGTATAATTGATCAATTTGAACCTAGCATGTGCCTTAGTCTCCCTTTATACTTTGTGTAAAATCAATTGTGTAATCTTGTTCTTATTATATGCATTTTACCTATAATTTACTTTAATTATATTTGTTCTTTTTTTCGTTAAAATCATAAACTAAAATTCAAATCTCCGTGGTTCGACAAACCGGACTTTTAGTCCACTTATTACTACACACGACTAGTGCACTTGCTATCATAGCACGTTGGCTTTTAGCGTGTCAAGTTTTTGGCGCCGTTGTCGGGGACTTGTTTAATTTTAGTTTTTAATTTTATTGCAAGTTTTATGTATTTATTTTTTGTCTATTTTTTTTGTCGCACGATTACCTCGCAATGGCTAGCAATTTTCCAGATATGACCCTTCCGGAGAATCAAGTATGGCTGCAAAACATCATTCAATTTGCAAAGGATAGCAATTTCCCAGATATGACACTACCAGAGAATCAATTATGGTTGCAAAGCGTCGTTGAAGCATGTTATGCACAAGGGTTCTTTCCACAACATTACCAAGAAAGAATTCCTATGTTGGAGGAACAACGTGATAACTCAATTGGAGAGCTCCGCCTTACGATGAAGGACGCATTGCGGGAAATGAAGGAGATGAATCATCAACTCAAGCAACTAACGAGCGACTTATCTGAGAAAGTACCATGGGCATTGCTTGGTACCACTGAGATAGATCAAAAGGAGGAATGCAACACCGTGACATTGAATGAAAGGAAGTTGAAAAATTCGAAAGCAAATTCCTCCAATGATGAGCATTTGACTCCTATCCTTTCTAAGGTTGTTGACATTCCTTTACCATCTCCCCTAACCACAAGTGAATCAGTATTTGATGCCGATGATGGTAAGTTGTCCTTTAGTGTAGGAGATGACATGGTTATTTGTGATAGCTATGAGGTTTTTGAGCATCCACTTGATTTTGATTTGTATTTACACATTGATGCTTTTGGTCCTTTTAGTGTTGAGCACTTTCAGGAAAAACGAACCAATCATCTTCTACATCCCTACATCATGGACTCCGCATATGTCAAAGTGATGGGTGAAGAAAGTTCACACCATCACCCAACGCACGGGGAAGAAAGAGTAATTGAGGTGTTGAGGGACCATACAAAAATTCGGGAGTGGAGGATTGCTTGGTCCCAACCTATGGTATGTAGCACAAATGATGGGCCAACCTTCACTACCAATGGCCATAAGTTGAAGCGATACCCGAGAGTGAATTGGAGAATGAACAAGGCATTCATTCGGAAACTGCCTTAAAATAACTCGGTAAAGTCAAGCTAATGACTTTAAAAGAGCGCTTCTTGGGAGGCAACCCTAGTTTGTAAGTTTTGTTTTCTTTTTCCTTTCGTTTTTGTTTTGTTTAGTTTGTTTCTTTTTGTTGTATTCAAGCATGCACTTTTGGCATGTATGTTTTCTTATGCTTGATGGTTTGAAAAGTTGAAGTGTTAGATATGATGCACATTTGGACCCCATGTTTAGAGATGCTTATTTTACTCGAGAGGAGGAGAAGCTTTGTAAGGATGCATTGGAAGTTTAAGGATGTTTTTCAACATTCTTGGGTGTAAGTGTTCTTGTACCGTTGTGTATGCTTGTCATAACAACATTAGGGACAATGTTGGATTTAAGTTTGGGGGTAGAAGAGTACTTATTTTGAACTTTGATGATGCAATCCTAATTTGTAGCTTGAGTTTGGGGGAAAGTTGTTTGCTATCATATTTCTATGGTTCATTGTTAAGAAAATCAAGTATTAAAAAAAATAAAAAATTTAGTCCTTCCAATTGATGCACTGAAATTGATTGACTTGGAAAAATGGCATGATCTCTTGAAATAATTTGAATTTAATGGAATATATATCTTTGAAATTGCTCGTGGAGACCTTAGACTAGAATTGATTCTTTAGATGATTCACAATGCACTTAAATCGAAGGTAGAGGAGTTGAGAGGATAACCATCTTGAGACACTTAAGGAATTATTCCCAGAAATATTAACTTAGATTTCTCATAAAGTTATAAGTTGAGTAGTAATTTTATATGCTAACAATGAATTGAAAAGGTTGAATTTTGGTATGACCAAAAGTGGTCAGGCTAATACGTACCGGAGGTGAAAAGTTTCATACCTATATACTGTACTATTATGCTAATTTGAGCTATGCTCAAGCCAAAAGAAGTGAATTGTTTAAAAGATCTAGTTTTATTTCGTGGCCTTTGATACTCGAGTGATTAAATCCTTAGAAGTGTCTCTACACTTAATGCCCCAAAACTATCTAGTTTGGGAGTCATTGATCTAAAACTTGTTATATGGGTGTCATAGAAAGCCTAATGGAATAAAACATTGCACATGATCTAGCCTTAATGAAGTTTAATGGAAATTCCATATGAATTGAATGTTGAATATTTGAGATAAGGAAATTTAAATGGCTATGAGATTATCTATAATTATTGTGCCTTGTGTTTGATCAAAAGTTGATAGATATGGGATTAATGTCCAAAATTTGGTAAGGATGCCTCTCGACTATAATACACTAGATTTATTATTCACTACACCCTAGGGAGTCGTTTCAAGTATTGGTGTCACATGAGCAAAAGTAGTTGATATGTATATATATATTTGTGAACTTTAAAAGGTTGATTTTATGCCATTCATTCTTGTTGATCATATTGAGATGTGTTGATTCGGTTGGGATTGAAAATTTGCTAGATTTTGTGGGTATATCGTATGCAAACCCTCACGAGATTATAACTCGTCCTTTGAGGTAACTCAAAGGTTTAAAGGCTTGTTGCACCCGCTAAGTGCAATCGTTTACTCCACGAAAGTGAGTTAGTTAGTTGTTTTGTTTTCTCCCATTGAATGATGTTGGTCTTGCCTCATAGCTCTTATTGCTCGAGGTCGAGCAATTGATAAGTTTGGGGGTGTTGATAAGAGGTGTTTTTACGTGTTTTTAAGACCGTAATTCTTATGATTTGGATTCACTTATTGCTTAAATCATGTCACATTTGCATTTAATAGGTGTGTTAAGTGAATACAGGTAATAAATGAGAATACATGAAGAAAAGGGAAGCAAAACGATGTACAAAACAAGTTCAAGCATGTTTTTCAACACCTAGGCGGTTTATGCATCTCCTACCACATTCGAGCGATAATTCCGTACATTTCGAGACCGACTTAGACAAAGTTTCCTTCTACAAAGTTTTAGATGTATGTCTTAGCTTCAAATGGGAACTTGAAACATCTAAATCGGAGGTCTATAGAGATAATTGTGAAGGAAATACGATTGCTGCGCCGAACAGAGAAGTACATGTGCCAGGATACGCCCCAACGCCCTCCTAGTCATGCCTAGGCATGGATAGTCCGAATGTTACTCCTTTTCAGCCTAAATTACAGAATTATACGATGGGTAAGAATCACTTTTGGCCATTATTCAGCACATGTGTTGAGGGGTTGTCATAAGTGTGTTTCTTGGTGGATTTACTTTATGGGTGCCAAATCAGAAACAACCTCCATATTGAAACGTAATTTATGTATACTTAGCGACTGAATTGGACACAATGTCCTTCTGGAAAGCTGTAGATCTATGTTTTATCTGAACATGGGGACTTGAATCATCCAATTTGGAGATTTGTGGAGAATTGTATGAGGAAAATACTAAGACTGCGCTGGAAAGCAAGAAAATGGCAGCATGCATGTGTTTTGTTGAAGTTTTCACATGGTTATGCTTGGTGGAATTCTTAAGGGCCGAAAGTTTAGCATTTTTTAGCTGGTTTGAATCTTAAAAGCCAAACTTTAAGCATCACCTTAGGTGGAATTCTCATTGGGGAACTTTAATGGGAATTCTTAATACATACTTTAGTGGAATTTTGGCTATAAAAGGAGGGGGAACCCATACTCTTCATCATTCACTATCAATTTCAGATTCTTAGAGGAGAGGGGGGCAGCCCCTAATCTGATTTCTCCACCATTCATCACCATTCTTCATCACTCTTAGAGGGGAAAACTAGAGGAAGGAAAAGAGCTTGGAGATTGAAGGCTCAACTTCAAGATCCATCTTTATTCACTTTTGAGGGAGTTTTTATAGCTTTTCATTTCAATTATGTCTATGAACATGTGTATTAATTCATTTATGTTTTTCATATTATCCATTATGAACTAAATTCATAAGACTAGGGCCATGTAAGGCCAAATTGTGATATATGCTTATAATAGATGATTGTTGAGGTTGTTCTTATATTGTTATGTGATGTGAATTTGTGTTTTTGCCTATCTTGCATATACTTGATCACTATATGTTAGAATTTTATGTCTAGGTTAATATTTAGGGAGAAAATTGACTTAGGGTGCAAGAAATTCACATCATGACCCGTAACTAATGAGGAATTGCCCTAGACATAGGTAAAGATTCCCGGGTGAAGTTGTTCGATTCAAATCGATTGAACTCTAGTACGTTAATGCATGTTTAGTGGTTAGATTTCCGGATAGGAATATTTGGGAAATCACAATCTAAGCATAGGAGTTTATACGCGAGACATCGGTTATTCTCTACCCTCGGAGTTCTCACCATAACAATATAAGCGTAATCCTTCAACTAGAATCTTTATAAGTATAATTGATCAATTTGAACCTAGCATGTGCCTTAGTCTCCCTTTATACTTTGTGTAAAATCAATTGTGTAATCTTGTTCTTATTGTATGCATTTTACCTATAATTTACTTTAATTATATTTGTTCTTTTTTTCGTTAAAATCATAAACTAAAATTCAAGTCTCCGTGGTTCGACAAACCGGACTTTTAGTCCACTTATTACTACACACGACTAGTGCACTTGCTATCATAGCACGTTGGCTTTTAGCGTGTCAAGTTTTTGGCGCCGTTGCCGGGGACTTGTTTAATTTTAGTTTTTGATTTTATTGCAAGTTTTATGTATTTATTTTTTGTCTATTTTTTTTGTCGCACGATTACCTCGTAATGGCTAGCAATTTTCGAGATATGACCCTTCCGGAGAATCAAATATGGCTACAAAACATCATTCAATTTGCAAAGGATAGCAATTTCCCGGATATGACACTACCAGAGAATCAATTATGGTTGCAAAGCGTCGTTGAAGCATGTTATGCACAAGGGTTCTTTCCACAACATTACCAAGAAAGAATTCCTATGTTGGAGGAACAACGTGATAACTCCAATGGAGAGCTCCGCCTTACGATGAAGGACGCATTGCGGGAAATGAAGGAGATGAATCATCAACTCAAGCAACTAACGAGCGACATATCTGAGAAAGTACCATGGGCATTGCTTGGTACCACTGAGATAGATCAAAAGCAGGAATGCAACACCGTGACATTGAATGAAAGGAAGTTGAAAAATTCGAAAGCAAATTCCTCCAATGATGAGCATTTTACTCCTATCCTTTCTAAGGTTGTTGACATTCCTTTACCATCTCCCCTAACCACAAGTGAATCAGTATTTGATGCCGATGATGGTAAGTTGTCCTTTAGTGTAGGAGATGACATGGTTATTTGTGATAGCTATGAGGTTTTTGAGCATCCACTTGATTTTGATTTGTATTTACACATTGATGCTTTTGATCCTTTTAGTGTTGAGCACTTTCAGGAAAAACGAACCAATCATCTTCTACATCCCTACATCATGGACTCCGCATATGTCAAAGTGATGGGTGAAGAAAGTTCACACCATCACCCAACACACGGGGAAGAAAGAGTAATTGAGGTGCTGAGGGACCATACAAAAATTCGGGAGTGGATGATTGCTTGGTCCCAACCTATGGTATGTAGCACAAATGATGGGCCAACCTTCACTACCAATGGCCATAAGTTGAAGCGATACCCGAGAGTGAATTGGAGAATGAACAAGGCATTCATTCGGAAACTGCCTTAAAATAACTCGGTAAAGTCAAGCTAATGACTTTAAAAGAGCGCTTCTTGGGAGGCAACCCAAGTTTGTAAGTTTTGTTTTCTTTTTCCTTTCATTTTTGTTTTGTTTAGTTTGTTTCTTTTTGTTGTATTCAAGCATGCACTTTTGGCATGTATGTTTTCTTATGCTTGATGGTTTGAAAAGTTGAAGTGTTAGATATGATGCACATTTGGACCCCATGTTTAGAGATGCTTATTTTACTCAAGAGGAGGAGAAGCTTTGTAAGGATGCATTGGAAGTTTAAGGATGTTTTTCAACATTCTTGGGTGTAAGTGTTCTTGTACCGTTGTGTATGCTTGTCATAACAACATTAGGGACAATGTTGGATTTAAGTTTGGGGGTAGAAGAGTCCTTATTTTGAACTTTGATGATGCAATCCTAATTTGTAGCTTGAGTTTGGGGGAAAGTTGTTTGCTATCATATTTCTATGCTTCTTTGTTAAGAAAATCAAGTATTAAAAAAAAATAAAAAATTTAGTCCTTCCAATTGATGCACTGAAATTGATTGACTTGGAAAAATGGCATGATCTCTTGAAATAATTTGAATTTAATGGAATATATATCTTTGAAATTGCTCGTGGAGACCTTAGACTAGAATTGATTCTTTAGATGATTCACAATGCACTTAAATCGAAGGTAGAGGAGTTGAGAGGATAACCATCTTGAGACACTTAAGGAATTATTCCTAGAAATATTAACTTAGATTTCTCATAAAGTTATAAGTTGAGTAGTAATTTTATATGCTAACAATGAATTGAAAAGGTTGAATTTTGGTATGACCAAAAGTGGTCAGGCTAATACGTACCGGAGGTGAAAAGTTTCATACCTATATACTGTACTATTATGCTAATTTGAGCTATGCTCAAGCCAAAAGAAGTGAATTGTTTAAAAGATCTAGTTTTATTTCGTGGCCTTTGATACTCGAGTGATTAAATCCTTAGAAGTGTCTCTACACTTAATGCCCCAAAACTATCTAGTTTGGGAGTCATTGATCTAAAACTTGTTATATGGGTGTCATAGAAAGCCTAATGGAATAAAACATTGCACATGATCTAGCCTTAATGAAGTTTAATGGAAATTCCATATGAATTGAATGTTGAATATTTGAGATAAGGAAATTTAAATGGCTATGAGATTATCTATAATTATTGTGCCTTGTGTTTGATCAAAAGTTGATAGATATGGGATTAATGTCCAAAATTTGGTAAGGATGCCTCTCGACTATAATACCCTAGATTTATTATTCACTACACCCTAGGGAGTCGTTTCAAGTATTGGTGTCACATGAGCAAAAGTAGTTGATATGTATATATATATTTGTGAACTTTAAAAGGTTGATTTTATGCCATTCATTCTTGTTGATCATATTGAGATGTGTTGATTCGGTTGGGATTGAAAATTTGCTAGATTTTGTGGGTACATCGTATGCAAACCCTCACGAGACTATAACTCGTCCTTTGAGGTAACTCAAAGGTTTAAAGGCTTGTTGCACCCGCTAAGTGCAATCGTTTACTCCACGAAAGTGAGTTAGTTAGTTGCTTTGTTTTCTCCCATTGAATGATGTTGGTCTTGCCTCATAGCTCTTATTGCTCGAGGTCGAGCAATTGATAAGTTTGGGGGTGTTGATAAGAGGTGTTTTTACGTGTTTTTAAGACCGTAATTCTTATGATTTGGATTCACTTATTGCTTAAATCATGTCACATTTGCATTTAATAGGTGTGTTAAGTGAATACAGGTAATAAATGAGAATACATGAAGAAAAGGGAAGCAAAACGATGTACAAAACAAGTTCAAGCATGTTTTTCAACACCTAGGCGGTTTATGCATCTCCTACCACATTCGAGTGATAATTCCGTACATTTCGAGACCGACTTAGACAAAGTTTTTTTCTACAAAGTTTTAGATGTATGTCTTAGCTTCAAATGGGAACTTGAAACATCTAAATCGGAGGTCTATAGAGATAATTGTGAAGGAAATACGATTGCTGCGCCGAACAGAGAAGTACATGTGCCAGGATACGCCCCAACGCCCTCCTAGTCATGCCTAGGCATGGATAGTCCGAATGTTACTCCTTTTTAGCCTAAATTCCAGAATTATATGATTGGTAAGAATCACTTTATGGGTTGTCATAAGTGTGTTTCTTGGTGGATTTACTTTATGGGTGCCAAATCAGAAACAACCTCCATATTGAAACGTAATTTATGTATACTTAGAGACTGAATTGGACAAAATGTCCTTATGGAAAGTTGTAGATCTATGTTTTATCTGAACATGGGGACTTGACTCATCCAATTTGGAGATTTGTGGAGAATTGTATGAGGAAAATACTAAGACTGCGCTGGAAAGCAAGAAAATGGCAGCATGCATGTGTTTTGTTGAAGTTTTCACATGGTTATGCTTGGTGGAATTCTTAAGGGCCGAAAGTTTAGCATTTTTTAGCTGGTTGGAATCTTAAAAGCCAAACTTTAAGCATCACCTTAGGTGGAATTCTCATTGGGGAACTTTAATGGGAATTCTTAATGCATACTTTAGTGGAATTTTGGCTATAAAAGGAGGGGGAACCCATACTCTTCATCATTCACTATCAATTTCAGATTCTTAGAGGAGAGGGGGGCGGCCCCTAATCTGATTTCTCCACCATTCATCACCATTCTTCATCACTCTTGGAGGGGAAAACTAGAGGAAGGAAAAGAGCTTGGAGATTGAAAGCTCAACTTCAAGATCCATCATTATTCACTTTTGAGGGAGTTTTTATAGCTTTTCATTTCAATTATGTCTATGAACATGTGTATTAATTCATTTATGTTTTTCATATTATCCATTATGAACTAAATTCATAAGACTAGGGCCATGTAAGGCCAAATTGTGATATATGCTTATAATAGATGATTGTGGAGGTTGTTCTTATATTGTTATGTGATGTGAATTTGTGTTTTTGCCTATCTTGCATATACTTGATCACTATATGTTAGAATCTTATGCCTAGGTTAATATTTCGGGAGAAAATTGACTTAGGGTGCAAGAAATTGACATCATGACCCGTAACTAATGAGGAATTGCCCTAGACATAGGTAAAGATTCCCGGGTGAAGTTGTTCGATTCAAATCGAGTGAACTCTAGTACGTTAATGCATGTTTAGTGGTTAGATTTCCGGATACAAATATTTGGGAAATCACGATCTAAGCATAGGAGTTTATACGCGAGACATCGGTTATTCTCTACCCTCGGAGTTCTCACCATAACAATATAAGCGTAATCCTTCAACTAGAATCTTTATAAGTATAATTGATCAATTTGAACCTAGCATGTGCCTTACTCTCCCTTTATACTTTGTGTAAAATCAATTGTGTAATCTTGTTCTTATTGTATGCATTTTACCTATAATTTACTTTAATTATATTTGTTCTTTTTTTCGTTAAAGTCATAAACTAAAATTCAAGTCTCCGTGGTTCGACAAACCGGACTTTTAGTCCACTTATTACTACACACGACTAGTGCACTTGCTATCATAGCACGTTGGCTTTTAGCGTGTCAAATTGCTAGATGTCACATAAGAAGTACCGGATATTCGAAGAGTGAGGGTATAGAAGTTTCGCAGTACTTTCACCAAATGTTCGACGACGGACCAATCATGTCCCGTAGGAAAACCTATAGTTCCATAGGTCCCGATAGCCCTAAAATCAGAACGAAGGTCAGAATCAGACATCTCATATCTATCGAATACATCTCGAAAAATGATTGCAGTTTCTAGCATCAAGAAAGTAGAATTCCATCTAGTTGCGACATCAAGACACAATGATTCTTACTTTCCACTTTTTCTTCAAGAACAAAACCATTGAACTTTTTCACTCTAACAGGTGATTGTCTGACATACCTTACAACAGCACGAACACGCTCAACCGATTGATTAACCTCTCTTAATCCATCTCTCACAACAAGATTTATAATATGAGCAACACATCTCATATGCAAATATTTTCCACCCAATATAGCGGTCCCCCAATTGACAAATCGTCTTCTCAAGTAACTCACAGCAGTGTCATTAGCAGAAGCATTATCCACCGTAATTGCAAAAATTTTGTTAATTCCCCAATCAAGTAAACATTTCTCGATCAAATTCCTCAATCCTTCTTTTTCCTCAATCCTTCTTTTTCCACGGAACAAAACGGCATTTCATCGACAACTAACATGTGAGCTACAGCTTCTCTAAGAGATTCATGGTCAACTTTCCGACTCGACGTCACCTCTCTGTCCCCCGTTCCACTTTGACAATAACTTAGAATTGTATTATCTCCAACATTAAGATTATTAGGATTTTTTCTACAACCTTTCAAATGACTATGCAATGTAGAAGTTCCATTTTTTGTCGTACTAGCCCCATACGATTTATCACAATGTTTACATTTAGCTTTACGCTTACCTTCATTGTCAAAGTAGACAATAAAGTCCTTACATACGCCGGATCTTTTCTCCATTGATTTTCTAGGTGGCGGGTCATTGTTTAATTCCTCTTCCTCTTGAATATCCGAAAGATGATCTAATCCAATATTTTCTTCTTGAGGCGCTTCAGGCGGCGTTGAAGTAGGAATTGATGGAGATGGAGTGTCCAATGGGGAACTCGAATTAGCTCTTTCACTTTCCATGTCTTTCTGAAAAATTTAAATAATTTACATCACTTAACACTTATAGTCATATATCATTATGGAAGACATACAAATTGTAAAACACACAATAATCTTATTACATCACGTAACACTTATCACTACTACAAAAAAGACTTATTACAGCGGTTTTTTTTTACCAATTACAGCGGTTTTAACCGCTGTAATAGGTTCCGCTGTAATTGGTTCAGGCCAATTACAGCGGTTAAAAACCGCTGTAATAGAAACCTATTACAGCGGTTATTTTAATAACCGCTGTAATAGGTATACCCTATTACAGCGGTTATACAAATAACCGCTATTAAAAAAAAAAAAATTTTTCCGGGCCCTATTACAACGGTTTTTCCAAAACCGCTGTAATAGGCCCCGGAAAAATAAAAAAAAAAAATTTGACCGTGTCGAAATGATACGAAATTCGCACGGTCATAGAGAAACGGCATTCCGAAGAAAACGCAAGGCTTGTCCTTGCGCTCTCGTGATTTTAGCCATTTGAGATCGCTAAAGGCCTCAAATTTGCGTTTTATTACAAAAATACCCTATTTTCGTAATAGAACGGAAATTTGAGGCCTTAAACGATCTCAAATGGCTAAAATTCCGAGATCGCATGACATTGTCATGTGTTTTTTTTAGAATACCGTTTCACTATGACTGTACGAATTTCGAGTCATTTCAATAACGCAAAATTTCAACCGAGAAATATATTCGTAAATACACAAATATACATACACCCATCAACATATACACAAATATACATACACCCATCCACACATACACAAATATACATACACCCATCAACATATACACAAATATACACACACCCATCAACATATACACAAACATACATACACCCATCAACATATACACAAACATACATACACCCATCAACATATACCCAAACATACATACACTCATCAACATATACCGGTAAGTGGTTGTGATGTCAAGCTTTCGGGGGGGGGGGATCGAGAGAGAGAGAGACCGAGAATAGAGAGAGAGAGAAGCTGAAATGGGTTTTAAATTTTGAGAGTGGGAGAGAGAAGCGGGAAGATAAAAATATTTCAAATTTTTTCGTACATGGCCTATTACAGCGGTTTTTTGAAAAACCCCTGTAACAGGTTTAATTTTTTTTTTTTTTGTAGCTGCCTTTTACAGCGGTTCAGTAGTGAACAGCTGTAATAGGCCTGACACCTATTACAGCGGTTCATGAAACAACCGCTGTAATAGGTGCCGCATATTACCTATTACAGCGGTTCTTTCATGAACCGCTGTAATAGCCCCCTCCGTTCAGCGGTTTTTTGAAAAACCGCTGTAATTGGGGCGCTGTAATAGGCTGTTTTTGTAGTAGTGTATAGTCATATATCATTATGAAAAACATACAAATTAACAATATATCCAACAAGATTATCCATTTAGTAAACATTTCAATTTATCACACAATTTATAATACAATTTATCACACAATTTATCCAATAAATCTGCCCATTGATGGTTCCCCTACAATTTATCACACAATTTGTCACACAATTTATCCAATAAATCTGCCCATTCATGGTTCCCCTTCAATTTATCACACAATTTATCATACAAGAACAAAATCCCCTTCATTTATCACACAATTTGATAAATTGATAAATTAGGGTTGGGAAATTACAAAGGGGACAAGGGGTTATGGAATCTTACCTGCGGCGTCGGAGTCGGAGTCGGACAGCGGCTGGAATCGGTGGCGACTGGAGACGGGCAGAGAGTGAGCGAGCTGTGACTTTGTGAGAGATGGGAAGAGAGATGTGAGAGACGGGCAGAGAGTGAGAGTTGTGAGGGGCTGAATTCTGAAATGTGTGGTATTAGTGGGGGGTTGAAATGTAATATACTAATATTATATTATTACATATATTATATAATAAAATATATTAAAAAAGATTTAAAAATAATTCGGTTTTCGGTTCGGTTCGGTTAACCGAACTGTAAAACCGAAACCGAACCGAAAACCGAATTTTCCAAAAAAAAAAAACGAACTGAAATTTTCGGTTCGAACCGAATTTTCGGTTTTCGGTCCGGTTCGGGCGGTTAACCGAATTTCCGGTTTTTTTGGACACCCCTAGAGATATGTATGACTGTCTTTGGAATGTATTGTGAAAAGCTTGAAGGATTTTGGCTATGGAGTTTGTAAGCTTTTCTTTCAAGTAATTTCAGCAAAGTTTTGACCTTTTTCTTGCGTATGTACATGATATTTTAGGGTTTGATGAAACGTACTATTTATATGGTATATAGGGATTTGTCTGTTGGACACATGTGAGAGCGTGTAACTATTGCAGCGCATTAAACAATCCCTTTCTGACATTCCTGAAATTCTGCTGGTTCCGATTGGGCAGAAGCAAATTTTGAACTCTGAAATCTGACAATCTAGTCAAAAGGTGGCTTGTCCACAAATCATAATGCCTTATCACATTAAATGCACTTATCAGGCATTTAATGCATTTGAATTTATTTTCTGTTGGAAGTAAATGCCCGTTGATGATTGCATTTAAGTCCTCCATGACTTGAGAATTTATTTCAGGTGAATGTGATCCTTGATCACTTGAGTCCATTGAGCGCTTGATTCAGCAACCAGGAAACAGTCCTTTAGCGTTTGACAAATGCTAAGAACAAATCTTCATCTTTACTTGACTTCAGACGCTGATCTTCAACTTCATCTCTAATAAACTCACCTAGAATTCTATTAGCGATTCGGTATCTAATTCTTAGTCTAAAATCTACAAAGATAAAAATTCCAAGCCTAATAGAATAACAAACATTCAAACGCTTATATAATAGTTCTATGAAAACATAAACTTACATTCTTTTTGGGGTCTAACATAAAATTCTATCTTGTCATCATAAAAACATCTAACATGAAATTTCCTAATAGAAGGACAAATAATCGAGTATCAAAACAAAGTAAGCACGTGGAAAACAACTCGTGTACTTCAAAACTCATGTCAAATGATTGTGTTCGGTCTCCCCTCTGTCCAGTACTAGTGGAAGACTTCACACCTTTTAAACAATACTAATAAGAGGCATTTTTACATGTTTTTAGGACCGTGATGCTTATGCGTTGGATTCAATTATTGCCTAAATTAAGCTACATTTGTGTTTAATCGGGGTTTTAAGGTGATTTCAGGTGATAAACGAGAGTACACGAAGAAAAGAGCAAAAGACGGTGTATCAAACGAAATCAAGATGAGATGCTTCGTATGCCGGCACCTAGGCACCACATTACTTGCGCCTAGGTGCCAAAAGATGAAGAGAAGCAGCAAGTGCACGCAGACCCGTGCCTAGGCGCAGACTCACCCACGCCCAAGCGCCGTACCTTCCGTGCCCGAGCACCAGATTCTCCACGCCTGGGCGCCGACCGACTTTTTCGCCAAGAAATTCTTGCCACATAGGCAGCGCCTAGGCGCTGATCCACCCGCTGTAGCCGTTTTTTGGAAGCTATAAAGCGAAATTTTCAGCTCATTTCAAGGGTTTGATTTTCGGGGATTCTGGAGCATTGCCTTGGAATTGAACAACATTTCACGTACCTTGAGATCAAGAAGGAAGATTAGCTTGGAGATTGAAGATTCAACTTGAAGATCAATCATCATTCATCATTTAGGGAGTTTTAATAGCTTTTCATTTTCATTTATGTCCATGAATATGTATATGAATCCATTTATGTCTTTTATGCTATCAATTATGAGCTAAACTTGTAAGACTAAGGCCATGCAAGACCAAATTGTGATTTATGTTTATAATAGAGGATTGTTGAAGTTATTCTTATGTTGTTATGTGGTGTGAATTTGTGTTTTTGCTTGTCTTGCATATGCTTGATCACCATATGTTAGAATCTTATGCCTAGATGAATATTTCAAGAGAAAATTGACTTAGGGTGCACGAAATTCACACCATAACCCTCACCCAATGAAAATTGCCCTAGACATAGGTAAAGATTCCCGGGTGAAGTTGTTAGATCCAAATCGAGTGAGCTCTAGTGCGTTAATGCATGTTTAGTGGTTAGATTTCTGGGTAGATATTCTTTGGAAACCGTCATTCAAGCATAGGAGTTTAGCGTGAGACATCGGTTATTCTCTACTCTAGGAGCTTTCACCATAGCAACATAAGCGTAATCCTTCAACGAGAGCCTTTATGCATGTGGCTTAGTCTCCCTTTATATTTGGTTTTAAATCCTTCGTGTGTCCTCGTTCTTATTTTCCATGTCTTACCTTCAATTTACCTTTATTTTAGTTGTTCTTTTTCGTTAGCAAATCATAAACTAGAATTCAAGTCTCTGTGGTTCAACAACCCAAACTTTTCGTCTACTTTTATTACTATCACGACTAGTGCACTTGCTACTACACACGTTAGCAATTAGCGTGCCATGTTTTTGGCGCCGTTGTCGAGGACTTGTTTATTTTAGTTTTTGATTTTCGTTTACATTTTCATAATTCTTAGTTTGTTGTTTAATTCTTGCTTTTCTTTTATTTTCGTATTAGTCTAATTTCATTCCTTGTGTTTAATTGATAGGTTTGGTTTATGGTGCATAACCCGCTCCTATAATGAGCCCCTATACGATTTGGAGCCCGAGATAGAGCGTGTTCTTTGGGCTAGTAGACGAGCTTGGGAAATGGCCTAAAATTTCAATCCGAGCCCGAATATGAACTTTCCCAATATGAATCTCCCAAAAAATAGGGAATTGTTACAAAATCTATTGCAAGCTATGCAATCGGCACCTCCCCCACCTCCTCCATCGGTTTGTGGTAATCAACCTCCCTGGGTACGCACTACACCGGGACCCGTCATCTTTTCAGACTTTGTTATGCCACACTTCCACATTCCTTCTCATATGTTCAAGATGGTTCAAGTGGAGCAGTTTTATGGTGACTCGAGAGACTCACCTCATGACCATTTAGATCACTTCGAGAAGCTGATCTCTACTATGAAATTCAACCCATGAGATCTTGATGGCCTCCGTGTTATTTCATTTCTCCTTGAAGGATGAGGCGACTCTTTGGTACAAGTCATTGCCCCCACAATCAATTGGAACAAGGGATGATCTAGTAGAGGCGTTTCTCAACAAATTCTTCACTCCATCAAGAATCAATGAGCTTACAAGTGAGATCAAAGGGTTCAAACAGACAAGGAATGAGTCCTTAGTATCTACATGGGAAAAGTACAAGGGTATGCTTCAAAAGTGCCCCGATCACAATTATACACGAAACGAGCAAGTACAACACTTCTATAATAGAGTCCGATCTCGGATTCGACACTGACTTAATGCGGGACCGACGGTGACTTTTTAGGCCTTGATAGTAGGTCCGTGTGGATTAAACTCGAGTAAATGGCTAGGGAGGATGAACTTTATCACAAAGACGATAATGAGCTTCCTCCACCAAATCGAAGGGTTGCTTGTGTTCAAGAATTAGAGGAAGTGTTTTCCCCAGAACCGGAGGTTGGAGATGTAAATTTTGTTGGGAACCATAACCGACACCGGTTGAACTTTCACGTGCCCGAAAACTTCAAAAAAAGACGCAGCCCCGCAAAAAATGCACAACCGGGCATTTAACAACCCCCAAGGCCTCCTTTCAACAACCCACCTCCGAGGCAAGGAAATCTCATTGTACAAGAACAAGGTCAAATTCAAGTACGACCTCTCACGATTGACGAGCGACTTGATGATCATATAAAGAAATTGGATACGTTGATCAATGAACTCCGTAATCTGATGAAGGATATGTTCATGGAGATGAAGGATATGAGGATACAAATGTGTCAAATATCCTCCGCAGTAAGTGGGAGAGCCATGGGGACTCTACCAAGTGACACGAAAAAGAACTAAAAAGAACAATGCGGTGCCATTGCTTTGAGAAGTGGGAAACATTTGGATAGTGATCCTGTTCGCATATCGATGCCCAAGCGCCCCTCAGATGGTGCCCAGGCGCCGATGACATCCAGCCCTGACTATTTGCTATGCACGTCTGCATCTAGGCGTGATCATGACAGTGCCCAGGCGCCGAACACACCCACGCAGGATGATTTGATTCGTAGTACCGCGCCCGAACACGTAGTTCCTCACGCCCAAGCGCTGTCATCATCGTGCCCAGTCATGACATCTGGCACCCAGGCACTGCCTCCTGTTTCTTCCGGTCTTACTTTCTTGACTCCAATGCCTCTTCCTCCCATCGAGATCAGTCTTCCCTTCGCAAATGCACAGAAAAAGAAAAAGAAGGAGATGGATCCAAGTTTCCTTCATATTTTATCTGTTCTTCGTGAGATGAGGATAAATATTCCTTTCATGGACTCTATCTTGAAAATGCCAAACTATGTTATGTTCTTCAAGGATATTCTATCCAACAAGCAAAAGTGGGAGGAAAATGAAACGGTTTGTCTAATCGAGTAGTGCTCTGCCGTCTTATTCAACAAATGGCCTCGCAAGCTCAAGGACCCGGGGAGTCTTACCATACCATGCACTATTGGCCATCTTACTTTTGAAACGATTCGGGAGCGAGTATCAATCTTCTTCCCTACTCTATCTTCAAGAAGCTCGGCCTCTGGAAGCCCAAATCCACATCGATGTCCTTACAATTGGTGGATCATTCAATAAAGCACCCGAAGGGTATCATTGAAGATGTAATTGTGCAAGTGGACAAATTCTACTTCCTGGTCGATTTCGTAGTGCTTGACTTTGAAGAGCATGTGGAAGTACCGTTGATTCTAGGGAGGCCTTTCCTCGCCACGGGTAAGGAAATCATAGATGTCGCCAATGGTAAGCTTACTCTTCATGTGGGTGATGAGAAGGTTATTTTTGATGAATTCAAAGTGCTTAAACATCCATGTGATCATGACTCATGTGTATGCATTGATGCATTTGACACTTTGATTGGGGAGACTTTTCAGGCACACATGGTAGATAAATCACTAGAGATGTGTCTTTTGCGATCCATGTATGTCGATTCGGAGAGTGAGGAGCAATTGGAAATCGTGTGTAGCTTAGAAAAGCAACCTCCTTACTATGTCACGGGGGTTGAAAAGTTAGAAAAATCACTCTCGGCTCCTCCTTACCCTTCCATTGAAGAGGCCCCTACCCTTGAGCTTAAACCGTTGCCTTTACATTTGAAATATGTGTTCTTAAATGATAATAAGACATTGCCCTTAATTGTGTCGTCTTCTTTGACAGGGGAACAAGAGGAACGACTCATGGGGGTTCTGAGGGCCAACAAGAAAGTTTTCGGGTGGACAATTGCGGACATTAAAGGCATTAGCCCAGCTATATGCATGTACAAGATACTCAATGGAGGACTCTGCTAAGACTACATGTCAACCACAAAGGAGGTCTAACCCACAAATACAAGAGGTAGTCAACAAAGAGGTTATTAAGTTACTCGACGCAGGTATAATCTATCCTATCTTCGATAGTGCATGGGTAAGTCCTACTCACGTAGTTCTAAATAAAGGTGGCATCACCGTGATTGAAAATACAAATAATGAATTGATTCCTACACGTATGCTTACCGGGTGGCTAGTGTGCATATATTATCGTAAGTTAAATGACGCCACCCGTAAGGACCATTTTTCCCTTCCTTTCATTGACCAAATGCTTGAAAGGCTATCCGGGCATGATTTTTATTGCTTTTTAGATGGATACTCCAGCTATAACCAAATTTCCATAGACCCCGAGAACCAAGAGAAAACTACTTTCACTTGTCCCTATGGCAAGTTTGCTTCTAGGTGGATGCCATTTGGTTTATGCAATGCCCCGACCACCTTTCAAAAATGCATGGTGGCAATTTTTCATGACATGGTTAAGGAATTTCTCGAGATTTTTATGGACAATTTTTCATTTTTTGGAATCTCTTTTGATACTTGTCTTGATCATTTGGCTCGTCTTTTGAAACGTTGTGAGGAAACAAATCTTGTCCTGAATTGGGAAAAGTGTCATTTTATGGTCCGGGAAGGGATTGTGCTAGGCCATAAAATCTCTCGTAAAGGGATTGAGGTGGACCAAGCCAAGATAGAAGTTATTGAGAAGCTCCCCCCTCCAACATCGGTAAAAGCCATGAGGAGCTTCCTTGGCCATGCTAGTTTCTATAGGCAATTTATCATGAATTTTTCCAAAATTGCTAAACCGTTGTCTAACTTACTTTTCAAAGATGCACCTTTTGATTTTTATTCTACTTTTGTACAAGCGTTCGTGACCCTTAAAGAGCGGTTGATCTCCGCCCCCATTATGGCACCTCCCGATTGGAGCTTGCCATTTGAGTTTATGTGCGATGCTAACGACTTGGCGGTGGGAGCGGTGCTCGGACAAAGAAAGGAAAAGGTATTCCGAACCATTTATTATGCTAGTAAAACTCTAAACAATGCACAATTGAATTATGCAACAACTGAAAAAGAACTACTAGCCATAGTTTTTGCGTTTGATAAATTTCATGCTTATCTTGTATTGAACAAAGTGATTGTGTACACCGATCATTCCGCATTAAAGTACCTACTTGCTAAAAAGGATGCCAAACCTAGACTCATTAGGTGGATTTTACACTTTCAAGAATTTGACATAGAAATCAAAGATAAGAAAGGAGTAGAAAATGTAGTTGCCAACCATTTGCCTAGGTTAGAGGTCCTTACCCCCCAGTGCGTGCATGATAAACCCATTTGTGAGGAGTTTCCCGATGAGCAATTGTATGCTATACTTCATAACGATACTCCTTGGTATGCCAATTTTGCAAATTATCTTGTCACGGGAGTTCTTGCCCCGGATATCACTTTTCATTTTCATCGAAAGAAGAAATTTTTATTTGATGTGAAGCAATATTTGTGGGACGAACCATATCTAGTTAATATTTGTGCAGATGGCCTCGTTCGGAAGGTGTGTCCCCGAGGAGGAAATAACATCGGTTTTAGCTCATTGCCATGACATGTCGGTAGCTGGCCATTTTGGGCCTTCTAAAACAGTGGCTAAGGTGCTTCAATAAGGTTTCTTTTGGCCCACACTCTCTAAAGATGCATTTTTGTATGTCCAATCTTGTGATAGGTGCCAACGAATGGGTAATATCACTAAAAGACATGAAATGCCCTTGAATAGCATGCTTGAGTATGAATTATTTGATGTTTGGGGTGTTGATTTCATGGGACCGTTCCCTAGTTCTTGTTCCAATAAGTATATTCTTATTGCGGTTGACTACGTCTCTAAATGGGTTGAAGTCGAGGCTTTACCCACTAACGATGCTTGGGTGGTTACTCGACTATTAAGGAAAATAATTTTCACTCATTTTGGAACCCCTAGAGCAATCGTTAGTGACAGGGGCACCCATTTTTGCAACAAGCCATTCGAACACTTATTGAACAAGTATAGGGTAAGGCATAAAATTTCAACTCCCTACCACCCTCAAACGAGCGGGAAGGTGGAGATGTCCAATAAGGAGATTAAATGCATTCTTGAAAAAACGGTCAATGCATCTAGGAAGGATTGGTCTCTAAAGCTAGATGACGCCTTATGGGCATATAGGACCGCGTTTAAAACCCGATTGGCATGTTCCCGTATCGCCTCATTTTTGGAAAAGCGTGTCACCTACCGGTTGAGCTTGAGCATCGTGCCTTTTGGGTTGTTAAGTTTCTAAATTTTAATTCTACACTTGTAGGTACAAATCGATTGCTCCAATTGCATGAGCTCGAGGAATCGCTCCACCAAGCTTATGAGAATGCCAAACTTTACAAGGAACAAACAAAAACATGGCATGACAGGCACATTTTTCCCTAGGAGTTTCACGAGGGTAAGACGGTTCTCCTATACAACCCTCGCCTTCGAATCTTTCCCTGGAAGCTCAAGTTGAGATGGTCGGGACCGTTTCTGGTATCTCATGTATATTCTTTCGGGTGCCATCGAACTCACAACGGAAAAGGGACAAACTTTCATGACAAAAACCCAACGGTTGAAGCATTATATTGGGATTGATAGGCTACGGGACAAAGAGTCCATCCTCCTCTGGGATCCTCAGTGATTTAGCATTTCAAGTCGAGCTACCGACTATAACCTAGCGCTTCTTGGGAGGCAACCCAACCTCTTTATTTTTCGTCTTTTGTGTTTTTCCTGTTTCTAGTTTAGTTTGCGTTCTTTTCTTGTGTTTAATATTTGTTAGTTTGTGTTAAGCGTTTTCTTTCTTTATTTTTGCAGAAAACGGACTTAAATTTCAACATGTTCTCCCATGCCTGGGCGTCGAGTATATCGCGCCTAGGCTTCGATGGCCCTCAGTTGACAATTCGGTTTGAGAGCCACGCTCAGGAGCCATCCAATCTATGACTAGGCGCCGATACACAGCACCCCTAAGCGCCGGTATCCAACGCTTGGGCGCCGCAGCAACACAGAAGACATTTTTCTTTCGCATCTTGGAACCTGAGCACCACCAAATCTGCGCCTGGGCGCCAATCCCTACACGCCCAAGCGTCAGTTAGGCCGCGCCCAGGCTCCGAATGACATCCCACAAGACAGTTTCTCTTTGCATCACAGCGCCTAGGCGCCGCTCAGGTATTTAATTTCAATTTTAATCAAATTAGGTAAAAAAAATCATCATCTCTCTCCCTCTACACCTCTGCTCCGCCGCGCCCTCTCATCTCCTTCGCCAATCCACCATAGGCCGCCGCCAGAACAGCTCATTTCGCCTCATCTCTGCCACGCCTGTAGTAGTCTCCACTATCTCTTTGCCGAACACTGTTCCGGTCGCTGTTTCTCCGTCATTTCACTCGGTTTTTCGTACAAGGTGAGTGCCTCTATTGATTCCAACATCAAAAATCCAAAACTGCCGAGTTTATTTGCGTATTTGTTGGATTGACGTCGGTTTTAGGATACATAGTGAGTTTTTGGGATTTCTTTGCATATTTCGTTTCCAACAGTGTGATTTTGGCAAAGGGGTTGTTTTATGCGGATTTGTCATCCAATTTTGTGTGCAAATAGAGGTTGGATGGTGTGTTTGATTCATTGAAGTTGATTTGTGGGGATAAAGTTGAGGTTTTTGGTGTGTTGTTTGGTTTTGCAATTTTGGGTTATACAATGACGTTTCAGCTTTTGGGATTGATTTCTTGTGTTGATTGTGGGCTAGTTGCATGAATTCGGGACATATTCAAGAACTAGGTAGCCAATTTAACTCCGTTACACTGCCTGATTTCCGATCAATTATGGGTAAAAAAAATCCACCATCCAATGGTAAAAATAAGATTGGGGAAGGCTCATCCAGCGATCCCGAGCCTCCACATGACCCAATCGCACTGCCTACACTTCCCCGTTCATTACACTAGAAAACGGAAACTTATTTTTCATGGGCTATACACTCGCTCGATTATCAAAGAAAAGCCTTTCACAAGTAGTGCCAAGACCTCAATCAAAACCCGGATTGAGTTCCACCGGTTGGACTATTTTTTGTGGACCCTTAGAGGTTATTCTTCTTCCATGGATTCAAAAATTTTATAGTACCTGGGTGTATCTTGCCATCACAGACAAAACGGGTTGGAGGGCGCACACGATGGAGGTTCGGAACAGAAGGGTAAATTTTGATGCTACTGCTCTTAGCGAATGCCTCGGGATGGCGATCCCCCAGATTTGCTGGTATTTGGCTCTCTATAAGCCAGACGGGACGCCTACTGTTTCACTCGACGAGATCCTTGGGGTCATTGCTATCACGGGTACGACTTGGCCCGAAGGGGAGTCCCACTTACCCCGTCGTATCTTGCTCCTCGAGGCTGCATTTTAGCTCGACTTCATCGGCTTTAACCTTATACCGAGCTCCAACAGATCTGAGGTGAACAAGGACAGGGCCTTGCTTATATTCTCCATCATGACACAGCGACGGGTTAACTTCATGAGGTTGATCCACCAGTCTTTTTTAGGGCATATCAAGAGGATGGGCATTGAGTTCACTTCAGTGGTTGACCCGACATAGGCTAAGAGGAAACAAAGGGAATCATCCAATCCAAAAAAGAACCCGTTTATCTTTCCATCTCTCATTTCGGAGTTGTGCTTGATGGCCAGTGTTTGGGCATTTTAGAGGGAGACTACAAACCTTGTCGGCATCTCTCTTTCCTTCTCTGATGCCCCCGCTTCAGCCCCACCGTCAATTTCCTAGAGAGTTCGTCTGACTCCCGCTCGTGGCACCGGATCCAGCCACCCCACATCATCTGATGTAGATGCTCTTAGGGCTGATGTCGATCAGTTGCGGGTTGAGATGCAGTTGATTATGAGCGACAACTGTGCTTACTTTCATCAACTTATCAGTGAGCAGGACACATTTAAGGGCAGAGGGCCTTTCGACTACTCAGTGCTGCCAACTTTCCTGAGCTCCGATGCCCCTCAACTGGATGATATGATCGGTGTCAGTGCTTTAGTTTTTGGGGGTGATTCTACTGAGGCCTACGGGGGCATGGATGATATTATGGGTGGAGAGGAGGATGAGGGTGTCCATGATGCTAGAGATGATGATTATGTTGACCGTTTTGTCAATGATGATGATTAGCATGTCTGTTTAGTCTATTTCCTATTTTCTTATGTTGGATATTGATCTTGTTTGGTTGTTTAGTTTCTTGTTGATGTTTGTTTTATGAACATTTTTTTGTATTTGTTTCATCCGTTTTATTTGGTAGATGCACGTCTGCTTTAGTTATCTTTTGTTTTGTTGTTGGTTGTTTTTCATTTCTCGCTTCTATCCATTACTTAACACTTTGTCTGGCAAGCATCGTTTAACGTGTGGTTGTTGAGTTCATTGCTCACACCACTGTTGCCACTCTTGGACATATTTGCATTCGAGGACTCGGGTTTGCTTTTCAGGCCCCCTTATGGTGACGTGTACTTTGCCCTTCTCTTTTTCGAACATTGGGGAAAATGTTCATTCTAAGTTTCCGGGGGGGGGGGGTATACTAGATCCATTATAGTAATGCTTATTCATATTTTATATATTTCGGTCCAAGTTTGGGGGGGTGTTGTACCTCTACATGTGAAATGTGTACAAATTTTTTTTAAAAAAAATTGGATAGAATTTCAATCTTTCACTCGATGCATTGAGAATGGTTAATTTGAATCCGTGGCATGTTTTCTCTATCAATTTGGATTTTAATGACTATACACATCGTTTCCTTGCTTGTGGGACCCTAAACGAGATTAGATTGTCCTTAAGATGATTCACATATGCACATAAGTCGAGGGTAGAGGAGTTGAGTGGACAACCATTTTGAAACACTGAAAGGCTTGATCCCGGAAATATCAACCTAGATTTTTCACATGTGTTATGAGTTGAGAATGTTAACTTTGTATGCTTAACAATAATAAAAGAGGTTGAACATTGGTTTGACTGCAAAAGTCAGGCTTAATAGATACTGGAGGTGAAGAGCACCATGTCTAGAATAGTGTACTATTATTGCCTACAAAACATGGTCTAACCTTTAACGTTTTGATCTGGAAGTTGCATAAGTTAAAGCCTAAAGTGGATAAAGTGATGAATTTCAAGTGGCTATTAAGTTTTCTTCAATTCTCGTGACGTGTGACTAATCGGAAGTTGACAGATATGGGATTAATGCTTGAAAAGTGGTAAGAATGCCACTCAATTGTAATACCTTAGATTTATTGCACTACACCCTTAGGATGGTCTTTTCGAGGTTAAGGCGTAACATGAGCAAGTATGTGACCTGTATATATATGTAATTTTGAGCTTAAATAGATGCATTCATGCCATTGCTTTATTATTAATCATATTGATTTATGTTGATTGATTGGGGTTGAAAATCCTTCGATTTTGTGGGTATATCATATGGAAACTCTCACGAGACTATAACTCGTCCTTTCAGATAACTCAAGGGTTCAAAGACTTGTTGCATTCGCTAAATGCAACCATGTACTCCACGAAAGCGAGTTAAGTAGTTTTCTTTCTGTTCTCCCTTGTTTGAGTTGTTTTTGGATCCTATACTTTGTTGCTCGAGGACGAGCAATAGATAAGTTTGGGGGGGTTGATAAGAGGCGTTTTACATGCTTTTAAGCTCGTGAAACTTATGCTTTGGATTCAATTATTGTCTAAATTAGGCTACATTTGCGTTTAATTGGGGTGTTAGGTGATTTCAGGTGATAAACGAGAGCACACGAAGAAAAGGGCAAAAGACGGTGTATCAAACGAAATCAAGATGGGATGCTTCGTACGCCGGCGCCTAGGCACCACATTACTCACACCCAGGCACCAGAAGATGAAGAGAAGCAGCAAGTGCACGCAGACCTGTGCCTAGGCGCAGACTCACCCACGCCCAGGCACCGTTCCTTCCGCGCCCGAGTGCTAAATTCTCCACGCTTGGGAGTAGACCGACTTTTCCTCCAAGCAACTCCTGCCATGTAGGCGGCGCCGAGGCGCCGATCCACCCGCGCCTGGACGCCGCTGTAACTGGTTTTTGGAAGCTATAAAGCGAAATTTTCAGCTGATTTCAAGGGTTCGATTTTTGGAGATTCTGGAGCATTTTCTTGGAATTGGGCCACATTTTCATCAACTTTAAGAGATCAAGAAGGAAGATTAGCTTGGGGATTGAAGATTCAACTTGAAGATCCATCATGATTCACTATTTAGGGAGTTTTAACAGCTTTTCATTTCCTTTATGTCCATTCCATGAATATGTATATGAATCCATTTATGTCTTTTATGCTATCAACTATAAGCTAAACTTGTAAGACTAGGACCATGTAAGGCGAAATTGTGATTTATACTTTTAATAGAGAATTGTTGAAGTTATTCTTATGTTGTTATGCGGTGTGAATTTTTGTTTTTGCTTGTCTTGCATATGCTTGATCACCATATGTTAGAATCTTATGCCTAGGTGAATATTTCGAGAGAAAATTGACTTAGGGTGCACGGAATTTACACCATAACCCGCAACCAATGAGGAATTGCCCTAGACATATGTAAAGATTCCCGGGTGAATTCGTTCGATCAAAAACTGGACACACTATAAGCTAACGTGCTTTAATAGCAAGTGCACTAGTCGTGATGGTAATAAAAATGGACGATAAGTCCGGGTTGTCGAATCACAAGGACTTGAATTCTAGTTTATGATTTTCGATAAAAGAAAAGACAATTAAAGTAAAGTAAGAGTAAAACAATTAAGTAAAGAAAGAACAAAAGTAAGAACAAGCAATGAATTGAAACTCAAGTACGAAAATAGACTAAGGCACATGCAAGACTTGATTTGATCCTTATTCGCACAAAGACTCTCGTTAAATTATTAGACCTAGTTGCTATGGTGAAAACTCCTAAGGTAAATAATAACCGATGTATGGTGATAGACTCCTTTACTTAAATGGCAGTTTCCTAAGTATGTGTACTCGGAAATCTAATGTCTAAGTATGCATTAAAGAACTAGAGTTTACTCGATTAGAATCGAACGACTTCACCCAGGAGTCTTTACCTATGTCTAGGGCAACTCCTATTTAGTTCAGTGATGTTATAAATCCCTTGCACCCTAGTTTAAGTCTTTATCAAAATGATAGACTAGGCAATAGATCATACATATGGTAATCAATCACATGTAAGAAACATAAGCACAAATTCATAACACACAGCAACATCGGAATTAATTCAACGATTATCAATAATACAAATAAGTCACAAAGCAATTCTTGCAAGGCCCTAGCCATATGAATTTAACCCATAACCATCAACATAGAAGAATTCAACATATTCATATACATAAGTGTAAACACAAAATGCAATAAACAATGAATAAACTCCCTAAAAGGTGGAATGGTGATGGGTCCTCGAGTGGAGATTCAATCCTTAGCTCTTATCTTCTTCTTCCCTTTGAGGTAGGTGAAAATATGGCCCAAAACCCAGAAAAATGCTTCCAATCCCCCATATTTTGAACCCTTAATAATGTGCTGAAAATGTGGCTTTATAAGTTCAAAAACGGTTGCAGCGGTGCCTAGGCGCGGCCTACGTGGCACAAATGACTTGGGAAATAAGTTGCATAGTGTCCAGGTGCGCATAATGGTTCCTAGAAGCGGTGGTGGTGGCGCCTAGGCATGAGAAGGTGGGGCCTGGGCACCACAGTTCAAACTCTGAACCGTTTTCCTGTGTTTCAGCGCAGCAATCGGGTTTTCTTCACAAAATTTTCCACAGACCTCCAATTCGAATGATTCAAGTTCTCACACAAATATAAGACATATTTCTACAACTTTGTAGAAGAACACTTCATCAAATTCGGTCTTCAAACATACAGAGATGGTGCTCAAACCTGGAAGATGTGGCGAATGTGGCGCCCAAGCGTGGGAAAATGGCGTCCTTCTGCATAACTCCAACTTATTTCTTTCTTGTTTGGGTGCCCAGGTGTGATTATGGCTACTCTTGGGCGTGGGGGGTGCAAACGTCTTGACCTAAACTTATTTATACTTCATTTTTCTGCCCTTTCTTCGATTGAATCCACTTAAGGTCTGAAATCACTTAACGCACTGATTAAACGCAAATGTGGTAAGATTTACGTGATAAATAAATCTAAAATATAAACACAACAGACTTAAAAACACATAAGAGCGACTCTTATCAACCCCCCCCCCCCCACACACTTATCAATTGCTCGACTAAGAATTCTAGGATATGCAAACATCATCAAACAAGGGAGAAATGAAAAGAAAACTACTAACTAACTCATTTTCATGGAGTAAATGGCTGCACTTAGTGTGTGCAACAAGACTTTAAACCCTTGAGTTACCTCAAAAGACGAGTTATAGTCTTGTGAGGGTTTGCATGCAATATACCCACAAAATCGAAAGATGTTAAGCTCAAACCAACCGAGACAACTTGAAATAAGAACTATGATGCTATGGCACGAATCAACTGACAATAAAGCTCAACAATATGTACACAAATGAAGACAATTCTCATTCAACACCTAGAATTGAATCAATTTCCAAAGGGTGTAGTGGGATAAGATATAGAGCATTATGATCGAAAGGCATCCCTACCATGCTCGGAAACATTCCCCGTATCTACCAACTTTCGATAGATCATAAAGCTCATCGAATCATAGGCAACTTTAAGGTTAAATTGTGCTCACTTCCATTCACTTTACATTGACATTTCACGCTTTAAAACGATTTAAGCTTAAAATCAACATAAGGCCTCGTGTGATGTTCTACCACTTTAGATCTTCTTTGCCACCCATGTAACGAGTTTTGGGTCTAACAACTCCCAAACCAGTGGGTTTTAGGGTGCTAAGTGTTAAGACACTCCTACAAACTTAATCACTCGAGTAGCAAAGGTCACGAAATAGAACGAGGTCTTTTATTCAACTCATTCCCATTTGGCTTGAGCAAAGCTCAAATTAGCTCAACGAGTATAGTATATAGGCAATGGTGCTTTGATGACCTCTAATACTCGTTGGCCTGACCGAATTTTCGAGGTCATACCAATCTTATCTCAATCATTCATTCAACTAACATAATTATGAACCCCTAAGCAACTAATCATCTCAAAACAACATGAAAAATCTAGTTTCATATATCCGGGGGTGCTCCTCACATGTCTCGGGATGGGGAACCCTTTTCAATCCCTCTAACTTCGACTTATGTGCAACGTGTATCATCTAGGGAAGATTAATTCTCAACTAAGGTTGAAATGAGCATAATCAAGATGTGTAATTGTTCATTTTAGACCATTAATAGAACATACAAGCTATAATACCATTGTCTCGAGTTCTCAAGTCTAATTGCACCAATTGGCAAGCTAATATCCTAGAACAAAATTTGGTTATGCTTGATTTTTCTCAAAAATTTAGAACAACATACATGCAATAGCAACGGTTCCTCCTAACTTGAGCTAAAAAAAAAATAACACAACATATCGATACCCCTCCCACACTTAATCTCAACATTGCCCTTAATGTTGACTCAATCATATGCACTCGAATGGGGGTAAACGAGAGTACTTAGAACAAGGATGCTGAAAAGCAAACCTTAATCACATGAAATCCGCTCAAAGCTCAAATCCGTAATGAAAACTTCTCCAAAGCAAAACCCGGCTACTACATGTCATGTACTCACAATACAAATCATCAAGACTCAAAGAGAATCATACCAAAAGTGCATGCTTGAACATAACAAAAAGAAACAACAACATAAGACAAAAACGAAAGCAAAAAGAAAAGAAAAACTTACAAACTTGGGTTGCCTCCCAAGAAGCGCTTGTTTATAGTAATTAGCTTGACTTTACCGAGTCGGCTCAAGGAGGATGACGTATGAATGCTTTGTTCACTCTCCAATCAAGAATGAAAATTGGCTCGGTGTTTGTGAGAAGTAGCTTGAGTAGGGACCAAGCAATCATCCACTCAAAAATTTGTTTAAATTCCATCAACACCCTTATCATCCTTTCTTTCTCATGTGTCGGGTAATGATATGGACTATTCTCTAAGCGATGGACACTAGCTCTTTTCTTTCACCCATTGAAGTGACAAACTTGGAGTTCATGATGTAGAACTCAAGGAGATTATTGGTTTTTTTTTCCTGAAAAAGCTCAACACTAAAATGATCAAAAGCATTAATGCGTAAAGATAATGTAGAATCAAGTGGCTGCTTGAAAACCTCATAGTTATTACAAATAACCATGTCATCTCCTACACTAGAGAACAACTTACCATCATGGACATTAATTACCTCTATACCCGTGGAGAGGGGAGAAGGTAAGGAACTTCAACCGGGTGAAAAAGTGTAGGATTGGAAGATTTAGTTCTAGAAGTTTCCATCTCAAACGCTCTGGCGTGGCTATCAGAAACCTCAAGTGTGCTATAGAGTAACCTTTCCAATTCTGCTACTATTTCAGACGCTTGAATGTTAAACTCATCACGCTCGGGCATTGAAAAAAAAAACAAAATAAATCAAAGCAAAATCAAATATGTACAATAAAATCAAAAACTAAAATAAACAAGTTCCCGGCAACGGTGCCAAAAACTTGACACGCTAGAGGATAATGTGCTTTTATAGCAAGTGCACTAGTCGTGTGTAGAAATAAAAGTAGACAAAATAAGTCCGAGTTGTAGAACCACGGAGACTTGGATTTTAGTTTATGATTTGCAATAAGAGAAAATACAATTAAAGTAAAGTAAGAATAAAACAATTAAGTAAACAAAGAACAAAAGTAAGAACAAGCAATGAATTGAAACTCAAGTGTGAAAATAGAATACGGCACATGCAAGACTTGATTTGATCCTTATTCGCACAAAGACTCTCGTTGAATTATTAGACCTAGTTGCTATGGTGAAAACTCCTAAGGTAAAGAATAAACGATGTCTTGTGATAGACTCCTATACTTAAATGGTGATTTCCTAAGTATGTCTACCCAGAAATCTAACCTCTAAATATGCATTAAAGAACTCGAGTTTACTCGATTAGAATTGAACGACTTCACTCGGGAATCTTTACCTATGTCTAGGGCAACTCCTATTTGGTTCGGTGATGTTATAAATCCCTTACACCCTAGTTTAAGTCTTTCTCAAAATGATAAACTAGGCAATAAATCATACATATGGTGATCAATCACATGTAAGAAACATAAGCACTAATTCATAACACATAGCAATATAGGAATTAATTCAATGATTATCAATAACACGAATAAGTCACAAATCAATTCTTCCAAGGCCCTATCCATATGAATTTAACCGATAACCATCAACATAGAAGAATTCAACATTGTCATATACATAAGTGTAAACACAGACTGCAATAAACAATGAATAAACTCCCTAAAAGGTTGAGTGGTGATGGATCCTTGAGTGGAGCTTCAATCCTTAGCTCTTATCTTCTTCTTGCCCTTCAAGGTAGGTGAAAATATGGCCCAAAACCTTGAAAAATGCTTCAAATCCCCCAGATTTCGAACCCTTAATAATGTGCTGAAAATTTAGCTTTATAAGTTCAAAAACGGTTGCAACGGTGCCTAGGAGAGGCCTACGTTGCAAAAATGACTTGGGAAATAAGTTGCATGGTGCCCAGGCGCGCATAATGGTGCCTAGGCGTGGTGGTGGTGGCGCTTGGACGCCATAGTTCAAACTTTGAACCGTTTTCCTGCTTTTCAGCGCAGGAATCGTGTTTTCTTTATAAGATTTTGCACAGACCTCTAATTTAAATGATTCAAGTTTCCACAGACATAGCTCTACAACTTTGTAGAAGGACACTTTATCAAATTCGGTCTTCAAACATACATAAATGGCACTCAAACCTAGTAAGTGTGGTGAAATGGCTCTTAGGTGCCCTTCTGCGTAACTCCAACTTATTTCTTTCTTGTTTGGGTGCCCAGGCATGATTATGGCTGCGGTTGGGCGTGGGGGTGCAAAACATCTTGGCCTAAACTTGTTTTATACGTTATTTTTCAGCCCTTTCTTCGAATGTATCCACTTAAGCCCTGAAATCACTGATTAAACGCAAATGTGGCATGATTTAGGCGATAAATGAATCTATAATATGAACACAACGGGCTTAAAAGCATGTAAAGGAGACTCTTATCCTTGTACCTTGCCTAAATGTGTTCGGATTTTTGGGGATTCTGTAGCATTTTCCTTGGAATTGAGCCATATTTTCACGTACCTTGAGATCAAGAAGAAAGATTAGCTTAGGGATTGAAGATTCAACTTGAAGATCCATCATCATTCATCATTATGGGAGTTTTAATATCTTTTCATTTGCATTTATGTCCATGAATATGTATACGAATCCATTTATCTCTTTTATGCTATCAATTATGAGCTAAACTTGTAAGACTAGGGTCATGTAAGGCCAAATTGTGATTTATGCTTATAATAGAGGATTGTTGAAGTTATTCTTATGTTGTTATGTTGTGTAAATTTATGTTTTTGCTTGTATTGCATATGATTGATCACCATATGTTAGAATCTTATGCCTAGGTGAATATTTCGAGAGAAATTTTACTTAGGGTGCACGAAATTCACACCATAACCCGCAACCAATGAAGAATTGCCCTCGACATAGGTAAAGATTCCCAAGTGAAGTCATTCGATCCAAATCGAGTGAGCTCTAGTGCATTAATGCATGTGTAGTGATTAGATTTCTGGGTGAATATACTTAGGAAACCGTCATTCAAGCATAGGTGTTTAGCGGGAGACATCGGTTATTCTCTACCCTAGGAGCTTTTACCATAGCAACATAAGTCTAATCCTTCAACGAGAGCCTTTATAAGTATAATTGAGCAATTTGCACCTAGCATGTGCCTTAATCTCCCTTTATATTTGGTTTTAAATCTTTTGTGTATCCTCGTTCTTATTTTGCTTGTTTTACAAGTGTCAGGACTCTAGAGGTGGCTCCCGCCGTTGTGTAGCACTTTGCCCCGTATAGCACTTAGCTCCCTTCACTGATCAATAGGTGTCGGGACTCTAGAGGTGACTCTCGCCATGAAGCACTTTGCGACAAAGCCTCAAGAGGTTGCTCCCACAGTATAGCACTTATCTCCCTTCACTCTGTCTTTACAAGTCAAAGCTTGACATCAAAAAAATGATACATCGGGGATGGATGCCAGACATCGGGACTCTAGAAGTGGCTCCTGCCAAGAGGTGGCTCCCACGGCGTAGCACTTAACTTCCATAGCCGACAGAGTAGAGCCAAGAAATACAATGGTTTTAACAAGATGATAGAAGATATGAACTAGGTATTGGTATGACAAGACATAAGGTAATTGAAACTAATCAGACCGAAGATCATTTCGAGGCATCACATGTGCTATAGACGTGAAAGGAATAATAACTGAGGATAATGAGATATTGAATCGAACGAGATATTTAGAAATCAACAATCATCATGAACCAATCAAGAACATACTGATAAGGCATTTGTTAACAAAACATGGAAATCACAAGTAGGTAAAGAAATTAAATAGTTTCAAGAAAAAGAGAAATCTTCACAGTTACTACTCGACATTGTAGTCTCATCTGTCATTCGAACCCCAGATATATTCTATTATTCAAACACATCATCATACCTTTGAACAATGATAATCTATAACCTAACAAAAACTCGTAAGTCGTAATATACATATATTAGTACCTAGATATATAGGCAATTTAGTTCAAAAAGGTTGCAAGCAAGATACATATGCTTGTGCACAGTTTAACTATGCAAATTCTCACAAATTTTCAAAGTGCAATTTCACTCTCAAATTACTAGGTAACTGGGGAATCAGGTTGAAAAACATGCCATGATATTTTCAGAATTAATTGACATATTTAGGTTGGTGATTTGGTCATCAAAACATGGCTGCTGGAAAACGTTTTTCTAGGACAGCCAGTATGGTTTCAAATATTTTTATAAAATCTCCTGTTCCCTGAAAAATTCCCAAATTTTCAGAAACTACTTTCAACACATATATAGGAGTACATTAAAATAATTGAAATTAATTAAAATTTATAAATATGATAATTAAGCTTCAAAACGAAACCTTCTTAAACTCGCGTGACAACACCTGGCAGTTTCATTCAAATAATTTTAGAAAATTCCAAAAAAGTGCAATATTTACCAAATTTTGCATAGACGTTTACCACACAATAAAAATGATTCAGAAAATTTAACATAATCAAACTCACAAGTTTCGGCACCTAATTACAGTTTTAAATCCTACTTCAGAAATTGAAATTTCAAAAAACAGGATATCATGCAATTGAACTTAACAAAAACACATGTATATGATATATGACTCTCAATTTCAGGCCTTAAGGTGTTATTTATCTCAAATATAAGTATAGAATTCAGTTAATCACTTCTTAAACTAACTAATTCAGTGAGAAAAAATTATACCATTACTCAATTTATAGACTCAAGGAGTGGAAATAAAATAGAGAGATGATGAGTTTGTAATCAGGAGACATTGCGAGGAATCTAGGACTCCAAGGAATGGATTGTGTAGAATTTTCAACTCAAGACAATTGATACTTAGATGTCAATGGGAGCAATGTACAAAGAGTTTTGGAGAAAGTTCAAGCTCAAATAGAAGAGTCCTCTTATGTAGAAAATTGAATTTGGTATCCCAAGAATAGCTATTATAATAGACTATAGAGCTTAGCTGTAATGCCCAATTATCTCTCATGCAGCCAACAATAAGCATGTCATATAGTTAGCATTTATCATTGACCATAAATGGCATGATTGCACGAACATGATTAATTTTTAATTATATGATAACTGCATTTAAGGTGCATTTTTGCGAACGTTTATCACTAGTTAAGCAGGCACGACGTCTAAGCAGGCACGACGTCTAAGCAGGCATGACGTCTAAGCAGACACGACGTGTAGCATTTATCGCTAGTTAAATAAAAATGAAAAAAATGAATTGATAATTGACGTGCTTCCTAGGTGGTCACCCATTTTAGAATTGCTCCCGTCTGAGCACGCTTAACTTTAAAGTTTTGATTAAATTTGGTACACGAAAGTTTTCCGCTAGTCGCCGGGTCAATATATCTCATGCCCTACGTGCTCTTACGTGTCATTTATATGTCACGATGAATGTAAATATGTGACGCATAGAAAATATAAGGCACAAACGTATAACACATATTAAGCTAGCAGCTGCAAATAATTCAAGGAATATTATAATATTAAAAGTTAGCAAACTTCACCATGAAGTTTTCCAAACCGCCTCAACCTTTTTATAAGGCTTTCTGCACGTAAAAATGGAAAGAAAAAGGTAAGAAAAAGAAGAAAAGAGAGAAGAAAGAAAAGAAAGAAAAGAGACGAAAAAATTCAAGGAAAAATAGGAAATGAAGAGTAATACATAAAGGGAGCTAGGCAAATCGACGTGGCGGTTACAAGTAAGTCTTTTACCGATTGTTTCTTCAATTTAATCGGTGAATTTGGAATAATTATAGAAGATTGTATTTAGGTATGTTATATACCCTTTTTATAGGTTATTGTACACCTAAGATTAGGAAAGGGTACAATTAGCTAGCTTCAGTAGCGTCACCTTTTCTAGTTCATTGCAAAGGACTTAAGGTAAGTTGAAGTTCTTTCACTGCTTCATAAAGACCATATTATGCATGTTTATGATAATTGTTTGGAAATGAATGTTATTACTTGCGTATTGTGTGAAGTGTTGACGTATATATGCTTATGATGTTTTAAGATGATTACTTGGAAATGAATATTATTCTTGTTTATTGCGTATATATGATGATGATGCATGATGTTAATGCACATATAAAGAAAATGATTTGAAAAATGGGAGGTATGGTATTTGATTGATGGTCGGGTAGGCACGGGACGTGGGTGGGACCGGAGGACCCAAAAGACTGGTGGTGAATACCTTGAGGCGTAAAAGCCAAGATAGATAAAGCCACAATAGACTGGTGGTGAATACCTTGAGGTGTAAAAGCCAAGATAGATAAAGCCACGATGTACGGGAGAGCCAGCGGTTAATATCATAAGGCCAAAAGGTCGGTTATGAGAACCCCGTGATGCCTCTTTCATTGGCCAATTATTATGAACAGGTTCCGGAAACAGACGCCTATCATTATCAATCGAATACCACACTTCGAGGGTACCCAAAAAGGAAAGGATGAAAAGGAAAAAGAAAAGTTTTAACTGAACTATGCATTATTGGTTGTTGTATGAGATATGTGAAACATTGTTTTTAAAAATATGAGCTTCTTCTTACTGAGTCATTAGCTCATTAGGTTCTTATGATGCAGGTGATGATCATGTTTATATGTGAAGGTTGGCCAAGTCTCCGGAGCGGTTAGACAGAGCTATGTTCATATGTCATGCTTCGCGCGCTTTTGTACTCTGATGTGGAATTGTATAACCGCTCTGTTATGGTTTTGTAAACATAAGTATGTTAATACAGGAATGAAGGTACCGGGTTTTGATGTATATATAAAAAAATGATTTGCTTTATTTTTAAAGGGATATATTCTATTATTTTAGAAAACCATAACATTTCAAAGGAAGAAAATGGGTCATCGCCCCTTGATAAGAGGTGTTTTTACGTGTTTTTAAGACCGTAATTCTTATGATTTGGATTCACTTATTGCTTAAATCATGTCACATTTGCATTTAATAGGTGTGTTAAGTGAATACAGGTAATAAATGAGAATACATGAAGAAAAGGGAAGAAAAACGATGTAGAAAACAAGTTCAAGCATGTTTTTCAACACCTAGGAGGTTTATGCATCTCCTACCACATTCGAGCGATAATTTCGTACATTTCAAGACCGACTTAGACAAAGTTTCCTTCTACAAAGTTTTAGATGTATGTCTTAGCTTCAAATGGGAACTTGAAACATCGAAATCGGAGGTTTATAGAGATAATTGTGAAGGAAATACGATTGCTGCGCCGAACAGAGAAGTACATGTGCCAGGATACGCCCCAACGCCTTCCTAGTCATGCCTAGGCATGGATAGTCCGAATGTTACTCCTTTTCAGCCTACATTCCAGCATTATATGATGGGTAAGAATCATTTTTGGCCATTGTTAGGAATTTCATGTTAGAAGTTTTGATGATGACAATTAAGTTTTTGTTAGACCCCAAAAAAGTTGTAAGTTTATTTTCGTAGAAAACTTGTATAGGCTTTGAAGCGTTAGACTTGTAATAGATTTATTAGGCTTTGTTATCTTACTTTAGAGTGTTAGGCAAAATAGTCTTAGGCTGAGCGTCTGATGATTTCTGAGTGAGTTTATCATTGGTAAAGTTCGAAGACTCAAGCGCCTGATCTCAGAAGATAGATACAGTCTCCAAGCGTCCACTTTGGCTAGCTATATCAAGTGTTACCTTATGGGACAGAAGTGATTTCACCTGAATTTACTTCTAAGTCCAGAAGGAGTTTAATGCAAATCTTCTCAAAGCATTAAATACCAACGGGTATTAATTTCAAATGCATTAAATGTTGATAAGAGCATTTAATATGATAAGCAATGTCAGACGTACGGAGAAGCCACCCTATTGGACTGTCAACTATCTCAGACTGCAGCACCAACTTTCGTGCAGCAGATTTTCAGGAAAAAGGACAAAAGCTGTTCACTCGCGAAAGTGAGAGACACGCGCCAGTGCATGTGTCAAACGGACACTTTCTCCAAGAATACCTATAAATAGGACTTCAACAACAAACAAACACAAGAGCAACAATTTTATCAAAGCCAAATTGCTGTTGCATTAAAATCTCATTCCTTAAACTCTCAGAAAAGCCAGAAAATTCAAGAAACATCCTACTTGCTTTTCTTATATTCCTGAGACAGTCAACAAATATCTCAAACATTCTTTTTGAAGAAACCAGATTCCTACTGAGATATTACCAAGTTGTTTGAACTTCATCAAAATCAAACAAACCTTTTAGAAAATCCCATCCAAGCCTCGCGATCTGTGTGAAGTCGAAGTTGGATACTTGCATCATTTCTGGGTGAAAGAAGCAAGAGGGTTGAAGTGATTTGAAGCAGAAATCTGTGTGATCAAGGAGCTCAAGTCATCGACATCCATCTCTCCCTAATTTGTAGAAGATTCTGTGTGATTCTTTGAGAATCATTTTAGTGGATTGCCTCCAAGTGCAAAGGAGAAGAAGGACGTAGTTGGGATTACATCACCCAACGAACCTTACAAATATTGTGTTATTTACTTTTCAGTCATTTCATTCATCTATCATATCATTGCATAAGAAAACACAATCAAAAGCTAAGCAACTAAGAAACATCTTGTGACGCTAAAACTTTCAAAGAGAAGACTCCAAAATCATTCCGCTGTGCTAACCCTGATTAAAAGAACTGAACGCTTAACCTACAAGGTCAAAGTATTCAATTCCTGAAGTCTAAGTTAACTTTATCAAACAGTCTTCATTAGACGCTTCACAAAGTCTCAAATATCTTATGTGAACGCTAAGGTGAAGCGTCAGACACTTCAAGCGCCTATCATTTCAAGCGTCCAAATACGTTTAATACGAAATCCTTTTTTAAGTCGAAAAAGACTTAAGAGTCTATTCAACCCCCCCTTCTAGACCCTTTCGTATGCCACTTAGGACCAACAAGTGGTATCAGAGCGGTTAATTTTGAAACTTTAAAATTTCCAAGCATAACTGCTTGTTTAGATCCTTTTCTTTCAAAATCTAGTTGCTTTTTAAAGCTTAGACATGGCATTTGCTAAAGTTCCCAAATTGACAGAATCAAATTTTGACACATGGAAAGTCAAAGCATTTACGTATTTATGTTCATGCGATGATGACATGTGCGATATTATTTCAGATGGGCCAATCAAAATATACAAAGTTATCACAAGAGCGCCTGGAGCCACAGAAGAAACCCCTGATGGTTACGTTGAAAAACCAAAACAAGAATGGTCTCCAGATGAGCGTCGAAGAGCTAACTTGGACAATGTTGGTCGCAACGCTCTGTATACGGCTATTGGTGATAATGATAACTTATTCAATAAAATCAAATCTTGCAAAACGACTAAAGAAATATGGGATAAGCTGGCTACAATCTGTGGTGGTTCAGCTCAAATCAAAGAAAACAAACTTTCCATTGCTAAGGAAAAGTTTAACGGATTTAAGATGCTACCCAATGAAACGCTAGAGCAATTGGATATAAGATTCACAGCTCTTGTTACAGAACTTACGTCGTTGGGAATGGACTTACAGAATCGAGAAATGGTGGTTAAGATCTTTAGAAGTCTACCAAGTAAATTCTTGATGAAGACAACAGCTATGAGAGAATCAAACATGCTGGATCTCTTAACTCCAGAAGACGCCTTTTCAGAGCTAAAAGCTTTTGAGTTCGAGTTGAACTCTGCTAGTGACATTGTGAGTAATCCAGTGATTGAATCTGGAGCTCTCATTGCATCAATCAAAGGCAAATCGGGTAACAAAGGAAAGAATTCGGACATTAATGAGGAAGAAGAGTTGGCTTTGCTGAATAGATTCAGGAAGTTCTTGAGATATGAAAAGAAAGGAAAAGGTCCTAATAATCAAGGACAAAGTTCATATCAAGCGCCTTCTCCCATACAACAACAGTTTCAAGCGCCTCAATATTCTGTTCCTTTACCTCAAGCGCCTGCTCAATATCAAGCGTCTACTCAAAGTCTCCCAGCTCCAGTGGTTTCAAAACCACACACTGCAAGGCTAACAAGTGAACAAAAAATGAAAACCAATCTTTGTTATAATTGCAGGAAACCGGGGCACTACCAGGTAAATTGTCCCTATCCAAATGTATCCAAGCCCTCAAGGCAGGATTACTTGGATAGAAACCAATTCAGGAGCAACCTTCGACAACAAGGTTTGCTTGCGGAATCAGAACCAGCATCAGCACCTGAAGATTTAGAATCATCAGACGAAAGTAGTGATGATGATGAGCCTATAGATGACTCAGCGCTCATATGTCTCATGGCCAGAGATGATGAAGCGTCCCCTGAGGTAATCAATGAATTATCAATTCCTCTTTCTTATGATGAATTACTTGACAAAGTCAAAGAATATTACAATGAATGTCAAGAAGCTGCCAAAATATATCAAAATGATCTCGCTATTATTTCATCACTCACAAACGATAAAGTAACGCTCAGAGCAGAGTTGCAAATTCAGCAACAGTGCATTGAGAAAAACCAATCGCTTGAGAGTGAAGTTATTCAATTGAAAAGTGATCTTGATATAATAGTCAAGAGAGAAGCTGATCTGATGGCTAGACTTGCCAAGTCAGAACAGCTCATCTCATCGTTGTCCAAAGCATCCAGAAAGCTCGACAATGTGACTAAAATAACAAGGTTGTTTGGAGAAAAGACCGGTTTAGGATGCAATGAATTCGGTAAACAACCAAACAAACCTAATGATACGGCAAACAACAAAGGAAAGGGTGTTTTCTTTGTTGAGAAAGGTTCACAAGGTCAAACTCAAAATGAACCAAGGGACAATGGTAAGAGGCCAAATGAGAAAGTCAAAACTAACTCAGACAAGGGTAAGGCTAAAGCAAATGATCCACAAAGACAGACTCATCCAAACGCTCAAAAAGCTAAGGATAAATCTAGTCACTGTGAATCAAGCGCTAAGCGTCTAGCACCAAACGTGCAACCCAAGCCAGAGCCAAGGAAATACCAGCGTCGATATCCAAGACAGTCAAGATCATATTATCGATACTATGATAATTATGATTATGACTATTATTATAATCGTGGATATTATTATACATCCAAAAATTACACACAGCACAAGGTGAAACCCAAAAAGGCCAATATTCCTACTATGAAGACAAGGCAAATTTGGGTTCCTAAAGTTCTAATTAACACTAACAAGGATACTAATGTTGAAGGACCCAAGCAACAATGGGTACCTAAACAGAAATAGAACTTCCCTTTTGATTGCAGGTACCTAGAGCTAAAGTCAATACATCTGTTTGGTATTTTGATAGTGGATCGTCAAGGCACATGACAGGTTCCAAAGATCTTCTGATCAACTATCAAGCTGCCAATGGTCCTCAGGTTGTATTTGGTGATAACTCCAAAGGTAAAACCAAAGGTATAGGTACTGTGCATAGGGGGAACATCATGATAAGTGATGTTTATTTTGTTGAGGGTCTAAAGCACAATTTATTAAGCATAAGTCAATTCTGCGATAAAGGCTTTGAAGTCATATTCTCAAGTGACTATTGCTATATAAACGACGCTAAGACTAAATCTACTAAACTAAAAGGAAAAAGGAATAACAACGTATATTTGGTAGATTGGGGTTCAACACTTGATAACAACCCAACATGCTTTGTTGCTAAAAATGAATCTAAAATGGGTTGGTTATGGCATAGAAAAATGAATCACCTCAACTTTAAGACAATCTCTCAGCTTATAAGTCAAAATCTTGTAGAGGGATTGCCAAATGGACCATTTCATAAGGATCGCCTCTGTGACGCTTGTCAAATGGGTAAACAAGTTAAATCATCTTTCAAGAGAAAACCTCATCTATCTACTTCTAGAATACTTGAACTACTTCACATGGATTTGTTTGGACCTGTTCAAACAATCAGTGTAAGCGGTAAAAAGTATACTTTAGTGGTAGTAGACGATTTCTCTAGATTTACTTGGGTGGAATTTCTTTCATCCAAAGATGAAACATGTGACAAGTTAACAGCGCTTATTCGGCAACTTCAAACATTGAAAAATCTTAAGGTTGCAAGAATAAGAAGCGATCACGGTACTGAGTTTACTAACAAGGTTGTTGAGAAGTTTTGTGCAGAAAATGGAATACATCATGAGTATTCAGCTCCCAGAACTCCCCAACAAAATGGTGTTGCTGAGCGCCGGAACCGAACGCTTAAGGAAGCCGCTAGGACTATGTTAGCTGAATCCAAGCTTGCTCCTAGATTTTGGGCCGAAGCGATCAACACTGCTTGTTACACTCAAAATCGATGCATGATCAACAAACAGCATGGAAAAACTCCATACGAACTGTGGAAGGGACGTAAGCCAAATATTTCATACTTTCACGTCTTTGGTTCTAAATGTTTTATCCATAATAATGGATCCCAAAGCCTAAAGACTTTTGATCCTAAAGCGGATGAAGGAATCTTTCTAGGCTACGCCAAAAATGGAAAGAATTTTCGCATTCTCAATAAGATCAAATCGAAGGTTGAGGAATCTATTCATGTTGTGTTTGATGATGCTAACCAAGAGCCGAGTAAGGTAAATGTAAATGATGTAGGAGTTGAAGATCTATGTCATCAAGCGTCCAAAATTACTATTGATGAAGATACTGACGATGATGATGAGATCTCAGTGCCTCCTCCTAAGAATACTCGTGAAATCAATCTAAATTATCATGTAAGAAATACGGATGATCATGAAGAGAATGATCATCAAGAGCAAAGAAGGAATCGTGAACTTGAAGCGCCAACGCAGGAGAATGGTCAAGCGAATGATTCTCAAGCGCCTATTCATTCTCAAAACCTCTTCCAAACAGATAGACTATGGTTACGTGACCATCCACCTGAGCAAATCATTGGAGATATTGAAGCACCAGTTAGAACTAGAGCCGCTACATTAAATGAGGCTATGTTCGCAAGCTTTCTGTCTCAAATGGAACCTAAGAAAGTGGATGAAGCGTTAAGTGATCCAAGTTGGATTGAAGCTATGCAAGAAGAGCTCAATCAGTTTGAGCGAAATAAAGTTTGGATGCTAGTACCAAGACCAACTCATCAAGGAGTTATTGGAACTAGATGGGTATATAGAAACAAGATGGATGAGGACGGCATTGTTATAAGAAACAAGGCAAGACTCGTAGCTCAAGGATACTGCCAAGAGGAGGGCATTGACTTTGATGAGACTTACGCTCCTGTTGCTCGTCTTCAAGCAATCCGCATGTTTCTAGCGTACGCAGCGTTTAACAAGTTTACAGTATTTCAAATGGACGTAAAGAGTGCCTTCCTGAATGGTAAACTCAAAGAAGAAGTGTATGTGGAGCAACCACCAGGATTCATCAACAATCATGGTAAGGGTATGGTTTACAAGCTAGAAAAAGCACTTTATGGGCTTAAGCAAGCACCTCGAGCATGGTATGACACTCTCTCTATCTTTCTTATTGGTAAAGGTTTTTCAAAAGGCAGCGTTGACACAACGTTATTTAAAATTACCAATGATGAAGATATTCTCTTAGTTCAAATTTACGTTGATGACATTATATTTGGTTCTACTAATAAGCGTCTGTGTGAGAAATTTTCGAAAATGATGCAAGAACAATTTGAAATGAGCATGATGGGTGAATTAACTTTCTTCTTAGGACTACAAGTTAAACAACTCCCTAATGGCATATTTATCAACCAAGCTAAATATACACGAGATATGATTAAGAAATTTGGTATGGAAAATGCATCATATTCAAAAATTCCAATGAGCCAAACGCTTAAGTTAGATAAAGATGAAAGTGGAAAGAAAGTTGATATCACTAATTATAGAGGTATCATAGGATCACTTCTTTATCTCACTGCCAGTAGACCTGATATTATGTTTTCGGTATGTATGTGTGCACGATTCCAAGCTGATCCTAAAGAGTCACACTTGACTGCTGCCAAGAAAATCCTTAAATACCTAAAAGGCACACAACATGTGGGCTTATGGTATCCCAGGGATTCTCCTTTTGAACTAATCGGTTACTCAGATGCAGATTTTGCAGGTTGCAAAATAGATCGTAAAAGCACTAGTGGTACATGTCAATTCTTAGGTGATAGGTTAGTTTCATGGCATAGCAAGAAACAACAATCGATAGCTACCTCCACAGCCGAAGCTGAGTATGTAGCTGCAGGAAGTTGTTGTGCACAAGTTCTATGGATGAGGCAACAACTTAGAGATTACGGAACAATCTTAGGACCAACTCCCATTCATTGTGATAACCAAAGCGCTTTAGCCATGACTCAAAACCCTGTTCTTCATTCAAGAACCAAACACATTGACATTAGATAACATTTCCTTCGTGACCACGTTCAAAAGAAAGATATCTCCATGCACTTCATTGGAACTGACAAACAACTGGCAGATATCTTCACCAAAGCACTCAATGAACAACGCTTTCTCACTTTGAGAAGTGAACTAGGTATGATTGATTTAAACGCTTGATCATGAAGCATCATATTTTATTAGGCATATAATTTAGGGGGAATCCACTTAAGTTATATCTCACAATTTTTTTAAAAAAAAAAAAAAAAAATATTTATACTGGACCATAACTGTAAGCGTCAATGATAAAAAAAAAAAAATTCAGATGCATAATCATCAACGCTCAGTTCTATGTTTGCATAAAATATTGAATGCTCAAAATATTGAAAAGTCTTTTGACTTCAAGCGTCCATTTTATCAGCTAAGCGCTGAATAGTTTATCAAAAATTTATAAAATATTTTCGTTACAAGCCATGCATAAAATTTTCAAACTTCTTTCAAGGTCGTGGGTAGACTCAAAGGTCTATTTTGTACTCTACTCACACGCCTCTATCACATCAAACTGGCGGGTACTCAAATTTTTTAAAAATGACGGTTCAGAGATAGCACGCATTTGTGTACGTGTCAGTGTACAAACATGCGCGTGTGTTACACTCTAAAAATACCAAACGTTAATTTTTGTTTTACTCGGATGTCAAATCTTTATATGTGAGAATTACCAAATGTAACTTCTCTCTTTTACACAAAACTCGCGTCCGCAGTTAATAAATTTATGGCTAAGATTCAACATTTATTACACGTGTTTAAATCCTACTAAGACTACATAACACAAGTTTCAAAACTCTTTACTGTGTCATTTAAAACACAAACTCTGCAGAAAAAGTAACTTACTTTCTACTCAAGCATATCTGCAAATCTCTCTTTATCTCTCTCAATACAACAGAAAAATCTCAGTCCATCTTCTTCGTTTTTTTTTTTTAAAAAAAAAAAATGGCACCAAAGAAATCATTATCTACTTCTGCTAAAATTACCATCAAGGTAACTGAAGGTCTTGTTGTCGACTGGAAATTTCTATATGAACAAACTCAGATCAACCTGACGGACATAATGGACATGGTCGTCAAAGCTGGGCTCAAACCCTTCTTAACCCAATACTCTTATATGTTTCCTACTAAAGTTGAAACTTTCTGGAAGACTGCTACACTTTCAGAGGACAAGAAGTCCATCTCTTGTCAAATTTCCTTCTCCAAGAAGGAGTCTCCAAAGGAATTCATCCTATCTGCTTCCACCATTGCCAAGAACTTCAGAGATTATCCCTCACCCCTCTTCGGTTTAATGCTCAAGCGTCTTCCAGTGGTACAGTTGGTGAACGGTGCTTAAATCTTGCTGCAAGCCACTGTGAATAAAACTTCAATCTGATGGTAAAGATTCTATCTCCCGTATCTCTCTTTGATAAAATCTTCACTGCCAATCTCAGATCTTGGAACGGCTCAGTGATCAATTCATTCAAAGGATATCCACTGCTCCCTTCCATTCGCAGTGAGGTACTCAATCACTATGAGTATGTTCTCTCTCTGCTTGAAAGGAATCAAGAGCTCGCTCAAGCCATTTATCCGTATCTTGAAGAGTACTATGCGGACTGTGTGCCTACACATCGACGTCCTGCATCTCTTCCCTCAGATTGCTTAATTGGATTTTCCAGAACTCACTGCACAGATTCACTATTCTCCATCGCTCAAGCGCCGTCCAAAGTTTTCCCAGATCATGTGCTGGATATCATTGGTCCAATGTACATCAGGGCCATTGATAGTCCTCTTCGCACATTTATCTCCGGTACTTGTATGTCCAGGACCAGACTCATTGAACTCTTGGATTCTACATCCACCTCTTATGCCGACTCAGCAAGCTGGAACTTCCAATTCACTGACTTTCGCCAACCTGAGTCAACGCTTGAGGAAGCACCCGCTGAGACCTCTGAAGCGTCCAAATCTGCAGATAGCAGTATTCCTGACGCTCCTGAACATGCTATCATTGATAGTGCTGAAGATCCTTCCCTGGATATTCGAGGTACTGTTTTTGATCCGGCCTATCAAGTTCCTTTTGACTCTCTCAAACACTCATCACGGTTCAAGCGACCAGCTCCTCAAGCGGTTCAATCAGATGAGAGTCAAGCCTTCGGTCCCCTGCTTAAATCTGTTTTGGAGACAATTAGCGCTCAAGCTACTCAGAGTGAAGAATCTCTCCATTGGATTAAGGAAGACCTGGCAAAGATCGAAACTCACGTAATGAGCGCTCAGATTGCTCATATACGTAGTTCAGCTCAAGCGGCAATTGGTGAGTGCAAACAAGACTTTCAAGAAATGCAGGATGCTGCCCACGCAACCCAACTTGCCATGAAAGAAGAACTTGAAAAGCGCCTTGCAACCCTTGAGATCTCTGTGAATGACGCCACCAGCGCTAAGCTTCTTGTTATGCAGGAACGCTTCGACAAGCGTCTGGATGACATCACAGATTCCTTATCTCAGATTGCTCATCAGGTAAGTGTACTCACAAACCACTTCTTAAAATCTGATGATGGCAATAAGGGGGAAGAGAAGAAGAAAGGAGAAAAGCGGAAAGCGTCCAGTTCAAAAGTTGAAGATCCTCCGTCTCCTAAGCGTCAAGTGCCTCCTTCTCAGTCTGCGCTTAATCTCCCGTCTTGGATAACTGCTCTGAAACAAAGTTCATCCGGAGCGCCCAGTAGTACGCTAAGGGAACCTCCTAGAGCATTATATCCAAACCTACCAATTCCTACAAGAGCACTGCTTGAACAGTTTGACATTCCTCTTCAGAGAACATCCATTCCAGAACCTACAGATCCACAGATCTTAGCTGAAGAAAGGAAGATGACTGATTTTAGCCAAGCTTTTCGAATCTGCCTAAGGTACATTGGTATCGACCCAACTGACTGGGATAATCATTTTACAATATTCAAGAAGAGACAACAAGAAGAAAACAAGCTTATCATCAACAAAGATCATGAAGCAATGATGATCTTGGAAGACAATCTGACTGAAGCTATCCGAGCTGAAATGTCCAAGCGGTACAGAGTTAGACCAAGTCATTAAAGCTTTCTGACTTTACATTATCTATATTCTTGTCTCTTATATCTTTAAATATTCAGCTGTAAAAATGCTTGTAATTCTCGATTAATATGAAATGCATTTTTTCTCTTGCTGAAACATCTCGTTGAAGCGTAACTAACTTTAACTAACGTCTACTGATCAAAGCTAACTTTTACTTTTGGCTGTCTAACTCTTGAACTATAAAAGAGTAAGTATTGCCATCATCAAAAAGGGGGAAATTGTTAGGAATTTCATGTTAGAAGTTTTGATGATGACAATTAAGTTTTTGTTAGACCCCAAAAAAGTTGTAAGTTTATTTTCGTAGAAAACTTGTATAGGCTTTGAAGCGTTAGACTTGTAATAGATTTATTAGGCTTTGTTATCTTACTTTAGAGTGTTAGGCAAAATAGTCTTAGGCTGAGCGTCTGATGATTTCTGAGTGAGTTTATCATTGGTAAAGTTCGAAGACTCAAGCGCCTGATCTCAGAAGATAGATACAGTCTCCAAGCGTCCACTTTGGCCAGCTATATCAAGCGTTACCTTATGGGACAGAAGTGATTTCGCCTGAATTTACTTCTAAGTCCAGAAGGAGTTTAATGCAAATATTCTCAAAGCATTAAATACCAACGGGTATTAATTTCAAATGCATTAAATGTTGATAAGAGCATTTAATATGATAAGCAATGTCAGACGTACGGAGAAGCCACCCTATTGGACTGTCAACTATCTCAGACTGCAGCACCAACTTTCGTGCAGCAGATTTTCAGGAAAAAGGACAAAAGCTGTTCACTCGCGAAAGTGAGAGACACGCGCCAGTGCATGTGTCAAACGGACACTTTCTCCAAGAATACCTATAAATAGGACTTCAACAACAAACAAACATAAGAGCAACAATTTTATCAAAGCCAAATTGCTGTTGCATTAAAATCTCATTCCTTAAACTCTCAGAAAAGCCAGAAAATTCAAGAAACATCCTACTTGCTTTTCTTATATTCCTGAGACAGTCAACAAATATCTCAAACATTCTTTTTGAAGAAACCAGATTCCTACTGAGATATTACCAAGTTGTTTGAACTTCATCAAAATCAAACAAACCTTTTAGAAAATCCCATCCAAGCCTCGCGATCTGTGTGAAGTCGAAGTTGGATACTTGCATCATTTCTGGGTGAAAGAAGCAAGAGGGTTGAAGTGATTTGAAGCAGAAATCTGTGTGATCAAGGAGCTCAAGTCATCGACATCCATCTCTCCCTAATTTGTAGAAGATTCTGTGTGATTCTTTGAGAATCATTTTAGTGGATTGCCTCCAAGTGCAAAGGAGAAGAAGGACGTAGTTGGGATTACATCACCCAACGAACCTTACAAATATTGTGTTATTTACTTTTCAGTCATTTCATTCATCTATCATATCATTGCATAAGAAAACACAATCAAAAGCTAAGCAACTAAGAAACATCTTGTGACGCTAAAACTTTCAAAGAGAAGACTCCAAAATCATTCCGCTGTGCTAACCCTGATTAAAAGAACTGAACGCTTAACCTACAAGGTCAAAGTATTCAATTCCTGAAGTCTAAGTTAACTTTATCAAACAGTCTTCATTAGACGCTTCACAAAGTCTCAAATATCTTATGTGAACGCTAAGGTGAAGCGTCAGACACTTCAAGCGCCTATCATTTCAAGCGTCCAAATACGTTTAATACGAAATCCTTTTTTAAGTCGAAAAAGACTTAAGGGTCTATTCAACCCCCCCTTCTAGACCCTTTCGTATGCCACTTGGGACCAACAGCCATAATTCAGCACATGTGTTGAGAGGTTGTCATAAGTGTGTTTCTGGGTAGATTTACTTTATGGGTGCCAAATCAGAAACAACCTCCATATTGAAACGTAATTTAGGTATAGTTAGCGACTGAATTGGACACAATGTCCTTCTGTAACGTTGTAGATCTATGTTTTATCTGAACATGGGGACTTGAATCATCCAATTTGGAGATCTGTGGAGAATTTTATGAGGTAAATACTAAGATTGCGCTGGAAAGCAAGAAAATGGCAGCATGCATGTGTTTTGTTGAAGTTTTCACATGGTTATGCTTGGTGGAATCTTAAGGCCGAAAGTTTAGCATTTTTTAGCTAGTTGGAATCTTAAAAGCCAAAATTTAAGCATCACCTTAGGTGGAATTCTCATTGGGGAATTTTAATGGGAATTCTTATGGAATTTTGGCTATAAAAGGAGAGGGAACCCATACTCTTCATCATTCACTATCAATTTCAGATTCTTGGAGAAGAGGGGGAGGAAGTGACCGATCCATAGAGAAGAAAAGAGGGGAGAGAGAAGGATTCTTGATTCATCATCATCATTGGAGAAGGAAGATTCAATTGAAGTTCCATCATTATTCACTTTTGAGGGAGTTTTTATAGCTTTTCATTTCAATTATGTCTATGAACATGTGTATTAATTCATTTATGTTTTTCATATTATCCATTATGAACTAAATTCATAAGACTAGGGTCATGTAAGGCCAAATTGTGATATATGCTTATAATAGATGATTGTTGAGGTTGTTCTTATATTGTTATGTGATGTGAATTTGTGTTTTTGCCTATCTTGCATATACTTGATCACTATATGTTAGAATCTTATGCCTATGTTAATATTTCGGGAGAAAATTGACGTATGGTGCAAGAAATTCACATCATGACCCGCAACTAATGAGGAATTGCCCTAGACATAGGTAAAGATTCCCGGGTGAAGTCGTTCGATTCAAATCGAGTGAACTCTAGTACATTAATGCATGTTTAGTGGTTAGATTTCCGGATAGGGATATTTGGGAAATCACGATCTAAGTATAGGAGTTTATACGCGAGACATCGGTTATTCTCTACCTTAGGAGTTTTCACCATAACAATATAAGAGTAATTCTACAACAAGAGCCTTTATAAGTATATTTGATCAATTTGGACCTAGCATGTGCCTTAGTCTCCCTTTATAATTGGTTTTAAATCACTTGTGCAACCTTGTTCTTATGTTACGCGTTTCACACTCATTTTACCTTTATTGTATTGATCTTTGTTGTTATAAAATCGTAAACTAGAATTCAAGTCCTTGTGGTTCGACAATCCGGACTTCTCGTCCACTTTTATTACTACACACGACTAGTGCACTTGCTATTATAGCACGTTAGCTTTTAGCGTGTCAAGTTTTTGGCGCCGTTGTCGGGGACTTGTTTATTTCTAACCTTTTTTTTATTTTATTATTCTAATTTTGTTTTTTGTGTTTAATTGTTAGGTGTAATTTGTGGTGCATGACCCGCTCTTCTAACGAGCCCAGAGATAGAGCGTGTTCTTCGATCTAGTAGACGCGCTCGAGAAATGGCCGACAATCTAAATCCAAATGGGAATTTTCCCGACATAAATCTCCCGGAAAACAGGGAATGGTTGCAAAATCTATTCCAAGCTATGCAACCGGCACCTCCTCAAAGACTTCCATCGGTCCGGGAAAGTCTACCTCCAAGGGTCCACACTATACCGGGGCCCGTAGTCTTTCCAAATTTCTTTGCACCAAATTATCACATTCCGTCACACATCTTTAGCATGGTGCAAAGCGAACCCTTCTATGGAGAGCCCCATGAATCACCTCATGAGCATTTGGAGACTTTAGACGATACTCTCATGACTACCCAATTTCATCCACGGGATCTCGATGCAATTCGTCTAAGAGTCTTCCACTTCTCATTAAAGGAAAGGGCGACCATGTGGTACAAATCTCTACCACCCCAATCCATCACAACATGGGGACAATTGGTCGAAGCTTTTTTGAGTAAATTCTTTCCACCCTCAAAAATCAACGAGCTAAGGAGCAACATTAAGGAGTTTAAGCAGGGGAATCATGAGTCCTTGGCTGAGGCATGGGCTAGATATAAAAACATGCTCCGAAAATGCCCGGATCACAACCTAAAGTTGAGCGAGCAAGTACTACGATTCCATGATGGAGTCCAATCGCGCATCCGAAATAGGCTCAATGTCGGCGCCGGTGGTGATCTCCTTGGGCTTGATTGCCAAAGTGTGTGGGACAAGATTGAGCAATTAGCCCGGGAAGATGAGCTCTATCCCGATGATGAAGAGATCACACCCACTAAAAAAATTGCTCGTGTTCAAGAGTTGGAAAAAGAAGTCGTTTTGGAAACAATGGTTGGCAATGTAAACTATGTTGGAAATGCCAATCAACCTCAATTGAACTTCCATGTGCCCGAAAATTTTCCAAGGAGGCCCAATCCGGCACAAAACGCCCATATCAATATCTATCAAGCACCAAGGCCTCCATTCATCAACAATCAAGCTCAAAGGCAAGGTAATCCTCATGTACAAAGGCAAGTTAGGCCTCCTACAACCAATGAACGTCTTGATGAGGAAATAAAGAAATCGGATTCAGCAATCAACGAACTTCGTACTATGATGAAGGATTTAATGAGGGATATGAAGGATTTGAAGACACAAATGGGTCAAATGGCAAAGACAATCAGCGAGAGAGCCTCGGGAACTTTACCAAGTGACACGAAAAAGAACCCGAAAGAGCAATGCTATGCAATTACCTTGAGAAGTGGCGAACAGGTAAAAGGTGATAATGTTCGCACTGATGCGCCCGAGCGCCCATCCATCCATGCCCAGGCGCCCTTGTCGCTGCGCCAAGGCGCCAATTGTCAAGCCCAAGCGCCACATTCTGTATCCTCCACAGCTAGCCCTTCAACTCCAACGCATCATCCCATCGAGGTTCGTCTTCCATTTCCAAATGCACAAAAAACAAAAAAGAAGGATATGGATCCGATTTTCCGTAGGATTGTGGCGACTCTTTGTGAGGACCCGGGGAGCCTCACCATTCCGTGCACCATTGGCCCTCTTACTTTTGAAAAGGTTATTTGCGATACGGGAGCAAGTATCAATCTCCTCCCGTATTCTCTCTTCAAGAAGTTGGGCCTTGGAAATCCCAAACCGACATCAATGAGCCTCCAACTCGCCGATGGATCAATTAAGAGACCAAAGGGGATAATAGAAGATGTTATTGTACAAGTTGACAAATTCTTTTTCCGGGTTGACTTTGTGGTCCTTGATATGGAGGAAGATGTTGAGATGCCCTTGATTCTAGGAAGACCTTTCCTAGTCACTAGCAATGCCAAGATCGACATGGGAAAAGGTAAGTTATCATTGAGGGTAGGAGATGTAAAAGTGATATTTGATGCTTCAAATAACAGTAAACCATCTATGGATGATCTTACTTGTTCCAATATCGATGTTATTAACCCTTCTCTTGATGAGAAATGTGCAAATGGCAAGGCTAAGGGCACACTCGAGTTGGAGGATGAGATTCCCTATGATAAACACAACAAAGAGGGAAAAGAAGATTTATGCATGAAATACATTCCACCCCATCGCCGTGCTCGTAAAATTGAAAAGACTCATCCAATACAAAGGGCTTATTGCAAAATCCCGCAATATGAGTGGAAGCATGTAGACCATGGAGCTAAAAGGAGGCATGACAAGGATTTGGTCGTGTTAAATGGACCACCTATTTGAACCTCAAAGAGCACAAAGTCGAGCTACCGACTCTAAACTAGCGCTTCTTGGGAGGCAACCCAAGTTTGTAAGTTTGTTTTTCTTTTTGATTTTGTTTTTGTTTTGTGTAGTTTGTTTCTTTATGTTGTGTTCAAACATGCACTTTTGGCATGTATGTTTTCTTATGCTTGATGGTTTGAAAAGTTGAAGTGTTAGATATGATGCAAATTTGGACCATGCTTATTTTACTCGAGAGGAGGAGAAGCTATAGGATTATGTATTGGAAGTTTAAGGATGTTTTTCAACATCCTTGGTTGTAAGTGTTCTTTTACCTTTGTGTATGCATGTTGTAACAACATTGGGGACAATGTTGGATTTAAGTTTGGGGGTAGAAGAGTATCTATTTTGAATATTGAAAATGCAATCCTAATTTTTAACTTGAATTTGGGGAAAGTTTGTTTGATATCATGTTTATATGCTTCTTTGTTGAGAAAATCAAGCATGAAAAATTTTTAGTCCTTCCAATTGATGCATTGAAATTGATTTACTTGGAAAAATGACATGAATTCTTGAAATAATCTGAATTTAATGGAATATATATATCTTTGAAATTGCTCGTGAAGACCTTAGACTAGAATTGATTCTTTAGATGATTCACAATGCACTTAAATCGAAGGTAGAGGAGTTGAGAGGATAACCATCTTGAGACACGTAAGGAATTATTCCCAGAAATATTAACTTAGATTTCTCATAAGGTTATAAGTTGAGTAGTAATTTTATATGCTAACAATGAATTGAAAAGGTTGAATTTTGGTATGACCAAAAGTGGTCAGGCTAATACGTACCGGAGGTGAAACGTTTCATGCCTATATACTGTACTATTATGCTAATTTGAGCTATGCTCAAGCCAAAAGAAGTGAATTGTTTAAAAGATCTAGTTTTATTTCGTGGCCTTTGATACTCAAGTGATTAAATCCTTAGGAGTGTCTCTACACTTAATGCCCTAAAACTATCTAGTTTGGGAGTCATTGGTCTAAAACTTGTTACATGGGTGTCATAGAAAGCCTAATGGAATAAAACATTGCACATGATCTAGCCTTAATGAAGTTTAATGGAAATTCCATATGAATTGAATGTTGAATATTTGAGATAATGAAATTTAAATGGCTATGAGATTTTCTATAATTCTTGTGCCTTGTGTTTGATCAAAAGTTGATAGATATGGGATTAATGTCCAAAATTTGGTAAGGATGCCTCTCGACTATAATACCCTAGATTTATTTTTCACTATACCCTAGGGAGTCATTTCAAGTATTGGTGTCACATGAGCAAAAGTAGTTGATATGTATATATATATATTTGTGAACTTTAAAAGGTTGATTTTATGCCATTCCTTCTTGTTGATCATATTGAGATGTGTTGATTTGGTTGGGATTGAAAATTTGTTAGATTTTGTGGGTATATCGTATGCAAACCCTCACGAGACTATAACTCGTCCTTTGAGGTAACTCAAGGGTTTAAAGGCTTGTTGCACCCGCTAAGTGCAATCGTTTACTCCACGAAAGTGAGTTAGTTAGTTGTTTTGTTTTCTCCCATTGAATGATGTTGGTCTTCCCTTATAGCTCTTATTGCTCGAGGTCGAGCAATTGATAAGTTTGGGGGTGTTGATAAGAGGTGTTTTTACGTGTTTTTAAGACCGTAATTCTTATGATTTGGATTCACTTATTGCTTAAATCATGTCACATTTGCATTTAATAGGTGTGTTAAGTGAATACAGGTAATAAATGAGAATACATGAAGAAAAGGGAAGAAAAACGATGTACAAAACAAGTTCAAGCATGTTTTTCAACACCTAGGAGGTTTATGCATCTCCTACCACATTCGAGCGATAATTTCGTACATTTCGAGACCGACTTAGACTAAGTTTCCTTCTACAAAGTTTTAGATGTATGTCTTAGCTTCAAATGGGAACTTGAAACATCGAAATCGGAGGTCTATATAGATAATTGTGAAGGAAATACGATTGCTGCGCCGAACAGAGAAGTACATGTGCCAGGATACGCCCCAACGCCTTCCTAGTCATGCCTAGGCATGGATAGTCCGAATGTTACTCCTTTTCAGCCTAAATTCCAGCATTATATAATGGGTAAGAATCATTTTTGGCCATAATTCAGCACATGTGTTGAGAGGTTGTCATAAGTGTGTTTCTTGGTAGATTTACTTTATGGGTGCCAAATCAGAAACAACCTCCATATTGAAACGTAATTTAGATATAGTTAGCGACTGAATTGGACACAATGTCCTTCTGTAACGTTGTAGATCTATGTTTTATCTGAACATGGGGACTTGAATCATCCAATTTGGAGATCTGTGGAGAATTGTATGAGGTAAATACTAAGACTGCGCTGGAAAGCAAGAAAATGGCAGCATGCATGTGTTTTGTTGAAGTTTTCACATGGTTATGCTTGGTGGAATTCTTAAGGCCGAAAGTTTAGCATTTTTTAGCTGGTTGGAATCTTAAAAGCCAAACTTTAAGCATCACCTTAGGTGGAATTCTCATTGGGGAACTTTAATGGGCATTCTTATGGAATTTTGGCTATAAAAGGAGGGAGAACCCATACTTTTCATCATTCACTATCAATTTCAGATTCTTGGAGAAGAGGGGGAGGAAGTGACCGATCCATAGAGAAGAAAATAGGGGAGAGAAAAGGATTCTTGATTCATCATCATCATTGGAGAAGGAAGATTCAATTGAAGTTCCATCATTATTCACTTTTGAGGGAGTTTTTATAGCTTTTCATTTCAATTATGTCTATGAACATGTGTATTAATTCATTTATGTTTTTCATATTATCCATTATGAACTAAATTCATAAGACTAGGGCCATGTAAGGCCAAATTGTGATATATGCTTATAATAGATGATTGTTGAGGTTGTTCCTATATTGTTATGTGATGTGAATTTGTGTTTTTGCCTATCTTGCATATACTTGATCACTATATGTTAGAATCTTATGCCTATGTTAATATTTCGGGAGAAAATTGACGTAGGGTGCAAGAAATTCACATCATGACCCGCAACTAATGAGGAATTGCCCTAGACATAGGTAAAGATTCCCGGGTGAAGTCGTTCGATTCAAATCGAGTGAAGTCTAGTACATTAATGCATGTTTAGTGGTTAGATTTCCGGATAGGGATATTTGGGAAATCACGATCTAAGTATAGGAGTTTATACGCGAGACATCGGTTATTCTCTACCTTAGGAGTTTTCACCATAACAATATAAGAGTAATTCTACAACAAGAGCCTTTATAAGTATATTTGATCAATTTGGACCTAGCATGTGCCTTAGTCTCCCTTTAATTGGTTTTAAATCACTTGTGCAACCTTGTTCTTATGTTACGCGTTTCACACTCATTTTACCTTTATTGTATTGATCTTTGTTGTTATAAAATCGTAAACTAGAATTCAAGTGCTTGTGGTTCGACAATCCGGACTTCTCGTCCACTTTTATTACTACACACGACTAGTGCACTTGCTATTATAGCACGTTAGCTTTTAGCGTGTCACCCCTCGGCCTGACCGTGTGGCTTATCTGAGCTACATGTACGGGTCGGGTCGGGGTGTGCGACATTAGCGGTTAACAAGACAAAGACTTGAGCAGAAACGACCAAAGCAGTCTCTTTCGTCTTGGGGTCCATTTGTGAACATTCAATGTCAATCACGTTGAAATTCACTATGAATTGCGAAAAAGACTTGGATAGTGACTTCAGGATGAGATCAGTCTGAAGCTGAAAATCCATAGAGAAATCGAGGGCCTCCAGTCTCTCAAACATGGAGATCATCTTCAAAACATGATCTCCAACTTTCTCTCCTTCCTTCATTCTCGCCCCAAAGAGTTGACTGGAGATCTCTTAACGAGCAGTCTTACTGTGCTCTCCATAAAGTTCTATTAGATGAACCATGATTTCAGCAGCTGTTCCCATCTTTTCATGAGATCGTTGTAGTTCATTGGTCATCGATCGTAGCATGTACCCCTTGACATGAGTGTCAGCTTTCAGCTTTTACCCATTCTTCATAGGTAAGCCTAACTTCAAAAGATCCGGGGTTTGGGACTTTAGGCATCTCGTCATCGAGCACATATCCCAAAGATTCAAAGCTGAGGACAATCCTTAGATTTTGTATCCAATCAACAAAATTCAGTCTAGTGAGGACATTTTTCTCATGCAACACGGTCAAGGGGTTAGTCATTGTGTAGGAAATAAACTGCAGAAAATACCAAGGTCTACAATTAAATGTGTTATTATGTACTTTAAAGTAAAATCAAGGATTTCAATATTTACTTCACTCCCACTATTTTTCTCAAAATATTGCACTCCTACTGCAATAATCGGAAACCTCATTGGATTGGTTTCATAGATGGTAGAGCCCATGTTTACACGTTATGCGTACATACATTACATACATACATACATACATACATATATATATATATACACACACACTAGTGGACACGCTAGCACCGCGCGTGCACGTGGTGCACCCTGCCCATAGTAACACCTTTTTAGCTTGGCACATTTAATGTTTTAAGGCAAAATGGCTGAAATGCCCTCACCTATATTTTTCTAAATTCAGGCCTCCACCTTCCTTTCGAATCAGATCTGCTTAACCTTGCGTATCTTCAAAAACCAATCCCCACTCCCTTTGCACTCCCACTGTCAAAATCGCCATACATTTTACAATTTCAACGAATCACATAATGAATTCATCGAGGTAAAGCCCCCTGATTTTTTATTCTTTCTTGGTTTTGATTCGTAATATTCACAAACCACCAGGGGCTGCAATCATCCAAAACACGCGATAACCCAATTTGTGTTTTTACACTCGTTCACTTTATCTTGAGAAAACGTCTATTACATTGGTTTTTTTACCATAGGATTATAGCTCAAATCAGGTCTCCCACTCGTTCTTTCTTCAAAGTTTTGGTACTCGACTGGCGCCGAGAACTGGTAAGTTAAATTCACCAGTAAAGTGTATATTACTCTGTTTTTATGTTGATATGCGTTCTTATCCCTCGAGTTTGGTGAATGTTGTGCGGTTTTCCTCCATTTTTTTGAAGGGGTAATAAGGATGATTTATGTTGCATGTGAGGAATGACATTGGTTACTATGGACATAGTCTATGGGCAAGTCTAAACATGCGTATAATGTATCCTAATTGACCAACGTTAACCACCACATATTAAATAGATTGGGTAGCTTATACAAGTCCATGATGTTGTGAATCCTGTATTCATGCGCAGCAGAAATGAGAAAAACATATCCGGATTCACAATTGGATCACTTTTGGGTTTTAATAATTTTTCATGCATATTTCGAAAATAATATATATTGATGAAATCTAATTTCATCTTTATACTAACCTTTTGATTTGATAATTGTCTTGATCTTTCGGGTAGAAGCAATTCCAAACTTCTGCCTCTAGATGTCACGCCGGAATGAACTTTGAAGAAAAATCCACCACCTTTTGACCACTATGGCCGACGGCTTCTAAGGGGGAGGAGAGAGATTTTTCTCTTTTTCTTTCTATGTTGTCAAGTCTAATGTGAGAATTAGTTTTTGACTGAACCAGTGATAGGTATATATAAGGAGTGATGGGCTTGGAATTAACTAATTCCTTGAGCCCATCCAACTCCTCAAATAAATGCCTATAGAAGCCCCACCTCATCCTGATAGGGCTAAGTTGACTTTCAACTTAGTCCAATTATTAATTAGGTCTAATATACTTTAATCCAATTAAAATATAATGCTATTAATAATCTTCTAAATTAAATAATCTAATTTTTTAATAAAAGGATGAGTATAATAAATAAGTCTATTTATTTATTATAATTAATTTATTTCCATTAATCTAATTAATTAAATAAGTTGATTTGCTTATCAAATAGAAAATTACCTAATTTATATATTTGACAACGAAAGAATTTTCTTCACTCAATTCCTCTTAAGCGCAACTCTCTAGGTTTGTTTCAATTGGCATTAGGAGGAAACCAATGATGTGAGTGTCACTAGGCTAGTCATGTGGACTCACATCGAAACCCAATTCAAATGAATAGATCAATACGAACCTTGAAGTCACAGATATCATGTGAGTACAAGCCCTTCACTGTAACATCCCGATCGAGTGGGAGTGATGAATTATGTCAAACTCACAACTCGATACTGTGATTTAAGGGAATCATAGTAAGATGAAATTACTGAACAACCTTTATGTACTACACATAAGTTAGTTCTCCTGTTTTGGGCAAAGACTTATAATATCATTTACCTACGATCGCACAAGACGTTAACTCATTACTACACGAGACAGTGAATCCCCTATTGGAATCACCGAACAATTGCTACTTGTCCTTCTGAACCACACTTCAAGGTTGATCCCACCAAATGGTGAATGGATCTAACTACTCTAAAAACTCATTCAGTGTCAAAAGTCCAATCTTCGTGAATACTCAAATCTAAGGCTCACGCACACCACCGCGACTAGTTATTCAAAAATTGACAATCCAAGAGTAATTACCCATGTGATTGAATTACGGCAAGCCGTGTTCGAATATATCAGTTCCATTGATATATCCATGACCAAGCTCCCACTATCCAAAGTGACTAACTGACACGCCTTGTTAAAGCTTGCGCCATATAAGTCTGATCTTAATGTCCAATTAAGACTCATCGACTTGTGGACTCTAGTTTAAGTAAACAAGGAACCGATACTTCTAGTGTCCATCTCCTCAAACCATTGTGTAGAAGCTCCTTCTTGATTACTTTGGACTTATTTGTTCAATACTTATATTAATGCTATCAAGATTGATATGAACAAAACTATGCTTTTATTAAAAGAATAAGAGTTTGTACAACATAAAGGTAAATGCCCTAATAATCTAATTCCTCTATGGCATGGAGGGCATAATCCTAACAATCTCCCACTTGCACTTAATGCCAATCTCTATGATATTTAATACCTATCTTCTCAAGATGTTGTTCTAACATCGCCTGTGATAGTGGCTTAGTTAGTGGGTCAGGAACGTTATTTGTTGAATTTATTCTTTGCACGGCGATGTCGTCTCTTCCAACAATCTCTCTAATGATGTGATATCTTCTCTCAATGTGTTTAGATTTATTGTGAGACCTGGGTTCCTTAGCCTGCGCGATGGCTCCATTGTTGTCAAAGAATAGTGGCAACGGCAGCTCCATGCTAGGCAACATTTGAAGTTCAACTATGAAATTCTTTATCCAAATAGGCTCTTTGGCCGCCTCTGAGGTGGCCACATACTCAGTCTCGGTGGTTGAGTCAGCCGTTGTGCTTTGCTTGGAACTTTTCCAAGTCACTTCTCCACCGTTTAAAGCGAATACAAACCCTGAGGTGGACTTACGGCCTTCGACATCAGACTGGAAGTCAGAGTCTGTATAACCTTCCACCTTTAGTTTCCCATCTCCGTATATCAAGCACATATCATTAGTTCTTCTCAAGTACATAAGGATACACTTCACAACAATCCAATGCTTTTCCCCTTGGTTAGCTTGAAACCTACTTACTACACTCACAGCGTAGGCAATGTCTGGTCTCGTGTATAACATAGAGTACGTAAAACTTCCTACTGCTGATGCATAGGGGACTCCACTCATTTTCCTACAATCATCCCCACTTTGAGGACTCATCAATTTAGAGAGATAGAGTCCATGTCTTATGGGCAAGAGACCTCTTTTGGAATCTTCAATTCTGAATCTTTTTAGAACCTTTTCCAAATCGAGGGCTTGGGAGAGACCCATTTTCCTATTCGCTCTATCCCTGAAGATGCGAATTCCAAGGATATAGGTCGCTTCTCCTAAGTCTTTCATGGAGAACGTGCTTGAGAGCCACCTTTTGAATGAAGTCAACAGTCCTATATTATTACCTATTAGTAGAATGGCATCTACATATAAGACCAAAAATGATGTTTTACTCCCACAGGATTTCTTGTATACACATGGTTCATCTTCTTTCTTGATAAAGCCATACTTTTGAAATTCTTCATCAAAACAAAGATTCCAGCTTCGCGACGCTTGGTTAAGTCCATAAATTTATAATTCAATTTACACACCTTATGAGAATCTTCATTGGACACGAAACCTTTGGTCTGTTCCATATCGATGTCCTCCTCGAGGTATCCATTCAAGAATGCGGTCTTCGCGCCTATCTGCCAGATTTCATAGTCTAGGTACGTTGCTATTGCAAGCAATATTCTAATGGATTTGATCATGGCAATGGGAGAGAAGGTTTCCTCACAATCAATACCCTTTTTTTTACTATACTCTTTCGCCATAAGCCTAGCTTTAAATGTATCGACCTTGCCGTCCATACCAATCTTTCTCTTGTAGATTCACTTGCATCCTATTGGTGCAATACCCCTAGGGTAATCCACTAGAGTCCAGACTTTGTTTGAGTATATCAAATCCATCTCTGTCTTCATACCCTCTAGCCATTTCGCAGAATCTATATCCTCCATCTCATGCTCAAAAGTAGAGGGATCATCTCCATGGTTTCCTTCTGCTACGACATTCAAATTATGCTCTCTCTGTAGCAAATCACCATATCTCTCAGGCAGCTGAGATACTCTACTCGATCGCCGCGATGGTGGTTGCATTTGGTAAGGTTCATTTTGAGTCTCTTGAGCAATGGTCTCTAAAGGGATTTCATTTTGTTCTTCCAGAACAATCTTTCTTCCTATACCACCTTCTCGAACAAACTTATCTTCGAGAAAGTACGCATGTAGGGCCATAATGACTCTTTGATCATCATGCAGGTAGAAGAGGTATCCCATAGAATCTTTTGGAAAACCAACAAATCGACCTTTTAAAGATCTATCTTCCAAATTTTCCATCTTTGTCTTTTTCACATAAGCTGGACAACCCCATACCCTAATGCGTTCAAGACTAGGCATTTATCCACTCCATATCTGAAAAGGAGTTTTAGGAACATACCAAGATGGACACCTGTTCAAGATATGGGTTGCTTGAGCAATGCATGGCCCCACAACGATATGGGAAAATCCGTGTAGATGAGCATCGATCGAACCATATCTAATATTGTTCTATTTCGTCATTCGGCTACCCCATTAAGTTGTGGAGTTGCTGGAGGAGTCAATTGCAATACAATTCAATGTTCAATTAAGAACTCACCAAATTCAGCACTAATATATTCTCCACCTCGATCAGATCATAATGTTTTGATATGTTTGCCAGTTTGGTTTTCAACTAAGGCCCTCAATTCTTTGAACCATTCACTAGATTCAGACTTATGTTTCATTAGGTATACGAGACCATTGGTCGTCAGTAAATGTAATGAAGTATTGAAAACCTCCACCAGCCATTTCCCAGAAAGGCCCACGAACGTCAATAGGTATTAAACCAAGGACTTTGTTGGCTCGTTCAAAATGCCCTGTGAAGGGTGACATAGTTATTTTGCCTTTAAGACAAGACTCGCAAGTGGGGAGTAGGTCCAACCCAAATGTGCTTATTAGCCTATTTTTCTCAAGTTCGTAAATCTTGTATTCTCGAGCATGACATAGTCTTAAGTGCCAGATGAGTCTTTGGTTTGTCCCAGACATGCCTTGTTTCTTGGTGATTGTATTCAAAATACATCTATTTTGGACATTCAAGTAATATAAGCCATTTACTATAATTTCAGAGCCAACAAACATATTTCTAAAATAAATATTACAAACATTGTTCAAAAATCAAAAATCGTATTCAAGTCTAACTAATAAGGGAATCGAATAAATGTTTTTAGGCCCATTGAGCAAAACAAGGTAATAATCTAAAAACTAGTAAATGTCCAGTAGATAAAAATAAAGAAGTGGATGTTATGTGAGTAGCTATCACACTATGTCGCCTGCCTACATGGATCATCACTTCTTGTTCCTCGAGCCTCCTACTTCTTCCAGATCCTGTTTCAAAACACAGACATGAGCGCTAGCTTCTGAGTCTAGAATCAATGAAGTGGAGAATACAGTCATAGAACAATTAGTTTCCAAAACATAAAGTTCCATACCTATAGATGCCATTGCTTTCACTGCTGGACAATCATGTTTCCAGTGACCAGTCTCTTCGCAAAGAAAGCAAATATCCATTCTTTTGCTTTTACTTCCCTTGAACCTTTGAATGTTACCATATCTTTCCTTTCTAATATAGCCAACTAACTTAGACACACCTAGTGGTCCCCGCTACAGGCACACTATATTGTCCCCATGACCTCTTATGTTTAATTAGCTTGTCCAACAGTGTTGCCAATAATCTTTCAATGTCATTCATATCAAAATTTATGACAAATGCTAAGAAGGATTTGGGGAGAGATTGAAGAATGAGATCCACTTGAAGATGAAAATCGATGTAATAATCTAGAGACCTTAATTTCTTTAACAAAGAAATCATCTTAAGGGCGTGTTCCAACACGTCTTCCCATTCTTTCATCTTCTTGTTGAAGAGCTCCTTTGATATAAAATATCGATCGGTCTGACCGTGCTCTCCAAAAATCAATTTTAAGCATGGCATAATAGATCTGGCACTATCCATCTTCTCATAGTGGCTTTGCAGCTCGCTGCTCATAAAGCTCAATATATATCCCCTGACTTTATAATTATCAGAGATCCAATCCATGTAGGCAAGAGAAACTTGATCATCCTCATTAGGATCCACCCTAGAACGACAATTTGTTTCCAGCACATATTTGAAAGATTCATCATTGATAACAATTCTCAATCTTCTGATCCAATTAGGGTAATTTGGTCCAGTGAGAATATTTTTCTCAAGCATTTCTTTAAACAGGCTGTTATCCATTTTGAGAGAGAAAATAAAACAACTATAGAGAATAAAGAAAGATTCAATTAGGTTATTATGTTGTACACCAAGTAAAATTAGACAGGACTTTGAATTTTCACTTGGCTCCCACTACATTTTTCGAATCATTGCACTCCTATTGCAATATTCGAAAATCTCATTGGAAAGACTTTGTATTGAGTGATTGAGTTCTTTAATAAACTCGGTAGTTTCAACCCTTTAACAATATAAGGCTCACTAATTTTATAAAAGTGGCAATCCTTGACAACATCATCCAACATGCGATGCAATCATTAACTTGGCTCATAAATTACTTGGCCGCAACGATATATAGGTTGTGATCTATCTAAACTTGGGCTCATCAACTTCCAATCAATCTAACAATTGAATTCGACCTTACAACCCTCTGTCGATATATGGGGTGCAATTGTTTTCGATTGATAGCATCTAATGCACTTAGAGCTTTTAAATAAATGTCGCAATGCATAACCCCCACTCACTGGGAAGAAATTATGCATATTGACATTAGTTCAATTGTTCATAAGTTTGATAGAGAGTTTCAACATCCAATTCCTTTTTAAATCTAAATCCAGTATTTTGATCCAATGGGAGAATATTAGATTAATTAGTCTCACTTTGCACATTATCCATTTATAACACGCATACATGGATTATAAAATATCGACCGGTCTGACCGTGCTCTCCAAAAAGCTCTTCTAAGCGTAGCATGATAGATCTAGCACTATCTATCTTCTCATAGTAGCTTTGCAGCTTGTTGCTCATAGAGCTCAATATATGTCCCCCTGACTTTATAATTATCAGAGATCTAGTCCTTGTAGGCAAGAGAAACTTCATTATCCTCATTAGGACCCTGCCTAGAAGGACTATTTGTTTCCAGCACATATTCGAAATATTCATCATTGAGAACAATTCTCAATCTTCTGATCCAATTAGGGTAATTTGGTCCGGTGAGAACATTTTTCTCAAGCATTTCTTTAAGCGGGTTGTTATCCATTTTGAGAGAGAAAAAAAAATAACTACAGAGAATAAAGAAAGATTCAATTAGGTTATTATGTTGTATACCAAGTAAAATTAGACAGGACTTTGAATTTTCACTTGGCTCCCACTACATTTTTCGAATCATTGCACTCCCACTGCAATATTTGGAAATCTCGTTGGAAAGACTTCGTGGTGAGTGATTGAGTTCTTTAATTAAGTCGGTGAGTTGCAACCCTTTAACAATATATGGCTCACTAATTTTATTAAAGTGGCAATCCTTGCCAGCATCGTCCAACATGCGATTCAATCATTAATTTGGCTCATAAATCACTTGACCGCAACGATATATAGGTTGTGATCTATCTGAACTTGGGCCCATCAATCAAACAATTTAATTCCACCTTACAACCCTCTGTCGATATATGGGGTGCAATTTGTTTCGATTGATGGCATCTAATGGACTTAGAGATTTCAAATAAATGTCGCAATGCATAACCCCCACTTACTGGGAAGAAATTATGCATATTGAGATTAATTCAATTTCTCCTAAGTTTGATGGAGAGCCGGGACATCCAATTCCCTTTTAAATCTAAATTCAGTATTTTGATCCATTGGGAGAATTTGAGATTATTTGGTCTCACTTTGCACATTATCCATTTATACCGCGCATACATGGATTATAAAATAGAAAATGCCTAGCAATTCTATCACATATGTTTTCCATGGACTTATCAAGATTGAGTCAAGCCAATGACTCAATCGATGATTAGGGGATCTATAAGATCTATCCTATGTCTAACTTCAAGGTTTTTCAACTCCAAGCAAATCTTCTTCCAAAAAGGTCATATTCTAATTACATATATTTAAATGCATCCTATACATATTTCTATAAAAATTAAAATATAAACTGGGGGGTTTCAAAAGACCTGATACAACCCAGAAAACAAAACTCATAGTAAAAACTAATTCATGGAAGGCATCCCACAATATCATGCATCAAAAGACTACATGATAGATAATATGTTAGAGTTTTTTCAATAAAAAAATTAAAATCTAATGTTAATTAAGTGTGGTTTGAAAATAATTGAATTAATATAAATCCAATTTATAAATTAATTCCACTCTGATCCTGTGTGATCTTAAATCCAATTTAGTTTCAAAGAATCAATTCCCAAATTGATTCGACAAAGAATTTAGCTTTGTACTAGGATTAATTTTTAATTTTAACTCCAATTTAAAATTAGGCATAAAACTAATTACAAAATTATTTTACCCTTTAATTAATTTTAAAAGCGATTTTAAAATAAATATTTTATTTAATTTTAAAAATTGGGTTGATCCATAGGTTGACCCGTGAGTCAAAACCATGGGTCGAAAATTGTTTCAAACCCGGTTTTAAATTAAAAAAAAGGAACCAGGTCGCTGAGCGACCCTGCAGATTAGGAGCTGTGTTAGCCCTTAAAGGCCACACAGTAGCCCACCTGGCGGGTGCTGTTGGCACTCGCCGCCCATTAGGTTGCATCGCCTTGATTTTTTCGAGTGGATTTCAGCAACTTTCAAAGCCACATATTTATGTTCATGCATAAATTCACATCCAATACAAAAACTTGATTTATATTCAAAACATAAATCACGCAATCAAATTTTCGGTTCAGATTTAACTTTCAAAAAATAAATCTAACAATGAAAAGTATTAATCCAATCAGATTTTTCATCATACACATGAAATCCAACATATTCATATCAAAAATCATTAAAAGCTAAAAGTTGTCTCTGATACCACTGTTGTGAATCCTATATTCATGAGCAGCGGAAACGAGAAAAACATATTTGGATTCACAATTGGATTAGTTTTGGGTTTTAATAATTTTTCATGCATATTTCAAAAATAATATCTATTGATGAAATCTAATTTCATTTTTTTTTAGGTAAAAGTAATTACTTTATAAACCCAACAATCTCAAATCAAACTCATACAAAATCACTCAAGGGAGATAGCTCTTATCTTACCTTGGTGTCAATTATCATCAGCACTACTTAAGAACAATTAGTAAAACGGCACAAAATCTATAACTTTACATTATTAATGAATCTCTATAAGCTATATCTCTTTGCCCCCATCTTTTATTGGAGATCCCTGCAATCCTCAACCTCAAGTCCATTCTTAGCTACTGAAAAACAGTATCACGTTGCCTCTCAATTTGAGCAAAACATCTCTTGTTTCTTTCCTCCCAAATCTTGTTAATTACACCTGCAACCCCAGTTCTAATGATGCTCTGCCTACACTTCCATCTGGCAAATGCAAACTTTAACCAATGAATCCACCGATTTAACTTATAGGCCTATTTTCCACTTTCAACCACTGCATTATTTTCTGCAATAACTCCTTACTCCAATCACAATCAAAATACAGATGGTGTAAAGTTTCCATCTCAGCACCACAAAGAACACATTGACAGTCTATTCCTTGAATGAATTTACTCACTCTTTCCTTCGTCATTAACTGTTTATGCAATACCATCCAAACAGTATACGAATGTCTTGGGACATTAATCTTATTCCAAGAAAGTCTTGCATTTCTAAATTTATTCTGATCACCTCTCAACCAATTATAACCACTAGAGATATTGTAAATACCTGATGAAGAGTGCATCCATTTGCTTTGGTTAAACCCCTGCTTCAACTTATTTTTGACATTATTGATTTTTTTCCAAGCCCAACTACTATCGTGAGGAGGAGTATAGGTCTAGAAGTCATGTTCTTTGAGGTATATACTCCCAATCCACTTAACCCAAAGTGAGTCCTTCTTCGGAGCTAGTGCCCAAACCTGCTTCCCAATGGCTGCTACATTCCAAATTCTACAACAATTAAGATTCAACCCACCAAATTTCTTCTTTTGACAAATTTGATCCCAGTTTATAGGTATTAATTTCCTATTCTGGTCATTGTTACCCCATAAAAACTCTCTACACTTCTTCTCAATCTGTTTCATAACAGACTGGGGAATGATAAAGACAGTAGCCCAGTAAACATGCAATGACATAAGCACAGAATTAATCAATTGCACTCTCCCTGCATAAGAGAGGTGCCTAGAAGCCCAACATGTTAATCTTTTTGTAATTCTTTCTACCAAAATAAAACAATCAAGTTTGTTCCATTTTGTTGGGGAAAGCGGCACTCCTAAATACCACATAGGAAAAGTCCATTCAGTACAGCCAATCATCTGTTGAATCTCTTGCATAACCTCCTAGGAGACCCCTCTGACAAAAACACTATACTTTCCTTTATTTGCAAAAAGGCCAGATGTCTCAGAGAACTTTTGAAAAGCAAACCACAACACATAAACTGATCTTGTATTTGCTTTGCAAAATAACATTAAGTCATCTGCAAAGCAAACATTAGTTAACTGCAACTGTTTATAGCCCGGATGAAATCTAAAATTTGTGTGCTGAACTTCTATCTTCAAACTTCTTGTTAAATACTCCATTACCAAAACAAATAGCAACGGAGATATTAGATCTCCTTATCTCAATCCTCTTTTCCCATGGAAAAACCCATATGTCTCACCATTTAGCACAATTGAGTAAGTAGTACTTGTTACACATTCTAGCACCCAACTACTAAATTTCTGAAGAAACTTGAGCCCTTCCATTACCTCATTTAGAAACTTCCATTCTACTGAGTCATAAGCCTTTCTTATGTCTATTTTCATAAAACATCTGGGAGATAGGTTCTTTCTATTATACAATTGAATTAGCTCTTGACTGATTAGAATATTATCCACAATTGACCTACCCTTTGTGAAGGCCCCTTGATTTTCATTTACTAGGTGAGGAATAATCTTTGTGTTAATATTTTAGAAATGCATTTATACACCGTATTGCAACATGCAATTAGTCTAAATTCACTAGCTAGGGTAGGATTATCAATCTTGGGAATCAAACTCAGTAGTGTACAATTTACCTGTTTCAGCAATTTCCCATGATTGAAAAAATCAGCCTCTGTGATTTCTGGCCCCACAATCCTCCAAGCTGCTTTGTAAAATCCACTACCATATCCATCTGGCCCTGGGCTCTTAGTTTCAAAAAAGCTAAAAATGCCTGCTTAACATTCTCTTCTGTAAATGGCTTTATGAGTTCCATTTGCATATCCAGATTCAGTCTAGGCCCTTGTTCAAACACCACCTGCTCAACCCCCTTCACCATATTTTGTTCTCCAAGTAACTGCTTATAAAACTGAACAAAGTGCTCAGTAACCTCTTCATAATCTATGATAAGTCTATCCCCATCCTCACACTGGAATTACTTATGTTGCATTAATTTCTGGACATCAAATTAGATTAGATGATTGCCTTGTTTTGTCCAATGGGCTCAAGAATATTATATCTATTCATGTATTGGTCAGGAAAGGATATTTGTTTACATTTAAACATAATTCTTGCAATATTTATTTTGGAAATAAGTGTGTTGGCTCTGCATCTGTCATTAATGGTTTATACTATTTGAATGTCTGAGACAATGTATGGTTAATACTATGACTAGAAAATGTAGTATAAATGGAATGAACCAAAAACTCATATGGCACCTTAGACTGGGACATGCCGGTGAATTTAAGATTCACGAGTTGGAAAAACGTGGGTTCATTTGTCCACTTAGGTCTGACCCATATCTATCTTGCGAATCGTACCTCAAAGGCAAGATGACTAGGTCACCATTCACTAGACATTTCGAAAGGGCAAATGAGGTTTTAGGATTAATTCACACTGACTGTTGTGGGCCCCTCAGGGATGCGGCCCTTGGAGATTTTCAGTACTTTATAACCTTTACAGATGACTACTCTAGGTATGGTCTAGTTTATCTGATGAAGTATAAATTTGAAGCACTTGAATGGTTCAAGGAATTCAAAGCTTTGACTGAAAAACAAACTGGGCAAAGTATTAAGGCACTAAGATCTGATCGAGGTGGAAAATACATGAGGGCCGAGTTTGGCCGAGTTTGGCGAGTTCTTAAAAGAATAAGGCATACTATTACAACTAGCTCCTCCAGCAACCCCACGACTCAATGGAGTAGCAGAAAGAAGGAATCGTACTCTGTTGGACATGATACGCTCCATGCTTAGCTGCACCGATTTACCCATCTTTCTGTGGGGACATGCTTTGCTTACAGCTGCACACATTCTGAACAAATATCCCTCAAAATCTGTTCCCACTACACCATATGAGATATGGAGCGGTAGGAAGCCTAGTCTGAAATACATAAGAATATAGGGTTGCCCAGCATATGTAAAGAACACCAAGGTAGAAAAACTAGAGGATAGATCCTTGAAAGGACGTTTTATCAATTTTTCCGTAGATTCAATAGGATACCTCTTTTACTTGCAAAATGATCATAGGATCATCGTGGCCTTGCAAGCCCGCTTTTTTGAAGAAGAATTCATTCGAGAAGGTGGTGAGGTAGAAAGATTGTTCTGGTGAACAGGATCACGTCCCTTCGTAGACATCAGTTTAAGAATCTGAACCCAACTTGACACAATCGTCACAGGACGATCTAGCAGAGTATCTCAGCCGCCTAAGAGATATGGCTATCTGTACAAAACACAGCATTATTTGTATGACGTTGTAGAAGAAAGCCATGGAGATGATCCTTCTAACAGTGATGAAGCAGCGACGGATATAGATTCATTTAAGTAGCTTGAGGCTATGAAATCATAGATTGATTCAATGTATTCGAACCAAGTCTAGACTCTTACTGATCTACCAAATGAAGTACGACTAATTGGATGTAAATGGATCTATAAGAAAAAGATTGGTCCGGATGGCAAGGTGGACACCTATAAGGCCAGGCTAGTGGCAAAAGGTTATAGTCAAAAAGAGGGGATTGACTGTGAGGAAACCTTTTCGCCAGTAGCCATGATCAAATCTATTAGAATTCTGCTAGCCATAGCTGCAAACTTAGACTATGAAGTTTGGCAAATGGATGTAAAGAATGCATTCATAAATAGACACTTGGATAAGGACATTTATATGCAACAGCCCAGGGGCTTTATATCCAAAGCCGACTCTCATAAAGTTTGCAAACTTAATAGGTCCATCTATGGACTAAAGCATGTCTCTCGGAGTTGGAATCTAAGGTTCGATGAAGAAGCCAAGAAATATGGCTTCATCAAGAATGAAACAAACCGTGTCTCTATAAAATGGTCAGTGGGAGCAAGTTGACATTCTTGGTTCTATATGCAGATGACATACTACTTATAGGGAATGACATAGGCTTATTGACTTCGGTCAAGACATGGTTCTCAAATAAATTCTCCATGAAAGACTTGGGAGAAGCGACCTACATTCTAGGAATTCGTCTTTATAGAGATAGAACGAATAGAATGATTGGTCTCTCCCAAGTGCTCTACCTAGAGAAAGTCCTTAAGAGATATGAAATGCATAACTCTAAGGGAGGACTTTTGCCCATGAGACATGACATTCATCTTTCTAAATCTATGAGTCCCAAAATGGAAAAGGATAGAATGGAAATGGAAATGGAAAAGGATAGAATGGAAATGAGACATGTACGTGATGTTATGCACGAGGCCAGATCTAGCAGATGCTGTAAGCATGGTCAGTAGGTTTCAAAGCTAACCCCGGGGAGCCTCACTGGATAGCCATGAAGTGTATCTTAAAGTACTTAAGAAGAACAAAAGATATGCTACTAATATATGGGAATGGAGAATTAAAGGTAGATGGTTACACCGACTCCAATCTGATCCAGATGACCTTAAATCTATCTCTAGGTATATATTCACACTCAGTGGAGGAGCAGTGTCTTGGAAAAGTTCCAAGCAAAGCACAACTGCTGACTCCACAACGGAGGCAGAATATGTGGCAGCCTCTAAGGCAGCCAAAGAAGATGTTTGGATGAGAAAGTTCATAGCAGAACTTGGAGTGGTTCCTAGCGTGGAAATGCTATTGCCACTATGGTGTGACAAAAATGGAGCAATTACGCAAGCAAAAGAACCAAGGTCTCACAACAAATCTAAACACGTGACGAGGAAATATCATATAATACGAGAAATCATTGGAAGAGGTGATATAGCCGTGCAGAAAATAACCTCAGCAGAAAACATGGCTAAACCACTCACCAAGCTATTATCACAGGCGGTGTTAGAGAAGATGCGAATCAAATACCGTAGCAATTGGCGTTGAGTGCAAGTGGGAGATTGTTAGGTGTATGCCCTCAATGCGTATGAGGAGTTAGATTGAGTAGGGCTTAGATAAGTTATTTGTACAAAACATTTGATGTTTCTATTTATAGAATAAAGGATTTGATTTTGCTCATATAAATCTAATGGCATTTAACTGTATTGAACAAATTAGTCCAAGAGATTTCAGGATATATTTTCCACCTCTTATGGACAAGAGGAGACACTGGAACAGTCCAGTACTTAATCTCTGAAACTGGGAGTTCGTGAGTTAACGAATATTGATTGGGCATTAATATTCAACTCATATGACACCTTCTTTGACAAGGAAGTGCCAGTCGTACACTGATTAGATAGTAGGAGCTGGTGTCATGAATAGGATTAATGGAATTAACATATTTGAACTCGACTCGTATTAGTCATTTACTCTTTGACGGTCAATGATTGGGATTGAAATTGCGATAGTGTGTGTGAACTTTAGACCTGAGAAGTCATTATTAACATGCATGTAGTATTGGATATGTTATCTGAGTAGTTAGACCCGTATCACCTGATAGGTCGGGTAGACCTCGAAGTACGATCAAATAGTGCATTCAATGTTATAAGATAACTTGCCAAAACGGGATTCACCGTCTCAACAGTAAACAAGTATGTGACCTGTACGATCGTATGTAATGGAAATTATAAGTCTTTCGCCAAAGCATATAAACTATCCCGTGATTGTCACTGAGGGTAGTTTGGTAATTTTTCATTATTATGATTCTAAGTAAAGTATCAAGTTCTATGAGTTTGACTAAACCATGGCTCTTACTTGATCGAGTTATGTCGGTGAACAGTTTATACACATATGGTATTTGTAGTCAAGGTTCGTGATGATAGGATCTTCTCGTTTTCAATTGGGTTACAATTTGGTTCAACGATGTTGGCTTGGTGACAACCTTATCCTTTGGAATCCTTCTATTGCCGATTGAATCGAGTCTAGCGAGTCACGCTATGCGAAGAATGTTAGAGTGCATGCCCTCAAATGCCATAAAGATGATAGATTTATAGGGCATTAACTTGTAACTAAACAACATCATTTTATTATATATAAGGCATTATCTTGTTGTTTTCTTATAGGTGTTTGTAAGGTGTTAATAAACAACGTAAAGTCCTTAAGTATAAGGCAAACCTTCTACTTCCTATGGGATAGGGAGAATGGCACCAGAAGGGTTTGATCCTTATTCTCTAAATAGGGTTCGCAAGTCTAAGAAAGTATTTGACTGGACATCAATATAGAACAAGGACTTGCATGATATAAGTTTTGACAGAGAAAGTTTCAGTCGAACACTATGGGAATGATAGTGGGAACTTATGTCATGGACATATAAGTTGGACTAATATGTTCGAACACGGCTCGCATCAGTTTCATCACATGGGTATTCACTCACTGACAGTCAATGATGAAACTGATAAGTTGTGATAGGTACGCATGAACCTTAGACCTGAGGAGTCGAGTTGAAGATGTACTTGTGACATCAAGTCTGTCATTAGAGTAGTTAGATCCAAATCACCCTTTGATGGGATCGACCTTGAAGTGCGACTTGAGGGGCAAGTAGCATTGTTAACAGATTAGAAAAATGGGATTTATTCTCTCATAAGTGAATGAGCTAAGTATCCTATGCAGTCATGAATGAGTGAGGTTAAAAGTCTTTGGCCAAAGCATAAAATGACCTCGACTCATTATGAGCTAAGCATATGGTCAAGTCATGTGAGTTTGACTAAAACCATGACTCTCACATGACTAGGATACAAGAATAAAAGATTTATACACGTACGATATTCACAGCGTATATGGTTTGGAATGATCCTATTCATTTGATCTCAATTGGGATACGATGTGAGCCACGTTACTGGCTAGGAGTTACTCACATCCTTTTGGTTTCCTCCCCATTGCCTTTTGAGACAAACCTAAAGAGTAGCGCTTAAAGGAAGTGCAAAAAGAAAATCGTAGGAAAAGACTTGAGAGAATTTTCGGTATTGGATATCGAGATTAATTAATTAATCATTAGATGATTTTATTAATTAATTAAGTTAATGAATTAACTAATTCCTCATGGGAATTTAATTATAATATTAACATGAATTTAATTGATTATTTAATTAATTTATTTATTGGATAAATAATATTAATTATTTAATTAATTAATAAATAAAAGCCCGAAGGCTTAAAAGCCTACAAGTGGGCGTCCACATATGGGGCTTATGAAACCTAGGTTATTGTTTTCTATTGTAGTATATATATACTACTTAGTGAAAAAATAACTAGGTCAAGAGAATTAACTCACAAACTTTCTCTCCATGTCAAACCCTCCTCCCTTTCTCTCTCACTCTAGCCGTCCATCAAGGTGAAGAAGAAGGTGATTTTCGTTTTTGACTCCGGCGTGGCAATTTAGAGACAGCGACGGATTTGCTGTTCAAGAAAGGATTGCATAGCTAGTTCAGATTTCAACATACGCGAGAACGGTAATTAATTTCGTAAAACCCAATTTAAATACGAGAAATAGAGATGAGCCACTGGGATTAAACTTATAATTCTTCCGCTGCGTTTTTGTTTTTATGCAATTTTTCCCAACAAAGAAAAGGATTATTTCCTTAAGCTAAGGTTATTTTGGTAAAATCACATTTGATGTAAATGGACTGACAAAATAGATGGCATGATTCAGTTAAAAATATTTAATTGGATTAAATTAATTAATTAAATCATATTAATTCATAAGTTAAAATAATTGGAAATTAATTTATAGGTTGAATTAAATTAATTGGATTAATAATAATTAGATTAATGTAATTAATTACCAATTGGATTAGATTTGCATTTAATTAATTACACTTGGGCTAAGTCAAAACAAAGCCTGAAGCCCATCTAAGAGGCCAATTCTGCCGCCCCTCTTAGTATACCTAAGGGGAGTCTTTTACTTGGTATAAATAATCAGTCAGTGTCAGAAATCTAGACACACAAGTCATTGTTTTAGAATCTGACATTGAGCCAAAGTAAACCTAGAGCATTAGGAAAGAAAAATCCCTCCCTCTCTATCCATCTAGCCACATGCAATTGTTGCATCGAGCTTTTCTCATAGAATTTTTCTTCCGCGTGATTATCTAGAGGCAGGATTCTGGGGCAGCTGTTGATAATTCGAGATTCAATAGACGAAAAAGAAAATTCGATTACTCTTGTAAATTCTCGTCAATTGATCTCTCTGCTTAATATCATGAATATCCCGGGATTGGATTCTCAGGTGTGATACAGATTAATAGTTTTATCCGCTAGACCGAATCACAACAAGTTAAACTGGAGCAGGCGCTTGATATAAACTCTGTCCTTGGTGCTTAGGACTATTTCTTTTCTTTTCATATCTTAGAAACTTTCTGAATCTGTTCCGTAGCGCTAGTTCCTCATCCTCACTGATATCTGACACTTTTCCTTTGTTACTCGATTTACCCTTGATTGATGCAATTAGCGCTCCAGTCTCTATCACTGGACTGCTCATTACACTTGTTGAATTCAACTCAAACTCAAATGCTTTGAGCTCTTAAAAGGTTTCTTCTGGAGTTAGAAGATCCAACATGTTTGATTCTCTAATTGTTGTTGTTTTTATCAAAAATCTACTGGGTAGACTTCTGAAAATTTTAAATACCATTTCCCTGTTTTGCAAATTCATTCCCAAATATTATATCCAATTGCTCTAGCGTCTCATTTGGTAACATCTTAAAGCTGTTAAATCTTTCCTTGGTAGTGGAAAGTTTATTCTCCTTGATTTGTGCTAAATCGCCACAAATTATAACTAACTTATCCCAAATCTCCTTGGTCGTGCATGGCTTAACCTTATTAAATAAGTTATCATTGTCACTAATTGCTGTATATAGAGCGTTTCGACCAACATTGTCTAGATTAGCTCTCCGACGCTCATCTATAAACCATTCTTGCTTTGGCTTCTCAACATAGCCATCTGGAGTCGCTTCTGTGGCTCCAGGCGCTCTAGTGATGACTTTGAATATTTGAATAGGTCCATCTGAAATGATATCACACATTTCATCATCACAAGAACAAAGATATGTAAAAATTTTGACCTTCCAAGAGTCATAGTTTGACTCGGTCAATTTTGGAACTTTACAGAATGCTATAATAAACTGTAAAGCAACTTTTAAAAATAGGATCTAAAAAAGTTGTTATGCTTGGAAATTTTAAAATTTCAACTTTAACCGCTCTGATATCACTTGTTGGTCCCAAATGGTATACGACAGGGTCTAGAAAGGAGGGTTTAATAGACCATGAAGTCTTTGTCGACTTCAAAAAGTTACGTAATAAAATTGGTTTGGACGCTTGAAAATGTAGGCGCTTGGCTGAGCGTCTACTTGAAGTCTATTTTGATAAGATTAACTTAGACTCAAGATTTGAATACTATAACTAAGTAGGTTTAACCATTCAGTTCTTTAATCAGGGTTAGCACAGCGGAATAGTTTTAAAGTCTTCCTTTTGAAGGTTTTAGCGTCATAAAAGTTTTCTTTAGTTGCTTAGCTTTGAATGATTTTATCAATGTGTTTATTTAACTGATTTATGCAATGATATGACAATAATGAAATAACAGTAAAGTAAAGAACACAAAGTTTGAAAGGTTCGCTGGGTGGTGTCATCCCAACTATGTCCTTCTTCTCCCCTAACACTTCGAGGGAATCCACTAAAATAATTCTCAAAGAATCACATAGAATCTTCTTCAAATTAGGGAGAGATGGATGTGAATGGCTTGAGCTCCTTGGCCACACAGATTTCTGCTACAACACTTCTATCCTTTTGCTTCTTTCACCCACAAATAATGCAAGTATCCAACTTCAACTTCACACAGATCGCGAGGCTTGGATGGGGTTGTTCTAACAGTTTCATTGATTTTGGAAAATTTCAAACAACTTGGAATATCTCAATAATAATGAAGGGTTCTTCTTTGAAGATATTTGAGATATTTTTCGACTGTCTTGAATGTATAAGAAAGTTTTGAGGGATTTTGGCTATGAAAATTATAAGCTTTTCTCTCAAGTAATTTCAACAAAGTTTTGGCTTTATGTGCATGAAGATTGGTATTTAGGGTTTGCTGAGAGGTATTATTTATAGACATTTCTCGGGAATTTTCCATTGGACACATGCTGGAGTGTGTCTCGTACTCAGCGCGTTAAATAGTCCTTTCTCTGACATTCCTGAAAATCTGTTGGCTCTGATTGGACAGGAGCAAGTTTTGAACTCTGATTGCTGACACTCTAGTCAAAAGGTGGCTTGTCCATAAGTCACAATATCTTATCACATTTAATGCTCTTATTAAGCATTTAATGCATTTGAATTTATTTCCCGTTAGAACTAAATGTCCGTTGATGATTGCATTTAAGTCCTTCATGACTTGAGAATTTATTTCAGGTGAATCCCTTCGTTGGACGCTTGAGTAGCTTGATCCCTTGATTCATAAGTCCTGAAACAGATCTTTACCGCTTGACGAACGTTTAAGAACAAATCTTCATCTTCACTTGATTTCAAACGCTGATCTTTAACTGCATCTTTGATAAACTCACCTAGAATTCTATCTTAGACTTGGTATCTAATACTTAGTCTAAAATCTACAAAGGTAATAATTACAAGCCTAACAAAATTACATCTTTCAGACGCTTATACAAATCTTTTAATAAAGTATAACCTTACATTTTATTTGGGGTCTAACATAAAATCCTAATTGAAATAATCAAAACTCTAACAAGAAGTTCCCAACACCCCCGCCCCCTTCTAGACCCTTTTGTATGCCACTTTGGACCACCAAGTGGTATCAGAGTGGTTAAAATAGAAACCAAATCATTTCCGAGTGTAACTGGTTTGGATCCATTTTTCATAACTTAGTCACTTTATTTTTTAAAATCTCATATCATGGCTTTTACTAAGAGGCCTAAGTTGGTTGAGTCAAATTATGATTCGTGGATGAAGTAACTCCAGATGGTTATGTCGAAAAGCCAAAAATAGAATACACGCCAGACGATCGAACAAGAGCGAATCTGGATAATGTTGGACGAAGTGCTCTCTACTCAACGTTAATAGATAATGAGGGATTGTTCAATAAAATCAAGCTATGCAAGACTTCAAAGAAAATTTGGGATAAATTGGTCTCTATGTGTGAAGGATCTGTACAAATAAGGGAGAACAAGCTCTCCATGGTCATGCAAAAATTTGAGTGTTTCAAGATGCAACCCAACAAGACGCTAGATCAATTGGATGCGAGGTTTACTTCTCTTATTACAGAGTTAGCATCATTGGATAAGGGGTTGACCAATAAGGAAATGGTCAATAAGATTTTTAGAAGCCTTCCAAGCAAGTATTTCATAAAAACTGTAGCAATGAGAGAATCTCAAATGTTGGATATTATAACTCCAGAATATGTGTTTTCGGAGCTAAGGGCTTTTTAATTTGAATTAGGTGAAGTCAGCGATACATCGACTTCAGCAACTGAATCAGGAGCTTTAATTGCAACTACAAAAAGTAAAGGAAAAGTAGTCAGCAAGGTATTAAATTTCGGTATCAGTAACGATATCTTGGTAGTAAATTTACGAAAATTTCGATGAAAATTTCGGGGATATTCAAAATTCCGATTTTGATTTTAAAGAAATTATGGATATTTATAGAAATATTTGGAAATTTACAACGAAACTTTGTGTAGCTTTAAATATCATAATTATGCTTCTTTTACATAAATAATATTGTATATATAATGTATGTATAGTGCATTTTGTCAAGTAGTATGATTAAAATCTATGGCAAAAAATATAAAATAAATATGATTTGAGAGTAAAGTAATAACCAAATCTCCTAAGAACTTCATTAAAACAAAATACCACAATTTTAATACAAATCATCATTTGAAGCCACATTGTTTTAAATTTTGAAATATTTGAGTATGGCCGAAATTTCGGGGATATTTCAGAAAATTTCAGGATATTTCGGGAAATTTCGGTAGATATTTAACAAAGTAATTTTATTAAGAATTCAAGATTTCAAGAAATATCGGTAAATATCGGGAAATATCGAAAATGTCGAGAAATTTTGATAGATATTCTGCAAAATTGGATCGAAGGTGGGATTTCGCTTCGAGACCCCCGGAAATCCAAAATTTCGGTCGAAATTTTGACGTTTCGGAGGATATTTAAGACCTTGGTAGTCAGTGAGGTGAAGCTAGAGAATCAAATGAGGAAAATGAACTGGCTTTACTAGTCAAGAAATTCAAGGAATTTCTAAGATATGAAAAGAAAATCCTAATGAACATACCTCATTTCAAACCCCTCCCCCTAAGAAGATCATGCTCTTATAGAGGATAGTTTTTGTGTTACAGCTTTAGTTCCAGCTGCTGCTGAAGCATCAACAGACGTCCACCTGGATGTTGAGATGACAAATATTGTGGCCATTGCCAAAGATGTTGCCGCAGAAGCTGCTCCACTCGAAATAGAGGAACCTGCTCCCAAAAAGGTTCAAGCATCAACTATTGTTCCGGCTATAACAGAGGCACGCTCAGAAAGTCCGAGTGTTGCTGAAGACGTTACAAAGCCAAGGCATTTCTTCAGGCTGGACCCACTGAAGACGATTGGCACTAGTACAGAAAAGACCTGTTACAGCGCACATTTTACAGCGGCTTTTTGAAAACCGCTGAACGGAGAGACTTATTACAGTGGTTTATAAGTGAACCGTTATAATGGATATTAACCGGGTACCTATTACAGCGATTTTTTATCGAACCGCTGTAATAGGACCAAACCTATTATAGCGGTTTGGTAAAAAACCGCTATTATAAGTCGAACCGAAATTAAAAAAAAAAAAAATTTATAGCGGTTCAATACTGAACCGCTATAACCGGTTTATCCCAGTTATAGCGGTTCAGTACCGAACCGCTATAACAGTGAATCAGTTATAGCGGTTCAGTATTGAACCGCTATAACAAGTAATTAAAAAAAAAATTCCCCCCCATTTTTCCCCCCAAATCCGGTCTCCCCCCTCTCATTTCTCTCTACTCTCTCTCTACTCTACTCTCTCTCTCACTCTCAAGCCCCCGCCCCCGCCCTCGCGTCACCACCGTCACGACCACCACCACAATCCGCCGCCGCCGCCCCATTCGAGTTTTCGATCTCATTCTCTATCTCTCTACTCGATCTCTCTCTCTATACTCTCTCTCTCACTCTCAAGCTAACCGGCCCCGCCCCCGTCCCGTCCCCACTACCTCCACCACCACCCCAAACCGCCGCCGCCGCCGTACACTCCTCCTCTCTCTCTTTATAGGTATATATATATATATATATATTTTTATATATGTTATGTTATATATATATATATATTAATTTTAGGTTTATGTTTGTATATAGGTGTTGGGGTTTTGTGATTTAATTTATATAATGTTAGTTATGTGTTAATTTTTTGTTTGTTATATATTAATGTTATGTTAATTAGGATTTTGTGATGTATATAATGTGGGTTATATGTTAATTTGTTAATTATTGTTATATATATCATGTTATGTTAATTGGGGTTTAATAAATTATATAGTGGATTTTTGTTATTATGTTCTAGTTGACTATGTTATAATGTGGATTGTTGTTATGTTATAGTTGATTAGATTAATTGGTTTTGTTAATTATATAATGTGGGTTTTTGTTATATATATGTTATTTTAATTAGGGTTTCTTAATTTTTGGATTTTTGATTTATGCTATGATATGTTGGTATTCTATATGATTGGATTGTTGTTGTATTGTTTTGTTGACATTGTTTAATGCATTCATGGTATTTGTGCATCACGTCGTGTCACAACGAACATTTATACTTGAGATTTACATATTTTTGTGAAAATAATTATATCGTGATGCTTTAATTTATTTGTAGTTTTATGTGTTTTTGGATCCAATTGGTGATCAATATTTATAATATGATGCTTTATTTGTAGTTTTTTATGTGATCTATGTGATCCAACTGGTGATCAATATTTGTAGTTGCTAGCTAGAAATATGATGTTTTATGTGATCCAACTGGTGATCAATATTTTTGTATCTTTTTGTGTTCGTTGTGGATGAAAGATTAGAATGTTGGGTTTGTTGTGGTTGAAATTGGTAGTATTTTTTGCGTCGTTACCCTGTTGAGATTTTAGCGGATCGTAAGATTCGACTTTTGTTGGTTACAACCCACTGGGAAGATTAAGTCGAGAACTTGGTAGAAATATTTGCGTCGTTACTCTGCCGAATTTTTTATAGAATAATGCGAAATAAATTAAAAATAAATTTATTTAATTAATTTAACTATCAACTGATATTAAAATTATTTAATTTAATTAATTGAGAATTTAGATGGATCGAAGTTGGATTGTAGCGGATCGTATGTCGGAGCAATATGGGAAAGGGGTGAAAGAATTCATCGACTTTGCGGTTGAGCATGCATCGGATCCGACTAGGATTAGTTATCCGTGTTTACGTTGTTGTTTTGGAAAGAGAATTAGTCTACGTGACTTGAAAGATCACTTGGTGTGTAATGGAATTGATAAAAGCTACACACGATGGACAAGACACGGTGAAAACAGTGCCACCTCAACTGATTTGGGTGATACATCATATCGATCAGTAGATTTTGACATGGATGATTATGAGCCTGATCGTTTGGAGGAGATGATCAATGTGATTGAGGAGGATTTGCGAAATTGTCCCCAGATGTTCGACAATTTGACAAGTGATTCAAAGACACCCCTGTATAGTGGTAGTAATTTCACAAGATTGAAAGCAGTCATAAACCTCTACAAGTTAAAAGCTAACAATGGGTGGAGTGATAAGACTTTCACAGACTTACTTGGTCTATTAAAAAGTATGTTACCCGATGATAATATGTTACCTAATAGTACTTATGAGGCTAAGAAGATGTTAATTGCAATTGGCATGGGATATGAGAGGATACATGTTTGTTTCAATGATTGCATCTTGTTTAGAAATGACTATGCACCATTGAAGGTGTGTCCGAAATGTGGCACCTCACGGTACAAGAAGAATGGATCTGCTCCTGTCAAAACAGCATGGTATTTGCCCATAATACCTAGATTTAGACGCATGTACAGTAGTGAAGCGTTTGCCAAAGACTTGACATGGTATGCTGATAGAAGGCTTGAAGAAGGGATTGAAGATAACAAGATTAGACATCCTTCAGATTCTCGTCAATGGAAAAAGATTGATAATGATTTCCCTGAATTTAGGGAAGAACCAAGAAATTTATGCCTTGTATTGGCTACAGATGGCATGAACCCACATGGCTTGCAAAGTAGCTCACATAGTACATGGCCGGTGATTTTGATGATCTACAACCTACACCCTTCGCAATGCATGAAGGAAGAGCATATTATGATGCCTATACTAATTTTCGAGCCGAAACAACCTGGAATTGATATAGATGTCTACTTGGCCCCTTTAATTGAGGATTTGAAGGAGTTGTGGGAGACCGGTATTAAAGTGTGTGATGGGTTTAGAAAAGAGAGCTTCAATCTCAGAGTTATGTTGTTTGGTACAATCAATGATTTTCCAGCAAGAGCTAATCTCGAGGGATATGGTGTACATGGGCAATGTGCATGCCCCATATGTGTCAAGAGTACAGATCAATATTGTTAGGAATTTCATGTTAGATGTTTGGATGATGACAATTAGGATTTTGTGTTAGGCCCCAAAATATGTAAGTTTGATTTTAGTAGAAAATTTGTATAAGCCTTGAAGCGTTGGTTTTGTAATAGGCTTATTAGGCCATGTTTTATTTTGCTTTAGATTATTAGGCTAAGTAGTCTTAGGCTGAGCGTCTGATAATTTCTGAGTGAGTTTATCAATGGTAAAGTTCGAAGACTCAAGCGCCTGATTTCTGAAAGAAGATAAAAGTCTCCAAGCGTCCAATTGACCAGCTACATCAAGCGTTTCCTTATGGGACAGAAGTAATGTCACCTGAATTTATTTCTAAGTTCAAAAGGAGTTTAATGCAAATATTCCCTAAGCATTAAATACCAACGGATATTTAATTCAAATGCATTAAATGCTGATAAGAGCATTAAATGTGATAAGCAATTTCAGACGTACGGAGAAGCCACCCTATTGGACTGTCAACTATCTCAGACTGCAGCACCAACTTTCGTGCAGCAGATTTTCAGGAAAAAGGACAAAAGTTGTTCACTCGCGGAAGTGAGAGACACGCGCCTGTACATGTGTCAAAGGGACACTTTCTCCAAGAATGCCAAATAGAGAACAATTAATCTTCAAGTCGAATTGTTGTTGCATTGAAGTCTCATTCCTTAAACTCTCAGAAAAGCCAGAATATTCAAGAAAACATTCCCTTCGCTTTTCTTCAATCCTGAGACAGTCAACAAATATCTCAAACATTCTTTTTGAAGAAACCACTTTCCTACTGAGATATTTCCAAGTTGTTTGAACTTCATCAAAATCAAACAAACCGCTTTAGAAAAACCCATCCAAGCCTCGCGATCTGTGTGAAGTCGAAGTTGGATACTTGCATCATTTCTGGGTGAAAGAAGCAAGGAGATTGAAGTGATTTGGAGTAGAAATCTGTGTGATCAAGGAGCTCAAGTCATCGACATCTATCTCTCCCTATTGTGTAGAAGATTCTGTGTGATTCTTTGAGAATCATTTTAGTGGATTGCCTCCAAGTGTTCAAGGAGAAGAAGGACGTAGTTGGGATTACATCACCCAACGAACCTTACAAATATTGTGTTATTTACTTTTCAGTCAATCATATCATATCATATCATTGCATAAATTGACTAAGTAAAATACAATCAAACGCTAAGCAACTAAGAAACCTCTAGTGACGCTAAAACTTTCAAAGGAAGACTAGAAAAATCATTCCGCTGTGCTAACACTGATTAAAGAACTAAACGCTTAAACCCACTTGGTTAAAGTATTCAAATCTTGAAGTCTAAGTTAACTCTCTAAAAACAGTCTTCATCAGACGCTTAACCTAAGCGTCTATATTTCTAAGAAAACGCGCAGTCAAGCGTTCCCTTTTTAAGCGTCCAAAACAAGTTTAATACGAAATCTTTTGAAGTCGAAAAAGACTTCAGGGTCTATTCAACCCCCCCCCCTTCTAGACCCTTTCGTATGCCACTTGGGACCAACAAATATAGACTCCCACACTCTCAGAAATATGCATTCCAAGGGCATCGAAGATGGTTGAATCGAGAACATCGATATCGTCGGTGGAAGAAAGCTTTCAATGGGAGCATAGAAGAATGTCGAGCTCCTAAGTGTTTGACCCGTGAAGAGGTGTTTGAGAATGTAAAAGACTTGGATATCAAGTTCAGAAAGACTTTTGCAGGCGGCCTTGCAAAAACTAGGTGGAAAAAAAGGTCAATTTTTTTTAGTTGCCGTATTGGAAATCTTTACATGTTAGACATTTTCTTGATATAATGCATATTGAGAAAAATGTATTTGATAGTGTCATTGGTACTCTTCTAAATGTGCCCATCAAGACAAAAGATGGAGTAAAGGCAAGGTTGGACTTAGTTGAAATGAAAATAAGAGGTAAATTGACACCAACAATGAAGGGAAAACGTACTTATTTACCTCCAGCAGCTCACACACTATCTAGAAAAGAAAAAATTGCATTATGTGAGTTTCTTTGTGGAGTGAAAGTTCCAGAAGGGTATTCTTCGAACATTAGCAGTCTTGTATCAATGAAGGACTTGAAGCTAAAGCATATGAAGACTCATGATTGTCATGTAATCATGGATCATTTGCTACCAATTGCTTTACGGGCCATTCTGCCAAAAAAGGTGAGAGAAACGATAACTAGATTGTGTTTCTTCTTCAAAGCAATGTGGAGCAAGGTGTTTGAACCTGAACAATTGCCTGCACTTCAGAAACAACTTGTTCTCACTTTGTGTGAGCTTGAGATGTATTTCCCACCCGCGTTTTTTGATATAATGACTCACCTACCTATTCAGTTGGTTAGAGAGACACAACTTTGTGGACCAGCTTTTATGAGATCTATGTATTCGGCTGAGTGTTATATGAAGGTATTGAAGGGCTATGTGAAAAATCGTAGCCGGCCGGAAGGTTGCATTGTTGAGCGGTACATAGTTGATGAAGCTATTACATTTTGCACAAAATATCTGAATGATTCTAACGTTGCAGAGCTTCAAAAGTCTCCTGTTGTGGGGGGGGGGACAGAAAGAGAAAGCGTAATTAGAAAGCAATTAGTGAGTGTTCTTAGCACACAAAAGGATCAGGCACACCTATATGTGCTCCACAACACCGATGAGGTTGAGCCATATGTTGAAGAGCACAAGGACCAACTTAGGAGAATAAATTCAAGTAAAAATGAAAGTTGGATTTCAAGAGAACATAACAAGAGTTTTATCGATTGGTTCCGAAAGTGAATTCAAGAGAAACAAAATGAGAATTCACTTTCAGTTTCAGATAAATTGGCACGGTTGTCGGTGGGCCCGGGCAGATTCGTATTTTGTCATTCGGGTTATCGTATAAATGGTGTCACTTTTTATACAAAAGACCAAGATGAACGGAGTACAATGCAGAATAGTGGGGTGAGTCTTGTAGCTGAAGCAATGAATATCTCAAGCGTGAAAGATAATAGCCCTATCTATGCCACTTTACCATATTATGGGGTGATTGAACATCTATGGGAGCTGGATTACAGTTGGTTTCGGGTGCCTGTATTTGGGTGTAGGTGGGTTGACCATAAAAATGGTGTCGATGATAGTGAAATAGGTTTTTCTCGAGTAGACCTTGAAAAGGTGGGATACAAAGATGAACCTTTCATTTTGGCATCTCAAGCTAAAGTGTTTTTTGTCACCGATCATGTCGATAAGAGGTGGTCCATTGTTTTATCGGCAAACAAAAATACTTGTATTGAGGATGATGGCCTATATAATGAAGATGATGGAGGAAATCCTATCTTAGGTGGTTCACAATCCACAAATAGTGACGGTGACTTGGATATCAGTGATGATGAATTGTATATGCGAGAAGATCACCAAGAGGGGATATGGATTAATCCATCTGTTCGTCGGCGTACTAAACAAAATGGTCGTACTGAGGGATCACAAAAGACTAGTAAACTTGCGACAAAAAGAAAACGATGAAAGGTATTTGAACTTATTTGATAATTATATGAGTAACTTATTTGAACTCTTTTGTTAAGTATGCAGTTAAAGTGTAAATTATATTGAACCCGCTTGTAATATTATATTAGTGAATGAGTTACACTAACTTCTGTATTTTTTTGCTTTCGTAGGTCGATACCGTATACCACCACAGTCACCCTCTTCTCCGCCACTACCACAACGACCACCACCAATGTAAGCTTATCAATATTTGGTTTTGTACTTTTTGATGTGATTTATATGATCCAACTGGTTAATGATGTGATTAATGCATATATATTTGTTTTGTGTTTGTTGTTGTTGAAATATTTGAGTTTTGCTGGTTGCAAGGTTGGGGGGAAGATTAAGTCGAGAACTTGGTAGAATTTTTTGCGTCGTTACTCTGCTGAATTTTTTCAAGAATAATGGGCATTTCTTAATTGTTTGTACTATTTATATATTTGGTATATGAATCTAACTTCTGTATTTTTCACTTTTGAAATCTTGTAGATGGATTCTGGAGGTGCTGCAAACAAAAGTGTTGAAAAGGAGATACGTAGAGTTATTACGGCAATGAAGAAAGTAATAAAGGCCAAAAGTAAAGGCATAAAGCTACAAGTTGGTTGGAACGAGCATGGTCAGCCAGTTGGCCCAAATAAATCAACTTTTGTTGGTTACATTGGCGTGATAGCTCGTGACAGGGTCCCTATTACTATCAGTGATTGGCGACACGTCTCTGCAGCAATAAAATATGCCATTTGGAATGAAATAGTTGTAAGTTAGTTATTATATATTATGTTTTTAATTGGTAAATGTAGTTTTTTTTTCTCTAAATTATAATTTTTTATAGACTTTGTTGTTTGTTTTTTATAGTTGGCCTTTGATATTAACGAAAGTAGACAGAAATTCGTCTTAGCCGAGGTTGGGAAGCTAGCTCGAAACTATAGGAGCTACTTGACTAGAATCTGGGTAGAGGATGATGATGGGAACATTAATTCAAGCCCACCCAAAAAATATCGTATATCTCAAGAAGATTGGACAGAATTTGTAGAAGTACGCCAAAGTAAAGTTTTTCAGGTAATTATTTTAATTTATGGTTTCATTTTAATTTATTTGAAACTATATACATTGACTAATGCCTTGATTATATAATGAATAGCAACTACGTAAGGAAAATCGGGAAAGAGCAAAGGAACCTGAATATCCTTACAGGGGCATCACGTCTTGGATATGCTCAAGTGGAGCATATTGAGGTACGTAGTTCGTTACAAGTTTTAATTCTAATCAAATTTCCTTACACATTTTCTAATCAAATTTATTTCCTTACAAATTTTCTTATATAAAAGCAAAAAAGAAAGGATGCTGGGTCAGATGTCACAGAGGTGACACGAACACTAGTGTGGAGGGTTGGACATTCTGACAGCCAGAACACCATTGATAATGTCAATGTTAAAAGAGTAGTGGAATCAATTGTGAGTTATTTGCAATTTTAGTTATATAGTGTGTTGTATGTTTTTTTAAAAATAATTTTAAAATAACAATTTTTTGTATTTTTTAAATGTATTATTACAGGAAAGCTTATCACAGGAGGGTAGCCACAGTGGACCCGAGAAGACCCGGAATGATATACTAGCTGTAGCTCTTAAAAAGAAGGATCATCCGGGTCGAGTTAGGGGTTTAGGCTTTGGGGTATCACAAAAAGATTACTTTTCAGATTCAAAGCCTTCAAAAAATGCGGTGATTGATAGCTTGCAAGACACGGTTCAAATGCTCACTCAATCACTATTCGAATTGCGACGCGAGTTTGACGAGCATAAGGCGTCTGGGTCGCAGCAGCCACATACAGAAGAGGCGGTTTCTTTGAAAGATAGCTGCCCAGAAGTGAAAAACCTTCCTCAGGTAATTAATGAAAAGCATATTGTTTAGTGATAATGTAACTTTCAATCGTATATTTCTGTATGATATACAAAATTTTCTAATATAATGGTATATATATATATGTAGGATGTGGTGCAGTGTGAATTAGCACTTTCTACACCGTGTTATCGTTTGGTGGCAAGAGGAAAAATGTACAATCGACCAGAGGATAGAACATTGCATACATATCCATTAGCCTCCCACCTCGTGAAAGTGACGATTGACATTGCAATTGAAGATATTGCACCCTTACCAGTCCCTCTCGATGATGAAGGAGTGTTCACAGTATCTGAAGTTGTGGGATACATGGTTGCTTGGCCTAAGAGTCTTGTCATTGTCAGTGATACATCGGTACGTAATTATTAATAGCTAGTCATTGATAAATTATAACAATTGTTTAATGTTAATAAATATACTTTCATTGATAACGCCCACGTTTTGTTTTCTTTTGCTTATAGTCTCTTGGAAAATCCAAATCATCAGTTGGAAAAAGTAAATCAGAGACGACGAAGCACTCACATGTCAAAAATACACCTCTAGTGGCCAACCCTCCTTCTCTAGTGGCCAACCCTCCTGCTCCATGCCCTAATTCACTTGCAGTTCTTGAAAGGTTCTTTGGGATGATGGCTGCTGATAACACTATCCGGATAGACATACCCGAGGAAATCTTCAATATCCCCTTTCCAGAATATATTGGGCGGGAGGAGATCGGTCACTTTCTGCATAAAGAACAGATAGGAGCCTCTATCATTTCTGCTTACATCAAGTAAGTTTTTAAATATTAATTAATAAAAAGTAAGCTTTTAATTAAATTATTTTACTGCATTAATTTGAACTATGTTTATTTTTGTTACTCAAATTTATTTTTATGCTTAATTGTAGGTGTTTGTGGGTTAATCACGTGGTCCCCGAACAAAAACAAAATAAATTCGGGTTCCTTATCCCACATTCTATATCTGCGGGAGCAGGAATTACTCCCCTTCAGCGTGTTGACCAATCGCAATATATAGCAAATACTATGATAGCTAGTGCACAACTGGAAGGGAAGTTGTTTCTTGCACCTTACAACTCCGGGTGAGCTACTAAAGACACATTGTTATTTTGTAAAATTTGTTACGTAGGCATAAGTAATTTTAAATTTATCTTTTAAATATGCTGATTAGGGGACATTGGTTGTTGCTCGTGATTGATCCAATTAAAGAGATCATTTATTATTTGGATTCTTTGCACGGTGATCCAAATAACCGACGTGATATGAAAGATATGATCAATCAGTAACTTTTATCATTCAATTAAATGTATCCATTATATTTAATATTAAGTTTAAAGTATATATATTATAACTAGATTTCATATATATATATATATATATATATATTTGCTTGATATTGACATATTTCCTTGTTTTTTGATGTTTTTAACAGCGCTGTGTTGATGTTTCGAGCAAATAACAACAACCAAAAGATGAAATCAAAAAACAAGGCCTGTAAATGGAGTTATATAAAGGTTAGTGTAATTATATTATTTTAATTATAGTTTCAAGAAATTATTCGTATAAAAGTTATTTGTTCTAATACAATTTTGATTTGAATTTAATTTGTAGTGCCCCATTCAAATACATGACATAGATTGTGGCTTCTTCGTCATGAAATTCATGAACGATATTATTAGACACGAAAAATCTATAATCCCACCGACGGTATGCATAATCCTAATTAATATTAATCAAATTCTAATGTCCCTTTTAAGTTATTAAACATTTTTGTTGGATTTTAATATTTGTCTTGCAGTACTTTGCTGATTGTCAGTACGCCACTTACACTATAGCGCAACTTGATGAAGCACGTTCTGAATTGGCACAATACATTTTTTAATGCGCTTTTGATATGTCGGCAGTATAAGTTGTAAATTATTGTAAATTTTTATTTGATTTAAAAGCGGTGATTAGTTTATATTGGTTTATTGTAAACTCGTTATCATTTGTAATTATTGGTGATTATTATTTGGTGAATGAAATTAATTTTGGATTTTAATTTGTTGTTTCTGTTGAGCAATTGGTTTGTTTTATATGTTATTGATGAGTTGAATTTTGAGTTTGTGGGAAGGATACAGCTAGCTGAAATTATAATTAAAAGAAAAAGAAAAAAAAATTTGAATCTGTTACAGTGGTTCGTGGCCAAACCGCTGTGATAGAGATCCTGTTATAGTGGTAACAGTGATCCTGTTACAGTGGTTCGTTACCCAACCACTGTATCCTGTTACAGCTGTTCGTTGCTGAACCGCTGTAACAGGATACAGTTTTAACCTAAATTTTTTTTTTATTAGTCTGTTACAGCGGTTCGTTATTGAACCGCTGTAATAGGTCTCATTTTACAGCGGTTAAAAACCGCTGTAATAGTAAACATACCAATTACAGCGATAAGTATTATAGCGGTTAAAACCGCTGTAATAGTGCAAAAAAAAAACCGATGTAACAGGCCTCTTCTGTACTAGTGTGATAATTCAATCAATTATATGCCCCCAGTGCTCGAAGAAGACTTCATTCCAGCAGGATATAATGAAGAAAGATACATTAATGCTGAGAAAGAGGTAGCCTCGCTAATTGACATCCACAATCAGATTAGGGATGTAGTGTTCAACACTAAGTGGGCAGAAATTGAGAGGAAATATTATCTGGCAATACAACTCGGTAAAACTCCTGATCAGATACTGTCTTCCCTTATTCTTCAACAAGACAGACAAGGAGGCATAACTCCTAGGTATGATGTAGATCTGGCTTACGATCTAGACTATGGGCACAGCAAGTCAACCGGTTTCGCTCTAAGGGACTACAACATCAGAGTGTATGATCCTCTTCACCCAACCTTTCTCAATCCGTCTTAAGCCGTCTTCAATAGAGAAGCCTACACACACTTTCCTCTCATGGAAAACAGTGAAGAGAACTTGAATTCTGCCAATCCACTTCTCATGTGGAAGAATAAAGGAATTCACGCCGGTGAGCATCTAGCTTCTCTCACAGATGTGATCCAGACAGAAGCTAATGCATACTTTGACAGCGTCTGGAATGCTAACTATCAGACTGATAGATACCGTTTTGAATCTATCAGAGATATCCACCATGAAGGCGTTAGAGCTATGATTAATGCTGGGACAGATTACAGTATGGCTGAGGTAAATTAGGATGAAGCATATGTGGGTCATAGATACACTTTCCCGGAGTTAGTTCAAGCTTCCCATTTATTCTGCATAGGCAAGCATGACAAGAAGCGTCAATTTGCCCAGTATTGCCTTAAGAAGCGTCAACTGAGAGTTGGACCTGTTCTCAAGCTCCCACTTATTCAACATTAAATTGAGCAGTTTGTTTCAAGAGCTTCACAGACTGTCCATTACTCCTCTTCACTTCAACGCTAATACATCAACAAGTGGCAGTACTTCAATATCAAGCTTGAATTTTGCTCCAAGCCACTATGATGATAACTTCAACATGATGGTGAAGATTATGACTCCCCTATCACTTTTCGACAGAATCTTCACTACCAATCTCAGATAATGGAACGGTTCAGTAATCAACCCCTTTTGAGGATATCCCTTGCTCCCGTCTATTCGCAAGGAGGTACTCCGTCACTATGAGTTTATCCTCTCATTGCTGGAAAGAAATCAGGGACTGGCTTAAGCTATCTATCCTTATCTGGAAGAGTACTATAATTCGTATGTTCCTGAATCTCAATGTCTTCAAAGTCTTCCAACAGACAGGTTGATTGGATTCTCTAGGAATTACTGCCCAGATGCGATTTTATCTATATGCCAAGCACCGTCCAAAATCTTTCCAAATCATGTGCTGGATACCATTGGTCCAATGTTCATCACGGCCATAGTTAGCCTAATTTGCACTTTCATTCAAGGGACCTGCATCTCTCATTCCAGGCTGACTGAACTTCTGGAAGCTGCTTCAGATTCCTATGTCACTCTCGCCTCTTGGAACTTCCAATTTGATGACTTTCGTCAAAAGGAGTCAGTGATTGAGGAAGCGCCTGCTAAGTTGGTTGAAGAATCTGTACCAGCGTCCACTTTAGAAGTTGTAAGTATTCCAGCGTCTACTGAAGAACCAGTTCAAGCGTCTCCACCAAGAGTTATTCCTGATGCTCCTGAACTCGTTGATTCTGTTGCTTCTGATACTCCTGAGGATCTTCAAATCGATGTACAAGTTACAATTTTTGATCCTGCATATCAAGCTCCCCTTGACTCATTCAAGCATACATCCAGATTCAAGCGATCGGTTCCTCAAGTGTATCCATCGGATGTGGGTCAAACGTTTGGACCTTTGCTGGAATCTGTCTTAGAGGAGATGAGCAATCAAGCTACTCAGAATGAAGAATCCCTCCACTGCATTAAGACAGATCTGGCAAAGATTGAATCTCAAACTATGAACGCTCAGATTGCTCATATGTGAGGTTCTACTCAAGCGGCTGTTGATAAATGTTGCAAAGAATTTCAAGTTATGAATGATGCTACCAGCGCTAAGCTTCTTGCAATGCAAGAACATTTCGACAAGCGCCTGGATGATATCACAGCTTCAATGTCTCAGATTTCTACTCAAGTTAGCTTACTCACACCACATTTTTTGAAGGCTGACGATGGCAATAAGGGGGAAGAGAAGAGAAAAGGAGAGAAGAGAAGAGCGTCTGGTTCAAGAGCTCAAGATCCTCCGCCACTGCCGAAGAGTCAGCAATTATCTACTATTTCTGTGTCAAGACTCCCATCCTGGATAACAGCTTATGGAGTAAGTGATTCTGCTGGAGCGCCTAGTAAAACGCTAAGAGAACCCCCACTAGCATTATATCCAAATCTACCAATACCTTATAGAGCACGACTTAAACAATTTGACATTACTCTTCAAAGAGCATCTATTCCAGAACCTACAGATCCAAGAATTTTAGCTGAAGAGAGGCAGATGACTAACTTCAACCGAACTTTCAGAATTTGCTTAAGGTATATGGGTATTGACCCGACTGAATGGGAAAAACACTTTATTGTTTTCAAGAAGAGACAAAAGGAAGAGAATAAGCTCATAATCGACAAAGATCATGAAGCGACGATGACTTTGGAAGATAGCCTAACTGAAGCTATTCGAGTTGACATGCCCAAGCGATACATAGTTAGACCAAGTCGTTACGACTTCTTGATTTGCACTATCTATATTCTTATCTCTTATGAAATTTTTGTTTAGTTGTAAAAAGCTTGTAATCGTTGACATATATAAAATGCATTTTTCAGCTGAAACAACTCGTTGAAGCGTAACTAACATCAACTAACCTTATCTAACCAAAGCAAACTTTTATTTTGGCTGTCTAACTCTTGAACTATAAAAGAGGAAGTATTGTCATCATCAAAAAAGGGGAAATTGTTAGGAATTTCATGTTAGATGTTTTGATGATGACAATTAGGATGTTATGTTAGACCCCAAAATATGTAAGTTTGATTTTAGTAGAAATCATGTATAAGCTTTGAAGCGTTAGATTTGTAATAGGCTTTATAGGCCTTGTTTTGTTTTTATTCTAGATTGTTAGGCAAAGAAGTCTTAGGCTCAGCGTCTGATGAATTCTGAGTGAGCTTATCAGTAGTAAAGTTTGAAGACTCAAGCGCCTAAAGTCTGAATGAAGATGAACTTTCCAAGCATCCAAATGACCATCTATATCAAGCGTCACCTTATAGGACAGAATTAATTCAAGGATGGATAAGCGTCTATCAATGATGGATTTCACCTGAATTTATTTCCAAGTCCAGAAGGAGTTTAATGCAAATATTCTCAGTGCATTAAGTGCCAACGGGCATTTGATTCAAATGCATTAAATGCTGATAAGAGCATTAAATGTGGTAAGCACTTTCAGATGTACGGAGAAGCCACCCTATTGGCTGTCAACTATTCATAGACTGCAGCCCCAACTTTTTTGCAGCAGATTTTCAGGAAAAAGGACAAAAGTGGTTCACTCGCAGAAGTGAGAGACACGCGCCTGTGCATGTGTCAAACAGATACTTTTTCCAAGAATGCCGATAAATAGGACTTCAACAACTAGCCAAAAACAACGATCCACTCCAAGCCAAATTGTTGTTGCATTGAAGTTTCATTCCTTAAAATCTCAGAAAAGGCAGTATATTTAAGCAAACATTCTCCTTGCTTTTCTTCATTTCCTGAGACAGTCAACCAAATATCTCAAACATTCTTTTTGGAAAAACCTACACTACTATTGAGATATTCCGAGTTGTTTGAACTTTTCCAAAATCAAACAAATCGTTTAGAAAAACCTCATCCAAGACTCGCGATCTGTGTGAAGTCGAAGTTGGATACTGGCATTATTTCTAGGTGAAAGAAGCAAGGGGATAGAAGTGATTTGGAGTAGAAATCTATGTGATCAAGGAGCTCAAGTCATCAACATCCATCCCTCCCTAATTTGTAGAAGTTTCTGTGTGATTCTTTGAGAACCATCTTAGTGGATTGCCTCCAAGTGTTCAAGGAAAAGAAGGACGTAGTTAGGATTACACCACCCAACAAACCTTACAAATATCGTGTTTTTTACTTTACAGTCATTTTTCATATTATTATATCATTGTATAAATATGTTAAGTAAAACTCAAGTGAACGCTAAGGAACTAAGGAACTGAGTTTACTAACAAGGTTGTTGAGAAGTTTTCTGCAGAGAATGGAATACATCATGAGTATTCAGCTCCCAGAACTCCCCAACAGAATGGTGTTGCTGAGCGCTGGAACAGAACGTTCAAGGAAGCTGCTGGGACAATGTTAGCAGAGTCCAAGGTTGCTCCTAGGTTTTGGGCCGAAGCAATCAACACTGTTTGTTATACTCAAAACCATTGCATAACCAACAAACAGCAGGGGAAAACTCCATATGAACTGTGGAAGTGACGTAAGCCAAATGTTTCATACTTTCATATCTTTGGTTCTAAATTTTTTATCCATAATAATGGATCCCAAAGCCTAAATGGATCTACAAGAGAAAGATTGGTGTTGATGGCAAAGTAGACACCTACAAAGCCTGACTAGTGGCGAAAGGGTTTAGTAAAGAGGAAGGAATTGACTACCAAGAAACCTTCTCGCCAGTGGCTATGATCAAATCAATAAGGATTCTACTTGCAATAGCAGCACACTTAGATTATGAAATATGGCAAATGGATGTCAAAACTGCTTTCCTAAATGGATTCCAAGAAGACGATATCTATATGGAACAACCTAAAGGTTTTGAATCCGAGGAGCATATTCATAAGGTGTGTAAACTTGAGAGATCCATTTATGGACTCAAACAAACGTCTCGTAGCTGGAATCTACGTTTTGATGAGGTTGTTAAAGGATTTAACTTCATCAAAAATGAAGACGAGCCCTGTGTTTATAAGAAGGTCAGTGGGAGCAAGTTGACGTTCCTAGTGTTATATGTAGATGACATATTACTCATTGGGAATGACATAGGAATGCTCAGCACAACCAAGAAGTGGCTTTCGAGTACATTCTCCATGAAAGACTTGGGAGAAGCGACCAATATTCTAGGAATTTGGATCTATAGAGATCGAATCAAAAGAATGATAGGACTTTCTCAAGCCCTTTACTTAGAAAAGGTCCTAAAAAGGTATAGGATGGAAGATTCTAAGAAAGGGTTCCTACCAATGAGACATGGGATACATCTTTCGAAATCTATATGTCCTCAAAGTGAGGAAGATAGAAAAGAAATGAACATTATACCCTATGCGTCTGCTGTGGGCAGCTTGATGTACGCGATGCTCTGTACTAGACCCGACATTGCTTATGTTGTGGGCGTTGTTAGTCGATTTCAAGCAAACCCCGATAAGGAATATTGGATAGCTGTGAAGAATATCCTAAAGTATATGAAAAGAACTAAGGATATGATTCTCACCTATGGAAGTGGTGACCTGAGGGCGGATGGGTACACTGATTCGGATTTCCAATCTGATGTTGATGATCGGAAATCCACCTCAGGATTTGTATTTACTCTAAATGGTGGAGCGGTGACTTAGAAAAGTTCCAAGCAAAGCACAACCGCAGACTCCACCACAGAGGCTGAATACCGAGGTAGCTAAAGAAGCTGTTTGGATTAGGAAATTCATTGAGGAACTTCAAGTGGTTCCTAGCATAAAGCTATCGTTGCCACTTTATTGTGACAACACCGGAGCTATAGCGCAAGCAAAGGAACCTAGGTCTCACAACAAGTCCAAACACATCGAGAGGAGATATCACATCATAAGAGAGATCGTTGCACAAGGAGAAATATCTATTCACAAAATAGCCTCAGCTGACAATGTCGCTAATCCATTGACCAAGCCATTGGCACAAGCGGTGCTAGAAAAACATCTCGAAGGGATGGGTATTAAATACCATAGCAAATGGCATTGAGTTCAAGTTGGATATTGTTCGAGTGTATGCCCTCAAATGCTATAAAGAGGATAGAATTATAGGGCATTAACATGTAACTAAACAATATCCTTTTATTATATATAAGCCATTATATTGTTGTTTTCTTATAGGCGTTTGTAAGGTGTTAATAAACAACGTAAAGTCCTTGAGTATAAGGCAAACCTTCTACTTCCTATGGGATAGGGAGAATGGCAATAGAAGGGTTTGATCCTTCTTCTCTAAATAGGGTTCGCAAGTCTAAGAATGTATTTGACTGGACATCAATACAGAACAAGGACTTGCGTGATATAAGTTTTGACAGAGAAAGTGCCAGTCGAACACTATGGGAATGATAGTGAGAACTTATGTCATGGACATGTAAGTTGGACTAATATGTTCGAACACGGCTCACATCAGTTTCATCACATGGTTATTCACTCACTGACAGTCAATGATGAAACTGATAAGTTGTGATAGGTACGCGTACCTTAAACCTGAGGAGTCGAGTTGAAGATGTACTTGTGACATCAAGTCTATCATTAGAGTAGTTAGATCCAAATCACCCTTTGGTGGGATCGACCTCGAAGTGCGACTTGATGGGCAAGTAGCATTGTTAACTGATTAGCAAAATGGGATTTATTCTCTCATAAGTGAATGAGCTAAGTATCCTATGCAGTCATGAATGAGTGAGGTTAAAAGTCTTTAGCCAAAGCATAAAATGACCTCGACTCATTATGAGCTAAGCATATGGTCAAGTCATGTGTGTTTGACTAAAACCATGACTCTCACTTGACTGGGATACAAGAGTAAAAGGTTTATACACATACGGTATTCACAGCGTATATGGTTTGGAATGATCCTATTCATTCGATCTCAAGTGGGATACAATGTGAGCCACATGACTGACTAGGTGTTACTTACATCCTTTTGGTTTCCACCCAATTGCCTTTTGAGACGAACCTAAAGAGTCGCGCTTAAAGGAAGTGCAAAAAGAAAATCGTAGGAAAAGACTTGAGCGAATTTTCGGTATTGGATATCGAGATTAATTAATTAATCATTAGATGATTTTATTAATTAATTAAGTTAATGAATTAATTAATTCCTCATGGGAATTTAATTATAATATTAACATGAATTTGATTGATTATTTAATTAATTTATTTATTGGATAAATAATATTAATTATTTAATTAATTAATAAACAAAAGCCCAAAGGCTTAAAAGCCTACAAGTGGGCGTCCACTATGGGGCTTATGAAACCTAGGTTATTGTTTTCTATTGTAGTATATATATACTACTCAGTGAAAAAATAACTAGATCAAGAGAATTAACTCACGAACTTTCTCTCCAAGTCAAACCCTTCTCCCTTTCTCTCTCACTCTAGTCGTCCATCAAGGTGAAGAACAAGGTGATTTTTGTTTTTGACTCCGGCGTGGCAATTTAGAGACAGCGACGGATTTGCTGTTCAAGAAAGGATTGCATAGCTGGTTCAGATTTCAACATACGCGAGAACGGTAATTAATTTCGTAAAACCCAATTTAAATACCAGAAATAGAGATGAGCCACTGGGATTAAACTTATAATTCTTCCGCTGCGTTTTTGTTTTTATGCAATTTTTCCCAACAAAGAAAAGGATTATTTCCTTAAGCTAAGGGTATTTTGGTAAAATCACATTTGATGTGAATTGACTGACAAAATAGATGGCATCATTTAATTAAAAATATTTAATTGGATTAAATTAATTAATTAAATCATATTAATTCATAAGTTAAAATAATTGAAAATTAATATATAGGTTGAATTAAATTAATTGGATTAATAATAATTAGATTAATGTAATTAATTACCAATTGGATTGGACTCGGATTTAATTAATTACACTTGGGCTAAGTCAAAAACAAAGCCTGAAGCCCATCTAAGAGGCCAATTCTGCCGCCCCTCTTAGTAAACCTAAGGGGAGTCTTTTACTTGGTATAAATAATCAGTCAGTGTCAGAAATCCAGACACACAAGTCATTGTTTTAGAATCTGACATTGAGCCAAAACAAACCTAGAGCATTAGGAAAGAAAAATCCCTCCCTCTCTATCCATCTAGCCGTATGCAAGTGTTGCATCGAGCTTTTCTCAAAGAATTTTTCTTCTGCGTGATTATCTAGAGGCAGGATTCTGGGGCAGCTGTTGATAATTCGAGATTCAATAGACGAAAAATAAAATTCGATTACTCTTGTAAATTCTCGTCAATTGATCTATATTCTTAATATCATGAATATCCCCGGATTGGATTCTCAGGTGTGATTCGGATTAATATTTTTATCCGCTAGACCGAATCACAACAAGTTAAACTGGAGCAGGCGCTTGATATAAACTCTGTCCTTGATGCTTAGGACTATTTCTTTTCTTTTCATATCTTAGAAACTTTCTGAATCTGTTCAATAGCGCTAGTTCCTCATCCTCACTGATATCTGACACTTTTCCTTTGTTACTCGATTTACCCTTGATTGATGCAATTAGCGCTCCAGTCTCTATCACTGGACTACTCACTACATCAAATGAGGAAAATGAAATGGCTTTACTAGTCAAGAAATTTCTATGATATGAAAAGAAAATCCTAATGAACATACCTCATTTCAAACCCCTCCCCCTAAGAAGATCCTGCTCTTATAGAGGATAGTTCTTGTGTTACAGCTTTAGTTCCAGCTGCTGCTGAAGCATCAACAGACGTCCACCTGGATGTTGAGATGACAAATATTTTGGCCATTGCCAAAGATATTGCCGTAGAAGCTGCTCCACTCGATGTAGAGGAACCTGCTCCCAAAAAGGTTCAAGCATCAACTATTGTTCCGGCTATAACAGAGGCATGCTCAGAAAGTCAGAGCGTTGCTGAAGACATTATAAAGCTAAGGCATTTCTTCCAGCTGGACCCACTGAAGACGATTGATCATTCAATCAATTATATGCCCCAGCGCTCGAAGAAGACTTCATTCCAGCAGGATATAATGAAGAAACATACATTAATGCTGAGAAAGTGGTAGCCTCACGAATTGACTTCGACAATCAGATCAGGGATGTAGTGTTCAACACTGAGTGGATAGAAATAGAGAGGAAATATTATCTAGCAATACAACTCGGTAAAACTCCTGATCAGATACCGTCTTCCCTTATTCTTCAACAAGACAGACAAGGAGTCATAACTCCTTGGTATGATGTAGATCTGGCTTACTATCTAGACTATGGGCACATCAAGTCAACCAGTTTCGCTCTAACGGACTACAACATCAGAGTGTATGATCCTCTTCGCCTAACCTTTCTCAATCCGTCTGAAGCCGTCTTGAATAGAGAAGGCTACACACACTTTCCAGAACCTACAGATCCAAGAATTTTGGCTGAGGAGAGGCAGATGACTGACTTCAACCGAACTTTCAGAATTTGCTTAAGGTATATGTGTATTGACCCGATGGAATGGGACAAACACTTTATTGTTTTCAAGAAGAGACAAAAGGAAGAGAATAAGCTCATAATCGACAAAGATCATGAAGCGATGAGGACTTTGGAAGATAGCCTAACTGAAGCTATTCGAGCTGAAATGCCCAAGCGATACATAGTTAGACCAAGTCGTTATGACTTCTTGATTTGCACTATCTATATTCTTGTCTCTTATGAAATTTTTGTTTAGTTGTGAAAATGCTTGTAATCATTGACATATATAAAATGCAATTTTCAGCTGAAACAACTCGTTGAAGCGTAACTAACATCAACTAACCTTATCTAACCAAAGCAAACTTTTATTTTGGCTATCTAACTCTTGAACTATAAAAGAGCAAGTATTGTCATCATCAAAAAGGGGGAAATTGTTAGGAATTTTATGTTAGATGTTTTGATGATGACAATTTGGATGTTATGTTAGACCCCAAAATATGTAAATTTGATTTTAGTAGAAATCATGTATAAGCTTTGATGCGTTAGATTTGTAATAGGCTTTATAGGCTTCGTTTTGTTTTTATTCTAGATTGTTAGGCTAAGAAATCTTAGGCTGAGCGTCTGATGAATTCTGAGTGAGCTTATCTGTAGTAAAGTTTGAAGACTCAAGCGCCTGAAGTCTGAATGAAGATGAAGTTTGCAAACATCTAAAAGACCAGCTATATCAAGCGTCACCTTATAGGACAGAAGTAATTCAAGGATGGATAAGCGTCTATTAATGATGGATTTCACCTGAATTTATTTCCAAGTCCATAAAGAGTTTAATGCAAATATGCTCAGTGCATCCAACGGGCGTTTGATTCAAATGTATTAAATGCTGATAAGAGCATTAAATGTGATAAGCACTTTCAGATGTATGGAGAAGCCACCCTATTGGCTGTCAACTATTCACAGACTGCAGCACCAACTTTTGTGCAGCAGATTTTTAGGAAAAAGGACAAAAAGTGGTTCACTCGCGGAAGTGAGAGACACGCGTCTGTGCATGTGTCAAACAAACACTTTTTCCAAGAATGCCTATAAATAGGACTTTAACTACTAGCTAAAAACAACGATCCACTCCAAGCCAAATTGTTGTTGCATTGAAGTCTCATTCCTTAAAATCTCAGAAAAGCCAGTATATTTAAGCAAACATTCTCCTTGCTTTTCTTCATTTCCTGAGACAGTCAACCAAATATCTCAAACATTCTTTTTGGAGAAACCTATACTACTATTAACATATTCCCAGTTGTTTGAACTTTTCCAAAATCAAACAAATCGTTTAGAAAAACCTCATCCAAGCCTCGCGATCTGTGTGAAGTCGAAGTTGGATACTGGCATTATTTCTTGTTGAAAGAAGCAAGGGGATAGAAGTGATTTGGAGCAGAAATCTGTGTGATCAAGGAGCTCAAGTCATCAACATCCATCTCTCCCTAATATGTAGAAGTTTCTGTGTGATTCTTTGAGAACCATCTTAGTGAATTGCCTCCAAGTGTTCAAGGAGAAGAAGGACGTAATTAGGATTACACCACCAGACGAACCTTACAAATATCGTGTTCTTTACTTTGCAGTCATTTTTCATATTATTATATCATTGTCTAAATCTGTTAAGTAAAACTCAAGAGAACGCTAAGCAACTAAGGAACCGTTTATGACGCTAAAAGCTTTAAAACAAGAAGACTACCAAATCATTCCGACGTGCTAACACTGATTAAAGAAATGAACGCCTAAACCTATTTGGTTATAGTATTCAAATCTTGAAATCTAAGTTAACTTTATAAAACAGTCTTCATTAGACGCTTAGGTCAAGCGCCTACTTCTCAAGTGTTTATACGAAATTTTTGAAGTCGAAAAAGACTTCAGGGTCTATTCAACCCCCCCTTCTAGACCCTTTTGTATGCGACTTGGGACCAACAAGTGGTATGAGAGCGGTTAAAGTTGAAATTTTTAAAATTTCCAAGCATAACAACTTGTTTAAATCCTTTTCTTTTTCAAATCCAGTTGTTTAAAAATTCTCTTTATGGCTTTTTCTAAAGTACCTAAGTTGACCGAGTCAAACTATGACTCATGGAAGGTCAAAGCTTTCACATACCTTTGCTCATGTGATGACGAAATGTGCGATATTATTTCAGATGGACCAAATCAAATTCTGAAGGTTATTACCAGAGCGCCTGGAGCCATGGAAGAAAATTCAGATGGCTATGTTGAGAAGCCTAAACAAGAATGGTCCACTGATGAGCGTCGAAGAGCAAATTTGCACAATGTTGGTTGAAATGCTTTGTATACGGCTATCGGTGATAACGACAATTTATTTAACAAAGTCAAATCATGTAATACCACGAAAGAAATTTGAGATAAGTTGGCCATAATCTGTGGTGGATCAGCTCAAATCAAGGAAAATAAGCTCTCCATTGCTAAAGAAAAATTCAAAAGTTTTAAGATATTACCTAACGAGACCCTAAAGCAATTGGACATAAGATTCACAGCTCTTGTTACAGAACTTACATCATTGGGAATGGATTTTGCAAAATAGAGAAATGGTAGTTAAGATTTTCAGAAGTCTACCTAGTAGATTTTTTATGAAGACAACCGCAATGAGAGAATCTAATATGTTGGATCTTTTTAGTCCAGAAGATGCCTTTTCAGAACTCAAGGCATTTAAGTTTGAGTTAAATTCAGCCAGTGATGTTGTGAGTAGTCCGATATTTGAATCTTGAGCGCTCGTAGCATCAATCAAAGGTAAATTGGGTAATAAGGGAAAAGGTTCAGATATTAGTGAGGATGAGGAATTAGCGCTTCTAAATAGATTCAGAAAGTTCCTGAGATATGAAAAGAAAGGAAATAGTTCTAAGCAACAAGGACACAGTTCATATCAAGCGCCTGCTCCAATACATCAACAGTTTCAAGCGCCTCAGTATTCTGTTCCAACATCCCAAGCGCTTGTTCAGTACTAAGCGTCTGCTCAAAATCTCTTAGCGCCAGTGGTCTCAAGGTTAACAAATGAACAAAAGATGAAAACTAATCTTTGTTATAATTGTGGGAAACCATGGCACTACCAGGTAAATTGTCCTTATCCAAACGTATCTAATCCTTCAAGGCAGGATTACTTGGATGGAAACCAATTCAAGAGCAACCTTCGTCAACAAGGTTTGCTAGCAGAATCAGAACAAGCATCCGCACTTGAATATTTGAAGTCTTCAGAAGAGAGTAGTGATGATGATGAGCCAGTGGATGACTCAGCGCTTATTTATCTCATGGCCAGAGATGATGAAGCGTCTCCTGAGGTAAACAAAGAATTATCTCTTCCTCTTTCTTACGAAGAATTGCTTGACAAAGTCAAAGAATATTATAATGATTGTCAAGTTGGCATCAAATTTTACGAAAATCACTTTGATATTATTTCATCGCTCAAAAGTGATAAAGTGACGCTCAAAGCAGAGTTGCAAGTTCAGCAACAGTGCATTGAGAAAAACCAATCGCTGGAGAGTGAAATAATTCAGTTGACAAGTGATCTTGATATAATAGTCAAGAGAGAAGCTGAGCTGATTGCTAGACTTGCTAAATCAGAACAGTTCGTCTCATCACTGTCTAAAGCATCAAGAAAGCTAGACAATGTGACTGAGGTAACAAGATTATTTGGTGAAAAGACCGGTTTAGGATGCAATAAATTCGGTAAACAACCAAACAAATCTAAAGTTACTGCAAACAACAGAGGAAAGAGTGTTTTCTTTGTTAAAGAAGGTTCACAAAATCAAACACATGTTGAACCAAGCGACAATGGTACGAGGCCAAATGAGAAAGTCAAAGCTGACTCAGGCCAGGGTAAAGCAAAGGCAAATGACTCACAAAGATGGGTTCATCCAAACGCCCAAAAGGCTAAGGATAAAACTAATCACTGTGAATCAAGCGCTAAGCGTCCAGCACCAAAAATGCAACCCAAGCCAACGTCAATATCCACAACAGTCTAGATCATATTATCACTACTATGATGATTATGACTATGACTATGATTATGATTACTATTATAATCCAGGATATTACTATACACCCAAACAGCACACACAACACAATGTGAAACCCAAGAAGGCCAGTATTCCTACAATGAAGACTAGGCAAGTATGGGTTCCTAAAGTTCTAATTCAAACTAACAAAGCTACTGATGTTGAAGAACCCAAGCAACAATGGGAACCTAAACAGAACTAGAACTTGTTTTTTGATTGCAGGTACCTAGAGCTAAAGCCAATGCATCTGTTTGGTGCTTCGATAGTGGCTCGTCAAGGCACATGACTGGTTCCAAAGATCTTCTGATCAACTATCGAGCTGCTAATGGTCCTCAGGTTGTATTTGGTGACAACTCCAAAGATAAATCCAAAGGTATATGTACTCTGCATAGGGGGAACATCATGATAAGTGATGTTTATTATGTTGAGGGTCTAAAGCACAATTTATTAAGCATAAGTCAATTTTGTGATAAAGGCTTTGAAGTCATAATCTCAAGCAACTGTTGCTATATAAATGATACTAAAACTAAGTCTACTAAATTGAAAGGTAAAAGAACTAATAACGTATATTTGGTAGATTGGGGTTCAACACTTGATAACAACCCAACATGTTTTTTTGCTAAAAATGAATCTAAAACGGGTTGGTTATGGCATAGAAAAATGAATCACCTCAACTTTTAAGATATTCTCTCAGCTTATAAATCTAAATCTTGTTGAGGGATTACCAAAAGGATCATTTCACAAGGATCGCCTTTGTGACGCTTGTCAAATGGGCAAACAAGTCAAATCATCTTTCAACAGAAAACCTCATCTATCTACCTCTAGAATACTTGAACTACTTCACATGGATCTGTTTGGACCTGTTCAAACGATTAGTGTGAGCGGTAAAAAGTATACTTTGGTGATAGTGGATGATTTCTCTCGATTTACTTGGGTGGAATTTCTTTCATCCAAAGATGAAACATGTGACAAACTAACAACGCTTATTCGGCAACTTCAAACATTGAAAAATCTTAAGGTTACAAGAATAAGAAGCGATCACGGTACTGTGTTTACTAACAAGGTTGTTGAGAAGTTTTGCGCAGAGAATGGAATACATCATGAGTATTCAGTTCCCAGAACTCCCCAACAGAATGGTGTTGCTGAGCGCTGGAATAGAATGCTCAAGGAAGCTGCTAGGACAATGTTAGCAGAGTCCAAGCTTACTCCTAGGTTTGTTTTGGGCCGAATCGATCAACACTGTCTGTTATACTCAAAACCGTTGCATAATCAACAAACTGCATGGGAAAACTCCATATGAACTGTGGAAGGGACGTAAGACAAATGTTTCATACTTTCATGTCTTTGGTTCTAAATGTTTTATCCATAACAATGGATCCCAAAGCCTAAAGACATTTGATCCTAAAGTGGATGAGGGAATCTTTCTAGGCTACGCCAAGAATGGAAAGAATTTTTGCATTTTAAACAAGATCAAATCGAAGGTTGAGGAATCTATTCACGTTGTTTTTTATGATGCTAACCAAGAACCGAGTAAGATTAATATGAATGATGTAGGAGTTGAAGATCTATGTCATCAAGCGTCTAAGATTACTATTAATGATGATAGTGACGACAATGATGAGATCTCAGTGCCACCTCCTAAGATTACTCGTGAGGATATTTCGGATAACAATGCAAGATCTGCTGATGATCATGAAAAGAGTGATCATTAAGAGCAAACAAGAATCAGTGAACTTGAAGCACCTACGCAAGAGAATAGTCAAGCGTCTGATCGTCAAGTGGCTGTTCAACCTCTTAACCCGTTTCCAACCAGATAGACTATGGCTGTGTGATCATCCACCTGAGCAGATTATTGGAGATATTGAACCGCCTGTTAGGACTAGAGCCGCTACATTTAATGAGGCTATGTTCGCAAGCTTTCTATCTCAAATGGAGCCTAAGAAAGTAGATGAAGTGCTAAGCGATCCAAGTTGGATTAAATCCATGCAAGAAGAGCTTAATGAGTTTGAGCGTAGCAAGGTTTGGACGCTAGTACCAGGACCAACTCACCAAGGAGTTATTGGAACTAGATGGGTATATAGAAACAAGAGGATGAGAATGGCATTGTGATAAGGAACAAGGCCAGACTCGCTGCTCAAGGTTATTGCCAAGAAGAGGGTATTGATTTTGATGAGACATATGCTCTTGTCGCCCGTCTTGAAGCAATTCGTATGTTTCTAGCGTATGCAGCGTTCAACAAGTTTACAGTGTATCAAATGGACGCAAAGAGTGCCTTCCTGAATGGTAAACTCCAAGAAGAGGTATATGTGGAGCAACCACCAGGATTCATCAACAACCATGGTAAGGGTATGGTTTACAAGCTAGACAAAGCACTTTATGGGCTTAAGCAAGCACCCCGAATATGGTATGACACTTTTTCTATTTTCCCTATTGGTAAAGGCTTTTCAAAAGTCACCGTTGATACAACGTTATTTAAGATTACCAATGATGAAGATATTCTCTTAGTCCAAATTTAAGTTGATGATATTATATTTGGTTCTACTAACAAGCGTCTGTGTGAGAAATTTTCGAAAATGATGCAAGAACAATTTGAAATGAGCATGATGGGTGAATTAACTTTTTTCTTAGGATTACAAGTTAAACAACTCTCTAATGGCATATTTATAAACCAAGCTAAATATACAAGAGATATGATTAAGAAATTTGGTATAGAAAATGCATCATATTCAAAAATTCCAATGAGCCAAACGCTTAAGCTAGATAAAGATGAAAGTGGAAAGAAAGTTGATATCACTAACTATAGAGGTATCATTGGATCACTTCTTTATCTTACTGCTAGTAGACCTGATATTATGTTTTCGGTATGCATGTGTGCACGGTTTCAAGTCGATCCTAATTGCTGCCAAGAAGATTCTTAAATACCTAAAAGGCACATAAAATGTGGGCTTATGGTATCCTAGGGACTCTCCTTTTTGTACTAATTGGTTACTCAGATGTAGATTTTGCAGGTTGCAAAATAGATCGTAAGAGTACTAGTGGTACATGACAATTTCTAGGTGATGAGTTAGTTTCATGGCATAGTAAGAAACAGCAATCTATAGCTACTTCCACAGCCGAAGTTGAGTATGTAGTTTCAGGAAGGTGTTGTGCACAAGTGTTATGGATTAGGCAACAACTTAGAGATTATGGCATAATCCTAGGTCCAACCCCTATTCGTTGTGATAACCAAAGCGCTCTAGCCATGACTCAAAACTCTATTCTTCATTCCAGAACCAAACATATTGACATTAGATACCATTTTCTTCATGACCATGTTCAAAAGAAAGATATTTCCATGCACTTTATTGGAATTGACAAACAACTGGCAAATATCTTCACCAAAGCGCTCAATGAACAACGCTTTCTCACTTTGAGAAATGAACTAGGTATGATCGACTTAAACGCTTAATCATTATGCATCATATTTTATTAGACATATAATTTAGGGGGAATCCACTTTATTTATGTCCAAATGATTTTTGAAATGTTGTTCCAAGTTATCAAACTTAGGGGGAACCTTAAAATTGTACTTGAACATAATTGTAAGCGTCAATGATCAAAACTTTCATATGCATGATCATCAACGCTCAGTTTTATTTGTGCATAAAATATTCGACGCTTAAACGTAAAAAGATCTTTGATCTCAAGCGTCAACATTACAACAGTTACAATAAATACCAACAAGTGATATAACAATGAGTGGTATCTGTTAAGCGTTGAACCAATTCCATTCAACACTTAATATAAAATTGTTTATAAAAATGATGCATAAATTTTACAAGCTTCTTGAAGTAGTGGATAGACTCAACAGTCTCTGTTGTACTCTATCTACACGCTTCCATCACATCAAACTGGCGGGTAATCAAAACTTTTCAAAATGGCTGTTCAAAAATAACACGTGTCTATGTACGTGTCAGTGTACCATCAGGCGAGTGTACTACACTCTGAAAATCCCAAACGTTTTTAAAACTTTAACTCGGATGTCAAATCTTTATAAATGGGAGTTACCAAATGTAACTTCTCTCTCTTACACAAAACTCGCATCCGCAGTTAATACTATTCATAGCTGAGATTAAATCACTTTACACGTGTCTACATCTTATTGAGACGAGAGAACACAAGTTTCAAAATTTTCCTTCTGTGTCATTTAAAACACAATTTTTGGAGGAAATTACTTACTTTACTCTCTGCAAATTTTTCTCTCTCTCTCTCTCTCTCTCTCTCTCTCTCTCTCTCTCTCTCTCTCTCTCTCTCTCTCTCTCTTTTAAAGCAAAAGAAAATCTCAGTTCATCCCTTTACTAAAATGGCACCAAAGAAATCTACCTCTGCTTCTGCCGAGCCTATCATCAAGGTTACTGAAGGCCTTGTTGTCGATTGGAAATTTCTTTATGAACAACCCCAGATCAATCTAACTGATATGATGGACATGGTAACCAAGGCTTGGCTCAAAACATTCTTGGCTAAGTATTCCTATTTGTTTCCTATGGAAGTCGACACCTTCTGGAAAACTGCTAAACTCTCCGCAAACAAGAAGTCTATCTCTTGTCTCATTCCTCTATCCAAGAAGGAGCCACCCAAGGAATTCGTATTGACTGCTGCTTCCATTGCCAAGAACTTCAATCTTCCAAATGAGGGTGAGGCATTGGACAGTGTAACTTTAGAACAAATCAAGAACGCATGGACGACTATGAGTGCTTATGACGGAGTACCATACAAACAGTACTTTGAAAAGAAGGATTTAGTGTCCAAGTACCGACTGATGGCTGATTTCTGCAGCAAAATCATAGAATGTCGAGTGGGTACCTTTGATAAGGTGAACTCAATTCAATTTCAGATGATGATGGCGATACTCCTCAACCTCAAGATCAACTGGAATGAGTATGTCTTTGGAAGGTTTCGGGAATGTCTAAGCTCCCCAAATAAACCTTATGGGCTTATTTTGAGTGACCTACTATATCAATCAAACTGTGTCTATTCGTTTGGTCAACCGCTGAATAAGACCAAGTTGCTAGGAAAAAGGATTCTGAACTATCTCTTTAATCCTCCCAAAGTTGGTGGTGCTGCTAGACCACTGTCTGAGCGTCTGGAAGTATGTGAAGCATCTGACTAAGAAGCTGAGCGTCCAGTTCGAGAAGAAGTCGTGAAGCATCCGGCTGCTACAAAGAAGAGGGCTCCCAGAAAACCCAAGGCTCAAGTCATTCCTTCTCCTCAAAAGTATGATGAGGACACTGATGAGGATGCAGAGGACAAGATATCTCTCATTAGGCCTAGGAAGCTGGAAGGGATTGTTAAACAAATAGACTTTCAGGAACCAGCTGCCGCTCCTCCCGCTCAAATGCTAAAGCTCGTTAAAGGAGTCAACGTGAAGAAAATTTTCAAGCGCACCAGGACAAGCAAGAGACGAGCTGCTCCTGTTCCTGAAGAGCCTGAGAATGTTGAGCCAAGTGCTCAAGTTACATTTGATCCAAGCACTCAAGTTCCTGTTGAGCCAAGCGCTCAAGGTGCTGATGAGACTAGTTCTCAGGGTAAGTTTATTTCTTCCCACAGCATTTCCTTCCCTACATCTGTAGAAGAACCTGCTCTTATAGAGGACAGTTCTTGTGTTACAGCTTTAGTTCGAGCTCCTGCTAAAGCATCAATAGACGTCCACCTGGATGCTGAGATGACAAATATTGTGGCCATTGCCAAAAATGTTGCCGCAGAAGCTGCTACACTCGAAGTAGAGAAACCTGCTCCCAAAAAGGTTCAAGCGTCAACTATTGTTCCGGCTATAATAGAGGCACGCTCAGAAAGTCAGAGCGTTGTTGAAGACGTTACAAAGCCAAGGCATTTCTTCAAGCTGGACCCACTGACGACGATTGATCATTCAATCAATTATATGCCCCCAGCGCTCGAAGAAGACTTCATTCCAGCAAGATATAATGAAGAAAGATACATTAATGCTGAGAATGAGGTAGCCTCCCTAATTGACATCGACAATCAGATCAGGGATGTAGTGTTCAATACTGAGTGGATAGAAATTGAGAGGAAATATTATCTGGCAATACAACTCGGTAAAACTCCTGATCAGATACCGTCTTCCCTTATTCTTCAACAAGACAGACAAGGAGGCATAACTCCTAAGTGTGATGTAGATCTGGCGTACTATCTAGATTATGGGCACAGCAAGTCAACCGGTTTCTCTCTAAAGGACAACAACATCAGAGTGTATGATCCACTTCGCCCAACCATTCTCAATCCGTCTGAAGCCGTCTTGAACAGAGAAGGCTACACACACTTTTCTCTCATAGAAAACAGTGAAGAGAACTTGAATTCTGCCAATCCACTTCTCCTGTGAAAGAATAAAGGAATTCACGCCGGTGAGCGTCTAGCATCTCTCACAAATGTGATCCAGACTGAAGTTGATGCATACTTTGACAGCGCCTGGAATACTAACTATCAGACTAATAAATACCAATTTGAATCTATCAGAGATATCCACCATGAAGGCGTTAGAGCTATGATTAATGCTGGGATGATAACTTCAACATGATGGTGAAGATTATGACTCCCCTATCACTTTTCGTCAGAATCTTCACTGCCAATCTCAAACAATGGAACGGTTTAGTAATCAACTCCTTTTGAGGATATCCCTTGCTCCCGTATATTCGCAAGGAAGTACTCAGTCATGATGAGTTTGTCCTCTCATTGCTAGAAAGAAATCAGGGACTGGCTCAAGCTATCTATCCTTATCTGGAAGAGTACTATAATTCGTATGTTCCAGAATCTCTAGGAATTCTCCTAAGTTTCCAACAGACAGGTTGATTGGATTCTCTAGGAATTACTGCCCACATGCGATTTTATCTATCTGCCAAGCGCCGTCCAAAATCTTTCCAAATCATGTGTTGGATATCATTGGTCCAATGTACATCAGGGCCATAGATAGCCCAATTTGCACTTTCATTCAAGGGACCTGCAACTCTCGTTCCAGACTGACTGAACTTCTGGAAGCTGCTTCAGATTCCTATGTTAGTCTCGCCTCTTGGAACTTCCAATTTGATGACTTTCGTCAAGAGGAGTCAATGATTGAGGAAGCGCCTGCTAAGTTGGTTGAAGAATCCATACCAGCATCCACTTTAGAAATTGCAAGTATTCCAGCGTCAGCTGAAGAACCAATTCAAGCGTCTCCACCAAGAGCTATTCCTGATGCTCCTGAACTCGTTGATTCTATTGCTGCTGATACTGCTGAGGATCTTCAAACTGATGTACGAGGTACAATTTTTGATCCAGCATATCAAGCTCCCCTTGACTCACTCAAGCATACATCCAGATTCAAGCGACCAGCTCCTCAAGCGGTTCCATCGGATGTGGGTCAAGCGTTTGGACCTTTGCTAAATTCTGTTTTAGAGGAGATGAGCAATCAAGCTACTCAGAATGAAGGATCCCTCCATTGGATTAAGACAGAACTGGCAAAGATTAAATCTCAAACTACGAACGGTCAAATTGCTCATATGCGAGATTTTGCTCAAGCGGCTGTTGATGAATGTCGCAAAGAATTTCAAGTTATGAATGATGCTACCAGCACTAAGCTTCTTGCAATGCAAGAAAATTTCAACAAGTGTCTGGATGATATCACAAATTCAATGTCTCAAATTGCTACTCAAGTTAGCCTACTCACACAGCATTTTCGGAAGGCTGATGATGGCAATAAGGGGGAAGAGAAGAGCGTCTGGTTCAAGAGCTTAAGATCCTCCTGCGCCGCCGAAGCGTCAGCAATTATCTACTCATTCTGCGTCAAGACTCCCATCTTGGATAATACCTTATGGAGTAAGTGATTCTGTTGGAGCGCCTAGTAGAACGCTAAGAGAACCTCCACTAGCACTATATCCAAATCTACCAATACCTTCTAGAGCACGGCTTGAACAGTTTGACATTCCTCTTCAAAGAGCATCTATTCCAGAACCTACAGATCCAAGAATTTTAGCTGAAGAAAGGCAGATGACTGACTTCAACCGAACTTTCAGAATTTGCTTAAGGTATATGGGTATTGACCCGACTGAATGGGACAAACACTTTATTGTTTTCAAGAAGAGACAAAAGGAAGAGAATAAGCTCATAATCGACAAAGATCATGAAGCGATGATGACTTTGGAAGATAGCCTAACTGAAGCTAGTCGAGCTGAATTTCCCAAGCAATACATAGTTAGATCAAGTCGTTAAGACTTCTTGATTGGCACTATCTATATTCTTGTCTCTTATGAAATTTTTGTTTAGTTGTAAAAATGCTTGTAATCATTGACATATATAAAATGCATTTTTCAACCGAAACAACTCGTTGAAGCGTAACTAACATCAACTAACCATATCTAACCAAAGCTAACTTTTATTTCGGCTGTCTAACTCTTGAACTATAAAAGTATTGCCATCATCAAAAAGGGGGAAATTGTTAGGAATTTCATGTTAGATGTTTTGATGATGACAATTAGAATGTTATGTTAGACCCCAAAATATGTAAGTTAGATTTTAGTAGAAATCATGTATAAGCTTTGAAGCGTTAGATTTGTAATAGGCTTTATCGGCTTCGTTTTGTTTTTATTCTAGATTTTTAGGCTAAGAAGTCTTAGGCTGAGCGTCTGATGAATTCTGAGTGAGCTTATTAGTAGTAAAGTTTGAAGACTCAAGCGCTTGAAGTCTGAATGAAGATGAAGTTTCCAAGCGTACAAATGACCAGCTATATCATGCGTCACCTTATAGGACAGAAGTAATTCAAGGATGGATAAGCGTCTATCAATGATGGGTTTCACCTGAATTTATTTCCAAGTCCAGAAGGGGTTTAATGCAAATATTCTCAATGCATTAAATGCAAACGGGCATTTAATTCAAATGCATTAAATGCTGATAAGAGCATTAAATTTGATAAGTACTTTTAGACGTACGGAGAAGCCACCCTATTGGACAGTCAACTATTCACAGACTGCAGCACCAACTTTTGTGCAGCTAATTTCAGGAAAAAGAACAAAAGTGGTTCACTCGCGGAAGTGAGAGACAAGCGCCTGTGCATGTGTCAAATGGACACTTTTTCCAAGAATGCCTATAAATAGGACTTCAACAACTAGCTAAAAACAACGATCCACTCCAAGCCAAATTGTGGTTGCATTGAAGCCTCATTCCTTAAAATCTCAGAAAAACCAGCATATTCAAGCAAACATTCTCCTTGCTTTTCTTCAATTCCTGAGACAGTCAACCAAATATCTCAAACATTCTTTTCTGAGAAACCTACACTACTATTGAGATATTACCAGTTGTTTGAACTTTATCAAAATCAAACAAATCGTTTAGAAAAACCTCATCCAAGCCTCGCGATCTGTGTGAAGTCGAAGTTGGATACTTGCATTATTTTTGGGTGAAAGAAGCAAGGAGATAGAAGTGATTTGGAGCAAAAATCTTTGTGATCAAGGAGCTCAAGTCATCAACATCCATCTCTCCCTAATTTGTAGAAGTTTCTGTGTGATTCTTTGAGAACCATCTTAGTGGATTGCCTCCAAGTGTTCAAGGGGAAGAAGGACGTAGTTGGGATTACACCACCCAACGAACCTTACAAATATCGTGTTCTTTACTTTACAATCATTTTTCATAATATTATATCATTGTATAAATCTGTTAAGTAAACTCAAGTGAACACTAAGCAACTAAGAAACCGTTTGTGACGCTAAAAGCTTTGAAACAAGAAGACTACCAAATCATTCCGCTGTGCTAACACTGATTAAAGAAGTGAACTCTTAAACCTATTTGGTTGTAGTATTCAAATCTTGAAATCTAAGTTAACTTTATAAAACAGTCTTCATTAGACACTCAGGTTAAGCGCCTACTTCTCAAGCGTCCAACGAATTTTATACGAAATTTTTAAAGTCGAAAAAGACTTCAGGGTCTATTCAACCCCCCCCCCCTTCTAGACCCTTTCGTTTGCCACTTGGGACCAACAGCAGGAAACTAGGGCACTACTGGGTAAATCGCCCTTATTCAAATGTATCTTAGCCCACAAGGTAAGATCATGTGGATAGAAACCAATTTAGGAGCAACCTTCGTCAACAAGGTTTGCTAGTGGAATCTGAACCATTCTCCGCACCTGAAGAGGATTTGGAATCTTTAGATGAAAGCAGCGATGATCAGCCATCTAGTGACTCGACGCTAATTTATCTCATGGCGAGAGATGAAGAAGCGTCTGATGACTCATTATCTGAGGTTTCCACTGAACTATCTCATCCTCTTTCTTATGAAGAATTACTTGACAAAGTTAATGAATAATACAAAGATTGTCAAGGTGCCTCCAAACTATATCAAGAACACACTGATGAGATCTCAGTAATTAAAAGTGATAATGTCACGCTCAAAGCTGAGTTGCTAGTTCAACAACATTGCATTGAAAAAAATAAATTGCTGAAAAACAAATTGCTTAAGGCAGAGATCGCTCAGTTGAAAAGTGATCCTGATGTGGTAGTTAAGAGAAGCTGAGGTGATCGCTAAACTTGCCAAATCAGAACAGCTCGTCTCATCATTATCAAAAGCTTCAAGAAAGTTAGATAATGTGACTGAGACTTTTTGGTGAAAAGATCAATTTAGGTTGTGATAAATTTGGTCATAGATAAAAAGCGTCTAAGGTTACGGCAACTAACAAAGGAAAAGGTGTAGCCTTTGTTGAGAAGAGTTTAAATAGTCAAACGCTAATTGAACCAAGAGGCAATGGTAAGATGAGAAGGTCAAAGCCAACTCAAGAAATAAGGAGAAGACGAAAGTGAATGATTCACAAAAGAAGGTCTATCCAAATGCTCAAAAGGCTAAGGAAATATATTCCACAAGTTAATCAACACTGAGCGTCAATTGCCAAAAGTGACTCCTAAGCCAGTGTCGAGGAAATACCAGCGTCAATATCCTCAGAGATCTAGACCATATTATCGATACTATGATGATTGTGATTATGATTATGACTATGATTATTATTATGATCAAGCATATTACTATACACCTAAGAAGCACACACAACACAAATCGAAACCCGAAAAGGCCAGTCCTCCCGCAATGAAGACAAGGCAAATATGGGTTCTAAAAGTTTTAATTCAAACTAACGCTACTAATGTTGAAGGACCCAAGTCAAAATGGGTACCAAAAAAGAATTAAAACTACCCTTTAAATGCAGGTACCTAGAGCCAGCACCGATACATCAATTTGGTACATTGATAGTGGGTCGTCAAGGCATATGACAGGCTCAAAGGATCTCTTGATCAACTATCATGCAACCAATGGTCTTCAAGTTATATTTGATGTTAACTCCAAAGGTATAAGTATCATGCATAGGGAGAATGTCATGATAAGTGACGTATATTATGTTGAGGGTCTTAAGCATAATTTATTGAGCATTAATCAATTTTGTGATAAAGGCTTTGAAGTTAAATTTTCCAGTGACTTTTGCTATATTAACGACACTAAGACTGGATCTACTAACTTGAAAGGAAAAAGAACACATAATGTTTATTTGGTAGATTGGGGTTCAACAATCGATAACAACCCTACATGCTTTGTTGCTAAAAGTCAAAATGAATTGTGTTAGTTATGGCATAGAAAAATGAACCACCTCAACTATAAGGCAATCTCTCAATTAATATCGCTAAATCTTGCAGAGGCATTACCTAAGGGTTCCTTTTAAACAAATCTCTTATGTGAAGCATGTCAAATGGGTAAACAAGTTAAATCATCTTTTAAGAAGAAACTGCATCTATCTACTTCTAGAATTCTTGAACTATTGCATTTGGATGTGTTTGGTCCTATTCAAATCATGAGTGTTAGTGGTAAAAAGTATTCGATAGTGATAGTTGATGATTTCTCACGCTATACATGGGCAGATTTTTTAGCATCCAAAGATGAAACTAGTGTCAAGCACACAACGCTAATTCATCAATTGCAAACTTCAAAAGATCTAAAGGTGACAAGAATTAGAAGTGATAGAGGAACTGAATTTACTAACCATATTGTTGACAAGTTTTGTACAAATTTTGGAATACTACATGAGTATTCTGCGCCTAGAACACCTCAACATAATGAAGTTGTTGAGCGATGGAACATAACACTTAAAGAAGCCACTAGGAGAATGTTAGACAAGTCCAAGCTGCCTCAAAGGTTTTGGGCCGAAGCAATCAATATCGCTTGCTACACTCAGAATCGGTGTATGATCAACAAGCAACATGAAAAGACTCCATATGAGTTATGGAAAGGACATAAGCCTAATGTTTCTTATTTTCATGCATTTGGTTCAAAATGTTTTATTCATAACAATGGATCTCACGACCTAAAGACATTTGATCCTAAAGCGGATGAGCGAATCTTTCTAGGCTATGCCAAAAATGGAAAGAGTTTCTGCATCCTAAATAAGATCAAATTGAAGGTTGATGAATTAATTCATGTTGTGTTTGATGATGCTAACCAAAGAACCGAGTAAGGTTAATATTGATGATGTAGGAGTTGAAGATCTTTCCCAAAAAGAATCACAAATCAATCTTGGTGATGATAGTGATGATGAGGAGGATGATGAGATCTTTGTGCCCAATCCTAAGGTTACTCGTGAGGTTATCAATGATGATATTGCAAGAAAAGCTAATGATCATGAAGAGACCGATCATCAAGAGCAAATTGGAACTGTAAATGATGAAACGATTGCGCAAGAGACAAATGAGGGTCAAGAAATTGATGATCAAAAGCCCCTCAACCCATTCCAACCAGATCGAAAGTGGCTTAGAGAACTTCCACTGAGCACCTGTAAGGACTAGGACCGCTACACTTAATGAGGCCATGTTCGCAAGTTTCCTATCTCAAATGGAACCAAAGAAAGTGATGAAGTGCTTAGTGAATCAAGTTAGGTAGAAGCGATGCAAGAGGAGCTCAACCAATTTGAGCATAGTAAGGTTCGGACGCTAGTTCCCAAACCAACTCACCAAGGAGTTTTGGGACTAGATGGGTTTTCAGGAACAAAATGGACGAATATGGTATTGTTATAAGAAATAAAGCCAGATTATTCGCTCAGGGTTATTGTTAAGAAGAGGGTATTGACTTTGATGAAGCTTATGCCCCAGTAGCACGTCTTGAAGCGATTCAGATGTTCCTAGAGTTCGCCGCATTCAACAAGTTTACAGTGTATCAAATGGATGTGAAGAGTGCTTTTGCTGAATGGTAAACTCCAAGAAGAGGTATATATGGAGCAACCCCCAGGATTCATCAACAACCATGGCAAAAATATGGTCTACAAATTGGATAAGGCACTCTATAGCCTTAAACAAGTACCAAGAGCATGGTATGACACTCTCTCTATCTTTCTTATAGGTAAAGGATTTTCAAAAGACAGCGTTGACACAACATTATTTAAAATTACCCATAATGAAGATATTCTCTTAGTCCAAATTTATGTTGATGATATTAATTTCGGATCTACTAATAAGCAATCATGTGAGAAATTTTCGAAAATGATGCAAGATCAATTTGAAATGAGCATGATGGGTGAATTAACTTTATTCTTAAGATTACAAGTTAAACAACTCCCTAATGGCATATTTATAAACCAAGCTAAATATACAAGAGATATGATTAAGAAATTTGGTATGGAAAATGCATCATCTTCAAAAATTCCAATGAGCCAAATGCTTAAGTTAGATAAAGATGAGAGTGGGAAGAAAATTGATATCTCTAACTATAGAAGTATCATTGGATCACTTCTTTATCTTATTGCTAGTAGACCTGATATTATGTTTTCGGTATGCATGTGTGCACGCTTTCAAGCTGATCCTAGAGAGTCACACTGAATTGCCGCCAAGAGAATCCTTAAATAACTAAAAGGCACACAAAATGTGGGCTTGTGGTATCCAAGGGACTCTCCTTTTGAACTAATTGGTTATTCAAACGCAGATTTTGCAGGATTTAAAATAGATAGAAAAGTACGGGTGGCACATGTCAATTTCTAGGTGATAGATTGGTTTCGTGGCATAGTAAGAAAATAAAAGTCCATAGCGACTTCTACAGCTGAAGCCGAGATGTACCTGCTGGAAGCTGTTATGCACAAATCCTTTGGATGAGGCAACAACTTAGAGATTATGGAATCCTCTTAGGTCCTACCCCAATCCATTGTGATAACCAAATCACCTTAGCTAGGACCCAAAAGCAGTCCTTCGTTCTACAACTAAACACATTGACATTCGCTACCATTTCTTGCGTGACCATGTTCAAAAGAAACATATCTCCATGCATTTCATTGGAACTGACAAACAATTGACAGATATCTTCACCAAAGCACTCAATGAACAACGTTTTCTCACTTTCAGAAGTGAATTAGGTATGATTGATATAAACACTTAATCATGAAGCATCATACTTTTATAGGCATATAATTTAGGGGGAATTCACTTTATTATAATATCTAAAGCGATTTCAAATTCGAAATGAGTTATCAATTTTAGAGGGAACTTTAAATTGTACTTATTGAAATTAGTAAGCAACAATGATCAAAAATGACTTTGAAAACTTTATGCATTGATCATTAGTGTTTACCTTTATGCATGACAAATTGATCGCTAACAAAATAAAAGTATTATTTCTCAACAGCGATTAAATTTTCTTTATTTCAATAAGACTTTAGCGTTAAGAATATTCCTACTTTATACTAACTTTCTCTAAAAATCATGCATTGTTTTCATCGCTAAAGGTAGCGTGTGGATAAGTCCAAAAGATAAGATTTGACAACTGCCCACGCGCCCCTATCAAATCAAACTAACGGTTAATGATACCTATCTCAAAATAGGCGGTTCAGTAACTGTACTTGCCTGGGTACGTGTCAATGTACCAACAGGCGCATGCAATTCACATTGAATCTTTTCAAGAATCTCAAACATTTTTGAAAAGTAACTGCGGACTCCAAATTTTATGTTTTACAGCAGTTATCCTATTTTATCGCAGCTTTTACATCCGTTTTTATGATTAAACGGCTCAGATTCAATATTTTTCATTTTTGAGTAACTGCATTCACACGTGGCATTTATCAAAGCATTTGAGGTGTTACTGTTTGCCATCTATTTAAACCCGTCAAATTTTCACGTCGTGGTCCACTCCAAAGGGATCAACAAGCGCTCTAGCAGAGCCAGTGCTTCAAGAACCAGTGAATGCCCCTCTTCCTACTCCTTCTAAACCAGTTTGAGAGCCTGAAGTTAACCCTCTTTCACAAGATTTTGCTAGCAATCAGAGTAAGTCCTTGTGATAAACAATGTACATTATCATTTTTTTGTTTGCTATCTTCTTTAACGCTAGGATAAATCTTCTTTCAGCTTGAAGAGAATATAGTATTCAGTATGTTCTGAATACCTTGGATGAGTGTAATATTCTCACTCATGCTAATCCCCTCACTTCTTTACCCATTCAAGTTGATGTTGAAGAAGTCTTGGAGCCTGTGGCTATGGACACAGATGTTTCTAAAGATCAAGCGACTGATATAGTCGAAGGTAGTCCTCAGAGTAAGTGTTTTTGTCTTTTGTATCTCAAATCTCTACTTAGTAGAAATTTTTCTTTGTTCTCAAACGCATGCATGTATCAGCTCAAAGTGTGCCAAAAGCTGATGCACCTCCTCCTCCTGAGGTATTCATAGAGTTGGGTGTTGATATGTCAACAGTGGTGGAAATCGCTAAAGAAATTGAAATGGTCCTTTCGGACGCGGAGATCTCTCTAGCCAAGCAGCTAGGGAAGCGACTGTGGATGTTGCGATATCGATAGAAGTGGCCCCGATTGTCACCACTCCAACTGGTCCTCCTCCTCCTATGGTGAATTTCTTTCCAAGAGCTTATGATGAAAATCTTGAGTACTACTATGCCTGGAGAGAAATGACCCTTCGGTAGATGATTGAGATGGAGCTCACTTTTTAGACATCTCTCCACAATCCTGCTCTTTCAGACGCTCAAAAATCAAAAAAATCAAAGAGCTAGCCACGCTAGGTCTGAAGTCCAAGAAGGAGATCATTGCTCGTCTTGAATATCTAAAGACTCCTCTCAGCAATTTGGCAGAGTTTGAAAGCAATTGCTTTTAGGAAGTTGGCCTTAGTTTTGAACGCAATTATTCGTTTTGTCGCACTCATGTTCAAATCAGAAATCCTCACATGGACGATTGGGAGAAGAACCCTAATGAAGAACAGTTGAATTCTATGGGTTATTCTGCCCTGCCAAGAGTCGTCCATTCAACCGCTAATAAGTCTTCACCAAAAGCCATCCATCTATGGAAAGGAAAGGGAGAAATGCTCAGAGAACAAGCCAATTCAATTAATTACTAGGCTGAAGATGAAGCCCGAGAATACCTTGCTAGAGTTTGGGCCGATGGCTTTGATGTTGAAAAGAAAGATTCAAGAAGCTACTGGAGGCCAAGAAAGACAAAGAATTGGCTGAGCGACTCGGAAGATGCTGAATTTTGGACACATCCAGGTGGGCTGAGGATTTTGTATTGCATTTCCATTCGCATGAGGAGATGATCAAGTATCCGTTTCTCTTCAATTTTGGAATTGAGTACAGGCGTCGTGGATACACCTTGTTTTTGCTGCAAAGGCACAAATCGCTAGTGGGAGAAGTAAATGTTTTCCCGTACTTCAGATAAGGCATGGAAAGTGTTATTCGCCATCAACTTTCTCAAGTCAGTCAAGGAGAACGCTGTGTTTATCACCTGCAACAGAATTTTGATCAACGTATCCAACTGGATTTGAATGAAGAGCCTCCACCAGCAAGCGAGATGCCCTTCCTAGTCCCAGTGAAACGCACATGCGTTTAACTGATGATAATGCAGAGTTGCATAGAGACAGAAGAGCGATTTTTGAGAATGCTCAATCGTTGGATATCACTTTTAACCATCACTTTGGTTTTAGTGACTTTCGTGGTTACAACCTTCATTCTGTCTTTATGTGTGAACAGAACATCCGAGTGGCCCAAATCATTTCTCTTATTCATCCAGTGGATCAAGCGCTGACTCAAGAGCTGAAACTTTTGTTAATGGACTTCTTCAAATCTTACACATCTGGTGTAATGATCCCGGAAGATGCTGATCTAGCATTCAGTACTGAAGAGCACAAAGACGCATTGTTTTTCATCCCGAGATCATTTTATCTAAGTCCAAGGCATGTTCTGGAAGCGATTGGCCCAAGCTGGGTCATCCCTGTTCAACGACCATTTGCTGTGGAAATCACAAAGTTACAAGTGGACCAGCCTCATACTATTGAAGATGCTCCAATTCTAGACGCTGATATTCAAATGGCAGAAGCCCCCAATGCTCCAGTAGTTGAGATTCCACTTATTGATCAAGTTGCGCAAATAGAAGCTGCAACTCAATCTTTTGATCAAGCGATTTAGGAAGTACAAGACAAAATTGATGAAGAACCAGAGGAACCTTTCATCAGAGACAAATCAAAGGGAAAGGCAGCAGTTTCAAGCTCATATGGACTCATCCCATCTCCTGAGCATCCTTCTTCTTCTTCTTCAGACTCAGATTCAAATAACAACCAAAAGGCAAAAGATTTTTGAAAGGTAGTAAGGAACTCGCTCCACAATATTAAGGGTTTCTGCTCCAAGATGATGGCCAATGATGAGATGCACATCAGGCTTGCCTCCAATACAAGAATCTGAGACATTTAAAACGCTGGGACCAAGAGTACTGCATCAGTACTGGATCGCATGGTTCCCATAATCACCGGTCTATCTGAAGAGTTTAATCGCTGGCTAGCTTAGAATGCTTCAGTGGATACTGAAAAACACAATATTTCCAATTTCGTAAGTCAAAGTATCCCTGAGCAACTCACCCTCCTTGTCGATGAAGTCAGATTACTCCGACGACATATCGCTGAGCTACGCTCTTCCCTTAATGAAGTCAAGAAGGGGGGAAAATATAATTATTTCAATTTTTTCTGTTTATTTATTTTCTATGTTTTTCAATTATTTCTATTTTTTTAGAAAAATATAATTATGTAACTAATTTTTTATAATTATTTTCAGATTCTTTCCTGAATTTTTCAAATTTGTGTTTTATTTCTGAATTTTTATGTAATTTTTTTTGTATTTTTCAAAAAATTTTGTAATTAATTGTGACATTTTGATGATTTTTTTCATAATTTTTATAGTTATTTATGATTTTTTAATAACATTTATTCTTTTGTCTTTATTTTTTTGATCTAATGGTTAAGAACAATGATCTAAAGGCTTAGATTAAAGGGAAATTCCTTATGCCCCCCTGTGAGATACGAAATATACAAGAAACCCTCCTGTGTAAAAAATATAGCCACTTATACACCCGTGTCATGATAAACCCTGCACGAAAACTGTTAGATCTTAAGTGTAACGGTGTTTTAGTATGTTTTTACCTCACATTTATCTTGAATTCATACCTTGAGTTGATCTTTTTAGTTATTTTTATCCGTGTTTGCGTATTTTGGCTTCTAAGTCGTTTAAATGCTTTTATAGGCAAAGAACGATTGATTTGGCGAGTAAATGAAGGGATTTTTAAGCAAAGTAAAGAGTCAACTAAGAGACTTAAAGAGGAGAAAAGAAGAGTCCAAACGAAAAAAGTTGAGTTGAAGAAAAATAAAGGACAGCAGAATTGGCACAGTGGTGCCATTATTCGGCACCACTGTGCAGCGCACAGATTTCAGATTTTTTTACTAAGCTCGAATTTTAGTCTTCTAGTTGGGCTCTTTGTAATTAGAAATCCTATATAAGTATAAGAAGTCAGAGAAAAACATCGGCTTTTATTTTCTTTTAGGAGAGAAGAAAAGAGAAAGAGAGAAAACTTGGAGAGAAAGAAAAGGAAGCTTTGGAAGAGAAGAAAGAGAAATATTGATTCTTGCCATCAGCATAAGGGTTCTTCTTGGTTTTTCTTGAATTCTTCTTCTTCTCCAATTGTTCTTTATTATTTTCCACCATTGCTAAAAATGAGATTTCTTAATTTTATGCAAATTATTTCTTCTTCTTGTTTAATTATGTGTAGCTAAATAATTTTCTAGGGATTAAGATGTAGTCTTGAGTATTATTATGGATTGTTGATTTTCTTTGGGTTATTTCTTGCTTCAATTAATCTATCAATGAGGGCTTAATGCTTGTAGATGATTGGCCACCAAGTACATGATTTAAGATGAATTGAGAAGTACCCGGAGGTGAATTAATTCATTCGTTCAGATTTGATAGAAGTGTTTAAATTACTTAATAGGGATATTAGTAATTGTGCATGAGGCTAGCTAACGAATTTTATGGAAATTAATGGATTCATCTAAATTAGTTATTAATCATGGGAGTGACAAGAACGAGTTTAGTTGGGTACTCATGGAGATCTCGAGAGAGTATCCATGTAATTAAGGAAATTTAGGTTTTTAATGAATGCAAGAATTTACAGTCAAATGATGTTCATAATCCATAGAAATACCTTGATGAAGTCTTAATCCCTGGGCTTTACATTTATTGATTTATCGTTATTTTAATTTTGTTATTTTTAATTTCTATTTTTTTAAAATTAGTTAAAATCTCAAATCTTGCTAATCGATAGTCTAAATAATAGGATAAATTTCGTTTGCTACTTGATAACCTTCTTTGTGGAGACGATCTTACTTACTCTTTATTAATTGTCGATACCGTGTTGTTACAAACGGTTAACAAAATGGCGCCATCGTGGGGGAAGGCAACAAATAGTCAATATCAATAACAAGTTGATTTATACATTTTTCTTTATTTATGTCCTTTTGTTTTGGATTATTATTTGTTTGAACTTTCATACTTGAGATTATTGTTTCAAAATGGATGAGGAGCAGAGAACTCTTAGGGATTATGCTACGCCAACATTTCAAAATTTGACTTCGAGCCTATGTGCCTAATGTTCTGGTAAATACTTTTGAGTTGAAGCCAGCTATCATTCAAATTGCTATAGCACACTGTTTTTCAGGGAGATATTGAGAAAGAGGATCGTCATTCCCATCTGGGGAATTTTTTGGAAATCCGCAGTACTTTCAAGATGAATGGCATTACTGAGGATGCCATATGACTGCGACTCTTCCCATTCTCCCTGTCTAAAAGAGCTAAGGAGCGGCTGGAAAACCAGCCGGCAAATAAGTTCACCACCTGGGTTGATTTGTCAACTGCGTTTCTCACCAAATATTTTCCCCCAGCTAAGATTGTTCAGTTAAGGAATGCAATCACAGAATTCATGCAAACTAATAGTGAAACCCTCTCAAGCATGGGAAAGGTATAAAGAAATACTCAGAAAGTGCACACATCATGGTATTCCTAGTTAGATGCTTGTGCAGACTTTATACAATGGTCTGTCACGTAGTATCTGGATGAATATCGATGCAGCTGCAGGAGGGAGTTTTATGGCAAAAAATCCGGATGATGCATTAGTTCTTATGGACGAGATGGCATCCAACACTTATCAGTGGGCGAGTGATAGTTGGGCTGTAAAGAAAACACCGGGCATGCACAATGTGGATGACATTACATTGCTCAATGCTAACATTGAAGCACTTGTCAAGCACACCAAGGGACTCAAGGGAAATGCTAGTGCAGTATCTCAGCCTACTTTAGCTTGTGATATTTGTGGGGCACCTCATATAGCTACTGATTGCCCACTTATTGAGCAAGCTAATTATTTATCCAATCAGAATAAGCAACAAGGAAATCCATTTTCGAACACCTACAATTCGGGGTGGCAAAATCACCCCATTTTTTTTTAGGGAGGTCAAGGAAACCAAGGGGCTCAAGACTTTCCTCCTAGGCATCAATTTCCCCCAGGTTTCCAACAGGGTACTCGGAACGTTCAACAGCAACCTACACATCATCAAAGACCACTACCTCAAGAGAAAAGACGGCCACAAGCTTGGGAGCTTGATATTGAAAAGCTCGCTAATGGAACAGCAAAACGGTTCAAGAATCTTGAAGCAAAGATTGATCTGGTAGTGGGAGCAACAAAGAATCTAGAATTACAAGTTGGAAAATTGGCAAATTCTATGAATTCGAGGTCAAAGTGTACACTATCTAGTCAAACAGAGGAGAATTCGAGAGGACAGTGTAATGCAGTGACTCTGATAAACAAAAATACAATTGAAGAATTTGAGCCACATGATGTACACAGAGATGAACTTGTGACGAAAGATAATTCGGTCTTTAAACATTCAAATAAGGTTGAACCGAAAAAGCTTCTCCCGCAGCCATATGTGAAGTCGTATATTCCTCCAATTCTATTTCCCCAGAGGTTGCAATACAAGAGATTAGAAAAGCAGCACGAAAAATTTCTTCAAGTACTTAGACTGTTGCACATCAACATTCCGTACATAAATGCTCGAGCTCAGATGCCTGTCTATGTGAAGTTTCTCAAGGAGCTATTAAGCAACAGAAAGAAATGATGTGTTCATTCTTGTTGCAATTCCACATTAGTTTCGGATGATGTGTTCATTCTTGTTGCACCCTAACCTATGTTCTTTCGAATGGATAGAATAGGCACAATAGCAAGCGTATGGTGATCAAGCATATGATTGGGATAAAAGCACAAAATCAACACACAAAGCAATAGGAGAATTAATACAAAAATTCACTTCACATATATTGATTTGTAAAATAGGCCTTCACATGGCCTTAGTACTACAATTTAGCCTCTCATCAAGGCTTTAAGAAAATCCAATACAAACATATACATATTCATGTAAATAAACATGTAAATGCAAATAATGAAAACTCCCTCAATTGCTTGATGATGAATCCTGGCTTTTGATCTTCAATCTCTAACCAAATCTCTTTCCTTGTCCTTCCAATTGATGATAAAATGGCTCAAAAACCCAGAAATATGCCTTCAATCCCCAGGAATTCGAACCTTTGCATTGAGCTCAAAATTTCCTTTTATTGCTTCCAGAAATGGTTACAACGGTGCCCAGGCGTGGGTGGACCGGCGCCTAGGCGCCACCTATGTGGCAGGAGTTTCTTGGGGAAAAAGTTAGGCGGCGCCCAGGCGTGCGCATGGCGGCGCTCGGGCGTGGAAGGCACGGCGCCTGGGCGTGAGTAAGTCTGCGCCTAGGTGCGGGTCTACGTGCAATTGCTGCTTCTCTGCATCTTCTGGCGCCTGGGCGCGAGTATTGTGGCTCCCAGGCACCGACATGCGAAGCATCTCCTTTTGATCGTTTAATACGCCGTCTTTTGCCCTTTTCTTCGTGTGCTCTCGTTTATCACTTGAAATCACTTAACACCCCGATTAAACGCAAATATAGCATGGTTTAGGCAATAATTGAATCTAAAGCATAAGCATCACGGGCTTAAAAACACGTAAAAATGCCTCTTATCAACCCCCCCAAACTTACCAATTGCTCGTCCTCGAGCAATAAGAGCTATAGGATAGGAAAAACATCATCAAACATGGGAGAAACAAAAAGAAAGAAAAACAACTACCTAACTCACTTTCGTGGAGTACACGGTTGCATTTAGCGAATGCAACAAGCCTTTGAACCCTTGAGTTACCTCAAAGGATGAGTTATAGTCTTGTGAGGGTTTGCATACGATGTACCCACAAAATCAAAAGATTTTCAACCCCGATCAATCAACGCAAATCAATATGAATAATAAAACACAATGGCATGAATTCATCTTTTTAAGCTCAAATTTACATATATATATACACGCCACACACTTGCTCAAGGTACACCTTAACATCGAAAGGATCATCCTAAGGGTGTAGTGTAATAAATCTCAAGCATTATAGTCGAGTGGCATTCTTACCACTTTTCAAGCATTAATCCCCTATCTATCAATTTTCGATTAGTCACATTGTACGAGAATTGAAGAAAACTTCATAGTCACTTAAAATTCATCACTTTATCCACTTTAGGCTTTAATCTATGCCACTTTCAACTCAAAACCTTAGAGGCTAGACCATGTGTAATGTTCGGTTATCTTAGGCTTTCTATGACACCCTTGTAACGAGCTTTAGGCCAATAACTCCCAAACTGGATGGCTTTAGGGTATTAAGTGTAGAGACACTCCTAAGGGCTTAATCGCCCGAGTGTCAAAGGCCACAAAACCAAACTAGGTCCTTATTTCCTTTATACTTTCATTGGCTTGAGCTTAGCTCAAATTAGCTTAAAAGTACAGTATTCTAGGCATGGTGCTCTTTGCCCCCAGTATCCATTACGCCTGACTTTTGTAGTCATACCAATGTTCAACCACTTTTTATTCTTGTTAAGCATACAAAGTTAACATTCTCAGCTCATAACACATGTGAAAATTCTAGATTGATATTTTCGGGATCAAGCCTTTAAGTGTTTCACAATGGTTACCCACTCAACTCCACTACTCTCGACTTATGTGCATATGTGAATAATCTTAAGGTCAATCTAGTCTAGTTTAGGGTCCCACAAGCAAGGAACGATGTGTATAGTCATTAAAATCCATATTGATAGAGAAAACATGCCATGTATTCAAATTAACCAATCTCAATGCATCGAGTGAAGGGTTGAAATTCTATCCAAATTTTTTTTTCAAATTTTCAAAATTACACAAGCTTCACATGTAAAGGTACCACCCCCCTAAACTTGGACCGAAATATCTAATACATGGATAAACACGACTACAATGGATCTAGTATACCCCCCCAAACTTAACATGAACATTGTCCCCAATGTTCGAAAAAGAAAAGAGCAAAGCACACATCACCATAGAGTTGCTGACAAGCAAACCCGAGTCCTTGATTGCAAATGTATCCAAGAGTGGCAACAGCGGTGGAAGCAATGAATGCAACAACTACACATTAAACGATGCTTACCAGACAAAGCGTTAAGTAATGGATAGAAGCGAGAACGAAAAACAACCAACAACAAAACATAAGATAACAGAAATAAACATTCTTCTAATAAAAACAACGGATGGAATAAACACAATAAAAACGAAAACGAAAAGAAAAGAAAAGAAAACTTACAAACTTGGGTTGTCTCCCATGAAGCGCTTGTTTATAGTCATTAGCTTGACTTTTGTGCTTTAAGGTTCAATTAGGTGGCCCATTTGAACGACAATATCCTTGCCATTTCTCCTTTTGTTCTTGGACCCCACTCGTCTCCACTCATATTGCGGTGATTTGAGATTAGACCTTCGTTCCGGATTTGTCTTATCGATCTCACGAACACGTAGATGTGGTAGAATGTACTTCATGCAAAAATCATCTTTTCTCACCTTGCCTTGTTGCTCATTAGGGACCTCATCCTCCACCGTATAAGTGCCCTTAGTCTTACCAAGTGCACATTTCTCATCAAACAAAAGGTGGATAGCATCGACATATGAACCAGTAAGATCATCCATAGGCGGTTGCATGTCATGATAAACATCGAATATCACCTTTTCGGCACCCAACTTCAATCTCAACTTACCCTTTCCCACGTCAATCTTGGCATTGCTAGTGGCTAGGAAGGGTTTTCCTAGAATCAAGGGAACGCCAATGTCACTATCCATTTCGAGAACCACGAAGTCAACCGGATAGAAGAATTTGTCGACTTTTACAATGACATCCTCGATAATTCCCTTTGGTTTCTTGATAGAGCGATCCGCCAATTGCACGGACATGGATGTTGGCGTAAGATCTCCAAGGCCTAGCTTCTTAAAAATAGAGTAGGGAAGAAGGTTGATACTCTCTCCTGAATCACAAATAACTTTGTCGAACTTGAGATGGCCAATAGTGCACGGTATTGTGAGACTCCCTGGGTCCTTTAGCTCGCAAGGTAATTTGTTAAGTAAGATGGTAGAGCACTCCTCTGTTAGACAAACCATTTCATTTTCCTCCCACTTTTTCTTGTTGGATAAAATATCCTTGAAGAACTTAATATAGTTTGGCATTTGCAAAATAACATCCACAAAAGGAATATTTATCCTCATCTTACGAAGAATAGACAAAATACGGAGGAAACTCGGATCCATCTCCCTCTGTTTCTTTTTCTGTGCATTTGGAAAGGGAAGACAGATCTCAATGGGAAGAGGAGGTATTGGAGTCGAGGAACCAAGACTAGAAGTAGCAGGAACTAGCGCCTGGGCGCTGATATCGGCGCCTGGGCTTGAAGGTGGATACGCCTGGAGTGTGGAATGTGGCGCTCGGGCGCGGCTGTGCGTACCAATTCTTCCTGCTGAATGAGATCCGGCGCCAGGGCGCCATCTGAGTTTGCATAGCAGATTTTCAATTCCAGTTGTGTCTGGCACCTGGGCGCCGACACTCTGACTGCTTCATTTTCCAATTGTGCTCCACTCCTTAAAGAAATTGCATAGCATTATTCTTTCGGGTTCTTCTCCATGTCGCTTGGTAGACTTCCCGGGGTTCTTGCACTAATTTCATTGGAGATTTAACCCATTTATGTTCGCATATCCTTCATCTCCATGAACATATCCTTCATCATATTACGGAGTTCATTGATCGCCGTATCCGATTTCTTTATTTGAGCATCAAGTCGCTCGTCTATCGTGGGAGGTCATGCTTGCCCTTGCCCTTGTACATTGAGATTTCCTTGCCTCGGAGGTGGGTTGTTAAAAGGAGGCCTCGGTTGTTGGTTGTTGAAAGGAGGCCTCGGAGGTTGATAAATGCTCGGTTGTGTGTTTTGTGCTAGGTTTGGCCTCTTTGGGAAGTTTTCGGGTACATGAAAGTTCATTTGGTGCCGGTTATGATTCCCAACAAAATTTACATCTACAACCTCCGGTTCCGGGGCAACCACTTCCTCTAATTCTTGCACACAAGCAACCCTTTGATTTGGTGGAGGAAGCTCATCATCATCTTCAGGGTAAAGTTCATCCTCTCTAGCCATTTACTCAAGCTTAATCCACACGGTCCGACTATCAAGACCCAAAAGGTCACCACCGGTTCCCGCATTGAGTCGGTGTCAAATCCGAGATCGGACTCCATTATAGAAATGTTGCACTTGCTCGTCTCGTGTATGATTGTGATCGGGGCACTTTCGAAGCATACTTTTGTACCTTGCCCATGCGGATGCTAAAGACTCGTTCCTTGTTTGTTTAAACCCTTTGATCTCACTTCTAAGCTCGTTGATTTTTGATGGAGGGAAGAATTTGTTGAGAAACTCATCTACTAGATCATCCCATGTTCCGATTGATTGTGGGGGTAATGACTTGTACCAAAGATTTGCCTCATCCTTCAAAGAGAAATGAAATAGTCGGAGGCGGATGGCATCAAGATCCCGTGGGTTGAATTGCATAGTAGAGATCACATTCTCAAAGTGATCTAAGTGGTCATGAGGTGAGTCTCTCAAGTCGCCATAAAATGGCTCCGCTTGAACCATCCCGAACATATGAGAGGGAATGTGAAAATGTGGAGTAGCAAAGTCCGGGAAGATAACGGGTCCCGGTGTAGTGTGTACTCGGGATGGTTGATTACCATGAACCGATGGAGGAGGCGGTGGAGGTGGCGGTTGCATAGCTTGGAGTATATTTTGCAACCATTCCCTATTTTCCAGGAGATTCATATCGGGCAAGTACCCATTTGGATTAGGATTGAAATTGTGAGCCATTTCTCGAGTTCGTCTACTAGCCCGAAGAACACGCTCTATCTCAGGCTCAAAATCGTATAGGGGCTTGTTGGATGAGCGGGTCATGCACCACAAGTCAACCTTTCAATTAAGCACAAGAAACTAAATTAGACTAATACTAAAATAAAGGAAAAGCAAGAAATAAACGAAAAACTAAGAATTATGAAAACGTAAACAAAAATCAAAAACTAAAAATAAACAAGTCCCCAGCAACGGCGCCAAAAACATGACATGCTAATACCTAACATGCTTGAATAGCAAGTGTACTAGTCGAACCACAAGGACTAGGTATTTTAGTTTATGATTAATGAAAATGGACAAAAGTAAATTGCAATAAAACGAGTAAGCAAGCGAAGAACAAAGAGAAACAAACTATAGATAAAATCTAAAGAGTGATAAAATGACTAAGGCACATGATACAACCTAATCCACTCATCAATATACGTGAGCTACTCTTCGAATTATTAGACTCCTATTGCTTTGGTGGAAAAAACCTTAATTGACTATTACCCGATATCTCGGCTCATAATAATCCTATAATTAATTGACAGTTCCCTAAATATGTCTATCCAAGAATCTAATCAACAACCACGCATTACGTTCTAGAATTTCCCCGGATAAATCTGGCTAACAGCACCCGAAAATCTTTACCTATTTCTAGGAGCAATTTCACATTAGTTTCGGATGATGAGTTGATTCTTGTTGCACCCTAACCTATGTTCTTTCGAATGGATAGAATAGGCACAATAGCAAGCATATGGTGATCAAGCATATGATTGGGATAAAAACACAGAATCAACACACAAAGCAATAGGAGAATTAATACGAAAATTCACTCACATATATTGATTTGTAAATAGGCCTTCACATGGCCTTTGTACTACAATTTAGCCTCTCATCAAGGCTTTAAGAAAATCCAATACAAACATATACATATTCATGTAAATAAACATGCAAATGCAAATAATGAAAACTCCCTCAATTGCTTGATGACAAATCCTTGCTTTTGATCTTCAATCTCTAACCAAATCTCTTTCCTTCTCCTTCCAATTGATGATAAAATGGCTCAAAAACCCAGATGCCTTCAATCCCCATGAATTCAAACCCTTGCATTGAGCTCAAAATTTCCTTTTATAGCTTCCAAAAACGGTTACAATGGCGCCCAGGCGCGGGTGGACCGGCGCCTAGGCGCCGCCTACGTGGCAGGAGTTTCTTGGCGGAAAAGTCGAGCGACACCCGAGCGTGGAAGGCACGGCGCCTGGGTGTGAGTAAGTCTGCGCCTAGCTGCGGGTCTGCGTGCAATTGCTGCTTCTCTGCATCTTCTGGAACCTGGGCACGAGTATTATGGCGCCTAGGCGCCGACATGCGAAGCATCCCCTCTTGATCGTTTGATACGCCGTCTTTTGCCCTTTTCTTCGTGTGCTCTCGTTTATCACCTAAAATCACTTAACACCCCGATTAAACGCAAATGTAGCATGATTTAGGCAATAATTGAATCTAAAGCATAAGCATCACGGGCTTAAAAACACGTAAAAATGCCTCTTATCATTAGTCTGGTGCCTTATTCAATTTGCAGGAAATTAGGTTTTCAAAAGCTTAAAAACACAAAGATATCACTTCAATTGGCAGATAGGATCATAAAACGCCCCATGGGAATATTATAAGACGTGTTTGTGAAAGTCGACAAGTTTTACATCCCATGTGACTTCGTGGTGCTTGAGATGGATGAAGATTCGAAAACACCAATCATCCTTGGAAGACCATTTCTTGCAACCGTGGGAACCGTCATCGACGTGCATGCTGGCCAGCTAGCGTTGAACATCAGAGATGAGAAGATGGAGTTCAACTTAAAGAAGATGATGCAATCTCCATCTTTTGAAGAAAAATGTTATTCGGTGGATGTGTTTGGAGAAGCCATTAAAGAAGATATTCCTCAAGGTAAAAGAGATCCATCAGAGTTATATCTCGAAATATCCTCTACACAGAAGGTAAAACTTAAATCTTTTCCACCACATCTCAGTTCTTGACAACAATGAATTTTTACCTATTATCATAAATGATGCACATTCTAAGCTTGAACTGGGGAAATGGTTAAATGAGTTGCATTCGAAGAAAGAGGGAATAGGTTGGCATATGTTTGATATGAAAGGGATTAACCCTACTTTGTGTTTTGTAGACGATGATATTCCTCAAGGGGAAATGATTTCCCTCTCCGACCCTCAACATTGATTCCGTCTAAGTCAAGCTACTGACTTTAAACAAGCACTGCTTAGGAGGGAACCCAAGGGTTTCTTTAATTTTGTTTTCGTTTGAGTTTCGTTGTCTTTAGTTTATATTTGTTTCTGTTAAATTTTTCTTGTATTTTCTTGTTTATCTAATGCCACTCTAATGCTTTTTATGTATGCTTTCAGGTTAATTCAAACATATGGTGGTGCCAAAAAACAAAAGTGGCAAAAACAGGCAGTTTGACACCACTGTGCCGAATTTTGGCACCACAGTGCCGAATCCCCTGCCTTTAAAAAACAAATGGTGTGGCTGCTAGGAGGTCAACATTTATTTCCATTGGTCGACGCCACCTCACTCAACCATTATCCACCGCAACCACCTTCCACATGGAAACCACCCTCTCGACTCTCGAGACATCATACTTATTTATAGGGGAGTCTCTCTTTCATCCTCTTGTTTTATTTCAATATCATTATGCTTATGCCTCTACTTATGTGTTAGTCCATTGAGGACAATGTCTTTTTTTGAGTGTGGGGTGTGTGCGTGTTTATATTGTTGAATGATTCAAGTGTGGGGTGGTGTGATAGAGAAAATTGGTGAAAGAAAGGACATGTATATATTTTTGTTGAATTGTTGATTGATTTGATGACTTGTTTGCAACACTTTAGTTCCCACATTAGAACTATAGACTGAAATGACCAAATAGACCTATTTTCCGTAATATGGATACTTTTTGCGAGTTACTCACTTTTTCAAAATTTTGTGAATAAAAACCTAGTTTTATTCTGTAGCCTTTGTCACTCGAGTGATTAAGTTCTTAAGGATGTCTTGACACCTAATGCCTTAAGACCGTCTGGTTTGAGAGTCATTGACCTAAAACTCGTTAAATGGGTGTCATATAAAGTCTGAAAGAACAAAACATTGCACAGGTTAATGAGTGTTAAGTGAAAGAAGGAAATGAAGGATTGTGCTATGAAGAATGTTTGTGTTTGCTTGATGTAGCCGAAAAATTTCCCTTGCTAGAATTCATCTTTTCATGTGAATCCATATTTAAATTCAGCTTGGTTTGAATTAGTGTGTTGACTTTGAACAAAAGTGATTATATTGTGAAAGATAGTAATTTGTGCGTTCATGTTAGATCTTGTATGATAATTCTGGGGATGTCCAATTGTTGTGGCTTGTTGCTAAGTCGAGAAACAATGATACAAGTAGGTACATATCGAAAATTTTGTGGGTATATTCACTACAAACCCTCACGAGACAAAAATCGTCCACTAGGAAAAACTTAGGGGTTTAACGGCTTGTTGCACGTGCTAAGTGCAATCATGTTCCCAACGAAAGTGGAGTTATTTTTGTTTGTTTGTTCTTTTCTTTGTTTGTTTTAGATTTACTCGAAGACAATTAAAAGAATAAGTGTGGGGTGTTTGTTAGATATTAAAGTAACATTGTTTTAGTATGTTTTTACCTCACATTTGTCTTGAATTCATACCTTAAGTTGATCTTTTTAGTTGTTTTTATCCGTGTTTGCGTATTTTGGCTTCTAAGTCGTTTAAATGCTTTTATAGGCAAAGAACAAGTGATTTGGCGAGTAAATGAAGGGATTTTTAAGCAAAGTGAAGAATTCAACTAAGAGACTTAAAGAGGAGCAAAAAAGAGTCCAAACGAAAAGAGTTGAGTTGAAGAAAAACTGAAGAGAAATAATGGACAGCGGAATTGGCACAGTGGTGCCAATATTCGGCACCACTATGCAGCACGTAGATTTCAAAATTTTTTACTGGCTCGAATTTTAGTCTTCTAGTTGGGCTTTTTGTAATTAGAAATTCTATATAAGTATAAGAAGTCAGAGAAAAATATCGGCTTTTTTGAGAGAAGAAAGGAGAAAGAGAGAAAACTTGGACAGAAAGAAAAGGAAGTTTTTGAAGAGAAGAAAGAGAAATCTTGATTCTTGTCATCAACATAAGGGTTCTTCTTGGTTTTTCTTGAATTCTTCTTCTTCCCCAATTGTTCTTTATTATTTTTCACCATTGTTAAACATGAGATTTATTAATTTTATGCAAATTATTTCTTCTTCTTGTTTAATTATGTGTAGCTAAATAGTTTTCTAGGGTTTAAGATGTAGTCTTGAGTATTATTATGAATTGTTGATTTTCTTTGGGTTATTTCTTGCTTCAATTAATCTATCAATGAGGGATTAATGCTTGTAGATGATTGGCCACCAAATACATGATTTAAGATGTATTAAGAAGTACCGGGAGGTGAATTAATTCATTAGTTCAGATTTGATAGATGTGTTTAAATTACTTAATAGGGATATTAGTAAATTTGCATGAGGCTAGCTAATGAATTTCATGAAAATTAATGGATTCATCTAGATTAGTTATTGATCATGGGAGTGACGAGAACGAGTTTAGTTGCGCACTCATGGAAATCTCGGGAGAGTATCCATGTAATTAAGGAAATTTGGGTCTTTAATGAATGCAAGAATTTACAATCCAATAATGTTCATAATCTATAGAAATACCTTGATGAAGTCTTAATCCCTAGGCTTTCCATTTATTGATTTATCGTTATTTTAATTCTGTTATTATTAATTTCTATTTTTTTTAAATTAGTTAAAATCTCAAATCTTGCTAATCAATAGTCTAAATAATAGGATAAACTTCGTTTGGTACTTGATAACCTTCCTAGTGGAGACGATCTTACTTACTCTTTATTATTTGCCGATGTCGTGTTGTTACGGACGGTTAACAAAAACTCATCTCCGTTACAAACTAACGGAGAGTGGCGTTCACGAGTAGGTTGTGCGAACCAGCGTTTGTTTTGTTGATTTTTGAGGTAAAAGTTGATGTCCAAAGTACGAAAATGCCCCTATATGTGTTTTATAAGTTAAGACCCCTTCCACCCCCTCATTTGTCATTGTTTTTCCTCCCAATTTTTTCTCCTAGACTCAATTTTTTCCTAGTTTTTTCTGCCCGGCTCGACTTAATAGGTAACAATTTTTTTTCTTCAAATATTTTTTATTTATGTTGATAACTAAACTCTTCTGATTGAAATTAAAGCGTGAAATTCCCTATTTTTGTTTGCTTTTAATAGAAATGTCATCTACTTCCAAAAAATCATTTAATGCAAAGGATGAAATTGTTGATTTGAGGTACAAGATTCCAAATTGTTACTGCAAAAAACAAGCTATTATCAGGGTTGTTGGTCCGACAAAAGAAACCGAGGGAAAATTATTTTGCAATTGCAAAACCAACAAATGTGACTATTTTGGATGGCTCGATCCTATAAGTTATTCCTTGAATAATTCACAATCCGCCTCAATGCAAGTGCTAACCATGGAAGAAGAGATTTAGTCCAACAGATCTGGGATGAATGATGATTATGCAGAAGTTTTTTCGATTTGCCAAGAACTCACATCCAAAATGAAAGATTTGGATGCACAATAGGGGTTGATTAAGATGTTAATTGTAGCCATTTTTCTCCTTCTCATTGTTGTACTAGTTAAGTAAACTGATATGTAACATCTTTTGAATCTAATGAATTTTACCTATTTTTCAACCCACAAAAACCAACACACACATATATACATTGCAAATGAAACCCAGAAAAAATATGAGATATAAAAGTCAAAACCAAAAAACTTCCATTAATATTAATCCTAGTACTTTGTGCAAAGTACAAACAAAATACAATCACCAGTTGGCTAAATATTTAGTTTCGACAAAAGCTTCTAAACCATCATATCCAACAACTTACAAAAACAGCTTACAATCACCAGTTCCCAAAAACATATGGCTATCCAATTGTTCACTGATTTACATTCAAAAATACCCAAATTGTTCAAAAATACCCAAATTAACTTAACAACTTCCAAAAATTTAATAGCTATCCAAAAATAAAACAAAGCAGTAACAAATTTACTGTCTTTTATATGTTACTAAAATGTAACACCATAACACAAAACCCAAAGATAGCATAGCACATATTTATATGTTATCCATTTAACCAACATATACAAATGAACATATCAACACTACTAGTTTCACCACCCTCACACATGGATATAGGGAAAAATATACACACATGACCAGAAAGAAACCCTATATGATATGCAAATGATGAGCTGAGGGAGAAGGACTTGAAAACCCGCCAGCCGACCTTTGATCCATGCTTTAACTTTATGTACACAACTTCACGGATTGATGCTATCTACAACACTAAAAACAACATTTGCGTTTGGTGAGTCGCAACCTCAGCAAGTATAATCAAGTAACGAGATAATTAACATTCCATAAGCACACACAAAATCATCATCTAATCAATCATTTGAAGTCATATAATAACATCATCTACACTTATTTCACATTCAATTCATATCATTCATAAACAAATGATGCACGTGCTTAGTCATTTTCTTTTACTGTTAATGACCTGCTATAACTAAGAGGATATCGTGATCACGAAAATGGCCATAGCACCCTGTAACTCATATAACACATGGGAGTTCAGTGAACTCGGGTGGCCGTACGGTACTCTGTGGTCCAGTTATACTGAAATACTTTAACACATGGCTCAAGGTTATTAGCAGCCATAACAGAACCTCTTATCTCGCATGAATGCATTTTCATCACATCATGCATCTCATTTTCCTCATCGAGTCATCAATCAAATTTCCAACATGTTAAAGTCCATGTGGTTTACATATATTACACAATGACTTATGTTCACCATATTCTTTTAAATCACTCCATCATCATATAAACACGTTCACAACACCATGAGCTTTCCAAATAACACAAGTAGACTCATCATATAACCACGTTCACAACGCCATAAACTTTCCAATTTAAAGGATTCATGTAGACATATTAATGAACACAATGGATACATCAAATATCAAGTCACCCAATTATACTCACAAAAAGTGGCTTATCGAGATGCCTTCGTCTAGTTGGCGTTCTCGGCTCCTCTTTTGGAATATCGACCTATTAAACACATAAAAATGCATAACTATCCTTAATATAATACATTGAATAACATGGCATAATATTTTCAGATTTAATTTCTGTTGGTCCCAAGTGGTATACGAAAGGGTCTAGAAGGGGGGGGGGTTGAATAGACCCTGAAGTCTTTTTCGACTTCTAAAAGTTCGTATCACTTTGAGGTATTTGAACGCTCGGAAAGCTTTAAGCGCTGGATGTGGCGCTTGAGAAACGTTAACTTAGACTCGGTGATTTCAACGCTTACCAAAGTAGGGTAGAGTTTAGTCACTAAATCAGGGTTAGCACAGCGGAAGTATTTTATAGCTTAGCGTTCAGTTTGTTAATCGAAAGTAGTCACTTAGTTGTTTTAAAACTTTATCAGAATGTATGCAATATGAATAGTAAAGCAGTAAAACAATGAATGCTTAAAGAGGTAAATGACACAAGATATTTGTAAGGTTCACTGGGTGATGTAATCCCAGCTACGTCCTTCTTCTCCTTTTATCAGGGAGGTTTTCCACTATGATGATTATCGAAGAGTCACACAGAGACTTCTACAAGATAGAGGGAGATTGAATATGATCTCGGAACTCCTTGGTCACACAGATTTCAGCTCCACTAAAGACCTTCTATCCCCTTGCTTCTTTCACTCAGAAATGGTGCAAGTTACCCTTGATCTCGGAACTCCTTAGTCACACAGATTTCAGCTCCAATAGAGATCAACTTCAACAAGCTTCTTTTACACAAAAATATTGCTTGTAAGTCAACCAGCTTTCTCACTCAGATGAAAGGTGTTGATGGTTTTGGTCACGGGTTTGTTTGTTTTTGGAAAGTTCAAACAACTTGGAGATATCTCAATGGTAGTGTAGGTTCTTCTTAAAAAGAGATTTGAGATATGGGTGACTGTCTAGGAATGTATTTGAGAAAGCTTAAAAAGATTTTGGCTCTGGATTGTATAAGCTCTTTATAAAGTAATTCAGCAACGTTTTGGACCCTTTATTTTTTAGGTCCAGATGTTTTTCTATATCTGTCCCTGTTGTCCCTTTTGCTGAAAAGGTTATTTATAGATGGTTATGAGATTTTGTCCGTTGGACACGGTTGGAGTCTCGTTTCCCTAAACATTCCATGAATTCTGACAATCCTAACTTTAGGTATATTTAATTGGTTAGGCATGGTCTTGGTTTCATAAATCTGACAGTCTAGGTCAAAGATATGGTTTGCCCATAAGTTGTTGTGCTTATATTTTAATCGCACTTATCCGACTTTTGATGCATCTTGTTTTATTTCCGTTTGGGAATAATTTCCGTTGATTCATACATCTTTGATAACTTGGGTTTGAATCTTCAGGTTACGCTTAGAGAACTAGGCGTTTGAGCCTTTGGAGTTTTAGGCTTCTTGAAAGTAGTCTTCTTTGTTAATCAGACGCTTGAAGAGATCACAATCTTTTGCCCGATCTTTTAGACGCTCGTCCTTTCACTTTATCTTTGATAGACTCACTCAGAATTCTATCATTGACTTAGTGTTAAGTACTTGGTCTAAGGTCCATGTCAAATCTTGAGCGCTGAGTTCGTAACCCGGGATAATCGTTTAGCGTTTGATGGACGCTTGAGACTAATCTTTATCTTTACTGTTTCTTCAGACGCTTGATCTTCAACTTCATCACTTGGTAGACTCAAGCAGAATTCTTCTAGTGATTTAGTATCACATTCTTAGTCTAAACTCTATAAAAATACAAGTCTAGTGAAAGAAAAAAACACGAGCTTTCAGGCGCTTACATATTTGTTCTATGAAAGCTTTTATACTTTACATTTCTTGGGGTCTAACATGAAGTCCTATTTGTCATCATCAAAACATCTAACATGAAATTCCTAACAATTTCCCCCTTTTTGATGATGGCAATACCTATTTAGTTCAAGCGTTAGATACCTAAAGTATGAGTTAGCGTAGGTTAGTAAGTTAGTTTGAGCTTCAACGAGATGTTTCAGCTGTAAAATGCATTTTATATATATATCTTTACTAGTACAAGCATTTTACAACTGAAGTGAAAGAATCATAAGTAAACAAACTCAAGATCGTGATTTGATCTTGTATCTCTTAGTCATTTCAGCACGGATTGCTTCAGTTATCTGATCTTCTAGCGTCATCATCGCTGCATGATCTTTACTGATTATATGTTTGTTTTCTTTTACTTTTCGTGCCTTGAAGGTAATGAGCTGCTTATCCCATTCCTCTGGACTGATGCCTTTGTATCGTAAGCAAATTCTAAAGGTTTGGTCAAAGTCAGACATTTTTCGCTCTAAGGCTACGACTGCTGGATCAGATGGTTCTGGAATTGACGCTCTGAGAAGAGGAATATCAAATTGTTCAAGCAGTGCTCTTGAAGGTAATGGAAGATTTGGATAGAGCACTCTTGGGGTTTCCTTTTTATTGGACGCTCCCACCGAGGTAGGTACCCAAGAAGGATAGGGATACCTTGGCTCTGTACTTAGTGTGAGGGAAGTATCAATATGTTGACGCTTGGATGGTGGAGGAGGATCTTTTTGATCTTTAGATGTTGAAGATTTCCTCTTTTCTCCCTTCTTTTCCCCCTTATTGCCATCATCAGTCTGTATGAAGTGCTGAGTAAGAAGACTGACTTGAGTAGCAATCTGAGCGACAGAGGCTTCAAGAGTGGTCAGACGCTGGTCGAAGTGTTCTTTCATGACCAGTAGTTGAGCGTGATGAGCGTCTGAAAGAGAGGTCTCAAGAGCTGTGAAACGGTGGTTTAGATCATTTGTTAAAGCCACATGACTTGCCTGAGTAGCTGTAGATAGTTGCTCTATTTGAGTGAGGCATGCAGTCATGGACGGTTGAGCGTCGGGACCCGCAGTGCTAACGTGATGCTTAAAACGGGATGTGTGTTTGAGAGATTCAACAGGTACTTGATAATTAGGATCAATTACTGTTCCTCGAAGCGCTGGGGCACTGTTGGACTCGGTGGATGCAGTAGAGTCGGATTCAGTTGGACTGGGGGAATTAGGCGCTTGAGGTAATTCTAATAAGCGCTCAGGAGCAGGTAACATGTCAGCTGGTGCTGCAGTGAATTCTGATTCTATACGGCTAAAGTCCGTAAACCGAAAGTCCAAGCTGGCAAACGGCTCATCTGCATATGGATACGTAGCAGTCTGTAGAAGTTCATTCAAATGTAGAGTGGGGAGATAAGTACCTTGAATGAACGTTCTGATAGGACTATCCAGGGCCCTGATATACATTGGCCCGAGGATATCCAGCACATGAGTGGGAAAGATTTTAGAGGGCGCTTGGCAGATGGAGAATAAGGCATCTGGGCAATAGTGTTGTGAGAAGCCAATTAGCCGATCTGTTGGGAGAGTCTTCAGTTTCCGAGAGTTGGGAACGTGGAGCCGGTAATACTCTTCCAAGTATGGGTAGATGGCTGAAGCAAGCGCTTGAGATCTTTCTAGCAGCGACAAAACAAAATCATAGTGACTTAAGACTTCTTGTCGAATAGACGGAAGAAGTGGATATCCTCTGAAAGGATTGATCCGAGAGCCATTCCACTGTCGCAGATTTTCTGTGAAGATTTTGTCGAATAGGGAGATTGGAGGCATAATTGTCATCATGAGAGAAAAGTTGTCTTCACAGTGGCTAGGGGTGAAGTTCAGACAGGACAGGGGAGAAGAACCGCTGGTGGACGCTTGATCAGCAAAGCGTAGAGAGGAGTTAGCTAGTTTGTGCAACGCTTGTCTTAAGCGGTGTTCAGGTTGGTGGCGGATCAGAGGCAGCTTCAAAACGGGTCCAAGTCTATGTTGGCGCTGCGTTAGCATGTAGCGTGCAAATTTGGTCTTTTTATCATGAATCCCTATTCTGAACAGATGGGGAGTGCTAACCAATTCTTCAAATTTATACGTGTCACCCATGTAAGCTTCAGCCCATTTCACCTCAGTCATGCAGTACTCAGTTCCTGCATTAAGTATAGCACGAAATCCTTGGTGATGAATATCACAGATGGACTCAAAACGATACTTGTCGGGTTGCTAGTTAGCGTTCCAGACGCAGTCAAAATAGGCATCGGCTTCTAGTTGAATCATCTCGGTCAGTGAAGCTGGACGCTCACCGGCATGTACTCCTTTATTCTTCCACAAGAGGAGAGGATTAGCTGAGCGCTTGTTTTCCATGCTATTTACCAGTGTTGGGGAGTGAGAATAGCCTTCTCTGTTTAGTAGCTCTTCCGTTGGGTTCACAAGCTTATCCTGACGCTCATAGACTCTGATGTTGTAGTCTCTGAGAGCGAAGCCAATGGGTTTGCTTGTCCCACAGTCCAGATAATAAGCTAAATCAACATCAGCTCTGGGAGTCTTGCCTCCTTGCCTCTGTGCTTGGAGAGTCACGAAAGCCGGGATGTGTTTGGGAGTCTTCCTGAGTTCAAGGGCTGTGTAATAAGCTTTATCAGCTGGGGTTAAGGCTGTGTTAAATAGAGTGTTGCGTACAGCCAAATCAAACTTTATGAGCTTGGCGATATCATTCTCAGCATTGATAAGACTTTCTTCATTATATCCGGTAGGTATGAAGGTTTCTGCGGGCGCTGGAGGGAAATAATCGACGGAGTGATCGATGGTCTTTAAGGGATCCAGCTTGAAGAAATGTCGATGAATCACAACGTCGTTAGCATCGCTCTGACCTTCTGAGCGTGCCTCTGTTGTACTTGGTAATGCAAGCAATGGTTGAACCCCTGGGATTTCAGGTTCATCAAGCTCGAGATTTGTGGATTCGATGGCAGCTTCATGTGCGATGGCCACGATGTGGGCCATATCCACATCCAGATGGACATCAACTGGTGGTTCAAAGGATGATATCGGAATAGCAGCTATGGCTTGGTCGCTTAGTGTCGTTTGTGTAGCCTCAAAAGAAATGGCAGCAGTTGGACGCTTACGTCTCTTGAAGATACGCTTCACATTTACCCCTTTGGCTGGGGACGCTTGAGTCTGTGGAACTACTGGTTCCCCAAAGTCGATATTTTTGAGGACTTTTTCCAGATCCTTCCGACTAATGAGGGGTATAGAGTCCTCGTCTTCTTCATCACCTTTAATAGGTTGAGCCTTGGGCTTTCGAGGAGCCCGTCTCTTTGTGACAGTGGGACGCTTCATATTACGTTTAGCCTTCTCCTGATCTGGGCGCTCAGCCTCCTCATCTGATGCTGCACGTACAGCTTGGCGCTCAGAGAGAGGTCTAGCAGCACCGCCAACTTTGGGTGGATTGAAGAGATTGTTGATGATTCTTGGCCCATAGAACTTATGCTTGGCCACGGTGACTCCTGCTGAAGAGGTGCACTTTGCTCGGAAAATTAGATCACTCAAAACTAGGCCATAAGGTCTGTTTGGAGTGCGTAGACTGTCTCTGAATCTGCTGAATATGTAGGCGCTCCAGTTGATTTGTATCTTGAGCAAGATAGCAGTCATCATCTGGAACTGGGTTGGGTTGATTTTGACAAAGGTTCCCACTCTGCATTCAATGTTTTTACTACAGAAGTCAGCTAGGACTCGATACCTATTCACTATATCTTTCTTCTCAAAGTACGGTTTGTATGGAACACCATCGTAGGCGCTAATCTGAGTCCAGACTTCTTGAATTTGTTCCTCAGTGATAGTGTCTAAAGTCGCTCCGTCATTAGGTAGAGAGAAATTCTGGGCAATAGAGGCCGCAGAGAGAGTGAACGTCTTTGATTCCGTCTTGGGGACGGGAAACAAACAGGTGATAGTAGTCTCATCGTCAGACAATTTAGCATTTCGCCAGAAAAATTCTAGTTCTTCAGGAAACATGTACGAGTGTTTGGTGAGAAATTTCTGAAGCCCAGCCTCTGCTACAGAATCCATCACTTCCGTTAAATCAATTTGGGGGTTTTCATAGAGAAACTTCCAATCGATTATAAGGCCTTCAGTGACCTTAACAACTACTTCAGTGTTTCCGGCAGTAGCTTTCTTGGGTGCCATTAGTGAGAAGTAGACAGAGATTAAGAATAAAGGTTTTGTTTTGAGAGAGAGAGATTTTTCTTGTACGAATGAAAGAGAGCAGAAGAGAGATTATGTTCTGCAGAGAGTGTATTTTGAAATACTACAATTTGAAATTTTTTTATTTTTTTATTTTTTTTGTGTTTGAAGGTTGAGATGTTGACACGTGGAGGAGTATAAATCTCAGCCATTAAAATACTACTGTGGACGTGAATTTAGATTTAAAAATCACGGTTACTTTTAGTAACAACCACATATACTATTTTGACGTCCGATCAAAAATTTGAAATAGTGACTTTTGATATACTGAGAGTGATATGTGTGCCCATGAAAAGCGGACACGTATTTTATGAAAACTGTTCGGGAACCATAATTTTGAACAACTATTCAAATACCCGCCAAAAAATTTGTTAAAGCGTCCGGACCTATTCAGAATGACGCTTGAAACAATTCAGTGTTATGTTGACGCTTGAGAATCTTGAGGTTCTCTTTCAAGTAACATTTTGTACTTTAGCGGTCATTGTAACATATAGAATTATTCTTTTCAGGGTGTGTATGAGGACACAGTTTCCCAGTACTGATCATTATGTCTTGGTAGTAGTGTTTCACTTTTGATTTAAAATATTCAGCGCTGGTTGTATTCGTCTAAGATACATGGTAGTTGTACTGACGCGTGTACATGTGCTGAACCATCTTTGAAAAACGTGATGAGTACCCATGGGTTTTCTTGAGCGAAAGGTGAGGAATGTCAAGTCAGCATTAATTGCATTGATTGACTAATCCACTTTCTCGTTTTAGCGTAGGGTAATGTACGCTTGCTTTTAAAGGATCTTTTTACTAAGCGCCTTAGTTTATTTTGAACGAAGTGCAGACGCTAAGAAAGATTTGTGTAATAAGCGTCAAAATGATTTAAGTGTATAGTGCTAAGTGCGTATGACCGATGCAAGGGAAAACATTTTTGGTCATATTCACTTAAGTGTGGTTAGCTCTTTTAAGGTTCCCCCTATGTAGGTTCCCCATAAATTACATAAAATAAAGTGAATTCCCCCTAAATTTCATGCCTAACAAAAGTATGATGTTTCGAATGATTAAGCATTTAGATCAATCATACCTAGTTCACTTCTTAAAGTGAGAAAACGTTGTTCGTTAAGCGCTTTGGTGAAGATATCTGCCAGTTGCTTTTCTGTACCAATGAAGTGCATGGAGATATCTTTCTTTTGAACGTGGTCACGTAGAAAGTGATAGAGAATGTCAATGTGTTTGGTTCTAGAGTGAAGAACTGGATTTTGAGTCATTGCTAAGGCGCTTTGATTGTCACAATGGATAGGAGTTGGATCTAGGATTATTCCATAATCTCTAAGTTGTTGCCTCATCCAAAGGATCTGTGCACAACAGCTTCCAGCGGCTACATACTCAGCTTCAGCGGTGGAAGTAGCGATGGACTGTTGCTTCTTACTATGCCATGAAATTAGTCTATCACCTAGAAATTGACATGTTCCACTAGTACTTTTTCTATCTATTTTGCATCCTGCAAAATCTGCATCTGAATAACCAATTAGTTCAAAAGGAGAATCCCTAGGATACCATAAGCCCACATTTTGTGTGCCTTTTAGGTACTTAAGGATCCTTTTAGCAGCAATTAAGTGTGATTCTCTAGGATCAGCTTGAAATCGTGCACACATGCATACTGAGAACATAATATCAGGTCTACTAGCTGTAAGATAAAGAAGTGATCCAATAATACCTCTATAGTTAGTGATATCAATTTTCTTTCCATTATCATCTCTATCTAGTTTAAGCGTTTGGCTCATTGGAATTTTTGAAGGTGATGCATTTTCCATACCAAATTTTTTGATCATATCTCTAGTATATTTAGTTTGGTTTATGAATATGCCATTAGGGAGTTGTTTAACTTGTAGTCCTAGGAAGAAAGTTAATTCACCCATCATGCTCATTTCAAATTGATCTTGCATCATCTTTGAAAATTTCTCACATAGACGCTTATTGGTAGATCCAAATATAATATCATCAACATAGATTTGAACTAGGAGAATATCTCCATTATGGGTAATTTTGAATAACGACCTTTTGAAAAGCCTTTACCTATAAGGAAGATAGAAAGAGTGTCATACCATGCTCTTGGTGCTTGTTTAAGACCATAAAGTGCCTTGTCCAATTTGTAAACCATGCTTTTCCCATGGTTGTTGATGAATCCTGGTGGTTGCTCCACATATACTTCTTCTTGGAGTTTACCATTCAGAAATGCACTCTTTACATCCATTTGATACACTGTAAATTTGTTAAATGCTGCAAACGCTAGAAACATGCGGATTGCTTCAAGACGGGCAACTGGAGCGTATGTTTCATCAAAGTCGATGCCCTCTTCTTGATAGTATCCCTGAGCTACGAGTCTGGCTTTGTTTCTAATCACAATCCCATTCTCATCCATTTTGTTTCTATAGACCCATCTAGTTCCAATGACCCCTTGGTGGGTTGGTCTTGGTACTAGCGTCCATACCTCATTTCTTTCAAATTGGTTTAGCTCTTCTTGCATGGCTTCTATCCAACTTGGATCGTTAAGCGCTTCATCCACTTTCTTTGGTTCCATTTGAGATAGGAAGCTTGCAAACATGGCCTCATTTATTGTAGCGGCTCTTGTTCTAACAGGTGCTCCAATATCTCCAATAATCAGTTCTGGTGGATGGTCTCTGAGCCATTTTCTGTCTGGTTGGAACGGGTTAAGAGATTGATCTAACGCTTGATTAAACTGTGCAGGCGCTTGACCAATTCCTTGCGTAGGCGCTTCAGTGTTTATAGTTTGAGTTTGCTCTTGATGAACGTTCCCTTCATGATCATCAGCGTTCCTTGCAATGTCATCGTTGATGTCTTTACGAGTAGTCTTAGGATTAGGTACAATGATTTCATTATCTTCATCAATATCACTATCATCACACAGATTGATTTGTGACGCTTGTTGAGATAAATCTTCAATTCCTGCATCATTAATATTTACCTTACTCGGTTCTTGGTTAGCATCATCAAACACAACATGAATGGATTCTTCAACCTTCGATTTGATCTTATTTAAGATGCGAAAGCTCTTTCCATTTTTGGCGTAACCTAGAAAGATTCCTTCATCTGCTTTAGGATCAAATGTCTTTAGGCTTTGGGAACCATTGTTATGAATGAAACATTTTGAACCAAATACATGAAAGTATGAAACATTCGGCTTACGTCCCTTCCATAACTCATATGGAGTCTTTTCATGTTGCTTGTTGATCATACACCGGTTCTGAGTGTAGCAAGCAGTGTTGATAGCTTCGGCCCAAAACCTTTGAGGCAGCTTAGACTCGGCTAACATAGTCCTAGCGGCTTCTTTAAGCGTTCTATTCCGTCGCTCAGCAACTCCATTTTGTTGAGGTGTTCTAGGTGCTGAATACTCATGAAGTATTCCAAAGTCTTTACAAAATTTCTCAACAATATGGTTAGTAAATTCAGTTCCTCTATCACTTCTAATTCTTGTCACTTTTAGATCTTTTGAGTTTTGTAGTTGACGAATTAGAGAGGTGAGCTTGGTACTAGTTTCATCTTTAGATGCTAAAAATTCTACCCATGTATAGCGTGAGAAATCATCAACTATTACTAGTGAATACTTTTTACCACTAACGCTCATGATTTGAATAGGACCAAACAAATCTAAATGTAGTAATTCAAGTATTTGAGAGGTCGATAGATGAAGCTTCTTCTTAAAAGATGATTTAACTTGTTTACCCATTTGACAAGCATCACATAAGCGGTCTTTATTAAAGGAACCTTTAGGTAATCCCTCTACGAGATTTAGAGATATTAATTGAGAGATTGTCTTGAAATTGAGGTGATTCATTTTTCTGTGCCATAACCAACCTAATTCGTTTTGATTCTTAGCTACGAAACATGTAGGGTTGTTATCTAATGTTGAATCCCAATCTACTAAGTATACATTGTTTGTTCTTCTTCCTTTTAATTTAGTAGATCCTGTCTTATCATCGATTATCTCGCACAAGTCACTAGAAAATTTAATTTCAAAGCCTTTATCACAGAATTGACTTATGCTTAGGAGATTATGTTTAAGACCCTCAACATAGTATACATCATTGATCATGATGTTCCCCCTTTGCATGATACCTATACCTTTAGTTTTACCTTTAGAATTATCACCGAATATAACTTGGGGACCATTGGTTGCACGATAGTTGATCAAGAGATCCTTTGTTCCAGTCATGTGTCTCGACGACCCACTATCTATGTACCAAATTGAGGTATCGGTGTTGGCTCTAGGTACCTGCATTCAAAGGACAGTTCTAGTACTTTTTAGGTACCCATTTTGTTTTGGGTCCTTCTTTGTTAGTAACGTTAGTCTGATTTAGAATCTTCGGAACCCACATTTGCCTTGTCTTCATTTTGGGAAGATTGGCCTTTTTGGGTTTCGGTTTGTGTTGTGTGTGCTCTTTAGGTGTATGGTAATATCCTTGATAATAGCAATAATTACAGTCATAATCATGGTTATCATAGTGTCGATAATATGATCTAGATCTTTGCGGATATTGACATTGATATTTCCTTGACATTGGCTTAGGATGCACTTTTGGTGCTAGACGCTTAGCGTTTGATTTACTTGTAGAAGGTTTTTCCTTAGCCCTTCGAGCGCTTGGATATACTTTCTTTTGTAAATCATTTACTTTGGTCTTTCTTTTGACTGGGCCAGTGTTAGCTTTTTCATTTGGTCTAATACCAATATTCTGAGTCTCATTCAGCGTTTGTCTGTTTGAGCTTTCTCCAACAAAGGTTACACCTTTTCCTCTGTTGGTTGATATAACCGCAGACGCTTTGATTTTGTGACCAGATTTATCACAACCTAAACCGGTCTTTTCACCAAATGCTCTGGTTATTTTAGTCACATTATCTAGCGTTCTAGAAGCTTTTGATAATGATGAGATAAGCTGCTCTGATTTAGCAAGTTTAGCGATCAATTCAGCTTCTCTCTTGACTATTATATCAATATCACCTTTTAATTGAATAATTTCACTCTCAAGCGCTTGGTTTTTCTCAATGCACTGTTGCTGAATTTGCAATTCTGCTTTGAGCGTCACTTTGTCGCTTTTGAGTGCTGAGATGATGTAAAGGTGATTTTGAAATATTTTTGCGGCTTCTTGACAATCATTATAATATTCTTTCACTTTGTCAAGTAATTCATCATAAGAAAGAGGATGATGCGGATCAGTGGTTACCTCAGATGGTAAGTCGTTAGATGCTTCATTATCTCTTGCCATGAGACAAATGAATGCTGAATCCTTTGATGATGATTCATCGCTGCTTTCATCTGATGATTCCAAGTCCTCTTCAGGAGTACAGAGAGGTTCTGATTCTGCTAGCAAGCCTTGTTGTCTTAGATTGCTCCTGAATTGATTTCTATCCGTGTGATCTTGCTTTGTAGGTTTAGACACATTTGGATATGGGCAATTAACTTGGAAGTGCCCTGGTCTCCTGCAGTTGTAACAGAGATTGGTCTTCATCTTTTGTTCGTTTGTTAATCTTGTGGATCGCTGGTTTAACGCTGCAGGCATTGAGAGATCTTGCTGAGAGGGAGTTTGATATTGAATTAGCACTCGGGAGGGAGACGCAGGATAGTGAGGCGCTTGATGTTGTGGTTGTATTTGGGGAGACGCTTGATGTGAATTTTGTTCTGGGTGCTTAGGACTGTTTCCCTTCTTTTCATATTTCAAGAATTTCCTGAATCTGTTTAGAAGCGCCAGTTCTTCTTCCTCACTTATATCCGAGCCCTTTTCTTTGATAGATTTTCCTTTGATTGATGCCATTAGCGATCCAGATTCGATCACTGGATTACTTACTGCATCACTGGCCGAATTCAGCTCAAACTCAAATGCTTTGAGTTCTAAAAAAGCATCTTCTGGAGTTAGGCTGTCCAGATTGTTTGATTCTCTCATTGCAGTTGTTTTCATCAGGAATCTGCTTGGGAGACTTCTAAAGATTTTGACCACTGTTTCTCGATTTTGTAGCTCCATACCCAGAGATGTTAGTTCAGTGACAAGAGCTGTAAACCTCATGTCTAATTGCTCTAGCGTCTCATTAGGTAGCATCTTGAAGCCGTTGAATTTTTCTTTGGCAATTGATAATTTGTTTTCCTTTATTTGTGCTGAGCCACCACAAATAGTAGCCAACTTATCCCAAATTTCTTTAGTTGTATTGCATGATTTGACTTTGTTGAATAAGTTGTCATTGTCACCAATGGCTGTGTATAATGCATTCCGACCGACGTTGTCTAGATTGGCTCGTCGACGCTCATCGGTGGACCATTCTTGTTTGGGCTTCTCCACATAACCGTCAGGTGTTTCTTCTGTGGCTTCGGGCGCTCTGGTGATAACTTTGTATATTTTGATTGGCCCATCTGAAATGATATCACACATTTCATCATCACATGAACACAAATAAGTAAACGCTTTGACCTTCCAAGAGTCATAATTTGACTCGGTCAACTTGGGAACTTTAGAAAATGCCATGAAAAATTTAAAGTAATTTTAAAGCGACAAAAAAAAAATGGATCTGAACAAGCAGTTACGCTTGGAAACGCTTAGGTTTCAACTTCAACCGCTCTGATACCACTTGTTGGTCCCAAGTGGTATACGAAAGGGTCTAGAAGGGGGGGGGGTTGAATAGACCCTGAAGTCTTTTTCGACTTCTAAAAGTTCGTATCACTTTGAGGTATTTGAACGCTCGGAAAGCTTTAAGCGCTGGATGTGGCGCTTGAGAAACGTTAACTTAGACTCGGTGATTTTAACGCTTACCAAAGTAGGGTAGAGTTTAGTCACTAAATCAGGGTTAGCACAGCGGAAGTATTTTATAGCTTAGCGTTCAGTTTGTTAATCGAAAGTAGTCGCTTAGTTGTTTTAAAACTTTATCAGAATGTATGCAATATGAATAGTAAAGCAGTAAAACAATGAATGCTTAAAGAGGTAAATGACACAAGATATTTGTAAGGTTCACTGGGTGATGTAATCCCAGCTACGTCCTTCTTCTCCTTTTATCAGGGAGGTTTTCCACTATGATGATTATCGAAGAGTCACACAGAGACTTCTACAAGATAGAGGGAGATTGAATATGATCTCGGAACTCCTTGGTCACACAGATTTCAGCTCCACTAAAGACCTTCTATCCCCTTGCTTCTTTCACTCAGAAATGGTGCAAGTTACCCTTGATCTCGGAACTCCTTGGTCACACAGATTTCAGCTCCAATAGAGATCAACTTCAACAAGCTTCTTTTACACAAAAATATTGCTTGTAAGTCAACCAGCTTTCTCACTCAGATGAAAGGTGTTGATGGTTTTGGTCACGGGTTTGTTTGTTTTTGGAAAGTTCAAACAACTTGGAGATATCTCAATGGTAGTGTAGGTTCTTCTTAAAAAGAGATTTGAGATATGGGTGACTGTCTAGGAATGTATTTGAGAAAGCTTAAAAAGATTTTGGCTATGGATTGTATAAGCTCTTTATAAAGTAATTCAGCAACGTTTTGGACCCTTTATTTTTTACGTCCAGATGTTTTTCTATATCTGTCCCTGTTGTCCCTTTTGCTGAAAAGGTTATTTATAGATGGTTATGAGATTTTGTCCGTTGGACACGGTTGGAGTCTCGTTTCCCTAAACATTCCATGAATTCTGACAATCCTAACTTTGGGTATATTTAATTGGTTAGGCATGGTCTTGGTTTCATAAATCTAACAGTCTAGGTCAAAGATATGGTTTGCCCATAAGTTGTTGTGCTTATATTTTAATCGCACTTATCCGACTTTTGATGCATCTTGTTTTATTTCCGTTTGGGAATAATTTCCATTGATTCATGCATCTTTGATAACTTGGGTTTGAATCTTCAGGTTACGCTTAGAGAACTAGGCGTTTGAGCCTTTGGAGTTTTAGGCTTCTTGAAAGTAGTCTTCTTTGTTAATCAGACGCTTGAAGAGATCACAATCTTTTGCCCGATCTTTTAGACGCTCGTCCTTTCACTTTATCTTTGATAGACTCACTCAGAATTCTATCATTGACTTAGTGTTAAGTACTTGGTCTAAGGTCCATGTCAAATCTTGAGCGCTGAGTTCGTAACCCGGGATAGTCGTTTAGCGTTTGATGGACGCTTGAGACTAATCTTTATCTTTACTATTTCTTCAGACGCTTGATCTTCAACTTCATCACTTGGTAGACTCACGCAGAATTCTTCTAGTGATTTAGTATCACATTCTTAGTCTAAACTCTATAAAAATACAAGTCTAGTGAAAAAAAAACACGAGCTTTCAGGCGCTTACATATTTGTTCTATGAAAGCTTTTATACTTTACATTTCTTGGGGTCTAACATGAAGTCCTATTTGTCATCATCAAAACATCTAACATGAAATTCCTAACAATTTCCGATTCGATTTACGAAACAGGCTGTTCCAAACAGATTTTTCCAGAACCGGCACCCTATGTTCAACTATTTTTATAAAATCCCCTGTTCACTGAACAATTCTGAAATTTTTATTCATTCTCTATAACATGTGTATATATCTACTGTAAAACTTTTAGAGTGAAAAACAATGTCTAGGTTAACTAAATAACCTCAAAACAGAAGCAGTTCTCTATTCAACCGAACAGACTGGCAGTTCTGTTCAACGATTTTTAGAAAATTCCACAAAACTCCAATACTTACCAAATTTGATACATAGTTCATAACATGGATATATACATACTAAAAAAATTTAGATTACTTTAACTTAGTGGATGTCTAAGAAGAACACTAAAACGACACAACTCCAAAACAGAGGACAGAATTTCGGTTCTAGGACTGAAGCGCACTATTTGAGGGATTCTGAAATTTTCGGTAATATCTATGAAAATTTGGCTTCCATATAATTATTCCTTGATGTCTTAGGAAGATTTTGAGCTAACAATATCCGGATTTGGACCTGTTTTCATAGCCAAAATCGTGGTTGCACAGAAACTGCCAGACAGACTCTGTTTTGAAGGAGAAGAAAGGGTTTTGAAGTGATTTTTACCTTACCTAAGCCTCTAGAAGTATCCTTGGCTGACTTAAGACAGAAAAATCAAGTCTATTTGCACTTTGGTCTTTAAGAATTGGGGTAATTGGTTTAGCCACTTTATTTGGGCTAAGGAAAAATATTTGGTGCCCTAACGATTGAGATGATGTGCGATCTTAAAATTCTACGCATCAAAATGCATGGATTTATGCTAATGTATGATTTAATGAAAAGTGAAGTTTTGGGTCATGACAATTCATGAGTTAGGAGAAACATGGGGTAAAAGCCCATTGAGATTGGATCCCTATCCTAACTTAAGAATCTTATCTCAAGGATAGGATGACCAAATCTCCCTTCACCAGGAAAACATTAAAGGGCCACTCAAGTTTTGACGTTTGGTCCATACTGACGTCTATGGTTGAAATTGGATATCATATTAGGGCACTACGATTGGATCGCAGTGACAAGTATATGATTGCCTAATTCGACCCGTTCTTACAAGAACGTAGTATAGTTTCATAGTTGACACTTTCAGCGACTCTACAATTGAATAGGGCAGTGGCATGCAAGGACGAGGCATTGTTGGACATGACTCATTTTATGCTAAACTACATACAATCGCCTAATTCATAATGAGTCATGCGCTGCTCATAGGTGAATCTTGAATGGATGTCCCTTCAAATTCATTCCTAATGAAACATATCAGATAGGGTGCAAGTAGAAGCCTAGTCCTAAGTACGTGAGGGTACGACGATACCCAACCTGCGTATAAAATACAAAGGTAAAGAATCTAGAGGCTAAGTCCTTAAAAGGATAATTTTATTGTTTGTCTCAAATAATTCAGTGGGAGACCTCTTTTACCTACATGATGATCAGAGGATCAATGTTGTCTTAAAAGCCACCATTCTCGAAGATAAGTTCATTTGAGAAAGTCAAGTTGGTAGAAAGATTGTTCTATAAGAACAAAACAAAACTCCTTAGGAGACTACTATTATTATAACACAACCACAAACAAAACTCCTTAGGAGACTACTATTATTATAACACAACCACTAATGAGTTGATCTGGTAGAGTATCTCAGCCGCCTGGGATAGATGGTTGTCTGCTACAAGGAAAGCATAAGTTGTATGCTATAGCAAAGACGAACCATGGATACAATCCCTCTACGCATGACAAATCGATAGTGGATATGGACTCTACGAGAAGATGTAAGGCTATGAAAGTGAAGATGGATTAGATGTCTTTGAATCAATCCTAGACTCTAGTAGATCGCTTCGAGAGTATTGTACTCATCATAGGCGGGTACATCTACACGAGAAAGATTGATTTGAATGGCAAGGCCATGCTAATGGAAAAAGGGTGTTGTCAAAAGAAATGCATTGACTATGAGGAAGCCCCTTTGCCACAGATATAATCAAATCCACTATAATCTTACTTTTGATAGTAACACACCAAGATTATGAAAATTTGGCGTATGGGTGTAAAGACTCATTCATGAATGAATTCCTCAAGGAGGACGTCCATATGGAACAACCCAAGGGTTTCACATCTGAAGCCGATTCTCATAAGCTCTATATACTGTATAAATTCACTTGTGGATTTAAGCGGACCTCTCGTAGTTGGAATCTTCACTTTTACGACAAAATTTGGAATTATGATATCATCAAAAATGAAGAGGAACCATGTGTGTGCAGAAGGCCAATTGGAGCGAAATGTCATTTTGTTTGGAATTATACGAATAAAACGCAGCGGAAAGTAAATTTAATTCCCAAAGCCCGAATCATCTCTAATCCTCGTGTTTAATTGTATATAGAAAAATTACCGTTCTGGCGTATGTTGATTTCTGAACATGATCATTTTCTCTAACGCCGAATTTGCCAAAGTCTCTAATTCGTCACGCCGGAATCAAAAACGAAAAACTCTTCCTTTCTTCCTTGTCAAAGACGGCTAGAGAGAGAGAGAGAGGTGAGAGACTTTTTCTTGGAGAGAAAGTTATGTAAGTTGCCTTGTGTTATTTTTCACCTTGTGATATATTTATATCATTATGAAACAATAACACTGGCATGCAAGAGCCCCATTTGGGCGTCCATTGGGCCGCCCCTTAGTGGGCTCGGAAGCCTTCGGGCTTTCGTCTTACTTGCTAATTAATTAATCGGATAATTTATTTATCCAATAAATAAATTGATAATCCAATTAATTCAAGTCCTAATTAATTTATAGTTCAATTTCTCCAAGAAATTAATTAGCTCATTAATTTAATTAATTAATTAAATTATCCAATAATTAATTAATTAATTACGGCATCCAATGCCGTGAATTTCTCTCAAGTCTTTTTCCCATGTTTTTCCTTTTGCACTTCCTTTAAGCGCGACTCTTTAGGTTCGTCTCAAAAGGCAATTGGGAGGAATCCAAAGGGGTGTGAGTGACACCTAGCCAGTCTCGTGGCTCACACCGTAACCCAATTGAGAACGAATGAATAGGATCATTCCAAACCTTTACGCCGTGAATACCGTACGTGTATAAACCTTTTATTCTTATATCCCAGTCAAGTAAGAGTCATGGTTTAAAGTCAAACTCATATAACTTGACCATATGCCTAAGCTCATAATAAGTTGAGGTATTTAAATGCTTTAGCCAAAAACTTTCATCCTCACTTATTCATGATCACATAGAATATTTTACTCATTCACTTATGAGAGAATAAATTCCATATTGCAAATCAGTTAACAATGCTACTTGCCCATCAAGTCGCACTTCGAGGTCGATTCCACCAACAGGTGATTTGAATCTAACTACTCTAATGAGAGACTTGATGTCACAAGTACATCTTCAACTCGATTTCTCAGGTCAGAGGTTCACACGTACCTATCACTACTTATCAGTTTCATCATTGACTGTCAATGAGTGAATACCCATGTGATGAACTGATGCGAGCCGTGTTCGAACATATCAGTCCAACTGACACGTCTATGATATAAGTTCCCACTACCATTTCCATAGTGTACGACTGGCACTTTATCTGTCGAAACTTACATCATACAAATCTTTATTCACTATTAATACCCAATCAATATTTCTTAGACTTGCGAACCCTTTTAGATGTCAAGGGTCAAACCATTCTAGTGCTTTTCCTTCTATCCCATAGGAGGTAGAAGGTTCGTCTTGTCATCAAGGACTTTACGTTGTATATTCACACCTTATAAATACCTATCAGAAAACAACAATCAATTGTCTTATATTAATAGAAAAACCATAGTTTAGTTACAATGTTTATGCCCTATAAATCTATCCTCTTTATGGCATTCGAGAGAAATAACCGAGAGAGAAAAACCAATCGCTTGAGAGTGAAATAATCCAGTTGAAAAGTGATCTTGATATGATAGTTGAGAGAGAAGCTGAGCTGATTGCTAGACTTGCTAAATCAGAACAGCTCATCTCATCATTGTCTAAAGTGTCAAGAAAGCTAGACAATGTGACTAAGGTAACAAGGTTATTTGGGGAAAAGACCGGTTTAGGATGCAATAAATTCGGTAAACAACCAAACAAATCAAATGTTACGGCAAACAACAAAGGAAAGGGTATTTTCTTTGTTAAAGAAGGTTCACAAAGACAAACGTTAAATGAACCAAGCGACGATGGTAAGAGGCCAAAAGAGAAAGCCAAAGCTGACTCAGGCAAAGAAAAGGAGAAAGCGAATGATTCACAAAGAAAAGTTCATCCAAACGCTCAAAAGGCTAAGGATAAACCTAACCACTGTGAGTCAAGCGCTAAGCATCCAGCATCAAAAGTGCACTCTAAGCCAGCACCAAGGAAATACCAGCGTCAATATCCACAACGGTCTAGATCATATTATCGCTACTATGATGATTATGACTATGACTATGATTATGAAAACTATTATAATCGAGGATATTACTATACACCCAAACAGCACACACAACACAATGTGAAACCCAAGAAGGCCAGTGTTCCTACAATAAAGACTAGGCAAATATGGGTTCCTAAAGTTCTAATTCAAACTAACAATGCTACTAATGGTAAAGGACCCAAGAAACAATGGGTACCTAAACGGAAATAGAACTTCCTTTTTGATTGCAGGTACCTAGAGCTAAAGCCAATACATCTGTTTGGTACTTCGATAGTGGATCGTCAAGGTACATGACTGGTTCCAATGATCTTCTGATCAACTATCGAGCTGCCAATGGTCCTCAGGTTGTATTTGGTGGCAACTCCAAAGGTAAAACCAAAGGTATAGGTACTGTGCATAGGGGGAACATTATGATAAGTGATGTTTATTATGTTGAGGGTCTAAAGCACAATTTATTAAGCATAAGTCAATTTTGTAGTAAACGCTTTGAAGTCATATTCTCAAGTGACTGTTGCTATATATATGATGCTAAGACTAAGTCTACTAAATTGAAAGGTAAAAGAACAAACAATGTATATTTGGTAGATTGGGGTTCAACACTTGATAACAACCCAACTTGTTTTAATGCTAAAAATGAATCTAAAACAGGTTGGTTATGGCATAGAAAAATGAATCACCTCAACTTTAAGACAATCTCTTAACTTATAAATCTAAATCTTGTGGAGGGATTACCAAAAGGATCATTTCATAAGGATCTCCTTTGTGACGCTTGTCAAATGGGCAAACAAGTCAAATCATCCTTCAAGAGAAAACCTCATCCATCTACCTATAGAATACTTGAACTACTTCACATGGATTTGTTTGGACCCGTTCAAACGATCAGTGTGAGTGGTAAAAAGTATACTTTGGTGATAGTGGATGATTTCTCTCGATTCACTTGGGTGGAATTCCTTTCATCCAAAGATGAAACATGTGACAAGTTAACAACGCTTATTCGGCAACTTCAAACATTGAAAAATCTTAAAGTTGCAAGAATAAGAAGCGATCACGATACTGAGTTTACTAACATGGTTGTTGAGAAGTTTTGTGCAAAGAATGGAATACATCATGAGTATTTAGCTCCCAGAACTCCCCAACAGAATGGTGTTGCTGAGCGCCGAAACAGAACGCTCAAGGAAGCTGCTAGGACAATGTTAGCAGAGTCCAAGCTTGCTCCTAGGTTTTGGGCCGAAGCGATCAATACTACCTGTTACACTCAAAATCGTTGCATGATCAACAAACAGCATGGGAAAACTCCATATGAACTATGGAAGGGACGTAAGCCAAATGTTTCATACTTTAATGTCTTTGGTTCTAAATGTTTTATCTATAATAATGGATCCCAAAGCCTAAAGACATTTGATCCTAAAGCGGATGAGGGAATCTTTCTTCGCACGCCAAGAATGGAAAGAATTTTCGCATCTTAAACAAGATCAAATCGAAGGTTGAAGAATCTATTCATGTTATTTTTGATGATGCTAACCAAGAACCGAGTAAGGTTAATGTGAATGATGTAGGAGTTGAAGATCTATGTCATCAAGCATCTAAAATTACCATTGATGATGATAGTAACGACGATGATGAGATCTCAGTGCCACCTCCAAAGATTACTCGTGAGGATATTTTGGATAACAATGCAAGATCTACTGATGATCATGAAGAAAGTGATCATCGAGAGCAAACAAGGATTGGTGAACTTGAAGCGCCTACGCAAGAGAGAAGTCAAGCGTCTGATCCTCAAACGCCTGTTCAACCTCTTAACCCATTCCAACCAGATAGACTATGGTTGCATGATCATCCACCTGAGCAGATTATTGGAGATATTGAAGCGACTGTTAGGACTAGAGCTACTACATTTAATGAGGCTATGTTCGCAATTTTTCTATCTCAAATGGAACCTAAGAAAGTGGATGAAGCGCTAAGTGATCCAAGTTGGATTGAAGCCATGCAAGAAGAGCTGAATCAATTCGAGCGTAGTAAGGTTTGGATGCTAGTACCAAGACCAACTTACCAAGGAGTTATTGAAACTAGATGGGTATATAGAAACAAGATGGATGAGAATGGCATTGTGATAAGGAACAAGGCTAGACGCGTTGCTTAAGGATATTGCCAAGAAGAGGGAATTGACTTTAATGAGACATATGCTCCTGTCGCCCATCTTGAAGCAATTCATATGTTTCTAGCGTATGCAGCGTTCAACAAATTTACAGTGTATCAAATGGACGTGAAAAGTGTCTTCTTGAATGGTAAACTCCAAGAAGAAGTATATGTGGAGCAACCACCGGGATTCATCAACAACCATTGTAAGGGTTGTTGGGTTGACTCATTCCCTCGGGTGGCTCATGGCAGCGAAAATTAAAATTTTACAAAAGTAAACATACAACCACCCGAAAACAGGAATATGGAATTAGTTCGATCGAATTTGATAAGGAGGTAAAGGAAATTATACCTATCAAAAATTTTGTTCACCTCGTACTTTGGATCTCAGCAACCCTGTGGCGCAAATCCACATAATTTCCCTTGGGTGAGAAATTGCCCGTCGTCTTCTCGTATCTCCCGGTTTAGAGTGCTCCAAGTGTCGCACCTCTAAGATGTATCCACACCTCGTTCAAGTCACCAATCGTCTTACCTTGCGTGTTAGACAACAAAACAATTCTAAGCTTAACTTAGGCTTGATTATGTGAAGGGTCGGAATATTTTCTAAGTCGTTTAATTCAACACATGAATAGAACGACATCTTGTTGGATATGGAGAAGGTGGCCGATTTTTAGGTCTAGTGAGGGGGGCGAATTTTCCAGCAATTATGACTACTCATTTTAGTCTCCTTCATCTCTTATTTACAGGTGAAGATTACCTAGAAGACAATTAGGAAAAGGAAACTTCCTTTCTCCCAAACTCTCGAGTAATCCTTATCCTATGAAGACTTGGAGGAGGGGAAAACTCTTTTCCTCCTCCACCACTTAACCCCCCCCCCCCCCCCCCACCCCCACCCTTATTTTACTCATAAAAATCGGTCAACACAAGTCAATTGGACTCTAGGATTTAATTTTGACTTCTCAATTTAATTATAGGTTCAACCCATCAATTAAATATAAGTCAAATTAAATCCAACCAACTAATTCTAACATTTATTTATTTAACTTAGGCTCCACCCAATTAAATAAAATACTTGGACTCTACTAGGTCCATTAATTTCATTAATTCTACAAGATTAATTAAAAGAGTAAAATTAATTGAACCCTTCAATTAATTTATATTTCATATTAGGAAAGTACTACACTTTTCTAATTCCCTCAATTTCCTCGAAATTGATTAATCACATCTGTTCAAGTAGTGACTCTCTCGAGTTAGTGTGTGACCCCTTAGGCTCGTTTCTATCTAGTAGTAACTACACTTTCCCACAGTGCTAGTGTACCTTCCTAAAATAGAAAGTACTAGATTAAATTAATCCTTTGATTTAATCAAGCCTCGAATTAGTCACCAACCTAATTCTCGGCACTTACAAATCGCGATTGCCCACCTAGCATAGGGTCTCGAAGACCTAGATAAAACGAAAGTAAAGATACGCCTTTTGCGATCTTGATCCTCGCATAAGTAAGATCTCTCTATCTAATCTCCTGATTGAATCTAGAGCAGTGGCTAAGGTCGAAGCTCTATTAATTCAATACTATGTTTCCCATGTTATGTGAAATCGACTTCGACTATCTAAACGAGGAAACCCTACGCATCTTTAGATATCATACTTCGAGCGAAGATTCCTTAAGTCGATTCACTATGTAACCATAGGAGATTAACCGACTGGCTAATGTCAGAGATAGATTCCTCTCGATTCTCACGTGCCTTACTATGTAAGACGTGCATGTCTGAGTTTGCCCATATTTGATCATCTAAAGTGATCATGTAACAAATCAAGAACATGCGCGGTTATGCATAAGACATCCAATGGAATCTTAGGTCCATAAGGATTACTCTTATACTAGAAGACCACTGGAAGTTCCACATTCAACTGGGAATCCATTTCAAGAACTTCCATGGGGTTGTTCAGTTTGCCCATTACCACAATGGCAACCCTCATATATGCATTGGTTTTCACCGTGCCAGTATCTATGGAACGAGATACACTTCTACCAAAGTATGCATCATATGAGCAAGTCTTTTGGGTTGCATCGATATCCCTTTACCACGATGAACCCTTTTACAACTTGGAACAATGTTTAAAGATCACAGTCTTCGAGACATATTCCATCATTGCCACACCCAATGTGCAATGATGTCCCATAGCTATGTGTGATCCTTCGGGACTTTATTCTAAGACAAAGTAAAAACTAATTTAAGAATAAAGACATGCCACACATATAAAAGAGATTGACTTTATTTATAAGAAAACGATTGTTCAACTCTAGAGTTACTATTACAAAGAATGGCGCCCAATAATTGGTGCGTCGGGCACTAACTCTAACAATCTCCCACTTGCCTACCGCCAATTGCCCATGTACTTAAGGCCCATTCTTCCCAATGTCCTTTAAATACTTTTTGGCTAAGGGGTTTGGTGAGTGGGTCCGCTATGTTGTCCGCAGTGTCTACACGCTCCATTTGCATGTCGCCTTTTCCAATGATTTCTCGTATCAATCAAAATTTCCTCAGAACATGTTTGGATTTCTGATGAGACCTCGGCTGTTTTACTTGAGCAATTGCCCCGTTGTTATTACAGTAAACCGTTACTGGATCCCCAATGGATGGAACGACACCCAATTCTTGGATGAAGTTCCTCATCCAAATAGCTTCTTTTGCAGCCTCATTTGCTGCAATGAATTCTACTTCAGTGGTGGAGTCAGCTATGGTTGCTTGCTTGGAACTCTTCCAGCTAATCGCTCCGCCATTAAGCAAAAATACAAACCCAGAGACCGACTTCGAGTCATCCTTGTCGGATTGGAAACTCGAATCAGTGAACCACTCTAATTCCAATTCTCCTCGTCCGTATATCAGGAACAACTCCTTAGTTCTCCTTAGATACTTAAGGATTATTTTCAACGAACTCCAGTGTACCAAGCCAGGATTCGCTTGATATCGACTGCACACACTCAATGCATATGCTACATCGGGTCTTGTGCATATCATCACGTACATTATACTACCCATCGCAGAAGCATAGGGAGTTTTGGACATGTTCACTCTTTCTTCCTCAGTCTTTGGGCACATAGACTTGGAAAGTGTGATGCCATGTCCTATTAGCAAGAGTCCCTTCTTAGACTGTTCCATCTCAAATCTTTTGAGTATGCGATCGATATATGCAGATTGGGAAAGACCTAGCATCCTACTCGATCTATCCCTATAGATCTTCATACCTAGTATATAGGATGCCTCTCCCATATCTTTCATGGAGATTTATTAGAGAGCCATACTTTAGTCAACTGCATCATCCCCACATCATTTCCAATTAGTAGGATGTCATCGACATAAAGTATGATGAACGTGACTGCACTCCCACTGTCTTTCTTATACACACATGTCTCTTCAATGTTTTGAACGTATCCATACTCTTATATAGCAATGTCAAAACGTTTATTCCAACTTCGAGAAGCTTGCTTAAGTCTATAGATGGACCTTTGGAGTTTACACACTTTGTGTTCGCTCCCTTTGGATGTGAAGCCCTCTGGCTGTTGCATGTAAATCTCTTCCTCAATTTCTCCATTGAGGAATGCAGTCTTTACATCCATCTGCCATATTTCATAATCAAACTATGCAGATATAGCAAGCATAATCCTAATGGATTTCAGCATGGCCCCTGGCGAGAAGGTTTCCTCATAGTCAATCCCTTGTCTTTGAGTAAATCCTTTTGCCACGAGGCGAGCCTTATAGGTAACTACCTCTCCATCGACTCCAAGCTTTCGCTTGTAGACCCACTTACAGCCAATTGGCTTGATGCCCTCAAGTGGGTCAACCAAGGTCCATACCTTGTTGGAGTACATGGAGTCCATTTCGGATGTCATGGCCTCTAGCTATTTTTCTCGAATCAATGTCAGACATTGCACTCTTAAAACTCTTCGGATCAGAGTCTAGAGGAGGATCTTGAGTACCCTCCTCTTGCAATAGGCCTAGCCATCTTTCAGGCTCCTTTGGGATCCTCTTTGATCTCCTCAAAGGTTGTGTGTTTTCGGTGGGTGCCTCTGATATAGCCTCGTTGGTGTCGGGTGGGTTAATTTGTATTTCTTGACTTGATCCATTCTCATGGACCTCATCAATTTCTACAGCCTCACCTTTTCTATCTCGAAGGTGACCCCTCTCCAAGAAATTGGCGTTTCTCGAAACAATAATCTTTTGTTCTGTTGGGCTGTAGAAGTAATATCCAACAGTTTCCTTTAGATATCTTACAAAATAGCACAAAGAGGACTTGGGGTCCAATTTGTCTCCCACTAAATACTTTACATAAGCTGGACACCCCCATATTCTCAAATGATTATATGAGGGCGTCTTTCCACACCAACTTTCATATGGGGTATTGGGCATTGTCTTGCTAAGCGATCTATTTAACAGATAGACCGCCGTTTCAAGAACATAGCCCTACATGGACTTAGGAATTTTAGTGAAACTCATCATGGATCGAACCATATCTAGCAATGTTCGATTCCTACGCTCGGCTACCCCGTTATGTTGAGGCGTGCCAGCCGATGTCCACTGTGAGAGAATTCCATTCTCTCTAAGATAATCAAGAAACTCAGTAGACAAGTATTCTCCTCCTCGATCTGATCGAAGAGCCTTAATACTTCTACCAAGTTGTTTCTCTACTTCATTTCTGAACTCCTTAAACTTCTCAAAGGATTCAGATTTATATCTCATAAGATAAATAACCATACTGTGAATAATCATCGGTAAAAGTTATGAAGTAGCTTTGGCCACCTTGAGTGCTCACACTCATTGGCCCACACACGTCCGTATGGACCAAGTCCAATGGTTTTGTGGCTCGTTCCGCTTTCCCCAAAAACGGTAACTTGGTCATTTTTCCTTTAAGACATGATTCGCAACTTGACAATTCATCTAAGTCATTTACACCTAAATGTTTTGCCAATGTTCGAATTCTTTCTTTGGAAATATGTCCAAGTCTTTCATGCCACATTTGTGTGTTTACTTGATTATCTTGTTTACGTTTGTTACTTTGTTGAATATTGAGATTGGAAATTATTGGGGATATAGTATACATTCCATCTTTCATTTTTGATTCCATAATAAGAGACAATTCATAAAACAAAAGCAAAATTTTATTACGAATCTCAAAACAATATCCTTCTCTATCCAAAACCAGAATCGAGATAATATTTCTTATTATTTCAAGAACAGAATAAATGGAATGTAAAAATAATTTCCTATGTCCTAACTCTAAGTACATCATCCCCACGGCTTTGGCAGCAACCAATGCTCCATTCCCCATCTGCAGGGTCATGTCTCCTCTACTTAGCTCCTTGGTTCTTTTCATCACCTGCAAATCATTGCAGATATGAACACTGCATCCAGTGTCAAGAACCCAAGAAGTATTGTTAGCAGTAAAGTTAACTTCAACAAAGAACATACCTTGAGCCGGAGGCTCTTTGCAGTTCCTTTGTAAGTGCCCAACTTTCCCACATTTATGGCACTTATTAGACTTCTCAGACTTTGGCTTTTTCGACTTCTTCACACCACTATTACCTTTCAGCTTCTTAGTCGTATTCTTCTTCTTGTTGCCCTTCTTGGCTTTTGAAGAGGAATTCATAAGAAGCACCGGTTTGTTCTTCTTGATGGTGCTTTCAGCAGTTATCAACATGTTCAACAATTCATTCAATGAAGCATTCAAGTTGTTCATGTTGAAATTGATGACGAATTGATCATATGACTTTGGGAGAGATTGAAGCACAAGGTCGACACAAAGGTCTCCGTCGAGTAGCACATCCAAATCATTCATCTTATGAATTAATTGGATCATTTTAAGGACGTGCTCACTCATAGACGCCCCTTCATTCATCCTTGCTCCAAATAGTTGTTTTGATATAGCATATTGTTCTCTCCTAGTCCTAGTACCGTAAAGCTTTTCTAAGTGGTCGATGATTTCCTTTGCCATCATCATATTTTCATGTTGCTTTTGCAACTCATTTGACATAGAAGTCATGATGATGCATCTATCTTGGATGTTATCATCTGACCACAGCTTTGCGTACTCTCTATCCTCATCACTGCTTTCATCGTTAATCTCCGGGTGTATAGCCGTCGGGATATAATCCTTCCTTTCATATTGAAGAACGATTTTTAGGTTTCTAAGCCAGTCCGAAAAGTTTGGACCATTCAGTTTGTTGGTTTCAAGAATTGTATAAAGAGGATTTTTAGCCATTTTCGTTTATCTACAAAAATGCATAACAGACAATTAATAACGGATTTTCAAATAAAGTCCTTATACAATTTGGTCTTTAATTGTACAAGTCTCCCACTATTTTTCTTAAATCACACCACCCTCTTGACATGATTAGAAGAAACGTTAGTTTCTTTAGTGGGCTTGAGATCTATTCTCACTTCATCATATGCCCCATTTTCTGAGCTGACATACGATGATTTTGAATAGTAGCCTTACCGGACCTTCTATCCTTTTAGATAGTTCTCAAGATGGTTTTCCTCATCTCCCACATGTGCCACATTTTCCGAGCTAACACATTAGGGTCGATGTTAGGCTCGACCCATCAAATATCCCATGTATAACCATCAATTTCATTGCCCCCATTTTCTGAGCAAAGCAATGAAACCAACTGATTTCCACGGGGCACCGTAGTGCTTAGTAAACACTCACAGCCTACCTCGGATCCAATCCACCCCATTTTCTGAGCAAAAGGATTGAACCTTTAGCAGCGTTTCACATGGTGAATACTTATGATGGAAGGCATGATAATAGAATTCCATTCTTACTATCACTTAAGCCTAATATTTTCTCAGGAGGGAATTATAACATGCTTATTGGGGGGTCTCATCAGATTTAATTATCTTGTTTTAATTATCTATCCTATGCATGCATTACATCACATAATCATCATAAACAGATAAGTAAAACATCCATAAAGGGGTAAAAATGAGGATGAACCACCTCGAGCCCTAACCTAGTAACCCAGTCAAGCCAAAGTGGGTTTGGACATTCTAGAAAATAAAAAACCAGCCTAGACTATTACAATGGTATCGTCTCAGCATACAAGTCTTCAAGTCTTGGCTCCGTCTCTTTGCTCCGTCTTCGATTACATAGAATACCAAAAACTACTAATCTACTATACGGAAAAGTAAAGAGCCAAACCGGCTATTATTTACAACTCTAGAATAATTACATACATTGAAAACCAACTCTACAACTAGGCTCGTGGTTCATCATTTTATCACATAAACATGCCAAGCAACAAACATACATGCGATAAAGTAAATTTTACCCATTCATCATTCAAACTAGATTGCAAATATCATTGGGATAAGTTCGATATTGATTTCTAAAACCTTTCTCAGAGTTTACAAGTCTAAAACATCATAGGTAAGGTCTTTGGGTCACACACCTCCAAAAAGTATGAAGAAAGGGAAAAAAAAATTATTTAACATTTTGTTGACCACGCCTGGGCGTGGTCATACGTGCGCCTGGGCGTGGCCTGACCCACGCCTGGGCGTGGTCATACGCGCACCTGGGCGTGGTCATAGGCGCGCCTGGGCATGGTCATAGGCGCGCCTAGGCGCCGCATGCAGCGGCTGTTGCTATTTGAGATTTTCAAATCAGTTTTTTGCACGTTCGTGATTCTTTCGAGTTTCGATTAACGAATCTGAATTCTCCTAAGGTCTGAGTTTTATTACTTGATGATTAAACCTTCGGTTCAAGCATCTCGCAACACCCCCATTAAAGGTGATTTCATAAAACTAGATCAAAACTTTCGAAAATAATCATATACCCAAACTTCAGATTTCATGATTTTTAAAACCAATGACTTTTAAACATTCAAATCATAAAAATCAAAATCAGTCCTTGTCTAACAATGAACATATTGATTATCATGGTTTCGATTTTATAATTTAAAACGTAAAAACAAACATGCATAATCACATAAAAATTCGATCGAGCTAAATCATGGCTTTGATACCACTGTTGGGTTGACTCATTCCCTCGGGTGGCTCATGGCAGCGGAAATTAAAATTTTACAAAAGTAAACGTACAACCACCCAAAAACAGAAATATGGAATTGGTTCGATCGAATTTGATAAGGAGGTAAACGAAATTATACCTTTCCAAAATTTCGTTTCACCTCATACTTTGGATCTCAGCAACCCTGTGGTGCAAATCCACACAATTTCCCTTGGGTGAGAAATTGCCCGTCGTCTTTTCGTATCTCCCGGTTTAGAGTGCTCCAAGCGTCACACCTCTAACATGTATCCACACCTCGTTCGAGTCACCAATCGTCTTACCTTGCGTGCTAGACAACAAAATGATTCTAAGCTTAACTTAGGCTTGATTATGTGAAGATTAGGAATATTTTCTAAGTCGTTTAATTCAACACATGAATAGAACGACGTCTTGTTGGATAGGGAGAAGGTGGCCAATTTTTAGGTCTAGTGAGGGGGGCGAATTTTCCAGCAATTATGACTACTCATTTTAGTCTCCTTCATCTCTTGTTTAAAGGTGAAGATTACCTAGAGTCCAATTAGGAAAAGGAAACTTCTTTTCTCTCAAACTCTTTAGTAATCTTTATCCTACGAAGACTTGGAGGAGGGGAAAACTCTTTTCCTCCTCCACCACATAAAAAATGCCCCCTCCCTTATTGTACTCATAAAAATCGGTCAACACAAGTCAATTGGACTCGGATTTAATTTTGACTTCTCAATTTAATTATAGGTTCAACCCATCAATTAAATATAAGTCAAATTAAATCCAACCAACTAATTTCAACATTTATTTGTTTAACTTGGGCTCCACCCAATTAAATAAAATACTTTGACTCTACTAGATCCATTAATTTAATTAATTCTACAAGATTAATTAAAATAATAAAATTAATTGAACCCTTCAATTAATTTATATTCCATATTAGGAAAGTACTACACTTTCCTAATTCCCTCAATTTCCTCAAAATTGATTAATCACATCTATTCAAGCAGTGACTTTCTCGAGTTAGTGTGTGACCCCTTAGCTCGTTTCTATCTAGTAGTAAGTACACTTTCCCACAGTGCTAGTGTACCTTCCTAAAATGGAAAGTACTAGATTAAATCAATCCTTTGATTTAATCAAGCCTCGAATTAGTCACCAAGCTAATTCTTGGGACTTACAAATCGTGGTTGCCCACCTAGCATAGGGTCCCGAAGACCTAGATAAAATGAAAGTAAAGATATGCCTTTTGCGATCTTGATCCTCGCATAAGTAAGATCTCTCTATCTAATCTCCCGATTGAATCTAGAGCAGTGGCTAAGGTCGAAGCTCTATTAATTCAATACTATGTTTCCCACGTTATGTGAAATCAACTTCGACTATCTAAACGAGGAAACCCTATGCCTCTTTAGATATCATAATTCGGCCGAAGATTCCTTAAGTCGATTCACTATGTAACCATAGGAGATTCACCGACTGGCTAATGTCAGAGATAGATTCCTCTCGATTCTCACGTGCATTACTACGTAAGACGTGCATGCCTGAGTTTGCCCATATTCGATCTTCTAAAGTGATCATGTAACAAATCAAGAACATGCGCGGTTACGCATAAGACATCCAATGGAATCTTAGGTCCATAAGGATTACTCTTATACTACAAGACCACTGGAAGTTCCACATTCGACTGGGAATCTATTTCAAGAACTTCCATGGGGTTGTTCAGTTCGCCCATTACCACAATGGCAACCCTCATATATGCATTGACTTTCACCGTGCCAGTATCTATGGAACGAGATACACTTCTCCCAGAGTATGCATCATATGAGCAAGTCTTTTGGGTTGCATCGATATCCCTTTATCTCGATGAACCCTTTTACGACTTGGAACAATGTTTAAAGATCATAGCCTTCGAGACATATTCCATCATTGCCACACCCAATGTGCAATGATGTCCCATAGCTATGTGTGATCCTTCGGGACTTTATTCTAAGCCAAAGTAAAAACTAATTTAAGAATAAAGACATGCCACACATATAAAAGATATTGACTTTATTTATAAGAAAACAATTGTTCAACTCTAGAGTTACTATTACAAAGAATGGCGCTCAATAATTGGTGCGTCGGGCACTAACTCTAACAAGGGTATGGTTTACAAGCTAGACAAAGCACTTTATGGGCTTAAGCAAGCACCCCGAGCATGGTATAACACTCTCTCTATCTTTCTTATTGGTAAAGGCTTTTCAAAAGGCAGCGTTGATACAACGTTATTTAAAATTACCAATAATGAAGATATTCTCTTAGTCCAAATTTATGTTGTTGATATTATATTTGGCTCTACTAATAAGCATCTGTGTGAGAAATTTTCAAAAATGATGCAAGAACAATATGAAATGAGCATGATGGGTGAATTAACTTTCTTCTTAGGATTACAAGTTAAACAACTCTCTAATGACATATTTATTAACCAAGATAAATATACAAGAGATATGATTAAGAAATTTGGTATGGAAAATGCATCATATTCAAAAATTCCAATGAGCCAAACGCTTAAGTTAGATAAAGATGAAAGTGGAAAGAATATTGATATCACTAATTATAGATGTATCATTGGATCACTTCTTTATCTTACTGCTAGTAGACCTGATATTATGTTTTCGGTATGCATGTGTGCACGGTTTCAAGCCGATCCTAAAGAGTCACACTTAATTGCTGCCAAAAAGATCCTTAAATACCTAAAAGGCACACAAAATATGGGCTTATGGTATCCTAGAGACTCTCCATTTGAACTAATCGGTTACTCAGATGCAGATTTTGCAGGCTATAAAATAGATCGTAAGAGTACTAGTGGTACATGTCAATTTCTAAGTGATAGGTTAGTTTCATGGCATAGTAAGAAACAACAATCCATAGCTACCTCTACAGCCGAAGCTGAGTATGTAGCTGCAGGAAGTTGTTGTGCACAAGTGTTATGGATGAGACAACAACTTAGAGATTATGGTATAATCCTAGGTCCAACCCCCATTCATTGTGATAACCAAAGCGCTCTAGCCATGACTCAAAACCCTGTTCTTCACTCCAGAACCAAATATATTGACATTAGATACCATTTTCTTCGTGACCATGTTCAAAAGAAAGATATCTCCATGCATTTTATTGAAACTGACAAACAATTGGCAGATCTCTTCACGAAAGCGCTCAACGAACAACGTTTTCTCACTTTAACAAGTGAATTAGGTATGATTGATTTAAACGCTTAATCATTATGCATCATATTTTTAGACATATGATTTAGGGGGAATCCACTTTATTTATGTCCAAAAGATTTTGAAAAGTTGTTACAAGTTAACAAACTTAAGGGGAACCTTAAAATTGTACTTGAAACATATTCCAAGCGTCAATAATAAAAAACTTTCATATGCATGATCATCAACGCTCAGAATTATTTATGCATAATATGTTGATGCTAAAATATAAAAGGATCTAAATTTCAAGCGTCAATATAAATTTAACAACGAATGGTTTCTGTTGAGCGTTGTACCAATTCCATTCAATACTCAATATAAAATCGTTTATAAAACTCGTGCATAAATTTTACAAGCTTCTTGAAGTAGTGGATAGACTCAACAGTCTACGTTGCACTCTATCTTCACGCTTCCATCACATCAAACTGGCGGGTAATCAAAACTTTTCAAAATGGCGATTCAGAAATAGCACGTGTCTGTGTACCATTAGACGCGTGTACTACACTCTGAAAATCCCAAACGTTTTTCAAAATTTAACTCTCAGATGTCAAATCATTATATATGGGAGTTACCAAATGTAACTTCTATATCTTACACAAAACTCGCGTCCGCAGTTAATATTTTCATGGCTGAGATTTAAAATTAAAAGAAATTCTTTACACGTGTCTAAATCCTACAGAGATTAGAGAACACAAGTTTCAAAATTTTTCTTCTATATCATTTAAAACACAATTTTTGCAGAAAATTATTTACTTTACTCTCTGCAAATTTTACTCTTTCTCTCTCCCTCTCTTTCAAAGTAAAAGAAAAATCTCAGTTCATCTCTTTCACTGAAAATGGCACCAAAGCAATCTGTTTCTACCTTGGCCGAGCCTATCATCAAGGTGACTGAAGGACTTGTTGTCAATTGGAAATTTCTTTATGGACAACCTCAGATCAACCAAACTGATATGATGGACATGGTAACCAAGGCTGGGCTCAAAACATTCATTACTAAGTATTCCTATCTGTTTCCAACGGAAATCGACCTCTTCTGGAAAACTGCTAAACTCTCTGCAGACAAGAAGTCTATCTCTTGTTTCATCCCTCTATCCAAGAAGGAGCCACCAAAGGAATTTGTTTTGTCTGCTGCTTCCATTGCCAAGAACTTCAATCTCCCAAATGAGGGTGAGGCATTGGATTGCGTCACTTTGAATCAAATCAAAAAACCATGGACAACCATGAGTGCTCATGAAGGTGTACCCTACAAATAGCACTTTCAAAAGAAAGATCTGGTATCCAAATACCGACTGTTGGCTGACTTCTGCGGCAAGATTATAGAATGCAGAGTGGGTACCTTTGATAAGGTGAACCCAGTGCAATTTCAGATGATGACGGCGATACTCCTCAATCTCAAGATAAACTGGAGTGAGTATGTATTTGGAAGCTTTAGAGACTGTTTAAGCGCCCCAAATAAACCTTATGGGCTTATTTTGAGCGACCTATTGTATAAATCAGACTGTGTCTACTCATCTGGTCAACCGCTGAACAAGACCAAGATGCTGGGAAAAAGAATTCTGAACAATCTATTCAATCCTCCCGAGGTTGGTGGTGCTGCTAGACCACTATCTGAGCGTTTGAAAGTATGTGAAGAGTCAGATAAAGAAGCTGAGCGTTCAGTTCCAGAAGAAGCCTTGAAGCGTCCGGCTGCAACAAAGAAGAGGGCTCCCAGAAAGCCCAAGGCTCAAGTCATTCCTTCTCCTTAAAAGGATGATGAGGACAAGATTTCTCTCATCAGGCGTAGGAAGCTGGAAGGGATTATTAAACAAATAGACCCCTCTCAAACGCTCAAGCTCATTGAAGGAGTAAATGTAAAGAAGATCTTTAAGCGTACCAGGACAAGCAAGAGTCAAGCTGCTCCTGTTCCTAAGAAGCCTGAGACTGTTGAGCTAAGTGCTCAAGTTTCTGTTGAGCCAAGCTCTCAAGTTGCTGTTGAGCCAAGTGCTCACGTTGCTGTTGAGACAAGTTCTCTGGGTAAGTTTATTTCTTCCCACAGCATTTCTATTCCTATATCTGTAGAAGATCTTGCTTATAGAGGATAGTTCATGTGTTACAGCTTTAGTTCTAGCTGCTACTGAAGCATCAACAGACGTCCACCTAGATGTTGAGATGACAGAAGTTGTGGCTATTGCCAAAGATGTTGCCGCAGAAGCTGCTACACTTGAAGTAGAGGAACCTGCTCCCCAAACTATTCAGAAGTCAATTAGTGCTCTGGCTATAACAGAGGCACGCTCAGAAGGTCAGAGCGTTGCTGAAGACGTTACAAAGCCAAGGCACTTCTAGAAGACGATTGATCATTCAATCAATTTTATGCCCCCAGCACTCGAAGAAGACTTCATTCCAGCTGGATATAATGAAGAAAGATACATTAATGCTGAGAATGAGGTAGCCTCGCTAATTGACATCGACAATCAGATCAGGGATATAGTGTTCAACACCGAGCTGATAGAAATTGAGAGAAAGTACTATCTGGCCTTTCAACTTGGTAAATCTCCTGGTCAGATACCATCTTCTCTTATTCTTCAACAAGACAGACAAGGAGGAAGAACTCCTAGGTGTGATGTGGATCTCGCCTACTACCTGGATTATGGGCACTGTAAGTCTACTGATTTTGCTCTGAGAGACTACAACATCAGAGTGTATGATCTTTTTCGCCCAGAGTTTCTCAACCCTTCAGAGGAAGTCTTAAACAGAGAAGGCTATACACATTTTCCTCTTATAGCAAACAATGATGAGAACAAGAATTCTGTCAATCCTCTTCGACCGTGGAAGAACAAAACAATTCATGCCGATGAGCGTCTCGAATCTCTAACGGATTTGATCCAAACTGAAGCTAATGCATATTATGATAGCATCTGAAATGCTAACTATCAAACTGATAGATATCGCTTTGAATCTATCAGAAATATTCATCATGAAGGCTTTAGAGCTATGATTAACGCTGGGACAGATTACTGTATGGCCGAGGTAAATTGGGCTGAAGCGTATGTGGGTCATAGATATACCTTCCCGGAATTAGTTCAAGCTCCCCATTTATTTGGCATAGGCATGCATGACAAGAAGCATCAGTTTTCCAAGTATTGCCTTAAGAAGCGTCAACTGAGAGTTGGACCTGTTCTCAAGCTCCCACTAATTCGACATCAAATTGAGCAGTGTTTGTGTCAAGAGCTTTACAGACTGTCCATTACTCATCTTCACTTCAACGCTAATACATCAACCAGTGGCAGTACTTCAATATCTAGCTTGAATTTTGCTCCAAGCCACTGCGATGACAACTTCAACATGATGGTGAAGATTTTATCTCCCGTATTCTTTTCGACAAAATCTTCACTACAAATCTCAGAAACTGGAACGGTTCAATAATCTACCCCTTTCGAGGATATCCCTTGCTCCCGTCTATTCGCAACGAGGTACTCAGTCACTATGAGTTTGTCCTCTCATTGCTGGAAAGAAATCAGGGACTGGCTCAAGCTATCTATCCTTATCTGGAAGAGTATTATAATCTGTATGTTCCTGAATCTCACCGTCTTTAAAGTCTTCCAAAAGACAGGTTGATCGGCTTTTCTAGGAATTACTGCCCAGATGCGATTTTCTCTATCTGCCAAGTGCCGTCCAAAATCTTTCCAAATCATGTGTTGGATATCATTGGTCCAATATACATCAGGGCCATAGATAGTCCTCTGCGCACATTCATTTAAGGGACCTGCATCTCTCGTTCCAGGCTGATTAAACTTCTGGAAGCTACTTTAGATTCCTATACTACTATCGTCTCGTGGAACTTCCAATTTGATGACTTTCGTCAAGCGGAGTCAGTGATTGAGGAAGCGCCTGCTAAGTTAGTTGAAGAATCCGTACCAGCGTCCACTTCAGAAGTTGCAAGTCTTCCAGCGTCTGCTGAAGAACCAGTTCAAGCGTCTACACCAAAAGCTATTCCTGACGCTCTTGAACTTGTTATTGCTGATACTGCTGAGGATCTTCAAACTGATGTACGAGGTACAATTTTTGATCCCGCATATCAAGCTCCCTCTGACTCACTCAAGCATACATCCAGATTCAAGCGACCGGCTCCTCAAGCGGTTCTATCGGATGTGGGTCAAGCGTTTGGACCTTTGCTGAAATCTGTCTTAGAGGAGATGAGCAATCAAGCTACTCAGAATGAAGAATCACTCCACTGGATTAAGACAGATCTGGCAAAGATTGAATCTCAAATCATGAACGCTCAAATAGGTCATATGAAAGGTTCTGCACAAGCGGTTGTGGATGAGTGTCATAGAGAATTTCAAGAGATGAATGATGCTACCAACGCTAAGCTTCTAGAAATGCACGAATACTTCGATAAGCGTTTTAATAATGTTACAGCTTCATTGTCTCAGATTGCCTCTCAAGTTAGTCTACCCACAGAACATTTTCTGAAGGCTGATGATGGCAATAAGGGGGAAGAGAAGAGAAAAGGAGAGAAGAAAAGAGCTTCTGGTTCAAGAGCTTAAGATCCTCCTCCTTCGCCGAAGCGTCAACAATTATCTACTCTTTCTGCGTCAAGACTCCCATCTTGGATACCTGCTTATGGAGTAAGTGATTCTGCTGGAGTGCTTAGTAGAACTCTAAGAGAACCTTCACTAGCACTATATCCAAATCTACCAATACCTTCTAGAGCACGGCTTGAACAGTTTGACATTCCTCTTCAAAGAGCATCTATTCCAGAACCTACAGATCCAAGAATCTTAGCTGAAGAGAGGCAGTTAACTGACTTCAACCGAATTTTTAGAATTTTATTTAAGGTATATGGGTATTGACCCGACTGAATGGGAGAGACACTTTGTAGCTTTCAAGAAGAGACAAAAGAAAGAAAATAAGCTCATAATCAACAAAGATCATGAAGCAATAATAACTTTGGAAGATAGCCTAACTAAAGCTATTCAAGCTGAAATGCCCAAGCGATACATAGTTAGACCAAGTCGTTAAGGCTTCTTGATTTGCATTATCTATATTCTTGTCTCTTATGTAATTTTTGTTTAGTTGTAAAATGCTTGTAATCATTAACATATATAAAATGCATTTTTTAGCTGAAACAACTTGTTGAGGCGTAATTAACTTTAACTAACCTTATCTAACCAAAGCTAACTCTTATTTTGGCTGTTTAACTCTTGAACTATAAAAAAATAAGTATTGCCATCATCAAAGAGGGGAAAATTGTTAGGAATATCATGTAAGATGTTTTGATGATGACAATTAGGAGTTTATGTTAGACCCCAAAATATGTAAGTTTGATTTTAGTAGAAACCATGTATAAGCTTTGAAGGGTTAGATTTGTAATTGGCTTTATAGGCTTTGTTCTGTTTTATTCTAGATTGTTGGGCTAAGTAGTCTTAGGCTAAGCGTCTGATGAATTCTGAGTGAGCTTATCAGTAGTTAAGTTTGAAGACTCAAGCGCATGAAGTCTGAATGAAGATGAAGTTTCCAAGCGTCTAAATATCCAGCTATATCAAGCGTTACCTTATTAGGCAGAAGCAGTTCAAGGATGGATAAGCGTCTATCAACAATGGATTTCACCTGAATTTATTTCCAAGTCCAGAAGGAGTTTCATGCAATTACTCTTGGAGCATTAAATACCAACGGGTATTTAATTCAAATGCATTAAATGCTGATAAGAGCATTAAATGTGATAAGCACTTTCAGATGTACGGAGAAGCCACCCTATTGGACTGTCAACTTTTCACAGACTGCAGCAGATTTTCAGGAAAAAGGGCAAAAGTTGTTCACTCGCGGAAGTGAGAGACACGCGTTTGTGCATGTGTCAAATGGACACTTTTTCCAAGAATATCTATAAATAGGACTTTAACAACAAGCCAAAAACAACGATTAATTCCAAGCCAAATTGTTGTTGCATTGAAGTCTCATTCCTTAAACTCTCAGAAAAGCCAGAATATTCAAGCAAACATTCTCCTTACTTTTCTTCAATTCCTGAGACAGTCAACCAATATCTCAAATATTCTTTTTGAAGAAACTCACACTACTATTGAGATATTCACAAATTGTTTGAACTTCATCAAAATCAAACAAACCGTTTAGAAAAACCCCATCCAAGCTTTGCAATCTGTGTGAAGTCGAAGTTGGATACTTGCATTATTTTTGGGTGAAAGAAGCAAGGGGATAGAAGTGATTTGGAGCAGAAATTTGTGTGATCAAGGAGCTCAAGTCATCAACATCCATCTCTCACTAATTTTTAGAAGTTTCTGTGTGATTCTTTGAGAACCATCTTAGTGGATTGCCTCCAAATGTTCGAGGAGAAGAAGGACGTAGTTGGGATTACATCACCCAACGAACATTACCAATATCGTGTTCTTTACTTTACAGTCATTTTTCACATTATTATATCTTTGTATAAAACTTTTAAGTAAAACTCAAGAGAACACTAAGCAACTAAAACATTTTCTTGTGACGCTAAAGCTTTCAAAAGAGAAGACTCTAAAATTATTCCATTGTGCTAACACTGATTAAAGAACTGAACGCTTAAATCTATTTGGTTAAAGTATTCAAATCTTAAAGTCCAAGTTAACTTTATAAAACAGTCTTCGTCAGACGCTTAGCCTAAGCGTCTATATTTAAAGTAAACGCCTAGTCAAGCGTCTACATTCCAAGTGTCCAAAACATTTTAATATGAATCTTTTTGAAGTCGAAAAAGACTTCAGGGTCTATTCAACCCCCCCCCCTTCTAGAACCTTTCGTATGCCACTTGGGATCAACAAGTTCCTCCACTAGAAATACAACATAAAGAAAATAATTTCTCATCCTCTCTCTCTCTCATCTAGCCGCCCCTGGAGAAAAGAGATGGAGATTTCCGGAGTCAATTCCGACGAGTGATTATCTAGAGACGGGACACGTGAACAGTATCACGAGAATTGATTTAATACGCGAAAAGGTAAGTTTTCGCATTCATCCTCTTAATTGAAATCAACGAACATAACAAATTGATCTTGGCTTTGGGAATTCGGATATGAATTTAAATTTTCACTGTGCATGATACCAGGATTCCCAACAGGTATATGTCAAACTCACTAAACTTGATACTGTGCATTTAATCATAAGCATGATGAAATTACTAAACTACCCTCCAAGTCCCACATGAGTTAGTTTTATTGCTTTGGCCAAAGACTTATAATTTTATATGCTTATGATTGCATAGGATACTTTGTCGTTTACTATTGAGACAGTGAATCTCATCTTGACGATCACTTCACAAGTGCTACTTGACTAATTGAGATCGCACTTCAAGGTCGGCCCCACCAAAGGGTGAGTTGGGCCTAATTACTCTAGTAACAGATTCAATAGTACAAGTACATTGATCATGAACCCTCACGTCTAAGGCTCATGCATACTATTATGGTCAGTAATCCAATCATTGACAGTCACAGAGTAAATACCCATGTGATCGAATTACTGCAAGTTGTGTTCGAATATATCAATTCCATTGATATATCTATGACACGTGTTCTCACTATCCCATAGTGTTCGACTGACACTCCTTATTAGAGCATGTGTCATACAAGTCGAATCTTAATGCCCAATTAAGATTCCTTGACTTGCAAACACTTTTAAGTTCAGGAATAAAACTCTCCCCATGTCACTTCTTTATTCCCTAAAGAGTGAAGAGCCAACCTTGATACACACGGACTATTTGTTCAATACTTATTAATGCCATGAAGTTTTATATGAACAGGAAAATCAATGTGTTTATTAAAAGTTTGTACAACATAATTGAATATCCTATACAATCTATTTGTTCTCATTGACATCTAAAACATATACCTAACAGTTATAAAGCAAGTTGAAGCTCCTCATATGAGATTACTCGAAGGTCTAACACCTTCTTCAACACTTTAAAGGGATCTATGGAGACTACTTCTTCTGGGGCATATTGGAGACTTTTGGTAGTGTGTGGCATCCACCGGATCGAGATTTTATCAAAATAAACTTCATGGCGATTTTTGTGAGCTAGGAGAGACGTGATTGGCTAGTCGTAATTTGAAAAGTGAATGCGTGGGTTGGTGTCCAAAAATTCTGAAGTTCGTATACAACATTGAACATGTTGAGATTATTGCAACTAAAACAACGCTGGTGATGGGAATTAGATGGGGTTGGAGGAACATCATTCTCGAAGGTGACAATTTTTTGGCGATTCAGATTTTCAAACTTTGAGTGGTGACTTTTCTTCTGTAGGAACCATTGTTAATGACATTAAATTGTTGGTTATTTTTTTTAATTTAGTTATATTTAGTTTCATGTGACGATTATGTAATAAGTCGGCTCATTGTTTGGCGAGACTGGCACCTAATGGCCAGATCTTCCTCCTCAAATTTTGGAGGCGGTGTTAGTTGATTAGGGGTGTACACAGTCGGATTCGGGCGATTTTTAACAACCCGACCCGACATGTGCGGGTTGACAAAATATCAAATCGAAAACGCATAATTATCTTTTCAAACCAAGCGGTTCGGGTCGGTCGGATTTAATGTTTTAGCGGACGGGCTGGCGGGTTATCAAATTATAGTTATAATTTTTACAACTTAATTTTAGTTATAACTAGTAAGTAAGAAATTAAATATTATACTTGTTGTATATTTAACTAAAAAAAATTGAGTTGGTGAGAAATACACAAATATGGGGTGGTATTAAATAAAATTCATATTATCATGATTTCTGAATGAGTGAAAAACTCTAAAATATTAATAAAATTAATATTTTTTTATAAATTTATCATCAAAATATAAATATACATATAATTTTTTCATTCAAATCAAATAAAAACAAGTGTTCAAACGAGTCAATTTGTTTGCTCAAATAAAAAATAAAGCATGTTACATGAATATGAATAACCCACTCTTATTAGAGAGTATATATGCATATATAGTTTTCAAAATTTAGTGTTAATCTTTAACTATATATACTTATACTTGTAACATTAACTATATATACTTATACTTGTAACATAAATGTTTAGCGGTCGGGTGGCGAGTTAGGCGGGTTATAATTATTAAACCCTCCACCCGACCCGAAAGTGGCGAGTTGCAATATTTTCAACCCGCCACTATTATTTAATAATTTTAAACCGACAGTTTTCCGGTGAATCGGCTCGAGTTGAGTGGTTCGAACGAGTTGGGCTGGTTTATGTACACCCCTATAGCTGATTATTATCACTTCATTGGAAAAGAAAGAGAGAGTTGATGTCCAAATTGATAACTAAACAATGATTTTGAAGATTGACTTGAAAAATATTTAATTTTAGGGATAATTGCATATCATACCAATGTGAAATATGAAATCTGTACATATTCCTCCTATGTTAAAAAAATAGCCTGAAATAACCCTATGATTTTCAAAATCCTGCACGAAACCTCCAACCCTGTTTCAAATACACTGCGCGTGAATGTTACCTTCCGCGGATTTAACACGGATTGGGGGGTTTCGTGCAGGGTTTTGAAAATTATAGTGTTATTTTAAGCTATTTTTTTAATACAAGGGGATGTGTGCAAGTTTCATATTTCAAGGTGTATGATATGCAATTATCTCTTAATTTTATCCAAATAATGATAATAAGAAAAATCTAAACTAAATAGGGCCGTTAAAATCCTTAATTCCACGTATTCCAGTTCAAATTCCAAACAAACTCTGGTACATACATCCGCTTGGCTAACTTGGCCAGTAAGCCAATAAGGGCAAATTCGTAAATCCAAGATACCCAAATTTCAACTCTAGAAGCCATAGATTGTTTTACTCTGCAGCCACTCCCGTTTTTGTTATTTCCAATACTAAATAGGGTTTCGTTTAAATATCAATTTGGTGCTCGATTCAGATTTGCTGTTTCTCACTCTACTCAATTTTTTTTTTTGGGAAGACCAAAACCTTAAGCTCACCACTCTCCTTCTATTCTCTACATACACACTACTTGATTTTAAATATATTTTCACGATCCTTTTTTTTTTTTTGGTTGAAAAAAATGTTTTATTTTTCTGTTTGTTTTGTTTAAGAATTACCGATTGTAAATACCCAGTGCCGATGGCGCTTCCTCTCGGCAAGCTCACGCTCATCGTTGGTGCAGGTAAGTGGCGCTGTTATTTGATGTAATTACAGATTTTTTTTTAATTTTTTTTAAAGAAGTTTATGCTTTTTTGTTTTATGGTTTGTTTGCTAACGTGGGGTTGTGATTTATTCTATTAAACTTTGTGTTAGTTGATGGAGCTTTAATTTATGTCCAATTTTAGGGTTTTAGATAAACCCTAAGTTTGGTTGTGTTCCTTATCAATTTGGTTTGGCTTAACACATAGTTGACCTCCATTAGTTTTGTATGTTTACTGTGCGGACAGTTGGCTAGTTAGTTATATAAATGTAGATGTATATTATTGGTTATGAGGATGTGGGTTGGTTATTACTTAATACCATGGAGAGCTAGTTATGTTTATTGGTTGAAGGTAAAACATGAAAAGGAAAAAGAAGTTAGTTTGAACCCATTTTCCACGATTCCTGTCTTCAAAACGAGGTATTGATGCACAATGGTGATGCTATCTGTTGCTCCGTTATTTTCGTAGATGGACATTGTTAATTCTGTTTGTACATGGTCCTACGAGGATGCTTTCCTGAGAAATGGATATTTCACTATTTGCAGGCCTTGTTGGGTCTGTTCTTGCTGCTAAAGAAGGCCGTGTATCTACCGTGTCTGATTTTTTCTCTGGTGCATTTAAGGTAATTTTGATATTTGCAGTTTGAGTGCCTTGTGACATGCACAGAGTATCTAGATCCTAGAACAACCTAGTGAAAGTTTTCTTACACGTCTGATGAACACAATCTTACTTCATTTCCTTTTTATCAAGTGCAGATTGTTTTTAAGCAACTTAAACAAGATGATTCAACAGTTTCGAGTTCCAAACCAAAAAACGATTCTTTACTGCAACAGGTTGGATTTAATTGCTCACTATAGTTACACTGCTTCATCAGTGTCTTGTGAATTATTCCTATTTTCTTATGTGCCATATGTTTTATGATATTTCATCCTTATCTGTTTAAGTTTCATAGTTGATGCGTCTTTTCATACTCTGTTAGAGTCTGAATACATAGTGCATACGTAGGGTTGAACATATTATATAAATTATATTCCTTGGTTAGTTATTTGATCATGTATAATATTAATTTTTGCTTACCACCATGTACGTTGCATATGGTCACGCCCACACTGAGAAGATATCTCTATTTTGTTCAAAGTTTTCTTGAAAAAGTAATTGTTAAAACTTAATGTACATGATGAAAGATATCTCTATTTCTAGGGACTCTAAGTTGGCTCAAGGCAAGCTTATGGAGTAAACTATGATTAAAGATCTCATTGATACCTTGTGAAACTAAAAGCTTGAAACATTGGTGACACGTCAGTTATTTGAATTAGGTTGTTACTTAGATCGATAACATGTGATACCGCAATTTCTATTTGGTTATTGATGAGAGGATACTCGAAAGAAACCAAATGCTGCAGTTAATAACAAATAATTTCTGATAGGTTCTTCTCTTCCTCTTACACTAGTGTAAAAGTTTGACATCATTGTCACTCATGTCATCGTTACATTATTTGGATTTGAGTTACCAGATTTTTGGCAATTGAGCCAATATTACTGAAACACATGTTTAAATGTTTTATTGAAGAAACTGTTCAATGTTTAAAATTTTACAGGTTAATAGCTTGCGCCAGGAATTGCAACTCTTGGCATCAAATAGATCTGTTACAATTGTTACTGGAGATCGATCAGGTTACTCTTATCAATTTTTAATGTGAATATGATAGAAAATGATTATCAGAATCCAGAACTTCAGTGTTTGTTTGATTCACAAACTGTTGCATGGATGAAATTGATGAACTTGCAGGCTCTGAACTCTGCAATCAATGTGCTATATGTTGAGGCTTTCACAGCCTATATGGCTTGCACTTAGTATTTAATGCTGGCAAGGGCCCGTGTTTTTCTTCTAATATCTTTACGGTTTTCTGCCAGTTGAGTGCATGTAATAGAATCATTGGGTAGATAACAATGTACTGTTGTGCATGAAAGGTCACTGTTTCCTTTTATAGTTTATAATTAGTGCTGTATATTACTTATTCATGATAGAACCAACAAGGCGTATGATTTTATGTCATATGCTGTTAATAGACTGGATTTAATTCTGTTTAAATTAATACTGGGATTGTTAAAAAAAATGGACTAGTATGAGCATTTTGTTGTTTAGATGCTGGATTTACTTTATTAAAGTATGAATCTGATATCCTGGTGTTTTCGTGTTACTGTCTAAAGCCAAAGGGAAGTGTAGATGCCATTGTTCAAGTTGCTATACTGTATAACTGCTTTTTATCTACACACAGGGTTTGATTAGTGTCCCTTGTTTTCCTTCAAATAGTAATCAATGGTACTATCTACTGATGAACTATGTCCTACTTTTTACAGGATCTGGCAAATACGGTGTAGTTGTTATTGTTGTAGTTGTTGGATATGGCTATATTTGGTGGAAGGTAATTTCATATTTCTAGTTGTGATATATTGAAATTCTTCGTAACTTATTTTTATGAATTTCTTGTATGTCTCACCTCTTTTTGATAGATGCACTTGACACTTGCTTTCTGATTAACTGTTTATTCACTTCATATATGGAACATTATTTACTTTTGGATGCGTTAAGAGTCCCTGTTTGACTAACATTGCAAAGAGTCGCCTCCCCTGAAGGTTGGACACGATGACAACTTCCATTCACTAAATAATTTGGTGTTGACTGATAAATTACACTCTAGTGTATGGATCATACTATCCACATTTTTGCAGGATCTAGTCTTAGACTTTTTTTAAAAAATTATTTTTATATGTTTTAAATTTTTTATTTCAAATTGCAATCACGGGGTTCAGACTCTTAAACTCATTTTCGTACTACTTAGCATTACCAGTTAGATAAGATTTTGTGCCATGTAGATTTAGTGGTCATTACTTCTTAGGTTGTCAGATCTGGAAGTAGAAATATTAATTCGGACCCCAATTGTTGGCTTGTCCTTTTTGCTCCTTTTTTTTCCTGGTGGAATAGGTTGTTCTCACACTTCAAGGCACATACCCCATTCTCTTGGCTCATTGATACGATTTATAAATGTTTATCCACTTGCAGGGTTGGAGACTTTCTGATATGATGTTTGCAACCAGGCGTGGCTTGAATGATGCATGTTCATCTGTAGCTAAACAGCTTGAGAATGTTTACTCATCGATCTCGGCAAGTTTTTAATTTGAGTTCCGTCTATTATTCTCATATGTTTCTGGGACAACATGGGCAGTTATATTCGTTTGCAACAAATTTACTCCATGTTTGTGAAGTCATAATGAAAATAGTCCATGGAATTATTTTTATGTTACTTCTAATATTTGTTGATCAATTCCATAATTTACCATTCTTGTTTTAGTCCAGTATCACATAATTGTTAAACATGTATACAACTGTAAGCTTTATGTACTGTCTTATTGTATATACACGGGGAAAGTATTGCAATTGAGGAATTGAGATGAAATGTGTCAAAAAATCCGTTTGCACCTGATACTCTGCTGCATATGACCCTCGTATGTGGTAAATTATGTTCTTTGAATGCATTCAACTGTCAAATCCTGTATGTTGTTTTGCTCTACATTGAATATGCTATTGATAACATCTATATGACATGGGATGCATGTGCAAATATTTTTGGTCTGGAGATTGCAAATGCCTATGATATGCACTATCTTCAGTAGGGGTGTTCATCGGTCGGTTTTTTTCGGTTCGGTTAAAACCGAAACATAAAAAAAAAAAATTTTTTTTTTTTTTTTTTACTTTTGTTTTGGCTATTATTGTTCACTTTTTCTTTGGAATGCATACATTTATATATTTATAATTATGTTTAGCACGTCCAACTAAAATTGACATAATGAAATTTACAAGTGAATCGGTTCGGTTTATTTTTCGGTATAAATAAATAAATAAATTAGATATAAATAAATAATTGAAATTTAATTATGACCAATTTTAATTCATTTTCCTATAAATTGTCACTAGGAAACACATTTTTTTATAATTTTTTATCTATATTATACTATATAAAAAAATAAAATAAAAATATATTTTTTTTTTTTTGCGGTTTTTCGGTTAACCGAACCGAAAAACCGAAATTTGCAAAAAAAAAACCGAAAACCGAACCGAAATTTTCGGTTCGGTTTTCGGTCCGGACCGAAATTTCGGTTCTCGGTCGGTTTGGTCGGTTCGGTTGATTCGTGAACACCCCTAATCTTCAGCATGTCGTTATTAACTCTTTTTAAACCATTCCAGGCCACTAAGAAGCATTTATCCTCAAGAATTGATCGTGTTGATTGTAAAATTGACGAGTGTGCCGATAATACGTCTGCAACAAAAGACGAGGTTAGGCGATATTAGTAGTTGATTAGTGGTTCAAGTTTGGCACCGTGGTTACTCTGGCATATTATTGGTTACTGAGTGAGCAATTTGTGTAGGTTTCTGAACTACGAGGTGATGTCAAACTGATAGGTGCAGATGTCCAATCTGTTCACCATGTAGTGCGATCTCTGGTAATTAAATCTTTCTCACTACTTCAATCTGTCTATGTGAATCTTACTTTGGTTCAGTTACACACACATATACGTGGATGTGGATCAGAACTTAAAGCTTAACTCTTCTCCATGGCGCAGGAAACTAAAATTAGTAGGATAGAAGGAAGACAGGTACTTCTGTGGTAACCTTTGGTATTTTATTGCTAGACCGAATGTATTATTAGCATTGTTCCTTATAGCACTATCTCTCTATTTGTTGTCATCTATGTAGAATGAGACAAACTTTGGTGTGGGGAAATTGGTTTCTTTTGTGAGGAATCTTGAAAGCAGCAGAAGTGTGGAGCAAATTGAGGCAAGCAAGAACATAGATTTACTTCCCATGCTTTTTCACTGTAACTATTGTTATTTTTATTTGTCTAATTACAAGTATGGACTCTGTAGGGAGCTGCATCAAGTTCCTCTAGGCCCGCTCTTGAATTGCCACAAGTGTCTCCATCACGGGTAGAAAATTATTCCTTTGCAATGGAGTTCCCTAAATACCCATGAAATCCTGTTATAAAAATATTCCTTCAGTTAAACATATTCCTTAAGTTTTATTTTTAATGGAGAAAATATTCGTTGTGTGCTCAGTTGTCTAGTTTAATTCTTTGTGCTTCACAGACTGTGTCGTTGCCTGTAAATCCTTCACTCGAGCCGCCATCACCCTCTACTGGTAATGGATCTCAGAAGAAACAGGCTGTATTTGCGCCCTCCAATTCTTCGCGCAATGTTTCTGCATCAGGCCTCAAGGTAGTGAATGTTCTTTATTACTCCTAACCTACAAAATATGTCATGTTTGAGTTTTGTTAGGATATAACAAAAGTCAAAATTATGATATTTTTTCCAAAATTACCCTTTCAGTTAGGCTGTCAATCGGGCCTTATGAGCTGAGCTTATGGTGGCTTAAGCTCAAAATCATTGGGCTTGAATGTTGTAGGCTTACACTTAGACCATAAACTTTGTTATTTGGCCTGGCTGAAACTCGGCTCACACTTTTTACGAGCTTTGGGCTTATTTTGGGCCAACTCATATTATCCATTTATCCTCAAAAAAAAGTATCCAATAAAATACATAATAAGAGACTTCTTTTGAATAATACACTAAATAAAATTCTATGGTAACGAATATGTATAATTCCAAAGTCCTATTAAAGAAGCCATGAAGTCTACGACAATCATTAGGGTCTTTCTCGACATACAAGACATGAAAAAGTTGAAAGTTCTTTGAAAATCTTTCTAAAAGAAATTTTTGTATTTGCATTTCATCCGCTTAGACCCTATAAAAGTTAGCTTAAAAATAACTTAGATATTTGACCACAAAGCACTAAATTAAAGGTTAAAGTTATGATTACGAGTTATTCGGGCTGAGCCTAATGAAGCTCAAGCTCGCCTCACAAATTAATAAATTAATCGGGTTTAATTTGTAAGCTGAAACTCGGCCTTGCTCACATTTAATTAGGCTTGGTTCTGCTCACCTTCAATTAGGTTCGGCTCACATTTGAGCGGGCCAAATAATCGGGCTTCAGGTAGGCCCGGCTCAATTGACTGTCCTACCTTTCAGTAGATAAGTGTATTTTGTATGAAAATTATTGTTGAATTGAGCCCTGCAAAATGCACCATGTGATTTTAGTTTCACTTGTATTTATTGTCTATTATCCTTGCCTACAAAGTGAAAGTGGTATGACACATTCCGACTTTGATAGTAAAGAATGTTATATTATGACAAATCCTTTTTGAGATAAAAGAGTACTTCCTCAACTCCTTTGTTATGATAAGATTGTATTGTGGTATTGTCTAACCTCTTCAAGTGTTCTTTTTTAGGAGCTTCACGGAATATCTGAAGATGTGGGAGTGTCGAGCCTAATTAGCCCTCAGGATTCAAATGGTATTAATGTGTCTGAAGAAACAAACAGTGACAACTCGAGTACTGTTTTTTTCGGGAGAAAATTATCTGGTTTTGGCGCATCTTTTCTCAGGAGAAATCACAGTGCTATGCAGTCTTTTAAGTAGCATTACATCGTAGATTATATGATGACGGGGACCTACATAGGATATAATTTTGTACCTCGAGAAGGAGGGCCTTCTTTGTCGGGGCTACTTGCCCCCCTTCCCAGTCCCTCCTACCAAGGCATTGCCTACTATATCTATGGTTACTGAATTTTGTAGAGTCTATGTTTATGTCGCAGACTTGCTTGCTGGAAATATATATATACAAGTTCTGCTAAAAGTGGGAACTATTTTTTCACCATAGGGGCCGCAGTAGTAGGAAAGTAGTAAGAAACTATGAATAAGAGGAATACTTCATTCTTGTTGTCCTGCAGTTGTTTTTTCATGGGTTAAATATATTGGTACCCGCCATTTGGTTGAGTTGCATGGCTTCAAAGAGGGCATATATATAGTTGGGATCTTACTGTTGTTTTATTTAATTTTACTTTGGTGGTTGAAAACTTGAAATGTATGTTGCTGCTATTATGAAGTACATCGTGCGAATTGGTAAATCTTTTCAAGTATGAAGTATATGTTGGGGAGATCAGGAAAAAGCAAATATTCTTTTCGAGTATATACCACTTGAGCAATTGCAATATCTGTTGTACAAATTGGTAAATCTCGTGTCCTGTATTTCTGTCGGTTTTCCTTTTTAATCATTTCAATTTCTTAATGATGTGATGTAATTCCTTCTAAATACGAATAATAGAGTGAGGGGCTGCAAAATAATTCCCATTCAGCGGCTGATGTATGTCAATATATATATATACCAAAACTGGTATAATCAGAAGTTAAATTCTATGACAACTTATAATTTCTTCAATTCTTGCAAGCGATGATTACTATGAGAAGAGAAGCTGTGGTTTTTACACTGTCAGTTATTTTATCATTAATTCGATTGCTGAATTTATTATGTGATGACAAATTACTTGTGGGCTATGTTTGTTTGTGTTTTCGGGTGGGAAGATGTTTTTCTTGAGAAATTTTTGATGGTAAGAATGGGAAAATTGCAATTTTGGTCCCACAACTTAGCCTATGTGTACTTTTGGTCCCATTATTTTTTACTTTAGTATTATACGTCTCATAACTCCAAAACTTGTGCGTTTTTTGTCCCAAAATACGATTACGTCATGTATTTGTACGGAATTGACATGTGCGGCCCACGTGGGATCAACAAAAAACGTGAGCCGCACATGCCAATTCTACCAAATACATGACGTAATCGTATCTTGGGACCAAAGATGCACATTTTTTGGAATTATGGAACGTATAATGCTAAAGTCAAAAATATTGGGACCAAAAGCACACATGGGCTAAGTCATAGACCAAAATTGCATTTTTTTTTTTGATAAGTAAATTCACTGCATTGACAAAGGGCAAATACCCAATGAAAGATACAACCAACAAAACAAAAACTACAAAGGCAGACATACATCGATTGCAACATTCAACAAATCTATAAAAATCAAATTTAACATTGAGGATCACACCAACTTAAACAGAAAATAAGTAAAGAAAGATAGGAAAACAACCCAACCAAATTCTCAACACAAGGGATGACTGAGCCAGTTTTCCAGAAAAAGCTGGCAACAAATCTATAAAAATCAAATTTAACATTGAGGATCACACCAACTTAAACAGAAAATAAGTAAAGAAAAATAGGAAAACAACCCAACCAGATTCTCAACACAAGGGATGACTGAGCCAGTTTTCCAGAAAAAGCTGGCACCCTCCGACGATGATGCAAGAGAACCCAATCCACTTTCACTTTCAAAAAATTGAAGGAAAGAGGACAACTATCGAACCACAAACCCCAAATGCAAATCTTCTTTTGTTGTTCAACTTCAAAGTTGTGTTTTATGTGAACTAGCCCTTGGGTCTTGTTTTGAGCCACTAACATGTTTTTCTTTTGGGTCAATTCACAAGTTACCCATGTGATATGCCTTATTACAAGATTTGGTGTCTTTTTGGTCAGTAATTGAAGCAATCGTCGCTACCGTCAGTAAAATAAGAGCACCTGGCAACGGTGTGATAACATCTGTATTGTGTCTAAAAAGCCCTTTTTCTTTTCAAAAAGTATTGAAGGAAGAGGTAGAAAATTGACATTATATTTATTGCCCAAAGAATATGGGCTTTTATAGAAAAATCTTAATTGGGCCTTTCCTAAAGTTATCAAAAAAAGAAAAAATAAAAGAAGCCCAAAGCAACAAGCAGCAATATGGAGGGAACCATTTCCCGCCATTTTCTTATCCGCAAAACAAAAAAATACATTTCATTTCATTGCATCCCCCAAACCCCAAGCCAACCCTCTGCCCCTTTCCCTTTTGCAGCTGCTGTTGTTTTAATCTCTTCAGATCCACCGACCAACCAACTGAATTTTAATCTGCAATGGAAATTGTCGGATCTCGTCGGAAGAATTCCTCATTCTCTTCAGCAGACGACGCCGCCGTTGTTTCCACAATCCCCCTCTACCGTTCAGCGCCGGAACTTGAAGTTCGCCTCGACGACTTCGAGCTTTACGCTATTCACCGTCTTCGAGGTTCCTCTCTTTCTCTGTATTTTCCTAAATACGCCATGTTTTTTCCTAAATATATACTTCGAAGTTGTTTCCAAGGAACTTCTAGGACGTTGTGGTTTTAACATTGTACATGTTAGAGGTGTTTTAAGGTTCTTTTGACGAATGGTTTAACTCATATTGAATTCTTAGACATATTGGCGCATATATTTTTGTATTTCTTGTTTTCGTTAGTGTGTGTAATGCTTGTTGGGCTAATTGATGCTGTCATTTTTAGTAACAATTATTCAAAACTGCGGAAAACACATTTTTCTTCAATACTTAATTTTGGTTGCATGGTGCAGTTCTCAAAGGGATTTCCGATGGACTATCCCGTGGGAAGAAACCCAACGAGATGGAAAATTTGGTAAATTAAAGTTTTACCTTCTATCCTTTTCTGAAAATTTTCACATAACAGTGCCAAATGTTTTTCTAATTCAGTTTTGTGATTTGACTTGATGCTTTTTGATACAGACAAAGGAATTATGGAAGGTAAATATGAGAAATTCAGAAGCATCTGAGGTTGCCAACAAGGACATCATTTCCCATTATGTTTTACGCCTTGTCTACTGCAGAGAGTAAGCTATGACATTCAATTCGCCTTCCTTTCATCTGTAGTGTGACATTTGTTGTCTTCCAGAATTGCAAAATTCAATGTTTTCTTCCAAAGTTTGCTTGTAATTAATCTTCACCATATTGTAGGGAGGAACTAAGGAAATGGTTTCTTTCCATGGAGACTACACTCTTTCGCTATCGCTTTCAACTTGAAACTACTGACGCCCAGGTGTGACTTAACTATCTAGACTGATCCCCCATGCTGCCATTGTTATGATTCTGAAAATTATTTGATTTGGAGACTTGTCTTCGTGCATATGGGTCTTTTCTGTAGAGGGCATTATTGAAAGAGTTTGACCTGCCTTACAAAGCTGTAAGCAATGCAGAATATGAGGTAATTGATCTTGCTACTGTGTTTCCAAAATGTCTATCTACGTGCGACATATATGGTGCTTTTGCTACATAATTTTGGCAATATGTCAAGGCCCCTCTATAAGTCATCAAACCACACTACCATATATTTCTGAAGTTGGTCTTTGTGTGATTTTGGTTTCAGAGTGTGAAAGAAAAACTGAACCAAGTAGTACGCTCCATCGGTCAACCTTTATCTAGCGGTACGTTTGTGGTTTTATCTGAGAATATCTAACAAGCAATCAATCATTTAATTCCTTTATTTTCTAAAGCTTTTATTTTTCTATTCATTATTGCAGCTGATACAATATACTACAAGGTAATAACTGCATGTCCTTCCTCTTGATTCTTACCTGTTCAGCAGACAAGCATGCATTGCTTCTATGCTGCTCTCCAGAGTGGCAGTAAAACTCCATTATCAGTAAGATTCTGGGGCAATATAATAAACTATGCACATGTACACATCCGGAATTCTCCAAACTGTTCAAGAAAGAATTATTAGCCTTTTGTAGCGTAGGTGCAAGGAAAACTGCTAAATCACCATAATGACCGTAAAGTTCCATAATCAATAAAGGAGTCTGGAACAGCATAATGCAATGGAAACGTTTTCACAGCCGGACATTCTACAACCATCATATAATATTAACTGTTCTAAGAAAGAATAGTAAGGCCCATGAAAGAAATTCTAAATCCTAGATTTTCCATGACTCAGCTTCATCACATTTGCTCTCGTTGACTTTCATCGTAGTTGGATCATATGTTCCCTTTCTATTAAATGAAGGTGCCATTTGAGCAAGTTCCTGATCTCGTTGCAACTCGCCGAGTTTTTATCTTTAAAGGGTATGCATATGTCGCAATGAATCAGGTATGCTGCCGGATCACTTTCTATACAGATCTGAACCACTGCATCATGTCATGATTGTATTCTGACACTTTCTGCAGGTGGTTTCCCTCCTCATGACGCAATATCGCAGCCATCTTTCAAAAGCACTTGTATTGACAAACAGGTTTTTTTTCAGTTCTTGATCTTGTATGCTTTCATTTTTCCTCATTTAAATGAGTATTGCACTATCTCTGTTTGACAATAACTTAGACCGTGATGGTTCTGGATTTAGAAAAGGAACCATAGGAGTTTCTCTCTTAGTTTTCTAGTTTTAACGTCAAAAGATGCTATACCTATTGATGATTCTGATGGCTGGTCTGTCCTGGTTGGATCGCAGTGTTTTCTTGCAAAATTTTATTGTGAGAGTTTATTAGACATATTTTGCAGTGTAATGTCACAAATCAATGATTTGAGTAAACAGTTACCCTCTTAGATGTGGGTGTTTTAGGAAGATTTTGATTTCATTGGTCTTAGTTCGTACAAACTCAGTGAATCAAACTTTCCCTGTTACTAATTTCTTTGGAAAATGTTCAAAATTTGAAGTCACTTAAGATGTCATTTTAATATTGTTTAGCATCGTACTTTTTTTAAGTTAAGCTCGCTGGAATGCTTAAAGCATAAGACTTTATTCTCTAAAATGACATAACCTGCAATATTTGATATCAGAAAATGGACATCTATGATCCTAGAGCAAGAGAAGGACCGTCTGACTCCTGTAAGTATCAAGAAGTGGTTATCAGTTATCCATCTTCACAATTCCGTAGTATCTGACTTTCTTTCCTTTTTTATACTTAGATTGTTGAAGCTCTGTCCACAAGTTATCTTGGTCCTGACTATAGCCAGGTAACTTGAACCCATCTAATGATCCATTTCCCTGCATTTGATTTTGAAATTTGCTGATTGACTTAGGGAAGTGCAATTGCAGCCAAGAGAATATGGAGAAATATCACTTAAGGACATTGATCAAGTTGCCAAAAGTTCCTTTCCTCTCTGCATGCGTCATTTATTTGAAAAGGTAATAAGTTGGCTGTGAAATTAAATTTTGTTGCCTTCTTCCCAAATGAGGTTTTACAACATTTGTCAATCCTTGTAACTTCTGTGTGCAGCTTAGGGAGGATCATCACTTGAAGCATGGAGGTCGGATGCAACTGGGTCTCTTTCTGAAGGTGGTGTACTTATAAATTAACATGTATTAGTAATTTAGTATTCTACATGCCACGATACTTCTGATACTTCGGGGCTTAGTTTTGATGTTTGAGTATCCATGCAGCTCATTTAGCTAGAAATTGTTGTGTTGAAATAATTTATTCTAGACGAAACTTCTGCACTTTTTAGATAAAGAAAGTTAGAAAGTGTCTGCTTAAGATGCCATGAACTGGAAATTGTGTAAATAGAGAGGATGATCATCGTTTTCGAAGTCAAAGATGGCCGTTTAGAAAAAGTAGGATTAATTTACTTTATACACACTTTTAGAATCATGCTAGTTAATGAATGCATCTATATCGTTCGTTGTGTTAGCTATCTGAACATTCTTATTCAACATGATGAATGCTTTTACTCATCTTGCAATTTGATGGATTGTATATGTTGAAGCTTTCTTATAAACTAGAAATATCATCTTACCATATCTATATTTTGAAGGAATTTCTTTATATGGCACTGATGTTTTGTGCAACTGTATTATCAGGGTGTTGGGCTCAAGTTGGATGATGCGCTTGCATTCTGGAAAGCAGAATTCTCCAGAAAGGTTACTGTAGTGCTACTACTTTTTATTTTTAGTTATGTTCCTTTAGTATCAGGGACAAAAGAGTGTATGGATAGTATTTGACAATGCCATCCCACACCATCAACTGAATTCATTATTAAAATGAATTGCAATATTACATTAAAGTTGGAAAAGCTTATCCTCAATTTTCAGTCTCTAAAAATATTTTTCATACAGCTCGTATTCATTCTTGAGTACCACTCCTGCCGTCTTTATATTCTTATTTCTGTATGATGGTTCCTGTAATGAGAGAGACCCTGTTGATTGAATTACGTTGTCTGCACTGTGAACAGACTAACTACCAATTTATAGTAAATGCTACTATAAACGTAAAGGTGGACCTGCTTTATATTTGTATTTAAATTAAATTGGACAGCATAGGAGCAAAAACTACTCATGATGTTCCATTTTGCCATGACACATAGCTTTCCAATCTGAAGTATATTGTGTATCCTGTTACTTTTGTAGGTTGGTGCTGAAAGATTTGACAAGGAATACGCATATGGCATACGCCACAATTATGGAAAAGAAGGGAAGAGGACGGTAATTCTTCTCGTCCACTAGCTTATAATTCTTTTCTACACAAGGCATTCTGTTATCGACACCTTTTTTTATCGTCACCTTTTTTAACAGTCGAATTTTGTTTGACTTATTTGATCAAACTTAGGACTTTCTGAAGCCACTTTTTTATCTTAATACATATAAGTTTTTAACTGATGCAAATTTTGCAGTGATGGTATTTATTGTGACTTCTAATATGGATAATTTCTTTACAAGTAAATAAGGCTATAAGATGTTTCTCTGGGAATATACACTCGATTTGAATTAGAGGATGGATATTTTTTCATGTTTTCAAGAGTGAAGCTATAGAAGTAAAATTATCAGAAGCTAGGTTTCGGACTCCTCTGCGGACTTCTCTTTCCTTGCTGAAAGAGAAAATAGAAAGATGAATAGCTTTGCACTCATAACTCCCCCTCACAGATGCTTTAATTATTAGTTATCATTCTCAAGAATCATCATTAGTTTCAAAAACTTCTAGATACATTCAATGTTAAACAGTGAAGAAAATTTAGTATATATGTACATTGTGATGTTCCATTACCTTTTCCCCTTCCTCATTGTATCTGTAGAAGAGTTACCGCATTGGATAATGTTGATGCCTTTTTCAGAATTTACTTGTTCTCATTGTGTTTGCCACTGAAGTTGGTTATATGCATTGTGACTATTCATCAATGTGCAGGATTACACACCTTATTCATGTCAAAAGATAATATCTTCCACACCAGGTGTTGGAGATCATCATGGGTGTCCCTACCGTCATTTCAGGTCAAACTTCTTGATATGGTGCATACCATCTTGTGTATTCTGAAAACAGAACTGAAACTTGTTATTTCAACATACAAATGCACATTGTACCATCTCAATTTAGTTGAGCAATTTTCTTTTGCAAAGTAGTTAAAATCTTCCAATGTCTTTAGACAGATTTTCTTGTCAGAGAACTTCTGAAAGAGTCATCAAGACATTTCACGGATATTAGTTTTTCTTTTAACTGTCTTTAAATTCGTTTGATGATCAACGAAGGTAGATGCTTCATTTTATGGGGGGAAAAAGGGGATGGAGGCAAGTCTCAGTTAATAGACATGGACTCTTAAAAGCATTGGGTTATTTTGTTAGCTTATAATTTGGGTTTTCCTTAAGCGACCATGAACTTTAATCATCTGATCTTGCAACATTCCTGAAAATATCTGACATTTCATTTGAAACTTGGCTGTTTTTTTTTTTTTATCGGTTTCCATGTTATTGAGTCTTGGTTTATAGTATAATAAGAAAATTTGTAAAGAAAATGCATAATTGTTTTAAATAGAATTATCTCATGACTAAATTAAATATGAAATAAGCTTTTAAAATATCAAGATATTCTATATCAGTTTGAATAAGCCCAGTGCTGTTATCTAACAACTAAAACATGACCTTGTCGTGCTTGATTAATTTTGTAAATGTATAGCTGCCTTTTCTTTTGATTTCTATTTCCCTGATAATCCGATCTGTCAAACTCACTTATATTGCTCAAGCAGTGAGGAGAATCTGAGAGCAGCCCTTGATAAGATGGGAGTAGGCAACCGTGCAGTTCAGGATGTCATGGATAAAGTGCGAAATAGACATTATCAGGTTATTAAGCACTGTCAATTTCCCCCCTGATGTTCCCATTTTCTTTTTATCTAATCTGTTTTAGCAAGTTATGACTTTGAATTTTGGTTATGCAGTTGGCATGTACCTTGACATTTGAAGCTATTCATGGGGCATCATGTGATGCGGGAATTAATCATCCAAACCAGTACTACAATGACAGCAAAAACATTTTGGAATCCAGGGTACTGCTAGTATGTAAATTATAAATTGAATAATGCGTAGAATCTCTGAACAATGTAGTCTATTGCTTAATATGTAAATTAAGACTTCGATAACTAGGTTAAACTTAAATATGTGTAGTTAATGACCATTCATGCATACTACAATGTGACAGAAAAGATCAGAAAAAGCAGATTAAGTAGTATTATTTGTTTATCATAGACTTGCAATCGGAAAATGTCAAACTTTTATTGAATTAATCTCATAATTTATAAAATTAATTCTTTATGTAGTGACAATTGAAGTGTTGTTGAATTTTTTTGTTTTTATGTGGCTGAAGATTTAGATTTAGTAGGATATCATTTTTATTTTGAAAACATTAAGGATATTTCAACTGAAGATGTAAGAAATATGTTTGAGGCAGATTTCAAATGATGAAGTTAAATATTTTAACACTAAAATACACAAGTCACTTTTCATGTTCTATATAATATTATAGATGAAATTTTATTGTATGGTTTGTTGTTTAATGTTTTTCTGGCTTCATGTCATTATAGTTGTAAGCATCACATATTCTGACCGCTTTTTCATGCAAGGTAAGAATATCGTTGATGGCTAATAATGTAAACTATGATATGTTGACATGCATGAGTCAAATCAATTCTCTGCAATTCTTTACTCGTGGAACAAGTTGTGTTATTGTGCAGAAGATTTTTAGTACATACTAATATGGATTTGCCATGACTTGATCCAGTTTCTAGCGAGCAGAAAGTACATCTAAGTTTAAATTTATCTAAATAATGCGATACTGCTCATGCGAAACCATATTATTCTGCGAGTTTGGCAGTAAAGTAAGGTCCAAATGACCGGGCATTACTATGATTGTTTTCGCTAATATCAATTTTAGGGTGCTAGTTCTGTTGGTAGAATCAATTTGTGGCCCAAAGGTGTGACTGAATCTAGTTATTTGACATGGTATACAAATTTTACTCATCTAAGTGATGTTTTGCAGAACAATTCCAAAGGCACTTAGATCGCAAGTCCTTTATCGTAGAAAGACTCCCTTGCTGTTGCCACATACTTTTGTAAGTGTTCTAACCCCCAAATTTATCAACTTTAGCCCAGTTGCTTCTGTCTCCTTTCAATTGCTTTATTGTTGACTCATTAACCTTTAACAGAATATAGTAGTCAATCTGACCCCGTTCACTTTATTTGACAAGGTTGAGGCCGGATAAATTAGTTGATGAACGGGAAAGGTTCTGCTGATTATGTGGTCTGACTCAAATCTTGTATGATAAAAAAAGGTTTATAGTCTTTTCACACACTAAATCAACCATAGCTACAACCTTGATATGAAAATGTTGGCTTGGATTCCGTATCCAATTTTATTTAGTTTCATACCAGGCCATCTCATTATAATGAGCCTTTTAACTTAAAACGAGTATTGGAGTAGTTTAGGTATAATCTTATATGAGAACTCATGAAACAAAGTGAAGATGGGCTTAGTGGTTAGATTGTATGAACATTATTGGAGTATATGGTTGCAGACAATGGCTACAACCTTGAAAGAATATGAAAGTTTTTCTGTGAAAGATTATTGGCGGAAGACCTCAAATTTGATGTATGCATAATGTGTTGTATATTGCTTTCATCTCCAGGTCAGAGCCACTCGCATGGTGGATACCTTAATGTATGCTGAAGTCTAATTTAATCACATTGTATGCCGCCAACAAAAGAACACGAGGATTTGACAGAAAAGGATTCGTCATATATGGTAAAGCCAATATTAGCGGTTATGCGTCTAATTAACAATATGTTTATCATTTTATCAGTGGATTTGAGTTTACTGTAAATATTACATTTCTTTGCTAGCATTGGCAAGCATATTTTCTGCTCTACTACATGATCTCATTGCCCTTGCGATTCTCTGTTCATTTCTACGACCCCATTCCACGCATCTTTGTTCATAAACAATGGCGCTCAACTCAAGATTTTAGATTAAAAATAAAATGAGATGTTATCCCAGCATCTAAATCCAACTTATTACTTCTTATAAGGTTCCGAATAGCAATTTAACTAAGGGTTTGATGGAATAAGAGACTAGCATTTTCTACAATATTTATGTTTTTAGCCAAATATTTTATCGTATGAGCGGAACTTAGGCTGTCGATTGTTGCCTCACTGATTTGTGATGGTGGTCATGGGGTGCGGTGGAGAGGGGAATGGGAGACTAAAATAGGCTACGGCCATAGTAATCTTTATTTTAGTTCGAATGCCAAGGTTAAAATGATCTACATTTCCAGTTCAAATTGTCCAATTATGACATTATTGCATGCATATCTATTTTGGTTGTATTAACAAGAAGAAACTACGTTATTGGACATAGTGTTTCTAGGACATGGTTATATACTTGTATATATAAATAAAAAAATTATAAATTTATATCTTCCAAATTTTCATAAATTGCAAATACCCCTAGAACTTTGTAAGAGGCTTACATGCAATGTAAGTTGAAAGATCATTATCATTTATAAAGTTGGTCAAAAAATTCCGTTTACAGAAGAACAATTTGAAAATATCATCCCAATTTTTTGATGTCCTTAGTTAGGAACCCTAACAATGATCAATGCAAGAGGGTACCTTCAAACACAACATTCTTCAAAGAGAACGACAGTACTTATGCAAACATCTTCATTCTTGGATATGATTACACGAACCTCACTCACCTATTAGGTTATTACAATAAACTCACTGAAATTTGGTAAATTATCACGACACTCAAAGCCTGACAACCATTTTCAGCCGTAATATGTAAATTGTCCATTTTGTCCCTCTAAGAAATTGCCAAGAAAGGGAAAATTGTGTCTGGATCAAACGACACATCAGGGGACACATAGTAATTATTCAATAAGGGGGTATCCATGTAATTATTCATATATACGATAAATATATTCGCACACATAAATTAACCAAATACACACACACAAGCACAACCACAACCACACACATGTATACAAAAACATACACTTGTTATCACACAGAAAAAGAAACACACAGAGAGAATATACACACGCATAATACACAATTTGAATGGAGAGGCTGCGCTGCAGGACGTGGTGGGCAAACTGGGGTGTGGGGGAGAGTAGACTGGAGTGCCCGGGGGGGGCGGCAAACTGGGGGTATCTTTAGAAAAATCAAGTAAAATATTAAAAAGAAAGGAGAATAATTAATCTAATATAATTATATTATATTTGCATCTCCTCACTAATCAGAAATAGCAAATTCTTTCTGAGGATATTTTCGATAGTTAAAATAGTTAACTATTTGGTCCTGTATTGATCAGGGGTAAAATCGCGTTATTTGCATAATTTTTTGAATGACATCAATAATTTTTTGTTTGAAAAAACTGAGATGGTTACCGTGTAATCTGATTTTACTTACAAGAAGAGTTTGGTAATTTTTCGAACCTCGCATATTTAGGGTCGCTTGTAGGGGTTTTCGTGCAAATTTATCTTTTCTTTTTGTATGTGTGTGTAATTACACCTTAACAAAGCGTGTAAATATAATATGAAAATAGCAAAAAAGAATAATAAATTGGATGTTCTTTATCACAAAGGAAATGATCCATTTAATAGAACTACCAAGGAAATTACCCAAAAAAAAAAAAACTGACTTTTCTCTTCTGGATCTTAGAGGGAATGTATGACTCATGATTAAAAACTATTGATCCGAATTTATTGGGTCAGAGTATTGTCTAGAATTTAAAAAAAAGGGTGCCCCTAATTTCAACATCGCTACTATTCTCTATTTATGGTGAACTCGGGATAGTTGAAGCACACTTGGTTTTTTTTTTTTTTTTTTAAATTATTGTAACTAGGAGATTAAAAGTGACGATTAATCCCCCCACCCCACCAACATATAGTTAAACCCTGCATTCCTCATCTCTACTAAAAAAATTCTTTTAACTCTCCGCTTCCTATAAAAATATGAAAAATGCTATATACCACCCAATTTTCACTTCTTATGTAGCTTCCTAGTCATTTTCCAACTCAACCTTTAATTTATTTATTTTTTTTGATCTTTCTATTCTTCTTGATTTATTTCCAAAATTTCTTTCTTCCCCCTTATTCACGTCTTTGACCATCAAATCGGATTTCTTGCTAATTAAACTAAAACTCTTGAATTCTCTCTCTTCTCTCATCGCTATGCTGCTCTCCATCAAAGTTTCCATCTCAACAACGAAATAGGAAAAATGATGGATTCAATTTAGCCTATTCCATTAATCTCATCTTCAAATTTCAGTAAAGTAAATCTCAAATGATACATGATGATGTGGGTCGAAATAGGTTTTTGAGCCAAACTAATAATTCAACACTTTATGGGCCTAAGCCCAATGGCGTCATGGGCTCGGGTTCTTCTAGAAGACTTTACATTCAGATCGGTCCAGCTGGAGGTTCGGTCAGTCATGACCTGCACAGGTGGAGTACTCTATATAAGGTAAAAGCCTGCAGCAAGATCCGACAAGAATCAATCAAGTGATATACTTACCATACATGAACCTGCGAAGGTCAAGTCGACAGATTCACCAATTATACCAAAGAAGATATAGCTCAAAGATGGAAAAATCATGATTTATTCTACTTTCCAATGTGTATTTAAGATAGTTGACTTACCTTTTTTACCTACCCCAGTACAAACTTGTATTTATATCAACTCCAAACACTAATGAAGGGATCGACTCTTTTGCCCCGTAGATGTAGGTCATATTTTGGCCGAACCACGTATATCTTATGTCATTTTTAACTATCATTTCTGTGCTTTATACTATATTTTTATATCATATATCGCATATTATCATTGGTGTGCTTCCCACACACATCACATGAGTTTTTCAACATAATTGAATTTAGCCGTGTTTCTTGGAAGCTCTGCACTAAATTTCTTCCAGAATTGCCATTGAAAAGGAATGATAATGAGGACACTCTTGTTTTTTGTCTACTGCATGTACAATGCTTAATGACAAATATGGATTTTTTTTTAAAAAAATTTTGTGTGCAATAACTCCGTCAATGTGTATGGATAAATTGACAAGACTAATTAAATTATGACAAGATGCATATATTATCTCTATCTCAATGTTTTTTGCTGCGGCATTGATGCAACTTCCTAATTTCCCATTTCCAAAGTTTACTGACCGACGAATATTCTAATAAACTCTCAATGATATAATTTTAGTAGAATGAGTTAGCTAAATGGAAGAACAATAATTGTGCTGACAAAACCCAAAACTCCCCCCCCCCCCCCCCCCCTCTCTCTCACACAAGAATTGTTGGATAAAATGGTACAAATTGTGGTTGAGTACGAAATTCGAACGCCGTTAGTATCCGGGATACTTAAGATTGTTGGATAATCTTAATCTACGTTCCGAGTAGATGAGTTTAGCATTTCGAATTTCTCTAATCGGAACGAATGAGAAATTAAGTGCTAAATTGAAGGGTTTGAATTTGTGTATCCCATATTTTGATATAATTTTATTTTAAATGTCATGCATATATCATGAATGACACAACACATTTTAATGGAAAATATGTCATGAATACATCATGAATGACATATGAGCACTTCAAGGTGGTGGAGCATCTTGGATGGCTAAGATTTGATCTTAGAAATGGATGGTGTGGATTGATTCTTATGGAAATGGATTTTGCCTATAAATAGCAACCATTCCAACCATTTTGAAACACACCAACTCAAAACACAACATATTTCTCTCTAAGTGTTCTTGAGTTTTATAAAACCATCTTCATCTTTTTCTTGAGATTTCAACAGTAAATTAAGTTCGTAGTTTTCTGAAATTGAAGTGGTTTAATCTTCAGAAAAAGAATATCGTTGTATCTTGGGACACTTGTTGCAAGAACTCGTACCACCAAGGCGGGGCAATTTAGTGTTAAGGATAGAGAGTTCTCTCTCGCCTCGATATAATCTTTCGTTGTTATTATCAATTTGATACGTTTGTGAAGTTTTGAAACAACAAACTTAACACTAAATTTTCTTGTTGTTGTTCAAAAGTTATCACTTATTCAAATGGAAAATATGGGAAATGTTGATGGTGCTACTCTTGATTTCGGTCTTGGACCAGGTGCTATTCATGGTCTCGGTATTATCAATGGCTCCGGTGGAGGTTCTGGTTTTAGTTCCGGTTCAGGGCTGGGTCCTGGTTCCGATTTTGGCATTGGCTCTGGTGGGGGTGCCGGGCTAGGTTCTGGTTCAGGGTTGGGCCCTGGTTCCGGTTCTGGCTCTGCTCCGGTCCCTCCATTTGTTTCAATGGCTAATCCTGTTATACCGGTTCAGGCTGAAAAATCGGAGAAGTTCAGCGGGGCTGACTTCAAGAGGTGGCAACAAAAGATGTTGTTTTACCTCACGACTTTGAACCAAGCAAGGTACTTAAGGGGAAATGCTCCTTATGTCCCGGTTGAGTCAACTGATAGTGATCTAAAGAAGGCATATGATTCCTGGATACATGGTGATTTCCTTTGCAGAAATTACCTACTCAATGGATTGAATGATTCGCTTTACAGCGTATATTCTGAAGTAAAAACTGCCAAAGACCTCTGGGAGGCACTGGACAAGAAGTATAGAACTGAGGACGCTGGACTAAAGAAGTTCGTGGTCGCGAAGTTCTTAGACTTCAAAATGGTAGACTCTAAGTCTGTGACAAGCCAAGTTCAAGAGTTTCAAATTATATTACATGAAATTCATGCTGAGAACATGGCTCTGAGTGAGTCCTTCCAAGTAGCTTCTATCATTGAGAAGTTACCGCCTTCTTGGAAGGATTTCAAGAATTACTTGAAGCACAAACGAAAGGAGATGAGTCTAGAAGACTTGGTTGTCCGACTCAGAATTGAGGAAGACAATCGGGGATCAAACAAGAAGCTCCTTGTGTAGGCAATGGCAAACATTGCTGAAGTTCCGGAGAGTTCTGACCGGAAGAGAAAATTCCAAGGAAAATTCCAAGGAAATTCCCAGAAAAAGAAGGCTGCCGGGAAAGGAAAGTCAAGGGCGGGAGACCGCTGTCACAACTGTGACAAACCTGGTCATTGGGCCAGAGATTGTAGAGAGCCCAAGAAAAACAAGTTTCATGGGCAAGGTTCTGGCCATAACCAGAACAAAGGCAAGAACCGGGTGCAAAATGAAGTGCACCTAGCTGTTGATGATGTCCAGGGTATCAACAAGATGATCGATGACCTGTCGGACAAACAGGTGCCGATCGATCTAACAGATCTTGATCTCACTGTCGTCGTGTTCGAAGCCAACTTGGTGGACAACCCGAGGGAGTGGTTTGTTGATACTGGAGCTACTCGCCATATCTGTTCAGATAGGGCTGCCTTCTCGTCCTATACCCCAACTGAAGGACGAAGACTGTTTATGGGCAACTCAGCCACATCTCCAGTGGTTGGAATGGGGAAAGTTGTGCTGAAGATGACTTCAGGCAAAGAACTGACATTGACTGAAGTTCTGCATGTTCTGGAGATTCGCAAGAATTTGGTATCCGGTTCAGCTTTGGTCAAGAATGGGTTCAAGATAGTCTTCGAGGCTGATAGATTTTCTTTAACAAAGAGAGGATTTTATGTTGGAAAAGGTTACCTTGAGCAGGGCCTTTTCAAGATGAATGTAATGAATGTAATCCGCTCTGTTGTAATTGAAAATGAAAGCAATAAAAGTATTGAGAATTCTGTTTATTTGCTTGAGTATTCTAATTTGTGGCATGTCAGACTAGGACATGTAAATTATAATACTATTCGAAGATTGGTCAACTTGAACTTATTACCAACTTTTAAAGTTGAAAATGAACATAAATGTGGAATTTGTGTTGAGGCAAAACTAGTCAAACAACCGTTTCCTTCAGTGGAAAGAAACACCGCACCACTAGAACTTATTCACAGTGACATCTGTGATTTGAAGTTTGTGCAAACTAGAGGTGGGAAAAAGTATTTCATTACATTCATAGATGATTGCACAAAGTATTGTTATGTGTATTTACTAAGAAGTAAAGATGAAGCTCTAGGAGCGTTTACACATTACAAAACGGAAGTTGAAAATCAACTTGGAAAAAGGATAAAGGCTATCCGTAGTGATAGAGGTGGCGAATACAGAGCACCGTTTGATGAATTTTGTGCAAATTCAGGCATTATACATCAAACAACGGCCCCATATTCACCACAATCAAACGGAATAGCGGAGCGCAAGAATCGTACTCTTAAGGAGATGATGAATGCGTTGCTGATTAATTCAGGTTTACCTGAGAATTTGTGGGGGGAGGCGATCCTCTCCGCCAATTATATCCTTAACAAGATTCCCCACAAAAGTAGGAGTGAGACTCCGTACGAACTTTGGAAAGGTCAAAAGCCTTCTTACAAGTACCTCAAAGTGTGGGGGTGTTTGGCTAAGGTAGAAATACCCAAACCCAAACAAGTTAAGATAGGGCCTAAAACTATTGATTGCATATTCATAGGTTATGCACTTAATAGTAGCGCCTATCGATTTTTGGTACATAAATCAGAAATATCTGAGATTCATGAAGGTACTATCATGGAATCTAGAAATGCTTCATTTTTCGAGGATATCTTTCCAAGTAAGGAAAGAAATGAACAAGTTCCTCTCAAAAGAACATTTGATGAGTCTACGAGTAGTTCTAATCCCGGGGATGAAGAACCACGTCGTAGCAAAAGGGCAAGAGTTCCAAAATCATTTGGTCCCGATTATGTATCTTATACATTAGAAGGGGAGCCAAGGACGATTAAGGAAGCTATGTCCAGTCCAGATGCTCAACTCTGGAAAGAGGCTATCAATAGTGAAATCGAGTCTATTTTGCACAACCATACCTGGGAGTTGGTTGATCTTCCAAAGGGAAGTAAGCCTTTAGGCTGTAAATGGATTCTGAAAAGAAAGTATAAGGCTGATGGAACTATTGATAAGTATAAGGCCCGTTTGGTATCAAAGGATACCGACAAACAGAAGGTCTTGATTTCTTCGATACTTATTCTCCGGTAACGAGAATAACATCCATAAGATTATTCATCGCTATTGCTGCGCTGCATAACCTTGAGATACATCAAATGGATGTTAAGACTGCGTTTCTGAACGGAGAATTAGAAGAAGAAATATACATGGAACAACCCGAGGGGTATGTTGCTCCTGGAAAGGAGAAGAAAGTGTGTAAACTTGTAAAGTCGCTATACGGACTTAAACAAGCGCCAAAGCAGTGGCATGAAAAATTTGATAGCACAATGTTATCAAATGGTTTCAAGATCAACGAGTGTGATAAGTGCGTGTATGTTAGACAAACACATAACGCATACGTCATAGTGTGTCTATATGTAGATGACATGTTGATAATGGGTAGTAATCATGAAATTATCATGAATACTAAAGGAATGTTAAAGAAGAACTTTGACATGAAGGATATGGGACTTGCAGACGTCATCTTAGGGATTAAAATCTTGAGGACTTCTGAAGGACTAGTCTTATCACAATCTCATTACGTTGAGACGGTTTTGGAAAAGTTCCTTCCGAGTGATAGTGCACCAGTTAAGACGCCAGTGCACTTGAGCGTTCATTTACGCAAGAACCATGGCGAACCCGTATCACAGTTAGAATATGCTAGGGTCATTGGGAGTCTGATGTATATCATGAACTGTACTCGCCCTGATCTAGCTTATTCTATGAGCAAGTTGAGTAGGTTCACAAGTAATCCAAGTGAAGAGCATTGGAATGCTTTAACTAGAGTTCTTAAGTATTTAAAGTATACTAAAGAATATGGATTACACTACTCAAGATATCCAGCTGTAATAGAGGGATACAGCGATGCTAATTGGATATCAGACACGAACGACTCTAAGTCCACAAGTGGATATGTATTTACCGTTGGTGGAGGAGCAGTGTCGTGGAAATCTTCTAAGCAAACTTGCATAGCCCGTTCCACGATGGAATCAGAATTCATAGCTTTAGATAAAGCTGGTGAAGAAGCTGAGTGACTAAGAAATTTCTTAGAAGATCCCTGTTGGGAAAAACCTGTGCCTCCGATTTTGATTCATTGCGACTGTATGTCGGCAATTGGGAGGGCTCAGAGTAGTATGTATAATGGTAAGTCTAGACATATTCTTCGTAGGCATAATACCATTAAGCAGTTGATCTCTAACGGGATTATTTCCATTGATTATGTGAAATCAAAGGAGAATATTGCAGATCCTTTGACGAAAGGATTGCCTAGAGATCAAATATACTGCCTATCAAGAGGAATGGGATTAAAGTCTACAATTTAAGAATAGACACAGCGGAAACCCAACTATGTTGACTGGAGATCCCAAGATCATGGTTCAATGGGAAAACTAAGTTGTGAACATTCATTGAGGCACTTAAGAGTTAATTAATAAACTCTAAACCCATTGCCTAGGATAAAGAAGTGCAACCTGCAAGTTGTAGCAAAAGGTTAAGCCGGGCTTTTAATGATTCCTATACTATCTAAATGAAGTGGAGTATGGCAGGATACTCTTAATTAGGAAGTCACCTATGTAAGTGTGAGGTGTAGGCCGCCTCAACATTGAGTAAAATGTAAACACTTCTGAAACCAAGAGGGGGTGCCACGGCCAAAATGGACCCAACCGTGAGAACTGAAAAACTGCTGAAAGTTTATTATGTGAATATTGTTGTCTAGATTTACACGAACGGCTGACCAATTCAAGACATCAAGTTCATTGGAGAGCCTAGTAAATCCGATGATATTTCACTAGGAAAGGTTCAAAGCCAAAAGCTACCTCTTTTGATGTGATAAACTTTCAATCGAAATCTCAAGAGCATGCATTGCATTAATTTCATTCGTGTGGGGGATTGTTGGATAAAATGGTACAAATTGTGGTTGAGTACGAAATTCGAACGCCGTTAGTATCCGGGATACTTAAGATTATTGGATAATCTTAATCTACGTTCCGAGTAGATGAGTTTAGCATTTCGAATTTCTCTAATCGGAACGAATGAGAAATTAAGTGCTAAATTGAAGGGTTTGAATTTGTGTATCCCATATTTTGATATAATTTTATTTAATATATCATGCATATATCATGAATGACACAACACATTTTAATGGAAAATATGTCATGAATACATCATGAATGACATATGAGCACTTCAAGGTGGTGGAGCATCTTGGATGGCTAAGATTTGATCTTAGAAATGGATGGTGTGGATTGATTCTTATGGAAATGGATTTTGCCTATAAATAGCAACCATTCCAACCATTTTGAAACACACCAACTCAAAACACAACATATTTCTCTCTAAGTGTTCTTGAGTTTTATAAAACCATCTTCATCTTTTTCTTGAGATTTCAACAGTAAATTAAGTTCGTAGTTTTCTGAAATTGAAGTGGTTTAATCTTCAGAAAAAGAATATCGTTGTATCTTGGGACACTTGTTGCAAGAACTCGTACCACCAAGGCGGGGCAATTTAGTGTTAAGGATAGAGAGTTCTCTCTCGCCTCGATATAATCTTTCGTTGTTATTATCAATTTGATACGTTTGTGAAGTTTTGAAACAACAAGAATTGATGTATTCTCCTTTTGAATCATTTACTTTGGGACTGCAAAATAATAATAGGACAGAAGATGATGAAAAATGAAACTTTTACAGACGTTGCAACAGTGAAAATAATAATAATAATAATATATAAAAAAATTGATCTTCATTCTTCATCGACAACATGAAAGGAAGAGTTTGAGTTTAGGAAGAAATTCAATTTGGTGGATCAGAGGCGTGGATAAGGAAAGAAAATAAGAGAAATTTTAGGAATAAAATCAAGAAGAATAGAAGGATAAAAAAAGAAAAAGAAAAAGAGTAATTAAATGTTGAGTTGGAAAATGACTAGGATAACACATAGGAAGTGAAAAAAAAGTGACCTAAAATGGGTGGTATATACCTCAACAAAGCAAGCTAATTACACAATATCATTATTTTATATTTTACAATATATTTTTTCAAACATAAAAACAAAAATCAACCACACCATTGTTAGCACTATCACAGGCATCGCGACACCACGACTGCTAGTACTGCCAACTAAGCCATCACCGTCACCGTTGCTTCCATCACCACTGGCACTGCCATCATCGCCCTACCAACACCGGCACTACTGTCGTCGTGACTACCGCCACTGTCCTTGCCCGTCATCGTCTTCAACCACCACCACCGCTGTCGTCACCACTACCGTTGTCACCGCCACCACCGGCACCGCACCACAACCACCACTGTCACTATCATCGTCACCAGTAGCACCCCACCACAACCACCACTGTAACCATCATCGTCACCACAGGCACCCCACCACAACCACCACTGTAACCATCATTGTCACCACCGGCACCCCACCACAACCACTACTGTCACCATCATCGTCACCACGACCCACCATCACACAAGCCACAAACATTGTCGTTGTTATTACCGTCGAGAACATGCACCACTACCGCTACCATCATTTTCGGCCACCACCACTGTCACCACCACCATTGGCGCACACTACTGCCTCCAAAATTACAATTTTCTTTCAGCCTGAGTTAACAGAATATCCACAGAAATTTCGGCCAAAACTCAGAATTTTCTCCACTTTTCATCGAAACCTGAATTTTCCCCAAACTTAAAATAATATTAAATTATTTTGGAAAATATCCATCCAAATTTTAACCGAACCCTGAAATCCTCGAAAATTCACATAAATCCAATTTTAAAATTTGATATAATGTTATTTATATTTGATATAAATATTTTGTATCTAATCTAAAAATTAATTTGAAATATTCCTATTTTTCTTTGGAAGCACACTTATCAAGTATGAAAGCAGAGGTAAAAGATAAATTAATGATAGCGATTTTCGTCCTCCTTAATTCTAGATGATTTTAAATGACATTTTATCTAAATGATATGTGTTTTGCTTTAATAATTTCCAAAAAGATTATAAAATTACTTTACTACTAAATTTGACTTAATTAATATTTCTACAATAGATTTTAATCACATCAATCAACAACCCACTATATATACATCATATAACATCATTATACTAAAGATATCTTAGGTTCAATTTGCAATTTTCAATTATTTCTATAATTTCATTAGATTTGAAATCTAAATTATGAATATTACCGAAATTTCCATAAGAATCAATGTAAATTTATTGGTCAGATTTTATATCGATACGACTTTTAATACATTACTTGTATTTTTAATCAAGAGCTTGATAGTAATTTCATAAAAGTTGAAAATATTTTTCAATGATGGTAGGAAACCAGATGTCATATCAAAAATCTGAGGAATATATGCATTTGAATTAAAATAATATGTAGGAGCAATAGTGCATTGTACACTTGGGTGTCATTTTGTGGGCATGTACTAATGACGCGATGGTTGTGGCTTATATTCATTCAAAGTTCATATCTGCATGCTCAACAACTACCGACAATTTTTTTTTGAACAGATCTACCGACAATTTCTAACCAATGCAAAAAATATATATTAGAATATGTAACAATTATTTATTTTTTCGCCCCCACCCACAAAAAAAAAGGGAAAAAAAATAAAACACTTATTGTTCTTTTTGGAACAATGAAAACACTTATAAAAACAAAAGACTTTTTTCTTTTGAACAATGAAAACACTTATTGTTTTTATTAAAGAAAAAGAGTTTGACAGTTTGAAGGAGTTGCATTCTGGCATAATCAGGTTGGGTTTGCTCAAAGTTTGACTTTTTTAACGAAATCTTTAAGGTTGAAGTACTACAAAAAAAAAAAAAAAAGGAAAAAACAATTAATTTCACAAAAAACTGGTTTAGCTTTTGTAGCATTTCCATCCCTACATCATAAGAATTAGGAACTGAAGTAGGAATGTGGATGGATCCCATCTTTGGACCACACACTACTTTCTTCAATTCCCATTACTGTGGAGAATTGGTCTAAATTTTTTTCGAAGATAGGTAGAATAAAGGGAAAATTAGAAAAAAAAATCCCTAATCCCATTTCAAACTTTAAGTTCAGTCCCTAGCCATATATTTAAGCCTTGCTCTCCCTAATTCATGTTGCACATTGTGATTCATTTCATACCCACCTGAAAAGACGAAATGCCCTCTATGTATTCTATTTTTAATCACCTTCTTCCTCCCATCTCTCTTCTCTTTTTGCCTTTTCACCTTCACCAAAAATCCGATTACATAGTCTTTTTCGGCGATCAAATGTATTAAAAAGTGACACCGTCTTATTCTCCACGGCGAAAGGAACAAATTGAGATCCATATTGCCTATATTTCGAGTAAAAAATATATATGTTTTTAAAACTTCTTATGTATAGTGATTGCAGTATCGATAATGAATGTACAAAGTATTTTTAGTGCACAGTTGAAGTGTTTTCAAATGAAAACTTGACAGAATTGTACAACTTGGTGAAAAACATCCATAATGCACTATATGATGCTCGGAATCATAAACTATTTTCTTATTTTGAAAATGGACCCATAGGCCGGTATAACACATTATTAACAAAGGACTCGTATGCTAGAATTTTGCCTGCAAACGTAAGCCAAAATTTATAGACAGTTTTGCGCGACTTCACGAAAAAGTCCATAACTCACTGTACAATGGTCAAAATCATACACAATTTTTTTTATTTCAAAGTAGACTCGTAGAATTTTCCAAATATTTATGATACTTTATTAAGAAATCTCTACTAGGAAACAATTGTTTCTTCAGACATAAAGCTAAAATTTATCGATTTGCGCGACTTCACAAGAAAGTCCATAACGCACTATATGAATGCTCTGAATAATAAACCACTTCTTTACTTTCAAAGTAGACACATAGAGCCTTATGAAAATGTATGATACATTATCAAGAAATATCTAGTATAAAACAGTTTTTCCTTCAAATGTAAGTTAAAATTTGTCAATAGTTTTGTGCAATTTCACGAGAAAGTCCATAACGCACTTTACGAAGCTCGGAATCATAAACTGCTTTTTAACTTTCAAAGCAGACGCATAGAGATTTCTGAAACTGTATGAAACAATATCAATAAATGTTTAGTATGAAATAAAATTTTTTTCCAACGTAAAAATTTGTAGACAGTTTTGCGCGACTTCACAAGAAAGTCCATAACTCACTGTACAATAGCCGAAATCATATACAATTTTTTTTGTTTAAAAGTAGACACGTAGAATTTTCCAAAAATGTATGATACTTTATTAAGAAATCTCTAGTAGGAAGCAATTGTTTCTTCAAACATAAGCTAAAATTTATCGACAGTTTTGCGCGACTTCACGAGAAAGTCCATAACGCACTGTATGAATGCTCGGAATAATAAACTGCTTTTTTACTTTTTAATTAGACACATAGAGCGTTATGAAAATGTATGACACATTATCAAGAAATGTCTAGTATAAAACAGTTTTTCCTTCAAAAGTAAGCTAAAATTTGTCAACAATTTTGTGCAATTTCACGAGAAAGTCCATAAGGCACTCTACGAAGCTCGGAATCATAAACCGCTCTTTTATTTTCAAAGTAGATACATAGAGATTTCTGAAAATGTATGAAACATTATCAAGAAATGTCTAGTATGAAACAATTTTTTTTCAAACATAAGCTAAAATTTGTAGACAGTTTTGAGCGACTTCACGAGAAAGTCCATAACGCACTGTATGATGCTCGGAATCATAAACCGCTTTTTTGATTTCAAGACACATAGAGATTTCTGATAATGTATGACACATTATCAAAAAATATCATTATGAAACAGTTTTTTCTTCAAAAGTAAGTTCAAATTCATAGATAATTTTGCGCGACTTCATGAAAATGTCCATAACGCACTATACGGTGGTCGAAATCATAAACTATTTTTTCTTTTCAAATTAGACACATAGAGATTTCCAAATATCTATGACATGTTAGCAAGAAATGTCTAGTATGAAACAGTTTTTTCTTCTAACATAAGCTAAAATTTATCCATGGTTTTACGCGACGTCACAAGAATGTCAAATACTTCATTTTCATTATACTAATTGGTCAATTAATATGTCCGAATACGCTGTTTAATATGTAAGATTAGGTTATATAAATAAAATGAAAAGTCATTTATAGGTACAAATATGTCATTTTATATGTAAAAAAAAAAGTCGTTTACACACATACACAATTGTCATGCAAAACTACGTCATTTGATGTGTAATAATACATCATTTCATAAGTAAGAATACGTCCTTCGAATGAAATAAAAAGTCATTTATATGTAATTATACTTCATTTTGTATGTTACGGTACGCCATTTTATATGTAAAAATACATCGTTTACATGTACACATACGTCAATTACCATGTAATAATACATCATTTCAAATGTAAAAATAAGTCCTTTAACTGAAATAAAGTCATTAATATGCAATAATACTTCATTTTGTATGTTACCATACGTCGTTTTATATGTACAAATATGTCAATTTACATGTACACATAAGCCAATTGTCATGCAAAAATACGTCATTTGATGTGTAATAATACTCATTTCGTATGTAAGAAAAGGTTCTTTAGAGATAAAGTCATTAATATGCAATAATACTTCATTTTGTATGTTACCATACGTTATTTTATATGTACAAATACGTCAATTTACATGTACACATACGTCAATTGTCATGTAAAAATACTTCATTTGATGTGTAATAATACTTCATTTAATATGTAAAAATACGTTCTTTAAATATAATAAAAAGTCACTTACATGTAATAATGCTTCATTTTGTATGTTACCACGCATACGTCGTTTTATATGTACAAATACGTCAATTTACATGTACACAATGTCAATTGTCATGTAAAAATACGTCATTTGATGTGTAATAATGCGTCATCTTTAATGTAACCGTACATCCTTTATATTTAATAGTACAACCTTTTATCTGTAAGAATACGTCATTTTAAATGTAATAATACACCATTCAGTTGTACCCTGAACCCTAAACCCTAAATCTAAACCTGAAACCCTAAACCCGAAACCCTAAATCCATTGACACACATTATTATATTTGGACAAGTATTTTATGATTGATTGTATCTATTTGTAATATTTTAAAGTTTCATTACACAATGTGTTAGAGAATGATATGTGTTGCATCGATAAAGGTACATTTCTTTCACAAGCGTAATGTGTGTAAACACTACTACTAGTGATCACTTGACTTTGTGAGTAAGTTGGTAGTTTTGAGATCTTCATTTACATGTTCATACTTAGGCATGTTATATATTTAATAATATTTATTTATAATGTGAGAAGGTGCATTAAACAACATACTTCACTACTACAGAAAAGGCCTAGTACAGCGATTTTTTTGGACCTATTACAGCGGTTAAAAACCGCTGAAATAGGTCTCCTATTACAGCAGTTCTAGCCTGAACTGCTGTAATAGGATTTTTATTTTATTTTTTAATTAAAATTTCGAACCCTATTACAGCAGTTCAGGCTGGAACCGCTGTAATAGGGTTTTTATTTTTTTTAAATACAATTTTGAACCTTATTACAGTGGTTCAGGCTACAGCGGTTCCAGACTGAACCGCTGTATTAGGGGATAATTTTTTTTATTTATTTTTTATTTTTGAACTAGAACCGTTGTAATAGGGTCTCAGATTTTTTTTTAATTTTGCACCCTATTACAGTAATATTCTTGTACAGTAATATTCAAAAAACCAACCCAACAAATTCCAGCTGCACAGTAAAACATATTCAACATAAACAACAAAAACCCCAAACTTCAATATTACCAATTCTTTTCTCCAACAACAAACATTTATAATCTCCAACAAATGATCATGTGTTAATTTACAATCAACTAAATAAATTACTCACAATTTAAATACAATAAATCAAATCACAATTTACAACAAGTCACAATGTACAAAAAATACATTACCTAATTTCTAAGGAGCTGCTAAGAAAATGTAATATGCCACTTCGCAACGTACTTAATCAATTTGCTCTTGAGTATAGAAGGATTGAGAATCATGAAAGCATTGCAAGATATATATAGAGATTAATTGCAAACGCAAATGATGTTTCAATTACCTACCAAAAGTTTAATAACTTCAAAAGGGATAGAAATTAAGTATATATTAGGATTATGCATACCGCTGTTGGGATTATAGATTGTCCGTGGCTAATAACCTCTTTCTTGAATCTCATAACGAAGTAGCCACAATCCACCTTGTTTGTCTGCCGGGGGCACTACAAAAGTAATCAAAGTTACGTTGTATTAGAACACTAACTTCTATACGAATATATAATCTCTTGAAACTAGAAAACGCTAACCTTTATTTTAATCCATTTATAGGCCTTGTTTTTGGATTTCTTGGAATGGTTGTTGCGATTTGCACGAAATATGTGCACAACCCTATAAAAAAATATAAAAAACAAGGAAATATGTCAAAACCAAGCAATTATGTGAAATAAGGAAGATATATACACTTTAAAAAAATATTAAATATAATGGGTACATTGATTGAATGAAAAACTTACTGATTGATTTTTTCTGTCATCTCATCTCGGTAATTCGGCTCACCATGCAAAGAATCCAAATAGTAAACGACCTCTTGAAATGGATCAATTGCAAGCAAAACCCAATGTCCCCTAAAAAACATTCAAAAGATAAGTTCAAAATTTGTGTTGCATAATTAGTTTTACAAATTAAAGTTGAGTCTTTAGTAGCTCACCCGGTGTTGTAAGGTGCAAGAAATAACTTATTCATTTATGTACTCTGTATCATAGCACGTGCTATGTACTGCACTTGTTGAATTTGCGCGCGCCTGTTCCCGCAGATATGGAATGTGGGCTAAGGAACCTGAAACTTGCTTCTTTCCCTTCGGGGATCACGTACTTAAGCCACAAACACCTAAATTGAGAATAAAAAATAAATTTCGAGTAACGAAAATAATCATAGTACAGATGCAACAAAATAATTAGAAAATTTACTTTATGTACGCTGTAATGAGAGAGGCTCTTATCTCTTCTTGCCGCAGAAGGTAACAGATCTCCTCCTTCCCAATATACTCTGGGAATGCAAAATTCATAATTCTTTCCTCGATGTCTATAGTGATCTGGTCATTAATAGACATCTTGTTCGTGTACTTTCCAAGAAATAAAAGGTAATTAGGAAGTCCATCTAGTACAAGGTCTACACATCTGTCACCTTCATGTGCAGGCTTGGCCACTGGAGGTTTTGGTTTGACAACTGACTGCTTCGACGTCCCTGATCTCTGGTTTCCAGATGATTTGGATGGTCCAAGAGACTGTTTTAGCAATGAAAATAAAACATGAATGTTACACACCAAAGTATATTTAGTAACCTTAAACAACTATTATAATTTATTAATAACTAGCTATTAATTAAATACTGGTGCATCAGTGACAATGACAAGACTCACTGGCCAAGCAATAAAGGTACCCAAAGCACTAAAAATGTTGAGCCTGTTATCATTGAGAGGGACGGGTAAGGGTGTATCCGCCTCAATTGCAGTGTCAATGCGCACTTTCACAAAGTTGGTGGCTAATGGGCGGTTGTGAAGTATTCTATCAATTACCACTCGATTGTACATCTGTCCTTTAGCCACCACATGATATGACGGTGATGAAAGTGCTGATTGACATGGAGCGATAACCTACATATATATATATATATACACAAAACACTATATCAAAAAATTTTGTGTGATTTACAGAAATTGAGAGTTGCAAGTTACATGATCAATAAACAAGTTTAAATCATTACCTCATGAAGCATCTTAACTAGTTCTGGGTAGTTATCTTTCAAAGAAATCACCTCATCTTCATGTGGTTGACGCGAGTTAGGCGCTTCCAAATCATCAATCTGGCGTTGCATGGCAAGCATAGTTTCGGAGAGGTTCTTCACCATGTTTCTTAAGCTTTCCATCTCCATTTCTTTAGAAGGCTTTGGATCCGTAAAGTACTCTCTTTGTGAGACCCCAAAGCTAACACCCCTAACGCGATTCAGATGCTCCTTCTTTTTAAGAGCTTTAGCCAATAGATCATTTCGACTCTTCTCATTTCCACTATGGCTAGTACTCTCTTGTGAAATGCTCTCCTGTAATAATACATTTAAAAAATAAAAAAATTAATGAACTTTGTTCTTTCAATAGTATTTCAAAACAAACATACAACACATTATAGAGCTAAAATTGCAAATAACTCACCATTTCATTCACTACTCTTCTAACATTGTCGTTATCAATTTCATTTGTTTTATCGGAACGCGCAATCCTCTACATGAGTGCTCGTGTCACCTCTGTGCAACCAGACCCCGCATTCCTTCTTCTATTCATCTATATTTTGATTAAAAAATATATATTTATTAACAAGGAATTTTTATTAAAATTTTTTTAAGGATTCACTGCTAAATGAACCACGTACCTCAATTTGCTCCACAAGAGGATGTCCAAGACGTGATCTCCGGTAAGGATATTCAGGTTCCTTTGCTCTTCCTGATTTTCCCTACTTAGTTTCTGTTTATTACATCATCAAATTATTAGTGAAATATAAATGCAATAACCAACAAATAAAACAGTAAATTAAAATGACTAGCTACCTGAAACTCTTCACTTAGGCGAAGATCTACAAATTCCGTCCAATCGGCTTGAGGTATCTTATATTGTGAGGGTGGGTTGTAATTAATGTTTCCATCATCATCTTGCACCCACACTCTACTCAAGTAGCTCCTGAAGTTATGTGCTAGCTTCCCAGCTTCTGTTAGTACGTACTTTTGTCTACTTTCTTCAATATCAAATGCCAATTACAAAAAATAAACAACAAAGTATATATGAAATTATAATCTAGAGAAAATTAAATCAAAAAAAATACATTGACACTTAGAAATATGATTATATCCAAATTACCTTTGTTTTTTCCCAAATGTTTCTTTTTATTGGTGACGGGACTTTTCGCCAATCACTGATGGTAATTGGCACCTTCTGCCGAGCCAAGACTCCTATATAACCAACAAATGTTGATTTGTTTGGGTCAACTGCTTGGCCTCTGTCATTCTAGCTGACAGGTAGCCTTATGCCTTTACTTTTGGCATTGATAACTTTTTTCATAGCTGTGACACCTCTCCGTATCTCATTTTCATGATGGCTATCTGATCCATATACATCATCCTCAGGAAAACTACCAGCAGGATCTGAACCATCGACCTACAAAAGCCAAAAAATACAAAAGTTAGATTCATATAAATTTGGCAGATTCATTTGGCAATAATAATTTTAAAATAGAAGTAATAAATACAGAAGTTAGATTCATTCCCATTATTCAAGAAAAAATTTGGCAGAGTAACGGCGCAAAAATTTGTACCAAGCTCTCGACTTAATCTTTCCCCAAACTTCCAACCACAACAAACCGAACAAACCCAATAATTACAACTATTGATCACCAGTTAGATCACGTAAATCACATAAAACTACAAATAAACCATCATTTTATAAATATTGATCACCAGTTGGGTCACATAAAGAATCATATTTCCAGCAACTACAAATATTGATCACCAGTTGGATCACATAAAACTACACATAAAACATCATATTTTCAACAACTAAGTATAAATATAGATCACCAGTTGGATCAATGTACCCTAAACCAAAGAATAAACATAATTTAATCCCCAATTAAAGGTAATTAACACCCGGCTAACCCAAATTAACCCTAAATTCAGTCAACTCCGTATTTCCCTTAAATTTCCACAAAAATAGGCAAATCTCAAGAATATAAATTTTCTAGCAACTATGTATAAATATTGATAAAAAACCAAGTCTAGCATATGATAAGAAGTGTTTTTACGTGTTTTTAAGCCCGTAATTCTTATGATTTGGATTCACTTATTGCTTAAATCATGTCACATTTGCATTTAATAGGCGTGTTAAGTGAATACAGGTAATAAATGAGAGTGCATGAAGAAAAGGGAAGAAAAACGATGTACAAAACAAGTTCAAACATGTTTTTCAACACCTAGGCGGTTTATGCATCTCCTATCACATTCGAGCGATATTTTCGTACATTTCGAGACCGAATTAGACAAAGTTTCCTTCTACAAAGTTTTAGATGTATGTCTTAGCTTCAAATGGGAACTTGAAAAATCCAAATAGGAGGTCTATAGAGAGAATTGTGAAGAAAAAACGATTGCTGCGCCGAATAGAGAAGTACATGTGCCAGGATACGCCCCAACGCCCTCCTAGTCATGCCTAGGCATGGGTAGTCCGAATGTTACTCCTTTTCAGCCTAAATTCTAGCATTATATGATGGGTAGGAATCACTTTTGGCCATAATTCAGCACATGTGTTGAGGGGTTGTCATAAGTGTGTTTCTTGGTAGATTTACTTTATGGGCGCCAAATCAGAAACAACCTCCATGTTGAAACGTAATTTTAGTATACTTAGAAACCGAATTGGACAAAGTGTCCTTCTGTAAAGTTGTAGATCTATGTCGTATCTGCATATGGGGACTTGAATCATCTAATTCGGAGATCTGTGGAGAAGGTTATGAGGAAAGTACTAAGACTGCGCTGGAAAGCAAGAAAATGGCAGCATGCATGTGTTTTGTTGAAGTTTTCACATGGTTATGCTTGGTGGAATGCTTAAGGGCCGAAAGTTCAGCATTTTTTAGCTGGTTGGAATCTTAAAAGCCAAACTTTAAGCATCACCTTAGGTGGAATTTTCATTGGGGAACTTTAATAGGAATTCTTAATGCATACTTTAGTGGAATTTTGGCTATAAAAGGAGGGGAAACCCATACTCTTCATCATTCACTATCAATTTCAGATTCTTGGAGGAGAGGAGGAGGAGGAATCGGTCCTCAAGCTTCATTCATCACCATTCTTCATCATTCTAAGAGGAGAAAGCTAGAAATTGAAGCTCCAATCAAGGGGCCATCATCTATCACATTAGAGGGAGTTTTTATAGCCTTTTCATTTCATTCATGTCTATGAACATGTGTATTTATTCATTATTGTTTTTCATAATATCTATCATGAACTAAATTCATAAGACTAAGGCCATGTAAGGTCAAATTGTGAGATATGCTTATAATAGATGATTGTTGCGGTTATACTTATATTGTTATGTGATGTGAATTTGTGTTTTTACCTATCTTGCATATACTTGATCACTATATGTTAGAATCTTATGCCTAGGTTGATATTTCGGGAGAAAATTAACTTAGGGTGCAAGAAATTCACATCATGACCCGCAACTAATGAGGAATTGCCCTAGACATAGGTAAAGATTCCCGGGTGAAGTTGTTCGATTCTAATCGAGTGAACTCTAGTACGTTAATGCATGTTTAGTGGTTAGATTTCCGGATAGGAATATTTGGGAAATCACGATCTAAGCATAGGAGTTTATACGTGAGACATCGGTTATTCTTTACCCTCGGAGCTTTCACCATAACAATATAAGTGTAATCCTTCAACAAGAACCTTTATAAGTATATTTGATCAATTTGAACCTAGCATGTGCCTTAGTCTCCCTTTATAATTGGTTTCAAATCACTTGCTCATCTTTGTTCTTGTTCTTTACAAATTTTATTTGAATTTATTCTTACTTTGTTTATTCACTTCATTACAAATCTTAAACTAGAATTCAAGTCCTTGAGGTTCGACAATCCGGACTTACAATCCATTTATCACTACACACGACTAGTGCACTTGCTATCATAGCACGTTAGCTTTTAGCGTGTCAGCATACAATTATGAAATAAGTTCAAATACCTATTATCGTTTTCTTATTGTCGTTGGCTTAGCAGTCTTTTGCTTCCCATCGGTACGACCATTTTTTTTATTACGTCGACTGTTAGGAATTTCATATTAGATGTTTTGATGATAACAAGATAAAATTGTATGTTAGACCCCAAAAGAATGTAAGTTTATATTTTCATAGAACAAATGTATAAGCGTTTGAAAGGTTGTAATTTTATTAAGCTTGTAATTTTTATCTTTGTAGATTTTAGACTAAGTATTAGATACCAAGTCGCTAGTAGAATTCTAAGTGAGTCTATTAGAGATGAATTTCACGATCAACATCTGAAGTCAAATGAAGATGAAGATTTTGTCTTAAGCGACTGCCAATCGCTATGGACTGTTTCAGGGTATATGAATCAAGCACTGAAAGCAATCAAGCGACCAAGAAGATCAAGATTCACCTGAAATAAATTCCAAAGTCACTAAGGACTTAAATGCAATCATTTAACGGGCATTTATTTCCAACGAGAAATAAATTCAAATGCATTAAATGGGATACTCTGCCTATCCCAAAGTCGTTCATTCTCCTCAAAACACTCTATCCCCCAAATCCCCTCAAATTATGAAAAGGAAAAGGGCCAGTCGTCGCTGAGCGTCCTAATCCTATCAATTCGTGGATAGAAGATGAAGCCCACGAGTATCTAGCAAGATTATGGGTTGACGACTATGATGAAGAAGTCGAGCGATTAGAGAAGTATCTTGTTGCTAGAGCAGATAAGAAAAAAGGCTGATAAACTTGACAGAAGATGGATACCGCAAAATGGGCTAAAGAGTTTGTATTGCATTTCTTCACGCTAGACGAACTAGTGAGGTATCCCTTTGTTAGGAAATTTCATGTTAGATGTTTTGATGATGACAAGATAGGATTCATTGTTAGACCCCAAATAAAATGTAAGTTTATATTTTCTTTAGATCATTGTTTAAGCGTTTGAAAGTTTGTAATTTTTTTTAGGCTTGTAATTTTTATCTTTGTAGATCTTAGACTAAGTCTTAGTAACTGAATCACTAGTAGAATTCTAGGTGAGTCTATTAGAGAAGAAGTTGAAGACCAGTGTCTGAAGTCAACCAGAGATGAAGATTTGTCCCTTAGCGTCCGTCAAACGCTAAAGGAACCCAGTTCAGGATATATGGATTAAGCGCTCAATTTATCTCAAGCGATGGATGAAAGATTCACCTGAAATAAATTCTCAAGTCATGAAGGACTTAAATGCAATCATTCAAACGGACATTTATTTCCAATGGGAAATAAATTCAAATGCATTAAATGCCTGATAAGAGCATTAAATGTGATAAGCTACTGTGACTTGTGGACAAGCCACCTTTTGACCAGACTGTCAGAAATTTTAGAGTTTTAGCTGCTCCCGTCCAATCGGATTCAGCGAATTTTCAAGAATGTCAGACTTTAGGTATGATCACGCGCCACGTGAAAGGCACGCTTCTACATATGTCCAACGGACAGATCCCAAGAAATTGCCTATAAACACCTTGCTTCAGAAAACCAAAAAAAAGAGACAACAACAAGAATATACGAGAAAATTATTGCCAAAAATCTTACGTACATTCTTTCTGAAAAAGCTTTGAAACCCCATAGCCAAAACCTTTCAAGCTTTTATCTACATTCCAGACAGTCACAAATATCTCAAACATCTTCCAAAGAAGAAATTCAAATTCCAACTGAGATATTCCAAGTTGTTTGATCTTCTCTAAAAAACAAACAAACCCTAGTGACAAACCTCAACCTTTCATCTGAGTGAGAAAAGTTGTTGAAACCTTTCAAGCAGTATTTCTGAGTGAGAGAGGCTTGAAGAAGACGATCTTCATTGGTGCTGAAGTCTGTGTGATCAAGGAGCCCAAGATCATTTTCATCCATTACTATTTTGTAGAAGTTTCTGTGTGATTCTTTGATAATCATCATAGTAAATTCCTCCAAGTGAAAAAGGAGAAGAAGGACGTAGCTGGGATTACATCACCCAGTGAACCTTACAAATTATTATGTCATTTATATTTTATTGTCTTATATTCATCACATTACATTCTTCTGAAAAAGACAAATAAAATTGCAAAGCGATTAAACTATGTAAAAGAACACTAAAAATCATTTCCGCTGTGCTAATCCTGATTAAGTGATCTAAGCGTTGCCCTACTTTGGTAAACTGCTGAAATCACTAAGTCTAAGTTAGCTACGCTGAAGCGTCTGACCCAAGCGCTCAGCTTTCTAAGCGTTCAAATTTCTAAAGTGATACAAAAATTTGTAAAGTAGAAAAAGACTTCAGGGTCTATTCAACCCCCCCTTTCTAGACCCTTTCGTATGCCACTTGGGACCACCAAGTGGTATCAGAGCGGTTGAATTAGAAACCTAAGCGTTTCCGAGCATAACTGCTTGTTTAGATCCATTTTTTTTACCTAATCGCTTTAATCTTTCTCTCCAAAAATATCTCATTATGGCTTTTAACAAAATGCCTAAGTTGGTAGAGTCAAATTATGATTCTTGGAAACTTAGAGCATTCGCTTACTTGTGCTCATGCGATAGTGAAATGTGTGATGTAATTACAGGTGGTCCCATTCAGATTATGAAAGTTGTAACTCGAGCCCCTGAAGCAACCGAGGCTACTCCAGATGGGTATGTCGAGAAACCTAAGTTAGAATGGACGCCTGAGGATCGAAAAATAGCTAATCCAGATAATGTTGGACGAAGTGCACTTAACTCAGCATTAGAAGACAACGATGCATTGTTCAAAAAGATCAAGCAATGTAAGACTTCCAAAGAAATATGAGATAAGCTGGCTATAGTGTGTGAAGGATCAGCACAAATGAAGGAAAATAAGCTTTCCATAGCCATGCAAAGATTTGAGCATTTCAAGATGCAGCCCAATGAGACGCTAGAACAATTGGACATAAGGTTTACTTTGCTCGTTACAGAGTTAGCGTCATTAGACAAGGAATTGACCAACAAGGAAATGGTCAACAAAATTTTCAGAAGTATTCCAAGCAAATATCTAATCAAGACTGTTGCTATGAGAGAGTCACAGACATTGGAGACTCTTACTCCAGAGCATGTCTTTTCAGAATTAAAGGCATTTGAGTTCGAATTGGGTGAAGTCAGCGACACATCGACTGAATCAGGAGCTTTGATCGCTACAACCAAAAGCAAGGGTAAAGCAGTCAGTGAGGTTAAATCCTCGGAATCAAATGCAGAAAAGGAAATGGCTTTATTGGTCAAGAAATTTAAAAAATTTCTAAGATATGAAAAGAGAAATCCTATCGGACAAACGTCATTTCAAACTCCTCCCCTGCTCCAGTGCCTCAGTATCAAGCGCCAGTATACTCTGCACCTCAACCAGTAGCACCAGTTCCATACCAAGCGCTTCCGTCTCCTACTCAAAATCTCTCAGCGCCAGTAGTCTCAAAGCGATTATCCACTGAACAGAAAATGAAAACTAATTTGTGTTATAATTCCAGAAAACCAGGGCACTACCAGGTGAATTGCCCTTATCCAAATGTGTCAAAGCCCTCAAGGCAAGACCATGCGGATAGAAACCAATTCAGGAGCAACCTTCGCCAACAGGGATTGCTAGCGGAATCTGAACCATTCTTCGCACCTGAAGAGGACTTGGAATCATCAGATGAAGGTAGTGATGATGAGCCTACTAGCGACTCAGCGTTGATTTGTCTTATGGCAAGAGATGATGAAGCGACTGACGATTCGCTACCAGAGGTAACCAATAAATTATCAATTCCTCTTTCTTATGATGAATTACTTGACAAAGTCAAAGAATACTACAATGAATGTCAAGAAGCTACCAAAATATATCAAAATGATCTCGATATTATCTCCTCACTCACAAGAGATAAAGTAACGCTCAGAGCAGAGTTGCGAATTCAGCAACAGTGCATTGAAAAGAACCAATCACTTGAGAGTGAAGTTATTCAATTGAAAAATGATCTTGATATAATAGTCAAAAGAGAAGCTGATCTGATCGCTAGACTTGCCAAATCAGAGCAGCTTGTCTCATCATTATCAAAAGCTTCTAGAAACTTGGATAATGTGACTGAGGTAACTAGATTATTTGGTGAAAAGACCGGTTTAGGATGCAATAAATACGGTAAACAGCCAAATAAACCTAATGTTACGGTAAACAACAAAGGAAAGGGTGTTCACTTTGTTGAAGAAAGTTCACCAAGTCAAACGCTGAATGAACCAAGCGACAAAGGTACGAGGCCAAATGAGAAAGCCAAAGCTAACTCAGGCAAGGGAAAGACAAAGGCAAATGATTCACAAAGGAAGATTCATCCAAACGCTCAAAAGGCTAAGGGAAAATCTAACCACTGTGAATCAAGCGCTAAGCGTCCAGCACCAAAAGTGCAACCCAAGCCAGCGCCAAGGAAATACCAGCGTCAATATCCGAGATGGTCAAGGTCATATTATCAATACTATGATGATTATGACTATGACTATGATTATGACTACTATTATAATCGAGGGTATTATTACACACCCAAAAAGCACACACAACACGATGTGAAACCCAAAAAGGCCAGTATTCCCACAGTGAAGACTAGGCAAATATGGGTTCCTAAAGTTTTAATTCAAACCAAAGTTACTAACACTGAAGGACCCAAAACAACATGGGTACCTAAGAAGAATTAGAACTATCCTTTAAATGCAGGTACCTAGAGCCAGCACCGATACTTCAGTTTGGTACATTGATAGTGGATCGTCAAGACACATGACTGGTTCCAAAAATCTTCTAGTCAACTATCAAGCTACCAACGGTCCTCAAGTTATATTCGGTGATAACTCCAAAGGTAAAACCAAAGGTATAGGTATCATGCATAGGGGGAACATCCTGATCAGTGATGTATATTACGTTGAGGGTCTTAAGCATAACCTGTTAAACATTAGTCAATTTTGTGATAAAGGCTTTGAAGTAAAATTCTCAAGCGACTTCTGCTATGTTAACGACGCTAAGACTAAGTCTACTAAATTAAGAGGAAAAAGAACAAACAATGTGTATTTAGTGGATTGGGATTCTACTTTTGATAACAGCCCCACATGCTTTGTTGCTAAAAGTCAAAATGAATTGGGTTGGTTATGACATAGAAAAATGAATCATCTCAACTTTAAGGCAATCTCTCAGTTAATATCGCTAAATCTTGTGGAGGGATTACCTAAAGGTTCCCTTCAAAAGAATCGCTTATGTGACGCTTGTCAAATGGGTAAACAAGTCAAGTCATCTTTCAAAAAGAAACCGTGTCTATCTACTTCTAGAGTTCTTGAACTATTGCATTTAGATTTGTTTGGACCTATTCAAATCATGAGTGTTAGTGGCAAAAAGTACTCACTAGTAATAGTTGATGATTTCTCTCGCTATACATGGGTAGAATTTCTAGCGACCAAAGATGAAACTAGTGTCAAGCTCACAGTGCTAATCCGTCAACTGCAAAATTCAAAAGATCTAACAGTGACGAGAATTAGAAGCGACAGAGGAACTGAATTTTCTAACCAATTTGTTGAGAAGTTTTGTACAGATTTTGGAATACTCCATGAGTACTCTGCACCTAGAACACCTCAACAAAATGGAGTTGCTGAGCGACGGAACAGAACGCTTAAAGAAGCCGCTAGGACGACGCTAGCAGAATCCAAGCTGCCTCAAAGGTTTTGGGCCGAAGCCATCAACACCGCTTGCTACACTCAGAACCGGTGTATGATCAACAAGCAACATGAGAAGACTCCATATGAGTTGTGGAAGGGACGTAAGCCTAACGTTTCATATTTTCATGTTTTTGGTTCAAAATGTTTTATTCATAACAATGGATCCCACAACCTAAAGACTTTTGATCCTAAAGCGGATGAGGGAATCTTTCTAGGCTATGCTAAGAATGGAAAGAGTTTTCGCATCTTAAATAAGATTAAATCGAAGGTTGAAGAATCCATTCATGTTGTGTTTGATGATGCTAACCAAGAACCGAGTAAGGTTATTCCTGATGATGTAGGAATTGAAGATCTTGCCCAACAAGCGTCACAAATTAATCTTGAAGATGATAGTGACAATGAGGATGATGAGATCTTTGTGCCTTTTCTTAAGGTTACTCGTGAGGTTACAAATAATGATGAAGTCAGAATCGCTAATGATCATGAAGAAAATGATCATCAAGAGAAAATTGGAACTGTGAATGATGAAGCGACTGCGCAAGAGACAAATGAGAATCAAGCGATTGCTAATCAAGAGTCTCTCAACCCGTTCCAACCAGACCGAAAATGGCTTAGAGATCATCCACCAGATATAGTAATTGGAGATGTTGGAGCACCTGTTAGAACTAGGTCCGCTACAATTAATGAGGCCATGTTCGCAAGCTTTCTATCTCAAATGGAACCAAAGAAAGTGGATGAAGCGCTTAGTGATTCAAGTTGGGTAGAATCGATGTAAGAAGAACTTAACCAATTTGAGAGAAGCAAGGTTTGGACGCTAGTACCAAGACCAACTCACCAAGGAGTCACTGGAACTAGATGGGTTTTTAGGAACAAAATGGACGAAGATGGCATTGTTATAAGAAACAAAGCTAGATTAGTCGCTCAGGGTTATTGTCAAGAAGAGGGTATTGACTTTGATGAGACTTATGCCCCAGTAGCCCATCTTGAAGCGATTAGAATGTTCCTAGCGTTTGCCGCATTCAACAAGTTCACAGTATATCAAATGGACGTGAAGAGTGCATTCTTGAATGGTAGACTCCATGAAGAAGTCTATGTGGAGCAACCTCCAAGATTCATCAACAACCATGGCAAAAGTATGGTCTACAAACTGGATAAGGCACTCTATGGCCTTAAACAAGCACCAAGAGCATGGTATGACACTCTCTCTATCTTCCTTATCGGTAAAGGCTTTTCAAAAGGCAGTGTTGACACAACGTTATTTAAAATTACCCATAATGAAGATATTCTCTTAGTCCAAATCTATGTTGATGATATTATATTTGGTTCTACTAATAAGCGATTGTGTGAGGAATTTTCGAAAATGATGCAAGAACAGTTTGAAATGAGCATGATGGGTGAATTAACTTTTTTCTTAGGATTACAAGTTAAACAACTCCCTAATGAAATATTTATAAACCAAGCTAAGTATACTAGAGAGATGATAAAGAAATTTGGTATGGAAAATGCATCATCTTCAAAAATTCCAATGAGCCAAACGCTTAAGTTAGATAAAGATGAAAGTGGGAAGAAAATTGATATCACTAACTATAGGGGTATTATTGGATCACTTCTTTATCTTACCGCTAGTAGACCTAATATTATGTTTTCGGTATGCATGTGTGCACGTTTTCAATCTGACCCTAGAGAATCACACTTAAGTGCTACCAAGAAAATCCTTAAGTACCTAAAAGGCACACAAAATGTGGGCTTATGGTATCCACAGGATTCTCCTTTTGAACTAATTGGTTATTCAGACGTAGATTTTGCAGGATGCAAAATAGATAGAAAAAGTACTAGTGGTACATGTCAATTTCTAGGTGATAGACTAGTTTCGTGGCATAGTAAGAAACAACAATCTATAGCGACTTCTACCGCTGAGGCAGAATATGTAGCTGCTGGAAGCTATTGTGCACAAGTCCTTTGGATGAGGCAACAACTTAGAGATTATGGAACAATCCTAGGTCCTACCCCAATCCATTGTGATAACCAAAGCGCTTTAGCTATGACCCAAAATCCTGTCCTTCATTTTAGAACCAAACACATTGACATTAGATACCATTTCTTGCGTGACCATGTTCAAAAGAAAGATATCTCCATGCATTTCATTGGAACTGACAAACAACTGGCAGATATCTTCACCAAAGCACTCAACGAACAACGATTTCTCACTTTAAGAAGTGAATTAGGTATGATTGATTTAAACGCTTAAATCATAAAGCATCATATTTAATAGGCATATAATTTAGGGGGAATCCACTTTATGATTATGTCTAAACTATATTTCCAAAAATGAAATGAGTTATCAATTTTAGGGGGAACTTTAAAATTGTATTCACTTCATTAAGTAAGCGACTATGATCCAAATGACTTTATCAAACCTTATGCATCAATTATTAGCGTTTACTTGTACTCATTACAATCTGATCGCTTATAAAAAGAAAGGTTTAAAAATCCAACAAGCGATTGATGTGTATCAAATTAAATTTATTTTATCAAAGAATCTTCAGCATTGAAAGAATTCCCAATTCAACGCTAAAGGAACTTTATTTCACAAAAAAATCATGCATAGTTTTCATCGCCACAAAGTAGCGTGTGGATGAGTCCAAAATTCTAGATTTGTTAACTACCCACACGTGCCTATCAAATCAAACTGACGGTTATGATTCCTATCTAAACCTAGGCCGTTCAGTAAAGTGCATGAATCTGAGTACGTGTCAATGTACTATCAGGCGCGTGTAACTCACGCTGAAAATTTCAAATTTTTTCAAAGGTTTTCAAAAAGTAACTGCGGATCCGAAAAATGTTAAAGTATCCTACTTTACCACACTTTTTGACATCCGAAGTTATGTGTACACGGTTCAGATTTCCTTCTCATTAACTTCTGTACACGTGTCATTTATCTACCATATGAGGAGTTACTTTTATCTTCTATTTGAACCCCTCAAAACTTTTACAGAAAACCTTTATCACTTCTAATCTCTCTACTGTAAAAGTTATCTCTCTCTAAAAGGCAAAAACTTCCTTCTCTTTTTCAAAGTCTCACCTTTCAGCAATGGCACCCAAAGCTTCAAAATCTTCCAAAACAGCAACTTCTGCTACCGAAAAACCTTCCCGTGCTGAGAAACCAGTGACGGTTAACGTCGGATTTTTGGTTAACTGGGATTATCTTTTTGATAACCAGAACTTCCCTCTTCGAAAGATTCTCCCACTCGTTCAAGAATCTAGTTTGAGAGACATGCTTACTACTACTTACAACTACTTTGAAGAAGAATCTCTTTACTTTTTCAATAATGGTGAAATTTCTGAAGACGGGAATTTCATATCCTGCGTCTTCCCTTCTGCTAAAGAGACCTTTGTTCTCACTCCCTCTCTGATTTCTTCACTACTAAATCTCCCGAATCATGGCAGTGAGGTAGAACGTGTGAATCTCGGAGATGCTACCAAAGTCTGGGCGTTGATCAAGAAAGACGATGTTAACGCCGCGTATGAGCCAAACTTCAAGAAGAATGATATGAAGGGCGAATACGTCATCCTCGCTGATATTTGTTCAAAGATTATTGAATGCAGAAAAGGCACGTTCGACAAAATCACCAACATTCAATACAAAATAATGGTAGCCATCCTGACCAAGTTAAAAGTTAACTGGTCTCTCTACGTTTTTAATCGCTTCAAGGCAGCGATGGCTAAGTCTGTCAATCCCAAGCCTTACAGGATTGTGCTAAGTCGTATTCTTTGCGCTTGCGGATATACGCAATCTTTTGGCAAAAAGATTCCAGCGACCAAATTTTATGGAAAGAAAATGATAAGCGAGCTTCTTCACCCGCGAAAACCTAGCGGAGCAGCGGTTCCTAAAGAACAGCGTGAGCGACTTCCAGCCGAAGGAGTTGTTCGCAGTGATGATGAAGATCAAGCATCTTCTTCATCATCGTCCTCTTCATCAGAAGAAGAAGTGGTGGTCAAGCGACCTAAGAGAAAGATCATTCTCAAAGTCACTGAGCCATCCAAGCCCGCAAAGAAACAAAAGCCTGATCTTAAGAAGAAGAAGCCGGACCTTAAAAAGAAACAAAAGATCCCTTCTCCTTCTCCTTCTCCTAAATCTCCATCTCCTCCTCCAGCGTTTATCTTTCCCGTTCCCGAGGAAGGAGAAGCCGTAGAAGAAGAAGTATCGCTTGCACGAAGGCGCACTCCTCTCTCTACTCCCGCAGTATCTTCTAGCGCTCCATCAAATCCAGCGCTTAGAGAATCAGCTAGTGCTTCTTTCTCTGACGTTGTTCCCAAAGTCAGCTCAGATCCTCCAGCCGCTACTCAATCTGAGAGGCTTTCAGATGTTCAGGCACCTTATGCAACCGATATTCAATATGTTCTCAACACGCTTGAAGAACTAAATATCCCTATTCGTGCTGATCCGATAACTTCTTTTATCAATTTAGACCCCAAAGAAGAAGTCCAGGAACCTGAGGAAATTGCTCAAGAAACAAATCAAGCGACTGAAAAAGTCGATGATATTCCTCAGGGTAAGCGATGTAGTCTTTTGTTTGTAATTTCTACTTCGTAGAAATTTTTGCTTGCTTTTCTCAAATCGCTTACATGTATCAGCTCAAGCTGCACCTCAAGATGTACCTATCGCTGATGCCCTTCCCCTCTCGGAGATTCCAATTGAAATAGACGTGGACATGGCAACTGTTGTGGATATCGCTACAAAGGCATCACAAGTTCTTCCTGTCGCTGAACCTTCATCAGCAAGTGAAGCAACTTTAAACGCTGAGCGGTCAATAGAAGTGGCCCCTATCCCAACAGAAGCTATTGCTTTTGTTCCTACGCCAACAGGACCTCCTCCTCGTGTCATTGATTTCTTCCCGCGCGGATACTCTTCAGATATTGAATTTTATTATGCCACCAGAGAACGTGACACTCAAACGCTTGCCGAGTTGGAAATCCAATTTCAAACAACTCTCCATCGGCCTGATCTTTCAGACTCACACAAGTTTGAGATCTTTGAACGTTTTGCCGATCTTGGTCTGTACAGTTTAGAGCGTCTTCATTTACGCCTTGAGTATATTCGTCGACCAGCGTTCAACCGATCAGAATTTGACGAGAAGCGATTCAATTTCACCGGTCGCTCAGAAGAATCCTTTTATCCTTTGCGCCAAAACAAGATTGTTTTCAAAAACCCCCACATGGGTGATTGGAACAAAGATCCAGATGAGGCAGATCTCAACAAGATAGGATATTCAGCTCTTCCTTCCATCGTCAACTCTCCTAACAACGCTTTACCTCCTAATCCACTTAAGTTATGGAAAGGAAAAGGACCTATTGTTGCTGAGCGTCCAAATCCGGTCAACTCATGGATAGAAGATGAGGCTCGATAATATCTAACCAGATTATGGGCTGAGGATTATGAAGAAGAAACGGAACGCTTTGAGAAATTTCTTGCCGCTAGAAAAGATCAAGCTAAAGCACACAAACTAGGGAAACGATGGATGATGAATACAGCTAGATGGGCTGAAGAATTTGTTCTGCATTTCTATACCCTCGAAGAGCTTATAAGATACCCGTTTCTTTTCAAGTTTGGGATAGAATACAGACGTCGAGGATATGCAACCTTTTTGCTTCAACAGCGTCAGATCATTGCAGGGAATGTTAGCGCTTTGCCACGATACAGACAACCAATCGAAAGCTACATTCGCCAGCAACTCGCCTTATACAGCCAGGGCGGACGCTACGTCTTGCATCCTCGTGCAGACTTTGTTCAAAAAACCTTTCCTGATCTAAACGAAGACGCTTCGTCAAGTAAACAACCAATTCTTCCCGGTCAGAGTCAGATTCGTGTTGATGTTTCAAAAGAACACGCTGAGTTTGCTGAGTTCCACAGAGACATGAGAGCAGTGTTTGAAAATGCCCAAGCGCTGGACAGCAGTTTCAATCACTTTTCCGGGTGTTACAACTTCAGAGGATATACTCTTCACCCCGTGCTCTTTATTGAATCAAACATTCAAGTGGCCAAGATGATCTCGCTGATTAGGCCAGTGGACCAAGACGCAGCTCAAGCGCTCATGCCGTTGATTTTGGACTTTTTCCACAGATATACTTCAGGGATTGCTTTCCCGGAAGATGTGCAACTTGCACTAAGTACCGAAGAGCGAGAAGACGCTATATTCTTTATACCGCAATCCAGCCTGATCAGTCCCCAGCATGTAATGGAAGCTCTTGGCCCCTTTTGGGTCATTAACATTAGAAAACCTTCTCCTCCCCACATCCAAATAATGGAAGAAGACTCTTCTCCTACTACGGAAGTCGCTCAACCTCCTGAGGCTTCCTTGCCAGACTCTCCTAGCACCCCAGTAGTCGAGCCCCCAGCACTTGCAGATTCTATCTTGGATCACGCAATTGAAGAAGTGCACGCTGATATTGCCCAAACCCCTGTAGAACCTCTCATTCGAGATAAGAGCAAAGGCAAGGCTGCAGTTTCCAGTTCTTACAGACTTCTCCCGTCCCCAGAGCGTCCTTCTTCGGATTCCGATTCAGACAGTGATTTAGAGGCCCAAGATTTTAGAACAGCAGTACGGAACTCGCTTACCCACTTCGAAGGTTCCTGTTCCAAGATCTTTGAAACTGCTGATAGACATATGCGAATAGTGTCTGATACACGAAGCCGAGACATTGCCAACGCTTCAAATAAAAGCACCATTGCTATCATGAACATCATGTCCCCTCTTATTGCTGAGCTCTCCTCTGAATTCAATCGACACCTAGCTCAGAGTGCTTCGGCTGATGCTGAAAGACACGCTTCATCCGATGCTGTTGCTCAGAGTGTCGCCCAGCAAATTGCTCTTCTAGTCGACGAAGTTAGACTTTTGCGCCAAGATGTCGCTGCTCTAAAGAACTCTCATGATGATGCCAAGAAGGGGGAAAATACAGAAAAGCATCAAGCGTCCAAATCGATGTCAAAGACTGATAATAAAAACTGGCGATCAATGATGGAAGAACTAGTAAGCATCAAGAAGATGTTAACTAAAAAGAGAAAGCCAAGATATTATCTAGGAAGATATCCCCTTCTGGAATTGGACGTTGATGGGATTTCAACCTTTTGCCGGACCGCTGAGACGACCTATCAATTGGAGACCGTCAAAAGATCCAAGAAAAGATATCTATCATGATCTGATTCGTGAACTTGGAATTTCTCCAAGAGAGTGGACGGAAAGGTTGCTAGAACTTAATGAAAGCGCCAGACTTCGTAGGCATGATTACGATGAAGTTCAACATACGACAATGATTGACATTGATCGTCTCCTGATGGACTTAGCGCTAGAAGTTCTCCAAGGCGAAGAAAGAGCAAAGCGACAGAAAAAGTGAATGAATTTTTTTTTGTTTTGTTTTACTCGCTTTTTTTTTCTTCCAGTATAAATCATGTATGCTTATTCTTTCAATATATGAATGATTTATCGCTGAAACATCTTGTTGAAGCTAATCTAACTTTAGCTAACCTTACTAACTTTTTGAACGCTAACTTATATTCATTTGGGCTTTTCTCTTTAGTAACTAGAGTTACAAAAGTTAAAGTCTTGACATCATCAAAAAGGGGGAAATTGTTAGGAAATTTCATGTTAGAAGTTTTGATGATGACAAGATAGGATTCATTGTTAGACCCCAAATAAAATGTAAGTTATTATTTTCTTTAAATCATTGTTTAAGCGTTTGAAAGTTTGTAATTTTGTTTAGGCTTGTAATTTTTATCTTTGTAGATCTTAGACTAAGTCTTAGTAACTGAATCGCTAGTAGAATTCTAGGTGAGTCTATTAGAGAAGCAGTTGAAGACCAGCGTCTGAAGTCAACCAGAGATGAAGATTTGTCCCTTAGCGTCCGTCAAACGCTAAAGGAACCCAGTTCAGGATATATGGATCAAGCGCTCAATTTATCTCAAGCGATAGATGAAAGATTCACCTGAAATAAATCCTCAAGTCATGAAAGACTTAAATTCAATCATTCAAACTGACATTTATTTCCAACGGGAAATAAATTCAAATGCATTAAATGCCTGATAAGAGCATTAAATGTGATAAGCTACTGTGACTTGTGGACAAGCCACCTTTTGACCAGACTGTCAGAAATTTCAGAGTTTTAGCTGCTCCCGTCCAATCGGATTCAGCGAATTTTCAGGAATGTCAGACTTTAGGTATGATCACGCGCCACGTGAAAGGCACGCTTCTACATATGTCCAACGGACAGATCCCAAGAAATTGCCTATAAATACCTTGCTTCAGAAAACCAAAAAAAAGAGACAACAACAAGAATATACGAGAAAATTATTGACAAAAATCTTACGTACATTCTTTCTGAAAAAGCTTTGAAACCCCATAGCCAAAACTACAAATGTTATAGCCTTATAGGTAGAAGTGATAATTTTAAAATTTTGAGGGGGGTTGGGGGCAAATTACAAATTTTATAGGCAGAAGTGAGATTTTAAAAAAATTGAGGAGGGGGGGTGGGGACGGTGGCACCCACCAGCCCCCCTCCCTTCGTCTCTGCTCTCTGGGTCATTGCTGTTGAGAAACCTTCTCCCCACGTGGAGATTGTTGAGATGATAGAGGAACAAGCTTCTGCTGTGGAAGACGCTGATGTGCAAACTGAAGTTGCCCCCAACGATCCAGCAGTTGAGGTTCCCGCTTTTGATCAAGCGATTTCGATTGAGGAAGCAACTCAATCCCTTGACTTAGCGGTAGGCGAGGTTCATGCAGAAATTACTAAAGCGCCTGAAGAGCCATTTATTCAAGATAAATCCAAGGGAAAGGCCGCTGTTTCTAGCTCACAAAGACCTATCTCGTCCACTGAATCTTCAGATTCTAACTCAGAAAGTGATCCAGAAGCTCGAAATTTTCGAAAAGCGGTTCCGAATTCTCTTAGTAATATAACGGGCTCATGCTCTTGTTTGGAAGAACGAAGCAATTCCACGCTTAATCAAGTGGACAGAGTGCTTCTCGCTGACATGCATAACGCTAACAAGCTTACTATCTCTGTCATGAATAGTGTCATTCCACTTGTCAAAGGACTATCTGATGAATTTAACCGGACGCTTGCCCAGAATGCCTCTGCAGATACTGTGCGACACATTTCTTCCAATCTAGTCTCTCAGAGTATCGCTGAGCAAGTTGATCTTTTAGTAGATGAAGTCAAACTTCTTCGCCGGGACATTGCTGAGTAAAAGACCTCCCTTGATGATGCCAAGAAGGGGGAAGATCTGAAAGAAAAGTCCCAAGTCAAAGCCAAGGAGCCAATCTCTAAAACAGATAATGAGCATTGGCGCTCCATGTTCGAAGAAATAGTAAGCATAAAGAATATGCTAACTAAGAAGCGTAAGCCAAGATACTATCTAGGCAGACACATGGTTCCGGACTTGGATACTGACTTTTTACAAAGTATGGGTTTTCATCCATACGCTGAACCTCTTAGAAGACCTATCACTTGGAAATCCACCAATGATCGAAGACAAGACATTTATCATGACTTGATTCGAGATTTTGGAATCCCTCCAAGAGATTGGGTGGAAAGATTATTGGAGCTGAATGAAAGTGATAGACAGAGAAGGCGTGACTACAATGAAGTTCAGCATACAACTATGATAGACGTTGATAGACCTCTTTTGGACTTAGCGAATGAAATCTACCAAGAAGAAGCAAACAAGAAGCGACAGAAAAGATGATTGCCTATTTTTTTCTTTTGTATGTTTCTGTTGTCGCTTTAATTTATTTACTTTCAGTATAAATCATGTATTCTTATCTTTCATATGAATGAATGAATGATTTATCGCTGAAACAACTTGTTGAGGCTAATCTAACATTAGCTAACATAACTAACTTTCCAAACGCTAACTTATGATTACCTTTTGGGCTTTTCTTTGAACTCTTAATCTATAAAAGAGTTATAAGAGTTGAGGTCTTGACATCATCAAAAAGGGGAAAATTGTTAGGAATTTCATATTAGATGTTTTTGATGATGACAAGATAGAATTGTATGTTAGACCCAAAAAGAATGTAAGTTTATATTTTCATAGAACAAATGTATATGCGTTTAAAAGGTTGAAATTTTATTAAGCTTGTAATTTTTATCTTTGTAGATTTTAGACTAAGTATTGGATACCAAGTCGCTAGTAGAATTCTAGGTGAGTCCATTAGAGATGAAGTTGAAGATCAGCGTCTGAAGTCAAATGAAGATGAAGATTTTGTCTTAAGCGACTGCCAATCGCTATGGACTGTTTCAGGGTTTATGAATCAAGCACTCAAGGCAATCAAGAAGATCAAGATTCACCTGAAATAAATTCCGAAGTCACTAAGGACTTAGATGCAATCATTTAACGGGCATTTATTTCCAACGAAAAATAAATTCAAATGCATTAAATGCTTGATAAGAGCATTAAATATAATAAGGACACAATGTATACGGAGCAAGCTACCTACTGGCTTAGACTGTCAGAATTTCAGAGTTCAAACCTGCCAAATCAAATCAGTGCTGCAAGATTTCAGGAATGTAAAAAAAAAAAGGTATGACTCACTCGCGCGTGAGAGGCACGCACCTACATGTGTCCAACGGACAAATCCCAAGAAATTGCCTATAAATACCTCACCTTAGCAAACCCTAAAAAAACACGTACATACGCCAGAAGGTCAACACTTTGCTGAATTATTTTCTCAAGAAAAGCTCAGAAACTCCATAGACAAAATTCTTCCAAGCTTTCTACCTACATTCCAGACAGTCATAGATATCTCAAATATCTTCAAAGAAGAACCATACACTATTATTGAGATATCCTAAGTTGTTTGAACTTCCTAAAATTGAACAAACCCGTGATCAAAACCCTCAACCTCATCTATCTGTGTGAAGAAGTTGTTGACTCTACAAGCAGTATTTCCGAGTGAGAGAAGCTTGTTGGTGAAGATCTTCATTGATGCTGAAGTTTGTGTGATCAACGAGCCCAAGATCATCATCCCCACCTCTATTTTGTAGGAGCCTCTGTGTGATCCTTTGATAATCAATTTAGTGGAATTCCTCCAAGTGTTCAAGGAGAAGAAGGACGTAGCTAGGATTACACCACCCGGTGAACCTTACAAATTCTTGTGTTATTTACTATTTTACTATCTTGCTTTATAATTTATCATTTATCTTGAAAAGCACAAGTAAAATGGTCAAGCGACTATTTGACTAAAACGAACGCTAAAACTTTAAAATCATTTCCGTTGTGCTAACCCTGATCAAGCGATCTAAGCTTTACCCTACTTTGGTAAATTGCTAAAATCACTAAGTCTAAGTTATCTTTACTATAGCGCCTGACCTAGCGCTCAATCTTCTAAGCGTTCAAACCTTTTAAAAAGTGATACGAATTTTTGAAGTAAAAAAAGATTTCAGGGTCTATTCAACCCCCCCCCCCCCTCTAGACCCTTTCGTTTGCCACTTGGGACCATCATTGACGAACTAATAGATTAATTCATATTCCCTCTTAGTGATCTTGTTGCATATACAATTCATCCTCACTTATATCCAAGTCATCTTCACTATCAATTGATTGTGAATCACTTAAGATAGGATTTTCTCCATCATCTTCACTTTCTTCATAGTCGTCATCAATACAAGTATTTTTGTTAGCCGATAAAACAATGGACCACCTCTTATTAATAGGATTAGTGACAAAAAAACACTTGCTTAGCTTGTGATGCCAAAATGAAAGGTTCATCTTTGTATCCCACCCCTTCAAGGTCTACTCGAGTGAAGCCTATTTCACTATTATCGACACCATTTTTATTGTCAACCCACCTATACCCAAATAAAGGCACCCGAAACTAACTATAAACAAGCTCTCATATACGTTCAATCACCCCATAATATGATAAATCGGCATAGATAGGGTTATTATATTTCGCACTTGAGATATGCATTGCTTGAGCTACAAGACTCATCCCACTATTCTGCATTGTACTTCGTTCATCTTGGTTTATATGATAACCTGAGTAACAAAGTACTAGTCTGTTCGAACCCATCGACAGTCGTGTCAATTTATGTGAAACTGAAAGTGGATTCTTTTTCTGTTTCTCTTCAATATGCTTTCGGAACCAATCGATGAAACTCTTGTTATGCTCTCTTGAAATCTAGCTCTCATTTTTAATTGGATTGAATCTCCTAACTTGGTTCTTATGCTCTTCAACATATGGGTCAACCTCATCGGTGTTTTGGAGCACATATAGGTGGGCCTGCTCCCTTTGTGTAATAGGAACACTAACTAATTGCTTTCCAATTACGATTTTTTCTTCCGTTCTTCCGCCCACAACATGAGACTTTGGAAGCTCTGTAACATTAGAATCTGCCAGATACTCTGTGCGAAATGTAATGGCTTCATCAACTATGTACCGTTCAACAAAGCAACCTTCCGGTCGACTATGATTTTTCACGTAGCCTTTCAATACCTTCATATAACGCTCAGCTCTGATACCACACTTGTTGGTCCCAAGTAGCATACGAAAGGGTCTAGAAGGGGGGGTTGAATAGACCCTGAAGTCTTTTTCGACTTCAAAAAGATTCATATTAAAATAATTTGGATGCTTGAAATGTAGAAGCTTGACTAAGCGTTTACTAGAAATATAGAGGCTTAGGCTAAGCGTCTGATGAAGACTGTTTTTAGAAAGTTAACTTAGACTTTAAGATTTGAATACTTTAACCAAATAGGTTTAAGTGTTTAGTTCTTTAATCAGCGTTAGCACAACGGAATAATTTTAGAGTCTTCTCTTTTGAAAGCTTTAGCGTCGCAAGAAAATGTTTTAGTTGCTTAGTGTTCTCTTGCGTTTTACTTAACAGTTTTATACAAAGATATAATAATATGAAGAATCACTGTAAAGTAAAGAGCACGATATTTGTAAGGTTCGTTGGGTGGTGTAATCCCAACTACGTCCTTCATCTCCTCGAACACTTGGAGGCAATCCACTAAGATGGTTCTCAAAGAATCACACAGAAACTTCTACAAATTAGGGAGAGATAGATGTTGATGACTTGAGCTCCTTGATCACACAAATTTCTGCTCCAAATCACTTCTATCCCCTTGCTTCTTTCACCTAGAAATAATGCAAGTATCCAACTTCGACTTCACACAGATTGCGAGGCTTGGATGCGGTTTTTCTAAACGGTTTGTTTGATTTTGATGAAGTTCAAACAACTTGTGAATATCTCAATAGTAGTGTGGGTTTCTTCAAAAAAAATGTTTGAAATATTGGTTGACTGTCTCAGGAATTGAAGAAAAGCAAGGAGAATGTTTGCTTGAATATTCTGGCTTTTCTGAGAGTTTAAGGAATGAGACTTCAATGGAACAGCAATTTGGCTTGGAATTGATCGTTATCTTTGGCTTGTTGTTGAAGTCCTATTTATAGACATTCTTGGAAAAAGTGTCCGTTTGACACATGCACAGGCGCGTGTCTCTCACTTCCGCATGTGAACAACTTTTGTCCTTTTTCTTGAAAATCTGCTGCACAAAAGTTGGTGCTGCAGTCTGTGAAAAGTTAACAGTCCAATGGGGTGGCTTCTCCGTACGTTTGAAAGTGTTTATCACATTTAATGCTTTTATCAGCATTTAATGCATTTGGATTAAATACCCGTTGGTATTTAATGCTCTGAGAATAATTGCATTAAACTCCTTCTGGACTTGGAAATAAATTCAGGTGAAATCCATCATTGATAGACGCTTATCCATCCTTGAATTACTTCTGCCTAATAAGGCAATGCTTGATATAGCTGGATATTTAGACGCTTGGAAACTTCATCTTCATTCAGACTTTAGGTGCTTGGGCCTTCAAACTTAACTACTGATAAGCTCACTCATAATTCATCAGACGCTTAGCCTAAGACTACTTAGCCTAACAATCTAGAATAAACAGAACGAAGCCTACAAAGCCTATTACAAATCTAACGCTTCAAAGCTTATACTTGATTTCTACTAAAATCAAACTTACATATTTTGGGGTCTAACATAAACTCCTAATTGTCATCATCAAAACATCTAACTTGAAATTCCTAATAATTTCTCCCTTTTTGATGATGGCATTACTTACTCTTTTATAGTTCAAGAGTTAAATAGCCAAAATAAAAGTTAGCTTTGGTTAGATAAGATTAGTTAAAGTTAGTTACGCTTCAACGAGTTGTTTCAGTTGAAAAATGGATTTTATATATGTCAATGATTACAAGCATTTTACAACTAAACAAAAAATTACATAAGAGACAAGAATATAGATAATGCAAATCAAGAAGCCTTAACGACTTGGTCTAACTATGTATCGCTTGGGCATTTCAGCTCGAATAGCTTCAGTTAGGCTATCTTTCAAAGTTATCATTGCTTCATGATCTTTGTTGATTATGAGCTTATTTTCTTCCTTTTGTCTCTTCTTGAAAGCAACAAAGTGTGTCTCCCATTCAGTCAGGTCAATACCCATATACCTTAAGCAAATTCTGAAAGTTCGGTTGAAGTCAGTCAACTGCCTCTCTTCAGCTAAGATTCTTGGATCTGTAGGTTCTGGAATAGATGCTCTTTGAAGAGGAATGTCAAACTGTTCAAGCCGTGCTCTAGAAGGTATTGGTAGATTTGGATATAGTGCTAGTGGAGGCTCTCTTAGCATTCTACTAGGTGCTCCAACATAATTAATTACTTCATAAGCAGGTATCCAAGATGGGAGTCTTGACGCAGAAAGATAGATAATTGTTGACGCTTCGGCGGCGGAGGAGGATCCTGAGCTCTTGAACCAGAAGCTCTTTTCTTCTCTCCTTTTCTCTTCTCTTCCCCCTTATTGCCATCATCAGCCTTCAGGAAATGTTCTGTGAGTAGACTAACTTGAGAGGCAATCTGAGACAATGAAGCTGTAACATCATTAAAACGTTTATCGAAGAATTCGTGCATTGCTAGAAGTTTAGCGTTGATAGCATCATTCATCTCTTGAAATTCTCTACGACACTCATCCACAGCCGCTTGCGCAAAACCTTTCATATGACCTATTTGAGCGTTCATGATTTGCGATTCAATCTTTGCCAGATCTGTCTTAATCCAGTGGAGTGATTCTTCATTCTGAGTAGCTTGATTGCTCATCTCCTCCAAGACAGATTTCAGCAAAGGTCCAAACGCTTGACCCACATCCGATAGAACTGCTTGAGGAGCCGGTCGCTTGAATCTGGATGTATGCTTGAGTGAGTCAAGGGGAGCTTGATATGCAGGATCAAAAATTGTACCTCGCACATCAGTTTGAAGATCCTCAGCAGTATCAACAATAACAAGTTCAGGAGCGTCAGGAATAGCTTTTGGTGTAGACGCTTGAACTGGTTCTTCAGCAGACGCTGGAAGACTTGCAACTTCTGAAGTGGACGCTGGTACAGATTCTTCAACTAACTTAGCAGGCGCTTCCTCAATCACTGACTCCGCTTGATGAAAGTCATCAAATTGGAAGTTCCACGAGGTGAGAGTAGCATAGAAATCTGAAGCAGCTTCCAGAAGTTCAGTCAGCCTGGAACGAGAGATGCAGGTCCCTTGAATGAATGTGCGCAGAGGACTATCTATGGCCTTGATGTACATTGGACCAATGATATCCAACACATGATTTGGAAATATTTTGGACGGCGCTTGGTAGATAGAGAAAATCACATCTGGGCAATAATTCCTAGAAAAGCCGATCAACCTGTCTTTTGGAAGACTTTGAAGACGGTGAGATTCAGGAACATACAGATTATAATACTCTTCCAGATAAGGATAGATAGCTGGAGCCAGTCCCTGATTTCTTTCCAGTAATGAGAGGACAAACTCATAGTGACTGAGTACCTCGTTGCGAATAGACGAGAGCAAGGGATATCCTCAAAAGGGGTAGATTATTGAACAGTTCCAGTTTCTGAGATTTGTAGTGAAGATTCTATCGAAAAGAGATACGGGAGACAAAATCTTCTCCATCATGTTGAAGTTATCATCGCAGTGGCTTGGAGCAAAATTCAAGCTAGATATTGAAGTACTGCCACTGGCTGATGTATTAACGTTGAAGTGAAGAGGAGTAATGGACAGTCTGTGAAGCTCTTGACGCAAACACTACTCAATTTGATGTCGAATTAGTGGGAGCTTGAGAACAGGTCTAACTCTCAGTTGACGCTTCTTAAGGCAATACTTGGCAAACTAACGCTTCTTGTCATGCATGCCTATGCCAAATAAATGGGGAGCTTGAACTAATTCTGTGAACGTATATCTATGGCCCAGATACGCTTCAACCCAGTTGACTTCTGCCATACAGTAGTCTGTTCCAGCATTAACCATAGCTCGAATGCCTTCATGATGGATATCTCTGATAGACTCAAAGCGATATCTATCAGGTTGATAGTTAGCATTCTAGACGCTATCAAAATATGCATCAGCTTCAGTCTGGATCAAATCCGTTAGAGATTCGAGATGCTCACCAGCATGAATTCCTTTGTTCTTCCACAGTCAAAGAGGATTGACAGAATTCTTGTTCTCATCACTGTTTTGCTATAAGAGGAAAATGTTTGTAGCCTTCTCTATTTAAGACTTCCTCTGAAGGGTTGAGAAACTCTGGGCAAAAAGGATCATACACTCTGATGTTGTAGTCTCTCAGAGCAAAACCAGTAGACTTACTGTGCCTATAATCCAGGTAGTAGGCGAGATCCACATCACACCTAGGAGTTCTTCGTCCTTGTCTGTCTTGTTGAAGAATAAGAGAAGATGGTATCTGACCAGGAGATTTCCCAAGTTGAAGGGCTAGATAGTACTTCCTCTCAATTTCTGTCAGCTAGGTGTTGAACACTATATCCCTGGTCTGATTGTCGATGTCAATTAGTGAGGCTACCTTATTCTCAGCAATAATGTATCTTTCTTCATTATATCGAGCTAGAATGAAGTCTTCTTCGAGCGCTGGGGGCATAAAATTGATTGAATGAACAATCGTCTTCAGTGGGTCCAGCTTGAAGAAGTGCCTTGGCTTTGTAACGTCTTCAGCAACGCTTTGACCTTCTGAGCGTGCCTCTGTTATAGCCGAAACACTACTTGACTCTTGAATCATTTGGGGAGCAAGTTTCTCTACTTCAAGTGTAGCAGCTTCTGCGGCAACATCTTTGGCAATAGCCACAACTTCTATCATCTCAACATCTAGCTGGACGTCTGTTGATGCTTCAGCAGCAGCTGGAACTAAAGCTGTAACACATGAACTATCCTCTATAAGAGCAGGATCTTCTACAGATGTAGGAATAGAAATGCTGTGGGAAGAAATAAACTTACCCTGAGAACTTGTCTCAACAGCAACGTGAGCGCTTGGCTCAACAGCAACTTGAGTGCTTGGCTTAACAGTCTTAGGCTTCTCAGGAACAGGAGCAGCTTGACGCTTGCTTGTCCTGGGATGCTTAAAGATCTTCTTTACATTTAATCCTTCAATGAGCTTGAGCGTTTGAGCGGGAGGAGCGGTAGATGGTTCCTCAAAGTCTATTTGTTTAATAATCCCTTCCAGCTTCCTACGCCTGATGAGAGGAATCTTGTCCTCTGCATCCTCATTAGTGTCCTCATCATCCTTTTGAGGAGAAAGAATGATTTGAGCCTTGGGCTTTCTGGGAGCCCTCTTCTTTATTGCAGCCGGATGCTTCACGACTTCTTCTGGAACTGGACGCTCAGCTTCTTCATCTGAAGCTTTGCATACTTCCAGACGCTCAGATCGTGGTCTAGCAGCACCACCAATCTTGGGAGGATTGAACAGATTGTTCAAAATTATTTTTCCCAGCATCTTAGTCTTGTTCAACGGTTGACCAGATGAGTAGACACAGTCTGATTTATATAATAGGTCGCTCAAAATAAGCCTATAAGGTTTATTTGGGGCGCTTAAATAGTCTCTAAACCTTCCAAATACATACTCACTCCAGTTTATCTTGAGATTGAGGAGTATCGCCGTCATCATCTGAAATTGCACTGGTTCACCTTATCAAAGGTACCCACTCTGCATTCTATAATCTTGCTACAGAAGTCAGCCAACAGTCGGTATTTGGATACCAGATCTTTCTTTTCAAAGTGCTATTTGTAGGGTACACCTTCGTAAGCACTCATGGTTGTCCATGCTTCTTTGATTTGATTCAAAGTGACGCAATCCAATGCCTCACCCTCATTTGGGAGAATGAAGTTCTTGGCAATGGAAGCAGTAGACAAAACAAATTCCTTTGGTGGCTCCTTCTTGGATAGAGGGAAGAGACAAGAGATAGACTTCTTGTCTGCAGAGAGTTTAGCAGTTTTCCAGAAGAGGTCGACTTTCGTTGGAAACAGATAGGAATACTTAGTAACGAATGTTTTGAGCCCAACCTTGGTTACCATGTCCATCATATCAGTTAGGTTGATCTGAGGTTGTTCATATAGAAATTTCCAATCGACAATAAGTCCTTCAGTCACCTTGATGATAGGCTCGGCCAAGGTAGAAACAGATTTCTTTGGTGCCATTTTCAGTGAAAGAGATGAACTGAGATGTTTCTTTTGCTTTGAGAGAGAGAGAGAAAGAGAGTAAAGTAAATAATTTTCTGCAAAAATTGTGTTTTAAATGACACATAAGAAACATTTTGAAACTTGTCTTCTCTAGTCTCTGTAGGATTTAGACACGTGTAAATAATTTCTTTTAATTTTGAATCTCAGCCATGAAAATATTAACTGCGGACGCGAGTTTTGTGTAAGAGAGAGAAGTTACATTTGGTAACTCCCATATATAATGATCTGACATCCAAGAGTTAAATTTTGAAAAACGTTTGGGATTTTCAGAGTGTAGTACACGTGTCTAATGGTACACTGACACGTACACAGACACGTGCTATTTCTGAACCACCATTTTGAAAAGTTTTGATTACCCGCCAGTTTGATGTGATGGAAGCGTGTAGATATTGTACAACATCGACTCTTGAGTCTATCCACTATTTCAAGAAGCTTATAAAATTTATGCATGAGTTTTATAAATAATTTTATATTAAATGTTGAGTGGGATATGTTCAACGCTTAACAGATACCATCGTTGTCAAATTTATATTGACGCTTGAAATCATGATCCTTTTATACTTTAGCGTCAACATATTGTGCATAAATAATTCTGAGCGTTGATGATCATGCATATGAAAGTTTTTGATCATTGACGCTTGGAATATGTTTCAAGTACAATTTTAAGGTTCCCCTTAAGTTTGATAACTTGTAACAACTTTTCAAAATCTTTTGGACATAAATAAAGTGGATTCCCCCTAAATCATATGTCTAATAAAATATAATGCATAATGATTTAGCGTTTAAATCAATCATACCTAATTCACTTCTCAAAGTGAGAAAACGTTGTTCGTTGAGCGCTTTGGTGAAGATATCTGACAATTGTTTGTCAGTTCCAATAAAATGCATGGAGATATCTTTCTTTTGAACATGGTCACGAAGAAAATGGTATCTAATGTCAATATGTTTGGTTTTGGAGTGAAGAACAGGGTTTTGAGTCATGGCTAGAGCGCTTTGGTTATCACAATGAATGGGGGTTGGACCTAGGATTATACCATAATCTCTAAGTTGTTGCCTCATCCATAACACTTGTGCACAACAACTTCCTGCAGCTACATACTCAGCTTCGGCTGTAGAGGTAGCTATAGATTGTTGTTTCTTACTATACCATGAAACTAACCTATCATCTAGAAATTGACATGTACCACTAGTACTCTTACGATCTATTTTGCAGCCTGCAAAATATGCATCTGAGTAACCAATTAGTTTAAAAGGAGAGTCCCTAGGATACCATAAGCCCACATTTTGTGTGCCTTTTAGGTATTTAAAGATCTTTTTGGCAGCAATTAAGTGTGACTCTTTAGGATCGGCTTGAAACCGTGCACACATGCATACCGAAAACATAATATCAGGTCTACTAGCAGTGAGATAAAGAAGTGATCCAATGATACCTCTATAATTAGTGATATCAATATTCTTTCCACTTTCATCTTTATCGAACTTAAGCGTTTGGCTCATTGGAATTTTTGAATATGATGCATTTTCCATACCAAATTTCTTAATCATATCTCTTGTATATTTAGCTTGGTTAATAAATATGCCATTAGGGAGTTGTTTAACTTGTAATCCTAAGAAGAAAGTTAATTCACCCATCATGCTCATTTCAAATTGTCCTTGCATCATTTTTGAAAATTTCTCACACAGACGCTTATTAGTAGAGCCAAATATAATATCATCAACATAAATTTGGACTAAGAGAATATCTTCATTATTGGTAATTTTAAATAACGTTGTATCAACGCTGCCTTTTGAAAAGCCTTTACCAATAAGAAAGATAGAGAGAGTGTCATACCATGCTCGGGGTGCTTGCTTCAGCCCATAAAGTGCTTTGTCTAGCTTGTAAACCATACTCTTACCATGGTTGTTGATGAATCCCGGTGGTTGCTCCACATATACTTCTTCTTGGAGTTTACCATTCAGGAAGGCACTCTTCACATCCATTTGATACACTGTAAATTTGTTGAACGCTGCATACGCTAGAAACATACGAATTGCTTCAAGACGGGCGACAGGACCATATGTCTCATCAAAGTCAATTCCCTCTTCTTGGCAATATCCTTGAGCAACGAGTCTAGCCTTGTTCCTTATCACAATGCCATTCTCATCCATCTTGTTTCTATATACCCATCTAGTTCCAATAACTCCTTGGTGAGTTGGTCTTGGTTCTAGCGTCCAAACCTTACTACGCTCGAATTGATAAAGCTCTTCTTGAATGGCTTCAATCCAACTTGGATCACTTAGCGCTTCATCCACTTTCTTAGGTTCCATTTGAGATAGAAAGCTTGCGAACATAGCCTCATTAAATGTAGCGGCTCTAGTCCTAACAAGCACTTCAATATCTCCAATAATCTGCTCAGGTGGATGATCACGCAACCATAGTCTATCTGGTTGGAATGGGTTAAGAGGTTGGACAGACGCTTGACTTCCCTCTTGCGCAGGCGCTTCAAGTTCACCAATCCTTGTTTGCTCTCGATGATCACTTTCTTCATGATCATCAGTAGATCTTGCATTGTTATCCGAAATATCCTCACGAGTAATCTTAGGAGGTGGCACTGAGATCTCATCATCGTCGTTACTATCATCATCAATGGTAATCTTAGACACTTGATGACATAGATTTTCAACTCCTACATCATTTATATTAACCTTACTCGGTTCTTGGTTAGCATCATCAAAAACAACATGAATAGATTCTTCAACCTTCGATTTGATCTTGTTTAAGATGCAAAAATTCTTTCCATTCTTGGCGTAGCCTAGAAAGATTCCCTTATCCGCTTTAGGATCAAATGTCTTTAGGCTTCGGGATCCATTATTATGGAAAAAATATTTAGAACCAAAGACATGAAAGTATGAACATTTGGCTTATGTCCTTTCCACAGTTCATATGGAGTTTTCACATGCTGTTTGTTGATCATGCAACAGTTTTGAGTGTAACAGGCAGTATTGATCGCTTCGGCCCAAAACCTAGGAGCAAGCTTGGACTCTGCTAACATTGTCCTAGCATCTTCCTTGAGCGTTCTGTTCCGGCGCTCAGCAACACCATTCTGTTGGGGAGTTCTGGGAGCTGAATACTCATGATGTATTCCATTCTCTGCACAAAACTTCTCAACAACCTTGTTAGTAAACTCAGTACCGTGATCGCTTCTTATTCTTGCAACTGTTAGATTTTTCAATGTTTGAAGTTGCCGAATAAGCGTTATTAACTTGTCACATGTTTCATCTTTGGATGAAAGGAATTCCACCCAAGTGAATCGAGTGAAATCATCCACTATCACCAAAGTATACTTTTTACCACTCACACTGATCGTTTGAACGGGTCCAAACAAATACATGTGAAGTAGTTCAAGTATTCTAGAGATAGATAGATGAGGTTTTCTCTTGGAGGATGATTTGACTTGTTTGCCCATTTGACAAGCGTCACAAAAGCGATCCTTATGAAATGATCCTTTTGGTAATCCCTCCAAAAGATTTAGATTTATAAGCTGAGAGATTGTCTTAAAGTTGAGGTGATTCATTTTTCTATGCCCTAACCAACCCGTTTTAGAATCATTTTTAGCAACAAAACAAGTTGGGTTGTTATCAAGTGTTGAACCCCAATCTACCAAATATACATTGTTTTTTCTTTTACCTTTCAATTTAGTAGACTTAGTCTTGGTGTCATTTATATAGCAACAGTCACTTGAGAATATGACTTCAAAGCCTTTATCACAAAATTGACTTATGCTTAATAAATTGTGCTTTAGACCCTCAACATAATAAACATCACTTATCATGATGTTCCCCCTATGCACAGTACCTATACCTTTGGTTTTACCTTTGAAGTTGTCACCAAATACAACCTGAGGACCATTGGCAGCTCGATAGTTGATCAGAAGATCTTTAGAACCAGTCATGTGCCTTGACGATCCACTATCGAAGTACCAAATAGATGCTTTGGCTCTAGGTAACTGCAATCAAAAAGGAAGTTCTATTTCTATTTAGGTACCTATTGTTGCTTGGGTCCTTTACCATTAGTAGCATTGTTAGTTTGAATTAGAACTTTAGCAATCCATATTTGCCTAGTATTTATTGTAGGAATACTGGCCTTCTTGGGTTTCACATTTTGTTGTGTGTGCTGTTTGGGTGTATAGTAATATCATCGATTATAATAGTAATCATAATTATAGTCATAGTCATAATCATCATAGTAGCGATAATATGATCTAGACCATTGTGGATATTGACGCTGGTATTTCCTTAGCGCTGGCTTAGGGTTCACTTTTGATGCTGGACGCTTAGCGCTTGACTCACAGTGGTTAGGTTTATCCTTAGCCTTTTGAGCGTTTGGATGAACCTTTCTTTGTGAATCATTCGCTCTCGCCTTTTCTGTGCCTGAGTCAGCTTTGGCTTTCTCATTTGGCCTCTTACCATTGTCGCTTGGTTTATTTAGCGTTTGTCTTTGTGAACCTTCTTTAACAAAGAAAATACCCTTTCCTTTGCTGTTTGGCTTAACATTTGATTTGTTTGGTTGTTTACCGAATTTATTGCATCCTAAACCGGTCTTTTCCGCAAATAACCTTGTTACCTTAGTCACATTGTCTAGCTTTCTTGACGCTTTAGACAATGATGAGACGAGCTGTTCTTATTTAGCAAGTTTAGCAATCAGCTCAGCTTCTCTCTTGACTATCATATCAAGATCACTTTTCAACTGGATTATTTCACTCTCAAGCGATTAGTTTTTCTCAATGCACTATTGCTGAACTTGCAACTCTACTTTGAGCGTCACTTTATCAGTTTTGAGTGATGAAATGGTATCAAAGTGATTTTGGTATAGTTTGGCGGCATCTTGGCAATCATTATAATATTCTCTGATTTTGCCAAGAAATTCTTCATAAGAAAGAGGAAGAGATAATTCAGTGTTTACCTCAGGAGACGCTTCATCATCTCTGGCCATGAGACAAATAAGCGCTGAGTCATCCACGGGCTCATCATCATCACTACTCTCTTCTGAAGACTCCAAATCCTCAGGTGCGGATGTTTGTTCTGATTCTGCTAGCAAACCTTGTTGCCGAATGTTGCTCCTGAATTGGTTTCTATCCAAGTAATCCTGCCTTGAGGGCTTAGATACATTTGGATAAGGGCAATTTACCTGGTAGTGCCCTGGTTTCCTGCAGTTATAACAAAGATTAGTTTTCATCTTTTGTTCATTTGTTAATCTTGCATTGTGTGGTTTTGAGACCACTGGCGCTGAGAGATTTTGAGCAGACGCTTGGTACTGAACAGGCGCTTGGGATGTAGAAACAGAATACTGAGGCGCTTGAAACTGTTGATGTATTGGAGCAGGCGCTTGATATGAACTGTGTCCTTGATGCTTAGGACTATTTTCTTTCTTTTCATATCTCAAAAACTTTCTGAATTTATTTAGAAGTGCTAGTTCCTCATCCTCACTGATATCTGAACATTTTACCTTATTACCTGATTTACCCTTGATTGATGCTACGAGCGCTCCAGATTCAATTACCGGACTACTCACAACATCACTGGCTGAATTTAACTCAAACTCAAATGCCTTAAGTTCTGAAAAGGCGTCTTCTGGACTCAAAAGATCCAATATATTAGATTCTCTCATTGCGGTTGTCTTCATCAAAAATCTACTAGGTAGACTTCTGAAAATCTTAACCACCATTTCTCTATTTTTAAATCCATCCCCAACGACGTAAGTTCCGTAACAAGAGCTGTGAATCTTATGTCCAATTACTCTAGGGTCTCGTTAGGTAACATCTTAAAATTGTTAAACCTTTCCTTGGCAGTAGAAAGCTTGTTCTCTTTAATCTGAGCTGAACCACCACAAATTATAGCCAACTTATCCCATATTTATTTAGTGGTATTACATGATTTAACTTTGTTGAATAAATTGTCGTTGTCACCAATAGCTGTATACAAAGCATTTCAACCAACATTGTCTAGATTTGCTCTTCGACGCTCATCAGTGGACCATTCTTGTTTAGGCTTCTCAACATAGCCATCTGGAGTTTTTTCTGTGGCTCCAAGCGCTCTGGTAATAACCTTCAGAATTTGTATTGGTCCATCTGAAATAATATCGCACATTTCGTCATCACATGAACAAAGATACGTAAAAGCTTTGACCTTCCATGATTCATAGTTTGACTCAGTCAACTTAGGAACTTTAGAAAATACCATGAAAGAGAAACTAAAAGCAACTAAATTTTGAAAACGGGATCTAAACAAGCTGTTACGCTTGGAAATTTTAAAAATTTCAACTTTAACCGCTCTGATACCACTTGTTGGTCCCAAGTGGCATACGAAAGGGTCTAGAAAGGGGGGTGAATAGACCTTGAAGTATTTTTTGACTTTAAAAAGATTCGTATTAAAATATTTTGGACGCTTGAAATGTAGACGCTTGACTAAGCGTTTACTTGAAATATAGACGCTTAGGTTATACGTCTAATGAAGACTATTTTTAGAAATTAACTTAGACTTTAAGATTTGAATACTTTAACTAAATAGGTTTAAGCGTTCAGTTCTTTAATCAGCGTTAGCACAGTGGATCAATTTTAGAGTCTTCTCTTTTGAAAGCTTTAGCGTCACAAGAAAATGTTTCAGTTGCTTAGTGTTCTCTTGAGTTTTAATTAACAGTTTTATACAAAGGTATAATAATATGAAGAATGACTGTAAAGTAAAGAGCACGATATTTGTAAGGTTCGTTGGGTGGTGTAATCCCAACTACGTCCTTCTTCTCCTCGAACACTTGGAGGCAATCCACTAAGATGGTTCTCAAAGAATCACACAGAAACTTCTACAAATTAGGGAAAGATGGATGTTGATGACTTGAGCTCATTGATCACACAGATTTCTGCTCCAAATCACTTCTATCCCCTTGCTTCTTTCACCTAAAAATAATGCAAGTATCCAACTTCGACTTCACACAGATTGCGAGGCTTGGATGGGGTTTTTCTAAACGGTTTGTTTGATTTTGATGAAGTTCAAACAACTTGTGAATATCTCAATAGTAGTGTGGGTTTCTTCAAAAAAAATATTTGAAATATTGGTTGACTGTCTCAAGAATTGAAGAAAAGCAAGGAGAATGTTTGCTTGAATATTCTGGCTTTTCTGAGAGTTTAAGGAACGAGACTTCAATGCAACAACAATTTGGCTTGGAATTGATCGTTATCTTTGGCTTGTTGTTGAAGTCCTATTTATAGACATTCTTGGAAAAAGTGTCCATTTGACACATGCACAGGCGCGTGTCTCTCACTTCCGCGTGTGAACAACTTTTGTCCTTTTTCCTGAAAATCTGCTGCACAAAAGTTGGTGCTGTAGTCTGTGAAAAGTCGATAGTCCAATGGGGTGGCTTCTCCGTACGTTTGAAAGTGTTTATTACATTTAATGCTCTTATCAGCATTTAATGCATTTGAATTAAATACCCGTTGGTATTTAATGCTCTGAGAATAATTGCATTACACTCCTTCTGGACTTGGAAATAAATTCAGGTAAAATCCATCGTTGATAGACGCTTATCCATCCTTGAATTGCTTCTGCCTAATAAGGCAACGCTTGATATAGCTGGATATTTAGACGCTTGGAAACTTCATCTTCATTCAGACTTTAGGCGCTTGAGTCTTCAAACTTAACTACTGATAAGCTCACTCAGAATTCATCAGACGCTTAGCCTAAGACTACTTAGCCTAACAATCTAGAATAAAACAGAACGAAGCCTATAAAGCCTATTACAAATCTAACGCTTCAAAACTTATACATGATTTCTACTAAAATCAAACTTACATATTTTGGGGTCTAACATAAACTCCTAATTGTCATCATCAAAACATCGAATATGAAATTCCTAACAGATCTCATACATGCCTGTCCACATACTTGTGTGTCTCTAACCAAGTGAATAGGTAGGTGAGTCATTATATCAAAAAAAGCAGTTGGAAAATACATCTCAAGCTCACACAAAGTGATGACAATTTGTTTCTGAAGTGCAAGAAATTGTTCAGGATCAAACACATTGCTCCACATGGCTTTGAAGAAGAAACATAATCAAGTTATCGTGTCTCTCACCTTTTTTGACAGAATGGCCCGTATAGCAATTGGTAGCAAATGATCCATGATTACATGACAATCATGAGTCTTCATGTGCTTTAGCTTCAAGTCCTTCATTGATACAAGACTGCTAATGTTTGAAGAATACCCTTCTGGAACTTTCACTCCATTAAGAAACTCACATAATGCAATTTTTTCTTTCTTGGATAAAGTGTGAGTTGCTGGAGGCAAACAAGTATGTTTCCCCTTATTTGTTGGTGTCAATTCACCTCTTATCTTCATTTCAACTAAGTCTAACCTTGCCTTTATGCCATCTTTTGTCTTTCCGGGCACATTTAGAAGTGTACCAATGACACTATCAAATACATTTTTCTCAATATGCATAATATCAAGAAAATGTCTAACATGTAAGGACTTTCAATACTGCAACTCAAAGAAAATTGACCTTTTTTCCACCCAGTTTTTGCAAGGCCACCTGCAAAAGTCTTTCCAAATTTGACCTCCAAGTCTTTTACATTCTTAAACACTTTTTCACTAGTCAAGCACTTAGGAGCTCGACCTTCTTCTATATTCCCATTGAAAGCTTTCTTCCACCGACGATATCAATGGTTCCGATTTAGCTATCTTCGATGCCCTTGGAATGCATATTTCTGAGAGTGTGTCAATCAATATTGATCTGTACTCTTCACACATATGGGGCATCCACATTGGCCATGTACACCATATCCCTCGAGGTTCGCTCTTGTCGAAAAATCATTGATTGTTCCAAATAACATGACTCTAAGATTGAAATTTTCTTCTTTGAACCCTTCATATACGTGAATACCGGTCTCCCACAACACCTTCAAATCCTCAATTAAAAGAGCCAAGTAGACATCTATATCATTTTCAGGTTGTTTCGGCCCAGAAATGAGTATAGGCATATGCTCTCGCTTCATGCATCGAGATCGGGGAATGTTGTAGATCATCAAAATCACCGGACATGTACTATGTGAGCTACTATGCAAGCCATGAGGGTTCATGCCATTTGTAGCCAATACAAGGCGCAAGTTTCTTGATTCTTCACCAAATTCGGGGAAATCATCATCAATCTTTTTCCATTGAGGAGAATCTGAGGGGTGTCAAATTTTGTCATCTTCAATCCTTTCTTCAAGCCTTTTATTAGCAGCCATGTCAAGTCCTTGGCTAACTCTTTACTACTGTACATGTGCTTAAATAGTGGTATTATGGGCAAATACCACATGGTTTTGACAAGAGCAGATCCATTCTTCTTGTACCGTGAGGCGCCACATTTCGGACATGCCTTCAATGATGCATAGTCAGTTCTAAACAATATGTAATCATTGAGACATGCATGTATCCTCACATATCCCATGCCAATTGAGGTTAACATCCGTTTAGCCTCATAAGTACGATTAGGTAACACATTATCCTCGGGTAGCATGCTTTTTAATAGACCAAGTAAGTTTGTGAAACTTTTATCACTTCACCCATTGTTGGCTTTTAACTTATATAGGTTTAGGACGGCTTTCAATCTTGTGAATTTACTACCACTATACAGTGGTGTCTTTGAATCACTTGTCAAATTGTCAAATATTTTAGGACAATTTCGCAAATCCTCCTCAATCACATTTGTCATCTCCTCCAAATGACCAGGCTCATAATCATTCATGTTGAAATCTTGTGATGGATATGATGTACCACCCAAATCATCTGACGTGACATTGCTTTCACCGTGTCTTGTCCAACGTGTGTACCTTTTATCAATTCCATTACACACCAAATGATCTTCCAAGTCACGTGGACTAATTCTCTTTCCAAAACAACAACATAAACACGGGCAAGTGATCCTAGTTCGATCTAGTGCATGCTCAACCGCAAACTTTATGAACTCTTTCACCCTTTTCTCATACTGTCCCGACATACGATCCGCTAAAATCCAACTTCAATCCATCTTGATTCTGAATTAATTAAATTAAACTATTTTAACATCAGTTGATAGTTGAATTAATTAAATAATTTTCATTTTAATTTATTTAACATTCTTCTAGAAAAAATTCGGCAGAGTAACGACGCAAAAATTTCTACCAAGTTCTCGACTTAATCTTCCCCCGGGTGGGTTGCAACCAACAAAATTCGGATCTTACTATCCGCTAATATCCAATTTCGATCTTAATTAATTAAATTAAATAATTTTAACATCAATTGAGTAGAATTAATTAAATTATTTTAATTTTAATTTATTTCCCGTTATCCTAGAAAAAATTCGGCAGAGTAACAACACAAAAAATTCTGCCAAGTTCTCGACTTAATCTTCCCCCAAACTTGCAACCAACAAATTTGTATCTTTCAACCACAACAAACCCAACATTCTAATCTTTCACCCACACCAAACCCATAATTTTGATCTCACTATACGAAAATATTGATCACCACTTGGATCACATAAATCACATAAAACTAAAAATAAAGCATCATTTTATAAATATTGATCACCAGTTGGATCACATAAAGCATCATATTTCCAGCAACTACAAATATTGATCATAAGTTGGATCACATAAAACTACAAATAAAGCATCATATTTTCAACAACTAAGTATAAATATAGATCACCAGTTGGATCAATGTACCCTAAACCACAAAATAACGATAATTTAATCCCAAATTAAATGTAATTAACATCCGGCTAACCCAAATTAACACTAAATTCAGCCAAATCCCTATTTCCCTTAAATTTTCCACAAAAATAGGCAAATCTCAAGAATATACACAAATATACATACACCCACACATACACAAATATACATACGCAAATATTTATCTAACTCAAACTCTATACTCTATATATGTGTGTGTGTGTATATATATGCACATATATATATATATATAGCGAGAGAGAGAAAGCAAGAGAGAAAGAGAGAGAGAGAGAGATGGTGGTGGTGGAGGCGGTCGGCGACGAGGGTGGTGGTGCTTTAATAGTGAGAGAGGAGAGAGAGTTGAAAGAAAGAGAGAGTTGAATTTGGGGGGAGGTGGCGGGTTATACCCTAAAAACTCATTTTTTTTTTAAATTCTATTATAGCGGTTCGAGGACAAACCGCCGTCACAGTCTAAACTTGTTAAAAAATTTCATGTAGGATGTTTTGATGATGACAAGATAGGATTTTATGTTAGACCCCAAAAAGAATTTACGTTTATATTTTCATAGAACTTATGTATAAGCGTTTGAAAGTTTCTAATTTTATTTAGGCTTGTAATATTTATCTTTGTAGAATTTAGACTAAGTATTAGATACCGAATCGCTCATAGAATTCTAGGTGAGTCTATTAGAAATGAAGTTGAAGATCAGAGTCTGAAGACAAATGAAGATAAAAATTTGTTCTTAGCGTTTGTCAAACGCTAAAGGACTGTTTCAGGTATTATGAATCAAGCGCTCAAAGTACTACAACGATCAAGAATCAGATTCACCTGAAATAAATTCCCAAGTCATAAAGGACTTAAATGCAATCATTCAACAGACACTTATTTCCAACGGGAAATAAATTCAAATGCATTAAATGCCTGATAAGTGCATTAAATGTGATAAGCTATTATGACTTGTGGACAAACCACCTTTTGACTAGACTGTCAGATTTTAGAGTTCAAAACTTGCCCTGTCCAATCGGAATCAGCAGGATTTCAAGAATGTTAGAGAAAACGTAGACTCACACGCCGCATGAGAGGCATGCTCCTACATGTGTCCAACGGAAAAATCCCAAGAAATTGCCTATAAATACCTCATTCCAGCAAACCCTAAAAATATAGAGATACACTTACATGCACAAGAAAAGGTCAAAACTTTGCTGAAATTCTCTCTCAAGAAAAGCTTAGAAACTCCATAGCCAAAATTCTTCCAAGCTTTTTACATATATTCCAGACAGTCATAGATATATCAAACATCTTCAAAGAAGAACCATACACTATTATTGAGATATCCTAAGTTGTTTGAACTTTCTAAAATTAAACAAACCAGTGACCAAAACCCTCAACATCCTCTGTCTGTGTGAAGAAGTTGTTGACTCTACAAGCAGTATTTCTGAGTGAGAGAAACTTGTTGGTGAAGATCTTCATTGGTGCTGAAGTATGTGTGATCAAGGAGCCCAAGATCATCATCCCCTCCTCTATTTTGTAGAAGCCTCTGTGTGATCCTTCGATTATCAACCTAGTGGAATTCCTCCAAGTGTTCAAGGAGAAGAAGGACGTAGCTGGGATTACACCACCCAGTGAACCTTATAAATTCTTGTGTTATTTACCATTTTATTGTCTTGCTTTACATTACATAATCTATTTTGAAAAAGACAAGAAAATTGACTAAGCGACTATTTGAACAAAACGAATGCTAAAGCTTTAAAAATCATTTTCGCTGTGCTAACCCTGATTAAGCGATCTAAGCATTACCCTACTTTGGTAAACTACTAAAATCACTAAGTCTAAGTTATCTTTACTGTAGCGCCTGACCCAAGCGCTCAGCTCACTAAGCGTTCTAATCTTTAAAAGTGATATGAATTTTTGAAGTCAAAAAAGACTTCAGAGTCTATTCAACCCCCCTTCTAGACCCTTTTGTATGCCACTTGGGACCACCAAAACCTATTACAGCGGTTCGCCTCGAACCGCTGTAATAGGCCGATTTTTTTTTAATATTTATTAATTTTTTTAACGGACATCGAACCGCTGTAATAGGCCGATTTTTTTTTAATATTTATTAATTTTTTTAACGGACATATTACAGATGTTCGCCTCTGAACCGCTGTAATATGTCCTGCTACAGCGGTTCAAAGGCGAACCGCTGTAATAGGTTAACCTATTACAGCGATTCACCTCTGAACCGCTGTAATAGGTCCAAACCGAGGACCCCTAGGTACCCCCGTTCAACGGTTTTACCAAAACCGCTGTAATAGGTGCGCTGTAATAGTGTATTTTTGTAGTAGTGCTTGAAGCAAAATATGCATTAAATCAAAAAATGTTGAATTATAGTTTTGATATAATGAAAAAAGATATGCAAAACACTATATCTACACTAATATTAGTTATCACTTGATTCTATGTGTAAGGGTTTATAGTTTTGAGATACTTAGACATATGATTTTACATATTTAATATTTTTCATTTATGACGTATCGTTAAAAAGTAAATTCATAGTGTTACAACTATTACGATGTATCTACAGTGACGTATTATTACATATCAAATAACAAATAATTACATATAAATTAACGTATTACTAACCAATTGATGTACGATTTGTTGTATCCTTACATATGAATGGATGTATTATTACATATCAAATGACACATGGTTACATATAAATTGATGTATGGTTGCATATAAATTAACGTATGACTATATATCAGTGGATATATGGTTACATATCAAATGCTCAATCATTACTTATGAATTAACGTATTATTACATATCAAATGACATATTATTACATATCAAATGATGTATTACTATATATCCATTGATGTATGGTTACATATAAAATGACATATTATTACATATGAATGGACATATTATTACATATCGAATGGCGTATGGTTATATTGACGTATGGTTGCGTATAAAATGCCGTATTATTACATATGAATGGATGTATTATTACATATCAGATGACATATTGTTACATATAAATTGACGTATTATTACATATCAGTTGATATATTATTGCATATTAATTGACGTAAGACTACATATCAATTGAAGTATGGTTACATATAAAATGCCGTATTATTACATATGAATTGGAGTATTATTACATATCAATTGAAGTATGGTTACATATAAAATTCCGTATGTGCTTGGTAATGATCTATCTTAATCCCTTTCTCGTACAGAAACTTCTATGTGTCCATTTTGAAAGTAAAAAATGTCTTATGATTCTGAACATCGTACAGTGCGTTATGGACTTTATCATGAAGTCGCACAAAAGTATTGACAAATGTGGACTTATGTTTGAAGAAAAACCTGTTTCATAGTAGAAACTTTTTGATAGAGTTCATATATTTTTAGAAATTTCTATGTGTCTACTTTTAAAGCAAAAAAGCGGTTTATGATTCCGAGCATCGTACAGTGCGTTATGTACTTCCTCGTGAAGTCACGCAACACTGCCGAAATTTTTTAGCTCACGTTTGAAGCAAATACTATTTTATACTAGACGTTTTTGATAACGTGTCATACATTTTCAGAAAGCTCTATGTGTCTACTCTTAAAGTAAAAAAATTGATTTATGATTCCGAGCATCATATAGTGTGTTGTGGACTTTCTCGTGAAGTCACACAAAACTTCCAACAAAATTTAGCTTACGCTTGAAGCAAAAATTGTTTTATACTCGAAGTTTTTTGATAACGTATCATACATTTTTAGAAATCTCTATATGTCTACTTTTGAAGTAAAAATACATTTTATGATTCTAAGCATCGTACAGTGCGTTATGGAGTTTCTTGTGAAGTCGGGCAAAACATTCGATAATTAGCTTACATTTGAAGCAAAAATTGTTTTATACTAGACATTTCTTGATAATATATCATACATATTTAGAACTTCCTATGTTCTACTTCAACAAAAAATATAGTATATGATTCCGAGCATCCTACAATGCGTGAAAGAATTTCTCGTAAGATTGCGCAAAACTATAGAAATTTTTTAGCTTACGTTTGAACAAAAACCTGTTTCATATTAGATGGTTCTTGACAATATGTCATAAATTAATGAAAGCCTATGTGTCTATTTTGAAAAAAAATAATTTATGTTTCCAAGCTTTATACAATGCACTATAGACTTTCTCGTGAAGTCGCGCAAAATTGTCAATAATTTTTACCTTATGTTTGAAACAAAAATTGCTTTATACTAGATGTTTCTTGATAATGTGTCATACATATTTAGAAAGTCCCTATGTGTCTACTTTCAAAGAAAAAAATGGTTTATGATTTTGAACATGCTAAAACACGGTATAGAATTTCTCGTAATATATTCCGCAAAAACTGTTAAATATCAATTGAAAATACTTGCATTGTGCACTAAACATACGTTGAACATGGTTTATATGTACTGCAGTTGCTGTTTATATGAAGTTCAAACAAAAAAATATTTTATTCTCATAATATAGGCACTCTGGATCTCGATTTGTTCCTTTCATCATGGAGAACAAGAGAATGTCACTTTTAAACAATTTTGATTGTCGAAAAAGCCTATGTAATCAGATTTGTGGTGAAGGAGAAAAGGGAAAGAGGAGAGAGAAGTGGGAAAAGAGAGAACGAGAGGTTGAGGAAGAAGGAGGAGCGAGAAAGCAAACATAGAGAAAGAGGATGTAGTGGGTCATTTGTAATTTTATGTTAAGTTGAGGATATTTTAGTCTTTTCACAAGAAGTAGGGAGTGAATCCTAACTTTTAATTACAATTGGAGAGTGCAGATCTTTAAATCATGGCTAGGGACTGATCCATGAATTGATTAGTGCATTGGGGATTTTTCTCTAAAAAATCGTAGAATAAATGATTAATTAATACTATCTCAAGAAATAAAAAAAGTGGTACAGATATAGAGTTGACAAGATATTTACTGAAATTTGGAGTTCATAGAATTAACATTTTTATTTAGTTCTTGAGGTCGAAATCATTTTCAAAGTCGCATACATATATAAATCTACTTATATATACTATGCATGTAAAATGTATAGTACGTTCTGGTTGACCACTGGCTTATCCACTTCGTTGTCGCTTGTATTCTTTTGGCTCTAACTCACCTCCCACCTCCTTCTTAGTCATCGGCAGAGCTTCTTCTCTTCGAGCCCATCTTTGTTCATGGCTGGTTTTCCACCGTACCCTTATCCTCTTCCCTTGGAACCTTCACATTTAGATGCATGCAACCCACATCTACAATGCCGCAGTCGATGATCGTATCACCAAACTCTTTCATGGATTGAAGTTTAGGAGGGCAAGAACTAAATTGCTCGTTGGGAGTAAGAAGGGTATTAAAGTGACATCCTAAGATCCAAGGGGTACTGAGAATGGACGCGAAAACATCATGAAGGCCGTCCCAAAGAGTCACCTTTTTCGACGGAGTATTTAAAATAGATTGTTGAGAAAAGGAAAGGCTCAGCTAATAACAGATTATTCATCATAGTGTTAATATAAATAATGGGCTTATTGGATTGAAAATATGATGAATTTTTTTTTGATGGGTATGTAGATTGATCTAGAGGTGTTTCGGGGCTGGAGAATTGAAACAAGGATGGAAATGGGTGAAAAATGAGTCAAGGATGCATTTAGGAGGTGAAGCCGCGACATCAGGGTCCAAGCACTGTAACATCATAGGCGAAACACACTACCTGGAGGAGCAGGCTGGACGTCATAATGTCCAAGGTCCGTTGCTGCGGCGTCTCAGTGTGTTCTTGAAAGAACGTTGAGACGTCTGATTCTGTATCTAAATTTGATGAATGCCGCGATATTTGGCGCGAACACCATGATGTCCAGCAACGAGAAAACTTTGACCCATTTTTTCAGTTTTGACAAATTTTTTAGGCTTGTTTTGATGCATATTTGTTTCGTACTTTGACTCTAGCTCTTTTAAGTTTCTACAATCTATTAATATTAAATCATCTCTTGTATTATGTATCACTCCAAGAAATTAATAAAATCTCTAGTGTATGTTGTGAACGTAGGCTATTCTTGAGCCGAACCACGTCAATATTGTGTCTCATTTTCGGCTTTACTTTAGTTTCTAAGTCTTTATGTGCATTGATTTCGAATAACTGGTATCGAGAGCACGAGTTATTAAGGTCTTTGTCAATCAATGGCAACAGAAGAGGGAAAAATGAAATTAGACAAGTTCGATGGAAAGGATTTCGGGATTTTGGAGAATATAGATGGAAGATTATCTTTACTAGAATAAACTCCATGAACCATTGTGGAGGAAGAATCTAGTATAGACGACGGATAAGGATTGGGCGAAAGGTTAAGAGTGATAGATATTATTTATGTTCAAAGTAAGGCGCTTCCTTGTATCCTGCTTGGCAGTACATAAGGGGAAAGACGAGAATAGACCAGAATAGACCTCAAGGTCGGAACCAGCTCTAGACATGCAAGCCCTGGGTGTCATCTGATCTATGTTAAGAAGAAGTGTGGCCTTTAATTTCATAAATGAGAAAATGACAACAAGTTTGATGAAAGCTATGTTAAATATGTATGAAAAACCATCTACATCAAATAAAGTCTATCTCATGAGACGTTTGTTCAATCTAAGAATGACTAAAGGTGGATCCATGACGGAACATATCAATGAATTCAACGTGATCATGACTCAATTGAGTTGTAAAGGCTCTTATTTTATTACCATCTTTTCCGGAGAGTTAGAGCGTAACAGTGACTACTGTGAGTAGTTCATCTGGCCAAAAGAATTTGAAACTTTAGAAGATTCGAGATTTGATTCCAAGCAATGATATTCTCCAGAGGGAATCATGGGAACTCGCAATTGCTGCACGGAGTGTCAAGTTAGAGGGATAAGTAATCGAAGGGGTGATCAGAAAGGTCGGGGTAGATCCAAATCGAAAGGGCGAGGGAAATTCAAATCGCCCAAGGAGGCTGATTTATGGACTTATGGGAAGAAAGGGCATACAAAATGTGACTGACCAGAGAAGTCGGGTTAAATATGGTTCCGAAAACTCAATAAGAAAACGTCACCACAAATGATGTCGAGGACGCGTTGGTTTGTTATGTTGACAGTCCAGTAGATCAAAAGGTCCTAGACTCATGTGTGTTGGTATGGAAAATCCTAGCAAGTATACTAGGGTCATGCAAGTAATATAATGAATTGAATTCTGAATATCGTACTCTAGAGATAGCTAATATAAGTGCTAGAATTCCTGTGTTATTTAATCCAAGGTTAAACCAATCGAAGTTGTATGAGTTGATTAAAATAGCTAATTGTGAATTAACTAATAAAAGCAAGGTAAAGATTTGAAAAAGACTATGAGAAAAAGCTATTTAGACATATGATCGGGTTGATTCATCCACTTGTTTATGAATTCTAGTTAAAGAATTATTAGGTCATTTTAGACTGTGGAGAAACTCCCTAATGTAAATCACTATCCAATCCCTTGGATGTAGCAACTCTTTAACTCCTAACGACCCCATATCCCTATAGTGAATTACGAATTAAGAATTATGCATTAATGGAATCTATGGAATTTTCTTGATTCCAAAACCTTTCGAGTTATTTTTCAAAGCTAGCCACGAAAATAGAAATCAAATTATATTCCTAGCTGATTTTACTAAGTGTTGTTTATATCTCATGAACCCTAGTGTATTTTTTTCTCAATCCTAAATATATGCAATAAATCATCCAATTATTGATCAGGATATCACAAGCGTAATGAACAAATAATAAACGATATTCACCACAACGTATAATCCAAATAACTAAAATTTCGTAAAACAAGTATCAAAAACAATCGTCACGAAAGTCTCAATCAAAAAGGAATTAGTTCATAATCAGCAAAAAGAAAGTTAAATCTATCTTAGCAGGCATGATAAATCTAACCTAAAAAGATAAGCTAAATCTCCATATCAAAGATATCTATTGCTTGCTCCATGCTTGAATTCTTCGTCTTGAATGATGAATTCAAAGTCTTCAAGCTTTCTCTGTTTGCTCAGGCTCTTACTTAGTGGTATATGGCGTAATTCCCCTTGAAAACTACTTTGGAGGCTCTCAAATAGGTCAAATTAAAGCAGCCCTGCAAAATAAGCCAAAAGACAAATTTTCCCTCACTCACATACTTCACCCGCGAGTGTGAGCATTCTGCCTCTCCACTAGCAGTGATTGTATTTTTAGCATAATATTTTCTAATAACATAGGAATGGGTGATTGAAGTTGTTAAGTGAACGTAAGACATTACCTTACAACATTGGAGAAGAAACCTACGTCTGGTTCAACATCTAACGACATGAAAATCCCATTGCTCTAAAAATGTTGTGTTTTGTATTCCTCCCATATTTTCAGCTAATTGCTCAAAGATGTAAAGACGCTTGTTCCAGAGAGAAGGATCGACTCCCAGCTCACATAACAATTCTTCAAAAATCTCGTAAGTTCTAGTGACTGGAGCTCTGCGTGGATTAGAATAGTTTGGAACAATCATATCAAAAGGTGGAATGCCTAACTCTTCAAGAAGTTCCACAGAGAAGTCATGGATTGGGAAACCTTTATAGAAACGTGGCTTTTGTTTCTTGAGGATAGCCTCCTGGATGGATGAAATAGCATTTTGAGTCTCTTCCCAACAATTGTCTTTAGAGCTTTGAGCGCTCTTAGATGGACCTTTTCCTTTTTCCCCCTTCTTGACATCAGCAAAGGATTTCTTGATTTCTGTCATATCTTGCCATAGTAACTTCACTTCTTTAACAAGAAGAGCAACTTGATTAGCGATAGACTAGCCGATTGAATCTGATTGATTGTGTCACTCTCTATCGGCTGATGCATTTTGAGCGAGCGATTGATTGAAAGTGGCAGACAAACCTTCAATTAATGGATCATTCAGTCAAGTACAATTGCAGTACTTTTGGCCGCTGAATTGGCTATGTATCGACTTCCAGTATCTGAGACAAGTCTGATGTGACGCTCATCATTCTTTATCATTATAGAACAGGAACCTTCAATGTTTTGAAGAGAGTTCATAACTGCCTTTCTGAAGTCTCTTGCTTCTTGGTCGCTATCAGAATCGGAGTCAGAGGAGGAGGAACGCCCAGGGGATGGAATTAATCCATATGGGCTTGAGACTGCAGCTTTGCCTTTAGATTTTTCTCAGATAGACGGTTCTTCAGGATCCTCAGTGACTTCCTGAATTGCTTGATTCAAAGATTGAGTTGCAGCATTAATTTGCGCAACTTGGATTTCAGGTGGGACCCCTTCTACTGGAGCGCTTGGGGCATCTGTCATTGGAGCATCTTGAATTGCAGCGTCTTCAACAGTAGAAGTTGCTTCCACTTGAACCTCTATGATTTCCACAGGAGAAGGCCTTGGAACAGGAATGACCCAGATTAGGCCGATTTGCTTCCATAACATGCCTTGGACTGATTAGGTTCATCTGTGGGATAAAGTATATAGCATCTTAGCGCTCTTCAGTACTTAATGCTAAGTCAGCGTTCTCCGGGAAAGTCACTTCAGTTATGTAAGAATTGAAGTAGCCCATTAAAAACGACATAAGGAATCTATATCTGTTGCTGCTGCATCATAGTCAGAGAGGTCATCTCCATGGCTCCCTTCTGCAACAACATACAAATAATGCTATGTATTGTGCAAATAGCCATGTCTCTTAGGCGGCTAAGACACTTTGCTAGATCGTCGGTGCGACAGTTATGTTATAGTAGTTCTGATTCGTGAACTAATGTCTCCAAAGGGACGTTATCCTGTTCTTCTAGAACAATCTTTCTACTTGCACCACCTTCTCAAATGAATTCTTCTTCAATAAAGTGGGCTTGAAACGCCACGATGATCCTATGATCATTTTGCAGGTAAAAGAGGTATCCCATTGAATCAACGGGAAAATCGATAAAATGTTCTTTCAAGGTTCTTTCCTGTAGTTTCTCCACCTTTGTCTTTTTTACATACGATGGGAACCCCATATCTTTATGTACTTGAGACTAGGCTTTCTACCACTCCATATTTCATATGGTGTAGTGGGAACATATGGTGTAGTGCTCAGTATGTTTTTTAGTTAAAGCTTTGAATTCCGTGAACTATTCATGTGCTTCTGACTTATACTTCATCAGATAAACTAGATCATACCTAGAGTGGTCATGTATGAAGGTTATAAAGTACTGAAAACCTCCAATGGCCGCATCCTTAAGGGGCCCACAAACGTCAGTGTGGATTAATCCTAAAACTTCATTTGCCCTTTCTAAATGTTCAGTGAATGGTGACCTAGTCATCTTGCCTTTAAGATATGATTCACAAGTAGGATATGGGTCAGGCCCAAGCGGGCCAATAAGCCCACGTTTTTTCAACTCATGAATCTTAAATTCATCGGCATGTCCTAGTCTAAGGTGCCATATGAGTTTTTAGTTTACTCCACTCATACTATGTTTTCTAGTCATAATATTAACCATACATTGATTTCGGACATTCAAATAGTATAAATCATTAATTAAAGATGCAGAGCCAATACACTTATTTTCAAAATAAATATCACAAGAATTATGTTTAAAAGAAAACAAATATCCTTTCCTGACCAATACAAGAATCTAAACAATATTCTTGAGCCCATTGGGCAAAACTAGGCAATCATCTAAAATTATTTGATGTCCAGAAAATAATGTAACAGAAGTAATTCCAATGTGCGTCGCAGCCACGCTGTGTCCGCTTCCAACATAGATCATCACTTCTTTCTCATACAGCTTTCTAGTTACCTCCAGATCCTGGTTCAAAACGCATATATGAGCACTAGCTACGGAATCTAGAATCCAAGAAGTAGAAAATATCATCATAGAACAATTTGTTTCAAAAACATAAAATTCTAAACCTGCTTTATTGTCTGTCTTCTTAAGGCCGCTGCCCTTGAACACCTTATTTTGGTTTGCCTTGCCTTTGGCCTTCCCATAAGTTTTTACCACTCCTAGTTGCTTCTTGCCTCATTTTTTCTTCTGAGTTTTTGAAATCTCAGTAGAACCAACCAAATCAGTCTCTTTCATCTTGGGGTCCATTTGTGATTGAGCATTTAAGAGTTCGTTCAAAAGACCCGGCAGTGAACACTCAATGTCATTGATGTTGAAATTCAATATGAATTGCGAAAAAGACTAGGGTGGTGACTACAGGATGAGATCAGTCAGAAGCTGAAAATCCATAGAGAAGTCGAGAGCCTCCAATCTCTCAAACATGGAGATCATCTTCAAAACATGATCCCAACTTTCTCTCCTTCCTTCATTCTCACCCCAAAGAGTTGACTAGAGATCTCATAACGAGTAGTCCTGATGTGCTCTCCGTATAGTTCATTCAGATGCACCATGATTTCAGCAGTTGTTCCCATCTTTTCATGAGATCACGGCAGTTCATTGGTCATCGATCCCAGCATGTACTCCTTGACACGAGTGTTAGCTTTTACCCAATTTTCACGGGCAAACCTATCTTCAAAAGATCCGGGATCCGGGAGTTCGGTCATCTCTTCATCGAGCACATGTCCCAAAGATTCAAGGTTGAGGACAATCCTCAGATTTCATATTCAATCAATGAAATTCGGTCCAGTTAGGACATTTTTCTCTAGCAATATAGTCAAATGGTTAATCATTGTGTAGAAAATAAACTGCAGAAAATACCAAGATTTAAGATTAGATGCGTTATTATGTACTTTCAAGTAAAATCAAGGATTTCAATATTTACTTGACTCCCACTATTTTTTTCAAAACATTGAACTCCCAATGCAATAATCAGACACCTCGTTAGATTGGTTTCATAGTGAGTGATTGAGTTCCTCAACGATCTAAACAAGTTGCAACCTTGAACGATATATGGCCTGTTAGATCATTGAGGTGATGTCATACACCAATCGGTCCAACCAATGATTCAATCTCCTTTACCTCATGGATAACTGGACCGCAAACTTTTTTGATATATAGGTGGTGATCCATTTGAGTCTTTTATCCCATCAACTCCTTTCAGTCTAACAATTTAATCCGGCCTTGAAACCTTGAACGATATGTGAGGCGGAATTCGCTTCGACATGAAGGCCTCAAATGCACTAGAGAAGATAGAGTACCACGTCTTGATGTATGACCCCCTTATTCTGGGAAAATGCCATGCACTAGAAGTGAACCCACCTTCTAAAGTTTGATGGAGAGTTAGGACATCCAATACCCCTTTACTTACTCAGTATTTTCCAATGGGAGGATTATAACATTTGATAATGTTAATGATGTTGGTCTCACTTTGCACATTAATTTCTTTATCGCGCAATTTTAAAGGAAATGCATAAGAATAAGCCTAGCAATTCTAATAACACACACATGTATGGACTATCTAGATCAAATCGAGCCAATGAGTGATTGGGGAGGGGTTCTATCTATTACAAGAGTTTCTGCCTATACAAGATCTAATCTTCATATTTCTCCAAGACTTCATGCGCCACCATAATCCGCCATTTGGGCCTATCTCTAAAAAAATTACATAGAAATAACCTATACAAAAATTTCATGAATTGAAGATACAAACTAGGGGGCTCAAACTCCAGTCCAATACAACCCAGGTAAGACAGCAAAGATAAACTCTAAGTCCACACATGGTCTCACCATCACGTAATTAAGGAGCATATAAACAATTTAAACACATATGTGAATTAAACATTAAATCTAATTTAATATATAAAGTCTAATTTAATGTATGATTAAATTTAATTTAATCTGTGATCAAATCCAATTCAATCTTTGATTAAATCTAATTTATTATTTGACTAAATCTAATTTAATCTCTTCAAAATAAATCCAATTTAGTTTGACTACTTTAATCTAATTAAAGTGTGACTACTATCAAATAAAGTCACATGGGTAATTTAATCTAAACAAATAGCAATATCATGTAAAAAAGGAAGTTGGTTTTTAAATCTAATTTAATAAATCTAATTTAACATATACCAATCTATTATAAAAAGAAGGTTAAAACCAATTTAAAACTTTTGAAGAATTTAAGTCTGATTTAAATTTTTCAATAAATCATAAATTTTAAATCCAATTTAAATAGTTTAACTAAATCTAATTTAGAATTTGGAATAAACTTAAATCCAATTTAATTTATTCACTAAATCTAATTTAGTGTTTGAATAAACTTAAATACAATTTAAATTATTCACTACATCCAATTTAGAAGTTGAAATGAAATTATTTAATTAGGGTCAATTAATTGATAAATAGTTTGGTTGAGCTTTCAATTGGGTCAAACCCACATAATTAATACATTGATAATTGGGTAACCCAATTAAATCGTTGGGCCAAGCCTGTCATAATTAATTATGTAGGGCCCGACCCAAATTTTAATTTAAAACATAACTGGGCTTGGCCCAGCACCTTTTAAATTAGCACGCTGGGCCAGGCCCAGCACGTCAACCGCCTATTTATCTCGAGCCCAGCGCTGTTTATACATACACTGGGCTCAGCCCAGTGCTTGGTTGAGCCCAACGCCATGCGTAAGCCCATTACAACCCCAATTGTGTTGGGCCAAGCCCAACACCCATCCCCACCCTAGCCTTGCGGATTAAGCAGCAGCGCGCCCCGCTCCAATGCATGCTATTTTTAAAAAAAATTGCGAATCCAATTCAATTTTTTTATTTTACCCAGTAAATCCAATTCAACTTAAGAAAATTCAATTTTTACAGATTCGCATGCATAACATAAATTACATACGATATGTAAATACATGTTTATGACAATAAAACTATTAAAACACATAAACATACAATGAATATCATGAATCTCCCAAATTCTGGCTCTGATACCACTGTTGTGATTCGATGTAGTGGATAAAAATTTTGATCCGAACCACACCCGAGAATCAAATCCGAAAATATTCATGATATTGATAAACACGCAATAAGAACGAATAATGAAATAGAGTAATTGAATTACCTCTTGACAACAAAATTCTGAATTATCAGCAGCAGCCCCAAACTTCTGCTTCTAGATAACCACGTGGAAGAAAAATTCTCTAAGAAAAGCTCTGATCTTCTCCCGGAAACAATGGCAGCGGTGGCTAGTTGGAAAGAGAGGGAGAGAGCTTTTTCTTTCCTATTGCTCTAGGTTGTTTTGGCTCACAGTCATATTCTGAAATAATGACTTCTGTGTATAGAGCTCATAAGCAGAACCCCTAAGTATACAGTGAGGGGGGTGCCCGCTAAGCCTAGTTGGGATGGGCTTCTTGGCTTGTTCCATCTTAGCCTATGTGTAATTAATTAAATTCAAGTCCAATCCAATTGACAAATAGTTAATTACTTTAATCTAATTAAAATTAATCTAATTAATTTAATTAAACTTATAAATTAATTTCCAAGTAATTTAACTTATGAATTACTATGATTTAATTAATTTATTTAATTCAGTTAAATATCTTTAATTAAATCATGGCATCCATTTTGTCAGTCAATTACATCTAATATAATTTTACCAAAATGCCCTTAGCATGGAAATATTCATTTTCTTCACATTGAGCGACTCTCTAGGCTCGATTCAATTGGAAATGGGAGGATTCCAAAGAATAAGGTTGTCACCTAGCCAACACCGTGGAACCAAATCGTAACTCAATTAAATACGAGATGAACATCTCATCACGAACCTTGACTACGACTACAATATGCGTATAAACTCTTCATCGACGTGACCCAATCAAGTAAGAGTCATGGTACATCAAACTCATATTACTTGATGTTGTATTCAGTAATCATTATAATATGAAATTACCAAACTACCCTTAGTGACCATCACTTGTTAGATTATTTGCTTTGGCAAAAGCCTTTGTAATTTATATTACTTATGATCGTACATGTCACATTCTCGTTTACTGTCGAGAAGTTGAATTCCATATTGGCAGTTATCTTACAATGTCGAATGCACCATGTGGATTGTACTTCGAGGTCAACCATACCTATCAAGTGATACGGGTCTAACTACTCTGATAACATATCCAATACTACAAACACATTGTAAATAACTCCTCGGGTCTAAAGTTCACACATACTATCACAATCTTAATCCCAATCATTGACTATCAAAGAGTGAATACCCATGTGATCGGATTAATGCGAGTCGAGTTCAAATATGTTAATTCTATTAATCATATTCATGACACCAACTCCCACTATCTAATCTGTGTACGATTGACGCTTCCTTGTCAAAGAAGGTGTCATGCGAGTTGAATTTTAATGCGCAATTAAAATTCCTTAACTCACGAACTCCCGGTTTAAGAGATTAAGTACTTGACTCTTCCAGTGCCTCTTCTTTTCCATAAGAGGTGAAAAATCTATCTTCAAATCTCATGGACTTATTTGTTCAACACATTTAAATGCCATTAGATTTATATGAACAAAATCCAAACATGTATTCTATAAATAGAAATAATAAATAGTTTGTACAAATAACTTATCAAAGCCCTACTCAATCTAATTCCTCATAGGCAATTAGGGCATACACCTAACAAAAATTTCATCTAATGAATAATTAATCCATTTCTTATCTTCATATTTATCTAATAAAAACTTTAAGCATCTAATACTTAAAATTGTCATTTAAAGATACACTCCATTATTTTCATTTATTGTTTCTTTTTAAGTGCGACTGTTCAGGTTCATCTTATTTGACAATGGGAGGATTCCAAAGGGTGTGGGTAACATCTAGCTAGTCACGTGGCCCACATCGTAGCCTAAACAAGAACAAATAATTGAATCATCCTTAAACCTTTCCCGCCGTAAATGTCGTGTGAATTTATACCCTTCGTTCTTTATCCCAGTCAAGTAAGAGTCATGGTGAGGTCAAACTCATAAACTTGACTCTATGCCTAATTTATAATAAGCTAAGATCACTAAGCGTTCTTTCGAGTCTAACTCAAGAACTTCAACTGCTTTGGCCAAAGACTTTGGACCATACTTACTTATAAATGCATAGAATAATAACTCTTTTACTTACGATAGAACAATTCCCCTCTTGGATATTAGTTGAGACTACTACTTGCTCATCAGGGCGCACTTTGAGGTCGGCCCCACCGAAGAGAGAAATGGACCTAACTACTATAATGATAGACTTGATGTTAGGAAATTTCATGTTAGATGTTTTGATGATAACAAGATAGGTTTTATGTTAAACCCAAAGATTATGTATGTTTATCTTTAATAGAATATGTCTAAGAATTTAATAAAGTGATCGAGTTGTAATTTTTAGATTAAGCTTGTAATTTTTATCTTTGTAGATTTTAGATTAAGTATTGAATACTAAGTCGCTGATAGAATTTGAGGTGAGTCTGTCAGAGATGAAGTTGAAGATCAGTGTCTAAAGTCAAATGAAGATGAAAATTTGTCTTAAGCGACTGACAAAAGCTAAGGTCATTTCAGGAGTTATCAATCGGCGCTCAAATCCATCAAGCAATTATGGATCAAATCCACCTGAAATAAATTTTGAAGTCATTATGGACTTAAACGGAATCATCAATGGGCATTTATTTCCAACAGGAAATAAATTCAAACACATTAAATCCCTGATAAGAGCATTAAATGCGATAAGGACGAATTGCATACGGAACAAGCCACCCTATCGGACTACAACTGTCAGAGTTCAAGTCTGCCACATTTAATCGGTGCAGCAGAATTTCAGGAATGTCAAAAAAGGGAATATTCACACTCTACGTGAGAGACATGCGCCTACATGTGTCCAACGGACAAATCCCAAGAAATCTCTAAAAATAGTACCCTTCAGCAAACCCTAAATACACGCACATACATAATAAATAGGTCAAAAACTCTGCTGAAATACTCTCAAGAAAAGCTTATAAACTCCATAGCCAAAAATCCTTCAAGCTTTTTATACATTCTTAAGACAGTCATAGATATCTCAAACCTCTTCAAAGAAGAACCCTTCACTATTATTGAGATATCCTAAGTTGTTTGAACTTTCCAAAATCAAACAAACCGTGTGACGAAATCCTCAAACTCTTTCATCTGTGTGAGAAAGTTGTTGATATTTGCAGACAGTATTTCTGAGTGAGAGAAGCTTGTTGAAGAAGATCTCAAGTGGAGCTGGAGTCTATGTGATCAAGGAGCTCAAGATCATCTTCGTTTTTATTGACCATTTGCAGAAATCCTCTGTGTGAGGATTTTGATAATCATCTAGTGAATTCACTCCGACTGAAAAGGAGAAGAAGGACGTAACTAAGATTACATCACCCAGTGAACCTTTCATATCTTGTGTTATTTATTTTTTTACGGTTTTATTACTTTACGTATCATTTGCATATCATTATTTAAAGCATTAAAATTAGTAAGCAACTAATTGGTTAAACTGAACGCTAAGCATTAAAATCTATTCTGCTGTGCTAACCTTGATTAAGCGATCTAAGCATTACACTACTTTGGTTATTACCCAAATCACTAAGTCTAAGTTATCTTTTCTCTGGCGCTTGACCTAGCGCTTTGCTTACTAAGCGTTTAAAACATTTTAAGTGATACAAAATTTTTGAAGTCAAAAAAGAGTTCAGGATCTATTCAACCCCCCTTCTAGACCCTTTGGTATGCCACTTGGGACCACCAAGTGGTATCAGAGTGGTTGAAGTAGAAACCTAAGTGTTTCCGAACGTAACTGCTTGTTTAGATCTATTTTTCAAACTTAGTCGCCTTTTTTGAAAAATCACATATCATGACTTTTAGTAAGATACCAAAGTTGATTGAGTCAAACTATGACTCGTGGAAACTTAGAGCATTTACATATTTATGCTCATGTGATGATGAAATGTGTGATGTTGTTACAGATGGCCCCATTCAAATCATGAAAGTTATAACTCGACCCCCTAGAGCAACTTAAGCGACTCTGGATGGTTATGTCGAGAAGTCGGAAGTGGCCAGATGATTGAAGAAGAGCAAATCTGGATAATATTGGATGAAGCGCCCTCTACGCAGCATTGATAGATAATGAGGGATTGTTCAACAAAATCAAGCTTTGCAAAACTTCAAAGGAAATATGGGATAAGTTGGCTACTGTGTGTGAAGGATTTGCACAAATGAGGGAGAACAAACTCTCCATAGCCATGCAAAAATTTGAGAATTTCAAGATACAACCTAGTGAGATGCTAGATCAATTGGATGCGAGGTTTACTTCGCTTATTACAGAGTTAGTGTCATTGGACAAGGAGTTGACCAATAAGGAAATGGTTAATAAGATTTTCAGAAGTCTTCCAAGCAAATATCTGATGCAGATTGTTGCAATGAGAGAATCTCAGACGTTGGATATCATGACTCCAGAGTATGCATTTTCGGAGTAAGGGCTTCCAAATTTGAATTGGGAGAAGTCAGCAATACGTTGACTTTGGCGATTGAATCCGAGGCGTTAATTGCAACTACTAAGAATAAGAGGAAATTCACCAGTACGGTGAAAGCGTCAGAATTAAACGAGGAAAAGGAAATGGATTTATTGGTTAAGAAGTTTAAGAAATTCCTGAGATATGAAAAAAGAAATTCCAATGGACAATCTTTATACCAAACCCCTCCCCAAGCACAAGCGCCTCAGTATCAAGCACTAGTGTATTCTTCTCTGCCATCTCTAGCGCCAATTCAATACCAAGAGCCTCAGTCTCTGAATCAAAATCTCTCAGCGCCAGTGGTTTCTAAGCCACATAATCCAAGGTTAACAATTGAACAAGAAATGAGAACTAATCTTTGTTATAATTGCAGGAAACCAAGGCACTACTGGGTAAATTACTTTATCCAAATGTATCTAAGCCCATAAGGCAAGATCAGATGGATAGAAATCAATTTAGGAGCAACCTTCGCCAACAAGGTTTGCTAGTGGAATCTAAACCATTCTTCGCACCTGAAGAAGATCTAGAATCTTCTGATGAAAGCAGCAATGATGAGCCTTCTAGTGACTCAGCTCTATTCTGTCTTATAGCGATAGATGAAGAAGTGTCTAAAGACTCACTACTTGAGGTATCCACTGAACTATCTCATCTTCTTTCTTATGAAGAATTACTTGACAAGGTCAATGAATATTATAAAGATTGTCAAGGTGCCGCCAGACTATATCAAGAACACACTGATGAGATCTCAGCGATTAAAAGTGAAAACGTGACACTTAAAACCGAGTTGCTAGTTTAACAACAGTGTATTGAGAAGAACCAATCAATTGAAGTTGAGATCGCTCAGTTGAAAAGTGATCTTGATATTGTTAGGTTGGGTAATCCCCGGGGCAGCTTAGAACAGCAGAATATTAAAAATCTTAAAAACCTACCCTGAAACAATTTTAATGGCCGGTTTAATCAAACTAATATAAACGAGAAAAAACTAACTACGCGAAATACCTTTTGTGCTTTTTCCCTAGTACAAGTTTCTGATCTTATCAACTCGAACGAATACTCCCTTGACTCAAATCTATAAAGAAAAACATCGGCCCCTTCTTTGATATCCGAGCTCCATTTTTGTCCCTTGTATCTTCAAGTGATCTAATCGTCTCGCCTCTAAGATGTATCCACACCTCCGTATAGTTCCCAATAATTATATATATGGTGGTAGCCTATATAATTATTCTAGATCTAATCTAGGCTTAGTATATGAAGATTGAAATATTTTGTGAAAGGTTAATCTCAACACATGAGCAAAACCTTGTCTAAATAAAAGGCTAAGGGGTGGCTACTATGGAGAAAAATAGAAGACAGGTTTTTATTTCTCTTTCTCTAAGGTGGGCAAAAATTTCACTTCCTAAAAATGTGTATGTGTTTTTCTTAACACACATATTTATAGAGAGACTCCTAGGTTTAATTTACTTGGAATTCAAGATGAAATCAAATCTCCAAGATTTGATTTTCATCTAATCCTAAGTAAATTCATATAAGGAGTTTCCTTAAAACAAGGAACTATGTCACCAAGGTAACTTATTCCTTTTCTCTCTCCTAAATATTTTCTTGATTCCAACTTGATCAAGACTTGGAGAGGAATTGATCCTCTCCTAAATTTCGCCCGTGTACACACCCACTTCATCTCTTGGATTCCAAGAATTTTATTTTGCTTGATTTAATTCTTGACTCCTATATAATTAAATAGTCCAACCATTTAATTAAAGACTACATAATAATTAAAAGTCCAACCTTAATTATTATTAGCCCCATTATTTATTGATTTTATTTAATTTTTGGCCCAAGCCTACTTACTAAATAAAACCCTTGGAATCTACTAGGTCCATAAATTAATTAATCTTCCTTGATTAATTAAATAATCCAATTAATTGATCCCCTATCAATTGATTAATATTCCCAATTAGGTAAGTACTAGACTTTCCCAATTTACCTCAACTTCCAAAGTTGATGAATCATATTTTATAAGCAGGAGCCTTAGGAGTTAGTATGTGACCCCTTAGGCTCATTTATGTGCTAGTAGTAAGTACACTTTCCAAAAGTGTCAGTGTACCTTTCTTTATTTAGAAAGTACTAGATTAAATCTTCCTTGATTTAATCGGACCATGTATTATTCACCATAATATCAGGGTACTACAAACCGAGGTTACTATCTAGCAACGAGCCCCGAAGACCTATACACGAACGATATTAAGATACTTAACCTATCATAACCACTATGCTCGTGTAAGTAAGATCCCTCCATCAAATTTACTGGATTGGAATCTCGAGTAATGGTTTAGACGAAACTCTTACGACCCAATCTCTATGTTTCCTTCATTGCATGACATCGATTCTTGCAATCCAAACGAGGAAACAGTCCGCCTCTTTGGATTACCATACTTTGCGCAAAGATTCCTTGAATTGATTCATTGAGCAAAACATATGAAATGTCTGATTAGCTAAATCAGTGATGAATCCCATCTTAGTTTCTCATGTACCTTGACACATAATCATACTACACCCCAGATATTCCATATGACAACTCGCAAAGGAATCATGAGATAAGTCAAAGTATAGTTGACTATGCTCAAAGTTGTTAGGTTAATGTCCTCAAATGCTACTAGAGGATTAAAGAATATTATGACATTATTAATTTGTAATTGTTTCATATTCTATCAATAAAAGTTAATTAATTGTTTACTATTATATTCGCATTTATATATTGTAATCATCTAAAAGTCCATGAATACAAGAGTTAACTCTCTAAGGCATTAGAGGAGTTTGATACTTGTGTACTAAAATAGTCTGCAAGTCAATGATTCTCAATTGGGCATTGGAATTCATGAAGACTTGTATGATGTGAGTTTTGACGAGAAAGGTACGCCTCAATCACTAGGAAGTAGTAAAGAACTCACATCATAGGTGTACTGATGAAGATAGTGGCACTCAGACATGACTCGCATCGATTCTGCCACATTAGTTTTCACTATTTGACAGTCAATGACAGAATTGATTAAATTGTATTAGGTGTGTCTGAACTTTAAACTTAATGAATCAAGTTGAAGATATACTTGTGACATTAGGTTTGTCATTAGAATAGTTAGACCCAATTCACCCTTTGGTGGGGTCAACCTCGAACTGCAACCTAATGGGTAAATAGTAGTCTTAACTAATATCCAAGATGGGATTCGTCCCCTCGAAGGCGAACGCAAAATTATCCTATAAATTTATAAGTAAGTTAGATCTTAAAGTGTTTGGCCAAAGCATTCACTAATCTAAACTTATTATAAATATAGCATACTGTCAAGTTAGTGAGTTTGACCTAAAACCTTGACTCTCACTTGACCGGGATACTAACACGAAGAGTTTGTATTCACACGGTATTTACAATAGGAAAGGTAAAAATGATCCAATCATTTCATCTTATTTGGGTTACAATGTGGACCACTTGACTGGCTAAGTGGGACCCACATTCAATGGAATCCTTCCATTACCAAATATAGATAAACCTAAAGTGTCACGCTTAAAAAGGAAAATCAATAGAAAATATGAAATATTTCTTATGGTAATATTTTAAGTATTGGATACTTAAAACTAATCAAATGGAATTAATTATTTAAAGAAATAAGTTAATTAATTTATAATTTAATTAATGTGGTATTTCTTGAAGAAATAAAATTAATTAAATATCCCATCTACTATTTAATTAGATTAATTAATTTGATTGAATTAATTAATTAAATAATGGATTGGACCGAGCTCAAATTGGTGCATCAAGAGGCACACCAAGATCATTAAGGGGCGGCCACTAGGCATCCATAATGGGCTGCCACTAGCATCTATAATGGGCTAAATTAAGCTTAAGGTATTAACTTAAGGGATATAAATATATCACATTAGTTAATACCTAGGTCATAAGTTACAATTAACACTTGAGCCACAAGACAAAAATCCCTCTCTTTCCCCTAGCCCTAGCCGTCGGTCATAGTGCCAAGCAAGAAGGAGATTTTCTCTGATCAAGCATTTTTCGGCGAGACAATTTAGAGGCAGCACTTTTGGACTACTCGGATTATCGAGATTTCAGACGAAGTTATTTGCGAAGAAGTTGAAGGATTCGAAAATTTGAGATTCTCCAACCACTTTGCTACAATGGGTAAAGTATCATTTTCACTATCATACATACGTTTGATAAAATCTCGGGATTGATCCTGTTATGGGAAAATCCAAATAAAATTTTAAAATTCCGCTGCGTTTGATTATTTTTCCCCAACAAAAGTAACCAGTGGAACCTCAGGTCCATAAAGATTACTCTTACACCTATGTGATTAATGGAAATTCTATATTTGATCAGGAAAATCATTTTAGGAATTTCCAGCAGGGTTGTTCAATTCAATCATTATCCCAAATGAGAACCGCCGTGTACATCTATGCCTATGGAACGAGGCAAGTTCTCCAAGAACAATGTACACAAGCAAGTCTTTCGGGTCTTTCCCAATATCCTTCATCTTGACAGACCCATTAATGACTTAGAACCTTTTAAGAATCACCACCTCGGAGACATATTCCATCATCGTCATTCCCGATGTCCGATGAGGTTCCATAGTCATATGTGATTCAAGGGACTTCATTCTAAGATTATTTAAGAACACAAGATGCCATAAAGGTTTTGACTTATTATAGTAAGATTGTCATAGAGTATTTCGAGAATGGCGCCCAAATAATTGGCGCGCCGGGCACTAACTCTATCAATCTTGCACTTGCCCAAGTGCAAGTTGCTCCATGTACTCAAGGCCCATTTTCTAGAGATGTCCTTCTAGTACTTTTGACTCAAGGGTTATTTGTCTGGTGCACATGTTCCACTCGAACATTGCCGCTCCCACTGATCTTCCAGATCACATGGTATTGCCATATGCGTGTTTGGATTTTCGATGAGACCTATACTTGTTTGCTCATGCAACAGCCCCCATTGTTATCACAGTACCTAGTACTTGATCAACAATGAATGGAATTACTCCCACTCAAGGGTGTGATTCCTTATCCAAACGTCCACTTCAATGGTGGAAATTGCTATAGTGGATTGCTTGGACTTTATCCAACTCACCACTCCAACATTCTAGTCTTTCCTCAATGCGGCTCATCTATCATGGCTACATGCATGGAGCATGTGCGCCATTTCACGCTTTGTTCCCCTCTTCATGGCAGACTCAGTGAAGATTCCTTACTTGGAATCTTTTAGTTTTCCATTTGAGGATACTTACAAAATAGAATTTTAACCCAAGGTTTTCCACATAGGAAATCAGAGTCTCTCGACACTCTATTTCTATTCTCCATTCCATTTTCTCGTAAAGACATCCTCATTCCTCTAAGGCACTTTTGGATAGTCTTTCATGGCAGTCCAGTGACTATCACTGGTTTTGACTATTTTTGTCATGCACTCCTAGTGTATCAGCAACATTGATCCATGTACATAGATCTTCATCATCGTGTCGCCTATGACTAGAGCAACATGTATGTGAGACATCATTACTCTTTCCTCTAATGTCTAAGGGGACATAGACTTGAAAGTAACATTTTGTCTCAGTAGGCAAGAATCCTTTCTTGGATTTCTCCTTACTAAATCACTTTAGTTTCTTTCTAGTACAAGGATTAGGAGAGTCCCCGCATCCCACACTAGTTTTTCTCGATATCTCAAAATACCGAGTGCATGGATGCTTCTCCCAAATCCTTCCTTGAAGAATTTTGTGGATAATCTTGCTTTTGTTAATTTCAACATTCCTACTTCCTTTAATTTAGTAGGATGTTTTTATCACAAAGCACCATTACTTTACTTATACTCCCACTAGCCCTTTTGTACACATATTTTTCCAACATTTTGCATGAAACCCATAAGACTATGGTCTCATCAAAATGTCTTGTAAGCTTCAGGATGCTTACTTGAGTTTGTCATAAGAACTCAGAAGTTGCTCACTTCTATTGAATGTGAAACCCTTTTGGCTGCTCCATAAAGGTTTATTCCTTAATCTCTATTAAGGATATGGTTTCCACATTCAACTACCATATCGAATAGATATGTCGATTTAGAAAGAAGAATTCCAATGAATTTTTGCATCCCCACTGATAAAAGGATTTCGTCCTTTTTCATGTGGCATGTTTTATAGGTTCCATCCCCACTGACAAAAGGATTTCATCCTTATATAGGTTGCGAGCCCCACTTGCAGCTAAATAGGTATAACACCTCTAAATGGGCCCACAAGGTCTAACCTTGTTGGAATATATGGAGTTCATATCGAATTTTACCCCTTCTAGCTAATTTCCGGAATCGATGTTCAACATCGTTTCCCACTTTTAGATTTTAATCCAATGGAATTTCCTCCTCGTTGCTTTCAAGCAAGTGATCAATATCTTAGATTATCTCAAGATTCTACTAGATCTCCTTAGAGGTTGTGTACTTATGGCTTTTGTCTCAGGCTATGCTACAGTGGTATGTCATGGATTGGTTTATGGTTCTTGAGTTTTCTCAAGTTCTATAATCTTTGTCATTCTTATTCAATAAGATTTCTTTCTCTGAGAAGGTAGCATTTCCTCATAACAAAACTTTGTTCTAAAGGATTGTAGAAATGATATCCTCGACTTCATTTGGGATATCCCATAAACCTTTTCACAAGTTGGATCCTAGATCCATCTTGTCTCCTACTAACATCTTCATATCCTAAGATATTTTTATGAAGATGGTATAACTATACCTTAATGCACTTATGGTATACATTCTTACAATATCCTATTCACAGATAGGTTATTGATTCTAGGTTATAACCTCAGAATAAAGAGGGAGGTCAGTAAGGCTCACCTTTGACTGAATAATATTAAATAAAATTCAGCTCCTTCGCTCAACTACCCCATTCAAATGAGGCTTGTTAGCGGAGTCTTAATGTGAAAGAATCCATTCTTTCTTAGATAATCACTTGAACAAGTATTATTCTCTTGATCCAATCAAAGACTCATAATACTTCGTTCATACTTCTCTACTTCACCTCTAAACACCTTCAATCCTATCAAAGGTTTTAGACTTAGTACATCTAATATACTCCATGAAGTAAGAAGATTTCTAGCACTGTTATGTAGTGCAACATATTCACGTGTCCGTTTGCCTAGCAAATCAAGATTTAGTCATTTTTCCCTTAAGACAAGATTCATGAGTAGCTCCCTTGCCTTCTCTTGAACTTTTCTTTAGAGATATGACTTAGTCATTATGTGTCACATATTTGGATTGATTATCTGACCTTCCTATTAAGTGTTCCCATCTTGCCATCTTTATAGCATATGATCAACTTTAACACCCGTTTCCATTAGCTCCTTAATTGTTCTTCATCCATTCGTTTTAGGCATCCAATGCCTTTGTATGGATATGAACCAACTACTTAGCAATTGGGTTGTCCTTTTTAATGGTGGCTTCAACATTTCAACAACTACTTTGTTAAATATTGTACCTTAACAATGAACTAGTCATATGATTTAGAGAGTGATAAGACTACTAGGTCTATCCTTGACTTCTTTGACAACCGAGTTTCCAAAACTCTTCCAGAGATTCTAAATCTCTCTCTCTAAATCTTACACTAATTTGTTCAATTGAATGAACTATAATACCCATGCATGATCCATGCTCTCATTTGCTTTTAAAGTTTAATGAGACATCTTGCTTGGATATTATCTTGGGCCACCTCACATAGATAGCCCGTTCATCGTCATTTGCTCTAAGAAATTAGAGACTAGGAATTTTCCATGTGTCCGACACACATTCCTATTCTCATAAACAAGGACAATTACTAGGTTGCATTGTTCTAGTCATGTTGCTTGGGATTGGTTCAGCTATGATCAGGTTCTATTCTTGATTTGATTGAGTGGTTCTAAATTATGTCTAACATAATAAGGTAAGACAAATAAATAAGCACTCAACTATAAAATTAAGTCCTTATACAATTTGGTCTTTAATTGTACAAGTCTCCCACTATTTTTCCAAACTCCACCACCCTTTTGATGGAATTTGAGAGAACTTAATTTCCTTAGTGGGCTTGAGATCTAAGTAAATTAATCAAAGCACCCCAATTATATAAGTGTGTTCGATTTCTTCAGTTAGTAGCCGCGCTGGACCTTCTACCTCGTAGTTCTCAAGATCGTTTTACCTCTTCTTTCACATATGGCCCAATTATATGGGTGTTCAATATGCTACCTCAATGTTAGGCTAAACCCATCAAATATTCCATGGTCAATCTTCTCAGTCCATCGCCCCAACTATATGAGTGCAAGATGAGTGATTAGATCCCACAGAGCATCTCTATGCTTAGTGACAATCACAGCCTACTTTGACTAAGTTAGTCCCCAATTATATGAGTGACTAACCTAGCTTCAGCAGCATTTCACATGTTGTCACTTATGATGGAAGGCATGGACGAGAAATCCAATTTCAATTCCATATGGGCCTAATATTTCCTCGGGAGGGAATTAGAACATAATATAGGTCTCCACCATATAATATTTATCTTGCTTAATTTTCTATCCTATGCATGCATTCCAAACACATCATATATGAAGACAGAAAATTAAACATCCACAAAGCGGTAAATAGGATGAACCACCTCGAGCCATAACCTAAATGATCGATAAAATCCTTTGATCAGAGCAATTGTCTTCTAAGAGGGATTGGTGGTCCCGGATTAGAAGACTGGATCATTAGATGTCACAACACATTCATAGTTTTTAAAGTTATTGGGGTTCGACCGTCGTCATACCCTAGACCATAGACGAGAAACTGATGAAGGGATTCTACTCACATGACGATCATAACTCGGATAGGTTTGCTTTTTATCGTTGACATCTAAGAAGTCGTGGCGACGTTGCTACACATCGAACCATGACCAATAGGTGCCTTGGGTTAATGTTGTGAAAGTAATCCAAGGTCTAGTTTATCATTAAGAATAATTAATCTAGCCTAAAGGAGGACTTATTGCTAGCTTGTCAATGAGTCTGAGGGGTCACACACATAACTTAGTGTAGTACCTATTGAATAGTTAATTCTTTGTGAATTAATGGAGGGATTAATAGAACGGATTTAATTAATCAAGAAAAGAATTTAATTCAATGTGTGGTATTAATTAATGGTCCTATAATATAATATTGCAATATTATGTGCGTGTGTGTGCGTATGGATATGTATGTTTGTGGATTGGGTGGAAAGATTTGTCCTGCTCACCAAGTTTGTAAATATACATATACATGTATATATATATATATATGTTAATATCTTATAAATATATTTAGTAAGATCTTTTAGTTGGTTAAGGTAACTAATTAATAGGAAAGATCTTATAAGATATATGTTAAGATATTAAATGGATATGGTAATATCTAATTAGTTGGAAAGGAGTCCAACTAATTGAGGAAAGAGAATAAAAGAAAAGGAAAATGCAATATATATATATATACACACACACACACACACACATGCATGCCGTCCCTATTTTTTAGGAAAGTGGCGTGTGTAGTTCCACTAAAGTGGACTCTATATATATATATATGTATGTATTCCACCTCTTTTAAAAAAAAAAGGATTGATAAAAATTTATACAAGTACTTTTAATTTACACTCTCCCTTTTTCTTTCACAAAAATTCTTCAAACTCATGTGTTGAATGCGAAGAATACTAAAATTAATTCCTAACCCCTTTTCCTCAAAAAGACAAAATTCGATATTCTATTCGCTAGCACTGGTGGAGATAATCGAGGGTACGAGCTAGGGTGTAGATACATCTCAGAGGCGCAATACTTGGAGGGCTAAGGCAAATCCAATTCGAAGACTTGTAGTAGGGAGTAGATTAAAAAGACGTTGCTGCTTAAGTTCTTAAAGGGGTAAACACGATTAACTTTTCTTCTAGGATAGTTTTGAATCCGATAGTACCATGTCGACCTAGCCCTAATTTCGGGAATGCCGCTTTATTTTTTTAAATTATATGTCTTCCACTGCGCCGGCGTCCTCGGAGGTTTTACCGATCCCAATAGTGGTATCAAAGCTAAAGTTTTGAGATGGCTCGCATTCTTTTCGTGTTTATATGTTTTAAAATAGGTTTTTATTGTATATTTGAATTGGTTGGATTTTCTGCTTAATTTTTGGATCCATGATTTGGAATTAATCCGTTGGAACAGCGCCGCACAATGCCAGTTCACTGATGCGAACAGCGATGTGCCGAGGCGGCCCGTGCACAGGCAGCAAGTGCGTTGCGTGCACGCGCCACCAAGCGCACGACGGACACTCGCAGACGGCGCTGCTCTAGTAGCGCTGTCACGTGCGACGATGCGTGAGGTGAATGGTTGGGCCACCTAAGGCGACCCATGTCTTGACCTATGAGTCGAGATATAATTTTCCCTATTTCCAAATGTTTTTCATTATAATTATGTTTTAGGCCTTAGGTCGTTTTTGCAATTAAATTAAAAGCGCAACCCTAATTAGTGATTTTAGAAAATTATATTTTTAAATCTAAAATTGAAATTATTTTAAATTTTTTCTAAACTTGGATATTTCAAATTAAGGGTTTTATTTAATTTTGAAAATTGAAATAAGAAGGAATTTTATTATTTTTGAAATTGAATAAAATTAGGTTTTTGGAAATTCATTTTAGATTAATTGAAAAAGTATGACTTTTTCATGTGAGTTTCTAAAATTGGTACTTAAAAATTAAATTCTTTAGATCCATTAATTAATTTGATTATCATTAATTGAAGACGGTGAATATTAATTCATATTTGCATGATAGCATGTTTATATGATTATGTGGTGATCCAGTTCGAGCCATAGACTAGTTGTTATTTTAATTTGAGGCATGCGTGCCATGTTTTTGTTTTATTGTAATTGAGAGAGAAAGGTTTCTTTAAATGTAATTCTGAAGACGGAGATGGAAACGTTCAAGCTCATGGAGATTTGAAGACCTTAGTGTAGGGTCCGGATCCTTAGAATAGATTGGTCAACACCTTGATCGCTCGGGATGTTTAGGAATTAGCTCGACTAAGATCACATTTACCGCTTTATGTATGATTGCTTATTTTCTTATGTTATGAATGTTGTGCATGTTTGCATAATCACCTAAGAAACATAAGTAATTGAAAGTGTGAGACCTTGTTTTTGAAAAATCCCCTTTATCAATATTAAGTCCCTAAATGGATAAATCGGAGGCCAGAAAGCCCCTTGATTAGGTCCAATGCCTTCCATTATTAGATTTGAGAGGGAATAGCGTGGCTTGTCACCATTGTCTCACGAGTCGTGGAATGGTGGCAAGTTAAGTGTACTAATCTCACAACTAGACCTTCTATGTGACAGGCGGTCTACTATAAGTGCACACGGGTCTCAGTTTCGCTAAAGAGTCATCTATGAGTCGTGGGACCACCTGGATACTGTTATGCTGTGAGAATTTGATGGGTCAGACTTAAACACAGACTAATGTATGGTTGCATCGTGTTCTCGAGACGTACATGAAATGTGAGGCAAAATATCTCGAGAACCACCTGGATGTGGATGGGGCCGTCATTCCTATTCAAATGTTAGCGCCCATTGTCTCACAAATCTTGGAATGAGGTTGGGACATTTAACGCTCGAGCCCAGTGGAAATGGTAAAGTTTCTTGTCTTCTGTCAATTGGGGTGACGAATTTCAAAAAGTTATTGGGAGCACACATGTATATTTAAAATTCCTTAATTGAATGTGAATATATGTTAGAACTGAATGCTAATAATTGTTTTTCGCTTTTATCGCATTTTACACAGTAATATCATGGATATCGTTTATACAAGTTTAAGAGTTCTTGATAACAACAAGTTTGATGGCTTGAATTACGCCCGCTTGCATAAATTTCTGGGTATCTACCTCAAGGGTGAGAAACTTGATTATATAATCAATGGGGAACTCGTGCTTGTACTTTGGAGTACTGGAAAAAGCAAATCAATGATGAGGCTTATGTTTGATGTTTCATATCGTCTATGTTGTCTGAGTGCATGATTGAGACATGTGGAAAGATCAAACTAGCCAAGGATATCGTTGATGAGTTGGAGAGAACATTTGGAGACAAAACTCCCAAGGGTGATTGCCCTCATTGCCATTGGATAGAAAACTTGAGCTAGGATTGTCCTGTTACCTTTAAAAGCCACAACGAAGGTGTGTTTATTGTTAAGGTTAATTTATCAATTAACCATTCTTCTCTGGTGTTTGACATGAGCTGTGGTACTCACCTTTGCAATCATTTGCAAGTGCTTTCTAGAAGCAGAAAGCTGGATGACGGGGACATGGTCATAAGAATGGCTAATAGAGCATCTGTCGCTGCGAACGCTGTTGGAAACATCATTTTAGTTCTTGAGGATAGTAGTAGGTTTATTTTAAAGGATGTTTATTATGTTCCCGGATTGATTAAGAACATAATTTTTGTTTCTGTGTTGGACAAAGAAGGTTTTTCTTTTAATATAAATAATGGTTTTTGTTCAATGTTATTAGGTTCTAAATTAATCATTAGAGCCTCTACGTATAACAACCATTATGTTTACCCGTATACTAATTATCTTGCAATTCAACCAATAAACATAGGAAAGCATAAATCTAATGATTCATCTAATGCACAAATCTGGCATGCTAGACTTGGTCATGCATATAAAGAAGAGAAACTACTAACTAGTGAATCTTGTCTGTAATGTAAAATGACAAAGTCACCATTTAGAGGCCAAATAGAATGTGCTAAGGATTTGCTTGAGTTAGTTCACACAGATGTGTGTGGACCGCTCAGTGTAAATGCATTAGGGAACTGTTCTTACTTCATAACTTTTACCGACGATTATTCTAGGTATGGTTAGTTGTATCTTATGAGATACAAATCTGAGGCCTTTGATAAGTTCAAAGAATTCAGAAATGAAGTGGAGAAACAAACTGGTAAAAGTATTAAAACTCTTCAATTTGATAGAGGAGGAGAATACTTGTCCTGTGAGTTCTTGGATTATTTGAAAGAGAATGGAATTATCTCTCAGTGGACGCCGCCTGGAATGCCACAATTAAATGGAAGAAATCGCACGTTGATGGACATGGGCCAGTCAATGATGATGTCCACCGATTTACCTACCTTCTACTGGGGCTATGCCCTGGAGACAGCGTCTTATCGATTAAATAGATTAACGTCAAAAAGTGTTCCTGAAGTGCCATATAAGATGTGGCACGGTAAAACACACTCATGCAAGTAACTAAGGGTATAGGGATGTACTGCTCATGTCAAGCAGCAAGTGGGAGATAAGTTAGATTTGAGATCTATCTTATGTAGGTTTGTGGGTTACCCTAAGGAGCCCTATGGGTACTATTTCTATCACACCTTGGAACAAAGGGTAATTGTTTTAAGGAACGCTGTATTCCTAGATAATCAACTCTTTAGTGGGAGCATAGATAGAGTAATATAACTGAAGGAAACTCAAAAAACACAAACACCATTGGCAATGAATGAAGGGCAAAATGAACCATAAATTGTAAGTACACAATTTCCATCTCCAAGGAGATCCGAAAGGATCCCGAGACAGCCTGAGAGGTACTATGGTGAAAAGAAAAAGGGAGGGCCTCCCATTGGATGAAGATCCAACATGCTATGATGAGGCAATGTCCGACAAGGACTCGGGAAAATGGTCTGAAGCCATGGAATCTAAAATTGAATCCATGTACTCCAACAAGGTTTGGACCTTGGTAGACCCACCGCCATGCAACAAGGTTTGGACCTTGGTTGTAAGTGGGTATACAAACGCAAGTTAGGATTAGGTGGAAGGGTTACCACCTTCAAGACTCGCTTAGTGGTGAAGGGTTATACTTAAAGGCAAAGAATTGACTATGAGGAAACTTTTTTGCCAGTCGCGATGACCAAGTCAATTAGGATTCTATTGGCTATATCTTCCTATCTTGATTATGAGATTTGGCAAATGGATGTGAAAACGGCTTTCCTCAATGGAAACATTGATGAGGAAATTTACATGGAACAACCAGAGGGTTTCACATCCAGTGGGAGCGAGCAAAAGGTGTGCAAGCTACAAAGATCCATTTATGGCTTGAAGCAAGCTTCCCGAAGATGGAATTTGAGATTGATGAAGTTGTAAAGTAATATGGAAACATCAAGAATGGTTATGAACTATGTGTGTACAGGAAAGTTAGCGGGAGAGCCATAAGCTTTTTGGTACTCTACGTTGATGACATTCTTCTCATTGGAAATGATGTAGGAATGTTGCAATCAACGAAAGGTTGGTTGTCGGTCTAATTTTCAAAGAAATATGTGGGAGAAGCATCTTACGTTCTTGGAAAAATACACCGAGAAAGGAAAAGTAGATTGCTAGGACTCTCCCAATCTAGGTACGTAGAACGAATCTTGAACAGATTCAATAGGGAAGATTCTAAGAAAGAATTTCTTCCAGCGAGACATGAAATCTTCGTCTCCAAATCTATGTCCCCAAGGAGACCCGAAGAAAGAGAGAAAATGTCAATCATTCCCTATGCTTCTGCAATAAGAGGCATTATATATGATATGCTATGTACTAGACCAAATGTGGCTTATGCACTTAGTGTAGCAAGCTGGTTCCAGTCGAAACTAGGGAAAGACCACTAGACTTTTGTAAAAGTGATCCTAAAGTACTTAACGTATACTCAAGATCTCTTTTTGGTACACGGCGGAGGAAAATTGGAATTAGAGTGCTATTCGGACTCTAGTTTTCAGTCGGACATAGACGATCTTAAATCGACATTCGGACTCTAATTTATACTCAATGGAGAAGCTATAATCTGGAAGAGCTCCAAGAAAGAGATGATGGCTGACTCCACCACAGAAGCTAAGTATATAGCTGCTGCTGAAGTAGCAAAGAAAGTTGTTTGGATGAGGAACTTTGTCCATGAATTGGAGGTAGTTGCTTCCATTATTAATCTGGTGCTTCTATACTATGATAATAATGGAGCTATAGCTCTGTCGAAAGAGCCTAGGTCTCACCAAAGATCCAAACGTATTATCAAAGAGATAGTGGAAAGAGGCGACGTTCTAGTAGAACGAGTCGACTCAGCGAAAAAAGTAGCAGACCCCTTCACCAAAGCTCTGAGTGTTTGAAAAACATCCGGAAATGATGGGACTAAAGTACAACGGAAATTGGCTCTAGGGCGAGTGGGAGATTGATAGTGTTAGGTTCCCGTCAAGCCATTTATTTTGGGCTCTGCCATCTTAAATGTAAAACATTATGACAGTTTTGTTTTAAATATATTGAATATTTCTTTATGGTATGCTTCTTTAGTGTTATAACTAGTGTTAGTATAGATGAAGATCCCACGGATTACATATGGTTAGGGGAGCGGTTGTGATACCTATGGAATGCTCTCAAAGTCTGCCATCCTAAATAATATTCCAAGTCGTAGAGGCTGTGAGATGTGGAATATCACTAGTCTCGTCAAGACTTGTTAATGCATGTAACTCTCCCAAGATTTTGACGTGTTCCATTGTCGATGGCTAGTATGGCAATACATGTATGAAGATTCATACTTTGATTATGGAATTGAACGGACCCGTTAAAGGACTCCTAGTTAGTGTTGTCGAACATGGAGTCCTTAGGTTTTGTAGTGTAAGATTATTCCTTAGACATGAGATGTCATTGGAAAGGTTACTATCCACTATGCTTTGATATGCACATGCACTCCAGGAGAGTCATACGGCGTGTATGTTGAGTATAGTTTGATAGTACAGCAGAACAGGTGACAGTCGACGAGGTGTTCATCCAAGGTCACAAGTACCTGGTATTTCCTATGCTGTTGCGAGAATCTAAATGATCCATAAAAGCCTTTGATGAAAATGATTATCTTCTAAGAGGGATTGGTGGTCCCGGATTAGAAGACTGGATCATTAGATGACACAACACAGTCATAGTTTCTAAGGTTATTGGGGTTCAACCGTCGCCATACCCTAAACCATAGACGGGAAACTAATGAAGGGATTCTACTCACATGACGATCGTAACTCAGATAGGCTTGCTTTTCATTGTTGACATCTAGGAAGTCGTGGCGATGTTGCTAGACATCGAACCATGACCAATAGGTGCCTTAGGTTAATTTGGTGAAATTAATCCAATGTCTAGTTAATTATTAGGAATAATTAATCTAGCCTAGGAGGACTTATTGCTAGCTTGTCAATGAGCCTGAGGGGTCACACACATAACTTAGTGTAGTACCTATTTGGCTAGTTAATTTTTTGTGAATTAATGGAGGAATTAATTGAATGGATTTAATTAATCAAGAAAAGGATTTAATTTAATGTATGGTATTAATTAATGGTCCTATAATTTAATATTGAAATATTAAATTGACAAGGACTAATTAATTAATAAAATAAAGAAAATAATATATATATATATATACATGTACGCGTGTGTGCATGTGGAAATGTATGTGTGTGGATTTGGTGGGAAGATTTATCTTGCTCACCAAGTTTGTAAATATATATATATATATATATATATGTTAATATCTTATAAATATATTTAGTAAGATATTTTAGTTGGTTAGATATTAAATGGATATGGTAATATCAAATTGGTTGGAAAGGAGTCCAACTAATTGAGGAAAGAGAATAAAAGAAAAGGAAAATGCTTCATATATATATATATATATATATATATATATATATGTATTCCACCTCTTTGATTGATAAAAATTTATACAAGTCCTTTTCATTTATTCTCTCTCTTTTTCTTTCACAAGAATTCTACAAACTCATGTGTTGAGTGCGAAGAACACTAAAATTAATTCCTAACCCTTTTTCCTCAAAAAGCCAAAATTAGATGTTCTCTTAGCTAGCACTGGTGGAGATAATCAAGGGTACGAGCTAGGGTATGGATACATCTCAGAGGTGCAACACTTGGGGCGCTAGGGCAAATCCAATTCAAAGACGTGTAGCAGGGAGTAGCTTAAAAAGACATTGTTGCTTAAGTTCTTCAAAAGGTAAACACGAGTAAACTTTCTTCTAGAATAGTTTTGAATCCGATGCTACCATGTCAACCTAGCCCTAATTTCAGGGATGCCTCTTTATTTTTTTAAATTATATGCCTTCCGCTGCGCCGGCGTCCCCGGGGATTGTACCAATCCCAACAGTCTGTGTGATCAAGGAGCTCAAGATCATCTTCATTTTCATTCACCATTTGTGAAAATCCTCTGTGTGAAGATTTTGATAATCATCTAGTGAATTCCCTCCGAGTAAAAAAAGAGAAGTAGGACGTAGCTGGGATTATATCACCCAGTAAACCTTTCATATCTTGTGTTATTTATTTATTTTACTGTTTTATTGATTCACGTATCATTTTCATATCATTATTTAAAAGCATTAAAATCAGTAAGTGACTAATTGGTTAAACTGAATGCTAAACATTAAAATATATTACGCTGTGCTAACACTGATTAAGCGATCTAAGCGTTACCCTACTTTGGTAATTGCTCAAATAACTAAGTTTAAGTTATCTTTTCTTTAGCGCTTGACCTAGCACTTTGCTTACTATGCGTTCAAACCACCAAGTTGTATCAGAGCGGTTGAAGTACAAACCTAAGCGTTTTCGAGCGTAACCGCTTGTTTGGATCCATTTTTCAAACTTAGTCGCCTTTTTTGAAAAATCACATATCATGGCCTTTACTAAGATGCCAAAGTTGATTGTGTCAAACTATAACTTATGGAAATTTAGAGCTTTTACATATTTATGCTCATGTGATAATAAAATGTGCGATGTTATTACAGATGGCCTCATTCAAATCATGAAAGTTATAACTCGACCCCCTGGAGCGACTAAAGCGACTCCGGATGGTTATGTTAAGAAGCCGAACGTGGAATGGATGCCAGATGACGGAAGAACAGCAAATCTGGATAATGTTGGACAAAAAGCTCTCTACTCAGCATGGATAGATAATGAGGGATTGTTCAACAAAATCAAGCTTTGCAAAACTTCAAAGGAAATATGGGATAAGTTAGCTACTGTGTGAAGGATCTGCACAGATGAGGGAGAACAAGCTCTCCATAGCCATGCAAAAATTTGAGCATTTCAGGATGCAGTCCAGCAGACGCTAGATCGATTGGATGTGAAGTTTACTTCGCTTATTACAGAGTTAGCATCATTAGACAAGTAGTTGATCAATAAAGAAATGGTTAATAAGATTTTTAGAAGTCTTCCAAGAAAATATCTGATGACGACTGTTGCAATGAGAGAATCTCAGATGTTGGATATCATGACTCCAAAGTATGTGTTTTCGGAGCTAAGGGCTTTCGAATTTGAATTGGCAGAAGTCAGCGATATGTCGACTTCAATGATTGAATCAAGAGCATTAATTGCAATTGCTAAGAGTAAGGGTAAATCGACCAGTGAGGTGAAAGTGTCAGAATCATTATTAGTTAAGAATTTTAAGAAATTCTTGAGATATGAATAAGGAAATTCCAATGGACAAACTTCATACCAAACCCCTCCACCTGCACAAGCGCCTCAGTATCAAGCGCCAGTGTAATCTTCTCCGCCACCTCCAGTGCCAATTCAGTATCAAGCGCCTTCGTCTCCAAATTAGAATCTCTCGGCGCCAGTGTTTTCTAGGCCACATAGTGCAAGGTTAACAACTGAACAAAAAATGCGAACTAATCTTTATTATAATTGCAGGAAACGAGGGCACTACTAGGTAAATTGCCCTTATCCCAATGTATCTAAGCCCACAAGGTAAGATCAGATGGATAAAAACCAATTCAGGAGCAACCTTCGCCAACAAGGTTTGCTAACGGAATCTGTACCATTCTCCACACCTGAAGAGGATCTGGAATCTTCTAATGAAAGCAGCTATGATGAGCCTTCTAGTGACTCAACGCTCATCTGTCTTATGGCGATAGATAAAGAAGCGTCTAAAGACTCAATACCTGAGGTATCCGCTGAACTATCTCATCCTCTTTCTTATGAAGAATTACTTGACAATGTCAATGAATATTATAAAGATTATCAAGGGCAAATTGGAACTCTCATCAGTTTATAAGAAGTTAGTTATAAAGATTGTCAATGATCATCAAGAGATGCTGATATTATATCCATATTTTTCTAATAAAAACTCTAAGCATCTAATACTTAAACTTTAAGCATCCAATACTATATCTATATTATATCATCTTTACAAAGCGCGACTCTCTAGGCTCATCTTGATTGGCATTGGGAGGATTCCAAGGATATAGTTATCACCAAGCTATCCCATGAAGCCATACCGAAACCCAATCAAATACGAGATGAATATTTCATCACAAACTTTTATGTTATAAATACCATATGAGTATAAACTCTTCACTGACGCAACCCGATCAAGTAAGAGTCATGGAACGTCAAGCTCATAAAACTTGATGTTGTACTTAATAATCACACTGATGTGAAATTACTAAACTGCCCTTCATATCCAATCTAACTTTGGGTTTGTATTCAACCTCAAATGTGGAGTAGTAGCTTTGAAAAGTTCCTGGTGAAGTACTCTACTTCTGAGAATGAATATGAAAATGCCTTGGAGCCTTGGAGGTTGTCAAGAAAACTGTTTAGATCTAAAGTTCGTGGTAGAACTTTTATAGGTCTCTGGCGTGCAGCTTGGACTATCACTTTACTGTGAATGAAAAAGAGCTTATGCACAAGTTAGGGAACCGAGGTCTCACAAATCCAGACACAATGTTGTGAGAAACAACATCTTTTGATAGATCGTTGGAAAGGGCAATTATAGCCTTGCAGAAAATAAACCTCAGCCGGTAACACGGTTGACCCACTCACTAGGCCACTATCACAGGCGGTGCTAGAGAAACATCTTATAAGATGGGTATTGGATACCATAGCGATTGGCATAGAGTGCAAGTGGGAGATTGTTGGGTTTGTGCCCTCGATGCCAATGAGGAATTAGAAAATAGGGCACTAGTTTATATTGTACAACCTATTAATTATATAAAGGCACTAGCAAATTGTTCAAATATTCCTTAATGGCATCCATAAGTCTTAATGAACAACTAGTCCATGTGTGTCAAAGCAAACCTTCGCACTCCTTATAGTAGTTAAGGAGATGGGCACTGGAAGGGTTTGATACTTGATCACTTAAATGATTCGCAAGTCGGAGAATCTCAATTGAGCATTGAGATTCATATGGACTTGTATGACACATGCTCTGACAAGGAGTGCCACTCTAACACTATGGGATAGTGGGAGTTTGTGTCACGGATACATTGATTGGATTGAATTAGTGTATTCGAACACGGATCGTAGTAATCCGATCACATAGGTTTTTACTCAGTGATTGTCAATGATCGGATTACTGATTATGATAGTATGCGTGAGCCTTTGACCTGAGTAATCAAGTTGAAGATGTGCTTGTGACACCAAGTCTGTCATTAGAGTAGTTAGGTCCAATTCACCCTTTGGTAGGGTCGACATCGAAGTGCGGCTTGAGGGGCAAGTAGCAATCTTAACTGATTAGCAAGATGGAATTTACTATCTCAAAAGTAAACGAGAAGTATCCTATACAATCATAGGTAAGTGAGATTAAAGTCTCTAGGCAGAGCTCATGAACTAACCCATGTTGGACACTGAGGGTAGTTCGGTAATCTCATTTACTATGACACTTGAGCATAGTATCCAGTCCTGTGAGTTTGACATATTCCATGACTCTTACTAGATCGGGATACATCAGTGAAGGGCTTATACTCATACAATATTCATAATCTTGAGGTTCATGGTGCTGGCTAGGTGTCACCCACATCCTTTGGCTTCCTCCCATTACCAATCTAGACGAACCTAGAGAGTCGCGCTATAGGAATAGACAGGGAAATCGTTTGTTTTATTTGGAGGGCGTTTTGGTAATTTGTCCTTTGGAAGGACGAATTAATTAAGTGGACTAATTAATTTAACTAGTTGTTTAATTGGATTAAACATTGATAATTAAATTAATTATGTTGACTAGATCAACTATGGTATTAATTAATTATTTAGTTAATTAGAATATTAATGTAATCTTTGTATATTTAATTAGATTAAATATTTGAGGATTAAATTAATAGGGCTAAGTTGACTGGGTCAACATAGCCCAAATACAAGTCCAATTAGGCCCTTAGGGGCGTGTGTTTTGGTGGCCTTGGTTGGAGGATTTATTTAATCCTCCAACACAAGCCAGAAAACATAAGAGTTGAAACTAACATAACTCAGGTTCTCCACCAGAAATACAACACAGAGAAAATTCTTTTCCACTCTTTCTCTCTCATCTAGCTGCCCCTGGAGAAAAGAGATGGAGATTTCCGGAGTCAATTCCGACGTGTGATAATCTAGAGAGGGACACGTGGAACGTTGAATGAAGCTTTGAAAATTTGCAGGTTTGATTGAATACGCGAAAAGGTAAATTTTTGCATTCATCTTTTTAATTAAAAGCAACGAACAACAAATTGATCTTGGCTTTGGGAATCTGGATATAATTTTTAATTTCCGCTGTGCATGATACCAGGATTCCCAACAAAAACACCCCGCCAATGCTCATGAGGCCATGGGGTATATACCGCTAGAGCTCGTGAAGCCACAGAGGAGGAAGAGCTCCCAAATCTTATGAAAAGTAGGGGGTTTGATTAGAAACGAGCCTTTTATAGATGTTATCACAAACGATAGCACAAGCAAAAATTTTCACAAGTAAAAAAGGACCAACAAAAATCAACGAGGGCCAAGCCGACTTTGACGTCACGCCCCGAAACAAAACCCCGAGGTACATCAGGCCCATGGAGGAAAAAAGGACTCTTCGCGGCAAGACCGTGAGGCCCTATGCCCCGCGTCCAAGCACCGAGGCGACGTGCCTCGTGGTTGCAATGTGCCCTGCGGTCCGACAGCGAGATCAACTCCTTAGACCACCACTCAGCGCCATCGGGCTCCGCGAATGAAGCTCGACGCCCCCTGGTAAAAATGCGATGACCCCGATAAAAACGCTCTATGAGGGCGGAGAGGTCATGAAGTGAATCAATTAAGCATTGGCTAAAAAATGAGCTCCATGCATAGAGGCCAAGCACTTTGCCCCTCACCTCGAGACGAAAGCCCTTGCCCATTTACCATAGAGGCTAAGGCCTTTGCCCCTTCACCTTGAGGCAAAGGACCTTGCCCCTTCACCTTGAGGCAAAGGACCTTGCCCACTCGCCATAGAGCCAAGAACTTTGCCCCATTTGAGGCTACGGACCTTGTACTCTCACCTAGTAGCAAAAACTTTTACCTTCTCGCAACAGGTCAATGACCCATGCCCCTTCACCTCGGGGCAAAGGCCTATCTAATGAATTCTAAGTCCCCTCCGGAGTACAAATACCAGGATTGAGGTCTAAAAAATTAAAGGTCCCTTTCGGGGTACTAAAACCCCAGATAGAGGCCTCAGATTCTAAGTCTTCTTCGAGATGACAAGCTTCCTGTGGGTGAAGCGCAAGCCTCCCCTTAGACCAGGAAGGCACTTCTCTCTTTTTGAAGCATATCTCATCAGCAAAAATTCCTCCAAAACATCTCATCAACTAACATAATAGCTCTTATGAGGCAATTAGTCAAGCGGGGTAGAGCTCCCCCCTAAGACATGAAACATATACTCAAATCGAGATACCTCGAACACTTTGGCATTTCGAGGTATCCGACCCCTAGGCGTCTGACCTCACAGCACTCGACCCCAAGGCATCCAATCTCGCGGCGCTCGACCCCGAGGCGGTAGACCCCAAGATAGCTACGGGTGTTGCTTTAAGTCAACACCTACATTACCTCAGGATAACACTCAAGGTATCCTCCTTCAAAAGGGTGACTCGTTAGACCCCCCAAGGCGACGAAGCTTGCCATACACACGAACATATTTCTACTCCCAGGTATCCTATATGGTACACCCAGGAGTGGGGGCATTATGATGTACACCATATATGTCTAAGGGCATTACGGTAATTACACGTATCCCCGGCTAGGTCCGGGGCGCTACTCCTGGGTTAAAGCCCGCAGTTAGCATGCTAGTCAACCTCAAAAGGACTGACGACCTATTAAGAATACTTGGACTATTTTATTAGTTTAAGAGTAATATTATCAAGCCTGATGACCCACTAACAAAGTGAAGCCCATGGCCCATAGTCTACTGACCAACTCCCTATAAATACTTGAGAGGAGCTGGGAAAGGCTCGTATCTACTCTCTCCAGAAAAATTCACTGGCTAGAACTGAGAGTAAAACCAATACAAAACTACGAATTGACTTGATCACATATATATTGGGTACGTAGGCCGCTCGCTACATTCGAGTGTAGTCTATACATTAACCAACCCCCAATCTAGTTTGTCGTGCATTGGATCGGTTCCACTACCCCATGTGGTCAACATGTAACGTGACATTCAACGTTTGACGATTTTTACTATCATCAATATATATGCATATTCAGGTGATTTGGATTATGTGCTCCGTGAATAATTCCACAATTTACTTAATTATATATTTTGGAATGATAAAAAAGACGGAAAACATCTTTCTATTTTTTTATTTTATTTTTTTGCCCGCAACTTAAATATTTCAGACTTTCCAGTATTTGTGTTGGCAAAATATGAATTTACGCAACTAAAATGTCTGATATCCTGGGGTTTTTGCACAATTAGTGACACCAAATTACTTAAATCAAATTAAGACTCACTATAAATACTACTATAGAAAGTTTCACTAAACTGAATATTTTCAATCATATATATGTTTGAAACAATTAGCAATCTATTTAACTTTTGTTCAACAAATGGGTAATTATATTACTTATTTTAGAATGTTACTAAATAAAAAATTCAGGGACTAAATCACAACTCATGATGTCAAATTTGTCCTTAAAAAATGTCGTATACATCGCATATGACATATTTTCCGGTCAAATGCACTTAAAATTGGATAGAGGGACTAAATTGGAATTAAATTAAATTGAAGGGATGATGATACTGATAAGTTCATGATTTTATGGATGAAAGTGATACAGATATAAAACACTGTGACCATTAATAATAATAAAAACCATATTGTGATTTGCTGAGTTGAGTGCTTGAGTACAGCTTGACACCAAAATTGTCTCCGACTAAATGGCTTTCAAGTCTTTTTCTGCTGCTGCTGTTGCTGCTCTTTTTCTTTAATAAATCAATTACATAATACATGTTATGTTATGAATGTTAAATTACAACACTACAATTAATTAATGACTATCATAAACAATTGCTATAAAAATAGATAAAAATTAATATGTTTACGGTGGGAATAAAATTCAAGATTTTTAGGGCATGTTTGTTTGTTTTTTCAATTTACTTTTTCCATTTTCATTTTCATTTTCATCTGAAAATGAAAATACACATTTTATACTATTTTTAATTGAAAATATTCTCATTTTCATTCTTGCTTTTACGTTCCCAACAAATTTCAATTATTTCTTTAAATTACATTTCACATCATTCATCTCACAATTTTATTTATCACTCTTCTCTCTCATCTTCTTATAATTTTTAAATCTTTCTCACTATTCTCTTTTAAATTTTTAAATCCAATACTATTCATCTAATCATTACTTTTCCATCATTTCGCACATAACGATCAGCAATTTCAACCATTTTCAAAAGGGATAATTGCATAAAACCCCATGTGTTATTTCGAAAATGCTAAAAAAAATCTTTGTGTTAACGAAATAGGCTAATCACCCCCTTGTGTTCCTAAAAGTGTGCAAAAAAAGTCAAATTTTGTTAAAATGATAGAAGAAAATATGTATTTTTTGGGTGAATTAACACTATCTACCTTTATAAAGTATGAAAAATATATAAATGACAAATGAGCATGTCAATAAAGGTGAAAAACATAAAAAATGTGCTCGTTTTTTATTAAAATTTGGTTTTTTTGCACACTTTTTAAGAAAACAGGGGGTGATTAGCCTATCTCATTACCACAGGGAGGTTTTTAGCATTTTTGAAATAACACATGGGTTTTATGCAATTATCCCTTTTTAAAAATACAACCAAACACACCTACTTTTTTTTTCACTTTTCTCATACGAAAATCAAAAAATACATTTTCTCATATATTTTAAAAAATAACGTTTGAAAATGAAATAAAAACACAACCAAACATAGCCTTAACATTTTGGAGAGGCAATTTCATCACTAGCGTTAAACTTTGTCGTCGACTAGCTTGGCATTCTATTTCTTTAGTGGAATCTTACAAAGCAAGTAGAATAGAAAGTAGCATCAGATCTTAATGCACTGAATGCGAAATCAGAGAAAGCATGCGGCAACACGTGGTTGTGATTTTCCTCTGTTTGGAGATTCTTTGGCAACAAAGTAAACATGTTTAAAATGGAATATTAATTGGAGGTAGAAATGTTTCTTATTAGGGATAATAGCATGCACCACTTTGTCCTCTAATTTATTAAAGTGTGTGATTTATCCTCTTATTTATAAAAAATGTGCACTTCACTCCCTCGGGCAGCTCGTCCAGGGAGAAAGTGCTACAAAATACATAAGTCAGGGGGCAAAGTGCTATAAAAACACATAAGTCAGGGGGTAAAAGTCCAATTTTTATAATAAGTGAAGTGCCTGAATCTGTTTGAGCTACGCGAAGGAGTGAAGTGCACATTTTTTATAAGTGAGGGAGTAAATCGCACATTTTAATAAGTTGGAGGACAAAGTGCACATCACCCCATAACTGAAAAGTCTCTGCTTTTATCCCTTCTTATTATTTAAAAACTTTCTGAATCAAGGAAATGAAGTTGCCTCGATTAGGCAATTAATAATAATAATAATAATAATAATAATCATAATAATAGTAGCAGCAGCCCCAATGTTTTGCTTTTTCCAATAAGAATCAACTTTAGTTTAGAAGAACTCAAAGCTACAACATGCATGAGTCAAAATTGTGGGACGAATTATAATTTTGTCTGTTAGATGACGCGGTTAAGCGATTGCAAGTGTTCATTATTTTTAAATAATCATAAGAATTAACAATCTATAAACAACTAGAAATTACTTAGAAATAGACAGTAATATTTCGGTGTTAGTGGGAGTCAAAACAAAAAAGCTCTGTTTGTTTGTCAGGAAATGAAATTCAAATTGAGAATCTAATTCCCTAACATCAAATTGTTGTAACATCATATTGTTGTATTTGGTAAGACTACCAAAATTATGGAAAAATAATCAAATTACTTAAAATAGGGAATCTAGCACCCTAAAACATGAAATCTAAATCCTTATTGTTTTAGGGCTTCTTATTCCCTTTTTCAGGGAATTTGAAATTGAAGCTTGCTATAGATTTTCACTCTCCATTTTTGTCTTTATACTATCAATAAAAATATTATATATATATTTATAATATTATTATATTTAATCATATAAGGAAATATATATTATAAAGCAATATGTATGTATATTCATATACAATTTACATATATAAAGTTTATGTAAATATAGTATTTAAACGATAAGATATATATATATATATATGAACATATATTTATATATATACATATTTGAGTATAATATCTAAATATAGTTATATATTTTAATTTATTTTTATTTATTTACGTAATATATATTGTACTTCACAACTTGGGTACATTTTGGACAATTTAATTGTTTTGACATGTCCTAGTCAAAATAATTTAATGTTTTAATAGTTAATACTTAACTATTAATTATGAGTACACAATTATAGTTAGTATAAAAAATATTTACTTCTTAATCTAAAAATTTCACAAGCTTGGGTGACACAACGTGTATAAATAAATTAATTAAAAGATAAAGTTGATTTAATGGAAGTTTTCAAATGTAAATTTTACTCCTACGAGATGTGCATAGATTAAATATGAAAGAAAATTGTATTCAATCTTAGAAACAACAAACAATATTATGGGATCAGATAACTGGGGATCTGATTACCAAATATCTGATTACCAAATATCTGATTCTCAAATTGAATTTCATTTTCCTACAAACAAACGGAGCCTTATAGTCTTGGAGCACCGATTTCGTTAGTTGACCTAAGCCTTATTAGTTCAGCTGGAAGTGTAACTTGAAAACCATTTGCAAGAGTTTTAAGGTTGAATGGACGTTTTTTAATCTTTATATGGGACTCCTCACCCCATTCCAGTCTAGAATTTTGTTCTAAATATGTTATTATCTTGTATTTCAATTTTATATGTGTTATGTACTGTATATAATACAATTTACTTAAATATACAATTGACGTATACAGTCTGAAATATTGACGTAAAGAGAGGATTTGAAGTACTCCATTTCAAGTTTCTATCAATTGATCGCCTCAACCGCATTAACTACCTTTTGGTTGTGCTAAAAGAAAAAGAAAGAAAAATAATTGTGTGTATCAGTCTAGGAATATAAACCCTAGAAACCATATTGGTAAACTCATATGGGATGAACAAAAGTCTGCAAATCTAATTGGCGCGGCAATAGCCCGTGATCCATGCACAAAGGAAATCTCAATTTTTGGTATTTTGGGTACAATCCGTCAGTCAACTAAAGGAATTTGATATGTGTAAAACACATGTCCGTTAATTTTTGGCTTTGGGGGAAAATAAACTGTTTGGGGCTAATTTGAAGGAAAAAACCGATCAAATGGGTCAAAAATCAAAATTAGGTCTTTTTAAGCCTTTTTTTTGTGGGGGGGGGGGGGGGGGGGTTGTTTTTTTTTTTTGTATTTTTTGTAATTTTTTCTTCTTGTTTTTTCTAGCAAGTTTTCCTTGTTATTTGTTACTTGTAATTGCATTAGATATAAATAAATTTATATTGCCCCATCTAAATATGTAATAGAATTCTTTTTATTCATAATTATATCACAACTTTTCAATATATATGTAACAGTACATCTATAAAAAGCATATTTACAAAAAAATAATAAAATTTTTATTATTGGAAATAGCATTCAAGATGCCCTATCCGATATTATCACTGATGAATAATTTCCCAATACGGTCGATAATATCCTTGTATCGGCGATATATCATCTGATTTTGTTGGCAATACATATAAACTCGAATAGTAGATATCGTTAGATATTATCGGATTGTCAAGGACAGATCCGGATACATATCGGCCTATACCTTGAACTATATTTGCCACGTAGAAAAGGGTGGCCTTGATCTGTTGCTTTAATTTAGATACAATCGATGTTTGCCGGAAAGATTGTCATGCCACATAATTTTGATAATTCATTTTAGAAATTGGAGGAGATTATCGCCAAACAATATGACGCTTAATTCACTTGTGTACAAACAAACCCCGAGGATGATGATTATTATAAGGCATTTAACATATGCTATATAAGTTTGTCATGTGATTAGTCGTGTGTGATCGAACGAAAATCTTTCGTTTACGAGAAGAAATCTAATTAAGGTTCTCTTCAAGAAGCATTGCATGAGGTAAAGGGAACCATTATGAGAAGAAATCTAATCAAGGGTAAACATAAAAGGAAATTTTGGATAAAAATTAGTTATTTGTGGTATATTTTATTAATTCTTTGCCAATAGAATGGCTTGATTTAGTAATTATAGCAAAAACTAATGTATAGATGTTGCCTTGAATGACATGGAACTTAAACTCTGAACCTCAAGGCATAAACAATAAGGCCATAATTAGATGGCATCTCATTTCCCATTTTTCAATATTTCATAGACTTTTTTCATTAAAAATACATTTGTTTGGAATTTTTTAAAAATATTCCAAAGAAATGCTACAATAGATATTCCCTAAAAAAAAAAAAAAATCTCAAATTCCCTTGAAAAATGGATTTAATTGCATTTCTATCAAAAAATTTTCAAGAAAATCAATTTTTTTAATTTTATAATGTGACAATTTACCTAATAACTAAAAGGTTTTTATCCGCCCATATTTTAATATATGCAACTAAATAACTACATATATTGATTCAAAATGACGCAAAGTGCGAAATAAGTTCTAATTTACATATTTTTGGATGCCTTAATTGATGAGTATAACTAAGATATGTCTATATTTTCTTATAAAACAAAAATTCATCCATATCATTTTTCACAAAAAAGTAAATTTTCTTAGAAGAAAAAACATATTACATCATATCTAATCATTATACTTTTTTCTGTCAAAACAATTAATCCAAACACATTTTCACCATTATCTGGCTATTCCTGAAAAATAAAATTTCTTTACTTTTTCTAAAAAAATGAGAAATGGAAAAAAAAAAGTAACTTTTCTTAGAAAAAAAACATATTACATTATATCTAATTATTACACTTTTTTCTGTCAAAAAAGATTATCTGGCTACTCCTGAAAAATAAAATCTTTTATTTTTTCTAAAAAAAAAATGAAAGAAATGGAAAATAGCTTCCCATGCAATCAGGTCCTAAGACGTTTATTTGAGCTGAAATATTCCTACTTAAATAATAAAGAAATTGAGATGCAGAAAGAACAAATGATATGTGTACCAGCACCAATAGGAATTGGTTTGAATGGTAAACAACTCAATTCCGCGTAAGCAAGGTCGCGGGTTCGATTCTTTGTGTACGCAGTTACCTCTGTTGGGAGACTCACCCACCAGGCTAGGTGTGCAACCCGGGTTGACCAACAAATTAGTCCGATAATGCCCGAAATATTGTGGTAGGCAACCAAAAAAAAAAACAATATATGTACCAGCAGAATAATAGGAAAAATAAAAAAAGAATAATTAGGCAAGAAAGCATCAGAATGTGACTGGTGAGAAACAAAGACTCAAAATCAAAGTTTACTCTATTTGTACTTTCTCTTACTTTCTTCTCTCATTTATACCAATATATATATATATATATAAAGTTAAAAAAGTTACAAACACCCTGTCCCTTTCTTTGTCACTCATTTCATAATGGGGTCTATCTATCTATCTCCTCTACTTTTTGTCAAATAACAACTTGTGAGCATATTTATTTAATCTTTGATATTATGATTATTTAATCACTTGTAACAAAGCTACCACCTAAAAAGGAAGGTGAGTAAACTAGTGAAACTGGTAAACTTCTCCCTTTTTCTTGTTTCTTTATGTCTAGTGTGTCTGAAAAAGCCCACTACTTAAATATATATATATATATATATATCTATATATTTAAATAATATTTCTCTGCCTTCCTTCCTTCCTGCCTTGTTGCTTTCCATCTAGTCCCCACAGATTGATAGATATTTTTCTTTTGTATGTATATATATAATTGAGTTCTTATTCATGAATACATATTATGTTATTATGGTTTGTTTTGGTAGGATGTGGTAGAATGTGTTGTTCTTTTGCTCTCTCATTGTTACATCTTCTTCTTCATTAATACTATGTAGCCTTATAAGCCCCATCCACTACTCTACACCTGTAACTAAGGAAATTTTTTGTATAAACAGGATCTTGGGCCCCAATCGTACTCCTTGCGAGTGTGATTCATCTATATCATTTATTTTTTAATTAAAAAAACAAAATAAACGATATGAATTAATCACATTTATAAATTGTACAAAGGACAAGACCCAATATATAGAAATGTTTTCTTATAACTACTACGACTAGTCTTCTCTATCTCTCACACACACAGACACAGTATTAATATTTAGGTTTTGGCAGTGGGGGCACTTTTACTTACTGATGCATCTATAATGGGAGTCATTGTCAGAGAATGAATGGATGAGAAGACCAACTCAGTCTTCTCTTTTTGCACTTGTCAGTAACTCTCTTTTATTCTTATTATATTTGTGACTCTCCTCTCTATTATATTGTATATATATATAGGCACTATATATATATATGTATCTATGATTTTCACTTTCTGAGCTTTCAATATATGTGCAATTTCTGGCCTCTTTCTTCCCCCTCTATTTCACTTTCTTGGCTACTTAGCATGCTCAAGTTTTTGCCAGATTCTTTGGGGTTGGTTTCTTATGAGGTATCCTCTCTCTCTCTCTCTCTCTCTCTCTCCCTCCTCTTTTGGGGTCCCTATATACTTCCTAAGTTCTTAGTGTTCAACACTTTCCCCAAACAGAAAACAAAAAAAGAAAAAAATTAGGAGGAAAATAGAAGAATGCTTCAACTGTACAAGACTACTTATTGGGTGTTAATACTATACAGTAGTAGCAAATTGCACTCAAGTCTTTCTATGTTATATGTGATCCCAAACCACTTATTCTTCTGAGATGGGTATTTTTTGCTTTTCTACTGTTTCTGTTATTCAAATTGTCACAGTAAAAAAGTAAAAATATGCAAAAAAAAAAAAAAAAGAGATTTTTTTTTAATAACTAGTTATGGACGTTGTGATAAAATCTTTCTCTAAGTTTCTTGAATTATCATGAATAAGATGGCCTGGGAATTTCATCTTAACCAAACAAATGGGTTTATGAATTTGTATTAATGCTGATTTAGTATTTAACTTTCAAATATTGTAGTTGTTGTTGGTGGGTAGGAGATTGTTGGGGGTTGGGATGGAGAAAAAGGTCAATTGGAGAAATATGAATGGGAAACCGTTCAAATCCATTGTTTTTAGGGCATCGGAAAAATCCTCTTTTGTAAATTAAAGTCAAACATTCAAGTCAAGTGTTTGAGGCTGGATTGCCGGCTAAAATGCATTTTCGGTACATTGAAGAACTGTGCGTGTACGTTTTTTTTTTAAAAAATTATTTTTAACAAACAAAAAGGTAGTCCATTGGCAATTTGAGTACAAATTTCACCGGAAAATTCATAATTCACCGGAAAACTCAACTTGCACTGCAGTAGTTTTTTGTGTTTTAAGTTTAACTTCATAAATATGCCCAATTCGGCACTTAAACAGTTTAATTCCTATGTTAATTTATTTCAGACATGTGAAGAATGTATAAGTTATGCATTCAATTTAACCCAAACTGTTTTAAATAAGTATATAGCTTCTTAGGCCATCTTCTTTCGTTTAATATTTACTTTCTACAAGTCGTGTGATTCTCTCTGCTATAAAGCTGCAAATTTTCATCCTTTTGTATGAGGGCTATGCTATATATTATTCTGAATTCATCTGGCTATTGACTCGCATTATATCCAACAGGTGGATGAATACAGGTAGAATGTTTGTGCCAGAGAAGTGGATGATGAGTACAGGAATATCGTGATTAAGAACACGTAAAGGAAGGTTTTTTATTTATAGAGATCACTCAGTTTTGTTTTCTGTCTTTTTGCATAGTGGTTAAACTAGATTAGTTTCGTTCCTGTTGAGATTGGAGAATTGACAACATTTAGAACGTCCCACCAATGGAATCGTCGTCGTCGTCCTCGAAAAGGGCCAAAGCCCCTGGCCATATTACTCAAGTTGCTCATTGTTTGGTTGATGGGTGTAATGCTGATTTAAGCCTATGCAGAGACTATCACCGCCGGCATAAAGTCTGTGAAGTTCACTCCAAGACTCCTAAGGTGACAATTGGGGGTCGAGAGCAGCGCTTCTGCCAACAGTGCAGCAGGTACAACATTTAATTTTTTTTTCTTTGTATTTATACATTAGTTGTAGAATCATTGTTTATTTTCTTTTAGTTGTCATGTTATATGTGAAATGGATGCTTTACATTCTAATTTAGTAAACTCTTCTATTATTATACGATGCTTTTGATAACTGTTTCTATAGTTTGCATTCGACTTAAGCTCCTCTAAACTTGCAGAGACCAAATTGGATTGTTTGATTAAAAAAGTTTATGCCTTCTATCATGAAATCAGTGAAAACGTCAATGAAAAATAATGATGCCTGTCTTTTTACAATTCAGATTAGGGATAACAATATATCATGTGTGCTATAACGTAATCTTGGAGGAGCCTGAAAGCTATCTCAAAAGTGGGATGAACCCCATTGAAAGATGTGACTTGATAAGCGCAGAAAAAGTGTACGTGAAGGGCTTCTGATTCTGCGCAATCAACTTTAATGTTGTGATATGGCATTGGATTTATGTCTGTATGTATTATCTTGATGGGATTTTTATTAGTTCAGTTTCTTTTGGAGGGATTTTGAGCAATTCAAATGAAATCTCATTCAATCCCTACTTTGAATTTTTGAACTATTATGATGCTTAGATGCCCTTCGAATCACTTTTAAACATACGGCGCAATACAATGTATGATAATTCTGTAACACACCATCTCTGCAGGTTTCATTCACTGGTAGAGTTTGATGAGGGAAAGCGAAGCTGCAGGAAACGGCTCGAAGGCCACAACAGGAGACGAAGGAAGCCTCAACCCGACAATCTCGCCCGAAATCCTGCCCTCAGTTTTCCAAGCCAACAAAGTACAACAAGACTTCTATCCTTCACCACCCCACAAATACTCCAAACTGCTGTGGTGGGCTCCTCTTGGGCCTCGAGGGTTGTCAAACCCGAGAATGAAATGATGTTGTTTAACAACCAGCAGCAGCTGAATTACATGGATCATAGACAAAATGCATTTGCCGATACTTCAGCTCATAATTATAAGGGTGTAAATCAACTTCAGTTCATCCAAGAAGCATCCATCTGTCAATCCGTTATTGATCCAAATGCTGATGGGTTAAATGAAGTTGCTGAGTCTGATCGTGCTCTCTCTCTTCTGTCATCGGCACCCTCTGTAACAAGGGAGTTTGGTTTATTAAACCACAGTGAACCACCCCTCCCCACACAGGCTCACCAGTCATTAGTTCACAGCCTGCAATATGGCGGGCTAGGCGAGTACCCAGTTGCTTCTGCTGCAGCAGCGTCACATGGTAGCAATGCCTCCTCTACCCGGCATTTCCCCGAAATGTTTGAGCAAGGCAATGAGGGATCGTCTACCAGTGGACCCCATCAAACACTCACATTCATGTGGGAGTAGTAGATAATTGTCAAATATATGTACTGTGTTTATTATTAGTAAGATGATGATGAAATTCTTTGTAAGTTCGTTCCTCAATGCACGTTGCTATGGCCCTTTATCCACAACTTTTGTGACAGAACATATCCAACTCCAATTATATGGTCCATCTCTGTCTCTTTCATGTCATGTTTTAAGTATTTGACACCCGTTGGTGTTTTGTGGTTTGGGCACTTCAATCCACTATTGCTTTATTATTTTATCTGGAACTACTAGGGACCGGAGAGAACTTTTGATTCATTTTGAGAGGCCAGATATATAGTGATGGAAACGAAAAACGATAAAAGAAAATATTTTCGATAAATCGAAAGTTCTACAAGAATAAATCGTTGTCCCAATACTTTAATGATTAAAAATTGAATATTCAAAATAAACACTGAAAATTTCTATTTATAAGTATAAGTTAACTTGCTATGCAAGCTACTGACTCCTACTAGAAAGGAAATAATTTGACCCCTAAGCAACTAGAAAATTTAATCAACAAGTAACCAAATAAAAAAAGAAATAATCTTCTAACTCACAAGGAAACCTAATTAAACGATAACCCAAAATAAGAAAATAAATAATAAACCTAAATAACTAAATTTTCAAAATTCTGCTTCATAACATATAGTTTCGATTCATTTGGAATGACGATAGAAGAATTTAATTGGAGTTGTTTTGAATCCCATTTAGTTTATGTTTAGAACTTCATATTGTATTCTTTTGCTTCTCATTTAAATGAATATCTTAAGAACTGTTTTATCTATCTATACAATGCTTTTTCTTTTTTGAAGACAATCTAAAACGTTTCTTTAAACCAGAGGAAATGAAAAGGAGTTTTTTACAAACGGTAATAACGACTAAAATTAGTAGACTTACCGAGAGAATACATGGAGACAGGAAAGCGATGGAACAAAATCATGAACTATCTTACGACATATTTGCTTCAGGGATAATTATGGAATTCCCAACCACCGATGAATTTAGGGGAGGGGGTCCTAGTTGGGTATTGGTAAATTGAGCACCAAACTAGGAATTTCATTTTGGTTTCATATCGGAATTAGAATTTTATTGTTTTGTAGGTGTGAGAGTAATCCTTTTGACTTGAGGGTTCATTAGTTTGTCTCATGTGTAGCCCACCGTTCTTTGATCTATCTTATGTGTCCAAAATAATCGTTAAATGGTATGTTTTGGGTACAGTTTGACTATATATGAAGGCGTATGGATGTTAAAAGAGGATCATTCACTTTTTATCTTGTATCAGAGAATCTCCTATGTATTTCAAAATATATTGACTATGGGAATCAATGGCTAGAATCGAGTAAATAAGGAGGTGGGACCTTCCTTAGTTGACACAAGTCAGTACTTGTGAAATGAAATCATAGTGTTGAGTTATTTGTGTTTCAACATATTGGGAATCTATAAACATGTAAAACCCAGAGGAAAAGAAAAATTTTTACGGGTCAATCAAGGTCGACGTATTTAATAAGAAGGATTTAGGCACTTTACCTTTGAAGCGAAGTGGTTGCGAAAAATCCTTCAAGAAAGTGTTCTTGTTCTTCAACCTGAGCACCTTCTTTGATTTTCTTGATCCCAGCGACAATAGCATTCCCGCCTCTAGATTATCGAGCCTGAGTCACGCTGGAAAATCTCATCTGCTTCCTCTTGGGCAATGGCTAGTGGTGAGGGTGAGGGAGTTTCTTTTCTCTAAATACTAACTTTTGTTTATTAGATTTTGAGTTAAAGTGATATTTATATCATTTAAACCCAAAACCTTGCCCCGCGTAACCTCAATAGGCGTCCACCAAGTCGATGCGCGTATCACAAGTCTAACATGTGACAATTGGTATTTAATTTGATCAAATTTTTTCCTCCAAGAAATAAATAAATCATTGATTAAATTCAATTAATTAATTTGTCGAACGAATAGTTAGTTAATTCCATAATCTCTACCAATTGGTCTAACAAATTATCAATATAAATACCTAAAGCTGCCCTCAAGTTTAAACGATGTTTTCCATCATATCTTTTATAGGCGTGACTTTTTAGATTCGTCTCAATTGATAATAGAGGATATCAAAGAATATGAGCGACACCTAACTAGTCACGTGAACCCACAACTCAATTGAGCTCCCATGAGTGGATTATTCCCAAACCTCTTCAATTAGGAATACCGTATGAGTATAATCTCTTTGTTCTAGTATCCCAATCGAGTAAGAGTTATGGAGCTCGCCAAACTCATGTGATTTGTCCTTATGCCTAGATCATAATAAGATGAGATCATTAAACTTCTTTTTATGTCCAACACAAGTAGTTCTATTGCTTTGACCAAAGACTTTGATTTCACTTTCTAATAATAGCAAATGATACTTACTCTTTCACATACAAGAGAACGAATCTCATCTTGGTGATCAATCAAGACTGCTACTTGCCTATGAAGGCCACATTTCGAGGTTGGCCCCACCGTAAGATGAAACAGGACTAACTAATCTAATGGCATTCACATTCCTAATGCCACAAATATATCTTCAACATGATCCCGTATTCACATTCCTAATGTCACAAATATATCTTCAACATGATCCCCCAGGTCAAAGGTTCATATATACCTATCATAACTAATCAATTCTATCACTGACTATCAAACAGTGAAATGCATGTGATAGAACTGATACGAATCGTGTCTGAACAAGTTAATGCTATTATTGTATCCATAACATAAGCTCCCATAATCTCATAGTGTTCGATTGACACTTCCATGTCAACGCTTATATCATACAAGTTTAATTGAATTTCAATGCCCAATTAAGATTTTTTGACTTACTAACATATGAAGTGTATGAGTACCAAATCTTTTTAGTGTCATTCTCCTTATGACATATTGAAAGTGGGCCTGGTTGTGTGCTATGCCCGAGTAATGAAGTTGTTGGTTCTGGGCTGCTGGGTATAGACCGTTGTTGGACCCATTGAAAGTGGATTGCTGTGGATAAATATTGTAACTAGGCCGGTTTCCATAGGAATAGTGACTGCGACCACCACCATGCAGGGACCGATTTAAGAGGGGGGGAGGGGGGGGGGGGGCGCCACGAGACTATAATTTTTTTTTATAGGGTATATAGGATTTTGTAATACGCCCCCCCCTCCAACAATATATGTTTTGGGTTATACATTACACAAAGACAGGCTTGGCTGAGTTGGTGGGCTGCTGGACAGTAAGATACTCCCACCGAAATTCCTAGAGGTGCAGGGATCGAATATGTGCTGCCCCAGTTTCTCTTTTTAAATTTTTAAACTCTCTCTCTCAATTGAAATTGGCTGTTTTTGTTATTTTAATATTTTAAACTCTCTCTCTCAATTGAAAGTGGATGGTTCCTCTCACTTGACATACAAGACATAACATATAATGTATCCTTACATTGATTTTTAAAAAGGTAATTACCATAAAAAAAAAAAGAATTGAATTGGCAATAGCTTTAATTTTCTTTTTTGAAATTCAATTCTATACATATTAGGGCTAGAATTGATAAAAACTTTTTCTTTTAAACATCTCTTCTACACATATTAGAATTAGAATTAATAAAAACTTTTCCCAAAATCTATAAAAAAGGATCGTTGAGCAGGAAAAATATACAAAACATCAACACATTTAAGGACAAGAAAAGGTCGATCATCATTCGATTATTCACAGTTTATCCTCCACAAGGTATGAACTAATTATGATACATTATTTTATAATTTTAAAAGAGTTTTAGTAAATAATAACTTTATTTTTTAGTGTGGAGAATTACATGTTTTTAGTTTGCTTTTTGGTTTATATTAATTATTTATAAATAAATGTATTAGTCTATTAAGTAATTTTTTTAAAGTAAAATAACATGATAATTTTTATTTTTTTTATCTGTTAAAAGCAAAATAAATTTAAATATATAATCATAAATATTGTCAAATTTTTTTACTTTAATGCTTCGCCCCCCCAAGGTGTCAATCCTGGATCCGTCCCTGCCACCACGATTAGTACCTCGACCATAATTTCGACCTCAGCCTCTATCACGACCTCTTCCATTATCATTACAATTGGTGGTTTGAGAATAGAGAAGAACAGGGGACTCGGTGGAATTTTGAGTGGATAGACTTTGAGTTTCATGTGTTTCATGGAGAAAAAGAATGTTATTGGCTCGAGAGAAATTGGGAAATGGAGTTTTGTTGGTGATTACATCAATGATACTATTATAAGAATTGGGAAGATTGTTTAGGATTTGAAGAACAAGTTCTTGATCAGAAATTAGATTGTTGACATCTTTTAAATTATCACCAATACGTTTCATATCATGACAAAAATCAGAAATAGATAAATTTCCCTTCTTACGATTTCAAAATTTATCTTAAAGTTGTGAGCAACGGGAAGGCTTATTATTCGTAAAAAATGATTCGAGATTATCCCAGATTTGTTTAGCAGTGTAGCCATCAACACTTACACTATCAAGGAGGCTGACATCGACGGAATTATAAATCCAAATATTTATTTTAGAATACCAATCCTCATCATCATCAGATTTGGGTAAAGCAGAACCATTAACATGAACAAGAATATGATAACTATGACAAATATCAGTGAAAAGATAGTTTTCCAAAGTTTGAAACGAGGATCTTCTTTGCATAATTTAAAATTAAAGAGATGAAAGACGGTATTAACGGCGTAAGCTGGTGAGAAGCTTGAGTGGTGGGAGGAGGAATGTCGGCCATAATGATAACAGAAGAAGCCGAGGAAAGAAACGAGAAAAGAAATTACGAACTTGGCACTTATCGTGATGAAGAAGCCGGCGAGCAGTTCCTATGAGAGAAGATGATCGGAGAAGGCTGTTTAGTGGAGGAATGATGCGCCTCAAGGATCGACGACGGGAAAGGGTACGGAAGACGTGAGATTGAGAGAGGGTTGAGAGAAAATCCTAAAAGGCTGGTACTATGTTAGATTGGTAAATTCCTATAGGAATCTTTGTATTTACACATAGACTTATATATAATTATAAGAGTATTGGAGTACAAGGAAACCGATACTAGAAATAAGGAATTAGATATACAAGGAAGGATATGGAAACATAATATACATAACCTATCTAACAATAGGTGCCTCAAATTAACTGGTAGTTAATTTGTGGCCTAGTAAATCCTTGAAGTATTAATTTGATAATTATAAATTGCCGAGTCACAACAATATTATGAGCCTACTACTAGAGCATGGGTAAACCTAGCACGGGTAAACCTAAGGAGTCACATTTACTTATTTGTTATAACTAGTAATGTGGTATTAATTAATCAATTGGATGGATTAAAGGATTAATTATTGGAAAAATAATAATTTAATTGTCAGGGTCAATCAATTGGACATTTAACTAATTTGATTAACTATTAACGTCCTAGGTGGTCCGGGTATTTCATAACATATGAGTTGGATTTTTAAATCCTACATGGCTTAGGGTGACATTTGGAAATGGGGTTAGGTGATACTCTGATAGCCAGGGTCTTAAAGTTCGCCCGAAATATTTCGGTCAAAATTTCAGGTTTTCGGGAGTTCCGAAATGAAATCGAACTTCCGATCCAATTTTATAGAATATCTTCCGAAATCCAAAATTTTACAAAATTTAAAATAATATTTGTTAAACATCTATCGAAATTTTGACCGAAACCCGAAATTTTTTGAATTTTTTTTCGAAACCTGAAATTTTCCGAAACTTAAAATAATTTAAAAAAAATAAAAAAAATTTTACAGTTAAAACTTAGCGTCAAATGATCATTCATATTAAAAGAAAAGATAATAAATGACCAATTATGTAAACCAATAAACAGTAAATTTAAATACGAATCAGAAAGTGATATTAGACAATAAGTTAATAAAAATCTGGGCCTGAACACAAAAATTGTTTAAATAAGATCTCATAAAAATCCTTTTAGAAGCTTAATGTGATTTTGAATAATAATTTTTACTAAAATTGTGGTACACTTTATTTTAATGAAGTTTTTATGATATTTTATTATTATTTTACTACCATTATTTTATATTTTTCACAGCAAGTTTTAGTCATTCTATTTTACAAGATTCATTATGCATATATTATACATGGTATATTATTAATGTATTAATGCAAAAAATGCCTAATGATGATATTTAAAATTACATAAAGTTTCATTGTAAATTTTCAAATATTTTTATAAATTTCCATAATTTGTTAAAAATTGAAACCAAAATCTTGGATATGCTTGAAATTTCCATTGAAATTTTCATAAATTTACTACCCCGATATCGAGATTTAATACCTTGCTGATAGCTAAGCACTAAAATTGAAGCCTAAAAATGGAGGAAGGAAGCAAGGGGAGGGAGCGCCCACCACACAAAAAGAAGGAAATAAATTTCTATTGATTCTAGGGCCACTCTCTCTCGCCTTCCTATATATTGAATGCTATGTTCATAATCTCCACTCTTGATCTCCTACGTTTTAGTTTCCATACCTAGAAAATTCAAGATACTTTTTATCTCTGGAAATTTGATATTTGGGATTTATTCATATTCTTTCACCTTTTTCACATCAGCTATAAAATACTTAAGTGTCCAACACATCGTAGCATTTTCGATAATTTAGCCATTGAGGTGTGAATACCCTAGAAACAGTGACGGAGCCAGGGGACTTGAGGTGGCGGCCCCGCGCTTTTGAAAAATAGTTTTTTTCCCTATAAATTTTTAGTTTTTAAAATTTTGCTCCCCAAGACCTAAATTTTGGCCCCCCAGGACCAAAATTCAAGCCCTGTCCTTGCTAGAGAAACTACGCTTGTGGTGTTCACTTTTGCATTCAAAATTTTTTATTCCTTACCTTTCGGCCTACTTGTTTTGTTATGCGCCATACGATCTTGTAAGAGACACTAGCTTGGTTGTTGTTTGTCCGCTGCACTACCATGTATTCTTATTTCGATCTCAACAATAATATTAAAACTTTTGCTTCTAAGCGTAATTTGAGTTGGGTATTAATTGGTGACTTCAATTGCATTTTGTTCTCGTATGATAAACTTGGGGTTGCCTGATCCCGTTGGCACGTTGCCAAAAATTTCAGCATGTGATGATAGTAAAAATCGTTAGACAATGAATGTCATGTGATAGACCACGTGGGGCAGAGGAACCGATCCAACGCACGACAAACTAAGTTGGGGGTTGATGAATGTATAAACTACACTCGAATATAGCGAGCTGCCTACGTACGCGATGAATAAGGATCAAGTCTGTTCGTAGTTCTGTATTGGTTTTACTCTCTGTTCTTGCTAGTGAATTTTTCTGGAGAGAGTAGATAATGAGCCTTTCTCAGCCCCTTTAGGGTACTTATAGAGCTGACGGTGGGCTAGGGGCCATGGGCTTCACTTTGTCAGTGGCCCATCAGGCTTAATAATATTATCCTTAGACTAATAAAATTGCCCAAGTATTCTTAATGGGTCATCAGCCCTTTTGGACTTGTCTAGTATGTTACCCGCGGACTTTAGCCCACGGGTGGCACCCCGGACCGAGCCGGGGACACGTGTAATTACCGTAATACCCTTAGACATTTTTGGTGCACATCGTAATGCCCCCACTCCCGGGTTTTCTGGGTAGGATAACCGGGAGTAAAAGTAATCCCACTCAGGCAGTGCCATTTAGCTTTAATTTATATTGGGTAGTGGGTCATAAAGGCCTCTCACCCACTTTTTGTTAAAGTGTGGATGGGTTGTTTGCATTTAACCCACAATTGTCATTCATATTCTCATACTCTTTCAAAATTCTCCCCTAAGGAAATTTTCTCTCTAGGAGCTTTCTTCAATCAACCATGGGCAAAAACCAAGGTGACCAAGGTAAAGATAGCATAATTTGCCTTTGCTTTCTTTTTTGTGTTGCTATGATAGTAGCTTAAGATATTTGCTTGTTTTTCTACCCCCGCCTTGATTGATTCAAGCTATGACCTCCCCCCCTCAATAGAGCGTCTTCTAGGAGTCGTAGGCTTTTCATCAAAGGGGGTCGCGTAAATGGGCAAGGATTCAGCCTCGCGGTCGGGTAGCGTGGCCTACGTCCTTGCTGCTCGATTGCGAGGAGCATTGCCTCACGGTTGAACCACGAGGCATTGAGCCTCATTGCCTAGCCATGAGGCACTTGTTTTAACCCCCCAGAACGTTGTGTAATTCTGGGGGTATACTCCGAGGGGCGACGTTGGGGTCAGCTTACCTCTCGTCGATTTTTTTACTAAGCTCCTTTGGGTGTGCTCGATTTTTGTGCGCGTGCTATCGTATTTAGATATTATCTATTAAGGACTAGTTATTGATGGAACTCCCTTATTTTCATAAGACGAGGGATCCATTCTTCCCCAGATAATGAGGATCCGACCTCTCAAGACGGCCTTGCTTTCGACTCTCCTGATTCCACTATCACGGAGGCCAAACTTCTAGCACTCTTCGAGGATACTGCGGTGGATTTTGAGTTATTTGTGCCCATGCCGGGTTATCGAATTTTAGGTCCTCTCGAGGGGCACGTAACCCTTTACTTAGAGTATTTTCGTTCGGGGCTCACATTTCCCTACCATAAGCTTTTTGGGGAGATCTTAACCCATTATCACATTTGCATAAGTCAGTTAACCCCTACTTTTTTTACCTTCTTTGAGGGTTTGGTTTCTCGGTTCGCCGAGTTAGGCCTTGACATAAATTTGGATGAATTTCAGGCTCTATTCACGTTTAAGATGTGTTGTTCCACACCATACGTATAAATTTTTCCCGCACCGACCACTAGGTTTTTGGAGGGTAATATTAAACCTAGGGGTGATTGGAAACTAAAGTTTTTCTATATTTCCCTTACCCACTTGGGTATATCAATGCCTTTGCATTGGAATGGGAGCCTTGCCCCTCAACATGTCACCCACGTGCAAAAATAACTCAGAGTTACCTTTAGCAAGGCGGGTTTCTTTAGCAGTAGATTCGACATTAACCAGTTTTATACTCATGGTATATATGTGTGTTTAATTTTTTTGCACTTTATGTTGTAACTTATAAGTGTTGTTTTGTCTCATGCTCTCACGTACTAACATTTGGTGATTTTATGTATTTTGTGCAGGCATGAGGGTGCTCAAGGACGGCAAGGAAAGCTCTACCATCCCTCGAGCTTCCCATGCTTCACTCAGTCGTGGTTATGGGGCGGATCAGTCAGGTACCCCGCACATCGCCCCGAAGAGCGTACCTGGGGATCTTTTCTCCTTGGATTTTGCTCCACCAGAGCAGGTGCCATGCACACTGGATTTTGATTCCTTAATGGTGGATTTAGGCTCTAAGGGTACTCATGGCCTTAAATTGCGCCCCTGTTAGCCCTCTGGGCACCGTTGTGTTGGAGACAGGAGGTGGCAAAAACACTCTTGGGAACTCAACCTACTTGTCTCCTAGAGCTAGTAGTGGCAAAAGGGTAGCCCATCCCGGAGAACATGTGCCCTCATATTCTTTGCCTTCACTAGCTCTACCGGCGAAGCGTGCTCGTGGTTATTCTTCGGGGAGCTCTAGTTCCACCGGACTTGGCACTGGTTTGGTTAATTCTGGGGCAAACTTGGACCTCGATGTTAGCTCCTTTTGGGATACTACTGATCTTGTGACTCCTTGGTCTATGATGAGGATGGTCGTGACAGATTACGATGCTACCCGTTTATCATCCTTGCCGGTTGAGCGTCTCGATCAGGAGATTTGCACCGGGGCTCGTCGGGTAGGCATTTATACGTATAATTGCCATTATTTTAAGGCTACATATTCGCACATCTAAGGTTTCTCCCCATTTTTGTTTTTGTCAAGCGGTCCAACTATCGCACTGCCTTCAACTTAGGTGCGAGGACGTGGAGAAGGAGCATCGAGAGAGTCTACAATAGAACCAAAAGCTTCTTTCACGGTTTTAGAGAGCTAAGAACTCGGATGACAAATGGGAGGGGAAATATAAGGAGGCCCAGAAGAAGCTTGAGACGGAGAAGTCTGATGGTAGCTACTTCCTTAGCTCGGATGTTAGGAAAAGAACTCTAAGTGATGCTAAAAGGTCGGTGGTGGATAAATTTTGCAAGAGTGCCGTTTTTATTGAGGAGTGTAACCAGCGAGCGTATAAGGTTGCTCGGGGCTTTATGACCAAGAAGTAGGACTATTCGTAATAATGGTCGGTACCTCGGCGATAATTTTATGTGGCTATACGAGAATGTTTCTGATACCAGTGACGGGGAGGCTGATGCTGGGAACAGTGCCGCTAGTTGAGGCATTGGTCGCCTTCTTAGCTTTTAGGCCCTCTTCTGCTTTCACCCATTAGGGTTTATTCATTTATTTTTTCAAACTATCTTTATTCTATATTTTGTTTTATCATTTGTAAGACTTATTTTTATCTGCCCATGGATGGGCTAACTTCGTCCTTGAATTGTTATGCTTGGACTTGTAGCCTTTTGAGGCTTATCGGATATTTATTATCTCCTTGGCATGTTGCCTCTTGGGGATTCTCGTGAATATTGGCTATCTCTCTTTTGCCTCTTAGCTATCTTAGCACGTCATGGGCGTACTTTTCTAAGTGATAGATTATTTATTCTGTTCCTACCTTAGTACCTTGCAATTTCATGAGTTTTAGCTTTGGTACCGCTGGTGCTTGTTTCACTGCTGGTGGTTTTTTCACCGCTAGTAGTTTTTTCACTGTTGGTGATTTTTTCACTGCTGATGGTTTTTTGTACATCAGTTAGCTACTAACTAGTTTTCACCACTGGTGATTTTTTGTACATCAGTTAGCTACTTAACTAGTCATTTCTTTCTCCACCATGCCCCCTACTCCTTAATATACAAGTCAAATTCAGGAGTAAGTGACCAGGTAGTGTCCATTTAGCACCAGGGAGTTAAAAAGTTGTCATTTTATTTGGCGCGTAGCGCCTTTTTGAAAGCGAGAGCTCTAGGCTTGTTTTGACGTGTGTTGACCCTAGTGTTTTTGTGTCACAATGTTTTGTGATATTTTCACGAGGGTGACATTTCTTCTTATAGGCTTGAATAGCCACTAGTGTTATTTATTCATGAAGTGAACTACGACCCTTGTTGTGTTGGTAGGAGGTGAAATTTCTCCTTAGTTTCAGTTGTGTGAGGTGAAAGTTCACCTTTGTCATATTTGTATGAATGAGTGGCCTGGTTTGTGATACTCGTGGCCACTTATCAGTGGAGGCTTGGTCGCCTCTTATTTATTTGTTTTTGTATAATCTCGTTCCAGAACCTTAATGGGAGTGGGGAGACCTTTCGTAGGTCATCAACCTCTCTCGATATTACTGGAGGGATTATGGGGTGGCCCATCCTCGATCGAGTCTTTGACAGCTCGAGGGATTTTCGCAGTGCCACCCATATTGACCTCTAGTGGGGTCGCGGACAATTTCATAACGCCTCTAGTGGAAACTTAATTAGCTCCCAGGGGTCGTATTGGTATTTTTTGAAATAGCCGAGGTTAGAAGCAGTGATTCTGAGGGGCATTTGTTTTGGGTGTTGTTAAATCACCACGGGTAATATAGTACCCATTCATTATGGTAGCATGTTATCATGTGAAAACGGTATTCATCATATTTAATGGAAAAGGGTGCTATTTAGCACTTAATAAAACATTCAATCATCCAAGTAAAAAAATATAAGGGGGTGCACATAGGCACCTTAAAACGATAACATACGTGGTGCACCTAAAAAACTTAAGGGAAAATTATATTTTATACCCCTATGAAACCCGAAACCTGTACACATCCTCCCTATGTTAAAAAAAGTAACCTGATATGCCCCTGTGATTTTTAAAATCCTGCACAAAAACCCCTCGCCATTAAAAACTCACGGAGAGTGTTGTACACTGACTGGGGCTGAGAGTAGCTTAGTTTTTTGTGTTAAATATAATTATAAAATGACTCTTTTATCCCTCCAGTTTTAATTAAAAATAAATAAATAATTGAACTTGGGTAGGATGTGATGTATTTGGGTGGGATAATATGGGTTTGGGTAATCCAAACCCAAAATCCTCACAATTTTCCTTTTTCTTTTCTTTTTCCCCCTTACCTACCCCTCTTCTTCATCTTCCCCAGCTAATCTCAGCCACCTCCCCACCTATGGTGCCCCCATCAACACACATCACCAATGCCATACAAACCCCTCTAACACCGCCTTCGTCCACACACAATGCCTACCCCTCTTTCTGCTACTCAGATTTGCAGGTGGAGGTGGGCTTGCGATTTCACGCGGTGGTGGGCCTTCGATTTCAGTCGGAGGTCTGAGGCACTGCGGTGGGCTTGGAGTTGTAATGGAATTTGCAGGTGGAGGTGGTGGCTTTGATTTCAGGCGGAGGTGGTGGCTTTGATTTCAGGTCGATGTGGTGGCTTCGATTCAGGTGGAGGGTGGTGGTGGTTTGACGGAAAAAATGGTGGTTTTATATTATATATACTGTATATATATATTAATATATTGTATTTATATTATAAAAAGTATATATTTATTTTTGAATTTTATTTTTTTTAATTTTTTATGTTTTGAACTTGTTTTTTTTTCTTATTTTGATTTTGATTTTTTTTGAAATTTTTTTTATACCTATTTTATAATGGTTTTTAACTTTTTCAAAAATATTCAAATAGTTTTAATTAAATTTATAAACTTTTTCCTGATTTTTTGGATGTTTTTCTATTTTTCCCGACTTTCAGAAATTTTTTAACATAAGGGGACTAACGGCGTTAGGGAAGACTAACGGAAAGGGAGATTGTGCAATCTGAAAATTAACATAGGGGCATATCAGGCTATTTTTTTAACACAGGACGGATGTGTGCAGGTTTCGTGTTTCACAGGGGTATATTATGCAATTATCCCAAAACTTAAAGTAAGAGGGAACGCAACACTTGGCTCATGGCTAACATGAAATTGTCCAATAGTAGAGTAGAAAATAAAGTGGTGTTTTCAATTTGTTACCTATTGATGCCTCATGGGGCTTAATGCTTTGTTGGGTCTGGAGAGTGATTCCCCGTGATGTTCACCTTGCCAGTGAGCTTCTCAGCTAGCACGTGGCCGCCTAGGGGTGACCGTTGGACTAATTTGGCCTTGCCCCCCAAGCGAGCTTCCCGAAGCGATATTAAGTTGATGGCGATTTGTTTTCCTTTGTCCGTGGGATCCTTGTCACCATGATTCCTCTCTGGTTTCTTCATTGCGCTTGTATAACATTCCCTTGCGATCTTAATATCCTCGACAACTTCCCTAATTCGCACGGGTGTGGGAAATTTGACCTTCATGTGGTAAGTTGAAATGACCGCTTGAAATAAGTTTAAGCTCGGTCTCCTCAATATGACATTATAGGTGGAGGAGGCTTTGGCCACTAGAAACTTAACTATCTTGGTTGAGCGGGCAGGATATGCGCCCAGTGAGATGGGGAGAGACATTTTTCCCAAGGTTTTCACAGTCTCTCCCGTGAATCCAGTAAGGGGGGTGTTGACTGGTTGAAGCTGAGTGTTGTCTACCCCTAGCTGGGTGAAGGTGTTGTAGAATATTATGTCCGCTGAACTCCCACTATCGACTAATACCTTTTTCACCCAAAAATTTGAGATGCTCGCTGATATTATCAAAGCATCATTCACCAAGGGGACGCCCTCTCCTAAATCTTGCTTCCCGAACTCAATGGTATGATTGTCGGGCTCTATATGATTAACTTGCTCCGAATGGGGGGGGGGGGGCTTAAGGCGTTTAGCCCTGTTGCTGCCATTAATGAGGCATTCCTTAAGTTCACCGAATCTCTTCTTGTTGGGCCTCCCAAGATCATCTCTATGATTCCATTCACTGGGGGGTTATCCATCTATGAGTCCGTCACTGGGGGGTTGTTTTTGTCTCCATCTCTGCCCTTCGGTCTCTGGGGTGTCTGAATAGTTACATCGGATGGGGAAACTATCTTTTGTAGGTAGCCTCTTTTAATCAGCTTCTCTATTTCCACTTGCAGGTGGTGCCATTCCTCTGTCGTGTGGCCTTTGTCCCAATGGAACCTACAGTACTTTTTAGATTTGAGGCGGCTGGGACTATCCTTCATCTTCTTGGGCCATGAGACTATGCCTTGTTGCTCAGCGATAGCTAGGACTTGCTCCTTTGAGAGGGTAAGGGGAGTGTACTTGGCAAACCCTGAAGGGGGCACAAGTTTCCGCTCTTTGGCCTCCGACATTTTTTCTTCATCTCTGACTTTTCTCTTATTGCCACCGCCTTCATTCTTAAGTGGCCCAGCGATCTCTTCAATTCTTATGTACTTCTCAGCTCTAGCCAACAACTCTTCTATGGTTGATCAGGCTTCCTGGCAATTAACTCCTTAAACCTACTATTGTGTAGGTTCCTCTGCATAATTCCTAACAACAGCTCATAGTTGACGTGCGACACCTCTGACACTGCGTTGGAGACATACTGTACACACTCCCTCAGAGATTCATCATCCTTTTGAACCACCATAAACAAGAAGGATGATGTCTTAAGGTATTTCTTGTTTATGGAGAAGTGATTGAGAAAATGCCTAGTCAGCTGGTCGAAACCGGTGATGGTACCGGCGGACAGTTGATTAAACTAACTAAGCGCCCTTCCAGGGAGGGTGGTTCAAAAGATCTTACAGTAGGCTACGTTGCTGGCATCATACATATCAGCTTTAGCGTTGAACTTGTCAACATGCTCCTGGGGGTCTCCAGCTCCCTTAAACTCACTTAGTTGGGGTATTTTAAGCTCTGGTGGCAAAAACTCTGCAAAAATTGCTGAGAAAAAGAGACTTCTCTTTGGGGGAGCCACAGCTAGTGGCACCAGTTGCATATCCTCATATTGCCCGTGGTTCTCCGAGCATCCTTCATGGCGAGGTGCACGCCTTCTCCAGCCTTCTTGCCTTGACAAGGCCTCCTTGGGGGTCAATGAGACTTGACCTCGGCGTGGAGACCTGGAGTCATTGGCCTTCTATCTCTACCTCTCGGCGGCCTCTCGGGGGGTGAGACCATGCTATTCTCTTCTCTTTCTCTTACTGCCCCTTTCATTGGGGAGTTGGATCGCCTTGATCTAATCCCGCTGGGAGTCAAGGACTCCTGACCTCGGCGGGAATATTGGCCTGGAGCTTCTAGGTGAGGGAGACTCTTCTCTCGAGGCTTCGGACCCCTACAAATGGATGGAGGGGGTAGATCTTGTGGCCCCCTCTCTTGAGATTGGGGAGCCTCCTGATGGCTTCTCACGTGGGGTCTTGCCCCCTACTAGCTGATGGAACAGGTGGTGCCCGTGATGGATATACTTGGACGTATTGATGAACTGCCCTCGAGGCTGCTCACACAGAGGCATCTTCAACTAGAGTAAGTAGTGCCTCTTGGGTGATCTCGAACACCTTGGAAGCAGGGGGTGGAATCACCACTGGGGTTACAGGCGGCACATTTTGCTCGTTCGTCAGGGGCGCTACTCCAGGACCTTTGCCCTCAGTCGGACCGTTTGGGGGGATTTTCTTCTCCCACTTGAATGTTGGGCCGATCTTCAGGCGTTGGGTTAGGAAGTTCATCGGTAGCAGCTGGCTGATGATGGCTGATCATTCTATTTCTAGTAGCACGAGCTTGTGACCTAGTTTGCATACTCAGTGGCAGGATCGCTGTTTCCTACAGACGGCGCCAATCTGATGATGCTAAAAGTCGTCAGACAATGAATGTCACTTGGGTAGAGGAACCGATCCAACGAACGACAAACTAGGTTGGAGGTTGATGAATGTATAAACTGCACTCTAATGTAGCGAGCTGCCTACATACCCGATGAATAAGGATTAAGTCTGTTCGTAGTTCTGTATTGATTTTACTCTCAGTTCTTGCCAATGGATTTTTTTGGAGAGAGTAGATAATAAGCCTTTCCTAGCCCCTTTAGGGTATTTATAGAGCTGGTGGTGGGCTACGGGCCATGGGCTTCACTTTGTCAGTGGTCCATCAGGCTTAATAATATATCCTTAGACTAATAAAATAGCCCAAGTATTCTTAATGGGTCGTCAGCCCTTTTGGGCTTGTCTAGTATGTTACCCGCAGGCTTTAGCCCACGGGTGGAGCCCTGGATCGAGCCGGGGACACGTGTAATTACCATAATGTCCTTAGACATTTTTGGTCCACATCAGCATGTCATGAAACAAATGAACTTTATTTGAATCAGTGTATAGCAGACACCCACCCCTTTACATGGTCTAGTAAACAATTCGGGATATAATTTATATGTGAAAGGTTAGATAGAGTATTAGTTAATCACGATTCACGACTGGATTGACCGTTAACCCAGGTCGAAACTTACGCATCTTGTTGCTGCTACATCGAAACTAATCTTACCATATATAATATAACCTTCCGGTTTGAAAATGCAAGGACGTCGTTATATTTAGTTAATATTAGTTTTTAGTGATAAGTCTAAACGGGGGAAGAAAAACATCGTTGGTAATGTGGATATTAAGTTAAACCAACTTAACTCCAGCTCACTGACCTTCACAACAACATATATTCTTTTTCACATTATCATTGGCTGTGTAGGTAAACATTTTGAGCAAAAATTAAAACGCTTTGACAGCATAAAGCTAAATTTTGGAAACAACGGTCACCGATCAATTGGCTTTAACATGATGCTCTTAATACTAAATATTTCTGCACATTTGCTTTAGTCAGACATAGGCCAATTATATTCACGCTATTTAAAATGATTCAGGTAGTTGGATATCGAACATCACCTATGATGCAAGATCAAAGTTGTACACCATTTGTCAGCTTTCACAAAACACACACCTGAGTCCCAAATGCTTGATCATATTTGCACACCTATTGGGCAGCCTAAGGCGCATAGTCTATGCTAAATTCCATCTGAAGATGAAATTAAATGTGTCACCTTTCGCGTGGTCCAGATAAAGCACTTGAACTAGACGGTCTTAATAGTCATTTCAATCTATGATTCTGGCGCCAAAATGAGACTTATTCTTAGGCAATTTGTTTAAAGGTTTTTCACTACTGGAGACCTTGATACATAGTTATATTCTTACCTAAATCTTTCTTATACCAAAAAAGAAAAAGCATTCAACTAAAGCTCACTTCTGACCAATGAGCTTGTGTAATGTGATTTCTAAAATTATATTAAATTGCTAGTGCGATTGAATAGTGAGTGAGTGGGTATTTGTGAAAAAGAATTATTTTAGTAGTTGTGGGTGTTATGAGAAGTGGATTTGTTTAGAAACAAAGATTAGTGAATAAGTTTGTAAGTAGTTGGAGATTAGAATAGTTGAAGTAGTAGAAATAGTTGGAAAAAGTGTGAAAATGGTCCTGTATCTCTTAGGGGGTAGCAATTTAACTTTTACACTTGGCAATCTTAGTCCTTTAACTTCTAAATTCTGGCAATTTTAGTCCTTTAACCTCTTTATTGGCAATTTTAGTCCTTTTAACCCAATCATTTCAGCAAAAATGTATCCACACTCAAAAATGGTATCAGAGCTTATGAAAAAGCCCCGAGCCTCTACTGCGTGACATATGCATTGGCATATAGTCCCGAAGCGTAGCTCTCCATAGGGGATGACCTGTCACCTGATCAAATTGATGGTGTTCTGGGTTAGCAAACTAATAGGTGCCATTTGATGGGTTTTATTGATGAAATATTTAATTGTTATTACATATTGTTATTTTATCCCTAACGGAGGAGATTTAAACAAGTATGGGACAACCAAACAATTGTTTGAGTAGTTGTGAAAACCAGGTATCCTTCATTACATGGAAGAAAATTGAGGCGAATAATTCTATGTTCTCTCAAAACCTTTGAGAAATCCAAAAGACCGTTCAAGACTATGGCCACAGGTTAATTCATATACCTGTGAACATAGAAAGTTTGAACCAAGAGATTGACGAAATACTACGGATCCTGCCAGATCTGGGTAAAACTATCACGGATCTGAAGACTGACATAGCAGATCTAAAAGGAAAACACGCAGGGACATCAAAATCCAAGAAAGAAAGGATTAGTGACGCCCTTGGAAAGGTACCTCTTCTACACCAGAAAGGTAAGGTTACGCAAATTCCAAAACCAAAAACTCAGGAAGATCTAATTAATGATATTCTCAAAAATATAAATTACTATGGAAATATCAAGAGTAGATCTATCTGATTTTCAGGAACTAGCTGAGTCTTTTTTTCAACTAGCAGTTGTGGATTTGGTTAATGTCAAAACCAATGAATCAACACTAGCATTACCACCGCCAGAAGCGAGTTCCGCATCACATAATCCTCCACCGGATGAGACGATGAGTGAAAATGAGGATTTTCATACTAACGCATCCCCAATTCTTGGGGGTACAAGGTTTAGAAAAAATCCAGTAAGAAATCCAAATAGGGTACTAGAAAATACACCTTGGGCAAGGACCATGTTACAACCTTTGCATCCATGTGTACTATCCTTAATTTGGATATCATCGACTTCCGAAACATTGAGAAATTAATTGATGAATGGGTGGCCGCTATTAAAATAGCAGCGACGACATTGGAAAGAAAACTTTATTAGACTAATGGAGTTAAGCTTCGAAGGATCCGTAAAAGTTGGATGGAATCATACAACGGAGACAACCAAGCAAGAAGTTTTAGCCCAAGAATCTAGAAGTGCTATTGTAGAAAGATTTGGAAGCCTAGTTAAATTGCATTTCGTCGGAGATGGACAGTTGAGCAAAGCAATATTGAGAAAACCAGAGAGTACACACAAGCTCTTTATGGTATTTAACTAAGAAATATTTGTGCAGTTGATGAATATATCTATTCGTTCCATAAATACTTTTTCCAAAGTGACGTAAAATCAGATATTGCGACACCTATGTTCTTTGGAAAAATTTGCAGTCCTTGGAGGAAAATGTTAACCAAAACCTACAAGGTACCAGAAGACAACTTGATTCAGTCGCCAGATGGATGTCTTTCTTGAAAGACTGGTGTTATTAAGCTTCCCCTCAAAAGAACATGAAGAAGCTAAGAGGGAAAATAAAGAAATCCCTTCTTTGCTGTGACAACAATGATTTCCCAACAATTATTGGAGAATCAATTGAGCACCGAAAGAAGAGAAAGCAATATAGTAATTTTGATAATAGGGGTTACAAAAAGCGATCTTCTTTCAAACGAAAGTCTTGATGGTCCAAATCAAAAGCCCGATCTTGTAAATCTGGCTAAAGATCCGGACCGACAAGGGTGTCTTCTAAAGGATCCCAAAAATTCGACGGAAAAACCCTTACAAGACGAACTTTCAGACGAGTCCATACCCGGACACATGAAAGTTTCAAAGATTGTAACTGATGGACATGTGAAGCTCAGGGCCGCACAACCAAATTGTCTGAAAAAAATGGTGAATTAAGCCAATTCGAAGCCACGACTGACATTCTGGATGCTGTTTTCTATGGGGAATTGGTACCAGTTTACCAATTTGAAAATGTCCCCTCAGATGAAAGTGTCTATAAGGAAGAAATAGAAAGTGATTCGGATGGATATTCACCAGAATCAGAATAACTTAAACGAAGGTGATAAGCGCCAAACATTGGAAAACTTGTCAGAGTTCTCTTCAAGGTCATCAATAACAAACAAAACCATTGAAGGAATAATGCGGCAAAACTCTAACCTTGACCATATGATGGTTTCAGAGTTAGTGAAATAAGCCAAGTCCTAAACCAAATAGGATTAAATCATCGGAGGCATAACATCATATACAAAGTAAGCTCAGAAGAGTTTGCAATTCCTATGGAATTAACTGGTAATGTGATGGATATGCAACTTATTCCAAAAGAAGAAATTCTAGAGGAATTAAGTAAGCTTTCAGAAGAAGTAGCTGTTACTATGAAATGGATCCATATGGAAATTATTGAAGTAGTAATTAAAGCCATTTTTAAAGAAGGAGTTGATTCTCCATTACATTTATCTATAATGGATAAGAGAATCAATAATTTAAGAGATGTTTGTCTTGGTACAAAGGTAGAAAATTTAGATTCGAGTAAACTTATGTTTGATATTCATCTCAGAATTGCATATAACGTAGCTGACCAAGATTTCAGTCGAGTCATAACCCTTCATCAAGATTTCAAAAGAAATGATCTTATGAAAGAAGGGAATAGACTGTATTCTATGACTTATAGTATAGCATATGCACTTTCCAATATACATCATTCTGATTTATTTATAAGGAAAGAGTATATTAAAATTCCAAGATTTTTCAAGGAATTTGCTAAAGTAATGGCACATGATCCAATTCAAATACCAACAATTGGAGGTGTTGATATTTTAATCAGAGATCATCCGGTTCTAGGTCGATCAGTTAGCCCTAGAACATATTTTAATAGCAGGATGTCCTTTTCAGAAGAAAGGGTTAGGAGTTTAAAAGGAAAAGAATTAATTGAAGATCTAATTCCTCAAGCTATTAGGGTAAATAATGTAAAAATTAGATGCTCTGAAGGATGGAAAGAAGTGCAATTTATATTTGATATTACAAAGAAAGATAATTACTTTCCTTGTAACGATCTATATTACTTGCAACAACCTTGTGTTCGCAAATATGAAGGTACGCTAGAAATGGCAGGCCATGAAGTATTTGTTTCAGGAATTGCAGGACGTGATCAAGGAATTGTTACCTTGGGATTGAGTTTCCTTGAGGACCATAAACCTTGGGGAAAAAAAGGAAAAGGTATGGAATTTTGTTTAAACGGTCATCTCATTAAAGTTGAATGACTAAATCAATTTTCTATAACAAATCTCTTGTGATAGAAACTATGGCTGAGTATAATCATTATATCTTACAACATAATTTGGGGTGTAAAATATTTTATATTCATCATACTTTACATCACGCTATTAACCCCTTTTACGGTAGGGTTTTCCGACAAACCGATTGGTTAAAAAGGAATAGGAGCAAACAATACTATGTTCTGAAAAGTATTAAATTTTGGAAACATGAGATTTCTTCACCCGAATTTCAAACTAAATCAAGGATTTATCAAAAATGGGTAAATCATCATGTATACTTTTGTTTACTAGACGAGTTAAAATTATTACAGGAAGCGGCTTCAAAGTTGGGAGCTTAAATGACTAGCCCATGTTCAATATACATATCTGTCGGTATGTTATATGAACAATATAAGTCAGAATATTTTGCAGCTTATATTGACTTTGGATCAGGGATTTGTACAGTAAAATCCGGTGTTTTCCCTAGCAATGCTATGGAATCTTTACCTATTATTGCAGGAAGAGATTTTTCTCAAAAAATCCTAATACTCAATAAAGGTATACAAGAAGCACAAATCATGATGGGAGGAGCATTTGGTACACCTTGGTTTAAGGTAAAAATGCCACCTATATACTTTCATTATACAGGAGCAGATATTTTGTTGGGTAATTGTTTTATCCAAACTTTTGTAAAATATGTACAAAATAACCACAAGAACTTGTTCATTTTTACTACTAATTGTGGTAGTGAGTTACAGGTTTTGCGGCAAGAAAAGGCCTTTAACAGGATTATGCCTATCAATTTTCGCAGCAAACGTGGTGATTTTGATGACGCCAAATTAACCCATCTTAAAATGCAGGATAAAAAGAAATTTGGTAAAGCTCTTTTGTCTTTTAGACAACATGGATACTGTAAAATTTTGGAAGAAGGAACTAAACTTCTTGATGAAGAAGGAATTAACCTTCTTAAAAATGCTTTACAAGAAATGTCCTTCTTTGATATGGATGAAGAAAGTAAGCTTTCTCTCGAACATATCAAAAGATTAATTCAAAGAAATTTCAATGAGAATCCTTTGGCATTGTGGGACAAAAACAAGATCGAAGCTACTCTAAAGGTAAAAGAACAATGTAAGTATGAGTATGTTCGATATAAACCAATCTAGATGAATATGGTGGATAAGAAAGATATGCAAGAAATAATTAAAGAGCATATCAATCTTAAACTCATTGAACCTGAAATCTCTTCTTACAGTAGCCCTGGGTTTTTGGTAAGAAATCATCTCGAAGTAAAAAGTGGAAAAGCACGATTAGTAATCAACTATCAAGGTATTAATAAAATACTCAAATTGGATGGTTACTACATATCGAGTAGAGAATACCTAATTGATTGCATTAAAAATGCTAAAGTGTTTTCTAAGTTTGATTGTAAATCTGGATTTTATCAGATTAAAATGGAAAACGAGTCTAGAAAATATACTACATTCTCCACTTCACAAGGATAGTATATCTGGAATGTAGTTCCAATGGGTCTTGCAAATGCACCTCAGATATACCATAGAAAAATGGATAATCTATTCAAAGATTATTTTGAATTTATGTTTTTCCATATAGAGGACATCTTGATTGCATCAAAAAATATGAATGAACATATTTAACATCTTGAGGTATTTTTTGATGTATGCTTTAAAGAAGAATTAGTGCTATCTGAAAAGAAAACAATAATTGGAGGTAATAGGATAGAATTTCTTGATATCCTTATTGACGAGACATGTATTGAACTTCAAGAACATGTTGTGGAAATTTTTTGCAATTTTCCTTATATTCTAAAAGATAAGAAACAACTACAAAATTTCTTGGGAGTTGTTAACTTTGCAGGCATCTTCATTAAAGACCTTGCAAGATACAAAAATGATTTTCGGCCACTTTTAAAAAAAACCAAAAGTTCAAAATGGAAGTGGGAAGAAATTCATACTGAAAGGATTCGTGAGTTGAAACAAGTTTATAACAACTTGCCTAAACTCGCTATACCACATGGCAGCGATGATGTGGTAGTCTATACAGATGCCAATGATTATAGGTGGGCGACAGTGCTCATGAAAAAGACAACTACGGGGGAAGAACCTTGTAGATATACAAGAGGATTATTCACTGAACAACAAGCCAAACTTTGGCATATAATCGAGAAAACATTCTATGCGGTCTGGAAGACATTAAAAAAATGGCCTTTATTTTTATTAGCCAAAGGATTTACTTTAAATGATGATAATACGAATGTCAAAGCTTTTTCAAAAAATAAACTTGAATCAAAGATTGAAAAGACACGTATAGTTAGATGGTAAGCTGAATGTCAGTATTATTGATTTGACATTATTATTGTGAAATCTCATGAGAATGTTTTTGCAGATTTCCTAACAAGAGATAGAAGCATCTGAAGCAAATTCCATCCTCACAAGATACAGGCATCTCAGAGAAAACCTAGAGGAGCTTGACAAAAAGTTTGGACAGCTATGAGTTAACGCTGAGGCAGCTGGCCATGTACAACGAGTTGATTTAGACACAGTCCAGAACACAATCAGGGGAACCATGTATGCCATGACTTTGTTATGGGATACCTTACTAGAACCAATTTGAAAGGAATCATCCTCAGTGATGACTCGAGAATTAAGAGAGCAGGACTCGAAACCTGCATTTAGAGAATGAGGCTCTATACCCGGAGCGGCAAATTCAAATACTGCTTGCACAAGTCCTCTACCAGACTCGGGTAAAAAGGAAACAATTGAACAATCCGAAGTGCAAACTCCTATTGCTTCAAGTCAACCCAGCACCTCTGAGGTTAAAGAGGGAAAGATTAACCTTAGGCCACAGACATACACTTCTAAGGTTAATACTAATGAGATTAATTTACCATGGCAGGTGTACCAGCAATCATAGGAAAAACTAGTCTCAAGAGAACAGATAAATCCAAGCAGGACCCTGATTGAAACAACAGGGAGATATCCCAGAGTTTGGGTGCTCGAGGGGTCAAACCCAGAAGGGGTCCGAGAATGGTATGATTTTGGGGCACTCGCCTCAGTCCATACTATGTCACCAAGTTTTTCGAAATCTCCAAACTTTCGGAATGAATTAGTGCAGTTGTGTATGATTCATAGCAAAACAATCCACACCTCAAAAGGGGAGATATTGTGGAGCTAAGATTCATTTCAGCAGCTCCAGAAATTGGTGGAAAAGGGTCTCACCCGGCTTTCCATTTTATCAAATTACAGAGACCAGACATGGCGGCCTATAACCGAGTAAAGGTCATTAAGGAAGAAGCACCTTTGGTAATCTCTATCAGCAAAGACGAGATTTATACTAGAAGGGCTTGGGAATTTTGGACCAGTCTCACCGAGATGGATAAAGTTAAATATACATTTAAAATTTCTTCAAATAAAATAAATGGATCATTTTTACTCAAGTATATGACAAGAAAGTGTACGAAATTTGCAGAAAATTTCTTCACATAAAATGCATGTTGATCAATGGCATAATCATGTATGCCCCAATTGTGAAACACAAGAAAAACCCTTGTTCGGCACACAAATCAGGGTTACAAAAAAGAAACCCAACCCAAATAGGAAATAGGTAAAAGACCAGCATACTCGAGGGGTTTTCATAAACCTCGGTAAAATATTCGAGATTCAGTAAAAAACAAATTGAGTCTAGGATAGGCTCAATTAGTTTACAATTTTAAACAAAATGTAATAATTAGTTTAAAATGTAATTTGCAAGTTTTGTCCAACAAAGGGCATAATTATAATCTATTACAAGAAGCTGACGAATGCAATGACATTAGAAGGCAATAATCAAAAGCAGACAAATGGCCGACAAAGCTAAAAGTAGCTTTTGAAAATCAGGTTAAAATGTTGGGGTAAATTAACAGTAACGGCAAACAGACAAAGGTGCTGGAGTGGGGCGGCTGAAAAGAAGCATACAAAGCACTGTGTGACAGCTGTGGATTAAGACAGATGCTGACGCACACAATGGCGTCAACAATAAAATTGGTTTTGAAATATGCGGCTTGAGTCCGAAATTAGCCTATAAAAGGAAAAGAAGGAAGCAGAAGCAAAGCATCATTCGTTCACTCCTACTCTTCAAAAATTCAAGAATCCAGAAAGAAAAAAGATTGTAAAATAGTTTAATTTTCATTCTGAGTGTATGTATGGGGACTTCCCCAAAGAGTATAGCCATCTCTCATACATGAGAGGTTAACTAGTTTTCTCTTCCAATAGCAGAGTAGAATATTTCTATGTAATAATAATTTTTTTCCATCAATACAAGTTCAAGGCTTTTGTTCAGCCTCTGTTTTTCTAAAATTTATTAAATCTTTATTCTGGGGTACCTTTTACGTCCAAAGATAGGAAACGAAATTGGGCTGTGCTGTGTATTGCTGAAGGAGCTGAGGGCTTGCAAACCATTTGCTGCGGTTGGATCCAATTCGTAAAAACAAGGACTCGGAATACTCGGTGATAAGGCGGTCAACCAAAGGTATAAAATTATAAAATTTTAATATTTTTCGGAAACATTTTGGGCTTGATCTATTTGTAGAACTATTTTGTTGTATTCAAGTTATTGTAGGACCAAATTTTCTAAAATCTTTGATAAAGGACCAGAATCGCCATCATACAGGACTATAATTGCAACTTTCGAAAGTTAGAGGACCAATTTTGCCACACCCATATAGTTACAGAACTAATTTTACAATTTTTTCAAAAATAGTTTGATGTTGTAGAGAGAATAATTGGTAGAAGATTTTGTATTGACAAATTCTTACTGTTGTTTCACACAGTACAACCTCATATTTATTTATGTGTTCACCACTTTCTAGAGAGACTTGTAGTCTCTAGATATTTCTACGTAGATATAGTCTAGATATCTTTACATACATATGTAGATATTTCTTCTTATCTAGATTTTTTATAGGAACATATTAGTACAAGCATTCTCTAAATTTAACTAAGGAAAATATTTAGAGCACATACTTCTTAAATTAACTAGGAAATCTATTCTAGAATGTGCACTTATTTCAACACTCTTCCTAAGTGCACTTTGATGTTATTCCGAGCTTTTTCCGGAGGAACTCGAACCTCTGTCTTGGTAAGGACTTCGTGAAGATATCAGCCAGTTGTTCCTCTATTCTGCAAAACTTTAGCTTTATCGTCTTATCCGATATTGCTTCTCTTATAAAGTGATATTTTATGGCGATGTGCTTAGTTCTACTGTGATAGACTGGACTGTTTGCGATAGCAATTGCTGACTTACTATCATAGTAGATTTCAATCAGCACATCTTGTTGTTCTCCCATGTCTTTAAATATTCTTTTTAACCATATCGCCAGACTAGTTGTATTAGATGCTGCTACGTACTCTGTTTTTGCAGATGAATGAGCAACTATTTATTTCTTCTTTAACACCCAGGAGAATAATCTAGATCCGAGTGTGAATGTATACCCTGAAGTGCTCTTCATGTTGTCAATTGATCCGACCCTATCATTGCCTGTATATTCAAACAATCTTGCATCTTCGGTGGCCTTATACTGGATCCCCAAGTCTTTTGTTCCTCGTAAGTATTGTAAAATCCTCTTTGATGCACCATAATACTTTCGACCCAGAGACTGTATAAATCTTGATAGTAGACTCGTAGCATATTAGATGTCAGGTCTTGTATCTGTCAAATAAAGCAGGCTTCCAATAAGACTTCTGTATTGTGATGGATCTTCTTTATCAATTCCATCTTCTTTTTGTGATTTTTCAGTGTTCACCAAGGGAGTAGCAATTGACTCACAGGTACTCATCTTTTCTTGTATATTTCTCTTATAGATCTTACTTTTCTTGTTGTTGATTAGGGTGAATCTTCTTGCAGCGAAATAATGTTGGTCCCAAGTGGCATATGAAAGGGTCTAGAAGGGGGGTGGGGGTGTTGAATAGACCCTTGAAGTAATGTAGGCGGTTGACTAAGCGTCTACTTGAAGACTGTTTTGATAAAGATAACTTAGACTCAAGATTTGAATACTATAACCGAATAAGGTTAAGCGTTCAGTTCTTTGATCAGGGTTAGCACAACATAATTATTTTAAGTATTCTCTTTGAAAGGTTTTAGCGTCACAAAGTTTTTCTTAGTTGCTTTCAATTTTTAAATGATTTTATCAATGTGTTTACTTGACCGATTATGCAATGATATGGCAATAATGAAATTGGCGGTAAAGTAAAGAACACAATGTTTGAAAGGTTTGTTGGGTGATGTAATCTCAACTACGTCCTTCTTCTCCTTTATCACTCGGAGGCAATCCACTAAAATGATTCTCGAAGAATCACATAGAAACTTCTACAAAATAAGAAGAGATGGATGTGAATGGCTTGAGCTCCTTGGTCACACAAATTTCTGTTTCAAGACACTTCGATCCGCTTGCTTCTTTCACCCAGAAATAATGTAAGTATCCAACTTCGACTTCACTCAGACTGCGAGGCTGGACAAGGGTTTTGTCTAACTATTTTTTCGATTTTTGAAATTTCAAACAACTTAGAATATCTCAATGATAGTAAAGGGTTCTTCTGAAAAATATGTTTAGAGAGGAGATACCACATAATAAGGCAAATCGTTGGGAAATGCGACATTGCCATGCAGAAAATAGTCACAGCTGATAACGTAGATGATCCACTGACCAAGCTATTGTCCCAGAAGGTTCTGGACAAACATCTTGAGAAGATGGGTATGAAATACCATAGAGATTGGCATTAAGTGCAAGTGGGAGATTGTTAGGTATATGCCCTCAAATGCTAGGAGGGTAAATTGTAATAGGGCATAAAACAATGTAATCGTATTATGAATTAAAACCTATACATGAAGGCAACTTTGATTATTACTTGTTTTATTGCATTCGTATAAATATGTAATTAACTGAAGGCCCAAGTACACAAGAGTAGACTTTCCATTCCTTATGTGATAATGGAAACAACACTGAAAAAGTTAAATACTTGTATACTAAATATAGTTCACAAGTTATGTAATCTCAATAGGGCGTTGAGAATTACTTATGACTTGTACGGTAAGAGCTCAAGTGGTGATAAGTGTTGATTGTAGTGGGAGTTAACACCATGAGGACATTGAAGGAGATCAATGTGCTTGAACATGACTCGCATCAATTTTGTCACATGAGTTTTTCACTCGTAGACATTCAATGATGAAATTGATAGAAGATGTAAAGTGTGATGAGCCCTCAACTTGAGGGATTGAGTTGGAGTTGTACTTGTGACATTATGTTTTTCATTAGAGTAGTTAGATTCAGAACACCCTTGGGTGGGGTCGACCTCGAACTGGGATCTAATGCACAAGTAGCAGTTTCAATTAATTACCAAGAAAGGATTTGCTCTCTCGTAGGTGAACGAGTAATTATCACTTAATTATTTATGAGCAAGTGAGATCTAAAGTCTTTGGCCAAAGCAATAAACGTTTCTGAAATAGGAAACTAAAGTGATCTCGACTTACTATAAATAGAAAGTAAAGATGAGTTAATGATTTGACATTTACCATGGTCTATACTCATCGGTGATATAAGAGTAAAAGGGTTTGCGATGACACAATAGTCACGTCGGAAAAGGTTGATAGAATGATCCTAATCATTCATTCTTATTTGGGTTACAATTGCACTTATTACAATGATCCTATGGGACCCACATCCTTTGGACTCTTCCAATTGCCAAATAAGACAAACATAAAAGAGTCACGCTTAAAAAGGAAAACGATGAAGAAAAATGATGGAGTATTTTTTGTAGTATAATATTAAGTATTAGATACTTAATAATATTTATTTATGTGATAAATGAATAAAATATTTTGAATAATGTATTATTAATTATTAATACATAAATATTTATTTTTTAGAGAAAGAATATTTTAGTATTATTATTTATTATTAATTTATTCTATTAATTTAATCAGATTAAATTAAAGGGATAAATAAGACCACAAGGGGGCCTGTTAGGAATTTCATGTTAGATGTTTTGATGATGACAATTAGGACTTTTTGTTAGACCCAAAAATATGTAAGTTTGTCTCTTAGCTTTGAAGCGTTAGATTTGTAATAGGCTTTGTTTCATTTTTATTCTAGATTGTTAGGTTAAGTTGTCTTAGACTGAGCGTCTGATTTGTTGTGAGTGAGTTTATCAGAAGTAAAGTTTGAAGACTCAAGCGCCTGAAGTCTGAATAAAGATGAAGATTCCAAGCGTCTAGAATGACCTGCTACACCAAGCGTCACCTTATAAGATAGAAGTGATTCAAGGTTGAATAAGCGTCTATCAATGACTAATTTCACCTGAATTTATTTCTAAGTCCAGAAGGAGTTTTAATGCAAATATTCTCGAAGCATTAAATGCCAACGGGCATTTAATTCAAATGCATTAAATGCTGATAAGAGCATTAAATGTGATAAGCACTTTCAGACATACGGAGAAGCCACCCTATTGGACTGTCAACTATTCAAAGACTGCAGCACCAACTTTTGTGCAGCAGATTTTCAGGAAAAAGGACAAAAAGTTGTTCACTCGCGAAAGTGAGAGACACGCGCTCTTGCATATGTCAAACGGACACTTTTTCCAAAAATGCCTATAAATAGGACTTCAACAACAAGCCAAAAACATAGAGAACAATTATCAAGTCGAATTGCTGTTGCATTGAAGTCTCATTCCGTACAATCTCAGAAAAACCAGAATTCTCAAGAAAACATTCTCTTTGCTTTTCTTCAAATCCTGAGACAGTCAACCAATATCTCAAACATTCTTTTCGGAGAAACCCACATTACTACTGAGATATTCCTAGTTGTTTGAACTTTATCAAAATCAAACAAACCGTTTAGAAAAACCCCTATCCAAGCCTCGCTTTCTGTGTGAAGTCGAAGTTGGATACTTGCCATATTTCTGGGTGAAAGAAGCAAGGGGATTGAAGTGATTTGGAGCAGAAATCTGTGTGATCAAAGAGCTCAAGTCATCGACATCCATCTTTCCCTAATTTGTAGAAGATGCTGTGTGATTTTTTGAGAATCATTTTAGTGGATTGCCTCCAAGTGTTCGAGGAGAAGAAAGACGTAGTTGAGATTACACCACCTAACGAACCTTACAAATATTTTTCTTTACTTTACTTTCAGCATTCATATTGTCATATCATAAACTGATAAAGTAAAACTTAATCAAACGCTAAGCAACTAAATACACTTTCTGTGATGCTAAAGCTTTCAAAGAGAAGACTCCAAAAATCATTCCGCTGTGCTAACACTGATCAAACCTATTTGGTTGTAGTATTCATGTCTTGAAATATAAGTTAACTTTCTAAAAACAGTCTTCGTTAGACGCTTCACCAGAGGGCCTATATTTTAAGTGAACGCTTAAGTCAAGTGTTAGACACTTCAAGCGTCTACTTTTCAAGCGTCCAAAATCCTTTTTAATACAAATCTTTTGAAGTCGAAAAAGACTTCAGGGTCTATTCAACCCCCTCCCTTTTAGACCCTTTCGTATGCCACTTGGGACCAACAAGTGGTATCAGAGCGGTTAAAGTTGAAATTTTAATATTTCCAGGCATAACTGCTTGTTTAGATCCTTTTTCAAACATAGTTGCTTTAAATTTTAAACATGGCATTTGTTAAAGTTCCCAAACTGACTGAATCAAATTTTGACACATGGAAAGTCAAAGCATTTACATATCTCTGTTCATGTGATGATGACTTGTGTGATATTATTTCAGATGGGCCAATCAAAATATATAAAGTTATCACAAGAGCTCTTGGAGCCACGAAAGACACTCCAGATGGTTACGTTGAGAAACCGAAACAAGAATGGTCTCCAGATGAGCGTCGACGAGCTAATTTGGACAATGTTGGTCGTAACGCTCTATATACGGCTATTGGTGATAATGACAACCTATTCAACAAGATCAAGTCATGCAAAACCACTAAATAAATATGGGATAAGTTGGCTACAATTTATGGTGGTTCAGCTCAGATTAAAGAAAACAAACTTTCCATTGCCAAGGAAAAGTTTAATGGATTTAAGATGCTACCCAATGAAACTTTAGAGCAATTAGATATAAGATTTACAGCTCTAGTTACAGAACTTACATCGTTGGGAATGGATTTGCAGAATCGAGAAATGGTGGTTAAGATCTTTAGAAGCTTACCAAGTAAATTCCTGATGAAGACAAATGTTATGAGAGAATCAAATATGCTGGATCTCCTAACTCCAGAAGACGCCTTTTCAGAGCTCAAAGAATTTGAGTTCGAGCTGAATTCTGCTAGTGATGTTGTGAGTAGTCCGGCGATTGAATCTGGAGCGCTTATAGCATCAATCAAAGGCAAATTGGGCAATAAAGGAAAGAATTTAGATATCAATGAAGAGGAGGAGTTGGCTTTGCTGAATAGATTCAGAAAGTTCTTGAGATATGAAAAGAAAGGAAAAGGTTTCAATAATCAAGGACAAAGTTCATATCAAGTGCCTTCTCCGATGCAACAACAGCTTCAAGCGCTTCAGTATTCTGTTCCTTCATCCCAAGCGCCTGTTCAGTACCAAGCGTCTACTCAAAATCTCTCAACTCCAGTGGTCTCAAAACCACACATTGCAAGGTTAACAAATGAACAAAAGATGAAAACTAATCTTTGTTATAATTGCAGGAAACCAGGGCACTACCAGGTAAATTGCCCTTATCCAAACGTATCCAAGCCCTCAAGGCAGGATTACTTGGATAGAAACCAATTCAGGAACAACCTTCGCCAAAAAGGTTTGCTAGCGGAATCAGAACCAGCATCTGCACCTGAAGATTTAGAATCATCAAAGGAGAGTAGTGACGATGATGAGCCATTAGATGACTCAGCGCTCATATGTCTCAAGGCTAGAGATGATGAAGCGTCTCCTGAGGTAATCAATGAATTATCTATTCCTCTCTCTTATGATGAATTACTTGACAAAGTCAAAGAATACTACAATGAATGTCAAGAAGCTGCCAAAATATATCAAAATGATCTCGCTATTATTTCATCACTCACAAGAGATAAAGTAACGCTCAAAGCAGAGTTGCAAGTTCAGCAACAGTGCATTGAGAAGAACCAATCGCTTGAGAGTGAAATTATTCAATTAAAAAGCGATCTTGATATAATAGTCAAGAGAGAAGCTGATTTGATCGCTAGACTTGCTAAATCAGAACATCTCATCTCATCATTATCAAAGCTTCTAGAAAGTTGGATAATGTGACTGAAGTAACTAGATTATTTGGTGAAAAAACCAGTTTAGGATGCGATAAACTCGGTAAACAACCTAATAAATCTAATGTTACGGCAAAACCAAAGGAAAGGGTGTTATCTTTGTTAAGAAAGGTTCACAAGGTCAAACACAAAATGAACCCAGGGACAATGGTAAGAGGCCAAATGAGAAAGTCAAAGCTAACTTGAGCAAGGGTAAGGCTAAGGTAAATGATTCACAAAGACGGGTCTATCCAAACGCGCAAAAGGCTAAAGATAAGTCTGACCACTGTGAATCAAGCGCTAAGCGTCCAGCACCAAAAGTGCAACCCAAGCCTGCGCCAAGGAAATACCAGCGTCAATATCCAAGACAGTCAAGATCATATTATCGATACTATGATGATTATGATTATGACTATGATTATGACTACCATTATAATCGAGGATATTATTATACACCCAAAAAGCACACACAACACGTTGTGAAACCCAAAAAGGCCAGTATTCCTAAAATGAAGACTAGTCAAATATGGGTTCCGAAAGTTCTAATTCAAACTAACAATGTTACTAATGTTAAAGGACCCAAGCAACAATGGGTACCTGAACAAAAATAGAACTTCCCTTTTGACTGCAGGTACCTAGAGCTAAAGCCGATACATCTGTTTGGTACTTCGATAGTGGATCGTCAAGGCACATGACTGGTTCCAAAGATCTTCTGATCAATTATCAAGCTGCCAATGGTCCCCAGGTTGTATTTGGTGACAACTTGAAAGGTAAAACCAAAAGTATAGGTACTGTGCATAGGGGGAACATCATGATAAGTGATGTTTCTAATGCACAATTTATTAAGCATAAGTCAATTTTGTGATAAAGACTTTGAAGTCATATTCTCAAGTGACTGTTGCTATATAAATGACGCTAAGACTAAGTCTACTAAATTGAAGGGTAAAAGAACTAACAACGTATATTTGGTAGATTGGGGTTCAACATTTGATAACAACCCAACATGTTTTGTTGCTAAAAATGAATCTAAAATGGGTTGGTTATGGTATAGAAAAATGAATCACCTCAACTTCAAAACAATCTCTCAGCTTATAAGTCAAAATCTTGTAGAGGGATTACCAAATGGACCATTTCACAAAGATCACCTTTGTGACGCCTGTCAAATGGGTAAACAAGTTAAATCATCGTTCAAGAGAAAACTTCATCTATCTACCTCTAGAATACTTGAACTACTTCACATGGATTTGTTTGGACCTGTTCAAACGATCAGTGTAAGCGGTAAAAAGTATACTTTGGTGATAGTAGATGATTTCTCTCGATTTACTTGGGTGGAATTTCTTTCATCTAAAGATGAGACATGTGACAAGTTAACAACGCTTATTCGGCAACTTCAAATATTGAAAAATCTTAAGGTTGCAAGAATAAGAAGCGATCACGGTACTGAGTTTACTAACAAGATTGTTGAGAAGTTTTGTCCAGAAAATGGAATACATCATGAGTATTCAGCTCCCAGAACTCCCCAACAAAATGGTGTTGCTGAGCGCCGGAACCAAACGCTTAAGGAAGCCGCTAAGACAATGTTGGGAAGAAGCGATCAACACTAGCTGTTACACTCAAAACCGTTGCATGATCAACAAACAGCATGGGAAAACTCCATATGAACTGTGGAAGGGACGTAAGCCAGATGTTTCATATTTTCACATCTTTGGTTCTAAATGTTTTATCCATAATAATGGATCCTAAAGTCTAAAGACATTTGATCCTAAAGCGGATGAGGGAATCTTTCTAGGCTACGCCAAGAATGAAAAGAATTTTCGCATCCTAAATAAGATCAAATCGAAGGTTGAGGAATCTATTCATGTTATTTTTGATGATGCTAACCAAGAACCGAGTAAGGTTATTGTGAATGATGTAGGAGTTGAAGATCTATGTCATCAAGCGTCTAAGATTACTATTGATGAAGATACTGACGACGATGATGAGATCTCAGTGCCATCTCCTAAGATTACTCGTGAGGTTAATATGGACAATATTGTAAGAAATGCTGATGATCATGAAGAGAGTGATCATCAAGGGCAAACAAGAATCTGTGAACTTGAAGCGCCTACGCAAGAGGATAATCAAGCGTCTGATCGTCAAGCGTCTGTTCGTCAAGCGTCTGTTCAACCTCTTAACCCTTTCCCACCAGATAGACTATAGCTGCGTGATCATCCACCTGAGCATATTATTGGAGATATTGAAGCACCTGTTAGGACTAGAGCCGCTACGTTCAATGAGGCTATGTTCGCAAGCTTTTTATCTCAAATGGAATCTAAGAAAGTGGATGAAGTGCTAAGCAAAGCAAGTTGGATTGAAGCCGTGCAAGAAGAGCTTAATCAATTTGAACGAAATAAGGTTTGGACGCTAGTACCAAGGCCAACTCACTAAGGAGTTATTGGAACTAGATGGGATTATAGAAACAAGATGGATGAGAACGGCATTGTGATAAGGAACAAGGCCAGACTCGTAGCTCAAGGATATTGCCAAGAGGGGGTATTGACTTTGATGAGACATACGCTCCTGTCGCTCGTCTTGAAGCAATCCGCATGTTTCTAGCGTATGCAGCGTTCAACAAGTTCATGGTGTATCAGATGGATGTGAAGAGTGCTTTCCTGAATGGTAAACTCCAAGAAGAAGTATATGTGGAGCAACCACCAGGATTCATCAACAATCATGGTAAGGGTATGGTCTACAAGCTAGACAAAGCACTTTATGGGCTTAAACAAGCACCCCGAGCATGGTATGACACTCTCTCTATCTTCCTCATTGGTAAAGGCTTTTCAAAAGGCAGCGTTGATACAACGTTATTCAAAATTACCAATAACGAAGATACTCTCTTAGTCCAAATTTATGTTGATGATATTATATTTAGTTCTACCAATAAGCGTCTGTGTGGGAAATTTTCGAAAATGATGCAAGAACAATTTGAAATGAGCATGATGGGTGAATTAACTTTCTTTTTAGGATTACAAGTTAAACAACTTCATAATGACATATTTATAAACCAAGCTAAATACACAAGAGATATGATTAAGAAATTTGGTATGGAAAATGCATCATATTAAAAAATTCCAATGAGCCAAACGCTTAAGTTAGATAAAGATGAAAGTGTAAAGAAAGTTGATATCACTAATTATAGAGGTATCATTGGATCACTTCTTTATCTTACTACTAGTAGACCTGATATTATGTTTTCGGTAAGCATGTGTGCACGATTTCAAGCCGATCCTAAAGAGTCACACTTAGTTGCTGCCAAGAAGATCCTTAAATACCTGAAAGGCACACAGAATGTGGGCTTATGGTATCCTAGGGATTCTCCTTTTGAACTAATTGGTTACTCAGATGCAGATTTTGCGGGTTGCAAAATAGATCGTAAGAGTACTAGTGGTACATGTCAATTTCTAGGTGATAGGTTAGTTTCACGGCATAGTAAGAAACAACAATCCATAGCTACCTCCACAGCCGAAGCTAAGTATGTAGCTGCAGGAAGTTGTTGTGCACAAGTGTTATGGATGAGGCAACAACTTAGAGATTATGGAATAATCCTAGGTCCAACCCCTATTCATTGTGATAACCAAAGCGCTCTAGCCATGACTCAAAACCCTGTTCTTCACCAGAACCAAACACATTGACATTAGATACCATTTTCTTCGTGACCACGTTCAAAAGAAAGATATCTCCATGCACTTCATTGGAACTGACAAACAATTGGCAGATATCTTCACTAAAGCACTCAATGAACAACGTTTTCTCACTTTGAGAAGTGAATTAGGTATGATTGATTTAAATGCTTAATCATTTTGCATCATACTTTATTAGACATATAATTTAGGGGGAATCCACTTGATTTATGTCTAAAAGAAGTTTTTATTTATTGGTACAAGTTATCAAATTTAGGGGGAACCTTAAAGTTGTACTTGACCATACTTGCAAGCGTCAATGATCAAAATTTTCAGATGTATGATCATCAACGCTCAGTATTACTTATGCATAAAATATTGGACGCTCAAACATAAAAAGTCTTTTCAGTCCTAAGCGTCTAATTTTCAAATGATATATCAACAAATGGTACCAATTCCAAGCGTTGAACTAATTCCATTCAACTCTTAATATAAAAATTGTTTTTAACAGTCATGCATAAATTTTACAAGCTTTTTGAAGTAGTGGGTAGACTTAAAAGTTTATTTTGTACTCTACTCGCACGCTTCTATCATATCAAACTGGCGCGAAATCAAAACTTTTAAAATGACAGTTCAGAGATAGCACGTGTTTGTGTACGTGCCAGTGTACCATCAGGCGTGTGTACTACACTCTAAAAATCCCAAACGCTTTCTTTTTAAAACTCGGATGTCAAATCATTATATATGAGAATTACCAAATGTAACTTCTCTCTCTTACACAAAACTCACGTCCGTAGTTAATGAATTTATGGCTGAGATTCAAAAGTCCTTACACGTGTCTAAATCCTACAGAGACTAGAGAACACAAGTTTCAAAAATTCTTTACTGTGTCATTTAAAACACAACTTCTGCAGAAAAATTATTCACTTTCACTCAAAGATTTCTGCAAATTTCTCTCTCTCTCTCTCAAAGCAAAAGAAAATCTCAGTTCACTCTACTTTCAAAAATGGCACCAAAGAAAGCTTCATCTACTTCTGCCGAGCCTATCATCAAGGTTACTGAAGGCCTTGTTGTTGATTGGAAATTCTTGTATGATCAACCCCAAATCAACCTGCATGATATGAAGGATACTGTTACAAAGGCTGGACTCAAGAAGTTCTTAACACAGTACTCATACTTATTTTCGATGGAAGTTGATACTTTCTGGAGGACTGCAAAACTCTCGGAGGACAAGAAGTCTATCTCTTGCCTCCTCTCTATGTCCAAGAAAGAGCCAGCAAAAGAATTTGTGTTGACTGCTGACTCCATTGCAAAGAACTTCAATCTTCCTAATGAAGGTGATGCACTGGATAGTGTCACTCTGGCACAAATCAAGGAAGCATGGACGGTTATGAGGGCGTACGATGGTGTACCATACACCCAACACTTTGAAAAGAAAGATCTGGTATCTCAGTACAGACTGTTGGCTGATTTCTGCAGTAAAATTATTGAATGCAGAGTGGGGACGTTCGATAAGGTCAACCCCACCCAATTTCAAATGATGACTGCTATACTCCTCTCCATCAAAATCAACTGTAGTGAGTACATTTTTGGAAGGTTTAGGGACTGTCTGCACACCCCAAATAAACCGTATAGACTTGTTTTGAGTGACCTTCTGTACAGATCAGATTGTGTTTACTCATCTGGTCTCCCACTGAATAAGACCAAGTTTTTGGGACGAAGGATTCTGACCAATCTATTCAATCCTCCCAAATTTGGTGGTGCTGCTAAACCACTTTTTGAGCGTCAGACTGTACGTGAAGCGTCTGATGAAGAGGCTGAGCGTCGTGCTCAAGAGAAAGCCGTGAAGCGTCTGGCTGTTACCAAGAAGAGGGCTCCTAGAAAGCCCAAGGCACAAGCAGTTCCTACTCCTCAGAAGAATGATGAGGAAACTGATGAGGATGCACAGTACAAGTTACCTCTCAAGCGGAAGAAGTTGGAAGGAATCCTCAAACAAATTGAATTCGATGAACCAGCTGCTGCCCCTCCTGCTCAAGCGCTCAAACTCGTTGAAAGAGTCAACGTGAAGAAAATCTTCAAGCGTTCCAGGACAAGCAAGCGTCGAGCTGCTCCTATTCTTGAAGAGCCTGAGACTGTTGAGCCAAGCGCTCAAGTTGCTGTTGAGCCAAGCGCTCAAAGTGTTGCTGTTGAGACAAGTTCTCAGGGTAAGTTTATTTCTTCCCACAACATTCCTATTCCTACATCTGTAGAAGATCCTGCTCTTATAGAGGATAGTTCATATGTTACAGCTTTAGTTCCAGCTGCTGCTGAAGTGTCAACCGATGTCAATCTAGATGTTGAGATGACAGAAGTTGTGGCGATTGCCGAAGACATTGCCGCAGAAGCTGCTGCAATTGAACCTGAGGAACCTGCTCTTAACGAGGTTCAGTCATCAATCCTTGTTCCAGCTATAACAGAGGCACGCTCAGAAGGTCAGAGCATTTCTGAAGACGTTACAAATCCAAGACACTTCTTCCAATTGGATCCGCTGAAGACGATTGATCATTCAATCAACTACATGCCCCCAACGCTCGAAGAAGATTTCATTCCTACTGGCTATAATGAAGACAGATATATTGCTGCTGAGAATGAGATAGCCCTGCTGATTGACGTCAACAATCACATCAGGGATATAGTGTTTAACACTGAGATGACAGAAATTGAGAGAAAATATTATAGGGCCATTGAACTACAAAAAACTCCTGGTCAAATACCATCCTCTCTCATTCTTCAACAAGACAGACAAGGAGGAACAACTCCTAGATGTGATGTGGATCTAGCGTATTACCTCGACTCTGGCCACAACAAGCCTACAAGTTTTGCTCTCAGAGACTACAATATTCGTGTGTATGAGCCACTTCGCCCTAGCTTTTCAATCCATCAGAGGCAGTCTTGAACCGAGAAGGCTATACACACTTTCCTCATATTGTGAATAGTCCTGAAAACCTAGCTTTGGTCAATCCACTTCGCTTATGGAAAAATAAAGCAGTTCATGTCGGTGAGCGTCTCGAATCTCTCACAGATCTGATCCAGACTAAAGCTGATGCATATTTTGATAGCGTCTAGAATGCCAACTACCAGCCTGATAGATATCGCTTTGAATCTATCATAGACATTCACCATGAAAGCACTCGAGCTATTGTCAACGCTGGCACAGACTACTGCATGAACGAAGTCAATTGGGTTGAAGCGTACATGGGAAACAAGTACACTTTCTCAGAATTAGTTCAAGCTCCCCATTTATTCGGCATAGGCATGCATGACAAGAAGTGTCATTTCGCTAAGTATTGCCTAAAGAAGCGTCAATAGAGAGTTAGACCTGTTCTCAAGCTCCCACTAATTAGACATCAAATTGAACAATGTCTGCGTTAAGAGCTTCACAGACTGTCCATTACTCCTCTACATTTCAACGCTCAAGCGTCTACCAGTGGCAGTATTCAAATTACTAGCCTGAATTTTGCTCCCAGCCACTACGAAGATAATTTTCACTTGATGGTGAAGATTATGACTCCCTTATCTCTTTTTGACAAAATCTTCACTGCCAATCTCAGACAATGGAACAGCTCCGTCATTAATTCATTTCGAGGATATCCACTGCTCCCTTCTATCCGCAAATCGGGGACTAGCTCAAGCGATCTATCCATATTTAGAAGAGTACTACACTGCTTACGTACCTGAGGATCAGCGTCTCAAGTCTCTTCCCTCTGTCTGCTTGATTGGATTCTCTAGAAATTACTCTCCAGACTCCATTTTCTCTATCTGTTGGGCGCCATCCAAAATCTTTCCACATCATGTGCTTGATATCATTGGTCCCATGCACATCAAGGCCATTGATAGTCCTCTCTGCACATTCATTTCTGGTTTTTGCTGCTCTAGATCAAGACTCACTGAACTTTTGGAAGCTTCGTCCACTTCTCTTGCCGATTTAGCAAATTGGAACTTCCAATTCGATGACTTTCGCCAAACAGAGTCAGCGCTAAAGGAAGCCCCTGCTAAGACAATTGAAGCGTCTACTTCCGAAGTTGCCAGTCTTCCAACGTCTGCTGAAGAACCTGTTCAAGCGTCTCAACCAGAGGATATTCCTGACGCTCCTAAACCGGTTGCTACTGATATTGCTGAGGATCTCTCTCTTGACGTACGAGGTATTATCTTTGATCCAGCATATCAAGCTCCCCTTGACTCTCTGAAACACTCATCCAGATTCAAGCGACCGACTCCTCAAGCGGTTCAATCAGATGAGAGTCAATCTTTTGGTCCTTTGCTCAAATCCTTTCTGGAGGATATAAGTGCTCATGCTACTCAGAATGAAGAATCCCTTCACTGGATTAAAGACGATTTGGCAAAGATTGAGTCTCACGTTATGAGCGCTTAAATTGCTCATATGCGTAGCTCAGCTCAAGTTGCTGTTGGTGAGTGCAAACAAACCTTTCAAGAAATGCATGATGCTACTCATGCCCACCAACTTGCCCTGAAAGAAGAGTTAGAAAAGCGCCTCGAAACCCTAGAGACATCTGTGAATGATGCTACCAACGCCAAGCTTCTCGCACTGCAGGAACGCTTCGACAAGCGTCTGGACGACATCTCAGATTCTATGTCTCAGATTGCTCATTAGGTAAGTTTACTTACAGAACACTTTCTGAAGTCTGATGATGGCAATAAGGGGGAAGAGAAGAAGAAAGGAGAAAAGAGGAAAGCGTCTAGTTCAAGAGCTCAAGAGCTTCCGCCTCTTAAGCGTCAAGTCTTAACCTCTCCTTCTGCGCTAAGTCTCCCATCTTGGTTAACTGCTTTTAAAGTAAGTGACTCTGGAGCGCCTAGTAGAACACTAAGGAAACCTCCAAGAGCACTATATCCAAATCTACCAATACCTACAAGAGCAATGTTAGAACAGTTTGACATCCCTCTTCAAAGAACATCTATTCCAGAACCTTCAGATCCAAAAATTTTAGCTGAAGAGAGGTAGATATCTGACTTCATCCGAACTTTCAGAATTTGTCTAAGGTATATTGGTATTGATCCAACTGATTGGGACAAACATTTTACTGCTTTCAAGAAGAGACAACAAGAAGAGAATAAGCTCATAATGAACAAAGATCATGAAGTGATGATGACCTTGGAAGACAATCTGACTGAAGCTATCCGAGCTGAAATGCCCAAGCGATACAAAGTTAGATCAAGTTATTAAAGCTTTTTTATTTGCATTATCTATATTCTTGTCTCTTATATTTTGTTTATTTAGTTGTAAAAATGCTTGTAATCTTTGATATATATAAAATGCATTTTTCAGCTGAAACATCTCGTTGAAGTGTAACTAACTTTAACTAACCTTATCTAATCAAAGCTAACTTTTATTTTGGTTGTCTAACTCTTGAACTATAAAAGAGTAAGTATTGCCATCATCAAAAAGGGGGAAATTGTTAGGAATTTCATGTTAGATGTTTTGATGATGACAATTAGGACTTTTTGTTAGACCCCAAAATATGTAAGTTTGTCTCTTAGCTTTGAAGCGTTAGATTTGTAATAGGCTTTGTTTTATTTTTATTCTAGATTGTTAGGTTAAGTTGTCTTAGACTGAGCGTCTGATTTGTTCTGAGTGAGTCTATCATAAGTAAAGTTTGAAGACTCAAGCGCCTGAAGTCTGAATAAAGATGAAGATTCCAAGCGTCTAGAATGACCTGCTACACCAAGCGTCACCTTATAGGATAGAAGTGATTCAAGGTTGAATAAGCGTCTATCAATGACTAATTTCACCTGAATTTATTTCTAAGTCCAGAAGGAGTTTTAATGCAAATATTATCAAAGCATTAAATGCCAACGGGCATTTAATTCAAATGCATTAAATGCTGATAAGAGCATTAAATGTGATAAGCACTTTCAGACGTACGGAGAAGCCACCCTATTGGACTGTCAACTATTCAAAGACTGTAGCACCAACTTTTCTGCAGCAGATTTTCAGGAAAAAGGACAAAAAGTTGTTCACTCGCGAAAGTGAGAGACACACGCTCTTGTATATGTCAAACGGACACTTTTTCCAAGAATGCCTATAAATAGGACTTCAACAACAATCCAAAAACATAGAGAACAATTATCAAGTCGAATTGTTGTTGCATTGAAGTCTCATTCCTTACAATCTCAGAAAAGCCAGAATTCTAAAGAAAACATTCTCTTTGCTTTTCTTCAAATCCTGAGACAGTCAACCAATATCTCAAACATTCTTTTCGGAGAAACCCACATTACTACTGAGATATTCCTAGTTGTTTGAACTTTATCAAAATCAAACAAACCGTTTAGAAAAACCCCTATCCAAGCCTAGCGATCTGTGTGAAGTCGAAGTTGGATACTTGCCATATTTTTGGGTGAAAGAAGCAAGGGGATTGAAGTGATTTGGGGCAGAAAACTGTGTGATCAAGGAGCTCAAGTCATCGACATCCATCTCTCCTTAATTTGTAGAAGATTCTGTGTGATTCTTTGAGAATCATTTTAGTGGATTGCCTCCAAGTGTTCGAGGAGAAGAAGGACGTAGTTGGGATTACACCACCCAACGAACCTTATAAATATTGTTCTTTACTTTACTTTCAGCATTCATATTGTCATATCATAAACTGATAAAATAAAACTTAATCAAACGCTAAGCAACTAAATACACTTTCTGTGATGCTAAAGCTTTCAAAGATAAGACTCCAAAAATCATTCTGTTGTACTAACACTGATCAAAGAAGTGAACGCTCAAACCTATTTGGTTGTAGTATTCAAGTCTTGAAATCTAAGTTAACTTTCTAAAAACAGTCTTTGTTAGACGCTTTACCAGAGCGCCTATATTTTAAGTGAATGCTTAAGTCAAGTGTTAGACACTTCAAGCATCTACTTTTCAAGCGTCCAAAATACTTTTTAATACGAATCTTTTGAAGTCGAAAAAGACTTCAGGGTCTATTCAAGCCCCCCCCTTCTAAACCCTTTCGTATGCCACTTGGGACCAACAGGGCCGGCCATACGCTTTAAAAGGAAGTCTATGTCTTTTGTTCACTTGATATAAATACATAGTGGTTGTATTTTTATCTCATAAGTTCATGTGTTGAACAAAAACCTTAGCTCTAAGAATACTGCAGAGAAAGAAAAAGAAAAACTCTCTCTCCCCTGCCACTCTACTAGCCGTCCCTTTGAGGTGGAGGGATTTTTCTTCCATCAATTCTTGTGTACGATTTAGAGGCAGAACGTTTGTGCTACTTGGATCAAAATCAACCGTCGATTCGTGATTTGGAAGATTGAAGGGCACGATACTCACTCTACAACAAGTAAGTGACTTTTATCCTTCTTTTCATATATGTTGTTGTTTACAACTAGACCCAGTAGATCCTGTTTGGGAATAAAAAAATTTATTGTACCGCTTCCGCTGTTTTGATACAACTATTCCCAACAAAACAAACTTTAGAAAGACATTGGTATCCTATTTTTTCATTGTCTCTATAACTTGTAACAAGTTTTAAGATTACACACTACTACAGAAATGACCTATAACAGTGGTTTTTTTGGGCCTATTACAGCGGTTTTAACCGCTGTCATAGGTACCGTTGTTATATGGTTTTGACCTATGACAGCGGTTAAAAAACAGCTGTCATAGGTCACCCTATGACAGCGGTTCCATAGAAACCACTGTAGTAGGGTGAACCCTATGATAGCGGTTCCGGCTGAACCGCTGTCATAGGGTTAAAAAAAAATAAAAATTAATTTGGACTCTATGACAGCGGTTCCGGCTGAACCGCTGTCATAGGGTTAAAAAAAAATTAATTTGGACCCTATGACAGCGGTTCCGGCTGAACCGCTGTCATAGGGTCGTTTATTTATTTATTTTTTAATTTAATTTTATCGTTTATAATGTTACCATGTCGGAATGACACGAAATTCGCACGGTCATAGCAAAACGGCATTCTGAACAAAACATAAAATTTCTTACGATCTTGTGATTTTAGCCATCTGAGATCGTTTAAGGCCTCAAATTTGCATTTTATTACAAAAATAGGGTATTTTCGTAATAAAACATAAAATTGAGGCATTAAACGATCTCAGATGGCTAAATTCACAAGACCGAAATGCATAGCGTACGTCTTGTTCAGCTCGCCATTTTCCTATGACCGTGCGAATTTCGTACCATTCCGACACTGCAAAATTTCAACCGAGAAATATTTTCGTAAATACACAAATATACATACACCCACACATACACAAATATACATACACCCATCCACACATACACAAATATACATACACCCATTAACATATACACAAATATACATACACCCATTAATATATACACAAATATACATATACCCATTAACATATACACAGATATACATACACCCATTAACATATACACAAATATACATACACCCATCCACATATATACATACAAAAATATACATACACCCATCCACATATATACATACACAAATATACATACACCCATCCACATATATACATACACTCATCCACATATATATGACACGCTAAAAGCTAACGTGCTTGGATAGCAAGTATGCTAGTCGTGCGCAGTAATAAGTGGACTAAAAGTCCGGGTTGTCGAACCTCAAGGACTAGGTATTTTAGTTTATGATTAACAATAAAAGAAAGACAATTAAAGTAACGTGCAAGAATTGATTGAATAAACGAAGGATGAAAGAGGAACGAGCTATAGATTGAAACTCACGTATGATAAAATGACCAAGACACATGCTACAACCGAATCTACTCGTCAATATATATGGTTACTCCTTGAATTATTAGACTCCTATTGCTTTGGTGGAAACTCCTAATTAAACTATTACCCGATGTCTCGGCTCATAATAATCCTATGATTAATTGACGGTTCTCTAAATATGTCTATCCGAGAATCTAATCAATAACCACGCATTAACGTTCTAGAGCTTCCCCGAATAAATTCGGCTAACCGCACCCGGAAATCTTTACCTATTTCTAGGAGCAATTCCTCATTTGTTTCGGATGATGTGTTAATTCCCTTAAACCTTAACTTATCTTCTCTCGAACAACTAGATTAGGCAAGATAGCAGGCATATGGTGATCAAGCGCATGATTGGAATAAAAGCATAAAATTAACACACAAAGCAATAGGAGAATTAATACAAAAATAACATCATATATATTGACTTATAAATTTGGCCTTCACATGGCCTTAGTCTCACAAATTTAGCTCATAATCAATAACATAGAAGAGTCTAATGTAGTCATATACATAATCATAGACAAGTATGTAATGAAAAACATATAAAAACTCCCTATATTGCTTGATCGATGGTGTATCCAAGTCAAGAGCTTCAATCCCAAACTAAACCTCCTTCTTAGCCTCTTAGAGTTGATGAAGAATGGCCCAAAAGCCAGCAAATCGCCTCCCAGATTTCCCATCCCCAAAATGAATTGAAAAATTCCATTTTATACTTCCAGAATTCTGTTATCACGGCGCCTAGGCGCAGCTTACGTGGCGTGTGTTTCTTGGGGCAAAAACTCCGGGGCGCCCAGGCGTGGAGATTGAAGGCGCCCAGGCGCGGGAGGTGTGGCGCATAGGCGCGGGTGTTCAGGCGCCTAGGCGTGGCTTTGCGAAGCCTGAGTTCTGTCTGCTAGGATCGTGCCTGGGCGCAGGTAAATTGGCGCCTGGGCGCCTGACTGCGAAGCCTTGAGTAGAGTTGGATACATGAGTCGTCTTTTTACCCTTTTCTTCGTCCATCGTCGCTTACTACCTGAAATCACTTTACACACATATATTAAACACACGAGTGGCATGAAATGAACTATATACGGGCCGGAATTGTCACTAAAAAGGCCTAAAAACGTATGAAAAAATGACTCCTATCAATATACATACACAAATATACATACAACCACATATACACAAATATACATACACCCATCAACATATACACAAATATACATACACCCATCCACACATACACAAATATACATACACCCACACAAATATACATACACCCATTAACATATACACAAATATACATACACCCATTAACATATACACAAATATACATACACCCATCCACATATATACATACACCCATCCACATATATACATACATAAATATACATACAACCACAAATACACAAATATACATACACCCATTAACATATACACAAATATACATACACCCATCCACATATATACATACACCCATCCACATATATACATACATAAATATACATACAACCACAAATACACAAATATACATACACCCATCAACATATACACAAATATACATACACCCATCCACACATACACAAATATACATACACCCATTAACATATACACAAATATACATACACCCATTAACATATACACAAATATACATACACCCATTAACATATACACAAATATACATACACCCATTAACATATACACAAATATACATACACCCATTAACATATACACAAATATACATACATCCATCCACATATATACATACACAAATATACATAAAATCACACATACACAAATATACATACACCCATTAACATATACACAAATATACATACACCCATTAACATATACACAAATATACATACACCCATCCACATATATACATACACAAATATACATACACCCATTAACATATACACAAATATACATACACCCATCCACATATATACATACACAAATATACATACACCCATTAACATATACACAAATATACATACACCCATCCACATATATACATACACAAATATACATACAACCACATATACACAAATATACATACACCCACACATACACAAATATACATACACCCACATATACACAAATATAAATACACCCACACATACACAAATATACATACACCCACATATATACAAATATACATATATATATATATATATATATATATAGGGAGAGAAAGAGAAGAGGCTTACGGTCGTGGTGGTGGCGGTGGCGGCGCAGGTATGTGGTTGTGGTGGTGGCGGTGGCGGCGGCGGCGGTGCCGGGTTTTTGGGAGGGGGGGGATTGAGAGAGACCGAGAGTAGTGAGAGAAAGGTTGAAATGGGTTTTAAATTTTGAGAGTGAGAGAATTAGGGGGGCTGCCGGGTAACCTAGCTAAAAACCCGACCGCCTATGACAGCGGTTCGGGTACGAACCGCTGTCACAGGATTTTTTTAATTTGTTTTTTTGAACAGACACTATGACAGCGGTTCTCCCTGAACCGCTGTCATTTTTTTTGTTTTTTTAATTTTTTTTTTCTGAAAAATTTATGACAGCGGTTCGCGGGCGAACCGCTGTCATAGGTTCGAACCGAATAACCCTATAACAGCGGTTTTGCAAAACCGCTGTCATAGGTACGCTGTTATAGGTCATTTCTATAGTAGTGACAGCTGTGGAGAACATTCCAAGGTCGCCACCTAATGTGCGTTATTTTCCCCTTAGCTAAACAATGATACAATGGACTATATCTAAGGAAGGAAAGAGTAAGATAAAGACAAACATGCATATTTATTGATATATAAAAATAAGAATATTTACATAGTGTTGATTATAATTTTAGCAACGCCACTAATTGACTAGCTGGTTACACAACACTAACATGGTAATGGTTTTGGTGATGATATGATGGTGAGGACAATGATGATGTGGGCAGTGGTAGTGGCGAACAGTGGTAGTGTCGACGATGGGGTGGTGGCCGGCTACATTGGTGGTGCCAGCTGAGGGGGTGGCGAGCTGGGGGTGGGGTTAGTTTTTAGGAAAAATTATTAAAATCTCTCTAAAATAAATTCTTGTATCCATAAAACCCATAAATAAAATTTTCAATCCAAAAAACCCTCCACCAACTTTTCATCCCAAAACCTCTAAAATTTATGGTTAATAATTTTATGGACTTAATCGCCCTTAGCCTTCTAGATTAAAAATTAATCAATTATGGTTTTGTGTAGAAATATATTTATTTAGAATTTTTATATTGCTAATCGATACTAATTGATTTTAGATAATTAGCATATTAAACTTCAAAATAAATTATATAAAAATATTTAATATTAAAAACTCAAATTTGTATTATATGACTTATCAATTTGAAAATTTGAAAGTAAAAAATCTGATAAAAAATTAATTTAAATAGTTCTTAACTTAATAAATGAAAGGTAATTTAGTTCAAAAAGTTGTAAATTCTAAATTCGGATTTTTTGGATTAAAAAGTTTGTAGAATGGGGTACTAGGGCCACGGAGAGAGATGTTTTTAGATCTCGCATTGAAAAACCTCCTTTTTTTATTTATTGTAATACATAAAGATAATGCATATATGATCAGATGCATATGTAGTTAAGAGCCACTTACAGTTGTACACGGAATCCCTAATTCAAATTGAAATGTACAACGATCCATAAGATTTTCCTTTTCTTAAAATTAAACCAGAAAAAAAGAAGTTTGAGATTGAAAATTATTTTCATGAATTTTTTGGATATAAAAATTTATTTTAGGGGGTTTTAGTAATTTTTCCTAATTTTTATTTTTATTGTTTGAAAAAATAAATTACAAAATTAAAGGAAATGGAAAGGTGTCATTGTAGACAAAGCAATTTTACACCCAATCAAATAATGACAAGTGTAAAATATTATACTAAATATCAATTATAAGTCTTTTAATTTATATTTTGGAATTTACTAAATTTAATTTCAAAATTAAATAATTGATATTTTAATATGTATTTTATTGGCAAATCAAAGTACGCCACACGTCAAATTGAGGTGTTCCAGCCAATCAAATTATGACTTGCAGTAAAGAAGTCAATGACTAATCATACTGAGCCAAGTGGATATGTCAGCCAATCAAAGGGCTCAAAAGTAATTGGTATTTATCTCTTTAAATTAATATAGATATTACGTAGATAATATCTATTAAATTTATCCTCATCAGATATTAGCCAATGAAATGACTCCAAAGTAATTGATATTTATCTTTTAATAAATAAAAATATTAAAGAGATAATTATCAAAGGTGTTTAAAGAATTCGTGGCTTCTCCATCCTACACCTATAAATAGGGTCCTTGGGAGCTCATAATCAACACACACAAATTAAATTAGAGATAGAGAAGACAAGAGAAGTTCCACCAATTCTCTCTACAAGATTTTCAAATTCAAAAAGGCGTTCAAGGCAAATTTCAAGGTATTCTTGATGAAATTCATCAAATTATATCTTTTAATCCGAGACTAAGCTGCTAAACCCTCGAATAAACGTTATAAAAGTACAAACCAAGTTGAAGGAAGATCAAAGCGACGAGCCGGCTTTGAAGCTTTCAACTTTCCCAAAATATTTACATCATTTGATCCGAGATTAAGCTATCGAGCCCTCGCATCAACGTTATAAACATTCAAATCCACATTGGAGAAGATCAAAGAAGTGATTTCTGCTCCAATATTCAAATCAAAGTTCTTGAAGGAAGAATCAGAGGATTAGATTAGAGATTGTACTCCAATTCTTTGTTTTAATCAATATTAGTTCATTTGTCACCATTTTTTGTGTTTTTATTTACAGACATAAAAATTTATTGTATACAAATTTTGGCATTCCCAGTGGGACCATCTCTACTTCTCATCTCTTCCTTTCAATAAAAAAAAATTAAAGTATCACATAGAATGATACAACTCTAGAAGAATTGCACACTTGACCAAAGCTATTGAAGGGCTAACAAAGCATGTCCAAGAGCAAGGCATCCAAATTGCAAAGTTGATAAACAAAGCAGACAATGCGGATGCTAGCCGCAACATGGGAAAACAAGTTGAGGCACGTGATGAAGCTAGGACGTCAGAGAATCAACACCAAGTTGAGAAAAAAAATCTATTGTTGAAGCTTTTCAACTTTCATGCGATGGGACGATTCAAGTCGATTTGCTGAAGGAGTTTATCAAGGAAGCTATTAAAGACAAGTTTGATAGCAACTCCAAATCATCTCTAAATTATGCAAGCCATACACTCAAAGGATTGATTATATGAAGATGCCAAGTGGCTATCAACCCCCAACATTCCACTAATTTGATGGCAAAGGAAATCTAAAGCAATATGTGGCGCATTTTGTCGAGACATGCAACAATGTGATCTTATGACGATCACCTAGTCAAGCAATTTGTTCAATCAATGAAGGGGAATGCATTCGACTGGTACACTGATCTAGATGTTAGCTCGATTGACATCTGGAATCAATTGGAGCAAGAGTTCCTCAACCGCTTCTATAGCACCCATTGCACAGTGAGCATGATTGAACTCACCAATGCTCCCCAATGGAAGGATGAACTAGTCGTCGACTATATCCACCGTTGGAGAAACTTAAGCCTTAATTGCAAAGATAGATTTTTTGACGCCTCTGCCATTGAAATGTGCATTCAAGGAATGTGTTGGGCTCTTCGATACATTTTTCAAGGGATTCAACCAAGGACATTTGAAGAGTTGGCCACTCGAGCACATAACATGGAACTGAGCATAGCTGCAAATGAAGTTGATGATGAGCCATATATCCAAGAGCCGTGGAGATAAGAAGTCAACAAAGGGGGCAATTCATTTTCAAATGATTCCAATGATGAGTCCATGGCTGAAGATATTGATGACCATATGGAAGAAAGTGATGTTCAGATTCATCATCACTACTATGATTAAATAAATATGCTAAAGAAAATGATCCTTGATAAGAGCCCTAACTATCAAGAAAACTCCTTGACACGAGTTTAAAATGTCTAAAAGTCAAATCAAATTCAACAATGCTCTTTGACACGAGTTTAAAGGCTCTAGAAATCAAATCAAATTAAGGCTCCTCGGAAAGAGCATAAACTTTCAAATCAAGTTAAATCTCCTTGATACGAGTATAAATTATCTACAAGTTTTAAAAAAAATCCAATAAAGGCTCCTCGATAGAGCATAAACTTTCAAATCAAGTGAAAACTCCTTGACACGAGTATAAAATGTCTTGAAGTCAAATCAAATGAAGGCTCCTTGATAAAAGCATAAACTTTCAAATCAAGTGAATACTCCTTGACACGAGTATAAAATGTCTTGAAGTCAAATCAAATGAAGGCTCCTTGATAAGAGCATAAACTTTCAAATCAAGTGAAAACTCCTTGATATGAGTATAAAATGTCTTGAAGTCAAATCCAAAGTGAAGACATTTGACAGTATAAATTGTCAACAAATCTTTGAGCTAAGATTTTTCTTGATCCCTCGTTACGGTACATAGGTGTTAGGAAATTTCATGTTAGATGTTTTGATGATGACAATAATAGGATTTTATGTTAGACCCCAAAGAATGTAAGTTTATGCTTTCATAGAATTTGTATAAGCGTTTGAAAGTATTATTATTTGTTAGGATTGTATTTTTTATCTTTATAGATTTTAAACTAAGTATTAGATACCAAGACATTGATGGAATTCTAGATGAGTCCACCAGAGATGAAGTTGAAGATCAATGTCTGAAGTCAAGTGAAGATGAAGATTTGTTTTAAGCGTCTGTGAAACGCTAAAGGAATTTTTTAGGGATATTAAATCAAGCTCTCAAATCACTCAAGTGATCAAGGATCAAATTCACTTGAAATAAATTCTCAAGTCATGAAGGATTTAAATGCAATCATCAACGGACATTTATTCCCAACGAGAAAATAAATTCAAAACGCATTAAATGCCTGATAAGTGCATTAAATGTGATAAGGCATTATGACTTATGGACAAGCCACCTTTTGACTAGACTGTCAGAATTCAGAGTTCAAAGTCTGCTTATGTCCAATCGATAACAGTAGAAATTCAGGAATGTCAGAAAAAGGGCTATTTACGTGCTGCGTGAGAGACACGCGTCTGCATGTGTCCAACAGACAAATCCGTAGAAATCTCTATAAATAGTACCCTTCAGTAAACCCTAAATGACACAGAAAAACACACATACATGCACAAGGTCCAAACTTTGAAGAAAATATTCTTAAGAAAAGCTTATAAACTCCATAGCCAAAATCCTTCCAGCCTTTCAAATACATTCCAAAGACAGTCACCGATATCTCAAATATCTTCATAGAAGAACCCTACACTCTTATTGAGATATCCAAAGTTGTTTGAACTTTCTAAAATCAAACAAACATGTGAACGAAAACCCTCAACCTCTTTCATCTGAGTGAGAAAATTGTTGATCTACAAGCAACATTTTTGTGTTAGAGAAGATTGTTGAAGAACATCTTTATTGGAGCTGAAGTCTGTGTCACTTCAGGGTCTATTTACCCCCTCCCTTCCAGACCCTTCGTATGCCACTTGGGGCCACCAAGTGGTATCAGAGCGGTTAAAGTAGAAACCAAATTGTTTCCGAGCGTAACTGCTTGTTTAGATCCATTTTTCAAAACATAGTCACTTTATTTTGGAAAAATCTCATATCATGGCTTTTACTAAGATGCCTAAGTTGGTTGAGTTGAATTATGATTCATGGAAACCTAAAGCATTTATTTATTTATGTTCATGTGATAATGAGATGTGTGATGTACTTTCAGATGACGCTATTCAGATTGTGAAAGTTATAACTCGAGCCCCTGGAGTGGATGAAGCGACTCTAGATGGTTATGTCGAGAGGCCAAAAGTAGAATGGATGCCAGATGATCGAAGAGGTGCGAATCTGGATAATGTTGGACGAATCACTTCTACTCAGCGTTGATAAACAATGAGGGATTGTTCAACAAAATCAAGCTATGTAAGACTTCAAAGGAAATTTGGGATAGGTTGGCCTCTGTGTGTGAAGGATCTGCACAGGTGAGGGAGAACAAGCTCTCCATAGCCCTGCAAAAATTTGAGGCAATGTTTGGTTATGTTTTCATACCATGTTTGGTCCAAAATTCTCACCAAACCATGTTTGGTTCACAAAATATTTGGTAAAAAATACACTACTTTTTTGGTCCAAAAAAACATAATAATTATTTTTCATCTTTCTACACCTACTTTGTCCTTACACTCCCCTTTATGTGCTCTCTCTCTCTTCTCTCTCCTCTCTAACAGACCAAAGCTTCATGATTTGACTGTTACAGTAACTTTTGTTCCCTCTGGAAACAAAAACAAACATTATCTTACCAAAAAAACACACCCAAAAACCAACTCCAAAAATAAAACCAAACATAATCTCATCATACACGCGCGTGTCCCCATAAATTTCTCATCAATAATTCTCACCAAAATACCATCCCAAAACATAACCAAACATAGCCTGAGTATTTCAAGATGCAGCCCAGCGAGATGCTAGATCAATTAGATGTGAGGTTTACTTTGCTTATTACAGAGTTAGCGTCACTAGCTAAGGAGTTGACCAATAAGGAAATGGTCAATAAGATTTTTAGAAGTCTTCCAAGCAAGTATTTGATAAAGACTGTAGGAATGAGAGAATCTCAAATGTTGGATATTATAACTCTAGAATATGTGTTTTCGGAGCCAAGGGCTTTTGAATTTGAATTGGGTGAAGTCAGCGATACATCGACTTCAGCGATTGAATCAGGAGCTTTAACTACAAATACCAGAAAGTAAAGGAAAAATAGCCAGTGAGGTGAAAGTGACAGAATCAAATGAGGAAAAGGAAATGGCTTTATTGGTCAAGAAATTCAAGAAATTTCTAAGATATGCAAAAGAAAAAATCAAATGGATAGACCTCATTTCAAACCCCTCCCCCTGCACCAGCGTCTCAGTATCAAGCGCCAGTGTTCTGTGCCTCGGCCTCCAGCGCCAGTTCATTATCAAACGCCTCCATCTCCAAATCAAAATCTGAATCTCTCAACGCCAGTAGTTTCCAAGAGGTTAACCACTGAACAAAAAATGAGAACTAATGTTTGTTACAATTGCAGTAAACCAGGGAACTACAAGGTAAATTGCCCTTATCCAAATGTATCTAAGCCCATAAGGCAAGATCATGTGAATAGAAACCAATTCAAGAGCAACCTTTGCCAACAAAGTTTTCTAGCGGAATCTGAATCATTCTCCGAACCTGAAGAGGATTTGGAATCTTCAGATGAAAACAGTAGACTGATCCATCTAGTGACTCAACGCTCATTTTTCTCATGGCGAGAGATGAAGAAGTATCTGATGACTCACTATCTGAGGTATCCACTGAATTATCTCATCCTTTTTCTTATGAAGAATTACTTGACAAAGTCAATGAGTATTACAAAGATTTTTAAGATGCCACCAAACTATATTAAGAACACACTGATGAGATCTCAACGATTAAAAGTGATAATGTGGCGCTCAAAGCCGAGTCGCTACTTCAGCAACAGTGCATTGAGAAAAACAAATCGCTTGAGGCAGAGATCGCTCAGTTGAAAAGTGATCTTGATGTGGTAGTCAAGAGAGAAGCTGAGTTGATCGCTAAACTTGCCAAATCAAAACGTCTCGCCTCTTCATTATCAAAAGCTTCAAGAAAGTTAGAAAATGTGACTGAGGTGACCAAACATTTTGGTGAAAAGAGCGATTTAGGTTGTGATAAATTTGGTCATAAATCAAAAGCGTCTAAGGTTATGGCAACCAACAAAGGAAAATGTGTAGCCATTGTTGAGAAGAGTTCAAATAGTTAAACGCTGAATGAACCAAGAGACAATGGTAAGAAGCCAAATGAGAAGGTCAAAGCCAACTCAGGCAATAAAGAGAAGTTGAAAGTGAAAAATTCACAAAAGAAGGTCTATCTAAACGCTCAAAAGGCTAAGGAGAAACCTTCTGCAAGTGAATCAAACGCTAAGCGTCAATCGCCAAAAAGCGACTCCCAAGCCAGTGCCGAGGAAATACTAGCATCAATATCCTCGGAGATCTAGATCATATTATCGATACTATGATGATTATGATCATGATTATTATTATGATCAAGGATATTATTATACACCTAAGAAGTACGCACAACACAAACTGAAATCCGAAAAGGCAAGTCCTTCCGTAATGAAGACAAGGCAAATATGGGTTCCGAAAGTTTTAATTCAGACTAACGCTACTAATGTTGAAAGACCCAAGTCAAAATGGATACCTAAAAAGAATTAGAACTGCCCTTTGAATGCAGGTACCTAGAGCCAGCACCAATACATCAATTTGGTACACCGATAGTGGGTCGTCAAGGCACATAACAGGCTCAGAGGATCTCTTGATCAACTATCGTGCAACCAATGGTCCTCAAGTTATATTCGGTGATAACTCCAAAGGTAAAACCAAAGGTATAGGTATCATGCATAGGGGGAATGTCATGATAAGTGACATATATTATGTTGAGGATCTTAAGCATAATCTATTGAGCATTAGTCAATTTTGTGATACAGGCTTTGAAGTTAAATTTTCTAGTGACTTTTGCTATATTAACGATGCTAAGACTGGATCTACTAATTTAAAAGGAAAAAGGAACACATAATATTTATTTGGTAGATTGGGGTTCAACAATCGATAATAACCCTACATGCTTTGTTGCTAAGAGTCAAAATAAATTGGGTTGGTTGTGGCATAGAAAAATGAACCACCTCAACTTTAAGGCAACCTCTAAATTAAAATCGATGAATCTTGTAGAGGGATTACCTAAGGGTTCCTTTCAGAAAAATTGCTTATGTAATGCATGTCAAATGGGTAAACAAGTTAAATCACCTTTAAAGAAGAAACCACATCTATCTACTTCTAAAATTCTTGAACTATTACATTTGGAGTTGTTAGGTCCTATTCAAATCATGAGTGTTAGTGGTAAAAAGTATTCGCTAGTGATAGTTGATGATTTCTCACGCTATACATGGGTAGAATTTTTAGCGTACAAAGATGAAACTAGTGTCAAGCTAACAATGCTAATTCGTCAATTAAAAAAGTCAAAAGATCTAAAGGTGACAAGAATTAGAAGCGATAGAGGAATTGTATTTACTAACCATATTGTTGAGAAGTTTTATACAGATTTTGGAATATTACATGAGTATTCTGCGCTTAGAACACCTCAACAAAATGGAGTTGTCGTGCGATGGAACAGAATGCATAAAGAAGCCGCTAGGACAATGTTAGCCGAGTCCAAGCTGTCTCGAAGGTTTTGGGCTGAAGCAATCAATACAACTTGCTACACTCAGAACCGGTGTATGATCAACAAGCAACATGAAAAGACTCCATATGAGTTATGGAAGGGATGTAAATCTAACGTTTCTTATTTTCATATATTAAGTTCAAAATATTTCATTCATAACAATGGATCTCACAATCTAAAGACTTTTGACCCTAAAGCAGATGAGGAATCTTTCTAGGCTATGCCAAAAATAGAAAGAGTTTACGCATCCTAAATAAGATAAAATCAAAGGTTGAGGAATTTATTCATATTGTGTTTGATGATGCTAACCAAAAACCGAGTAAGGTTAATATTGTTGATGTAGGAGTTGAAGATCTTTCCCACCAAGCGTCATAAATCAATCTTAGTGATGATAGTGATGATGATGAGATCATTGTGCCCAATCCTAAGGTTACTCGTGAGGTTATCAATGATGATATTGCAAGAAACGCTGATGATCACCAATAGAATGATCATCAAGAGCAAATTGGAATTGTGAATGATGAAGCGACTACACAAGAGACAAATGAGGCTCAAGCGATTGATGATCAGGAATCCCTTAACCCGTTCCAACCAGATCAAAAATGGCTTTGAGACCATTCACCAGAACTAGTAATTGGAGATATTGGAGCATCTGTAAGGACTAGGGCTGCTACACTTAACGAGGCCATGTTCGCAAGTTTCCTATCTCAAATGGAACCAAAGAAAGTGGATGAAGCGCGTAGTGATTCAAGTTGGGTAGAAGCGATGCAAGAGGAGCTTAACCAATTTGAGTGTAGTAAGGTTTGGACGCTAGTTCCCAGACCAACTCACAAAGGAGTTATTGGGAATAGATGGGTTTTCAGGAATAAAATAGACGAAGATGGTATTGTTATAAGAAACAAAGCCAGATTAGTAGCTCAGGGTTGTTGTCAAGAAAAGGATATTGAATTTGATGAAACCTATGCTCTAGTAGCCCGTCTTGAAGCGATTCGAATGTTCTTAGCATTTTCCACATTCATAAAGTTCACAGTGTATCAGATGGATGTGAAGAGTGCTTTCCTGAATGGTAAACTCCAAGAAGAGGTTTATGTGGAGCAACCCCCATGATTCATCAACAACTATGGCAAAAGTGTGGTCTACAAATTGGATAAGGCACTCTATGGCCTTATACAAGCACCAAGAGCATGGTATGACACTCTCTCTATCTTTCTTATTGGTAAAGGTTTTTCAAAAGGTAGCGTTGACACAACGTTATTTAAAATTACCCATAACGAAGATATTCTCTTAGTCCAAATTATGTTGATGATATTATTTTCGGATCTATTAATAAACGATTGTGTGAGAAATTTTTGAAAATGATGCAAGATCAATTTAAAATGAGCATGATGGGTGAATTAACTTTCTTTTTAGGATTACAAGTTAAACAACTCCCTAATGACATATTTATGAACCAAACTAAATATACAAGAGATATGATTAAGAAATTTAGTATGAAAAATGCATCATCTTCAAAAATTTCAATGAGCCAAATGCTTAAGTTAGACAAAGATGAAAGTGGGAAGAAAATTGATATCACTAACTATATAGAGGTATCATTGGATCACTTCTTTATCTTACCTCTAGTAGACCAGATATTATGTTTTCGGTATGCATGTGTGAACGCTTTCAAGCTGATCCTTGAGAGTCACACTTAATTGCTACCAAGAGAATCCTTAAATACCTAAAAGGCTCACAAAATGTGGGCTTGTGGTATCCAAGGGACTCTCCTTTTGAACTAAATGGTTATGCAGATAAAGATTTTGCAAGATGCGAAATAGATAGAAAAAGTACTAGTGGTACATGTCAATTTCTAGGTGATAGATTGGTTTCATGGCATAGTAAGAAATAACAAGCCATAGCGATTTCTACCGCTGAAGCCGAGTATGTAGCCGCTAGAAGCTATTGTGCACAAATCCTTTGGATGAGGCAACAACTTAGAGATTATGGAATCATCTTAAAACCCACCCTAATCCATTGTGATAACCAAAGCGCTTTAGCTATGACCCAAAACCCAGTCCTTCATTTTAGAACTAAACATATTAACATTCGCTACCATTTCTTGCGTAACCATGTTCAAAAGAAAGATATCTTCATTCATTTCATTTCATTGGAACTGACAAACAATTGGTAGATATTTTCACCAAAGCGCTCAACAAACATCGTTTTCTCACTTTGAGAAGTGAATTAGGTATGATTGATTTAAACGCTTAATCATAAAGTATCATATTTTTATAGGCATATAATTTAGGGGGAATCCACACTATTATAATGTCTAAAGCATTTTCAAAATTGAAATGAGTTATCAATTTTAGGGGGAACTTTAAAATTGTACTTATTCAAATTAGTAAGCGACAATGATAAAAAATGACTTTGAAAAACTTTATGCATTGATCATTAGTGTTTACCTTTATGCATGACAAATTTATTGCTAACAAAATAAAAGTATCATTTCTCAAAAGCGATCAATTGTTCTTTATTAAAAGTCAGAATTCAGAGTTCAAAGTCTGCTTATGTCCAATTAGTAACAGCAGAAATTCACACGTACATGCACAAGAAAAGGTCCAAACTTTGCTGAAAATATTACAAAGAAAAGCTTATAAACTCCATATCCAAAATCCTTCAAGCTTTTCAAATACATTCCAAAGACAGTCACCGATATCTTAAACATCTTCGTAGAAGAAACCTACACTATTATTGAGATATCTCAAGTCGTTTGAATTTTCTAAAATCAAACAAACCTGTGACGAAAACCCTCAACCTCTTTCATTTGAGTGAGAAAGTTGTTGATCTACAAGCAGTATTTCTGTGTGAGAGAAACTTGTTGAAGAAGCTCTTTATTGGATCGGAAGTCTGCGTGATCAAGGAGATCAAGATCATCTTCTCTATCCTCTACTTTGTAGAAGCCTCTTTGTGATCAATCGATTATCATCTTAGTGGATTTCCTCCGAGTGTAAAGGAAAAGAAGGACGTAGCTGGAATTACATCACCCAAAGAACCTTATATATCTTGTGTTCTTTACTGTTTTATTGCTTCAATTTACTATTCACATTCTGTCTTGGAAAAAGCTTTAAAAACAGTTAAGCGACTATTTGACTAAAAGAACGGTAAGCTTAAAAATCATTTTCGCCGTGCTAACCCTGATTAAGCGATTTTATCGTTACCCTACTTTGGTAACTGCCGAAATCACAAAGTCTAAGTTATCTTATCTTTAGCACCTGGCCTAGCACTTTGCTTACCAAGCGTTCAAAATTTTAAAAGTGATACAAAATTTTTGAAATCGAAAAAGACTTCAGGGTCTATTCAACCTTCCCCCTTCTACACCCTTTCGCATGCCACTTGGGACCACCAATAGGCAACTTGGATTCTCTCTGAGTTCAGTCACAAATCTAAATCAATCATGTTTCCCATGCAAAGTGGTGTTACTCATTCAAAAAGAGTCACGAGAAAACAAAAAATTCACAAACATGAATATTCTTGAAAGATTGCAAAATGGAAATAAATTTCTATTAAGTAATCTCAAAGGTAATGTTCATGACATGGGGTCATGTAAATTCCACCATGATATCAATGACTCGCCGACGTAAGTCAGCAAAGTTATGGGACACCAAGCCTCAGAAAAGGCTTCATAATCGGAGCTCTAGCGACAAATATACAATGAGGCACCATGGATCGACATGGCGGAACGACCAGCAAAAAGAGCACCTCGTCATACGTCTTGGTGGAAATAGCTCGTCTCCGCACTGGCTGAGTATGTCCTTCGTTCTTTCCAAATATCCCTTGATGCTGTTGAATTCACCGAGAAGTCAAAGATCACTACAACTCCATTCTGCATTGACTTCAATGACGCGCCCCATTCCGCCTTGCCTTCAATGATGTAGCGCCCTCCACTTTGCCTTCAATGATGTGGTGCCCTGACGTCAACAAGAGAAAATCCTCCTTTGATTGTTAATAGTGAGTCACTCCTAAAGTCCAGGTTGTAGATGTTTTTGCTTGGACAACTCCTCATCATAATATGGGCTTGTCAATTTGGATATTGGCTTTGCAAATCGCCGGTTAAAAGAAGAAATCATCAATGTTTTGCCTTCTTCTACGGACTATTTTCTATTGTCAAGGATGGTCAAGTGCTTCCTTGAAAATTTCATGTCGTAGATGTTTTTGCCCCTAAGTATCTCCTTGGATCACTCCTAGTCTTAAAATAGATTCGTCACTTTGAACTCTTGACTTCGCGAATTGATTGGCTAAGGGAGCAACCAAAGTTGTTCTTTCCTCCATGTATGATTTTGGTCGCCAATAATGGTCAAGCAAGACACCATGCTCGAAACATCATTTCTTGAAAAAAAATTACCATCCATGGACAAAATAAATGTTGCTTGAGTTATCTCCAGTGCTGCTGCAAAATCGAAGCGAGATTTCCTCCCGATGGTTCAAAGCTCCCAAACTAAATTTGAATGAATCAAAAACCTCTTTGATCATTGCTCCCCTGCCACCAAAACAAAAAAAGGAGGGGAATGGTTATTAGAAAAAAAATTGACCTGATGAATTCTATCAAGCTATTTGAAAGTCAGTAGTTTAATAATAATTAAAAAAACATAGGGTGATTGAATGTTTGGAGAATATGCCGAAGGAATCATGACAAGTGGCAAATTGATGGCATTGCTTGGAATATCTTCAAGACGGTTCTCTCGATAATGTACTTGATGCATATGCATCAGGTGCTAAAGAGGTGACATGTGTCACCTATTTCATTTCCTTCTTTTTTTGTTTTTCAAATTTTTTAAAATCTTTCTTTTACTTCTTTTTCCATTTCTTTTGTCTTTTACTTTTCTTTTTTTTCAGAATTTATGTTTGAAAATTCAAATGAACTTTTTCGTCTTTCTCATTTTTATTTGTATTAGTGTTGCGATTGGGTTCAAGCAAATTTATATTAATAATTCAGTTCTTACATAGGTCAAGAATTATTCAAAATCAAATAATTTATATCTTCAGATCAAGCGAGTCGGTTACATCGAGTTGGATTATATTTTATTTATACTCGTTACCAATTTAAATTATTTGATGTTTTAACCAAAAACAAAATTGATAATAAAGTGTATAATTACCTAATATTATTCACAATATCAAATAAATTGAGTTGTGAGTGAATAATATTCATCTATTTAATATTTTGCTATCATTATCTAGTTTTATTTTAATAATCAAACAATTTGAGTTGTGAGCGCTTCTAACTAAAATATAATCCAATTCGACCTACACGAACCGCTTGATTTGAAGATATAATTATTTGGTGTCGGACTAATTTAGAATACTAATTGTACATGTTTAAATTATCTGAATCCAACCGCATAAGCACACCATCTATTATAAATATAGATGAGCAAAATACAATTTTTTAAACTTTTAAAACATAAAATTAAAAGAAAAAACACAAAATGAAAAAAGAGAAAAAACAAAAACTCAAAAAAAATAAAAGAGGTGACACATGTCACCTCTTTAGCACCTGGTGCACATATTATCGAGGGAACCCTTGAAAGCGTTGAACGAAGGTACTGCGATGTCAACTTCATGAGGATGATGTGAAATTAAATTGACGACACTGGCTTGGCGATGGCAAAATCACTAAAGGAACCACGCTGCAGCAATGATGTGTTTAACAAGGAACAAGAGCACTTGCTATTGAGAGGAGAATGTCAGCAGCTTCACCAAGGCAGCAGAATACAATAAGTGTCACATCGTCTAGTGCAACCCAGAATCACTAGCGGTGTGCTAAACTGACAACAACAAATGTGATTATATTTCCAATAGCGATATCACGGCAGCGGGGAGTTGCAAAATTGACGTTGTATCTCACGATATTCAAAAACCCACAAGCTCGAACTGGAAAATGCACCAAGAGATGTCTTAACAAGCTTTAATGGCTCTCTTGGCCCTGCCGACTGATTTGGGAGTATAAAATTAGCAGAAAAGCATGAAAAGTGGATGAAAAGGAAGAAGATGTTTATGAGCTTGAGCAGGGTGTACCCCAAAATCAGAATTCCCCACCTCTGTTATCTGCTATTCTTAAGAAAATATAAAGGATAACGTATGTTGATTTCTAAATTCTTTTTCGCTGCTCGGTTATGAAAAAAATGAGGTTTTCAAGCCTTTATATAGATGTTGTTGCAAATTTAATGAGTACAAGTGGGTTTCAATTTGGATTGAGCTTGATTAGAATTAATATGTTGACGGCCAATCTCCACTCCACAATAGCCAATTAAGTAAAAGATTTTGCTACAACTGCTGATTTGTGTTGATCTGATAAGCCAACAGATGACAAGGATTAGGATTAAACTTCACCGGTTTATAATTTCGATCAAAATCCTTGTATTATTTTGATAAAGATTTTCTTGAAATTCTGAGTTTGATAAAGATTAGAGGTCGATTATCCTTAGCCTATTTGCTTTCCATAGTTGTGATCGAATCAAAGAAGAATTTTGTGATTGGAAGAATTCTTAACAAGATCAAAGTGAAAATTCTTGCTTTTTCCGTAATATTTTGAATTTGAGCAGAAGAAGAAGACTTAGAGTGCAATCCCATGTGTCAAGTCCATCTAGACCGTATGTTTGTGGGGCCAACCTACAAAAAAATGAATTTGCTTACACAAATGGGCTAGTGGGTCTGAATGCTTAAAGAATGGGTGAGTCATTTCCACTAACAAGAGGCGTCGCTCGTTTATTCCGCCAAACTGGTCAAAGGCCCAATTTCCCACGTCAATTTGGGTCATTCTCAAAGTATAGTCCAATTTGTATCTAGCTTTGCAGCAAATTTTTAATAGTGAGATAATCGCGACTCATTCACTCCAAAGCATAATTTTAAAAAGAAGGTCTCGCGAACGAGTCTCGAGGGGGCATTTGTAGACAAAACAATTTTACACCCAATCAAATAATGACAAGTGTAAATTATTATATTAAATATCAATTTTAAGTCTTTTTATTTATATTTTGGAATTTACTACATTTAATTCCAAAATCAAATAACTGATTTAATTGATATTTTAATATGAATTTTATTGGCAAATCAAATTGCGCCACACGTCAAATTGAGGTGTTCCAGCCAATCAAATTATGACTTGCAGTAAAGAAGTGAACAACTAATCATACTGCGCCAAGTGGATATGTTAGCCAATCAAATGGCTCAAAAGTAATTGGTATTTATCTCTTTAAATTCATATTGATATTAAAGAGATAATATCTATTAAATTTATTCTCATCAAATATTTGCAAATGAAATGGCTCCAAAGTAATTGATATTTATGCTTTAATAAATACAAATATTAAAGAGATAATTATCAAAGGTGTTTAAAGAATTTGTGACTTCTCCATCCTACACATATAAATAGGGTCATTGGGAGCTCATAATCAACACACACAAATTAAATTGGAGATAGAGAAGACAATAGAAGTTCTTCAAATTCTCTCTACAAGTTCTTCAAATTTAAGAAGGCGTTCAAGGCAAACTTCAAGGTGTTCTTGACGAAATTCATCAAATTATTTTGTTTAATCTAAGATTAAGGTGTCAAACCCTCAAATAAACATTATAAAATTCCAAATCAAGTTGAAGAAAGATCAAAGCGATGAGCCGGCCTTGAAGCTTTCAACTTTTCCAAATCAATTACATCGTTTGATCCGAGATTAAGTTGTCGAGTCCTCGCATCAACGTTAGAAACATTCAAATCCACATTGGGGAAGATCAAAGAAGTGATTTCTGCTCCAATATTCAAATCAAAGTTCTTGAAGGAAGAATCAGAGAATTAGATTAGGAATTGTACTCCAATTCTTTATTTTAATAAATATTAATTCATTTGTCATCATTTTTTGTGTTTTTATTTACAAACATCAAAATTTATTATGTACAGTCATTATTACTTTATTTGGGGGCATTTTTGTCTTTTTGTAGAATATTTTTACCCCAAAAAATGAAATCCCCCCCCCCAAAAAAAATAAAAATAAATTAATATCAAGCTTTGCCCTTGATGTGCACCGAAAATGTCTAAGGGCATTATGGTAATTGCATGTGTCTCTGTTTCGGGTCGGGCGCCACCCGCGTGTTAAAGTCCGCGGGTTGCATATTAGATAAGCCCAAAAAGGGCTGGCGACCCATTAAGAGTACTTGGGCTATTTTATTAGTCAAGGGATAATATTATTAAGCCTGGTGGGCCACTGATAGAGTGAAGCCCATGGCCCGTAGTCCACTGCCAGCTCTCTACAAATACCTTAGAAGAGTTGGGAAAGGCTCATTATATACCCCCCAGTAAAACTTCTCTGGCTGTTGAGTGTAACCCCACAAAAGAACTACGAATTGACTTGATCCCAATTCATCGGGTACGTAGGCAGCTCGACACAACCAAGTGCAGTCTATAACTTAACCAACCCCTAACCTAGTTTGTCGTGCATCGGAGCGGGTCCACTACTCCACGTGGTCAATCACGAGACATCCATTGTCTGATAGAATGACCACTGCGCTTCAGCCACTAAGTATGCAAACTAGGTCACAAGTTCATACTACCAGAGATAGAATGACCAGCCAACACCAGCCGACTGCTACTGAGGAACTTCCTAACCCCGTGCCTGAGGATCGGCCCAACCACCCTGTGGGGGAAGAAAATCCCCACAATGGTCCGAATGACGTTGGAGGTCCAGAAGTAGCACTCCCGATCAGTGAGCAAAATGCACCATTTGTAATACCAGCGGTGATCCCACCCCCTGCTTCCAGGGTGTTCGAGACCACCCAATAGGCCCTACTTGCTCTAGTAGAAGATGCCTCTGTGAGGGCAGCTGCGAGGTTCGGTTCAGCAATACGCCCCGGCACATCCTTCACCAGCACCACTGGGTCCAACAGCTAGTAGGGGGTAAGACCCCCATGAGAGAAGTCATCCAGAGGCTCCCCATCCTTGCGGGCAAAGGTTACAAGATCCACCCCTCCATCTGTTCGCAGGGGCCTGAAGCCTCGTGAGAAGAGTCGCTATCACCGAGGAGCGCTAGGCCAATCCCCCCGCCGAGATCAAAAATCTCTGACCCCCGGCGGGATTGGATCAAGGCGATCCAATTCCCTGGTAAATGGAGCCGCGAGAGAAGAAAAGTAGTGTGACCTCACCCCCTGAGAGGCCGCCGAGAGGCAGAGATAAAAGACCAACACCTCCCAGGTCTCCTGTCGAGGTGAAGTCTCGGTGACCCCCGAGGAGGCCTTGCCAAGGCATGAAGGCCAGAGAAAGCATAAACCTCTCCGTGATAGAAGCTCGAAAAACTACGGGTGATATGAAGACATGCAACTGGTGCCACTGGTGGTGGCTCCATCGAAAAGAAGTCCATTTTGCTCAAAAATATTAGCAGAATCTTTGCCCCTAGAACTCTAAATTCCACATCTGAATGAGTATGAGGGAGATGGAGACCCTCAAGAACATATTGACAAGTTCAACACTAAGGCTGCTTATTGCAAGATCTTCCGAACCATCTTTTTTGGAAGGGCACTTAGTTGGTTTAATAGGCTACTAGCAAGTATCACTGACTTCGATTAGCTGACTAGGCGTTTTCTCAACCACTTCTCCATGAACAAGAAATACACCAAGACATCATCCTTCTTGTTCATAGTGGTTCAAAAGGATGATGAATCTCTAAAGGAGTACGTGAGGCGTTTCTCCAATGCGGTGTCGGAAGTGCCACATGTTAATCACGAGCTGTTGTCAGAAATGATGCAGAGGAACCTATGCAATAGTAGGTTCAAGGAGTCGATTGCAGGGAAGACCCCATCAACCATGGGAGAGTAGTTGTCTAGAGCTGAGAAATACATAAGAATTGAAGAGACGGTAGGGTCACTGAAGAATGAAGGCTGTGGCAATAAGAGAAAGGTTAGAGACGACGAAAAAATTTCAAAGGCCAAAGAGAGGAAGCCTATGCCCCCTTTGGGGTTTGCCAAGTATACTCCTCTCACCCTCTCGAGGGAGCAAGTCCTGGCCATAGCAGAGCAACAAGGTATAGTCTCCTGGACAAAGAAGATGAGGGATAGTCCCAGTCGCCTCAAGTCCAAGAAATATTGCATTTTCCATTAGGACAAAGGTCACACTACGGAGGAGTTCCATCATCTTCAAGTGGAGATAGAGAAGTTAATCAAAAGAGGCTATCTGCAAGAGGTAGTTTCCCCATCCGAGGTAACCGTTCAGACACCCCAGAGACCAAGGGGTAGAGATGGAGGCAAGAACAATCCCCTGGTGGCGGACTTAGAGATGGATAATCCCCTAATAAATGAAATCATAGGGGTGATCTTGGGAGGCCCCGCAAGAGAGGATTCGGTGAACTCGAGGAAAGCCTCATTAAGGAAAGCTACCAGGCTGCATGCATTAAGCTCCCCCATAAAGGACAAATTAATCACATAGAGTCCAACAGTCACACTATTGAGTTTGGCCAACAAGATATTGGGGATATCATTTCCTTGGTAAATGACGCGTTGGTGATATCAGCAACCATCTTGAATTTTTGGGTGAAGAAAGTGCTAGTCGACAGTGGGAGCTTAGTAGACATAGTATTTTACAATGCCTTCACCCAATTGGGGGTAGACAATGCTCAAATTTAAATAATCAACACTCTCCTTACGGGATTCACGTGTGAGACTGTGGAAGCTTAGGGAAAGTATCTCTCCCCAACTCTCTGGATATCTACCCCGCACGTTCCACCAAGCTGGTCAAGTTCCTACAATGTCATATTGGGGAGGCCGAACTTGAACTTATTCCAAGCAGTCATCTCGACTTATCATATGAAGATAAGTTTCCCACCCCCATGGGAGTGGGAGAAGCTTTCGGAGATATCAAGGTGGGAAGGGAGTGTCATGCGAATGCATTGAAGAAACCCAAGAGGAAGCATGGCGACAAGGACCTCGTAGACAAAGGGAAACAAGTTGCAATCAACTTGATATCGGTGACGGAAGATCGCTTGGGGGGCAAGGCTGAATTAGCCCTATTGTCGTTCCAAGTGCCCACTTGCCAGTTGAGAAGCTCCTTGAAAAGATGAACAACACCGGAATGACTCCCCGATCCTGACAAAGCACTAAGCCCCATGTGGCTTCAAAAGGTAACCAATCATAAACACCACTTATTTCCTATCCTGCTATCAAAAAATAACATGTTGGTTATGAGCTAAGTGTTTACATAACATTTTGAGGTGCCCTTAGACATTGTTGTTTTGAGGTGCCTATGTGCACCCCCCCTCTAGTTGTTATTTCCTGCATGGACCATTGAATAATTTTGCAAAGTGCTGTATAGCACTCTTTTTCGTTGCATATGGTGAATGTCATCTTCACGTCATGGCCTGATAGCAAAAAATAGGGGTAGTATGTCACCCATGGTGATTTAACGACACCCAAAACCAAAGCCCCTCGGGAGCACAACTTCCGACTGAGGCTATTATAGAATTCCTTTACTTAGTTTATATTTGATATTCTACTAATTGTGATGATAGTTGTTGTTTGATAGTGGCCACTGGCCAAACGTATACATGAGTGCTTGTGCCACCATTAGTATGTTATCAAGTTATCAAAAACTTTAACTGATTAAGCATTTCGCTCATAAAAAGGGGAAACAAAAAAATAAATACGACCCCTGGAAATTAATTAAGTTTGCACTAGAGGCGTTATAAAAATTATCCGCTACCTCAACCGAGGTCTATATGGGTGGCACCGCAAAAATCCCCCGAGCTATCAAACACTCGATTGAGTATGGGCCACCCCATAATCCCTCTTGTAACATCGAGAGAGGTTGAGGACCGACGAAAGGTCTCCCCACTGCCATTAATGTTCTGGACCGAGATTATAAAAAAATAAATAAATTAGTAAAGAGGCAACCAAGCCTCCCTAACAGTGGCACAACGTACTAAAAACCATGTCAGTCGCTCAAATAAAATAAATATAGCACGAATAGACCCTGCTACTCTGAGTGTAGTCACAACTGAACACTAAGGAGAGGGAAAAGAAGGTGTCTAATCCACCCAAAAATTTCAGAGTTTTCACCCACTAAAGCATTTTCAGTATGGCAAAGATGCAATAGTATCTATCTAAGCCTCCTAAAACAAATGTCAATGCAAGAAATGTAACTATCAATGAGGCATCACATGCCAAATGTTTAGTTACTAGTTGGTTACCCACTCCTCAATGAGTCAAAGGGATGAGTAGAAATAAGAAAATTTCTAGTAGCGAGCTAATGGCCACCTACTAAAGAAACAAATAGTTAATAGCTGGTTACTAAGTAGCCGCAGAAAATATTATTCAACCCCACCATATCAAACATGGGTGGAAGATGACCACGTGTCAAAAAGAATAAAAACTTTTTAACTCCCTTGCGCCAAATAAACACTACATGGTCACTTACTCCTAAATTTGACTAGCATAATGAGGACTAGGGGGCATGGGCAGGGGGGGGGGGGAATACTGAAAAAAGACATAGTGAAAATATCATCAGCGGTGAGACAACTACAAGTAGTACCAAAGACCAGCGGTACCAAAAATAAAACCTATGATTCATGCATCTGCAAGGTGCTAAGACAAGAAATAAAAAAATAATCTATCACTTAGAAAGAGACAACAATGTTCTCAAAAATCCCCAAGAGGAAACATGCCCAGGGATAAGATATCCATCAAGCCACAGTGCAGAAACAATGTTAGCCCATCCACAGGCAAATAAAAATAAGTTTTACAACTGTTAAAACAAAATATAGCATAAAGACAGTGCAGGAAAATAAATCACGGCGGGTGAAAACATAAAAGAGTTTAACGGCTAAAAAAGTTACCGAAGCCTCAACTAGCTGCACCGCCTCTAGTATCGGTCTCTCCATCGCTGGTGTCGGGAACACTCTCGTACAACCAAGTAAAATTGTCACCAGGGTATCAACAACTATCGCGAAGAGTTCTACGGCACTTGCGCACCGTCTTGGTCATAAAACCCCTAGCAACCTTATAGGCCCGCTGGTTGCACTCTGATAAGTTCATAATTGCATTAGATTTTATGCCCATATTTACTTAATCTTGAGTATATTTCAATCCATTTTGTCCTATATATTTCATATAATTGAATATATTTTGTGTTGTAGGGAACAAATGGTGATCTAAGTGAAAAAGAATTGAAAACGAAGTCAAAAGAGATGAAAAGAAAAGAATGAAAAAGCTGTCAAAGTCCACCCTTGCAGAAGCTATTTTGTACATGGCGCCACAACACCAGATTTAGGGCCAAAGCGCAATGGACGCGGATTGACTCATTAAAATACGGAATTTAGGTCAAATCTTGGGGAATTCTCACTTTTTACAACTCTAAACACTCTAGAAAAAGATCCTTCGATGAAAAGAGGCTCTTGGGAGAAGAAAATACACGGGAAGATCGAAGATTCACCGACACCAAGACGGATTCAAGATCTACACCAACAAACATACGATTTCTTTGGATGTTTTATGTTTTCTTTTAGATTGGATTAAAAACCATGTCTTTAGTAATTTGTTTGCACTCTTTTAAAATTTGTATTTATAAACTAAACTTTTATATACTGAGGCCAAGTGAAGGCCGAATTTATGCTTCTTATGTTTGAATATTGTTTTTAATCGAATAATTTGTGTTTATGCAATGGTTTTGTAATTTGTTCTTAATGCCTACAATTGCTTGATCACCAATTGTTTGATTAAATGCCTAGTCTATATATTGAGAGATAATAGATTAGGGAAACATATAGATTTACAAAAACCATATCGTAGAATTGACTAGAGGTAGAATCAATTCCTTTGTGTGGATTTTCGTTTTAACGAGGAATTTCTAAGTGTCTTTTAATGCATTCCTTTTAATTACAACTTCATATAGAGATATATTTGATTGTTGAAAGGGGTAGAATTGCTACACCGAGAGATTGGGTAGTAAGTACTTTAGGAAATTTCCCCTATGCATAACCTGCCTAATAATTGATTTAAGCGGAATTCATAATTAACTTGAATACTTTGGTTGGATCATTGTCATGGTTATCTTTCTAACCTTCAATTAAAATTGTTAATTTCTAGTGTGCTTGGTAGTAATTAGTGTAAGAATTTTAGTTTAAAAATCATCATCAATTTTCGTTTGGTTTAACTTAGAATAAGTATATTAACTTTTCAGTACTTAGATAATTTAGTCCCTGTGGGAACGATATTCGGACTTGCAACCATTATTACTACTTGTGCGATCTAGTGTACTTGCTAGGAAAATACACATCGCACTCCTCAATAAAGGCGGTAGTCTTGCGAAATTTCTCCATTGCCGACCTCTTGGCATCACTGAGAGATTTTTTCCCAACATCTGAGTTAAGGAAGTAGCTACCGTCAGACTTCTCTGCCTCAAGCTTCTTCTAAACGTCCTTATACTTCTCCTCCCATTTGTCAGACGAGTTCTTAGCCCTCCAGAACTATGAAAGAAGTTGTTGGTTTTGCTGTAGGCTCCCTTGATGCTCCTTCTCCACCTCCTCGCACTTGAGGTGAAGGCAGTGTGATAGTTGGACCGCCTGACAAAAAGATAAGGGTGGGGAGAAAATCTTAGAGGTGCAAATATGTAGCCATAAACTAATGACAATAAGACGTATAAATACCTAACCGACCAGCCCCAGGCAAATCTCTAGATTGAGACACTCAACCGGTACGGATGATAAGTGGGTGGCATCATAGTCGGTCACGACCATCCTCATCATAGACCAACGTGTCATGGGATCAGTCGTATCCCAAAAGGAATTAACATTGGGGTCCAAGTTTGCCCCAGAGTTAAACAAACTAGTGCCGAATCCAACGGAGCTAGAGCTCCCCGGAGTAGAACCACGAGCACGCTTTGCCGATAGAGCCGACAGAGGTAAAAGATGGGAGGGCACGCGCTCTCCGGCAGGGGCCACCTCTTTTTCATGACTGGTTCTTCAAGATGAATGAGCTGAGTGCCCAATAACATTGTCGCCACCTCCTGTCTCCGACACCAAACTGCCCTGAGGGCTAGTAGGGCCATGAGGGCCCGTAGAGCCTAAGTCCACCATTAAGAAGTCAAAATCCAACGTGCATGCACCGGCTCGGGCGGGGTAAAGTCCAAGGGGGGGGGGGGGGAGAACCCCAGGTACACTCATTGGGGCAAGATGCGGGGGACCTAACTGATTAGCCTCGTTACTACGACTGAGGGAAGCGTGGGAAGTCCGAAGGATGGTAGAGCTCGTCTAGCCACCCTTGAGCACTTCATGCCTACACAAAATACATAAGGCCGCTAAATGTTAGCACATGAAAACAAAAGACCAAATACACTTAAAAGTTATAACGTAAAGTGCAGAAAAGTAAGGGCACACATTTTCCAGAAGCATAAAACTGGTTAACATTGAATCTACTTTCAAACAAGCCCGCCATGCTAAAGATAACTTGGAGTTTTTTTTGCACACAGGTGACATGTTGAGGAGCCAGGCTCCCATTCCAATGCAATGGCATTGGTATACCCAAGTGCGTGAAGGGAAAATAAAAGAACTTCAGCTTCCAATCACCTTTGGGTTTAGCATTACCCTCCAAAAACCTAGCGGTCGGAGCCAGGAAGAAATATACGTATGGCGTGGAACGACACGTCTTAACCGTGAACAGAGCTAGAAAGGCATCTATGTTTATGCCAATTCCTAGTTCGGTGAACCGAGAAACAAAGCCCTCGAAAAAGGTAAAATAAGTAGGGGTTAGTTGACTTATGCATATGTGATAATGATCTAAGATGTCTCCAAAAAGCTTATGGTAGGGAAATGTGAGCCCTGAACGAAAATACTCTAAGTAAAGGGTCACAGGCCCCTCAGGAGGATCTAAAATTCGACAACCCGACACAGGCAAGAGTAACTCAAAATCCACCGCTGTCTCCTCGAATAGAGCTAGAAGCTCGGCCTTCATGATAGTGGAATCACAAGAGTCGAAAGCGAGACCATCTACAGAAATCGGATCCTCATTATTTGGGAGATAATGTCTCCCTAGCCCTATGAAAATAAAAAGGTTCCATCAATAACTAGTCCTTAATAGATGTTATCTAAGTAAGATAGCACACACACACCAAAATTGAACACATCCAAAGGGACTTAGTAAAAAAACCAATGGAAAGTAAAATCCGACCCCAACATCAATCCCGGGCACAAGTTACAACCCGGGGGAAAGAATTTCGCGGCAGCCGCGAGGCAATGATGCCTTACATCTTCGCCCGTCACATGTGATACCCCCGAATGAAATGCCTACAACTCCTAGAAGACGCTCTATTGGGGGCGAGGAGGTTACGAGTGGAATCAATTAAAGAGAGGGTCGAAAAGCAAGCAAATATCTTAAGCTACTATCATAGCCACACCAAAAAAGGAAGCCATGGCAAATTATGCTCTCTTTATTTTGGTTACCTTGGCTTTTGCACATGGTTGATTGAAGAAAGCTCCTAGAGAGAGAAAATCCTTAGAGGGAAATTATGAGTGAGTTTGATGATGTGAATGGGAATTGTGGGTTAAATGTCAACTACCTTTCCACACTTATACAAAAGGTGGTTGAGGGGCCTTTATGACCCACTACCCAGCAGAAATTGAAGTTCGATGGTATGGACTAAGCGGGATTACTTCTAATCCTGGGTATCCCACTGGGAATACCCGAGAGTAGGGGGCATTATGATGTGCACTGAAAATGTCTAAGGGCATTACGGTAATTGCACGTGCCCCCGTTTCGGGTCGGGGCGCCACCCGTGGGTTAAAGTCTGCGGGTTGCATATTAGATAAGCCCAAAAAGGGCTGGAAACCCATTAAGAGTACTTGGGCTATTTTATTAGTCAAAGGATAATATTATTAAGCCTGGTGGGCCACTGATAGAGTGAAGCCCATGGCCCATAGCCCACTGCCAGCTCTCTATAAATACCTTAGAAGAGCTGGAAAAGGCTCATTATTTACTCCCCCCGTAAAAATTTACTGGCTATTGAGAGTAACCCCACAAAAGAACTACGAATTGACTTGATCCCAATTCATTGGGTACGTAGGCAGCTCAACTCAACCGAGTGCAGTTTATAACTTAAGCAACTCCTAACCTAGTTTGTCGTGTGTCGGAGTGGTTCCATTACTCCACGTGGTCAATCACGTGACATCCATTGTCTGACGATTTTCACCATCATCGGCCCCTTTTTCTTATATTCACCTCTTCCCCTCGAACTCCAATTCCTAGCCCCATCCCTGGAGCTAGGACAAAGATTATAATTGAATTAGAGAGTGCAATGTTTAAATATAGAAAGGGGAAGTGCAGAGTAAATTGAATTTTCGTTTGGGGAATTTTCTTCAATTAACCGTTAATGTAACTTAGACATAACCGATCTACTTATGGGGTTTGCCCCTAAGATGGCTCTCTAAAACTCTTTTTTTTTTTTTTTTAATACCAAGGGTTTCCCCCCAGCCGAACGCCGGAGACTAATCCTTTCGAGATGTAGAGATCACCGAAGTGAGTTTTGCCTATCCCAACAAAGCTTTTTCCATACACACGGCCAGGGATCTAACCATGAACATCATGTTTAAGGAACACCGCTATTTACCAACTGTACTGGACCTTGTTGGTACTGTATTAAAACTCTAAAAGTAGTAAAAACATCCATGCATAAACGAATTGAGAATTATTGAATGAATAAATTCTTAGGAGAAAAATAATTAACGACTTCTAGGTAGGGTTAGTTACATGATATTTATATTCCTGTACATCTATCTTCTTGGTTAATTAATTATAGTATCCACAATCCATATCTTAAAAAGTGATCAAAATCCGATTAAGTATATGTATACAAGAATATATCCTAATTAGCCCATTGGACCACAGTCCAACTAAAAGATTCATTGCTATCTCAAACATCCCCTATTTTTTTTAATTAACGGTTCATCATTAGCTTCTATATATAGATTGATCGGCCTAAGAAGAATGTTAATAATATACAAACATCTTTTGATAATTCAGTGAAAATGGAAGTTGCCGGCCATAAACAAGGAGTCTTAATGAAAAGCAAGCTGATAATGTCTTTCTATCGAGCTGCTAAGCCATCACCGGCTGTACAATTCACCCCAGCCGTCGTCAAGCCGAGGCCAGCGTCGTTGGTGAAAAAGGTGTCGTTTAACCATGAAGATGGTAGCTCCGATGGCTATGTTCACGGCTCGGCTGGTGGTGGAGAGGATGAGCATGTGGATAACAAAGCAACAAGTTATATTTTTCACGTCAAAGAGCGCCTTAAACTCGAAGAGTCCAATTTATTGAAGGGGGAAAATTGTACCAAATAATTATCAACTATAGTTTCTTTTCGTTTTTTTTTTTTTTTTTCCTCTCCTTTTACACTATAATATGGTTGAAATTATGAATATCAATTTGTGGTGTTTCTTGGGTTGTGCGTCTTGTTATTGGCTTTAGGTTGTGTGTGCTTTAAAAATAAAACAAGGTATCATCCTTCATCTATGTGCTTATGACGTGATTGTTTGTAACGAGTTATAGCGTGAAATGGATCTACTACAATAAGAAAAGACTTGGATAAAGTTTTCGTTTGTTGTTGATCTTACATATTCATGGTTCGCTGGACAGACCGCGGTGGTCGTCTCGAAGATCACTGTTTCAATTCCACTGCAACGTCGCGGAACAGTTGCGGCCTTTTCACAATTTTTTGGCTTAAATTGCTCAAATAATTCTAAAAAATAGTGTAATTAGTAAATATTGTATTGAATGTCTAACTTGTTTAATTGGAATATTATGAACACCAAAAACTAATAACATGTTGGAATGCATTAGTGCTATTATAATTCTGAAATAATGACATATAATCCTTGCAATTTGTATTACTAATAAACTTCTTTTGCACAAAAAATACTTGAATTAGAGTCAGTATCACCTTGCAAGTCTATCACTAATCAATTAAATATTAAATTCAAAAAAAATATTGGTAATGCTCTTGGTACAATGATATTCATATGAGCAATTGAGTTCAAAATTAAGTGCTAATGCTCTCAATACAATGATATTCATATGAGCAATTAGGTTCAAAATTAAACTTCACAAAATATTCTTAGTCTAAATTTCAGCAATTTTCAATCTAATACGAAATTTAAGCAATTTGCCTTTAGTAGAATATTTTGAAGTCATTTTTCCTTCATTTCTATGTTAGTTTATAAGCTTTCCTTTTTCTCCTTTTCTTTCACCTTTCACTTTGTCTGCCTGTTTTTTCTTCACTGCCTTTGTTTTTCAAAGCCTAGAGCTACCATTGTTGGCGATCGGGTGAGCATGCGCAACGAAAAAATGATAACTCCGAATGCCACTTTAGACATCGTTCTTGATGTTCTTGTCGTTTTAAACAACAAACGTTAATCTAATTAACATAAATATGAAAAACAAACCTTTGTCTTCTTTGAATGAAAAACCCAATTCCAGGGATGAATCCTCGATCTCTCGGCTCTAGATTGACACGCGAAGCTATTGGAAATCAACTCTTCCTCCTCCAATAGGATGCTAGATGGTGGTGGAGTGTTCTTCTCTTTGTATGTGATGAGAGGCATATAACTTTCTCAGAGTTTTTACGTATGTTATGGCTGCTGTTATCAAGTTGTAACCTAGGTCTTGAAGTTAGAGGGTTTTTATAACCCTCCAGCTGACCCTGGTTAACTTAGTCATCAGGTCTCCAAGACCCGTCTGAGTGGGTCAAGTGTAGCCTATCTGACTTGACCCGTTTTTAATTATACCTCTGATCCTGCGTGACACTCAAGCTCGGACGTGCCTAAGTGCAAAGTTTGAGCGTCCCACATCTCAATTGGCAATGGGAGGATGTCAAACGATGTAAGTGACACCTAGCCAACCCCGTGGCCCCACATCATCGCCCAACTAAGTACGAAATGAATAAATCATATGGACCTCTCAGTTATACTCTCCATATACGTATAGACCCTTCACTGAAGTATCCCAATCGAGTGATACTTATGGAAGTTGTCAAACTTGTTGGGAATGTGCCCTCGATGCCAATGAGGAGTTAGAATATAAGGCACTAGTTTGTATTGTACAACCTATTAATAGTATAAAAGGCAATAGTATGTTGTTCATACAATTCTTAATGGCATCTATATGTCTTAAATGAACAACTAGTCCATGTGTGTCAAGGCAAGCCTTCACACTCTTTATAGTAGTTAAAGGGGTAGGTACTGGAAGGGTTTGATACTTGATCACTTAAATGGTTCGCAAGTTGAAAAATCTCAATTGGGCATTGAGATTCGTGTGGACTTGTATGACACATGCTCTGATAAGTAGTGCCAATCGAACATTATGGGATAGTGGGAGTTTGTGTCATAGATACATTGATGGAATTAGTGTATTCGAACACGACTCGTAGTAATCCAATCACATGGGTTTTTACTCAATGACTGCCAAAGATTGGATTACTGATTATGATGGTATGCGTGAGCCTTATACCTGAGGAGTTACGGTCATAGTGTGCTTGTGACGTTGGATTCTGTCATCAGAGTAGTTAGGCCCAATTCAACCGTTGGTGGGGTGGACCTCGAAGTGCATGTTGTGAATCAAACCAGCGAATTAAATTTTTTCTCCAATTCACATAACCCAAATTCAATTCATGTTTTTGATAATTTCATGGTCACAAAAATGATACCAAGAATAGGTGGTAACCTAATTACCTTTTCATTGAAATCCAAAAACCTGACCTTTTTATTGAGAAGCAACGAATCGTTCCTTCCCCTAGAACGTGAAAGATGGCCTTCAAATCTTGAAGTTCGACTTCCTCTACCTTAGACTGGGTTGGGCACCTTATGGAACGTCAAACTCATACAATTTGATATTGCACTTTATAATCATACTGATGTGAAATTACCAAACTGTCCTTTATATCCAATATAAGTCAGATATTAATGCTTTGGCTAAAGACTTTAATTTCACAACACTTATGATGTACAAGTTGCTTCTCGTTTACTTTTGAGATAGTGAACTCCTTATTGGCAGTTCATTTCCAATTGTCGAATGCACCAATTGAATCGTACTTCGAGGTCGACTCCACCAATGGGTGATTGGGCCTAACTACTCTAAAAACTTATTCAATGGTACAAGCACAATGCAAATGACTCCTCAAGTCTAAAGTTCACTCATACTATCATAACGATAATCCTCATCATTGACTGTCACTGATTAAAAACCCATGTGATAGGATTACAACGAGTCGTGTTCGAATATTGTTAACGGAGAATATGTTAACTCCGTTAACCATATTCATGGCACCAGCTCTCACTATCCAATTAGTGTGAGACTTAGCACTTTCCTTGTCAAAGCAAGTGTCAAATGAGTTGAATCTAAATGCCCAATCTAGATTCTTTAACTCATGAACCGTGATTATAAGATCAAGCACTTGACTCCACCAGTGCTCCTACTTATCAAATAAGCAGTGGTGAGTACACTCTGATCTTAAGTATTTATTTGTTCAATACATTCAATGCCACAATTAGATATATAAAAACAAACTCAATGCCTTTTATTAATCAATAATAATGTTCATACAATATAAATAAAATGCTCTCTTAAATCTAATTCTTCAATGGCATGGAGGGCATAACACCTAACAATGCATTTCAATGGGAAAGTAGCATGTGAGGTCATTTCTAAGAGGGAATTCACTGTCTCGAAAGTAAACGAGAAATATCCAATGCGATCATAGGTAAATGGGGCTGAAAGTCTCTGGCCAGAGCTGATGAACTAACTCGTGTTTAGTAATCTCATATTACTATGATTCTTAGCATAACATCGAATCATGTGAGTTTGACACATTCCATGACTCTCACTCGATCAGGATACGTTAGTGAAGGACTTATACTCATACGGTATTCATAATCTAGAGGTTAGTGATGACATAGTTATTTCGTACTCGATTAAGCTACGATGTGGGATCACGGTGCTGGCTAGGTGTCACCCACATCCTTTGAAATCCTCCCATTACCAACCGAGACAAACCTAGAGAGTCGCGCTACAAAAGAATAGACGAAAAAATCAAGTCTTGTATTTGGAGGATGTTTTGGTAATTCGTCCTTGGGAAGAATGAATTAATTAATTGGACTGATTAATTTAGTTGGTTGTTTAATGCGATTAAACATGGCTAATTAAATTAATTAAGTTGACTTGGTCAACTAAAATTATTAATTAATTATTTTGATTAATTAATTAGAATATTAATTTAATCTATGTGTATATTTAATTAGATTTAATATTAGATGATTAAATTAATTGGATGAAATTGACTTGGTCAACATAGCCTAAGTATAGTCCAAAAGCCCAAAGTGGGCGTGTGACATGGGCTTAAGTTGGAGGATTTATTTAATCCTCAAACACAAGTTAAAAAGTCAATGGATTCTGTGTCTCATAGGCAAAAGATCTCTTTTAGAGTTTTCCATCCCAAACCTTTTGAGGACCTTCTCTAAGTAGAGGGACTGAGAGAGTCCTATCATCTTATTCGATCTATCCCTGTAGATTCGAATTCCCAGGATGTAGGTAGCTTCTCCCAAGTCTTTCATGGAGAATTTGCTTGAAAGCTATGACTTTACAGAAGTTAGAAATCGTTTATCATTCCTTATAAGTAGAATGTCGTCTACATATAGCACTAGGAATAAGATCTTTCTCCCACTGACCTTTTTATAGACACATAGTTCATCCTCATTCTTGATGAAGCTGTAGCCTCGCACTTCTTCATCAAATGAAGGTTCCAACTGCGAGAGGCTTCTTGAGTCCATAAGTGGACCTATTCAATTTGCAGACTTTATGAGAATCTGTACTAGATATGAAACCATTGGCTTGTTCCATATAGATCTCTTCCTTGAGGAATCCATTTAAGAACGCGGTCTTCACATCCATTTGCCAGATTTCATAATCCAGGTATGCAGCAATCGAAAGTAGAATTATGATGGATTTGATCATAGCTATTGGTGAAAAAGTTTCCTCGTAGTTAATGCCCTCCTTATAAGTATCCACCTTGCCATCCGGACCAATCTTTCTCAGATAGATCCATTTACATCCAATGGGTACAATACCCTTAGGTGGATCGGTCATAGTCCAGACTTGGCTCGAATACATCGAATCCATTTCCACTTTCATAGCTTCATGCCATCTTGCAGAATCCATATCCATCATTGCCTGGTCATAGCTAGAGGGATCGTTTCCATGGTTCCCTTCTGCATACATATTATGCTCCTCCTATAGCAGATAACCATATCTCTCAGGTGGTAGAGATACTCTTGATGACCTGCGAATCGATGATTGTGTCTTTCCCGATTCGGGTTGGATCTCTTGAACAGTGTCTTCCAAAGGAGATTCATTTTGTTCTTCTAGAACAATACTTCTACTAGCTACTCCTTTTTGAATGAAATCTTCCTCGAGAAAGACTGCCTGTAAGGCAACGATGATCCTTTGATCATCATGCAGGTGGAAAAGGTATCCCATGGAATCCTTGAGGTATCCAATGAATTGTCCTTTCAAGGACCTAGCCTCCAACTTCTAGACCTTGGTCTTCGTCATATAGGCAGGACAACCCCATATCCTTATGTGCTTCAGATTAGGTTATCTAATACGGTGTGTTAGGACCAGACTTGGACGAACACCTATTCAAAATGTGAGCAGCTGTAAGCAATGCGTGCCCCCACAATGCAATGGGCAAATCCGTATAACCAAGCATGGATCGTACCATGTCTAACAAAGTTCGATTCTTTCGCTCTGCTACGCCATTCAATTTTGGAGTAGCTGGAGCAGTTAGTTGTAACATTATGCCATGTTCTCTTAAGAACTGGTCAAATTCGGCACTCATATACTCGCCACCACGGTCAGACCGAAGTGTCTTAATATGATGCCCAGTTTGTTTTTTGACCAAAGTCTTGAATTCAATGAACCTTTCTAATGATTCAGACTTGTACTTCATCAAATACACGTAGCCATACCTAGCATGGTCATCGATAAAGGTAATGAAGTACTGAAAACCACCGCGGGCCACATTTCCAAAAGGACCACACACATCTGTATGGACCAATCCTAAGACGTCAGAGGCCCTTTCAAATTTCCCTGTGAAGGGGGACTTGGTCATCTTGCCTTGGATATAAGACTCACAAGTGGGATAGGGATCCGATCCCAACAAGTCTATGAATCCATCCTTTTCTAATTCGTGAAGTCTATGATGCCTGACATGACCCAATCTGAAGTGACAAAATTGTCTTAGGTTCGTGTTATACAAACCGCGTTGTTTTGTTACAGTATTGACATTACAATTATTTTGGACATTAATATAGTATAAACCATTTATTAAAGACCAGCTGCCAACACATGTTAGGAATCCTTAATCGAAATGTAGCGAAAATTAAAACATGTCGGATTCCTAAAGTTGAATCACTTTATGTTTATTGATGATTTTTCATTTTTCAATAACATAAATAACAAAAATTAAATTACCTTGCTTGAAGCGTGATTCGATTCTTGATCTACAACAGCAATCCCCAAGACTCCTGTCTCTAGAGCTTCACGTGAACTAAGCTTGAATTCTCCAGATTCCTCTCTCCTTGTGAAAGACGGCTAGGCAGAGAAGAGGAAGAGGGGGTTTTTTGTTCTGTACGTGTTAGGCGAATAACTGAATTCTACTATTTACTTAGGAGTTTGAGGATTAAATAAACCCTCAAATCCTAAGGCCCATAGTGGGCGCCTCATAGGGCCCCAGTGGACGACCCAGATGGGCTAAGTTGGCCCAGTCAACTTAGTCCATCTTTTAATTAATTAATCTAGTTTGAATCCAATTAAACACATAATTAATTAATTAATCAATTCTTTTAAATTCAAATAATTAATTAATCTAATTAATTTAATACTTGAATTATTGATTTAATTAATTATAATTTAATCTGATTAAACAATTAATTAAATCAATTCGTCCTTTTATTTAATTCGTCCATCCAATGACAAATTACCAAAATGCCCTTACAACGAATACATGAAGATATCCCGCTTACTTCTTATAGCGCGACTCTCTAGGTTCATCTCGACTGGCAATGGGAGGATACTAAGGGATGTGGGTGTCACCTAACCAGTCTCGTGGACCCACATCGTAGCCCAATCGAGTACAAAAATGATTGTGTCATTACGAACCTCTAGATTATAAATACAATATGAGTATAAGCCCTTCACTAACGTATCCCGATCGAGTGAGAGTCATGGAATATGTCAAACTCACAAGACTTGATGATGTGCAATAGATCATAGTAAGATGACATTACCAAACTACCCTCCGTGTTCCATACGAGTTAGTTTATTTGCTTTGGTCAAAGACTTGTCATTTCATTTCCCTATGATCGCACAGGATACATTCTCGTTTACTATCGAAACAGTGAATCCCATCTTGGCAATCACCTCACAACTGCTACTTGTCTCATTGAGATCGCACTTCGAGGTCGACCCCACCAACGGGTGAATCATGTCTAATTACTCTAGTAACAGATCCAATGCTACAAGCACATTGATCGTGATCCCTCAGGTTTAAGACTCACGCATACTATTATGATCAGTAATCCGATCATTGACAGCCATTGATTAAATACCCATGTGGTCGGATTACTACGAGTCGTGTTTGAATATATCAATTCCATTGATATATCTATGGCACAAGCTCTCACTATCTAGTAGTATTCGACTGGCACTCCTTGTCAGAGCATGTGTCATACAAGTCGAATCTTAATGCCCAATTAAGATTCCTCGACTTGCGAACCCCTTTAAGTGATAAAGTACTAGACTCTTCCAGTGCCATATCCTTATTCCATAAGGAGTGGAAAGTCCTCCTTGATACACATGGACTGTTTGTTCAATACTTGTTAATGCCATACAGATTTATATGAACAAAAAGATAATTGCCTTTCTATAAATAGAATAAAATTTTTTGTACAACATAATGAAGTGCCCTATACAATCTATTCCCTCGTTAGCATTGAGGTCACACACCTAACAATCTCCCACTTGCACTCAATGCCAATCACTATGGTATCTAATACATTCAAGATGTCGATCTAGCACCGCCTGCGATAACGGCTTGGTGAGTGGGTCAGCCACGTTGTCCACTGAGGCTATTTTCTGTACGGAAATGTTGCCTCTTCCAACGATCTCTCGAATGATGTGATATCTTCTCTCTGTGTGTTTGGATTTATTGTGAGACCTTGGTTCTCTAGCTTGCGCGATAGCTCCATTGTTGTCACACCATAGTGGCAACGGTAGCTCCACGCTTGGAACCACTTGAAGTTCTGCCATGAACTTCTTGATCCAAATAGCTTCATTGGTAGCCTCTGAGGCAGCCACGTATTCAGCCTCAGAAGTGGAATCGACAGTCGTGATTTTCTTGGAACTTTTCCAAGACACTGCTCCACTGTTGAGAGTGAATATAAACCCAGAAGTGGACTTTCGGTCATCGATATCAGATTGAAAATCTGAATCGGTGTAACCGTCCACTGTCATTTCTCCATTCCCATATAGAAGAATCATATCCTTAGTCCTTCTCAAGTTTTCAGGATACATTTCACTGCAATCCAAAGCTCTTTGCCTGGGTTAGCTTGAAACCTACTTACTGCGTAAGCAAGGTCCGGTCTCGTGCATAACATCGCATACATAAGACTTCCTACCTCTGAGGCATAGGGTACGATGATCATCTCTTTTCGATCCTCCTCACTTTGAGGACTCATGGATTTAGAAAGATGAATTCCATGTCTCATGGGCAAAAGACCTCTCTTAGATTTTTCCATCCCAAATTGCTTTAGGATTTTCTCTAGGTAGAGGGCTTGGGAAAGTCCTATCGTCCTATTCGTTCTATCCCTGTAGATGCGAATTCCAAGGATGTAGGTAGCTTCTCCCAAGTCTCTAATGGAGAATGTGCTTGAAAGCCATGTCTTGACCGTAGTCAATGAGCCTATATCATTCCCTATAAGCAGAATGTCATCCACATATAGTACTAAGAATGATATCTTGCTTCTGACCATTTTATAGACACACGGTTCATCTTCATTTTTAATGAAGCCATAGCTTCTAACTTCTTCATCAAATCGAAGATTCCAACTGCGAGAGGCCTATTTAAGTCCATAAATGGACCTATTCAGTTTTCAAACCTTATGAGAATCTGCATCGGATATGAAGACCTTGGGCTGTTCCATGTAGATATCCTTCTCGAGGAATCCATTCAAGAATGCGGTCTTCACATCCATCTACCAGATTTCATAATCTAGGTGTGCAGCTATAGCAAGTAGAATCATGATGGATTTGATCATGGCAACAGGAGAAAAGGTTTCCTCATAGTCAATGCCCTCCTTTTGACTATACTTTTTCGCTACTAGCCTGGCCTTATAGGTATCAACCTTGCCATCTGGACCAATCTTTCTCTTATTGATCCATTTGCAACCAATGGGTACAATACCCTTGGGGCGATCTGTTAGAGTCCAGACTTGGTTCGAATACATCGAATCCATCTCTGCTTTCATAGCTTCATGCCATTTTACAGAATCCATATCCGTCATCGCTTAGTCATAGTTAGAGGGATCATCTGCATGGTTTCCTTCTGCTATAGCATACAGATTATGTTCTCCTGGTAGCAGATAACCATATCTCTCAAGCGGCTGAGATACTCTAGCAGACCGACGCATTGACGGTTGTGTCATGGTTAGTTCAGTTCGGGTCTCCTGAACAGTGTTCTCCGAAGGAGCTTCATTTTGTTCTTCCAGAACAATCTTTCTACCCGCTCCTCCCTCTCGGATAAATTCTTCTTCGAGAAAGAATGCCTGTAAGGCTACGATGATTCTATGATCATCATGCAGGTAAAAGAGGTATACCATGGAATCCTCGGGATAACCAACGAATCGTCTTTTGAAGGACCTAGCCTCCAATTTCTCTACCTTTGTCTTCTTTACATATGCGGGGCAACCCCATATCCTAATGTATGTCAGACTAGGTTTCCTCCCACACCACATCTCATATGGTGTTTTTGGAACAGATTTGGAGGGGCATTTGTTCAGGATGTGTGTAGTTGTGAGCAGTGCATGACCCCACAGTGAGATGGGTAGATCCGTATAACTGAGCATGGAGCGAACCATGTTCAACAATGTTCGGTTTCGACGCTCAGCTACCCCATTCAGTTGTGGAGTCGCCGGAGGAGTTAGCTGTAAAACTATGTCGTGTTCTCTTGAGAACTCGTCAAATTTGGCACTCATATACTCACCACCTTGATCGGATCGAAGTGTCTTGGTATGTCGCCCAGTCTGGTTTTCAACCAAAGCCTTGAATTCTTTGAACCATTCAATGGATTCAGACTTGTACTTCATTAAGTACACCAGACCATACCTTGAATGGTCGTCTGTGAATGTAATGAAGTACTGAAAACCTCCTCGGCCATTTCCCCGAAAGGCCCACAAACGTCAGTCTGTATTAAACCTAAAACTTCAGTGGCTCTTTCAAAGTGCCCTGTGAAAGGGGAACGAGTCATCTTGCCTAAAAGGCAAGATTCACAAGTGGGATAGGGGTCTGACCCCAATGGACCTATAAGTCAATTTTTCTCCAACCCGTGGATCTTGAATTCCCCGGCATGACCTAGTCTCAGATGCCATATTAGTTTTTGGTTTGTTTCAGACATACCACGTTTCCTTGTCATAGCATTTATAGTGCATTTATTCAGGAATTAAACAATATTCTTAAGCCCATTGGGCAAAACGAGGCAATCATCCAAAATAATGAAATGTCCAGATAATAAAGTAATGGAAGTGGATCCAATGTGAGTGGCCGCTACACTATGTCCGCTGCCAACATTGATCACCATTTCTCGATCCTCCAGCTTTTTACTTCTTACCAGATCCTGATTCAAAACACATACGTGAGCACTAGCCCCAGAGTCTAGAATCCAGGAAGTAGAAAAAATAGTCATAGAACAATTTGTTTCTAAAATATTAAGTTCTATACCTGAAGCACTCTCAGCTTTCAGCTTAGGATAGTCATTCTTACAATGACCTGTCTCACGGCAATGGAGACACGTGTTTGCCTACTTCGGACCCTTGGTCTTAAACTTCTGAGTTTTTGTAACTCTGGGTTCTCTGATTTTGCCAGCCAATTCAGTATTATTCGAAATAATAGGAAACTTGAATGCACCTCATTTTTCTTTCATTTGTTTTTGTGCAATCATTATCTTACTCATAAGTGTGGAGAGTGATCCTTCAATGTCATCCATGTCAAAATTGATGACGAAATTTGAGAAGCATCTAGGGAGTGACTGGAGAATGTGGTCCACCTGGAGGTGAAAATCCATGTAGAATCCCATAGACCGAAGCCTTTCTAACATGGAGATCATCTTTAGAACATGATCTTTAACATCCTCATGCTCTTTCATCTTTGTGTTGAATAGCTCTTTAGACACATAGTATCTGACAAACTTTCCGTGTTCCCCGAACAGCTCCTCTAAGTGTAGCATGATTGATTTAGGACTATCCATATTTTCATGCGTACGCTACAACTCGCTACACATGGAGCTCAACATGTAATCCCTAACCCTACGAGCTTCAGAGACCCATTCTGAGTAAGCTAGTTTAACGGAATCATCCTCGTTGACCCCAGGCCTCGGTGATCGATCTAGTTACAGCATATACTCCAGATTTTCATCATTGAGGACCGTCCTCAATCCTCTGCTCCAATCAGAGAAGTTTTGGCAGTTCAAAACGTTCTTTTCGAGCAAAACTTTCAATGGGTTAACCATTTTGAGAGAGATATTATTGACTGCAGAAAATAAACCAAGATATAATTAGATGATTATGTTATATCCAAGTAAAATTAGGACTTTAATTTGACTTGGCTCCCACTACGTTTTTCGAATCATTGCACTCCCACTGCAATAATCGGAAATCTCGTTGGACAGATTTCGTAGTGAGTGATTGAGTTCTTCAATGGTTCCAATGAGTTGCAACCTTTTTCGATATATGGCTCATTGGTCTCTTTGAAGTGGCGTTCCATGCCAACCAGTCCAACTGATTGTTCAATCTTACTTTAGCTCATGGATCACTTGACCGCAACCTTTTTCGATATATAAGTGGTGATCCATCCGAGTCAATACCCATCAACTCCTATCAGTCTAACAATTGAATTCTGCCTTGCAATCTTTTTCGATATATGGAGCGAAATTTGTTTAGACTGAAGGCATCCAATGCACTGAAGATAATCGAAAATCACGTCAAAATGCATAACCCCCTTATTCTGGGACGATGCCATGCACAAGACATGACTTCATTTTCTAAAGCTTGATGAAGAGCCTGGATATCCAATATCCTTTGCCTACTCAGTATTTTTAAAGTTGGGAGAATTTTAATTGTTCATGTAAGGTCTCATTTTGCACAGTAATTCATTTCGCGCATATGTGGATAATATATCAAATATAAGCATAGAAAACGCCTAGCAATTCTATCAAAATGCATTCCATGGTCATTCTAGATTGGTCCAAGCCAATGAGCCAATCATGGGATAGGGGCCTAAAGAGTTCTAATCTTCTTGATAAACTCCGGGCTCCAAACTCGAGAATGATTCTTGACACGCGAAATCCTAGCAAGTATACTAGGTCGTGCAAAGTAATAAAGTGGACTATTTAGCCCGGGGTGTATCGTCTCCACAGGGACAATTGGATTCAATGCTCGTAATTGCTATATTATCTAACTCTAAGCTAAATCAAATTATAAGATGATGGTTGATTATACTATGAAAATAATCAAAGACAACTATGTGATAAACAAGATAATAAATCGAATGGAAAGAGGTGATTGGGTTATGATCCTACTATGTTCTATTCTATGTTCATGAACTCTCAATTATCCGGATTCTTAGAACGTTCTTGTTATGGCGAAACCCCCTAATGTATTTATTATTCAATCTCTTGAAATAACAAGCCTATACTAGTTAACAACTTCCTATATCTCTATAGTGAAGATTGAATTAACTAACATGCATTTAGGTTCAAAGGAATTCCTTGTTTACGAAGATCCTACATTCAATCGGGTCATCTTATCACAAAAAGCCACACAACGCAATCGATTCTATCTCTAGTCAATTGTTACGTTATGATGTTTGATTTTTCGATCTCCCTTTATCTATCTCCTCTCGGTCTCAAGACAAAGCATTTTATCAAACACATGGTAATCAAGCATATGCAAGCATTAAGTACAAAATCAAACATGTAACAAGAATGTAATAAATCCGGAAATTAATGATTCATTAAATACAAAACATCACAAAGTATTCACATAACCCAATCACAAAAATACTTAACTCATACTTACAACAACAAGTGATTCAACAACTCAACAAGACATAATTGAAATACTAATCAAGGGAAAGAGTTGAATTACTCCCTATTATAAAGTTTGAATCCAAGCTTTGATGATGAAAATGATGATGATGATGACTCTTCAAGCTTCCTTAGGACTTCCCATGGCTTCCCCTTGGTGTTTTAGAGCATATCCAGCCTTTTGGTAAGTGAAGAATGTGTTATAAAGACCAAAAACGGCGGATATAAAAAATAGGGCTCGGGAAAGTGGACCACGGTCTTGGACCGCGGTCTAATTTGGCACTGCATTTTCGGACCGCGGTCCTGGACCGCGGTCTTCTAACGTGAAATTCGCAGCTTTAGTATTTTGATCATAAATATCTCTACAAATGTCGGATTGAGGTGATTCAAGTTGATACGCGAAGCTAAGACAAAGATCTACAATATTGGAGAAGAAACATTAGTCTGATTCGGGCTGTAAGTTGACGAAAATCTCGTGTCTATATGAGCATTGTGTAAAATCTTTCATCAACTATCTTCGTTTGTTTCTTCTGCAATTTCAAGCTCAATTTGGATCTCCTTTCTCGTCTTTCATGCGTAAATCAACTTGTATCCTAGAAAACAAAATCTATACCAATCAAAGCATTATGAGGGATAAAAAGTGATCAGAGTAACGATCAAATCATATCACAATGGGGCATAAAATACTGTAAAATATGGACTTATCAACTACCCCCCAACTAGGCTATGATCGTCTCGATCACTAAATGGTGAACAAGTACTCATAAGTTCAGATTTTACAACTTGGTTTGGGATCTTGAAAGATTCATGTGTCAATAATCAAGCACGTAAAAGAATTAGACCCTCGAAAATGATTATGACAAGTTACACTTTACCTAGAACACTCAACAATTTGAAAGCCCCCAAACATCTTCGAATCCATCTCGAAATCATGAACTCCAAATCCATTTTTATGTCAAGAGCACACTTTAAACAAGATTATGCAAACTCATTAGATAATAAAAACATTAAAACACTTCAAAACTTTGCTAACCTATCGGTGTGCATGAAATGTGAAAGTCAAGATCAAAAGGTCTTTTTGGCTTGTAACGTAAGGCTAGGTAATGGCTTGGACGGGAATATATGGATAAAGTGACTAAACTCAAGAAAGCATACAACTCAATATCATCGAGCTAAACACTCACTTATCAACCGAATAAATCTCCACATCTCGCCACTTATAGCTTTTTGATTTCTTTTCCCCTTGAACTCATAACCTCAAAACTTGTTTCTTTTGATGCTAAGGGTGAAAAAATGATTCCCAAACCAAATAAATCACATTGAAGCTCAGTTTGTAGCCAAGTCAAGAGAGAGCTCACATAATATATTTTTCGGTAACTTCCAATCTCTCGACTCTTTAGCCAACTTACAACATTTCTTTTTCCTCTCTTTTCACATAAAATCCAAACCTCCAATATTTTATCATAAGCAAGAACAACACCACCTTCTAAACCACTAATCAATAAGCTTCGATACCCAAAACAAAGTGTATACCCAAATAAATATCAAATGATATGAAGTTCTATGCTCTCTCAATTAGGAAATATACTTTGTTTTACTTTTAGGCTAAAGGGTGGTTGGTGTGGCTTACGAAAGAAAGACGAATGGTGGTTTTTAGTGTGCTTAGCACACTCCATTCTTATCAATATGGCTCAAAACAAGGTCTAGAGATTATGCAATATAGTGAAGGCTAAATGTAAGGCTAGAGACAATGAAAGATGGCCTAAATCATTTCATGACTTCGCACAATCAATACACACTTCAAAGTCGACAAAAGTGAAAGTTCAATGCTTTAAATCCTCAACAATTCACATAAGCATGGCTAAAAAAGCTTTCACATATAAAATACGACAAATGATTTCATCTTAGATGAAGTAGAGACACTCAAACGAATCATGCTCCAAGCAAAAGTATGACAAATCATGAAAATGAAATCATTGATTATCACAGTTTTCTAATCCCAAATCAAGCATGAAACTTAACAAATGAGTACAAGTTACACCAAATCACCACATCACAAAAAAATTAGGACGTCTATCCCACCCCCCAACTAATCTAGCACATTGTCCCCAATGAGCGAACATACAAATGTAAAGTAAAGGAAGGAAAGACGTCCCTGATGTTTGAATCTAAGTGATGTCCAAAACGCGAAAGAGCAACAAGGCGAAGAGTCTGAAAATAACGCCTAGCCAACTGTAAAGTTAGAAAAACAAGAAGAGACACAAAGCATCATCAAAACAACTAAGAACACTTAAAATGAAACAAACAAAACAAAACAAAAAAAATAACGAGAATGAAAGAAAGCATGTAAAACGTGGGTTGCCTCCCACGAAGCGCTTGTTTTAAGTCATTAGCTCGACTCCCTTGCACTGCTCATGGTGGATCATAAGGAGTAATGCCAACTTTGTATAGATGCGCCTTTTTGTGCTTTTTCCAATTGCGTAAAGGCTTCTCATTTCCCATCACATTCACAAATCCTAAAAAACTAAGATATGAGCTCAGATTCACTTTTATAAAAATGTAATAAAATTGTAAATAACTAAAAGTGAATTTTAAAGATGGGGAGTTTTCCATTGATGGTTTTAATAAGTATGTGGTCAGGCCTAACTCCCTGGGCCTTGATTCGGACAACTTTAGTGGTGATATATCCCAGTGACTTGTATATCTTCGAATCTCCTCATTCTCAACCGTAGTATCACTTGGGTTCTTAGTGTATGCCTCGAACGGGCCACTAAAGTTGTAAACTTTGTCGTCAACCTCCACCACTCTAGCTCTCTGGTTATTGATGCACATTCTTAAGAAATCAAGAGATATGATGGTAGGTGGCATTGGATTCTTGAATATTTCTAATGCTTTTTCTTGGTCAATTGATGGAGTGGATTTTGGGATCTCTATGCTGAATTGAAGGTGCTCCAGTGATGTTGTATCTACTTCACCACACATAGATTCTGAAGGTAGTTCTGGTGTAGCAATGGGTTGTAGACAATGTGGTGTCGAATCAACAACTTGTTCAACTTCTGTATCAGATACCTCATCATTCTCCTTTGTGCCACTCTGAGAAGTGTCTGATGATCTCTCTGCCAATAAGTTGGAAAGTTGGTTGAGTTGTGTTTGCAATTCCATTATAGATGTTTCGAGATTTTGAGACCGCTCATCGTTCGACTTCATCCATTGGATCATCAACTCCTCAAAACTTAGGTTCCTATCACATTGTTGGTGATAATCCCCATGGTTCTGAAAGTTAGCCGATTCAAATTCTTCCTGCATTAGAAAGGGGGACCTATCTTGTTGCAGGTATGCTTGTGAATCTCTCATAGCATAATAACTCAATGGAAAGTCTTCGTGACTTCTCCATCCGTGTTGACAATAATCGCTATGATGAACGTCTCCACACCACGAACAAAAATCTTGCACTTGACTCCCGTATTCGGCACCTTCATCCCATCCTTGTTTTGACCAATAAAGTTCATAATTGCTCATCTATTCTAGAATAATAATAAAATAAAATAAAACATAACAAAACAGCAACTTAGAAGACAAAAACATCAACTTAAAACACAAAAACAGCAACTAAAACCACAAAAACAGCAACTTAAAACACAAAAATAGCAACTTTTAACATAAAAACAGCAACTCAAGACGTAAAAACAGTAAACCAAAATGCAAAAACAGCAAACCAAAATGCAAAAACAGCAACTTAGTCTTAGAATAGATAAGTGAATTACAATATTAAATAACGCAATTGTCCCCGGCAACGGCGCCAAAAACTTGACACGCGAAATCCTAGCAAGTATACTAGGTCGTGCAAAGTAATAAAGTGGACTATTTAGCCCGGGGTGTATCGTCTCCACAGGGACAATTGGATTCAATGCTCGTAATTGCTATATTATCTAACTCTAAGCTAAATCAAATTATAAGATGATGGTTGATTAGACTATGAAAATAATCAAAGACAACTATGTGATAAACAAGATAATAAATCGAATGGAAAGAGGTGATTGGGTTATGATCCTACTATGTTCTATTCTATGTTCATGAACTCTCAATTATCCGGATTCTTAGAACGTTCTTGTTATGGCGAAACCCCCTAATGTATTTATTATTCAATCTCTTGAAATAACAAGCCTATACTAGTTAACAACTTCCTATATCTCTATACTGAAGATTGAATTAACTAACATGCATTTAGGTTCAAAGGAATTCCTTGTTTACGAAGATCCTACATTCAATCGGGTCATCTTATCACAAAAAGCCACACAACGCAATCGATTCTATCTCTAGTCAATTGTTACGTTATGATGTTTGATTTTTCGATCTCCCTTTATCTATCTCCTCTCGGTCTCAAGACAAAGCATTTTATCAAACACATGGTGATCAAGCATATGCAAGCATTAAGTACAAAATCAAACATGTAACAAGAATGTAATAAATCCGGAAATTAATTATTCATTAAACACAAAACATCACAAAGTATTCACATAACCCAATCACAAAAATACTTAACTCATACTTACAACAACAAGTGATTCAACAACTCTACAAGACATAATTGAAATACTAATCAAGAGAAAGAGTTGAATTACTCCCTATTATAAAGTTTGAATCCAAGCTTTGATGATGAAAATGATGATGATGATGACTCTTCAAGCTTCCTTAGGACTTCCCATGGCTTCCCCTTGGTGTTTTAGAGCATATCCAGCCTTTTGGTAAGTGAAGAATGTGTTATAAAGACCAAAAACGGCGGATATAAAAAATAGGGCTCGGGAAAGTGGACCACGGTCTTGGACCGCGGTCTAATTTGGCACTGCATTTTCGGACCGCGGTCTTCTAACGTGAAATTCGCAGCTTTAGTATTTTGATCATAAATATCTCTACAAATGTCGGATTGAGGTGATTCAAGTTGATACGCGAAGCTAAGACAAAGCTCTACAATATTGGAGAAGAAACATTAGTCTGATTCGGGCTGTAAGTTGACGAAAATCTCGTGTCTATATGAGCATTGTGTAAAATCTTTCATCAACTATCTTCTTTTGTTTCTTCTTCAATTTCAAGCTCAATTTGGATCTCCTTTCTCGTCTTTCATGCGTAAATCAACTTGTATCCTAGAAAACAAAATCTATACCAATCAAAGCATTATGAGGGATAAAAAGTGATCAGAGTAACGATCAAATCATATCACAATGGGGCATAAAATACTGTAAAATATGGACTTATCAATTCTTCAAGAAACTCCATGGCCCTAATGCTAATAATTACATAGATGCATCCTATACAAAATTCTATGTAAAATAAATACAAACTGGGGGGCTCAAACTCTGGCCCAATACAACCCAGATAAAACAAAGAGGAATACATTCACCACAACATACATCAAAGCATGTAAATAAACTATTTAAGATTACGTTGGCATTTAAAAGATTAAAATCAAATTTCAATTCATTATTAGTTAAATCCAATTTAATTAGAATAAAATAAATTCAATTTTAATTTAGATGGTAGGATTAAATCCGATTTAATCAAATTAAAATTAAGTCCAACTTAATCTTAATTGGAAATTTAATCTAATTTAATCAAAGCAAAATTAAATCTAATTAAATTTATTGCATTGTTAAATCTAATTTAATTTATTACAAAAATTAAATCTAATTTAATTTTGATGGAATAATTAAATCTAATTTAATTATTATTATTAAATCCAATTTAATTTGAAAACAAAGATTCAATTTAAAAGTGGGTATTAATTAATCCAAATGGACTATGCCAAATGTATTGGGTCAAACCCAATAAGCATGTATATATATATATATATATATATTAAACTCATTGGGCAAGGCCCAACTTTTAGCTCTAGGCTAAGCCCAGCCTCCATTTAATTACACGCTGGGCCAGCCCGGCACTATTCATATGTGCTGGGTCAAGCCCAGCACTATAAATCCTTCGTTGTGTCGAGCTAACATAAATAATCTATATATATATATATATATATATATTCAAACTCAGCCAAGCCCAGCCTATGGACTAATTTAATGTCAGGCCGAGCCCAACACAAAACCTAATTGTGTTGGGCCCAGCCCAACACAATCAAACTTCTGCCCATTAGGGCAGAAGGTACCAGCGCCGCCAAGTCAGCGCCCGGCGCCGATGATGGCGAATCGCCAATCGCCTTTGCGACGCCGGGCATCGCTACGACGTCCCGCCGTCAAACGACGCATGGCGGCGCTTCCAGCGTTGCCATCAGCATCGTTCAAATCCCACGGGGCTGTGCAATGAATGTGCACAACCCGCAGGTTTTTGCGGCAGGGCGGAGACCATCGCCGCCCCTTCAACGACGAATGGCGACGCCATCGGAGAAGACTATCAGCGCCATCCTTCATCACCACACAGCGCTGCTGCTGTTCGTACAGTGGAGTCGCTGGAATTCGGCTTCGTCGGCCAGGCGGCGCCGCAACCCTTTTAAATTTCTTCAATTTTTCAGTTTTTCAATCTGTTTCAAAAAAAATAATCCAAATTCAACTTCAGATTTGTTTAATCCAATTAACAAGATTCAAGATCATTAAAATTTCATATATTAATTCATTCATAAATTTCAGATTTAATTCAAAATTAAATCCACCAATATAATCATAAACGCATAAAATCATCAAAACCATTAAAGTCGGCTGTGATACCACTGTTACGAATCCTTAACCGGAACACAGCAGAAATTAAAACATGTCGGGTTCCTAAAGTTGAATCACTTTATGGTTATTGATGATTTTTCATCTTTCAATAACATTAATCACAAAAATTGAATTACCTTGCTTAAAGCGAGATTCGATTCTTGATTAACTATCTACAACAGCAATCCCCAAGACTCCTGTCTCAAGAACGTCACGCGAAGTAAGCTTGAATTCTCCAAATTCCTCTCTCCTTCTGAAAGACGGCTAGGAAGAGAAGAGGATGAGGGGTTTTCTGTTCTGTACGTGTTAGGCAGATAACTGGATTCTGCTATTTACCTAGGAGTTTGAGGATTAAATAAACCCTTAAATCCTAAGGCCCATAGTGGGCGCCTCATAAGGCCCTAGTGGACGACCCAGATGGGCTAAGTTGGCCCAGTCAACGTAGTCCATCTTTTAATTAATTAATCTAGTTTAAATCCAATTAAACACATAATTAATTAATTAATCAATTCTTTTAAATTTAAATAATTAATTAATCTAATTAATTTAATACTTGAATTATTGATTTAATTAATTATCATTTAATCTGATTAAACAATTAATTAAATCAATTCGTCCTTTTATTTAATTTGTCCATCCAATGACAAATTACCAAAATGCCTTTACGATGAATACATAAATATATCCCGCTTACTTCTTATAGCGTGACTCTCTAGGTTCATCTCGACTGGAAAAGGGAGGATATCAAGGGATGTGGGTGTCACCCAGCCAGTCCCGTGGACCCATATCGTAGCCCAATCGAGTACAAAAATGATTGTGTTATTACGAACCTCTAGATTATAAATACCATATGAGTATAAGCCCTTCACTGACATATCCCGATTGAGTGAGAGTCATGGAATATGTCAAACTCACAAGACTCGATGCTGTGCAATAGATCATAGTAAGATGAAATTACCAAACTACCCTCCGTGTTCCACACGAGTTAGTTTATTTGCTTTGGCCAAAGACTTGTCATTTCATTTACCTATGATCGCACAGGATACATTCTCGTTTACTATTGAGACAGTGAATCCCATCTTGACAATCACCTCACAACTGCTACTTGTCTCATTGAGACCGCACTTCGAGGTCGACCCCACCAAGGGATGAATCAGGTCTAACTACTCTAGTAACAAATCCAATGCTACAAGCACATTGATCGTGATCCCTCAGGTCTAAGACTCATGCATACTATTATAATCAGTAATCCGATCATTGACACTCACTGAGTAAATACCCATGTGGTCGGATTACTACGAGTGGCGTTCGAATATATCAATTCCATTGATATATCTATTACTCAAGCTCTCACTATCTAATAGTGTTCGACTGACACTCCTTGTCAGAGCATGTGTCATACAAGTCAAATCTTAATGCCCAATTAAGATTCCTGGACTTGCGAACCCCTTTAAGTGATCAAGTACTAGACTCTTCCAGTGCTATATCCTTATTCCATAAGGAGTGGAAAGTCCTCCTTGATACACATGGACTGTTTGTTCAATACTTGTTAATGCCATACAGATTTATATGAAGAAAAAGATAATTACCTTTCTATAAATGGAATAAAATTGTTTGTACAACATAATGAATTGCTTTATACAATCTATTTCCTCGTCGGCGTCGAGGGCACACACCTAACAACACATTCATCTCCTAAATAAATGTCGCAAGAATTGTTTACAAAGGAAAATAAATATCCTTTCCTGACCAAAACATGAATCGAAACAATATTCTTTAGCTCATTGGGCAAAACAAGGCAATTGTCTAACATTAATAAATGTCCAGAAAATAATCTAATGGAAGTGGTGCCAATGTGTGTGGCTGCTACACTATGTCGGCTGCCAACATTGATCATCACTTCTCCATGCTCCAGCTTCTTACTTCTTTTCAGCTTCTGATACGAAACACACACATGAGCACTAGCCCTAAAGTCTAGAATCCAGGAAGATGAAAATATAGTAACAAAACAATTTGTTTCCAAAACATTAAGTTCTATACCTGAAGTAATGTTAGCTTTCAGTTTGGGACAGTCACGTTTTCAATGTCCCATCTTACGGAAATGGAGACACGTGTCTGACATCTTTGGACTCTTGGTCTTAAACTTTTGAGTTTTTGTAACTCAGGGTTCTCTGAGTTTGCTAGCCAGTTCCATATTATTCGAAATAACAGAAAGCTTGAATGCACCCCATTTTTCTTTCATTCGTTGTTGTGCAATCATCAGCTTGCTCATAAGTGTGGAGAGTGATCCTTCAATGTCTTCCATGTCAAAATTGATGACGAAATCTGAGAAGGATCTAGGGAGTGACTGGAGAATGCGGTCCACCTGGAGGTGAAAATCCATTTAGAATCCCAAAGATCGAAGCCTTTCTATCATGGAGATCATCTTCAAAATATGATCCTAAATATCCTTATACTCCTTCATCTTTGTGTTGAATAGCTCTTTAAACACATAGTATCTGACGAACTTTCTGTGTTCCCCGAACAGCTCCTCCAAGTGTAGCATGATTGATTTAGGACTATCCATATTTTCATGCGTACGCTACAACTCGCTACACATGGAGCTCAACATGTAATCCCTAACCTTACGAGCATCAGAGACCCATTCTGAGTAAGCTAGTTTAACTGAATCATCCTCGTTAACCCCAGGCGTCGGTGGACGATCTAGTTCAAGCATATACTCTAGATTTTCATCATTGAGGACCGTCCTCAATCCTCTGCTCTAATCAGAAAAGTTCTATCTGTTCAAAACGTTCTTTTCAAGCAAAACTTTTAGTGGGTTAACCATATTGAGAGAGATATATCGACTGTAGAAAATAAACCAAGATTTCATTAGATAATTATGTTGTACTCAAGTAAAATTAGGACTTTAATTTTAACCTGGCTCCTTGTACATTTTTTGAACCATTGCACTCCCACTGCAATGAACGAAAATTTTGTTGGACAAATTTTGAAGTGAGTGATTGAGTTCTTCAAAATTTTCAATGAGTTGCAATCTGTAACGATGTATGGCTCATTAAAATGTTCAAAGTGGCGTGCCACGCCAATCAGTCCAACTAATGGTTCAATCCCCTTTTCACTCATGGATCACTTAACCTCAGTCTGTAACATAATATTGGTGGTGATCCATCTAAGTACTTTCTCATCAACTCCTATCGATCTAACAGTTGAATCTTATCTTGCAACCTGTAGCGGTATATGGGATAAGATTTGTTTCGACCGATGGCATCAAATGCACTTAGAGATCTTCGAATTATGAGTTTATTCATAACCCCCATTAGTCAGGATGATGCCATGTACAACTCATAACTCTATCTCTCTAAGGTTGATGGAGAGTCGGAATATCCAATACCCCTTACTCACTTAGTATGATTGTTTTGTGAGAATTTTTTAATTAATTAAGGTCTCACTTTGCACATTAATCCAATTTGCGCATATGTGGTATTATATTAAGCCATGCATCAATAGAAAACCTAGTTCTTCTATCAACATGCTATCCATGGACTTTCTAGATTGATTTAAGCCAATAGAACAATCAAAGTGATAGGGACCTATATCAAATCTAATCTTGATATGCTCCGGGCTCCAAACTACAAAAAGGTCCTACCTTTACTAGTTATCTAACATTACAGCGCCCTATACATTATACTACCAAAATCAAAAGTACAAACTGTGGGGCATTATTCGGCCCAAAACAAACCAGATAATACAAAACGGTAAAACCCTAAGTCCATGGATGCATCCACCACAACATACATCAAAATATATAATTAAACTATTCAAGATCATGTTGGCTTTTACTTTTAAAATCGGAAAGAAATTCATGCTTAATTAAATCTAATTTAATTATGAAAAAGAGAATTTAATTTCAATTTAAAAGAATAAATCCAATTTATTATTTAAGGAATAAGTCCAACTTTTTCTTAATTAATTTTGAAAAAGTAAATCTTGCCCAAAATAAATTCTATTTATTTTAATCGTCACTTATCATAAATAAAATCTCAAATTTTAATTTATGATATAATTAAATCCAATTTAATTGTTAAAGTCAAATCTAATTTAACCTAATTAAAGTTAATTTAATTTTAACAAAATCACTTTATTAGGAAAAAGGGGGTTTGACAAATTTCGGGTCAAATTTGTTTATTGGGTCAAACCCAATAATTATTAATAACTATACATATATATAATAAATAATTGTCAGGCCCGACACCAGCGCCTGAGTGCGCTAAGCAAGTTGCTGCCCCTGATCATCGTATCTAGGCGCCGCCACCCCTTCCCTTTTTCCTTTTTTTTGTTAATGTCCAGCATCGGCGCTGCTACACGTTCCATCGCGCAGCGCCGCCGCCGTTGTTCCGCATCGCCGACAGTGGCGCCATTAGCGTCGCAATGACGTAATCAGGGTGACGAAAAGGGGTGATAAATTTTTCAAAAAATTCAGTTTTAATATCCAATACAAAACCAATAAAATCCAATTTTAAAAAATCTAATTTTTACAAACATAATCTCAAACGCGAAAAATCATTAATCGCGTTCAAGTCGGCTCTGATACCGCTGTTGAGAATCCATCGGGTGAAAACCCCGCGGAATAAATTTTTGATTCCCAAACATGGATCACTTTAACGGGATTAATGAATTTTAAACAGTGTTCTAAAAACTTAAATGAAATAGATCCTAATCAATTTCGTAGTATTCCTTCGCGTAACAGCAACTTCCTGAGCTCCTGTCTCTAAAGATGTGTGTGAAATGAAACTTCAAATGTTCTTCCATAGCTTCCTCGTTGATGGTGGTGGATGGCTAGGGCAAGCTTTTGGAGGAGGGAGGATTCTTTTTCTTTTGTGTTATGCAACTAGGTTAAGACATTGTGACTTGTTAGTGTTGGAGTTATCTTATAAGTCCTTTACTTAACAAACAAGTCAAGGAGTCTTCCTTGACTCCCATGTTGATAGGAGTCGTTTTTACGTGTTTTTAAGCCCCTTTCCGTTTATGTTTTAGGTTCTTTTATCGCTTGATTTTGTCACTTGTGCGTTTAATTCGTGCATTAAGTGATTTCAGGCCTTAAGTGGATACAATCGAATAAAGGGTGGGAAAAGGACGTTTAAAACAAGTTTAGGCCAAGATGTTTCACACCTCTACGACCAAACAAGCAAGAAACAAGCTGGAGTTAGCCAAAATCATATTTTAGTACCATTTCCGCACACCTGGGCGCCAAATCAGAAACAACCTCCACATTGGAACGTCATTTTTATATATTTAGAGACAGAATTGGATGAATTGGCCTTCTACAAAGTTGTAGATGTATGTCTTATCGTCACATGGGGACTTGAAGCATCAAATTCGGAGGTCTGTGGAGAATTTTATGAAAAAAACACTATCTCTGCGCTGGAAAATACGAAAGTGGCAGCTCCCATTCTTAGTAGGTGGAAAACAACAGAATGGTAGTTCACATTCTTGGTAGATGGAAAGGAAGAGAATGGTAGCTCACATTCTTGGTAGGAGGAAAGTAAGAGAATGGTAGGTGGAAAACAAGAGAATGGTAGTTCACATTCTTGGTAGATGGAAAGCAAGAGAATGGTAGGTGGAAAGAAAAGAGAATGGAATGACATGTTCTTGGTAGGTGGATTTTTTGGCTATAAAAGGAGGATTGGATGCCATCCTACAAATAGACTTGAAAACACATTCCCCATTGGGGGAGCCTAAACACATCCTATCATCATCCTTAGATTAGTTATGAAGATTATCAAGAACCTTTGAAGGTGAAGAAATCAAGAAGCATGGAAGAGATGAAGATCGAAGTTCAACCATCAAAAATACGAGGGAGTTTCTTAGATTTAGATTTGTTTTTGTCTATGAATATGAATCTTAATTTAAGTTCCTATCTTTTATCTTTTATGATGAAATAGATTCTTCGAACTAAGGCCATGTTGAGGCTAAATTATGATAATTGAGTTATAAATTGTGTTTTTCATATTAATTCTATTGTTGCTTTGTGTCTTGATCTTGTTTGAATGCATCATATGCTTAGCTACCATATGCATGATTTATTGCTTAAATTATTCGTTCGAGAGAAGGTAATTTAAGGTGCAAAGAGGATCATCACATAATCCGTAAAAAATAGGGAATTGCCCCTAGAGATAGGTAGAGATTCCCGGGTGCAGTTAGCCGGATTAATCCGCGGAAATTCTAGAACTTGAATGCATGATTGTTGGTTAGATTCTCGGATAGACATATTTAGAGAACCATCAATTAATCATAAGATTATTACAGCCGAGACATCGGGTAGTAATTATTTAAGGTTTTTTCCACCAAAGCAACATTCGTCTAATAATATGAGAACATGTTTATAGTGAAAATTGATTAATTTATGCCAACACATGTGTCTTAGTTGCTCTCTTCCATAGCTATCTTGATTTCGACATCTTGTTTCTTATATCTTACTTTCATAATATTTTAGTTAATTCTTGTTTTAGTTTAAGTTCTTCAATTGCTTTAAAATCATAAACTAAAATACAAGTTCTTGAGGTTCGACAACCCGGACTTTATTGTCCACTTTATTACTACACACGACCAGTCCACTTGCTGTTTAATACACGTAAAGATTTTTCGTGTCAAGTTTTTGGCGCCGTTGCCGGGAACTTGTTTAATTTTAGTTTTTGATTTTATTGCAAGTTGTAAGTATTTATTTTATTTTTATTAAAAAAAAAAATTATTATTATTTTTATTTTTTTCTTACACTCTTAGCTCGCAATGGCTAGAAATTTTCCAGATGTGACCCTTTCGGAGAATCAATTATGGCTGCAAAGCGTCATTCAATTCGCAAAGGATAGCAATTTTCCTGATATGACACTACCGGAGAATCAATTATGGCTGCAAAACGTCATTGAAGCGTGTTATGGACAAGGGTTCTTTCCACAACATTACCAAGAAAGAATTCCTACTCCGGAGGAACAACTTGATAACACCATTGGAGAGCTCCACTTTATGATGAAGGACGCACGACGGGAAATGAAGGAGATGAATCGTCAACTCAAGCAATTAACGAGCGACATATCTGAGAAAGTACCATGGGAATTGCTTGGTACCACTGAGATAGATCAAAAGGAGGAATTCAACACCGTGACGTTGAATGAAATGAAGTTGGAAAATTCGAAAGCAGATTCCTCCAACGATGAGCATTCGACTCCTATCCTTTCTGAGGGTGTTGACATTTCTTTACCGTCTCCCCTAACCGCAAGTAAATCGGTAATCGATACCGATGATGGTAAGTTGTCAATGAATATAGAAGATGATATGGTTAATATCGATAACTATGAGGTTTTTGAGCATCCACTTGACTTTGATTTGAATTTTCACGCTGATGCTTTTGATCCTTTTAGTGTTGAGCACTTTCAGGAAAAACGAACCAATCATCTTCTACATCCCTACATCGTGGATTTCATCTATGTGAAAGTGATGGGTGAAGAACGACGAGACATTGTCTCTAACTTGGAAGAGAGCCCACAATACCATCCTAAGCATATGCAAGAGAAGGTAATAGAGGTATTGAGGGACCATGAAAAAACTCGTGAGTGGATGATTGCTTGGTCTCAACCTAGGGTATTTATCACACACGATGGACCAATCCTCAATACCAATATCCAAAGATTGAATCGATACCCGAAAGTGGAGTGGAGAACAAACAAAGCATTCATACGTCATCCTCCTTGAGCCGGCCCGATAAAGTCAAGCTAGTGACTTTAAAACAAGCGCTTCTTGGGAGGCAACCCAAGTTTGTAAGTTTTTTTTTTTTTTTTTTGTTTGTTTGTTTAGTTTGTTTGTTTATGTTTATGTTCAAACATGCACTTTTGGCATGTATGTTTTCTTATGCTTGATGGTTTGAAAAGTTGAAGTGTTAGATATGATAGACATTTGGACCCCATGTTTAGAGATGCTTATTTTACTCGAGAGGAGAAGAAGCTTTGTAACGATGCATTGGAAGTTAAAGGATGTTTTTCAACATCCTTGGTTGTAAGTGTTCTTTTACCGTTGCGTATACTTGTTGTAACAACATTGAGGACAATGTTGGATTTGAGTTTGGGGGTAGAAGAGTGCTTATTTTGAACATTGAAAATGCAATGCTAATTTTTAGCTCGAGTTTGGGGGAAAGTTTGTATGATATCATGTTTAAATACTTCTTTGTTGAGAAAATCAAGTATAAATTGTTTTTTTTATCTTTCCAATTGATGCATTAAAATTGATTAACTTTAAAAAAAATGGCATGATTTCTTGAAATAATTTGAATTTAATGGAATATATATATCTTTGAAATTGCTCATGGAGACCCTAGACTATGATTGATTTCTTAGATGATTCACAATGCACATAAATCGAAGGTAAAGGAGTTGAGAGGGTAACCATCTTGAGACACTTAAGGAATTTTTCTCAGAAATATTAAGTTAGATTTCTCATACGGTTATAAGTTGAATAGTTAATTTTGTATGCTAAAAAATGAATTAAAAAGGTTGAATTTTGGTATGACCAAAATTGGTCAGGCTAATACGTACTGGAGGTGAAAAGTTTCATGCCTACATACTGTACTATTGTGCTAATTTGAGCTTTGCACAAGCCAAAAATGAGCGAATTGTTTAAAAGATCTAGTTTTATTTCGTGGCCTTTGACACTCAAGTGATTAAATCCTTAGGAGTGTCTTTACACTTAATGCCCCAAAACTATCTAGTTTGGAAGTCATTGATCTAAAGCTTGTTACATGGGTGCCATAGAAAGCCTAATGGAATAAAACATTGCACATGATCTAGCCTTAATGAAGTTAATTAATTGGAAAGTTTCATTTGAATTGAAAGTTTGAATGTTTGAGATAATGAAATTTAAATGGCTATGAAATTTTCTATGATTCTTATGCTTTGTGTTTGATCATAAAGTTGATAGATATGGGATTAATGTCCAAAATTTGGTAAGGATGCTTCTCGACTATAATACCTTAGATTTATTTTTACTACACCCTATGGAGTCTTTTCCAGTATTGGTGTCACATGAGCAAAAGTAGTTGATATGTATATATATTTGTGAGCTGTAAAAGGATGATTTTGTGCCATTTATTCTTGTTAATTATGTTGAGATGTATTCATTAGGTTGAGATTGAAAGTTTGTTAGATTTTGTGTGTATATCGTCTGCAAACCCTCACGAGACTATAACTCGTCCTTTGAGGTAACTCAAACGTTTAAAGGCTTATTGCACATGCTAAGTGCAATCGTTTACTCCACGAAAGTGAGTGAGTTAGTTGTTTTTGTTTTCTCCTTTTGGTTGATGATATTTCTCGTACCCTAGACCTTTTATTGCTCGAGGTCGAGCAATTGATAAGTTTGGGGGAGTTGATAGGAGTCGTTTTTACGTGTTTTTAAGCCCCTTTCCGTTTATGTTTTAGGTTCATTTATCGCTTGATTTTGTCACTTGTGCGTTTAATTCGTGCATTAAGTGATTTCAGGCCTTAAGTGGATACAATCGAATAAAGGGTGAAAAAAGGACGTATAAAACAAGTTTAGGCCAAGATGTTTCACACCTCTACGACCAAACAAGCAAGAAACAAGCTGGAGTTAGCCAAAATCATATTTTAGTACCATTTCCGCACACCTGGGCGCCAAATCAGAAACAACTTCCACATGGGAACATCATTTTGATATATTTAGAGACAGAATTGGATTAAGTGGCCTTCTACAAAGTTGTAGATGTATGTCTTATGGTCACATGGGGAGTTGAAGCATCAAATTCAGAGGTCTGTGGAGAATTTTATGAATAAAACACTATCTCTGCGCTGGAAAACACGAAAGTGGCAGCTCCCATTCTTAGTAGGTGGAAAATAAGAGAATGGTAGTTCACATTCTTGGTAGATGGAAAGGAAGAGAATGGTAGCTCACATTCTTGGTAGGAGGAAAGTAAGAGAATGGTAGGTGGAAAACAAGAGAATGGTAGTTCACATTCTTGGTAGATGGAAAGCAAGAGAATGGTAGGTGGAAAGAAAAGAGAATGGAAGGACATGTTCTTGGTAGGTGGATTTTTTGGCTATAAAAGGAGGATTGGATGCCATCCTACAAACAGACTTGAAAACACATTCCCCATTGGGGGAGCCTAAACACATCCTATCATCATCCTTAGATTAGTTATGAAGATTATCAAGAACCTTTGAAGGTGAAGAAATCAAGAAGCATGGAAGAGATGAAGATCGAAGTTCAACCATCAAAAATACGAGGGAGTTTCTTAGATTTAGATTTGTTTTTGTCTATGAATATGAATCTTAATTTAAGTTCCTATCTTTTATCTTTTATGATGAAATAGATTCTTCGAACTAAGGCCATATTGAGGCTAAATTATGATAATTGAGTTATAAATTGTGTTTTTCATATTAATTCTATTGTTGCTTTGTGTCTTGATCTTGTTTGAATGCATCATATGCTTAGCTACCATATGCATGATTTATTGCTTAAATTATTCGTTCGAGAGAAGGTAATTTAAGGTGCAAAGAGGATCATCACATAATCCGTAAAAAATAGGGAATTGCCCCTAGAGATAGGTAGAGATTCCCGGGTGCAGTTAGCCGGATTAATCCGCGGAAATTCTAGAACTTGAATGCATGATTGTTGGTTAGATTCTCGGATAGACATATTTAGAGAACCATCAATTAATCATAGGATTATTACAGCCGAGACATCGTGTAATAATAATATTTTAGTTAATTCTTGTTTTAGTTTAAGTTCTTCAATTGCTTTAAAATCATAAACTAAAATACAAGTCCTTGAGGTTCGACAACCCGGACTTTATTATCCACTTTATTACTACACACGACCAGTCCACTTGCTGTTTAATACACGTAAGGATTTTTCGTGTCACATGTCGCAGCCCCTAGGCTTATTATGGACGTGGGTGGGCTTTTGTTGGCCCATTCAACTTAGCCCACGTATTTAACATGTATTTAATTTAAATCCTATTTAAATTCCAATACATATTTAATGATTAATTAATTTTTAATTAATTAATTCTCCAATTAAAAAGTTTAATTTAATCTTATTCAATTAAATATTTAATTCATTGATTTAACAAATAAATCAATGCGTCCATTTAATTACATCTTTCTAAAAGATTAACACAAAAGAAATCCCGTTCATTTCTTATAGCGCGACTCTTTAAGTTCGTCTCAATTGGCAATGGAAGGAAATAGCAAAGGATATGAGTGTCACCTAGCTAGTCCCGTGGACTCACATCGTAACCCAATTGAGTACGAAATGAACGAATCATTTACGAACCTTTGGACCATAAATACCATATGAGTATAAGCCCTTCACTTACTTATCCCAATCAAGTAAGAGTCATGGTTTATTTCAAACTCACTAAACTTGATACTGTGCGTGTAATCATATCATGATGAAATTACCAAACTACCCTCCATGTCCCCCATGGGTTAGTTTCATTGCTTTGGCCAAAGACTTATAATTTCATATGCATATGATTGCACAGGATAGTTTCTCGTTTACTATTGAGACAGTGAATCCCATCTTGGCGATCACTGAACAACTGCTATTTGACTCATTGGGATCGCACTTCGAGGTTGGCCCCACCAAAGGGTGAATTGGGCCTAACAACTCTAGTAACAGATTCAACAGCACAGACACATAGATCATGAACCCTCTGGTCTAAGGTCCACGCATACTATTATGGTCAGCAATCTAATCATTGACAGACACCAAGTAAATACTCATGTGATCGGATTACTACGAGCCATGTTTGAATATATCTATTCCATTGATATATCTATGACACGTGTCTCACTATCCCATAGTGTTTGACTGACACTCTTTGTCAGAGAACGTGCCATACCAGTCGAATCTTAATGCCCAATTAAGATTCCTTGACTTGCGAACCCCTTTTGAGTGATCAGGAATAAGACTCTCCCCGTGCCACATCTTTATTCCAAAAAGAGCGAAGAGTCAACCTCGATACACAAGGACTGTTTGTTCAATACTTATTTGATGCCACAAAGTTTACATGAACAGAACAATAATTGCCTTTATTAATTATCAGTTTGTACAACATCATTGAATACCCTATACAATCTATTTGTCCTCATTGGCGTCTAGGGAATATACCTAACAATTTCCCACTTGCACTCAATGCCAATTGCTATGTTTCTTAAACCCATTTTCTCAAGATGTTTTTCTAGCACCTCCTGCGCCAAAGGCTTAGTGAGTGGGTCAGCCATGTTTTCCGCTGAGGTTATTTTCTGCACGGCAATGTCGCCTCTTTCAACAATTTTTCGAATTATGTGATATCTCTTCTCTATGTGTTTGAATTTGTTGTGAGACTTTGGTTCCCTAGCTTGTGCAATGGCTTCATTGTTGTCACACCATAGTGGCAAAGGAATTTCCACACTAGGAACAACTTGAAGTTCAGCCATGAACTTCTTAATCCAAACAACTTCTTTAGCTGCCTCTGAGGCTGCGACATATTCAGCTTCAGTGGTCGAATCAGCAGTTATGCTTTGCTTGGAACTTTTCTAAGACACTCTAATGTAATTCAGATTAGGCTTCCTTTCACGTCATATCTCATATGGTGTCTTAGGAACTGACTTGGAGGGACATTTGTTTAAGATGTGTACTGATGTAAGCAACGCGTGCCCCCACAGTGAAATGGGTAAGTCAGTGTAGTTGAGAATGGAATGAACCATGTCTAACAATGTTCTATACCTTCGCTTTGCTTCCCCATTTAGCTATTCATTGGCTGGAGGAGTGAGTTTTAACACTATACCATGTTCTCTGAAGAACTGATCAAAGTCGGCACTCATATACTCACCACCATGATCTGATCGCAGTGTCTTGATACGATGTCTAGTTTGGTTTTCCACTAAAGCCTTGAATTTGATGAAGCTTTCAAGGGATTCGGACTTGTACTTCATCAAGTACACATAACCAAACCTAGAATGATCGTAGGTAAAGGTTGTGAAATAGTGGAAACCCCGCATGCCATTTTTTCAAATGGCCCACAGACGTGGGTATGGATCAAACTTAAGAGTTCAGTGACCCTTTCAAAATGTCATGTGAAGAGAGACTTGGTCATCTTACCTATAAGACAAGATTCACAAGTCAAATAGGGATCCAATTCCAATGGGCCTATTATCCCATTTTTCTCCAATTCGTGCAATCTTTGCTTTCCAGCATGACCAAATCTTAGGTGCCAAATTACTCTAGGGTTTGAGTTTTCCATACCACAATTTTTAGTGATAGTGTTTACAGTGCATTTATTTTAGACGTTTAGATAATATAATCCATTTATTAAAGACGCATTGCCAACACATTTATTTCTAAAATATATATCCCATGAACCATCCATAAACGAAAAAGAATATCCTTTCCTAAAAAATACAGGAATTGAAACAATATTCTTTAGCCCATTAGGTAAAATGAGAAAATCGTTTAACAATAAAACATGTTCAGAAGGTAAATAAATGCTAATAGATCCAATGTGGGTAGCCGCAACATTATGTCCGCTTTCGACATTAATCATTGCCTCCTTTTTTCTGAGCCTCCTATTTGTTTCCAGGTCCTGATTCATAACACAAATGTGATCACTAGCTCCAGAGTCTAAAATCCAGGAAGATGAAAAGACGGTAAAGGAACAATTAGTTCCAAAACATTAAGTTCTATACCTGAGGCAACCGTCGTTTTTTAGTTGACAACAGTCACGCTTCCAATGGCTGGTCTCAGTGTTGGGTTGGTTCTATTCCTCGGGTGGCTCGTGGCAGTGGAATTTAAAAATTAAACGTACAACCACCCGAAACAGGAATAATGGTGTGTTCGATTATGCTATAGAGAAAGTTGCGAGAATTTTACTTCTTGATTAAATTCTCGCAGCAACAATCTTGGATCTTTTCAACCCTGTGGCGTAATTCCACATAATTTCTTAGAGGAAATCGTCCGTCGATTGTATCCCCGGTTTTAGTGCTCCAAACGTCGCACCTCTAAGATGTATCCACATCTCGTTCAAGTCACCACCTACTTCGTTATTGGTGCTAGCTAATGAAATAGATCTAAGTCTAAAACCTAGGCTTGATTATGTGAAATAATGGAATATGTGAATCGTTAAGTTCAACACATGAACAAAACGATGTCTTGTTGGAGCAAGGGAAGGGGGCGATTTTGGCTTAAGGATGACAAAGAAAATTCTCTCCCAATTTTCCAGCTGGGGTTTCGAATTTTGCACTTTTCAAAAGCTTAGGGTTTTAGTCTTGCACTCACATATATATAGAATAGGAACCCTAGAGTCCTTATTTAACTGCAAGACTTAGAGAAGAAGCAAAACCCTTTCCTTTTTCACCTAGATTTCGAATCCAGCTGCTAAGGGCCCCAAAAATCGGCCATCATCCTTATTTGGAGTCCAAGAATTAATTCTTGACTCCATATTTAATTATGGGCTAAACCCATCAATTAAATATTCGCATATAATTAAAACCCGTTTAATTATATTTACTTATTCCAATTGACTTATTTATTTAACTTGGACCAAGCCTAACTAAATAAAATACTTGGTCTCCACTAGGTCCATTAATTTAATTAATTCTACAAGATTAATTAAAATAGTCGAATTAATTGAATCGCCACAATTAATTCATATTCCATATTAAGAAAGGACTAAACTTTCCTAATTTCCTCAAATTGATTAATCACATCATATAAGCAGTGACTCTCACGAGTTAAGTGTAAGACCCCTTAGACTCGTCTACTATCTAGTAGTAAGTACACTTTCCGAAAGTGCTAGTGTACTTTCCTAAAATAAAAAGCACTAGATTAAATCATTCCTTTGATTTAATCAAGCCTCGTATTAATCACCATATTAATTCTTGGCACTTACAAATCGTGGTTACTGTCTAGCAACGGGCCACGAAGACCTAGACAAAGATAAAGATATGCCTTTCGTGATCCTGATCCTTGTATAAGTAAGATCCCTCCATCTAATCTCCCGATTGAATCTAGATCAGTGGCTAAGGTCGAAGCTCTATCAATTAAACAACTATGTTTCCCAAATACGGTGAGATCGACTTTCGACTATCTAAACGAGGAAACCCTACGCCTCTTTAGATATCATATTTTGGCCGAAGATTCCTAAAGTCGATTCACTATGTAAACATAAGAGATTCACTGACAAGACTAATGACAGAGATAGATCCCATCTTGATTCTCACGTGCCTTCATACACAATCAACCCATGTCTGATTTTGCCCATTTGTGATCATCTAATTAATCATGTAACAAATCAAGACATGTTCGATTGTGTATAAGTCATCCAACGGAACCTCAGGTTCTAAGGATTACTCTTATACTACAAGACCACTGGAAGTTCCAGATTCGACTGGGATTCCATTTAATGGAACTTCCATGGGGTTGTTCAATCAACTTATTCCCACAATAGGAACCCTCATATATGCATAGGCTTTCACCGTGCCAATATCTATGAAACGAGATACACTCTATCAAGAGTATGCATCATATAAGCAAGTCTTTTGGGTCTCATCGATATCCCTTCATCTCGACGAGCCCATTCACAACTTGGAACATATGTTTAAGGATCACAGCCTTGGAGACATATTCCATCATTTCCATTCCCGATGCGAAATGATGTCCCATAGCTATGTGTGATGCTTCGGGACTTTATTCTAAGTTAAGACCAAGCTATATACACGAATAAAGAATGCCAAAAGATTAACTTTATTTATATGAAAAATATCATTTAGCTAGAGTTATTATTACATGGAATGACGCCCAAAATTGGTGCACCGGACATAAACTCTAACAACCTCCCACTTGCCCTAGTGCCAATTGGCCATGTACTTGAGGCCCATTCTCCCTAGATGTCCTTCAAATACTTTTTGGTTTAAGGGTTTGGTGAGTGGGTCCACCACATTGTCTGTCGAGTCCACACGTTCCACTAGAATGTTGCCTCTCCCAATGATCTCCCTGATCAAGTGGTATCGCCTCTGTATGTGCTTGGATTTCTGATGAGACCTTGGCTCCTTTTGCTTGCGCAATAGCCCCGTTGTTATCACAGTACAAAGGTACTGCGTCTACAACGGATGGAACTACACCCAATTCTTGGATGAAGTTCCTTATCCAAACACCTTCCTTCACACCCTCAGAAGCTGCGATATATTCTGCTTCAGTGGTGGAGTCCGCCACAGTTGCTTGCTTGGAACTTTTCCATCTGACGGCTCCTCCATTGAGCAGATAGAAAAATCCCGAGATCGACTTCGAGTCATCCACATCTGTTTGGAAACTCAAATCGGTGTATCCCTCTAACTCCAATTTTCCACGTCCATATATCAAAAACACACCACACACATCACACATTCACTGAGTCTTTTACTCACGTACTCTCTATATTTTACTTCCTTTCTTTCAGCAATAGATGACCTCTTTAGGCGAGAGCATGGAGACTCATCTGGAGCTGAGTGATCTATGAAGGCCTTTGCTTTGTAATAGCTAGGTCATGACATTTAGTTTTTCCCAGTCGTGAGTTTTCATTAGAGTATCTTTTCTTAAGATGTCCAGTTATGTTTGTCGGGAGCACCTGATTAAAGGATATTTTCCATACGTTTTATTTTGGATATAATTTTATTGGAATTCATGCCTCGAGTGTGAACCCTTTTCAGTGGTAAAATTGGGGCGTGACAGAGTGGTATCAGAGCTTAGGCTAGTGCCTGAGCTATACCAGGATAGGTTCATCGGACTGTGGTTCTAGATATGGAGCGAGAGTTTGAGATTGTAATACGGTTAGAGATATGGCGTTTATCAATGCTTAAGTTGTGGTAGACCATTGTTTAGGCGGCCGACCAAACGATAATTTATTACAATTGTAGCACTGAGTTAGGAGAGGTTCCTTGGATTGTGAATGGTGGGATAATACATGGGTACGCAAGTGGTGTAGTTAGATTTCAGTATATTTAAGGAAGTACAAACTTTAGTTTGTGAGACTCTCATAGTATTCTTTACAGAAGGTCTTTAAGTTAAAACTTCTCTAGAATTCCGCTGCTTTATGATTGTTTATTTACTTTTCTCCTTTTCTTTCTTGATTAGGTATTGATTAATTTTTGTTTCCTCCTTTTTATTTGATGGACAATTACAATATGGACCTTACAAAAATGATATAGATCTTGAGATGAACCAAAGGGTAATGATATGGATGACCTAGATATTCAACCATATTTTATTACTATACTATGGTTGATGTAGCTCACTGGATTAATATAGGTTTATATATGTGTGTATGTATACATATAGTCAAGAGTTCAAATTTTAGGCCTCTAATTTCTGAAACTAAGATCCGCATAATATAACAAGTTCATTTTAACTAATTAGAAGGATAATCCAACGCTTCCCATTCTAAGAATGACATCAAGACGAGATCCGAGATAGAATTTTTTTCTGCAGACTTAATCTTGTTACCAATAAAGGTTTATGACGTAATTTTGGGAATGGACCGCCTTTCCGAACACCATGCCCGACTAGATTGCCGATCTAAGGTCATTAGCTTTTGTGAACCAAGGAAGTCATCCATAGAATTGGTAGGCGATCATAAGCCGAATAGAATTAAGTTGATTTCCCCTAACCAAGCAAGAAGAGCATTATGGAAAGGTGAGTTAGAAATTTTAGCACATTTGATAAATAAACCTAAGGACATGGCGAAAATGAGGATGTCCCTATCGTATCAGATTTTTTAGATGCTTTCCTAATGAGTTAGCTACGCTACCCGTGGATCGCAAAGTGGAGTTCACTATCGAACTCATCCCAGGCACAACTTCAGTGTCTAAAGCTCCTTATCAAATGGCACTGAAAGACCTCAGGGAGCTTAAGTCCGAACTATAAGAATTACTTGATTGTGGGTTTATTCAGCCAAGTTCTTTCCCTTGGGGAGCTCCGATACTATTTGTGAAATAGAAGGATGGGAAATTAAGAGTGTACATAGATTATCGAGGATTGAACGATGTAAGTATTAAGAACAAGTACCCATTACGTCGGATAGAAAAGTTGTTAGATCGACTACAAGGTTCCCGAGTGTATTCAAAGTTGGATCTGAGACAAGGATATTACCAACTGGAGGAAGACATTCCTAAGATGGAATTCAATTCTCGATATGGGCACTACGTGCTGGTAGGGATGTCTTTCGGGTTAATTGATGCTCCAACAGCGTATATGGATTTGATGCATCAACGATTTCAACCATATTTGGATCAATTTGTGGTTGTCTTGATCGATGACATTTGAGTTTGATCGAAGTATGAAGATGAACACATACAACATTTGAACACAGTGTTACAGACACTTCGCGGGTATAGCTGCCTCTGAGGCAGCTAATGAAGCTGTTTGGATAAGGAATTTTATGGTTAAACTTCAAGTGGTTCCTAGCATGGAAATGCCATTGCCACTCTGGTGTGACAACAATGGAGCAATAGTACTAGCTAAAGAACCAAGGTCTCACAACAAATCTAAACACATAGAGGGAAGGTTTCACGTAATACGAGAAATTGTTGGAAGAGGTAACATCGCCATGCAGAAAGTAGCCTCAGCGAAAAACATAGCTGACCCACTCACTAAGCTCTATCATCGGCTGTGCTAGAGAATCATCTTGAGAAGATAGAACGCAAATACAATAGCAATTGGCATTGAGTGCAAGTAAGAGACTGTTAGGTGTTATGCCCTCTATGCCATTGAGGAATTAGATTTAAGAGGGCATTTTATTTATATTGTATGAACATTATTAATCGTTAATAAAAGGCATTGAGTTTATTTTTCTAATTGTGGCATTAAATGTATTGAACAAATAGGCCCTTAAGATCAAGGTGTACTCAATACTACTTATTTGATAAGTAGGAGCACTGATGGAGTTAAGTTCTTGACCTTATAAACATGGTTCGCGAGTTAAAGAATCTAAATTGGGTGTTCAAGTTCAACTCGTAGTCTTACACTGATTGGATAATGAAATCTGGTGTCATGAATATGATTAATGGAGTTGACATATTCGAACACGACTCATTGTAATCCTATCACGTGGGTTTTTACTTGGTGACTGTCAAAGATAAGTATTACCGGTTATGATAGTATGAGTGAACTTTAGACTTGAAGAGTCCTTTACATTGTCCTCGTACCATCGAATGAGTTATTAGAGTAGTTAGGCCCAATCACCCGTTGGTGTGGTCGACCTCGAAGTACGATTCAATTGGTGCTTTCGACAATGGGAAGTGGACTGGCAATAAGGAATTTGCTGTCTCGAAAGTAAACGAGAAGTGACTTGTACGTCATAGGTGTTGTGAAATTAAAGTCTTTGGTCAAAGCATTAATGACTGACTTGTATTGGATATAAAGAGCAGTTGGGTAATTTCACATCAGTATGATTGTAGTACAATATCAAGTTATATGTGGTTGATGTTCCATGACTCTTACTTGATCGGGTTGTGTCAGTGAAGAGTTTATACTCATATGGTAGTTATAACATAAAGGTTCGTGATAAAATATTCATCTCGTACTTGATTGGGTTTCGGTATAGCTTCACGAGAATGGCTTGGTGATAACTATATCCTTGGAATCCTCCCAATGCCGATCAAAATGAGCTTAGAGAGTCGCTCTATGTAAAGATGATAAAATAAAGGACTTTTACTTTATGAAGATTATTTTGGTGATTTCACTTAGAGTAAAAATTATCAAAGGGATGTGTATAGATTATAATAAATATATTTAATTACTGTAATTAAATAATTTTATTCAATCAATATTAATAGCATTATTAATTTGGAATTAATAAAGTACTATTAATAAAATGAACCTAGTATTTAATTAATTAACAATTGGATTAGACTGGGAATATTATTTAAATACTTAACACTGGGTTTAGAATGGGATGAAACCCAGTAAACCCATCTCGTAGGTCAAATCGGCCGCCTCCTCTCCTTAAGTCAACGTAGTTTTTATTTAAACACTAGGTATTTAACTAAAAACATAACTATATGTGATTTTTCATCTTAGAGAATGAAAAAGAGTAAAACAGTAAAGTCTTTTTTCCCTCCCGATAAACCCTAGTCGCCCAACCCAGTCTGAGGTAGAGGAGGTCGAACTTCAAGAACTGAAGATCATCTTTCGCGTGATAATCTGTAGGAAGGAACGATCCGTTGCTTCTCAAAACCTTGGCTTTAGAATTCATCGAGAAAGGTAATTGGATTACATCTTCTTCTTGGCTTTCGAATTTATTTGTAAATGAAATTATCAAAACATGAAGAATTGAATCGGGGCTTTGTGACTCAAGAAAAAAAAAATTATCCACTGGTACGATTCGCAACAGTTGCACCTTTTAAATCATGGCATAAAAATTAATTCCTTATACAAAGGAATATAAATATATATATATATATGTATGTATATATATTGCAAAGTGGGTTGTTAAACTCCACTTATGTATATATATGTGTATATATTACATAAGGTAGCAAAGTGGGTCACACACCACTTTGCCTATATTTTATATTTATATTAATTATAATAATATTATATATATATATATATATATATTTATATCCTATATAATCTTATAATGTATATATATATATATATTAATATATATATATAGCACTGCAGAGCAAATTCGTCTCTGAAATAATTTTTTTTTCTCTCTCTAGCTTTGTGCTCTCTCCTTTCTCTCCCCAATCTGGGGCCTCACGCCCCAGATAAATAGCCGTTGGCTGTTGTTGTTTTCCGCTCTGGCAACCCTCTTCGGTGGTGGAAGCACACCACCGTCGGATTTCTTTGCTCCTCTTCCTCTCTCTTATCTCCTTCCTTTTTTCCCTCTTTTTCTGAAAATTTTGATTTGTTTTTGGCTTCCTGGAAATGGCTTCTACAGCCGCCTTAAAGGACTTTCCGCCACTTCACCCCTCGTCGGCGCCTCCGCCTGCTGCGTCCCAGCCTTCGGTTACCCCCCCTTTGCACCGGTCTTTCGCTGAAACTCTTCAAGAACCGCCTCTTTCCACTCCTTCCTCTCCAAGGGCGAAAAAGAAATCCATTGATGACCTTGAAGAGGGTTTTGGGTCTCCTCGAACCTTGAATGGCGTCCCGGGACTGTTTTTCTCTAAAGAGGAGATTACAAATATGTGTGTTCCTTTCAAATACACTCTTGTGGGGAAATTTGGACACGGTATGCCTCCTCTCGCGAGAGTGCGAGTGAGATTTGTTAAGATGAAGCTTCGAGGTTTTTTTCAGGTGGGTCTCATTAATCCTTCTCACGTGCTCATCAATTTATCTTGTGAGGAAGATTATACTAGAGTTTGGCTTAGACAAGAATGGCTTGTTGATGGATTTTCTATACGAATTTTTAAATGGTGCTATAATATGTCTTACCATGAAGAATCCCCCATTGTCCCAGTGTGGGTTAACCTTCCCGAACTCCCCATTGTTTTCTTTCATAAAAAAGCACTGCGTAATATAGCTTGCATCCTTGGGAAGCCGCTGAAACTTGATGAAGCTACGGTGGATCGATATAGGCTAGAAATGGCTCGCATATGTATTGAGGTCAATTTGCTTGAACCTCGTATCTGGGAAATTTGACTAAGGGATGAATCGGGTTCTTTTGTTCAACAGGTTATTTACGAAAATCTTCTCACTTATTGCTAGTTTTGCCGGCATGCTGGCCATGTCATAGACCATTGTTTCGAAAAATAGTGTTTGGATAAGAGTAAAGATTCTGTTAGGGCTGATGTTCTTGAGGTCGCTTCAACCTCTGCTGTCCATATTGCTAAGGGGATAAATGTGGTGGAGGTGGCTAATGTTGCTGGTCCCTCCCCCAGTCTTTTTGTTGTGGACAAGAATCCTATTCTTGTTGTTAATTGTTCCCCTGATTGTATCAAAGGAGCCCTTGCTCTTTCTATCTTTTCCAATGTGCAGCCTATGGTAGGCCCCAGTATTGTAGATGACGTAAAGGAGGCAGTGAATGGAGTGATTCATGCAGTTTACAAAATCGACATTGAGGGGGTTCTGGGATCTAACTTGGAAGGCCACCCAGCTGATTTTCGGGCAGTGAACTCTAACCCAATTTTAGAAAATGTTACAGTCGATGACTCTTTGTCGTGTTCTAGCGATCTAGAGGACTTTAGCATCCCAATCAAAAACTCTTTTGAGGCTTTGGGTGAAGATACAGTGGTTGAAGATTCTTTGATTGAATCTAGTAATTTTGAGGAGTCAACTCACTCATCCCCCTCGATTTCTCTTCTGGCACATCGTACAATCCAGTGTCCTGATCTTAAGCAGAATACATCCTCTTCCGCCTCAAGCTCGCTGAATTTAATTAAGAGTTTCACAGCTAGAAACAGAGCTCAACTTTCTCTCAAAAATGCTAGAGGTAAAATCACCAGGTCCTCGTTGGATGCCTCAACAAAATCCCTTGATTGATGATTTTTTTGATATGGAATGCTCGTGGGATTGGCAATGATCCTACCTGTAGACAACTTAAATATCGTTGTAAAGAATATAAGATATCTTTATTAGCTATTCTGGAACCTATGATGGATTTTGATGCTTGGCTTTATTTGAGGAAGTTTGGGTTTGATTCAGTGGTGGCAAATGTCTCGAATCAAATTTGGTTTTTTTCCAATGGGGATTTCAAAATTTCAGTTATTAAGACCATGCTCAGTTTCTTCATCTTACTATCTCCTCTCCTCTTTTAGCTACACCGTTTGCTATCACGGCGGTTTATGCTAAATGCACTATATCTGCTCGGAGGGAGCTTTGGGATGGTTTAAGAGATGTCGCTACATATTCTACTACACCTTGGATTATTGGCAGGGATTTTAATACGGTTCTTAATGTTCATGAAAGAAAAGGCTTTCACCTTCCTAAGTTGAAGTCGATGAAAGAGTTTGGGGACATGATTGTGGGCTTATCGACGCCGGTTTCGAAAATGACTATTTTACTTGGTATCGCGACAACCTCTTGCGCAAAGACTCGATCGGGTCATGTACTCTAATGTGTGTCTTGATTTGTTCAATTCCACCCGTATAAGACATCTCTCTCGCACTTGCTCGGATCACTCTCCGCTCTTGATCTCCGTTGAGCAATCTCGCCCAAAGGCTGCCCCATCCTTTAGGTTCTTAAATATGTGGATTCTTCATCACTCTTTTATGGATATGGCCTCAGCCTCTTGGTCCTCCCCTTCAGGATCCTTTGGCCTTGTCGCCCAGTCAATTGGATCCCAGATAGCAGGCTCTGAGGAGGTATCTAATTTCTTTTTTGAAGGGAGATGGGACCATGGGCGGTTATCGCGGATTGTCCTATATCCCATGCTCAAGTGCATTTGTTCTATGGAGTTTGATATTTTGAAGAAGGACTTGATGGTCTGGAAGCTGTCGTCTAATGGTAACTTCTCCTTCAAAGACACATGGGAATTAATTCGCTCCCCTGGAGTTCCAAATCGCCTGCTTAAGGACATTTGGAATAATTGTGTCATTCCGACGATGTCGACCTTTATCTGGAGACTTATTAATAACTGGATTCCTGTGGATGAAAGAATGCAATCAAAAGGATTCTAATTAGCATCCCGTTGCCAATGTTGTGACCACGTGGAAAGTATCGAACACGTTTCTATTAATGGTGGTCATGCAAACCGAGTTTGGGAGTTCTTTGGAAATTTATTTCACATAACTCCCCTAATATCTATCAATGTGGTCCATCACATTCTTTCTTGGAAAAACTCCTTCGCTTCTTCGACTCCTAACAATGTTAGAGCTATTCTTCCTCTTTTGATTTTTTAGTGCCTTTGGTGTGATAGGAATAATGCTAAACATAGGGGCGTTGGTTGTTCTTGGACTCGGGACGTATGGCATGTGAAAAATCTGCTCTACAACCTCACTGTTTGCAAGAAAATTGAATGGGGAAGAGGTTCTGAGTTGCTCTCGGTTGCATCTAATTTTGGTCATAAGGTTCATATTTGGCCTCGGCGTTCGCCCACTCTCGTTTTGTGGAGAAAACCGGCTGAGGGATTTTGTAAATTAAATACTGATGGGGCTGCTAAGGGGTCTAATGGGCTTGCTGGAGCTGGTGGAGTGATTAGAGATTACAAAGGTGATGTGATTGTGGCTTTTCAAGAATTTATTGGGACGGCCTCGAACAACTTTTCCGAACTTTTTGCTCTTGATAGAAGCCTGGAGATTGCAATCCAATGGGGGATCTCTAACCTTTGGATTGAGTTGGACTCAAGAGTTGTTATTGACTTGGTTCTGTCTGAAGGAAATTGCCATTGGAAGCTTATTAATTTAAGAGACCAGGTTCGACATCGATTGAAAATGATGGTTACCAATATGTCTTCTATCTTTCGGGAAGGGAATACGGTTGCTGACTATTTTGCGAATGAAGCTTGTTTTGATTTCCAGTCTCGAATTTATCTTCCTCATCAAATTTGTGGTATTGCTCGGGGATTGGTTAGAACTGACAAACTTAATACCTTCGTTTTGGTTCCTCAATTATTTGTAAAGGGAGTAGTACTTCTAATTTCTTTTTGTGCATATCAAAATTAGTAGCTCTACTTAATTGTGCCCTTGTATATACTTTTGTCTAGTTGATATATATATGGGAGGGGACCCCGAAAAATCCCCCCACCGTGATATTGGTGGCTTTTGATTAAAAAAATAAAATATATATATATATATATATATATATATATATATAACGGATTAATGTATTAATGTATGTTGGCATACACTTATGCCAACTCGTCATCCTTTTATATAGTATATATTATAATATTATAGAAAATTTCTTCTTGGAATTAGAATGGCAAATCAAATAGTGTTTTATTGCAATTCAAATCATATTTTCAAGTAAAGGAAATAATATGCCAACCAAGTTATTGAGGATTAATTAAATTGTGCCACCTCATCAAAAATATTTATGGCCAATTCTCATCCCTACAACTATAAATAGGGGTTCAAATTCAAAATTCACGTCACCAAAATTTGAGCAAGAGAGAGATATCAAGAAATGTATTGAAAGTTTTCTCTACTCAAATTCAAGAAAGCTCAAGGCGATTTAGTGTCAGCAATCAAGGCGGTTTGCTGTCAATCAAAGAAGCAATCAAGGCGATATTCAAGGCGTTCTTGGCTCTCATCAAAGAAGTTCCAGAAGATATTCAAGGCGTTCTTCGCAACCATTGAGAAGTTCAAGGCGTTCTTAGTGAAACTCATCAAATAATAGCGTTTAATTCGTGATTAAGGTGCTAAACCCACGAATTAACGTTATTCAACTTCATGTCAAATTTGGAGAAAATCGAAGAGTCGAATGCACCAACAAATCCCCAAATAATAACGTTTAATTTGAGATTATGTCAAAAATCTCTTAAATTAACGTTATTCAAAGATCAAATCAAGTTTGAAGGAGATGAAAGTACAAAAATTCCTTCAAGAACTCAATCAAATTATTGAAGAGAAGAATTAGAGATTATAACCATATTTTTTTCAATTCAATAAAAATTAGGGAAAATTACTAAAAAACCTTTAAAATAAAATTTTATGTCCAAAAATCTCATGAAAATATTTCTTAATCCAAAAAACCCATTCCACCAACTTTTCACTCAAAAAAACACAAAAGTTAAGATTGAAACCTTTTTGGACTAAATTACCTTTATTAACTTAAGTTAAGAATCGGTCAATCGACTTTTACTTTCAAAACCTTTTGTTTTGGAATGTTCAGATTGATAAATTGTATAAAGACGAATTTTATTATTTATATTAACTATTTTATATTTTTATTTAATGTATATATTAATTTAATGTGGTAATTATCTAAAAATACGCTATTTTAATTTTTTAAACGATTAGAAAAATATGAAAAATTGAAATTAAAATCGTAATTAATATTAACTATCAATACAAAAGTTCTAAAAACCTGAAGGGTTGGCGTAGTGGCTTGTCCACCACTACGCTCCTGAGTGGAGAGCGTGTTCGACTCCCCCCAGTAACAAATCCCCTCAGGCTAGCGGCGGGCTCAGTACTGCGAAGTGGGATTAGTCCCATACCCAATACGGTGTGGGGAAATCCGTGGGAAATTAAAAAAAATAAAATAGGAAAGTTCTAAATAAATAAAATTTTCTACAAAAGAATAATTTTTAATTCTTCATTTAGAAGGCTAAGGGCAATAAAATCCATAATTTTATTAACCCTACATGTTGGGTCTTTTTGAATGAAAAGTTGATGGAATAGGTTTTTTGAATTAAGAAAATTTTTATGGGTTTTTTGGATATAAAAATTTATTTTAAGGGGTTTTTAGTAATTTTTCCTAAATTTTATTTGTACACTTATTTTTCTTATTTGATTAAATTGCAGATATTTAAAAATTTGTTGTTCACAATGACATGAGTTAAATTGTATTTAACCCTTCAATTTAGAGACCTTTTATGCACCTCAAATGCTGAATTGCATTCATCAGTCAAATTAAAAATAAGGTTTAGACACCAACTCGAAATGCAAAAAAAGAATTAAAAAAGAAAGGGGAATACTACCTAAGATTGTCATTTGTTAATTTAAAGTTTCTTTTTTCTTTTTTTTTTGTTCTATTTTCAGACATTGAGGCTTTATTTGTTTATGTTTTCAAATTTTATTTTTAATATCTTGGGTCACAAAATTCTAAAAAACTATAACACAAACTATTTTCATCTAAATTTACCTTTCTTCAACGCAGTTTTTTCAATCCCCCATATAACTATCTATCACTCAATTTATCTATTATTTCACACAATTACCAATCAAAATCATTTACTCCAATCATTATTTCTCTTTCTTTTTCATACTTTATAATTTTTTATTTGTATTTTATTATTTTTTTATTCACATAATCATTATATAATTAATCAACTCAATCATTCAACACATCATACATCAACCTATTTACTATTGATTTGACACAATTTACAAATTTCAACAATTTTTATAAAACATAAATAAACACAACACATTTTACATCATTTTCACATGAATCTTCGTAATACGCATTTCCCGAGAGATATTCAGAATTCTAACTCCAAAATGTAAGAATTATATTTTTCCAATATTCTTATTTTGTCAATATTAAAGTTTATTTCGTAAAATAATATATTATGTAATATTAATATTCTAATCCTTATTGGCTAGAGAAAAGACATGACTTTAATTACGAAAAGAAAAGTCATGTCTTTAAGTGAAGAAGTGTCTTGATGGAAGGCAACTCTTAGAGTTTAAATATAAAGAGGATTGGTCATCTCTCTGTTAGATTTAATCTAATAATTATGTGGATCATAAATAAAAATAAGTGTGATTTATAGGCTACTAAATAAAGTTAGGCCCTTAAAAGTGATCAAATAAAGTTATTGGGTCTTTTAATATATTATTGAAAGTATGGGCCTCCTATGTGTGGAGACTAAAGTGCAATTACTAATTTTATGATGGGCTAAATTAGTAATTGTCAATAACTGCATAAGTTATTAAAGTGTTGCGGTTCCCCGGGTCAGAACATGAAGTTGAGTTTCTGATTTCCCATCTTCAGAAAAACCGCAGGAGAGAAAATACGGTTTCTCAAGAGGAGGGCTTACGTTCTAGACCTGGAAGAACTGCAATCTCTTCTATTCAAGAATTTCCTCTCAACAAAGCCATGAATTCAAGTATGTTTCTCCTTCACCACTCCTTAGTCGTAATCGTGAATATCATGTGGTTCTAAAGATTCGGGGCATTCAATTTTTCTATCAAGTGGTATCAGAGCCCTGATTAAAAGAACTCATGATTTTCGATTAAGTTCATGACTTTTCGTCAGAATCTTGAATAATTGAAGGAGATAATGTCTGCTGCGTTTGATATTTAATGAAAATTTGGTGAATTAAATTTTTTTGTTTTCTGTAACCGCCGAAATTTCACGGCAATTTCTTGAAATTCATAAGATTCCGCTGCAATTTATGATTCATCGAAGTTTCGTGATTTGTGTATGGAATTCGGTTCGGTGGTTTGATTATTCATTTTCTGGTAACCGCTTGTTCTTCTGCTAAGAATGGTTTTGTGTATGTATAAGTGCTTCTTTTATTCTTTTCCTTTAAGATGAATTTGTGGTTCTGAATATGAATTCAGGATGATCAAAAGAATTAGAATACATAAGGCCTTTCCAATTTTGTCTTATTCGGTCCCTTTTTTTCTGAGCACTTATTGTGGGATCTCTTCATAATCATACATACATATACATATATGGTCATTTGCATAAAGAGAAATGACAGATGGTGAATGTATGAACTTATGATTCTTGTTTTTTAATCATCAGTTTCGTTTTAAGATTTGTCGTATATATATTATATATATATACAACTGTACATGCTTTATGTATTGAAAGATGCATGAGGATTGATGAGCTTACAAATCTCATTTTGTCATACATACAAATTTGGTGCCTGAAGTTAGTCTTGAAATTGAACATCTTTATTTTGTATTCGGTGGTTTCAAAATGGAAAATTCATGATTGTATCACATCACTAATTTGAAGGATTAATTGAACATAGTTTCTGTCAAAGGGATTAATTGATGAACTTTTGGGGCAGAAATTATTTTTAGCAAAGATTCATATATGACGTGGGTTATGCTCTTAAATGAGTGCTTGGTATCTCAAATTGATTAATTGAAGCAATATGTTACCAAAGTAACCTCTTTTGTGTAGATTATTCAATTGTGAAATACTAAGATGGTTGTGTGTGCGATTTTTCATGCGGGTAATAACTGGCCCAAAGGAAGATTATTATTGTCTGGCAGAAATTCAAACACACTTGTGGTGGTAAACATGTGATGATTGTCAGGTATCCGTGTGGATGTTGAGTCGGTCCAAAGAAAGGCTTAACATCTGACTGGATCTTATTGTCAATGTTTGATTACTACACCAAGAAAACTACTTATAAGTTGTTTCTCTGTCCAAAGACTAGAATCAATGTTATACCGGTTTTCTTGTGATGGGAATTGTCATCTTGAATCTATTTACTGATCTGCTTAAAGTTTCATTTTTATTTGTGTGAGCTTATTTGGTTTATTTTTGTTCTGAATTCAGTTAATACTTCTGCTGCATCTGTATCTGCTAGTATCAATTCCATTCCGGTGCTCAATGGCACCAACTTTAAGGACTGGAAAGAGAACGTTATGATAGTTCTCGGTTGCATAGATCTAGACCTTGCACTAAGGGAGCCACGTCCCGCCGATCTTACGGCTGATAGTACCTCTGATGAAAAGAGGGAATTGGAAAAGTGGGACCGCTCAAATCGCATGAGTCTTATGATCATGAAGCGTGCAATTCCAGAAACATTCAGGGGCACGATGTCTGAGGAGACTAATGCTAAGGCGTTCCTTGAGGAACTGAAAAAGCGCTTTGCCAAGAATGAAAAGTCGGAAACAAGCTCTATTTTACGTAGTCTTGTTTCCATGAGGTATAAAGGCAAAGGTAACATAAGGGAGTACATTCTAGAGATGTCTCATTTGGCATCAAAACTAAAGGCACTTAAGTTAGAGCTATCTGATTATCTGCTCGTGCATTTAGTTTTGATATCTCTTCCTGCACAGTTTAGTCAATTTGCGGTCAGTTATGACTGCCAGAAGGAGAAATGGACTCTTAATGAGCTCATTTCGCACTGTGTGCAAGGGGAAGAGAGGTTGAGACATGAAAGGACAGAAAGTGCTCATTTGGCATCCTCCTCAGGCATTAACAAGAAAAGAAAGGGTAAGGAAATTGCGGTCCCAGACCCAAAGAAGAAGCAACAAAAGGGGTCTATTGAACCAAATAAGGATGCATGCTTCTTCTGTAAGGACCCTTCTCATATGAAGAAAGACTGTGCTAAGTATCACGCTTGGCGTGCAAAGAAAGGTACATGTCTTAGTCTTGTTTGTTATGAAGTTAATTTGGTTTCAGTGCCTAGACATACTTGGTGGTTAGACTCTGGTGCTACTACTCACATAAGTGTGTCAATGCAAGGCTGCCTGAGTTGCCGAAATCCAAGTGATGCTGAAAGACTCATCTATGTGGGGAATGGTAATTCAGTAGAGGTTGAAGCAGTAGGGACATTTAGGTTGTTGTTAAAGACTGGATTTTATTTAGATTTACATGAGACATATGTTGTACTGTCGTTTAGACGGAATTTAATTTCCATTTGTGTTTTGGACAAAGAAGGCTATGTTTGTTCGTTTGGTAACAATGGATGTCGTCTCTTTTGTGATTCTAAATTTATTGGATCCAGTACTTTATCAGCTTATGATAACCTATATTTGCTTGATACGGTTACCTCTTTTAATGAAAACCTGCACGCTGATTCATTTGGCACTAAACGGAAATTAACAAAAGAGAACTCTCTATCGTTATGGCACAAGCGCTTAGGTCACATTTCCAAACAAAGAATTGAAAGGCTTGTATCAGATGGGATTCTCAATGCACTAGTGATAAGTCCATATTTTACAGTATTTTATGCCCCATTGTGATATGATTTGATCGTTACTTTGATCACTTTTTATCCCTCGTAATGCTTTGATTGGTATAGATTTTGTTTTGTAGGATACAAGTTGATTTACGCATGAAAGACGAGAAAGGAGATCCAAATTGAGCTTGAAATTGAAGAAAGAAACAAAAGAAGATAGTTGATGAAAGATTTTACACAATGCTCATATAGACACGAGATTTTCGTCAACTTAAAAGCCTAATCAGATTAAGGTTTCTTCTCCAATATTGTAGAGCATTGTCTTAGCTTCACGTAGCAACTTGAATCACCTCAATCTGACATCTGTAGGGATAGTTATGATTAAAATACGAAAGCTGCGCATTTTGCATCAGACGACCGCGGCACGGGACCGCGGTCTTGCTTCGAAAAATTGGTTCGCACTTTTTGTGCCGCGGCACTGTTCCCTGCTGCCCTATTTTTATATCCGCCGTTTTTGGTCTTTATAACACATTCTTCACTTATCAAAAGGCTAGAAATGCTCTAAAACACCAAGGGGGAGCCATGGGAAGTCCTAAGGAAGCTTGAAGAGCCATCATCATCCTCATCATCATCATTTTCATCATCAAAGCTTGGATTCACACTTTATAATAGGGAGTAATTCAACTCTTTCTCTTGATTAGTACTTCAATTATGTCTTGTAGAGTTGTTGAATCACTTGTTGTTGTAAGTATGAGCTAAGTATTTTTGTGATTGGGTTATGTGAATACTTTGTGATGTTTTATGTTTAATGAATCATTAATTTCCGGATTTATTACATTCTTGTTACATGTTTGATTTTGTGCTTAATGCTTGCATATGCTTGATCACCATGTGTTTGATAAAATGCTTTGTCTTGAGACCGAGAGGAGATAGATAAAGGGAGATCGAAAAATCAAACATCATAACGTAACAATTGACTAGAGATAGAATCGATTGCGTTGTGTGGCTTTTTGTGATAAGATGACCCGATTGAATGTAGGATCTTCGTAAACAAGGAACTCTTTTGAACCTAAATGCATGTTAGTTAATTCAATCTTCACTATAGAGATATAGGGAGTTGTTAACTAGTATAGGCTTGTTATTTCAAGAGATTGAATAACAAATACATTAGGGGGTTTCGCCATAACAAGAGCGTCCTAAAAATCCGGATAGTTAAGAGTTCATGAACATAGAATAGAACATAGCAGGATCATAACCCAATCACCTCTTTCCATTCGATTTATTATCTTGTTTATCATTTTAGTTATCTTTAGTTATTTTCATAGTATAAACACCTATCATCTTATAATTTGATTTAGCTTAGAGTTAGATAATATAGCAATTACGAGCATTGAATCCAATTGTCCCTGTGGAGACGATACACCCCGGGCTAAATAGTCCACTTTATTACTTTGCACGACCTAGTATACTTGCTAGGATTTCTCGTGTCAACTAGATACTTCAGGAAATGAAATTTGTGTCGAGTTCATTAAAGGCAAGCAAACAAACAAAAGAAAATTTGGAGCCGAGAGAGCTAAGGATGTCTTAGAACTTATACATACGGACATTTGTGGACCATTTCCTACAACTTCATGGAATGGTCAACAATATTTTATAACGTTCATAGATGATTACTCTCGTTATGGCTACCTATACTTAATACATGAGAAGTCTCAAGCTCTGGACGTTTTCAAATCATTTAAGGCCGAAGTTGAAAATCAACTTGGCAAAACAATTAAGAGAGTCAGATCTGACCGTGGTGGTGAGTACTACGGTAGAAATGACGGATCAGGTGAACAACGTCCAGGACCTTTTGCTAAATTCCTAGAGGAGTGTGGAATTGTCCCACAGTACACCATGCCAGGTAGTCCTAACATGAATGGTGTAGCTGAAAGACGAAACAGAACTTTAAAAGATATGGTTAGAAGTATGATTAGTCATACTACCTTACCAAACTCACTCTGGGGAGAGGCACTTAAGACCGCAGTTTATATCCTTAATAGAGTTCCAAGAAAAGCAACAACCAAAACCCCTTATGAACTATGGACAGGCAAGAAACCTGTATTAAAGCATTTACACATTTGGGGTTGTCCAGCTGAGGCAAGGCCTTACATGCCAAGTCAAAGAAAATTGGACTCAAGAACAGTTAATAGTTACTTTGTTGGATACTCTGAAAGATCAAGGGGTTTTAAGTTTTATGATCCCACATCTAGGACATTCTTTGAGATGGGAAATGCCCGGTTCTTTGAGGATATTGAGTTTGAGGGGGGATATAAGATTAGAGACTTTGTGTTTGAGGAGGAATTAGTTACTATTCCTCTTCCTACAGTTGTTATTGACCATGATTAGGATTTCATTCTTGACATGGTTCAAGAGCAAAATTTGGGACAACAAGACAATGTTGAAGTTCTCCCTGATATAGGTCATCAAGTTATACCTGACCTAGATCAACAAGTTGTTACTGAGGAACAAACTCAACAACCTCAAGAACAAATGCCATTAAGGAGGTCCACTAGAGAGAGGAGAAATGCAATTTCAAATGACTATATTGTATTTCTCAATGAACATGAGGTAGACATTGGCGTGATGGAGAATGATCCAATCACTTTCCGTCAAGCTATTGAAAGTTCTAACTCTCAAAGGTGGATAGATGCTATGAATGAGGAAATCAAGTCAATGAAAGATAATGACGTATGGGATCTTGTCCCATTGCCAAAGGGTATAATACCTATTGGTTGTAAATGGATATTTAAAACCAAGAAGGATTCACAAGGCAATGTGGAAAGATATAAGGCACGTCTAGTCGCTAAAGGATTTACTCAGAAGGAGGGCATCGACTATAAAGAGACTTTCTCTCCAGTTTCATCGAAAGACTCTTTTAGGACAATAATGGCATTAGTGGCACATTTTGATTTAGAGTTACACCAGATGGATGTCAAAACAGCGTTTCTAAATGGAAACATTGAAGAAACTATATATATAGTGCAACCAGAAAGTTTTGTTTCAGAAGATTCAAAACAAATGGTTTGCAAATTAAAGAAATCCATCTATGGGCTCAAGCAGGCTTCTCGTCAATGGTATTACAAGTTTCATCAAGTCGTTTTATCATTTGGTTTTCAGATAAACGCAGTTGATGATTGTATATACCATAAGTTCAGTGGGAGCAAATATATTTTTCTGATTCTGTATGTGGATGACATCCTACTTGCCACCAATGATATAAACGCAGTTGAAGGATCTTGGCGATGCATCTTTTGTCTTAGGAATCCAGATACATCGAGATCGTTGTCAAGGTATTCTTGGATTGTCACAAAAGGCCTATATCGATAAGGTACTTCAAAGGTTCGGCATGCAGGACTGCAATTCAGGTGATACCCCAGTGGCTAAGGGAGACAAATTCAGTCTCAATCAATGCCCTAAGAATGAAATAGAGTCTAAAGAAATGAAAAATATCCCTTATGCTTCGACTGTAGGGAGTTTGATGTATGCGCAGGTTTGCACTCGTCCAGACCTCGCATTCATTGTTGGAATGTTAGGCAGATACCTCAGCAATCCGGGTAAAGATCATTGGATAGCAGCCAAAAGGGCTATGCGATACCTAAAGAGAACAAAAGATTACATGCTCACATATAGAAGGTCGGATCAACTTGAGATCATAGGGTACTCCGATTCCGACTTTGCGGGATGCCAGGATAGTCGTAGATCCACTTCAGGCTACATTTATTTGCTCACTGGAGGAGCAATCTCTTAGAGGAGTGCTAAGCAGACACTCATAGCTTCCTCCACCATGGAAGCAGAATTTGTAGCATGCTATGAGGCATCAAATCAAGCAATTTAGCTGCGAAATTTTGTCATTGGACTGCATATAGTTGATGGTATTGAAAGACCACTTAAGTTATTCTGTGACAATAAATCCGCAGTTCTTTATTCAAATAACAACAGAAGCTCTTCTAAGTCTAAGCATATAGACATTAAGTTTCTTGTTGTTAAAGAAAGAGTTCAGAGTGGCCAGATTAGTATTGAGCATATTGGCACAAACTCTATGATTGCGGATCCGCTTACTAAAGGTTTGACACCCAAGGTCTTTCACGAGCACATTGCACGCATGGGTGTTGTACAGCTGGACAAAGTCTAGATTCAGTGGGAGTTTTTTTTTAATATGTATTTGCTCAATGTTTATGATTAAATGTCATGACATTTGTGTATACTTTGGTTATTGTTAAAGCATAAAGTTCTTCAGTTTCACACTCTGAATGTTATTTTTGATCTCATAAGGACTAAGGTGGAACCAGTTGGAAATAGACATGTTAAGATCACATTACATGAAATTTCCATGCCACACATCCATACTTGATTTTTGTCATTGGTTGTATTGGTATGTGTGATCATTGATGGGTCTAGTTATGAAAAATTAAATATGACAAAGGCCGCTTTGGTCCTATAGTGATATGATCAATGGACAAGATTGTTAAGATACCTAAGTTTTTAGTAGCAAAATTCATGAGCTCTTAAGGTATAATTCACATTTATGCGGTTAAATTTATGGTCCAAGTGGGAGATTGTTAGATTTAATCTAATAATTATGTGGACCATAAATAAAAATAAGTGTGATTTATAGGCTACTAAATAAAGTTAGGCCCTTAAAAGTGATCAAATAAAGTTATTGGGTCTTTTAATATATTATTGAAAGTATGGGCCTCCTATGTGTGGAGACTAAAGTGCAATTACTAATTTTATGATGGGCTAAATTAGTAATTGTTAATAACTGCATAAGTTATTAAAGTGTTGCGGTTCCCCGGGTCAGAACGTGAAGTTGAGTTTTCTGATTTCCCATCTTCAGAAAAACCGCAAGAGAGAAAATACGGTTTCTCAAGAGGAGGGCTTACGTTCTAGACCTGGAAGAAGTGCAATCTCTTCTATTCAAGAATTTCCTCTCAACAAAGCCATGAATTCAGGTATGTTTCTCCTTCACCACTCCTTAGTCGTAATCGTGAATATCATGTGGTTCTAAAGATTCGGGGCATTCAATTTTTTTATCACTCTCTACCTCCTACACATCTCCACACTCTGACATTACGTAAAAGGTATAAAACATTCTGATGAAAGTATCCGTATAGTTTCATCATTGAAAGTGGGGTCAATGGAGAGAAACCAATCTTTCTCCAAGAGACGTTACAAACAAACATGTGGCTCCATATCAACAAGATTGGCACTAAAAGCTATAAATGAAGGTTTGTCATTTATTTGTGGAAGATTATGTGAAAATCATGAAGTTCACGATTATGGGAATCATGTAATTTATGAAATTTAACTTACATGTGATATCAGAGCATGGTTTATGAACTCATGATATTCCAGTAATGAAATCCGATATTGCTTTAAGTTTCCGCGTATTGTGTAGTATTTGATCATATATTACAATGCCTTGTTTTCCGGAAAGCGTACTAAACATGAAATATTATTATGATCAAAACCCCATTAAAAGAACGATTATTGTTTTTGTTTTTAGTTGCTATTAGTATGTCTAGAATTCTAAGCCCACTTGAAATTTGTTCAGAAATCAAATTCTTGATTGATGTAATACTATTTATTTAGGTTATGTTTTCCACTGCAAATCATGTCTGATAAAAGCTATCCGTTGAAATTATGATTTCAAGTTTCTGACGTAAACTTTGTGGATTTGGGTATATATGCATATTGATTGTCATGTACAGTGGCTTTTGTCCAAATTGATTAATGAAGTATTACAATTTTATGGTCAAAAGTCCATGTGGCAGGATGTTTAGTGCTTAGTTAGGGGATATGCATATTACCAAAATAAATGATAAGTCCCTGTTCACTTAGATTACTGAAAAATCAGATTACTTGATTATTGTGAAACTTCACGGATAGATCTTATTTTCATGTATCATATAATATAGGGAACTCCACTAAAGTGTAATCCATTAATGTGTTTTATAATAGTTTACATAAACATGTTTGGGAAATCACATAATGGTTATATGAGTAGAGTATGATACTGAATAACATATTTGGGTTTAAAATCTGTATTAATAGTATTACAGATTGTGATGGCACGATTAAGTTACATTTGATGAAGTTCAATGTGCATTATGAAACGAATTTGTTGGTTCTGACTATATGATTTAATTGTAGTCGAGTATCAAAGTTTGCATTTGAAATTTATTTGATAGACGATCTGTTAGTCACCAAAGTGGTCTGATCATTAAAGTTTATAAAGTTCAATACGTATTAAAGTTTGCATATAAAATCTATTTGATAGATGATTTGTTAGCCACTAATGTGGCATGATCATTAAAGTTGTAGACTTCAATGCATATTAAAGTATTTCAATTACTTATAACCTTTATATTCTCTAAATGACACAGATATACAGGTATATTGAAGCTTATTATTATGAGTTATTCGGAAATTGCCCAAAGGTTGATTCATTGTTCTTATACTATATAAACATAATTGTTATTTTTTTAAATATTATATTGGATCAAAATCAACATATTCATTTGAAATTTATTTGATAGACGATCTGTTAGTCACTAAAGTGGTCTGATCATTAAAATTTATAAATTTCATTGCGTAGTAAAGTTTGCATTTGAAATTTATTTGATAGCCGATCTGTTAGTCATCAAAGTGGCCTGATTAATTAAAGCTTATAAAGTTCAATGTATATTAAAGTTTGCATATAAAATCTATTTGATAGATAATTTGTTAGTCACCAAAGTGACATGATCATTAAAGCTATAGTTTCAATGCATATCAAAGTATCTCAATTACTTATAAACATTATATTCTAAATGACAGAGATATACGGGTATATAAAAAGTTTATTATTATGAGACATTTGGGAATGGTCCAAAGGTTGATTCATTATTCTTATACTATATAAACATAATTGTGATTTTTTTTAATATTATATTGGGTTTATTTTTGTATATCCAAAGATAAAAAATAAATCTAATAAGTAAATAGATTAATAGTCTATGGCTTATATATTTAGTATATCCCAAAGGAGAACTTTGATATATAGTTAGAGTAAAAAGCATTTTGCACCCTATAAAGTTAGGTTTCTGGCACTTTCCACCCTTATTAAAAAAATACACACTTTGCACCCTCACTTTTATAGTCTTTGTCAACTTGCACTCTCGATCCATATTCCGGCGAAAATAGTCAACATCATAGCATCTCCGACGAATCTTCTCAATAGCAAAAGGGTTAAATCTGTCAATATACATCTTTTCCCGCCAAAATTATTGCTCAAGACACATAATGGTAATTTCTACTCTTTTCACTACTATAAAAAGCCCTTAAAAAAATGTTAGGGCTGCACAAAAATTCAAATCTCTGCAATTCTTTAGCCAACTCTCACCCAAAAATTTGTCTAAGAAGGTGTAGTGGTCCCTCATAGATCAAACATGTGGAGATTGAGAACATATTTTCACAATGAAATGGAGATTGACCCTTCTACAAAGTTCTATTTCCATGGTAATTGTCCATTGTTGTTTCCATTTGTTTACTGTTTAGGGAATGAAAAATGATTCGAAAGTGAAGTTTTACAATATTTAACACCTATAACTGGTAAATGAAATGAAATACAACCCTTGGATTATTCACATGCAAAAATCATCACTTGGATTCAGCAAGTCACCCAAAATCCGCACAAAATCCATATGTAAATATAATATATATATATATGTACATAGCTGATTTATGGGCACAACAGAATGTGTGGATTACATTCTCTACTTTGAATATTATTAATTATTGTTAATCTAACTTGTGTAGATTCCCAATACCATTTTGTCCTTATATTGCAGATGATTCTATAATTTTTTTTACAATCAAAATGCATGATTTTGGGAGATTTGTAGAAAGAGATAATTTCATATAAAAGAACAAATTAGCTACTTTGGATGGTGTGATTCTTCAAACATGTCTATGAATGACCTACATTCTATGGCTAGACAATTAGGTTATGAAGAGTGGGTTAAGTTTTATTACAATGTAAAGAGTCATGATGATTGCAGCCAATTCATTATGTTGGTTAGTGATGATTGTGCTCAGAACCTGATAAGAAACATAGACAATGAGGGAATGGTAAATATTTACGTTGACCATGTCCAGTCAGAAATAGGTTTTCAAAGCCAAGGAGGGTCCAACTTACCATCATCCCAATACTCCAATGTTTTTGGAAGTGCAATTCATCAGATTGGTTATTTTGCAGATGAGGAAATGTTTAAAGGGAATGGTGTTGAAGATCGAGTGATAAGAATGATCAATCTAACCCTGTTGAATTAGAAATTTTGGAGGTTAAAAATGAGACAGAATCAGAGGGTAGTGAATAGTGATACAGATGGGGATGATTCTGTTTATTCTGATGGGTTTGAAGATTCAAATTTTGATGTTGATGATGCTTTGTATGAGTAATACATTGACAAGGAGGTAGAATGGGTGGGTATTGGTGCTACATTTTTACCAGACTCTGAGGTAGAGAATACAGTTAGAAGAGGGAAGTCTAGGACTTTAAGCAAAGCACAAGTGTCTATATCAAAGAAAAGATCACAACTTCCCATTTACAAAGGTGATGCCGATAACTTTGATTTTGAGTAGGAAGTTGGTTTGCGCTTCAAAATTGTTGTTGAATTTAGAGATGCAATTAGAACTTATTCTAATAAGCAAGGTAGGCCTCTAACTTTCTCTAAGAATAACAATAATAAAGTTTAAGTTACATGTGACTGTGGGTGGGTAATCTATGCCTCTTTTCAGTCTAAGATTGACAAAACTTTTCATGTTAAGTTAATCAAAGAGGAACATACTTGTACTAGAAGTTCATCCTCCAAGCATTGTACCTCCAAATTTCTTGCCAAAAAGTATCAACATCACATCAGGAGCAATCCCCAATGGCCTGCCACTTCAATGCAAGAAATTATGCAGATGGAAAATCCAACAGATCTTTCGATTTCGAAGATGTATAGAACCAAAAAAAAGGCTTTGCAATTAAGCCACGGGTCAGAGCCCAGAAATGGAACAATATTCCAAACTTTGAAATCACTGTGAAGAATTAAAAAAACCTAATCCTGACACCTCAATAAAACTCAAGTGCAAACATGTGATGGGTTCTGGAACGTGTACATTTAAGAGATTTTACATTTGCTGGGGAGCTTTGAAAAAAGGATTTAAAGAAGGGTGTAGACCAATCATTGGTCTAGATGGGACTCATTTAAAGACATGTAGGGGGGGTATAATGCTCACTACTACAGGAATTGATGGGAATAATAGTTTGTACCCTTTTGCTTATGCTATGGTGAGAAAAGAAAAGTATAAAACATGGGAATGGTTTCTTGAACTCCTTATTGTGGATTTGGAGATTAGAAATAGTTTTCACTACACAGTAATCTCTGATAAGCAAAAAAGGTTAATCAAAGCAATTGATAAACTCTTACCCAATTCACAGCACAGGTTTTGTCTTAGGCATATGTAAATAACTTCAAGAAAGATCACAAAGGTTTGTCACTAAAAGATATGGTTCGGAAGGCTGCCACTGCTACTAGGATTGTGGATTTCAATAGGCACACGGAGCAAATAAAATTATACAATCAAGCAGCCTTTACTTGGTTAATTCAGAGACCTGCAGTAAATTAGGCTAAATCTCATTTCAGTACATGGCCAAAGTCTGATATGCTGTTGAACACCTTTGTGAAAGTTTCAATAGTGTCATTCTCAAGGCAAGAGATAAACCTATCATCATGATGTTGGAGATTATTAGGTTGATCTTGATGAAGAGGCTTCGCCACCAGAGAGATACAATTCTGAAATCCAAAGGAGAAATATGCAGAAAATTTTGGAACAAAACAAGAGAAAAAGTAATGAATACATTTTGGAATGGAATGGAAGGGATCAATTGAGGTCAAAGGATGTCATGGTGACAAAATGACAGTTGATTTATCTAAAAGAACATGTAGTTGCAAGAAATGGGAACTCACTGGAATCCCATGTGTGCATGCAACTGCATGTATATTTCATAGAAGACAGAAAGTGGAAGACCTTGTTGAGAATTGGTGCACAAAAGAGACATTTCTAAAAGCATATAAACACATGTTAAATCCTGTTCATGGGAAAGAAGACTTTATATTTATATGCTGACATTGTTTAGCTTGATTAGGAGTGAATTTCTTTTTATGGATTAGGAGAGTGAATTATGATGTGTTAATCGAGAATATGCTGAGATTGTTTAGCTTGATTCTAACAAATAGCCAATGTAGAAATAACAAGAGCACTTAGACAAGAAATCCAAATTGAAGGATGAAGAAGAGAAGAATCTGTTTGAGCTCCATTAGTATTCGGTTCGATTAAAATTCGTTTGAACACGACTCTATTAACAATCGAACCAAGCTCAAACACAAAGTGTAATGATCAATAATAATTTAAATAAATTTAAAAAATAATTTGTTCGCCTCGACTCGTTTACAACTGTAAAACCATATTCAATTGGTATATAAATATTCTATATTTGCATTTCAAAGATCAATCACGTTATGGAATTTAGATACTACATATTGCGTAAATAGTGCAACAAAATAAGTTCATACATGAATAGAAGTACTATGAGTACTGCATAACTGATAGCTATAAAACATAGATTACTCAAGTCTAATTGTGTAATTATAGCTCCAAACAATTCCCAGCACATTTGCCATTACTTGGAGATGACCCGAAAGTCTTCAAACTGATTATTACCACTATCCATATCTACATAATCAAAAGTAATTTCACCTTCCAATGAGCCATTGCCAACTTAATTTTCAAAGTTCCATTCTCTTTTCTCAAGGTCTGCACTTTTCCTTTATATTTATTCTTCTCATCTTCCAATTATTGTTTCAACTCTTCCACTTTTAGATTTTCCTCTTCACTTTTCCCTTTCCCATCTTCACCTTTCCCTAAACAGCAAACAAATGGAAGAATGGTAACAATGGACAATTACCATGGAAATAGAACTTTTTAGAAGGGTCAATCTGCATTTTATTGTGAAAATATGTTCTCAATCTCCACATATTTGATCTATGAGGGCCCACTACACCTTCTTCGACAAATTTTTGGGTCAGAGTTGGCTGAAGAATGGCAGAGAATTGAATTTTTGTGCAGTCGTAACATTTTTTTAGGGCTTTTTACAGCTGTTAAAAGAGTGAAAATTACCATTATGTGTCTCAAGCAATTATTTTGGCGGAAAAAAATGTATACCGACATATTTACCCCTTTGCTATTGAGAAGATTCGCCGGAAATGCTACGATGTTGACTATTTTTACCGGAATATGGATCGAGGGTGCAAGTTGACAAAGACTATAAAAGTGAGGGTGCAAAGTGTGAGTTCTTTTTAATGAGGGTGAAAAGTGCCAAAAACCTAACCTTATAGGGTGCAAAATGCTTTTTACTCATATAGTTAATAGTTTTTCCACAAAAAAAAGCATTAATTGAAAAGTGACTTTTCATCGATATTTAAGAAAGACTTTATTATAGTTTTGATGACTGATTATGACTTAGAGTTACACCAAATGAATGTTAAATTGTCTTTCTTAATGAAGATTAGATGAAGAAGTTTATCGACTAGCCTAAAGTGTATGTAAGCTTAAAAGCTCAATATACAAATTTAATCATGCTTCCCGTGTATATACATGAAGGTCAGTGGGAGCATGTTTACTTTCTAAGTTGTGTATGTTAATGAATTGATGTCTTACTTGTCACTAATGATCATGGTTTATTACATGAAACCAATATATCTTTCTAACAACTATGAAAGATATGGGTGAGACAATATGTGATAGAAATTAAAATGTTACATAATGAATGACAAGGATTGTTAAAATTGTCTCACAAAATATATATGAAAAGAGTTCTAGAAAGATTTAAGATAAAAAGTTCACTAAAGATAGTTCCAATTGAGAAGGGAGATAAGTTTGAAATTATACAATGTCCAAAATGAATTGCAACAAGAACATGTGAAAAGAATTCCTTACGTATTTAATGTTGGGAGTTTGATGAATCTTCAAACTTGAATTGGGTCACGATCTTCTTTTGAAAGAACGACAAATATTTTAAGGGTGCAATGCATATGAAAATTATGTATTTTGTCGTTAAAGAAGAATTCAGAAACACAGAATATCAATCGAACATATTAGCACCATTCGCCCAATATTGAATTAGCATATCAAAAGAATCAACATTATAGATTGTCACACAAGATATTAACAAACATGTCGAAAGAATGGGCAATATGGGACATCATAGTTGAAATTATGTTATATGCATATTAAGTTATCATGTTTGATACTCTTAACCTCAATTAAGTGTTTCTGAAATCTCTTCAACGGGAGTCGTCTTTGATAAAGACATTAAAGGTGGACCTTTATGTCCTCTTCATTAATAAGGGTCATGATTACTTTGAAATTAGTGTTCTAGTTGTTAAGATTATGCACTCTATGCCACAGAGGAATTAGATTAAATAGGGCATTTACCTTTATATTGTACAAACTCTTATTCTTTAAAAAAGGCATTGTTTTGTTCATATCAGTCTTGATGGTATTAATATACATATTGAACAAATAAGTTCCAAGTAATCAAGAGGGAGCTTCTACTCCCCAATGGTTAGAGGAGATGGACATTAAAATTTTCAGTTCCTTGTTTACTTAAACCAGAGTTCGCAAGTCGACGAGTCTTAATTGGGCATTAAGACCAGATTTATATGACGTAAGCTTTGACTAGGAGTGTCAGTCAATCACTTTGGATGGTGGGAGCTTGGTCATAGATATATCAATGAAATTGATATATTCGAACACGGCTCGCCGTGATTCAATCACATGGTTAATTATTCTTTGACTATAAATTATTGAATTACTGGTCACGGTAGTGTGCATGAGCCTTAGACCTGAGGATTCACGAAGATCGAACTTGTGACATTGAACAAGTTATTGGAGTAGTTAGATCCATTTCACCCTTTGGTGGGATCAATGTTGAAGTGCAATTCAGAAGGACAAGTGGTAATTGTTCGGTGATTGCCAATATGGGATTCACTGTCTCGGGTAATAACGAGTTCATGTCCTGTGCGATCGTAGGTAAATGAAGTTATAAGTCTTTGGCCAAAGTAGGAGAATTAACTTATGTATACATAAGGGTAGTTCAGTAATTTTATCTTACTATGATTCATAAAGCATAGTGTATCGAGTCCTGTGAGTTTGACATAATCCTCTCGCTCGGTTGGGATGTTACAGTGAAGGTTTTATACTCACATGGTGTCTGTGACCTAAAGGTCCGTGTTAATTTATTCATTTCAATTGGTTTCGATGTAAGTCCACCTGACATGTTTAGTGACACCCACATCCTTGGTTTCCACCCACTGCAAATTGAAACGAACCTAGAGAGTCGCGCTTCAAAGGAATTGAGCGAAAAAAATTCTTTCGTTGTCATATGTATAAATTAGGTAATTTGCTATTTGATGAGCAAATTAATTTATCTGACTAATTGAATTAATAAAAATAAATTAATAATAAATAATTAGATGTATTTATTATGAACACATTAATTTATTTGATTAATTAGATTGATGGAAATAAATTAATTATAATAAATAAATTAGATTTATTTATTATACTCATTCTTTTATTAAATAATTAGATTCTTTAATTTAGATAATTATTAATTAGTATTATATTTTAATTGGATTAAAATATGTTGGACCTAATTAATAATTCGACTAAGTTGAAAGTCAACTTAGCCTAATAAGGATGAGAGGGGTGTGTTTTAGGCATATAAGTGAGGAGTTGGATGGGCTCAAGGAATTAGTTAATTTCAAGTCCGTCTCTCCTTATATATACCTAACAGTGGTTCAGTCAAAATCTAACTCTCACATTAGACTTGATAGCAAAGAAAGAAGAAGAGAAAAATCTCTCTCTGCTCCCCTACAAGCTGTCGGCCTTAGAGAGACATAGAGTGGTGGATTTTTCTTTAAGTTCATTCCGGTGTGATATTTAGAGGCAAGAGTTTTCCAATTGCTGCTATCCGAAAGATCAAGTCTTTAGTCTATTCAAAAGGTTAATGAAAAGATGAAATTGGATTTCATCATCATGATAATTTTCGAAATTATGATAATCATTAAAACCCAAAAGTGATCCAATTGTGAATCCGAATATGCAATTACGTGTTTGTTGCAATGAACCAGGATTCACAACAGTAGTATATGGAAGAGACTATGTCATGCTAAATGACGTACAACCGTCATGACTCACATTAGTTTTGACTTAATCATGATATAAAAGGTAAGCCAATTTGTGAAAGATTTAAAATAATTTTATCGTGCACATTATATTTATTCTAAATCATAAAAGCAAATATATGAGTCAAATGGGGGAATGTAAGATTGGAATTTTACAATGTCCAAAATGAATTGGAAAAAGAACATGTGAAAAGAATTCCTTATGTATTTAATATTGAGAGTTTGATGAATATTCAAACTTGTATTAGATCACAATCTTCTTTTGAAAGAACGACAAATATTTTAAGGTTGTTATGCATATGAAACTTATATATTTTGTCGTTAAAGGAGAATTCAGAAACACAGAGTATCAATCGAACACATTAGCACCATTCGCCCAAAACTTAATTAGCATATCAAAAGAATAGGCATTATAGATTGTCACCCAAGATATTAAAGAGCATATCAAAAGAATGGCATCATAGGACGTCATAATTGTAATTATGTTATATGCATATTAAGTTAACATGTTTGATACTCTTGAGCTCAATTAAGTGTTTCTGAAATCTGTTGTTTTCTATATTGTATAGAAGTATGATAACGGGAGTCGTCTTTGATAAAGACATTAAAGTTGGACCTTTATTTTCTCTTCATTAAGGGTCATGATTACTTTGAAATTAGTGTTGTGGTACATAGAAGGGACTATGTCGAGCTAAATGACGTACAACCGCCGTGACTCACATTAGTTTTGACTTAATCATGATATAAAAGGTTAGCAAATTTATGAAAGATTTAGAATCATTTTACTGTGCACATTATGTTATTCTAAATCATAAAAGCAAATGTATGAGCCAAGTGGGAGAATGTAAGGATTATATGGCTCACATATAATTATTTACATATTCTTATTTTATCAATATTAAAGTTTATTTGGTAAAATAATATATTATGTAATATTAATGCTTTCATCCTTATTGGCAAGAGAAAAGACATAATTTTACGTAAAGAAAAGTCATGACTCTAAGTGAAAAGTACCTTGATGGAAGACAACTCTTAGAGGTTGAATATAAAGAGGATTGTTCATCTCTCTACCCCTACACATCTCTACATTCTGACATTACGTAAAAGATAGAAAACATTCTGATAAAAGTATCCATATACTTCCGTCATTGAAAGAGCCTCAAGGAAGATAAACCAATCTTCCTCAAAGAGAGGTTACAAACAAACAACAAGTGACTTCATATCAACAAGACTGACACTAAAAACTATGGATAAAGGTTAGTCAATTATTGTTGAAGATTATGTAAAAATTATAAAATTTACAATTATGAGAATCATTTAATTTATGAAATTTAACTTAAAAAAAAACATAAACAAACTTCAAGGATTTGGAAACTGTGGAGATCGTAAAAGTAACAAGCGTAGTACACACGTATATACTATCAACTAATTAGTAATCACTAACGGGTTACCTTAGTTCGGACCCAATTTGACAATTTGAATATCACTGGTAAGATGAGTAATTAATTATATGAAAATTTTAATTAACTTTCTTTTTGAAACTTGAGTTCTCGCAACTCGATTCCAAACTAAACTCCGTCACACAACACGCAGTTTTCAAGCAAATGTTACCGGCGATAGTATTAATACTAAATTATCTTTCTTTAATAATAATGATATGGTCTTGAAGTGTGGAAGGGCAACGAATTTGAAGAACCATTTTTTAAGGGATGAAACTTCGGAACTTGCAATCTTGTTATGAGAGTAACTCAAAACACTTGTACATAAAATTTTAAGGGATAGTTATATTTAACTCTGCTGAGGAATCACTTAATTATCGATTTCTGCTCCATTTTTTTTGTAAATTAAGAATACCCCTTCTTGTTTGGTTCCATGGTGCATAGTTGGATGAAAAATATAATATAACTTTCATACCCCTAGTCAGTGGCGGATTTAGAAATTTGGGTCAGTGGGGGCACCAGGGACAAAGCAAGAAATTTTACCGAGGGAGGTGAAATAGTTGTGATATAGCTATACAATTTGTTTTTTGCCAAATAGACGAAGGATTTAAGAGGGGCGGTACGGTACGCTATATTTATGGGGGAAAATATAATAAGGAACTAAGTTCAATTACAACTTTTGACATACTTTATACTCTTATATCTCTTTCGTTATAGCCAGTATTTTGGGTTTTGGGGGGGCAAACTCAAAGTAAAGGAGAAACCGTAATATATTTTTCGATCTTAAGGGGGACGAAATTCAAATATAAAAATTTTTATAAGGTAAAAAAATAATTTTTGAAAATTGAGAGGGGGCGAGCGCACCATTCAACCCCCCCCCCCCCCCCCCCCCCCTTCCTGGCTCCGTCCTTGGGCGGCATAATTTGCCGAGAGTGAGATGAAAATTAGAATTGAGGGGGGCCTTTAATAATTTGTATGAGGGTATTAATGTAACTTATAAATTATAATTAATATATATATATATATATATTAATATTAAAAAAAAATTGAGTGGGGGCACTGCCCCCTTCAGTGGCTGTAGATCCGCCCCTAGTTAATGAAATGCTTTTAAAAAAAGGAATAACAATTTTTTTTTGTAAATAATGTTGAAATATTGAAAGACTTTTCCTCTTGCACCTCCAGAAATTACTACAAACCCATAGTTTTCAAATTCTGAAATCAATTTTTCAAAGGAAAAACCCCTAGTTAATGAAATGCTTTAAAAAAGGAATAACAATTTTTTTTTGTAAATAATGTCGAAATATTGAAAGACCTTCTTGCCACTTGCACCTTCAGAAATTACTACAAACCCATAGTTTTCAAATTCTGAAATCAATTTTTCAAAGGAAAAAAAATAAAGATAAAGCTGGTGGTGTGCGAAGTGGAAGTGGGCTGACGACGGGCTGAAGTTTAAGTGGCGGCCAACGATTTTTATGGAGGCGGAGGATAAGGAGGGTGGTGGTGGTGTGTCAGCGATGGCGAAAGATGAATGACTTTTCTTTTTTCTCTTTTTTTCATTTTCATTTTCCTTTTTTTTCTTCTATTTAAGGTTTTAACTAAAGTTATCCTTATTTATCTTTATTTGTTTATTGGAAAGAAAAACAACTTTTAATTTATTTCATTTTTTGAAAATCTGACCTTAATATAAATATTTTATCATATTTCTAGATAATATTAAAAACATAATATAATTAAAATAAAGAAAAACAAAATAATATTTCAGACATACACTTCAAATGAAATGATATTTTCCATTCGAAATTTAGAAATTTTCATAGAATCTAAATATATTATCAAATAGTATTTTACATTTTGCTTAAACAAAATTTTATATAAATAAATTCTTATTTATTTGAAAAAGAATAATATTTTTCTCACTTACTATAAATAACAATTTATATATAAATTATTTTAATTTGAAATTATGAAATAACATTGATATTGCACTCAAACCCATTTTTTGTGAAAAAGTTCCAAACATCCCCATTGTTGTGAAAGAGAGTTCTATATAAGCACAAAGGACATTATTGTCCATAAAATTTGGTTAAAACGTCAAAAAAAAAAAATCCCAAATAGAAGAATTACTTCAAAAGTTCGCCCAATTTTTCTAATAGTGACTCCCACAAATTCTAATGGAAGGTTGTGATTGTTAGAATAAAACAACAACAGGGTGATGCAGTGTTCTTAAATTCGGACCGGACATCGAACCGAAAAAGTGATCGAGTCATGGGTTACTGGTTCAACTGTTGAGTCAACCGCGATCGAACTTGTGATGTCATAATTATGCAATAAATAATAATTAATATACTAATAACTATACAAAATATAGAAATTTGAAAAAGGGGTCATCTGGGCCTTGTATTTATTCAAGCCCAATAACTTAATTCTACTGGGCTTTGTTATTGGTTAGCCCATCTTAAGGAGTCTTTGTGGTTTAGGGTTGAGCAAATATATAAATGATAGCCTTTGTTATTTACATTAAGTTGATTTTATTTTCCCTCTCCAACAAAGAAACATCTGCTGCTCCGACCTTTGCCTTCTTCTTATTTGTAATTCCAAGTCAAATTCCTCTTCTGTTTTTGTGAAATATAAAAGTTTATTTTATTTCATCTCTCAATCTCTAAAGCTAAACACTACATTCATACTCTTTTTAACATATCTCATTGATTACAAAATCTAATACAAAGAGTTTTAAAACTGGTTTCCGCTGCAACATAAGAGAAAAGAGAGAGAGAGAGAGAGAGACTGAGAGAGAGAGAGAGAGTGCAAGAGAGAGAGACTCACAAGCGAGAAGCTTTGGCCTTTGAATGGCTTCTACGTTCCTCTCCTGGTTTTCTGCATGCACTGAGAATAAGGGAATTAGGGGATTTGTGAATTAGGAAAAAATAGGTTTAGTTGGACAGTTTTCGACGAAAAGCGCCAGTTTTGAGTCGAAAATGGTTTCAAGTGTTAATCAAACCATTTATTGACCGGTTACGGTCCGGAGCGGTCGAACCAGTAGGTCCGATCCGGGTTTGTGAACAGTGCGTATATGTAATTTATCAAAAAACAGAGGAAAAGGGTAATTGGGCTATACATCAAGGGAAGTGATTATAATTATTCCTAATTTGAAATAGCAATCCTTCATATTACCACATAGTCCTCATTTTATTTTTTGACATTTCTAGTTTTAGTAACTGATGCGGGATCAAAATGTGCATCATGTGAGGAACACGTGGAGAGAGAATCCGATCCAACACAAGACAGACTAGACACTAGGTAGTTTGAATATGGACTACACTTGCTCAAGGCAAGCTTCCTACGTACCCACTTTCATAGGATCAAGTTTCTTCGTAGTTCTGTATTGTAGTAGCTCTCAAAAGTCTCCATCACTTTCCTAATCTAGTAGTTTTTTTCTTTGAAGAACAGATAATAAATAGTTATCTTCAATCTTTGATATTTATGATGTCGGGCATGGGCTATAGTTCGAAAATCCTACCATTAGCCCATTTGACTATAATTAATATATATAATATTTATTAACATAATTGTCATTGGCCAGATATTATAGCCAGTTTACCATGTTGGGCCTATTTTGTAGTGGACCATTAATCTGTAGACTCAATCAATTAATTTAGACCACATTGGCTCCAGTTAAATTATTTGGACTATTCTTGCCCAAATATTAGTTATTTACAAATATGCCCTCAAGATTAATATATCATATCATAATGTCCCCACTCCTAGTATGTTGCACAGGATATCTGGGAGTAGAAATATGTAGGGGTATGTGGCGATCTTCGCCCCTTGGTGGGTATAGCAAGTCGCCCTCTCTAATGGGGGTATTGTAGGTGTTGTCTCGAGGTAACGTGGCTGTCGTCTTGAGGCAACACTCATGTTTACCTTATAGCAATTCTGAAACCGAGGTAATGCCCCTTGAGACATTACCTCGAGGTCATTGCCTCGTGTCAACGCCTCGAGGTTGTTTGCCTCGGGAAGAGAGGGCAAGGGCCTTTGCTTCGTGGTGAAAGGGCAAGGTCCTATACCTCAAGGTAAGGGCGCAAGGGCCTTTACTTGAGGTATAAGGGCAAGGTCCTTTGCCTCGAAGTGAGGGGGCAAGGTCCTTTGCCTCGAGGTGTGGGGGCAAGGTCCTTTGCCTCGAGGTGTGGGGGCAAGGTCCTTTACCTCGAGGTGCAAGGGCTATCCCTTTTGCCTCGAAGTGAGGAGGCAATGGCCTTTGCCTCGGGGTGAGCAAGCAAGGTCCATTGCCTCGAGGTGTGGGTGCAAGGTCCTTTTGTTTTGAATCCTGATTCATGCACAGTGGAAAAGAAAAACATATCCAGATTCTCAAACGGATCACTTTTGGGTTTTAATGATTTTATAAAATAAAAAGAGGAAATCAAATTTCATCAATTTACTAATTTTGTTGTAGAAAACAAAGAACTTGATCTACACGAGAGCAGCAATTCCGGATTCCTGCTTCTAGATATCACGTCCAAAAAAGTTTGAACAAAAAATCCTCCTCTTCTGGCTCAAAGTGAGACCGATGGCTGAGGAGAGAGGGAGAGATAGTTTTTATGTTCTTTTCTTTGCTGTCAAGTTATTATGAGAGTCTTAGGTTTTTCCAACTAGATCATGTGTATTTAAATAGGATGATGGGCTTAGAATTAACTAATTTCTTGAGCCCATCCATCCTCTTTCACACGCCTCTTTCAATCCTAGGTGGGCTAAGTTGATTTTCAACTTTGTCCACTTATTAATTAAGTCCAAAATTTTTTAATCCAATTAATATATGATATTAATTAATAATCAACTATATTAATCAATCCAATAATTAATTTAGGATAGGAAGAATATTATATATTAATCCAACAATTTATTATTAGTTTATCTAATTAATTACATAAATTAATTTGTCCATTAAATGCCAAATTACCTATTATATGTTATTTGACAACGAAAGATTATCTTTGCATAATTCTTTAAAAACGCGACTCTCTAGGTTCGTCTCAATTGGAATGGGAAGAAACCAAGGATGCGAGTGTCACCTAGCCAATCACGTGGACTCTCATCGAAACCCAATTGAGATCAATATGAACCTTTTGGTCACATACACCACTGTAACATCCCAATCGAATGATAGTCATGGTTTGTGTCAAACTCACAGGACTTGATGCTATGCTTAATGAATCATATTAAGATGAAATTATCCAACTACCTTTTGTGTTCTACATAAGTTAGTTTTCTTGCTTTGGCCAAAGACTTATAATTTCATTTACGTATGATTGCACAGGACGTTAACTCATTTACTATTCACGCCAGTGAATCCCATTCTGGCAATCACTTAATAATTTCTACTTGCCGACCTGAACTGCACTTCGAGGTTGATCCCACCTACAGGTGAATTGGATCTAACTACTCTAATAACTTGTTTAGTGTCACAAGTACAATCTTCGTGAATCCTCAGGTCTAAGGCTCACGCACACTATCTTGACTTGTAATCTAATCATTGACAGTCACCAAATAAATATCCATGTGATTGAATTATGGCAAGTCGTGTTCGAATATATCAATTCCATTGATATATTTATGGCACAAGCTCCTACTATTCTATAGTGACCGACTGACACTCTTTGTCAAAGCTTACGTCATACAAGCCTTGTCATAATGCCCAATTAAGACTCTTCGACTTGCGAACCCTTTTTTTGTAATCAAGGAATTGATACTTCTAGTGTCGATCTCCTCAATCCATGAGGAGTCGAAGCTCCCACTTGATCACTCGGGACTTATATGTTCAATACTGTATTAATGACATTAAGATTGATATGAACAAAATCTAATGCCTCTTTTTAATGAAAGATAGTTTGTACAACATAAAGATAAAAGCTCTAAACAATCTAATTCCTCATTAGCATAGAGGGAAAAATCCGAACAATCTCCCACTTGAACTCAATGCCAATCGCTATGGTATCTAATACCCATCTTTTCCAGATGTCGCTCTTGCACCGCCTGTGATAGTGTCTTATTCCGTGGGTCAGCAATGTTATTTGTTGTATCTATTCTTTGCACGGTGATGTCGCCTCTTCCAACGATCTCTCTAATGATGTGATATCTTCTCTCAATGTGTTTGGCTTTATTGTGAGACCTGGGTTTCTTAGGTTGCGCGATGGATCCATTGTTATCACAGAAGAGTGGCAATGGGAGCTCCAGGCTGGGAACCACTTGAAGTTCTGCCATGAACTTATTTCTCCAAACAACCTCTTTAGTAGCCTCTAAGGCAGCCACGTATTCAACTTTAGTGGTGGAGTTAGCAGTAGTGCTTTGCTTAGCACTTTTCCAAGTTACAGCTCCACCATTCAAATTGAATAAAAACTCTGAGGTGAATTTGCGCTTATCGATATCTGACTGAAAGTCGGAGTCAATTTAACCTTCCACCTTAAATTCCCCATCTCCATATGTCAAACACATATCCTTAGTTCTTCTCAAGTACTTAAGGATACATTTACAGTGATCCAATGCTTTTCTCCTGGGTTAGCTTGAAACCTAATTACCACAATCACAGTGTAGGCAAGGTCCGGTCTCATGCATAACATAGCATACATGAGACTCCCTACAACAGATACATAAGGGACTCCGTTCATTCTCTTTCGATGATCAGTAATGATTTTATAAAATAAAAAGATGAAATCAAATTTCATCGATTTACTGACCTTGTTGTAGAAAACAATGAACTTGATCTACATTGCTTTACTAACCTTGTTCTAGATATCACGCCGGAAAAAGCTTGAAGAAAAAATCCTCCTTTTCTGTCTCAGAGTGAGACTGATGGCTAAAGGGAGAGAGAGAGAGAGAGAGAGAGAGAGAGAGAGAGAGAGTTTTCTTTTCTTTGTTGTCAAGTTATTATGAGAGTCTTAGGCTTTTTCAACTAGGTCGTGTGTATTTAAATAGGATGATGGGCTTGGAATTAACTAATTTTTTGAGCCCATCTATCCTATTTCACACGACTCTTTCAATCCTAGGTGGGCTAAGTTGACATTTAACTTAGTCGATGTATTAATTAAGTCCAACATATTTAATCCAATTAATATATGATATTAATTAATAATCAACTAAATTAATCAATCTAATAACTAATTTTGTGATGCCCGAGGTTTTGTATACTAGTATACTTACAAATTCGATGACTAGAAGTATAACCTATTGACAATGGCTTGATTAAAATTGTATTAGTACTTATTTTGGTAATTACATTGGCTTAACACCAATAATATACATAAAGGGCCAAGTTTCAATTCATATATATGTAGGGATTATGAGATAATATATAATATTGCAAAGGCTATGAAAGAAAAGAAAAAGGAGAAATAATTTTCCACACCAGCCTTCATGGTGACATTATATATGTCCCTAATGGCTTGCTTGTTTCCTTTACCATCAACTCCTTGAGACAACAAAAAAAGAAAACCAAATCTTAGCAATTTTCGCACAACAATTACAACACTGGCAAAGTTTGTATTTTCAAGTTTTGTGGGACTAAACGATTCAGCTCAAAATTGTCCTGAAAGGAAAGGGAACAAGAATATGCAATCAGAATTTTCGTATTTGCTAGCGAAAGTGTCAGAATCGCCTAAACAGTGACCCAATTTCAGGACCAGAAATCTGCTAGCACCATTAGAACTTTGTTATCTTGGTGTTTTCTTATAAACCAACTACTGAGGTAAGACACCCTCATCTCTGTTAAAATGTGTTTATTCTTGGGTTATTAGAATTATTGTGGAATTAAATACTGAATTGATCAATTAGAAGTTCATTTGGGACATGCATGAGGTGAATTGGAATGTAGGGCTGAGATGCTAGTATAAATGAGGAAAGGATTTGGATAAATTGTTATAGACCCATGACTATATGTGTAGTTGAAACATAGATAGGTGATTGCATGTCGAATCTAACTTGTTTTTGAAAGACATTTAGGACATGTATTATTGTTTTGTCATGAAAATAAGTTGAACTCCATTTTAGTTTCCACATATGTGTTCTAGGTTGTATTTGAAAGGCCAAATAAATGAAGTTTGAAGTCAAAATATTTCCAAACAAACTTGGCCATGTTAGCAACATATTGGTAAAATATGTTATATTTTGGAGTCTTGTAAAATTTGTCTTAAATTTTTTGAAAGAATTGCCAGATTGATATCATGTTTCAGGAAAGCCACTCGTTGAGCTTAAAATTTTATATTTAAATATTTTATTACAATTTAAAACTTTTTCTGTAGATACCTAAACATGCTTAGTATGTTTCAATAAAAGTTTGAGATGTTTGGAGCTTTGATGAAATTTACTAAAATTAGAAAAAAGATGCTGCCGGAATCTCACTCGTTTTCGGAAATGTTTGGTTTGGAGCTTCAATTGTTGTACTTAAAATATTTTAATTCCAAATTTTACAGGACTATCTTGGGTCTTTTTGGGATCTCTCGATAAAGAAAGGATTTTATAAAAAGTTTGAAATGCAGCTTATCTGGATTAAAATCTGCTTCAGTTTAGCCTAGGTTTGGTGGTTAAAACACCCACTTGAAAATGTTCATAGCTTTTGAGACTTTTACCTAATATTTTTCAACAAGTGTTGGGGTATTTCCGGAAGTTTTAGAGGTAAACTCTGTTTCTATGAATTTTAACTTTTTCTAAATTACAACTGTGCAAAATTGTTTTCTTGAAGGTTTTGTGAATTTTTGAAATTAATTTTGTTATAGCCAAATAGTGGGGAAATGTTGTATACTTTATGTATAATCATATAGTTTATAGGAAAAAATAGAGTAGGTTGTGTAGATTATTAGGATCGGTGTGTTAGGAAATTTTATGTTAAATGTTTTGATGATGACAAGAATAGGATTTCATGTTAGACCCCAAAAGAATGTAAGTTTATACTTTCATAGAACAATTATATAAGCGTTTGAAAGTGTTGATATTTTAGGCTTGTAATTTTTATCTGTATAGATTTTAGACTAAATATTAGATACCAAGTCACTGATAGAATTCTAGGTGAATCTATCAGATATGAAGTTGAAGATCAGCGTCTGAAGTTAAGTAAAGATAAAGATTTGTCTTAAGCCTCTGTCAAACGCTAAAGGACTGTTTCAGGGTTATCGAATCAAGCGCTCAAATTACTCAAGCGATCAAGCATCAAATTCACCTTAAATTAATTCTCAAGTCATGAAGGACTTAAATGCAATCGTCAGCAGACATTTATTTTCAACGGGAAATAAATTCAAAACGCATTAAATACCTGATAAGTGCACTAAATGTGATAAGGCATTATGACTTTTGGACAAGCCACCTTTTGACTAGACTGTCAGATTTCAGAGTTCAAAGTCTGCTTGTGTCCAATTGGTAACAGCAGAATTTCAGGAATGTCAGAAAAGGGACTATTCACGCACTGCGTGAGAGACACGTGCCTACATGTGTCCAACGGACAAATCCCAAGAAATCTCTACAAATAGTACCCTTTAGCAAACCCTGAAAAATACATTCATGCACAAGAAAAGGCCAAAACTTTTTTGAAAATATTTGAGAGAAAAGCTTATAAACTCCATAGCCAAAATCCTCCAAGCTATTCATCCACATTCCAAAGACAGTCAAAGATATCTAAAACATCTTCATAGAAGAACCATATACTCTTATTGAGATATCCCAAGTTGTTTGAACTTTCTAAAATCAAACAAACCCATGACAAAAACCCTCAGCCTCTTTCATCTCAGTGAGAAAGTTGTTGATTTACAAGCAACATATCTGTGTGAGAGAAGCTTGTTGAAGAATATCTTCATTAGAGTTGAAGTCTGTGTGATCAAGGAGCTCAAGATCATCTTCCTTTCCTCTATTTTGCAGAAGTCTCTTTGTGATCCTTCGATAATCAATCTAGTGGAATTCCTCCGAGTGTAAAGGAGAAGAAGGACGTAGCTGAGATTACATCACCCAGTGAACATTATATATATTGTGTTATTTACTGCTTTATTGTTTTACTTTATATTTTCATATCATATACTTGAAAAAGCATTAAGTCGGTTAAGCGACCATTTGGTGAAAGAGAACACTAAGCTTTAAAATCGTTTTCACTGTGCTGACCCTGATTAAGCGATTAAAACATTACCCTATTTTGGTAATTGTTGAAATCACTAAGTCTATGTTTTCTAATCTTAAGCGCCTGACCTAGCGCTTAGCTTACGAAGTGTTCAAAATCTTCAAAAGTGATATGAATTTTTAAAAGTCGAAAAAGACTTCATGGTCTATTCAACCCCCCCTACCAATTCTAGACCCTTTCGTATGCCACTTGGGGACCATCAAGTGGCATCAGAATGGTTGAAGTTGAAACCTAATCATTTTTTAGCGTAACTGCCTGTTTAGACCATTTTTCAAAACTTAGTCGCTTTACTTTATGAAAAATCTCATATCATGGCTTTTAATAAAATGCGAAAGTTGATTGAGTCAAACTATGACTCATGGAAACTTAGAGCATTCGTTTATTTATGTTCATGCGATAATGAGATGTGTGATGTAACTAAAGATGGCCCCATTCAAATCATGAAAGTTATAACTGGAGCCCCTGAAGCGACTGAAGTGACTCCAGATGGTTATGTCGAGAAGCCAAAGTTGGAATGGACGCCAGAAGATCATGAAAGAGCTAACTTGGATAATGTTGGACGAAGCGCTCTTCACTCAGCGTTGATAGACAATGAAGGATTGTTCAACAAAATTAAACTTTGTAAGACTTCAAAAGAAATTTGGGATAAATTGGCTTCTGTGTGTGAAGGATCTACACAGATAAAGGAGAACAAGTTCCCCATAGCCATGCAAAGATTTGAGCATTTTAAGATGCAGCCCAACGAGACACTAAATCAATTGGATGTGAGGTTCACTTCGTTTATTACAGAGTTAGCGTCATTGGATAAAGATTTAACCAACAAGGAAATGATCAATAAGATTTTTAGAAGTCTTCCTAGCAAATATTTGATAAAGACTGTGGCAATGAGAGAATCACAAATGTTGGATAGTATAACTCTAGAATATGTGTTTCCAGATCTAAGGGCTTTTGAATTTGAATTGGGTGAAGTCTGCGACACATTGACTTCAACGACTGAATCAGGAGCTTTAATCGCTACCACCAAAAATAAGGGAAAAGTAATCAGTGAGATGAAAGCGACAGAATCAAACTAGAAAAAGGAAATGGCTTTATTGGTAAAAAAATTCAAGAAATTTCTAAGATATGAAAAGAGAAATCCTATTGGACAGGCCTCATTTCAAACCCCTCCCCCTGCACCAGCGCATCAATATCAAGTGCCAGTGTATTATGCCCCTCGGCCTCTACCACTAGTTCAATATCAAGCGCCTCCATCTCCAAATTTCTCAGTGCCAGTAGTTTCCAAAAGGTTAATAACTGAATAGAAAATGAAAACTAATCTTTAATACAATCGCAGGAAACCAGGGCACTACCAGGAAAATCGCCCTTATCCAAATGTATGTAAGTCCACAAGGCAAGATCATGAGGATAGAAACCCATTCAGAAGCAACCTTCGCCAACAAGGTTTGCTAGCAGAATCTGAACCATTCTCCGCACCTAATGAGGACTTGGAATCTTCAGATAAAGCAGCAATGATGACCCATCTAGTGACTCAACGCTAATTTGTCTCATGGCGAGTGATGAAAAAGCATCTGATGACTCGCTATCGGAGGTATCCACTGAATTATCTCATCCTCTTTCTTATGAAGAATTACTTAACAAAGTCAATAAATATTATAAAGATTGTCAAGGTGCCGCCAGATTGTATAAAGAACACACTGATGAGATCTCAGCGATCAAAAATGATAATGTGACGCTTAAATCCGAGTTGCTAGTTTAGCCAATGTGCATTGAGAAGAACAAATCGCTTAAGGCAGAGATCGCTCAGTTGAAAAGTGATCTTGATATGATAGTCAAGAGAGAAGCTGAATTGATCGCTAACTTGCCAAATCATAACAGCTCGTCTCATCATTATCAAAAGCATCAAGAAAGTTGGATAATGTGACTGAAGTAACTAGACTCTTTGGTGAAAAGACCGGTTTAGGTTGTGATAAATTTAGTTACAAATGAAAAGCGTCTAAGGTTATGGCAACCAACAAAGGAAAAGGTGTAGCCATTGTTGAGAAGAGTTTAAACAGTCAAACACTGAATGAACCAAAAGACAATGGTAGGAGTCTAAATGAGAAGGTCAAAGCAAACTCAATCAACAAGAAGAAGACGAAAGTGAATGATTCATACAAGAAGGACTATCCAAACGCTCAAAAGGCTAAGGAGAAATCTTTTACAAGTGAATCAAATGCTAAGCGTCAATCGCTAAAAGCGACTCCTAAGCTAGTGCCAAGGAAATACCAGCGTCAATATCCCCAGAGATCTAGATCATATTATCGATACTATGATGATTATGATTCTGACTATGATTACTATTATAATCCAGGATATTACTATACACCCATGAAGCACACACAACACAAACTGAAACCCGAAAAGGCCAGTCCTCCCGTAGTGAAGACCAGGCAAATATGGATTTCGAATGTTTCAATTCAGACTAATGCTACTAAGTGGGTCGTCAAGGCACATGACAGGCTCAAAGGATCTCTTGATCAACTATCATGCAACCAATGGTCCTCAAGTTATATTCGGTGATAACTGAAAAGGTAAAACCAAAGGTATAGGTATCATGCATACGGGGAACGTCATGATAAGTGAATTATATTATGTTAAGGGTCTTAAGCATAAGTCAATTTTGTGATAAAGGTTTTGAAGTCCAATTCTCAAGTGATTATTTAATGACGCTAAGACTGGATCTACTAAATTGAAAGGAAAAAGAACAAACAAGGTTTATTTGGTGGATTAGGGTTCAACAATCGATAACAACCCTACATGCTTTGTTGCTAAAAGTCAAAATGAATTGGGTTGGTTATGGCCTAGAAAATTAACCACCTCAACTTTAAGGCAATCTCTCAGTTAATATCACTAAATCTTGTAGAGGGATTACCTAAAGGTTCCTTTCAGAAAAATCGCTTATGTGATACATGTCAAATGGGTAAACAAGTTAAATCATCTTTTAAGAAGAAACCTCATGTATCTACTTCTAGAATTCTTAAACTATTGAATTTAGATTTGTCTAGTCCTATTCAAATTAGTGGTAAAAAGTATTCGCTAGTAATAGTTGATGATTTCTCACACTATACATGGGTAGAATTTTTAGCGTCCAAAGATGAAACTAGTGTCAAGCTCACAGCGCTAATTCGTCAATTACAAACTTCAAAAGATCTAAAGCTGACAAGAATTAGAAGCGATAGAAGAATTGAATTTACTAACCATATTATTGAGAAGTTTTGTACAAATTTTGGAATACTTCATGAGTATTCTGCGCCTAAAACACTTCAACAAAATGAAGTTGCCGAGCGATTCGGATGCTCCTAGCTAGATTCGGATACAAGAAACAAACCCATATTAGTCACTCAGGGTTATTGTCAAGAAGAGGGTATTGACTTTGATGAAACTTATGCCCTAGTAGCCCGTCTTGAAGCGATTCAGATGTTCCTAGCATTTTTCGCATTCAACAAGTGCACAGTATATCAAATGAACGTGAAGAGTGCTTTCCTGAATGGTAAACTCTAAGAAAAAGTTTATGAGGAGCAACCTCCAGGATTCATCAACAACCTTGGCAAAAGTATGGTCCACAAATTTGATAAGGCACCCTATAGCCTTAAACAAGCACCAAGAGCATGGTATGACACTCTCTCTATCTTCCTTATAGGTAAAGGCTTTTGAAAAGGCAGCATTGACTCAACGTTATTTAAAATTATCCATAATGAAGATATTCTCTTTGTCCAAATCTATGTTGATGATATTGTTTTTGAATCTACTAATAAACGATTGTGTGAGAAATTTTCAAAAATGATGCAGGATCAATTTGAAATGAGCATGATGGGTGACTTAACTTTCTTCTTAGGATTACAAGTTAAACAACTCCCTAATGGCATATTTAGCTAAATATAGAAGAGATATGATTAAGAAATTTGGTACGGAAAATGCATCATTTTCGAAAATTCCATTGAGTCAAACGCTTAAGTTAGATAAAGATGAAAGTGGGAAGAACATTGATATCACTAACTATAGAGGTATCATTGGATCACTACTTTATCTTACCGCTAGTAGATCGGATATTATGTTTTAAACTAATTGGTTATTCAGATGCAGATTTTTCAGAATGCAAAATAGATAAGAAAAGTACTAGTGGTACATGTCAATTTCTAGGTGATAGATTGGTTTCATGGCATCGTAAGAAACAACAATCCATAGCAACTTATTCCGCTGAAGCTGAATATGTAGCCGCTGGAAGCCGTTGTGCAAAAATCCTTTGGATGAGGTAACAACTTAACAACTTAAATATTATGGAATCCTCTTAGGTCCTACCCCAATCCATTTTGATAACCAAAGCGCTTTAGCTATGACCCAAAAACAAGTCCTTTATTCTAGAACTAAGTACATTGACATTCGCTACCATTTCTTGCGTGATCATGTTCAAAAGAAAGATACCTCCATGCATTTCATTAGAATTGACAAACAATTGGCAGATATCTTCACAAGAGCGCTGAACGAACAATGTTTTCTCATTTTGAGAAGTGAATTAAGTATGATTGCTTTAAACGCTTAATCATGAAGCATCATACTTTTATAGGCATATAATTTAGGAGGAATTCACTTTATTATAATGTCTAAAGCGTTTTCAAATTGAAATGAGTTATCAATTTTAGGGGGAACTTTAAAGTTGTACTTATTCCAATTAGTAAGCGACTTTGATAAAAAATGACTTTGAAAAACCTTTATGTATTGATCATTACCGTTTACCTTTATGCATGATAATTTGATAGCTAATAAAATAAAAGTATTATTTCTAAACAGCGATTAAATGCTCTCTATCAAGATAAAATTTTAGCGTTAAGTATATTCCTGCTTAAACACTAAGTAACTTTCTCTGAAAAATATGCATTGTTTTCATCGCTAAAAGGTAGCCTGTGGATAAGTCCAAAAGATAAGATTTGACAACTGCCCACACATCCCTATCACATCAAACTGACAGTTAATTACCACTATCTCAATTAGGCTGTTCATTATTTGTACTTGCCTTGGTATGTATCAATGTACCAACAGGCGTGTGCAATTCACGCTGAAAATTTTCAAAATCTCACATATTTTTTAAAAGTAACTTCGGACTCCAAAATTTTATATTTACAACAGTTAACCCAATTTATCATCTTCTTTACATCTATCTTTATGATTAAACGATAAATTTTTTTAAATTTCAAAAGTTTTATAAAAGTGATTGCGGACTCCAAAATTTTATATTTACAGCAGTTAACCTAATTTATAGCCTTCTTTACATCCAGCGACAAAATTTTATGGCAAGAAGATGATCAGCGAGTTGCTCAACCCCAAGCGATTGGGTGGTGCAGCTGTTCCCAAGGATGAGCGCAAGCGAATCCTTGCTAAAGGCCTCACTGAAGGAAAAGTACGTGGTGATGATGAGGATAAAGCGACTTCCTCATCACATGAGCCAAAAGAAGTTGTGGTCAAGCGACCAAAGAAAAAATTTGTGGTAAAAGCTGTTGAGCCTTCTAAGCCGCGAAGTAACAAAAGAAGGAGACCAAGAAGAAAAAGAAGTCTCCCTCCCCTCCTCCAAAAACCCCTTCTCCTCCTCCAGCGACTTCGATACCACTAGAGATTGAAGAAGAAGCAGAAGAAGTGGAAATGCCGCTTGCCAGAAAGCGCACACCTTGGTCCACTCCTAAAGGCTCAACAAGTGCTCCCGCAGAACTAGCACTTGAAGAACCTGCGAGTGTGCGTCCTCCTCCACCTTCTGAACCAGTTGCAGAGCCTATCACTAATCCTCTTTTCAAGGATTTGGCTAGCGATCAAGGTAAGTACTTGTGCTAAATAATGTACATTATCTTGTCCTTGTTGTTTTCTTCTTTAACGCTAGGATAAAACTTCTTTCAGCTTATAGAAAATATAGCATCTAGTATGTCCTAGATTTATTAGACGAATTCAATATTCCTATTCGGGCTAATCCCCTCACTTCTTTACCAATTAAAGATGAAGAAGTTCCGGAGCATGAGGCTATGGAAACTGAAGTTTCTAAAGATCAAGCGACTAATGTATTCGAAGATAGTCCTCAGGGTAAGCGTTTATGCCGTTTATGTCTCGAATTTCTACTTAGTAGAAATCTTTCTTGTTTCTCAAATGCTTGCATGTGTCAGCTCAAAGTGTACCAGACGCTGATGCCTCTTCTGTTAGGTGTGTGCCCTCAATGCCTATGAGGAATTAGATTGTGTAGGGCTTAGATAAGTTATTTGTACAAAACGTTTGATATTTCTATTTATAGAATAAAGGTTTTGATGTTGTTCATATAAATCTAATGGCATTTAAATGTATTGAACAAATTAGTCCAAGAGATTTCAAGATAGACTTTCTACCTCTTATGGACAAGAAGAGGCACTGGAACAGTCCAGTACTTAATCTTTAAAACTGGGAGTTCGTGAGCTAACAAATATTAATTGGGCATTAATATTCAACTCATATAACACTTTCTTTGACAAGAAAGTGCCATTCGTACACTGATTAGATAGTGGGAGCTGGTGTCATGAATATGATTAATGGAATTAACATATTTCAACTCGACTCGCATTAATCCGATCACATGGGTATTTACTCTTTGACAGTCAATGATCGGGATTAAGATTGCAATAGTATGTGTGAACTTTAGACTTGAGGGGTCATTCATAACATGCTTGTAGTATTGGATATGTTATCAGAGTAGTTAGACACGTATCACTTGATAGGTGGGGTCGATCTCAAAGTACACTCTAATAGTGCATTCGATGTTATAAGATAACTTGCCAGAACAGGATTCACTGTCTCGACAGTATACGAGTACGTCACATGTACGATCGTAAGTAATTGAAATTATAAGTCTTTGACAAATGCATATAAACTATCCCGTGATTTTCACTGAGGGTAGTTTGGTATTTTGACATTATTATAGTTCTTAGTAAAATATCAAGTTCTATGAGTTTGACTAAACCATGACTCTTACTTTATCGGGTTACGTCGGTGAAGAGTTTATACACATATGGTATTCCTAGTCAAGGTTCGTGATGACATGATCATTTCGTTTTCAATTGGGTTACGATTTTGTTCCATGGTGTTGGCCAGGTGATCCTTTGGAATCCTCCCATTGTCAATTGAATCGAGCCTAAATAGTAGCGCTATGTGAAGAAAAGGAATATTTTCTTAAGCTAAGGGTATTTTGGTAAAATCACATTTGATGTGAATTGTCTGACAAAATAGATGGCATGATTTAATTTAAGATATTTAATTGCATTAAATGAATTAATTAAATCATTTTAATTCATAAGTTAAATGAATTGGAAATTAATTTATAAGTTGAATTATAGTAATTGGAGTAATGTAATTAATTAATTACCAATTTGATTGGACTTGGATTTAATTAATTACACATGGGCTAAGTGAAAAACAAAACCCGAAGCCCATCTGAAATAGGCCAAATCGGCCGCCCCTCACTGAGAAACCCTGGGGTGTCTTTTACTTGATATAAGTATTCAGTCAGTGTTAGAACTCAAAACAAACAAGTCATTGTTTAAGAATCTGACACTAAGCCAAAATAAACCTAGAGCATTAGGAAAGAAAAACCCCTCCCTCTCCATATGTCTAGCTGCCTACAATAGTTGCCGAGGAAGAGATCGAGCTTGTTTTGGAGAATTTTTCTTCCGCGTGATTATCTGGAGGCAGGAGTCCGGGGCTGCTGCTGATAATTCAAGAATCAATAAAGAAAAAGGTAATTTGATTGCTCATGACATTTTTCATTAATTGATCTATATGTTAATATCATGAATATCCCCTAATCGGATTCTCGGGTGTCATTCAGATTAAAATTTTCATCCGCTAGACCGAATCATAGCACCCCCACCTCCAAAGGTAGACGTAGAGTTGGACGTTGATTTATCAATTGTGGTGGAAATCGCTAAAGAAGTAGAATCAATCCTTCGGACGCTGAAATCTCACCAGCCCGGGAAGTGACTTTGGATGCTTAGCGGTAGATAGAAGTGGCCCCGATTGTCCTCACACCAACTGGTCTTCCTCCTCCAGCGGTCAATTTTTTTTCCCAGAGGACATGATGAAGATTTGGAATTTTACTATGCTTGGAGAGAAAAGACGCTTGGGAAGGTGATTGATATGGAGCTCAAGTTTCAGACAACTCTCCACAATCCTGCGCTCTCAGACGCTCAAAAGTAAATAATTTTTGAGAAGCTTGCTACTATTGGACTTAAGTCCAAATAGGAGATCATTGCTCGCTTAGAGTATCTCGAGACTCCTCTGAAAGATTTCGCAAAGTTTGAAAGGAAACGCTTTCTGGTAGTCGGCAGGAGCTTTGAACGTAATTATCCATTCCCCCGCACTTATGTCCAGATCAGAACTCCTCATATGGGCGACTGGGAGAAGAACCCCGATGAAAAATAGCTGAATAAAATGGGTTATTCTGCCCTTACCAAGGTTGTCCATTTAGCCGCTAACAAGTCTTCACAAAAACCCTTGAGCTTGTGGAAAGGAAAGGGTGCTATTGTTGGGAATTATGAGAATAAAACGCAGTGGAAAGTAAATTTAATTCCCAAAGCCCGAATCATCTATAATCCTCGTGTTTAATTGTGTATAGAAAATTACCGTTCTCGCGTATGTTGATTTCTGAACGTGATCCTTTTCTCTAACGCCGATTTTGCCAACGTCTCTAATTCGTCACGCCGGAATCAAAAACGAAAAACTCCTCCTTTCTTCCTTGTCAAAGAAGGCTAGAGAGAGAGAGGTGGGAGATTTTTCTTGGAGAGAAAGTTATGTAAGTTGCCCTTGTGTTATTTTTCACCTTGTAATATATTTATATCATTATGAAACAATAACACTAGCATGCAAGAGCCCTATTTGGGCATCTATTTGGCCGCCCCTTAGTGAGCTCGGAAGCCTTCGGGCTTTCGTCTTCCTTGCTAATTAATTAATCGGATAATTTATTTATCCAATAAATAAATTGATAATCCAATTAATTCAATTCCTCATTAATTTATAATTCAATTTCTCCAAGAAATTAATTAACTCATTAATTTAATTAATTAATTAAATTATCCAATAATTAATTAATTAATTACCGCATCCAATGCCGTGAATTTCTCTCAAGTCTTTTTCCCATAATTTTTCTTTTGTACTTCCTTTAAGCGCGACTCTTTAGGTTCGTTTCAAAAGGCAATTGGGAGGAATCCAAAGGGGTGTGAGTGACACCTAACCAGTCTCGTGGCTCACACCGTAACCCAATTGAGAACGAATGAATAGGATCATTCCAAACCTTTACGCCGTGAATACCGTACGTGTATAAACCTTTTATTCTTATATCCCAGTCAAGTATGAGTTATGGTTTAAAGTCAAACTCATATAACTTGACCATATGCCTAAGCTCATAATAAGTCGAGATATTTAAATGCTTTGGCCAAAGACTTTCATCCTCACTTATTCATGATCGCATAGGATATTTTACTCATTCACTTATGAGAGAATAAATTCCTTATTGCAAATCAGTTAACAATGCTACTTGCCCATCAAGTCGCACTTCGAGGTCGATTCCACCAATAGGTGATTTGAATCTAACTACTCTAATGACATACTTGATGTCACAAGTACATCTTCAACTCAATTTCTCAGGTCAGAGGTTCACACGTACCTATCACTACTTATCAGTTTCATCATTGACTGTCAATGAGTGAATACCCATGTGATGAACTGATGCGAGCCGTGTTCGAACATATCAGTCTAGCTGACACGTCTATGATATAAGTTCCCACTACCATTTCCATAGTGTATGACTGACACTTTCTCTGTCGAAACTTACATCATACGAGTCTTTAATCACTATTGATGCCCAATCAATATTTCTTAGACTTGCGAATCCTTTTAGATGTCAAGGGTCAAACCATTCTAGTGCCTTTCCTCCTATCCCATAGGAGGTAGAAGGTTCGCCTTGTCATCAAGGACTTTACGTTGTTTATTCACACCTTATAAATGCCTATAAGAAAACAACAATCAACTGCTTTATATTAATAGAAAAACCATAGTTTAGTTACAATGTTAATGCCCTATAAATCTATCCTCTTTATGGCATTCGAGGGCATCTACTCTAACAATCTCCTACTTGCACTCAATGCTATTTGCTGTGGTATTTAATACCCATCTTTTAGAGATGTTTTTCCAGCACCGCCTGTGCCAATGGCTTGGTCAATGGATCAGCGACATTGTCGGCTGAGGCTATTTTCTGAACAACTATTTCACCTCGTGCAACGATCTCTCCTATGATGTGATATCTCCTCTCTGTGTGTTTGGATTTATTGTGAGACCTAGGTTCCTTCACTTGCGCTATAGCTCCGGTGTTGTCACAATAAAGTGGCTACGAGAGCTTTATGCTAGGAACCACTTGAAGTTCCTCAACGAACTTCCTAATCCAAACAGCTTCTTTAGCTGCCTCCGAGACAGTTATGTATTCAGCCTCTGTGGTGGAGTCTGCGGTTGTGCTTTGCTTGGAACTTTTCCAAGTCACCGCTCCACCATTTAGAGTAAATACAAATCCCGAGGTGGATTTTCGGTCATCAACATCAGATTGGAAATCCGAATCAATGTACCCGTCCACCCTCAGGTCACCACTTCCATAGGTGAGAATCATATCTTTAGTTCTTTTCAAATACTTTAGGATATTCTTCACATCTATCCAATGTTCCTTACCAGGGTTTGCTTGAAATCGACTAACAATGCTCACAACATAAGCAATGTCGGGTCTAGTACAGAGCATCGCATACATCAAGCTTTCCACAGCAGATGCATAGGGTGTAATGTTCATTTCTTTTCTATCTTCCTCACTTTAAGGACACATAGATTTCGAAAGATGTATCCCATGTCTCATTGGTAGGAACCCTCTCTTAGAATCTTCCATCCTATACCTTTTTAGGACCTTTTCTAAGTAAAGGGCTTGAGAAATGTCGCTTCTCCTAAGTCTTTCATGGAGAATGTACTCGAAAACCACTTCTTGGTTGTGGTGAGCATTCCTATGTCATTCCCAATGAGTAATATGTCATCTACATATAACACTAGGAATGTCAACTTGCTCTCACTGACCTTCTTGTAAACACAGGGCTCATCTTCGTTTTTTATGAAGCTAAATCCTTTGACAACCTCATCAAAATGTAGATTCCAGCTACGAGACGCTTGTTTGAGTCCATAAATGGATCTCTCAAGTTTACACACCTTATGAATATGCTCCTCGGATTCAAAACCTTTAGGCTGTTCCAAATAGATATCCTCTTCTAGGAATCCATTCAGGAAAGCAGTTTTGACATCCATTTGCCATATTATATAATCTAGGTGTGCTGCAATTGCAAGTAGAATCCTTATTGAATTGATCATAGCCACTGGCGAGAAGGTTTCTTGGAATTCAATTCCTTACCCTTTCGCCACTAGCCTGTCTTTGTAGGTGTCTACTTTGCCATCAACACCAATCTTTCTCTTGTAGATCCATTTACACCCAATTGGTTTTACCTATTCAGGTTGGTTTACAAGTTTCCAGACTTGGTTTGCATGCATCGAATCGATCAGATTGCATAGCTTCACGCCATCTAGCAGCATCCACATCCACCATCGCTTGATCAAAAGTGGAGGGATCATCTCCATGATCCTCCTCTAACACAGAATGGAGATCCAACTCCCTCTGCATTAGATATCCGTACCTCTCAGGCGGTTGAGATAATCTATTTGATCGTCGTGGTTGTGGTTGTGTTACAGAAGGTTCGGTTCGCACTCCCTGTGTAGATGTATCCAGTGGGGTTTCATTTTGTTCTTCTAGAACAATCTTTCTACCCGCTCTTCCTTCTTGAATGAACTCATCTAAAAGAAAGTGGGCTCGTAAGGCTACAATGATCCTTTGATCATTGTGCAGGTAAAAGAGGTATCCCATAGAATCTTCAGGATATCCAATGAAACGTCCCTTTAAGGACCTAGCCTCCAACTTGTCCACTTTAGTCTTTTTGACATAAGCCGGACATCCCCAAATCTTTATGTGGTTAAGACTTGGTTTCCTATTTCTCCACATTTCATAGGGAGTCAGAGGAATGGACTTGGACGGACATCTATTTAAAATGTGTTCAGCTGTAAGCAGCGCGTGACCCCACAGTGAAATGGGTAGATCAGTGTAGCTAAGCATGGAGCGAACCATGTCCAACAAGGATCGATTCCTTCGCTCTGCTACTCCATTCAACTGTGGAGTCACTGGAGGTGTGGGTTGCAATACTATACCATTCTCTCTGAGGTATAAGTCAAACTCGTCGCTCATATATTCTCCTCCTCGATCAGATCGAAGAGTTCTTATACGTTGACTTGTTTGATTTTCCACTAAAGCCTTGAATTCCCTGAACTTGTCAATGGATTCAGACTTATTCTTCATCAGGTACACTAGACCATATCGAGAATGGTCATCAGTGAAGGTGATAAAGTAAAGGAAACCTCCTCTGGCCATTTCTCCAAATGGACCACAAACGTCAATATGCACTAAGCCTAAGATTTGTGAGGCCCTTTCAAAATTCCCTGGAAAGGGCGATCAAGCCATCTTGCCTTTGAGACAAGATTCACAAGTTGGATAGGGATCCAATCCCAATGGGCCAATTAGCCCATCTTTTTCCATTTTGCGAATCTTTTGTTGGCCAGCATGACCTAGTCGAAGGTGCCATATTAATCTTTGGTTTATTTCAAGCCTACTACGTTTCTTTGTATTGTATTCACAACACACTTATTCTTGACATTAAGGTAACACAATGCATTTATCAAAGAAACAAAGCCTACTAATTTATTACCATAATAAATCTTGCATTGTTCATTAATAAAACGAAAGTGTAACCTTATTTAACTAAAACGGAAATTGAACCAATGTTTAACAATATCCAGAAATAGCATATGTCTAGAATAAAAAATAATGAGGCAGATCTTGTTTTAGTAGCCGTGACACCTTGCCCGCTGCCTACTTTGATCTTCTCCTGATTAGGGCTCAGCTCCCTTCTTCTTCCCAAATTTTGATTCACACAATTATACAAAAGGTATTAACTTCTGAATCATAATCGATGAAGAGGGAATATTATAAAGCAATTAGTTTCAAACTGTAAAGTTATTCACCGTTTGCTTATATATTAGGACAGTCTCTTTTCCAGTGGCCCAGCTCACCGCAGCATAAACATGTGTCCTGTTTTCTAGCCCTCTTATTTCTCCTTCGTTGTGCCTTGTAGCAAGTCGTACTGGATGCTCCCTCCTCTAAATGGGCATTATTCCTTTTTCGATCAAATGTTTTAGGAAATGTAATAGCCATCGGATTGTTCCATTTGTCCGTCTTTATTTGTTTCTGAGCAACCTTGAGTTTTTCCAATAGCCCAGCTAAAGATCCCTCAATGTCATTCATATCAAAATTTATAAAGAAATAATAGAACGAATCTGGGCGTGACTGTAGAATAAGATTGACTTGGAGATGCAGGTCTATGTAGAAGTTTAAAGATTTTAGTTTTTCTATCATGGTCATCATTTTGAAAACGTGTTCTCCAACATCTTCTCCTTCAGTCATTTTAGTTCGGAATAGATCCCTTGAAATAAAGTATCTGGCGGTCCTACCGCGTTCTCCGAACAATTCATCCAGATGAAGGATAATGTCTCTTGCATTATCCATCTTATCATGAGACCTTTGCAGCTCTATGCACATTGAGCTTAATATGTACACTCTTACTCTATGGTTGTCACAGCACCTATCCCAACAAACTAGGCGAACTTCATCACCCTCGTCTGGTCTAGAAATGGGAGGACGACCAATTTCCAATACATAGTCAATGGATTCACTGCTAAGGACCATCCTAAGCATAGTGAGCCATTCTATGTAATTTGGACCGGTGAGAATCGTATTTTCCATTAACTTCGACAGTGGTTTGGGAGACATGGTTTTTGATTGAGAGAGATAAAATAAAATGACTGCAGAAAATAAGCCAGATTTAATTAGCTTATTGAACTAAACTAAAACCAAGTTTAAAATCAAGGACTTCGACTTATAACTTAGCTCCCACTACATTTTTCGAAATTTCACACTCCCACTGTGAAAAGACGGAAGCGATTGTTGATGAAAACTTTGTGGTGGGGATTGAGTTCTTTAATTAATATAATGGATGGCAACCCTTTAACGATATTTGGTCCATTGCTTAATTAAAGTGATGTCAAACATCAATCTATCAAATAGACGGTTCAATCATATTTATCCCATAATCCACAAAAACCGCAACCCTTTAACGATTTATTGGTAATGTGGACTATCTAAGTTCATTCCAACTAACTCCTCATAATTTAACATTTGAATTTCACCTTGCAACCCTTTAACGATATTTGGGGTGAAATATATCTCGATTAAGACATCTAATGCACTTAATAAAATTGACCCCCACTTACTGGGAAGATGCCACATATGGATTTAATCCTTGATCTTATCAAGTTTAGTGGAGGAAAAGGATGTCTAGCACCCCTTACCAACTTAGTATAATATTTATTTGGGAGAATTCATGTTCTAAACATTTAATTCGTCTCACTTTGCACATTTACCAATTTATATAGCACATATTGATAAAACACATGCTTCATACAACTAATGAACATGCATCGAAAGCAATAATACAACACACAAGTGTATGGACTTTTATCTAGAGGGCCCAAGCCAATGGGCTATCATAAAATTGAAAAAGAAAAGCCTAGCTAATCTTCGTGGGCTCCAAACTCCTCTTCATTTGCATGATCTCCATCTTGAAAGGCCTATTCTATTTCTATTTATTACAAAAGGTAATTTAAAACCTATACATAAATGTAGAAATAAAATAAAATGGGCTCAAACTGGCCCTTACAACCCATCAAAAGAAATACATAATCAAAAGAAGCAACCTAAGCCCATAGACATATGTCACCATCACATAATACATGCTCGCGATAAATAAAGCACTTATGTTGGTGATTAATAAAAATTAATTAGTCCAACTTAATTAATTTCCACAATAAAATTCCAAATATTATTGATTCATATGAAAATAATCCTATTTATGAGAATTCTTTATTTAAATAAATAATATTCTGCAAGAGTTTATTAATTAATTATTTGATTCAAATAAAGACCAATAAAAACTATATTGGGCTTAATTTTATCAAAATTAAATCACCAACCATTGGCATATTCAAAATTAATTAATTAGGCCCAATAACTAATTTATTGAATTATCCACAATTTTAATCAAAACAATTTGGGCCCCTTTTTAATTAAATCCGGGTCATCATCCATTTGACCCACCCGGATAACTAAAATAGCCCAAACACCTATTCAATTAAAATTTGGACCTTAGGAAAATATAACCTGACCATTAGGGCCTGAGTCACGAAAATGCGGGCCCCGAAACAAGTCCGTGCGCTGGGCGCATGGCACGGTGTATGCCGTGCGCCCAGCGCACGGTTTAATCGTGGGCGTCCGGCCAGCCACTCCTACCGGCGCCATGAAACGGCACGGCGTTGGGGCCCACCCAGTGTGTGCAGTGTGCACACTGTGTACGCAACGGGAGGCCGAAACGCCTCCTATTGCGCGCAGACTGCGCACGCTTTTTGAGTCGCACTCGTCTCAGGGTTATACTTCTCCGATTCTCATAAACTTTATATGCCCAGATTCGAAACTCATTAAACTACAACTTTTATGAAGAAACTGCAGCGAGATTCAGAACATTTTCATATGAAAAACACGTTCAAAGAGGGCCTCAAAAACGAAAAAAAAAACAGTAAATCACATAAGCAATTAAACACAGAATCCAGAGATTGGCTTTGATACCACTGTTGGGAATTATACGAATAAAATGCAGCGGAAAGTAAATTTAATTCACAAAGCCCGAATCATCTCTAATCCTCATGTTTAGTTGTGTATAGAAAAATTACCGTTCTCGCGTATGTTGATTTCTGAACGTGATCCTTTTCTCTAACGCCGAATTTGCCAACGTCTCTAATTCATCACGCCGGAATCAAAAATGAAAAACTCATCCTTTCTTCCTTGTCAAAGACGGCTAGAGAGAGAGAGAGAGAGAGGTGGGAGACTTTTTCTTGGAGAGAAAGTTATGTAAGTTGCCTTGTGTTAGTTTTCACCTTGTGATATATTTATCTCATTGTGAAACAATAACACTAGCATGCAAGAGCCCTATTTGGGCGTCCATTTGGCTGCCCCTTAGTGGGCTCGGAAGCCTTCGGGCTTTCGTCTTGCTTGCTAATTAATTAATCGGATGATTTATTTATCCAATAAATAAATTGATAATCCAATTAACTCAATTCCTAATTAATTTATAATTCAATTTCTCCAAAAAATTAATTAACTCATTAATTTAATTATCCAATAATTAATTAATTAATTATGGCATCCAATGCCGTGAATTTCTCTCAAGTCTTTTTCCCATGTTTTTCTTTTTGCACTTCCTTTAAGCGCGACTGTTTAGGTTCGTCCCAAAAGGCAATTGAGAGGAATTCAAAGGGGTGTGAGTGACCCCTAGCCAGTCTCGTGGCTCACACCGTAACCCAATTGAGAACGAATGAATAGGATCATTCCAAACCTTTACGCCTTGAATACCGTACGTGTATAAACCTTTTATTCTTATATCCCAGTCAAGTAAGAGTCATGATTTTAAGTCAAACTCATATAACTTGACCATATGCCTAAGCTCATAATAAGTCGAGATATTTAAATGCTTTGGCCAAAGACTTTCATCCTCACTTATTCATGATCGCATAGGATATTTTACTCATTCACTTATGAGAGAATAAATTCCATATTGCAAATCAGTTAACAATGCTACTTGCCCATCAAGTCACACTTCGAGGTCGATTCCACCAATAGGTGATTTGAATCTAACTACTCTAATGACAGACTTGATGTCACAAGTACATCTTTAACTCAATTTCTCAGGTCAGAGGTTCACACGTACCTATCACTACTTATCAGTTTCATCATTGACTGTCAATGAGTGAATGCCCATGTGATGAACTGATTCGAGCCGTGTTTGAACATATCAGTCCAACTGACACGTCTATGATATAAGTTCCCACTACCATTTCCATAGTGTACGACTAGCACTTTCTCTGTCCAAACTTACATCATACAAGTCTTTATTCACTATTGATGCCCAATCAATATTTCTTAGACTTGCGAACCCTTTTAGATGTCAAGGGTCAAACCATTCTAGTGCCTTTCCTCCTATCCCATAGGAGGTAGAAGGTTCGCCTTGTCATCAAGGACTTTACGTTGTTTATTCACACCTTATAAATGCCTATAAAATAACAACAATCAACTGCCTTATATTAATAGAAAAACCATAGTTTAGTTACAATGTTTATGCCCTATAAATATATCCTCTTTATGGCATTCGAGGGCATATACTCTAACAGCTATGTTCCAGGAACAACCCAATCCAATCCAATCAATTTATGGGTTGAAGATGAAACCAAAGAAGTTCTTGCCAGAGTTTGGGCCGACCGCTTTGAAGTAGAGAAAGAACGATTCAAGAAGCTGCTCGAGGCCAAGAAAGACAAAGAGTTGGCCGAGAAACTTTGGAAAACGCTGAAAGACGCTGTACTAGCATTTAGTACTGAAGAGCATGTAGACGCTTTATTTTTTATTCCGAGAACTTTCTACCAAAGTCCTAGGCATGTTCTAGAGACGATTGGCCCTATCTGGGTCATCCCGGTAAAAAAAGAAGTTTCTGTGAAGATCAAAGAATTAGAAGGGATCAGGATCCTACTGTAGAGGACGCTGTAATCGTAAATGCTGATATTGAGATGAAAGAAGCCCCCAGTGCTCCAATAGTCGTACGCCGCTTGTTGAAGAAATTGCAAAGATTGAGGCCGCAGCTCAATTTTTTGACTTAGTGATTGAAGAAGTACAGGCAGAAATTGTTAAAGACCCAGAAGAACCTTTCGTCAAAGACAAATCCAAGGAAAGGAAGCAATTTCAAGTTCTTACGGACTCATTCCGTCCCCTGACTGTCCTTCTTCTTCTTCGGACTCAAATTCGGATAGTGATCCGGAGGCAAAGGATTTCAAAAAAGCGGTTAGGAATTCACTTAACACCATCGAGGGTTCCTGTTCCAAGATGATTGCTAACGATGAGATGAACATCAGGCTAGCCTCCGACATTAGAAGTTATGATATATCAAACGCTGCGACCAGGAGTACGACATCCATGGTCCCTTTAATCATAGGCCTATCTGAAGAGTGCTCTCTTGCCCTGAACGCTTCAGCTAATACTGAAAGATACAATGCTTCTAATTTCATGAGCCAGAGTATCCCTGAACAAGTCGCTTTGTTAGTTGATGAAGTTAAGCTGCTAAGGTGAGATATCACTGAGTTGAAGTCTTCCCTTGATGAAGTTAAGAAGGGAGAAGATAAGGAAAAGCCACAAGATCAGAAAGCCAAAGGAAAAGCCTCAATGGATCCAGTGTCCAAAACTGGCAACAAAATTTGGCGTTACATGTTCAAAGAGATTGCGAGCCCCAAAAGGATGCTCACAAAGAAACGTAAGCTAAGATACTTCTGATGCAAGCATAGGCTTCCTGATGTGGATGTTAAATTTTTAGAAGGCATGGGTTTTCATCCTTACGCTGAACCCTTTCAAAGACCTCTCAACTGGAAACCTTCCAACGATATAGTCCAAGATCTCTACCATGATCTTATTCGCACGCTTGGAATCCCTTCAAGAGATTGGTGGAAAGGTTGTTAGAGATTAATCGAAGCGCTAAAGAAATACGTAAGGACTACAACAAGATCTATCATACAACAATGATAGGTATTGACCGAGTTCTCTTAGACATAGCGAATGAGATCTTCTAGGAGGAGATGTCCAAAAAGCAATAGAGAAGATGATCACTTATCCTGCTTTGTATTTCTTTTTAAGTGTAAATCATGTATGCTTAAAATCCTATGAATGAATGAATGATTTAACGCTAAAACATCTTGTTAGGAATTTCATGTTAGATGTTTTGATGATGACAAGATAGGATTTCATGTTAGACCCCAAAAAAATGTAAGTTTATAGTTTCATAGAATATTTGTATAAGTGTTTGAAAGTTTATTAGTTTGTTAGGCTTGTAATTTTTATCTTTGTAGATTTTCGACTAAGTATTAGATACCGAGTCGCTAATGGAATTCTAGCATCTGACCTAGTGCTAAGATCTCTAAGCGTTCAAACCATTTCAAAACCAAAAACAACTAAGGAAAATTTTGTGACACTAAAACCTTTCAAAGAGAAGACTTTAAACCATTCCGCTGTGCTAACCCTGATTAAAGAACTGAACGCTTAAACCTGAGTGGTTATAGTATTCAAATCTTGAGTCTAAGTTAATCTTTTCAAACAGTCTTCTAGTAAACGCTTAGCCAAGCGTTTACATTTTCAAGTGTCCAAATCAATTTTAATACGAAACTTTTTGAAGTCAAAAAAGACTTCAGGATCTATTCAACTCCCCTTTTCGTATGACACTTGGGACCCAACAAGTGGTATCAGAGCAGTTGAAGTTGAAATTGTAAATTTCCGAGCGTAATTGCTTGTTTAAATCCAGTTTTAAAAATTTTAGTTGCTTTAGAAAATTTCATGGCATTTTCAAGAGTACCACAGTTGACCGAGTCAAATTATGACTTATGGAAGGTCAAAGCCTTTGCTTATCTTTGTGCTTGTGATGATGAAATGTGTGATATCATTTCAGATGGGCCAATTTGAATATTCAAGGTCATCACTAGAGCGCCTGGAGCGACTGAAGCGACTTCAGATGGTTATGTTGAGAAGCCAAAGCAAGAGTGGTCAGCTCATGAGCGTCGGAGAGCAAATCTAGATAATGTTGGACGGAACGCTCTATATACAACCATTGGTGACAATGATAACTTATTCAATAAGGTCAAGTCGTTCTCTACGACTAAGGAAAGTTGGGATAAGTTAGCTAAAATATGTGAAGGTTCAACACAGGTGAGAGAGAACAAGATCTCCATAGCCATGCAAAGATTTGAGCATTTTAAGATGATTCCAAGAGAGACGCTAGATCAATTGGATGCGAGATTTACGTCGCTTATTACAGAGTTAACATCTTTGGATAAGGAGTTGACCAATAAGGAAATGGTCAAAAAGATTTTTAGGAGTCTTCCAAGCAAATATTTGATAAAGACTGTAGCAATGAGAGAATCACAAATGTTGGACATTATTACTCCAAAACATGTGTTCTCACAGCTAAAGGCTTTTGAATTTGAATTGGGAGAAGTCAGCGACACCTCGTCTTCAGCGACTGATTCCAGAGCATTAATCGCTACAACCAATATCAAGAGAAAATCAATCAGTGAGTTGCAAGAGACAGAATCGAGTGAGGAAAAAGAAATGGATTTATTAGTCAAGAAATTCCAGAAATTTCTTAGATATGAAAAGAGTAAGTTTTGTTCTTCATTCCAAAACTAGGTATGATTTAAACACTTAATTCATTATGCATCATATTTTCATTAGACATATAATGTAGGAGGAATTCACTTTATTATATTGTGTAAAAGCGTTTTTCAAAAAGTGTTACAAGTTATCAAATTTAGGAGGAACTTTAAAATTTTACTTGTACACATGTGTAAGCGTCAATGATCAAAAACTATTTTCACATGCATAGATCATCAACGCTTATCGTTATTTGTGCATGATATGTTGGACGCTCAAACATAAAAGTATTTAATTTCAAGCGTCAACATAAATCTTATAAGAAATGGTATCAATTCAACAAATGGTATATGTTAAGCGTTGAAAATTTCCCTTCAACACTTAATAAAAACTTTTATAAAAATCATGCATAATTTTTAAAAGATAATTTGAGAAACCTAGAGTTGGACGTTGATTTACCAACAAATGGTATCATTAACGGTGGTGGAAATCGTTAGAGATTTAGACACTGTCCTTCCAAACGTGGAAGCGACTATGGACGCTGAGTGGTAAATAGAAGTGGCCGAGATTAACCCCACACCAACTGGTTTTCCTTCCCAAGAGAAGATCCGTTTGAGATGCTTGCCAAAAGCATTTCCTCTATCACCTCCTAGCACAGACCGCTTAAGCAGATTCTGCAGTTTTTCTTTGATGATGCCAAGAAGGGGGAAAAGGTCGGAAAAGCAGTTTAAGGGGGAAGAGAAAGAAAAGGCTGGTATTCATCATTTTAGTATAAATCATATACGATTTCAATTCCATATATATGAATGAATGATTCATCGCTGAAACATCTTGACTTATCTAACTTTCTAAACGCTAACTTATATTATTTTGAGATTTTCTTTGAACTCTTAATCTATAAAGAAATTATAAGAGTTAAGGTCTTGACATCATCAAAAAGGGGGAATTTGTTAGGAATTTCATTTTAGATGCTTTGATGATGACAAGATAGAATTTCATGTTAGACTCCAAACAAATGTAAGTTTATAGTTTCATAGAATATTTGTATAAGCGTTTGAAAGCTTATTAGTTTGTTAGGCTTGTAATTTTTATCTTTGTAGATTTTAGACAAAGTATTAGATATCAAGTCGCTAATAGAATTCTAGGTGGGTCTATTAGAGATGAAGTTGAAGATTAGCGTCTGAAGTCAAGTGAAGATGAAGATTTGTCTTAAGCGTCTGTCAAACTCTTAAAGACTATTTCAGGATTTATGAATCAGCGTTCAAGATAATGTTCTTAGCACCTAGCTAACGCTAAAGGACTGTTCCAGGAGTGTTGAACCAAGTGCTCAAATCACTCAAGCGATTCAAGATCAGATTCACCTGAAATACACTCTCAAGTCATGGAGGACTCCAATGCAATCTAATGGGCATTTATTTCCAACGAAAATAAATTCAAAACGCATTAAATGCCTGATAAGTGCATTAAATGTGACAAGGCATTATGACTTATGGACAAACCACCTTTTGACTAGACTGTCTGCTTTTCAGAGTTCAAGTCTGCTATTGTCCAATCAGAACCAGCAGAAATTGAGGAATGTCAGAAAGGAACTATTTGACGCGCCTGATTGTGTCCAACGAACAAATCCCAAGAATCTCTATAAATAGTACCCTTTGGAAAAACCTTAGTGGATGGGCAAAGAGAGAGAAACTTTGTTGAAATTATTTGAGAGAAAAACTTATAAACTCCATAGCCATATTGAAACTCGAGAAAGTTCATTGATTCAACAAGCAGTATTCTTGAGTAAGAGGAGCTTGTTGAAGCCCCAAAATCCATCAAGCTTCTCAAATACATTCCAAAGACAATCACCGATATCTCAAACATCTTCATAGAAGAACTTTACACTATTATTGAGATATCCTAAGATGTTTGAACTTCCCAACATCAAACAAACCTATTACAATAAACCCTCAACATCTTTCATCTGAGTGAGAAAGTTTGTTGACTTCACAAGCAATATTTTTGAGTAAGAGAAGCTTGTTGAGGAAGGACTTTATTGGAGCTGAAGTCTGTGTGATCAAGGAGCTCAAGGCCATCTTAGAGAAGATCTTTATTTGAGCTGAAATCTGTGTGATCAAGGAGCTCGATATCGTCTTTCCAGAAGCAGGGGATTGAAGTGGCTTGTAGCAAAAATCTGTGTGACCAAGGAGCTCAAGTCATCCATATCCATCTCATCCATTTTGTTCCCTATTTTATAGAATTTTCTGTGTGATTCTTCGATAATCAATCTAGTGGATTGCCTCCGAGTGCAAAGGAGAAGAAGGACGTAGCTAGGATTACATCACCCAGTGAACCTCCCAATTTATTGCGTTACTTACTATTTTATTTACTTTACTTACAGTTGCACATTATATCTTGAAAAAGTACATAAAATAGTCAAGCGTCTAATTTAAGTCAAAGAGAACGCTAAGACCTCTAAGCGTTCAAAACATCTCAAAACCAAAAACAACTGAGAAAAATTTTGTGTCGCTAAAACCTTTCAAAGAGAAGACTCTAAACCATTCCGCTGTGCTAACCCTGATTAAAGAACTGAACGCGTAAACCTGAGTGGTTATAGTATTCAAATCTTGAGTCTAAGTTAATCTTTTCAAACAGTCTTCTAGTAAATGCTTAACCAAGCGTTTACATTTTCAAGCGTCCAAATTAATTTTAATATGAAACCTTTTGAAGTCGAAAAAGACTTCAGGGTCTATTCAACCCCCCCTTTCGTATGACACTTGGGACCCAACACATCTTGTTGAAGTTAATCAAACATTAGCTAACTCAACTAACTTTCTAACGCTAACTTATATCTTTTGGCTTTTCTACAAAACTCTAAAACTATAAAAAAGTTATAAGAGTTAAGGTCTTAACATCATCAAAAAGGAGGAAATTGTTAGGAAATTTCATGTTAGATATTTTGATGATGACAAGAATAGGATTTCATGTTAGACCCCAAAAGAATGTAAGTTTATGCTTTCATAGAACAATTGCATAAGTGTTTGAAAGGATTGATATTTTAGGCTTGTAATTTTTATATTTATAGATTTTAGACTAAGTATTAGATACCAAGTCGCTGATAGAATTTTAGGTGAATCTATCAGAGATGAAGTTAAAGATCAGCATTTGAAGTCAAGTGAAAATGAAGATTTGTCTTAAGTGTCTGTTCAGCGCTAAAGGACTCTTTCAGGGTTATCGAATCAAGCGCTTAAATTACTTAAATGATCAAGGATCAGATTCACCTGAAATAAATTCTCCAGTCATGAAGGACTTAAATGCCATCATCAGTGGACATTTATTTCCAATGAGAAATAAATTCAAAATGCATTAAATGCCTGATAAGTGCATTAAATGTGATATGGCATTATGACTTATAGACAAGCCAATTCTTGACTAGATTGCCAGATTTTAGAGTTCAAAGTCTTCTTGTATCCAATCGATAACAGCAGAATTTCAGGAATGTTAGAAAAGGGACTATTTACGTGCTGCATGAAAGACACGCGCCTGCATGAGTCCAACGGATAAATCCCAAGAAATCTCTATAAATAGTACCTTTCAGTAAACCCTACAAAATACGTTCATGCACAAGAAAAGGTCAAAACTTTGCTAAAAATATTTGAGAGAAAAGCTTATAAACTCCAGAGCCAAAATCCTCCAAGCTTTTCATACACATTCCAAAGACAGTCAAAGATATCTCAAACATCTTCATAGAAGAAACCTACACTCTTATTGAGAAATCCCAAGTTGTTTGAACTTTCTAAAATCAAACAAACCCATGACAAAAACCCTCAACCTCTTTCATCTGAGTGAGAAAGTTGTTGATTTACAAGCAGCATTTCTGTGTGAGAGAAGCTTGTTGAAGAAGATCTTCATTGGAGCTGAAGTCTGTGTGATCAAGGAGCTCAAGATCATCTTCCTTTCCTCTATTTTGTAGAAGCCTCTGTGTGATCCTTCGATAATCAATCTAGTGCAATTCCTCCGAGTGTAAAGGAGAAGAAGGACGTAGCTGGGATTGTATCACCCAGTGAACCTTACATATCTTGTGTTATTTATGCTTTATTGCTTTACTTTATATTTTCATATCATATCTTTGAAAAGGCATTAAAACGGTTAAACGACTATTTGGTTAAAGAGAACGCTAAGCTTTAAAATTATTTTCCCTGTGCCAACCCTGATTAAGCGATTAAAGCATTATCTTACTTTGGTAATTGTTGAAATCACTAAGTCTAAGTCATCTTGTCTTAAGCGCCTGACCTAGTGCTTAGCTTACCAAGCGTTCAAAATCTCCAAAAGTGATACGAATTTTTAAAAGTCGATAAAGACTTAGGGTCTATTGACTCCTCTCCCATTCTAGACCCTTTCATATGCCACTTGGGACCCTCTAAATTTTAGAATTACATCTAATTTGATATTTGGCCAAACCAGATAGTGTTAGAGATTCACTCGGTGACGATTCTAGTTGCTTGGAAGTGTACAGTGAGTTGCCTCTCAAAATTATTGTTATATGTCTTTCAAAACTGGAAGGAATTTTAATCACGTCATATATATATATATATATATGTATGTGTGTGTGTGTGCACCATGCTTTGAGTACTTTACTTGAAAGTGAGGTCAACATTTTCAGAATCAAATCATGAGCTCATTTTAAATTAATCATTGAATGTTGCCAACTATTAATCGCATGAATGATTTCAAAGGCATATTTTGCGAGAATAATTTTCCAGGCATGTTTCGTGAAAATAATTTCATTGAAAACCTTTCTTTAACTAAATTTTTGAAAAATATTTGACTGAATGAGTATTCTATTGTGAGCCAAAAGACTACTACTGCATCAATCATGACATACATGATTGCATATTGTACGTGGTTAAGTGTCAGGCCCAAGAGTCGGGCGTGGATGGGGCAAGGTTCGGATGGTCAAGCAAGGACTTGGGATCTTAAATGATTCCCGCTATCCACGGCCAAATCCCAACCCCTAAAGATGGAGTGTCTTGATGGTGAATGGGTAGACATGAATTGTGGCATACATGGGATATGACCAAACAAGCATCGCGAGCCTACATGGAGAGGCATAAGATGATGGCTTTCAAGTCGCTTGTTCAGGGGTGATAAGGAAGAAGTAGCGGGACCCTAAGAGTTATGAGAAAAGTTCTTTGACGCAATGGTATTGCTAACATGGCATCTTTTTACTTAAGCGTGTCTTATACATATTACCTGTATTGAAGTGCCTGCTATTTAAATACATGTTTTGAAACTTGATTATCATTCCACTCATTGTTCCACCGTTATCATGAACATAAATTCATTTTTCTCAAATGTTTTCAATGATCTTTGAACATACTGAGATCTTGGTGTCATACCAGTTATTGGTTTATTGTTACTCTGATCACAAATGTCATTCTTACTCATGCTTTCAATGATCCTTTGAAAAACAAAAACTATTATTGTTTTCACCTCATTAACTTATCATTTTTTAGTCTAAAAACTATTTTAAGAACCTTTCACACAAACACTAGCGCTCACTAAGACTTTGCTTACATATTTCACTTTCTTCCTTCCAGTTATAGGTGAGTCGAGAAGTGAGACTAGCTTGAAGGATCAGAGTATAGACCTGGACAATCATAAAGGTGAATGTTGTAGGTTGAGTAATGGATATTAAGTTATTTATTTAGATGACGTATCAGGGTTGTGACTCTACAACATAAATTATTTAATTATGTTCGAATTTTGGACTGTACTACTGTAAGGATAGACTTGCATTTTTTGGTTAGATTCTTTTAGTACTAAATTTGGGGGGTGTGATAGAGTGATATCAGAGCTTAGGATAGTTCAAGATTGTAATATGGTTGGAGATATAGTGTTTCAGTGCTTAAATTGTGGTAGACCATTGTTTGGGCAGCCGACCAAGCGATGATTTATTACAATTATAGCACAAAGCTAGGATTATGTCTAGAATAAAGCACTATAGGTGCCTTGATGCGAAGAGACCCTTGAGTCGCGAAAGGTCTACTAGAATAAAGGATCACTATTTTATATGAATAAAAGGACTTGCTTTAATTACTCGGCCCCATACTTATAGGAGAAAGCGAGTGGTAAATTAGCTTTCTGGTAGTTTCTTGAGTACAATGTTTGTTTGTTCATACTATATGGAATGATTTCGGATGTGATACATGAAAGGTGATTATAAATGAATAGTTTCCTATTTGATCTTATTATAAAACTAAACTTAGAAGTTACTACAACGATGGATAGTAGCATGGTGATAGATTAAGTGATTAAGTCTTGTAACATCATGATTAGTGAAAAATCTTTTACAGCTGGTCATATAGTGCTACCAATACATGATTATGACATTATTCTAGGAATGGATTGATTGTGTTATCACCTTGCCCCATGATAGGTTATAATTTTGCGAGTTTTTGGTGACCCTTTTTAGTGCGAATTATATGGATTTATGCTTGATTTTTGTTTATTTAGTTAGTATAGGTGAAAATCATTGCAAATTATGAAAAGGGTGAAAAAAAAAACTAAATTGAAGATGAAAAAAATTGCATTCTGGAGCTGACGTTCGAACGTGTGGATCTTGGCATTCGAATGTGGAAGAAAAACTTATCAGAAGAGTCAATGCTAGAACGTGCTATTTTGGACATTCGAATGTCGTGGTCAACCGGCAGAGTTTTGAAAATTTCCAAACTCTTAACTGTGAAGGAGTCTTTCTTTCTACTCTTATGAATACCAGATCAGTTCCTTAGGGTAGGGAGACGTTTTGAGAGGCAAGGGTTAGAGAAATAGATACTTTCCATGCTTTTGTATCCTAGAAGAAAAGATTGAAGATTCAACTATAGGGAGTTTTTATTTCTTGTTATTGCTTTCTATGAATACTTTAGTTTATTATAATGAGTAGCTAAATTTGTAGACTAAGGCCATGATTAAACCAAGCTTTTGATATATAAGATTATTTTTTGTATAGATATTATTGTTACTTTGTGTTAATCTTGATCTTAATGCTTCATATGCATAGCTAACATATGTATGATATTTTGCTTAAGTTATATCACTCTGGAGAGGGTAGTTTAAGGTGCAAGAGGGATTAATACATCTTCTAAGTCAGTTGTACAACTTCGGATGCTGTTAGCCAGATTAATCCTAGGAAATTTCTAGTTATTAATGTATGCATGTGATTGTTACCCCCAATCAAGCATAGGTTGCTAACACAAAGGGATCGAATTGGTGATAATCTTAAGGAAAATTCCACCTTAGTGACAATAATCTATGTTAGGAAATTTCTTGTTAGATGTTTTGATGATGACAAGATAGGTTTCATGTTAAACCCCAAGGATACGTAAGTTTATCTTTTGTTAGAATATGTATAAGCATTTATACATTTATCTTTATAGCTTTAGACTAGTTTCTAGTGCTTGAGCTAACATAGAATTCTAGGTGAGTCTATCAAGGTAAAATTGAAGATCAGAGTCTGAAAACTTTGAAGATGAGAGATTCAGTAAGCAGCTGTCAAGCGCTTATGAATCAATTCAAGATGACTTTAATGTTTAAGCGCTTATCGTCACCTGAAGTTAATCCGAAGTCATTATGTTATTAAATGTAATCAATGGACATTTATTTCCAACGGAAAATAAATTCAAATGCATTAAATGCCTGATAAGAGCATTAAATGTGATAAGAACGATTGACGATACGGATGTGCCTTCTCCATTGGCCGTCAACTCAAAGTAGGTCTGCTACCCATTTTGTGCAGCAGAATTTTCAGAGATGTCAGAAAAAGATTAAGTCATGCGCCTCGTGCTTCTCATGTTGGGTTTTATTCGAAAAAGCATAAACGCAGCGGAAGGGATTTCAAAAATTAAAACGAAAACCCAATTGGTACTCTAATTCGCATAATTGAATCTAAAAGCGTATAACGAATAAAAATTTACTCGTTAATATGAATATGATGATGGAGAAAAACTTCTTCTTCTCTAAACTCGAAATATTGAAGCTTCCAAATCTTTAATCCTTTGGTTTGATTCTTCAAACTTGAACTTGATCCGAACAGCGAAAATACGTCATCTCTAAATCGTCATGCACGGATCAGCAAACGAAAAATCCCCTTTCTACTTTCTCTATGGTCGACGACTAGGTATAGAGGAGGGGAGGAATATTTTTCTTTCTTATGAGAGTTGTGTATTCTTCTTCTTCTTGTTCTAAGTCAAAGATTCCTTCTATCCTCTATGGCATCTGAGGGCATAATCGTAACAATCTCCCACTTGCACTCAATGACATTCATTGTGGTATCTAATACCCATCCTTTCCAGGTGTTGGTCCAAAACAGCCTGAGGTAGTGGTTTGGTGAACGGGTTAGCTATATTGTTAGCTGAGGCTATTTTCTGCACTGCTATCTCTCCTTTGCCAATGATCTCCCTGATGATGTGAGATCTTCTCTCAATATGTTTGGACTTGTTATGAGACCTCGGTTCCTTGGATTGCGCTATCGCTCCATTGTTATCACAATAAAGTGGCAACCAGAGCTAAGCACTAGGGACCGTTCTAAGTTCTCCAAGACACTTCCTCATCCAAATAGATTCTTTCGCTGCCTCTGAGGCTGCTACATACACTGCTTCAGTGGTGGAATCAGCGGTTGTGCTTTGCTTGGAGCTCTTCCAAGACACCGCTCCACCATTGAGAGTAAAAACAAACCTTGAAGTGGATTTTCGGTCATCAACATCAGACTGAAAGTCTGAATCAAAATAACCTTCCATCTTCAGGTCTCCACCTCCATAGATGAGAATCATATCCTTAGTTCTTTTCCGATACTTTAGGATATTATTCACAGCTATCCAATGTTACTTTCCCAGCTTTTCCTGAAATCGACTCAACACGCTCACAACATAGGCAATGTCGGGTCTAGTACACAACATTGCATACATCAAGCTATCAACTGCAGAAGCATAGGGTACATTACTCATCTCTTGTCTATCTTCCTCGCTTTGAGGACACATAGCCTTGGATAAGTGTACTCCATGGCTCATGGGAAGAAACTCTTTCTTAAAGTTCCATCCTAAACCTCTTTAGTACCTTTTCTAAGTAAAGGGCTTGAAAGAGGCCTATCATTCTATTCGTTCTATCCCTGTAGATACGAATTCCTAAAATGTATGTGGCTTATCCCAAGTCTTTCATGGAAAACGTACTCGAAAGCCATTTCTTGACAGTGGTGAGCATTCCTACGTCATTTCCTATAAGTATAATGTCATCCACTAGAGCCAAATCAATATCTCTTACCTTTTCATAGAAGAACCTAACCTTTCAAAGAAATATTACCAAAGTGTTTGAACTTTTCAAATCAAACAAAACCGTGATAAAAACAAATCAACCTCTTCCATCTGTGTGACGAAGTTGTTGAAGACAAAGCATTATTTCTGAGTGAAAGAAGCATCGTCAAAAGTAGATCTTAGCCGAGTTGAAATTTGTGTGATCAGGGAACTCGAGATCAAGCATCCACCAATTTGCTATTTTGTAGAAGTTGTCTGTGTGAAGCTTCGTGATTCATTTTAGTGAATTCCTCCTATGTGGAAAGGAGTAGAAGGACATAGCTGGGATTAGACAAACCCAGTGAACCTTACAAATCTCGTGTCTCATTTACTTATTATTTTATTACTTTATTGCTTATTATTTTCACACACGTCTATATTTATATTCTACCTTTTATCTTGAAAAATACAAGTAAATTAGTTAAGTGTCTATTTGACTAAATCAAACGCTAAGCAACTAAAAACACTTTCTGTGACGCTAAGGCTTTCAAAAGGGAGGACTCTCAAAATTATTCCGATGTGCTAACACTGATCAAAGAACTGAACACTTAAACCTATTTGGTTATAGTATTCAAATCTTGAAGTCTAAGTTAACTTTCTAAAAATAGTCTTCAATAGACGCTCAGTTAAGCACTTACTTTTCAAGCGTCTAACAAATTTTGATACGAATATTTTTGAAGTCGAAAAAGATTCATGGTCTATTCAACTCCCCCCCTTCTAGACCCTTTCGTATGCCACTTAGGACCAACAAGTGGTATCAGAGCGGTTAAAGCTGAAATTTTAAAATTTCCAAGCATAACTGCTTGTTTAGATCCTTTTTCAAAATTTAGTTGCTTTTAAATTTTTTATGGCATTTTCTTAAGTTCCTAAGTTGACTGAGTCAAACTATGACTCATGGAAGGTCAAAGCTTTTACTTATTTGTGTTCTTGTGATGATGAATTGTGTGATGTCATTTCAGATGGACCTATTCAAATTTACAAAGTAATCACCAGAGTGCCTGGAGCCACAGAAGAGACTCCAAATGGCTATGTTGAGAAGCCTAAGTAGAAATGGTCCACAGATGAGCGTCGAAGATTTAATGTAGACAATGTTGGTCGGAGCGCTTTGTACACTACTATTGGTGATAACGACAACTTATTCAAAAGGTCAAATCTTGTAACACTACCAAGGAGATATTGAATAAGTTAGCCACAATTTGTGGCGGTTCAGCAAAAATCAAGGAAAACAAACTTTCAATCGCCAAAGAAAAGTTTAATGGTTTTAAGATGTTGCCTAACAAGACACTAGAGCAATTGGACATAAGATTCACAACTCTTGTTACGGAACTTACATCGTTGGGAATGGACTTGCCAAACAAATAAATGGTGGTTAAGATTTTTTGTAGTCTACCTAGTAGATTTTTGATGAAGACAACAACGATGAGAGAATCTAATATGTTGGATCTTCTAACTCTAGAAGATGCTTTTTTAGAGCTCAAAGCATTTGAGTTTGAGTTGGATTCAGCCAATGATGTTGTGAGCAGTCCAGTAATTGAGCCTGGAGCGTTTATAGCGTCAATCAAGGGTAAATCGGGTAACAAGGGAAAGGTTTCAGATATCAGTGAGGATGAGGAACTAGCATTTCTAAATAGATTCAGAAAGTTCTTAAGATATGAAAAGAAAGGGAATAGTCCTAAGCATCAAGGACAAAGTTCATATCAAGCGTCTGCTCCATCACAATAACAGTATCAAGCGCCTTAATATTCTGCACCTTTTCCTCCAGCGCCGATTCAATATCAAGCAACGACTTAACAAAATTTTTCATCTCCAGTGGTCTCAAAACCACACAATCCAAGGTTAATAAATGAACAAAGACGAAAACTAATCTTTGTTAATTGCAGGAACCAGGGCACTACCAGGTAAATTGCCCTTATCCAAATGTATCCAAGCCCTCAAGGCAGGATTACGTGGATAGAAACCAATTCTGGAGCAACCTTCGTCAACAAGGTTTTCTGGCGGAATCAGAACCAGCGTCCGCACCTGAAGATTTGGAGTCTTCAGAGGAGAGTAGTGATGATGATGAGCCAGTGGATGACTTAGCGCTTATCTGTCTCATGGCCAGAGATGACCAAGCGTCTTCTGAGGTAAACACTGAGATATCTTACCCCCTCTCTTATGAAGAATTACTTGACAAAGTCAAAGAATATTATAATGATTGTCAAGATGCCGCCAAATTATATCAAAATCACTTTGATATCATTTCATCGCTCACAAGTGATAAAGTAACGCTCAAAGCAGAGTTGCAAATTCAGCAAAAATCCATTGAGAAGAACAAATTGCTTGAGAGTGAGATAACCCAGTTGAAAAGTGACCTTGATACAATAGTCAAGAGAGAAGCTAAGCTGATTGCTAGACTTGCTAAATCAAAACAGCTCGTCTCATCATTGTCTAAAGCATCAAGAAAGCTAGACAATGTGACTCAGGTAACAAAACTGTTTGGTGAAAAGGCCGGTTTAGGATGCAATAAACTCGGTAAACAACCAAACAAATCTAATGTTACGGCGAACAACAAACGAAAGGGTGTTTTCTTTGTTGAGAAAGGTTCACAAAGTCAAACACAAAATGAACCAAGCGACAATGGTACGAGGCCAAATGAGAAAGCCAAAGCTGACTCGGGCAAGGGTAAGGCAAAGGCACATGATTCACAAAGATAGGTTCATCTAAACACTCAAAAGGCTAAGGATAAACCTAATCATTGTGAATCAAGCACTAGGAGTCCAGCACCAAAAGTGCAACCCAAGCCAGCTCCCAGGAAATACCAGCGTCAATATCCAAGGCAATCTAGATCATATTATCTCCACTATGGTGATTATGATTATGACTATGATTATGATTACTGACACGAAAAATCCTTATATGTTTGCACAACAAGTGGACTGGTAGTGTGTAGTAATAAAGTAGATTTTTAAGTCTGAATTGTCGATCCCACAGAGACTTGTATTTTAGACTTCTTGAATTTAAAGCAAGCAATAATTAAACTAAAACTAAAGATTTAAAGATTTTAAAAGCAATAAAATAAACTAAAACAAGAATTGACTAAAATACTATGGAAGCAAGATACAAGAAACAAAATGTCGAAATCAAGATAGCTATGGAAGAGAGCAACTAAGACACATGTGTTGGCATAAATTAATTAATTCTTGTTAAAATCACATTCTCATATTATTAGACTAATGTTGCTTTGGTGGAAATAACCTTAAATAATTACTACCCGATGTCTCGGCTGTAATAATCCTATGACTACGTGACGGTTCTCTAAATATGTCTATCCGAGAATCAAATCATTAGCCATGCATTCACGTTTTAGAATTTCCCCGGATGAATCCGGCTAACAGCACCCGGAGATCTATATCTATCTCTAGGAACAATTCCTCATGTGTTTCGGATGATGTGATGATTTCTTTGAACCCTAACTTATATTCTCTCGAATGAATAAACTAAGCTAATTAGCAAACATATGGTGATCAAACATATGATTGGAATTAAAGCACAAAATCAATGCACAAAGCAGCAATAGAATTAATATGAAAAACACAATTTATAACTCAAATATCATAATTGAGCCTCAACATGGCCTTAGTTCGAAGAATCTAATTCATTATAAAAGATAAAAGATAGAAACTTAAATTAAGATTCATATTCATAGACAAAAACAAATCTCAATCTAAGAAACTCCCTTGTATTTTTGATGGATGAACTTCGATCTTCATCTCTTCCATGCTTCTTGATTTCTTCACCTTCAAGGGTTTTTGAAAATCTTCATGAATATGTAAAAACTATGTCTAAACCCCATTAAGGCTCTATTCTATGTGTATTTCGTCTCTTTAACCCTAGAGAACTGATCTAATATATGTAAGGGTGGAAGGGGAAGACTCCAACTTGAATTAGAATTGGAAATTTCCAAAAATCTGTTGTTTTTCCCTTCAGACGCAACGTTCGAACATCCACATACTAACGTTCGAACGTTAGAAACAGATTCATTTTGCCTTCGGCGAAGCGATCTTGTTTCCTTCATAACTTTCTCCATAGACCTCCGATTTGTGTGATTCAAGTTGCCACATGAAGCTCAGACAAAGCTCTATAAATTTTTGGAAGAAATATGTGTCAAATTCCTTCTTTAAATACTCTGAAATTCTGCATTTCTGACCAGTTTTTCTCAATTGCAATGATTTTTCACCTTTACTCAATAAGCGCACAAATTAAACGCATATGTGGCATAAATCATGCATAAACCAATATAAATCACATGAATATGAGGCTCTAAAATATGTAAATCTCACACCTATCAACACCCCCAAACTTAACATTGATCGTCCCCGAGCAATAAAAAGACTTAGACTTAAGGAACTAAGATGAAGACATCTATCTAAAACAAAACAAAACAAAAAACAAAAACCGACTCACTTTTGTAGAGTGCACGATGGCACTTAGCATGTGCAACAAGCCTTTAAACTTCAAAGTTACCAGAGAGGACGAGTTTAGTCTCGTGAGAGTTTGCAGATGATTTACCCACAAAATCGAAAAATTTCAACCACAACCAATCAAGACAACTTAACAAAATTAACAAGAATTAATGGCACAAAATCAGCCGTTAAAGCTCAAAATTATGTACACATATCAAAGACTTGCTCATGTTATACCTTGACTCGAATAAACCTCCAACGGGTGTAGTGATTGTAAGTCTACGGCATTATAGTCAAGTGGCACCCTTACCAAATTTCAGATTTTCTCCCATATCTATTAACCTTTGATCAATCCTAAAGCACAAGCCTCATAGAAAACTCCCTAGCCACTTAAATTTCATTACTTAACCAATTTGGACTATAAACTCTCATGAAACTTCCATTTACATTCATTAAGGCTAGGTCGTGTGCAATGTTCTATTCCCTTAGGCTTTCTATGACACCCATGTATCGAGTTTTAGACCAATGACTCCCAAACTAGATAGTTTTAGGGCATTAAATGTCCAGACACTCCTTATGGATTTAATCACTCGAGTGCCAAAGGCCACGAAATAAAACTAGACCTTTCATTCACTTTAACTCTAATTGGCTTGAGCTTAGCTCAAATTAGCATAATAGTACAGTTTATAGGTATGTAACTTTTCACCTCCAGTACATATTCGCCTGACTTTATAGTCATACCAATTATCATCAACCTTATTAATTATTCATTAAGCATATGAAGCAACTACTCAACTCGTGACCTTAAGAAGAATCTAAGTTAATATTTCCGGGAGAAATTCCTTAAGTGTTTCAGAATGATTATCCACTTAACTCCTCTACCCTCGACTTATCGTGCATTTGTGATTTATCTAAGGAAAATCTACTCTAATCTAGGGTCCCATGAGCAAAACAAAGATATGTATAGTCCATTACATTCCAAATAAATCAAGAAATCATGCCATTGTCTCAATTTAATCAATCTCAATGTATTAATTGGTAGGCTAAAAAATTTTCATGCTTGATTTTCTCAACATAAAAGCATCTAAACATGATAGCATACAAACTCCCCTAAACTTGGAAATATGCATATCACCAATATATTCAATAACCACTCAACAATTAAACGTTTCTCACACCCCCAAACTTAAACTCGACATTGTACTCAATGTTATCTCTCATAAAGCACAAAAAGAGCGAAAAGAAAACTTAACCTCATAGGTCGGTGAAAACCAAACCTAGTCTCATGCATAAATTCCAAGTGTGGCCCCAAATGGTGCACTTCAATCTCCATAGTATGTCATCATCAATCATGCACTTAACAAATCACAACCATCGAGCATAATATTTTATCTTCTTTTTTTTCGCAAACAAACCAAAAACAACTAAACTACTAGAAAGCAAAAACAAAAATCTTGGGCTGCCCCCCAAGAAGCGCTCTTTTAAAGTCACTAGCTTGACTTTACCGAGTTATTTCAAGGCGGTTTCTGAATAAATGCCTTGTTCATTCTCCAAGTAAGGATGAAATTTGGCCCGGTGTTAGTAGAAAATATGATGAGTAGTGACCAAGCAATCATCCACTCAAATATTTTATCATAGTCGATCACCACTTCCATCACTCTTTCTTTCCATTGTGCTGAGTGATGATTTGGACTATTCTCCAAGTTATAAGTAGATGCTCTTTTTTCTTCACCCATCAAAATGGAATGCTTGGAGCTGATGTTGTAGGACTCAAGGAGACTATTGGTTCTTTTAACCTGAGAAAGCTCAACACTAAAAGGATCAAAAGCATCAATGCGTAAAGACAAATCAGAATCAACTGGATGCTTAAAAACCTCATAGCTATCACAAATAACCATATTAACTCCTATATTTAATAACAACCCACTTTCATTGGAATCAATTACCTCTTTACCAACGGAGAGGACAGAGGGTGGAGAATCTTCAATCGATTGAGAAACTATAGGAATGGAAGGCTCGTTAGTGGGAGTTTCCGGTTCTGCACGTTTAGGAGTGCCATAAAGTAATGTTTCCAATTCCGCTACACTTTCAGCCGCTCGTTCGGGTGTGATCTGCTAGGCAGAGATTCATTCATTTTCCAACTCCTCGTCTTCCCTCACAGTTGCCTCATCACTCCTCGAAGTCATACCACAATTTGGTGCTTGTTGCAAAGCTTGAATGACGTCGCACACCAATTGCCAATTTTTCGGACAATCCAAATCCTCAAGAGTGAGTTGCATAGCCTGAATGAGTCCTACAAGTCCCCGGCAACGGCGCCAAAAACTTGACACGAAAAATCCTTACATGTTTGCACAGCAAGTGGACTGGTCGTGTGTAGTAATAAAGTGGATTTTTAAGTCCGAATTTTCGATCCCACAGAGACTTGTATTTTAGACTTCTTGAATTTAAAGCAAGCAATAATTAAACTAAAACTAAAGATTTAAAGATTTCAAAAGCAATAAAATAAACTAAAACAAGAATTAACTAAAATACTATGGAAGCAAGATACAAGAAACAAGATGTCAAAATTAAGATAGATATGGAAGAGAGCAACTAAGACACATGTGTTGGCATAAATTAATTAATTCTTGTTAAAATCACATTCTCATATTATTAGACTAATGTTGCTTTGGTGGAAATAATCTTAATAATTACTACCCGATGTCTCGGCTGTAATAATCCTATGACTACGTGATGGTTCTCTAAATATGTCTATCCGAGAATCAAATCATTTTCCATGCATTCACGTTTTAGAATTTCCCCGGATGAATCCGGCTAACAGCACCCGGGAATCTATACCTATCTCTAGGAGCAATTCCTTATGTGTTTCGGATGATGTGATGATTTCTTTGAACCTTAACTTATATTCTCTCGAATGAATAAACTAGGCTAATTAGCAAGCACATGGTGATCAAACATATGATTGGAATTAAAGCACAAAATCAATACACAAAGCAACAATAGAATTAATATAAAAAACACAATTTATAACTCAAATATCATAATTTAGCCTCAACATGGCCTTAGTTCGAAGAATCTAATACATTATAAAAGACAAAAGATAGAAACTTAAATTAAGATTCATATTCATAGACAAAAATAAATCTAAATCTAAGAAACTCCCTTGTATTTTTTATGGATGAACTTCGATCTTCATCTCTTCCATGCTTCTTGATTTCTTCACCTTCAAGGGTTTTTGAAAATCTTCATGAATATGTAAAAACTATGTCTAAACTCCATTAGGGCTCTATTCTATGTGTATTTCGTCTCTTTAACCCTAGAGAACTGATCTAATATATATAAGGGTGGAAGGGGAAGACTCCAACTTGAATTAGAATTGGAAATTTCCAAAAATCTATTGTTTTTCCCGTCAGACACAACGTTCGAACGTCCACAAGCTAACGTTCGAACGTTAAAATCAAATTCATTTTGCCTTCTGCGAAGCGATCTTGTTTCTTTCATAACTTTCTCCACAGACCTCCGATTTGTGTGATTCAAGTTTCCACGTGAAGCTAAGACAGAGCTCTATAACTTTGTGGAGAAATAAGTTTCAAATTCCATCTCTAAAGACTCTGAAGTTCTGCATTTCTGACCAGTTTTCCTCAATTGCAATGATTTTTCACCTTTATTCAATAAGCACACAAATTATTTGCATATGTGGCATAAATCATGCATAAACCAATATAAATCACATGAATATGAGGCTCTAAAACATGTAATCTTTATCTTTATTCAGACTTCAGGCGCTTGAGTCTTCAAACTTAACTACTGATAAACTCACTCAGAAATTATGAATAAAATAAGACAAAGCCTATAAAGCCTATTACAAATCTAACGCTCAAAGCTTATACATGATTTCTACTAAAATCAAACTTATATATTTTAGGGTCTAACAAGTAATCCTCATTGTCATCATCAAAACATCTAACATGAGATTCCTAACAGATACCGAGTCGCTGATAGAATTCTAGGTGAGTCTATCGGAGATGAAATTGAGGATCAACATCTAAAGTCAAGTGATGATGAAGATTTGTCTTAAGCATCTGTCAAATGCTAAAGGACTGTTTCAAGAATACTAAATCAAGCGATCAAGGATCAGATTCACCTAAAATAAATTGTCAATTCATGAAGGACTTAAATGCATTCATCAATGGGATATTTATTTCCAATGGGAAATAAATTCAACACGCATGAAATGCCTGATAAGTTCATTAAATGTGATTCATATGGGATTATACTCATCTTAAGTCTGTCTTGATCCAATTTTGGACTCACAGTCTTAGAAAGATGTATTCCATGTCCCATGGGTAAAATTCTTCCCTTAGAATTACTCATTTCAAATCTCTTAAGGACTTTCTCTAGGTAGAGCGCTTGAGAGAGACCTAGCGTTCGATTCACTCTATCCCAGTAGATGCGAATTCCAAGAATGCAGGTTGTTCTCCCAAATCCTTCATGAAGAATGTGCTTGAAATCCATGCTTGATGTCAGTGAGCCTATGTCATTTCCCATTAGTAGTATTTCATTCACATACAACACTAGGAATTTCAACTTGCTCCCACTAGACAATTTATAGACACACGTTTCGTCTTAATTCTTAATAAATCCATAAAATTCGCTTCTTAATTGAACCATTGATTCCAGCTGCGAGACGCCTGCTTAAGTCCATAGATGGACTTATTCAGCTTGCAAACCTTATGAGAATCTGCATTGAATATAAAACCTCTGGGATGTTGCATATAAATGTTCTCCTCGGGATATCTAGTTAAAAATGCAATTTTTGCATCCATTTGTCAGATTTCATAGACTAGGTTAACTGCAAAGGATTCGAATGGACTTGATCATTGCTACGAGCGAAAAGGTTTCCTCATAGTCAATGCCTTCGTTTTGACTATAACCTTTTGTGATAAGTCTGGCCTTATAGGTTTCTACTTTGCTATCCGGACCAATCTTTCTCTTATAGATCCATTTGCACCTATTGTCCGTACACCCTCAGAGAGATCAGTAAGAGTCCAGACTTGGTTCAAATACATCGATTCCATCTCTACTTTCATGGTCTCTAGCCATTTTGTAGAATCAATATCAGTCGTTGTTTGCTCATAATCAGAGGGATCGTCGCCTTGGCTTCCATGTGCCACAACAAACAAATATTGTTGTTCATGCAAGTAACCATATCTCTCTGGTGGTTGAGATATTCTACTAGACTATCACAACAATGATTGGATCTTTTGAGTTTTAGGTCCGGTTCTTTGTGCTTGAATAAGTGTCTCCGAGGGGGATTCATTTTGTTCTTCTAATAGAACGAGTTTTCTACCTACACCTCTTTCCCCAATAAACTCATCTTCGAGAAAGAATGCTTGCAAAGTCATGAATATCCGATGATCGTTTGGTAGGTAAAATCAGTATCCCATGGAGTCTGTGGGAAAACCTATAAATCAACCCTTTAAGGATTTTTCCTCTAGTTTCTCTACCTTAGTCTTTTTAACATATGCGGGGCAACCACATATTCTTATGTACTTATGATTTGGTTTCCTTACACACCACAACTCATATGGTGTTTTGGGAACAAATTTAGAAGGATACTTATTCAATATATGTATGGTTGTAAGCAAAGCATGCCTCCACAAGAAAGGTAAATCGGTGTAGCTCAGCATAGATTTTATCATATCAAATAAGGTATGATTTCTGCATTCTGCTACTTTATTTAATTGTGGGGTTGGTAGAGGAGTAAGTTGTAACACTATGTCGTGTTCTTTTAAGAACTCAGCCCTCATGCATTCGCCACCACGATCCAATCACAGTGCCTTAATATTGTGCCCGATTTGTTTTTCAGTTATAGTCTTGAATTCCTTGAACCATTCAAGTGCTTCAGACTTATGTTTCATTAGGTACACGAGTCCATACCTAGTATGATCATCAGTGAAAGAAATGAAGTACTGAAAACCTCCGTAGGCCGCATCCTCGAAAGGCCCACATACATCTGTGCGAATTAAACCCAAAACTTCCTTGGATCTTTCAAAATGTGAGGTGAAGGACCTTGTCATTTTACCTTTCAAAAAGGATTCACATGTCGGATATGCATCAGATCCAAGTGGGGCGATATGCCAGCGTTTCACCAACTCGTGAATCTTCAATTCACCAGCATCTCTGAGCCTAAGATGTCACATAAGTCTTTGGTTTATACCTTTCATACTACGCTTTCTTGTCATAGTGTTCACCATGGACTGGTTTTGAACAATTATATAATACAATCCATTAACTAAGGATTCTAAGCCAAAGTTTTTATTTCTAAAATAAATATCACAACCATTGTCATTAAAAGTAAACACCTTTCCTGACCAATACAGGAATAGAAATATTGTTCTAAAGCCCATTGGGCAAAACGAGGCATTTATGTAAAGTAATGAAATGTTTAGACATTAATGTGATAGAAGTAGTTCCAATGTGCGTAGCCGTGACACTGTGCCCGCTTCCCACATTGATCATCACTTTTCTTTCTGCCATCTTCCTACTTGGTTCTAGATCCTGGTTCAAGACACAAATGTGAGCACTAGCTCCCGAATCTAGAATCCATGAAGTAGAAAATATAGTCATAGAATAATTAGTTTAAAAAACGTAAAGTTCTATACCTGCTTTTTCATCTTTCAGCTTAGGACAATTGCTCTTCCAGTGGCCCAGCTCCTTGCACAGAAGGCATATGTCCATCTTGTTCTTAGAGCCCTGGCTTTGAACTTTTGAACCTTAGTAATCTTGGGTTCTTTGATTTTTAACTTAATCCAATTAATTAATTCAATTAAATAATAGATCACTTATTTAATTAATTTTATTTCTCCAAGAAATATGTTTAATTAAACCATAAATGAATTACCTTATTTTATCAAATAATTAATTCTATTTATTTTATTTTAAGTATCCAATACATAAAATATTACCACAACAAATATTGCATTTTCCATCAATTTTTCCTTTTTAAGCATGACTCTTTAGGCTCATCTATATTTGGCAATGGGAGGATTCCATTAAATATGGGTCCCACCTAGCCAGTCAAGTGGTCCATATTTTAACCCAAATAAGATGAAATGATTAGATCATTTTTACCTTTCCATTTGTACATACCATGTGAATACAAACTCTTTGTTCCCTTATCCCCGTCAAGTGAGAGTCATGGTTATAGTCAAACTCATTAACTTGACACTATGCTATATTTCTAATAAGTTTAGATCAGTGAATGCTTTTGGCCAAAGACTTGAAGATCTAAATTTCTTATAAATGCATAGGATAATTCCTCGTTCACTTACGAGGGAACAAATCTTATCTTGGATACCAGTTAAAAATACTACTTGCCCATTAGGTTGTTGTTCAAGGTTGACCCCATCAACGGGTGAATTGGGCCAAACTACTCTAATGACGAACCTAATGTCACAAGTATATCTTCAACTCAATTTCTCAAGTCTAAAGTTCAGACACACCTATTACAATTAACCAATTCTGCTATTGACTGTCAAAGAGTAAAAACCCATGTGACAGAATCTATGCGAGTCATGTCTGAGTGCCACTATCTCCATCAGTGCACCTATGATATGAGTTCTTCACTACTTCCTAGTGATTGACGGACACCTTTCTCATCAAAACTCATATCATACAAGTCTTTATGATTTCCAATGCCCAATTGAAAATCTTTGACTTGCAGAATGTTTTAGTACACAAGTATCAAACTCCTCTAGTGCCTTAGAGAGTAAACTCTTGTGTTCATGGACTTATAGATGATTACAATATATAAATGTCAATATAAAAGTAAACAAGTAAAATGGCTTTTATTGATTGATTAAAAACAATTACAATTTGATAATGTCCTATCATTTACTAATCCTCCAGTGGCTTTAGAGGACATTAACGTAATAGAGAGTCTTTGTCACGGATTTGTTTGATTTGAGAAAGTTCAAACACCTTGGAATATCTCAGTAAGAGTGTAGGGTTTTTCTATGAAGATGTTTGAGATATCTTTGACTGTCTTTGGAATTTGTATGAAAAGCTTGGAGGATTTTGGCTATGGAGTTTATAATCTTTTCTCTCAAATATTTTCAGCAAAGTTTTGACCTTTTCTTGTGCATGCACATGTGTTTTTAGGGTTTGCTGAAGGGTACTATTTTTAGAGATTTCTTGGGATTTGTCCGTTGGACACATACAGGCGCATGTCTCTCATGCAGCACGTAAATAGTCCTTTTTCTGACATTCCTGAAATTCTGTTGTTACTGATTGGACACAAGCAGACTTTGAACTCTGAATTCTGACAGTCTGATCAAAAGGTGGCTTGTACAAAAGTCACAATGCCTTATCAGATTTAATTCACTTATTAGGCATTTAATGCGTTTGGAATTTATTTCCCGTTGGAAATAAATGTCCATTGATAATTGTATTTAAGTCCTTCATGACTTGAAGATTTATTTCGGGTGAATATGATGCTTGATCTCTTAAGTAATTTGAGTGCTTGATCCGATAACCCTGAAACAGTCCTTTAACATTTGACAAACGCTTAAGATAAATCTTCATCTCACTTGACTTCAGACACTGATCTTCAACTTCATCTCTGATAGACTCACCTAGAATTCTATCAGTGATTTGGTATCTAATACTTAGTCTAAAATCTATTAAGATAAAAATTACAAGCCTAGAATATGAACACTTTCAAGCGCTTATACAATTGTTTTATGAAAGCATAAACTTACATTATTTTGGGATCTAACATGAAATCCTATTCTCGTCATCATCAAAACATCTAACATGAAATTTCCTAACAATTTCCACCTTTTTGATGATGTCAAGACCTTTAACTCTTATAACTCTTTTATAGTTTAAGAGTTTTGAAGAAAAGCCAAAAGATATAAGTTAGCGTTAGAAAGTTAGTTGAGTTAGCTATTGTTAGAGTAGCTTCAACAAGATGTTTTAGCATTAAATCATTCATTAATTCATAGGATTTTAAGCATACATGATTTTCACTGAAAAATAAATATCAAAACAAACAAAAGCAACAGAAGATAAAAGAAATACAAAGCAGGATAAGTGCTCATCTTCTCTGTCGCTTCTTGGATATGTCCTCATGGAAGATCTCATTCGCTAGATCTAAGAGAACTCAGTCAATGTCTATCATTGTAGTCCTCACGTCTTTCTTTAGAGCTTTGATTGAGCTCTAACAACCTTTCCACTCAATCTCTTGGAGAAATTCCAAGAGTCCGAATAAGATCATGGTAGAGATCTTGGACTCTATCATTGGAAAGTTTCCAGTTGAGGGGTCTCCGCAAGGGTTCAGCGGAAGGATGAAAATCTATGCCTTCTAAAAATTCAACATCTACATCCACATTAGGCAGCTTATGCCTGCCTCAGAAGTATCTTAGCTTACGATTCTTTGTGAGCATCCTTTTGAGGCTCGCAATCTCTTCAAACATGGAGTGCTAGTTTTTGTTGTCTGTTTTGGACACTGTCTCCATTGAGGCTTTTCCTTTAGCTTTCTGATCTTGAGGCTTATCTTTATCTTCCCCTTTCTTGACTTCATCAAGAGAAGACTTCAACTCAGTGATATCTCGCCTTATCAACTTAAATTCATCAACTAACAAAGCAACTTATTCTGCGATACTCTGGCTCATGAAATTAGAAGCATTGTGTCTTTCAGTATATGCTGAAGCGTTCTGGGCAAGAGAGCGATTGAACTCTTCAGATAAGCCTGTGATTAAAGGGACCATGTGATACAGTACTAATGCAGTACTCTTGGTCGCAACGTTTGATATATCACGACTTCTAGTGTCGGAGGCTAGCCTAATGTGCATCTCATCGTTGGCTATCATCTTGGAATAGGAACACTCGATGGTGTTGAGTGAGTTTCTAACCGCTTGTCTAAAGTCCTTGGCCTCCGGATCAATATCTGAATCTGAGTCCGAAGAAGAAGAAGGACGCTCAGAGGGATGGAATGAGTCCATAAGAGCTTGAAACTGTTGCCTTTCCTTTGGATTGGTCTCTAGCGAAAGGTTTTTCTGGGTCTTCAGCAATTTCTGCCTGTACTTCTTCAATCGCTAAGTCAAAAGATTGAGTTGGAGGCTCAATCTGTGCAATTTCTTCACTAGAGTCCAGACTTGGTTCGAATGCATCGAACCTATCTCTGTCTTCATAGCCTAAAACCATTTCGCAGAATTTATATCCTCCATCGCATGCTCAAAAGTAGAGGGATCATCTCCATAGTTTTCTTCCACTACGACTTACAAATTATGATCTCTCTGTAGCAGATAACCACATCTCTCAGGCGGCTGAGATACTCTACTCGATCTACGTGATGGTGGTTGCTTTTGGTTAGGTTCATTTTGAGTCTCTTGGACAGTGGTCTCTAAAGGGATTCTTTTTTCCTTCCCGAACAATCTTTCTTCCTGCACCACCTTCTCGAATGAACTCATCTTCAAGAAAGTACACATGTAGAGCCACAATGACTCTTTGATTATCATGCAAGTCAAAGAGGTATCCTATAGAATATTCTAGGAAATCCACGAATCTACCTTTTAAATATCTTTCTTCCAATTTCTCCATCTTTGTCTTTTTCACATAGGCTGGACAACCCCATATCCTAATGTGTTTAAGACTAGGCGTCTTTCCACTCCATATTCGATAACAAGTTTTAGGAATAGATCTAGATGGACACCTGTTCAAGATGTAGGTTGTTGTAAGCAATGCATGGCCCCACAACGACATGGGAAGGTTCATGTAGCTGAGCATCTATTGAACCATATCTAATAGTATTCTATTCCATCGCTTGGCTACCCCATTGAGTTATGGAGTTGCTGGAGGAGTTAATTGTAATACAATTCCATGTTAAATTAAGAACTCACCAAATTTGGCACTCATGTATTCTCCACCTCGATCGAATCGTAATGTTTTGATATGTTTGCTAATTTAGTTTTCAACCAAAGCTTTGAATTCTTTGAACCATTCAATAGATTCAGACTTATGCTTCATTAGCTATACGAGACCATACCTAGAGTGGTCATTAGTAAATGTAATGAAGTCCTGAAAACCTCCACGGGCTATTTTCTAGGAAATAGCCCGCAAATGTCAGTATGTATTAAACCAAAGACTTCATTAGCTTGTTCAAAATGCTCTATAAAGGGTGAGCTAGTCATTTTGCCTTTGAGACAAGACTCGGAAGTGGGGAGTGGGTCCGACCCTAATGTGGTTATTAGCCCATTTTTCTCAAGCTCGCGAATCTTGTATTCTCCAGCATGACCTAGTCGTAAGTGCTAGATGAGTCTTTGGTTTGTACTAAACATACCTCATTTCTTGGTGATTGTATTCATAATACATCTATTTTGGACATTTAAGTAGTATAAAGCATTTACTAAAAATGCAGAGCCAACAAACTTATTTCTAAAATAGATATTGCAAACATTGTTCAAAGATCGAAAATTGTATCTAAGTCTAACTAATACGGGAACAAATATTTTTAAACCCATTGGGCAAAACAAGTAAATGTCTAATAGATAAAAATAGAGAAGTACATCCTATGTGAGTAGCTGCTACACTATGTCTGCTGTCTACATAGATCATCACTTCTTGCACATCGAGCCTCCTACTTTTTTCAGATCCTGTTTCAAAACACAGACATGAGCGCTAGCTCTTGAGTCTAGAACCCATGAAGTGGAGAATACAGTCATAAATAATTATTTTTTAAAACATAAAGTTCCGTACCTACGACAATATCGGCCTTTAGCTTTGGGCAGTCACGCTTCCAGTGACCAGCCTCTTTGTAGTAAAGGTGGATGTCTGTCTTCTTTGGCCCATGCCCTCTAAACTTCTTGCCAGCTTTTCCTTTTCCCATGTTTCCCTCAGCCTTCAATGCTCCCTTCTTTTTCTTGCCTCTCTTCCTCTTGTTAGAACTCGAAGTTCTCCATAGGTTGAGATGGCTAGAGCAAACTCATTTCCCTTTAGATTCATTTGGCCCTGGGCACTAATTAGTTTGTTCATCAGCCCAGCCAATGTACACTCGATTTCATTCATATTGAAGTTCACTATGAAGTAGGAAAATGAGCTAGGGAGTGATTATAGGATGAGATCAGTTTGAAGGTGGAAGTCCATGAAAAATCAAGAGCTTCCAATCTCTCAATCATTGAAATCATTTTAGATAAACGGTCTCCTACCTTCGCTCCTTCTCCCATCTTAGCGTTAAAGAGCTCTCTCGATATCTCATACTGAGTAGTCCTACTGTGCTATCCATAAAGCTCCTTGAGATGCATCATGATCGACCTCGAGTCATCCATGTTCTCGTGGGAACTTTGAAGTTCATTGTTCATGCAGCCGAGCATATAACCCTTAACACGAATGTCATCTTTACACCAAGTGTTATATGCTTCACGTTCATTATCCTTAGCTTCTTCAGCTGGAGCCACGGGTTTATCAGCTTCGATTATATAGCTAAGGGACTCTAAACTTAGGACAATCCTCGAATTTGTAAGCCAGTCAATATAATTTGGTTAAGTGAGGATGTTTTTCTCAAGCAATGTTGAGAGAGGGTTGTTAAACATTAAATAAAATAATTGTAGAGAATAAAGAAAGATTCAATTAGGTTATAATGTTGTACACTAAGTAAAATTAGACATGACTTTGAATTTTAACTTGGCTCTCACTACATTTTTCAAATCATTGCACTCCCACTGCAATATTTGAAAATCTCGTTGGAAAGACTTCGTAGTGAGTGATTGAAATCTTTAATGAATTTGGTGAGTTACAACTCTTTAACGATATATGTATCGCTAATTTCATTAAAGTGGCAATCCTTGTCAGCATCGTCTAACATGCGATTCAATCTTTAATTTGGCTCATAGATCACGTGACCGCAACCCTTTAAAGATAAATAGGTTTGTGATCTATTTGAACTAGGGGCCATCAACTTCCGATCCATCTAATAATTGAATTCCACCTTGCAACCCTCTCTCGATATATGGGGTGAAATTTGTTTCGATTGATGGCATCTAACGCACTTAGAGAATTTACATAAATATCACATTGCATAACCTAACTTACTGGGAAGAAATTATGCATATTGAAATTAATTTAATTTCTCCTAAGTTTGATAGAGAGCCGGGACATCCAATTCCATTTATTATAAATTCAGTATTTAATCCAATGGGAGAATTTTGAGTTTAATTTGGTCTCACTTTGCACATTATCCATTTATACCGCGTATTCATGGATTATAAAATAGAATACGCCTAGGAATTCTATCACGCAAACTTTCCATCGACTTATCTAGATTGAGTTAAGCCAATGGCTCAATCAAGGGTTAGGGGACCTATAAGATCTAACCTATTTCTAACTTTCAGGTCTTCCAGCTCCAAGCAGAACTTCTTCCAAAAAGTTTCTATTCTAATTACATGGATAAAAATGCATCCTATACATAAATTAAATACAAAGTGGGGGGTACTAAAGACCAGATACAACCCAGAAACAAAACTCATAAACAAATCTAGTCCATGGAAGGCATCCCACAATATCATGCATCAAAAGATCATAAAAGATAGCTAACATGTTGAAGTTCTTTCAAAAAGAAATAAATCAAAATCCAATTTTAATTAGGTGTGGTTCGAAAATAATCAAATTAATTTAAATTCAATTCACAAATTAATTCAACTCTAATCATATTTGATGATAAATCCAATTTAGTCTCAAAGAATCACTTTCCAATTGTTCGACAAAGAATTAATTCAAAATAAATTTCTTTGATCTAGGATTTATTTTAATTTTAAATCCATTTAAAATTAGGCAGAAAACTAATTTCAAAAATTATTTTATCCTTTAAAAATTAGGTTTACCCATGGGTCCATCCATTGGTTTATCCGTGGTCCAAACCTATGGATGTATTTAAAAAAAAATACAGGTCGTGGAGCGACCCGAATGTACCGGTCGTCTGTTGTGGCCGACAGCCTACAGGGCAGACCATCGTGAGGGGCGCCATCGGGTGGCGCGTTAGGCTGCACAGTTTTGACTTTTTTAAGCTGAAATTCCAAGAACATTCAAACCACATATTCATGTTCATGCATAAATTCATATCTAATACAAAAAATTTGATTTATATTCATAACTTAAATCATGCAATCAAATTACGGTTCAAATTTAACTTTCAAAAAAGAATTTACCCATGAAAAATCATAATCTAATCATATTTTTCTCATAAACATATTCATATCAAAAACACTATAAGCCATAAAGTTGGCTCAGATTCCACTGTTGTGAATCCTGGTTTACGCGCAGCAGAAACGTAAATACATATTCAGATTCTCAATTGGATCACTTTGGGTTTTAATGATTTTCATAATTTTGAAAATTATTAGGATGATGAAATCTAATGTCATTTTTTCACTAACCTTTTGATTTGATTCAAAAATTTGATCTTCTGGATAGTAGCATTTGGTAAACTCTTGCCTTTAGATATCACGTCGAAATAAGCTTGAAGAAAATTCCAGCACCCTTTGACACTCTAAGGCCGATGGCTACTAAGGAAGGAGAGAGAAAATGTCATCTTCTTCTTTCTTTGTTGTCAAATCAATTGTGAGAGTTAGGTTTTTTCTAAACCAGTGAGTTAGGTATATATAAAGAGTGACAGGCTTGAAATTAACTAATCCCTTGAGTTCATCCAACTCCAAAAACACACGCCCCACATGCCTCTCTCATCCTAGTTGGGTTAGTGTTGACTTTCAACTTAGTCCAATTATTAATTAGGTCCAATATATTTTAATCTAATTAAAATATAATACTAATTTATAATCATCTAAATTAAATAATCTGATTATTTGATAAAAGGATGAGTATAATAAATAAGTCTATTTATTTATTATAACTTATTTTTTCCATTAATTAAATTAATCAAATAAATTAATGTGTTCATAATAAATACATCTAATTATTTATTATTAATTTATTTCCACTAATCCGATTAATCAAATAAATTAAGTTGCTCATCAAAGAGCAAATTACCTATTTTATATATTTGACAAGAAAGAATTTTCTTTGCTCAATTCCTTTGAAGCGTGACTCTCTAGGTTCATTTCAATTAGCAGTGGGAGAAAACCAAGGATGTGAGTGTCACTTAGCCAGTCACGTTGACTCACATCGAAACCAAATTGAAATGAATAGATCAATACTCATCTTTAGGTCACAGACACCATGTGAGTATAAGCCCTTCACTCTGACATCCCGATCGAGTGAGAGTCATGAATTATGTCAAACTCACAGGAATTGATTGTTAGGTATGTGCCCTCGTTACCAACGAGGAATTAGAACTTGTAGGGAACTGATTTATGTTATATAAATCAATAGAGGTATTTGTTTTGTTCATATCAATCTTGATGGCATTAATATAAGTATTAAACAAATAAGTCCTTAATAATCAAGAGCGAGCTTCTACTCCCGAATGGTTAGAGGAGATGGACGCTAGAAGTATCGGTTCCTTGTAGGCTTAAACTAGAGTTCGCAAATCCACGAGTCTTAATTGAGCATTAAAACCAGACTTGTATGACGCGAAATTTGACAAGGAGTGTCAGTCCATCACTTCGGATGGTGGGAGCTTTGTCATAGATATATCAATCAAATTGATATATTCGAACACGGATCGCTGTAATTCAATCACATGGGCAATTATTCTTTGACTGTCAATGAATAAATTACTAGTCATGGTAGTGTGCGTGAGCCTTAGACCTTAGGATTCACGAAGATTGGACTTGTGACAGTGAATGAGTTATTAGAGTAGTTAGATGCATTTCAACCACTGGTGGGATCAACCTCCAAGTGCGGTTCAGAAGGACAAGTGACAATTGTTTGGTGATTGCAAATAGGGGATTCACTATCTCGGGTAGTAACGAGCTAACGTCCTGCGTGATCGTAGGTAAGTGAAATTATAAGTCTTTGGCCAAAGCAGGAGAACTAACTTGTGTATTGTACACAAAGGTAGTTCAGTAATTTCATACTATGATTCATTAAGCACAGCATCGAGTCCTGTGAGCTTGACAGAATCTATGACTCTCACTCGATCAAGATGTTACGGTGAAAGATTTATACTCATAGGTTGTCTGTGACCTAAAGGTTCGTATATGATATATTAGAATTGATCTCAATTGAGTTTTGATATGAGTCTACGAGATTGGCTAGGTGACACTCACATCCTTGGTCTCCTCCCAATGTCAATTGAGACAAAACCTATAGAGTCACTCTTTCAAGGAATTAAGCAAAGTTTTGCTGTCAAATAACATAAATTAGGTCATTTGTCATTTGATGGACAAACTAATTTATTTGATTAATTAGATTACCGAAAATAAATTAATAATAAGTAATTAGATGTATTTTTTTTGGACATCCTATTCTAAATTAATAATTAGATTATTTAATTTAGATGTTTATTAATTACTATCATATTTTAATTAGAGTAAAATATGTTGAACTTAATTAATAATTGGACTAAGTTGCAAGTCAACTTGGCCCAATTTTGGATGTGGTAGGTGTATACAAGAGAGTTTCATGGGCTCATGGAACTAATTCCAAACCCATCACTCCTTATATATACATAACTACCTAGATTAAAAACCTAAGTCACTCATTATTAGGAATTTCATGTTAGATGTTTTGATGATGACAATTAGGATTTTATGTTAGACCCCGAAAAATATGTAAGTTTGATTTTATTTAGAAATCATGTATAAGCTTTGAAGCGTTAGATTTGTAATAGGCTTTGCTTTAATTTGTTCTAGATTGTTAGGCTAAGTATTCCTAGACTGAGCGTCTGATGATTTCTGAGTGAGTTTATCAATAGTTTAGTTTGTAGACTCAAGCGCCTGAAGTTTGAATGAAGATGAAGATTCCAAGCGTCCAAAAGACCAGCTATTCAAGCGTCAGGTTAGGACAGAAGTAATTCAAAAATGAATGAGCGTCTATCAACGACCTTCTTCACATGAATTTATTTCCAAGTCCAGAAGGAGTTTAATGCAAATATTCTCAGTGCATTAAGTGCCAACGGGCATTTAATTCAAATGCATTAAATGCTGATAAGAGCATTAAATGTGATAAGCACTTTCGGACGTACGGAGAAGCCACCCTATTGGACTGTCCACTTTCACAGACTGCAACACCAACTTTTGTGCAGCAGATTTTCAAGAAAAAGGACAAAAAATTGTTCACTCGCGGATGTGAGAGACACGTGCCTGTGCATGTGTCAAACGGACACTTTTTCCAAGAATGCCTATAAATAGGACTTCAACAACAAGCCAAAACATACGATCAATTCCAAGCCAAATTGCTGTTGCAATGAAGTCCTATTCCTAAAACTCTCAGAAAAGCTAGAATATTCAAGCAAACATTCTCTTTGTTTTTTTTCAATTCCTGAGACAGTCAACCAATATCTCAAACATTCTTTTCAAAAAAACCTACATTACTATTGAGATATTTTCAGTTGTTTGAACTTCATCAAAATTAAACAAACCATTTAGAAAAACCCCATCCAAGCCTCGCGATCTGTGTGAAGTCGAAGTTGGATACTTGCATTATTTCTGGGTGAAAGAAGCAAGGGGATTGAAATGATTTGGAGCAGAAATCTGTGTGACAAGGAGCTCAAGTCATCGACATCTATCTCTCCCTAATTTGTAGAAGATTCTGTGTGATTCTTTGAGAATCATTTTAGTGGATTGCCTCCAAGTGATCAAGGAGAAGAAGGACGTAGTTGGGATTACGCCACCCAAAGAACCTTACAAATATCGTGTCATTTTCTTTACAGTCAATTCTCTTAATATCATATCATTGCATAAATTGATTAAGTAAAACATAATCAAACGTTAAACATCTAAGAAACTACTTGTGACGCTAAAGCTTTCAAAAAGAGAAGACTCTAAAATTATTCCGCTGTGCTAACACTGATTAAAGAACTGAATGTTTAAACCTATTTGGTTAAAGTATTTAAATCTTAAAGTCTAAGTTAACTTTCTAAAACAGTCTTCATTAGACGTTTAGTCGAAGCGTCTGAATTTCAAGTAAACGCTCAGTCAAGCGTCTACATTTCAAGCGTCCAGCATTATTTTAATACGAAATTTTTGAAGTCGAAAAAGACTTCAGGGTCTAATCAAGCCCCCCCCCCCCCTCTTTGGAGCCTTTCGTACGCCACTTGGGACCAACAAGTGGTATCAGAGGGGTTAGAGTTGAAATTTTAAAACTCCCAAGCATAACAGCTTGTTTAGATCCCTTTCAAATTGTTTAGATCCCTTTCAAATTGTTTAGAACTATCCAATTGCTCAAATTCTCTCATAGTTCTCTCATAGCTGTTTAGATCCCTTTCAAATATATTTGGATAGTTTAACTCCTAAAAACGCCTTTTCAGAGCTCAAAGCATTTGAGTTTGAGTTGAATTCAGAGAGTGATATTGTGAGTAGCCCGGTAATTGAGTCTGGAGCGCTCCTAGCATCAATCACGGGTAAATCGGGTAATAAAGGAAAGGTTTTAGATATCAGTGAGGATGAGGAACTAGCGCTTCTAAATAGATTTAGAAAGTTCTTGAGATATGAAAAGAAATGAAATAGTCCTAAGCATCAAGGACACAGTTCATATCAAGCGCCTGCTCCAGTGCAACAACAGTATCAAATGCCTCAGTACTCTGTTCCTACATCCCAAGCGCCTGTTCAGTACCAAGCATCTGCTCAAAATCTCTCAGCGCCAGTGGTCTCAAAACCACACAATGCAAGGTTAACAAATGAACAAAAGATGAAAACTAATCTTTGTTATAATTGCAGGAAACCAGGGCATTACCAGGTAAATTGCCCTTATCCAAACGTATCTAAGCCTTTAAGGCAGGATTACGTGGATAGAAACCAATTCAAGAGCAACCTTTGCCAATAAGGTTTGCTAGCGGAATCAAAACCAGCTACCGCACTTGAAGATTTGGAGTCTTCAGAGGAGAGTAGTGATGATGATGAGCCAGTGGATGACTCAGCGCGTATCTGTCTCATAGCCAGAGATGATGAAGCGTCCCCTGAGGTAAACACTGAATTATCTCTTCCTCTTTCTTATGAAGAATTGCTTGACAAAGTCAAAGAATATTATAATGATTGTCAAGTTGCCGCTAAGTTACATCAAAATCACTTTGATATCATTTCATCGCTCAAAAGTGACAAAGTAACGCTCTAAGCAGAGTTGCAAGTTCAACAACAATGTATTGAGAAAAACCAATCACCTGAGAGTGAAATAACCCAGTTGAAAAGTGATCTTGATATAATAGTCAAGAGAGAAGCTGAGCTAATTGCTAGACTTGCTAAATCAGAACAGCTCGTCTCATCATTGTCTAAAGCGTCAAGAAAGCTAGACAATGTGACTGAGGTAACAAGCTTATTTGGTGAAAAGACCGGTTTAGGATGCAATAAATTCGGTAAACAACCAAACAAATCTAATGTTACGGCAAACAACAAAGGAAAGGGTGTTTTCTTTGTTGAAGAAGGTTCACAACGTCAAACATAAAATGAACCGAGTGACAATGGTACGAGGCCAAATGAGAAATCCAAAGCTGACTCAGGCAAGGGTAAGGCAAAGGAAAATGATTCACAAAGACGGGTTCATTCAAACGCTCAAAAAACTAAGGATAAACCTGAGCACTGTGAGTCGCGCTAAGCGTCCAGCACCAAGCACCAAAAATGCAACCCAAGCCAATGCCCAGGAAATACCAGCGTCAATATCCACAACGGTCTAGATCATATTATCGCTACTATGATGACTATGACTATGACTATGATTATGATTACTATTATAATCGAGGATATTATTATACACCCAAACGACACACACAACACAATATGAAACCCAAGAAGGCCAGTATTCCTACAATGAAGACTAGGCAAGTATGGGTTCCTAAAGTTCTAATTCAAACTAACAATGCTACTAATGTTGAAAGACCCAAGCAACAATGGGTACCTAAACAGAACTAGAACTTCCCTTTTGATTGCAGGTACCTAGAGGTAAAGTCGATACATCTGTTTGGTACTTCGATAGTGGATCGTCAAGGCACATGACGGGTTCCAAGGACCTTCTGATCAACTCAAGCTGCTAATGGTCCTCAGGTTGTATTTGGTGACAACTCCAAAGGCAAAACCAAAGGTATAGGTATTGTGCATAGGGAGAACATCATGATAAGTGATGTTTATTATGTTGAGGGTCTAAAGCACAATTTATTAAGTATAAGTCAATTTTGTGATAAAGGCTTTGAAGTCATATTCTGAAGTGACTGTTGCTGTATAAATATTGCTAAGACTAAGTGTACTAAATTGAAAGGTAAAAGGACTAACAATGTATATTTGGTAGATTGGGGTTCAACAATTGATAACAACCCAACATGTTTTGTTGCTAAAAATGAATCTAAAACGGGTTGGTTATGGCATAGAAAAATGAATCACCTCAACTTTAAGACAATCTCTCAGCTTATAAATCTAAATCTTGTAGAGGGATTACGAAAAGGACCATTTCATAAGGATCGCCTTTGTGACGCTTGTCAAATGGGTAAACAAGTCAAATCATCTTTCAAGAGAAAACGTCATCTATCTACCTATATAATACTTGAACTACTTCACATGTATCTGTTTGGACCTGTTCAAACAATCAGTGTGAGCGGTAAAAAGTATACTTTGGTGATAGTAGATGATTTCTCTCGATTTACTTAGGTGGAATTTCTTTCATCCAAAGATGAAACATGTGACAAGTTAACAACGCTTATTCAGAAACTTCAAATATTGAAAAATCTTAAGGTTGTAAGAATAAGAAATGATCACGGTACTGAGTTTACTAACAATGTTGTTGAGAAGTTTTGTGCAGAGAATGGAATACATCATGAGTATTCAGCTCCCAGAACTCCCCAACAGAATGGTGTTGCTGAGCGCCGAAACAAAACCCTCAAGGAAGACGCTCGGACAATGTTATCAGAGTCCAAGCTTGTTCCTAGGTTTTAGGCCGAACCGATCAACACTGCATGTTATACTCAAAATTGTTGCATGATCAACAAATAGCATGGGAAAACTCCATATGAACTATGGAAGGGGCGTAAGCCAAATGTTTCATACTTTCACGTCTTTAGTTCTAAATGTTTTATCCATAATAATGGAGCCCAAAGCCTAAAGACATTTGATCCCAAAGCGGATGAGGAATCTTTCTAGGCTACGCCAAGAATGGAAAGAATTTTTGCATCTTAAACAAGATCAAATCGAAGGTTGAGGAATCTTTTCATGTTGTTTTTGATGAAGCTAACCAAGAACCGAGTAAGGTTAATGTGAATGATGTAGGAGTTGAAGATATGTGTCATCAAGCGTCTAAGATTAACATTGATGAAGATAGTGACGACAACAATGAGATCTAAGTGCAACCTCCTAAGATTACTCGTGAGGTTATCTCAGATAACAATGTAAGAATTGCTGATGATCATAAAGAGAGTGATCATCAAGAGCAAACAAGAATCAGTGAACTTGAAGCGCCTACGCAAGAGGGTAGTCAAGCGTCTGATCGACAAGCGCCTGTTCAACCTATAAACCCTTTCCAACCAGATAGACTATGGCTGCGTGATCATCCACCTGAGCAGATTATTGGAGATATTGAAGCGCCTGTTAGAACTCGAGCTGCTACATTTAATGAGGTTATGTTCGCAAGCTTTCTATCTCAAATGGAGCCAAAGAAAGTGCATGTAGCGCTAAGCGATCCAAGTTGGATTGAAGCCATGCAAGAAGAGCTAAATCAGGTTGAGAGTAGTAAGGTTTGGACGCTAGTACCAAGACCAACTCACCAAGGAGTTATTTGAACTAGATGGATCTACAGAAATAAGATGGATGAGAATGGCATTGTGATAAGGAATAAAGCCAGACTCGTAGCTCAAGGTAATTGCCAAGAAGAGGGTATTGACTTTGATGAGACATATGCTCCTGTAGCCTGTCTTGAAGCAATCCGCATATTTTTAACGTATGCAGCGTTCAACAAGTTTACTGTGTATCAAATGGACTTGAAGAGTGCCTCCTGAATGGTAAACTCTAAGAAGAGGTATATGTGGAGCAACCACTAGGATTCATTAACAACCATGGTAAGGGTATGGTCTACAAGTTAGAAAAAGCGTTTTATGGACTTAAGCAAGCACCCCGAGCTTGGTATGACACTCTCTCTATTTTCCTTATGGGTAAAGGCTTTTCAAAGGGCAGCATTGATACAACGTTATTTAAAATTACCAATGACGAAGTTACTCTCTTAGTCCAAATTTACGTTGATGATATTATAGTTGGTTCTACTAACAAGCGTCCGTGTGAGAAATTTCTAAAAACGATGCAAGAACAATTTGAAATGAGCATGATGGGTGAATTAACTTTTATCTTAGGATTACAAGTTAAACAACTCTCTAATGGCATATTTATAATCCAAGCCAAATACACATGTGATATGATTAAGAAATTTGGTATGGAAAATGCAGCATATTCAAAAGTTCCAATGAGCCAAACGCTTAAGTTAGATAAAGATGAAAGTGGGAAGAAAGTTGATATCACTAATTATAGAGGTATCATTGGATGACTTCTTTATCTTACTGCTAGTAGACCTGATATTATGTTTTCGGTATGCATGTGTGCACATTTTCAAGCCGATCCTAAAGAGTTACACCTTATTGCTGCCAAGAAGATCCTTAAATACCTAAAAGGCACACAAAATGTGGGCTTATGGTATCCAAGGGACTCTCCTTTTGAACTAATTGGTTACTCAGATGCAGGTTTTGTAGGTTGCGAAATAGATCGTAAGAGTACTAGTGGTACATGTCAATTTCTAGGTGATAGGTTAGTTTCATGGTATAGTAAGAAACAACAATCCATAGCTACCTCCACAACCGAAGCTGAGTATGTAGCTGCAGGAAGTTGTTGTGCACAAGTGTTATGGATGAGGCAACAACTTAGAGATTATAGTATAATCCTAGGTCCAACCCCCATTCATTGTGATAACCAAAGCGCCCTAGCCATGACTCAAAACCCTGTTCTTCATTCCAGAACCAAACATATTGACATTACCATTTCCTTCATGACCATGTTCAAAAGAAAGATATCTCCATGCACTTTATTGGAACTAACAAACAATTGGCAGATATCTTCACTAAAGCTCTCAACGAACAACATTTTCTCACTTTGAGAAGTGAATTAGGTATGATCGATTTAAATGCTTCATCATCATGCATCATATTTTATTAAACATATAACTTAGGGGGAATCCACTTTATTTATGTCCAAAAGTTTTTTGTTGTTGTTACAGGTTATCAAATTTAGGGGGAACCTTAAAATTATACTTGAACATAACTGTAAGCGTCAATGATTAAAATTTTCAGATGCATGATCATCAACGCTCAGTACTATTTATGCAAAATATGTTGGACGCTCAAACATAAAAAGGTTTTGATCTCAAGCGTCAATATTACAACAAATGATAACAAGTAATATCTTTTAAGCGTTGAACCAATTCCATTTCAACACTTAATATAAAAATTGTTTACAAAACTCATGCATAAATTTTACAAGCTTCTTGAAGTAGTGGATAGACTCAATAGTCTATGTTGTACTCTATCTACACGCTTCTATCACATCAAACTGGCGGGTAATCAAAAATTTTTCGAAATGATGGTTCAGAGATAGCACGTGTTTGTGTACGTGTCAGTGTACCATCAGGCGCGTGTGTTACACTCTGAAAATCCCAAACGTTTTAAAAACTTTAACTCGGATGTCAAATCTTTATATATGGGAGTTACCAAATATAACTTCTCTCTATTACACAAAACTCGCGTCCGCAGTTAAAACCATTCATGGCTGAGATTAAATAACTTTACATGTGTCTGCATCTTATTAAGACGAGAGAACACAAGTTTCAAAATTTTCCTTCTATGTCATTTAAAACACAATTTTTGCAGAAAATTATTTACTTTACTCTCTACAAAATTACTTTGCAAATTTTACTCTCTCTCTCTCTCTCTCTCAAAGCAAAAGAAAAACTCAGTTCATCTCTTTCACTAAAATGGCACCAAAGGAATCCTCATCTACTTCTGCCGAGCCTACCATCAAGGTTACTGAAGGCCTTGTTGTCGATTGGAAGTTTCTGTACAAACAACCCCAAATTAACCTGACAGAGATGATGGACATGGTATCCAAGGCTGGACTCAAAATGTTTTTGACACAGTATTCCTATCTATTTCCGACAGAAGTTGATGCCTTTGGGAAAACTGCTAAACTCTCCGAGGACAAGAAGTCTATCTCTTGCCTCATTCCTATGTCAAAGAAGGAGTCACCAAAAGAGTTCGTATTGACTGCCGCCTCCATTGCCAAGAATTTCAATCTCCCAAATGAGGGTGAGGCATTGGACTGCGTTACTTTGAATCAAATCAAGGAAGCATGGACAACCATGAGTGCTTACGACGATGTACCATACAAACAGTACTTTGAAAAGAAAGACCTGGTATCAAAATACCGACTGATGGCTGATTTCTGCAGCAAGATCATAGAATGTAAAATGGGTACCTTTGATAAGGTGAACCCAGTGCAATTTCAGATGATGACGGCGATACTCCTCAACCTCAAGATCAACTAGAGCGAGTATGTTTTTGGAAGGTTTCGGGAATGTATAAGCGCCCTAAATAAACCTTATGGGCTTATTCTGAGTGACCTGCTGTATCGATCAGGCTGCGTCTACTCTTCTGGTCAACCTTTGAATGAGGCCAAGTTGCTGGGAAAAAGGATTTTGGCAAATCTCTTCAATCCTCCCAAAGTTGGTGGTGCTGCTAGAACACGATCTGAGCGTCTGGAAGTACGCAAAGCGTCAGATGAAGAAGCTGAGCGTCCAGCTCCAAAAGAAGCCATGAAGCGTCCGGCTGCTACAAAGAAGAGGGCTTCCAGAAAGCCCAAGGCTCAAGCTGTTCCTTCTCCTCCAAAGGATGATGAGGAAACTGATAAGGATGCAGAGGACAAGATCCCTCTGATCAAGCGGAGGAAGCTAAAAGGGATTATTAAACAAATAGACCTTGAGGAACCAGCTGCCGCTCCTCCCGCTCAAACGCTAAAGCTCGTTGAAGGAGTCAACGTTAAGAAGATCTTTAAGCATTCCAGGACAAGCAAGCGTCAAGCTGCTCTTGCTCCTAAAGAGCCTAAGAAGATTGAGCCAAGCGCTCAAGATGCTGCTATTGAGCCAAGAGCTCAAGTTTCTGTTGAGACAAGTTCTCAGGGTAAGTGTATTTCTTCCCACAACATTCTCTTTCCTACATCTGTAGAAGATCCTGCTCTTATAGAGAATAATTCTCTTGCTACAGCTTTAGTTCCAGCTGCTGCTGAAGCATCAACAGACATCCATCTGGATATTGAGATGACAAATATTGTGGCCATTGCCAAAGATGTTGCCGCAGAAGCTACTACAGTTGAAGTCGAGGAACCTGCTCCCACAAAGATTCAAGCGTCAACCATTGTTCCGGCTATAACAGAGGCACGCTTAGAAGGTCAGAGCGTTGCTGAGGATGTTACAAAGCCAAGGCATTTCTTCAAGCTGGATGCTCTGAAGAAAATTGATCATTCAATCAAGTATATGCCCAAGCGCTCGAAGAAGACTTCATTCCAGCAGGATATAATGAAGAAAGATACATTAATGCTGAGAATGAAGTAGCCTCGCTGATTGACATTGACAATCAGATCAGGGATGTAGTGTTCAACACTGAGTTTACAGAAATTGAGATGAAATATTATCTGGCAATTCAACTGTTAGGAATCCCGTACAGTTAAAACAGAGAATTGCAGCGAAAGATTCGAGGATTCCTACCGGTAGATCACAAAAATGGATCTGATGATTTTTCAAGGGTTTCACAAAATTTAGAACGAATAAACATACCCTTTTGATTCGTTTATTGATTCTGTAGAACAGCCCTGTCTCTAAAGCTTCACACGAAATGAGCCTTCCAAAGATCCCGAAACTCCTCCGTTTCTTGCTAGAGTGGACGGCTAGAGAGGAGAGAGGGAAGAGAGTTCTTTTCTTTTGTGTTGTGTAATTAGCTTGTTACTTCTCTCTTAGGGTTTGTTCCATGTAGGAGTCTTTTTAAACTCAACTAGCTTATGGAACAAGTTGGAGGCTACTCCAGACCCTAGAGTGGTTGCCCCCTTTAGGGCTTCCATGGACTGGGTGGGCTTTTAATTGGCTTGTCTAATTTCTAGCCCACCTGTATATATTTAATTTAAATCTAATTTAAATATAATATATACTATTAATTAATTCCAATTAATTAATATACTAATTAAATAATTTAATTTAATCTAATTAAATTAACTATTTCATTAATTGATTTAATCTAATTAAATCAATCAGTCCATTTAATTCTTTCTAAAAGATTTACACAAAAGATACATCCCGTTTGTTCTTATAGCGCGACTCTTTAGGTTCGTCTCAATTGGCAAAGGGAGGAATTACCTAAGGATGTGAGTATCACCTAGCTAGACCCGTGGACTCACATCGTAACCCAATTGAGTACGAAATGAACGAATCATTTTACGAACCTTTTGATCATAAATGTTGTATGAGTATAAGCCCTTCACTAATGTATCCAGATCAAGTGAGAGTCATGGAAAATGTCAAACTCACTAAACTTGATACTATGCATTAGATTATAGCATAATGAAATTACTAAACTACCCTCAATGTCCCACATGAGTTAGTTGTTATGCTTTGGCCAAAGACTTATAATTTCATTAGCCTATAATCGCACAGGATACTTTCTCGTTTACTATTGAGACAGTGAATCCCATCTTGGCGATCACTGATCAACTGCTACTTGTCTCATTGATATCGCACTTCAAGGTCGACCCCACCGACAGGTGATATGGGCCTAACTACTATGGTAACAGATCCAATAATACAAGCACATTGATCATGAACACTCAGGTCTAAGGCTCACGCATACTATTATGATCAGTAATCCAATCATTGACAGTCACTGAGTAAATACCCATGTGATCGGATTACTATGAGCCGTGTTCGAATATGTCAATTCCATTGACATATCTATGATACCTGCTCCCACTATCCCTATAGTGTTCGACTGGCACTCATCGACAGAGCATGTGTCATACAAATCGAATCTTAATGCCCAATCAAGATTCTTTGACTTGCGAACCCTTTTAAGTGATAAGGTGTAAGACTCTTCCCATGCCACGTCTTTATTCCATAAAGGGCAAAGAGTCAAACCTTTATTCACATGGATTATATGTTCAATACTTATTTAGATACCGTAAAGATTTATATGAACAAAATATAAATGCCTTTATTAATTTCTTCTTAATAGTTTGTACAACATAATAAGATACCCTAATCTAACTATTTGTCCTCATTGGCATCTAGGGCATATACCTAACAATCTCCCACTTGCACTTAATGCCAATCACTTTGGTATCTTACACCCATCTTCTCAAGATGTTGCTCTAGCACCGCCTGTGCTAATGGCTTAGTGAGTGGGTTAACTACGTTATCAGCTGAGGCTATTTTCTGCACAGCAATGTTGCCTCTTCCAACGATTTCTCGAATTATGTGATATCTCCTCTCTATGTGTTTGGATTTGTTGTGAGACCTTGGTTCCTTTGCTTACGCGATGGCTCCGTTGTTGTCACACCATAGTGGCAACGGAAGCTCCATGCTAGGAACAACTTGAAGTTCAGTAATGAACTTCTTTATCCAAACAGCCTCCTTGGCCGCCTCCGAGGCTGCCACATATTCAGCTTCGGTGGTCGAATCGGCAGTTGTGCTTTGCTTGAAACTTTTCCAAGACACTGCTCCACCGTTTAAAGTGAATATGATCCCAGAAGTGGATTTTCGGTCATCGATGTCAGATTGGAAATCTGAATGCAAATGGCATGACGCAGAGAACCATATCTCGCAGGCAGTTAAGATACTCTAGTAGACCTGCGCACTGATGGTTGTGTCGTTTTTGGGTCGGGTTGGGTCTCTTGAACAGTGTCTTCCACAGGGGATTCATTTTGTTCTTGTAGAACAATACTTCTACCAGCTCCTCCTTCTCGAATGAATTCTTCTTCGAGAAAGATTGCCTTTAAGGTAACTATGATCCTTTGATCATCGGGAAGGTAGAAAAGGTATCCCATAGAATCCTCGGGATATCCAACGAATCATCCTTTCATGGACCTAGCATCCAATTTCTCTGCCTTAGTCTTTTTCACGTAAGCTGGGCAACCCCATATTCTTATGTGTTTCAGATTAGGCTTCCTTCCACGCCATATCTGATATGATGTTCCAGGAACAGATTTGGAGGGACATCTATTCAAAATATGAGTAGATGTAAGCAGCGCGTGTCCCCACAGTGAAATAGGCAAATTTGTGTAGCTGAGCATGGATCAAACCATGTCCAATAGTGTTCGATTCCTTCGTTCTGATATGCCATTTAATTGTGGAGTTGCTGGAGGAGTAAGCTGTAACAGTATGCCATGTTCTCGAAGGAACTGGTCAAACTCTGCACTCATATATTCGCCACCGCGGTCAGACTAAAATGTCTTTATATGATGCCCGTTTTGGTTTTTGACTAAAGTCTTGAATTCAATGAATTTCTCCAATGATTCAGACTTGTACTTCATTAAATACACGTAGCCATACCTAGAATGGTCATCGGTAAATGTAATGATTACTGAAAACCACCGCGGGCCATATTTCCAAATGGTCCGCACACATCAGTGTGAACTAGACCTAAGACTTCTGGGGCTCTTTCAAAATTCCCTGTGAAGGGGGACTTGGTCATTTTGCCTTGGATACAAGACTCACAAGTGGGATAGGGATCTGATCCGAATGAGTCTATGACTCTATCCTTTTCTAACTCGTGTAGTCTTTGGTCCCCGACATGACCTAATCTTAAGTGCCACGACTGTCTCAAGTTTGTACCATACATTCTGCGTTTTCTTGTTACAGCATTAACATTACAATCATTTTGGACATTAATATAATATAAACCATTTATTAAAGACGCATTGCCAACACATTCATTTTTAAAATAAATGTCACAAGAATTGTTCATAAAGGAAAATAAATAACCTTTCCTGACTAAAACAGGAATTGAAACAATATTCTTAAGCCTGTTTGGCTAAACAAGGCAATTGTCTAAATATAATAAATGTCCAGATGATAAACTAAGGGAAGTGGTGCTAATATGTGAGGCTACTACACTATGACCGCTGCCAACATTGATTATCACTTCACCATGCTCCAGCTTCTTACTTCTTTCCAGCTCCTGATTCATAACACATATGTGAGCACTAGCCCCAGAGTCTAGAATCCAGGAAGTTGAAAATATGGTAACAGAACAATTTGTTTCTAAAACATTAAGTTCCATACCTGAAGTAATCTCTGCTTTCAGCTTTGGACAATCACGTTTCCAGTGTCTCATCTCATGGCAGTGAAGACATTTGTCTGTCTTCTTTGGACCTCTTCCCTTGAACCTTTTGTTTTTCCCTTTGCCTGTGTCACTCGATATTTTAGACACTCCCAGTTGGTTTTTGCCTTTGCCCTTCTTCTTTCTGAAGGGCTTGGATGTCCCCGTGGTAACGGGTAAAGCAACTTCCTTCCCCTTGGGATTCATCTGACCTTGAGCAGTTGAGAGCTTGTTCAATAGCCCAGCTAATGTGCACTCAATGTCGTTCATGTTAAAGTTCACAATAAATTGTGAAAAGGATTTGGGGAGTGACTGAAGAATGAGATCTGTCTGAAGGTGGAAGTCCATGTTGAAATCAAGAGCTTCCAATCTCTCGATCATGGAAATCATTTTTATGACGTGGGTGCCCACATCTTCACCTTCTCCCATCCTTGCGCCAAAGAGCTCTCTCGATATGTCATACCGAGCAGTCCTACTATGCTCTCCGTATAGCTCCTTGAGGTGCAATAACACTGACTTTGCGTCATCCATGTTTTCATGGGATCGCTGCAGGTCGTTGCTCATGGAGCCGAGCATGTAACCTTTAACACGAGTATCATCCTTGATCCAAGTGTTATAGTTATCATGGGCATCTTTATCATCATCGTCTCCAGGGACTGGGGGATGATTTCCCTCGAGTACATAGCCCAGTGATTCTAAGCTAAGGACAATCCTTAGGTTTCTGAGCCAGTCGACAAAGTTGGGTCCAGTGAGGAAATTCTTTTCAAGCAATATGGATAGAGGGTTATTAACCATTTTTAGAGAGATAAAATTACTGCAGAAAATTAACCAAGATTCAATTAGATAATTATGTTGTACCCAAGTAAAAATTAGGACTTTAATTTTTGACTTAGCTCCCACTACATTTTTCGAACCATTGCACTCCCACTGCAATGAACGGAAATCTCGTTGGAAAGATTTCATAGTGAGTGATTGAGTTCTTCAAAAATTTCAATGAGTTGCAATCTGTAATGCTGTATGGCTCATTGGAACTTTTGAAGTGACATGCCATGTCAACCAGTCCTACTGATGATTCAATCTGCCTTTGGCTCATGGATCACTCAACCTCAGCCTGTAACGAAATATTGGTGGTGATCCATCTAAGTACTTTCTCATCAACTCCTATCGATCTAACAGTTGAATCTTATCTTGCAACCTGTAACGGTGATATGGAATAAGATTTGCTTCGACCGATGGCATCAAATGCACTTGAAGAGATATGGATTATGAATTAATGCATAACCCCCATTAGTCGGGATGATGCCATGCATAACTCATAATCCCATCTTTTCCAAGTTTCATGGAGAGCCAGGATATCCAATATCCCTTACTTACTTAGTATTTGAAGTGGGAGAATTTTTTGAAAAATTAAGGTCTCACTTTGCACATTGATTTATTACGCGCATATATGGATTATAATCATGCATGCATAGAAAAACCTAGTTATTCTAACAACATGCATTTCCATGGACATTCTAGATTGATCTAAGCCAATAGATCAATCAGGGGGATAGGGGTTTATTATCAATCTAATTTCTAATAGATCTTCGGGCTCCAAGCTAGAAAAGGTCCTACCTCTATTTTACACAACTCATAAAGCGCCCTATACATTATACTACCATAATTAAAAGTACAAACTGGGGGGGCAATTGCCCAATACAACCCAGATAATACCAAAGCGGTAAAACCCTGAGTCCATGGAAGCATCCACCACAACATACATCAAAGCATGTAAGTAAACTATTTAAGTTTATGTTGGTTTTAAGTTTAAAATCGAAAAGAAATTCAAAAATCGATTAAATCTAATTTAATTAGAAGAGATGAATTTTGATTTCAAGAATGCCTATAAATAGGACTTCAACAACAAGACAAAACATACGATCAATTCCAAGCCAAATTGTTGTTGCATTGAAGTCTCATTCCTTAAACTCTCAGAAAAGCTAGAATATTCAAGCAAATATTCTCTTTGCTTTTCTTCAATTCCTGAGACAGTCAACCAATATCTCAAACATTCTTTTCAAAGAAACCTACATTACTATTGAGATATTTCCAGTTGTTTGAACTTCATCAAAATCAAACAAACTGTTTAGAAAAACCCCATCCAAGCCTCGCGATCTGTGTGAAGTCGAAGTTGGATACTTGCATTATTTCTGGGTGAAAGAAGCAAGGGGATTGAAGTGATTTGGAGCGAACATCTGTGTGATCAAGGAGCTCAAGTCATCGACATCTATCTCTCCCTAATTTGTAGAAGATTCTGTGTGATTCTTTGAGAATCATTTTAGTGGATTGCCTCCAAGTGATCAAGGAGAAGAAGGACGTAGTTGGGATTACGCCACCCAACGAACCTTACAAATATTGTGTCATTTACTTTACAGTCAATTCTCTTATTATCCTATCATTGCATAAATTGATTAAGTAAAACACAATCAAACGTCAAGCATCTAAGAAACTACTTGTGACGCTAAAGCTTTCAAAAAGAGAACACTCTAAAATTATTCTGTTGTGCTAACACTGATTAAAGAACTGAACGCTTAAACCTATTTGGTTAAAGTATTCAAATCTTAAAGTCTAAGTTAACTTTCTAAAACAGTCTTCATTAGACGCTTAGTCGAAGCATCTGAATTTCAAGTAAACGCTCAGTCAAACATCTACATTTCAAGCGTCCAAAACTATTTTAATACGAAATTTTTGAAATCGAAAAAGACTTTAGGGTCTATTCAACCCCCCCCCCCCTTTTAAACCCTTTCGTATGCCACTTGGGACCAAAACTCATGATAAACTTGACAACAGAGATAAAAGAAGAGAAAATTCTCTCTCCCCTTCCCCTACAACCGTCGCCCTCTTGGAGTGCAGAGTAGGCGGAGTTTCTTGAAGTCTTATTCTGGCGTGATATCTAGAGGTAGGAGTCCCAAGAATTGCTATTGTGTAGGCGATAGATCAAGAAACAAAACACGCTTCGATAATGTTAAATCATTGTGTTCTTGTTTCTATTTATATAAAATTGTTAAACGCCATAAAGTGATCCGGTTTTAGGAATCCATGAATGTTCGCCTTCCACCACACAAACTAGAGAACGTAGTATTGATTGGCACCTAAGATTCGATCATATATGTGAGAGCATAAGATCCACAAGTTAGAAGAAATATGGGAACACAAGACCATTGGGGTTAGATCCCTATCCAAATGTTGGAATCTTATATCATATGTAGAGAGGTCAAATCCCTCTTCATCGAGAACATGTTTAGAGGGCCACTAAAGTTTTAAAATTTGATTTGTACTGACTCTAGAGGGCATCATATAATGATATTGCGATTAGATCAATATGGGAAATATATGGTGGCCCGAACCGATTTATTCTTAGGAGAATGTGACATGGCTTCACAGCTGACACTGCCAGTAATTCCATAATTGAATAAGGTAATAAGTATGAAGTAACGAAGTACTGTTAGAAATTGAATATGGTCATGCGCTGCTCATAAGAGCATGTTGAATAAGAAGTCCCTCCAAATTCATTCCTAAGACACCATATAAGTCCTAATCTTTACACGAAAAGATATGGGGATGCCCAGTCCACATAGAAAAGACAAAGATAAATTGGAGGTTATATTCCTAAAAAAAGGACGTTCTGGTTATCCCGAGTAAACCTAAGGGATAACCCTTCTACCTATGTAATGATCGAAAGATCACTATGGTCTTAGAGGTTCTATGCTCTTAGAGACTCTAAGTCTTGGAGACTAAATCTATCAAGGAAGATTTCCTTGGAGAGATGGTAGAAAGGTTGTTCTGTAGAAACAAAAATGAAACTCTTTTGGAGACTACTATTCAAGAAATCTGAATTAAACCCGCTATGATACACACCACCAACGAATTGGTCAGAAAAAGTATCCTACCGCCTAAAAGGATATGGTTGTATTCTATAGCAGAGGAAAACCAAGGATATGATCCCCCTATACTTGACAAATCGATGGTGAGTATGAAATTTGCGAGATGGTGTAATACTGTTAAAAGAAAAAATGGATTGCATCTACAAGAAGGAAGGCTGATTACAATGACATGGCAAGAATGACGGGGAAAAGGGTGTAGTCATAAACAAAGACTTTGACTATGGGGAAACCCCTTTTCCCTAACCATGACAACAATCCATTGAAATCTTGCTTTTGATAGTGACACAATTGGATTATGGAATCCAACATATGAATGCGAAGACCCATTCATCAAAGGATTCCTCTAGGAGGAGATCTATAGTGAACAAGCCAAAGGGTTTCACATCTAAGACCATTTTCGAAAAGGTCTACAAGCGAAGTCCATTTATAGATCTAAATAGCCTCTCGTAGTTGGAATCATTGCATTGACGACATAGCTGGGGACTATTTTGTCATCAATAATCATGTGTCTAAAATATGGGCCATTAGGAGCAAAAATATCATTTCTAGGAAATGAATTAACTTCGATTAAGAAATGACACTCGAACACATTCTCCATTTAAGACTTGGGAGAAGCCACATATGTCATTATAATTCGAATCTATAGGGATAAGATCGAATAGGACAATGAGGCTTCCCTAAGCCCTCTACTTAGAAAAAGTTCTGAAAAGGTTTTCTGGAATGAGAACTCTAAGAGAGGTGTATTGCCCAATGAGATACGGATTTCATCTCTCGAAATCCATAAATTCTCTAGATAAGGTGGACAAAAAAGAGATGAGAACCATGTCTATGCATCGACAATAGGGAGTCTCATACGTGCTAAGCTGTGCACAAGGTCGGACCTTAGGTACACAGTAAGCATAGAAAATAGTTTTCAGGATAACTCGGGCAAAAAGAGCATTTGATGACAATTAATTATAGTCTCAAATACTTTGGAAGGCACTAAAGATATGCTTATCGAATATGGGCATGGAACGCTGAAAGTGAACAGTTATATGCACTCATACTTTGAATCTGACGTTAATGACCATAATTAAGTTCACTTCTGGGTATGTATTCACTCTATTGAGCGATGGAGCATTGTCTTGGAGGACGCCACTATTGAAGTTTGAATATGTAACTTTCTTAGAGGCTGTCAAGGAAACTGTTTGGATCTAGAAGTTTACGGTGAAACTTCAAGTACTCCCTAAGCATGGAGCTTACTTTGGCACTTTGATGTGACATGAAAGGAGCCATTGCGCAGGGTGGGGAATCAAAGGTCTCACAAAAGGTCCAAACATATTAAAAGGAGATATTACATCATTTTGGATGATCGTTGGAAAAGGCAATACTGCCAATCAGAATAATATCCACAGCTGAAAATCATAGTTGGCCCACTCACTTAGTCCAATATCACAGGTGGTGCTAGAATGACATCCTTAGAGGATATATATTAAACACACTAGCAGTTGGCATTGAGTGCAAGTAGGACATTGTCAAGTATATGCCCTCGATACCAATGAGGAATTAGAACTTGTAGGGCAATGATTTATATTGTACAAATCAATAGAGACATTTGTTTTGTTTATATCAATCTTGATGGAATTAATATAAGTATTGAACAAATAAATCCCGAGTAATCAAGAGGGAGCTTGTACTCCTTAATGGTTAATAGAGATGGAAACTAGAAGTATTGGTTCCTTGTTTACTTAAACTAGAGTTTGCAAGTCGATGAGTCTTAATTAGGCATTAAGACTAGACTTGTATGACGCAAGCTTTGACAAGGAGTGTCAGTCGGTCACTTTGGATGGTGGGAGCTTGGTCATAGATATATCAATGGAATTGATATATTTGTAATTCAATCACGTGGGTAATTACTCTTTGACTGTCAATGATTGAATTACTGGTCACGGTAGTGTGCATAGGCCTTAAACCTGAGTATTCACGAAGATTGGATTTGTGACACTGAACGAGTTATTAGAGTAGTTAGATCCATTTCACCCTTTGCTGGGATCAACCTCGAAGTGCGGTTCAGAAGGACAAGTGGCAATTGTTCGGTGATTTCCAATAGGGAATTCACTGTCTCGGGTAATAACGAGTTAACGTCCTATGTGGTAAATGAAATTATAAGTCTTTGGCCAAATCAAGAGAACTAACGTGTGTATTGTACACAAAGGTAGTTCAGTAAATTCATCTTACTATGATTCATTGAGCACAACATCGAGTCCTGTAAGTTTGACACAATCCATGACTCTCACTCGATCGGGATGTTACAGTGAAAGGCTTATACCCACAGGGTGTCTGTGACCTAAAGGTTCGTATATGATCAATTAGAATTGATCTCAATTGTGTTTCGATGTGAGTCCACGAGACTGGTAGATAACACTCACATCCTTGGTCTCTTCCCAATTCCAATTGAGACAAAACCTAGAGAGTCGCGCTTTCAAGAAATTAAGCGAACAAATTCTTTCGCTGTCAAATAACATAAATTAGGTAATTTGTCATTTCATGGACAAATTAATTTATTTAATTAATTAGATTAATGGAAATAAATTAATAATAAATAATTAGATGTATTTATTATGAACATCCTACTCAAAATAATAATTAAATTATTTAATTTAGATGATTATTAATTAACATCATATTTTTAGTTAGATTAAAATATGTTGGACTAAATTAATAATTGAACTAAGTTGAAAGTCAACTTGGCCCAATTTTGAATGTGGGAGGCGTATACAAGGGAATTTGATTCGTTCATGGAATTAGTTCCAAGCCCATCACTCCTTATATATACCTAACTACCTAGATGAAAAACCAAAGGCACTCATAATAAACATAACAGCAAAGAAAGAAAAAGAGAGAAATCTCTCTCCACTTCCCTTATAGCCTCGCCCTCTTGGAGTGCAAATGAAGTGGATTTTCTTCAAGTCTTATTTCGGCGTGATATCTAGAAGTAGGAGTCTGGGGGATTGCTGCTATGTAGACGGTAGATCAAGAAACGAATCACGCTTCGATAATAGTAAATCATTGTATTCTTGTTTCTGTTTATATAAAGTTATTAAACGCCATAATGTGATCCATATTTAGGAATCCATGAATGTTCGTCTTCCGCTGTGCATCCGTTCAGATTCCTAACATTGATGTTGTGCTTTATAAATCATAGTAAGATTAAATTATTGAACTACCCTTATGTACTATACATAAGTTAGTTCTCCTGCTTTGGCCAAAGACTTATAATTTCATTTACTTACGATCGTATAGGACGTTAACTTGTTACTACCTGAGACAGTGAATCCCCTATTGGCAATGACCGAACAATTGCCACTTGTCCTTTTGAACCACACTTCGAGGTTGATCCCACCAAAGGGTGCATTGGATCTAACTACTCTAATAACTCGTTCAGTGTCACAAGTCCAATCTTTTTTAATCCTCAGGTCTAAGTGTCAAGCACACTACCGTGACCAGTTATTCAATCATTGACAATCAAGGAGTAATTACCCATGTGATTGAATTACGGCGAGCCGTGCTCGAATATATCAATTCCATTGATATATCTATGAACAAGCTCCCACCATCCAAAGTGACCAACTGACACTCCTTGTCAAAACTTGCGTCATACTCTTCGGCTTGCAAACTCTAGTTTAAGCAAACAAGGAACTGATACTTCTAGTGTGCTTCTCCTATAACCATTGAGGAGTAGAAGCTCCCTTTTGATTACTCAGGACTTATTTGTTCAATACTTATATTATTGCCATCAAGATTGATATGAACAAAACAATGTCTTTATTAATGAAAAATAATTTGTACAACATAAAGGTAAATGTCCTAATTAATTTAATTCTTCTATGGCATGGAGGGCATAATCTTAACAGAAAGAAGTTGTTACATTGTAGACATTTTATTTATTATTGACAATTAGCTTTAGAAAAATTAGTAGAGCATTGAATTTAAATAGAGAAGTTTCTTAGCACACAATGCAAGTGTATTTCACATGACAAGTGAGTTATATTTGTCATGTGATTGGTAACTCATTTTGTGAAATACACTTTGTTGCGGTCGAGCCGAGAGCGGACTAGCATTTTTCGCTCAATGGGAAATTAAACGTACGCTCATTGGCTTGGAGATGCCAAATATTAAATACATATAAAATCTTATCTACGGAAATATGTATTGAAAAGTTTAGGCTTTGTTTGGATGTGTTTTCATTTCATTTTCAACCGTCATTTTCTAAAACGTATGAGAAAATGAGTTTTTTTATTTTTGTGTGAAAATGATGGCATGTTTGGTTGTGTTTCCGGAAATTGGTTGGAATTGATGATTCAATGATGCACGAATGATTGAGTTAATTAAAAGTAATAACTATGTATATAGTATAAAAAATAATAGATAATATTATATTGATTAAATATACTTGTAAGTAAAAATGACAAAAATTGACTCCAAAAAAAGCACTAAAAATATTCAAAGTGGGTCTTAAAATATTCACAAGCCTATAAATGTTTATTCTATGTATTTTATTCTACTATAGCACCACAACTATTGCCAAAAATATGGGTTTTTAGAAGGAGATGTGAGAGAAAGAAAAAGGTGAGGGTGAATTGGTAAAGTAAAATGTAATTATTGAAGAATGTGAAACTGAAAATAAAAATAAGTGTAAACTGTGTATTTTTATTTTCAAATGAGAATGAAAATGAAAATAATGCTATGAAAACACAAACAAACATAGCCTTAAATTTCGAAACTTGTTTTATTTGTGTTTTTTTACATTAATAATTAAAAAAGTTTTGTGTTAAATTATATTAGAATTATGCATTTTGTATTCCCATCCATTTAGAGAAAAAGGAAATAATCAATTCTACAAAAAGGAAATAAAGCCATCAAATGAGGACAGATGAAAGACGAGGGAAATGTGAATCATGGAAAGAATGATATCCACGAGAAAGAGGACTCCAAACCCGTAAAATGATACACATGGTTCACTGATACAAAATATTAAATAGACTTCTAGTGGAGGTATGTTCATCAATTCTCATGACGAATCTTCAACTTTTTCTTTTTCATGGTTGATTGGATTAAGCAGTAATTGATTGTGACCAGGGACGAATCCAGGATTGAGTTGTTGGGGGGACCAAGTTACCATTAGAAGATTTTTTTTTTCTTTTTTGTGACAATCGCTATACGCAAACATTCAAATTAATTTTTTTGTTTTAATAGATTTAACAAAAATACAATTATCTCGTGTAAATAAATTTGAATTTAAAAAAAATTATAGTAGTTTTGAAATATATAAACAGTTTATAAAAATAGTTATCGGCGTGCATACGAAGTTCTTTCATGTCACAAAATTCTATTACTCTTTATATCATTTTCTAAATAATATCCTCTTTTTATGAGTAATCAAACAATGTCAACATGTTCTTCTTTCATCTTTATATGTTGCCAATTTCATGAATGGAAGGAACCTCTCAGTGGTAAAAGTAAGAGCCTATCAAACAATTAATTAGAGGTACACAACATCCTTTCTTTTTATCTTTAATTGTTGATGTAGTTCTGATGTTGCAAGTACCTATTAAACTTCAAATGGGAGGCCACATCAAGTTTATAATACCGTGCTTGTACATTCAAATTCAATATCTCTTGCTAGATGAAATCAATTGGATAAAATTTGATAATTCTAATAAGTATACAAGAAAGTTCAAAAAGATTTTTTTTTCTTTTTTGTGCAACCAAGAAAAGATATTAATTGAAAACTTGAACTTTTTTTTTCAATTTCAAATAAATATTTTGGATAAAAAAAAAGTAAAGAGTGATTACAAATAAGAACACAGAAAGAGGGCCTGAAAGAAAAAAGACAAGCAAAAAAAGGGCACAAGTGGGGTCGATCCTGCAACCGTTTAAGTTAAGGGGGGAGCCTTATCCCAATGACAATCACCAACTACGCTAGAACAAGTTATTTTTAACTAACGGAACCAGTTAAATATAATAAACTTTGGGGAGGGGGGGGGGGGTGGCGGCGCAAAGCATTAAATGATCTATGCCCTCTGGTTAAATTTTGAATCCCGCCCCCCCCCCCTTAAATCCGTCCTTGATTGTGACTGAGAGATCAGTGACAGAGTCTTTATATACTACTTACTGCAATACTAAGGGAAATTCTAAAATAGATCGGATCCAATGGAGTCAGTCTATTCAACATCATTGAATGCAAGTGTTTTATGTGGTTTTTACTATCTTGTCCCTGGATTCAATGGTGTATTGTGTACCGGCCTTGTTAAACTCGGTGTGGCGTAGAATCACCCCAATACTTTGGACCACTGTTTATTACACTTCAAATTATTGTACTTTGTTAGTTATCAAAATTAAGGTGGATTTCATGTAGGCGTGACTATATATAAATAAATATGATTATTCAAGACATGAATCACTGCACCTAGACTATATAATTCAAATTATCCCATCATCAATTCTTCTTCTATCCTGCTTTTGAATTCTAAAGTGTGAATTCAAGAACATTTTTCTTTATAGTTCATAAAATGAGAGTTCAAACAATTTATTTGTTCGATTGTTTTGGATTTTGTAATCATACTAATCTAAAGGCCTGGTCATTACTTCTTGGGACACAGTAGTCAGGTCCCATCACCATTGAAAGTGACGCAATATTGTGTTAAAGAAATAGATTAGTAAACTCTTGCCTCGACTAAACACTTTCCGAACACGTTCAATACTTTGCTCACATTTTACCAACAGAATCGTAATATACGACTCTCGTACAACTCCTCGAAGTTATCGCTAATAAACATTTTCCAAGCCTAACATCACTATAATTAGGGACGGTACCAAGAATTTTGGCTAGGGTGGACCAATACAAAAAAAGAGGGTTAAATTTTGATGTTCTTAGACTTTGGGGGCCGGGCAAAATTTCAAAATAAAATTTTTAAGGTGAAAAAACCAAGATGGACATCACTACTCTTACACCTCCATTTTCCTACTACTAGTACAAATTATTAGCTAAATGCTAAATAATCAGTTCTATCATATGGAATGTTGGTAGTGTTGGAAATAAGTAGAAATATGACGGTAATGCTATTCCGCCTTTGCATCCTGCATAAATTCCAATAACTGCGCCCAAAGAAAGAAGAATGGAACAATGATTATATAGGATAGGTATATTAAAATTATGGCTGATGATAATGCCAAAGAAATTTTTATATTGCCAGAGCAAATCTATATTGATTGTCGAATTTGCCCTCCTTTTTGGGGAAGACTGTATCTAATTTTCAATTGTTCAAGTAAATATCATCGAATTCGTTAACACCACAGGTCAAGAGATCCATTTGCACTTGGGTCTTCAACTTCTTAGAGAATTTTTTTTTCTTTTAAAATAAAAAAGTCCTTAAAATGAGAATCCATTTTTCTTTCTCATCTACCATTTCCTGTGTTTTCTTGAAAATGAGAATCCAAAGCAACAAACACTCATACGACAGAAAGCATGGCCATGTTTTGCATCAAAGTTTTGGCTGCAGAAGTTCTCCCATTATGATTTTCTTTTTAAATTAATGGTGCGTCGAAAATAAGATGTTTAATTGATTGTAGAATAGGATCCATTTAAATGATTAAACTCTCCGGTTGCCTTCATCAGTACGTAGGAGATTGTGGCTTGTGGGTATGGCTTAGCCCAAGGATGGAAGAAATTTTGGGTGACGGCCATGACTGTAATTCAAGGCCTATGAAAGATGAAGTGTTTAAAAGGGTAAAATTGTCAATGAATAAAGTTGCCCTGGCATTATGAGATTTGCACTGGATATATCAACAGGATAAAATTATTTAAATATATATATATATATATATATATAAATAGAAAAATTCACTTTTGGTCCCGTAAAAGTTGGCCCAAAACACTTTTAGTTTCGTAGAACTTTTTTTGACACTTTTAGTCCTACAGGAGCAGAAAAGTGACACTTTTAGTCCCAAACGTTAAAAAATTGATAGAAAAGGGTGATTGAGTCACATGCGTCGTTAGTTTTTAAAATACAAAAAAAGAAATTAAAAAGAAATTCAAATAGATTCAAAAATATTAATAAAATAATTAAAAAGAAAAGGAAGAAAGACGATACAGTGCCGATGGGATGGGGGGTTAGGGTGTAAGAAGATGGTTTTGGCGGTGTCGGCGATGGAGGTGGTGGTGGGGCAGTGTGGCGGCGGAGGTGATGGTTATGGTGGGGGGTGGTGTTGCGAAGATGACAATTATTTTTGGTAGTCTTCTTTCATTTTTCTTTTTTTAAATTTTTTTTTATTTAATTTAGATTTGAATTTTCTGTTTTTGTAATTCTAAACCTAATGGCGCTTGTGATTCAATCGCCATTTTTCATCATTTTTTCTAGTATGGGATCAAAAGTGCCACTTTTTCACTCTTATGGGACTAAAAGTGTCAAAAAAAGTCCTATGGGACTAAAAGTGTTTGGAGCTGACTCCTATGCGACCAAAAGTGATTTTTTCTCTATTAGTTGGTAGAACAACGTTATGCATCTATTAGTTGGTCTCCTTGTGCAGCACATTGCTTGAATTTAGTGATGAAGGATATAGCGAAGATGGACCACGTTGCTGAAATTGTGAGTAAAGCATCTCGCGTCACTAAATTTGTGTACAACCACGGTTTTTGGTTGGCTTGGCTAAGGAAACGCAAAGATTGGACAGAAATAGACACAAGGTTTGGTACTACTTTTACTGCTTTGTATAATGTTTACCATCACATGCACGATTTAAAAGCTTTAGTAACTTGTAAAGAGTTTACTGATTCAAGACTAGCAAGGGAGAGGAAAACAAAAGAAGTAATTGCCATTGTTCATGATATCAAATTTTGGAATGATTGCTTGATTATTGTGAAAATTATGGAGCCTTTGATGCGTCTCTTGAAAATTGTTGATGGGGATAAAAACCCTCCATTGGGTATATTTATGAAGGGATGCATAGGGCACACAAGGGAATTAAAAGTCTTTTTAAGAAAAAAAAGACTTTGTACAAGCCATATACACAGGTCATCAAGAGTCGTTGGAATAGACAATTGAGGAAAGATATACATGCCATTGCTTATTACTTGAATCCCGTCTTTCAGTATGATAAAACATCATTTTGTGAGAAACCCGAGGTTAGGAATGGTATGCTTAAAATGCTTTCCTCTAAAGGAACAGGTAGTAAGACAAAGTTGGTGAATGAAATGAGGTTATTTCGAGAACATTTAGAAAGTTTTGGATGAGAACTTGGTTTTGAGACATGCCGGGACACACAGCTGGGTAAATTTTCTTTATTAACTTCAATTGAGTTATTTATTTATTTTACAATGTTATTTTTTTTTTCCTTTCTTAGATGAATGGTGGAGATTGTTTGGCGGAAGTGTACCTAATCTTAGAAAATTGGCAATTCGAATTCTTGGTCAAACAAGTACATCATCCGGATGCGAGAGGAATTGGAGTGTATTTGAACGTATACATACCAAGAAGAGGAATCGACTGGAGCATCAAAGCTTAAATGATTTGGTGTATGTTCATTACAACTTGAAGTTAAAAGATAGGTAACAATAATTTTATTAAACTTTTATTTATTATTTCTTTTTGTAATGTAATTATCACATATCACCTTGATAAATTTACTTTTATAAATACTTTAGGTGGCTCTTGAAGCCTGAAAATTTTGATCCAGTCGATTATGGGAGTATTGACAAGACCGATTTTTGGGTTGTTGATGATGAAGATGAGTCATTTCTTGATTATGAGGATATTGAGAACATGCTTTATGAAGAATTAGATCCTCCAAGAATGGAAAGAGACCGTCGTCGTACTCGAGAAGGTTTATGTGTGAATTATGTAGAAATTATAATAAAAACAAGTTCTAAATTATGATAAGTGATTACTATAAAGAAATATATACTTTAAACTCATTTTTTTATTTTGATTAAATGTAGATGATGATGGCCAAACTGATGATAATGAGGTTGTAGAGGTGGATGATGATGTAGACTTATCATCGTTTGATCGTTTCTATATTGGAGATGACTTGCATGATGTCTCGATCGGAGTTGGAATAGGTGGTAGTACTAGTGGTGGTGGCACGAATGAAGATGATGAAGAATGGCTAAGGCGAGGGGATTGAGCAACTAGATTGCATATTTGAAGTTTGTTAATTGTTATTAACTAGATTGTGTTTATTTTGTTGCACTTTTATGTTAATTAGGTGCCTATTTGGATATTTTTATTAGATTTGTCATTTGTGGATACTTAAATTCTAATGATTGGTTTTTTTATTTATATATTTATTGCATATTTATGTATTTTATTATTTTTTTTATCAAATTTTAATATATTAAAAATTATTTATATTATAATTATGACATCACCGGTCCGACCACGATTGAACCACGGTCCGACCAGTGAACCTTGAACCGGTAGATTTTCCGGTTCGATAGTCGGTCCGATTTTTAAAACATTGATGTAAACACAAAACAAATAGAGGACTTAATTACCAACCCCACCAATAAATTATAGACAAAAGAGAGTGACATTATTATACACAACTAAGGTCACTCATAGTACAAATTGATACTAATACATGTTGGCTCAGTTGGTAAGGTCAGACCACTTTTCTTCAGAAGGTTGTGTGTTCGAATCCCTCTGTTGACATGAGGGCTGTGTTGGTGGGCGATCTGTAAATTTTCAAGTAGACACCCCTAAAATGGATTGTCTATTCGTCGTATGTCCTGACCTTTATAGGGGACCGGAGCCGAACCTACCTAAACTTTATTTACCAAAAAAAAATAGTACAAATTGATATGATTTATGGAGATGGCAAGTGACCCCATATTTTTCTCATTGGATTGGATGTGACTTACTTTAAAGTCATCTTTCCTTAAATGGACAAAAGGTTCACTTCTCATAAAATGTGATGTAGAAACTGTCCGCCTATTTAAGGTTAAAAATTTGACACAATTTGTAGCCTTTGCCCAATATCATTATCACTCACCACTACCCATAAAAGCTCAATTAAAAATTCTTGGTCCCCCATTGATCGAAAATCAAATGTACATCCACTTGCATTTTACTTTAAGTAGGGTAGTAATAAGTTTTCGTAACCATTTTAAAAAATATATTTAAATGATCTTGTGTACATTTATTAAAAATGAAATGTTAATGAGAAAGAAAAAGGTATTTTCTTAGTTTATTCATATCCATACAAAGATACATATGATATTCACGGTGTGTATATATCTATAGATATATTCATAGAATTTCTACTGTACTCACACTCAACTTGAATTGAGATCTACCGAGTTTGTGGATCGGGACACTTGACTAGACTTGGATTATTGATTTGTCACAAGATGTCAAATTATTTTTTAATTAGGACTACAAAAACTTATGTACAATCTTTTGTTATATATATATGAATCAAATGAAATTTAAGAATAAAAACTCTAACATGAAAGTGGAATTTTTCACTTACGAATTTTTTATAACATTTTTGTGTAACACATTGACATTATACTAATAAATAATAGACACTTGTTTTTAAATTATAATTTATCATTTCATTTACAATTAAATAAAGTCAAGTGCCTACAGTCATTGGTGGTGCTATACCAAAATGTTATAGAAACGTTAACAAGTACTTACTTTAGAGGAAGGGGACGGAACTATCAGAAAGGCATTACCATATATGTGTAGTGATATTTTTTCGCTTCTTAGCTGTGTTTCTAAATTCACAGGTCGAGCCAAAATATGACTCAAGTGCAGAGCTACTGCTATCTGCTAAGGTTTGCAGAGATTTCTGTAGAGTTGAGCTTAATTTAACTTTATATGGAGATCCAAGGATCTTCTCCATCTGTCTATCTATTCAAATTTCACTCATTTTTCTGTTTGTTGTCTAGGTGTGTATTTGAATAGGAAGGTTCATAACTAATCACTCAAGAACACCTCTCTCAATCTCGGGTTTTTACCAATATATTCAAAATATGTGATAACTTTAGCAAAAGAACCTGATGTGCACCAAAAAATATTTGAGAACATTATGGTAATTACATGTGTCCCCGTGTCGGGTTGGGTCGCCACCCGCAAACTAACATCCGTGGATAACCCGCAAGTCAAGCCTAAAAGGGCTGACTATCCAATAAGAATACTTTTTATTAGTTTAGGACATAATACAGGGATTATGATTAAGCCTGATAGGCTGCTGATAAAGCTAAGCCCACGGCCCATGACCCACTACCAGCTCCCTATAAATACGTAAGAGGAGCTGGGGAAGGCTCATTATCTGCTCCTCCAGTAAAAATTCATTGGCTATTGCGAGTAACCCCACAAAAGAACTACGAACTGACTTGATCCCACATACCTGGGGTACGTAGGCAGCTCGACACAACCGAGTGCAGTCTATAACTTAACCAACCCTTAACCTAGTTTGTCGTGCGTTAGATCTGTTCCATTACTCTACGTGGTCAATTACGTGACATCCACTGTCTGACGATTTTTAGCATTATCAGAACCTGATTTCCAAATCCTTCACTAATGTAACCTAAAAGCACCACCTTAGGTGGCGCCCTTAAGTTTTCTTTTTTCTTTTTTATTTTTTTCCAATTGAAAAGCTGATTGCACCAGCTTTTTTGTTTTGTTATTTCTCTCTGATGATGGTAAAAATCGTTAGACAGTGATTGTCACGTGATTGATCACGTCGGGTAAGGGAACCGACCCAACTCACGAAAGACTAGGTAAAAGTTTGCTTAAGTTATAAGCTGCACTCGGTTATTTCGAGTTGTCTACGTACCCAAGGTTTATGGGATCAAGTCAGTTCGTAGTTCTTTTGTGGGGTTACTCTCAATAGTCAATAAACTTTTTTTGGGGGAGTAAACCTCTCCCAGCTGCTCTTAGGTATTTATAGGGAGCTGGTAGTGGACTCCAAGCCATGTGCCTAATTTAATTACTAACCCATCAAGTTTAGTCTCATTGACTATGGTCTTTTAAACTAATAATAAGACCCAATTATCTTTGGTGGGTCATCCGCCCATCTTGGGCTTGTTCGGTGGGTTATCCACTGCTACTCACCCGCGGTGACGACCCGAATCGGCTTGGGGAACACATGTAATTACCATAGCGCCCTTAGGCATATTTTGGTGGCTTTTATTTTCTAGTATATTTACTTAATCATTAAGAATATTAAGTTTATATTTTCAATTTTTTTTTCTTAAATCGAAATATTTATTCTCTCCTCTCAGGGATTGTATATTTATAGTCATTTGCATTTCCAGTAGTAATAAGCACCCATCTGAATTGAATTGTAATCAATTTTTACTATTAAACTGTTAAATTAAATAAATTTAATAAGAGTCGATCTCGAGCTGAGCCTGACCAATTGCTCTGCTTGAGTTCAAGCTCAAACCAAGATTTACGAGCTCGAGCTCGACGAGCCTGAGTTGAGCGAAGTTTGAAATCGAGCTTAAGTCGTGTGACTTGTGAGTCAAGCCTAGTTCGAGCTCGAAAAAAAATAAAATATATATGTTATCAATGTAATCATAATGAATATTTAATATAACATTACATATATATGGTATTTCAGTTAAATCCCCATTTTCCCTTCATATGAGAAAATCCCCAAATTGAAGGTAATTTTCCCTCCATTTCAACAAAATCCCCAAATTCAAGTCCATTTTCCCGCCAAGTGACAATTTCTGGCCATTTTTGAATTTTCTGGCGAACTTTTGTATTGAAATTGCCGATTTTTGCAAGTTAACGTACTCAAATTGCCAACAGGCCAAATTTTAGTATCAAAAAAACGTACAGGTCAACTTGGAGCACCAATTTTGCAATATTTTCCACTAATTATCATGAGTGAAAGCTTTTATACAAATCTTGTCACTATTAACCATTTAAATCATTTTTGTGACAAAACAAAAATTCTCGTTACAAAAAGTTTATAACTAATGAGAACTTTGACATTGTCACTCAATATTTTGTCAAATATATATATATATATATATATATATATATATATTTTGTTTTGGTGAATAAACACTCCACCAAGGAGACATTTCTTCAAAAATTGATTATTTTCTTTAAGTTCTGAATCAAAATTCTGAAAATACAAAATCTACAAACAAGAGCTATACATATTTCTTGTTAAAAAAACTGTGTAACAAGCATGTATTTTTTGTTAAAGGGTGAACGAGGAAATGAAAACTCATGATGAATTTTATTCTTGTGTATTTAATTACCATCTCACTAAAAATTGAAGTTTATTGTCTCTCTAATATAATACGCCTCCCATCATGCAGGACAACGAACTAATCTTCATTAGTGATAGTCGGTGAGGCTTGAATTTATTAAGACTTCTTCCTTGGCCAACTTTAAGATCATGTTGAATGAATCCAACTTTTTAATTAGTTGGAAAGAGGAAGAAACATTTAATAACCCATTCATATATTATCAATAACTAATTTGACCCTATTTAGATAAGCTTCTTAAAACATCTAACACATTATCTAAGAGCATTTGGTAAAGATTCAGGGGAAGAGTTTATAAAGTCCTAAAATAAAATATTAAAAATCTTATAATGAAGCTCACCCAGAAAAGTGAAAAAAAAAATCCTAATGTACTTTTAAAGATCTTTAATTACAACTCCTTCAATTTGAAAATATAAATGATAAAATTATAGTTCCTAGTATCCGTAAGCCTGAATGTCTAGATTATTAGAACTTTTTTTCAATTAAGATTTAGTATTTTGTAATATGTGAGAGCTTTTAAATATATGTTTTAAACAAATTAAGGTAAATTAAGGGTTAAAAATAATTGGGGTAACCATAGAAGTCATTTTTCGTGAATCAATTATTTTTCTATTTACAAATAGCTAGACGCTTAGGCCACACCTATATGTATTTTATAAAAGAACTTACCAATTATAGGATAAATGTAATACACTCTCCTTGTAAAATATATTTAGGTATAATCAAACCGGATCGGGGCTAGAATTTTCCGACACGTAGCTACCTGGCCCGGCCCAAAATTAAAAGTATCTTTTTCAGTCCATTATCAACCATAACCTGTAATTTGCTGCGACTTTCTATAACTAAAACATTGATCAGTCACAATCTCCCCGAATGTGTATGTTGTTAATTAAAGTTAAAGAATGGAACTGATTAATTAAGGTAATATATATGATGTGTGTCTGATGAGATTTATACAATAATATAGGGATAATTGAGAAATATAATGAGATATAATGGATAACATAAGTATGAAAATGTAATGAACAAAAGATATAACGTGGTTCGGTCGAATATGACCTACGTCCACGGAGGTGTAAAGTTTGTCACCTTTTTTTCTCTATAGTTTGTATTTATTTTACAATGGATCTCCATCATTCCTCCTCTAAAGTGATTATTTATACAAGTTATAGAGAATCTTATACTTTAATGCTTGGTCTTCTTTTCTTAATTACATCAAGGAATTAAGGTTAATTTTAATCTTTTTAATTATCAAGTGATTAGGTCTATTTACTCAGAGATCTTGGATTTGATTTCCCCCTCTTGCTATGGAAAGTCTTTGACTATAATTGGATCTTGTATCCATCCTTGTCATATATAGATTTGTCTTATTCCCGCAGGTTCAGGTTGACAGGTCTTCCAGCTCTGGTTGGATATTCTAGAAGAGATCTGGTCCACCATCTTAATGGGTTTTAGCCCATTAAGTCTTGGGCTTATCAGTTTGACCCAAAAGTTCAATTTTCACCTACATCAATATATATAGGGATAATTACATTGGACATACCTGAGGTCTTTCGAAATTACAAAAAACATCCCCTAGTTCAATAAATTACATCTAACATCCTAAACTTTCATGTATTGATGTAAAAATGGATGGAAAGTGTCAAAAGACATATTGGTCCTTACAGAATATTTTAAAAAAAAAGAAAAAAATATGGAAAAATTAAAAAAAACTAAACTACCATATTGCCCTTTTACATATCTAAATTTACTTCTAATGTCAATTTTAAATTAAAATTAAATTTTTTAAAAAAGTAGTTATATATATGTGTGTGTGTATATATATCTATATATATATGTATGTGTGTGTTTTATCTCACAAAAGTGTGTGAATGTGTGTATTTTTGTGTGCGAGTGTGTGTGTGTATTTCTCTCTGTGTGCATGTGTGTGTGCGTGTGTGTATTTGCCGTGTGTGCGTGTTGTTGTGTGTGTGTGTGTGTGCGCGCACGTGCGTGTTGCTCTGTGTGTGTATTGCTGTGTGTGTGTGTTTTATTTGGTGTGTCTGTGTGTGCGTGGGGATTTGGGAGGAGGAAGAGGGTTGGGGGGTGGGGAAGACCATGAACAGTACCCCACCCCCTTTTTTTTTTATTTAATTAAAATACAAGTTTTAAACTTATTTATAAATTTCATAAATTGATTTAAAATATAAAATTTTAATTTATATAAATTATTATATAACATAAACTATCATATATTAATTTAATTAAAAGAATAAAATAATATTTTACACATACTTCTTTTATTTTATAATTTTAATAATTTAGAATTTTTTTATTTTGTTGATAATAATATTTAATTATAAATAATTATTTATATACTTTACATACACAACATTACATATAACACCTATACTTTTATAACATATTACAAATAACACCAAAAGGGTATAATTGTCCGAGAAAAGTTTGGTCTTTTGGTCCAGGGGTATTTTTGGAAGTTCACCTAAAAATTTAACGGAACCCCAACGGAAGGTGCTAAATGTTAGACGGCAGAAACGGAATGGATGTTAAATGTAATTTATTGAACTAGGGGATGCTTTTTGTAATTTCGAAAGACCTCAGATATGTCCAGTGTAATTATCCCTATATATATATATATATATATATATCAGCATTTTGTTGCTGTTATAATTTCAATCGATCACTAAGAAGGCCCTCTAAAAATCAGCCAACAGTTCTTTCTTTCATGAACAGTAAACATGTATTAACAATTTCAATCCAAAGTTATTCCTGACGATAATTTAGTTGCTTGTTTTTCATGCTAGGTTTCTTTTTGAGTATCTTTACTAAAACTTAGTTGTATAAGTGAATGTTGACACCACAAAAGATATTATGTCGTGTAGATATCTATTGACTTTAACGTATATATATAAAAAAAATTATTTTACTGTGACACGTACAATGGAACGATACTGGCAATAAAAACGAAATAGAAGTGATAAATAATTCGTATACATCACAAAGTAGTTTTCGATGAGAACACACACTGATATAACATGAACTTATAATAGCCACATATTTTCAGGTGATTCGATGAAAAAACTAGCTATGATTCCATTTGCCAAAAAAATGATTAAAAGAATAGTTTATATAATTATATATTTAATAGATTTTATTGCAATCGAACTATATTTTATTTTTTCATTTAAAGAAAAGTGTATCTATTTTTTTCTGCATCAAATAACAATCTAAAGAAATTATATATAATTTTGTGACCAAATTTTTAGTAGTGCATAAATTATTGATGTATTCTCTAAAATACATAATAAAAGTGGTAAGTACTGGTGGTACTGAATTAGTTGTTGAAACTTGAAGTTCCGTCGTATTGCAAAATCACCACGCATAGTTTAACAATTACTTTTAATAACCATTACATAAAACCCAAACAAGTAAAATCTTCTTAAATAACTTAAAAGTTTAAGGGTACTTAATTGTGCTTAATTGCATTTTTAACATATTAATGTAGACATGCCTCCTCAAATCCTACCACGTAAAAGCTCATTATAAGTGCGTAAATAAGAGAATATATATATACATATATACTCACTTGTCAGGTTACAATGGTAACCAAGAAGGTAAGATCATACTTTTTGGCTAAAATAGGATGCATTAATTTCCTTTGAACTAGTAAAAATAAAGAAATCAAGGCATTCTAATTTACTCAAACCGCAAATGAGCACTGCTTCATTGCTTGTTCATAAATTTTCACATGTAATTCTTTATTGGATCAAGTATATAGTAATGTTTGGTCTTAAACTGCAAATCCAAATTTTACCACACATAAAAAACAAAAAAAAAAAGAAAGAAAAAAGTCTCAAGAGCGAACGTATTGCCATGCTATTGGTTAGCAGAGGATAAATTAAACTCGAGAAAGTTGAATGTTTTTCTTTTTCCTTCTTTTGACTAATTACTCATATGAATTTTTATTCAAATATTTAACATGAATGGATTCTATTCATCCAAAATTTGGCCTAATTTTATAAAAGTTTTTTTTTTATCAAACACATTAACTTTGTTTTAGGGCATTAGCTTACTTACCAAGCTAGCTCGAAACCATACTTTATGTTTCAAGTCTAACCAAATAATGCTTTATTTAGATATTTTCTTAACTAGTTTCATTTTTTCTCTTTCTCTTCCATTTTAGTATGAAGCTGACAACTTCAAAAATCAATTTCAAAACAAGGGTCTATTGCTTTCGCAATTGTCATATAGTATCTCGACCTCTCACGGACTAAGGGGCACGTACCATATTGAAGGGGCACACATGAAAAAAAATACTTACTTAGTTTCGTTACTTAAGGTTTCTGGTTTTTATGAGTTGCTAACCTTCTTTTGGAAATATATAGTAATTTTTGTTGGAAATACATAAAGTGAACTTCTTGGTATATATGCATATATTTTTCTTCTACAGTGACTAGGAAATGTACCTTCAAGTAAAGTTGATCTAAATAACTTGGTATAGTTCTTAATATGTTTTCGTGTAAGCAAGCTCTTGAAAATCATGAACATTCATCACACACGAGACATGCATTGTTGGACGGTCATGATTTTACATGTTAAGTCAAATCAAATACGTACTAGTCCTAATACTCTGGTAATTATTCTGGCATTAAACATATAGATCTTCTACAGTTATATTGAAAAATGGTCTTTAGTCAATTTCTCGAAATGTTATGCCATGGTATGTAAGTGTTTTAGCGATATGCTAGTAAAATTTTCATTGTATAAATTGCCTATGATAGCCGAACAAGTCCCCCGAACCCTGTGATTTTGCAATTTTAGTTTAGGCTTCAGACTAAGGTAAGTTTCTATGCGAACTTAATTTGACAAATTGAGCTATTTAATTTGATTTAATATACACAAGAGATTTCTTAAGTAAAGTTTTCTGAATCTTTGTTGATATGATATCTAATGAGTGCACAGAATATTTTTGGAAAATTAAGTACATATTGATCTCAATAACAACAGATGACATAAAGCCATATATAAATAAATATTTATTGTTTTAAACTTCTTATATCCTTTCCAAGTTAGAAATAATATTTAGAAGCAGAGGCTAAATAATATAAAACAAATGATTATATTCCATATTTAATCACTGGCAAGCAAAACATTCCACTAGTAGTTCTTGTTTATATATTATATTCATCTAATTATTGATAATATACCAAATAATAGTTCGAATAAAAAAGAACACAAACAATATAGTGAGTGGTACAACATGCATGGAAATATATTTTGGGTTCAATAGCAAAACATCTTGCCAGATTCATCTATAATGAAGGTTTAATTGATTAATTAGGCAAAATATTATTCTTTGTGTTCTTTAATTCCTAAACCCTTGCATTGTAAATGCAACTCCCGAGTTAATTATGGTTGTGTTAGATTTTTTGGGTTAAATTCACTTATTTCAGCTCATCAACTTTGTTACAGAGAAGTATAACTCAAGATTTTTAAATATTCACATAAATACTATAAGCGGATCAATGATCATTAATAATAATCTAAGTTTCTAGCTTATTAATTTCCTAATTACCTTGATTCGACATATTTTCATCTCATCATTTCGCACAATAATTTTGAAACATGAATTATTACATTATATTTTCCCTTCAAATTCAGAAGAATTCCCTCTAATTTACATAAAACATTTTTCGTACTATAATTTTAAGAAATGAAGGGTGGAGACAGTTTCATGCAATATTTATTAGGGATAATTGCATATTATACCCCTGTAAAACATGAAACATGTACACACCCTCCTGTGTTAAAAAAATAGTTTGAAACAACCCTATGATTTTCAAAACCCTGCACGAAACCCCCAATCCTTGTTAAATCCGCGTAAGGTGGCATTCACGCACAGTGTATTTGAAGCAGTGTTGGGGGTTTCGTGTAGGGTTTTGAAAAATATAGAGGCACTTCAGACTATTTTTTTAACACAGAAAAATATGTGCAGATTTCGTATTTCACAAGGGTACAATATGCAATTATTCCTATTTATTATCCTCATGCCCATTGAATTATTTAAATAATCAACAGAGTACAATTTGGGTAGATAAGTATAAGCGAATAAATTTAATCTCAGCTTTTTTAAGGTTTGGTCACATGAGTGCACTATAAAAATTATTTAATCTCGGACCACTTCAAATCGACACGTGGCACTTGACATTGATACAACTCATCAGTTTTAAGGTTTCCCTCCCTTAATAACCCTCCCAAGTCGGCTGCTTTTTCAGCAATATATCATCCTTTTATTGGGAGAATTACATTGACCTCCCTGTAAAACTATAGATAATTGACATCCACCCCTACTATTTGGTATATACATCTCTTTTTTCAACTTTTTTATTAATTTTACAAGCTAAAAATAATAATATCCTTTACTTTTGAATTAAAAAGGTTTTGTTTAATGAAAAATGGTCAAAATTTCATTAAATGAATTTTTAATAAAATTAAATAATAAAGAATCCAAAATTAAATTTTTCTAGAAATAAATCTGATATCTTTAAACCTTAAATTAATAAAAAATATATTTCCTAATTTTGGGAATAATTTATCATGTAAAAATATTTATATTTTAATTGTGCTATTTTTTCTTATCACACCATAATTTATTTCTATGGGAGTATTTCAATTAATTTGTTTAGTGCTTCTTTTTTCATCTTTTATTTAGTATAATTTCATATTCATGATTCATGATTTAGGGTGATACTTTGAATTTTTATTTTATTTCAATTAAGTCAGATTCATGAATATATATAATTAATTATGTGTGTGAGCATTCTGTGGCTATTCTAGTTATATTGATTTTCATTAATTTGTACTTTATTTATGCTATAGTTATAAGTTAATAATTTATTATTTATTATTATTATTATTATTATTATTATGATAGTATTTTAATTTACGAACAAAAGTAGCCAAAGGTTTTCTGATTCATTTATTGTTTAAGAGTCTCAGAGATATATTCTAAAAAATAACATATGATTTATTTTTTGTGTTTAGGACAATATCATTTAATGGATTTTTTGGAATATTTTCATTCTCCAACAACTTATCAAGTATAATTCAATATTTTAATTCAATAATGAAGGGATTTTAGTCCAAAGCTAGCTAATTTAATGAAAAAAATTGAAGAAGGGAAGGTTCATACCAATATTTCAAACGTGAGAGGTGTGGATACTAAATGATCATAGTTCAGGATAGGTTGATGCAATTATCCCTCCTTTTATTTCCATCCTCCTTATTTCTGACCGTTGGATTAAGCCTAAACATAGTAAAACTTCTTATGCTATCTTTCACAGCCTAAAAAAATATCTAAGCCCACAATTTTTCAAAAAATAAAATATAAAATCTAGTAAATAAAATAAGAATTGTAAATTCGCTAATCAAAATTCTCATTGGATCATGCTCATACTACAACTACAACTACAACCAACTATCCTCTCTGACTTTATGCATACGTGATAAAGTTGTACCTACTTATATATATATATGTATGTATATATTGTTGTAAGTATTTATAAACAAGGTGTGGTACTAGAAAGCACTAAAAAGGAGAGAAAGAAAGAATTTTGTGTTTTTGTGAGTTTGAGTGATATAATTGAGAAGAGAGAGAGAGAGAGAGAGAGAGAGAGAGAGAGAGAGAGAGAGAGAGAGAGAGAGAGAGAGATGGGACGAGGGAGAGTAGAGCTGAAGAGAATAGAGAACAAGATCAATAGGCAAGTTACTTTTGCAAAACGAAGGAATGGACTTTTGAAGAAAGCATATGAGCTTTCTGTTCTATGTGATGCTGAGGTTGCTTTGATTATCTTCTCCAATAGAGGAAAGCTGTACGAGTTTTGCAGTACCTCTAGGTATACATCTATATATATATATATATATATATTCACACAAAACCACAAACCCTTCATATATATCTCTACGCTAAACTTGTAATATATACCTATATCCATGTGTGTGTATATATATATAAAGATGCTTCTTTTTATTTTTTTTACATTTTTTGGTCTATTTCTTTCAAGAATGTTGTTTTGAGATCTGGGGTGATCTAAAAATTCAATCTTTTTAATGGATGAAGGAAAATTATCCTTTTTGGTGAACAATTTGTGTTGGTATAGGAATGTGTGCTGTTAGATCTGGAAAAGAAAACCATGAAAAGAAGATCATTTCTATATATATGTTTAGTTTCTGCAGCTAATTCATTGTGTGATGTTTGCTTTGTGCTATCTTTCTTATCCATTTCTTAATTTTAAATATATTATGATCCGATCTACTATTTTCATACCTCTATAAATGACTTAAATGAACCAAATTCAAGCCTTTTAATTTGTCCTTTTTTATTTTTGTATTTCTTGTTTTTGTTTTTGAATCTGATCTCAGCAAAGCTCTGTCTTTTCTTTGATAATTTCATTGAGACAATTGATTGTAAAAATTCAATATTAAATTCCCCAATTTAGAATTGTTTTTTATTTTTTTGTCAATATTTAGGGTTTCATGTTCATATTTTGTGTCTTCATGGTGTTGTTGATGGAGAAAAATCTTTGTTTCACTAATTATCTTCACCTGATTAATGTTTTATCCAAGGACCTTCCAAATACAAGTATAAGAACTCATATGCTTTCCTTTATGTGAAACTTTCATTTTTTTATTTATTTATTTTGGGGGCAGGGATTCTTTGATTTGTTTTTCTTGTAATTAGGGTTTGTTTCTGTTTTGCAATTAATTAATAATGAACATTTTTCTTCTCTCCCTTCATCAATCTGCAGTGCTTCCTCTCAGATCTTTTTGATTTTGTTTGTATGTCTAGTATACAACTAATATAATTAAATTAAAGGATTTCCATTTTTTATTTGCCTTATTTTTTTTTCCTTTTAATTTCTGATATTTGATTTTTTTATTTATTTAAAGCAGTCTTTTATCGGGTTAGTAGATAGGGTTAATTAAGGGTTACAACTTGTTAGTTTGCTATTTGCCAAAGTTGGCAAGAATATAATGTCCTTGACAATATAATAAAAAAAGTTGCTACATATAATTATTCTTATAATGTACCTTGAGATATCTCCAACTATTTTAAGGAAATTAAGATTTCTCTTCTTTTCTTTTTGCATTTCTATTGATGAATTTTATAGATTAGTGACACTTATTTATTTGACTTGAATGTATTTTTGCGGAACTCTAGCAGCATGCTCAAAACACTGGAAAGGTATCAAAAGTGCAACTATGCAGCACCAGATACAAATGTATCCACAAGGGAGGCACTGGTATTATCTATATTCTTTATACTCGTTTAGAACTTTTGAACTATGTGAGAAAGCACTAAAGAGTCTGGATTAAGTCACATCACCACGTTCTAGATTATGCTTTAATGTGCACAACGCAAATTTTCCGTCTATATGCCATGTGTTGCTGGAAAAACTAAATAGTAGTAATTGTAGTTTAAAATATTGAAACTTTTGGAGTTTTATATTGTTTTTAACATTAAAAATATGTCAATTAAACTTCTCTTTTCTCACAATTCATCAGATTGTAGCAATAATCTTCAAAACAAAAACTAGAATAAATCTAGCTAATAAATAAGTTTGAAATTAAAAAAAAAAAAAAATCTAGATTCGACTACGTAAAGATCCACGGTGAGAGGAGTCGGACCAACTTATTCTATTTGCACACCAAAAAGCCTAAAACCTTTTGTGTCATTCCTAGGAGTTGATGAACCTAATATTTCCATAAAGCCTCCCTTGTCATCTCCAACCTTTAGTTTCTCTTCCACATTTCTTCCCAAATGCCCTTGTTCGTTATCAGCATCATCATCATCATTCCTCGAAACGTTACCCACATCAATCACTAAAAACGATTTCTCAAAACGCCCTCCATTCGGGGTCTCATACATATAAAAAGCAATAGTATCATTTTCACTCAAGCCCTTCTCCTTCACAAATCTATTCCAACCTCTTGTGAACACATAACTCTGGCTACTCTTCCAATAACAATACCGAAACTTCCACAACACCATATTTCTATCGTAAAACGAAAGCTGCACTTCGTCTGCACCATCTAAATTATGCTCTCTAATAGGGACATTGGGGAAATACTTAACCGCAAACCTTTTAGGTATAACAAGCCTATTAAGTTTCCCCACATCACTTGGTGTTAGTTCCTTCTGAAAAAGTAGAGTGCACGAAAATTGTCCATTACCATGGATCGATGATAAATTCAAGCCAATTTCTAACTCCCCTTTTTGGCTCCTTAAAAAATCAGCGAACTTTGATGGATATGAACCGTCCCTTATCATATTTAAAACGACATCATTCGTATAATGGCTTTGGAATTTAGGTTCTTGGACACTAATAGTAGTCCATGGGAAATTTCTGTGACAATCTCCACTACGAAGCTTGATGGCTGCACTATCATAAGCCATAGCAGCATCAATCTCTGATTTAAATGTACCGAGCCATATGCGTTGATGATTAGTGTATATCTGTGCACCCCAATGTCCATTTTGTTGTGGGACGACACCCTTGAATCTCTCGATTCTGGAACGCTTGTTGAGTGGATGAGATCTGTAGATGCTGCAATTGGAATCTGAAGATTCTTCATCGTTCTTGTTCCGTTTTGCAAATGAAATCATGCTTACCATCTCTTCTTCCATTGTTTTTTGAATATGGGACGCGCACATCCTATTGTTTAAAAATAAGAAGAAAACAAAGAAAAACAGATTAATCTTGAAGAAAGTTCAAAATAAATAATTAAAATTTTCCTGAACATAACTTTTAAGTTTTAACTAAGGATAATAAAACTTAGATTTGGATGAACTGAAGGTGAAAAGAAATAAATTCGCTTGTCAACCTTTTGGAGAAATAAGAACTAATTAGGATCCAGATCCAATGCTTATACGTTAATCAAGATTCGGATGAACTAAAGAAGAAAATAAAATAAACTCACTTGTCAACCTTTGGTAGAAATAAAAACTGATAATTTAAACAAGTTAGGAGAAGCCAAAGTTAAATTAGAGTTCATTCAATTCATATATAATAAATACATGAAGATTCAAGATTACAACATAAAAGTTGTATATACCGAGGATTTGGTAGAAAACATTAACATATTTTACCTAAAAATATCTGGAAAACTGCTGAAAATATAATAAGAAGTTAAGAAAACAAGTAACATTGGAAGCAAGTAAACCCCTTAATGCAGAAAATAATTTAAGAAAGGTTTAAGCATTAGAATTACCAGATGATGACGCTTTCATAAACTTGAGCACAGTTAGAATAATGAAGATTTAATCATGTTATGATAACAAGAGAATGTTTTCGAGATATTCATGTTTGTCAGGAGAGATTTTTGGAGAAATATCTGTCAATCAAAGATTTTTTGGGCTTTAATTGTCATGGAAAAAAGATGTTAATTTCCTTAAATGAGAAAGTTAGTTAAAATAACTCATTAGCGAAACTAACTAATAAATCTTGACAGCCAAGTTTTAGACCTAAAACCTTTGTCTTAAATAAGACACTATATATATACACAAACACATATGTAAGGTAATAATATTATTTCAACTGTTTTACTTACATATAAGGTTTATGCATATCCCATTTATTGGACTTAAATCTTCTCTTCATATGTCCGAGATTTTAGCAGTCCGCTTCTTTAGGACGCGTTTTATAGATTATTAGTTGATATTTATTACCACAATATATTTATTTCATGTCAGCAAAATATGATACTAGTCTAATTTGAGGAGTAATATTACAATATATTATCTATCTTGCCTAATACTGCTACAATACGTTATTTATATTTAGTGGAAAATTTCCAATTAAACTTTTCTCCAACTTATATAATGTGAAATTCAGAGTATGTTTTATTAGATCTTGTTTGAAGATGCAAAAATTTGAAATTGTTGATCAATGAAGGTGGTAGTAATAAGGGTCTTGGTTTAGATATATATTTTACTAATATTATTGAAAAACCAATATTAAAATATCAAATTGAAATTATTTAATTTTGTTGATAATGTTTGTTTATATATAAGCCTAGAGGAGGTGTTCTTCATATACAATAAATTGGGATGAATTGAATTGAGTTGAAGCTTTATTAAAAGATCGTCCAAGGTTCTACCAAAAAAAAATGATCGTCCAAGGTTTTCTTTTGCCAAGAGGTATATTGTATAGTTTGTGAAAAAAAATTCACAATAATTTATTTCTGTAATGAATTACTTAAACTTTTTGAACATTGAATACAAAAATTAAGCACAAAAAAATCGTGAAGGTATATATATGAATATCAAAAAAGTAATTGTAAAATGAGATTCACCAAACTTAACTAGTCATATATTAATAAGAATTGTTTTATAATTGGTCACTGTTCATGTAATCCGCATCATTTACATATCAATTGTAATTCAGTAATTCACTTGACAAATGATCGATTTGAGTTTTGCTAAATTTGGTTCAAGTTATAATACTCTTGTCCAATCCGTTAACACAAACAGACTTATAGGCTTGGTGCAATTACGAAAACAATCAATATATAATCTCAATCGACTAGTCCAAATTAATTTTAATCACACTGAGTTAATTAGATAATAAGTAATATAAATAATTGTTAAAATTTGAATTACCCTATATGTATAATGCTTCTTCATAAAAATAGAAGAATGGGCAACTAGCCCTCCATATGGTTCTGCATTCTGCACGACTATTCAATCACCTTTCCAATATAGTACTATATATATTAATCAAAGATTTGAATTTTTGCAATTCATTATAACATGTATTATTTCTATATATAAATGTTGATACGGCCGTATGTTTATAGGAACTGAGTAGCCAGCAGGAATATTTGAAGCTGAAAGCACGCTATGAAGCCTTACAGCGCTCTCAAAGGTAATTGTGTGATCATAAGAAATTACCATAATCAGAATGTAAATATTCAAGAGACTATAAATAAATATAATTAAAGAAAGTATTTAGTTGTTATTATTATGATGAACAGGAATCTTCTTGGTGAGGATCTTGGTCCATTGAACAGCAAAGACCTTGAATCACTTGAGAGGCAACTTGATATGTCACTCAAGCAGATCAGATCAACACGGGTACGTAATTATTTACGGGCAAATTTGCAATATTGGTCAATTGCAATTTTAGTTTTATTGTTTTCAAAGTTATAGAAATATTCCCATGGATTATTTTTTTTCCAGTTTTGGTCTTATATGTTAAAAAATAGATGAAATTTCATGTGTAGAAGATGCATAACGGATGGAATTTTACGCGTGAAATACATGCGCCCTTAAATTGAGTACCGATCACGTGCAGGAAAGTGACCAAACTAACAGTTTTTATTCATTTTTTAACGGCTGGGACTAGAAATGAAAAAACAAATATAATTTGTAAATAATTGGACTAAAATTACAAGGGGACCTATTTTATGAGATTAATATTGCAATTTGCCTTTATTTACGATATTAATTTTAGGTCAAAATATTTTATTTTAACGACATATTATTCTTATTTTGGAAGACCCAAGCAATGCTGGATACCCTCACAGATCTTCAGAGAAAGGTACGTAGAATCTGAAGTCATTTTTAACTTCCAAATTTAACACTTAAAACTTTTGACATCTCATTTTGGTTTTGTTTGTTTATAATTGTTAGGAGCATGCCCTCAACGAAGCTAACAAAAGTTTGAAACAAAGGGTACGCATGTTCTTTCATCATCAAATTAACAATTCCGTAACAAAAATTCAATTCCACCACATCAATTCGTCACGTGGGAATTGTCAAATTATAGTATTGTAACACACTTAAGCCTTAAGTGGATTCGGAAAGCTCAAAATCTTGACAAAGTTAATCCAAAAACTTACAATAATAATAAGGGTTAGTTACTCCCCATTACTTTGAGCCTTATTACATAAATTTGAACCGCTTTTGGTAAATTACCATAAACCCCCCTATAATCAAAAGCAGATTCCATTTTACCTTTGTCAGATTACATTATTTCATCCCATCAGTGTAAATATATTACAATTTCACCTCTAATAGGGATGTGTTGGTATTTTTAAAACCTCATGGGTCTTTTGGTATTACACAATAAAGTGATGGGGTGTGAGTGTAATTATCCGTAGTATTAGTAGTAGTAATAATAATAATAATAATAATAATAATAAATGAAATGTAAGGGATTAATTGTGGGTAGTATACATGCAGTTGATGGAAGGAAGTCAAATAAATCTGCAGTGGAACCCAAATGGTGAAGATGATCATGTGGGCTATGGAAGACAACAAACTCACGCTCATCCTGCTGATGGATTCTTTCATCCTCTCGACTGTGAACCCACTCTACATATTGGGTACGTTATATGTATGTTATGTATTATATGCGTATGTATATATAACTGGAGTTTGTGTGTTTATTTATTTATCTTACTAATGAAATAGAAATATATATATATATATATATATATATATATATATATATATATTGATAATTGAGATTCAGGTACCAGAGTCATGATCAATTAACAGTTGGAGGGGGAGGAGCAGGTCCAAGTGTGAATACTAATTACATGTCTGGTTGGCTCCCATGAAACATATATCCACATTAATCCAATAATTATTTGATATTCTCTCATGAAACTCAGGATACTTCAACCTTTATTTTTGTGAGAGATGTTTCTATATATTATCATTCTAACTTCGTAGGAATAACGCAACTCTTGTAACTTATGGCGTGTAATTTTGAGCACAAGACCTGGGCTTTTAAATCTATTTTTTTTTGGTTTTATTTCATATTGCAAATTGTGTCAACAGTATACTCTTGCATCTATTTAAGTTGTGCAGATCTTGTGCATGTGGGGTTCTGCATTTTCTATGTTCTTATAGAGGGTCGAAGTCACAAATGTGTATTTTGGAACAATCACAATTATTTAAAGGGTTAATTACACTAACTATTCCTCTTATTTAGTGTCATTGCAGCTCAATCCATTTATTTTGAATACATAACCAATAGTCCTCTCTTACAATAAAACATTACATTAAAGAGAATCTAATTGAAATTTTCAATTAGGTCTTAAATAAAAGATTTTATAAAGATTTATTAACATCCTGATAATGAAGTGCAAATTCGTTTTATGTCAATTCGATTATCTTTTAAAAGTGAAATTATATACGGATTTTCGGTTTGTTTTAGGGGCAATATTACAATTCAATGCAGACGAATCAAATTAGTAAGTTGTCAAAAATGTAACTTTTGACTAATGGTCTTTAGTCAGAATGGGGTAAATATAAGATTTTATTATAAAAAAAGATATTTGTTATGGACCATAAATAAGTGTATTAAACTGTAATTACAATAATAGGAGTAGTTAGTGTAATGAACCCTTATCTAATATAGTACAACCACACGAGATTCCTCATATATATAAAGAATCAATGTAATTCTAATAAGTTACGGAGTTCGGAAAAGAACAAATGATGAGGAGCTTAGGTGCATAATACTATATAAGTAGAGCCAAAACAATATTTAAATTTACCACGATTGCTTGATACGAAAAGAAAATTCAAGATTTTTCTCTTTTAATATCAAAAAGAACCCTTTATTTTTATTTAATTATTCTTTAGCTTCACTATAATATGACACCCCAAGCCCCAAAAATTTCACTATTGGTCTCATGGGAGTTCGGCCAAAAAAAATTTAATCTCTGATGATGGTAAAAATCATCAGACAGTGAATGTCACGTGATTGGCCACGTGGGGTAGTGAAACTGATTCAATGCACGACAAACTAGGTTACGAGTTGGTTAATGTATAGATTGCACTCGAAAGTAGCGAGCTGCCTACCTACCTAATGTATGTGTGATCAAGTTAGTTCGTACTTCTTTTGTGGTTTCACTCTCAATAGCCAGTGAATTTTTACTGGGGGGTGTAGATAATGAGCCTTTCCTAGCTCTTCTAAGGTATTTATAGAGAGTTGGCAGTGGGATACGGGCATTGGCTTCACTAATAAAATAGCCTATGTATTCTTAATGGGTCGTCAGCCTTTTTTGGACTTCTCCAGTATGTTACTCATGGACTTTAGCCCGCGGGTGGCGCTCTGACCAGAAATGGGGATATGTGTAAATACCATAATGCCCTTAGACATTTTTGGGGGCACATCATAATGCTCCCCGCTCCCGGGTTTCCCGAGTGAGATACTCGGGAGTAGAAGTAATCCCGCTTAGGTTGTGCACCTAACTTCAATTTCTACTGGATAGTGGGTCATATAGGCCCTCAACCGCCTTTTGTATAAGTGTGGAAGGGTAGTTGGCATTTAACCCACAATTCCCATTCACATCCTCACACTCATTCATATTCTCCTCTAAGGAATTTCTCTCTAGGAGCTTTCTTTAATCAACGATGGGCAAAAGCCAAAGTGACCAAGGTAAAGATAGCATAATTTGCCATTGTTTCCTTTTTGGTGTGGCTATGATAGTAGCTTAAGATATTTGCTTGCTTTTCTACCCCCTCTTTGATTGATTCAACCCAAGACTTTCCCACCTCAATAGAGCGTCTTCTAGGAGTTGTAGGTATTTCATCCGGGAGGTATCCTGTATGACGGGTGAAGATATGCCTCGCGGCTCGTTCGCTAGGCTTTAGTGCCTCACGGACGGAGCCGCGAGGCTCTTGGCCTTGGGGCTAGGGCCGAGAGGTGTATGCCCTCCAGTTCGGGGTCCTAGTTTGTGCTGGGGATGTGATGTCGGGGTCGGATTTGCTTTTTGTTGGTTTCTTACTAAGTCCCTTTGGGTGTGTTAAATTTTTGTGTGTGTGCTATCTTACTTAGATAACATCTATTAAGGACTAGTTATTGATGAAACCCCCTTATTTTCATAGGGCTAGGGAGTCATTACCTCCTAGATAATGAGGATCCGGTCTCTGAAGGTGGCCTTGCTTTCGACTCTCGTGATTCCACTATCACGGAAGCCAAACTTCTAGCTCTATTCGAGGAGACATCGATTGAATTTGAGATACTCTTGCCCGTGCCGAGTTATTGAATTTTAGATCCTCCCGAGGGGCACGTGACCCTTTACTTAGAATATTTTCATTCAGGGCTCACATTTCCCTACCGTAAGCTTTTTGGAGAGATCTTACATCATTATCACATATGCATAAGTCAATCAACCCCTACTTGTTTTGCTTTCTTCGAGGGCTTTATTTCTCGGTTCACCGAGCTAGGCCTTGACATAAATTTAGATGCCTTTCAGGCTCTGTTCACGGTTAAGACGTGTCGTTCCACGCCATACTTATATTTTTTCCTGGCTCCGACCGCTAGGTTTTTGAAGGGTAATATTAAACCTAAGGGTGATTGGAAGCTGGAGTTCATTTACTTTCCTTCACCCACTTGGGTATACCAGCGCCTTTGCATTGGAATGGGAGCCTGGCTCCTCAACATGTCACCCGCGTGCAAAAATAACTCAGAGTTATCTTTAGCAAGGCGGGATTGTTTGACAGTAGATTCGATGTTAACCTGTTTTATATTCCTGGTATACGTGTGCCCTTACTTTTTTGCACTTTATGCTGTAACTTTTAAGTGTTATTTGGCCTTATGTTTTCATGTACTAACATTTGGCGGCCTTATGTATTTTGTATAGGCATGAAGGTGCCCAAGGGTGGCAAGGCGAGCTCCACTATCCCTTGAACTTCCCACGCTTCACTCAGTCGTAGTGACGAGGCTGATCAGTCAGGTCCCCCATACCTTACCCCGATGAGCGCACCTGGGGTTCTCTCCCCCTTAAACTTTAACCCGCCAGAGTCGGTGCCATGCACATAGGATTTTGATTCCTTGATGGCGAACATAGGCTCTAAGGGTCCTCATGGCCCTAAGCTGGGTGCCCCCGCTAGCCCTCAGGGCACTGTTGTGTTGGAGACAGGAGGTGGTGACAACGTTACTGGGCACTTAACTCATTCGTCTCCAAGAACCAATCGTGGCAAAGGGTAGCTCCCACTGGAGAGCGTGCACCCTCATATCCTTTGCCTTGGCCAGCTCCGGCAGTGAAGCCCGCTCGTGATTCTTCTTCGGGGAGTTCTAGTTCTGCCAGACTTAGCACTGGTTTATTTAACTCTGGGGCGAACTTGGACCCCAATGTTAATTCCTTTTGGGATATAACTGATCCCGTGATACCTTGGTCAATAATGAGGATGGTCATGACCGACTACGATACTACCCGCCTTTCATCCTTGCCAATTTGAGCATCTCGACCAAGAGATTTGCATCGGGGCTGGTTGGGTAGGTATTTATATGTGTGATTGCCATTATTTCGAGGCTACTTACTTGTACATTTGAGATTTTATCCCCACTCTTGTTTTTTGTCCGGCGTTCCAACTGTCACACTGTCTTTGTCTTAAGTTCGAGGAGGTGGAGGAGGAGCATCGTGAGATCCTTCAACAGGATCAGCAGCTTCTTTCACAGTTCTGGAGGGCTAAAAACTCGGCTCACAAATGGGAGAGGAAGTATAAGGAGTAAGTGACCAGGTCCCCTACTCCTTAATATGCTAGTCAAATTTAGGAGTAAGTGACCTGGTCGCATCCATTTGACGCAAGGGAGTTACAAAGTTTTTATTCTTTTTGACATGTAGTCACTTTCTACCCTCATGTTTGATATGGTGGGGTTGAATAATATTTTCTATGGCTACTTAGTAACAAGCTATTATCTAGTTGTTTCTTTAGTATGCGGCCATTAGCTTGCCACTAGTGTTTTTATTGCTATTACTCACTCCCTCTACTACTCATTGGGGAGCAGGTGAGCAAGTAGTAACAAAATTATTGGCATGTGGTGCCTTGACTATTTCTCATGGAAACGTATTTTAGGAAGCTTAGATAGCTATTAGTTTCATTCATTTGGCGCATGAAGTGAAATTGCATCTTTGGCTAGCCACTTTTTTTTTCCATCTCCTTGGTGTTTGGTTATGATACCACTTGGAGCAGCAAGGTCTATTTGCACTATATTTATTTTCTTTAAATGAGTGACATGGTTCATGGTACTAGCGATCACTTTTTGACTGGGGGCTTGGTTGCCTCTTATTTGTTCATAATCTCAGTCCATAACCTTAATGGGGATGGAGAGACCTTTCGTAGGTCCTCAACCTCACTCGATATTATTGAAGGGATTATGGGATGGCCCATCCTCGATCAAGTCTTTGATAGCTCAGGGGAATTTTGCGGAGCCACCCATATTGACCTCGAGTAGGATCGCGGATAATTTTTATAACGCCTCTAGTGGAAAATTAATTATCTTCCAAGGGTCGTGTTTGTATTTTTGTTTCTCCCTTATGTGGGTGAAACGTTTAATGATTTAAAGTTTTTGATAACTTGATAACATAATAATGGTGACACAAGCACTCATGTATACATTTGGCCAGTGGCCACTATCAACAAATGTTAACAATAGCTATCATGGCAACTCGTAGAATAGCAAAAATAAATTAAGTAATAGAATTTTGTAATAGCCTCAGTCAGAAGCAGTGATTCCGAGGGGCCTTGGTTTTGGGTGTTGTTAAATCACCATGGGTGACATACTACCCATATTTCTTGCTACCAGACTATGACGTGAAGATGACATTTACCATATGCAATAAGAAAGGGTGCTATCCAGCACTTAGCAAAATTATTCAATCGTCCATGCAGAAAATAACAAAAAAGAGCGGGGGTGCACTTAGGCACCTCAAAATAACAATGTCCGTGGGTGCACTTAGGCACCTCAAAACTTAAAGTGAACACTTAGCTCATGGCCAAGATGATATTGTCTGATAGTAAGATATGAAATAAAGTGGTGTTCATAATTGCTTACCTTCTGAAGCCACATGTGGCTTAGTGCTTTGTCGGGTTCGGGGACTCATTCCCAGTGCTGTTCATCTTTTCAGGGAGCTTCTCAGTTGGTAAGTGGGCACCTAGGAGTGATCGTTGGTTTAATTTAGCCTTCCTTCCCCCAAGTGATCTTCCCTCATCGATATCAAGTTGATGGCAATTTGTTTCCCTTTGTCTACGGGATCCTTGTTGCCATGCTTCCTCTTTGGTTTCTTCAACGTGTTTGCATAACACTCTCTTGCAACCTTGATATCCCCGACAGCTTCTCCCACTCCGAAACTTGATCTTCATGTGGTAAGTCGAGATGCGGCTTGGAATAAGATCAAGCTCGGTCTCCCCAATATGACATTATAGGTAGAGGGGGCTTTGATCACTAGGAAATTTACCATCTTGGTGGAACGTGCAGGATATATGCCCAGATAGATGGGGAGAGATACTTCTCCTAAGGCTTCCACAGTCTTGCTCGTGAATCCCGTAAGGGTAGTGTTGACTGTTTGAAGTTGAGCATTGTCTATCCCCAATTGGGTTAAGGCATTGTAAAATATTATGTGTGCTGAGCTCCCACTGTCGACTAACACTTTCTTCACCCAAAAATTTAAGATGGTTGCTGATATCACCAACGCATCATTTACCAAGAGGATGTCATCCCCCACATCTTGCTGCCCAAACTCGATGGTGTGACTGTTGGGCTCAATATGATTAATTTGTCCTCCTGGGGCGAGTTTAATGCGTGCAGCCCTGTGGCTGCCCTTAATGAGGCTTTCCTTGAGTTCACCGAATCCCCTCCTGTCGGGCCTCCCAAGATCACCCCTATAATTCCATTCACTGGGGGATTATCCATCTCTGAGTCAGCCGCTGGGGGGTTGTTTTTGTGTCTATCTCTACCCTTCGGTTTCTGGGGTGTCTGAACAGTTACTTCGGATGGGGTAACTACCTCTTGTAGGTAACCTCTTTTAATCAGCTTCTCTATCTCCACTTGAAGGTAGTGGCACTCCTCAGTCGTGTGACTTTTGTCCCAATGAAACCAGCAGTATTTCTTGGACTTGAGGTCGCTGGGACTATCCCTTATCTTCTTGGGCCAAGAGACTATGCCTTGCTGTTCAGCGATTGCCAGGACTTGCTCCCTAGAGATGGTGAGAGGATTATACTTGGCAAACCCCAAGGGGCGCATAGGCTTCCTCTCTTTGGGTTCCGACATTTTGTCTTCGTCCCTGACCTTCTTCTTACTGCCACCGCCTTCATTCTTAAGCAACCCCACTGTCTCTTCAATTCTTGTGTACTTCTCAGCTCTACGAACAACTCTCCCATAGTTGATGGGGGCTTCTACGCAATTGACTCCTTGAACCTACTATTGCGCAGGTTCCTCTGCATAATTCCTGACAGCAACTAATGATTGACATGAGGTACTTTTAACGGCGCATTGGAGAAACACCTCACGTACTCCTCAGAGATTCGCCATCCTTTTGAATTACTAAAGGATGTTGTCTTGGGGTATTTCTTGTTCATGGAGAAGTGGTTGAGGAAACTCCAAGTCAGCTGATCGAAATCAGTGATAGTACTGGCTGGTAGCTTATTAAACCAACTAAATGGCCTTCCAGAAATGGTGGTTCGGAAGATCTTGCAATAAACCGCGTTGCTGACATCGTACTTATCAGCCTTAGCGTTGAACTTATCAACATGTTCTTGAGGGTCTCCATCTCCCTTATACTCACTTAGATGTGGAACTTTGAGCCCTAGGGGCAAAGATTCTACTAACATTGATGAGCAAAAGGGACTTCTCTTCGATGGAACCACAACCATTGGCACCAGTTGCATGTCTTCATATCTCCCTTATTTTACCGAGCTTCTATCATGGCGAGGTTCACACCTTCTCCGGTCTTCACGCCTTGGTAAGGCCTCCTCGGGGGTCAATGAGACTTGACCTTGGAGTCGAGACCTGGTAGGCGTTGGCCTTCTATCTTTGCCTCTTGGCGGCCTCTCAGTAAGTCGGGCCACACTATTTTCTTCTTCTCTCGTAGCCCCATTTACCAGGGAGTTGTATTGCCTTGATCCAATCCCGTCGGGGGTCAAAGACTCCTTACCTCGGCGGGGGGATTGGCCTGGCGCTCCTCGGTGATGGTGACTCTTCTCACGAGCCTCCGGGCCCTTGCAAACAGATGGAGGGGGTGGATCTTATAACCCCTGCTCACGAGGAAGGAGAGCCTCCGTCCGACTTCTCTCATGGGAGTCTTGCCCCCTACTAGCTGCTAGACCCGGTGGTGCCGATGAAGGATGTGCCCGAGCGTATTGCTGAACCGCCCTCGCAGCTGCCCTCACGGAGGCATCTTCTACTAGAGCAAGTAGTGCCTCTTGCGTGATCTCGAACACCCTGGAAGCAGGGGGTGGGATCACTGCTGGTATTACAAGCGGTGCATTTTACTCGCTGATCGATGGTGCTACTTTCGGACCTCCGCCGTCAGTCAGACCATTGGGGGGATTTTCTTCCCCCACTGGGTGGTTGGGCCGATCCTCATGCATGGGGTAAGGAAGTTCCTTGGCAGCAGCTGGCTGGTGTTGGCAGGTCATTCTATCTCCTGTAGTACGAGCTTGTGACCTAGTTCGCATACTCAGTGGCTGAAGCGTTGTTCCCACAGACGACGGCAATCTGATGATGGTAAAAATCATCAGATAGTGAATGTCACATGATTGACCACGTGGGGTAGTAGAAGCGATCGAAAGCATGACAAACTAGGTTGGGGGTTGGTTAATGTATAGACTGCACTAGAATATAGCGAGTTGCTTACATACCTAATGTAATGTGGGATCAAGTCAGTTCGTAATTCTTTTGTGGTTTTACTCTCAATAGCCAATAAATTTTTACTGAGGGAGTAGATAATGAGTCTTTCCCAGCTCTTCTAAGGTATTTATAGGGAGCTGGCAGTGGACTACGGGCCATGGGCTTCACTTTGTCAGTGGCCCTCCAGGCTTAATAATATTATCCTTAGACTAATAAAATAGCCCAAGTATTCCTAATGGGTCGTCAGCCCTTTTTGGGCTTATCTAGTATGTTACTTGCGGACTTTAGCCCGTGGGTGGTGCCTCGACCCCAAATGGGGATGCGTGTAATTACCGTAATGCTCTTAAAATTTTTTGGGGCACATCAGTCTCATAGGAATTATTTTGGCACGTTTGATCCCATTGAATTCAAAATGTGACACTTTTGGTCTCAACCGTTTGTTTTTTGATGGAAAATACCTGTGTGAGACACACGCTCTACTGTAACGAATGAAAAATAAAATAAAAAATTAAAATTAAATTCAAAATATTTATGTAATACAAATATATTTGTTAAATAAATTTAAAACAAAAAAGAAAATGAAAATGAAAGAGGAAGAAGACGCCTGTCTTTTTCAATTCCTACCTCCAACCTTATTGTCGGCACCGCCATCGCCAACCAACATCGCCTTTGCTGTCACCAGGAACATCACCTTCGCCGCCTGTAAAACTATTTGGCATCAACTCTTTCCAAACTTGTTTTGAGTTTCTCTAAGGTGATTTGTCCACTATTATCCACATCTATCATCTTCAACATTTCCTTTAGTCTTGAAATTTCCTTCTTGGAAAGATTTTCAGAAATAACCTATGGATAAGGGATAATTTTATCAGCTATATAATCTAAATTATTCATAAGAGTAAAATCACATTGATGTTAAAATAATTATGTATATCCGCATTTTTGCATATGTTGAAGGCCCTCTGCACATCAACATGTCGAATAAGATTAGGGGGTGATGGGGGTGCTCATGCGGTGGGGGAGACAGTGGGGTTAGGTTTGGGGGCGGTGGGAGATGGGGACCTAAAGAAGACAATCCAAGTCCCTTTTATCCTTTAATGTTTTTTTATTTTAATATATATTTGAATTCGTCTTATTTGAGATAACGGTGCGTGCACTCCGCTTGCCATTTTTAGTCCATTTTTTTAAGTCCGGGACAAAAGTGTCACATTTAGACTCCAATGGGATCAAAAGTATAAAAAAAATTCCTATATAACTAAAAGTGTTTTGGCCAAACTCCTATGGGACTAAAAATGAATTTTTCCCAATATATATTATTAGGTAAATTTTATATGACCACATTCTTTCTATCTCTCTTCCTCTAGGTGCACAGTAGCATTGGTGCACAGCAGCCATGGCTCGAAGGAAGAAAGGCAGTGTAAAACTCAATCCAGAAATAGTGACAACACCTACAAGTCAAAGACAGGAATGAATTCTTGTAGAGCAGAGCTATGCGTCACCTAGGAGCGAGAACAAAACTGAAGGAGGGATGGAGAAATTAGGGCTAGAAAATTTGGGGTAACTCACAACTTTACCCCTGAAAGCTCGAATGGAGATTCTTGTTGGGTTATGCAAAAAATTGCACAGCGGAAGGTTTTAAAATTAAATCCCAAAATGAATTTCTCGATTTGCATGTTTGAATCGAATAAACGTTAAAATGAATAACGACTTATTCGTTGAAGCGCAGTGGTTGGAGGACTAATTCCTCCTTTGAAAATTTCAAAACTTGAATGCTTGGAATCTCCAAGAACACGTGCAATCCAATCTTCATGAATCCTTTGAAGCATTCTTGAATTCTTGATCCGAACAACGAACGTATGTAGCCTCTAAATAATCACGCCGATTGATTTGATGAAAAATCCCTTGTTTTCTCTTGGAGATCGTCGGCTAGAGTTCTAGAGAGAGGGAAAAGAGTTTATCTTTTCTTTCTAGAGAGTTGTATGATAACTTTTTTTCTCATCCAGGTTAAAAGTCCTTTTTAATATCACTTGATTTTATTGACCAAGACAAAATAAAAAAGTCCTTGTTGAGCACCCAAGTAGATGCCCAACTTAGCCCTAGGAGGCATCCAAATGAACGCCCCACACATTACCCGACCCATCTTTTTGTTTTAATTAATTATCAATTTAATTGATAATTTATTATATCCAATAAATGAATGAATTAATTAAATAACCAAATTAATTAGATAAATAAATTCATTAATTTACTTCCTTAAGAAACTAATTAATAATTAATCTTATCTTTATAATTAATCATCTCATCTAATGAGTAATTAATTAATTATTTAATTTATCCCATAACTTAAATCTCCCAAAATAAAATAGAAAATCCTTTCATTTTTCTTTATCAATCATTTAGCAAGACTCTTTAGGTTCGTTTCATTTGGAAATGAGAGGAATTCAAAGGAAGTGGGTAACACCTAACCAGTCACGTGGCCCACTTCGTGGTCTAAACGAAATAGAATGATTGGATTATTTCACAACCTTCCAATCATAAATACCGTATAAGTATAAACCCTATGTTCATGTGCCTTAGTCAAGTGAGAGTCATGGTTATGTCAAACTCGTTGGAGTTGACCATATGTATTAATTATAATAATACGTTATCATTGAGTTCGATTTAGTGCCTCACACAATCGTCTCTTTTGCTTTGGACAAAGACGTTGATCTCTATTATCTATAATCACATAGGATACTTTCTCATTCACTTATGAGAGAACAAATCTGATATTAGTTATCAGCTAAGACTACCACTTGCCCACCAAGCCACATTTCGAGGTCAACCCCACCAACGGATGAATTAGGTCTAACTACTCTAGTGACAGACTTGACGTCACAAGTGTATCTTCAGCCTGATACTTCAGGTCAAGGGTTGCTTTATACCTATTACGCATAATCATTTTTGTCATTGACAGTGATAGAGTGAAAACCCATGTGACAAAATCGATGCGAGTTGTGTTCGAGCATATCAGTTCCGCTGATGTGCCTACAGTCTTAAGCTCCTACCATCACATGGTGTTCGACTGGAACTCCCATATCAAAGCTAAGATTGTATAAGTGTTCTAAGTCTTTATTTGTCCATTAAAGACTTCATATTACCCGCAAAAAGGTTTCAGTAATCAAGATCAATCTCTCTAGTGTCAATCTTTCTATCCCATAGGAGGTAAAGAGATTGCACTAAAAACATGGACAAAATATTTTACACTACTTATAGATGCAGATAAGATTTAAAAGAAAACTAAACTTTGTCTTTTATTATAAATAATAAATAAGTTCATTACAAGAAAGATGTCCTATCAATCTATCCTTTATGGCATCTAAGGGCAGAATCCCAACAATCTCCCACTTACACTCAATACCACTCATTGTGGTATCTTATACCTACCATTTCCAGGTGTCGGTCCAGAATAGCCTGAGGTAGTGGTTTGGTGAACTGGTCAACTACATTGTCAGCTGAGGCTATTTTCTGCACTACTATCTCTCCTCTGCCAACGATCTCCCTGATGAAGTGAAATCTTCTCTCAATGTGTTAAGACTTGTTATGAGACCTTGGTTCCTTGGCTTGCGCTATCGCTCCATTGTTATCACAATAAAGTGGTAACGGGAGCTCTACACAAGGAACCACTTCAAGTTATCCTAGAAATTTTCTCATCCAAACAGTTCTTTGGCTGCCTTCGAGGCTGCCACATATTCTGCTTTAGTGATGGAATCATCAGTTATGCTTTTCTTGGAGCTTTTCCAAGACCCCGCCCCACCATTAAGCATGAAAACAAACCCTGAAGTGGATTTTCGGTCATCAACATCAGACTGAAAGTCTGAATCAGTGTAACCTTCCCTCTTCAGATCTCCACCTCTATAGATGACAATCATATCGATAGTTCTTTTAAGATACTTTAGGATATTCTTCACAGGTATCCAATGCTCATCTCCCTGGCTTTCCTGAATATGCTCACAACGCTTATAGCATAAGCAATATGAGGTCTAGTACACAACATTGCGTACATCAGGCTACCTACTGCAGAAGCATAGGGTACATTACTCATCTCCTTTCTATCGTCCTCATTTTAAGGACACATAAATTTAGACTCCATGCCTCATGGGAAGGAATCCTTTCTTAGAATTATCTATCCTAAATCTCTTTAGTACCTTTTCTAAGTAAAGGGCTCGGGAAAGACCGATCAGTCTATTCGTTCCATCTCTATAGATACGAATTTCTAGAATGTACGTTGCTTCTCCCAAGTCTTTCACGGAAAACATACTCGAAAGCCATTTCTTGACAATGGTGAGCATTCCCAGGTCATTTCCTATAGGTAGAATGTCATCTACATATAGTACTAAGAACGAGATCTTGCTCCTGCTAGTCTTCTTAAAGACACAGGGTTCATCCTCATTCTTGATGAAGCCATATCCCTTTACTACTTCATCAAAATGAAGATTCCAACTTCTGGATACTTGCTTGAGACCGTTATAGACCTCTCAAGTTTACATACTTTATGGATATCGGTCTCGGATACAAAACCTTTTGGCTGTTCCATATGATGTCCTCTTCTAGGAATCCATTTAGAAAAGCAGTTTTGACATCCATCTGCCGTATCTCATAATCTAACTATGTAGTTATGGATAATAGTATTCGGATGGACTTTATCATATCCATGGGCGATAAGGTCTCTTGATAGTTAATTCATTCTCTTTAACTATAGCCTTTTTCTACGATCCGGACTTTAAAGGTGTCAACCTTGCCATCGCTACCCATCTTTTTTTTATATATCCATTTACATCCTATAGGTTTGATACCTTCAGGACGATCTACCAAAGTCCAGACTTGGTTCGATTGCATAGAATCCATCTCTGTTTCCATTGCTTCTCTCCATTTTGAAGCATCGACATCCACCATCGCTTGATCATAGGTACAAGGATCATCTTCATGACCTTTTTGTACTACAGTGTGAAGCTCTAGCTCCCACTGCAGTAGATACCCATACCTCTCAGGTTCATGTGGTGTTCTACCAGATCTACGTGGTGGTTATGCTACTCTTTGGTTAAGCCTTAGTTTTTGGACATATGTCTCAGAGGGAGTTTCATTTTGTTCTTTAAGAAAAATCTTTCTACCTTTGCCCCCTTCTAAGATGAACTTATTATTAAGGAAGTGGGCTTGTAGGGCCACAATGATCCTGTGATCAACATGTAGGTTCTTAGAATCCCATGGAATCTTCAAGATAACCAATGAAACATCCCATCAGGGATCTTGTCTCCAATTCCTCCACTTTAGTCTTTTTAACATAAGGAGGACATCCCCAAACCTTGATGTGGTTAAGACTTGCTTTCCTATTATTCCACATCTCATGTGGAGTTTTAGGAACGGATTTGGAGGGACATCTGTTCAATATATAAGCAGCAGTTAGGAGCGCATGTCCCCATAACGAAATGGGTAAATGAGTGTAACTAGACCATATCTTGAATGATCATCCGTGAAAGTGATGAAGTAGTAGAAACCTCCACGAGCCATTTCTCCAAATAGTCTGCAAATGTCGGTATGCACTAATTCTAAGACTTGAGTAGCTCTTTTAAAAGTCTTCTCTGAAGGGAGATATAACCATCTTGCCAAAGAGACATAATTCACATTTTGGATAGGGATCCGATCCTAGTGAGCTTAAAAGTGCATCTTTTTCCATTTTATGGATGTTATGCTCTCCAACATGGCCTAGTCTAAGATGCCACTTTATTCTTAAGTTAGCTTCTTGCCTACCACGTTTATGTGTTACAATATTTACATCAGAAGAATTATGGACATTTAAATAATACAAACCATTAACTAAAGATGCATTGCCAACTATTTTATTAACCTAATAAATGTCGCAATTCAAATTAGAAAAAAAGAATGTATAACCAGTCTTAACTGATATAGGAATGGAAATAATTTTCTTAAGCCCCTTGGGCAAAACCAAAACATTATTTAAAAACAATAAATGTCCATAATTCAAAATCAAAGAAGTAGATCCAATCCTAGTACTGTGATGATTTCCCCGCTGCCTACTTTGATCAACACTTCTTCTCGAACTAGCTTTCTACTTGTCTCCAGATCTTGATGCAAACAACATACATGAGCACTAGCCTCTGAGTCCAGAATCCATGAAGTAGAAAAATTGGTCATAGAATAATTAGTTTAAAAAACAAAGAGTTCCATACCTTTTGCGACTTTGCCTAATTTAGGACAGTTCCTCTTCCAGTGGCTAAGCTCACTGCACTCGAGACATCTGTCCATCTTTTTAAGCCCTTTGCTCTTATAAAGCCCTTAAACCTTTCCTTTACCCTTTTGAACACCCCCTTTTGCTCCTAGCTCGCCAACCTACTTCTTATTTTTCTTCTTCTTAGACTTAGACTTTCTAGGTCCAGAAGAGATGACCAAGGCAATTTCCTTTCCCTTTGGTTTCATTTGAGATTTTGCTGTAACCAACTTGTTCATTAGCCCTGCTAAATTGCACTTTATCTCATTGCAGTTAAAGTTAACCACAAATTGGGAGAAGGAATCAGGAAGACTCTGCAAGATTAAATCAGTTTGAAAGGTGGCATTGGTGGTGAAGTTGAGAGCTTCTAATTTCTCAATCCTCAATATCATTTCGAGGACATGATCACCAACCTTTTCACTTTCTTTCATCTTGGCTCCGAAGAGCTCTTTCGATATCTCATATCATACAATTCGACTATGCTCACCATAGGGCTCTACCAGGTGTGCTAGGATAACTTTTGCAGTGGGCATCTTATCATGTGACCTTTGAAGTTCATTGGTCATAGATCCTAGCATGTATCCTCTCACTCAGACGTCGTCCTTGACCCATTTTTCATGGGCTTGGACCTCTTCCTTACTAGCACGTGTCCTAGCTGGAGCCACCGGGATATCAACCTCCAAGACGTATCCCAAAGATTCCATATTGAGGACAATCTTCAAATTTCTAAGCCAGTTCACATAATTGGGTCCAGTAAGGGTATTCTTTTCGAGCATAATTGAAAGTGGGTTTGTCATATTTTGGAGAGATAAACTAGAAAATAACTGCAAAAATAAATTAGATTACTTGTAATTGACTTAACCAAGAAAAATTAAGCACTTTAAAACTCATCTTAGCTCCCACTGCATTTTACTAAATCCTCACTCCCATGTAGAAATTGGGAATCCTCATTGGCATTGATTCCACAGTGGGTATTGAGGTCCTCAATTAATTAGATGGATTGTAACCTAACAGCATTCTGGCCCATTAATTATTTGAAGTGATGTCTAACATCAATTTATCCAATAAATGTTTTAATACCTTTCCCCATAGTTCACCAAGCTGCAACCTAACTGATTTTAAGCTCGTGAACTACCCAAGTTTATTCTCATTAACTCTTTCTAACATTTGAATTTCACGTGCAACCGTGGTTTCTGGGGTGAAATATGCTTCGACTAAGGCATCTTATACGCTTAATAAAATTTCAAATTATTTCCAAATGCATAACTCCTATAACTGGGAACCATTACACATTTGTAGTAATTTTAATTTTAATAAGCTTAGTGGAGGGCAAGGATGTCTCACATCTTTTACTAACACGACATTATTTATTTAGGAGAATTTGCATTGTCTAATGTTTGGTCTCACTTTGCACATTAATCAATTTATATACCGCAATTATCATATATCGAACATGCATAATTTATACTACTAATAAACATGCCTATCAATATAAATATTCATGGAATTAAATAAATAAAACCATCACACTCGATCATGGACTTTTACTAGAGGGCCCGAACCAATGGGCCATCACAAAAAGGAAAAAACGAAAACCTATCTATTCTTTCATGGGCTTCTTGTCTCCACTAATCTTGAACTATTCTATTACAATATTTTAAAACAACCTATACATTATTTCTATGAAAGCAATAAATAACTTGAATTTCGGCTTTACAACCCCTAAAAAGAAAGTTAAATCGAATAAAATCGTAGTCCATAATCGGTGTCCCCAACACATAAGACATGCTCGCAACATTTAACACATGCTGGCAATATTAAAACACTACTGTTGATTATTTAAAATTTGAGTCCAACTAAAAAGTCCTTTATAAAATTCCTAATATATATGTATTCTTTATATCAATTAAAATCAATCTAGTCCTACTAGATGACTTAGATACACAAAACTATATATTAAGTATATCTACATTTAACTAAAATAATATTTGTCCAACTAAAATGAATACATAAAATATGGAACCTTATTTTATTATGATTTAAATCCATCATTAATTGGAAAAACTTTTATTTGATTAAAGAATAAATTATTAATAATCCAAGAAAAATATTATTTATTCCTTATTCTTGTTAGGAATCCCGTACAGGAAAACAGAGAATTGCAGCGGAAGATTCGAGGATTCCTACCTGTAGATCACAAAAATAGATTTGATGATTTTTCATGGGTTTTGCGAAATTTAGAACGAATAAACATACCCTTTTGATTCGTTTATTGATTCTGCAGAACAATAATCCTCCAAGGGCTCCTGTCTCTAAAGCTTAACACAAAACGAGCCTTCCAAAGATCCCGAGACTCCTCCTTCTTTATAGTAGTGGACGGCTAGAGAGGAGAGAGGGGAGAGAGTTCTTTCTTTTTGTGTTGTGTAATGTTATCTTGTTACTTCGGGTTTGTTCCACTATAGGAGTCCTTTTAAACTCAACTAACTTGTGGAACAAGTTGGAGGCTACTCCAAAAATCCCTAAGTGGCCGCCCCTACTAGGGTTGCCTTGGACTGGGTGGGCTTTTAATTTGCTTGTCTAATTTCTAGCTCATCTGTATATATTTAAATTTAAATCTAATTCAAACATATTATATACTATTAATTAATTCCAATTAATTAATGTACTAATCAAATAATTTAATTTAATCCAATTTAATTAAATATTTAATTAATTGATTTAATCTAATTAAATCAATCAGTCCATTTACTTCTTTCTAAAAGATTTACACAAAAAGATACATCCCGCTCGTTTATTATAGCGCGACTCTTTAGGTTCGTCTCAATTGGAAAAGGGAGGAATTATCTAAAGATGTGAGTGTCACCTAGCCAGTCCCGTGGACTCACATCGTAACCCAATTAAGTACGAAATGAACGAATCATTTTACGAACCTCTTAATCATAAATGTCGTATGAGTATAAGCCCTTCACTAACGATCCCAATCAAGTGAGAGTCATGGAAAATGTCAAACTCACTAAACTTGATACTGTGCATTAGATTATAGCATCATGAAAATACTAAACTACCCTCAATGTCCCACATGAGTTAGTTGTTATGCTTTAGCCAAAGACTTATAATTTCATTAGCCTATAATCGCACAAGATACTTTCTCGTTTACTATCGAGACAATGAATCCCATCTTGGCGATCACTGATCAACTGCTACTTGTCTCATTGATATCGCACTTCGAGGTCGACCCCACCGACGGGTGATATGGGCCGAACTACTCTAGTAACAGATCCAATAATACAAGCACATTGATCATGAACCCTCAGGTCTAAGGCTCACGCATACTATTACGATCAGTAATCCAATCATTGACAGTCACTGAGTAAATACTTACGTGATCGGATTACTACGAGCCGTGTTCGAATATGTCAATGGAGATACTTGCTCCCACTACCCTATAGTGTTCGATTGGCACTCACCGTCAGAGCATGTGTCATACAAGTCGAATCTTAATGCCCAATTAAGATTCTTTGACTTGCGAACCCTTTTAAGTGATAAGGTGTAAGACTCTTCCCATACCACGTCTTTATTCCATAAAGGGCAAAGAGTCAAACCTTTATTCACATGGACTATATGTTTAATACTTATTTAGATGCCATAAAGATTTATATGAACAAAATACAGATGCCTTTATTAATATCATTTAGTTTGTACAACATAATGGGATACCCTAATCTAACTATTTGTCCTCATTGGCATCTAGGGCATATACCTAACAATTCTAATATCTAAGAAATTTTCAAATTAAGGAAAAATTAATAATATTTAATTCCAATAGGATTATGCCCTCAGATGCCATAGAGGATAGAATGATAGGACATTTTTCTTGTAATGAACTTATTTCTTGTTTATAAATAAAAGGCATTATTTAATATTCACTTAAATTTTATCTGCATCTATAAGTAGCGTAAAATATTTTGTCCATGTTTTCAGTGTAATCCCTCTATTTTCTATGAGATAGGAAGATTGGCACTAGAGAGATTGATTTTGATTACTTAAAGTCGTTCGCAAGTAATATGAAGTCTTTAATAGACAAATAAAAACTTAGAACACTTGTACTATCTTACCTCTAACATGAGAGTGCTAGTCGAACACCATGTGATGGTGGGAGCTTAAGACTGTAGGCACATCAGAGGAACTGATATGCTCGAACACAACTCATATTGGTTTTGTCACACGGGTTTTCAATCTGTGACTGTCAATGACAGAACTAATTATGCGTAATAGATATAAGTGAACCTTTGACTTGAAGTATCAGGCTGAAGATGCACTTGTGATGTCAAGTATTTTGATATATGTTATTTTTACACTAGTTTTCCCCCGTTTATCGACTTGGTTTTGATTGTTTCCTTGATAATTTGATCACATTTGATGCTTTGATCCTTGTTTTCTCATATTTTCTAGAATAACATATGATTTGGAGGAAAAGAACAAGGATTGAAGGTAAATCATGAATAAAGATACAACACAAGGTAAAATGCTGTATGCGCAGTGCTAGAGTTTATGGAATAGATTTCTCTACCCATGTCCAAATTACACACTTGGTATACCAATGGAAATATAAGAGGGAAAGGTACACTTCTTATGTTGAAGACAAAGATCAGATATGTAGGGAAGGAAGTGAAAACGTCATCGGAAGAGACGTCTTACGACGGAGTTTTCTCATTCAGTAACTTGTGAGACACGTTTATCCCCTATAACGTTTGATTTAGGCCTTGGTGTCTTCTTGAGAGTTGTATATCTTTGTTTGATGATTCTATAGCAACTTGAATCAGCTTATTCCGACATCGGTAGAGAAAGTTATGCGAAGTTTACCAAACCTGGCTGGAGCAGCAGGGGACGACCGCCGAGGCGTTCATCCACGAACGCCGCGGCGTTCACATGCAGTAGCCAACGCCGTGGCATTCAACAAGCGAACGCCGCGGCGTTCGAGGCAGCGGGTTGGTCTATAAATACCCCTTTTAGCCATTTTTTTACCCTAACTCACCTTGGATATCAGCAACCACACGAAAATAGAGAGAGGGAGAGCTTAGAAGAGAAGATTAAAGGTCAAAACATGGAGAATTCAACAAGGAATCCACATCTCTACAAGAATTAGGAAGTTTTTACATATTTGTTTCTTGAATTTGTTCAAATCTCCTATGACTTGTATGATTTATATTTGCACTTTTGACATGAATATGAGCTAAACTTGTTTGATTGAGGCCATGGATAGGCCGTTTATGTTATTTTGATTGTTGATTTGTTGGTGTTTATTGGATTAATTTTGGTTTTAGCTATGTATTCAATATTTGATCTCAATGCTACATTTGCTTGATCACCAAGTGTTTGATAAAATGCCTAGGTTAGAGATCGAGAGATAATAACCTAGGGAAGATATAAACATTAAATACCCTATAGTTAAACCGACTAGAGATAAACTCGGTTTCTTTAGGTGGCTTTCCATTCACGTGGGGAATTCCTAGACCTTAAATGCATCCTCGTTAATCGGGTTTTCATATAGAGATATATAGGAAATCGTTACCAAGGGTAGGGTTGCTATGCCAAGAGATTGGGTAGTACGTACGTTAGGGAATTTCGCCTTAGCTAAATCAATCTAATAATCCAATAGAACCTAAATCACAATCTAAATGCATAATCGGTTGAACCATGTGCCTTGATCGCTTCTCTCTATTGTTTCCTCCCTTTATTTGGTGTGACGTTGCCTTAGTTTATTTTCTAGTATTTATTAATTAGTTAATCAACCTTTCTATCGACCGATTTAACTTAGAATTGAGTAATATAGTAGTCTTGGTACTTAGATTATAGTTGTCCATGCGGATACGATAACCCCGGACTTAGAAATCCACTTTACTACTTACGCGACCTAGTTCTCTTGCTAGGATTTTGTCGTGTCAAGTTTTTGGCGCCGTTGCCGGGGACAACTATGGTATCTAATATTGAGATTCTCTTATTCTTTCTGAGCTTAGATCATTTTTTTTTCATACTAATTGTTTTGTCTTTCTTTGTGCGAGATTGATCTCATTAGTGCATGACACGTACTAGTGGGATTGGACTAGCGGAGTTGGACCCTGAGATTGAATGCACAATTACTCGAGGGGTAAGACTACAAAGGGAGACTCAACCACAGCAAGCCACGATGGAGACTCCTTATACACACATAGATCCCGTTGTCCTAGCAGAAGCAGTGCGTCGGGAAATTGCAAAGCTTGGCATCCCTTTAAAGCAACCGGAGGTATCTCCACAAATCCTTATGAGGGATTACATGATGCCAAACATTCAAGGAGCAGTTGGGCCAATTGTTTTACCACCTATGGAATCCTATGAGCACACTTACCATCCCGGTTGGCTATATCATTCAAGATCAACATGGAGTTACAACAATGATGGAATGATGTTTTCACCAGGATTGGCGCATGATTGGGATCCATCATTTGCCTCATCAACCCCAATGCAAATGGAAACCTATGAGCATACTTACCATCCTGGTTGGATAAATCCTGCAAGCTCAACATAGAGTTACAACAATGCCTCAGGATTTGACCATGTCTGTAGCCTTCCCTCCCAACAATATGATAGTTCCTATCAACAAGAGCCAACGATGACATCTACTCTTGAGGACCAGTTGAATGTAGATTGTGCAAGCTCACAAGCTAGCATAAACGAGATGGAAGTTATCATAAAGGAGATGGAAGCTCGTAGAAAGGAGTCAGAAGCTCATAGTAGGGAAGTGGTCATACTAGTCGATCAAGCAATCAACTTATGGAAGGAGAGAGAGTCATGCACCCTAGAGAATCGCACAAAAGAAAGTGAGGCTTCCCTCAATACAGAAGTTGAACAAGCGGTTGATTTAGGACTACAATGTCTCCCCCCTATCACTAAAGATTCTCCACCCTCTGTCCTCTCCACATGTAAAGAGGTAATTGATTCCAGTGAAGGTGAGTTGTTTTTAACTACAGAAGTTAATATGGTTATTTGTGATAGCTATGAGGTTTGTAAGCATCCAATTGATTCGAATTTGTCTTTACGCATTGATGCTTTTGATCCTTTTAGTGTTGAGCTTTCTCAGGTTAAAAGAACCAATAGTCTCCTCGAGTCCTACATCATGAACTCCAAGTTTTCCACTTCGATGGGTGAAGAAAAACGGTCATCTAGTTGTAACTTGGAGAATAGTCCAAATCATCACTCGGCACAATGGGAAGAAAGAGTGATGGAAGTGGTGATGGACTATGAGAAAATATTTGAATGGATGATTCTTTGGTCACTACTCATCATATTTTCTAGTAACACCGGGCCCTATTTCATCCTTACTTGGAGAATGAACAAGGCATTCATTCAAAAACCTCCTTAAAATAACTCGGTAAAGTCAAGCTAATGACTTTAAAACAAGCGCTTCTTGGGAGGCAACCCAAGCTTTTTATCGCTTTCTTGTTTTTCCTTTTTGTATTTATCTTGCTTTCTCTCCCGTCTTATTGTTGATGTGATTTTCTAGATATTTCTTTTCTTCAGGTTTTGATCCCAGGATACTAGCCCACCACCGTGCTCACTCCGCATCTCTCCATTTCAGAGTTGTAACACTTATCCCTCTTACTTTGCATTTAATTCAGGAACATTGAGGACAATGTTTAATTTAAGTTTGGGGGTACAACCTTACAACCTTTTTGATTTAGAATTCATGAATTGGTGCCCCCTTGCATAAGAGCATAATGTGTTTGAATATCTCTACTCTCTCGAAGTCAAAGTCCCTTATTTGTGGTCAACATGTCATATGTTGTGACTTGAAAGCCCTTTTTAGTCATGCTTATACGAATTTTTGAGGATTTAAAATGTTGAACTTTCAATTTTGTTGACTATGAAGTGTGTATTAATGTTGTGAAGTCATAAAATGATTTAGGCCATCTTTCATTGTCATTAGCCTAACATTTTTGCCTTCTCTATATTGCATAATCTCTAGACCTTGGTTTGAGCCGTATTGAAAAGAATGGAGTGTGTTAAGCACACTAGAAACCACCATTCGTCTTTATTTCATAAGCCACGACAACCACCTTCTAGCCTAAAAGAAAAACAATGTCTTGCACCCAATCAAGAGAGTTTAGAACTTCATATCATTTGACTTGAATATGGGTAGTCACCTTGTTTTGATTTGAATGTATATGAGTTAGATAGTGATGTTTTGGCTATGTTGGGATATTTGAGGTTTGAAGTATTATGTAAAAAAGAGGATGAAATGAAAACTTGAGCAATGGGCTAAATAGTCGAGAGAGAGAGAGATATATATGGAAAAAAAAGTGTGCTCTCGACTAGTCTTTGATCTTGGCACTCAATTGGATCATTTGGCTTGGAAATCTGTGTACAATCCGGTATGAAAAGAAACAAGTTTGGGGGTTGTAAGTTGAAAGGCAAAAGAGAGTGAAAAAGGGATACGTGATAAGTTGTGAAAGTTTTTGTAGTCTATATGCGAATTTAGATCGATGCTTTTGAGTTATAGGCTCTCTTGACTTAGTCACTTTATCCAAATTTCCCAACCTAGCCATCACCTAGCGTTACGTTACAAGCCGGAAAGACCTTTTGATTGTGACTTTTGCACTTTATACACACCAACAGGTTAACGAATGTTGAATTGTTTCAATGCCTTTACTTTCCAATTGGTTTGCATAATCTTTTCTAAAGTGTGCTCTTGACATGAATATGGATGTGGGAGTTCATGATATAGGGATGTAAACTAAGATTTTGTGAGGTTTTCAAATTGTTAAATGTTCAAAGCATCGTGTAGCTTTTCATAATCGTTTTTGAAGGTATAATGCTTGCTCTTATGAATATGAATTGGCAAATGAAAATTTCAATCTTCATGTGTGTGCTTGATTGTATTTGATCGAGGACGATCAAAGCTAAGTTTGGGGGTAGTTGATATATGTTATTTTTACACTAGTTTTCCCCCGTTTATCGACTTGGTTTTGATTGTTTCCTTGATAATTTGATTACATTTGATGCTTTGATCCTTGTTTTCTCATATTTTCTAGAATAACATATGATTTGGAGGAAAAGAACAAGGATTGAAGGTAAATCATGAATAAAGATACAACACAAGGTAAAATGCTGTATGCGCAGTGCTAGAGTTTATGGAATAGATTTCTCTACCCATGTCCAAATTACACACTTGGTATACCAGTGGAAATATAAGAGGGAAAGGTACAATTCTTATGTTGAAGACAAAGATCAGATATGTAGGGAAGGAAGTGAAAACGTCATCGGAAGAGACGTCTTACGACGGAGTTTTCTCATTCAGTAACTTGTGAGACACGTTTATCCCCTATAACGTTTGATTTAGGCCTTGGTGTCTTCTTGATAGTTGTAGATCTTTGTTTGATGATTCTATAGCAACTTGAATCAGCTTATTCCGACATCGGTAGAGAAAGTTATGCGAAGTTTACCAAACCTGGCTGGAGCAGCAGGGGACGACCGCCGAGGCGTTCATCCACGAACGCCGCGGCGTTCACATGCAGTAGCCAACGCCGTGGCGTTCAACAAGCTAACGCCGCGGCGTTCGAGGCAGCGGGTTGGTCTATAAATACCCCTTTTAGCCATTTTTTACCCTAACTCACCTTGGATATCAGCAACCACACAAAAATAGAGAGAGGGAGAGCTTAGAAGAGAAGATTAAAGGTCAAAACATGGAGAATTCAACAAGGAATCCACATCTCTACAAGAATTAGGGAGTTTTTACATATTTGTGTTCTTGAATTTGTTCAAATCTCCTATGACTTGTATGATTTATATTTGCACTTTTGACATGAATATGAGCTAAACTTGTTTGATTGAGGCCATGGATAGGCCGTTTATGTTATTTTGATTGTTGATTTGTTGGTGTTTATTGGATTAATTTTGGTTTTAGCTATGTATTCAATATTTGATCTCAATGCTACATTTGCTTGATCACCAAGTGTTTGATAAAATGCCTAGGTTAGAGATCGAGAGATAATAACCTAGGGAAGATATAAACATTAAATACCCTATAGTTAAACCGACTAGAGATAGACTCGGTTTCTTTAGGTGGCTTTCCATTCACGTGGGGAATTCCTAGAACTTAAATGCATCCTCGTTAATCGGGTTTTCATATAGAGATATATAGGAAATCGTTATCAAGGGTAGGGTTGCTATGCCAAGAGATTGGGTAGTACGTACGTTAGGGAATTTCGCCTTAGCTAAATCAATCTAATAATCCAATAGAACCTAAATCACAATCTAAATGCATAATCGGTTGAACCATGTGCCTTGATCGCTTCTCTCTATTGTTTCCTCCCTTTATTTTGTGTGACGTTGCCTTAGTTTATTTTCTAGTATTTATTAATTAGTTAATCAACCTTTCTATCGACCGATTTAACTTAGAATTGAGTAATATAGTAGTCTTGGTACTTAGATTATAGTTGTCCCTGCGGATACGATAACCCCGGACTTAGAAATCCACTTTACTACTTACGCGACCTAGTTCTCTTGCTAGGATTTTTTCGTGTCATATTTCATTAGAGTAGTTAGACCCAATTCACTGGTTGGTGGGGTCGATCTTGAAATGGGGCTTGATGGGCAAGTGGTAGTCTTAGCTGATATCTAATATGAGATTTGTTCTCTCATAAGTGAATGAGAAAGTACCCTACGTGATTATGGATAAATAGAGATCAAAGTCTTTGGCCAAAGCAAAAGAGAAGATTGTGCGAAGCACTAAATCGTTCTCAATGATCTCGTATTATTATAATTAATACATATGGTCAAGTCTAGCGAGTTTGACATAACCATGACTCTCACTTGACTGGCGCACGTGAACAAAGGGTTTATACTTATACAGTATTTACGATTAGAAGATTGTGGAATGATTCAATCATTCGATTTCGTTTGGGCTACGAAGTGGGCCACATGACTGACTAGGTGTTATCCACTTCCTTTGGTTTCCTCTCACTGCCAGACTAAACGAATCTAAAGAGTCGCGCTAAAGGATTGATAAAGAAAAATGAAATAGATTTTTCTATTTTATTCAGGGAGATTTATTTTATTGGATAAATTAATTAATTAATTAATTACTCATTGGATGAAAGAATTAATTGTATATGTAAGATTAATTATTAATTAATTTCTTATGGAAATAAATTAATGAATTAATTTATCTAATTAATTTAATTATTTAATTAGTTCATTTGTTTATTGAATATAATAAAATATTAATTAAATAGATAATTAATTAAAACAAAATAAATCCAGGTCCTAGAATGGGCGTCCATGAGGATGCCTACTAGGGTTAAGTTCCGCGTCCATAAGGATGCCCAACGAGTTCTCTTTTGTTTGTCTTAGTCAGCAAGTCAAGAGGTTATAAAAAGACATCTTGACCTAAAAAAAGACATACGAAATCATAACCCTCCAGGAAAAGAAAAGAAGAAAAACTCCTCTCCTCTCTATAGCCTCTAGCCGTCGACCTCTATAGGAAAAAGAGGAAATTTTTCGCCAATCCATCCGCGCGTGATAATTTAGAGACAAAGTGTGTTCGTTATTCGTATCAAACCTAAAGAAATTCAAGAAGAGTAGATCACACGAGGATTGAAGGAATCAAGAATTCATCAACTTGAAATTTAGAGGAGTAATTGTTAATCGTTTTGCATTTAAAATGATTCATTTATGCAAACGGAGAATTCACTGTGGGTTTAATTTTTTAAACTTCCGCTATGTTCATTCGATTTTTTGCATAACCAACAGTGGTACCAGATCCAATCTCTGATTTGCATATTTGATCATGTTTATGTGATTTTTGATATGTATATTATGTGATTTTTGATATGCATATTATGTGTTTTTGAAGCTTGCAATTATGTGTTCTTAAATCTGCGTTGTTTTTTTATGGTTTTTAGCATGGATTTTGATGTTTTATGTTTATTGTAAATTTGGGTATTTTTATGATATGAGAAAAAATTAAGAAACGAGGAAAAACGGGGCTCTAAAGCCCCGAAGATTGTGTGCACAGCGCTAGCAAGCTCGCACACACTATGCGCACATCTTGCTGACAGCACGCACACGGCCTGACGGGTCGTGTGTTCCGACACACGACCCGCTGAACCGTGTCTTGACCTGGGTTTAAAAATGGGCTATGGTATTAGGTCGAAATTGGTATTTAGGTTTTGGACAAATTTAATTATCCGGGTGGGTCAAAAGGATGATGACCCGGTATAATTCAAATTAAGCCCAATTGAAAAATTTCTCAATTTTGATTTATTAATTAGTTTGGGCTTAATTTAATTAATTCCAAATGGGCCAATGGATCGGTGATTTGGATTGAAATTAAAACTAGTCCAATAGAAATTCATAACGCGTGCATGTTTTTTTAATTAATTAATTTTGGGCCCAATTAAATTAAATCCAAGTGGACCAAAAGGATGGAGACTTGGGTTTGATGAAATCGAGCCCAATAAGATTAATTGGAATAAAACGATATTTAATTAGAATAATTAATTATTTTTTTTGAAGATTAATAATTAATTTATGGATTAAATATTATTAATTTTTCCTCAACATGGAAATTACTTAAATATTTGAAAAATTAATATAAATTATTTTTCTTGGATGATTAATAATTAATTTTTAATCAAATAAAAGATTTTCCAATTAATGATGACCTTCATTCATAATAAAATAGAATTCTATATTTTATGTATTCATTTTAGTAGGGACTAATATTATTTTAATTAAAGGTAGATATACTTAATTTATTATTTTGTATATCTAAGTCATCAAGTAGGACAAGAATGATTTTAATTGAAATAAAGAATATATAAAAGTTGGGAAATTTATAAAGGACTTTTTAGTTGGACTAAAATTTTAAATAATTAACATAAGTGTTTTAATATAGCGAGCATGTATTAAATGTTGCGAACATGTATTAATTGATGTGATCATGTCTTATGTGATGGAGACACCGAACATGGACTTAGGTTATATTCGATTTACCTTTTCTTTTTATGGGTTGTAAAGCCAAATTTGAGGCTATTTAGTGCTTTCTTAGAAACAATGTGTAGGTTGTTTAAAAGTATAACAGTAGAATAGTTCAAAATTGGTGGAGACAAGAAGCCCATGAAGTTTAGTTAAGTTTTTCGTTTTTACCTTTCTTTGTGATGACCCATTGGCTTGGGCTCTCTAGAAAAGGTCCATGATCAAGTGTAGTGGATTTATTTATTTATTTAGTTCCATGAATGTTTATATTGATAGGCATGATTATTAGAAGTATATATTTTGCATGTTCAATATATGATAATTGCGCTATATAAATTGATTAATGTGCAAAGTGAAACCAAATATTTGACAATTTCAATTCTCCCAAATAAATAATACTGAGTTAGTAAAGGATGTGTGACATCATCGCCCTTCGCGAAACTTATTAAAAATAAAATTACTACAAATGTGTAATGTTTCCCAGTTATGGGGGTTATGCATTTGGAAATAATTTTAAATTTTATTCAGTACATGAAATGCCGTAATCTAAGCATATTTCACCCCAGAAATTGGTTAGGTTGCAAGGTGAAATTCAAATGTTAGATTAAAGGAGTTAACGGGTAGTTCACTAGCTTAGAAATCGGTTCGGTTGCGGCTTGGTGAACTATGGGGAAATGTATTGAAATATTTATTGGATAAATTGATGTTAGACATCATTTCAAATGATTAATGGGCCAGAAATCGGTTAGGTTGCAACCCATCTAATTAATTGAGGACCTCAACACCCGCTGTGGAATCGATGCCAATGATGATTCCCGATTTTCACATAGGAGTGTGTGATTCGAAAAATGCAGTGGGAGCCAAGATAAATTTTAAGTCCTTAATTTTTCTTGGTTAAGTCAAATACAATTAATCTAATTAGTCTGGTTTATTTCTGTAGTTATCTCACTATTAATCTCTCTCAAATATGATCAACCCACTTTTGAAATTACTCGAAAGAAATGTTCTAACGGGGCCAAACTACATGGAATGGCTAACAATCTTAAGGAATGTCCTAAGTGAGGAGTCAATTGAATATGTGTCGGACCAGAGTCTAGAGGAGGATCTTGAGTACTCTCCTCTTGCAATAGGCCTAGCCATCTTTCAGGCTCCTTTGGGATCCTCTTTGATCTCCTCAAAGGTTGTGTGTTTTTAGTGGGTGCCTCTGATGTAGCCTCGTTGGTATCGGGTGGGTTAATTTGTATCTCTTGACTTGATCCATTCTCATAGACCTCATCAAGTTCTACAGCCTCGCCTTTTCTATCTAGAAGGTGACCCCTCTCCAAGAAATTAGCATTTCTCGAAACAATAACCTTTTGTTCCGTTGGGCTGTAGAAGTAATATCCAACACTTTCCTTTGGATATCCTATAAAATAGCACAAAGAGGACTTGGGGTCCAATTTGTCTCCCACTAAATGCTTTACATAAGCTGGACACCCCCATATTCTTAAATGATTATATGAGGGCGTCTTTCCACACCAACTTTCGTATGGGGTATTGGGCACCGTCTTGCTAGGCGATCTATTCAACAGATAGACACCCGTTTCAAGAGCATAGCCCCACATGGACTTAGGAACTTTAGTGAAACTCATCATGGATCGAACCATATCTAGTAATGTTTGATTCCTTCGCTCGGCTACCCCGTTATGTTGAGGTGTGCCGGGCAGTGTCCACTGTGAGAGAACTCTATTCTCTCTAAGATAATCAAGAAACTCGGTGGACAAGTATTCTCCTCCTCGATCCGATCGAAGAGCCTTAATACTTCTACCAAGTTGTTTCTCTACTTCATTTCTGAACTCCTTAAACTTCTCAAAGGATTCAGATTTATATCTCATAAGATATAAGTAACCATAGCGTGAATAATAATCGGTAAACGTTATGAAGTAGCTTTGGCCACCATGAGTGCTCACACTCATTGGCACGCACACGTCCGTATGGACCAAGTCCAATGGTCTTGTGGCTCGTTCCACTTTCCCCAAAAATGGTAACTTGGTCATTTTTCCTTTAAGACATGATTCGCAACTTGACAATTCATCTAAGTCATTTACACCTAAATGTTTTGCCAATGTTCGAATTCTTTCTTTAGAAATATGTCCAAGTCTTTCGTGCCACATTTGTGCGTTTACTTGATTATCTTGTTTACGTTTGTTACTTTGTTGAATATTGAGATTGGAAATTATTGGGGATATAGTATACATTCCATCCTTCATTTTCGATTCCATAACAAGAGACGATTCATAAAACAAAAGTAAACTTTTATTACGAATCTCAAAACAATATCCTTATCTATCCAAAACCGGAATCGAGATAATATTTCTTATTATTTCAGGAACAAAATAAACGGAATGTAAAACTAATTTCCTATCTCCTAACTCTAAGTAGATCGTCCCCACGACTTTGGCAACAACCAATGCTCCATTCCCCATCCGCAGAGTCATGTCTCCTCTACTTAGCTCCTTGGTTCTTTTCATCACCTGCAAATCATTGCAGATATGAACACCGCATCCAGTGTCAAGAACCCAAGAAGAATCGTTAAGAGTGAAGTTAACTTCAACAAAGAACATACCTTGAGCCGGAGGCTCTTTGCAGTTCGTTTGCCAGTGCCCAACTTTCCCACATTTGAAGCACTCATCAGACTTTTTAGACTTGGACTTCTTACCCTTCTTCACACCACCATTACCTTTCAGCTTCTTAGTCTTATTCTTCTTCTTGTTGCCCTTCTTGGCTTTTGAAGAGGAATTCATAAGAAGCACCGGTTTATCCTTCTTGATGGTGCTTTCAGCAGTCTTCAACATGTTCAACAGCTCAAGAAGCTTTGTTTCAAGTTGGTTCATGTTGAAATTGACCACAAATTGATCATAAGAGTTAGGCAATGACTGTAGGATCAAATCTACAGAAAGCTCATTGTCAAGTGCCACGCCTAGACCAACAAATTTTTCAATTAGCCCGATCATTTTAAGTACGTGCGCACTTACATCAGAGTTTTCAGTCATTCGAGGTTTGAAGAGCTCCTTGGAGATAGCATATCTTTCTCGCCTAGTTCTAGTGCCATACAGCTCTTGCAAATGAAGGAGGATCGACGCAGCATTCTCGATCGTCTCATGTTATCTCTGCAACTCATTGCTCATAGAGGTCAACATGAGACATCGCACTTGCATGTCATCTTCCTTCCATTGCTGGTACTGGAACTTTTCATCATCAGATGAATCCTCTTCCGGCTCATTTTGCACCGGTATGTCAAGCACATATTGTCTTCTTTTAGACGAAAGGATAATCTTAAGGTTACGAAGTTAATCTTCAAAGTTTGGTCCAGTCAGTTTGTTGGTCTCAATTAGAGTTTTGAAAGGATTATTGGCCATTTTTTGTTTATCTACAAAAATGCATAATAGACAATCAATAACGGGTTTTCAAATAAAGTCCTTATACAATTTGGTATTTAATTGTACAAGTCTCCCACTATTTTTTCTCAAATCACACCACCCTCTTGACATGATTCGAAGAAACGTTAGTTTCTTTAGTGGGCTTGAGATCTATTCTCACTTCATCATATACCCCATTTTCTGAGCTAACATACGATGATTTTGAATAGTAGCCTTACTAGACCTTCTATCTTTTTAGATAGTTCTCAAGACGGTTTTCCTCATCTCCCACATGTGCCCCATTTTCTGAGCTAACACATGAGGGACGATGTTAGGCTCGATCCATCAAATATCCCATGTATAACCATCAATTTCATTGTCCCCATTTTCTGAGCAAAGCAACGATGTCAGGCTCGATTTCCACGGGGCACCGTAATGCTTAGTAAACACTTACAGCCTACCTTGGATCCAATCCACCCCATTTTTTGAGCAAAAGGATTGAATCTTTAGCGGCGTTTCACATGGTGAATACTTATGATGGAAGGCATGATAATAGAATTTCATTCTTACAATCACATAAGCCTAATATTTTCTCAGGAGGGAATTATAACATGCATATTGGGGGGGTCTCATCAGAATTAATTATCTTGTTTTAATTATCTATCCTATGCATGCATTACATCACATAATCATCATAGACAGATAAATAAAACATCCACAAAGCGGTAAAATTGAGGATGAACCACCTCGAGCCCTAACCTAGTAACCCACTCTAGCCAAAGTGGGTTTGGACATTCTAGAAAGTAAAAACCAGCCTAGACTATTTCAATGGTATCACCTCAGCATACAAGTCTTCAAATCTTGGCTCCATCTCCTTGCTCCCTCTTCAATTACATAGAATACCAAAAACTACTAATCTACTATACGGAAAAGTAAAGAGCCAAACCGGCTATATTTACAACTCGAGAATAATTACATACATTGAAAATCAACACTACGACTAGGCTCGTGGTTCATCCCCTTATCACATAAACATGCCAAGCAACAAACATATATGTGATAAAGTAAATTTTACCCATTCATCATTCAAACTAAATTGCAAATATTGTTGGGATAAGTTCGATATTGATTTCTAAAACCTTTCTCAGAGTTTATAAGTCTAAAACATCATAGGTAAGGTCTTTGGGTCACCCACCTCCAGAAAGTACGAAGAAAGGAAAAAAAATATTCATTTAACTTTTTGTTGACCGCGCCTAGGCTTGGTCATACACGCGCCTGGGCGTGGGTTACCCCACCCCTGGGCGCCCCGTGCAGCAGCTATTGCTGTTCGCGATTTTCGAATCAGTTTTTCGCACGTTCGTGACTCTTTCGAGTTTTGATTAACGAATTTGAATTCTCATAAGGTCTGAGTTTTATTACTTGATGATTAAACCTTTGGTTCAACCATTTCGCAACACCCCACCATAGGTGATTTCATAAAACTAAATCAAAACTTTTGAAAACAATCATATACCCAAATTTCAGATTTCATGATTTTTAAAACCAACGACTTTTTAAACATTAAAATCGTAAAACTCAAACAACATCCCGAATCAAAATCAATCCTAGTCTTTTGATGAACATATTGTTTATCATGCTTTCGATTTTACAATTAAAACGTAAAAACAAACACGCATAATCACATAAAAATTTCGATCGAACCAAACCATGGCTCTGATACCACTATTGGTTTGACTCATTCCCTCGGGTGGCTCGTGGCGGGGGAAATTAAAATTTTACAAAAGTAAACGTACAACCACCCGAAAACAGGAATATGGAGTTGGTTCAATCAAAATTTGATAAGGAGGTAAGCGAAATTATACCTTTCGAAAATTTTGTTTCACCTCGTACTTTCGATCTCAGCAACCCTGTGGTGCAAATCCACAAAATTTCCCTTGGGTGAGAAATTGCCTGTCGTTTTTCGTATCCCTCGGTTTAGAGTGCTCCAAGCGTCGCACCTTTAAGATGTATCCACACCTCGTTCAAGTCACCAATCGTCTTGCCTTGCATGCTAGACAACACAACGATTCTAAGCTTAACTTAGGCTTGATTATGTGAAGGGTAGGAATATTTTCTAAGTCGTTTAATTGAACACATGAATAGAACAACATCTTGTTGGAAAAAGGAGAAGAAGGTGGTCGATTTTTAGTAGGTTAGGGAGGGGGGGATTTTTTTCCAGCAATTATGATTATTAGTTTTAGTCTCCTTCATCTCTTATTTATAGGTGAAAATTACCTAGAATCCAATTAGGAAAAGGAAATTTTCTTTCTCCTAAACTCTCTAGTAATCCTCATCCTATAAGGTAATAAGTCAAACAACTTATCAATGATGAAGAGTTGGAGGAGGGGAAAACTCTTTTCCTCCACCACCACATGAAATAAAAAACGCCCCCTTCCTTATTTACTCATAAAAATCGGTCAACACAAGTTAATTGGACTCTATGATTTAATTTTGACTTCTCAATTTAATTATAGGCCCAACCCATCAATTAAATACAAGTCAAATTAAATCCAACCAACTAATTACAACATTTATTTATTTAACTTGGGCTCTACCCAATTAAATAAAATATTTGGACTCTACTAGGTCCATTAATTTAATTAATTCTATAAAATTAATTAAAAGAGTAAAATTAATTGAACCCTTCAATTAGTTTATATTCCATATTAGGAAAGTACTACACTTTCCTAATTTCCTCAATTTCCTCGAAATTGATTAATCACATCTATTCAAGCAGTGACTCTCTCAAGTTAGTGTGTGACCCCTTGGGCTCGTTTCTATCTAGTAGTAAGTACACCTTCCCACAATGCTAGTGTACTTTCCTAAAATGGAAAGCACTAGATTAAATCAATCCTTTGATTTAATCAGGCCTCGAATTAGTCACCAAGTTAATTCTCGGCACTTACAAATCGCGGTTGCCCACCTAGCATAGGGTCCCGAAGACCAAGTTAATCCTCGCATAAGTAAGATCCCTCTATCTAATCTCCCGATTGAATCTAGAGCAGTGGCTAAGGTCGAAGCTCTATTAATTCAATACTATGTTTCCCATGTTATGTGAAATCAACTTCGACTATCTAAACGAGGAAACCCTATGCCTCTTTAGATATCATACTTCGGCCGAAGATTCCTTAAGTCGATTCACTATGTAACCATAGGAGAATAACCGACTGGCTAATGTCAGAGATAGATTCCTCTTGATTCTCACGTGCCTTACTACGTAAGATGTGCATGTCTGAGTTTGCCCATATTCGATCATCTAAAGTGATCATGTAACAAATCAAGAACATGCGCGGTTACGCATAAGACATCCAATAGAATCTTAGGTCCATAAGGATTACTCTTATACTACAAGACCACTGGAAGTTCCACATTCTTCTGGGAATCCATTTTAGGAACCTCCATGGGGTTGTTCAGTTCGCCCATTACCACAATGGCAACCCTCATATATGCATTAGCTTTCACCGCGCCAGTATCTATGGAACGAGATACACTTCTCCCAGAGCATGCATCATATGAGCAAGTCTTTTGGGTTGCATCGATATACCTTTATCTCGATGAACCCTTTTACAACTTGGAACAATGTTTAAAGATCACAACCTTCGAGATATATTCCATCATTGCCACACCCAATGTGCAATGATGTCCCATAGCTATGTGTGATCCTTCGGGACTTTATTCTATGCCAAAGTAAAAAACTAATTTAAGAATAAAGACATGCCACAAATATAAAAGAGATTGACTTTATTTATATGAAAACGATTGTTCAATTCTAGAGTTACTATTACATAGAATGACATCCAATAATTGGTTCGCCGGGCACTAACTCTAACACTAAGATGGTTCTCAAAGAATCACATAGAAACTTCTACAAATTAAGGAGAGATGGATGTTGATGACTTGAGCTCCTTGATCACATAGATTTCTACTCCAAATCCCTTCTATCCTCTTGCTTCTTTCACCCAGAAATAATGCAAGTATCCAACTTCGACTTCACACAGATCGCGAGACTTGGATGAGGTTTTTCTAAACGATTTGTTTGATTTTGATAAAGTTCAAACAACTGGGAATATCTCAATAGTAGTGTAGGTTTCTCCGAAAAGAATTTTTGAGATATTTGGTTAACTGTCTCAGGAATTGAAGAAAAGCAAGGAGAATGTTTGCTTGAATATTCTGGCTTTTCTGAGATTTTAAAGAATGAGACTCCAATGTAATAGCAATTTTAGCTTGGAGTGGATCGTTATTTTTGGCTAGTTGTTGAAGTCCTATTTATAGGCATTATTGGAAAAAGTGTCTGTTTGACACATGCACAGACGTGTGTCTCTCACTTCCGCGAGTGAACCACTTTTGTCCTTTTTCCTAAAAATCTACTGCATAAAAATCGGTGTTGCAGTCTGTGAATAGTTAACAGTTCAATAGGGTGGCTTCTCCGTACGTCTGAAAGCGCTTATCACATTTAATGCTCTTATCAGCATTTAATGCATTTGAATTAAATGTCTGTTGGTACTTAATGCACTGAGAATATTTGCATTAAACTCCTTCTGGACTTGGAAATAAATTCAGGTGAAATCCATCATTGATAGACGTTTATCCATTCTTGAATCACTTTTGTCCTATAAGGTGACGACTTGATATAGCTGGTCATTTGGACGCTTGGAAACTTCATCTTCATTCAGACTTCGGGCGCTTGAGTCTTCAAACTTCACTACTGATAAGCTCACTCAGAATTCATCAGACGCTCAGCCTAAGACTTCTTAGCCTAACAATCTAGAATAAAAACAAAACGAAACCTATAAAGCCTATTACAAATCTAACGCTTCAAAGCTTATACATGATTTCTACTAAAATCAAACTTACATATTTTGGGGACTAACATAAAATCCTAATTTGTCATCATCAAAACATCTAACATGAAATTACTAACAGTATGCTTAAATAATGAATAAGGTTGATGATTGGTATGACTTGAGAAGTCATGCTGATATGTACTGGAGGAGAAAAGATTATTATGCTAACTTGAGCTTTGTTCAAGCCAATTGAATGTTTAATTTGGATAATGAGCTAGTTTTATTTTGTGGACTTTAACACTCGAGTAACTAAGCCCTTTAGGAGTGTCTTTACAACTTAATACCCTAAAGCCATCTGGTTTTGGAGTTCTGGCCTAAAACTTGTTACATGAGTGCAATAAAAAGCCAAATGGAATAGAAAATCGCACGTGGTCCAACTTTTAATGAATTTGAATGGAAGTTTCACGAGTTTTAATGTGTATTTTATTTGAGCAGTAAAATTTAAATGGCTATAAAGTTTTCTATGATTCTTGTACCTTATGATTGATCGAGTGTTGATAGAGAAGGGATGTCCAAAATTTGGTAAGAATGCCACTTGAATATAATAATTTAGATTTATTATTGCTACACTCCATTAGAAGTCTTTTTGATTGTTGGTGTCACATGAGCAAAATTACTTGATACGTATGATATATTTTTAAGCTTAAAATGTTAACCTTTTACCATTGTTTCTTGTTAATTATGTTGAGTTATGTTGGTTTGGTAAGGTTAAAAAAGTTTTGATTTTGTGTGTATATCTCCTACAAACCCTCAAGAGACCATACTCGTCCTTGTTGGGTAACATAAAGGTTTAAAAGCTTGTTGCACATGCCAAGTGCAATCATTTGCTCTACGAAAGTGAGTTTCTTTTTGTTTTTGCTTTAGTTTCCCTTTGATTAGATGTTTATTATTTATAGTTTATGTTTTATTATTGCTCAAGGACAATCAATGCTTAAGTTTGGGGGTGTTGGTAGGTTATGATTTTACGTATTTTAGAGCCCATATTCATGTGATTTACATCGATTTGTGCATGATTTTATAATACATATGCATGTATTTTGTCTATTTAGTGAGTTCGGGTAAAAATCATCACACACGAGGAAAAAGGGCAAAAAATGATCATAAAAGAAGATTTCAAGTACAAAATCAGCCTCTGCTTGTGACGTCCGAACGTGGCGTGTTTGAAGTTTGACCTTGGAGCCAGTCAAAGCCAAAGTCAAGATTTAATCGAAGAAGTCAACGTTCGAATGTGCGATGTCAAGACGTTTGAATGTCGAGGTCGGCAGAGCTGTTTTGGAAATTTCCAAGTCCAAATTTAAGTTGGGGTCTTCCATACCTAGAATATAAATACCAGATCAGCTCCTTATCTTAGGGTTCGACTTTTAAACACTTTTCTACATCTTTGAGAGTAAGAAGACAGGAACAAAGGACCGAAATCATCATTAACCATAGGGAGTATCTTAGACTTAGATTTATAATTGTCCATGAATATTCATCTTCTTGTTTATATCTTCCATTAGTAGTTATGAACCAAATTTATTAGACTATGGCCATGTAAAGTCCGAATTGATGATGTTTGATATATAAAAGTTATTTTTTTGAGCTAATTCTATGGTTGCTATGTGTTTTGATTTCATGCTTTTGATACATTCATATGCTTGATCACCATGTTCGCTATATCTCCTAGCTTAGTCATTCGGGAGAAAAGTTAAGGTGCAAAGAAATCATCACATCATCTAAGTTAGTTGATACTCGGGATAGTTACATACTCTAGATGCAGTTGGCTGGATTTATCTGGGGAATCTCTAGTTCTTTAATGCATGCATGATTAATTACCCCTAGTTGAGCATAGGTTACCAACATAGAGGGATCAACTTGGTAATAATCTGAAGAAAAATTCCACCATAGCAACAATAGTCTAATAGCTTGAAGAACAACATTTATATAGATAACAGATCAATTTGTGCTAATGCATGTGTCTTAGTCGCTTTTCTCATTATTGTTTCCATCATCTTGCTTGATAACTATCTTTAATTTAGTTGCATTATAATTCATCACCTTTAATTACTTTAATATTTACTTGCTATGAAATCTTTCATTCTAAAATACGAGTCTCAGGGATAGACAATCCACACATAAAATCCACTTTATTCTTACACACGATTAGTTTACTTCCTGTGCAAACACGTGAGGATTTCTTGTGTTAGATATTTTTCAATTGAAAAATCCTAATTAGCCGAAATTGGTCATGTGCAGCGCATGTAACCAACTACAATGGGTTTTTCCAAATACTGTCCAAATTTGCACGCGTACGTATTACAAGGCTTTTTTTTGTTACACATAGGACACCAAAACCAGATTTTTTTAGCGAGAGAAAACAAATAATAAAATAAAACTAAACTAAACTAAAACAAATAGTAAAATAAACCTAAACAAAAACATAAAACACATAATTAAATAAATGGGGTTTTCAGAAAGGGTTTATAGCAAATTACCCCATTGTGTTAGGTCGAAAAAGCTAAAAATCCCCCTCTATTAAATCAATATGCAAACAAACTCCTCCATTTATGTAAACATGCGCAAAACCCTTTTTTCCGTTAGAAAATAGATCAAATTGTGTCCCTTAAAACATCCCTATACTTATAAATTCACTACATAGCATAAGCGTATGGATGTTTTAAGGAATACAATTTGATCAATTTTCTAAAGGAAAAAGGGTTTCCCAAAGGGTTTACATAAATAGAGGGATTTTTTTGCATATTGATTTAACAGAGAAGGTTTTTAGTGTTTTCGACCTAACATAGGGGGGTAATTTGTTGAAAACCCTTTCAGAAAACTCACAGAAGACATCGATGACTCTGAGAAACCAAAAACCCTAGCCCAAGAACACCTTGCCTATTACAAATCCTACCAAATCTTCACAAAATTTTTCATAAAACCAGAATATTTGAAGATTCAAAGGTTTCGACTGTGGATGAAGAATGGTGTAGACTCAAATGGCCAAATATGACGATTTTCCCCCACCGCCGTATTGTAAATTTTCACCTGTTTTTTTCCCGAAATGTGTTCAATTTTACTTGTCCAGTAGTGTTATTTAATGTTATTTAAGTTTTGCGGCCCTAAACCCTAACCCCCATTTTTTGAAGATTGTGTGTAAATTTTCACCTGTTTTTTTCCCGGAATGTGTTCAATTTTACTTGTTCAGTAGTGTTATATAATGTTATTTAAGTTTTGTGGCCCTAAACCTTAACCCCCATTTTTTGAAGATTGTGTGTAAAACTAAATATATTAGTCGTGTTCTGTTAAATTAGTGTAGGGTTTCTATGTTTAATGATACAATACACTGATTGTAAGGAAATTTTGGGATGTTTTTTGCTTTTATGCTATTGCTGCTCATGTGATGTATATTAAAGGCTCATTTTAAATGCAAAGTGTGCAAAATACTAAGAAATGGTCCCCCATTGATAGTTGTGTTAGGAATTTGATCGGATGCACAGTGGAAGACGAACAATCGTGAATTCCTAAAGCTGGATCACTTTATGGCGTTTAATAATTTTATATAAACGGAAACAAGACCACAACGATTTACCATTATCGAAGCGTGATTCTTTTCTTGATCTACTGTCTACAAAGCAGCAATCCCTAGCACTCCTGCCTCTAGATAACATGCCGGAATAAGACTTGAAGAAAATCCACCTCCTTTGGCTCCACCATGGCCGATGGCTATAAAGGAAGGGGAGAGAGAATTTTCTTTTCTTCTTTCTTTGCTGTCAAGTTTATTATGAGTGACTTCGGTTTTTCACATAGGTAGTTAGGTATATATAAGGAGTGATGGGCTTGGAATTAATTAATTCCGTGAGCCCATCAAACTCCCTGTACACGCCTAATCCGTCATAAATTGGGCTAAGTTGACTTTCAACTTAGTACAATTATTAATTAAGTCCAACATATTTTAATCCAATTAAAATATGATATTAATTAATAATTATCTAAATTAAATAATCCAATTGTTAATTTAGAATAGGATGACCATAATAAATACATCTAATTCTTTATTATTAATTTACTTTCATTAATCTAATTAATCAAATAAATTAATTTGTCCATCAAATGACAAATTACCTAACATATGTTATTTGACAGCGAAAGAATTTCTTCGCTTAATTCCTTGAAAGTGCGACTCTCTAGATTCATCTCAATTGGCATTGGGAGGAGACCAAGGATGTGAGTGTCACCTAGCCAGTCTTGTGGACTCACATCAAAACCTAATTGAGATCAATTCTAATAGATCATATACGATTCTTTAGGTCACAGACACCGTGTGAGTATAAGCCTTTCACTGTAACATACCAATCGAGTGAGAGTCATGAATTGTGTCAAACTCACAGGACTCAATGTTGTGCTCAGTGAATCATAGTAAAATGAAATTACTGAACTACCCTTGTGTACAATACACAAGTTAGTTCTCCTGCTTTGGCTAAAGACTTATAGTTTCATTTACTTATGATCGCACAGGATGTTAACTCGTTACTACCCAAGACAGTGAATCCCCTATTGGTAATCACTGCACAATTGCCACTTGTCCTTCTGAACCGCACGTCGAGGTTGATCCCAACAAAGGGTGAATTGGATCTAACTTCTCTAATAAATTGTTCAGTGTCAGAAGTCTAATCTTCGTGAATCCTCGGGCCTAAAGCTCATGCACACTACCGTGACTAGTAGTTCAATTATTGACAGTCAAAGAGTAATTACCCATGTGATTGAATTACTGCGAGCCGTGTTCGAATATATCAATTTCACTGATATATCTATGTCCAAGCTCCCACCATCCAAAGTGACGGACTAACACTCCTTATCAAAGCTTGCGTCACACAAGTCTGGTCTTACTGCCCAATTAAGACTCGTCGACTTGCGAACTCTAGTTTAAGTAAACAAGGGACCGATACTTCTAGCGTCCATCTCCTCTAACCATTGAGGAGTAGAAGCTCCCTCTTGATTACTCAAGACTTATTTGATCAATACTTATATTAATGCCATCAAAATTGGTATGAACAAAATAAATGTCTTTATTAATTTGTCAATATAAATTAGTGCCCTACAAGTTCTGACTCCTTGTTGGCATCAAGGGGACATACCTAATAATTCGCCACTTGCACTCAATGCCAACTGCTATGGTATCTAATACATATCCTCTGAGGATGTCATCTAGCACTGCCTGTGATATTGGACTTAGTGAGTGGGCCAGCTATGATTTTAGATGCTGCTATTTTTCTGATTGGCAATATTGCCTTTCCCAATGATCATTCATAATGATGTAGTATCTCTATGTTTGGATCTTTCGTGAGACCTTTGATTCCCCAGACTGGGCAATGGCTCCCTTCGTGTCACGTCAAAGTGGCAACGCGAGCTCCATACTTAGGGAGTACTTGAAGTTTCATGATGAACATCTAGTTCCAAACAGTTTCCTTGACAGCCTCTTAGGAAGTCACATATTCAAATTTCAATGGTGGTGTCTTCCAAGACAATGCTCCATCGCTCAAAAAAGTAAATACATACCCAGAAATGAACTTATGGTCATTGACGTCAGATTCAAAGTCTAAGTCCATATAACCGTTCACTTTCAGCTTTCCATTCCCATATTCAAGAAGCATATCTTTAGTTCTTTCCAAAGTATTTGAGACTATACTTCATTTCCATCAAATGCTCTTCGCCCGGGTTATCCTGTAAACTATTTTCTATACTTACTGAGCACCCAATGTTCGACCTTGTGCATAGTTTAGTATGTATGAGATTCCATGCCACTTCTGTCCACCTTACCTAGAGGATTTATGGATTTCAAGAGATGAAGTCCATATCTCATTGGGCAATAGACCTCTTTTAGAGCTCTCATCCTAGAAAACCTTTTTCAGGACTTTCTCTAAGTAGAGGGCTTGGGGAAACCTCATCATCCTATTCCATCTTATCCCTGCAAATTCGAATTATAAGGAAATATGTGGCTTCTCCCAAATCTTTAATAGAGAATGTGTTTGAGTGTCATTTCTTTATCAAAGTCAACAAGCATATGTCATTTCCTAGAAATGATATTTTGCTCCCACTGGCTTTATGTTAGACACATGATTATTGATGACAAAACAGTCCCTAGCTATGTCGTTAAATTAATGATTCCAACTACGAGAGGCCATTTAGATCCATAAATGGACTTAGTTTGCAGGCCTTTTCGAAAATGGTCTTAGATGTGAAACTCTTGGGCTTGTTCACTATAGATCTCCTCCTAGAAGAATCCTTTGATGAACGAGTCTGCACATTCATATGTTAGATTCCATAATCCAGTTATGTCACTATCGAAAGCAAGGTTTTAATAGATTGTTGTCATGGTTAGGAAAAAAGGGGTTTCCACATAGTCAAAGCCCTCTTTCATGACTACACCCCTTTTCCGGTCACTCTTGCCAAGTCATTGTAATGTGTCTTCCTTCTTGTATATGCATCCGCCAATGACGGGTACAATACCATTCAAGGCGATCTACTAGGTTATAGACTTGATACAATCCATCTTTGCTTTTAACAGTCTTACACCATCTCGCAAATTTCATACTCACCATCGATTTGTCATGTATAGAGGGGTCATATCCTTGGTTTTCCTCTGCTACAGAATACAACCATATCCTTTTAGGCGGTGGGATACTCTATCAGACCAATTCATAGGTGGTGTGTGTCATAGTGGGTTTAATTTAGATTTCTTGAATAGTAGTCTCCAAAAGAGTTTCGTTTTTGTTCTTACAGAACAACCTTTCTACCATTTCTCCAAGGAAATCTTCCTTGATATATTGAGCCACCAAGACCATAGAGTCTCTAAGACCATTAAGCCTATAAGACCATAGTGATCTTTCGATCATTACATAGGTAGAACGGTTATCTCTTAGATTTACTCAGGATAACCAAAACATCCTCTTTTTAGGAATCTAACCTCCAGTTTACCTTTGTCTTTTCTATGTAGACTGGGCATCCCCATATCTTTTCATGTAAAGATTAGGCTTCCTTTTACGTCATATCTCATATGGCGTCTTAGGAATGAATTTGGAGGTACTTCTTATTCAATATGCTCTTATGAGCAGCGCATGACCACTTTGAATTGGGAAATTTCTTATAGAAGGAATCATGTCTAACAGTGCTTCATTACTTTAAACTTATTACCCTTATTCAACTGTGGAATTACTGGAAGTGTCAGCTGTGAAGCCATGTCACATTATTCTAAGAATGAATTGGCCTGTGCGACCATATAATTCCCATATCGATCTAATCGCATTATATGATGCCCTCTAGAGTCAGTATAAATAAAATTTTCAAACTTGAGTGGCACTTTTTGTTAGGTGTTATGCCCTCTATGCCATTGAGGAATTAGATTTAGGAGGGCATTTTATTAATATTGTATGAACATTATTAATCATTAATAAAAGACATTGAGTTTGTTCTTATAAATCTAATTGTCGCATTGAATGTTTTGAACAAATAGGTTCTCAAGATCAAGGTGTACTCACCACTACTTATTTGATAAGTAGGAGCACTGGTAGAGTTAAGTGTTTGATCTTATAAAGATGGTTCACGAGTTAATGAATCTAAATTGAGCGTTTAGGTTCAAATAGTATGACTCTTGCTTTGACAAGGAAAGTGCTAGTTTTACACTGATTGGATAGCAGAAGCTGGTGTCAAGAATATGATTAACTGAGCTGACATATTCGAACACGACTTGTTGTAATCCTATGACATGAGTTTTTACTCAGTGATAGTCAATGATAAGGATTACCGGTTATGAGAGTATGAGTGAGCTTTAGACCTAAGGAGTCATTTGCATTGTGCTCGTAACATTGAATAAGTTATTAGAGTAGTTAGACTCAATTACCCGTTAGTGGGGTAGACCTCGAAGTACGATTCAATGGGTGCGTTCGACAATGGGAAGTGGACTTCCAAAAGGGAATTCACAATCTCAAAAGTAAACGAGAAACGACATGTACGTCATAGGTGCTGTGAAATTAAAGTCTTTGTCCAAAGCATTTATGATTGACTTGTATTGGATACAAAGGGCAGTTTGGTAATTTCACATCAGTACGATAAGAATACTGCATCAAGTTATATGAGGTTGACATTTCATGACTCTTACTTGATCGGGTTGTGTCAGTGAAGAGTTTATACTCATATGGTATTTATAACTTAAAGGTTCGTGATGAAATACTCATCTCGTACTTAATTGGGTTTCGGTATATCTTCACGGGAATGGCTTGGTGATAACTATATCCTTGGAATCCTTCCAATGCCAATCAAGATGAGCCTAGAGAGTCGAGATATATAAAGATAATAAAATAAAGGAGTATTACCTCATAAAGGTAATTTTGGTAATTTCAATTAGAGTGGAAATTATCAAAGGGATTTTTATTGATTATAATAATTTTATTCAATCAAATATCAAATAGTATTATTAATTTAGAATTAATAAAGTACTACTACTTAAAAGAGTCTAGTATTTAATTAATTACCAATTGGGTTGAATTGGGAATATTATTTAAATACTTAACTCTAGACTTGAAATTGGATGAAGCCCAGTAAATCTATCCCTAAGGGCATTTCGGGCGCCCCCCTCTCACTCCTTAGTCAAGAAGTAATTTTTATTTAAACACTAGGTGCTTAACTACAAACTTAACCTATGTGATATTTTCATCTTAGAGAGTGAAAAGAAGTAAAACATTAATATCCTTTGTCCCTCCCCATAAACACTAGTCATTCATTCCGATCTGACGTAGAGGAGGTCGAGTTTTAAGAATTGAAGATCATCTTTCGCATGATAATATAGAGGAAGGAACGATCTGTTGCTTCTCAAAAGCTTGGCTTTAGAAATTCATCAAAAAAGGTAATTAGATTACATCTTCTTCTTATGTTTCGATTTTTATGTTTATAAAATTATCAAAACATGAATTGAATTTGGACTTTGTGAATCGAGAAAAAAAATTTATCCGCTGGTTTGATTCATAACAGTAATATCAGAGCCAAATTCATGGTTTTTGATATTTTTTCATGCATTCATGTATTTATGTTATTTGATGAATATGAATGCATGTTTGAATATTTATATTTTTTGATGAATATAAATATGTGCTTTTATGTTTTTTTGTATTGTATGCAAAAACGTAAAAATTGGGTGGATTTACTATTATGCATGTTTAAACTATTGGGTTTTTGATGATTAAATTGCATGATTGAAAAAGAAGAGGCGAAGCCATGGCTGGCGGCATGGTCTCACTGGCGGCATGATTGAAAAAATCGCATGATGCTGCCTGGCCTTGTCACACAGTGCGGCTTAGCAGGGCAGCCGCACATACGTGTAATTTTGATTTTTGTCGCGCCGGGCCCCGACCTTAGAATAAATTTTGAAATTATTCCATTGGATAAATTTGAAACCAATGGATGATTTTGAAAATAAAATTTGGCTCAAGCCCAATTAGCATTTTTGAAATTATTATTTTATGGGTTAAGTTTTAAAAATTGAAAGCCCCATAAAAAAAAATTTAATTTTGATATTGGATTTTAATTGAGATTAAATTAGAATTAATTAGTATATTTGAAAAAAACTGGATTTTATAAGGCAAAAATTGGATTTATTAGCCACTTAAAGTTAATCATCAAATTTAATCTTTGGTATTTAAACTGGATTTAAGTGACTAAATAAAGCTTGTTGGGCTTGCTCTTTTATGAATTAAATTAAATTAGATTGGCCCAAATTAATTTCAATTGGATTTAATTAGAGTTTAATTTTGCTTTTAAATTATTTCACCCATGTTAGGCTCTATTTGATGAAGTCCACTTTAACTGGATTAAAGTAAATGTTTGGGCTTGGCCCATTAACATTAAAATTCAAAATAAATTGGATTTATTTTTGAAAAATAAATAAATTGGATTTAATTAAATATTAAATAAGATTTAGTGATAATCACATATGTGTTTAATTTAATTATGTGCTCATTTTATAATTATGTGATGGTGACACCTCGTATGGGCTTAGAGTTGGTTTCTTTTTATTATCTGAGTTATATTGGGTCGGAGTTTGAGCCCCCCAATTTGTATCTATATTTTTTATTTAGAACAATTGTATAGGCATGTACCATTGTAATAAAAATTGTTAGATAGGTCCCATAAAGAGAGAAGACGGTGGCAAGCTTGGAGCAAAGTCAAGGATATCTTTTCTAATAGATTAGAACCTCTCCCCGATTGACTCGTTGGATAGAGACAATCTAGATTAAAGTCCATACGTGTGTGTCTATGTTGTTAGAAATTGCTAGGCTTTTTTCTTATGCATTTCCATATCTAGTGCTTAATAAATTAATGTGCAAAGTGAGACCCAAAATATAATAACTATTAAGTTATTAAATGATACTAAGTCAGTAAAGGGTGTTTGATATCCTGGCTCTGTATCAAACTTTAGAACAAGATGGCTGCATCTTGTATATGACATCGTTCCGGTATTAGAGGGTCATATATAAAGGTAATATACTTAATCTTCTTTAGTGCATTTGATGCCTTCATTCGAAGCAGATTTCACCCTATATATCGAAAAAGGTTGCAATGCAAGATTAAATTGTCAGACTGATAAGAGTTGATGGGAATAGACTTAGATGGATCACCACCTATATATCAAAAAAGGTTGTGGTTAAGTGATTCATGGGCTAAAGGGATTTAATCATTAAATGGTTGAACTGGCACTAGGCGCCACCTCAATTTCTAGATGGGTTATATATCGAAAAGGTTGCAACCAATCAAGATATTGAGGACCTCAATCACTCCTTATGAAACCAATCTAATAAGGTTTTTGATTATTGAAGTGGGAGTATAATAATTGAGAAAAACAGTGAGAGACAAGTAATTGTACAAGTCCTTTAAAATTACTTGTTTTAAACAATTTAAAGCATCTAATTGAATATTGTTGGTATTTTCTGCAGTTTGATAATTACTCTCTATAATGGTTAATCCACTCAAAGTATTTCTTGAAAAAAACATTCTAAATGGACAAAAATTTTCTAAATGGAACAGAGGACTGAGGATTGTCCTCAATGATGAGAATCTTGATATATGATGGAATGGATCGACCACCGAGACCTGGGGTCGACGAGGATGATTCAGTAAAGATAGCATATTCAGATTGGGTATCTGATGCTTGTAAAGTAAGGAATTATATGTTGAGCTCCATGTGCGGCGAGTTGCAGCGCACACATGAAAATATGGATAGTCCTAAATCAATCATGTTGCACTTGGAGGAGCTGTTCGGGGAACAAGGTAAATCTATTGGATACTTTGTATCGAAAGAGTTATTCAACACTAAGATGAAAGAGCGTGAGGATGTAAAGGATCATTTTTTAATATGATCTCTGTTAGGAATTTCACGTTAGATGTTTTCATGATGACAATTAGGACTTTTTGTTAGACCCCAAAATATGTAAGTTTGTTTTTTAGCTTTGAAGCGCTAGATTTGTAATAGGCTTTGCTTTATTCTTATTTTTTATTGTTAGGTTAAGCTGTCTTAGACTAAGCGTCTGATATGTTCTGAGTGAGTTTATCAGAAGTATAGTTCAAAGACTCAAGCGCCTGAAGTCTGAATAAAGATGAAGATTCCAAGCGTCTAGAATGACCAGCTACACCAAGCGTCACCTTATGGATAGAAGTAATTCAAGGTTGAATAAGCGTCTATCAATGACTGATTTCACCTGAATTTATTTCTAAAGTCCGGAAGGAGTTTAATGCAAATATTCTCAGATGCATTAAATGCCAATGGGCATTTAATTCAAATGCATTAAATGCTGATAAGAGCATTAAATGTGATAAGCACTTTCAGACGTATGGAGAAGCCACCCTATTGGACTGTCAACTATTTAAAGACTGCAGCACCAACTTTTGTGCAACAGATTTTCAGGAAAAAGGACAAAAGTTGTTCACTCGCGGAAGTGAGAGACACGCGCCCTTGCATGTGTCAAACGGACACTTTTTCCAAGAATGCCTATAAATAGGACTTCAACAACAAGCCAAATACAAAGAACAATTATCAAGTCGAATTACTGTTGCATTGAAGTCTCATTCCTTAAAATCTCAGAAAAGCCAAAAACTTTCAAGAAAATATTTTCTTTGCTTTTCTTCAAATCCTGAGACAGTCAACCAATATCTCAAACATTCTTTTCGGAGAAACCCACATTACTACTGAGATATTCCTAGTTGTTTGAACTTTATCAAAATCAAACAAACCATTTAGAAAAACCCCTATCCAAGTCTTGCGATCTGTGTGAAGTCGAAGTTGGATACTTGCCATATTTTTGGGTGAAAGAAGCAAGGGGATTGAAGTGATTTGGAGCAGAAATATGTGTGATCAAGGAGCTCAAGTCATCGACATCCATCTCTCCCTAATTTGTAGAAGATTCTGTGTGATTCTTTGAGAATCATTTTAGTGGATTGGCTCCAAGTGTTCAAGGAGAAGAAGGACGCAGTTGGGATTACACCACCCAACGAACCTTACAAATATTGTTCTTCACTTTAGTTTCAGCATTCATATTGTCATATCATAATCTGATAAAGTAAAACTTAATCAAACGCTAAGCAACTAAATACACTTTCTGTGACTCAAAAGCTTTCAAAGAGAAGACTCCAAAAATTATTCCGCTGTGCTAACATTGATCAAAAAAGTGAACGCTCAAACCTATTTGGTTGTAGTATTCAAGTCTTGAAATCTGAGTTAACTTTATAAAAACAGTCTTCGTTAGACGCTTCACCAAAGCGCCTATATTTTAAGTGAACGCTTAAGTAATGTGTTAGACACTTCGCGTCTACTTTTCAAGCGTCCAAAATCCTTTTTAATATGAATCTTTTGAAGCCGAAAAAGACTTCAGGGTCTATTCAACCCCCCCCCCCTTCTAGACCCTTTCATATGCCACTTGGGACCAACAAGTGGTATCAGAGCGGTTAAAGTTGAAATTTTAATATTTCCAAGCATAACTGCTTGTTTAGATCCTTTTTCAAACTTAGTTGCTTTAGATTTTAAACATGGCATTTGCTAAAGTTCCCAAACTAACTGAGTCAAATTTTGACACATGGAAAGTCAAAGCATTTACATATCTCTGTTCATGTGATGATGACATGTGTGATATTATTTCAAATGGGCCGATCAAAATATATAAAGTTATCACAAGAGCGCCTGGAGCCACAGAAGAAACCCCCGATGGTTACGTTGAGAAACCAAAACAAGAATGGTCTCCAGATGAGCGTCGAAGAGCTAATTTGGACAATGTTGGTCGTAACGCTGTATATACGGCTATTGGTGATAATGACAACTTATTCAACAAGATCAAGTCTTTCAAAACCGCTAAAGAAATATGGGATAAGTTGGCTACAATTTGTGGTGGTTCAGCTCAGATCAAAGAAAACAAACTTTCCATTGCCAAGGAAAAGTTTAACGGATTTAAGATGCTACCCAATGAAACTTTAGAGCAATTAGATATAATATTTACAGCTCTAGTTACAGAACTTATATCGTTGGGAATGGATTTGCAGAATCGAGAAATAGTGGTTAAGATCTTTAGAAGTTTACCAAGTAAATTCCTGATGAAGACAACTGCTATGAGAGAATCAAATATGCAGAATCTCCTAACTCCAGAAGACGCCTTTTCAGAGCTCAAAGCATTTGAGTTCGAGTTGAATTCTGCTAGTGATGTTGTGAGTAGTCCGGTCATTGAATCTGGAGCGCTTATAGCATCAATCAAAGGCAAATCGGGCAATAAAGGAAAGAATTTAGAGATCAATGAAGAAGAGGAATTGGCTATGCTGAATAGATTAAGAAAGTTCTTGAGATATGAAAAGAAAGGAAAAGGTTTCAATAATCAAGGACAAAGTTCATATCAAACGCCTTCTCCGATGCAACAACAGCTTCAAGCGCCTCAATATTCTGTTCCTTCACCCCAAGCGCCTGTTCAGTACCAAGCGTCTAATCAAAATCTCTCAACTCCAGTGGTCTCAAAACCACACATTGCAAGATTAATAAATGAACAAAAGATGAAAACTAATCTTTGTTATAATTGCAGGAAACCAGGGCACTACCAGGTAAATTGCCCTTATCCAAACGTATCCAAGCCCTCAAGGCAAGATTACTTGGATAGAAACCAATTTAAGAGCAACCTTCGTCAGCAAGGTTTGCTAGCGGAATCAGAACCAGCATCTGTACCTGAAGATTTAGAATCATCAGAAGAGAGTAGTGACGATGATGAGTCATTAGATGACTCAGCGCTCATATGTCTCATGGCCAGAGATGATGAAGTGTCTCCTGAGGTAATCAATGAATTATCTCTTCCTCTCTCTTATGATGAATTACTTGACAAAGTCAAAGAATACTACAATGAATGTCAAGAAGCTGCCAAAATATATCAAAATGATCTCGCTATTATCTCATCACTCACAAGAGATAAAGTAACTCTCAAAGCAGAGTTGCAAGTTCAGCAACAGTGCATTGAGAAGAACCAATCGCTTGAGAGTGAAACTATTCAATTAAAAAGCGATCTTAATATAATAGTCAAGAGAGAAGCTGATTTGATCTCTAGACTTGCTAAATCAGAGCAGCTTATCTCATCATTATCAAAAGCTTTTAGAAAGTTGGATAATGTGACTGAAGTAACTAGATTATTTGGTGAGAAGACTGGTTTAGGATGCGATAAACTCAGTAAACAACCCAATGAATCTAATGTTACGGCAAACAACAAAGGAAAGGGTGTTATCTTTGTTGAAAAAGGTTCACAAGGTCAAACACAAAATGAACCTAGTAACAATGGTAAAAGGCCAAATGAGAAAGACAAAGCTAACTCAGGCAAGGGTAAGGCTAAGGCAAATGATTCACAAAGACGGGTCTATCCAAACGCTCAAAAGGCTAAAGATAAGTCTGACCACTGTGAATCAAGCACTAATCATCCATCACCAAAAGTACAACCCAAGCCAGCGCCAAGGAAATACCAACGTCAATATCCAAGACAGTCAAGATCATATTATCGATACTATGATGATTATGATTACGACTATGATTATGACTACCATTATAATCGAGGATATTATTATACACCCAAAAAGCACACACAATACGTTGCGAAACCTAAAAAGGCCAGTATTCCTACAATGAAGACTAGGTAAATATGGGTTCCTAAAGTTCTAATTCAAACTAACAATGTTGCTAATGTTAAAGGACCCAAGCAACAATGGGTACCTGAACAGAAATAGAACTTCCCTTTTGATTGCAGGTACCTAGAGCTAGAGCCGATACATCTGTGTGGTACTTCGATAGTGGATCGTCAAGGCACATGACTGGTTCCAAAGATCTTCTGATCAACTATCAAGCCGCCAATGGTCCTCAGGTTGTATTTGGTGACAACTCCAAAGGTAAAACCAAAGGTATAGGTACTGTGCATAGGGGGAACATCATGATAAGTGATGTTTATTATGTTGAGGATCTGAAGCACAATTTATTAAGCCTAAGTCAATTTTGTGATAAAGGCTTTGAAGTCATATTCTCAAGTGACTGTTGCTATATAAATGATGCTAAGACTAAGTCTACTAAATTGAAGGGTAAAAGAACTAACAACGTATATTTGGTAGATTGGGGTTCAACACTTGATAACAACCCAACATGTTTTGTTGCTAAAAATGAATCTAAAACGGGTTGGTTATGGCATAGAAAAATGAATCACCTCAACTTCAAAAGAATCTCTCTGCTTATAAGTCAAAATCTTGTAGAGGGATTACCAAATGGACCATTTCATAAGGATCGCCTTTGTGACACTTGTCAAATGGGTAAACAAGTTAAATCATCGTTCAAGGGAAAACTTCATCTATCTACCTCTAGAATACTTGAACTACTTCACATGGATTTGTTTGGACCTGTTCAAACGATCAGTGTAAGCGGTAAAAAGTATACTTTGGTGATAGTAGATGATTTCTCTCGATTTACTTGGGTGGAATTTCTTTCATCCAAAGATGAGACATGTAACAAGTTAACAACGCTTATTCGGCAACTTCAAATATTTAAAAATCTTAAGGTTGCAAGAATAAGAAGCGATCACGGTACTGAGTTTACTAACAAGATTGCTGAGAAGTTTTGTGTAGAAAATGGAATACATCATGAGTATTCAGCTCCCAGAACTCCCCAACAAAATGGTGTTGCTGAGCGCCTGAACCGAACGCTTAAGGAAGCCACTAGGACTATGTTAGCAGAATCCAAGCTTGCTCCTAGGTTTTGGGCCGAAGCGATCAACACTGCCTGTTACACTCAAAACCATTGCATGATCAACAAACAGCATGGGAAAACTCCATATGAAATGTGGAAGGGACGTAATCCAAATGTTTCATACTTTCACGTCTTTGGTTCAAAATGCTTTATCCATAATAATGGATCCCAAAGTGTAAAGACATTTGATCCTAAAGCGGATGAGGGAATCTTCCTAGGCTACACCAAGAATGGAAAAAAATTCCGCATCCTAAATAAGATCAAATCGAAGGTTGAGGAATCTATTCATGTCGTTTTTGATGATGCTAACCAAGAACCGAGTAAGGTTGATGTGAATGATGTAGGAGTTGAAGATCTATGTCATCAAGCGTCTAAGATTACTATTGATGAAGATAATGACGACGAAGATGAGATCTCAGTGCCACCTCCTAAGATTACTCGTGAGGTTAATATGCACAATATTGTAAGAAATGCTGATGATCATGAAGAGAGTAATCATCAAGAGCAAACAAGAATCTGTGAACTTGAAGCGCCTACGGAAGAGGATAATCAAGCGTCTGTTCAACCTCTTAACCCTTTCCAACTAGATAGACTATGGTTGCGTGATCATCCACCTGAGCAGATTATTGGAGATATTGAAGCGCCTGTTAGGACTAGAGCCGCTACATTCAATGAGGCTATGTTCGCAAGCTTTTTATCTCAAATGGAACCTAAGAAAGTGGATGAAGCGCTAAGTGATCCAAGTTGGATTGAAGCCATGCAAGAAGAGCTTAATCAGTTTGAACGAAATAAGGTTTGGATGCTAGTACCAAGGCCAACTCACCAAGGAGTTATTGGAACTAGATGGGTTTATAGAAACAAGATGGATGAGAACGGCATTGTGATAAGGAACAAGGCCAGACTGGTAGCTCAAGGATATTGCCAAGAGGAGGATATTGACTTTGATGAGACATATGCTCCTATCGCTCGTCTTGAAGCAATCCGCATGTTTCTAGCGTATGCAGCGTTCAACAAGTTCATGGTGTATCAGATGGACGTGAAGAGTGCCTTCCTGAATGGTAAACTCCAAGAAGAAGTATATGTGGAGCAACCACCAGGATTCATCAACAATCATGGTAAGGGTATAGTATACAAGCTAGACAAAGCACTTTATGGGCTTAAGCAAGCACCCCGAGCATGGTATGACACTCTCTCTATCTTTCTCATTGGTAAAGGCTTTTCAAAAGGCAGCTTTGATACAACGTTATTCAAAATTACCAATAACGAAGATACTCTCCTAGTCCAAATTTACGTTGATGATATTATATTTGGTTCTACTAACAAGCGTCTGTGTGAGAAATTTTCGAAAATGATGCAAGAACAATTTGAAATGAGCATGATGGGTGAATTAACTTTCTTCTTAGGATTACAAGTTAAACAACTTCATAATGACATATTTATAAACCAAGCCAAATACACAAGAGATATGATTAAGAAATTTGGTATGGAAAATGCATCATATTCAAAAATTCCAATGAGCCAAACGCTTAAGTTAGATAAGGATGAAAGTGGAAAGAAAGTTGATATCACTAATTATAGAGGCATCATTGGATCACTTCTTTATCTTACTACTAGTAGACCTGATATTATGTTTTCGGAATGCATTTAATTGCTGCCATGAAGATCCTTAAATACCTGAAAGGCATACAAAATGTGGGCTTATGGTATCCTATGGATTCTCCTTTTGAACTAATTAGTTACTCAGATGCAGATTTTGCAGGTTGCAAAATAGATCGTAAAAGTACTAGTGGTACATGTCAATTTCTAGGTGATAGGTTAGTTTCATGGCATAGTAAGAAACAACAATCCATAGCTACCTCCACAGCCAAAGCTGAGTATGTAGCTGCAGGAAGTTGTTATGCACAAGTATTATGGATGAGGCAACAACTTAGAGATTATGGAATAATCCTAGGCCCAACCCCCATTCATTGTGATAACCAAAGTGCTCTAGCCATGACTCAAAACCCTATTCTTCATTCCAGAACCAAACACATTGACATTAGATACCATTTTCTTTGTGACCACGTTCAAAAGAAAGATATCTCCATGCACTTCATTGGAACTGACAAACAATTGGCAGATATCTTCACCAAAGCACTCAACGAACAACGTTTTCTCACTTTGAGAAGTGAATTAGGTATGATTGATTTAAATGCTTAATCATTTTGCATCATATTTTATTAGACATATAATTTAGGGGGAATCCACTTGATTTATATCTAAAAGATTTTCCTAATTGGTACAAGTTATCAAATTTAGGGGGAACCTTAAAGTTGTACTTGACCATAACTGCAAGCGTCAATGATCAAAATTTTCAGATGCATGATCATCAACGCTCAGTATTACTTATACATAAGATATTGGACGCTCAAACATAAAAAGTTTTTTCAATCCTAAGCGTCTAATTTTCATATACCAACAAGTGGTATCAGTTAAGCATTGAACCAATTCCATTCAACTCTTAATATAAAAATATATTTTTACAAGTCATGCATAAAGTTTACAAGCTTTTTGAAGTAGTGGGTAGACTCAAAAGTCTATTTTGTACCCTACTCGCACGCTTCTATCACATCAAACTGGCGGGTAACCAAAACTTTTAAAATGACGGTTCAGAGATAGCACGTGTTTGTGTACGTGTCAGTGTACCATCAGGCGCGTGTGCTACACTCTGAAAATACCAAACGTTTTTCTTTTTTTTTTTTTAAACTCGGATGTCAAATCATTATATATGAGAATTACCGAATGTAACTTTTCTCTCTTACACAAAACTCGCGTCCGTAGTTAAAGAATTTATGGCTGAGATTCAAAAGTCTTTACATGTGTCTAAATCCTACAGAGACTAGAGAACACAAGTTTCAAAATTCTTTACTGTGTCATTTAAAACACAACTTCTGCAGAAAGATCATTCACTTTCACTCAAAGATTTCTGCAAATTTCTCTCTCTCTCTCTCAAAGCAAAAGAAAATCTCGATTCACTCTACTCTAAAAAATGGCACCAAAGAAAGCTTCATCTACTTCTGCCGAGCCTATCATCAAGGTTACTGAAGGCCTTGTTGTTCATTGGAAATTCTTGTATGATCAACCCCAAATCAACCTGCATGATATGATGGATACTGTTACCAAGGCTGGACTCAAGAAGTTCTTAACACAGTACTCTTACTCATTTCCGACGGAAGTTGATATTTTCTGGAGGACTGCAAAACTCTCGGAGGACAAGAAGTCTATCTCTTGCCTCCTCTCTATGTCCAAGAAAGAGCCAGCAAAATAATTTGTGTTGACTGCTGACTCCATTGCAAAGAACTTCAATCTTCCTAATGAAGATGATGCACTGGATAGTGTCACTTTGGCACAAATTAAGGAAGCATGGACAGTTATGAGGGCGTACGATGGTGTACCCTACACCCAGCACTTTAATAAGAAAGATCTGGTATCTCAGTACAGATTGTTGGCTGATTTCTATAGTAAGATTGTTGAATGCAGAGTGGGCACGTTTGATAAGGTCAACCCCATCCAATTTCAGATGATGACTACTATACTTCTCTCCATCAAAATCAACTGGAGTTAGTACATCTTTGGAAGGTTTAGGGACTGTCTGAACACCCCTAATAAACCATATAGACTTTTTTTGAGTGACCTTTTGTATAGATCAGACTGCGTTTACTCATCAGGTCTCCCGCTGAATAAGACTAAGTTTTTTGGATTAAGGATTCTGACCAACCTTTTCAATCCTCCCAAAATTGGTGGTGCTGCTAAACCACTTTCTGAGCGTCAGACTGTACGTGCCGTCTGATGAAGAGGCTAAGCATCCTGCTCAAGAGGAAGCCGTGAAGCGTCCTGCTGTTACCAAGAAGAGGGCTCCTAGAAAGCCCAAGGTACAAGTTGTTCCTGCTCCTCAAAAAGATGATGAGGATGCACAGGATAAGTTGCCTCTCCAGCGGAGGAAGCTGGAAGGAATCATTAAACAAATCGAATTCAATGAACCAGCTGCTACTCCTCCTGCTCAAGCGCTTAAACTCGTTGAAGGAGTCAACGTGAAGAAAATATTCAAGCGTTCCAGGACAAGCAAGCGTCGAGCTGCTCCTGTTCCTGAAGAGCCTGAGACTGTTGAGCCAAGCGCTCAAAGTGTTGCTGTTGAGACAAGTTCTCAGGGTAAGTTTATTTCTTCCCATAGCATTCCTATTCCTACATCTGTAGAAGATCCTGCTCTTATAGAGGATAGTTTTTTTGTTACAGCTTTTGCTCCAGCTGCTGCTGAAGCGTCAACCGATGTCCATCTAGATGTTGAGATGACAGAAGTTGTGGCGATTGCCAAAGATGTTGCCGCAGAAGATGTTGCAATTGAATCTGAGGAACCTGCTCTCAAAGAGGTTCAGTCATCTATCCCTATTCCATCTATAACAGAGGCACGCTCAGAAGGTCAAAGCGTTTCTGAAGACGTTACAAAGCCAAGGCACTTCTTCCAACTGGACCCGCTGAAGATGATTAATCATTCAATCAACTACATGCCTCCAGCACTTGAAGAAGATTTCATTCCTGCTGGATATAATGAAGACAGATATATTGCTGCTGAGAATGAGATTGCCCTGCTGATTGATATCGAGAATAAAATCAGGGATATAGTGTTTAACACTGAGATGACAGAAATTGAGAGAAAGTATTATAGAGCCATTGAACTAGGAAAAACTTCTGGTCAAATACCGTCTTCTCTCATTCTTCAACAAGACAGACAAGAAGGTAGAACTCCTAAATGTGATGTGGATCTGGCATATTACTTCGACTATGGCCACAGCAAGAGTACAGGTTTTGCTCTCAGAGACTATAATATTCGTGTGTATGAGCCTCTTCGCCCTAGCTTTCTCAATCCATCAGAGGCAGTATTGAACTGAGAAGGCTACACACACCTTCCTCATATTACGAATAGTCCTGAAAACCTAGCTCTGGTCAATCCACTTCGCTTATGGAAAAATAAAGTGGTTCATGCCGGTGAGCGTCTAGAATCTCTCACAGATTTGATCCAGACTGAAGCTGATGCATATTTTGATAGCGTCTGGAATGCTAACTATCAGACCGATAGATATCGTTTTAAATCTATCAGAGACATTCACCATGAAGTCATTAGAGCTATTGTCAACGCTGGCACCGACTACTGCATAAACGAAGTCAATTGGGTTGAAGCTTACGTGGGAAACAAGTACACTTTCTCAGAATTAGTTCAAGCTCCCCATTTGTTCGGCATAGGCATGCATGACAAGAAGCGTCATTTCACCAAGTATTGCCTAAAGAAGCGTCAACAGAGAGTTAGACCTGTTCTCAAGCTCCCACTAATTAGACATCAAGTTGAACAATGTCTACGTCAAGAGCTTCACAGACTATCCATTACTCCTCTACATTTCAACGCTCAAGCGTCTACCAGTGGCAGTACTCAAATTACTAGACTGAATTTCGCTCCCAGCCACTGCGAAGATAATTTTAACTTGATGGTGAAGATTATGACTCCATTATCTCTTTTTGACAAAATCTTCACTGCCAATCTCAGACAATGGAACGGATCCATCATCAATTCTTTTCGAGGATATCCACTGCTCCCTTCTATCCGCAAAGAGGTACTCAATCATTATGAGTTTGTCCTCTCACTGCTTGAAAAAAATCAGGGACTAGCTCAAGCGATCTATCCATTATTAGAAGAGTACTACGCTGCTTACGTACCCGAGGATCAGCGTCTCAAGTCTCTTCCCTCTGACTGCTTGATTTTTCTATCTGTCGAGCGCCGTCCAAAGTCTTTCTGCATCATGTGCTTGACATCATTGGTTCCATGCACATTAGGATCATTGATAGTCCTCTTCGCACATTTATTTCTGGTTCTTGTTGTTCTAGATCCAAACTCTTAGAACTTTTGGAAGCTTCGTCCACTTCTCTTACCGATTTAGCAAATTGGAACTTCCAATTCGATGACTTTCGTCAAGCAGAGTCAGCACTACAGGAAGCCCCTGCTAAGACAATTGAAGCGTCCATTTCTAAAGTTGCCAGTTTTCCAGCGTCTGCTGAAGAACCTGTTCAAGCGTCTCAACCAGAGGATATTCCCGACGCTCCTGAACTGGTTGTTTCTGATATTGCTGAGGATTTCTCTCTTGACGTACGAGGTACTGTCTTTGATCCAGCATATCAAGATCCCCTTGACTTTCTGAAACACTCATCCAAATTCAAGCGACCGACTCCTCAAGCTGTTCAATCAGATGAGCGTCAATCTTTTGGTCCTTTGCTCAAATCCGTTCTGGAGGATATAAGTGCTCATGCTACTCAAAATGAAGAATCCCTTCACTGGATTAAAGAAGATTTGGCAAAGATTGAGTCTCACATTATGAGCGCTCAAATTGCTCATATACGTAGCTCAGCTCAAGCGGCTGTTGGTGAGTGCAAACAAACTTTTCAAGAAATGCATGATGCTACTCACGCCTACCAACTTGCCATGAAAGAAGAGTTAGAAAAGCGCCTCGACACCCTACAGACATCTCTAAATGATGCTACCAACGCCAAGCTTCTCGCACTGCAGGAACGCTTCGACAAGCATCTGGACGACATCTCAGACTCTATGTCTCACATTGCTCATCAGGTAAGTTTACTTGCAGAACACTTTCTGAAGTCTGATGATGGCAATAAGGGGGAAGAGAAGAAGAAAGAAGAAAAGAGGAAAGCGTCTAGTTCAAGAGCTCAAGAGCCACCGCCTCTTAAGCGTCAAGTATTAACCTCTCCTTCTGCGCTAAGTCTCCCATCTTGGATAACTGCTTTTAAAGTAAGTGACTCTGGAGCTCCTAGTAGAACACTAAGGGAACCTCTAAGAGCACTATATCCAAATCTACCAATACCTACAAGAGCTATGTTAGAACAGTTTGACATCCCTCTTCAAAGAGCATCCATTCCAGAACCTTCAGATCCAAAAGTTTTAGCTGAAGAGAGGCAGATGTCTGACTTCATCCGAACTTTCAGAATTTGTCTAATGTATATTGGTATTGATCCAACTGATTGGGACAAACACTTTATTGCTTTCAGGAAGAGACAACAAGAAGAAAATAAGCTCTTAATCAACAAAGATCATGAAGCGATGATGACCTTGGAAGATAATCTGACTGAAGCTATCCGAGCTGAAATGCCCAAGCGATACAAAGTTAGATCAAGTCATTAAAGCTTTTTGATTTGCATTAGCTATATTCTTGCCTCTCATATTTTGTTTGTTTAGTTGTAAAAATGCTTGTAATCCTTGATATATATAAAATGCATTTTTCAGCTGAAACATCTCGTTGAAGCGTAACTAACTTTAACTAACCGTATCTAATCAAAGCTAACTTTTATTTTGGCTGTCTAACTCTTGAACTATAAAAGAGTAAGTATTGTCATCATCAAAAAGGGGGAAATTGTTAGGAATTTCATGTTCGATGTTTTGATGATGACAATTAGGACTTTTTGTTAGACCCCAAAATATGTAAGTTTGTTTTTCAGCTTTGAAGCGTTAGATTTGTAATAGGCTTTGCTTTATTCTTATTTTTGATTGTTAGGTTAAGTTGTCTTAGACTAAGCGTCTGATATGTTCTGAGTGAGTTTATCAGAAGTATAGTTCGAAGACTCAAGCGCCTGAAATCTGAAAAAAGATGAAGATTCCAAGCGTCTAGAATGACCAGCTACACCAAGCATCACCTTATGGATAGAAGTAATTCAAGGTTGAATAAGCGTCTATCAATGACTGATTTCACCTGAAGGAGTTTAATGCAAATATTCTCAGATGCATTAAATGCCAACGGGCATTTAATTCAAATGCATTAAATACTGATAAGAGCATTAAATGTGATAAGCACTTTCAGACGTACGGAGAAGTCACCCTATTGGACTGTCAACTATTCATAAAATGCAGCACCAACTTTTGTGCAGCAGATTTTCAGGAAAAAGGACAAAAGTTGTTCACTCGGGAAGTGAGAGACACGCGCCCTTGCATGTGTCAAACGAACACTTTTTCCAAGAATGCCTATAAATAGGACTTCAACAACTAGCCAAATACAGAGAACAATTATCAAGTCGAATTGCTGTTGCATTGAAGTCTCATTCCTTAAAATCTCAGAAAAGCCAAAATCTTTCAAGAAAATATTCTCTTTGCTTTTCTTCAAATCCTGAGATAGTCAACCAATATCTCAAACATTCTTTTCAGAGAAACCCACATTACTACTGAGATATTCCTAGTTGTTTGAACTTTATCAAAATCAAACAAACCATTTAGAAAAACTCCTATCCAAGCCTCGCGATCTGTGTGAAGTCGAAGTTGGATACTTGCCATATTTCTGGGTGAAAGAAGCACGGGGATTGAAGTGATTTGGAGCAGAAATATGTGTGATCAAGGAGCTCAAGTCATCGACATCCATCTCTCCCTAATTTGTAGAAGATTCTGTGTGATTCTTTGAGAATCATTTTAGTGGATTGCCTCCAAGTGTTCAAGGAGAAGAAGGACGTAGTTGGGATTACACCACCCAACGAACCTTACAAATATTGTTCCTCACTTTACTTTCAGCATTCATATTGTCATATCCTAATCTGATAAAGTAAAACTTAATCAAACGCTAAGCAACTAAATACATTTTCTGTGATGCTAAAGCTTTCAAAGAGAAGACTCCAAAAATTATTCTGGTGTGCTAACACTGATCAAAAAAGTGAACGCTCAAACCTATTTGGTTGTAGTATTCAAGTCTTGAAATCTGAGTTAACTTTATAAAAACTGTCTTTGTTAGACGCTTCACCAAAGCGCCTATATTTTAAGTGAACGCTTAAGTCAAGTGTTAGACACTTCAGGCGTCTACTTTTCAAGCGTCCAAAATCCTTTTTAATACGAATCTTTTGAAGTCGAAAAAGACTTCAGGGTCTATTCACCCCCCCCCCCTTCTAGACCCTTTCGTATGCCACTTGGGACCAACAATCTCCATGTTAAAGTGACTTAGGTCTATGGATTTCTACATGGACACCCACCTACAAGTGCATCTCATTCTCCAATCACTCCCTAGATCATTCTCAAATTTTGTAATCAATTTTGATATAGATGACTTGAGGGATCACTTTCAGTACTTAAGCAAGCTGATGGCTGCACAACAGCAAAAAAGAGAAAAGAGGGGTGCATTGAAAATTCCTATTATTTTGAATAACACGGAATTAGCTGAAAAAATCAAAGAACCCAAGATAACATAGGCTTAGAACTTCAAAGCCAAGGGCTCCAAGAACAAAAGGGACATATGCCTTCTATGCAAGGAGCAGGGCCACTAGAAGTGCAATTGTCATAAGCTGAAGGCTGAGAAAGCAAGTATAGAACTTTTTATTTTTGGAACTAATTGTTTTATGACTATATTATCTACTTCATGGATTATAGATTCAGGAGCTAGTGCTCACATCTGTATTTTGAACCAGGATTTGGAAACAAGTAAGAAGTTGGGAAAAAGAGAGGTTATGATCAATGTGTGAAGCGGACACAACGTCACGGCTACACACGTTGGAAGCACTTCTATTACATTAATGTCTGAACATATCTATTACTTTAGATAGTTGCCTCATTTTGCCCAATGGGCTTAAGAACATTGTTTCTATTCCTATATTGGTCAGGAAAGGATACTTGTTTACTTTTAATGACAATAATTGTGATACTTATTTTAGAAATAAAAGCGTTGGCTCAGAATCTTTAGTTAATGGATTGGATTATGTTAATGTTCAAAACCATGGCATGGTTAATGCTTAACAAGCGTAGTATGAATGATACTAACCAAAGACTTATTTTGCATCTTAAACTTGGACATGCCGGTGAATTCAAGATTCACGAGTTGGAGAAAAGAGGGCTTATCGACACACTTAGATCTGATCCATATCCAACATGTGAATCTTGTCTAAAAGGTAAAATGACTTGATCGCCCTTCGCCGGACATTTTGAAAGATCTAAGGAAGTTTTGGGTTTAGTTCATACAAGCGTTTGTGGGCCCTTCAAGGATGAAACCTACGGAGATTTTTTGAACTTCATTACATTCACTGACAACCATAGTAGATATAGCTTCATGTATTTAATGAAACATAAGTCTGAAGCTCTTGAATGGTTCAAAGAGTTAAAAAATATGACTGAAAAACAAACTGGGCACATTATTAAGGCACTGCAGTCTGATCATGGTGCCGAATACATGAGTGTTGAGTTTGATGAGTTCTTAAAGGAACAAGGCATAGTGTTACAACTTACTCCTCCAGCAACCCCACAATTAAATGGAGTATCGGAATGCAGAAATCGTACCCCATTGGATATGACGAGATCTATGATTAGCTACACTAATTTACTATTTTTGTTATGGGGCCATGCTTTGTTTACAGTGGTATATATATTGAATAAGTGTCCCTTGAAATCTGTTCCAGAAATGCCATATGAGTTATGGTGTGGAAGGAAACCTAATCTTAAGTACATAAGAATATGGGGTTGCCCCGCATATGGTAAGAAGACTAAGGTAGAGAAACTAGAGGAAAGATCCCTTAAGGATCGATTCATAGGTTTTCCCACTGGCTCCATGGGATACCTGTTTTACCTACCAAATGATCATAGGATAATCGTGGCTTTGCAAGCATTCTTTCTCGAAGACAAGTTCATTAGCGAAAGAGGTGCATGTAGGAAACTCGTTCCTAGAAGAACCAAATGAATCCCCTTCAGAGACACCAATTCAAATACAAAGAACTGAACCTAATACTCAAAAGACATAACCATCATTGCGGAACTCTAGTAGAGTATCTCAACTACCTAAGAGATATGGTTACCTTCATGAACAACAATATTTGTTTGCTATAGCAAGTGGAAGCCATGGAGATGATCCCTCTGGCTATGAGCAAGCAGTGACTGATATTGATCCCGCAAAATGGCTAGAAGCCGTGAAAGCAGAGATGGATTTGATGTATTCGAACTGAGTCTGGACTCTTACTGATCTCCCTGAGAGTGTATAGCCGATAGGGTACAAATGGATCTATAAGAGAAAGATTGGTCCGGATGGCAAGGTAGACACCTATAGGGCCAGACTTGTCGCGAAAGGTTATAGTCAAAAAGAGGGCATTGACTATAAGAAAACTATAGACAGAAAAATAAACCATCCACAAAGCAGTAAATTAGGATAAACCACCTCGAACCCTAACCTAATCAACCCGCTGAGGCAAAGTGGGCTGGACTTCTAGGAAATAAAAATAACCTAACTATTAAAATGGATCGTCACTGCATACAAGTCTTCAATTGGCCTTCGTCTTCTTTCTTCATCTTCAATTACATAGACTATAATCTAATTATAGTCTAAAGACATCTTAAATTACATAGACTATAATCTAATCTAAAGACAAAAAAATAAAAGCCAAACTAACTACTTTTACAACCCATCGAAATTACATACAATATAAACCAAAGACTAGACTAGGCTCGTGGTTCATCCTATCACATAAAATCATGCCAACCACATAATATGCGATATCCAAAATTTACCTACCTCTTGTTCAAAATAAATTGCCATTTATTTGGGATAATATGGATTTTTCACAAAAAATTATTTTCCAAGGAAAAATAATAATTTCCAAAATTATAAATTTCCAAAATAATTTTAATTTCCAAAAATCTTATTTTCAGAAATATTAAAATCTTAATTACGGCTCGGGCTTGAGTGGCCTGACCCGCGGGCTCAGCCTGCGAACACCGCGTGCTAGACATGCGCAGGCCCGAAACTATTGTTCCTTGCACACGCTGTTTCAGCCTGTTTCGTCCAGCGATTCAGGCAGAACAGTGGGCCTTTTTTGGATTTTTACGAACCCACCTCGGGCCAGGTTGTTACTCCACTTTCAAACCTTTCAATTCGTCCATTTTGCTACTTCCTACCATCGGTGTTTTTCAAATCCTAAGAACTCACCATCAACCTAAGTCACCCAATATTATAGTTTTTCGCGAAATCATATTTGTCATAAAAATTCCAAATTTTTATGCCATTAAATCCCAAACAAAATTCAATTTATAATAACTCAAGGCATCTTCATTTAAACATGCTTCCAATTTATTCTAACAAAAAATAAATAAAGCATAATAAATTACGTAAATTACTTCTATTAAACTAACCAAGCTCTGATACTACTGTTGGGTTGAGTAATCTTCGGGGTAGGTTAGCACAGCGGAATTTAAAAAATTAATAAACTACCCCGAAACAGGATTACATGGGCGATTTAATCGAGCTAATAAAAATGCGAAAATCTAAACTACGAAATGTCTTTTGCCCTTTTTCCCTCTTACAAGTTTCTGATCTTATCAATCCGAATAAAATACTCTCTTAACTCTAATCACAAAGAAATCTCGGCCTCCCTTAGAATCCGAGCTCCGTTTTTATTCCTTGTATCTTCAAGCGATCACTACAAGGAAATACACTTCTTATGACAAAACAATTGTAAGGAAACCATAAATTGTCACGAAGGCTAGGTTTATTGTAATGCATTATGGTAGTTCTCACAAGAAAGTTCACTTTATTGTGACAAACATGATTATTGGTTACTGAAAGGCAAAATTCGTTACCAAAACTTTATTCTTTAGTGAGGAGCGAAAAACATCGTTACCCAAAATAAAACTCGTCACAAATAAAATTAGTTGTAATGACATTTTATAATGTTGAAACAAACTAAACATTGTCACTCTTAAAATTGTTTCGTAATGTTTGTAGTCGTTACAATAGATGAGATTTTTGCCTATTTCGTTTGGGCGCGCAAGTACGTGCTATTTACACAAGTTTTTAATCAATTTTTTTTGGTAGTTATTATTGGCACTCCAAAAATTACTATTGGATCTCCACTTTTCATTATTTTTAGAAAGAAATTTGTATTGAATAGTGGAGTGACAATAACACTTTTGAAAGTGTCAATATCATTTACCTTTTTTTTTTCATTTTTCAAACAAATGTTCATTTCATTGTCATCTCTCTCTCTCATTGAACTGGATTTTGACTTTACCATTTCATTCACCATTTTCGGCCAGAATTTTACTTGGGGTCTTTCACCATTCGTATCAAGAGAAAAAAAGTTTACTTCAACCTATAAAAGTCTTTAGTTTTTGATATTTTTCTTATTTTCGTGATTAAGGATGTCTTTTCATTTTTTTACTTTATATTTTTCAGTTTTAACAGAGGGTCTGGAGAAAATCATGGATAAAGGAAGGGAGATACTTTGGCTAAACCTCATGAAGCGCCCAAGGAAATTTGATTTGCGCAGATTGAAGATTCGATTTTTTTTTTTGGCTCCAAGAGGTATACATGTTTTTTATTTTCTTTCATTTTTGAAATTATCTTTTGTGGTACTATTTCTAGCTACCAAGGGAGAAAATTTCTTGGATCGAGGGTTTGTTTTTCTTTTGGACTATTTCTTGGATGCATGCAAACCTTAAGAAGATTTTTGGGGTTTATAATTTTCATCTCAAATTTCATCCCCTGTTCCTGGGAGAAATACAAGAGCAAATGCTTTAACTCTATTATTTAAAGAATACACTCTCACTCACACCCACATCAAAGTATAAAAATTTCTTTGAACAATTGTGTGTCTTTCCTACTTCTGCGTTTCGGTTTCCTTGTTATCCATTTTGTCCAATCCATTTAGCCTTTTAGTTTTTTGCTCGAAATCAGAGTGGGTACTTCATTTTGTGTTTTCTTGATCTGTTCGTTAATTTGGTGTTAATTCTATTATATCTTCTTGACATAAAAATTATATAAAATCAGTAATTGATTGAGACTAGGATTCTTTTGCTCAAGATGGGACTTCAATGAAACAAAATTGTAAAGCTTTCACTTAAGCTACCATTTTTTAGCAATTTGGTTGATAAAAACTTTTAATTGACAATGGTATGAAAATAAGAAAGAAATCAAACGATTCATTCCTACATTCCACTCCATTGTTAATTCTTCCTCTTATCTATATTCCTCTTAATTAACAATGATCATCTTTGTATGTTGTGAATTCTTTCAAAGAAAAATTAGGCTTCTAGCATGTTTCCAAGTTCAGGATTCTCTATTAGGAAATCACAAAGGAAAACTTCATCCTAATTCTCTCTTTGCCACTCTTCTATTTCAAATTAGTCACACATAAGAGTTGGACTTTCATTTGATGAGTGGGGTCTCCTATTAGAAGGATACTTTGTTTAGACTAGCCCTCAATCAGACCACTCCTTCATCAACTCCTACAGAACTACCAACTCTATATCCTCTAGGCTAAATTGTAATTGACCCCAAGGAGACTTCTTATTCCTTTTTTTCTTACGACCCTTACCACCACCACGACAATCAGTCCGCAACATGCTTATTTGTTATACTTTTGATCAGTCTCAAAATGATATATAAATTAGTTGTACATTTTGAAATGTGATAGTTAATCTGATTATATTTATTGTGTTTAATAATATGTTTTTTTTTTACTTTTTGAAACATGATAGCTCATCTAATATGACATTTACTGTGTTTGATGATGATTTCTATATACTTTGAAAAATGATAGCTCATCTAATTTGACTTTATACTTTTCGTATTAAATATCAACAAGAAATGATTGAAAGTCGACAACCAGCACTTCGAAGTTATGATGAATGATCTCAAAAACAAGATGAAGAAATAGTAGAATTGGAATTCAAAACAAATTGAAGGAGATGATTCTAACTACTATGCTAAAAAGCCATGTCATAAACTTTGTAAGTTGAATCTTTTCGATTCTATTTTTTAATTTCCCATCATGTTTTGCACTTTTCTGTTTGGTTTGCTTTATATCTTCACTTAAGTATTCTTAAGTATGATTTTACTTTGCGTTTTGAGTTGTATACTTTTTGAGATACATATAAATATATTCTACAAATTTGAGATGGCGAAGTTGAACAATTCCTATCACTTTAACTCCTAAAATAAGTATTGATCTTTCAAAGCTAATGAAGGTAATTGTGGGTATAATGAATACTAATGAAAGCTAATGCGTTTGGAAAATGAGGGATATCATGCATGTGTTTTAGTGATCTCTCTTGATTACTTTTAAAAACATGCAAATGTTTATATAACTTGTTAGCCCGGCGTCTTGCTTTAATTATTAACATATGGACACTTAATTGATCATATTGTATTCAGGGAAAAGTATTTTTCTCATAAATTAAAAAAATTTCATGCCTCTATGTTTGAGCAGGAGATTACAAAGTGTTGTAATCATGAGAGGTTTGTGCTGACCGTTATTTTGTAAATGGTATGTGCTTGGATGTCTTTTTTCTTTGATTTCGGGCCCTTGTCAATGGGGTTAAACATTGACTTTGTGGATTTAATTAAACAAAGTAGATTCATGTGTGATTAAAATTGCTATTTTACTATGGGAAATAAACTAGTGGATTGAATCGTATTACGTTGATCTAGATTGTTAGACAAAATCATTTTATGTTCTATTCGTGATATGTGTTTACCTATTGAGATTCATGTCTCACTTTTTTGTTGTTTTGGTTTATTTCCCCAAGGTAGCTGAGCAAGTTGGAGGTTTGGCGGGTTAGGATATTCTAAAGTCAATTTAGAGGTTTCAATAGGAGAATAAATTGGAGCTAATAAGAGACCCTTAAAGTTTTTGATTTAAGAATATTATTTTGGTTACTTTCAGGGTTTTCTAGATACAATAAGCTGAATACTTTTCTGAGTGGAGTTGATAGGTTTGTTTATTTCGTTAAGATTTGAGATTACTTCGTTAAATTGAAATGATTATGTCCCCTTTTAGGTATTTTGGTCTATATTGGTTAATTCATCTTCATGCTAATGTTCTTAAAATGTAAAAACTTTTGGTAGATATATATACATTAACCAGCTCCAAAGGTCCTTGAAATTGAGGGCTTGACAAAAACAAAAGCAAAACCAGCCCAAAAAATTTAGTTAAACCCTTTAAAAGTCTTTTTTTTATTATTATTTATTAAAATTTTCTACTTTTCTTGATTAAGGATGCCTTTTCATTTTCTGTCTATTTTCTGATTTTAACTGAGAGTTTGGAGAAAAGTATGGATGAACAAAAGGAAATCCTTGGCTACACTTGAAGGAATGCCCATATTGGATTTGCTTAGCTTGAAGCTTCGATTTTCTGCCTCCAAGAGGTATACATGTAATTTATTTATCTCATTTTTGAAATTTTCTTTTGTAGTACCCTTTCTAGCTACCAAGAAAGTAAAAGAAAAGAAGTGAGAAAATTTCTTGGACCTATAGATTGTTTGTCATTTGGAAACCAAGATGCAAGCAAAAACTAAGAAGAATTTCGGGTTTCATAATTCCATCTCAAATTTCATCCCCCGTTGATGTGATAAATACAAAGCAAATACTATATGCTCTATTAGTTTAAGAATACTCACATACCCACATTAAAGTATGACAATTGTTTAAACAAATTAGTTTTTATCCACTCTTGCCGTCTAATTGGTTTCATTGTCATCCATTTCTTCCAATACATCTAGCCTTTTGGTTTTCTGCTTGTAATTAAAGTGGGCTCTTCATTTTATGTTTTTTTGATCTCTTCATTTTTTTGGTGCTAATGTCGTTATATCTTTTTGGCAAGAGAAGGATGTAGAATTGTGCGTGTACAAATGGAAAAGCTTAGCTTGATATAAAGTTTAGCAAATCTGAGAACATGGTTATCTAATCTCTTTCTTTTTGAATGATGATAAGTTGAGTTTCTTAATTAGATAAAAAGCATTCAAACTTTGTTGATTATGCATAAAGTATAATGGAAAGAGCTCTAATGAGCTTTTAATAATTAATCTTGAGCCAAATCTCAAGTATCTTGATTTATTTGTCGATACTAAATATTCATCTCTGATAATTAGGGAAGAGCTCGATTCCACCACTCCGTATCCTACTTAAGAGCTCAGAATCTGTTTCTACTAGATCGGTTTCTCCAAACCCCTACGCGAGTAGACATCGGGTAAGTAGTGATGCTAAATATTACTAAACTGTGATAGAAAACACATTTATATTTGATGATTATGAAAGAGACGAGACAGTTATTGCTGTTCTTGTTACCATTGACTCATATGAGGCACCACTATATGTACCTCATATGAGGGAATGTTTAAATTACACAGTTGCTTTTGTCTCGGAACTACAGATTTATGTTCTTCATAAGATATTAATTAGCTTTTGTACTTATATCTGATAATGAGAATGTTTGAGATGGTACCCTGATATGGGGTTCATGAAAGTTATTTTGTATTTAGGTAAAAGTAAGACATTACTCTTTTCTTATGAATTAAAAATTTGATTATTACCTTTATGTTTGAGCAGGAGATGACAAAATGAAGTATTATTTAAGAAAGATGTGCACTGAAAGTTATTCTGTAAATAGGTACGTGCGTTGTTGTCTTTTTTTCTTGGACGTATTTGTGTAAATTCCTTTGTTCATGTATTTATTGTCTTTGTCAAGTATATAGTGTAACTTGCATTGTTCTTAGGTCATGCTTGTTTTTGAATAATCACATATAACATTAATATGGAAGATAAGCTTAGATTAATAGACATATGAGCCATAAATAATGCATTCTTACAATTACCATTATTTTCAAGTCGATAAATCTCCATGTTTGTATCTTTTATATTTTTGTCTAGCTAAACTCGATTAAGATAAACCAAAAATTGTATAAGGAATTGAACTTTCTTTGTTGTTATGAATGTTTGTTATTGTACGAACGGGGGTTGATCCGAGTGGTAAGCAGCTCGGTTCCGCTTAAGCAAGGTTTCGAGTTCGATTCCTTGTATATGCAATTACCCCCGTTGGGAGACTCACCCACCAGGCCAGGTGTGCGACCCGGGTCGATCAACAGATTAGTCCAGCAATGCCCGGGATACTGTGGTAGGCAACCAAAAAAAAAATGTTTGTTATTGTCAGATATGATGGTTACAATTTCCTTTAGTTTGTTTCTGTTATCTTGCTCTTTTAGTTAGTATATATTGTGAGAAAAATGTTGGTTTTATTTTGTTTATTATTTTTTACAAGCTTATCGATCTAAATTTAATTAAACTTTTAACTTTGGTCATATTTGCAGGTTTAGGAGTAAATGCTCAAATCAAAGGAGATGGAGATGGAACCTGAAATTAAAAGATTCTCATGCATTTTGTTTACTTGACCAACTTTGTGTAGTACATTATTTAAAAATGTTGCTTGTTTTTTGTTTACTTGACCAACTTTGTGTAGTACATTATTTAAAAATGTTGCTTGTTTTTTGTCTGACTGAAAGCTACTATATATTGAACTTGAGATTCTTTTGTAACAACTTGGAATGATCTATCTAGTGTGGGTTTTGCTTATCAAGTTAACTTATTATGATATTTCTTCATTTTCTTTTTGCATATTGAGTATTTTTATGTGTTTGTTTAGACTATTGGAAGCAGGTTTATAAATGTTTTCCCAAAAAACATTAGGTGACAAAACATTTTGGTCATAATTTACTATTTGTGATGAAATTATTCAACAATATATATTAAATTTATTATTTATATGATTAATGGTAAGGACAACATTATGTCATCTTTACTATTTGTAATGAAATTCTCATTTCAAATCTAAAAATAAATTATTATGAAAATAATTATTTGTAATGACCTCTTTTTTTTCATAACGACATGAGTCAGTTTTTGTGAGGACATAGTCCTTGCTAGAACTCAACATTTTGTAAGGACATTGACCTTTGTCATGAAAACATTTGTGACGACCACAAAAAGTCGTTTCTAGAACTTTTAGCATCGAGCTTTAGAGGACGAACATTGTAACGACCGTTTTTCGTTACCAAAAGTTATTGCGACAAAAAATTCATTTATTGTGACGAATAACTGTCTTTACGAAAAGTGAATTTTCTTGTAGTGGATCCAATCGTCTCGCCTCTAACATGTATCCACACCTCTGTATTATTTCCAATAAATATATATATGGTACTAGCCTATATATTTATTTTAGATCCAATCTAAGCCTATATATGAAGATAGGAATATATGGTGAAAGGTTAATCTCAACACATGAGCAAAACCTTGTCAAAAAAATATGGGTGAGGGGCGAGTTTCTAGGAGAAAATAAGAAGACAAAATTTCTTTTTTTCTTCTTGAGGTGGATAAAAATTTCACTAGAAAATAAAGTGTGTGTGTGTGTATTTTTCTTAACACACATATTTATAGAGAGATTCCTAGGTTTAGTTTACTTAGAAGTCAAGATGAAATTAAATATCCAAGATTTGACTTTCATCTACTCCTAAGCAAACTCAATTAAGGATTTTGTTAAAAACAAGAAACTTAGCTTGCAAGCTAACTTGTTCCTTTTTCTCTCTCCTAAATATTTTCTAGATTCCAACTTGATTAAGACTTGGAGAGGAATTAAATTTCCTCTCCTCTTTCGTTATCACCACACGCCCCCTCTTACCTTTGGAGTCCAAAAATTTTATCCAACTTGATTTGATTTTTAACTCATTGTTTAATTAAATAGTCCAACCATTTAATTAAATATTCCATAATAATTAAAGTCCAACCTTAATTATTATTACCCAATTATTTCTTTAATTTTATTTTTTTTGACTTACTCTACTAATTAAATAAAAAACTTGGACCCTACTTGGTCCATCAATTAATTAATCTCACAAGATTAATTAAATAGTATAATTAATTGATCTTCCACCAATTAATTAATATTTTAGGTAACTCCTAAACTTTCCTAATTTCACCTCAACGTCCAAAGCTGATTAATCATATCTTTTAAACAGGAACCTTAGGAGTAAGTATGTGACCCCTTAGGCTCGTTTATGTTCTAGTAGTAAGTACACTTTCCAAAAGTATCATTGTAGCTTTCTATATTTAGAAAGTACTAGATTAAATCTTCCTCGATTTAATCCGACCTTGAATTATCATCAATAATCACATGGTACCTACAAATTGAGATTATTGTCTAGCAACGGGCCTCGAAGACCTAGACATAAACGATGTTAAGATACTCAACCTATCATAACCACGATCCTCACATAAGTAAGATCCCTCCATCAAATTTTTTGGACTGGTGTCTCGATTAATGGCTTAGTCGAAACTCTTACGACCCAATCACTATGTCTCCTTCATTGCATGATATCAATTCATGCAATCTAAAAGAGGAAACACTCCGCCTCTTTGGATTGCCATACTTTGGCCAAAGATTCCCTGAATCGATTCAATGGAAAAACATAGGAAATGTCTGATTTGCAAATCAGTGATAGATCCCATCTTGGTCTCTCATGTACCTTGACACATAATCATACTATATCCAAAATATCCCATATGACGATTTGCGAAGGAATCATGAAATAAGTCAAAATATAATCGACTATGCTCAAAGTAACCAATGGAACCTCAGGTCCATAAGGATTACTCTTATGGCTACGTGATTATAGGAAATTCCATATTCGATCAGGATAACCATTTTAGGAATTTCCTGGCGGGGTCGAGTTCACTCATTATCCCAATTGAGAACCCTTGTGTACATCTATGCCTATGGAACGAGGCACGTTCTCTAAGAACTATGTACACAAGTAAGTCTTTCGGGTCTTTGTCAATGTCCCTCATCTTGACAGACCCATCAACGACTTGGAACCTTTTAAGAATCACGACCTTAAAGACATATTCTATCATCGTCATTCTCTATGTCCGATGATGTCCCATAGTCATGTGTAATGAAAGGGACTTCGTTCTAAGCACATAATAACAATTTAAGAATAAAGAATGTCATAATAAAAATTGACTTTATTCATAAGAAAAGATTATCTCGTAGAGTTTATTACACAGAAAGTGGCACTCAAAATTGACGTGCATGGCATCTACTCTAACAATTATACCAAAAGTGATATCTCCCTATCTTGCTACACTTGGTCAAGCATTTTCAGCTTTCGTGATCTAGTAGTGGTTGCTTCGTGATGGAGGCCGGGTAGGTTCTGTTTTTCATTTATTATCTGCCATGATATATAGACCGATCCCTCTACCTAGTTTGATCAAGTTTATTACTCCTTCAAAGAGGGATTTCTAAGACAACAGAGGTTAGTGATCTTTTTTATGAATGTACTTGTCCGTGAAACTTTAAAATCTTTAATCAAATTGTTTGGCCAATTGAAGTCGAGCTCATAACTTAAATAACTTTGAGAAGTGAAAAATTCGTTTAGCATTATTTGAAGAATGGATTATTCACAGTAAGAGTACTTAGAATTTGGCTGCGGCGTTGGCTAAACTCAATATTGCACAATGCGGATTGGTCGGTCTAGTTCCATGCTGACAGGCGAACTTGACATGCAAATTCCCAGAAATTATGTTAGATCGTGTATGTTATATAGTGGGTTTGAGTCGGTTATTGTACCCCAGGGATATCCCTATTCAAGTACTAAAATTACTATATTACCTTATTGTGAATTAAATCGATCAAGTTATGATAAGAGTTGTTTATTCTAAAACCAAATCACTAACTAAGAAAATAACTAATAAAGCAACAAATAAATACTTCAGCAATTCTGACAATGAAATGGCTAAGGTTATGATTCAACTCGATTAATCCATATTATTCACGATATTGGCTTCCTAGTTTATTAGATTGTCCATGCTTTGGCGAATTTTTCTAACGTATCCCTATGTAACAATGAAATCAATAAAGACATATTATGATTTATGGAATTCCACACTTACGAAGATCCTACTTTCCAAATCAAATCATCTTATTACAAAAAATCACACCACAAAATTGATTCCTTCTCTAGTCAATTCTATGTCATGGTGTTTGGTATATCATATCTACCTTGATCTATATCTCCTCTCGAACTCAAGACTAATGATGGTCAATTTATCATTCATGGATATCATATCAAACACACAAAAAGAATTAAATTGATTTGAAAATTAATAATCACAATTCGTAAATCATAATTTCGTCTCCGCATAACTATATTCAAAATAAACTTTGTTCATAACTGCAATTGGAAAATCAACAAGTATCTTTAAAACATGGTTAGCTTGATCTAGAAAAATGAATTAAATCTCCTTATTTCAAAAGATGATTGCTTGCTTGCACTTTGAATGTTCTGTCTTCATGAAAGAATATATGGAGTCTTAAAGTGTTTCTCTGGGTTTCTTTCTTGCTTCTTAGGAGTTTGAAGGCTTAAAAGTTGATTTCTATGTTGTGTGTTGCAAAAAGGACCAAAAAATCAGCTTTTAGAATCATGACCATGACGAAATTATTTTGAACTCTGCGCTCATGTGTCTACTGCATCGGTCGTTGCGACCAACTAAAAAGTAACTCCACAATCAGGGGCGGATCTATAGGTAGGTAACGGGGGCAGTGCCCCCGCTGCAAAAAAAATTTTAGCCTTAATATATACATATTTTCAAATTTTAATTATTTAATTACATTAATGCCCCCCTCAATTTTGAAAATTTATTTTTTTTACTTTATAAATTTTTTTATATTTGAATTTCGCCCCTTCAAAGTCAAAAAATATTACGTTTTATCCCTTTACTTTGAGTTCGCCCCGCGCCCCCCCCCCCCCCCCCCCCCCAAAAAAAACCCAAAATTATGGCTATAACAAAAGAGGTATAAATTATGTCAAAAGTTATAATTGAACCGAATTAATTATTATATTTCCTCCCATAAATATAGCGTACCGTACCGCAGGGGTTGGTAGTGCCCCCACTGACCTCAGATTCTGGATCTGCCACTGTCCACAGTGGTGTGACATGTCACTCAACTGAATAGATTTTCTTACATTATTTAGACTTCTTGCTCATTAACAGACATATAAAACAACAAGAGCAAAGTATAGTGTAGGATAAAATCAAAGAACATAGAATCAAACCTACTAAGTCCAGGGCATATAATCTCGTAAAATATGAACTTGTCAACTAAACCCAACTAGGCTTTGGTTATCCTCAATCCGTAGTTGACTAACAAATGTTCAAAAGTTCTGATTTTACAATTCAAAAGCACATCTCTTACATAGATCTTAATATTCCCCAAACCAAAAATCTGACCATCTTAAAGTAAAGCTTTAACTAATATTGTCATATTTATACTGCTACACTTGCATAAAAAAAGGTTTAAAATCAAGTATTTTTGAAAACCAATCAACTGAACAATCTATTTTTATAGGAGCTATAAAACATTTAAAAATATGACTATAAATTATTTTTGCGTTGCGGCTTAAGGGTTCAGCACTAATAAGCTTGAGTCTGCCTCGTTTAAGTGATTGGAGTTGAAATTTAAGTTACACGCTAAAGAAGTCTTCATCAATGTTGATCTGCAAGTCTCAACCTTGATAAATTGACTATAAATTTGGAAACCTGAATGGTTTTAAGTATCTATTCAATCACCCCTCCTCGAGACCAGATTTGTATGTCCCTTGGGACCAACACAAGAAGTCAAGGGACTACATCAACCTAGTGAATTGCAACTGACATATTAGTGGAGGTCACTAAATATGTAGCGGCCTAATCAAAGTAGGGAACTACTCGACCAAGTGAGAATAGGTAAGCCCAAGACCAAGTCTAAAGTTGAGCCAAGACAAACACTACTTGCCACAAAGTGAGGACGTGGAGATTCGTCATTGGAAAGTACAACCAGCTCAAGTCGAACATTAGTGATGTAAAAAAAGATCTAATGAAACATGGGTACTTTTAAATGACAAGGATGCACCGGTACAAAGAATGACAATGAGGATTTGCAGCACACAAATGTTAATACTACAAGAGTATGGAATCACAGCTGAATAGAAATCCAAAGATTTCAAATTCAGAGCTGAAAATGGTCACTAGATGAAGATGTCTATAAATAGATGACTCAAGATTATTAACGACACTACTGAAGAGATTATACGGGAAAAATGAAAGAGCATCCAGGAAATTGTCTAACTCTAGTCATTTATGTGCACTCATTATTCTTGTACTTTGAGCTTTAAAAGTGTTTTTTAGAGAGACTTTGTAAGATCAAACACCTTTGAGTGCTTTTTGGTTGTAAGTATTTTTCCGAGGTTGAATGCAAGTTTATTTCGTTAAAAAAAAAAAAAAAGGTTAAAGTGTTTAATAACACAAAATAATGTCTTTGAAGAATTTGTATGTCGTTTCCACTTAATATATACATTGATCACGACAACTATCATCACTTGATCAAATCGGTGAATATATCTGGGTTCTGGATAGTTGTAGCGGTAGGGACGGAGCAAGGAATTTTAATGAAGGGGAACGAGATTATTGTAATATAGGTATACACTTTTTTTTTGGCAGATAGTCGAAGGATTCAAAGGGGGGGGGGTGCTGGGAGCTTGCCCCCGCGGTACAGTACGCTATATTTATGGTGAGAAATATAATAGAAACTAAGTTCAATTACAACTTTTGACATACTTTATACTCTTACATCTCTTTCGTTATAGTCAGGATTTTGGGGTTGGGGGGGACTCAAAATAAAGGGGAAAAACATGATATTTTTCGATTTTGAGGGGGGACGAGCGCACCCTCCAACCCCCCCCCCCCCCCCCCCCCCCGGCTGTGTCTCTGTATACCAGAGTTATGCATGGAGCTCCACAGAGGCGAATTGTGATCATAGAGGCGACAAAAGTACAAGATTTACTGGAGACATCATTTTGAGGTAAGCTTTTCTTAGCCCGACCAGGCTCGATGGATTAATCTTTCATGTTTAACCTTCTTGTAACCATTAAAGAGAAAGAGAAAGAAGGGTTGGAGAAAGGCATGTTAAGCCCCTCGTTTGTTGCTTTTTATAGTTCGAAATTAAGGGGGGAAAGTGGGGTAGGTGTATGCTCCATTTTTAGGTAGCTTATACGCTCATAGAGAAATGAATATGGGTTAATGGATAGAAATACCAACGAGGTTGGTCCGAGTGGTAAGCAGTTCGGTTCCGCTTAAGTAGGGTCTCGGGTTCGATTCCTTGTGTACGCAGTTACCCCCGTTGAAAGACTCATCCACCAGGCCAGGTGTGCGACCCGAGTCGACCAAAAGATTAGTCCGATAATGCCCGTGATACTGTGGTAGGCAACAAAAAAAAATGGATAGAAATAACTTGTGCCAAATTAGAATAAGCCAATTTTTGTAATGGATAACATAGGGTATGGAAAATTTTGATAATGTAAAGCTTGTAAAATAAGACATTCGTCATACAAAAATGGTGGCCTACCAAAATGAGAATTAAAATCTCTTAAATCATCAAGTAGCATAATAATATAACTTATTATTATTATTATTATCATTGAAGAAAAGATGAATTAAATTAATCAGATACTAAATCAGCATCAACTAGTTCACGTACAAAACCCGGGGTAATAATTCCCTCAACAAAACCAAATTGAACAGCTGAGCGCGCCAAACTATGCGCAACAGAATTCGCAGAACGTCTAACAAGACTAAACGAAACAGTCAAAGAACCTAAATAATTAAAAACATCATCAAAAAAAGAGCTAAATAAAGAAAACGATTGCTTCCGAGATCGAAGAGTAGAGATCACTATAGAACTATCTCCTTCAATGGAAATATTCCTCCATCCTCTCCTCATAGCCATGTCCACCGCTTCCCGTGCAGCCAATATTTCAGTAGCTAACGGATGAGATACACCTGCATAAAACCGAGAGCACCAACCCAACACCACTCCATGTGAATCCCGAACAACCACACCAAGACCCACCCCATCCCGATTATTGAAAACAGACCCATCAAAATTTAGTTTAACAATGTCACCAACAGGAGGACTCCAAACAGAAACCATATCCACATTCCTTACATTGACCGAGTTAATGAGCTTAATACTAGAAAAAGCTCTCAAATAATTACTCACAAAATCCGAACTCGCTTCTTTATTCCATACCATTCGATTCCTAGCCCACCATATTGCCCAACATGTAATAAGAAATAATGCGAACAAATTTTTTTCAGTATTACTTGCTACATGTCGAAGCCAATCTTCGGTCCAGCCATTCCAATGCGAAACCGTATTCCATGCAATGGGTGTTAGCGACCATACATGTCTAGCAAAATGACATTCCCAAAAAATACTATGGATGCTCGCATAATGTCATGTAAGAATTGAAAATAAACGAATTATTGGTTATCTTTTTAATTGCTTAACCATTAATAATAATGGTTTGAATTTGGTGCTACTACTTTTAGGCTTAATTCAAATGATTCTTTATGGGAAAACAAATGTTTGTCCCTTATTATTAAAAATAGGTATTTATTGTCTACTTTGATTATTTTAACTTCATCTTAATTGATGAATACATAATTAATAAATTTTTCAATAAAATTGCAACCGTATTAAAGGAAATAAACTGTTATACATAAATAATAGACAATAGTAATAAATTAAACTAAAATCATGACATGCATTTATAAGGTAATGTTATTTGTTGTCGTCGTCTTTTATGAAATTGGTACTTTTGAAAATAATAAACTTTTTGTTAATTCATAATAAAAGATGTAGGGGACATTCTTTTCGGACAAAAAGAGTACATGTTATAAATTTTAAAAATAAATATCTATAACACCATTGAGTTGGTGCAATGATCTGCATGGCATAGGATACACATATTATCAACTATCATGATATTATTTATTGCAAATAATAATCTTAAATTTCTAGAATAAATCTACCATAACAACATTCCTAAACCAATCCACCATCGAATCGGTGTTTTCTCTTCTCATTTTTTGCCTTTTTTCCTTCTTGAGAGAAAAAGGCAAAAAGTTTTCCCTGATATTCTTCTCCAAATGTAATTCAACACATAACCATTAAACTTCTCATAAAATTTGAAAGCGATTAATATCATCTAGTACACATAGATATTCGCACAAAAATTTGGAACCTAAAAATTATCATAATTATTTGAAGAGATCCCAGAAAGTATTTTGGAGGCATGATGGGAAGGCAACAACATAATCAACAGGATCAGCAATCCAAGATGTTGTATGAGATTTCAACTTTAGTTTGGAATATTGTACAATCCCCTTTGTGGTCGATAAATTTTGTTGATCAAACTCCAGCAATCCACCACCGGAAAAGGGCGGCGGGGTTATCGTTTCAGCAGATAACGCCAGCAAGATTTGCGTCTTTGCTTCTTGGGGTTTCCTTAGCTTTGATGTTGTGTGGATCGGTTACTCTTTTTATTGGGTTTGTTTTGATGCCTTGGGTCTTCGGATTGGTGATCTTTTTGTACTTTGTGGGAATAATGAGAGCCATTTTACGTCATAATATATAATTCTACTCCTCCTCCTTTGCCTAGGAAATATGCAGCTTGTGAGTATTCTTTCAATCCTCAAGATTGAATTATTTTGGTGGGATTGAATTGTCTTATTCCTATTTATTGTCGTGAACACATTCCTTTTAGGATATTTTTTATATCTTAATTCCTTATTAATTCGAAACTAAATGTGTTTGCAATTAAATCATGTCTTTCAAAGGGTTGATCGAGTTTTTCAATGCTTCTTTGTCCTTCTCAAGATTTTCAGTTACTTTTTGTGGGATTCCAACTTGTGTTAGCTTGTGTCATGCTTCACTGGGGACATAATTTTTCGGGTTTTATTTTTCCTTTTGTCATTCTTTTGGTATGTAGATGTCAAGTTTCAGAATATTCTTCTATCATATTTGATTATTTTATCTTGCTTTTAATTCTATCGTGGGTGTATATTATATTTATTGGTTAACAAGTCATAAGTTATATTCACTTCTCCAAAGAGTAAATTATGTTATTTCAATAACATTAGTATCTATAATTCAAGTATCTTTGCAGTTGTTATTAAATAACTTGATATACTCAGCGAAAATTTTTTTATTAAAAAGTACTTTCATTTTTTTTAAAATTGATTATCTTTTCAACCTATATTGTTTTTGTGTATGCGCGTTGGTGTGTTCGGTTGTTAGACATATTTATTTTTTCCACAAGTATGATCTTTTAATACCAAATAAACAAGCGCCCAATTGGATGAACTTCTATTTCCAATTTCTTATTTTTCATAAATAAAGTAAGAGAAATTATTTTTAAGGAAATAGAGATGCGAAAGAGGAAGTGTGTTTGGATGAATTTTTTTTATAGAAAAAAGTGTGATGTGATGTGTTTTTTTTTTTTTAAGAAAAAATCTTTTTTGTGGGCAATAGTTACGGATGAGTTTTGTTTTTGTAAGAATATTTAACATATTTAAGCTAAACTTATCGATTAAGGCATCAAAAAATATGCAAAGTGGATCGTATTTCGTAGCCTACATCATTTCAAATAAAGATATGTGATTATTTTAATGATTACATCAAGATATTGGCGGATAAAGTATTTTTAATTATTGGATGAACTGTTTAATTATGAATAGTAAAAATTCTGACTTTCTGAGAAAAATTGGAGAGAAATGCCAAGACTTGGTTTGAATGTGTTTTCATTTCATTTTCAACTGTCATTTTCTAAAATGTATGGGGGAATGAGTTTTTTTATTTTTGTGTGAAAAAAGTAGGTGTGTTTGGTTGTGTTTTTAAAAATGGTTGAAATTGGTAATTGTGATGTGTGAAGTGATTAAAAAGTAATGATTAGATGAATAGTATTGGATTCAAAAATTTAAAGGAAAAAGAGAGAAAGGTTTAAAAAATTAAAAGGAGATGAGAGAGAAAAGTGATAAAAAAAATTGTGAGATGAGTGATGTGAAATGTAATTTTAAAAAAATAATTGAAATTTATTGGGAACGTAAAAATGAGAATGAAAATGAGAATATTTTCAGTTAAAAACAATATAAAAGTGTATTTTCATTCTCAAATGAAAACGAAAATAGAAAAAGTGTTTTGAAAACACAAACAAACAAAGCCCAATAATCCATTTTTTAAAGAAATTTGAGATTTTTTTTCTGAGAAATTGTTTGTAGTATTTCTTTGGGATATTTTTGGGAGATGTCAAACAAATATATTTTTGATGAAAAATATCTCTGGGAAATCGAGAAATGAAAAACAGCATCTCACTACTACAGAAATGACCTATGACAGCGATTTTTTTGGGCCTATTAACCGCTGTCATAGGTACCGTTGTTATATGGGTGGACCTATTACAGCGATTTTTAACCGCTGTAATAGATGACCCTATGACAGCGGTTTTCAAGAAATCGTTGTCAAAAAACCAAAAAAAAAAAAAAATTCGAACCTATGACAGCGGTTCTTCCGGCCAAAACCACTGTCACAGGTACCCGCTGTGACAGCGGTTCTTCCGGAACTGCTGTCACAGGTACACACTGTGACAGCGGCATGGTACAAATTTTTTTTTCTTTTTTTTTTATTATTTATTGCCCTATTATGATAATATTCCTGTACAGTAATATGCAATAAACCAACCAACAAATTTCAACTAACAACAAAACATATTCAACATAAACAAACACCACCCCAAACTTCAATATTACCATCTCTTTCCTCCAACAATAAAATGTTATAATCTCCAATAAAATGTACAATCAACTAATTAAATTACTAATAACCTTCCGAAATACAATAAATCAAATTTCAATTTACAACAAGTTACAATGTACAAAAACTACATTACCTAATTTCTAAGGAGCTGCTAATAAAATGTAACGTGCAACTTCGCAGCGTACTTCATCAATTTGCTCTTGAGTATAGAAGGATTGAGAATCATGAAAGTACTGCAAGATATATATATATATAGAGAGATTAATTGCAAACTGAAATGACGTTTCAATTACCTACCAAAGGTTTAATAATTTCAAAAGGAATAGAATTAAGTATATATTTGGATTGTGTATACCGCTGTTGGGATTATAGATTGTCCGTGGCTAATAATCTCTTTCATGAATCTCATAACGAAATAGCCACAATCCACCTCGTTGGTCTGTCGAGGGCACTACAAAAGCAATCAAAGTTACGTTGTATTAGAACACTAACTTCTATACGAATATATAATCTCATGAAACTAGAAAACGCTAACCTTTATGGTAAACCATTGACAGACCGAGTTCTTGGATTTCCTGGATTGGCTATTGCAATTTGCACGAAATATGTGCACAGCTCTATAAAAAAATATAAAAAACAAGGAAATATGTTAAAAACAAGCAATTATGTGAAATAAATACAGTTTAAAAAAATATTAAATATAATGGATACATTGATTGAATGAAAAACTTACTGATTGATTTTTAGCATCATATCATCTCGGTATTGCGGCTCACCATGCACAGAATCCAGATAGTAAACAATCTCTTGAAATGGATCAATTGCAAGCAACAACCAATGACCCCTACAAAGCATTCAATAGATAAGTTGAAAATTTGTTTTGCGTAGCTAGTTTTACAAATTAAAGTCGAGTCTTTAGTAGCTCACCCGGTGTTGTAAGGTGCAAGAAATAAATTATTCGGTTGTGCACTCTGTATCATAGCACCTGCTATGTACTGCACTTGTTGAATTTGCGGGCTTGTTTGAGCAGATATGGAATGTGGGCTAAGGAACCCGAAACTTGCAATTTTCCCTTCGGGGATCACATAGTTAAACCACAAACACCTAAATTGAGCATAAAAAATGAATTTTGAGTAACGAAAATAATCGTAGTTCAGATGTAATAAAATAATTAAAAACCTTGTTGACAAACGGTGTTCCAGGAGACTTTATCAAGCAATTATACAGAATCATAATGAAATTGAGCTTGAATTGATCCGTTACTTCATTCTCATTCTCCAATTCATTCAATATTATCTGAGCCGAAACTTTAAATTGTTTGGACTTCTCAAGCGCAAATTGTGTTGTCCATAGGTCTACCCTCTCTTTATTCTTGACCGTTAGGTCTATAGGTTGTTCACCGTGTGGGAAGCCTAGAACCTCCTCCACATCTTGTTCATTAATATCAATCTTGCCTACGGGCAGAGCCAATCTAAAGTTTCTTGGATTTAAAGCCTTGAGAATCTTATAACCGAGCTTGTGAGGCAGCTCTGTTATTTTGAAATCTAAGAACGTCCCGAATCCAGACTTTTTAACCCATTCCTGTTGAGGTTCGGTCAGTTTTGATACAGCCTTCCCCAACACCTTCATCGAAACACGTATTTGTGTATAGTCAACCATTTTTCCCCCTTTTTGGTTGATGTTTCTGTACATTAGATCGTCTGTGTCTTAGGAGCATGTCATTTTGCACGTCTCTTCCTAGTCATGTGTTGGGGTTCTGAGTCTGATTCTTCGTCTGATTCGACAAAGTCATCATCTGAATTACGATGAATTACGTTTAGAGGCTCCGTATCTTCTATAGGAACCAGCTGTAACTTACCTTCAGAGGTGGACTCAGATGATTCTTCTAAAGAAGATGTAGTAAACATATTGTTAATATTGATTAACACATTATACAGTAACAAATCAAGATATTATACACAAATGTTTATCATATTATACATTAATTAATGTATTATGCAGTATATGTTAATAAAAGAAAATTTCAAAATACAGTAAAAATAATATGGATATACAGTATGTTATATTCCAACATACAGTACCATACATTCCATGTATACAGCATATGTATATACACCATACACTCCTCTATACTATAAACCATTATTCAGTATCATGCAACTCAGAATTCAATATCATATAATCCAATATACAGTACCACATAATCCATTATACTGTTAAATAGTCCCAAATAGCTAAGTATACCATTATACAATAAGTCATGCATAAATATACAGGAAATACAATGTTTATATACCAGTATTCAGAACAATCATTGGTGTCAAACCATTATACGGTGCCATTTATACTAATATACAGTGTATGATAACACATTATACAACATAATATAACACAATATACAGTATATGAAAATACATCATTCAATTACAATACAATAACCCATTATACAGTATATTATAATACATTATACAGTAACATTTAATTCATTATACAGTATATGTAAACTCGTTATTCAGTAACATTTCACTCACTAATTTAAAAATAAACAGCATCTTTTTTTACACAAATATGCATTCAAAATCAATAAAAAAACACTTTATGTGTTCCCAATATACAGCGTATAGATACAGCAGCCATCAAAATCAACAAAATACATAATATTGTCACCCATAGGTTCGAACAAGAATTGAAAATTGTATGTATAATCGATACCGGTTCTTCTCGATGGATTTTTCATCCTCATTTTATGCTGGAAAAAAAAATCGGTTTGGGAGAAAAATCTAGGGTTCGTCGCGTGCGAAATCACAATATGGAGTGAGATTTGGAAAGAATTGGTGGATTTTAATACGATTCAAATCGTGGATTACAGTTTAATTTTCGTGGGTTTAAAATGGGAGAGATTTCAGGGGAGATCGTGGAGGAGTGATTTTAGGATGTGGTTTGCTGTATAATGGTGTGTAGTTTACCAGAATACCCCTCAGACAGTTTCATCATTCTTTCCCCGCGCGTTTACAGTGATTAAATTGGACTGTTGGATTTAATTGATCCAATGGTGTATATTGGGTCTTATATCTTATCTAAAATAGGGTATGTATTAGATATTGACCCTACATATATATGTATATTATAATATTTTTATAAATTTGAAATAGTAAAAAAATGTATATTTTGATAAAAATAAGATTATTTAATATCAACCGTTGATTTTAGTGGATCAGATCTGACGGTTGTAAGATTAGGGGCAAAACAGACTTTTATTGACAAAAAATCGTTAACCAGCCCCATGAAACGCAAGTGAAGCACGTAGAGAGTTCAATTGCTTCTTTAATTTATTCACAAGAGGGTAAGTTGACAAAAAAAATTTCATAGAGGGGCGGAGTGATAATAAGGTCGATCACAGAGGAATTGGGTGTAATTTACCTAATTATTGCAAGTGTGTTTGCGGGGATTTAAATGTATATTCTATGAAAAACAATATCATCAATTATCCTCCCAAAAAAAAGAAATGAAATTGAAAATGGAGGATAAAACAATGAATTCTTGCAGTCGATGATTAGTTCCTGTTCCAAGTTAGGGAATAGTGAGACCCCACGAAAACTATCACAGAACCATTGTCTACTATAGGTTCCAACTTCCAACAGTGTTGTTGTGGTCCTAGCGGATACCTTGTATAATAAGGAAATATTGTCGTTTTCCACACTAAAATCCTTGTAGAAATTAAAGTGAAGGTCATAAAGAAAATAAACTAGAAGATATAGTAAAAATAAATATTTATTTAAGATATAGTAAAAATAAATATTTATTTAAGACTATATAACATTACAATAACACTATCCCTGCTCCTGGGAGGAAAGTTAATAGAAATAACTAGGAGGAGCGTAGTGATAAAAATATCTATAATTTAAAGAAATAACAGCTTTTTCTTACCCATGTTATCTGATTAATTGATAAGAAAAGTGGGTAGGTTAGGCCGACATGGTTTAATCATTTTATTTTTAAAAAACACGTGACATTATCTTATAATAGAAATATTTGCGGTCATTATCAAAATAATTCAAAGTGACTTTAGACATTTTAATAGTCATGAATCGGTTGAGTGGCTATAAGTGCTGCCTTTTTCAGGTTACTAACAATACTCATGCAATTTTATATCAGCCCAAATTTATTGATTTAAATGTATATTTTATATCTATTTTTTTTCCACATAATTATGTATTGGAAGTGCATACAATATATTTTACTGTACAAGAGAGATAGATACTGATACCATTAGACTCGATTTAGTATAAATTTTTCTTGTCAATGCCCTAGGATGGGATGAAATGAGTGAGTCATAAATGGAGGATAAGAACTACGTCTATATGCATGATTTTTAGTATCCAAATTGAACATGGAAAGGAATATCAATACAAATTGGAGTATTGGGCCAATTTTCATTATTTTATATAAACATAATCACATAAGGGATTCAACAATTTGTTTGTCAACCTCTCTCAATATTGGTAAAATTCACATACATAAGAATGATGGTGCCAACATTATAAATACGGACAATTTTATAATGGACTGAGAGTGACACTGTTAATTATATTTAATCTAATAAGAGTTGAGTTTTACTACTCATACCCTTCTATTTTAGGAGCAGGACAAGGATTGTTGTACACAATTCTTGACGTAGGATTGTTGTACACAATTCTTGACGTATTATATTGATACGCACAAATAAAACTGCTGCAAATGGGGTTGTTTAATATTTTATTTTCTTATTTGAAGACATGGAGCCTAACTCAATTAAACACCATCAATTACTATTTCACTAACATTTATGCTTTTCTTACTAATTAAAACTAAGTATAGATGATTTGAGTTCAATAGTTTGTTCACGTCACACGAATAAACTCTTTTGTTCATTATCAGCACGACGTTGAGTAAAATTTAGCAACCAAAATATGTTAGGGTTGAGTCCCACCAAAATTTAATGTTGTACTTTCATAGTAGTTGGGTCATATGCACAGTCAATAAGACTAGCTAGAAAAATTGAGTCAACCATTCTTGGTCTCCTTTTTTTTTTTTCTCCTGATAAGGTATTCTTAGTCTGATCATTCAACATTACCAGCTCACTGTATTTTACCTTGTCAACATATATTATAGTATGGTCCATTAAATATTTAATTCCTCAAATATATATGTGCAAGTATTTGATATCGGAAAACACTTCGTATACATTGGGTCTTGGGCCTCACCTGTGCACCTTTTGAATGTGATTATTCCACATCAGTTATTTTATTTTTTTGAATTAAAAATCAAGTGTCGTGGATTAATTATATCTACAAAATTCACGGGTGAGTCCTAAAACCGGTGTATATAAGAATTATTCTTTGATATCTATCTCTCTCTATATATATATGAACACGTTTCATTTCTTCTCTGTCGCAGGTCAGGAACGTTCCTGTGCCCCTTCTATATGTTTTGTTTATTTATATACAAGTCAAGATTCTTATCAAAAAAAAATATATATATACAAGTCAAGATTGATTCTCTCTCTCTCTCTCTCTCTTATGCCTTGAAGTCTGCTTCTCTGATCACACGACGTCGTGCCATTTCTGTTCGGTGGCGACCACACCACACCCATTCCGGATTGCCGTACGCACCCACCTTCACTGGCCGAAAATGTGCTCAAATGTGCGTCGGTGAAGTTCTCTCCCTCCCTACAGTTCGTGCGGTTCGGATATTTTGGCTGAATACTTTACAGTAGTATTAGTACGATGGAATCAGGTAACAAAACAATAAACATGATTTGTTCTGTTTTCTTTCCTTAATTTTCTGATCAGAACCGTAATTCTGAATTACTCGTGTTTATTGCGTTTCATCGATTTGTTATATTGATTCCCTACGGTTTCTATGTTTTATCAATTTTCCAATTTTATTATGATTCCAATGCTTAGCTTAGCAGCAGACCTGATTTTTGATATTCATAATGAAATCTAAATATTCATTGCCAAGATTTAGACGCAGCTGCTGAATATCTGAAGAATGACTTGGTTTAATGTAAAAAAAAATAATGGAAGATCGTTCGTAACTGATGAGGTTTGATTTTCACATCATTTTCCTTTTCTAGCCAACTATCATCAATTTCAATGAAAATTTCAAGTATAGTTGAATATCATGACTTAAGTGTAAAAATTAAATAGGATGTACGTTGTACGAAACTTCCTTCACACTTTTCTTTAAAACTAAACAAGAAAAATGTTTTGGCTGACACAATGTTCGATCTTTGGATTTTGATGAGGAAATTATTAGTAAAAAAATTTTGCTCACTTGAAATCGTTGTACCACTTCAAGTTTTTTCATTTCGTGGTACGTTTCTTTTTCCTCACGACAATCCAAGATTCAAACATACTATAAGTAGGTTCCTCTACGTAATCTAAGATCCCATCGGAACATTAGTTTTTCCATGTAGCTGCTTCCTCTCCAGTGAGCAGCTTCTGTGAGGTTATGCTTATGGAACTTTTTTTGAATTTCAGGACATGACATCAATCATTTGGTTCGGGAAGCTCAATATCGATGGCTAAAGCCAGTTGAAGTGTTTTTCATACTAAAGAATTATGAGGAGCACCAACTCACACACCAAAACCCTCAAAAGCCAGCTAGTACTTTTTCTTATAAATTTCTCTTTCACATTTTCTGAGGTCTCACCCTTCTGGAGACCTCTGATAAACATTTATATTTGTTTCATCTCACGAAATCATTGCTGAAACAGGTGGATCTTTGTTTCTGTTCAACAAGCGAGTGCTAAAGTTTTTCCGCAAAGATGGTCATAAATGGCGTAGAAGGAAGGATCAGAGAACCATTGCTGAAGCACATGAACGCCTTAAGGTTGTTGATGGTATTCTCATTTTGATTTTAATTCAGCTTCTTCCTGTTCTTTTTCTGTTTCTTGTTCTTCTTCTAAGTTATGAATGTTTTCCATCATACTTGGATTATAGACCTGCTGCTCTTGAAACTATTTCCATCTTATGATGTAGTAAGGGTTCAATCAAAGTAATCTAATTTTAAAATGGTTAGGTTGGCTTCTTGGATTTTCGGTCTCTGCCTCCAAACCATAACTTATATGAACCTATTGCTTTTAGAAATACCACCAAGTTCGACACCAACTATGGTAAAATCTGGCGCTGAAATGTGCTTGACATTATAATAATGTGGTGTTACTGTTTGGGATAATCTGGGGACTAACATATGACCTGTCACTAGGGTCAAGGGTATCTGTGAAGACCAAACTTCTCAAGTTTGTCGTTTATCATGCCATGTTCCAGCATTGATTATGAAATGAGATCTTGACCAATGGATATGATACTTGTCTGTTGCCTTACAATCTTCCTATTTCTAGGTTGGAAGTCTTGAAGCCCTAAATTGCTATTATGCCCATGGAGAGGAGAACTCCAACTTTCAAAGGCGCAGCTACTGGATATTGGACCCGTAAGTTTGCAGTTTCGTCTGAGATCATTGTTCCTCCATTTAGCTCTTGGCCAGATCACTAACTTAGATAAATGTGATAGAGATCATATTGAAGTTTAGATGATGCCTATGTTAGTAGATTTTGGGAAAAAGGATAGAATATAATCTTATTGATGTGGCTGTGTAAAGCTATCACTTGTTTATTTATCTTTAGCTTCTCTCTCTATATCTCTGTGATAATCTTTTTTGGTTGTACCAGGGCGTACGAGCACATTGTTCTTGTTCACTATAGGGATATTGGGGAGGTGAGTCTTCTTCAGCTTTGTCCTGATTTTAAAGCAGATTCATTAACTACAGTCACATGCATTTCTTGTACAAATTTTATTCACTTTAACTGCCCTTTTTGCATATTTCCCCCCCTCGTTCTTCTACTAATCCTGAAAAATGAAGGCTCTGGCTACTTGACTTGCCTATTATCGTAGAACAAGAGGGGCTGTCATAGGAGCAATTGGCATTCACGTGGGAAAGTTTATATTTATGTTTTTCTCATTAATTAGGCAATAAGAACGAAAATGATTCTTGATGTGGGCATGCTGTATTTTGTATATTCCAGGAGTTCGTTAGTTGTTTCAAAATAAAAAGACTCATTCAAAATTTTTGGTGGATTACAGGGAAGGCCCAATGCTAGGTCAACATCTCAGTTCTCCCCATTATCTTCTGCTACCGTCAGTGCTACTCCCAACTCTTTTTTGACTTACCGGCCAGAATCTTCCTTTGTGATTGACGAATCTTATGAATTATACCACAATCAATCAAGTCCTAGCTCTGTGGAGATCAGCTCTAGTGAAGTCATCAAGAATAAAGGGATCAAGCAGTTGGATATTGCAGAAAGAACAGATGAGGTCAACAGTTCATTAGGTCCTGATTTAGGTCTGGCATTGCGAAGAATTGAGCAGCAATTGAGTTTAAATGACGATGAGCTTAATGAAATGAATACATATTACATTGAAAATGAGGATTCAAATGACTTCGATGCATTCCGTGATCATGACTTCTCTGTGCAGATCTCAGATGATCCAGAAAATTTCCTAATTCAACACTCAGGTATTTGCCACTCACCAGAGCTTTCTTTCATTCAAGTCAAATAATTCAATGATAGTAGAATTAGGAGTGGAACCAAAACGGCTGCTAATGAGGTATGAGTTTTCAGTGGATGGGATTCAAAAACACCACCAACTCCGTGGCATTAAAGTTGACATTTGGGAAGATATGCTAGATAGCTCCAAGAGTTCGCCAAATGCCGATTCACAACCACCACTTGGAGGACAATATGGTCGGAAGTGTAAGATTCTCTCATCATATTCTTTATTCAGGATTTTTAATATCTTTGATTTTCCAAGTGCTCTAACAACTTTCTGCCTTTCTATACTGCCAGCTCCATTGACGATTCCCCCAGAAGTTAATTTTGTAAAACATCCTACATATTCCTCGGTACCAAATGGTTATGATGTCACTCCAGATTGTTATTCATCATTATTTAATCAAGATGAGTTGGGAATATCTCTTGAAGACAATATAAATTTGACTGTTGCCCAAAAGCAGAAGTTCACAATCCAAGAGATATCTCCAGAGTGGTGCTATACCTCAGAGGGTGCAAAGGTATATATCATAAGAATCAAATTTTGTAGAAGCTATTGCATTTTTATTTTTGAATACTTCCTGCTAGGGATTGCATTTCAGGGATTGAAAATAATCTTTACCGGTCATATCATGTATGTGAGGAAGTGTGTTATTTGCATCCACCTCCCAGAGGTTTTTCGCTTTTCGGCAAGGACCTACCTTGAGGTTTGACTTCTTGGAAAGGAGACCTTTGCATTAATTAATGGTTAAGGCGACCATTATACTTAAGGACCAGATGGTAATTTTATGCTTAATATAAAAAAATATAACAATTAACATGGCATTTAGCATGAGATGTTAATATAAAGAGAGACCTCACCTGTAAAGCCTCCCTAATTACCTCATTTTGCTCTCAGGTACTATCTTCTTTTAATTAGTTTAGTGAATCTTCTCACCGAATCAGCATTCTAGGGTAAAACTTGCTAAAATTTCTAGGAGTCGTTCATGATCTAGGAGTCGTTCATGTCTTTCTCTTCTTAGTTCCCTACAAAAAACTCGTTTAAAATAGTTAATTTTTTTTTTTTTGGGACTCGTAAGGTTCTCATTTGAAATCAAACTTTACACATACACCAGGCATACCTGCCTGGGGTTGTACATTAACCGGGAAACTTATATTGAACTATCTGCCAAATATGTTCAACTATATCTATGACTGTCCTATTTTCTTTTGTAAATACTCTTCTATTTGTTTCAATCCATATGGTATCACTCACTGTCCTAGTTACCACGAACATACTTTCTGTAGGAATAACTACTTCCTTAAACAAGTTAGCTGCTTTAACAAGAATTTCAATAATTATTACAAAAATTGAGTTATAATAAAATATATAATATACTGTGATATAATATAATATAGTAAGACGTAATGTCAAAGACAAATCACTGTATTTATCTTCTCCACTCGTTCAGAAAGGATGTCATTGCATTTATATTTCAATAAAATATAATATTATATAGCATGCTATATAATATCTCAATTATTATGTGTATGCAAGTGTTGGGAGTGAAATTGTAGATGTTAATTACTGGTAAATAAAGAAGACACATAATTTAATGTTCTTTGCCAAGGAGCCTGCATGATTCCAAAACTAAATGTAATGACAAGAAAGAAAATACTAATCACTAGAGGACAGATAAAGATATTAGAAAAAAAATCTTACAGAAGGGTAAATTTGACTTGAGCGAAAAACTAACGTAAGTTTAGCAGAAAACTTAACGGTCAACTGATAGAAGGGCTTTCTTGCCAAGAATCCAAACCTCAAGTGAGTTTCTTGCCAAAGTGTGAAACCTTGAGGGAGTAGATACAAGTAAGTCGACAAAGTGTACTTCAACAAAGAAGATGTTTATTTTAGGAAAGAGAAAATCATGTTCAGACAACCCAAGAGAGAAATGACTTCATTAGTTCCAGGATGAGGAATTAATTTACAAACTGGTTAAATATCTTTGGCTTTATACATATGAATGAGTATTTCATTATGCATTGGAGCATAAGATTCCAGAATCTCAGTATTTGAGCAAAAGAACTCATGTGTTTTAGATTTCCACATATCAGTCAATTTGCTGAAGGCTTCACAATATTTAAATCATTTTTTTTTTCACTTAATGAGGTCCAGAATTCTGGCTATTCCCCTATTTAGTTGGTGGATGTATCATTGATTTTACTGGATGATGTTTACATGGAAGGTTTAGTCAGTATCTTCCAAATCCATTTTGTTTGGTAGGCTCATATTCACTCACTGACATCCATGTATAAGATTTGTCAAAAACAATTTATCAAAATGATGGCATAGGGCTTGTTGATTCGATGGAGGATGGGTATAAACTTTGCAAATTGAGTGGGTAAATAAGACACAATGATATATTTTACACTAGCCTGAGATAGAATAAGTGAACTCATCCCACCATATGCTAATGAATTTATAATAACTAGGGAGAAGTCTCAGTTGTATCATAAAGTTTCTATTTTGACAGCATCAGCCTATATTGATTTAAACTCAGACTGTGTGACCATCCCTCTGTCTTTCCCTCTTTGCTAATCCCTATAACACAGGGTGATGGGTGCATTTGGTTGTATATAATTGAATAGGAATAGGTTTTCTATATGACCTTAGTATAGTGGTGCACTCACAATTCATGAGGCTTTTGCTGAGAGTTCTTGCTTGCTTTCTGACAAAGAATCTGGCAAAGAGCGACACCACCGACGCAGGTGATACTTATTTTGTTATAGCTTTTGGCCCATTAAGAGCTTGCGTTATTGTTAAATTCTTTTAAGAGCCCATTTGACAAACTACCTAGAAAATATTCATCAGACAAGTTGCAATACAAACATACACACAGCACGTGTGTGTGCAGTGAGTGGTAAAGTAGCGGACACTCTATCCCAAATGAATTACTCTATTTGCTATAGTGTGATAGCAAAATGTAGTGATTCTTCTAAAAATTTGCCAAGGTTAATTGCTTATTACTAAATTGCTCGTTGAACTGAGAAAGAAAGTCAAGTTGATTAATCCACAGCACTAGTGGAGCTATTTATGAGGGATGGAGATAGTATCATATTAAGAGGATTTACTGCGTTGAAAGCTTCTCTAATTCCATGTCTCCCTATATGAGTCTCGATTTTCTCTTACCCTTGACCTTTCATGTTTAGTAGACAACTACATACAGTTTCCTTTTTAGGTGCACTCTTTCCATGCTTCTTCATTTCTTGAATAACTATATTATTGGTTGAGACTTGGGATTGGTATACGCATCAGTTTATTTTTATATTACATTATGATTTATCCTTTTCTCAATGTACACTTGGAAAAATCCATGGAACAAAATAAAAGAAGAAAGAATTTGGTAGGAGAGAGAAGCCATATGAAGTTACGAGAAGTTGTACATTAGAAACTACAAGGTTGATAATTTTTTTCTCTGAAAATTTTTCATAGTTGCTTTTGTGAATTTTACAAGCATGTTGTAAATGATCTCATGGAAAATTGCCTTTGGCTCTGAGTTCATGGCGAGTAAAATTGGTATCAGTTTTTATGACTTAGAAAAAATATCATGCAAAACAGAGGTATGGCCATCTGGGGCATAATATGTTTATAATATGCTGGGGTTCATCATATTCTAGTTAGCAGAACTTATAAAAACAATTTAATTATCAAGTTTCTTCGGAGTTCCTTCAGTTTTCTTATTACTTTCAAATTCTATGTTGCAGGTAGTCATTATTGGGTCTTTCCTCTGTGATCCATCTGAGAGTGGATGGGCTTGTATGTTTGGTGGCACCGAAGTTCCAGTTCAGATCATTCAGGAAGGTGTCCTCCGCTGCCATGCTCCGCCTCACTTGCAAGGAAATGTCACTCTTTGTATTACTTCTGGAAATCGTGAGTCTTGCAGTGAGATCAGGGAGTTTGAATATCGTGAGAAGCCTAAACCTGAAACAGAGGCTAGAAAGAGTTCAGAGGAACTCTTGTTGCTTGTAAGATTTGTGCAAATGCTGCTTTCTGATCAGTTGCGGAAAGGGAATGTCTCTGAATCAAGAGTTGATTTATTGAGCGAATCAAGAGTTGATTTATTGAGCAAATCAAGAGTTGATTTATTGAGCAAATCAAGAATCGCTGAGGACTCATGGAGCCAAATCATTGATACACTTTTATTTGGCACTCCTACAACATCAAGCACTCTTGATTGGCTTCTACAGGAACTTCTGAAGGATAAGTTGGAAGCATGGCTTTCATCTAGGTTACAAAAGAACAACCACAAGGGTTGTTCTTTGTCGAAGAAAGAACAAGGTGTCATACACATGGTTGCTGGACTGGGACTTGAATGGGCATTGCAACCAATTTTGAATTCTGGAGTAAGTGTAAATTTCCGGGATATTAATGGATGGACTGCTCTTCACTGGGCCTCGAGATTTGGGAGGTACGTTAATTAGTTTTCAATAAATTTTGTTATGACTTTGCATTTTGCTGAGTATCCTACACTATGCTGTTTGGCAGCTTCTGATGAGAAGCTACGCATAACAAAGAGGGTTTACATGTGCAATTGACAATGCTATGTATTAATCTCCTCAAAAGAAAGTGTGATCTCGCATACAAGATACTAAACTCACTGTTGCAACTTTTATATGTTTCCTTAAACTGTGCCCACTAAATTAAAATGGTCTAACTTGGCTACTTCAGTGATTTTGATTTAGCTATTTTTATCCTGAATACAATGAGAGCAATAATCTACGGTTGCAAACCATATATGGTCAAACAAATGCTTAAAGTAGACCCAGATGGAATTAATATTTTAATGGTCTTGCTAATGACCTCAAAAAGGAGCTGATATAACACAACTCCCGTGGAATTCTTGATTTAAGGGAAATTTTGTTTTCATCGCCTCAACGCTAAAACTGAATTTAACGAAACTTCTTGATCACTTTCTTTTCCTTTTAAAAAGTATTATTGGACTAATCTTGTATAAAAATGAACTGTTATTATCTTTGAGGTTGATGTAGCTGAATACAGCCTCTAATAAGTATGCTTAGATACTAACACTGACATTTCTGTTATTTCTGGATCTTGGGTTTTGTTACGAAACAGCAAAAGTGAAGGAAAAGCATTACGAAGTAAAGCACAAAGTTTTAACTTTTGGAGTGTGGAAAATATTTTCACTACCATTTCCTTGCTAAAATCCTAGATTTGAACATAGAATAAGATATATGCTGAAAATTCTGCTTGTAATCCTCCCTAATGCCTGGCAGCAATTTTTTCTTGATGTACTGAGAGAATATTTTCACAGTATCCATTAAAATTTTCCTCTGGTTATATGCTACACATTGATGGTCTAGAAAGAACCAAAGAGGGTGATGTAGAGTGTTTTTTCTTTCGGCGTTCCAGGGTGATACGTTATATCAAAATTCTCTCAATCTCATTGGAAAATGGAACTTCACCCTGATTGCTGCAGGTCATTCGTGGTACTTCCAACTGAACCAAGCTAAACTGTTTTATCTCGGTTTCAAAACCCAACTTTTCATTGAAGTGACTTAGATTAAATCACGAGTTCATGTATTTAGTTCTGGAATCTCTAGAGGTCAGTCATTTACCTGGAAAACCCCATTTCGCAAATAGTTGGATATTGAGGTCGAAATATGAATATATGCTAAACCAACTATAAAACTGTATGTTATTCTGATGTGATCTACATTCCAAAATGGAACTGGAAAAGTTGAATCTGCTGGTCCATGTTAGCGTCACCATTGGAATCTTTAACACTTTTAACTGTAAGCAAAAAAAAAAAAAAAGAACTTAAATCCTATACTGATAACAGGGAAAAGATGGTTGCTGCTCTCATAGCATATGGTGCATCAGCTGGAGCAGTTACAGATCCCAATTCACAGGACCCAACTGGTAAAACACCAGCATCGATTGCTGCTACCTGTGGCCACATGGGACTTGCAGGTTATCTTTCAGAAGTTGCGCTAACCAGTCATCTTTCATCCCTTGTTCTGGAAGAAAGTGAGCTATCTAAAGGATCTGCAGCAGTGGAAGCAGAAAGAACAGTAAATATTTTATCAAGTACAAGTTCCTCCACGAGTAAAGATGAGGAATCTCTTAAGCATACTCTGGCTGCAGTTAGAAACGCTACTCAGGCAGCTGCACGTATACAATCTGCATTCCGGGCTCATTCATTCAGGAAGAGGCAGCACATAGAAGCTGCAGTTGCCATTGCTGGTGCTAGTGAGGATGAGTATAATATTTTATCAAATGACATTCAGGGTCTTTCAGCTGCATCAAAGTTGGCTTTCCGTAATGTGCGTGATTACAACTCTGCTGCTTTATCCATTCAGAAGAAATATAGAGGCTGGAAAGGTCGAAAGGACTTCCTCGCTCTGCGCCAGAAAGTTGTGAAGATACAGGTGCAGTATTTCTTCCCCCTAGTGAAAAGATGCTTCTTAACTTATATCGTCTATTATATCCTTATATAATTCAAATTTTTAATGGCAAAATAGCAAAAGAATAAATAATAAAAATAAATTCCTTATATGAACACCAATAAGATGTTAAGGTACATAAGAACTCTACAATAGAATTATATATAGACAATAATTAGATAGAGTTACATAAAAATACTACAATTTATTAACTCAAAGAAATTCGGTTCAGAATCATATTCAAGTTTATTTCGTATCATAAATATGTAATTGAATATCTGTTATCATTGGCTATCGAATTATGACTTTCATATTATTCACGTGTTTCTTCACACAAGTGCCTGCAACTTTTTAAAGGTCTAGAGAAAAGTGTGGCGTTTTCTCTCCATCACTTGAGAGGGATCCTGATCGAAAAGCCACTCTTCTTCAAAAGGCTCTATAAATCAATTATTACAGTTAATTGAAATTAAAGAAGAATAGACTTCCAAGACACACTATGGATAAATGTCCGTCTTTTATTTATATGGTTATGATAAAATCATGAAGTTTCACTACGAGAATCATGTATGTAAATTGTGTTCACATCAGACATAAATTCTACTCGCTTGAATGATATATGGGTCCTTCCATATAATATAACCATCAAATTAAACTGAGTAAGATGTTGCAGTTGTAGGCAAACATCGGTTGTTAGATATTAAAATTAATAGACATTATAAAAATGTTTATTCTATTGAAAACTGATTAGAAGAAATATAATTATTTGATAAGTATGATTAGAAGACTAGGACTAAAATCATTCTATATAGATGATTTATGAGTAGTTAACAAATGCTAGAAAAGTAAAATAACAGGACTTTTTTAAAAAATAAAATAGTTTTTAATAATAATTATAAAAATAATATACAAAAAATTAAATATTCACAAATGGCATAATACGCCATTGGTAATGGCGTATCCACTTGGATACGCCATTACCAATGGCGTATTCACATTTCCATTATTTTTTTTCAATTGGTGTGACTGGGTACACCAATAGCATAGGCGTACCCAAGTCAATTTTATAAAAAAAAAAAAAGAATTTTTTTTGTTATTTTCGAATTGATTTTTAGACATTTTCTGTACATTTTCGGGCTTCGACTTCAACACCAAAAATGTAGATTGACTCACAAAGTTTGTAACAGTGTAAGAATTGATTCATCTCGATATCCGAGTTAAACAATACAACATGTTAAAAAAGAGACAAATATACGGATTTTTCGGAAAAAAAAAATATTTTTTCTTCATCTTCGGAATGATTTTCGACATTTTTTGTACATTTTCGAGCTTCGACTTCAACACAAAAAATGTAGATTGATTCACAAAGTTTGTAACGGTATAAGAATTGATTCATTTCGAAATCCGGGTTAAAAAATACAACATGTTAAAAAAATTACACATATACGGATTTTTCGGAAAAAAAATAAATTTCCGTCATCTTCGGGATGATTTTTCGACATTTTCTGTACATTTTCGGGCTTTGACTTCAACAAAAAAAATGTAGATTGACTCACAAAGTTTGTAACAGTGTTATAATTGATTAATTTTGATATTCGAGTGAAAATATACAATATGTTAAAAAAAATTGCATATATACGAATTTTTCGAAAAAAAAATTTTTTTTTTTTTGTAATCCTCATGATGATTTTTTGACATTTTCTATACGTTTTCAGTCTTCGACTTCAATATAAAAAATGTAGATTGACTCACAAATTTTTTAACGGTATGAGAATTGATTCATTTCGATATCCGAGTGAAAAAATACAACATGTTAAAAAATGTCTTTTACTAAATTTGATGTATTTTTTCATCCAGCTATCAAAATGAATCAATTATTGCACCATTACAAATTTTGTAAGTCATTTTACATTTTTTGTGTTGAAGTCAAAGCTCGAAAATGTACAGAAAACATCGAAAAATCATCCTGAAAATGACGAAAAAATATTTTTTTGTGAAAAAATCCGTATACATGTGTCTTTTTTAACATATTGTATGTTTTCATCCGGATATCAAAATAAATCAATTTTTATACCGTTATAAACTTTGTGAGTCAATCTACATTTTTTGTGTTGAAGTCAAAGCCTGAAAATATACGAAAAATGTAGAAAAATCATCCCGAAGTTTGATAGAAAATTCATTTTTTTCCAAAAAATTCGTATATATGTGTCTTTTTTAATATATTGTATATTTTCACTCGGATATCAAAATGAATCAATTCTTGTATCGTTACAAACTTTGTGAGTCAATCTACATTTTTTATGTTGAAGCCGAAGCCCGAAAATGTACAGAAAATGTCGAAAAATCATCCCGAAGATGACGGAAATTTATTTTTTTTCCGAAAAATCCTTATATGTGTAATTTTTTTAACATGTTGTATTTTTTAACCCGGATTTCGAAATGAATCAATTCTTATACCGTTACAAACTTTGTGAATCAATCTACAATTTTTGTGTTGAAGTCGAAGCTCGAAAATGTACAAAAAATGTCGAAAATCATTCCGAAGATGACGAAAAATATTTTTTTTTCCGAAAAATCTGTGTATGTGTCTCTTTTTTAACATGTTGTATTGTTTAACTCGGATATCGAAATGAATCAATTCTTACACTGGTACAAACTTTGTGAGTCAATCTACATTTTTGGTGTTGAAGTTGAAGCCTGAAAATGTACGAAAAACGTCGAAAAATCATCCCCAAGATGACGAAAAAAATTTTTTTTTTCAAAAAATCCGTATATGTGTAATTTTTTTCACCCGGATATTGAAATGAATCAATTCTCATACCGTTACAAACTTTGTGAGTCAATCTACATTTTTTGTATTGAAGTCGAAGCCCGAAAATGTACAGAAAATGTCTAAAAATCAATTCGAAAATAACAAAAAAAATTCTTTTTTTTTTTTTTTATAAAATTGACTTGGGTACGCCTAAGCTATTGGCGTACCCAGTCACACCAATTAAAAAAAAATAATGGAAATGTGGATACGCCATTACCAATAGCGTATTATGCCATTTGTGAATATTTAATTTTTTGTATATTATTTTTATAATTATTATTAAAAACTATATTATTTTTTAAAAAAGTCCAAGCATTGGTTGTTAGACATCGGTTGATATATTAGATATTAAAATTAATAGACATTATAAAAATGTTTATTCTATTGAAAACTGATTAGAAGAAATATAATTATTTGATAAGTATGATTAGAAGACTAGGACTAAAATCATTCTATATAGATGATTTATGAGTAGTTAACAAATGCTAGAAAAGTAAAATAACATGCTTAATTATTAAGAAAGAATTGTTCTCCATGATATTTTTTCCTTTAAGTTAAAAAAATTAAATTTATTGAGCAAATTTAAAATTTAAATTTTTTATATCCTAATATAAATACTTATATATTTAAAAACATGTATTCTTCCATAATTATGTTGAATTCTGAACAAATATGTGATAGTATAGTTAATGATAATATTAATTCAACGAATTTCACATATATAGCAATGTAATCATTTCCGGAGTGCATGTGATTTTCTTTTATGTATGAAAATTAAACAAACTCGAAAGATTCGTAACATTCAGTTCAAGATATTTCTATATCGAGTTTGTTGAGAAAGCGAGTCTTTGTTATTTTAACTTTAGCTTCATGAAACTTTAATTATGAGTCACATTTTTTAAAATAAAAATAAAATCTAAAAATTGGTAAAATAATTGCAAGAAGTATTGATATTCTTTTTAATTTCATTTCAATATTTTATAGTAAAGAGAAGAAGAAAAACAATGAGGGAATTAAAAAGTTGACTATTCAAGATAAAAATGAAAATACTTTCGAAACAAAGTAAAAAAACATCACGAGTTATCAAGGTTAAATAAGAGAATTTATACAAGCTTAAAATAAGTACATTTTATTTAAGAAGAATTTACTTAGTTAAATTATGATTTAAGAGTATTCAATAATTTAATTTCATTAAATATTTTATTCAAAATCTTGTACTGAATGATGTTTTATTATTTTAATGCCTTCAAATATTTTAAATGTTTTATTTATCAAATAATTTTGCAATGATTAAAGGAAGCTTACATATTTTTACCAAATGAAACTAAATAACTAGTATTAGAAGAAAAATATTTATTTGGAATAAGGCTAGCGCTTTGTTTAGGTAGTCCAGAATACGAAGATAACAAGAATCATGTTAATAAGCGAAAAAGATACTACCCATTATGTTGTTATCATTTGCTACTAAGCATTAGCTTTTTCGTGCAACATACACATTTTTTACTCCTACATATTTATCAATAAAACTTAATTTTATAAATGAAGTAATCAAACAAAAAATAATCTACCTTGACCAATTCTGTTTTGGTGAAGAATGTAACTGATGCTCAAAATGAAGACAAATGAAATGAACTTGAGAACAAACATGCTACAGTGGTTTTAGAATTAAAAAAAGAAAAATGAATAGAAAAGAAACAAGAATACTTCATAAATGTCTAATTTTTGAATCATACTTAAAACACAATTGTAAGTACACAAATAACTTAATGAGAGGAAAGAAGAAGAGAGTGTTCGATCCATAAAAAATAAACAAGAGAATGAACAAATGAAGTATGAATTTACGCAACAATTTATTTATTTACATTATCATCTTGATTTGAATATTCAATAGACTTAATTTCTTTTTGTATTAATTCAGTCTTCCATGTCAATCAATTTTTAGTTTTTCAAAGCATTGTAGTTTATTAAATAATAAATTAATAATTCATTTAGTTATATTATTATTATTATTATTGAAGTTTTGGATATATAACATTTTCAAATTGAACGTCTATATACATGAATTATTTTTACTAAAACATAAATTTACGTGCAACGCCCATTATTTACTAGTCGTACGAAAAGGATCAGTCCTAATACAGACTCGCCATCCATTTTCCAGAAATACCTTTGTTTTATAACATAAAAAGTGTTCGGCTACCTTTTCTTGTAAGGACTGTAATAAGAAGAATAATCAATTCATTGATAGTGCCATAGCAGTAGAGGATGAGCAGTTTTAGACGAATAAAATAAGATAAGGGTATGAATACTTTTCACATAAATGAATCTAAAGCTTTAGATTGTCAACTTCAATTGAGCACATGAAATTTAAGAGGTCAAGATTAGGGGAAAAGCTCTTATGAAAAACTATAGGCCTCTGAGCTCGCAACAGCAAATCTGCTAATGCATGGCTGCAAGTGCACTTCTTTCAATACCATGTGCATCTTGTTGGATTATAAGGCAAGTACAATTTTTATTTTTTTTTACCCATAAAATGGGGTTTTGGCTTTCGAGCAGGGGCTAAGCAGCATTATGGAACTTGCAGATTGCATAAGATATGCTACAATACTATATAGGAATCACCCATTTGATTACATAAACTGGTTAGAGGTAGAAGACTGGCATCTGATCTAGTTCTTGTCATGGCAGGCTCTCGTGAGAGGCTATCAAGTTAGGAAGATTTATAAGGTTTGCTGGGCAGTTGGTGTACTGGAGAAAGTTGTACTAAGGTGGCGCAGACGAGGAGTTGGCCTGCGCGGATTTCGACATGATTCAGAACCCATAGATGAGACTGAGGATGAAGACATCCTTAGAGTGTTCCGCAAGGAGAAAGTGGAGACAGCTATTGATGAAGCTGTCTCAAGAGTGCTGTCTATGGTTGAATCTTCGGACGCGCGTAACCAATATCAGCGCCTTCTTGAAAAATACCGTCAAGCTAAGGTAATAGCCCTAAGCCCGTGTTTGAAATGAATTAAATGCTGAGGATCTTAAATGCATAATAAAAATTCGTTGAGCTTGTTTATTTGATAAATTTCGACTTACATTAGATTTCACGTCTTTTGGCACTCATTAAAGTTGCATTTTTAGTCACTATAGTGTATTAAAAATCAGTCAATATGGAGTCCTTTGAAATCCTTAGATCTAAATCCTTTTCTCAAATCATAATGCAGCTTAAAATTTTGTCGGTTGTGGAAGTATTAGCTCCATCATGTGCTTCTTGATGGCAACTTTGTGTCCTCCAGAGTTATTAATATCATCTTTATCCAATACGCACCTTGACGAATGCTTATCTTTACACAAATATGTTTTCTTCTTGAGATATAATGGATTTTAGTCCCGTTTCCAAATTTGAAAATTACACAAGCATGTTATAGGACCTTTATCTTTTTACCTCCATGAAAAGTTGAAGAAGCGCTATGAATATCTTCCAGATATTGAATGATAACACGATACAATTTTCCTTGATGAATTTTGATATTTAGATGGAGGCTAGAGGGAGTATCAGTTCAGCTTTTATCTTTGATATCACGTTACCAATGCACTCTTATTCTTATGTTTTCGTTTCTCAGCATCAATCCCACACCTTGTAGCATATTAGCCTGTTTCTTCCACTGATCCTTCAATTCTGGCAGGCTGAGCTTCAGAGAGCAGAGACCGATACAGCATCTTTATCTAGTGGTGACATTTCCGCTAATGATAGCATTTCCTATTTGGGAAAATTAGGAGATTTACCAATCTGACATAATTGCAGTTTCTGGTCATTCCAAATGTTTGCTATCTTATGTAATTCTTGTATTCCAGCAATAGGATTGTATAGTAATGTGTCTATTTAGGAAAAAAGTCAGATAAAATGATGATATAGATCACATTCCTGGTGACCATAATTCGTATTTTGATGTAAAGGTCATGCTAATAATCAGCAGGAGGATAATCTAACTTAAGAACGTATACTGTTGATTGATTGGAAAGCACAAAATAGATGCGAAATTCACCCCCCCCCCCCCCCCCCCCCCCCCCCCAAGAGTATATTGTTGATTAGAAAGCACAAAATTACGATAGATGTGAAATTTCACCTCTACCCCTTCACCAACCAAAACCCCCCTCAAACACATGTACATATATTGCACATTCAATTTAACCATACTATCTAATGCTTATACACATATTATGTATTCTATTATCCCATATTCTACCTATTTCATTTATACATACTACGTATTCTATTAACTCATACTAGCTATTAAATGTAATACAACAAAATATATGTACATATACTATGTATACTATTAACTCATACTACTGAATATATGTATCCATATTATGTATTCTAGTAACACATACTACCGATTACATGTACTAATACTACCGAATAAATGTACACATAATATGTATGGGTTAATAGAATACGGCCATCGGTTGTAATAGCACATGTAATTGGTAGTATGGGTTAATAGAAAACGTAGTATGGATACATATATTCGGTAGTATTAGTACATGTAATCGGTAGTATGAGTTAATAGAATACGTAGTATGGATACATATATTTGGTAGTATTACCATATGTAATCAGTAGTATGGGTTATTATTATACGTAGTATATATATGCATATATTTGATATTATTTCTACATGTAATCAAAACCGTAAACCAATTTTCTCCTTTCAAAGTAGGCTCCTAGCGCTTTCCCAAATTGTATGACACATTATCACGAAATGTCTATTATGAACAGTTTTTTGTTCAAAGGTAGCTAAAATTTGTAAATAATTTTGCACGACTTCACGACAAAGTTCTTAAAACACAGTAGAATGTTTGGAATCATAAATCATTTTTTTCTTTTCAATATAGACACATACGGATTTCTAAAAATGTATGACACATTATCAAAAAACGTTTAGTATGAATCAATTTTTTCTTCGAACATAAGTTAAAATTTGTTGAATAGTTTTGCGCGACTTCACAAGAATACCCATAACACATTGTAGGATGCTCGAATCATAAATTATTATTTTTCTTTCAAAGCAAATACATAGAGAATTCATAAAATGTATTGACAAATTATCAAAATCTTCTAGTATGGAATAGTTTGTTCTTCAAACATAAGCTAAACTTTGTCGACAATTTTGCTCTACTTCATGAGAAAGTTCATAGTGCATTGTAGGATACTCAGAATTATAAACCGTTTTTATAGTTTCAAAGTAGACATATAAAGATTTTTCGAAAATATATGATACATTATCATGCACCATCTAGTAGTAAAAGGTTTTTTATTCAAACTAAGCTAAAATTTAACGATAGTTTTGCACGACTTCACGAGAAAATCCATAACACTGTACAATGCTTGTAATTATAAATCATTTTTCCCTTTCAAAGTAGACACATATAGGTTTCAGAAAACATATGACACATTATCACGAAACGTCTAGTTTGAAACAAGTTTTTCTTCAAACGTAAGTTAAAATTTATCGACAGTTTTGCTCGATTTTATGAGAATGTCTATAACACACTGTAGGATGCTCGAATCATAAATCATATATATCGTTTCAAAGTAGACACATGGGGCTTCACAAAACTATATGATACATTATCATGAACTGTCTAGTATGATACAATTTTTTATTCAAATATAAGTAAAAATTTGACTATAATTTGTGCAACTGCATGAGAAAGTCCATAACACACTGTACGATGCTTGAAATCCTAAAAAAAAAATTCCTTTCAAAGTAGACACATAGCTTTTCAAAAATTTATGGCAAATTATCACAAAGTGACTAGTATGAAACAGTTTTATCTTCAAAAGTAATCTAAAATTTGTTGACAATTTTGCACGACTTCACGAGAATGTCCATAATGCACTATAGGAGGCTTGGAATAAAAACTATTTTTATCATTTCAAAGCAGATACATAGGGCTCTCGGAAAATGTATGATACACTAATGAACTAGTATGAAACAGTTTTTATTCAAACTTAATCTAAAATTTGTCAATAATTTTACACGACTTCACGAGAAAGTCTATAACACACTGTACGATGCTCTCAATCATAAACCTTTACTAGTTTTTAACCTGTGCAACATTTAAATTTTAGAAAATGATTTTATCTAACATTGAATAAATGGAAATAATTTATGTGAATGTTTAAAATTATCTATATACAAATAAACTATGTTAATCCATATTCATAATATGTTACATGTTGTTGAGAACAATAACTTTAATAAAAGTGGTTGTAGCTTTTGATATTGTATAAGTACCAAATAATATGTAAATTATTTTACAAAACTTAAAGTATTTGCAGATTCCGTAATCATAGAACAATAAGATATCTTGGAAATTGCAGTCATTCCTAGCTACTAAATTTGAGTCTTTTCATCTACATAATACCATCTCGTGAATGCTTATTAAATGAAGAATATCCTAATAAATGAATTTGAATCAATGCTCCAATCAAGCTTTCTTGCCCTTCGACAATTTCTTCATATCTTATAGCCTGTAAAAAGAAAATTTAAATGAGATTTATTATTAACATTAATAATATATCCATGTATACACAAAAACGTACAAATTTTGATATAAATAATTTACTTAAACGTATTATATTTATTATATTCGTGCACATTTATGAAAATTACTATTAATATAAGCATTCTTAAATTTAATGAATTAGTCACAATATTAATTACCTCAATATTGTTGCAATAACAATCAACTGGATTTCCATCAATATATTTGTAGATCTGCAATAAATATATGAAATATTAAATACATAGATGAACCAATTCACTAAAATGTTCGATTAATACTTGTGACATTTTGGAGATGTTTGCCTTATGGATTTTTCTTTTATCGTCCATCAACTTTGAGCCTACAAATTAAATTAATAAGTAAATATATTGGCTAAAGTAATATATTCTTTATAGATAAAATCAAACACGTTGTTAAAGTAAATACCTTAAACAATGGACAAATTTCAGCGTGCAAACATGGAGATGAATCTGTAGCAGTCTTTAGAGGATCAGAAAAAAACAATTACAATATAATAGTTAAGGAGAAAAACTTTAAATATCTAAATATTTATATAACCATAGTTACCCTGCTTTAAATCTTCCATTATTCGACTTTTGGATTTTGAGTCACTATACTCCTGCAACAAAGAAAACATTATGATGAGTAAAAAATTAAAGAACAAATTATTAAATTAATCTAATATTAAAATTATTGAGATGGGTACTTTTACAAATACATAAGGAGATTCTTATTCGAATCTTCCTCTTTCAAGAGCTGTGCTAGGCATAAGAATGCTGCTAAGTCATTTTCTGGGTGATCATCCTTTTACGAAAGAACATCTTATTACCATATTAATAGCGTAAGTGCTGTTGCTTGGCTCACCGTTATTTGTAATGGTCTTACCGCCGAGATGCAACTATTGCCGGGATCTGGTGGCCCTACTATATTAGTTGCAAACTCTTAGCTGCTCTTTTCTCGACTTGGCTTGTTCCATCAGGAAGGGCGAACTTGAAAACTTCCAAGGAGAACCTTCTTTCTCACGCCATACTTTATCACATGCACAATTGAAAAAAATGATACAAGATCATAAATTAAAGGGAATAATGATATAAAAAATTAAACACAGGAATTGATAGCTACACTTTAATGAGAGCAAATTAAAATAATTAACAAAATGAGGAATATATAATAGCTTGAACAATAATTCTTGTTAGATAGAACCATCAGACAAATTGAGGAATATATAATAGCTTTGAAATGTAGTCATAATTGCTATGAGCAATCATTACAGAAAGCAACAATTAATTAACTCAATTTAGGGAGTAAACCAAGGACTGAAATCATATTTACATAGAGAATTTTAAATTTTAAATTGCCATAACTTAGGGAGGAACCATATTTGCCATAATTCTTGCTACTATGAAATAATAACATAAACAATATTATGAGCTTAATTATGCAGCTACTTAACAAAAGAAAATACATAATATGTAATAGGACACTATTATCAAATATAAATTGGTTTACATGACAAAATTGATCAGAAGTAACTTATCCATTTAGTCAAGAAGAAAAATGAAACAATTAATTGACAATCATTTTAATTTTAATAATTATAATATAATATGATATGACTACCCTTTCATATATTCTTTCAAATCAAAATCCATTTTTAGATATTTCATATTATAATATTAAATCTTATATAATAGGATCGATAAGGTGGATCAAAATTGGAGAAATCTATATATGGAAATACAGGTAATTATATAATAAATTAAATCTTGAATTCATCGGTTATGCACATTTATCAGTTACAATTCTTAGCTTACATGGTGAAAATAATATTTAAGGTAATATTCAAATGTGGCAAAATAGACATAATAGAACTTATCCACCTCATTGTCCACATAGGAGAGAGATGGAAACATAGGTTTGGATTCATTGTAAATATTATAATAAGATTTCTTTTCAAATTAAACACATAGAGTTTTCATAAAATGTATGACACATTATCACAAAAAGTATTAAACAGTTTTTCTTCAAACGTAAGCTAAAATTTATTGACAGTTTTCCGCCACTTCACGAGAATGTCCATAACATACTATAGGATACTCAGAATCATATATATATATATATATATATATATATATATTTACAAAGTAGACACATAGGACTTTCATAAAATTTATGACATATTATAAAAAAAACTATTAGTGTTAGGTGCCTGATTAGCCATTTAATGGTGCTGTCAAACATGTAATAACACCTAAGTGCAGTCTTATTTTATATATCGAACCTTTTATTTATAATAATTATTTAAGCCTAAGAGAAAGGTCTCATTGTTAGCATAGAAATAAAACCTATGGGGTCACATACATAACTCAAGTAGAACCTCTTTATGGAAATGTTAGTTCTTGTGTAGAAATAAATGTGTGGATTAGATTAATTCTTAAGTGAAATTAATTAAATAAAAAAGTAATCCTATGTAGATTAAATTAATTCGATAGTAGAGTAAATTAAATGAGATTCATTAATTAGTTTAATTAATAATATAAGTGTTACTTAGTTATCCTATGTGAATTAATTAATTATAGGAAATTATGTAATTACCTTATGTTTAATTAATTAAAGGAAATTATGTAATTACCATATGTAGGTGAATTAAATAAAGTATCCAAATATCTAATTATTCTTTGGTGGAATAATTAATTAAATAAGGAATCCAAATTATATAGGTATTCTTCTTGTCTAGAGAATTATGAAAAATATATATTATATATGGATAAATATATGTGTGTGTGTGTGTATATATATATATATGCGTGTGTGTGTGTGCGCATATATTTCCTTTATATATATATATATATATATATATATATATCTTTTTATTTGGATACACATGGAAAGAATCCAACAAGAAAAAAATTTTGAACTCCTATGAGAAAAAGGAGTGAGAGGGGCGGCCATGAGGAGGCCTTTAAATAGATATACAAAAAATTATCATTAACCTTTTGATTGAATGACATCAGTGTGTATTACTCAAAACAATTCATTTTGAGGATAACAGATAGTCAACTATTTATAAAGTCCATCAAATGCATGTATAAGGTGAAATAACGAGACGAAAAATAATAAAGTAGTACAATAGCAAGTTTCTTGACAGTGGAAAGTAAACCAAATGCAAAAGAAACAATCGAGCATATGTCCGATCCCTTGGTACTCATTTCAACAAGTCTTGATCTCTTAAGGATAATATATGCTTTCAAGAGTTCTTAGACAACATTATCTGATGAACAACAGATCCCATGTTCTTATGCGTAGTTCAATCGAAAGATGTCGTTCAACACATAAAAGCTGCCCTGCGCTGTTGGCATCAAATGGAACATCTGCAACCAAAAACAACACACACAATTAATGGAAAAAGAAAACACAAGTAACATCATATACATGTTAAAAAAGTGTGTGTGTGTGTATATATGTAAATGTTGTTACTGTCCACATTTGATCACAGAGAATTACCAGCAGTACTACGATTCAAACACGAACAAGCATGCCCTAATGCACTAGTCTTACATAATTTGCAATAAGTTTATTCCCATACTTTTGCATTGCAGTCAAATAAATTCTAAATTGATAATCTGGTTATGTCTATTGTCAATTTGATGCAAACAAACTCAGCTGTTTTTGTTTACGTTAGGTCATCTACGTTTGCTATGCTCTGTAGTTCCCAATTCCCTCCCTTATAACAAAGGGTAAATACAAGAAAAACTAAAATGCATTGATTGGCTTAAATAGTTTAGCCGTAACGATTTCAGATTTATATAAACAAAGTCATAGCTAAAATGAATTCATCATAATTTGATTAATTCAGAATTCTTCTCATGCTTACTCAACTACGTTTTGATGAAAAAGATCAGTTTCAGATCCTTTAGCTGATTCTTCGATTATCCAAACAAGAAATTAAAACCTAACTATTTGATATCTATCTATCTATCTATCCAAATGCACTTAAACGATGTCAAGTCTTTGCATATCGATCAATCCAGAGGCTAACATCAAATTACGTCTCAAATCCTCCTCTCATCTATCAAGTACCTTAAAAAATTCATAAGCTGCATATAATCTATAACACCATCAGTTAAACAAACAACACAGTAGACAGATATTCATGCATGGGTCCTAAAACAATGTTTCAAATTAGATGCAATGAGTCCGCAATCTATTCATAATCGAAACGACAAGAATCATTGTGTACATAATAAATGTAGCAGCTGCCTAATCACAAAATTAAAAGAAACTGTGACTGAATTATGAAATTAACCTTAAATAGAATAGAACCATCACAGACAGCAGCCATATTAAGTTAAGAACAAACATCAACCAAAATAAGAGAAATTTGTAATTAAAAGAAACTGGCCTGGCTAAACTTGAGTGCGTGCTGTTCGCCGGCGAGCTGAAGGTTACCGGAAACCAAAACAAGGACGCCGGAGGAAGGGCCGGAGGGCTGGCAATCGACGGTGGTGATGTGATGCTTGCATTGCTGGAAGGGCAAACTGGTCAATTTAGCGGTAATAGTTTGGGTACCCTGGAATTTCTGGCCCTCAAAAGTGAGCATGGAATTGTCCTGATACAGATTGGAAAGCCCAGCCCGATTGGTGTCGAAGGTTGAATAGTAGTGCTCCACGAACGCCTTCGCCACCGCGTCCGGATCCATCGCCGCCGTCAGATTTTGTTTTGTTTTGCTTGATATATTACGTACAGGAAAGTGCCGGCTGGGGCGGGGCCAGGTTTTATGATACGGTTATGGATTGGCGTGGATTGAAAATTATTATTATATTTCACTTCCACGCTTTTCAATTAAGTTGGGCTTTTCGGTGTATATTTTATTTCAATTAAATTTTGGATTTCTACATCTAAAACTCACAAGGATTTTGTACTAATGAGGAAACTTATTGAGCCAACAGTGTTTGTTTAGTGATATCTACCTCTCACTTTATGTGAAAAATCATGGGTTCGAATCCAAATTGTCATAAATTGTGGCTCTCTCCTATTTTATGGAGTTAGATAGAGTATTTATGACTCAAAATTACGACAATCAATTCGAGTTTGTTGAGTTAGATATTTGGGTATCCCCTTCGTCTAAATTATTAAAAAAAATGATTCTTTTAATTTGTGTTCTCTTTGTTTTTTATTATCAAACTCTATTATTTTAATAAATATATCCAAAGTAAATGGTGTACGTAAGAGTGTAGGCTGGGTCAACATGAACCAAAAACAAAGGCTAGTAACATTCCAAGAAAAGAAAAGAAAAAAAAAAAAGCATGAAAACTTAAATTCTATGAATATTTCGTTTCGAAAAGATAAAAGTCTAGTGACATAAAATTGAGGGCTTCGTTCTAACAAGCTCTAAAAATTTAAAATCTCAACAGTAAAAAGTCATCAGTAATAATATTTCAAGAAATAACAAGGTTTCTCACTTATACCCGATATTTCATGTATTATTGCTAAAAGTAAGTGAGAAGAGAGGTTCACAAAACAAGAGTACAAAAAGATTAAAAAAAAAAGATAGTAGATTATGTAAAGATGCAAAAGTTACAAGTAATCTTAATCTTTCTCATTTCATTATTCTTATATACTTTTGAGTCTACTTCAAAAATAATCAAGTAATCGAGTTATTTTAAAATTCACATAAAAAAATAATTATTTTGACAAGACTTTTTTATATCGGATATCCCCAAAATATAATTTGATCCAACAATTTACAATAATTATTTTATTTTTCATTTTATTAATACACGTTTCTAGATGTTTGTGTTTGTAATTATTTTGAGATTTTGATGTTTTCATGCTCCATCACCGTTTTTCGCACTTGTTCTCACTTTATGTGACGGAAAGAGTGTTTGTGAAGTTCAAGTGATTATCAAATTTTGGCTACAATTAACCTATTTTATGGCTTTTGTAAACCCAACTTATGCTTCAAATTTTCAGACTAATTATAATATTTTTGTCATTAAATCTAAATTATTCAAGTCATATCTATCCCTTAAAATAATTCAATAAATCTAAATTACTCTTAGATAGGCTTTCTTTTTCTATTAATTGGATACTTAAAATTAATTAAATGCAATTAATTATTTGAAGAAATAAGTTAATTCATTTGTTTTTTGATTAATGTATTATTTCTTGAAGAAATAAAATTAATTAAATATCCTATATATTATTTAATTAGATTAATTAATTAAATAAAGCATTGGACTGAGCTCAAATTGGTGCACCCAAAGGCACATCAAGACCGAGTGGGTCGGCCAAGTAGGCGTCCACTATGGAGTTTTTAAGCCCAAGGTTATAATTTAAGTGATAAATATATCACATTAGTTAAACCTAGGTCATAAGTTTTAAGTAACACTTGAGCCACAAGAAAGAAAATTCCTCCTCTCCTTCTGTCCCTAGCCGTAGGTCATAGTGCCAAAAAGAAGGAGAATTTTTCAATCAATTTTTTCCTGCGAGACAATTTAGAGGCAACACTTTTGGACTGCTCAGATTATCAAGAAATAAGCCAGATTATTTCTCGAAGAAGTCGAAAGCTTAAGTTTCTCCAACCACTTCGGTTCAATGGGTAAAGTGTCGATTTCCTTATCGTACATACGTCTGATAAAACGCCGGGATTGATCATGTTATGGAAAAATCCAAATAAATTTTAAAATACAGTTTCCACTGCATTTGGTTAATTTTTCCCAACAGTTTGTGTTATGGATATATTGATAAAATCAATATATTTGAACATGACTCGTAATAATCCAATCACATGAGTTTTACTCATTGACTGTCAATGATTGGATTATTGATTATATTGGTACATGTGGACCTTTGACCTGAGGAGTCGATGACACAATGTGCTTGTGACGTTGGGTCTGTTACAATAGTAGCAAGGTCCAATTCACTCTTTGGTGGGGCCCACCTTGAAATGCGACTTTAATGGTCAGGTAGCAGTTGTGAAGTGACTGTCAAGATGAGATTCACTGTCTCGGAAGTAAACGAACAGATATCCTATGCGATCATAGGTGACTGAAATAAAAGATTTTTGGCCAAAGCATTTAACCTAACTCATGTGGGTCATGGAGGGTAATTTCTTCATTTTGAGTTACTATGATTCATTGCTTAATATCGAGTAATGTTAGTTTGACAACTTCCATGACTATCACTCGATTGGGATACTCCAGTGAAGGGTCTATGCGTGTATGGAGACTATAACCGAGAGGTTCGTATGATTTATTCATTTAGTACTTGATTAGGCAACGATGTGGGGCCACAGGGCTGGCTAGATGTCACCCACATTCTTTGGTGTCCTCCCATTGCCAATTGAGATAAACCTAGAGAGTAGAAGCAACAAGGAAATCACTTCATGTATGGAGCTTTGCCATTTGATGACAAAGGGCTCCACGCCGGAACGTGACATAGAGCCACGTTCGGACGTGGGCACGTTCAAACGTAAGCTTATGGCACGTTCGAACTTGAGTATTGGGACAACAGTTTTTTGTTAGAAAAAGGTCAAGTTAGCTAGGCTAGACTTGACCCACTCAGATGGGTCTTAGAGACCAGATGACAAGGGTTTGATGGAGAGTTATAAATACCCTCCAATTTCAATACCTAGGTCATAACTTAACTTCAGCAATCAAGTGAATACGTTTAGAACTCCGAGAAAACTTTTCTGCCTCTCTTCAACACACAAAGAGAAGAAGAACTCCCCACCACCATCTAGCCGCCTATTGGAAGAGAAAGAGTGGATTTCTGGTTGCTTCGCGTGTCGATCTAGAGGCAATGGATCAAGGATTCATCGCTTGGATTACAAAACAACCACAACAAAGAAAGTTCGCATATTTTTTGTTGTTTCATTTATTGGATTAATGATATCTTTGTTAAAACTGTTGGGAAATATACATATAGCACGAATAAGCACAGCGGAAACTTAAAAATTTTAGTTTCTAGGATTTAAACATGCAAATTTATTAATCCTATGGGCTTATCACGTATCATAGGCTTGCGCATCTCTACACTAGTTATTTAAAACTTAAATGAAGAAGATCTTACCTTATTCGATTTTTCGCAAAAATCGAAGAGTTTCTTCTTCCTTAACGTAAGCTTTCTAGCTTGCTCCTTGTTCTTTAAATCGACTTCTTCGTTTCTCCCTTTGATGAATATTTCAAATTCCTCCACCAAAAACGCATTTGATTGGATTCTTGATTCACTTCAGAGACCCAAGTGTTGCTCCTCTAAAGTTGATCCACATCCCGGATACCCACTCGTTTATAATCTTTAGCTAGGTTGATCTATAAACGTTTATTCTAATTCTAAGGAATAGTGTATGGCATTAAGGTGAAAGCAAAAATTACTTCTCTAAGTATTTTGGAAGAATTCTTGAATTCAAGATCTTGATGAATAATCAAGAACTCAAGAATACTATATGAATGAGAGAGAGAATCGATTTTCTATGCAAGAGGAACGAAAATTTTTTGCTTCAAAAGTCATCTAATTTTCAATCCATACTAGTCCTATTTATGGAACTACGTTCTTGTAATTCTTTCCCATGTATAACTTTTCTACATTAAATCTTTTCCATGTAGGAATAGAAGACTAATTAATTCCCAAATAAAAGTCTTCTATTTTAATTAGTTTTCTTTCTCTCTAAGAAATCTTATTTCCTTCTAGAAGAAAATTAATTAAACTCTTTAATTATTTTTCTCCACCAAATATTCGACCAAGGTTATAAAATATGCATTTAATAATTAACCCACCATACTAGATTAATTAAAAATCACTTTCAATTAATTAAATGCTTTCTAGACTTAAGCTTAATCAAATTGATCTTATCAACTTAATTAATTTATTTATCCAACACTCGAATAAATAAAAGTCTTAATTAATTAATCTAATTAATTAATATATTAACTCAACTACTTTGAATTAAATTTCCTTAGTTAAGAAATGGATTTGTCCGAGTATTGTGTGTGACCCTTTAGGTTCACCAACATACTAATAATGTGTTCATAACTTTTATGATTTAATTTGGACAATTAAATTATCTCGATTAATTAAACACTTTTAATTAACCATCTTATTATTTAATCTCCATTAAATATAAGATACCCATAAATCAAAGAAAAGTTTCTAGCTACTTATCTTGAAGACCTAGGTGTAGGAAATTCAAAGTGAACCTTTCCAATCGCGCATTCCATGCAAGTGAGATTCTTCCATCAACTAATTTCCCAATTGAATTAAGGATCGAGGAATTTTATTGGTAGAGATCCTTGTAAATTCAATCTTAATAATTCAAATGTGTTTGACTAGTGATTAATTAATTCAAGAAAGTCATTTCTTAATTAATTACTTACTTACCTTGGCCAATGACTAAATCAGTCAAACCACTTAAAATATTAGGAAATTCACTTGTTCATCTAGACAAGCGATGGATCCTTTGTTGTCAACACCAACCTCCATATACGAGTCACTACACTCAATCACCAGTCCATATGTGTCCTTGTAAAAGAACTGGCACAAGAGTCAAAGTGCAGTGAGTCAATATACAAGATTATTGTGATGACTCAAGTCATCTTGCACTATTGTGATTAAGAAACTCCTAATTCGACATATTTAGAGGTAATTCCAGTTTAGGAAGTTTCAGTTAGGGTAATCAGTGAACTTGTTCTCAACAAGCACCCGTGTATGTGCATTTATGTCAACTACACTAATATCTATAAAACGAGACATTCTCTAATTAAGAGTGTGCATCATAGGCGCAAGTCTATCTAAATTATCAATGTCCCATCTTGACAATTCTATGACTTGGATAGTATTTAGAAATCACAGCCTTAGAGACTTGTTTTATGATATCCATCTAATGAGATATCAAGCGTCATAGCTATGTGTGAATTCTAGGGACTTCATCATACAGTTATAACAATATAAACATCAGATGAACAAATGCCTTTTATTAATATATTGTAAAACAAAATTGTTTATTACAAGAATAGATAAAGAAAACCTATCTAGGATTGACTCGCATGGCACTATTCTAACAATCTCCCACTTGCACTAGAGCTAATCTCCTTAGTATCTAAGACCCATCTTCTCAAGATGTCCTTCTAATACATTACGACATAAGGGCTTAGTTAGTGGATCCGCTATGTTCTCTGTTGTGTCGACTCTTTCCATGTGTACGTCTCCTCTACCAACAATCTCTTGGATCAGATGGTATCACCTCTCTATGTGTTTAGATCTTTGATGAGACCTTGGCTCCTTTGCTTGAGCAATGGCGCCATTATTGTCACAGTACAGAGGTACTGGATCGACAATGCTAGGGACTACATCCAACCCTTGGATGAAGTTCCTTATCCAAACAGCTTCCTTTGCTGCATCAGATGCAACTATGCATTCAACCTCGATTTTGGAATCTGTAGTAGTTTTCTGTTGGAACTCTTCCAACTTACTGCCCCACCATTGAGGGTGAATACAAACCTCAACATTGATTTCAAATCATCCACCTCAGATTGGAAACTAGAGTCAATGAACCCTTCGAGTTTCAATTCTCCACCGCCGTATATCAAATACAAATCCTTAGTCCTTCTCAAGTACTTGAGGATTGTTCTCACGACTACCCAGTGTAACTCACCTGGGTCGGACTGAAAATGACTTACCATACTTAATGCATGAGCCACATCAGGCCTTGTACATAACATTACATACATAATACTTCCTATGGAAGAAGCATATGGTATGCGAGCCATCCTATCTCGTTCCTGGGATGTCGAAGGACACATGGATCGAGAATACCGGATACTATGACTCATAAGCAGGAATCCTTTCTTTGATTCCTCCATACTAAACCTCTTTAGTATTTTGTCTATGTACATTTACTGAGACAATTCTATCATCTTTCCTCATCTATCTCTATAGATTTTGATTCCTAAGATGGAGGATGCATCTCCTAAGTCTTTCATGGAGAATTTGGTGGATAACCATACTTTAGTCAATTGCATCATTCCTACATCATTCCCAATGAGTAGAATATCATCAACATAAAGTACTAAGAATGCCACTGCACTCCCACTGAATTTCTTGTACACACATAGTTCATTTTCATTTTTTAATAAAACCATACATCCTTATAGTTTCATCAAAACAGATGTTCCAATTTCGGGATGCTTGCTTTAGTCCTTAAATGGACTTTTAAAATCTGCAAACCTTTTGCTCACTCCCACTAGAGATGAAACCTTCTGGTTGTTACATGTAAATCTCTTCCTCTATCTTTCCATTGAGGAAGGCAATTTTCACATCCATCTGCCATATTTCATAATCATAATGAGCAGATATTGCGAGAAAAATATTAATGGATTTAAGCATTGCTATTGGCAAAAAGGTTTCTTCATAGTTGATACCCTCTCTTTGAGTGTAACCTTTTGCCACTAGCCTAGCTTTATAGGTCACTACCTCTCAATTTGCTCCAAGCTTTCGCTTATAGATGCACTTACAACCAATGGGTACTATACCCTCTGGTGGAACTACCAAGGTCCATACCTTGTTGGAGTACATTCAGTCCATTTCAGATTCCATGGCACTTTGTCACTTCCCCGAATCAATATCACATATTGCTTTGTTGTAACTTCTTGGATCTTCATCCACTTAAAGCTCATCCTTATTACTATCTAGTAATAGACCATACTCAGGTTGGCCCTCGAATCTTTTTGGATCTTCTCGGATGTTGTGTGTTAGATATTTCAGTGTTTTCTTGTGTTTGTGTTTCCAACGTTTGTGAGATGATTTGTGGTTATTGAACTTCTTCAAGTTCTATGATCTCGCCATTTTTATCTAATAAAAACTCCTTCTCTAAGAAGACGGCATTCCTTGAAACAAACACCTTTTGTTCCGATGGATCATAGAAGTAGCACCCCGCAGTTTCTTTAGGGTACCCCAAAATTTACATAAGCTAGACTTAGGCTCTAACTTATCTCTCACTAGCCTTTTCACATAGGCTGAACAACCCAATACTTGAAAATGTTTGTATGAGGCCAGTTTACCACGCCATAACTCATAAGACATTTTGGGCACAGATTTGGAAGGCAATCTATTTAATATATACGCCGCAGTTTCTAAGGCATAACCCCAGAAAGATAGAGGAATTTCAGTGAAACTCATCACGAAACGGACCATATCCAATAAAGTCCTATTTCTTCGCTCAGACACCCCATTCAATTGTGGTATTCCAGGCGAAGTCCACTGAGAGAGAATCCCATTCTCTTTAAGATAACTAAGGAATTTGTCACTTAAGTATTCCCCTCCACGATAAGATCGAAGAGTCTTAATACTATGACTTAGTTGTTTTTCTACTTCATTCTTAAACTCTTTGAACTTTTCAAAAGCTTCGGATTTGTGTTTCATAAGGTACGCATATCCGTACCGTGAATAATCATTGGTAAAAGTAATGAAGTAAGTACACCTTCCTTTAGTACTTATACTAAAAGGACCACAAACATCTGAGTGGATCAAATCCAAAGGATGAGTGGCACGTTCCATTTGTCCTACAAATGGTATTTGGTCATTTTTCCTTTAAGACAAGATTCACAAGTAGGCAGGGTTTCTTCTTCCTTAAGGCCGAGTATACCTTCCTTTGCCAATTTGTGCATTCTTTCTTTGGAAATATGTCCTAGTCTAGCATGCCACATTAGTGTACTATTTAAGTTATCTTGTTTTCATATTTAAGAAAAAACAAATTAAGCACCTTTAATTTAGTTCCTCTTTCAATGCCCTGGTTTACCGTAGTGGAAACACTCACCTTTATCTTTATCAGCTTTAACCTTCTTGATCCCACCTTTAGCTTTTAGCTTCTTGTTCTTTTGGGAACTCTCATTTTCCCGTTCTTTGGCTTCTTAGCCTTAAAATAGGCAGAACTCACAAGTAGGACTGGCTTGTCTTTCTTGATGGTGGCTTCTGCAGTCCTTAACATGCTTAACAAGTTAGGCAACGTTGCCTCCAGACTGTTCATGTTAAAGTTGACCACAAATTGGTCGAATGAGCTAGGCAAGGATTGAAGTACTAAGTCTATTGAGAGTTCATTGTCTAGAAAAATATCAAGACTCGCGAGATTCTCAATGAGCCCAATCATCTTTAGCACATGTTTTTGGACATTTGACTCCTCAGTCATACGAGCTCTGAAAAGCTCTTTAGACACTATGTACATTTCCCTCCTAGACTTTTCACCATACAACTCTTGTAAATGTTAGAAAATATCAAAAGCACTTGCCAGATTTTTGTTAGGATTATGCCCTCAGATACCATAGAGGATAGAATGTATTGGGCATATATCTTGTATTGAACTTAAACTCTTCTTCAATAAAAGGCATTATTAAGTTTTCACTTAATTCTTATCTGCATTTATAAGTTGTGTAAAACGTTTTGTCCATGTTGTCAGTGCGATCGCTCTACTTCCTATGGGATAGGAAGATTGGCACTAGAGAGATCGATCTTGATTACTAAAATAAATTCGCAAGTAATATGAAGTCTTTAATGGACAAATAAAGACTTTGAATACTTGTACAATCTTAGCTCCGACATGGGAGTGGCTGTCTGGTATCATGGGATGATAGGAAATTAAGATTGTAGACATATCAGTGGAACTAATATGTTCGAACACGACTCTCATCGGTTCTGTCACATAGGTTTTCACTCTGTGACTGTCAATGACGGAACTGATTATGCGTAATAGGTATATGTAAACCTTTGACCTGACGTATCAGGCTGAAGATGCACTTGTGATGTCAAGCCTTTCACTAGAGTTGTTAGACCCAATTCACCCTTTGGTGGGGTCAACCTCGAAATGCGGACTTGATGGGCAAGTGGTAATCTTAGCAGATATCTAATATGGGATTTGTTCTCTCATAAGTGAATGAGTATGTACCCTATGTAATTATAGTTAAATAGAGATCAAAGTCTTTGGCCAAAGCAAACGAGACGATTGTGATTGGCACTAAATCGATCTCAATGATCTCGTATTTATTATGATTTATACATATGGTCAAGTCCAGTGAGTTTGACATAACCATGACTCTCACTTGATCGGAGAACGTGAACAAAGGGTTTATACATATACGGTATTTATGATTGGAAGGTTTCGGAATGACTTTATCATTCGTTTTCGTTTGGGTTACGAAGTGGGCCACGTGACTGGCTAGGTATTACCCACTCCCCTTGGTTTCCTCTCATTGCCAAACGAAATGAACCTAAAGAGTCGCGCTAAAGGATTGACAAAGAAAAATGAAGAAAAATGAATTTCTATTATTTCTTCTGGGAGTTTTAATTTATTGGATAAATTAAATAATTAATTATTCATTAGATAAAATAATTAATTATAATGATAAGATTAATTATTAATTAATTTCCGTGTGAAATATATTAATGAATTAATTTATCTAATTAATTTGGTTATTTAATTAATTAATTTATTTATTGGATATAATAAATTATTAATTGAAATAAGAAATTAATTAAACAAAACAAATTCCGGGGCTAAATAAGGAGTCCAATTGGACGCTTATGAGGCCTCAAAGTGGCGTCTTTGAGAGGCCACATATTAGGGCTCTTTTGTTTTGACTTGTTCAATAAGTCATGAGGTATATAAGGACTCTTTGACTTAGAACAAGTAAGAAGAAGAAAACACAACTCTCATAACTCTCAAAAGAAAGAAAAAAATTCCTCCCTTCCTCTACCTAGCCGTCGACCATAGAGAAAGAAGAAAGGGGATTTTTCGTTTGTTGATCTGTGCGTGACGATTTAGAGACGATGTATTTTCGTTGTTCGGATCAAGTTCAAGTTTGAAGAATCAAACCAAAGGATTGAAGATGTGGAAGCTTCAATATTTCGAGTTTGGAGAAGAAGAAGTTTTTCTCCATCATCATATTCATATTAACGAGTAAGTTTTATCATTATACACTTTTAGATTCTATTATGCGAATTAGAGTACCAATTGAGTTTTCATTTTTAATTCTTGAAATCCCTTCCGCTGCGTTTATGCTTTTTCGAACGAAACCCAACAATTTTCATGTTGCTTTTGCAACTCGTTCGACATCGATGCAAGCATCGTGCACCTCGCTTGGAGGTCATCGTTTAACCATTTCTTATGGGTTTTGATTTCCTTCTCCTCAGCACCCTCCGGAAGAGTGGAGAGAGGTGCATCAGTCAAGACAAAGGCTCTATTCTCAGAGTTGAGCACTTTCTTAAGGTTTCTAAGCCAATCAGAATAGTTGGGTCCAATGAGTTTGTTTGTGTCGAGAATTGAGGAAAGCGGGTTCTTAGCCATCTACAAATTAAAGCGAAACGGAGATTAAGAAGATATTTAATACATTATGTGCAAATATGATTTTAAGGTCTTTTAATCATAAATTGCCTCCCACTATTTAATTCAAATTCAATAACCCTCATTAAAGAATTCGAGAAAAATAATTTTTCTTAGTGAGTTTGAAGTCTAATTTAATTATTACATACCCCAATTTAATGGACACATACATAATAATTAAAAAGGTAGACAACACTTGTCAATTACATCCCCATGTAACCCTCAATTATTTTATTTCATGTTTCACATGGACCTAAATTTTATGCACCCCCATGTTACACCTATGTTAAGTTAGATCCATCAAACCTTCTTGTAAATAATCCACCCAAAAAGTTCCACTTCCAATGGTCAACTTAGAGAATAAATTCCACATGTGCATCTCTATGCTTAGTAATAATCACGGCTTTCTCATTATAGAAAATCCCACTTGCAATGGTCGACTAATCTACATAAGTAGCGCCAACATGCTATTACTGTTGATGGTAGACATGGAATATTAAACTCCGTTTAATTTTATTTCATATTAACATAAAATTAAAATCAATAAGATTTTATAAACTTATCAAATAAGTAAGAGATTTTAGTATATTATGAAAAGGTCTCATCGGTTCGATTATCTTATCCAAGTCTCTATCCTAAACATGCCCAACAATACATGAAATAAAATAAACCATATCATAAGCATAATCTTAACAATATGTATCTTATACAAACATGCATCTCATACATAAAATATAACATGAATATTTTAGGCCATATCTAAATCAATCCTATCTACAGACATCGAAGATCGAATGCCGGAAAGGCGAATAAAATAGAAAAAATGGAAAGTAAACATGCTTGTACAATCCTAATGGCCTCAAAATTCTATTATGCATATCAACTCATGAAAACATATGTAATTTCTTAATTTACCAAATATTCCTCATAAATTAAATCAATTCGGGGTTTCTCAATAAAACTTGATTTTTCCAAAATTAAACAATTTTAAACACTTTTTAAATAAAATAAAAAATTTAGAAAAATATTCGACACACAAAACGGTCCGGCAACCCGTTACCTTACACGATCACGTATAGATTCCAAATCTATTCTTCTATCACATAAAAACACGGCTGCATGGTAGCAAAACTTAAATTATCACTTTCTGGTCACCTCTTCAAATAATCCTTTGACTAAAAATAAAAGGTTTCAAAAACCATTCTGCTGCGCACAAAAGAACGAAATAGAATCCTATTCTATATCCAATTACACGTTGCTGATGGGTTTTCAACCAACCAATGGATAAGCCCCATCCTTTGACACACGCACACGTGAGGGTACAATTCATGAATTGCATATTCCCTTTTTTTCTTCCTCATGTCATAAAGTTCTTAAATAAAAAGGATTCTAAACACATGCACATGCACATTTGAATGCAATTCTAAATTGCATAACATGCTGTAAGTGTGATGGCAGTTGTACATCATAAATATTTTACTTTAAAACCTCACTTGATTAATATATCTTCATATATATTCGTGTAGGTACTATTCAGACTCCAAGTCCAATTGGATTACCACACTCCAAAGCCAATATTGCATACACCAACAATAAAATTATTCTTTAGATATAAACATCCTTTAAAAGCTGAAAATAAATAGTTTTTAATAAAAATTCCAAAATCAATAAAATTCACGAATTTAATAATTTTAAACACGCATCACATGTAACGATTAAAATTAAATAAATCATGCATAATGATGTGCGTGCCTTAGACTCTGATACCACTGTTGAGAAATATACATAAAGTCCGACTAAGCACAGCGGAAAATTAAAATTTTAGTTTCTAGGATTTAAACATGCGAGTTTATTAATCCTACGGGCTTATCACGTATCATAGGCTTGTGCATCTCTACACTAGTTATTTAAAATTTAAATAAAGAAGGTCTTACCTTATTCGATTTTTTGCAAAAATCGAAGAGTTTCTTCTTCCTTAACGTAAGTTCCCTAGCTAGCTCCTTGTTCTTTAAATCGATTCCTTTGTTTTTCCCTTTGATGAATATTTCAAATTCCTCCACCAAAAACACCTTTGATTGGATTTTTGATTCACTTTAGAGACCCAAGTGTTTTTTCTCTAAAGTTGATCCACACCCCGGATACCCACTCGTTTATAATCTTTAGCTAGGTTGATCTATAAACGTTTACTCTAACTCTAAAGAATAGTGTATGGGATTAAGGTGAAAACAAATTACTTCTCTATGTATTTTGGAAGAATTCTTAAATTCATGATCTTGATGAATAATCAATAACTCAAGAACACTATATAAATGAGAGAGAGAATTGATTTTCTATGCAAGAGGAACGAAAATTTTTGGCTTCAAAAGTCATCTAATTTTGAATCCATACTAGTCCTATTTATAGAACTAGGTTCTTGCAATTCTTTCCCATGTAGAACTCTTCTACATTAAATCTTTTCCATGTAGGAATAGAAGACTAATTAATTTTCAAATAAAACTCTTCTATTTTAATTAGTTTTCTTTCTCTTTAAGAAATCTTATTTCTTTCTAAAAGAAAATTAATTAAACTTTTTAATTATTTTTCTCCACCAAATATTCGACCAAGGTTATAAAATATGCCTTTAATAATTAATCCACCATACTAGATTAATTAAAAATTACTTCCAATTAATTAAATGCTTTCTAGACTTAAGCTTAATCAAATTGATCTTATCAACGTAATTAATTTATATATCCAACACTTGTATAAATAAAAGTCTTAATTAATTAATCTAATTAATTAATATATTAACTCAACTACTTTGAATTAAATTTCCTTAGTTAAGAAATGGATTTGTCCGAGTATTGTGTATGACCCTTTAGGTTCACCAACATACTAGTAATGGGTTCATAACCTTTATGATTTAATTTGAATAATTAAATTGTCTTAATTAATTAAACACGTTTAATTAACCATCTTATTATTCAATCTCCATTAAATAAAAGATACCCATAAATCAAAGAAAAGTTTCTAGCTACTTATCTTGAAGACCTAGATGTAGGCGATTCAAAGTCAACCTTTCCAATCGTGCATTCCATGCAAGTGAGATTCCCCCATCAACTAATTTCCCAATCAAATTGAGGATCGAGGAATCTTATTGGTCGAGATCCTTGTAAACTCAATCTTAATAATTCAAATGTGTTTGAATAGTGATTAATTAATTCAAGAACGTTATTTCTTAATTAATTACTTACTTGTCTTAGCCAAGGATTAAATCAGTCAAACCACTTAAAATATTATAGAAAATTTATTTGTTCATCTAGACAAGGGATGAATCATTTGTTGTCAACACCAACCTCCATATATGAGTCACTACACCAAATCACCAGTCCATATGTGTCCTTGCTAAAGAACTGGCACAGAAGTCAAAGTGCAGTGAGTTAATATACAAGATTATTGTGATGACTCAAGTCAAAGAATTAATCTTGCTAAGAAACTCCTAATTCGACATATTTAGAAATAATTCCAATTTAGGAAGTTTCAGTTAGGGTAATCAGTGAACTTGTTTTCAACAAGCACCCGCGTATGTGCATTTATGTCAACTACACTAATGTCTATAAAATGAGACATTCTCTAATTAAGAGTGTGCATCATAGGCGCAAATCTATCCGAATTATCAATGTCCCATCTTGACAATTCTATGACTTGGACAGTATTTAGATATCACAGCCTTAGAGACTTGTTTTATGATATCCATCCAATGAGATATCAAGCCTCATAGCTATGTGTGAATTTTAGGGACTTCATCATACAGTTATAACAATATAAACATAAGATGAAGAAATGTCTTTTATTAATATAATGTAAAACGAAATTGTTTATTACAAGAATAGTTAAAGAAAGCCTATCTAGGATTGGCTCGGAGGGCACTATTCTAACAAAAACATCAATAACATCATAAACAATGTCTAAAGTGGTGTTCGGGTTTTGTTTTATTCCGCTACGCATGGTTGACCGGACGCCAACAGTTTGATTATTAATCGAGCTGAACTCAAACGAGTTTTAGTCGAGCCGAATATGAATCAAGCTTGAGTAGTTTAATTTTTATTATTATTTTTTACTAATCGAGCAGAGTTCGAGCGGAGCTTCAAAACTTATCAAATAAAAAAAATTATTCAAGTTTGGTTTGAAATGTTAACGAACCGAGCTTAAATGAGCTTTTAGCAATGGAGCTCGAGCCGAGTATTTAGTAGTTTGGTTCGTCTTTCACCCCTACTGGTATGTTGGTGAACCTAAAGGGTCATACACAATGCTCGGACAAATTCATCTTTTGACTATGAAAAGTTAATTCAAAGAAGTTGAATTGATATATTGATTAATTAGGGATTTTATTTATACAATTATGAGGCGCACTGGACATAGAACCATGTGTTTTGGAAACAACTGTTCTATGACCGGTTTTCTCAACTTTTTATATTCTACATTCTAGAGCTAGTGCTCATAATTGAAGAATTAGAAAGAAGTACAAAAGTTGGAAAAGACAAGAGGTGATCAATATTGGAACCAGACTGTTGGGAATCCATACATGAAAAACGCAGCGGAATAAGATTTCGATTCCCAAAGCCATGGATCAATCTGGGCTATCGTTGATTTTAAACAAAAGGCAAGAAATACGCGAAAAGATTGATTCGTTGTAGCGTGTTTCGTTTCTTGAATTACCGTCTATAACAGCAATCTCCGAGACTTCTGCATCTAGATAATCACGCGCGAAATTCGCCGAAAATCTTCCTCCTCCATCTTCAAATGGCTGCTAGAAGAGAAGAAGAAGAAGAGAATAGTTTCTCTCTACTTTACTGTGTAATTTTAGTGGCAATTGATAAGTTCTTAACCTAAGTCTAAGTGTTGCAGGATTTAAATAGAATCCTCCTACTTGGACCTAAGTTACACGCCTCATAGTCCCATGTGGATGGCCAAGTGCGCTAAGTTGGCCCAGTCAACTTAGTCCACTTTAATTTAATTACATTTCATATTTAATCTAATTAAATATGTATGTGATTAAATTGATATTTAATTTAACCAAATTCATTTAACCTAGTTAAATAAATATTTAAATTAATTAATTTAATGTTCCATTGTTTAATCCAATTAAACAACTAATTAAATTAATTCGTCCACTCAATGAATTTGTCCATCTAATGACAAATTACCAAAATGCCACTCCAAGTACACAAAGTGATTTCCCGCTCATTCCTGGTAGCGCGACTCTCTAGGTTTATCTTGATTGGCAATAAGAGGATACCAAAGGATGTGAGTGACACCTAGCTAGCCCCATGACCCCACATCGTAGCCTAACCAAGTACGAAATGACTATGTCACTACGAACCTCTTGACTTTGAATTCCATATGAGTATAAGCCCTTCACTGATGTACCCCAATTGAGTGAGAGCCATGGATTATGTCAAACTCACATAACTCGATGCTATGCTATGAATCATAGTAACATGAAATGACATAACTGCCCTCTATGTCCCGCACGAGTCAGTTCTATTACTTTAGCCAAAGACTTTCCATTTCAGTTACCTATGATCGTATAGGGTATCTACTCGTTTACTTTTGAGGCAGTGAATCCCTTCTTGGCAATCACTTCACAATTGCTACTTGCCCATTGGGATCGCACTTCGAGGTCGGCCCCACCAACGGGCAAATTGGGCCTAACTACTCTAGTAACAAATCCAACGTCACAAGCACATCGTGACAGTGAATCCTCAAGTTAAAGGCTCACACATACTATCATAGTCTGTTAGGAAATTTCATGCTAGACGTTTTGATGATGACAATTAGGATTTTATGTTAGACCTTAAAATATGTAAGTTTGATTTTATTTAAAAATCATGTATAGGCTTTGAAGCGTTAGATTTGTAATAGGCTTTGCTTTACCTTATTCTAGATTGTTAGGCTAATTACTCTTAGGTTGAGCGTCTGATAATTTTTGAGTGAACTTATCAGTAGTTATGTTTGAAGACTCGAGTGCCTGAAATCTGAATGAAGATAAAGATTCCAAGCGCCCAAACTACAAGCTACATCAAGCATTGAATATAGGACAAAAGTTATGCAAGGATGAATGAGCGTCTATCAGTGATTGATTTCACCTGAATTTATTTCTAAGTCCAGAAGGAGTTTAAGGCAAATATTCCCAGATCATTAATTGCCAACGGGCATTTATTTCAAATGCATTAAATGTTGATAAGAGCATTAAATGTGATAAGCTCTTTCGGACGTACGGACAAGCCACCCTATTGGACTGTCAACTACTCACAGACTGTAGCACCAACTTTTGTGCTGCAGATTTCCAGGAAAAAGGACCAAAGTTGTTCACTCGCAAAAGTGAGAGACACGCGCCTGTGCATGTGTCAAACGGACACTTTTTCCAAGATTTCATTAAAATAGGACTTCAACAACAAGCTAAAAACAACAATCGTATTTGCAAGCCAAATTGTTGTTGCATTGAAGTCTCATTCCTTAAACTCTCAGAAAAGCCAGAATTCTGCAACAAACATTCTCTTTGCTTTTCTCAAAATTCCTGAGACAGTCAACCAATATCTCAAACATTATTTTTGGAGAAACGTACATTACTATTGAGAAATTACCAAGTTATTTAAACTTCATCAAAATCAAACAAACCTTAAGAAAAACCTGTTCCAAGCCTCGCGATCTGTGTGAAGTTGAAGTTGGATACTTGCACTATTTCTGGGTGAAAGAAGCAAGGAGATACAAGTGTCTTGGAGCATAAATCTGTGTGATCAAGGAGCTCAAGTCATCGATATCCATCTCTCCCTAATTTGTAGAAGATTCTGTGTGATTCTTTGAGAATCATTTTAGTGGATTGTCTCCAAGTGTTCGAGGAGAAGAAGGACGTAGTTGAGATTACATCACCCAACAAACCTTACAAATATTATGTTCCTTACTTTACAGTCAATTTCCATATCATCATATTATTGCGTAAATCTATTAAGTAAAACTCAATCGAACTCTAAGTAACTAAAATACTTTCTGTGACGCTAAAGCTTTCAAAAAAAGAAGACTCTAAAATCATTCAGTTGTGCTAACACTGATCAAAGAACTGAACGCTTAAACCTATCTGGTTATAGTATTCAAATCTTGAAGTCTAAGTTAACTTTCTAAAAATAGCCTTCAACAGACGCTCAGTCAAGCGCCTACAATTTCAAGCGTGCAACCAATTTTAATACGAATTTTTTTGAAGTCGAAAAAGTCTTCAAGGTCTATTCAACCCCCTCCCCTTTCTAGACCCTTTCGTAAGCCACTTGGGACCAATAAGTGCTATCAGAGTGGTTAAAATTGAAATTTTAAAATTTTCAAGCATAACAGCTTGTTTAGATCTTTTTCAAATCAAGTTGCTTTTAATTTTTCAATGGCATTTTCTGAAGCTTCCAAGTTGACCGAATCAAATTATGATTCCTGGAAAGTCAAAGATTTTACATATCTTTGCTCATGTGATGACAAAATATGTGATATTATTTCAGATGGACCAATGCAAATTCTGAAGGTTATCACCAGAGCACCTAAAGTCACTGAAGAAACCCTAGATGTCTATGTTGAGAAACCAAAACAAGAGTGGTCCACTGATGAGCATCGAAGAGGAAATCTGAACAATGTTGGTCGAAATGCTTTATATACAGCTATTGGTGATAATAACAACTTATTCAACAAGGTCAAAACGTGTAACATGACTAAGGAAATATAGGATAAGTTGGCTATAATTTGTGGTGGTTCAGCTCAGATCAAAGAGAATAAGCTTTCCTTCACCAAAGAAAAATTTAACAGTTTTAAGATGTTACCAAATGAGACTTTAGAGCAATTAGACATAAGATTTACAGCTCTTGTTACAGAATTAACATCTTTGGGTATGGATTTACAAAACTGAGAAATGATGGTTAAGATCTTTAGAAGCCTACCTGGTAAATTCCTGATGAAGACAACAACAATGAGAGAATCTAATATGTTGGATCTTTGATAAGTGTGAGTTTTACACATTTGAGAGGTCAATAATTTCATGGTTTAGGTTCAAATATGTATGAATTTTACCACTTGTGGCTTTGATTTGTGTTTTAAATGAATTCAAGGTAAAAATCATAACAATAGAGAAATCATCTGGAAGAAAATGCAATAATTCTGTATTTTGGACGCCGAATCTGAGAACGTGTTCTTCTACAAAGTTGTAGATCTATGTCTTAGCTTCACGTGAGAACTTGAATCACTTGAATCTAAGATCTGAGAAAAACGTTATGAAGAAAACACTATTGCTGCGCAGAAGGAAAAATGCTACGGGCAGCTGGACGAATCTTAGAAACTTTTGACACCTAAAGACCATTAGTTGCCTCCTTTAATGATTGTAATGCATGTGTTGTGTGCCCCTTTCATTTATAATGCTGATAGTTGTCTACTTTTGGGCATGTGTAGTGTGCGTTTTTACTTATGTTCATGATGAACATTAGTTGTCTTCCTTTAGGCATGTGCTATGTGTACCCCATTTGTATTCTTTTAGTGTATATTAGTTGTTATCCTCTAGTGCATACTAGTATAAATAGGGGTGTTGTTTCATGTCAAAAAGACTAAACACACAACAACACAAAACACACTAACATTACACTCAAATAGGATACTTTCTCTTACAACAAGAAGGAGAGGTTCGAAATTGGCAGCTAGAGAGGAGATTGGAGCAAAGAAATGAGCAAGACGAAGAGAACGACGATTCAACACGAGTTCATCAATTATTAGCAGGGAGCTTTTTATTTTCAGAATATTTGTCTATGAATAATTCTATGTTTTTAATTGTTTTTTCAATTATAATTATGAACTAAATTAATCAAACTAAGGCCATGTGAATGCCAATTTTATGAGTTCATATATATGAAGTGATTGTTCATTTTAATTCTATTATTGTTTTGTGTGTTAATTTTATGCTTTTATTCCAATCGTATGCTTGATCAACATATGTTTGCTAATTAGCCTAATTTATTATTTGAGAGAATATATATTAGGGTTCAAAGGAATTAACACATCATCCGAAAAACATGAGGAATTGCTCCTAGAGATAGGTATAGATTTCCGGGTGCTGTTAGCCGAATTAATCCGGGGAAATTCTAGAACTTGAATGCATGGTTAATGATTTGATTCTCGGATAGATATATTTAGAGAACCATCACGTAATCATAGGATTATTACAGCCGAGAGATCGGGTAATAATTATTTAAAGTTTTTTTCACCAAAGCAATAATAGTCTAATAATTAGAAGAATCACTCATATATATTTACAAATAATAAAGGTTGAAGCATGTGCCTTAGTTGCTTTCTCATATAAGAATCTCAATCAAATTGTTAAGTCTTAGTTTTTACCTTTCTACTGTCAATTAATCAAAAATCTTTTAATTTAATTCAATTGCTTTAAACTTGTTAATTTAAAATACGAGTCTCTGTGGGTTCGACATTCCGGACTTAATATCCATTCTGTTACTACACACGACCAGTCCACTTACTGTTTTATACACGTAAAGATTTTTCGTGTCAAGTTTTTGGCGCCGTTGCCGGGGACTTGTTTTGTTTTAGTTTGTAAATTTATTGCAATTTTTAGTTTACTTTCCTTTATCAATTCTTTTTAATTTTATCTTCTAGCTCTAAATTCTTGTGGTTTACTTCTTTGTTTAAACAGGGTATTTTTGTGGTGAATGACCAGAACCTCGGGAAAGGGTTTAGAGGAATTTGATCCCGAGATCGATCGAACCTTTCAAGCAAACTTAAGAAAACGAGCTATGGCTGGAAATTTCCCTGACATGAATCTTCCCGAGAATAGGGAATGGTTTCAAAATTTGTTTCAAACCATGCAACCGGCACCTCCGGCACCACCCCCATCAGTTCGCGGTAATCAACCACCACGTGTACACACTACGCCGGGGCCTGTTGTGTTCCCCAATTTTGCCACACCAAACTTCCATATTCCACCTCACATGTTCAACATGGATCAGGAGGAACAATTTTATGGTGATCAAAAAGAGTCGCCTCATGACCATCTGGAGCACTTCAATGATGTGTTGACTACTATGCAATTTCACCCAAGAGATCTTGATGCCATCCGCCTCAGATTATTCCATTTCTCACTTAAGGATAAAGGGACCCTGTGGTACAAGTCATTGCCCCCGCAATCCATTGAAACGTGGGGTGAGTTAGTCGAGGAGTTTCTCAACAAGTTTTTCCCTCCATCAAGGATTAACGAGTTGAGAAGTGAGATCAAGGGTTTTAAGCAAAAACGGGATGAATCGTTAGCATCAGCATGGGCAAGATACAAGGGTCTGCTTCAAAAATGCCCCGATCATAATTATTCTAGAGACGAGCGAGTACTACACTTCTTTAATGGAGTCCGGTCTCGGATTCGTCACAGACTTAATGCAGGAGCCGGTGGTGATCTTTTAGGTCTCGATAGCAGAACAGTGTGGGCAAAGCTAGAGCAGATGGCACGGGAGGATGAACTGTACCCTGAATATGATGATGAGATTATTCCACAATCCCGAAGGGTTGCTGTTGCTCAAGAGGTAGAACAAGATACCGAATCAGAGCTAGCCATCGGGAATGTGAATTATGTTGGAAATTCAAACAAACCTCAATTGAACTTCCACATACCCACGAATTTCCCAAAAAGGCCAAATCCGGCACAGAATGCACCACAAGGCATCTACCAAGCACCGAGGCCTCCGTTTTACAACAATCAAGCTCAGAAGCCTGGGAATTTTAAGCCACAAGGTCAAATTCCAAGAACTCCCACTGTCGAAGAAAGATTAGATGCTCACATGCAAAAATCGGACGAATCATTTGCAAAGCTTTGATTGATGTTACAAGGTGTTATGACGGGAATGAAAGAGTTGCAGCATCAATTTGCACAATTATCAAATGATGCTGGAGTAAGAGCACCCGGGACACTTCCAAGCAATACAGAGAAGAATCCGAAGGAACAATGCCATGCTGTTACCCTCCGTAGTGGCAAAGAAGTGAAAAATGCACCTCCCCAGAAGCCAACGCCCGAACATGAAAGCAATGTCCGAACGTTGGAAAATCTCGAAGATTTGAACACGCTGCCTCCACAGTCCAGATGTGACCAAAATGTAGTCCAGACGTTGACCGGTCAACGTACAAACGTGGGAAAATCCACTATCCATACGTCAAAGGCAGAACAGAATTTTACCGAAACTTTATCTCCTTCTTCTTCTAAACCAGTTGAAATACGTCTCCCCTTTCCCCTCGCACATAAAAATAATAAAAAAGGAATGGATAAGAGCTTTCTTAGGATCTTAGAAATTCTTCGAGAAGTTAGAATTAACATTCCTTTTATTGATGCAATTTTGCAGATGCCCAATTACATCAAGTTTTTCAAGGATATTCTCTCAAACAAACAAAAGTGGGAAGGGAATGAAACGGTGTGTTTGACAGAAGCATGCTCAGCAGTAGTATTGAATAAGTTGCCAAAGAAACTCAAAGATCCAGGGAGCCTGACGATCCCTTGCACCATCAGGCAACTCAAATTTGACCGACTGTTGTGTGATTCAGGGGCTAGCATAAACCTTCTCCCATACTCGTTGTTTCAAAAATTGGGCTTGGGAAGTCCGAAGCCAACCTCGATGAGTCTTCAACTTGCAGATCGATCTATCAAACACCCGAAGGGAATCATAGAGGATGTGATCGTGCCAGTTGACAAATTTTACTTTCCGGTGGACTTCGTGGTTCTAGAAATGGAAGAAGACGTCGAAGTTCCTCTCATCCTAGGAAGACCTTTCCTAGCCACAGGTAAAGCTATGATCGACGTAGCAAATGGTAAGTTAACTTTAAATGTGGGAGCAGAGAGAGTTACTTTTGACGTCTTCAAGGTTTTAAAGCATGTCGGTGATGACGAGTCGTGTTTGCAAATAGATGTTTGTGATCCTTTGATTTTTGAGCATTTTCTGGAAAACATCTCTGACGATCCACTTGAAATATGCATAATGAAATGTAAGGATGCTGAGTCAGCAGATGATAGACAACTGACGGCTGTCCATAGTCTGGAGAGGCGTACACAATGTGTCATCATAAAGAAATTTGAGATGTTGGATCAGCCACTGTCAAGCAAATCCAAACCATCCATTAAGGAACCACCGATTCTTGATCTAAAAGCCTTACCTTCACATCTTAAATATGTTTATTTAAGTGATAATGAAACTTTGCCACTGATTATTTCTTCTTCTCTTACAGAGCCACAAGAAGAAAAGTTATTAAAGGTGTTGAAGGAGCACAAAAGGGCCTTTGGATGGAAGATTGCTGACATCAAGGGGATTAGTCCGGCCATTTGCATGCACAAGATCCTGATGGAATAGAGCTCAAAGCCCACCATACAACCACAAAGGAGGTCAAATCCTCAAATTCAAGAAGTGGTGAAGAAAGAGGTAATCAAGTTACTCGATGCTGGAATCATTTTTCCTATCTCTGATAGCTCATGGGTAAGTCCAACTCAGGTAGTGCCAAAGAAGGGAGGTACGACAGTCGTTCTTAATGATAATAATGAGTTGATTCCATCTAGAATTGTCACTGGTTTTAAGGTTTACATCGATTATAGGAAATTGAATGAATGTACCCGAAAAGACCATTTCCCACTTCCCTTTATCGATCAAATGTTAGAAAGATTAGCTGAGCATGAATATTATTGTTTTTTGGATGGGTATTCCGGCTATAACCAAATTGCCGTTGCACCTGAGGATCAAGAGAAAACCACTTTCACTTGTCTTTATGGCACTTTTGCTTATAGACGGATGCCTTTTGGTTTATGTAATGCACCTGCTACTTTTCAAAGATGCATGATGGCTATATTTCATGACATGATCGAACAATGTATTGAAATCTTCATGGATGACTTTTCTGTGTTTGGCTCAAGCTATGATAGATGTTTGCACAATCTAACCCTCGTGTTGCAGAGATGTGAGGATACTGATTTAGTCTTGAATTGGGAAAAGTGCCACTTCATGGTACAAGAAGGCATTGTTCTAGGCCATAAGATATCCAAGAAAGGGATTGAGGTGGATTGAGCAAAAATTGAAGTGATAGCTAATCTCCCACCACCCACCACAGTCAAAGCCGTGTGGAGTTTTCTAGGGCATGCCGGGTTTTATAGGCGTTTTATTGCTAATTTTTCCAAAATTGCTAAACCTCTGTCTAACTTGACCATGAAAGATGCAGTATTTGATTTTGATGATGCATGTATGCAGGCTTTCCTCACTTTAAAGGAAAAATTGATCTCAGCACCCGTGATGGCTGCTCCCGACTAGAGTTTGCCATTTGAGTTGATGTGTGACGCGAGCGACACAGCCGTAGGAGCTGTACTTGGTCAAAAGAAGGGTAAAAGCTTTCATGCTATATACTATGCTAGTCGTACCTTAAATGAAGCTCAACTCAATTATGCTACCACTGAAAAAGAGCTTCTAGCTGTTATCTTTGCCTTTGACAAATTTCATTCTTATCTTGTGCTTAACAAAGTTATCGTGTACATTGATCATTCTGCATTGAAGTACTTGCTTGCTAAAAAAGATGCCAAACCTAGACTGCTAAGGTGGATTTTATTACTACAAGAGTTTGACTTAGAAATCAAAGATAAAAAAGGCTCTGAGAATGTAGTAGCTGATCACCTCTCTAGGCTCGAGTTAGTGGATGAGGGAATGGATAAGATCCCAATAAGAGATGAATTCCCTGATGAGCAACTTTTTGCTCTTTCTTCTATTTCAGTACCTTGGTATGCTGATTTTGCTAACTATTTAGTAGCTGGAATTTTACCACCTGATCTAACCTTTCACCAAAGAAAGAAGTTTTTACACGATGCTAGGCAATATTTGTGGGAAGAGCCCTACTTATTTAAAATTGGTGTAGAGGGAATTATCAGAAGATGTATACCTGAGGAGAAAATGGCATCTGTCCTGGCTCACTGCCATGACATGCCAATAGGAGGTTACTTCGGGCCTGATAAGACTGCTGCCAAGGTTCTACAATCAGGTTTTTTCTGGCCTACTCTGTTTAGGGATGCTTATGCTTATGTTAAATCTTGTGATCGATGTCAAAGGGTAGGTAACATTTCTAGACGGCACGAAATGCCAATGAACACTGTGCTTGAATGCGAACTATTTGATGTGTGGGGTATTGATTTTATGGGTCCTTTTCCTAGTTCGTGTTCTAATAAATACATTCTTGTTGCTGTCGACTATGTGTCTAAATGGGTCGAAGCCGAGGCTTTGCAGACTAATGATGCTAGGGTGGTTCTTAGATTTCTTAAGAAATGAATTTTTACTCGATTTGGTACCCCTAGAGCAATCATAAGTGATGGAGGTACACACTTTCGTAACAAGCAATTTGAAAAATTGTTGAACAAATATGGTGTTAAACATAAAATCTCGACCCCTTATCACCCTCAAACTAGTGGGCAAGTCGAAATATCCAATAGGGAAATAAAAAGGATTTTAGAAAAAACGGTAAATAGTCATCGAACTGATTGGTCTCTGAAATTAGATGATGCATTGTGGGCTTACCGTACTGCTTTTAAAACCCCTATTGGCATGTCCCCACATCGCCTTGTATTTAGAAAAGCTTGTCACTTACCTGTCGAACTTGAACATCGTGCTTATTGGGCTACCAAATTCCTTAATTTCGATGCAAGTTCTGTAGGTAACAAGCGGCTACTTCAACTGAATGAGCTCGAGGAGTGGAGACATGAGGCATACGAGAATGCCAAGCTATACAAGGAACGGACTAAGAAGTGGCACGACAAGCATATCTTGTCACGGGAATTCAAGGAAGGCGAATTGGTTCTGATGTATAATTCAAGACTCAAATTTTTTCCGGGAAAACTTAAATCTCGTTGGTCAGGACCATTTCGAGTCACACGAGTGTATTCATCAGGGGCTGTGGAGCTCATTACAGATGATGGACAAGTATTCTTGACCAATGGACACAGGTTGAAATATTACTGGGGAACTGATTGGAACGCAGACACCTCGTCTATCAAGTTCCAAGAGCCATCGACTTAATTCGATTCTGAACAGTCGAGCTATTGACTATAAACAAGCGCTTCTTGGGAGGCAACCCATGTTTCTTACTTTTCTTATTTTTTTTTATTTATATATATATTTTTTTAGCGTCTAGTTTGCTTTCATTTTTGCATTTTAATCTTTCATTTCGTCTTGGTTGTTTTGTTACAGGAAAATGGTTCGAGAAAAAAAAATAATATATATATATATATATTTCATTACTGCCTCCCACATACGGACGTGAGAGTCAGAAAGTATTTTTGAAATTTTATGTCCAGGAGGTTGGTTTTGCTTGTCTTTCTTATTTTTGTACATACATAGCCGTTTGGGGCTTGTGTGATTGTTTGTTGCTATTAATGCTTGTGGTGATTGTTTTTTATTGTGATGAGTTTTGATTGTTCTGGGGGCTGAAGTGTAACTGTTGAATAAGTTTGGGGGTATTACTGTTGAATTGTTCTTAAATTTTGCAAACATTTTTATCTTCTTTTTTAGCACATGGAAAAGCGTGAGTAGGGGAGTCCAATTTATGTTGAGCATTCTAATAGGATCGCCTTGATTTTTGACTCAACCGACTACTCCTCGGTTTGCTTTTTAAGATTTCCGGTTTTGTAAGTATTTCTTTTACCCTTTTTCTTGGTTTGAATCTAGATGTAACATTGAGGGCAATGTTAGGAATAAGTTTGGGGGTGTTTAAGGGTAATAATATTTTTTGATACTTTTGAATGTTCATGTAGGTGATTCATTTTAAGCTTGAAATTTTTAATTTTTAGTCCCCAAATTGATGCAATGAAACTAATTAATGTAAGTTCGATGGCATGAAAATATATATATATATATATATATATATTTTATGTTGGAATACACATGTCTTCACTTTGCTCATGGGACTCTAGATTAGAGTAGAATTTCCATAAGATGAATCACAAATGCACGATAAGTCGATGGTAGAGGAGTCAAGTGGATAATCATCCTGAAACACTTAAGGACTTTCTCCCAGAAATGTTAACTTAGATTCTTCTTAAGGTCACGAGTTGAGTAGTTGCTTCGTATACCTAATAATTAATGAAAAAAGTTGATGATTGGTATGACTATAAAGTCAGGCTGATATGTACTGGAGGTGAAAAGCAACATGCCTATATACTGTACTGTCATGCTAATTTGAGCTTTGCTCAAGCCAATTTAGGTTGAAAATGAATGAAAGGTCTAGTTTTATTTCGTGGCCTTTGGCACTCGAGTGATTAAATCCGCAAGGAGTGTCTTAACACTTAATGCCCTAAAACTATCTAGTTTGGGAGTCATTGATCCAAAGCTCGATACATGGGTGTCATAGAAAGCCTAAAGGAATAAAACATTGCACATGACCTAACCTTAATAAATTTAAATGGAGTTTCATATGAGTTTAAGGTTTAAATGGATTAAGTAATGAAATTTAAGTGGTTATCAAGTTTCTATGAGGCTTGTACTTTAGGATTGATCGACGGTTAATAAAATATGGGATTAATGTCTGAAATTTGGTAAGAATGCCACTTGACTATAATGCCTTACACTTACAATCACTACACCCTTTGGAGGTCTTTATTCGAGTCAAGGTGTAACATGAGCAAGTCTTTGATATGTGTATAAAATTTTTTGAGCTTTAACAGTCGATTTTTATGCTATGGGTTTCTTATTGATTAAGTTGATTCGCGTTGATAAAGGGACTAAAATTTGGTTGGATTTTGTGGGTATATCATCTGCAAACCCTCATGAGACAACACTCGTCCTCTTTTGGTAAAATTGAGGTTTAAAGGCTTGTTGCATACGCTAAATGCAATCGTGATCTCTACGAAAGTGAGCTATCTTTTGTTTCTGTTTTACCTTTTTTCTTGATGTTGTTTAAATCTTAGTTTTCTTTTGTTCAATTGCTCGGGGACGATCAATGTTAAGTTTGGGGGTGTTGATAAGTGTGAGTTTTACACATTTGAGAGGTCAATAATTTCATGGTTTAGGTTCAAATATGTATGAATTTTACCACTTGTGGCTTTGATTTGTGTTTTAAATGAATTCAAGGTAAAAATCATAACAATAGAGAAATCAGCTGGAAGAAAATGCAATAATTCTGTATTTTGGACGCCGAATCTGAGAACGTGTTCTTCTACAAAGTTGTAGATCTATGTCTTAGCTTCACGTGAGAACTTGAATCAATTGAATCTAAGATCTGAGGAAAACGTTATGAAGAAAACACTATTGCTGCGCAGAAGGAAAAATGCTACGGGTAGCTGGACGAATCTTAGAAACTTTTGACACCTAAAGACCATTAGTTGCCTCCTTTAATGATTGTAATGCATGTGTTGTGTGCCCCTTTCATTTATAATGCTGATAGTTGTCTACTTTTGGGCATGTGTAGTGTGGGTTTTTACTTATGTTCATGATAAACATTAGTTGTCTTCCTTTAGGCATGTGCTATGTGTACCCCATTTGTATTCTTTTAGTGTATATTAGTTGTTATCCTCTAGTGCATACTAGTATAAATAGGGGTGTTGTTTCATGTCAAAAAGACTAAACACACAACAACACAAAACACACTAACACTACACTCAAATAGGATACTTTCTCTTACAACAAGAAGGAGAGGTTTGAAATTGGCAGCTAGAGAGGAAATTGGAGCAAAGAAATGAGCAAGACGAAGAGAACGACGATTCAACACGAGTTCATCAATTATTAGTAGGGAGCTTTTTATTTTCAGAATATTTGTCTATGAATAATTCTATGTTTTTAATTGTTTTTTCAATTATAATTATGAACTAAATTAATCAAACTAAGGCCATGTGAATGCCAATTTTATGAGTTTATATATATGAAGTGATTGTTCATTTTAATTCTATTATTGTTTTGTGTGTTAATTTTATGCTTTTATTCCAATCGTATGCTTGATCAACATATGTTTGCTAATTAGCCTAATTTATTATTTGAGAGAATATATATTAGGGTTCAAAGGAATTAACACATCATCCGAAAAACATGAGGAATTGTTCCTAGAGATAGGTATAGATTTCCGGGTGCTGTTAGCCGAATTAATCCGGGGAAATTCTAGAACTTGAATGCATGGTTAATGATTTGATTCTCGGATAGATATATTTAGAGAACTGTCACGTAATCATAGGATTATTACAGCCGAGAGATCGGGTAATAATTATTTAAGGTTTTTTCCACCAAAGCAATAATAGTCTAATAATTAGAAGAATCACTCATATATATTTACAAATAATAAAGGTTGAAGCATGTGCCTTAGTTGTTTTCTCATATAAGAATCTCAATCAAATTGTTAAGTCTTAGTTTTTACCTTTCTACTGTCAATTAATCAAAAATCTTTTAATTTAATTCAATTGCTTTAAACTTGTTAATTTAAAATACGAGTCTCTGTGGGTTCGACATTCCGGACTTAATATCCATTCTATTACTACACACGACCAGTCCACTTGCTGTTTTATACACGTAAGGATTTTTCGTGTCAATCTTCTAACTCCAGAAGATGCCTTTTCAGAGCTCAAATCATATGAGTTTGAGTTGAATTCAGCCAATGACGTTGTGAGCAGTCCAGTAATTGAAACTGGTGCGCTTATAACATCAATCAAGGGTGAATCGAGTAATAAAGGAAAGGTTTCAGATATCAGTGAGGATGATGAACAAGCGCTTTTGAACAGATTCAGAAAGTTCTTAATATATGAAAACAAAGGAAACAATCCTAAGCATCAAGGACAGAGTTCATATCAAGCGCCTGCTCCAGTACAACAGCAGTATCAAGCGCCTCAGTATTCTGCACCTTTTCCTCCAGCGCCGATTCAGTACCAAGCTTCTAATCAATAGAACCTCTCAACGCCCGTGGTCTCAAAACCACGCACTGCATGGTTAATAAATGAACAAAAGATGAAAACTAATCTTTGTTACAATTGTAGGAAACCAGGGCACTACCAGGTAAATTGCCCTTATCCAAACGTATCTAAGCCTTTAAGGCAGGATTACTTAGATAGAAACCAATTCAGGAGCAACCTTCGCTAACAAGGTTTGCTAGCGGAATTAGAACAAGTGTCCACACCTGAAGATTTGGAGTCTTCAGAGAAAAGTAGTGATGATGATGAGCCAGTGGATGACTCAGCGTTTATTTGTCTCATGGCCAGAGATGATGAAGCGTCCCCTGAGATAAACACTAAATTATCTCTTCCTCTTTCATACGATGAATTGCTCGATAAAGTAAAAGAGTATTATAAAGATTGTCAAGTTGCCGCCAAAATATATCAAAATCACTTCGATATCATTTCATCACTCAAAAGTGATAATGTGATGCTCAAGGCAGAGTTGCAAGTTCAGCAACAATGCATTGAGAAGAACAAATCACTTGAAAGTGATATAATCAATCTGAAAAGTGATCTTGATATAATAGTCAACAGAGAAGCTGAGTTGATTGCTAAACTTGCTAAATTAGAACAGCTTATATCATCATTGTTTAAAGCATCAAGAAAGCTAGACAATGTGACTGAGGTAACAAGATTATTTGGTGAAAAGACCAGTTTAGGATGCAATAAATTTGGTAAATAACCAAACAACTCTAATGTTACGGCGAACAACAAAGGAAATGGTGTTTTTTTTTTGTTGAAGAAGGTTCACTAAGTCAAACACAAAATGAATCGAGTGACAATGGTACGAGGCCAAATGAGAAAGCCAAAGCTGACTCAGGCACGGGAAAGGCGAAAGTAAATGATTTACAAAGAAAGGTTCATCCAAACGCTCAATAGCTAAGGATAAACCTAACAACTGTCAATCAAGTGCTAAGCATCCAGCACCAAAAGTGCACCCTTAGCCAGTGTCCAGGAAATACCAGCGTCAATATCCATAACGGTTTAGATCAAATTATCGCTACTATGATGATTATGATTATGACTATGATTATGATTACTATTATAATCAAGGATATTATTATTCACCCAAAAAACACACACAGCACAATATGAAACCCAGGAAGGTTAATCCTCCCGCAAAGAAGATTAAGCAAATATGGGTTCCTAAAGTTCTAATTCAAACTAACAATGTGACTAACATTAAAGGACCCAAGCAACAATGGGTACCTAAATAAAAATTGAACTTTCCTTTTGATTGCAGGTACCTAAAGCTAGAGCCGATACATCTGTTTGGTACATCGATAGTGGGTCGTCAAGGTATATGACAGGCTCCAAGGATCTTCTGATCAACTATCGAACTGCCAATGGTCCTCAGGTTGTATTTGGTGACAACTCCAAAGGTAAAACCAAAGGTATAGGTACTGTGCATAGGGGAGACATCATGACAAGTGATGTTTATTTTGTTGAGGGTCAGAAGCATAATTTATTAAGCACAAGTCAATTTTGTGATAAAGGCTTTGAAGTCAAATTCTCAAGCGACTGTTGCTAAATAAATGATGCTAAAACTAAATCTACTAAATTGAAAGGTAAAAGAACAAATAATGTGTATTTGGTAGATTGGGGTTCAACAATTGATAACAAGCCAACATATTTTGTTGCTAAAAGTGAATCTAAAACGGATTGGTTATAGCACAAAAAAATGAATCACCTCAACTTTAAGACAATATCTCAGCTTATAAGTCAAAATCTTGTATAGGGATTACCAAATGGACGATTTCACAAGGATCACCATTGTGACGCTTGTCAAATGGGTACACAAGTTAAATCATCTTTCAAGAGAAAACCTCATCTATATACCTCTAGAATACTTGAACTACTTTACAGGGATATGTTTGGACCTATTCAAACGATCAGTGTGAGCGGTAAAAAGTATACTTTGGTGATAGTAGATGATTTCTCGCGATATGCATGGGTGGAATTTCTTTCATCTAAAGATGAGACATGTGATAAGTTAACAACGCTTATTCGGCAACTTGAAACATTGAAAAATCTTAAGGTTGCAAGAGTTTGAAGCGATCACGGTACTGAGTTTACTAACAAGGTCGTTGAGAAGTTTTGTTCAGAGAATGGAATACATCATGAGTATTCAGCTCCCAGAACTCCCCAACACAACGGTGTTGTTGAGCGCCAAAACAAAACGCTCAAGGAAGCCGCTAGGATGATGTTAGCAGAATCCAAACTTGCTCCCAGGTCTTGAGCCGAAGCGATCAACACTGCTTGTTACACTCAAAATTGGTGCATGATCAACAAACAGCATGGGAAAACTCCATATGAACTATGGAAGGGACGTAAGCCAAATGTTTCGTATTTTCACGTCTTTGGTTCTAAATGTTTTAACCATAGTAATAGATCCCAAAGCCTAAAGACATTTGATCCTAAAGCGGACAAGGGAATCTTTCTAGGCTACGCCAAGAACGGAAATAATTTTCGCATCCTAAACAAGATCAAATCGAAGGTTGAGGAATCTATTCATGTTGTTTTTGATGATGCTAACCAAGAACCGAGTAAGGTTAATGTGAATGATGTAGGAGTTGAAGATCTGTGTCATCAAGCGTCTAAGATTACCATTGATGATGATAGTGACGACGATGATGAGATCTTAGTGCCACCTCCTAAGATTACTCGTGAGGTTACTTAGGATAACAATGTAAGACATGCTGATGATCATGAAGAGAGTGATCATCAAGAGAAAAGAAGAGTTTGTGAACTTGAAGGGCCTACGCACGAGGAGAATCAAGCGTCTGAGCAAGTGAATCAAGTGCCTGTTCAACCTCTTAACCCCTTCCAGCCTGATAGACTATGGCTACGAGATCATCCACCAGAACAGATTATTGGAGATATTGAAGCGCCTGTTAGGACTAGGGTTGCTACATTTAATGAAGCCATGTTCGCAAGCTTTCTATCTCAAATGGAACCTAAGAAAATTGATGAAGCATTATGTGATCCTAGTTGGATTGAAGCCATGCAAGAAGAGCTTAATTAGTTTGAGCGTAGTAAAGTTTGGATACTAGTACCAAGGCTAACTCACCAAGGAGTTATTGGAACTAGATGGGTCTATAGAAACAAGATGGATGAGAATAGCATTGTGATAAGGAACAAGGCCAGACTTATTGCTCAAGGTTATTGCCAAGAAGAAGGTATTGATTTTGATGAGACATATCCTCCTATCGCCCGTCTTGAAGCAATCCTCATGTTTCTAGCGTATGCAGCGTTCAACAAATTTACGGTTTTTCAGATGGATGTGAAGAGTGCATTCCTGAATGGTAAACTCTAAGAAGTGGTATATGTGGAGCAACCACCAGGATTCATCAACAGCCATGGTAAGGGTATGGTTTTACAAGCTAGATAAAACACTTTATGGGCTTAAGCAAGCACCCCGGGCATGGTATGACACTCTCTCTATTTTCCTTATTGGTAAAGGCTTTTCAAAAGGCAGCATTGATACAACATTATTTAAAATTACCAATGACAAAGATATTCTTTTAGTCCATATTTATGTTGATGATAATATATTTGGTTCTACTGATAAACGTCTGTGTGAGAAATTTTCGAAAATGATGCAAGAACAATTTGAAATGAGCATGATGGGTGAATTAACTTTCTTATTAGGATTACAAGTTAAACAACTCCATAATGGCATATTTATTAACCAAGCTAGATATACACGTGATATGATTAAGAGATTTGGTATGGAAAACACATCATCTTCAAAAATTCCATTGAGCCAAACACTTAAGTTAGATAAAGATGAAAGTGGGAAGAAAATTGATATCACTAACTATAGAGGTATCATTGGATCACTTCTTTATCTTACTTCTAGTAGATCTGACATTATGTTTTTGGTATGCATCTGTGCACGCTTTCAAGCTGATCCAAAAGAGTCACACTTAAGTGCTGCCAAGAAGATCCTTAAATACCTGAAAGGCACACAAAATGTGGGCTTATGGTATCCTAGGGATTCTCCTTTTAAACTAATTGGTTACTAAGATGCAGATTTTGCAGGTTGCAAAATAGATTGAAAGAGTACTAGCGGTACATGTCAATTTCTAGGTGATAGGTTAATTTCATGGTATAGTAAGAAACAACAATCGATAGCCACTTCTACAGCTGAAGCCGGTATGTAGCTGCAGGAAGTTGTTGTGCACAAGTGTTATGGATGAGGCAACAACTTAGAAATTATGGAATAATCCTAGGTCCAACCCCCATTCATTGTGATAACCAAAGCGTTTTAGCCATGACTCAAAACCCTGTTCTTCATTCCAGAACCAAACATATTGACATTGAATACCATTTTCTTTGTGACCATGTTCAAAAGAAAGATATCTCCATGCACTTTATTGGAACTAACAAACAATTGGCATCTTCACCAAAGCGCTCAACGAACAACGCTTTCTCACTTTGAGAAGTGAACTAGGTATGATTGATTTAAACGCTTAATCATCAAGCGTCATATTTTATTAGACATATAATTTAGGGGGAATCCACTTTATTTATGTCCAAAGGATCTTTTGAAAAGTTGTTACAAGTTATCAAATTTAGGAGGAACCTTAAAATTGTACTTGAACATATCTGTAAGCGTCAATGATCAAAAACTTTCATATGCATAGATCATCAAAGCTCAGTACTATTTGTGCGTAATATGTTGGACGCTTAAACATATAAGGATTTTGATCTCAAGCGTCAACATAAATCTTACAACAGTTACAAGTAGTATGTTAAGTGTTGAACTTATTCCATTCAACACTTAAATACAAGATTGTTTATAAAATTCATGCATAAATTTTACACGCTTCTTGAAATAGTGGATAGACTCAAAAGTCTATTTTGGACTCTATTCACACGCTTCTATCACATCAAACTGGCGGTTAATCAAACACTTTTCAAAATAACGGTTCAGAGTTAGCACGTGTTTGTGTACGTGTCAGTGTACCATCAAGGGCGTGCATTACACTTTGAAAATCCCAAACATTTTAAAACTTTAACTTAGACTTAAAATCTTTATATATGGGAGTTACCAAATGTAACTTCTCTCTCTTGCCCAAAATTCGCGTCCTCAATTAAAAATATTCATAGCTGAGATTTAATAACTTTACACGTGTCTACATCTTATTGAGATGAGAGAACACAAGTTTCAAAATTATCCTACTGTGTCATTTAAAACACAATTTTTGCAGAAAAACTATTCACTTTTACTCTCTGCAAAATTACACACTCTCTCTCTCTTTCAAATCAATCTTAGTTCATCTCTTTCACAAATCTCAAAGGCACCAAAGAAATCTACCGATACTTCTGCTGAGACCATCATGAAGGTCACTGAAGGCCTTGTAGTGGACTAGAAATTTCTATACGAACAAACTTAGGTTGATCTGACAAAAATCATGGACTCTGTATCTGAGTCTGGACTGAAGATCTTCTTAACCAAATATCCTATCTTTTTTCGACTGAAGTTGAATTCTTCTGGAGACACGCTAAACTCTCAGAGGACAAGAAGTCTATCTATTACCTCTTTTCTCTATCCAAGAAGGACTCCAAAGAATTCACCCTCTCTGTTGACTCGATTGCCCAAAACTTCATGCTACCTAATCAGGGTGAAGCTTTGGACTCCGTTACTACTAAACAAATTGAAGAAGCTTGGACAAAGATCAATGCTTATGACAATGTCTCGTACAAGCCTCATTTTGAGAAGAAGGATACCGTATCCCGATACAGATTATTGGCTGATTTCTGCAGTAAGTTTATTGAATGCAGAGTGGGTACTTTTGACAAAGTGATCCCAATGCAATTCTAGATGATGACTGCTATACTCCTAAATATCAAGATCAATTCGAGTGAGTACGTTTTCAACAAATTCAGAGGCTGCCTGAGCGCCTCGAACAAACCATATGGCATAATTCTCAGCGACCTACTCTTCAAAGCAGAATGTGTTAGCTCTGTTGGACTTACTCTTGCTAAGTCAAAGTTCTATGGGAAGTGAATTATCAGCAATCTCTTCCACCCACCCAGAGTTGGAGGTGCTGCAAGACCTCTGACTGAGCGCCTAGTTGTACGCAAAGCATCAGATGAAGAAGCTGAGCGTCCAGCTCAAGTGGAAGCCGTGAAGCGTCCAACTGCTACGAAGAAGAAGACTTCCAGAAAGCCCAAGACTCAAGCCATTCCTTCTCCTCATAAGGACGATGAGGAAACCGATGAAGATGAGAAGGACAAGATTCCCTTAGTTAGGCAGAGGAATCTGGAAGGAATCATCAAACAGATTGACTTCGAGGAACCAATCGTTGTTCCTCCCGCCCAAACGTTGAAGCTCGTTGAAGGAGTTAACGTCAAGAAAATTTTCAAGCATTTCAGGACAAGCAAGCGTCAAGTTGATCCTATTCCTGAAGATCCTGAGACCGTCTAGCCAAGCGCTCAAGAAGTTGCTTTGAGACAAGCTCTCAGGGTAAGTTTATTTCTACTCGTAGCATTTATTTTCCTATACCTGTAGAAGATCCTGCTCTTATAGAGGATAGTTCTTGTGCTACAGCTACTGTTCCAGCTGCTACTGAAGCGTCAATCGATGTCCATCTGGATGTTGAGATGACAGACGTCGTGGCTATTGCTCAAGATGTTGCTGCAATTGATGCTGAGGAACCTGCTATCAAAGAGGTTCAATCATCGACTCCCATCCCAGTCATAACAGAGGCAAGCTCAGAAGGTCAGAGCATTACTGTTGATGTTATAGTACTCCAACACTTCTTCAAGCTGGACCCTCTAAAGACAATTGATCAGTCGATCAATTACATGCCTCTAGCGCTCGAAGAAGATTTTATCCCAGCAGGCTATAATGAAGAAACATACATCATTGCTGAAAATGAAGTAGCCTTGCTGATTGATATTAATCGGACCATCCGCAACACCATATTTGACACAGAGTTCACCAAAGTCGAAAAAGCATATTAACTGGCTGTTGAACTTGACAAAACTCTTGGTCAAATTCCTGCTTCTTTTGCTCTCCAAGAAGAAAGGAAAGGTGGTAGAACTCCCAGAGCTGATATTGACTTGGGTTATTATCGAGACATGGGGCACAACAAGCCAATTGGTTTTGCTCCAAGATACTTCAACATAAGAGTCTATGAGCGTATACCTATTGAGTTTCTTAATCCAACAGAGGAACTCTTAAACAAAGAAGGCTACACCCACTTTTCTCATGTAGACAACAGTGCAGAAAGCAAGAACTTAGCTCATCCCCTTCGTCTATGGAAGAATAAAGGAGTTCATGCCGGTGAGCGTCCAACGTCTCTAACGGATGTGATTCAAGCAGAGGCCAATCCGTATTTTGATAGTGTCTGGAACGCCAGCTATCAAACCGACACATACTGCTTTGAATCCATCAGGGATATTCACCATGAGGGCATTCGAGCGTTGGACAATGCAGTTGCTGACTACTGCATGAATGAAGTCAACTGGTGTGAAGCGTACGTTGGACACCAATTCTCATTTCAAGAGTTAGTCAAAGCTCTCCATCTATTTGGCATAGGCATGTATGACAAGAAGCGCCAGCTCGTCAAGTATTGCCTCAAGAAGCGTCAAGAGCGAGTTGGGCCTGTTGCCAAGCTACCTCTAGTTCATCAACAAATAGAGTAGTTTTTGCGTCATGCGCTGCACAGACTCGCAATCACCCATCTTCACTTCAACGCTCAAGCGTCTACTAGTGGTAGCTCTCCAGCATCTTGCTTGAACATCCAGGATCTTAGTTGAACTTCTCTCCAAGCCACTGTGATGACAATTTTAGATTAATGATGAAGATCATGACCCCCATTCCCCATTTTGATAAGATCTTCACAGAAAATCTGCGAAAGCCCAACGACTCGAGGATTCACAACTTCCATTGTTATCCACTTCTACCATCTATCAGATAAGAAGTAAGCGACCATTATTCCTATGTTCTCTCCTTACTTGAACGAAATCAGGGCATAGCTCGAGCGGTGTATCCGTATTTTGGAAGAATACTACCGTACGTATGTGCCTGAAGCTCATAAGTCCCAGCGTCTTCCTACGGATAGGATTATTGGATTCTCCTTGCATTACTGCCCAGACACATTGTTTCTCATTCCAAGACTCCAGTTAAGGATTTTTCCAAACCATGTGTTGGACATTATGGGTCCAATGTAAGTCCGCGCCCGAGACAGTCCTCTCCGTACTTTCATTCAGGGGACTTGCATTTCTCGTTTAAGACTGAATGAACTTCTGGAAGCTGCTTCAGATTCTTACGCAGATATCGCCAGGTGGAATTTCCAATGCACTGACTTTAGCCAAGAGGAGTCAGCGCTTGAGGAAACACCTGTGAAATTAATTGAAGAGTCTACTTCAGAAGTTGCTAGTATTCCAGCTTCTGCTGAAGAACCTGTTCAAGCGTCTCCACCAGAGGATAATCCTCACGCTCCTGAACTAGTTGATTCTGATGTTGCTGAAGATCTTCCAATCGAAGCACGAGGCACATCTTTGATCCAGCACACCAAGTATCTTTTGACTCACTCAAGCATACATCCAGATTTAAGCGACTAGCTCCTCAAGCGGTTCCTTCGGATGTGAGTCAGACTCTTGGGCCGCTCCTAAAATCAGTATTGGAGGAGGTGAATAATCATGCTACTCAAAATAAAGAAGTCTTGCACTGGATTAAAATTGATTTGGCCAAGATCGAGTCTCAGAACATGAGCACTCAAATCGCTCATATGAGAGGTGCTGCTCAAGCGGCAGTTGGTGAATGCCGAAAAGAATTTCAAGAACTGCATGATGCTACTACGGCAAATCAACTAGCCATGAAGGAGTGTTTTGACAAGCGCCATGATGGTTTGACGGCTTCTGTGGGTCAAATTGCTAGTCAAGTCAGCCTACTCACAGAGCACTTTCTAAAAGCTGATGATGGCAATAAGGGGAAAGGACAAAAAAAAGGGGGAGAAGAGGAAAGCTTGTAGTTCAAGAGCTTCCAGCCCTCCACTCAAGTGTCAAGCCATCTTTCATAATTTACCAGTGCCTTCAAGAACATTACTTGAACAGTTTAATGTTCCATTTTCTCGATCGCCCATTCCAGAGCCTTCTGATCCAAAGCTTATAGCAAAAGAACAGAAGATGTCAGACTTCAACAGAGCGTTCAGAGTATGCTTAAGGCTGATTGGTATTGACCCAGTTGAATGGGATAAGCAATTTGTTGCTTATAAAAAGAGACAGCAAGAAGAAAAGAAGTCAGTGATTAATAAAAAACATGCCGCCACGATAAGACTTGAAGAAAATATTTCTGAAGCAATCAGTGCCGAAGTAAACAGAAGACTCAACGCTTAAGAAGAATATTAAGAACTGCTGTTTACTTTGCATTATCTATATTCTTGTCTCTTATGTATTTTTATTTTTAGTTGTAAAATGCTTGTACTCCCATTGATATATATATATATATATATATATAAAATGCATTTTTCAGCTGAAGCATCTTGTTGAAGCTTAACTAACTTTAACTAACCTTATCTAACCAAGCTAACTTTTATTTTGGCTGTCTAACTCTTGAACTATAAAAGAGTAAGTATTGCCATCATCAAAAATGGGGAAATTTTTAGGAAATTCCATGCTAGACGTTTTGACGATGACAATTACGATTTTATGTTAGACCCCAAAATATGTAAGTTTGATTTTTTTTAGAAATCATGTATAGGCTTTGCTTTACCTTATTCTAGATTGTTAGGCTAAGTATTCTTATGCTGAGTGTCTGATAATTTCTGAGTGAACTTATCACTAGTTAAGTTTGAAGACTCAAGCGCCTGAAGTCTGATTGAAGATAAAGATTCTAAGCGTCCAAACTACAAGCTACACCAAGCGTTGAATATAGGACAGAAGTTATTCAAGGATGAATGAGCGTCTATCAATAACTGATTTCACCTTAATTTATTTCTAAGTCCAGAAGGAGTTTAATGCAAATATTCCCAGATCATTAATTGCCAATAGGCATTTATTTCAAATGCATTAAATGCTGATAAGAGCATTAAATGTGATAAGCTCTTTCGGACGTACAGACAAGCCACCCTATTGGACTGTCAACTACTCACGGAATGCAACACCAACTTTTGTGCAGTAGATTTCCAGGAAAAAGGACAAAAGTTGTTCACTCGCGGAAGTGAGAGACACGCGCCTGTGCATGTGTCAAACGGACACCTTTTCCAAAATTTCCTATAAATAGGACTTCAACAATAAGCCAAAAACAACAATCGTATTTCCAAGCCAAATTGTTGTTGCATTGAAGTCTCATTCCTTAAACTCTCAGAAAATCCAGAATTCTCAAGCAAACATTCTCTTTGCTTTTCTCAAAATTCCTGAGACAATCAACCAATATCTCAAACATTCTTTTCGGAGAAACCTACATTACTATTGAGATATTACCAAGTTGTTTGAACTTCATCAAAATCAAACAAACCTTTAGAAAAACCTCATCCAAGCCTCACGATCTGTGTGAAGTCGAAGATGGATACTTGCACTATTTCTGGGTGAAAGAAGCAAGGGGATAGAAGTGTCTTGGAGCAGAAATCTATGTGATCAAGGAGCTCAAGGTATCGATATCCATCTCTCCCTAATTTGTAGAAGATTCTGTGTGATTCTTTGAGAATCATTATAGTGGATTGCCTCCAAGTGTCCGAGGAGAAGAAGGACGTAGTTGAGATTACATCACCCAACGAATTTTACAAATATTGTGTTTTCCTTACTTTACAGTCAATTTCCATATAATCATATTATTGCATAAATCTGTTTAGTAAAACTCAATCGAACGCTAAGTAACTAAAATACTTTCTGTGATGCTAAAGCTTTCAAGAAGAGAAGACTCTAAAATCATTAAAAAATCATTCCGCTGTGCTAACACTGATCAAAGAGCTGAACACTTAAACCTATCTGGTTATAGTATTCAAATCTTGAAGTCTAAGTTAAATTTCTAAAAACAGTCTTCAACAGACGCTTGGTTAAGCGCCTACCATTTCAAGCATCCAACCATTTTTAATACTAACATTTTTGAAGTCGAAAAAGACTTCAGGGTCTATTCAACCCCCCCCCCCCCCTTCTAGACCCTTTAGTATGCCACTTGGGACCAACATAGTCAGTAATTCAATCATTGACAGTCACTGAGTAAAAACTCATGTGATCGGAATACTGCGAGCCGTGTTCGAATACATTAATTCCATTAATGTATCTATGGCACAAACTCCCAGTATCTCATAATGTTCGACTGGCACTGTTTGTCAGAGCATGTCTCATACAAGTCTATTTGAATCTTAATGCCCAATTAAGATTTTTTGACTTGCGAACCCTTTTTAGTGTTCAATTACCAAGTCCTTCCAGTGCGCTTCTCCTCATCCCAGAAGAAGTGGAAGACTTGCCTTGAGACACATGCACTAATTATTTGTTCATTACTTATAAATGCCATGAAGGTTTACATGAACAAAAGATAACACCTTTCTATATTTATGATTAGGTGTATAATACAACTAAGTGCCCAGTTTAATCTAATTCCTCATTGGCATATGAGGACACATTCCTAACATTGACATGGTATCGGGTGTATCCAAATATAGTCCACCTTTACTCTTTTATAATTCTGAACACGTTTGGATGATTGATTAGTTTCACCAAATAGTACTAAGAACATTATCATTTTCTGACATGGTCAAGAGATGTTACTTCTTTAAGTTTGGTAATAACTTTCATGGCATTTATTTTGAAAATAAGTGTAGGAACAATACATCCATACTAAAATTGTTAACACGATTTGAAAGTTCGGAATTAGTATACTGTGAACACATAAACTAGAGAACGTAGTATGCTAGTAACAAACTAGAGGAATTGTTTGGCACCTAAGATTAGGTCATGCCTTACGAGCATACTATTCATTAGTTAGGAGAAACGTGGGGATACAAGCTCATTGGGATTGGATCCCTATCCAAACTTAAGAATTTTATCTCCTAGGCAAGATGACCAAATCTCCCTTCACAGGGAACATATTAAAGGGCCACTCAAGTTCTAAAGTTTGTGCGTACTGACATCTATTGTTGAATATATAGTATCATATAAAGACACTACAATTGGATTGTAATGTCAAGTATATGATTTCGTAATTTGACCCGTTCCTAAAAAAACGTAACATTGTTTCACAGTTTACACTTCCAGCAACTTTACAAATGAATACGGTAGTAGTATCCAAGAACGAGACATTATTGGACATGACTCATTCTATGTTAAGCTACATAGAATTACCCAATTCATAGTGAGTCTTGCGCTACTCATAGGTTCATCTTGAATAGATATTCCTACAAATTCATTTCTATTGGCACCATATCAGATGTGGCGCCAGTGGAAGCCTGATCTTAATCACGTGACGGTATGGGAATTCCCAACCTACGTAGAAAAGATAAAGGTAAAGAATCTGGAGGCTTGGTCCTTAAAAGGACGTTTTGTTAGTTATCCCAATAATTCAGTGGGAGAACTCTTTTTACCTACATGATGATCAGGGGATCATTATGGACTTAGAGGTCTGTTTGCTCAAAGATAAGATCATTCAAGAAATTGGAGAAGGTGGAAAGATTATTCTAAAATAATAAAACAAAACATCTTAGGACACTACTATTCAAGGAACCATACTAAGCCCATTAAAACACAACCACCAACGATTGATATAGAAGAGTCTCTCAGCCGCCTAAGAGAGGTGGTTGTCTGCTACAAAGAAATAATAGGATGAATGTAGCAGAGGAGAACCAAGGATACAATCCCTCTACCATGGCAAATCGATGGTGGATATGGACTCTACGAGAAGGTGTCAAGATTATAAAAGTGAAGATAGATTAGATGTCTTTGAATCAATCCTAGACTCTCATAGATCGCCCCAAAAGTTTTGTACTCGTCAGGGGCGAATACATCTACAAGAGAAAGATTGATTCGAATGGCAAGGCCAGACTGATGGCGAAAGGGTGTAGTCAAAAGAAAGGCATTGATTATGAGGAAGCCCTTTTGCCACAGCTAAAATCAAATCCATTAGAATCTTACTTTCAATAACAACACACCAATATTATGAAAATCTGGCATGTGGATGTGAAGACTCGTTCAAAAACCTTAGAAGGACACCCATTTTGAACAGCCCAAGGGTTTCACATTTGAGGTCGATTCTCATAAGGTGTACATGCTGTATAAATCCACTAGTGAATTTAAGCAGACTTCTCGTAGTTAGTATCTTCACCTTGATGAAATAATTAGAAATTATGATATCATCAAAAATAAAGAGAGACCATCTGTGTGTAATAAGGTCAGTGGGAGCGATATATCATTTCTGGTGTTATATATAAAGAATACTCTACTTATGAGAAATGATGTGGGATCATTGACTATATCAAGACATAAACATCGAGCATATTCTCCATGAATGACTTGGGAGAAGCCATCTTTATCCTTACAATTTGCGTCTACGAAAATACAGCAAATAGGATAATGGGCCCCTCCCAAGCCCTTTGCTTAGAATAAAATCCTTAAGCAATTTAGGATAGAAGATCTGAGGAAGGGCTCTTGCCTAGAGAGGAAGAACAATGGGTAGACATAATATATATTGTGAAGTACTTGATAAGAACTTAGGATATATTCTTCGTCTATGCCCATGGAGAGCTGATAGTGGAAGTTTTATACTTTTCACGCATATGAAAGGAACCTAGGTCTCACAAGTTCAGACAAATGATGAGAGATACAACATCTCTTGGGAGATCGTTGGAAAGGGCAATGTAGCCTTGTAGAAAATAAGCTCAGCCGATTAAACGGCTGACCCACTCACTAGGGCATTGTCACAGGCGGTGCTAGAGCAATCTCTTTTAGAAGATGGGTATTTAATACCATAGCGATTGCCATTGAGTGCAAGTGGGAGATTGTTGGGAATGTGCCCTCGATGCCAACGAGGAGTTAGAATATAAGGCACGAGTTTATATTGTGCAACCTCTAATTAATATAAAGGCAATAGTATGTTGTTCGTATAATTCTTGATCCCATCATTTCTTGTCTTGAAGGAGAGCATCTTCTTCACTTTGGGGAGGGGGACTCTTGACCGAAGGGTGAGAGGGGGGAGAGAGAGGAGAGTCCATCATTCACTCTTGACCCATCATCATTCATCACCATTCTTCATCATTTTGAAGATTGCAAAGAAGGGGGATTGAGCTAGAGATTGAAGCTACAAGCAAGGATTCATCATCATTCAAGACTTAGGGAGTTTCTTTTGCATTTCATTTACATGTTTATGTCAATAACTATGTATATGATTGTTTTAGACTTTCTTGAGCTATTGAATATGAGTTAATCTTGTAGAACTAAGGCCATGTGAAGGCCAAATTTATGAATCAATATATGTGAAGTTGCTCTTTGTATTAATTCTCCTATTGCTTTGTGTGTTAATTCTATGCTTTTATTCCAATCATGTGTTTGATCACCATATGCTTGCTATCTTGCCTAATCTAGTTGTTCGAGAGAAAATAGATTAGGGTGCAAGAGAATTAACACATCATCCGAAACAAATGAGGGATTGCCCTAGAAATAGGTAAAGATTCCCGGGTGTTGTTAGCCGGGTTCGTTCGGGGAAGCTCTAGAACGTTAATGCGTGATTTTTGATTAGATTCTCGGATAGACATATTTAGAGAACCGTCAATTAATCATAGGATTATTATGTGCCGAGACATCGGGTAATAGTTAATTTAGGAGTTTCCACCAAAGCAATAGGAGTCTAATAATTCGAAGAGTAGCTCATATATATTGACGAGTAGATTCGGTTATACCATGTGCCTTAGTCATTTTATCATACGTGAGATTAAATCTATAGTACGTTTCTCTTTGGTTCTTCGTTTGTTTAATCTTTTTCTTGCACTTTACTTTAATTATCTTATCTTTTATCGAAAATCATAAACTAGAATTCAAGTCTCCGTGGTTCGACAACCCGGACTTTTAGTCCACTTTATTACTACCACGACTAGTACACTTGCTATCAAAGCACGTTAAGTATTAGCGTGTCAAGTTTTTGGCGCCGTTGCCGGGGACTTGTTCATTTTAGTTTTTGATTTTCGTTTACATTTTTTCATAATTTCTAGTTTGTTGTTTATTTTCTTGCTTTCCTTTTATTTTCGTACTAGTCTAATTTTGTTCCTTGTGCTTAATTGATAGGTTCGATTTGTGGTGCATGACCCGCTCCTCAAATGAGCCTTTACTTGATTTTGTTATTTTTATTTTGAACATGTGCTCCGGGGTAGTAGATGAGTTTGAGAGATGGAGGACAATATCTATCAACCGAATCCGAATGCAAGTTTCTCGAATATGAATTTACCGGAGAATTGGGAGTGGTTACAAGGCACTTTCCAAGCTATGCAACCACCTCCTTTTCAACCACTCCCATCTGTCCGGGATAGTCTATCACTGAATTTCTTCCCCATACAGGAGGGATATTGTTTATCTCCAACTCTGGAGGAACGAGAATGGGTTCGACAACTCCTATACGACTTACAACTCACACTAGATGATTTGGATCAGCCGGAAAATATGAAATTGGTACACAAAGCCATTGATGCTTTGTATGAAGGACCAATTAAGGAGGCTCTAATGATCATTGAGGAAATGAAAAATGAGAGGATTTCTATTAAGGTGTCATCGCCTCAGTGTTGCACACTTAACATTCAAGCATCCGAGGCAGAATCTCCAAGTTACGAGAAATCCACTCTTATTCCTTCCCCAGCGATAACCGGCCCCATCTCCACGGGTGTGGAGGCAATTTGTGCCCATGATAGTAAGTTGTCCTATAGTATAGGAGATGACATGGTTATTTCTGATAACTATGAGGTTTTTAAGCATCCAATTGATTCTACATTATCTTTACGCATTGATGCTTTTGATCCTTTTAGTGTTGAGCTTTTTCAGGAAAGAAGAACCAATAACCTCCTCGAGTTCTACATCACAAACTCCAAGTTTTCCATCTCGATGGGTGAAGAAAAATGGCCGTCTACTTATAACTTGGAGAATAGTCCAATTCATCACTCGGTGCAGTGGGAAGAAAGAGTGATGGAAGTGGTGATGGACTATGAGAAAATATGTGAGTGGATGATTGCTTGGTCACTACTCATCGTATTTTCTATTAACACCGGGCCGAAATTCATCCCTACTTGGAGAATGAACAAGGCATTCATTCGGAAACCGCCTTAAAATAACTCGGTAAAGTCAAGCTAATGACTTTAAAAGAGCGCTTCTTGGAAGGCAACCCAAGTTTGTAAGTTTTCTTTTTGTTTTGCTTTTGTTTTTTTTTTGTTTAGCTTAGTTTGTTTCCTTATGTTGTGTTCAAACATGCACTTTTGGCATGTTTCTCTTTATGTCTTGATGGTTTGTGTTGTGAGTGCATAACATGTAGTAGACGAATTTTGCTTTGGAACATCTTTCGTGGCGGATTTGAGCTTGGAGCGGATCTCACGTGATTGAGGGTTGCTTTTCGGCACCCTTGTTGTAAGTACTCTCGGTTACTCCCCTTGTGAGTATGTATAATTGCGTCAACATTGAGGGTAATGTTGAGTTTAAGTGTGGGGGGGTATCTATATGTCGGGTGATCGTGCTTTTAGCTCAAGTTTGGGGGAATCGTCGCTATTACATGTATTTTTGTGCTATTTTTTTGTGAAAATCAAGCATAACAAATTTTTGGATAGAATTTCAACCCTTCACTTGAGGCATTGAGCATGGTTAATTTGAATACATGGTATGTTTTCTCTATCAATTTGGTTTTTAATGGCTATACACATCGTTCCTTGCTTGTGGGACCCTAAACATGACTAGATTATCTTTAAGATGTTCACATACGCACATAAATCAAGGGTAGAGGCGTTGAGTGGGCAACCATTTTGAAACACTTAAAGGCTTGATCCCGAAAAATATCGACTTAGAATTTTCACATGAGTTATGAGTTGAGAATGTAGCTTTGTATGTTTAACAATAATAAAAAGAGGTTGAACATTGGTATGACTGAAAAAGTCAGGCTTAATAGATACTGGGGGCGAAGAGTACCATGCCTAGAATACTGTACTATTAAGTTAATTTGAGCTAAGCTCAAGCCAATGCAAGTGTTAAGTGAATAAGGACCTAGTTGATTTTGTGGCCTTTGACACTCGAGCGATTAAGCCCTTAGGAGTGTCTCCACACTTGATACCCTAAAGCCGTCTGGTTTGGGAGTTATTGGCCTAAAGCTCATTACAAGGGTGTCATAGAAAGCCTAAGAGGATCGAACATTGCGCATGGTCTAGCCTCTAATGTTCGGGTTGAAAGTGCATAAGTTAAAGACGAAAGTGGAATGAAGTGATGAATTTTTAAGTGGCTATGAAGTTGTATTCAATTCTCGTACCATGTGAATAATCAAAAGTTGATAAATATGGGGTTAATGCTTGAAAAGTGGTAAGAATGCCACTTGACTATAATACTTGAGATTTATTACACTACACCCTTAGGATGATCTTTTCAATGTTAGGGCGTAACATGAGCAAGTGTGTGATGTGTATATATTTATAATTTGAGCTTAAACAGATGAATTCATACCATTGTGTGCTATTAATCATTGTAATTTATGTTGAGTGATCGGGGTTGAAAATCTTTTGATTTTGTGGGTATATCGTCTGCAAACCCTCACGAGACTATAACTCGTCCTTTGAGGTAACTCAAGGGTTCAAAGGCTTGTTGCATTCGCTAAATGCAACCGTTTACTCCACGAAAGTGAGTTAGGTAGTTCTCTTTTTGTTTCTCTCTTTGATTGATGATGTTTCCTTATCTTAGAACTCTTATTGCTCGAGGACGAGAAATTGATAAGTGTGGGGGTGTTGATAAGAGGCATTTTTACGTATTTTTAAGCCCCGTTGCGTCTATGTTTTAGGTTCATTTATCGCTTGAGTGTTGCCACATGTGCGTTTAATTCGTGCATTAAGTGATTTCAGGCCTTAAATGGATACAATCGAAGAATGGGCGGAAAATCGACGTATAAAACAAGTTTAGACCAAGTTGCTTCGCACCTCCGCGCCCAAGCGCCCCTCCAACCACGCCCAGGCGCCTGACAAGATGCAAATAACATCAACATTCTGCTTTCCGCGCCTAGGCGCCATGCTGTCCACGCCTGGGCGCCGTATCTGCCTTAGTTTCCACGGTTGAGCGCTATTTCCTTATATTTAGAGACCGAATTGGATGAAGTTCCCTTCTACAAAGTTGTAGAAATTTGTGTTAGCTTCAATTGAGGACTTGAATCATCCAAATCGGAGTTTCGTGGAGAGAGTTATGAAGGAAATACAATTACTGCGCAAGACAGAGGCAAATATGCCCAACATTCTGCTGACGGCGCCTAGGCGCCGTAATTCCCGCGCCTAGGCGCGCCCACACCCGGGTTTTGATTCCTTTAATCCAAAAGTTCATTATTTGAGGATGGAATGGAATATTTAAAAGGGAGAGGTCAGCACATGTGTTGGGGGACATGCTTGAGGGGAAAATGGATTGTTTATTGCACACCATGATGGGGTGTGGAGTAAAAAATCCATTTTCCCCTCAAGCATGTCCCCCAACACATGTGCTGACCTCTCCCTTTTAAATATTCCATTCCATCCTCAAATAATGAACTTTTGGATTAAAGGAATCAAAACCCGGGTGTGGGCGCGCCTAGGCGCGGGAATTACGGCGCCTAGGCGCCGTCAGCAGAATGTTGGGCATATTTGCCTCTGTCTTGCGCAGTAATTGTATTTCCTTCATAACTCTCTCCACGAAACTCCGATTTGGATGATTCAAGTCCTCAATTGAAGCTAACACAAATTTCTACAACTTTGTAGAAGGGAACTTCATCCAATTCGGTCTCTAAATATAAGGAAATAGCGCTCAACCGTGGAAACTAAGGCAGATACGGCGCCCAGGCGTGGACAGCATGGCGCCTAGGCGCGGAAAGCAGAATGTTGATGTTATTTGCATCTTGTCAGGCGCCTGGGCGTGGTTGGAGGGGCGCTTGGGCGCGGAGGTGCGAAGCAACTTGGTCTAAACTTGTTTTATACGTCGATTTTCCGCCCATTCTTCGATTGTATCCATTTAAGGCCTGAAATCACTTAATGCACGAATTAAACGCACATGTGGCAACACTCAAGCGATAAATGAACCTAAAACATAGACGCAACGGGGCTTAAAAATACGTAAAAATGCCTCTTATCAATGGCATCTATAAAGTCTTAAATGAACAACTAGTACATGTGTGTCAAGCAAACCTTCGCACTTCTTATAGTAGTTAAGGAGATGGGGCACTGGAATGGTTTGATACCTGATCACTTAAATGGTTCGCAAGTCAGAGAATCTCAATTAGGCATTGGGATTCGTATGGACTTGTATGACACATGCTCTGACAAAGGAGTGTCAGTCGAACACTATGGAATAGTGGGAGTTTGTGTCATAGATACATTGATGGGATTAGTGTATTCGAACACGGCTCGTAGTAATCCGATCACATGGGTCTTTACTCAGTGACTGTCAATGATTGGATTACTGATTATGAAGGTATGTGTGAGCCTTAGACCTGAGGAGTTACGGTCACAGTGTGCTTGTGACGTTGGATTCTGTCACTACAGTGGTTAGGCCTAGTTCACTCGTTAAAAGGTGGGGTCGACCTTGAAATTCGTTACAATGGGCAAGTAGCATACGAGGTGATTACCAAGAAGGAATTAACTATCTCGAAAGTAAACGAGAAGTATCCTATGCGATCATAGGTAAATGAGATTGAAAGTCTCTAACCAGAGCTGATGAATTAACTCGTGTTTATTAATCTCATATTACTATGATTCTTAAGTATAGCATCGAGTCCTGTGAGTTTGACATATTCCATCACTCTCATTCGATTGGGATACGTCAGTGAAGGGCTTATACTCATACAGTATTCATAATGTAGAGGTTCGTAATGACATAGTCATTTCGTACTCGGTTGGGCTACAATGTGGGGCCACGATGCTGGATAGGTGTCACCCACACCATTTAGTATCTTCCCATTGCCAATTAAGACAAACCTAGAGAGTCACGCTATAAAGGAATAGACGGAGAAATCAAGTCTTGTATTTGGAGGGCGTTAGGTAATTTGTCCTTTGGAAGGACGAATTAAATAATTGGACAAATTAATTTAATTGGTTGTTTAATAGGATTAAACAATGGAAAATTAAATTACTAAGTTTGAATATTTAATTGACTGGGTTAATTAAATATTTAAACTAGAATATTAAATGATTATTTATTTAATTAATTAATATTTATTTAATCAATGTGTATTTAATTGGATTAAATATTAATTGATTAAATTAATTGGACTAAGTTGACTGGGTCAACATAGCCCAATTAATTGTCCAATAGCCCTATGGGCCGTGTACTGATGGGTTTCATTGGAGGATTTATTTAATCCTCCAACACAAGCCAGGGAATACAAGGAAAACATAACGTGAAATCATCCACCAAAATACAGTAGAGTAGAGAACGTTTTCTCTCTTCCCAGTCTACTCAATCTCCCCTAGCCGCCATGGAGATTGGAGATGGAGATTTTCCGGAATCAATTCCGCCGCGTGATGATCTAGAGACAGTACAATTGAACCGTTAAAGAAGATTGAAGATTCGGGAGGATTAAAGTTGAATACTCGAAAATGTAAGTTTTTCATATTCATCTTTTTCTTGTTTAAAAATCAACGAAAGCCACGAATTGATCTTGGTTTGGGATTCCGAATTTATTTTTATTATTACGCTGCGCATGTAACAGGATTCCCAACAGAAAAGATTTGCAATAACCTGGTTCTACAAATAAGACTAGGAGAAGACGAAATTATAAGCTTGAGACGCGAAAATTTTTGCCCCCCCCCCCCTCCCCGTTACTCACAAAAGTCGTCCCTCTCTCTCCCGTCTATTGTTCTTAAAGAATCTTGAATTCAAAAACTCAACCATAATACTTAGAGAAGTAATTTATGTTTTCACCCAATTTCATACACTATCCTTCGATTAAGAATAAGTGTTTATAGATCATCCTAACTAAAGAGTAAAGACTGTAAAGGAGTGAACATCTGGGGTGTGGATTAAGTTTAGAGGAGAAACACTTTTCTAAAGTGAACAAAATTCCTATAAACAACCTAGCTAACGATTATAGACGAATAGATATCCGGGGTTTGAATTAACTTTAGAGGAGAAACACTTGGCTCTCTAAAGTGAATGAAATTCCGGGAAAGGTGATTTTGGTGAAGGACTTCGAAAATCTCCAAGCAAGCAAACGAAGTAGTCGATTTTAAGAAGCGAGAAAAAAGCTCGGGAGCTTATGTATAGGAAGAAGAACACTTTCAATTTTTGCTATAAATCGAATAAGGTAATTTTCCTATTCAAGTAATTTATATACTAGTATAGAAATGTGCAGCTGTTGATACGTGATAAACTCATAGAATTAATATACTCCTATCTCATAAGTTTAAATCCTAGAAAGTAATATCTTAAATTTTCGCTATGTTAGTCAGGCTATTCGCATGTTTCCCAACAGAATTTGCACCCGAAAAACTTGTAAGGGTAAATAAAATATTTAGTTATTTCAGGAGTAATCTTGTTTTTTGTGAAGTAAGCTAATTTTTAGTCATTTTCCTGCACGCATTCGTGTTAATCTTTTGCTCACTTTCTACTTGTGTCTTCAAATATTACCACTTAAACTTTTTTAGTTCTTTTGATTACTTATTTTCAATTAAAATTAATAGCGTGCAACTCTCAAAAGGGTGAAGCTTTGGAGGTGGACTCTTTGGGTCCTTTTATTGAAGATTTGAAGTTGTCATCTTTAGTTTTTTTATCATGTTCTTTTCGCTTTATCAAGCGTTTGAGAAATCGAGGTGGTCATGTTCTTGCTCGTTTAACTGTGATTGATCAAGAGTATGTTCTTGATCTTTCTTCCCGTGTAGTACAAGAGCCGGTTGTGGATATTATGGTTTAATTATATTAATTTGCATCGTTGTTTCTCAAAAAAAAAAAAAAAAGAACTCAAAGTATCCAACAAATTATTTGATCTTGTGTTTAATTATCATGTTAATTATTGAACTTCTTTTATGCTATTCAAGTTATGTATATTATATTATTTCCTATTCTTTAATTAGTTTTCAAAAAATTAATTATCTATTATCAATATTATCTTTAAAAATAATCAAAGCCATTGACCGACCATATAAAGTGAACCATTCATTTGTGACCGAAAGAAATATAATGAACATTAATTTCTGGAGTACAAATACAACATTAGTTCCATAGGCTTTTTACAGCCTCCCTCTCCTCATTTCTCTCTAAATTCTAACCTCTTTTTTCTATTATTTTCCTTCGCTTTGGTGAAACAGCCATCTATTTCACCACTGTTACCACAACCATCGTCAAAGGGTTAGGTTGGAGCACCCTTCTTCAGGTTGTACATAGGGATGTAAACGAGCCGAGCTCGAGCCTGAGCCTGCGAGCTCGAGCTCGAGCTCGAGCTCGTCGAGCTCGACTCAAGGGAGCTCGAGCTCGAGCTCGAGCGAGCTCGCGAGCCGAGCTCACGAGCTCGAGCCGAGCCCAAGCTCGCGAGCCTGAGCCAGGCTCGCGAGCTTGAGCCTAAATTTTTAATATTTAATATTTATATATTTAATATATATAATTAATATTTAATATTTATATATTTAATATTTAATATATATAATTAATATTTATATATTTAATATTTAATATATATAATTAATATTTATAATATAAAAATATTTTAAATATAAAAATAAATATATATAAAAATTATGAAGAAGCTCGCGAGCCGGGCTCGCGAGCTTTTTGCAGAGACAAACAGGCTCGAGCTCGAGCTCGGGCTCGTGAAGCTCGGGCTCGAGCTCGAGCTCGGGCTCGTGAAGCTCGAGCTCCAGTCGAGCCGGCTCGCCAGGCTCGCGAGCCGGCTCGGCTCAACTTACATCCCTAGTTGTACATCATATCTTCAAATCTGACGAGACAAATATAGATCTAACAAGACAGAGACATAGACAGATTTGACAAGATGAAGACGGGTGATACATAAGTTTTTATATATCGTTTTAGATATTTTGTTTAATATTTTATTTTCTCTCTTGTATGAAAGTTTGTTTTCTCTCTCGAATAAGAGTTTCGTCTCTCCTTGAATAGGAGTTGCACAAGAATTTTTTTGGCTCGTTTGTTAGTTTTTATGATTTATTATATTGAAAAATCTCGATATTTGGTGCTTTAATTGTTCTTTATTACATCGTTAGACACAGTCACAGTTGTATTATTCTTGACGTTGTAAATTTTTTATTGGATAAAATAAAATACCGCTTTCTTTTTTAAAAAAAAAATCTTCAGTACGAGTTTAAATTGTTAGATTGATAGGAGTTGATGGAATAAATGACTCAGATGGATCACCACCTATATGTCAAAAAGGTTTGCGGTTCAGTGATCCATGAGATAAAGGGTATTGAATCATTGGTTAGACTGATTGATGTTTGACATCACCTCAATGATCTAACGAGCCATATATCGTTCAAGGTTGCAACTTGTTTAGATCATTGGGGAAATCAATCACTCACGATGAAACCAATCCAACGAGGTTTCTGATTATTGTAGTGGGAGTACAATATTTTGAGAAAAATAGTGGGAGTCAAGTAAATATTGAAATCCTTCAGTTTACTTAAAAGTACAAAATAACACATCTAATCCAAAATCCTGGTTATTTTTCTGCAATTTATTTCCATCACAATGACAAACCCTTTAAAACCAATGCTTGAGAAAAATGTCTTCACTGGACCAAACTACGTTGATTGGATCAAAGTTCTAAGGGCACAACTCAAGAATAAATCACTTGAGCACATTTTGGAGCAAAATGGTCCATCTTTGCCTGGGGTCAACGAAGGAAAATCTGCTCTGAAAATCTATAAGAGATTGATTTCTGATGCCCAGAAGGTCGCTGACTTCATGTTGCATTCCATGAGCAACGAACCGAGACATTTACATTTTGATATGGAAAGTCCGAGGTCAATGATGCTTCATTTGGAGGAGATGTTCGGGGAACATGGAAGGTCAACTCAATATTATTTATCGAAAAACTTTTCCAAACAAGAATGAGAGAAAATGATGAAGTTTCCAGTCATGTTATGAATATGATATCCATGATAGGAAGACTTAAGTCTCTGGGAATCTACATGGATTTTCGTCTGGAAGTTGATCTCATTCTTCAATCTCTCCCTAACGAGACAGAGACATAGACAAATTTGACAAGATGAAAACGGGTGATACATAAGTTTTTATATATCGTTTTAGATATTTTGTTTAATATTTTATTTTCTCCCTTGTATGAAAGTTTGTTTTCTCTCTCGAATGAGAGTTTCGTCTCTCCTTGAATAGGAGTTGCACAAGAATTTTTTTGGCTCGTTTGTCAGTTTTTTATGATTTATTATATTGAAAAATCTCGATATTTGGTGCTTCAATTGTTCTTTACTACATCGTTAGACACAGTCTCAGTTGTATTATTCTTGACGTTGTAAATTTTTTATTGGATAAAATAAAATACCGCTTTCTTTTTAAAAAAAAAAAATCTTCAGTACGAGTTTGTCCTTACTTTTTAATATGAGGCAATCAAAACTTAGATATCAATCTTAATTTTGTTTGAGTCTCAACAATCCTAATTGTTAGATCACATGACAAAGGTATAGTTCGTATTTTCAGATTATCATTGAAACTTGTCAACATATTTTCCCTAGGGTCCTGGTAATTTGGGAATTGTTTTACACGTTAGAGAAGTCAATTCAACACTCATTTAACGTAAAATTGAAGGGAGCCTTTTTGGCTACACTCTTTTTAAGTAATAAATTCATTATGAGGTGGATTGTTCAGTATGAAATTTTTTAAGAAATACTTCTAGGTATGTAGAATGTTTAGTGAAAAATGAGCTTCAATGGCCTTCGAGTAAAAGTAAAATAAATTTTTTAGAGAAACTTACTAAATATATATATATATATATATATATATGTATGTATGTATGTATGTATCCTCTATATAAATAATTTTAAATCTAAAATACTCATTTCAACAAATTCCCATTAAAAAAAAACCAACCGTTGTAAGGATAAGTGTTTTTTGGAACAAATTACCCTTAAAATTTTAGGTTAAGAATCAAGCAATTGATTCTTTTTTTAGTTTTTGAATTGATAAAATTGTTATAAGAACTTTATTTTTACGATGTTTGAAAATATACAAATTATGATTTTTAATATTAACATGTTAGTTAACATAAAATATTTTTATATAGTTTTTGAAAGATAGAAATTGTATAAATGTAAAATTGATATTGTAATTACTATAGCTATCAATTTAAAAATTCTAAATAGAAATTTCATATAATAAAGAGTTGATTAATTCATAGTTTAAAAAGTCAAGATAATTGAGTCAAAAACTTATTAATCCTTAATTTTTTGATTCTTTTTAGATGATTAAACGAGTATTATGCATTGAAAAACACCATCTTTCTGTAATTTTAAAGTTTTAATAATTTTTCCCTACAAAATATGCAGAGACCGTGTAATGTTCACTTCTTCAAAAAATATTTCAGAAACCCCACGTGTGTAAGCAATCAAATTCACACAAAAGAAAAAGAATAAGCGGACGTCGACAGCAGGGTTCGAACCTGCGCGGGCGAAGCCCAACAGATTTCAAGTCTGTCTCCTTAACCACTCGGACATATCGACTATGTGCATGTGGTGCAACATAAATGAATTAATACCCTTAATGGTAATTAGCTTTTGTTTAAACTCAATAACATCTACTCCTATTATATATTTGATTGTGTTATCTTATTATGATGGGACGCCGCCCCTTGTTTTTTCTTCTTCTTTTTGTTTTTCGGCAAGTGCTTGTATTTTCTTCCTTTGAATATAAAAAGAACTTACATAATATCCTTCAATAAACTACTGCAACACACCCACTCTTTTATTTCTTTATTTTAAGAGAAAGACAATACTTGAATTGATAGTCATAAAGATTCTATCTAACTCCATAAAAGAAAAGAGAGCCACAACTTGTGGCAATCTGAATTCGAACTTAAAACCCCTCGTATAATGTGAGAAGTAAATACCATTAGACCATTAGACTTTGGGTTGCAACGCAAACACTCTAACTATGAAAATACCATCATAAATATTTTCAGCTTATAGTTTGAAAGCTACGTCTTCTAATCTAGTGGACTAGAGTCCCGTCCACTACGAATTCGTAATGGGCCAACAGATTATTGTCTGCTATAAGGGACTGCTCATTCTCACAAAAATTGCAACAAAACTACACTCATGTTACCTTTCTTTTCTTTTTTCTTTTTCTCAGGATTACAAAATTTGAAACTTGTTTTCTAGTTCTATATTATCGAAAGTAAGAAAGAAATAATTAGTCTAAGCTATATTGTAAAGATAACTTTTGCATTCTCCCAAAATATTTTTTTCCTCACAATGGGATTAAAGCAAAATTCAACATTAACTAAAGCAAAAAAGTATGTTCAATAAGCCTAATTTTGTAGAAAATATTGTATTTTATGAAAAATGCAATTAGACTAAGCATGATTGATTTGTGATGACAATATTTATCAAGAATAATTATTTTAACCAAAGGAAGTTGTCCTGAGTGGAAGGGGCTCTGATCGCTTAAACAAGAAATCTTGTGTTCAAGTCAGTACCTTGAGAGATTAGTCTTGAGCCTCAGGACTAGAGGACACTTTGAAAAATTAAAAAATAATTAAAAAAATTAAATTAATATAAGCAATAGTCTACTTCAAATAATTTACGCAAAACATTAGGGAGGCTTCAAGGACTCATCAACACTTTGATACTATATCGAAGATTCACGATATGTAGCATAGAACTTGAGATATCTCATTTAACCATATATGGAGGGAAGTTAATTAAACGGAAGATAAAATGGCTAAGATGGGTATCAACACCCACATTAGATTCATGGACTCTCTGAGCTCGCAAGTTCATCGATATTTTATGGATGATCAAGAAAGCACAATTACTTGGCCTCGTAGAGTGACTACTAGCCTAGATTTATCAAGATAATTCACCTAGGGTAAACCATCCCTCCCAAATTAGAAATAAATTTTTTTTTACTCAAAACACCATCACAACTTAAAAAAAAGGTTATTCGATGATAATGTCAAATCCACAAAAGCTGGCATTATCAATCATGTTTATTGTGTGATGTTATAAAACTGAATAAGAGTTAACTCCTTTAAGTTAACCACAGTTAAGGTCCGCAACCTATGTCGTCCTTTACCATACAAAAATGATCACTGTGTTATGAAATAAACTCAAATATTATGAAATTGAGAGAATAAAATGAGAGAATTAAGTAGAGAACTCTTTTATTGATATTCTTGTGTATATTTACAATACAATGTCATTGCCTATTTATAGGTACAAAACTAGAATACCAAAAGTTTATTACCTAAAGAGTAAATTATATTTACTCATGATGGAAAATGAAAAGTCATGGAGATGAAGAGTTTTTGGGAGATGAGTAGACATAATGAATAAAGTTAAGTGGCCATAAAGAAATTGGGAGATGAATCATTAAAATTAAGTGGCCATAAAGAAATTGGGAGATGAATAGACATCCACAAATAATTATTCATAATACTCCCTCTTAGATGTCTATCACTTAAAAATATGTCTCGTTAAAACCTTACTAGGAAAAACCCAATAATGGGACAAAAACCTAGTGAAGGAAAAATAGTACATATTAATACGCAATCAGATGCTGCCTCATTAAAAACCTTACCAGGAAAACCCAGTGGGAAAAACCTTGGTTAAGGGAAAAAGAGTGCAGCGCGTATTATCTCCCCCTCATAACAATATCAGTCAAGATCTTTAAGTCTACGTACTCCAATATTGTAGACTAGTTTTTCAAACGTTGCTGTGGGAAGTGCCTTGGTGAACAAATCAGCAAGATTATCACTGGAACGGATTTGTTGAACATTAATATCACCATTCTTCTGAAGATCATGGGTGAAAAAAAACTTTGGTGAAATATGTTTTGTTCTATCTCCTTTAATGTACCCTTCTTTCAATTGTGCGATACATGCGGGATTATCTTCATATAAGATCGTCGGGATCATTTTTTTCAGAAGATAAACCACAAGTCCCTCGAATGTGTTGAATCATGGATCTTAACCAAACACATTCTCGACTTGCCTCGTGAATAGCCAAGATTTCTGCATGATTAGATGATGTGGCCGATATAGTTTGTTTCATAGATCGCCATGAAATGGCTGTGCCACCACATGTAAATAAATAGCCCGTTTGTGAACGACCATTATGAGGATCAGACATATATCCAGCATCTGCATATCCAACCAATTCGGACTTGGGTACATTTGAATAAAATAAGCCCATATCGAGTGTTCCTTTAAGGTAGCGGAGTACCTGTTTAACCCCATTCCAATGCCTTCGTGTAGGAGAAGAACTATATCTTGCTAATAGATTAACAACGAATGCTATATCAGGTCGAGTGTGACAAGCAAGATACATTAGTGCACCGATTGCACTTAGATATGGTACTTCAGGACCAAGTAGTTCTTCATCACTTTCTCGAGGTCGAAAAGGATCTTTGTTCACATCTAGTGACCTTACGACCATCGGGGTGCTCAATGGATGTGATTTATCCATATAGAATCGTTTTAGCACCTTTGATATATAAGCGTCTTGATATACAAAAATTCCATTCTTTAAATATTCAATTCGCAACCCAAGACAAAATTTTGTGCTTCCAAGATCTTTTATCTCAAATTCTTTCTTTAAGCAAGTAACAGTTTTGAAATCTCTTCAGGAGTTCCAACGATATTTAAATCGTCAACATAAACTGTAATTATAACAAACTCATTTCCAGGTGAAAATACAAGGACAAATTTGATCATTTTTATATCCGTCCTTCAACAAATATTCACTGAGACGATTATACCACATTCGTCTAGATTGTTTCAGTCCATACAATGACTTACTTAATTTAATTGAATAATGTTCTCGAGAACTTGATTTATATGCTTCAGACATATTAAATCCTTCAGGGATTTTCATATATATATATATATATATATCATTATCAAGCGAGCCATACAAATAGGCTGTAATAACATCCATTAGACGCAGGTCAAGTTTTTCATGCACTGCCAGACTTATTATATAACGAAAAGTGGTTGCATCCACCACAGGAGAATCAGTCTCCTCATATCTATGCCAGGTCGTTGCGAAAACCCTTGGGCAACAAGACGTGCCTTATATCTTACAATCTCACTTTTTTCATTTCGTTTTCGCATAAATACCCATTTGTATCCTACTGGCTTTACATCTTCAGGTGTACGGACTACAGGTCCAAAAACTTTTCGTTTGTTCAAGCGAGTTTAACTCTGCCCTCATTGCGTCTTTTCATTTTGGCCAATCATTTCTTTGTCGACATTCATTAACAGACTTTGGTTCTTGATCCTCATTATCATTCATCATATTTAGCGCTACATCATATGCAAATTTATCATCAACGTTGACTTCATTTCGATTCCATCGTTTCCCGTTCATAACATAATCGATTGAGATCTCATTATTTTCACAATTTTCAGGTACCTGAGGTTCTTCTGGAACCAAAATATTAGTTATGACTGGGGACTCTTCTGGAGTTATTTTATCCTCGATTAGACCATCTTAATTCTTAGCTCCTTTTCTTTTTCGAGGATAACTATCTTTGGAACCGATAGGTCTACCACGCTTCAGGCGTGCAGTAGACTCATTACTTTGACCTTCAGGGACAACAATTCTTACTGGAGCATTAACAGCTGGTACATGTGACTTAATCACCTTTTTTTTAGGTCAGTAAATGCGTCTGGCAGTTGGTTAGCTAACCCTTGCAAGTGAATTATCTTTTGAACTTCCAGTTCACTTTGTTTTGTTCGAGGATCAAGATGAGATAAAGATAATTCATTCCAACTAATTTTCTTTTCTAGCTGCTTATTTTCTCCCCCTAATGTTGGAAAATCTGATTCATCAAAATGACAATCAACAAATCGAGCCGTAAATAAATCTCCAATCAATGGCTCTAGATACTTTATTATCGATTGAGACTCGAATCCCATCTTAGTGCGTTGTGGTGGAGCAATTGGAACATATACCGCACATCCAAAAATTCTTAGATGGGAAGTATTTGGTTCCTGACCAAAAACCAAGTGTAATGGGGAGAACTTATGATAACTTGTTGGCCTTATGCGAATAAGTGCTGCTGCATGCTAAATAGCATGTCCCCAACAAGAAATATGAAGTTTTGATCTCATAAGTAAAGGTCTTGCAATTAACTGCAGACGCTTAATAAACGATTCTGCTAGACCGTTTTGTGTATGAACATGTTCTACAGGATGTTCAACATCAATTCCAATAGACATACAATAGTCATTGAACGTTTTAGAAGTAAATTCACCCGCATTATCAAGGCGTATCTTCTTAATTGGATAATCAGGAAAATGTGCTCGTAGTCTAATCAATTGAGTAATCAATTGAGCAAGCAATCTCGCAAACGCCAGGTTGCGAGTTGATAGCAAAGATACATGTGACCACCTTGTTGATGCATCAATTAAAACCATAAAATATCTAAATGGTCCACACGACGGGTGTATTGGTCCACAAATATCACCTTGAATACGTTCCAAAAACGTAAGAGATTCACTTCCTACTTTTGTTGTTGATGGTCGAATAATCAACTTTCCTTGTGAACAAGCAGCACATGAGAAATCATTCGATTGAAGAATCTGCTGGCTCTTCAATGGATGACCACATGAATTCTCAATTATCTTTCGCATCATAATTGATCCGGGATGGCCCAACCGGTCATGCCAAATAACAAACTTATTTTGATTTGTAAACTTCTGGTTTACGATAATATATGTTTCAATAGTAGATATATGCGTGTAGTACAAACCGGAAGGCAATGCTGGCAACTTTTCTAATATACATTTGTTACCAAATATTGTATTAGTGATGTAAAGATACTCAATATTGCCATCACTTGTTGTCTCAATATGATATCCATTTCGGCGGATATCTTTGAAGCTTAGTAAATTTCTTTGAGACTTAGTAGAATATAAGGCTTCATCAATATAAAATTGTGTTCCTCCGGGTAACAATATATTAGCTCTGCCGGAGCCTTCAATTAATTTTGCATTACCCGATATAGTATTAACATTGGCTTTTTGCATTATTAAATAAGAGAAGTATTTTTTTATTCTTGAGAATGGTGTGAGTTGTGGCACTATCAGCGAGACACATATCTTCATTATTGATGTTGTTGCTGATCGAGTAAATACTCATTCTTTATTGAAACATAAAAAGAAATAAATCAATACCAAACAATATTGTTTAATATGAGAAACGATAATCTTATGAACAAATTCATTCTGCTTAAATATTTATTTATAAAGTACTAGAATTAAAATTTAACAAATTTATTTTTGAACACTTCAGTCTCCAATCAAGTGATCAATTTTTTTCATTAGGATCATCAAAGAAATCAGCAACATCTAAATGAGTGTCATCAAAATCGGCCATGATCAGAATTGCCTTTTTCAAAAGCAAAATTTGTTTCTATTTTCTTTCTTTTACTTTTTAGCGATTCTTGGTAAAGGTCAACAAGATGTTTTGGTGTACGACAGGTACATGACCAATGACCTTTACTACCACAACGATAACATAAATTTTTCACAAATTTGCTATTTTGGCCACTTTCATGTTTCTCTTTATTATTTTTCCACTTCTGGTGGAAAGATGTATTATTTGAATAACCACCACGATTTCCATAACCATATCCACGACCACATCCACGTCCATGATTTCTTTAATGATTAAAATAGTTATGTGCTGCTATTTTCACTTCAGGGAATGTAGCAGAACTAGTTGGACGGGACTCATGATTAAAATAATTATATATTGCTCAACACATTCACTTCAGGGAATGGACTATAGTTATTTGCATCAAGATGAATTTCAACATCTAACGCCCAAGAAAAATAATTTTTCCTCGTAATATCAAGAGTCACAAAGTCAAGTTTTTTCAAGATTCATCAATATAATACTATTATCAAAGTATAAAATGAATAACATAACAATCATTCAACTTCTTAAAATATTTTCAACATGATAGGATTATTCAAAAGAATAATACTAATCAAATATATGCACATATACGTATGTCTTCTTTTCAAACATCAAGAGAATTATTGTATATTTCTATTTTTGTTAAATATTGAAATATACGTACCTTTTTTTCTTGCTTTGTTTTAAAAATCTTGTCCATCAATTTTCTTTACAAACTCATAATAACTCATGAAAATCTCTCAATGGATTTTACATCATACGTTGAGTACCCCATGTATATCTTTAGCCAAATTTTAAAATGATTAACACCTTGAGACGGATCGTGCTGATAACGTGTTATTAAATAAACTCAAATATTATGAAATTGAGAGAATAAAATGAGAGAATTAAGTAGAGAACTCTTTTATTGATATTCTTGTGTATATTTACAATACAATGTCATTGCCTATTTATAGGCACAAAACTAGAATACCAAAGGTTTATTACCTAAAGAGTAAATTATATTTACTCATGATGGAAAATGAAAAGTCATGGAGATGAAGAGTTTTTGGGAGATGAGTAGACATAATGAATAAAGTTAAGTGGCCATAAAAAAATTGGGAGATGAATCATTAAAATTAAGTGGCCATAAAAAAATTGGGAAATGAATAGACATCCACAAATAATTATTCATAATACACTCTTATTTATGAATTTGTTTGATACTCATATTTCAATAGGAAAAAAAGTGACGTCATTTTCAAGCTAACTATAGCTTATCAGTTTTCCCCTACACATGCGTGCCTAATACCATGAAAGAACTTAACCATGATTTAAATAGTTTTCTGATCAATTTAAACCATGGTTAAATGGATACTAAAAATTATCAAACAAATTTTGTATTGGCATTACCAGGGGATACTTATATTGTCCTTTTTATTTTCAAGTGTTTGTGCCTCCTATTTTTTCAGGAAAAAGAATAAAAAAAGAAAGAAAAAGAAATACAACAATTGCCAATTGTCCTTAGAGAAGGAATTTTTCAGCGAAAATCGAATTGGGGGAAAACCTGGGGCAAATTCGCAATAATCAATTATTATTTCACCACTGATGGAGCTGCGAACTTCTTCAATTCCATAAACAGCATCCGTATTTTTCTCGAATACGGTAACCATCTCTATACTCTACGGTCGTATCCTGTGATTTATGGTACTGATCATCGCTTTTAGGGTTTTGTATTTTCCGTAATGTGAATGTGTTTTATTTTATTTAATAGTATTGTGCTTTGAACATCTTGATCGAATCTGGTTTTATACTGCCGTTCTTCATGATTTTTCTTTTTAATTATTATTATTATTATTATTATTATTATTATTCTGGGTGCTATAGATTAGCTTAATTTCTTTTTATGTTTTTAAATGTAATTATTTTTTGTGGCTATTTTGTATGCTTGAACTGGTTGTTAGCTTATTTATGATTGTGGTTACTCGTGATTTAAAGGCCGCTACTTAGTTTTTCTGCATTTTTCTTTCTTTTAAGTGTTGAAATGTACATTTGACAGAGCGGAAAATGATAAATTGTGAGCTCGTCTGAAACGAAGATCAAGTGTGTAAATATTCTGGAATTTTATTGAATGAAAGATAGTTATAACCATAATGACCTAAATAGGCACTGTTGATATTTATGTTTTTACATTTCCACAACCTAGACGGATTTGATCTCATATCATATAGGACTTTTCTAACGTAGTCGTACACCAACTACAACTCTCTTAACTTAGGTCCCTCAAACCAAGACTCAACAATAACAAAAGCATGTTAAAATTCGTCAATGAAAAAAGAAAGTGGCCTTAAAGTGAGCAAAACAAAAATAAGCTATGTTGTTGGTCATGCCAAAAACATGCTCATGTAATGTGCTACATAACTCCACTCGGGTCAAAAGTTACGGATTCTTTACGTCTTAGTAAATCAAGAAATCCACTGGCTTCTTGTCTTACATTGACATGTTTTTGAATGCGATTTAAGTTGAATTTTGAGAATTATTTCACGACTTAATGGACTGGTTGGTGTTGTATGAATTTACTTTTTCTTAGCTGTATCCTCACTTCCATTTGATTATTGGTTGGATCTGGAATTTTTACTTTTTATTTTATGAATTCTGGTTCTTCGAATGAGTGGTTGATTGCATGTTGTCTTCACAATGCTGATATATAGAGGAAATTGGTGGAGCAAGAGGCAAAGGATAGATGGATTGCAACAGAGACGAGGCTTTAAGGGCTAAAGAAATTGCAGAGAAGAAGCTTCAGGCGAAGGACATTAAGGGTGCAAAGAAATTTGCTCTCAAGGCTCAGAATCTATATCCTGAACTAGATGGCATTTCTCAAATGGTAATGACTCTTGATGTTTATATTTCTGCTGAAGAGGAGAAAATACATGGAGAATCAAACTGGTACGGTGTGCTTGGTGTGACTCCTCTAGCTGATGACGACACAATAAGAAAACAGTATAGAAAACTAGCTCTTCAGCTTCATCCTGATAAAAACAGGTCTATTGGGGCTGAAGGTGCATTTCAACTTGTCTCACAAGCCTGGAGTGTGCTGTCAGATAAATCCAAGAGAAAAGCATATGAACAGAGGCGTGGAGCCGTATTCCAGCATAGAAATCAGACTACAAGGGAGGGTCCTTCACCACCAACAACACAAAACGGTTTTCACAACTTTGCAAAGAGTACAGCTCCACATATGAAGGTTCCAAAGGGTAATATCAGTAAGAGAGATGCCTCATTAGGTCCTCACCAATCCCGTAAGATGGAAGGTCACACTTTTTGGACTGTCTGTCATCGATGTAAGATGCAATACGAATATCTGAGAAGGTATCTCAACCACCATCTTCTCTGCCCTAATTGTCATGAGGCCTACTTTGCAGTTGAAATTGAACCTCCATCTACCAAGAGTTCTAAATCATCATCTCAGCCGACCAATTCTCATCAACGGAAAAATAAAAGCCAGCAGGTAATTAATGAATCCAATAACAACTTCCAGTGGGTTCCTTTCTCTGAGTCAAATGTTACTGCATCTGCTGTTCAAGCTGCAAATATGGTTCAGCAGGCTTACGAGAAAGTCAAACGGGAAAGACAGAAAGCACAGGCTGCTACAAGAAAAGAGGAGGCGTTGAGAAGGAAAAATCTTGCCTCCAAAAGAACAATGGGTGCCGAATCCTCTCGACACTCTAATGCAGCAAAGAGAAGAAAAGGGACTGAAGATAGCAAAGAGACAATGAAATGTGAAACACACTCAACAATGAGCATTTCGGGTCATAAACAGGATAGTTTCCAGAAATGTACAAGCAAGCACAACGGTATAGGTCATATTGACATTAAACAGTTGCTGATGGAGAAGGCTCGTGAGGAAGTACGCAAGAAACTAAATGAACCCATCTCAGCTACTATGGTGCCGAATGCAACTGGTGAGGAGTTTCTTGGAAGTATTGAAGAAAATGGAAGTGCAGACATCTCAGACAGCGGTGTCATGTATGGCTCCATATGCAATCAGAACGTGATTTCCGAGCCTTCAGAGCCTTATCTAGACAGGGAACTGGTCAAACAAATGTCAGTAAATGTCCTAGATCCTGATTTTTATGATTTTGACCAGGACAGAACAGAAAAATGTTTTGGAGACAACCAAGTATGGGCTGTGTACGATGATGATGATTGTATGCCACGGAACTATGCCATGATTCACGAGGTGATATCTCTAAATCCTTTCAACGTGAGAATGAGTTGGCTAAGTTCTGCAACCCACAGCAGATTTGGCCATGTAAGTTTTTTTATAGGTGGTTTTTCAAAAACATGCGGTGAATTTGGAATAGGCCGACATGAAAATTTTAACTCAGTAGACTCTTTCTCACACAAGGTCAGATGGATGAAACGTACTTCAAAGACTTTTCAAATATTTCCTCGTAAAGGGGATGTCTGGGCTTTGTACAGGAATTGGTCTTCTGAGTGGAATGAGCTCACCAAAGATGAGGTAATACACAAATACAACATGGTTGAAGTACTTGAAGACTACGATGAGGAACTTGGAGTAATTGTCGTTCCCTTAGTTAAAGTTGCTGGCTTCAAAGCTGTTTTCCATCAACACTTTAATCCAAGTGAAATAAAAAGAATCCCCAAGGAAGAAATGTCCAAGTTTTCTCATCAAGTGCCTTCTCATTTGCTCACTGGTCAAGAAGGAGCAAAATCTCTCAAGGGTTGTCGTGAGCTGGATCCTGCAGCCACTCCTTCAGAAATTCTCCAAGTGATATCAAAAATTGAAGAAATTGAGTTTATGGAGAGTGATGAAGAAGAAATTGAGTTTGTGAAGGCAGTTGATTGTGATGGAAATACCATCACCAATATAGTAGATGGAATTTCTTGAGGTCAGAGAAATGGTATGTCCTTGGAGCAATTAAGGTTAAACTCAAGCATCGGTAAACCAATCATGGGCTATAAGAAAGTGAAAAGACATCTTGCTGACAGTCCAATTTTTGGAATATATGATCACTAGGTTAAAAATTTCTTAATAGCCAATAAATCGAGATATATACATGGAGTAGGACACTGAAGAATATACGTATTGAAATGAATGAAGTGGGCTGAATTTATCGATATTCCTGAAATTCGGAGTATTCTGTTAATGTGGATGTTGTAAAATTTGCACATTCCTAGCTGATCTTTGGCTTCTGTGCAAATGCGATGTTGGATTTGCAGTTTTGTGTCGAGTTGGATGGAAATATCATCCATTTGGAGGTGATTAAAAGATGTTAAGGTCACAGCTGCTGTATATACTTGCTGTGCGTTCAGGTCACGGGTGAGTAGTCACTAGCCAGAGATTTACAGACCAGCTTTTTATTCATCGTATAGTTTTAACTGTTATACTTCTCTCTATTGACGACGTATGCTTAGTCTTTTATTCTTGACGCGGTGGATATTTTATCAATGTAATGTGCAAAGATACTGAACTCTGTTATTTCTCAGTTTTGATATTATTTATTCCTGAATTGAAATTGTCTCTTTGTTCGTACTAGATTTTTAAATATCTATATTTCCATATTTATTTTTCTTGTGGCTTTATAATAGGTGTTTGTTGGGTGATACTTGGTGGCTCTCAGGAGTTGGGCTCCCTGGATGATCGACCCCCTACACGTGTTAAGGATTGTGCCCTAAAAATCCAATTATATGAAATGTTTATATTCATTTATGAAATTGATCTTTGTTACTTTTGTCGCAAGTTATGAGTATTATAGAAATCGTACTATAAGATAGACGTAGTCCAAGATTACATATGATAATTCAAAAGGAAGTGTTTTTCCATGAAAAAGACTTGAATTATGTGTCATATGTTATTATAAATGAGTTGTAGTTGATGATAAAAATGAACGTCTTATCTGCTAAAGACTACAATATACTATATTCGATGATTTGTCTGAACCAGACCAATTGAGGTATTTATTTTTGGCTGCCATCGAAAATAAATAATTTGAACAACTCTAAATCCTATGATTGTCATGGACCAATACATTTAGTGTACATTATTTTGATGTATTCAGAAGTGAGGTCTTCATTGACCAATTTATACATCGGGTAATTGCTTGAAATGTGATTAGAAATGATATTCATATAGAATATATAATCTCCTCGAAAGATAAGAAATATCCCCTTTAATGGATTTGAAATGTTCAACTATTCTAAAACTTTGGCAAAGTCTTTCATGTGAAGTGTCACTGAAATTGAATGAATAATGTATGAAAAGTTGATAATGAGCAAGTCGGGAATTTTAGGATAAGATATGAAGAATAAAATAATAGAACCCTTGATTTTATTTACACGGGTATTTCAATAGAGGAGTTGTAATATTCTTAAGTATGAGAACTCTTGAGCAATTTAATTAATTTTAGAGTGCAACAATATTTATATAGTGGATATGAATATTGTTAAGTGGTAATCAAATATTACCATGTGACGGTAATTCGATTTGACCCACTTGGAGCTAGAATTAATTTTTTCCCTAAGATTCCTTTGCAAGTTTCGAATAGAAACTCGATTAAATACCAAAAGATCCATTGGATGGATAATTTTCAATTTCGATGAAAAGCAATTATGGGAAATATCTTTAGAGAAAGATATTCAAAATAAAATTTAATTTTAATTAAAGAAAAAAAAAAAGAAACTGTAGGCGAGTGACAGCCTACTAGCCAGTGGTGGAGCTGATTGCCTTTGGCGCGTGCATCACACGTGCGCGTGTGCGTACACCCAGCAGCCTGATGCTCATGTGAAGTGAGCCTGTGCCTTGAGTAGCTTTTGGCCTTTGTTTTTTCACTTATAAATGCTTTTTCTCCCACATTGGTTTTTCCCTAGATACATGGCTTTGAACATCTTTAGAAAGGGGTCTTATGGGAGTACAAAGGAAAAACAAAAAAAATGCAAAGGAATTCTCTAAGTAATTTTCTTTACTAAAGAGAATACACTTGCTTAAGTGTAAAATTTTCTTTTGAGAAATTTTATTTTCGTATTAATTTCATTGGGAGCCCACACTCCCCGAGTTTGGCGGGACATTGTGAAGAAAGCTTTGTGGTGCACGAATTCGATTTCCTCCGGCAAGGAGGTGTTTTCAGTTGCGATCCATTCCACCGGCTACTTTCAATCTTCAGAGGAAGTTTTTTTTTTTTTAACTTAGTTTTAATTATTGATTTTATTTCTATAGCATGCAATTATTTATTTTTAATTAAATTATTTAATTAGTTAGTCTTTTAATTGTTAACCATAGTTAATCGATAATTATCTATAAAGTATGGACACTCCGAAAATGATCTCCGGGCGGTGTCGGGCGCATGTCGGACACGACACGCCTCCGACAGGTGTCGGACACGACTAATATGTGTCGATGGTTAAAAAATAAAAAGCAATTTGGAAACCGTGTTGGACACGACCAAATGCGTGTCCAACACGGTGATGACACAGTTTTCCTAGGAAATTAAAAAATGTGGGGTTTCAATTGTAAATAGAAAAATCTCAAAAATCCTGATTCTAATTCTTGAGTGTTTGATACTTTGATTGTATTTGTAATTGCTTTGTAATTTGTGGCTGTTTATATTTTTGTTTTGCATTCGTTATATTGAAATAAAAATCAATATCTAATTTATGTTAGTTATATATATATTTGACATTCATGTCGAAGTCGTGTTCTTTGGAAAATGCCGTGCCCCGTGTCCTTGTCGCGGTGTTAGTGTCCGTGCTTCATAGATAATTATTAATTAAATTGTTTAATTAATTATCTTTTGCCATACTATGTATGATTTAAAATTTTCAGTGTCATGCATGTATGAGCTAGAGCCAGATTCTTTATTTAATTCTGCTGCATACCAATTTGGGGTTATTTTCGAAGTAATTCGCCAACAAATGGCATCAGAGCAGGGCTTTGATACGTACATGTATGCATGTTTTAAATTTAATGATACTATGGAATATAATGGAATTAGATTCTAGATATCAATGCTTATAACATGTATTAACTGTATGATTAAAGGATGCTTACTTGATTAGATCAATTGTTTAAATTGTTTAAACGTACGAATGTATGTTTATAGCGTTAATATATTTTATATTCAACATGATTGATGTGATTTGATCAAATGTGGTATGTAAATTGTTTAAATAAAATGGTGAATATATTATGTCAATCATATGTTTAAATTGATTTTGACAAGATGATTAAGTGGCAATGTTTCCAAGATTATTTTTTTAGAATAAAAAGTTCAAGTGTTGGATTATAGTTCGATTAAATTTGAAAATTCTAATTTGATTAGAGCTCATAATTTGTTTAATTATGCCAATGTTGTCATTATGTGATAATGAAAAATCCACAGGTTTTAAAATATCAAGTGGGAGCGAGATTCAAGAGTTGAGTTCTCATGACCTCCATTAATGGTCTAATTGTATAGTGAGTTAATATTATTCTTTGAGAAAGGTATTTGCCCATGATTACAAGATTAGATCCCCGATGAGTAGATAGAAATATATGTAAACGAGTGCAATTACGCCACCGTGGATTATCTCAAATGCCATATAGATTGTCTAAGTAATGGTGTACACTTGATTGGGATAACATATTAGCCTCCCTGAGGAGCTCTGTTTTGTCATCTCAAAGGTTGGAGATTGAAGTGGTGGGTTAATGATGTTTAGTAAGAGTTACAAGAAAAAAACTTATTGATCGAGAAGTGTTCTCGCCTCAACTTATTATATTTTCCGATCTTGCTGCCAGGAAGGAAAAAGTATATAGCTAGGTCATCATCACATGTACAAAATATGGTTGATGGTCCCAAGTGGCATGCGAAAGGGTTTAGAAGAGGGGGGGGGGGGGGGCTGAATAGACCTTGAAATCTTTTTCGATTTTAAAAATTCGTATCACTTTTGAAGATTTTGAACGTTTAGTAAGCTGAACATTAGGTCAGACGCTTAAGAGTAGATAACTTAGACTTAGTGATTTCAACAATTACCAAAGTAATGTAACGTTTTAATTACTTAATCAGGGTTAGCATGTACAACGGAAATGATTTTAAAGCTTAGTGGTCTCTTTTGTCAAATAGTCGCTTAACCGGTTTAATGCCTTTTCAAAGATATAATATGAAAATGTAAAGTAAAGCAATAAAGCAGTAAATGACACAAGATATTGTAAGGTTCACTGGGTGATGTAATCCCAGCTACATCCTTCTTCTCCTTTGCACTTGGAAAAATTCCACTAAGTTGATTTTCGAAGATTCACACAGAGACTTCTACAAGATAGAGGAAAGGGAAGACAATCTTCAGCTCCTTGATCACACAGACTTCAGCTCCAATAAAGACCTTCTTCAACAAGCTTCTTTTACACAAAAATACTGCTTGTAAATCGACAAACTTTCTCACTCAGATGAAAGATGTTGAATGTTTTGTCACGGGTTTGTTTGATGTTGGGAAGTTCAAACTGTTAGAATAGTGCGCTGCGAGCCAATCCTAGCTAGGCTTTCTTTATCTATTTTTGTAATAAACAATTTCGTTTTACATTATATTAAAAAAAGGCATTTCTTCATCTTATGTTTATATTGTTATAACTGTTTGATGAAGTCCCAAGAATTCACACATAGCTATGGGGCTTGATTTCTAAATACTGTCCAAGTTATCAAGATGGGACATTGATAATTCGCATAGACTTGCGCCTATGATGCACACTCTTAATTAGAGAATGCCCCGTTTTATAGACATTAGTGTAGTTGGCATAAATGCACATACGTGTGTGCATGTTTAGAATAAGTTCACTGAATACCCTGACTGAAACTTCCTAAATTGGAATTATTTATGTATATGTCGAATTAGGAGTTTCTTAATCATGATAATGCAAGATTAATTTCCTTGACTTGAGTCATCATAGTAATCTTGTATATTGACTCACTACACTTTGACTCCTGTGGTAGTTCTTTTACAAGGACACATATGGACGGGTGATTGGGTGTTGTGAATTGTATATGGAGGTTGGTGTTGACAACAAAGGATCAACCTTTTTTTAAATGAACAAGTGGATTTTCTATAATATTTAAAGTGGTTTGACTGACTTAGTCCTTGGCCAAGGCAAGTAAGTAATTAATTAAGAAATGAGTTTCTTGAATTAATCAATCACTAGTCAAACACACTTGAATTATTAAGATTGAATTTACATGGATCTCGACCAATAAGATTCCTCGATCCTTAATTTAATTGGAAAATTAGTTGATGGAAGAATCTCACTTGCATGGAATGGGCGCTTGGAAAGGTTCACTTTGAATCGCCTATACATCCAAGTTTTCAAGATAAGTTGTTAGAAACTGTTTTTTGATTTGTGGATATCTTATATTTAATGGAGATTTAATAATAAGATGGTTAATTAAAAGCGTTTAATTAATCGAGACAATTTAATTGTCCGAATTAAATCAAAAAGGTTATGAACCCATTACTAGTATGTTGGTGAACCTAAAGGGTCACACACAATACTCGGACAAATCCATTTCTTAGCTAAGGAAATTTAATTCAAAGTAGTTGAGTTAATATATTAATTAATGAAGACTTTTTATTTATTTAATAGTTGGATGAATATTTAATTAAGTCCAAAAGATGTTTGGTAAAAGTCTAGAAAAGATTTAATTAATTGGGTAAGCCCAAATTAATTAGAAGAGACTTTTAATTAATCTAATATGGTGGATTAAATCTTAAAAGACTTATTTTATAGCCTTGGTCGAAATTTGGTGGAAGAAAAATAACTAAAGGAATTTAATTAAGTTTTCTTCTAGAAGGAAATAAGATTTCTTAGAGAAAGAAACTAATTACAATACAAGAGTACTATTTGGGAATTAATTAGTCTTTTATTTCTACATGAAAAAGATTAAATGTAGAAGAGTTCTACATGGGAAAGAATTGCAAGAACCTAATTCTATAAATAGGACTAGTATGGATTGAAAATTACACAGCTTCACAAGCCAAATTTTTTTGTTCCTCTAGCATAGAAAATTGTTTCTCTCTCTCCACATACAAGTTCTTGAGTTCTTGATTATTCATCAAGATTTTGAATTCAAGAATTCTTCCAAATTACTTAGAGACGTAAATTTTTGCTTTCACCTTAATCCTATACAATATTCCTTAGAGTTAGAATAAATGTTTATAGATCAACCTAGCTAAAGATTATAAACGAGTGGGTATCCGGGCTGTGGATCAACTTTAGAGGAGAAACACTTGGGTTTCTAAAGTGAATCAAGAATCTGATCAAAAGCATTTTTGGTGGAGGAATTCGAAATCTTTATCAAAGAAAAGAAGGAGTCGGTTGATTCAAGCAACAAGGAGCAAGTTAGGGAGCTTACGTTAAGAAAGAAGAAACTCTTTGATTTTTGTGAAAAATCGAATAAGGTAAGATCTTCTTTATTTAAGTTTTAAATAACTAGTGTAGAGATGCGCAAGCCTATGATAAGTGATAAGCCCGTAGGATTAATAAACTCGCATGTTTAAATCTTAGAATCTAAAATTTTAATTTTTCGCTGTACTTAGTCTGGCTATATGTATATTTCGCAACAGTGGTATTAGAGCCTAAGGCTAGCGTATCGTTATGCATGGTCCGTTTAATTTTAATCGTTACATGTGATGCACAATTAAAATTATTAAATTCATGAATTTTATTTATTTGAGGATTTTCATAAAAACTATTTATTTTCAATTTTTAAAAGTTGTTTAAATTTGAAAATTAATTTTGTAATGAGATTACATGGAAATCGGATCGGGTGCGGTATTTTGAACACCGGACGCCCAACCCGTTACTTGAGTCGATAGCGCCGGGCTATGTGTGCAACTGCCGTTAGTTATGGCCACTTCTATTGAAAAATTATTATATGAATATATATAGTATGTAATGATTGGTAAATAGATGGGGCTTGATACATGATGTGCAATTGAGAAATTGCATGAGATGTTTTTTTTTTTTAAAACAGCCCACTCACGCATAGCTTTCGGAAACATGAAAACAAGTAGCATGTGCAATTTATTATTTACATGCACATTTATTTTGGATTAGCCGTTGCTAAATTTTTTTATCTTGGAGGAAAATTCTCTTGGCTTTGCATCATGTGTAACGGGTCGCCTTCCCGTTTTCTTGTAACGGATTTTTCTAATAATGTTTATTTTATTTAAAAGGTGTTTTAAATTATTTATTTATTTTGGAAAAATCAAGTTTTATTGAGAAACCCCGAATTGATTTAATATATAAAGAATATTTGGTAAATTAAGAATTTACATATGCATTCATGAGTTGATACGCGTGATGGAATTTTGAGGCCATTAAGATTGTATAAGCATGTTTACTTTTTCGTTATTTATTTATTCGCCTTGTCGGTGTTCGATCCTTGATGACTCTAGATAGTATCGATTTAGATATGTCCCAAAATATCCATATTATAATTTATGTAAGTGATGCATGATTTATGTATGAGATATGCATGATTTTATGAGATGCATGGTTTTATAAGATGCATGTATGTACAAGATAATTTTTTTTTTTTTTTTTGTAAGGTTATGCTTATGATATGGTTTATTTCCTTTCATGTGTTGTTGCCTTGTTGGGTATGTTTAGGATAGAGACTTAGATAATATAATCGAAACGTTGATGAGACCTTTCATAATATATTAAAATTCCCTTACTTATTTGATAAGTTTATAAAATCTTAATGATTTTAATTTTAAGTTAATATGGGATAAAATCAAATGGGGTTTAATATTCCACGCGTACCATCAAAAGTAATAACATGTCGGTGCTACTCAGGGGCGGATCTACCTTTGTGGAGAGGGGGGGGGGGGGTAGTGCCCCCACTGAATTTTTTTTTTCCTAAATATACACATATTTTCAAATTTTAATTTTTTAATTACATTAGTGCCCCCCCTCAAATTATTAAATGCTCCCTTTCAAGTTTGAAAATTCATTTTTTTACTTTACAAATTTTTTTATATTTAAATTTCGCCCCCCCAACGTCAAAAAATATCACGTTTTCTCCCTTTTCTTTGAGTTCGCCCGCCCAAAACCCAAAATTCTGACTATAACAAAAGAGGTATAAAAGTATAAATTATGTCAAAAGTTGTAATTGAACCTAATTAGTTATTATATTTCCCCCCATAAATATAGCGTCGTACCATGGGGGGCAAGCCCCCCGCACCCCCTGGGTAAAATTCCTAGTGTCCCCACTGACTTCTGTTTCTGGATCCGCCACTGGTGCTACTTATGTAGACTAGTCGACCATTGCAAGTGGGACTTCTATAATGAGAAAGCCGTGATTATTACTAAGCATAAAGATGCACATGGGTAATTTGTCCTCTAAGTTGACCATTGCAAGTGGAACTCTTTGAGTGGGTTATTTACATGTAGGTTTGATGGGTCTAACTTAATATAGGAGTAACATGGGGGCACATAAAATTGAAAGTCCATGTGAAACATGAGGCAAAATAATTGAGGGTTACATGGGGATGTAATTGAAAAGTGTTGCCTACCTTTTTAATTATTATGTATGTGTCCATAAAGTTGGGGTATGTAATAATTAAATTGAACTTCAATCTCACTAAGAAAAATTATTTTTCTCGAATTATTTAATAAGGGTTATTAAATTTGAATTAAATAATGGGAGGTAATTTATGATTACAAGACCTTAAAATCATATCTACACATAATGTATTAAACATCTTCTTAATCTCCGTTTCGCTTTCATTTGTAGATAACTAGATATCTAAGATGGCTAAGAACCCGCTTTCCACAATTCTCGACACAGACAAACTCAATGGACCCAACTATTCTGATTGGCTTAGAAACCTTAAGATAGTGCTCAACTCTGAGAATAGAGCCTATGTCTTGACTAATGCACCCCTCTCGACTCTGCCCGAGGGTGCTGAGGAGGAGGAAATCGAAACCCATAAGAAATGGTTAAACGATGACCTCCAAGCAAGGTGCACGATGCTTGCATCGATGTTGAATGAGTTCCAAAAGCAACACGAAAATATGGCAACAACTACTTGATATTTTCAAACACTTATAAGAGTTGTATGGTGAAAAATCTAGGAGGAAAAGGTACTTAGTGTCTAAAGAGCTTTTCAGAGCTCGAATGATTGAGGGGTCAAATGTCCAAGAACATGTGCTAAAGATGATTGGGCTCATTGAGAACCACGCAAGTCTTGACATTTTTCTAGATAGTGAACTCTCGATAGACTTAGTACTTGAATCCTTACCTAGCTCATTCAACCAATTTGTGGTCAACTTTAACATGAATAGTCCGAAGGCAACGCTGCCCAACTTGTTAAGCATGTTAAGGACTTTAGAAGCCACCATCAAGAAGGATAAACCAGTCCTACATGTGAGTTCTGCCCATTCTAAGGCTAACAAGCCAAAGAAAGGGAAAGGGAAGAGTTCCCAAAAGAATAAGAAGCTAAAAGCTAAAGGTGGGGTCAAGAAGGTTAAAGCTGATAAAGATAAGGGTGAGTGTTTCCACTATGGTAAACCAGGGCATTGGAAGAGGAACTAAATAAAAGGTGTTTAATTTGTTTTTCTTAAATAAGAAAACAAGATAACTTAAATAGTACACCAATGTGGCATGCTAGACTAGGACATATTTCTAAAGAAAGAATGCACAAATTGGCAAAGGAAGGTGTACTCGATCTTAAGGAAGAGGAAACCATGCCTATTTGTGAATCTTGTCTTAAAGGAAAAATGACCAAGTCACCATTTGTAGGAAAAGTGGAATGTGCCATTCATCCTTTGGATTTGATCCACTCGGATGTTTGTGGTCCTTTTAGTATAAGCACTAAAGGAAGGTGTACTTGCTTCATTACTTTTATCGATGATTATTCATCGTACGGATATGTGTACCTTATGAAACACAAATCCGAAGTTTTTGAAAAGTTCAAAGAGTTTAGGAATGAAGTAGAAAAATAACTAAGTCATAGTATTAAGACTCCTCAATCTGATCGTGGAGGGGAATAATTAAGTGACGAATTCCTTAGTTATCTTAAAGAGAATGGGGTGTCTGAGCGAAGGAATAGGACTTTATTGGATATGGTCCGTTCCATGATGAGTTTCACTAAAATTCCTATCTTTCTGGGGTTATGCCTTAGAAACTGCGGCTTATCTATTAAATAGATTGCCTTCCAAATCATTGCCCAAGACACCTTATGAGTTATGGCATGGTAAACCGGCCTCATACAAACATATTCGAGTATGGGGTTGTTCAGCCTATGTGAAAAGGCTAGTGGGATATAAGTTAGAGTCTAAGTCTAGCTTATGTAAATTTGTGGGGTACTCTAAAGAAACCGCGGGATACTACTTCTACGATCCATCGGAACAAAAGGTGTTTGTTTCAAGAAATGCCATCTTCTTAGAGAAGGAGTTTCTATTAGATAGAAAGGTCGAGATCATAGAACTTGAAGAAGTTCAGACCACAAATTATCTCACAAACTTTGGAAACACAAACACAAGAAAATACTGAAATATCTAACACACAACCTCCGAGAAGATCCAAAAGGATCGGAGGGCCACCTAAGAGGTATGGTCTATTACTAGAAAATAATAAGGAGGAGCTTCAAGTGGATGAAGATCCAAAAAGCTACAAAGCAGCAATATGTGATATTGATTTGGGGAAGTGGCAAAGTGCTATGGAATCTGAAATGGATTCCATGTACTCCGACAAGGTATGGACCTTGGTAGATCTACTAGAGAGTATAGTACCAATTGGTTGTAAGTGGATCTATAAGCGAAAGCTTGGAGAAAATGGAGAGGTAGTGACCTATAAAGCTAGGCTAGTGGCAAAAGGTTACGCTCAAAGAGAGGGTATCGACTATGAAGAAACCTTTTCTCCAGTAGCAATGCTTAAATCCATTAGGATTCTGCTTGCAATATCTGCTCATTATGATTATGAAATATGGCAGATGGATGTGAAAACCGCCTTCTTCAATGGAAACATAGACGTAGAGATTTACATGAAACAACCAGAAGGTTTCATATCTAGTGGGAGTGAGCAAAAGGTTTGCAAACTCCAAAAGTCCATCTATGGACTAAAGTAAGCATCCCGAAGTTGAAACATCTATTTTGATGAAACTATAAGGATCTATGATTTTATTAAAAATGAAGATGAACCATGTGTGTACAAGAAAATCAGTGGGAGTGCAGTGACATTCTAAGTAATTTATGTTGATGATATTCTACTCAATGGGAATGATGCAATCGACTACAGTATGGTTATCCACCAAATTCTCCATGAAAGACTTAGGAGATGCATCTTACTTCTTAAGAATCAAAATATATAGAGATATATCAAGAAAGATGATAGGATTGTCTTAGTCAATATACATAGAAAAAATGCTAGGTTAAGTATGGAGGAATCAAAGAAAAGATTCCTGCCTATGAGTCATGGGATCCGGTATTCTCGATCCATGTGTCATTCGACACCCCAGGAACAAGATAGGATGGTTCGCATACCATATGCTTCTGCCATAGAAAGTATTATGTATTCAATGTTATGTACAAGGCCTGATGTGGCTCATGCATTAAGTGTAGTGAGTCATTTTCAGTCCGACCCAGGTGAGTTGCACTGGGCAGCCGTGAAGACAATCCTCAAGTACTTGAGAAGGACTAAGGATTTGTTTTTCATATACAGTGGTGGAGAATTGAAACTAGAAGGGTTCAATGACTTTAGTTTCCTATCTGAGGTGGATGATTTGAAATCAATATCGGGGTTTGTATTCACCCTCAATAGTGGAACAGTAAGTTGGAAGAGTTCCAAACAGAAAACTACTGTGGATTCCACAACCGAGGCTGAATACATAGCTGCATGTGATGCAGCAAAGGAAGCTGTTTGGATTAGGAACTTTATCCAAGGGTTGGGTGCAGTCCCTAGCATTGTCGATTCAGTACCTCTGTACTGTGATAATAATGGAGCCATTGCTCAAGCAAAGGATCCTAGGTCTCATCAAAGATCCAAACACATAAAGAGGCGATATCATTTGATCCGAGAGATTACTGGTAAAGGCGACGTACGCGTGGAAAGAGTCGACACAATGGAGAATATAGCAGATCTACTAACTAAGCCTTTGTCACATATCGTATTAGAAGGACATCTTGAGAAGATGGGTCTTAGATACCAAGGAGATAGGCTCTAGTACAAGTGGGAGATTGTTAGAATAGTGCCCTGCGAGCCAATCCTAGTTAGGTTTTCTTTATCTATTCTTGTATTAAACAATTTTGTTTTACATTATATTAATAAAAGGCATTTCTTCATCTAATGTTTATATTGTTATAACTGTATGATGAAGTCCCTAGAATTCTATGGGGCTTGATATCTCATTGGATGGATATCATAAAACAAGTCTCTAAGGCTGTGATTTCTAAATACTGTCCAAGTCATAGAATTATCAAGATGGGACATTGATAATTCGGATAGACTTGCGCCTATGATGTACATTCTTAATTAGAGAATGTCTCGTTGTATAGACATTAGTGTAGTTGACATAAATGCACATATGCGGGTGCTTGTTGAGAATAAGTTCACTGATTACCCTAACTGAAACTTCCTAAATTTGAATTACTTCTAAATATGTCGAATTAGGAGTTTCTTAATCACAATTGTGCAAGATGACTTGAGTCATCACAGTAATCTTGTATATTGACTCACTGCACTTTGACTCTTATGCCAGTTCTTTTACAAGGACACATATGGACTGGTGATTGGGTGTAGTGACTCGTATATGGAGGTTGGTGTTGACAACAAAGGATCCATCAATTGTCTAGATGAACAAGTGAATTGTCTGTAATATTTAAAGTGGTTTGACTAAGTTAGTCCTTGGCCAAGGCAAGTAAGTAATTAATTAGGAAATGAGTTTCTTGAATAATCAATCACTAGTCAAACACACTTGAATTATTAAGATTGAATTTACATGGATCTTGACCAATAAGATTCCTCGATCCTTAATTCAATTGGAAAATTAGTTGATGAACCCATTACTAGTATGTTGGTGAACCTACACACAATACTCGGACAAATCCATGTCTTAGCTAAGGAAATTTAATTCAAAGTAGTTGAGTTAATATATTAATTAATTAAATTAATTAATTAAGACTTTTTATTTATTCAATAGTTGGATAAATATTTAATTAAGTCCAAAAGATGTTTGGTAAAAGTCTAGAAAGCATCTAATTAATTGGGTAAGCCCAAATTAATTAGAAGAGACTTTTAATTAATCTAGTATGGTGGATTAAATATTAAAAAGACTTATTTTATAGCCTTGGTTGAAAATTTGGTGGAAGAAAAATAACTAAAGGAGTTTAATTAATTTTTTTCTAGAAGGAAATAAGATTTCTTAGAGAGAAAGAAACTAATTACAATACAAGAGTTCTATTTGAGAATTAATTAGTCTTCTATTCCTACATGGAAAAGATTGAATGTAGAAGAGTTCTACATGGGAAAAAATTACAAGAACCTAGTTTTATAAATAGGACCAGTATGGATTGAAAATTACACAGCTTCACAAGCCAATTTTTTTTGTTCCTCTAGCATAGACAATCGTTTCTCTCTCTCCACATACAAGTTCTTGAGTTCTTGATTATTCATCAAGATCTTGAATTCAAGAATTCTTCCAAATTACTTAGAGAAGTAAGTTTTTGCTTTCACCTTAATCCCATACCATATTCCTTAGAGTTAGAGTAAACGTATATATATCAACCTAGCTAAAGATTATAAACGAGTGGGTATTCGAGGTGTGGATTAACTTTAGAGGAGAAACACTTTGGTCTTTGAAGTGAATCAAGAATCTAATCAAAGGCGTTTTTGGTGGAGGAATTCGAAATCTTCATCAAAGAAAAGGAGTCAGTTGATTTAAGCAACAAGGAGCAAGCTAGAGAGCTTACGTTAAGGAAGAAGAAACTCTTTGATTTTTGTGAAAAATCGAATAAAGTAAGATCTTCTTTATTTAAGTTTTAAATAACTAGTGTAGAGATGCACGAGCCTATGATACGTGATAAGCCCGTAGGATTAATAAACTCGCATTTTTAAATTCTAGAATCTAAAATTTTAATTTTTCGCTGTGCTTAGTCTGACTATATGTATATTTTCCAACACAAACAACTTGTGATATCTCAATAGGAGTTTAGGGTTTTTCTTTGAAAATGTTTGAGATATCTTTGACGGTCTTTGGACTGTGTATGAATAGCTTGAAGGATTTTGGCTATGGAATTTGTAAGCTTTCTCTCAAATAATTTCAGCAAAGTTTTGACCTCTTTCTTGTGTATGTACGTGTGTTTACGGTTTTCTGATGGTATTATTTATAGAGATTTCTTGGGATTTTTCCGTTGGACACATACAGGCGCGTGTCTCTCATGCAGCGCATTAAACAATCCTTTTTCTGACATTCTAGAATTTCTGCTAGTTCCGATTGGACAAGAGCAGACTTTGAACTCTGAATACTGACAGACTAGTCAAAAGGTGGCTTGTTCACAAGTCATAATAGCTTATCACATTTAATGCACTTATCAGACATTTAATGCATTTGAATTTATTTTCTGTTGGAAATAAATGTTCGTTGATGATTGCATTTAAGTCCTCCATGACTTGAGGATTTATTTTCAGTGAATCTGATCCTTGGTCGCTTGAGTAATTTGAGCACTTGATTCAACAACCCTGAAACAGTCCTTTAGTGTTTGATAGACGCTTGGAAAAAATCTTCATCTTCACTTGACTTCAGACCCTGATCTTCAACTTTATCTTTGATAGACTCCCCTAGAATTCTATCAGCGACTTGGTTTCAAATACTTAGTCTAAAATCTATAAAGATAAAAATTACAAGCCTAATAAACTAACAAACTTTCAAACACATATACATATTTTCTATGAAAGCATAAACTTGCATTCTTTTGGGGTCTAACATAAAATCCTATCTTGTCATCATCAAAACATCTAACATGAAATTTCCTAACAATTTCCCCCTTTTTGATGATGTCAAGACCTTAACTTTTATAATTCTTTTGTAGTTTAAGAGTTTTAAAGAAAAGCCTAAAATAAATATAAGTTAGCATTAGAAAGTTAGTTATGTTAGCTAATGTTAGATTAGCTTCAATGAGATGTTTCAGCGATAAATCATTCATTCATTAATTTAGATTTGAGAGCATACATGATTTATACTGAAAAGATTTAAAGCGACAACAGATACAATAAAGATAAAGAAAAATAAGTATTCATCTTCTCTGTTGCTTCTTGGAAGACTTTTCCTAGAAAATTTCATTCACCAGATTCAGAAGGACTCGATTAATGTCTACCATTGTTGTCTGATAGACTTTATTATAGTCCTCGTGTCTTTGTTTAGCGCTTTGATTCAATTCCAACAGTCTTTCCACCCGATCCCTTGGAGGGATTCCGAGCGTCCTAATTAGATCATGATAAATGTCTTGCATTCGGTCATTGGATGGTTTCCAATTAAGATGTCTTCTCAGAGGTTCAACGTATGGATGAAAACACATACTTTCCAAAAATTCTACATCAAGATTCGGAAGCCTATGCCTGCCTTGGAATTATCTTGGCTTACACTTCTTAGTGAGCATTCTTTTAAAAATCACTATCTCTTCAAGCATAGAGCGCCTATTCTTATTATCCGTCTTGGACTTTAGTAAGGCTTTTCCTTTGGCTTTAGGATCTTGAGGTGTTTTCTTTCTCTTCCCCCTTCTTGACTTCATCAAGGGAGGACTTTAGCTCGGCTATGTCTTGGAGAAGGAGTTTTACTTCATCAACTAGAAGTGCAACCTTCTCAGCGATACTCTGACTAACTAAGTTGGAAGTATTGTGTCTCTCAGTATCAGCAGATGCATTCTGAGCTAGTGACTGGTTGAATTCTTCAGAAAGACCGGTGATTAGTGGAACAATTGCATCAAGTTGTTGGAGCTCTGAGTCGCTTGAAGTCTCATATCAATGACTCGCTGTATCTCCACTGTACGGATCATTTCTTGAGAAGATTCTTCTAATCAGGAACAGGAACCCTAAATTTCAATCAGTGAGTTATTGACCGTTTTCTTGAAGTCCTTTGCTTTAGGGTCACTCTCAAAATCTGATGAGTTGCTGGAAGAGGATAACTCTTTAGAAAGCATTGTTGTCGGGGCCTTACCTTTAGCTTGATCTCTAATAAACGGTTCTTCCTATGGAATCTCAGCGGCTTCGATAATCTCTTCTTGAACTTCCTCTATCGCTTGCTAAAAAGATTGAGTTGCAGCGTCAATTTGCGCAACTTAAGTATCAAGTGGAATCTCAACTACTGGAGTGCTGGGCAAATTAGCCATTTGGATGTCAGTTTCTAGAACGGGAGCGTCTTGCACAGTAGGAGTCTTGTCCACTTCAATTTCCACAATCTCTACAGCAGGAGATGGTCTTGCAACAACAATGACCTAAATGGGGCCAATTGCTTCTAGAACGTGCCTTGGACTTTGATAGAAATTTCTCAGAATAAACATGACAGCATCATCGAGTGCTTTAGAGCTAAACACTAGATCAATGTCTTCCGGGAACTCAATTTCAGTTGTATAAAGGTTCTTGAAGTCCAGTAAAAAGGGCATTAGCGCTTGAGCTAGTGTTTGATCCACTAGCCTGATGAGTGAAAGGTACTTGGCCACCCAGTGTTTTGTTCGCAAAACAAGACTGGATGCATGTTGTACCCATCGAAGTCACTAAGATTGAAATGTTGGTTGAAGGTGAGATCCACTAACTGGACATTCTCAACTATCACACGTCTTTCTCTATGGAATATAACCAAATGGTTAGTCAAATCCATCATGTGAGCTTCGCTTGGTCTTGGAAGTGCGTCTCACTTGCTTGTCTAAGCATCTTCATATAAATCAATCTGGAGTCATTGAGCAAAGTTCAACTCATAGCCCCCTTGAATGATCTTTCTAAGTTGTTCTCAAACATAACTTTCTATGCTTCGGCAAAAATAAGGTAAAGCACTAATTGGACCTACAAACAACTCACGCTGCTGCAATAAATAAGGCATATCCTCTACGCCTATACTCAATGCCGAAGTTAAAGAGGATTGGATACTTGATCATCTCTTCAACTGAATGGCAATGCAAAACGAATTCCTTGGCGTATTTGGACGTATCCAATGTCCAGCATTTTCCAAGAGTTTTGGCTAACTCTTTGTCTGTCTTTGCCTTGAGCAGTTTCTTAAAACACTGTTTCTCTTTTAGAAATCTTTCTGCCTAAACCCTGGTAAGAGACTCTCGGGCTTCGTCTTCAATCCAAAAATTGATATGGTTAGAGTGATCTTGAAGCATGACACCCGTTCCTTTCCATAGTTGTAGCGGCTTCTTGGAAGACTTGTTGGCTTCAGAATAAACAACCTTGGGGAGAGCTGAATAACCCATCCTGTTCAGCTGTTCTTCATTCGGATTCTTTCCCCAATCTCCCATGTGAGGATTCCTAATCTGGACATGAGTTCGGCGGAATGGATAATTGCGTTTCATGCTCTTGCTGACTTTTTGAAAGTGTTTGCTTTCGAACTCTGCTAGATCTTTCTTTGGAATCTCCAAATGCTCTAAGCGAGCAATAATCTTCTTCATAGAAATAACTTCGTTGTTGGTAAGCGTCTCAAAAATAATAGTCTTCTGAGTATCTGAGAGCTTTGGATTGTAGAGGGTAGTTTGAAAGTTCAGTTCCATATCAATTAATTGCCTAAGCGTCGTCTCTCTCTAGGCATAATAGAATTCTAGATCTTTAGTATAGCCTCTGGGAAAGAAACTGATCGATTGAGGAGGAGGACTAGTTGGTGCGGGAATAATCTCGGCCACTTCTGTCGATCGCTCAACATCCACAGTCGCTTCTTTAGCTGGTGAGATTTCAGCCTCTGGAAGGACTGTGTCTAATTCTTTAACGATTTCCACCACCATTGATAAATCAACGGCCAACTTGATGTCTGCCTCTGAAGGTGAAGGTGCATCAGCGTCTTGTGCACTCGGAGCTGATACATGCATACGTTTGAGAAAATAGAGAAATTTCTACTAAGTAGAAATTTGAGATAAAAAGACGTAAAAGTTTACCCTGAAGGCTATCTTCGACTTCAATAGTCTCTTCAACTATAGGAACTTCAGTTTCCATAGCCTCAGGCTCCGAAACTTCTTCGTCATCTTTAAGATTTAGGAAAAAAGTGAGGGGATCAGCAAGGATAGGAATATTGAATCCTTCTAAAGTATTCAGAACATACTGGATGTTATATTCTCTAAAGGCTGAAAGAAAATTTATCCTAGCGTTAAAAAGAAAAACACGAGGAAAGGATAAAATACGTTGTCTAAGACAAGTACTTATCCCGATTACTAGCTAACTTTGTTGAGAGAGCATCAGGAACGGGCTCAACGATTGGCTCGGAAGGTGGAGGAGGAGGGACACACGAAGATTCTCCAAGCGCTAGTTTGGCGTGAGCACTTGTGGAACTTCTGGGAGTAGAACAGGGCGTGCGCTTACGAGTAAGTGGCACTTCCACTTCTTTTGCTTCTTTTTCTGTCTTGGGTAAAATGACAGTCACTAGAGGTGGAGAAGGAGTTTTCGCTAGGGGGAGAGGGAGACTTCTTTTTCTTCTTTTTGTCTTTCTTTTGTTTCTTTGATGGCTAGGATGGCTCAGTGACTTTCATGAGTAATTTTTGCTTAGTTCTCTTAATAACAATTTCTTGTGGCTCATCTGATGAGGAAGAACTCGCTTGATCCTCATTATCACCACGAACTTGCCCTTGGGCAAGCCATTCACGTTCGTCTTTTGGAACAGCTGCACCATCGCAATGCTTGGGGTGTAGCAATTCTCCTATCATCTTTTTGCCATAGAACTTGGTAGCCGGTACTTTGGATCCCTGGGAAGTAGTGAATCCAGAAGCACTCAAAAGAAAACTTGGCAAAATCCCATAGGGCTTGGGATTAACTGACTCTTGCATCGTTACCTTATAGCAATTGAATACGTATAGTGATCAATTGACCTTCAGCTTTAGCTGAATCTCCGTCATCATCTTGAATTGTATGATTGAAACTTTGTCAAAAGAACCTTTTCTGCACTCAATCATCTTGGCACAAATGTCCGCCAAAATGACATATTCACCCTTCATGTCATTCTTCTTGAAGTTAGACTTGTAGTCCACCTCAGCTTCATCATTGAGAGAGAATTTCTCTCGTCGAAAAATTTTGGTTTCCGAATAGGTATTCCCAGTTCAGAAGGAACCCTGCGTTGAAACCCATAGGTTTGGAAGATTTTCTGGCAACAGATGAAGATTTTGGTGGCACCATTGATGAGTTTAAAGAACTTTTGAGGAGAGAGAAACGAGAACTTTTGTCTTAGAAAAAAGATGAACTTTTACAGCAAGAATGTTTGGAAGTGATAAAGTTTTTCTGTAAAAATTCAAAGGGTTTAAATAGAGGGCAAAAAGTAACTCCTCAATTGCTTTGATTAGTGCCATGTGCGAAGGAAGTTCTTTCAGAAATGAGACACATTTAATCTGAGTCGTTTACTCATAAAGACGGATGTTAAAAGGTGCAAAAAATTAGGTCAATTGCTGTAAATATAAAATTTTGAAATTCACAGCATGTACCTAGGCACGTACAAATACTGAACTACCTATTTGAGATAGTGGTCATTAACCGTTAGTTTGATGTGATAGGGACGTGTGGGCAATTGTCAAATCTTATCTTTTGGATTTATCCACACGCCACCTTTTAGCGATGAAAACAATGCATGAATTTCAGAAAAATTACTTAGCGTTGAAGCGGGAATATTCTTAACGCTGAAGTCTTTTTAAAATTAATTTGAATAAGATTTAATCGCTGTTTGAAAATAAAACCTTTTAATTTATGAGCAATCAAAATTTTCATGCATAAATGTAAACGTATTGATCAATGCATAAAATTTTCAAAGTTATTTTTTATCATAGTCGCTTACGAATTAGAATAAGTACAATTTTAAAGTTCCCCCCAAAATTGATAACTCATTTCAATTTTGAAAACGCTTTAGACATTACAATAAAGTGGATTCCCCCTAAATTATATGCCTATAAAAGTATGATGCTTCATGTTTAAGCGATTAAATCAATCATACCTAATTCACTTCTCAAAGTGAGAAAATGTTGTTCGTTGAGAGCTTTTGTGAAGATATCTGCCAATTGTTTGTCAGTTCCAATGAAATGCATAGAGATATCTTTCTTTTGAACGTGGTCACACAAGAAATGGTAGCGAATGTCAATGTGTTTAGTTCTAGAATGAAGGACTGGGTTTTGGGTCATAGCTAAAGAGCTTTGGTTATCACAATGGATTGGAGTAAGACTTAAGAGGAGTCCATAATCTTTTAAGTTGTTGCCTCATCCAAAGGATTTGTGCACAACAGCTTCCAGCGGTTACATACTCGACTTCAGCGATAGAAGTCACTATGGATGTTGTTTCTTACTATGCCATGAAACTAGTCTATCACCTAGAAATTGACATGTACCACTAGTGCTTTTTCTATGTATTTTGCATCCTGCAAAATATGCGTCTGAATAATCAGTTAGTTTAAAAGGAGAGTCCCTTGGATACCATAATCCCACATTTTGTGTACCTTTTAGGTATTTAATGATTCTCTTGGTAGCGATTAAGTGTGACTCTCTAGGATTAGCTTGAAAGCGTGCACACATGCATACTGAAAACATAATATCATGTCTACTAGCTTTAAGATAAAGAAGTGATCCAATGATATCTCTATAATTAGTGATATCAATTTTCTTCCCACTTTCAATCTAACTTAAGCGTTTGGCTCATTGGAATTTTTGAAGAGGATGCATTTTCCATACCAAATTTCTTAATCATATCTCTAGTGTATTTAGCTTGGTTTATAAATATGCCATTAGGGAGTTGTTTAATTAGTAATCCTAAGAAGAAAGTTAATTCACCCATCATGCTCATTTCAAATTGATCTTGCATCATTTTCGAAAATTTCTCACACAATCGCTTATTAGTAGATCCGAATATAATTTCATTAACATAACTTTGGGCTAAGAGAATATCTTCATTCTGGGTAATTTTAAATAACGTTGTGTCAACACAGCCTTTGAAAAGCCTTTACCTATAAGGAAGATAGAGAGAGTGTCATACTATGCTCTTGTTGCTTGTTTAAGACCATAGAGTGCCTTATCCAATTTGTTTTTGGCCATGGTTGGTGATGAATCCTGGGGGTTGCTCCACGTATACGTTGTTTACCATTCAAGAAAGCACTCTTCACATCTATTTGATACACTGTGAACTTGTTGAATGTGGTAAATGCTAGGAACATACAAATTGCTTCTTGGCAATAACCCCGAGCGACTAATCTGGCTTTGTTTCTTATAGCAATGCCATCTTCGTCCATCTTGTTCCTAAAGACCCATCTAGTCCCAATAACACCTTGGTGAGTTGGCCTTGGTACTAGCGTTTAAACCTTGCTTCGCTCAATTTGGTTAAGCTCCTCTTGCGTAGCTTTTACCCAACTTGAATCACTGAGTGCTTCATCCACTTTCTTTGGTTCCATTTGAGATAGGAAACTTGCGAACATGGTCTCATTGATTGTAGCGGCCCTAGTTCTGACAGGTGCTCCAATATCTCCAATTACTAATTCTGGTGGATGATCTCTAAACCATTTTTGATCTGGTTGGAACGGGTTGAAAGATGCTTGATTATCAATCGCTTGACCCTCATTTTTTTCTTGCGCAATCGCTTCATCATTCACAGTTCCAATTTGCTCTTGATGATCATTCTCTTCATGATCATCATCGTTTCTTGCAATATCATCATTGATAACCTCATGAGTAACCTTAGGATTTGGCACAAAGATCTCATCATCCTCATCATCATCACCAAGATTGATTTGTGATGCTTGTTGGACAAGATCTTCAACTCCTACATCAGCAACATTAACCTTACTCGGTTCTTGGTTAGCATCATCAAACACAACATGAATGGATTCTTCAACTTTCGATTTGATCTTATTTAGGATGCGAAAACTTTTTTCATTTATGGAATAGACTAGAAAGATTTCCTCATCCGCTTTAGGATCAAATATCTTTAGATTGTGGGATCCATTGTTATGAATGAAACATTTTGAACCAAATACATGAAAATATGAAATGTTAGGTTTATGTCGCTTCCACAACTCATATGGAGTCTTTTCATGTTGCTTGTTGATCATACACCGGTTCTGAGTGTAGCAAGCGGTGTTGATTGCTTCGGCCAAAAACCTTTGAGGCAGCTTGGACTCTACTAACATAGTCCCTGCGGCTTCTTTAAGCGTTCTGTTCCGTCGCTCAGCCACTCCATTTTGTTGAGGTGTTCTAGGCGCGGAATACTTATAAAGTATTCTAAAATCTATACAAAACTTCTCAACAATATGGTTAGCAAATTCAGTTCCTCTATCGCTTCTAATCGTCGTCACCTTTAAATCTTTTGAAGTTTGTAATTTACGAATTAGCGCTATGAGCTTGACACTAGTTTCATCTTTGGTCGCTAGAAATTCTACCCATGTATAGTGAGAGAAATCATCAACTATTACTAGACGTAGATGGATGAGGTTTCGTCTTAAAAGATGATTTAACTTGTTTACCTATTTGACATGCATCACATAAGCAATTTTTATGAAAGGAACCTTTAGTTAATCCCTCTACAAGATGTTAATTGAGAGATTGCCTTAAAGTTGAGGTGATTCACTTTTCTATGCCATAACCAACCCAATTCATTATGACTCTTAGAAACAAAGCATGTAGGGTTGTTATCTATTGTTGAACCCCAATTACCAAATAAACATTGTTTCTTCCTTTTCCTTTCAATTTAATAGATTTAGTCTCAGCGTCGTTAATATAGCCATAGTCACTTGAAAATTTAACTTCAAAGCCTTTATCATAAAATTGACTTATGCTCGCTTAAGACCCTTAACATAATATACGTCACTTTTCATGACGTTCTCCCTATGCATGATACCTATACCTTTGGTTTTACCTTTAGAGTTATCACCGAATATAACTTGAGGACCATTAGTTGTACGATAGTTGATTAAGAGATCCTTTGAGCCAGTCATGTGCCTTGACGACCCACTATCGATGTACCAAATTGAAGTGTCGGTGTTGGCTATAGGTACCTGCATTTAAAGGGCAATTCTAATTCTTTTTAGGTACCCATTTTATCTTGGGTCCTTAAACGTTAGTAGCTTTGGTCTGAATTAAAACTTTTGAAGCTTATATTTGCCTAGTCTTCATTACGAGCAAACTGGCCTTCTGGGGTTTCGGTTTGTGTTATGTGTGCTTCTTAGGTGTATAACAATATCCTCGATAATAATAATAATCATAGTCATAATCATAATCATAATCATAAACATAATCATAATCATAATCATAATCATAATCATAATCATCAAAGTATCCATAATATGATCTAGATTTTTGAGGATACTGGCGCTAGTATTTCCTCGGCACTGGCTTAGGAGTCGCTTTTGGCGATTGACGCTTAGCATTTCATTCACATGTTGAAGGTTTCTCCTTAGCCTTTTGAGCGTTTGGATAGACCCTCTTCTGTGAATAATTCACTTTTGTCTTCTCCTTATTGCTTGAGTTGGCTTTAACCTTCTCATTTGGCCTCGTACCATTGTTTTTGGGTTCATTCAATGTTTGACTCTTTAAAATCTTATTAACAAAGGCTAAACCTTTTCCTTTGTTGGTTTCCATAACCTTAGACGCTTTTGATTTATGACCAAATTTATCACAATCTAAACCGGTCTTTTCACCAAAAAGTCTGGTTACTTCAGTCACATTATCTAGCTTTCTTGACGTTTTTGATAATGATGAGACAAGCTGCTTTGATTTGGCAAGTTTAGCGATCAATTCAGCTTCTCTCTTGACAATTTTATCAAGATCACTTTTCAATTGAATAATTTCACTCTCAAGCGATCGTTTTTCTCAATGCATTGTTGCTAAACTTTCACCCCTGCCTTGAGCTTCACGTTATCACTTGTGAGCGATGAAATGATATCAAAGTGATTTTGATATAACTTGGCGGCATCTTGACAATCTTTATAATATTCATTTACTTTGTCAAGTAATTCATAATAGGAAAGAGGATGAGATAATTCAGTGGTTACCTCAGACAGCGAGTCATCAGACACTTCTTCATCTCTCTCCATGAGACAAATTAGCGCTGAGTCGCTTGATGGCTCAGCATCGCTGCTTTCATCTGATGATTCCAAGTCCTCTTCAGGTGCGGAGAATGGTTCAGATGGCTTAAATACATTTGGATAAGGCCAATTTATCTAGTAATGCCCTGGTTTCCTGCAGTTGTACAAAGGTTAGTTTTCATTTTCTGTTCAGTTGATAACCTTTTGAAAACTACTGGCACTGAGAGATTTTGAGCTGGAGACGAAGGCACTTGGTATTGAACTGGCGCTAGAGATTGAGGGGCAGAATACACTAGCACTTGATATTGAGGAGCTGGTGCAGGGGGAAGAGCTTGGAATGAGGTCTGTCCAATAGGATTTCTCTTTCCATATCTTAGAAATTTCTTAAATTTCTTGACCAATAAAGCCATTCCATTTCCTCAGTCGATTTTGTCCCTTTTACCTCACTGACTGCTTTTCCCTTACTCTTGGTGGTAGCGACTAAAGCACTAGATTCAGTCGCTGAAGTCGATGTGTTGCTTACTTCACCCAATTCGAACTCAAATGCTTTTAGCTCGGAAAACACAAGCTCTGGATTTAAGATCTCCAACGTTTGCGATTATCTCATTGCAACAGTCTTTATTAAGTATTTGCTTGGAAGACTTTGAAAAATCTTATTGACTGTTTTCTTGTTGGTCAACTCCTTATCCAGTGACGCTAACTCTGTAATAAGCGAAGTGAATCTCATGTCCAATTGATCTAGCATCTCGTTGGCCTGCATCTTGAAATGCTCAAATCTTTGTATGGCTATTGAGAGCTTGTTCTCCCTCATCTGTGCTGATCCTTCATACACAGTAGCCAACTTATCCCATATTTCTTTTGAAGTCTTACAAAGCTTGATTTTGTTGAACAATCCATCATCGTCTATTAACGTTGAGTAGAGAGCGCTTCATCCAACATTATCTAGGTTAGATCTTTTTTGATCTTCTGGCATCTATTCCAACTTAGATTTCTTGACATAACCATCTGGAGTCGCTTCAGTCTCTTTGGGGGCTCAAGTTATGACTTTCATGATTTGAATGGGGCCATCTGTAATTACATCACACATCTCATTATCGCATGAACAAAGATAAGTGAATGCTTTAAGTTTCCATGAGTCATAGTTTGACTCCATCAACTTAGGCATTTTGTTAAAAGCCATAATAATAAATTTTCAAAAAATAAAGCGACTAGGTTTTTTGAAAAATAGATCTAAACATGCACTTAAGCTCGGAAATGCTTAGGTTTCTACTTCAACCGCTCTGATACAACTTGATGGTCCCAAGTGGCATACGAAAGGGTCTAGAGGGGGGGGGGGTGAATAGACCCTGAAGTCTTTTTCGACATTAAAAATTCGTATCACTTTTGAAGATTTTGAACGCTTAGTAAGCTGAGTGCTAGGTCAGACGCTTAAGAGTAGATAACTTAGACTTAGTGATTTTAAATTACCAAAGAAGGGTTACATTTTAATCGTTTAATCAGGGTTAGCACAGCGAAAATGATTTTAAAGCTTAGCGTTCTCTTTTGTCAAATAGTCGCTTAACCGGTTTAATGCCTTTTCAAAGATATAATATGAAAATGTAAAGTAAAGCAATGAAGTAGTAAATGACACAAGATATTGTAAGGTTCACTGGGTGATGTAATCCCAGCTACCTCTTTCTTCTCCTTTGCACTTGGAGGAATTCCACTAAGTTGATTTTCGAAGATTCACACAGAGACTTCTACAAGATAGAGGAAAGGGAAAACGATATTGAGCTCCTTGATCACACATACTTCAGCTCCAATAAATACCTTCTTCAACAAACTTCTTTTACACAAAAATACTGCTTGTAAATCGACAAACTTTCTCACTCAGGTGAAAGATGTTGATGTTGGGAAGTTCAACCAACTTGGGATATCTCAATGGGAGTTTTGGGTTCTTCTTTGAAGATGTTTGAGATATCTTTGACTGTCTTTCGAATGTGTATGCAAATCTTGAAGGATTTTGACTATGGAGTTTGTAAGCTTTTCTCTCAAATAATTTCAGCAAAGTGTCGATCTTTTTCTTGTGTATGTAAGTGTGTTTTTAAGGTTTTGATAAGGGTACTATTTATAGAGATTTCTTGGAACTTTTCCGTTGGACACATGCAGGCGCGTGTCTCTCACGCAGTGCGTTAAACAGCCCTTTTCTGGCATTCCTGAATTTCTGCTTGTTCCGATTGGACAGGAGCAGACTTTGAACTCTGAATACTGATAGTCTAGTTAAAAGGTGGCTTGTCCACAAGTCATAATAGCTTATCACATTTAATGCACTTATCAGGCATTTAATGCATTTGAATTTATTTTCTATTGGAAATAAATGTCTGTTGGTGATTGCATTTAAGTTCTCCATGACTTGAGAATTTATTTTACGTGAATCTGATCCTTGATCGCTTGAGTAAGTTGAGCGCTTGATTCAACAACCCTGAAACAGTCCTTTAGCATTTGACAGACGCTTAGAACAAATCTTCATCTTCACTTGACTTCAGACGCTGATCTTTAACTTCATCTTTGATAGACTCACCTAGAATTCTATTAGCAACTTGGTTTCAAATACTTCATCTAAAATCTACAAATATAAAAATTACAAGCCTAATAAACTTACAAACTTTCAAACGCTTGTACAGATTTTCTATGAAAGTATATACTTACAGTCTTTTGGGGTCTAATATAAAATCCTATCTTGTCATTATCAAACCATCTAACATGAAATTTCCTAAGAATGGTTATGTGGATTCCATTTTTTATTTATTTGCTGAAGTAATTTGATTCATAACTTGTTTGTAATTTTCAGTTTCATAAATGGCATCCATTAGTTCTATCGAATCTATCCTTAAGGAAAATAGGCTCTTAAGACCTAACTATACTGAATGGAAAATGATACTCGAGATTGTGCTCACTCATGATGAGCGCAAGTTTGTTCTTAGCGAACCATGTCCTCCAGTTCCTGCTACTAATGAATCACAAGTTGTTAGGGACCATTATGAACGGTGGCACAAGGCTAATGAGATGGGCAAATGCTATATCCTAGCATCAATTTCTAATGTTCTCAAGCGTCAGATGCAAGAGATGGTGACTACTGCAATGATGATGCAACATCTCATGGAGATGTTTGGTGGTCATGATAGCATAGCTAGACATGAGCTGATGAGAAAGATACTCACTATCAAGATTTCTGAAAGAATACTAGTTCAAGAGCATATCATGAAGATGATGCCAAAATTGATAGTCAAGCGCAACAGGATATGATCCTGAACTCTTTACCAAGTTCATTCACTCAGTTTAAGCTTAACTATGCAATGAAAAATAAAGATTACTCATTGCTTGAATTGATGAATGAACTACAAGTCGCAGAAGGTGTTCTGAGAGCTAAAGGGAGTGGTAATTTTGCTCAAACATCTGGTACGAAAGCTAAGAAATGGAATGCTAAGACGGGCAAAAAGGGTAAGAACAAAGTTGCTACTATAGCAACTAAGATTTAAAAGAAAGCCAAGCTCGCAAAAGGAACTTGTTTCCACTATGGGGAAGATGGCCATTGGAAGAGGAATTGCGCAAAATATTTAGCAAACCTTCCTGTTAAATCTAGCAAAGCACATAATCAAGGTATAATGATATCTTGTTTACTTGAAACATGTTTATTTGGAAGTCCACTGGGTTCCTGGTGTGTGGACTCAGGATCAACTAATCATATTTGCAATATGTTGCAGGGGTATTACCTGACTAGGCAGCTAAGTGATGGTGAGATGTATCTGCTGATGGGAGATGGTACAAGAGTGCCGGTAGTAGCTATTGGTCTTGTTAGTTTATGTTTTGTGAACAGAGTATTAATTTTAAAAGACTATTTTATGTTCCTTCCATACGTAAGAATTTGATTTCTGTCAGTTGTTTAATGGATGACGGTTTTAGTTTTGTTTTTTAATAAGATTTTTCTATTAAGCATAATAAATCGTTTATTTGCAAAGGCACTAGGAAAGATGGTTTATTTTTATTATTTCCTGATAAATACTAAATCCAAGTCTAATACAAATAAATAAATCTTACCATTAAAAAAGAAAAACTCCAATGATTCATGAAGCATATAAGTGGCATTCGTGTTTAGGTCATATTAACTCTAACAGTATCTAAAGACTAGTATCGGATGGACTTATAAGTCCATTAGACCTTAAAATTTTACCAGTCTGCGAATCATGCTTGAAAGGTAAAATGACCAAGAGGCCTTTTTTTTTTTAGGTATATGCCCTACATGCCGATGAGGACAAATAGAATGTATAGGGTACCTAACTGTGTTGTACAAACTGATAATTAATAAAGGTAAGTATTATTCTATTCATGTTGATCCCAAGTGGCATACGAAAGGGTCTAGAAGGGGGGGGGGGGGGTTGAATAGACCCTGAAGTCTTTTTCGACTTCAAAAGTTTCGTATTAAAATGGTTTTGGACGCTTGAAATGTAGACGCTTGACTGAGCGTTTACTTGAAATATAGATGCTTAGGCTAAGCGTCTGATGAAGACTGTTTTTAAAAAGTTAACTTAGACTTCAAGATTTGACTACTTTAACCAAGTAGGTTTAAGCGTTCAGTTCTTTAATCAGTGTTAGCACATCGGAATAATTTTAGAGTCTTCTTTTTTTGGAAATCTTTAGCGTCACAAGTTGTTTCTTAGTTGCTTAGCGTTTGATTGTGTTTTACTTAATCAATTTATGCAATGATATGATAGATAAGAGAATTGACTGTAAAGTAAAATACACAATATTTGTGAGGTTCGTTGGGTGGTGTAATCCCAACTACGTCCTTCTTCTCCTTGAACACTCGGAGGCAATCCACTAAAATGATTCTCAAAGAATTACACAGAATCTTCTACAAATTAGGGAGAGATAGATGTTGATGACTTGAGCTCCTTAATCACACAGATTTCTGCTCCAAATCACTTCAATCCCCTTGCTTTTTTCACCCAGATCCAAATTAGGCAATCATATTCGTAATGCAAGTATCCAACTTCGACTTCACACAGATCGCGAGGCTTGGATGGGGTTTTCTAAACGTTTTGTTTGATTTTGATGAAGTTCAAACAACTGAAAATATCTCAATAGTGATGTGGTTTCTTCGAAAAGAATGTTTGAGATATTGGTTGACTGTCTCAGGAATTGAAGAAAAGCAAAGAGAATGTTTTCTTGAATATTCTGGCTTTTCTGAGAGTTTAAGGAATGAGACTTCAATGCAACATCAATTTGGCTTGGAAATTGATTGTTTTTTTTTGGCTTTTTGTTGAAGTCCTATTTATAGGCATTCTTGGAGAAAGTGTCCGTTTGACACATGCACAGGCGCGTGTCTCTCACTTCCGCGAGTGAACAACTTTTGTCCTTTTTCCTGAAAATCTGCTGCACAAAAGTTGGTGCTGCAGTCTATGAATTGTTGACAGTCCAATAGGGTGGCTTCTCAGTACGTCTGAAAGTGCTTATCACATTTAATGCTCTTATCAGTATTTAATGCATTTGAATTAAATGCCCGTTGGCACTCAATGCATTGAGAATATTTGCATTAAACTCTTTCCGGACTTAGAAATAGATTCAGGTGAAATCAGTCATTGATAGACGCTTGTCCATCCTTGAATCACTTCTGTCTTATAAGGTGACGCTTGATATAGCTAGTCATTTGGACGCTTGTATACTTTATCTTCATTCAAACTTCAGGCGCTTGAGTCTTCAAACTTTACCACTGATAAACTCAATTAGAAATTATCAATTGCTCAGCCTAAGACTACTTAGCCTAACAATCTAGAATAAAAACAAAACAAAGCTTATAAAGCCTATTACAAATCTAACGCTTCAAAGCTTATACATGATTTCTACTAAAATCAAACTTACATGTTTTGGGGTCTAACATAAAGTCCTAATTGTCATCATCAAAACATCTAACATGAAATTCCTAACAATTTCACCCTTTTTGATGATGACAATACTTACTGTTTTATAGTTCAAGAGTTATACAACCAAAATAAAAGTTAGCTTTGGTTAGATAGCGTTAGTTAAAGTTAGTTACGCTTCAACGAGATATTTCAACTGAAAAATGCATTTTATATATGTCAATGATTACACGCATTTTTACAACTGTACAAAAATTTCATATGAGATAAGAATATAGATAATGTAAATCAAAGAAACCTTAATGACTTGGTCAAATTTTGTATCGCTTGGGCATTTCAGCTCGGATAGCTTAAGTTAGGTTATCTTCTAAAGTCATCATCGCTTCATGATCTTTGTCGATTATGAGCTTATTCTCTTCCTTTTGTCTCTTCTTGAAAGCAGTAAAGTGCTTGTCCCAATCAGTTGGGTCAATACCAATATACCTTAGGCAAATTCTAAAAGTTCGGTTGAAGTCAGACATCTTCCTTTCTTCAGCTAAAATTCTTGGATCTGTAGGTTCTGGAATAGATGCTCTTTGAAGAGGGATGTCAAAGTGTTCAAGCAGTGCCCGAGAAAGTATTGGTAGATTTGGATACAGTGCTCTTGGAGGTTCTCTAAGTGTTCTACTAGGCGCTCCAGCAAAATCACTTACCCCAACAGCAGTTATCCAAGATGGAAGACTTAGCGTAGAAGGAGGAGGTAGTAGCTGACGCTTCGAAGGCGGAGGAGGTTCTTAAGCACTTGAACTGGACGCTCTCCTCAACTTTCCTTTCCTTTTCTCTTTCCCCTTATTGCCATCATCACTCTTCAGAAAATGTTCTGTGAGTAAACTGACCTGATGAGGAATTTGAGACATAGAATCTGTAAGATCATCCAGACGCTTGTCGAAACGTTCCTGCAAAGAGAGGATCTTAGCGCTGGTAGCGTCATTCAATGAGGTCTCTAAGGAGTCTAGACGCTTTTCAAATTGTTCTTTCATGGCTAGTTGGTTGGCTTGAGTAGCGTCACTCATTTCTTGAAATTCTTTTTGACACTCACCAACAGCCGCTTGAGCAGAACCTTTCATATGACCTATTTGAGCGTTCAAGATTTGGGATTCAATCTTTGCTAAATCGGTCTTAATCCAGTGAAGTGATTCTTCATTGTGAGTAGCATGATTGCTTATCTCCTCTAATACATATTTCAGCAAAGGTCCAAATGTTTTACTCACATCCGATGGAACCGCGTGAGGAGCCGATCGCTTGAATCTGGATGTATGCTTGAGTGAGTCAAGGGGAGCTTGATATGCAGGATCAAAAATTGTACCGCGTACATCAATTGAGAGATCCTCAGCACTATCAGCAACAACAGAATCAACGAGTTTAAGAGCTTCAGAAATATCCTCTGGTGGAGACGCTTGAACTGGTTCTTCAGCAGACGCTGGAATTCTTGCGAATTCTACTGGTTCAAACACTTCAACCAACTTAGCAGATTCGTCTTCAAGCACTGATTCTGGTTGGCAAAAATCATCGAATTGGAAGTTCCAATTTGCTGCATCGGCAAAAGAATTCAAAGTGGCTTCCAGAAGTTCAATCAGATGTTGAAGAGGAAGGCAAGTAACTTGAATGAATGTGCGAAATGGACTATCTATGGCCCTGATGTATATGGGACCAATGATATCCAGCACATGATTTGGGAAGACTTTAGACGGCGCTTGGCAGATAGAGAAAATTGCATCTGAGCAGTAATCTCTAGAAAATCCAATCAATCTATCTGTTGGAAGATGTTGGAGACGTTGAGATTTAGGTACGTACGAATTGCAGTATTCCTCTAGATAAGGATAGATAGCTTGAGCCAGTCCCTGAATTCTTTCCAGCAGTGAGAGGACAAACTCATAGTGATTGAGTACCTCTTTGCGAATAGAAGAGAACAATGGATATCCTCGAAATGAGTAGAGTACTGAGCCGTTCCATTGTCTGAGATTTGAAGTAAAGATGCTGTCAAAAAGAGATAGGGGAGTCATAATCTTCACCATCAAATCAAGATTATCTTCGCAGTAGCTTGGAGCGAGATTCAAGCAAGATACAGAAGAATTGCCACTGCTAGATGTTTGAACGTTGAAATGGAGAGGAGTAATGGACAATCTGTGAAGCTCTTGTCGCAAACACTGCTCAATTTGATGTTGAATGATTGGGAGTTTGAGAACAGGTCAACTCTCTGTTGATGCTTCATTAGGCAATACTTGGCGAATTGATGCTTCTTGTCATGCATGCCTATGCCAAATAAGTGGGGAGCTTGAACTAATTCTATGAAAGTATATCGATGACCCACATACGCTTCGACCCAGTTGACTTCAGTCAAATAGTAGTTTGGTCCAGCATTGACCATAGCTCGAATGCCTTCATGATGAATATCTCTGATAGATTCAAAGCGATATCTATCAGTCTGATAGTTGGCATGCTAGACGCTGTCAAAGTATGCATCAACTTCAATCTGGAGCAAATCGTCAGAGATTCGAGACGCTCACCGGCATGAACCCCTTTATTCTTCCACAGGTGAAGGGGATTGGCAGACTTCTTGTTCTCAGCACTGTTTGCTGTAAGAGAAAAATGTGTGTAACCTTCCCTGTTTAAGACTTTCTCGGAAGGATTGAGAAACTCTGGGCGAAAAGGATCATATACTCTGATGTTGTAGTCTCTCAGAGCAAAACCAGTTAACTTACTGTGCCCATAGTCTAGGTAGTAGGCCAAATCCAGATTGTACCTAGAAGTTCTACCTCCTTGCCTAGCGGTTGACACTATATCTCTGATCTTATTATCAGTGTCAATCAGTAGGGCAATCTCATTCTCAGTAGCAATGTATCTTTCTTCATTATAGCCTGTAGGAATGAAATCTTCTTCGAGCGCTGGGGGCATATAGTTGATTGAATGATCAATCGTCTTCAGCGTGTCCAGCTTGAAGAAGTGCCTTGGCTTTGTAACGTCTACAACAACGCTCTGACCTTCTGAGCGTGCCTCTGTTATAGCCGAAACAGGAATTGATGTTTGAACCTCTTTGGGAGCAGGTTCCTTAGTTGCAATTGCAGCAGCTTCTGCGGCAATGTCTTTGGCAATAGCCACAACTTCTGTCATCTCAACATCTAAGTGGACGTCTGTTGATGCTTCAGCAGCAGCTGGAACTAAAGCTGTAATACATGAACTATCCTCTATAAGAGAAGGATCTTCTACAAATGTAAGAACAGAAATGTTGTGGGAAGAAATAAACTTACCCTGAGAACTTGTCTCAACAGCAATTTGAGCGCTTGGCTCATCCACAATTTGAGCGCTTAGCTCAACAGCAACAGCTTGAGAGCTTAGCTCAACCTTCTCGGGCTTCTTAGGAATAGATGCAGTTTGACGCTTGCTTGTCCTGGGACGCTTAAAGATCTTCTTTACATTGATTCCTTCAATGAGCTTGAGCTTTTGAGTGGGAGGAGCAACAACTGGTTCCTCAAAGTCTATTTGTTTAATGATGCCTTCTAGCTTTCTCCGTTTGAGAGGTAACTTGTCCTCTGCATCCTCATCAGTTTCCTCATCACTTTTTTGGGGAGAGGGAACAACTTGAGCCTTGGGCTTTCTGGCAGCCCTCTTCTTTGTTCCAGCTGGATGCTTCACGGCTTCTTCTAGAACTGGACGCTCAGCTTCCTCATCGCATGCTTGACGTACTTCCAAACGCTCAGTTAGTGGCCTAGCAGCACCACCAACTTTGGGAGGATTGAAGAGATTACTCAGAATCCTTTTTCCCAGCAACTTGGTCTTATTCAGCGGTTGACCAGACGAGTATATAAACTCTGAGTTGTTGTGGGGGCATGCATTGCTTACAATTGCTCACATACTGAACAGGTGTCCCTCCAAATCTGTTCTGAACACACCGTATCAGATATGGCGTGGAAGAAAGCCTAATCGGAAGCACTTAAGGATATGGGATTGCCCTGCTTATTTGAAAACGGCCAAGGCCGAAAAGATGGAGGCTAGGTCCTTGAAAGACCAACTTGTTGGATATCCCGAGGATTCCATGGGATACCTTTTCTACCTGCATGATGATGAAAGGATCATTATTGCCTTACAGGCAATCTTTCTCGAAGAAGAGTTCATTCGAGAAGGTGGAGCTGGTAGAAGTATTGTTTTGGAAGAACTAAATGAATCTCCTTTGGAAGACACTATTTAAGAGACCCAACCCAAATCGGGAACAACACAACCATCAATACGCAGGTCAGCTAGACTATCTCAACCACTTGAGAGATATAGTTATCTGCTATAGGGAGAGCATAATATGTATGCAGTAGCAGATGGGAGCCATGGAGATGATCCCTCTAGCTATGACCAGGCAATGATTGATATGGATTCTGTAAAATGGCATGAGGCTATGAAAAAAGAAATGGATTCGATGTATTCGAACCAAGTCTGGACTCTGTCCAATCGACCCAAGAGTATTGTACCCATTAGATGCAAATGGATCTACAAGAGAAAGATTGGTCCAGATGGCATACCTATAAGGCTAGGCTAGTGGCGAAAGGGTATAGTCAAAAGGAGGACATTGACTATGAGGAAACCTTTTCACCAGTAGCTATGATCAAGTCCATCAGAATTTTAGTTTTGATAGCTGCATACCTAGATTATGACATCTGGCCAATGGATGTGAAGACCGCGTTCTTAAATGGATTCCTCGAGGAGGAGATCTATATGGAACATCCCAAGGGTTTCATATCTAGTGCAGATTCTTATGAGATTTGAAAGTTGAATAGGTCCATTTATGGACTCAAGCAGGCCTCTCCCAGTTGGAACCTTCGTTTTGATGAAGAAGTGCGGGGCTACGACTTCATCAAGAACGAGGATGAACCATGTGTCTATAAAAAGGCAAGTGGGAACAAAATCGTATTCGTGGTGCTATATGAAGACGACATTCTACTTATAGGAATGATGAAGGTTTGCTAACTTCAGTTAAGACATAGATTTCAAGCAAATTCTCCATGAAAGATTTAGGAGAAGCTACCTATATCCTGGGAATTTGAATCTACAGGGATAGATCGAATAAGATGATAGGACTCTCTCAAGCCCTCTACCTAGAAAAGGTCCTTAAATGGTTTAGGAGGAAAACTCTAAGAGAGGTCTTTTGCCAATGAGACATGGAATTCCTCTCTCTAAGAAGATGAGTCCTCAAAGTGAGGAAGATCGAAAGAAGATGAGCACAGTTCCCTGGCGTCGGCGGTAGGAAGTCTCATGTACACGATGTTATATATGAGACTAAATCTTACCTAGGCTATCAGCATGGTAAGTAGGTTTCAAGCTAAACCGGGCAAAGAACACTGGATGGCCGTAAAATCTATCTTGAAGTACTTGATAAGAACTAAAGTTATGATTCTAGTATATGGCAATGGAGAAATGAAAGTAGACGGTTATACGGATTCTAATTTCCAGTCACATGTCCATGACCGAAAGTCCATTTCTGGGTTCATATTCACTCTGAACGGTGGAGCAGTGTCTTGGAAAATTTCCAAGCAAAGCACAACTGCTGATTTGACCAGCTGAATATGTGGTAGCCTCGGATGCAGCCAAAGAAGCTGTTTCGACTAAGAAGTTCGTGGCAGAACTTCAAGTTGTTCCTAGTGCGTGGAGCAACCATTGCCACTATGGTGTGACAACAATGGATACATCGCACAAGCTAGGGAACAAGGTCTCACAACAAATCCAAACACATAAAGAAGAGATATCATATAATTCGAGAAATTGTTGGAAGAGGCGACATTGCCGTGTAGAAAATAACCTAAGTGGACAATATAGCTCACCCACTCACTTAGCCATTGGCGTAGGCGGTGCTAGAGAAACATCTTGAGAAGATGAGTATTAGATACCATAGTGATTAGCATTGAGTACAAGTGGCGGATTGTTAGGTATATACTTTAGATGTCAATGAGGACAAATAGATTGTATAGGGTATTCAATTATGTTGTACAAACTGATAACTAATAACTAATAAAGATAATTACTATTCTGTTCATATAAAACTTCAAGGCATCAATAAGTATTGAACAAACAGCCCTTGTGTATCGAGGTTGACTCTTCGCTCTTTATAGAATAAAGAAGTGGCACGGGGAGAGTCTTATTCCTGATCACTTATAAGGGTTCGCAGGTCAAGGAATCTTAATTGGGCATTCAGATCCGACTTGTATGACACACACTCTGATAAAGAGTGCCAGTCGAAAACTATGAGATAGTGAGAACACCTGTCATAGATATATGAATGGAATTGATATATTCGAACATGGCTCGTTGTAATCCGATCACATGGGTATTTACTCGGTGATTGTCAATGATTAGATTACTGACCATAATAGTATGCGTGAGCCTTAGACCTGAGGGTTCATGATCAGTGTACTTGTACTATTGAATCTTTTACTAGAGTAGTTAGGCCAACTCACCCTTTGGTGGGGCCAACCTCGAAGTGCGATCTCAATGAGTCAAGTAGCACTTGTTCTGTGATCACCAAGATGGAATTCACTGTCTCAAGAGTAAACGAGAAAGTATCATGTGCGATCATAGGCATATAAAATTGTAAGTCTTTGGACAAAGCAATGAAACTAACTCATGTGGGACACAGAGGGTAGTTTGGTAATTTCATCATGCTATGACTAAATACACAATATCATGTTTAGTGAATTTGACATAAACCATGAGTCTTACTTGATTGGGATACATCAGTGAAGGTCTTATACACATATGGTATTTATGGTCCAGAGGTTCGTAAATGATTCGTTCATTTCATACTCAATTAGGTTACGATGTGAGTCCACGGAACTGGTTAAGTGACACTCACATCCTTTGGTAATTCCTCCCATTGCCAATTGAGAAGAACTTAAAGAGTCGCGCTATAGGAAACGAATAGGATGTTTTTTGTGTTAATCTTTTAGAAATATATAATTAATTGGACGCATTGATTTATTAGTTAAATCAATGAATTAAATATTTAATATATTAAATTGAATTATTTAATTGGAAAATTAATTAAATTGAATTAATTAACTAGTTAATGTATATTGGATTCAAATGGGATTTAAATTAAATATACATTAAAAGGTGGGCTAAGTTGAACGGGCCAATTTAAAGCCCACCCACGTCCAAAAGGGAGCCCTAGGGGCGGCCACCATCGAGTCCTGGGATGCTCCGACTTGTTTGTTAAGTCATTGTAACCCTTGTTGCATAACACACAAAAGGAAGAAGGAATCCTATCACCTAAAACTCGTCCTAGCCGTCCACCACATTCGAAGAGGGAGGTTTTGGAGATTTTTTGGTTGTTTCACGCGAATCTTTAGAGATAGGAGCTCAAGGAGTTGCTTTTACATGAAATCTGATTATGGAATCGATAAGGTAAATCAATTTCGTTTGGTTTTTCAAAAACTATTAAAATCATCGAATCCCCGTTAAAGTGATTCACCTTTAGGAATCGAAAATATTTCTTCCACTGCGTTTTTCACTCCGATGGATTCCTAACACTTTTAAGGGCAAAGGCAATAGAGCCACACAATTGCTTGAATTGATTCACATTGATGTTTGTAGACCAATGAACTTTCAGGCAAGAGGAGGTTTTGATATTTCATAACTTTTATATATGATTACTTAAGGTATGAATATGTAAATCTAATGAATGTGACACTTTTGAAAAGTTCAGAGTGTTTAAGGCTGATGTGGAAAATCGATTAGATGAACATATCAAATCACTTATATCAGATCAATGTGGTGAATATCTATCTAGAGAGTTCTTGGACTTCTTAACTACAAATGGGATTAGATCTCAAATTACTGCACCGAGTACACCACAGCATAATGGTGTTGTAGAAAGAAGAAATAGAATTTTGATGGAATTGGGAAGGTCCATGATGAGTCATGCGACTCTACCTATTTCCTTTTGGGGATATGCACTTGAAACAACTGCTTATCTATTGAACTTAGTTCCTTCTAAGTTAGTTCCCAAAACACCAGTGGAGTTATAGATTGGGCAAAAGCTTAATGTTAACTATATCCATATTTGAGGATGTCCAGCATATGTGTTAAGGAAAGATCCTGACAAGTTGGAGTCAAGGACAGAAGTATGCTTATTTGCAGGATATCCTAAAGAGACTAAGGCGGTCATTTTGACAGTCCTAATGATCATAAGGTATTTGTGTGTAAATGCTAAGTATCTTGAGGATGAACAATTAAATGGCTACTGGAGGCGAAGTAAGCTTGTATTGGAAGAGATGACAGTACCAGATACTGCATCTGAACAACCTAGTATAACTGAGAACATAGATAATACATACGATGTACCTAGTATAACTAATTATGTGGAACCTAGTACACATGTGCTACATCGTAGTGGGAGGATTATCAGACCCCCTGCCAGATATCTTCAGCAAACCCTTGTGGTTGAACCTGAACTTGAATCTGATTCTCTCAACTAAAAGGATGCTCTAGAAAATATAGATGCTGACCGATGGGTCACTACAATGAAATCGGAGTTGGAGTTAATGTACTCAAACAATGTTTGGGAACTTGTAGAGGCTCCAGAAGGCGCTAAACCTATTGAGTGTAAATGGGTCTAGAAGGGAAAGAGATGAGTGAATGGGAAGGTAGAGACCTTCAAAGAAAGTCAAGTGGCGAAGGGTTATACCCAGATGTAAGGCATCGATTATGATGAAATCATCTCCCCAGTAGCCATGTTTAAATCCATAAGGACTCCCTTATCCATTGTAGCTTATTATGACTATGAGATATGGCAAATGGATGTTAAGACAACTTTCTTGAATGGAAATCTTCAAGAACAAATCTATATGATACAACGAGATGGATTTGTAGTTGAGAGCCAGGAGCATACGGTACGCAAACTGAAAAAGTCTATTTATGAACTAAACCAGGCGTCTAGATCATGGAACATTAGGTTCAATGATGCTGTCAAATCTTTTGGATTTGAACAATTACTTGATGAATTTGTTGGGTTTTTATATATAAAACGCAGCGAAAAATTTAAATCCCACGTTGGTTCATTTTCGATTTCATTATTCAAATCATGTTAGAGAACCTTTCTTCGTATTATTGAATCTTCTGAACCAACTTTTGATCCCTTTTCCAAGCAGCGAAACAACCAATACCTCTAAATTAGCACACTGGAATTGAGAGCGAAAAATCCTTCTTTTTCTTCGCCTATGGACGGCTAGAGAGAGAGAGAAGTGGAATTCTTTTGACTTAGAGAGAAAGACAATTATGAGGCTAGGATTAATTATTTCCACCAAGTAGTATTTATACTACATAAGGAAATAATTAAGCTAAGTAACTAAGGCCTTAGGCGTCCTTGGTGGAAGCCCACTTGGGCGTTTTAAGCCCTCGGGCTTTAGTCCATGTAATTAGTTTTGATTCAATTAATTATTTATCCAACAAATGAATTATTTAAATAACTAATTGTTCCAAGTTAATTCTATAATTAATTTCATAAAGAAATTAATTAACACATTAAATTAATTAATTAATAAGATCATCTATTGATTTAAATTAATTAATTAATTGCGATATCAAATACCGAAAAATCTCTCAAGTTTTATTCCATAATTTTTTCTTTGCAATTCCTTTAAGCGCAGCTCTTTAGGTTCATCTCAAAAGGTACTTGGGAGGAAGCCAAAAGGATGTGGGTAACACCTAACCAGTCTCGTGGCCCACATCGTATCCCAATTGAGAACGAATGAATATAATCATTACAAACCTTTCAAGCTGTGAATACTGTACGAGTATAAACCCTTCATTCTTATATCTCAGTCAAGTGAGAGTCATGATTTAGTCAAACTCATAGGACTTGACCATATGCTTAGCTCATAATAAATCGAGGTCACTGAGTATACTCTTATGTCCAATATGAGTATCTCTAATGCTTTGGCCAAAGTCTTTAACCCCCCCCCCCATTCATGGCGGCATAGGATATTTAGCTTATTCACTTATGAGGGAATAAATTCCATTTTACTAATTAGTAAAGATTGCTACTTTCACATCAAGCTGCACATCGAGGTCGGCCCCACCAACGGGTGGATTGGATCTAACTACTCTAACGACAGACTTGATGTCAACAAGCACATCTTCAACGTGATTACTCTAGTCTAAGGTTCACATGTACCTATGACAACTTATCAGTTTTGTCATTGACTGTCATTGAGTAAAAAATCCACGTGACATAAATGATGCGAGCCGTGTTCGAACTCATCAGTTTGACTGATGTGTCTATGACATAAGTTCTCACTAACATACTCCTAGTGTTCGACTGACACTTCCCTATCAAAACTTATATCATACAAGTTTCTATCCAGTAATGATGTCCATTCAATGCTCTATTTGACTTGCGAACCAATTTAGATACTAAGGATCAAACACTTATAGTGCCATTCTTCCTAACCCATAGAGAGTAGAAGGTTTGTCTTATTATCAAGGACTATACGTTGTTTATGAAACCTTTCAAATACCTATAAGAAACAACATGAAATGCCTTTTATTAATATAAGAATGTTTAGTTGCAATTCAATGCCCTATAATTCTATCCTTATGGTATTTGAGGGCATAACATTAACAATCTCCCACTTGCTCTCAATGTCATTTGCTATTGTATTTTATACCCATCTTTTCAAGATTTCTTTCTAGCACCACCTGTGCCAATGGCTTGGTCAATGGGTCAGCGACATTGTCTGCTGAGGTTATTTTCTGAATAGATATTTCTCCTTTGGTAATGATTCCTCTTATGATGTGATATCTTCTCTCTATGTTTTTGGACTTGTTGTGAGACCTTGGTTCCTTTGCCTGCGCTATTCCTCCAGTGTTGTCATAATAAAGTGACAACGAGAGCTCCACCCTTGGAACCACTTGAAGTTCTCCAAGAAATTTCTTTAGCCAAACATCTTCTTTAGCTTCCTCAAAGGCAGCTATGTATCCAGCCTCTGTGGTGGAATCCACGGTTGTGCTTTTCTTGGAACTTTTCCAAGTCACCGACCCACCGTTGAGGGTGAATGTGAACCCCGCGGTGGATTTTCGGTCATCGACATCTAATTAGAAATCTGATTTGGTGTAAGCGTCCTGGTGGTCCCAAGTGGCATACGAAAGGGTCTAGAAGGGGGGGGGGGGTTGAATAGACCCTGAAGTCTTTTTCGACTTCACAAATTTTCGTATCACTTTAGAAATTTGAACGCTTGGAAAGCTGAGCGCTTGGGTCAGACGCTTCAGAGTAGTTAACTTAGACTCAGTGATTTCAACAGTTTACCAAAGTAGGGCAACACTTAGATCGCTTAATCAGGGTTAGCACAGCGGAAATAATGTTTAGCGTTCTTTTAGTTAAGTTAATCGCTTTGCAATTTTATTTGTCTTTTTCAGAATAATATACTGTGATGAATATAAGACAATAAAATATAAATGACATAATAATTTGTAAGGTTCAATGGGTGATGTAATCCCAGTTACGTCCTTCTTCTCCTTTTTCACTTGGAGGAAATTACTATGATGATTATCAAAGATCACACAGAAACTTCTACAAAATAGTAATGGATGAAAAAGATCTTGGGATCCTTGATCACACAGACTTCAGAACCAATGAAGATCGTCTTCTTCAAGCTTTTCTCACTCAGAAATACTGCCTGAAAGGTTTCAACAACTTTTCTCACTCAGATGAAAGGTTGAGGTTTGTCACTAGGGTTTGTTTGTTTTAGAGAAGATCAAACAACTTGGAATATCTCAGTTGGAGTTTGAATTTCTTCTTTGGAAGATATTTGAGATATTTGTGACTGTCTGGAATGTAGATAGAAAGCTTGAAAGGTTTTGGCTATGGGGTTTCTAAGCTTTTTCCAGAAAGAATGTACGTAAGATTTTTAGCAATAATTTCTCGTATGTTCTCGTTGTTATGTTTAGGGTTTTCTGGAATAAGGTATTTATAGGGAATTTCTTACGATCTGTTCGTTGGATACATGTAGAAGCGTGTCTTTCACGTGGCGCGTGATCATACCTAAAGTCTGACATTCCTGAAAATTCGCTGAATCCGATTGGACGGGAGCAGCTAAAACTCTGAAATTTCTGACGGTCTGGTCAAAAGGTGGCTTGTCCACAAGTCACAGTAGCTTATCACATTTAATGCTCTTATCAAGCATTTAATGCAATTTGAATTTATTTCCCGTTGGAAATAAATGTCCGTTGAATGATTGCATTTAAGTCCTTCATGACTTGAGGATTTATTTCAGGTGAATCTTACATCCATCACTTGAGACAAGTTGAGCGCTTGATCCATATATCCTGAAATGGTCTTTTAGCGTTTGACAGGCGCTAAGAAGAAAATCTTTATCTCTGGTTAACTTCAGACGCTGGTCTTCAACTTCTTCTCTAATAGACTCACCTAGAATTCTACTAGCGATTCAGTTACTAAGACTTAGTCTAAAATCTATGAAGATAAAAATTACAAGCCTAAACAAAATAGAAATAATAATTTACAAACTTTTAAACGCTTATACATCAATCTAGGAAAAAACGAAAAGCTTACATATTTGGGTTCTAACATTGAATCCTATCTTGTCATCATCAAAACATCTAACATGAAATTTCCTAACACGTCCACTCTTATGCCACCACTCCCATAGATGAGAATCATATCCTTAGTTCTCTTCAGATACTTTGTAATATTTTTCACAGTTATCTAATGTTCCTTGCCTGGGTTTGCTTGAAATCGACTAACAACACTTACTGCATAAGCAATGTCAGGTCTAGTACACAGCATTGCGTACATTAGGCTACCCACTGCAAATGCATAGGGTACAGTTCTCATCTCCTTTCTATCTTCCTCACTTTATGGACACATATTTTTTTAGAGATGCACCCCATGCCTCATTGGCAGGAACCCTTTCTTAGAATCTTCTATCCTAATTCTCTTTAGGACCTTTTCTAAGTAAGGAGCTTGAGAAAGCCCTATTGTTTTATTTGTTCGATTTCTATCGATTCGAATCCCTAGAATGTAAGTAGCTTCTCCCAAGTATTTCATGGAGAAAGTACTCGAAAGCCATTTCTTGACAGTGGTGAGCATTCCTATATCATTTCCTATAAGCAATATGTCATCTACATATAGCACAAGGAATGATATCTTGCTCCCACTAACCTTCTTATAAACACATGACTCGTCTTCATTTTTGATGAAGTCAAATCCTTTGATTGCCTCATCAAATCGTAGATTCCAGCTACGAGATGCTTACTTGAATCCATAAATGGATCTTTAATACCATCCTCGGATACAAAACCTTTGGGCTGTTACATATAGATATCCTCTTCTAGGATTCTATTCAGAAAAGCAGTTTTGACATCCATTTACCATATCTCATAGTCAAGGTGAGCTGCTATTGCAAGTAGAATTCTTATAGACTTGATCATAGCTATTGGCGAAAAGATTTCTTGGTAGTCAATTCCTTCCTTCCTTTTGACTATACCCTTTTGCCACTAGCTTGGCTTTATAGGTGTTAACCTTGCCATCAACACCAATCTTTCTCTTGTAAATTCATTTATACCCAATTGGTACAATACCATCAGGCTGATCTACAAGTGTCCAGACTTGGTTTGAATGCATTGAGTCTATTTCTATTTGCATAGCTTCACACCATCTAGTAGCATCCACATCCACTATCGCCTGATCATATGTGGAGGGATCATCTCGATGACCCTCCACTAATACAGAATGGAGGCTCAGCTCCCTCTGCAGTAGATATCCATACCTCTTAGGCAGTTGAGGTACCCTATTTGATCTTCGCGGTTGTGGTTGCGCTATAGAAGGTTCAGTTCTTACTTCCTGTGTAGATGTATCTAATAGAGTTTCATTTTGTTCTTCAAGAAAAATCTTTCTACCCGCTCCACCTTCTAGAATGAACTCATCTTCAAGAAAGTGGGCTTGGAAAACTACGATGATCCTTTGATCATCATCCAGGTAAAAGAGGTATCCCATGGAATCCTCAGGATAACCAACGAAACGCCCTTTTAAGGATCTAGCCTCCAACTTGTCTACTTTAGTCTTTTTGAGATAAGCAGGACATCTCCAAATCTTGATGTGATTAAGACTTGGTTTCCTATTTCTCCATATTTCATATAGCGTCTTAGGATTGGACTTGGATGGACATCTATTTAAGATATGTACAGCTGTAAGGAGCGCGTGAGCCCACAGTGAAATAGGTAAGTGTAGCTGAGTATGGAGCAAACCATGTCCAACAAAGTTCGATTCCTTCGCTAGGCTACTCCATTCAACTGTGGTGTCGCTGGAGGTGTGAGTTGTAATATTATACCATTCTCTCTAAGGTATTCATCAAACTCCGCACTTATATATTATCTTCCTCGGTCAGATTGAAGAGCTTTTATATGCTGCCTAGTTTGATTTTCCACTAAAGCCTTGAATTCTTTGAATCTTTCAATGGATTCAGACTTATGCTTCATCAAGTACACTAGACCATATATTGAATGGTCATCTGTGAATGTGATGAAGTAAAGGAAAAATCCACGAGCCATTTCTCCAAATGGTTTACAAACATCAGTATGCACTAAATCTAAGATTTGTGAGGCTATTTCAAAAGTCCCTGTGAAGGGGGGTCTAGCCATTTTGCCCTTGAGACAAGATTCACAAGTAGGATAGGGATCCAATCCCAATGGACCTATTAGTCCATCTTTCTCTATCTTGTGAATTTTATGCTTGCCGGCATGGCCTAGTCTAAGATGACAAATTAATCTTTGGTTAAATTCTTGCTTACCACGTTTCCTTTGTATAGTATTTACAGCACACTCATTTTGGACATTAAGGTAATACAAACCATTCACTAAAGAAGAAAAGCCTACTAATTTATTACCATAATAAATGTTGCAATGTTCGTTAATAAAATGGAAAGTATAACGATGCTTAACTACAACAGGAATTGAAATAATGTTTTTAAGCTCATTGGGCAAAACCAAAACATTATCCAGAAATAGTAAGTGTCCAGAATTTAAAAACAATGAGGTAGATCCAATTCCAGTAGCCACGACGCTTTGCCCGATGCCCACTCTTATCTTCACCTCATCATTGTCCAGCTTTCTTCCTCGCACCAGATCCTAATTTATATAACAAATGTGAGCACTAGCTCTAGAATTAAGAATCTAAGATGTAGAGAAAACAGTCATAGAACAGTAAGTTTCATGAACATAAAATTTTATACCTTCTGAGCGATGGCCCATATTTGGATAGTTCCATCTCCAGTGGCCCAGCTCACCACAGTTTAGGCATCTATCCGTCTTCTTTGGCCCCTTATGCTTGCGAATCACAAGAATTTTCCCTTTGCCCTTATCGACACCACTGATAAGCTTGAGTTTTACGTGTTTTAGGGCCCTGTAATTGGTTGGTTTAGAGTAGATTATGACTGATTTTTACCACTTGTGGCTTTGATTTGTTTGTTAAATGAGTACAGGGGTAAAATCATGACAATCGAGCGAAAGGGGCGAAAAAACAATATTATGTGGAGAACTCAACGTTCGGGTGTCGCCATGTCATTAACGTTTGAACGTGAGATCTCCAACATTTGAACGTTACCCCAGTCAATGCCCAGTCAAATAACTTATGCCATGTCACCACGTTTGAACGTTGGGTTGGTGACCTTCAAACGTTAGAGTCGGCTGGACGAATTTTAGCAAGTTTTGATACCTAATTCAACTAGGAGACTTGGAGGATACTCTTCTATATATACCTCTTCTTACAACATTAATGGGGTTCAAAAATTTGAGCATTGGAAGAGATTTTGGAGCCAGAAAACAAGCAAGACGAAGAGAACGATGACTTTGCATCAATTCATCAATTCGTAATAGGGAGATTTTTACTTCTAGAATATTTGTCTATGAATAATTCGATGTTTTTTATTGTTTTCCAAATTACAATTATGAACTAATTTTCCTTTAACTAGGGCCATGTGAAGGCTGAATTTACAAGTATATATATATGAAGTAATTGTTCGTATTAATTCTATTATTGCTTCGTGTGTTAATTTTGTGCTTTAATTCCAATCATATGCTTGCTAAATTGCCTAGTCTATTCATTCGAGAGAATATAGGTTAGGGTTCAAAGGAATTAACACATCATCCGAAAAAAATAGTGCAATTGCCCCTAGAGATAGGTAGAGATTCCCGGGTGCTATTAGCCAGATTTATCCGAGGAAATTCTAGAACCTAAATGCATGATTGTTGGTTAGATTCTCGGATAGACATATTTAGAGAACCGTCAATTAGTCATAGGATTATTACAGCCGAGACATCGGGTAGTAGTTAATAAAGGAATTTCCACCAAAGCAATATTAGTCTAATAATTCGAAGAATAATTCATATATATTCACGAGTAAATACGGTTGAAGCATGTGCCTTAGTTATTTTATCTTATAAGAATCTCAATCTCATTGTCAAGTCTTGTTTTAAATTTTTTAAATTTGTGACATAATTGTGATAATTTAATTTAATTTCATTTCATTTGCTTTAAATTCTGTCAATCTAAAATATGAGTCTCTGTGGGTTCGACATCCCGGACTTAAAATCCATTTTATTACTGCACACGACCAGTCCACTTGCTGTTTCAAACACATAAGGATTTTTCATGTTAAGTTTTTGGCGCCGTTGCCGGGGACTTATTTTATTTTAGTTTAAGTTTTTATTGCAATTTATAGCTTTTATTTATTTATTTATTTTTATTTATTTTATTTTTATTTGTTATTTTCTGGCTTTAAACTTCTGTGGTTTGCTTCTTTGTTTGAGCAGGCTGATCTTTTGGTGAATGACCCGTGCCTCAGAAGAGGTTTTAGAGGAATTTGATCCCGAGATCGAGCGTACATTTCGTGCAAACCAGTGAAATCGAGCAATGGCTGGACCATTTCCTGATATGGATCTCCCAGAGAACAGGGAATGGTTTCAAAAGTTGGTTTAAGCTATGCAACCAGCACCTCCAGCACCACCTCCATCGGTTCGTGGTAATCAGCCGCCCCGTGTGCATACTACACCAGGACCAGTGGTTCTTCCAAATTTTGCTACACCAAACTTTCACATTCCATCTCACAAGTTCACCATGGTTCAGGCTGAACCGTTTTATGGTGACCCGAGTGATTCACCTCATGACCATCTGGAGCACTTCGAGAATGTGCTACTCACCATGCAATTCCACCCACGAGATTTGGATGCAATCCGCCTCAGACTATTCCACTTCTCTCTAAAGGATAAGGGGACCTTATGGTATAAAGCGTTAGCCCCACAGAATTGAAACGTGGGGTGAACTAGTCGAAGAATTTCTAAATAAGTTCTTCCCACCATCAAGGATTAATGAACTTCGGAGTGAGATTAAGGGATTTAAGCAGAAAAGGGAAGAGTCGTTGGCCTCAGCATGGGCAAGATACAAAGGTCTACTTCGAAAATGCCCTGATCACAACTACACACGGGATGAGAGAGTGCTACACTTCTACAATGGAGTCCGATCTTGGATTTGACACATACTTAATGCCGGAGCTGCTGGTGATCTTTTAGGTCTTGATAGCAGAACAGTGTGGGCAAAGCTCGAACAGATGGCAATGGAGGATGAACTTTATCCTAAAGATGATGATGAGATCTTTCCCCAAACCCGACGGGTTGCCAATGTTCAAGAGGTAGAGGAAGAGGTCAAGGAGGAGCCCATGATTGACGATGTGAATTATGTCGGAAATTCAAATAAACCTCAAGTAAACTTCCACTTACCCGAGAATTTTCCAAAAAGGCCAAATCTGGCACATAATGAACAACCGGGCCTCTACCAAGCCCCAAGGCCTCCGTTTAACAACAATCAACCTCAAAGGCCTGGAAATTTTGGACCACAAGGTCAAGTTCAGAGATCTCCTACTGTCGAAGAATGAATGAATGCTCATATGCAAAAATTGGACGAATCATTCGCAGAGATTCGATTAATGCTGAAGAAGGTTTCCATGGGTATGAAAGAGATGCAACATCAACTAGGGCAATCGTCAATGAATGCGGGTGGAAGAGCACCCAGGACACTGCCAAGTGATACAGAGAAAAATCCGAAGAAGCAGTGTCATGCTGTTACCCTCCGTAGTGGCAAAGAAGTGAAAAATGCATCTCCCCAGCATCCAACGCCCGAACGTGAAGAGGACAACGTTCGAACGTTGGAAAATTTTGAAAAATTGGACACACTGCCTCCAACGTTCGAACGTCAGAGGCTGATAGGGCCCCTTCTGAAACCTTATCTCCCTCTTCTTCTAAACCTGTTGAAATACGTCTCCCCTTTCCCCTAGCACATAAAATGAATAAAAAAGAAATGGATAAGAGTTTTCTTAGGATTTTAGAAATTCTTCGAGAAGTTCGCATTAAAATTCCTTTTATTGATGCGATTTTGCAGATGCCCAATTACATCAAGTTCTTCAAGGATATTCTGTCAAATAAGCAGAAGTGGGAAGGGAATGGAACAGTGTGCTTGACTGAAGCATGCTTAGCCGTAGTGTTAAATAAGTTGCCACAGAAACTCAAGGATCCGGGGAGCCTCACACTCCTGTGCACCATTGGGCAACTAAAATTCGACCGAGTGTTATGTGATTCGGGGGCCAGTATAAATTTTCTCCCGTACTCGTTGTTCCGAAAATTGGGTCTGGGAAATTCGAAGCCAACCTCAATGAGTCTTCAACTTGCCGATCGATCAATCAAACACCCGAAGGGAATCATAGAGGATGTGATCGCGCAAGTCGACAAATTTTATTTTCCGATGGACTTCGTGGTTCTAGGGATGGACGAAGATGCTGAAGTTCCTCTCATACTAGGAAGACCTTTCCTAGCCATAGGTAAAGCTATGATCGAAGTAGCAAATGGTAAGTTAACTTTGAATGTGGGTGAGGAGAGAGTTACTTTTGACGTATACAAGGTTATGAAGCATGTGGGTGATGATGCGTCATGTTTACGAATAGATGCCTTTGATCCTTTGATTATTGAGCACTTTCAGGAAAACATCTCTGATGATCCACTCGAGGTATGCATAATGAACTCCACGGATGTTGAGTCAGCTAGTGATAGACAACTAGCTGCTGTTCAGAGCTTAGAGAGGCATGTGCAGTTCCCCACAAAGAAATATGAGAAGTTGGATAGGCCACTGTCTAGCCACTGTCTAGCCACTCCAAACCATCCATCGAAGAGCCACCAACTCTTGACTTAAAACCTTTACCTTCTCATCTTAAATATGTTTATTTAAATGATAATGAAACTCTGCCAGTCATCATCTCTTCTTCTCTTACAGATCAACAAGAATCAAGGTTACTGGAGGTATTGAGGGATCACAAAAAGGCTTTTGGATGGACGATTGCTGACATCAAGGGGATCAGCCCAGCCATCTGCATGCACAAGATTCTAATGGAAGAAGGCTCAAAACCCACTATACAACCACAAAGGCGGTCTAATCCTCAAATTCAAGAAGTGGTGAAGAAAGAGGTAATCAAGCTACTCGATGCCGACATTATCTTTCCTATCTCCGATAGCCCATGGGTAAGTCCAACTCAGGTAGTGACAAAGAAGGGAGGTACGTCAGTTGTTCTTAACGATAATAATGAGGTAATCCCATCTAGAATTGTCACTGGTTTTAGGGTTTGCATCGATTATCGAAAACTGAATGAATATACCCGTAAAGACCATTTCCCCATTCCCTTTATCGATCAAATGCTAGAGAGATTAGCTGAGCATGAATATTACTGTTTTTTGGATGTGTTGGTCCCAAGTGGCATACGAAAGGGTCTAGAAGGGGGGGGGGGGGTTGAATAGACCCTTAAGTCTTTTTCGACTTCAAAAAGATTTCGTATTAAACGTATTTGGACGCTTGAAATGATAGGCGCTTGAAGTGTCTAACGCTTCACTTTAGCGTTCACATAAGATATTTGAGACTTTGTGAAGCGTCTAATGAAGACTGTTTTATAAAGTTAACTTAGACTTCAGGAATTGAATACTTTGACCTTGTAGGTTAAGCGTTCAGTTCTTTTAATCAGGGTTAGCACAGCGGAATGATTTTGGAGTCTTCTCTTTGAAAGTTTTAGCGTCACAAGATGTTTCTTAGGTGCTTAGCTTTTGATTGTGTTTTACTTATGCAATGATATGATAGATGAATGAAATGACTGAAAAGTAAATAACACAATATTTGTAAGGTTCGTTGGGTGGTGTAATCCCAACTACGTCCTTCTTCTCCTTTGCACTTGGAGGCAATCCACTAAAATGATTCTCAAAGAATCACACAGAATCTTCTACAAATTAGGGAGAGATGGATGTCGATGACTTGAGCTCCTTGATCACACAGATTTCTGCTTCAAATCACTTCAACCCTCTTGCTTCTTTCACCCAGAAATGATGCAAGTATCCAACTTCGACTTCACACAGATCGCGAGGCTTGGATGGGATTTTCTAAAAGGTTTGTTTGATTTTGATGAAGTTCAAACAACTTGGTAATATCTCAGTAGGAATCTGGTTTCTTCAAAAAGGATGTTTGAGATATTTGTTGACTGTCTCAGGAATATAAGAAAAGCAAGTAGGATGTTTCTTGAAGTTTCTGGCTTTTCTGAGAATTTAAGGAATGAGATTTTAATGCAACAGCAATTTGGCTTTGATAAAATTGTTCCTTTTTTTTTGTTTGTTGTTGAAGTCCTATTTATAGGTATTCTTGGAGAAAGTGTCCGTTTGACACATGCACTGGCGCGTGTCTCTCACTTTCGCGAGTGAACAGCTTTTGTCCTTTTTCCTGAAAATCTGCTGCACGAAAATTGGTGCTGCAGTCTGAGATAGTTGACAGTCCAATAGGGTGACTTCTCCGTACGTCTGACATTACTTATCATATTAAATGCTCTTATCAACATTTAATGCATTTGAAATTAATACCCGTTGGTATTTAATGCTTTGAGAATATTTGCATTAAACTCCTTCTGGACTTAGAAGTAAATTCAGGTGAAATCACTTCTGTCTCATAAGGTAACGCTTGATATAGCTGGCCAAAGTGGACGCTTGGAGACTGTATCTATCTTCTGAGATCAGGCGCTTGAGTCTTCGAACTTTACCACTGATAAACTCACTCAGAAATCATCAGACGCTCAGCCTAAGACTATTTCGCCTAACACTCTAAAGTAAGATAACAAAGCCTAATAAATCTATTACAAGTCTAACGCTTCAAAGCCTATACAAGTTTTCTACGAAAATAAACTTACAACTTTTTTGGGGTCTAACAAAAACTTAATTGTCATCATCAAAACTTCTAACATGAAATTCCTAACAATTTCCCCCTTTTTGATGATGGCAATACTTACTCTTTTATAGTTCAAGAGTTAGACAGCCAAAAGTAAAAGTTAGCTTTGATCAGTAGACGTTAGTTAAAGTTAGTTACGCTTCAACGAGATGTTTCAGCAAAAAAAATGCATTTCATATTTATCGAGAATTACAAGCATTTTTACAGCTGAATATTTAAAGATATAAGAGACAAGAATATAGATAATGTAAAATCAGAAAGCTTTAATGACTTGGTCTAACTCTGTATCGCTTGGGCATTTCAGCTCGGATAGCTTCAGTCAGATTGTCTTCCAAGATCATCATTGCTTCATGATCTTTGTTGATGATAAGCTTGTTTTCTTCTTGTTGTCTCTTCTTGAATATTGTAAAATGATTATCCCAGTCAGTTGGGTCGATACCAATGTACCTTAGGCAGATTCGAAAAGCTTGGCTAAAATCAGTCATCTTCCTTTCTTCAGCTAAGATCTGTGGATCTGTAGGTTCTGAAATGGATGTTCTCTGAAGAGGAATGTCAAACTGTTCAAGCAGTGCTCTTGTAGGAATTGGTAGGTTTGGATATAACGCTCTAGGAGGTTCCCTTAGCGTACTACTGGGCGCTCCGGATGAACTTTGTTTCAGAGCAGTTATCCAAGACGGGAGATTAAGCGCAGACTGAGAAGGAGGCACTTGACGCTTAGGAGACGGAGGATCTTCAACTTTTGAACTGGACGCTTTCCGCTTTTCTCCTTTCTTCTTCTCTTCCCCCTTATTGCCATCATCAGATTTTAAGAAGTGGTTTGTGAGTACACTTACCTGATGAGCAATCTGAGATAAGGAATCTGTGATGTCATCCAGACGCTTGTCGAAGCGTTCCTGCATAACAAGAAGCTTAGCGCTGGTGGCGTCATTCACAGAGATCTCAAGGGTTGCAAGGCGCTTTTCAAGTTCTTCTTTCATGGCAAGTTGGGTTGCGTGGGCAGCATCCTGCATTTCTTGAAAGTCTTGTTTGCACTCACCAACTGCCGCTTGAGCTGAACTACGCATATGAGCAATCTGAGCGCTCATTACGTGAGTTTCAATCTTTGCCAGGTCTTCCTTAATCCAATGGAGAGATTCTTCACTTTGAGTAGCTTGAGCGCTAATTGTCTCCAAAACAGATTTAAGCAGGGGACCGAAGGCTTGACTCTCATCTGATTGAACCGCTTGAGGAGCTGGTCGCTTGAACCGTGATGAGTGTTTGAGAGAGTCAAAAGGAACTTGATAGGCTGGATCAAAAACAGTACCTCGAATATCCAGGGAAGGATCTTCAGCACTATCAATGGTAGCATGTTCAGGAGCGTCAGGAATACTGGTATCTGCAGACTTGAACGCTTCAGATGTCTCAGCAGGCGCTTCCTCAAGCGTTGACTCAGGTTGGCGAAAGTCAGTGAATTGGAAGTTCCAGCTTGCTGAGTCGGCATAAGAGGTGGATGTAGAATCCAAGAGTTCAATGAGTCTGGTCCTGGACATACAAGTACCGGAGATAAATGTGCGAAGAGGACTATCAATGGCCCTGTATACATTGGACCAATGATATCCAGCACATGATCTGGGAAAACTTTGGACGGCGCTTGAGCGATGGAGAATAGTGAATCTGTGCAGTGAGTTCTGGAAAATCCAATCAAGCAATCTGAGGGAAGAGATGCAGGACGTCGATGTGTAGGCACACAGTCCGCATAGTACTCTTCAAGATACGGATAAATGGCTTGAGCGAGCTCTTGATTCCTTTCAAGCAGAGAGAGAACATACTCATAGTGATTGAGTACCTCACTGCGAATGGAAGGGAGCAGTGGATATCCTTTGAATGAATTGATCACTGAGCCGTTCCAAGATCTGAGATTGGCAGTGAAGATTTTATCAAAGAGAGATACTGGAGATAGAATCTTCACCATCATATTGAAGTTTTCTTCACAGTGGCTTGGAGCAAGATTTAAGCACCGTTCACCAACTGTACCACTGGAAGACGCTTGAGCATTAAACCGAAGAGGGGTGAGGGATACTCTCTGAAGTTCTTGACGTAGACATTGTTCTATTTGATGTCTAATAATTGGAAGCTTGAGAACAGGTCCGAGTCTTTGTTGACGCTTCAGGAGGCAATACTTGGCGAATTGACGCTTCTTGTCATGCATGCCTATGCCGAAAAGATGGGGAGCTTGGACTAACTCTGGGAAGGTGTATTTATGTCCCATGTACGCTTCAACCCAATTTACTTCATTTATACAGAAGTCTGTGCCAGCAGTCACCATAGCACGAATGCCTTCAAGATGAATATCTCTTATGGCTTCAAAGCGGTGCTTATCAGGCTGATAGTTGGCATTCCAGACGCTGTCAAAGTAAGCATCAGCTTCAGTCTGGAGCAGATCGGTCAACGATTCAAGGCGCTCACCAGCATGAATCTCTTTATTTTTCCATAGACTAAGAGGACGGACCGATGCAAGATTTTCAGCGCTGTGAGCCGTCTGTGGGAAATGTGTGTAACCCTCTCTGTTCAAGACTGACTCTGAGGGATTGAGAAAGCTAGGACGGAGAGGATCATACACACGAACAGTGTAATCCCTTAGCGCGAATCCAGTTGGTCTGCTGTGGCCATTATCAATATAGTAAGCCACATCCACGACACATCTAGGAGGTCTGTCTAGAACAGTTGCTTTGATTTCGCTGTCAAAGTCAATCAGTCTTACAGCGTCAGCTTCTGCAGCAATATATCTTTCTTTATTATATCCTGCAGGAATGAAATCTTCGTCGATCGCTGGGGGCATATAGTTAATTGAATGATCAATTGTCTTCAGCGGATCGAGTTGAAAGAAGTGACGAGGAGCTGTAACGTCTTCAGCAGCGCTCTGACCTTCTGAACGTGCCTCTGTTAAAGTAGCAGGTTCCTCAGGTTCAATTGCAGCTACTTCAGCGGCAACATCTTGAGCGATAGCTACGACTCCAGTCAGGTCAACATCCAACAGAACATCTGTGGACACTTCAACAGCAGCTGGAACTATAGCTGAAAAACAAGAGCCATCCTCTATAAGAGCAGGATCTTCTACAGATGTAGGAATAGAAATGCTGTGGGAAGAAATAAACTTACCCTGAGAACTAAGCTCAACAGCAGTTTCTGGAGCGCTTGGCTCAACAGCAACATCTTGAGCGCTTGGCTCAACAGCAACATCTTGAGCGCTTGGCTCAACGACAACTTGAGCGCTTGGCTCAACGGCAACTTGAGCGCTTGGCTCAACAGCAACATCTTGAGCGCTTGGCTCAACAGCAACATCTTGAGCGCTTGGCTCAACGACAACTTGAGCGCTTGGCTCAACTGTCTCAGGCTCTTCAGGAGTAGCTTGACGCTTGCTAGTCCTGGAACGCTTAAAGATTTTCTTAATGTTGACTCCTTCAACTAGTTTAGCCGGAGGAGCGGGAGGATCAGCAGCTGGTTCTTCAAAGTCTATTTGCTTAATGATCCCTTCCAACTTTCGTCTTTTGAGAGGCAACTTGTCCTCGGCATCCTCATCAGTTTCCTCATCAATCTTTTGAGAGGGGACGGCAATTTTAACTTTTGGTTTTCTGGGGGCTCTCTTCTTCGTTGCTGCTGGACGCTTCACAGCTTCCTCTGGCACTGGTCTCTCCGCCTTTTGAGCAAGCAGTTGGCGTTCTTCCAGCCGCTCAGATAGGGGTCTAGCCGCACCACTAACTTTTGGAGGATTGAACAGATTGTTCAGAATCCTTTTTCCCAACAACTTGGACTTATTCAACGGAAGTCCAGACGAGTACACACAATTCGATTTAAACAAGATGTCGCTCAGGATGAGTCCATAAGGCTTATTTGAAGCGCTTAGACTGTCCCGAAACCGTCCAAAGATGTACTCACTCCAGTTGATTTTGATGTTGAAGAGTATAGCAACCATCATCTGAAATTGAACAGGATTTACCTTATCAAAGGTTCCCACGCGGCATTCTATGATCTTGCTGCAGAAATCAGCCAATAACCGGTATTTGGACACCAGGTCTTTCTTCTCGAAGTATTGAGTGTAAGGAACGTCGTCGTACGCACTCATGATTGCCCATGCTTCCTTAATTTGTTTCAACGTAACAGAATCCAATGCCTCACCCTCATTAGGCAAATTGAAGTTCTTGGCAATGGTGGAAGCAGATAGGATGAATTCCTTTGGAGACTCCTTCTTGGAGAAGGGAATTTGACAAGAGATGGACTTCTTGTCCTCTGAAAGTGTAGCAGTCTTCCAGAAAGTTTCAACTTCAGTGGGAAACATATAAGAGTATTGGGTTAAGAAGGGTTTGAGCCCAGCTTTGACGACCAGGTCCATTATGTCCGTCAGGTTGATCTGAGTTTGTTCATATAGAAATTTCCAGTCGACAACAAGACCTTCAGTTACCTTGATGGTAATTTCAGCAGAAGTAGATGATGATTTCTTTGGTGCCATTTTTTAAAAGAAGAAGATGGACCGAGATTTTTCTGTTGTTTTGAGAGAGAGATAAAGAGAGATTTGCAGATATGCTTGAGTAGAAAGTAAATTACTTTTTCTGCAGAGTTTGTGTTTTAAATGACACAGTAAAGAGTTTTGAAACTTGTGTTATGTAGTCTTAGTAGGATTTAAACACGTGTAATAACTGTTGAATCTTAGCCATAAATTTATTAACTGCGGACGCGAGTTTTGTGTAAAAGAGAGAAGTTACATTTGGTAATTCTCACATATAAAGATTTGACATCCGAGTTAAAAAAAAATTAACGTTTGGTATTTTCAGAGTGTAACACACGCGCATGTTTGTACACTGACACGTACACAAATACGGGCTATCTCTGAACCGTCATTTTTAAAAAATTTGAGTACCCGCCAGTTTGATGTGATAGAGGCGTGTGAGTAGAGTACAAAATAGACCTTTGAGTCTACCCACGACCTTGAAAGAAGTTTGAAAACTTTATGCATGGCTTGTAACGAAACTATTTTATAAATTTTTTGATAAACTATTCAGCGCTTAGCTGATATAATGGACGCTTGAAGTCAAAAGTCTTTTCAATATTTTGAGCATTCAATATTTTATGCAAACATAGAACTGAGCGTTGATGATTATGCATCTGAAATTTTTTTATCATTGACGCTTACAGTTATGATCAAGTAAATTTTTTTTTTTTTTTTTTTTTTAAAGAATATTGTGAGATATAACTTAAGTGGATTCCCCCTAAATTATATGCCTAATAAAATATGATGCTTCATGATCAAGCGTTTAAATCAATCATACCTAGTTCACTTCTCAAAGTGAGAAAACGTTGTTCATTGAGTGCTTTGGTGAAGATATCTGCCAGTTGTTTGTCAGTTCCAATGAAGTGCATGGAGATATCTTTCTTTTGAACGTGGTCACGAAGGAAATGGTATCTAATGTCAATGTGTTTGGTTCTTGAATGAAGAACAGGGTTTTGAGTCATGGCTAAAGCGCTTTGGTTATCACAATGAATGGGAGTTGGTCCTAAGATTGTTCCGTAATCTCTAAGTTGTTGCCTCATCCATAGAACTTGTGCACAACAACTTCCTGCAGCTACATACTCAGCTTCGGCTGTGGAGGTAGCTATGGATTGTTGTTTCTTGCTATGCCATGAAACTAACCTATCACCTAAGAATTGACAAGTACCACTAGTGCTTTTACGATCTATTTTGCAACCTGCAAAATCTGCATCTGAGTAACCGATTAGTTCAAAAGGAGAATCCCTGGGATACCATAAGCCCACATGTTGTGTGCCTTTTAGGTATTTAAGGATTTTCTTGGCAGCAGTCAAGTGTGACTCTTTAGGATCAGCTTGGAATCGTGCACACATACATACCGAAAACATAATATCAGGTCTACTGGCAGTGAGATAAAGAAGTGATCCTATGATACCTCTATAATTAGTGATATCAACTTTCTTTCCACTTTCATCTTTATCTAACTTAAGCGTTTGGCTCATTGGAATTTTTGAATATGATGCATTCTCCATACCAAATTTCTTAATCATATCTCGTGTATATTTAGCTTGGTTGATAAATATGCCATTAGGGAGTTGTTTAACTTGTAGTCCTAAGAAGAAAGTTAATTCACCCATCATGCTCATTTCAAATTGTTCTTGCATCATTTTCGAAAATTTCTCACACAGACGCTTATTAGTAGAACCAAATATAATGTCATCAACGTAAATTTGAACTAAGAGAATATCTTCATCATTGGTAATTTTAAATAACGTTGTGTCAACGCTGCCTTTTGAAAAACCTTTACCAATAAGAAAGATAGAGAGAGTGTCATACCATGCTCGAGGTGCTTGCTTAAGCCCATAAAGTGCTTTTTCTAGCTTGTAAACCATACCCTTACCATGATTGTTGATGAATCCTGGTGGTTGCTCCACATACACTTCTTCTTGGAGTTTACCATTCAGGAAGGCACTCTTTACGTCCATTTGAAATACTGTAAACTTGTTAAACGCTGCGTACGCTAGAAACATGCGGATTGCTTCAAGACGAGCAACAGGAGCGTATGTCTCATCAAAGTCAATGCCCTCCTCTTGGCAGTATTCTTGAGCTACGAGTCTGGCCTTGTTTCTTACAACAATGCCGTCCTCATCCATCTTGTTTCTATATACCCATCTAGTTCCAATAACTCCTTGATGAGTTGGTCTTGGTACTAGCATCCAAACTTTATTTCGCTCAAACTGATTGAGCTCTTCTTGCATAGCTTCAATCCAACTTGGATCACTTAACGCTTCATCCACTTTCTTAGGTTCCATTTGAGATAGAAAGCTTGCGAACATAGCCTCATTTAATGTAGCGGCTCTAGTTCTAACTGGTGCTTCAATATCTCCAATGATTTGCTCAGGTGGATGGTCACGTAACCATAGTCTATCTGTTTGGAAGGGGTTTTGAGAATGAACAGGCGCTTGAGAATCATTCGCTTGACCATTCTCCTGCGTTGGCGCTTCAAGTTCACGATTCCTTCTTTGCTCTTGATGATCATTCTCTTCATGATCATCCGTATTTCTTACATGATAATTTAGATTGATTTCACGAGTATTCTTAGGAGGAGGCACTGAGATCTCATCATCATCGTCAGTATCTTCATCAATAGTAATTTTGGACGCTTGATGACATAGATCTTCAACTCCTACATCATTTACATTTACCTTACTCGGCTCTTGGTTAGCATCATCAAACACAACATGAATAGATTCCTCAACCTTCGATTTGATCTTATTGAGAATGCGAAAATTCTTTCCATTTTTGGCGTAGCCTAGAAAGATTCCTTCATCCGCTTTAGGATCAAAAGTCTTTAGGCTTTGGGATCCATTATTATGGATAAAACATTTAGAACCAAAGACGTGAAAGTATGAAATATTTGGCTTACGTCCCTTCCACAGTTCATATGGAGTTTTTCCATGCTGTTTGTTGATCATGCATCGATTTTGAGTGTAACAAGCAGTGTTGATCGCTTCGGCCCAAAATCTAGGAGCAAGCTTGGATTCAGCTAACATAGTCCTAGCGGCTTCCTTAAGCGTTCGGTTCCGGCGCTCAGCAACACCATTTTGTTGGGGAGTTCTGGGAGCTGAATACTCATGATGTATTCCATTTTCTGCACAAAACTTCTCAACAACCTTGTTAGTAAACTCAGTACCGTGATCGCTTCTTATTCTTGCAACCTTAAGATTTTTCAATGTTTGAAGTTGCCGAATAAGCGCTGTTAACTTGTCACATGTTTCATCTTTGGATGAAAGAAATTCCACCCAAGTAAATCTAGAGAAATCGTCTACTACCACTAAAGTATACTTTTTACCGCTTACACTGATTGTTTGAACAGGTCCAAACAAATCCATGTGAAGTAGTTCAAGTATTCTAGAAGTAGATAGATGAGGTTTTCTCTTGAAAGATGATTTAACTTGTTTACCCATTTGACAAGCGTCACAGAGGCGATCCTTATGAAATGGTCCATTTGGCAATCCCTCTACAAGATTTTGACTTATAAGCTGAGAGATTGTCTTAAAGTTGAGGTGATTCATTTTTCTATGCCATAACCAACCCATTTTAGATTCATTTTTAGCAACAAAGCATGTTGGGTTGTTATCAAGTGTTGAACCCCAATCTACCAAATATACGTTGTTATTCCTTTTTCCTTTTAGTTTAGTAGATTTAGTCTTAGCGTCGTTTATATAGCAATAGTCACTTGAGAATATGACTTCAAAGCCTTTATCGCAGAATTGACTTATGCTTAATAAATTGTGCTTTAGACCCTCAACAAAATAAACATCACTTATCATGATGTTCCCCCTATGCACAGTACCTATACCTTTGGTTTTACCTTTGGAGTTATCACCAAATACAACCTGAGGACCATTGGCAGCTTGATAGTTGATCAGAAGATCTTTGGAACCTGTCATGTGCCTTGACGATCCACTATCAAAATACCAAACAGATGTATTGACTTTAGCTCTAGGTACCTGCAATCAAAAGGGAAGTTCTATTTCTGTTTAGGTACCCATTGTTGCTTGGGTCCTTCAACATTAGTATCCTTGTTAGTGTTAAGTAGAACTTTAGGAACCCAAATTTGCCTTGTCTTCATAGTAGGAATATTGGCCTTTTTGGGTTTCACCTTGTGCTGTGTGTAATTTTTGGATGTATAATAATATCCACGATTATAATAATAGTCATAATCATAATTATCATAGTATCGATAATATGATCTTGACTGTCTTGGATATCGACGCTGGTATTTCCTTGGCTCTGGCTTGGGTTGCACGTTTGGTGCTAGATGCTTAGCGCTTGATTCACAGTGACTAGATTTATCCTTAGCTTTTTGAGCGTTTGGATGAGTCTGTCTTTGTGGATCATTTGCTTTAGCCTTACCCTTGTCTGAGTTAGTTTTGACTTTCTCATTTGGCCTCTTACCATTGTCCCTTGGTTCATTTTGAGTTTGACCTTGTGAACCTTTCTTAACAAAGAAAACACTCTTTCCTTTGTTGTTTGCCGTAACATTAGGTTTGTTTGGTTGTTTACCGAATTCATTGCATCCTAAACCGGTCTTTTCTCCAAACAACCTTGTTATTTCAGTCACATTGTCGAGCTTTCTGGATGCTTTGGACAACGATGAGATGAGCTGTTCTGACTTGGCAAGTCTAGCCATCAGATCAGCTTCTCTCTTGACTATTATATCAAGATCACCTTTCAATTGAATAACTTCACTCTCAAGCGATTGGTTTTTCTCAATGCACTGTTGCTGAATTTGCAACTCTGCTCTGAGCGTTACTTTATCGTTTGTGAGTGATGAAATAATAGCGAGATCATTTTGATATATTTTGGCAGCTTCTTGACATTCATTGTAATATTCTTCTGACTTTGTCAAGTAATTCATCATAAGAAAGAGGAATTGATAATTCATTGATTACCTCAGGGGACGCTTCATCATCTCTGGCCATGAGACATATGAGCGCTGAGTCATCTAACGGCTCATCATCATCACTACTTTCGTCTGATGATTCTAAATCTTCAGGTGCTGATGCTGGTTCTGATTCCGCAAGCAAACCTTGTTGTCGAAGGTTGCTCCTGAATTGGTTTCTATCCAAGTAATCCTGCCTTGAGGGCTTGGATACATTTGGATAGGGACAATTTACCTGGTAGTGCCCCGGTTTCCTGCAATTATAACAAAGATTGGTTTTCATTTTTTGTTCACTTGTTAGCCTTGCAGTGTGTGGTTTTGAAACCACTGGAGCTGGGAGACTTTGAGTAGACGCTTGATATTGAGCAGGCGCTTGAGGTAAAGGAACAGAATATTGAGGCGCTTGAAACTGTTGTTGTATGGGAGAAGGCGCTTGATATGAACTTTGTCCTTGATTATTAGGACCTTTTCCTTTCTTTTCATATCTCAAGAACTTCCTGAATCTATTCAGCAAAGCCAACTCTTCTTCCTCATTAATGTCCGAATTCTTTCCTTTGTTACCCGATTTGCCTTTGATTGATGCAATGAGCGCTCCAGATTCAATCACTGGATTACTCACAATGTCACTAGCAGAGTTCAACTCGAACTCAAAAGCTTTTAGCTCTGAAAAGGCGTCTTCTGGAGTTAAGAGATCCAGCATGTTTGATTCTCTCATAGCTGTTGTCTTCATCAAGAATTTACTTGGTAGACTTCTAAAGATCTTAACCACCATTTCTCGATTCTGTAAGTCCATTCCCAACGACGTAAGTTCTGTAACAAGAGCTGTGAATCTTATATCCAATTGCTCTAGCGTTTCATTGGGTAGCATCTTAAATCCGTTAAACTTTTCCTTAGCAATGGAAAGTTTGTTTTCTTTGATTTGAGCTGAACCACCACAGATTGTAGCCAGCTTATCCCATATTTCTTTAGTCGTTTTGCAAGATTTGATTTTATTGAATAAGTTATCATTATCACCAATAGCCGTATACAGAGCGTTGCGACCAACATTGTCCAAGTTAGCTCTTCGACGCTCATCTGGAGACCATTCTTGTTTTGGTTTTTCAACGTAACCATCAGGGGTTTCTTCTGTGGCTCCAGGCGCTCTTGTGATAACTTTGTATATTTTGATTGGCCCATCTGAAATAATATCGCACATGTCATCATCGCATGAACATAAATACGTAAATGCTTTGACTTTCCATGTGTCAAAATTTGATTCTGTCAATTTGGGAACTTTAGCAAATGCCATATCTAAGCTTTAAAAAGCAACTAGATTTTGAAAGAAAAGGATCTAAACAAGCAGTTATGCTTGGAAATTTTAAAATTTCAAAATTAACCGCTCTGATACCACTTGTTGGTCCCAAGTGGCATACGAAAGGGTCTAGAAGGGGGGGGGTTGAATAGACCCTTAAGTCTTTTTCGACTTCAAAAAGATTTCGTATTAAACGTATTTGGACGCTTGAAATGATAGGCGCTTGAAGTGTCTAACGCTTCACTTTAGCGTTCACATAAGATATTTGAGACTTTGTGAAGCGTCTAATGAAGACTGTTTTATAAAGTTAACTTAGACTTCAGGAATTGAATACTTTGACCTTGTAGGTTAAGCGTTCAGTTCTTTTAATCAGGGTTAGCACAGCGGAATGATTTTGGAGTCTTCTCTTTGAAAGTTTTAGCGTCACAAGATGTTTCTTAGGTGCTTAGCTTTTGATTGTGTTTTACTTATGCAATGATATGATAGATGAATGAAATGACTGAAAAGTAAATAACACAATATTTGTAAGGTTCGTTGGGTGGTGTAATCCCAACTACGTCCTTCTTCTCCTTTGCACTTGGAGGCAATCCACTAAAATGATTCTCAAAGAATCACACAGAATCTTCTACAAATTAGGGAGAGATGGATGTCGATGACTTGAGCTCCTTGATCACACAGATTTCTGCTTCAAATCACTTCAACCCTCTTGCTTCTTTCACCCAGAAATGATGCAAGTATCCAACTTCGACTTCACACAGATCGCGAGGCTTGGATGGGATTTTCTAAAAGGTTTGTTTGATTTTGATGAAGTTCAAACAACTTGGTAATATCTCAGTAGGAATCTGGTTTCTTCAAAAAGGATGTTTGAGATATTTGTTGACTGTCTCAGGAATATAAGAAAAGCAAGTAGGATGTTTCTTGAAGTTTCTGGCTTTTCTGAGAATTTAAGGAATGAGATTTTAATGCAACAGCAATTTGGCTTTGATAAAATTGTTCCTTTTTTTTTTGTTTGTTGTTGAAGTCCTATTTATAGGTATTCCTGGAGAAAGTGTCCGTTTAACACATGCACTGGCGCGTGTCTCTCACTTTCGCGAGTGAACAGCTTTTGTCCTTTTTCCTGAAAATCTGCTGCACGAAAGTTGGTGCTGCAGTCTGAGATAGTTGACAGTCCAATAGGGTGGCTTCTCCGTACGTCTGACATTACTTATCATATTAAATGCTCTTATCAACATTTAATGCATTTGAAATTAATACCCGTTGGTATTTAATGCTTTGAGAATATTTGCATTAAACTCCTTCTGGACTTAGAAGTAAATTCAGGTGAAATCACTTCTGTCTCATAAGGTAACGCTTGATATAGCTGGCCAAAGTGGACGCTTGGAGACTGTATCTATCTTCTGAGATCAGGCGCTTGAGTCTTCGAACTTTACCACTGATAAACTCACTCAGAAATCATCAGACGCTCAGCCTAAGACTATTTCGCCTAACACTCTAAAGTAAGATAACAAAGCCTAATAAATCTATTACAAGTCTAACGCTTCAAAGCCTATACAAGTTTTCTACGAAAATAAACTTACAACTTTTTTGGGGTCTAACAAAAACTTAATTGTCATCATCAAAACTTCTAACATGAAATTCCTAACAGGATGGGTACTCTGGCTATAACCAAATTGTCATCGCACCTGAGGATCAAGAGAAAACTACTTTCACTTGTCCTTATGGCACTTTTGCTTATAGGCGGATGCCCTTTGGTTTATGTAATGCACCTGCTACTTTTCAAAGATGCATGATGGCTAGATTTCATGACATGATCGAACAATTTATTGAAATCTTCATGGATGACTTTTCTGTTTTTGGCTCTAGCCATGATAGATGTTTGCACAATCTAACCCTCGTTTTGCAGAGGTGTGAGGAGACTGATCTGGTCTTAAATTGGGAGAAGTGCCATTTCATGGTACAAGAAGGAATCGTTCTGGGTCATAAGATATCCAAAAAGGGGATTGAGGTGGATAGAGCAAAAATTGAAGTAATAGCCAATCTTCCGCCACCCACCATGGTCAAAGTCGTGCGGAGTTTTCTGGGGCATGCCAGGTTTTACAGGCGTTTTATTTCTAACTTTTCCAAAATTGCTAAACCTCTGTCTAACTTGACCATGAAAGATGCACTATTTGACTTTAATGATGCATGCATGCAGGCCTTCCTCACTCTGAAGGAAAATTTGATCTCAGCACCTGTGATGGCCGCTCCCGATTGGAGTTTGCCATTTGAGTTGATGTGCGATGCAAGTGACATTGTCGTAGGAGCTGTAATTAGTCAAAGGAAGGGTAAAATTTTTCATACTATCTACTATGCTAGTCGTACCTTAAATGAAGCCCAACTCAATTATGCTACCACTGAGAAAGAACTCTTAGCTGTTGTCTTTCCCTTTGACAAATTTCACTCTTATCTTGTGTTTAACAAAGTAATAGTATATACTGATCACTCAGCTTTGAAATACTTGCTTGCTAAAAAAGATGCAAAACCTAGGCTACTTAGGAGGATCTTATTACTACAAGAGTTTGACTTAGAAATAAATGATAAAAAAGGACTAGTCGTGTGTAGTAATAAAAGTGGACGAGAAGTCCGGATTGTCGAACCACAAGGACTCGAATTCTAGTTTAAGATTTTATAACAACAAAGATCAAAACAATAAAGGTAAAATGAGTGTGAAATGCGTAAGATAAGAACAAGGTTGAACAAATGATTTAAAACAAAATAGAAAGGGAGACTAAGGCACATGCTAGGTTCAAATTGATCAATTATACTTATAAAGATTCTCGTTGAAGGATTACGCTTATATTGTTATGGTGAGAGCTCTGAGGGTAGAGAATAACCGATGTCTCGCGTATAAACTCCTATGCTTAGATCGTGATTTCCCAAATATTCCTATCCGGAAATCTAACCACTAAACATGCATTAACGTACTAGAGTTCACTCGATTTGAATCGAACAACTTCACCCGGGAATCTTTACCTATGTCTAGGGCAATTCCTCATTAGTTACGGGTCATGATGTGAATTTCTTGCACCCTAAGTCAATTTTCTCCCGAAATATTAACCTAGGCATAAGATTCTAACATATAGTGATCAAGTATATGCAAGATAGGCAAAAACACAAATTCACATCACATAACAATATAAGAACAACCTCAACAATCATCTATTATAAGCATATATCACAATTTGGCCTTACATGGCCCTAGTCTTATGAATTTAGTTCATAATGGATAATATGAAAAACATAAATGAATTCATACACATGTTCATAGACATAATTGAAATGAAAAGCTATAAAAACTCCCTCAAAAGTGACTAATGATGGAACTTCAATTGAATCTTTCTTCTCCAATGATGATGATGAATCAAGAATCCTTCTCTCTCCCCTCTTTTCTTCTCTATGGATCGGTCACTTCCTCCCCCTCTTCTCCAAGAATCTGAAATTGATAGTGAATGATGAAGAGTATGGGTTCCCCCTCCTTTTATAGCCAAAATTCCACTAAAGTATGCATTAAGAATTCCCATTAAAGTTCCCCAATGAGAATTCCACCTAAGGTGATGCTTAAAGTTTGGCTTTTAAGATTCCAACCAGCTAAAAAATGCTGAACTTTCGGCCATTAAGAATTCCACCAAGCATAACCATGTGAAAACTTCAACAAAACACATGCATGCTGCCATTTTCTTGCTTTCCAGCGCAGTCTTAGTATTGTCCTCATAAACTTCTCCACAGATCTCCAAATTGGATGATTCAAGTCCCCATGTTCAGATAACACATAGATCTACAACTTTGCAGAAGGACATTTTGTCCAATTCGGTCTCTAAGTATACCTAAATTACATTTCAACATGGAGGTTGTTTCTGATTTGGCGCTCATAAAGTAAATCTACCAAGAAACACACTTATGACAACCCCTCAACATATGTGCTGAATTATGGCCAAAAGTGATTCTTACCCATCATATAAGGCTGGAATTTAGGCTGAAAAAGGAGTAACATTCGGACTATCCATGCCTAGGCATGACTAGGAGGGCGCTGGGGCGTATCCTGGCACATGTACTTCTCTGTTCGGTGCAGCAATCGTATTTCCTTCACAATTATCTCTATAGACCTCCGATTTGGATGTTTCAAGTTCCCATTTGAAGCTAAGACATACATCTAAAACTTTGTAGAAGGAAACTTTGTCGAAGTCGGTCTCGAAATGTACGGAATTAGCACTCGAATGTGGTAGGAGATGTATAAACCGCCTCGGTGTTGAAAAACATGCTTGATGTATTCACTTAACACACTTATTAAATGCAAATGTGACATGATTTAAGCAATAAGTGAATCCAAATCATAAGAATTACGGTCTTAAAAACACGTAAAAACACCTCTTATCAACACCCCCAAACTTATCAATTGCTCGACCTCGAGCAATAAGAGCTATAAGGCAAGACCAACATCATTCAATGGGAGAAAACAAAACAACTAACTAACTCACTTTCGTGGAGTAAACGATTGCACTTAGCGGGTGCAACAAGCCTTTAAACCTTTGAGTTACCTCAAAGGACGAGTTATAGTCTCGTGAGGGTTTGCATAAGATATACCCACAAAATCTAGCAAATTTTCAATCCCAACCGAATCAACACATCTCAATATGATCAACAAGAATGGATAGCATAAAATCAACCTTTTAAAGTTTACAAATATATATATACATATCAACTACTTTTGCTCATGTGACACCAATACTTGAAATGACTCCCTAGGGTATAGTGAAAAATAAATCTAGGGTATTATAGTCGAGAGGCATCCTTACCAAATTTTGGACATTAATCCCATATCTATCAACTTTTGATCAAACACAAGGCACAAGAATTATAGAAAATCTCATAACCATTTAAATTTCATTATCTCAAATATTCAACATTCAATTCATATGGAATTTCCATTAAACTTCATTAAGGCTAGATCATGTGCAATGTTTTATTCCATTAGGCTTTCTATGACACCCATGTAACAAGTTTTAGACCAATGACTCCCAAACTAGATAGTTTTAGGGCATTAAGTGTAGAGACACTCCTAAGGATTTAATCACTTGAGTATCAAAAGCCACGAAATAAAACTAGATCTTTTAAACAATTCACTTCTTTTGGCTTGAGCATAGCTCAAATTAGCATAATAGTACAGTATATAGGCATGAAACTTTTCACCTCCGGTACGTATTAGCCTGACCACTTTTGGTCATACCAAAATTCAACCTTTTCAATTCATTGTTAGCATATAAAATTACTACTCAACTTATAACCTTATGAGAAATCTAAGTTAATATTTCTGGGAATAATTCCTTAAGTGTCTCAAGATGGTTATCCTCTCAACTCCTCTACCTTCGATTTAAGTGCATTGTGAATTATCTAAAGAATCAATTCTAGTCTAAGGTCTCCACGAGCAATTTCAAAGATATATATTCCATTAAATTCAAATTATTTCAAGAATTCATGCCATTTTTCCAAGTCAATCAATTTCAATGCATCAATTGGAAGGACTAAAAAATTTTCATGCTTGATTTTCTCAACAAAGAAGCATATAAACATGATATCAAACAAACTTTCCCTAAAATTAAGCTAAAAATTAGGATTGCACCATTAAAGTTCAAAATAAGTACTCTTCTAAACACCCCCAAACTTAAATCCAACATTGTCCCCAATGTTGTTACAACAAGCATACACAACAGTAAAAGAACACTTACAACCAAGAATGTTGAAAAACATCCTTAAACTTCCAATACATAATCCTATAGCTTCTCCTCCTCTCGAGTAAAATGAGCGTGGTCCTAATTTGCATCATATTTAACACTTCAACTTTTCAAACCATCAAGCATAAGAAAACATACATGCCAAAAGTGCATGTTTGAACACAACATAAAGAAACAAACTAAACAAAACAAAAACAAAATAAAAAAAAAAGAAAAACAAACTTACAAACTTGGATTGCCTCCCAAGAAGCGTTAGTTTAGAGTCGGTAGCTCGACTTTGTGCTCTTTGAGGTTCAAATAGGTGGTCCATTTAACACGACCAAATCCTTGTCATGCCTCCTTTTAGCTCCATGGTCTACTTGCTTCCACTCATATTGCGGGATTTTGCAATAAGCCCTTTGTATTGGATGAGTCTTTTCAATCTTACGAGCACGGCGATGGGGTGGAATGTATTTCATGCATAAATCTTCTTTTCCCTCTTTGTTGTGTTTATCATAGGGAATCTCATCCTCCAACTCGAGTGTGCCCTTAGTCTTGCCATTTGCACATTTCTCATCAAGAGAAGGGTTAATAACATCGATATTGGAACAAGTAAGATCATCCATAGATGGTTTCCTGTTATTAGAAGCATCAAATATCACTTTTACATCTCCTACCCTCAATGATAACTTACCTTTTCCCATGTCGATCTTGGCATTGCTAGTGACTAGGAAAGGTCTTCCTAGAATCAAAGGCATCTCAACATCTTCCTCCATATCAAGGACCACAAAGTCAACCCGGAAAAAGAATTTGTCAACTTGTACAATAACATTTTCTATTATCCCCTTTGGTCTCTTAATTGATCCATCGGCGAGTTGGAGGCTCATTGATGTCGGTTTGGGATTTCCAAGGCCCAACTTCTTGAAGAGAGAATACGGGAGGAGATTGATACTTGCTCCCGTATCACAAATAACCTTTTCAAAAGTAAGAGGGCCAGTGGAGCACGGAATGGTGAGCCTCCCCGGGTCCTCACAAAGAGTCGCCACAATCCTACGGAAAATCTGATCCATATCCTTCTTTTTCGTTTTTTGTGCATTTGGAAATGGAAGACGAACCTCGATGGGATGATGTGTTGGAGTTGAAGGGCCAGCTGTGGAGGATACAGAATGTGGCGCTTGGGCATGACAATTGGCGCCTTGGCGCAGCGACAAGGGCGCCTGGGCGTGGATGGATGGGCCCTCGGGCGCATCAGTGCGAACATTATCACCTTTTACCTGTTCGCCACTTCTCAAGGTAATTCCATAGCATTGCTCTTTCGGGTTCTTTTCCGTGTCACTTGGTAAAGTTCCCGGGCCTCTCTCGCTGATTGTCTTTGCCATTTGACCCATTTGTGTCTTCAAATCCTTCATATCCATCATTAAATCCTTCATCATAGTACGGAGTTCGTTGATTGCTGAATCCGATTTCTTTATTTCCTCATCAAGACGTTCATCGGTTGTAGGAGGCCTAACTTGCCTTTGTACATGAGGATTACCTTGCCTTTGAGCTTGGTTATTATTGAATGGGGGCCTTGGTGCTTGATAGACGCCGGGATGGACATTTTGTGTCGGATTGGGCCTCCTTGGAAAATTTTCGGGCACATGGAAGTTCAATTGAGGTCGATTGGCATTTCCAACATAGTTTACATTGCCAACCATTGTTTCCAAAGCAACTTCTTCGCCCAAATCTTGAACACAAGCAATCTTTTTAGTGGGTGTGATTTCTTCATCATCGGGATAGAGTTCATCTTCCCGGGCTAATTGCTCAATCTTGTCCCACACACTTTGGCAATCGAGCCTAAGGAGATCACCACCGGCGCCGGCATTGAGCCTATTTCGGATACGCGAACGGACTCCATCATGGAATCGTAATACTTGCTCGCTCAATCTTAGGTTGTGATCCGGACATTTTCGGAGCATGTTTTTATATCTAGCCCATGCCTCGGCTAAGGACTCATGATTCCCTTGCTTAAACTCTTTAATATTGCTCCTTAGCTCGTTGATTTTGGAAGGTGGAAAGAATTTGCTCAAAAAGGCATCAACCAATTGTCCCCATGTTGTGATGGATTGGGGTGGTAGAGACTTGTACCACATGGTCGCCCTTTCCTTTAATGAGAAGTGGAAGACTCTTAGACGAATTGCATCAAGATCCCGTGGATGAAATTGGGTAGTCATGAGAGTATTGTCTAAAGTCTCCAAATGCTCATGAGGCGATTCGTGGGGCTCTCCATAGAAGGGTTCGCCTTGCACCATGCTAAAGATGTGTGATGGAATATGATAATTTGGTGCATAGAAATTGGGAAAGACCACGGGCCCCGGTATGGTGTGGACCCTCGGAGGTAGACTCTCTCGGACCGATGGAAGTCTTTGAAGAGGTGCCGGTTGCATAGATTGGAATAGATTTTGGAACCATTCCCGATTTTCCGGTAAGTTCATGTCGGGGAAACGTGTATTTATTTGATAGTTATCATCCACCATTTCACGAACTCGTCTACTAGCCCGGAGAACACGTTCAATTTCAGGCTCAAAATCAATTAAAGGCTCGTTAGAGGAGCAGGTCATGTACCAAGAACAACCCTAAAAAGAAAACAAACGAAACAAAATTAGACCAACAAGAAAAATAAAAGAAGAGCAAGAAATAACGAAAAACTATGAATTATGAAAATGTAAATGAAAATCAAGAACTAAAATGAACAAGTCCCCGGCAACGGCGCCAAAAACTTGACACGCTAAAAGCCAACGTGCTATGATAGCAAGTGCACTAATCGTGTGTAGTAATAAGTGGACTAAAAGTCCGGATTGTCGAACCACGGAGACTTGAATTTTAGTTTATGATTATAACGAAAAAAAGAACAAATATAATTAAAGTAAATTATAGGTAAAATGCATACAATAAGAACAAGATTACACAATTGATTTTACACAAAGTATAAAGGGAGACTAAGGCACATGCTAGGTTCAAATTGATCAATTATACTTATAAAGATTCTAGTTGAAGGATTACGCTTATATTGTTATGGTGAGAACTCCGAAGGTAGAGAATAACCAATGTCTCGCATATAAACTCCTATGCTTAGATCGTGATTTCCCAAATATTCCTATCCGGAAATCTAACCACTAAACATGCATTAACGTACTAGAGTTCACTCGATTTGAATCGAACAACTTCACCCGGGAATCTTTACCTATGTCTAGGGCAATTCCTCATTAGTTACGGGTCATGATGTGAATTTCTTGCACCCTAAGTCAATTTTATCCCGAAATATTAACCTAGGCATAAGATTCTAACATATAGTGATCAAGTATATGCAAGATAGGCAAAAACACAAATTCACATCACATAACAATATAAGAACAACCTCAACAATCATCTATTATAAGCATATATCACAATTTGGTCTTACATGGCCCTAGTCTTATGAATTTAGTTCATAATGGATAATATGAAAAACATAAATGAATTAATACACATGTTCATAGACATAATTGAAATGAAAAGCTATTAAAACTCCCTCAAAAGTGAATAATGATGGATCTTGAAGTTGAGCCTTCAATCCCCAAGCTCTTTTCCTTCCTCTAGTTTTCCCCTCCAAGAGTGATGAAGAATGGTGATGAATGGTGGAGAAATCATATTAGGGGCTGCCCCCCTCTCCTCTAAGAATCTGAAATTGATAGTGAATGATGAAGAGTATGGGTTCCCCCTCCTTTTATAGCCAAAATTCCACTAAAGTATGCATTAAGAATTCCCATTAAAGTTCCCCAATGAGAATTCCACCTAAGGTGATGCTTAAAGTATGGCTTTTAAGATTCCAACCAGCTAAAAAATGCTGAACTTTCGGCCCTTAAGAATTCCTCCAAGCATAACCATGTGAAAACTTCAACAAAACACATGCATGCTGCCATTTTCTTACTTTCCAGCGCAGTCTTAGTAGTTTCCTCATAAAATTCCCCACAGATCTCCAAATTGGATGATTCAAGTCCCCATGTGTAGCTAAAACATAGATCTACAACTTTCCAGAAGGACATTTGGTCCAATTCGGTCGATAAGTATACCTAAATTACGTTTCAACATGGAGGTTATTTCTGATTTGGCGCCCATAAAGTAAATCTACCAAGAAACACACTTATGACAACCCCTCAACACATGTGCTGAATTATGGCCAAAAGTGATTCTTACCCATCATATAATGCTGGAATTTAGGCTGAAAAGGAGTAACATTTGGACTATCCACGCCTAGGCATGACTAGGAGGGCACTGGAGCGTATCCTGGCACATGTACTTCTCTGTTCGGCGCAACAATTGTATTTCCTTCATAACTCTCTCCACAGACCTCCGATTTGGATAATTCAAGTTGGCAAGTGAAGCTAACACAGAGATAAACAACTTTGTTGAAGGAGACGTCCTTAAATTAGAACTCAAAATATGCATAAATTCTGTATTTGCGTGCGTTATTCCTCTATTGTAGTGATAGAGAGGTGTTTTTACGTGTTTTTAAGACCGTAATTCTTATGATTTGGATTCACTTATTGCTTAAATCCACGTTGAAACGTAATTTAGGTATACTTAGAGACCGAATTGGACAAAATGTCCTTCTGCAAAGTTGTAGATCTATGTGTTATCTGAACATGGGGACTTGAATCATCCAATTTGGAGATCTGTGGAGAAGTTTATGCGGAAAATACTAAGACTGCGCTGGAAAGCAAGAAAATGGCAGCATGCATGTGTTTTGTTGAAGTTTTCACATGGTTATGCTTGGTGGAATTCTTAATGGCCGAAAGTTCAGCATTTTTTAGCTGGTTGGAATCTTAAAAGCCAAACTTTAAGCATCACCTTAGGTGGAATTCTCATTGGGGAACTTTAATGGGAATTCTTAATGCATACTTTAGTGGAATTTTGGCTATAAAAGGAGGGGGAACCCATACTCTTCATCATTCACTATCAATTTCAGATTCTTGGAGAAGAGGGGGAGGAAGTGACCGATCCATAGAGAAGAAAAGAGGGGAGAGAGAAGGATTCTTGATTCATCATCATCATTGGAGAAGAAAGATTCAATTGAAGTTCCATCATTAGTCACTTTTGAGGGAGTTTTTATAGCTTTTCATTTCAATTATGTCTATGAACATGTGTATGAATTCATTTATGTTTTTCATATTATCCATTATGAACTAAATTCATAAGACTAGGGCCATGTAAGGCCAAATTGTGATATATGCTTATAATAGATGATTGTTGAGGTTGTTCTTATATTGTTATGTGATGTGAATTTGTGTTTTTGCCTATCTTGCATATACTTGATCACTATATGTTAGAATCTTATGCCTAGGTTAATATTTCGGGAGAAAATTGACTTAGGGTGCAAGAAATTCACATCATGACCCGTAACTAATGAGGAATTGCCCTAGACATAGGTAAAGATTCCCGGGTGAAGTTGTTCGATTCAAATCGAGTGAACTCTAGTACGTTAATGCATGTTTAGTGGTTAGATTTCCGGATAGGAATATTTGGGAAATCACGATCTAAGCATAGGAGTTTATACGCGAGACATCGGTTATTCTCTACCCTCAGAGCTCTCACCATAACAATATAAGCGTAATCCTTCAACGAGAATCTTTATAAGTATAATTGATCAATTTGAACCTAGCATGTGCCTTAGTCTCCCTTTCTATTTTGTTTTAAATCATTTGTTCAACCTTGTTCTTATCTTACGCATTTCACACTCATTTTACCTTTATTGTTTTGATCTTTGTTGTTATAAAATCTTAAACTAGAATTCAAGTCCTTGTGGTTCGACAATCCGGACTTCTCGTCCACTTTTATTACTACACACGACTAGTGCACTTGCTATTATAGCACGTTAGCTTTTAGCGTGTCAAGTTTTTGGCGCCGTTGCCGGGGACTTGTTCATTTTAGTTTTTGATTTTTCGTTTAAATTTTCATAATTCTTAGTTCTTCGTTTATTTCTAACCTTTCTTTTATTTTATTATTCTAATTTTGTTTTTTGTGTTTAATTGTTAGGTGTAATTTGTGGTGCATGACCCGCTCTTCTAACGAGCCTCTATACAATTTTGAGCCGGAGATAGAGCGTGTTCTTCGATCTAGTAGACACACTCGAGAAATGGCCGACAATCTAAATCCAATGGGAATTTTCCCGACATAAATCTCCCGGAAAACAGGGAATGGTTGCAAAATCTATTCCAAGCTATGCAACCGGCACCTCCTCAAAGACTTCCATCGGTCCGGGAAAGTCTACCTCCAAGGGTTCACACTATACCGGGGCCCGTAGTCTTTCCAAATTTCTTTGCACCAAATTATCACATTCCGTCACACATCTTTAGCATGGTGCAAAGCGAACCCTTCTATGGAGAGGCCCATCAATCACCTCATGAGCATTTGGAGACTTTAGACGATACTCTCATGACTACCCAATTTCATCCACGGGATCTCGATGCAATTCGTCTAAGAGTCTTCCACTTCTCATTAAAGGAAAGGGCGACCATGTGGTACAAATCTCTACCACCCCAATCCATCACAACATGGGGACAATTGGTCGATGCCTTTTTGAGCAAATTCTTTCCACCCTCCAAAATCAATGAGCTAAGGAGCAACATTAAGGAGTTTAAGCAGGGGAATCAGGAGTCCTTAGCCGAGGCATGGGCTAGATATAAAAACATGCTCCGAAAATGTCCGGATCACAACCTAAAGTTGAGCGAGCAAGTACTACGATTCCATGATGGAGTCCGATCGCGCATCCGAAATAGGCTCAATGCCGGCGCCGGTGGTGATCTCCTTGGGCTCGATTGCCAAAGTGTGTGGGACAAGATTGAGCAATTAGCCCGGGAAGATGAACTCTATCCCGATGATGAAGAAGTCACACCCACCAGAAAAGTTGGTTGTGTTCAAGAAGAAGTTGCTTTGGAAACAATGGTTGGCAATGTTAACTATGTTGGAAATGCCAATCGACCTCAATTGAATTTTCATGTGCCCGAAAATTTTCCAAGAAGGCCAAATCCGGCACAAAACGCTCATACCGGTATCTATCAAGCCCCAAGGCCTTCATTCAACAACAATCAAGCTCAAAGGCAAGGCAATCCTCATGTACAAAGGCAAGTTAGGCCTCCCACAACTGATGAACGTCTCGATGAGGAAATAAAGAAATCAGATACAGCAATCAACGAACTCCGTAGTATGATGAAGGATTTGATGATGGAGATGAAGGATATGAAGACACAAATGGGTCAAATGGCAAGGGCGATCAGCGAGAGAGCCCCGGGAACTTTACCAAGTGACACGGAAAAGAACCCGAAAGAGCAATGCTATGCAATTACCTTGAGAAGTGGCAAACATGTAGCAAATGATGCTGTTCGCACATCGGCGCCCGAGCGCCCAGACAGCCACGCCCAGGCGCCTACGTTGCCACGCCCAGGCGCCAATTGCTGCGCCCAGGTGCCACGTCCTGGTTCTTCCGAATTCGGCTCTTCGACTCCAATGCATCCACCCATCGAGGTACGCCTCCCCTTTCCTAATGGATATAAAAAGAAACAGAAGGAGATGGATCCGAGTTTCCCCCGAATCTTGCCTATATTGCTCAACACATTGCCAACAAAGCTTCAAGATCTCGGGAGTCTTACGATTCCTTGCACTATTGGGCCCTTATCATTCGACAAGGTTATTTGTGATTCGGGAGCTAGCATCAACCTCCTTCCGTATTCTCTTTTTAGGAAGTTGGGCCTTGGCAATCCTAAACCAACTGCAATGAGCCTCCAACTCGTGGATAGATCAATCAAGAGGCCAAAGGGGATAATTGAAGATGTTATTGTCCAAGTTGACAAATTCTATTTCCCGGTCGATTTTGTGGTTCTCGAGATGGATAACGACATTGATGTTCCCTTGATCCTAGGAAGACCTTTCCTAGCCACTAGCAATGCCAAGATTGACGTGGGAAAAGGTAAGTTAACATTGAGGGTAAGAGATGAAAAGGTGATATTCGATGCTTATACAAACATGAAACCATCCATGGATGATCTTACTTGTTTACATGTCAATGCTATTAACACTTTACTTGATGAAAAATGTGCAAGTGGCAAAACTAAGGGCACTCTTGAGTTGGAGAATGAGGTCCCCAATGAGAACCAAGAAAAGGTGAGAGAGGAGGATTTATGCATGAAGTACATTCCACCACATAAACGTGTTCATGAGATCGATATGACTAATCCGACATGGAGGGCTAATCTCAAAACACCGAGTTATGAGTGGACGCGAGTGAAACATGAGAAAGAAAGGAGAAATGACAAGGATATTGTCATTTTGAATGGCCCACCTATTTGAACCTCAAAGAGCACAAAGTCGAGCTACCGACTCTAAACTAGCGCTTCTTGGGAGGCAACCCAAGTTTGTAAGTTTGTTTTTTTTTTTTTTTATTTTGTTTTTGTTTTGTTTACTTTGTTTCTTTATGTTGTGTTCAAACATGCACTTTTGGCATGTATGTTTTCTTATGCTTGATGGTTTGAAAAGTTGAAGTGTTAGATATGATGCAAATTTGGACCATGCTCATTTTACTCGAGAGGAGGAGAAGCTATAGGATTATGTATTGGAAGTTTAAGGATGTTTTTCAACATCCTTGGTTGTAAGTGTTTTTTTACTGTTGTGTATGCTTGTTGTAACAACATTGGGGACAATGTTGGATTTAAGTTTGGGGGTGTTTAGAAGAGTACTTATTTTGAACTTTGATGGTGCAATCCTAATTTTTAGCTTAATTTTAGGGAAAGTTTGTTTGATATCATGTTTATATGCTTCTTTGTTGAGAAAATCAAGCATGAAAAATTTTTAGTCCTTCCAATTGATGCATTGAAATTGATTGACTTGGAAAAATGGCATGGATTCTTGAAATAATTTGAATTTAATGGAATATATATTTTTGAAATTGCTCGTGGAGACCTTAGACTAGAATTGATTCTTTAGATGATTCACAATGCACTTAAATCGAAGGTAGAGGAGTTGAGAGGATAACCATCTTGAGACACTTAAGGAATTATTCCCAGAAATATTAACTTAGATTTCTCATAAAGTTATAAGTTGAGTAGTAATTTTATATGCTAACAATGAATTGAAAAGGTTGAATTTTGGTATGACCAAAAGTGGTCAGGCTAATACGTACCGGAGGTGAAAAGTTTCATACCTATATACTGTACTATTATGCTAATTTGAGCTATGCTCAAGACAAAAGAAGTGAATTGTTCAAAAGATCTAGTTTTATTTCGTGGCCTTTGATACTCGAGTGATTAAATCCTTAGGAGTGTCTCTACACTTAATGCCCCAAAACTATCTAGTTTGGGAGTCATTGATCTAAAACTTGTTACATGGGTGTCATAGAAAGCCTAATGGAATAAAACATTGCACATGATCTAGCCTTAATGAAGTTTAATGGAAATTCCATATGAATTGAATGTTGAATATTTGAGATAATGAAATTTAAATGGCTATGAGATTATCTATAATTATTGTGCCTTGTGTTTGATCAAAAGTTGATAGATATGGGATTAATGTCCAAAATTTGGTAAGGATGCCTCTCGACTATAATACCCTAGATTTATTTTTCACTACACCCTAGGGAGTCGTTTCAAGTATTGGTGTCACATGAGCAAAAGTAGTTGATATGTATATATATATTTGTGAACTTTAAAAGGTTGATTTTATGCCATTCATTCTTGTTGATCATATTGAGATGTGTTGATTCGGTTGGGATTGAAAATTTGTTAGATTTTGTGGGTATATCGTATGTAAACCCTCACGAGACTATAACTCGTCCTTTGAGGTAACTCAAGGGTTTAAAGGCTTGTTGCACCCGCTAAGTGCAATCGTTTACTCTACGAAAGTGAGTTAGTTAGTTGTTTTGTTTTCTCCCTTTGAATGATGTTGATCTTGTCTTATAGCTCTCATTGCTCGAGGATGATCAATGGGTAAATCATCTCTCTAGGCTTGAGTTAGTCGATAACAAAGTGGATGAAAGCCCAATAAGAGATGAATTTCCTGATGAGCAACTTTTTGCTCTTTCGTCCATTTCAATCCCTTGGTATACTGATTTTGCTAACTATATAGTTGTTGGAATTTTACCCCCTGATTTAACTTTTCACCAAAGAAAGAAGTTTTTGAACGATGTTAGGCAGTATCTGTGGGAAGAGCCCTATTTGTTTAAAATTGGTGTAGAAGGAATTATCAGGCGTTGTGTACCCGAGGAGGAAATGGCCTCCGTCTTGGCTCATTGCCATGACATGTTAATCGATGGCCACTATGGCCCAACCAAGACTGCTGCCAAGGTTCTGCAATCAGGTTTTTTCTAGCCTACTCTATTTAGAGATGCACATGCTTATGTTAAATCCTGCGATCGATGTCAAAGGGTAGGAATTATTTCTAGACGACATGAAATGCCTATGAATACTGTGCTTGAGTGTGAACTGTTTGATGTGTGGGGTATAGATTTTATGGGACCCTTTCCTAGTTCTTGTTCCAATAAGTACATTCTAGTCGCTATTGATTATGTGTCCAAGTGGGTTGAAGCCGAGGCTTTGCAAACTAATGATGCTAGGGTTGTTCTTAGATTTCTTAAAAAATGGATTTTTACACGATTTGGAACACCTAGAGAAATTATAAGTGATGGAGGCGCACATTTTCGTAACAAGCAATTTGAAAATTTGTTGAACAAATATGGTGTTAAACATAAAATCTCTACCCCTTATCACCCTCAAACTAGTGGGCAAGTCGAAGTGTCTAATAGGGAAATAAAAAGGATTTTAGAAAAAACGGTAAATACCATCGAACTGATTGGTCTTTGAAATTAGATGATGCATTGTGGGCGTACCGTACTGCTTTTTAGATTTACAATAGGAACACTTCAATTGCTTACACTGCAATTGTCTTATCAAAAGCCCTTAAAACATGAAATAAGTTCATCTCTTCTAACTTTCATTTGCCCTTTCTCTTCCTCTTTAACTTACTATCCCAACAAACAACGCGTTATGTACCGATACAATTATTCACCTTATTTATATACATATTGGTATTTTTAAATGCTCTTCGTAGGAAATCTGATTAGGTAAATTTTCACTGCAAGTTTAAGTTTTTAAAATGCATAAAGTTATCTCATTCATACAATAAAGGTTTTGTGGCTTTGTGGTTTTTTGGCTTCTAATTGAAGATATCTAATAATAATGTGTGATTGTGACATTGAGAGCTATCAACATTGTGAGTATTCATAGTGCTCTTTTTTAAGGTTAATTCCACTAATTGACACTGTTATTTAGTGTATTTGTTGTTTATCCTATTTATTTTGTGCATATTATAAACACCCTTCTCTTTTATAAAACCTTACGGTTTCCCCTCTTCTGATAGAAAACTAATTAAATTTGCTGACGTTATCAAAAACTATTCTTTAGACTTTCTATTTAGCCCTTCCCACAGTCAGCTATTTTTCATTGACCAAAAACCCCTGAGGAGTTGAATAATTTTTTTTTGAAATTAGAGTCTTCATTTAAAATTAGATTGGATGTAATTAATCTTAATTAAATTGGATATAATTTACCAATCAAAATTAATTTGAATTTAATTTTTCTATAATTAAATTAGATTTGATTAATAAATTGTATTTATTTTAATAGTATGATCACATATGTGGTTGTTTTATGTGATGGGAGACACCTTCCATGGACTTAAGGTTTATCTTTTGTTTTTATTGGGATTGTACTTGTTGGGAATTATATCGAAAACACAGCGGAAGAAAATAAATACATAAACAAAGATTCCTACCATGATCAATCGGAAATTATACATATGCAAAAGGAAAGTTATGGATACTTCACCCGTTCAAGCAAAATGGTTGGAAATTAACTTCACTTTGGAATTTTTTTGTACTCCAACACTGGTGGAAATTTTGTCTCTTTTTGATTTCTGACCCTAGTGATGAAAGTACACCACCTCTAAATTGACACGCCGGAAAAATGCAGGAAGTCCTCCTTTCTTCTCCTAAGACGACGACTTGAGAGAATTGGGAGGGGAGTGTTTTTCTTTTTAGCACTTATGTGTAAAAAGATAATTATAGGCTAATTTTTTTTAAGTGATATATATACACATATATATAAACTAGGGGGCGTCCACCGTGCGATGCGAGGTAAATCATGCCCCAGATATATGATGTGGGCTAAAATATTTAGGGGTATTAGAGTAATTTGGCCCGTCATCGGCTCGGGTCGGGGCATCTCCCGCGGATTAAAGTCCGCGGTTTCAGTCAAGCCCAAAAGGGCTGGTGACCCAATAAGAATACTAGAGTTATCTTATTAGCTTAAACATAACAATAATATTAATTAAATCAAGTCTATTGGGCTTATGACAAGATAGAGTCCATAGCCCATAACCAGCTCCTTATAAATACCTCAAAGGAGTTGGAAGTGGATGATTATCTACTCCCCTAGTAAAACACAGGTTGGCTAGAGAGAGTAACCTCATCAACAAACTACGAATCGACTTGATCCCACATTGATTGGGTACGTAGGCAGCTCGAAGTTACCGAGTGCAGTCTATACCAAAATCCACCTCTAACTTAGTTTGTCGTGAGTTGGATCGGTTCTTCCACCCCACGTGATTGAACACATGAAAATCATACTCTGACGATTTTTAGCATCATCAGATTGGCACCATCTGTGGGAAAAGCGCTCCAACCACTGAGAATGCAGACTAAGGATAGTAACTATAGAATTGGCTGCAATGAGCCACAGGTAGCTCGGCCACGCGGATGGCCACCACCCCAGCCATCGCCGATCGAGACCTCACCCATCACTAACAGGACTTTCGAGATCTCTAGTGATCGGTCATCGCTGGATGCCGGTGGAAGCAACGGTAGCCCCGCGCGGGAAGGATTTGAGACACAGAGCATCTTGTTCGGAGTTCGAGATCTGGAGAGTCGGATCCCCTCATGAAACGAAGCTTTGGTAATCTCCACTACAATTGCAGATTCCTGGGTGAGCAAGATCCTCATCACAGTTGAAGCTCAGCAGATATCATCTTTTCGGATGCATTCAACAGGCTGTCCGTTGGGGAGGCCAATGTCCCAATGATCAAGACCCAGTTGGTCGCCTTTATGGGAGACACCATAGATGCTCAGGGGGAAGTAACCTTGTCATTGTCCTTGGGCACATTCCTTAAGCGAATTACCCGGGAGGTGAAGTTTTTGGTGGTTAAAGCCCCCTCCGAGTATAGTGCTATACTAGGGAGGCCGAGCTTAAACCTCTTTCGAGCTGTTATCTCCACCTTCTATCTCAAACTCAAATTCCCTACTCCTAGCGGGACGGGGGAGATCTCTGGGGATAAACGGGTGGCGAGAGAATATTGTTACAATGCCCTCAAGAGGAAGCGAAGCGGCTTGGGTCCCATGCCAGGGCCAGAGTTGATCGAAATTGACATGTTGTTGCATGCACCGAGCAAGGCATCTCAGGCCTCTGAAGATGATAGAAGCCCCCGGGGCGAGGCAGTTGAGAGCCTGAAAATGATCGATTTAGTACCGGGTTACCCAGAGAAAGTAACTAAGGTTGGCGCTACCCTAGGACCCGCCCTCGAAAGGGAGTTAGCACACTTCTTGCAAAGCAACACCGACGTGTTTTCTTGGGATGCACTGGATATGGAGGGGATTGTGGCCCAGATCATGACTCATCACTTGAACACATATCCCGATGCCCGTCTGGTGAAGCAAAGCAAGAGAACTATGGGGAGAGAGAGGAGTTTGGTTGCGAAAGAAGAAGTTGAGAATCTGCTCGCGGCTAGATATATAAGGCCGGTGCACAACCCAGAATGGTTGGCTAATGTCGTGCTGGTAACAAAGCCCAACGACAAATAGAGGATTTGCATAGACTTTACCGATCTAAACAAGGCATGCCCTAAGGACTCCTATCCCCTTCCCCGAATAGATAACTTGATAGACTCCACCACAGGGTGCGAGATGTTGACCTTCCTGGATGCGAGGTAAGGATACAATCAAATTCTATTGGCACCAGACGACCAAGAGAAGACGAGTTTTGTCACTGATCGGGGGATGTTCTGCTAAAAGGTCATGCCTTTCAGGCTGAAGAATGCAGGGGTGACCTATCAAAGGCTAGTTAATAAGATGTTTGAGGCACAATTAGGCTGGAACATGGAGGCTTACATAGATGATATGCTAGTCAAAAGTAAATGGAAAGCTGACCATATACGAGACCTACAGGAATGCTTTGGAGTACTTAAACGTTACAAGTTGAAACTCAACCCAGCCAAGTGCACCTTCGGTGTGCGTGGGGGGAAATTCTTAGGGTTCATGATAAGCGAGAGAGGGATAAAAGCTAATCCTAAGAAAATTAGAGCCATACTGGAGCTAGTGCCCCCTAAATCGAAGAAGGAAGTGCAAGAGCTGATGGGGCGAGCGGCAGCCCTCAATAGGTTCATTTTGCGATCAGTCGACAAGGGGTTGCCCTTCTTCAAGGTGATAAGGAAAGCAAAAGACTTTGTATGGGATACACAGTGTCAGGTGGCGTTTGAGAAATTAAAAGAATATTTAATCTCCTCGCCACTGGTCACTAAACCTATTGATGGAGAGACTCTGTACTTGTACCTAGCCGTAACCCACGAGGCAGTCAGCGCGGTGCTAGTCCGAGATGACAATGGGGACCATAAACCCATTTACCATACCAGTCGCCTACTACGAGTGGCTGAGCCGAGATACCCTCTCATCGAGAAGTTGGCCCTCGCTCTAGTAGTGGCCGCCATAAAATTACGACCTTATTTTTAATCGCATCCCGTGGTGGTGCTCACTAACCATCCCTTGAAAAGAATACTGTCAAGCCCAGATGTGTCCAGGTGAATGGTAAAATGGGTGGTTGAACTTAGCGAGCATGGCATAGAGTTTCGAAGAAGACCAGCCATCAAAGCACAAGTGCTAGCCGACTTTGTCGCTGAAATGCTAGAAGAGGAAGCTGGGTGCTCTCTACCCACGTGGACACTATTTAGGCAGTGGAGCGGGGGTGATAGACAAGAGTCCTCAGGGTCACAGATTAGAATACGCCATAAGGTTTGGATTCGACGCCTCGAACAACGAAGCTGAGTATGAAGCGCTGTTGGCTGGAACCAAACTGGCATTAGGTGCAGGAGCAAGAAAGATCATAGTATACAGCGACTCACAGCTGGTAGTCAACCAAGGGAACGAAGTGTATGAAGCCAAAGATGGGAGGATGGGCTAATACTTGGCTCTCGTGCAAAAAGTGAGGGAACATTTTGAGGACTTTGATATACGGCAGGTCCCGAGGGCCAAGAACAAAGCAGCTGACCAGCTTGCGAAGTTGGCAAGCTCTATAGCCTCCATAAAAAATTGAAAGGTAACCTTCATTACCTTAGAGAGAGCGGAAGTTGAAAAGGGAGGTCTAGAGGTGCTGTACGGGCAGGCAGAGGAGCCTAGTTGGAAGGATGAAATAGTGGACTACTTGGCGGCAGCAAGCTTACCCAACGATCCCAAGCAAGCGCGGAGAGTTAGAATCAGAGCCGCGAGGTTTGTAATGATAGATGGTGAGCTATGCAAGCGTGGTTTCTCACAGCCCTATTTGAAGTGTCTAACCCCAGCCAGGGCTAACTATGTACTGTGCGAAATATATGAAGGATGTTGCGGTAATCACTTGGGGGGCAAGGCACTAACGGCTAAGACACTAAGGCAGGGGTACTTCTGGCCTACAATGTTGGCAGAGGCTCAAGACTTAGTGCAAAAATGCAGAAGCTGCCAAGAACACTCCAATATAAGTCACCTCCCGGGCGCTGAGAGTCGACCACTGGAAAGCGCATGCCCTTTCAATATGTGGGGGTTGGATATAGTGGGGCCTTTCCCAAATGGGTAAAGGCTGAACCATTAGCCTAGATATCCGAGAAAGAAGTAATGAGGTTCTTATGGAGGAACATCATCACGCATTTTGGGTTCCCATGATCCTTGTTATTGGACAACGGCACCCAGTTCCAAGGGGCTAAGCTAAGGGAATGGTGCCAGGAGCTTAACATCAAACAACACTATATTGCAGCACCTAAAGACTAAGCTCGGTGGAGCAAAAGGGGGTTGAGCGGAAAACGTTCCACTAGTACTATGGGCATATCGAACCACTCCCAGAAGTGGCACAGGGGAGACACCTTTTAACCTAGTATATGGTGATGAGGCGATAACCCCGGTGGAAATCAGAGAAAAGAGCCTGAGGATAAGCCAATACAGCCTCACCCCCAACAAGCAGCTCCGTAGGGAGAGCCTGGATTTCGCTGATGAAGTCCGAGATAAAGCCGCGGCTAGAATGGCCAAGTATAAGGCGCAGATGGCACGTGCATATAATCGCCAAGTACGCCCCCGAAGCTTTCTGGTGGGAGACTTGGTGCTTAGGAGAAAGGAGGCCACTGGTCCCGTGGGAAAATTGTAGGCCAAGTGGGAAGGTCCGTACCAAATAAGAGAAGTGGTAGGCCCAGCCACCTACAAATTAATGACCGCAGAAGGTAAGGAGGTACCGCGAACATGGAGTATGTCCAACCTCAAGAGGTACTTTACTTAGTAAATGTTACACGTATTGACTAATTGACTCTAGGATTGGATTTCATGTTTTAAGAAATACGTTCTAGTGCTCATAGCACCCTTCTGTTTGGTTAAAAGAAGATAGCTTTCATGAATAAATAAATATGCTTCCCGCCTATTAATGTGGAGATAAGTTCCCATTAGAGGCGATAAGCCAAACGTCATACTCACGACCCCACTTGAGGTCAATATGGGTGGTACCACAAAAGTCCCCCGAACTTTTGAAAGCTCGAACGAGGACGGACCGCTCTATAGTCCCTCCAACAATGCCGAGAGAGGTTGAGGACCCATAGAAGGTCTCTCCGCTCCCCCTAGGATTTTGGACTGAGATTATACAAACTAAACGAACTTGAAAGTCCCCCGACGAAAGCTCTATAATTCCTCCAGCAATGCCGAGAGAGGTTGAGGACCCGTAGAAGGTATCCCCGCTCCCCCTAGGATTCTGGACTGAGATTATACAAACTAAACAAACTTGAGGCGAACATGCCTCCATCAAAGTGCAACAGCGGTTCTCTTCGTGAAAACAACATCAAATAAGTGATCAATAAGGCACAAAGTTCCACATATTAAAGCAAAACCCTGATGGTATGCTTCGACCACACTCCACCTAAATACTCACTCCCGAATATGAGCAACATATTAGGGAGTGGGGGGGATAGCAGGAGATCATGATCACGAGGTGAAATTGTAAGAATATAATTAAAGCAAAGCCGTTTAACACATGCTTAGAAAAGTCAAGTTCCTTAACACTTAAAAAGTTGCACAAACTATCAAATGAACAAGGTCTGTGGGACTACAAATAGTCATAAAGCCAAAGGACCATCTAAAAATAAAGCCAGCTATACTATGCATGGAACTATCTATCACGAAAGAGCTGGGTCGCTGCGTTTCATGGTCGGGGGCACACCGTCCTTGTCACTATCATCTCCTATCCCCTCATAAACCCACAAGAAATCATCTTGGGGGTAGCAACCACTTTCCCGAACCACGTGTTGGCACCGGCGGACCGTTTGGCCCATAAACTTAATGGCAAGGTCGCATGCCTGACTATTGCAATCAGAAGAAAATTCAGTGCTGGTCATGAACTCTTTCACTGCTGCTTCTTTAGCCTCGGCCAGAACTTATTCGCCGGCTGAGGAGCCAAAGAAGGTCCGACCACTGGATGCCTCCTCTTTGAGGTGTGTGATGGTAGCCACATACTGGGCTTCCCAATCCTTGGCTGCTGCCTCCACTAGAGGGCATGTGGAGAGAAGTTTGTCATTTTTCTTTGAACAGTCTTTCAGCTTCTTCTCGAAATGCTCATACCTCTAACAGAGGTGATGAGATAACTGGATCGTCTGAAACAACAAGGAAAATGGAACTCAAAAAAAAGGGCCGCAAGCTACAAATGACAAGAATTAGAAGCATAATACCACAGTCAGACTCACCCTGCCCTTGCCGGCAGAAATCTCCTTGTCCATATGATCAGCCGGTAGCATGTGCAAATGCTGAGAATCATAGTCGTTCATAGCTGGCCTCATCAACTTCCAGGGGGTGAGCACATCGTCTGTGTCCCAGAAATATTGGACTATGAGATCACGGTTCGCCCCAAAGTTGAACAATCCTTTGCCCCGACCGGGGGCACCGATGCTGGCAGACGAAACATGTCGATCAGACTTCGGGAGAGGGGGGGCACAAATGAATGTGAGGTCGGAAAAGTGGCCCTAGCCCTCGTCGGGCCTCCTTCCTCCAATGGTCTCTTACCCTTGGGGTCCTTTGAAGAGCTCCCCGTAGAAGGACCTTGGGGGCCCTTGGTGGTAATCCCTGCCATCAGAACATCAGAATCCAAAGTAAATGGCTCCTTAGTGGTGTGAGAGCCAGCAGGTGACTCCTGGGCGGCACCTTTGCCTTTCGAGGATTGCCCCAAACCTGAAATAAGGTACCCCGACAAGTAAGGGGGGAGTTAGTCTCTTGCCACCGCTTGCAACTTTGTAAACATTAGAGATGGCGAGTACAAAAACAGAGGATAAGATAAGGGAAGTCACTTCCATGGTACACCTCTCGAATGTCATATCTTGTCTGGAACAGCCCCTTTTCCATAAAATCCAAGCGTAATTGTTCGTGAGTGTTTGTGATTTTGTGACGAACTACACTATCGCACCACAGCTTGGGAGAGAGAATGGGCAAGTTCTGGATGGGAAAGTAGAAGAACTTAGTCTTCCAATTACCATTGGAGCTCATTTTTTCTTCTAAGAATCTGTAGGGGAAAGTCGGGTAGAAGTGCACTAAAAATATTGGCGCTTTGGCGAAGCGTCTGATGAAGACTATTTTTAGGAAGTTAACTCAGACTTCAAGATTTGAATACTTTGACCAAGTAGGTTAAGCGTTCAGTTCTTTAATCAGTGTTAGCACAGCGGAATGATTTTTAGAGTCTTCTCTTTGAAAGCTTTAGCGTCACAAGAGGTTTCTTAGTTGCTTAGCTTTTGATTGTGTTTTACTTAATCAATTTATGCAATGATATGATAGATAAAAGAATTGACTGAAAAGTAAATGACATAATATTTGTAAGGTTCGTTGGGTGGTGTAATCCCAACTACGTCCTTCTTCTCCTTGAACACTTGGAGGCAATCCACTATAATGATTCTCAAAGAATCACACAGAATCTTCTACAAATTAGGGAGAGATGGATGTCGATGACTTGAGCTCCTTGATCACACAGATTTCTGCTCCAAATCACTTCAATCCCCTTGCTTCTTTCACCCAGAAATATGGCAAGTATCCAACTTCGACTTCACACAGATCGCGAGGCTTGGATAGGGGCTTTTCTAAAAAGGTTTGTTTGATTTTGATGAAGTTCAAACAACTGGAATATCTCAGTAGTAGTGTAGTTTCCTCAAAAAGAATGTTTGAAATATTGGGTTGACTGTCTCAGGATTTGATGAAAAGCAAAGAGAATATTTTCTTGAGTATTCTAGCTTTTCTTAAAGTTTAAGGAATGAGACTTCAATGCAACAGCAATTTGGCTTGATAATTGTTCTATGTTTGGCTTGTTGTTGAAGTTATATTTATAGGCATTCTTGGAAAAAGTGTCTGTTTGACACATGCAAGGGCACATGTCTCTCACTTTCGCGAGTGAACAACTTTTGTCCTTTTTCCTGAAAATTTGCTGCACAAAAGTTGGTGCTGCAGTCTTTGAATAGTTGACAGTCCAATAGGGTGGCTTCTCCGTACGTCTGAAAGTGCTTATCACATTTAATGCTCTTATCAGCATTTAATGCAATTTGAAATAAATGCCCGTTGGCATTTAATGCACTGAGAATATTTGCATTAAACTCCTTTCGATCTGACGCTTCAGGAGAATGTTTGTCATTTGATAGACGCTTCATTCATGAGCTGAAAGTTCCATTTAATCTGGAGGACTATTTAATGTTTAGACGCTTGGAAATGTCTTCAGACTTCATTTAGAAGTGTGGACGCTTGAGACTTCAGTCTTCGTTACTTGACACCTCACTCAGAACATGTCAGGCGCTTAGAGTGAACTTCTTCAAACTTCATTCACTATTGATTTCTTGGACGCTTGGAGTCTTCAGATTTCACAGTCTTGATAAGCTCACTCAGAAAGTATCAAACGCTTAATCAAACCGACTTCTTGATCTAAGAATGTCAAAAACAAAAGATAAAATAAAGCCTATACATTTCTAATTTTCAAATGCATATACAAGTATCTATGAAATTTAAGCGTACATAACTTTGGGGTCTAACAAGATTCCTAATTGTCATCATCAAAATCTTAACATGAAATTTCCTATCACACTCTCTACGAAATCTTTCCAACGAGATTTCCGTTCATTGCAGTAGGAGTGCAATGGTTCGAAAAATGTAGTGGGAGCCAAGTTAAAATTAAAGTCTTGATTTTAATTGGGTACAACATAATTATCTGATGAAATTTTGGTTTATTTTTTGCAGTTTATATATCTCTCTCAAAATGGTTAACCCACTATCAACAATGCTTGAGAAATATGTCCTCACTGGACCAAACTACAATGACTGGGTCAATAAGTTAAGGGTTGGTCTCAAGAAAAAGTCACTTGAGCATATTTTGGAGCAAGATGGTCCGACTCTGCCTAGGGTTGAAAAAGGAGAATCTGTTCTGAAAAATTACAAGAGACGGAACTCTGATGCTCAAAAGATCACCAGCTACATGTTGCAATCTATGAGCAAAGACTTGAGATACATTCATTTGGATATGGATAGTCCCAAGTCGATTCTAATTCATTTGGAGGAAATGTTTGGGGAACATGGAAAGTCAATTCGGTATTATCTATCACAGGAGCTTTTCCAAGCAAGAATGGGAGAGAATGATGAAGTGGCACCTCATGTTATGAACATAATATCTATGATAGGCAGGCTCCAAACTGTGGGAAGTTTCATAGATTTTCATCTACAAGTAAATCTCATTCTCTAATCTTTTTCTAAATATTTCTCTGCCTTTGTCACTAACCTTGAGGTAGATGACCGGGGAGCGAAGGAATCGAACTTTGTTGGACATGGTACGATCCATGCTCAGCTACATGAATCTGCCCATTTTATTGTGGAGATAAGCATTGCTTACAACTGCTCACATTTTGAACAAGTGTCCCTCCAAGTCTGTTCCTAACACACCGTATTAGATATGGCGTGGAAGGAAGCATAATCTGAAGCACATAAGGACATGGGGTTGTCCTGCCTATGTGAAAAAGACCAAGGCCGAGAAGTTGGAGGCTAGGTCCTCGAAAGGACGATTCGTTGGATATCTCAAGGATTCTATGGGATACCTTTTCTACCTGCATGATGATTAAAGGATCATTGTTGCCTTACAGGCAATCTTTCTCGAGGAAGAATTCATTTAAGAAGGAGGAGCTGGTAGAAGTATTGTTCTTGAAGAACAAAATGAATCTCCTTCGGAAGACACTATTTAAGAGACCCAACCCAAATCGGGAACAACACAACCGTCAATACGCAGGTCATCTAGAGTATCTCAATTACCTGAGAGATATGGTTATCTACTACAGGGAGAGCATAACATGTATGCAATAGTAGAAGGGTACCATGGAGACGATCCCTCTAGTTATGACCAGGCAATGATGGATATGGATTCTGCAAAATGGCATGAAGCTATGAAAGTAGAAATGGATTCGATGTATTCAAACCAAGTCTGGACTCTGACCAATCCACCTAAGGGTATTCTACCCATTGGATGTAAATGGATCTGTAAGAGAAAGATTGGTCTGGATGGAAAGGTGGATACGTATAAGGCCAGGCTAGCGGTGAAAGGGTATAGTAAAAAAAGGGCATTAACTATGAGGAAACCTTTTCACCAGTAGCTATGATCAAATCCATCAGAATTCTACTTTCGATAGCTGCATACCTAGATTATGAAATCTGGCAAATGGATGTGAAGACCGCGTTCAATGGATTCCTCGAGGAGGAGATCTATGTGGAACAGCCCAAGGGTTTCATATCTAGTGCAGATTCTCATAAGGTCTACAAATTGAATAGGTCCATTTATGGACTCAGGCAGGCCTCTCGCAATTGGAACCTTCATTTTAATGAAGAAGTGTGGGGCTACGACTTCATCAAGAATGAGGATGAACCATGTGTCTATAAAAAGGCCAGTGGGAGCAAGATCATATTCCTAGTACTATATGTAGACGACATTCTACTTATAGGGAATGAGAAAGGATTGCTAACTTCTGTAAAGACATGGCTTTCAAGAAAATTCTCCATGAAAGACTTGGGAGAAGCTACCTACATCCTGGGAATTTGAATCTACAGGGATAGATCGAATAAGAAGATAGGACTCTCTTAAGCCCTCTACTTAGAGAAGGTCCTCAAAAGGTTTGGGATGGAAAACTCTAAGAGAGGTCTGTTGCCTATGAGACAGGAAATTCATCTTTCCAAAAAGATGAGTCCTCAAGGTGAGGAAGATCGAAAGGAGATTAGTGTGGTTCCCTATACATCAGCGGTAGGAAGTCTCATGTGCGTGATGTTATGCACGAGACCAGATCTTGCCTACAATGTGAGCGTGGTGAGTAGGTTTCAAGCTAACCCGAGCAAAGAACATTGGATCGCCATAAAATCTATCTTGAAGCACTTGAGAAGAACTAAAGATATGATTCTGGTGTACGGCAATGGAGAATTGAAAGTGGACTGTTATATCAATTCTGACTTCCAGTCAGATATCAATGATCGAAAATCCACTTCTGGATACATATTCACTCTGAACGATGAAGTACAACTGTTGATTCAATCACTGAAGGTAAATATGTGGCAACCTCAGAGGCAGCCAAGGAAGCTATTTAGATTAAGAAGTTTATGGTTAAACTTCAAGTTGTTCCTAGTGTGGAGCTTCCATTGTCACTGTGGTGTGACAACAATGGAGCCATTGCGCAAGCTAGGGAACCAAAGTCTCACAACAAATCCAAACACATAGAGAGGAGATATCATATAATTCGAGAAATCGTTGGAAGAGGCGACATCATCGTGCAGTTGACTCTTTGCCCTTTATGGAATAAAGATGTGGAGCGGGGAGAGTCTTATTCCTGATCACTGAAAAGGGGGTTCGCAAGTCAAGGAATCTTAATTGGGCATTAAGATTCAACTTATACGACACATGCTCTGACAAGGAGTGCCAGTCGAATACTAAGGGATAGTGAGACACGTGTCATAGATATATCAATGCAATTGATATATTCGAACACGGCTCGCAGTAATCCGATCACATAGGTATTTACTCGGTAGCTGTCAATAATTGGATTACTGACGATAATAGTATGCGTGGGCCTTAGACCTGAGGGTTCATGATCAATGTGCTTGTGCTGTTGAATCCGTTAGTAGAGTAGTTAGGCCCGATTCACCCTTTAGTGGGGCCGACTCGAAGCGTGATCTCAATGAGTCAAGTTGCAGTTGTTCAATGATCGCCAAGATGGGATTCACTGTCTCGATAGTAAACAAGAAAGTATCCTGTGCAATCATATGCATATGAAATTATAAGTATTTAGCCAAAGCAATGAAACTAACTCATGTGGGACATGGAGGGTAGTTTTGTAATTTCATCTGGATATGACTACAAGCAAGGTATCAAGTTCAGTGAGTTTGACATAAAGCATGACTCTCACTTGATCAGGATACATCAGTGAAAGGCTTATACTCATATGGTATTTATGTTCCAGAGGTTCGTAAATGATTCGTTCATTTCGTACTCAATTGGGTTTCGATGTGAGTCCACGGGACTGGCTAGGTGACACTCACATCCTTTGGTATTTCCTCCCATTACCAATTGAGACGAACCTAAAGAGTCGTGTTATAAGAAACGAACGGGATGTCTTTTGTGTTAATCTTTTAGAAAGACGTAATTAAATGGACGCATTGATTGGTTAAATCAATGAGTTAAATATTTAATTTAATGAGATTAAATTAAATTATTTAATTGAAGATTAATTAATTAGGAATTATTTAATATGTATTAGAATTTAAATGGTATTTAAATTAAATACATGTTAAATAGGTGGGCAAAGTTGAATGGGCCAACAAAGCCTACCCACGTCCTACGGAATCCCTAAAGGGGCGGCCACCAAGAAGTCATGGAAGACTCCTTGACTTGTTTGCTAAGAAAAGGAGTTATGAGGTCACTCCAGCACTTAACAAGTCGATTAAGGGTTTTAACCTAGTTACATAATACAAGAGAAAAATACTCCTCCCTTCTCCATAGCTTGCTCTAGCCGTACACCACATAAACGAGGTAGCTTTGGAAGATTTTTTGAAGGTTTGTTTCACGTGCATCTTTAGAGACAGGAGCTCGAGAAGTTGCTATTACGCGAAGAAATATACAAAATTGATAAGGTAATCTATTTCATTTAAGTTTTTGAAAAACTGACAAAAAAATCATTAATTCGTTAAAGTGATCCAAGATTAGGAATCCCAAAAAAAAATTATTCCACTACGTTTTTACCCGAAGGATTCCTAGCAAATACAAAAGGTCATTTTTTACAACCACCTTCTACGAGATCATCAATATCTGATGGACTGCTTTTCTGGAACACTGTATTATGCATTTATGGGACTTGGCAGTATTCAAACAATCATCGTTGATTGTATGCCGTTACTCGCTTTAGAAACTTCCCACACTAAAACGTTTATTGACAATTGAACCAATATTTCCAAAGCTTACAAAATGTATTTTGAAAACACAATTACACGCTCTAGAATATAACGGTTTAGACCTTTTTCTAGGCAATTTTCCTAAACTGAAAACCCTTTCAATTTTCTTACATCTAGGTCGATCTACTTCTACCTTAACAATTATCCTGATATTGAGGATCATCCATTCTTCAGTCATCTATGGTCCCCAACATGCGTAAATGAAATTCTGAAAAAAGTGAAGGTGAGAGGATTCAATGGGGCTAAAAATGAATTGGTTGTTATGAAATTTCTCCTAAGTCTGGCAGGCTACTGGAAAAATTGATTATATTTCCATTAAAAGAGAAGACAAGCAAGGGAACTCACACAAAAGTAGCGTATTATGAAATCATCGATAAAATGCAGACGTCTGAGGTTATACACGTATCTGTTAGGATCAAACGCTTACCATTGGACTAATAGCTATAACTGATAGTAGAGGCACAACTTTATTTTTCTATACATTTGGCAGCGCAAAGCACCGTCCTAGGTGACAATCGGAGGTAAGGTGGCTGCACCCCCGAAATGCATAAGCTCCATGGGTCGAGCGGTTAGTCCCTACACAATCACAATACTCCCGAGTCAAAGGGTAGTGCTATTTAAACACACAATCACAATTCTGGCAAATAAATCCACAATCATCCACCACCACCACCACCCCCCCGCACCAATCTGGGAGACTCAAACCCATGACCTCGCTCTGATATCAATTGTTAGGATCAACCGCTTACCACTTGGCTAAAAGCTATAGTTGACAGCAGAAGTGTTAGGAATCCGATTTGATGCTCAACAGAAACTTAAACATTCATGGATTCCTAAACTCGGATCATTTTATGCCATTTAATAATTTTCTATAAATAGAAACAAGAACACAATGATTTATTATTATCGTAGCGTGATTCGTTTCTTGATCTACTGTCTACACAGAAGCAATCCCTGGGACTCCTGCCTCTAGATATCACGTAGGAATAAGACTTGAAGAAAATCCACCTCCTCTGCACTCCAAAAGGGCGACGGTTATAGAGGAATGAGAGAGAATTTTTCTCTTCTTCTTTCTTGCTGATAAGTTTATTATGAGTGACTTAGGTTTTTCATCTAGGTAGTTAGGTATATATAAGAAGTGATGGGCCTGGAATTAATTAATTTCATGAGCCCATCAAACTCCCTTGTACACGCCTAATCCATCATAAATTGGGCCAAGTTGACTTTCAACTTAGTGCAATTATTAATTAAGTCCAACATATTATAATTCAATTAAAATATGATATTAATTAATAATCATCTAAATTAAATAATCCAATTATTAATTTAGAATAGGATGACCATAATAAATAAATAATAAATACATCAAATTACTTATTATTAATTTATTTCAATTAATCCAATTAATCAAATAAATTAATTTGTCCATCAAATACAAATTACCTAATTTATGTTATTTGACAGCGAAAGAATTTCTTCGCTTAATTAAGCGTGACTCTCTAGGTTCGTCTCAATTAGCATTGGGAGTAGACCAAGGATGTGAGTGTCACCCAGCTAGTCTCGTGGACACACATCAAAACCCAATTGAGATCAAATCTAATATACCATATACAACCTTTAGGTCATAGACACCACGTGAGTATAAGCCTTCATTCTAACATCCCAATCTACTGAGAGTCATGGTTTGTGTCAAACTTATAGGACTCGATGTTGTGCTTTATGAATCATGGTAAGATGAAATTACTGAACTACCCTTGTGTACAATACACAAGTTAGTTCTTCTGCTTAGGCAAAAGACTTATAATTTCATTTACATACGCTCGCATAGGACGTTAACTCTTTACCACCCGAGACAGTGAATCCCCTACTGCCATCACCGAACAATTGCCACTTGTCCTTCTGAACCTCATTTCAAAGTTGATCCCACCAAAGTGTTGTTGGGAATGATACGAATAAAACGCAGCGGAAAGTAAATTTAATTCCTAAAGCCCGAATCATCTCTAATCCTCATGTTTAATTGTGTATAGAAAGATTACCGTTCTCGCGTATGTTGATTTCTGAACGTGATCCTTTTCTCTAACACCGAATTTGCCAACGTCTCTAATTCGTCACGCCGGAATCAAAAGCGAAATACTCCTCCTTTCTTCCTTGTCAAAGACGGCTAGAGAGAGAGAGAGAGGTGGGAGTCTTTTTCTTGGAGAGAAAGTTATGTAAGTTCCTTTGTGTTATTTTTCACCCTGTGATATATTTATATCATTATGAAACAATAACCCTAGCATGCAAGAGCCCTACTTGGGAGTCTATTTGGCCGCCCCTTAGTGGGCTCGGAAGCCTTCGGGCTTTCGTCTTGCTTGCTAATTAATTAATCGGATAATTTATTTATCCAATAAATAAATTGATAATCCAATTAATTCAATTTCTAATTAATTTATAATTCAATTTCTCCAAGAAATTAATTAACTCATTAATTTAATTAATTAATTAATTAAGTTATCTAATAATTAATTAATTAATTAAGGCATCCAATGCCGTGAATTTCTCTCAAGTTTTTTTCCCATGTTTTTCCTTTTGCACTTCCTTTCAGCGCAACTCTTTAGGTTCGTCTCAAAAGGCAATTGGGAGGAATCCAAAGGGGTGTGAGTGGCACCAAGCCAGTCTCGTAGCTCACACCGTAACCCAACTGAGAACGAATGAGTAGGATAATTCCAAACCTTTACGCCGTGAATACCGTACATGTATAAACCTTTTATTCTTATATCCCAATCAAGTAAGAGTCATAGTTTAAAGTCAAACTCATATAACTTGACCATATGCCTAAGCTCATAATAAGTCGAGGTATTTAAATGCTTTAGCCAAATACTTTCATCCTCACTTATTCATGATCGCATAGGATATTTTACTCATTCACTTATGAAAGAATAAATTCCATATTGCAAATCAGTTAACAATGCTACTTGCCCAACAAGTCGCACTTCGAGGTCGATTCCACCAATAGGTGATTTGAATCTAACTACTCTAATGACAGACTTGATGTCACAAGTACATCTTCAACTCGATTTCTCAGGTCAGAGGTTCACACGTACCTATAACTACTTATCAGTTTCATCATTGACTGTCAATGAGTGAATACCTATGTGATGAACTGATGCGAGCTGTGTCCAAACATATCAGTCCAACTAACACGTCTATGATATAAGTTCCAACTACCATTTTCATAGTGTACAACTGGCACTTTCTCTATCGAAACTTACATCATACAAGTCTTTATTCACTATTGATGCCCAATCAATATTTCTTAGACTTGCGAACCCTTTTAGATGTCAAGGGTCAAACCATTCTAGTGCCTTTCCTCCTATCCCATAGGAGGTAGAAGGTTCACCTTGTCATCAAGGACTTTACGTTGTTTATTCACACCATATAAATGCCTCTAAGAAAACCACAATCAACTGCCTTATATTAATAGAAAAACCATAGTTTAGTTATAATGTTTATGGCCTATAAATCTGTCCTCTTTATGGCATTCGAGGGCCTATACTCTAACAATCTCCCGCTTGCACTCAATGCCATTTGCTGTGGTATTTAATACCCATCTTTCGAGATGTTTTTTCAGCACCGCCTGTGCCAATGGCTTGGTCAATGGATCAGCGACATTGTCGGCTGAGGCTATTTTTTGAACAGCTATTTCACCTCGTGCAACGATCTCTATTATGATGTGATATCTCCTCTCTATGTGTTTGGATTTATTGTGAGACCTAGGTTGCTTCGCTTGCGCTATAGCTCCGGTGTTGTCACAATAATGTGGCAACGAGAGCTTTATGCTAGGAACCACTTGAAGTTCCTCAACGAACTTCCAAATCTAAACAGCTTCTTTAGCTGCCTCCGTGGCAGCTATGTATTCAGCCTCTATGGTGGGGTCTGCGGTTGTGCTTTGCTTGGAACTTTTCCAAGTCACTGCTCCACCATTTAGATTGAATACAAATCCCTAGGTGGATTTCCGGTCATCAACATCAAATTGGAAATCTGAATCAGTGTACCCGTCCACCCTCAGGTCACCACTTCCATAGGTGAGAATCATATCCTTAGTTCTTTTTAGATACTTTAGGATATTCTTCGCAGCTATCTAATGTTCCTTACCAGGGTTTGCTTGAAATAGACTAACAACGCTCACAGCATAAGTAATGTCGAGTCTAGTACAGAGCATCGTGTACATCAAGCTGCCCACAATAGACGCATAGGGTATAATGTTCATTTCTTTTCTATCTTCCTCACTTTGAGGACACATAGATTTCGAAAGATGTATCCCATGTCTCATTGGTAAGAACCCTTTCTTAGAATCTTCCATTTCGCTTTTGATGAAATCAAATCCTTTGACAACCTCATCAAAACGTAGATTCCAGCTACGAGACGCTTGTTTGAGTCCATAAATGGATCTCTCAAGTTTACACACCTTATGAATATGCTCCTCGGATTCAAAACCTTTAGGTTGTTCCATATATATCCTCTTCTTGGAATCCATTTAGGAAAGCAGTTTTGACATCCATTTGCCATATTTCATAATCTAGGTGTGCTGCTATTACAAGTAGAATCCTTATTAATTTGATCATAGCCACTGGCAAGAAGGTTTCTTGGTAGTCAATTCCTTCCTTTTGGCTATACCCTTTAGCCATTAGCCTGGCTTTGTCGGTGTCTACTTTGCCATCAACACCAATCTTTATCTTGTAGATCCATTTACACCCGATTGGTTATACCCCGTCGGGTTGGTCTACAAGTTTTCAGACTTGGTTTGCATGCATCGAACCAATCTCAGTTTGCATAGCTTCACGCCATCTAGCAGCATCCGCATCCACCATCGCTTGATCAAAAGTGGAGGGATCATCTCCATGATCCTCCTCTAACACAGAATGGAGATCCAACTCTCTCTGCATTAGATATCCGTACCTCTCAGGCGGTTGAGATACACTATTCGGTCGTCGTGGTTGTGGTTATGTTACAGAAGGTTCGGTTCTCACTCCTTGTGTAGATGTATCTAGTGGGGTTTCATTTTGTTCTTCTAGAACAATCTTTCTACCCGGTCCTTCTTCTTGAATGAACTCATCTTCAAGAAAGTGGGCTTGTAAGGCTACAATGATCCTTTGATCATTGTGCAGGTAAAAGTGGTATCCCATAGAATCTTCAGGATATCCAACGAAACGTCCCTTTAAGGATCTAGCCTCCAACTTGTCTACTTTAGTCTTTTTGACATAAGCCGGACATCCCCAAATCTTTATGTGGTTAAGACTTGGTTTCCTATTTCTCCACATTTCATAAGGAGTCATAGAAATGGACTTGGACGGACATCTATTTAAAATATGTTCAGCTGTAAGCAGCGCGTGACCCCACAGTGAAATGGGTAAATCAGTGTAGCTAAGCATGGAGCGAACCATATCTAACAAAGTTCGATTCATTCGCTCTGCTACTCCATTCAACTATGGAGTCACTGGAGGTGTGAGTTGCAATACTATGCCAATCTCTCTGAGGTATAAGTCAAACTCGTCGCTCATATATTCTCCTCCTCGATCAGATCGAAGAGTTTTTATATGTTGACTTGTTTGATTTTCCACTAAAGCCTTGAATTCCTTGAATTTATCAATGGATTCAAACTTATGCTTCATCAGGTACACTAGACCATATCGAGAATGGTCGTCAGTGAAGGTGATACAGTAAAGGAAACCTCCTCTGGCCATGTCTCCAAATGGATCACAAACGTCATTATGCACTAAACCTAAGATTTGTGAGGCCCTTTCAAACTCCCTGTGAAGGGCGATCTAGCCATCTTGCCTTTGAGACAAGATTCACAAGTAGGATAGGGATCCAATCCCAGTGGGGCCAATTAGCCCATCTTTTTCCATTTTGCGAATATTTTGTTCACCAGGATGGCCTAGTCGAAGGTGCCATATTCAATCGTTAGTTTATTTCAAGCCTACTACGTTTCCTTTGTATAGTATTCACTGCATACTCATTCTGGACACTAAAGTAATACAATCCATTTATCAAAGAAGCAAAGCCTACAAATTTATTACCATAATAAATGTTGCATCATTCATCAATAAAACGGAAAGTGTAATCATTCTTAACTAAAATGGGAATAGAAACAATGTTTTTAAGCCCATTAGGCAAAACCAAAACATTATCCAATAATAGTACATGTCCAGAATTGAAAAACAACGAAGTAGATCCTATTGCAGTAGCCGCGACGCTTTGTCCGCTGCCTACTCTGATCTTTACCTCATCGTTGTTCAGCTTCCTTTCTCGCATCAGATCCTGATTCATACAACATATGTGAGCACTAGCTCCAGAGTCAAGAATCCAAGATGTAGAGAAGACGGTCATAGAACAATAAGTTTCATGATCATAAAGTTCCATACCTTGTGCGCCAGGCCCCATATTCGGACAGTTCCTTCTCTAGTGGCCCAGCTCACCGCAGTGTAGGTATCTGTCTGTCTTTTATGGCCCCTTTCGTTTGCGAATCACAGGAGCTTTCCCTTTTCCTTTATCGACACCACATTGAGCTCCAAGCTCGCCGGCCTGCTTCTTGGTTTTTCTCTTCTTATTCTTCGCCCGTCTGGGCCCAGAAGTGATAACCAAGGTAGTCTCTTTTCCCTTGGGCTTCAATTGAGATTGTGCAGTAATTAATTTATTCATTAGCCCAGCTAAGTTGCATTCAATCTCATTGCAATTGAAGTTCATGACGAATTGGGAAAAAGAATAAGGAAGGGACTGCAAGATAAGATCGGTCTGAAGTTGTGGGTTCATTGTAAAATCGAGAGCTTCCAATCTCTCGATCCTCGATATCATTTTGAGGACATGATCCCCAACCTTCTCCCCTTGTCTCATTTTGGCTCCGAAGAGCTCTTTAGATATTTCATATCTAGCAGTTCTACTGTGCTCACCATAGAGCTCGACCAAGTGAGCCAAGATAGCCCTCGCTGTGGTCATCTTGTCGTGGGACCTCTGTAGCTCATTCTTCAAAGAGCCAAGAATGTACCCACGCACTCGGACATCGTCCTTTACCCATTTTTCATGAGCTTGGACTTCTTCCTCATTGGCACATGTTCTAGCAGGTGGAGCAGAGATATCAGCATCCAACACGTATCCTAGAGACTCCATATTGAGAACTATTCTCAAATTCCTTAGCTAATCCATATAGTTGGGTCCGGTAAGGATATTCTTTTCGAGTAAAACGGAAAGTAGGTTGTTTGTCATTTTGAAATTGAGAGAGATAAAACAAATAACTGCAGAAATAAGCCAGACTTAGTTAGATTATTGAACTAAACTAAGAACAAGTTTAAAATCAAGGACTTCGACTTATAACTTGGCTCCCACTACATTTTTCGAAATTCCACACTCCCACTGTGAAATGACGGAAGTGATCGTTGATGAAAACTTCGTGATGGGGATTGAGTTCTTTAATTAATATAATGGATAGCAACCCTTTAACGATATTTGGTCCATTACTTAATTAAAGTTATGTCAAACATCAATCTATCAAATAGACGGTTCAATCATACTTATCCTATAATCCACAAAAACCGTAACCCTTTAACGATTTATTGGTAATGTGGACTATCTAAGTTCATTCCCTCTAGCTCCTCATAATCTAACATTTGAATTTCACCTTGCAACCCTTTAGCGATATTTGGGGTGAATTATGTCTCGATTAAGGCATCTAATGCACTTAATAAAATTCTAGAACTAAATCTTGATACATGACCCCCACTTACTGGGAAGATGCCAAATATGGATTTAATCCTTGATCTTATCAAGTTTAGTAGAGGGAAAAGATGCATAGCACCCCTTACTAACTTAGTATTATTTTTGTTTGGAAGAATTCATGTTCAAAACACTTATTTCGTCTCACTTTGCACATTTACCAATTTACATAGCGCATATTGATAACACACATGTTTCATACAACTAATGAACATGCATCGAAAGCAATAAAACAACACACATGTCTATAGGCTTTTATCTAGAGGGCCCAAGCCAATGGGCCATCATAAAATTGAAAAAGAAAAGCCTAGCTAATTTTCGTGGGCTTCAAGCTCCTCTTCTTTTGCATGATCTTCATCTTGAAAGGCCTATTCTATTTCTATTTATTACAAGAGGTAATTTAAAACCTATACAGAAATCTAGAAATAAAATAAATTAATTAATAAATAAAATTCTCCAAGAGTTTATTAATTAATTATTTCATTCAAATAAAAATCAATAAAAACTATATTGGGGTTAATTTTATCAAAATTAAATTACCAACCCTTGGCACATTCAAAATTAATTAATTAGGCCCAATAACTAATTTATTGAATTATCCACAATTTTAATCAAAACAATTTGGGCCCCTTTTTAATTAAATCTGGGTCATCATCCTTTTGACCCACCCGGATAACTAAAATAGCCCAAACACCTATTCAATTAAAATTTGGACCTTAGGAAAATATAACCCGACCCATTAGGGCTTGAGTCACGAAAACCTGGCCCCCGAAACAGGTCCGTGAGCCCAGCGCACGGTTTAATCGTGCTTGGCCGGATGCCCAGCGTCCGACCAGCCCCTCCGACTGGCACCGCGAGATGGCAAGGCATTGGGGCCCACCCAGTGTGCCCAACGGGAGGCCGAAAAGGCCTCCTATTGCGCGCACAACGCGCGCTGTCTGCTCGCTGCGCACGCTTTTTGCGTCATGCTCGTCTCAGGGTTATACTTCTCCGATTCTCATAACATTTATATGCCCAGATTCACAACTAATTAAACTACAACTTTCATGAAAAAACTGAAGCGATATTCAGAACAGTTTCATATGAAAAACACGTTCAAAGCAGGCCTCAAAAATGCGGAAAAAACAGTCAATCACACAAGCAATTAAACAGAGAATTCAGAGATTGGTTCTGATACCACTGTTGACAATGATACGAATAAAACACAGCAGAAAGTAAATTTAATTCCCAAAGCCAGAATCATCTCTAATCCTCGTGTTTACTTGTGTATAAAAAGATTACCGTTCTCGCGTATGTTGATTTCTGAACGTGATCCTTTTCTCTAATGCCGAATTTTTCAACGTCTCTAATTCATCACGCCAGAATCAAAAGCGAAAAACTTCTCCTTTCTTCCTTGTCAAAGACGGCTAGAGAGAGAGAGAGAAGTGGGAGACTTTTTCTTGGAGAGAAAGTTATGTAAGTTCCCTTGTGTTATTTTTCACCTTGTGATATATTTATGTCATTATGAAACAATAACCCTAGCATGCAAAAGTCCTATTTGGGAGTCTATTTGGACGCCCCTTAGTGGGCTTGGAAGCCTTCGGGCTTTCGTCTTGCTTGCTAATTAATTAATCGGATAATTTATTTATCCAATAAATAAATTGATAATCCAATTAATTCAATTCCTAATTAATTTATAATTCAATTTTTCCAGGAAATTAATTAACTCATTAATTTAATTAATCAATTAAATTGTCCAATAATTCATTAATTAATTACAGAATCCAATGCCGTGAATTTCTCTCAAGTTTTTTTCCCATGTTTTTCCTTTTGCACTTCCTTTAAGCGCGACTCTTTAGGTTCATCTCAAAAGGCAATTGGGAGGAATCCAAAGGGGTGTGAGTGGCACCTAGCCAGTCTCGTGGCTCACACCGTAACCCAATTGAGAATGAATGAATAGGATCATTCCAAACCTTTAAGCCGTGAATACCGTACGTGTATAAACCTTTTATTCTTATATCCCAGTCAAGTAAGAGTCATGGTTTAAAGTCAAACTCATATAACTTGACCCTATGCCTAAGCTCATAATAAGTCGAGGTATTTAAATGCTTTGGCCAAAGACTTTCATCCTCACTTATTCATGATCGCATAGGATATTTTACTCATTCACTTATGAGAGATTAAATTCCATATTGCAAATCAGTTAACAATGCTACTTGCCCAACAAGTCGCACTTCGAGGTCGATTCCACCAATAGGTGATTTGAATCTAACTACCCTAATGACAGACTTGATGTCATAAGTACATCTTCAACTCGATTTCTCAGGTCAGAGGTTCACACGTACCTATCACTACTTATCAGTTTCATCATTTACTGTCAATGAGTGAATACCCATGTAATGAACTGATGCGAGTCGTGTTCGAACATATCAGTCCTACTGACACGTCTATGATATAAGTTCCCACTACCATTTCCATTGTGTACGACTGGCACTTTCTCTGTCGAAACTTACATCATATAAGTCTTTATTCACTATTGATGCCCAATCAATATTTCTTAGACTTGCGAACCCTTTTAGATGTCAAGGGTCAAACCATTCTAGTGCCTTTCCTCCTATCCCATAGGAGGTAGAAGGTTAGCCTTGTCATCAAGGACTTTACGTTGTTTATTCACACCATATAAATGCCTATAAGAAAACAACAATCAACTGCCTTATACTAATAGAAAAACCATAGTTTAGTTACAATGTTTATGCCCTATAAATCAATCCTCTTTATGGCATTCGAGGGCATATACTCTAACAAGAGTTAGGTTTATGCCCTAGATGCCAATGAGGACAAATAGATTGTATAGGGTATCCAATTATGTTGTACAAAATTATCTTTAATAAAGGCAATTATTCTTGTGTTCATATAAAACTTCATGACATTGGCAGTCACTGAGTAAATACCCAGGTGATTGGATTACTACGAGCCGTGTTCGAATATACTATTGGTATATCTATGACACGTGTTCTCACTATCTCATAGTGTTAAACTGACACTCTTTGTCATAGCATGTGTCATACAAGTCGAATCTTAATGCGCAATTAAGATTCCTTGACTTGCTAACTCTCTTAAGTGATCAGGTGTCAGACTCTTCCCATACCACTTCTTTATTCCATAAAGGGCGAAGAGTCAATCTAGATACATATGGACTATTTGTTCAATTCTTATTAATGCCATGAAGCTTTATATGAACACAAGAATAAATGCCTTTATTAAAGATAAGTTCGTACAACATAAATGCCTTCTCCCATTCTTGCTCGAGCAGTCCTACTGTGCTCTCTATACAGCTCCTTGAGATGCAGCAATATTGACTTTGCATTATCCATGTTCTTATGGGATCGCTACAAATCATTGCTCATGGAGTCAAGCATGTAACCTTTAACACGAGTATCATCCTTGATCCATATGTTATAGTTATCATGCACGTCCTCATCGTCATCATCCCCATAGACAGGAGGATGATTGGCCTTAAGTACATAGCCCAATGATTCTAAGATAAGGACAATCCTTAGGTTTTTCAGCCAGTTAGCAAAGTTAGGTCCAGTGAAGACATTCTTTTCAAGCAGAACTGATAATGGGTTATTAACCATATTGAGACAGATATATATAACTGTAGAAAATAAACCAAGATTTCATTCGATAATGATGTTGTACCCAAGTAAAATTAAAACTTTAATTTGATTTGGCTCCCACTATACTTTTCGAACCATTGCACTTGATATATGTTATTTTTACACTAGTTTTCCCCCGTTTATTGACTTGGTTTTGATTGTTTTCTTGATAATTTGATGACATATGATGCTTGGACCCTTGTTTTCTCATATTTTCTAGAATAACATATCATTTGGAGGAAAAACAAGGATTGAAGGTAAATCATGCAAAAAGATACAACACAAGGTAAAATGCTGTCTGCGCAGTGCTGGAGTTTTTGGAATCAATTTCTCTAAACACGTCCAAATTACACACTTGGTTTACCAATGGAAATATAAGAGGCAAAGGTACATTTCTTATGTTGAATACAAAGATCAGATATGTAGGGAAGGAAGTGAAAACGTCATCGGAAGAGACGTCTTACGACGGAGTTTTCTCATTCAGTAACTTGTGAGACACGTTTATCCCCTATAACGTTTGATTTAGGCCTTGGTGTCTTCTTGAGAGTTGTATATCTTTGTTTGAGAATTCTATAGCAACTTGAATCAGCTTATTCCGACATCGGTAGAGAAAGTTACGCGAAGTTTACCGAAACTGGCTGGAGCAGCAGGGGACGAACGCCGAGGCATTCATCCACGAACGCCGCGGCGTTCACATGCAGTAGCCAACGCCGCAGCGTTCGAGGCAGCGGGTTGGTCTATAAATACCCCTTTTAGCCATTTTTTACCCTAACTCACCTTGGATAGCAGCTGCCACACGAAAATAGAGAGAGAGGGAGCTTAGAAGAGAAGATTGAAGGTCAAAACATGGAGAATTCAACAAGGAATCCACATCTCTACAAGAATTAGGGAGTTTTTACATATTTGTTTCTTGAATTTGTTCAAATCTCCTATGACTTGTATGATTTATATTTGCACTTTTGATATGAATATGAGCTAAACTTGTTTGATTGAGGCCATGGATAGGCCATTTATGTTATTTTGATTGTTGTTTTGTTGGTGTTTATTGGATTAATTTTGATTTTAGCTATGTATTCAATATTTGATCTCAATGCTACATTTGCTTGATCACCAAGTGTTTGATAAAATGCCTAGGTTAGAGATCGAGAGATAATAACCTAGGGAAGATATAAACATTGAATACCCTATAGTTAAACCGACTAGAGATAGACTCGGTTTCTTTAGGTGGCTTTCCATTCACGTGGGGAATTCCTAGACCCTAAATGCATCCTCGTTAATCGGGTTTTCATATAGGGATATATAGGAAATCATTACCAAGGGTAGGGTTGCTATGCCAAGAGATTGGGTAGTACTTACGTTAGGGAATTTCGCCTTAGCTAAATCAATCTAATAATCCAATAGAACCTAAATCACAATCGAAATGCATAATTGGTTGAACCATGTGCCTTGATCGCTTCTCTCTATTGTTTCCTCCTTTTATTTGGTGTGACGTTGCCTTAGTTTATTTTCTTGTTTTGATAATTAGTTAAATCAACCTCTTATCGACCAATCTAACTTAGAAAAGAATAATACAGTAGTCTCGATACTTAGATAGTAGTTGTCCCTGTGGAGACGATAAACCCGGACTTAACGTCCACTTTATTACTACACACGACCAGTACACTTGCTGTGCATACACGTTTGCACTCCCACTGCAATGAACGAAAATCTCGTTGGACAGATTTCGTAGTGAGTGATTGAGTTCTTCAAAATTTTCAATGAGTTGCAATTTGTAACGATATATGTTTCATTGGAATTCTTGAAGTGGCGCGCCACACTAGTCAATCAAGCGCGCAGACTGCTGGGCTTGGCCCAGCACCGTGTCTGTGCCCAGCACCGAAACTGGGGCGGTGTTTCGCCCTTCATTCAGCGTCGCCATCCCTTTTTTCTTTCCTTTTTTTGTGGCGCTACAGCACATTCAAAACGTGCAGCGGATGCGCTACGACGTATTTTGGGTGATGATTTTGAGGCGACAAAGATTTTAAAAATTTAGATTTAATATCAAATATTAAACATGCAAAAATCAAAATTTTAAATTCCAAATTAGCCAACATAATTTCAAACACAAAAAATCATCAAACGCGTTAAAGTCGGCTCTGATAACACTGTTAAGAATCCTTTGAGTGAAGAACGCAGCAGAAGAATTGAGGATTCCTAGAGTCGAATCACTATAACATGGGTTTGATGATTTTCAAGGTTTTACAAAAATTAAACGAAATTAAATACCTTTTCGATTTCGTTCTCTTGAATTCGTTTAACATCAACTCTCTCAGAATTCCTATTTCCAAAGATTCACGCAAAACAAGCCTTCCAAAGATCCTTGAGAAACTCTCCTTGTGGTGGTGGTGGACGGATAGAGAGAGAATTAGGGTAGGAGTTTTTTTCTTGTGTTATGCAATTAGGGTTAGGAGACTTGTTACACAGTTGGAGATATTTATATCTCTCTTGACTTATACAACAAGTAGGAGACCCCCTTTGGACTCCTAGTGGCTGCCCCTAGGGCTCCAATGGATGGTCAAGGTGGGTTTTGTTGGCCCGATCAACTCAGTTCACCTTTTAATATATATATTTAATTTAAATCCAAGATGGGATTCACTGTCTTGATAGTAAACGAGAAAGTATCTTGTGGATCATAGGCAAATGAAATTATAGGTCTTGGCCAAAGCAATGAAACTAATTCATGTAAGACATGGAGGTAGTTTGCTAATTTTATTATGCTATGATTTAATGCACAACATCAAGTTTAGTGAGTTTGACATATAACATGACTCTCACTTGATCGGGATACATCAGTGAAGGGCTTATACATATACAGTATATATGGTCTAGAGGTTCGTAAATGATTCGGTCATTTAGTACTTAATTGGGTTATGATGTGAGTCCACGGGACTGACTAGGTAACACTCACATCCTCTGGTTATTCCTCCCATTACCAATTGAGACGAACCTAAAGAGTCGTGATATAAGAAATGAACAGGATGCCCTAAAGAGTCACTAAGTAAAAACCCATGTGATCGGATTACTGCGAGCCGTGTTCGAATATATCAATTCCATTGGTATATCTATGACACATGTTCTCACTGTTATATAGTGTTCGACTGGCAATCTTTGTCAGAGCATGTGTCATACAAGTCGAATCTTAATGCCCAATTAAGATTCCTTGACTTGCGAACCCTTTTAAGTGATCAGGAGTAAGACTCTCCCCATGCTACTTCTTTATTCCATAAAGGGCGAAGAGTCAACCTCGATACACATGGATTATTTGTTCAATACTTATTAATGCTATGAAGTTTTGTATGAACATAAGAATAAATGCCTTGATTAAAGATAAGTCCGTACAACATAATTGGATACCCTATACAATCTAATTGTCCTCATTAGCATCTAGGGCATATACCTAACAGAAGGCACCTATCCGTTTCTTTAGGCCCTTTGCTATTCGTTACTTTTAGAGCTTTTCCTTTTCCTTTGTCTATCTTACCTTGTGGACCCGGAGTGCTAGTAGCTTTCCTAGTCTGACCAAAGCCACCTCTTTTTCCTTTGGCTTGATTTGAGATTGCGTAGTATTCAGCTTGTTCATCAACCCATCTAAATTGCATTCGATCTCATTGCAGTTGAAGTTCACCATAAATTGGGAAAAGGAGTCTGGAAATGACTGCAAGATGAGGTCAGTTTGTAGTTGTGGGTCCATGTTGAAGTCGAGGGCCTCTAACCTCTCAATTTTCAAAATCAATTTTAGGACATGGTCCCCAACCTTTTCACCATCTTTCATTTTGGCTCCAAAGAACTCTTTCGATATCTCATATCGAGTAGTGCAACTGTGCTCACTATAGAGCTCCGCCAGGTGTGCCAAAATAGCCCTCACTGAGACCATTTTGTCGTGAGACCTCTGCAACTCATTTGTCATTCAGCCCAGCATGTACCCACAAACTCGGACGTCGTCTTTGACCTATTTCTCATGAGCCGCGACTTCCTCCTCACTAGCACGCATCCTTGCGAGCTCAGTTGGGATATCAGCATCCAATACATACCCCAGAGACTTCATATTGAGGACTGTCCTCAAGTTTCGGAGCCAGTCCACATAGTTTGGACCTTTCAAAATTTTATTTTCAAGTAGTACAGACAATGGGTTAACAGTCATAGTGAGAGAGATAATAAGCAAATAACTGCAGAAAAGTAAAAAGACTTTATTAAGTTTTAATGTAATTGTTGTTCTAAATTTAAATAAGAACTTTCAAAATAAACTTAGCTCCCACTACATTTTTCAAAAATCCACACTCCCACTGTGGAATTCGGAAGTCATCGTTAGAAGGCTTCGTAGTGGTGATTGATTTCTTTAACTAGATCAATAGGTTGCAACCTTTTGCTGGTATGTGGCCTAATTGATTTGTTAAAGTGATGTCTAACATCAACCCATCAAATGGATAATTCAATTCCTTTGTCCATTATTCATCAAATCTCAACCTTTTAACGATCTTATTGATTTATGAATAATTTAAGTTCAACCCACTAACCATCTATTAGTCTAACAATTGAATTTCACATGCAAACTTTTGCTGGTATGTGGGGTGAAATTTATTTCAACTAATGGCATTCATGCACTTAGGAAAAATTTAAAATATATTTCAATGTATAACCCCCATTACTTAGGAATGATATTATATAATAAATATCATTTTAATTTCTCTTAAGTTCGGTGGAGGACGGGATACCTAGTACCCTCTACTAACTTAATATTTTTCAAAGTGGGAGAATTTAAATTATATATTAGGTCTCACTTTGTACATTAATCCATTTTATACTAAACATACAAACATGGATTAAATAAAAAGATAGCAATCCTACAAAGTTAACAACACTCGATTCATGGAGTTTTATTCCTAAATTGAGACAATGGAAAGAAACTATACTAAAGCTTCAAAAGCTCCTTCTTGTATCTCCTTTGCTCAACTTGAATTTCTTCTTTGAGCCTATTCTATTTCTAACTATTTTATTTCAATATAGGGAAAATTGCATATAACCCCCCTGTGTTATCACTTTTTTTTCTGAAAACCCCTTGTATTAATTTTTTTGCACGAAACCCCCTTGTGTTAGCCTAAACTCTGCAAAAAAACCCCAATTCGTGTTAAATCCACGGAAAGTAGCATACACGCGCAGTGTTTTTGATGTAGGGTTGGGGGTTTCATGCAGGGTTTAGGCTAACACCAGGGGGTTTCGTGCAAAAAAATTAACACAAGGGGGTTTTCAGCGAAAAAGTGATAACACAGGGGGGTTATATGCAATTTTCCCTTCAATATAAGACACCTATACATAAATAATCTAGAAGGAAAATAAAAATAGGCTCAAAAAGGCCTTTACAACCCATCGAAAAGAAATACGAATATAAACGAGTCTAAGTCCATGAATCACGACTCCCATCACATAACATGTCAAAGATGATATATATCAACATAACACACGAAAAATATATATGTTAATTTCTAATTAAATTTGGAATTTAATTATTGTTTTTCATATTCTCGAGGAAATTAAATTTATTTAATTCTATTTGATAATTCAATTTTAATGAACTCCAATTAATTTTACATTAAAATATAATTTAAAAAAAATTCATCTCTAAGTATCTTAAAATTAATTTCATAATAGAAAGAATCCAATTTAATTCAAAGTCTAACTTTAATTAACATTAGATTAGATGAAAATAAAATACTTTTATTAAATAAATAATATTATTTGTTTATGCATTAAAATCCAATTTTAATCAAAAACTAAACAATATATATTTAATAAATGACACGGGTCACCCATGGGTCGACCCGAGTCGGGTCATTGCAACTTGTGCGTTGTAAAACACACTAGTGGACTCGTTGTGGGTTGCGCTGTGTAGTCCATTAGAGCTGAAATTTGCAATTTTTATTTTCATCACATAAATTACATAAAAATTCAACTTTTATTAATTTCTAACAAACGAAAAATAAACTAAATCCTCAAGAACATAAAAAGAGCGAAATCCACATCTAATCATGCATCGATAAAACTGCAAATCATGCATCTTTATCACACATTTACACATAAATTACATACGCAGAACCCCGCGATTTGGCTCTAATACCATTGTTAGGGGGAAATAACCAAACGCAGCGGAAATGGAATTTGAAAAATTTATTTGGATTTTCTCATAACAGGATCAATTCCGGGGTTTTATCAGACGGATGTATGATAGAGTAAACAATACTTTACCCATTGTAGCGAAGTAGTTGGAGAATCTCACAAACTCGAATCCTTCAACTTCTTCGCGAATAACTCCGACTGAAATCTTGATAATCTGAGCAGTCCAAAAGTTCTGCCTCTAAATTGTCTAGCCAGAAAAACTTGATGAAAAAGTTCTCCTTCTTCTTCTTGGTGTAGACCGATGGCTAGGATAGAGAGGGAGAGAGAAACAAAATTTCTTGTGGCTCAAGAGTTAATTGTAACTTATGATCTAGGTATTAACTAATATGCTATATATATATCACTTAAGTTAATACCTTGGTCTTAATTAGCCCATCATGGATGCCTATTTGGTCGTTCTTTATGGCCTTTGGGTGCCACTTAGTGCAACAATTTGAGCTTAGTCCAATCCACTATTTAATTAATTAATTCAATCTAATTAATAAATCTAATTAAATAATAGATAGGATATTTAATTAATTTTTATTTCTCCAAGAAAAAACATATTAATTAAACTATAAATAAACTAACTTACTTATTCAAATAATTAATTCTATTTAATTAATTTTAAGTATCTAATACTTAAAATATTACCACAAGAAATATGCCATATTTTCTATCGATTTTTTCTTTTTAAACGTGACTCTTTAGGTTCATCTATATTTGGCAGTGGGAGGATTTCATTGAATACGGGTCGCACCTAACCAGTCAAGTGGTACATATTGTAACCCAAATAAGTTGAAATGATTTGATCATTTTTACCTTTCCTATTGTAAATACCGTGTGAATACAAACTTTTCGTTTCCTTATCCCGGTCAAGTGAGACTCGTGGTTTTTGGTCAAACTCACTAACTACACACTATGCTATATTTATAATAAGCTCAGATCGGTTAATACTTTGGCCAAAGACTTTAAGATCTAACTTACTTATAAATGCATAGGATAATTCCTTGTTCACCTTCGAGGGAACGAATCACATCTTGGATATCAGTTAAGACTATTACTTGCCCATTAGGTTGCAATTCAAGGTTGACCCCACCAAAGGATGAATTGGGCCTAACCATTCTAATGACAAACCTAATATCACAAGTATATCTTCAACTCGATTCCTCAAGTCTAAAGTGTTGGGAAATATACATATAGCCCGATTGTGCACAGCGAAAAATTAAAATATTAGTTTCTAGGATTTAAACATGCGAATTTATTAATCCCACGGGCTTATCACGTATCATAGGCTTGCGCATCTGTGATCTAGTTATTTAAAACTTAAGTAAAGAAGATCTTACCTTATTCGATTTTTCGTAAAAATCGAAGAGTTTCTTTTTCCTTAATGTAAGCTCCCTAACTTGCTCCTTGTTGCTTGAATCAACTCCTTCGTTTTTTCCTTTGATGAAGATTTCGAATTCCTCCACCAAAACGCCTTTGATCGGATTCTTGATTCACTTCAGAAGCCCAAGTGTTTCTCCTCTAAAGTTGATCCACACCCCGGATACCTACTTGTTTATAATCTTTGGCTAGGTTAATCTATAAACGTTTATTCTAACTCTAAGGAATAGTGTATGGGATTAAGGTGAAAGCAAAAATTTACTTCTCCAAGAAGAATTCTTGAATTCAAGACCTTGATCAATAATCAAGAACTCAAGAAATGGTATGTGGAGAGAGAGAAACGATTTTCTATGCTAGAGGAACGAAAATTTTTGGCTTGTGAATCTATGGAAATTTCGTTCTCTACATGTCCTATATATAGGACTAGGTTCTTGCAATTCTTTCACATGTAGAACTCTTCTACATTAAATCTTTTCCATGTAGGAATAGAAGACTAATTAATTTCCAAAGAGAACTCTTCTAATTTAATTAGTTTTCTTTTTCGCTAAGAAATCTTATTTCCTTTTAGAAGAAAATTAATTAAACTCTTTAATTATTTTCCTCCACCAAATCTTCGACCAAGGCTTAATAAAATAGCCTTTTAATAATTAATCCACTATACTAGATTAATTAAAAGTCACTTCCAATTAATTAAATACTTTCTAGACTTAAGCTTAAATAAATTGATCTTATTAGCTTAATTAATTTATTTATCGAACACTTGAATTAATAAAAGTCTTAATTAATTAATCTAATTAATTAATATATTAATTCAATTACTTTGAATTAAATACCCTTAGTTAAAAAATAGATTTGTCCGAGTATTGTGTGTGACCTTTTACGTTCACCAACATACTAGTAATGGGTTCATAACCTTTATGATTTAATTTGGACAATTAAATTGTCTCGATTAATTTAACACTTTTAATTAACCATCTTACTATTTAATCTCCATTAAATATAAGATACCCAAAAATTAAAGAAAAATTTCTAGCTACTTATCTTGAAGACCTAGATGTAGGCGATACAAAGTGAAACGTTCCAATTGCGCATCTCATGCAAGTGAGATTCTTCCATCAACTAATTTTTCAATTGAATTAAGAATCAAGGGGCTCGTATGCTATTGTTTTCATTTCCAATTCTCATTTTCAAGTTGAAAAATATAGGAAAATGAGTTTTCAAACCTTTATTGGTTTTTGTGTTAAAACTGAAAATATGTTTGGATGGATTGTTTTTGAGTTGTTGACACGCTAATACATAACGTGCTTGGATAGCAAGTATACTAGTCATGCGTAGTAATAAGTGGACTAAAAGTCCGGGTTGTCGAACCTCAAGGACTATGTATTTTAGTTTATGATTAACAATAAAAGAAAGACAATTAAAATAACGTGCAAGAATTGATTGAATAAACAAAGGATAAAAGACGAACGAGCTATAGATTAAAACTCGCGTATGATAAAATGACTAAGGCACATGCTACAACCGAATCTACTCGTCAATATATATGGGTTACTCCTCGAATTATTAGACTCCTATTGCTTTGGTGGAAACTCCTTAGTTAACTATTACCCGATGTTTTGGCTCATAATAATCCTATGATTAATTGACGGTTCTCTAAATATGTCTATCTGAGAATTTAATCAATAACCACGCATTAACGTTCTAGAGTTTCCCCGGATGAATCCGGCTAATAGCACCCGGAAATCTTTACCTTTCTCTAGAGGCAATTCCTCATTTGTTTCGGATGATGTGTTAATTCCCTTGAACCCTAACCTATCTTCTCTCAAACGACTAGATTAGGCAAGATAGCAAGCATATGGTGATCAAGCACATGATTGGAATGAAAGCGTAGAATTAACACACAAAGCAATAGGAGAATTAATACAAAAATCACTTCATATATATTGACTCATAAATTTGGCCTTCACATGGCCTTAGTTCTCCAAAATTAGCTGATCATCAATAGATTAAGAAGATCTAGAACAATCATATACATAATTATCAACATAAACATGTAATGAAAGCAAGTAAAACTCCCTAAGGCTTGGTTGATGATGAATCCTAGCTTGAACTTCAATCTCTAGCTTAATCCCCCTTCTTCTCCTTTAAAGATTGATGAATTTGTGGCTCAAAATCCCAGAAAAATGCCTTAAATCCCCAAAAATCCGAACTCCTCTCCATTGCTGAAATCTGGCTTTTATACACTTCAAACGGTTACGCCAGCGCCTAGGTGCGGGCTGTACGACGCCTAGGCGCGGCCTACGTGGAGGATCTTTCTTGGGAGATAAGTCCGGCGGCGCCTAGGCGTGGGCAACAGGATGCTGAACTTGTTGTTTCTTGCTCGGCGCCCGGGCATGGTCATACTGGCGCCTGGGCATGGTCAACTAGCTTGAATTGGCGTCGTGCAACATTTTTTGCCCTTTTCTTCGTGTGCTCTCGTTTATCAGCTGAAATCACTTAACACCCCGATTAAACGCAAATGTGGCATGATTTAGGCAATAAATAAATCCAAAAACATCAAATTACGAGCTTAAAAACACATAAGAACGCCTCTTATCAACCCCCACAAACTTGTCAATTGCTCGACCTCGAGCAATAAACTATAGGATAGGAAAAAACATCATCAAACACGGGAGAGACAAAAAGAAGAACTACCTAACTCACTTTTGTTGAGTACACGGTTGCATTTAGTGAATACAACAAGCCTTTGACCCCTTGAGTTACCTCAAAGGACGAGTTATAGTCTCGTGAGGGTTTGCAAACGATATACCCACAAAATCGAAGGATTTTCAACCACACTCAAACAACACAAATCAATATGATTAATAATAAAGCAATGGCATGAATTCATCTGTTTAAGCTCAAAATTACATATATATATACACGTCACATACTTGCTCATGTTATGCCTTAACCTTGAAAAGACCATCCTAAGGGTGTAGTGTGATAAATCTAAGGTATTATAATCGAGTGGCATTCTTACCACTCTTCAAGCATTAATCCCATAGCTTATCGACTTTCGATTAGTCACACGGCATGAGAATTGAAGAAAACTTCATAGCCACTTAAAATTTCATCAATTTATCCACTTTGGGCTTTAACTTATGCAACTTTCAACTCAAAACATTATAGGCTAGACCATGTGCAATGTTCGATTCTCTTAGGCTTCTATGACACCCTTGTAGCGAGCTATGAGCCAATAACTCCCAAACCGGACGATTTTAGGGTATTAAATGTAGAGACACTCCTAAGGGCTTAATCACTCGAGTGCCAAAGGCCACAAAACCAAACTAGGTCCTTATTCGCTTTACACTTTCATTGGCTTGAGCTTAGCTCAAATTAGCTTAATATTACAGTATTCTAGGCATGGTACTCTTCGCCCTCAGTATCTATTAAGACTGACTTTTGCAGTCATACCAATGTTCAACCTCTTTATCCTTTTTAAGCATACAAAGACATTCTCAACTCATAACACATGTGAAACATCTAAGTTGATATTTCTGGGATCAAGCCTTTAAGTGTTTCAAAATGGGTGTCCACTCAACTCCTCTACCCTTGACTTATGTGCGCATGTGAATCATCTTAAGGACAATCTAATCGTGTTTAGAGTCCCTTGAGCAAGGAAACAATGTGTATAGTTCATTTAAGTCCAAATTTATAGATAAAAGATGCCATTGATTTAACTTAATCAATCTCAATGCATTAATTGAAAGGTTGAACTTCTATCCAAAAAAAATAAAATTAAAATTGCACACATTTCACATGTAGAGGTACAACACCCCCCCAAACTTGGACCGAAATATGTAAAACATGAATAAACATGACTAAAATGGATTTAGTATACGCCCCCCTAAACTTAGAATGATCATTGTCCCCAATGTTCGAAAAAGAAAAGGCAAAGTACACGTCACCAAAGGGGTGCTGAAAAGCAGACCCAAGTCCTCGAATGCAAATGTGTCCAAGAGTGGCAACAACGGTGTGAGCAATGAACGCAACAACTACACATTAAACGATGCTAGCCAAACAAAACGTTAAGAAATAGATAGAAGCGAGAAACGAAACACAACCAACAACAAAACACAAGACAACTAAAACAAACATGCATCTACTAAATAAAAAGGAAGAAATAAACACAACAAAAACGAAAACAAAATGAAAAGAAAACTTACAAACTTGGGTTGCCTCCCAAGAAGCGCTTGCTTATAGTCATTAGCTTGACTTTGTGCTCTTTGAGATTCAAATAGGTGGCCCATTTAATACGACAATATCCTTCTCATGCCTCCATTTGTCTTTGGACCCCACTCGTCTCCACTCATATTGCGGTGATTTGAGATTAGACCTTCGTTTCGGATTTGTCTTATCGATCTCCTGAACACGTAGATGTGGTGGAATGTACTTCATGCAAAAATCGTCTTTTCTCACCTTGCCTTTTTGCTCATTGGGGACCTCATCCTCCACCGTAAGAGTGCCCTTAGTCTAAAAATAAACAAGTCCCCGACAATGGCGCCAAAACCTTGACACGCTAATACCTAACGTGCTTGGATAGCAAGTATACTAGTCGTGCGTAGTAATAAGTGGACTAAAAGTCCGGGTTTTTAAACCTCAAGGACTAGGTATTTTAGTTTATGATTAACAATAAAAGAAAGACAACTAAAGTAACGTGCAAGAATTGATTGAATAAACAAAGGATAAAAGAGGAACGAGCTATAGATTAAAACTCGCGTATGATAAAATGACTAAGGCACATGCTAGAACCGAATCTACTCATCAATATATATGGGTTACTCCTCGAATTATTAGACTCCTATTGCTTTGGTGGAAACTCCTTAGTTAACTATTACCGGATGTCTCGGTTCATAATAATCCTATGATTAATTGACGGTTCTCTAAATATGTCTATCCAAGAATCTAATCAATAACCACGCATTAACGTTCTAGAGTTTCCCCTGATGAATCGGGTTAACAGCACCCGGAAATCTTTACCTATCTCTAGGGGCAATTCCTCATTTATTTCGGATGATGTGTTAATTCCCTTGAACCCTAACCTATTTTCTCTCGAACGACTAGATTAGGCAAGATAGCAAGCATATGGTGATCAAGCACACGATTGGAATGAAAGCATAGAATTAACACACAAAGCAATAGGAGATTTAATACAAAAATCACTTCATATATATTGACTCATAAATTTGGCCTTCACATGGCCTTAGTTCTTCAAAATTAGCTCATCATCAATAGCTCAAGAAGATCTAGAACAATCATATACATAATTATCGACATAAACATGTAATGAAAGCAAGTACAACTCCCTAAGGCTTAGTTGATGATGAATCCTAGCTTGAACTTCAATCTCTAGCTTAATCCCCCTTCTTCTCCTTCAAAGATTGATGAATTTGTGGCTCAAAATCCCAGAAAAATGTCTTGAATCCCCAAGAATCCGAACTCCTCTCCATTGTTGAAATCTGGCTTTTATACACTTCAAACGATTACGCCAGCGCCTAGGCGCGGGCTGTACGACGCCTAGGCGCGGCCTACGTGGAGGATCTTTCTTGGGGGATAAGTCCGGCAGCGCCCAGGCGTGGAGACAACGGCGCTAGGGCGCGGACAATACGGCGCCTAGGCACGGGTAAGGCGGCGCCTTGGCGTGGGCAACAGGATGCTGAACTTGCTGCTTCTTGCTTAGCGCCCGGGCGTGGTCATACTGGCGCCTGGGCGTGGTCAACTGGCTTGAATTGGTGTCGTGCATCGTTTTTCGCCATTTTCTTCATGTGCTCTCGTTTATCATCTGAAATCACTTAACACCCCGATTAAACGCAAATGTAGCATGATTTAGGCAATAAATAAATCCAAAAACATCAAATTACGGGCTTAAATTTTCAAAAATCAAGAACATCTACAAAATGTGTAATCCTTACGTAATTTACATAAGAGCGCATACATGATATATATATATATATATATATATATAAAAGGAGTCCAATAATGAAGAGTGCCAACATTAATAAGCTTTCTTTTACTCAAAGCTCAATGTAGATTGAGCTTAAACATACAAGTTCTATTATTCTATGGAGTTCATTTGAGCTTGAAAACATATATATTCTTTTCAAAACTGAAGCCTTTTACATTTTAGCCTCTGACTGGATCTTGGATCTCTAAGCTTTTTTCGGTCTCAGTCGGGGCCTCTAAGTTTTAGGGGATTCTTGTGGGAACCTCGGCTAAAATTTTCAAATCTTGAGGAGCTTTTTTAGCCTCAGTCGAGACTTTGAGTATCGTGGGGGCCTATGTGTGAGCTTCAACCCAAATTCTTGAATTTGGGGAACTTTTTTAGACTCACCATGACCTTTAAAGTTTCAGGGGGGCTTTGGGTGAGCTTCAGAAAAGATTTTTGAATTTCTGGGAGCTTCTTTGGCCTCTGCTGATACTTTTGAGTTCTGGGGGCTTTATATGAGCTTCAGCTGGGATTTTTGAATTTTGGGGAGCTTTTTTAGCCTCAACCGAGACTTTTGACTTTTTGACTTATGAGTTGAACCCTAGGACTAATGACATAAGTATTACCATATTTAATGGGTTGAGCTCATGCCCGTGAAGTTTATGACAATCAGGGCCTCTTATATCCTTCTATGGATAATTATAAATAGGACTCTTGATAATATTTTGGAGTATTCTACGATATCTAATCTTTCTGCAAAAGATTATTTCCGACTTGAGTGTCGAAACGTCAATCCAGGGAAAGTCTCGGCACGCCTTCTTAAGCTTTATTCTTTGAAGGTTTAGGAATTTCAAAACGCTAAGATATATGATGGAAAATTGGACCGCATCACTATATTTGATTAAAGCTCATTTAAATTCAATTTATTTCACTATCTCGAAAAATAATTCAAGTTCAAATAACACTTCATTAGTTTCAACTCGATTCAAGCCACATGAAAGTTAGCTTGAATTAAAATAATTATTTTGTTCTTAGTTTTTGGGTGCCTTCATTCTTGCTAACTTAATATAATATTAATTATAGAGTTGATTAAGCATGTATGGAGATTTGACTAGTACATCTGGAAAACAGAAACGAGAGTGATATCCTCACGTGGCGACCATTATTGATTGAGAGATTGAGATCTTGTCTGCCCCTTGCAATTAACAACATTTGACTCTTCACTTGTTTAATGGCAATCTTAAAAGACAAGACATAATCATAATGCTTTTATAACTGCAATTTGAGCAACTTCTTGTAGAAAAGTATTCTCTTCATTTTTGAAATTAAAACCCACCGAGCGTAATGTTATATATCACCATTCGCATCATCAATAATTTATTAAATTGTCTTATTTTGAGGGGAAAATGAAAAATAAGTTTAAATAGTCGCCTAAAATAAATAACATGTATTTCTTCCACCTTACAGAAATAATCGCATTTTGATTTTTTTGGAGGAATTAATAAAAAACAACTTTATATTAGCGTTTAATTGCCATCTATTATAGTGTAAATAAAATTCGAGCCCCCTGACTTATATATGCATTAACAAATTCTTCATCCCATATTCCCATCTTGTATGTGAAAGTTTGTTAATTTTATATAGTTTATTTCTCCTGATGATAACACTTTGGACCTCATTTATTTTATTAACTGCAGCATCAAACCGTCAATTGGTCCAACCAATTGTTTGCTTAATTAAATTTTATGCATGCTCAATCAACTTTAGATTTATTTTCAGGTAATTTAACCGAGTTTAATTGACTTTTGGGTCCAAATTAATTACTATACCAATCCATCATGAGTTATTGATATTCTCATTATCAAACAATTACCACACTAGGAAAAACCGTGTTTAACATGCATCATTAAGAAAAATAAATGTATTGTATTATCCCTATCCTATGAATAATTACACAACCTAATGAAATAATTAACTACTCAAAGTCCTACATCTTAAACATACCCCTATCAAAAAAGAATATACCCCCTATTGGAACCTCTATAAGTGCACGATGGTTAGGTTTTCTCCGTTTGTTAATGTAATACATTATATATAGTAATTATGAAATAACAACTATCAATAAATGATCCAGTCCAGTACATTGTATTAAATCTACACATAAAAACCTAATTAATTTGAAATCAACCAACGTTGTTAATTTTAGTGGGCTAGATTTCACCGCTGGTCTCTCAATTTTACTTTTATCTCAATTTAGTCATCCAAGTCCTAAATGTGTCTTGTTAGTCCCCCAACTTTCAAAATCATCTCAGTACGGCCCCTGATGTCACAATTCCATTAGCAATTGATGAAATATTATCTTATTTTGATGGAATATTCAACATGCAAGGGTAAGATAGAAAAAATAATCATTTTCTATCAAATCTCAATGGAATTGTGAAGTCGGAGACTAAAGTGAGATGATATTGAAAAATGAGGGAACACGGGGCGCGTTTTAGACTTAAGAAACGAATGTACGACAAAAGCAAAACTTGAAGAATCACTAATGATATTTGCTTCTAATGGGACTCAAATACAAAACCGAAAATCTTGTCCTTCAACGGAATCACTTAGTTTTATATACACTTTCAAATTTATATATACGTACGTTAGGGTAAAGCACACATTCCCCCAACGTATTCGGAGCTTTGCACTTCCCCCATATTCTAAAATTGGTCGCACTTCACACTCCAATTTTTCACTTTTATACTAGAATACTCTCTGTTTCCCTTTTCGACAAACCACGAATATTCGTCGAATTTCCGCCGAAAATGTAATTAAGGAATATTCTGTTATAAAAATCAAAGAGTGGGGTATCGAATATAAATGTTTTTAGAATAGAGAACAAAGTGGTCAAAAACTTATAGCTCGGGGAAATCTACGTTTTACACTTATTATTAACAAAGCCATTGGATAGTAGAGAGACCAAAGTTTCAAGGCCTATCTTTTGGTAGATATTAAAGAATAGTATCGAGGTTTTCAACTCCCAAATAACATTTAATTGTTGCTAGTGTAAAGATTCAAACAAACTACTTTTATAATTTCACTTATTTAAAAAAAAACTACTTTTATAATTAAAAAGGTCACCTATATAATAAGTAAAAACGAAAAAACTCAAGCAATCACGTACGTGTTATTTTGCTTATTTTCAGATACGGGCATAGCTCTTTAGTTGCATTCCAAACAACACCATGTACATGTAGTTTGTTCGGAAAGCAAAAGCGGAAGAGCAAAAATAAAATTGATGAGGTTATCCACATTTGGACAAAAATAACCATCTCGAAATTTGAACTTTAACGTGACGCTATATATATATATATTATGTAAATACTAATAAATAATTTAGCAAAGATATTTATTAGTAGCCTACGACATAAACATATGGACCTCATCATGAGATGAATTACTAGAAGTTACTAAGAGCATTAAGCTTTATATCACAAGATAAAGAACGAAGATAAGAGCTCAAATCAAGTCCAGTTGCACGTTCCCCTTTTTCTTGCCAAAAATAGTCACTCTTAATGTTAATTAACTAAAGTTTGGTATACACAATATGGTCCCAAAACATCACTAGGCCGGTTAGGAGTTACTTGAGCTTATCTTGTGACTTAATGGACAACAAGTCAACTATTTAAACCAACCTAACTTTTTTTTACCATTTAGTATGAGAACCACGTCCATTATCATTATCTTTTGGTCTCGTCATTATTCTCAATTTTAATTTTATATTTTATTTCATAAATACAACTATTTGTATTTATGTGTGTAAAAATTATGTTGCTTTTATATTTAATGAAATTCTTTATACATGCTACATACATTTGAAAAATCAAATAGTACAAGATAAAACACCAATTTGAAAAAAGAATCAGACAGCTTTATTGATAATCGAACATGTAAAATAAATAAATATGTTTATCTATATTTGTTACAATTATTAAACCCCCAACCCCCAAAATAGATTTTCATATTCAAAAAACCAATGAAAATATTTACCAATCATAAAAACTCATTCTATAAACTTTTAATATTAAAAATTCCGAAAATTAGTTTTAGCAATTTTTTAGACTAAACTAACCTCATCTATTAAGTTAAATAACTGATCGGTTAATTTATTTTATTGCAATCTTTAAAAAAATATTCAAATCGATGAATAGTATAATATGAATTTTATTTTTTAATATAAAATATTTGTATAAGTTATTTTTATTTTATAGTGGCAACTATCTAAAAATATATTTTTTTAAATCTTTAAGAAGATTAAAAATTTGAAAGTTTAAAATTTAAAATATAATTAGTGTTAGTTATCAATATAAAAGTTCTAAATAAATAAATTTTCTATAAATAATTATAATTGCTTAATTATTAATCTACAAGGCTAAGGACAATTAAGTTCCTAAATTTATTAACCCTAAATATTGAGTGTTTTTTTTTTTGGAATGAAAAGTTGGTGATATGAGTTTTTTGGATTAAAAAAGATTATCACGAGTTTTTTGATATCAAAATCTATTTTGAGGAGATTTTATAAATTTTCCCAATATTTATTATTGTTTAAATATTAAGAAAGTTATTCTGTTTAGCACATAATGCCAATAAGATTTAATTTAATCACAATATATATATATATATATATATATATATATATAGGATCAAGATCTAACACATACCTTATATTAGATAAGATATAAGACCCAATCTACACCATTGGATCCATTAAATCCAACAGTCCAAAAAGAAATCAAAAAACAAGTGGGGAAATTGATTCCAATTGGATCAGGGGCATAATAGTCAAATGATGTCATTTTTCAAAACCCACAAACCCACATCTCAAAAACTTTTCATCGTCTTCTCTCTCAGATGCGAGACTCCCACTTCTTCTCTGGTCTTTCACTGCTTCTCTTCTCTTCTCTTTTTTTTTTCTTTTTCAATTGTTCATGGAGAATCAGGTTACTGTAGATAATGAAATTCTATGGGTCAAGTTTGATTGAATTTAAACCATCAGTGTACATTCACCACTTATATAAACATATATATATATATATATATATATATATTTGTTATTAAATTAAATAAGAAAAAATTGGAAAAGAATTGAGGCTGTTGTCTCTATAATCATACTGTTAATGTCGGATGAGGAAATGGGTCCAACTGAACTGGAATGTTCATCGTTTCTGGAAACCCTTATAAGTTCTCGTTCTTTTTCCCTAATATACAGTATGTTATAACACATTATAACAGTATATTATTGTTAGGAAATTTCATGTTAGATGTATTGATGATGACAAAATAGGATCTTATGTTAGACCCCAAAAAGAATGTAAGTTTATATTTTCATAGAAGTTATGTATAAGCATTTGAAAGTTTGTAACATTAATTAGGCTTGTAGTTTTTATCTTTATAGACTTTAGACTAAGTATTAGATACCAAATCGCTAATAGAATTCTAGGTGAGTCTATTAGAGATGAAGTTGAAGATCAGCGTTTGAAGTCAAAAGAAGATGAAGATTTGTTCTTATCAACTGTCAAACGCTAAAGGACCATTTCAGGATCTATGGATCAAGTGCTCAAAGCACTCAAGCGGTCAGTATCTTATTCACCTTAAATAAATTTTCAAGTCATGAAAGACTTAAATGCAATCATTCAACGGATATTTATTTCCAAAGAGAAATAAATTCAAATGCATTAAATGCCTGATAAGAGCATTAAATGTGATAAGCTATTATGACTTGTAGACAAGCCACCTTTTGACTAGACTGTCAGAATTTCAGAGATCAAGGCTTCTTTGGTCCAATCGGAACCAGCAGGATTTCAGGAATGTCAGAGAAAAGGTTGATTCACGCGCCGCATGAAGAACATGCGCTCATGTGTGTCCAACGGACAGATTCTAAGAATTGCCTATAAATACCTCATTCCAGCAAACCTTAATAACAAAGATACATAAGTACATACACAAGAAAGTGAAAACTTTGCTGAAACTCGCTTTTAAGAAAAGCTTAGAAACTCCATAGCCAAAACCTTTCAAGCTTTTTACATACATTCCAGACAGTCACAAATATCTCAAACATCTCCAAAGAAGAAACCGAAATTCTTACTGAGATATTCTAAGTTGTTTTATCTTTCCAAAAACAAACAAAACCTGTGTGACAAAACCCTCAACCTTTCATCTGAGTAAGAAAGCTGTTGAATCCCTTACAGGCAGTATTTCTGAGTGAGAGAAGCTTGTAGAAGAAGATCTTCATTGGTGCTGAAATCTGTGTGATCAAGGAGCCCAAGATCATCTTTCACCTCTTTACTATCTTGTAGAAGACTCTGTGTGATTATTTGATAATCAACTTAGTAAATTCCCTCCAAGTGAAAAAGGAGAAGAAGTACGTAGCTGAGATTACATCACCCAGTGAACCTTACAATTTCTTGTGTTATTTACTTTTATTATTGTCTTGTTCTATATTTTCTTATTTATTCTGAAAAAGACAAGTTAAACTGCTAAGCGATTATTTAACCAAAAACGAACGCTAAAGCCCTAAAATCATTTTTGCTTTGCTAACCCTGATTATGCGATCTAAGCATTTACTTTGGTAAACTGCTAAGATTTCTAAGTCTAAGGTATCTTTACTGAATCGCCTAACCCAAGCGCTCACATTTCTAAGCGTTCAAATATTTTAAAAGTGATACGAATTTTTGAAGTCGAAAAAGACTTCAGGGTCTATTCAAGCCCCCCCCCCCTTCTAGACCCTTTCGTATGCCACTTGGGACCAACAAGTGGTATCAGAGCGGTTGATGTAGAAACCTAAGCGCTTCCGAGCGTAACCCGAGCGCTTGGAGCTGATGAAGCAACTCTAGATGGTTATGTTGAAAAACCTAAGTTAGAATGGACGCCAGAGGATAGAAAAAGAGCAAATCTGGACAATGTTGGATGAAGTGCACTTTGCTCAGCATTAGGAGATAATGATGCATTGTTTAACAAAATCAAACAATGTAAAACATTAAAAGAAATATGGGATAAATTGGCTATAGTTTGTGAAGGTTCAGCACAGATGAAGGAGAACAAGCTCTCCATAGCCATGCAAAGATTTGAGCATTTCGAGATACAGACCAATGAGACGCTAGAACAATTGGACGCAAGGTTTACTTTGCTCATTACAGAGTTAGCGTCATTAGACAAGGAATTGACCAACAAGGAAATAGTTAATAAGATTTTCAGAAGTCTTCCAAGCAAGTATTTGATTAAGACTGTTGCTATGAGAGAATCACAGACATTGGAGACTCTTACTCCAGAACATGTGTTTTCAGAACTAAAGGCATTAGAGTTCGAATTGGGCAAAGTCAGCGACACATCGACTGAATCCGGAGCTTTAATCGCTACCACCAAAAGTAAGGATAAAGCGATCAGTGAGGTGAAATCAACAGAATCCAATGAAGAAAAGAAAATGGCTTTATTAGCCAAGAAATTTCTAAAATATGAAAAGAGAAACCCCATTGGACAAACTTCATTTCAAACCCCTCTCCCTGCACCAGCACCTCAATATCAAGTGCCAGTGTATTCGGCACCTCAACCAATAGCACCAGTTCCTTACCAAGCGCCTACAACTCCCACTCAGAATCTCTCAGCACCAATTATTTCAAAGCGATTAACCACTGAACAGAAAATAAAAACTAATTTGTGTTATAAATGCAGGAAACCAGGGCACTACCAGGTAAATTGCCCTTATCCAAATGTGTCTAAGCCCACAAGACAAGACTATGCGGATAGAAACCAATTTAGGAGCAACCTTCGCCAACAAGGTTTGCTAGCGGAATCTGAACCATTCTTCGCACCTGAAGAGGATTTGGAATCATCAGATAAAATCAGTGATGATGAGCCAATGAGCGACTCAGCGTTGATCTGTCTCGTGGCAAGAGATGATGAAGCGTCTGACGTTTCGCTACTAGAGGTAACCACTGAATTATCTCATCCTCTTTCCTATGATGAATTACTTGACAAAGTTAATGAATACTATAAAGATTGTCAAGATGCCGCCAAAATATATCAAAATCACTTCGCTATTATTTCATCGCTCACAAGTGATAAAGTAACGCTCAAAGTAGAGTTGCAAGTTCAGCAACAATGCATTAAGAAAACCTAATTGCTTGAGAGTGAAATTACTCAATTAAAAAACGATCTTGATATAATAGTCAAGAGAGAAGCTAATCTGATCGCTAGACTTGCCAAATCAGAGCAGCTCGTCTCATCATTATCAAAAGCTTCAAGAAAGTTGGATAATGTGACTGAGGTAACAAGAGTGTTTGGTGAAAAGACCAATTTAGGATGTAATAAATTTGGTAAACAACCAAATAAATCTAATGTTACGGCAAACAACAAAGGAAAGGGTGTTTTCTTTGTTGAGAAAGGTTCACAAAGTCAAACTCTGAATGAACCAAGCGACAATGGTACGAGGCCAAATGAGAAAGCCAAAGCTGACTGAGGCAAGGGAAAGGCAAAGGTACATGGTTCACAAAGACAGGTTTATCCAAAAGCTCAAAATGCCAAGGATAAGCCTAACCACTGTGAATTAAGTGCTAAACATCCAGCACCAAAAGTGCAACCCAAGCCAGCGCCCAGGAAATACCAGCATCAATATCCACAGTGGTTTAGATCATATTGTCGTTACTATGATGATTATGATTATGACTATGATTATGATTACTATTATAATCAAGGATATTATTATACACCCAAAAAGCACTCACAACACAATGTGAAATCTAAGAAGGCCAGTATTCCTGCAATGAAGACTAGGCAAATATGGGTTGCTAAGGTTTTAATTCAAACCAAAGTTACCAACGTTGAAGGACCCAAGACAACATGGGTACCTAAGAAGAATTAGAACTGCCCTTTAAATGCAGGTACCTAGAGCCAACACCGATACCTGAGTTTGGTACATTGATAGTGGATAGTCAAGACACATAACGGGTTCCAAAGATCTTCTAGTCAACTATCGAGCTACCAACAATCCTCAAGTTATATTCGGTGATAACTCCAAAGGCAAAACTAAAGGTATAGGTATCATGCATAGGGGGAACATCATGATTAGTGATGTATATTTTGTTGAGGGTCTTAAGCATAATTTGTTAAGCATTAGTCAATTTTGTGATAAAAGGTTTAAGTGACTTCTTCTATGTTAACGACTCTAAGACCAAGTCTACTAAACTAAGAGGAAAAAGAACAAACAATGTGTATTTAGTAGATTGGGATTCTACAATTGATAACAACCCACATGCTTCGTTGCTAAAAGTCAAAATGAATTGGGTTGGTTATGGCATAGAAAAATGAATCACCTCAACTTTAAGGCAATCTCTCAATTAATATCACTAAATCTAGTAGAGGGATTACCTAAGGGTTCCTTTCAGAAAAATCACTTATGTGATGCATGTCAAATGGGTAAACAAGTTAAATCATCTTTTAAGAAGAAACCATGTCTATCTACTTCTAGAGTTCTTGAACTATTACATCTAGATTTGTTTGGTCCTATTCAAATCATAAGTGTTAGTGGTAAAAACTACTCGCTAGTAATAGTTGATGATTTCTCACGCTATACATGGGTAGAATTTCTATCGACCAAAGATGAAACTAGTGTCAAGCTCACATCGCTAATTCGTCAATTCCAAACTTATAAAGATCTCAAAGTGACAAGAATTAGAAGCGATAGAGGAACTGAATTTTGCTAACCAATTTGTTGAGAAGTTTTGTATAGATTTTGGAATACTTCATGAGTATTCTACCCCTAGAACACCTCAACAGAATGGAGTTGCCGAGCGACGGAACAGAATGCTTAAAGAAGCCACTAGGACAATGCTTGCAGAGTCTAAGCTGCCTCAAAGGTTTTGGGCCGAAGCTATCAATACCGCTTCCTACACTCAGAACCGGTGTATGATCAACAAGCAACATGAAAAGACTCCATTTGAGTTTTGGAAGGGACGTAAGCCTAACATTTCATATTTTCATGTATTTGGTTCAAAATGTTTCATTCATAACAATGGATCCCAAAGTCTAAAGACGTTTGATCCTAAAGCGGATGAAAGAATCTTTCTAGGCTATGCCAAAAACGAAAAGAGTTTTCGTATCCTAAATAAGATCAAATCGAAGGTTGAAGAATCCATTTGTGTTGTGTTTGATGATACTAACCAAGAACCAAGTAAGGTTAATCTTGTTGATGTAAGAATTGAAGATCTTTCCCAACAAGCATCACAAATCAATCTTGGTGATGATAGTGATGAGGAGGAGGAGGATGATGAGATCTTTGTGCCTATTCCTAAGGTTACTCGTGAGGTTACTAATGATGACAATGTCAAAATCGCTGATGATCATGAAGGCAATGATCATCAAGAGGAAACTGGAACTGTGAATGATGTAGCGACTGCGCAAGAGACAAATGAGGGTTAAGCGATTGATAATCAAGAGTCTCTCGACCCATTCCAACCAGACCATAAATGGCTTAGAGACCATCCACCAGAGTTAGTCATTGAAGATATTGAAGAACATGTGAGAACTAGGTCCGCTACCATCAATGAGGCCATGTTCGCAAGCTTTCTATCTCAAATGGAACCAAAGAACGTGGATGAAGCGCTAAGTGATTCAAGTTGGGTAGAAGCGATGCAAGAAGAGCTTAACCAATTTGAGAGAAGCAAGGTTTGGACGCTAGTACCAAGACCAACTCACAAAGGAGTTATTGGGACTAGATGGGTGTTTAGGAACAAGATGGATGAAGATGGGATTGTTATAAGAAACAAAGCCAGATTAGTCGCTCAGGGTTATTGCCAAGAAGAGGGTATTGATTTTGATGAGACATATGCCCTAGTAGCCCGTCTTGAAGCGATTCGTATGTTCCTAGCGTTTGCCTCTTTGAACAAGTTTACAGTATATCAAATGGACGTGTAGAGTGCCTTCCTGAATGGTAAACTCCAAGAAGAAGTATATGTGGAGCAACCCCAGGATTCATCAACAACCATGGGAAAAGTATGGTGTACAAATTGGATAAGGCTCTCTATAGCCTTAAACAAGCACCAAGAGCATGGTATGATACTCTCTCTATCTTCGTTATAGGTAAAGGTTTTTCAAAAGGCAGCGTTGGTACAACATTATTTAAAATTGTCCATAATGAAGATATTCTCTTAGTCCAAATTTTTGTTGATGATATTATATTTGGTTCTAATAATAAGCAATTGTGTGAGAAATTTTTGAAAATGATGCAAGATCAATTTGAAATGAGCATGATGGGTGAATTAACTTTCTTCCTAGGATTACAGGTTAACAACTCCCTAATGGTATATTTATAAACCAAGCTAAATATACACGTGATATGATTAAGAAATTTGGTATGGAAAATGCATCATCTTCAAAAATTCCAATGAGCCAAACGCTTAAGTTAGATAAAGATGAAAGTAGAAAGAAAATTGATATCACTAACTATAGAGGTATCATTGGATCACTTCGTTATCTTACCGCTAGTAGACCTGATATTATGTTTTCGGTATGCATGTGTGCACGCTTTCAAGTTGATCCTAGAGAATCACACTTAAATGCTGCCAAGAGAATCCTTAAGTACCTAAAAGGCATACAAAATGTGGGCTTATGGTATCTAAGGGACTCTTCTTTTGAACTAATTGGTTATTCGGACACAGATTTTGCAGGATACAAAATAGATAGAAAAAGTACTAGTGGTACATGTCAATTTCTAAGTGATAGATTAATTTTGTGGCATAGTAAGAAACAACAATCCATAGCGACTTCTACCGCTGAGGCAGAATATGTAGCCACTGGGAGCTGTTGTGCACAAATTCTTTGGATGAGGCAACAACTTAGAGATTATGGAACAATCCTACCTCAATCCATTGTGATAACCAAAGCGCTTTAGCTATGACCCAAAATCCTGTCCTTCATTCTAGAACTAAACAGATTGGTATCCGCTACCATTTCTTGCGTGACCATGTTCAAAAGAAAGATATCTCCATGCACTTTATTGGAACTGACAAACAGTTTGGTAGATATCTTCACCAAAGCGCTCAACGAACAACGCTTTCTCACTTTGAGAAGTGAATTAGGTATGATCGACCTAAACGCTTAAATCATAAAGCATCATATTTTATAGGCATATAATTTAGGGGGAATCCACTTTATGTTTATGTCTAAAGTGTTTTTCTAAATCGAAATAGTTATCAATTTTAGGGGGAACTTTAAAATTATACTTGTTCAATTATATGAGCGACTGTGATCAAAAATGTCTTTGAAAATTTTATGCATCGATCACTAGCGTTTATCTTTTATGCATGACAAAATCAATCGCTAACAAAATTAAATAAAAATATCTTTTTAAGATCAAAAAGCGATTAACCTTTTATCTAAAAGAATTCAGCGTTAAAAGATTCCCACTTCAACTCTAAGTAACTTTTGCTGAAAAATCATGCATAGTTTTCATCGCTAAAAAGGTAGCGTGTGGATAAGTCCAAAAGATAAGATTTGGCAACTGCCCACATGTGCCTATCAAATCAGACTGACGGTTATGATTCCTATCTAAAAACTAGGCGGTTCAGTAACTGCACCTGTCTGAGTACGTGTCAGTGTACTATCAGGTGCGTGTAATTCACGCTGAAAATTTCAAAATTATTCAAATGTTTTGAAAAAGCAACTGCGGATTTCAAACTTTTATAATTCACAGTTGTTACCCTATTTTACCGCACTTTTTGACATCCGTCTTTATGAGTAAACGACTCAGATTTAATTTTTGTTATTTCCAAAATTAATTTCTATACACGTGCCATTCATCTAATTGTTGAGGAGTTACATTTTGCCTTTTATTCAAACTCTTTGCAATCTTTACAATCACTTCCAAATACTTTTACTATAAAATTCTTCTCTCTAAAGCAAAAAGACTCTTTCTTCTCTCCTCAACCGAAGTTTTTTTTCCGATCATCAATGGCACCCAAAACTTCAAAATCTGCTGCCAAAAAATCTTCCAAATCTGAGAAACCAGTCACTGTTAACGCTAGATTTCTTGTTAACTGGGACAATCTGTTTGATAACCAGAACTTCCCTCTAAGGATTGTTCTTCCTTTGGTCCAAGAGTCTGGTTTGCGCGATATGATAACTTCTGTTTTTAACATCTATGAGGAAGAAACCCTCTTTTTCTTCAAGAAAGCAAAAATCTCCGACGATGGAAACTCCATTTTTTGAGTCTTTCCCTTTGCTCATGAGACCTTCGTTCTCACTGCTCAACTCATATCGTCTCTACTCAATTTGCCAATCGATGGTGTCGAAGTCGAGAATCTAACTCTGGGAGATGCCACCAAAGTCAAGAAAGAAGATGTTGAAACTGCATATTAACCCAACTTCAAGAAGAATGATATGAAGGGCGAATATGTCATTCCTGCTGACATCTGTGCAAAGATGATAGAGTGTAGGAAGGGTAGTTTTGATAAAGTTTCCAACCTTTAGTACAAAATGATGGTTGCTATCCTGACCAAGTTGAAAATCATTTGGTCGCTGTATGTGTTCAATCGCTTCAAGGCAGCGACAGCCAAGTCAGTAAATCCCAAGCTTTATGGGATTGTACTTAGTCGTAATCTCAGAGCTAGCGATTTCATCAACACTGCTCGAAAGAGAATCCCAGCGCTAATGTTCTATGGTAAGAAGATGATTAGTGAGCTGCTCAACCCAAGACAACGTGGCGGTGCAGCGGTTCCCAAAGAAGTGCGCGAGCGACTTTGTGCCAAAGGAGTTGTTCGTAGTGATGATGAAGAACAACAGACTTCATCATCATCAGAAGAGGCAGTGGTGGTCAAGCGACCTAAAATAAAAATGGTCTTGAAAGTCGCTGAGCCATCAAAGCCAGCGAAGAAGTAGAAGCCGGAGCCCAAAAAGAAACAGAAGTCTCTTTCTCTTTCTCCCAAATTGGCCTCTCCCCCTCCTGTCTTCATTATCTCTCCAAAAGAGGAAGAAGAGGTAGAAGAAGTACCGCTAGCCCGAAGGCGTACTTCTTTATGCACTCCAGCTGCATCAACAAGCGCTCCAGTTGAGCCAGCGCTTGAAGAACCAGCGAGTGTTCCTCCACCTCCGTCTGACGCTATTCCTGAAACCAAGCTCAGAACTTAAAGCCCCTACTCAATCTGAGAGGCTTTCTCGTGTTCGGGGTAAGTAATTGTGAAAAGCAATGTATTATATCCTTTCCTCGTTAGTTTCTAAGTCTCCAACGCTATGATAAAATCTTTTCAACCGAGTGTGAAGCAAATATCCAAACTATTCTTAACAGTCTTGAGAACTTGCATATCCCCATTCCTACTGACCCCATTGCTTCTTTTCTCGATTTAGATCAGAAGAAGTTGTCCCGGAGCATGAGGAAACTGTACAAAATATTGAAACAGATCAAGCGACTGCGTCAATCGATGATAGTCCTCAGGGTAAGCGTTGTAGTACGCTGATGCACATCCACCTTCCGAGATTCCTGTTGAAGTAGATGTAGACATGGAAGCAGTTGTGGATATCGCTAAGAAAGTAACCCAAGTCCTTCCTGACGCTGAAACATCTCCAGTCAGTGAAGCGACTATGCATGCTGAGCAGTCGATAGAAGTGGCCCCTATCCCAACTGAGTCTATTGCATTTGTCCCTACTCCAACCGGATCTCCTTCCCGTGTCATAAATTTCTTTCTCCATGGCTATGATGCAAATGATGAATTCTACTTTGCCACTAAGGAGCTTGACACCAAGCAATTAGTCGATATGGAGATCAACTTTCAATACACTCTCCATAGAACTGATGTCTCCAATTCTACTAAATTTGAATTCTTTGAGGGATTTGCTGACCTGGGTCTCTACTCTCTTGAGCATCTTCAATCTTGCCTTGAGTATATTCGGCAACCAGCGTTCAACATGACAGAATTTGACGAGAAGCGTTTCAACTTTACTGGCCATTCTAAAGAATATTTTTATCCCTTATGCCAGAATAAGATCGTCATTAAGAATCCCCATATAGGTGATTGGTCAAAGAATCCAGATGAAGAAATTCTTAACAGAATTGGGTATTCCGCTGACCCCAAAGTCGTTCATCCTCCTCAGAACGCTCTATCCTGCAAACTTCTCAAATTATGGAAAGGAAAAAGACCAGTTGTTGCTGAGCGTCCCAATCCTATTAATTCTTGGATAAAAGCTGAAGCTCGAGAGTATCTAACAAGAGTATGGGATGAGGATTATGATGAAGAATTTGAACGCTTTGAAAAGTTTCTTGCATCCAGAAAAGAACAGAAGAAAGCTGATAAACTTCGAAAGCGATGGATGATGGATATTACAAGATGGGCTGAAGAGTTCGTGTTGAATTTTTACACGCTAGAAGAGCTTGTGAAGTATCCATTTCTGTTTCAATTTGGAGTAGATTACAAGTGCAGAGGATTCGTTGTGTTTCTACTCGAGCAACGTAAGAATCTGGTAGGCAATATTAGCGCTTTGCCTTATTTCCAGCAATCGATAGAATGCTATATTCGCCAGCATCTTAGCTTAATCTCTTAGGGAGGACGCTACATTTACAGCGACTTCTTCCTGATTTGAATGAAGATGCTTCCACCAGTAAACAACCTCTTTTGCCAGGGCAGAGTGCAATCCCCTTGAGTCTTGACAACGATCACGCTGAGTTTGCTAAACTCTACAGAGACAGGAGAGCAATCTTTAAGAATGCGCAATCGCTAGATATCTCCTTCATTGAATACTTTGGCCTGAATAACTTCAGAGGCTATAGTCTTCACCCCATCTTTGTTTGTGAACAGAACGTACAAGTGGCCAAGATGATTTCACAAATCAGGCCAGTAGACCAAGAGGCTGCTCAAGCCCTTATGCCTTATTTATTGGACTTCTACAACTCTTACATCTCAGGAATTGATCTGCCGGAAGGAGTACAAATTGCACTAAGTACTGAAGAGTGCGAAGACGCTATATTCTTTATCCCGCAAACTAACCTGATCCGTCCAAGGCACGTCATGGTAGCGATTGGCCCCCTTTGGGTCATTGCTATTAAGAATCCTTCTCCTCCCATGGAGATTGTTGAGATAGTAGAGGATATCGCTCCTACTGTGGAAGCTGCTAGCTTCCCAGTAGTTGCGATATCTACTCAAGAACCTATTTGTCAGCCAGCGACTATAGATCCATCCATGGATTAAATGACTGAGGAAGTTCAGGAAGTACTTGACGAGCCTGAAGAGCCTTTTATGAGAGACAAATCTAAAGGCAAGGTTGCTGTTTCTAGCTCATACAGACTCATTTTGTCTCCCAAGCATTCTTCCTCCTCTAATTCGGATTCGGAAAGTGATCAAGAGAGTCGAGACTTTAGAAGAGCTGTTAGGAACTCGCTCAATACCATCGAGGGTTCCTGCTCTAAGCTAATTGAAAATAATGATCTAAATATCAGGCTGGTCTCCGATACTAGAAGTCGTGATATTGCAAATTCTGCAACAAAAAGCACCATAGCAATCATGGATAGCATATGACCACTAATCGCTGCTCTTTCTGAAGAATTCAATTGATCACTTGCCTAGAATGCATCCGCTGATACTGAGCATCACAACTCTTCCAATTTAATCGCTTAAAGTGTCGCTGAGCAAGTTGCTCTTTTGATAAATGAAGTCAAGCTTCTACGTAGGGACATCACTGAGTTAAAGTCCTCTCTTGATGATTCCAAGAAGAGGGAAGATCTTAAAGAAAAGTCCCAGTCCAAGGCTATCTCTAAAACAGACAATAAGCACTGGCGATCTATGTTCGAGGAGATAGTGAGCTTAAAGAAAATGCTTACTAAGAAGCGAAAGCCTAGATATTATCAAGACAGGCACTTGCTTCCGGACTTAGATGTTGAGTTCTTAGAGAGTATGGGTTTTCACCCATATGCCGGACCGCTTAGAAGGCCTATCAACTAGAAATCCACCAAGGATAGAAGACAAGACATTTACCATGACTTGATTCGAGAACTTGGAATCCCTCTGAGGGATTGGGTGGAAAGGTTGATAAAGTTGAATGAAAGCGCTAGACTAAGAAGACAAGACTACAATGAAGTCCAGCATACAACCATGATAGATGTTGATAGACTCCTATTGGACTTAGCGACCGAAATCTATCAAGAAGAAGAAGCAAACAGAAAGCGACAGAAAAGATGATTGCTTACATTGCTACATATATTTATGTTGTTGTTTTCTTTATTTCTTCATTTTCAGTATAAATCATGTGTGCTTAATTTTTTGATCTGAATGAATGAATGATTTATCGCTGAAACAACTTGTTGAGGCTAATCTAACTTTAGCTAACTTAACTAACTTTCCAAACGCTAACTTTTGATCTCTTTGGACTTTTCTTTGAACTCTTAATCTATAAAAGAGTTATAAGAGTTAAGGTCTTAACATCATCAAAAAGGGGGAAATTGTTAGGAAATTTCATGTTAGATGTTTTGATGATGACAAGATAGGATCTTATGTCAGACCCCAAAAAGAATGTAAGTTTATATTTTCGTAGAAGTTATATATAAGCGTTTAAAAGTTTGTAACATTAATTAGGCTTGTAATTTTTATCTTTATAGATTTTAGACTAAGTATTAGATACCGAATTGCTAATAGAATTCTAGGTGAGTCAATTAGAGATGAAGTTGTAGATCAGCATCTGAAGTCAAAAGAAAATGAAGATTTGTTCTTGGCAACTGTCAAACGATAAAGGACCATTTCAGGATCTATGGATCAAGCGCTCAAAGCACTCAAGCGGTCATTATCAGATTCACCTAAAATAAATTCTCAAGTCATGAAGGACTTAAATGCAATCATTTAACGGACATTTATTTCCAACGGGAAATAAATACAAATGCATTAAATGCCAGATAAGAGCATTAAATGTGATAAGCTATTATGACTTGTGGACAAGCCACCTTTTGACTAGACTATCAGAATTTCAGAGTTCAAGTCTGCTCCCGTCCAATCGAAACCAGCAAGATTTCAGGAGTGTCAGAGAAAAGGTTGATCACGAGCCGCGTGAAGAACACGAGCTCATATGTGTCCAACGGACAGATCCCAAGAATTACCTATAAATACCTCATTCCAGCAAACCCTAATAACAGAGATACATAAGTACATACACAAAAAAGTGAAAAGTTTGCTGAAACTCGTTCTCAAGAAAAGCTCAAAAACTCCATAGCCAAAACCTTTCAAGCTTTTTACATACATTCCAGACAGTCACAAATATTTCAAACATCTTCCAAAGAAGAAACCGAAATTCTTACTGGGATATTCCGAGTTATTTGATCTTTCCAAAAATAAACAAAACCTGTGTGATAAAACCCCCAACCTTTCATCTGAGTGAGATAGCTGTTGAATCCCTTACAGACAGTATTTCTGAGTGAAAGAAGCTTGTGGAAGAAGATCTTCATTGGAGTTGAAATCTGTGTGATCAAGGAGCCCAAGATCATCTTTCACCTCTTTACTATCTTGTAGAAGATTCTGTGTGATTCTTTGATAATCAACTTAGTAAATTCCCTCCAAGTGAAAAAGGAGAAGAAGGACGTAGTTGGGATTACATCACCCAGTGAACCTTACAATTTCTTGTGTTATTTACTTTTATTATTGTCTTGTTCTATATTCTCTTATTTATTCTGAAAAAGACAAGTTAAACTGCTAAACGACTATTTAACCAAAAACGAACGCTAAAGCCCTAATATCATTTTCGTTGTGCTAACCCTGATTAAGCAATCTAAGCATTTACCATACTTTGGTAAACTGCTAAAATCTCTAAGCCTAAGTTATCTTTACTGAAGCGCCTGACCCAAGCGCTCAGCTTTCTAAGCTTTCAAATCTTTTAAAAGTGATACAAATTTTTGAAGTCGAAAAAGAGTTCAAGGTCTATTCAACCCCCGTCCCCTCTTCTAAACCCTTTCGTATGCCACTTGGGACCACCAATTATAACTCATTATACAGTATGTGTTTATAATATATTAAAAATATTCAATTATACAGTATCTTATAAGCCATTTTACAGTATGTTATGACACATTATAGGATATATTATAACTCATTATACAGTATGTGTTTATAACATATTAAAAATATTCCATTATACAGTATCTTATAAGCCATTATACAGTATGTTATAACACATTATACGGTATATTATAACTCATTATATAGTATGTGTTTATAACATATTAAAAGTATTCAATCATACAGTATCTTATAAGCCATTATACAGTATGTTATAACACATTATATAGTATATTATAACACATTATACAGTATGTGTTTACAACATATTAAAAATATTCAATTATACAATATCTATTAAGAAATTTCTTGCTAGATGTTTTGATGATGACAAGATAGGTTTCATGTTAGACCCCAAGGATATGAAAGGTTATCTTTTGATAGAATATGTATAAGCAGTTAAAAGTTATCAACTTGTAATTTTTCAGTTAAGGCATTTTTATCTTTATAGCTTTAGACTAGTATCTAGCGCTTAAGCTAAGATAGAATTTTAGGTAAGTCTATCCAGGTAAAATGAAAGATCAGCGTCCGAAGACTTTGAAGATGAGAGATTCATTAAGCAGCTATCAAGCGCTTATGAATCAATTTAGGATGACTTTCGTGTTTAAGCACTTGTCGTCACCTGAAGTTAATCCGAAGTCAATATGTTATTAAATGCAATCAACGGAAATGTATTTCCAACGGGAAATAAATTCAAATGCATTAAATGCTTGATAAGAGCATTAAATGTGATAAGGACTATTAACCGTACGGATGTGTCTTCCCCATTGGCTGTCAACTCAAAGTAGGTCTGCTACCCACTCTGTGCAGCAGAATTTTCAGAGATGTCAGAAAAAGACTAAGTCACGCTTCTCGTGCTTCTCACTCCCCTGCTTATGTCCAATGGACAAATCCCGAGAAAAGTCTATAAATAGATACTCACAGCTCAAACCTAAATACTGAGAATTATTCACTTACGCTGTTGAAATCTATATCCAACTATTAAAGCTCAAATCCTCCATAGCCAAAATTTAGTTGAGCTTAAACATCTCTACAGGCAAATCAATATCTCTTACCTCTTCATAGAAGAACCTAAACTTTCAAAGAGATATTACCAAAGTGTTTGAACTTTCAAATCAAACAAAACCGTGATAAAAACCCATCAACCTCTTCCATCTGTGTGATGAAGTTGTTGAAGACAAAGCATTATTTCTGAGTGAGAGAAGCATTGTCAGAAGCAGATCTTAGCCGAGTTGAAATCTGTGTGATCAAGGAACTCGAGATCAAGCCTTCATCAATTTGCTATTGTGTAGAAGTAGTCTGTGTGAAGCTTCGTGATTCATTTTTAGTGAATTCATCTTGTGTGGAAAGGAGTAGAAGGACCTAGCTGGGATTACACAAACCCAGTGAACCTTACAATTCTCGTGTCTTATTTATTTACTAATTTACTGTCTATATTTATATTCTACCTTTTATCTTGAAAAATACAAGTGAATTAGTTAAGTGTCTGATTGACTAAATCAAACGCTAAGCAACTAAAAATACTTTATGTGACGCTAAAACTTTCAAAAGAGAAGACTCTAAAATCATTCCGTTGTGCTAACACTGATCAAAGAACTGAACGCTTAAATCTCTTTGATTGTAGTATTCAAATCTTGAAGTCTAAGTTTACTTTCTAAAAATAGTCTTAAATAGACGCTCAGTCAAGCGCCTACTTTTCAAGCATCCAACAAATTTTAATATGAATAATTTTTTAAGTCGAAAAAGACTTCAGGGTCTATTCAACCCCCCCCCCTTTAGACCCTTTCGTATGCCACTTGGGACCAACAAGTGGTATCAGAGCGGTTAAAGTTGAAATTAAATTTCCAAGCATAACTGCTTGTTTAGATCCTTTTTCAAAATTTAGTTGCTTTTAAATTTTTCATGGCATTTTCTAAAGCTCCTAAGTTGACCGAGTCAAACTATGACTCATGGAAGGTCAAAGCTTTTGCTTATTTGTGTTTCTATGATGACGAAATGTGTAATGTCATTTTAGATGGACCTATTCAGATTTACAAAGTAATCAGCAGAGCGCCTGGAGCCACAGAAGAGACTCTAGATGGCTATGTTGAGACGCCTAAGCAGGAATGGTCTATAGTGATATTTAATCTAGACAATGTTGGTCAGAACGCTTTGTATACTGCTATTGGTGATAAGGACATCTTATTCAACAATGTCAAATCTTGTAACACTACCAATGAGATATGGGATAAGTTAGCCATAATTTGTGGCAGTTTAGCACAAATCAAGGAAAACAAACTTTCAATTGCAAAAGAAAAGTTTAATGGTTTTAAGATGTTGCCTGACGAGACACTAGAGTAATTGGACATAAGATTCACAACTCTTGTTACAGAACTTACATTGTTGGGAATGGACTTGCAAAACAGAGAAATGGTGGTTAAGATTTTCAGAAGTCTACCTAGTAGATTGTTTATAAAGACAACAGTGACGAGAGAATCTAATATGTTAGATCTTCTAACTCCAGAAGATAACTTTTCAGAGCTCAAAGCATTCGAGTTTGAGTTGAATTCAGCCAGTGATGTTGTGAGCAGTCCGGTAATTGAGTCTAGAGCGCTTATAGCATCAATCAAGGGTAAATCGGGTAATAAGGGAAAGGTTTCAGATATCAGTGAGGATGAAGAACTAGCGCTTCTGAATAGATTCAGAAAGTTCTTAAGATGTGAAAAGAAAGGGAATAGTCCTAAGCATCAAGGACAAAGTTCATATCAAGCGCCTGCTCCAGCACAACAACAGTATCAAGCACCTTAATATTTTGCACCTTCTCCTTCAGTGCCGATTCAGTACCAAGCATCTAATCAGCAGAATCTCTCAACACCCGTGGTCTCAAAACCACACAATGCAAGGTTAACATATGAACAAAAGATTAAAACTAATCTTTGTTATAATTAAAGGAAACCAGGGTACTACCAGGTAAATTGCCCTTATCCAAATGTATCCAAGCCCTCAAGGCAGGATTACTTGGATAGAAACCAATTCAGGAGCAACCTTCGTCAATAAGGTTTGCTAGCGGAATCAGAATCAGCGTCAGCACCTGAAGATTTGGAGTCTTCAGAGGAGAGTAGTGATGATGATGATGAGCCAGTGGATGACTCAGTGCTTATTTGTCTCATTTCCAGAGATGATCAAGCGTCTCCTGAGGTAAACACTGAGATATCTTACCCACTCTCTTATGAAGAATTACTTGACAAAGTTAAAGAATATTATAATGGTTGTCAAGATGCCGCCAAATTATATCAAAATCACTTTAATATCATTTCATCGCTCACAAGTGATAAAATAATGCTCAAAGCAGAGTTGCAAGTTCAACAACAATGCATTGAGAAGAACCAATCGCTTGAGAGTGAGATAACCCAGTTGAAAAGTGATCTTGATATAATAGTCAAGAGAGAAGCTGAGTTGATTGCTAGACTTGATAAATCAGAACAGCTCGTCTCATCATTGTCCAAAGCATCAAGAAAGCTAGACAATGTGACTGAGGTAACAAGGTTATTTGGTGAAAAGACCGATTTAGGATGCAATAAATTCGATAAACAACCAAACAAACCTAACGTTACAGAAAACAACAAAGGGAAGGGTGTTTTCTTTGTTGAAGAATGTTCACTAAGTCAAACACAGAATGAACCAAGCGACAATGGTACGAGGCCAAATGAGAAAGCCAAAGCTGACTCAGGCAAGGGTAAGGCAAAGGTACATGATTCACAAAGACAAGTTCATCCAAACGCTCAAAAGGCTAAGGATAAACCTAATCACTGTGAATCAAGCGCTAAGCGCCTATCACCAAAAGTGCAATCCAAGCCAGCGCCCAGGAAATATCAGCGTCAATATCCACAGCGGTTTAGATCATATTATCGTTACTATGATGATTATGATTATGACTATGATTACTATTATAATCAAGGATATTATTATACACCCAAAAAGCACACACAACACAATGTGAAACCCAAGAAGGGCAGTATTCCTACAATGAAGACTAGGCATGGGTTCCTAAAGTTCTAATTCAAACTAACAATGCTACTAATGTTGAAGAACCCAAGCAACAATGGGTACCTAAACAGAAATAGAACTTCCTTTTTGATTGCAGGTACCTAGAGCTAAAGCCGACACATCTGTTTGGTACTTCGATAGTGGATCATCAAGGCACATGACTTGTTCCAAGGATCTATTGATCAACTATCGAGCTGCCAATGGTCCTCAGGTTATATTTGGTGACAACTCCAAAGGGAAAACCAAAGGTATAGGTACTATGCCTAGGGGAACATCATGATAAGTGATGTTTATTATGTTGAGGGTTTGAAGCACAATTTACTAAGCATAAGTCAATTTTGTGATAAAGACTTTGAAGTCATATTCCCAAGCAACTGTTGCTATATAAATGATACTAAGGCTAAGTCTACTAAATCAAAAGGTAAAAGAACAAACAATTTATATTTGGTAGATTGGGGTTCAACAATTGATAACAACCCCACATGTTTTGTTGCTAAAAATGAATCTAAAATGGGTTGGTTATGGCATAGAAAAATGAATCACCTCATTTAAGATAATCTCTCAACTTATAAATCTAAATCTTGTAGAGAGATTACCAAAAGGACCATTTCACAAGGATCGCCTTTGTGACGCTTGTCAAATGGGAAAATAAGTTAAATCATCTTTCAAGAGAAAACCTCATCTATCTACCTCTAGAATACTTTAACTACTTCACATGGATCTGTTTGGACAGGTTCAAATGATCACTGTGAGCGGTGAAAAGTATACTTTGGTGATAGTAGATGATTTCTCTCGATTCACTTGGGTGGAATTTCTTTCATCCAAAGATGAGACATGTGACAAGTTAACAACGCTTATACGGCAACTTCAAATATTGAAAAATCTTAAGGTTGCAAGAATAAGAAGCGATCACGGTACTGAGTTTACTAACAAGGTTGTTGAGAAGTTTTGAGCAGAAAACGGAATACATCATGAGTATTCAGCTCCCACAACTCCCCAACAGAATGGTGTTGCTGAGCGTCGAAACAGAACGCTCAAGGAAGCCGCTAGGACGATGTTAGCAGAATACAAGCTTGCTCCTAGGTTTTGGGTCAAAGCGATCAACACTGCTTGTTACACTCAAAATCGGTGCATGATCAACAAACAGCATGGGAAAACTCCATATGAACTATGGAAGGGACGTAAGCCAAATGTTTCATACTTTCACATCTTTGGTTCTAAATGTTTTATCCACAATAATGGGTTCCAAAGCCTAAAGACATTTGATCCTAAAGCTGATGAGGGAATATTTCTAGTCTACACCAAGGATGGAAAGAATTTTCGCATCCTAAATAAGGTCAAATCGAAGGTTGAGGAATCTATTCATGTTGTTTTTGATGATGCTAACCAAGAACTGAGTAAGGTTAATGTGAATGATGTAGGAGTTGAAGATCTGTGTTATCAAGCATCTAAGATTACCATTGATGATGATAGTGACGACGATGATGAGATCTCAGTGCCACCTCCTAATTATAGAGGTATCATTGGATCACTTCTTTATCTTACTGCTAGTAGACCAAATATTATGTTTTCGGTATGCATATGTGCACGTTTTCAAGCTGATCCTAAAGAGTCACACTTTATTGCTGCCAAGAAGATCCTTAAATACTTAAAAGGCACACAAAATATGGGCTTATGACATCCAAGGGACTCTCCTTTTGAACTAATTGGTTACTCAGATGCAGATTTTGTAGGTTGCAAAATAGATCGAAAGAGTACTAGTGATACATGTTAATTTCTAGGCGATAGGTTAGTTTCATGGCATAGCAAGAAACAACAATCGATAGCTACCTCTACAGCTGAAGCCGAGTATGTAGCTACAGGAAGTTGTTGTGCACAAGTATTGTGGATGAGGCAACAACTTAGAGATTATGGAATAATCCTAGGTCCAACCCCCTTTCATTGTGATAACCAAAGCGCCCTAGCCATGACTCAAAACCCTGTTCTCCATTCCAGAACCAAACATATTGACATTAGATACCATTTTCTTCGTGACCATGTTCAAAAGAAAGATATCTCCATGCAATTCATTGGTACAGACAAACAATTGGAAAATATCTTCACCAAAGCGCTCAATGAACAACGCTATATCACTTTGAGAAGTGAACTAGGTATGATTGATTTAAACGCTTAATCATCATGCCTCATATTTTATTAGACATAATTTAGGGGGAATCCACCTTATTTATGTCCAAAAAAATTTTTTTTGTTATAAGTTATCAAATTTAGGGAGAACCTTAAAATTGTACTTGAACATATCTGTAAGCGTCAATGATCAAAAACTTTCATATGCATAGATCATCAATGCTCAGTATTATTTGTGCATAATATGTTGGACGGTCAAACATAAAAAGGTTTTTTATCCCAAGCGTCAACATAAATCTTATAAGTGGCATATGTTAGATGTTGAACTTATTCCATTCAACACTTAATATAAAATTATTTATAAAATTCATGCATAAATTTTACACACTTCATGAAGTAGTGGATAGACTTAAAAGTCTATTTTAGACTCTTTTCACACACTTCTATCACATCAAACCAAAGGGTAATCATTAATTTTAAAATGACGGTTCAGTGAAAGGACGTGCCTACCTACACTACAGTGGTTTTTGGGCTCGTGCTCCCCACACTGAATATTTCAAACCTTGAAATTCAAAAAAGTAACTGCAAAAGTAACTGCGAATGTCAAATTAATTTTGTATTTATCCAATGCAGTTTCCATATTTTTTGCACCTATTTTATTGGGATTTTCAGCACAAATTTAATTTTACTTAAAATACGGCCAAATATTAAATAAGCAGTTAATTCTCACTCATCTATAAATTCAAGAAATTGCAGAAGTATTTCCTTTTATCACTCATATCTTCTAAAGAGCTATCTGCAAAAATTCTCTCTCTCTCTCTCTCTCTCAAAGTTAACTGCTTCCAGTTTCTTCAAACCTCTCTAAAAATAGCCCCCAAGAAATCTTCAAAATCTGTTGCTACGTCTTCTTCATCAAATCCCTAGGCTGAAGTTCATGTAAATCCAGTTTTTTAGTTGATTGGGATTATCTTTACTCCCAACAACATTTTCCAGTTCATAGTATCTTTCTCTCCTTTGAACAACAAAATCTGAAAGCCTTAATGACCAGTCATTATCAACATCATCTAGAGGCTCTCAAAGAATTCTATGAGAATGCCCAACTTTCCGATGATGGTAGTTTTATCACGTATTTATTCCCGGAGTTTCCCGACACTGTTTTCACCCTTACTTTAGAACTTATTACCAACTTCTTTCAACTATCCAATAAAAGGATTTTGCCCTCTGACATTGGTGTCGGAGATTTCTCTGTAGTTTGGGAACACATGAAATTAGGAGAAGATTCGTCCTACTCTCACAATTTCAAGGAAAAAGAGTTGAAGACGAAGTATCAAATAATGGCGAACATCTGCGCTAAAGTTCTTGAGTGCAGAGCAGGATCGTTTGACAAGATTAGCCATTTGCAGTTTCAGATGATGGTGGCTATTAGTAAGAATTATGAAATTAACTAGCCTAGGTTTATTTTTGAGCATATTGTATCGATGTTGGGGAAGAAGCCTCCCACCAAACCTTATGGCTTAGTATTAAGTTATATTCTGTATCGCAGCGGTCATGTTCCAAGCGCTGGGACCGCCATTCCAAAAGAAAAGTTTTTGGGTAAGAAGATGATTTCATCCCTTCTTCACCCTGCTACTGTTGGAGGAGCTGCGTTGCCCAAGGAAGAACGCGCTAGAAGCAAAGCTGAGCAAAAAGAAAGAGGAAGAAGCGCTTCACAGGATTGCTATAACTGAGCTCTATGAAGATTATCCTGAGTTAGCTTCTCCCACTAAAGAGCGCCCAACAGATGTTGTATTGGGTTTGAACGTCAAGAAGTCTAAGGTTGCTCCTCAAGCACCTTCCAAGAAGTTGAAGAGGAAGAAACCGTCATCCCCTCCTCCCTCACCCATTCATTTGAAGAAGGACACTGAGGAAGAAGAGCAAACAGAAGCTCTTAAGCAGCAGAAAATAGTTGGATCAATTCCCGTTGAATCTGAGGTAATTTACGTTACCACCACTCGTGAAAAATCTGTCTCTTTAACACACCAAAAGATTCGCACTCCAGCAACTAGAAAGCTAACTGATCCTCATCGTATTTCACAGTCAAGCTCCCCATTGAGCGCTCCTGTAAAGCCAAGTGCAGAATCTATTCGAGCTTCAGACGCTCAAGAACCATCAGCTGCTCAAGCCGATTTGCAAAAGGAACCTGAGGCTAGCGAACCCCAAGGTTGTCCTCTGGAGCCCATTGCTGAGACTAGCGCTCAGGGTAAGAGATTTCTTCTACCAAGGCCTTCTCTCTATTTTCTACCTTCTGTAGAAAATTTAGTTCTTAAGGTGTGTTTCCTTCTTTCAGTTCCTTCAGATGTAGATGTTGAAGCAGACGTTGTTGTACCTGTTTCTGAGGGCATGCCGGTGGAATTTGATGTGGATCTTTCAGCAGTTGTGGCCATAGCTCAAGAAGTTGCTGCAGACGCTGAAGGTGATCTCCCATACACTGTGTGTGGATCAGCCACTAGACATTGGGTGGTGCTAGATTGAGACATAGACCATCCCGCTCTACCTCCGACTTTACTCAATGAAGACTTTGCTCCACATGAGGACATTGAAGAAGCCTATGTCCATGCCGAACATTGTATTCAAGAAGCAATTGAGTACGATGCCTGGTTTAATCAGATTCTCTTTGATACAGAGTTGTCAGATGCTCAGAAAGATGAGCTCATTAGAATTGTATCTAAGGATCCGGCGCCTCCCCAGAAAAAGTCCAAGAAGACTACAAAGTCTAAGTCTTCTACCAGTACTGCAGAACCAAAAGTCCCCAAATGGACTTTGGCTGATATTTTTGTATCTCAGCCTCTAAAGCTTCTAAGAATGGCTTCTTCAAGAAGCTAAATGGGTTGAGACATATGACTTGAAGCGCCATACTATTGAAGAAATGGTCGCTAGCCCAGTATTGTTCAATCAAGCTAACGATTTTCTCGATATTGTCTTGATTCCCGCATCCAACGCCTCGGACCTATTCTATCCTTGCCAGATATTCGACAACCTGTTGAAGCATCCCTTCGCCAAGTGCTCGCTGAGCTCAGTCGGTCCAAACTTGTTCTAGAAGGGAGCGGCGCTCCCAGTGGCGAATCTTCAAGCGCTAATGTGGAAATAGACACTGAGCAGCGCTATTAGTTTCTCTTTAATAGAATGAGACTCAAAGACGTTGTGCAACTATTCGACCGCATCTTTACTCAGCACGTTGTTATAGCTTCTGGAGCCTATATTAATGCCTTCTTAGGCTTCATCTTTTTGGATTCCTTTCCCCAGGAGGTAAGCGCTCATTACCAAAGGGTAATTGACTTGCTCGAAGGTCATTGTAATCCAGCGCTTACTCAAGCCATCTTGCCCTACTTGGAGGACTACTACAAGTTCTACATTTCTAATCTTCTAGACTTGCCAGCAGATAGGTTGTTGTTCTTCAGCAAGGAGAAAATCGATGACTCTCTGTTCTTTATTCCAGGGTCAAGCACCAAGTTAACTCCAGTTCATCCTATTGATGTTATTGGTCCTATGTGGGTAGCCGCCAGAGAAAGCCCACTTTCTGTTTTATTGCAAGAATTACTCCAGCCCTCTACTTTGGAAAATATAACTTGGCTAGATGTTATGCCAACGACGGGAATGATTCCTCCAAAAATCACTCCAGAATCATCTATGATTCCATCGTAGCATGGCTCTCATAGTTTCGTCAGCTCTTTTCTTCAACGCCACGTTCTGCAAATTCTGACTTTGAGTACAAGGATACTCTTGTTCCTATTGTCCACAAAACGTCTTCTAAGGAAGACGTGGAGATAATTTCTAAGGTAGAAGCCCCTATCAGCGCTCACGTTCCAGTTCATGATGGCATTGCAAGTGCTTCGGCAAATGAAGCTAAAATGGATTCTGCAGAAGTCCATGCTCCAAATGTTGCTCTTCCAGAAAAGGAACCAACTGTTGTTTTGGAGAAACCTCTCGAAAGAGATCCAGCGCGTGGTAAAGAGGTTGCTTCCAAAGAACCTTTGCCCACTCAAGCGCATTCCTCCAGTGACTCTGAAAGTAATGATGATCCAAATGCTCAAGATTTTCGAAAAGCGGTTAAGAATTCTGTTGCTCATATCCAAGCCTCTTGCTCCTATATAGAAGAACAAGACAAATCAACGCTTTATCAAGTAGAAAGACTTCTCGCCGCTGACATGCGCAATCCCAACAAGCTTACCATTCTATTGATGAATAGTGTAGCGCCGCTTGTCAACGAACTTTCAGACAACGTCGCTCGGTCGCTTGTCGAAAATGCAACTGCAGCCACTATTACCGCTCAAGTCGCTCTTCTGATTGATGAGGTTAAGCTCTTACGCAGAGAAGTATCTGAGCTTCGCTCGTTATGACCTCAACCTCTTGATGCTGATGTCAAGAAGGGGGAAGAGAAAGAAAAGTCCCAGTCCAAGGCATCCATCTCTAAAATAGATAACAAACACTGGTAATCTATGTTCGAAGAAATAGTGAGCATAAAGAAAATGCTTACTAAAATTCGAAAGCCTAGATACTATCAAGGCTTTACTTGTTTCCGGACTTAGATGTTGATTTCTTAGAGAGTATGGGTTTTCATTAATATGTCGGACCTCTTAGAAGACCTATCAACTAGAAATCCACCAAGGATAGAAGACAAGACATTTACCATGACTTGATCCGAGAACTTGGAATCCCTCCGAGGGATTGGGTGGAAAGATTAATGGAGCTGAATGAAAGCTCTAGAGAAAGAAGACATGACTACAATGAAGTTCAGCATACAACCATGATAGATGTTGATAGACTTCTACTAGACTTAGCAACTGAAATCTTTTAAGAAGAGAACAGAAAGCGACAGAAAAGGTGATCGCTTACATTGCTTTATATATTTCTGTTGTTGCTTTCTTTAATTATCTATCTTCAGTGTAAATCATGTATGCTTAACTCTCTTATATGAATCAATGAAATGATTTATCACTGAAACAACTTGTTGAGGATAATCTAACTTTAGCTAACTTAACTAACTTTCCAAAAGCTAACTTATGATCTCTTTTGACTTTTCTTTGAACTCTTAATCTATAAAAGAGTTATAAGAGTTAAGGTCTTGACATCATCAAAAAGGGGGAAATTGTTAGGAAATTTCTTGTTAGATGTTTTGATGATGACAAGATAGGTTTCATGTTAGACCCCAAGGATATGTAAGGTTATCTTTTGATATAATATGTATAAGTGTTTAAAAGTTATCAAGTTGTAATTTTTCGGTTAAGGCATTTTTATCTTTATAGCTTTAGACTAGTATCTAGCGCTTGAGCTAAGATAGCATTCTAGGTAAGTCTATCAAGGTAAAATCAAAGATCAGCGTCTGAAGACTTTGAAGATGAGAGATTCATTAAGCAGTTGTCAAGCGCTTATGAATCAATGTAGGATGACTTTCGTGTTTAAGCGCTTGTCGTCACCTGAAGTTAATCCAAAGTCGATATGTTATTAAATGCAATCAACGGACATTTATTTCCAACGGGAAATAAATTCAAATGCATTAAATGCTTGATAAGAGCATTAAATGTGATAAGGACTATTGAAGGTATGGATGTGCCTTCCCCATTGGCTGTCAACTCAAAGTAGGTCTGCTACCCACTCTGTGCAGCAGAATTTTCAGAGATGTCAGAAAAAGACTAAGTCACGCTCCTCGTGCTTCTCACTCTCCTGCTTGTGTCCAATGGACAAATCCCGAGAAAAGTCTATAAATAGATACTTACAGCTCAAACCTAAATACTGAGAATTATTCACTTACGCTGTTGAAATCTATATCCTACTATTAAAGCTCAAATCCTCCATAGCCAAAATTTAGTTGAGCTTAAACATCTCTACAGCCAAATCAATATCTCTTACCTCTTCACAGAAGAACCTAACCTTTCAAAGAGATAATACCAAAGTGTTTGAACTTTTCAAATCAAACAAAACCGTGATAAAAATCCATCAACCTCTTCCATCTGTATGACGAAGTTGTTGAAGACAAAGCATTATTTCTGAGTGAGAGAAGCATTGTCAGAAGCAGATCTTAGCCGAGTTGAAATCTCTGTGATCAGGTAACTCGAGATCAAGCCTTCATTAATTTGCTATTGTGTAGAAGTTGTCTGTGTGAAGCTTCGTGATTCATTTTTAGTGAATTCCTCCTGTGTGGAAAGGAGTAGAAGGACGTAGCTGGGATTACACAAACCCAGTGAACCTTACAATTCTCGTGTCTTATTTATTTACTGATTTACTGTCTATATTTATATTCTACCTTTTATCTTGAAAAGTCCAAGTGAATTAGTTAAGTGTCTATTTGACTAAATCAAACGCTAAGTAACTAAAAACACTTTATGTGACGCTAAAACTTTCAAAAGAGAAGACTCTAAAATCATTCCGCTGTGTTAACACTGATCAAAGAACTGAGCGCTTAAACCTATTTGGTTACAGTATTCAAATCTTGAAGTATAAGTTAACTTTCTAAAAGCTTTCTTAAATAGACGCTCAGTCAAGAGCCTACTTTTCAAGCATCCAACAAATTTTAATACGAATAATTTTTGAAGTCGAAAAAGACTTCAGAGTCTATTCAACCCCCCCCCCCTTCTAGACCCTTTCGTATGCCACTTAGGACCAACAGTATCTTATAAGCCACTATACAGTATGTTATAACACGTTATACGATATATTATAACTCATTATACAGTAAGTGCTTATACATATTAAAAATATTCAATTATACAATATCTTATAAGTCATTATATAGTATGTTATAACACATTATACAATATATTATAACTCATTACAAAGTATGTGTTTATAACATATTAAAAATATTCAATTATACAGTATCTTATAAGCCATTATACAGTATGTTATAACACATTATACGGTATATTATAACTCATTATACAATATGTGTTTATAACATATTAAAAATATTCAATTATACAGTATCTTATAAGTCATTATATAGTGTGTTATAACACATTATACAGTATATTATAACTCCTTATACAGTATGTGTTTATAACATATTAAAATTATTCAATTATACAGTATCTTATAAGTCATTATACAGTATGTTATAACACATTATACAGTATATTATAACTCATTATACAGTATATTAGCTAGAGAATTATTCATTCATCATCCCATTGCCTATGCGTAGTCTCATCTGGCTAAAGCTTTCCCATAATAATGAACTGAAATTATGTGTGATTAATTAGTTTACAATTTCTCAATAGGAGCTTCCAAATTCAAATAAATTATTTAAGTAACAACAACACTTTCTTCTTCTTCTTCCGCCATGGCAGTTCTTGAGGAGAAATCATCATCATCATCATCAGATTCGGGATTCAATCAGGTCCTCTCCTTGTAAGCTGCTTTTCTAATTAGGCTTGCCAGATTTTCCGCTGCTTCTTGACTAATAATTGTATTTTCAGAAGAATTTTGATCGAAAACTAATTGCAGGAAAGTGTATTTTTAACCCATTTTTCATTGACTAAGATGCTCCTGCCCTCATTAAAAAAATATATGATCCGAAAATACCTGTTAAATCTGGACCTTGGGATCAAACAGGATCAATGGTGTAGATTGGGTCTTATATCTTACCAAATGTAATGGGATGTATTTGATCCATACCCTACATATATATATATATATATGTCAAATACATATATTTTTCCTATGATATACATAATTATGCATTTAATCCCCCATAAAAAAATTATCAAGAAACTTTATTACAGTTTTTTAGATATCCTTATAGCGTAAAGATATTTACACTACAATTATTCTTATTTATTTTATATTTTTCTAATTTATTAGATTTTTTTTTCACCTTCCTCCCAACTCATCTTCTTCCCCAAAACCTTAATCCTAACCCACATTTCCCCTCAACTCACCCTCCAAGTTCAAGCTCAGCCTCCTATCCATCCTTTTCCCTTCCATCCACCCCCCACCCCCTGTTTTCCACCACAAACCACCATCGCCGACCCTACACCAAATCGCCAACCCTTACCCCTGCAAATGGTGCCACATCCCTTCCCCTTCTAATCGGTCCACCATCATGCCTCCCCCCTGTAATTGAGCCTCCATCGACCCTTCTCCTTGCAAATCGCATGGTCGCCGCCTTCCAACTGCAATAAGTGCCATCGTCATCCATACTTTCTTCTTCTCCTGTTGTGGTCACCTCTCGTCGATTTTGCAGAGGCTGAGGCAGAGTGGGGGAAGATTTGCAGGGGGGAAGGTAGTGGGAGAACGATGGTGGTGGGGTTGGGTTTATATATATATATATAGGGTATGGATCAAATACATCCCATAACATTTGGTAAGATATAAGACCCAATCTACACCATTGATACAGTTTGATCCCAAGGTCCAGATTTGACAGCTATTTTCAGATTATATATATATTTTTTAATGAGGGCAGGGCCATCTTAGTCAATGAAAAATAGGTTAAAAAATTCACTTTCCTGCAACTATTTTTCGATCAAAACTCTTCTGAAAATACAATTATTAGTCAAGAAACAGCGGAAAATTTGGAGAGCCTAATTACAAAAGCAGCTTACAAGGCAGAGGACCTGATTGAATCCCGAATTTATAAGGATCATAACTCCATCTCACAGGAGATGTATTTTCTTTTCCGATACATCCTTGTACTTGGCATATTTATAAACACACACAGGAAAGTAACACTTCGGCCACCGCAATCAGCTGGAATGAGTTGAAGCACGAGATCGAAAATGAAGAAGAAAGCTAAATAATTGGCTACAACAGCCATTACTGATGATGATGATGATGATTTCTCCTCAAGAACAGCCATGGCGAAAGAAGAAGAAGTTGTTGTTGTTACTTAAAATAATTGATTTGAATTTGGAAGCTCCTAATGAGAAATTGGAAACTAATTAATCACACATAATTTCGGTTTTATTATTATGGAAAAGCTTTAACCAGATGAGACTACGCATAGGCAATGGGATGATGAATGAATAATCCTTTGGCTAATATATTGTATAATGTGTTATAACATACAATATAATGGCTTATAAGATACTGTATAATTGAATATTTTTAATACATTATAAACACATACTGTATAATGGCTTATAAGATACTGTATAATTGAATATTTTTAATAGGTTATAAATACATACTGTATAATGAGTTATAATATACGGTATAATGTGTTATAACATACTGTATAATGGCTTATAAGATACTGTATAATTGAATATTTTTAATGTGTTATAAACACGTACTATATAATGAGTTATAATATACTATATAATGTGTTATAACATACTGTATAATGGCTTATAAGATACTGTATAATTGGATTTTTTAATATGTTATAAACACATACTATATAATGAGTTATGATCTACCGTATAATGTGTTATAACATACTGTATAATGGCTTATAAGATACTGTATAATTGAATATTTTTAATATGTTATAAAGACATACTATATAATGAGTTATAATATACTGTATAATGTGTTATAACATATTGTATAATGGCATATAAGATACTATATAATTGAATATTTTTAATATGTTATAAACACATACTGCATAATGAGTTATAATATACCGTATAATGTGTTATAACATACTGTATAATGTCTTATAAGATACTGTATAATTGAATATTTTTAATATGTTATAAACACATACTGTATAATAAGTTATAATATATCATATAATGCGTTATAACATATGGTATAATGACTTATAAGATACTGTATAATTGAATAGTTTTAATATGTTATAAACACATACTGTATAATGAGTTATAATATTCCGTATAATGTGTTATAACATAATGTATATTAGGGAAAATGATTGAGAACTTATAGGGGTTGCCAGAAATGATGAACATTCCAGTTCAGTTGGACCCATTTCCTCACCTGACATTGACAGTATGATTATAGAAACAACGACCTCAATTCTTTTCCAATTTTTTCTTATTTAATTTAATAACAAATATATATATATATATGTATATGTATATATAAGTGGTGAATGTACACTGATAGTTTAAATTCAATCAAACTCGATCCATAGAATCTCATTATCTACAGTAACCTGATTCTCCATGAAGAATTGAAAAAGAAAGAGAAAAAAAGAGAAGCAGTGAAAGACCAGAGAAGAAGTGAGAGTCTAACATCTGAGAGAGAAGACGATGAAAAGTTTCTAAGACGTGGGTTTGTCGGCTTTGAAAAATGACATCATTTGACTATTATACCCTTGATCCAATTGGAATCAATTTCCCCACCTGTTTTTTTATTCCTTTTTGGACTGTTGGATTTAATGGATCCAATAGTGTAGATTGGGCCTTATACCTTATCTAATATAGGGTATGTATCAGATCTTGATCCTATATATATATATATATATATATATATATCTTTTATAATTTTCAAATATTAAAATATATGTTTTTAATAAATAATAGGTCTTTAATATGATCCGTTGATCTTTTTCAAGATCTGTAGTATGATAAATTGGGTTTAGCAAATGTATAAATATTTAATATGGATCATCGATTTTAGCACATTTGATCCAATAGTTGTTAGATTAAGAGCAAAACAGTGCAAACCTGATGTTGAATTACGTGAAAGAAATAAAGCATAGAGCTAGCACCAAAAACTAAGTCTTATATACAAGGAATCAGGAACACCTGATGTTAAATTACGCCTCTACGAAACCGGATAATGGAAGAGGGACATGACCCCTGAAGGCATAAAATAGATAATAATGATATTGAGTCTAATTGACAATAGAAACCCCTTTGAAGATGAAAAATCAAGAGGTTCATAAATATCCCCTCCAGAAACAAATGTAAGATCGCGCCCTCAAGTGCCATAGAGGATAAAATGTATAGGGGCATAGAATTTGTAATCGAAGTTTCTTTATGATAATAAAAGGAATTTAAATTGTTTTCACATAAACCTTATTGTCACTCGTAAGGAGTGTACAACGTCTAGTCTATGTAATCAAGGCAAGCCTTCTACTTCTTATGGATTAGGCAGATTGCCACTAGAAGAGTTTAAAACTTGATCGCTTAATTCATTTGCAATTCCCGTGAGTTTCTGATAGGTTTCGAACCTACAAAAATAATTTCTACTCCTAAATTTGTAGATAGCAATGAGCAGGGTCAAATCCACAGAGATTGATTCCCATTTAATTCTCAATAAACGAATAAAAGGGGGGGGGGAGGGGGGATTTTTAACAATCGATTAAACTAAAATTAAAATAAATAACAAAAATTATTAAAATCAAGAGATGCAAAATTAAACAAGTAGAAGAAATCAATTTATGGTGAGATTCTAGCCTAAGGAATTTTATTTTAATTCTATAATTTGATCCTGGATGCAAAGATAATTTAATATTCTTGAATAAATTAGCTATAGTTGTTAACAAGTTCTAACAACCTCGTTTCTCCTTATTTTATTGATAATCAAAACAAGTTCTTTGATTATTTCCCTTATTAATTGAATAACCCTAAACAAGCTCTTAAGATTTAATCCAATAATAGCTTTAAGAATTAGAGAAACACCAATTCTAATTAACAAACTCACAAGCTCGGTTTATTTAAATTAAATTACATATTCCCATAATAACAATCCAAAACTTGTCCATAATCAACGTTATTAATTGCTACCAATATTAGAATTAACCAAACAATTACGGATTTGGGATTTTAATTAGCTACATATTATTCCAACAATTAAATAACAGACCAAATTACCGAATTAATTAAAACAATAATTTCAACAAACACAGAGAATAGGTAAATATTCAAGAACAAAGAAAGAATAAGAATAATTAGATCTCACAATTTTTGTAGAATTAAAACTTCAAATATCCTTGGCTAGAACTTGAGTTTTTAGCAATACATCTTCAATGGAACAAAACGCAGAATTTTCTCCCTTTTCTTCTAAAAAAAAATGTGTATCTCCAAAGTGTAGAAGAGATAATAAAATTTCAGCAATATCTAATTATCTATGCCTAGCCAAAAGACTCCTAACTAAATAAAACTCTAATTCTAATGGAATAAGGAAATTAATTCCTTAATAGAATAAAATACTAATCAGACTCCTAAAGAATAGGAAAGCTCCTTAAAAATAGGAAGGCTCCTAAAAAATAGGATTTTCTCCTCCTACTTCTCGTGTCTTCTTCTTTCTCCATCTTTTTCTTCATTTTTCTTCTTTTATGAAATTTCACCTATCAAAATAGAAAATCATAATAAATATCTATTATTTATACTCAAATATCAATAAAAGAATAAAAGAATTATATGAAAAATATGCATAAAATGCACACTAACAAATTCCCTCACACTTTAACCCTTGCACGTCCCTGTGCAAAGACAAAAGACTCAAAAATAAAGAAATAATAAAAATAACAAAAACAACTAAAACTAACCACTTTCATAGGTATCACGATTGCATTTAGCGTATGCAACAAGCCTTTAAACCCCTAGGTTACCCTAGTGGATGAGTTGTATCTCGTGAGGGTTTGCAGACAATATACCCACAAAATCGATCTCTCAGTGTACAAACAAGCAAGTCAAAGGAACTCGTTTTTCCAAACATCAACCCTTATCATCAATTTTTTTTAACAAAAGTCTTTAAAGTTATCAATCATGCTTCAACTATCACTTTCGTATCCATACATACTCTTCAAAAATTCACAAAAATCCATGACTACAATATTGCATATACAACATTCAACTCGTATTATCCATTTCTATCTCCTCAAGCATTTTATAACCAATTAGAACCAATGTCATACTTTTATTTACTTAAGCAATTACTTGTCTTTTGATGCGAATACAAACATTGTTCATGAATGCACCCGGTTACTCAACAAGTTTATCATTTATCATTTGATACCCTCTTTATAGCCCTATTAGGATACTAACATAGTAGCAGGTTTGGGCAGATAGATCCTAGACCAGTTGGCCTTAGGTTACCAAGCTTGAAAACTTCTCAAGCTTAATCCCTTCAGTGTAGTTAGCCTCAGGCGCTACAAGAGGTTATATCATACACAATTTAAGCACTAACTATTTCTCCGGGTTTTAATACCCATATATTCAATTCATCATCAATTTAATTACCCCAAAATTTAAACCTAAGAAAATATCAACTATGCTAGATGACAAACTTCCGTAAATTTCTCAAAGAAGCATGTACTGCAACAATTGTAACGGTATAAGCATTCTTGACTTCTCTTATGAATTTCAACTGATTTTTCAAATCAAAAGAATTGATATTTCCAAAAAAAACTTGCACTAACTTAACTCGTTGCTCACTAAGATAATTATAAACGCATCACGACAAAGGATTTATCCCCCTCCTCCACACTTATTACATGCATTGTCCTCAATGTATAAAAATAGAAAGCGTAAGAGGAATAAAAACAGAGGTAAAGGAACGGGACTCCCCTGAACGTAAATGTGTGAACTTGAGATCAATCCGGTGGTGACTGATTTGTAATTGGGTTTGAAGAACTTGACCCGGAAGAATTCGTCGGAGAAGACGAACGAGAGTGGTCGGCATGGTCAGCAGCTGGCAGTGGAGCAACGACTGTTTCTAGTGGTGGGCTTGCAGTTGTGCCACCAGAGTTGGTGTAGTGACGGTTTTAGTGTGGTGAAGATGGGGGCGGTGATGGATGAATCGCGGCAGAGCTGAAGTGGGCGGTCGGATCTGAAAAAGAGGCCGACGGAACTGAAGTGGGTGTGAAATTGTGGCAGCGAGATCTAGTCGTGTGACAGTTGGATTGGAAGAGAGAGTCACGACCTGTGGTGGATTCGCTACGGAAGGGGCTGAGCTTCGTCAGATCTTTTGCCTCGGGTTCTGGTGGCGCGGAGTAGCGTGCAGTGGCAGCGACGCAACTGTGGTGGTGGCGCGTTTGTGGTGGAGTCGTGATCGGCTGTCTCGGCTTCAGTTGGATGTGATTTCGCCCCCCGTTTCGGCGGTGTAGCGGTGGCGCCGCGTTTGGTGGCCGGCGATGGTGGCTTTCTTCCCATGGTGGTGGAGATGAAGTTGGATCTTCAATGGTGGTTGGGGTTAGGTTGTAATGTTGCTGCAACAGAAACAATTTGGGGGGGAGGGGGGAAGAATTAGGTGAGAATTAGGTAAAAGAAGGAAACGAATTTTGCTGCAAAAAGAAAATTTGAAATTTTTCCTAATAATTTTTTTTTTCGAAATTGACTAAGGGTTGAAGTGTTTTTAAGTCGGAGTGTGACTTATATTTGTGCATGGGAACGCCTACTTTGAAGTCACGAGTATCACCATTGTGCACAACTAGATAGAATACAACTTTGAATAAAGCGTGGCACGCCTAATTTGAAGTTGTTGTCAATTCAACAATAATAAAAAAAAAATTGACTACGTTTAAAACATGCCCAATTATTACCTTAGGATATGTTTCACCTCAAAAAAAATTAAAAATAAATAAAAGCATAAAATATGGGAAAGAGAAAAGGTAAAATCTTGGGTTGCCTCCCAAGCAGCGTCTTTCTTTAACGTAGGAGGTTCAAAGCCATCATTGTATAAGTAGGAGGTTCAAAGCCATCATTGTGTCAAGCTACCTTTAGTAGATCATCATCATTGAGTTCAATAATTCTCTGCATCAACAAGTCAGTAACATCTTTGACAAACATAGAATGATCATCATTAGGATACTTTATGGAATCATTAATACTAAATTCTATGATTTCACCATTTGATTCCATAGTAATTGTCCCATCATGAATATCAATGTTAGTTCTAAATGTTTTAAGAAATGGTCTTCCAAATAAAATGGGAGCAAAATCACAAGATTTATCTTCACCCAGATCAATAACCTAAAAATCAGCAAGAAGCTAAGAACCGAATCATTAACTTGAACTAATATGTTTTCAAGAACACCATCAAGATATGCATTAGACCTATCAATTAGTTGGATAATCACATCCGTTCCTTTCAATTTTCCCACATTCAAAGATTCATAGAGAGAATGAGACATGATATTAATAGAAGCTCTTAGATCTAACATAGCCTTCTCAATTCCCACATCACCTATCTTACAAGGAATAGTAAACATACCTGGTCCTCACATTTTGAAGGTAATTTCTTTTGAAAGACTGCAGATACATTTATCTCAATTTTTCGGGGAGTCTTTAGAATTTTCTGCTCTTGCTCTTCCTTCACAGACTCACAAGCTCACCAGGAAACGGGAGAGATACCTCAATTAGCTTGACCTACTCGGTACGTGTCTCAGTCGGTTTGATGAGTTGAGGTTCCAAAGATTTCTTCTCCAACTCTTCTTCTACCTCACGTTTAGAGTTAACAAACCTACTAGGAAACGGTGGAGGTATTACAATTTTCTGGAACTCTTGTAACCCCTTTTCACTTCTCAAAGTGACTGCACTAACATTCTGCTTTGGATTCACTACCGCCTGAGAGGGTAGTTTACTCGAGCTTTGGGAAACCAACCCATTCACAGTTGTGGCTAACTGACTCATTTGACTCTCTAGATGTTTTATACTAGTCCTCGTCTCTTGTTGAAATTGTTGTGTTAATTGCTAATTGTTTAACAATTTCTTCAAGAGGCATGCCTTGTGGGTTAGAGGATAGCTGAGGTGTTTGTGCTTGTTGTCTGGATTGATATGATTGTTGGAATCCAGTAGACCGTGAACTATAACTCAAATTAGGATGATCTCTCCACCCAGCATTGTAGGTATTGGGGAAAGGATCATTCTTTCTCTGTGGAGCCCCCTGAAAATTCAACAGCATTGGCTTGTTTGTGTGGATCCTTTTGAAGTGTAGGACACACCTCTGTAGTATGACTGGGATTGAAGCAGATACCACACGCTTTCACTTGGTGTGTACTGCCTACTACCAATTTTTGCGACAGGGAAGTCAAATCATCCAGACGTTGATTCACTGATATGAAATTCACCTCATTCACCCCCTTCAGTGCAGTATATTTTTGAGTACCAAACTGTTGGGTGTTGGCAGCCATATTTCAAATTTCTTGCTTATGTGGGAGTTTTATGTACCAGTGCGCCTCCACTCGCAGCATCTATCATATTTCTCTCCATTGTTGACAAACCTTCATAGAAATACTGGATTAGGAGTTGTTCAAGAATTTGGTGTTGTGGACAGCTGGCTACTAGTTGTTTAAACCGCTCCTAGTACTCATACAACGATTCTCCACTGATTTGCCTAATTCCGCATATCTCCTTTCTTATGTTGGCAACTCGTGAGGCACAAAAGAATTTCTCCAAGAATTGTTTCTTCATTTCGATCCATGTCTCGATTGAACTAGAGGGTAGATAATAGAGCCAGTCCTTAGCTCTATCAGCTAGTGAAAACGGAAAGTCCCTCAGTTTGATTTGGTCTTCAGTAACATTCCTTGGTTTCATCGTTGAACAGACCACATGGAATTCTTTCATGTGTTTATGGGGATCTTTTCCTCCAAGACCACGGAAAAGTAGGAAGTAAGTGAATAAGATCAAATTTTAATTCAAAATCTACATCTAGGGTGGGATATTGAATGCAAAGAAGTTGTTGGTTCATGTTTAGCATGACTAACTCCCTTAAAGTTTTTTCATTAGCATTGTCCATGACTTCAAGTTCCTCTTCTGAATCACTGGACGTATTGAAGTTCACCTGCACAAAGAGATCGAGGCATAAAACAGAACATGCAACAAAAATTAACGCTGTAATGAGAAATAAATCGAAAAACACCAATCCCCGGCAACGGCGCCAAAATTTGTTAGGTGTCGAACCTACAAAAATAATTCCTACTCCTAAATTTGTAGATAGCAATGAGCAGGGTCAAATCCACAGGGATTGATTCAGATTTAATTCTTAATAAACGAATAAAATGAAAGCGGGGGGAGGGGGGATTTTTAACAATCAATTAACCTAAAATTAAAATAAATAACAAAAATTATTAAAATCAAGAGATGCAAAATTAAACAAGTAGAAGACATCAATTTATGGTAAGATTCTAGCCTAAGGAATATTATCCGTTTTAATTCTATAATTTGATCCTTGATGCAATGATAATTCAATATTCTTGAATAAATTGGCTATAGTTGTTAAGAAGCTCTAACAACCTCGTTTCTCCTTATTTTATCGATAATCAAACCAAGCTCTTTGATTATTTCCCTTATTAATTGAATAACCCTAAACAAGCTCTTAAGATTTAATTCAATAATAGCTTTAAGAATTAGAGAAACACCAATTCTAATTAACAAACTCACATGCTCGGTTTATTTAAATTAGATTACATATTCCCATAACAACAATCGAAAACATGTCCATAATCAACGTTATTAATTGCTACCAATATTAGAATTAACCAAACAATTACGGATTTGAGATTCTAATAAGCTATATATTATTCCAACTATTAAATAACCATCCGAATTACCCAATTAATTGAAACAATAATTTCAACAAACACAGAGAATATGTAAATATTCAAGAACAAGAAAGAATAAAAATAAATTAGATCTCACAAATTTTGTAGAATCAAAACTTTAAATATCCTTGGCTAGAACTTGAGTTCTTAGCAATACATCTTCAATGGAACAAAACCCAGAATTTTCTCCCTTTTCTCTTCTAAAAAAACGTCTACCTCCAAAGTGTAGAAGAGATGATAAAATTCCAGCAATATCTAATTATCTATGCCTAGCCAAAAGACTCCTAACTAAATAAAACTCTAATTATAATGGAATAAGGAAATTAATTCCTTACTAGAATAAAATACTAATAAGACTCTAAAAAATAGGAAAACTCCTAAAAAAAAAGGAAGGCTCCTAAAAAATAGGATCTCTTCCTACTTCACGTGTCTTCATTTTTTTCTTCTTCTTTCTCCATCTTTTTCTTCATTTTTCTTCTTTTATGAGAATTCACCTATCAAAATAGAAAATCATAATAAATATCTGTTATTTATACTCAAATACCAATAAAAGAATAAAGGAATTATATGAAAAATATGCATAAAATGCACACTAACAGTTTGATTGGGCATTGAAACTCAATAACACTTGTATGACATAAGATTTGCATCAAAGTGTCAACGGAACACTATTGGTTAGTGAGAACTTGTGTTATAGACACATCAGTGAGATTAATAGGTTCAAAAATGACTTGCATTAATTCAGTTACATGAGTTTCACTCTATGATAGTCAATGACAGAACTGATTGGTTGTGATAGGTAAGCGTGAACCTTAAACCTGAGGGATCGCATTGAAAATGCACTTGTCACATCAAGTCTGTCATTAGAGTAGTTAGACCAATTTCACCCGTTGGTGCAGTCAATTTCAAAGTGTAACTTGATGGGCAAGTAGCAATCTTAACTGATTATCATGATGTGATTTGTTGCAGTCACGAATAAATGAGATAAAAAATCTTTGGCCAAAGCAATTGAGCTGCTTGTGTGAGACAGGAGAGGAAGCTGAGTGATCTCATCTAATTAAGACACATGCATATGGTTAATTCTTGTGATCTTGACACATCCATAACTTTCACTTGACTGTGATACGTGAATAAAGAGTGTATATTCATACGGTATTCACAATTGAGAAGGTTTGAAATGGTCCAATCATTCGTTCTCTTTTGGGATACGATGTAGGGCCATGTGACTGACCAAGTGTTACCAACATTCTTTGATTTTCTCCTATTGTCAATTGAGACAAACCTAAAGAGTGACGTTTAAAGGATTTGCAATGAAAAATGATGGGGTTAGCTTGAAGTGCCTTTTGGGTATTTGATCATAATTACAAAAAAAAAAAAATAATAACAATGAGAAAACTTCATCATAATAATATAAGGGTATAATTGTTATATTTTATTTAATGGGTTAAATGCAAACACCCCCCCCCCCCCCTCGTTCCCTGAAATCCGTACGTTGCAAAACAACAAATGTGAAAAAAAAGAAGGCAATTTACATCCCCATTAAAAAAAATAAAAATGAAGCACACAGCCACTCTGGACGTAATTAACTTACATTCATTAATATAAAGATCAAAATGCCCTTATTTTTAAAAAGTTTAACACTATATTCATCTAAGATTTAATATTGATCGTCGATCTTTGAAATTTTTGAACCAAGGGTTTTAGATGAGGGGCGAAATTTTATATATGCCAAAAACAGCATAACCACTCGCAGAACTGACTAGTGGCGCTTAATTGCTTCATATTTTTTTTCACGGGGAGGTAAAATCCATTTAACCATTTTAATAAATAATAAATCATGAGGTTGGTTGATATTAGTCTAATTTTGAAAACACAAGGAGATAATCAACTCATTTTGATAACATAGCGAGTAAAACGGTCCTTTTCATAAACATATGGGAGTAAAATGACTTTTATGCAAATATAGCAAGTTAATACTTTCCTTATCATTTTTATTTATTTTCTTTTCCTCAAAAAACCATAGATCTAAAATAGGGTTCGGTTCAAAATTCCTTTTATTTTTTGCTGATTTTTTCCTACTCGCTACAAAGGAAAGATGTCACAGAAACTAATATGGTTAGTTCAACTTGTTGAAAAAATTAATGTTTCCCAAAATGCATCTCATCCTACAACATAGTACCCAAACATGACTTAAGTCCCATGTGTTAATGTGAGTCGTATCCGAAAACCCAACCGTCGTTGGTTGTGTTCACATGGAGCACTTGCAGATTATTGGACAATACACTTGAAACCTATAAGCGCTTCCTCGTATATCTAAGTTATATAAGCATTTTTATAGTTTTAATATTAGTGTGTATTGTTCCTGATCTGAGCAAATAATAATCTAAATCACCTATGCTCAACTCAATCAAGTTGACGAACTTGAATATTAAATTGAACAGAAGGAAAACAAGGAGCTTGAGGTCATACCCGACCCAAACCCGAATATGGCCCAAATATGTTTGCGACCGGGATCAATATTTCTTTCTGAACTCTTCTTGAAGATGAAGAAACATAGACAAATATTGAAAACGAAAAATCAATTGAAAGGAGAAAAAAACAAAAGATAAAAAACGACAAGGAAAAAGACAAAAATACTTGGTAACAAAGAAGGAGAAAAAGACACTGAGTCGACTCAGTGGAGACTCGTCCGTTGTCCTTCGTTCCCACTAATTTCTGTGTCATGTGCCAGTTGCCAGACTAAAATCGTGTCCTTTTATCCACCAACCCATCTCCACCACCCACGTGTCACACGACAAACCCCCACCGCTGCCTTACTCGCCACATCGCCACTCCAGTGGACGTCGACACACCGTAGAACTTCCTTCATGTGGGCCCCAGTCCTCCTATTTTGCAGCACAACCTCATCGTTATTAACCTGGACAACCGCACACACTATTATTTTCAAATGGGGCCCACATGCACAGCTCACACAATTCATATTGCTCCCCCCACCTTTTTCTTTAAATTGGTAAAATAATAAATAATTCACCACTTGCATATTTCCCATCTCTCTCTCTCTAAAACTCTATTCATCTCTCTCTATCTTGTTTGGGGTAAGCAGCAGCATTAGCGGCTCTCTTTCATTTTCCATTATTTTAATCCAGTAATTATTTTCGTTCTTTTTTGTGTGTCTTTAATTAAGTATATGTATATTATATATATATATATATATATGTATGAATAGCTACGACTAACACTGGTACTGGTGTAATCATTATTCAGTGAACAGCGGAAAGGGAAAATGATTTACCGTTGGGGGGAGTAAAAGTAAACACAGAAGCGTTTCAGGTAAAAAAAAAAATAGATTGAAGTTGTTCCTATTTTTAGCGAAACAGCTCAAGTATTTTCCGCAACGGATTATTAGCTGATAACTTACCGAAAATGTGGGGAAAAAAAAGTCTCAATTTTCAGCTTTGGAAAATTGGGTGAAATGAAAATATGATGCTATTGCTATTTATTTCACTCTTACTTACAATTACATACATGTTGGATTTTGCATCTGCTTTTTCTTATTTTCATAATGATAATAATACTTTCCTTTTGGTGGTGTCTGAAGTGTTTCCACGTCATCGAGGATGGATAAACCGACGTCGTAAGAGAGGTTGATTTGGTTTTTGTTCTTTTACCTCGGAGAAGGGAAAACGTTTTCCAAGTGAGCTTTTTTGCTATGCGGGGAAAAGTCTTGCTTCTATTTTTGCTTCTTCATTGATTCCAATAAAAAAAATATGAATTAAAAATAAATAAATTGGGGGTGGGGGGACCATAACTGTCCCCATCAACTACCATTATTTATACATATATATATATATGTATATGTTATACTATCATATTCTTTTTTATCTGTAGCAGCAAATATATACATATATTTGTTTTAATTATTGAACTTCTTCTTATTTTGAATGGAAGGAAAGGAACATATATATTAGAGAAACAACATTGACACGTTTTCCCTTTTCTTTTTGGGATTTTGTTGGGTGAAAAAGTTGTTTTTGGGATTTTGTTGGGTGAAAAAGTTGTATAAAAGCCAAGCTCACATAGGTGTCTAATTTTTTTACTTTACATGTTTTTTGAGATCTTACTTAATCTTCTTCTTCTTCTTTTATGATTTATCTACTTTTTCCAACAGGGATTTTGGTTTAGAGTGTCCTAATCTAATCTATGTATGTATGTATGTATCTCTATCAGAGTCATGTGTATTGCTGTCTCTGTTGCAGGACAGGACAGAACGCAACAGAGCTGGTGAGTAACATTTAGTGTGTGAGAGAGAGAGAGAGTTTTATTAGTGTGATGAAGTGAAAAGCTTCTTTGTTCCACTGAGGTTAAATAGTAGGGGGCAGTAAATAGTAAAAAAAAAAGTTGTTTATTTAGTAATCTGATCTGGTGAATGAAAGGGGGGGCCTGAAGATGAGTGGATAATTTCGTCCCACTCTTTTCTCTTAACCAGCAAAATAAAAAGAAGAAGAAGAAGAAGAAGAAGAAATAAATGCTCTTCTTTGAAATCAGATTCTTTTATGTTTATCTCTAATCCGCTTTGAAATCATCCTCGAAAATTTGCAACAAGGTGGAATTCATTTGATAGAATCTGAAATTCTGTTGTGGTAAAAATCTTGATTGACTTCAACTTTATGGGTTGAATTAATGGGTTTTTTTGTTGCTATTTCACATATTATATATATGTTCTATAATTATGTAATTAACTTCTGGTCTGGAGTCTTTAGTTTTCTTTGCTTTTTCTGGATTTGGAATTTGTGGCCGAGTATTGCATACTTCTTCTAGTGATGCTAAAGGGTTAAATTTATTTATACCTTTGTTCTTGTGTTATTTGTTCCTTGTAGATAACTTATACCTTAGTGCTGTGCTTGATTAGTTTTTGATTTTACAATTTTGCAGATCCACCCACGGTCGAGTTTGTTTATGATGCATTTAGGATAACTGAGAAAGTTTTGTTTGATGAACCATTCTCCCGAGATGGAGTGGAATGCAAAGTGGGATTGGGACTTTGTCGGGTTTGGTTCTAAAGCAATTGAAAGTCCCAAGAAGTTGCAATTAGCAGATTGGATGATTGATGATGACGGAGAAATCGACGCTGGATCCTTCAATATCTCGTGTGGTGGCGGGAATAGCGGCTCTGATTGCGGCCATGTTTCTTCAGCTAAGAGCTCAATATCAGCTTCTACTGACTCTTCCACAAAGGATGGGATTAAAACAACCACCCCCGATTTCAGGCTCATGTCATTTGGGGGCTTTTCTGGAAATTTTAGCAAGAAAACGGAAATGAAAAGAACTGAGGTTTCTCGAACTTCTCCACCTATGGAGGCGGCTTCTGCTGGCTCCGTGGAACCTTTGATTGGTCTAAAGCTCGGGAAACGGACATATTTTGGGAATACTGGAGTTGTAGGTAATGTTAAGAGCGCGTCTGTTCCTGCGGTGCCTGCTCCATCAACCACTCCACTGAGGAAACCGAAATCATCTGGTCAAAATCCTGTTATACCACGCTGTCTAGTTGAGGGCTGCAATGTTGATCTTTCAACAGCTAAAGAATATCACCGAAAGCATAGGGTTTGTGCAAGCCATTCCAAATGCCCAAAGGTTATCATTGGAGGCCTTGAACGTCGTTTTTGCCAACAGTGTAGCAGGTAGCATTTTGCGAGAAAAACCCTATTTGTAAATTTATATTACTGTTTGTCATCTGATCATGTGTGCTTGGAATCAAATTTCGTTTAGCTCAACTGTAACTTGCAACACAAACTACTTGTGACTGCCCCTTGTTCCACTCATGTACCCGTCGTATAGCTAGTTCGGAAGATTTTCAAATATTCAATGCTTCTTCTTTCTGTGTGAAGGTTCCATAATTTGTCAGAATTTGATGAAAAGAAGCGCAGTTGCCGAAGAAGACTTTCTGATCATAATGCACGACGCCGGAAACCACAGCAGGAAACTATCCAGTTTAATTCGACAAGGCTCTCATCGCCATACTACGGTATTGTATCTATATTTTGTGTTAATTTTGTGTTAATTCCACCATTTTCTATTGTTAGTATAAATCTTGCTGGATGCCTAATATCACTATAGAAGTATGGAATGGTCATAGATCTAGCTTGTTGTCTAGCTTCTGTGCAGATCCATCTGTTTTGTATCATTTCATTCAACGGGGATTAGGTACACGTAAGAGAATGGATTAAACCGTAGTTTTAGTTATCCCAAAATGATTAATTTGACTAGCTATGCTAAGTGAGTTGTCAAACCTTAGAGGACTTTCTGTTATCTGTTTCTAGAACTATTTCTGTTAGGAAACATGGAGTACTTGGTCCGGTTTCACAAAAGAAAAAAATAAATCCATTTAGCTTTTTTTGCATCACCTTGCTCAACTTGGATCAAAAGATTCAGGGCGTGAGTACTCAATACATACCGTACCAAATTCTTGAAATTAGCCAATCTTGGTAAGCTTTATGCTTCAGGCCCAAAGGCCAGCATATAACTGACTCAAAAAAACAAAACAAAAAAGAAGTGTCAAGCTCGGCGGGGAATCTGTCCATAGCGCTAACTGGTATTAGTGATCTTCCTTCTCTTAGCTCTCCCTTATAAGAGGCCCTTTTTTAAGCCACTTCGCCCAAGACAAGAACATAGATTGGTTTCTAAGCGAGATTGACGGAGCGTTACTCTGACTCCGTTTCCAAATCAACTAAGCAAAAATCTTCTACCAATATACGATTTGTAAATTTAACTCTGCTGAAAGTATTAACACCTATGTTTAACTAAAAATGGTTTGCTCTGCAAAAACAATTGTTTCACATAGGGAGTTAGGTCATCTTAAATAATGCATACATGTGGCATGCTAGTAGATAAGAAAATGAACCCCCCCCCCCCCCCCCCCCCCCCCAACTCGCCCCGATTTATTTTTTAGCTAGTCTGCTTTCCTACCACTGTAAGTTTTCCCTTAGCTCATTCCTTTCCGCCAATCCCACGTGCTGCCCCAGCTTTGTGTGTATTATCTGTCAGAAATTTACTCTTAGCCTGATCCATTGATAGTTGTATCTAATTTCCTTCTTCACACACAGGAGGAAGGCAACAAATGAGTTTTCTGTTGAACAATTATCCAATTGTTAAACCTCCGGCTAATCCCACATGGGATAGCACGTGCAACTCCAAGTTCACTCTAACTAAGGGGTATCCTTTGAAGTCTAATGGAGATGGACGTAGTAATGAGCAGTTGCATATTCCAGGAATCAAACTGCCACATGCCATTGATATGCATGTAAATGCATCCAATGGACTTTTCTCATCCAAAAGCTTTATACCTGAGGTTTTCAATCCAGGTCAGTTTTCCTAATCCAATGGCTATCTTGAAGTGAATATTTACAGATTTATGAATGTTTAATCTGATATGTTGATGATATAAGTTAGCTCTACTTTTAAAAAGTTCCTTCTTAAAAATGTTTGGATACGTAGTCGCTTGTAAACAACATCAGAATTACATTTTCTTCAGCGGGCAGCATAATAGGACATGGCATGGTTACATATATCTTACTGGTTAGAAATTCAGTATTGTTTTAAATCTGACAAAGAAAATGTCCTTGAGCATTCATATATGTTCATTCTAGACGACAATTATTGCTAGATGTCCTAAATGTTAAACACCAGGAACAATTTAAATTGTTTCCAAAGTTAAAACCGGTCAACAAGGGAGATACATGTGATTATATTAGTGCTAGAGGGTATTAATAAGACTATATTCGTATAATATAACTATTCAAATCAAAACTGTTGTCGACATGTCTCTGATTTGAATTGCGATCACCATGTCCAGTAGTTTAGGTTGAAGTTATGGGTAACTCAATTTTGCTGAAATCGTACTCCCCATTTTACATCAATGAGGTTGTCAAATGCACATGGATTTGTAAAAGTTGATGTAAATATTATTAGTTATAAACTTAGAGAAACAGAGCAAACCATATTCCTAGGAATACAATTACTTAGAAGAAAATTGGCTGGTTGTGATTTGGCTTTAGCTGATTCACTCATGGGCATGAGCTAATACAGCCTTGTGGACATGAATTTTGCACTAACCGAAAACATTTGTGCTGCTTCATTATAAAGAATTCCGCTACGCAAACAATGTGATATATGGAATCTTGAACAAGTAATTTTTATTTCATCTTTTGCTTTGCAGGTTCCAAGGGATCCATGATCTCTTCCCACTTAGATGCAGCACCCGAATATGGTCGTGCTCTCTCTCTTCTGTCAAGTAATTCCTTTAATTCATGTGGACCTGAGTCATCCATCCATCAACCAATGCATGAAAATGTTAGACAGCCTACTATACATGCAATCCCAGAAGGTGTACCGCTCTCTTCAGATTTCTGGCTCAACGCGGCACCTCAATCAGCTCAGCCATTGCCCTCAAACAGTAACTTTCAAGAAATCCAGCTTTTCAAAACACCATTTGAGGCTGACTTCTATTCTAATATATTAAACTGACCATTATAGACAAATCTTTTCAAGTCCTCGGGGCTTATAACTTGTCTGGAATTAAGATTAGTAGGTTTAAGTTTTATCAAACAATGTTTCAAGCATTTTGTAGGGTTTAAACTTCAAAAATAGAAGTTTGACTTATTGCAAAAAGATGTTCGTAATGAAGTTGCTCATTAAACTATGATTTGGTATCTGACAATATTCTGTCGACTCTAGTCCATGTGAACAATGTTTGGTCTAGAGCAATCAATTATGTTTACAGATGACAAGTTTTTAGTTATGCACATTGTCAGTCAAACTTATTGTGTGATTATTCGCTTCGTTAAAACAATGTAGTTAATCACATAATTTGATAGAGAGAACTTCAAGTTTTGTTTTGTTTTAGTGAAGTTATGGTTCAGTTTTTTTGACGAGGAAGTTATGGTTCAGTTTGATGGTAATACATCCAGAACTCATGTACAAATTAAAAGATGGAAGTCCAGAAGAATGAGAATACTAGTAACAACAATATTGTGTTCATCTAGTTCACATCATTTACATCTAGCCGCAAGGTTTCTGGATAAATGTTGAACTTTATCACTAAACAAAACATAATTAAGCTGTCATATGGTTTATCTCCTAAAAGTGATGTTGATGAGTTTGGCAAGAGAAGAATTCTTGGATGGATATAAGAAGAATAGACCATCATAAGATAAGTAATTGAGTCTTTCTTTCTTTTCCTCAACTTGTCAATCAAAAATGAGTGAACATACGAACTAGAGAAATTTCTTGGACAAACATTGTACGAGTTATTTCCCAAATAACAACGAAATACAAGATTTTTTTGTGCCATGAAATTGAATGCTCGAAATACTTCTACTCCTATCTAGATAATTCTATAACATCCATATGTGTTCGCAACTTTATTATTGGATTTGTCATATAAATGTGAATAAGTACTTATATTCTTCCTTATTATTGTCCATATGTGCTCGCAACTTTATTATTGGACTTGTCATATAAATGTGAATAAGTACACTATTATTCTTCCTTATTATTGAAATTGATAACATCGTTAACATATATATGACAAGTTGCATAACAAAATGAACATTTGAGAAAAATTTCTTCCTCTTATGTAGATTAGCAAATGCTTGTATGCTTCACTTGCTCCTTCAACATTTGCAGCTATTCATCTATTCCCTCAGTATGCATACAGCTATATGTTGAAGATATTCAAATCAGATCATTGTGGATATATATTCTCTCAAAGGGTTGTTATATATATACTAGTAAAGTGCACGTGAAAATTATTTTTATATAGTAGAATATTTAATAATATTAACAACAAATTCTAGAATCTCGTAAAATTTAGCAATATTTCATTTAGCTATTTCAAATATTATCAATCTTGTTTAACTTATAGTTAGTATCATAGTTAAGACCCTGAGGTTAACTTTTTTTTTCTTTTTTTAATAATTTAATGTTACAACTATAAGGATGAAAATGAAATTAAAATGGAACAATCTTAGCAAGAGAGAGATCTTTTTTATTCCTAAGGAAGTCCAATAGTCTAATCCAATTTATCAAATAAAAAGACTAGCATTCTCGTAAGCTTTTGCAATTAGTACATAACCAGAGGCTACATTAGCATACGTATAACAACAGTCCATTGAAATACAAGGAAATTTAACTCTATAAAGCAAAAGCAAAAGCCAAAAGGAAAACACACCTTCAGAGTTATGTGAAAATCTAAGTCAAAATCACACATAATACATTCACTACTTTGCTTCAAATTTATACAATGAACCAAACTCTATAATGAAGGCAATAATGAAAATAAAATAAAATAGAACTTTATAAAAGAAAAAAAATGAAACTGAAAGCCAGAGCCCAAATGTATGCCCCAAAGCCAAAACACACTTTGAACCTATAGAGTTCATCCTCCAAGCACCAAATATTCCCTCCCTACTTTTGCCTTTCTTGTTTGTTCCTTGAAGTTTCACAAAGTCCAATCTTAGATAGAAGTATTACTTATAATTCTTGAAATTATTGAGTGAATCCTATAACTGCATTATTAAACTGCATAGTAACTAAAGATCGGTTACAATTTAGTGGTCATCAATTTGGTAGAAAGTAGAGTGCCAATCACCAATTTTCTATGAAAGTGGTGATTTAATATGTACTAAATTGTGCTTATTTTCAATAGATAGTTGAGGATCGAAGTGTCAATTCACAATTGGAAGAAACACTAAAATTATCCACACTTTGAATTTAGTATAGATATAGTTGTCAATTCACAATTGGAAGAAATACTAAGATTATCCACACTTTTAATATAGTATAGATATATAAGTTAAAGTAAAAGTCAAATATTATAGTAACGTGAAATATGTTAGTACCATAAAACTTGTTATTTTAACAATATATGCATTTTATAGATGTGTGTATATATAGCCATTTATTACATATGTACAATGTAGTTTCAAACTTCCAATGTGGAAAACGTAACTGATAAAAGGTGTTTTTACGTGTTTTTAAGCCCCTTTGCGTTTATGTTTTAGGTTCATTTATTGCTTGATTATTGCCACATGTGTGTTTAATCCATGCATTAAGTGATTTCAGGCCTTAAGTGGATACATTCGAAGAATGGGCTGAAAAACGACGTATAAAACAAGTTTAGGCCAAGTTGCTTCACACCTACGCGCCCAAGCGCCCCTCCAACCACGCCCAGGCGCAGCTGACATCCAGTTCCGAGGATTTGCTTCGCACTCCCGTGCCTAGGCGCCATCATAGCTACGCATGGGCGCCGATTTCGCAACACTTACCACGGTTTAAGGATATTTTTGTACATTTAGAGACCGAATTGGACAAAGTTTCCTTCTAAAAAGTTGTAGATCTATGTCTTAGCTTCACGTGGGAATTTGAATCATCCAAATCGGAGGTCTGTGGAGAGATTTATGAAGGATATACGATTGTTGCGCAGGAAAGCAAGAAAGCTGTCCAGCCTTCGCACATCCGCGCCTAGACGCCAAAACACCCACGCCGGGGCGCCGATACCTCCGACATTTGATTCCTTTTAGCCAAAATTTCAGCATTTTAGGTGGAAGGGAATCATTTAAAGCCAAGAGGTCAGCACATGTGCTGAGGGGGTGCCTTAGTTGTATTTCTTGATTGGCATGCTTTATAGGAATTGTTTATTACATGCTTGATGGGTTTTTGGAGTTTAAAAGGGGAAGAGAGTCTAAAAGGAGGGAACACAAGGGGGAGGGCAGCCGGCCATCATCCTTCCCCCATCAATCATTCATCATTTTCAATTCTTCACCAATCATCATTCTTTGAAGTTTGCTAGGAAGAGGAAGAAGGAAAAGAGCTAGAGATTTGAAGCCACAATCAAGGATCCATCTTCAATCACACTTGAGGGAGTTTTTAATTATTTTTCATTACATTTTATGCTCATGATTATGTATATGACAACATTAGATTCTTTTTAAGCCATTGATGATGAGCTAATTTTGTAGAACTAGGGCCATGTAAGGCCAAATTGTGATTTATACTTATAATAGAGGATTGTTGTGATTACTCTTATATTGTTATGTGATGTGAATTTGTGTTTTTTTTTGCCTATCTTGCATATACTTGATCACTACATGTTAGAATCTTATGCCTAGGTTAATATTTCGGGAGAAAATTGACTTAGGGTGCAAGAAATTCACATCATGACCCGCAACTAATGAGGAATTGCCCTAGACATAGGTAAAGATTTCCAGGTGAAGTTATTCGATTCTAATCGAGTGAACTCTAGTACGTTAATGCATGTTTAGTGGTTAGATTTCCGGATAGGAATATTTTGGAAATCACGATCTAAGCATAGGAGTTTATACGCGAGACATCGGTTATTCTCTACCTTAGGAGTTTTCACCATAACAATATAAGAGTAATTCTCCAACAAGAACCTTTATAAGTATATTTGATCAATTTGGACCCAGCATGTGCCTTAGTCTCTCTTTATAGTTTGTGTAAAATCAATTATGTAATCTTGTTCTTATTGTATGCATTTTACCTCTAATTTACTTTAATTATATTTGTTCTTTATCATTACAAATCATAAACTAAAATTCAAGTCTCCGTGGTTCGACAACCCGGACTTTTCGTCCACACTTATTACTACACACGACTAGTGCACTTGCTATCATAGCACGTTAGTTATTAGCGTGTCAGTAACTACCAAAGAATGTTAGTTGACATTTATAAATGGAAAATTTAGCATTGATGTGCACTAAAAATGTTTAAGGGCATTACGGTAATCACACGCATCCTCGGCTAGGTCTGGGGAGCTACCCGTGGGTTAAAACCCGCGGTTAGCATGCTAGTCAAGCCCAAAAGGGCTGACGACCTATTAAGAATACTTGGGCTATTTTATTAGTTTAAGAGTAATATTATCGAGCCTGATGGGCCACTGACAAAGTGAAGCCCATGACCCATAACCCATTACCAGCTCCCTCCCTATATATACCTTAGAAGAGTTGGGAAATGATCATTATCTACTATCTCCAAAAAAATTCATTGGCAAGAACTGAGAGTAAAATCAATACGGAACTACGAATTGACTTGATCCCACATACATCGGGTACGTAGGCAGCTCGCTATATTTGAGTGCAGTCTATACATTAACCAATCTCCAACCTAGTTTGTCGTGCATTGGATCGGTTCCACTACCCCACATGGTCATCATGTGACATTCAACGACTGACAATTTTTACCATCATCAGATTGGCGTCGTCTGTGGGAATAGCTTTCCAGCCACTGAATATGCAAACTAGGTCACAAGCGCATACTACCGGTGATAGGATGACTAGCCACCATCAACCAGCAGCTGTCGACGAACTTCCTAACCCAACGCCTGAAGATCAGCCCAATGCTGAGGCTGGTGCTCAAGGCCCCCCAACCCGGCAAGCTGAAGGCGGGGATCCAGACATACCGCCCCCGATGAATGAGCAGAATGCACCTCCTGTGACGCCATCAGTGATTCCATCCCCTGCCATTAGGGTCTTTGAGATCACTCAGGAGGCACTACTTGCTCTTGTTGAGGATGCATCAGTGAGGGAAGCCGCTCGCGTAGTCCAGCAATATGCCCTTGCACACCCTTCACAAGCAACACATGTTCCATCAACTAGTAGGGGTCAAGACCCCCACGAGATGGGCCATCAAGGAGGCACCCCAACCTCAAGAGAAGGGGCCACAAGATCCGTCCCCTCCATCTACACGCAGGGGTCAGGAGCCTCGGGAGAAGAGCCACCCTCACCGAGTGGAGCCAAGGCAATCCCCCCGTCGAGGTTAAGAGTCCTTGACCCCCGGTGGGATTGGATCAACGCAATCCAACTCACCGGTGAATGGCGAAGCACGAGAAAGAGAAGAGAATAGTGTGGTCTCACCCCCTCAGAGGCCAGCAAGGGGAAGAAAACGAAGGCCAACACCCTCAAGGTCACTACGTAGAGGTCAAGCATCCTTGACCCCCGAAGAGACCTTGCAGAGGTGCGAAGGCCGACGTAGGCACATACCCCAATGTGATGAGATTTTAGACGACCATGGAAGATATGAGGCTATGCAGCTGGTGCCATTAGCTGTAGCACCTCCTAAGAAAAGTTTTTTCTACCAGGCGATTTTGGCAGAGTATTTACCGCAGGGGCTTAAGATACCTTATCTAAACGAGTATGAGGGAGCTGGAGACCCTCAAGAGCATGTTGACAAGTTCAATGCTAAGGCTAACATGTACGACGCCAGTGATATTGCCTACTGTAAGATTTTTTGAACCACGCTTTCTGGAAGGGCACTTAGCTGATTCAACCGACTGCCCTCCGGTACCATCGCCGGCCTCGAGCAGCCGACCAAGCTTTTCCTCAATCACTTTTTCATGAACAAGAGTACCCCAAGACATTGTCTTTCTTATTCACTATGGTTCAAAAAGGATGGTGAATCTTTGAGGAAATATGTACAGCGTTTCTCCAACGCGGTGTCTGAAGTACTGCAAGTCAACCATGAGTTGCTATCAGGAATAATGCAGAGGAACTTACGAAATAGTAGGTTCAAGAAATCTATAACAGGGAAGCCCCCATCAACTATGGAAGAGTTGTTGGCCAGAGCTGAAGAATATACAAGAATCGAAGAGATAGAGGGGTAGAGATAGAGTCAAAGGCAACCCCCCAAGGGCGGACTCAGAGATGGATAACCCCCAGTGAATGGAATAATAAGGGTGATATTGGGAGGCCTAGCAGGGGGTGATTCCGCGAACTCAAGGAAAGCTTCACTGAGGACTTCTACTGGACAACGTACCATCAGCTCCCCGTGGGGAGGACAAGTGAATTAAGTGGAGCCAAACACGCAAACCATAGAGTTTGGACTACAAGACCTAGAAAACAACATACCATTAGTGAATGATGCCTTAGTGATCTCGACCACCATCCCTAACATTTGGGTGAAGAAGATTCTTGTCGATAGCGAGAGCTCAGCAGACATCATCCTCTACACTGCTTTCACCCAACTAGAGGTGGACAACACACAGCTTCAAGCGGTAAACACCCCCTCATTGGATTCATAGGTGAGATAGTGGAAGATTAGGAGAGGTGTCTCTACCCATATCTCTGGGTGCATTTCCAGCCCGCTCTATGAAGATGCTGAAGTTCTTGGTGATCAAAGCCCCCTCTGCCTACAACATCATTTTGGGGAGCCGATCTTAAACTTGCTTCAAGATGTCATATTCACCTTGCATTTGAAGGTAAAATTTCCAACCTGAGTAGGAACGGAGGAAGCTGTTGGTGACGTGAAGATAGCAAAAGAGTGTTATGCTAACACATTGAAGAAGCCTAAAAGGAAACATGAAATGGATCACAGTGACTAGCTAGTGAACAAATAGCTAGATAGTAACTAGTTAATATGCAAAGGCTAGCTAGCTAATACACCTATTTTGAAGATACAACAACCGTCGCTGATGGACAAGACTCCAAAAGGACGGGCGCGCAGGCAGTGGATACCACTGTGGGTACCATTAGCAAGATGACCCCCATGGGAAACATCCCCTAAGCTTGCCTAGATGTCAAGTTCTGAGGTGCTTAAGTGTATCCCCGCACATTTTTATTAAGTGTTAGATATTTTAAGTTTTTGTCATATGATTGGTAAGTGCCTTCAGGCACTTCAGCTTTTATGCAGCTAGATATGCTAGGCTTGTTTAAATAACAGGCATTTCGTATCATACAAAAGAGTATGACATTGACGATGAGTGATTTAACAACACCCAAAACAAAAGCCTCTCAGAATCACTGCTTTCGACTGAGGCTATTTCAAAAATCCATTACTTAGTTTATTTTGGCTACTAGACGTGTTACCATGATAACTGATGCTAACACTTGGTGCTATTGGCCACTGGCCAAACATATGCTTGAATGCTTATAACACCCTTATCATGTTGATATGTTGACAAAAGACTTTAAATACTTAAGTGTTTCACCCAAATAGTGGGGAAACAAAAATACCAATACGACCCCTGAGAGCTAATCAAGTTTCCACTAGAGGCGTTATAAAATTACCCACGACCCCACTAGAGGTCAATATGGGTGGCACTGTGAAAATCCCCCGAGTTGTCAAAGACTCGTACGAGGATGGGCCACCCCATAATCCCTCCTGTAACGTCGAGAGAGGTTGAGGACCCACGAAAGGCTCCCCACTCCCATTAAGGTTCTGGAACGAGATTATGAAAAAATAAACAAATAAGAGGCCGCCAAGCCACCACTAATAAGTGTCTGCGAGCATCAAAAACCCACGCCACTCATTCAAACAAATATAACAAGGGTTAAGACTAGCCCACCTAATGATTCCTTCAGCATTACCAAGAGGGTATGAGGTTTTAAAAACAACCCCCCCTCCGACATGTAATCTAGACTGAGATCATAACAATATAACTAAGGTGATAACTCACCTCATACAAACATAACAAGGGTGATAGCTCACCTCATATCAATGTGGCTAGGGTGATATTTCACTTCATGTGCCGAATAACGAACATTAGGGGCTATCTAAGCCTTTTAACATTATGAACATTAGTGGCTATCCAAGCCTCCTAAAATTAAGACAGAGGTCACCCTAGTGAAAAGTTGCGAGGCAAAAAGACTCAGGGCATCAGTTTGCAAAATCACAGGGGTCGGCATTCAAGGAACCAAGCATAGAGCTCTCATCATCATCAAGAAACCATTCCTAACCCTCTGGTGTCAAAGAAACACCACTTGGTAACTTACTCTTGAATATGATTCACATACTAAGGAGTAGGGGGGCAAGTAGTGGGGAAATAGGAATGAAATAAACAAACAGCTAGTTAGCGAACGAATAGCTATCTAGTAGTAGTAAATGACTAGCTAGTGAATAAATAGCTAGCTAGTAACTAGTTAATATGCAAAGGCCACCTAGCTAATACGCAAAAGCCACCTAGCTAATATGCAAAGGCCATGGAAATTTGATATTTCAAGGTCAATCAATTTTCAGCATTTAAAAGGCAAATTGCTAACAAGTGAATTTGAATACAGCAAAAATGCCCAAGAGGCATCACCCCCACCATTCATTGAATCTCGCCAACGACGTGTTAAAATGGCTAAGTACCTAAACTAGTGCTCATGAAGTACAAGGTACGATGGAAAAATGAGCAGACAAAAGATAGTCTTGCTAGACACAATCAAACTCCACTTACTCAAAACGCATAAATAAAAGGTGAGACCAAGCTCTAAGTTAGCCCTCCGCTAGAGAAAGATAACATTTACCCCGCACAATCCTACTCCCTAAGGAAAAATGAAATGTGCCATGAGCACAGTAATGCCACCATGGGCACCCATTGGCATCACATGGCTCTAACAAGTAACGCCACTGCTGACACCCTGAAAAAGCTCATGAAGCAACGAGGTTAGGAAAACAAAAGACCTACCCAAAGCCTAATAAGGGCCAATGAGTAGCTTACAAATGTGCTAAGTCAAAAGCAAGAATGCTGCTAACATTCCACTAGCTCATAGTCGTACAAACAAAAAGAGATCGTATGATAAAGTATACGGATACATAGCATATAAAAAAAAGCCACAGGTCGCCCCTGTTAAAGCTCCAGGAGACACTAAGCCCCGGGGCAACACCCTCTCCGGATGGCGACCCCCACTCCGAATGTGAGGCCTAACTATTAGAGTTAGTAACCGACGCACCAATTATTGGGCGCCATTCTTTGTAATAGTAACTCTAGAGTTGAACAATCGTTTTCTTATAAAAAAAATCAAACAACATCCCAAATCAAAATCAATCCTAGTCTAACAATGAACATATTGATTATCATGCTTTCGATTTTACAATTTAAAACGTAAAAACAAACATGCATAATCACATAAAAATTCGATCGAGCCAAACCATGGCTCTGATACCACTGTTAGGTTGACTCATTCCCTCGGGTGGCTCGTGGCAGCAGAAATTAAAATTTTACAAAAGTAAACGTACAACCACCTGAAAATAGAAATATGGAATTGGTTCGATCGAATTTGATAAGGAGGTAAACGAAATTATACCTTTAGAAAATTTCGTTTCACCTTGTACTTTGGATCTCAGCAACCCTGTGGTGCAAATCCACACAATTTCCCTTGGGTGAGACATTGCTCGTCGTCTTTTCGTATCTCCCGGTTTAGAGTGCTCCAAGCGTCGCACCTCTAAGATGTATCCACACCTCGTTTAAGTCACCAATCATCTTGTCTTGCGTGCTAGACAACAAAACGATTCTAAGCTTAACTTAGGCTTGATTATGTGAAGGGTAGGAATATTTTCTAAGTCGTTTAATTCAACACATGAATAGAACGACGTCTTGTTGGAAAGAGGGAGAAGGTGACCGATTTTTCGGTCTAGTGAGGGGGGCGAATTTTCCAGCAATTATGACTTTTTTTTATTTTAGTCTACTTCATCTCTTATTTATAGGTGAAGATTACCTAGATTCCATTTAGGAAAAGGAAACTTCCTTTCTTCCAAACTCCCTAGTAATCCTCATCCTATGAAAACTTGGAGGAGGGAAAAACTCTTTTCCTCCTCCACCACATAAAAAAAGCGCCCTCCCTTATTTAACTCATAAAATCGGTCAACACAAGTCAATTGGACTCTAGGATTTAATTTTGACTTCTCAATTTAATTATAGGTTCAACCCATCAATTAAATACAAGTCAAATTAAATCCAACCATCTAATTCCAACATTTATTTATTTAACTTGGGCTCCACCCAATTAAATAAAATACTTGGACTCTACTAGGTCCATTAATTTAATTAATTCTACAAGATTAATTAAAAGAGTAAAATTAATTGAATCCTTCAATTAATTTATATTCCATATTTGGAAAGTACTACACTTTCCTAATTCCCTCAATTTCCTCGAAATTGATTAATCACATCTATTCAAGCAGTGACTCTCTCGAGTTAGTGTGTGACCCCTTAGGCTCGTTTCTATCTAGTAGTAAGTACACCTTCTCACAGTGCTAGTGTACCTTCCTAAAATGGAAAGTACTAGATTAAATCAATCCTTTGATTTAATCAAGCCTCGAATTAGCCACCAAGCTAATTCTCGGCACTTACAAATCGCGGCTGCCCACCTAGCATAGGGTCCCGAAGACCTAGATAAAACGAAAGTAAAGATACGCCTTTTTGCGATCTTGATCCTCGCATAAGTAAGATCTCTCTATCTAATCTCCCGATTGAATCTAGAGCAGTGGCTAAGGTCGAAGCTCTATTAATTCAATACTATGTTTCCCACGTTATGTGAAATCGACTTCGACTATCTAAACGAGGAAACCCTACGTCTCTTTAGATATCATACTTTGACCGAAGATTCCTTAAGTTGATTCACTATGTAACCCTAGGAGATTAACCGACTGGCTAATGTCAGAGATAGATTTCTCTCGATTCTCACGTGCCTTACTACGTAAGATGTGCATGTCTGAGTTTGCCCATATTCAATCATCTAAAGTGATCATGTAACAAATCAAGAACATGCGCGGTTACGCATTAGACATCCAATGGAATTTTAGGTCCATAAGGATTACTCTTGGTGGTCCCAAGCGGCATACGAAAGGGTCTAGAAGGGGGGGGGGTTGAATAGACCCTGAAGTCTTTTTCGACTTCAAAAATTTCGTATCACTTTAAAGGTTTAAACGCTTTGGATGACTGAGCGCTTGGGTCAGACGCTTCAGAAAAAGTTAACTTAGACTTAGTGCTTTTAGCAGTTTACCAAAGTAGGGCAACGCTTAGATCGCTTAATCAGGGTTAGCACAGCGGAAAAGAGTTTTAGCGTTCTTTTAGTTAATTTAATCGCTTTGCACTTTAACTTGTCTCTTTCAAAGATAAATGATGTAATAATAATAATAATAAGACAAATAAGGTAAATGACACAAGATATATAAGGTTCACTGGGTGGTGTAATCCCAGCTACGTCCTTTTTCTCCTTTTTCACTTGGAGGAATGTACTAGAATGATTTTCGAAGAGTCACACAAAATCTTCTACACGATAGTAAAGGGTGAAAATGATCTTGGGCTCCTTGATCACACAGACTTCAGCACCAATGAAGATCGTCTTCTTAAAGCTTCTCTCACTCAGAAATACTGCCTGAAGGGGTTCAACAACTTTTCTCACTCAGATGAAAGGTTGAGGTTTGTCACTAAGGTTTTGTTTGTTTTTGAAAAGATCAAAGAACTTGGAATATCTCAGTTGGAATTTGAATTTCTTCTTTGGAAGATGTTTGAGATATTTGTGACTGTCTGGAATGTAGATAAAAAGCTTGAAAGATTTGGCTATGGAGTTTCTAAGCTTTTTCTCAGCAAGTTTTTCTTGTGTCTGTACGTAATTGTCTCTTATAGAAATTGTATATCTCTATGTTTTAGGGTTTGCTGGGGTAAGGTATTTATAGGCAATTTCTTGGGATCTGTCCGTTGGACACATGTAGGAGCGTGCCTCTCACGGGGCGCGTGAGTATACCTTTTCTCTGACATTCCTGAAAGTTCGCTGAAGCCGATTGGACAGGAACAGCTGAAATTTTGAATCTTCTGACAGTCTGGTCAAAAGGTGGCTTGTCCACAAGTCATATTAGATTATTACAATTAATGCTCTTATCAGGCATTTAATGCATTTTGAATTTAATTCCCGTTGGAAATAAATGCCCGTTGAATGATTGCATTTAAGTCCTTCATGACTTGAGGATTTATTTCAGGTGATTCTGATATAAGTCGCTCGAGGGATTTCGAGCGCTTGATCCATAAATCCTGAAATGAGATCTTTTAGCGTTTGACAGACGCTAAGAAGAAAATATTTATCTCTGGTTGACTTCAGACGCTGGTCTTCAACTTCTTCTCTAATAGACTCACCTAGAATTCTACTAGCGATTCAGTCACTAAGACTTAGTCTAAATTCTACAAAGATAAAAATTACAAGCCTATAATAAATTACAACTTTCAAATGCTTATACATCATTCTATGAAAAACAGAAACTTACATTGTATTTTGGGGGTCTAACATTAAATCCTATCTTGTCATTATCAAAACATCTAACATGAAATTTCCTAACAATTTCCCCCTTTTTGATGATGTCAAGACACTTATAACTCTTTTATAATTTAAGAGTTACTTAAAAAGAAAAGGCCCAAAGGAATATAAGTTAGCGTTTGAAAAGTTAGTAAAGTTAGCTAAACTTAGATTAGCTTTAACAAGATGTTTCAGCGTTAAAACACTCATTCATTGAAAGAATTTAAAGCATACATGTTTTACACTGAAGGAAAACCATAAATAAAAAAGATAAAACAAAAAGGAAATCAATCACTTTTTCTGTCGCTTCGCTCTTTTTTCGCCTTGTAGAACTTCTAACGCTAGTTCCAACAAGAGACGATCAATATCGATCATTGTCGTATGTTGAACTTCATCATAATCATGCCTACGGAGTTTGGCGCTTTCATTTAGTTCTAACAATCTTTCCGTCCAGTTCCTTGGTGGAATACCAAGTTCACGAATTAAGTCATGATAGATATCTCTTTGTCGATCATTTGACGGTCTCCAATTGATAGGTCATTGTAGCGGTCCGGCATAGGCAGGAAATCCCATACTTTCTAAGAACTCGGGGTCCAATTCTGGAAGCGCGTACTTTCCGAGATAATACCTTGGTTTTCTTTTCTTGGATAACATTTTCTTAATGCTTACTAATTCTTCAAACAATGAACGCCATTGTTTATTAACTGTCTTGGAAATCGCTTTGGACTTTTCTTTATCTTCCTCCTTCTTGACATTATCAAGGGAGGTCTTGAGTTCTTGGCGCAAGAGTCTAACTTCTTCGACGAGAAGAGCAACTTGTTGAGCGACACTCTGAGCAGCGGCATCGGATGAAGCGTGTCTTTTAGTATCGGCCAAGGCGCTCTGAGCTAAGTGACGGTTGAATTCAGATGAGAGCTCAGCGATAAGGGGTGATATGCTTTGCATGATAGCAATAGTGCTTTTATTTGCAGCGTTTCCAATATCATGACTCCGCGTATCCGACACTATGCGGATATGTCTATCAGCAGCCTCAAAGATCTTGGAGCAGGAACCCTCAATGTTGGTAAGCGAGTTTCGGACTGCCTGTCTGAAGTCTCTGGCTTCTGAATCGCTCTCAGAATCTGAATCAGAAGAAGGACGCTCTGGGGACGAGAGAAGTCCGTAAGATTTTGAAACTGCAGCCTTACCTTTGGATTTATCTCTGATAAAAGGTTTTTCAGGCGCTTGAGCAATTTCAGCGTGCACTTCTTCAATCGCTCGATCCATGATAGAATCTGCAATCGCTGGGGGCTCGACCACTGGGGCGCTAGAGGGATCTGGAAGTTGAGCGTCATCCTCAGTAGGAGCACTTTCTTCTTCTATAATTCGGATGGAGGGAGAAGGTTCTCTAAGACCAATGACCCAGAGGGGGCCAAGGGCTTCCATCACATGCCTTGGACTGATCAGGCTAGATTGTGGGATAAAGAATATAGCATCTTCGCGCTCTTCGGTACTTAGTGCAAGTTGCACACCTTCAGGTAAAGCAATCCCTGAAGTATGACAGTTGAAGAAGTCCAAAATCAAAGGCATGAGCGCTTGAGCTGCTTCTTGGTCCACTGGCCTAATTAGCGAGATTATCTTGGCCACTTGAATATTTGATTCACTAAAGAGCACAGGGTGAAGAGTATATCCTTGGAAATTGTAACACCCGAAAAAGTGATTGAAACTGATGTCCAGCGCTTGGGCATTTTCAAACACCGCTCTCATTGCTTTGTGGAACTTAGCGAACTCAGCGTATTCATTTGAAACATCCACACGAATCTGACTCTGGCCTGGAAGAAGAGGTTGTTTACTTGATGAAGCGTCTTCATTTAGGTCAGGAAAGACTCGTTGAACAAACACGGCACGAGGATGCAAAATGTAGCGTCCACCTTGGCTGTTTAAGGCAAGTTGCTGGCGAATGTAGCTTTCTATTGGTTGTCTATATCGTGGCAAAGCGCTAACATTCCCTGCAATAATCTAACGCTGTTGAAGCAAAAAGGTTGCATAGCCTCGGCGTTTGTACTCTATTCCGAAATCGAACAAAAATGGATATCTGATCAGTTCTCAATGGAGTAGAACTGAAGAACAAATTCTTTAGCCCACCTGGCTGTGTTCATCATCCAACGTTTTCCAAGTTTGTCCGCTTTCTTTGCTCTTTTTGAGCAACAAGGAACTTCTCAAAACGTTCCGTCTCTTCATCATAATCGTCAGCCCATCTGGCTAGAAATTCACGAGCCTCATCTTCTATCCACGAGTTGACCGGATTTGGGCGCTCCTCAACAAGCGGTCCTTTACCTTTCCATAACTTAAGTGGATTAGAAGAGAGAGCGTTCTGGGGAGACTTGACAACGGAGGGGAGGGCCGAATAGCCTATCTTGTTGAGATCTTCTTCATCTGGATCTTTGTTCCAATCACCCATGTGGGGGTTCTTGAAAACAATCTTGTTTTGGCGTTGAGGATAAAAGGACTCGTCCGAGCGACCGTTTGAATCGAAACATTGAAGATCAAAGTCAGCTCTGTTGAAAACTGGACGACGAATATAATCAAAGCGTGATTGAAGACGCTCCAAGTTATATAGTCCTAGATCGGCAATACGCTCGAAGATTTCAAACTTGAGAGAGTTGGACAAATCGGGCCGATGGAGAGTTGTTTGAAATTGTATTTCCAACTTGGCAAGCGTTTGAGTGTCTAGTTCTCTGGCGGCATAATAAAATTCAACATTTGGAGTATATCCGCGCGGGAAGAAATCGATGACACGAGGAGGAGGTCCCGTTGGCATAGGAATAACGGAAATCGCTTCTGTTGAGATGGGGCCCACTTCTATCGACCGCTCAGTGTTTAAAGTCGCTTCACTGGCTGATGATGTTTCAGCGTCAGGAAGGGCTTAAGATGCTTCCTTAGCGATATTCACAACAGTTGCCATATCCACATGGAATCTCGGATGAAAGAGGGGCATCAGCGATTGGTGCCTCTGGAGGTACATCTTGAGCTGAGACATGTAAGCGATTTGAGAAAAGCAAGCAAAATTGCCACTAAGTAGAAAGATAGAAAAGACTAAATCGCTTACCCTGAGGAATATCATCGATTATTTCAGTCGCTTGATCTGTTTCTGGGACAGGTTCCTCAGGCTCTGGAACAACTTCTTCTGGATCTAAGTCGAGAAAAGAAGTTGTAGGATCAGCACGAATGGGAATATCTAATTCTTCAAGGGTGTTGAGAACATATTGAATATCTGCTTCACATTGTGCTGAAAGAGTTTTTATCCTAGCGTTAGAGACGTAGAAACTAACGAGGAAAGGATATACTAATTTGCTTAGCAAATACTTACCCTGAACACTAGAAAACCTCTCAGATTGAGTAGCGGCTTGAGGATCTGAGCTGATTTCTGGAATAGCATCAGAGGGAGGAACGCTCACTGACTCTCTAAGCGCTGGTTTCGCTGAAGCGCTAGAGGAGGCTGCGGGAGTAGAAAGAGGAGTACGTCTTCGTGCAAGCGGTACTTCTTCTTCTTCTACTACTTCCTCTTCCTCGGGAATGGAAAAGATAAACGCTGGAGGAGGCGATGGAGATTTAGGAGAGGGAGAAGGAGAAGGGATCTTCTGCTTCTTTTTGGGCTCCGGCTTCTTCTTCATGGGTTCAGGCTTCTGTTTCTTTGCTGGCTTGGATGGCTCAACGACTTTGAGAGCTATCTTTCTCTGAGGTCGCTTGACCACCACTTCTTCTTCGGATGAAGAGGATGATGATGAAGAGGAAGACGCTTGATCTTCATCATCACTACGAACAACTCCTAAAGCACGAAGTTGCTCACACTCTTCTTTTGGAACAACTGCACCACCTATCTTCCTTGGCTTTTGCAGCTCACGGATCATTTTCTTTTCGTAGAATTTTGTCAGTGGAATCTTCTTGCCAGAAGAGTTTGTATAACCGCAAGCGCTAAGAATACGACCTAGCACAATCCCATAAGGCTTGGGATTCACCGACTTGGCCATCGCTGCCTTGAAGCGATTAAAAACGTAGAGACACCAATTTACCTTCAATTTGGTCAGAATGGCCACCATCATCTTCTACTGTAGGTTTGTAACTTTATCGAATGTCCCTTTCCTGCATTCGATCATCTTTGAGCATATATCTGCGAGAATAACATATTCTCCCTTCATGCCATTCTTCTTGAAGTTTAGCTCGTATGCAGTAACAACATCTTCTTTCTTGACCAATTCCCAGACTTTTGTAGCATCTCTGAGATTGACGTGTTCCACCTCAGAACCATCATTAGGTAGAACCAATAATGAAGAAATGAAGGAAGGGGTAAGAACAAAGGTCTCTTTAGCGAAGGAGAAGACACAGGATATGGAATTTCCGTCTTCAGAAATCTGGGCATTGTTGAAAAGTGGAGAGATTCATCTTCAAAGTAATTGAAAATAGTAGTGATCATATCTCTCAAACCAGATTCTTGAACGAGTGGAAGAATGGTTCGAAGAGGAAAGTTCTGGTTATCAAACAGATAGTCCCAGTTAACCAGAAATCCGGCGTTAACAGTGACTGGTTTTTCAGCATGGGAAGTTTTTCCGGTAGCAGACTTGGATGATTTGGAAGATTTTGAAACTTTGGGTGCCATTGCTGAAAGTTTGAAAGCTTTTTGAGAGAGAGAAGTATTTGCCTTGAGAAAGATGAAGATTTTTAGAGTAGAGAGAATTTGTGAGAGTGATAAAATCTGACTGTAAAGACCTTGAAGAGTTTAAATAGAGGCAAAAATTAACTTTTCAATGGCTACGATGTTGACACGTGGACAGTAAAAGAGTTTGAATTTTGAAAGGAGTCAAATCTGATATGTTTTAGGAAAATACGGATGCAAAAAGTGCGGTAAAATAGTTTATCAGTTACCAAAAATAGCGAAATTTTGGGATCCGCAGTTACCAAATTAATTGAAAAACGTTTGAAAAGATTTGAAATTTTCAGCGTGAAATACACGAGCTTGATAGTACACTGACACGTAATCAAACTCGTGCAGACCTGAACTGTCTCGGTTTTAGATAAATGTCAATAACTGTCAGTTTGATTTGATAGACACGTGTGGGTAGTTATCAAATCTAATCTTTTATACTTATCCACACGCTATCCTTTTATCGATGAAAACTATGCATGATTTTAAAATAATTTTCTTAGCGTTATCGTGGGAATTTCTTTAACGCTTAAGACATTTGGAGAACAAAATTTAATTTTGTAAAGTTTGTGATAAAGTCAATCGCTTGAATATAGAAAAGACAATTTTATTTAGAGATTGACTTCGTCATGCATAAAGATAAGCGCTAGTGATTAATGCATATAATTTTAAATCATTTTTTATCATAGTCGCTTATAAATTGTTATAAGTACATTTTAAAGTTCCCCCTAAAATTGATAACTTATTTCAGATTTTGTCAAAACGCTTTACACATAAACATAAGGTGGATTCCCCCTAAATTATATGCCTATTAAATATGATGCTTTATGCTTTAAGCGTTTAAATCAATCATACCTAATTCACTTCTCAAAGTGAGAAAGCATTGTTCGTTGAGCGCTTTGGTGAAGATATCTGCCAATTGTTTGTCAGTTCCAATGAAGTGCATGGAGATATCTTTCTTTTGAACGTGGTCACGCAAGAAATGGTATCTAATGTCAATGTGTTTTGTTCTAGAATGAAGGACAGGATTTTGGGTCGTAGCTAAAGCGCTTTGGTTATCACAATGAATTGGCGTAGGACCTAGGATAATTTCCTAGTCTCTAAGTTGTTGCCTCATCCAAAGAATTTGCGCACAACAGCTCCCAGCGGCCACATATTCTGCCTCAGTGGTAGAAGTCGCTATGGATTGTTGTTTCTTACTATGCCACGAAACTAGTCTATCACCTAGAAATTGACATGTACCACTAGTACTTTTCCTATCTATTTTGCATCCTGCAAAATCTGCGTCTGAATAACCAATTAGTTCAGAAGGATAGTCTCGTAGATACCATAAGCCCACATTTTGTGTGCCTTTTAGGTATTTAAGGATTCTCTTGGCAGCATTTAAGTGTGATTCTCTAGGATCAACTTGAAAGCGTGCACACATGCATACCGAAAACATAATATCCGGTCTACTAGCGTTAAGATAAAGAAGTGATCCAATGATACCTCTATAGTTAGTGATATCAATTTTCTTCCCACTTTCATCTTTATCTAACTTAAGCTTTTGGCTCATTGGAATTTTTGAAGATGATGCATTTTTCATACCAAATTTCTTAATCATATCTTTTGTATATTTAACTTGGTTTATAAATATTCCATTAGGGAGTTGTTTAACTTGTAATCCTAAGAAGAAAGTTAATTCACCCATCATACTCATTTCAAATTGATCTTGCATCATTTTCGAAAATTTCTCACACAATCTCTTATTTGTAGAACCAAATATAATATCATCAACATAAATTTGGACTAAGAGAATATCTTCATTATGGGTAATTTTAAATAATGTTGTGTCAACGCTGCCTTTGGAAAAGCCTTTACCTATAAGGAAGATAGAGAAAGTGTCATACCATGCTCTTGGTGCTTGTTTAAGGCCATAGAGTGCCTTATCCAGCTTATAGACCATACTTTTTCCATGGTTGTTGATGAATCCTGGAGGTTGCTCCACATAGACTTCTTCTTGGAGTTTACCATTCAAGAATGCACTCTTCACGTCCATTTGGTACACCGTGAATTTGTTAAATGCGGCAAACGCTAGGAACATACGAATCGCTTCAAGACGGGCTACTGGGGCGTATGTCTGATCAAAATCAATTCCCTCTTCTTGACAATAACCCTGAGCGACTAGTCTGGCTTTGTTTCTTATAACAATGCCATCTTCGTCCATCTTGTTCCTAAAAACCCATCTAGTCCCAATAACTCCTTGATGAGTTGGCCTTGGTACTAGCGTCCAAATCTTGCTTCTCTCAAATTAGTTAAGCTCTTCTTGCATTGCTTCAACCCAACTTGAATCACTGAGCGCTTCATCCACTTTATTTGGTTCCATTTGAGATAAGAAACTTGCGAACATGGCCTCATTAATTGTAGCTGACCTAGTTCTAACAGGTGCTTCCATATCTCCAATTACTAGCTCTGGTGGATGGCCTCTAAGCCATTTACGGTCTGGTTGGAAAAGGTTGAGAGACTCTTGGTCATCAATCGCTTGATCCCTATTTGTCTCTGGCGCAGTCGCTTAATCATTCACAGTTCCAGTTTGCTCTTTATGATTATTCTCTTCATGATCATCAGCGATTCTGACTTTATCATCATTTGTAACCTCACGAGTAACCTTAGGAATATGCACAAAGATCTCATCATCAGCGTCATCATCACTATCATCATTGAGGTTAATTTGTGACGCTTGTTGGGCAAGATCTCCAATTCCTACATCATCAGGATTAACCTTACTCGATTCTTGGTTAGCATCATCAAACACAACATGAATGGATTCTTCAACCTTCAATTTGATCTTATTTAGGATGCAAAAACTCTTTCCATTCTTGGCATAGCCTAGAAAGATTCCCTCATCCGCTTTAGGATCAAAAGTCTTTAGGCTGTGGGATCCATTATTATGAATGAAACATTTTGAACCAAATACATGAAAATATGAGACGTTAGGCTTACGTCCCTTCCACAACTCATATGGAGTCTTCTCATGTTGCTTGTTGATCATACACCGGTTCTGAGTGTAGCAAGCTGTGTTGATGGCTTCGGCCCAAAACCTTTGAGGCAGCTTAGACTCTGCAAGCATTGTCCTAGCGGCTTCTTTAAGCGTTCTGTTCCGTCGCTCAACAACTCCATTTTGTTGAGGTGTTCTAGGAGCAGAATACTCATGAAGTATTCCAAAATCTGTACAAAACTTCTCAACAAATTGGTTAGTAAATTCAGTTCCTCTATCGCTTCTAATTCTCGTCACTTTTAGATCTTTTGAATTTTGTAATTGACGGATTAGCGCTGTGAGCTTGACACTAGTTTCATCTTTGGTCGCTAGAAATTCTACCCATGTATAGCGAGAGAAATTATCAACGATTACTAGCGAGTATTTTTTTACCACTAGCACTCATGATTTGAATAGGACCAAACAAATCTAAATGCAATAGTTCAATAATTCTAGAAGTAGATAGACATGGTTTCTTCTTAAAATATGATTTAACTTGTTTACCCATTTGACATGCATCACATAAGCGATTCTTTTGAAAGGAATCCTTAGGTAACCCTCTACAAGATTTAGCGATATTAACTGAGAGATTGCCTTAAAGTTGAGGTGATTCATTTTTCTACGCCATAACCAACCCAATTTATTTTGACTTTTAGCAATAAAGCATGTGGGGTTGTTATCAAATGTAGAATCCCAATCCACTAAATACACATTATTTGTTCTTTTTCCTCTTAATTTAGTAGACTTAGTCTTAGCGTCGTTGACATAGCAGAAGTCGCTTGAAAAATTAACATCAAAGCCTTTATCACAAAATTGACTAATGCTCAACAAATTATGCTTAAGACCCTCAACATAATATACATCACTGATCATGATGTTCCCCCTATGCATGATACCTATACCTTTGGTTTTACCTTTGGAGTTATCACCGAATATAACTTGAGGACCGTTGGTTGTACGATAGTTGATCAAGAGATCCTCTAAGCCAGTCATGTGCCTTGACGACCCACTATCGATGTACCAAACTAAAGTATCGGTGTTGGCTCTAGGTAGCTGCATTTAAAGGGCAATTCTAATTCTTCTTAGGTACCCATGTTGTTTTGGGTCCTTCAACGTTAGTACCTTTGGTTTAAATTAAAACTTTCGGAACCCATATTTGCCTTGTCTTCATTACGGGAAGATTGGCCTTCTTGGATTTTGGTTTGTGTTGTGTGTGCTTTTTAGGTGTATAGTAATATCCTCGATTATAATAGTAATCATAATCGTAATCATAGTCATAATCAAAATTATCATAGTATCGATAATATGATCTTGACTATCTTGGATATTGACGCTGGTAATTCCTTGGCACTGGCTTGGCTTGCACTTTTGGTGCTGACGCTTAGCGCTTGATTCACAGTGTTCAGGCTTACCTTTAGCCTTTTGAGCATTTGGATGAACCCCTTTTTGTGAATCATTTGCTTTAGCCTTACTCTTGCCTGAGTCAGCTTTGACCTTCTCATTGGGCCTCGTACCGTTTTCGCTAGGTTCATTTAGCGTTTGACTTTGTGAACCTTTCTCAACAAAGAGAACACCCTTTTCTTTGTTGTTTGCCGTAACATTAGATTTATTTGGTTGTTTACCGAATTTATTGTATCCTAAACCGGTCTTTTCACCATATAATCTAGTTACCTCAGTCACATTATCCAACTTTCTAGAAGCTTTTGATAATGATGAGATGAGCTGCTCTGATTTGACAAGTCTAGCGATCAAATCAGCTTCTCTCTTGACTATTATATCAAGATCGCTTTTCAATTGAATAATCTCACTCTCAAGTGATTGGTTCTTCTCAATGCATTGTTGTTGAACTTCAACTCTGCTTTGAGCGTTAGTTTATCTCTTGTGAGTGATGAGATAATAGCGAGATCATTTTGATATATTTTGGCGGCCTCTTGACAATCTTTATAATATTCATTAACTTTGTCAAGTAATTCATCATAAGAAAGAGGATGAGATAATTCATTGGTTACCTCTGGTAGCGATTTGTCAGACACTTCATCTTCTCTTGCCATGAGACAGATCAACGCTGAGTCGCTTGTAGGCTCATCATCACTACTTTCATCTGATGATTCCAAGTCCTCTTCAGGTGCGGGAAATGGTTCAAATTCCGCTAGCAAACCTTGTTGGAGAAGGTTGCTCCTGAATTGGTTTCTATCCACATAGTCTTGCCTTGTGGGCTTAGACACATTTGGATAAGGGCAATTTACCTGGTAGTGCCCTGGTTTCCTGCAATTATAACACAAGTTAGTTTTCATTTTTTGTTCAGTGGATAATCGCTTTGATCCAACTGGCGCTGAGAGATTCTGTGTAGGCGATGGAGGCGCTTGATATGGAACTGGCGCAACTGGTTGAGGTGCTGAGTACACTGGCGCTTGATACTGAGGTGCTGGTGCTGGAGGAGGAGTTTGAAATGAAGTTTGTCCAATAGGATTTCTCTTTTCATATCTTAGAAATTTCTTGAATTTCTTGACTAATAAGGCCATTTCCTTTTCTTCATTTGATTCCACTGTTTTAACCTCACTAACCGCTTTACCCTTATTTTTGGTGGTAGCGATTAAAGCTCCTGATTCAGTCGCTGAAGTTGTTGTGTCGCTGACTTCACGTAACTCGAATTCGAATGCCTTTAACTCTGAAAACACATATTCTGGAGTAAGAGTCTCCAAAGTTTGTGATTCTCTCATAGCAACTGTCTTGATCAAGTATTTACTTGGAAGACTTCTGAAAATCTTATTGACTATTTCCTTGTTGGTCAATTCTTTATCTAATGACGCTAACTCAGTAATGAGCAAGGTGAATCTTGCGTCCAATTGTTCGAGCGTCTCACTGGGCTGCATTTTGAAATGCTCGAATCTTTGCATGGCTATGGAGAACTTGTTCTCCTTCATTTGTGCTGAACCTTCGCACACAATGGCCAACTTATCCCATATTTCTTTGGAGGTTTTACATTGCTTGATCTTGTTGAACAATGCATCGTAATCTCCTAGCACTGAGTAAAGTGCACTTCGTCCAACATTATCCAGATTAGCTCTTTTTCTATCCTCTGGCGTCCATTCTATCTTAGGTTTCTCGACATAACCATCTGGAGTAGCCTCGGTCGCTCCAGGGGCTCGAGTTATAACTTTCATAATCTGAATGGGGCCATCTGTAATCACATCACACATTTCATTATCGCACGAACATAAATATGCGAATGCTCTAAGTTTCCAAGAATCATAGTTTGATTCTACCAACTTAGGCATTTTGTTAAAAGCCATAATGAGATGTTTTAAAGAGAGATTTTAAAAGCGATTAATTTTAAAAAATGGATCTGAACAAGCAGTTACGCTCGGAAACACTTAGGTTTCTACTTCAACCGCTCTGATACCACTTGGTGGTCCCAAGTGGCATACGAAAGGGTCTAGAAGGGGGGGGGGGGGTTGAATAGACCCTGAAGTCTTTTTCGACTTCAAAAATTTCGTATCACTTTAAAGGTTTGAAGGCTTTGGATGACTGAGCGCTTGGTCAGACACTTCAGAAAAAGTTAACTTAGACTTAGTGATTTTAGTAGTTTACCAAAGTAGGGCAACGCTTAGATCGCTTAATCAGGGTTAGCACAGCGGAAATGAGTTTTAGCGTTCTTTTAGTTAATTTAATCGCTTTGCACTTTAACTTGTCTCTTTCAAAGATAAATGATGTAATAATTATAATAATAAGACAAATAAGGTAAATGACACAAGATATATAAGGTTCACTGGGTGGTGTAATCCCAGCTACGTCCTTCTTCTCCTTTTTCACTTGGAGGAATGTACTAGAATGATTTTCGAAGAGTCACATAGAATCTTCTACACGATAGTAAAGGGTGAAAATGATCTTGGGCTCCTTGATCACACAGACTTCTGCACCAATGAAGATCGTCTTCTTCAAGCTTCTCTCACTCAGAAATACTGCCTGAAGGGGTTCAACAACTTTTCTCACTCAGATTAAAGGTTGAGGTTTGTCACTAGGGTTTTGTTTGTTTTTGAAAAGATCAAACAACTTGGAATATCTCAGTTGGAATTTGAATTTCTTCTTTGGAAGATGTTTGAGATATTTGTGACTGTCTGGAATGTAGATAAAAAGCTTGAAAGATTTGGCTATGGAGTTTCTAAGCTTTTTCTCAGCAAGTTTTTCTTGTGTTTGTACGTAATTGTCTCTTATAGAAATTGTATATCTCTATGTTTTAGGGTTTGCTGGGGTAAGGTATTTATAGGCAATTTCTTGGGATCTGTCCGTTGGACACATGTAGGAGCGTGCCTCTCACGGGACGCGTGAGTATACCTTTTCTCTGACATTCCTGAAAGTTCGCTGAAGCCGATTGGACAGGAACAGCTGAAATTCTGAATCTTCTGATAGTCTGGTCAAAAGGTGGCTTGTCCACAAGTCATATTAGCTTATCACAATTAATGCTTTTATCAGGCATTTAATGCATTTTGAATTTAATTCCCGTTGGAAATAAATGCCGGTTGAATGATTGCATTTAAGTCCTTCATGACTTGAGGATTTATTTCAGGTGATTCTGATATAAGTCGCTCGAGGGATTTCGAGCGCTTGATCCATAAATCCTGAAATGAGATCTTTTAACGTTTGACAGATGCTAAGAAGAAAATCTTTATTTCCGGTTGACTTCAGACACTGGTCTTCAACTTTTTCTCTAATAGACTCACCTAGAATTCTACTAGCGATTCAGTCACTAAGACTTAGTCTAAATTCTACAAAGATAAAAATTACAAGCCTATAATAAATTACAACTTTCAAACGCTTATACATCATTCTATGAAAAATGGAAACTTACATTGTATTTTTGGGGTCTAACATTAAATCCTATCTTGTCATCATCAAAACATCTAACATGAAATTTCCTAACAACTCTTATACTACAAGACCACTGGAAGTTCCACAATCGACTGGGAATCCATTTTAGGAACTTCCATGGGGTTGTTCAGTTCGCCCATTACCACAATGGCAACCCTCATATATGCATTAGCTTTCACTGTGCCAGTATCTATGGAACAAGATACACTTCTCCCAGAGTATGCATCATATGTGCAAGTCTTTTGGGTTGCATCGATATCCCTTTATCTCGATGAACCCTTTCACGACTTGGAACAATGTTTAAAGATCACAGCCTCCGAGACATATTCCATCATTGCCACACCCAATGTGCAATGATGTCTCATAGCTATGTGTGATCCTTCGGGATTTTATTCTAAGCCAAAGTAAAAACATTTGGCTCTGATACCACTTTTGTGTGATTATGCATGTTTGTTTTTACATTTTAAATTGTAAAATCGAAAGCATGATAATCAATATGTTCATTGTTAGACTAGGATTGTTTTTGATTTGGGATGTTGTTTGATTTTTTTTTATTTTAATGTTTAAAAGTCATTGGTTTTAAAAATCATGAAATCTGAAATTTGGGTACATGATTGTTTTCGAAGGTTTTGATCTAGTTTTATGAAATCACCTTTGGTGGGGTGTTGCGAGATGGTTGAACCGAAGGTTTAATCATCAAGTAATAAAACTCAGACCTTAGGAGAATTCAAATTCGTTAATCGAAACTCGAAAGAATCACGAACGTGCGAAAAATTGATTTGAAAATCACATACAGCAACTGCCGCTGCACGCGGCGCCCAGGCGTTGTCAACAGAAAGTTAAATAATTTTTTTTTCTTTCTTCATACTTTCTGGATGTGGGTGACCCAAAGACCTTACCTATGATGTTTTAGACTTGTAAACTCTGAGAAAGGTTTTAGAAATCAATATCGAACTTATCCCAATGATATTTGCAATCTAGTTTGAATGATGAATGTGTAAAATTTACTTTATCGCATGTATGTTTGTTGCTTGGCATTTTTATGTGATAAAAGGATGAACAACGAGCCTAGTCGTAGTGTTGGTTTTCAATGTATGTAATTATTCTAGAGTTGTAAATAATAGCCGGTTTGGCTCTTTACTTTTCCGTATAGTAGATTAGTAGTTTTTGGTATTCTATGTAATCGAAGATGGAGCAAAGAGACGGAGCCAAGACTTGAAGATTATATGCTGAGACGATACCATTGTAATAGTCTAGGCTGTTTTTTTATTTTCTAGAATGTCCAAACCCACTTTGGCTCGAGTAGGTTACTAGGTTAGGGCTCGAGGTGGTTCATCCTCTTTTTACCGCTTTGTGGATGTTTTACTTATCTGTCTATGATGATTATGTGATGTAATGCATGCATAGGATAGATAATTAAAACAAGATAATTAAATCTGATGAGACCCCCCAATAAGCATGTTATAATTCCCTCTTGCGAAAATATTAGGCTTATGTGATAGTAAGAATGGAATTCTATTGTCATGCCTTAGATCATAAGTATTCACCATGTGAAACGACGCTAAAGGTTCAATCCTTTTGCTCAGAAATGGGGTGGATTGGATCCGAGGTAGGCTGTGAGTGTTTACTAAGCACTACGGTGCCCCGTGGAAATCGGTTGGTTTCATTGCTTTGCTCAGAAAATGGGGGCAATGAAATTGATGGTTATACATGGGATATTTGATAGGTCGAGCCTAACATCGTCCCTCATGTGTTAGCTCAGAAAATGGGGCACATGTGGGAGATGAGGAAAACCATCTTAAGAACTATCTAAAAAGATAGAAGGTCCGGTAAGGCTACTATTCAAAATCATCGTATGTTAGCTCAGAAAATGGGGCATATGATGAAGTGAGAATAATCTCAAGCCCACTAAAGAAACTAACGTTTCTTCGAATCATGTCAAGAGGGTGGTGTGATTTGAGAAAAATAGTGGGAGACTTGTACAATGAAAGACCAAATTGTATAAGAACTTTATTTGAAAATCAGTTATTAATTGTCTATTATGCATTTTTGTAGGTAAATGAAAATGGCCAATAATCCTTTCAAAACCCTAATTGAAACCAACAAACTAACTGGACCAAACGTTGAAGATTGGCTTCGTAACCTTAAGATTATCCTTTCGTCTGAAAGAAGACAATATGTGCTTGACATACCGGTGCAAGATGAGCCAGAAGAGGATTCATCTGATGATGAAAAGTTCCAGTACCAACAATGGAAGGAAGATGACATGCAAGTGCGATGTCTCATGTTGGCCTCTGTGAGCAACGAGTTGCAGAGACAACATGAGACGATCGAGAATGCTGCGTCGATCCTCCTTCATTTGCAAGAGTTGTATGGCACTAGAACTAGGCGAGAATGATACGCTATCTCCAAGGAGCTCTTCAAAGCTCGAATGACTGAAAACTCTGATGTAAGTGCGCACATACTTAAAATGATCGGGCTAATTGAAAAAGTGGCTGGTCTGGGCGTGGCACTTAACAATAAGCTTTCTGTGGATTTGGTCCTACAGTCATCGCCTAACTCTTATGATCAATTTGTGGTCAATTTCAGTATGAACCAACTTGAAGCAAAGCTTCCTGAGCTGTTGAACATGTTGAAGACTGCAGAAAGCACCATCAAGAAGGATAAACCGGTGTTTCTTATGAATTCCTCTTCAAAAGCCAAGAAGGGCAACAAGAAGAAGAATAAGATTAAGAAGCTGAAAGGTAATGGTGGTGTGAAGAATGATGAGTGCTTTAATTGTGGGAAAGTTGGGCATTGGAAAAGGAACTGCAAAGAGCCTCTGGCTCGAGGTATGTTCTTTGTTGAAGTTAACTTCATTGTTAACAATTCTTCTTGGGTTCTTGACACTGGATGCGGTGTTTATATCTGCAATGATTTGCAGGTGATGAAAAGAACCAAGGAGCTAAGTAGAGGATACATGACTCTGCGGATGGGGAATGGACCATTGGTTGCTGCCAAAGCCGTGGGGACGATCTACTTAGAGTTAGGAGATAGGAAATTAGTTTTACATTCTGTTTATTTTGTTCTTGAAATAATAAGAAATATTATCTCGATTCTGGTTTTTGGATAGAGAAGGATATTGTTTTGAGATTCGTAATCAAAGTTTGCTTTTGTTTTATGAATCGTCTCTTATTATGGAATCAAAAATGAAAGATGGAATGTATACTATATCCCCAATAATTTCCAATCTCAATATTCAACAAAGTAACAAACGTAAACAAGATAATCAAGTAAAAGCACAAATGTGGCACGAAAGTCTTGGACATATTTCCAAAGAATGAATTCGAACACTGGCAAAACATTTAGGTGTAAATGACTTAGATGAATTGTCAAGTTACGAATCATGTCTTAAAGGAAAAATGACCAAGTTACCATTTCGGGGAAAGCGGAACGAGCCACAAAACCATTGGACTTGGTCCATACGGACGTGTGTGGGCCAATGAGTGTGAGCACTCATGGTGGCCAAAGCTACTTCATAACTTTTATCGATGATTATTCATTGTATGGTTACTTATATCTTATGAGATATAAATCTGAATCCTTTGAGAAGTTTAAGGAGTTTAGAAATGAAGTAGAGAAACAACTTGGTAGAAGTATTAAGGCTCTTCAATCAGATCGAGGAGGTGAATACTTGTCTACCGAGTTTCTTGATTATCTTAGAGAGAATGGAATTCTCTCACAGTGGACACCGCCCGGCACGCCTCAACATAACGGGGTAGCCGAGCGTAGGAATCAAACATTGCTAGATATGGTTCGATCCATGATGAGTTTCACTAAAGTTCCTAAGTCCATGTGGGGCTATGCTCTTGAAACGGTTGTCTATCTGTTGAATAGATCGCTTGGCAAGACGGTGCCCAATACCCCATACGAAAGTTGGTGTGGAAAGACGTCCTCATATAATCATTTGAGAATATGGGGGTGTCCAGCTTATGTAAACCATTTAGTGGGAGATAAATTGGACCCCAAGTTCTCTTTGTGCTATTTTGTAGGATATCAAAAGGAAACTGTTGGATATTACTTCTACAGCCAAACGGAACAAAAAGTTATTGTTTCTAGAAACACCAATTTCTTGGAAAGGGGTCACCTTCTAGATAGAAAAGGCGAGGCTGTAGAACTTGATGAGGTCCATGAGAATGGATCAAGTCAAGAAATACAAATTAACCCACCCGACACCAACGAGGCTACATGATAAGAGGCGTTCTTATGTGTTTTTAAGCCCGTAATTTGATGTTTCTGGATTTATTTATTGCCTAAATCATGCCACATTTGCGTTTAATCGGGGTGTTAAGTGATTTCAGGTGATAAACGAGAGCACACAAAGAAAAGGGTGAAAAACAATGCACGACACCAATTCAAGCTAGAGATTGAAGTTCAAGCTAGGATTCATCATCAACCAAGCCTTAGGGAGTTTTACTTGCTTTCATTACATGTTTATGTTGATAATTATGTATATGATTGTTCTAGATCTTCTTGAGCTATTGATGATGAGCTAATTTTGTAGAACTAAGGCCATGTGAAGGCTAAATTTATGAGTCAATATATATGAAGTGATTTTTGTATTAATTCTCCTATTGCTTTGTGTGTTAATTCTATGCTTTCATTCCAATCATGTACTTGATCACCATATGCTTGCTATCTTGCCTTATCTAGTCATTCGAGAGAAGATAGGTTAGGGTTCAGGGGAATTAACATATCATCCGAAACAAATGAGGAATTGCCCCTAGAGATAGGTAAAGATTTTCGGGTTCTGTTAGCCGGATTCATCCGGGGAAACTCTAGAACGTTAACGCGTGGTTATTGATTAGATTCTCGGATTGACATATTTAGAGAACCATCAATTAATAATAGGATTATTATGAGCCAAGACATCGGGTAATAGTTAACTAAGGAGTTTCCACCAAAGCAATAGGAGTTTCATAATTCGAGGAGTAACCCATATATATTGACGAGTAGATTCGGTTGTAGCATGTGCCTTAGTCATTTTATTATACGTGAGTTTTAATCTATAGCTCGTTCCTCTTTTATCCTTCGTTTATTCAATCAATTCTTGCACGTTACTTTAATTGTCTTTCTTTTATTGTTAATCATAAACTAAAATACCTAGTCCTTGAGGTTCGACAACCCAAACTTTTAGTCCACTTATTACTACGCACGACTAGTATACTTGCTATCCAAGCACGTTAGGTATTAGCGTGTCACTACACCAGAGGCACCCACCGAAAACACACAACCTTTGAGGAGATCAAAGAGGATCCCAAAGGAGCTTGAAAGATGGCTAGGCCTATTGCAAGAGGAGGGTACTCAAGATCCTCATCTAGACTCTGATCTGAAGAGTTTTAAGAGTGCAATGTCTGACATTGATTCGAGAAAATGGCTAGAGACCATGGCATCCGAAATGGACTCCATGTACTCCAACAAGGTATGGACCTTGGTTGACCCACCTGAGGGCATCAAGCCCATTGGTTGTACGTGGGTCTACAAACGGAAGCTTGGAGTCGATGGAGAGGTAGTTACCTATAAGGCTCGCCTCGTGGCAAAAGAATTTACTCAAAGACAAGGGATTGACTATGAGGAAACCTTCTCGCCAGTGGCCATGCTGAAATCCATTAGGATTATGCTTGCTATATCTGCATATTTTGATTATGAAATATGGCAGATGGATGTAAAGACTGCATTCCTCAATGGAGAAATTGAGGAAGAGATTTACATGCACAAGCCAGAGGGCTTTACATCCAAAGTGAGCGAACACAAAGTGTGTAAACTCCAAAGGTCCATTTATGGACTTAAGCAAGCTTCTCGAAGTTGGAAAAAACATTTTGACACTGTCATACAATGTTAGGAATTTCATGTTAGATGTTTTGATGATGACAATTAGGACTTTTTGTTAGACCCCAAAATATGTAAGTTTGTTTTCAGCTTTGAAGTGTTAGATTTGTAATAGGCTTTGTTTTATTTTTATTCTAGATTGTTAGGCTAAGTTGTCTTAGAATGAGCATCTGATATGTTCTGAGTGAGTTTATCAGAACGTAAAGTTTCAAGACTCAAGCACCTGAAGTCTGAATAAAGATGAAGATTCCAAGCGTCTAGAATGACCAGCTACACCAAGCGTCACTTTATAGGATAGAAGTGATTCAAGGTTGAATAAGCGTCTATCAATGACTGATTTCACCTGAATTTATTTCTAAGTCCAGAAGGAGTTTAATGCAAATATTCTCAATGCATTAAGTGCCAACGGGCATTTAATTCAAATGCATTAAAAGCTGATAAGAGCATTGAATGTGATAAGCACTTTCAGACGTACGGAGAAGCCACCCTATTGGACTGTCAACTATTCAAAGACTGCATCACCAACTTTTGTGCAGCAGATTTTCAGGAAAAAGGACAAAAGTTGTTCACTCGCGGAAGTGAGAGACATGCGCTCGTGCATGTGTCAAACGGACACTTTTTCCAAGAATGCCTATAAATAGGACTTGAACAACAAGCCAAATACAGAGAGAACAATTAAAAAAGTCGAATTGCTGTTGCATTGAAGTCTCGTTCCTTACAATCTCAGAAAAGCCATAAATTTTCAAGAAAACATTCTCTTTGCTTTTCTTCAAATCCTGAGACAGTCAACCAATATCTCAAACATTCTTTTTGGAGAAACCCACATTACTACTGAGATATTTCTAGTTGTTTGAACTTTATCAAAATCAAACAAACCTTTTAGAAAAACCCCTATCCAAGCCCCGCGATCTGTGTGAAGTCGAAGTTGGATACTTGCGATGTGTCTGGGTGAAAAAGGCAAGGGGATTGAAGTGATTTGGAGCAGAAATCTGTGTAATCAAGGAGCTCAAGTCATCGACATCCATCTCTCCCTAATTTGTAGAAGATTCTGTGTGATTCTTTGAGAATCATTTTAGTGGATTGCCTCCAAGTGTTCAAGGAGAAGAAGGACGTAGTTGAGATTACACCACCCAACGAACCTTACAAATATTGTTCTTTACTTTACTTTCAGCATTCATATTGTCATATCATAAACTAATAAAGTAAAACTTAATCAAACGCTAAGCAACTAAATACACTTTCTGTGACGCTAAAGCTTTCAAAGAGAAGACTCAAAAAAATTATTCCGTTGTGCTAACACTGATCAAAGAAGTGAACGCTCAAACCTATTTGGTTGTAGTATTCAAGTCTTGAAATCTAAGTTAACTTTCTAAAAACAGTCTTCGTTAGACGCTTCACCAAAGCGCCTAGATTTTAAGTGAACGCTTAAGTCAAGCGTTAGACACTTCAAGCGTCCAAAACCATAATTTTTAATACGAATCTTTTTGAAGTCGAAAAGACTTCAGGGTCTATTCAACCCCCCCTTCTAGACCCTTTCGTATGCCACTTGGGACCAACATACAAGAGTATGGATACGTTCAAAACGTTGAAGAGGCATGTGTGTATAAGAAAGACAGTGGGAGCGCAGTCACGTTCATCATACTTTATGTCGATGACATCCAACTAATTCGAAATGATGTAGGGATGATGCAGTCGACTAAAGATATGGGAGAGGCGTCCTATATACTCATTATGAAGATCTATAGGGATAGATCGAGTAGGATGCTAGGTCTCTCCCAATCTGCATATATCGATCGCCCTTATCCAAACGTATCCAAGCCCTCAAGGCAGGATTACTTGGATAGAAACCAATTCAGGAGCAACCTTCGTCAACAAGGTTTGCTAGCGGAATCAGAACCAGCATCTGCACCTGAAGATTTAGAATCATCAGAGGAGAGTAGTGATGATGATGAGCCATTAGATAACTCAGCGCTCATATGTCTCATGGCCAGAGATGATGAAGCATCTCCTGAGGTAATCAATGAATTATCTATTCCTCTCTCTTATGATGAATTACTTGACAAAGTCAAAGAATACTACAATGAATGTCAAGAAGCCGCCAAAATATATCAAAACAATCTCTCTATTATCTCATCACTGACAAGAGATAAAGTAACGCTCAGAGCAGAGTTGCAAGTTCAGCAACAATGCATTGAGAAGAACCAATCACTTGAGAGTGAAATTATTCAATTAAAAGGCGATCTTGATATAATAGTCAAGAGAAAAGTTGATTTGATCGCTAGACTTGCTAAATCAGAGCAGCTCATCTCAAAAGCTTCTAGAAAGTTGGATAATGTGACTGAAGTAACTAAATTATTTAGTGAAAAGACCGGTTTAGGATGCGAGAAACTCGGTAAACAACCTAATAAATCTAACGTTACGGCGAACAACAAAGGAAAGGGTGTTATCTTTGTTGAGAAAGGTTCACAAGGTCAAACACAAAATGAACCCAACGACAATGGTAAGAGGCCAAATGAGAAAGTCAAAGCTAACTCAGGCAAGGGTAAGGCTAAGGCAAATGATTCACAAAGATGGGTCTATCCAAACGCTCAAAAGGCTAAAGATAAGTCTGACCACTATGAATCAAGCACTAAGCGTCCAACACCAAAAGTGCAACCCAAGCCAGCGCCAAGGAAATACCAGTGTCAATATCCAAGACAGTCAAGATCATATTATCGATACTATGATGATTATGATTATAACTATGATTATGACTACCATTATAATCGAGGATATTATTGTACACCCAAAAAACACACACAACACGTTGTGAAACCCAAAAAGGCCAGTATTCCTACAATGAAGACTAGGCAAATATGGGTTCCTAAAGTTCTAATTCAAACTATCAATGTTAGTAATGTTAAAGGACCCAAGCAACAAAGGGTACCTAAACAGAAATAGAACTTCCCTTTTGATTACAGGTACCTAGAGCAAGAGCCGATACATCTATGTGGTACTTCGATAGTGGATCGTCAAGGCACATGACTGGTTCCAAAGATCTTCTGATCAACTATCGAGCTGCCAATGGTCCTCAGGTTGTATTTGGTGACAACTCCAAAGGTAAAACCAATGGTATAGGTACTGTGCATAGGGGGAACATCATGATAAGTGATGTTTATTTTGTTGAGGGTCTGAAGCACAATTTATTAAGCATAAGTCAATTTTGTGATAAAGGCTTTGAAGTCATATTCTCAAGTGACTGTTGTTATGTAAATGATGCTAAGACTAAGTCTACTAAATTGAAGGGTAAAAGAACTAACAACGTATATTTGGTAGATTGGGGTTCAACAGATAATAACAACCCAACATGTTTTGTTGCTAAAAATGAATCTAAAACGGGTTGGTTATGATATAGAAAAATGAATCACCTCAACTTCAAAACAATCTCTCAGCTTATAAGTCAAAATCTTATAGAGGGATTACCAAATGGACCATTTTACAAGGATCGCCTTTGTGACGCTTGTCAAATGGGCAAACAAGTTAAGTCATCGTTCAAGAGAAAACCTCATCTATCTACCTCTAGAATACTTGAACTACTTCACATGGATTTATTTGGACCTGTTCAAACGATCAGTGTAAGCGGTAAAAAGTATACTTTGGTGATTGTAGATGAATTCTCTCGATGTACTTGGGTGGAATTTCTTTCATCCAAAGATGAGACATGTGACAAGTTAACAACGCTTATTCAACAACTTCAAATATTGAAAAATCTTAAGGTTGCAAGAATAAGAAGCGATCATGGTACTGAGCTTACTAACAAGATTGTTGAGAAGTTTTGTGCAGAAAATGGAATATATCATGAGTATTCTGCTCCCAGAACTCCCCAACAAAATGGTGTTGCTGCAAGGACTATGTTAGCAGAATCCAAGCTTGCTCCTAGGTTTTGGGCTGAAGCGATCGACACTGCCTGTTACACTCTAAACCGTTGCATGATCAACAAACAGCATGGGAAAACTCCATATGAACTATGGAAGAGACGTAAGCCAAATGTTTCATATTTTCACGTCTTTGGTTCAAAATGTTTTATCCATAACAATGGATCCCAAAGTCTAAAGACATTTGATCCTAAAGCGGATGAGGGAATCTTTCTAGGCTACGCCAAAAATGGAAAGAATTTTTGCATCCTAAATAAGATCAAATCGAAGGTTGAGGAATCTATTCATGTTGTTTTTGATGATGCTAACCAAGAACCGAGTAAGGTTAATATGAATGATGTAGGAATTGAAGATCTATGTCATCAAGTGTCTAAGATCCCCATTAACGATGACAGTGATGACGATGATGAGATCTCAGTGCCACCTCCTAAGATTACTCGTGAGGTTAACATGGACAATATTGTAAGAAATGCTGATGATCATGAAGAGAGTGATCATCAAGAGCAAACAAGGATCTGTGAACTTGAAGCGCCTACGCAAGAGGATAGTCAAGCGTCTGATCGTTAAGCGTCTGTTCAACCTGTTAACCCTTTCCAACCAGATAGACTATGGTTGCGTGATCATCCACCTGAGCAAATTATTGGAGATATTGAAGCGTCTGTTAGGACTAGAGCCGCTACGTTCAATGAGGCTATGTTCGCAAGCTTTTTATCTCAAATGGAACCTAAGAAAGTGGATGAAGCGCTAAGTGATCCAAGTTGGATTGAAGCCATGCAAGAAGAGCTTAATCAGTTTGAACGAAATAAGGTTTGGACACTAGTGCCAAGACCAACTCACCAAGGAGTTATTGGAACTAGATGGGTTTATAGAAACAAGTTGGATAAGAATGGCATTGTGATAAGGAACAAGGTCAGACTCGTAGCTCAAGGACATTGCCAATAAGAGGGTATTGATTTTGATGAGACATACGCTCCTGTCGCTCGTCTTGAAGCAATCCGCATGTTTCTAGAGTATGCAGCGTTCAACAAGTTCATGGTGTATCAGATGGACGTGAAGAGTGCCTTCCTGAATGGTAAACTCCAAGAAGAGGAATATGTGGAGCAACCACCAGGATTCATCAACAATCATGGTAAGGGTATGGTCTACAAGCTAGACAAAGCACTTTATGGGCTTAAGCAAGCACCCCGAGCATGGTATGACACTCTCTCTATCTTCCTCATTGGTAAAGGCTTTTCGAAAGGTAGCATTGATACAACGTTATTTAAAATCACCAGTGACGAAGATACTCTCTTAGTCCAAATTTATGTTGATGATATTATATTTGGTTCTACTAATAAGCGTCTTTGTGAGAAATTTTTGAAAATGATGCAAGAACAATTTGAAATGAGCATGATGAGTGAATTAACAACTCCATGATGAGTGAAATGAGCATGATGAGTTAAACAACTCCATAATGGCATATTTATAAACCAAGCTAAATACACAAGAGATATGATTAAGAAATTTGGTATGGAAAATGCATCATATTCAAAAATTCCAACGAGCCAAACGCTTAAGTTAGATAAAGATGAAAGTGGAAAGAAAATTGATATCACTAACTATAGAGGTATCATTGGATCACTTCTTTATCTTACTGCCAGTAGACCTGATATTATGTTCTCGGTATGCATGTGTGCACGATTTCAAGCTGATCCTAAAGAGTCACACTTAAGTGCAGCCAAGAAGATCCTTAAATACCTAAAAGGCACACAAAATGTGGGCTTATGGTATCCAAGTGACTCTCCTTTTGAATTAATTGGTTACTCAGATGCAGATTTTGCAGGTTGCAAAATAGATCGTAAGAGTACTAGTGGTACATGTCAATTTCTAGGTGATAGGTTAGTTTCATGGCATAGTAAGAAACAACAATCCATAGCTACCTCCACAGCCGAAGCTGAGTATGTAGCGGCAGGAAGTTATTGTGCACAAGTGTTATGGATGAGGCAACAACTTAGAGATTATGGAATAATCCTAGGCCCAACCCCCATTCATTGTGATAACCAAAGCGCTCTAGCCATGACTCAAAACCCTGTTCTTCATTCCAGAACCAAACACATTGACATTAGATACCATTTTCTCCGTGACTACGTTCAAAAGACAGATATCTCCATGCACTTCATTAGAACTGACAAACAATTGGCAGATATCTTCACCAAAGCACTCAACGAACAACGGTTTCTCACTTTGAGAAGTGAATTAGGTATGATTGATTTAAACGCTTAATCATTTTGCATCATATTTTATTATACATATAATTTAGGGGGAATCCACTTGATTTATGTCTAAAAGATTTTCCTAATTGGTACAAGTAATCAAATTTAAGGGGAACCGTAAAAGTTGTACTTAACCATAACTATAAGCGTCAATGATCAAAATTTTCAGATGCATGATCATCAACGCTCAGTATTACTTATGCATAAAATATTGGACGCTCAAACATAAAAATCTTTTCAATCCTAAGAGTCTAATTTTCCAATGATATATCAACCAGTGGTATCAATTAAGCGTTGAACCATTTTCATTCAACTCTTAATATAAAATTTTTTTTAACAGTCATGCATAAATTTTACAAGCTTTTTGAAGTAGTGGGTAGACTCAAAAGTCTATTTTGTACTCTACTCGCACGCTTCTATCACATCAAACTGGCGGGTAATCAAAACTTTTAAATGACGGTTCAGAGATAGCACATGTTTGTGTACGTGTCAGTGTACCATCAGGCGTGTGTGCTACACTCTGAAAATTATACCAAACGTTTTCTTTTTGTAACTCGGATGTCAAATCATTATATATGAGAATTACCAAATGTAACTTCTCTCTCTTACACAAAACTCGCATCCGCAGTTAATGAATTTATGGCTGAGATTAAAAAGTCCTTACACGTGTTTAAATCCTATAGAGACTAGAGAACACAAGTTTCAAAATTCTTTACTGTGTCATTTAAAACACAATTTCTGCCGAAAAATCATTCATTATCACTCAAAGATTTCTGCAAATTTCTCTCTCTCTCTCTCAAAGCAAAAACAAATCTCAGTTCACTCTACTTTAAAAAAAAAATGGCACCAAAGAAAGCTTCATCTACTTCTGACGAGTCTGTCATCAAGGTCACTGAAGGCCTTGTTGTCGATTGGAAATTCTTGTATGATCAACCCTAGATCAACCTGCATGATATGATGGATACTGTTACAAAGGCTGGACTCAAGAATTTCTTAACACAGTACTCATACTTATTTCCGACGAAAGTTGATACATTCTGGAGGACTGCAAAACTCTCGGAGGACAAGAAGTCTATCTCTTGCCTCCTCCCTATGTCCAAGAAAGAGCCAGCAAACGAATTTGTGTTGACTGCTGACTCCATTGCAAAGAATTTCAATCTTCCTAATGACGGTGATGCACTGGATAGTGTCACTCTGGCACAAATCAAGGAAGCATGGACAATTATGAGGGCGTATGATGGTGTACCCTACACCCAGCACTTTGAAAAGAAAGATCTGGTATCTCAGTACAGACTGTTGGCTGATTTCTGCAGTAAGATTATTGAATGCAGAGTGGGCACGTTTGATAAGGTCAACCCCACACAATTTCAGATGATGATTGCTATACTTCTCTCCATCAAAATCAACTAGAGTGAGTACATCTTTGGAAGGTTTAGGGACTGTCTGAACACCCCAAATAAACCGTATGGATTTGTTTTGAGTGACATTCTGTACAGATCAGACTGTGTTTACTCATCTGGTCTCCCGTTGAATAAGACCAAGTTTTTGGGAAGAAGGATTCTGACAAATCTATTCAATCCTCCCAAAGTTGGTGGTGCTGCTAAACCACTTTCTGAGCGTCAGACTGTACGTGAAGCGTCTGATGAGGAGGCTGAGCGTCCTGCTCAAGAGGAAGCCGTGAAGCGTCCGGCTGCTACTAAGAAGAGGGCTCCTAGAAAGCCCAAAGCACAAGCTGTTCCTGCTCCTTAGAAGAATGATGAAGAAACTGATGAGGATGCACAGGACAAGTTACCTCTCAAGCGGAGGAAGCTGGAAGGAATTATTAAACAAATTGAATTCGATGAACCCGCTGCTGCTCCTCCTGCTCAAGCGCTCAAATTCGTTGAAGGAGTCAACGTGAAGAAAATCTTCAAGCGTTCCAGGACAAGTAAACGTTGAGCTGCTCCTGTTCCTGAAGAGCCTGAGACTGTTGAGCGAAGCGCTCAAGTTGCTGTTGAGCCAAGCTCTCAAGTTGCTGTTGAGCCAAGCGCTTAAAGTGTTGCTGTTGAGACAAGCTCTCAGGGTAACTTTATTTATTCCCGCAGCGTTCATATTCCTACATTTGTAGAAGATCCTGCTCTTATAGAGGATAGTTCATATGTTACAGCTTTAGTTCCAACTGCTGCTGAAGCGTCAACAAACGTCCACCTAGATGATGAGTTGACAGAAGTTGTGGCAATTGCCAAAGACCTTGCCGCAGAAGCTGCTGCAATTGACACTGAGGAACCTACTCTCAAAGAGGTTCAGTCATCAATCCCTGTTCCAGCTATAACAGAGGCATGCTCAGAAGGTCAGAGCGTTACTGAACACGTTACAAAGCCAAGGCACTTCTTCCAACTGGACACACTGAAGACGATTGATCATTCAATCAACTACAGGCCCCCAGCACTCGAAGAAGATTTCATTCCTGCCGGATATAATGAAGACAGATATATTGCTGCTGAGAATGAGATTGCTCTGCTGATTGATATCGACAATAAAATCAGGGATATAGTGTTTAACACTGAGATGACAGAAATAGAGAGAAAATATTATAGGGCCATTGAACTACAAAAAACTCCTGGTCAAATACCATCCTCTCTCATTCGTCAACAAGACAGACAAGGAAGAACAACTCCTAGATGTGATGTGGATCTAACGTATTACCTCGACTATGGCCACAACAAGCCTACAGGTTTTGCTCTCAGAGACTACAATATTCGTGTGTATGAGCCACTTTGCCCTAGCTTTCTCAGTCCATTAGAGGCAGTCTTGAACCGAGAAGGCTACACACGTCCTGAAAATCTAGCTTTGGTCAATCCACTTCGCCTATGGAAAAATAAAGCAGTTCATGCCGGTGAGCATCTCGAATCTGATCCAGACTGAAGCTGATGCATATTTTGATAGCATCTGGAATGCTAACTATCAGACCGATAGATATCGATTTGAATCTATCAGAGATATTCACCATGAAGGCATTAGAGCTATTGTCAATGCTGGCACAGACTACTGCATGAACGAAGTCAATTGGGTTGAAGCGTACGTGGGAAACAAGTACACTTTCTCAAAATTAGTTCAAGTTCCCCATTTGTTTGTCATAGGCATGCATGACAAGAAGCGTCATTTCGCCAAGTATTGCCTGAAGAAGCGTCAACAGAGAGTTGGACCTGTTCTTAAGCTCCCACTAATTAGACATCAATTGAACAATGTCTGCATCAAGAGCTTCACAAACTGTCCATTACTCCTCTACATTTCAGCGCTCAAGCGTCTACCAGCAGCAGTACTCAAATTACTAGCTTGAATTTCGCTCCCAGCCACTGTGAAGATAATTTTAACTTGATGGTGAAGATTATGACTCCATTATCTCATTTCGACAAAATCTTCACTGCCAATCTCAGACAATGGAACGGCTCCGTCATCAATGCATTTCGAGGATATCCACTACTCCCTTCTATCCGCAAAGAGGTACTCAATCATTATGAGTTTGTCCTCTCACTGCTAGAAAGAAATCAGGGACTAGCTCAAGCAATCTATCCATATTTAGAAGAGTACTATGCTGCTTACGTGCCTGACGATCAGCGTCTCAAGTCTCTTCCCTCTGACTGCTTGCTTGGATTTTCTAGAAATTACTCTCCAGATTCCATTTTCTCTATCTGTCAAGCGCGGTCCAAAGTCTTTCCGCATCATGTGCTTGATATCATTGGTCCCATGTACATCAGGGCCATTGATAGTCCTCTTCGCACATTTATTTCAGGTTTTTGCTGTTCAAAATCCAGACTCACTGAACTTTTGGAAGCTTCGTCCACTTCTCTTGCTGATTTAGCAAATTGGAACTTCCAATTCGATGACTTTTGCCAAACAGAGTCAGCGCTAGAGGAAGCCCCTGCTAAGGCAATTGAAGCGTCCACTTATGAAGTTGCCAGTTTTCCAGCGTCTGCTGAAGAACCTATTCAAGCGTCTCAACCAGAGGATATTCCTGACGCTCCTGAACCTGTTGCTGCTGATATTGCTGAGGATCTCTCTCTTGACGTACGAGGTACTGTCTTTGATCCAGCATATAGAGCTCCCCTTGACTCTCTGAAACACTCATCCAGATTCACGCGACTGACTCCTCAAGCAGTTCAATCAGATGAGAGTCAATCTTTTGGTCCTTTGCTCAAATTCGTTCTGGAGGATATCAGTGCTCATGCTACTCAGAATAAAGAGTCCTTTCACTGGACTAAAGAAGATTTGGCAAAGATTGAGTCTCACGCTATGAGCGCTCAGATTGCTCATATGCGTAGCTCAGCTCAAGCGGTTGTTGGTAAGTGAAGACAAGTTTTTCAAAACATACATGATGCCACTCACGCCAATCAACTAGCCATGAAAGAAGAGTTAGAAAAGCACCTCGAAACCTTAGAGACATCTCTGAATGATGCTACCAGCGCCAAGCTTCTCGCACTATAGGAACGCTTCGACAAGCGCTTGGACGACATTACAGACTCTATGTCTCAGATTGCTCATCAGGTCAGTTTACTTACGAAACATTTTCTTAAATCTAATGATGGCAATAAGGGGGAAGAGAAGAAGAAAAGAGAAAAGAGGAAAGCATCTAGTTCAAGAGCTCAAGAGCCTCCGCCTCTTAAGCGTCAAGTCTTAACCTCTCCTTCTGCGCTAAGTCTCCCATCTTGGATAACTGCTTTTAAAGTAAGTGACTCTGCTGGAGCGCCTAGTAGAACACTAAGGGAACCTCCAAGAGCACTATATCCAAATCTACCAATACCTACAAGAGCAATGTTAGAACAGTTTGACATCCCTCTTCAAAGAGTATCTATCCCAGAACCTTCAGATCCAAGAATTTTAGCTGAAGAGAGGCAGATATCTGACTTCATCCGAACTTTCAGAATTTGTCTAAGGTATATTGGTATTGATCCAACTGATTGGGATAAACACTTTACTGCTTTCAAGAAGAGACAACAAGAAGAAAATAAGCTTGTAATCAACAAAGATCATGAAGCGATGATGACCTTGGAAGATAATCTGACTGAAGCTATCCGAGCTGAAATGCCCAAGCGATACAAAGTTAGATCAAGTCATTAAAGCCTTTTGATTTGCATTATCTACATTCTTGTCTCTTATATTTCTGTTTGTTTAGTTGTAATAATGCTTGTAATCTTTGATATATATAAAATGCATTTTTCAGCTGAAACATCTCGTTGAAGCATAACTAACTTTAACTAACCGTATCTAATCAAAGCTAACTTTTATTGTGGCTGTCTAACTCTTGAACTATAAAAGAGTAAGTATTGCCATCATCAAAAAGGGGAAAATTGTTAGGAATTTCATGTTGGATGTTTTGATGATGACAATTAGGACTTTTTGTTAGACCCCAAAATATGTAAGTTTGTTTTCAGCTTTGAAGCGTTAGATTTGTAATAGGCTTTGTTTTATTTTTATTCTAGATTGTTAGGTTAAGTTATCTTAGACTGAGCGTCTGATATGTTCTGAGTGAGTTTATCCGAAAGTAAAGTTTGAAGACTCAAGCGCCTGAAGTCTGAATAAAGTTGAAAATTCCAAGCGTCTAGAATGACTAGCTACACCAAGCGTCACCTTATAGGATAGAAGTGATTCAAGGTTGAATAAGCATCTATCAATGACTGATTTCACCTGAATTTAATTCTAAGTCCAGAAGGAGTTTAATGCAAATATTCTCAATGCATAAGTGCCAACGGGCATTTAATTCAAATGCATTAAAACCTGATAAGAGCATTAAATGTGATAAGCACTTTCAGACGTACGGAGAAGCCAACCTATTGGACTGTCAATTATTCAAAGACTGCAGCACCAACTTTTGTGCAACAGATTTTTAGGAAAAAGGACAAAAGTTGTTCACTCGCGGAAGTGAGAGACAGGCGCTCGTGCATGTGTCAAACGGACACTTTTTCCAAGAATGCCTATAAATAGGACTTCAACAACAAGCTAAATACAGAGAGAACAATTAAAAAATTCGAATTGCTGTTGCATTGAAGTCTCGTTCCTTACAATCTCAGAAAAGCCAGAAATTTTCAAGAAAATATTCTCTTTGCTTTTCTTCAAATCCTGAGACAGTCAACCAATATCTCAAACATTCTTTTCGGAGAAACCCACATTACTACTGAGATATTTCTAGTTGTTTGAACTTTATCAAAATCAAACAAACCTTTTAGAAAAACCCCTATTCGAGCCTCGCGATCTGTGTGAAGTCGAAGTTGGATACTTGCCATATTTCTGGGTGAAAGAAGCAAGGGGATTGAAGTGATTTGGAGCAGAAATTTGTGTGATCAAGGAGCTCAAGTCATCGACATCCATCTCTCCCTAATTTGTAGAAGATTCTGTGTGATTCTTTGAGAATCATTTTAGTGGATTGCCTCCAAGTGTTCAAGGAGAAGAAGGACGTAGTTGGGATTACACCACCTAACGAACCTTACAAATATTGTTCTTTACTTTACTTTCAGCATTCATATTGTCATATCATAAACTGATAAAGTAAAACTTAATCAAACGCTAAGCAACTAAATACACTTTCTGTGACGCTAAAGCTTTCAAAGAGAAGACTCCAAAAAATTATTGCGCTGTGCTAACACGAATCAAAGAAGTGAACGCTCAAACCTATTTGGTTGTAGTATTCAAGTCTTGAAATCTAAGTTAACTTTCTAAAAACAGTCTTCGTTAGACGCTTCACCAAAGCGCTTATATTTTAAGTGAATGCATAAGTCAAGCGTTAGACACTTCAAGACTCCAAAACTATAATTTTTAATACGAATCTTTTTGAAGTCAAAAAGACTTCAGGGTCTATTCAACCCCTCCTTCTAGACCCTTTCGTATGCCACTTGGGACCAACATACAAGAGTATGGATACGTTCAAAACGTTGAAGAGGCATGTGTGTATAAGAAAGACAGTGGGAGCGCAGTCACGTTCATCATACTTTATGTCGATGACACCCTACTAATTGGAAATGATGTAGGGATGATGCAGTCGACTAAAGATATGGGAGAGGCGTCCTACATACTCGGTATGAAGATCTATAGGGATATATCGAGTAAGATGCTAGGTCTCTCCCAATCTGCATATATCGATCGCGTACTCAAAAGATTTGAGATGGAAGAGTCCAAGAAGGGATTCTTGCCAATAGGACATGGCACCACACTTTCCAAGTCTACGTGCCCAAAGACTGAGGAAGAAAGAGTGAAAATGTCCAAAACTTCCTATGCTTCTGCGATAGGTAGTATAATGTACGCGATGATATGCACAAGACCCGATGTAACTTATGCATTGAGTGCGTGCAGTCGATATCAAGCGAATCTAGGCATGGCACACTGGAGTTCGGTGAAAACAATCCGTAAGTATCTGAGGAGAACTAAGGAGTTGTTCTTAATATACGGGCGAGGAGAATTGGAATTAGAAGGGTTTACTGATTCGAGTTTCCAATCCAACAAGGATGACTCGAAGTCGGTCTCTGGGTTTGTATTTCTGCTTAATGGCGGAGCAGTTAGCTGGAAAAGTTCCAAGCAAGCAACCATAGCCGACTCCACCACTGAAGCAGAATTCATTGCAGTAGATGAGGCTGCAAAAGAAGTTGTTTGGATCACGAACTTCATCCAAGAATTGGGTGTCGTTCCATCCGTTGGGGATCCAGTAACGGTCTACTGTGATAACAACGGGGCTATTGCGCAAGCAAAAGAGCCGAGGTCTCATCAGAAATCTAAACATGTTCTAAGGAAATTTCGATTGATACGAGAAATCATTGGAAGAGACTACGTGCGAATGGAGCGCGTGGACATAGCGGACGACATAGCGGCCCACTCACCAAAACCCTTAGCCAAAAAGTATTTGAAGGACATCTGGGAAGAATGGGCCTTAAGTACATGGGCAATTGGCGCTAGGGCAAGTGGGAGATTGTTAGAGTTAGTGCCCAGTGCACCAATTATTGGGTGCCATTCTTTGTAATAGTAACTCTAGAGTTGAACAATCATTTTCTTCTAAATAAAGTCAATCTCAGTTTTTACTTTGGCTTAGAATAAAGTCCTGAAGGATCACACATAGCTATGGGACATCATTGCACATTGGGTGTAGCAATGATGGAATATGTCTCAAAGGCTGTGATCTTTAAACATTGTTCCAAGTCGTGAAAGGGTTCATCGAGATAAAGGTATAGCGATGCAACCCAAAAGACTTGCTCATATGATGCATACTCTGGGAGAAGTGTATCTCATTCCATAGACACTGGCACGGTGAAAGCCAATGCATATATGAGGGTTGCCATTGTGGTAATGGGTAAACTGAATAACCCCATGGAAGTTCCTAAAATGGATTCCCAGTCGAATGTGGAACTTCCAGTGGTCTTGTAGTATAAGAGTAATCCTTATGGACCTAAGATTCCATTGGATGTCTTATGCGTAACCGCGCATGTTCTTGATTAGTTACATGATCACTTTAGATGATCGAATATGGGAAAACTCAGACATGCACGTCTTACGTAGTAAGGCACGTGAGAATCGAGCGCAATCTATCTCTGACATTAGCTAGTCGATTAATCTCCTATGGTTACATAGTGAATCGACTTAAGGAATCTTCGGCCGAAGTATGATATCTAAAGAGGCGTAGGGTTTCCTCGTTTAGATAGTCGAAGTCGATTTCACATAACGTGGGAAACATAGTATTGAATTAATAGAGCTTCCACCTTATCCACTGCTCTAGATTCAATCGGGAGATTAGATAGAGAGATCTTACTTATGCGAGGATCAAGATGGCAAAAAGGCGTATCTTTACTTTCGTTTTATCTAGGTCTTCAGGAGTGGGCAGCCGCGATTTGTAAGTGCCGAGAATTAGCTTGGTGACTAATTCGAGGCTTGATTAAATCAAAGTATTGATTTAATCTAGTATTTTTCATTTTAGGAAGGTACACTAGCACTGTGGGAAGGTGTACTTACTACTAGATAGAAACGAGCCTAAGGGGTCACACACTAACTCGAGAGAGTCACTGCTTGAATAGATGTGATTAATCAAATTCGAGAAAATTGAGGGAATTAGGAAAGTGTAGTACTTTCCTAATATGGAATATAAATTAATTGAAGGATTCAATTAATTTTACTCTTTTAATTAATCCTTTAGAATTAATTAAATTAATGGACCTAGTAGAGTCCAAGTATTCTATTTAATTGGGTGGAGCCCAAGTTAAATAAATAAATGTTGGAACTAGATGGTTAGATTTAATTTGACTTGTATTTAATTAATGGGTTGAACCTATATTTAAATTGAGAAGTCAAAATTAAATCCTAGAGTCCAATTGATTTGTGTTGACCGATTTTATGAGTTAAATAAGGGAGGGGGCGCTTTTTTATGTGGTGGAGGAGGAAAAGAGGTTTTTCCTCCTCCAAGTCTTCATAGGATAAGGATTACTAAAGAGTTTGGGAGAAAGGAAGCTTCCTTTTCCTAATTGGACATTAGGTAATCTTCACTTATAAATAAGAGATGAAGGAGACTAAAATAAAAAAAGGTCATAATTGCTGGAAAATTCGCCCCCCTCACTAGACCTAAAAATCGGCCACCTTCTCCCTCTTTCCAACAAGACGTCGTTCTATTCATGTGTTGAATTAAACGACTTAGAAAATATTCCTACCCTTCACATAATCAAGCTTAAGTTAAGCTTAAAATCGTTTTGTTGTCTAGCATGCAAGGCAAGACGACTGGTGACTTGAACGTGGTGTGGATACATCTTAGAGGTGCGACGGTTGGAGCACTCTAAACCGGGAGATACGAAAAGACGACGGGCAATTTCTCACCCAAGGGAAATTGTGTGGATTTGCACCATAGGGTTGCTGAGATCCAAAGTATGAGGTGAAACAAAATTTTCGAAAGGTATAATTTCATTTACCTCCTTATCAAATTCGATCGAACCAATTCCATATTCCTGTTTTTGGGTGGTTGTATGTTTACTTTTTGTAAAATTTTAATTTCCGCTGCCACGAGCCACCCGAGGGAATGAGTCAACCCAAGCACTAACACCCACTTCTATTTAACCACTATATGTGGATATACATCTACCTAGAGGAATACAAATCTCAATATAAAGCACCCCCCAAGTGTTAGAGTTAGTGCCCGGCGCACTAATTATTCGGCGCCATTCTTTGTAATAGTAACTCTAGAGTTGAACAATCGTTTTCTTATAAATAAAGTCAATCTCTTTTTTATGTGTGGCATGTCTTTATTCTTAAATTAGTTTTTACTTTGGCTTAGAATAAAGTCCCGAAGGATCACACATAGCTATGGGACATCATTGCACATTAGGTGTAGCAATGATGGAATATGTCTCGAAGGCTGTGATCTTTAAACATTGTTCCAAGTCGTGAAAGGGTTCATCGAGATAAAGGGATATCGATGCAACCCAAAAGACTTGCAAATATGATGCATACTCTGGTAGAAGTGTATCTCGTTCCATAGATACTGGCACGGTGAAAGCCAATGCATATATGAGGGTTGCCATTGTGGTAATGGGCAAACTGAACAACCCCATGGAAGTTCCTGAAATGGATTCCCAGTTGAATGTGGAACTTCTAGTGGTCTTGTAGTATAAGAGTAATCCTTATGGACCTAAGATTCCATTGGCTGTCTTATGTGTAACCGCGCATGTGCTTGATTTGTTACATGATCACTTTAGATGATCGAATATGGGAAAACTCAGACATGCACGTCTTACGTAGTAAGGCACGTGAGAATCAAGAGAAATCTATCTCTGACATTAGCCAGTCGGTTAATCTCCTATGGTTACATATTGAATCCACTTAAGGAATCTTCGGCCGAAGTATGATATCTAAATAGGCGTAGGGTTTCCTCGTTTAGATAGTCGAAGTCGATTTCACATAACGTGGGAAACATAGTATTGAATTAATAGAGCTTCGACCTTATCCAATGCTCTAGATTCAATCGGGAGATTAGATAGAGAGATCTTACTTATGCGAGGATCAAGATCGCAAAAGGCGTATCTTTACTTTCGTTTTATCTAGGTCTTCGGGACCCTATGCTAGGTGGGCAACCGCGATTTGTAAGTGCCGAGAATTAGCTTGGTGACTAATTCGAGGCTTGATTAATCAAATGATTGATTTAACCTAGTACTTTCCATTTTAGGAAGGTACACTAGCACTGTGGGAAGGTGTATTTACTACTAGATAGAAACGAGACTAAGGGGTCACACACTAACTCGAGAGAGTTACTGCTTGAATAGATGTGATTAATCAATTTCGAAGAAATTGAGGGAATTAGGAAAGCTTAATACTTTCCTAATATGGAATATAAATTAATTGAAGGATTCAATTAATTTTACTCTTTTAATTAATCTTGTAGAATTAATTAAATTAATGGACCTAGTAGTGTCCAAGTATTTTATTTAATTGGGTGGAGCCCAAGTTAAATAAATAAATGTTGGAATTAGACTAGGTTGGATTTAATTTGACTTGTATTTAATTGATGGGTTGCACCTATAATTAAATTGAGAAGTCAAAATTAAATCCTAAAGTCCAATTAAATGGAGTTGACAGATTTGTGAGTGTAAATAAGGGAGGGGGCGGTTTTATGTGTGGTGGAAGAGGAAAAGAGTTTTCCCCTCCTCCAAGTCTTCATAGGATAAGGATTACTAGAGAGTTTGGGAGAAAGGAAGTTTCCTTTTCCTAATAGGACTCTAGGTAATCTTCACCTATAAATAAGAGATGAAGTTGACTAAAATATATGATGAAAAAGCTGAAAAATCCGCCCCCCTCTCTTAGACCTAAAATCGGCCACCTCTCTCCTCTTTCCAACAAGACATCGTTCTATTCATGTGTTGAATTAAACTACTTAGAAAATATTCCTACCTTTCACATAATCAAGCCTAAGTTAAGCTTAGAATCGCTTTGTTGTCTAGAGGTGCGACACTTAGAGCACTCTAAACCGGGAGATACGAAAAACGACGGGCAATTTCTCACCCAAGGGAAATTGTGTAGATTTGCACCACAGGGTTGCTGAGATCCAATGTACGAGGTGAAACAAAATTTTCGAAAGGTATAATTTCGTTTACCTCCTTATCAAATTCGATCGAACCAATTCCATATTCCTGTTTTCGGGTGGTTGTACGTTTACTTTTGTAAAATTTTAATTTCCGCTGCCACGAGCCACCCGAGGGAATGAGTCAACCCAACACCAAGTTGGTGGGTTTAAACAAGCTAGCAAAATGCTAGTGCTTTCAAAACGCTAGTGAGTAACTAGCTAACAAAATGATAGTGTCTTTTAAGTAAAAATGCTAGCAAGTGATGCTAGTGTAGCAAGACGCCAGAGGGGCTAGCAATCTCAACGCTCATGGAATCCTACTAAAGGCGCATAAAAATGACTAAGTACCCCACTAGTGCCCATGAAGCCAAAGGGTACAAAACACCCCACTAGCGCTCATGAAGCCAAGGTGCACAAAACACCCCACTAGCACTCATGGAGCTAAAGAGTACAAAATGCCCCCGACAATGCTCATGAGGCCATGGGGTAAACACCGCTAGAGCTCCTGAAGCCACAGAGGAGGAAGAGCTCCCAAATCTTATGAAAAATAAGGGGTTTAATTAGAAATAAGCCTTTTATAGATTCTATCGGAAACGATAGCACAAGCAAAAATTTTCACAAGTAAAAAAGGACCAACAAAAATCAACAAGAGCCAAGCCGACTTTTTGAAGTCACGCCCCAAAACAAAACCCCGAGGTACATCAGGCCCCGGGAGGAAAAAGTACGGACGTTGCCGCGAGGCAGGTATCTAGTCGCGAGGTAGGCCACTAGGTAACGTGCCCCACATCCCGACAGCGAGATCAACTCCTCAGGTTGTCAATTGGTGCCCCCCCGGGCTCCATTAACGAGGCTCAATGCCACCCGGTAAAAACGCGATAACCCAGATGAAAACGCTCTATGAGAGTGGAGAGGTCATGGAGTAAATCAATTAAGTGTTGGCTAAAAAACAACCTCCACACATAGAGGCCAAGGACTTTGCCCCTCACCTCGAGGCAAAGGTCGTTTCCCATTTACCATAAAGGCTAAGGGTTTTGCTCCCTCACCTTGATGTAAAGCACCTTGCCCACTCACCATAGAACTAAGAACTTTGCCCTTCTTGAGGCAAAGGACCCTGCACTCTCGCCTAGTAGCAAAAGCTCTCACCCCCTTGCAAAGAGTCAACGACCCTTGCCCCTCCACCTCGGGGAAATGTCAATCTAATAAACTCTAAGTCCCCTCCGGAGTACAAATACCCGGACTGACGTCTAGAAAATTATGTCCCTTTCGGGTGCTAAAACCCCATATAGAAGCCTCAGAATTCTAAGTCTCCTTCGAGACGACAAGCTTCCTATGGGTGAAGCGCAAGCTTCCCTGCGTACTCAAATCGAGATACCTGGCACGCTTTGGCATTTTGAGGTATCCGACCCCCAGGCGTCTGACCTCGCGGCGCTTGACCCCGAGGAGATAGATCCCAAGGTAGCTACGGATGTTGCTGTAAGACAACACCTACGTTACCTCGGGATAACACTTAAGATATCCCCTTCAAAAGGGTAATTCGTTAGAACCCCCAAGGCTACGAAGCTTTCCTACTCCGAAGTATCCTATACAGTACACAAGGGAGTGGGGGGGCATTATGATGTGCACCAAAATGTTTAAGGACATTATAGTAATCACACACATCCCCATCTAGGTCAGGGGCTCTACCCGTGGGTTAAAGCCCGCGGTTAGCATGCTAGTCAAGCCCAAAAGGGCTAACGACCTATTAAGAATATTTGGGCTATTTTATTAATCTAAGAGTAATATTATCAAGCCTGATGGGCTACTGACAAAGTAAATCCCATGGCCCATAGCCCATTACCAGCTCCCTATAAATACTTTACAGGAGCTGGGAAAGGATCATTATCTATTCTCTTCAGAACGCAAGAACTGAGAGTAAAACCAATACAGAACTACGAATTGACTTGATCCCAATTAGGCAGCTCGCTACATTCAAGTGCAGTCTGTACATTAACCAACCCCTAACCTAGTTTGTCGTGCATTGGTTCAGTTCCACTACCCCACGTGGTCATCACGTGACATTCAACGACTAACATTTTTTACCATCATCAAGTATATATATATATATATATATATATATATTGATCCAACTTAAATCCAAGGACTCGAACCTATCAGTCTGGAAGGACTCGAACCCTACAACGAGTATGGGGATGATGATTTAAGACTGCACTCAATAATAATCAAGCTAACTACGTACCTAATCAGGATCAAGTCAACGTAGTTCTATATTAGAAAGTATTACCAGGGTCGTACTTGGTAGACGATTCGAACTTCTAAATTTATATGTATATAGGAACATACTTCTCCGTCTATAAACTCGTTACTGTTGAAGATACGAGGCTAAAGCTAGAGAGAATATTCTGAAGATTTCAAGCCTCAATAAATGTTATGAGGGGGTATTTATAACATATATACCCTGTCAGGATGGTTGGTGGCCATTTGTAAGATATTGACAAGTAGTACCATTGAACGGTAGATGACGTAGGCCGTGGGGTAGGGTTAGCGAACGACCCGACCCGTTACTATTACTTAGCGCAGATCTTTGGTCCCATATTGGATTTTAGGCTTTGTGTTGGGCCTTAGTCCTTATATTAATGCTTGCAGGCCTAGATACCATATTATGGTATATCATTAAGTCCCTCAGTTCATCAGTTTGAAGAGTTAGTCGTATTACGAGTTGAATTCGTGCTGAGAAAGTAGATAGTTATTTAACGATTCTAATTTCGAGTTGATATTCTAATACAAGCCTACAGATAGGAATTCATCTGATCTAGCTATTTTTATCATTTAAAGAGTCACGTCTTTTGATAATAAATGCTCATGTCTTTTCCCTTTAATAATGAATAATCACATCTCTTCGATCATTAACGTTTGCTCCATTATTGCATGAACGGCGGCGTGCAATCTATCATAAATGTGCACAACTTTTCGTGGCACGACGTTTCGTAACTGACACATCTGTCAGTGTAATAGGCGCCCATGGCAGTTACTTTTTGGAATGTTACATTTGGAATGTCAGGGATTGTGTCATCTCAGCCGTCAGATGTGTTTTTAAAGATTAATCTCAACTGTTGCATCCCTTCATCGCCTTTCTCTATAAATAGGACCTCTGTCAAAACACTTTTACTTTCACCTTTACATTTTAGAGAGAAAGTTTTTGTTGTTTATAGAGAGAGAGTTTCCGTTGTTTATAGAGAGAGAGTTATTCTCTTCATCAAAGAAGGGGTCGTTAGTATTTGGCTCGTGCTCTCTCTCCTCGTACGAGTATATTCCGTAGGTATTTCTAGTTTTCATTTTCTCGTCCTTTTTATATCATTTTATATTATGGCTCGTACAAGGACTCAATCATTGGTAAATAACAACGAGATTGAAGACTCGTCTGACTCTACGAGTAATAGACCCATCGGGTCAGACGAGTTGGATTGTCTAGTAGAAGAGACTAGCATTCGTAACGAACCAGTAGGGCCGCTTGAAACGTACGAGGGTACTGTAGATTTAGAGGGTCCAGTCAACGTTAACCCCAACATCACTTGGTTAGAAGATATCTCTACTGTGAGGTCATCTAGGGAAAATGAGTTGAGGGTGAAATATTTTATTCCCCTAGATTATGAAATCCGATTCCCTACTTCGATAGATCGTATGTACAAGCCCCGTGTAGGATTTCGTACTTTTCATATTGCTTATTAATCTCTGAGGTTAGGCTTCCCTTGCATGAGTTTATTAACAATCTTCTTCTTTCTTATGGTTTGTGTCCAACTTAACTGTTACCCAACTCGTATAGGCATATAGTTATTTTTATAGTTTTAATGACTGCTTTAGAAAAAGATGGCAGTTTAGACAATTTCCATAGGATGTTTTATCTTAATAGACGCCGAGTGGCCAATTCCACGAGTTTTTTCTTCTTTTTTCCCAAACGAAATGCGAAGTTTCAAGAAGATACTCGCGACTCGTTCGGGGTTTGGAAAGATAAATACATTTTTATTTCTCCCCTAAAAGACAAGAGTTGGTTAGTGACTAGGCCATGGCGTATGAAACCTCTCGATGTAGAGATAGAGAATCCTAGTTGGGGACAGGGGTTTTTAGCAGAGCTAGTCGAATACCCATATCGAGTCTCCAAGCTTATGGACAAGTCTATACACGTATCTTGTGGGTTGAGCTCTGCCCCGATCCCAGGTGTTCCATATTTGGGTAAGCTTATTATCTCTATATTATTAACTCATTTATTATTTTCTGAATGTAAAATTTTATTTCCTTCTTTTTCCCAGAAATGCCACCCGATCGCGCTAGTCTCGATGCTCATAGGGCAGGAGAAGAAGGTGGGTCCCCCACTCCTGATCATCACGAGGCAAACAACTCGTAGACGAGCCATCTCTTCCTCTATCCCGAGAAATGATTGAGGGGCTAGGCTCCGGTTCCCGTGGCGTGAAGATCACTACCCTCGTCATCGCCCATTTGAACTTACCGCTCCTCATTCATCCGGAACGACTCTGGCTATACACAAGCCAATACTTGTAGAAGACAGCATAGGCGAGAAGGAGCTCGGAATGGATCCCTCTATGGCCCCATGTTCTCAACGACCTCCTCCAGCGGCTCTAAGTCGTCATAAATTCCGAAGAGAGTCATCTTCTCAAGAGGAACGAGTCCTTCCTGGTACTCGTCTGGAGGTGGTGGCCATAGTGGATAAGATGGAGTCCCTTGCTTTGAAGGACTACCGAACCTACCGTGTGGAAAGTCATTGCAATGCGAACCCAAATTCGGAGCTTATTATCCTGGATTGGAGAATCTATCCAGATAGCTCCATTTTGTCTGGGCCCCAGGGAGTGAGTGTTGCTCACGAGATGTATAAGAGCATGTTACTCATCCGTGATAAGGCTATCTTGATTGAACAGTGGTATGCTACTGTGGAGGGGCATCTGGCCGGGCATTTAATGAAGGTAGGACTCCTTAATTATTGAATTTATAGTGAACTCCTTAACATTGAATACATAGTCAACTCGTTCATCATTATTATTATCGTTTTATGTATAATGTTTTCCCTTCCTGTATAGGCCGCATTGTGTGCACACGACCTTTCCCTTTACTGCGCGGGTTTTAAGGAGGAGAAAGCAGTTTCCGTTACTCAATCAGCCCAAATGGTTGCCAGTTATGCTGTTGAAAAGGAGGTCTTCGAGGCCATGAAGAAGGAACTTCTAGAAACGAGCAGGTAGATGATGGCCGAGAGAGAGAATTGTCAACGGTCTCTAGCATCTCTTCAAGAGGCTAACGACCTTCTGAAGGCAGATTGTAATGAGTTCTTGATTCGTGTCGAATGACTGGAAAAAGAAAGAAACTAGGCGTACGAGTTGGGAAAATCAGATGGCAAGAACGAGTTCGCTTCCTCTCAGCAGTATGACAACTCTTTAGCTGAGAGCCGCTTCGGTGGGGCACGCGGTTTCATGACTTCAACCATTTTTTATCGCCTTCTGCTTTCCAGGGCCCTAAAGGACGAGAAGGATGTGTTCTAAAAGTGCCTCGATTATGGCACTGGTCTGGCAGCTTTCAGGGAAGATTTTGATATGCGCTGCCTAGAAGAGTGTGACAATTGCAAGCTTCTTCATGATTCGTTCTCTGCTGACAACCCAAACATTGAGCCGATCGAATTTCCAGAGTTTGCCCCTTTGTCCCTGTGGTATGTTCCTCCTACAAATCCGGCCTAGTCATCAAATCAAGGAGCCGAGGATAATCCTACTGTAGACCCTTAGTCTATTCTTCTTTTATGTCAATTTCTTGATCCGTGTGTGGCATTTAAACAATCAATTGTCTAGATTTTCTATTTTTGTTGATGTTGATGTTTTGTTTTGTTTAAACGATGCTGGTGTGATCGTATGTTAATGTTCTCTTTTGTTTAAACGATGTTGATGTTTTTGCTTATATCAAGTCTAAACTCGTATATTAATGTTTTCTTTTGTGAAACGATGTTGACTTTGATGTTTGTTTTTATTTGTTTATAGATTGAACTCGTTTTTACGAGTAGACTTTACATTTCATCTTGACTTTATATATTTTCAAGCATTGAACTCGTTTCTATGAGTAGCCTTATACTTCATCTTGATATTATATATTTTCAAGCATTGAACTCGTTCCTAAGAATAGATTTTATACTTCATCTTGATATTATATATTTCCAAGCATTGAACTCGAATAGATTCACAATAAAACATTGGACTCATTTCTACAAGTGGATTCTCTTTAATTGTATGAATAGATATAAGGTAAATACAAGCATTAGCCTCGTCTTAACAAGTAGTGTTGAGCGTAATTACGCATAAAGTTTTCTTAAATTGTATATATGCCATGGCCGAGGAAAATCTTTCCCTTGTAGATCTTGTAGTCTATATGTCATTCCTTTCGTTATTTTCGTGACCTTATAAGGACCATCCCAATTAGCTTCCAATTTTTTTACATGCTTTGAAACTTTGATTCTTTTTAACACCAAATCTCCTACTTGAAAGCATTTTTTTTAACCCGCTTGTTGCATGCTCTTGCCATGGTGCTCTTTTGTCTTAGAGGAGAAAAGAGGAGAGTTTGAGCTTGAGGTGATAGAGGAGAAAAGAGGAGAGTTTGCTCTTTTCTCCTCTATCACCTCAAGCTCAAACTCTCGATTTTGTTTGTTATCTTTTGGGTCGTAGTTCAGCAATATGTGTGTCATCATCCCTATTTCTGCTGTAATTACTACCTCAGATCTGTATACAAGGCAGAATGGAGTTTCTCCTGTAGACGACCTTGGGGTTGTTCGATAAGCCCAGAGAACTCCCGGCACAGCTTCAGCTTCAGCTTCAATCCATTTTGTAAAGTGCTCCACGGCCACAAAAATAAATTTCTTTTAATTTTGGACAAGAGGAAATGGACCTATAAACGGGTTCATAAGTATATAGAGTGAATATTTTGCCTCGTTTATTAAAACGAGCTTATTGATAAATTCAGTATAAGCATTAACCTAGTACATCAATGCCCCATTGATCGAATGGGTAATCAATTTTTATCACTTCCATGGGTTTTCCCAGCTGGTGTATTTCATTGGAGTGTAATTGGCATTGTTTGCATTGTTTGACGAACTCTTGTGAATCCCTAACGAGCGTCGGCCAAAAATATCTGGATCATCCTGCAGAGTGATATCCACAACTCCTTTCATGTATTTCCTTCAAAACATAATCTTCCTTAGTTGTAGCAAGGCAACGAAGCAAGAGTCCAACATTTGATCTCTTTTATAATTCATCATTTAATATGGTGAAACGAGCTACTCTGCCAGCTAATCTTCGATTTCGAGTTTGTACTCTGGTAGATTTCCATCCAAGAGATACTCTATAATGGGTTGTTTCCAACTCGTATCTTTCTGAAGAGGCATAATCACAGTTGAAGGTTCTAATTCTGAAAGTTCCTACATAAGTAATGACATGGTATGACTCGTTGATCCAACAATTTGATTTGCAAACTTGGATAATGCATCCACTCTTTGATTTTAATCCCACAGTACTTGACACAATTCAATCTTCTCAAATTCCATCATCAGTTGTTTCGTTATTTGTAAGTATTTGATCATGGTTTTTTCTTTTGCTTCGTAGGTTCCCGACACTTGTCGTCCTACCAGCTGTGAATCAGTAAACACTTTCACATTCTTTATCTTTAGGGTCTTTGTCATCCTCAACCCAGCAATTAGTGCTTCATATTCCACCTCATTGTTCGTCACATCAAAGTTCAATTTGATCGCAAATTCCAGGTTGTTTCCTTCTGGAGAACGGAACCAAATATCAACACCTCCTCGTCTCGTCATTGAAGTACCATCCACATGTAATGACCATGGAGTCGTTTCAGATAAGGACATTGAGGCTACCAAATCTAAGTTAGTCATCATTTCCACTAGAAAATCTGCCATCACTTGAGCTTTTGTTGAGGTACGACTCTTGTATTCAATGCTGAACTCTCCCAGTTCAATTGCCCATTTTAAGAATCGACCCGAAACGTCAAGTTTTGCTAGTACTTGTTTCAATGGTTGATTCGTTAGTACTATCACATGATGAGATTTCTTAGGAAATTTCATGTTAGATGTTTTGATGATGACAAGATAGGATTTTTTTGTTAGACCCCAAAATATAATGTAAGTTTATGTTTCATAGATCAATTGTATAAGCGTTTGAAAGTATGTAATTTTGTTAGGCTAGTAATTTTTATCTTTATAGATTTTAGACTAAGTATTAGATACCAAATCGATAATAGAATTCTAGATGAGTCTATTAGAGATAAAGTTAAAGATCAGCGTCTGAAGTCAGAAGAAGATGAAGATTTATCCTTAGCGTCTGTCAAATGCTAAAAGAACTATTTCAGGATTTTTTGATCAAACGCTCAAAGCATTCTAGCAATCAGAATCAGATTCACCTGAAATAAACTCTCAAGTCATGAAGGACTTAAATGCAATCATTCATCGGACATTTATTTCAAACGGGAAATAAATTCAAATGCATTAAATGTCTGATAAGAGCATTAAATGTTATAAGTCAATATGACTTATAGACAAGCCACCTTTTGACTAGACTGTCAGAAATTCAGAGTTTATAGCTGCTCCCGTCAAATCGATACTAGCAGGAATTCAGGAATGTCAGAGAAAAGGTATACTCACGCGCCGCGTGAAAGGCACACTCTCACATGTGTCCAACGGACAGATCCCAAGAATTGCCTATAAATACCTCCTTCCAGCAAACCCTAAATATAGATAGAGAGATATAGACGTACATGCACAACAAAAATTTGCTGAGGAAAAAGCTTAAAAACTCCATAGCCAAAATCTTTCAAGCTTTTTACATACATTCCATATAGTCACAAATATCTTAAATATCTTCAAACGAAGAAACATAAACTCTTACTGAGATATTCTAAGTTGTTTGATCTTTCCAAAAACAAACAAACCCTTGTGATAAAACCCTTAACCTTTCATCTGAGTGAGAAAGTTGTTGAAACAGGCAGTATTTCTGAGTGAAAGAAGCTTGTAGAAGAAGATCTTCATTGGTGCTGACATCTGTGTGAAAAAGGAGCCCAAGATCATTTTCACCTATTTACTATCTTATAGAAGATTCTGTGTGATTCTTTGAGAATCAACTTAGTAAATTTCCTCCAAGTGAAAAAGGAGAAGAAGGACGTAGCTGGGATTACATCACCCAGCGAACCTTATATATCTTGTGTCATTTACTTTTATTATTGTCTTGTTTCATATCATTTTATCTATTCTGCAAAAGATAAGTCAATCTGCTTAGCGACTATTTAACCAAAACGAACGCTAAAGCTTTAAAATCATTTTCGCTATGCTAACCCTGATTAAACGATCTAAGTGTTACCCTACTTTGGTAAATTGCTGAAATCACTAAGTCTAAGTTACCTTTACTAAAGCATCTGACCCAAGCGCTCAGCTCTCTAAGCGTTCTAATCTTTAAAAAGTGATACGAAATTTTTGAAGTCGAAAAAGACTTCAGGGTCTATTCAACGCCCCCTTTCGTATGCCACTTGGGACCACCAAGTGGTATCAGAGCGGTTGAAGTAGAAACCTAAGCGTTTTCGAGCGTAACTGCTTGTTTAGATCCAGTTTTCTAAAACTTATTCGCTTTAAAATTTTCTCTTAAAACATCTCATTATGGCTTTTAACAAAATGCCTAAGTTGGTAAAGTCAAATTATGAATCTTGGAAACTTAGAGCATTTGCGTATTTATGTTCTTGCGATAATGAAATGTGTGATGTAATTTCAGATGGCCCCATTAAGATCATGAAAGTGATAACTCGTGCACCTGGAGCTGATGAAGCCACTCCAGATGGATATGTCGAGAAACCTAAGTTAGAATGGACGCCTGATGATCGGAAAAGAGAAAATCTAAATAATGTTGGACGAAGTGCACTTTACTCAGCGTTAGGAGACAATGATGCATTGTTCAACAAGATTAAGCAATGTAAAACTTCCAAAGAAATATGGGATAAGTTGGCTGTTATGTGTGAAGGTTCAACACAGATGAAGGAGAACAAGCTCTCCATAGCCATGCAAAGATTCGAGCATTTTAAGATGCACACCAATGAGACGCTAGAACAATTGGACGCAAGGTTTACTATGCTCATTACAGAATTAGCGTCATTGGATAAAGAGTTGACCAACAAAGAAATGGTCAATAAGATATTCAGAAGTCTTCCAAGCAAGTATTTGATTAAGGTTATTGCTATGAGAGAATCTCAGACATTGGAGACCCTTACTCCAGAACATGTATTCTCAGAATTAAAGGCATTTGAATTTGAATTGGGTGAAGTTAGCGACACATCGACTTCAACGACTGAATCAGGAGCATTAATCTCTACCGCCAAAAGCAAGGGTAAAGCGATTAGTGAGGAGAAATCAACAGAATCCAATGAGGAAAAAGAGATGGCTTTATTGGTCAAGAAATTCAAGAAATTTCTAAGATATGAAAAGAGAAATCCTATTGGAAAAACTTCATTTCAAACTCCTCTCCCTGTACCAGCGACTCAGTATCAAGCGCCAGTATACACAACACCTCAACCAGTAGCGCCAGTTCCTTACCAAGCGCCTACAACTCCTACTCAGAATCTCTCAGCGCCAGTCATTTCCAAGCGATTAACCACTGAACAGAAAATAAAAACTAATTTATGTTATAATTGCAGGAAACCAAGGCACTACCAGGTAAATTGCCTTTATTCAAATGTGTCTAAGCCCACAAGGCAAGACTATGCGGATAGAAACCAATTCAGGAGCAACCTTCGTCAACAAGGTTTGCTAGCGGAATCTGAACCATTCTCTGCACCTGAAGAGGATTTGGAATCATCAGATGAAAGTAGTGATGATGAACCAACAAGAGACTCAGCGTTGATCTATCTTATAGCAAGAGATGATGAAGCGTCTGACGACGCGCTACCAGAGGTAACCACTGAATTATCTCATCCTCTTTCGTATGATGAATTACTTGACAAAGTAAATGAATATTATAAAGATTGTCAAGATGCCACCAAAATATATCAAAATAATCTCGCTATTATCTCATCACTCACAAGAGATAAAGTAACGCTCAAAGCAGCGTTGAAAGTTCAGCAACAATGCATTGAAAAGAGCCAATCACTTGAGAATGAGATTACTCCATTAAAAAGCGATCTTGATATAATAGTCAAGAGAGAAGCTGATCTGATCGCTAGACTTGCCAAATCAGAGCAGCTTGTCTCATCATTATCCAAAGCATCAAGAAACTTAGATAATGTGACTAATGTAACCAGACTTTTTGGTGAAAGGACCGGTTTAGGGTGTGATAAATTTGGCTAAAAATCAAAAGCATCTAAGGTTACGGTGAATAACAAAGGAAAGGGTGTTTTCTTTGTTGAGAAAGGTTCACAAGGACAAACGCTAAATGAACTAAGCGACAATGATACGAGGCCAAATGAGAAAGCCAAAGCTGACTCAGGCAAGGGAAAGGCGAAAGCAAATGATCCACAAAGACGGGTTCATCCAAACGCTCAAAAATCTAAGGATAAACCTGACCATTTTGAATCAAGCGCTAAGCGTCAAGCACCAAAAGTGCACCCTAAGCCAGCGCCAAGGAAATACCAGTGTCAATATCCACAACGATCTAGATCATATTATCGCTACTATGATAACTACGATTATGATTACTATTATAATCAAGGATATTACTATACACCCAAAAAGCACACACAACACAATGTGAAACCCAAGAAGGCCCGTATTCCTACAATGAAGACTAGGCAAATATGGGTTCCTAAAGTTTTAATTCAAAACAAAGTCACTAACAATGAAGGACCCAAGACAACATGGGTACCTAAGAAGAATTAGAACTATCCTTTAATGCAGGTACCTAGAGCCAACACCAATACTTCTATTTGGTACTTCGATAGTGGGTTATCAAGGCATATGACTGGATCAAAGGATCTCTTGGTCAATTACGTGTAACCAACGGTCCTCAAGTTATATTCGGTGATAACTCCAAAGGTAAAACCAAAGGTATAGGTATCATGCATAGGGGGAACATCATGATCAGTGATGTATATTATGTTGAGGGTCTTAAGCATAATTTGTTAAGCATTAGTCAATTTTGTGATAAAGGCTTCGAAGTAAAATTTTCAAGTGACTTCTGCTATGTTAACGACGCTAAGACTAAGTCTACTAAATTAAGAGGAAAATGAACAAATAATGTTTATTTAGTGGATTAGGATTCTACAATTGATAAAAACCCCACATGCTTTGTTGCTAAAAGTCAAAATGAATTGGGTTGGTTATGGCATAGAAAAATGAATCACCTCAACTTTAAAGCAATCTCTCAGTTAATATCGCTAAATCTTGTAGACGGATTACCTAAGGGTTCCTTTCAAAAGAATCGCTTATGTGATGCATGTTAAATGGGTAAACAAGTTAAATCATCTTTTAAGAAGAAACCATGCCTATCTACTTCTAGAGTTCTTGAACTATTGCATCTAGATTTGTTTGGTCCTATTCAAATCATGAGCGTTAGTGGTAAAAAGTACTTGCTAGTAATAGTTGATGATTTCTCTCGCTATACATGGGTAGAATTCCTAGCGACCAAAGAGGAAACTAGTGTCAAGCTCACATCTCTAATTCGTCAATTGCAAACTTATAAAGATTTAAAAGTGACGAGAATTAGAAGCAATAGAGGAACTGAATTTACTAACCAATTTGTTGAGAAGTTTTGTATAGACTTTGGAATACTTCATAAGTATTCTGCTCCTAGAACACCTCAACAGAATGGAGTTACCGAGCAATGGAACAGAACGCTTAAAGAAGCCTCCAGGATGATGCTTGCAGAGTCTAAGCTGCCTCAAAGGTTTTGGGCCGAAGCTATCAATACCGCTTGTTACACTCAGAACTGGTGTATGATCAACAAGCAACATGAGAAGACTCCATATGAGTTGTGGAAGGGACGTAAGCCTAACGTTTCTTTTTTTCATGTATTTGGTTCAAAATGTTTCATTTATAACAATGGATCCCAAAATCTAAAGACATTTGACCCTAAAGCGGATGAGGGAATCTTTCTAGGCTATGCCAAAAATGGAAAGAGTTTTTGCATCCTAAATAAGATCAAATCAAAGGTTGAAGAATCCATTCAGGTTGTGTTTGATGATGCAAACCAAGAACCGAGTAAGGTTAATCCTGATGATATAGGAATTGAAGATCTTGCCCAACAAGCATCACAAATTAATCTTGGTGATAACAGTGATGATGAGGATGATGAGATTTTCGTGCCTATTCCTAAAGTTACTCGTGAGGTTGTAAATGATGATATTATCAGAATCGCTAATGATCATGAAGAGAATGATCATCAAGAGCAAAATGGAACTGTGAATGATGCAGCGACTATGCCAGAGACAAATGAGGGTCAATGGCTTAGAGACCATCCACCAAAGTTAGTAATTGGAGATATTGAAGCACCTGTTAGAACTAGGTCCGCTACAATTAATGAGGCCATGTTCGTAAATTTCCTATCTCAAATGGAACCAAAGAAAGTGGATGAAGCGCTCAGTGATTCAAGTTGGGTAAAAGCGATGTAAGAAGAGCTTAACCAATTTGAGAGAAGCAAAGTTTGGACTCTAGTACCAAGACCAACTCACCAAGGAGTTATTGGAACTAGATGGGTTTTTAGGAACAAGATGGATGAAGATTGCAATGTTATAAGAAACAAAGCCAGATTAGTCGCTCAGGGTTATTGTCAAGAAGGGGGTATTGATTTTGATGAGACGTATGCCCCAGTAGCCCGTCTTGAAGCGATATACCAAGAGTGCATTCCTGAATGGTAAACTCCAAGAAGAAGTTTATGTGGAGCAACCACCAGGATTCATCAACAACCATGGTAAAAGTATGGTCTACAAATTGGATAAAGCACTCTATGGCCTTAAACAAGCACCAAGAGCATGGTATGACGCTCTCTCTATCTTCCTTATAGGTAAAGGCTTTTCAAAAGGCAGCGTTGATACAACGTTATTTAAAATTACCCATAATGAAGATATTCTCTTAGTTCAAATTTAGTTGATGATATTATATTTGGTTTTACTAATAAGCGATTGTGTGAGAAATTTTCGAAAAAGATGCAAGATCAATTTGAATTGAGCATGATGGGTGAATTAACTTTCTTTTTAGGATTGCAAGTTAAAAAACTCCCTAATGGCATATTTATAAACCAAGCTAAATATACAAGAGATATGATTAAGAAATTTGGTATAGAAAATGCATCATCTTAAAAAATTCCAATGAGCCAAACGCTTAAGTTAGATAAAAATGAAAGTGGGAAGAAAATTGATATCACTAACTATAGAGGTATCATTAGATCACTTCTTTATCTTACCGCTAGTAGACTCGATATTATATTTTTAGTATGCATGTGTGCACGCTTTCAAGTTGATTCTAGAGAATCACACTTAAATGCCGCCAAGAGAATCCTGAAATACCTAAAAGGCACACAAAATATGGGCTTATGGTATCCAAGGGACTTTTCTTTTGAACTAATCGGTTATTCAGACGCAGATTTTGCAGGATGCAAAATAGATAGAAAAAGCACTAGTGGTACATGTCAATTTCTAGGTGATAGACTAATTTCGTGGCATAGTAAGAAACAACAGTCCATAGCTACTTCTACCGCTGAAGTAGAGTACGTAGCCGCTGGGAGCTATTGTGCACAATTCCTTTGGATGAGGCAACAACTTAGAGATTATGGAACAATCCTAGGTCCTACCCCAATCCATTGTGATAACCAAAGCGCTTTAGCTATGACCCAAAATCCAGTCCTTCATTCTAGAACTAAACACATTGATATTTGATACCATTTCTTGCGTGACCACGTTCAAAAGAAAGATATCTCCATGCACTTCATTGGTATTGACAAACAATTGGCAGATATCTTCACCAAAGCGCTCAACGAACAACGCTTTCTCACTTTGAGAAGTGAATTAGGTATGATTGATTTAAACGCTTAAATCGTAGAGCATCATATTTTATAGGCATATAATTTAGGGGGAATCCACTTTATGATTATGTCCAAATCATATTTTTTTTAAAATTGAAATGAGTTATTAATTTTAGGGGGAACTTTAAAATTATACTTAGCTCAATTCATAAGCGACTGTGATCAAAATTGACTTTGAAAATTTATGCATTGATCACTAATGCTTATCTATTATGCATGACAAAATTAATCTCTAATAAATGAATTTTTTTTTATTAATCCAAGCGATTGATTTTACCCTTAATCTTTAAGAAATTAAATTGTGTTTCTCAAAAAGACTTCAGCGTTAAAAAGTAATTCTTTTCTACAATTCATGCATAGTTTTCATCGCTAAAAGTAGCGTGTGGATAAGTCCAAAAGATTAGATTTGACAACTGTTCACACGTGCCAATCAAATCAAACTGATGGTTAATGATTCCTATCTAAGAACTAGGCGGTTCAGTAACTGCACCAGTCTGAGTACGTGTCAGTGTACTATCAGGCGCGTGTATTTCACGCTGAAAATTTCAAAATTTTCAAACGTTTTTTTAAAAAAAGTAACCGCGGATTTCAAACTTTATATTTCACAGTTGTTACAATATTTACCGCACTTTTTGACATCTGTATTTATGAGTAAACGACTTAGATTTTATTTTTATTATTTCAAAATTAATTTCTGTACAGGTGTCTTTCATCTACCAGTTGAGGAGTTACTTTTTGCCTCCTATTTGAACCCTTCACAACCTTTACAGTAAAACTTTATCATTTCCAAATCTCTTCTACTGTAAAAGTTCTCTCTGTAAGGCAAAAATAACATATCTTCTCTCTCCTCTACCGAAGTTTTTCAGTTCATCAATGGCACCCAAAACTTCAAAATCTGCTGCCGGAAAATATTCCAAATCAGAGAAACCAGTCACTGTTAACACCGGTTTTCTTGTTAACTGGGACTATCTCTTCGATAACCAGAACTTTCCTCTCCGGACTGTTCTTCCACTTGTCCAAGAATCTGGTTTACGTGATATGATAACAACCGTTTTCAACTACTTTGAGGAAGAAACTCTCTTTTTCTTCAAGAAAGCAAAAATCTTCGACGACGGAAACTCCATTTCCTACGTCTTTCCCTTTGCCCGTGAGACCTTCGTCCTCACTCCTTCTCTGATTTCTTCTCTACTAAATTTGCCAAGTGATGGTGCCGAAGTAGAAAATGTCACTCTTGGTGATGCTACAAAGGTATGGACACTGATAAAGAAGGATGAAGTTGAGGTTGCCTATGAACCCAACTTTAAGAAAAATGACATGAAGGGCGAATATGTCATTCTTGCGGATATATGCGCCAAGATGATCGAATGCAAAAAGGAAAGCTTCAATAAAGTTTCATACCTCCAGTACAAGATGATGGTGGCCATTCTGACCAAACTGAAGATAAAATGGCCCCTTTACATTTTTAATCACTTCAAGTAAGCGATGGCCAAATCGGTAAATCCCAAGCCTTACGGGATTGTTTTAAGTCATATTTTTAGCGCTAGCGGTTTCACCAACTCCACTGGAAAGAAGATCCCAGCGCTAAAGTTTTATGGAAAGAAAATGATTGGCGAGCTGTTAAGGCCAAGGAAACGTGGCGGTGCAGCGGTTCCCAAAGACGAGCGTGAGCAACTTCTTGCCGAAGGAATTGTTCGGAGCGATGATGAAGAGCAAGCGTCTTCGTCTTCATCATCATCGGAAGAAGTGGTGGTTAAGCGACCCAAATGAAAAATCATCTTAAAAGTCGCTGAGCCATCAAAATCAGCAAAAAAGCAGAAGCAGAAGCCAGAGCCCAAGAAGAATTAGAAGTCTCCATTTCCTTCTCCTAAATCACCCTCTCCCCCTCCAGCATTTATCTTTAGTGTAAACGAAGAAGAAGAAGTAGAAGAAGAAGAAGAAGTACCGCTAGCACGCAGACGTACTCCTTCATCCACTCCAGCTGCATCAACAAGCGCTCCAGTCGAGCCAGCGCTTGAAGACTCGGCGAGTGTTCCTCCTCCTTCTTCAGATGTTGTTCTTGAATCTTTTCCTGAGCCTAGAGCCACTACTCTTTCTGAGAAGGCTGCTCATTTTCAGGCCGAAGTTGACACGGACATTCAGAATGCTCTTAACACTCTTGAGTCTTTGAATATACCTATTCGATTTAGATCCTGAAGAAGAGCTCCCGGAGCCTGAGGAAATTGTACGAACTATTAAAACAGAACAAGCGACTGACAAAGTCGATGATAGTCCTCGGGCTCAAGATGCACCAGACGCTGATGCACCTTCACCTTCCGAGATTTCGTGTTGAATTGGATGTGAATATGGAAGCAGTAGTAGATATCGCTAAGGAAGTCACCTATGTCCTTCCTGACACTGACACATCACCAGTCAGTGAAGCGACTGAGCATGCTGAGCGGTCGATAGAAGTGGCCCCTATCCCAACAGAATCTAATGCCTTCGTTCCCACTCCAATCGGGTCTCCTCCTCGTGTCATCGATTTCTTCCCTCACGGATATTCTGCAGATGTTGAATTTTATTATGCTGCTAGAGAACGGGACACTCAGACCCTTGCTGAATCAGAAATCTCCTTTCAAACCACTCTCCATAGGCCTGATTTATCTAATTCTTCCAAGTTTGAATTCTTCGAGCGATCCGCTGATCTAGGTCTTTACAATCTTGAGCTACTCCAATCTAGACTTGAGTATATTCGTCGACCAGCGATCAACATAACAAAATTTGACGAGAAGTGTTTCAACTTTACTGGCCATTCTGAAGAGTCCTTTTATCCCTTGCGCCAGAATAAGATCGTCATCAAGAATCCTCATATGGGTGATTGGTCAAAGAATCCAGACGAAGAAATTCTTAACCGGATCGGATACTCTGCCTATCCCAAAGTCGTTCGTTCTCCTCAGAACGCTCTATCCCCTAAACCGCTTAGACTGTGGAAAGGAAAAGGACCAGTGATTGCTGAGCGTCCCAATCCTATCAACTTGTGGATAGAAGATGATGCCCGAGAATATCTTGCAAGAATATGGGCTGAGGATTATGATGAAGAAATTGAACGCTTTGACAAGTTTCTTGCAGCTAGAAAAGAACATTAGAAAGCTGACAAGCTTGGTAAGCGATGATGGATACAGCCAGATGGGCTAAAGAGTTTGTTTTACATTTCTATACCCTTGAAGAACTCGTGACATATCCATTTCTTTTTTAATTTGGAATAGAATACAGACGCCGAGGGTTTGCTACTTTTTTACTTCATCAGCGTCAGCATATTGCCGAAAATGTTAGCGATCTGCCAGGATACAGGCAACCTATCAAGAGCTACATCCATCACCAGCTAGCCTTAGTTAGTCAAGGCGGACGCTATGTGTTTCACCCCCGTCAAGCGTTTGTTCAGCGAATCTTTCTAAATTTGAACGAAGAAGCCTCCACTAGTAAACAGCCGCTTCTTCTAGGTCAAAGTGCAATTTTTGTCGATGTTACAAATGAGCACGCTGAGTTTGCTGAATTACACAGAGACAGAAGAGCAGTGATAGAAAATGCACAAGCGTTGGACATCACTTTCAACCACTATTCAGGGCTGAGCGACTTTCGAGGATACAATCTTCACCCTGTGCTCTTTTTTGAACAAAACATCTAAGTGGCCAAGATGATATCGAAGATCAGGCCAGTGGACCAAGAAGCAGCTCAAGTGCTGATGTCATTTATTTTGGACTTCTAGAATTCTTATACTTCAGGAGCTGATCTTCCAGAAGGAATGCAACTTGCACTAAGTAATGAAGAGCGCGAATATGCTATATTCTTTATCCCGCAGACAAACCTGATTAGTCCAAGGCACGTAATGGAAGCAATTGGCCCACTCTGGGTCATACCTGTTGAGAGTCCAGCGCCTCAAATTGACGTTGTTGATATCGAAGAGGAACAAACTCCTGTTGTGGAAGCTGCTCAACCCACCAACGTTGATATGCAAGTCATTGTCCCCAGCGCTCTAACATTCAAGGTTCCACTTGAGGAACAAATTGTTCACATTGACTCCGCAACTGAGACGCTCGACTCAGCGATAGAAGAGGTTCATGCTGACTTAGTAGCACAGCCTACAGAACTTATTATTAGAGACAAATCTAAAGGCAAAGTTCCAGTAGTCTCAAGCTCTCACGGACCAGAGCATTCATCTTCTGATTCATCAGATTCAGACTCTGACAGTGATCTAGAAGCTAAAGATTTCAGAAAAGCAGTTTGACATTCTCAAAGCAATATAAAGGGTTCTTGTTCTCGATTGGAAGAGCGAAGCACTTCCATGCTCAATCAAGTAGAAACAGTTCTACAATCTCCATGATGAACTCTATCGCTCCTCTCATCAAAGATCTTTCAGACGATTTCAACTGGTCGCTTGCGCAGAATGCTTCCGCTGATACTGAGCGTCACAATTCCTCCAACCTCATATCTCAGAGTATCGCTGCACAGATCGCTCTCTTGATAGATGAAGTCAAGCTTTACCGAAGGGACATCACTGACTTAAAGAACTCTTTTGCTGGTGTCAAGAAGGGGGAAGAGAAAGAAAAGTCCAAGACAATATCTAAAACAGATAATAAACAATGGCGATCAATGTTTGATGAAATAGCGAGCATAAAGAAAATGCTAACTAAAAAGACAGAGCCAAGGTATTATCTAGGAAGGTACTTGCTCCCGGACTTGGACGTCGACTTTTTGGAAAGTATGGAATTTCATCCTTATGCCGGACCGCTTAGACGACCTATAAACTGGAAACCATCCAACGACAGAAGACAAGACATCTATTAAGATTTAATTCGTGAACTTGGGAAGACAAGGGAATGGGTGGACAGGCTGAAGGAACTCAATGAAAGCACTAGACAACGAGGGCATGACTATGATAAATTTCAACATACAACCATGATAGATATTGACCGACTCCTCATTGACTTAGCAAATGAGATATACCAAAAAGAAGAAAGCATAAAGCGATAGAAAAGATGAATGCTTTATATTTTTTTCTTTCAATTATCTTATATTCAGTATAAATCATGTATGCTTATCTTTCTATACGAATGAATGATTTATTGATAAAACGCCTTGTTGAGGCTAATCTAACTTTAGCTAACTTTTCTAACTTTCCAAACGCTAACTTATAATTATTTTTGGGCTTTTCTTTGAACTTTTAATTTATAAAAGAGTTATAAGAGTTAAAGTCTTGACATCATCAAAAAGGGGGAAAATGTTAGGAAATTTCATGTTAGATGTTTTGATGATGACAAGATAGGATTTTTTTGTTAGACCCCAAAATATAATGTAAGTTTATGTTACATAGATCAATTGTATAAGTGTTTGAAAGTATGTAATTTTGTAAGGCTTGTAATTTTTTATCTTTATAGATTTTAGATTAAGTATTAGATACCGAATCGATAATAGAATTCTAGGTGAGTCTATTAGAGATGAAGTTGAAGATCAGCGTCTGAAGTCAAAAGAAGATGAAGATTTATCCTTAGCGTCTATCAAACGCTAAAAGAACTATTTCAGGATTTTTGGATCAAACGCTCAAAGCACTCTAGCGATCAGAATCAAATTCACCTGAAATAAACTCTCAAGTCATGAAGGACTTAAATGCAATCATTCAACGGACATTTATTTCAAACGGAAAATAAATTCAAATGCATTAAATGCCTGATAAGAGCATTAAATGTGATAAACCAATATGACTTGTAGACAAGCCACATTTTGACTAGACTGTCAGAACTTCAGAGTTTATAGCTACTCCCGTCAAATCGGTACTAGCAGGAATTCAGGGATGTCAAAGAAAATGTATACTCACGCACCACGTGAAAGGCACACTCTCACATGTGTCCAACGAACAGATCCCAAGAATTGCCTATAAATACGCCCTTCCAGCAAACCCTAAATATAGACAGAGAGATATACACGTACATGCATCAGAAAAATTTGCTGAGGAAAAAGCTTAGAAACTCCATAGCCAAATTCTTTCAAGCTTTTTACATACATTCCATATAGTCACAAATATCTCAAATATCTTTAAAAGAAGAAACATAAACTCTTACTGAGATATTCTAAGTTGTTTGATCTTTCCAAAAGCAAACAAACCCTTGTGATAAAACCCTCAGCCTTTCATCTAAGTGAGAAAGTTGTTGAAACACGCAGTATTTCTGAGTGAGAGAAGCTTGTAGAAGAAGATCTTCATTGGTGCTGACATCTGTGTGATAAAGGAGCCCGAGATTCTTTTCACCCATTTACTATCTTATAGAATATTCTGTGTGATTCTTTGATAATCAATTTAGTAAATTTCCTCCAAGTGAAAAAGGAAAAGAAGGACATAGCTGGGATTACATCACCCAGTGAACCTTATATATCTTGTGTCATTTACTTTTATTATTGTCTTGTTTCATATCATTTTATCTATTCTGAAAAAGACAAGTCAATCTGCTTAGCGACTATTTAACCAAAATGAACGCTAAAGCTTTAAAATCTTTTCCGCTGTGCTAACCCTGATTAAGCGATCTAAGCGTTACCCTATTTTGGTAAATTGCTGAGATCACTAAGTCTAAGTTACCTTTACTGAAGCGTCTGACCCAAGCGCTCAGCTCTCTAAGCATTCTAATCTTTAAAAAGTGATACGGAATTTTTGAAGTCGAAAAAGACTTCAGGGTCTATTCAACCCCCTCCCCTTCTAGACCCTTTCGTATGCCACTTGGGATGGTTTGAGCTTCCGGGCTGTAGTCATCAAAGCAAGTGCCCATTTTTCAATTTCCAAATAGTTCAACTCGGCTACTTGCATCAACTTACTGATATAGTGAACCGGACATGGTCACCATCCACTTCTCGAACAAGTACACCACATAGGGCTACTGAAGAGATTGCCAAGTATAGGATCAATGGTTCTCCAAACATTGGTTTGGTCAACAGTGGTGGAGATAATAAGTAAGTTTTCAACTCATTAAAAGCATTCTCACACTCGTATGTCCATTCAAAAAGTTTTACATTCCTTAAGATTTTGAAAAAGTACAAGCCTTTGTCTGCAGATCGACAGATAAAACGATTTAAACTTGCCATTCTCCTTGTTAACTTCTGTACATCTTTTACACTTGTCAGAGACTGCATACCCAAAATTGCCTCAATTTTTTCAGGATTGGCTTCAATTCCTCGTTGGGACACTATGTATCCTGGGAATTTACCACCTCGTAGACCGAAGGTACACTTATGTGGGTTGAACTTCATGCCATACTCTTTCATTATTGCGAACGATTTTTTCAGATGTGCCAAATGGTCGTTCTCGTTTATTGCTTTTTACAAGCATATCTGCAACATACACCTCCATAGTCTCTTCGATCTCTTCCTCAAACATCATATTGACGAGCCTTTGGTACGTTGCTCCTGAATTTCTCAGTCCGAAGGGCAACACATTATAAAAGTAGACTCCTCTCATAATAACGAATGCAGTCTTGTCTCGATCCTCCTCTACCATCATTATTTGGTTAAAGCCTCGATAGGCGTCCGTCATGCTCAATAACGCACAACCTGCAGTAGCGTCTACTTGTAAATCTATACGAGGTAAGGGATAAGGGTCACGAGGACAAACTTTATTCAAATTAGTGAAATCAGTACGCATTAATCACTTTCCTCCCAGTTTGGGTGCAAGGACTACATTAGCGAGCCAATTCGTAAATTGGATCTCATTTACATATCCTACATCTAGAAGTTTTTTAAATTTTTCTTTAATTATCATGTCCCTATCCAAGGCAAAATTCTTTCGTTTCTGTCTGACGGGCTTTGCCTCTGGATCAACATTTTGGTGATGTACGATGACAGAAGGGTCGATACCCTTAAAGTCAGCAGCCTTCTATGCAAACATATCCGAATTCTCCCTCAAAAAGTTCACCAGCTTCGTTTCCATCTTCGGATCCTTCTCTCCTCCTATCTGAGTCATTTTTTTCGGATTACCTAGGACAAGTTCGATAGATTTGTGGACCATAGGTTCAACTCATGTATTGACCCATTTCTATTTTTTATCTAAATTTTCCATCAGAGTTTTTGCCTCTTCATCTAACATCTCGACTCTACTGGCCTCATGCTTCCTTTTCTTCGATGAGTTGACCTTTAGTGAGGTCGTATAACACTAACGAGCCTCTAGTTGATTTCCACGCACCTGTCCAACACCATTATTTGTCTTGAATTTCATCTTCAGGTGCGGGGTTGAGACGATGGCCCCAAATAAGTTCAGCATGGGTCATCCCACAATCATGTTTATGTGAAGGGAACATCCACAACCAAAAAGGTAACTCGACTCGTTCCTGTCTTTGACCCGGCTCCCAAACATACATCTAAATCCATTGAACTGTGACCCCGTAAAACCCACCAAGGGAGTACTTATAAATCGCAGTCGCGTGCTATCAAGCTCCATTTTCTTTAAAACCTCCCAGGTAATATATGCCGAACTCCAGGTATTCACCAAAACTTTATGTACCACGAAGTTAGCTGCATCCATCGAAATTACCATAGGGAGGGCCACTGATCCCATCATTATCACTATCATCAAAACTGATTACTTCGTTCCTTGAATTTGATCCTCTTGTAAATGAAAGTACTCGAGCTAGTTCACCACGGTAATAACTCGAACGGCCCTCTCTGGCATACCTCTTTCTTGCATTCGATGAGTCCCCATCAGTGGGTCTCCCCACTATCATATGAATTTTGCTGCGATTGCCATCTTTTGGTGCTTCATGCATTTCTTCTCTTCGCTCGTTATTACGAGGAACGTCATTACGACGATAATCATTGCGTCACTCGTTATTACGAGGGCCGTCATTACGGTGATAGTCGTTGTCTCACTCGTTATTACGAGGACCGTCATTACGATGATAATCATTGTTTTGCTCGGTATAACGACGGTCGTCATTACGGCGATAGTTGTTTCTTCTCGAGTGCTCATAGTCACGACGATAATTATCGTTTATGTGATATATGTTTCTGGGCCGCTCGTCATTACGAGTCTGACGATTCCTTTCATTCAATCTCTCATGGGATCATTCATGAGATCAACTGCGTGATCGTCTGACCTCTATTTTGCGGTTGGACTCGGGGCTCTTACTTCCGCCAGAGTGCGATCAATAAAATTGTTCAGCACACCCGACTTGATAAGTAGTTCAATCTCGTATTTCAATTGAAAGTTTCAGTGTTATGCCCATGATCATTGTGGAATTCACAATATTTGTGCATGTTCATTTTTAGAACACTTCTTAGCGGTCTGGGTTTTTGGACTTGGTTCGTTCATAAGGCTGCTACCGGAATTCTGGCACAAGTCGAATTCAGAGATGTATAATGTTTAAATTTAGGTCTACGGGGTCGATCATGATCTCTTTGTGACTCTGTTCCCTCATACCAATCATGGTCAGGTTTTTCTTTACGACCTCTTTGGTCGTTAATGGTTTGCAAGTTCTTTGAGGACGACTAGAGAGTGCATCATTAGAATTACCTTTCTTTAAGCCTCTCATCAAGAAAATTAGAATTAACTCGTTATTAAGTTCGGGGAGGTCCATGGCTTCTTGATTGAAGCGATGTAGAAACTCACGTAAAGACTAGGTTAAGTCAGTCCCATTATCACAGATATAAACTTCTTCGTCTTCTTATTACTAGCAAAATAGATTTCAAACCAGTCCTGCTCCCGACTTATGAGATGGTAGTGAATATTCTGCCATTAATAGCATCCATCTGTCCCTGCAGGGATATCAACAACTCGTAAGATGTAATATGGGGCCTCGGGTTAGCCGTCCTGTTAAATTTGACAAAGTCCAGCATCCTAAAGAGGTTATTCGGAACTTCTCTCATGTTCTTCGTGACAAAAGGAGAGTTGCAACCCATCAGTGCGGTGGTTGGCTTCGATTGTACAATATTCGTAATTCGATCCTTTCTCGCTTATCTATCCTCTTCATAATGCATTGCATGTCATGGTTCAAGCGGTGAATCGAACATACGTGTCTTACCTCTCTCATCCTCTTGCCCCTACCGAATACTAACTACTTCGTAATCTCCCAACGATTCTCCTTGCTACTCTCCATCTCGATCTCCGTCTCGACGAAACAAACTTCATCTTGCAGGGGGATCCGAACGTTGTTCTCCCACGTTGGGCGTTGTTGGAGTACAAGCAAGATATTTCTGCATCTCTACATTTGCATACTCCTTTATTCCCCTATCCAACTTTTTCTTCGTCATCATTACAACTGCATCGTTCCTCCCTTGATATGCGGATCACCAACACCTTGATTCTCCAACCGTTCCACCACCTGAACCAGACGAGTCTTCACATTGCCAGCCTCCATTCCTAATAACTGTTGGGAATCGATGCCCAAGAATGCATTGGAATAAAATTTCGATTCGATTCCCAAGCCATGGATCAATTTAGGCTTTTCGTTGATTTGTAATCAAAGTAGAGATAGAACAATTTACCTCTTCGTACTTCGTTTCATTTCTTGATCCACTATCTATAGTAGCAATCCCCGGGACTCATGCCTCTAGATAATCATGCACGAAATTTGCCAAAAAATTTTCCTCCTTCATCTCCAAGTGGCGGCTAGAAGAGAAGCGGAAAATAATATTTTCTCTCTACTTTTACTTTGTAATTTTGGTGGCAGCTGATCTTCTCTTAACCTAGGTCCTAGTGATGGAGGATTTAAATAGAATCCTCCTTCTTGGGCTCAGATTAGGCGCCTCATAGGGCCTTGTGGATTTCCAAGTGAGCTAAGTTGGCCCAGTCAACTTAGTCCACTTTAATTTAATTAAATTTCATATTTAATCTAATTAAATATGTGTGTGATTAAATTAATATTTAATTTAACCAAGGAAATCATATATTTTAATTAATTTAATATTCCATTGTTTAATTCAATTAAACAACTAATTAAATTAATCAGTCCACTCAATTAATTCGTCCATCTAATGACAAATTACCCAAATGCCCCTCCAAGTAAACAAAGTGATTTCCCGCTCAATCCTGGTAGCGCGACTCTCTAGGTTTGTCTTGATTGGCAATGAGAGGATACCAAAGGATGTGGGTGACACGTAGCCTGTCCTGTGGCTCCACATCGTAGCCCAACCAAGTACGAATGACTGTGTCATTACGAACCTCTTGACTATGAGTTTCATATGAGTATAAGCCCTTCACTGATATACCCTGATCGAGTGAGAGTCATGGAATATGTCAAACTCACATAACGTGATGCTATGCTATGAACCATAATAGCCTGAAATGACTGAATTGCCCTCCGTATCCCATACGAGTCAATTCTTCTGCTTTGGCCAAAGACTTTTCATTTCAGTTACCTATGATCGCATAGGGTATCTTCTCGTTTATTTTCGAGATAGTGAATCTCTTCTTAGCAATCACTTCACAATTGCTACTTGCTCATTGGGATCGCACTTCAAGGTTGGCCTCACCAACGGGTGAATTGGGCCTAACTACTCAAGTAACAAATCAAACGTCACAAACACATCGTGATAATGAATCCTCAGGTCAAAGGCTCATGCCTACTATCATAGTCAGTAATCCAATCATTGACAGTCACCAACTAAAAAACCCATGTCATTGGATTACTACGAGCCGTGTTCGAATATATCAATTCCATTGATATATTTATGACACATGTTCTCACTATCCCATAGTGTTCAACTAGCACTCCTTGTCAGAATATGTGTCATACAAGTCAAATCTTAATGCCCAATTAAGATTCTTTGACCTGCGAACCCTTTTAAGTGATTAGGAATAAGACTCTCCCCATGCCACTTCTTTATTCCACAAAGGGCGAAGAGTCAACCTCGACATACATGAACTATTTGCTCAATACTTATTAATGCCGTGAAGTTTTGCATGAACAAAAAATCATTGCCTTTCTATGTTCGTACAATAAATATCAGCGCCCTATTCAAATCTAATTCCTCTTCATTGGCATTGAGGGCACACACCTAACGATCTCCCACTTGCACTCAAAGCCAATCGCTATGGTATATCATACCTATCTTCTAAAGATGTTGTTTTAGCACCACCATTGATAATGCCTTAGTGAGTGGGTCAACTATGTCGTGAGCTGAGGCTAATTTCTACGCAGCAATATTGCCATATTGCCTCAATCCAACAATTTCTCGAATAACTTCTCTCCCTGTATTTTAGATTTGTTGTGAGACCTTGGTTCCTTAGCCTGCTCGATAACTCCATCGTTGTCACACTTCAGTGACAATAGAATTTCAACACTAAGAACTTCTTGAAGTTCATCTTATGAACTTCTCAATCCAAACAACTTGTTTGGCAGCCTCGAAGCTCGCTATACATTTAATCCTCAGATGTGGAATCGGCCGTTGTGCTTTGCTCGAAATCTATTCCAAGACACTACTCCATCATTCAGAAGGAATACAGACCCATAAGTGGATTTCCCGATTATCATGATTAGATTCAGAATCTGAAATTATGTAATCGCTTCCATGTTCTTACATTCTTGGTCCTTTTTAAGTACCATAGAATACTTTTCATCGCACTCCAATGCTTCTCTCCTAGGTTAGCTTGAAACCTACCTTCTTTGCTAATCGAGCAAGTAGGATCCCGTTTCGTGCATAACATTGCCAACATGAGACATTCTACATCTAAGGCATAGGCCATGCCACACATCTCTCTTTGATCTTCTCATAGATTTAGAGAGATGAGGTCTATGTCTCAAAGGCAAGAGACCTCTCCTAGATTTTACCCATTAACCATTGCATTGGGACAGTCTTTAGGTGGAGGGCTTGAGAGAGTCCTATTGCCCTGTTTGCTCTATCTTTATAGGTGCAAAACCAAAAGACACATCTTCTCACAAGTCTATGATGAAAAGAGTGCTTGAGAGCCTCGTCTAGACCCCAGTCAATGAGTCGATAATATATCAATAATATTAACTTACTCCCACTGAACTTATTACAGACACATGGTTCATTTTCATTCTTGATGACATTGTGTCATTAGAGCAAAAATTACAACTACGAGGCGTCCATTTTGTTCTATAAATGGACCTATGCAGCTATCGCACGTTATGAGAATCAGACTTAGATATGAAGCTTTGGGCAGTCCTTTTGGACATCCTTCTAAAGGAATCCATGATGAACGAGCCTACATATCAATGTCCCAGATTCCATAATTCAAGCGTGCCACTATCGAAAGCTTAGGTCTAATGGATTTGATTATTACTGGGAGAAAAATGGTTTTCTCATAGTCAATGCCCTTATATTGACAAAACCATTTTTCGCCATCAACTTGGCCAAGCCAATCCAACTAATCAATCCATTCCCACTTTCATAGTGATACATTTTCTCGTATTGTCCATGCCCACCATCACTTGGTCACGAGTAGAGAAATCATATTCATGGCATCCTTCCGCTACTACAGCAAATCACCATATCTTTTAGGTGGCTGAGATACTCTACTAGACCATTACATTGGCGGTTGTGTCTTATTAGGCTTGGTTTGAATAGAGTCTATTTTGTTTCCCACAATTATCTTTCTACTACGCTTAGTTTTCTCGAATGATCTAATCTATTGAGAAATTGGGCCATTAAAGCCACAATGACTTTTCAGTCATTGCATAGGTGAAAGAGATCTCCTTGAGATTCATAGGGTTAACAAAAATTTGTTTGTCAAAGAAACACCCCCAAATGTATACTTTTTCAACTTACGTCAATCATGTTACCCTCGTTTATTGAAAGACAACGCGTTCCCTACATCACATCTGATGTCGAATGTTTGGGAACGAATTTGGAGGGACATATATTCAAAATATAATTGAGTTACGCTTAACCCATGTTGAACCTCACAATTTCTAGCATAGAACTAACATTGCCCAACATAGTCTTGTTCTCGCATGAACTACCCTATTCATCTTGGGGATTTGCTGGAAGTGTTAATTGTGAATCCACATGATGTTCTTTCTAAAGAACAGGTCAAACCAGGTGATCACACATGTCAGCATGCAAAACTATAAAACTTGAGTGGTCTTTTTAATATCTTCCTGGTAAAGGTGGACAAACAATTTTACTAGTTTGTTCCAAGCATACTACTCACATTACACTTATTTTGGATGCATGTATTCGCTTAAACTATTTAGCAAGGAAGTATGGTTGCCTTATTTATTTGAAAAATAAATGCTAGCTCTAATGTTACCAAACTTAAAGAAGTATTATTTAATGACCAAGTCAAGAAAACAACTATCTTATTTCCATTTGATAAAACAAACCAATCATCGATCACGTGCCCAGAATTATCAATAGGAATCGAGATTAATCTTAAATGACTAGTATCATTTTCGACTATCTCTCGTCCTATCAGCTCTGCACTTTTTTCTAGCACTAGCTCTAAGAAGTTAGATATAGAACATTAGCTCTCCAAGAACGAAGTTCTATTTCTCAGCGTACCTCATACCATAGCCCTACTCACTGACCCGTCTATTGGGACATGAATAATGCTTGCAATAAGCATACAATCTAATGATTCGTTACATTAGGTCAGTTGGAACATTCTCAAGCAAAAGAACTAAAGGTCCTTAGAGAGAGTTATATAATGCAGAAAACGAGCCAAGATTTACGATTGGGTGATTATATTGTAGTCAAGTAAAATTAGGACTTTAATTTTACTTGGCTCCCACTACATTTTTCGAACCATTGCACTTCCACTGCAATGAACGAAAATCTCATTGGACAGATTTCGTAGTGAGCGATTGAGTTCTTCAAAATTTTCAATGAGTTGCAATCTATAATGATGTATGGCTCATTAAAATTGTAAAGTGGCGTGGCACGCCAATCAGTCCAACTGATGGTTCAATCCCGCTTTTGCTCATGGATCACTTAACCTCAGCCTGTAACGGAATATTGGTGGTGATCCATCTAAGTACTTTCCCATTGACACGCTAATAACTAACGTGCTATGATAGCAAGTGCACTAGTCGTGTGTAGTAATAAGTGTGGACGAAAAGTCCGGGTTGTCGAACCACGGAGACTTGAATTTTAGTTTATGATTTGTAATGATAAAGAACAAATATAATTAAAGTAAATTAGAGGTAAAATGCATACAATAAGAACAAGATTACACAATTGATTTTACACAAACTATAAAAAGAGACTAAGGCACATGCTAGGTCCAAATTGATCAAATATACTTATAAAGGTTCTTGTTGGAGAATTACTCTTATATTGTTATGGTGAAAACTCCTAAGGTAGAGAATAACCGATGTCTCGCGTATAAACTCCTATGCTTAGATCGTGATTTCCCAAATATTCCTATCCGGAAATCTAACCACTAAACATGCATTAACGTACTAGAGTTCACTCGATTAGAATCGAATAACTTCACCCGGGAATCTTTACCTATGTCTAGGGCAATTCCTCATTAGTTGCGGGTCATGATGTGAATTTCTTGCACCCTAAGTCCATTTTCTCCCGAAATATTAACCTAGGCATAAGATTCTAACATGTAGTGATCAAGTATATGCAAGATAGGCAAAAAACACAAATTCACATCACATAACAATATAAGAGTAATCACAACAATCCTCTATTATAAGTATAAATCACAATTTGGCCTTACATGGCCCTAGTTCTACAAAATTAGCTCATCATCAATGGCTTAAAAGAATCTAATGTTGTCATATACATAATCATGAGCATAAAATGTAATGAAAAACAATTAAAAACTCCCTCAAGTGTGATTCAAGATGGATCCTTGATTGTGGCTTCAAATCTCTAGCTCTTTTTCTTCTTCCTCTTCCTAGCAAACTTCAAAGAATGATGATTGGTGAAGAATTGAAAATGATGAATGATTGATGGGGGAAGGATGATGGCCGGATGCCCTCCCCCTTGTGTTTTTTCCTTTTAGACTCTCTTCCCCTTTTTAAACTCAAAAACCCATCAAGCATGTAATAAACAATTCCTATAAAGCATGCCAATCAAGAAATACAACTAAGGCACCCCCTCAACACATGTGCTGACCTCTTGGCTTTAAATGATTCCCTTCCACCTAAAATGCTGAACTTTTGGCTAAAAGGAATCAAATGTCGGAGGTATTGGCGCCCCGGCGTGGGTGTTTTGGCGTCTAGGCGCGGATGTGCGAAGTCTAGACAGCTTTCTTGCTTTCCTGCGTAACAATCATATTTCCTTCATAAATCTCTCCACAGACCTCCGATTTGGATAATTCAAGTTCCCACATGAAGCTAAGACATAGATCTACAACTTTGTAGAAGGACACTTTGTCCAATTAGGTCTCTAAATGTATAGAAATAGCCTTAAACCGTGGTAAGTGTTGCGAAATCAGCGCCCAGGCGTAGCTATGATGGCGCCTAGGCGCGGGAGTGCGAAGCAAATCCTCAGAACTGGATGTCAGCTGCGCCTGGGCGTGGTTGGAGGGGCGCTTGGGCGCGTAGGTGTGAAGCAACTTGGCCTAAACTTGTTTTATACGTCGTTTTTCAGCCCATTCTTCGAATGTATCCACTTAAGGCCTGAAATCACTTAATGCATAGATTAAACGCACATGTGGCAATAATCAAGCAATAAATGAACCTAAAACATAAACGCAAAGGGGCTTAAAAACACGTAAAAACACCTCTTATCACCCATCAACTCCCATCAATCTAATAATTGAATCTCATCTTGCAAATTGTAATGGTGTATGTGATGAGATTTGCTTCGACCAATGGCATCAAATGCACTTAGAGATCTTCTAATTATGAGTTGGTGCATAACCCCCATTAGTCGGGACGATGCCATGCATAACTCGTGACTCTATCTCTCTAAGTTTGATGGAGAGCCAGGATATCCAATATCCCTTTCTTACTTAGTATAACTACTTTGGGAGAATTTCTTATTTATTTAAGGCCTCACTCTACACATTAATTTCTTTCAGCGCAGTTAAAGAAATTTTATAATTAGAAAACGCCTAGCAATTCTAATAATACACACTCATATGGACTTTATCTAGATTAGTTCAAGCCAACGAGCCAATCGGGGAGGGATTTTATCTATTACAAGAGCTTCCACCTATATAGAAAATCTAATCTTCGAGCTCCAAGCTTCTTGTGGAACCGCCATGCTCCATTGGGCCTGTCTAATTTTATTACAAGGAAATAGACCTGTACAAGTTTCTAATAAAATAATGATACAAGCTAGGGGCTCAAACTCCGGCCCAATACAACCCAGATAAAAGAAAGAAAACCAAAACCCTAAGTCCATATGAGGTGTCATCATCACATAATAAAAGGAGCACATAAAACAATTAAACACATATGTGATGATCATATTAAATTTTATTTAATAAATAATTAAATCCAGTTTAATTTAAGTTGGATCAAAAAACTAACCCATAAAAATCAAATCCAATTTAATTTTAATGAGAAGATTAAATCTAATTTAATTGTAGCAAATTAAGTTCACACAATTCTTATGGGCTTATAAGATTAAATCTAATTTAATTTAATTTCATTTGGAAATTAAATCGAATTTCATTTTTGTAGAAATTAAATGCCATAAGAAAAATATAATCCAATTTAATTCATGGTGAAATTAATTTCAATTTGAATTGTAGGGCTTAAAAGATTAAAACTTATTTAATCTTTATTGAAATAAAGACTAACAATATTTTTATGGGCTTTAGTAGATTAAAACATATTTAATCTTTATCGAAATAAAGTCCAACAATATTTCTATGGGCATTTGAATCATTTACTAAGTCTAACTTAATCAAGTTGAAATTAAATTAAATTTAATTCGGATGAGTAAATTAAATCAAGTCACATTCAATTTTGTTCGATGAATTAAGACTTAATTTAATTTAAAGCAAATCAAATATAATTCAATTTTATCAAATCCAATTTAATAAATCAAATTCAATTCCATTCACAATTGAGGCTTTGACATTGTCAAGGAAGAAGGAGGGCCCAATTACTATAATTGGGTTTGGGTCTTACCCAATTGTTAATTCAATTTGCTATTGGGTCCAAGTCCAATTTTAACTCAATATAATTGAATTAATTAGTATGGGATCAAGCCCAATGCACAATTGAATTTTAATTGATGATGGGCTAAGCTTGTTAGGAATTTCATGTTAGATGTTTTGATGATGACAATTAGGACTTTATATTAGACCCCAAAATATGTAAGCTTGATTTTAGTAGAAATCATGTATAAGCTTTGAAGCGTTAGATTTGTAATAGGCTTTATAGGCTTTGTTTTGTTTTTATTCTAGATTGTTAGGCTAAGTAGTCTTAGGCTGAGCGTCTGATAATTTCTGAGTGAGTTTATCAGTGGTAAAGTTTGAAAACTCAAGCGCCTGAAGTCTGAATGAAGATAAAGTCTCCAAGCGTCCAAATGACCAGCTATATCAAGCGTTACCTTATAGGACAGAAGTGATTCAAGGATGGATAAGCGTCCATCAATGACTGATTTCACCTGAATCTATTTCTAAGTCCGGAAGGAGTTTAATGCAAATATTCTCAAAGCATTAAGTGCTAACGGGCATTTAATTTAAATGCATTAAATGCTGATAAGAGCATTAAATGTGATAAGCACTTTCAGACGTACAGAGAAGCCACCTTATTGGACTGTCAACTATTCATACACTGAAGCACCAACTTTTGTGCAGCAGATTTTCAGGAAAAAGGACAAAAGTTATTCACTCACAGAAGTGAGAGACACGCGCCTGTGCATATGTCAAACGGACACTTTCTCCAAGAATGCCTATAAATAGGACTTCAACAACAAGCCAAACATACAATCAATTTCTAAGCCGAATTGCTGTTGCATTGAAGTCTCATTCCTTAAACTTTCAGAAAAGCGAGAATATTCAAGAAAACATTCTCCTTGCTTTTCTTCAATTCCTGAGACAGTCAACCAATATCTCAAACATTCTTTTCGAAGAAACCACGTTACTATTGAGATATTTCCAGTTGTTTGAACTTCATCAAAATCAAACAAACCGTTTAGAAAACCCCATCCAAGCCTCGCGATCTATGTGAAGTCGAAGTTGGATACATGCATTATTTCTGGGTGAAAGAAGCAAGGGGATTGAAGTGATTTGGAGCAGAAATTTGTGTGATCAAGGAGCTCAAGTCATCGACATCTATCTCTCCCTAATTTATAGAAGATTCTGTGTGATTCTTTGACAATCATTTTAGTGTATTGCCTCCAAGTGTTCAAGGAGAATAACGACGTAGTTGGGATTACACCACCCAACGAACCTTGCAAATATTGTGTCTTTTACTTTACAGTCAATTCTCTTATCTATCATATCATTGTATAAATTGATTAAGTAAAACACAATCAAACGCTAAGCAGCTAAGAAACAACTTCTGACGCTAAAGATTTCCGAAAGAGAAGACTCTAAAATTATTCCGTTGTGCTAACACTGATTAAAGAACTGAACGCTTAAACCTACTTGGTTAACGTATTCAAATCTTGAAGTCTAAGTTAACTTTCTAAAAACAGTCTTCATCAGACGCTTAGCCTAAGCGTCTATATTTCGAGTAAACGCTCAGTCAAGCGTCTACATTTCAAGCGTCCAAAACCATTTTAATACGAAACTTTTGAAGTTGAAAAAGACTTCAGGGTCTATTCAACCCCCCCCCCCTTCTAGACCCTTTCGTATGCCACTTGGAATCAACAAAGCTCCACACTCAATTTAATTAACCGTGGTTTGGGCCATTCTAAGCTCACAATATAATTAATTCGTGTCGGGCTTAATCCAAAATTCAACTTAGATGATGAGATCAAATACAATTTAATTTTGTCGAGTAAATTAAATCCAATTGAATTAAAACAAAACTAAAATTAATTTAATCTTGAAGACGACTATTAATTTCGAAAGGAGAAATGAACCCAATTAATTACTTAATTAGGTATTGGGTGAAACCCAATTTTAGTGCAATTGAATTGTATTGTGTCACGACCCATATTAATTCAATTGGGTGTTATTGGGTCAAATCCCCAAACAAAACACCTTATTCATTATACGTGTTGGGCCAAGCCCAACTAACTCTTTGTCCGCTGGGCCAAACCCAGCTACAAATTAATATCCCTTGTATTGGGTCAAGACCAACACAATTCAAAGAGTGTTGGGCTTGGCCCAACTCTCACAAGCTCCTACCCTAGAGAGGTAGAAGCCATCGTCTTCACTCCTCATCATCATCGCGCCGACATTGATGGCGCCGTCGCCAGTGACAGCTACAACGCTCGGCGCCGCCGCCTCCTCCCTCTATTTGTCCGATTATCACCACCGCCGAAGCAGCACGAAAAACACAAAACAGCGGCCCATTGGTCAAATCGGCAGCATTTCAGGCGGCTTTGATGGCTGCGAATTTCAGCGTTGTCCAGCGTCGATGTTTCACTGCCAAAATTGACCTCCTCTCCTGTGTTTTCCGAAAACGAACGAGTGACCCAAAAGTAGATAGAAGAGTGGCGCAATAGGGCCAAGTCTAGCGTCGAAATGTTACCACCTGCGCACGAAGAAAGACGAACAGCAACATGCGCGTCCGCCGCACTACATTTCCGCCTCACCTTATTCATCCATCAACACCCCAAACTCAGTTTACAGATTTAAGCCAAAATCAAATTCAAAACCCAGTTTTCAGATTCAATTCCAGCAGAATCAAATTAAAACCCAAATCCTTTGATGAATTTAATCAACAACTATTCAATTCTTCAAACCCATAAGAAATCGATTTTGAGAATTGTAAATTTCAATGTAATATTATACTTTGTATCCATACAAAAGAGTAAAAAAAAAAAATTAATTCTCCAAAATCGATTTTCGCAGCTCAGTTTACAATTTGATTTGGAAATTCAGAATTTCCATATTTTCAATCCACAGGTAGTGATTATTCCAAACTATCATCTCAATAAACATGAACATCAAATTAAACATGTATACGCGCATACAAAATTAACGAAGCCATAGATTTGGCTCTGATACCACTATTGGGAATCGATGCCCGAAAACACAGCGGAATAAAATTTTGATTCGATTCCCGAACCATAGATCAAGTCAGGCTTTTCGTTGATTTTTAATCGAAGTAGAGATATAACAATTTACCTCTTTGTATTTCTTTTCATTTCTTGAACCACCATCTACAGCAGCAATCCCCGGGACTCCTGCCTCTAGATAATCATGCGTGGAATTCATCAGAAAATCATCCTCCTTCATATCCAAGTGGCGGCTCGAAGAGAAGAAGAGGGAGATAATATTTTCTCTCTACTTTTACTGTGTAATTTTGGTGGCAACTGATTTTCTCTTAACCTAGGTCTTAATGATGGAGGATTTAAATAAACTCCTTCTTCTTGGGCCCAGGATAGGCGCCTCATAGGCCCATGTGGATTTTCAAGTGGGCTAAGTTGGCCCAGTCAACTTAGTCCACATTAATTTAATTACATTTCATATTTAATCTAATTAAATATGTGTGTGATTAAATTAATATTTAATTTAATCAAGAAAATTAAATATTTAAATTAATTTAATATTCCATTGTTTAATCCAATTAAACAACTAATTAAATTAATCAGTCCACTCAATTAATTTGTCCATCTAATGACAAATTACCAAAATGTCCCTTCAAGTACACAAAGTGATTTCCCACTCCTTCTTAGTAGCGCGACTCTCTAAGTTCATCTTGATTGACAATGGGAGGATACCAAAGGATGTGGGTGACACCTAGCCAGTCCCGTGGCCCCACATCGTAGCCCAACCAAGTACGAATGATTGTGTCATTATGAACCTCTTGACTATGAATTCCATATGAGTACAAGTCCTTCACTGATGTACCCCGATCGAGTGACAGATATGGAATATGTCAAACTCACATAACTCGATGCTATGCTATGAACCGTAATAACCTAAAATGACTGAACTGCCCTCCGTATCCCATACGAGTCAATTCTTCTGCTTTGGCTAAAGACTTTTTATTTCACTTACCTATGATCGCATAGGGTATCTTCTCGTTTACTTTCGAAACAGTGAATCCCTTTTTGGCAATCACATCACAATTGTAACTTGCCCTTTAGGATCGTACTTCGAGGTTGGCCCCACCAATGGGTGAATTGGGCCTAACTACTCTAGTAACAGATCCAACTTCACAAGCACATCGTGATAATGAATCCTCAAGTCAAAGGCTCATGTATACTATTATAGTCAGTAATCCAATCATTGACAGTCACCGAGTAAAAAACCCATGTGATTGGATTACTACGAGCCATGTTCGAACATATCAATTCCTTTGATATATCTATGACACGTGTTCTCACTATCCCATAGCGTTCGACTGGCACTCCTTGTTAAAATATGTGTCATACAAGTCGAATCTAATGCCCAATTAAGATTTCTTGACCTGCGAACCCTTTTAAGTGATCAGGAATAAGACTCTCCCCGTGCCACTTCTTTATTCCATAAAGGGTGAAGAGTCAATCTCGATACACATGGACTATTTGTTAAATACTTATTAATGTCATGTAGTTTTACATGAACAAAAACTCATTCCCTTTATATGTTCGTACAATATAAATCAGTGGCTTATTCAAATCTAATTCCTCTTCATTGGCATTGAGGGCACACACCTAACAATAACAAGTCTCAGCAACTTCAAAGTAGTTTTCGACAGATGGCGCCAACTGATCTAACTCAAATCCGGGGACTCGAACCTATCAGTCTAGAATGACTCGAACCCTACCACGAGTATGGTGATGATGATTTAAGACTACACTCAATAATAATCAAGCTACCTATGTACTTAATCAGGATCAAGTCAACGTAGTTCTAGATTAGAAAGTATTACCAGGGTCGTACTCGGTAGGCTATTCTAACTTCCAAATTTATATGTATATAGGAACGTACTTCTCTGTCTATAGACTCATTACTGTTGAAGATACCAAGCTAAAGCTAGAGAGAATATTCTGAAAATTCCAACCCTCAATAAATGTTATAAGGGGGTATTTATAGCATATACACCTTGTCAGGTTGGCTGGTGGCCATTTGTAAGATAGTGACAAGTGGTACCATTGAACGGTTCCTTGATAATTTGATCACATATGATGCTTTGATCCTTGTCTTCTCATATTTTATAGAATAACATAACATTTGGAGGAAAAGAACAAGGATTGAAGGTAAATCATGCATAAAGATACAAATTGTCTGCGCAGTGATAGAGTTTATTGAATAGAGTTCTCTACCCATGTCCAAATTACACACTTGATTTACCAATGGAAAGATAAGAGGCAAAGGTACATTTCTTATGTTGAAGACAAAGATCAGATATGTAGGGAAGGAGGTGAAAACGTCATCGGAAGAGACGTCTTACGATGGAGTTTTCTCATTCAGTGACTTGTGAGACAATTTTGTCATCTTTAACGTTTGATTTCGGCCCTAGTGTCTTCTGGAGAGTTGTAGATCTTTGTTTCAGGATTCTATAGCAACTTGAATCAGTGAATTCCGACATCGGTAGAGAACGTTATGCGAAGTTTACCAAAACTGGCTAGAGCAGCAGGGGACGAACGCCGAGGCGTTCATCCACGAACGCCGCGGCGTTCACATGCAGTAGCGCCGCGGCGTTCGAGGCAGCGGGTTGGTCTATAAATACCCCTTTTAGCCATTTTTTACCCTAACTCACCTTGGATAGCAGCTGCCACACGAAAATAGAGAGAGAGGGAGCTTAGAAGAGAAGATTGAAGGTCAAAACGTCTACTTGAAGGCCTGGATTCGTGAGAAGACGGAGAATTCAACGAGGAATCCACATCTCTACAAGAATTAGGGAGTTTTTACATATTTATTTCTTGAATTTGTTCAAACCTCTTATGACTTGTATGATTTATATTTGCACTTTTGACATGAATATGAGTTAAACTTGTTTGATTGAGGCCATGGATAGGCCATTTATGTTATTTTGATTGTTGATTTGTTGGTGTTTATTGGATTAATTTTGGTTTTAGCTATGTATTCAATAGTTGAGCTCAATCCTTCGCTTGTTTGATCACCAAGTGTTCGATAAAATGCCTAGGTTAGAGATCGAGAGATAATAACCTAGGGAAGATATAAACATTGAATACCCTATAGTTAAACCGACTAGAGATAGACTCGGTTTCTTTAGGTGGATTTCCATTCACGTGGGGAATTCCTAGACCTTAAATGCATCCTCGTTAATCGGGTTTTCATATAGAGATATATAGGAAATCGTTACCAAGGGTAGGGTTGCTATGCCAAGAGATTGGGTGGTACGTACGTTAGGGAATTTCGCCTTAGCTAAATCAATCTAATAATCCAATAGAACCTAAATCACAATCGAAATGCATAATTGGTTGAACCATGTGCCTTGATCGCTTCTCTCTATTGTTTCCTCCCTTTATTTGGTGTGACGTTGCCTTAGTTTATTTTCTAGTATTTATTAATTAGTTAATTAACCTTTCTATCAACCGATTTAACTTAGAATTGAGTAATATAGTAGTCTCGGTACTTAGATTATAGTTGTCCCTGCGGATACGATAACCCCGGACTTAACCATCCACTTTACTACTTACGCGACCTAGTTCTCTTGCTAGGATTTTGTCGTGTCAAGTTTTTGGTGCCGTTGCCGGGACAACTATGGTATCTAATATCGAGATTCTCTTATTCATTCTGAGATTAGGTCATTTGCTTTTAATTTTGTTTATTTTTAATTTTTGAAGATATGAGTGCTTATAACTTTCAATGGCCATGTCAGGATATGGATTCATCAATCACCACATCAAGCTCAATGCAAATGGAATCCTATCAGCCCTCCTACCATCCCAGTTGGATAAATCACCCAAGCTCAACATGTCAAAATAACATGATACATCCCGGTTGGATAAATCATCCAAGCTCAACATGGAGTTACAACAATGATGCAATGATACTTTCATCGGGTTTTGACCATGTCGGTAGCCTTCCTTACCAACAACATGATAGTTTTAATCAACAAGAGCTAGAGACGAGGTCCCAAATTGAGGCCTTGGGGAATGAATTTAGTGTATGGGTACAAGCTAGCATAAAGGAGGCCGAAGCAAGTTTCGAGGAGTCAGAAGCTCGAAGAAAGGAGTCAGAAGCTCATAGGAAGGAAGTGGCAAGATTAGTAAATCAAGCAGTCAACTTATGGAAGGAGAGAGCGCCTTGCACCATGGAGAGTAGCACCAAAGAGAATGAGGCATCCCTCAATATAGAAGTTGAACAAGGTTTTGATTTTGAACTACAATGTCTAGATCCTATCACTAAAGAAGAACCACCTCCCGAATCCATGTGTGTCAAAATAGAGGCAAAAACAACTGAGCATATACGAATGAAGAAAGAGATTTTTAAATCCATTTCACGACATGGCCTAGAAAGAACATTAGAAATCTTCAAGAACCCAATGCCACCTACCATCATATCCCTTTAATTCTTAAGGGAATCCATCAATCACCGGAGGGATATAGTGGAAGATGGTCAAGTCAAAGTATGCAAATTCAATGATTCATCCGAGACATACACCATGAAATCAAGTGATACTACGGATGAGAATGACAAAATCATAGGGTATATAAATCACTTGGAGATTTCACCATTGAGGTTGCCAACGACAAGACTAGGGGAGTTTGAGACAGTCACACACCAATTGTATCCATCAATTGATGATCCCCCTCCTCTAGAATTTACACTTTACTCTTTGCATTTCAATTACATATTTATAGAAGAGAATTTGTGCTCACTTTTGATTATTCCAAGTTTTATGATAAAGATTGGAGGGGATATGCCATTACGCAATTGGAAAAAGCATAAGAAAACTCGTCCCTACAAAGTTGGCATTGCTCCTTACAATCCACCGAGAGCAATGCAAGGAGTCGAGCTAATGACGTTAAACAAGCGCTTCTTGGGAGGCAACCCAAGTTTCTTTTATTGCATTCTTTCTTTTCTTTTGTGCCTTTGTTTTTTTTTCTCCCCCTTCACTCGTTTTAATATGGTTTCCTTTGAGTTTTCTCTCGTTCAGGTTTTGATCACAGTTTGATCCTGGGATATGAGCCTACCACCATGTTCCCCCTGTTTCTCTCCATTTCAGGGTTGTATCGCTTATCCCTCTTACCTTGCATTTATTTCATGAACATTGAGGACAATGTTTAATTTAAGTTTGGGGGTACAACCTTGTTGATATAGAATTCATGAATTGGTGCACCCTTGCATGAGAGCATAATGCGTTTGAATATCTCTACTCTCTCGAAGTCAAAGTCCCTTATCTGTGGTTAACATGTCATATGTTATTTTTACACTAGTTTTCCCCCGTTTATCGACTTAGTTTTGATTGTTTCCTTGATAATTTGATCACATATGATGCTTTGATCCATGTCTTCTCATATTTTATAGAATAACATAACATTTGGAGGAAAAGAACAAGGATTGAAGGTAAATCATGCATAAAGATACAAACTGTCTGCGCATTGATAGAGTTTATTGAATAGAGTTCTCTACCCATGTCCAAATTACACACTTGATTTACCAATGGAAAGATAAGAGGCAAAGGTACATTTCTTATGTTGAAGACAAAGATCAGATATGTAGGGAAGGAGGTGAAAACGTTATCGGAAGAGACGTCTTACGATGGAGTTTTCTCATTCAGTGACTTGTGAGACAATTTTGTCATCTTTAACGTTTGATTTCGGCCTTAGTGTCTTCTGGAGAGTTGTAGATCTTTGTTTTAGGATTCTACAGCAACTTGAATCAGTGAATTCCGACATTGGTAGAGAAAGTTATACGAAGTTTACCAAAACTGGCTGGAGTAGCAGGGGACGAACGCCGAGGCGTTCATCCACGAACGCCGCGGCGTTCACATGCAGTAGCCAACGCCGAGGCGTTCAACAAGCGAACGCCGCGGCGTTCGAGGCAGCGGGTTGGTCTATAAATACCCCTTTTAGCCATTTTTTACCCTAACTCACCTTAGATAGCAGCTGCCACACGAAAATAGAGAGAGAGGGAGCTTAGAAGAGAAGATTGAAGGTCAAAACGTCTACTTGAAGGCCCGGATTCGTGAGAAGACGGAGAATTCAATGAGGAATCCACATCTCTACAAGAATTAGTGAGTTTTTACATATTTATTTCTTGAATTTGTTCAAACCTCTTATGACTTGTATGATTTATATTTGCACTTTTGACATGAATATGAGCTAAACTTGTTTGATTGAGGCCATGGATAGGCCATTTATGTTATTTTGATTGTTGATTTGTTGGTGTTTATTGGATTAATTTTGGTTTTAGCTATGTATTCAATAGTTGAGCTCAATGCTTCGCTTGTTTGATCACCAAGTGTTCGATAAAATGCCTAGGTTAGAGATCGAGAGATAATAACCTAGGGAAGATATAAACATTGAATACCCTATAGTTAAACCGACTAGAGATAGACTCGGTTTCTTTAGGTGGATTTCCATTCACGTGGGGAATTCCTAGACCTTAAATGCATCCTCGTTAATCGGGTTTTCATATAGAGATATATAGGAAATCGTTACCAAGGGTAGGGTTGCTATGCCAAGAGATTGGGTGGTACGTACGTTAGAGAATTTCGCCTTAGCTAAATCAATCTAATAATCCAATAGAACCTAAATCACAATCGAAATGCATAATTGGTTGAACCATGTGCCTTGATCGCTTCTCTCTATTGTTTCCTCCCTTTATTTGGTGTGACGTTGCCTTAGTTTATTTTCTAGTATTTATTAATTAGTTAATCAACCTTTCTATCAACCGATTTAACTTAGAATTGAGTAATATAGTAGTCTCGGTACTTAGATTATAGTTGTCCCTGCGGATACGATAACCCCGGACTTAACCATCCACTTTACTACTTACACGACCTAGTTCTCTTGCTAGGATTTTGTCGTGTCAACCTTACCTGCAGATCGATACAACCGGCAGAGAATGTTCATGCGAGCTGAAAGATTTGCTCTACTAGATGGTGTCTTATACAAGAAAGGCTTTGTCCATCCCTATTTGAAATGCATATCTGTAGAAGAGGGTAAATAAATCTTAAGAGCAATTCATGAAGGATGTTGTGGGAGCCACATTGCGGGAGGGGCCCTCACTGGAAAAAAGTTGAGGGCGGGATACTTTTGGCCTAGCTTAAGAGGGGATGCAGCACAGCTAGTCAAGAGTTGCGAACAATGCCAGAAGCACGCCAACCTTATACTAAAACCAGCGGAGTATTTGCACTCACTTAGCATTCCTTGCCCATTCGCCAGGTGGGGAATGGACATAGTAGGACCCTTCCCAGTAGGAGCACAGAAGAAGTTCTTGCTGGTAGTGGTGGATTACTTCAGTAAGTGGGTCAAAGCTAAAGTCGTAGCATAAGCCCGCATAACAGAGCTAGAAGTGATTCATTTCCTCTGGAAGAACATAATACGTAGATATGGTATTCCCAGAGAGATAATATCTGATAATGGCCGGCAATTCAGCAAGGCAAGACTGAAAGAATGGTGCGAGGAGACGGGAATCCAGCAGCGTTTCAGTTCGGTGGTACATCCCCAGACGAATAGCCAGGTGGAAGTAACCAACAGAATACTAGTGCAAGGGCTGAAGAACAGGTTAGAGGAAGCGGGGCGCAACTGGGTAGACGAGCTGCAATCAGTGTTGTGGTCTTATGGAACAACTCCCAAGACAACCACAAGAGAGAGTCCATTCTTATTAGTTTATGGAACTGGAGTTGTTATACCACCTGAAATCCAGATACCCACTCTCAGGGTTCAGCACTTTGATGCCGAGCAAAATGAAGCCCGCTTGAGGGATGAGCTGGACCTGATAGAGGAGGGGAAGGAGATAGCCTATCGATGAGTTGAGGTATACAAGCAACGTATACCAAGGACGCAGGCAGCAAAAGTAAAGACACGATCACTTCAGGTGGGAGATCTCGTGCTGAAGAGGGTAGATGCTACGCATGTTGTGAAAAAGCTAGGGCGCAACTGGGATGGCCCATACAAGGTTACTAAAGTACTAAGAGGAGGTGCATACGAGCTGCAGAACAGTGAAGGAAAGTAGCTGCCCAGGCCATAGAACATCCAGAATCTGAAAAAGTTTTATGTCTGAAAAATCAGCAAGGACGGGGAAGCGGAAGAATTTATTATTTTTCTTACTTTTTTTTGTTATTACTGTAATTGTCTGAATAAGTGATTTCAGGAAAAATGTGAGCCTCTTTGCAGGGCAGGAGAACTGCAACAAACCAGCTAAGTATCAATAAAATCCTGATTTTATTTATTTTCTTCTTGATATTCTCTTTCTTTGGTAAAATGTGCATGCATCATTATACTTGTTTGCATGAAAAATTGTAGTCAAGGTGGGAGCTAGTGAGTGACAGTAGATAGTGACTAGGAATGCAACACTTGGGTGGGATACCGGGATCCGTTTAAGGCAGGTACCATTCATCTACGGATCTAGCTGGACCTATGCCTCGAAGAAATAAGGATGGATGTAATACCAGAGAAATAAGGAGTTTTAGAGATATAAAGGAGTTCTGGAGAAATAATGTTGAGTGTGACTTTGACCCACTTCTTTGGCTAGGGTGAGACCTCAGGTCCATTCCGACGCCCTGGTGATATAAGGCGGGAAATGGCGCTTTCAGAAATAGGAAAGGATGCCACGGTAATACCCTGGCCAGGTTAAGCCCGCGATGAATAAATGTGTGGTACAGGATGGGAAGGGAGTCATAAGGCTAGCAAAAAGACATGAAAGGGTAAGCTCATATGTTTGCATTAATAATGTTAGAAAATGTTCCTCGTAAAGTGCCTACCTGAAACTATGAATTTCTTTGCAATAGCTAAAAATAGCTCTCCAGAAAGGAACCTAACATGCAGCACTATTTTTCCAAATTGAGATAAAACTCTTCTTGTAATACATGCTTTATGATTCCTGTTTCCATGATTGGATTATGATTATGATTCCTGTTTCCTTGGCTAGAAACTAGTCCTTTTTCCAGAAACTATGCTACTTACCTATTATGTGTGTAAGATTTTTTCAAGGAAATATAAAGCAAAGAAATTATAAAGAAAAGCAATGCATAAACCAAAAATTTAAACTCCCTTTCAAAAGAAGGGAGGGGGGGAGAGCAAAATATCCATCTGCCTAGGGAAGGCAGGCCCAAAAGAAAGCAAAAATAAAAAAACATTTGTCCAGGAGGCACGCAGGCCTGAAAAATAGCAAAGAAAACCCTACTCTATGTTAGCAAGGGGATTTCCGACCACTTCAGTGGTACCATCATTTTCTACTAAAGGCTGACCAGCAGGATCCTTAGCAATGTCCTCAGCAAGACCTGCAGTAGGCTGATCAACCGGATTGATTGCAGGTGGGACAGACTCAACAGGAACTAGAGGGGGAACCACATTTGCTGCACCAAGAACAGACGCATCCAGCATGACCTCGGCATATATAAACGAATCACTGCTTCCGGGTGGTGGCATGCCTTGTGCAGCAAACTGGGCTTTGCACCCCTCAAAACCCTTGTAAAAGTATTCCAGGGACTTGTCCTCCACTTTCATAGTAAACTCCTCGAAGGCCAGGAAAGTGTCCTTGACCTGCTCAGCAAATGCCCGACCCTCAGAAGACGTGGGAAATGCAGCTAACCAAGCCTACTACTCTCTGACCAGCGCATCCCAGAGCTCCACCTCCCGCTCAGCTAGCATGTCCTGCACCCTTTCTTCCAGGGTCCTAACCCTACTGGACAGGGTGGCATTGCGCTGCTTTTGCTCCTGGATATCCCGCAGGGATTTGACCTCTTTCTCATGCGCAGCCTTCTCAGCGACCTCGAGGGACTTGATCTTGTCCTGCGCCTTGCTCAACTTCTTCTTCAGGTCGGATTGCTCACTGGAATGCCTAAAAACTGACCTACCCATGACCAGGAAGAACTGCCATGAAAACAACAAAGTCAGCCAGGAATCCTCGAGAAAAGATGATTAACAAAATGCAAATAAAGAAAGCTATACCTTGGGGTTCATCTTCAGGACCAGCGCTGTTAGGAATCCTTAATCGAAACACAGCGGAAATTAAAACATGTCGGATTCCTAAAGTTGAATCACTTTATGGTTATTGATGATTTTTCATCTTTCAAGAATATTAATCACAAAAATCGAATTACCTTGCCTGAAGCATGATTCGATTCTTGAACAACAATCTACAACAGCAATCCCCAGGACTCCTGTCTCTAAAGCTTCACGCGAAGTAAGCTTGAATTCTCCAGATTCCTTTCTCCTTGTGAAAGACGGCTAGGCAGAGAAGAGGAGGAGGGGTTTTCTTTTATCAGTACGTGTCAGGCGGATAACGGAATGCTACTATTTACCTAGGAGTTTGAAGATTAAATAAATCCTCAAATCCTAAGGCCCATAGTGGGCGCCCTTAGGACCCTAGTGGATGACCCAGATGGGCTAAGTTGGCCCAGTCAACTTAGTCCATCTTTTAATTAATTAATCTAGTTTAAATCCAATTAAACACATAATTAATTAATTAATCAATTCTTTTAAATTTAAATAATTAATTAATCTAATTAATTTAATACTTGAATTATTGATTTAATTAATTATCATTTAATCTAATTAAACAATTAATTAAATCAATTCGTCCTTTTATTTAATTCGTCCATCCAATGACAAATTACCAAAATGCCCTTACAACGAATACATAAAGATATCCCGCTTACTTCTTATAGCGCGACTCTCTAGGTTCGTCTCGACTGGCAATGGGAGGATACCAAGGGATGTGGGTGTCACCTAGCCAGTCCCGTGGACCCACATCGTAGCCCAATCGAGTACAAAAATGATTTTGTCTATATGAACCTCTAGATCATAAATACCATATGAGTATAAGCCCTTCACTGACGTATCCCGATCGAGTGAAAGTCGTGGAATATGTCAAACTCACAAGACTCGATACTGTGCAATAGATCATAGTAAGATGAAACTACCAAACTACTCTCCGTGTTCCACACGAGTTAGTTTATTTGCTTTGGCCAAAGACTTGTCATTTCATTTACCTATGATCGCATAGGATACATTCTCGTTTACTATCAAGACAGTGAATCCCATCTTGGCAATCAACTCACAACTGCTACTTATCTCATTAAGATCGTACTTCGAGGTTGACCCCACCAACGGATGAATCGGGTCTAACTACTCTAGTAACAGATCCAATGCTACAAGCACATTGATCGTGATCCCTCAGGTCTAAGACTCACGCATACTATTATGATCAATAATCCAATCATTGACAGTCACCGAGTAAATACCCATGTGATCAGATTACTACGAGCGTGTTCGAATATATCATTTCCATTGGTTTATCTATGGCATAAGCTCTCACTATCTAATAGTGTTCAACTGGCACTCCTTGTCAGAGCATGTGTCATACAAGTCGAATCTTAATGCCCAATTAAAATTCCTCGACTTGCGAACCCCTTTAAGTGATCAAGTACTAGACTCTTCCAGTGTCATATCCTTATTCCATAAGGAGTGGAAAGTCCTCCTTGATACACATGGACTGTTTGTTCAATAATTGTTAATGCCATATAGATTTATATGAACAAAAGATAATTGCCTTTCTATAAATAGAATAAAATTGTTTGTACAACATAATGAAGTGCCCTATACAATCTATTTCCTCGTTGGCATCGAGGGCACACACCTAACAATCTCCCACTTGCACTTAATGTCAATCGCTATGGTATCTAATACCCATCTTGTCAAGATGTCGATCTAGCAACTCTTGCGATAACGGCTTGGTGAGTGGGTCAGCCACGTTGTCCGCTGAGGTTATTTTCTGCACGGCAATGTCGCCTCTCCCAACGATCTCTCGAATGATGTGATATCTTCTCTCTATGTGTTTGGATTTATTGTGAGACCTTGGTTCTCTAGCTTGGGCGATGGCTCCATTGTTGTCACACCATAGTGCCAATGGTAGCTCCATGCTAGGAACCACTTGAAGTTCTGCCATGAACTTCTTGATCCAAACAACTTCTTTGGCAGCCTCTGAGGCAGCCACGGTAGTGGAATAGATAGTGAAATCGGCAGTTGTTCTTTGCTTGGAACTTTTCCAAGACACTGCTCCACTATTGAGAGTGAATATAAACCCAGAAGTGGACTTTCGGTCATCGATATCAGATTGAAAATCTGAATCGGTGTAACCATCCACTTTCATTTCTCCATTCCCATATATAATAATCATATCCTTAGTCCTTCTCAGGTATTTCAGGATACATTTCTCTGCAATCCAATGCTTTTTACCTGGGTTAGCTTGAAACCTACTTACTACACTTACTGCGTAAGCAAGGTCCGGTCTCGTGCATAACATCACATACATAAGACTTCCTACCGCTGTGGCATAGGGTACGATGCTCATTTCTTTTCTATCCTCCTCACTTAAGGACTCATGGATTTAGAAAGATGAATTCCATGTCTCATGGGCAAAAGACCTCTCTTAGAGTTTTCCATCCCAAATCGCTTTAGGACTTTTTCTAGGTAGAGGGCTTGGGAAAGTCCTATCGTCATATTCGCTCTATCCCTGTAGATGCGAATTCCAAGGATGTAGGTAGCTTCTCCCAAGTCTTTCATGGAGAATGTGCTTGAAAGCCATGTCTTGACCGCAGTCAACGAGCCTATATCATTCCCTATAAGTAGAATGTCATCCACGTATAGTACCAAGAATGATATCTTGCTCCCACTGAGCGTTTTATAGACACACAGTTCATCTTCATTTTTGATGAAGCCATAGCTTCTAACTTCTTCATCAAACCGAAGATTCCAACTGCGAGAAGCCTGTTTAAGTCCATAAGTGGACCTATTCAGTTTGCAAACCTTATGAGAATCTGCATCGGATATGAAACCCTTGGGTTGTTCCATGTAGATATCTTCCTCAAGGAATCCATTCAAGAACGCGGTCTTCACATCCATCTGCCAGATTTCATAATCTAGGTGTGCAACTATAGCAAGCAAAATCCTGATAGATTTGATCATGGTAACAGGTAAAAAGGTTTCCTCATAGTCAATGCCCTTCCTTTTGAATATACGCTTTCGCTACTAGCCTGGCCTTATAGGTGTCAACCTTGCCATCCGGACCAATCTTTCTCTTATAGATCCATTTGCAACCAATGGGTACAATACCCTTGGGGCGATCTGTTAGAGTCCAAACTTTGTTCGAATACATCGAATCCATCCCTGCTTTTATAGCTTCATGCCTTTTTGCAGAATCCATATCCTCCATCGCTTTGTCATAGTTAGAGGGATCATCTCCATGGTTTCCTTCTGCTACAGCATACAGATTTTGTTCTCCTTGTAGCAGATAACCATATCTCTCAGGCAGCTGAGATACTCTAGCAGAACGACGCGTTGACGGTTGTGTCATGGTTGGTTCAGTTAGGGTCTCCTAAACAGTGTTCTCCGAAGGAGTTTCATTTTGTTCTTCCAGGACAATCTTTCTACCCGCTCCTCCCTCTCGAATAAATTCTTCTTCGAGAAAGAATGCCTGTAAAGCTACGATGATTCTCTGATGATCATGCAAGTAAAAGAGGTATCCCATGGAATCCTCGGGATAACCAACGAATCGTCCTTTTAAGGACCTAGCCTCCAATTTCTCTACCTTTGTCTTCTTTACATATGCGGGGCAACCTCATATCCTAATGTATTTCAGACTAGGTTTCCTCCCACACCACATCTCATATGGTGTTTTTGGAACAGATTTGGAAGAGCATTTGTTCAGGATGTGTGTAGCTGTGAGCAGTGCATGACCCCACAGTGAGATGGATAGATCCGTATAACTGAGCATGGAGCGAACCATATCCAACAATGTTCGGTTCCACGCTTAGCTACCCTATTCAGTTGTGGAGTCTCCAGAGGAGTTAGCTATAAGACTATGCCGTGTTCTCTTAAGAACTCGTCAAATTCGGCTCTCATATACTCACCACCTCAATCGAATCGAAGTGTCTTGATATGTCGCCCAGTCTGGTTTTCAACTAAAGCCTTGAATTTTTTGAACCATTCAAGGGATTCAGACATGTACTTCATTAAGTACACCAGACCATACCTTGAATAGTCATCTGTGAATGTAGTGAAGTACTGAAAACCTCCTCGGGACATTTCCCCGAAAGGCCCACAAACGTCGGTGTGTATTAAACATAAAACTTCAGTGGCTCTATCAAAGTGCCCTGTGAAAGGGGAACGAGTCATCTTGCCTAAAAGGCAAGATTCACAAGTGGGATAAGGGTCTGACCCCAATGGACCTATAAGTCCATTTTTCTCCAACTCGTGGATCTTGAATTCCCCGGCATGACCTAGTCTCAGATGCCATATTAGTTTTTGGTTTGTTTCAGACATACCACGTTTCCTTGTCATAGCATTTACAGTGCATTTATTCTGGACATTAACATAATACAAACCATTGATTAAAGATGCAGTGCTAACGCATTTATTTCTGAAATAAATATCACAAGAATTGTTCATAGAGGAAAACAAATATCCTTTCCTGACTAAAGCAGTAATTGAAACAATATTCTTAAGCCCATTGGGCTAAACGAGGCAATCATCCAAAATAATTAAATGTCCAGATAATAAAGTAATGGAAGTGGATCCAATGTGAGTGGCCGCTACTCTATGTCCGCTGCCAACATTGATCACCACTTCTCAATCCTCCAACTTTTTACTTCTTTCCAAATCCTGATTCAAAACACATACGTGATCACTAGCCCCAGAGTCTAAAATCCAGGAAGTAGAAAAAATAGTCATAGAACAATTTGTTTCTAAAACATTAAGTTCTATACCTGAAGCACTCTCAGCTTTCAGCTTAGGACAGTCACGCTTCCAATGTCCCGTCTCACGGCAGTGAAGGCAAATGTCTGTCTTTTTCGGGCCCCTGCCCTTGAACTTCTTAACCATAGGTGCCTTGCCTTTCCCTATGTCATTCGAGGCCTTGGATATTCCCAGTTGCTTTTTGCCTTTGGATTTCTTCTTCTTGTAGGGCTTTGATGGTCCCGCAGTAGAAATGGCTAAAGCAACTTCCTTCCCCGTGGGCTTCATTTGTCCCTGAGCAGTTGAGAGCTTGTTCATTAGCCCAGCCAATGTGCACTCAATCTCATTCATGTTGAAGTTCACAATAAATTGTGAAAAGGATTTGGGAAGTGATTGAAGAATGAGATCAGTTTGAAGGTGGAAATCCATAGTAAAGTTGAGAGCCTCCAATCTCTCGATCATGGAAATCATTTTTAGAACATGATTTCCCACGTCTTCAACTTCACCCATTCTTGCTCCGAAGATCTCCCTCAATATGTCATACCGAGCAGTCCTACTGTGCTCTCCATATAGCTCCTTGAGGTGCAGCAATATAGCCCTAGCATCTTCCATGTTTTCATGGGACCGCTGCAACTCATTGTTCATGGAGCCGAGCATATAACCCTTAAGACGGACATCATCCTTGATCCACGTGTTATAGTTCTCTTGCACGTCCTCATCAGCATCTTTCCCAGGAACAGGAGGATGGTTGGCCTCGAGCACATAGCCCAGTGACTCTAAACTAAGGACAATCCTTAAGTTTCTGAGCCAGTCAGTGAAGTTTGGTCCAGTGAGGACATTCTTTTCAAGCAGAACTGACAACGGGTTATTAACCATTTTTAAGAGAGATAACGAAAATGACTGCAGAAAATAAACCAAGATATAATTAGATGATTATGTTATACCCAAGTAAAATTAGGACTTTAATTTGACTTGGCTCCCACTATGTTTTTCGAATCATTGCACTCCCACTGCAATAATTGGAAATCTCGTTGGACAGATTTCGTAGTGAGTGATTAAGTTCTTCAATTAATTTCAATGAGTTGCAACCTTTTTCAATATATGGCTCATTGGTCTCTTTGAAGTGGCGTTCCTCGCCAATCAATCCAACTGATGATTCAATCTTACTTTGGCTCATGGATCACTTGACCGCAACCTTTTTCGATATATAAGTGGTGATCCATCTGAGTCAATACCCATCAACTCCTATCAGTCTAACAATTGAATTTCGCCTTGCAACCTTTTTTGATATATGGGGCGAAATTTGTTTCGGCCGAAGGCATCCAATGCATTGAAGAAAATAGAAAATCATGTTAAAATGCATAACCCCCTTATTCCGGGATGATGCCATGCACAAGACATGACTTCATTTTCTAAAGCTTGATGAAGAGCCAGGATATTCAATATTCTTTGTCTACTCAGTATTTTTAAAGTTGGGAGAATTTTAATTGTTCATGTAAGGTCTCACTTTGCACATTAATTCATTTCGCGCAAATGTGGATAATATATCAAATATAAGCATAGAAAACGCCTAGTAATTCTATCAAAATGCATTCAATGGACATTCTAGATTGGTCTAAGCCAATGAACCAATCACGGGATATGGGCCTAAAGAGTTCTAATCTTCTTGATCAACTCCGGGCTCCAAACTCCAGAATGATTCTTCAAGAAACTCCATGGGCCTAATGCTAATAATTACATAGATGCATCCTATACAAAATTCTATGTAAAATAAATACAAACTGGGGAACTCAAACTCTGGCCCAATACAACCCAGATAAAAACAAAGCGGTAAATCCTAAGTCCATGGAATACATTCACCACAACATACATCAAAGCATGTAAATAAACTATTTAAGATTATGTTGGCATTTAAAAAATAAAAATCAAATTTTAATTCACTACTAATTAAATCCAATTTAATTATAATAATCTAAATTCAATTTTAATTTAGATGGTAGGATTAAATCCGATTTAATCAAATTAAAATTAAGTCCAACTTAATCTTAATTGAAATTTAATCTAATTTAATCAAAGCAAAATTAAATCTAATTTAATTTATTGCATTGTTAAATCTAATTTAATTTATTATAAAAATTAAATCTAATTTAATTTTGATGGAATAATTAAATCTAATTTAATTTTGATGGAATAATTAAATCTAATTTAATTGTCACATTTAAATCCAATTTAATTTGAAAACAAAGACTCAATTTAAAGAGGGGGTTTTGAATTAATCCAATTGGACCATAATAAGTGAATTTGGGTCAAACCCAATAACCATATTATATTCACTAGGCAAGGCCCAACAATTCGCTGGGCCAACTTAGCAAATTATTGAAAGTTCACTGGGCCAACCCACCGACATCAATATGTGCACTGGGTCAAGCCCAGCGCTGGAGATCCTTCGCTGGGCCAAGCCCAACACAATTCAATGCTTGCTGGGCTAAGCCCAGCATTAGGAATAATTCAAGTGTCGGGCAGAGCCCAACACATAATTTAATTGTGTTGGGCTCGGCCCAACACAACTAAAGTTCTGCCCATTAGGGCAGAATTGTCACCCCGCGCCATCATGACGTTGCAGGTCATCGGCGATCGCGATTTCGCCGATCTTGGTTGCGGCGTCCGGCGACGCGACCACGGTGACCATTTCCGACAACGAATGCCGGTCTCCTCCGCACAACAATCCGAAAACCCTGGCTGTGCAAATCTGATTTGCACAGCCGGTTTATCGGCATGGGGCGGCGATCCAACGCCGCCCCTTAGCGGCGAATTGGCGACGGACGGCGGCACATTTATTGCCGCCGTCAACGAGGTATGGCGGCGCCTTAAGCGCCGCCTTGGCTGATTTACAGCAACGCTGTGCGAACAGCAACCAACAATGGTTGCTTTCGCACAACCTGTGGTCGTCCTCGCCGGCGTCGGTGCCGGCCGCACCGCCACCCCATTTTTTCTCAACCCACTTCGATTCAATTCTCATTTTCCAGAATTATTTCATCCAACTTTGATAATCCCAGATCAATTTTCGCACAGTTTTTAACATGTTCATTCAATGATATTTAAATTTAATTCAAAATTAAACTTGCCAACATAATCATAAACGATAAAATCATTAAAACCATTAAAGTCGGCTCTGATACCACTGTTAGCAATTCTTAATCGAAACGCAACGGAAATTAAAACATGTCGGATTCCTAAAGTTGAATCACTTTATGGTTATTGATGATTTTTCATCTTTCAAGAACATTAATCACAAAAATCGAATTACCTTGCTTGAAGCGTGATTCGATTCTTGATCAACAATCTACAACAGCAATCCCCAGGACTCTTGTCTCTAGAGCTTCACGCGAAGTAAGCTTGAATTCTCCAGATTCCTTTCTCCTTGTGAAAGACAGCTAGGCAGAGAAGAGGAGGAGGGGTTTTTTTTTCTCTGTACGTGTTAGGCGGATAACTGAATTCTACTATTTACCTAGGAGTTTGAGGATTAAATAAATCCTCAAATCCTAAGGCCCATAGTGGGCGTCTCTTAGGGCCCTAGTGGACGACCCAGATGGGCTAAGTTGGCCCAGTCAACTTAGTCCATCTTTTAATTAATTAATCTAGTTTAAATCCAATTAAACACATAATTAATTAATTAATCAATTCTTTTAAATTCAAATAATTAATTAATCTAATTAATTTAATACTTAAATTATTGATTTAATTAATTATCATTTAATCTGATTAAACAATTAATTAAATCAATTCATCCTTTTATTTAATTCGTCCATCCAATGACAAATTACCAAAACGCCCTTACAACGAATACATAAAGATATCGCGCTTACTTCTTATAGCGCGACTCTCTAGGTTCGTCTCGACTGGCAATGGAAAGATACCAAGGGATGTGAGTGTCACCTAGCCAGTCCCGTGGACCCACATCGTAGCCCAATCGAGTACAAAAATGATTGTGTCATTACGAACCTCTAGATCATAAATACCATATGAGTATAAGCCCCTCACTAACGTATCCCGATCGAGTGAGAGTCATCGAATATGTCAAACTCACAAGACTCGATACTGTGCAATAGATCATAGTAAGATGAAATTACTAAACTACCCTTCGTGTTCCACGCGAATTAGTTTATTTGCTTTGGCCAAAGACTTGTCATTTCATTTACCTATGATCGCACAGGATACATTCTCATTTACTATCGAGACAGTGAATCTCATCTTGGCAATCAACTCACAACTGCTACTTGTCTCATTGAGATCGCACTTCGAGGTCGACCCCACCAACGGGTGAATCGGGTCTAACTACTCTAGTAATAGATCCAATGCTACAAGCACATTGATCATGATCCCTGAGGTCTAAGACTCACGCATACTATTAGGATCAGTAATCCAATCATTGACAGTCACCGAGTAAATACCCAAGTGATCGGATTACTACGAGTCGTGTTCGAATATATCAATTCCATTGATATATCTATGGCACAAGCTCTCACTATCTAATAGTGTTCGAATGGCACTCCTTATCAGTGCATGTGTCATACAAGTCGAATCTTAATGCCCAATTAAGATTCCTCGACTTGCGAACCCCTTTAAGTGATCAAACACTAGACTCTTCCAGTGCTATATCCTTATTCCATAAGGAGTGGAAAGTCCTCCTTGATACACATGGACTGTTTGTTCAATACTTGTTAATGCCATATAGATTTATATGAACAAAAAATAATGGCCTTTCTATAAATAGTATAAAATTGTTTGTACAACATAATGAAGTGCCCTATACAATCTATTTCCTCGTTGGCATCGAGGGCACACACCAAACAAGACGTCAATCTTATCGTCAGTCATAGACTCCAGCTGATGGCGATCAATTGAGTTGGCCATGTTGCGCAAAAAGTTGCGGAGAAAGAGTGGTCATTGCTCCTTAACACAGAGGAGCCAGAGACATCTTGATCCCGAGACCTGGTAAAGAGGGCTAGAGGGTCAGGAGAATGGTACGTGTCGCATGTGCCAAAATAAAATTTACTGTTCTCACAAGGATTTGTAGTACTCGTAAGTCGAGGTCAAACCCTAGAGATTGGTTGATCAAATAATATTCAATGGGGGGGTGTTGTTTGGATGAATTCAATGACTAAAAACGACAGGAACTAAATAGGAATTTCAATAAACGTAAAATATCGATTCAAGGATAATTCGTTCTTTAATTCAAGTTCGATCATAGACACCTAAAATACTATCTATTCTTCGATTACTTAGTCAAGAACCTAAATAACCAGCTATTTAGATCCTTATTGACTTCCTTATATCATTAACCAAAGCCCAGCACCCGGTTAAATTCTTATTATCAACTGAATCGGTATTAAGCAATCATAATCATGTAAATAATAGCATAATGAATTAGAAGCGACTAAGGATAAACAATAGTTTAAGCAAGCGCCAACTATTTAATTTACACTAATGTTTCCCTCGAGTAATCAATGAAAACTGGGATCGAAATCTTGAAAACTCAATTGCTACGAGCACAAATCAAGCATAACAATTACGGATTATGAAGATTTGTTAGCAATAGATTGTAATAGATAATCAACTAATATGCATCTTAGATTATCATCTACACAACCATGAACATTAATAATAAGAAACAAAAGATAATCAACCCGTAGATAGATCATGAAGCTCCGTGTCTCACAACATATGAATTAAATTGAACTACCTTGAATCGAAAGAGAAAATTAGCTATTCATTAATAAAAGTACAATAGTTGATATAGTATTTTTCTTAACTCTCTTTTCTCTTCTCTAGCTCTAAGAATGTGCTATATTTATAGAGAATAGGCTTCCTTCATAAGAATTTTAAGTTGTCTTCTCTTTGAAATCAATTTGAAGTTGTCTTCTCTTAGAGATCATTTTGAAGTTGTCTTCTCTTAGAGATCATTTTGAAGTTGCCTTCTCTAGCCGCCAGATTTTAATGCAGGAATTAGAACACTGATTTGGACTATTTGCAGTCCGAATTTGACTTTGCCTCCTCTTAGAAAGTTGTAGATATGCATGTTGGCTATCCAATTCAGCTGGTTTTTTCCAAATACAATGCATGTACCGCCAGATTTGAATTTTCTACCAAAGTGGTGCAGTCCAGCCCGCAACAGAAACAGCTGTGAATTCTTGAGTGTATTTGAGCCTTATCCCATCCTAATTCGGTTTAGTGTTCTTCATATGAATTATGGAGCTTTTCATTCGATTTCTAACCATATAAAAATCACTAACACAAGAGGTGTTTAGTTCCAGATAGGATTGTAATTCCATTGTCGCGCCGAATTGCCCAATTTGATTGAAAATGATTAATTCAATTTAAAACCTACCCAATTCATAAAATAAGATAAGATTAGTTCCAATGGGTGTATAATCACAATAAAATGCTAAATATAAAGGGAATTAAATATATAAATATTGCACTCATCAGAGAATTGAAGGACAGAGGGGGAAACACATCCCTCAGGCGAGGATTGGCGTAGCTGCGCTTCTGAGCAGGTGCCTCGGAAGAGTCTTCAGCGACAGGCCTTTTGCCTGCTACAATTTCTCTGACGTGAGCTGGATCGTGGCCTGAGGCAGACGAATGGGCTGGTGGAGTAGTAGTAGCTGGAGGCGCAACTTGAGGCTACACTCCCGCTAGAGCACCGTCTGCTGGGGAGGAGGCAGCACGGGAGGAGTACCTACAGCAGCTCTACTCCAGCGACATTTGGCCTCGGCAAGGCGAGCTGCTTCCATGATCTCAGCTGCAAACACCACAACAAAAATCAAGAGATTAACAATACATCTCGCATAGTAATCCGGCAAGGAAAAATCAGCAAGGCAAAAACAAAAAATAGCAAAACAAAAGACTACCTATGGATTCACCCTGCATATCGACAGCGCGGGGACTCAAACCAAAATGGTACAACAGACAGGGATCAGTTAACTTTCCAGTATTATACTCATTCCAATTTAAAAACTCGACCATTTGATCAAAGTAGAGAGGTTTAGTATGAAGGGGGAAAAGGTTGTGGCCCTCCTGCCTTTCCAGGTGGTCACGGGGAAAATCCCAAACCACACCAACAGGGGGAGCAATGAAGAAGAAGTTCTTCTTCTAATCCTTTTCAAAATGAGGATAGGAAGTTAAAAACCTCGCTGCACCCCCTGGAGGTCAAGTAAAAGACACTAGAATCACTGCCAGACACCCAGGGCAAAAACAGGGTGTAAAACAGGTCGACGGAAGGGGGATAATCAAAGCTACTCAACAAAATAGCAAAACTCACGATGATACACAGCGTGCTAGGGGCTAACTGATTTAGGGGATTCCTAAAGCACCTAGCTATTTGAATGTACAAAGGCGGAATAGGAAAACGGAGGCCTGCCCTAAGGTGTACTACATAAAAAGTATAGAAGCCTGCAGGAGGCAGGTGGGCGTGATCCTGAGCGGTGGGCACCTGGATGCGGTAATCAGCAGGGATGCCATAATTTGCTCTGATTATGTGCTCCTGCTGCAAGGTGAAGCGCGACCTATAGATGGTCCAGAAGTGAACCTGATAGGAGTCGTTTTTACATAAGTTTTTAGGTCCTTTCAATGACAATTCAGGCCCATATATAGTTTATTTCGTGCCACTCGTGCGTTTAATATGTGTGTAAAGTCCTTTCAGGTAGTAAGCAACGATGGATGAAGAAAAGGGCAAAAAGACGACTCATTTACCTAACTCTGCTCAAGGCTACACACTGAGGCGCCTAGGCGCCATTTTTCTCGCGCCCAGGCGCAACCCAGCAAACAAGATTAAAGCTTCGCACTGAGGCGCCTAGGCGCCTGACCCACCACGCCTAGGCGCCACATATCGCGTGCCTGGGCGCCCCATTTTCCGTGCCTGGGCACCCCGAAACTTTTGCCCCAAGAAAGACACGCCACATAGGCGGCGCCTAGGCGCCGTTCAACGCGCGCCCAGGCGCCGCGATAACAGAATTTTGGAACTATAAATAGGATTTTTCAATTCATTTTGTGGGGAGGGGAATCTTGGGAATTGGGAGCATTTTCTGTGGTTTTAGGCCATTATCACTGATCTTGAAGAGCAAGAAGAGGATAAGAGCCAAGGATTGAAGCTACATCAAAAGATCTATTGCCATTCAACCTTATAGGGAGTTTCTTTCATTGTTCATTGCATTTGATGTTTACATTTATGTATAAGAACATGTTGAATTCTTCTATGTTGATAGTTATGGGCTAAATTCATATGGCTAGGGCCTTGTAAGAATTGATTTCTGATTTATTCGAATTATTGATAATTGTTGAATTAATTCCTTTGTTGCTATGTGTTATGAATTTGTGCTTATACTCCTTACATGTGATTGATCACCATATGTTTTATCAATTGCCTAGATTAGTATCTTGAGAAAGAGTTAAGTTAGGGTGCAAGAAATTCATAGCATCACCGATCAAATAGGAGTTGCCCTAGACATAGGTAAAGACTCCCAGGTGAAGTCGTTCGATTCTAATCGAGTAAACTCTCGTTCCTTAATGCATGCTTAGAGGATAGATTTCCGGGTAGACATACTTAGGAAACCACCGCTTAAGTGTAGGAGTATATTGCGAGACATCGAGTATTCTTTACCTTAGGAGTTTTCACCATAGCAACTAGGTCTAATAATTCAACAGGAGTCTTTGAGCGAATAAGGATCAAATCAAGTCTTGCATGTGCCTTAGTCTATCTCTCACACTTGAGTTTCAATTCGTTGCTTGTTCTTATTTCTTTTGTTCTTTGTTTGCCTACTTGTTTTACTCTTAATTTCCGTTAATTTGTCTTTACGTTTATTCGAAAATCATAAGCAAAAAATCCAAGTCTTCGTGGTTCGACAACCCGGACTTATTTTGTCCATTTTTATTACTACACGACTAGTATACTTGCTACCAAAGCACGTTAGCTTCTAGCTGAAAGAGTTAGGTGCCCGGTGCGCCATTTGTAGGGCGTAGTAGCCGACTCTTTAAACAGTCTTATATTGTATCTTGTCAAGTAATTTAATAAATGGCATTTTCTTCTTTATCTCATCATTCTATGCAATTAGATAAAGTCCCCTAGATCACTCTTAACCTATGAGATGTGTTTGGTATCGGGGATGCCAATCATGGAATACCTCTCTAAGGTTGTGGTCTTAAAGATGTTCCAAGTCATAGAATCATTGAGATAGGGATATCAATGACTCGTAAAGACTTGCACGTACAATGCACACTCTTGGAGAGTGTATCCTATTCCATGGATACTGATACGGTGTACATCAGTGCATGTATGTGGGTTCTCGTTGGGATCGAGTAAACTGAACAACCCCGCCGAGATTCCATATTGGAGTCAATGTTGAATTTGGAATCTCCTCGGTTACGTAGGCATAAGATTGGTCCTCATGACTTGAGGCACCATTGGTCGTCTCGTGCATCGCCCACTGTACTTAGATTTGTCACACGATTCCAGGTGAGTCATAAAGTGGGGCATATTGGGTCCAGTCTGGTTATGTACGGAGGCGCGTGAGTGCCAAGAAAGAATCCGTCACTGATCATTAGCATCGGCGCATATCCTATGTACTTCACAGTGTATTAACCATGGGAACCTCCGGCCGGAGTAGTATCAATAAGGAGGAGCAGTGTTTCCTCGCTTGATTGATAAATTGGTCAATGTCACTTAGATCGATATACATAGAATCGAGTTACTGGGATTTTGACTGACATCCAAGTCCTAGATTCGATCGGGATATTTGATGGAAGGATTTTACTTATACGAAAATCATAATGCGGAAAGGTCACCTAATAATCGTTCATGGCTAGGTCTTCTTGGCGCGTGGCTAGTACTAACCTTGATTTGTAGGAACCATGAATTAATCGGTAATTAATTCTTGGTCGGATTAAAATACTTGGAGTAATTAAATCTAGCAATGAAAATTGCAAAGGCACAACGGGGTTGTGTTCCTACTACTAGTACATGAACGAACCTACAATGGGGTTACACACTTACTCAAGAAAGTTCAATTGCTATGTGAATATTAATCCGGTTTAGGATTAAAGTAAAATTGATTAATGAGATTAATTAATTAAGTGGAAGACATTTTAATTAGTAGGCTTGGGAAAATAATTTTTCTATTAATTAATCTTGATATTAATCATTAACGGAAATTATTATTATCCGGGAATATATTTAAGCTACTAATTTTACTATTAATTAATCATGAAGATTATTTAATTAACAAGTCTTGGAAGACTTGGGAGTCATTTTAATTAAGTTGGACTTAATTATATGAAGTCACAAGAGTGAAATTCAAAGCTAGTCAAAGTTTGACTTGTAATGTTTTTAAATGAAGAAGAAAATGAAAAATATTCTCTTACACATGTGGTGGTAGTTGAGAATAGAATGGTAGGTGAGAATGAGGTGGTAGGTGAAGAAAAACAAGTCTTCTACTCCACCTAACACCATATGGCCGAAAATTGGTGGCTATAAAAGGAGGTGTTCTTGCTCTCATTTAAAACTTGATGAAAACTTAAAAAGAAAAAAAAGCTTAGAGCTTAGTTCTTCATCTCTAGATTTTTCTAGCTTCTCTTGTGATTCTTGAAGACTCTCTTCTATAGAACTTCTTCTTGAAGATTAGTTGTAAAAGATTATCTTCCATAGATATTTCTTTTAGTAACTCTTCTTGTCTTCCACCTTTCACTACATAGACTTCATTTCCTTAGAGCATATATCTAGCCAATCTTTTGCTTAAGGTATGAACTTACTTGAGGTGTGTCCTTGTAGAGGCTTCTTTCTTTAGGAGCTTATGGTGGTTTGATTCGAACCCCTCCATGTTGAGGTGAGGATTCGAAAATGAGAGCCAAAGTTTTTTGTGTGGTTTTCCTTGTGTTGTGGTTTTACACCCTCACTTTAATAAAACCCCAAATCTTGTAATCGGTTTAAAACCCCTTTACTCGTATTAATTTTTGTTGTGCATTACTTTGACCCCCTAGCTTGGGATGCCGATATATATGTGTTTTATATACTTTATTTCTTCCGTTGCGCCGGCATCGCTTGTGGGGGCATACCGATCCTAATAGTGGTATCAGAGCCCGAGTTATGCACATTAAAAACTTTGCATGTTTTTGCTTTCCGTTTCATGTAGTATTTTAACCGGTTGCTTAAATCTATATGTTACATTTGTTGATTTAATAATAGCTTGGGATTTGTCATCGTTTTTCTTAAAATCTTGGAGATTTTGTTTTTTTTTTAAACGATTGAAAATTAAGAGACACTAAAAGGGAAGGTCGAAACCCGGGCGAGGACCGTTGATATTGAACCCAAGCTACGAGACTTTGTGCGCACCCGGCCGAAGGCTTTGTGCGCATAAGGGTGTGCTCATTTAGTAGGACTCAATATAGCGAATCATTGCCAACCGTCAAAGGAAACTTGGCGGGGGTCAAGACGGGGCTGACCATGGCCGATTCCACCCCTTGGTGGTCTCGACCATGGTCGAGAAACTGTCCAGCAGCTGCTGGACAGTGTGTGCGCTGCTCGGCGGCGCACGGTGCATTGCCGGGCAGCGTACACGGGTGTGCGTATGCACACCATGTGCTTGATGGTTGGACCATCTTGACGTGGTGTGGTACACACGACCCGGGCCTTCAAGGACTCCTACCTTTGGCCCATTTCTTGATTTTGGAATCAACTTCCACGTGTTTTTGAGTTATTTAAAAGTTTGGAATTTTTGAAAACTAGAAAAACTCGGTTTTTCCTCAAAACGTATAAATCCCAAAGTTATGATTGTTTCAACTATGTGATGGGCTTATGATTAATTAATGCTTTGCATGTCATCTTCATACGCTTGATGGTTGATTTGCATAATGGATGGATTGTGGGTCGAGCCTTAGATTATTCAATTGGGTTGTAATTATTATTGGCCTCTATTTCAATTTGGTTGTATATTTTATTTTCGCACTTTCTTTTTCATTTTATTGTAATCGAAGATGGAGACGAAGATGATGGACCATTATTGAAGATTATGTATGCCGTTGGAAGCTTATGTAATAGATAGGGCCTATTTTAATTTAGTACCCTAGATTGCCTTAGATTCACCGGTGGCTCGGGTGGATCGCTTAGGGACCCACAATCATCCATATTTGCTTACCGCTTTGTGGATGTCTTATATTATGTTTTCTTATATGCTACTTGGATTGCATGATCACATAATTAAAGATAATCCTTATCTGGATGAGACCTTGCATGTTGAAACCCCTCGCTTGATTTGTTTCAAGTAAATCCAAGAAATATTAAGTTTATGTGGAAATTGAATGAAGTTCTATTGTCCACGCCTTCCATCATAAGTGGTAGCATCTGAAATGCCATGAAGCTTGGCCCGGCGTCAAGTGGATTAGGCTGTGACCACCACTAAGCATAGAGATGCTCGTGGGATCGATTTGTCTAGGTGTCGTCCATGAGTCGTGGGGCACACTAGTCCGGTCGATTGACCATGAATATTTGATGGGCTTGACTTAACGTTTACTACCATATGGGCTCGTGTTCTTGGGGTATATGGGAAAGACGAGGCAAAATATCTTGAGAACTATATGTCGATATAGAAGGCCGGTAAGCCTACCATACGGATTTATCATATGGGCTCGTGTTCTCGGGGCATATGAAGAGTCGCTTATGGATCTCGAGCCCACTAGGGAGACCCGCATATCTCCTCGAATATCCATATAAGAGGGTTATGGAATTTGATAAAATAGTGGGAGACACGTACGATTAAAGACCGAATTATATGTGGACAAGATACATATTGAATGCTAATTGTTTTGCCTCGCTATTTATTTTGTAGTTAACAAAATGGCCAAAAATCCACTTTCAACAATCTTAGATTCAAATAGACTTGTCGGTCCCTACTACGCCGATTGGTATCGAAACCTTAAAATTGTGCTTCAAAGTGAGCACAAGGATAGCGTATTAGATACGCCTTTGCCTCGCGTAACTCGCACAAGCACTGATGATGAACGTGCCGCTTTTGATAAGCGGACTGATGATAATATCCAAGTGAGATGTATCATGATGGCTTCTATGACTAATGAGCTTCAAAAGCAATTTGAGCATGTGACCATCTCCAAGGATATTATCAAAAAGTCTCGAGGAGCTCTATGGCACTCGAACTAGGAGGGAGAGATTCGCAATCTCTAAAGAGCTATTCCGTGCTCGTCTGCATGAGGGATCTTCGGTCGATAATCATGTTTTACGTATGATCAGTCTTATTAATAAGCTTTCTGATCTTGGCGTAAAATTTAAGACTGAGCTTTCTGTTGACCTCGTGCTACAGTCCCTTCCGAAGTCGTTTGACCAATTTGTCATCAACTACAACATGAATCAACTTGAGGCTTCATTACCCGAGTTGTTGAACATGTTGAAGAGTGCAGATGCCACCATCAAGAAAGATAAGCCGGTACTGCTTGTTGGTTCCTCATCCCGTTATAAGGGCCGTAAGGCCAATAAGAATAAGGGGAAGAAGAACAACAACAAGAAAAAACAGTTGAAAGGCAAAGGTGGTGTAAAAAAGGCTAAGGGTACCGATCATGATGCGTGCTTCAATTGTGGTAAAAAGGGACATTGGAAGCGTAATTGCACTGAACCAATGAATGGTATGTTTTATGTTGAAGTTAACTTATCAGTTAATGATGCTTCTTGGGTCTTGGACACCGGATGTGGAGTTTACCTTTGCAATGATTTGCAGGTGATGGCAAGAAGCAAACACATAAGTAGAGGGAAGATGACCATGTGGTTTGGGAATGGAGCACGGGTTGCTGCCACGGCCGTAGGAACTATCTACTTATCTTTTCCCAACAAAAACCGTGTTATTTTGAACAATGTATTTTACATTCCGCAATTAATTAAGAACATCATTTCTGTACCCTTGTTGGACAAGGAAGGTTATAGTTTTGTTATCAAAAATGGAGCTTGCTCCATGTTTTATGATTCTTCTTTAATATTGGAATCAAAGTTGTCTCATGGCTTATACACGGTTCTCCCCGATACTCCAATCTTATTATCTCAACATAAGGAACATACTAGTAAGAGAAAGTTAGATAATCAAAATGATACATACCTGTGGCATGCTAGACTAGGCTATATCTCTAAAGATAAAATTCATAAGATGGCGGATAAGCTTGACCTTCGGGAAATGCTAGATATGCCAACTTGTGAATCTTGTCTAAAGGGTAAGATGACCAAGTCACCATTTGCCGGGTAAATGGAGCGAGCTACTAACCTTTTGGACTTGGTCCATACGGATGTATGTGGTCCGCCTAATGTAAGCACTAAAGGGAACCATTCTTACTTCATAACCTTCACCGACGACTTTTCGAGGTATGGTTACGTGTATCTTATGAGATACAAGTCTGAAGCCTTTGAGAGGTTCAAGGAGTTTAGACATGAAGTAGAGAAGCAAACGGGAAGAAGTATCAAAGCTCTTCGATCGGATCGAGGGGGAGAATACTTGTCCCATGAATTCCTTGATTATCTAAAAGACAATGGGATTGTCTCTCAGTGGACTCCGCCCGGTACTCCCCAACTTAATGGGGTAAGCGAGCGAAGGAATCGGATCTTGATGGACATGGTTCTCCATGATGAGTTTCACCGGACTTCCTCTTTCCTTCTGGGGATATGCCCTAGAATCTGCGACGCATCTATTAAATAGAGTACCGTCAAAGAGTGTCTCCAAGGTGCCATATGAAATGTGGTTTGGTAAACCACCCACTTATAAATACCTAAGGGTATGGGGTTGCTCGGCTTATGTCAAGCAACTAGTGGGCGATAAGTTGGATGCAAGATCCTCCTTATGTAAGTTTGTGGGATATCCAAAGGAATCCTATGGATATTATTTCTACAACCCATCGGAACATAAAGTGTTTGTTTCAAGGAACGTTTCCTTCTTAGAGAAGGAATTTCTATTGGATAGAAATGGCGAGGTTGCAGAACTTGAGGAAACTCAAGAACCACAAAAGGGTTCACCTGATACCACAGATGCACAGAAGTAGTAGCAAGTACACAACATCCTCGAAGATCCGAAAAGATCCCGAAACAACCTGAGAGGTATGGTTTCTTGCTTGATAGCAACGAGGATGGTAATTCCCCTGATCCAAGGACATATGGGGAATCGACGTTGAGGATGGTAATTCCCCTGATCCAAGGACATATGGGGAAGCGACGTTGGACGTCGATTCGGGAAAATGGTTAGAAGCCACGCAATCCGAGATGGACTCCATGCACTCCAACAAGGTTTGGACCTTGGTAGATCCACCTGACGGGTCTAAACTCGTAGGCTGCAAGTGGATCTATAAGCGAAAGCTTGGAGCAGATGGAGAAGTAGTCACCTACAAGGCACGTCTCGTGGCGAAAGGTTACACTCAGAGGCAAGGAATTGACTATGATGAAACCTTTTCACCAGTGGCGATGGTTAAATCCATTCGGATACTTCTAGCCATAGCTGCATATTTAGACTATGAAATATGGCAGATGGATGTGAAGACTGCTTTCCTCAATGGTAAAATAGAGGAAGATCTTTACATGGAACAGCCCGAGGGCTTCGCATCCATAGGAAGTGAGCACAAGGTGTACAAACTTCAGAGATCCATTTATGGACTCAAACAGGCTTCCCGAAGCTGGAACAAGTGTTTTGATGATACTGTACAAACATATGGTTTTCTTCAAAATGCTGATGAAGCATGTGTGTACAAAAGGGCTAGTGGGAGCGCGATAACATTTTTGGTACTTTACGTTGATGACATTCTATTGTTTGGAAACAACATAGGAATGTTGCAAGAAACGAAAGCGTGGTTATCCACACAATTCTCAATGAAGGATATGGGAGAGGCATCCTACATTCTCGGAATGAAGATTCATCGAGATAGATCCAGTAGAATGTTGGGACTCTCCCAATCTGCGTACATAGATAGAGTTTTGAAGAGATTCAAAAAGGATCAGTCCAAGAGAGGACTGGTGCTTATGGGACATGGTATTTCTCTTTCCAAGTCTATGTCCCCTCAGACACCGGAGGAAAAGGACAAGATGTCTCACATACCATATGCCTCTGCTATAGGGAGTATTATGTATGCTATGCTATGTACACGGCCTGATGTGGCTTATGCACTATGTACAGGCGAAGAGCACTGGAAAGCCGTAAAGGCAGTCCTTAAGTACTTAAGAAGAACTAAGGATGCCTTCCTAGTCTACGGTGGAGGAGAATTAAAATTGGAAGGCTATACAGATTCTAGCTTCCAATCTGATGTGGATGATTTCAAATCTATCTCAGGATTTGTCTTTGTACTCAATGGTGGAGCGGTCAGCTGGAAGTGTTCTAAATAGGAAACTATTGCTGACTCCACCACAGAGGCTGAGTACATTGCAGCCTGGGCGGCTGCAAAAGAAGCTGTTTGGATAAGGAACTTCATCCAAGAGTTGGGTGTTGTTCCATCTATTGTTGATCCCATACGATTGTACTGTGATAACAATGGGGCTATTGCACAGTCAAAAGAGCCAAGGTCTCATCAGAGGTCCAAACACATAGAAAGGCGATACCATCTGATTAGAGAGATCGTTCGTAGAGGCGATGTTCAAGTGGAACGTGTGGACTCGGAAAATAACACAGCAGACCCCTTTACCAAACCCTTGGGCCAAAGAGTATTGGAGGGACATCTTGAGAAGATGGGCCTGAAATGCATGGGCAATTGGCTCTAGGGCAAGTGGGAGATTGAAAGAGTTAGGTGCCCGGTGCGCCATTTGTAGGGCGTAGTAGCCGACTCTTTAAACAGTCTTATATTGTATCTTGTCAAGTAATTTAATAAATGGCATTTTCTTCTTTATCTCATCATTCTATGCAATTAGATAAAGTCCCCTAGATCACTCTTAACCTATGAGATGTGTTTGGTATCGGGGATGCCAATCATGGAATACGTCACTAAGGTTGTGGTCTTAAAGATGTTCCAAGTCATAGAATCATTGAGCTAGGGATATCAATGACTCGTAAAGACTTGCACGTACAATGCACACTCTTGGAGAGTGTATCCTATTCCATGGATACTGATACGGTGTACATCAGTGCATGTATGTGGGTTCTCGTTGGGATCGAGTAAACTGAACAACCCCGCCGAGATTCCATATTGGAGTCAATGTCGAATTTGGAATCTCCTCGGTTACGTAGGCATAAGATTGGTCCTCATGACTTGAGGCACCATTGGTCGTCTCGTGCATCGCCCACTGTACTTAGATTTGTCACACGATTCCAGGTGAGTCATAAAGTGGGGCATATTGGGTCCAGTCTGGTTATGTACGGAGGCGCGTGAGTGCCAAGAAAGAATCCGTCACTGATCATTAGCATCGGCGCATATCCTATGTACTTCACAGTGTATTGACCATGGGAACCTCCGGCCGGAGTAGTATCAATAAGGAGGAGCAGTGTTTCCTCGCTTGATTGATAAATTGGTCAATGTCACTTAGATCGATATACATAGAATCGAGTTACTGGGATTTCGACTGACATCCAAGTCCTAGATTCGATCGAGATATTTGATGGAAGGATTTTACTTATGCAAAAATCGTAATGCGGAAAGGTCACCTAATAATCGTTCATGGCTAGGACTTCTTGGCGCGTGGCTAGTACTAACCTTGATTTGTAGGAACCATGAATTAATCAGTAATTAATTCTTGGTCGGATTAAAATACTTGGAGTAATTAAATCTAGCAATGAAAATTGCAAAGGCACAACGGGGTTGTGTTCCTACTACTAGTCCATGAATGAACCTACAATGGGGTTACACACTTACTCAAGAAAGTTCAATTGCTATGTGAATATTAATTCGGTTTAGGATTAAAGTAAAATTGATTAATGAGATTAATTAATTAAGTGGAAGACATTTTAATTAGTAGGCTTGGGAAAATAATTTTTCTATTAATTAATCTTGGATATTAATCATTAACGGAAATTATTATTATCCGAGAATATATTTAAGCTACTAATTTTACTATTAATTAATCATGAAGATTATTTAATTAACAAGTCTTGACTTGGGAGTCATTTTAATTAAGTTGGACTTAATTAAATGAAGTCACAAGAGTGAAATTCAAAGCTAGTCAAAGTTTGACTTGTAATATTTTTTAAATGAAGACAAAAATGAAAAATATTCTCTTACACATGTGGTGGTAGTTGAGAATGGAATGGTAGGTGAGAATGAGGTGGTAAGTGAAGAAAAACAAGTCTTCTACTCCACCTAACACCATATGGCCGAAAATTGGTGGCTATAAAAGGAGGTGTTCTTGCTCTCATTTAAAACTTGATGAAAACTTAAAAAGAAAAAAAAGCTTAGAGCTTAGTTTTTCATCTCTAGATTTTTCTAGCTTCTCTTGTGATTCTTGAAAACTTTCTTCTATAGAATTTCTTCTTGAAGATTAGTTGTAAAAGATTATCTTCCATAGATATTTCTTTTAGTAACTCTTCTTGTCTTCCACCTTTCACTACATAGACTCCATTTCCTTAGAGCATATATCTAGCCAATCTTTTGCTTAAGGTATGAACTTACTTGAGGTGTGTCCTTGTAGAGGCTTCTTTCTTTAGGAGCTTATGGTGGTTTGATTCGAACCCCTCCATGTTGAGGTGAGGATTCGAAAATGAGAGCCAAAGTTTTTGGTGTAGTTTTCCTTGTGTTGTGGTTTTACACCCTCACTTTAATAAAACACCAAATCTTGTAATCGGTTTAAAACCTCTTTACTCGTATTAGTTTTTGTTGTGCATTACTTTGACCCCCTAGCTTGGGAGGCCGATATATATGTGTTTTATATACTTTATTTCTTCCGTTGCGCCGGCATCGCTTGTGGGGGCATACCGATCCTAATACTAGCATGTCAGAACCCCTGGAACTGCTAGATGGATTCTCTCTTGCTGATCCAGGGCTGCCTTCTCTAGTTCGTTTAGGGCGCCTGGATCTGGCTGATTCAGGTCCTCACTGTCTGAGGCTGCACCAGCCGGATTTGGCCCTGAATTTCTGGAAGACGAAGGAGAGGTAAACCCTGACAAATGTACACTATGCGAAGGGGAAGATGAATCTACGTCTACAAAGTTTGCAGGTTGGTTAGCACTATAAGACCCCTCTGCCGAAAGGGGAGGGGAAGGAGGATTAGCATCCACTGGTGGCTCCGCCATCTCCATCGGATCAGGGGGAAGGAGTTCTACAAGATCATCGGAGGAGACAGATCGGAAACATTTGACATCTTTACGCAGCAAAATAAACTACAAAATACAAGGAGAGAATAGCAAAGAAAAGGACAAGATAAATACCTAGCAGGAGTTAATGGATCCCGAACGTGGGTTGGAGGAAGTAACTGCTCTTCCAAAAAGCTTGTGAGATTTTTTAAGAAGGGAAAGACACAAAGGGGGGTTTTTTAACAGGGGAGCGAAAGGAAGAAGAAGGCAATAAAATCCTTTAAATAAGAAAATGAAATCATTTTCAAAATTGGGGAAGAAGAAAGGAAAATTCGAAAATAAAAAGAAAAAGAAAAAGGCGGGTAACTGCAACCCTCCCCCTACACGTGTCAGGCGCTCGGACTACCTGGAGCAGTTATGGCGCCACCAAAGCCATAACTGCAATGATAGTGCGCGGAGTTCAAGGAGGGCATTGGCAGTTCTCGAGGACGTGGGCAGAGCAGGTAATGTCTCCTTCCATGACTTCTAGATGACGTCACCCCCTATGACACCTAGGTGACCCTTCGAGATCTCGGGCTGGGCCAGGAAGGAAAATGGGACCAGACTTCTCCTTGGGCCTCAGCAATACAGCAAGCCCAATTTCAGGAAACCTATGCCAATCCAGTATAAGTTGACAATGTTAGCTTGGCCCACATGCTATTTTTAAACTCTTGCAGCTTGACAAATTGTCAAACTTTAGAGTTGAGGGGACTATTGATGTAGGTGAAAATTACATAAATTGGGCCAAGCTAAGAGAAACCCAAATACCAATAAGGAAAGGCTAATTTTTGGTACCTAAGTGGGCTGCCTGCCTTGCTGGATCCAAGCTGAAATATGGAAAGGATTTGACTAAGAGACAAGACTCAATCAAGATTAATTAGGATGAAGATATGGCCCAAAAAACAAGCTCTTACCATACTGGGCCTCCTTCAATCAAGGCAATCTAGGCTTAATCCTTGCTGGATTTGCTGCTGGGCGCGCCCCCTGATTTCCAGCCACCTTGATTGGTCATTTTTGCCATAATTAGATAAGGAGATAGCAAATATTGTGCCAGCTGCTGTAATTAGAAAAAAAGCCTTCAAGATTTGTATATATACTCCCATGGAAGATGAATAAAACAAGAACTTTTATGCTTTATATTGGTACTTTGTCAAAATACGTATAAAATATATATATATATATATTGCCTCATATATTGTACTCAATTATCCTACATAAATATATAAAAAATGTTGGTGTGAATCGGACGCACATCACATACTTTCTACATTAAGAGGCGGTAAAAAATCGGTTGTATAAAAACGATGGTATATAGCATTTTCCATTATATTAACTCCATTCATTTCTCATCTTCGTTACATTCTAAGTACCAATCGGGCGCAGATACTTTCTATTTTATCGAACTCATGAGAGTAATAAGTAATGTCGAAAAAGGAAAAATTAGAGAATTTTGTCATATATACGGGAGTAAAGGAGGAAAATATTTAGGTGCACCCGGTGTGATCCTACTTAGATGTACCCAACCACATGAAAATATAATAAAAAATTATATAACTTATTATTATATTATATATATTATTTTATTATATTTTTTATGTCTGTGGTGCACCCAAGTGGAATCACATCGGGTGCACCCAAGTGGAATCCAAGCAAAGGATTGTACTATTTTAGCTAGAGTTTGAAAAGCAAATGAATTAGGTTAGGGTTCCACGTGGAGACAAATGAGAATGCGCGGTTAAAAGTCTTACAGACAAAAGAGCTACAGTGAAGCTCATTAATGGCGGATGCATTACAGCAAAACAGAAATTAAACTACCGGGAATGGAACATCAATTAAACTACCATAAATGCATGCCTCCACTTCAACTCCCCACCCAACCACCGCCTTTTTCACCATCAATTCCCCACAAAACCCCCCCCCCCCCCCCCCGCCCTACCCAAACATTATTATATGTATACATATACATATATGCTCAGCTACTACCCTTTATCACACACACTTAATAATAAGTTCAAAGAGCTAGGCATAGAGAAATGGAGGAGGAGAAGAAGAAGATGAGCACAGTAATTTTAGGTTCGGCCCTTTGCTTCTTGGTGGTCGGAGCTGCTGCTGCTACAGACGCGACGCTGTCTCAAAAGTGTTTGGCGCAGTTCCAGAAGGTGGCGATGTGCCTTCCCTTCGTCACCGAGAAGGCGCCGGCGCCCACCAAGGACTGCTGCGCCGCCGCCACGGATTTGAAGGATACTGATCCCGCTTGTCTTTGTTACATAGTCCAACAAATACATAACGGATCTAGCCAAGCCATTAAGAGCATGGGCATCCAGGAATCCCGCTTGCTTCAGTTGCCGTCCGCCTGTAAGCTCGCTAACGCTAGCGTCGCTGAGTGCCCCAGTAAGACTCCTACTCCTACGTACCTACATACTGTCTGTGTGTATCTATGTGTTTAGTGTATCTACGTACTTGCATACTGTCTGTGTTTAGTGTTTACCTACATAGTGTCTGTGAGTTATATTATGTGAGGTATGTGTATACATGATAATTAGGAAAAATGAAATAAAAGATTTGTACGATTAATCTAGGATGTTTAAATATTTACCAAAGACTTAACTGTTGAGATCTTGAATAGAATATTTAGGCCACGTATGATTATGTTTGTAGAATTGTATTTTTATTTTCTCGATCACTAGAAAATGAAAATGCACACTTTTAGGTAAATTTTAGAGAAAATACTCAAATTTTAAATCATAATACACATTCCCCTATACAACAACCAATTAATTGTTACACCCTTTCAATCAATCCACAATCTTTCATTATTAATTACATTATCCCACTTTTCAACTAATTCTCTTTCTTACTTTATCATATTTTATAATAACTAAATATATATATACACACACACATATTTTATATCAAATCATATATATATATACACACACATTTATAATTAATTCAATCACTTCATATACCAAATTTCAATAAAATTCAACTTTATATCATATCAAACACCACTTCACACACATACTTTATGTTAAATCATATATATATATATATATATACACATTTATAATTAATTCAATCACTTCATATACCAAATTCCAATAAAATTCAACTTTATATCATATCAAACACCACTTCACACACATACTTTATGTTAAATCATATATATATATATATATACACATTCATAATTAATTCAATCACTTCATATACCAAATTCCAATAAAATTCAATTTTATATCATATCAAACACCATTTCCAACTATTTTCTAAAAACACATCCAAACAAACAATAAAAGTCAATATTTTTACACGAATTTTTATAATACACATTTTCCAAAAAAAACTCAAAATTTAACTTAAAAAACAAAACCATACAGAGCCTTACTTTTTAAACTAACTAAAATAAAATAAGATAATTAAGATCTAATGGTTGATTACAAATGATCCAATGACTAAAAATAAAGGGAATAAACATAATATTTATCAAAAGGCGGGGTGGGTAAAACACAAAAATTAACGTTGTTGTGATTGACTATATAAGAAATTTCAGAGTAGGTTTTTTTGGCCTTAAAATTAACACATGCAGTTCGTTGCAAATAAACATTAACACAGAGAGGCTATATAAGAAAGAATAGGAAAACTTTTACTTTAGCATCCTAAAACATCAAATTTGTGATCGTCACGAGAGTATGACATGATTAGGAAATGGTTAATTCATTTAGGGATATCTACGGTTTTTTTTCTTTATTGAATTTAAAATAGAAAATACAAATAAATTAGGCCTGCTAGATGATGTTAGTATATCGGAAGGTTCATAATGATAAGAAATTCTACTATAGTATCTAGCAAGTTGTTTACTATTCTTTTTTCGATATTCATATTTTAGTTCATCATCAAGCTTAATATTTGTATACTACTAAAATTCAATTAAGACACAACCACCATCTTTTTTACATATAAAAACAAATGTACAACTTATGTCTTACAGGAATTCTAACATATATATATATATATATATATATGACATCTAGCAATATCCCTAAATTTGAAAACTTTTGAACTGTTCTAATTATATTAACTAACAGAATGTTAGAAGCAGTATAATAACAACCGAATATAAGTGTAATAACTTTACGAAATATTTCTAATAGCATAACAATCACTTAAATAATATTCCAATGGGTCTCAAGTCATATATATAAGGCCCCACTATTATAGATAATCTTGTAATTGGAATATGGATGTGCTACGTCCAACATTCTATTATCTATTATAGAGTTTCAACCAAACGGACATATCAATTCTAGAGCTCTATAATCCATATTAAGTTGTATTATACGCCTATACTCTTGATGTCTAGTGGTTGAAGACGTAATATGTGTTAAAACATGTGGATATGGACGGAGTCAGGATTTTAATTGGGGGCAAGATCGAAATGTAAATAATATAAATATTTTAATATTTATGCTTACTCACATTTTTTCTGTCGCAATTACGATCTCTTTTCTTAAGATAATTAAATTTTTGTACGTAATATTATCACAAACCAATGTCATATTAAGATAATATTTCACTTACACAAGTATCAAGCCAAGTGAAGAAAAACGAATAAAACTACTATATTCGACTCAAGTTTTATCACTAAAAGCTCATTTGGACTTGGTTTCTTAACATATCAAACCAAACTTAAACAAATTTTTGTGCTCGATAAGTTTTAAATTTCAGCTCGAGCTAGGCTCGATTAGTAAAAATTGATAAAATATGTGCAAAAAAACCAAGCTACTGAGCTTAAGTCGTGTTTGGTTTGATTAAAGCTCGTTTGAGCTCACTCGATTGACAATCAAATCAAGCTCAAACACGAATCATGAAGCTCGATAATAATTCAAAAAAATTTGAACAAAAACTTATTCGACTCAACTTAGCTCGTTTACTACTCTAATCAGGCCGCACTTGGCCACTTCCCTTTTCTCCAATATCTACTCACAGGCATACGGCCCCGCCACCTTATATTACTTCCAAATAAGAGAGAATCTTAAAGATAGTTTTTGTCCACTAATTTCTCTCTTCTCTCCATTATTATTTTTATTTTTTTAGTTTCTTTTTTCTCTCCATTATGTATTACTAACTTCGCACTTTTTCTCTCGCTCTCTCATCTCATGCTATCTCATTCTTTTTCTCCTATAAAATGTAATATTCTTTTCCAACTCATTTTTAATTGTTTGCAAGATTTATATAAAATTACAAGTAAAAAACTATGCTCATCATATATTCAAGGAAAAATATTATGCTAAATAAAAATAAATTAATCATTTTTCATTTAAAACTTTTCATTTATTAAGTACACGCGTCGAGTGTACCAACGCAACTAATATATTTATAATGTATATACACCACATTACACAAACAATCTAAGTATCCATCCCTCACCAGCACACGCCCCCACCCCCTTAAACAATTAAATATGCATATATATATATTTGTGTGTGTGTACACCACAATACACAGGTATATGACGTTTCTACCTATGATCTATCTTATACTTATTTTCAATTTCTCGCTTCTCAAAACTTTTCAAATTGTATTGTAGATGTCCATCATAATCTGTTTGTTAAAATTCTTAAACCAACAAATTTTTTGAACTAGAGTTTAGAGTAACACATAGTAAAAGATCAAATTTAAGTTTTAAAAAATTGTATTCAAATAATACAATATTTTTTTGGGTTTTGAAATGAGAAATTTATAGATATATATATATATATATATTTATAGATTTTCACCACTCAAAATCTTGAGAATGTAGTTTAAGTAAAATAAATCCTAAGGCCTGATTGAATGGAATGTTGTTTCCTATTTCTCAATTTCTCATAGATTTTTTAATCAAAAATGCATTTGTTTGGTATCTTCTAAAAATATCCCAAAAAAATGTTGCACACAATTTTCCTAAAAAAAATCTCAAATTTCTTTGAAAAATGAATTTCGCTCAAATTTTCTCAGAAATCAGAATTTTTACTATGTATGATTAGACAGTTCACCCAATAATTAAAAGTACTTTATCCACTATATTAATATAATTATCAAAATAATCATATATATATTTGAAATGATATAAACTACTAAATTAGATCTACTTTGCATATTTTTGGATGCCTTAATCGATGAGTTTAACTTAAATATATCTAAAAAAATTTATAAAGACAAAATTTATCCATACTAATTTTACACAAAAAAGAAATATCACATCACACTTAATCATTATACTTTTTGATCATTATACTTTTTTTATCAAAAGAACTCATCCAAACATACTTCATTTATCATATCTCTACTTCTTTAAAAAAAATTCTCTTACTTTATTTATAAAAAATAAAAAATATGAAATAGACGTTCATTCAATCGAGCATTAATCGAGCCCTTGAGATTTCTTTTATCTCTTGGAGTATAAGCTTGTGATGTGAAAGAGGAGAAAAGTGGAGTATAAGCTTGTGATGTGAAAGAGGAGAAAAGTGAATAATAGGCAATTTGGAAATTCGGAAAAAAGATTGAAAAGTCAAATAGTTTTTTTTTTGGGCTGAATAAAGAGTCAAATAGTCAATGATATATATATTCAATAAGAACTAACGTGCCCCCGAGAGTTCTTATTTTCATATCTCACTTGAATAATATAGAAGATAGTTTTTTCATTTTTTTGGCGGGGTTAAACTTGCATATGTAAAATCAAATTATAGGTGGTAGTTACAAAATTATATAAATTTGGAGGGGGAGGCCCGCATGTGTGAATATAATAAGTGGGAAGTCAAATAAGGCGGCATCATCATAATCACATCAAAAATTGATGTCGGCTCATGTAAAAATCGGCAATCAGAAGGTGCATCGGGTACAGTAGAAGGTGACACATGTTACCTTTATTAATTTTCCTTTTAGTATTTTAGTTTTATTTGCCCCTCCCCCACCCCCCCCCCCCCCCCCCCTTCAGTTTTTCCCTTTCTTTCTTCTAGGTATATTGGTTTCTTTTCCACTTTTTATTTTGAGAATTTTAGAAATTTTTTTGTCTTTTTTTTTTAATGAAACGGTTACATCATTACATCGGATCACTATAAAAAAATTGAGATTGGCAATGAAAATATATGTTATGGATTAAAATCGTGGTCTAAGCTCACGGCTAATTTGGCCGTGGTAGATGTTTCATATAGCCACACTAAAGTTAGCCGTGGTAAAAAAAAATGCTTGCTATTTTAAGCTCTAACTAGCTGTAGTGGAAGAAATGTTAATCTAACAATTTTTTGCAATAGTTAAAAGTCATGGTCTTTATAATGAACAAAACATTGATCATGGCTATAAGCCATGGTAAATATTTTGGCCATGCTTACAAATACCACGGCCAAAGCCGTGGTCAATTGGTTTTAACCATGGCAAATGGACATTTCACCATGGTATACTGACATGGGTAATAATAATTTTTTTTGTAGTGGATATCGAATCAACAATCGTAATCAACAATTTCCTATTACAAATTAAACAATCGTAATCAACAATTTCCTATTACAAACTAAACAATCGTAATTAACAATTTCCTATTACAAACTAGTAACAACGAGCATATAAACTAGAAACAAAGAACTACTATATAAGTAGAGAAATAACTCATATCTGGAGGGATCGAACCCTTGACCATTAAGTCATGGGGCCTCAGTCTTACCACTAAGCTAAGACATCACAGACAAAAAAATTTCTTTGTCTTGCTCATCCAAATTTGAATTAGGCAGGGAGTACATTTGAATTAGTTAGAGAATATATGTGGTCGCATTTAGACATTTTTATGTCAAAAATTTAAATCAACTCGACATTGAGAGTAGATCAAAAACCAACCCGAAATCAAATAATATTGCATCTCCAAAATAAGCAGTTCGGGTTAATCCGGTTGAATTATAATTTAATTAGATTCGCTAATAACTCAAATTATTTAATATTTTAATGATAAAATATGCTAGTAAAATTTAAATAGCTTAACATTATTTGAATAATAAGCTACTCAGTATTTTACAACCATTATCTGTTTTTGTTCAAGCATCAAAATTTGAGGTATAAGCGCATGAAATCAAAATGTAATCAAACTCGACATGTCTGTAACGTTTGACTTAAATCTATAATTAACCTTAAATTAATTTTTAATTACTCATATGCATTGAGTTGGGTTGAATTTTCTATATAATATAATCCAAAAAAAAAAATCTTCAATTTTTGAACCAAGTAAATCAATAAAGAAAAGAAAAGGAAAACAAAATGGAAAATAACTAAAGCAAAGAAACCGAGAAAAAACTACAAATACAAAATTAAAAGGAAAAGTAAAGACACCTTCTTCAGCACCCGGTGACCTCACCGGGTTCGGTATCGACAAGTGAGATGTTGGATAACATAACAACTGAGATGTTAGACACAAATTGGATCCAACATCCAAAGTGTCCAATTTAGAGTGGACTTGGGATAATAACTAATTAAGCCAAACTTTTTGCTACTATTTCTTATTAATTGCTAATTATTCTTGTTGAGCAAGCTAGCAACTAAGTTGCTAAATAAGACTTGAATATCTGTTTGTATTGGTTAATTTTATGTCAGATCGAACCCAATGGTTTAAGTGTGAATTTTGTGTCTATTTCTCTCACACAAGGATGTATGGGAACAACACACAATACAATTTACAGTGTGAAACATATAGACTCTAGGATCATTGGACTTGGTCTAGTATAGATTTTTCCGTTTGTATCCTATTTGCGTGTTAGAATTTTGATTTTTAATTTGAATTTATGTTGGTTACAATGAGCAGGGCTGCTGCACTTGGCTCCAAACTCTCCTGATGCAGCTATCTTCACCAACACTACTTCAGCGGCAGCAACTACCAGCCCTGGAACTGGAACACCATCACTCATGCCAGCCAGTAATGGATTTTGGCACAACCCTCAACTTCGAGCATCCTTATTCATCGCCACATCCATCTTCTTCGTCGCATTCCCTCCAGGCCTTCTGTCTATGTAATTAAGTGACTCCTTAAATTAAGTCGACTGTATTTTTTGTTATCTTTTCCCACTCGTTGAACGCTGCCATAGCATTTTGCTACTGTTTAGATACCTATTGCTAGTTTCTTTGCGATAATATATTCTACGTACTCTTCTCTTCGTCCCAAAATTCTATTTGCCTCAAATAGATGTCCTTAATGAAAGTTGATATTATACCAAAACTACCATTTTCATAAGACTGATGAGAACATACTATATTTTTACAAAGTAATGCTATATACTACCGTTTTTATATCACCGATTTTTCACCTTCCCTAGTGTTGGTAAGAAATCACTTGCAATTAATTAATTTTAATGGATTTAATGCATCCATACTTTCTAAATTAAGGGGCGGTGAAAAATCGGTGATATAAAAGCGGTGGTATATAGCATTCTCTTACGCAATATGCCTTCAAATTTCAAATTTCTTCAATCTATAAAAATGATGAAACAGGGTGTATTATAGAAATTATAGGGGACCCTTAATCATATAATTCAAATTACGCTAACAAAAATTATTCAAAAGGAAAAAAAGTGTTTACTTATATGCCATATTATTTGACTAAATTAAGATAAATAAAAAAATCACTCTACAAATTAGTTGAGTGATTACTTATGTTATGGAAAAAGGTTGTTCGCCCACTTAAGCACTATATACTTGTATACTATGTATTAATTTAAGAATTGACATAATTCTTCTGAATTTAGTTATAAGTTGTCAATATCGAAAGCAATTGGAATTTTCCTATAGTACTAAAAACAATAATAGTCCGAAGTTTCTCACCAATAGTAGCAACTTTGCCACCCTCAGTATATCTAACTTGTATCCGTAGACAATAAATTGAACTAAAAATCATAACGTGTTTCGGAATGTAAAAATAGAAAAGGCTATATACCATCGTTTTTATATCATCGATTTTTCACCGCCCCTTAAGTTAGAAAGTATGGATGCATTAAATCCATTAAAATCAATTAATTGCAAGTGATCATTTCTTACCAAAACTAGGAAAGGTGAAAAATCGGTGGTGTATAAAAGGTGGTATATAGCATTACTCTAATATAATATACAGGTATGTTCAAGGAATAAAAAAGAAAATGGTTAATCGTCAATTCTTAGTTCATTTCAATTCCATGATTGGTAGTTAGAAATGAATTGTGGTGGTGGAAACGTTGGCGGGTGGAAGAAAAAAAGAATTAAATTTTATTTATTTAAATTTAACTGTTTTATTTTATTTGAAAAATAACCGGGCATGGTTTATTTTCCTGATTAATTAAATTTTTTGAAGGGCAAAACAGTTCCACCAAGATGGGACCGAAAATGCTTGTTTTGCCCTTAAAATGACAATAATAAGTTTTCGACAAAATCTTCCTTCATAAGATACGCTTAAATGAAAATTTGTGAACTCGTGGATTGATGAAGGTTAATATTTAAAAAAAAGGATTGTTTAAGAAAATGTTAAAACATGCATAGTTCTGATGAGTTACTATCTGTACCCATGTACCCCTAAACTTAACATATATATCTCATCAAGTTTTTATTTCTGACCACTATCAATAAATTATTTTGATAAAAAAAAAACTATCAATAAATTATTGTTACATATTACACTCTTACTAATTCATTAGTTTCTTTTTAAACAATAACCATTAGTTCACAGTTTTGCTTTATTGGAATAATGATATTTCAATAAGAGTAAGTTATTTATTTTCAAGTGTCGTATTGTTTATCAAGAAAAAAACGGCGAAGATTGTAGCAATTTATGATGTTAAAAATGGTGAAGATTCACTACAACATAAAGTAATATTAGTGACAAAATTGTAAGTGATAATATTGAAATTGTCACTAGATATATATAATGAGTGATAATAATTTTTATTTTGTCACAAAAGTATTTTTAGTGACAAGAATTTCTTTAAAGTTGTCACTATTGACAATTAGTGACACATGTATAGTGACAATACAAATAGAGTGTCAACTATAATTGTTGTCACTAAGTTATCACTAAAGGTGTGTAACTAATTGTCAATAGTGACAACAAATTCCTTGTCACTAGGTATCAAAAGTGACAATTTTTATGTAAATTTTGTCACTATTAAACATGTAAAACCTATTCTTCTGACAAAATAAAAAATCTTGTCACTAATACTTTACAATAAGTGACAATATTTACATTGTCACTTGATATATATTTTGTCATTAATGTATTATTTTTTTATAGGGATTGAAGCTATTTACACGCACATTCTTTTTATGTTAATGAGTGGTCAATGACTTATTCTTTCACAAAGCATAATCTTTTGTATAATTTTATTACGTAAATAAGGTGTGCATGCATATTAAAATATATATCAATTAAATAATTTCGTGTATAGCTACTTATTTGTAAAAGTGTGTAATCAAAATTAGAAAGCACAAAATCATAAGAATTTTTTTAAATATCTATTAAAGCAACTAAAATTTTCAAATTGAGAGAGAGAGGGGGGGATTAGTTTATGATCTTTTTTCTAAAGGGTAAAAAGTATAAAGAAAATAGTCCCTACCGCTAAGGGCTAACTGCATTTTTCGTTCTGTATTTTTTTTATTTTTGGATTTTGGTCTTTTTTTTCTTATTTGCAAAGTCGTCCTGTAACTATTCAATTTTTGGCAATTTTAGTCCGATTTTGACCGGAGCTAGCCGATTTGGCCGGAATTTGGCACGTGTGATGCTGACCGGACAAATTGATGAGGTGGCATGCCAAATAGACGCCGACTGGGACAAAATTGATGAGGTGTGGCATGTCACCTCATCAATTTTGTCCCGGTCAGCATCCAATTTGGGGGGAAAATTGAAAAATCCCCAATGTTTTGTCCAAGCTAGCGCTACGTGTCGACACGTGGCAAATTTTGGCCAAATTGGTCGGTTACGGTCAAAATAGGACTAAAATTGCCGAAAGTTGGATAGTTATCGGATGACTTTACAAATCGAAAAAAAAGAAACAAGATCAAAATCAAAAAGTGGTAAAGATAACGGACCAAAATTGCAATTAGTCCCTAAAGTCCAAAAATAACTTTAGAGGGGATCCGTGTCGCCCCTCTTTCAATTGATCGAATTGTTTGTTCATATTTCTGATATGAACAATGCAACATCAATGCAATAATCACGGTAGGACTGGTAACGATCGAATTGTTTGTTCATATTTGTGATACTACTTTTAAGAATCACATCAGAACAAATTTTACATCAGATTTGGACATATTATCCAAATGGTTAGCTCCGTCTATCCACCTTTTATATCAAAAATCAAAGGATTCGGCAAATTGGTATGAATTTTTTAAGGATGCAATTTTTTCAGTCAGTATAGCTTATTTCGGAATATTTCTAGCGTCCTTTTTACATAAACACATTTGTTCTTCTTCCTCACTTTCCACCCTTTCTTCCGTTTTTGAGGTTTCTTTCAGATTTTTACTAAGAATGGGTGATGGTATTTTGCCTAAATATATAGTAGACACAGGTAATAAATAAGATAATACTAAAGATCCGAGCCATAACCTAATTCTTTTGTCTATCAATAACTGCATGCATTGCACGGTGAATGTGAAGTAGTAGGTCATTATCTCGACAATAATGAGCCAAAAGGATTCACTTCTGTATATGAAATTGAGCACAATTTTGCAGCGAAATAGCCCACTTGTTTCTCGAGAAGAGATGGGAACATGCCCAATATCATTTGATTGAATAGCTGACCCAGCCTTTTGTTGTTTGAAGAAATCCTCCACTTCAATTTTCAACACAAACTCTTTTTCTTTCCACAAACTAACTAACTCGAGAAGAAAGCAAGATATGTTTCTGTGATCATTGTAGTCAATACTACTCTATACGAAACTGCAATAAGAAAATCGATGCTACTTCTTTGCTACTCCTTTCGTGATGGAACAAAAAATCTTAAAAAATAGGAGGATAAGGCTAATAGTAAGGAGTTGGAAAAATCAAAAAATCGTGATAGGAAGATTTGTCCTATATGTGCAAATCCAATCGGGCGGATTTTACCCGGAGTAGAGCATAAATTTAAAAAGATGAAAGAGACCCATTCAGGAACAAGAAAATACCATCGAGATTCAATCCATAAAGGATACAATGGACAACTTAAAGTTTTACATTATCCCTTTCCTTCTAAAAATGCGGTGGGAAAAGCGTTGCTAAATTTATACCGTCCGTTATTTCATATGTCACAACAGGCCGAACCAAAACAAAATATTTTTTCTTGCTAGTTGTGATCCCCTATTTCTTTTCTATTGCAATTTTTGGATTATTATATGATGATTTTTGAACTTTCCATATATATAAAAGAAATAGAAAGAGCAATACAATAAATTAATTTATCTCAGTATTTCTTTAATTAATTGTTTAATTGGATTAGATAATTCAACGAAATAAATGAGTTTAGGACTCAAGTGGGTGCACCATAGCTGATTTGAGCGTCCTTTTGGATGCCCATGAGGAGGCCCAACGAGGCATTGGTTTTTGTTGAGTGATATATCACTCTGACTTAAACCTAACTAACACTTAATTCTGTACACAAAAGTGCTAAAAAGAAAAACACTCATCTCCCCTATTCTCTTTAGTCGTTGCCCAAGGAGAAGAGAAAGAGGACTTTCAGCATTTTTTCGGCGTGATGATTTAGAGGTGATGTACTTTTATCACTCGAGTCAAGGAATTCAATATATAGGCGAAAATTCACCGGAGTTTGAAAACGAAAAATCAAAGTTGATTGTTAGGTGTCGAACCTACAAAAATAATTCCTATTTTTAAATTTGCAGATAGTGGTGAGCAGGGTCGATTCCTCATGGATTGGTTTAGATTAATTCTCAAATTACTAAAATTTAAAATAAAGAGTGGGCATTTTTGATGATTGACTAAAATAACAATTAAATTCAATAATGAAAATTACTAAAATCAAGATATGCAAAATTAAACAAGTAGAAGAAATCAATAGCTAGTGAGATTCTAACCTAAAGAATTTAATCCTTTTTAATTCTATAATTTGATCCTCGATGCAAAGATAATTCGATATTCTTAAATAAATTAGCTATAGCTGTTAACAAGCTCTAACAACCTCGTTTCTCCTTATTTAATCGATAATCAAAACAAGTTCTTTGATTATTTCCCTTATTAATTGAATAACCCTAAACAAACTCTTAAGATTTCATTCAATAATAGCTTTAAGGATTAGAGAAACACCTATTCTAATTAACAAACTCACAAGCTCGGTTTATTTAAATTAGATTACAAATTCCCATAACAACAATCAAAAACTTGTCCATAATCAACGTTATCAGTTGCTACCAATATTAGAATTAACCAAATAATTATGGATTTGAGATTCTACTAGCTATATATTATTCCAATAATTAATTAACCGACCGAATTACCCAATTAATTGAAACAATAATTTCAACAAGCACAAAGAATATGTAAATATTCAAGAATAGAGAAAGACTAAGAATAAATTAGATCTCACAAATTTCATAGAATTAAAACTTCAAATATCCTCGGCTAGAACTTGAGTTTTTAGCACTACATCTTCAATGAAGCAAAAACGCAGAAATCTTTTCTTCTCCTTGGTATAAAAAATGTGTAGAATGAAAGTTGTAGGAGAAAATAACTATTCCAGCTATATATAATAAAATAAGCCTAACCAATAAGGACTCCTAACAAATTAAAATAAAACTCTAATTCTAATAGAATAAGAAAATTAATTTCTTACTAAGATAAAACACTAATAAGACTCCTACAAAATAGGAAAGACTCCTAAAACTTAGGATTATTCTCGTCCTCTCTCTGAAAATAACGTGTAGTTCATCTTCTTTTCTCTTTCTTCTTTTTCTCCATCTTTTTCTTCCTTTTTCTTCTTCTTTGAAATCTCACCTAACAAAATAAAAATCATAATAAATATCTATCATTTAAACTCAAATAGCAATAAAATAAGAAAGAAAATATATGAAAAATATGCATAAAATGCACACTAACAAATTCCCCCGCGTTTAGCTCTTGCGCGTACTCGTGCAAAGACAAAAGACTCAATAAAATAAATAAAAAGAAAAATAACAAAAACAACTAAAACTAACGACTTTTGTAGGTATCACGATTGCATTTAGCGTATGTAACAAGCCTTTAAACCACTAGGTTACCCTAGTGGACGAGTTGTATCTCGTGAGGATTTGTAGACAATATACCCACAAAATCGATCTCTCAATGTACAACAAGCAAGTAAATGAAACTTGCTTATCCAAACATCAAACTTTATCATCAAATTTTTTTACAAAATTCTTTAAAGATGTAAACCATGCCTCAACTATCACTTTCGTATCCATACAAACTCTACAAAAATTCACAAAACATCCATGACTACAATATCACGTATACAATATTTAACACACATCATCCCCTTCTATCTCCTCAAGCATTTAATAACAAAATATAACCAATATTACACTTTCATTTACTTAAGCAATTACTTGTCTTTTGACGCGAATACAAATATTGGTCATGAATGCACCCGGTTACTCAACAAGTTTATCATTTATCATTCGATACCTTCTTTATAGCCCTATTAGGATACTAACACAGTAGCAGGTTTGGGCCGATAGATCCCAAACCAGTTGGCCTTAGGTTACCAAACTTGGAAACTCCTCAGGCTTAATCCCTTCAGTGTAGTTAGCCCCAGCCGCTACAAGAGGTTATATCACACACCTTTTAAGCACAAACTACTTCTTCGAGTCTTAATACCCATATTTTCAATTCATCATCAATTTAATTTCACCAAAATTTAAACTTAAGAAAATATCAAAGGATTTCTCCGAGTCAAATATCACATACATAATTATGCTAGATTACAAACTTTTATAAATATCTCAAAGAAGCATGTACTTTAACAATTGTAATGGTATAAGCATGCTTGATAAAAGGAAAAAAATTGCACTAACTTAACTCGTTGTACATTAAGAGAATTATAACACACATCATGACAAAGGATTTAATCCCCTCCCCCACACTTATTGGATGCATTGTCCTCAATGTATAAAAATAGAAAGCATAAGAGGAACAAAAATGGAGGTAAAGGAGCGGGACTCCCCTGAACGTAGATGTGTGAACCCGAGATCAATACGGTGGAATATGGAAATGAGTAAGGTTTCTGTCCAAATTTGACTCAATACGGTTGAGCCGATCCTCGAAATGGTGGGAGAAAGACGGCATGCCGGACGTATCGGGAGTAGAAGAGGTAGTGTCTCTCAGTGACTCATTCGCATCTCAGCGTTTACGCTTTTTCGATTGCACAGTGAGTCCCGGAGATGTAAACGTAGCACGTCCATGGTGGAGAGTCACGATTCCCATCCTATGCAAGCAAGCAATATCCAATGGTTCCATGTGACAAGCAATGTGAATATTAGTGTCACTCAAGTTAAGAGAAACATCTAATTGTGTAATATAAGAAACTAAGATAAGACGCTTTTTGTTCGAGGTGGACTGGAATTGAGTGACTAGCCAAATACCCAAATTAACTTTGATTTTGTTTTGCATACACCATATGAAATAGAACTCGGCTTTAGTGGATGTGCCGGAACTATCTTTCCTACCCGAGTAATTATAAGCCAAAAAACGTTAGATATATTTCAAAACAGGCTCATGTAAATAGGAACTTTTAGATTGACTCGGGTGATAGCAAGTTGTATCAGTTGAAATAGTGTTCCAAAGTTGATAAGGGCAAAAATCACGCAAATAATCACAACAAGAGTTTTTATACTCTTCAGTTTGAACATATTCATTATCAACAAAACCCAAAGCCACATTAAACTGAGTAATTGAATAAGAAAACTCTTTGCCCATCAATCTAAATTTAACAACACCGGGGCTAGTTAGAGTTAAATCCTTCGGTTTATTGAACTTAAACATGGTGTAAGTTCGATAAATGCCAGGAGTTTAACATGAAAATATTCATTCCACCCAATTCCATCAACCAACGCAACAAATTCATGACGAATATGTAAAGCATTAAGAGCATCATAACCAACAAATTTACCGAGAATAAGTGAATAACGACACAAATCGGCATACCTCTTCGTTTGAATTTTTGTTTTGAAAGTAGTATAACCACCGAGGTAAAACATCCTTACCCATACCGAGACAAGATTGTTGCGTGTGGGTGTGTTTGGGGGGGGGGGGGGGGAGCGCACCAGCTCCATCACTGCATATCCACACCTAATCATACACCTAAATGATGCATACATGCCCATCATTTGTTGTACAAATTTTTGATATTTAAAATTTTGTCTCCCTTAAAATCTAAAAATATCAAATTTTCCCCTTTTATTTTTTGTTCGTCCCTTCCAAACTAAAAAATCATGACTTTCATCCCGTGTCCATGCACCAGTGGCGAATCTACATTAGACCACTCAAATTTTTAAGATTCCCCCTCAATTCCAATTTCCATCTCACTCTCGGCCTCTTTCAGAAGAGGGATAATTACATATCATACCCCTATGAAACATGAAACTTGCACACATCCCCCCTGTGTTAAAAAAATAGCCTGAAATATCCCTCTGATTTTTAAAACCCTGCACGAAACCTCCAATCCGTGTTAAATCCACGGAAGGTAGCATTTACGTGCAGTGTATTTGAAACAGGGTTGGGGGTTTCGTGCAGGGTTTTGAAAATCATAGGGTTATTTCAGACTATTTTTTTAACACAGGGGAGATGTGTGCAGATTTCATAGTTCACATGGGTATGATATGCAATTATCCCTTCAGAAGATGAAAACTCGTAGACTACAATTGTAAAATGTAATTTACTAATTATTGTTGATCATTTTGTGCTAAAAATATTATTTATATTTATTTTTTATTCTGTTCGGTAAATTGTGTCCCCACTAATCCAAATTTCTAGATCCGCCACTGCCATGCACTATACCCTCCACGTCTTAGGTCTCACCTAAAATATAATTAATTAAGTAGCACAACATTATATTTTCTTTTGATACTTTGATTAACGCGCTTACATGCATATTGGTAGTTGATGGTACGGGGCCATTGTTTGAGTACGTGTTTCGTGTTTTTGAACAAACTAGCCTAGGGAAGGATTTCGAATGTTCGATCCAAGCCCCCTGATAATTTACAACCTAGAATTATCTAATAACCCCTGCCTATATGAGCTAATGGTGGTTTAAGTCTTGCAAATAACTTTCATGATGTAAACAATAATCAAGAAGATATAGTAATATTCAAGCAATTTAATCAACACTTAAACGCCCAAAAAAAATATATCTCAATAACTAAGGAAGATATGCTGAAATTTAAGCAATTAATCAACACTTAAAAACTTAAAAGTAGATATACCTCCATGAATTCTTCGGTGAATTCTTCTTTACACGGAAACGAAATGCTAGAAAATACCGCTGCTAACGAACCTATTTAAGATTACAGACTAATTATCCTAAGTCTAGTTATATCTAAGCTAGTCTAATGATAGAAAAAAAGGAAATTTTCTGTAGTGATTGTTGTTCCGTCTCTTTTCTCTTTTCTTCCTCGCATATATACTCCTGGCCTTCTGTCTTGGTTTTCTCGTAACCTCCACGTTCGCCAACTCCCGGAAACTGCTCGCAACTTCCTTTTTAAATTTACTTTGCTTGGCGCTTGTTTTCCTGATCGGATCACGCTCCCTTAAACTTCTCTTGCTTTCTCCATTTTTTATGATCATTGGGCTTTTAAAGACTTGCCCTTTATTCCTTGTGTTCGAGTTCTGGGCCCCACAGTTGACAGACCCCATTTTTGGCCCATCTGCTCTCATTAAGATTGCACTTCTCATTTGAGCTCTATATGAATTACCGGCCCAAATCCCATTTTTTCTTAGATGTAAACAGTACGAATAAATATGTTTATCGATCATCAATCTCCTTCTGTTGTTTAGCTTTGGTCTTTACGCTTTAGTCTTTACGCTTTAGTCTTTATGTCTCCCCTCAACCGGAAGAATGTAATATATATCTATCGACATATATATATATATATATCAACCTCACTTGGAAAAAGAAAACATAATATCCAACAAGACCATATATATAGCTATATATGACACCGTGAATATGAACCAACTGTTGGGAAATTATTTCGAAAATAACCCAAAATTGGTACGCAGCGGAATTAAATAAAGAGTCTAGCTCTATCGCGGACATGCATGACATTAAAATTTTTTAAATCATACATACTATGGCTAAGGACAACTAATTAAACAATTTAATTACTAATTATTGATTACCTATAGCTAGCAATTAAAACTAATTAATTAAACAATTTAATTGAAACAAATTAATTGCATGCTATAGAAATAAAATCAATAATTAAAAAACTCAAAACCAACCTTTCGTTGAAGATCGAACCGAGCTCTTGTACCGCAAAGTCTTCTTCGCAGAGCCTCGCTTTAAAACCCGGGAGAGTGGGCTCCCAAAATAAAATACTAAAATAAAATTTCTTTAAAAAGAAACTTTATAATTTTGCAATTATATTTTCTAAAAGAAATTTTTTTTGCCAGTGCTATATCCCTTTGAACTCATCCTTAACCTTCTTTATATAGAGGGCCAAGGGTTAAAGATTTAGTGAAATTTGACTCAAAGCATTCACAAGTTAAAGAAAAACATAAGGTCAAAACTTACCAATGCAAAGGCCAAATCTCACGTGAGCATTGTGAATACACAAAGACTAAAATTTACCAAGGCAAAAGCTAAACTCACGTGGGCATCTACATTTGTTTTTTCTTTAAATTGAAATTACAACTTAAGATAATTTTGAATATCTTTCTCTAAAGATATTTCCCACATCTTTTCATTTGAGTTCAAAAATCAATCCATCCAATGGACCTTTTAGTATTTAATCGAGTTTCTATTCGAGACTTGCGAAGGGACCTTAGGGAAAAATTAATTCTAGCTCCAAATGGGTCAAATCGAATTACCATCGCATGATAATATTTGATTACCACTTAACAATATTTAAGTCCACTAAATAAATATTGTTGCACTCTAGAATTAATTAAATTACTCAAGAGTTCTCGTACTTAAGAATATTACAACTAACTCCTCTATTGAAATATTCGTGAAGAACTAAAATCAATGCTACTATTATTTTATTCTTCACCTCTTATCCTAAAATTGCTAATTTGCTCATTGTCAACTTTTCATACAAAAACTCATTTTTCGTTTAATTTCAGTGACACTTCACCTGAAATACTTTGCCCAAAGTTTTAGAATAGTTGAACATTGCAAATCCATTAAAGGGAATATTTCTTATCTTTCATGGAGATTATAGATTCCTTATGAATGTCATTCATAATCACATTTCATGCAATTACTCAATGTATAAAGTATATTGGTCACCGAAGACCTCACTTCTGAATACATCAAAGTAATATACACTAGATGCATTAGTCCACGACAATCATAGGATTTAGAGTTGTTGTTGAAGTTATTTATTTTCGATAGTAGCCAAAAAATAAATAACTTAATTGGTCCGGTTCAGTGTTTCAATCTCATTGATTTACACGAATATACTATATATGGAATCCTCATTCCCATGATTAAGACAAATCATCAAATATAGTATATTATAGCCTTTCGCAGATAAGACGTCCATTCTTATCACCGACTACAACCCATTTAGAATAATATATGACACATATAACCCAAGTCTTTTCATGGAACAACACTTCCATTTGGATTATCATATATTATATTGGACTACGTCTATCTTATAGTACGATTTCTATAATACTCATAACTTGCAACAAAATTAATAAAGATCAATTTCATAAACGAAATATAAACGTTTCGTATAATTGGATTTTTAGGGCACAATTCCTAACACCAACAACTAATTAGAAAAAAACAAAAAACTGATTAGGAAGAGAGCACCAAAGTGAATATTTCACAATAATTTATACGATTGAGATTTGAGAATAAGAGCACATGCATGCATAGGAAGAGAACTGTATGCATATATACTCGGGGTAACCCCAGCGGAGTTGGTTGGGCAGCTGAGCCTTGTGCCTTAGGGCAGGGGTTCGATTCCCTTTGAGAGAATGCCTATTGACCTCCTTTCCTGCGAGCCTGTCAAGTATTGGCAACTAAAGCTCGCTTATATCTCATGTGTGATTTGCAGGCTACTGCAAAGAAACGGAATTTTCCCAATGCGCACTCTTAAAGTAGCGGTTGCGGGTTTTCCTCGTCATCCAAAAAGTATATACATATACTCAAATGAAAATAGAAGTAGGGCAAAAGGATTAAAATGCATCCAAGACCAAGTGTGGCTATTCTAATCTTACCACATGCACCTACCTCAGGTGCAATAAGATTCGGCCGCGTTAAACCTGTCCTACACAACGCCGCTCTCAATTTCCGATGATGACATTGTTAATATTAATGTTGAATATAATATAAAAAACTTAGTTCAATGAATTTTGTACCAATTATAAATATATATGATGCATATATATTGTATAATTCTTATGCATGACTCATGGGAACCATATACAATTACTTTGGTTAGAAGACGTGGAAAGCCCTATTTTTAATTCCCCCCGCCCAGTTTTTTTGATAGGATGGAAAGCCCTATTCCCTTCTTCAATCATGTTATGATATGTGTATGTACACTTCAGATTTAAATAGTTCAATTTTTAAGCAAATGAAAGCACCGTGACTTTCTTGTTTTCATATAATTCCCCTTTTTGGAGTTATTTAAATTTACTCCAAACTCAACAATGACTTCATAATTTCGAACCAGACCATATATGTACATTGATATAGGTATGACTCAAAGAAGATAGAATTTCTCGATTTTATAACACTTAAATCAGTATCTTACAATTAAAATAAAGAAAGAAAATCAAATTAGATAATCAAAGAAAAAGGAGAGGGAGGTGTGAGAGAAACGTGCAATCCACTCTGAAGAATTTAAACCAATTAATCGGATTCCTGCTCAACACTCATTAATTAGTCTTTTTCTTCATCGAAGTCCTAAGTATTTGGTCTCATCTGATAAATTAAATAAAGAACAAAATACAAAATATCCCATAAATTATTCTTACTTTTGCATATACCCCCAAACTTTAAAAGATACCAAAATAGTCTCTCATGACAATTCATGACTTATGCCAAATGCTCCATCCAAACACAACCTTATAATATTAAAGCACCAAATGAACTTACTTGATTATTCCTTTTTTGTTTTTTTCCGGAACTTATAAGATTTGTAAGAAATTGCAAATCTTTTAAACTCCATTCAAGATTTAAATAGAATGTATTAATTGATAAATTAAATAACTTATAATTGACTAATTGAGTATGATACAATCGGAAAATACAAATCTTATAAGTTTAGATCTACAATTTGTTAATTTTATTAATCTAAATTAAAGATTTTTTTAATTTATAAGTTATAAATTTACAAATAACAAGATTTAAATGATTTCTTAGTTGATAAAATTTAATTAAACATAATAATAATAATGATGATGATGATGATGATGATGAGATGATTCTCCATAATCTGTTAATTAACACATTACAAGATTTAAATATTTTATTAATTTTGAAGACTTGAATTTGACAAATTCATTTTTTTAAAAAAAGAAAGGAATTATTGGGTAAGTCAATATAGTTTTTAATTATTGTAAGGTTGTGTTTTGATGGGAGAATTTTTATAAATCGTGAATTTTCATGAGAGACCATTTTGATACTTAATAAAGTTTAAAGAGTATATGTGACAATAAGTATAGTTGAAGGGGGCATTTTGTATTTTGCCCTTTAATAAATTAATTATTAATTATTAATTGTGGCTATGTAGGTCTCATCCTCTTCCCACGTAGCACTACTCTTCTATCTCAACCCAAACACTACTACTGTGTACACCAGTACAATACAATCACAATTTCAAACATCTCTCAAACATCATTAACTTCAAAACAAATTAAAGCAAACATATATATATATATATCATCTGATCAATTTTTCCCACTCATAGCTATATACCAAAAGCAATGCAGAAAATCAACAATAACCAAAAGCAGCGGCAATACCACCACCACCACTTGAAGCCGGAGAATCCATGGTTTCTGTGTCTCGCCGTGGTCGGTTTGATCGGCGGCGCGTTGCTCTTCGCCTCCGTCCTACGAATCAGCAACTCGTCTCCACTCTTCTGCGGCGGCGTTGGAGATGCACGCACCGATGCCAACTCAACGACGCTCCAGATGGAAGCCATTCTTCACTACGCGACGTCGCGCGTGGTGCCACAGCAGACGTTCGACGAGATTACGGAATCGGTAGGCGTTATGAAATCGGTGGGGCCCTGCAACTTGCTGGTGTTCGGGCTGGGCCATGATTCCATGATGTGGGCCGGGCTCAATGCACATGGCAAGACATTATTCCTCGAGGAGGACCCCAAGTGGGTCCAGACTGTGTTAAAAGACGCTCCTGCCCTCCAAGCCGACACCGTGCGCTACCGCACTCAGCTCTCCGAAGCCGATGAATTGCTACAACATTACCGTGCTGAACCGTTCTGTTCTGCAAACCATTCATTCCTACGTGGCAATCATAAGTGCAGGTATATATATATTAATTAAATTCTGTAAAACTCTTTTTTTTTTTTTTAACTAGCCATATTGGTTGTAAGTTTACATTATTCATATCTTGGATTTTCCATATGTGACGAAATCATATGAATATATATGATTATCTTGTGACAAAAGTCTTTTAATTTTTCAAAAATAGAGCCATTAAAACCTATAAGAAGTTGAAAACAATCCATAAGAATTGAGGATGACTATACTAATTATTAATTAGAATTTAATTTTTGGACATTTTATTTACAAATGAATTGTATTCCAATAGGCAAATTTTATTCTAAATCATTTTTTAGAATTTTTTTATAACTCAGATGGGAAAATTACAAAATTAATTCCATTGTATTTTCAGTCACATTGTTTAAAGACTTGCAAAATTAGTTCCATATGATTTTTTTTTTAGTCATAATTGTTAAAAAACTGATAAAAATTGTTAGTTTCCTTATGTATCTTGCACGCAAGGTATTAAATTTTGGTATCGGTGTCGATATCGGGGTAGTAAATTTACGAAAATTTCGATGGAAATTTCGGGGATATTCAAAATTTTGGTTTCGATTTTAAAGAAATCATGAAAATTTATAGAAATATTTGGAAATTTACAATGAAACTTTGTGTAACATTAAATATCATAATTATGCATGTTTTACATTACTAACATTCCATGTATAATATATACATAATGAATCTTATTAAATAGAATAGCTAAAACCTGCTGTGAAAAATATAAAATAATGGTAATAAAATAATAATCACATATCATCATAACTTCATTAAAATAAAGTGTACCATCATTTTAGTAAAAATCATTATTCAAAACCACATCAAGCTTGTAAGAGAATTTTTATGAGATTTTATTTAAATAATTTTTGTGTTCATACCCAGATTTTTATTAACTTATTGTCTAATATCATTTTCAGATTTGTATTTAAATTTATTGCTTATTGGTTTACATATTTGGTCATTTATTATCTTTTCTTTTAATATGAATGATCATTTAACCTAATTTTAACTATAATATTTACAAAAATAAAAAATAAATATTATTTTAAATTTCGGGAAATTTCAGGGTTCGGCCGAAATTTCGATGGGCATTTGACAAAAATATTTTAAATTTCGAGAAATTTCGGGTTTCGGTCAAAATTTCAGAAGATATTTTGCAAAATTGGATCGAATGTTCGATTTCGCTTCGGGGCCCCCCGAAATCTGAGATTTCGGTCAAAATTTTTGTGTTTCAACCGAAATTTAAGACCATGCTTGCACGTGATCATTAATAAAATTAACCACATGCATTACATGCGCTAAATTCCGTCCGGTTTGTAACAATGGGGACCAAATGCATCTCGAGGAACTAATTTTTCAAGTTTAGAACAATGACTCGATGAGTCCAATATTAATTACAATTAATTTTCCTTAACTTAGAGTTCAGAGAATTTTATAGTTTGATACTAATAGTGGAATCCTAAATTTGTTACTGTGATTGCAGGTTAGCATTGGACATGCTCTCAGACGAGGTGTACGATACGGAATGGGACATGATAATGGTGGACGCGCCACGAGGATACTTCCCCGCGGCGCCAGGTAGGATGGCGGCGATATACTCCGCGGCGGTGATGGCGAGGAACAGGAAGAAATCGGGGGTGACACACGTGTTCGTGCACGACGTGGACCGAAAGGTGGAGAAGATGTACGGAGAGAGGTTCTTGTGCAAGAAGCATTTGGTGAAGGGTGTGGGGAGGCTATGGCATTTTGCTATTCCGCCCGCGACTAACGTGAAAACTGACTTTTGCTAGGGTGCGCGATGGTGTAACATGTTCTTCGTGGAGGGTTGAGGACAAGGAGTCAAAAAAACGCATAGAAAGCGGGTTTCCTCTTTTTTCTTTTCTTTTCTTTTTATACTTTATCAATTATGAAATGGGGCGGCTCATGAACTTCAAAGGGTTAATCACATTTTTCTTCCCCGTATGTGTAACTAAATACAATTTTGATCTTCGCTATACAAAAATCTCACATTACATCTCATAATTAGTAAAAATTTCACATTTGGTCACACGAACAATTTTTCGTCAAAAAACCTAGTGATTCTATTAGTTAGATGAAAAAAAAAAAGTTTCATGTTTATTAAAAAATTTAGATGTATACAAAAAAAATTACATTTATTAAATACTTTATGAAAATTTTCCGAAAATTGTTACATTTATTTTCTGAAATTTTTTATTTTCTTTTTTTGTCTCTAACTGACGTAATCGTTATTTTTTACGGAAATTGACGGTGGGATATAGTGTGATGTAATGTGAGATTTTTGTAAAGTGCAGTATAAAAAGTGTATTTAAATACAATTATCGAACGAAAAATATGATTAACCCTTTAAACGTTAATTTTTTTCTGTCAAATTCATGTCTGCTCACTGATATACAAAAATTGGATATTTTAATTAGAGATGGCATTTTTTTTTCCTTTTGGTTTATGGGGGCCCGAGTGCTTGTCACTTATTGAAGAAAGAATCTAATTATTCATTATTGTGTGGAAAATTCTCTTATTTTTCTTTTAATATTGATGATGTGGGTGGGTTCAGCACCGACACTATAGATACTTAAAACAAGTGAAAATAAAAAGGTTGGGGGCCTTCGTACCACGACGGTCCAAGTTAATGATAGCGTTTAGCTCAAGAAAAAAAGAACTTCAGTAAAAATGTAAAATATAAAAGTAAATGTAATATATAAAAGTGAATGTATCTAAAACCCTAATTAACGATTTTTATACTTAATTATTAAGACATTATGTAATTAGGTTTATTAACCTTTCGGTTATTTGACAAATGCTCAAGGTTCAATGGGTGGGGTTGTGGAGACGGTTGGGGTTAGTCTGAGTCCTCTATTGCAAATATTATTGCATTTTCTATTATATTTATTTTTGACCATTTATTTTAATGAGTTGGTGTTTGTGGGTTAGTATGGGCATCCAATTTTTATTTTAATGACATTTCCATTATTGGCCTTCATCAAAATGAACTTTGCAATATACTGCAATGAAGGCTTATCAATCAATGAAAAATGTAGTAAAATACCGAACAAGAAAATGCTTCCTATACTTCTATGAACACGATTAATTAGCAATTTCTTTAGGTTGGATCATGGAAAATTTTAAGCCCTTCGAATAATTACCCCAGATTTCAAAATTTGTTTAGTTTTACATTTGGATCAAGAGCAGTTGTAGCACTACTGGTGATGGACTTGAGAGGGTAGGAAGACGGCTAGAGTTTAAATCCCTCTTGCCCCACTTTAAACGTTTAAATAAAATTCTTTCAATTAATCTTAGTTGGGGAATGTGGACAGCGTGGGGAGGATAAAATTAAGAAATTTGGTTGGTGTTTCACAAGTACTTTATTTATTTACTTTTTTTTTGAAGGATTATTCATTTTTTATATAAGGTTATTATTTTTACTTACAAGGGAAACTACCAAAAACATAAAAAGAAAGTTAATTTGTAAGCAATTTTAATTTTTCTTTTTGAACTTTCTATTTTACACTTATTACTATTAGTATTAGAATTAACAAGTATTTTTCTTGAAATCTGTGATAAAGATTGTTGATAAGGAAAAATATGGAAGATATTGACCATCATTCAATTGCTTAGAGTTTATCTCCCACAAAATATGTGTAAAGTGATTATATTAGTATTAGTATATAGTTATTGCTTTGAAATAATTCCAATCTCCAAGAAGTCTCTCTCTCCATCTCTCTCTAAACCCTACTCTTATTTTTTCTTCTATTTTCCTCCATCGGTAATGGTTTGGTGAAGCAGTCGTCTACTTCACCACTGTTACCACCACCATCGTCGGCGGGCTGGGTTGGAGCACTCTTTCTTCAAGTTGTACATCATATCTTCAAATCTGACGAGACGGATATGGATCTAACGAGACAGATCTGACGAGATGAAGACGGGTGATATATAAGTTTTTATATAGCGTTTTAGATATTTTGTTTAGTATTTTATTTTCTCTCTCGTATGAGAGTTTGCTTTCTCTCTCGAATGAGAGTTTTGTCTCTCCTTGAATAGGAGTTGCACAAGAATTTTCTTGTGTTCGTTTTTAAGTTCTTAAAATTTGTTATTTTCAAGAATATTGATAGTTGGTGTTTCAGATGTTCTTACTACATCGTTTGAGTCTATATGAATTGTATTGTTCCAAGCGTTGTAAACTTTCGATTGAATGATATATAAAATCGATTTTTTTTCAAAAAAAAAAATAGTTATTGCTTTATATTCTTTTTGAAAAATTAGCTGAAATTTCGGGTTGCATAAAAGGATTATATTAGAGTTAATAGGTGTTATTTTAGATTCTTTTTAAAAAATCTCATTATAATATTGTTCAGGTATGTGCTTGCATAGAGTTGATTACATTAGTGTCAGTAAATTAGTAAATGTTATTTTATATTCTTTTGAAAAATTATGATTAATTATAATATTGCTAAAATATTGTGGTTGCATAAGTGATACATAGGTGTTAACAGAATAATAGTCGTTATTTTATATCATTTGTCATTATAATATTTTTAATGCAATTGATTTGTCTTTTATTTTTTCATTTAATGTTATTTTTTTATGCCAATTAATTGTACATTAATTTGTGATGAACAAAGTATTTTTTTTTAAACTAATTGCTTGTATCTAAAAAAAAAATAGACAAGTTCACTAATTTCAAATAAAAGGAGATAGAATCAATTAGAATGAAAAATATAGTGAAGATTTATATCGTTAATAAATGAATTGTAGATGGATTTTATGATATGAAAATATGTTGTGTACAATATCGATGAACTTTCTAAATAAATGTATGCATAGATGTGTTTATATATGTATACATATAGTTGTATTATTTAGTTAGAAATATAAAATTCGATTTGGGGATCAAATTAGAGTTAAAAACATTCAAATGTGATGATAAACCTTTCTATGTCGTAGTTTTGTTTTTCCAATGATATGTTGTCTTATACAATTTTTTAAGACCAACAAACTCTTGAATTATATTGACTACAACTTCAAGGTTTTTTATAATATCGATTTGACTTCTATGTTTGGATATAGGCATGGTTTTAAATTTCGGTGGAAACACCAAAATTTGGACTGAAATTTCAGATATTTTGGGAGGTCTCAAAGCGAAATCGAACATTCTATCCAATTTTGTAGAATATTTTTCGAAATTTCGACTAAAAACTCGAAATTTCCCAAATTTTTTGTCGAAACCCAAAATTTCTCGAAATTTAAAATATTTTTGTCAAATGTCCATCGAAATGCGGCCGATAATTTCATAAAAATCCTCTTACAAGCTTGATGTGGTTTTGAATAATGATTTTTACTAAAATGGTGGTACACTTTATTTTAATGAAGTTATGATGATATTTGATTATTATTTTACTACTATTATTTCATATTTTTCACATCAGGTTTTAGTCATTCTATTTAATAAGATTCATTATGCATCTATTTCACATGTTTCACAGCAGGTTTTAGTCATTCTATTTAACAAGATTCATTATGCATGTATTACACATAAAATGTTATTAATGTAAAAAATGCATAATTATGATATTTAATGTTACACAAAGTTTCATTGTAAATTTTCAAATATTTCTATAAATTTTCATGATTTCTTTAAAATCGAAACCGAAATTTTGAATATCCCTAAAATTTCCATCGAAATTTTCGTAAATTTACTATCCCAATGTCTACAGTTAATACTTTGGATATAGGACAAGAGTAACTGTTGATAATGATGGCAACCAATCTACAACAGTAGTCCTTGTTGATTTGATCATAAATGGTAAAACAATTCATCTTTGTATTTATGTGGATATTTTTTTATTTACACATTTTTTATGAACTCACAAATTTTTATTTATTTTTAATAGTTAACATATCAGCCATGAAAAATAAAAAGCCAAAAGAGATAAATGTTCATTTACTTTTGAATTTTGGTACCAGGCCAAGGGCCTGCAACTGGTGGCAACCACTCTACATTTTTCTTTTTTATGGTACAACGACTCTACATTGGTAACAGTTCCTCCTCCCATCTTGAAAGGTGAAGTGATTTATTAATTACTGTTTAATTAGTATTGGAAATTCACATCATTTTCGTACTATTTAGTTAGAAATACAACTTAGACCAATACTTCTTGAATTATATTGGGTAATTCTATAGTGGATCGGGAGTGTTGCTCTCGATCCATTTTTCACCACACAAATATTTGCGATGGGGTTGTTTATTCAAAATAGATGACTGTAAAAACCACCCCACTCATTTTGAATATATAATGTAAAATGGATTAAGAGCAACCACATTGAAATTTTCCAATTCTATTGATGACAACCTCAATGATATTTAACATATCACTTCAAGTCTTCAACTCTCAAATTGATATCAAATTGATATATAGGACAAAATCTCGATGTTGACAATGGTCGCAATCAATCTGCACTGATAGTACCCCCGTTGATTCCGCTTTAAATGGTACACTAATTTATAGTTATATTTATGTGTATATTTTTCTATTTATTTATGATTAAATTTCATAAGCAAATTTTTAACCAAATGATATTCATAGTGATAACTTTTGCACTACAATTATTGGAAGACAAATTACTTATACTTAAAAATTTGTAATCCATTAAAGATAAAAGATTTGGGAATCCTCATTAATTTTTTTAAAATTTTGGACATAACAAGGGGATTTTTTATTAGATTAATATAAAAAAAATTCTCAAAATAATATATTTAAAACATCGTTATTTTTTTAATATGAAATGGCATTTGGTATGTCGTCTTCACCATTAATTTTTTATTTATTTTGAAAATTGAAGACAACATTTTTTATGTCGTTTTCATAAATTTTCTTTTTCTTTTTAATTGAAAACTGAAGACGACATTTGGCATGTCGTCTTTAATTTTTATTTTTATTTTTTATTTTTGAATAGTGAAGACGACATGCCAAATGTCATCTTCAATTTTCTTTCTTTCTTTTTTTCCAAAATTGAAGACAACATTTGGCATGTCGTCTTCACTATTCAAAAATAAAAATTGAAGACGACATCCCAAATGTCGCCTTCAATTTTTATTTTTATTTTTTTAAAATTTTCAAAAATTGTTAGGATTAGGATTTTGTTAATTACATATAACTTTTTTACCTTGTTGATAATTATATTAATTGACTTTAAATTTTAAAAAAAAATTCAAATTCTATTTTTCATCTTTCATTTTTAAATATTTTATTTTACGAATAATAAATCATTCAAGTGGTTTATTTAAAATGAAAATTATGATTGTCTAATTATGTCCCCCAGTACCACAAGGACATGGTCGCCTATTTCTACGATCTCTAACTATTTGCTCATCTTCCTGAGCACGAGAATCATAATAGTGACGTTGCATCTCAGAAGGTTGTGTTTCTTCATCATCACAAGTATTACTATCATTCAAATTAATCTCTGACGAGTTGATGCAATTGTCCCACTTGACTCTCCGCGATCACGATATGTCGTACTCAATACTGGCCATGGGATGGGCGAAGCATTGAATTCTGAGCATGAAGGCGCAAATGCAGGTGCAAGCCCGAGGTCTAGAAAAGACATATCCACCTGTCCAAATAAAAATTCTCCACGTGGCGCCAATGGAATGAATGGAAATTGATCATTTTGTTGTAGTGGCTGAGGTACGTAACAATCTTCCTGAACATTTTCACATTCCGATACAGGGGGTGCTGATGTAAATGGATCTGCAACAGCTATTTCAGAAGACAAATACTGAGGGATGCTATAAGAAGTTGAAGCACCGCCAGTAAATGGCTGATCAGGGACATGATATGACTTGGGCACTAAATGGCGGCTATTTGGGTTTTGGTTTGTTCTTCGGGATTAGCCATAGGTTCGAATAAGGGGAAATCGAAAAACACGAAATGAAATAACTAACGAAAAAATAGATAGAAAATAATAAAGCAAGATAAATTACCGGGAGAAAACAATAACCAATGATAGCCGAAAATTGCAGAGGCACCTAGATCCGAGTGGCGCTGATTTGGAGGCTATATATTGATAAATTTCGCGTTGAGGAGAATGACAACGTCTTATGCGGAAGAAAAAGGGAATAAAATATAAAGTGGAGCTTTGGAAAATAAAAAAATGGCACAGCAGCTTGAAGCTTCAATGGCGGCTGGTGGGGATGAAATTCACCAACGAGCTGCGTGAAAGGGAGAAAAAAGTTGAGGCCTAGGATTAGATTAGGCTCGATACCATGTTAGATTATAATTCTCCTTGGATTAATAATGAAAGATACAAAGGTTTATATAGATTACAAGAAATAATGAATAAGGAAATAACCATAATAATAATAGTAATAAAGAAACCTATTCTAACAATACTTCTATTATTAATACTCTAACAATAAGAAGTTGAAGCACCGCCAGTAAATGGCTAATCAGGGACATGATATGACTCTGGGGCACTAACAGAAAACGTACAATCAGGATATGATGATGACGCGTGACCAGTGAATGCAGGTCTATGATTGGATGTTGATGAACCTACTCTATCTTCAAAACCATGGGACCTCATGCTACGAGTTCTCCTTCTTGTTGTTCTTCTTTGCCCAACCTCTGGTGCCTCTGTTTGGTCGTTGGTCAAACCATTCGTTGACTACCGGCATGTGGTGATTATATGGACGTTGGTAGCTATGGATCTATGTTGGTCCACCAATGAATTCAGTCCATCTATGTTATGAGGCCTATGATCACATCCAATCCTAATAGTTGACATCTGACCAGCCTGAAATGGTATAGAACGTTGTAAATAAGAAGAACTAATTAATTTATAGAAACTTAAGCTTGCAAATTATAAGTAAGTTTTCTCTTTACGTACCACAATTTCCCACAATGGTGTCTCCCCCGGTTGGAATCCCGACTCGACGACATGCATAGTAAGTGATATATAACGACGTATAATTCTATCATACCACTTGTCGTATCTATCTTCTATAGTGCATTCGTCAATGATATTTTCTCCCCACACCGACCGGACAAGTCGATCATTCCATATTGCAATGTAGTCTCTGTGGAATGTCTCCCAGTTCCGTCCTACACGCCCCTGTAGTCGACTCCATGTAAGTAGAAATTATTAAGTTTAGGCTCATGAGGAATCCCTTGTCGTAGTCCAAACTGGCGTAAAACTCATTCGAGATAATGACCCTCAACGATGACATAGAATATCAATGGACAAGTTGATTTCCACACTCTCGGTTCAAGACATTCACGTGGCAAAAATTGGATTTTCGGGTCACTCATGTTATATGGCTGCCAATCAAACTGCAACAAGAGAAACATACTTAAAAATATAATGCTAAAATGAACATTTCATAATATTATGCATATCAAATTATCTTGCTTACCTGACTCAACAACATAAGATCAAGGGCTTCCCTAATTGGTCCTAAGGCATTGTGAAACGTATCTACGTATGTGAACTCACAATTCCACCTAAGACCACAAACAAGTTATTTTTGTTATGAAATAACATCTATTCTCCTAAATTCTTTTATTTTATTTTTTTTGGTAAATTTATTCTCATAAAATTCATTTCTATAAAAGACTTGGAAACACAATATACTACCTTGCGCTATATGGAGGAATTGGAAGTATTACTTCATTATGCACATTTGGAAGTATTACTAAAATTCGAAATCACTAAAATTCATAACTAAATTTATTTATTTATTATGAAAATTTTCTTACAATCAACGAAAAATGGCTGACACAAAATACAAGCACATATGAGATCAACGATGTGCCCAATCCATTTCATAACGTATTCTAGTTGTTTGATCTCTACCTACACGACGACTGACACATAGAGTTTCGTTATGGAACAACTCAAAAGGGGGAGTATCCCAATAGTGTTTCCCTGACAATGGCGTGTAGATCCCTCTATACGTTGCTAAATATGAACAAATCCCATAATATGGTTTCGCATAGTTTGTTGCTTCTATATCCCAGCTCTTGCATACAGATTGAACATGTGAGCAAGGTATTCCAAATTCACTCCATTTGCCACAATCACACTCCATTTTCCTAAGATTCACAGTGTACCTATTCCCACTTCGTCCTCTCATTGGACGTGTGAAAACGTTAGCAGATTGCTCATGATAATTAAACGTTTGTACTGCATTATAAGTGGTGCTCTCAGACCAATGTGTGTACATCTTATGCACATAGCTTGTCCAAGGGAGTCCCTTCTCAAGCATCGCCGGATCCCCCCAGACCGCAATTTGAAATGCTCTATGGAACAAAAAAATGTTATCTCTATAATAGCTGTGACCGGAAGACGACGAGCACCTTTGAATACATTATTTATGCTTTCAGCCATGTTGGTTGCCATAATGCGACACCGCCATCCTCCATCATAAGCAAAAGTCCATTTTTCTCTATCAATCAAATTTAAATACTGATAAGCATCTCTATCATGTGATTTAATCTGATCCATGGCATTCTTCAAACTTTCTTATTTGAGTCGATGAACCAACTTCCCAACATAGGTTCTTCAAAACCTTATTTTTGAAATAATTATTAAAGTTTGAACATACATGCCACAGGGCAAACTCAGGTATGCTTTCAACTGCTGAGAGGATTCTGGCATGATGATTAGAAATAAGACAAATACATTCTTCAACCCCTTGTACAAAATGTTTGCTCAAATTCTCTAGAAACCATTTCCAAGATGCAAGTGTTTGATCATCCACAATGGCAAAAGCAAGAGGAAATATCTGCTGATTTGCGTCCATGGATGTCGCAATCAATATCTCATGCTTGTATTTGGTGTATAGATGCGTTCCGTCTATGCATATGACTTTGCGACAATGTCGAAATCCATCTATACACGGTTTGAATGCCCAAAAGACATATTTGATCACATTTTTTCAACCATCATATCTTGTATCATAGTTATCCCATTCAACGAGAGTTCCCGAGGTCCATTTTTTGATAGCTCCCAAAAACTTAGGCACAATTTTTGTATTGATTCCTCCTAAGTCCCATAAACAACTTCGCGTGCACATTTCAAGTTGTACCAAGCATTAACATATGGAATATCAAACCCAAATTGATCATTCACCATTGTAATGACGTTGGCGATCTTGTAAGCTGGATCAGTGCGAACAATATTTATCAAAAGGGCAGCAACCGAATTTTTGTCCAAGTTACAGTGATTGCGAGACACTAAATCCAAGAGACATGTATGAGGCCTATAATACTTTGTGATCTTGAAGCATCGAATATTTTCTTTGTATATTGCTGGGAGGGCCCATCTGCATTTAACTCTTCGCATGTTGCACTGAGTAATCTTTCATAGCACAGATGAGATGTTTCTTGTCTTTAAAGACCATGTGTAAGTCGAGATTTCCTTTCTGAAATCATAAAACTTACCCTTTGATGCAGCTTGGATATCAATAGAGTTTGCTTCTACCTCTGGATATGTTCTGGAGTAGAATGGTGTGACTGGATATAACATGTCCACATTTATTGAAGAAGGTATTGAATCGTTAACGAGATCTTGATGTTGCGGTGATGTTCTTACGCCAGGCTGTAACAATGTCTCCAACATGACATTAACATTGACATCTCCCTCCTCATCAGGTGGAATAGGGTAATCAATTTCATCTGGCTTTGAATCACTGTATTCTGAATCATTAAAACATTCTTGTTGTGGGTCATGGGCAAATTCAGCATTATCAGGCACTCTATAACTCTACGATTCAGTATTGTGTTGCCAATTGCCCCTGTTTCATGTGATGATGTTGAGGCACCTACACAATAGTCATGCAACCTAAAACTTTCCATTCCTTATGTCACCGCTGGCAGATCAGGTATAGCAGGTTGTGTTAAAAGCGACATGTAATGGTCAAGCTCTTGGTTAACGGGCATCTCTTGTGTTAAAAGTGACGTGTACAAGCCCCACTCTTGGGACAAAGGCATATCCGGAACAATATTGTTGTACCTTTCATCTTTCTCAATATAGAGATGTAGGCTATTAATCTCACCATCAGGATCCATGAAAAATCTTAGGCTTTCATCATTGGTTATCTCCAAAATGGATTCTTTTATCACAAATCGATACTCGCATAAATATTTAGCAAATACTTTTAGCGAAAATCGATCAGTATCTATTCGAGTTCGTATATACAATCTCGCCAGTAAATCAGTAAAGTTTGTCAAACGTAGTATTCTCATATACCCAACTGGAGGAATGCTATATGTGATAGAATTTGACTCTTGTAGTATTTGACCTCCCGAGTACACCATAATATCAATTTTATTGAGGTTCGACATATCTTCAAAAAATAAATAAACCCGAAAAATTAGTTCAAGGGACCACTAACTTATCAAATTATAAAAATTATATTTTGTAATTTAATGGGGCATAAAATATGGATTTCCTTGCCACTCACAATTATATCAATACTTAGATATGAACAAATAAACTAATTCAGGTCAATCTCACGCCTATTAATTAGTTACTCATCCTTAAACAAATTCTAACCATTAGTTTGAAACTTTCCATCTTATTCGTTCGACCAAACCCTAAACTTCATTTGACCATCAAATTACCACAAAATTGAAATTTCAAAAATTTGTGAAGAGCCTCATACAACACAGAATTCCATTCAAAATACTTCATCAGACATTCCTTACTTTCTCTATAAATCTGAAATAACTTCCAAAACATAAATATATATACAATGTGTATACAATCTGAAACAAGTTCCAAAACATAAATATAAACATAAATAAGACATATAATTAAATTAAACAATCAACTCTTCCACATATTTAAAAAGAGATATCCGCCAATTATAGCATATTATTTACCTGTAATCCGTAAATTTGACTCCAAATATGATTTTTTTTCTTTAAAGCACAATGTGTACGATCTACAATTAATACAAACAAAACTATTAACATAAATAACTATTATATAAGTTCACAAATAATAATAATATGTAAATTTATTTTTTACCTGATAATTTGAAGTTCAAAATGTATTTGGATATTAATTCTTCTCAAGTATGCTGAAAGAAAGTTGAAGAAAAATATGAAGGCGTAAAACTCTGTTAAATTTGAGAGAATGAGAAAATTTTGCAAAGGTGGGAGTGAAAACATTCTGCAAAAAGTTGGGTGAATTTATAGATGGAATTAGGATAAAATAATTAAAAAATAAGGTTTTTCAAGGAAAGAAAAAAAGGAAAATTGAAGAAGACATTTGGCATGTCGTCTTCAATTTTCATTTTTTTTATTTTTGAACAGTGAAGAAGACATGCCAAATGTCGTCTTCAATTTTGGAAAAGAAAAAAGAAAAAAGGAAAATTGAAGACGGCATTTGGCATGTCGTCTTCAATTTTCATTTTTTTTATTTTTAAATAGTGAAGAAAATTTTGGAAAATTTAAAAAAAGAAGAAATTTTCAATAAATAAATAAATAATGAAGACGACATATAAAATGTCGTCTTCTAATTTTCATTTAAAAAAAAAATTCAAGGTGAAGACGACATACCAAATGCCATTTTATATTTAAAAAAATAACAATTTTTAAATTATATTATTTTGAGATATATTTTTTATATTAATCTAATAAAAAACCCCATAACAATGGCTTGCAAATGGCGACTACCCTTCTACATTGACAACAGTTCCACAACCGCTCCTGCTCATGCTCCTACTCCTGTCTTGAATGGTAAAATGATTTATGTTCATATTTGTTGCTAGGAATTTCATGTAAGATGTTTTGATGATGACAATTAGGACTTTATGTTAGACCCCAAAATATGTAAGCTTGATTTTAGTAGAAATCATGTATAAGCTTTGAAGCGTTAGATTTGTAATAGGCTTTATAGGCTTTGTTTTGTTTTTATTCTAGATTGTTAGGCTAAGTAGTCTTAGACTGAGCGTCTGATAATTTCTGAGTGAGTTTATCAGTGGTAAAGTTTGAAAACTCAAGCGCCTGAAGTCTGAATGAAGATAAAGTCTCCAAGCGTCCAAATGACCAGCTATATCAAGCGTTATCTTATAGGATAGAAGTGATTCAAGTATGTATAAGCGTCCATCAATGACTGATTTCACCTAAATCTATTTCTAAGTCCGGAAGGAGTTTAATGTAAATATTTTCAACGCATTAAGTGCCAACGGACATTTAATTCAAATGCATTAAATGCTGATAAGAGCATTAAATGTGATAAGCACTTTCAGACGTATGGAGAAGCCACCCTATTGGAGTGTCAACTATTCATGGACTGCAGCACCAACTTTTGTGCGGCAGATTTTCAGGAAAAAGGACAAAAGTTGTTCACTCGCGGAAGTGAGAGACACGCGCCTGTGCATGTGTCAAACGAACACTTTTTCCAAGAATGCCTATAAATAGGAATTCAACAACAAGCCAAAAATACAATCAATTTCTAAGCCAAATTGCTGTTGCATTGAAGTCTCATTCCTTAAACTTTCAGAAAAGCCAGAATATTCAAGAAAACATTCTCTTTGCTTTTCTTCAATTCCTGAGACAGTCAACCAATATCTCAAACATTCTTTTCGAAGAAACCACATTACTATTGAGATATTTCTAGTTGTTTGAACTTCATCAAAATCAAACAAACCGTTTAGAAAACCCCTTCCAAGCCTCGCGATCTGTGTGAAGTCGAAGTTGGATACTTGCATTATTTCTGGGTGAAAGCAGCAAGGGGATTGAAGTGATTTGGAGCAGAAATCTGTGTGATCAAGGAGCTCAAGTCATCGACATCTATCTCTCCCTAATTTGTAGAAGATTCTGTGTGATTCTTTGAGAATCATTTTAGTGAATTGCCTCCAAGTGTTCAAGGAGAAGAAGGACGTAGTTGAGATTACACCACCCAACGAACCTTACAAATATTGTGTCTTTTACTTTACAGTCAATTATCTTATCTATCATATCATTGCATAAATTGATTAAGTAAAACACAATCAATCGCTAAGCAACTAAGAAACAACTTGTGACGCTAAAAATTTCCAAAAGAGAAGACGCTAAAATTATTCTGATGTGCTAACACTGATTAAAAAACTGAACGCTTAAACCTACTTGGTTAAAGTATTCAAATCTTGAAGTCTATGTTAACTTTCTAAAATCTGTCTTCATCAAACGCTTTGCCTAAGCGTCAATATTTCAAGTAAACGCTCAGTCAAGCGTCTACATTTCAAGCGTCCAAAACCATTTTAATACGAAACTTTTAAGTCAAAAAAGACTTGAGGGTCTATTCAACCCCCCCCCCCTTCTAGACCCTTTTGTATGCCACTTGGGACCAACAAGTGGTATCAGAGCGGTTAAAAGTTGAAATTTAAAAATTTCCAAGCAAAACTGCTTGTTTAGATCCTTCTTCAGAATTTAGTTGCTTTTAAAATTATTTTTATGGCATTTGCTAAAGTTTCCAAACTGACTGAGTCGAATTATGACACATGGAAAGTCAAAGCATTTACATATCTCTGTTCATGTGATGATGACATGTGCGATATTATTTCAGATGGGCCAATCAAAATATATAAAGTTATCACAAGAGCGCCTGGAGCCACGGAAGACACTCCGGATGGTTACGTTGAAAAACCAAAACAAGAATGGTCTCCAGATGAGCGTCGAAGAGCAAATTTGGACAATGTTGGTCGGAATGCTCTATATACAGCTATTGGTGATAATGACAATCTATTCAATAAGATTAAGTCATGTAACACAACTAAGGAAATCTGGGATAAGTTAGCCATGATCTGTGGTGGTTCAGCTCAGATTAAAGAGAACAAACTTTCCATTGCCAAGGAAAGGTTTAACAACTTTAAGATGTTGACCAATGAGACTCTAGAGCAACTGGACATAAGATTCACAACTCTAGTTATGGAACTCACATCCTTGGGTATGAATTTACAGAACTGAGAAATGGTGGTTAAAATCTTTAGAAGTCTACCTAGTAGATTCTTGATGAAGACAACAGCTATGAGAGAATCAAATATGTTGGATCGCCTAACTCTAGAAGATGCTTTTTCAGAGCTCAAAGCATTTGAGTTTGAGTTGAATTCGGCTAGTGATGCTGTAAGCAATCCAGTAATTGAGTCTGGAGCTCTCGTAGCATCAATCAAGGGTAAATTGGGTAATAAAGGAAAAGCTTCAGATATCAGTGAGGAAGAGGAGTTGGCCTTGCTGAATAGATTCAGAAAGTTCTTGAGATATGAAAAGAAAGGAAATAGTCCTAAGCATCAAGGACAAAGTTCATATCAAGGGCTTGCTCCAGTACAACAACAGTACCAAGCGCCTCATTATTTTGTTCCTTCACCCCAAGCGCCTGCTCAATACCAAGCGTCTATTCAAAATCTCTCAGCGCCCGTGGTCTCAAAACCGCACACTGCAAGGTTAACAAAAGATGGAAACTCACCTTTGTTACACTTGCAGGAAACCAGGGCACTACCAGGTAAATTGCCCTTATCCAAATGTATCCAAGCCCTCAAGGCAGGATTATGTGGATAGAAACCAATTCAGGAGCAACCTTCGTCAACAAGGTTTGCTAGCGGAATCAGAACCAGCGTTCGCACCTGAAGATTTGGAGTCTTCGGAGGAGAGTAGTGATGATGATGAGCCAGTGGATGACTCAGCGCTTATTTGTCTCATGGCCAGAGATGATGAAGCGTCTCCTGAGGTAAACACTGAGATATCTTACCTTCTCTCTTATGAAGAATTACTTGACAAAGTTAATGAATATTATAAAAATTGTCAAGATGCCGCCAAAATATATCAAAATGATCTCGCTATTATCTCATCACTTACAAGAGATAAAGTAACGCTCAAAGCAGAGTTGAAAGTTCAGCAACAATGCATTGAGAAGAACCAATCACTTGAGAGTGAGATTATTCAATTAAAAGGCGATCTTGATATAATAGTCAAGAGAGAAGCTGATCTGATAGCTAGACTTGCTAAATCAGAGCAGCTCATCTCATCATTATCAAAAGCTTCAAGAAAGTTGGATAATGAGATTGAGGTAACTAGAATATTTGGTGAAACGACCAGTTTAGGATGCAATAAATTCGGTAAACAACCAAACAAACTTAATGTTCCGGCAAACAACAAAGGAAAAGGTGTTTTCTTTGTTGAAGAAGGTTCACAAAGTCAAACAGATGTTGAACCAAGCAAAAATGGTACGAGGACAAATGAGAAGGCCAAAGCTGACTCAGGCAAGGGAAAGGCGAAAGCAAATGATTCACAAAGAAAGGTTCATCCGAACGCTCCAAAGGCTAAGGATAAACCTAATCACCATGAGTCAAGGGCTAAGCGTCCAACATCAAAAGTGCACCCCAAGCCAGCGCCCAGGAAATACCAGCGTCAATATCCACAGAGGTCTAGATCATATTATCGCTACTATGATGATTATGATTATGACTATGATTATGATTACTATTATAATCGAGGATATTATTATACACCCAAAAAGCACACACAACACAATGTGAAACCCGAAAAGGCAAATATTCCTACAATGAAGACTAGGCAAATATGGGTTCCTAAAGTTCTAATTCAAACTAACAATGTTACTAATGTTGAAGGACCCAAGCAACAATGGGTACCTAAACAGAAATAGAACTTCCCATTTTGAGTGCAGGTACCTAGAGCTAGAGCCGATACATCTGTGTGGTACTTCGATAGTGGATCGTCAAGGCACATGACTGGTTCCAAGGATCTTCTGATCAACTATCGAGTTGCCAATGGTCCTCAGGTTGTATTTGGTGACAACTTCAAAGGTAAAACCAAAGGTATAGGTACTGTGCATAGGGGGAACATCATGATAAGTGATGTTTATTATGTTGAGGGTCTAAAGGACAATTTATTAAGCATAAGTCAATTTTGTGATAAAGGCTTTGAAGTCATATTCTCAAGCGACTGTTGCTATATAAATGACGCTAAGACTAAGTCTACTAAATTGAAAGGAAAATGTTGGTCCCAAGTGGTATACGAAAGGGTCTAGAAGGGAGGGGGGGTTGAATAGACCCTGGAGACTTTTTCGACTTCTTAAAAATTCGTATCACTTTGAAGTATTTGAACGCTTGACAAGTTTAAGCGCTGGATGTGACGCTTGAGAAACGTTAACTTAGACTCGGTGATTTCAACGCTTACCAAAGTAGGGCAGAGTTTAGTCACTAAATCAGAGTTAGCACAGCGGAAGTATTTTATAGCTTAGCGTTCAGTTAACTGATCGAAAGTAGTTGCTTAGTTGTTTTAAGACTTTATCAGAATGTATGAAGTATGAATAGTAAAGCAGTAAAACAATGAATGCTTAAAGAGGTAAATGACACAAGATATTTGTAAGGTTCACTGGGTGATGTAATCCCAGCTACGTCCTTCTTCTCCTTTTATCAGGGAGGTTTTTCCACTATGATGATTATCGAAGAGTCACACAGAGACTTCTACAAGATAGAGGGAGATTGGATATGATCTTGGAACTCCTTGGTCACACAGATTTCAGCTCCACTAAAGATCTTCTATCCCCTTGCTTCTTTCACTCAGAAATGGTGCAAGTTACTCTTGATCTCGGAACTCCTTGGTCACGCAGATTTCAGCTCCAATAGAGATCAACTTCAACAAGCTTCTTTTACACAAAAATATTGCTTGCAAGTCAACCAGCTTTCTCACTCAGATGAAAGGTGTTGATGGTTTTGGTCACGGGTTTGTTTGTTTTTTTGGAAAGTTCAAACAGCTTGGGGATATCTCAATGGTAGTATAGGTTCTTCTTAACAAGAGATTTGAGATATGGGTGACTGTCTCTGGAATATTTGTGAAAAGCTTATATGGATATTTGGCTATGATTTTTAGTAAGCTTTTCTTTCAACAAGGTCGGTGTTTTTGTGTGTGTCACTTTTTCATCATGTTACTTGTTTGTTGAAAGAGCTATTTATAAGGTATTGGTGGTTTTTTGTCCGTTTGACTCGGTTGGAGTCTCGTTTCCCCAAACATTCCTTGAGTTCAGACATTTCTAACTTTGGGTATATTTAATTGGTTAGGCATGGTCTTGGTTTCATAAATCTGACAGTCTAGGTCAAAGATATGGCTTGCCCATAAGTTATAGTGCTTATATTTTAATAGCACTTATCCGACTTTTAATGCATCTTGTCTTATTTCCGTTGGAAATAATTCGTCCGTTTGATTCATGCATTCTTTTAAGTCTTTGGATGGTTTTTGGGTCTGAATTCTTTTTCAGGTTACGTTCTTTGTAGGTTGTGTTGGTTTAACCCTTTTGGACGCTTGCTGAAGAGAATAGTTATTCTCGTGTATCAAACAGACGCTTGGACTGATCCTGAATTTCAGACGCTTACTCTTCAATCTTGTCTTGATAGTCTCACTGAGAATTCCGTCATTTCACTTGATGTTGAGTATTCGGCCTGAGTTATCCATTCGTAGTTTGAGCACTGGGATAATCCCTAAAGCGTTTGACGGACGCTTCAAGATATCTTTATCCATTGTAGCTTTAGACGCTTGATCTTCACCTTCATCACTTGGTAGACTCACCCAGAATTTTCCTAAGTGTTTTAGTGTCACATACTTAGTCTAAGGAATTCTACAAAGATGAATACTATAAGCCTAAGATAAATAAGCTTTCAGGTACTTATACATAACATTCTATGAAAGCTTTTACACTTTTCGGAGTCTAACAGAAAGTCCTATTTGTCATCATCAAAACATCTAATATGAAATTCCTAACAGAAAAAGAACTAACAACGTATATTTGGTTGATTGGGGTTCAACACTTGATAACAACCCAACATGTTTTGTTGCTAAAAATGAATCTAAAATGGGTTGGTTATGACATAGAAAAATGAATCACCTCAACTTTAAGACAATCTCTCAACTTATAAATCTAAATCTCGTAGAGGGATTACCAAAAGGACCATTTCACAAGGATCACCTTTGTGATGCTTGTCAAATGGGCAAACAAGTCAAGTCATCGTTCAAGAGAAAACCTCATCTATCTACCTCTAGAATACTTGAACTTCTTCACATGGATTTGCTTGGACCTGTTCAAACGATCAGTGTAAGCGGTAAAAAGTATATAGTAGATGATTTCTCTCGATTTATTTGGGTGGAATTTCTTTCATCCAAAGATGAGACATGTGCCAAGTTATCAACGCTTATTCGGCAACTTTAAACATTGAAAAATCTTAAGGTTGCAAGAATAAGAAGCGATCACGGTACTGAGTTTACTAACAAGATTGTTGAGAAGTTTTGTGCAGAGAATGGAATACATCATGAGTATTCAGCTCCCAGAACTCCCTAACAGAATGGTGTTGCTGAGCGCTGGAACAGAACTCTCAAGGAAGCCGCTAGGACTATGTTAGCAGAGTCCAAGCTTGCTCCTAGGTTTTGGGCCGAAGCGATCAATACTGCATGTTATACTCAAAACCGTTGCATGATCAACAAATAGCATGGGAAAACTCCATATGAACTATGGAAGGGATGTAAGCCAAACGTTTCATATTTTCACATCTTTGGTTCTAAATGCTTTATCCATAATAATGGATCCCAAAGCCTAAAGACATTTGATCCTAAAGCGGATGAGGGAATCTTTCTAGGCTACTCCAAGAATGGAAAGAATTTTCGCATCCTAAATAAGATCAAATCGAAGGTTGAGGAATCTATTCATGTTATTTTGGATGATGCTAACCAAGAACCGAGTAAGGTTAATATAAATGATGTAGGAATTGAAGATCTATGTCATCAAGCGTCTAAGATCACCATTGATGATGATAGTGACAACGATGATGAGATCTCAGTGCCACCTCCTAAGACTACTCGTGAGGTTACTCTGGATAACAATGTAAGAAATGCTGATGATCATGAAGCGAGTAATCATCAAGAGCAAACAAGGATTTATGAACTTGAAGCGCCTACGCAAGAAGGTAGTCAAGCGTCTGATCGTCAAGCGCCTGTTCAACCTCTTAACCCTTTCCAACCAGATAGACTATGGCTGCGTGATCATCCACCTGAGCAGATTATTGGAGATATTGGAGCGCCTGTTAGGACTAGAGCCGCTACATTCAATGAGGCCATGTTTGCAAGCTTTCTATCTCAAATGGAACCTAAGAAAGTGGATGAAGCGCTAAGTGATCCAAGTTGGATTGAAGCCATGCAAGAAGAGCTTAAGCAGTTTGAGCGTAGTAAGGTTTGGACGCTAGTACCAAGACCAACTCCCCAAGGAGTCATTGGAACTAGATGGGTTTATAGAAACAAGATGGATGAGAATGACATTGTAATAAGAAACAAAGCCAGACTCGTAGCTCAAGGATATTGCCAAGAAGAGGGTAGTGACTTTGATGAGACATATGCTCCTGTCGCCCGTCTTGAAGCAATTCGCATGTTTCTAGCGTATGCAGCATTCAACAAGTTTACAGTATATCAGATGGACGTGAAGAGTGCCTTCCTGAATGGTAAACTCCAAGAAGAAGTATATGTGGAGCAACCACCGGGATTCATCAACAACCATGGTAAGGGTATGGTTTGCAAGCTAGACAAAGCACTTTATAGGCTTAAGCAAGCACCCTGAGCATGGTATGACACTCTCTCTATCTTTCTTATTAGTAAAGGCTTTTCAAAAGGCAGCGTTGATACAACGTTATTTAAAATTACCAATGACGAAGATATTCTCTTAGTTCAAATCTATGTTGATGATATTATATTTGGCTCTACTAACAAGCGTCTGTGTGAGAAATTTTCGAAAATGATGCAAGAACAATTTGAAATGAGCATGATGGGTGAATTAACTTTCTTCTGAGGATTACAAGTTAAACAACTCCATAATGGCATATTTATTAACCAAGCTAAATATACAAGAGATATGATTAAGAAATTTGGTATGGAGACTGCATCATATTCAAAAATTCCAAGGAGCCAAACGCTTAAGTTAGATAAAGATGAAAGTGGAAAGAAAGTTGATATCACTAATTATAGAGGTTTCATTGGATCACTTCTTTATCTTACTGCCAGTAGACCTGATATTATGTTTTCGGTATGCACGTGTGCACGATTTCAAGCTGATCCTAAAGAGTCACACTTAATTGCTGCCAAGAAGATCCTTAAATACCTAAAAGGCACACAAAATGTGGGCTTATGATATCCTAGGGATTCTCCTTTTAAACTAATTAGTTACTCAGATGCAGATTTTGCAGGTTGCAAAATAGATCGTAAGAGTACTAGTGGTACATGTCAATTTCTAGGTGATAGGTTAGTTTCATGGCATAGTAAGAAACAACAATCCATAGCTACCTCCACAGCCGAAGCTGAGTATATAGCTACAGGAAGTTGTTGTGCACAAGTGTTATGGATGAGGCAATAGCTTAGAGATTATGGTATAATCCTAGGTCCAATCCCCATTCATTGTGATAACCAAAGCACTCTCGCCATGACTCAAAACCCCGTTCTGCATTCCAGAACTAAACATATTGACATTAGATACCATTTCCTTCGCGACCATGTTCAAAAGAAAGATATCTCCATGCACTTTATTGGAACTGACAAACAATTGGCAGATATCTTCACCAAAGCGCTCAACGAACAATGTTTTCTCACTTTGAGAAGTGAATTAGGTATGATTGATTTAAATGCTTAATCCCTTTGCATCATACTTTATTAGACATATAATTTAGGGGGAATACTTGATTTATGTCTAAAAGATTTTCTTAAAAATTTGTATAAGTTATCAAATTTAGGGGAAACCTTAAAATTGTACTTGAATATAACTGTAAGCGTCAATGATCAAAATTTTCAGATACATGATCATCAACGCTCAGTATTATTTATGCATAAAATATTGGACGCTCAAACATAAAAAGGACTTTGATCTCAAGCGTCGATATTACAACAGTTATAATAAATACCAAGAAGTGTTATACCAACCAGTGGTATCAGTTAAGCGTTGAACCAATTCCATTCAACACTTAATATAAAAATGTTTTTTTTTAAAAAAAAAAAAAATCATGCGTAAATTTTACAAGCTTCTTGAAGTAGTGGATCAACTCAACAGTCTATTGTGTACTCTATTCACACACTTCTATCACATCAAACTGGCAGGTAATCAAAAACTTTTCAAAATGACAGTTCAGAGATAGCACGTGTTTGTGTACGTGTCAGTGTACCATCATGCGCGTGTGTTACACTCTGAAAATGCCAAACGTTTTTTTTTTAAATTTTAACTCGGATGTTAAATCTTTATATATGAGAATTACCAAATGTAACTTCTCTCTCATACACAAAACTCGCGTCCGCAGTTAATGAATTCATGGCTGAGATTAAAACTCTTTCCATGTGTTTAAATCCTACAGAGACTAGAGAACACAAGTTTCAAAAATTCATTGCTGTGTCATTTAAAACACAATTTCTGCAAAAAAATCATTCACTTTCACTCAAAGCTTTCTGCGAATCTTACTTTCTCTCTCTCTCTCAAAACAAAAAAAAAATCTCAGTTCATCTTTTTCACTAAAAATGGCACCAAAGAAATCTTCTGCTACTTCCGCCGAGCCTACCATCAAGGTTACTGAAGGCCTTGTTGTCGACTGGAAATTTCTTTATGAACATCCTCAAATCAACCTGACAGATATGATGGACATGGTAGTCAAGGCTGGGCTTAAAACTTTCTTGACTCAATATTCCTATCTGTTTCCGACAGAAGTTGACACCTTTTGGAAAACTGCTAAACTCTCCGAGGACAAGAAGTCTATCTCTTGTCTAATTCCTCTATCCAAGAAGGAGTCTTCCAAGGAATTCATTTTGTCTGCTGCCTCCATTGCCAAGAACTTCAAACTCCCAAATGAGGATGAGACATTGGATTGCGTTACTTTGGAACAAATCAAGGAAGCATGGACAAACATGAGTGCTTACGATGGTGTACCCTACAAACAATATTTCGAAAAGAAAGAACTGGTATCCAAATACCGACTGTTGGTTGATTTTGGCAGCAAGATCATAGAATGCAGAGTGGGTACCTTTGATAAGGTAAACCCAATACAATTTCAGATGATGATGGCGATGGCGATACTCCTCAACATCAAGATAAATTGGAGTGAGTATATTTTTGGAAGGTTTCGGGACTGTTTAAGCCCCCCGAATAAACCTTATGGGCTTGTTCTGAGTGACCTGCTGTACAACTCAGAGTGTATATACTCGTCTGGTCAACCGCTGAATAAGACCAAGTTTCTAGGAAAAAGGATTCTGAGTAATCTCTTCAATCCTCTCAAAGTTGGTGGTGCTGCTAGGCCACTATCTGAGCGTCTGGAAGTACGTCAAGCGTTCGATGAGGAAGCTGAGCGTCTAGTTCTAGAAGAAGCCGTGAAGCATCCGGCTGCACAAAGAAGAAGGCTCCCAGAAAGCCCAAGGCTCAAGTTGTTCCCTCTCCCCAAAAGAGTGATGAGGAAACTGATGAGGCTGTAGAGGACAAGTGACCCCTCAAGCGGAGAAATCTGGAAAGCATCATTAAACAAATAGATTTTGAGGAACCAGCTGTTGCTCCTCCCGCTCAAAAGCTCACGCTCATTGAAGGAATCAATGTAAAGAGGATCTTTAAGCGTCCCAGGACAAGCAAGCGTCAAGCTGCATCTGTTCCTAAGAAGCGTGAGATGGTTGAGCCAAGCTCTCAAGCTCCTGCTATTGAGCTAAGCGCTCAAATTACTGTTGAGATAAGTTCTCAGGGTAAGTTTATTTCTTCCCACAACATTTCTACTCCTACATCTGTAGAAGATCCTACTCTTATAGAGGATAGTTCATGTATTACAGATTTAGTTCCAGCTGCTGCTGATGCATTAATAGACGTCCACTTAGATCTTGAGATGACAGAAGTTGTGGCTATTGCCAAAGACGTTGCCGTAGAAGCTGCTGCAATTGCAACTGAGGAACCTGCTCCCAAAGAGGTTCAAACATCAATTTATGTTTCGGCTATAACAGAGGCACGCTCAGAAGGTCAGAGTGTTGCTGAAGACGTTCTAAAGCCAAGGCACTTCTTTAAGCTGGACATGCTGAAGACGATTGATCATTCAATCAACTATATGCCCCCAGCGCTCGAAGAAGATTTCATCCCTGCTGGCTATAATGAAGAAAGATACATTGCTACTGAGAATGAGATTGCCCAGCTGATTGACACTGACAATAAGATCAGGGATATAGTGTTAACCGCTAGGCAAGGAGGTAGAACTTCTAGGTACAATGTGGATTTGGCCTACTACCTAGAATATGGGCACAATAAGTCAACTGGTTTTGCTCTGAGAGACTACAACATCAGAGTATATGATCCTTTTCACCCAGAGTTTCTCAACCCTTCCGAGAAAGTCTTAAACAGAGAAGGTTACACACATTTTCCTCTTATAGCAAACAGTGCTGAGAACAAGAAGTCTGCCAATCCTCTTCAACTATGGAAGAATAAAGGGGTTCATGCCGGTGAGCGTCTCGAATCTCTGATGGATTTACTTCAGACTGAAGCTGATGCATACTTTGACAGCATCTGGCATGCCAACTATCAGACTGATAGATATCGCTTTGAATCTATCAGAGATATTCATCATGAAGGCATTCGAGCTATGGTCAACGCTGGACCAGACTACTGTTTGACTGAAGTCATCTGGGTCGAAGCATATGTGGGTCATCGATATACTTTCACAGAATTAGTTCAAGCTCCCCACTTATTTGGCATAGGCATGCATGACAAGAAGCATCAATTCGCCAAGTATTGCCTAACGAAGCGTCAACAGAGAGTTGGACCTGTTCTTAAGCTCCCACTCATTCGACATCAGATTGAGCAGTGTTTGCGTCAAGCGCTTCACAGATTGTCCATTACTCCTCTCCATTTCAACGCTCAAACATCTCCCAGTGGCAGTTCTTCCGTATCTTGCTTGAATCTCGCTCCAAGCCACTGCGAAGATAATCTTAGATTGATGGTGAAGATTATGACTCCCCTATCACTTTTTGACAGCATCTTCACTGAAAATCTCAGACAATGGAACGGCTCAGTACTCTACTCATTTCGAGGATATCCATTGCTCCTTTCTATTCGTAAAGAGGTACTCAATCACTATGAGTTTGTCCTCTCACTGCTGGAAAGAAATCAGGGACTGGCTCAAGCTATCTATCCTTATCTAGAAAAATACTACAATTCGTACATTCCTGAATCTCGACGTCTCCAACATCGTCCAACAGATAGATTGATTGGATTTTCTAGAGATTACTGCCCAGATACAATTTTCTCTATCTGCCAAGCGCCGTCCACAGTCTTCCCGAATCATGTGCTGGATATTATTGGTCCCATTTACATCAGAGCTATAGATAGTCCACTTCGCACATTCATTCAAGGTACTTGCCTTCCTCTTCAACATCTGACTGAACTTCTGGAAGCCGCTTCCAATTCTTTTGCCGATGCAGCACATTGGAACTTCCAATTCGATGATTTTCGCTAACCAGAGTCAGTGCTTGAAGACGAATCTGCTAAGATGTTTGAAATGTTTGAACCAGCAAAAGTCGCAAGTATTCCAACGTCTGCTGAAGAACCAGTTCAAGCGTCTCCACCAGAGGATATTTCTGACACTCCTGAATTCGTTGATTCTGTTGCTGCTGATATTGCTGAGGATCTCTCAATTGATGTACGTGGTACAATTTTTGATCCTGCATATCAAGCTCCTCTTGACTCACTCAAGCATACATCCAGATTCAAGCGACCGGCTCCTCAAGCGCTTCCATCGGATGTGAGTCAACGTTTGGACCTTTGCTGAAATCTGTATTAGAGGAGATAAGCAGTCACGCTACTCAGAATGAAGAATCTCTTCACTGAATTAAGACCGATTTAGCAAAGACTGAATCCCAAATCTTGAACGCTCAAATAGGTCATATGAAGGGTTCTGCTCAAGCGGCTGTTGGTGAGTGTCAAAAAGAATTTCAAGAAATGAGTGACGCTACTCGAGCCAACCAACTAGCCCTGAAAGAACAATTTGAAAAGCGTCTAGACTCCTTAGAGACCTCACAGAATGATGCTACCAGCGCTAAGATCCTCGCTTTGCAGGAACGTTTCGACAAGCGACTGGATGATCTTACAGATTCTATGTCTCTAATTGCTCATCAGGTCAGTTTACTCACAGAACATTTTCTGAAGAGTGATGATGGCAATAAGGGGGAAGAGAAAAGGAAAGGAAAGGAAAGCTGAGGAGAGTGTCCAGTTCAAGTGCTCAAGAACCTCCTCCGCCTTCGAAGCGTCAGCTACAATCTCCTCCTTCTGTGCTAAATCTTCCATCTTGGATAACTGCTGTTGGGATAAGTGATTCTGCTGGAGCACGTAGTAGAACGCTAAGAGAACCTCCAAGAGCACTGTATTCAAATCTACCAATACCTTCTCGGGCACTGCTTGAACAGTTTGACATCCCTCTTCAAAGAGCATCTATTCCAGAACCTACAGATCCAAGAATTTTAGTTGAAGAGAGGCAGATGTCTGACTTCAACCGAACTTTCAGAATTTGCCTAAGGTATATTGGTATTGACCTAATTGATTGGGACAAGTACTTTGCTGCTTTCAAGAAGAGACAAAAGGAAGAAAATAAGCTCATAATCGACAAAGATCATGAAGTGATGATGACTTTGGAAGATAACTTAACTGAAGCTATCCGAGCTGAAATGCCTAAGCGATACAAAGTTAGACCAAGTCATTAAAGTTTCTTTGATTTACTTTATCTATACTCTTGTCTCGTATGAATTTTTTTTGTTCAGTTGTAAAAATGCGTGTAATCATTGATATATATAAAATGCATTTTTCAGCTGAAACATCTCGTTGAAGCGTAGCTAACTTTAACTAACGTTATCAAACCAAAGCTAACTTTTATTTTGGCTATCTAACTCTTGAACTATAAAAGAGTAAGTATTGCCATCATTAAAAAGGGGGAGATTGTTAGGAATTTCATGTAAGATATTTTGATGATGACAATTAGGACTTTATGTTAGACCCCAAAATATGTAAGCTTGATTTTAGTAGAAATCATGTATAAGCTTTGAAGTGTTAGATTGGTAATAGGCTTTATAGGTTTTGTTATGTTTTTATTCTAGATTGTTAGGCTAAGTAGTCTTAGGCTGAGCGTCTGATAATTTCTAAGTGAGTTTATCAGTGGTAAAGTTTGAAAACTCAAGCGCCTGAAGTCTGAATGAAGATAAAATCTCCAAGCGTCCAAATGACCAGCTATATCAAGCGTTATCTTATAGGACAGAAGTGATTCAAGGATGGATAAGCGTCCATCATTGACTGATTTCACCTGAATCTATTTCTAAGTCCGAAAGGAGTTTAATGCAAATATTCTCAACGCATTAAGTGCCAACGGGCATTTAATTCAAATGCATTAAATGCTGATAAGAGCATTAAATGTGATAAGCACTTTCAGACGTACGGAGAAGCCACCCTATTGGACTATCAACTATTCATAGACTGCAACACCAACTTTTGTGCAGCAGATTTTCAGGAAAAAAGGACAAAAGTTGTTCACTCGCGGAAGTGAGAGACACGCGTCTGTGCATGTGTCAAACGTACACTTTCTCCAAGAATGCCTATAAATAGGACTTCAACAACAAGCCAAAAATACAATCAATTTCTAAGCCAAATTGCTGTTGCATTGAAGTCTCATTCCTTAAACTTTCAGAAAAGCCAAAATATTCAAGAAAACATTCTCTTTGCTTTCCTTCAATTCCTGAGACAGTGAACCAATATCTCAAACATTCTTTTCGAAGAAACCACATTACTATTGAGATATTTCTAGTTGTTTGAACTTCATCAAAATCAAACAAACCGTTTAGAAAACCCCATCCAAGCCTCGCGATCTGTGTGAAGTCGAAGTTGGATACTTGCATTATTTCTGGGTGAAAGAAGCAAGGGGATTGAAGTGATTTGGAGCAGAAATCTGTGTGATCAAGGAGCTCAAGTCATCGACATCTATCTCTCCCTAATTTGTAGAAGATTCTGTGTGATTTTTTGAGAATCATTTTAGTGGATTGACTCCAAGTGTTCAAAGAGAAGAAGGACGTAGTTGGGATTACACCACCCAACGAACCTTACAAATATTGTGTCTTTTACTTTACAATCAATTCTCTTATCTATCATATCATTGCATAAATTGATTAAGTAAAACACAATCAACCACTAAACAACTAAGAAACAACTTGTGACGCTAAGGATTTCCAAAAGAGAAGACTCTAAAATTATTCCGCTGTGCTAACACTGATTAAAGAACTGAACGCTTAAACCTACTTGGTTAAAGTATTCAAATCTTGAAATCTAAGTTAACTTTCTAAAAACAGTCTTCATCAGACGCTTTGCCTAAGCGTCAATAGTTCAAGTAAACGCTCAGTCAAGCATCTACATTTCAATTGTCTAAAACCATTTTAATACGAAACTTTTGAAATCGAAAAAGATTTTAGGGTCTATTCAACCTCCCTCCATCTAAACTCTTTCGTATGCCACTTGGGACCAACATTTGTGTTAACCTTTTTTGAATAAATATGTGCTGACGATCAGTCTAAATGTCTACACTTGTAATAGTTTTTTTGTCATTTATCTACACATAGGGAATGACCCGTCCAACATCGAAAGGTGTGACCAGATGTCATTGACACTATTATATTCCGTCCGTTGTGAATGGTACTACAAAGTTTTATTTCACCACGTGTTTATAAATAAGTAGAATATTATTTTTTTAAGCAATTTATAATAATTTGTTGAATCTATAGAATGCAATATCGAAGATCCAAGAATTGAAATGGACCAAGTTCATGTTGATAATACAAGAATCTCGCATGCGTTGCATCAGGCTAAGTTACCAAATTTGATTGTATATTGAACAATTTTTAGTTATCATTTATCTTCATATGGATTCTTTCATGAATCTAGCTATAAATCAAAATATTGTGATTTATCTTACACTTGTAAATTATCATTTTTTGGTTGGACCAGCACTATCCACTAATGAACATGGCGGTACAAGTAGAATAGAAATGTTGCCCACAAGAACAAGATTATATGGTAATTTTATTGTACAAAGTTTAAATAAACTTATATTTCATTTTTTTGTTACGTCTTTTATTTATTTTCTATTAGTTAGAATACCATATGGAAAAACAACTAATGTGTATTTGTAATCATAAAATCTTAGGAGATCCTTCTGAAGTTATTTCTGATCCAGAAGATTTTGTATCTAGCGTTGTGAAAAATAACAATATGTGTGACCCAAATCCGCCAATTTCACATGCTCATGTGGCTCAAGGTAATATTTTCTCTTCATCCTTTTATTTATCCTTTACAAATGCTTCATGTTATGTATTATTTTGTAAATTTCATATTTTTTATATTTTATAAGGGGTAAAAACTATTTTCCCCTAACCTATACTGCATTGAGCACTTTATCCCCTACTTCTAAAAATTTTCGCATTTGAACTGTGGAGCTTTAATTTTTGTTGTTGAATGCTTCCTGGCTATGTTTTTTGCGGAATATTCCATGAATATCATAGAATATTTGTGAAATACTCCTAGAATATCCATGAACAGTCAGCGAAAATGAAATAAGGTGGTATTCTGCAATAAAAATCAAAGGTTGAGGGGTGGAGTGCAAAATATTTTATAATAGGGGCAAAGTGAAGAACATGATATAGATTTGGCGGGAGGGGGGGGTTGACATTTAGCCAAATAGCCATGTTTGTATAGTTCATCAAGGAAGTAGCATCTCAATTGAAATCCTTTAAAAGCATAGCACCCAAGTACTTTCATTTAATTGCACATGGGTTCAGTTATTTTGGATACTTAAAAATTGGTCCTCATAAAAAGATTTTTTACAAAAGTAACAGAAAAAAAAAAGCAAAATAAAACAGTGTTACCAAATTCTTATCAGTTAACGAGTTAAGCATTCTATTCTAAAATTTCATGTAAGAGGGTTGCTTAGTAAATCTGATTGCTTCATTAACTAAGACTTATGTTGGATCTAGAGTAAAGTATTTGTCTTACCTTTTAGAACTTTAGAATATATTATTAACTTATTTCATGATTTAAACTTCCAGAACATTGCTCTGATACCATATTGCTTGCACATTGGGGAGAATTATCCCGCACATTTTGTCTCCCGACCTGTATACACAGAGAAGGTAAACAAAATCTTCCCAAAGCAGGAAAAATATCAGAGATTATTGAAAAAAAAATTATACAGCGGAAACATATTTTTGTGATGATAAAAGGGCAGAAGGTTATTGTTGTTCATCATCATTTTTTATTTTTTTTAAGCATTTTTAATGTTATTGTGTTTTTTGAGCATGAGAGAACTATAACATTTTTTAAGTAGTAGGGGAATCCTGTCCCTGGTGTAGTTTACTCACTATGCAAAATTATAAAGCATATAAACACTTACTAGATATTTTTGCACACAAAGAAGATATTTTATTATAGGAAACGTGGAGAGACTCTCTAGCAACCAAGAAGTGTGGGTTGGAGAGTGTTAATGTGTAAGTTTACAATGAGGGGTGAGGCCATTATATAGGCCTTGGACTTGAAATTATACAAACTAAATTGAAAAAAAAATTGGCATCCGTAGCAGGTTGTAGGTAAATGTAAAAGAGGACAAATAGGTGTCCTAAGCAGTAAAAAAAAATCTCTGCCAAAAAGGACAAAGGTGGCAAAGATAAATCGTAACAAAAAATAACAGCCACATGTGGCAAAAAAAGAAACAGTAAAAAATACAATAATTTAAACTTGTCTCTGGATTGCTGTTCTGAATTTATTGCTTTGTCTGAAGTTGAGTTATTGTTTCCTTGCTGAATTATTGCTCTTCTATTCTTGCTGAGAATTTATTGAAGCTTTGTCTTCTAGTACGTATCTCAGTTGGTTCCTTCTAGATCTGGATTATACTTGGGCTGATATTCTAAGCTTGACAGAACTTTCTTCCCAAGTGTTGAAATTTGGTATTGAACTTTGACTCCTGCTAAAACAAAAATGTTGTGTTAAGGGGCTTGAAAAATAAGCTTGAATCCTGATGATAGATCGTAATTAGGGATTAAGAAATATTGTTGCTTTTTTCTTCTAATTTCTAATGCTAACATGAGCTCTTCTTCATCTGCTAAGGGGTTGACGACTTCTTCATGAATTGACTAGAAACTCTCTGATATTGGTTCCCATTTACCATAATTTTCGGAGACCGATATAAAAGAGTGTCCAATTTCTACTCTTGCTTTATTCTATATAGAGGGGAATGCTGCTACATCAAGTCGAAGGCTAATTATCTCTTGATCGAACTGAAAATTAACTGTCTCTGAAAGCTGCCTTCCTAAATGTATAACTTGGGCCGGATCTGGTACAAAAATTCTTGATATGAAACCATAATCTAGGAGTTGTTGTAAGCTGATAAAAATGTCATCTATCCATCCTTCTCTGAATAGTGAGACATTGATGTGAATGTTTGGCCAGGAAATATATTTAAGTGTATAAAATTTTAATGTTACTTCTTGGCGAATAGGTTCTCCTTTCCATTGTAGAAGGTGAGTCTGGGGCTTTATTCCATCTATCTGTTGCTTGATGATGATTTGAGCTACTTTTAACATTTTTGAGTAAAAAAAATTCCACTGCTTTCTGCCAAATTGTGGTTTGTATCCCTTTTGGTAGGGATGAAACTATCTGGTTAAGGTAAAAGAAAGTTCTAACTGCTAGGTTCTGGAAGGACTTTTACTGAATTTGTTTTGGTATATCTATTTGTTTTGGGCTTATAATATAGGCTTGGAGGTCTTTATGTTGAGCTAAAAGATCTTGATAAAATATATTGAGGTTTCTAAACTGTTTGGTTATAGTTTCTAGATCATTTTCAAGTTGTTCAACATCTGGACTTCCAAGCTATTTTCTGGTTAAAATTACTTTGGGCTTTGCATTTTTGGCATTGGGCTGAACATAAAAATTTGGGCCTAAAAGTCTTCTTGCTGCTGCTATTGCTTCGTAGAGTTGCGTAAATAGTACCAATTATCCATTCGAAGCTTTCTAAGTGCTTTCTAATGCAAGTTGATAATCTTCCAAAAACTTCGACGGGCTGTCCTCTAATAACAAGATAGACTGATGCTTCTTTTGCTGAAAAAATTTTATTTTCTTTTTCAAAATAGTAACACAAAGCGTTGAGTGCTACTAGTTTGCTACTTGAATTATGAGCTTTCTACAAAGCAATAAGCAGAATGTTTTGATCTTCTGTAATATAGGGAGTGTTTATGGGTGCCTTGAAGTTATGCTTGACTGGAAGGGAAATTTTTCTGAATACTCGGGGTTTAGGATAAGTATTTTGTATTGTTGGATTGAAATTTTGTGTTTTTATTGCAAAGGAAGGTCTATTGCTGATTATCCGAGAGGTATCGGGCCTGGAGGAAAGTCTTTGGGCTAGCCTTGTAAGAGCTACATAGAATATGGGTTTGGGCTGTTAATTGCTTTCTCCTTGTGAGTCCATTGTCTGTTCCCCAAAATTATAGTTAAATGCCTACTCAGCAAATCAGCTATACAATTATTTTTTCCCTTTATATGTTCAAATTCTACTTTATATCCATTTTCTTCTATAATATTTCTAAAATTTAACCATCTACGATTATTTTGTTTTCTAGAATTTTTAGTTTTTATAAAACGTACTATAGCTTCACAATCTGTTCTTACAGTGAATGGTTTATTTAAATAAATTCTAAAATTATCTATAGACTTTATAACTCCTTCTATTTCATAATCTAAACTAGTTCAATTACTTCTTTCTTTATTAAAATTACCATTAGAATATACTGATATTTTTTCAGTTGTTTTGGGAGAATACTTATTAGGTTTAGTTATTAATATTGCTCCCCATTCTTCTGATGAACTATCTACTTCTATAACTGTATAATTAATTACTAAGGGTAATTCTAAAGGTCCTAATTGCTTTACTGCTTCTTTTATCTTTCTCACTAACTGAGTATCTTCAGTATTAAAGTTTCTCTGTCCTGACTTTTCTGTTTTTTTATATAAAGGCCCTACTAATTTAATTAAATTAGGAATAAATTTTCTAGCATAATTTATTATTCCGAAAAATGCTTGTATTTGTTTCAAGTTATCTAGTTTATCAGGAAAACTTAGTATTTTTTGGGCTATATGGCTGAAGAGTAATTTATCCGTTTCCTATTTCTAATCCTAGAAAATTAATCTTTCTTTTAAAAATCTCCATTTTCCTTTTAGACATTACCACCCCATTTTCCTCTATTAATTTAAACACTTGCTTTAAATGTTCCTGATGTTGCTTGATATTTTCAGAGGCTATTAAAATGTCATCTATGCATACTAAACAGAAATCTAAAGGTTCAAAAATATTATCTATAAATCTTTGAAATATTGTTGGGACATTTTTTCAACCAAAGGAACTAACATTCCACTCAAGATGTCTTTCACTACAACTAAATGCTATCTATTTTTTATCTTCCTCTATCATTTTAATCTGATTTTATCCGCTTTCTAGATCAAATTTTGAAAATACCTTTTTATCTTGTATTAAGTTAATCAACTTTTCTTTATTAGGTATTCTATAAGCATCATCCTCAGTATTATCATTAAGTCGTTTATAATTAAAAACTATCCTAGATTTTCCTCTTTTTATTATAGTTTTCTCTTTTATTTTCTCTTTTATTATAGTTTCAATAAAACAAATAGAAACTCGTATGTTAATATATGGAGATTATCGCAAGTATTATTTTTCATTAAATAATTTTAGTCACTCTTGAATCAAAAACCTTATACCAAGATTCCCAAGGCATGTAAGTTTCATTGAATGGCCTATTCAACCAAATACCAAATATTGCGATAACAATGCAGTTATTCACTTGACGAAAAGTAAGTGATTTACAAGTAAGTATTAAATTTATTTATAGAGAATATCGCTATATACCACAATTAGTGGAAAGTGAAAAGGTCGTAAAGACTAATGAGATGTTAAGTGAAAAAGTCGTAAAGACTAATGAGATGTTAAGGGGATTGTGGATCCACCTACTAAAGCGCTTTATGGAGAAAATAAGTTATAAAACCACGAGAGAAATAGGATACATACCAATGCAAGTTGGGATAGTGGATCCACCTACTAAAGCGCTTTATGGAGAAAATAAGTTATAAAACCACGAGGGAAATAGGATATATACTAGTGCAAGTTGGGATAGCCAAAGTTGTAGCCTACTTTAATTAAGATATTTGTATAATATCTTTTTAAATGTGCAAGGGAACTTTAACTTTAGGCAAATCCGTTGGAAAGGAAACATGGACACTTTCCAAGTACATCAATTATTTTTATGTGATAAATCCTATTTCTATGAGGTGATGATGTACTTTAATCTTTCACAAAATTTGGAGGGTTGGGCATTATGTCCTTAACAAGCTTATAAACTTATTCAAGTTGAAGTGAGTGAAAGCACTCCTTATAAGCTTGCTATGTGGGTGTAGGATGTCAGGGTCACATCTTTTGGATTTTTCCTGGTGAAATCCTAAAACACTCATGAACACAGGATAAGCACATGACCTTTAACGTGCAGCTTTTGTGTCACCATCACCCGGATATGGTGGAACTAAAATACTTCAAACAACTCCTTGACAAGATCAATGTTTAATCCTCTTAGTCAAAGAACCTGATTTATTTAGTTCGATCTTTAGGTTCAAGGGTACTCCACCTATTGATTACACCATATTTCAATCATGGATTAAAGTTTTTCTTCTTTTCATTTATTTTGAAAATGCCGAGGGATTGTTGGAACTTATTTATTTTCAAAATATAATAAAGTGATACGTGAATATAAAATAATAATATAATATAATATAATTATTTTATACTTTTAATTAACTTGCAATTACCGTTAGATACCATTTAAAGGGTTAAGTGTTATGTGAATGGTTGTGTCTTTTCAAGAATTCTACTAATGCTTTGAATGAGGAGTCCTTTGGAGAAGTGATGCATCATTTGGCCGTTGGTGTGAAATATATATATACACACGGTAATTCATTTAAAATAGAAAGAGAAATCCTCTCAGAAAAATAAAAGTATTTACATTAACAAAAGGAAACATGATCCCTCTCGGCTTTGTCTTGTTCACATTATTTTCAATCAATCCATAACGGGTGATAGGTGTATCCATTCGTGGAATGCAGTCTATAGAATAGAATTAGTGTTTGGGCTTGTATCCTGGGGACAATTTTATTTCCCGTGAAGCACCTGCATAGTGAGGAAATTGTTGTTTTTAAGAAAGTATCTTAAGTGATACACATAGTCCATTTCGTTTTTCTTATTTTCTTTTTCGTTCTTGATCATTTGAGGGAATTTCCCCAATAGTATGATATTTTACAAGTTAACAAGGGAGTGATAATGAGTTCCCAACACTATGACTCAAAACAAGTTAATTGTACAAGAGTAATCAGCAAAAAAATGTTTAGTTAGCATAGAATCACCTATCAGAAGAAATGCTAAAGAGTCTAGTATATTAGATCATTACATCAGCAAAAATCTCACATGTATGTATCCTAATGATGGTTTCAAGTAATTAAGACATCTGTGCAACATTTGATCTAATAAAACTCTTCTATATCTAGTGACAAAATCTGCAACTAAGCAAGCAACACAGGTTTGATCAAACTCATTTCATAATAGAGTAAATCAAGTCTATCCGACCACCTTGAATATCAAATTTTAAAGGCATCATCAAGTAATAGGCAGCACTCTGTCACTTTACTAATCTAAGAAACAAAAATTGTTGCGTAAGACTTTATAATCTTTCTTTTTCTTTTTCTTGTGGTTACGTTTGTACTCTTTCACGTTTTCTGCATCTAACTATTTATTCTTTATATGCTATTATGGCTCACTCTTTGTATTGCAAGCAAGAGTCCTTGTTTCTTTGTCTTGAATAGCTAAAATCAAAAAAAATTATTCACAAATATGATTATTTGTATCAACATGGAAACTGATATATAACAAATGTACCATTAACAAAATCATCAATAATTTAATGGTGAAAACTGAAAAGGACTATTCTTCTATTACCTTTTGGCCATTCACCTTCCCCCATTGAAGCTGGTAATTTTTTTTACCTGGACCAAAGTTCAAGATACGAAAATTAAATCAAAAACAAATGACTCATAATAAGTATAAGAGAGATTACTACAAAAATAAAAAATAATAAAAATATTAAATATCTGGAGACACATGCTTATAAGTGCCCCAAATACAATTTTCTTAGGACGCTTAAAAAAAATATCCGAAATAAAGTGTCTTTGATATTTTGCTGTAGTAACAGAGCATAAAACCTTGTTGGGCCTATGCAAGAATATATACACATCATATATAAGAATTTTCCTTAGTACAAGTCCAACATCAATTCAAATGAAACATTAGCATAAATTTTCGGTAACGAATGTGACGTTATATATGTTTGGATCTTATACATTGGAGACAAAAACTGATTCTCTTCAATTTTAAAAAAAGAAAAATTGCGGTGCGATTTCTTAGGGGTGTACATAAATCCGCACAACATGTTCGACCCGCTCAAACCGACCCGATCCGCTCACAAACCACCGGTTTGAAATAATTAAATAATTGTGGCCGTTTGAAAATATTACAACCTGTCACTTCCGGGTCGGGTGGTGGGTTTGATAATGGTAACCCGCAACCCGAACGCTAATTATATATGTATATATAGTTAAAGATTTTCCTAAACTTTTAAAACTATATATGCATATATATAATTCTTTTTTGGTAAGTACCTATATATAAACTCTAATAAAGAGTGGTTTGATTCATATTTATGTAACACATTTTATTTTTAATTTGAGCAAACAAGTGATTCATTTGAATATTTGTTTATACTTGATTTGAACGAAAATTTTATATGTAGATGTATATTTTGATGATAAAGTTTTAAAACAATTTAGTTTTATTAATATTTTAGATTTTACAATTTATGATAAATATGATTTTTATTTAATAATATCACTTATTTTTGTACTTCTCACCAACTCAATTTTTTTAGTTAAATGCATAACAAGTATATTATTTAGTTTCTTACTTATTAGTTATAACTAAAAGTAAGTTGTAAAACTATAATTATAATTCGATAACCCGTCAACCCGCCCACTAAATACATTAAACTCGACCAACCCGGATATGCGGTTCTGATTTGATATTTTGTCAACTCCCATACGTCGGGTTGGGTTGAATGTTTTTCATAAAAACGCCCAAACCCGACCGCATACACCCCTACGATCTCTTACTAATCTTGTTTTTTACTTTTCTTTTTTGGCTAAATATTTTATGCTTCCTCAAAACTTGCAGTGAAATTTATATACAGTTACACTTTAGGGCAAAATACACTTTACCTCTTAATTATAGCCCTCGTAACAAACACTCTTTGAATTGTCAAAAAATACACTTACCCCTTTCTATATTATAAAATTACCCGAATTACCCTTAACCATTATTTTTCTCCCCACCATCTTTTTCTTTTTCACAATTTTCTTTTACATACTTTAGTTAAAACTTACTCACAACATCAATATTATTTACTTAATAACTAAAAGTATCTTTAGTACAATAATTAAATTACCTTGATGAGAACACATTAATTATATTAATATTTAAAAATATTAAACTAATGAATCGCCACTATCTATACTCTTTTATAAAGCATGAGGACCCTAGAATTGGAATTTTGGAGTGCTCAATTTTTGGAATGACATTTTATGCATAGTTACGTATTTACCCCTTTTCCCTATTATCAATTGTATAAAACAAAACCTATTTTAGTAAATTGCTGTCCACCCATGTTCCTTAAATATCTGGCAACAGGCCAACCGCATCCATGCTAGGAGGACACGTCAGGATTCAAATCAAGTTTTTGCTTCTTAATAGAATTCATCAATTTGCAAATTGATTTTCATGAAATTAAATGACCTCAAATGTTGTCAACGTACTTAAGATATATTACAAATAATTGATTCATTTTTCCTACTGTACTTATTGATTCAACTTTTTTTTTTTCGTTTGCACACACATAGAGTGTGCTCTAGTACAACATACGTTGGAATTAATTCGAACATATTGTAGTAAACTAGAGCATTAAAAATACATATATATGTTGTCAGAATATGGCGTGTTTGAATTATATTAATTCAGACATATATTATAGTAAATTAGGTTATTAAAATTGCATATATAAATATATAATTGTCAAGATATACAGCATTATTTAAATTTTACCAAACATTAATACGATATGTTGTCACCGAATTAATTTAATGTCAGTGCTAAAAATGTTGCCAATTATTATATTGTGTAAATTTTAACTAATGTATGTAATAAAAGAATGTATAAAAAAAAGGTGGAGAAATGAAAAAATCAGAAGAACAATAATGGTTAAGGGTATTTAAGTTAATTCTATAATATGTGGGGAGGGCGTAAGTGTATTTTTCTAACAGTTAGGGAGATATTTGTTACGAGGGCTAGAGTTCAGGGGGGCAGAGTGTATTTTACCCGACACTTTGGCATGATTTTCTCAACAGAGAACTAGTATAATGAAACTCCAGGATACGATAATATTTCCTTTTCTTTCATAAGTGTAGAAATAGGAGAGGGGCAATGAATGTACAATTCTTGTTGGGCATGATCATAATAGTCCTCTTGTACAACATCTTTGATTATACCATAGCTACTGTCTAAAGTAAAGTCCATCGGTAATATTCCGCCAAGATCTGCCACTACAAGAAAACAAGGCTTCAAAGACGAAAATCAAAGACAACAAAGTTAAGACAATAAATAATGAGTTAGACTAGTTAAACTACCATTAAGATAGGTAGTGAAAAGATCACAGAAACCAAGTTAATTGGCAGAAAGCCAGAAACTTCGTACCAACAGACGAGTTAAATTTGCAAAATTTCTTCATAAGAACAAATAAATTCATCATATAACCATTTGCTGATTCATTAAAAGCCTCTCAATCATGGCCTCATAAATGAACATTTAAACATAAAAACAAGCCAAAAACATCTTTTCTTCTTCCTTCAATTTATACACTAACTACACAATCTTCTCATGTAATAAATTCACTATGCAGAAGTTTCACCAGTCTCAAATGATCTCTTCCTCACTAAAAGGCACGTAATCTTGGCGGGCTGAGCATGCGCGATCTCAACCGTACACATGACATAATCGGGCCGGTGAAGAGCCAACGCCAACCGTTCATTTCCCAAATCCAATCCACTCGCATCAAGAAGCACATGCCAAGCATTCCTATGAGCTTCCGATATCCAATGCATCGACGAGCGGGCCCCGTTCGTGCAAGCTGGGTAAGCAAACACACCCTTAGGACTATGTTTACATTTTTTTCTAAAATATTGGCTTAGTTGTGACCCTTTGATCCTCAAATCGAGCCATGTCTCCGGTGCTATAATAACTTTCGAATCTTTATACGATACAAATTCTTTTATTACATCATAGTCCTCCCCGAGAATCGTCATGTAATAATTCCCTCTAAAGAAAGGGTACGACTCTCCAACCATCATCATGGCTTCTTTTACACTCGGTGTGAAAATGACCAAATAGTCCTCCTCTGTCAATCCACAGCTCTGTAGGGCCCGGTTTCGGGCCTGGACTTCGGGGATTGAAATGAAATTTCCGTGGAAAGAAGTCTTTTTGGCGAGAACGTCGAGTAATTTAGAAGGCTCTAATTGGATTTTGTTCATGTAATCAGAACTAGTGTTGTAATTAGTACCAAAAGACGGCGACGAAGATGACGACGATGATCTTTTCTTGTCTTCGGGTTCTTCATTGATATTGCAAAGGGTGTATAAGTCGAGGTTTTCAGTTTGTTCGACTAGGCCATTGTTGTATTCAGGATATTTGGCGAAAACGTATTGTTGGACGTATTGCATTTCAGTAGGGGTGATGGGGCCTGACCATCTGAGGTCAAGTCCATGGAGTGTTGATATGGCTTCAGCTATCAAGTGTGCTGGGATCACTGTGTGTGCTTTCTGTTGAAGTAGAATAATAATAATACATAGGTATAATTTTGATCAGAAAAATATATTATGATGAATTATTGAATTCACAAATATGAGGAAAAGGGATTTTTTATTTCTTGGGAGAATTGCAGTATTAGTCCCATCCCCTTGCAATTTTGGCCATGTTGTTACAAAGTTGTAAAATTAGTTACATAAGAATACATTTTTCGCATTTTATCGATAGTTGTTAAGCATAAACGAAAATTGTTAGTTTCACCACGTGTCTTGCATGTGACTGTTACTTAATTTGCAAAAAATTCATGAAGAAGATCCCTATATTATGTAAAGATTGCAAAAGGAGTCACTTGTGTTGGTTAATATTTAAAAACGTTGTAAGAGTTTATCCGATTTATCCTAAACCCCATCCATTTTCTTTGCAGATGGGACCTAGAAGGAAAAAAGAACCCTGAAAGACTAATTTTGCAAATGACTGAACTATAATTGTAATAGACCGTATCATATGGGACCAATAGTGCAATTTTCCCTTTTCTTTTTTATCTTTTTTGGATTCGGTATGAAACCATGGTAAACATAAAATTGAAAAGAGATAAAATTGAGGCGAAGTCTGATCTGAGACAGTCAACAAAAATCAGAGTAATAGAAATAGGAATTGGACTTGCCTTGATGACCATGCTGGTTGTTTTGCTGTTTTGATTTGGTGAGTTTGGCAAAGATTCACATTCTATACCTTTCTATTGAGTAACAAATAAACAAACAAATTTTCAGTCATAAATTAATGGTTTACTAAGCTAGTTTAAAGAATTTGACGGATTAATTAATTAATATTACCTTGGATTGATCTCCGCCAGTTGGACTTGCCTGTTCTTCATCACTGTTATGCAACATGATGCCTTGTTGCCTTTGAGCAAAATGAAGGAGAACAAAGGAAGAGATGAAAAAACAAAAGTGATTATTAGTCAAAAGGGATCAAATTATTATTAGCGTAAATTTATATGCTTCTGCAAACTTGCTACTAATTAATATATATATATATATATATATATATATATATATATAATAAGTAGGACCATGAGACAAATAGCGTAACGCCGACATACGACGACAGCAAATGTCCCACAACATCGGATCATCAACGTTTTAATAATATGATGAAGCTGAAAATAAAATGTGTGGTTGCAATGCCCACTAAGTTTTATTGGCACGTCCAATTATTTAAATTGTCACAAAGTTTTAACTAATAATTGCAAGAATTGATACTATTAAAGTTCTAAAAACATGGTCATGTTAAGATCAAATAATTCAGAGGTTGGAAACTCTGTGGGCTATGGGATTGAGTCACAACTCACAAGTGATTCGTCAACAATTAATTAAGTTTATTTGAATCAACATCCAACGCACAATTGCTTAATATGGTACTGAAATAAAAATTATTTGTATACTTATTTGGTTTTAGCAATTCTATAAGTAATTTAATTACCCTAACTTTATATTATTCCTTAATCAGGTAAGTGTTGATATTGACTCTCTCTCTTTCTTCCCCCTCTCTCTCTCAACCTAACTTTTTTTTTCTTCTATTTTCCTTCATCGGCGATAGCTTGGTGAAATAGTCGCCTACTTCACAATATATTGTTACCACTACCATCGTCGGCAGGTTGGATTTGGAGCACCCTTCTTCAAGTTGTACATCACACTTTTAAATTTGACGAGACGGATATGGATCTAACGAGACAGAGACAAATCTGACGAGATGAAGACGGTGATACATAAGTTTTTATATAGCGTTTTAGATATTTTGTTTAACATTTTATTTTCTCTCTCATATGAGAGTTTGCTTTATCTTTCGAATGAGAGTTTGCTTTCTCTTTCGAATGAGAGTTTCATCTCTTCTTTAATTGGAGTTGCACAAGAATTTTCTTGTGTTCTTTTATGATTTTTGAAGATTTGTTATTTTCAAGAATTTAATAATTTGTGTTTCAAATATTCTTACTACATCGTTTGAGTCGATATGAATTGTATTGTTTTAAATATTATAAATTTTCGATTAAATAATATATAAAATCAACATGTGAGTGTTGATCTATTTCTCTCTTTTATGCTTTTTCAAGTCAATTCAGAGAGGATGGCGACAATGGTCGCTATTTCTCATATACGGTGCTTTTTGTCAAATCATGATATTTTACAATTGTGATCTCTCTATCTATTCAATTCTTATTCTTAGAGAGTTTCGTGAAGTCACTGTACAATAATTATTTTTTGTATATGATGAACTCACGTAGTTCATGTTATATGAATGTTCTCTTCTACTCGGTCTTTTTATTTGCCATGATTTCAAATCATGGTCTTATATTTTCATCAAAAATGGAAATTTTGGGTTTCTTAAAGTTTAAAAATCCATACAATTTCACCTCTTATAAATCTTACAAACAGATCCCTTGAGGAAGTTTTGTTGTAATTTACCAAAAGACTGGGAAAATTTTGGTAATTAACACTAAAGTAAAGGTGTTCATGTAATTCAACCTTCCGATTATTATTGTCGTTACCTAGTAATGGTTAAATTCTTTATTTTTTACTTGTGTTTTATGAGTATCAACTTCATTGACTTTCTACATTATGAGTTGGCGAGCATCGATCATCAGCATATAATGCTTGTCGCTACGAGGAGCTAATTAAGATGATTTTCTTATATGTTGGGGGATGAATTATCATCAAATTAGAGTGTAGTTCTTATGAGATTTTCGTCATTAATTTACCATAAACTTCAACCTATATTTCTGCTTCAGATTTCAATCAGAATATTAACAAAACTCATTGTATATATTTTATATATACACTATTATTAAAGTAAAAAATACATAATTATGTTAATTAAAGATATCTAAAGTTTCATTTAAAATTTCTAATTATTTATATAAATTTTTATTTTTTAGAATTGAAATCGGAATTTACATGAATACCAATATTTAATTCTTTGGTTCCAACAAACCATTTAAGAAATTTTATTTTCTGCAAATACCTACTGCAAAAAAAATGATTATTGTCCATGTCAATGGCAATATGCCATTGTGAAAAGTTTCTTGGCCAATGTTAAAACCAATTGACCACTACTTTGCTACGGCTTTGGCCGTGGTATTTGCAAGCATGGTCAAAACATTTATCATGACTTATAGCCATGAACATTAGTTTGTTCATTGTAAAGACCATGACCGTTGTAAAAAAAATGTTAGGTTAATATTTCTTTCACCACGGTTAGTTAAAGCTTAAAATAGCTAGTATTTCTTTTCACCACAGCTAACTTTAGTGTGGCTATATGAAATATCTACCATGGCCAAATTAGCTGTGAACTTAGACCACTATAGATCACAATTTTAAATTATGACATATATTTTTATTATTAATACTCAATTTTTTTTAGTGACTTCAAGAAGACTTGACGCCTACAACTACCTATCAAGTTAGGAAAAGAAAATGCATAAAGAAAAAGGCGGTGCAGTCAATAATTTATTCCCGATCAAAAAATAAATAAATTATTTAGTACTTTTTTGTATTCTTCAAACAATAAAAGGTCACCAGCTAAAACATTGGAAGTTACTAGAGACAATGACCATTTAAGCAATTGAGAACCGTTGGAGTAGAACGGGTTGGACCCACCTATTGTTGATTTATGATTCTCGCTGTATCCCAATTTCTCAATAGCTCAAGAAAATAAGCCGCTTTATATTAATTAATAAATATATATTGTTTAGTTCTAAAAAATCAATAATTGGAGCCATGATTAAATGTTTTAAGTACACAAAGTGACATTATTTTATAGTCAGCGCTCGGATGTGATTGGTGGGGTGTAGGAAGCATCTTCTAATTTTGAGGTTCAGTATGCAAACAGCCAATTAGTCAAAAATGGTATTTTTGAATTGTCAGTGTTAGTATATGCCAAATTGCAAACATGATCTCGACATATAATAGTTTTATGCTCAGACCATACTGATCTTGTGTTTGTATGTTAGTTTTTATATTTTTTATCTTGAAAAAATTTGACATTAAGGGTCTGTTTGGCACATTTTTGTTTTTATAGTTATGCAGAACAGTTTTGTAGAACGATTCTGTAGAACAGTTTTTGAAGAATAAAAATTATTGAAAACCTGTTTGGCACCTATTCTACATATCATATGTTCTTCGAGAATACGTTTGGATGAAATAGTTTTGTAATTAAAAAAATACAAAAACACGTTTGGATGAGACTATTTTTAGGTGTAACATATATATTATTCAAATAATTTCAAAATATTAATTAAATAAAAAAACAAATCAAAAAAGAAAAAAAAAGGAAGAAGATTCTGTTCATCTTCTTCAAAAGGATCTGAAAGAAAGCCATTCTCATATCTTTGAAGTAAACCCTTGAGCTGAGTCATGTTTCCGATCTCCGACGGGATAGCGCCGATGAGCTAATTGCCGGAGACAGCCAGGTATTCGAGGTGTAGAAAGGAGCAGAATGAAGGGGGTATTTCGCCGGAGAAGAAGTTACCGCTGAGATGCAAGTGGCGGAGATTCATGAGCAGATGAGCTTGCGAAGGGAAGTCGCCGGTGATGTTGTTGTTGTAAATGTTGAGTACTTGGAGGTTTTTGAGGCGGTAGAGGGTGGCGGGGAAGGTGAGATTGAAGACATTGTTGGAGAGGTTGAGGTACCGGAGGCTGGGAATGTCGGCGATTTGGGGCGGAATGGGGCCGGAGAGGGAGTTGGCTGCCGCGGAGAGGTTGACGAGGAAGCGGAGGTGGCCGACGTCGGGGGAGAGGGTTCCGGCGAGGCTGGGGGTGAGTTGGGGGAAGAAAGCTACTGTTCTTTTCCTTTTTTTTTATTATTATTTAATTAATATTTTGAATTAATTAAAATATTTGAAATGTTTGAAATATTTGGAGGATAAGTGCACAGTAATTGACACTCCGTGTTTTGGACATTCTGTCAATTTTTGCCTTGGGTGACTGAGAATTCTGCAAAACACCTAAAACCTGTTTTCCAAAATCGTCTCTTGGGTGACTCAAAATTCTGCAAAACAGGTATTTGGAAACACTCAACCAAACGTGTTTTCCCATTTTTTGTTCCCGAAAAACGCCAAGAGAAGCCAAAAACAGCCAACCAAACAGGCCCTAAGTGTTTCAATTGTTATTACTACATTGGTAGAGACAATCTAAATTATATTATTTTTGATGTTGTAAACTAAATTAAATTACCGTTATTTCTTTAAAAAAAAAAATGGTCGTGAACGAGTAGCATGAAAGTATTGGCACATATGATGATCAATCTTCTTGATTAAAAGCAGGAAATAATTAAAAGCATTAGTAATGGTTAGATGCCCTAGAAGCATAGACCTAAAACTCTACTTCTTATTGCATCTAAACTTCCTAAACATACATACATATTGATATAGGGTAAAATACCTTATATATAATGACCTCTTTACAAAAATGTCATCCGCGGAAGCTCATGATTACAGGTCACCAGAGGGTCTGTGTGTCTAGCCTAGGGATGGCAACGGTGCAGGTATGAGCTGAGTATTGCAGGACTTGGAACCTGCCCAATTAAGAATTTTTCATACTCGGACCCACCCCAGACTCAGCGGGTACCACGCGAATTCGGGTCCTAAACGTTAGAACCAACCAATTTCTATTTTTTGACAATTTTTTTGTCTATCTTGTTCCTCACAAACGCATTCAAAACAAATAAAATAAGTAAATAACATCGAATCGATGCTTCAACGTTAACAAAATAGATTAACAACATAACACAAACTAGGATTTTCCAGTTTTGCTGTTGAAGTCAATTCAGAACTGTGAATTTGTGAAGTGAGGGATGAGGGTTTGCTGTTGATGGGGAGAATGAGAAGTGGGTTTTGAGTTTGTACTTTTGATTCTAATTAATTAATTAATTTTTTTAATCTAGTAAACGTTATACGGTAAGTCGCCATTGCAAATAAAACTTTTTTGGATACAATTTATAAATACCAATAAATATTAATAACAATTAGATATATAAAATTAAAAATATATATATAATTTAATTAACCAGGTGGGTATCGGCTAGACTCGTTACCCTCCCTGGATCCAACGGGGTCATAAATTTCGATATCGGGACTCGAACCCGACCCCATTTTTTGGACTCATACCCTCCCATACGGCACGGGTCCAAGGTGGGTACTCGTTAGACCCGATTCATTGTCATCCCTAACCTCGCCCGACCCGGATCCGACCCAGCTAGGCCCGACAATCCAGCCATTCATTGAGGACACGTGGAGGTCACAAATCTCACCATCTGTCCGACCTCCATAATGACCTCTTTACCAGAATGCCCTTTGCGGCACCTCTATATTACATAAGAACCAAGAATTCGCGTGTGTAGAGCCCGGATATCTCTAACATTGTTAGGATTATGCTCTCAGATGCCATAAAGGATAGAATGATAGGACATCTTTCTTGTAATGAACTTATTCTTATTTATATAAAAGGCATTGTTTAGTTTTCACTTAAATATTATCTGCATCTATAAATAGTGTAAAATGTATTGTCCATGTTTTTAGTGAAATCTCTCTACTTTCTATGGGATAGGAAGATTGACAGTAGAGAGATTGATCTTGATTACTTAAACTCGTTCGCAAGTAATATGAAGTCTTTAATGAACAAATAAAGACTTGAAACATTTGTACAATCTGAGCTTTGACATGGAAGTGTCAGTCGAACACCATGTGATGGTGGGAGCTTAAGATTCTAGGCACATCAGTGGAACTGATATGCTCAAACACGACTCGCATCAGTTCTATCACATGGGTTTTCACTCTGTGACTGTCAATGACAGAACTAATTATGCATAATAAGTATAAGTGAACTGTGACCTAAAGTATCAGGCTGAAGATACACTTGTGACGTCAAGTCTGTCACTAGAGTAGTCAGATCCAATTCACCCGTTGGTAAGGTCGACCTCGAAATGCAACTTGATGGACAAGTGGTAGTCCTAGCTGATAACTAATATGGGATTTGTTCTCTCATAAGTGAATGAGAAAGTATCTTATGTGATTATAGATAATAGAGATCAAAGTCTTTGCCCAAAGCAAAAGAGACGATTGTGCGAGGCATTAAATCGAACTCAATGATCTCGTACTATTATAATTAATACATATGTTCAAGTCCAGTGAGTTTGACATAACCATGACTCTCACTTAACTGGGACACGTGAACAAAGGTTTTATACTTATACGGTATTCACGATTGGAAGGTTGTGGAATGATCCATTCATTCGATTTCGTTTGGGCTACAAAGTGGGCCACGTAACTGGCTAGATGTTACCCACTTCCTTTGAATTTTTCTCATTGCCAAATGACACGACAAAATCCTAGCAAGAGAACTAGGTCGCGTAAGTAGTAAAGTGGATGGTTAAGTCCGGGGTTATCGTATCCGCAGGGACTACTATAATCTAAGTACCAAGACTACTATATTACTCAATTCTAAGTTAAATCGGTCGATAAAAGGTTGATTCACTAATTACTTAAGTTAATTACTAAAATAGTTTATAACCAAATAAGTGGAAGAACGATAGAAGAGAAGCGATTAAGGCACATGGTTCAACCATTTATGTATTTCGATTTTGATTAAGGTTCTATTGGATTATTAGATGGATTTAGCCAAGGCGAAATTCCCTAACATACGTACTACCCAATCTCTTGGCATAGCAACCCTACCTTAGTTAACGATTTCCTATATATCTCTATATGAAAACCCGTCTTAACAAAGATGCATTTAAGGTCTAGGAATTCCCCACGTGAATGGAAAGCCACCTAAAGAAACCGAGTCTATCTCTAGTCGGTTTAACTATAGGGTATTCAATATTTATATCTTCCCTAGGTTATTATCTCTCGATCTCTAACCTAGGCATTTTATCGAACACTTGGTGATCAAACAAGCGAAGCATTGAGCTCAACTATTGAATACATAGCTAAAACCAAAATTAATCCAATAAACACCAACAAATCAACAATCAAAATAACATAAATGGCCTATCCATGGCCTCAATCAAACAAGTTTAGCTCATAGTCATGTCAAAAGTGCAAAGATAAATCATACAAGTCATAAGAGGTTTGAACAAATTCAAGAAATAAATATGTAAAAACTCCCTAATTCTTGTAGAGATGTGGATTCCTCGTTGAATTCTCTGTCTTCTCACGAATCCAGGCCTTCAAGTAGACGTTTTGACCTTCAAAATCACTCTCCCAAACTCCCTCTACCTCTCTTTTGGCGTGGCTGCTGCTATCTATGGTGAGTTAGGGTAAAAAATGGCTAAAAGGGGTATTTATAGACCAACCCGCTGTCTCGAACGCCGCGGCGTTCAACATTCTGCTCCTGAACGCCGCGGCGTTGGTGATGAACGCCGCGGTGTTCCCTTGCTGCTCCGGCCAGTTTTGGTAAACTTCGCATAACTTTCTCTACCGATGTCGGAATACACTGATTCAAGATTCTGTAGAATCCTAAAACAAATATCTATAACTCTCAAGAAGACACTGGGGCCTAAATCAAATGTTAAAGATGACAAAATGGTCTCACAAGTCACTGAATGAGAAAACTCCATCGTAAGACGTCTCTTCCGATGACGTTTTCACCTCCTTTCCTACATATCTGATCTTTGTCTTCAACATAAGAAATGTACCTTTGCCTCTTATCTTTCCATTGGTATAAGAAGTGTGTAATTTGGACATGGCTAGAGAAATCTATTCCATAAACTCTAGCACTGCGCAGACAGTTTGTATTTTTATGCATGATTTACCTTCAATCCTTGTTCTTTTCCTCCAAATCATATGTTATTCTAGAAAATATGAGAAAACAAGGATCAAAGTATCATATGTGATCAAATTATCAAGGAAACAATCAAAACTAAGTCGATAAACGGGGGAAAACTAGTGTAAAAATAACATATATCAACTACCCCCAAACTTAGCTTTGATCGTCCTCGATCAAATACAATCAAGCACACACATGAAGATTGAAATTTCCATTTGCCAATTCATACACATAAGAGCAAACATTATACCTTCAAAAATGATTATGAAAAGCTACACAATGCTTTGAACATTCAACAATTTGAAAACCTCACAAAATCTTAGTTTCCATCCCTAAATCATGAACTCCCACGCCCATGTTCATGTCAAGAGCACACTTTAGACAAGATTATGCAAATCAATTGGAAAGTAAAGACATTGAAACAATTCAACATTCGTTAACCCATCGGTGTGTATAAAGTGCAAAAGTCACAATCAAAAGGTCTTTCCGGCTTGTAACATAAGGCTAGGTGATGGCTAGGACCGGAAGATATGGATAAAGTGACTAAGTCAAGAGAGCCTACAACTCAAAATCATCAATCTAAAATCGCAAATAGACTACAAAAACTTTCACAACTTATCACTTATCATTTTTTCACTCTCTTTGGCCTTTCAACTTACAACCCCCAAACTTGTTTCTTTTCATATCGGGTTGTACACAGAATTCCAAGCCAAATGATCCAATTGAGTGCCAAGATTCAAGCCTAGTCGAGAGCACAATTTTTTTTTTCCATATATATATCTCTCTCTCGACTATTTAGCCCATTGCTCAAGTTTTCATTTCATCCCCTTTTTTACATAATACTTCAAACCTCAAAAATCCCAACATAGCCAAAACATCACTATCTAACTCATATACATTCAAATCAAAACAAGGTGACTACCCATATTCAAGTCAAATGATATGAAGTTCTAAACTCTCTTGATTGGGTGCAAGACATTGTTTTTCTTTTAGGGTAGAAGGTGGTTGTCGTGGCTTATGAAATAAAGTCGAATGGTGGTTTCTAGTGTGCTTAGCACACTCCATTCTTATCAATACGGCTCAAATCAAGGTCTAGGGATTATGCAATATAGAGAAGGCCAAAATGTAAGGCTAACAACAATGAAAGATGGCCTAAATCATTTTATGACTTCACAACATTAATACACACTTCAAAGTCAACAAAATTGAAAGTCCAAAGTTTTAAATCCTCAAAAAAATCGCATAAGCATGACTAAAAAGGACTTTCAAGTCACAACATATGACATGTTGACCACAGATAAGAAACTTTGACTTCGAGAGAGTAGAGATATTCAAACGCATTATGCTCTTATGCAAGGGTGCACCAATTCATGAATTCTAAATCAACAAAGTTGTAAGGTTGTACCCCCAAACTTAAATTAAACATTGTCCTCAATGTTCCTGAATTAAATGCAAAGTAAGAGGGATAAGTGTTACAACTCTGAAATGGAGAGATGAGGAGTGAGCACGGTGGTGGGCTAGTATCCTGGGATCAAAACCTGAAGAAAAGAAATATCTAGAAAATCACATCAACAATAAGACGGGAGAGAAAGCAAGATAAATACAAAAAGGAAAAACAAGAAAGCGATAAAAAGCTTGGGTTGCCTCCCAAGAAGCGCTTGTTTTAAAGTCATTAGCTTGACTTTACCGAGTTATTTCAAAGGGGTTTTCGAATGAATGCCTTGTTCATTCTCCAAGTAAGGATGAAATAGGGCCCGGTGTTACTAGAAAATATGATGAGTAGTGACCAAGCAATCATCCATTCAAATATTTTCTCATAGTCCATCACCACTTCCATCACTCTTTCTTCCCATTGTGCCGAGTGATGATTTGGACTATTCTCCAAGTTACAAGTAGATGACCGTTTTTCTTCACCCATCGAAGTGGAAAACTTGGAGTTCATGATGTAGGACTCGAGGAGACTATTGGTTCTTTTAACCTGAGAAAGCTCAACACTAAAAGGATCAAAAGCATCAATGCGTAAAGACAAATTCGAATCAATTGGATGCTTACAAACCTCATAGCTATCACAAATAACCATATTAACTCCTGTAGTTAAAAACAACTCACCTTCACTGGAATCAATTACCTCTTTACATGTGGAAAGGACAGAGGGTGGAGAATCTTTAGTGATAGGGGGGAGACATTGTAGTCCTAAATCAACCGCTTGTTCAACTTCTGTATTGAGGGAAGCCTCACTTTCTTTTGTGCGATTCTCTAGGGTGCATGACTCTCTCTCCTTCCATAAGTTGATTGCTTGATCGACTAGTATGACCACTTCCCTACTATGAGCTTCTGACTCCTTTCTACGAGCTTCCATCTCCTTTATGATAGCTTCCATCTCGTTTATGCTAGCTTGTGAGCTTGCACAATCTACATTCAACTGGTCCTCAAGAGTAGATGTCATCGTTGGCTCTTGTTGATAGGAACTATCATATTGTTGGGAGGGAAGGCTACAGACATGGTCAAATCCTGAGGCATTGTTGTAACTCCATGTTGAGCTTGCAGGATTTATCCAACCAGGATGGTAAGTATGCTCATAGGTTTCCATTTTCATTGGGGTTGATGAGGCGAATGATGGATCCCAATCATGCGCCAATCCTGGTGAAAACATCATTCCATCATTGTTGTAACTCCATGTTGATCTTGAATGATTTAGCCAACCGGGATGGTAAGTGTGCTCATAGGATTCCATAGGTGGTAAAACAATTGGCCCAGCTGCTCCTTGAATGTTTGGCATCATGTAATCCCTCATAAGGATTTGTGGAGATACCTCCGGTTGCTTTAGAGGGATGCCAAGCTTTGCAATTTCCTGACGCACCGCTTCTGCTAGGACAGCGGGATCTATGTGTGTATAAGGAGTCTCCATCGTGGCTTGCTGTGGTTGAGTCTCCCTTTGTAGTCTTACCCCTCGAGTAAATGTGCATTCAATCTCAGGGTCCAACTCCGCTAGTCCAATCCCACTAGTACGTGTCATGCACTAATGAGATCAATCTCGCACAAAGAAAGACAAAACAATTAGTAGAAAAAAAAATGATCTAAGCTCAGAAAGAATAAGAGAATCTCAATATTAGATACCATAGTTGTCCCCGGCAACGGCGCCAAAAACTTGACACGACAAAATCCTAGCAAGAGAACTAGGTCGCGTAAGTAGTAAAGTGGATGGTTAAGTCCGGGGTTATCGTATCCGCAGGGACAACTATAATCTAAGTACCAAGACTACAATATTACTCAATTCTAAGTTAAATCGGTCGATAAAAGGTTGATTCATTAATTACTTAAGTTAATTACTAAAATAGTTTATAACCAAATAAGTGGAAGAAACGATAGAAGAGAAGCGATTAAGGCACATGGTTCAACCATTTATGTATTTCGATTTTGATTAAGGTTCTATTGGATTATTACATGGATTTAGCCAAGGCGAAATTCCCTAACATACGTACTACCCAATCTCTTGGCATAGCAACCCTACCTTAGTTAACGATTTCCTATATATCTCTATATGAAAACCCGTCTTAACAAAGATGCATTTAAGGTCTAGGAATTCCCCACGTGAATGGAAAGCCACCTAAAGAAACCGAGTCTATCTCTAGTCGGTTTAACTATAGGGTATTCAATGTTTATATCTTCCCTAGGTTATTATCTCTCGATCTCTAACCTAGGCATTTTATCGAACACTTGGTGATCAAACAAGCGAAGCATTGAGCTCAACTATTGAATACATAGCTAAAACTAAAATTAATCCAATAAACACCAACAAATCAACAATCAAAATAACATAAATGGCCTATCCATGGCCTCAATCAAACAAGTTTAGCTCATAGTCATGTCAAAAGTGCAAAGATAAATCATACAAGTCATAAGAGGTTTGAACAAATTCAAGAAATAAATATGTAAAAACTCCCTAATTCTTGTAGATATGTGGATTCCTCGTTGAATTCTCCGTCTTCTCACGAATCCGGGCCTTCAAGTAGACGCTTTGACCTTCAAAATCACTCTCCCAAGCTCCCTCTCCCTCTCTTTTGGCGTGGCTGCTGCTATCTATGGTGAGTTAGGGTAAAAAATGGCTAAAAGGGGTATTTATAGACCAACCCGCTGTCTCGAACGCAGCAGCGTTGGGTGTCGAACGCCGCGGCGTTCAACATTCTGCTCCTGAACGCCGCGGCGTTGGTGATGAACGCCGCGGTGTTCCCCTGCTGCTCCGGCCAGTTTTAGTAAACTTCGCATAACTTTCTCTACCGATGTCGGAATACACTGATTCAAGATTCTGTAGAATCCTAAAACAAATATCTACAACTCTCAAGAAGACACTGGGGCCTAAATCAAATGTTAAAGATGACAAAATTGTCTCACAAGTCACTGAATGAGAAAACTCCATCGTAAGACGTCTCTTCCGATGACGTTTTCACCTCCTTCCCTACATATCTGATCTTTGTCTTCAACATAAGAAATGTACCTTTGCCTCTTAGCTTTCCATTGGTATAATAAGTGTGTAATTTGGACATGGGGTAGAGAAATCTATTCCATAAACTCTAGCACTGCGCAGACAGTTTGTATTTTTATGCATGATTTACCTTCAATCCTTGTTCTTTTCCTCCAAATCATATGTTATTCTAGAAAATATGAGAAAACAAGGATCAAAGTATCATATGTGATCAAATTATCAAGGAAACAATCAAAACGAAGTCGATAAACGGGGGAAAACTAGTGTAAAAATAACATATATCACCAAACGAAACGAACCTAAAGAGTCGCACGAAAGGATTGATATAGAAAAATAAAAGGACTTTTCTATTTTATTCTAGGAGATTTAATTTATGGGATGAATTAAATGTGATTAATTAGTTGCTCATTAGATTAGATAATTAATTATAAAGATAAGATTAATTATTAATTAATTTCTCAAGAAAATAAATTAATGAATTAATTTATTTAATTAATTTGGTTATTTGATTAATTAATTTATTTATTGGATATAATAAATTATTATTTAAATGATAGATAATTAATTAAAACAAAAGATTAGTTGGGCCAAGCAAGAGGGCGTCCTGTTAGGAATTTCATGTTAGATGTTTTGATGATGACAAGATAGAATTTCATGTTAGATCCCAAAAGAATGTAAGTTTATACTTTCATAGAATATTTGTATAAGCGTTTGAAAATCTATTAGTTTGTTAGGCTTGTAGTTTTTATCTTTGTATATTTGATAAGAGGCATTTTTACGTGTTTTTAAGCCCCTTTGCGTTTATGTTTTAGGTTCATTTATCGCTTAATTCTTGCTACATGTGCGTTTAATTCGTGCATTAAGTGATTTCAGGTCTTAAATGGATACAATCGAAGAACGGGATGAAAAACGACGTATAAAACAAGTTCAGGCCAATTTGCTTCTGTTGTCCACGCCCAAGCGCCGAGAAATCGGGCGCCTAGGCGCCCGATTCTGAAAGGGGCGCCTAGGCGCCGTTCTGTCCCCGCCTGGGCGCCGTATCTGCACCAGTTTCCACGTTCGAGCGATATTTTCTTATTTTTAGAGACCGAATTGGATGAAGTTTCCTTCTACAAAGTTGTAGAACTATGTGTTAGCTTCAAATGAGGACTTGAATCATCCAAATCGGAGTTTTGTGGAGAGAGTTATGAAGGAAATACAATTACTGCGCAAGACAGAGGCAAATACTCCCAACATTCTGATTTGGGCGCCCGAGCGCCGTAAAACCCGCGCCTAGGCGCGCCCACATCCGAGATTTGATTCCTTTCAGCCAAAAGATCATCATTTGATGGGGGAATGGAACATTTAAAGCCAAGAGGTCATCACATGTATGGGGGGGATGTCATAAGTATGTTTCTTACTAGATCTACTTTTGGGAATTTTATACTACTCACTTTAAGAGTAGTGGAGGGGACACTAGGGGGGACATACACATGAGGGGCTGATGGATGGTGGTCTTCTTAAGGATCCTAGGGGCAATTGACCGAGACATCTTAGAGAGAAAGGGAGAGAGAGGCATTTTGGCCATCACTTTTCACTCATCATCATTCATCACCATTTTCTTCATCACTTTTGGAGGAGAACAAAGAGAGAGGAGCTAAGGATTGAAGATCAAGAGCAAAGATCCATCATCAATCAATTGAGGGAGTTTTAATTATTTGCATTTACATGTTTATTTCCATGAGTATGTATATGTTTGTATTAGATTTTCTTAAGGGTTTGATGAGAGGCTAATATTGTAGAACTAAGGCCATGTGAAGGCCAAATTTATGAATCAATATATGTGAAGTTGCTCTTTGTATTAATTCTCCTATTGCTTTGTGTGTTAATTCTATGCTTTTATTCCAATCATGTGTTTGATCACCATATGCTTGCTATCTTGCCTAATCTAGTTGTTCGAGAGAAAATAGATTAGGGTGCAAGAGAATTAACACATCATCCGAAACAAATGAGGAATTGCCCTAGAAATAGGTAAAGATTCCCGGGTGTTGTTAGCCGGATTCGTTCGGGGAAGCTCTAGAACGTTAATGCGTGATTTTTGATTAGATTCTCGGATAGACATATTTAGAGAACCGTCAATTAATCATAGGATTATTATGTGCCGAGACATCGGGTAATAGTTAATTTAGGAGTTTCCACCAAAGCAATAGGAGTCTAATAATTCGAAGAGTAGCTCATATATATTGACGAATAGATTCGGTTGTAGCATGTGCCTTAGTCATTTTATCATACGTGAGATTTAATTCATAGCTTGTTCCCTCCTTTGATCTTTCGTTTACTTAATTGTTTTCCTCTTGCTTTACTTTAATTGTCTTTTCTTTCATTAAAAATCATTAACTAGAATTCAAGTCCTTGTGGTTCGACAACCCGGACTTTTTGTCCACTTATTACTACACACGTCTAGTGCACTTGCTATCAAAGCACGTTAAGTATTAGCGTGTCAAGTTTTTGGCGCCGTTGCCGGGGACTTGTTTATTTTAGTTTTTGATTTTTGTTTACATTTTTCATAATTCTTAGTTTTCGTTATTTCTTGATTTTCTTTTATTTTCGTGTTTAGTCTAATTTTGTTTCTTGTGCTTAATTGTTAGGTTCGATTTGTGGTGCATGACCCGCTCCTCAAATGAGCCTTTGCTTGATTTTGTTATTTTATTTTGAACATGTGCTCCGGGTTTGTAGATGAGTTCGAGAGATGGCGGACAATATCTATCAACCAAATCCGAATGCACGTTTCCCGGATATGAATTTACCGAAGGATCGGGAGTGGTTACAAGGCATTCTCCAAGCTATGCAACCGCCTCCTTCTCAACCACTTCAGTCGGTCCGGGATTGTCTACCATCCAGCGTCTTTACCATACAGGAGGGATATCATTTATCCCCGACTCTGGAGGAACGAGAATGGGTTCGACAACTCCTATACGGCTTACAACTCACACTAGATGATTTGGATCAGCCGAAAAGTATGAAATTGGTACACAAAGCCATTGATGCTTTGTATGAAGGACCAATTAAGGAGGCTCTAATGATCATTGAGGAAATGAAAAATGAGAGGATTTCTATGAAGGTGTCATCGCCTCAGCGTCGCCCGCCTAACATTCAAGCGATACCCGGCCCCATTTTTATCGAAGAATTGATATCAAAGAAGCCGACGTTGAAGGAAAGGACGCTCGAGCCTTTACCAGATTCTTTGGTATCTTCTTCCCTCTCCACGGGTATAGAGGTCATTAGTGCCCATGATAGTAAGTTGTCCTCTAGTGTAGGAGATGACATGGTTATTTGTGATAACTATGAGGTTTTTAAGCATCCAATTGATTCTACATTATCTTTACGCATTGATGCTTTTGATCCTTTTAGTGTTGAGCTTTTTCAGGAAAGAAGAACCAATAACCTCCTCGAGTTCTACATCACAAACTCCAAGTTTTCCATCTCGATGGGTGAAGAAAAATGGCCATCTACTTATAACTTGGAGAATAGTCCAAGTCATCACTCGGTGCAGTGGGAAGAAAGAGTGATGGGTCCAAATGCTTCTATTAACACCGGGCCGAAATTCATCCCTACTTGGAGAATGAACAAGGCATTCATTCGGAAACCGCCTTAAAATAACTCGGTAAAGTCAAGCTAATGACTTTAAAAGAGCGCTTCTTGGGAGGCAACCCAAGTTTGTAAGTTTTCTTTTCTTTTTCTTTTTGCTTTTGTTTTTGTTTTGTTTAATTTGTTTCTTTTTGTTGTGTTCAAGCATGCACTTTTAGCATGTATGTGTCTTATGCTTGATGGTTTAAAGAGTTGAAGTGTTAGATATAATGCACATTTGGACCCCATGTTTAAGAGATGCGTATTGTACTCGAGAGGAGAGGAAGCTATAGGATTATGTATTGGAATTTTAAGGATGTTGTTCAATATCCTTGGTTGTAAGTGTTCTTGTACCGTTGTGTATGCTTGTCATAACAACATTGGGGACAATGTTGGATTAAGTTTGGGGGTAGAAGAGTACTTATTTTGAACTTTGATGATGCAATCCTAATTTGTAGCTTGAGTTTGGGGGAAAGTTGTTTGCTATCATATTTATATGCTTCTTTGTTGAGAAAATCAAGTATAAAAAAAAAAAAAAAAAATTTAGTCCTTCCAATTGATGCATTGAAATTGATTGACTTGGAGAAATGGCATGATCTCTTGAAATAATTTGAATTTAATGGAATATATATATCTTTGAAATTGCTCGTGGAGACACTAGACTAGGATTGATTCTTTAGATGATTCACATTGCACAATGAATCGAGGGTAGAGGAGTTGAGAGGATAACCATCTTGAGACACTTAAGGAGTTTTTCCCAGAAATATTAACTTAGATTTCTCATAAGGTTATAAGTTAAGTAGTAATTTTATATGCTAAACAATGAATTGAAAAGGTTGAATTTTGGTATGACCAAAAGTGGTCAGGCTAATACGTACCGGAGGTGATAAGTTTCATGCCTATATACTGTACTATTATGCTAATTTGAGCTAAGCTCAAGCCAAAAAGAAGTGATTTGTTTAAAAGATCTAGTTTTATTTCGTGGCCTTTGACACTCGAGTGATTAAATCCGTAGGAGTGTCTCTACACTTAATGCCCCAAAACTATCTAGTTTGGGAGTCATTGATCTAAAACTTGTTACATGGGCGTCATAGAAAGCCTAATGGAATAAAACATTGCACATGATCTAGCCTTAATGAATTTAATGGAAGTTTCATACGAATTGAAAGTTGAATGTTTGACATAATGAAATTTAAATGGCTATGAGATTTTCTATGATTCTTGTGCTTTGTGTTTGATCAAAAGTTTATAGATATGGGATTAATGTCCAAATTTGGTAAGGATGCCTCTCGACTATAATGCCTTAGATTTATTTTTCACTACACCCTAAGGAGTCTTTTCAAGTATTAGTGTCACATGAGCAAAAGTAGTTGATATGTATATATATACTTGTGAGCTTTAAAAGGTTGATTTTATGCCATTCATTCTTGTTGATTATGTTGAGATGTATTGATTTGGTTATGATTGAAAATTTACCAGATTTTTTGTGGGTATATCATATGCAAACCCTCACGAGACTATAACTCGTCCTTTGAGGTGACTCAAAGGTTCAAAGGCTTGTTGCATTCGCTAAATGCAACCGTTTACTCCACGAAAGTGAGTTAGGTAGTTTTCTTTTTGTTTCTCTCTTTGATTGATGTGTTTCCTTATCTTAGAACTCTTATTGCTCGAGGACGAGCAATTGATAAGTGTGGGGGTGTATTAGAAGAGTACTTATTTTGAACTTTGATGATGCAATCCTAATTTGTAGCTTGAGTTTGGGGGAAAGTTGTTTGCTATCATATTTATATGCTTCTTTGTTGAGAAAATCAAGTATAAAAAAAAAAAAAAAAAAATTTAGTCCTTCCAATTGATGCATTGAAATTGATTGACTTGGAGAAATGGCATGATCTCTTGAAATAATTTGAATTTAATGGAATATATATATCTTTGAAATTGCTCGTGGAGACACTAGACTAGGATTGATTCTTTAGATGATTCACATTGCACAATGAATCGAGGGTAGAGGAGTTGAGAGGATAACCATCTTGAGACACTTAAGGAGTTTTTCCCAGAAATATTAACTTAGATTTCTCATAAGGTTATAAGTTAAGTAGTAATTTTATATGCTAAACAATGAATTGAAAAGGTTGAATTTTGGTATGACCAAAAGTGGTCAGGCTAATACGTACCGGAGGTGATAAGTTTCATGCCTATATACTGTACTATTATGCTAATTTGAGCTAAGCTCAAGCCAAAAAGAAGTGATTTGTTTAAAAGATCTAGTTTTATTTCGTGGCCTTTGACACTCGAGTGATTAAATCCGTAGGAGTGTCTCTACACTTAATGCCCCAAAACTATCTAGTTTGGGAGTCATTGATCTAAAACTTGTTACATGGGCGTCATAGAAAGCCTAATGGAATAAAACATTGCACATGATCTAGCCTTACTGAAGTTTAAATGAAAATTTCATATGAATTGAAAGTTGAATGTTTGACATAATGAAATTTAAATGGCTATGAGATTTTCTATGATTCTTGTGCTTTGTGTTTGATCAAAAGTTTATAGATATGGGATTAATGTCCAAAATTTGGTAAGGATGCCTCTCGACTATAATGCCTTAGATTTATTTTTCACTACACCCTAAGGAGTCTTTTCAAGTATTAGTGTCACATGAGCAAAAGTAGTTGATATGTATATATATACTTGTGAGCTTTAAAAGGTTGATTTTATGCCATTCATTCTTGTTGATTATGTTGAGATGTATTGATTTGGTTATGATTGAAAATTTACTAGATTTTGTGGGTATATCATATGCAAACCCTCACGAGACTATAACTCGTCCTTTGAGGTGACTCAAAGGTTCAAAGGCTTGTTGCATTCGCTAAATGCAACCGTTTACTCCACGAAAGTGAGTTAGGTAGTTTTCTTTTTGTTTCTCTCTTTGATTGATGTGTTTCTTTATCTTAGAACTCTTATTGCTCGAGGACGAGCAATTGATAAGTGTGGGGGTGTTGATAAGAGGCATTTTTACGTGTTTTTAAGCCCCTTTGCGTTTATGTTTTAGGTTCATTTATCGCTTAATTCTTGCTACATGTGCGTTTAATTCGTGCATTAAGTGATTTCAGGTCTTAAATGGATACAATCGAAGAACGGGATGAAAAACGACGTATAAAACAAGTTCAGGCCAATTTGCTTCTGTTGTCCACGCCCAAGCGCCGAGAAATCGGGCGCCTAGGCGCCCGATTCTGAAAGGGGCGCCTAGGCGCCGTTCTGTCCCCGCCTGGGCGCCGTATCTGCACCAGTTTCCACGTTCGAGCGATATTTTTTTATTTTTAGAGACCGAATTGGATGAAGTTTCCTTCTACAAAGTTGTAGAACTATGTGTTAGCTTCAAATGAGGACTTGAATCATCCAAATCGGAGTTTTGTGGAGAGAGTTATGAAGGAAATACAATTACTGCGCAAGACAGAGGCAAATACTCCCAACATTCTGATTTGGGCGCCCGAGCGCCGTAAAACCCGCGCCTAGGCGCGCCCACATCCGAGATTTGATTCCTTTCAGCCAAAAGATCATCATTTGATGGGGGAATGGAACATTTAAAGCCAAGAGGTCATCACATGTATGGGGGGGATGTCATAAGTATGTTTCTTACTAGATCTACTTTTGGGAATTTTATACTACTCACTTTAAGAGTAGTGGAGGGGACACTAGGGGGGACATACACATGAGGGGCTGATGGATGGTGGTCTTCTTAAGGATCCTAGGGGGCAATTGACCGAGACATCTTAGAGAGAAAGGGAGAGAGAGGCATTTTGGCCATCACTTTTCACTCATCATCATTCATCACCATTTTCTTCATCACTTTTGGAGGAGAACAAAGAGAGAGGAGCTAAGGATTGAAGATCAAGAGCAAAGATCCATCATCAATCAATTGAGGGAGTTTTAATTATTTGCATTTACATGTTTATTTCCATGAGTATGTATATGTTTGTATTAGATTTTCTTAAGGGTTTGATGAGAGGCTAATATTGTAGAACTAAGGCCATGTGAAGGCCAAATTTATGAATCAATATATGTGAAGTTGCTCTTTGTATTAATTCTCCTATTGCTTTGTGTGTTAATTCTATGCTTTTATTCCAATCATGTGTTTGATCACCATATGCTTGCTATCTTGCCTAATCTAGTTGTTCGAGAGAAAATAGATTAGGGTGCAAGAGAATTAACACATCATCCGAAACAAATGAGGAATTGCCCTAGAAATAGGTAAAGATTCCCGGGTGTTGTTAGCCGGATTCGTTCGGGGAAGCTCTAGAACGTTAATGCGTGATTTTTGATTAGATTCTCGGATAGACATATTTAGAGAACCGTCAATTAATCATAGGATTATTATGTGCCGAGACATCGGGTAATAGTTAATTTAGGAGTTTCCACCAAAGCAATAGGAGTCTAATAATTCGAAGAGTAGCTCATATATATTGACGAATAGATTCGGTTGTAGCATGTGCCTTAGTCATTTTATCATACGTGAGATTTAATTCATAGCTTGTTCCCTCCTTTGATCTTTCGTTTACTTAATTGTTTTCCTCTTGCTTGACTTTAATTGTCTTTTCTTTCATTAAAAATCATTAACTAGAATTCAAGTCCTTGTGGTTCGACAACCCGGACTTTTTGTCCACTTATTACTACACACGTCTAGTGCACTTGCTATCAAAGCACGTTAAGTATTAGCGTGTCAATATTTTAGACTAAGTATTAGATATCGAGTCACTAATAGAATTCTAGGTGAGTCTATTAGAGATAAAGTTGAAGATCAGCGTCTGAAGTCAAGTGAAGATAAAGATTTGTCTTAAGCGTCCGTCAAACGCTTAAAGACTATTTCAGGATTTATGAATCAGCGTTCAAGATAATGTTCTTAGTGACTAGCTGACGCTAAAGGACTGTTCCAGGAGTGTTGAACCAAGAGCTCAAATCACTCAAGCGATTCAAGATCAGATTCACCTAAAATATACTCTCAAGTCATGGAGGACTCTAATGCAATCCAATGGGTATTTATTTCCAACGAAAATAAATTCAAAACGCATTAAATGCTTGATAAGTGCATTAAATGTGACAAGACATTATGATTTGTGGACAAGCCACCTTTTGACTAGACTGTCAGCTTTTCAGAGTTCAAGTCTGCTCCTGTCCAATCGGAACCAGCAGAAATTGAGGAATGTCAGAATGTGACTATTTGACGCGCTGCGTGAGAGACACGCGCCTGATTGTGTCCAACGGACAAATCCCAAGGATCTCTATAAATAGTACCCCTCAGCAAAACCTTAGAGAGTGTGCAGAAAGAGAAACTTTGCTGAAATTATTTGAGAAAAAAACTTATAAACTCCATAGTCAAAATCCATCAATCTTCTCAAATACATTTCAAAGACAGTCACCGATATCTCAAACATCTTCATAGAAGAACCCTACACTATTATTGAGATATCCCAAGCTGTTTGAACTTCCCAACATCAAACAAACCTGTTATAATAAACCCTCAACATCTTTCATCTGAGTGAGAAAGTTTGTTGACTTCACAAGCAATATTTTTTAGTAAGAGAAGCTTGTTGAAGAAGGTCTTTGTTGGAGCTGAAGTGTGTGTGATCAAGGAGCTCGAGATCGTCTTTCCAGTAGAACTGAACGCTTAAACTTATTTGGTTATAGCATTCAAATCTTGAGTCTAAGTTAATCTTTTCAAACAGTCTTCAAGTGAACGCTTAGCCAAGCGTTTACATTTTCAAGCGTCTGAACTAATTTTAATACGAAACTTTTTGAAGTAGAAAAAGACTTCAGGGTCTATTCAACCCCCCCCCTTCTACACCCTTTCGTATGCACACAGATGGACTAACATTATCACATTTAATTTATCCCATAAATTAAATCTCCTAGAATAAAATAGAAAAATCCTTTTATTTTTCTTTATCAATCCTTTAGCGCGACTCTTTAGGTTCGTTTCATCTGGCAATGAGAGGAATCCAAAGGAAGTGGGTAACACCTAGCTAGTCACGTGGCCCACTTCGTAGCCCAAACATAATCAAATGAATGAATCATTCCACAACCTTCGAATCATAAATACCGTATAAATATAAACCCTTTGTTCACGTGTTCCAGTCAAATGAGAGTCATGGTTATGTCAAACTCACTAGACTTGACTATATGTATTAATTATAATAATACGAGATCATTGAGTTCGATTTAGTGCCTTGCACAATCTTTTCTTTTGCTTTGGCCAAAGACTTCAATCTCTATTCTCTATAATCACATAGGACACGTTCTCATTCACTTATGAGAGAACAGATCTCATATTAGTTATCAGCTAAGACTACCACTTGTCCATCAAGCCGCATTTCTAGGTTGACCCCACCAACGGGTGAATTGGGTCTAAGTACTTGAATGACACACTTGACGTCACAAGTGTATCTTCAGCCTAATACTTCAGCCTGGTCCTAGCAATCTTCCACTTGCACTCAATGCCACTCTTTTTGGTATCTTATACCCATCCTTTCCAGGTGTCGGTCCAGAACAGCCTGAGGTAGTGATTTGGTGAAAGGGTCAACTACATTGTCAGCTCGGGCTATTTTCTGCACTGCTATCTCTCCTCTGCCAATGATCTCTCTGATGATTGTGAAATCTTCTCTCAATGTGTTCGGACTTGTTATGAGACCTTGGTTCCTTGGCTTGCGCTATCGCTCCATTGTTATCACAATAAAGTAGTAATGGGAGCTCTGCACTACGAACCACTTGAAGTTGTCCTTGAAACTTTCTCATCCAAACAGATTCTTTGGCTGCCTCTGAGGCTACCACATATTCTACTTCAGTGGTTGAATCAGCGGTTATGCTTTGCTTAGAACTTTTCTAAGACATCGCCCCACCATTAAGCGTGAAACAAAACCTGAAGTGGATTTTCTGTCTTCTACATCAAACTGAAAGTCAATATCAGTGTAACCTTCCATCTTTAGATCTCCAACTCCATAGATGAGAATCATATCCATAGTTCTTTTAAGATACTTTAGGATATTCTTCACAGCTATCCAATGTTCCTTTCCCGGGTTTGCTTGAAATAGATTCACCACCCTTACATCATAAGCAATGTCAAGTCTTGTACACAACATTACATACATTAGGCTACCTACTTCAGAATCATGGGGTGCATTGCTCATCTCCTTTCTATCTTCCTCGTTTTGAGGACACATAGACTTAGATAAGTGTACTCAATGTCTCATGTCAAGTGTACTCCATGTCTCATGTCAAGGAATCCTTTCTTAGAGTTATCTATCCAATATCTCTTTAGGATCATTTCTAAGTAAAGGGCTTGGGAAAGACCGATCATTCTATTTGTTCTATCTCTATATATACGAATTCCTAGAATGTACGTTGCTTCTCCTAAGTCTTTCATGGAAAACGTACTCGAAAGCCATTTCTTGACAGTGGTGAGCATTCCCACGTCATTTCCTATAAGTAGAATGTCATCTACATATAGTACTAAGAATCAGATCATGCTCCCACTAGTCTTCTTGTAGACACAAGGTTCATCTTTGTTCTTGATGAAGCCATATCACTTTACTACTTCATCAAAATGAAGATTCCAACTTCTAGATGCTTGCTTGAGACAGTATATGGACCTCTAAAGTTTACATACTTTATGGATATTGGTCTCGGATACAAAATCTTTTGCCTGTTCCATATAGATGTCCTCTTCTAGGAATCCATTCAGAAAAGCAATTTTGACATCCATCTACCATATCTCATAATCTAAGTATGCAACTATGGATAACAGTATTCAGATGGACTTTATCATGGACACGGGAGAAAAGGTCTCTTGATAGTTAATTCCTTCTCTTTGACCATAGTCTTTTGCTACGAGCCTGACTTTAAAGGTGTCAACCTCGCCATCGCTACCAATCTTTCTTTTGTAGATCCATTTACATCCTATAGGATTTATACCTTCAGGACGATCTACCAAGGTCCAGACTTGGTTCGATTGTATAGAATCCATCTCTGTTTCCATTGCTTCTCGCCATCTTGAACGTTGACATCCGCCATCGCTTGATCATAGGTAGAAGGATCATCTTCATTACCTTCTTGTACTCTAGTGTGAAGTTCTATCTCCCTATGCAGTAGATACCCATAAGCTTTAGGGATCTTGTCTCCAATTTCTCCACTTTAGTCTTTTTGACATAAGCAGGGCATCCCATGTTAGGAATTTCATGTTAGATGTTTTGATGATGACAATTGGGAGTTTATGTTAGACCCCAAAATATGTAAGTTTGATTTTATAGAAATCATGTATAGGCTTTGAAGCTTTAGATTTGTAATAGGCTTTATAGGCTTCGTTCTGTTTTATTCTAGATTGTTAGGTTAAGAAGTCTTAGACTAAGCGTCTGGTGAATTCTGAGTGAGCTTGTCAGTAGTTAAGTTTGAAGACTTAAGCGCGTGAAGTCTGAATGAAGATGAAGTTTCCAAGCGTCTAAATATCCAGCTATATCAAGCGTTACCTTTTAGACAGAAGAAAATTCAAGAATGGATAAGCTTCTATCAATGATGGATTTCACCTGAATTTATTTTCAAGCCCAAAAGGAGTTTAATGCAAATATTCTCGGTGCATTAAATGCCAATGGGCTTTTAATTCAAATACATTAAATGCTGATGAGAGCATTAAATGTGATAAGCACTTTCAGACGTACGGAGAAGCCACCCTATTGGACTGTCAACTTTTCACAGACTGCAGCACCAACTTTTGTGCAGCAGATTTTCAGGAAAAAGGACAAAAGTTGTTCACTCGCGGAAGTGAGAGACACGCGCCTGTGCATATGTCAAACAGATACTTTTTCCAAGAATGTCTATAAATAGGACTTCAACAACAAGTCAAAAATCATCGATCAATTCTAAGCCAAATTGTTGTTGCATTGAAGTCTCATTCCTTAAACTCTCAGAAAAGCCAGAATATTCAAGCAAATATTCTCCTTGCTTTTCTTCAACTCCTGAGACAGTCAACCAATATCTTAAACATTCTTTTCGAAGAAATCCACACTACTATTGAGATATTCACAAGTTGTTTGAACTTCATCAAAATCAAACAAACCGTTTAGAAAAACCCCATCCAAGCCTCGCAATCTGTGTGAAGTCGAAGTTGGATACTTGCATTATTTCTGGGTGAAAGAAGTGATTTGGAGCATAAATCTGTGTGATCAAAGAGCTCAAGTCATCAACATCCATCTCTCCCTAATTTGTAGAAGTTTCTGTGTGATTCTTTGAGAACCATCTTAGTGGATTGCCTCTAAGTGTTCGAGGAGAAGAAGGACGTAGTTGGGATTACACCACCCAACGAACCTTACAAATATCTTGCTCTTTACTTTACAATCATTCTTCATTTCATTATATCTTTGTATAAAATTGTTAAGTAAAACTCAAGAGAACACTAAGCAACTAAAAATTTTTCTTGTGACGCTAAAGCTTTCAAAAAGGAGGACTCTAAAATTATTCCGTTGTGCTAACGCTGATTAAAGATCTGAATGCTTAAACCTATTTGGTTAAAGTATTCTAATCTTAAAGTCTAAGTTAATTTTCTAAAACAGTCTTCATCAGACGATTGGCCTAAGCGTCTATATTTGAAGTAAACGCTTAGTGAAGCGTCTACTTTTTCAAGCGTCCAAAATATTTTTTTAATACGAATCTTTTTGAAGTCAAAAAAGACTTCAGGGTCTATTCAACCCCCCCCCTTCTAGGCACTTTCGTATGCCACTTGAGACCAACATCCCAAAATCTTGATGTGGTTAAGACCTGGCTTTCTATTTTTTCACATCTCATGTGGAGTTTTAGGAACGAATTTGGAGGGACATCTGTTCAATATATAAGCAGCAATAAGGAGCGCATGTCCCCACAATGAAATAGGTAAATCAGTGTAGCTAAGCATGGAACGAACCATGTCCAACAATGTTTGGTTCCTACGCTTGGCTACTCCATTTAGTTAAGGAGTTGCTTGTGGTGTTAGCTATAACATTATTCCTTGTTCCCTAAGGAACTCATCAAAATCGGCGCTCATATATTCTCCTCCACGATCTGAACGTAGAGCCTTTATATTTTGTCCAGTTTAATTTTCTACTAAACCTTTGAATTCTTTAAACCTTACAAAGGATTCAAACTTTTGTTTCATCAGATACACTAGACCATATCTTGAATGATCATCTGTGAAAGTGATGAAATAGTAGAAACCTCCACGAACCATTTCTCCAAATGGTCCGCAAACGTCAGTATGCACTAATCGTAAGACTTGAGTAGCTCTTTCAAACCTAGTTAGCTTAAAAGCCCATATTTTTCAATTTTGTGGATCTTGTGCTCTCCAGCATGGCCTAGTCTAAGATTTAAGTCTTAAGTTGGCTTCTTGCCTACCACATTTATGTGTTACAACATTCATAACAGAAGAATTATGGACATTCAAATAATACAAATCATTCACTAAAGATGCATTGCCAACTATTTTATTACCATAATAAATATTGTAGTTCAAATAAAAAAAACGAAATGTATAGCCAGTCTTAACTAATATAGGAATGGAAACCAAAACCAAAACATTATTTAAAAACAATAAATGTCCAGAATTCAAAATTAAAGAAGTAGATCCAATCCTAGTAGCTGCGGCGCTTTCCCCGCTGCCTACTTTGATCAGCACTTCTTCTCGGCCCTGCTTTCTATTTCTCTCCAGATCCTGATCCAAACAATACACATGAGCACTAGCCCCTGAGTCCAGAATCCATGAAGTAGAAAAAACGGTCATAGAACAATCAGTTTCATAAACGAAGAGTTCCATACCTTTTGCGCCTTTGCCTAATTTAGGACAGTTCCTCCTCCAATGACCAAGCTCACCGCACTCGAGATATCTATCCGTCTTTTTAGGCCCTTTGCTTTTATAAAACCCTTGAACCTTTCCCTTAACCTTTTGAACGTACCTTTTGCTCCCAGCTCGCCAGCCTGCATTTTGTCCTTCTTCTTCTTAGACTTAGAATTTTTAAGTTCAGAAGAGATGACCAAGGAAGTTTCCTTTACCTTTGGTTTCATTTGAGATTGTGCGGTAACCAATTTATTTATTAGTCCTGCTAAATTGTACTCTATCTCATTACAGTTAAAGTTAACTACAAATAGGGAGATGGAATCACGAAGAGACTGCAAGATTAAGTCAATTTGAAGGGTGACGTTCATGGTGAAGTCGAGAGCTTCCAATTTCTCAATCCTCGATATCATTTTGAGGACATGATAACCAACCTTTTCACTTTCTTTCATCTTGGCTCCGAAGAGGTCTTTCGATATCTCATATCGAGCAATTCAACTATGCTCACCATAGAGCTCTGCTAGGTGTGCTAGGATAACTCTTGCAATGGGCATCTTATCATGTGGCCATTGAAGTTTATTGGTCATAGATCCCAGCATGTATCCTCTCACCCGGATGTCGTCCTTGATCCATTTTCCATGGGCTTGGGCCTCTTCCTCACTAGCACGTGTCCTAGCTGGATCTGCCGGGATATTAGCCTCCAAGACGTATCCTAGAGATTTCATATTAAGGACAATCCTCAAATTTCTAAGCTAGCCCACATGATGGGGTCCAATTAGGGTATTCTTTTTTAGTAGAACTGAAAGTGGGTTTGTCATGTTTGAAAGAGATAAATGAGAAAATAAATGCAGAAATAAACCATGTTAATTAGATTACTTGTAATTGACTTAACCAAGAAAACTTAAGGACTTTAAAATTCATCTTGCCTCCCACTGCATTTTTCGAATTCCACACCCCCATCTAGAAATCAGGAATCATCATTGACATCGATTCCACAACGGTATTGAGGTCCTCAATTAATTAGATGGGTTGCAACCTAACCGATTTCTGACCCATAATTATTTGAAGTGATGTCTTACATCAATTTATCCCATAAATACTTTAATATCTTCTCCCATAGTTCACTAAGCCGCAACCTAACCGATTTCTAAGCTCGTGAACTATCTGAGTTCATTCCTACTAACTTCTTTAATCTAACATTTGAATTTCACCTTGCAACCTAACCGGTTTCTGGAGTGAAATATGCTTCGACTAAGGCATCTTATGCACTTAATAAAATTTCAAATTATTTTCAAATGCATAACCCCCATAACTGGGAAGCATTACACATTTGTAGTAATTTTAATTTTAATAACCTTAGTGGACGGCGAGGATGTCCCACATCCTTTACTAACTCGGTATTATTTATTTGGAAGAATTAGATTGTCAAAAGATTGGTCTCACTTTGCACATGCATCAACTTATACTACTGATAAACATGCCTATTAATATATATAAATAAAATTAAATAAATAAAACCATCACTCTCGATCATGGACTTTTACTAGAGGGCCCGAGCCAATGGGCCATCACAAAAAAGTAAAAACAAAAACCTATCTAAGCTTCATGGGCTTCTTGTCTCCACCAATCTTGAACTATTCTATTACAATACTTTAAAAACAACCTATACATTATTTCTAAAAAAACAATAAATAACCTCAATTTCGGCTTTAAATCCATAAAAAGAAAGGTTAATTATATAAAACCTAAGTCCATGATCGATGTCTCCATCACATAAGACATGCTCACAACATTTAATACATGCTCGCAATATTAAAACACTTATGTTGATTATTTAAAATTTTAGTCCAACTAAAAAATCTTTTGTAAAATTCCTAATTTTATATACTCTTTATTTCAATTAAAATCAATCTAGTTCTACTAGATGACTTAGATATACAAAATTATAAATTAAGTATATCTACCTTTAATAAAAATAATATTAGTCCAACTAAAATGAATACATAAAATATGGAATCTTATTTTATTATGATTTAAAGCTATCACTAATTGGGAAAAAATTTATTTGATTAAAGAATTAATTATTAATCATCCAAGAAAAATAATTTATATTCCTTATTTAAATATCTAAGTATTTTCCAAATCGAGGAAAAATAATAATATTTAATCCATAAATTACTAATTAATCTCCAAGACAAATAATTAATTATTTTAATTATATGTTTTTATTCCAATTAATCTTATTGGGCTCGAATTCATCAAACCCAAGTCACCATCCTTTTGGCCCACTCGGATTTAATTTAATTGGGCCTAAAATTAATTAGAAAAACATACATGTGTTATTAATTTTTATTGGGCTAGTTTTAATTTAAATCCAAATCACCAACCCTTTGGCCCATTTGGAATTAATTAAGTTAAGCCCAAACCAATTAATAAGTCAAAATTAAGTAATTCTACAATTGAGCTTAATTTGAATCATTCCGGGTCATCATCCTTTTGACCCACTCGGATAATTAAATTTACCCAAAACCCAAATGCTAATTTTGACCCAAATCAAAGCCCGTTTTATAGACCCGGGTCATCAGCAAGCCGTGTGTCAAACACACGACCTGGGCAGGCCCTGTAGCCGTGTAGCAGGCGCACGGCCAGGTCACACGGCCAGGAGCTGTGCACAGTAACTTCGGGGCTTTCGAACCCCATTTTTCCTTGTTTCTTGATTTTTTCTCATATCATAAAAATACTCAGATTTATAATGAACATGAAGAAATCAAATTCTAGGTTAAAAACCATAAAAACACAGATTTAAGAACGCATAAACACATGTTTAAAAAATATATAGTATGCATATCAAAATCACATAATTTTGATCAAATATGCAGATCAGAGATTGGTCCTGATAGCACTGTTGGGTTTCGCGAAAAATTGCGCAGCGGAAGGTTTAAAATCCCACAGTGTTTTTCTCGATTGGAATATTGAATTATATAAACGCTAAAATGAATAAAACTTACCCGTTGAAGAGAAGTGGTTGGAGAATTCGATTCTCCTTTAAAAATTCGAATGGTTGAAGCCTCCAAGTCTTCAATTCTCATGCTATCCACTCTTCACAAATTGAATGAACCTTTCTTGAATTTTTTATCCGAACAACGAAAGTACGTTGCCTCTAAATAATCACGCGGATTGATAGAAAGAAAAAATCACTTATTTTTCCCCCTTGATGACCGACGGCTAGTGTAGGAGAGAGGGAGGAGAGTTTTGTTCTTCTTTTTTTCTAGGAGAGTTGTGTGAATTATGAAATTCCATTTAGGTCAAAAGTCTTTAAGTGTTGTATTTAATATCACTTGACTTGTTGACCAAGACAAAAGATTAGAACCCATGTTGGGCATCCTAGAATTGTCTTTTCTAGGAGAGGATGCCCAACTCGGCCTTAGGAGGTGTCCAAATGGACGTGTTGGTCCATCTGTGTGCAAACGAAAGGGTCTAGAAGAAGGGGGTGGGTTGAATAGACCCTGCAGTCTTTTTCAAATTCAAAAAGTTTCATATTAAAATTAGTTCGTAAAGTCTTTAAAATTGTACTTGTGCATATGTGTAAGCGTCAATGATCAAAAACTATTTTCATATGCATAGATCATCAATGCTTATCTTTTTTTGTGCATGATGTGTTGGACGCTCAAACACAAAAAGGATTAAATTTTAAGCGTCAACATAAATGTTACAACTAATGGTATCAATTCAACAAATGGTATCACATAAATTCAACAAATTGTATATGTTAAGCGTTGAACATATTCCCTTCAACACTTAATATAAAATGTTTATAAAATCATGCATAATTTTTTAAAAGAGAATTTGAGAAACCCATAGTTGGATGTTGATTTACCAACAAGTAATATCAACAAGTGATATCTACATGTGGTAGCAACGGTGGTGGAAATCGCTAGAGACTTAGACACTGTCATTCCAGATGTGGAAGGAACTATGGACGTTGAGTGATCAATAGAAGTGGCCGAGATTATCCCCACACCAACTGGTTCTCCTTCTCAAGTGACGATCCGTTTGAGACGCTTGCCAAAAGTATTTTTACTATCACCTCCTAGCATAGAACGCTTAAGCAGATTCTCCGGTCTTCCTTTGATGATGCCAAGAAGGGGAAAAGGTAAGAAAAGCAGTTTAAGGGGGAAGAGAAAAAAAGGCAAGTATTCATCGTTTCAGTATAAATCATAAACGCTTTCAATTCCATATATATGAATGAATGATTTATCGCTGAAACATCTTAACTTATCTAACTTTCTAAACGCTAACTTATATTAATTTAGGGTTTTCTTTGAACTCTTAATCTATAAAAGAGTTATAAGAGTTAAGGTCTTGACATCATCAAAAAGGGGGAAATTGTTAGGAATTTCATGTTAGATGTTTTGATGATGACAAGATAGGATTTCATGTTAGACCCCAAAAGAATGTAAGTTTACACTTTCATAGAATATTTGTATAAGCGTTTGAAAATTTATTAGTTTGTTAGGCTTGTAATTTTTATTTTTGTAGATTTTAGACTAAGTATTAGATACCGAGTCACTAATAGAATTCTAGGTGAGTCTATTAGAGATAAAGTTGAAGATCAGTGTCTGAAGTCAAGTGAAGATGAAGATTTGTCTTAAGCGTCTGTCAAACGCTTAAAGACTATTTCAGGATTTATGAGTCAGTGTTAACACCCGTAACAACACGGTATAGACAAATAATAAAGAGTAAGTAAGATCGTCTCCACATGGAAAGTTATCAAGTACCAAACGAAGTTTATCTTATTATTTAGACTATCAATTAGCAAGATTTGAGATTTTAACTAATTTAAAAAAATATAAATTAATAATAACAGAATTTAAATAACGATAAATCAATAAATGGAAAGCCTAGGGATTAAGACTTCATCAAGGTATTTTTATGGATTATGAACATCGTTGGATTGTCAATTCTTGCATTCGTTAAAGACCCGAATTTTCTTAATTACATGGATACTCTCCCGAGATCTCCATGAGTACCCAACTAAACTCGTTCTCGTCACTCCCATGATCAACAACTAATCTAGATAAATCCATTAATTTCCATGAAATTCATTAGCTAGCCTCATTCACAATTACTAATATCCCTATTAAGTAATTTAAACACGTCTATCAAATCTGAACTAATAAATTAATTCACCTCATGATACTTCTCAATTCATTTTAAATCATGTATTTGGTCGCCAATCTACAAGCATTAAGCCTTAATTGATAGGTTAATTAAAGCAAGAAATAACCCAATGAAAATCAACAATTCATAATAATACTCAAGACTACATCTTAAACCCTAGAAAATTATTTAGCTACATATAATTAAACAAGAAGAAGAAATAATATGCATAAAATTAAGAAATCTCATGTTGAACAATGGTGGAAAATAATAAGAACAATTGGGGAAGAAGAAGAAAAACCAAGAAGAACCCTTATGTTGATGGAAATAATCAAGATTTCTCTTTCTTCTCTTCAAAAACTTCCTTTTCTTTTTCTTCAAGTTTTCTCTCTTTTTCCTTTCTTCTCTCCTAAAAGAAAATAAAAATTGATCTATTTTTTCTGACTTCTTATACTTATATAGGAATTCTAATTACAAAAACTCCAACTAGAAGACTAAAATTCGAGCCCAGTAAAAAATCTGCAATCTGCGCGCTGCACAGTGGTGCCGAATATTGGCACCACTGTGCCAATTTTGCTGTCCACTTTTTTTTCTTCACTTTTTCTTCAACTCAACTCTTTTCGTTTGGAATCTTCTTTTATCCTCTTTAAGTCTCTTAGTTGACTTCTTCACTTTGCTTAGAAATCCCTTCATTTACTCGCCAAATCAATCGTCCTTTGCCTATAAAAGCATTTAAACGACTTAGAAGCTAAAATACGCAAATACAAATAAAAACAACTAAAAAGATCAACTCAAGGTATGAATTCAAGACAAATGTGAGCTAAAAACATACTAAATCAATGTTACTTTTTAGACCTAACAATCAGTGTTCAAGATAATGTTCTTAGCGACTAGCTGACGCTAAAGGACTGTTCCAGGAGTGTTGAACCAAGCGCTCAAATCACTCAAGCGATTCAAGATCAGATTCACCTAAAATATACTCTCAAGTCATGGAGGACTCTAATGCAATCCAATGGGTATTTATTTCCAATGAAAATAAATTCAAAACGCATTAAATGCTTGATAAGTGCATTAAATGTGACAAGATATTATGACTTGTGGACAAGCCACCTTTTGACTAGACTGTCAGCTTTTCAGAGTTCAAGCCTGCTCGTGTCCAATCGAAACCAATAGAAATTGAGGAATGTCAGAAAGGGACTATTTGACGCGCTGCGTGAGAGACACGCGCCTGATTGTGTCCAATGGACAAATCCCAAGGATCTCTATAAATAGTACCTCTCAACAAAACCTTAGAGAGTGTGCAGAAAGAGAATCTTTGCTGAAATTATTGAGAAAAAAGCTTATAAACTCCATAGCCAAAATCCATCAATCTTCTCAAATACATTTCAAAGACAGTCACCTTTACCTCAAACATCTTCATAGAAGAACCCTACACTATTATTGAGATATCCCAAGCTGTTTGAACTTCCCAACATCAAACAAACCTGTTACAATAAACCCTCAACATCTTTCATCTGAGTGAGAAAGTTTGTTGACTTCACAAGAAGTATTTTTGAGTAAGAGAAGCTTGTTGAAGAAGGTCTTTATTGGAGCTGAAGTCTGTGTGATCAAAGAGCTCTAGGCCATCTTGGAGAAGATCTTTATTGGAGCTGAAATCTGTGTGATCAAGGAGCTCGAGATCGTCATTCCAGAAGGAGAGGATTGAAGTGACTTTTAGCTGAAATCTGTGTGAACAAGGAGCTCAAGTCATCCATATCCATCTCTTCCTTTGTTCCCTAGTTTGTAGAAGTCTCTGTGTGACTCTTCGAGAATCAATTTAGTGGATTGCCTCCAAGTGCATAGGAGAAGAAGGACGTAGCTGGGATTACATCACCCAGTGAACCTTATAATTTATTGTGTTACTTACTGTTTTATTTGCTTTACTTACAGTTGCATATTATATCTTGAAAAAGCACATAAAACAGTCAAGCGTCTAATTTAAGTCAAAAGAGAACGCTAACCGTTCAAAACGATTTAAAGATAAGTAACTAAGGAAAATTTTGTGACGCTAAAGCCTTTCAGAGAGAAGACTCTAAATCATTCCGCTGTGCTAACCCTGATTAAAGAACTGAACGTTTAAACCTATTTGGTTATAACATTCAAATCTTGAGTCTAAGTTAATTTTTTCAAACAGTCTTCAAGTAAACTCTTAGCCAAGCGTTTACATTTTCAAGCGTCCAAACTAATTTTAATACGAAACTTTTTGAAGTCGAAAAAGATTTCGGGGTCTATTCAACCCCCTCCCCCCTTCTAGACCCTTTCGTATGCACACAGATGGACCAACAGATTAATTAATTGCTCATTAGATGAGATAATTAATTATAAAGATAAGATTAATTATTAATTAATTTCTCAAGAAAATAAATTAATGAATTAATTTGTCTAATTAATTTGGTTATTTGATTAATTAATTTATTGAATATAATAAATTATTAATTGAATAATTGATAATTAATTAAAACAAAAGATGAGTCGGGCCAAGCAAGAGGTCGTCCGTTTGGACGCCTCTTAGGGCCGAGTTGGGCGTCCTCTAGGATGGCCAACATGGGCTCTAGTTTTTTGTCTTGGTCAACAAGTCAAGTGATATTAAATACATCTTTTAAAGAATTTTGACCTAGATGGAATTTCATAATTCACAAAACTCTCCTAGAAAAGAAAAAGAAAACTCTCCTCCCTCTCTCCTACACTAGCCGTCAGTCATCAAGGGGAAAAAGAAGGGATTTTTTCTGTCAGTCAATCCGCGTGATTATTTAGAGGCAACGTACTTTAGTTGTTCGGATAAAAAATTCAAGAAAGATTCATTCAATTCATGAAGAGTGGATAGCACGAGGATTGAAGACTTGGAGGCTTCAACCATTCGAATTTTTGAAGGAGAATCGAGTTCTCCAAACACTTCGCTTCAACGGGGTAAATTTTATTCATTTTAGCGTTTATATGATTCAATATGCAAATCGAGAAAAACCCTGTGGGATTTTAAACCTTACGCTGTGCAATTTTTCATGAAACCCAATAGACACAACCTGACCTGGCTGGAGCCCGTCGCTCAACCATTGTATGGAGACACGTGGAGGACCCAGATCCCGCCACCTGGTAGGTTCGTACAACTCCTACGTTCTAGAAATACCACACCATTTCTTGCAATCAGGTATCCCTTTTCTATCCACATTATACCCTTACAGTGTGTTTATGTGACCTCATGACTGACTTGATCATCTGTGTTCTTTTTCGGGGTCCACCCCGACTAGGATAACCAACTTTGTGATTTCAGGACAGATCCAACATCAGCTTAGAGCTCAAGGTGGACTTGACCTCAAGGGACCTCAAGCTTTGAGATCAGGCCAAAGTTTTGGACCCGGATATATATATATCGCAAAATTTTATGTTTTACTTATATATTCTTTGTATAGAGTAGTAATTGTTAGTCTTACCTACATCAAGTAGTCTCAAACCAAAGTGCGGGTAACAATAATGTCACATCTGCGGTGATACATATAGATTCATGACAAACATAATCACGGGACATGAAACATCCAATATAGATAAGTGCATCTCAAAATTAAATGAAACCATTATTAATTAGTGAATGGAGGTTTGTGTAATTACCCCATTATTAAGGGGGTGTGAGTGTAATTATCCCTATAATATATCACAAGTACTAAATCTTTTGGCCCCAAATAGAATTTTATGATAATCATATGACAAAAGCAAGAAACTTGGGGGAAATTGTATGGACTTCTGCTCCATATTATATTGTATGGATAAAAGCAGACACCCCCCACCTATGGTGAGCACTTAATCCCACGACCTATGAAAATGTGCACTTGACATCCTCACCTATGATAAGTGTTGTACTTAACCCCCTTTGCCTGTGTCCGGTGAAATCTAGAGGAATATTCCCCAAATATTCTATTGGAGATTTTTTGATACTTTGAGATATGTGTATTTTGTTCTTGACCTTTATAAGATGTGAATTTAACCACCAACTATATAAATTACCATCAAATCCTGATTTTGGTTATATAAAATGGAATATATTTCACCAAAATACTGTTATGTATCAACTTCTTAATTTATATATTGATATTTCAATAATTCAAATTATCTTATAATTACAAATTATTTCGATAATTATGTCTTTTTAAGTTCATGTATGTTAGTTAATTAAAATATTTTTATTGTTACCCTTGATTCATTATTATTGTTTAGTGAATGATGTGGATTGCTTGGGCTGCATAGAGGATAAGAGAGGCAATGCTTTTGGGTGGATTTTGACAGCAAAAAATAATGAATTTTGAAATCAATCATCACCTCTTTTATTTAATATATTGAAGTGCAAAATTTTATGTAATTAAACTTTTACTTATGCATAGATTATGTATATTATAACAATTATCGGAGAATAAATATAAAACTAACTTAACTATCTAACATACATAAATGTATTATAACAATGTAGTTTATAATTGATTGAAATCTCTATACATTGTACAAATTGAATTCCACATGTCAAAATTAAATATTGGTGAAATATTCCATTTTATTCATTCAAAATAAGAATTTAATTGTAATGTGTATGATAGGGGGGTTGACTGCACATTTTTAAAGGTTGGGAAGCAAAGTGCACATACCTCAAAGTATATACGAATCTCCGATGAATTATTCCCTTAGATTCCTCTGGATCCGCTCAACACGGAGTTAGATGCAACATTCACCAAAGGTGAAGATGTCAGGTGCATATTCATAGGTTGGGGTAAAGTGTTTCAGTACACCATAGATGGTGGGGGGGGGGGGGGGTATGCTTTTATCCTATTGTATGTTTGATGGTCTTTTAATGACAATAAATGTTATAACTCCACAAACCGATCAATTTTTTCTGGATTGAGAATTGAAGGCTTTATTTGGATGGCATGTTCATCTCGAAGAAAAAAAAATTCATATAGAAGTGGAGAAAAGTTAAGGCTCTCATTGGTTGACAACCTCAACTAAGAAAAAAAATGTTTTTAGCGATTTTCTTTCTAGATAACATATTTGGTTGGCACATCGTCAAATTATTATAGAAAAATATCTCAAAATTCTAGTTAATTTTGAAGAAATTCTTGCAAGAAAAGAGAGAAAGTAGATTTTTACTATTCATGATTTGACAGTTCATCCGTAGATTAAAAAAGTTTTTTTCAGCTATTTCTCAACACCAAAAGCCAAATTAATCATATATTCTAATACAAAATAACGCAATGTGCAAAATAAGATTCATTTTGTCTATTTTTTTATTTCTAAATCGATGAGTTTGACCAAGATATGTTTACAAAAAATTATTTATAAACATCAATCCAAACAAATTTCTCACAACTAAAAATATATCACATCAACCATAATCATTACATATTTTTCTCTAAAAAAACTCATCCAAACACACTTTTAACACCACATTTTTTCTCTCATAAAACACCTTTTCTCATTTCAGTTATGGAAAAAAATTCTCCGAGATGGATATGTCATCCAATTAAACTCGTATTTTTTATAGATAAGAAAAGTGGTGTTAAAAGTGCAGTTGGATGAGTTATTTTTTAGAGAAAAATATATAATGATTATGGTTGATGTGATATGTCTTTTTTATGAGAATTTTGTTTGAATTGATGTTTAAATATAATTTTTCATATACCAATTTTAGTCAAATTCATCAATGTAGACATAAAAATATAGGCAAAATGGATCTTATTTTACGTTATTTTGCATTAAAATATATAATTAATTGGCCTCTCAATATTGCAAATAGTCGGATAAAACCCTTTTAATCAATGTATGAACTGTCAAATCATGAATAGTTTAAATCTACTTTTTCTCTTTCTTTTTTTGCAAGAATTTTTCCAAAAACTAGCTAGGTTTTTCAAATTTTGCAAGATAAAAATAGAAACTTTGAAAAAAAAATACTAGTAAATCTTGATAGAATGCCATACAAATGCATTTTTCAAATAGATTTCTATATGACAACCCATTAAGGCTGAGAAGCAAAAATAACATGATATTTGATATAGTGCATTTTTTAAAATATTAGCTCCATTTAACCTTTTTTAGGAATAAATCAATATTGGAGTTATACACAGTAAATACTCTGTAATAATACAAGTCACATATTGAACAAAAAAAGTTGATTATTTCTTCAAATCATAGCTCCTTCCATTATCTATTTAACAGAAAAAAAAATCGATTACTTCTTCGTAAATAACTGTTGCCGTTGCAAAATTAAAAAAAAAATTACTTCTTCAAGTCATAACTCTTGCTATTTTCTTTTGATAAATGGGTTGGAGAAATCAGACATATAACTTGGAGGGTATTCATGGAATAAAATAATCAGTTGAGGGGTTTTAGTCTTTTGACGTAAAACTCATGGACCAAATAAGACCATACGTAATAAGTTGGGTTGAGCTTATTTATTTTTTTGAGCATATAAGGCCCTAATATTTTCTTTTTGAATTTTATAAGCTCTTTCTAGAAAAAAACTATCCAAACAATTTTGTGGTGCTTATAAGTTTTCAAACATCTTATAAGATGTTTCGAGCAGCTTAGATGCTCAGCCAAACCTCCTCTACATATAATAAAAAATGAAATAATGCTTCAATCGGAAACGCATGGAGCTGCTTATGAGAAGGGGCGGGGTAAAAGGGTCAAAGAACTCCAAGTCAGTTAGTCAAGATTGCTAGGTCAGAGATGCTGATGACCAAGAAGTAACAACCCTCTTTGAATTTAGCAAACATAAAAATGTCTATGATTTTTGACATCCTTGCAATTTTGTTTAGGAGGCACCTCTAGCATTTCTTCATCTTTTTTTTTTTTTTTTAAAAAGAAGTTAAATTGATTGAAATCTATAGTGGTTAACCGAAAAATGAGAATCTAATTGTTCTTTTTACTAAAGCTCGTTGGTCCCAACCAGGAACGAAGTCAAGAATTTAAATTTGAGGGGCGCATACAAAATATAAGAGGTAAAAGTGAATATTTTTGGGGGGGGGGGGGGGGGGGGGCGCGAAATTTTAAATTCAAAAAATTTATAGGGTAAAACATTTGTTTTTTCAAAGTTGGGGGTCGGGGTTCACAGGTGCCACCACCAGCCTCCACCCCCCCGGTCCGTCCCTGGTCCCAACCTAACTTGATCACTGCTAATTGGGATAAGCATCATAAGTTGGTCATCTTCTACTCATAATACACTCACATAAAATTGTGAGTTCAATATTCTCAATAAAAATTCCAACTCGTGACATCAAATAAAAAGTTAATAAACTCTTCAGCAGACTACCTAGAACTTTATGCACAATCACCTTTTCCCCTTTCTAACCATAATTGAACAAGAATTGATATATGCGTAAAGACCAACAAGAAGCTACTTACTACCAACAAAACCTAGTCACACTTAAATTAGTTAACGTACAAAATCCTAAAAGGAAAAAAGAAAGGAGAAATAAGCAATTATAATCTGATGAAATAAGCCAATAACTAGTAAACCATGAAGTTGACATTGATGAAACAACTTTGACAGGCATTGCTATTACCATTAGATATATACCAAAATACTTTCAAGTTTCTTTTCCTAAGAGATTATTCACAACCCCTTTTGCCTTTTGGAATCTACAGAATGATCTCAAATTGCAATAATTAGTTAAATTTTTGGGCTTAACTCCACACCATTCTTTGTTGAAGCAATCAAATATTTCTACTACTCATAAAGAGAGTCATCAAAGCTGGACTCGACGACCACTCCTCAAGTGAATATTATTTCAAATTATATATATGTAAATTAAACGAATTCACAATACGTTCTCCTCTTTGAATCCATAAATTGTCCTTTAATGTGAATCAAAATATTTATCTCGCTCCTGACGATCTAGAATTCGAGCCCTGCACTTGAGTTTATCAACTAGAGGCTCAATGGTGATATGCAATTATATAAGTGCTCAAAAGGGCTCATGTATTTTCTATTAAATATAGTGGAAGAGTGTCTCCATCTTCAAGGCTAGAAAATAACAAATTATCTAGTTTAGATGCCTAGGTTGAGGTTCATACATTGTGACATGCAAGCAGAAACTACTAGCTAAGTCTAAACTGTATTATGGAAAAATAAAACAATTAGTAGGAATGCTAATATCAAAATGTAAATTGAAACACAAGAACATAAGGGCAAGCATGCCTCTCTAGATGATTACCCTTCTATACATAAAATGTAAATTGAAATACATTCACAAAAAGTATTTCATCCTGTCGTCTCTTCTCATAGCGTTGTATACCGCTTGGACCTGGAAAACAGAATCCAATTATGTTACACATACATTTTATATATATATATATTATATTATATGCCGACAACATATTCCAACGAAGTTTTTGATTGGGACGCAAATAATTTCCATTATTCGTTATCATTTTTCTGATTCCATTACTTCATAGAACTCGTGTGTTCACATAAATGAAAAGAGATATCCAGATGACATATTCCAAAGTGAATCTGGATTTCCAATCAGTATTCGAGTGTCTTTAGGTGCTCAAGAACCAACAATCTCTCTATATATATATACGAACTATTCGCATTTCTGTTGCTTGATGGGCACTGCGGCAGATATACCAATAGTGTAACTTGGTGAAATTCTTGGATAAACCAAGAGCAACACTCCCATGCATCCAAAACCATTGGATCATGTAGGGATGGTCTGTGAAACAACAGCCACATCCAAAACCATTGTTGCACCCTGTCCACCGTTCCTTATAACTTGTATACGAGAGAGAGAGAGAGAGAGAGAGAGAGAGAGAGCACCTGCTCACTTGAAACAACTTGAACGGGTCCGATATTTACAGAGACATATTTGCCACCAGAGGAAATCTTCTGCTTCACTTGACACTGTACCAGACAAAAAGTAATTTGTATGGCTTACATTCAAAAAATTGATAAACGAAATCATTACCCAGAGCTCGAAAAACATTTAACACGTGATAGATTAAAAAAGGCAACTCAAGAGGAATAACAAAATTAAAAAACCAGAAGAAACTGGAAAACATCTATAACCCACCAAAGCAATTAGTAAATTTGTCTAGAAAAATAATAAAGGAAAATCATGGGAATCATAGACTATCGATGTAAATATTTAAGAGTACAGTAAGAGCATTTATAAGGTTTGGAGTACAACATACAAGATGATCTTGGCTATAAATGATTGATATTTTCTAGTTGTTAGATGAAAGGGCGAAAGTATACAGATTTCACGTACAATCAATCAAATTCAACTTTGCCTAAATAGATGCTAATGAACCTAGTCATAATTATGGACATTATTTATATAACTAGAAACTTCAGTAATGAATCTATGAGACAAGATACATAATAATCTAAATACAGAAAGAGATGGGATATATTCTAACATCCTCCCTCAAGTTTGAAGGGAACTCAATATGCGTCACTGATGACTGAAATCTGACACGTCCAATAGCGATGGATAGTTGAAGGTCGAAAAACTACCAATTGAGATGCTAAAGATGACCAAAATGATCTTCAAATCGAAATCAAAGATAAATTTTAGCAGTAACAAAGAAGAAATTCCAAATAGCGGATCACATACGTCTTCTTATCTTCTTTTTCTTCTCTTCACTTTGTTCATCATTTAAGACGGTTCAGATCTACCTTGGTGTGGCATGACCAAATGTCTCTACGCTTACCATCGTTTTCATCTCTACTTCTTTATGCTTCCATTCATATATTCTTTTCATCCTCCTAATCTTTCTTTTCATGGTACATTGGGTACAAGCCTTTTTTGAGTTTGAACTTTGAATCTTTGCATTAATGGATAGTTTGAGTTGGATTTTTGACTTTAAAATCATCAGATTTTTCCATAATGTTCGTTTGTGATGGATCCAGTTTGGCATCTTAGGAGATTTGTCTTTCGCATACTACCCTTTGTTCAGGAATTGATTTTGTTAAAAAATTTATAAAAAATTGATAATGTTGAAATTTTCTTCTATCAATGTTAATTCCCGATGGCTGCTATATTGTTATCTTTGATTTTCTTAACTTGGAGATCGTTTTGGCCATTTCCAGCATTTCAACTAGCAGTTATTTTTACAGTCAGCAATCAGTAATCCATCCCCGTTGGACATGTCAGAATCGGACCCAGCACACTCATTATTTTGCCTTTGAACTCAAGTTGATTCAAGCATCATCGTCTTGAATTAGAAAGGATGTTACAATAACTCCACATATTTTCTCAATTTAGATTATTATGTATCTTGTCGATAGGTTCAATCCCATGTTTATGTTTGTAGTTATGTTCATTATGATGTCCATAATCATTACTAGGTTCATTATCATCTTTTTAGGAAAAATTGGATTTGATCGAGGTACTTCAAGCATAGATAAATGTTCTCATTATAACCATTTAATATAAACTTCAATAAATTATGATCATCTTGATTTCTATTATCATTCTTCTAACAATAATAACAATATCAATTGTAATTATACTCATAGTAATAATCGAATAACTTTTTTGGTTGTTTTCTTATATGAATCACTCCCAATTGTACCAGAAACCACCGCTATTTCAGCAGATATCAGCTAGCAGTAGCCACCACCAAACACCAACTAAGTGGCTATTTGAGTGAGCTTATAAACTCCTTAAACGTCTCATAAGAGGGTGTTTGGATGAGCTTATAAGCTCCTTAGAACATCTTATAAAACGTTGAGAGCTTATAAGATGTCTAAGAACGTTTGGTAAACATTTAGAATAAGATCTTATAAAGATCTTATAAGCTCCAAATAAAATGTTTGAAGTTTCTAAGCTCCTGAAAAATAAGTTAGGATATTCGTAACTTATTTCCTACGATCTTAACCAACCTCTTTAATTTGCACTATCATATTTATAACATTATCATTATTAACGTCTTATAAGCGCTACTATCTTATTTTGTCCAAACACTTCAAAAGCTTAATTCTTAATTAAGATTCAACATGTTATAAGATCCAAAAACATCTAATAGATGCAAGAGCTTATAAGATGTAAAAAAGCTTAGTCATAACACCATCTAAGATGTTTCAGAGATTATAAGATGTCGTAAAATTTTCGATAAAAATCTTAGAATAAGATATTATCAGCTCCCATAATAACAATAAGATTATAGGATCTCATAACTTCTAAAAAAAAAAGTAACAAGATCCTAACTTTTACTTAAAGAGTAGTTTTCGTTAGGTTATCTTAATTACTAAATTGTCATTATGAAATCTAGATCCATCATCTTATTTTATCCGAACACTTCAAAAGCTTACTTTTAAAATAAAATCCAACATGTTGGAATCTCCAATAACATTTTATAAAGGGCATCTATGATGTCTTGAATAAGTTTAGTCAAACACCCTCTAAATCTCCAATTTCTGCTCATTTTGCCATCATCTCCGTTAAACTAGAAAATTCATTCAATCAGTAAAATCACAATCCATCACCTAATCTTCAAAAAGCAAACAGGTTATGTTACGGATCAGATTATGCCGTCGGGATTACAAGAGAGGCAAGATGTGCAAGATGGAGGAGAAGAGGCAGCGCCGCAGCCGCTGATTGTGTACTGGCGCTGGAAGAAGAAAGAGGGTGAAGACGGTGGCTTAAGTCAGCAGTAGGTAGAGGATTATTTGAGTCAAAGATAATTTATTATTTAAGAGTTTGAGTCAAAGTTGGCTTCCTTTACTTGCTTTTCAATTAAGTTTTCTTATTATTAGTATTAGTATAAATAAGGAGTATTAGGACTTATGTGAAGGATTGAAGATTTTAGTTTTGTAAAGCCGAGCTTGGCTTGGAACAAGAATATTATTCTTGTGCGTTGTTTTCTTGTTATTAAAAGAACGTTCTATCATTTTGGTCCGACCCGCCGGATCCCAATCCCCCCCCCCCCCCGCCCCGCCGAATCACTTCGAATATGACAAACACGAGGTTTAACTCAGAGCGTATGGACAAGATGGAAGAATAGCTGAATTTACTAGCGGAAGAGCAGCAGCACTCACTCTCTGCACGGCAAGAGATGAAGGCGCAATTGGCTGAGATTGCGGTGGCGATTGCCGCGCTGAAACCAGCGACGCCACCTGTGCTGCCGGCCAAGGACCCCTGGATGGTTCCGTCGGCCAAGGACCCCTGAAGGGTCAGCGACGATAGCTGAGACAGTCCCTGTGATAACACCAACCTCGATCCTACTGCCCACTTTCGACGGATCTGACCCGTTGGGCTGGGTATCACGCTCCAATCAACAATTTGAGATCCACCGAACCCCTCCCAAACAGCGAGTCCAGTCGGCAATGGTAGCCATGGAGGGGTCGTCGCTATATTGGTTTATTTGGCTACGGCAGCATAAACCGGACATAACGTGGGATGAATTCTCCCAAGCATTGGTCATACGGTTTGATACACGATATAAGGGGAGCCCATTCGAACGTTTACCGGATGTGAAACAGACAGGATCAGTGGATGACTACGCGAACATGTTCGTCCAATTGGCGACTCAAGTACACGGATTGAGTGACGCCCGTTATATGGGTTAGTTTATGCATGATAATATCCGTACTAAATTGCGGATGCTACGCCCTGGAGATTTAGAGACGGCTATGGAATTGGCTCGGGATGTGGAGGAGGACCTCAATCTCCAAGCCGGGGAGACACGTGACTCGAAACTTCCAACCCATAGTTTCGCACACGTCAAGTTACAGCCGGCCTCCGACAGCCGTCACATCGGGCACGGCCTCAGTTACGTCAGGGGTTGGGATCAAGGCCATCGAAGCAGTTCCCAAACCTCTCGCTCCACGGTCTCGGGACAGTCAACGACACGTACGCCTTTTCGCCGGTTGACACAGCGGACCTACGGGCAAAGGGGTTGTGTTTCCGATGTAAGCAACCCTATACTCCATTGCACGAGTACCCCCTGAAACAACTTCGAATTATGTTGGCCGAACAAGAAGAGCAAATTGATCTCAATTTGATAGAATTTTATGAACTTCTGGAAGGCGAGGGTGTACCGCAAAAAGTAGAGGAGCAACCTGCGGAGGTCATGGCATTACCTTATTCTCAATGGCAGGAATTTTGAGTCCCAAGACCATGCGATTACGGGGAAGACTGGAAGGGTGTTTGATCACGGTCCTAATTGACAGTGGGGCGATTCATAATTTCGTCTCAAGCACGCTTGTCACAAATCTAAAATTGGTTTCAAAGGACACGGGCCATTTTCGGGTCCAACTGGGAGATGGTCGCCGTTTGGAGTCCGAGAGACTACCCGAATTTGGTCGTACAATTTGAGCCATGCACAGTGACCACAGACTGCTATGTGTTTCTGTTGGGGGCGTGGACATGATTTTGGGAGTGACATGGCTAGCCACATTAGGTGACGTGCAAATTAACTGGAATACTATGACAATGGGGTTTGATTGCGAGCCGGAGCGGGTACACTTGAGGGGAGATCTATCACTATGCCGAACACAAGTGGGGATCCGTTCTCTTATCCGCACCACTGATGCGGAATTTTGGGCGATATGATTAGAAGATGGGGACACATCGGAGGCGAGAGAGGTGCAGCGCACTGACAGACAGCTTTCTCCACCCGTGCAGGCGCTATTGATGGAACGGGGCTATAATTGGTGAGTCTGAGGGACTGCCATCCCGACGACCCACGGACCATCACATCGAGTTACATAGTGGGGCGGGACCCGACTCAATTTGTCCCTACCGCTATGGGCACGCGCAGAAAGACGAGATTGAACGATTGGTAGCCGATATGTTGATGGCGGGAATTATTCAGCTGAGTGCGAGTCCTTTCTCGAGCCCGGCTTTGTTAGTGAAGAAAAAAGACGGCAATTGGCGTTTCTGCGTGGATTATCAAGAGTTGAATAAAGCAACAGTGCCAGACAAATACCCCATACCCGTAATTCAAGAAATATTGGACGAACTCGCTGGGGCTACAATCTTCACAAAGATCGACTTACGATCAGGCTACCATCCGATTCGAGTGGTACCCGAGGATAACCCAAAGACAACCTTCCGGACCCATAGCATCATTATGAATTTCCGGTAATGCCGTTTGGACTAACCAATGCGCCATCAACATTTCAATCCACTATGAACAAGCTATTCCGGCCCTTCCTACGTAAGTTTGTGTTGGTATTTTGTAGACAATATCTTAATTTATAGTAAGTCGTTGCAAGGTCATTTTGAACATTTGCAATGCGTTTTAACAATTCTCCGAGACAACCAGTTAATGGCTAACCGAAAAAAATGTTCCTTTGGTTGTGCTCGGGTGGAATATCTCGGTCACCTCATCTCGGCGGAAGGGGTGGCCATGGATCTGGTAGGTCGGACCAAAATGATAGAACGTGCTTTTAATAACAAGAAAACAACGCACAAGAATAATATTCTTGTTCCAAGCCAAGCTCGAGTTTACAAAACCAAAATCTTCAATGCCCTCACATAAGCCCTAATACTCCCTATTTATACTAATACTAATAATAAGAAAACTTAATTGAGAAGCAAGTAAAGGAAGCCAACTTTAACACCAACTCTAAAGGAAGCCAACTTTGACTCCAACTATAAAGGAAGCCAACTTTGACTCGAAACTCTTAAATAATAAATTATCTTTGACTTAAATAATCCTTTACTACCTAATACTGACTTAAGCCACCGTCTTCACCCTCTTTCCTTCTGGCGCCGGTACACAATCAGCGGCAACGCCGGCGCCTCTTCTCCATTTTTGCACGTCTTGCCTCCCTTGTAATCCCGACGGCATAATCTGCTCTGATTTCGAGATAGTGTATAAGTCCGGCGTCACGAACCAGGCAGCAAATGCGTTATCAAGGCGAGGAGAAGAGGGCGAGTTGTCCGCCTTGAGTATCCCAGTATGACCAGACTCGACGGAGGTTATAGAGGAGCAGCGCCGCGATCCCTACATTTTCGATGTGATCACAGCACACCACAGTGACAAGGACAGCCGGCTGGGACTTTTCGTAGAGCAGGGCCGGCTGTTCTATCGAGGCCGCATAGTTCTAGCCAAGACCTCCAGTTGGATTCCTCGTTTGCTATACGAGTTTCACGATACCCCAGAAGGAGGCCACGCGGGGGCGTTTCACACTTATCGTCGGATTGTCGGGAATGTTTAATTGGAAAGGAATGTTTCGAAAGGTTCGGGGATATGTGGCGAATTGTCTTACTTGCTAAAAATCGAAATATGAGACCATATCACCCGCTGCGTTGTTGCAACCACTGCTGATTTTAGAGAGTGTTTGGGAGGATGTCTCGATGGACTTCATTACCGGGTTACCCAAGTCGCATGGATTTTCATGCATTATGGTTGTAGTGGATCGACTCTCGAAGTATGGACATTTTGTACCTATTCAATCACCCTTTACCGCAAGATCTGTTGCGGAAGTATTTGTTCAGGAGTGCGCCTCCATGAAATCCCACGTTCGATTGTCAGTGATGGGGTCCCCTTTTGTGAGTGAAACTAGTATCTTTGAGCCAGAAATGGTGTTGGACGAAGGCATGTCGGAGCGTGGGGAAAGTCTGGTGCCTCAATTTTTGGTGCAATGGAAAGGCAAGCCGAAGGATGAGGCCTCGTGGGTTGACGTTGAGGATTTGGTGCATCAATTTCCGGATTTCAACCTTGGGGACAAGGTTGTTTTGAAGGGGGGAGAAGTTGTTAGGGAGCAGATTATACCGTCAAGATTACAAGAGAGGCAAGACGTGTAAGATGGAGGAGACGAGGCGGCGCCGCCGCCACTGATTGTGTACCTGCGCCGGAAGAAGAAAGAGGGTGAAGAAGGTGGCTTAAGTCAGTATTAGGCAGTTGAGGATTATTTGAGTCAAAGATAATTTAATATTTAAGAGTTTGAGTTAAAGTTGGATTCCTTTATAGTTGGAGTCAAAGTTGGCTTCCTTTAGAATTGGAGTCAAAGTTGGCTTCCTTTCCTTGCTTCTCAATTAAGTTTTTTTATTATTAGTATTAGAATAAATAGGGAGTATTAGGGCTTATGTGAGGTCATTGAAAATTTTAGTTTTGTAAACTTGAGCTTGGCTTGGAACAAGAATTTTATTCTTGTACGTTGTTTTCTTGTTGTTAAAAGTACGTTCTATCAGGTTATATCTACCAAAACAATATTCAAGAGGAGCTCTGATCCTAATGACACAGGATGTTCACATAGTTTGAGAATAGATGTAGATTAAAGGTGCAATTCAAATGCATTTAGCTTTCTCATTATGATTACGGATAAGTATGGAGCAGTGTGAACATAAGCTTTCTAATTGAACATGTTGACGGCTGTAACGAAGTTCAATAGAAACCATGGACCTTGTGGCATTTCTTGCACCGTAAATTTCTGGTTTAAAAACAATTTCCCGTTCACGACTTAGTCGACAACGCCCCGCAGGAAGATTCTGGGAGCAGATTCTATGCGATCGTCTATTCATGTAGCAGTATGCCACATTGGCGCTCACAGCTGCTGTAGGCCTAGAGCAGAAATCATTACCAACCAAAAAAGTACTAAACAGAATGGTGGCGGTGGTGGCATGTCTACTTCTTGTATTTCGTTCAATAGTTTATAATTTATTCAAAATGATTATGAGTTTTGCAAATAAGAATACTGATTAAGTGGATATATATAGGCATCAAAAATCTGATTTGTGATTTTCTAACCATATAATAATTAATATTAAAATTTGCTCCAAATAATAAAAAAAAAAACATGGAATATAATAATTATTTTCTTTTCGATTGGGGTAGTAGGGACAAAGGTTCAAGATTTTGGTAGGTCAGTCATTTGATGTAAAATGTCAGAGAATTTATGTGGACTGTCACAGGGATATTAATAGAAGAACTATTGCGAGCAGAAGGAATCTAAATGGGGGGTTTCCAACAAGAAGGTTTCCAGTACATTATCAACAACACAAACCACAAGAGTAGGGTGGTCATTGAACATTTAACACACATTGATCTCAGCTCACTCAATGGAATGAACTTTTATAATATTAGACTTCCCAGCCTTTACGATTTTAGATATTCACCACATCATATTCTTGAAGGTTTTGTTTGGATTCAGAAATTGGAGGTAATGGAAACGGGAGGGTCGTGTTTGGCTGACTATCTACGATAAATAGGATTTAAGGATTGGCAAGGACTGAAAAGGTATGATTACATTTTTCTAATACCAATAATCCTTCCCATTAGAAAGTGGTGACATGTTCTATTGAAAATCAATTAGTAGTATTTCTTATCTCGTAAGTAATATAGAAAAATTAAATTGCTCGGATTCATATCTTCCTTCATTTTTCTCGTATGTCATACTTGTTTTTTTGTTTCTACGTTTCATATCCATGTTAAGACAGACAGAAGGCAAGTGCAGAATAATTCTAGACTCAGTTTTGAAGGCTTTCCAAATCATGACCTTCTTGACATTATTATATGATTTGTACACAATAAGGACGCTTTGAAATGACTGTTTAGAATCGCGTTGCAAAAACATTTGGTTCGTGGTGACCATACCTGTGACCTACCAAATATGGTCTTATTTCGAAAATAAATTGAAGAATGCAGTAATCACAGTTAAGACCACTCTGTTTCACCCGTCGCAAGGTGGAGTGTGTTCGTTTAATGACCTTGCTCAAGTTCTATAAGGTATAAGAGTAACTTCTTTCTGATTGAACAGGTACAATAAGGACAACAACGCAATCCAAAAAGTCTCTAGTAAGCCTCGTACCACAAATTAACAGGGCAATTTACAGCCAATGGTCCAAGATAGGATAATGATTGAGCAGGAGCAAAATGGATATCCCTTTGTTGTTGTAACTAAGTCAGTCACGTGACCATCATGTGACTATCTAATCCAGACGGGCATCTCAGCATCTACTTACTGGCACCACCTATGTGGTTAACAAACTAACAAGTGTTGGTTTGATAGTTTGAGCATAAAAGTAGCTTCTTCATCCGGCTAATGGACTCAAAAGAAAGACTTCTATATCTTAGACGTAACCTATATTCTTTAGCGATCAATGCAATGTCATATTGCAAGAATCATAGGCGTGTACATACTTTGATAATCATGGACCATTGAATATCTATAGTTATTTGCCGTATTTACATGATTTGGCTCAGTAATTAACTTAAAAGGAAGAAATAGCATTTCGCACTTCATTAAATTGGCACTAACATCTTTGATCGGATTCTATAAGATGAGGAAGTTAAAATTGAAGCAATTTAAACTCATTATGTGAGAGAATGCACACAATCAAAATATGCAAGTGGGTCCCAGCTCTTTTAAACGCATAAGCACCAGATACGAATTCCCAAAAATAGAAGCTTACTTCTGGGATTGGCTGTTGAATTACTGATTCAACAGCAACAACCATGGCTTGCACAAAATCGTCACCGCCTGTTCCAATTGCTGTAAATCCTCTAACTGTTGGATAGGAGTTTACCTGTGAAGTAAAACACATAAAAATCTCCACCCAAGAATCATTCAAGGGAAGGGATCTGAAACTAGTCGTAGAACGAACACTAATGCCCATACATATGTCTTCTTCCAATTTAAGAGATTTTATTATCTAATCAGATGTAATTCAACTTCATTTGCAGCCACCACGAAAGGAAATACTGGCCACCGATCAACATTAGAGAAATCAACTCAAAGTGTAGAGAATACCTTCTGATCTAGAGCAAGCCACTCACTGGTGGAATCATCTGTAACTGTACCTCCTATCACTACATTCGTAGTTTGTCCCACCCGTCCTTCTGTCTTTGAAACTTCTGTAAATTTCAAAAGAAACTTTTATGGTGAACCCTTTTCAACAATTACTCAAATATATAAATTAAATACAAGAACGCCATAGCATTTAAGAAAGGGGCGCTCTTTAATTATTTTATAAACTTGTAAGCCTTCCACCTAATTTTCCTACCACAAAATTTTTAATCAGAGCAAACAAAATTCTGAGCCCAAATTTTGCTTGGCAAAAAGAGTTGAAAATTAGATAAGCAATAACAAACTAAAAACATCTAAAATTTGAGAAACACTACTAATCGTGTGTTAGGACCATTTCATGAAAGAACCCAACTCAGGTTTCAATGGAAATATTTCCAAATGCAATTCTAATGTCTCAGATTCCTGATAGTTGATACTAAACATTACATAAACACATTCAAATTGGACCACTCATACTAAATTTTCCAACAATACCAACCAATAAAACAAAAAATTAGCTGTATCATACCACCATTTTCTACGAAGTATTTACCTGACGTAAAATTAAAAGCTATACATGAACATAACCAATGATTAAAAGAAAAGGCAAAAGGGGCTAACAGATAAAAGTATGAGCACCTGAAATAGCCTTCAAAACGGCTTCCTGAGGTGGTCCTTGCTCAGAATCATCGCCAGATGAAGATGGGATCCCATTATTCGAGCAATTTCTTGCGAAAACGGAACTACTTTTAGTATTTACGGCAATTTTACGGCGACAATTCGGACTCGGTGTTGCTAGTTTGTTCTTGTGGTGTGAAATGATTGGTTTAAAAATGGGCAGTTTTGTGGACGTGAAAGGTAAAGGCATCCATGGTTCTGTTAGGAAGACTGTCCTCAGAACACTCCTGCACGCCATTATTGAAATCGTTGGCTTGAATTATTACCAGAGCTTTTCTCGCTTTTGTGAGTTGGGTCGGGCTTGCCGATATATTGTTGAAAGAGGAGTTTTTCTCCTACAAGTTCGGGCGATTTTTATTGCAGTGTATAGTTATATGGGCAGTCTCTGTTTTGCTTAAGGCACGTTTTTTTTTTTCTCTTTACTCTTTGGTTGGATTATTAACTTTTGACATCACTCGTGTAGCGTCAAAGTGTCACTTTAGTCCTATATCAAAAAAAATTTTTATTTTAGTTCCTTATATACGTAATATGTAGCCCGACAATCATTTTTTTGGATGTGCGTGTGAATTTCACTCACTTTAGGCATGGGCAAAATCTTCTTTTGTGACGCTCAAGAAAGGATTTAATAGATTTTACGAGTTTTAGTACCTTGTAATTCATTGATTCGAATTATAGGAAGTAATAGAATATGTTAATATCTTAAGTTATCAAGTTTAATGAGATAAAAATCAAAATGACAAGGGAGTAAGTAGTACAAACTTTGTTGGTATGAACTTGTGACTTTTGTCTGGACAATATCCCACGTGAAATGAAGCTGCATGGATTGAATAGGGTTACTTACATTTTTTTTTAACTTTCCATAATATTTTAGTACTATCATCCTTACCTTAAAAATATCCAAGGCTTGACTCATCTCAAACAAGTGATACTTGGCAGCCAAAAAATTATCGTAGGACATCTCCTCTTCTTAAAAGATAGTTGTCAACCCCTTTTCACTTATTAGCCTACACACGTCTTTCTACTTTAAAACCCATCATAACATTCACCCTATAAGTAGCTCCGTTACCTGAAGGGACTAAAGCACTTTGAAACCTCTTTAGATAGCATATGCTACATAGGAAATCATTTTCATGCTTCTGCCATTCTCTAAACCTTTCAAAAGAGGTAAAAAGAGTACCATTTGAGTTGCTATCTTTACATTATTTTGAAGTTAGGCTTTAAATATTTTAGGATATTGATTTAGAAAATTAGGAAATTCTGAAATTTATAGATTGGTAGGCGACAACATAACCCCACCACTAAAAGTTCAAATATAGCTTCGTCGTCACCTTCTCTTCTATTAAACTCACGTCTAATCAGAGTACTCAAATGTCTACTCGGGATATTCTAAAATAAAATTCTAAAAACATGGTTTGAAGGTTATACGTGAAGGATAAGGAGAACTAAGAAAGGTTAAAAGCCAACAAGAAAGGGACGGAACAAGAAAGGGTCACTTGGAGGATTTAAACGTGATCTCAGGCTTATATTATTTATTATCTTTTAAATTATATTAGACTATATTGAGAAATAATAGAATATATTTTTATCTTTCAACAGGTGATTTTTTAGGGAACGAGTCGAGCTTGAATCAAGAATTTCCAGTCGAAGAGTATTGTGAGTGTTATTAAAAATTATATTAGTATTTGCAAAACTGTAGATATATATGTATCTATATATAAATATTATGTAAGTTATTATTAAAGTTTAAACCATTTAAACTTTTAAAATTTATTTATGGTCTTTCAACGAATCCAAACGAAACCTTTTTGTTTTCAATTCTTTCAAAATTATTTTTGTAAAACTTTTACGATAGTTCTGTAAATATTATTATTATTTTATTTTAAGGAAAGGAAATATCATTCATGAAAGTTACGTATATTAGAAATATTTATTTATCATCTGCATGGTTCAACCAATGGCCCCAACACAGAATTTTTAAATTTTTTCTCTGGCCAGCCTAGATGGTGTGTGAGTTCGCTTGGGTAATAATGGGTTGCCGGGTATAGACCACTATGTTAGGGACCCTTATTGGTATCCTTTCACAGGCAAGTTGGAGTTTGTCTGTATCTGCAGCTGGTGCCGCCATATACCTAGGCATGGCATAGTTTATTGTTTCGTGGGGTAGCTCCCTGCAACTAAAGGATAAGGTAGTAAATATTTAATGGGGTTATAATAAGGAGGTGGCCATCTTCTAATTTCGGCATTTGTCGTCTTGATCATTATTATTTGATTCAGTCCTCATGAATTTAATTCCTTATATTTTTATTATATATTATCATAAAGAAAATTTTATTTTGAGGAAATTGAATTATCAAACCCTTGATTCTTTAAAATCATGAATTTAATTCTTTATATTTTTATTATATATTATCATAAAGAAAATTTTATTTTGAGGAAATTGAATTATCAAACCCTTGATTCTTTAAAATCTCCTATACGTACACTCCTATTGACCTCACTAAGTTTTTCTTATATATTTAAATGTTTCTTTTCTCCAAATGATGACACCACAAATCTTGAGGACGAGGATAGTTATTTAGAAGGACAAGAATAGGCCAAACGCATTAAAGGGAGATCGAATTACTTAAGTAAAGGTTTAATCACGATGCATAGTAGAGAGTATCGTGATAATTTTCTCTTATTTCAGACCTCGCGTACTTTGTGAAATCTTTAACACCTCAGTATTATATTACGAATAATTTTGGGTCTGTCAAAGAAAGTTTTATATTTGTCTTATAAGAATAGTTTTTTTTTTAGTTCGTCACACTTCGAGGCTAATCCGTACTTTGGGGGCGTGGCATCTTTTCCCCCCAAATTTTCAATGTTTGCCAAACTGAATCTCATTTTGATCCTTAAAAAACAGGCGGGAAGCATTCCTGTTCACTCTTGCATGTTTGCTGCTTTATTACATACATGGCAGAAGCAAGCTTCTGTCATTTTTTTTCTTGAGTTTTCACCTTCACGCTGTTGAGAAAGTGCCTTCGATGCCAACGAGGAATTAGAGAATAAGGCACTAGTTTATATTATACAACCCTTAATTAATAGAAAGGCATTTAGTATATTGTTCGTATAAGTCTTAATGGCATCTATAAGACTTGGATGAATAATAAGTCCATGTGTATCAAGGCAAACCTTCCACTCCATATAGTAGTTAAGGGGGTAGGCACTGGAAGGGTTTGGTATTTGATTACTTAAATTGTTCGCAAGTCGGAGAATCTCAATTGGGCATTGAGATTAATTGAGATTCGTGTGGACTTGTATGACACATGTTCTGACAGGGAGTGTCAGTCGAACACTATGGAATAGTGGGAGTTTGTGTCATATATACATTGATGGGATTAATGTATTCGAAAACGACTCATAGTAATCCGATCATATGAGTGTTTACTCATTGACTGTCAATGATTGGATTACTGATTATGATAGTATGCATGAGCCTTAGACCTGAGTAATCACGTTGAAGAAGTGTTTGTGACATCAAGTCTGTCATTATAGTAGTTAGATCCAATTCACCCGTTGGTGGGGTCAACCTCAAAGTACGGCTTGATGGGCAAGTAGCAGTCTTAACCGATTAGCAAGAAGGAATTCACTGTCTCAAAAGTAAACGAGAAGTATCCTATGCGATCATGGATAAATGAGATTAAAGTCTCTGACCAGAGCTCATGAACTAACTCGTGTTTGACACGGAGGGTAGTTCTGTAATCTCATATTACTATGATTCTTAGCATAGCATCGAGTCCAGTGAGTTTGACATTCCATAACTCTCACTTAATCGGGATACGTTAGTGAAGGGCTTATATTCATACAGTATTCATAATCTAGAGGTTCATAATGACATAGTCGTTTCGTACTCAGTTAGGCTATGATGTGGGGCCACAGTGCTGGCTAGGTGTCACCCACATCCTTTGGTATCCTCCCATTGCCAATCGAGATGAACCTAGAGAGAGTCGCGCTATAAAGGAATAGACCGGAAATCGAGTTTTGTATTTCGAGGGTATTTTGGTAATTTGTCCTATGGTAGAACGAATTAATTGATTGGACGAACTAATTTAATTGGTTGTTTAATTGGATTAAACAATGGTGAATTAAATTATTTAATTTTAAGATTTAATTAACTGGGTTAATTAAATATTTAAATTGGAATATTAATTTAATGTATATTTATTTAGTTGGATTAAATGTAATATAATTAAATTAAGTGGACTAAATTGAGTGGGTCAATTTAGCCCACATGGGGCGTCCAACAGGCCCTTAGGGGCGTGTGATCTGGGCTTAAGTTGAAGGATTATTTAATCCTCCAACACAAGCTTTAGAGAATTAATTGATTCACAAAATTCACACTATACACAATACGTGAAATCCTCTATCAAAATACAAGACAGAAAAGATTCATATTATCTCTGCTTAGCCACCTCGGGAGATGATGATGAAGATTTCCAAAAGTCCGTTCCTGCGTGATGATCTAGAGACGGGATGATTGGACCGTTAAAGATTCGCGAGGATTAATAGAACACGAAAAAGGTAAGTTTTTCGTGTTCTTCGTTTTATGTTAAAATCAATGAAAATCCACAAATTGATCTTGGCTTTTGGGAATCCGGATATGTTTTAAATTCCGCTGCGCATGATACCAGGATTCCCAACACACGCCTCCAAATTCTCCAAATCTTCGGCTACTAATGTTAATAATATGTACTAATACATGTGTCTTGCGTAGCTTAGTGATCATGGACTGATTCAAATTCGGGAAGAAAGTTCTACGGATGCGAACTAACTCGGGTAAGCTTTGCACTTAATAATTATTGAATTATATTGTGTTTTTTTAACTGAAATAATTTTGCTTATTAGAGGTCTTCCAAACATAAGAGACGAATCTTATCTGATTGAGATTTCTGGAAAAGTGGTCGGTGAGCACACTGAGAAGGAACTCGAGGGACTTAAAAAACTTGCCCCGATGTAAGTTTTTTCGCTTCCTACAAGAAATTGCTACTCTTGCTAACTGTGATTCTTACATACAAAAGAATTGTCAATAGCAGTTAATTCTTTTAATGGATTTACCATTATTTCATCTCAATAACTATTGCGAAAGTCTTTCGGGGACCTACTGGAATAAATGTTATAATATGAATCCCCTTGACTTTATTAATGATAGTAAATGAGTTTATATAGAGAGTACGATGCATGAATAATAAAGGAAACAAACAACTAAGAAACCTTATACTAATAAAACTCTAACACTCCCCTGCAGTCTAAATGGGAGATGGATGAAAGTTGAGACTGGTACGAAAATTAAGAAAAAGTGATGACGGCAAGCCTTTGGTGAAGATGTCAGCAAATTGGCGAGACTAAGGAACATGCAATAAACGAACATCACCCAAGGAAATCTTTTCACGTACAAAATGTAAATCTAATTCTACATGTTTAGTGCATTGGTGCTGTACTAGGTTGAAAGAAAGATAAATAGCACTAATGTTATCACGGAACAGGAGAGCGGATTTGAGAAGAGGACAGTGAAGCTCAAGAAGGATATTACGAAGCCAAGAAGTCTCAGAGACGGCATTGGCGACACCACGATATTCACCTCGGCACTAGAGCGAGAGACGACATGATGACATTTTGAGGACCAAGAGATAAGATTGTCACCGAGAAAGACACAGTACCCGAAAGTAGAACGACGAGTATCCGGACAGCCAGCCCATTCAGAATCAGAGTAAGCGATGAGTTGAGTGGAAAAAGAAGGACGAAGAGAAATACTGTGAGATGCAGTACCGCGAATATAGTGAAGAACTCGTTTAAGAGCCGACATGTGATGAATACAAGGATCATGCATAAACAAACACAGTTGTTGGACTGCAAAAGAACCGGTCGAGTGAAAGTAAGATATTGAAGAGCACCGACAAGAATACGATAGAGAGTGGGATCAAGAAAGGGTTTAGAGGAGGATAAGGAAAGCTTAGATTGAGAGTCGGCAGGTGTGGTAGCCGAATTACACATAGTCATGTTAGCACGTTTGAGAATTTCAAGAGCAAATTTTTCTTTGGAGAGGAAAAGACTGGAGGAGCGAGTGAGATACCAAGAAAATAGTGAAGATAACCAAGTTCTGTCATGGCGAACTCAGACTAGAAAAGATGCGTAAGTTGAGAGAGCAGGGAAGAAGAAGAGGCGGTGAGGATGATATCATCGACATAAAGCAGAAGGAAGGCGATGGAAGAAGCCTTGCGATAGATAAAAAGAGAGGCATCATATTTACTGCTAATGATGCCTAGAGACGAGAGATAGGAGGCAAAATGATGATACCAAGCACGAGGAGCTTGCTTGAGTCCATAGAGTGCCCTTTTCAAAAGACAAACGTGCTTGGGAAGATCAGGATTCGTGTAACTGGGAGGTTGTTTTATCTAGACAGTTTTAGAAAGGTGATTATTAAGAAAAACATTTTTGATGAAGAGGCCAAGATAGGGAAAGAGCTAGACTTAGGACAGTACATATGGTAGCTGGTTTGACAACGGGACTAAAAGTGTCTTCGTAGTCAATACCAGGTTGTTGTGTAAAACCTTGGACCACAAGATGTGCTTGGTAACATTCAAGAGATCCATCAGAATGAAATTTATAGCGAAATATCCATTTTGAGCTAACAAGGTTAACGTTAGGGGAGGGGGGGGGGGAAGGAACAAGCTCCCAAGTGCCATTAGAGTGAAGGGCAGAAAGCTCGGCATCTATGGCATTCTTCCAGTAGGTGTCACGGAGAGCTTAAGTATAAGTACTGGATGGGGAAGAGGCTGAAAGATTAAAAAGAGGACAAGGTTTGACGATACCGAATTTTGATCGAGTGGTCATAGGATGAGTAGAAGGAGCAGACGGTGCTGCTGACACTGCTGCTAATGATGTGGCAGATGCTGACATGGCTTCTGTCAAGGCTACTGATATGGCAGTTGATGTGGTAAAAAAGGGGGACGATGACTGGGCAGCGGACATGGCAGGACAAAACTAGGTGGAGGGTCGGGTGTATGGAGAGAAGAAACCGAGATGAGATTGTGAAGCACGGGTGGATCATCGTCGAAGGAGAGAAAATTATAAGAAGGGGGAGATTTGTCGGGAGAGAAAGAGGGAAATGGAAAGACGGTTTCATCAAAAACAACATGACGCGAAAGGATAATTTTGTTTGTAGTGTGATCAAGACAACGATATCCTTTGTGGTCAAAGGGATAGCCTAAGAAGATACAAGCAGGGGAACGAGGGGAGAGTTTATGAAGAAAGGTGGCAGACATGTTAGGATAACACAGACATCCAAAGACACGAAGATGGTCATAGGTAGGTGCTACGTAATAGAAAATTTCAAAGGGAGTGCGATAGGAGAGTGTGGTGGTGGGGAGAATTTTGAGGAGATGTACTGCCATATGTAACGCTTTAGCCCAAAAAGAAGGAGGTAAGGATGCTTGAAAAAAAAAGGGTTCGAATAATATTGTTCACAGTTTGAATGGTTCTCTCGACTTTACCGTTTTGTTGTGATGTGTGTGGGCAAGAAAAATGAAATTGGACACCAATATTGTTATAAAAAAATATGAAACAACTTGTTATCAAATCCACCTCCATTGTTAAATTGAAAGTTAGCATAATAGAAAGAGATATAACTCCCATACTTCTCCAGCAATTTTAACATGACTTTAACACATAAATTTGAGAATATGGACACACATTTTTCGTCCATAATATAGGCTAAAAAATAGTGACATGATATCATCTTGAGAATAGTCATTTTACTCATCCTTTGGGGCATTTGGGTTGTGGATACAAGTCCCTTCCATTATGTGATTGGACTTGGACGAATTGGAGCATTCAAATGTGTAAATCAAGTCTATGATTTAACCGAAAAAGGTCCTTAAATTTCCGATACAAGTCCCTTTCATTATGTGATTGGACTTGGACGAATTGGAGCATTCAAATGTGTAAATCAAGTCTATGATTTAACTGAAAAAGGTCCTTAAATTTCCGGGTTCAAGTAAGTGATTCTTGAATCGTAACATTATGAATTCCGCATTATATGTTCGTCATTGGTATCAGAGCCTTCGTGGTTGATATCCAGACGATAATGTGCTGCATTTTACATGCTTAAATGCTCCATAACCATGGATTTATAAGAAACCCATTTTATGCTCTAAATAGGTCATCAATGGCATATTTTCATAGAAATCATATTATGCCTTATTTTTCAACCAAAGCATGCTTATATGTCATAGATGTGGTATGTTTTATCTCATGCTTAAAACTATTGCATGTTATGAGAAAATTGTGACCTGAACCGTGTATGTCTGAGAAAATTCATTTTGAAAATCTGAATGTTTTGGGACAAAACTTACATGGATAGATTTTCCTTGACGAGACGATTCTAACCATATAAGATTCATTAAAAATGGACATAAAATGAGTGAGATATTGAATTTTAAAGTTTGAAGTCGGCTTAGGGTTTGGATGGTTGGAGAAGATGAGGAACAGTGCGTTCATCACCTTCCCACTCTCGGAACGGGTGTGTGAAATACACACACCAACTTAGAGTGATCCAAATGGAAAACTGACAACGCTGTTGGATTTGTAATACCGAAATACGGGTGGGTAGCCAAAAAAGAATCGCGCGTGTGTAAAACACGCTCTACCTCATGCGGGTGGGACTGCTGGTGGGCTATTGCCATAAGAAACAAAGACAAACAGCCCCTTATAATGGCGGCGCGTGGCGGGGAGCGTACGAGCAATTCCGTTGGCCGTTTTTGGCCAAGAAAATACCTTTACACTCCAAATTCAATTTCCTATTTTTTGGTAAATTAAAATAAAATTTTCAACATAAAAATAGTTTTCCCGGTTTTTTAACCATAATATTTGGTGAAAATTGCTAAATAATATTTTTTGGAAAGATAAAATTTTGAAATTTTTTCTATAAATTTAGAAAAGTATTTGGAGGCATTGGTTACTTATTTGAAGTATTTGAACACTTATATGTGTCGTACTCAATTTATAATGCATATGAAAGATTCATTTTTTTCATAAAAATCATGTGGAATTGAAAACGACTTGAAGGTTTTTATGTGACTACAAGTTGTTGAATGGAGGTCCCACAGAGACTTTTGTCAAATAAATATTTAGAAAATTTATATATGTGAGAGTGTTTGAACAGTCGTGCATATTATAATCAAATTAAAGATGTGCGTAAAAATTTAATTTTTTTTAGAAAATTAAATTGTTCGAGAAAATTTTGAGAAATTGAGTCTTGACACGAATATTGTGAATACAAGTGATAATACTTCCGATGCAAAAATTGGATGAAGGATTGGTTACGACCAAATCCGGTACATCTTCTCATTTAAGTATGTTGCGGTTGTGGGGAGCACTAAGGATCGGCGAGAAGCCAAAGTGTGGTGTCGACGCTTGCATTATAAAGAGGTACGAAAATGGTTGATTTCATGTATGAACATGCTTGATATCTTGTAATAACATGTTATGCAATAAATGTTTGTCTTGTGAAAATTATGATATTATGAATGCATGATTATCACATTATAATTGTATGCATTTCATATGATAACTTTAGCTATCTTCTTATGTGAATTATAAGATGTGTTCTTATATATAACATGATATGTGTTGATTATGATTATGTGGGAGTTCTAAGGTTGTTCGAGATATTCTCACCTAGAACTTTGTGAGATTTTGTACTAGAAAATTAAGTTCGTGATAGTGAACATTTTGGCATGGATGATGATTGGGCACCATGTGACCTTTCGAATTTGTACATCATGGTGAACTGTCATCAATGTTAATTTTGCTAAGTACGAATTTATTTTTTTATTTTTTGTATTAATGGGCATGTGAATGATATCTCTAGTATGACCATGGCAACCAAAATCTCATATGAATATTGAGGTTTGTAGAAAAGTACTAGACTAGTACTTATAATTAGTAGTTATGAATCTACTATGTATTGGAATATATAATATGGAATTAAATGTTCTAGACGGAAGTAACCAAGTCATGAAAGACTTATTGTGGGTCTTTCCACTCAATAATAAAAGATCAATAAATTTACCATAAGTGGAAAGGAATGTCCACTATTTTATTTGATATTTTGGTAAATCGTATGGTCTACGATCTCATTTGTGAATGAGAAATCATACTATTGATCTGTGTTGTACTAAATGAGCAATACATCCATAAATTGGACCACATTGAGATTGTTGACTTTAGTATTTGATGATTACAAGTGTGCCAATGAGTCGCATCACAATGTCTTCTCTTATGAGGAGTAATTTCAAATTGTCCGTTCTCTTTCAAATAATAGAAGCACCTAAAAGTCGAGCTCAATTTATTTAACTGTGAAAAGACATTTATAAATGATATTTATCACTGTATGCTCTCTGAATGAGAGAGTATTTCTTCTATGATAACGGCTTAGGACTTTGTTGTTGATCTAATTTAAAGAGAGTTTGAAACTCTTACTGTAAATGAGATTAGAACAAAGAGAAAATCAAGAAAGAGACAAAAGATGGATCTAAGAAGAACAAACTTAACCACTGAAATGAATAGAAGTGGTACAAGGTTAAAAGTGCTACAATTGACATATGATGAGTCAATTTTACTCGTGCATGCACTAAGTTGAAAACATAGCACTTTAAGACGCTTATGTGTGCTTGTTTAGACATTAAGCTCTAAGTTACTAAATCTTGTCTTTTGTGGATTTAGGTTTATGGTTACGTAAAATCGAGAAGTGTTTGAAATTCTATAAGATCATTAGACTTGATCTTTTGAATTGTTTGTTTAAGACTGTATTGTTCATTTGCTTAGATTTGAGTTTTTGACTTAGTTAGTATCTGAAGAATAGATACATAAAGTGGTACTAGATATATATATATATATATATATATATTCATGGTTTGAGGGTGAATTGTGACCAAGGTAAATTGATTATTCGGGCATAATCAATGATGTGTTCATTGAGTAATGTGAACACCTTTGCATGCAGTTATGCATGCTTAGTTAAGTCATAATGAATCGAGACACCAAGCTAATAAGAGAAACTCTCTGAATACATCTTTCGTAGTTGATTGTCAACCTATGGTAAATCACATGTGATCATTCAGAGATTAGTCAGTTGATCTTTCATTGCAGTTAATTCTGTTAGACTTTTGTGATTTAGTTAATGTGAAGGTTTGGAAATGAACTTCATATGCCATTTTTTTTTCACATACCCTGATCTTGTCTGTTGGATTTCTCAGGATATGAAACATTAGAATGTTTCTTGTATATTATGGAGAGAATCAAATTGGTGCAATTCTCAAACAAGTTCGATAAATCAAATCAAAGAGACAATGCATTTGTGTCTCGAAGATGTACATATGATCTAAGGGTACATGTTCTAAGTGAACATGATGGATGGAAAATTAGTAAATTACAGAATGTCCGGAGAATAATTTTTGGGATGAAAATCTTGAAATTGCTAAACATTTTCATAGGATTAATGATTCAAATAGATAGTGGTTATGTGCCTTATGTATCATTTAAAATAATTGTGTTCCCGATTTTGAGTGGGAGCGAATTCATCAAAGTGATGATGATCTGAGTGTCAAATCATTATTGTGACTTTTGCTTAGGTTTAATGATTCCAATAGTGGTTATGTGACTGATTATATCACTTAAGAAAATTGTGTTCTTGAGTTTAAGTGAGAGCAAATTTGCCAAGATGATCATGTTAAGAGTTGAATCATTATAATGTGCAAGCACAAAATATTCTCCAAAAGATTAGATAGAGTCCAATATAGTGCGACTTCGTCGTGTCTTACTGAATAAAATTGAATTAATGCAATAAAAGAATATTTATATAACTTACGAAATTGATAAAAATGTGTGGCACCAATAACTCTCGTGCCAATTTCTGAGGAGGGGATAGTTCGCTTTGTGGCAGCAATTGCCCTCGTGGTGAAGTCGTAACCAAAATGCATCTCGACTTTGACATAGTTTAAAGATTTGAGTTGCATATTCTCTATTAGCTATAGTGTGATTAGCATGTCACATATGCTCTGTTGTATACAAACAAACCAAGTTTGGATTCTGGTTCAATATTAGACGTGGGGATATTGAGAACTATAAATATGTTCTCGAAATCTACTAAAATGTTGGTATTCGATTCTGAGGTATAAAGCTCACCCAGTGAAAAATGAGTTATTTGTATATATACATGGGTATATATATTACTTGGGCCAAAACTTATTTTTTAAGTGGTGGTATATGGCTTTATTATGTTGTCTTGGTTATTATGGACTTTGAGATTTAGAATTATATCTAAATGGATACGAGACTGTATTTCTTAACAGTGATGTGATTGAAAAGATCTACATGGGAATGCCATGAGGTTCCATAGACAAAGGTTAAAAGGTAACAAGCTTTGTGACAAGAACTAGTCTTCAAAATAATGGTGTATGAGATTTTACGAAAATGTGATCTTATACGTGTGTTTTCATCTTCACAGATGTAGACCATTATTTTTCTTATTTAAGTCCATTAAGATGTTTGGAATTCTATCTCTTTATTGGTAATGTCTTAATTGACGGAATGAGGTAAAGCCATTGAGAATGGTTTTCCTTTAACTTATGAAGTAGAGGACATGATGAGTATAACATTCAATTTGATGTTAATATCTATGTAAATCATACAAGATGAATCTTGCTCAGTGTCAAGCTCCATGATAGAGTTTCTTTCCTATGATTTTATAATGGATAGTTATGAGCTCATCACTACTCCTACAACATAAAGCTATAACCTTCAAATGTATCCAGAGATTCCATATAGAAATGTCTAGACCCCCATATTCCAATAGTCGATATTTGGATCTTGAAGTACAATGTGACTTGTACTCGCTCCAATATTTATTATGCCATGGGTCATAAGGTATTGTCTAATTCTAGTATGAGGTATTGGACAATAGTTGACAAACACTGTAGATAATTTCCTTGTTTTGGAGAAAAATTGTCAAAAGAATACACATATGTGGATTTAAGGAGGGGATTTGGATAAGTGTGAGTCTGCCTCTAATTTGCTTCTATTACAATGTTGACTCTAGAAGTATCAAGAAGCAAACTTGTATAACATTGTGCACATATGAAAATATAATTTGTGACACATATATCTGCAGTGTGGAAAATGTTTGATTGAACTTGTGTTATAGCATGTAGGAGTTGTAAGCAATTATGTGGGAGCTATGATTATGTATATATATAGTGATAATCAGCTAGCTAAAGCTTACGTAAAATCAAAAATAGACACAAAATGTAATTTTGTATGAGATATTATAGTAAACCAATGAGTGATTTTACTATAAGTATCTAATCATTTAGAAGTGGCTAAAATTATTGCTTAGCCTTAATCTAGAGATGTATTTGTTAGTCAACTTAGATCTCTAGGATTGCGTAGAATTTGATTTATTTTGAACTTGGGAATGTTCGTAGAGATATATGCCCATAAATGTCTGACATTTGAATGATATTCTATCTAAGCATGTTTGTGGTGATTTGCATGTTTTGAATCCTGTATTCATGCGCAGCGGAAACGATAAAAACAGATCCGGATTCACAATTGGATAACTTTTGGGTTTTAATAATTTTTCCATGTAAATTTTGAAAACAACATATGAAGATGAAATCTAATTTCATCTTTTTAGTAACCTTTTGATTTCGATTAAAGTCTTGATCTTCCTGATAGCAGCAATTCAAAACTCCTGCCTCTAGATATCACGCCGGAATGAGCTTTGAAGAAAAATCCTTCACTTTTAGACCACTATGGCCGACGGCTTCACTAAGGGGAGGAGAGAATATTTTCTCTTGTTTCTTTGCTGTCAAGTCCAATTGTGAGAGTTAGGTTTTGACTGAACTAGTGATAGATATTTATAAGGAGTGATGGGCTTAGAATTAACTAATTCCTTGAGCCCATCCAACTCCTCTAAAATTCGCCTACCACATGCCTCACCCTATTATTATTGGGCTAAGTTGACTTTCAACTTAGTCCAATTATTAATTAGGTCCAATATATTTTAAGCCAATTAAAATATAATACTAATTAATATTCCTCCATATTAAATAATCTAATTATTTAATAAAAGGGTGAGTATCATAAATAAGTCTTTTTATTTATTATAATTAATTTATTTTCATTAATCTAATTAAGTAAATAAATTAATGTGTTCATAATAAATACATCTAATTAGTTATTATTATTTTATTTGTATTAATCCAATTAATCAAATAAATTAATTTGCTCTTCAAATAGCAAATTACCAAATTTATGTTATTGACAATGAAAGAATTCTCTTTGCCCAATTCCTTTTAAGCGCGACTCTCTAGGTTCGTTTCAATTGAGATTGGGAGGAAACCAAGGATGTGAGTGTCACTAAGCTAGCCACGTGGACTCATATCGAAACTCAATTGAAATGAATGGATCAATACAAACCTTTAGGTCACAGATACCGTGTGTGTATAAGCCCATCACTGTAACATCCCGATCGAGTGAGCCATGGAATATGTTAAACTCACAGGACTCGATGATGTGCTTTTAGGGAACCATAGTAAAATGAAATTATTGAACTACCTTTATGTACTATACATAAGTTAGTTCTCCTGCTTTGGCCAAAGACTTATAATTTTATTTGCCTATGATCGCACAGGACGTTAACTCGTTACTACCCGAGACAATGAATCCCCTATTGGCAATCACCGAACAATTGCCACTTGTCCTTCGGTACCGCACTTCGAGGTTGATCTCACCAAAGGGTGAAATGGATCTAACTACTCTAATAACTCGTTCAGTGTCACAAGCCCAATCTTTGTGAATCCTCAGGTCTGAGGCTCACACACACTACCGCGACCAATAATTCAATCATTGACTATCCAAGAGTAAATGCCCATGTGATTGAATTACGGCGAGCCGTGTTTGAATATGTCAATTCCATTGACATATCTATGACTAAGCTCCCACCATCCAAAGTGATCAACTGACACTCCTTGTCAAAGCTTGCGTCACACAAGTCTGGTCTTAATGCCCAATTAAGACTCGTCGACTCGCGAACTCTGGTTTAAGTAAACAAGGAATCGATACTTCTAGTGTCCATCTCCTCAGATCATTGAGGAGTAGAAGCCCTCTTGATTACCTTGGAATTATTTGTTCAATACTTATATTAATGCCACCAAGATTGATATGAACAAAAACTATGCCTTTATTAATGAGTAAGAGTTTGTATAACATAAATGTAATGTCCTAATAATCTATTTCCTCTATGGCATGGAGGGCATAATCCTAAAATTGCATTCAATATCTAAAGGTATGTCCAATAAGTTGAGATTGGCTCTCTCATACGAGCAATCGCTTCTGACATTAAGTAATGTGTAGAGATGAGACATTTTTTTATTTTGTGATACACAAAATCATATGTAGAGATGATGTCGCCTTGATGAACAATCAAGACGCGATTACTATTATGAATTTAAGTAATCGAAATGGATTCCCATAATCCATTGACTTATCTTATGGCCAGATGTGAGTTTTTCTTGAGTTTGATGATTTGTAGAAAAGAAACAAGAAGAAAGAAAAAGTCTGGTCAAGTGTCGGGGTGCACTTGGACCAAGATTTGTATGGTGTGATATTATTAATGAATGGCATACGCTTCCTAGGAAGAATAAATGCACCATAGCACATGTTTATACCATGTGTGCCTATGTGACCATTGGGTAATGAGTGAATGGATCCCTGCTTCCTCATTGTGTGAGACTCAAAGGTTAAAATGGCCTGATTAAGTACGCTTATGACTTTCAACTGATTGTTAAAACTTTAATTTGGTGTTGCTACTTTAGCATGTTTTTAATAGCCATGGATGATTCGGTAATGTGGGACATGTCTAGGAAAGCAGTCATTTTAAAGTTGAGAGATTCAAGTGGGAAAGAAAGACTATCTATGACTAGCACCACATTTGTATTCACCGTGCGAACAATTATGTCAAACTTTGAAGTTTGGGACATAATTGTGAATATATAAAGTTATTGTGAATAAGAATGCTCTTGTATTATATGAGCGGTCAGAGATACTCTAATTGGTGTAGTACATGACGTCTGGGGTATAACGAGATATTACGTCCTGGTACTTTGAGAAAGTGAGCTGTTATATATCCTTAACCGGTGTATGACGTTAAATCTCTATGTGTACGTGCTCATTGGTCACACGACCTATTTGCTTGTATGAAGATTGTGAGTATATGACTATGGTGATATATAATTGTGTCTAGCCCTCGTGTACGAGTGGGAGATGTTAAAAATCGGGTATGGGTCGCCCATGAGGGCTGACCCGACCCAAATTTTGAATTAAATGGAGGGAGTGGTTTCTTCCATGTAAATTTGAAATGGAAGTTAGCATAATAAAAGGAGATAACTCCCATACTTCTCCAGGAATTTTAACATGACTTTAACACAAATTTGAGAATATGGACACACATTTTTCGTCCATAACATAGGCTAGAAAATGTTGACATGATATCATCTTGAGAATAGTCATTTTACTCATCCTTTGGAGCATTTGGATTGTGGATACAAGTCCCTTCCATTATGTGATTGGACTTGGACGAATTAAAGCATTCAAAGGTGTAAATCAAGTCTGTGATTCAACTGAAGAGGGTCTTCAAATTTTCGGGTTCAAGTAAGTGATTCTTGAACCGTAATATTATGAATTCCGCATTATATGTTCATCAATAGAGTACCAACGCTTAAGTTATCAGTTTGGGTTATGGTGATAACAAAAGTTATGCATTCTTCGTACTTGGAGGTGAGGTCTCTATTCGATGAGGTTAGGCTTCCATATCCTACCTACATTAGAAAAGAACTCCCTCTAGGATTGAACGTTTATTCTAACTGCAGTTAATTAAAAAATTCTTTTTTTTATCCAATTAACTTTACTATTGGTGTTGTATATCTACATGTGCCATTCCTATGATACCAAATATCTAATTATATAGAACTGAAATTACCCGTCATCAGTATAATAAAATATTATTGATGATGATGAAAATTGTCAGACATTGAATGTCACGTGTTGACCACGTGGGATGGTAGAAGTGATCCAACGCATGATAAACTAGGTTGGGGGTTGGTTAATGTATAGACTGCACTCGATTGTGTCGAGCTGCCTACGTACCCAAGGTATGTGGGATCAAGTCAGTTCGTAGTTCTTTTGTGGGGTTACTCTCAATAGCTAGTGAATTTTTACTGAGGGAGTAGATAATCACCCTTTCCCAGCTCCTCTAAGGTATTTATAGGGAGTTGGTAATGGGTTATGGGCCGTGGACTTAGCTTTATCAGTAGCCCATCAGGCTTAATAATATAACCCTTAGACTAATAAACTAGCCTAGGTACTCTTAATGGGTCATCAGCCCCTTTTGGGCTTGACTAGTATGTAGCCGCTGATTTATACCCACGGATGGCACCCGAACCCGAGTCAGGTGTCGATTAATTACCATAGTGCCCCTAGACATTTTTGGCGCACATCATAATGCCCCCCACTCCCGTGTGTACCTTATAGGATACCCGGGAGTAGGAATATGTATGGCAAACTTGGTCGCCTACGAAGCTCTAACGAGTCACTCTTTGTAGGGGGATATTTTAAGTGTTACCTCGGGGTCATGCAGGTGTTGACTTAAAGCAACACCCGTAGCTACCTTGCGGTCTGACGCCTTGGGGTCGAGCGTCGTGAGGTCGGACGCTTGAGAACTGGATACCTTACAATGCCAGGGTGTGTGAGGTATCTCGATTTGAGTATGCGTTTCATGTCTAAGGGGGGAGCTTGCGCTTTACCCACAAAAAGTTTGTCGTCTCGAAGGAAACTTAGAATTCGGAGGCCTCTATCCGGGATTTCAGCACCCTAGTAGGGACCTATAATTTTCTAGACCTCAATCCGGGTATTTGTACTCCGAAGAGGACTTAGACTTTATCAGATTGACCTTTGTCCCGAGGTGAAGGGGCAAGGTTCGTTGACTAGTTGCACATCTTGCATGTATATAGTCAAAATATGTATATCCAATTTGAATCGATCTCAATGGATCCAGGGGTTGAGAGCTTTTGCTACTAGGTGAGAATGCAAGGTCCTTTGCCTCACAAGGGGCAAAGTTTTTTGCTCTATGGAGAGTGGTCAAGGTCCTGTTCCTCAAAGTGAGGAGGCAAAGTCCTTGGCCTCTATGTGTGGAGGTCATTTTTTTTAGCCAACATGTAATTGATTCACTTCATGACCTCTCCGCCCTCATAGAGCATTTTACCGGGGTCATCGCATTTTTATGGGGGGCCGTCAAGCCTCATTTGAGGAGCCCGGGGTGTGCCGAGTGGGCGTCGAGGGGTTGACCTCGCGGTCGGGCTGCGGGGCACGTTGCCTTGCCGCTTACCTCACGGATGTGCCTCAAGGCGCAGCGAGGCATGGTGCCTCGCGGCTTGGCCGTAGGGCACATGGCCTCGCGGCTTGGCCGCGGGCATAGGGCCTCGCGACCTTGCAGTGAGGCTTTCTTTTTCCTTTCGAGGGCCTGATGTACCCCCAGGGTTTTGTTTCAGGGCGTGACGTCAAAGTCGGCTTGGCCCTCGTTGATTTTTGTTGGTGCTGTTTGACTTGTGAAATTTTTTGCTTGTGCTATCGTTTCCGATAGCATCTATGAAAGGCTTATTTCTAATTAAACCCCCTATTTTTCATAAGATTTGGGAGCACTTCCTCCTCTATAGCTTCACAAGCTCTAGCAGTGTGTACCCTATGGCCTCATGAGTATTGGCGGGGGTGTTTTGTACTCCTTGTCTTTATGAGCGTCAGTGGGGTATTTTGTACACCTTGACTTCATGAGCACCAGTGAGGTGTTTTGTACCCCTTGGCTTCATGATTTCTAGTGGGTATTTTGTACTTCTTGGCTTCATGAGCGCTAGCGGGGTGTTTTGTAGCCCTTGGTATCATTAGCGCTAACGCGGTGTTTTGTACCCCTTGGCTTCATGAGTGCTAGTGGGGTACTTAGTCATTTTTATGCGCCTTTAGTAGGATTTCATGATTGACGAGAGTGCCAGCCCCTCTAGCATTTTGCTACACTTGAGCATCACTTACTAGCATCTTTACTTAAAAGACACTAGCATTTTCTTAGCTAGTTACTCACTAATGTTTTGAAGTACTAGCATTTTACTAGCTTGTTTAAACCTACCAACTTGGGGGGGGGGGGGTACTTAATACTGAGAATTGTATCCCTCTAGGTAGATGTATATCCACCCATAGAGGTTCAATAGAGGTGGGCGTTTGGCCTCACATTTGGAGTGGGGGTCGGCATTCGGAGAGGGCGTTGCCTCGGAGCTTAATGCCTCCGTGGTCTTTAACGGAGGCGACCCGTGGCTTTTTTTATGCCTAACGTATTTATTTGTATACTTTATCATACGGTCGCTTTTTGTTTGTACGACTATGAGCTAGTCAAACGTTAGCAGCATTCTTGCTTTCGACTTAGCACATTTGTGAGCTACTCATTGGCCTTTAGTAGGCTTTGAATAGACCTTTTGTTTTCCTAACCCCATTGCTTTATGAGCTTTGTCGGGGTGTCAGCGGTGGCATTACTGGTTAGCGCCGTGTGATGCCAATGGGTGCCCATGGTGGCATTACTGTGCTCATGGCACATTTCATTTTCCTTACCTCCATGATTAGATTTGATGGGTGGATAATTTTGACGGGTGGACTTAGCACCTCATAAGGTTCCCTACCCCCTACTCCCTAGTGTATTTACATGGTTAACACTTTAGGGAGTGATGTGTGTGGGTTTCACATCAATAAGAATAATGCGATATAATATATAATAAGATAACATAAAGCATAAGAATATGAATAAATGAACAAGAGATTTACGTGGTTTGGTCTAATAAAGACCTACGTCCACGGATGTAAATTATAGCTTGGTTTATTCATCCTCATAGAGGGTATTTATACAAGAATTTGATGGGTAGGCTAGAATGGTAAGTCAACTATGCCTAAAATATATAAGGTAATGAGAATAAATCATGATCCCTTTATTTTAGGATATATTTAATAAGGTATAAATGGTAAATATGTAGAATCTCGGGGCTAATATCCGCAGGTCTATGTTTGGAAAGGTTGGTGATTGATTAGATCTTATCTTCTGGCTATCTGTAATTAGCGCTGCGCTACCGGTGCAGGTTGGGTCGTCGGGCCTCCAGCTAAGTATGTCTAAATATAATATCTTCTAGAATGATCCAAGTTCATAAAACTAATGAGCTTGGGCCCATAAGGTATTGGACTACCTAGCTTGTCTCAAAGACGGATTTCTACTTATATCAATAAGTCCCCCCAACTCTAAAGTTTAACGTAGTCAAGCTATAAGAGTTGAAAAGAAATAAGTGTTGTGGGCCAAGCTGACGAAATTGCCAAGCTGCCTCAGCTGCATAGCTGCTTGAGCTACAGAGCTAAGACAACCCTTCCTCTCCAGATAGATTCAAGAATTCGTAACAACTTGATTGACCTTTTTGTACTCCACTTCTTTTTTGAGTGTTTAATACTCTATTCTTCCAGGAAACTTCAAATGGCACGTTTGATTAGTCGTGGCGATGGTCAACCAGTCGCTGTAGTGTCTAATCCACTTACTAGAGGTGAACCCTCCCCTTTCTTTGTGTTGGTCGTCCTGCAGGTCTGCAACCACGAGTGGCGCAATCTACAGTTACTTCTCCAGCTTGTATAGGTCGTGCAACTCCAGGTATGTCATCTATTGAAGTGATCTTATGACCACCTCTGGCGTCATCTTTTCCAGCTTTGGATGTCCAAGGACCGGTACATCAGGTCTATACATGCTTTCTCCGAATCCTGCAGACCTCTGCAGGTCGGGTAGTCACGTCGACGGTCCTTTTAGTTGATCTATGATCAATTTGATGTATTTTGCAGAGAAATTTCTTTCTTTGAGTGTCAACATCACGAAGAATCTTCTATCGTTATGATCACAGGTGTGACCTCTCTAGCATGCTAAAGAATCCTTCCTATGTAGGTCCGATTTTCCTCCCTGTAGTTTACTAAAATGTTGTTGCTTCACCTGGGCAGCCTGTTACTGAGGCTACCCTGTCTGACTTGGCTAATGTTATTCCTTTCTTTGCTGAGATAGAGCTTGCAAAGTAGTTTTCCTTCTTTCATGAATTGTGCTTTTGAATGAGCGCGTGTACTTCTCACTTCTTCTTTCTTCTTCTCTTCACCTACCTAGGTCTTAAGCAGGGACATCCACAGCTCCTCAGGTTTGCAGGTCGTACTGCTCAGTCTTGCTTGTGTCTTACCTGCCTTGTTTCACAAAATAAAAAATAAAACTAAACTTGCTCCACATTCTCAGAGGAGTAGGTTAGCCTTAGTGTTACTTTATCACAAGATAAATTTAGCAGGATAAACAATGAATCAAATTGCTATAAAATATTGTGCTCATAAATTTGTCATGACCATACCTCTATCCTGGCATTTCAAACATTTCCTTAGAATTTCCTGTGGAATCCAACATCCAATATACCTCATGAAAATCAAACAAATTAATCAGTTTTTAGGTAATACCACCAGACCTACACTAAGCTATAGCTGCAGCTGGGTCAAGTAGTTCAATTTCCGCAATCGTGGGGACTTACTTCAAAACATCCGTCAATTCTTAGTAATTTCTTGACACGTACAATCATGTGGACTTGCACTGTTATTATGCAATCGTGGAGACTTACATCGGGATCAAACACCCTTACTTTCTCATATGCAATCGTGGGGACTTGCATCGGGATCAAACACCCTTTCTTTCTCATATGCAATCGTGGGGACTTGCATCGGGATCAAACACCCGTCAACAAGCACGTACAATCATGGGAACTTGCACCGCACCTATACAATCATGGAGACTTGCATTTGCCACCTACCTCATTACACCTTTTCCTCCCCTCCGTGCACAAATTTCCTGAACCGGCTCTGGTGGCCAGCCTTTACCGCAGGTATCCTGCCTTATTTTCCATATTTCTGCATATCTTCCCTCCTTATTTCTTCTCCAACCTTATTGCTTCCCTTTCCTCCTTGTCTCCCCGAACCCCGATCTTCCTAGGATAGGTCTTGGAACCACCCCGAAGATGATTCCTCTCCTAGTCCGTCCTTATTTCCTCTTGGTGTAAGGCCTTCGGGTCCGCCACCGATTTTAGGCCTGGCATCACGGACCCCGACTACCTACCCAGGTGGTGCATTCCTAGTCCTCCGACTACCTCCCTTCCACCAACTACCCTTACTCCACATTTCAATAATCAATTTATACATACGTATATACAATTGTAAAAATTTCATAAAATAAATTCTTACTAGAACTTTGGAGCTCCGTGTCTAACTTTGCAAAGAAGGCACTACAATCTCAGGTACTACCTAAAAACACAACAATCATTATTTCCACAGAAATATTAGCGGTTTCGAGAGCCTATACATTAAATCATAAGAGTAAAGCACATTAGAAATAAATCAAAAAATAGATTTTTTTTCAGGTTTTGCATGTTCCATGGGTGAGGGAGTAGCTTTCCCCGGCTGTCCTCCAGCCAAATTTTCTGAAAAGACAAAAAATCATAAATCATGAAGACAAATGTTAGTGAAAAATGTCAATCCTGAAAAAACCTAGCAAAATTTTTATTTTTTCTTAAACCCTCTTACTAAGTATAACTCTTTAATCCTAATTGAATAATATTAAAACTTAGCCTATGATGTGGATATAAACAATTATGCATATGATGCCTAGATGATGGTTGACCGTGCCCATGATGCGCATACAATGTTATGTTCATGATACCTGAATGATGTCCAAAGATGATTTTCACTACAAACTTTTTACGTTTCCTTTCGGTCATGCAAAGACCTAACTTGGGCTCCCGCATTTGTTGAGCAGCATGAGTTGCCTCAGCTATTACTGCCTTTGCCGAACAGCATGAGCTGCCTCAGCTATTATCGTCTTTGCTAAGCAGCATGAGCTGCTCCAGCTATCCAACTTTTTCCCACCTTTGTTGGGCTGCCTCAGCTATCCCACTTTTTCCCACCTTTGCAAGCTGCCTCAGCTATTCAACTTTTTCCCACCTTTGCTGGGCAGCATGAGCTGCCTTAGCTATTATCGCCTTTGCTGAGCAGCATGAGCTATTCCAGCTATCCAATTTTTTCCCACCTTTGCTGGGCAGCTTGAGCTGCCTTAGCTATCCCACTTTTCCCCACCTTTGTTGGGCAGCCTGAGCTGCCTTAGCTATTACCGCCTTTGCTGAGCAGCATGAGCTACTCCAGCTATCCAATTTTTTCCCACCTTTGCTGGGCAGCTTGAGCTGCCTCAGCTATCCCACTTTTTCCCACCTTTGCTGGGCAGCCTGAGTTGCCTCAGCTATTCAACTTTTTCCCACCTTTGGTGGGCAGCATGAGCTGCCTTAGCTATTACCGCCTTTGTTGAGCAGCATGAGCTGCTCCAACTATCCAATCTTTTCCCACCTTTTCTGGGCAGCTTGAGCCGCCTCAGCTATCCCACTTTTTCCCACCTTTGCTAGGCAGCCTGAGCTGCCTTAGCTATTCAACTTTTTCCCGCCTTTGCTGGGCATCATGAGCTGCCTTGGCTATTACCGCCTTTGCTGAGCAGCTATCCTAAGGCTGCTCCAGCTATCCAATTTTTCCCACCTTTGTTGGGCAGCTTAAGCTGCCTCAGTTATCCCACTTTTTCCCACCTTTGTTGGGCAGCCTGAGCTGCCTCAGCTATTCAACTTTTTCTCACCTTTGCTGGGCAGCCTTAGCTGCTTCAGCTATTCAACTTTTTCCCACCTTTGTTGGGCAACCTGAGCTGCCTTAGCTATTGCCGCCTTTGCTGAGCAGCCTCAGCCGCTTCAGCTATTACCGTTCTTTGCTGAGCAGCCTTAGCTGCTTCAGCTATTCCCACTTTTTCCGACCTTCGCTGAGCAGCATGAGCTGTCTTAGCTGCTATCGCCTTTTGCTAAGCAACATTAGTTTCTTCAACCGTTACCGTCTTTGCTGAGCAGCCTTAGCTGCCTCAACTATTACCGATTTTTCCCATATTTGCTGAGCAGCCTTAGCTGCTTCAGCTATTATTGTCTTTTTCCCTCTTTTGTTGAGCAACCTTAGTTGCTTCAGCTGCTCCAGTTATTTAAACTTTATGGTTCTGATGAGCAGCATGAGCTACTCCATCTATCCGACTTTCCCAGTTTTTTTTTCTTATTTGCTGAGCAACCTTAGCTGCTTCAGCTATTATCGTCCTTTGTTGAGCAGCCTTAGCTGCTTCAGCTATTCCCATCTTTTCCGACCTTCTTTGAGCAGCATGAGCTGCCTCAGCTACTACCGTCTTTTGCTAAGAAACATTAGTTGCTTTAGCCGTTACCGTCTTTGCTGAGCGCAGCCTTAGCTGCCTCAACTATTATCGATTTTTCCCACATTTGCTGAGCAGCTTTAGCTGCTTCAGCTATTACCCTTTTTTTTCCTTCTTTTGTTGAGCAACCTTAGTTACTTCAGCTGTTACCGTGTTTGCTGAGCAGCCTTAGTTGTCTCAGCTATTACTGTCTTTGCTGAGTAACCTTAGCTGCCTCAGCTATTACCGTGTTTGCTAAGCAACCTTAGCTACCTCGGCTATTACCAATTTTTCCCACATATGCTGACTAGCCTTAGCTGCTTCAGCTATTACCGTCTTTTTCCTGCATTTGCTGAGCAACCTTACCTGCTTCAGCTGTTACCGTCTTTGCTGAGCAACCTTAGCTGCCTCAGCTATTACCGATTTTTCCCACATTTCCTGAGCAGCTTTAGTTGCTTCAGTTATTACTGTCTTTTTCCCTCCTTTGATGAGCAATCTTAGTTGCTTCAGCTGTTACCGCCTTTGCTGAGCAACCTTAGTTGCCTAAGCTATTACCGTCTTTGCTGAGCAGCCTTGGCTGCCTCAGCTATTACCGTCTTTTTCCCTCATTTGCTGAGCGACCTTAGTTGCCTCAGTTGTTACCGTTTTTGTTGAGCAACCTTAGCTGGCTCAGCTATTACCAATTTTTCCCACATTTGCCGAGCAGTCTTAGTTGCTTCAGCTATTACCGTCTTTTTTCCTCCTTTGCTGAGTAACCTTAGTTGCTTCAGCTATCCAACTTTTTTGGCCTTTTCCTCTTGTATGTCCCGGTCACACCTGCGTACCTTGCTCGCCACACCTGGCTTTTCCATACCTATATAGTTAATTCCCCAATGCCTTGATTCGTCGTTGATCTATAAAAAGGACTTCATAAAAAGATTAAAATAAACCATGTGTTCTCGATCTATTATCTGCTTTCAAAAAAAAAATATGAGTGAAACTTTAGGGGTTCTCCTTTTTCATACATGGCCTCCCGTTTCTTTCTGCCACTAAAATTGAAGGTTACAATAATATACACATGGGAAATACTTTATCAAATTACTCACTGGAACGTAATATTACATAAGGAAATATATTATTCCGTGTGTGGCTTAATTTTTCTATTCCAATGACCACATTAAAAATGAAATAATATAAGCATGGAAAGTCAAAGGATATTTACTCCATCATGGCATGTGAATATCTATGCCTTAATTTAATTGGAAAGTTCTACACATACTTAATTACATATATTAATATTTTAAAATTAAATGAAAGATTTGTTTATTCTAACATGTAAAATTTTCAATTCTTCTACTGAAATCATAAAATAAAGAGGATTATTTTATCTTGTTATTTCTTTACATACAAAACTGGATAAATCATTATTCACATACAAAACTCTTCTTTACATATAAAATTTTTTGAAAGAGCATGACCGGGTAGATAACGTATTTGACTTTTAGAAAATAAAACACATGAATCATTGGATCTAATAATTGATAGCCTAAGAGTGTGAATGAATTGCATAAGGTGCAGAGCAACAAGACATTTTATAAATAATTGCTGTGAAGGGGGCTTTTCCACATTGAATGTAATAATAATAAAATAAACATTCTCAACATAAAGCTTAATCTATTGTTCCATATAGCTCTTTCTAATCAATTTGAACATAGAGAAAAACTCCAGCAGTTAGTATATACCTTTGTTATATATACACATATATGTATACGGATTCGTAAGAATTAAAGAGAAGGATATACCAAACCATTGGGATCGAATAGCATAAAAAACCATCATTTTGATTGTAATTTTCTCATGTCTTGAACTCAATTTCCCACAAACGGCGCCAATTGATGTGTGTGGGTTTCACATCAATAAGAATAATGCGATATAATATATAAAAATATAATAAAAAGCATAAGAATATAAATAAATGAACAAGAGATTTACGTGGTTCGGTCTAATGACGATCAACATCCACGGGTGTAAATTGTAGCTTGGCTTATTCATCCTCATAGGGGGTATTTATACAAGAATTTGATGGGTAGGCTAGAATGGTACGTCAACTATACCTAAAATACATAAGGTAATGAAAATAAATCATGATCCCTCTATTTTGGGATATATTTAATAAGGTATAAATGGTAAATATATAGAATCTCGAGGCTCATCTCCGCAGGTCTATATTTGGCAAAGTTGGTAATTAGTGTTGCCCTTCCTATGCAGGTCGGGTCGTCGGGGTCTCCAGCTAAGTATGTCCGAATATAATATCTTCTAGAATGATCCAAGTCCATAAAACTATTGAGCTTGGGCCCATAAGGTATTGGACTGCCGAGCTTGGCCCAAAGATAGATTTCTACTCACATCAGGGAGTAAGGATTGTACGGGGTAGATATTATCTTTCACTAGCAGAGGGATAACTTAGAGCTTGGTCTCACCCTTTACTTATGCCTTTTGAGTAAGTGGCATTTGATTTGTAACACTAGTGGCCACGTTTTTATGTGGAGGCTTGGGTTGCCTCTCGTGTTTTTATTCTTAGTGCGACTTTGGTCATCATTTATTTTTAATTGTATAATCTCAGTCCAGAACCTTAATGGGAGGGGGGATCTTTTGCGGAGTCTCGACCTCTCTAAGTATTGCTGGATGGATTATCAGGTGGGCAATCCTCATTCGAGTCTTTGTTAGCTCGGGGGGTTTTTCATGGATATTGACTATCTCTTTTCTCCTTTCACTTAGCTATCTTAGCGTGTCATTGGTGTGATTTCATGAACGCTAGGGGTGAGTACCCAATCGAGATTCAATGAATGCTAGGGGTGAGTGCCTCTTGGGCATTTTTGCTCTAGTTGATCTTCGCTTGTTAGCACTTTTTTATGCTACAAAATGATTGGCATTGGTTGGCCTTAAAATATTAGCTAGCCACTAGCTAGCTGTCTATTTATATCTCCTCATCTCCTTGCCCCCCTACTCCTTAATATGTGAAACATGTTTAGGCTCCTTGCCCCCCTACTCCTTAATATGTGAAACATGTTTAGGAGTAAGTTACAAAAGGGGTGTTTCTATGACACATGGGAGTTAAATTTTTATCAGGTAAGCTTTCGAATGCTGGGTGTTCTTTGCTTAGCATATAGTGTGTTGATGATGGAAAGGGCACTAGGCCTTATTTGTTTTGGCCTACCCTTGTGAATTTAAGGCTTATAACCTTGAAACTTTTCACTGGGGTGACTATTGTCGTAATTTTAGGAGGCTTGGATAGCCACTAGTGTTCATTATTTGGAGCATGAAGCAAAATATCGCCCTAGACACCCTGGTAATGAGGTGAATTATCGCCCTTATTTGTATGTGGTGAATTTTCACCTTTGTTTGTGTGAGGTGAATTCTCACCTTAGATTGTATGAGGTGAGTTCTCACCTTAGATTGTATATGGTGAGTTTTCACCTTAATTATACTTGTATGAGGTGAGTTATCACCTATTGTTATGATCTCGGTCCAGATTTCATGTCAGAGGGGGGTTGTTTTTAAAACCTCATACCCTCTTGGTAATGCTGGAGGGATCATTAGGTGGGCTAGTTTAAACCCTTGTTATATTTATTTGAGTAAGTGGCGTGGTTTTTTATACTCGTCTCTTATTCGTTTACTTTTGCATAATCTCGTTCCAGAACCTTCATGGGAGTGAGGAGACCTTTCGTGGGTCCTCAAACTCTCTCGATGTTACAGGAGGGATTATGGGGTGGCCCATCCTCGTGTGAGTCTTTGATAGCTCGGGGGATTTTTGCAGTGCCACCCATATTGACCTCTAGTGGGGTCGCGGGTAATTTTATAACGCCTCTAGTGGAAACTTGATTAGCTCCTAGAGGTCGTATTGGTATTTTTGTCTCCCTACTATGTGGGTGTAACACTTAAGTATTTAAGCATATGTTTGGCCGGTGGCCAATAGCATAAAGTATTAGCAGCAGTTATCATGGTAACACGTCTAGTAGGCAGAATAAACTAAGTAATGGATTTTTTAAATAGCCTCGGTCGGAAGCAGTGATTCCGAGGGGCTTTTGTTTTAGGTGTTGTTAAATCACCCATCGTTAATGTCATACTCTATTGTATGAGGCGAAATGCCTGTTATTTAAACAAGCCTATCATATCTAGCTGTCTAAAAGTTGATGTGCCTGAAGGCACTTAGCAATCATATGACGAAAACTTAAAACATCCAACACTTAATAAAAATGTGTGAGGGTACACTTAAGCACCTCAGAACTTAAGTAAAAGTAGTAGGCGCTTGTGGGCGTCCCCACTCAACGCTTGACTTGTACCACAGTAATGTAGGAAAAAAGATAGTATTTGTTATTTGTTACCTGATAAGGCCTCATAAGGCTTGACATCTTGTCAAGCTTGGGGGATGTTTCCCATGGGGGTCATCTTGCTAGTGGTACCTACAGTGGTATCCTTTGCCGACGCGCCTGTCACTTTAGAGTCTAGTCCATCAGCGGCGGTTGCTGTACCTTCGAAATAGGCGTTGTCTTCTTGGGGTGGCATGTCTTGGCCTGTGTCTTTTTCATAGACATCTGACTGCTAGGATTTTGACCAAGTATGGACTGAGTTGATCCTGCCCCCCTAAGCAAATTTTCTCTAGCTAGATTAGGTTTATCACTACTTGTTCCCGCTTGTCGTTGTAGTATGGACTGAGTTGATCCTGCCCCCTAAGCAAGTTTTCTCTAGCTAGATTAGGTTTATCATTACTTGTTCCCCCTTGTCATTGTGATCCATGTCATGTTTTCCTTTAGGCTCCTTCAATGTGTTAGCATAGCACTCACTTGCTATCTTCACGTCACCAACAACTTCCTCTGTTCCTACGGGGATTGGAAATTTTACCTTCAAATGGAAGGTGAATATGACATCTTGGTGCAAGTTTAAGCTCGGCCTCCCAAAATGGCGTTGTAGGCGGAAGGGGCTTTGACCACCAAGAACTTCAGCACCTTCATGAAGCGGGCTGGAAATGCACACAGAGATATGGTAGAGACACCTCTCCTAATGCTTCCACCGTCTCATCCGTGAATCCAGTGAGAGGGTATTTACCACTTGAAGTTATGTGTTGTCCCCGCCTAGTTAGGTGAAGGAACTGTAGGGGATGATGGCTGCTGAGCTCCGGCTATCGACCAGAATCTTCTTCACCCAAGAGTTGGGGATGGTCGCCGAGATCACTAAGGCATCATTCACCAATGAGATGTTGTTTTCTTGTAGTCCAAACTCTATGGTTTGCGTCTTTGGCTCCACTTGATTCACTTTCCCTCCCCGCGAAAAGCTGATGGCATATTGTCCGATAGCAGCCCTCAGTGAAATTTTCCTTGGGCTCGCATAGTCACCCCCTGCTGGGCCTCCCAAGATCACCCTTATTATTCCATTCACTAGGGGGTTATCCATTTCTAAGTCCGCCCTTGGGGGGTTGCCTTTGACTCCATCTCTACCCCTCTGTCTCTTTGATTCTTGTATATTCTTCAGCTCTGGCCAACAACTACTCCATGGTTGATGGGGGCTTCCCAGTTACAAATTTCTTGAACCTACTATTGCGTAAGTTCCTCTGCATTATTCCTGATAGCAACTCATGGTTGATGTGCGGTACTTCAGACACCGCGTTAGAGAAACGTTGTACGTATTCCCTTTAAGATTCACCATCTTTTGAACCACAGTGAATAAGAAAGATGATGTCTTGGAGTACTTCTTGTCTAGGGAAAAGCGATTGAGGAAGCGCTTGGTCGGCTGCTCGTGGCCGAAGATGGTACCAGCGGGTAGTTAGTTGAACCAGCTAAGCGCTCTTCCAAAAAGAGTGGTTCGAAGAATCTTAAAGTAGGCTGCATCACTGGAGTCGTACATGTCAGTCTTGGCGTTGAACTTGTCAACATGCCCTTAAGGGTCTCCAATTCCCTCATACTCGCTCAGATGAGGTATCTTAAGCCCTGTGGTAAAGACTCGCCAAAATCGTCTGGCAGAAAGGACTTCTCTTAGGAGGTTCTACAGCTAATGGCACCAGTTGCATATCCTCACATTTTTCATGGATGTCTAAACTCTCATCACGTCTGGGTATGTGCCTACATCGGCCTTCGCGCCTTGGCAAGGTCTCTTCGAGGATCAAGGATGCTTGACCTCTACGTAGTGCCCCTGGGAGTGTTGGCCTCTTAGGGGGTGAGACCACACTATTCTCTTCCATTTCTCGTGCTGCTCCATTCAACGGTGAGTTGGATCTCCTTGATCTAATCCCGCTGGGGGTCAAGGACTCTTGACCTCGGCGGGGGGATTAGCTTGGCGCCACTCGGTGAGGGCTACTCTTCTTCGAGGCTCCTGACCCCTACTGTTGGGAATGTGCCCTTGATGCCAACGATGAGTTAGAATATGAGGCACGAGGTTATATTATATAACCTCTAATTAATATAAAGGCAATATTATGTTGTTCGTATAATTCTTGATGGCACCTATAAGTCTTAAATGAATAACTAGTCCATGTGTGTCAAGACAAACCTTCGCACTCCTTGAGGAGATGGGCATTGGAAGAGTTTGATACTTGATCACTTAAATTGTTCGCAAGTCGGAGAATCTCAATTGGGCATTGAGATTCGTATAAGACTTGTATGACACATACTCTGACAAAGGAGTGCCAGTCGAACACTATGGGATAGTGGGAGTTTGTGTCATAGATACATTGATGGAATTAGTGTATTCAAACACGGCTCGTAGTAATCCGATCACATGGGTTTTTACTCAGTGACTGTCAATGATTGGATTACTGATTATGAAGGTATGCGTGAGCCTTAGACCTGAGGAGTTACGGTCACAGTGAGCCTTAGACCTGAGGAGTTACGGTCACAGTGTGCTTGTGACGTTGGATTCTGTCACTAGAGTAGTTAGGCCCAATTCACCCGTTGGTGGGGCCGACCTCGAAATGCGTTCCAATGGGCAAGTAGCATGTGAGGTGATTACCAAGATGGAATTCACTGTCTCGAAAGTAAACGAGAAGTATCCTATGCAGTCATAGGTAAATGAGATTGAAAGTCTCTGGGCAGAGCTGATGAACCAACTCGTGTTTAGTGATCTCATATTACTATGATTCTTAAGCATAGTATCGAGTCCTGTGAGTTTGACATATTCCATAACTCTCACTCGATCGGGATACATCAGTGAAGGGCTTATACTCATACAGTATCATAATTTAGAGGTTCGTAATGATATAATCATTTCATACTCGGTTGGGCTATGATGTGGGGCCACGGTGCTGGCTAGGTGTCACCCACATCGTCTAGTATCCTCCCATTGCCAATTGAGACGAACCTAGAGAGTCGCGCTATAAAGGAATAGACGGGGAAATCAAGTCTTGTATTTGGAGGGTGTTCTGGTAATTTGTCCTTGGGAAGGATGAATTAATTAATTAGACAAATTAATTTAATTAGTTGTTTAATTGGATTAAATAATGGTAAATTAAATTAATTAGTTTGAATATTTAATTGACAAGGTTAATTAATTATTTAGACTAGAATAATAATTAATTATTTGATTAATTAATTAATATTATTTTAATCAATATATATTGAATTGGATTATATATTAATTGATTCAATTAATTGGACTAAGTTGACTGGGTCAACATAGCCCAATTGATTGTCCAATGGTCCACATGGGCGTGTGTGTGTGATCCGGTGGGCTTAAGTTGGAGGATTTATTTAATCCTCCAACACAAGCCAGATTACACAGTTGTAACAATTCACATAACTGAAATTCTCCACTAAAAATACAAAGCAGAGGAGAAAACATTTTCTTCTTCTCTCTTCATAGTCCACTCGATCTCGCCTAGCCGCCATGGAGATTGAAGATGGAGATTTTACGGAGTCTGTTCCTGCATGATGATCTACAGACGGTACAATTGAATCGTTGGAGAAGATTGAAGATTCGCAAGGATCAAAGTTGAATACGCGAAAAGGTAAGTTTTTCGTATTCATCTTTTTCTCGATTAAAATGGACGAAAGCCACGAATTGATCTTGGTTTGGGAACCCGGATCTATTTTACGTTTCCGCTGCGCATGCCCGACAGGATTCCCAACACCTACGTGCGGATAGAGGAGGCAGATTTTGCAACCCCTTCTCTTGAGATTGGGGTGCCTCCTGATAGCTCCTCTAGTGGGGGTCTTGCCCCCTGTCAGTCGATGGAACAGGTGTTGCTCGTGACTGGTGTGCAAGGGTATATTGCTAGACTACAGAAGTGGCTGCCCTCACTGATGCATCCTCAACAAGAGCAAGTAGTGTCTCTGAGTGATCTCGCACACCCTAGTGGCAGGAGGTGGAATCACTGATAGCGTCACAGGAGGTACCATCTGCTCGTTCACCGGATGTGGTATGTCTGGACCCCTGCCTTCAGCTTACCGGGTCGGGGGGTCTTGAGCACCACCCTTAGCATTTCAGGCATTGGGTTAGGAAGTTCATCAACAACTACTGGCTGATGGTGGCTAGTCATCCTATCACCGGTAGTACGCGCATGTGACCTAGTTTGCATACTCAGTAACTGGAGCGTTGTTTCCACAGACGGTGCCAATCTGATGATGGTAAAAATCGTCAGACGTTGAATGTCACGTGTTGACCACGTGGGATGGTGGAACCGATCCAACGCACGACAAACTAGGATGGGGTTGGTTAATGTATAAACTGCACTCGGTTGTGTCAAGCTGCCTACGTACCCAAGCTAAGTGGGATCAAGTCAGTTCGTAGTTCTTTTGTGGGGTTTTACTCTCAATAGGCAGTGGATTTTTAGTGGGGGAGTAAATAATCACCCTTTCCAAGCTCCTCTAAGGTATTTATAGGGAGCTGGTAGTGGGCATTAGGCGTCGTGGGCTTAGCTTTATCAGCAGCACATCAGGCTTCATAATATAACCCTTAGACTAATAAATTGGCCCAGGTATTCTTAATGGGTCATCAGCCCCTTTTGGGCTTGACTAATATGTTAGTCGCAGATTTATACCCACGGGTGTCACCCCGATTCGAGCGGGATGTCGATTAATTATTATAGTGCCCCTAGACATTTTTGGCGCACATCAATTATTAAGTAAGAAAAATTGACACTTAACTATTTGACATATTAGTAACACAAGACGCAAATTTAGAAAATAAACAAATACAATCATAGTCCAAATTCCATCAAAGTAATTGAATTATGTATTCTCACAAAATAGTTATATTCGCCAATCATCTTTCATGAAAGCAATTTTTTTAGGGAAAAAAGAAAAATGTGTCAGAAAAAAATTGGAATAGGAAAGTTAGTGGTGACCTAAGTCACATAATCCTCTGGTAACACCCGCCGTTGCGCCACTCGAGAGCGCTCCGACGAAGTTAGGGCGGGGACGCAGGCTTTAGGCAATTTAAAATTTATTAATTCACGGATTAAATTTTACTAAGTCGCAACTCTATTTCTTACAAATTATGAAGTATAGCAGCGGCAATGAGGTGACGTAGACGGACAAGCGAGAGGTGACATAGACGGACAAGCGAGAAGTGACAACACTCATACAAGGTTAGAGCTACTGAAAATAGAAGGAGAGATGTATGAAAGCGAGAACTGAAGAGCAAGAGAGGTGATAGAATGGTAGGATGATGTCTGGTAGTAACAGATGAGAATTCAGAGCAAAGAATTAGCTGCTGCTTTTTTTTTTTAATTCAAAACGAAGGGGGATACCTAAATATCTAGGCCAACAAATCTGGGTTGATAGTCCTAATTTTGAGCTATAAAAACTTTATCCAACTCCATAAAAAAGAAAAGAGCCACAACTTGTGGTAGAAATTTGATGCTGCTTTGATTATGAAATGAATTAGGGCTTTAAGTTTTTTTTTTTTTTTTTGATATTGAGCTTGCTTTGCAATCAACTTGCTACATAGAATAGTAAATAAAAGAATTTGTGGGCTGGCCCATTTCTTCAAGTTAATTAATGGATCACTTATATTATAGGAGATAATAGTGTAAAAATGGATTAATGGGTTTCTTTGATTTATGAGTTACAAAATTGTCAAGTAAACCAACAATAATATAAATACACATTAATATTTAATTTTATATTAATTATTATACATTTTTTATTTAATTTTAATAGGGGCTCTAAAACGCTTCCGCTCTCAAAAAAATTCAAAGTTGCCGTTTTTGCTCTCGCGCTCCCGCTCTCGAATTCGACTCATGTGACTTACTTGGAGACTAGATTAAGTAGTGGAATTGGCAATAGGGATCATAGGGGTGCCCGGGAACAACGCAACTATATGTTTCGTGGCTAGATACCATAGGAGGGGTGTAGCTAAACGCTACATGCTGCGAAACACCTTATCGTAGCTGAGATTTCAGCAGAAAATTGTCTTTAGAAATATTTCGGCTGCAAAACCCTAACAAATACCCCCAATTCAATTTAAGATTTTACTGCCATTGCAAATTCTTATAATGTACGCATCAGAAGCTATTACCGAAGAATCAGAGAGAACAGCTTTCCGAAAAGCCGAGAAGAAATACAAAATTTATTACGATAACACCAAAAAGTATGAATTTTTAGTCCCCTTTCAAATTTTCTTTTCTCTTGTTTAATTTTTCTCGGAATTTTACGTTTTTCTTTGGGTTATAGATATTCTGTTAGGTCGGTTTTGATCTTTGTTCTTATGTAATTTAGGAGAAAGATACCTAGACCTGTAGATTTATCGGAGGTTATAGATTTCAAGTCAATTTTAGACAAGTATGACTGCAATGGAGAACTTATGGAAGGAGTTTCGGCTCTAAATTGCGATTTCGATCGACCTATTTTCTGCTTAGAAAGTCGACCAGGTATGCACGCATTTATACTATTGGAACATTTGCTGATTTTATTTTCACGTTGGTAGTTTATATATATATGTGTGTGTGTGTGTGTGTGTGTGTGTGTGTGTGTGTTACATCTGCTAATAAATGCGCGTGTGGAAGTGATGAATTTGATTCTAAATGAAGGTTTTTGAATTTCATTCCAAATGTAGGTTTCTATTTTATTCCTGGTGCATTAAGCGTGGAGGATCAATGCCAATGGATAAGGGAGAGTTTAACTAGCTTTCCTCAACCTCCAAATCGAACAAACCACAATGCAATTTATGGGCCCATTGAGGATTTATTTATTGCAGCTAACAAGGGAAAGGTTTTAATATTAGAAGAGAGTCTTCTAGATAGTAATCGTTCGGAGATTAATGTTAATCAAAATGATGTGAGTACTTCCCAGTGGAAGTTTTCCGAGGAATTGGATGAATCGCATGGAAAAGATGCATGCAAATCGACATCGGCTTCTGTGTTGCTGCGTAAGTTAAGATGGAGCACCCTTGGCTTGCAATTCGACTGGTCCAAGGTCTTGCTGAAATCCTCTTTTTGATTGTTCATCATTGATTACTTCAATTTACTTGTGTGGCTACCTCTCGACTCTCAATGCATAGCAATGCATGTTATGTTCATGAGACGTCTCATTGAATTATCAAAATAGAAAACATCTTCAAAATCTTGGTCTTAAATGCTTGCTGATCTGTGTAACTTGACTCCTTTTTTATCACTCAATCAGCTGCTGTAAAAAGTTAAATCAATCTCAAATAACTATTGATAAGTAACCAAGCATAGCATTTCTGATTTCACATGTTTGTATTGATAGTGATCATTTGGTACTCTGCTTTTGCAATGTATTAGGCCTTTTCTTTTTGCTGCCTGGGACTTGTTAAATAAATGGCTTGCTTAAGATTGACAAGCGTACTAACTGCGTCATTTTGTATGTCTAAATTTCATGTGATATCGATAATGCTTCATTATAATTCTTATGAACACAACTTAGTTTCTTTCTACGTGCAGTGTAATATATGAATAAATACTATTTTCAATGTTTGTGCAGCGAAACTATAACGTTTCTCTCCCTCACAAGAAGATACCTGATGCACTGTGCCAGCTGGCTAAGCGAATGGCAGCACCTGCGATGCCATGTGGTGAAGAATTTCAGCCAGAAGCTGCCATAGTGAATTACTTTGGATTAGGTGCGGCTTATTCTTTAACATCATTGTAAACTGGGCATGGTTTCAATCACTCAACTGATACTTTGAAGACTGTGCGACTCACTTTTGTTTTCCTTTTCAAATATTTTAAAAGCATATATAACTGATTTCCTTTCAGCTGATATGCTTGGTGGGCACCTTGATGACATGGAAAAAGATTGGAGTAAACCTATCGTAAGCATGAGGTATCATACAGCCACTCTTCTTTTGTCAAAAAGTTATTTCTCCCTCCAGCCTAAAGCTTATACTTGATATTCTAACATGTAAGTGTTTTCCACTGACCAGTTTGGGATGCAAAGCTATTTTCCTACTTGGGGGAAAATCAAGGGAAGACCCACCAGTTGCAATGTTCCTTCGAAGTGGTGATGTTGTACTTATGGCTGGTGAAGCTAGAGAATGCTTTCATGGTAATATAATTTCCAAACTGCCTCTTGTTCTTGTAGCATGATATGCTGTTGCAATATAGTTTCTCAGTATACAGTGTCGACAATATTGGTGATTGTGGTCTTGCCAAACTAAAAATGTTCTTTTGCGTGCTGATACCTTTATGGGATTAAATGAAATAAGGTTGAGATCTTAGTTATGAGACAAAATAAATTAAAGATTAAAATTGTTCAAGACATTTTTCCCATTCTCTAAGCAGAATCAAAGGGCGTGGGCTTGAGCAAAATATGACTTTTGATTGGCATACCATCTCACGTAATTTGACCAACTGCTTCATCTAATCATCCATTAAGTGTCTTATATGTCATGTACTTCGACTATTCTGGGATATGTGCTCATATGCTGGTATATTTTGAATCTATATTCTGTGCTGTATATTTTCTATATCAGTTATTTATATGGATTTGGATTATAGCGTGGTAGATTATGTTGGCGTTCAAATGTTAGTTGTTTCAACGTTTGAAAATTCGGTGCATGTTTATTGTTGTATTAACGTTCGAACGTTGTCATCAATGTTTTGGTAGATGTTGGTTCTAGCTTATTCTTGGTTAACAATCGTTTATCTAGTGTTGAGAATAGATTAGGTGCTCTTTGGTTGTGGCAAGGTAGTACATTGCGCTCTATTTTTGTATTCCCCTTTTTATTTTAATGCAATTGACTTGTCCAAAAAAATAAAAAACAAGTTATTTATAAAATGATCCTTAATGACGTGGGATGTAATTAATGCATATAAAGCCAATGGGTTTCTCCATATCAGTTATCCTGTTATTTTCTTTATTGAGGGGTGTACTTATTGGCAATATTATCCGTTAGTCTTGAAAAGTTTTCCCGTGTTTTAAATTTTTTTGTATTGCTACAGTTGGTTGGCTTCATTTATTTGTGAACCAATATAAACTTGGCTGAACATGATGAGCATTTGTTCTGCAGGTGTTCCTCGAATATTTACTGATGCAGAAAATGGTGAAATATCCCCACTTGAGTGTCATTTTTCAGGAGAAGATGATCTCTCGTATTTGAATTACATCAGAACTTCAAGAATCAACATCAATATAAGACAAGTTTTCTAGAAAGGAGTATGTGGGAAGAAAGGGAATTTTGTGAGGGGATCAGAACTATCATTTATTCTATCAAAAATTCATACGGAATGGTTGTGGCTCATTGGCGCAACGGTGCTGCTAAAGCTTTTGCTTTACTAGTGTCCCATAGTTGAGCAGAAAGTTTGTGTATGTGGATTATGATAGAACATCACTATACATACTGAAAGTTTCCAGCTATAGCATCTCGAAGTTTTCTCTTTTAATGTAATTTCGTGATCCTGAATTTCTGAAAAGATTGCTTCTGTTTACTGATAATAAGCTAGAGAAAAAATAGATTGTAGTGGATAATAGTTGATAGATTGCTGTGGTGCTTATCAAAAGTAGAACTCTTCAACGCTAGGTTCCTCTTGATATATGTTGAGTAGTTGAGTTCTTTTTTTTTATATTTATATATCTATTTGTTATAGTGAATATAAATGACTGGTGATAAAGCCAGAGCAATTCTCCTAATGCCAGAGCAAAAGTGCTTGAATTGACAAATTTGACCTTAGTTTCAAAATCAATGTATACAAAACACAAAAGGAAAAATAAAAGAACCCTATCTCTCCCTCTCGTCCAATCATATAACGAAGTGAAGTGAGTTCTCCTTTTTCATTCATCCTCATAGCTTTCACATTTCCAGGGGAACCTAAGGTCAAATTGTCATTACCCACATATTTTTTTGAAGATTTAAGAACTTTAAAGTATAAAAACATGGCAATTGGCTCAATTATCAAGAACAACCCACACAAAAAAGATGAAGATGCATCAAATGTATAAAGAAATCAAAATGCAAAAGCGCAGCTACTTGGTACTTCAAACTTTATGTCAGAAATTTCATTTCCCAGTTGAATAACTGAAAACCCACTTCACGGCCCTCACCCCCAAATTGTAAAATTATTATTTGAAAGAAATAATATAAAAGTTGAATTGTACGCCCATTAACACAACAATGGAGAAGAAAGTTCAATAAAAAAAAATGAGTGACCAGCTTGTGGTGGTGTGAAGGGTATCCTTGTCAATTCAAGTACTTTTACTCTGGCATTAGGAGAATTGCTCTGGCTTTATCACCAGTCATTTATATTCACTATAACAAATAGATATATAACCTTATTAAGGAGCAGTGGTGTATATCTTTTTTTTTTTTTTTTTTAATTTAATCATTGCAAAACCATTGTAAAAATCACAAATTCACAATGGTTCTGCAGTTTTGAAGCACAATCTATTGGCATCCTCATGCGTGTGTATATGTGTCTTATGGCTGTGGCTAAAGTAAATTTATCATATTTACTGTGTATAGTAAAAAAGGAAAAAGAAGAAAAGTATTAAAAAAAAAAAACATTAAAGAATGTCGAGAGTGGGATTTGAACCCACGCCCTTTCGGACCAGAACCTTAATCTGGCGCCTTAGACCAACTCGGCCATCTCGACATTGTTAGCACTGTCATATAATATATGTATATATTTCCATTCTTTTAAGTAGAATGCTTGTTTTATTTTTCGAAGGGGCCGTATAGATCCTGGATAGAAAGTTGCTTTGCAATTTTACTTAATATAAACTTGTTTTAGTTGCGATTTCGTTTTTAATTATTTGCTGTTTTTATGATATAGCTTGGGGGTAATGGATGCTTCATGCTTGCATAAAAGGAGTTAAGTAATTTTAATCCTACTTTAGAAGACCAAAAGGGCATATATATATTAGATTGTATAATCTCCTATTTACAGGGGGGAAAAAGTTATATATTTGTGTGAAAAGTCCAATCTGGAAAGTGTAATGGGACTTCAACATTGGGACGCAATCTTTTAATGCAAAAATGGAATGTAAACGTGAGACCCAGGCTAAACTAGTCAAGCATTCCTGCTTGGTGCCTGTATAGAATTAATTCAAAAATCAGGGTCCATCAAGTTGCCAAAAATTATTGATTTTATTACAATTAGATGGTGATACAATGAATTGAACAATATGTAGTTCTGTAAGACCAAAGCATCAGACATAATACTATAATGTGTACAAAATTATGATTTAATAATATAATATGATCATATAAAGTTAAAGATATGTGGAAGAACTTGTGTATAGGGCTTTTTTTTTTAACAGCGGTTCACCAGAACCGCTGTAATAGATTGACCTATTACAGCGGTTCGGGTGAACCGCTGTAACAGGTCTGAACCAAATTGCCCTATTATAGCGGTTTCTTGAGAACCGCTGTAATAGGTACGCTGTAATAATGTATTTTTGTAGTATTGTATAGAGCCTGTGTAATTTAAAATGGTTACAACAAGAATTAGACTATTTTCTTTAAGACAAAATTACCCTGCAATGGATGCTTACGAGTCAAGTAATCCTCTCACAAAATATAACGATTTTATTTTCCAAATGTTAAGAACCAAGGCTCTAAATGGTGAAATAACTCGAGAAAAATATAAGAAAATATGGGAAATCAAAAGCAATAAAGAAGACGAAGAATTTCTGGTGGAGAGCCAATCAAGGGAAAAAACCACTTTAACTAGATCTTTTATTCAATTTCTCAAAGTGATTCAAGTATACAAAAGTGAGTTCTAATATTTATAGAGTTACAAGAGTCAAAACCCTAATCAAAGTATGAAAACTAATCCTAACATACTAGGGAATAAATCCCAAATAATTAGGAAACAGTTTCATACAAGATAGGACTAAAAAACATGATAAATCCGCCAAGTTCCAAAAAATGAAGAAAAACATGCTTCCAGTGCTGTTGTCCGCGCTGGTTTGGCCTGGCTGGAGCGCGACACTGCACGTGCTTGTGCTGCCTCGACCATTTTTGGCTCCTCTTTTTGACTCAATTTTAATCCGACTCCACAAAACTCCCATCACCAAATTGAAGCACTGTAGATCTTGAGAAACAACAAAGAAACACTTGTTTGAACACCTTTTAGAAAATGATATAAATGTATAAAGATATTTATTAGAATACCTGAGTGCAAAAGACAGAAATATTTGTGGACTGAGCGCATGAGTTTCAAAATTTTTTGGGGTCTATCTATAAGAATTGGGAAAATGTATACGCAATGCAGATAATGCCGCTAGACATCAACTGCTTTATGATATAGTGTCTACAATGTATATATTGAGACTTACCAATGTACATGTTGTGCCCTTCTGATTCGAATGACTATCAGAAATCATAACCTATCACAATTGCAGGCACTGACTTCAAACCACAAGCAATTGTCATTTAAGAAATTATGAAGTCATTCGACTAGTTCACCAGCTTTATCTAAAGCTATGAACTTCGACTACATTGTGGATCGAACTATACTAGTTTGCCTTGAGAAGTCCCACAAAACTACTTTACAACGAATTGTAAAAATAGAACCTCTAGTAGACTTGAGTGTTGTTGTCTAATATTCAATTCGCATCACTGAATCCTTTTAATAAGGAAAATTACACTTTTGGTCCCGTAGGAGTTGCCCTAAAACACTTTTAGTCTCATAGGACTTTTTTTTATACTTTTAGTCTCAAAAGAGTGAAAAAGTGACACTTTTAGTCCCAAAAGTTAAAAAATGGACGGAGAATGGCGATTGAGTACACGTGCCGTTAGTTTTAATGATAAAAAAAATGAAATTTAAAAAGGAATTCAAATATTATCAAAATATTAATAAAATAATAAATAAATAAAAAGGAAAAGAATAGGAAGAAGATGAACAGTGTTCGTCTTTCCCCCTAACACCCCCCCACCCCCATCCCAATCGGTGCTACCACCGCCACCTAAAACCCGACCCCCAAACCTCTCCAAAACACACCCTCCACACTCGACCCCCAAAAACCCGACCCCCCCAAACCCCTAATCACCATCTCAACTGAAAACCTAGCTGGCGACGACGGAGGGCGGGGGTGGTGGTGATGGTGTGGGGTGGTGTTGCGAAGAAGAAGACCTGGTCATCTTCCTTTCTTCCTTTTTCTTTTTCTTTTTTAATTTATTTAATTACCCTTGCCGGCGACGACGATGGGCAGCGGTGGTGGTGGGGCAGCGTGGCGGTGATGGTGTGGGCTGGTGTTGGGGAAGAAGACGACTGTTTGTCTTCTTCCTTTCTTTTTCCTTTTTTTTTATTATTTTGAATTTATTTAATTTCCTTTTGAATTTCTTTTTTTTATCCTTAAACTAATGGCGCGTGTGACTCAATCGCCAATTTTCATCCATTTTTTAATGTTTGAGACCAAAAGTGTTACTTTTTCACTCCTATGAGACTGAAAATGTCAAAAAAAGTCCTATGGAACTAAAGGTGTTTGGGTCAACTCCTATGGCACCAATTTTCCCCCTTTTACAAGTAATAATATCTTATATAATATAATGTAATTCATATTCATAGTGAGTCTTAGGTATTTAAGAACTTAGATATTTGAGAACTCTTATGTATATCTTTTAATGTTCCGAAAATACTTTTAACTAAGATGCATGCTCTAAACGGTTCTTAATTAAGTGTAAAATTAAAGTCCAATTGACAATTTAACTAGAAAATTGTATTGAATTGTAACATAGTCTCAACATAATGACATTGCGATAAACAAGTACAAAAGATGTCTGACTTATCTTGATCCCCAATATAACATCTATAAGTACATATGTTTCAGGTAAAAATATTGAGAAAATTGCACTTTTGGTCCCACAATTTATCTGCGTGTGCACTGTTAGTCCCAAGGTTTATGGGAGTTGCACATTTGGTCACACAGGATGAAAAATTGTTGCACTTTTGGTCCCCTCCGTTTATTTTAGACGGAAATGAGCGCGTGCAACTCACGTCACCGTTAGTGTGCGTACAAGTCCAATACAGTATTTGAGACCAAAAGTGCTCACCTACATATATTGTGGGACCAAAAGTGCAATTTTTTTTTTAATTAAATAATAATTTTTCTTTATTTTTGGCTCATTTTTCTCCCTTTTTCGTGCATTTTTGGGTTTTGATTTGAACATATAAATTGTAGATTTTTAAATAAATTTTGTAACCGCACAAAAATGGGCTCATTTCGATACTCGGGTCAAGAAATAGGACAAAGCAAAAAAGTAATATTAGAGCAATTTTTTTAAGAAAATAATGATTTTTTTCTTGTTTCCGGCTCATTATTCTCCATTTTCTCGTGCATTTTTGGATTCGACTTGAACATATAAATTATAGATTTTCATAAAATCTTTGTACCCGCACAATAATTGACTCATTTCGATACCTAGGTGAAGGAATATGGCAAGCAAAAAAGTAACATTTGAGCAATTTTTTTCTTAAAAAAATTGCTAATATTGCTTTTTTGCTTTGTGCCCATTCTTGTGAGGTTTCAAAATTTATTTGAAAATCTAGAATTTATATGTTCAAGTCGAAACCCAAAAATGCACAAGAAAGGGAGAAAAATGAGCCGAAAATAAAGAAAAAAAATATTATTTTCTTAAAAAATTGTTTTTTTGCTTTGTCCTATTTCTTGACCCGGGTATCGAAATGAGCTCATTCTTGTGCGGTTTCAAAATTCATTTGAAAATTTATAATTTATATGTTCAAGTTGAAGCCCAAAAATGCACGAAAAGGGGAGAAAAATGAGCCGAAAATAAAGAAAAAATCATTATTTTCCTAAAAAAAATTGCTCAAATATTGCTTTTTTGCTTGTCATATTCCTTCACTTGGGCATCGAAATGAGTCCATTCTTGTGGGTTACAAAGTTTTTATGAAAATCTATAATTTATATGTTCAAATCAAAATCCAAAAATGCACGAGAAAATGGAGAATAATGAGCCGGAAACAAGGAAAAAGTCATTGTTTTCTTAAAAAAATTGCTCTATATTGCTTTTTCGCTTTGTCCTATTTCTTGACCCGGGTATCAAAATGATCCCATTCTTGTGGGGTTACAAAATTTATTTGAAAATTTATAATTTATATGTTCAAGTCGAAGCCCAAAAATGCACGAGAAAGGGAGAAAAATGAGCCAAAAATAAAGAAAAAATCATTATTTTCTTAAAAAAATTGCTCTAATATTGCTTTGTCCTATTTCTTGACCCGGGTATTGAAATGAGCCCATTCTTGTGAGTTACAAAATTTATTTGAAAATCTATAATTTATATGTTCCAGTCAAAACCCAAAAATGCACGAGAAAGGGAGAAAAATGAGCCGAAAATAAAGAAAAAAATTATTATTTTCTTAAAAAAATTACTCTAATATTGCTTATTTGCTTTGTCCTATTTCTTTACCCGGGTATTGAAATGAGTTCATTCTTGTGCGGTTACAAAATTTATTTGAAAATCTATAATTTATATGTTCAAGTCGAAACCCAAAAATGCACGAGAAAGGGAGAAAAATGTGCCGAAAATAAAGAAAAAATCATTATTTTCCTAAAAAAAATTGCTTAAATATTGCTTTTTTGCTTTGTCCTATTTCTTGACCCGGGTATCGAAATGAGCCCATTTTTGTGGGGTTACAAAATTTATTTGAAAATCTACAATTTATATGTTCAAGTTGAAACTCAAGAATGCATGAAAAGGGAGGAAAATGAGCCGAAAATAAAGAAAAAAATTATTATTTAATTAAAAGAGAAAATTACACTTTTGGTCCCACAATATATCTAAGTGAGCACTTTTGGTCCCAAATACTGTACGGGACTTGTACGCGCACTAACGGCGACGTGAGTTGCACGAGCTCATTTCCGACTAAAATAGACGTAGGGGACCAAAAGTGCAACAATTTTTCGTCCTGTGGGACCAAATGTGCAAGTCCCGTAAACCTTGGGACTAACAGTGCACACGCAGATAAATTGTGGGACCAAAAGTGCAATTTTCTCAAAAATATTTCTTCAACATTGCTTAGTAGTCATGATGATATCACGGTTATTACTCATAATCGACACCTCATCTGCATACATATATACAATAATAAGTTTTAGGTGCGCCTTTTATGTAAATGCATTTGTCACATTCAGTCCAAATCTATACACCTCATATTTGCTTATGAGAATTATTTACAACCCAAAAGCTTGCTACCTTGTGAGAGATCTACCAACATGCTGATTCTATCTCATCGTAGAAAATCTTTTTTTGGAATAGTGAGTCTAGACCAGACAAATAGGGTTTTCTCCTGAATATTGACTTGATTAGTCTAAGTACTAAGCGTTGCATCACACAATCGATCTTCAGAAATGAGTTCTTAGGAATGATTGTTAACCGTCCGTAACAACACGGAATCGAACAAATAATATAGTGAAAGTAAGATCGTCTCCACAGGGAAGGTTATCAAGTACCAAACAAAGTTTATCTTATTATTTAGACTATCGATTATCAAAGATTTGAGATTTTAATTAATTAAAAGCAGAAATTTATAAAAACAGAATTAATTATAAATAATAAACACAAATATAATTAAAACGAACAATCAATTAACGAAAAGCCTAGGGATTAAGATTTCATCAAGGTATTTCTATGGATTATTGACTTTCAATGGATTATCATTCTTATTTAAATTAAAGACCCAATTTCCTTAAATATATGAATACTCTCCCGAGATCTTCATGAGTACCCACCTAAATTAATTAACGTCACTCCCATGATCAAAAACTAATTTAGATGAATCCATTAAGTTCTATGAATATTGTTTAACTAGTCTCATGCAAAATTACCAATATCCCTATTAAGCAATTTACACATGTCTATTAAATCTGAACCGATAAACTAATTCACCTCCCGGTACTTCTTAATTCATCTTAAATCATGCAATTGGTGATCAAGCATTAAACACTCATTAATAGATAAACCAAACAAGAAATCACATCCATAAATCATCAATAATCCAAATCAATACACAAGACTACATCTTAAACCCTAGAAAATAATTTAGCTATGCATAATTAAAGAAAAACAAGAAATAAATTGCATAAACATAAAGTTACTCATGTTCAACAATGGAGGATTGGAAGAATACAACTTGAGAAGATGAAGCTTTTCTCCAAGAACTCTTCTCCAAAAACTCTCTAAGATCTATTTTCTCTCTCTAAAAGTCTTCAAGATCTACTTTTTTTTTGCAAGAATGAATTATGCCTCTTCCACCACCTCTAGCCTATATAAATGTTTTTGCCACTTTCTTTTTACTAAAAAGGAGTCTTAGATACATAAATTATGCCCATCCAATTCATAAAATCGGCCCATAAAAATACAAAAATCTGCAGCTGCACAGCTGTGCAGAATATCTGCACAGTTGTGCAGTTGTCTGTGCAGAAATTTTTCTCTTCATTTTTCTTCAACGAAACATTCTCGTTTGGACTTTCTAATGCATTTCTTCACATCCTCTTGGATAGCCTTCATTATTCTCATAATAATAGTCCTTCAACTCATCAAAATCATCGCTTTTATGCCTACAAAAGCATTGAAACGACTTAGAAATCAAAATACGTAAATTAGGCTAAAACTAAAGAAAAAGACTAACAACAAGGCATAAAATAAAGATAAATGTGAGGTAAATCATAATGAAAATATGTAAAATATGAAACCTAACAAATACCCCACACTTAACCTTTACTCGTTCTCGAGTAAATCTAAACAAAACAAAAACAAAAATAAAGATAACACCACTTTCGTAGGGAACACGATTGCACTTAGCATGTGCAACAAGCCGTTAAACCCCTAGGTTACCCCTAGTGGACGAGTTTTGTCTCGTGAGGGTTTGCAGAGAATATACCCACAAAATTCTTGACCTTCGTCTATCTGCCTCTTCGTTCATCAAATCAGCAACTAGTCACAACATTTATGACTCCCCACAATCATCACACATAAACCACTAAACACTTAGAATCAATATTTTCCAACCACATGAATATCTTCACTCTCAAATTATCACACTATTCCCAAACAAGTTTGATTTAATATGCATCCAGTCGTGCGCAATAAATGAATTCTAGCAAGGGAACATCTCAGTTATTTCAAGCAAAAACACTACACCTATCATATTTCATCTTTATTCACTTTCCTTCATTCACAATCTATCAACCCGTGCAATGTTTCGCTAGTCAAGCTTTCTATGTCACCCTTGTAACGAGTTTTGGGTCAATGACTCTCAAACCAGTCGGTTTTAAGGCACTAGGTGTCAAAACACCCCAACGGACTTAATCACTCGAGTGACAAAGGCTAGAAACGAAACTGGGTGATTTTAGCATTCAATAGCCACTGAATCAACCTTTTCTTTCCTTATTTTTTTTTTATTTCTCGACTTTTTTTTTTCTTTTTTTTTATTATTATTATTTTTTTATTCTTCAACTTTCCTCCAATATCACCATGTATCAAAAAAAATGTGTAATTGCTTTTATCTCCCTGATCAATCCCCTTTGCTAGAATTCGTGTGTAATGTGTAAAGATGCATAGAAATTTTACAAATTTCAGGCTCAGCGATCAAACTCAATAAAAAGAGTATCCATGTACAGAAATCAGATTCATATGTTTATATAGTCAAGAGCTCAAATATGGGAACACAAATATTGTGAACAAGTTAACCAAATTTCAGCAACAACTCAACAGAAAATGTCGTATGCCCAATTCTTTCACCACTTAACCACATTACCCCACACTTGAGCAATTCAATACACGCAATACTCAACAAAAAAAACATGTAATATGTCCGATCCTTTCACCAATTTAACAACAAACATCCCACACTTGAGCAATTCAATATACGCAATCACAACATGCAAGCAATCACCCCACACTCAAAATATCACATTGTCCTCAATGTAAGCAGAATGTAATGAAAAGAAGAGTGAAAGAAATACTCCCCTATTAATGTGCAGGATGGCCCGGGAGTCGGTAGTGTCCTTGAAGATCAGTTGTACAGTACAGCCTGTGGAAAACCCGGTCTCTTTTCGAGCCCGTTGTGACATAGTGAGCAAACTCCAACCGATGGGCTGCTGAAATTAACTGCTGAAATTGCCCAAATAATTTTTCTCGAATAATTTCGCCTAACCAGATGGCGTTGATGCTCGACGGAAGGGGGTGTCGGCAAGGTGGATATGGGAATATGAGATGACGGCAGCGTGGGGGTTTAAGAGGAACGGCGACGATGGTTGTGAGTCAGATCGAGAGAGAGACAGAACGCAATGGCTGCAGTGGTTGTTGAATGGGGAGCAGCGGCGCGTGTGAGCAGAAGCGCCACAGTGGCGCGGTGGAGATGCGGCTGCGGCTCCGATGGTAGGTGGTGAGGACGGCGGCGGAACTCGACGGGAGGTGTGTCTTGCGAGGTGGACGGCGACGTGGCTTTGTGGTTAAGTGCGGCGATGGCGGCGGAACTCGTCGGAGATGACAAACGGCGGCGGCGCGACTCTGATCGAAGGCGGTGGGCGTGTTGATGTATGAACTGGACGATGGTGGTTTTGAGTGGCGTGAGTCAAGCAACGGCGGCACGGTGAGCGACAGGGGTAAAGTGTAAGGCGGCGCTCGGTCGCGCGCATCGGAACTAGAAACGGCAGCTTTGTGACGGCTGTGTGGTGGTGCAGGTATGGCGATCGGCGGAGTTGAGTGGAGGTGGCGATGGAGTAGATCTGTGACTGTGAGATGACGGCGGCCGCGTGGGATATTGGAGCTGAGCTCGGTCGAGCTGGTTTCGGCGGAGAAGCTCGACGGCGGTGGTTGCGAGTCGAGAGAGAGACAGCGCTGGTGATGTAGAAGACGACGGCGAGGAGGCGACGGGAGTTGTGGTGGTTGGCGACGGCAGAGGCTGCGTGGTGTTACAGAGCAGCGGCGGAGCGGCGAACGTCGGTGGAGATGCGGTTAATGCGACGGCCATGAGTGCGTGGTGGAGACGATGGCGCACTGCGGCGAAGACGACGGAAGTGAGGCGGCGTCGGTGAAGAGAAACGGCGGCGTGGTGACTGGTCTGGGGGAGAAGAGAAACGGCAGCTGTGTTGTGTGTTGGGAGATGACGGAGAGAGAGATTTTGGCTGATTTTGGGGTTTGGTGGGTGTGTTGACTCAATTGGGGATTTTGACCAAAAAAAAAAAAATTTTTTTTTTTTTCGAAAAATTTGAGAGTGCAAAACTGCGAAAATTGTGCACAGTTGTGCATGAAAATTGCACAACTGTGCACCTACAAATTGTTCTAAGTGCGAAAATTGTGCACAGTGGTGCGAAAATTGGCACAATTGTGCACCTGATTTACATTGTATAATGCCCATACACCTCAATTTTCATGTTTTTTTTTTATTTCAACAAGAATAGCTTGCATTAGTAAATCATTTGAGCACCAAAAAAAATAAAATAAAATAAAATAACATAAAAATTCCAAACATAAAATATTGAAAACAAAATAAGCAGAAAAAAGAAAACGACAATGACAAAAACAACGAAACTCTTGGGTTGCCTCCCAAGCAGCACTTGTTTAAAGTCATTAGCTCGACTTAGACAAAATTATTGTTGAGTTTTGGCGAGGGAAATTGCTTTCCCTCGAGAAATATCATCGCCTGAAAAATACAAAGCACGATTAATTCTTTTCATATCAGATATATTCCAACCTATTCCGTCTTTCTTCCATTGTAAATCAGTTAACCATCGGTCCATTTCAGGTGTACCAATTATAGCATTTACAATAACAGATAGAAACGTATTGTTTCCAAGAAGAACGTACCTGAGATATGGTGGAAGAGATTTAAGTTTTACTTTAGGTCTAGAAGATATTTCGCGATACGACTCTAATGGATCTCTTTTACCTTGGGCAATTTCTTCTTTGATGGCCTCTTCAATCACATCCACTGAATAACATTTTTCTTCAAAAGGCGGAGATTTCATCACCTTATTTAAGTCGAACTCCACCTGCTCTTCTCCAATGTTTAACGCTAGCTTGCCAGCACGCACATCAATGACGGTTCCCGCAGTTGCAAGAAACGGTCTTCCAAGGATGATTGGTGTTTTCAAATTTTCATCCATCTCAAGCACCACGAAGTCACATGGGATGTAGAACTTGTCCACTTTCACGAAAACGTCTTCTAATATTCCCATTGGGCGTTTTATGCTCCCATCCGCCAATTGAAGTGACATCTTTGTGCTTTTAAGCTTTTGAAAGCCTAATTTCCTGCAAATTGAATAAGGCATTAGACTAACACTAGCTCCTAAATCACAAAGTGCTTTATCAAAGTGGAATTTTTCAATAGTGCAAGGAAGTGAAAAACTCCCTGGATCCTTTAGCTTTGGAGGAATGTTTCGTTGGATTATGCCACTGCATTCTTCATTCAAGGAGATTGTTTCCACGTCTTCTAATTTCTTTCTATTGCTCAACAGCTCTTTGAGAAACTTCTCACAAACAGGCATCTGATCCCGAGCATCTGTATATGGAATGTTGCGGTTCAACAGTCTAAGTGTTTGAAGAAATTTCTCTTGTTGCTTGTCCAACCTCTTATGTTGCAACCTTTGGGGAAATGGAATTGGAGGAACATATGGTTTCACATATGGCTTCGGGATAACCTTTTCTGGCTCAACCTTGCCTGAAGGTTCAAAGATTGAATTATCTTTCGTCACAAATTCATCTCGGTGTACAGCATGTGGCTCAAATTCTTCAATTATATTTTCGTTTATCAAAGTCATTGCATTACACTGTCCTCTAGGATTCTCCTCTGTTTGGCTAGGAAGTGTACCCTTTGACCTCGAATTCATAGAACTTGCCAATTGTCCAATTTGTAATTCCAGATTCTTCGTTGCTCCCACTACCAGATCAATTTTTGCTTCCAGATTCTCAAACCGTTTTGATGTTCCATTAGTGAGCTTTTCAATGGCTAATTCCCAAGCTTGTGGTTCTCGAGTTGGTGGTCCCTGCTGATTTGGTTGTTGAAAATTCTGAGGACCATGTTGTTGGAAACCTGGAGGAAACTGTTGTCTAGGAGGATTTGCTTGAGCTCCTTGGTTCCCTTGACCTCCCCAAGAAAAGTTAGGGTGATTTCGCCAACCCGAATTGTAGGTGTTCGAAAATGGATTTCCTTGCTGCTTATTCTGATTGGATAAATAGTTAGCTTGCTCGATGAGTGGGCAATCAGTAGCCATATGAGGTGCCCCACAAACATCACAAGCTAAAGTAGGCTGAGATATTGCACTGACATTTCCCTTGAGTCCCTCCATGTGCTTGACAAGTGCTTCAATGTTAGCATTTAGCAATGTAATGTTATCTACATTGTGTATGCCTGATGTTTTCTTTGCAGCCCGACTATCACTTGCCCACTGATAACTGTTGGATGCCATTTCGTCCATAAGAGCCAATGCATCATCCAGATTCTTGCCATAAAACTCCCTCCTGCAGCTGCATCGATATTCATTCGGATGCTATGTGACAGACCATTGTAGAAAGTCTGCACAAGCATCCAACTAGGAATACCATGATGTGGGCATTTTCTGAGTAATTCTTTGTACCTTTCCCATGCTTGATAGAGGGTTTCACTATCAGTTTGCATAAATCCTGTGATTGCATTCCTTAACTGAGCGGTCTTAGCTGGGGGAAAATACTTGGTCAGAAACGCAGTCGACAAATCAGCCCAAGTGGCGAACTTATTTGCCGGCTGATTTTTCAACCACTCTTTAGCTCTTTTAGACAGGGAGAATGGGAAGAGTCGCAATCTTATGGCATCTTCAGTAACGCCATTCATCTTGAAAGTACTACAGATTTCCAAGAAATTTCCCAGATGGGAATGAGGATCCTCCCTCTCAATATCTCCCTCAAATGCAGTGTGCTGTAGCATTTGAATAATAGCCGGCTTCAACTCAAAGGTATTGACTTGAACAGTTGGTACCGCTATGCTGGAGGTTAAGTTCTGATATGTTGGTGTAGCATAATCCCGGAGAGTTCTCTGCGCAGCAGGTTCAATCCTCTGTAAGTCGTCTGCCATTCTAAACAATACTCTCAAGTATCAAAGTTCAAACAAATAAAAAAAAAATCCAAAACAAAAGGAAATAAAGAAAGAAAAATGTCTAAACTAATAAGAATTAACTTTTTATTGATATTGACTATTTGTTGCCTTCCCCGGCAACGACGCCAATTTGTTAACCGTCCGTAACAACACGGAATCGAACAAATAATATAGTGAAAGTAAGATCGTCTCCACAGGGAAGGTTATCAAGTACCAAATAAAGTTTATCTTATTATTTAGACTATCGATTATCAAAGATTTGAGATTTTAATTAATTAAAAGCAGAAATTTATAAAAACAGAATTAATTATAAATAATAAACACAAATATAATTAAAACGAACAATCAATTAACGAAAAGCCTAGGGATTAAGATTTCATCAAGGTATTTCTATGGATTATTGACTTTCAATGGATTATCATTCTTATTTAAATTAAAGACCCAATTTCCTTAAATACATGAATACTCTCCCGAGATCTTCATGAGTACCCACCTAAATTAATTAACGTCACTCCCATGATCAAAAACTAATTTAGATGAATCCATTAAGTTCTATGAATATTGTTTAACTAGTCTCATGCAAAATTACCAATATCCCTATTAAGCAATTTACACATGTCTATTAAATCTGAACCGATAAACTAATTCACCTCCCGATACTTCTTAATTCATCTTAAATCATGCAATTGGTGATCAAGCATTAAACACTCATTAATAGATAAACCAAACAAGAAATCACATCCATAAATCATCAATAATCCAAATCAATACACAAGACTACATCTTAAACCCTAGAAAATAATTTAGCTATGCATAATTAAAGAAAAACAAGAAATAAATTGCATAAACATAAAGTTACTCATGTTCAACAATGGAGGATTGGAAGAATACAACTTGAGAAGATGAAACTTTTCTCCAAGAACTCTTCTCCAAAAACTCTCTAAGATCTATTTTCTCTCTCTAAAAGTCTTCAAGATTTACTTTTTTTTTGCAAGAATGAATTATGCCTCTTCCACCACCTCTAGCCTATATAAATGTTTTTGCCACTTTCTTTTTACTAAAAAGGAGTCTTAGATACATAAATTATGCCCATCCAAGTCATAAAATCGGCCCACAAAAATACAAAAATCCGCAGCTGCACAGCTGTGCAGAATATTCGCACAGTTGTGCAGTTGCCTGTGCAGAAATTTTTCTCTTCATTTTTCTTCAACGAAACATTCTCGTTTGGTCTTTCTAATGCATTTCTTCACATCCTCTTGGATAGCCTTCATTATTCTCATAATAATACTCCTTCAACTCATCAAAATCATCGCTTTTATGCCGACAAAAGCATTGAAACGACTTAGAAATCAAAATACGTAAATTAGGCTAAAACTAAAGAAAAAGACTAACAACAAGCCATAAAATAAAGATAAATGTGAGGTAAATCATAATGAAAATATGTAAAATATGAAACCTAACAATGATCTCTACTAGGTTTCAACGTTGAAAATTGAGATATTGTCTTGAAAGGTGGTTCATATCAACTCCAATTATTTCTTAGCAAAGAAGCATGCTAAACTGTTGCCTAAAATTGAATCCGAGTCTACCAAATAAATCTTGTTTGTTCTAATCCTTTCAACTTTAGACTTAGTTTGAGAATCCTTGATACAATAATAACTCTTGTGAATTCCATTTTACATCCTTTATTGCAGAACTCAATAGATTGAGCTTCAAATGCTCAACATATTATACATCACTAATCTACATTCCAATACGAACAATATAGTTACGAATTGAAACAACAAAGTATGAAAAAAATAAACAATAATTAAAATCTAGCATCAAAGATGACGTAAGAAATTAAACGGTTCGACAACCTAGCTACATCACGAGCCAACACAATATCTCACATCTTTATCTTTATTTCTGAGTGAATCACAAATTCCAGATTAAGTTTTCATAGTTATAATAGTGGAGTAAGATAAAACCCCATTAAACTAATAAATACAGTCCTAATCAACTATGTAACCACTCCTATAACACTGGAAAACAACTAGAATCCAAAAATTGCACAAAATACGTCATGCCCGAACCACTGGCCGGCCTGCCAATCCTCGTGGCTAAAAATCATTTTAGTTGCGACAAATAGTTATTCCAATGCAAAGTGCTAAACTTTGCATTGGGTCTCCACGACAACTGTTGTACCTCTGCGCAAACTTTGTTTCTTGACCATTTTCTTCAGCTCCCTATTTCTCTTTTTTTATCTGAATCCACGAACCAATAAGTAGCTATATCTTTTGTCTTTACTTTTGAATTATCACAAAATATTACTTTATCCGATTCCGCTAACCCAGAAAGTACCTATATCTATTGTCTTTCCTTTTGAAATATTGCCAAATGTAACTTAAGGTCCATTAGTACTTCTACAATTCGTTAATAGATCTTTGGTTCAATCATGTTCCGTAAGGAACCAATGTCTATGTACCACACTACATTATTGACACTGGCCTCAGGTATATGCAAAATAGGGGAGTTCTAATTAGATATAGATATCCATTTAAAATTGTGTCCTTTTACGTTACGCTTGATTAGAACTTTTGCAACCCATCTTTGTTTGATCTTTATTGAAAGAGGAGTTACCTTTTCGAGTTTCGTGCTCCACTATCTGCTTGAGTGAAATGTTTCATAATAATCTCTTTGCACTTGACCACATTCATCATAGCTTTGAATTGGTCCTTTTCCTTAGAGATATGGGGTTTTCTCTAGTGATTCCTCGGTGTTGGACAAGCACTTTGTTGCATCAAAGAGTCTTATTTCTTTAGAGTTGAATCTCTCACTAGTCTACATCTTCGGACCTCCATAAACTCTTTTGGACCCCCTCGATGACGGGGAAAATTTCAGTCAAGATTGTATTTTCCCTACTTACTCATAATAACCTTCCATCTCATAATACTCATTCCAATTAATTGTTCAAAAAAATCCGGGCAGCCCAGATTCACGAAAGACATAAACTCTTTATTTGGAAAGCTGCATGCAATATTCTTCCTACTCATGATAGGCTAATGCAAATTTTCCCGATTGAAAACCCTCTTTGTCCTTTTTTGGTGAAAATGAATTGGAAATTTTGGAACATATTTATATCAAGTATCCCTTTGCTAAACATGTCTGATGGGTGTCAAAATAGGGTTTCAAAACTAATAATTTTCGAAACTTTACTATCGAACCGAACCGTGACTTAGCTTTCGCTTTGAAAAAAATGGTACTCAGACAGAGGAATTTCTAATTTATGCTATATGTATCATGGATTCATTGTGCAAGACTCAAAACTTGACTATTCACCACCATCCCCTCCCCCTTGAATCTAGAATTGCTGCCCATGCAGATAAAGTGGCCCTTGAACATACCAAAGCTTAATGCCTTGTTTCGATTTGAGCCCGTCAATCTAGCCTCTCTAGCAGAATTGGATCCCCCTTCCAAACAACTGTTTCAAGATCAGCATGGATGCAACTTTTGTTGATGGACGTGGAGCATGTGCTTTTGTTATCAGAAATTATGATGGTGAAATTTTGTTTGCTACTGCGCATGCCCACCAACTGCGGTCCCATCATGCTATTCAAGCACAATCTGAAGGCCTTCTTTTTGCATTTAAGTGACTTGTCTCGCTTCACATCTTCAAGGCTTTATTTGAATGTAATACTGAAACTGGGATTCGTATGACCCTCTGTCGCTTAGACTCAACTGAATGGCATTCTCGGGCTTATGCAAAGTTATTCACGATGTGCGTCAAGAATGGCCTAATTGGAAGTTTAACTTTGTGCATCACCATGCAAATTCCACAGCTCATGCATTGGCGCAATGAGCCTTTCATTCTGTTGCCTCAAATTCCACACCCCTTTATTTTCTATCTTCTTAGACTTCTGCCTCTTAGATAGGGGTGTAAGCTAGCGAGCCGGTCGATTAAAGCTCGGCTTGAGCTCGAGATGTCTCAAGCTTGAGCTGAGCTTCGTGATCTCGAGCTTATTCATGAACCGAGTTTGAGCTTGCATTTAAGTATTCATAAGCTTGTGAGCTTTTACTATTATTATTATATATATATGTATATTTATATTTACTTAATATTATATACAATTTTTTTGTAATCTTGTTCCTGCACATTATATTTGGTCAAATGATATTGAATAAATATTTCACCTGTTATGTGCCAACTTTCATATATGTACGTGTGTGTGTATATATATATTACAGACTACCAGAAGCTGCTGGGTGAAAAGGTGGATCTGGAGGTAGCCTTAGCTGCATAGGCAACACAAAGGCAAGCCGAGCTGGAAGAAGTTCTGAACGTGGAAAGCCAGAATTGGATTGCCAACTTCCTCGCTTCTGCTGAAGGACTAGAGCTCCTTGCTAAGTTCAAAGCCGAATTCATTTCTTCCAAGGAATTTTCAGATCTGGTTGACGACAAATCCATAGATTTCTTTGTCAAAGGCTTTGATGGTTATGCTGCTCAGTTCCGGGCTAAAGGCTACCCTCCCGATGGTGTGTCTGATGGCTTTCTGGACCCAGAGGCGGCCCTAGAGGCTGCTGTAGCTGCTCCAGGAGTCCCCTCCAATGCAGATCCGACTGCCCCACCTGCCGCGGGTCAGCCTGAGGAAGTTGCTGCTGACCGGCCTGCAGGTGTTGCTGATCCTCCTCCCGGTGTTGCCGATGCTAGGGCTGAGCCCACCGAGTAATTTTTAACAACAGTACTTGGTTTTTGGATGGGCATGTGTGACCCTTTAAACAATTTATATTTCTGTTAATTGGACTTTAGGCGTATGTAGCCCTCGAACAATTTATTTTTGTGCTTTTATGCTTGTTTTGCCAGACCTGTCCCCGGTTGAGGCGGGAAAACTGTTTAGTTTTTACATGTTTTAATATGATGCCTATTTATATATATTCTCTTCGCTTGCTATCTAACTTGCTTAGAAAATTAAAATCTTACCTATTCCATCTCATAGTTCTTTCTTAGGCTTTTGAATCATACCTGCATACTTTGCCAAGAATATGGAGAAACACGAAATTTTTTGACTTCTTTCAAGGAAGCAAGTTAGTCATATATTCAAATTATACCTTTGGTAATAATGAAATAAACAATGCAACCATACCTCCATTGGTACTTTCACTTTCCATACCTACAACGTTTGATATACAGGAAAAATTCCAAGCATTCCTTTCAAGATCAGATAAACTGGTTAGTCATCAGGTAATACCACCAGACCTGAACCGAGTTATACCTACAGCTCTGGTCTTGGGGCCCTACCTCAAATTGTTCGTTAATTCTTAGTTTCTTCTTGACACATACAATCATGTGGACTTGTATTGTCACTATCCAATCGTGGGGACTTGCATCGGGATCAAACACCCTTATTTTCTCTCATGCAATCGTGGAGACTTGCACCGCACTTGTGCAATCGTGGAGACTTGCATTTGCCGCCTGCCTTATTACACCTTTCTCTCCCCTCCGTACACAATTTTTCTGAACGGTCTCGTTACCGCAGGTATCCTGCCTTATTTCCCACAATTCTCCATACCTTCCCTCCTTATTTCTTCTCCAACCTTATGGCTTCCCTTTCCTCCTTGTCACTCCAAACCCCGGTCTTCCTAGGACAGGTCCTGGAACCACCCTGAAGGTGATTCCTCACCCAGTCCCTCTTTATTTTCCCTTGGCGTAGGGCCTTCGGGTCCACCACCGATTTTATGCCTGGCGTCACGGACCCCGGCTACCTACCCAGGTGGTACATTTCTAGTCCTCCGACTACCTCCCTTTCACCAGCTACCCTTGCTCCACATTTCAATCATCAATTTATATATACATATACATCAAGTCAAATTTCTCAATAAAACAAATTCTTACTAGATTTTTCGGAGTCTTGCATCTGTCCGTGCAAAAAAGGCATTACATTCTTAGGTATTACCTGAAAACACAATCTTAACTTCAACAAAAAACATTAGTAGTTTCGTGAGTCGATACATCAAAATGTGAAATAAAGCAAATTGCAAATAATCAAATGTAAAACTTTTTCAAATTTTGCATATTCCAAGGGCGAGGTAACGGTCTTCCTTCTCCATCCTCCAGCTCGTATGCTCCTCCGACTAACACCTTGATCACTTTGTAGGGGCCTTCCCAGTTGGGGTCTAACTTCTTCACTGTGCGCACTGCATCTACCCTCTTGAGTACCACATCGCCCACATGTAGAGATCTGACCTTCACCTTTGCTGCTTGGTCTTGCATGATCCTCTGCTTGTACTGTTCTATCCTTAGGTACGCCTTGTCTCTATCTTCCTCAATCAGGTCTAACTTTTCCCTTAGTCGTTCCTCGTTCTGCTCAGGTTCAAAGTACCTGATCTTGTGGGTTTGCAACCTGACCTCTGCGGGTATGACCGCCTTTGTTCCGTACACAAGGTGAAAAGGACTCTCTCCTATAGTAGATTTTGGGGTGGTCCGGTATGACCATAACACTAATTGTAATTCCTTAACCCAATTCCCACCAGCTCCCTCTAGTCTATTTGACCGAGGTTCGGGTGTTGTCCACGAGCACATTAGTGATGTATTTTTTATGAAATTGAACAAATTAATATGAGGGATATGTAATTGAAAAGGAAGGGTGTAGACGTACCTGGTCTTTAGACCTTGTACAATTATTCTATTGGTAACCTCTACCTGACCATTGGTTTGTGGATGAGCTACTGCACTGGAGCGTTACTGGATCCCTAGCTCTTAGCACCACCTCCTCAGCTTGACTCCGCTGAATTGCCTTCCGTTGTCAGCTACGATCTCCCTAGGTATGCCAAATCGGCAAACGATGTTCTTCCAAAGGAACTTGATGACTTCTGCTTCCGTGATCCTAGCTAAGGCTTCGGCCTCTACCCACTTGCTGAAGTAGTCCACTAGCACTAGTAGAAATTTCTTTTATGCCTTCGCTATGGGAAAATGTCCCACAATATCCATACCCCACCTGGCAAAGGGGCATGGGACACTCATGGAACGCATTACCTTTGCAGGTTGATTGATAAGGCTAGCATGTCACTGACATTGCTCACACTTCTTCACCAGGTTAGCCGCATCCTCCTTAAGGGATGGCCAGAAGTATCAGGCCCTCAAAGTTTTTCCAGCTAAGGTTGATCTTCCAATGTGGCTGCCGCAATCTCCCTTATGAATTTTTCTTAGCACGCAGTCCCTCTCCTCCGATGAAACACATCTCAGGTGTGGCTGCACAAATGATTTTTTGTACAACACACCATCGATCATGACGAACCTTCTAGCTCTAGTTTGTAGGCGTAGCCGGGGGTTGCTTTCCTCGGGGAGTTCACCTTGAGTGAGATATCGGATGATCTCAGTTCTCCAGTCTGCATCTTTATCTACCCGTAATACTTCTTGCTCTGTACCTGACCTAGGTACAGACTGGATGGTGATGTGCCTTGTTTTGCAATCAATGACTAAGCTGCCTAGCTTTGACAGATAGTCAGCTTTGGCATTCTCCGATCGTGGTAATTGATGTATTTTTAGCTTTTGGAAGCTTTTCCGCAATATCTCGATGGTTTCCAGGTATTTCACCATTCTCTCCTCCTTGGCCTCCTTCAATTTGCTTTGTTACGAGCTGCGAATCCGAATAGGCTATCAGATTCTTAGCTTCTCCTTTGAGTTCCATTTTGAGTCCTATGATGAACGTTTCGTAGTTGGCCTCGTTGTTGCTTGCCGTGAATTTGAACTTGATGGCATACTCCAGCTGATCTCCCTCAGGTGTGGTGAGAACCATACTTGCGCCCCTTCCATTCTGCGTAGTTGATCCGTCAACATGCATGAGATAAACCTTGTCATTTTCTTTCTCTTCCTGCTCAGGCTTTGTCATTTCATTGACAAAATCTGCTAGGACTTATGCTTTGATTACAGCCCGAGATGCGTACTCTATCTCGAACTCTCCTAGCTCTAAGGCCCATTTGATAAGCCGGCCAGATGTTTCAGCCTTTCCTAGCACTGTTTTGAGTGGCTGATTGGTCTTCACGATTATTTTGTACATCAAAAAATAAGGTTTGAGGTCGTGTCGTGATGACTAACGCGAAAGCCATCTTCTCAATCTCCGAGTTTCTTGATTTTGCGTCCGAGAGTACTTTGCTGACATAGTACACAGGCTTCTCCATCTTTCCTTCTTCTCGTACAAGGACAGTGCTGACAGCTCGGTCAACCACAACTATGTACAACATCAATGGCTCACTCTACACAGGTTTGGTCAGCAGGGGGATTTGGTTCATGTATTCTTTCAGCTCGGCGAAGGCTTGCTGGCATTCTTCGCTCCAGCTGAAGCTATCTGCTTTTCCCAATATTATGAAGAATGGTAAGCTTCTTTCCGCCGATTTGGAGATAAATCGGCTTAGGGTCATGATCCTTCCATTTAGTCGTTGAACCTCGTTTACATCCCTAGGTTGTTACATATCTTGGATGGCTTTGATCTTCTCGGGATTAGCCTCTATGCCTCTTTCCGTGACCATGTAGCCCAGGAATTTCCCTCCTTTGATCCCAAATGCACACTTAGCTGGGTTCAGCTTCATCTTATACTTTCGGAGGATTTCAAAACTTTGTAGCAGGTCTTGCACATGCGTGCTGGAGGTTCGGCTTTTGACCACCATATCGTCCACATAAACTTCAATGTTCCTCCCGATCTGGTCGCGAAACATCATGTCGACCAATCTCCGGTATGTAGCTCCGGCGTTTTTAAGGCCGAAGGGCATCACTATGTAGCAGTACGTACCAAACGAGGTTATGGAGCTAACCTTCCCCTGGTCTTCCACGTCTAAAGGTATCTGGTGATACCCACTCTATGCATCCATGGTGCTTAATAGTTCGAATCCAGCTGTGGCGTCTACTAGCTGGTCGATTCAAGGTAGGGGTAATGATCCTAAGGGCAGGCGTTGTTTAGATCACGAAAGTTGATGCACATTCTCTATTTTGTCCCTCTTTTTGGTACCAGAACAACATTAGACACCCATTCTGGGAATTGAATCTCTGCTATGTGCTTTGCTTTGAGTAGTTTGTCTATTTCTGCCTTGATTATGGTGTCTTTTTTTGGGCCGAAGTGTCTCTTCTTTTGGATGACTGGTTTTGTGTTGGGAAATACTTTGAGATGATGTTGTATGACTATTGGGTCTATTCCTACAAGGTCATTAGCTGACTATGAGAAAACATCCGTATGCGCCCTCAGCATGGCTATCAATTCTTTCCTCAAGTAGGGGCTCAGGTGAGAACCAATATTGACAGTCTTCTCTTTATCTCCAGGTATGAGCTCTATGCTCATGAGCTCCCCCACAGATTAGACATGTGACAAAACTAGTTTTTTAACCACTTTGCTTCCTTCTAATGCAGTTGATTCGGGCTTACGCTTTTTATCTTCAGCTGGCATTTCTCTTTGTTTTAGTGAGACTAAGTAACATTTCTTGGATTGGTGTTGATCTCCAGATACTTCTCCCACTCCATGGAGTGTTGGGAATTTAATCTTCATATGTGGTATTGATACCACTACTTCGAACAATACCCGTGCAGGTCGACCGAGTATTACGTTGTAGGCTGAAGGGTTATCCAAGACTAGGAATCTAGTCAATTTTGTTACTTTGCTGAATCTTCCTCCCAGGGAGAGAGGTAATACCACCTGTTCCACATGTTGTGTAGCCTCACCTGCAAAACCAAATAGAGAAGTTTTCACTGGCTCCAACCTGGCATCTCCCAGGTTCATCTGTCGGTACGCTTGATAGAATAAGATATCCACCGAGCTACCGCTGTCGATAAATATCCTTTGGACTTCATAATTTGTGATCATGGTTGTGATAACCAATGCGTCATTGTGAGGCATCAACACAGTCCGTGCATCTTCAGGTCCGAACCGTATTTTCTGCCTAGGTCGGGCTTGACTGACATTTATGAAGAATGCAGGTGCGGTCTGTACAGACCTTACCTACCGCTTGAGCTGTCTTTTTTATTCCTCTTCAGCTAATCCTCCCGAGATCATATAGATGACTTCTCGATCAATGCTATTGACCTCCTTAGGTGCGGCCTCTAGGGCGAACTGTTTGTTAATCGGCTGGGGAAAGTTTCCTCTCCCTGCAGGTCCGGCTCTACCACCCCCGCGGCCCTGCCATCTTCTTCCTTGACCTCTCCAGCTACCACCCCCACTAAATGGGGCAGAATTGTTCCCATTACTGGTTTGTATCACGAATTCTTTCAAGTAACCCATCCTAGCTAGACGCTGGATTTCTTCGACAAGTTCCGGGCAGTTATCGGTGTGATGCCCAAATTCTCTATGGTATCTGCAGTAGACGTTGCTAGGCGGGTTCTTAGGGTCTTGGTCTGCCCCTTCGGGCCATTGTACCACATTCTTCTCTTCTACCGCCATCAGATGTTCACTCCAGTTGCCTCGTAAAGGTATATACCGTTGTCAGGCGTGCATACCTAACCTAGGTAGGGCTACCGGAGCTGGATTAGGTGTCCAACCACTCCTGCGAGTCTTATTGCAATTGTCCTCCTTAGGCTTGTCCTTCCTTTGCTCGAATTGCCGCATGATTTGCGCGTCTTCCATGTTGATGTACTTTTCAACTCGGCCGAGTAACTCATTGAAGCCCAGGGCTGGCCTCTTGGTGAGCGATTTGAAGAGATCTCCTTCCCTCAAGTCTTGTGTAAAAGCACTAACTTTCAGGTCGGACGTTGCAGATGGTACCTCCAATGTAGCCGTATTGAACCGCCTGAAGTATGCACGTAGGATCTTGTGTCCTCTCTGCTTGATGTTGAACATTTGGATCTTGCCTCCAGTCATCTTGCGTTCCATTTCTTCCATGCGCTTTGCCATGAGCTCCATCTGCTTCAGCTTTTCCCTTGCTTTAGTCATCCTGCCGAGGTCAGCCCAACCAGATCTGGCAGATACGAAGCTACTAGCCTCATCCTCTAGATCTTTGTCACGCTTATCGGGGATCCGATAAGGGCGTTTCTGCAGGTCGTCTTTCCCAGATATGTCATGGTGCGAGTGTTGCATCGGCTGATGCAGCTCATCAGCATGCTTTTGTTCCCTTGATAGCCCAGGTCGGGGTGCCCAATCTGCCAGATCCTCCCCGTCCTCCAGGTCTAGACGATGGATGTGACATTCCTATGAAGCCAAATATTTTTTCCGAGGTGCAATACCTCCTTTTTCTTCTTCCTCTTTCGGACATTCCAGCCTTTTAGCTCGTTTGCCCGCGTTGCTGTCAGGGATGGCATTGTTGACACCTCCAGCCTCCGCATTTCCAGCTTTGGACGTTTGTTTCTGCGGAGGGGACACAAAATCATCCCCACATGCGCAGTCCGCCATACCTGCGTGTTTAGAATTTACCACCTGCGTGTTTAGAATCTACCACCTTGGTGACAGTCTTGGTGATGACTCCTTCCAGCCTTTGGACAATGAGATCCATGCTCAACACACTTTGAGGAGAGATGTCATTGCCTCCCACCAGGCTTTCCAGCAAGTCGCCTAACATTGCATCTTGCAAGTCATTCGCCGAACGCCTCACCAGGTGTGCCTGCGTCTCAGGTGTGGACTATTCTTCTCCACGTGGGAATATCATCACCTTTTTCCCTCTCCCGATGTCGTCGCCTCCATTTCTCATTTCCATGACGTTCCTTCTGCGATTTGGGAAAGATACGCCGGATCTCCGCAGGTCTATATATGGTAAGGTTGAGGATTGATTGGATCTTGTCTCCCAATTGACCATAATCAGTGCTATCTTACCTGTGCAGGGCGGGTCATCTGAGCCTCCAGCTAAGCCTGTCCGAATATGATGTCTTCTAGAAGGATCCAAATCCATAAAACCATCGGGCTTGGGCCCATACGGTATTGGACCTCCCAACTTGGCCCAAAGATGAATTTCGACCCACATAATATATATTATTGATTATACGAAGTAGTAACACAAATCGAATTAGAATAATTATTAACCAACATATTGGATGATTTAGTATAAAAATTACTTTTAACAATATAAATATACTAATCTAATATCATGGTGCTTAAGATAGATACATGCATTCATTACAATAGAAAAGATACATCAACTCACCAAATTTATTGCCTAGGAGACGCCATAGCTTCACTGGATTACCATGGCAGAAATAATCACATATATATACCTTTTTAACTTTCCGATGTACTAGGTATTCTTGACAGAAATATTAGCCAACACTACAAGGTACCTCATATCATTAACTCGCATCACGAGACAGCTGACAGTATAAGTACCAATGGCAGTTCAGAATCAGTATACAAGAAATAAATCTATGTACAGTGAATCACGCCAATTAATACAACAACCACACTATCTAGAAGATTGAATTCGTATGTCAATAGACATAAAGGAAAATATGTAAATAACTAATGAAACCAAATGAAGTGTCACAAACAAAACAAGTATCAATTTCCAATTCAATTGAATAAACCATACAAATCATTAAAGGTTCCTAGAAACACAATACAAATCACATGATATTAGGTCACATTGAGTTACGTAATATCTTGTTTAATACCTAATTCGTCAGGTAGTCTAGGTCTTGTTTTGATAAATTTCAATCGATCATGTAACTAAATACAAAACATGATATGATTTTAAACAATACAAATTTAATCTGTCAACACTTATGCCAGAAAGATAACTCAACTCAATATATAAGACAAATCAGATCAGATCAAGTACATACATTTTTGGCAAAAACTAAATTAAACCTTCAGTAATACTCAATACAAATATGCGACTATTACAGAACATGATTACATATAAATTAGGGGTAGGATCAGACCAATAAAAACATATGTAATCTATTAATTTTGGGGTATAAAACAATTGTGAATAAATATGATGTAGTGACCAATATAATTATTTGCGATGCATAATAATATCATGAATAATAACAGAGAATTTGTTTATCACATACACAGACATTCATATATATCATATCGTATCCAATTAATGTTCATAAAATTTAGTCAGAGATGAGTACATATTCTATTGACCATATAATTAGTGGATTATTGTTATAACATCATATATTATATAATTATATATGTTACAACAAATAACGAGTATATTTGCATAGATAGACATGACCTAATGCACATATGTAGAAGTGTTCAATTTCCCTATTATAAATTATATTGTAAGCTCATCGCATATATTATTCACAATCCAACATATGGTAAAAAAAAAAACCTTGGCTAAATGATATTATCTATGAAATGTTAAGAAGATACTAAAAAAAACATCATTGCATAAAATTTAATCACTGACACACGCTGGATTATTCATTCTGAACAATTAGTAACCACATGGGCCACACATTACCTAGGTGGTTTTTGAAACCGAGTTACAGTTAACTTATTAACTCTAGTCAGATGAACGGTCACTCCAACTTAACCAAACCCTAGAGAAGAAATTAATTCACCTTACTAGGCAAGCATTGAAGAATATATTTCTCCATAGATGCGCAAAGAAAAGCTGGTGTATCGCAAGTCATCCTGTACCAATCTTAGGTTCGATATAATTTTTGGCTATGTATTATTTATACATTTTGAAATATGATTTACTGTATGATTTATACATCTTCGGCTATATATAATTTATACCAATCTCAACAATATATATTTATTTAAACTAAATACTTGTACTGCTGTAGCAAACGCCTGTATATTGTGGTTATGACAGAAATTTTTTTATACATATATATATATATATATGTGTGTGTGTGTGTGTGTGCATTTCAGCTTGAGTTTGCATGTGATCATCTATGTATGTTCACTCGGTGAAATTGTGTCTGCTCGCACATTACTGGTATATAAGGGTGTAGTGTTTATTGTTACATTAATGCACATATTTGGTTGATTCCCAGGCACCATATCGAATGGATGACATAAAGAATGACGGGAAGAACTTCTATCTTTCCATAGAAGGCCATGGCATGAAGAAATGGTAATTGTATAGTCTGTTTAAAATGATAATTTATAACAATGTCTAACAAAATTGAAGAAATGCAAAAACCATGATGCACTTACGCGATTTATTACAAGTGCTGTCTCCAGAGATGATTCGGCGTTTTAATATTCGCGGCAGAGATAAGATTTCGGTACACTCATGCAAGGGAATCTAGGAGTTAATTGTTCAAAAGAGATTCAGGCAATTAGCATTTGTGCGAACGCTTTGTATGCGCCCATCAATTGGAGAAGGGCTTCGTAATTGCGTTTACTCATCTACTATTTTTCCGTTTCTATGCAAAGGTGTTTGATAATTAGCGTTGTGCGGTACCATTCGCAATCAAAGAAATGAAAACTGAAGGTACGTAATTCATGAATAATACAATATTCTTTTGTCCATTTATCAGAATTATGTTATTAAAATTACACATATCTGTAGATTAAACATGCGAGTTTGTTTTTTATTGCAAGTAAATGAAAGCGACACTGATGTAAGTGAATCTGACGAGGACCAATCATCTGATGAATCTTCCATGCCAAACCAAATTGGCAACCTTCACACCAGTGTTTTCAAACCCAGACCGGACATCGAACCGGAAAAGTGATCGGGTCACGGGTCACGGGTTCAACCGTCGAGTCAACCGCGGTCGAACCGGTGACATCATAATTATGCAATAAATAATAATTAATATACTAATAATTATACAAAATATAGAAATATGAAAAAAATATGTATACTTGAGCGGTTGAGCCCAATGCTTGTTTTTTAGCCTTTTAGCAATCTGTTTGGTTGTTATATGTAGTTTGTAAGTTAGGCCCATTAGTTATTTCGGCCCAGTTACATATGGTTTTAGTATATATTGGATTTTGTTGTAGATTAGCAGCCATTGTATTTTCTTCTTCTTCCCACACGCTTTCTTCTCTCCTTGTGATCTGTTGAGGAGCTTTTTTACCTGCAAATTTCTCTTCATTCAATAATAATTTCTCTTCAGTAAATATTCAGCTGGTGTTTACTATTTCTTAAATCCTTTCTTGAATCCATCCTTTTGAACATAAGGCTTCTGCGTGCTGCGTGAGGAGAAAGCTTCTAGTGAAGAGAGAATGGTGAATTGGGGAAAAATAAGTTAAATTTTCAGATCTGAATTCGAGATTTTATACAAATTTAAGACCCGCTTGGTTTACTTGACCCGCAAACGGGTAGAACGATTGGCCGGTCCAACCGGCGGATTGGACGGTTTTTGGTGAAAATCACCGATTTTGAGTGTAAAATGGGCTTGAGTGTTACCCGGACCGTTTTTGTGACCGGTTCCGGTCCGGAGAGGTCGGACCGGCCGGTCCGATCCAGGTTTCAAAACACTATTTCACACCAGGATGTTTACAGTGGTCATCACCCCAAAGAGTGCATATGACTATTAGTATCCACGACTTGTCAGATTGGTAAGTCATTGTTCGAAGATACGTGAATATCATATATCAATCATGCTCGTCGATATAATACTTCTACCTGATTGAACACAGTCTATCCCTAGCTACATGAGGCACCACTACAATCTGGGAGGGACATCGTTAGCGATTCTAAAAACACCTAGCAATGGACGGAAAAAATGGGAGTCAAAGTTCAAATGGTTTAATTTCATTGAAGGCTTAAACAGTGGAACCTTTGCCATTGCTAAGGGGATGGCAAAATTTTGCAGAAGATCATGTAATTGGGACTGGGGACATATGCCATTTTGAACTGCGTGAAGAGACAGTTGACTCCATCAAGTTTATTGTCACAATTGAAAGAGCCAAGTAGGCTCTGTCTTTTTGAGTGAATCCATTGGGAAACAATGTAATTTGTGTTTTGTTAACTTTAACTGATTCGCCTTAAAACATTATGTTTTGTTTGCCAGTACTGGTAATGTTAAGTATTCGTACAGTATAATAGATGTATGGTATGTTAGTTTCCAGATAATTTTAATCCATATTCTGTAATGCTTGCTTACAAAATTATGGCTATTTTGTATTGAATTGGAAACATAATTTTAGTCACAAATTAAAGCATGTTATCACGAAAACATATAAAATCTGATAAGTATTGTAGTGGCATATATTTTTGAGTTTGTTATTATACAATTACGACTGAATTGATAAGAAACCATTTCTTAACAACGAACACAATTTTTTCCTATTATTTCTAAGGAAAATTTTCTTCGCGTGTAAAAAATTTAGTCTACCAAATAATAAAATACAACATTTTCAGCAAACAATTTATTGTCACCCTTCTACGTAATCAATGGGATATCACAAAACATTTCTTATTAATTAGGAAAATTACAAAAGATATCCTAAAATTAAATTTAACACCTGAAAAAGTTCCATGACAATAATTGTCATTCCAAAAAACATAATCCATTAACTTTTCATTCCAATTGGACTAAAATCACGGGTTCACAATGCTAGCCTTATTATTTGTAATTAGCCTTCTGCATTAAAAAGTAATTAGTTGTATTTTTGGAGGAAATTTATTTATCTAAAATTTTATACAGACAATTGATACTAATTGTGATTGCAATGTCCAAATTTGCTGATTTTTTAATATGTTAAATAAATTGCAAAAATACAGTAGATAATCACAATAATAAAAAATATTATATCTAAAAGATACAAATAATCAAAACATCCAATCTTATATAATAAATTCAATTTTTATGCTTCATTACTTTGCAAGAATTACACCAAAAAGTTACAAGAGAAAAAAAATAATAATTTGTCAACGTTAAACTAAATAAATCTGTGCTATTTTTGTCAAACAATGTTGCTAATTATAACTGTTTTTTTTTTAATAAAAAGTCGGAAGAATGCATTTTGATAATGAAAAATACTTTGATGGGTGTTTTTAGTTGGGACAGATAATTTAAGATAGTGTTAATAATTTTATTTGTTACTTAAATTAAAGCAAATAAGAACGTTATAAGATATAGCCCGATGATGGGTTCTTTCGTACTATTAATTACTTTATAAAGTACACATGTGGTTAACTAAGAATACAATGAAGATAATTAATAATACAAACTCAACATAGTAACATACAATTTACATAAAATAACAATGTACAATCAACATATTTCATATTATACCAATAATAATTACTTTGATAAATTATGCCCTATTTCACAACGCATAATTGTATATTATTCCACTAAAGAAATACCTTGATACATTGAGACCTTTTTCAATACAGATGATTTTTTCTAGAATAATGAAGAACTATTTTCTAACCATGTAAAAAATTTAATCTGTCAAATAACAGACACAAGAATTTCAACAAAATAATTTATTGTCAGCCTTTTAAGTAATCAATGGACGCCCATGATACATTTCTTATTAACTACATTATCGATCGTGAAAACGCTATCAAATGTAACTCTATGATGGATTATTTCTTATCGTGAATTACATCATAAAGTACATATCTGGTTTAATACGAATATAGTATATATATTTTATAGCACAACATGAACATAATAACAGATAATTTACATAAAAAATCAGCGCTTGCTTAACACAGTGTATATTATACTACTAATAATTAGTTACGAAATAATCATAATATATAAATTGGCATATTTGTCAAAACAAGTCCAAATAATCACAAATTAATTCGAATTATATATGACACAATAATCATATAGTGTTAATTACTAAACATCCCAAATTAAATGGATCAACATGTATGACATGCGAGTTCTCGTGGTTAGTTCAATGGTATATTAAAAATTCAAGATTGAATAAAATTTAAAATGAACATATTTGACTTAAATTATAATCAATTGCATTTTAAAAATGCATAATCTGTGTGTTCATGAAGTACAATTAAATAGCATAGGAGCTACACCGATTTGTAAAAGAAGAAGAAAATCAACGGTCAACAAGCATTAAATATCAAATCCCACAAGACACCGCCTAGGGAAAGAAAAAATTAATTATCCTAATACGTTAGCCCTAATTCATACTGAATGCAGACAACACTTCCCAATGCAAGTTGTATGACAATTAAGCTCAAATTTTCCATTAGCCCATGCGTGATGCCACGTTCCCTTACAAATTAACCATAGTAAAACTCTTTTTTTTGCAGTATGTGCAGGTTGATCCAAGTGGGGAAATGCAATAATGCACAATATATGGTGGGAGGTTGAGCTACCTGATTAATCAACGGCTGACATTCACTCCTTTACATACATCGTCGATTAAAGTAGTAATCATTCCTCAGTTTGAATCCGCTGACACAAATCTGCGTTATAAACGATAATATATACACGGATATGTGACAAGTACATGAAAGAAAAGAATATGTAATGTGGATAAAAATTTAATATAGTTTTATATATATTTTAATTAGTTGTGTATATATCTTACATGCTTATCAACACATATGTTCTTATTTCTTTTGAGAACCTATCAAATTAATTCCACTTTTAATTTATAATCAATTCATAGATATGTGGCAAGTACGTTATGTGGGAAAAAAATCATATTTTTTAACCGGGAGATTTAATTAATCGTGTATATACATGTCACACATCACTTTTTAAAATATCCATAACTTTCAATGTCATCCAAAAATACACACATGGATACGTACAAATATATATGGAAAAAATTATGTAATATGAATAAAAATTATATTTTGTGTAACAGACAATAAATATTCATGTGTATAAGTGTCACTCATATAAATATGTATCAAAATGACGACGAAACAAATGTATAACATAAAACCCGGATTTTTTTATTATATTGTATACATTTGCCCTTAATGACACAAATTTTAAAGCAAATTGATAAGTAATTAAAAATAAAATTAAAAAGTAATGATTACGTCGCCTCTATATAAACGGATGCATCACTTATGAATAAACATAACAAAAAATACACCTTAGTTCATCGAAAGCAATATCGATCGTCCCAGGTAATTTTTTATTCGCCACAAGCCATTATTTTGTTATCACCTTTCTGATATATACGTTTTAATTTTTACTACCTCATCTCATCAAGTTTCGAGTAATTATTATGAGTATAATATATTTGTTATATGGTACACATCCGAATATTATGTGCAAATTGTATCTATTGTTATACTATATACTAAGAAAAATAATAATATTTCCAGTTTTTTTCAAAGTAAATTTATTGTAAACTATTGTCAGTTTATGCTATGTTGACTAATGACATATATAGTTGACCCCAGGTAAGAGGAAAAATCATCACATGAAATTACTTGTATAAAATACAACCAAAATACGTATATATATAATTTGAGTTATTTTGACATCTTGATAAAGCATTTATTGATTAATATCCACTGAGGTTGATCATTGACCATGTATACGAATGGCAACTAACATAAATGTGGTTGATCGTTTTGTATATTTGTTTGGCAAATTTTGAAGTTGTTGAGGCTAACATGGGTTACTTAGGCAGTAAAGGAACCTCACGAAATTTCAGCCCTCGTGAATTTCAATAAACTGTGATTCACTTCAGTCAGAAAACAAGAGTTGCTAACATCAAGATACTTCTGGCATGCAACGAGAGCCTTCTCAAAGTAATAAAGCAATTCTAGTGCAAAGAACTTACGAAGCACGATAGAATCAAATGAACACCAATATTTAAAATAATATAAAACGAGTCACGTATACTCCCAAGGAGACTCGATAAATTAGATAGAGGAGTGAATGTGGTAGACACATAAGATCAAGAAGTGACAACATTGTCAACTCGCAATATTGCCGTTCTTGAGTTGATAATCCATTGGTATGTATGATCCACAATCTTGAACCTTTCATCAACAACCATGACTCTTGCTTTGGAGATAATATTAGTAGCATTCGGTTGCAGCGTATTGCGTAAAAATTCAATATCATTCTCATACACAACAACTAAAACCTTAGTTCCATGTTTAAGGTTAACATAGTGTATGTCAGTATATAATTGACACCGGGTGTAAATCATATGTTTATGAAGTATACGCATCTTGTCATCGATCAATATCAATCTCTGGTATTTGGTAGGACTTTTGACTCCTTGACAAGGCTACATTTTTTACTCAATGCGTACTTTGACACTCCATGTTTGCGTGGATGGTGTAACATCCGCAATAAAGACCAGATTAGCATGCATCTTTAACGATATAACCCTTGTAAACTTCAGTATATCACACGAATAAACATAGCAAAGCACGTAAACAATGAAGTTAGCATTCAAACATCAACAAACACGCTAATTCTAATAAATAAATCAACACGTTGAATACAAGACACATAGTCAATTCCAATGTATCACCAGATGCCAATTGAAAATCTTGGGATAAACAACGTTTTTAGTATTAAAAGCATGTCCATCATCTTCACTAGATACATTTGGCCGAACAAGGGCTTTAACATTTGACGATGACCATGCACGAGATAAGGCAATGTACAACTGACCATGCGAGAAAATTGGATCTTGTAAATAAACACTTACATAATCTAGTGTTTGACCTTGTGCCTTATTTATTGTCATTGCAAAACACAAACGATTAGGGAACTGATGTCTCTTGAATGGTATTGGGCATTTCATACGATCCGATGACTGAAGTGGGATATGGGAAATAAAAATATGTCTACCCTTGTAATCCCCTATAGCAATCTCAGCCGAAATCACACGCGGACTAAGATGACGACATATAAGTCTTGTACCATTGCACAAACCCTCCGATGGGTCTAAATTTCTGAGCAGCATAATTGGACAATCTCCTTCAGCACAAGTTTATGAGGCAGAAGACCAACGGTTGATATAGAGTTCAAAATCCTCATAATCACCCTGTTGATTTGGATCATCAGTTTAATCAAAACTCATATACTCAACCGGCAATCCTGGGAATTTATCTATAAGCTAGTTATTGATTTTGTCCACAACACCATTTTTGGGAGTCAATATTGCACGATCAACAATGTAAAATGGCTTCACTAGATCAAATTCGAGTGTGGGAAATACAAAGTAAATAAGTTCTTTCAAAGGTATATTAGGATCTACAAATGGAATACACATACTATGAGGCAATTGCACAATATCACCGCATATATAAGGATAAAGTCCGTCACCAATGCAGAGCAAAAAATCTGTAAAGAAGGGATCATCGCGAGCATGCATATTCACATCCAGTTTGAACTTTTATATCGACGATCACAATGGAGAACTTACAATACTAGCCCGTATCATGTCATCGCGTGATCCACCAACAATTATAGGGAGAGTTTGTCTGAAATCACCGCCAAATAAAACTATCTTTCCCCCAAATAAAGTAGTAGAATCACACACGTCTCTAAGCAACTTGTCTGACGACTCAATAACACATCTATTAGCCATTGTAACCTTGTCCCCAACAATTAGTCTTGCAGATTTAATGAGCCTTGCAAGACTACTTTGTTTGCTTAACTTTGATTTGATACCTTCATCAACCTCAAGGGGAAATTTAAATCTCGAATAAGTTATCCTCCCACCAGGTAATAAAGAAGCCGCGATACCCGATGTGGTAACAGATAAGGCTATATGGCCACAAGATCTAACATGTGCTAGAAATGGCCTATATAGAAACGTCTTACCCGCACCACCTGGGTCGTCCACAGTGAAAGCACTATCCTGGTCGGCACAAAATGCGGCCACAATGGCTTTAAAAGCTACTCGTTGGCATGTATTCAACATGCTAGCAGCATGCAAATCTGCATCGAAAATAATAATCTCCTTTTCACGTAAGTATTCATTTGAAAATTTATCTTCCTCTGTTAATCAAATTGCCTCATCAGTCAACATATATTCATTTATGCTTCTCCCCATTGATTGCAATATAAAATGTAATGACTCCAAAGTTTTAATATTAGAATCCGCATGTCTAATTGATGAATCTTTATAAATATCCTCTGAAAGACAATCCTGAAAAGAGGTCTAAAGATGAGTTGGATCATTTGGAGAACAAAAAATAAGAAATGTTGCAAAAAGCCTAAACTGTATGGCATTTGATGGAGGGATGTCTCCTCGAGACATTCTGCTATATAAGAATCACTCTCTAGAAATTCAAGACGAAGACATGCCTCCCAAAATGTATTACATTCACGACCATTAACCGTTCTTAGAAACTGATTGGATGGAGGTGCCCGAACATTATTAAGAAGAAGGTGTTCATAAAAAAGTTCACTCTCACATGGGTTAACCGTAACCAATCGACCAACAACCCTCTTCTTCGCTCAAACTGTCTAAGAATGAGAGTAGTGATTCTATATAAAATGTTTTGAAAATTTCTTATACAAAAGATTCAGACTTTTTGCACGCTCATTCGTACTATTCATTCGAAAAAATTCGATTAGCATCGTCTTCTTCAACTGAGGATCATCTATCAATGTGGTAAGAGGCTCTCGATGACCAAAACAAATAGTATGCTAATTTTTAAGATGAACTTGCAACACAACAACTGGTGGATGTATGTCATTTAGAACGAATCCGAAGATTCTCCAAACTGTTTCGGGCGCATCTACCCAGCGACTGGTTTGCAAATGACTAATTTCGTCATGATCCTGTGCAGCTTCAATGCCAACTACATTACATGCAATCCTATCATGACCCTTATAAATGTATTTGTACAGATACTTCACAAGTTTAATTTCAGAACAAATCTCAACGTTCAAGTGGCAATTCTATTTTGCAAGTAAATACGGATTGTATGAAACCACCCATTTGTTATCGAGCTTGGCATTTCTAACAGTAATTGAGTCATCAGTGCTCCTCCTTCAATAATTAGGATACACATTATACCTGTGATGCGTAGAGCTTGATAACTTTTTTGGATAAGATTTTTACATCTATCGTCCTTCATGTATATGTTGGATGGATTGAGAACCCCACAAGGACCTTGCATCATGTGCTTTGTAACATATTCACATAAAAATGGATGTCCATCGGCACGTGGCAGTTCAGCAAATACTATATTATCGTACATGTCGGGAGACACTATTTTGTGTGATGGTTTTAATATTATAAGACAATGCACATGAGGAAGACCTCATTTTTGAAATTCAACGACATACACATACGCCGCAACTGGACCAAAAAATTCCTTGCGGACAATATTATTCTTCAACTCATCAATCTTAGCTTTGAAAACCCTAGCGGCTAAAGTGGGGAGATCTTCCGAACACTCATGCTTTAGCAATGACCCAGTTATTTTGGGACATGAAGGGTTGCATGTCATAGCAAGAAATATATTAGGCTTACCAAACTTTTGAACCAAAGGCATAGAATTAACATATCGTTGTCGCATGTCCCGTGGCCCTACAACAAACAACGATGGAAGAACAAATCTCCTGCCAACCGCGGTGGGGTCACTTTGGCCATCTACTGATAGGCTATCAACAATGCTTTGATATGTATAGGTGCACATATCTTGTTGACGTTGTTCAGATCTGTAATAATCCAAGTGAGAAGTTTCTAATTTTATATACATATCAATAACATACTGTTGCGTGAGATGGCAGAAGTGAAGCAGATATGATTTATCATTGGGACGATTCTGAAACTGATAACATTAATATTCACGTGTCGACAAACCCCTCTTACGCATATCAACATCTTCAAGGACTGCAAGAAGTTCACCAAAAATTACAACATATTAGCAAAAAATAAAAAGCAATTAGTGTTACGAGTGATAAAAACACGCATCATAAGGAATATTAAAGTGAAGGCATACTATCTTTCTCGTTTTGCAGTAGAGACTCAGAAGAATCAACCAGTGTAGGTGATATATACGTGTCTCCTCACTGACGACGCATTCAACAAGCTCATCCCTTTCCTAACCAGTATGCTTTCTCCTCCTCCGAATTCCAACATGCCATCTGAGCTCTCTTCTAGGGAATAACAATGGGTAATTACAGCGGGTCATAACATACATAATAATATTGTACCTGATGACTCATATCATTGTTCACATAAACACGTATATCACGCCTAAACGTCTAATCAGGAGTATAAGTTTCCTTCCAAATTGCACCCACCTGAGCAATGGTTGGTAAATTAAAGGTCGTTTGATCAATAGTACACCAGGTATGCGATACTATATTATATTCAACGTAGACTTGTAAAAAAATGCACATACGGGTTCTGGCTTATCGTGTCGATGAGATATGGTAGAACAGATGGGTCGAGTTGCGCACCCCATCTTGCAGAAGTACCAAAGGAATCAACAGTCTCATGAAAGTACAAATCAAGATTAGACCCGATTGCTGGACCATCCCTAATACAATTGATATAGTGAAAGACCATCCCCTGAACCTTCAAAGTATAAAAACCCTTATTTGGCCAACAATATTTTTCATCATATCGCATACCGATAGTAGTAAAGTCCATATGATTGTTATACGATCAGATGTGTTTTCTGAAATCCACCAAATGTTCAGAATCGCCTATATTCTGGCAACAATTTACGTGTAGCCAGCATGACCTGAGCCTCTCCACAACAAAACCCAGGTACCTTGTGATAAAAGCGCGTTGCACAATAGTACACACAAGAGTCAACAGCAGACAGTAACCACGGCTCGTTAGGCAGTAACTCAATGGCAAATCCGATAGTTCGCATAGCATGACGAATTCCCGAGTAAGAAAAATTAAAAAACAAAGGGCATGAATATGTCAAACAAACAATAATAAATAACCCAAACAAAACACAACCATTTACAGATAACCACTTCGATTGTTAACCGGCTGCTGAACATCATCCACGCTTACATGTGCATCCCCAGAATCTATGATCACATTGCCAGTCCCTACCAAAACCCTTGTGCGCGATCTAGTCACGATGTAATTGCCAGATGAACTGGCAAGATAAGGAATATTAACAACATCCCGATCAATAGATAAACCATGCTCGATACGAGTCGATGAATTGGTGACACATTCACTTACACCCAATGGCCTACCATTCTTGACAGCATAATTGGATCTATGACAGTCTAAATATTCATCCCGTTGGTGGGCAGATTTTCTTGCGTATCTAAGTCTACGAAGTCTATTTGATTCACCCATACCTAACATGAACAACTACTAATCATAGTCAATGAGCGTGCTAAACCTGCTTAATAAATTAAAAATACAGCAATAACGGGCAAGTATACAGTAGAAATTTTAAAGTAAGAAACCACTATATGTAAAAATCAACCGATATCCAATATAAGGCACACAAAAGCACACCACAAAAAAAGCCACAAATGAACAAGTCAAATATAATAACAAACATATAAAAAGGTGAGGAAAAAAATCCATGAAAGATTAAAACAACTATATCGGGTTATAAAATTTCACAACTGAACCCTACTTTTTAATAGGGGGTCACGAACCTCCAATGATACACACCGGGATGAAACCAGATTCAACACAATTGCCAAAAATAATCCCTTTAATCCACTTTTTAAATACACACAAAAGACTTATCTAATAAGGAGAAAAAATCCTGGGCAGAATAACTTGAGTGTTTTTTTATTGTTATAATATGGATATAAAAAGAGACAAGGTTATGTGAATAAACCACGTGGAAAAATAACGAATGTTATTATGAATCGTTAATCTTGCTAATAATCCCGAATAATAGGTATCAAACTCGCAAATGCAGGCATAATACAATAAAATAGTATTCCAATAAAATTGTAAGGATATATAAAGAAATTACAAACAATTAATGAATAAAACTCATAAAAAAAATTATTGTCGTATACACACACAAGCAAAGATGAGTGAGAAAAACATTGATAGGTGGAAATAAAACAGAACAATGAATAAAAACTCGATCAAAAAATTAATGTGAAGACACACCCACGCAAAGATGAGCTAGAAAAACTATTAAAGATGAAAAAATAAAAAATAAATTATGATAATAAATTATTGACAATCCATAACAAACCACCTCATATATGTATGGAGCATATGTTCGGAACATACATAATCAATCCAAACATAACACCAAACGCAATACGCAAAGCAAACATAGGACAATTGATATAAAAATTAAAATGATGTAATAAAGACAATACAATAAAATCGAATTTTTAAAGGGGTCAAACTAAAGCACAAAATTATTAAAAAAGCCAATAAATAAAATTAATACAATAATTAAATAGGAAAAATAAAATTACGGCAAATGGATTGCGCATCACATATGTAACAACGATTTCAAATGGAGTGAACCACCGATATGGACCCAATCAGAAATCGAACCGTGGTTGATTTAAAAAATTTAACAAATAAAGATTGAAATTACAAAATAATACACGAGAAAAGGAAAAATTTTAAAAATCAAAAAACATAAATCAATGACAATAGAAATAAATTAAAAAATAAACTGAATTAATTATCAAGAAGGAAGAGAATAAATCTTGTATAATCACAGGTTTCAGTTGCCGGAATTGTTTGCGATGAAAGCATGTGTGAAAATGTAGGGGAAACACCTGGGTTATACAAAAAAAGATGAGTGGGGAGTAATAATATGTTTGACGGTGTACCTACACCGAGATCATTTGAAGCATCTAACTATAAATAAAAAATTCAATGGATGGATGGAATCAATAAAAATAATATCTAATATGACAAGTTGTGATTAATCCAAGCCGTTGAGTGGGAAATGTATAAAAGAACAAAATCAGCGGCCTCATGCAACCAATTAAAAAGGATTGCAAAACGACATCATTTTGGATTAAAGAAAAAAAAATGGCGTCGCTTTTGGAACTAAGGAATAGGGAAAAAAAATTAAACACACTAAACGACAATTAGTCGGACGACCAAAGTATTGTAGCTCTTGGGTAGACACTTATATATATATATTTATATTAATAATACTATTGTTATTATCCATGCCTTACTTATATTAGTATTAAAAAGTTATATGAATACTATTGTAATAGTAATAACTAAGTAATTATGAAATCATATATTCAAAAATATTACAAAAGTTTGTTTTAATCTAATATTATCATTCTTATAATTTTTCAGTCAAACGAATCCAATCTAACTATTGTTTTCCACACTTAATATATTTGTTCATTTTGTCATATATTCATTTCATAATTTTTAATTGTATATATGCATATATTTTTGTAAAGAATAAATTTTATTTTATTTTCTTCTCCAAGTTCTCTTCCCCGCTGACAATCCAAGTGCTTACTGTTATCGGTTCGTCTTTTTGTACAAATCTAAGGATTTAAAATATATGTTCTTTTGAAAGAAAAAACTGCTCGAACTTGCAAATGAGCCAAAATCTTGAGCTTGAATCGAGCTCGAACGAGCAAATGAGTCGAGCTCAAATGAGCCAACGACCCGCGCTCGGGCTTGGCTCGTTTGCCTCGAGCTCGAGCTCAAACGAAATGGGGTTGATGAGCTTGAGCTCGAGCTCGAGCTCGACTCAAATTTTATAAGACGAGCTAGAGCTTGTAAAATTTGCAAGGCTCAGCTCGAGATCGACTCGTTTACGGCCCTACTCTTAGATGCTTTCTGGAGGTTTAAACTTTGTGTATTTGTTTTCTATGGTTTAATGCAAGTTTTCTTATTCAAAGAAAAAATCTCTCTCCCTAATCTTTTGGATTTGAGGAGGATTCTTTTTCGTAGAACTAAAATATTTTGCCCTTGTATCTAGAATGTTTATTTTTATTCAAATATCAACTTCTTTATATATATTTAAAGATAAAACCTATGATGCATTAATTTAGATATGTGAATATGGATATAGAATATACTAATTTTCAAAAAAACAATGAATACGGTATGGATGTTATAGGTCTATATGCCACACTAAAAAATATACATATATATAGTAAATAGAAAATAAAAAGCACAATAAATATAACCAGAAAACTAAGATAAAAAATAATATTAAGTCAACAATATCTATTTTTCAAGTTACATGATTGCGTTCACTTTTAACGAACGCTATCCACTTATTTGTTTGTATACAAATTTTTTTAACGAGTCTTTAAATATATAAATATAAAATAAAATTTCATATTTGAATATAAATAACCATATATAGATATGTAAATATCATGTAATATAGAAATAATGAATGCGATAATTTGTTCAACTTATATATCTTTTTCACATAAATCATTTTACTTTTCGATAGGCTCAACTCATATTTCAGTTAAAAAAATAGGATAAGAATATTACGAAAGATAATTAGTTTTAAAATAAACCCAAAATTAAATATTTTTCCTTTATATTTTTAATTTGGCCTCATAGAAAATAAAAAACACAATAAATATAACCAGAAAACTAAGATAAAAAATAATATTAAGTCAACAATATCTATTTTTCAAGTTCATGATTGCGTCCACTTTTAACGAACGCTATCCACTTATTTGTTTGTATACAAATTTTTTTAACAAGTCTTTAAATATATAAATATAAAATAAAATTTCATATTTGAATATAAATAACCATATATAGATATGTAAATATCATATAATATAGAAATAATGAATGCGATAATTTGTTCAACTTATATATCTTTTTCACATAAATCATTTTACTTTTCGATAGGCTCAACTCATATTTCAGTTAAAAAAATAGGATAAAAATATTACGGAATATAATTAGTTTTAAAATAAACCCAAAATTAAATTTTTTTCCTTTATATTTTTAATTTGGCTTCGGACTTTTGAAAAATATCAAAATATCTCGCATATTCACAATGCCGAAGTTCATCAACTACCGTATCCACATTTTCCCTCTTTCTTTTAAATTTTGAATGCTCCAAAAAGCGTATTAAACATGTATTCATCCCTTTTCTCTACCCGTATTCAATATGAGGATTATCCAATACCGAATAAAATAATATTTAAGAATATCCGCACATAATAGGATAAAAGAAGAGGAAAAGAAAAATCTTGAAAAGTGTAGTAGTGCAAGCAAAGCAAAAACTTGACATCCTAATCCCCAAAGTAGAGGACATAAGAAGACCAACAAGCTAACCAAAAATCAAACTTACAAAGCCCACATGAATGATATTTAGTATTAACCAACCAAAACACAAATCCCCAATTCATACTCGACTACAATCCAAAACCCCCCTAAACACCCCAACACCACCAAATCCTCCCCGCACTTACGTGTACTCCTCTTCCACCACTTCACAAAACCCCCCCAATTCCTTCAAAAAAAAAAATCACCAGAACCGTCAAAAAAATCTTCCCCTCCTTCCTCATTTCCCTTCACCGTTTTCAGATTACTCCCTCGGAACAAAAAATAAGCTCAAATTATGGGTCCGATCGTGTTGACTCAGCTGGCAACGGGTCTGAGCGTCTTGGCAGGTGCGGTTCTTGTGAAACAAGTGCTGGATCAGAACCCTATGATGGGTTCGGGTCGGGCTCCGCGATGCCCCAGATGTAATGGAACGGGCCGAGAGACGTGTATGTGTACCCGGTGGTCGGATGGTGATATTGGGTGCCGGACTTGTGCCGGGTCGGGTCGCATGGCGTGCAGTAGCTGCGGTGGAACCGGAACGGGCCGGCCTCTTCCGGTTCGGATATCGGTTCGCCCTCCGAATCATCCGTCGTGAAGATATTCCGGTTTGTTGCTTAACAAATTGAAAGTAATGTAATATATATATTTGTACTTTGTAGTATTACTTGGAGAGAACGAGAGATATATGTGAAATTGCCTCTAGGCTGTATCTAAAGTAATGATTTTTTTATGAAATGAGATAGTTCTATTGATAAATCTTGTTATATTTCATGTGCATGTGAGTTTATTAATGTTTTGCAAGCTTAAGAGTTTTCCTCTAGGAGATGACTGCTTTTATGTGTTTTTGACTTTTTATTTTAAGTTTATCTAGAAGTAGTTATTGATTTGTAGAGAATTCAGCTCCAGTTTCAGCTTGTTACGTTCCCTGGGACCTTTGGCTATGTTATCTAGACGATTTGGTATCTACTAACTAACTTAATTCGTCCGTATTGTGCATTTTCCGATAATTTTTTCCTTCTAGGTTCTGCTGCAAAGAATGTTTAGTATTTTGAACTGAGACTATTTTATAAACTTTGCAAGTGGTTATGGATATTTGTTTATGTTTTGACGCAATGAACATTATCCTAAGACAACGGTCATCAGATGAAGTAAATGAATGGAAATTGTAACTTCCAACTATAAATAAGTAATAAGCAAAAAAATGTTTTCTGCCTCTATTTAGGTTGTCTGGAATTGCTTTACATATCTCTAAGTAGCCTTGGATTTGTAAGTCTCAATTGAATTGCAAGTTGTATTTCGTCAATGTACTCCGAATGTCTCCTTTTCTTGGAGAATCGAGAACATCTCACACGCATGTGAAGCAGTCCCGAGGAGTAGGGAGAAAGCAGGCTTGAACCTGGGGTACTCCTATTAAAAAATTAGAGAACAATTGGACAATTTGCTTAATTGACTTCATTGGTTATCTCCTGGATATTCGTGAAAAGTATCTTTTTGCTGAATCATACTTTCAAGTGTTTCATTTTTCTTAATGTTTTGGCATCTTTCTGGATGATTTACGAGTTTGTAGGATGCCTTTTTATTTCTGTATATGCAACTGTATTTTGCTTTGTACTTCTCTGACCCATATAAAGACAATAGATCATTACAGAACAATATTCTTTTTAACAACACTTCGTTGTTGACAGTATTTAAGTTGTTCTTTTCCCTTTTCCACTTTTTGGTTGAAACCATGGTGTACTAAACCATATTATTTTAACATGGTAAAAGCATGAGTACCATGGAATTTCTACTCGCTTGGAAAAGCAAAGATTCTTTCATTTGCAGAGTCATGGCACAGAAAATAACTAGATTCTCAGTATTTGTGTGTGTTGGGGGTGGGGAGTGATTGAATTAGATTCTGAACTTCTAGTTGTTCACGGATGGAGGTCGATCAGCGAATGACCTTGTGTTATAGTTGAGTGCAAATATGATTTAGCTCAATTTAACTTGATATGTTATTGTAAAGTTGATCAACTTGATGGTCTGCTTCAAAGCTCTTATTACTCGAGTAATTTTGTGATTTTATCTCTCATAAACATATATTATACGTAAATGGCCAAATATTAAAAACATATATGAATTCAAGTTCAACTTGGATGGAGGCTTAAGAATTTGATTCTTATATCAAGCAAGATTCCTTAATTATAAGTGGGACACAAATAACAAAGATTTCAAGCCAGTGAAACAGGATGTTATTTGCTTAAAGTCTATTTCACAAAGAGTGATTCTTAGTCTGATGAATAATTAACGAGAGGCAAACACCGGAGGGGGGTGGGGGCGCAAGAGTCTAGGTTACCAGAATACAACTAAAATGTGAAATAATTAATACATGGTCACTGAAAAACGAAAATGAGATTAAGGAAAAAAAAGCATAGGTGGTTTTTTATGTAGGTTTCAGACTATGACTGTTCAAAACGCTAGGTGAGATAAGTATGTGGTGCAGAACCACGCATTTGAATTGAGGTCTCGTGAATGAAGGAATTCTGAAATAGTTGTGTTTGGATCCACTTTTTAATTAATAAGTCTATTTGTAGAATGAACTTTTTAAAATGGGCATTTCAAATAAGTGCTTTTAAAAATGTAAAGCGTTTGACAAAATTACATTTAAAGTAACTTCTTATAGAAGTGTTGGAGATAAAATTTCAAAAGCCACTAATATGCACTTCTTCCAAATTGACTTTTGGAGAAGTGACTTATTCCAAAAGTCCATTAAATTTAATTACCAAACAAGTAAAATTTTCATAAATGGACTTCTACCTCCAAAAGTCCATTTGAAAACTGTTACCAAACACATTATATCTGATATTTTGGATTCTAGTCCACAGTTCTTAGGAAGTGAAAATAACTTAGAAGAGTTGCTGTGCTTTCTGTTATCAAAGCTAAAAGTAATTCGTAACTATTTTAACTTCGAGTTCCATGAACCCTTAAAAAGGAGAACAATAGTTATAAACCCCATTCAGGGGTTGCATTATGAGCATGTCTCCATCATGGCAATAGCTTTTACGCAGTGATAGATCTTCAATATTATTATTAACAGAATAAGGGTCCTAGAAATACTTTTAAAAGACAAAACAATAAGAACTTCAAAAACTTTTGAAATTGAATTTTATTGTTTATGTTAGTGGTTATTAATGAATCAAGTGAACGATGAACCTTGATATTGCTTGTATATGAATCAAGTAAACTATAAACCTCAATCACTTGCATCACATTGGAATTAGATGATGTTCTTGCTACAACTCTAGTTCCAGGCCGTTTGAATTGAATAAGTGGGGGAATTAAATTGAACTATAAGTTTTCAAACACCCATTTGCTTGCATTGATATAATATTGTATAATAGCAGTACTTATAAGTAAAGAGAAACGAAACAGAAAGAAAGGGACATTGTTATCTGTTATAATTTTGTTTTTTGCATATATGGTACTTGAATTTTGTAGTTAGAAGATCAATGAAATGCATAACCTTGTACATTATTGTTCATTTTTCTTTTTTTGCATATTAGCGCCATCGTCGTTCCTGTGGATATGGGCTGCTCCTTTATTGTGGATATAGAAATATTTTATTCTTTCACTATGGACAAGCATGTGCTATTGAGTGGTAATAGATGAGTTGACTGAACTATCTCCAGTATGAGAGAATATAATTGCATTTGCTATAATTTCCAGTTGATGCATTTTAACGCTCAGAAATGCTTCACTTGAAGGATTAGTAAACTTTTTTTTATGTAAATCGAGGGATTATATTGTTATTTTTACATTAAAAGTATCAAACACATGTTGGCTGCTATTTTCCTATGTTTGTTAATCCACTTCTTTTGGTTTCATTTTATCTTGTTATTTAAGAGAAAAAAGACTCATGAAATAGGGAACTGACATTATGTGTTGTTATCCATTGATGGCTGCTGGTTCATAATTCTTGGAACCAACTAAATAAAGAGAGTTGATATTGATAATTACTTGGAATTTGCTTAAGTTGCTTTAAATTTGTTCAACTTGTGCGAAAATTTAGTATATTCAGTTGTTGACGAACTTCACAGAGTTTATATTAAACGGATGTTTCTTCCTTTAAAGCAGTTTTTTAGTTTTTATATTATATTTATAGATCTTCGTTCTGTGCTTCTGAAAGACTATTGTGCTTCAACTACGTGAAACTTTAGTTATTTTGTGCTTTTTCGGTTTGCTTGATCACTAAATAATGTAAAGACTCAATTATTTCTTTTCATGATGCGAATGGGTAGATTTATCGACTTGGACATAGATTGAATTGTATTTACGGAGTTACAATCTCTTAAGCATTTGTACACTGCATAAGCTCTTTTTTCAGGTTATATAGATGTAACAATACATATCTAACAATGCAACATTAATTGGAAAATCACACTGAGAATATGTTCCTTTCCTCCACTTTGATTGATGGTTGCTGGTGTTACTCCAACACTTGTGTTAAAAAACGACTCCGTTGCATGTCTCACTTGGGACTGAAAGCCTGCAATATTGTAAGTAAAACCATCATTAACAGTCTATTTACTATGATATAGTCTTTGAACTCTATACTTAATAAAATATATATAAATCTTATTATGCTTAATTTATGCCTGCATTCATATGCATAATTAGGTATAACTGATATTTGAATTCTACTTACAGCAAAAACGGTGGCGTGACCGGGATCAGCAAGGTGAGCGAAGAGGTTATCAATGGGTCCTGTTCCGGTGTAGATGTGTTGGAACCATGCTCCCATCACAGCCAACATTGCCAATCTTCCATTCTTGATCTCCTTTGTTCTCAACTCCTTAATTTTCTCAGGTGAGCCGGAGCCCCACCCGAGCGGGTCGAACCATAGCCCACCTGGGTACCCGACATCGGTTCCAGTGAGCTTGTTGTTGGGGAAAATGGGGTCAGTGTTGACACATCCGGGCTTGATGATGTCAGCCCATCTTCTTCCCTCGGCCCAACCAATCAGAACCAACTCAACAATGAAGAGTGTTGTTGTGTCGGTGAAGTACTCTTGTTCACCAGCAGTGTACCATGAAGGTGTGTTTAGAATGCCAATCTTGGTGAGGAATTCTGGAATGAAAATGCCCGCAGCACCTAACATGGCCCATCTGCAGTGTACAAGCTCTGCCTGCTGATTCCATTTCAAGCTTTCTGGGTCGGATGCTGTAAGAATTTTTTACGTGTTTATTGATATGAATTTATAAGTATAGCCAAAAATACGTTCATAAAACAATTTTTTGTATTTTCAGTTCAACAACGTGTGCTCACCTTTTGGAATTATTTTAGGAAAACAATTTCGGGAAACAACCTTATTTTAAAAGCCTACAACCCTAATTTCAAACCATATTTTGAGATCTTACACCTTAACAAAAAAATAAAATAGAATAATATTCTACTCCATTTTCATAAAACACTCTTTTTATTTTAGATTTGAAAACAAGCAAGGGAAACACGCTTTCTCGAAATGATACGTCAATCGGACCTATCAACTCAATTTTTAAGGCTTTGCAACTCATACATTGATGTGGAGCGGTTTATCAGCAATTAATTAATTACGAGTCCTATTTTATTATTATTGTTATTATGGTTATTGTTTATTAAATAAGTCAGTTGCTGTTTTTATTAGGAGTCTAGTTTGACAAGTAATTAGGGTTATTAGTAGTATAAATAGGATAGCTAGGGTTTTATTATTTTTTATCAGACGATTTCTGATCATTGGGGCCTTTGGCTTTTGGGATCAAGAACGTGGTTCTTGATATTTGGGGCAATAACGATTTGTTCTTGTTATTTACTTATTTTCGTTTAATAAATAGTCCTTATTTTTATAACTCATCATACATCAAAACAAATTTTCATTTCCACACATTCCCAAGGGAATCATCCAAAGTAATTTCGAAATATATTTTTAGAAAACATTTCTTGAAAATGAATCAAAACATAGCCTAAGCGTTTAAGGAAAGTTTGATGACGTACCTAGACCAAGGGGATCAAAGCCAAAGTCTCCGGGAAGGCTGCACAAGCAAGATTTAGATCAGATATTAGCTGGCATATTCATCAAAATCTAGTGTTACAGAGTAAAATGGATACTTCTATGATACACCGAGAGTGTTACTCCGAGGTGTACCATTGTGATTATCTCTTTCACACAATTATGTGTGGGGTCCACACAAAGTACACTTCAGTGTGTGAAAGACATAGACACAAGTAGTAATACTCCTGGTCCACTATAGAAAAATCCGAGTAAAACTATTATATATCGGGGATAAGTGGATGAGGAGTGAACCTGCCATCAAGCCACGGGGGAGGGGTGCTCCCAGGGAACCACAGTGGTCTATCTGGATCAGCTGCCACACAGACGGCTACTGATGATCGTGTGCCTGATGGGGCTGCAAATCTGTTCACTCTCAATTTTCTTCCTCCAAAGAAAGAAGCCTTAGTTGCTCCCACAATTGATCCACTCTTCTGGGAACTGTATTGTAAGTTTGAAATTACAATGCAAATTTTACTATACAACATGCACATAAAATATTGTGGTTGGTATAGAAAATTACATGAAAATATTAAGAGGGTGTTTGACTAGATTAAGCTTATTTTAAAGAGCATATATATTGTTGGTGCTTATAAGATGTTTTTAGAATTTATAAGCTCTTAAAAAATTAAATTTGGGTTCCTCACTTAATTTTTAAAAGTTTATAAGCTCTTCATAGTTTTATTGAGCTTGTTTTATCAAAAAATGTACCATACATTTTTGTAAGAGCTTATAAATTCTCGAACAACTTAAAAACTATTTTAAGGAGCCAGATTATATAAAAAATGATGTGAGATGAGTAAATGAGTAAGAAAAGATGGTAAGAAATGTGATGAGAACTTGCCTTGGAGAAGAGAAGGCAACAGCAGCAATGGCTGATGAAGCACAGGCAGAGGCCATGTTTAGTTGATTTTTCTGCAAGTGTGTTTTGATTTGGTTTGTGTTTGTGAAGAAATGTGAGAGAGTTAATAATGTATGAAAGGAGGGCTTATCTGGTAAGGATAGGAGTGTGGATGTGTGATTGGCTGCTTGAGATGCCATGTGGACACCAGAATCTAATGTATTAGCCCTCTACCTTCACTTGTTTGATGTTACCTGCTAAAATCTCAACTGGTGGTGCACATTCATACTCTTGTGTGTCTTGTATGCCATGCTGTCATTTTCTAGGACAATTATCATTTCCTTTTTTTTTTTTTTTTGTGTGGGGGGGGGGGGGATGGGGTGGTGAGAAGGGTGAAAGTCTTTCTAACCATGGTGGGTAGAAAAATACTTTCTACGACCGTTTATTATTTATCGTTTTCACCGGCTTGTGATAGGGTGAGATATCTATTTGTTATGATAAACATAAATTACGAAAGTCAAATCAAATGCATTTATTTCATTCAATTCTTACCAAAATTAAAAGAAGTGAAAAAATGGTGGACAATAACTGGTGGTATATAACGTCACCTTTTGTGTTAATTATCATATTCACACTAGAGTTTGTATTAATTTTGCATTTATGCCTCTTAAAACTTCTACTTAAGTCACTCTTATGTTAAAGAAAATAACATTCCAAAAGGTTCAATCTTCTTTGGTCTGCAGGTGGTTCTATAGGTTGGGACTAGCTAAAACCTTCGAGTATTTATTTTCTTTGTATAAATAATATATTAGATTTTTGAAAAAGGGTATTTCTTATATTGTTTCTTTATTTATTTTTAAATAAAAAATAATACTACTTAAAGTGCTCAGATAGTTAAATAAACCATGGACTGAAAACACACTAGTTTTCTTTTACTTCTTTATTTGAATAAGTACCATTGGTATCCAATAATTCATGGAAAAATGTCTTTCTACTAAAAAAATTTATTTTATTCCAAGTGCTGTAATTGTTAACTTCTACATTGATATTATGGATTTTGGTACAAGTCACCTTTTGACCTTTTATATTAATAAATTAATGAGTTAAAGAAAAACCATGTCTCTGAAGAATTAAAATGCGTAGCACATTCCATCAAATTGAACATATCAGTAAAATTTCCATAGCATCATAGTCATTTTCTAGTTACAAATCATTTGGAAGAGCTTGAGTATAAATTTTTATACTCCCACGAATAAAATACTTTATTTGACTATAAAGTTATCAGTTGATGGCTTCGAATTCATGTTTTCTATTTTACACGAATTCAGGTTTTATGTTGTTGCGAAAAATAATTGGAATAGCAAATGAAGAGGGTTTTGGGACATATTAGGTGGGTAGGGTGCCATGACAAAACTTTAATTTAAAAGGAACAAACTAAAAAGTTAAGAGAGACGGAGTGAATCACAATTCTGATTTGAATTTGGGGATTTTCCAAATACACCCCACTATATTTTATTTTACACATAAAATACAATCATTGGATGCCTTGAATAGCAAATGGAGCCCAGTGTAGCTAAATCGGCCTATTAAGATGTTTAAAGTTTACAAACTTAGTAATTCTATCTTTAGAGGAAGTTTGATTGGATTCATATGGCCGTTAAAGATGTAAGACTTTATGTTTTTTTTTTTAAAAAAAAAAACAAAAGAGGAAGAAGCTATTTTCTCTCCCTAGTTAAAAAATTCTCTCTAAGCAAACGCCTCTTTCTGAAACACATGCAAGAGCCAGACCCCAGCCAACCGCCGCCAGCGGTGGCTAGGCAAGATCGAATGAACAAGAAACGAAGAGAGGGTTCATGGAAGAAGACCCAATACAAATCCAAGAGGATACTATGGAAACAAACTCAAGAGTAGATCACAGAAGTAATGTATGGCAAACAAATAATCTAAGGGAAGCATGGACGAGAGCCGAAAAACCACTGTCGCTGTACACTGGGGGAGGGGAAATAGATGACTTTGAACAAACCCTGGAGTCCGCGACAAATATTACAGAAGAAACAGATAACGGTTCGGACGAACCATGGCCATTGGTGGTGTTCCTCAAACTGAAATATGAGAGATGGGGGCACCATATCGACGGGCGTTGGTGGTTAAAGTCCTTGGACGAAAAGTAGGATATGCCCTTCTCAAGCAAAATATGAAAGCCCTATGGCAATAACCATACGAGATTCAATCGGTGGATATCATGGAGGACTTCTACATGGTCGTTTTCAGGCCAAAGAAGAGTACAAGAGGGTCCTCAACGACGGTCCTTGGATGATCATGGGCCACTACCTCATCGTATGTAAGTGGGATACAGATTTTGATCCAAAGGAGAAAAAGATTACTTCGACGTTGGCATGGATCCATTTTCCAAACCGGCCTATACACTTTTTCAACCTAAAAGCCCTAACTCTGATGGGAGAGAAAATTGGCAAGGTGATGAAAATTGACAAACATACTGAAGCGTCGCTGCGGGAAAAATTTGCAAGTGTATGTGTGGAAATGGACCTAAATCAGCCACTAGTACCATTTATCCGGGTAAACAAAAGACTGCAAGTAGTCGAATATGAAGGGCTACATAAGATATGCTCTGAATGCGGCGCCTACGGGCATCGAAAGGAGACTTGTGGTAAGAACAAACCGCCGGAGACGAGCAATTATACAGAGAATCACGAATTGACCCCGACAAACGCGGACGCAGTAGAAGCAACATCTTATGGGCGATGGCACTTAGTCCAATCAAGAAGTCGCCAGAATAACCCAAGAAACCAGTCCGGTGGAAAAGAGATGGAGAACACGGCGGCTAACACGTTTAGTTTTGGAAACGGAGAACTTACTCCAGATAGAGATACGCCAACCAAATTGGATCCCCTCAAATATGGAAATATGGCAGCTAACAAGGGAGGGAAGGATTCGACTAACTTAAAAAGGAAAAGGACCATTGTGAACAAATCAAACAATGGATCTCGGTATGCTACTCTAAATAGGCTAGAAGAAGACTTTGAGCAAGGAGAGGAGCATCAATTAAATCAGGTCCAAAATAGCCAATTCCAATTCGGCCCAGGTAAGTCTAAACCAGCCCCACCAAAAACACATCCAAGCCCATCCAAAAATTTAACATAAATCTAAACCAAACCCCAAAATTAGGCCATGGAAATTCCTACCTAATTATTCAAAATCAAATTAACCCAACTCTTTTACCAAAGACTGGCCCAAATGAGCCCAATTTAATTAATGGCGCCTGCCAGGATAAACCAGCCCACACAAATTCGGACACTGTAGATAGGACTGATCCTAGTCAAAGTAACCCAGCAAAGCAAATAGGATTAACCATGGATGCAAACCTTCACCAACACCAAACCCACCCGATTTACATAACAAACCCTCCCAACCCGCCAGACTTAAATGGATACGCAGACAACTATTTGATTGATGAGCCCCTTCCTTTGCCCTCGGGATACAAAGTGGTTAGAGACTATTCTTCCAATGATGACACCTCAAGTAACCTGCCCATGAGGGACGAGTCAGAAAGTTGGAGAGGTGGAGATGACGAAATGGGTGTGGCAACCGAGCCACACTTTGCCAAGATCACGGCTTAATGAGCCATGCTTCGGACCCTTCTTTTGTTCATTATGTTATTTTTAACCAAGCTTTTTACATTTATTATTTTAACAATATCCATGCAGAAACCTAACATAATTGTGTGGAATTGCAGGGGGGCTGGAAAACCAGAAATGGCAAACCTCCTCTCGGATATGATTCGCAACCATAAACCCTCTATCCTGGTGTTGATGGAGACGAGAGTTCTGGGAGATAGAGCGGATAGTATCATCAGTCGGAGTAAGTTTGATAAGGTTGAGAAAGTGGAAGCCCGTGGTTTCACCGGCAGCATATGGGTTTTCTGGAACTCCACGGATATTCAGCTAGGTTTATTAGATGCTAACGATCAAAGTGTGATAGCCATAGTACACTAGAAGGGGGAGAGCGGTTGGTTCATAACAACCGTGTATGCTAGTCCTCAATCGGAACCTCGTAAACACCTTTGGGAATATATTTCGAATATCTCCAGATTCATTAACTGGCCTTGGCTGATTTTAGGCGACATGAATGTTGTTACTAATGATTCGGAAAAAAATAGGGGGGGGGGTGCTCCGGTGAATTATACTAAGTGTCGAGGTTTCATGGAGTGTATGGATACGTGTGGATTCATTGATCTAAAATTTAAAGGCGATCCATATACCTGGGCTAGAGGAGGAAATTCCCTATTACTCGAGAGATTGGATCGTGCATTATGTAATAGCGATTGGAAAATTCTCTTCTCGGATGCCGTGGTTATGCACCTACCGAGGATAGGATCAGACCACTCACCGCTGAAATTATCCCTTGCAGATGAGAACATGGGTATGAGAACTCGAGGTCACCAACGTATCCAAGCGACTTGGTTCACTCATCCCACGTTCACTAATTTTATCGCGAGCAAATGGGGAAAAACGGAAGGGCAGAATATTATAACCTTCTTGAAAATGTTCATGAGCAGTCTACCCTTTGGAACAAGAGGGTCTTTGGGAATATATTTAAAAGAAAAAGGGACTTGATCGCAAGAATAGAGGGGATACTATTTGGGAAAATAAACCAAACGCAAGGAAATGGTATTTAAAATTTATTTGGATTTTCCCATAACAGGATAAATCCCAGGGTTTAATCAGACTTATGTATGATAAGAAAATCAATACTTTATCCATTGTAGTGAAATGGTTGGAGAAACTCAAACTTTTGAATTCTTCAACTTCTTCGCGAAATAATCTACCTGAAAACTTGATAATCCGAGCAGTCCAAAAGTGCTGCCTCTAAATTGTCTCGTCGGAAAAACCTTGATCAGAAAATCTCCTCCTTGCTTGGTACAGTGACCGACGGTTAGGGCTAGAGGGAGAGAGGAATTTTTTGTCTTGTGGCTCAAGTGTTAATTGTAATTTATAACATAGGTATTAACTAATGTGATATATTTATATCACTTAAGTTATTACCTTGGGCTTAATTTAGCCCATCAAGGACGCCTAGTGGCTACCTCTTTTCGGTCTTGGTGCACCAATTTGAGCTCAGTCCAATCCATTATTTAATTAATTAATTCAATCCAATTAATTAATCTAATTAAATAATAGATAGGATATTTAATTAATTCTATTTCTTCAAGAAATAATACATTTCTAAATTATAAATGAATTAACTTATTTCTTCAAATAATAAATTCCATTTAATTAATTTTAAGTATCCAATACTTAAAATATTACCACAAGAAATATTCCATTTTTTCCTATCAATTTTTCCTTTTTAAGCGTGATTCTTTAGGTTCATTTAAATTTGATAATGGAGGATTCCATTGAATGTGGGTTCCACCTAACCAGTCAAGTAGTCCACATTGCAACCCAAATAAGATGAAATGATTGGATCATTTTACCTTTCCTATTGTAAATACCGTGTGAATACAAACTCTTCGTTTCCTTATCTCGGTCAAGTGAGAGTCATGGTTTTAGGTCAAACTCATTAACTTGAATCTATGCTATATTTATAATAAGTCTAGATCAGTGAATGCTTTGGCCAAAGACCTTAAGATCTTACTTATAAATGCATAGGATAATTCCTCGTTCACCTTCGAGGAAACAAATCCCATCTTGGATATCAGTTAAGATTACTACTTGTCCATTAGGTTGCAGTTCGAGGTTGACCCGACCGAATTAAGTCTAACTACTCTAATGACAAGCCTAATGTCACAAGTATATCTTCAACTAGATTCCTCAAGTGTAAAGTTCAGACACACCTATTACAATTTAATCAATTTTGCCATTGACAGTAAAAGAGTAAAAACCCGTGTGACAGAATCGATGCGAGTCATGTCTGAGTGCCACTATCTCCATCAGTGCACCTATGATATGGGTTCTTCACTACTTCCTAGTGATTGACAATCACCTTTCTCGTCAAAACTCACATCATACAAGTTTTCATGATTTCCAATGCCCAATTGAGAATCATTGACTTGTAGACTATTTTAGTGCACAAGTATCAAACTCCTCTAGTGCCTTAGACAGTTAACTCTTGTGTTCATTGACTTATAGATGATTACAATATATAAATGCCAGTATAATAGTAAACAACTAATTTCCTTTTATAGATAGAATAAGAAACAATTAATCTAACAATGTCCTTACATTCTCTAATCCTCTAGTGGCATTTGAGGACATTAACCTAACAGGTACAACGTGCTCAAAGTCGAGGGTTCAATCGATATCTTCAAACCCTTGATATCAAGCTAAAAAATCACTACTTTGATACTCATAGGTAAGAGGAATTATTGTCGAAGTAGAAAGCGTGGGTTCATTGGCTTAAAGCGGGGGATATGAACACCCATTTTTTTCATATTGCGGCGACAACTAAGCAAGGAAGATCCACAATTAGGACCTTACAGCGGGATAATGGTACCTGAGAATCGGATCCGATCAATCTTAAGAAGATGGTAATGGGTTTTTACAAAAGTCTCTATGGAAATAATCTCATGATCTCAGATTACACTTACACAGATGGTTTTTCTTATTTGAGTTGCCATTAGATTGAGGAGCTTATGTCCCTGGTTACTAAAAATGAAGTTAAAAAAGCTCTTTGGGATATGCAACTGACTAAGGCGCCGGACCGGGACAGCTTCCTGCCCATTTTCTTTCAGAAGTGTTAGAACTCAGTAGGTGATGCAGTCTTCAGTTTGGTGAGCGCGGCTCTCCGCATTGGTACGGTTGATCAGAATATAAATGAGTCTCTTATCATTTTGATTCCTAAAGAGTCTAATCCTACACATCTTTCAAATTTTAGACCCATCAGTTTATGAAATGTCATTCTCAAAATAATTACTAAAACAATGGCCAATAGACTTCGACCTTTAATGAATTCTCTGATCCCACAAATTCAGAGTAGTTTCATTAAAGGACGTCAAACGATTGATAACATTTTAATAACTCAGGAGCTTATTCATTCTATGAATAAGCTTCAAGGGAAAAACAAATACTTTATTGCTAAGATTGACTGGTCTTTTTTGAGAAATGTGTGGGAAGAAATGCGATTTCCCATGTCTTGGATCAATCTCATTTTGGATCGCACCTCTAGGGCCAAACTTTCCCTTCTTTGGAAAGGGGAAGTGACGGAGTGGTTTGATCCAGAAAGAGGTCTCTAACAGGGAGACCCCCTTTCGCCTTATCTTTTTTGTTTTCTGTATCCAAAAATTAGGTACTTTGATTGATCTGGCAGTTCAAGCTAGAAAATGGCATCCGGTTCACTCTTCCCGCTTGGGACCAAAAGTTTCTCACCTCATGTTTGCTGATGATCTCATTCTTTTCGTAGAGGCATCGCTTAATCAGGTTCAGATCATCGAGGATACCCTTGCTCACTATTGTAATATGTGGGGGCAAAGGGTGAACTATAGCAAGTCGTGCATTTTCTTCTCACCTACCGTCCCGGGGACACTTAGCTAGCGATATTAGTAGAAAAACTAACTTGGAGATAATTAAGGATTTAAAATGATATCTGGGGGCCCCTCTTCATCATAAACGTCCGGTTCGGAAAACCTATAATTTTATTATGGATAAAATCAGAAAAAAGCTCAAAGGGTGGAAAATGAAAAATCTTTAATTAGCTGGCCGAGCTACTCTAATAAAGTCGGTTACCGAGACAATTCCCTCTTATTTTATGCAAACTTCTAGACTTTCGATGGGAATATGCGATGAGGTGGACAAAATTAATCGTCGATTTCTTTGGGGTGGCACGAATGAAGTCGGCAAAATGCATATGATCTCTTGGACTCAAGTATGTCAAAGTAAGAGTAAGGGCGGTCTAGGCCTACAAAAAAATCCGAGAGATGAATTTGGCGCTCCTAGGTAAACTTGGATGACAAATTCTTACAGCGGACTCGAAGCTTTGGGTCTAATTATTTTGACACAAATACATGATGGGATGTAGAGGTCAACACCGAAGTCAGACCTCTCACATGTGGAAAGGTATCTTAGCAACTGTCACGACAATTAGACATGGCTTGATGTGGAAGATTGGAAATGGGAAAAATGTGCACTTTCGGGAAGACCATTGGATTAGACAACAGAGCCTTTCCCATCGGATAGGACAAGACTTGGATCATGCCCATGCATCTCTCCGAGTGGATAGTTATTGGATCACGGGGTAGCGATGGAGTTAGACGGACATTGGGCACCTCCCAAATAATATTCGATGTGAGATAGATCTTATAAACCTAGATGATACGGCTTCTTACGAGGATACCCCCCATTTGGCGATACACGGCGTCGGGTACGTACACATGCAAAAGCGCTTGCGAGATGCTAACGAAAGATAACGGGGATACACATGAAGACAAGAAATCGACCAAACTATGGAAAATCGTGGAGCCTAAAGGCGAAAATTCACCCTTTGTCTCTCACGACACGATAGACTCCTCATGGTAGATACCCTATACAAACGAAGAATCATTACGGATGCGAGATGCAAATTTTGCGGGTATGCTAACAAGAATGGTATTCATGCACTTCGAGATTGTCTTTGGATCAAAGAAGAGTGGAAAAAGATTGTTCCTCCAAAATGGCATGTGAAATTCTTCTCTTTACAACTCAAGGATTGGATCGACCAGGACATGAGGTAAGTGATGTTAAATGGTCTACTACATTTACTGAAATGGTTAATTTTATTTGGCAAGAAAGAAATCGGGCTTGGCACGAAGAAGGAAATGGGAATCCATCCATTCACTGGCCGACGGTTCTCCAGCGCATTAGAGAAGCTTGGAAACTCGAGGAGAGCAATCTGGACCCAGACGGCTCAACAAGACTGATTCAGGTCGGATGGCAGAAACCCCCTAATGGGACGATCAAAGTTAATGTTGATGCTGCGTTCTCGCACAACTCGAACCAATCGAACAACATGGCTGGTATCGGTGGGCTACCTAGGAACTTAACAGGAGGTTGGATAAGAGGGTTCTCTGGCCAAATTATAGCTCATACGATCCTTAGAGCAGAGCTAGTTGCTGTGGTGCATGGACTCCAGATGGCCAGGAATATGAATTGTGATGAGGTGTACGTAGAGATTGACTCCATGGAGGCGCATCATAGCATTGCACATGCAACCTTTGCACATACTGAGTTTGAAACTATATCCTGTATTTGCCAGCTCATGATGCATACATAGACTGTTCACATTGAGCATGTATATCGAGAAGCAAATCGTACAACAGATATTATGGCCAAGAATGGTTTCGGCCAAAGAGTTAGGAGTATAATGTCTCCTATGGATGTTCTTCAAGATTCCCTCGAGGAGGATAGACTTGGTGTGAGGTGGTCTAGATTAGCTAGATTGAATCCCGGCATGTCGGAACAATCCAATTAGGGTACCCCCCTCCTCTAGTTTTTCTTCGGGTTCACAAAAGAAAAGATGTAAAACTTCACGAAAAACTCACCCAAAAAAAAGAGAACATCTCTAGTCAAAACAACATATCAATTAAAACAAAAGTATCCTTGAAAAAACTTCATAATTGGATTTGGGGCCCATTTTGCTGATTTGCGACTTGGGTTAGCTTGCTAGTAATGTGTTTAACTTTCCTTCAAATTGCAACTTTATTGGGCTCAACTAATTTAATTTTGTTCCAACTTTTTCTCCTATTTACGGCACAAGATATTTCACAAACTTTGTTACTGGACAAGTTGAGGCCCAAGTTTTTTTGTGAAATAGGCAGACAGAATTAATACCAAGTTCATATTTATGTACTACCAATCATCTTCTTTATTTCTTTTTCTTTTTTGTCAAATGATGATAAGATGATGATTTGATCATTTATTCCAATGAAAAATAGGAAAAGTTACATTTTTCGTCCTTGACTACTAACATAGATTCAGCTCCCCATTTTCCATCTCCTACATATTTAGTTTTTAATGTCATCAATTTAAACACAATTAGTCCATGCCGTCAATTTTCCTTCTAAAATTAACTAAGTCGTATGCAAGGTATGTGAGCTGAAACTGGGGGAAAAATTGATTAATTATGGTTTTTAAGACCTCTATTTGCACCACCAACCCCTTTTTAATCCATTTGCACCAATAAACATGTAAAAAGAATCATGTTAGGGTTTGTGAAAAATTGAGGATTTTGAAATTAAGCACATAGAGACACAAATCACCATTTACCTCTTCGATTTGAAGGAGGAAAGTTTCAATGATAGATTAAGCGAACAAAAAATGTAACCAAATCTTAATTTTTTTGGTTTTGGGGGGGGGGGGGGGGGGGGGGGATTTCAGCATTAGGCCATGAATCGTTAGGGTTTTTACCGTGATCAATCAAACCATTATAAGTTGGTAATTAAATCTAAGATAAATCGTAGCAAAATCGGTAGAAATTTGAGAATTTTGGCATAAATTAGGGTTGAAATTTTGGGTTTGAATGAGTTTTTCATGAACTAATGAAACCAAGTGTGCTTCAGCCAATGTCCTCCCAGAATTTCAGCCCATGTGCTTCACGGCATGGATTGGTTGTGTTTAAATCAACAATGTTAGGTACTCAATGTGTAGGAAATGAAAAATGGGGGAACTGAATCTATTTTAGTGGTTAAATTGAGAGACGAAAAATGTGATTCTTCCTTAAAAATTACAGTAGTTTATTACAATTAAGTCAATAAAAAGCAAAAACATTAATAGAAGTCACATAATAATAACATTTTAATAAAACTTAACCCTAATACTTTTCCAAACGTCATATTTACAAAATTAAGTCTCGTCGCTTATCGTTTCCTACCATATTCTGTAAGTAGTGATCTTTTTTTGGTGGTATCACCATCTCATGGTGGACATCAAATTACAAATTAATCATAATGTCCATTTCTCATCATGAACAAATGAAAACGAGATAAAAAGATATATAAAATAAAAATAGAATAAAACCAACATAAATGATATGGGACATACAAGATTTTTTTAGTAGCATGCTAATGTTCATGACTAGTAATATCATGAAATGGATCCAAGTATATAATTAATTTGAAGCAAAATATTTGACCACACCACATTGCAGCCGTGTTCGTTTGGTGAGAAAAAAGAGTACAAAACAAAACATCTCAATCCCAATAGTATGAATCTCAAGTAGCCCACAACATGCTCAATCTTAACCTCATTTCTCAATCTATCAATCATTTTAATTACTACTTTTCAGCTGGATACAAGTGACATAAATTTTTATGACCCCTACCATCAAGCAATATATATATACTTATTAGGAAAAATCTCATTTTTGATACCATAAATGACCACATGTACACTTTTGGGTACCATACAATTTCAAGATCTCACTTTTGGCACGAACTCTGCCCACTTGTATCATTTTTGGTATTGACTTTATCTAGGTGATGGAAAAAGCATGAGACATTAACGTGGTCATTAAGTTTGCATGTGATTGTGCACGTATTTGTGAAGATAAATGGACAAATCTCATTTTCGGTACCAAACTTTGTTCATTTGTCTCACTTTTGGTACCACCATTATCTCATTTTTTGGCGACACGTGTGAAGTTAATGGCAACGTGCATCTCAAGTGACATTTTTGTCAAGTATCGGTACCCAAAATTATACAAATGGACAAAGTTTGTGCCAAAATTAATATTTCAAAATATTTAGTATCAAAAGTGAACAAGCGATCAATTATGGTACCAAAAATAAAATTTTCCCCATATATTATTAGTAAGAAGACTTTGCTTTTCAGTCATGCAACTAGATTTTATACAAATCACGTGCATGCATGTCATGTACTCATGTTTGCTTAGAACTTAAATATCTCGACAAATTTAAATTAACAATTACTTTTTGTGTATTAAAGAGAAATTTCTGAAGAAAATAAAGCAAATTCAAGGTAAAAATGGAAAAACTTTGATATCGTCAAGTTCCTTTTCATCTAATTCCTGATCTGATAAAAGGTATAATTAATAAAGGATATTTCTTCTCTTGTTCGTGTGTGTTTATCATCTTTTCAAATTTCTTCTCTTGTTCGTTCTCGTTGATTGTGTACGTGGACTCGCCTAATAATTAATTGTTTATTCGCGGGCATTTCTAAGGGAATGTAGCATTAATTTTGATTTCCAATGTTAAAAATTGTCATGAGAAAAATTAAGCTAGATTGACTGAAAACAAGTAAATATTTAAGTGTTCTGAGCCCTATGATCAGCCAATAACTAAACATGTTTATATCAGGTTTTGCAAATATGTAGATGTTTTTATTGATGCAATATGTAGATGTTCATTAATGTGTTTAGACTATTAATCATTATACTCGAGGGTGGGTTGGAGATTCTCCAATTTTTGATGCTCACTGAAAACATACCTATTACCTAGTAATGATTACCTAATTAATGTCTCATAAAATATTATTGGAAAGGAAATCTCTATATATTCATTTAATATTTTACAGTAATGGCATTTTCACATCTAAATTCATCTTTTATATATATATATATATATTAATTATTCGTGCAATATGTATTCATGGCATGTGAATTAGTTCTATTGTTATGTTGTATTAGTGAAATGCAAAGAAATAAGCTTTTCCTATACATTTCATAATTTGATTTTATTATATTGTAAACATTCAATATAATATCAGAGATTGAGAGTAGCAAAATGTCAGAAAACCCAATCCCCCGTTCCTCATATTTAGCTTTGAAAAATAATTAAGTCCTATATATGTCGTTCAAGTGTACCAACCAATTAATTATTCAATTTTCAAATTCTTATTTTCTATTTGAAGTAAAATGGCGATATACATCATCTTATTTGAATATCAAATTAAACAATCGCACAGTAGTCAACCAAGGAGTTGGTCACTCCTTTGGTTGGATTTTGGACTCACCATGGCTTTTCATCTTTAGTTTGCTGCTATGGTGTTTGGTTTTATTTTATTTCCGTATTTGAAGTTGCTTTGTCTTTTGCCTTTTCATTGGGTTTGTTGAATCTAATGAGGGAACCGAATCTGGAGGTTTTTTCTTGACGCTTGGAGATCTTTTGCTAGCAGCTTGGAGATGCTGTTTTGTAGATGAAGAGGGAATTGATTCTGAGTATCTTTTTTGGCTCCATCTTTATCAAAAAGAAATTTTCATTGGGGGTTGCAGGGGTGTTCGGTGTCCATTTTTCTTCAGTTCGTTGGAGGAGAAATCGGGCATGGTGGGTGGTTTATTGCGCCAGCTTCAGATGGTTCAAGCTTTTTCGGGAAAATCTCAGTCCTCCTCTATGTCAGGAATCGGGTTGAGTTGTTTTCCCAATTTTTCTTCCTTTTTTTCTTTTGTTCGTGTGCTGTATCCCAATGTTAATTTTAGTTTTGATAGGTGTTGTGCTAGATTAGATGCATTTTGTTTTTGGTTGTACTCTTCTTTCGGCTGTATCTTTTGTTAATATTATCTAATGAAATTATCTATCAAAAAAAAAATTAATCAGGAAACAGTAGTCAATCATTGAACATCGACAATAAAAGTTAACTTTTGAACAATGTTTTAAATACCGGACCGACTATCGAACCGGAAAATCTACCGGTTCAAGGTTCACTGATCGGACCGGAGCTCAATCGTGGTCGGACCGGTGATCTCATAAATATGATACAAATAATTATTAATATACTAAAATTAGATAAAATAATGATAAAATACATAAATATGCACCAAAAAAAATCAATCCTTATAAATTAAGCATCGACAAATGATTAATTACATAAATATTTACAATGCATGTTTAGAAATTTATTGATTTAAGAGCACTGAATTGCTTGTCAATCCTTATAGGCATTTCATCCTCATAAGTATACAACAAGCAAAGATGCAAAATTTGACAAAATATTTGCTACAAGAATTGCAGATATTGCAACAGCACCACACTTACAAAGTTATAAGTCCCTTTTTGATTGTTACTTATAATTGCAGAAATGGAGAAATTCCCTCTTTGCTTTGTTGTTATAATTCTTGAATTTCTTTTAACAAATAATCAAATTATCAAATATAACTAATCAATTTGTGTGAGAGTAAAAGATAGAGTTAGAAATAGAAATAGAGAGAAAGAAAGAGGACGAAGGAACTCAAGTAAACAAGGAAAATATTGCTTATCTTTGCTCGCATAGAAGAAAAAAAGAAGGAACTCACACAAAGGCCAAAGCCCACAACAGACGTGTTTGGTAGAAAATAGGGATTTTGACCAACTAATTGCACTTATGAAAAATCGTCCGGTTTTTGTGAACCAGTCCCGGTTCAACCGGTTCAGCGGTTCAACCACGAGTCAAACGGTTTTGGCCGATTTTTTGACTATACCGGTTTAAGGTTCGAATTGGACCGTTATATGTCCCGGTCGGCGGTCCGACCGACCGGTCCGATCCGATTTTTAAAACACTGCTTTTGAAAGACTAGTAGACAAACCCCTACACTTTTGTTAAAACTCAAATTAACTCAAAACTATAACTTTGGAGTCTCAACTTTATCTATTCTATAATAATAATAATAATAATAATAATAATAATAATAATAACTATTATAAAAATGTGAATGTTAGGGGATGATTTACATTTCTTAACTTTTTTGTAGAGACTAAAATATTCTTATGTGAATATTATGCTAGAAAAAAAAGCGAGGTTCATTAAGTAAATAAATTATTCTATTAATAATTAATTTAGTCTAGCCTTCTAAAAATTTAATGTTAGTTCATTGCATGTACTACTATGAATAATGAGTCAATTTCTTCATTGCATGTGTTCATAAGTAATTTTGTATTTGCTTTTTGTTAATTAAATATTATTTGATATCTTTGTGAAAATGGTTGATAAGTATTAGTAGTTAGTAATTGTTTGCATTAACTATAAAATATCCAATTCATGCACAAGCCGCATAGTATAGATTAAGGTAGCCTATCATTCCATGTGAGAGAAGAAGGGGGGGCGGCCGGGTTAAGAAAACCCGCCCCCCTATGACAGCGGTTCGACCACGAACCGCTGTCATATGTAACTTTGTGACAGCGGTTCGGCCCGAACCGCTGTCACATGTAATTTTTTTTTTGTGACAACGGTTCAGTCAAACCGTTGTCATAGACGGGTTTATGACAGCAGTTGGATTGAACCGCTGTCATAGTTATGGTCTATGACAGCGGTTCGACTGAACCGCTGTCGTATCCATTTTTTTTTAAAATTTTTTTTCTGACATCATATGACAGCGGTTCGGGTCGAACCGCTGTCATAGGTCCGAACCGAGTACCCCTATTACAGCAGTTTTTCAAAATCGCTGTAATAGGTACGCTGTAATAGGGTTTTTTTGTGGTAGTGTTACTAAAGGCATTAAAGTCACCAATTCTTCTAGAAGTCCAACAGTGAAATTAGTTGCATACATTATTATTTTATGTTTGTCCTTTCATTTGCAAAAGTAAAACAAATTGTTGAGGCATAAGTGGAGGAGCAGGAGGTAATTCTCAAGTGTGGGGGGGGGGGGGGGGGGGGGGGGGGGGGGAGAGATAAGAAACGGTCTGAAAGCATCAAACATTGTCATGAAGAGGACTAGCTTCTACCGCTGGTGATAGATTGTGCATTTCAAGATTGTGAATGGTTAGGTTTGATTTATGTTGGCTCAAAAATAGTTTCCTTTATGGAATCATATATCTGATTATTGAGCTTTTTATGGAAACGAATTATCTTTGACAAATTTTTAATTATACTGCAATTGGTCGAAATCGTTTGCTATTTTTCAAATGGTTGATATGTATAAGTAGTAAATAATTTTTTGTATTTCATCACCAATTTTATTCTAGAATATGTGATATTTTTTTTGACTAACGAGCATCATAAAAATTTTCCATAGACTTTAAATAATTTATATCATATGTTACAAATTTTGATGCGTATTCCACATGAATTATATAACATGAGAAAATTTAATAATCAAATTTCAGGGGGGAAATTGTTGGTTGTAGGTCACATATCTCATTTTGCATGCTTTACTTACGTTGTCTTTTAAAAATCATTATAAAACTTAGTTGAAATGATAAGAACATAAAATCATAAATATATATAAAAATATTCCTAGCATTATGAGAGTTGCCAACAAACATGTAATTGGAAAAGAAAAAGGAAATATATAGGAGAAAGAAATATTCTCACTCCATATAATCTCTTCCAAAAATAAATAAATGAGAATTCTATTAATAATTTACCTATTCAGTTTTGGTTTTCTAATGTAATAACAAGGAGTCATGCAATTAGTATTTTTTTTATATTTATAGATAAATTCATCTTTTCTATACCATCTAGCATTGTAATAAGAATAAACTTATTGACGAGCAAATGAGAAGTTATTTTCAAAATAACTACAAAAGTGCATAAGGGCTAGCTTTAAATGAATTTGGGTTGGTGTCCCATTATCTTTCTTAAAGATTCACATAATCAATGAGATTGAATGATAAATTGAACGATCATTAGACTGGATTATCTTACATACTAAACTTTTGTACAATTACAAAAATTTACATTTGAGTCCAAAGGGCAATGCTCATAGACATAGTCCCTGTATCTATCATATATATTATTATTGATAGTCCTCAGTAATTTTATATTACTAAAAATATCAGATAATATACTCCATACGAACTATTTGTGGAATCATAGACTAATATATATTTGTTTTATTAAATCAGAAGTAGACAATGTACTTCATATATAAAAATATATATACATCTATGTAAGAAAAATATGTATACAAGGAAAGCCTCAAAAATCTAAATAATGCAATACTATCTATAGCCTTATATAAAGTATGAGTAGCTTTTAGTGTTTTGCATTTCTCAATATTTTTGTGAAAATTAAAACGGACTTATTCAAAATAGATGAAAAATACTATTTTACATGGCGATAAATAATTTCTTATATTCCAGGACAAGGTTTTCTAAATAATTTATTCTTAAATGCCTAATTATAAGTACTAACACTTTTAATCGAATTGTAAATGATAAAAATGATTAGTCAACAACTTCTACGATTATTCAACTTGAATTTTATAAAATACTTTTCCTACCAAGTTTAGGAGACTAACAACGCAAACCACGCATTTTGTGTCCGTTATTTTGTCATGCATGAATGGATGTGAATCATTAAATGTTTACATAATGAGGTAAATAGTATATGACATGAGTATTATCATTTAGTTTAACTTTTTGATGGTTAAAGAAAAGTAACATTTTGAGTTATTTGTAATATTCATATATATATATATATATATATGATATTTTGTAATCTCATTAACTTAATTTCAAGAATTAGTTTTTATAATTGAAAATACTGCATCAAATAATATAACTCGCTTATGCTTTTTTTTTAAAAAAATTATAGAACTATAAGGAAGTTCATTCACAAATCGAAAACAACTAGACCCATGTGGATATACATACAAGGGAAAGAACCCCCAATTCTATATTTATAAAAACTATAGGACTGTGTCATAATCAATTTATATGACAAAACTTTAACTTAAACTAAAGTCAGTGAGATGATAAAAGAATTTATGAAAGCAGAAAAATGAAAACTTACAAACCAATTCAATAATTTAGTATTTAAATTGAAAAATTAACAATAATAAATAATTATAAAGAAAATCATTCAAAATGGAATGTGATTAGCTATTGTAAGGATTAAAGAAAGTAAGTGGTAAACTATGCATTTCTTCTTTCTTCTTTTTTAATTTGGATCTTTTGTCACATATGGTAAACAATTGAGCTACAAAGTTTTGAAGCATAATATGATCATGTAAAAGAACATTAGGTAAAAATAATCTGGCTAAATAATGTAATTTTCTAATCAAATAAGATGTGGACCATATAGTATTCGTTATTGAATGTTATGTTTTGTATATTTCGATTACAAAATGGCTATCAAGCTAAATGTCCCTTATAGTTTCCAATAATAGAAACATAATGTTATTGAATAAACTAAATAAAAAATTAATCGATCAAACTAGATTAAAAATATAGAATATTGATGATGGTAAAATTCGTCAGATGATATTTGTCATGTGATTGACCACGTGGGGTGAAGGAACCGATCCAATACACGACAAACTAGGCGGGGGTTGGTGGATTTATAAACTGCACTCGACTATGGTGAGCTGTCTACGTACCCAGATAGCTGGGATCAAGTCTATTCGTAGTTCGATGATGGGGTTACTCTCTATTGTCAGTGTATTTTTACTGGGGGAGTAGATCATGAGCCTTTCCCAGCTCCTTTGAGGTATTTATAGTGAGCTGGTAATGGACTACGGGCTTTATTTTGTCAGTAGCCCAATAGGCTCAATGTTATTATTACTAAGCTAATAAAATAGTTTTAGTATTCTTGTTGAGTCTCCAGCCCTTTTGGGGCTTAACTAATATATTACTTGCGGTCTTAGATCTGCGGGAGATGCCCCGACCAGCGCCGGTGACGAGTTAAATTATCGTAATGTCCTTAGACATTTTTGGCCCACATCATATGCCCCCCACTCCCGGGTGTGCCGTATAGGATATCTGGGAGTAGAGGTAAGTATGGCAAACTTTGTTGCCTAGGGGGTATCTAACGAGCCGTCCCTATGAAAGGGGATATCTTAAGTGTTATCTCAAGGCAATGTAGGTGTTGTCTTAGTGCAACACCTGCAACTACCTAGAGGTCTGAAGCCTCGAGGTCGAGCGCCACGAGATTTGGTCTGACGCATTGGGTTCGAGTGTCGCGAGGTCTGGTCGGACGCCTCGGGGTCGAGCGCCACGAGGTCGGACGCTTTGAGGTCGAGCTCCGCGAGGTTAGACTCTTTGGGGTCGAGCACCGCGAAGTCAGATGCCTCGGGGTCGAGCGCCAGTGGTCGGACGCCTAGGGGTCGAACCTCTTGTGTCTCGCGGTCAGTCGCGAGGCCTCTTATGCCTCGCGGTGATCGCTCGGCCTCTTGTGCCTCGCGGTGGCCGGTGCCTTGCAGTCGACCGCGAGGCTTGGTGCCTCGCGGTGACCGCAAGGCCTCTTATGCCTAGCTGTCGGTCACGAGGCCTCTTGTGCCTCGAGGCCAGCCACAGGGCTTGGTGCCATGAGGTCGGCCGTGAGGCATCGTGCCTAGCATCGACCACGAGGCTTGGTGCCTAATCGGCTTCTTAACGGGTGTCTCCTCGTGTCTTTAGATTAGGGACAGAGATTATTCTCACGTCTTTTATGATTTGTGACATTTTTGTCTGTGCTATCATTTCCGATAGTATCAATGAAAGACTTGTAATCGAACCCCCTATTTCTCATAGGATTGGGGAGCTTTTCTTTCTCCGTGGCTTCATGAGCTCTAGCGGGGTTACTAGCACATTGTCAGCTGCTAGTTAGTTAATGTAGACCCACCAACTTGAGGGGTATGTTAAATCAAGATTTGTACCCCTCTAAGTAGATGAGGATCCACTCGTGGGGGTTGAATTAAGGAAAGCGTTATCTTGGGGGCGGTCGACATGTGACCAACCCTAGAGAAATTGCTGGCGCCCTCTTTTGGGACTCTGCCTCAAGATTTATTGCCTCAGGAGTTTTTGACGTGGGTGACTGGTGGCTTGCTTACATGCCTTATGTACATATTCATGTACTTTATCTTACGCCCGCTTTTTTCTTGTATGACTATGAGCTAGTCGAACATTAGCAACATTCTTTCTTTTGACTTAGCACATTTGTGAGCTACTTATTGGCCCTTAGTAGACTCTGAGCAGGTCTTTTATTTTCCTAACCCCGTTACTTCATTAGCTTTGTTGGGGTATCAGCGGTGGTGTTACTTTTCAGAGCCATGTGATTCCAATGGGTGCCCATGGTGGCATTACTGTGCTCGTGGCACGTTTCATTTTTTCCTAACCCCATGATCAGATTTGGTGGGTGGATAATTTTGACGGGTGGACTTAGCACCTCATAATGTTCCCTGCCTCCTACTCCTTAGTGTATTTGCATGGTTAACACCTTAGGGGGTACAGATTATATAGGGTAGATGCTATCTTTCGCTAGCAAAGGACTAACTTAGCTCTTGGTTTCATCCATTACTCACTCCTTTTTGAGTAAGTGGTGTTTGATTGTGTCTAGCAAGACCATCTCTTGTCTGCTTATTTTGCCATAGTACCTTGTGCTTCATGAGCATTAGTTTAGGTACTTAGAAATTTTAACACGCCATTGGAAACATTTAGTGAATGGTGGGGGCGATGCCTCTTGGGCATTTTTGCTGTATTCAAATTCACTTGTTAGCAATTTGCCTTTTAAATAGTGAAAATTGCTTGGCCTTGAAATATCAAATTTCCATGGCCTTTGCATATTAGCTATATTTGTTACTAGCTAGTCTCGTTTACTGCTACTGGATAGCTATTCGTTTGCTAGCTAGCTGTTTATTTATTCTATTCCTACTTCCCCCCATTCCTTAGTATGTGGATCATACTCAGGAGTAAGTTGCCAAGTGGTGTTTCTTTGACACCAGGGTGTTAGGGATGGTTTCTTGATGATGATGATAGCTCTAGGCTCGGTTTGTCGAATGCCGACCCCTGTGATTTTGCAGACTGATGCCTTGAAGCTCTTAGCCTCGCAACTTTTCACTAGGGTGACCTATGTCTTAATTGTAGGAGGCTTGGATAGCCACTGGTGTTCATAATTTGGCACATGAAGTGAAATATCACCCTAGCCACATTGATAAGAGGTAAATTATCACTCTTGTTATGTTTGTATGAGGTGAATTATCACCTTAGTTATATTGTTATGATCTCAGTCCAGATTCCATGTCGGAGGGGGGGTTGTTTCTAAAACCTCATACACTCTCAGTAATGCTGGAGGGATCATTAGGTGGGCTAATCTACCCTTGTTATATTTGTTTGAGGTGAATTATCACCTTTGTTTTATGAGGTGAATATTCACCTTAGTTCTTATGAGGTGAATTTTCACCTACCTGAGTGCCCTTGAGTGTTCGCGATCAGAGTGCGCTCGCGACTCTTAATTTTAGGGGGTGAATTTTCACCTTAGTTTTTTGATATGGGGTGTGTTTCCACCTTCTATATGTTGGTATGATCTCGGTCCAGATTCCATGTCGGAGGGGGGGTTATTTTTTGAACCTCATACCCTCTCGGTAATACTAGAGGGATCATAAGGTGGGCTAGTCTCGACCGAGCACTTAAGGGTTCGGGGGACGTTTGTTGTTCCATCTATGTTAGCCTCGAAAAAGGGGGCTTTGAGTTTTATGAAGTAGCTTCAGTCGGAAACAATTATTTCGAGGGGCATATTGTTTTAGGTGTTGTTGAAACACCTGTTGAGTAATGTGATGCACATTCATTGGATGTGCTAGTATGTGGTCAAATGAGAATTTCATTCACCGCATTATAGTGAGACTAGTCATTGCTTAACATTCATTAACTAAACCATTCAACCATCCATGTGAAAAATTAAAAAGGGGTGCATATAGGCACCTCAGAACTTAAGCAAAGGTAGTCTATGCTGGTGGGCGTCCCCACTCAACGCTTGACTTGCGGCCAAATCAAAATTGTTCAATATTAATGTAAGAAATAAGATAGTTTTTATTACTCGTTACCTGCTAAGGTCTCATAAGGCTCGATCCTTTGTCAAGCTTGGGGTATGTTTCCCGGGAGGGTCATCTTGCTAGTGGTATCCATTGCCGGCATGCTCGTCACGCTGCAATCTTGTCCAATAGTGGCAGTTGCTGTATTTTCAAAATAGACATTGTCTGCTTAGGGTGGTATGTCGTGGCACTTATCTTGTTCATGGACATCTGACTACTGGTATTTTGACCCAGTATGGACTAATTTGACCGTGCCCCCCAAGTGACTTTCCCCTAGCGAGATTAAGTTCATCACTACTTGCTTCCCTTTGTCACTATGACCCATGTCATCATGCTTCATCTATTCCTATGCGGGTTGGAAATTTCACCCTCATGTGATAGGTAGATATGTCGGTTTAGAATAAGTTTAAGCTCGGCCTCCCCAAAATTACATGTTATGTGGAGGTGACTTTGATCACCAAAGATTTTACCTTCTTCGCAGAGTGGGCTGGAAATGCACCCAAAGATATAGGCGGAGACACCTCCCCTAATGCTCCCAACATCTCATCCCATGAATCCAGTGAAGGGTGGTGTCAACCTCTTGGAGCAGCGCATTTTCCACCCTAGTTGGGTGAAAGCATTGTAAAAGAGGATGATTGCTGAGCTCCCACTGTCGACCAGAATCTCCTTCACCTCGTAGTTGGAGATGGTCACCGATTTTTACTTTGGCATCACTCCTCAATGGGATGTTGTTTTTTAGGTCTCGTAGTCCAAACTCTATGGTTTGTGAATGAGAAAGCGCTTGGTCGGCTGCTCGAGGCCGGCGATGGTATCGGTGGGCAGTAGGTTGAACCAGCTAAGCAGCTTTCTAGAAAGGGCGGTTCAAAAAATCTTACAGTCGGCAGCTTTATTGAGGTCGTACATGTTAGCCTTGGCGCTGCAATTGTCAACATGCTCTTGAGGGTCTCTAGCTCCTTCATATTCGCTCAGATGAGGTATTGTAAGTCCTTTTGGCGAAGACTCTTACCAAAATCACCGGGCAGAAAGGACTTCTTTTTGGGGGTACCTCGGCTAATGGCACCAACTGCATTTCTTTATATAATGCATAGTCCTCCATATTTCCATCTTGGCGGAGCGTATACCCTCATCAGCCATCGTGCCTTGGCAGGGTCTCTACGGGGGTCAAAGATACATGACCTCTGCTTAGTGACCTCGGAGGCGTTGGTCTTCTATCTCTTCTTCTCAGGAGCCTCTCGGGGGGTGATGCCTCACTATTCTCTTCTATTTATTGCTCCGCCCCCTTCACGGAGAGTTAAGGACTCTCTACCTAGGCGGGTGTATTGGCTAGGCTCCACTCGACTAGGGTTGCTTCTGTTCTGGGGCTCCCGACCCCTATGATCCAACTGATGTCGGGAATTATACTAATAAAATGCAGCGGAAACTAAGTTTAATTCCCAAAGCCCGAATCATCTCTAATCTTCGTGTTTAATTGTGTATAAAAAATTACCGTTCTCGCGTATGTTGATTTCTGAACGTGATCCTTTTCTCTAACGCTGAATTTGCCAACGTCTCTAATTCGTCACGCCGGAATCAAAAACGAAAAAATCCTCCTTTCTTCCTTGTCAAAGACGGCTAGAGAGAGAGATAGAGAGGTGGAAGACTTTTTCTTGGAGAGAAAGTTATATAAGTTGCCTTGTGTTATTTTTCACTTTGTGATATATTTATATAATTATGAAACAATAACACTAGCATGCAAGAGCTCTATTTGGGCGTCCAATTAGTGGGCTCGGAAGCCTTTGGGCTTTCGTCTTACTTGCTAATTAATTAATCGGATAATTTATTTATCGAATAAATAAATTGATAATCCAATTAATTCAATTCCTAATTAATTTATAATTTAATTTCTTCAAGAAATTAATTAACTCATTAATTTAATTAATTAATTAAATTATCTAATAATTAATTAATTAATTACGACATCCAATGCCGTGAATTTCTCTCAAGTCTTTTTCCCATGTTTTTCCTTTTGCACTTCCTTTAAGCGCGACTATTTAGGTTCGTCTCAAAAGGCAATTGGGAGGAATCCAAAGGGGTGTGAGTGACACCTAGCCAGTCTTGTGGCTCACACCGTAACCCAATTGAAAACGAATGAATAGGATCATTCCAAACCTTTACGCTGTGAATACTGTATGTGTATAAACCTTTTATTCTTATATCCCAGTCAAGTAAGAGTCATGGTTTAAAGTCAAACTCATATAACTTGACCATATGCCTAAGCTCATAATAAGTCGAGGTATTTAAATGCTTTGGCCAAAGACTTTCATCCTCACTTATTCATGATCGCATAGGATATTTTACTCATTCACTTATGAGAGAATAAATTCCATATGGCAAATCAGTTAACAATGCTACTTGCCCATCAAGTCGCACTTCGAGGTCGATTCCACCAACAGGTGATTTGAATCTAACTACTCTAATGACAGACTTGATGTCACAAGTACATCTTCAACTCGATTTCTCAGGTCAGAGGTTCACACGTACCTATCACTACTTATTAGTTTCATCATTGACTGTCAATGAATGAATACCCATGTGATGAACTGATGCGAGTCATGTTCGAACATATTAGTCTAACTGAAACGTCTATGATATAAGTTCCCACTACCATTTCCATAGTATACGATTGGCACTTTCTCTGTCGAAACTTACATCTAACAAGTCTTTGTTCACTATTGATTCCCAATCAATATTTCTTAGACTTGCGAACCCTTTTAGATGTTAAGGGTCAAACCATTCTAGTGCTTTTCCTCCTATCCCATAGGAGGTAGAAGGTTCGCCTTGTCATCAAGGACTTTACGTTGTTTATTCACACCTTATAAATGCCTATAAGAAAACAACAATCAACTGCCTTATATTAATAGAAAAACCATAGTTTAGTTACAATGTTCATGCCCTATAAATCTATCCTCTTTATGGCATTCGAGGGCATATACTCTAACAACTGAGGGGGTGGATCTTGTGCCCACTTTTCCAATGGCGGAGGCACCTCTTGAGTGTTCCTCCCCTGGGGACCCTGTCCCCCAGCTGTTGTCAGTACGGACGCAAAACATGATGGGTGTGCCTGGGCGTATTGTTGACCAGCCTGAGCGGCTGTGCTCCCAGATGCATCTTCAACTTAGGCTAGCAGTACCTCCTGGGTGATCTTGAACACCCTGGTAACAGGGGGTGGGATTACCGCTGGTGTAACAGGAGGAGTAATCTGCTCGTTTGCAGGAGGTGGAGCGACGAGATTCTCGCCATTACCTGGACCGTTAGGGGGATATTCTCTGCGGGCAACTCCCTGGGGGAAACTCCCTGGAGGTGACTCTCTGAGGGCAACTCTCTAGAAGCGACTCTCTGGGGACGACTCCTTGGGGGTGACTCCCTGGAGGAGACCTTCTAGGGTCGACTCTGTAGGGGCATCTCCCTGGTGGCGGCTCCCTGGAGTAGAGTCTATGGAGGTGACTCTCCGGAGGTAACTTTCTGGGGTGAACTCTCTAGAGGTGACTCTCTCCCGAGGCTCCAGACCTAGGAGACCGGATGGAGGGAGCCGGATCCTGCAGCCCCTTCTTCTGAGGATGGAGAGCCTCCTAACAGTTTCGTACTTGGGGGTCTTAATCCATGCATGCTGATTCTCGTGATGGATATTCCCGGGCATATTGCTGAACAACCCTTGTAGCCGCGCGCACAGGGGCATCCTCGACCAGAACAAGTAAAGCCTCTCGGGTGATCTCGAACACCCTGGAAGCAAGGGGTGGGATCACGACTGGTGTTGCAGGCGACACTTCTTGCTCATTCACTGGGGAAGGAGCATTAGGCGTCTCGCCATTGGCCGGTGCGTTAGGAGGATTTTATCCGCCCACTTGAGTGTTGGGCTAATCCTCAGGTGTTTGGTTCAGAACTTCATTGGCCATGGTTGGCTGACCGTTGTTCGTCATCCTATCTCCAGTAGTACGTGTTTGCGACCTAGTTTGAATGCTCAGTGGCTGGAACGCTGTTCCCACAGACGGCGCCAATTGATGATGGTAAAATTCGTCAGATGATATTTGTCATGTGATTGACCACGTGGGGTGAAGGAACCGATCCAACACACAACAAACTAGGCGGGGGTTGGTGGATTTATAAACTGCACTCGACTATGGCGAGCTGCCTACGTACTAAGATAGTTGGGATCAAGTCTATCCATAGTTCGATGATAGGGTTACTCTCTATTGCCTGTGTATTTTTACTGGGGGAGTAGATCATGAGCCTTTCCCAGCTCCTTTGAGGTATTTATAGGGCTATCGGATTTATTTTGTCAGTAGCCCAATAGGCTCAATGTTATTATTACTAAGCTAATAAAATAGTTTTAGTATTCTTGTTGAGTCTCCAGCCCTTTTGGGGCTTGACTAATATATTACTTGCGGACTTAGATCCGCGAGAGATACCCCGACCCGCGCCGGTGATGAGTTAAATTACCGTAATGTCCTTAGACATTTTTGGCCCACATCAAATATGATAGTGCATACTTTAGTATTATATTGAGTTGGGGGTTATCAGCAAGTTAAATATTTTATTCACATAACAAAATGTATAAATCAAAATTTTTATCTTACAACCATTAAGTTTGTTTAATTATATATGCATATGATGTACTGCTATATGATTCAAAATTTTATTTACATACTATAAATAAGCAAATGTTGCACTTTGGTCCTATATAGTAGGATTTGCACATTTGGCCATAATCATTAAGACTTTCACATTTAATCCTATATGATGAAATTTTTTAAGCACGTTGAGTTATCTTTATTAAAAAATGGACGGAAGTCATTAGTTAACTTCTGAAAATTGCATAAACTGAATATTGTAAAACTAACAAAGACTTCATTGTTTAAAAAGAAAAATAAATATTAGATTGAGAGAGTTCTTTGCTACATAATTCAATGATTGAGTGATAGGGGAGAGGCAGTGTCATATATGGTGGTGGAAACACAGATGGGGAGAGAACAAGGTGGAGGGCAAGTAGTGATAGTGTGGGATATGGTTGTGGCAGTGTAAGTGGAGTGAAGAAGGGACATGTTGAGCGCGGTAGACAACGAACTAGGTTTGAGAAGCAGACTGGGGTAGGGACAACGGGTGGGGGGATGGAGCCAGTGAGACAAAGAGAGGTTGGGATGGAGTTTTTGCAAGTTTTATTTAATTCAGGAGGGGTTATGCCACTTCAAGAAATTGACTAACATCTTTTGTCCATTTTTTAACTGAGAGAACTCAATGTACTTCAAAATTTGATCTCGTGATACTAGAAAGAAAATCCCATAAAGATTGGGGCTAAAAGTGCACAACCCTTATCTTGTAGAATCAAAACTACAATTTCATCTGAAAATTAAAACAAACATACGTAGTAGACCACGCTCAACGCGTGTGAATTTTACTAGTTACTTAAACTATCTGTTTATACTATAAAATAATTTGGGCTTTCGAATTACAAAGCCCAAATAGCCCAAACTGTAGAAATTCAAAAAAAAAGAAATTGGGGCCACAGGAAGGCAAGATAAAACCCAATAAACTCAGAAAATGGAAAAACATGGGTTGTATTGACAAAAGCCCAAGAATCGAATATGGAGAAATAGAAAGAGCCGAAAAGCCAATAATCTGCATTCAAGAAAGACTCGCTAACATTTGAAAGAAGCAGTTGAAGGTAGTTCCCAGGGAAGAAGAACGTGGGTTCCCCAAGGCCAAGATATATGCGGCCAAGAAGGAAGAGAAAAGATCATCATCAGAATCACAACTTCTACATTTTCATTTTTTTAGAATTAGCCCTAGTCTTAGGAGTAGTTTATAGCGTAAATTAGGAGTAGCCGTAGAATAATTTCGTAGTTGCTTGTCAAGAATCGCCGGGATTCAGCTGTGAAGCTTGTATCCGCAGTTGTTTGTAATTATCACGATCGAAGACTCTCATGGAGGTATAAATTATCTTTTTTCAGATTTAAGTATGTGATATGTAATTTTATCTTGACTTGAGCTTTCATCCATTATTCTCGTATTCGAAAGTAACAACTAAGAGCGTTAATTAAAGACTTGAACCACCATCCAGCGAATCGAACGCAGGGGTTGAAAGATAATTTCAATTTATAGATTATCACGGAGCTTGGAACGAATACTCAGATCCACCTCATTCTGATTTGTTTTATCGCGAAACACTATCTATTCATCATCGTTTCACATAATTTTTTAGCCTACAAAACATGAATTGAATTGGTGCTCCTAGAAACATTAGGTGATATTTAGTCGATGAAATATTTGGACGAGATGATTATTCTATATATACTTATAGAATAACTATTTGTGATATGTTCGTTCTCCCACTTTTAAGGACAAAAATTAAAAGCAATCAGTTCCACGTAACAATAAAAACTTAAGCTTGTCCTTTAAATTAATTTGCCATTATTGCGGGGTGAACAAGCCAAATTAAAAGCTCAGTCTTTGAGGGGAGATTTTTTCCCCCAAATGTTTGATCCTTTTCAATATTTATCACATTTATTACGCGATTTTCATATAGTGTCCCGCAATTTTTAAAATAATTTCACATTTGGTCCCAATTAATTTTTCGTCCAAAACTTAATATTCAACTCTGTTAATCAATATTTTGATCGGTTCTTTAGGGTGATTTTATGTACACGTGATATTGAAGATAACCCATGTGAGAGTGCATTCACGCACGGATTTCACAAAAAAAAGGGTTCAAAATGTTGACTAATGGAATTGACGGTTATATTTTAAATGAAAAATTCAGCTGGAACAAAATGTGAATTTTTAAAAGTTACAAGACAAAATATGAGGATCTCATAATCAATGAGATCAAAAATGCAGTTTTCCCCCATCTTTGACATAATTGAGTGTGTGGAATCTAAAATGGTAAAACAATTGATTGGTTTCTTCTGAACTTACTAGATCATGCATCCGATTTAATTTTTACATAAACATAATAAATTATTATCATTATTTTTTCCCAAAATAAACAGATAACCAAAAACATCATTTGGCTTATTAAATTATTTTTTTATTTCACATGCTAATGCGGTAAGTACTACAAGTGAATGAGTAGTAGTGCAATGCAAGTAAGGGTTGAATTAAAGTGAAATATTTGTGCGATCTGTATATATAAATAATTCGTAGGATATTGAAAGGGCCTGAAATAATTTTCCCATCTAAATTTTGCGATATTTAAGAACTATTTATTTTAAGCATAGAAAATGAAAGCATTTCATTTCTTATCTACTTACTGATCACAAAAAAAGCAAAAAACAAAATAAAATAATCAGTATCACTATATATATAGAGTGAAAGCATTTAATCGTTTCTTGTCTATTTAATTAACGCCTAAGAAATAAAAAGAACGACCAAGAATTTGTTTTCATCTGTAACATGTTGTGCACTCGTTTCAACCATTAAGTCAATTTACTCCAGATTTGATCTAGTTGCTAGTTAAAACATTGTTTGAGCTCGAATGACTTTTAATACATAATAACTCATACTTAAAATTTTATTTTTGAATAGCATTTGGAAACGTTAGCAATAACACAATTTATAAGTTGCAACATCACAACATACTTTAGTTCTATCAAGTTATAAATCAAATCAAATCAAATTAACGGATTATAGGTTTAACCTGATAAAAATGGACACAAAAACATCTATATTGTTGGATTGACGAGATTTGTTTAAATTGGCCTTTCACTACTAAAGGATTAGTCGAAATTGTTGGTTTGGGGTTATCAATTAATTAACTATGACAAATACATGAAATGCACGAAAGATGCCCCGCTTCCTCTCTTTTTATTGTATTAATTTCTTTTCGTTTTCAAAAAATGTCAAAATAACAAAAACAAGACTGAGAAAAGCATTAGAATACATCATGAATATAATTTTGAATTAAGGTTAGTTACCGGCCTAACATCACAAGTTTTATTTATAGATTATAAGATTAAAACATTCAACAAGTCACTTTCTAAAAACCACCTAATTAGTCTAGGTAGTCCACTTTAAGAAAAGTCCTTAATGCTTTACTTTGGATTACTAACTTATACTTTTACTCCATCTTCAATTGAACTTATCATCAAAATTCATTTTTAAAAAAATTTTAGACTGATTCCGAAATAATTTCTCTTGCAGTGGAAGCTCAGAGTATGTAGTAACTAAAATCTGGTGCTTGTGCTGTAGTGAATGTTTTAGTGATTTGAAATGCATCAGTACTAAGAATTAATTTTTGGCAGCAACAAATGCTCGATTCCACATTTTTTCAAAAACACTTTATTAATATTATGAGCATCGCATGATTCTTTAATGCATTAATTGTTTTATTTTTCCATGTCAAGACAATATAGGGAAAATTACATTTTTCGTCATGTAACTTTTCCCCATTTTAATTTTGATCACATTTGTTATAGGTTTCTCACATCACTACACAAAAATAAAATAAAATTAGTGACAATGTCAAAGTTATCACTAATTATAAATTTTTATTATTAATGTCACTGATCATTGTGTATATTTAGTGACAATTTTAACATTGATACTTAATATTTTGTCACTAATATTATTTCTTGTTGCATGTGGTGCATTTAGTCATATAATATTTTAAATGTCTCACATTTAATTCCAACCAAAACATCGTTCCGAAATCTAACGGTCAACTCCGTTAGTGAACATTTTGACTATTTTTTTGGGAGAATATACACGAATTCTATTCAATACATATCACAATATTTTTATTAAATATGACATATCACTCACACACAAATCATTTCCGAAAAAATTGGTAAAAAGACGGTGCATATGAGTTTGACCATTGAATATATACTTTACGGAAGTTTGGAATTGGAGCCAAATGCCAGATTGATGTGGACGAATTTTGCACAACGAAATCTTCAAGATCCCTTCCATGATTTTTCTAATGAATTTCCTAGACCTACAATAGAAATCTGCATTAGATGGGGCGTTGGTCCTCCGACAATCAATTTAGGAATAATCTCATAAATTCATATACAAAGTTGGGGAATCTCCTTTCTTCTTCTTCAAAGATCATAAAGAATCCTATTTATGGATCAATAATAGTGTACAAGAAACTCTAATTATCATAAGTTTGTTGGACTCGAACAATGAATCAGTCCATCCAATATCATAATACTTATGTCATTGGTTCAAGTGTTCAGCTCGATCTAATAAAATATATTTCACCTATATCAGAGACCTTTTAGAAGTTATGAGATGTAATTTAAAAATTCCGCAAGGAACGAAACTAAATCGAAATCGAGGAAGGATACGAGACGGGAAATTGAAGAAATGGTCGGCAAGGAAAAAGCTCATCAAATGGCATCCGACCTGTTATTAGTCAAGGACTGCCTGCATTACAGATGTTAATCCACTCAAAATATATGTTAGTTATGATTACGCAATCAAATCAGCAAGATAATAGAAACTTGTTACACTTTTCTAGCTACTTGTACAATTATTTGTGGTTAGATCACTATAATCTGCATGCCGGTTTTGCTGATGTATTCATCATTTCTTAATTTTCTTTATTTGTTTTGTGGAATACTTTTTTCTTTCTTATAACACTTGTTGCAACTTCTGCTCTTTACAACGAAAGAAATCTGGAAAATGCGAATTACAAATGAAATAACAATCGAGGCGAGAGTTGGACTCTCTATCCTTAAAGCTATATTGCCCCGCCTACGGTGGTACGGGTTCGTGCAACTAACTTCCCAAGATACAACGATTATGTGTTGTTGTCGAACCACTTCAAGAACAACACCCCACGAACCAATTAGCTCAAGAACTCTCAGAGAATATGTATGCTAAAATGCTGAAATATGCAGAATGCTTCAGATTTTGGTGTGTTTTCATTTCAACCTGTGAGAGCCTATTTATAGGAGAAACATTCAGACAGAAATCACTATTAAGCCTGCTTTAATTTCAAACGTTTCAGCTAGTATACGTTTGAGATTAAATCAGAGTTAAAGAAAAAAGAAAACGTAAAAACGTGGCCTTCCGTTTTTTCAGTTTTAATTTTTCTGCTGGCTGAACGTTTCATCTTCTGTTGGCTGCTGGAAAAGAAACTTCAAAATGTTCTTACAATTTGCACAGCTTTCTGCTGAAACAAACAAATGGAAATGGACCCAAATTAAATTAATCAACTTTGGCCCAAAAAAAAATAAACTGGGCCCAAATGAATTAACTCAAATTTGGCCCAAAAAGATAATATTTTGAGTCCAAAGCTCCACTACCGAGTCCAGACCCACGGACCACGACCCGCGCCCGAGCCCGAGCCGGCCGGTCGGACGGACGGCGGCGGCGCGCGTGTGTGTGCGCGCGCGAGGCGAAACGGACTATGGCTAAGTCCTTACCCCTCCAAGCCCACACAAAATTGTCATGACCCAAGGGCCCAAACTATCATTTTCCCACCATTGTATATAAGCACACTAAACTTGTATCTTATTTCCAATGTGGGATAATGCATATTCAAACACCTATCTTTAGCAATTAATTTCTCATTCGTTTCAACTCCGAATCGAGAAATTCGAAATGCTAATCTTATCTACTCCCGGAGTAGAATAATATTATCCAATAATATTTAGTATCCCCGATACTTATAGTGTTCGAATTTCGAGCACAAAAGTGTTCAAACACACTTTAACATGTTATCTTTTCCAACAACACTTTAGTTAACAATAACTATCACTATAATTAGCTTTTTTTTTTTTTTTTTAAGGTAATGGAAAATCTGATTTAGCCGGTAAGACTTTGGGTTTGTATGGACCAGTAATAGATATTTTATTCTAACAAAAAGCGCAAGAAGTTTCATTAATTATTAAAATGAGGTGTACTTTTTCCTAAGATCATATATACTGTTAATTCTTTTCATATATAAATAATTGTACCCTATCAATTGTTTATGCACAATAATACGGTCAAAATTATAGTCTTTCTTCTTGTAATAATATAGATTGACATACAATATAAATGAGTTAGGAGATTCAATCTATAGCGTTTTCCGACTAAAATCTCGAATGCTCAAATTAATCCAAAAATTCAGATAATAAAATTTGATAAAGAGTTGATTTATAAGAGTCACTGAGGATGTACCTTTGGTGTAATAGAATTTGGTAAAGAGTTGATTCAAAATGTAACCTATTATGGAAACGTATATTTGTACTTGAGCTATTGAACAATAGGCCTACTGTTAGCCCCTAAGTTTGCCGTGTGCATTGGCATGGCAATCTTGCATGCCACCCCTGACGTGCGGTCGGACCCAATAGTCGGTAATATGCTAGTGTCGTGGCACGAGTTGTTCATCAACATATAATACGTGGGTTGATGCAATCAGTATGGGATGGGCGGACGGAAACCTAAGCTGAGTGACACTGTGGAGAAAACTCAACAGTTTGCGAGTGTACTCGGTAGTGTGTGAGAGTTCTTGGCAGCTTGCGAGAAAACTCGGTAGTGGTCTAAGAAACTTGGCCGATTGTGTGGATTACTTGGCAATGGACTAAGAAACTTGACAGTGAACGGGAAATGCGGGAAAGTGGCGCACCGGATTGGCGAGACACCCGGGCGTGCTGCCAGGTGGTTAGTAGACAATTTCTCGAGCATTGTGTGTGGCATGTGCGATGGTTGTGGCACTTTTACCCAACACAACCGCCCAACACCTGGTGGCTTGTTATTGGTCTGTATTCTTAGCGGTTAGGGAATTTGGTTGTAGCTTTATTTTTGTATATTTGGGCAAGAGTTGTACGTTTTTAAACATTGTGTGCAAGCCTTGTTGAAGTGTATGTCTTGTATTAAGATTTGTGAATAATACAAGTTGAGCATTGCTCGTATATTGTGTGAATTACTTTACATTTCCTACATATGTGTGTGTTTAAGCTCGCTTATTGATCAAACACTGTTCTAACCAAACACGAGTGTGGAAAGGGAGAGTTGACTAGATGATTTGTGAGTGAATCAGGTTGCACAGAGGTGTAAACTCGCATAAAATTAAACTTCAAAATTTATCATTGTGATAGTTGGTACCCGAGCTAGGTTGAAGGATTTTGGCCATTGGTTATCGCTTCCGCGTGGCTGATTTGATTTGGATCGAGTTATGCCTGATCCAAACTTGATGCACGATTGGATTCTTGAGATGGAGACAAGGTTCGTCAGGTTGAATGATTTTTAATTAAACCTCCGGAACCGTTGGGAACTACTGTGTTCTAGGCCCTGGACATTATTGAGGCATTGTAGAACTCGATGGATGAGATACCATCATTCATCAAAGGTCGGATCATGTTGATGGGTAAAGATCTTCGAAATCTGACTGACTCTATAGATTTGAAAATTGACATTATTAACACGGAGTTGAGCATGTTAAAACGTTCTGTGGGCGGTTCCATTTTGAAAGATAGACCATCTTCATCCAAAATGAAAGTTCCAGATTTGAAACGTTTTGGTGGTGCTAGAGTCGTGAAAGAATTAGAGAATTTCTTGTGGGATATAGACATTTAATTATAGGTATTGAAAGTCTCTAATTCGAACAAAGTTTCAATCACTAACATGTACCTCGCTGTTGATGCGAAGCTTTGGTGGAGAACTGCTCTTTTAGACGATATTAGTGTGAACAGGCAGAAAATTGAGACGTGGGATGCACTAAAAGGGGAACTGAAAGATCAATTTCTCCCTTGCCACACGTCTTAACTTGCAAGAGAATCTTTGAGGAAATTGAAACATACCGTGACAGTTCGGGATTATGTAAAGGAATTTAGTTCATAGTTACTGGATATACGTGAGATGGTCGAGGAGGACAGGTTGTTCAACTTTATATTTGAACTACAACCTTGGGCCCAATCCAAACTTAGGAGGTAATAGGCCAAGGATTTGTCGTCCGTTTATGTTGCTGGAGATCTCTTGGTTGATTTCCGTGTTGTTGGTGGCCCAGATTCAGGAAAAAAAAAACTAAAGATGGAGGCAAAGCAAAAGTGAAAAATAGTAATGTGGGAAAATCAAAATACAAGAAGGGAAAAGATGCTTCATCGGGTTCGTAACCTAAAGAATCTCAACCCAAGATTGATAGGTCTCGGAAGGGCTGCTTTCTCATTGGTGGGGAACATCAGATGCATGATTGCCCTTAAAATCCAGCAAGTTGCTTTATCTGCGGCGAGGAACATCAGATGCGTGATTGCCCTTAAAATCTGGCAAGTTGAACACATTGATGACAGAAGATGATGATGGTGGTAGTGATTTTGCACCTTCGTAGATCAATTCCTTAAAATTGCTGAGAGTAATTCAAGGAAAGTCCCCAAATCATAAAGGTTTGATGTATGTGAATATTACGGTGAGTGGCAAAGATGTGATGGCGATGGTTGACATGGGCGCCGCCCACAACTTTGTTGCTGAACAAGAAATTCAGAAGTTGTGTTTGAATGTCTCGGAACATTCCAGTCTCATTAAGACTGTGAATTCTGAAGTGAAGCTGATAAAGGGAATCACTACCTGTCGACTTGGTGGTTGGTTCTCTGCACGGGCAGTGTGAACTCATGGCTATGTCCCTTGACGACTTCAATAATGTTAGTCCCAAGTGGCATACGAAAGGATCTAGAAGGGGGGGGGGGAGGGGTTGAATAGACCCTGAAGTCATTTTTGACTTCAAAAATTATTCGTATTAAAATTGGTTTGGACGCTTGAAAATGTAGGCGCTTGGCTGAGCATCTACTGAAGACTGTTTTATAAAGTTAACTTAGACTTTAAGATTTGAATACTATAACCAGTTAGGTTTAAGTGTTCAATTCTTTAATCAGTGTTAGCACAGCGAAATGATTTTTGAGTCTTCTCTCTGAAAGCTTTAGCGTCACAAAGTGTACCGTAGTTGCTTAGCTTTTAATTGTGTTTACTTAACAGATTTATGCAATGATGTGACAGTAATGAAATTGAATGTAAAGTAAAAATACAATATTTGTAAGGTTCGTTGTGTGATATAATCCCATCTACGTCATTCTTTTCCTCAAACACTTGGAGACAATCCACTAAAATGATTTTCAAAGAATCACACAGAATCTTCTACAAATTAGGGAGAGATGGATGTTGATGACTTGAGCTCCTTGATCACATAGATTTCTGCTCCAAGACAATTCTACCCTCTTGCTTCTTTCATCCAGAAATAATGCAAGTATCCAACTTCGACTCCACACAGATCGTGAGGCTTGGATGGGTTTTGTTTCACGGTTTGTTTGATTTTTGGAAAGTTCATACAACTTGGAATATCTCAATAATAGGGTGGGTTTCTCTGAAAAGAATGTTTGAGATATGGGTTAATTGTCTCAGGGATTGAAGAAAAGTGAAAGGAATATTTGCTTGAATGTTCTGGCTTTTCTGAAAGTTTGATGTTTGAGACTTCAATGCAACAACAATTTGGCTTGTAATACGATGGATCTTTTGGCTTGTTGTTGAAGTCCTATTTATAGACATTCTTGGGAAAAGTGTCCGTTTGACACATGCACAGGCGCGTGTCTCTCACTTCCGCTAGTGAACCACTTTAGTCGTTTTTCCCTGAAAATCTACTGCACAAAAGTTGGTGTTGCAGTCTCTGAAAAATTGACAGTCTAATAGGGTGGCTTCTTCTTACGTTATGGAGTGCTTATCACATTTAATACTCTTATCAACATTTAATGCATTTGATGCCCATTAGCAATTAATGATCTGAGAATATTTGCATTAAACTTCTTCTGGACTTAGGAATAAATTCAGGTGACCTTTGGTCATTGATAGACGCTCAATCACTGTTGAATGATTTATGTCCTCAATTGATACTTGGACGCTTGGATTCTTCATTTTTCATTCAGAATTCAAACGCTTGAGTTCTTCAAACTTAACTCCTTGATAAACTCACTCAGAACTTATCAATCGCTTAGTCTAAAAACTATTTGGCCTAACAATCTAGAATAATAAAAAAATAAAGCGTATACAAATCTAACACTCAAAGGTTATACATAAATTTTAATAAAGTCAGACTTACATATTTTGGGGTCTAACATAAATCCTAATTGTCATCATCAAAACTCTAATAAGAAATTTCCTAACAATTTCCTCCTTTTTGATGATGGCAATACTTACTCTTTTATAGTTCAAGAGTTAGACAGCCAAAATAAAAGTTAGCTTTGGTTAGTTAAGGTTAGTTAAAGTTAGTTAAGCTTCAACGAGATATTTCAGCTGAAAATGCACTTTATATATAACAATGAAAGTGCAAGCATTTAACAATTGAACAAAATACATAAGCGATAAGAATATAAATAATGCAAATCAAAATCTCTAATAACTAGGTTTAACTTTGTATCTCTTGGCCATTTCAGCCCGGATCGCTTCAGTTATTTGGTCTTCTAGAGTCATCATCGCATTAAGATCTTTGTCAATTACTAGCTTATTCTCTTCCTTTTGTCTTTTCTTGAAAGCAGCAAAGTGTTTGTCCCTTTCAAATGGGTCAATACCAATATACCTTCGGCAAATCCTGAATGTTCGGTTGAATTTAGACATCTGCCTCTCTTCAGCTATAAGCCTTGGATTAGTAGGCTCTGGGATAGACACTCTTTGAAGAGGGATGTCAAATTATTCAAGCCTTGCTCGAGAAGGTATTGGTAGATCAGGATAGAGTGCTACTGGAGGATTTCTTAATGTTCTACTGGGCGCTCCAGCAGAAGCAATTACCCCGCAAGTAGTTAACCAAGATGGGTATAGGTACCTTTTCTCTACATTCTGCGCAGGAGGAGGGGAAGGTATTTATTGGCGCTTCGGCGGCGGCGGCCTGCGTTTTTGAACTAGATGTTTTCCTCTTTTCCCCTTTTCTCTTCTCTTCTCCCTTATTGCCATCATCAGTTTGCATGAGCTGTTCGGTAAGTAGACTGACTGGACTAGCAATTTGAGCCATAGAAGCTGTGAGATCATCAAGACCCTTGTCAAAATGTTCTTTCATGGCTATTTGATTTACTCGATTAGCGTCAGCCATTTTTTGAAACACTCGAAGGCTATATCAGCAACCGCGGCTTGAGCAACTCCTCGCATATTGTCTATTTGAGCATCCATATTTTGAGTCTCAATTTTGGTGAGATCAGTCTTGATCCAGTGGAGAGCTTTAGCATTCTGAGTTGCATGATTACTCACTTCCTCTAAGACTGATTTCAGCAAAGGAGCAAACACTTGATTCTCACCAGAAAGAACCGCTTGAGGAGCCGGTCGCTTGAATCTAGACTCAAGCGATCGCTTGAATGTAGAAGTGGTCTTGAGAGATTCAAAGTCTGGTTGATGAGCTGGATCAAATACTATGCCTTGTAATTCAACTGGAAGAAATGCATCACCAAAAAGAGTAGGAACAGAAGCATCAGGACTAGCCTCTGGAAGAGACGCTTGAATTTGATGCTCTGTACGCTCAGAAATAATTGACGCTTCAGGTGCAGAGACTTGAGCAATTTCCACAGGTGCTTCCTCAAGTGCTGACTCCTTTTAACGAAGGTCAGTGAAGGGGAAATGCAAGCTAGTGAATGACTCATTTGCATATATATATATATGATGCACTTTCAATAAGGTCAGTCAGATTCTTAAGTGGAAGGCAAGTACCTTGAATAAATGTGCGAAGTGGACTATCCATAGCCCTGATATACATGTGACCTATTATATCCAGCACATGATTTGGGAAGATCCTGGATGGCGCTTGACAAATGGAAAATATCATATCGGAGCAGTAGTGCAGGGAAAATCCAATCAGCCTATCTATTGGAAGATGTTGGAGTCGTTGAGATTCAGGCACATAGGAGTTGTAGTACTCTTCCAAGTAGGGATAGATAGCTTGGGCAATCCCCTGATTCCGTTCCAGCAATGAGAAGACAAACTCCTAGTGGTTGAGCACCTCTTTTCTGATAGAGGAGAGCAGTGGATATCCTGAAAGGGGTTGATCACGGAACCGTTCCATTGTCTAAGGTTGGCTGTGAAGATTTTGTCGAATGAGAGAGAGGAGTCATGATCTTCACCATCAGGTTAAAATTTTCGTCACAGTGGTTGGGCGAGAAGTTCAAGCAAGATTCTGGAAAACCACCACTGGTAGACGTTTGAGCATTGAAGCATAGAGGAGTTGTTGCAAGTCTATGTAGCGCTTGAAACAAAAATTGCTCTATCTGTTGGCAAACTAGTGGTAACTTGATAACAGGCCCAACTCGTTGTTGATGCTTCTTCAAGCAATACTTGGCAAATTGACGCTTTTTGTCATGCATGCCTATGCCGAAAAGATAAGGAGCGCTGACTAAGTCTTGAAAGGTATACTGATTACCCATGTACGCTTCACTCCAGTTGACCTCGTTCATGTAATAGTCTGCTACATCATTTATTATGGCCTTGATGCCTTCATGATGAATGTCTCAGATTGATTCAAATCGGTATCTATAGGTTTGATAGCTGGCATTCCAGACATTGTCAAAGTATGCATTAGCTTCTTCTTGAATCACATCTGTGAGAGATGCTGGACGCTCACTAGCATGAACACCTTTATTCTTCCAAAGGCGAAGTGGATAAGCTGAATATTTATTTTCATCACTGTGTGCTACATGTGGAAAGTGTGTGTAGCCTTCTCTGTTTAAGAGATCCTCTATAGGATTGAGAAATGTAACAGGTTTACGCTTATAATCTCTTATGTTGTAATCTCTTAGAGCAAAACCAGATGGTTTGCTATGTCCTGTATCCAAATAGTAAGCCAAATCTATATCACATCTGGGAGTGCTACCACCTTGCCTTTCTTTGTGAATAGTGATGGAAGCAAGAATCTGACCATGGCTACTTCAAATAGTACGCTCTCTCGACCTCTGTCAATTCTGTGTTAAATAATATGTCGCGGACAGAATAGTCATACTCTATCAGCATGGCTACTTCATTCTCCGCATTAATGTATCTTTCTTCATTGTAGCCTGTGGGAATAAAGTCTTCTTCAAAAGCTGATGGCATGTAATTGATCGAACGATCAATAGTTTTTAGTGGATCCAGCTTGAAAAAGTTCCAGGGAACTGCAACGTCTTCAGCAACGCTCTGACCTGGTAAGCGTGCCTCTGTTATATAGCTGTGGAAGTAGTTGAAGGTTGAATGGCTTATATAGTAGGTTCCTCAGCGTCCACTGCAGCAACCTCTGCGGCATCATCCTGAGCGACTACTTCCGTCATATCAACATCCAGATGGACATCGATTGGAGCTTCAACAATAGCTAAAGGAAGAGTTGTAACAGAAGAACTATCCTCTATAAGAGTAGGATCTTCTACATAAGTAGGTAACGAGATGCTGTGGGAAGAAAGAAACTTACCCTGAGAACTAGTCTCAACAGAAACAGTGCCTTGAGCGCTTGGCTCAGTAGTCTCCGGCTCTTTAGAACTAGAAGCAGCTTGACGCTTGCCTGCTCCTCTTGTCCTCTTGAAAATCTTCTTTACATTAACCCCTTCAATCAGCTTGAGCGCTTGAGTAGGGGCAGCAGCCGGTTCTTCATCAAAATTAATCTTTTTGAGGACCTTTTCCAGCTTCTTTCTCTTTATTAAAGAAAGCTCGTCTTCCTCATCTTCATGAGTTTCTTCATCATCCTTGGGAGGAGATGGAATAGCTTGAGATTTGGGCTTTTTGGGAGCCCTCTTCTTTGTAACAGCCGGACGCTTCACGGCTTCTACTTGAGCTGGACACTCAGCTTCCTCGTCTGACGCTTCACGCACAACTTGACGCTCAGACAGTGGTCTTGCAGCACCACCAACTCAAGGAGGGTGAACTAGATTGTTTATATTTCTCTTCCCCAGTAGCTTGGCCTTAGCCAACGGGAGCCTAGAAGAGTAGACACAGCCTGATCGATACAGCAGGTCACTCAGAATAATTCCATAGGGTTTGTTTGTGGCGCTCAAACAGTCCCTAAACCTTCCAAAGACATACTTGCTCCAGTTGATCTTGATGTTGAGGAGTATGGCTGTCATCATCTGAAAGTGCATTGGGTTAACCTTATCAAAGGTACCCACCCTGCACTCTATTATCTTGCTGCAGAAATCAGCCATCAATCGATATTTTGACACTAAATCTTTCTTTTTAAAGTGTTGTTTGTATGGTACATCATCATCATATGCACTCATAGTTGTCCATACTTCTTTGATTTGTTTTAGAGTAACACAGTCCAATGCCTCACCCACATTCGGCAGATTGAAGTTCTCGATAATGGAAGTAGCAGAAATCTTTTAGACATAAATAAAGTGGATTCCCCCTAAATTATATTTCTATTGAAAACATGATGCAAAATGATCAAGCGTTTAAATCAATCATACCTAATTCACTTCTTAAAGTGAGAAAGCGTTGTTCCTTGAGAGCTTTAGTGAAGATATCTGCCAATTGTTTGTGAGTTTCAATAAAGTGCATGGAGATATCTTTCTTTTGAACAGGGTCACGAAGAAAATGGTATCTAATGTCAATATGTTTGGTTCTGGAATGAAGAAAATGGTTTTGAGTCATGGCTAGGGCGCTTTGGTTATCACAATGAATAGGGGTTGGTCCTAAGATTATTCCATAATCTCTAAGTTGTTGCCTCATCCACAACACTTATGCACAACAAATTCATGCAACTACATACTCAGATTCAATTGTAGAAGTAACTATCGATTGTTGTTTCTTACTATGCCATGAAACTAACCTATCACCTAGAAATTGACATGTACCACTTGTACTCTTACGATCTATTTTGCAACCTGCAAAATCTACATTTAAGTAACCAATTAGTTCAAAAAGAGAGTCTGTTGGATACCATAAGCCCACATTTTGTGTGCATTTTAGGTACTTAAGGATTCTCTTGACAACAATTAAGTGTGACTCTCTTGGATTAGCTTGAAAGCATGCACACATGCATACCGAAAACATAATATTAGGTCTATTAGTAGTAAGATAAAGGAGTGATCCAATGATACCTCTATAATTAGTGATATCAACCTTCTTCCCACTTTCATCTTTATCCAAACTTAAGCGTTTGACTCATTGAAATTTTTGAAGGTGATGCATTTTCCATACCAAATTTCTTAATCATATCACACGTATATAACTTGGTTAATAAATATGACATTAGGGAGTTGTTTAACTTGTAATCCTAAGAAGAAAGTTAATTCACCCATCATGCTCATTTCAAATTGTTCTTGCATCATTTTCGAAAACTTCTCGCACAAACGCTTATTAGTAGAACCAAATATAATATCATCAACATAAATCTGGACTAAGAGAGTATCTTCGTTATTGGTAATTTTAAATAATGTTGTGTCAACGCTATATTTTGTAAAGCTTTTACCAATAACGAAAATAGAGAGTGTCATACCATGCTCGGGGTGCTTACTTAAGCCCATAAAGTGTTTTATCTAGCTTGTAGACCATACTCTTACCATGGTTGTTGTTGTCCCGGTGGTTGCTCCACATATACTTCTTCTTGGAGTTTACCATTCAGGAAAGCACTCTTCATGTCCATCTGATACACCATAAACTTATTAAACGCTGCATACGGTAGAAACAACCGAATTGCTTCCAGACGGGCTACAGGAGCATATGTCTCATCAAAATCAATACCCTTTTCTTGGCAATATCCTTGAGCGACAAGTTTGACTATGTTCCATATTACAATACCATTCTCATCCATCTTGTTTCTATAAACCCATCTAGTCCCAATAACTCCTTGGTGAGTTGGTCTTAGTACTAGTGTCCAAACCTTACTATGCTCAAACTGATTAAGCTCTTCTTGCATGGCTTCAATCTAACTAGGATCACATAACGCTTTATCCACTTTCTTAGGTTCTATCTGAGATAGAAAACTTGCAAACATGGCCTCTTTAAATGTAGCAACCCTAGTCCTAACAGGTGCTTCAATATCTCCAATAATTTGCTCAGGTGGATGATCACGTAGCCATAGTCTATCAGGCTGGAAAAGGTTAAGAGGTTGGATAGGCGCTTGATTCACTTGCTCAGACGCTTGACTTGTGTAGGTGCTTCAATTTCATAGATCCTACTTTGCTCCTGATGATCACTCACTTCATGATCATCAACATATCTTACATTGTTATCCGAAATAACCTCACGAGTAATCTTGGGAGGAGGCACTAAGATCTCATCATCGTCATCACTATCATCATCAATGGTAATCTTAGACGCTTGATGACACAGATCTGCAACTCCTACATCATTCATATTTATCTTACTCGGTTCTTGGTTAGCATCATCAAAAATAACTTGAATAGATTCTTCTACCTTTGATTTGATCTTATTTAGGATGTGAAAATTCTTTCCATTCTTGGGGTAGCCTAGAAATATTCCCTCATTCGCTTTAGGATCAAATTTATTTAGGCTTTGGGATCCATTATTATGAATAAAACATTTAAAAATAAAGACGTGAATGTATGAAACAATTGGCTTACGTCCCTTCCATAGTTCATATGGAGTTTTCCCATATTGTTTGTTGATCATGCAACAGTTTTGAGTGTAACATTCAGTGTTGATCGCTTCGGCCCAAAACGTAGGAGCAAGATTGGACTCTGCTAACATTGTCCGAGAGGCTTTCTTGAGCGTTCTGGTCCGGCGCTCAGCAACAGCAGTCTGTTGGGGAGTTCGAGGAGCTGAACACTCATAATGTATTCCATTCTCTGCACAAAACTTGTCAACAACCTTGTTAGTAAACTCAGTACCATGATCACTTTTTATTCTTGCAACGTTAAGATTTTTCAATGTTTGAAGTTGCCGAATAAGCGTTGTTAACTTGTCACATATTTCATCTTCGGATGAAAGAAATTCCACCCACGTAAATCGAGAGAAATCATCTACTATCACCAAAGTATACTTTTTACCGCTCACACTGATAGTTTGAACAGGTCCAAACAGATCCATGTGAACTAGTTCAAGTATCCTAGAGGTAGATAGATGAATCTTTCTCTTGAAAGATGATTTAACTTATCCCATTTGATAGGCGCCACACAGGCGATCCTTATTAAATGGTCCTTTCGGTAATCCATCTACAAGATTTTGCGTTATGAGCTGAGAGATTGTTTTAAAGTTGAGGTGATTCATTTTTCTATGCCATAACCAACCCGTTTTAGATTCACTTTTAGCAACAAAACATGTTGGGTTGTTATCAATTGTTAAACCCTAATCTACCAAATACATAATGTTTGTTCTTTTACCTTTCAATTTAGTAGATTTACTCTTAGTGTCGTTTATATAGCAGCAGTCGCTTGAGAACTTAACTTCAAACCCTTTGTCACAAAATAGACTTATGCTTAATAAATTATGCTTAAGACCCTCAACACAATAAACATCACTTATCATGATGTTCCCCCTATGCACAGTACCTATACTTTTGGTTTTATCTTTGGAGTTGTCACCAAATACAACCTGAGGACCATTGGCAGCTCGATAGTTGATCAGAAGATCCTTGGAGCCTGTCATGTGCCTTGACGACCCACTATCGATGTACCAAACAGATGCATCGGCTCTAGCTCTAGATACCTATAATTAAAAGGGAAATTCTATTTTTGTTTAGGTACCCATTGTTGCTTGGGTCCTTTATCATTAGTAGCATTGTTAGTTTGAATTAGAACTTTAAGAACCCATATTTGCTTAATCTTCATTGCGGGAGGATTAGCCTTCTGGGTTTCACATTGTGTTGTGTGTGCTTTTTGGGTGTAGAATAATATCCTCGATTATAATAGCAATCATAATCATAGTCATAATCATAATCATCATAGTAACGATAATATGATCTAGACCGTTGTGGATATTGATGCTGATATTTCCTTGGCACTGGCTTGGGTTGCACTTTTGGTGCTGGATGCTTAGCGCTTGATTCATAGTGGTTAGGTTTATCCTTAGCCTTTTGAGCATTTGGATAAACCCGTCTTTGTAAGTCATTTGCTTTCGCCTTACCCTTGCCTGAGTCAGTGTTGACTTTCTCATTTGGACTCGTACCATTGTCCTTTGGTTCATTTGGTGTTTGACTTTGTGAACCTTTCTCAACAAAGAACACACCTTTTTCTCTGTTGTTCGCCGTAACATTAGATTTATTTGGCTGTTTACCGAATTTATTACATCCTAAATCGGTCTTTTCACCAAATAACCTTGTTACCTCAGTCACATTGTCCAGGTTTCTTGACGCTTTAGACAATGATGGGATGAGCTGCTCTGATTTAGCAAGTCTAGCAATTAGCTCAACTTCTCTTTTGACTATTATATCAAGATCACTTTTCAGATTGATTATATCACTTTCAAGTGATTTGTTCTTCTCAATGCATTGTTACTGAACTTGCAACTCTGCTTTGAGCGTCAAATTATCACTCTTGAGCGATGAAATGATATCGAAGTGATTTTGATATAATTTGGCGGCATCTTGACAATCATTATAGTATTTTTTGACTTCGTTAAGTAATTCCTCCTAAGAGAGAGGGTAAGATATCTCAGTATTTACCTCAGGGGATGCTTCATCATCTCTGGCCATGAAACATATAAGCGCTGAGTCATCCACTGGCTCATCATCATCACTACTCTCCTCTGAAGACTCCAAATCTTCAAGTGCGAATGTTGGTTTTGATTCCGTTAGCAAACCTTGTCGGCGAAGGTTGCTCTTGAATTGGTTTCTATCCAAGCAATTTACCTGGTAGTGCCCTGGTTTCCTGCAATTATAACAAAGATTAGTTTTCATCTTTTGTTCATTTGTTAACCTTGCAGTGTGTGGTTTTGAGACCACATGTGTTGAGAGATTCTATTGATTAGACGCTTGGTACTTAATCGGCGCTGAAGGAGAAGGTGCAGAATATTGAAGCGCTTGATACTGTTGTTGTACTAAAGCAGGCGCTTGATATGAACTCTGTCCTTGATGCTTAGGACTATTTTCTCTCTTTTCATATCTGAAGAACTTTCTGAATCTATTCAGAAACGTTAGTTCCTCATTCTCACTGATATCCAAAACCTTTCCCTTGTTACCTAAATTATCTTTGATTGATGCTATAAGTGCTCCAGACTCAATCACCGGACTGCTCACTGCATCACTAGCTGAATTCAACTCAAACTCAAACTCTTTGAGTTCCGAAAAAGCATCTTCTAGAGTTAAACTATCCAAATTGCTTGACTCTCTCATTGCAGTTGTCTTCATCAAAAATCCACTAGGTAGACTTCTAAAGATTTTGACCACCATTTCCCGATTATGTAAATCCATATCGAAAGATGTTAATTCTGTAGTAAGAGCTGTAAATCTTATGTCCAAATGCTCTAAAGTCTCATTGGGCAACTTCATAAAATGGTTAAACATTTCCTTGGCAATGGAAAGCTTGTTCTCCTTGATCTGTGCTGAACCACCACAAATAGTAGCCAACTTGTCTCATATATCCTTGGTAGTATTACAAGATTTAACCTCGTTAAATAAGTTGTCGTTATCACCAATGGCAGTATATAGAGCGTTCTGTCCAACATTATCTAGATTAAATCTCTGACGCACGTCTATGGACCATTCCTACTTAGGCTTTTCAACATAGTCATTTGGAGTCTCTTCTGTGGCTCCAGGCGCTCTGGTGATGACTTTGTAAATCTGAATAGGTCCATCTTAAATGACATCACACATTTCATCATCACAGAAACACAGATAAGTAAAAGCTTTGACCTTCCATGAGTCATAATTTGACTCGGTCAACTTAGGTTAGAGAATGCCATGAAATTTTTTAAAGCAACTAGTTTTGAAAAGGATCTAAACAAGCTGTTATGCTTGGAAATTTTAAAATTTTGCCTTTAACCGCTCTGATACCACTTGTTGGTCTCAAGTGGCATATGAAAGGGTCTAGAAGGGTTGGGGGGAGGGGGGGTTGAATAGACCCTGAAGTCTCTTTCTACTTCAAAAATTATTCGTATTAAAATTGGTTTAGACGCTTGAAAATGCAGGCACTTGGCTGAGCGTCTACTGAAGACTGTTTTATAAAGTTAACTTAGACTTCAAGATTTGAATACTATAACCAGTTAGGTTTAAGCGTTCATTTTTTTAATCAGTGTTAGCACAACAGAATGATTTTAGAGTTTTCTCTCTGAAAGCTTTAGCGTCACAAAGTGTAACTTAGTTGCTTAGCTTTTAATTGTGTTTACTTAACAGATTTATGCAATGATGTGACAGTAATGAAATTGACTGTAAAGTAAAAACACAATATTTGTAAGGTTCGTTGGGTGATGTAATTCCAACTACGTCCTTTTTCTTCTCGAACACTCAGAGCCAATCCACTAAAATAATTCTCAAAGAATCACACAGAATCTTCTACAAATTAGGGAGAGATGGATGTTAATGACTTGAGCTCCTGGATCACACAGATTTTTGCTCCAAGGCACTTCTATCTTCTTGCTTCTTTCACCCAAAAATAGTGCAAGTATCCAACTTCGACTCCACACAGACCGCGAGTCTTGGATGGGTTTGTTTCACGGTTTGTTTTGATTTTAGAAAGTTCAAACAACTTAGAACATCTCAATAATAGTGTGGGTTTCTTTTAAAAGAATGTTTGAGATATTGGTTGACAGTATCAGGGATTGAAGAAAAGCAAAAGGAATATTTGCTTGAATGTTCTGGCTTTTCTGAAAGTTTGAGGTTTGAGACTTCAATGCAACAGCGATTTGGCTTGTAATACAATGGATGTTTTGGCTTGTTGTTGAAGCCATATTTATAGACATTCTTGGAAAAAGTATCCTTTTGACACATGCATAGGCGCGTGTCTCTCACTTCCACAAGAGTGAACCACTTTAGTCCTTTTTCCTTGAAAATCTACTGCACAAAAGTTGGTACTGCAGTCTCTGAAAAGTTGACAGTCTAATAGGTGGCTTCTTCGTATGTCATGGAGTGCTTATCACATTAAATGCTCTTATCAGCATTTAATGAATTTGAAATAAATGCCCGTTGGCAATTAATGATCTGAGAATATTTGCATTAAACTCCTTCTGGACTTAGGAATAAATTCAAGTGACATTTGGTCATTGATAGACGCTCATTCACTACAGAATGATTTCTATCCTCAATTGATACTTGGACGCTTGGATTTTTCATTTTTCATTCAGACTTCAGACTCTTGAGTTCTTCAAACTTAACTCCTTGATAAACTCACTCAGAACTTATCAGGCGCTTAGTTTAAAAACTATTTAGCCTAACAATCTAGAATAAAAAACAAATAAGGCCTATACAAATCTAACGCTCAAAGCTTATAAATAAATTCTAATAAAATCAGACTTACATATTTTGGGGTCTAACATAAATCCTAATTGTCATCCTCAAAACTCTAACAAGAAATTTTCTAACAGATAACATCATTGGAATACAGTTCTTGATCTCGGCCAATGCCTCAGTGTGGCTTCATATGGGTAGGTTAATGTTTGATGATGCCGAGTGCTTGCTGTTTGTGATGGGTATATATGCTGGTGATGACCTAAAGCTGGTTCATGAGAAATCTAGGTTGCTTTCGACTATGCAGGTAGAAAAGGGGGTTAAGCATGGCGAAATGATATACATGGCGGCTATGGTTGAAATTAAAAAAGATGTTCTATGAAGTGCCGGATGCGGTGGCTGATGTATTGAAGGAGTTCGAGGATATCTTTCCCTCCAAACTGCCCAAAGAGTTGCCTCTAAGATGAACTGTTGATCATAAAATTGAGTTAAAACTAGATGCGAGACCTCTTTTTATGTCTCCATAGACAATGAATTTTGCGGAGTTAGTGAAATTGCGAAAATAGTTGGATGGGCTATTGGAAGCTGGTTTGGTGAAGCTTTCCCAGGCACCGTATAGGTCCCCAATTCTGTTCCAAAGGTAGCAAGATGGGTCGATGCAGATGTGCGTGGATTACAGGGCTTGGAATAATGTTACTATAAACAACAAGTACCTTATTCGAAGTGCCTTGGATCTGTTTGATAAGCTATCGAGGGCACAGTTCTATACAAAGATCGATTTGAGGTTTGAGTATTGGCAAGTGCGGGTTGCGGAAGGAGATAAGGTAAAAATGACTTGTGTGACGATTTATGGTTCATGAGTTTCTGATAATGATTTTCGGCTTAAGTAATTCCCCTGCCACGTTTTGTTATTTGATGAATGATGTGTTATACAAGTTCTTTGATCAATTTGTGGTTGTTTATTTTGATGACATTGTTCTTTATTCGTAATCTATGGAAGATCATTTTGTGCATTTGAAGCGTATATTCTAGAAATTCAGTGAATGCATTCTCTATGCAAAGAAGGAGAAATGTGAATTCTATCGAGAGACCACATTCCTTGGTCACATTATAAGCTAAGGTAAAATTAAGATGGATGGGAAGAAGGTGCGAGCTACGGCGGAGTGGCCTGCCCCATCCAAAGTTATTGATTTGAGACCTTTTTTTAGATTGACAAACTACTATTGAAGGTTCACTAAATGGTATTCCAAAATTGTTAACCCTTTGATGGACCTCTTATAGAAGGATCATAAGTGGGAATGGTTGGTTACGTGTCAAATTGAATTTGACTTGTTGAAACAGGTCGTGTCATCGGAACTAGTATTGAAATTGCCAGAGTTTCACAAACCTTTTGAGGTCCATGCGAATGCTTCTGATCGGGCTATTGGCGGTGTGTTGGTTGAGGACAAACATGATAGCATTTGAAAGCCATAAACTCAAAGATGCTGAAATGCGGTCTAGTATTCATGAAAAAAGGAGATGAGTGGGTTGATCTAGTGTTTAGTTGATTGGAAGCATTATCTATTAGGCAAAAAATTTACCATCATCACAGATAATGTTGCCAACACCTATTCAAGACAAAAAATAATCTTACACCAAAACAAGCACGATGGAAAGATTTTTGGTGAGTATAATTTTAATTGGGTACACAGGTCGGGTAGATAAAACAATGTGGTGATGCTTTGAGTCGAAAATCGATTGAGGAACTTAAAGAGTCTAATTTCTTGAAATGTGTCCAAGAGTCGTGCCAAAATGATGCGGTGTTTACAAAACTAGTTGAACAAGTTTGAATCGGCCTTATTTGGAGATATTGGCTAGAGGACAGGTTGTTATATGCAAAAGGTGGACGAGCTTACGTGCCTAGTGCTCTGTTGCGACATCAGCTATTGAGGAAAACTCACAACACTCAATGGGCTAGACATTCGGGTATGGAAAGAGTGTTGGCTTTGCAGTCGTGTCGTTACTATTGGCCTAAGATGGAATATGACGTTGAGACATATGTTCAAACTTGTTTTGTGTGCCAATTTGACAAGTCAGAATGTAAGAAAGAGGTAGTGTTACTTCAACCCATGCCCATTCCCGAGAGACTGTGGCAATCTGTTTCTATGAATTTTATTTTGGGTTTTTCGAAGGTTGGTGGTATGGCTTCTATCTTTGTTGTGGTTGACAAATTTTCAAAGTATGAGTATTCATTGTTGAACCGAATGCTTCTCCGGCCGAGATTGCTACACATTTATTTTTCAAACTTGTGATCAAGTATTTTGGGGTCCTTGAAAACATTAACAGTGATCGAGATACTCGATTTACGGGTTAGTTTTGGACTGCGTTGTTCAATATGATGGGCACAGAATTGAAATTCTCCACAACGAATCAGCCGCAAACCAATGTTCAGATGGGACAGATGAATCAATTGTTGTAAGAATACTTGAGGCACTATGTTTTAGTGAGTTAGAAAAATTAGGTCGAGTTGTTGGATATGGCTCGGTTTTGTTACCATCTACACAAGTCTTCGTCCACTGGAATGAGTCCCTTTGAATTAGTGTATGGGCTGCAACCTATGAAGCCTCATGAGATTATGGTACAGTAAACGGGAGGCAAGAGTCTTGCTATCGATTGATTTGCTAGGTTGAAACAAGAGTTGCTTGATGAGGCCAAGGAAAGTTTGTCCAAGGCCCAATGTCAAATGAAGAAGTATGCTGATTTGGGTAGATGGTTAGTACTGGGGAACATGTTTTATTGGAACTAATTTCATGTATTTAGAAGAAGATCAGTTCCGAAATTGTACATCATGGGCTGATTCCAAAATATGATTGTCCCTTTGAGATCTTGAAGAAATTTGGCAATGTTTCTTACCGACTGAGGTTGCCAGATATACGTATCATGAGAATGCCTTGAATGAAAATGGAAAGCAAGCGATGCATGCTCCGCCTATGATTGGACAGGAATTTGATAAGAAGCTTCATTGGATTTTGAAACACTGTACCAAAAGGCAAAGTAAGAAAAATCGGAGGATGGATTACTTTGTTCATTGGAAGAGTGAGTCCGAAGAAGATGCTATTTAGGACCGGATGCGACTGTGGCAATTTGAAAAGAAGAATGATAAGTACTTGAAGATTACGGGAGCCTTACTTACCTCGATGAGGGCATCGAGCTTCGTTGGTGGTGGAAGTTTGTTAGCCCTTTAGCTTGTCTGGTGCATTAACATAACAATCTTGCATGCCGGTGCAGGCCGGGGGTCGATATGAGGTCAGACCAAACAATCGACAATGTGCTAGTGTCGTGGCATGAGTTATTCAGCAACATATGACACGCGGATTAATGCAAACAGTGTAAGATAGCCGGACAAAAACCCAATTTGGGTGACACTATCGAGAAAACTCAGAAGCTCGCGAGTGTACTCGGTAATGTGTGAGAGTTCTGGGCAACTTGCAAGAAAACTCGGCAGTGGGCTAAAAATCTTGACAGATTGTGTGGATTACTCGGCAGTGGTCTAAGACACTTGACAATGTATAGGTAATGCAAAAAATTGGCGCGTCGTGCAGTTAATAGATGGTTTCTCAGGCATGTGTGTGTCATGTACGGCGGTTGTGGCATTCACTCAACACAATTGCCCAAAACTGGGCGACTTGTTGTTGGTTTGTATTCCTAGCGATTAAAAATTTTGGTTGTAGTATTACTTTTCTATATTTGGGTAAGAGTTGCACGTTTTCAATCATTGTGTGCAAGCCTTGTTGAAGTGTATGTCTTGTATTAAAATTTGTGAATAATACAAGTTGAGCATCACTCGCATATTGTGTGTTGCCTTATATTTGCTACATATGTGTGTGTTTTACTTGCTTATTGATCGAACACTGTTCTAACCAAAAATGAGAGTGGAAATGGACAGTTGGCTGACCGATTTGTGAGTGAATCAGGCACATTAAAACTCAAAATTTATCATTGTGACAGTTGGTACCCGATCTAGGTTAAGGATCCTGGCCATTAGTGGTCACTTCTGCATGGCTGATTTGATTTTGATTAAGTTATAGTTGATCCAAACTCGATACGTGATAGGATTCTTAAGATGGAGACAAGAATTTGTTGGGTTGAAGGATGTTTAGGGACACCCTAGGAACCGCTAGGAGCTACTGGGTTCCAGGCACTAGACAATATTGATGCATTACAAAAATCGATGGATAAGATACCCTCAGTAATCAAACGTCGTATCGTGTCGATGGGTAAAGATCTCAATATTCTAATTGACAATATAGATAAAAAAAATTGATTTTATCAACACTGAGTTGAGCATGTTGAAGCGTGTTGTGGGCGAATCCATTTCAGATGATAAACAATCTTCATCTAAACTAAAAGTTCCGGATTCAAAAACCTTTTGGCAATGCTAGAGACAAGAAAGAATTAAAGAATTTCTTGTGGGATATGAAAACTTATTTCCAAATGGTGAAAGTCTCTGCTTTTGAAAAAAGTTTCAATCATTAGCATGTACCTCACTAGTGATATAAAGCTTTGGTGGAGAACTACTCTTTTTAACAATTTTAGTGCGAACATGCGGAAAATTGAGACGCGGGATGCACCAAAATGGGAACCAAAAGATCAGTTTCTTCTTTACAACACGTTTTGCCTTGTAAGGGAGTCTTTGATGATATTGAAACATACCATGACGGTTTGTGATTAAGTTAAAGACTTTAGTTCATTGTTGCTAGATATACGTGAGATGGCCGAGGAGGAAAAATTGTTCGACTTTATGTTCGAACTGCAACCTTGGGCCAAAGTAAAACTTAGGAGGCAAGGGGTCAAGGATTTGTTGTCCGCTTATGCCACCACAGATCTCTTGGTTGATTTTCGTGTTGTTGGTGGCCCGGATTCCAAAAAGAAAATAAATAAAGATGGGGGCAAAGCCAAAGGGAAAAATAGTAATATTGGAAAGACGGGGAATCAAAATACAAGAAGGGAAAAGATGCCGCATCAGGTTCGAAACCTAAAGAATCTCAACCCGAGATTGATAGGTCTCGAAAGGGCTGCTATATTTGTGGCGGAGATCATCGGACACATAATTACCCCAAACACAGCAAGTTGAATCCGTTGATGATGGTAGAAGATGACGATGGTGGTAGGGATATTGCAACCTCATAGGTCAATCCCTTACAAATGCTGAGTACAATTTAAGAAAAGTCCCTGAATCATAAAGGTCTGATGTATGTAAATATTACGGTGAATGAAAAAGATGTGATGGCGATGGTTGACACAGGAGCCACTCACAACTTTGTTGATGAATGAGAAATTTTGAAGTTAGGTTTGAATGTCTTGAAACATTCCAGTCTCATTAGGACGGTGAATTCAGAAGCAAAGCTTATCAAAGGAATAACCACTATCGAATTGGTGGTTTGTCATTGTCACGGACAGTGTGAACTCATGGCTATGCCACTTCACGACTTCTATGTCATCCTTGGAATGCAATTGTGTATCTCGGCTAAGGCCTCAATATGGCCTCATACGGGTGGGTTAATGTTTTGTTGATGCCGAGTGCTCCCCGTTTGTGAAGGGTATATATGCTGGTGATGACCCGAAGCCAATTGATAAGAAATCTGGGTTACTTTATGCTATGAAGGTGAAAAAGAGAATTAAGCACGGTGAAATGATATACTTGGCAGATATATTTGAATTTAAGAAAGATGTTTCCCATGAAGTGCCGAATGCGGTGGCTGATGTATTATGGGAGTTCGAGGACATCTTTCTATTCGGAATTCCTAAAGAGTTGCCTCCAGACGAACCATTGATCATAAAATTGAGTTGGAACCTGGGGCGAGGCATCCTGTTATGGCTCCGTATAGAATGAATCCTGCGGAGTTGGTGGAATTGCGGATATAGTTGGATGGGCTATTAGAAGCTGGTTTAGTACGACCTTCTCAGGCACTGTATGGGTCCCCAATTCTGTTCCAAAGGAAGCAAGATGGGTCCTTGCGGATAGGTGTGGATTACAGGGCTTTGAAAAAGGTTAATATAAAAAACAAGGACCTTTATTCCAAATGCCTTAGATCTATTTGATAAGTGACACGAAAAATCCTTACGTGTTTGCACAGCAAGTGGACTGGTCGTGTGTAGTAATAAAGTGGATTTTTAAGACCGGATTGTCGATCCCACAGAGACTTGTATTTTAGACTTCTTGAATTTAAAACAAGCAATAATTAAACTAAAACTAAAGATTTAAAGATTTTAAAAGCAATAAAATAAAATAAAACAATAATTAACTAAAATATTCTGGAAGCAAGATACAAGAACCAAGATGTCGAAATCAAGATAGCTATGGAAGAGAGCAACTAAGACACATATGTTGACATAAATTAATCAATTTTCATTATAAACATGTTCTCATATTATTAGACTACTGTTGCATTGGTGGAAAAAGCCTTAAATAATTACTACCTGATGTCTCGGCTGTAATAATCCTATGACTAAGTGACGGTTCTCTAAATATGTCTATCCGAGAATCAAATCATTAACCATGTATTCATGTTTTAGAATTTCCCCGGATAAATCCGGCTAACTGCACCCGAAAATCTATACCTATCTCTAGGTGCAATTCCTCATGTTTTTCGGATGATGTGATGATTTCTTTGAACCTTAACTTATATTCTCTCGAATCATAAACTAGGCTAATTAGCAAGCATATGGTGATCAAACATATGATTGGAATTACAGCACAAAATCAATACACAAAGCAACAATAGAATTAATATGAAAAATAGGGGTGTACGCGGTCGGGTTCGGGCGGTTTTAAACAAAAAAATAACCCGACCCGATATGTGCGGGTTGACAAAATCTCAAACCGAAACCGCATAATTATCCTTTCAAACCGAGCGGTTCGGGTCGGTCGGGTTTAATGTATTTAGTGGGCGGGTTGGCGGGTTATCAAATTATAATTATAGTTCTTACAACTTACTTTTAGTTTCAACTAGTAAGTAAGAATCTAAATAACACATTTGTTGTACATTTAACTAAAAAAAATTGAGTTGATGAGAAATACAAAAATAAGTGATGTTATTAAATAAAAATCATATTTATCATGAATTGTAAACTCTAAAATATTAATAAAATTAAATTATCTTATAAGTTTATCATCAAAATATACATCTACATCTTCGTTCAAATCAAGAAAACATATGTTCAAATGAAATAATTTATTTACTCAAATTAAAAATAAAGTGTTTTACATTAATATGAATAAAACCACTCTTATTAAAGTTTATATATATGCTATATAGTTTTAAGAGTTTAGGGTTAATCTTTAACTCTATCTCTATATATATATATACACACACATATATATACTTATGACATATACAATTAGCGGTCGGGTGGCGGGTTACAATTATTAAACCCACCACCCGACCCGAAAGTGGCGGGTTGCAATTTTTTCAACTCACCACAATTATTTAATAGTTTCAAACCGGCGGTTTTCGGGCGGATCGGGTCGGTTTGAGCGGGTCGGGCGGGTTGAGCGGGTTTATGTACACCCCTAATGAAAAACACAATTTATAACTTAAATATCATAATTTAGTCTCAACATGGCCTTAGTTCGAAGAATCTAATTCATCATAAAAGATAAAAGATAGAAACTTAAATTAAGATTCATATTCATAGACAAAAATAAATCTAAATCTAAGAAAATCCCTCGTATTTTTGATGGTTGAACTTCGATCTTCATATCTTCCATGCTTCTTGATTTCTTCACCTTCAAGGGCTTTTGAAAATCTTTATGAATATGTAAAAACTATGTCTAAACCCCATTAGGGCTCTATTCTATGTGTATTTTGTCTCTTAACCCTAGAGAACTGATCTAATATATATAAGGGTGGAAGGGGAAGACTCCAACTTGAATTAAAATTGGAAATTTCCAAAAATCTGCTATTTTTCCCGTCAGAACCAACGTCCGAACGTGAAGTACCCAACGTCCGTACGTTGGAAACAGAAACATTTTGCCTTCTGCGCAGCGATATTGTTTTCTTCATAACTTTCTCCAACGATCTCCGATTTAGGTGATTCAAGTTGCCACGTGATGCTAAGACCGAGATCTACAACTTTGTGGAATAAATATTTGTCAAATTCAGTCTCTAAGGACTGCGAAATGCTTCATTTCCGTCTAGTTTTCCTCAATTGCAATGATTTTCCACCTTTACTCAATAAACACACGAATTAACCGCATATATGGCATAAATCATGCATAAACCAATGTAAATAACATAAATATGAGGCTCTAAAACATGTAAATCTCACACCTATCAACACCCCCAAACTTAACATTGATCGTCCTCGAGCAATAAAATGACTTAGATATAAGATCAAGAAGCAGCAACCAAAGAGATAAACACAACAACAAAAACAAAAACAAAAGGATAAACTCACTTTCGTGGAGTGAACGATTGCACTTAGCATGTGCAACAAGCCGTTAAACCTCAATTTTACCAAAAGAGGACGAGTTTTGTCTCGTGAGGGTTTGCAGATGATTTATCCACAAAATCATAAAATTTTCAGCCCCACCCAACCAACACAAATTAACTTAACCAACAAGAAAACAATGGCACAAAATCGACCTTTAATGCTCCACAATTGTATACACATATCACAGACTTGCTCATGTTACACCTTGACTCGAATAAACCTCCAAAGGGTGTAGTGATTGTAAGTCTACAGCATTATAGTCAAGTGGCACCCTTACCAAATTTTAGATTTTCTCCCATATCTATTAACCTTTAATCAATCCTAAAGTACAAGCCTCATAGACAACTTCATAACCACTTACATTTCACCACTTAACCATTTAAACTTTAACTTCACATGAAACTTCCATTTAAATTCATTAAGGCTAGGTCATGTGCAATGTTCTATTCCCTTAGGCTTTCTATGACACTCATGTATCGAGCTATGGATCAATGACTCCCAAACTAGATAGTTTTAGGGCATTAAGTGTCCAGACACTCCTTACCGATTTAATCGCTCGAGTGCCAAAGGCCACGAAATAAAACTAGACCTTTCATTCACTTTCAACTTTAATTGGCTTGAGCAAAGCTCAAATTAGCTTAATAGTACAGTTTATAGGCATGTAGCTTTTCACCTCCGGTACATATCAGCCTGACTTTATAGTCATACCAATTTTCATCAACCTTATTCATTATTCATTAGGCATATGAAGCAACTACTCAACTCATGGCCTTAAGAAGAATCTAAGTCAATATTTCCGGGAGAAATTCCTTAAGTGTTTCAGAATTATTATCCACTTAAGTCCTCTACCCTCGACTTGTCATGCATTTGTGATTCATCTAAGGAGAATCTACTCTAATCTAGGGTCCCACGAGCAAAGTAAAGATATGTGTATTTTCCATTAAATTCAAATATAAATCAAGAAATTATGCCATCAAATTCAAGTTAATCATTCCATTGCATTAATTGGTGGCTAAAAAAAAATTTCATGCTCGATTTTCTCAACATAAAAGCATCCAAACATGATAGCATATAAATTTCCCCAAACTTGAGCTAAACTAGGAACACGTGATATGAATGTATTAAAAGCACAAAGTACTACCCACATACACCCCCAAACTTAAACTCAACATTGTCCTCAATGTTGTCTCACATAAAAGCGTGAAATGAGGGTATAAAAGTAGACCCACAACCAAGGATATTGAAAAACAATCCTTTATCCACAAGTGTGTCTTTCCAGCTCAAATCATCAAAATCAAACATCTCAAACCAAAGGGAAGGGAACCGGATACTAATCATGCTCAACATACTCAAAACAAACTAAAGCATCAAGCATAAAGGAATACATGCCAAAAGTGCATGTACAAAGAAAACACCAAAACAGAAAGGAAACCTAAAAACTAAGCAAAACAAGAAACACACAAAAACAAAAGATAAAAGAAAAACTTACAAACTTGGGTTGCCTCCCAAGAAGTGCTCTTTTAAAGTCACTAGCTTGACTTTACCGAGTCATTTCAAGGCGGTTTCCTAATGAATGCCTTGTTCATTCTCCAAGTAAGGATGAAATTTGGCCCGGTGTTAGTAGAAAATATGATGAGTAGTGACCAAACAATCATCCACTCAAATAGTTTCTCATAGTCCTTCACCACTTCCATCACTTTTTCTTCCCATTACTCCGAGTGATGATTTGGACTATTCTCCAAGTTATAAGTAGATGACCATTCTTCTTCACCCATCGAAGTGGAAAACTTGGAGTTCATGATGTATGACTCGAAGAGACTATTGGTTCTTTTAACCTCCTTACATGTGAAGAGGACAGAGGGTGGAGAATCTTCAACCAGTTGAGAAGCTATAGAAGTTCTACACATTCAAACGTGCCATATAGTAATGCTTCTAACTCTGCTACATTTTCGGCCGCTCGTTTAGGTGTAATCTGCTCGGCACAGATCCATTCGTTTTCCCATTCCTTATCTTCTCTCACTGTTTCCTCACCGCTCCTCGAAGTCATGCCACCATTTGGTGCTTGTTGCAAACCTTGAATGACGTCGCACACCAATTGCACAATTTTCGGACAATCCATATCCTTGAGAGTGAGTTGCATAGCCTGAATGAGTCCTAGAACCCATTCTTGTTGCTCCGGGGTCAGAAACGGAAGATTTCTCAATGTCTCGGATGCTTGAACGTTAGGTGTGCGACGCTGAGGTGTTGACACCTTAACAGAAATCCTCTCGTTTTTTATTTTCTCAACGATCATTAGAGCCTCCTTAATCGGTCCTTCATACAAAGCATCAATGGATTTGTGTACCAATTTCATATTTTCCGGCTGATCCAAATCATCTAGTGTGAGTTGTAAGTCGTGTATGAGTTGTCAAACCCATTCTCATTCTTCCAGAGTCGGGGACAGACGATATCTCGCCATTGGTACCTAAAATTAATAAACAAAAAATAAAAATTAAAACAAAAACAAATAAAGAAAGAAAAAAAGGAGCAAAACTAAATACTTGCAATAAAAACAAAAACTAAAAAAACAAGTCCCCGGCAACGGCGCCAAGCACTTGACATGAAAAATCCTTACGTGTTTGCACAACAAGTGGACTGGTCGTGTGTAGTAATAAAGTGGATTTTTAAGACCGGATTGTCGATCCCACAGAGACTTGTATTTTAGACTTCTTGAATTTAAAACAAGCAATAATTAAACTAAAATTAAAGATTTAAAGATTTTAAAAGCAATAAAATAAAATAAAACAAGAATTAACTAAAATATTCTGGAAGCAAGATACAAGAAACAAGATGTCGAAATCAAGATAGCTATGGAAGAGAGCAACTAAGACACATATGTTGGCATAAATTAATCAATTTTCATTATAAACATGTTCTCATATTATTAGACTACTGTTGCTTTGGTGGAAAAAACCTTAAATAACTACTACCCGATGTCTCGGCTGTAATAATCCTATGACTAAGTGACGGTTCTCTAAATACGTCTATCCGAGAATCAAATCATTAACCATGCATTCATGTTTTAGAATTTCCCTGGATAAATCCGGCTAACTGCACCCAGAAATCTATATCTATCTCTAGGAGCAATTCCTCATGTTTTTCGGATGATGTGATGATTTTTTTGAACCCTAACTTATATTCTCTCGAATCATAAACTAGGCTAATTAGCAAGCATATGGTGATCAAACATATGATTGGAATTACAGCACAAAATCAATACACAAAGCAACAATAGAATTAATATGAAAAATACAATTTATAACTCAAATATCATAATTTAGCCTCAACATGGCCTTAGTTCGAAGAATCTAATTCATCATAAAAGATAAAAGATAGAAACTTAAATTAAGATTCATATTCATAGACAAAAATAAATCTAAATCTAAGAAAATCCCTCGTATTTTTGATGGTTGAACTTCGATCTTCATCTCTTCCATGCTTCTTGATTTCTTCACCTCCAAGGGCTTTTGAAAATTTTCATGAATATGTAAAAACTATGTCTAAACTCCATTAGGGCTTTATTCTATGTGTATTTTGTCTCTTAACCCTAGAGAACTAATCTAATATATATAAGGGTGGAAGGGGAAGACTCCAACTTGAATTAAAATTGGAAATTTCCAAAAATCTGCTATTTTTCCCGTCAGAACCAACGTCCGAACGTGAAGTACCCAACGTTCGTACGTTGGAAACAGAAACATTTTGCCTTCTGTGCAGCGATATTGTTTCCTTCATAACTTTCTCCAACGATCTCCGATTTAGGTGATTCAAGTTGCCATGTGATGCTAAGACAGAGTTCTACAACGTTGTGGAATAAATATTTGTCAAATTCAGTCTCTAAAGACTCTTAAATTCTGCATTTCCATCTAGTTTTCCTCAATTGCAATGATTTTCCATCTTTACTCAATAAGCACACAAACTAACCGCATATATGGCATAAATCATGCATAAAACAATGTAAATAACATAAATATGAGGCTCTAAAACATATAAATCTAACACCTATCAATAAGCTATTGAGGGCACAGTCCTATATAAATATCTATTCGAGGTCTAGGTATTGGCAAGTGCAAGTTGCTAAAGGAGATGCTGCAAAGATGACTTGTGTGATGAGGTATGGTTCATTTAAGTTTTTGGTAATGCGTTTCGGCTTAACTAATTTCCTTGCAATGTTTTTTAATTTGATGAATGACGTGGTATACAAGTTCCGTAATCGATTTGTGGTTATTTATTTGGATGACATTGCGATTTATTCAGAATCTTTGGAAGATCATTTGGTGCATTTGAGTCGTCTATTTTCATAAATTCTGGGAATACAAACTCTATGCAAAGAAGGAAAAATGTGAATTCTGCCGGAGGGAGATCACATTCCTTGGTCACATTATAAGCCAAGGAAAAATTAATTGAATAGGAAGAAAGGCTGGTTGTTGCGGAGTGGCCAGCCCCGTCCCAAGTTGTTAATTTGAGATCATTTTTGAAATTTACAAATTACTATCGAATGTTCATTAAAGGGTATTCCAAAATTGTTAACCCTTTGATGGACCTGTTGAAGAAGGTTCATAAGTAGGAATTGTTGGTTGCGTGTCAAAGTACATTTGACTTGTCGAAGTAGGCTGTGTCATTGGAATCACTATTAAAATTGCTAGAGTCTAACAAATCTTTTGAGGTGCGCACCTATGCTTCTGATTGGGGAACTGGCAGCGTGTTGGTTCAGGACAAACATCCGGTAGCATTTGAAAGCCATAAACTCAAAGATGTTGATATGTAGTTTAATACTCATGAAAAGGAGATGAGTGAGGTGTCCATTGTTTGGATCCTTGGAAGCATCCTCTGTTAGGCACAAAATTTACAGTCGTCACAGATAATATTGCCAACACCTATTTCAAGGCACAAAAAAATCTTACACCGAAACAAGCACAGTGGAAAGAGTTTCAGAGCACAAAATTTACAGTCGTCACAGATAATATTGCTAACACCTATTTCAAGGCACAAAAAAAGCTTACACCAAAACAACCACAATGGAAAGAGTTTCTGGGTAAGTATGATTTTGACTGAGTACACAGGTAGGGTAGATATAAAATTGTGGCAGATGTTTAGAGTCAGAAAATGATTGAGGAATATATGGCTGCCTTGATTGTTGTTGGGTTAAATTTCTTGGAACCAGTTCGAGAGTCATCCTAAAATGATGCGGTGTATATTAAGCTGGTTGAACAGGATAGAACCGGTCATATTCGGAGATATTGTCTATAGGATAGGTTGTTATATGCAAAGGGTGGACGGCCGTACGTGCCTAGTGGTCCGTTGCGACATCAGCTATTGAGGGAAACACACCACATTTAATTGGCTAACATCCGAGTAATGGAAGAATGTTGGCTTTGTTGTCCTATCGGTATTATTGGCCTAAGATGGAATATGATGTTTACACATATGTTCGAACTTGTCTTGTGTGCCAAATTGACAAGTCAGAATGTAAGAAAGAGGCTGGTTACTTTAACCCCTACCTATTCCTGAGAGACCGTGGCAATTTGTTTATATGGATCTTATTTTGGGTTTTCCAAAGGTTAGTGGTATAAATTCTATCTTTGTCGTGGTTGACAGATTTTCTGAGTATGGAGTGTTTCTTGTTGCACCAAATGCTTCTCCAGCCGATATTGCTACAGAGTTATTTTCCAAACATGTGATCAAGTATTTTGGGGTCTCCTAGGACATTATCAGTAATCAAAATTCTCAGTTTACGGGTTAGTTTTGGACTGCGTTGTTCAGTATGATGGGCAAAAAATTAAAATTCTCCACAGCGAACCAGCCGCAAATCGATGGTCAGACAAAACTTATGAATCAATTTTTGCAGGACTACTTGAGGTACTATGTTTCAGCGAGTCAGAAAAATTAGGTCGAGTTGTTGGATATGGCTTAGTTTTGTTACAATTTGTACAAGGCTTCGCCACTGGAATGAGTCACTTTAAATTAGTGTATGGACTACAATTTATGACGTCTCATGAGATTGCGATATATCAAATGAGAGGCAAGAGTCCTGCTACCTATAGTTTTTTTAGGGCGAAACAAGAGTTATTTATCGAGGGTAAAGATAGTCTGGCCAAGGCCCAACATCGGATGAAGAAGTATGCTGATTAGGGTAGATGAGATGTGGAATTTAGTGTTGGTAAACATGTTTTATTAAAGTTTACGTAATAGATTTGGATGAAGATCGGTTGGTCCCTTTGAGATTTTAAAGAAAGTTGGCAATATTGCTTACTAGCAGAGTCTGCTAGATAGACTCAAGATTCATCCTACGATTCATGTTACCTTTTTGAAGAAGTATCATGAGGATGCCTTGGATGAAACTCCAAAGCAGGCGATGCATGCTCCGTCTGTGATTAGACAAGAATTTGATAAGAAAGTGCATCGGATTTTGAAACACCATACCAAAGGAAAAGTAAGAAAAATCGGAGGATTACTTGGTTCATTGGAAGGGTGATTCTGAAGAAGATGGTACTTCGGAACAAGATGTGACTTTGGCAATTTGAAAAGAAGCTTATGATTACTTGATCACCATGTGACCTTATTTACCTCGATGAGGGCATCGAGGTCCGTTCATAGTGGAAGTTGTTAAGACCTTAGTTTGTATGGTACATTGGTACTATAGTCTTGTGGCCAGTGCATGTGAGGGGTCGATATGCAGTCGGACCTGACAGTCAGCAATGTGCTAGTATCGTCGCACGAGTTGTTTAACAACATATGATACGTGTGTTGATGCAATCATTGTGGGATGGTCAGACGGAAACTTAAGTTGATGACACTGTCCAGAAAACCCAGCAGCTTGCGAGTGCACTGGGTAGTGTGCGAGAAGTTTTGACAGCTTGCAAGATAACTCTGCAAAGGGTTAAGAAACCCAGAGATTGTGTGGATTACTCGGCAGTGGGCTAAAAAAACTCGGTAGTGTGCGAGTAATGCAACAAAGTGGCATGCCAAGTTGGCTAGACACCCAGGAGCACGTGCGTCGGGCGGTTAACATACAGTTTCCCAGGAATGTGTGTGGCATGTGCGGTGGTTGTGGCACTTTCACCGGCACAACCGCCCAGCACCCCTCGACTTGTTATTGGTTCTATTGGGAAACACTAAATTAAAGCAGTGGAAGATGAAAATTCCCATGTGTTCATCTCGATATACATATTTAAATTTATAAAACGCTAAAATTTACCCGTTGTTGCGAAGTGGTTGGAGAACCTGGTTTCGTAATTATCTGAATCTTTCGGGGAGCCATCTACATCACTCCTTGAATTTTCCAACCTTTATAATAAACTCCTATTGATTTCTTGATCCGAACAACAAAAGTACATTGTGTCTAAATAATCACGCACGAAATTGTAAGAGGAAAAACTCCTTCTTTTTCTTCTAAGGGGCGACGACGAGAGAGCGAAGAGAGGGAAGAGAATTTTCTATTTTTCTTTAGAGGATCACAATGTGACAATAGTCACGCTGGGTGAAGAAGTCATAAGATGATATATATATATATATATATATATGTATGTATATATAAACTTATAACGTAACTTATTGACCGAGCAAGGCAAAAAGAGCCCTACATGGGCGTTCAAGAGGACGCCCAATTGAGCCCATGAGGACATCCAATTGGACGTCCACTTCTAGCCTAAGTGGCTTTATTTTGTTTAATTAATTTTAGTTAATTAATTATTAATTTATCCAATAAATAAATAATTTAATTAATCAATTAATTATATATTAGATAAATTCTATTAATTTATTTTCTCTAAGAAATGAATTAATAATTAATCTTACCTAATTATTTAGATATTTATGTACTGGATAATTAAATTCTCCTTAGCAATTTCCCTCTTATTTTTCGTTTGCAAAACCTTTAAGCGCGACTCTTTAGGTTCGTTTCATTTGGCAATGGGAGGAGTCCAAAAGATGTGGGTGACACCTAGCCAGTAATGTGTCCCGAACGAGACCGAATGAGTAGATCATTCCAAAACCTTCCAATTGTGAATATCGTATACGTAAAAAACTTTTATTTTCGTGTCCCAATCAAGTGAAATAAGAGTAGAATATCATGAACTCAAACAATTGATAAATGATTTAAATATTATTAACTCATCAATTCTTCTCGATGGCTCGGCAGCTACTCCAAGTCATGGACCCTTGGTACAGACATTTTTCAAGCATGATAGCTTACAGTGGTAGTTCTACAGAGAGAGAGAGGGAGTGTAACTCTAAACAAAAGTATTTTTGAGCTTTTAGCTAAAAATAAGCAATTTTGTAGTATTTGTAAATCCTACTTTTGTTTTTGATTCTCTAAAGTTAAGCTCCCAAAAGCCAAAAATTCTAAGCTGGAAAGGGGATACTTCTAGGTGCTTTTTAAATTCCCGCAATTAAAATAAATTTTTTATGATCATTTTATCCTTGAAAGTATTTCTATATTCCCATATTAACTCCATCGGAATTTAAAAAAAGAACTAGTCAGTAAAATTCAAGAAAACTTCAAGGGAGCAGAAACCTTGTGTTTCTTAACGTATAATTGTCTACCCTTTCCTCTAGGATTCTTGCTTGTTAATTATATTTTAGTAGTTGGGATATTACTGAAATCAAGAGATATATCAGCACCAAGAGCCCACGTTGACGTAGACATGATCTCTCGAAAAACCCCATGTTTGAATGTTCTACACCAACGTTCGAACGTTGAGCTCCTCACGTTCGAGCGTGCTGTCTGAAGAATTCTTTCGAATTCTACCTCTTTTCTGCACAAAAACAAAGCACAAGATCAAAAACAAAACTAAGCTAAAAATAAAATAAAATAAATAATAAAAACAGCTCGGGTTGCCTCCCGAAAAGCGCTTCTTTAAAGTCATTAGCTTGACTTTGCAGAGTCGGCATAAGTCACCGAATCATGGAGTGGACTAGAATCCATATCCAATCTCCCATCAATTGGTTCATCATGTTGTAATTCTACAGATGTAGTGACATCTATTTGGTCTATTGTATCGAGGTTTCCAACCTCGTCAGCACTCGTATCTCCCTCACTTACTCGACTGCTAGGATCATCAGATGAATATTCTTGCAAGACATCATCCTCAAAAGGATCAAAAACATCTAGCATAGAACAAGTATTTTCAGGAAATTCATGCTTAACTTCTATAAGCATTCAGAATTACTTTGTTATCCCCTATATTTAATGTAAGCTTACCATACGCCAGGTCTAGCGTGGTTTTACCTGTGGCTAGAAATGGTCTTCCTAAGATCAGTGGGACATCAGAATTTTTCTCCATTTCAAGAATCACAAAATCGACTGGAAAGTAAAACTTGTTGACTTTAACTATGACATCTTCGATCACTCCAATAGGATTCTTGGCAGATTTATCCGCGACCTACAACTGCATAGTTGTGGTTTTTGTCTTTCCAAGGCCCAACTTCTGAAAGAGTGCATAAAGCATCAAGTTGATCCCGGCCCCGGAACTCTGTCGAACTTCATATCGCCAATAGTGCATGGAATGGATAGACTATCCGGATCCTTGTATTTTTTGGCATACTGTTCATCACAGCCGCTGAACATGATTCGGTTAGGCAGACAATACCCACTTCTTCCCAATTCTGTTTGTTTGATAGAATTTCCTTGAAAAGTTTTGCGAAATTTGGCATCTGCAAGTTAGCATCTACAACAGAAATGTTAATGCGCTCTTCTCTCAAACTTTCAAGAATGCGAAGGAAACTCTTTTCATGTTCATTCTTTTTAATCTTCTGAGCTAAGAGAAAGGGAAAGGGAAAACGCACATCAATAGGGGGAGAGGATCAATAATAGTAGTTTTACAACCTGGACTCACTGCCTAGGACGTTTGAACGTTAGGGGGGTCCACATTTGGATGTTAAGAATTCAACGTTCGGACATTTCAAATAGGAGATCCTATGGGTCTGGAATGTTATAGGACGTTCGAACATCACATGATTCATGTTCGGGCGTGTTGTATGCGTTCTTCACTTCTTTCCCACTTTTGAGCATTACTGCGAAACACTGTTCCTTCGGGTTTTTCTTAGTGTCACTCTGTAATGTACCCGTGTTTCTCCCTAAAAGGCTATTCGAAAGTTGCCCTATGTGATGTTACATCTCCTTCATTCCTATAATGACATCTTTTAACATCAAGTGGAGTTCTTTAAAAGATTCATCCGACTTGCGAATGTGTGTGTCAAGCCTATCATCAATATTCATAGGTATTCCTTGACCTTGCAGCTAAAATCACACTTGTCGTTGGTTGTTGTTGGACTGAAACAGTTGTTGAGGTGCTTGGCATGCTCCAGGATTTCCATATGGTGGATTATTTAGCTTTTGAGGGAAATTCTTGGCTCCTCTAAAAATAGCTTGAGGTCTTTGTTGATTCACATAGGTGACGCAAGTGTGATCTCATCTTCCTCCTCGGGGTATAACTCATCCTCCCGAGATAATTGCACTATTTTCTCCTAAACAGATTTATTATCAAGACCTAACAAGTCGCCCTCGGCTCCAGCATTGAGTCGGTGTCTAATCCTAGACCTTACTCCATTGTAAAAGTGTTGTATCAGTTCGTCTTGAGTAAAATTGTGGTCAGGACACTTCCTAATCATTCCCTTGTACCTAACCCATCCATTTGCTAATGACTCATTCTTTATTTGCCTAAACCCTTTAATATTGCTACTAAGCTCATTTTTTCTCGAAGGTGGGAAAAATTTATTTAAAAATTCTTCAACGAGCTCTCCCAAGTAGTGATTGACTGTGAGGGTAAGGACTAATACCAAGAGGTGGCTTCATTTTTAAGTATAAAGTGAAACAACCTAAGTTGGATAACATCTAGGTCTCTAGGATTAAATTGCATGGTTAACAAAATATTTTAAAAATTTCCAAGTGATCATGTGTAACTCACTGTTTTCTCCATAAAAAGGGTCGCTTTGTGCCATACTATAAAGATGTGATGGGATGTGAAAATTTGGTGAGTGAAAAGGTGGTATGATGACAGGACCAGGTAAAGTGTGTACCCTAGGTGGTTGACTACCACAAACAGATGGTAACTGGGCAGGTGCTACCGGCTACGTTGCTTGTAGAATATTTTGGAGCCATTCACGATTCTTCGGAAGATTCATGTCAAGAAATTCGGCTACCATGGGTCTCCGTCGTCGGTTTGCTCGGATCGTTCATTCGATTTCTGGATCAAATTTCTCAAGATCTCCGTTACGAGATCGGGTCATAAACCTGAAAAAGATATCAACCGAAAAGGTAAAACAAAGATAGAATTTAAACTAAAACAAGAAAAACTTGAATTAAAATAGCTATGCTAAAACGGACAAATCCCCGACAACGGCGCCAAAATCTTGATGCACGAAAACCCAATCATGTATTTAACACCAAGAGGAATGATCGTGTGTAGTAATAGAGTGGACAACTCTAGGATGTCGAACACAGAGATTTGTGTTATAGCGAAAATAGTAAATTAACTCAAGCAATTGTAAACTTAAAGAGAAATAAATCATAAACTATAAAAAATAATAATTAAAAGTGTGTGGAAATAAATGAATAAAAACAACTAAGACACATGCGTCAACACAAATTACTCAATTCTTGTTATATCAGTATTCTCGTATTTCTGATAAATATTGCTAAGGTGGAAAATTTCTTAAGATTATTATTACGCGGATCCCTCGCTCATGATAACCTACACTAGATTCATTGTAGTAATCTCTACTGCATGCATTAAACACTAGAATTTTTCCCAAATTTATTCAGATTTATCCGTCCAAATAAACTCGGCTAACAGCATACTGAGTATGCAGCTATCCCTAACATCAACTAACTTAGAGGATGTTATTAATAACTCTTTCACCTTAATTTACTTTCTCGCGAATAGATAAATTAAGCATTAGATCTTAAATACATTGGCCAGACACACTAAGCATTGAGAACAAGATTATAACACAAAGCAATATAAATTATTCATACGAGAAATACTTTTATAACTCAAAAATCATAATTCGGCCTAAGGCCTTAGTGTACAATTTAGCTACTCATAATGATATGAAAAACAACTAAAGAATTCATGAAAGTAATAAACAAATAACAAAAACTCCCTATGACTATGTAGAAAATCTTCTTCTTCCTTCAAGCTTCCTCTACTTCTATGGAGAATTACAAAGGATAAAACCTTAGACTAACTCTCTGTCGTTGTATCTGAAAAGAAGGAATATTGCTGGAGAAGAACTCTAGAAAACACTACTCTTTAACCCTACTGCATCACTTTATATTTATAGGCGTGGTTGAGAAGAGTCTGTGTAAGTGTAGAGTTTGAAAATTTTCAAAACTTGTCTGCCGAATCCAGCATTCGAATGTTAGGCTTCCTGGCATCCATGCGTAAACTCTCTCAACATTCGGGCATAACACTTCTTCACGTTCGAACGTTCTGATGTCCCACGTTCGAACGTTGATTTCTTCGACTTTATGCTCTGAAATTCCATCTTACTGCTGCTTTCATCCTTTTTGTCTCCAATGCTATGATTTATACTTGGATACTCAAAATAGACATATTACATACATATGTGGTATAAAATCATACTTAATTCTATGAAAATCATGCAACTAAAGGACTATAAAATACGTAATTCTCAACTCTATCAGGTGCTATTTGATTCTATAGTTTTTCGTGTTTTTACCGTTTCCATCATCATTGCTACAATTTGCTTCCATGGTTTTTAACCTTTATCTAATAAAAAAACTCTCTCTTCCAACAAGCTTGCTCACCACCAGCTTGACAGAACGCCATAGTGTGCATTCTTTGTTTAAGGTTATTTTTTTAATAGTTTCTTAATTGTTGCGGGATAGTCAAAGTATTTTAATCAAAATTATGTAATATTTGGACCAAGATTCTGAATTGATATTCTTTTCATTGAATAAGCCTACTTTTTCTATGAACTTCAACAAATTAATAGTGCTTATCATGTAACTAAAGAAGACCCTTTTGATATCTAACATGTCAATTAAGAACCCATTTAGAGATGTTTGAGCTAAAATCTTAACAACTTATCTACTTTTCTTAAGGATTTTGAGGTCCCGAATACCTTATTCGGCTCTTTTTACACAACAATGTTTATCTTTGAATTACTTTAGTCTTAGGTTGTTTAAGTTGTAAATGTTGACAATTGAGTAAAGAAGGTTTTGGCCATGGGTGTAATTTATTATTATTTATTTTGTGCTTTTGTAATGGATTGTAGCCTTTCTAAGCCAAATTTCATTATTCTTTCATAGTTATTTTTTTTTCAATCTTATATCATTAACAGAAGATCACCTACAAGAACAATTTCATTTTATGAAATATTTTCTTTTTTCATTTTTAATTTTTAATTTTTGTTCATTTTATGTATTGCACAGTATGAGGGAAAAGAAATTAAAAAGATGAATTAATTTTTTTATAATTAAAAGAAAAGATGAATTATAACTTGACGTACAAATTTGTTTTTTATGTAATTAGGTTTGTCTGTAAATGCTTTATTATCTGTCACTTTTCTTTGTTTAGGTGGACATCAACTGAAATTTTGTTTTGGAGTATGAGGTTTAGGAGTCTTATTCTTTAATTGCCTCTTGTCTTTTCCTTTATTTGTTCTTTTATATATATATATATAATTTTGGTGGTGTGAAATTTGGGGCACGGATTGAAAATCCCAAACAATTCCATTTAAAATATGTTTTTAAAATTTCAGTACTTGATAGTTATGGATTCACATATTAGTTCTCAAAGGATCTCACAATCGTCATCACAATTACAACATTTGCAAAGTATCGATAGTATTAGATGTCAAGGGGGAAATAATGTAGAAATTACTGAGGAGGCATGTTGGAATCTTAGAATTACGGAGATTATTATTAAAATATGTGTTGAGGAACTAGCTACTGGCAGGAAATAGGCCTGGGAGCCACTTTAATAAAACTGGTTCGAATAATCTCATTCGTAAATTTACAACTTCTACAAATCGTAATTATACACAAATTCAATTGAAGAATCATTGGGATAGTTGGAAAAAGGAATGGGGGGTATTGAAAACATTATTGCATGGAGAGAGTGGGCTAGGTTGGAATAATGAGAAAGGCACAATTGAGGGTCCTCCTGATTGATTGGTGGCAAAGGAAAATTCATGTACTTCATAATTCTTTTTCTCGACATGAAATATATTTCTTTTTTGTGTAAAATAATAATCCATAACTCCAATTTTCATTCTATTTCAGGAAATACCTGATGCAGCTAAGTATAAAGAAAAAGGGCCGATTTTGCTTGAGGATCAGGAAATGTTATTTTCTAATGTTGTAGCAACTCGATCAAGTGCATGGACTCCAAGCTCAGGAATATTGCCGCAACTATTGCAGGATGAGTTGGATAACACACCTGATGTTCAGTTTCACGATTTTAATGACCATGTGAATGAACTTAATGCTGAAACAGATGCGACTACTAACACATAGGCAGAGAGTGTTCCTCTTGGAGGTAATAGAAGGGGAAGTGTTGAGTTCTCTACTCGTATTCGTAGTAAGGAGAAAACAAAGATGTAAACTGTTGACAAAATTGTGAGGTGCGTCGAGCGTATGGTGGGTACTTTAGAAATTGACTCATCATCATCTCACTCCAGTAAAGAACATGGTTAACAATACAGTACCAAAGGCTGTTTGGATATATTGGAGAAGATGTCAGGAATGGAGGAGGGTGACACAACACAATATGGATGTATGCTACTTGATTGTTCCTTAAACCTTCAGTCAGGGAGATGTTTTTGGCAATCCAGAAAAATTAAACCAGACTGAGATGATTGCAAGATCGAATGGAAAGGGAAAAGCAACGTAGGGCATCTTCAACAACCTCAGCCCGTGCATCACGTGGGGTGTCACTGTGTCAGACAATGATAATGCATAGTCTTAAAGATTTTTTTATGTTTTTTTTATGATTTTCGTGGAAGGATTTCTTAATAGGAGTGGATTCATTCTTCTTTTTTTTTCTCTAAGACTGTGTTGCGTAAAAACTATAATTTTATTGAGGTCCTCTTTTATTTTTGGCATTGTGAATGATATTATTTTTTATGGATTTGAACACCTAGAAAATTTTATGTTTTTTGTGTGATATAATGTGGCAATATATATTGTGGGTTGTACCAATTCTATGAATATTGAGTGAATTTATTAGTTCTAATGACTATATGTGATGATAAATACATAGCAAATAAATTATTTTTCATGCATGGTTAGTCATCTAATAAGTCGTTTATACTTTTAATTCATACTCATTAACTGATTATATTTTCTGTAAATATATAGAGTGGTAGAGCCGGACTCAAATACCAGACTTGATTCACTTTCTAAATCGACGAATAATGGAAATTTAGATGATTATACTAGTGAAGAAGACAATGAAGGTAATAGCTCAAACATTTCAAGCAGAATAAAGAAAAAAAAATATATGCTATAGCTATTGGAAAAGTATCATATTATGAGAATTATTTACAAAACTCCTTGCCACGATAGACAGAATAGTGGGTGGGCATTTTTTATGTCTTTATTAAATGGAAGTCCTAGTCGATGCCATGATAATATGAGAATGCACAAAGAAGTATTTTTTGAATTGTGTAGAGTATTAGTAGATGAATATGGCCTCAAAACCATGAGTCATGTCAGTGTTGAGGAGCAATTTGGTACTTTTATGACGATAGTTGGTGTAAGGACAGGGAATAGATAACTACAAGAGATCTTTACAATTAGCTAGACATTTCATAATATTTTATGTGTTGTGAATCGAACTAGCAGATAAAAACAAAATTCGATTCACAAAGCCCGGATTCAATTCATGTTTTAATAATTTAATTTACACATAAAATCGAAAAACTAAGAAGAAGATGTAATTTAATTACCTTTTTCGATGAATTTCTAAAGCCAAGCTTTTGAGAAGCAATGGATCGTGCCTTTCTCTAGATTATCACGTGAAAAATGATCTTTAATTCTTGAAGCTTGACCTCCTCTACCTCAAGCCGGGTTGGGCGACAAGGGTTTATGGGGAGGGAGAAAGCTTGACCTCATCTTCTTAAATAGTATAATCATCTAAATTTTTACTCTCTAGGCTCATCTTGATCGACATTAGGAGGATTCCAAGGATAAAGTTATCACCAAGCCATTCCCGTGAAGCTATACCGAAACCCAATAAATAACGAGATTAATATTTCATCACGAACCTTTATGTTATAATTACCATTTGCGTATAAACTCTTCACTGACGCAACCTGATCAAGTAAGAGTCATGGAAAGTCCATCTCATTTAACTTGATACTGTACTAAAATCATACTGATGTGAAATTACCAAATTGCCCTTTATATCCAATACAAGTCAGTCATTAATGTTTTGGCCAAAGACTTTAATTTCACAACACCTGTGACATACAAGTCGCTTCTCATTTACTTTCGAGACAGTGAATTCCTTATTGGCAATCCACTTCCCATTGTCGAGCGCACCAATTGAATTGTACTTCTATGTCAACCCCACCAACGGGTGATTGGGCCTAACTACTCTAATAACTTATTCAATGGTACGAGCAAAATGTAAAGAAATCCTCAGGTCTAAAGTTCACTCTCACTATTATAACCGGTAAGCTTTATCATTAACTGTCACCGAGTAAAAACCCATGTGATAGGATTACAACGAGTCATGTTCGAATATGTCAACTCCGTTAATCATATTCATGACACCAGCTCTCACAATCCAATCAGTGTAAGATTAGCACTTTTCTTATCAAAGCAAGTGTCATACAAGTTGAACCTAAACGCCCAATTTAGATTCTTTATCTCGTGAACAATGTTTATAAGAGCAAGCACTTAACTCCACCAGTGCTCCTACTTATCAAATAAGTAGTGGTGAGTGCATCTTATCTTAAGGACCTATTTGTTCAACACATTCAATGCCATAATTAGATTTATAAGAACAAACTCAATGTCTTTTATTAATTATTAATAATGTTCATGCAATATAAATAAAATACCCTCCTAAATCTAATTTCTCAATGGCATAGAAGGCGTAACACCTAACAATATGAGCGTGCACAAAGATGTCAATTGATTGGGTTCGACCATTTGATGATTTTACAATTAACACCTATATATCAGTGATAATCCTAAATATTTCCCTTATTTTAAGGTAATATTTAATGTGTCTATTTTGTTTAATAAAATTTTAATATAATTTGAATTAGTTTCTAATTTTTTTTTATAACTCTTATAAAAGGACTGCATTGGCGCTATTGATGACACTCATATGAAGGCTTCTTTGACGTGCCATGAGCAAGTGCCATTTATTGGTAGAAAAGGAATCCCAACACAAAATGTTATGGTCGCATGTGACTTTGATATGTATTTCACGTTTTTGTTACCGGGTTGGGAGGAAAGTGGTCATGATACAAGAAGCTAACGAGACTATAAGAGATCCATCCAAAAGATTTCCAATGCCTCCCACAGGTAAGTAATAAGTCATTTTAATCTTATTATTTAATTTGGATTTTATAGTGTATTGTTTTGTTTATCTTGATTACTTGAATGTATTACTAAGTAAATATTATCTAGTCTATGCGGGTTACCCTAACACATCCGGGTTTCTTGCTCCGTACAAAGGGCATAAATATCACCTTGAGGAATTTTGGCATGCAACTCTCTATAATAACCACTACAAAGTATTAAATCATACACACTCGTCATTTCGGTCATGTATTGAACGTAACTTTGGAGAATGAAAAAAGAAATTGTACATAATAAATGATATGCCCATCAATATTCCATGGGCAGATCAAGTTGCACTTGTTCCAGCTATGATGGCAATTCACAACTTTGTCAGTAAGATGGAAGCAGAAGATGATGGTTTTATAGAATTTGAATATAATCAAGACACCGCAGAATATGAATTAGATGGAGATATTAATGACTCTATCGTCGTTAGGGATAAAATTAGGGATGATACATGCACATACATTTGGAAGAATTGGTATTCCAACTCAGATGCGTTGATATGAATAGTTTTGTGTTTGTTTTGTAGATAGATTCAGTTCCATTTTTCCTTCAATTATGAAATGTGTAAACTTAATATATCAACTTATTAATGTCACATTTATTTTAGATTTTTTATATGCTTATTATACCTATTAAATAATTATTGGTAGAGATTGAAAATGGTGTATTATGGGGTTTACGTAAACACAAGACGTATTACCTGTGTTAATTTGCAACTCAATCTTTAATGTTATTGCACCTATCTATACTATTTAATTTATATCTTTCCGTCTTTATTGTCACTACCAATGTTATACACTTCACAATGTGGTTAAAAATAAATGGCAGTACACGCCCATCTCAATTTTCTTTTGCTCATCACATTCAGAAAAGATAACAGAGTATTGAGTGATAGTTCATCTTTTTTCACATTTTCTATTCTGCTTAATTCTCCAAAATTTTAATTCGTCATTTTGTTTTGTTCATATAGAATTTACTATTCTTTGTTCATTTTCAAAGCAAAGTGATCATTTTTTAAATATCAAGCAATTGCTTATGCTTTAAATTTTTTTAATCCTTTTTTTTCTTTTTTTCTTTTTTTGCAGGTAGTTTTTTGTTTCAGAAGTCTTTATTTTCTTTTATTTCTAGTACAAACTAATAATAAAAAAATAGCTAGAAACTACATAAGCATCTTATGTCACTTCCTCGTGTGAATGACATGTGCTTTTATTACATGTATGTGATGCAATCAAGTTTTTATTAGGCATAATTCTATAATAATTCACCAAATTAGGGGAAGGCATATGCTGCATTGGATGAGAAAGCTGTGGAATAGTGACTGACATCCCATTCGGAATCTTCAATTTGAATTATATCAACATTAGCAGCCCCTGCGTCTCGAGCACCAACAATAGGCCCATGAACTTGCTCATCTTCTTCATTAGAAATAACTAAAATATCTTTTGTTCTAGGCAGCTGCTGAACACAATGAGATTGAACATTATCTACTTCATTCAGAAAACTTCATGCGAACATAAATTGCAGTTCGAGCCAGTACTCTAGAAGTTCATTTCTAAGCTTCCTTGTACGTAGGGGTGTACGCGGTCGGGTTCGGGCGGTTTTAAAGAAAAAAATAACCCGACCCGATATATGCGGGTTGACAAAATCTCAAACCGAAACTGACACGACAAAATCCTAGCAAGAGAACTAGGTCGCGTAAGTAGTAAAGTGGATTTCTAAGTCCGGGGTTATCGTATCCGCAGGGACAACTATAATCTAAGTACCAAGACTACTATATTACTCAATTCTAAGTTAAATCGGTCGATAGAAAGGTTGATTAACTAATTAATAAATACTAGAAAATAAACTAAGGCAACGTCACACCAAATAAAGGGAGGAAACAATAGAGAGAAGCGATCAAGGCACATGGTTCAACCGATTATGCATTTAGATTGTGATTTAGGTTCTATTGGATTATTAGATTGATTTAGCTAAGGCGAAATTCCCTAACGTACGTACTACCCAATCTCTTGGCATAGCAACCCTACCCTTGGTAACGATTTCCTATATATCTCTATATGAAAACCCGATTAACGAGGATGCATTTAAGGTCTAGGAATTCCCCACGTGAATGAAAAGCCACCTAAAGAAACCGAGTCTATCTCTAGTCGGTTTAACTATAGGGTATTTAATGTTTATATCTTCCCTAGGTTATTATTTCTCGATCTCTAACCTAGGCATTTTATCAAACACTTGGTGATCAAGCAAATGTAGCATTGAGATCAAATATTGAATACATAGCTAAAACCAAAATTAATCCAATAAACACCAACAAATCAACAATCAAAATAACATAAACGGCCTATCCATGGCCTCAATCAAACAAGTTTAGCTCATATTCATGTCAAAAGTGCAAATATAAATCATACAAGTCATAGGAGATTTGAACAAATTCAAGAAACAAATATGTAAAAACTCCCTAATTCTTGTAGAGATGTGGATTCCTTGTTGAATTCTCCATGTTTTGACCTTTAATCTTCTCTTCTAAGCTCTCCCTCTCTCTATTTTCGTGTGGTTGCTGATATCCAAGGTGAGTTAGGGTAAAAAATGGCTAAAAGGGGTATTTATAGACCAACCCGCTGCCTCGAACACCGCGGCGTTCGCTTGTTGAACGCCACGGCGTTGGCTACTGCATGTGAACGCCTCGGCGGTCGTCCCCTGCTGCTCCAGCCAGGTTTGGTAAACTTCGCATAACTTTCTCTACCGATGTCGGAATAAGCTGATTCAAGTTACTATAGAATCATCAAACAAAGATCTACAACTCTCAAGAAGACACCAAGGCCTAAATCAAACGTTATAGGGGATAAACGTGTCTCAGAAGTTACTGAATGAGAAAACTCCGTCGTAAGACGTCTATTCCGATGACGTTTTCACTTCCTTCCCTACATATCTGATCTTTGTCTTCAACATAAGAATTGTACCTTTCCCTCTTATATTTCCATTGGTATACCAAGTGTGTAATTTGGACATGGGTAGAGAAATCTATTCCATAAACTCTAGCACTGCGCATACAGCATTTTACCTTGTGTTGTATCTTTATTCATGATTTACCTTCAATCCTTGTTCTTTTCCTCCAAATCATATGTTATTCTAGAAAATATGAGAAAACAAGGATCAAAGCATCAAATGTGATCAAATTATCAAGGAAACAATCAAAACCAAGTCGATAAACGGGGGAAAACTAGTGTAAAAATAACATATATCAACTACCCCCAAACTTAGCTTTGATCGTCCTCGATCAAATACAATCAAGCACACACATGAAGATTGAAATTTTCATTTGCCAATTCATATTCATAAGAGTAAGCATTATACCTTCAAAAACGATTATGAAAAGCTACACGATGCTTTGAACATTTAACAATTTGAAAACCTCACAAAATCTTAGTTTACATCCCTATATCATGAACTCCCACATCCATATTCATGTCAAGAGCACACTTTAGAAAAGATTATGCAAACCAATTGGAAAGTAAAGGCATTGAAACAATTCAACATTCGTTAACCTGTTGGTGTGTATAAAGTGCAAAAGTCACAATCAAAAGGTCTTTCAGGCTTGTAACGTAAGGCTAGGTGATGGCTAGGTTGGGAAATTTGGATAAAGTGACTAAGTCAAGAGAGCCTATAACTCAAAAGCATTGATCTAAATTCGCCTATAGACTACAAAAACTTTCACAACTTATCACATATCCCTTTTTCACTCTCTTTTGCCTTTCAACTTACAACCCCCAAACTTGTTTCTTTTCATACCGGGTTGTACACAGATTTCCAAGCCAAATGATCCAATTGAGTGCCAAGATCAAAGACTAGTCGAGAGCACACTTTTTTTTTCCATTTATCTCTCTCTCTCTCTCGACTATTTAGCCCATTGCTCAAGTTTTCATTTCATCCTCTTTTTTACATAATACTTCAAACCTCAAATATCCCAACATAGCCAAAACATCACTATCTAACTCATATACATTCAAATCAAAACAAGGTGACTACCCATATTCAAGTCAAATGATATGAAGTTCTAAACTCTCTTGATTGGGTGCAAGACATTGTTTTTCTTTTAGGCTAGAAGGTGGTTGTCGTGGCTTATGAAATAAAGACTAATGGTGGTTTCTAGTGTGCTTAACACACTCCATTCTTTTCAATACGGCTCAAACCAAGGTCTAGAGATTATGCAATATAGAGAAGGCAAAAATGTTAGGCTAATGACAATGAAAGATGACCTAAATCATTTTATTACTTCACAACATTAATACACACTTCATAGTCAACAAAATTGAAAGTTCAACGTTTTAAATCCTCAAAAATTCGTATAAGCATGACTAAAAAGGGCTTTCAAGTCACAACATATGACATGTTGACCACAAATAAGGGACTTTGACTTCGAGAGAGTAGAGATATTCAAACACATTATGCTCTTATGCAAGGGTGCACCAATTCATGAATTCTAAATCAAAAAGGTTGTAAGGTTGTACCCCCAAACTTAAATTAAACATTGTCCTCAATGTTCCTGAATTAAATGCAAAGTAAGAGGGATAAGTGTTACAACTCTGAAATGGAGAGATGCGGAGTGAGCACGGTGGTGGGCTAGTATCCTGGGATCAAAACCTGAAGAAAAGAAATATATAGAAAATCACATCAACAATAAGACGGGAGAGAAAGCAAGATAAATACAAAAAGGAAAAACAAGAAAGCGATAAAAAGCTTGGGTTGCCTCCCAAGAAGCGCTTGTTTTAAAGTCATTAGCTTGACTTTACCGAGTTATTTTAAGGGGGTTTTCGAATGAATGCCTTTTTCATTCTCCAAGTAAGGATGAAATAGGGCCCAATGTTACTAGAAAATATGATGAGTAGTGACCAAGGAATCATCCATTCAAATATTTTCTCATAGTCCATCACCACTTCCATCACTCTTTCTTCCCATTGTGCCGAGTGATGATTTGGACTATTCTCCAAGTTACAAGTAGATGACCGTTTTTCTTCACCCATCGAAGTGGAAAACTTGGAGTTCATGATGTAGGACTCGAGGAGACTATTGGTTCTTTTAACCTGAGAAAGCTCAACACTAAAAGGATCAAAAGCATCAATGCGTAAAGACAAATTCGAATCAATTGGATACTTACAAACCTCATAGCTATCACAAATAACTATATTAACTCCTATAGTTAAAAACAACTCACCTTCACTGGAATCAATTACCTCTTTACATGTGGAGAGGACAGAGGGTGGAGAATCTTTAGTGATAGGGGGGAGACATTGTAGTCCTAAATCAACCGCTTGTTCAACTTCTGTATTGAGCGAAGCCTCACTTTCTTTTGTGCGATTCTCTAGGGTGCATGACTCTCTCTCCTTCCATAAGTTGATTGCTTGATCGACTAGTATGACCACTTCCCTACTATGAGCTTCTGACTCCTTTCTACGAGCTTCCATCTCCTTTATGATAGCTTCCATCTCGTTTATGCTAGCTTGTGAGCTTGCACAATCTACATTCAACTGGTCCTCAAGAGTAGATGTCATCGTTGGCTCTTGTTGATAGGAACTATCATATTGTTGGGAGGGAAGGCCACAGACATGGTCAAATCCTGAGGCATTGTTCTAACTCCATGTTGAGCTTGCAGGATTTATCCAACCAGGATGGTAAGTATGCTCATAGGTTTCCGTTTGCATTGGGGTTGATGAGGCAAATGATGGATCCCAATCATGCGCCAATCCTGGTGAAAACATCATTCCATCATTGTTGTAACTCCATGTTGATCTTGAATGATTTAGCCAACCGGGATGGTAAGTGTGCTCATAGGATTCCATAGGTGGTAAAACAATTGGCCCAACTGCTCCTTGAATGTTTGGCATCATGTAATCCCTCATAAGGATTTGTGGAGATACCTCTGGTTGCTTTAAAGGGATGCCAAGCTTTGCAATTTCCCGACGCACTGCTTCTGCTAAGACAGCGGGATCTATGTGTGTATAAGGAGTCTCCATCGTGGCTTGCTGTGGTTGAGTCTCCCTTTGTAGTCTTACCCCTCGAGTAAATGTGCATTCAATCTCAGGGTCCAACTCCGCTAGTCCAATCCCACCAGTACGTGTCATGCACTAATGAGATCAATCTCGCACAAAGAAAGACAAAACAATTAGTATGAAAAAAAAATGATCTAAGCTCAGAAAGAATAAGAGAATCTCAATATTAGATACCATAGTTGTCCCCGGCAACGGCGCCAAAAACTTGACACGACAAAATCCTAGCAAGAGAACTAGGTCGCGTAAGTAGTAAAGTGGATTTCTAAGTCCGGGGTTATCGTATCCGCAGGGACAACTATAATCTAAGTACCAAGACTACTATATTACTCAATTCTAAGTTAAATCGGTCGATAGAAAGGTTGATTAACTAATTAATAAATACTAGAAAATAAACTAAGGCAACGTCACACCAAATAAAGGGAGGAAACAATAGAGAGAAGCGATCAAGGCACATGGTTCAACCGATTATGCATTTAGATTGTGATTTAGGTTCTATTGGATTATTAGATTGATTTAGCTAAGGCGAAATTCCCTAACGTACGTACTACCCAATCTCTTGGCATAGCAACCCTACCCTTGGTAACGATTTCCTATATATCTCTATATGAAAACCCGATTAACGAGGATGCATTTAAGGTCTAGGAATTCCCCACGTGAATGGAAAGCCACCTAAAGAAACCGAGTCTATCTCTAGTCGGTTTAACTATAGGGTATTTAATGTTTATATCTTCCCTAGGTTATTATCTCTCGATCTCTAACCTAGGCATTTTATCAAACACTTGGTGATCAAGCAAATGTAGCATTGAGATCAAATATTGAATACATAGCTAAAACCAAAATTAATCCAATAAACACCAACAAATCAACAATCAAAATAACATAAACGGCCTATCCATGGCCTCAATCAAACAAGTTTAGCTCATATTCATGTCAAAAGTGCAAATATAAATCATACAAGTCATAGGAGATTTGAACAAATTCAAGAAACAAATATGTAAAAACTCCCTAATTCTTGTAGAGATGTGGATTCCTTGTTGAATTCTCCATGTTTTGACCTTTAATCTTCTCTTCTAAGCTCTCCCTCTCTCTATTTTCGTGTGGTTGCTGATATCCAAGGTGAGTTAGGGTAAAAAATGGCTAAAAGGGGTATTTATAGACCAACCCGCTGCCTCGAACACCGCGGCGTTCGCTTGTTGAACGCCACGGCGTTGGCTACTGCATGTGAACGCCTCGGCGGTCGTCCCCTGCTGCTCCAGCCAGGTTTGGTAAACTTCGCATAACTTTCTCTACCGATGTCGGAATAAGCCGATTCAAGTTGCTATAGAATCATCAAACAAAGATCTACAACTCTCAAGAAGACACCAAGGCCTAAATCAAACGTTATAGGGGATAAACGTGTCTCAGAAGTTACTGAATGAGAAAACTCCGTCGTAAGACGTCTATTCCGATGACATTTTCACTTCCTTCCCTACATATCTGATCTTTGTCTTCAACATAAGAATTGTACCTTTCCCTCTTATATTTCCATTGGTATACCAAGTGTGTAATTTGGACATGGGTAGAGAAATCTATTCCATAAACTCTAGCACTGCGCATACATCATTTTACCTTGTGTTGTATCTTTAGTCATGATTTACCTTCAATCCTTGTTCTTTTCCTCCAAATCATATGTTATTCTAGAAAATATGAGAAAACAAGGATCAAAGCATCAAATGTGATCAAATTATCAAGGAAACAATCAAAACCAAGTCGATAAACGGGGGAAAACTAGTGCAAAAATAACATATATCAGAAACCGCATAATTATCCTTTCAAACCGTGCGGTTCCGGTAGGTCGGGTTTAATGTATTTAGCGGGCGGATTGGCAGGTTATCAAATTATAATTATAGTTCTTACAACTTACTTTTAGTTTCAACTAGTAAGTAAGAATCTAAATAACATATTTGTTGTACATTTAACTAAAAAACATTGAGTTGATGAGAAATACAAAAATAAGTGATGCTATTAAATAAAAATCATATTTATCATGAATTGTAAACTCTAAAATATTAATAAAATTAAATTATCTTATAAGTTTATCATCAAAATATACATCTACATATTCGTTCAAATCAAAAAAACATATGTTCAAATGAAATAATTTATTTACTCAAATTAAAAATAAAGTATTTTACATTAATATGAATAAAACCGCTCTTATTAAAGTTTATATATATATACTATATAGTTTTAAGAGTTTAGGGTTAATTTTTAACTCTCTCTCTCTATATATATATATACACACACACTTATATATACTTATGACATATACAATTAGCGGTCGGGTGGCGGGTTAAGCGGGTTACAATTATTAAACACACCACTCGACCCGAAAGTGGCGTGTTGCAATTTTTTCAACCCACCACAATTATTTAATAGTTTCAAACCGGCGGTTTTCGGGCGGATCGGGTCTGTTTGAGCGGGTCGGGCGGGTTGAGGGGGTTTATGTACACCCCTACTTGTACGAATGGTTTTAAAATTTAGGAAAACTATAACATGAATATTTGAAATGCACTTAAAAAAAAAAACAAAAAACAACCTTTAATTTGGCGCCCACACTGCATCATATGCTTCCAGCATATTTTTAGTAGCATTCATTATAACACCATCCCACAAATGGACTTTTTCCCAGAGGTCATACCTAGTTCGCAATGCTTTGAAATTGTTCACCACTTTCTTGTATGAGAAATGTTTCACAATTTATTAGTCACTTTATCAGCGAGCTCCACCAATACAGCTCTCTGCCTCCCAGCAACAAACAAATCGCCACCATTTGAGCTGTCAATTAGCATGTTCACAAACTTATCCTCCTCATAAGGACTCCAATGTACTAATTAATCTATTTATTTAAGGATGGGGATAGTAACAATTAAAATCACTCATAAATATACGTCTCTAATTAAAAAATTCCACATATTTCAGGTGGCAACAAGGGTCACACAAGAAGCTATTTTTCAATAACTGAAAAATATATTAAAAAATAGTATAACAACCAGATACTGCTTATTTTAATAAAATGCCTTATTGATTATTTTAATAAAATGGCTTATTGATTATTTTAATAAAACACCTTATTAATTAATGGCTTATCCCGATATGACATACAAATTCTTCATACTTAAAATTACAACAAGTTAATCAAGTTAAAAAATTAAGCACTTACAAAAACATCATCAACTTGAAATTCAATATTTGAGAATTCAAATGTTATTTTGAAAATTTTAAAGTTAATCCTAGGGAAAGATATAACATAATAGAAATCTCCTATTATAAAGTGATTTATTAATTTTTTTAGTATAATTTTTAATTAATTAAGTACATATTGAGGGTGCCATACAATAGTTTTTGACAAAACATAAATCTTTTATCATTAAAAGCCCAAAGGCCAAAAGTATTATATGAGAAAAATTCTATACTCGGAATACTAATTTCAAGAATAAAAAAAAAATCAATTTCTAACCTGTTCTTTATAATATAATTATGCCCAAAAAAAAAAAACTTACCTAACATTTGAAGAAACGAGAGAGGGAATGGATTACACAACTTCTTTTAGCAATAGATTTGCATGAGTTTTATCTTATATAAGCACCATATATTGTTGTTGAGAATTCAAAGCAACATGTGATAATTTTGTAAAAAGAGGAAGACGTGATTATTGGAGAAATAATAGGAACATTTGATTTTTGAAATTAAACATTTAGTCTACGAAAGAGTGATTTTAAGCACATGTCTATTAATTATTATTCATATGAACTTTGACAAAGTAAGTAATTTGAATGATCCCCTTACTCGGGCACATTTAACTTCCCTTCATCTTTTACTCTATTTTTTCACTTTTATACTATATCAAGGAAGTATAGATGGATGTTGTTAAATTAAAATGTTAAACTATGTAGAGAGAGATCTTTACATTAATAGAATAGAAAGAGAAATTTTACAGAATCATGAAAGCGAAAAAATGGGCACGAAAATTTACTAATGTCTTTGATGTCATTACTGTTAATTTTATGAATATTGCAACTGCAGCAAATGCAAATGGTGAGCACCAAGACTTGCGATAAGTGAACATTAAATTAAATGAATAAAATAGTGAATCAATATATATATATATATATAAATATAAATATAAACAACTGTGGGTGATGCCTAAAAAGTAGACATATATACAAATGCTAGAAATCCTCTTTAAATATGAACAAGTTGATGGAATCAAGCACAAATGAACTTCTCTACTATATATTATATCAAAAAACAAAAATAACAAATATATAGAATTTTGAAAAGAAAAATTATACCAAGAAAAAATATCAATCAAGAGAAATTAACTTGCAAAATATTAATTTAAAAATATACGCTATAATATTCAAAAGCTTCTCATAAAAGGAGTGTAGAAAACTGTACAATTACAAATAATGAACTAGGAAAATAAATAAAACAGAACCAAAAAAAAAAAAAGAGGTTGCAAAGTATAAGGATTATACAATTTACTTACCAAAAATTATATATATATATATATATATATATAAACATGGATTTTCATATATACACACCAATATGATGGCAAAATAAAAGAAGATTAATATGATTGAAAAAGAATATTAGAATAGAAGATAGAAGATATAGTAAGCTGAAATTACGAAGAACTCCATTGTTGGTGAGAGGATATTTAAGCTAGAGATATTGAAAGTTTGAATGATAGAGTCTTTATAGTATTTCTAATACTATATTTATTAATTAACAGTTTATATTAGTTATTTTTAGATAGTTATTTTTATTATTTTTGCATAATTATAGATTAAATAATAGTCATACAGTGACTTTTTCAAATTCTAGTAGCAATACAAAAGTTGTTAAGATGGAGTATTATCCTGGTAATTTGCATCCATTTTTACTTTTGAAAAAGTCACCCGTATGCCTATTGTTTAATCTATAATTATGAAACAAATATAAAAATAATTATCCGGAAATAATTAATATTTTCATAAATCATTAAAATTGGTATTATATTATATACAATTATTAAGCTATCATATACCAATTATATCATGTACTGTTATTAAAAACTAATTAATTTTGTATTTTAAACTATTTTTATGTTTATAATACTTGTTCAAATGCTTATTGCAAGCCAATGAGGCCTAGAAAAACTTAAAAAGAAAGATAAAAGAAATAAAAAAAATTGAAGTTGACCACATGATAGACACTTGTTGAATATGTTGACTATCCTTTAAAAATCAATATTACTTCATAAACATATGCTTTTTGGGGCATTTTGTTCAAAAGAATAGTAGGAACATAATGTGAAGAAAATATGATTTTTATTTTAGTTTAGGGGCAACAGTGTACTTTATGCAAAAAAACTAATTGATAATCACTTCTATTTGCAAACACTCTTTGCAAATTTTTTCTACTTTCTGCTTGTATTTGCAAAAGCTACCCACTTCTGTTTCCCAAGTGATTCTGCTTATTTTTTATTTAAAAGCACTTCTTTAGAAGAAGTAGAGTTTGCAAAGACTCCCAGAAAGAGAATCATATTTTGCTTTTTTGTTTTTTAGGAAAATATATATGAACTTTTGATTAAAAAATGGGCAAAATGCACTTCACCCCCTAAAAAATTCACCTTTTAGCACTATATCCCCTCAAAACTTAAAAAAGAGGCTTTGCCCCTTACAAAATGTAAATGTGCAGCACTGTGCCTCAAAACTAATATTCAGGTGAGATTATTACTAGAATCTTAATCACGTGTCAATCCTTGTTTATTTGTATTGTCACATAAATTATTTTTTTATCTTCGCAATCAAAATAATTTAGTTGCAGGATAATTTTTCCTTGTAAATTATATATTGTTGCCTCGAAAAATCATGTTTTCAAGATCGTATAAAGTTTGTTTAGAATTCTGATTTTCACCTTATCACTTTCGGTATCAATTTATATTATAAAGCGTTATTGATTTGCGCAGGAGATGACAGATGATATTTATGACTTTATAAGTTCATAATGATTGGCATGGGAATGAATATCCAGCAACAATATCATCTGAATATTGAATTAGGGGCAAAGTGCTACGCAATGAAATTTTGTAGGGGTATGGTCACTTTTTTATGTTTTGAGGGGGTGTAATGCGAAAAGATTATTTTTAAAGGGGTGAAGTGCATTTTGCCCTAAAGAAACGATGATTGAAAAAATGAAAAAATTTGGACCGTTGATATTTGGTATTCAAATGTAATCTAAGATGTGATGGTTGAGATAAAATATTTACCTTTGAATTAATTTAAATAAAATATGATAAATTAGATCCACCGGCTGATTAAAATTGATCTAACGATTGAGAATAAATAAGAATAAATAGGTTATTTAACCTAATTTAGGAGTAAATGATACATTAGCCATAATTTAGGGGTGAAAAGTACATTTAAATGAAATTAAATCTGGACTTCACTGTCATTCAAGCATAAAATTATGGCATTTAGATTTTTTAACGACAGATTGGCAACATGGGAGAGTGCATTTAGATTCCACATCGGATGGAGACGAGGGACTTGAGACATTTATAAGCCCTAAACTACTCTCTCCCTAGCAAGGCACCTTTTAAGGAAAAAATCTAGCGGCTCCGGCAAAAGCGGACAATAACTCGCACAAGGGTGTCCGGTGTGTATGAAGTCTAGTGCATGGCATCAAAAACCAAAAAACAATCGGACCGAATAAAATTTCATCGTTTTGTTTTCCAACAAAATTTGTTGGATGTTAATTTTATTTCAAAATTTTCTAGTATATTACTTGTTCGTCGCACGTGAAAAACTAGCATATTACACGTTCATTGCACGTGAAAAGCATGTAAAGTGAATAAATTTAATTACAAACAGAATGATGAACATAGTTTCATTTTTTAATCTCGATTCATGTTACCTTTGTTAATTTTTGATTTAGGGATTCTTTTAACAAAGTTCAACAATAATTCGAATATATATTCCTTTAGTAAATGATTTGTTTTCAATAAACATTGTTTGTAGAATGTCAGATATTGCTAAAATCAATGTATGATAAGAAATATTCAAAGCACTTAAAAGCAACGGAATAAGAGTAAAATATTATGAACGCAAACAATTGATAAATGATTTAAATAAACAAAAATATCAAATATATATTCAAAACCTAAGTTATAGTCAGGTAAGAATTTTTTTTACCCAATAGACCATATAAGTTTTTGAGTGTATGATCATATTAGTCCTTTTGTTTGACCTTAGAGGCTAATGTGTTTGCGTCTATGACACAAGCTCCTACTATCGCACAATGATCGACGGGCACTCCCTTGTGAAAGCTTATGTTTTATTAGTCTTATCCAGTTTCAATTCTCAATTGGAACTCTCTTTTACTTGCGAACGAGTATAGTGATCAAGTACCAAACCCTTCCAGTGTCAAACGCCCTAACCAATAAGGAGTGGAAGGCCTGCCTTCATTACACGGACTTGACGTTGCGCACTATTTATAGATACGTATAAGAGTTAAGTGAAAAGAATTAAAAGCCTTTTATTATAAAGTGAAGTGTCAATTAGAAATCAGATAGTCCTGTACAAACAATCCTCTATGACATCTGAGGGCATAATCCTAACAAAATTATTCCTGGTACATCGCATCATCCTAGTAAGTGGGGGTCATGTATTTGGATATAGTTTACACTTTTTTCCGTACATTGGATGCCTTAATCGAAGCATATTTCACCTCAAATATTGTTAAAGGGTTGTAAGGTGAAACTCAAATGTTACATTAAATGGAGTTAGTGAGAATAAAATTAGAAAGTCCACTAGCGTATATATCGTAAATGGTTTGCAGTTAGAGAGGAACCAAAGGATGTGGATGACACCTAGTCTGTCACGTGGACAATATTGCAAACCAAATGAAATCGAATGATTGGATCGTTTTGAAACCTTTCAGTGACACCCGAGATTTCTTAATACTAAAAATATTCACATAAGGGCCAAGTTTTATCTCATGTGTATACATAGGGGTTATGAGATAAAATAGAATATGACAAGGGCTATGAGACCACATATAAAAATTGCCACCAAGCCCTCATCACACCTATCTATTCCTTCATTTGCCTATCATTTCAACTAACTCTTTCTTGCTCCAAACATCACAATTCCTCTCTATTTTGACCTCTTTTAAGGTCTCAAATCGTTCAAGAAAACCAAGCAAGAAGAGAAATCTCAACCACAATAAAATATATATCTTGCAAGCAATTTTCGAAACAAAATCCTACTCTGGCAGTGTTTGTATCTTCGGTTTTTGAGGAATCAAATGATGTCCATTTTTAGGGTTCCTTAGCTCAAAATAATCCTAAGAGGACAAGGAATAACTCTATTAAGTCCAAATTTTCTAATTAGTTCCTTAAAGTTCCAGAATCAGTCACCAAAGCACCACCACAGTGTGTAGTTTTCAATTTCAGAAACATTGCTTTATCTTCTTGTGCCCAGAAATCCCACTTTCAGTGGTTTGATCATACATGCAAGACCATATTAGGTAACTTCTATGAGATTATATATCATTACAGGTATTTTTCTTTGGAAATCGTTATGTAAACAAAATAGAATTTGCATTTAAACCATCACTGCCACTAATCTCTTTTCAGTTTCAAAATCAGTGTTCCATATTCAATTGCCCTAAAACCCCTTTTCCTTTGCTCTGATCATACATAAAAAACCATTATTAGAATTCTTATCCAATGTAGATATGTTTTATGGTAAATTTTTCTGAAAAAGGATTCGAAAATAGTTCAAAAATGGCCACCAAAGAGTCCTTGTCAGTGTGCTGTTTTGATTTCCAGATACTGTCTTCCATATCTCTTTGCCATAAATCACTTTTTTTAGTGGTTAAATTGTAAATTAAAGACCATTAAAAAAACTTCCTTGTGTGTTTAGATGATGTTACTGGTAAGTTTGACTAGTTTCGGTTAAGTAGATAGTTCATAATGGTCAGTCAAAGAATCATTGCCACTACTCGGGTTTTTAACCCAGAATTTGTCTCTCATTTCGTTTTCCCCTGAAATGTTACTTTTGATGGTCCAATTTCTTATCCAAGACCACGTATAGAATCCTTGTTGAGTGTATATACGTTTAGTTGAGTATTTTGTTGAAGAACGCTTCGATAATTGTCAAGAAATCACCATGGAATTATCATTACCAGTACCTAGTCTCCAATTTCAGAAATGTTCATTTGATTTTGGTGCCCATAAAACATTATTACCCAGTTTTGATTGTACATGCAATACCACCATTAGATGGCCCTATAAGATTAGATGTTAATTACGGTTGGAATCACTTAAACCCATGGTCTAATGTGACCGGAAAGTGGAATGTTTCTAGGCGGCCAAGAAGTGATCTGAAATTGACAGTCTCGGTTGTTGACTTCAAAGACACGATTCACCAAATATTTGACCTCTTTTGGAGATGAGCTTTTTACACAAATTAAGATAAGTTAATGGAGAATCAATGAGTAATAAGTTTTAGTTTTGGATGTCAGATTAAAGGGGTGAAAAAGTGGTAAGAGCAGAGACGAGTGATGTTTTGTGGAGGTGCATAATAGATCTAATTGAAGTAATGTTGTTCTCGATCAACAATGGAGTTTCGATATTCTGGACCCGACTTTACTTTGCATCAACTGGACTACTAGGTAAACTTTGGGTAAGATATCTTAGCTTAACCTTTGGTAATTCACGTGAACAATCAAATCGTATTGAATCGGTGTTTTCTAGAGACTTTTATTGCGATTATGCTATTGATTACATCCTTATTTGGAATAGGGGCTTGCCTTATGAGACATTGTGAGGAAACACGGTTGGACAAGTTGGTAGTGTTGTAGATGGGGACGACCATGATTATCTCGGAAGAGTAATGTGAGTTGCCTCTCAAAATTATAGTTATATGTCTTTCAAAACTGCAAGGAATTTTCATAGTGTCGTATATATATATATACTTGCATCATGGTTTGATACTTCACATGGAAATGAGTTTCAACTCTTTCAAAATCAAATCATGAACTCATTGTAAATTAACCATCTCATGTTGCCAAATGGTAACTGCATGAATAATTTGAAAGACATGCTTTGTGAAAACAATTTCAATGAAAATATTTCTTTGCCAATTATCTTGAAAACTACATGATTCAAGGAATGTTCTATCGTGAGCTGAAAGGCTACTATTGCATCAATCATGATCATATATCGTGACTACATTCAAGTGATACGTGTAGCATATTACGTGGTTAATTGTCAAGCCTAAGTGTCTGGCGTGGATACGGCAGGGTTCAGCTAGTCAAGCACGGGCTTGCGGTCTTAAACGGTTCCCGTTATCCTCGGCCAAATTCCAACACCTAAAGAGGGAGTGTTCCGAGGGTGAGTGGGTACTAGATTGTGTGGCATACTCCGGATATTAGCAATCAGACATCGCGAGCCTTCGTGGAGAGGTATAAGGTGATGTCTTTTAAGCCGCGTGTTCAGGGGTGATAAGGAAAAAGCAGCGGGACCCACAGTGTCGTGGGCGAGTCATCGGACGCGATGGTATTGCTAACATGGCCCCCTCTTGCTTGAGCGTGCCTTGTACAAGATACTTGCATTGAATTGCTTGCTATTTAAATGCATGTTTTGAACAATCCTAGATGCGGTAATTGCAGAGTAAGTCATGGATAGACAAAAAACTAGTCTCCTCGAAGTGGGACTGGCTCAGAGGATCATGAGTGTAGACATGGACAATCCTAGATGTAGTAATTGCAGAGTAAGTCATGGATAGTAAGTTTACTTTATCTTATTAACGGTGTTAGGGTTGGGAACCAAGTAGAAGTTATCTAGTTGTTTGGAAATTTTAGGTTTGAACTGTTATTTGGATAGGCTCACGCTTTCAGATTTTATCCCTTTATGGATTGAATTTGGGGGCGTGACAGAGTGGTATCAGAGCTTGGGCTAGTGCCTGAGCTATACCGAGATAAGATCTTCGGACTGTGGAAAAGTAATGGATTTGTAGGTTAAACGAAGATTTTGAGGAATGAAATGTTTAGAAGGATATTAGTTTCTCTATGTTATGAAATTGATGGACGATAATTCCTTAGACGCATTCGATTCATGCTTTCGTGAAGTCGAGATGATTTCCTTGAATTATATTGGTATTTTGGAGAAAGACGCCTTATTTAAGTGACTAGAAGATAATACTGTGGTAAGATGGAAGATAATTCTGATTTTCTAGATTAATAATAGAGTAAGTTTACAGGAATGGAAATAACTCCAAAGTTTGGAATTGAGTATGATCTCTAATAGCAAGTATTACAGTATAGTGTCAATAGTTGTCACAAATTATGCGATGAGTGTAGATAATCATTTCATCTAGTTGAACTCATATAGTCCTTTGAGTTTAGGTCGAGCCCCTCCGCTCTTTAGCTTCAAGGGTAAAATGTCATCTCATTCTTAAAGGAAGCATTGGTGAATGCAAGTTCCTTCTTCGTCCCACCCCAAAGGCATCCTTGTTCTTGAAATTGACTTAATATCCTATTTGGTAGGTTTCTTTGTCGATCCTTTGCCCAATGGGCTTTTGTCAGGTAAATCAATCGATATCGTGGACTACCCCTTGCTTTGCGATGCTATGCTAGAGTTGTAGCAAGATGACTTCCGTGGGTGACTTTGCATCGGTAAGTAATGGTCTGGACTGAATAATAGATGAGCATCGAGTCACACAAGCTCACTTCAATATTAAGTCGGAAAAGGTTGACATAGTGAATGCAGAATTCTTCATACTTCTGTTTTATCTTTGAGGATTTACTGAACCTTATCATTGACAATTATCCCCTTTCATAGTTAGGCAACTCTTGTACTTGAAATTCCTACCATTCATTATTTTCATTCTTGAGAGTTTTGCTCCTTGGAATTTTCTGTATCTACTCCTGGAAAGCCTCTCGACTTTATGTTGTATGATTCGATTTGTGAGTTCCATGACTTGTTGAATTGTTAATTGTTAAAGCGATTCACCCTATTCTGAAATTGCCACTTCAATTGCAATTTTGTTCTACACTAGCTAATTGAATCCTAGTATTCGTCTCTTAATCCGTAACGAATTTAGATTATCAAAATTTATTTGAAATCTCAGTTTGACTATTGTTGTTGCGTTCATTTGGCCTCGTCTCATGAAATCCTGAACTTGCAATTATTTACTCTAATTGAATTTCTTTTTATGCTATTCTTCTTAAAACGTTGTTCAATCTATTGACATCGATGTTCTCTTTGAATCCACATATTTCAATTTTTCGTGAGCCTTATATTTTATCTCCTTATCTTGAAGCTCATCCAAGTAGTCACTTATTTCTTAAATATTGAGGTGATAATAATCTACACTTCGGGTCCTTGTTATAGAATATAATGTATATTTGTTTCTCTAACATAATTATTTATTTCTAGTCGTATTCATATATTGAATCCTCTTTTCTTGCAGTCATTCTCAGTTCTTCAATTCCCTTCACTAAGTGAATCACTCGCATCTTATAATTATTTGTCCAATCTATTCTATCTATTTGACGATTATGTTTGACATTTGTTGATATTCAAATTTCTAATACTCGTCTGTGAGATCTTGAATATGTAGCTATATTGTTTTAAATGTATCCTTCTTGAGTACTCTTTTGCTTGGAATTTGTCTTCATTCAAGGATGTAAATTTGTCATCGTATATTCATACTCTTAGTTTATCTCAAGACTTATATTATGGCCTCGTTACATTTAACTTCTCCAAATTGAATCATTTTTCTTCATTCAGTTTGGGGCCAAGTAATTCGCTTTCTAGGATCATATGTAGTATGCATTTTCCACTTGAATTGTTTATTTTTACCCTTGTCGGAAGTTTAAATCATTCTTGTCCTATAACTGTAGTTGCTTCGTCTATTCCCTTTGGTTTGAGAATGTCAATTATATTGTATCTTTCCCTTCCTACATAAACTATTTGACATTGAAACCAGTTGTAACTACCATTGTGTTACAACATATTTGAACGGAAAATTGATTCATTCTTGAGATCTTGTGATATCATCGTAATCCATGGTACACAACACATTTGATTTTAAAATTCCCCATTTTATCATTCGAAGGCCACTACAACATTGAAATTTTAATCTTATGTTGATTATTTAATGTCTATGTTGTTACCAAACATTCTTTTATTTACCCAATTAATCCCCTTGCCAAATCTTGAGCTTTTTTTAAAAAAATTATAGTGGATCTTCCCTTTGAAACTATCACTTCAATTTTGTTTTATACGACCACCTTTATTCTGATATATTCTCAAGTACTAAGCTACATCGTCAACCTTGTTGGGAAAACCCTTAATGATCGATATATTGGCGGCCATTGGTATGAGTGAGTAGTTATTTAACTTATGAAACTAGGCTAGAGAGACAAACATAACGATGAAACGTTTATGGATGGAACCAAAGACACAAGAGAATCGACTATCAAGATAACTTACAACTTCAAGAATGCAAGGGGATATTAACATCTTGGTTCTAAGATAGAGACTTTAAGATTTCATTAAAGAGCTCAGTACGTCAAAACTAAAGTCTTTAAATGTACGCCAGGACTTACGCATAGAGGTGATCCAAGACGCTACCAACACGATCCAATAATCATCCAAGAACATGAACTCGCTGAGCTATCTAGATAACTATGTACACAACAGAAATAGAGCGATCAACGTGAAGGTCGATGATCACGATTTTTGAGGGTTTTATCTAGAATAGGAGTCAAGATGATTAAGATAGGAAGACTTAATTGGGTATTCAGGATGCTTTAATTTCTGAAGTAGATGATGGAAGTGAAAAACAAGAGTAATTTTTCATAAACATTGCTTGCACAAATGATGTTTCTCAAGTTACTTCATTAAGCAAGTATTGGCTAGACTCGATGTAAGTAATATATCGACACATGCTTCATCTAGAGGAAGACGCGACATAAAAAAAAGAGTCTCTACTGATCGTAAACCACAAGGTTAGAACTTAGAAAGAAAAGTATGTCATTCGCTAAAGTGATATGGAAAAATCACGACAAATTAGAAAAGCAACCTTGGAAACTAAGGTATATATGAAAAGGCAACATCCTAACCTTTTGTCAAGTTAGAATTTGGGGACCAAATTCTTTTAAGTGGGAAAGCGTGTGACACCCGAGATTTCTTAATACTAAAAATATTCACATAAGTGCCAAGTTTTATCTCATGTGTATACCTAGGGGTTATGAGATAAAATAGAATATAACAAGGGCTATGAGACCATATAGAAAAATTGCCACCAAGCCCTCATCACACCATATATATGTACACCTATCTATTCATTCATTTGCCTATCATTTCAACTAACTCTTTCTTGCTCCAAACATCACAATTCCTCTCTATTTTGACCCCTTTTAGGTCTCAAATCGTTCAAGAAAACCAGCAAGAAGAGAAATCTCAACCACAAGAAAATACATATCTTGCAAGCAATTTTCGAAACAAAATTCTACTCTGGCAGTGTTTGTATCTTCGGTTTTTGAGGAATCAAATGATGTCCATTTTTGGGGTTCCTTAGCTCAAAAAAAATCCTAAGAGGACAAGGAACAACTCTATTAAGTCCAAATTTTCTAATTAGTTCCTTAAAGCTCCAGAATCAGTCACCAAAGCACCACCACAGTGTGCAGTTTTCAATTTCAGAAACATTACTTCATATTCTTGTGCCTAGAAATCCCACTTTCAGTGGTTTGATCATATATGCAAGACCATATTTGGAAACCTCTATGAGAGTATCATTACAGGTAATTTTCTTTGGAAATTGTTATGTAAACATAATAGAATTTGCATTTAAACCATCACTGCCACTAATCTCGTTTCAGTTTCAGAACCAGTGTTTCATATTCAATTACCCTAAAAACCCTTTTACTTTGCTCTGATCGTACATGAAGAATCATTATTAGAACCCTTATCCATTGTAGATATGTTTTATGGTAAAGTTTTCTGAAAAAGGATTCGAAAATAGTTCAAAAATGACTACCAAAGAGTCCTTGTCAGTGTGCTGTTTTGATTTCCAGAAACTGTCTTCCACATCTCTTTGACTTAAATCACTTTTTTAGTGGTTCAATTGTAAATTAAAGACCATTATAAAAAATTCCCTGTGTGTGTAGATGATGTTACTGGTAAGTTTTACTACTTTTGGTTAAGTAGATACTTCATAATGGCTAGTCAAAAAATCGTTGCTACTACTCGCGTTTTTAACCTAGAATCTGTCTCTCATTTTGTTTTCCCCTGAAATGTTACTTGTGATGATCCAATTTCTTATCCAAGACCACGTATAGAATCCTTGTTGAGTGTATATATGCTTACTTGAGTATTTTGTTGAAGAACGCTTTGATAAATGTCTAAAACTCAGCATGGAATTATCATTGCCAGTGCCTAGTCTCCAATTTCAGAAATGTTCATTTGATTTTGTTGCCCATAAAACATTATTACCCTGTTTTGATTGTACATGCAATACCACCATTAGATGTCCCTATAAGATTAGATGTTAATTACGGTTGGAATCACTCAAACCCATGGTCTAATGTGACCGAAAAGAGGAATGTTTATAGGCTTCTAGGAAGTGGTCTGAAATTGACAGTCTCGGTTGTTGACTTCAAAGACACGATTCACCAAATATTTGACCTCTTTTGGAGATGAGCTTTATACTCATTGACCTCTTCAATGAGTAATAAGTTTTAGTTTTGGATGTCACATTAAAAGGGTAAAAAAGTGGTCAGAGCAGAGACGCGCGAAGTTCAGTGGAGGTGCATAATAGATCTAATTGAAGTAATGTTGTTCTCGATCAACAATGGAGTTTCGATATTCTGGGCCCGACTTTGCTTTGCACCAACTGGACTACTAGGTAAACTTTGGGTAAGATATCTTAGCTTAACCTTTGGTAATTCACGTGAACAATCGAATCGTATTGAATCGGTATTTTCTGGAGACTTGTATTGCGATCATGCTATTGATTACATCCTTATTTGGAATAGGGCCTTGCTTTATGAGACATTGTGAGGAAACACGGTTGGACAAGTTGGTAGTGTTGGAGATGGGGACAACCATGATTAGCTCAGAAGAGTAATGTGAGTTGCCTCTCGAAATTGAAGTTATATATCTTTCAAAACTGAAAGGAATTTTCATCACGTCGTATATATATATATATATATATATATATATATATATATACTTGCATCATGCTTTGATACTTCACATGGAAATGAGTTTCAACTCTTTCAAAATCAAATCATGAACTCATTGTAAATTAACCATCTCATGTTGCTAAATGGTAACTGCACGAATAATTTGAAAGACATGCTTTGTGAAAACAATTTCAATGAAAATATTTCTTTGCCAAATATCTTGAAAACTACGCGATTCAAGGAATGTTCTATCGTGAGCTGAAAGGCTACTATTGCATCAATCGTGATCATATATCATGACTACATTCAAGTGATATGTGTTGCATATTACATGGTTAATTGTCGGGCTAAGGTGTCGGGCGTGGATTGGGCAGGGTTCGGCTCGTCAAACATGGGCTTGCGGTCTTAAACGGGTCCCGCTATCCACAGTCAAATCCCAACACCTAAAGACGGAGTGTTCCGAGGGTGAGTGGGTACTAGATCGTGTGGCATATTCCGAATATGACCAACCAGGCATCGCGAGCCTTCGTGGGGAGGTAAAAGGTGATGGCTTTTAAGCTGCGTGTTCAAAGGTGATAAGGAAGAAGCAGCGGGACCCAAAGTGTGTGGGCGAGTCATCGGACGCGGTGGTATTGCTAATATGGCCCCCTCCTGCTTGAGTGTACCTTGTACAGGATACTTGCATTGAATTGCCAGCTATTTAAATGCATGTTTTGAAACTTGAGTATCATGTCACTCATTTCTACTGTTATCATAAACGTAAATTCATTTTTCACACGTGTTTTAAATGATCTTAATCAAAACTTTATCGTGCATATACTAAGATCTTAGTGTCATACCGGCTATTGCTTGAATGCACATGTCATTCTTACTCGCGTTTTCAATGAGCCTTTGAAAAATAGAAACTATTATGGATTTCATCTCATTAATTTATCATTTTCGGGTTTAAAACTATTTTAAGCACCTTTCACACGTACACTGGCGCTCACTAAGCCTTTGCTTATGTATTTCACTACTTCCTTCCAGTTAGAAGTGACTTGAGCAGTGGGACTGGCTCAGAGGATCATGAGTGTAGACATGGACAATCCTAAATGCGGTAATTGCAGAGTAAGTCGTGGATAGTAAGTTTACTTTATCTTATTGACAGTGTTAGGGTTGGGAACCAAGTAGAAGTTATCAAGTTGTTTGGAAAGTTTAGGTTTGGACTATTATTAGGATAGGCTCACGCTTTCAAATTTTATCCCTTTATGGATTGAATTTGGGGGCGTGACACTTTCAATTGTTAATAGTGGTAAAAGAGCCATGGAGAGGGAGCAATGCGCCTATTCTCAATACTTCCAACAAAGTATAGGTCCAAAATGAACCAACTGTTTACGTACTCATTTCGCAATTTCAAAATAACACGTCATCCTATATCTCGTTTTATCTATACACATAAATGTATACAATTCATATTAATTTTTTTGTAATTTTAAAATGATAGATCTTCTTGTATCTCATTTTAATTATATACAATGAATATATATAATTAATATTAATTCTTCATTTAAGTTTCTGTTATACACACACATATATATTTTTCAATACAATATATATTTTCTCTCTCTCTCTCTCTCTTTCTTTTTTTTGGGTTATCGCTTGTAGGACTTTGATATTAATATCGATTTCCAATAACTTGTGTAGTTTATTCTCAAGAATTAAACTCTTTTTATTTAAATACTACGTGTAGTTTATTAATGTGTCCCATAAAAAAATGATTATGTCCTTGTATTGAGTATTTTCTTCATCAAATTCATGCTTCAATTTTTTCGAGTTTAATTCATTCTTGTTTTGCTCCATTTGCAGGACTTGAGTTGGAGAAAATTATAAGGTAAATGTCGTAACTGATTAATACTGATCCGAATATCAATCTATATTTGTTGGCACAACAAAAATTAATGTTGTGAGATAGAGTTTCATAAATATTAAATCATGCGCAGATCCTTGAATTTAATTAGGTTTGAACTCGAGTACGCTACACATTGACATGCTTGAGTCAAATATATATATATATATATATATATATATATATATATATTTCTACAATACATGATGACTTTGAAGATGGAAAAAATAGCATGTAATTGTTGGAAAAATTTTGGTGCGTAACGGGTGGTGTTTATGAAGATGCAAAATGATAATGATATGTCGAGGCAAGGGTTACCCTATTTCCTTAAGACAATATTGCTCCGCACTTGGTGGTCACGGAATACGGAAATTGTTTTCCAAGATACAACGACAAATGTCTCGGAAATAGTACCACTACAAATTTCCGAGCCTAGCGAACAAAATATTTATTCTAAACTGTCTCGTTGGACATGGATGAATTAAATGCACATCTAAACATTTAATATGCAAACTTATTCTTACAATATTAAAATAATATTTAAGAATATTTAAAGTACTAAAACTAGTACTTAAAATGATATTTAAGAACTCCCAAGAATATTTTAAATGCTCAATTTAGCATTTAATATTCAACACTATTCTTAAAATATTAAAATTAATATTTAAGAAACAAAAGAATATTCAAAGTACTCAAATTAGTACTTAGAATAAAAGAGAGAAGAGAATATTATGTTGGTGTAAGTAAATTCAAACAATGGGGGCTATTTATAGAGAATGAAAGGTTTCAAGTCAAAAAATGCAACGTTTCAAGTTTCTGCAGAAAGGCCCAATAGTTGTGTCTTTTGGACAAAACGCCCCCTGATTGCACCTTTTCGGACTTTTCAAATTAGCCCCAAACATTGCATCTGTTCAAAACACCCCCTGAGCTAAAAGACAAAAGGCGCCTGTCATTGCTATGATCGAGTGTGGCTGGTGCACTGTACACCCGCCTCTCAGCCAATAAGAAGCCACCTTGTCCGGGAAGTGATTAGGTGCGGCCGGTTGCACCATCCGGCTGTGCAATTCAGCCCCTATCTTTCCACAAACTTTAATTTTGACCCCAAAACTTTGAATCTTGATTCGTTAAGTCCTTTCAAATTGGTCCCTCAATGTTTTGATTTGAACATTTTAGACCACGAACTAAATGATCTATTTCTTATACGACCGCGGCCGTCGATCGTATAATTGTGATCATTTATTCACCTTTGTTCATATCAATTTATTGATTCAAACTATGTTTTAAGTGACACATTTTGTTAATTAATTTCTCATTCACCCAAAATCGGATTTGAGTAATTAAATACTCTAAATTTATTTACTCGAAACGTAGATCAATTTAAGCTAAAGACATTTCACTTTTAACATGTGGAATTCACTTAAAATCTCTAATAAAATCGTGCTAAACACAATTTACTCAATCAAGATTTTCAACAATAATTGTATTTCATTTCAGTTTTCTTTGATTCCCATGATTCTAATAAACACATCATGCTTCAAACTTATAGATTTCCACTTTGTAGTATAGATCTCTCTAGCTTAAAACCCTTAGGCATCCTTCTTCTTAGGTTATTTAATTATATATCATAAAGGGACAAATAAACTTATTTTATTTTTTAATATTCATCATATTTTGTAGTCTAATATGTCTCATGTTTCTCGCTTTGCCTTTTTCCAATGTTTGTGTTTTTTTTTAAAAAATATATTAATTTTGTTTTCCAGAGAACTAAATTCTTCTTAAAACCTTTTATTCTTAATTTTTCACATTTCTCCATACAATGGACTTGATTTTATAAATTATTTAACTAATTTTCGGTTTTATAAAACTAAAACTGTATATTTGTTACACCTTTGCAAACTAATTAGTGTTATGTAATCATTTTATTATTCATAAAATGCCAAAATATATAATCATGTTATTATTAATATATATATATATATATATTAATTTTTCATATCAATAAGGTCTATAACTTTCTTAAATTTTTTGGTTTCGACTATGTGCATATATACACACTAAATGTATCTATTATTTTATGATTTCTTGGGAAAATTACTCCATAGTCATTAAGATAGTAAATCAGGTTAAGCATACCAAATCTACTCAGTCTCATGCTCAATTTGCAATTAAACGAGCATTTGTTCTCAGTTAGAGTTTATTGAAGCTTTTGTTCTTAAAAGTTCACGTACTTAGTTTGGAATTAAACAGAGATGACTTGATCACATAATGAAAAAATTATATTTTGTACAATTAATAATATAAATCAGAGTTACCAAATAATGAATGAACTTTGAATCTCAAAAAACTTAGAAATAACCAAAATTGAAATTATATTCGTATCAGAATTCGTTAAATTTCTTAAACTCAAAACATTTGTTATCTCTTTAAATTGTTTAGTCCTCATGAAGAATATCTAAAATTTAAATTCGATCAACTTAATGACATTTTCTAATTTAAACTCTATACAATGTCTTTGGAATTTTGGAGTATTGTTCATGAATTAAGGAAATTTTAATTAGTTTTCCATACCAATATTTAAGTCTTATTGTTTTCATATATAATATAATAATAGGTAGTAACCAAATATATATATATATATATAATATAATATAATATAATAGGTATATGTGATGTTTATTATTTGAACGAGCACATATTCAGTTCAAATTGTACCTACCTCAGCTTGTGCTAAGTTAGTGTTTACACCATAAAATAATTTGGGCTTTTGGATTATGTTGAACCCAAAGAAGCCCACTTACTAGACATCGAACAGAAGGAAAGTGGTGGCAAAATAAACAAGACGGGCCCATTAAATGCTAGAAAATTACAAGAATATGGGCTGAAAGAATGAAGCGGAAAGAAATAAAGCGAAGCCCAAAGAGTCAAGGGCCGTTGAGGGAGAAAGGCGCAATAATTTGAAAGAGCGGTTAAGGGCAATTGAAGACAGTTCTGAAGAGAATGATCGTGGACGCCTTAGAGAATCGAGATATAGGCGGCCAAGAAGAAAAAGAAACGAGAGACAACACATCTTCATTTTACTTACTTTACTAGTTCTAGCCATAGGAGTAGTTCTTAGTGTAATTTAGGATTAGCAATAACTTAGATTAATCTGTGGATAGCAAGGATTTATCGAAGACGACAGTGTGCATATCAATATTTACTTGTACTATTCAATCGAAAACTTTCATGGAGGTATAAATTACCATTTTTTCAGATTTCAGTATTTGATATGTTAGTTTTATCTTGACTTAAGCTGTTCGATTTATTCGTCTTTACATTCGAAATAATCGGCATAAGACTTTATTGTAGACTTGAACCACCATTTAGCGTGTCGAATGCAGAGGTTGGAAGATAGTCTTAAGATATAGATTATCACGGGGCTTGGAAAGGAACAATCGGATCCACCTCACACTGATTTTTGTTTTATCGCGAAACAAATTTTTGGCGACCACAGTGAGAGTATAATTTGTGCGTAACTGACTCCCGATAAGGATATAAAATGTCGGAAGATTCTGCCAGAGATGAACTCGGTGAGGATCTGGAGGCCTAACCTATCTCGAAACATAAGGTTAGAGCCGATAAGAAGTACGGACAATTTGTTCGGGTTATGAAGCAAACTTTGGTAAGTGCTCAAGAAGATCAGCGAAGAGAGTTCAATGATCAATATCGGGCATTAGCTCAGGAATCTGCTCGCATATTTACAGCAATAGTACAAGATATTGATGTAAGTGCTCGAGAAGGCCTCGCCCGAGAGGTCACTTGAGTGATAACTGAATTAGGAGAGATCTTTAATCAAACCTGCGACGCATTCTCTGGTATGATAAATGCTCGGGTAGTGACGGCACTCGAGCCCTTAATTAACCGACATAATGTTTTAGTGGAAAAAGTAACTCAGTTAATGTCAGTTAAACCAATGACTCAGATTAGGCACTTAAATTCAGGAGAACCGCCACCAGGTTACCCTAGGGAAAACAGGAGTAGGAATAGTCAGTTCGAAAAGGTCAAGCTTCGAATACTAATGAGCCCAATTTTTTGAACTAGAATCCATCCATGGTTGGGGGGTAAACGGTAATAGGACAGCAAGGTTTTACTCAAAATATGCGTCCTCCTCTGAACATTCTCCCAAATGTTAATACAAATCAATTTCAAACACAACCTCCGAGACCTTGCTTTACTACCCCCACCGGTTAATTATGCGCAAGTACCGGCGGGCTACCCCACTAACAATTATGTTAATAATTTTGAAATACCTCCAAATTACACCCAAGGGCCATTCCATGGGGGGCAAGGCCAAATACCAGTTTATGCAGGAGCCTCGAGCGCTCCTTTTTCCTATGGGAAATAATGGTTTCCCTAACATACCGGTAAATCCAGGAGTTCCCACGTTCCAGAATAATACCCAGGTGCCATATGTAGAGGGGCAGGCCATGCCTAATGCCCAGATGGGAGGTAATGTTGGTGGACCATTTCTTGATCCGGTCCAAGATCAACTCTAAATTATCATTGAGAGGATGTACGGACCCGGGCTTCAAAGGAATCACAGGATGATACCGGGAAAACCTTATCCCGACTAGATAGATAGAAACTTTCCATTTCCTCGAAACTATAAGATCCCTGATTTCACTTTGTTTTCAGGAGATGACCATATATCCGCTCGAACATCTATCTAGGTTCACTTGTCAGTGTCGAGAGGCTGCAGACTAAGAGTTCCTTAAGCTAAGGAATTTTCCCAGTTCATTGACGGGATCAGCCTTTAATTGGTATATAAATTTATCCTCAAATTCTATACATAGTTGGGACGAAATGCAGTTCCAATTTCAAAATCACTTTGCAAGAACGGATCCAAGGATCTCGATGAGTGACCTTGCCAAAATTAGACAGAATGTGGGGGAATCGGTCAAAGAATTCCTCTCGCGATTTAAGAAGGCTAGGGTCAAATGTCACCTCAATTTACCTGAATCTGAATTTGTGCAGCTAGCACAACAAAATATGTCTTTCGAATATAGGCTCAGATTCAATGGCATGCCTTTTTCTGACTTTAGGAGTTTAGCCGAAGGTGCCATTAGATATGAGAATATGCTTAAGGAAGAAAGCAATAGAAAACACCAAGGCTTCAATGCCTTCGAAATCGGAACTCCGTGGGAATTCGAGGAGACTTATGAAGTTGATTTAGCAGAATTTGTGAAAGGGCCCCCCTTACCAATGTGGAGCTCTCGAAAAGAAAGAGTGCGTGGCAATAGGCTCATTACAAACTAAGAAAGAAAAGAATTACACTTTTGATGTATTGAAAACCGAACAAATTTTCGATCGGTTGTTGGCCAATAAAAAGCTTAAATTTAAAGGAAAACATCGAATCCCATCCAAAGCAGAAATAAAAGGGAAGCCATATTGTAAATAGCATAATGCCTTTTCCCACGAAACTAGTGAGTGTGTTATGTTTCGAAATTTAATACAAGCGACAATAGACTTGAAAGAAATCATCTTCCCCGATACCCAAAAAATGAATATCGATGAAGATCCTTGTTGATAAGAGTCATTTTTATGTGTTTTTAAGCCCGTTGTGTTTCTGTTTTAGGTTCATTTATCACTTGATTCTTGCCACATTTGCGTTTAATCCGTGTGTGAAGTGATTTCAGGTTGTAAATGGATGCAAACGAAGAAAGGGCGGAAAAATGACGTATAAAACAAGTTCATGCCAAGATTCTTCGCACCTCCACGCCCAAGCGCAGCCACAATCACGCCTGGGCGCCTGAAACAAGCAACAAATGAGCTCAAGATACGCATAATCGCGCCTAGGCGCGATTTTACCACGCCTGGGCGCGACATCTGCCACATCTTCCACGTTTGAGCGCCATTTATTTATGTTTCAAGACCAAATTTGAGAACATTTCCTTCTACAAAATTGTATATCTATGTATTATCTTTACGGGACAACTTGAATCACTCAAATCGGAGGTCCGTGGAGAACGTTATGAGGAAAACGCGATTGCTGCGCTGAAAAGCAAGAAAACGGTTCAGTGTTCGCACTGTGGCGCCCAGGTGCCACTTTCTCACGCCTAGGCGCCACCAGCCCCATGCCTAGGCGCCATTATGAGCTCCTGGGCACCCTGCAACTTATTCCCCAAGTCATTTGTGCCACGGCGTCGATTTGGCCGCGCCTGGGCGCCGATATAACCGAATTTCAATTCTATAAAGCTAAATTTTCAGCACATTAAAAGGGGGTTCGACATCTGGGTTTGTGGAGGCATTTTTTGGGTGTTGAGCCATCATTTCATCTTCTTTAAAGGGCAAGAAAGAGATAGGAGCTAAGGATTGAAGTTCTAAAGCAAGGATCCATCATCAAGCAATTGAGGGAGTTTTAATTGCTTGCATTTACATGTTTATTTCCATGAGTATGTATATGTTTGTATTAGATTTTGTCAAGTTTTCGGCGCCGTTGCCGGGTACTTGCAATAAAAACAAAAACTAAAATAAACAAGTCCCCGGCAACGGCGCCAAAAATTTGACACGCTAGAAGCTAACGTGCTTTGGTAGCAAGTGCACTAGTCGTGTTAGTGATAAAAGTGGACTAAAAGTCCGGGTTGTCGAATCACAAGGACTAGGTATTTTAGTTTATGATTAATGAAAATGGACAAAAGTAAATTGCAATAAAACGAGTAAGCAAGTGAAGAACAAAAGAGAAACAGACTATAGATTAAATCTCAAGAGTGATAAAATGACTAAGGCACATGCTACAACCTAATCTACTCATCAATATACGTGAGCTACTCTTCGAATTATTAGACTTCTATTGCTTCGGTGGAAAATCCTTAATTAACTATTACCCGATGTCTCGGCTCATAATAATCCTATGATTAATTGACGGTTCTCTAAATATGTCTATCCGAGAATCTAATCAATAACCACGCATTAACGTTCTAGAATTTCCCTGGATAAATCCGGCTAACAGCACCCAGAAATCTTTACCTATTTCTAGGGGCAATTCCACATTAGTTTCGGATGATGCGTTCATTCTTGTTGCGCCCTAACCTATGTTCTTTCGAATGGATAGAATAGGCACAATAGCAAGCATATGGTGATCAAGTATATGATTGTGATAAAAGCACAAAATCAACACACAAAGCAATAGGAGAATTAATACGATAATTCACTTCACATATATTGATTTGTAAAATAGACCTTCACATGGCCTTAGTACTACAATTTAGCCTCTCATCAAGGACTTAAGAAAATCTAATAGAAACATATACATACTCATGGAAATAAACATGTAAATGGAAGCAATTAAAACTCCCTCAATTGCTTGATGATGGATCCTTACTTTAGAACTTCAATCCTTAGCTCCTATCTCTTTCTTGCCCTTCAAAGAAGATGAAATGCCTCCACAAACCCAGATTTCGAACCCCCTTTTAATGTGCTGAAAATTTAGCTTTATAGAACTAAAATTCGGTTATATCGGCACCCAGGCGCGGACTACGTGGCACAAATGACTTGGGGAATAAGTTGCGGGGCGCCCAGGCGCTCATAATGGCGCCTAGGCGTGAGAAAGTGGCGCCTGGGCGCCACAGTGCGAACACTGGACCATTTTCTTGCTTTTCAGTGCAGCAATCGTGTTTTCCTCATAAATTTCTCCACAGACCTCCGATTTGAGTGATTCAAGTTTTCCCGTAAAGAGAAGACATAGATATACAACTTTGTAGAAGGAAGTGTTCTCAAATTCGGTCTTGAAACATAAATAAATGGCGCTCAAACGTGGAAGATATGGCAGATGTCCCGCCCAGGCGTGGTAAAATCGCTCCTAGGCGCGATTATGCGTATCTTGAGCTCATTTGTTGCTTGTTTCGGGCGCCCAGGCGTGATTGTGGCTGCGCTTGGGCGTGGAGGTGCGAAGCATCTTGGCATGAACTTGTTTTATACGTCGTTTTTCCGCCCTTTCTTCGTTTGCATCCATTTACAACCTGAAATCACTTCACACACGGATTAAACGCAAATGTGGCAAGAATCAAGTGATAAATGAACCTAAAACATAAACACAACGGGCTTAAAAACACGTAAAAATGACTTTTATCACTTTTCCTGTCTTAAGTTTCGATATAAATGTTGTGGAAATTAATAGTTATGAATGTTTTGAATCGCAGGTTCCTAAAGAAGCCAAATTGGCAAACCGGTTATTGAACAGGCTCATAGATGAAGAAGTTCTGACGTTTCCGAAAGTAAAAGATGAGGGACTTGAAGGTATGTGTAGATGGCATATGAACTCCATGCATAGTACGGACCAATGCTAGATCTTCAGGAGATTTGTGACAAAGCAATACGAGAGGGGTGTGATACTCCTTTCAGGAACTGACAAGAGGATCTTGGAATTCGACCAAGACGGGAAACCTAAGGGAAAAGAACCAAAAATCGAATCGGTCGTCCAAGCCCACAAGAACGAGGAGAATTCATATAAGGAGGTACTCAAAACCCCAGTACGGAAGGTCATTTACCAAACCCCAGCTAGGGCGGTGGATTATCTGACAACAATGGAGAAGGTATTATGTAGCCAGTGTGCCGATACTCTCCATTTTGAGTTGGTAAGGCTACAGGTGATCCCAAATGACCCAGACTGGGTTCCGGCGTATCAGAGAGAATGGAACAAAAGGTGGAGGTCCGAGCCTCTTAATCCGATGCCTTACAATAGGAACTTTCGAGGAAGAGGAGGAAGACGATATAGAAGATTCGCACCAGTTGGCAAAGACTCACCCTTTACCCGTTTGGGGGGATATAGTGGTCAGAGAAATAAAGATAGCCATCCGAAGGCTATTGCACAAGTTGCATATTCTCAGGAGCAGTAGCAATGGAAATGCAGCAGGAAGCTGTGATCGCTAACCTTCGAATCGAAGAAGATGCATTGAACAAAGGGATTTTGAAATCAAAAGTAGAAAGGGGGTCTGCACGAGATGACGAATTCGAAAAAGAGATGGTCAACTTAAGCGACCAATTAAAGGAAGTGAGTGTAAAGGGAAAGAATGTCATGATCGAGGATGACGAAAATCTAGATGATTTTGAGTCAGAAGATGGCTTAGATATCCTTTTGGGGGATTCACCCTATGAAGAATCGGCAAACGAAGCTGATATAAAAGCAAAAGAAGCTTCTCTGAAAAGGGCATTACAGTTCGCAGGAGATGGTGATGTAATATGGTAATAGTACTACCAGCAGCATTTGCTACAAGGGAGGAAGAAACAGACAAGAAGGAGAGATCCTTCCAAATGATAAATGTGGACGAAACAGGTAATCTTTTTTATGTTGTAATCTCCAACCATGAATTACTCGAAGCTAAAAAAGAGAACGAAAATTTGGCTAATCTTTTGTTTTCGAAAGAAAAGGTTGACAATAATCACATGAAACCTCTGTTTATAAAATCCAAAATCGAAGGTGTAGAAATTAATAAGGTATTAGTAGACAATGGTGCTACTGTTAACATTTTACCTGATAAAACATTAGCAAACCTAGGAAAAAGTTTGAAAGACTTAATAACTACTGACGTAGCAGTGTATGGCTTTTCAGGACAAGCAACCAAAGTATCTAGGATCTTGCCTTGTCGGATAAAAGTAGGGACTCTGAGTTCTTATTTAGCATTTTCCGTGGTGAATACGAATTCATCTTCATTTAATGCCTTATTAGGAAGAGATTGGATACATCAAAATTACCGTATCCCTTCAACATTACATCAAATCCTAGTTTGCTGGAATGGTCATAAGTTCGTAATTATTAAAGACAAAAATAATTCCTACTTTATCGATACTCATATGAAAAGTGTGAAATGAAGGACAGTCCGAATTCGAAATTCCTGACCACCTAAAGAGCATGAGATAAAGGCAAAGGAGAAGATTTGCGAGGATCTGAAGAGGAAGAAAAATCTGCAACCGAAGTAGAAGAAAGTATAGCCCGGATCAATTTAGGGCAATTGTAAGATGTCGTTTTAAAATTTTTCCATGGGTAATTGAAGAGGTTAGTTATCGAAAAAGATTAATTTGAGATTATGTAATTATAATTATGGTTTCCTCGAGCAATTTAACTCGAGTGCAGACGACAATATTTCTGAGATGGTCGAATATATAGATAACTACTCGAACGAAATAGTTGAACAAGGGATCATAGAGCCTGATGAAGATATTCGAAAGGATATCTAGGACCCGTTAGAAGAAGTTAATCTTGGGACAATAAAAAACCATAGGGTAACTTATATAAACTCGAAACTTGAACAAAGTGAGAAATATGAGTTAATCAAAATTTTAGAACAATTTAAAAATTATTTTGCCTGGGCACACCACGAAATGCTAGGAATTGATATGAGTATAGCTCGACATGAATTACCGATTAAGCCTGGTTTCAAGCCAGCAATACATGTTAGAGTATATGCCCTCGAATGCCATAAAGAGGATAGATTTATAAGGCATAAACATTGTAACTAAACTATGATTTTTCTATTAATATAAGGCAGTTGATTGTTGTTTTCTTATAGGCATTTATAAGGTGTGAATAAACAACGTAAACTCCTTGATGACAAGGCGAACATTCTACCTCCTATGGGATAGGAGGAAAGGCACTAGAATGGTTTGACCCTTGACATCTAAAAGGGTTCGCAAGTCTAAGAAATATTGATTGGGCATCAATAGTGAATAAAGACTTGTATGATGTAAGTTTTGACAGAGAAAGTGTCAGTCGTACACTATGGAAATGGTAGTGGGAACTTATATCATAGACGTGTCAGTTGGACTGATATGTTCGAACACGGCTCGCATCAGTTCATCACATGGGTATTCACTCATTGACAGTCAATGATGAAACTGATAAGTAGTGATAGGTACGTGTGAACCTCTGACTTCGAGTTGAAGATGTACTTGTGACATCAAGTCTGTTATTAGAGTAGTTAGATTCAAATCACCTGTTGGTGGAATCGATCTCGAAGTGCGACTTGATGGGCAAGTAGCATTGTTAACTGATTTGGAATATGGAATTTATTCTCTCATAAGTGAATGAGTAAAATATCCTATGCGATCATGAATAAGTGAGGATGAAAGTCTTTGACCAAAGCATTTAAATACCTCGACTTATTATGAGCTTAGGCATATGGTCAAGTTATATGAGTTTGACTTTAAACCATGACTCTTACTTGACTGGGATATAAGAATAAAAGGTTTATACACGTATAGTATTCATGGCGTAAAGGTTTGGAATGATCCTATTCATTCGTTCTCAATTGGGTTACGGTGTGAGCCACGAGACTGGTTAGGTGTCACTCACACCCCTTTGGATTCCTCCCAATTGCCTTTTGAGACGAACCTAAAGAGTCGCGCTTAAAGGAAGTGCAAAAGGAAAAACATGGGAAAAAGACTTGAGAGAAATTCACGGCATTGGATGCCATAATTAATTAATTAATTATTGAATAATTTAATTAATTAATTAAATTAATGAGTTAATTAATTTCTTGGAGAAATTGAATTATAAATTAATTAGGAATTGAATTAATTGGATTATCAATTTAGTTATTGGATAAATAAATTATCCGATTAATTAATTAGCAAGCAAGACGAAAGCCCGAAGGCTTCCGAGCCCACTAAGGGGCGTCCAAATAGACGCCCAAATAGGGCTCTTGCATGCTAGTGTTATTGTTTCATAATGATATAAATATATCACAAGGTGAAAAATAACACAAGGGCAATTTACATAACTTTCTCTCCAAGAAAAAGTCTCCCACCTCTCTCTCTCTCTCTCTAGCCGTCTTTGACAAGGAAGAAAGGAGGAGTTTTTTGTTTTTGATTCCAGCGTGACGAATTAGAGACGTTGGCAAATTCGGCGTTAGAGAAAAGGATCACGTTCAGAAATCAACATACGCGAGAACAGTAATTTTTCTATACACAATTAAACACGAGGATTAGAGATGATTCGAGCTTTAAGATTTAAATTTACCTTCCACTGCGTTTTATTCGTATAATTCCCAACAATATAAGCACCTCGAAGACTATCACCTGATTTAATGGGAGCAATCAAGGACGAGATTAAAAAGCTATTCGAAGTTAGGTTCATTAGACCAACTAAGTATGTTGAATGGTTGGCATACATAGTGCCGGTAATTAAAAAGAATGGCAAAGTACAAGTATGCATCGACTTTAGGGACCTAAATTGAGCTACGCCCAAAGATGAACATCCTATGCCAATGGCAGATGTTTTAATCGATGCATCCACAAGACATAAAGTAATGTCATTTATGGACGGATACTCCGGTTATTATCAACTAAGATTATCCGAAGTAGATAGAAACAAGATAGCATTTAGATGTCTAGGATCCATAGGGACATTCGAATGGATAGTTATGCCTTTTGGTCTAAAGAATGCCGGGGCAACATATTAAAGGACTATGAATTATATTTTCCATGATCTCATTGGAAAATCTTTAGAGATATACATCGATGATATCATAGTTAAGGATCAGATGTATAAAGAACATATACAGTCCTTAATCAAAGCTTTCCAACGAATAAGGCATTTTAATTTGAAGATGAATCCGTTGAAATGCGCTTTTTGGGTAGAAGCTGGGAATTTCTTAGGATTCCTAATCCATAATCGAGGCATAGAAGTAGATCAAAATGAAGTCAAGGCTATGCTAGAGGCCAAGCCTCCTGGAAATAAAAAAGAATTGCAACACTTGCTGGAACAAATCAATTTCCTGAGAAGATTTATAGCTAACTTGGTTGGAAAAACCGAAGCTTTCTCACCTTTATTACGATTAAAAGATGGAAATGAGTTCATATGGGGAGATAAACAAAAAAATGCTTTTGAAAGTATTACAAGGTATCTGACTCAACCTCCAGTATTAATTCCTCCTCGAAAAGGAAACAAGCTAAGGCTTTACATATCTGCAGCCGAATGTTCGATAGGATGTTTGATGGCATAAGAAAATGACAGAGGATACGAACAAGCTGTATTCTATCTAAGCAGGTTGCTAAATAATGCCGAAAAAAGATATGCTTCAATCAAAAAATGGTGTCTTAGTCTATATTTTGCATCAATAAAATTGAGGCATTATTTCATATCATACTCTATCGAAGTAATATCACCAACCGATGTTATTAAATTTATGATTAATCAGCCACTGGTGAAAGGTCGATTAAGTAAATGGAGTCTCAGCTTACTTCAGTTCGACTTGGTTTATGTACCTCAAAAGGCCGTAAAAGGTCAAGCCTTAACTGACTTTTTGGCCAACCATCCCTAGGAAGGAGGTGAAAAGCTAAAGAAATTCGAAATAGGAATCATAAGTTTAGCACATTGGATTTTATATTTTGATGGATCAAGTACGGAGAGATGGTACAGAAGTTGGGATATACATTATCTCCCCATCCAAATTAATTACCAAAATGTACGTGAAAATCGAAGGTGACTGCACTAATAATAAGCCAAAATATGAAGCTCTCATATTGGGGTTGGAAATATTACGAGACATGAATGCCAAAAATTTCTAGATAAGAGGGGATTCCCAACTGATTATAAATCAAGTAAGAGGAATATTCAAGCGTGTAAATCTGTTGGCAGTGATCTCATATGCTCGAATACAGGAGTTACTTAAACATTTCGAGATAGTGGAACTTTCTTATGTACCCCGTGAGAAAAACCAAGTGTCTAATGACTTAGCTCAATTCGCGTCAGGACATAAAATAGATCTTGAGATGCTCGAGTCAGCTTGTTGGTCCCAAGTGGCATACGAAAGGGTCTAAAGGGGGGGGGGTTGAATAGACCATGAAATCTTTTTCGACTTCAAAAAGTTTCGTATTAAAAATGTGTTGGAAGCTTGAGAAGTAGGCGCTTGACTGAGTGTCTACTGAAGACTGTTTTTAGAAAGTTAACTTAAACTTCAAGATTTGAATACTATAACCAAATAGGTTTAAGCGTTCACTTCTTTGATCAGTGTTAGCACATCGGAATTGATTTTATAGTCTTCTTGTTTGAAAGCTTTAAGCGTCGCAAACTAATTCTTAGTTGCTTAGCGTTCAATTGAGTTTTACTTAACAGATTTATGCAATGATATGAGAATATAGAAATTGACTGTAAATTAAGGAACACGATATTTGTAAGGTTCGTTGGGTGATGTAATCCCACCTACGTCCTTCTTCTCCTTTGAACACTTACAGGCAATCCACTAAAATGATTCTCAAAGAATCACACAGAATCTTCTATAAATTAGGGAGAGAGATGGATGTTGATGACTTGAGCTTCTTGATCACACAGATTTCTGCTCCAAATCACTTATATCCTCTTGCTTCTTTCACCCAAAAATAATGCAAGTATCCAACTTCGACTTCACACAGATCGCAGGCTTGGATGAGGTTTTTCTGAACAGTTTGTTTGATTTTGATAAAGTTCAAACAACTGGGAATATCTCAATAATAGTGTAGGTTTCTCTGAAAAGAATGTTTGAGATATTGGTTGACTGTCTCAAGAATTTAAGAAAAGCAAAGAGAATTTTTGCTTTGAATGTTCAGGCTTTTCTGAGAGTTTGATGAATGAGACTTCAATGCAACAGCAGTTTGACTTGGAATCAATCAGTATTTTTGGCTTGTTGTTGAAGTCCTATTTATATGCAATTTTGGAAAAAGTGTCCGTTTGACACATGCATAGGCGCGTGTCTCTCACTTCCACGAGTGAACAACTTTTGTCCTTTTTCCTGGAAACTGCTGCACAAAAGTTGGTGCTGCAGTCTGTGAAAGTTGACAGTCCAATAGGGTGGCTTCTCCGTACGTCCAAAAGAGCTTATCACATTTAATGCTCTTATCAGCATTTAATGCATTTGAATTAAATGCCCGTTGGCACTTAATGCGCTGAGAATATTTGCATTAAACTCCTTCTGGACTTAGAAATAAATTCAGGTGAAATCAGTCATTGATAGACGCTCATTCAATCCTTGAATAACTACTGTCCTAATAAACGCTTGAAATAGCTGGTCTTTTTGGACTCTTGGAATCTTCATCTTTATTCAGACTTCAAGCGCTTGAGTCTTCAACCTTAAGTACTGATAAGCTCACTCAGAAATTATCAGGCGCTTAATTTAAGAACATTTAGCCGAACAATCTAGAATAAAATAAAGCAAAGCCTATTGCAATTCTAATGTTTCAAAGCTTATATAAGATTTCTAAATAAAATCAAACTTACATATTTTGGGGTCTAACATAAAATCCTAATTGTCATCATCAAAACTTCTAATATGAAATTCCTAACAAAGCTATTCAACTCGAACCAAAGGTGTTGGTGCCCTTCGAGCAAAGAAGAATGCAAATTAATAAAATTGATATTTTAAAAGAAAAAGAAGATTGGAGTTTAGAAGTCATCGATTATTTAACGAACCCAGCCAAAGGAGGATTCTCGAACAGACTAAAATTGATGGCTCGTCATTTCTTTTATGATGGGCAAGAGTTATATAGGAAAGATTCTCAAGGGATCTTACTAAAATGTCTCGATTTAGAAGACGCTTTAATTATAATGGCAGAAATAAACGAAGGTATATGCGGGGCTCACCAAGCAGGGCAGAAAATGAGATGGCTAATACATAGATATGGATTTTATTCGTCCACTGTATTACGAGACTACATAAATTATGCTACGGGGTGTCAACAATGTCAGAAACATGGTAAAATCTTGAGACAACCCAAAGTGCAATTGAATTCCTTCGTGAAACCTTGGCCATTTCGAGGATGGGCCATGGATGGGATCTGAGAAATCAAATCGGCCTCATCTAAAAGGCATAGTTATATCTTAGTAGCCACTGATTATTTCACTAAGTGGGTTGAGGCCAAAGCTTTCGAAAGTATAAACTCAAAACAAGTGGCTGAATTTATCAAAGATTACATCATTACTAGGTTTGGAATCCCAGAATCCATAACTTTCGATCAAGCCAGAGTCTTTAACAGTGCAGAAACAATCGAGTTTCTCGATCAATTCGGGATAAAATTGATGAACTCAACACCATATTATGCTCAGGAAAATGGACAAGCTGAGTCATCGAATAAATTAATCAAGGGATGTATCTCGAAAATGATAAAGATCAACCCTAGAAATTGGCACGAGCTATTGATTGATACATTATAGGCCCTTAGGACAATAAAAAAAGATAGTATAGGGATATCCCCGTTTCAATTAGTATATGGTCACGAGGCTGTTATTCCAATGGAAATCAACATAAAATCTAGAAGAATTCTAGAACAGGAATGGCTTTCAGCCAAAGAATATGTTGAAAACATGAATATAGAAAAATTAGACCACGAAGTGTTACAAATTATGACTTTGCAACAAATCGAACTTCAAAAGAAGAAAATTGAAAGAAGCTATAATAAAAAGGTAAGGGCAAGATGCTTCGAAATAGGAGACTTAGTTTGGAAAATGGTGTTACCCGAAGGATCAAAAGCCAATTTTTATGGAAAATGGTCGCCTAAGTGGGAAGGACCATTTAAACTTCAGTATTTAGATGGCAACGAATATGGAAGAGCCCTAAATGAAAAGTATTAAAGAAGTACACACCAAGTATATGGAAAGAAAACGAAGCTATTATATTAGAAAGGTTGCCCGAAAGTGGCAAGAACTTTTTACATCCAAATTAACATCATCAAAAGATACATCGGCAAATCCTAGAAATGGAAAAAATGGAATGAACTGACTAGAATTTCCAAGGCCGAATCGAAAACATCCCTCTCGAGTAGGGCATGCCTGACTACTTCCTCGAATTCATTAGACAATTGGGCAATTTGGTTGTTGAGGGCTACGATGTCTTCCTCGACTTGATCAGCTAGGTTGACGAGTCGATCTCTTTCGGCTTGAAGATCAGAAAGCTGTGGATCCAACGCGGCAATTTGGGCCAAGTAATCAGCCCTGGTACTGTCCGAAACGGGAGCCTGATCTCGAAGGTGGTCCATCTGCCTAGAGTGTTCGAGGGACACCTCCTTCTTCAGGGGGTTAATCCCCTGCTCGATAAAATCGCGAATATTAGAGAGGCAGTTTTCGAATACCTGACGAGCTGCTTGAAACATAGGTAGCCATGGTTCGGCTACCCTCGAGTGTGCTTCATCAAGGAGAAAATGAAGCCTCCTTAGCAGAGCAGAATCATTAGGGCGGTGCCTAATGTCATGAAGTGACTATGTTAACTCAATTCGGGAAAACGGAGGAAGTGGAATATCCCCTAAAATAACTAAAACAGCGTAAGTAAAAAACTAAAAGGTTCATGCACAAAATAATAGAGAAAAGAAAGTAAAACGCATAACTTCAGATGGAGAAAGTGAAGGAGATACCACCGACACCGAGGGAAGTGGATCTAAAGTCGGCTCGACTGACGAAGCCAACTTGATTTCTTCGATCCGAATCGATGAGGAAACAATGTGAGACTGGCCAGTTGGACTCGAAGGTTCAGTGGCAGCCAGAGCCAAGGGTTGATCATCTTCTTCTTGAACCAAAACCTCAGCTTGTTGAACCAAAGCTTCAGAAACTGGAAGATGAGGTGTGACATCCGCAACAACTTCGCTTTGAATTTGATCCCTCGAGGCTGGAGGACTAGGTGCAGCTTCAGGCGCGGTACCTGTAGAAGTAACTATAGAAGATTTCGAAAGGACATATCCATTAAGAGATAATAGAAGTAATTTTATAATGATAATTAACGTCCACAAATCGAATGTTACGAGAAAAGTAAGGAAAGATACCTGGTGGATTATCGACTATACTGGAAGTTCCAAATGACCCGTGTAAGCGCTGAAGCTTACTATTCTTTGGAATAAGAGGTGGAGGGTTCGCTTCATCTTCTTCTTCTTCTTCAGACGCCTCCGGGAGTTTGTGAAGGGATGTTCTTGAATGGTGAGGGCTGACCGTTTTCGAGTACCGGGCCCCGGTACAGTTGAAGGTTGGGCTTTTGATCTTGTTACTACTGAGGAATTGGTGGACGACTTGGCTCGAGCAGGAGGTTCTGCAGTAAGTTCCAATTCTCGAAGGGTAAGAAATAACCCCTCATGAGCTTGGACGAAGGGGTCATCTCTTTCAAATCTCCGTCCGGAAGTGAGATCATAGGGGATAAGGTAAGCATTATCCTATAAAAATAAAATAAGGGAATCGATGAGATAGAAAATTATGGAGACAAAAAGGAGAGGTGTTTATTCGAATACCTCAACAGAGAGTAGCCTCGTGAGCTCGACTACATTTGCGGAACCTATAAAAGCGTTTACAGCATCAGTGACTAACTTCCAGATGATGCATCTCGAATAATTTCTTTGCAATACGCGATTCCAGAAATCCGTGAAGCATTGTTCCATTCTAAGAACCCTGTAGAAAATGGGGACCGGAATAGATAGCACTTGGCAGGAAGGTCTCCCTCGAATGATTGCCTCCGCTCGATCCCTTTTGGTCTTTGGGATGGAATACTGCCTCTGCGTCCAAGGACGATTCATAGTCCCCCGAAAGGGTAAGGCAAAACTTTGGTTTATACTAAATTACCTCGAACATAACTACAAGAAAAGCATAAAATGATCAGATGAGAATGCATTCAAAGCGGATTAAATCAAAAGAAATTTTATAAAATCCGCCTGAGGGTTATAAACTTCAACGCCAGGAGTGTTGTCCACGAACAGAAGGTCATGGGAGAATAAGATTGAGCGCCAGTAAAGTTGATCTTCCTCAGAATGTCGAAGGGAATCAACCGTTTTTAACCAGTTGGGTAGAGCAATATGAGACCAGTGGGTAGGACCCTGACCATGCCGTATCTCGAAAAAGGGGCACCACATCGAGATGTAGAGTGGATTGAACATCATACTCAAAGCCAATAAATATGAAGCCTTTTCGAGAGGTATTAACAGATTTATAGCCGCCTCTTCATAAAAAAACCCAACTTGAAACAAGTCTGTGGGCGTGAGACATCTGAATTACCTCTTCATGGGACTGAAGAGTCCTGATATTCATTAAATCTGGGTAATAGAGAAATGCTCAGCAGGATAGGAGCCATAGGGGACCCAATAATCTCTTAGCATTCGAAGGGTCCCGATAAAGGTGGAACATCATTCGATAAAATTGTGCTACTACAAGAGGGGCCAGTTCGATTGGACCAAAAATGGCCGTGATATTGGCAGATAGAGGGAGAAAAGTCTTGTTTACGGCACAGCCGGAGTTCATGAACAAACGAGAAAAAATGAAATTAAGAAATAGTACCTCTTCGAAAGGGGTTACTGGATCGTTATTTCGAGCGAAATGGTTGACCAATATCGAATAGGCAATATTGGCACCACTACTCTTGCCATGATGCTTCAACCAGTCTGCAGTGGATATCGGGAGTGCTCGAGCGTCATTAATTGCCTCACCAGATGGAAAAAAAACACCACAAGGAGATAGCCAGGTGATCAGGACTACATCTTCGAGGGTTATAGTTTGAAACCTCCAAGGTAAGATGAAGCAATTATACGCAGGGCGCCAAGATAAGGCCAGAGCATCAATCATGACCTGCTCAAAAGGGAGAGTTTGGTAGCTGGCTATTCGAATAAGCCCCAAAATTCGATTGGCCGCCCACTTCGAATGAAATTGGCTAAGGCACTCAAACCAGGGGAAGGCATTGACAGTGCCTATCCAACCGTTGATGGGCTTACTCATCTTAGTCCAAGCGAATTTCTGAATCACCCCGTTCATACAAAGGGGGGTATTATCTCCTTCCAAGGCGGGCCATGTCCTAAAAAGGTTGGGAGCACCAGGGGCGGCGCTTTCGAAAGCCGATGATTTGAATCGAGGGCTAAGAGCTAGGTGATTGAGCAATTGACCCCGATTCTCAGGGACCCATCGAGAGACCACATGAGTAGTTTCAAGAGACGCCACCTTAACGTCACTATAATGAGTGGGAGAAGCCCTAATGATATCGTACAAGTCCGCAGCATCTTCACATTCCAAAAGAGTCGCTCGAGGGACTAAGAATCCAAGGTCATGGGCAGAAATATGTTGAGGAACAACCATTAATGGAGAATTATGTGAGGATCGATGAAGTAGAAATTGAACAGGCCGGTAATGATGGAAAGCGAGTTATAGCTGCTCGTGCGAGTAAGATAAAAGGGAGAAAGATTGAAGAATTGTAAACCCCAAGAATCAACCCGCGAAGTATTTATAAGAGATTTAACGTCTAACCATGAATAAACACATTGATTATTGCAGAAAATGGGAAGGCAACGATCAAAATCCCAGGAGAAGTATAAAAGGGCACGTATCTCCATAACCGCCAGAAAATATGTATGAAAGGTCTTCTTATGAAAAGACATGTACTTTAAAAAACCCCGCGAAGACGAAGCATTCGCCTTTATTACAAATAAAATAAAATAAATAAATAGACATGTCTTTTAATACACATGAACTCGAAACGTCCATGTATATTAAGGGGGCATTTGTTTACACCATAAAACAACATGGGCTTTTGGATTATGTTGAGCCCAAAGAAGCCCACTTACTAACCATCGAACAAAAGGAAAATGGTGGCAAAATAAACAAGACGGGCCCATTAAACGTGAGAAAATTACAAGAATATGGGCTGAAAGAATGAAGCGGAAAGAAATAAAGCGAAGCCCAAAGAGTCAAGAGCCGTTGAAGGAGAAAGGCGCAATAATTTGAAAGAGCGGTTAAGGGCAGTTGAAGACGGTTCTAAGAGAATGATCGTGGGTGCCTCAGAGAATCAAGATATAGGCGGTCAAGAAGAAAAAGAAAGGAGAGACAACACATCTTCATTTTACTTACTTTACTAGTTCTAGCCATAGGAGAAGTTCTTAGTGTAATATAGGATTAGCAATAGCTTAGATTAATCTGTGAATAGCAAGGATTTATCCAAGACGGCAGTGTGCATATCAATATTTACTTGTACTATTCAGTCGAAAACTTTCATGGAGGTATAAATTATTCTTTTTTCAGATTTCAGTATTTGATAGGTTAATTTTATCTTGAATTAAGTTGTTCGATTTATTTGTCTTTACATTCGAAATAATCCGCATAAGACTTTATTAAAGACTTGAACCACCATTTAGCGTGGCGAACGCAGGGATTGGAAGATAATATTAAGATATAGATTATCATGGGGCTTGGAACGAACAATCCGATCCACCTCACACTGATTTTTGTTTTATCGCAAAACAGTTAGAATTTGAATCTAAGCTCTAATGTTCAGCACAAGCTCAACTTATTGAAACCATACAAGATCCCGTTTCAAAATTTAAAGCCTAACTTCCGAGCATCGAGCTGGCTCAGACACATGATTAACAACCCTATTAATCATCTATTGCTCTTGAATATTTTAATTTTTTATTTTGCTCAAAAGAAAAATCTGAAATTTAAAGTCTTTAACATTTGTAATAATTATAAGTTTTAAAAATGCTTACTAATGTAAACCGTTTCACAATAGTTTATTAGAAATCAGCAACGTAAATGGCCATTTAGCTTGATATTTTCGTCCTTACTATTGGGAGATTTTCTTGTAGTGTCTTAACATTTAACGTTGTTTAATTCTTGCCACTAGGAAAGAACAATAAAGTATGAATTAATTGGTCTACTAAAAACAAAAAGAACTTTTGATTGATTCGTTTCTTTTATGTTATGTGAACTGACTACGATAAAGGTACAGATATGAAAGAAAAATTGAAAAAAAAAAGGTGTTTTTTTTTTTATTTGTCATAGTAGATTATGGATGCGTTTGTAAACACTTTTCAAATGGACGTTTGGAGATGAAAGTCCATTTGTAAAAATATTACTTGTTTGGTAAAAAATTTTAATGGACTTTTGGAACAAGTAATTTCTCCAGAAGTCCATTTTGAAAAAATGCATAATAGTAATTCTTGGACTTTATTTTTAGCACTTCTATAAGAAGTTAATTTAAATGTAATTTTTCCAAACATTTTACATATTTAAAAACACTTATTTGAAATGTTCATTTTAGAAACTCCATCATATAAATGAACTTATTAATTAAATATTTAAATAAGATAGAGAGTACAATAATTATCTCCATAAAACTGTAAATTTGTACCGCTACGGTATTTAAACCGAACAAAAGCACGTGGGATCTATCCTTCACCTTGGACTCGAAATTTAAGTTCCAAGTCAAGGATCTGAGATTGATCACGTCTAATTTGCATCACTTGTAATTGTGATTAGATCTTGATTGCAATATAGTGGGGTTATTTGTGTTCATCTCCTATGAAATATTATAATTTGAGTGATGAATTATATAAAATTTTTACAAGAAATAGACTAAGACTCCAAGTGGAATTCGAATGAACAAATAATCAAAAATATTGTTTCCAGATATCTCAATTCACCAAATTCCAAACAAGTGTCTCCTTTCTATGACTGATTGAAAGAAATACTTTAAGGAATGAATATTATTGATCCGCCAGACGATCTTCTTGCAAAACCTTGAAGAGGCTTGATGGGAAAGAGAAGTGAAGTGAAAAAGGAGAACAAATGAAAGGTCTCTCTCTACCTCCACGTGGAATTCGAATGAAGAAATAATCAGAAATATTGTTTCCAGGTATCTCAATTCACCAAATTCCAAACAAGTGTCTCCTTTCGATGACTGATTGAAAGAAGTGCTCAGCTCGAACAGAGGAAGAAGAATCAGAATGGGACAGGCAAAAGCCCTTTATTAAAATTAAATGAATTCCGTGGCTACGAGGGGTGAGTCCTCGGAATGGGATGATGCCAGAAAAGATTTTTATCCAAACATTAATTGGTCGTGTATTAGCCGATCATATATATATGGGCACACGATGTATTGATTTAGTTTAATGGAGTTTTCTTGTGAGAGTTAATCGTTGTTTCAATATCAAATTGTACTTACTTTTATGAGAATTAAATTTGTCGCCACAATCTTTGACCATACCATTTAATAAAACTCATTAAATACAAAATATAGATGCAATTCTTTTTAGTAATTTAAGAGATGCATAATCACATCAATTGAAAAATATTTAAAATCTCATTTTGAAGTTTTCATTTACTCTTACAAATTTTCAGACTTATATTTTTAAGTTGAATCGAAATGTTAGAATCACCATAAAACTAAATAACAATTAGGCATGCTAATGATAAAATAATGTAGTCAAATATTACATAAATAAGATGATAATGAGTTTCTATTAATAGGCACACTAATTGGGAGTTTAAGAAATTATCGTGTTTTGGAAAGAAATAATAAACTAAAGAAATTTTTAATCTTCAAAATTTTCACAAATTTAGAGCTTCGAAATATATATATATATATATATATATATATATATATATATCACACATGTATTAATACCCTGATCACACAAATATAAAGTGACTAACCTTCTTCGAAATCCTCATTTTCAACAAGTGAGATTTTCTGTTGAAATTCCTATTGCAAATATATTGGTTGAATGACACGTGTAATTGTCAAATTTATATTAAATATGCGTTATTTATCCAATACATTGCAATAGGAGATACAAGAGGTTTTGCGACCGAAGATTCCATCAGCATTTTCGAGCTACATTCGGCTGAAAATGCACCAGTCACAGCCACGTGTCAGCATGCGAAAACCCAATAAAATACTAAGTCAGGGACATAAATATTATAACCAACATGCATACAAAAAGGGAACGTCCTATTCAGTTTTGGAAGAATTGAACTACCGGAGCGAACCAAGTCACGCCTGCTTAAAATATTTAATCTCTCCATCTAATTAAATTGTTAATTAAATCTGATTAAGTTTTTCACCAAAATGACTCAGTTCAAAACTTTTTGTTGTTCCAGCCAGTAAATTAAAATGCACACCAAATCTCCTCTCTACATATCATACTGATGTGGTGTGTAATTTGAGTGTGTCGAAGTGCTTCGAATTCGCATATGAGGTGGAGTAAATTTAACCTAAAATACGTCAATACGATAAACTAGCTCTTCTTAAGCAATAATGATTAGTGGTGGTTAAAGTATAATTAAGCAATAACGAACAAAGAACAGGAATATCAAAGTCATGCAAAGTTAAGTGGCTAGTGTTTAAACAACACAAACCGAAAAATGGTCTAACAAGAGTTCCAAGAAATAATACAAGGAAAACACAATAACATCAAGCCCTCGAGCTAAGCATCCTCCCCCTGGGGAATCAGATGGGTCATGACCCCATCTCCACATTATTTTGGTGTTGTCTCGTGGAATAGGGCAATGTGCCCTAGCCAAGTTTCTAATCTTAGGGTTGATGATGTGTATGTAATTGTTGTCCCACATGAGATGGAGATGTAGGAATTGAAAGCCTTACAAGCATTGAACTCTCTTCTTCGTACTTAGCGAACAGCTTTTTTAGGATAAAATCATGCGGCTCCAAGCAAAGTGAGCTGTATCTTGCACAATGGCATCTGATGTACAAGACGACAAGTGCATGCCACATCAATTTTTTTTATTTTTCGTTGTCTTCTATCATTTCCTCTATGTAGTAATAAAAATAATATATATATATATATATATTTGTTGTAAGATATTAATTTGGATATATGACAAATTCAAAAGACCATATATATAAGGTGAAAAAAATAAGATTGAAAAGAAAAAAATAAGGATCGAGAGAAAGAAAGCAAGTAAAAAAAAAACGTAGTGGAAGCTACGATGTCATCATATTTCACGCGAATCCAATTTTATATTTACACTTGGATACACAATAAAACTATTAATCAAGGGGCTCACACTTTATAAATAATATAAAATCAACCCATGGCTTGTTACGATAAGAATTTGTTGTGTTAAAAGTTTGAAAAGCATATTTAACCATAATCTCTTCAATTTTAGATTAAGGACATTTGACAAATTGATAACTATATTTAAGATAACATACAACATGACTCATATAATATATATATATATATATATATATTTACACACACACACAGAGACACCATCTATATTATATAGAAGGCAAAATGTTTTGAGATAATCGTTTTTCTTATACAGAAGGCAAAATGTTTTGAGATAATCGTTTTTCTTATACAGAAGGCAAAATGTTTTGAGATAATCGTTTTTCTTATACTGTTTCTTGTATAATTACGAGCTTTAAAGCTCAATAATCACAGTTAGAATTTTTTTTGTTCTAATTCAGTAGAATTTTAAAATAAAACACCTTCCAGAGTAGTCGACATTAAAAATTATTAATTGTTTATATATATATATATATATATATATATATATATCAACATGATTAGGACGTCAGGTTTTATTATAAAGATTTGATCTTTGCAATTTAAGCACTATTTGAAATATTTGAATGATGTTGGCCACGTGTGGTCGTAATCGTAGGATTTAGGCATCTTATAATAATTAGATTGGGGAAGGAGCGAAGTTGTACTTCTCCATCGCAATCTCTTAGCTGATCAGTCAGCGAAATTATTCACTATACACTATACTATGATTTGTAATTTACATTGATTGGATTTTACTAGCTATGATGTCTTCACCGGTGGAACGAACTATATTATATATGGTCCTTGTTAATGATTTTCTTCATTATTTGTTCATCTTCCCCCTCGAATTCGACTGCCAAATGATCCGAATCGTTTTTATTAGGTTAAATTTGACAGTTGGGACGGTAAAATCTGAACTCCTTGCTCTTTAATTTTCCATTTTTGATCAATCGGAATTCACAGGTCACTAGGCTCGTTGTATTAGGTCCCACAAAAAACCGCTAACAATCAAGTCAGCAAAATTTCAAAGGTCGGATCAACATACAATAAAAGTAATATAAAACTAGAATGTATACTTAATAGAACAACCGATAATGTATATATATATATATATATATATATATATATATATATATTACAGGTACCTATCCAATATCAAGGTGGCCTCATGGATCAAGGCTTGAGACACATGGCCAAGATCGACGATGATTAGGTTGGGTTCGTTAATAGGTCATATACCGAGTAGATTACAGTCTACTATAAAACCACATGAGATCTTCTATTGTAGTATGGTGTTGCATCTCGTGTTGCATATTATGCCTGCTCGATAAGTTTATATAATCCATATTAAATTTATATTTAATAAAATATTCTATACACTTGTCATTCATATGTGATATGTGAAGTGTAATAGGAGATTACAACATCGTTTGCAATAGAAGATTTGGATTGCTGCAAAGCCCCCGCATACATGGTTTGTTTGGATATCTCCAATAAGTGGTTAGGATATTTTGGTAAATGTATTTGGAGTATTAACTCCATATGAAGTTAATAGAGGTACTTTGATACACGAATACTTCTAAAAATGATGTGATGCAGTATCGGATATTTAGGGGATATGATACCCGTAGGATACTCCTCAGACACGTATTGGATACGCCACATGGCGTATGAAAAAATAAAAAATAAAAGAAAATTATGGATACTATGTCCGGAACGTGTCCAAGCGAGAAACTTGACGAACATAACATTGCTCCCAATAGAAATGTTCGTAGTTTTGTGGTATATGGTGTTGGGATTTCGGTACAAACCCCCGAGGACGCCGGCACAACGGAAGGTATAAATTTTAAAAATTAAAGCAGCATACCCGAAATTAGGGTTAGGCAGACATAGTACCATCGGATTCAAAACTATTCTAAAGATAAGTTTACTCGTGTTTACCTCTTGAAGACCTTAAGGCAGCAACGTCTCTTTAAGCCATTCCCTGCTACACCTCTCCGAATGCATTTGCCCTAGCGCCCCAAGTATTGCGCCTCTAAGCTTATCCACACCTTAGCTCGTACCCTCAATTATCTCCACAAGTGCTAGCAAGTAGAATATTGAATCTTGGCGTTGAAAAAATTGGTAGGAATATTTTGGTATTCTTCGTATTCAACACATGAGTTGGAAGAAGTTCTTGTGAAAGAGATGGAGGAGAAAAGATGGAGAGAATTTTTCCACAATGAAAATTGTATAGAATGAATTATTCAACTTGTGAATGAAAGAAAAATTAACTTATGAATAAAATATCAACACACATATATATAGGGTGAGAGTCCACAATTATGGAAACTCTCTCACACACACACACATATACACGCCTATATAGGCATCTATATATATATTCTATATATATATATATATATATATATATTATATTCTAAGTTCCCTTCGATCTTATTTCTCTTCCTTAATTAATTGGATATTTTCCAACTAATTTGATAATTGCATATATTTGATATCATATCAAATATACTATATCTTATCAAATAAGATCTTTTCATATCTACAATATTTATCCTAACATATATTTATAAGATCTTTCCATATCAATTAGTTGCCTAATTAATTAGAATAGATCCTACCAAATATATTATAAGATATTTATTAAATATACATATATATACAAAGACTTGGTGAGCAAGATAAAATCTATTGGTCGTTTAGCGTATATAAAATTAAAACCAATTTAACACAAGTGCACGTGTCGACAAGTAATAAAGTGTACCAAAGTACGGATATCATTCCCACGAAGACTTAACCAATTTATAAAGAATAAAAGTGAAAATATATCTAAGTGCATTTTATATCAAATTAATAATATGATTTTGTAATTAACTTACTACAAAAAATAAAAATTAACAACTAATTAAAAACAAGAATTAAGTGAGAATTAACCAAAATAATTAAATATAGGCTCCCCCTACCCTCTAGTTACCATATTAAAGCAGTGAATTAATCTCTAGTTCTATCACCATCTCAATTACTAACTCTAAACACTAATACACTTCTATGCAACTGTCGAATACATAAAAGCTTATCTAACTCTAGTCTTCTCCATATGTCTATGCAAGATGAAACTAAAACTAGACACATTGAGAATAAGTTATCTTCAAGCTAAGAAGAGTCTAAGGGTATATGTCTAGCCTCAAAGACAAATAATGCAACTTATCCTATCATAAGTTCATTATCCTTCTCTGTTTAATCCAAGTTCTATACTTAATATTCCTACGTCTAGTTTAATTAAGTAAACAAATACCCAAAATAGGTGGCCAATCTACTTGAGACATAAAGCAAAAAAATTAAACAAGCAACGAGATGAAAAATTAAACTAAAAACATAAACTTCACATTAAATCCAAATAACTAGAGTTCCGGAGTGCGTCTATTACAAATTTAGCTCATGATAGTTAAGAAAAACACACAAAAATTAAGAGAATTCGTGTTTACAATCCACAAATTCAACATAGAAAGATCTAACCAATAGGGAAAAGAAATAAATCTTTAAGGTGAAATATTCTTCTCTCTAGTGATGTGAATCTTCGCTTGAATACTTTGTATTCTTGTAAAATCCTCTTCTTTTGCTCAACATGTGTTTTCTCTAGGTTTTCCTCTCTCTTTTTTCAGCAAAAACGTCTCCCCCTTATTATGTAGATCACCAATCCTTTTATAGCTCCAAAATTCAGTTATTTTCTTATAATGGATCCCCGCCGTCCACTTTAAGCTCAATTTTCTCTTATCTATCGGCTTCCAAGGAGTCCGATCCTAATAGAAAAGTTGAAGCCTCATTTGTTAGCTTTAAAATCCCGCTAGAATCAAGAGATTTGGTTATTTTGTTGAGGAGATATGATCAAAAGAGTGCAGCCTGGTCGTTGGACGAAGAATCAGGAGCAGGTCTCGCAGGTCTCGCGCCACGACATGTAGTACCATGCCGTGGCATGGTTAGTTCAAATTTGTACATGAAGCTGGCTGCCTACTTGCGCGCTGTGGCATGCCTTGGCATGACGTGACAGTTTCAGATTTTCTTTGATTCTTCCTTATCTCTTTCCTTAATTTGCATTCTTTTTCGTTCTCCTATGCGATTTTCTCCTCTTTCTTTGTGATTTGCTCCTCTCAATTGTGTATTTATGCCAATGAGAACCCATAAAATATGATTTCATTCAATAGCAACATCAAGACTCTAGAGTTACTAAAAACACCCAAAACATAATAAAAACACACTAAAAAAACTAAAACAATTACCAAGAACAATTTAACACAAAAACAACGAAAAAGTGCTAAAACTACTCGAAATCACCAACACGAAATGACGAAAGAGCTTGCAAACCACCAAATAAAAGCTAGATAATTCTATATAAATATAGAGTTATCACACCCCCAAACTTAAACTTTTGAACGTCCTCGTTCAAGCTCAAAAATATAGAATAGCGCAACAACTTGAAAAGTTAACTTATTCATCAAATTAGTGATTCCATTATTCTAAACATTGCTCCATGTCTCATTTAAAACTCAAATCAAGCTTTTCAAAATAGCAAATAAACCTTGCTTCAAGGAAAATCAACAACAATTCTTGAGTGTGTGTGAATAGTCTTAAGATTAAAAGGTTTATATTTAACTAAACTTCATCAAACCATGCTCGTTATCTTCTAACAACCGTAAGAACTATAGATTGATTTCTCACTTATCACAAAACTTACTAAAAGAAAACTTTCATACTCAAGATTTTTTTTCTCATTCTTTTTTTTTCCTTTTCTTTCTTTCTTTCGGGATTGACCTTGTAATTCGAAGGTAGACGTTCATTGTTCCCGATTTCTCACTGAATGACATCTTTAAAGAATATATTTCTATCATTTTTTTCCATTTTTTGTCCAATTCTTTTCCTTTGAGGCCTATTATTCTCCTTTTTACACGAATGCAAACATTGGTCATGAATACCCCCGGTTACTCAGCAAACTAGTACCGTCAAAGTTTTTTTTTTCTTTTCCATCTCTTGCGCTAGATTCTCTTTTTGTTTATCTTAAGAAAAGTTTAAAACCAATTATAGTTCTCAAGAATGTAGAAAATACTTACAAAGTTTGATTTCAGCAAAGTCTCCTAGCGACCAATCAAAAGACTACGTGTTCATGATATCGAAATGTTATTTGTTACCCTATCACCCTTATTCATTCCTACTTTAATTAGTTGAAGTTGAGATTAAACTCAACAGGAGGCAACCATCTATCATCATCGAACTAGAATCACCACCAATGACTAAGTCTATTATGCAAATCATGCTATTCCATAACAACTAACTCAGCACAGACAAAATACTAGCATTCAAGATATTCAAGCAAAATGGACACCTCTTATTACCCCCAAACTTAGCTCCTTAGCTCTGTCATGCAAACTTCAAAACAGACCACAAAAGAACAATGAAAAGACTAAGCACCCCCCAGACTAAATTCTTTCAGCCCACTAAACGAACATCACACAGTATATTCACTTAATGAGATAAAAGAACAAAAATAAAATAGAGGAAAAGAAAGGAAAGAGACAAACTGACAATGTCCTATGTTGTGCTCCATGTCCTCTCCTCCTTCTTCGTTCCTTGATGTTCCTTCTCTATTACATGGGGGTGACTTGTTCACCAAGACACGACATAGTTTTCCACTTACATCTTTTCTATAGTGACTGGTACAGGTCATGTCGTGGCACATAATGCTATGTCGCGGCATAGGCTAACATTTGAAGTTCAAACTTGCTCTTTGCCTTCTTTGCACAATCTGTTTTGCTTCATATTGTGGCATGAATGGTCATGTCGTGACGCGCCTGCTCATCCATTTTTTTTCACCTTTAAAAAAAACTAAACACATAAAAAACTCAAGACATGAAAAGAAGAAAAACAACTGAAAACACTAAAAATTGGGTTGCCTCCCAAAAGCGTGTGGTTTATCGTCATCAGCCCGACGGTGTTGTGTCATTAATTGACTCTCAGATCACCATTTCACAAAGGTGAAAGTCTTGACCCGAATAAAGCTTCAACCTCTAACCATTCTCTTGAAATGTATCTCCTGATTTGGGATGTAGTGTTTTCTCAAAATGAAAAGGCTCGAATTTCTTCACCAATTTAGGAATTTTTGGGTTCTCTTCTATGTGTGAATACTCTTCAGAAATCTTTTCATCTTCACATTTTCCTTTTTCTACCACCACTTGGATCACTTCATCTAAGATGTCTTTGCTGTGATTATGTTCAATTCCTTGAATCACACTTTTCTCCACCTTATCAATCATTGAACGATATTCAACTTCATTAGGATGCTTCATGGATTCTAGAATATTAAAGACTACTTTTGCAGTCCCTAAGTGCATGATTAGCTTCCCACGGGCCACGTCTATCACTATCTCTACAGTAGCTAGGAATGGTCTTCCTAGTATGATTGGGATCTCCAAATATTTCTCCTTGGTTGCGCTTGCCTCATCCTCTTTGTATGACAACTTTGAAAAGTCATTCTTCACTTCTTTTTTCTCAACCTGCTCAACCACTTCTTCTCGAGCTTCTGTTGGCATTTCAGGTTCTTTGTATGAGGTTCCACTCCTAAGGTTTATGGCTTTGACATGTTCTATCCCGTCTCTCCTAGGGTTCATAGTAATACTTGGAAGTGTACCTTACTGTCTCTCACTCAACACTTGAGCTAACTGCTCTACTTGGGTCTCGAGATTCCTAATAGAGGCGGCTTCACTTTGGATGGTAGTTTTGCTTTCCAGTATAAAATCCTTGAGAAAAGCCTCTAAGGGTGAACTTTTTGGTTGAGGTGGTGGAGGTGGTGCTTGGTAGGCTTGTGGGATGTTGAAGTTATTCGCCCCCTGGTTCGCCCATGGGAAATTTGGATGGTTACGCTAACCCGGATTAAAGGTGTTAGAAAAAGGATCATTATTCCGGTTGGTGTTTCCTATGTAAAAGACTGCCTCCGAATTTGAGGGACATTCATCAAATACATGACCCTCTCCACAAAGCACACATCTCACCTCTGGATTTACCTGCACAGAATTAACATTGCTCTTAGCACTCATAGATTTAATCAAATTAGTAAGAGTACTCATTTGAGTTGTAAGGGTTGCGATAACATCATTCTCTTGAACTCCCGCTACTCTCTTGGATGTGTGTCTCTCTGTTGGCCATAGATGATTTTTGTCAGCTATACATTCAATCAAATCATAGGCCTCCTGATTAGTCTTGTTTAGCAGTGCTCCATTCGCAGATTCATCTATAACCATACGGGTTTGTGGGTTTAGTCGGTTGTTGGAGGTCTCCATTTGGATGTATAGAGGAATTCCATGATTTAGGCACTTCCTAATCAGTTCCTTGAAGTGGCTCTCATGTCTCATATAGTGATTCTCCCTCCAGTTGCTGAAAGGATGTGATTTGTTCCTCAAGTGGGCGGTTTTCATGGGTGGAAAATATTTACTCAAGAATTTTTCCTCCAAGTTGTTCCAAGATGTCACAGACCCAGGTGGTAGAGAGTTCAGCCATGACCATGGTCCATCCCTCAATGAGAAAGGAAACAACTTCAGCCGAATATTCTCTGCTGATACTCTCGACCATTGAAACGAATCATAGACTTCAATGAATGATAAGTGCAATATTTATATATTTTATTCCCTCTATCTTTAGCATTTTATTGTGATTATATAGCCATTGGAACTGATTTTATCTCAGTTTGTGATTTAGGAAAGATTTGGAGTGCAAAATATCAATTTCAATCAAAATGGAAGATTTGGCGATGTTTTGGAAATACTGATATATCTGGAGATGAAGACATTAGTTTCTATTGAATTGTATCTAGTTGCAAAGCTAAGACAAAGGCCTATATTACTTGTGAAGAAATCCAGACCCAGTTCGGAAGTTAAAGGGCTCAAAAGTGTTCAAGAATTTACAGAAGATTTCTGTTTCGGACTGGACTGCGCAATTTTGGTGAAAACTTCATAAATAGATTTACGAATCCTGGATGCAGTCAAGGCCACTTGGAAGTGAAAGATAACAGATAAAACTACAACTTTCTAGAAGGAGTCAAAGTCAGATTTGGACGGGATTTATCTCAGAACAGCGTGCAAATATATGGAAAGAAATCTGCAGTTTGAGTCCTTGTTAAAAAAGGAAACTCCAATATCTTAGGGAACAAATTGTACAGTGAGTCTAGGGTTATTCTCTTATAAAGAGGACGTTCTTGAGGGCTGAGAGGGAGGGAGAGAGAGAGTTAGAAAAAAAATAGTATTTTTGAGTTTTATGCTTACAATTATGAGTAGCTAAGATTTCTTCCGATTCAAGAGAATTCCAATTAATTCATACATTGTGAGACACGAAGCTTTTATTTTAATCTATCCACGATTTGATTATCTTTTGTTTCTTGATTTCAATTCTTACAATTGTGTATATGATTATCTAAGATGCATATTAGTTGATTATATATGTCAATTGTCTGCTAGCTAATCTTCATAATCCGTAATTGTTATGTTTCATTTGTGCATGTAGTAATTAGGTTTTCATGATTAGGATCCCATTTTTCGTTGATAATCTAAGGGAAACAGTAGAGTAAATTAAATAATTTAAGCTGGTTTAAATTATTGTTTATTCTTCGTCACTTCTTGATCTTTATGCTGTTATTAATTTGATTAGGATTGCTTAATACCGAATCAGTTAATAATAAGAATTTAATCGGGTGCTGGGCTTTGATTAATGATATAAGGAAGATTATAGGGATCTAGATAGCTGGTTATTTAGATTCTTGGCTAAGTAATCAATGAGTGAATAGTAATTTAGGTGTCTATGATCAATGTATGAATTGAGGGTTGAATTTCTCTTGAATCGTATTTTCCATTAATTGAAATTTCAAACATTTATTTTCTGCAATTTTAGTTAATTAAATCTTCGAAACCCCCCCCCCCCTTTTATTTGATCAATCAGTCTCTAGGGTTCGACATGGACTTATGAGTACTATTGATTCTTGTGAGAACAATAATTATATTTTGGTGCATTCGACACGTATCAATGAACATCCTGAGATGGTTATGTGGATCATCAACTGCTGATCCACCAAACTACCCCATCGATTGCAGCATTTGAAACATGACAGGTTTATGCTCGAATGCCCCTCCTCGAATCTCAGGCCTCGCGATAGTAGGGTTTAGATTTCCTAAGACTGGATTTCCATAAATAATCTCTGATAACCCGATTAGCCTCATTTTCAACTCCGTTAGCTCCATTAGCTCCATTGGTTGCATTGGCTCCATTTCCACCATTATTTGCTTGGTTTTTTGCCATTTGGAGTTGTTTCCGAATTCTTTGTTGCTTCCTCCTTAATCTAAAGGTTCTCTCGATCTCGGGATCTGTAGTGAATTCTTTAGAATGTGCAGCTCTGCTCATAAAATACCTGTTACCTGCACGAAGTAACAGAGTGTAAACGACACAAAGAAACAAACTCACTTAACTTAAAATAAACTAAGTAAAAGTCCCCGACAACGGCGCCAAAAACTTGTTGGTCGTTTAGCAAATATAAAATTACGACCAATTTAACTCAAGTGCACGTGCCGAAAAGTAATAAAGTGTACCAAAGTACAGATATCGTTCCCACGAAGACTTAACCAAATTTATAAAGAATAAAAGTGAAAATATATCTAAGTGCCTTTTATATCAAATTAATAATATGATTTTGTAATTATATTACTACAAAAAATAAAAATCAGCAACTAATTAAAAACAAGAATTAAGTAAAAATTAACCGAATTAATTAAATATAGGCTCCCCCCTTCCCTCGAGTTATCAGATTAAAACAATGAATTAATCTCTAATTCTATCACCGTCTCAATTACTAACTGTAAACACTAATATACTTCTATGCAACTGTCCAATACATAAAAGCTTATCTAACTCTAGTCTTCTCCATAGTCTTTGCAAGAAGAAACTAAAACTAGATACATTGAGATTAAGTTATCTTCAAGCTGAGAAGGGTCTAAGGGTATATGCCTATCCTATTCTCAAAGACAAATATTGCAACTTATCCTATCTTAAGTTCATTATCTTTCTCTGTTAAATCCAAGTTCTATACTTAATATTCCTATGTCTAGTTCAATTAAGTAAATAAATACTCAAAATAGGTGGCTAATCTACTTGAGGCATAGAGAACAAAATTAAACAAGCAATGAGATGAAGAATTAAATTAAAAACATAAACTTCACATTAAATCCAAATAACTAGAGTTCCGGGGTGCGCCTATTACAAATTTACCTCATGATAGTTAAGAAAAACACACAAAAAATTAAGAGAATTCATGTTTTCAATCCACAAATTCAACATAGAAAGATCGAACCAATAGGGAAAAGAAATAAATCTTTAAGGTGAAAAAATATTCTTCTCTCTAGTGATGTCAATCTTCGCTTGAATACTTTGTATTCTTGTAAAATCCTCTTCTTTTGCTCAACATGTGTTTTCTCTAGGTTTTCCTCTCTTTTTTCATCAAAAACGTCTCCCCCTTATTATGTAGCTCACCAATCCTTTTATATCTCCAAAATTCCCTTCTTTTCTTATAATGGATCCCAGCCGTCCACTTTAAGATCGATTTTCTATTATCTAATGGCTACCAATGAGTCCGATCCGAATAGAAAAGCTGAAGCCTCGTTTGTTAGCTTTAAAATCCGGCTAGAATCAAGAGATTTGGGTATTTAGTTGAGGAGATATGATCAAAAGAGTGCAGCCTGGTCGTTGGACAAAAAATCAGAAGCAGGTCTCGCAGGTCTCGCGCCACGGCATGTAGTGCCATGCCGTGGCATGACCAGTTCAAATTTGTACATGAAACTGGCTGCCTACTTGAGCGCTGTGGCATGCCACGACATGACGTGACTGTTTCAGATTTTCTTTGATTCTTCCTTATCTCTTTCCTTAATTTGCATTTTTCTTCCTTCTCCCATGCGATTTTCTCCTCTTTTTTTGTGATTTGCTCCTCTCAATTGTGGATTTATGCCAATGAAAACCTATAAAACATAATTTCATTCAATAGCAACATCAAGACTCTAGAGTTACTAAAAACACCCCAAAACATAACAAAAACACACTAAAAAAACTCAAACAACTACAAAGACAACTTAACACAAAAACAATGAAAAAGCGCTCAAAATACTCGAAATCACCAACACGAAATGACGAAAAAGCTTGCAAACCACCAAATAAAAGCTAGATAATTCTTTATAAATATAGAATTATCACGCCCCCAAACTTAAACTCTTGAACGTCCTCGTTCAAGCTCAAAAATATAGAATAGCAACAACTTGAAAAGTTAACCTATTCATCAAATTAGTGATTCCATTTTTCTCAATGTTGCTTCATGTCTCGTTTAAAACTCAAACCAAGCTTTTCAAAGTAGCAAATGAACTTAGCTTCAAGGGCAATCAACAACAATTCTTGTGTGTGTGTGAATAGTCTTAAGATAGAAATGTTTATATTTAACTTAACATCATCAAACCATGCTCGTTATCTTTTAACAATCATAAGAACTATAGATTGATTTCTCACTTATCACAAAACTTACTAAAAGAGAACTTTCATACTCAAGAATTTTTTTTTCTCATTCTTTTTTTTTCCTTTCTTTCGGGATTGACCTTGTAATTCGAAGGTAGACGTTGATTGTTCCCGATTTCTCACTGAATGACATCTTCAAAGAATATTTTTCTCTCATTTTTTTTCCATTTTTTTTTCTATTCTTTTCCTTTGAGGCCTATTATTCACCTTTTTACTCGAATGCAAACATTAGTCATGAATGCCCCCGGTTACTCAGCAAACTAGTACCTTCAAAGTTTTTTTTCCTTTTCGATCTCTTGCACTAGATTCTCTCTTTGTTTTTCTTAAGAAAAGTTTAAAACGAATTATAGTTCTCAAGATTGTAGACAATACCTACGAAGTTTGATTTCAGCTAAGTCTCATAGCAACCAATCAAAAGACTTCGTGCTCGTAATATCGGAATGTTATTTGTTACCCAATCACCCTTATTCATTCCTACCTTAATTAGTTGAAGTTGAGATTAAACTCAACAGGAGACAACAATTATCATCATCGAACTAGAATCACCACCAATGACTAAGTCTATTATACAAATCGTGCTATTCCATAACAACTAACTCAGCACAGACAAAATACTAGCATTCAAGATATTCAAGCAAAATGGACGCCTTTTATTACCCCCAAACTTAGCTCCTTAGCTCTGTCTTGCAAACTTCAAAACAGACCACAAAAGAACAATGAAAAGACTAAGCACCCCGCAGACTAAATTCTTTCAGTGTCCCCACTTAACTAACATCACAGAACATATTTACTTAATGAGATAAAAGAACAAAAATAAAATAGAGAAAAAGAAAAGAAAGAGACAACCTAAAAATGTCCTATGTTGTGCTCCATGTCCTCTCCTCCTTCTTCGTTCCTCGATGTTCCTTCTCTATTAGATGGGCGTGACTGATTCACCATGACACGACATACTTTTCCACTTGCATCTTTTCTATAGTGACTGGTACAGGTCATTTCGTGGCATATAATGCTTTGTCGCGGCATAGGCTGACAATTGTAGTTCAAATTTGCTCTTTGCCTTCTTTGCACAATATATTTTGCTTCATATCGTGGCATGAATGGTCATGTCGTGACGCGCCTGCTCATGCATTTTTTTTTCACCTTTAAAAAAAACTACACACATAAAAAGCACAAGACATGAAAAGAACAAAAATAATTGAAAAAACTAAAAATTGGGTTGTCTCCCAAAAGCACGTGGTTTACCATCATTAGCCCGACGGTGTTATGTCATTAATTGACCTCAATAACGCTTCAACCTCTGACCATTCTCTTGAAATGTGTGTCCTGATTTGGGATGTAGTGTTTTCTCAAAATGAAAAGGCTCGAATTTCTTCACCAATTTAGGAATTTTTGGGTTCTCTTCTAGGTGTGAATAGTCTTCAGCAATCTTTTCATCTTCACATTTGTCTTTTCTATCACCACTTGGATCACTTTCTCTAACATGTCTTTGCTTTGATTATTTTCAACTCCTTGAATCACACTCTTATCCACCTTATCAATCATTGAACGATATTCAACTTCATTAGGATGCTTTATGGATTCCAGAATATTAAAGACTACTTTTTCAATCCCTAAGTGCATGATCAGCTTCCCATGGACCACATGTATCACTGTCTCTGCAGTAGCTAGGAATGGTCTTCCTAGTATGATTGGAATCTCCAAATCTTTCTCCTTGGTTTCACTTGGCTCATCCTCTTTGTATGACAGTTTTGAAAAGTCATTCTTCACTTCTTCTTCCTCAACCTGCTCAACCACTTCTTCTTGAGCTTCCTTTGGCATTTCTGGCTCTTTGTATGAGGTTCCACTCCTAGGGTTTATGGCTTTGACATGTTCTATCCCATCTCTCTTAGGGTTCACAGTATTACTTGGAAGTGTACCTTGCTATCTCTCACTCAACACTTGAGCTAATTGCTCTACATGGGTCTCGAGATTCCTAATAGAGGCGGCTTGACTTTGGATGGTTGTTTTGGTTTCCACTATAAAATCCTTAAGCAAAGCCTCTAAGGGTGAACTTTGTGGTTGAGGTGGTGGAGGTGGTGCTTGGTAGGCTTGTGGGATGTTGAAGCTATTTGTCCCCTGGTTCGCCCCTGAGAAATTTGGATGGTTATGCCAACCCGGATTAAAGGTGTTAGAAAAAGTATCATTATTCTTGTTGGAGTTTCCTATGTAAAAGACTGCCTCCAAATTTGATGGACATTCATGCAATACATGACCCTCTCCACAAAGCACACATCTCACCTCCGGATTTACCTGCACAGAATTAACATTGCTCTCAGCACTCATTGAGTAATTATTCATAATAATTAACTAGGCCTTAGATTAATTCCACCAATTAACCCAAGGCACCTATCGGTCATGGTTCAATGTCTAGCAACGTTGCACGACTTCCTGGATGTTAATGATGAAAATGCAAACCTATCCAGATTTTGATCTTTGTGTGAGTCGAATCCCTCCATCTTTTTTCTGTCTAAGACCTAGGTTTTGGCGACGGTCGAAACCCTAATAGCCTCGAAAACTATGACTATGTTGGTTCCACTAATGATTCGGTCTTCTAAGCAGGGATCACCAATTGACACTCTAATACCTAACGTGCTTGGTAGCAAGTATACTAGTCGTGTGTAGTGATAGATGGACAAAAAGTCTGGTTTGTCGAACCACAAGGACTTGTATTCTAGTTAATGATTTTCGATAACAGACAAGACCATTAAAGTAAAGTAAGAGTAAAACTATTAAGTAAACAAAGAACAAAAGTAAAAACAAGCAATGGATTGAAACTTAAGTGTGAAAATAGACTAAAGCACATGCAAGACTTGATTTGATCCTTATTCGCACAAAAACTCTCGTTGAATTATTACACCTAGTTGCTATGGTGAAAACTCCTAAGGTAAAGAATAATCGATGTCTCGTGATAGACTCCTATACTTAAATGGCGGTTTTCTAAGTATGTCTACCCGGAAATCTAACCTCTAAGTATTGATAGGAATCATTTTTGCACATGTTCTTAACCCCTTTTATTGACAATTTAGGTCTATTTATAGCTTAAATTGTGCCACTTGTACCTTTAATATGTGTATTAAGTGAATTCAGGCACTAAGCGACGTTGCACGAAGAAAAGGGCAAAGTGTATCGAACGATCTTTTAAAGGATGCTTCGGGCGCCAGTTCGGCCAGCCCAGGCGCCAGCCGAAGATATGAAAACAGAATGCTACGCAGTACGGCACCTAGGCGCCACACATCCTGCGCCTAGGCGTGATACCATCTGCGCCCGAGCACTGTCACACGCGCGCCTGGGCGCCGCCCAACTTTTCCCCCAAGAAACTCCTGCCACGTAGTCGGCGTCTAGGCGCCGATCCACCAGCGCCTAGGCGGCGTTGTAACCGTTTTTGGAAGCTATAAAAGGGAATTTTCAGCTCATTTGGAGGGTTCGAATTTTGGGTTTGGAAATTCATTTTCTGAGATTTGGGCCACACTTTTCACCTATCTTGAAGGGCAAGAAGAGGATAAGAGCTAAGAATTGAAGCTCTACTTAAGGATTCATCACCAATCAACCTTTTAGGGAATTTATTCATTGTTTATTGCATTTGGTGTTTAGACTTATGTATATGAATGTGTTGAATTCTTCTATGTTGATGGTTATGGGCTAAATTCATATGGCTAGGGCCTTGTAAAAAATGATTAGTAATATATTCGTATTATTGATAATCGTTGAATTAATTCCTATGTTGCTATGTGTTATGAATTTGTGCTTATGTTTCTTACATGTGATTGATCACCATATGTATTATTAATTGCCTAGTTTAGCGTTTTGAGAAAGATTTAAGCGAGGGTGCAAGGGATTTATAACATCACCGAACCAAATAGGAGTTGCCCTAGACATAGGTAAAGACTCCCGGGTGAAGTTGTTCGATTCTAATCAAGTAAGCTCTAGTTCTTCAATGCATGCTTAGAGGTTAGATTTCCGGGTAGACATACTTAGGAGACCGCCATTTAAGTGTAGGAGTCTATCACGAGACATCGGTTTTTCTTTACCTTAGGAGTTTTCACCATAGCAACTAGGTCTAATAATTCAACGAGAGTCTTTATGCGAATGAGGATCAAGTCAAGTCTTGCATGTGCCTTAGTCTATTTTCACACTTGAGTTTCAATCTATTGCTTGTTCTTATTTTTGATCTTTGTTTACTTACTTGTTTTACTCTTACTTTCCGTTAAATTGTCTTTACGTTTATTTGCAAATCATAAGCTAAAATCCAAGCCTCCATGGTTCGACAACCCGAACTTATTCCATTTTTATTACTACACAGCTAGTATACTTGCTATAAAAGCACGTTAGGTATTAGCGTGTTAAGTTTTTGGCGCCGTTGCGGGGGACTTGTTTAGTTTTAGTTTTTGATTTTTGTTTATGTTTTCATAATTCTTAGATTTTCATTTAATTCTTGTTTTTCCTTTATTTTCGTTTTAGTCTAATTTTGTTCTTGTGCTTAACTAATAGGTTTGGTTGTGGTGCATGACCCGCTCATCCAACGAGCCCCTCTACGATTTCGAGCCCTAGATTGAGCGTGTTCTTCGGGATAGTAGAAGAGCTCGAGAAACGGAACACAATCTCAATCCAAATCCGAATGGGAACTTTCCCGATATGAATCTTCAGGAAAATAGGGAGTGGTTGCAAAATCTGTTTCAAGCTATGCAACCAGCACCTCCATCGCCTCCTCCATCGGTTCGTGGTAATCCACCACCCCGGGTACACACTACACCGGGACCCGTTATCTTCCCGAATTTTGCTACTCCACATTTCCACATTCCTTTTCACATGTTCGGGATGGTTCAAACGGAGCTGTTTTATGGTGACTCGAGAGACTCTCCTCATGACCACCTCGATCACTTCGAGAATGTGATATCTACTATGCAATTCAACCCACGAGATCTTGATGCCATCCACCTCCGATTATTTCACTTCTCCTTGAAAGATGAGGCTACTCTTTGGTACAAGTCATTGCGCCCTTAATCAATTGGAACATGGGATGATCTAGTAGATGAGTTTCTAAACAAGTTCTTCCCTCCATCAAAAATCAACGATCTTAGAAGTGAGATTAAGGGGTTCAAACAAACAAGGAATGAGTCCTTAGCATCCGCATGGGCAAGGTACAAGGGTATGCTTCGAAAGTGCCCCGATCACAACTATACCCGAGACGAGCAAGTTCAACATTTCTATAATGGAGTTCGATCTCGGATTTGACACCGACTCAATGCGGGAGCCGGTGGTGACCTTTTAGGCCTTGATAGTAGGACCATGTGGACTAAGCTCGAGCAAATGGCTAGGGAGGATGAACTTTACCCCGAGGATGATGATGACCTTCCTCCACCAATTCGAAGGGTTGCTTGTGTTCAAGAAGTAGAGGAAATGGTTGCCCCGGAACCGGAGGTTGTAGATGTAAATTTTGTGGGAAACCATAACCGACCCCGTGTCAATTTTCATGTACCCGAAAACTTTCCAAAGAGGCCAAACCCCGCACAAAACGCACAACCGGGCATCTACCAACCTCCGAGGCCTCCTTTCAACAACCAACAACCGAGGCCTCCTTTTAACAACCCACCTCCGAGGCAAGAAAATCTCAATGTACAAGGGCAAGGGCAAGCACGACCTCCCACGATAGACGAGCGACTTGATGCTCAAATAAAGAAAACAGACACGGCGATCAATGAACTCCATAGTATGATGAAGGATATGTTCATGGAGATGAAGGATATGGCAACCAAAAATGGGTCAAATCTCCAATGCAATTAGTGCAAGAGCCCCGGGAACTCTACCAAGCGACACAGAGAAGAACCTGAAAGAACAATGCTATGCAATTTCTTTAAGGAGTAGAGCACAATTGGAAAATGAATCAGTCAGAGTATCGGCGCCCAAGTGACCAAGCACCCGTCAGATGGCGCCCAGGCACCAGACACACCTGGAATTGAAAATCTGCTACGCACTCCCGCGCCTAGGGGTGACTCATATGGCGCCCTGGCGCCGGATCTCATTCAGCCGGAGAAATTGGTACGCACAACCGCGCCTGAGCGCCACTTTCCACACGCCCAGGCGCCAGACGCACCCATGCTGGACAATTCGCTTCGCAGTACCGTGCCTGAGCGCGATGTTACTCACGCTCAGTCTCCGTCTTCGTCGCGCCCAGGCGTGACATTCGGCGCCCAGGCGCCACATCCTATTTTTTCTAATCTTGGTGAATGGACTCCAACGCCTCCTCCTATTGAGATCCGTCTTCCTTTTCCAAATGCACAGAATAAGAAAAAGAAGGAGATGGATCTGAGTTTTCTTCGTATATTAGCACTTCTTCGAGAGGTTCAAATAAACATTCCATTCATTGATGCCATCCTCCAAATGCAAAACTATGTCAAGTTCTTCAAGGATATTTTATCCAACAAGCAAAAGTGGGAGGAAAAAGGAACGGTTTGTCTCACTGAAGAGTGCTGCGCCGTTTTACTCAATAAATTGCCTCGGAAGCTCAAGGACCCGGGAAGTCTCACCATACCTTGCACTATTGGGCCCTTATCTTTCAAAAAGGTTCTATGTGATTTGGGAGCTAGTATCAATCTCCTCCCATATTCTCTCTTCAAGAAGCTAGGCCTTGGAAATCTTACGCCAACATCCATGTCCGTGCAATTGGCGGATCACTCTATCAAGAAACCAAAGGGAATTATCGAGGATGTCATTGTACAAGTCGACAAATTCTTCTATCCAGTTGACATGGTTCTCGAAATGGATAGTGACATTGGCGTTCCCTTGATTCTAGGAAGACCTTTCCTAGCCACTAGCAACGCGAAGATCGACGTGGGAAAGGGTAAGTTGACATTGAAGGTGGATGCCGAAAAGGTGATATTCGATGTTTATCCTGACATGCAACCGCCTATGGATGATCTTACTTGTTCATATGTCTATGCTATCCACCTTTTGTTTGATGAGAAATGTGCACTTGGTAAGACTAAGGGCACTTGTACGGTGGAGGATGAAGTCCCTAATGAGCAACAAGGCAAGGTGAGAAAGGATGACTTTTGCATGAAGTACATTCTACCACATCTATGTGTTCATGAGATCGATAAGACAAATCCGGAACGAAGGTCTAATCTCAAATCACGGCAATATGAGTGGAGACGAGTGGGGTCCAAGAACAAAAGGAGAAATGGCAAGGATATTGTCGTTCTAAATGGGCCACCTAAATGAACCTTAAAGCACAAAAGTTAAGCTAATGACTATAAACAAGCGCTTCTTGGGAGGCAACCCAAGTTTGTAAGCTTTTTTTTTTTTTTTTCGTTTTCGTTTTTGTTGTGTTTATTCCTTCTATTTTTTTTTATTAGAAGCATGTTTATTTCTGTTATCTTGTGTTTTGTTGTTTGGTGTTTTGTCATTTCTCGCTTCTATCCATTCTTAATGCTTTATCTGGCTAGCATCGTTTCGTGTGTAGTTGTTTCTTTCATTGCTCTCATCGCTATTGCCACTCTTGGGCACAGTGCAGTTGGGGACTCGGGTTTGCGTTTCAGCAACTCTATGGTGATGTGTACTCTATCCTTTTCTTTTTTGAACATTGGGGACAATGTTCATGTTAAGTTTGGGGGGTACTAGATCCATTGTAGTCGTGTTTATCCATATTTTATATATTTCGATCCAAGTTTGGGGGGGTGGTACCTCTACCTGTGAAACTTGTGCAATATTGAAAATTTTTGGATAGAATTTCAACCCTTCACTCGATGCATTAAGAATGGTTAATTTGAATACACGGCATGTTTTCTCTATCAATGTGGATTTTAATGACTATACACATCGTTCCTTGCTTGTGGGACCCTAAACTAAGCTAGATTGACCTTAAGATGATTCACTTATGTACATAAGTCGAGAGTAGAGGAGTTGAGTAGGTATTGAAACACTTAAAGGCTTGATCCCAGAAATATCAATCTAGAATTTTCACATGTGCTATGAGCTGAGAATGTTAACTTTGTATGCTTAACAAGAATAAAAGAGGTTAAACTTTGGTATGACTATAAAAATCAGGGTTAATAGATACTAGGGGCGAAGAGCACCATGCCTAGAATACTGTACTATTAAGCTAATTTGAGCTAAGCTCAAGCCAATGAAAGGGTAAAGGGAATAAGGACCTAGTTTGGTTTTGTGGCCTTTGACACTCGGGCGATTAAGCCCTTAGGAGTGTCTCTACATTTAATACCCTAAATCCATCCGGTTTGGGAGTTATTGGTCTAAAGCTCATTACAAGGGTGTCATAGAAAGCCTAAGAAAACCGAACATTGCACATGGTCTAGCTTCTAATGTTTTAAGTTGAAAGTTGCATATGCATACGTTAAAGCCTAAAGTGGATTAAGTGATGAATTTTTAGTGGCTATGAAGTTTTCTTCAATTCTCGTACCATGTGACCAATCGAAAATTGATAAATATGGGATTAATGCTTGAAAAGTGGTAAGAATGCCACTCGACTATAATGCTTAAGATTTATTACACTACACCCTTAGGATGATCCTTTCGATGTTAAGGCATAACATGAGCAAGTGTGTGACGTGTATATATATGTAAATTTGAGCTTAAACAGATGAATTCATGCCATTGTGTTTTTATTAATCATATTGATTTGCGTTGATTGATCTTGGTTGAAAATCTTTCGATTTTGTGGGTATATCGTATGCAAAGCTCACGAGACTATAACTCGTTCTTTGAGGTAACTCAAGGGTTCAAAGGCTTATTGCATTCGCTAAATGCAACCGTGTACTCCACGAAAGTGAGTTAGGTAGTTTTTTCTTTCTTTCTGTTTGTCCCGTGTGTGATGATGTTTTTTTCTTTTCCTATCCTATAGCTCATATTGCTCGAGGATGGGCAATTGATAAGTTTGGGAGGTTGATAGGAGTCATTTTTGCACATGTTCTTAGCCCCTTTTATTGACAATTTAGGTCTATTTATAGCTTAAATTGTGCCACTTGTACCTTTAATATGTGTATTAAGTGAATTCAGGCACTAAGAGACGTTGCATGAAGAAAAGGGCAAAAAATGGTGTGTCAAACAATTTTCTAAAAGATGCTTCGCAGACCAGCGCCCAAGCTCCAGTTCGGCCACGCCCAGGCGCCAGCCGAAGACATGAAGACAGAATGCTACGTAGTACAGCGCCTAGGCGCCACACATCCTGCGCCCAGGCGTGATACCATCCGCGCCTGAGCGCCATCAAACGCTCGCCTGGGCGCCGCCCAACTTTTCCCCCAAGAAACTCCTGCCACGTAGTCGGCGCCTAGGCGCCAATCCACCCGCACCTGGGCGCCGTTGTAACCGTTTTTGGAAGCTATAAAAGGGAATTTTCAGCTCATTTGGAGGGTTCGAATTTTGGGTTTGGGAATTCATTTTCTGAGATTTGAGCCACACTTTTCACATATCTTGAAGGGCAAGAAGAGGATAAGAGCTAAGGATTGAAGCTCTACTCAAGGATTCATCACCAATCAACCTTTTAGGGAGTTTATTCATTGTTTGTTGCATTTGGTGTTTACACTTATGTATATGAATATGTTGAATTCTTCTATGTTGATGGTTATGGGAGGTGCCCAGGTGCAGCCTACATGGTAGGAGTTTCTTGGGGGAAAAGTCGGTCAGCTGGCAGGCGTTGAAAATCTGGCGCTCGGACGCGGAAGGTACGGCGCCCAGGCGTGAAGATTCTGGTGCCTAGGCGTGAGTGTTCATGTTCTTACTTGTTCTTCTCTTCGGATGGCGCCTGGGCATGGCTTAACTAGTGCTCAGGCGCCAGCGTGCGAACATTCCTCTGAACTTCGTTTGATACGCTATCTTTTGTCGTTTTCTTCGTGTGCTCTTGTTTATCACCGAAAATCACTTAACGCCCCGATTAAACGCAATGGTAGCATGATTTAGGCAAAAATTAAATCCAAAGCATAAGCATCACGAGCTTAAAAACACGTAAAAATGAAAAAAGGGAGAACGAAAAAAGAAAACTACCTAACTCACTTTCGTGGAGTACACGGTTGCATTTAGCGAATGCAACAAGCCTTTGAACCCTTGAATTACCTCAAAGGACGAGTTATAGTCTTGTGAGGGTTTACATACGATATACCCACAAAATCGAAGGATTTTCAACTCCAATCAATCAACGCAAATCAATATGATTAATAATAACGCAATGACATGAATTCATCTGTTTAAGCTCAAAATTACATATATATACACGTCACATGCTTACTCATGTTACGCCTTAACCTCAAAAAGGCCATCCTAAGGGTGTAGGTAATAAATCTCAAGTATTATAGTCAAGTGGCATTCTTACCAAATTTCAAGCATTAATCGCATATCTATCAACTTTCGATTAGTAACACGGCACGAGAATTGAAGAAAACATCATAGCCACTTAAAATTCATCACTTTATACACTTTAGGCTTTCACTTGTACAACTTTCAAATCAAAACATTAAAGGCTAGACCATGTGCAATGTTCGGCTCTCTTAGGCTTTCTATGACACCCTAGTAACGAGCTTAGGCCAATAACTCCTAAACTGGAAGGCTTTAGGGTATTAAGTGTAGAGACACTCCTAAGGGCTTAATCGCTCGAGAGTCAAACGCCACAAAACAAAACTAGGTCCTTATTCACTTTACACTTGCATTGGCTTGAGCTTAGCTCAAATTAGCATAATAGTACAGTATTCTAGGCATGGTGCTCTTCGCGCCCAGTATCTATTAAGACTGACTTTTGCAGTCATACCAATGTTCAACCTCTTTCATTCTTGTTAAACGTACAAAGTTAACATTCTCAACTCATACCACATGTGAAAATTCTAGATTGATATTTCCTGGATCAAGCTTTGAAGTGTTTCGAAATGGTTATCCACTCAACTCCTCTACCCTCGACTTATGTGTATATGTGAATCATCTTAAGGACAATCTAATCTCGTTTAAGGTCCCACAAGCAAGGAAATGATGTGTATAGACATTAAAATCCAAATTAATAGAAAAAACAAGCCATGGATTCAAATTAACAATTCTCAATGCATTGATTGAAAGTTTGAACTCCTATCCAACTTTTTTTTAAATTGCACACGTTTCACATGTAGAGGTACAACACCCCTCCCACCAAACTTGGACATAAATGTCTAAAACACGAATAAACATGACTATAATGGATCTAGTATACCCCCCAAAATTTAGAATGAACATTGTCCCCAATGTTCGAAAAAGAGAAGTGCATAGTACACATCACCATAAAGGGTGCTGAAAAGCAAACCCGTGTCCTCGAATGCAAATGTGTCCAAGAGTGGCAACAGTGGTGTGAGCAATGGATGCAACAACTATACATTAAACGATGCTAGCCAGACAAAGCGTTAACTAATGGATCGAAGTGGGAAACGAAAAACAACTGACAACAAAACAAAAGATAAATAAAACAGACATGCTTCTACTAAACAAAACGGATCAAACAAACACAACAAAATATGCATAAAACAAACATCAACATAAACTAAACAACAAAACACGATAAAAAATCCAACACACCCTAGTAACGAGCTTAGGCCAATAACTCCTAAACTGGATGGCTTTAGGGTATTAAGTGTAGAGACACTCCTAAGGGCTTAATCGCTCGAGAGTCAAAGGCCACAAAACAAAACTAGGTCCTTATTCACTTTACACTTACATTGGCTTGAGCTTACCTCAAATTAGCATAATAGTACAGTATTCTAGGCATGGTGCTCTTCACCCCCAGTATCTATTAAGACTGACTTTTGCAGTCATACCAATGTTCAACCTCTTTCATTCTTGTTAAACGTACAAAGTTAACATTCTCAACTCAAAACACATTTCAAAATTCAAGATTGATATTTCCGGGATCAAGCTTTGAAGTGTTTCAAAATGGTTATCCACTCAACTCCTCTACCCTCTACTTATGTTCATATGTGAATCGTCTTAAGGACAATCTAATCTCGTTTAAGGTCAACCAAGGAAACGATGTGTATAGACATTAAAATCCAAATTGAAAGAGAAAACATGCCATGGATTCAAATTAACAATTCTCAATGCATTGATTGAAAGGTTGAACTTCTATCCAATTTTTTTAAAATTGCACATGTTTCACATGTAGAGGTACAACAACCCTCCCCCCCAAAAACTTGGATTGAAATATTTAAAATATGAATAAACATGACTATAATAGATCTAGTATACCCCTCCAAACTTAGAATGAACATTGTCCCCAATGTTCGAAAAAGATAAGTGCATAGTACACATCACCATAAAGGGTGCTGAAAAGCAAACCCGTGTCCTCGAATGCAAATGTGTCCAAGAGTGGCAACAGGGGTGTGAGCAATGAATGCAACAACTATACATTAAACGATGCTAGCCAGACAAAGCGTTAAGTAATGGATCGAAGTGGGAAAGGAAAAACAACTAACAACAAAATAAAGGATAAATAAAACAGACATGCTTCTACTAAACAAAACGGATCAAACAAACACAACAAAATATCCCTAAAACAAACATCAATAGAAACTAAACAACTAAACATGATAAAAATTCCAACACACCCTAGTAACGAGCTTAGGCCAATAACTCCTAAACTCGATGGCTTTAGGGTATTAAGTGTAGAGACACTCCTAAGGGCTTAATCGCTCGAGAGTCAAAGGCCACAAAACTAAACTAGGTCCTTATTCACTTTACACTTGCATTGGCTTGAGCTTAGCTCAAATTAGCATAATAGTACAGTATTCTAGGCATGGTGCTCTTCGCCCCCAGTATCTATTAAGACTGACTATTGCAGTCATACCAATGTTCAACCTCTTTCATTCTTGTTAAACGTACAAAGTTAACATTCTCAACTCATACCACATGTGAAACTTCTAGATTGATATTTCCGGGATCAAGCTTTGAAGTGTTTCGAAATGGTTATCTACTCAACTCCTCTACCCTCGACTTATGTGCATATGTGAATCATCTTAAGGACAATCTAATCTGGTTTAAGGTCCCACAAGCAAGGAAATGATGTGTATAGACATTAAAATCCAAATTAATAGAGAAAACAAGCCATGGATTCAAATTAACAATTCTCAATGCATCGATTGATAGTTTGAACTCCTATCCAATTTTTTTTTAAATTGCACACGTTTCACATGTAGAGGTACAACACCCCTCCCACCAAACTTGCACATAAATGTCTAAAACACGAATAAACATGACTACAATGGATCTAGTATACCCCCCAAAATTTAGAATGAACATTGTCCCCAATGTTCGAAAAAGAGAAGTGCATAGTACACATCACCATAAAGGGTGCTGAAAAGCAAACCCGTGTCCTCGAATGCAAATGTGTCCAAGAGTGGCAACAGCGGTGTGAGCAATCAATGCAACAACTATACATTAAACGATGCTAGCCAGACAAAGCGTTAAGTAATGGATCGAAGTGGGAAACGAAAAACAACTGACAACAAAACAAAAGATAAATAAAACAGACATGCTTCTACTAAACAAAACTGATCAAACAAACACAACAAAATATCCATAAAACAAACATCAACAGAAACTAAACAACAAAACACGATAAAAAATCCAACACACCCTAGTAACGAGCTTAGACCAATAACTCCTAAACTCGATGGCTTTAGGGTATTAAGTGTAGAGACACTCCTAAGGGCTTAATCGCTCGAGAGTCAAAGGCCACAAAACAAAACTAGGTCCTTATTCACTTTACACTTACATTGGCTTGAGCTTAGCTCAAATTAGCATAATAGTACAGTATTCTAGGCATGGTGCTCTTCGCCCCCAGTATCTACTAAGACTGACTTTTGCAGTCATACCAATGTTCAACCTCTTTCTTTCTTGTTAAACGTACAAAGTTAACATTCTCAACTCAAAACACATTTCAAAATTCTAGATTGATATTTCCGGGATCAAGCTTTGAAGTGTTTCAAAATGGTTATCCACTCAACTCCTCTACCCTCGACTTATGTTCATATGTGAATCGTCTTAAGGACAATCTAATCTCGTTTAAGGTCAACCAAGGAAACGATGTGTATAGACATTAAAATCCAAATTGAAAGAGAAAACATGCCATGGATTCAAATTAACAATTCTCAATGCATTGATTGAAAGGTTGAACTTCTATCCAATTTTTTTAAAATTGCACATGTTTCACATGTAGAGGTACAACACCCCTCCCCCCCAAAAACTTGGACTGATATATCTAAAATATGAATAAACATGACTATAATTGATCTAGTATACCCCTCCAAACTTAGAATGAACATTGTCCCCATTGTTCGAAAAAGAGAAGTGCATAGTACACATCACCATAAAGGGTGCTGAAAAGCAAACCCGTGTCCTCGAATGCAAATGTGTCCAAGACTGGCAACAGGGGTGTGAGCAATGAATGCAACAACTATACATTAAACGATGCTAGCCAGACAAAGCGTTAAGTAATGGATCGAAGTGGGAAAGGAAAAACAACTAACAACAAAACAAAGGATAAATAAAACAGACATTCTTCTACTAAACAAAACGAATCAAACAAACACAACAAAATATCCCTAAAACAAACATCAACAGAAACTAAACAACTAAACATGATAAAAAATCCAACACACCCTAGTAACGAGCTTAGGCCAATAACTCCTACACTGGATGGCTTTAGGGTATTAAGTGTAGAGACACTCCTAAGGGCTTAATCGCTCGAGAGTCAAAGGCCACAAAACAAAACTAGGTCCTTATTCACTTTAGACTTGCATTGGCTTGAGCTTACCTCAAATTAGCATAATAGTACAGTATTCTAGGCATGGTGCTCTTCGCCCCCAGTATCTATTAAGACTGACTTTTGCAGTCATACCAATGTTCAACCTCTTTCATTCTTGTTAAACGTACAAAGTTAACATTCTCAACTCATACCACATGTGAAAATTCTAGATTGATATTTCCGGGATCAAGCTTTGAAGTGTTTCGAAATGGTTATCCACTCAACTCCTCTACCCTCGACTTATGTGCAAATGTGAATCATCTTAAGGACAATCTAATCTGGTTTAAGGTCCCACAAGCAAGGAAATGATGTGTATAGACATTAAAATCCAAATTAATAGAGAAAACAAGCCATGGATTCAAATTAACAATTCTCAATGCATTGATTGAAAGTTTGAACTTCTATACAGTTTTTTTTTAAATTGGACAAGTTTCACATGTAGAGGTACAATACCCCTCTCCCCAAACTTGGACTGAAATGTCTAAAACATGAATAAACATAACTATAATGGATCTAGTATACACCCCCAAATTTAGAATGAACATTGTCCCCAGTGTTCGAAAAAGAAAAGTGCATAGTACACATCACCATAAAGGGTGCTGAAAAGCAAACCCGTGTCCTCGAATGCAAATGTGTCCAAGAGTGAAAACAGTGGTGTGAGCAATGAATGCAACAACTATACATTAAACGATGCTAGGCAGACAAAGCGTTAAGTAATGGATCGAAGTGGGAAACGAAAAACAACTGACAACAAAACAAAAGATAAATAAAACAGACATGCTTCTACTTAACAAAACGGATCAAACAAACACAACAAAATATCCCTAAAACAAACATCAACAGAAACTAAACAACTAAACACGATAAAAAATCCAACACACCCTAGTAACGAACTTAGGCCAATAACTCCTAAACTCGATGCCTTTAGGGTATTAAGTGTAGAGACACTCCTAAGGGCTTAATCGCTCGAGAGTCAAAGGCCACAAAACAAAACTGGGTCCTTATTCACTTTACACTTGCATTGCCTTGATCTTAGCTCAAATTAGCATAATAGTACAGTATTCTAGGCATGGTGCTCTTCGTCCCCAGTATCTATTAAGACTGAGTTTTGCAGTCATACCAATGTTCAACCTCTTTCATTCTTGTTAAGCGTACAAAGTTAACAATCTCAACTCATAACACATTTGAAAATTCTAGATTGATATTTTCGGGATCAAGCTTTGAAGTGTTTCAAAATGGTTATCCACTCAACTCCTCTACCCTCGACTTATGTGCATATGTGAATCATCTTAAGGACAATATAATCTAATTTAAGGTCCCACAAGCAAGGAAACGATGTGTATAGACATTAAAATCCAAACTGATAGAGAAAACATGACATGGATTCAAATTAACAATTCTCAATTAATTGATTGAAAGGTTGAACTTCTATCCAATTTTTTTTAAAATTGCACATGTTTCACATGTAGAGGTACAACACCCCTCACCCCCCCGCCAAAAAAAAACACCTTGGACTGAAATGTCTAAAATATGAATAAACATGACTATAATGGATCTAGTATACCCCTCCAAACTTAGAATGAACATTGTCACCAATGTTCGAAAAAGAGAAGTGCATAGTATACATCACCACAAAGGGTGCTGAAAAGTAAACCCGTGTCCTCGAATGCAAATGTGTCCAAGAGTGGCAACAGCGGTGTGAGCAATGAATGCAACAACTATACATTAAACGATGCTAGCCAGACAAAGCGTTAAGTAATGGATCGAAGCCGGAAACGAAAAACAACTAACAACAAAACAAAAGATAAATAAAACAGACATGCTTCTACTAAGTAAATTGGATTCAACAAACACAACAAAATATCCCTAAAACAAACATCAACAGAAACTAAACAACTAAACACGATAAAAAATCCAACACACCCTAGTAACGAGCTTAGGCCAATAACTCCTAAACTGGATCAGTTTGAGGTATTAAGTGTAGAGACACTCTTAAGGGCTTAATCGCTCTAGTGTCAAAGGCCACAAAACAAAACTAGGTCCTTATTCACTTTACGCTTGCATTGGCTTGAGCTTATCTCAAATTTGCATAATATTACAATATTCTAGACATGGTGCTCTTCGCCCCCAGTATCTATTAAGACTGACTTTTGCAATCATACCAATGTTCAACCTCTTTTATTCTTGTTAAACGTACAAAGTTGACATTCTCAACTCATAACACATGTCAAAATTCTAGATTGATATTTCCGGGATCAAGCTTTGAAGTGTTTCAAAATAGTTATCCACTCAACTCCTCTACCCTCGACTTCTGTGCATATGTGAATCATCTTAAGGACAATCTAATCTTGTTTAGGGTCCCACAAGCAAGGAAACGATGTGTATAGACATTAAAATCCTAATTGTTAGAGGTTGAACTTCTATCTAAATTTTTTTAAAATTGCACACGTTTCACATTTAGAGGTACAACACCCCTCCCCCCATACTTGGACTGAAATATCTAAAACAAGAAAAAACACGACTATAATGGATCTAGTATACCCCCCCAAACTTGCAATGAACATTGTCCCCAATGTTCGAAAAAGAGAAGTGCAACGTATACATCACCATAAAGGGTGCTGAAAAGCAAACCCGTGTCCTCGAATGCAAATGTGTCCAAGAGTGGCAACAGCGGTGTGGGCAATGAATGCAACAACTATATATTAAACGACGCTAGCCAGACAAAGCGTTAAGTAATGGATCAAAGCGAGAAACGAAAAACAACTAACAACAAAACAAAAGATAACTAAAACTGACATGCTTCTACTAAATACAACGGATGAAACAAACACAACAAAATGTCCATAAAACAAACATCACCAGAAACTAAACAACTACACACGATAAAAAATCCAACACACCCTAGTAACGAGCTTTAGGCCAATAACTCCTAAACTCGATGGCTTTAGGGTATTAAGTGTAGAGACACTCCTAAGGGCTTAATCACTCGAGTGTCAAAGGCCACAAAACAAAACCAGGTCCTTATTCACTTTACACTTGCATTGGCTTGAGCTTAGCCCAAATTAGCATAATAGTACAGTATTCTACGCATGGTGCTCTTCGCCCCCAGTATCTATTAAGACTGACTTTTGCAGTCATACCAATGTTCAACCTCTTTTATTCTTGTTAAACGTACAAAGTTAACATTCTCAACTCATAACACATGTCAAAATTCTAGATTGATATTTTTGGGATCAAGCTTTGAAGTGTTCCAAAATAGTTATCCACTCAACTCCTCTACCCTCGACTTATGTGCATATGTGAATCATCTTAAGGACAATCTAATCTTGTTTAGGGTCCCACAGGCAAGGAAACGATGTGTATAGACATTAAAATCCTAATTGTTAGAGGTTGAACTTCTATCTAAATTTTTTTAAAATTGCACACGTTTCACATGTAGAGGTACAACACCCCTCCTCTAGTATACCCCCCCAAACTTAGAATGAACATTGTCCCCAATGTTCGAAAAAGAGAAGTGCAACGTATACATCACCATAAAGGGTGCTGAAAAGCAAACCGTGTCCTCGAATGCAAATGTGTCCAAGAGTGGCAACAACGGTGTGGGCAATGAATGCAACAACTATATATTAAACGATGCTAGCCAGACAAAGCGTTAAGTAATGGATCAAAGCGAGAAACGAAAAACAACTAACAACAAAACAAAAGATAACTAAAACAGACATGCTTCTACTAAATACAACGGATGAAACAAACACAACAAAATGTCCATAAAACAAACATCAAAAGAAACTAAACAACTACACACGATAAAAAATCCTACACACCCTAGTAACGAGCTTTAGGCCAATAACTCCTAAACTCGATGGCTTTAGGGTATTAAGTGTAGAGACACTCCTAAGGGCTTAATCTCACGAGTGTCAAAGGTCACAAAACAAAACTAGGTCCTTATTCACTTTACACTTGCATTGGCTTGAGCTTCGCCCAAATTAGCATAATAGTACAGTATTCTAGGCATGGTGCTCTTCGCCCCCAATATCTTTTAAGACTGACTTTTCCAATTATACCAATGTTCAACCTCTTTTATTCTAGTTAAACGTACAAAGTTAACATTCTCAACTCATAACACATGTGAAAATTCTTGATAGATATTTCCGGGATCAAGCTTGGAAGTGTTTCAAAATGGTTATCCACTCAACTCCTCTACCCTTGACTTATGTGCATATGTGAATCATATTAAGGACAATCTAATCTCGTTCGAGGTCCCACAAGCAAGGAAACGATGTGTATAGACATTAAAATCCAAATTGATAGAGAAAACCTGCCATGGATTCAAATTAACTATTCTCAGTGCATTAATTGAAAGGTTGAACTTCTATCCAATTTTTTTTTAAAATTGCACACGTTTCACATGTAGAGGTACAACACCCCTCCCCCCCAAACTTGGACTGAAATTTCAAATAATGAATAAACATGACTATAATGGATCTAGTATACCCCCCCAAATTTAGAATGAACATTGTCCCAAATGTTCGAAAAAGAAATGTGCAAAGTACACATCACTATAAAGGGTGCTGAAAAGCAAAGCCGTGTCCTCGAATGCAAATGTGTCCAAGAGTGGCAACAGCGGTGTGAGCAATGAATGCAAGAACTATACATTAAACGATGCTAGCCAGACAAAGCGTTAAGTAATGGATCAAAGCGAGAAACGAAAAACAACTAACAACAAAACAAAAGATAAATGAAACAGACGTGCTTCCACTAAATAAAACGGATCAAACAAACACAACAAAATATCCCTAAAACAAACATCTACAGAAACTAAACAACTAAACACGATAAAAAATCCAACACACCCTAGTAACGAGCTTAGGCCAATAACTACCAAACTGGATGGCTTTAGGGTTTTAAGTGTTGAGACACACCTAAGGGCTTAATCGCTCGAGTGTCAAAGGCCACAAAACAAAACTAGGTCCTTATTCACTTTACACTGCCATTGGCTTGAGCTTAGCTCAAATTAGAATAATAGTACAGTATTCTTGGCATGGTGCTCTTCCACCCCAATATCTATTAAGACCGACATTTGCAGTCATACCAATGTTCAACCTCTTTTATTCTTGTTAAACGTACAAAGTTAACATTCTCAACTCATAACACATGTGAAAATTCTTGATTGATATTTCCGGGATCAAGCTTTGAAGTGTTTCAAAATGGTTATCCACTCAACTTCTCTACCCTCGACTTATGTCCATATGTGAATCTTCTTAAGGACAATCTAATCTCGTTTAGGGTCCCACAAGCAAGGAAACGATGTGTATAGACATTAAAATCCAAATTGATAGAGAAAACATGACATGGATTCAAATTAACAATTCTCAATGCATTGATTGAAAGGTTAAACTTCTATCCAATTTTGTTTTGAAATTGCACATGTTTCACTTGTCGAGGTACAAAACCCCTCCCCCCCAAACATGGACTGAAATATCTAAAATATGAATAAACATAACTATAATGGATCTAGTATACCCCTCCAAACTTAGAATGAACATTGTCCCCAATGTTCGAAAAAGAGAAGTGCAACGTACACATCCCCATAAAGGGAGCTAAAAAGCAAACCCGTGTCCTCGAATGCAAATGTGTCCAAGAGTGGCAACAGCGGTGTGAGCAATGAATGCAACAACTATACATTAAACGATGCTAGACAGACAAAGCGTTAAGTAATGGATCGAAGCGAGAAACGAAAAACAACTAACAACAAAACAAAAGATAACTAAAACTGACATGCTTCTTATAAATTCAACGGATGAAACAAACAGAACAAAATGTCCATAAAACAAACATAAACAGAAACTAAACAACTAGACACGATAAAAAATCCAACGCACCCTAGTCACGAGCTTTAGGCCAATAACTCCTAAACTAGGGTATGAAGTGTAGAGACACTCCTAAGGGCATAATCGCTCGAGTGCCAAAGGCCACAAAACAAAACTAGGTCCTTATTCACTTTGCACTTGCATTGGCTTGAGCTTAGCTCAAATTAGCAAAATAGTACAGTATTCTAGTCATGGTGCTCTTTGCCCCCAATATCTTTTAAGAATGACTTTTGCAGTCATACCAATGTTCAACCTCTTTTATTCTTGTTAAACGTACAAAGTTAACTTTCTCAACTCATAACACATGTGAAAATTCTAGATTCATATTTTCGGGATCAAGCTTTGAAGTGTTTCCAAATGGTTATCCACTCAACTACTCTACCCTCGACTTATGTTCATATGTGATTCATATTAAGGACAATCTAATCTTGTTCAGGGTCCCAGAAGCAAGGAAACGATGTGTATAGACATTAAAATCCAAATTGACAGAGAAAACATGCCATGGATTCAAATTAACAATTCTCAATGCATTGATTGAAAGGTTGAACTTCTATCCAAATTTTTTTAAAATTGCACATGTTTCACATGTAGACGTACAACACCCCTCCCCCCCCCCCCCCCCAAAAAAAGAAAACTTGGCCTGAAATATCTAAAATATGAATAAACATGACTATAATGGATCTAGTATACCCCTCCAAACTTAGAATGAACATTGTCACCAATGTTCGAAAAAGAGAAGTGCATAGTATACATCACCACAAAGGGTGCTGAAATGCAAACCCGTGTCCTCGAATGCAAATGTGTCCAAGAGTGGCAACAGTGGTGTGAGCAATGAATGCAACAACTATACATTAAACGATGCTAGCCAGACAAAGCGTTAAGTAATGGATCGAAGCGGGAAACGAAAAACAACTAACAACAAAACAAAAGATAAATAAAACAGACATGCTTCTACTAAGTAAATTGGATCAAACAAAGACAACAAAATATCCCTAAAACAAACATCAACAGAAACTAAACAACTAAACACGATAAAAAATCCAACACACCCTAGTAACGAGCTTAGGCCAATAACTCCAAAACTGGATCGCTTTAAGGTATTAAGTGTAGAGACACTCCTAAGGGCTTAATCGCTCTAGTGTCAAAGGCCACAAAACAAAACTAGGTCCTTATTCACTTTACACTTGCATTGGCTTAAGCTTATCTCAAATTGGCATAATAGTACAATATTCTAGGCATGGTGCTCTTCGCCCCCAGTATCTATTAAGACTGACTTTTGCAGTCATACCAATGTTCAGCCTCTTTTATTCTTGTCAAACGTACAAAGTTAACATTCTCAACTCATAACACATGTCAAAATTCTAGATTGATATTTCTGGGATCAAGCTTTGAAGTGTTCCAAAATAGTTATCCACTCAACTCCTCTACCCTCGACTTATGTGCATATGTGAATCATCTTAAGGACAATCTAATCTTGTTTAGGGTCCCACAAGCAAGGAAACGATGCGTATAGACATTAAAATCCTAATTGTTAGAGAAAACATGCCATGGATTGAAATTAACTATTCTCAATGCATTGATTTAAAGGTTGAACTTCTATCTAAATTTTTTTAAAATTGCACACATTTCACATGTAGAGGTACACCACCCCTCGCCCCCATACTTGGACTGAAATATCTAAAACATGAAAAAACACGACTATAACGGATCTAGTATACCCCCCCAAACTTAGAATGAACATTGTCCCCAATGTTCGAAAAAGAGAAGTGCAACGTACACATCACCATAAAGGGTGCTGAAAAGCAAACCCGTGTCCTCGAATGCAAATGTGTCCAAGAGTGGCAACAGCGGTGTGGGCAATGAATGCAACAACTATATATGAAACGATGCTAGCCAGACAAAGCGTTAAGTAATGGATCAAAGCGAGAAACGAAAAACAACTAACAACAAAACAAAAGATAACTAAAACTGACATGCTTCTACTAAATACAACGGATGAAACAAACACAACAAAATGTCCATAAAACAAACATCTACAGAAACTAAACAACTAGACACGATAAAAAATCCAACACACCCTAGTCACGAGCTTTAGGCCAATAACTCCTAAACTAGATGGCTTTAGGTATGAAGTGCAGAGACACTCCTAAGGGCATAATCGCTCGAGTGTCAAAAGGCCACAAAACAAAACTAGGTCCTTATTCACTTTACACTTGCATTTGCAATCATACCAATGTTCAACCTCTTTTATTCTTGTTAAATGTACAAAGTTAATATTCTCAACTCATAACACATGTGAAAATTCTTGATAGATATTTCCGGGATCAAGCTTTGCAGTGTTTCAAAATGGTTATCCACTCAACTCCTCTACCCTTGACTTATGTGCATATGTGAATCATATTTGACACGAAAAATTCTTACATGTATTAAACAGCAAGTGGACTGGTCGTGTGTAGTAATAAAGTGGACAATAAAGTCCGGGTTGTCGAACCTCAAGGACTTGTATTTTAGTTTATGATTTTAAAGCAATTGAAGAACTTAAACTAAAACAAGAATTAACTAAAATATTATGAAAGTAAGATATAAGAAACAAGATGTCGAAATCAATATAGCTATGGAAGAGAGCAACTAAGACACATGTGTTGGCATAAATTAATCAATTTTCACTATAAACATGTTCTCATATTATTAGACGAATGTTGCTTTGGTGGAAAAAACATTAAATAATTACTACCCGATGTCTCGGCTGTAATAATCCTATGATTAATTGATGGTTCTCTAAATATGTCTATCCGAGAATCTAACCAAAATCATGCATTCAAGTTTTAGAATTTCCCCGGATTAATCCGGCTAACTGCACCCGGGAATCTCTACCTATCTCTAGGGGCAATTCCCTATTTTTTACGGATTATGTGATGATCCTCTTTGCACCTTAAATTACCTTCTCTCGAACGAATAATTTAAGCAATAAATCATGCATATGGTAGCTAAGCATATGATGCATTCAAACAAGATCAAGACACAAAGCAACAATAGAATTAATATGAAAAACACAATTTATAACTCAATTATCATAATTTAGCCTCAACATGGCCTTAGTTCGAAGAATCTATTTCATCATAAAAGATAAAAGATAGGAACTTAAATTAAGATTCATATTCATAGACAAAAACAAATCTAAATCCAAGAAACTCCCTCGTATTTTTGATGGTTGAACTTCGATCTTCATCTCTTCCATGCTTCTTGATTTCTTCACCTTCAAAGGTTCTTGATAATCTTCATAACTAATCTAAGGATGATGAAGATGATGATAGTATGTGTTTAGGCTCCCCCAATGGGGAATGTGTTTTCAAGTGTTTTTGTAGGATGGCCTCCAATCCTCCTTTTATAGCCAAAAGAATTCACCAACCAAGAACATGTGCCTCCATTCTCTTTTATTTCCACCTACCATTCTCTTGCTTTCCATCTACCAAGAATGTGAACTACCATTCTCTTACTTTCCTCCTACCAAGAATGTGAACTACCATTCTCATGTTTTCCACCTACCATTCTCTTACTTTCCTCCTACTAAGAATGTGAACTACCATTCTCTTGTTTTCCACCTACTAAGAATGGGATCTGCCACTTTCGTATTTTCCAGCGCAGGGATAGTGTTTTATTCATAAACGTTTCCGCAGACCTCCGAATTGGATGATTCAAGTCCCCATGTAAAGATAAGACATAGATCTAAAATGTTGTAGAAGGACACTTCATCAAATTCGGTCTCTAAATTTATCCAAATGGCGTTCCAACGTGGAGATTGTTTCTGATTTGGCACCCAAGTGTGCGGAAATGGTACTAAAACATGATCTTGGCTAACTCCAACTTATTTTTTGCTTGTTTGGTCGTGGAGGTGTGAAGCATCTTGGCCTAAACTTGTTTTATACGTCGTTTTTCAGCCCGTTCTTCGATTGTATCCATTTAAGGTCTGAAATCACTTAATACACGAATTAAATGCACATGTGGAAAGAATCAAGCGATAAATGAACCTAAAACATAAATGGAATGGGGCTTAAAAACACGTAAAAACGACTCCTATCAACTCTTCCAAACTTATCAATTGCTCGACCTCGAGCAATAAAAGGTCTAGGGTACGAAAAATATCATCAAGCAAAAGGAGAAAACAAAAACAACAAACGAACTCACTTTCGTGGAGTAAACGATTGCACTTAGCATGTGCAACAAGCCTTTAAACCTTTGAGTTACCTCAAAGGACGAGTTATAGTCTCGTGAGGGTTTGCAGACGATATACCCACAAAATCTAACAAACTTTCAATCCCAACCAAATGAATACATCTCAACATAATTAACAAGAATAAATGGCACAAAATCATCCTTTTACAGCTCACAAATATATATACATATCAACTACTTTTGCTCATGTGACCCCAATACTGGAAAAGACTCCATAGGGTGTAGTGAAAATAAATCTAAGGTATTATAGTCGAGAGGCATCCTTACCAAATTTTGGACATTAATCCCATATCTATCAACTTTATGATCAAACACAAAGCATAAGAATCATAGAAAATTTCATAGCCATTTAAATTTCATTATCTCAAACATTCAAACTTTCAATTCATATGAAACTTTCCAATTAACTTCATTAAGGCTAGATCATGTGCAATGTTTTATTCCATTAGGCTTTCTATGGCACCCATGTAACAAGCTTTAGATCAATGACTCCCAAACTAGACAGTTTTGGGGCATTAAGTGTAAAGACACTCCTAAGGATTTAATCACTCGAGTGTCAAAGGCCACGAAATAAAACTAGATCTTTTAAACAATTCGCTTCTTTTTGGCTTGAGCTTAGCTCAAATTAGCATAATAGTACAGTATATAGGCATGAAACTTTTCACCTCCAGTACATATTAGCCTGACCACTTTTGGTCATACCAAAATTCAACCTTTTTAATTCATTGTTTAGCATAAAAAATTACTACTCAACTTATACCCTTATGAAAAATCTAAGTTAATATTTCCGGGAAAAATTCCTTAAGTGTCTCAAGAGGGTTATCCTCTCAACTCCTCTACTCTCGATTTATGTGTAATGTGAATCATCTAAGAAATCAATCCTAGTTTAGGGTCTCCATGAGCAATTTCAAAGATATATATGCTCATTTAAATTCAAATTATTTCAAAAAATCATGCCATTTCTTAAAGTTAATCAATTTAAATGCATCAATTGGAAGGACTAAAAAAAAAATCATGCTTGATTTTCTTAACATAAACACATATAAACATGATAGCATACAAATTCCCCCAAACTTGAGCTAAACAAGGAACACATGACATGACAAAAATAGCAAGCACATGGTGATCAATCATATGAATGTATTAAAACCACAAAGTACTACCCACATATACCCCCAAACTAAAACTCAACATTGTCCCCAATGTTGTCTCACATAAACGCACGCAAAAGGTATAAGAGTACTTATAATCAAGGATTGTTGAAAACCAATCCTTCATCACAAATATGTTCCAAATCAAACCCATCTCATCAAAATAGGCCTCTCAAAACAACGAGGAATTGCTACTATCACATGTTCAACATACTTATCAAACAAACCATCAAGCATATGAAAATATACATGCTAAAAGTGCATGCTAGAACACAACATAAAGAAACAAACTAAACAAAACAAAAAGAAAAGCAAAAAGAAAAGAAAACTTACAAACTTGGGTTGCCTCCCAAAAAGCGCTTGTTTTAAAGTCACTAGCTTGACTTTATCTGGTCGGCTCAAGGAGGATGACGTATGAATGATTTGTTTGTTCTCCACTCCTCTCTCGGGTATCGATTCAATCTTTGGATATTGGTATTGAGGATTGGTCCATCGTGTGTGATAAATACCCTAGGTTGAGACCAAGCAATCATCCACTCACGAGTTTTTTTATGGTCCCTCAATACCTCTATTACCTTTTCTTGCCTATGCTTAGGATGGTATTGTGGGCTCTCTTCCAAGTTAGAGATAATGTCTCGTCGTTCTTCACCCATCACTTTCACATAGATGAAATCCACAATGTAGGGGTGTAGAAGATGATTGGTTTGTTTTTCCTGAAAGTGCTGAACACTAAAAGGATCAAAAACATCAATGTGTAAAGACAAATCAAAATCAATTAGATGCTCAAAAACCTCATTGTTAGGAATTTCATGTTAGAAGTTTTGATGATGACAATTAAGTTTTTGTTAGACCCCAAAAAAGTTGTAAGTTTATTTTCGTAGAAAACTTGTATAGGCTTTGAAGCGTTAGACTTGTAATAGATTTATTAGGCTTTGTTATCTTACTTTAGAGTGTTAGGAAAAATAGTCTTAGGCTGAGCGTCTGATGATTTCTGAGTGAGTTTATCAGTGGTAAAGTTCGAAGACTCAAGCGCCTGATCTCAGAAGATAGATACAATCTCCAAGCGTCCACTTTGGCCAGCTATATCAAGCGTTACCTTATGGGACAGAAGTGATTTCACCTGAATTTACTTCTAAGTCCAGAAGGAGTTTAATGCAAATATTCTCAAAGCATTAAATACCAACGGGTATTAATTTCAAATGCATTAAATGTTGATAAGAGCATTTAATATGATAAGTAATGTCAGACGTACGGAGAAGCCACCCTATTGGACTGTCAACTATCTCAGACTGCAGCACCAACTTTCGTGCAGCAGATTTTCAGGAAAAAGGACAAAAGCTGTTCACTCGCGAAAGTGAGAGACACGCGCCTGTGCATGTGTCAAACGGACACTTTCTCCAAGAATACCTATAAATAGGACTTCAACAACAAACAAACATAGAGGAACAATTTTATCAAAGCCAAATTGCTGTTGCATTAAAATCTCATTCCTTAAACTCTCAGAAAAGCCAGAAACTTCAAGAAACATCCTAATTGCTTTTCTTATATTCCTGAGACAGTCAACAAACATCTCAAACATTCTTTTTGAAGAAACCAGATTCCTACTGAGATATTACCAAGTTGTTTGAACTTCATCAAAATCAAACAAACCTTTTAGAAAATCCCATCCAAGCCTCGCGATCTGTGTGAAGTCGAAGTTGGATACTTGCATCATTTCTGGGTGAAAGAAGCAAGAGGGTTGAAGTGATTTGAAGCAGAAATCTGTGTGATCAAGGAGCTCAAGTCATCGACATCCATCTCTCCCTAATTTGTAGAAGATTCTGTGTGATTCTTTGAGAATCATTTTAGTGGATTGCCTCCAAGTGCAAAGGAGAAGAAGGACGTAGTTGGGATTACATCACCCAACGAACCTTACAAATATTGTGTTATTTACTTTTCAGTCATTTCATTCATCTATCATATCATTGCATAAGTAAAACACAATCAAAAGCTAAGCAACTAAGAAACATCTTGTGACGCTAAAACTTTCAAAGAGAAGACTCCAAAATCATTCCGCTGTGCTAACCCTGATTAAAAGAACTGAACGCTTAACCTACAAGGTCAAAGTATTCAATTCCTGAAGTCTAAGTTAACTTTATAAAACAGTCTTCATTAGACGCTTCACAAAGTCTCAAATATCTTATGTGAACGCTAAAGTGAAGCGTTAGACACTTCAAGCGCCTATCATTTCAAGCGTCCAAATACGTTTAATACGAAATCTTTTTGAAGTCGAAAAAGACTTAAGGGTCTATTCAACCCCCCCCCCCCTTCTAGACCCTTTCGTATGCCACTTGGGACCAACAAGTGGTATCAGAGCGGTTAATTTTGAAATTTTAAAATTTCCAAGCATAACTGCTTGTTTAGATCATTTTCTTTCAAAATCTAGTTGCTTTTTAAAGCTTAGATATGGCATTTGCTAAAGTTCCCAAATTGACAGAATCAAATTTTGACACATGGAAAGTAAAAGCATTTACGTATTTATGTTCATGCGATGATGACATGTGCGATATTATTTCAGATGGGCCAATCAAAATATACAAAGTTATCACAAGAGCGCCTGGAGCCACAGAAGAAACCCCTGATGGTTACGTTGAAAAACCAAAACAAGAATGGTCTCCAGATGAGCGTCGAAGAGCTAACTTGGACAATGTTGGTCGCAACGCTCTGTATACGGCTATTGGTGATAATGATAACTTATTCAATAAAATCAAATCTTGCAAAACGACAAAAGAAATATGGGATAAGCTGGCTACAATCTGTGGTGGTTCAGCTCAAATCAAAGAAAACAAACTTTCCATTGCTAAGGAAAAGTTTAACGGATTTAAGATGCTACCCAATGAAACGCTAGAGCAATTGGATATAAGATTCACAGCTCTTGTTACAGAACTTACGTCGTTGGGAATGGACTTACAGAATCGAGAAATGGTGGTTAAGATCTTTAGAAGTCTACCAAGTAAATTCTTGATGAAGACAACAGCTATGAGAGAATCAAACATGCTGGATCTCTTAACTCCAGAAGACGCCTTTTCAGAGCTAAAAGCTTTTGAGTTCGAGTTGAACTCTGCTAGTGACATTGTGAGTAATCCAGTGATTGAATCTGGAGCGCTCATTGCATCAATCAAAGGCAAATCGGGTAACAAAGGAAAGAATTCGGACATTAATGAGGAAGAAGAGTTGGCTTTGCTGAATAGATTCAGGAAGTTCTTGAGATATGAAAAGAAAGGAAAAGGTCCTAATAATCAAGGACAAAGTTCATATCAAGCGCCTTCTCCCATACAACAACAGTTTCAAGCGCCTCAATATTCTGTTCCTTTACCTCAAGCGCCTGCTCAATATCAAGCGTCTGCTCAAAGTCTCCCAGCTCCAGTGGTTTCAAAACCACACACTGCAAGGCTAACAAGTGAACAAAAAATGAAAACCAATCTTTGTTATAATTGCAGGAAACCGGGGCACTACCAGGTAAATTGTCCCTATCCAAATGTATCCAAGCCCTCAAGGCAGGATTACTTGGATAGAAACCAATTCAGGAGCAACCTTCGACAACAAGGTTTGCTTGCGGAATCAGAACCAGCATCAGCACCTGAAGATTTAGAATCATCAGACGAAAGTAGTGATGATGATGAGCCGATAGATGACTCAGCGCTCATATGTCTCATGGCCAGAGATGATGAAGCGTCCCCTGAGGTAATCAATGAATTATCAATTCCTCTTTCTTATGATGAATTACTTGACAAAGTCAAAGAATATTACAATGAATGTCAAGAAGCTGCCAAAATATATCAAAATGATCTCGCTATTATTTCATCACTCACAAACGATAAAGTAACGCTCAGAGCAGAGTTGCAAATTCAGCAACAGTGCATTGAGAAAAACCAATCGCTTGAGAGTGAAGTTATTCAATTGAAAGGTGATCTTGATATAATAGTCAAGAGAGAAGCTGATCTGATGGCTAGACTTGCCAAGTCAGAACAGCTCATCTCATCGTTGTCCAAAGCATCCAGAAAGCTCGACAATGTGACTGAAATAACAAGGTTGTTTGGAGAAAAGACCGGTTTAGGATGCAATGAATTCGGTAAACAACCAAACAAACCTAATGTTACGGCAAACAACAAAGGAAAGGGTGTTTTCTTTGTTGAGAAAGGTTCACAAGGTCAAACTCAAAATGAACCAAGGGACAATGGTAAGAGGCCAAATGAGAAAGTCAAAACTAACTCAGACAAGGGTAAGGCTAAAGCAAATGATCCACAAAGACAGACTCATCCAAACGCTCAAAAAGCTAAGGATAAATCTAGTCACTGTGAATCAAGCGCTAAGCGTCTAGCACCAAACGTGCAACCCAAGCCAGAGCCAAGGAAATACCAGCGTCGATATCCAAGACAGTCAAGATCATATTATCGATACTATGATAATTATGATTATGACTATTATTATAATCGTGGATATTATTATACATCCAAAAATTACACACAGCACAAGGTGAAACCCAAAAAGGCCAATATTCCTACTATGAAGACAAGGCAAATTTGGGTTCCTAAAGTTCTACTTAACACTAACAAGGATACTAATGTTGAAGGACCCAAGCAACAATGGGTACCTAAACAGAAATAGAACTTCCCTTTTGATTGCAGGTACCTAGAGCTAAAGTCAATACATCTGTTTGGTATTTTGATAGTGGATCGTCAAGGCACATGACAGGTTCCAAAGATCTTCTGATCAACTATCAAGCTGCCAATGGTCCTCAGGTTGTATTTGGTGATAACTCCAAAGGTAAAACCAAAGGTATAGGTACTGTGCATAGGGGGAACATCATGATAAGTGATGTTTATTTTGTTAAGGGTCTAAAGCACAATTTATTAAGCATAAGTCAATTCTGCGATAAAGGCTTTGAAGTCATATTCTCAAGTGACTATTGCTATATAAACGACGCTAAGACTAAATCTACTAAACTAAAAGGAAAAAGGAATAACAACGTATATTTGGTAGATTGGGGTTCAACACTTGATAACAACCCAACATGCTTTGTTGCTAAAAATGAATCTAAAATGGGTTGGTTATGGCATAGAAAAATGAATCACCTCAACTTTAAGACAATCTCTCAGCTTATAAGTCAAAATCTTGTAGAGGGATTGCCAAATGGACCATTTCATAAGGATCGCCTCTGTGACGCTTGTCAAATGGGTAAACAAGTTAAATCATCTTTCAAGAGAAAACCTCATCTATCTACTTCTAGAATACTTGAACTACTTCACATGGATTTGTTTGGACCTGTTCAAACAATCAGTGTAAGCGGTAAAAAGTATACTTTAGTGGTAGTAGACGATTTCTCTAGATTTACTTGGGTGGAATTTCTTTCATCCAAAGATGAAACATGTGACAAGTTAACAGCGCTTATTCGGCAACTTCAAACATTGAAAAATCTTAAGGTTGCAAGAATAAGAAGCGATCACGGTACTGAGTTTACTAACAAGGTTGTTGAGAAGTTTTGTGCAGAAAATGGAATACATCATGAGTATTCAGCTCCCAGAACTCCCCAAGAAAATGGTGTTGCTGAGCGCCGGAACCGAACGCTTAAGGAAGCCGCTAGGACTATGTTAGCTGAATCCAAGCTTGCTCCTAGATTTTGGGCCGAAGCGATCAACACTGCTTGTTACACTCAAAATCGATGCATGATCAACAAACAGCATGGAAAAACTCCATATGAACTGTGGAAGGGACGTAAGCCAAATATTTCATACTTTCACGTCTTCGGTTCTAAATGTTTTATCCATAATAATGGATCCCAAAGCCTAAAGACTTTTGATCCTAAAGCGGATGAAGGAATCTTTCTAGGCTACGCCAAAAATGGAAAGAATTTTCGCATTCTCAATAAGATCAAATCGAAGGTTGAGGAATCTATTCATGTTGTGTTTGATGATGCTAACCAAGAGCCGAGTAAGGTAAATGTAAATGATGTAGGAGTTGAAGATCTATGTCATCAAGCGTCCAAAATTACTATTGATGAAGATACTGACGATGATGATGAGATCTCAGTGCCTCCTCCTAAGAATACTCGTGAAATCAATCTAAATTATCATGTAAGAAATACGGATGATCATGAAGAGAATGATCATCAAGAGCAAAGAAGGAATCGTGAACTTGAAGCGCCAACGCAGGAGAATGGTCAAGCGAATGATTCTCAAGCGCCTGTTCATTCTCAAAACATCCTTCCAAACAGATAGACTATGGTTACGTGACCATCCACCTGAGCAAATCATTGGAGATATTGAAGCACCAGTTAGAACTAGAGCCGCTACATTAAATGAGGCTATGTTCGCAAGCTTTCTATCTCAAATGGAACCTAAGAAAGTGGATGAAGCGTTAAGTGATCCAAGTTGGATTGAAGCTATGCAAGAAGAGCTCAATCAGTTTGAGCGAAATAAAGTTTGGATGCTAGTACCAACACCAACTCATCAAGGAGTTATTGGAACTAGATGGGTATATAGAAACAAGATGGATGAGGACGGCATTGTTGTAAGAAACAAGGCCAGACTCGTAGCTCAAGGATACTGCCAAGAGGAGGGCATTGACTTTGATGAGACTTACGCTCCTGTTGCTCGTCTTGAAGCAATTCACATGTTTCTAGCGTACGCAGCATTTAACAAGTTTACAGTATTTCAAATGGACGTAAAGAGTGCCTTCCTGAATGGTAAACTCCAAGAAGAAGTGTATGTGGAGCAACCACCAGGATTCATCAACAATCATGGTAAGGGTATGGTTTACAAGCTAGAAAAAGCACTTTATGGGCTTAAGCAAGCACCTCGAGCATGGTATGACACTCTCTCTATCTTTCTTATTGGTAAAGGTTTTTCAAAAGGCAGCGTTGACACAACGTTATTTAAAATTACCAATGATGAAGATATTCTCTTAGTTCAAATTTACGTTGATGACATTATATTTGGTTCTACTAATAAGCGTCTGTGTGAGAAATTTTCGAAAATGATGCAAGAACAATTTGAAATGAGCATGATGGGTGAATTAACTTTCTTCTTAGGACTACAAGTTAAACAACTCCCTAATGGCATATTTATCAACCAAGCTAAATATACACGAGATATGATTAAGAAATTTGGTATGGAAAATGCATCATATTCAAAAATTCCAATGAGCCAAACGCTTAAGTTAGATAAAGATGAAAGTGGAAAGAAAGTTGATATCACTAATTATAGAGGTATCATAGGATCACTTCTTTATCTCACTGCCAGTAGACCTGATATTATGTTTTCGGTATGTATGTGTGCACGATTCCAAGCTGATCCTAAAGAGTCACACTTGACTGCTGCCAAGAAAATCCTTAAATACCTAAAAGGCACACAACATGTGGGCTTATGGTATCCCAGGGATTCTCCTTTTGAACTAATCGGTTACTCAGATGCAGATTTTGCAGGTTGCAAAATAGATCGTAAAAGCACTAGTGGTACTTGTCAATTCTTAGGTGATAGGTTAGTTTCATGGCATAGCAAGAAACAACAATCCATAGCTACCTCCACAGCCGAAGCTGAGTATGTAGCTGCAGGAAGTTGTTGTGCACAAGTTCTATGGATGAGGCAACAACTTAGAGATTACGGAACAATCTTAGGACCAACTCCCATTCATTGTGATAACCAAAGCGCTTTAGCCATGACTCAAAACCCTGTTCTTCATTCAAGAACCAAACACATTGACATTAGATACCATTTCCTTCGTGACCACGTTCAAAAGAAAGATATCTCCATGCACTTCATTGGAACTGACAAACAACTGGCAGATATCTTCACCAAAGCACTCAATGAACAACGTTTTCTCACTTTGAGAAGTGAACTAGGTATGATTGATTTAAACGCTTGATCATGAAGCATCATATTTTATTAGGCATATAATTTATGGGGAATCCACTTAAGTTATATCTCACAATATTCTTTAAAAAAAAAAAATATATATATATATTTATACTGGACCATAACTGTAAGCGTCAATGATAAAAAATTTCAGATGCATAATCATCAACGCTCAGTTCTATGTTTGCATAAAATATTGAATGCTCAAAATATTGAAAAGACTTTTGACTTCAAGCGTCCATTTTATCAGCTAAGCGCTGAATAGTTTATCAAAAATTTATAAAATATTTTCGTTACAAGCCATGCATAAAATTTTCAAACTTCTTTCAAGGTCGTGGGTAGACTCAAAGGTCTATTTTGTACTCTACTCACACGCCTCTATCACATCAAACTGGCGGGTACTCAAATTTTTTAAAAATGACGGTTCAGAGATAGCACGTATTTGTGTACGTGTCAGTGTTCAAATATGCGCGTGTGTTACACTCTGAAAATACCAAACGTTAATTTTTTTTTAACACGGATGTCAAATCTTTATATGTGAGAATTACCAAATGTAACTTCTCTCTTTTACACAAAACTCGTGTCCGCAGTTAATAAATTTATGGCTAAGATTCAACAGTTATTACACGTGTTTAAATCCTACTAAGACTACATAACACAAGTTTCAAAACTCTTTACTGTGTCATTTAAAACACAAACTCTGCAGAAAAAGTAACTTACTTTCTACTTCAAATCTCTCTTTATCTCTTTCCTGTGTCATTTAAAACACAAACTCTGCAAATCTCTCTTTATCTCTCTCTCCAAACAACAAAAAAAAAATTTCGGTCCATCTTCTTCTTTTAAAAAAAAAAATGGCACCAAAGAAATCATCATCTACTTCTGCTGAAATTACCATCAAGGTAACTGAAGGTCTTGTTGTCGACTGGAAATTTCTATATGAACAAACTCAGATCAACCTGACGGACATAATGGACATGGTCGTCAAAGCTGGGCTCAAACCCTTCTTAACCCAATACTCTTATATGTTTCCCACTGAAGTTGAAACTTTCTGGAAGACTGCTACACTTTCAGAGGACAAGAAGTCCATCTCTTGTCAAATTCCCTTCTCCAAGAAGGAGTCTCCAAAGGAATTCATCCTATCTGCTTCCACCATTGCCAAGAACTTCAATTTGCCTAATGAGGGTGAGGCATTGGATTCTGTTACGTTGAAACAAATTAAGGAAGCATGGGTAATCATGAGTGCGTACGACGACGTTCCTTACACTCAGTACTTCGAGAAGAAAGACCTGGTGTCCAAATACCGGTTATTGGCTGATTTCTGCAGCAAGATCATAGAATGCCGCGTGGGAACCTTTGATAAGGTAAATCCTGTTCAATTTCAGATGATGGTTGCTATACTCTTCAACATCAAAATCAACTGGAGTGAGTACATCTTCGGATGGTTTCGGGACAGTCTAAGCGCTTCAAATAAGCCTTATGGACTCATCCTGAGTGACATCTTGTTTAAATCGAATTGTGTGTACTCGTCTGGACTTCCGTTGAATAAGTCCAAGTTGTTGGGAAAAAGGATTCTGACCAATATGTTCAATCCTCCAAAAGTTAGTGGTGCGGCTAGACCCCTATCTAAGCGGCTGGAAGAACGCCAACTGCTTGCTCAAAAGGCGGAGAGACCAGTGCCAGAGGAAGCTGTGAAGCGTCCAGCAGCAACGAAGAAGAGAGCCCCCAGAAAACCAAAAGTTAAAATTGCCGTCCCCTCTCAAAAGATTAATGAGGAAACTGATGAGGATGCCGAGGACAAGTTGCCTCTCAAAAGACGAAAGCTGGAAGGGATCATTAAAGAACCAGCTGCTGATCCTCCCGCTCCTCCGGCTAAACTAGTTGAAGGAGTCAACATTAAGAAAATCTTTAAGCGTTCCAGGACTAGCAAGCGTCAAGCTACTCCTGAAGAGCCTGAGACAGTTGAGCCAAGCGCTCAAGTTGTCGTTGAGCCAAGCGCTCAAGATGTTGCTGTTGAGCCAAGCGCTCAAGTTGCCGTTGAGCCAAGCGCTCAAGTTGTCGTTGAGCCAAGCACTCAAGATGTTGCTGTTAAGCCAAGCGCTCCAGAAACTGCTGTTGAGCTTAGTTCTCAGGGTAAGTTTATTTCTTCCCACAGCATTTCTATTCCTACATCTGTAGAAGATCCTGCTCTTATAGAGGATGGCTCTTGTTTTTCAGCTATAGTTCCAGCTGCTGCTGAAGTGTCCACAGATGTTCTGTTGGATGTTGACCTGACTGGAGTCGTAGCTATCGCTCAAGATGTTGCCGCTGAAGTAGCTGCAATTGAACCTGAGGAACCTGCTACTTTAACAGAGGCACGTTCAGAAGGTCAGAGCGCTGCTGAAGACGTTACAGCTCCTCGTCACTTCTTTCAACTCGATCCGCTGAAGACAATTGATCATTCAATTAACTATATGCCCCCAGCGCTCGACGAAGATTTCATTCCTGCAGGATATAATATAGAAAGATATATTGCTGCAGAAGCTGACGCTGCAAGACTGATTGACTTTGACAGCGCAATCAAAGCAACCGTTCTAGACAGACCAGGAGACAGACCTCCTAGATGTGCCGTGGATGTGGCTTACTATCTTGATAATGGCCACAACAGACCAACTGGGTTCGCGCTAAGGGATTACACTGTTCGTGTGTATGATCCTCTCCGTCCTAGCTTTCTCAATCCCTCAGAGTCAGTCTTGAACAGAGAAGGTTACACACATTTCCCACAGACGGCTCACAGCGCTGAAAATCTTGCATCGGTCCGTCCTCTTAATCTATGGAAAAATAAAGAGATTCATGCTGGTGAGCGCCTTGAATCGTTGACCGATCTGCTCCAGACTGAAGCTGATGCTTACTTTGACAGCGTCTGGAATGCCAACTATCAGCCTGATAAGCACCGCTTTGAAGCCATAAGAGATATTCATCTTGAAGGCATTCGTGCTATGGTGACTGCTGGCACAGACTTCTGTATAAATGAAGTAAATTGGGTTGAAGCGTACATGGGACATAAATACACCTTCCCAGAGTTAGTCCAAGCTCCCCATCTTTTCGGCATAGGCATGCATGACAAGAAGCGTCAATTCGCCAAGTATTGCCTCCTGAAGCGTCAACAAAGACTCGGACCTGTTCTCAAGCTCCCAATTATTAGACATCAAATAGAACAATGTCTACGTCAAGAACTTCAGAGATTATCCCTCACCCCTCTTCGGTTTAATGCTCAAGCGTCTTCCAGTGGTACAGTTGGTGAACGGTGCTTAAATCTTGCTCCAAGCCACTGTGAAGAAAACTTCAATCTGATGGTAAAGATTCTATCTCCCGTATCTCTCTTTGATAAAATCTTCACTGCCAATCTCAGATCTTGGAACGGCTCAGTGATCAATTCATTCAAAGGATATCCACTGCTCCCTTCCATTCGCAGTGAGGTACTCAATCACTATGAGTATGTTCTCTCTCTGCTTGAAAGGAATCAAGAGCTCGCTCAAGCCATTTATCCGTATCTTGAAGAGTACTATGCGGACTGTGTGCCTACACATCGACGTCCTGCATCTCTTCCCTCAGATTGCTTGATTGGATTTTCCAGAACTCACTGCACAGATTCACTATTCTCCATCGCTCAAGCGCCGTCCAAAGTTTTCCCAGATCATGTGCTGGATATCATTGGTCCAATGTACATCAGGGCCATTGATAGTCCTCTTCGCACATTTATCTCCGGTACTTGTATGTCCAGGACCAGACTCATTGAACTCTTGGATTCTACATCCACCTCTTATGCCGACTCAGCAAGCTGGAACTTCCAATTCACTGACTTTCGCCAACCTGAGTCAACGCTTGAGGAAGCGCCTGCTGAGACATCTGAAGCGTCCAAATCTGCAGATACCAGTATTCCTGACGCTCCTGAACATGCTACCATTGATAGTGCTGAAGATCCTTCCCTGGATATTCGAGGTACTGTTTTTGATCCAGCCTATCAAGTTCCTTTTGACTCTCTCAAACACTCATCACGGTTCAAGCGACCAGCTCCTCAAGCGGTTCAATCAGATGAGAGTCAAGCCTTCGGTCCCCTGCTTAAATCTGTTTTGGAGACAATTAGCGCTCAAGCTACTCAGAGTGAAGAATCTCTCCATTGGATTAAGGAAGACCTGGCAAAGATTGAAACTCACGTAATGAGCGCTCAGATTGCTCATATGCGTAGTTCAGCTCAAGCGGCAGTTGGTGAGTGCAAACAAGACTTTCAAGAAATGCAGGATGCTGCCCACGCAACCCTAACTTGCCATGAAAGAAGAACTTGAAAAGCGCCTTGCAACCCTTGAGATCTCTGTGAATGACGCCACCAGCGCTAAGCTTCTTGTTATGCAGGAACGCTTCGACAAGCGTCTGGATGACATCACAGATTCCTTATCTCAGATTGCTCATCAGGTAAGTGTACTCACAAACCACTTCTTAAAATCTGATGATGGCAATAAGGGGGAAGAGAAGAAGAAAGGAGAAAAGCGGAAAGCGTCCAGTTCAAAAGTTGAAGATCCTCCGTCTCCTAAGCGTCACGTGCCTCCTTCTCAGTCTGCGCTTAATCTCCCGTCTTGGATAACTGCTCTGAAACAAAGTTCATCCGGAGCGCCCAGTAGTACGCTAAGGGAACCTCCTAGAGCGTTATATCCAAACCTACCAATTCCTACAAGAGCACTGCTTGAACAGTTTGACATTCCTCTTCAGAGAACATCCATTTCAGAACCTACAGATCCACAGATCTGAGCTGAAGAAAGGAAGATGACTGATTTTAGCCAAGCTTTTCGAATCTGCCTAAGGTACATTGGTATCGACCCAACTGACTGGGATAATCATTTTACAATATTCAAGAAGAGACAACAAGAAGAAAACAAGCTTATCATCAACAAAGATCATGAAGCAATGATGATCTTGGAAGACAATCTGACTGAAGCTATCCGAGCTGAAATGTCCAAGCGATACAGAGTTAGACCAAGTCATTAAAGCTTTCTGATTTTACATTATCTATATTCTTGTCTCTTATATCTTTAAATATTCAGATGTAAAAATGCTTGTAATTCTCGATAAATATGAAATGCATTTTTTCTCTTGCTGAAACATCTCGTTGAAGCGTAACTAACTTTAACTAACGTCTACTGATCAAAGCTAACTTTTACTTTTGGCTGTCTAACTCTTGAACTATAAAAGAGTAAGTATTGCCATCATCAAAAAGGGGGAAATTGTTAGGAATTTCATGTTAGAAGTTTTGATGATGACAATTAAGTTTTTGTTAGACCCCAAAAAAGTTGTAAGTTTATTTTCGTAGAAAACTTGTATAGGCTTTGAAGCATTAGACTTGTAATAGATTTATTAGGCTTTGTTATCTTACTTTAGAGTGTTAAGCAAAATAGTCTTAGGCTGAGCGTCTGATGATTTCTGAGTGAGTTTATCAGTGGTAAAGTTCGAAGACTCAAGCGCCTGATCTCAGAAGATAGATACAATCTCCAAGCGTCCACTTTGGCCAGCTATATCAAGCGTTACCTTATGGGACAGAAGTGATTTCACCTGAATTTACTTCTAAGTCCAGAAGGAGTTTAATGCAAATATTCTCAAAGCATTAAATACCAACGGTTATTAATTTCAAATGCATTAAATGTTGATAAGAGCATTTAATATGATAAGTAATGTCAGACGTACGGAGAAGCCACCCTATTGGACTGTCAACTATCTCAGACTGCAGCACCAACTTTCATGCAGCAGATTTTCAGGAAAAAGGACAAAAGCAGTTCACTCGCGAAAGTGAGAGACACGCGCCTGTGCATGTGTCAAACGGACACTTTCTCCAAGAATACCTATAAATAGGACTTCAACAACAAACAAACATAGAGGAACAATTTTATCAAAGCCAAATTGCTGTTGCATTAAAATCTCATTCCTTAAACTCTCAGAAAAGCCAGAAACTTCAAGAAACATCCTAATTGCTTTTCTTATATTCCTGAGACAGTCAACAAACATCTCAAACATTCTTTTTGAAGAAACCAGATTCCTACTGAGATATTACCAAGTTGTTTGAACTTCATCAAAATCAAACAAACCTTTTAGAAAATCCCATCCAAGCTTCGCGATCTGTGTGAAGTCAAAGTTGGATACTTGCATCATTTCTGGGTGAAAGAAGCAAGAGGGTTGAAGTGATTTGAAGCAGAAATCTGTGTGATCAAGGAGCTCAAGTCATCGACATCCATCTCTCTCTAATTTGTAGAAGATTCTGTGTGATTCTTTGAGAATCATTTTAGTGGATTGCCTCCAAGTGCAAAGGAGAAGAAGGACGTAGTTGGGATTACATCACCCAACGAACCTTACAAATATTGTGTTATTTACTTTTCAGTCATTTCATTCATCTATCATATCATTGCATAAGTAAAACACAATCAAAAGCTAAGCAACTAAGAAACATCTTGTGACGCTAAAACTTTCAAAGAGAAGACTCCAAAATCATTCCGCTGTGCTAACCCTGATTAAAAGAACTGAACGCTTAACCTACAAGGTCAAAGTATTCAATTCCTGAAGTCTAAGTTAACTTTATAAAACAGTCTTCATTAGACGCTTCACAAAGTCTCAAATATCTTATGTGAACGCTAAAGTGAAGCGTTAGACACTTCAAGCGCCTATCATTTCAAGCGTCCAAATACGTTTAATACGAAATCTTTTTGAAGTCGAAAAAGACTTAAGGGTCTATTCAACCCCCCCCCCTTCTAGACCCTTTCGTATGCCACTTGGGACCAACACTCATAGTTATCGATATTAACCGCATCATCTTCTATATTCATTGACAACTTACCATCATCGGTATCGATTACCGATTTACTTGCGGTTAGGGGAGACGGTAAAGAAATGTCAACACCCTCAGAAACGATAGGAGTCGAATGCTCATCGTTGGAGGAATCTGCTTTCGAATTTTCCAACTTCATTTCATTCAACATCACGGTGGTACCAATCAATTCCCATGGTACTTTCTCAGATATGTCGCTCGTTAGTTGCTTGAGTTGATGATTCATCTCCTTCATTTCCCGCCGTGCGTCCTTCATCATAAGGTGGAGCTCTCCAATGGTGTTATCAAATTGTTCCTCCGGAGTAGGAATTCTTTCTTGGTAATGTTGTGAAAAGAACCCTTGTGCATAACACGCTTCAATGACGCTTTGCAGCCATAATTGATTCTCCGGTAGTGTCATATCAGGAAAATTGCTATCCTTTGCGAATTGAATGATGCTTTGCAGCCATAATTGATTCTCTGGAAGGGTCATATCTGGAAAATTGCTAGCCATTGCGAGCTAAGAGTGTAAGAAAAAAATAAAAATAATAATAATAAAAAAATTTAATAAAAATAAAATAAATACTTAAAACTTGCAATAAAATCAAAAACTAAAATTAAACAAGTCCCCGGCAACGGCGCCAAAAACTTGACACGAAAAATCCGTACGTGTATTAAACAACAAGTGGACTGGTCGTGTGTAGTAATAAAGTGGACAATAAAGTCCGGGTTGTCGAACCTCAAAGACTTGTATTTTAGTTTATGATTTTAAAGCAATTGAAGAACTTAAACTAAAACAAGAATTAACTAAAATATTATGAAAGTAAGATATAAGAAACAAGATGTCGAAATCAAGATAGCTATGGAAGAGAGCAACTAAGACACATGTGTTGGCATAAATTAATCAATTTTCACTATAAACATGTTCTCATATTATTAGACGAATGTTGCTTTGGTGGAAAAAACCTTAAATAATTACTACCCGATGTCTCGGCTGTAATAATCCTATGATTAATTGATGGTTCTCTAAATATGTCTATCCGAGAATCTAACCAACAATCATGCATTCAAGTTTTAGAATTTTCCCGGATTAATCCGGCTAACTGCACCCGGGAATCTCTACCTATCTCTAGGGGAAATTCCCTATTTTTTACGGATTATGTGATGATCCTCTTTGCACCTTAAATTACCTTCTCTCGAACGAATAATTTAGCAATAAATCATGCATATGGTAGCTAAGCATATGATGCATTCAAACAAGATCAAAACACAAAACAACAATAGAATTAATATGAAAAACACAATTTATAACTCAATTATCATAATTTAGCCTCAACATGGCCTTAGTTCGAAGAATCTATTTCATCATAAAAGATAAAAGATAGGAACTTAAATTAAGATTCATATTCATAGACAAAAACAAATCTAAATCTAAGAAACTCCCTCGTATTTTTTGATGGTTGAACTTCGATCTTCATCTCTTCCATGCTTCTTGATTTCTTCACCTTCAAAGGTTCTTGATAATCTTCATAACTAATCTAAGGATGATGAAGATGATGATAGGATGTGTTTAGGCTCCCCCAATGGGGAATGTGTTTTCAAGTGTTTTTGTAGGATGGCCTCCAATCCTCCTTTTATAGCCAAAAGAATTCACCAACCAAGAACATGTGCCTCCATTCTCTTTTATTTCCACCTACCATTCTCTTGCTTTCCATCTACCAAGAATGTGAACTACCATTCTCTTGTTTTCCACCTACCATTCTCTTACTTTCCTCCTACCAAGAATGTGAACTACCATTCTCTTGTTTTCCACCTACTAAGAATGGGATCTACCACTTTCGTATTTTCCAGCGCAGGGATAGTGTTTTATTCATAAACTTTTCCGCAGACCTCCGAATTGGATGATTCAAGTCCCCATGTAAAGATAAGACATAGATCTAAAACGTTGTAGAAGGACACTTCATCAAATTCGGTCTCTAAATTTATCCAAATGGCATTCCAACGTGGAGATTGTTTCTGATTTGGCACCCAAGTGTGCGGAAATGGTATTAAAACATGATCTTGGCTAACTCCAACTTATTTTTTGCTTGTTTGGTCGTGGAGGTGTGAAGCATCTTGGCCTAAACTTGTTTTATACGTCATTTTTCAGCCCGTTCTTCGATTGTATCCATTTAAGGTCTGAAATCACTTAATACACGAATTAAATGCAAATGTGGAAAGAATCAAGCGATAAATGAACCTAAAACATAAACGGAAAGGGGCTTAAAAACACGTAAAAACGACTCCTATCAATATTAAGGACAATCTAATCTCCTTCGGGGTCCCACAAGCAAGGAAACGATGTGTATAGACATTAAAATCCAAATTGATAGAGAAAACATGCCATGGATTCAAATTAACTATTCTCAGTGCATTAATTGAAAGGTTGAACTTCTATCCAATTTTTTTTTAAAATTGCACACGTTTCACAAGTAGAGGTACAACAAGGAAACGAAATGTGCAAAGTACACATCACTATAAAGGGTGCTGAAAAGCAAAGCCGTGTCCTCGAATGCAAATGTGTCCAAGAGTGGCAAAAGCGGTGTGAGCAATGAATGTGACAACTATACATTAAACGATGCTAGCCAGACAAAGCGTTAATAATGGATCGAAGCGAGAAACAAAAAACAACTAACAACAAAACAAAAGATAAAGGAAACAGACATGCTTCCACTAAATAAAACAGATCAAACAAACACAACAAAATATCCCTAAAACAAACATCAACAGAAACTAAACAACTAAACACGATAAAAAATCCAACACACCCTAGTAACGAGCTTAGGCCAATAACTACAGAACTGGATGGCTTTAGGGTATTAAGTGTAGAGACACTCCTAAGGGCTTAATCGCTCGAGTGTCAAAGGCCACAAAACAAAACTTGGTCCTTATTCACTTTACACTTGCATTGGTTTGAGCTTATCTCAAATTAGCATAATAGTACAGTATTCTAGGCATGGTGCTCTTCGCCCCCAGTATCTATTAAGACTGACTTTTGCAGTCAAACCAATGTTCAACCTCTTTTATTCTTGTTAAACATACAAAATTAAAATTCTCAACTCATAACACATGTGAAAATTCTAGATTGATATTTCCGGGATCAAGCTTTGAAGTATTTGAAAATGGTTATCCACTCCACTCCTCTACCCTCGACTTATGTGCATATGTGAATCATCTTAAGGACAATCAAATCTTGTTTAGGGTCCCACAAGCAAGGAAACGATGTGTATAGACATTAAAATCCTAATTGTTAGAGAAGACATCCCATGGATTCAAATTAACTATTCTCAATGCATTGATTTAAAGGTTGAACTTCTATCGAAATTTTTTTAAAATTGCACACGTTTGACATATAGAGGTACAACACCCCTCCCCCTCCAAACTTGGACTGAAATATCTAAAACACGAATGAGCACGACTATAATCGATCTAGTATACCCCCCCCCCCAAACTTAGAATGAACATTGTCCCCAATGTTCGAAAAAGAGAAGTGCAACGTACACATCCCCATAAAGGGTGCTAAAAAGCAAACCCGTGTCCTCGAATGCAAATGTGTCCAACAGTGGCAACAGCGGTGTGAGCAATGAATGCAACAACTATACATTAAACGATGCTAGCCAGACAAAGCGTTAAGTAATGGAACGAAGCGAGAAACGAAAAACAACTAACAACAAAACAAAAAATAACAAAAACAGACATGCTTCTACTAAATAAAACGGATGAAACAAACGCAACAAAATAACCTCAACACAAACATCAACAAAAACTAAACAACTAAACACGATAAAAAATCCAGCACACCCTAGTAACGAGCTTTAGGCCAATAACTCCTAAACTGGATGGCTTTAGGGTTTTAATTGTAGAGACACTCCTAAGGGCTTAATCGCTCGAGTGTCAAAGGCCACAAAACAAAACTAGGTCCTTATTCACTTTACACTGCCATTGGCTTGAGCTTAGCTCAAATTAGAATAATAGTACAGTATTCTTGGCATGGTGCTCGTCGCCCCCAATATCTATTAAGACCGACGTTTGCAGTCATACCAATGTTCAACCTCTTTTATTCTTGTTAAACGTACAAAGTTAACATTCTCAACTCATAACACATGTGAAAATTCTTGATTGATATTTCCGGGATCAAGCTTTGAAGTGTTTCAAAATGGTTATCCACTCAACTTCTCTACCCTCGACTTATGTCCATATGTGAATCTTCTTAAGGACAATCTAATCTTGTTTAGGGTCCCACAAGCAAGGAAACGATGTGTATAGACATTAAAATCCAAATTGATAGAGAAAGCATGACATTGATTCAAATTAACAATTCTCAATGCATTGATTGAAAGGTTAAACTTCTATCCAATTTTTTTTTAAATTGCACATGTTTCACTTGTAGAGGTACAACACCCCTCCCCCCCCCCCCTAAACATGGACTGAAATATCTAAAATATGAATAAACATGACTATAATGGATCTAGTATACCCCTCCAAACTTAGAATGAACATTGTCCCCAATGTTCGAAAAAGAGAAGTGCAACGTACACATCCCCATAAAGGGTGCTAAAAAGCAATCCCGTGTCCTCGAATGCAAATGTGTCCAAGAGTGGCAACAGCGGTGTGAGCAATGAATGCAACAACTATACATTAAACGATGCAAGCCAGACAAAGCGTTAAGTAATGGATCGAAGCGAGAAACGAAAAACAACTAACAACAAGACAAAAGATAACTAAAACTGACATGCTTCTTCTAAACACAACGGATGAAACAAACACAACAAAATCTCCGTAAAACAAACATCAACAGAAACTAAACAACTAGACACGATAAAAAATCCAACACACCCTAGTCACGAGCTTTAGGCCAATAACTCCTAAACTAGATGGCTTTAGGGTATGAAGTGTAGAGACACTCCTAAGGACATAATCGCTCGAGTGTCAAAGGCCACAAAACAAAACTAGGTCCTTATTCACTTTACACTTGCATTGGCTTGAGCTTAGCTCAAATTAGCAAAATAGTACAGTATTCTAGTCATGGTGCTCTTTGACCCCAATATCTTTTAAGACTGACTTTTGCAGTCATACCAATGTTCAACCTCTTTTATTCTTGTTAAACGTACAAAGTTAACTTTCTCTACTCATAACACATGTGAAAATTCTAGAGAGATATTTTCGGGATCAAGCTTTGAAGTGTTTCAAAATGGTTATCCACTCAACTACTCTACCCTCGACTTATGTGCATATGTGATTCATATTCAGGACAATCTAATCTTGTTCAGAGTCCCAGAAGCAAGGAAACCATGTGTATAGTCATTAAAATCCAAATTGATAGAGAAAACATGCCATGGATTCAAATTAACTATTCTCAATGCATTAATTGAAAGCTTGAATTTCTATCCAATTTTTTTTTATAATTGCACACGTTTCACATGTAGTGGTACAACACCCCTCCCCCCCAAACTTGGACTGAAATGTCTAAAAGATGAATAATCATGACTATAATGGATCTAGTATACACCCCCAAATTTAGAATGAACATTGTCCCCAACGTTTGAAAAAGAGAAGTGCAAAGTACACATCACCATAAAGGGTGCTGAAAAGCAAACCCTTGTCCTCGAATGCAAATGTGTCCAAGAGTGGCAACAGCGGTGTGAGCAATGAATGCAACAACTATACATTAAACGATGCTAGCCAAGCAAAGCGTTAAGTAATGGATCGAAGCGGGAAACAAAAAACAACTAACAACAAAACAAAAGATAAATAAAACAGACATGCTTCTACTAAATAAAACGGATCAAACAAACACAACAAAATATCCCTAAAACAAACATCAACAGAAACTAAACAACTAAACACGATAAAAAATCAAACACACCCTACTAGCGAGCTTAGGCCAATAACTACTAAACTGGATGGCTTTGTGGAATTAAGTGTAGAGACACTCTTAAGGGATTAATCGCTCGAGTGTCAAAGGCCACAAAAGAAAACTATGTCCTTTTTCACTTCTCAATTGCATTGGCTTGAGCTTAGCTCAAATTAGCATAATAGTACAGTATTCTAGGCACGGTGCTCTTCGCCCCCAGTAACTATTAAGACTGACTTTTGCAGTCATATCATTGTTCAACCTCTTTTGTTCTTGTTAAACGTACAAAGTTAACATTCTCAACTCATAACACATGTCAAAATTCTAGATTGATATTTCCGGGATCAAGCTTTGTGGTGTTTCAAAATGGTTATCCTCTCAACTCCTCTACCCTCAACTTATGTGCAAATGTGAATATACATTAAAATCCAAATTGATAGAGAAAACATGACATGGATTCAAATTAACAATTCTCAATGCATTGATTGAAAGGTTAAACTTCTATCCAATTTTTTTTGAAATTGCACATGGTTCACTTGTAGAGGTACAACACCCCTCCCCCCCCAAACATGGACTGAAATATCTAAAATATGAATAAACATGACTATAATGGATCTAGTATACCCCTCAAAACTTAGAATGAACATTGTCCCCAATGTTCGAAAAAGAGAAGTGCAAAGTACACATCCCCATAAAGGGTGCTTAAAAGCGAACCCGTGTCCTCGAATGCAAATGTGTCCAAGAGTGGCAACAGCGGTGTGAGCAATGAATGCAACAACTATACATTAAACGATGCTAGTCAGACAAAGCGTAAGGTAATGGATCGAAGCGAGAAATGAAAAACAACTAACAACAAAACAAAAGATAACTAAAACTGACATGCTTCGACTAAATACAACGGATGAAACAAACACAACAAAATGTCCATAAAACAAACATCAACAGAAACTAAACAACTACACACGATAAAAAATCCAACACACCCTAGTAACGAGCTTTAGGCCAATAACTCCTAAACTAGATGGCTTTAGGGTATTAAGTGTAGAGACACTCCTAAGGGCATAATCGCTCGAGTGTCAAAGGCCACAAAACAAAACTAGGTCCTTATTCACTTTACACTGGCATTGGCTTGAGCTTAGCTCAAATTAGCATTATAGTACAGTGTTCTAGGCAAGGTGCTCTTCGCCCCCAGTATCTATTAAGACTGAATTTTGCAGTCATACCAATGTTCAACCTCTTTTATTCTTGTTAAACGTACAAAGTTAACATTCTCAACTCATAACACATGTGAAAATTCTAGATTGATATTTCCGGGATCAAGCTTTGAAGTGTTTCAAAATGGTTATCCACTCAACTCCTCTACCCTCGACTTATGTGCATATGTGAATCATATTAAGGACAATCTATTCTCGTTCAAGGTCCCACAAGCAAGGAAACGATGTGTATAGACATTAAAATCCAAATTGATAGCGAAAACATGCCATGGATTCAAATTAACTGTTATTAATGCATTAATTGAAAGGTTGAACTTCTATCCAATTTTTTTTTTAATTGCACACGTTTCACATGAAGAGGTTCAACACCCCTCCCCCCCAAACTTGGACTGAAATGTCTAAAATATGAATAAACATGACTATAATGGATCTAGTCTACCCCCCCAAATTTAGAATGAACATTGTCCCGAATGTTCGAAAAAGAGAAGTGCAAAGTACACATCACCATAAAGGGTGCTGAAAAGCAAACCCGTGTTCTCGAATGCAAGTGTGTCCAAGAGTGGCAACAGCGGTGTGAGCAACGAATGCAACAACTATACATTAAACGATGCTAGCCAGACAAAGCGTTAAGTAATGGATCGAAGCGGGAAATGAAAAACAACTAACGACTAAACAAAAGATAAATAAAACAAACATGCTTCTACTAAATAAAACAGATCAAACAAACACAACAAAATATCCCTAAAACAAACATCAACAGAAACTAAACAACTAAACACGATAAAAAATCCAACACACCCTAGTAACGAGCTTAGGCCAATATCTCCTGAACTGGATCGCTTTAAGGTATTAAGTGTAGAGACACTCCTAAGGGCTTAATCCCTCGAGTGTCAAAGGCGACAAAACAAAACTAGGTCCTTATTCACTTTACACTTGCATTAGCTTGAGCTTAGCTCAAATTAGCATAATAGTACAGTATTCTAGGCATGGTGCTCTTCTTCCCCAGTATATATTAAGACTGATTTTTGCAGTCATACCAATGTTCAACCTCTTTTATTCTTGTTAAACGTACAAAGTTAACCTAATCAACTCATAACACATGTGAAAATTCTAGATTGATATTTCCGGGATTAAGCTTTGAAGTGTTTCAAAATGGTTATCCACTCAACTCCTCTACCCTCGACTTATGTGCATATGTGAATCATCTTAAAAACAATCTAATCTTGTTTAGGGTCCCACAAGCAAGGAAACGATGTGTATAGACATTAAAATCCTAATTGTTAGAGAAAACATGCCATGGATTCAATTTAACTATTCTCAATGCATTGATTTAAAGGTTGAACTTCTATCCAATTTTTTTTTAAATTGCACACGTTTCACATGTAGAGGTACAACACCCCTCCCCCCCAAACTTGGACTGAAATATCTTAAACATGAATAAACACGACTATAATGGATCTAGTATACCCCCCCCCCCCCCAAACTTAGAATGAACATTTTCCCCAATGTTCGAAAAAGAGAAGTGCAACGTACACATCACCATAAGGGGTGCTCAAAAGCAAACACGTGTCCTCGAATGCAAATCTGTCCAAGAGTGATAACAGCGGTGTGAGCAAAAAATGCAACAACTATACATTAAACGATGCTAGCCAGACAAAGCGTTAAGTAATGGATCAAAGCGAGAAACGAAAAAAAACATACAACAAAACAAAAGATAACTAAAACAGACATGCTTCTATAAAATAAAACGGATGAAACAAACACAACAAAATATCCATAATACAAACATAAAAAAAACTAAACAACTAAACACGATAAAAAATTCAGCACTCCCTAGTAACGAGCTTTAGGCCAATAACCCCTAAACTGGATGGCTTTAGGGTTTTAAGTGTAGAGACACTCCTAAGGGCATAATCGCTCGAGTGTCAAAGACAAAAAAACAAAACTAGATCCTTATTCACTTTACACTGGCATTGGCTTCAGCTTAGCTCAAATTAGCATAATAGTACAGTGTTCTAGGCATGGTGCTCTTCGCCCCCAGTATCTATTAAGACAGAATTTTGCAGTCATACCAATGTTCAACCTCTTTTATTCTTGTTAAACGTACAAAGTTAACATTCTCAACTCATACCACATGTGAAAATTCTAGATTGATATTTTCGGGATCAAGCTTGGAAGTATTTCAAAATGGTTATCCACTCCACTCCTCTACCCTCGACTTATGTGCATATGTGAATCATCTTAAGGACAATCTAATCTTGTTTAGGGTCCCACAAGCAAGGAAACGATGTGTATAGACATTAAAATCCTAATTGTTAGAGGTTGAACTTCTATCTAAATTTTTTTAAAATTGCACACGTTTCACATTTAGAGGTACAACACCCCTCCCCCCATACTTGGACTGAAATATCTAAAACAAGAAAAAACACGACTCTAATGGATCTAGTATACCCCTCCCCCCCCCCCAAACATGGACTGAAATATCTAAAATATGAATAAACCTGATTATAATGGATCTAGTATACCCCTCCAAACTTAGAATGAACATTGTCCCCAATGTTCGAAAAAGAGAAGTGCAACGTAGACATCCCTATAAAGGGTGCTAAAAAGCAAACCCGTGTCCTCGAATGCAAAAGTGTCCAAGAGTGGCAACAGCAGTGTGAGCAATGAATGCAACAACTATACATTAAACGATGCTAGCCAGACAAAGCGTTAAGTAATGGATCGAAGCGAGAAACGAAAAACAACTAACAACAAAACAAAAGATAACTAAAACAGACATGCTTCTACTAAATAAAACGGATGAAACAAACGCAACAAAATATCCACAACACAAACATTAACAAAAACTAAACAACTAAACACGATAAAAAATCCAGCACACCCTAGTAACGAGCTTTAGGCCAATAACTCCTAAACTGGATGGCTTTAGGGTTTTAATTGTAGAGACACCCCTAAGGGCTTAATCGCTCGAGTGTCAAAGGCCACAAAACAAAAATAGGTCCTTATTCACTTTACACTTGCATTGGCTTGAGCTTAGCACAAATTAGCATAACAGTACAGTATTCTAGGCATGGTGCTCTTCGCCCCCAATATCTTTTAAGACTGACTTTTACAATCATACCAATGTTCAACCTCTTTTATTCTTGTTAAACGTACAAAGTTAACATTCTCAAATCATAACACATGTGAAAATTCTTGATAGATATTTCCGGGATCAAGCTTTGAAGTGTTTCAAAATGGTTATCCATTCAACTCTTCTACCCTTGACTTATGTGCATATGTGAATCATATTAAGAACAATCTAATCTCGTTCGGGGTCCCACAAGCAAGGAAACGATGTGTATAGACATTATAATCCAAATTGATAGAGAAAACATGCCATGGATTCAAATTAACTATTATCAGTGCATTAATTGAAAGGTTGAACTTCTATCCAATTTTTTTTTTTAAATTGCACACGTTTCACATGTAGAGGTACAACATCCCTCCCCACCAAACTTGGACTGAAATGTCTAAAACATGAATAAACATGACTATAATGTGTCTAGTATACCCCCCCAAATTTAGAATGAACATTGTCCCCAATGTTCGAAAAAGAAATGTGCAAAGTACACATCACTATAAAGGGTGCTGAAAAGCAAAGCCGTGTCCTCGAATGCAAATGTGTCCAAGAGTGGGAAAAGCGGTGTGAGCAATGAATGTAACAACTATACATTAAACGATGCAAGCCAGACAAAGCGTTAAGTAATGGATCGAAGCGAGAAACGAAAAACAACTAACAACAAAACTAAAGATAAATGAAACAGACATGCTTCCACTAAATAAAACGGATGAAACAAACACAACAAAATATCCCTAAAACAAACATCAACAGAAACTAAACAACTAAACACGATAAAAAATCCAACACACCCTAGTAACGAGCTTAGGCCAACAACTACAAAACTGGATGGCTTTAGGGTATTAAGTGTAGAGACACTCCTAAGGGCTAAATCGCTCGAGTGTCAAAGGCCACAAAACAAAACTTGGTCCTTATTCACTTTACACTTGCATTGGTTTGAGCTTATTTCAAATTAGCATAATAGTACAGTATTCTAGGCATGTTGCTCTTCGCCCCCAGTATCTATTAAGACTGACTTTTGCAGTCAAACCAATGTTCAACCTCTTTTATTCTTGATAAACATACAAAATTAAAATTCTCAACTCATAACACATGTGAAAATTCTAGATTGATATTTCCGGGATCAAGCTTTGAAGTATTTCAAAATGGTTATCCACTCCACTCCTCTACCCTCGACTTATGTGCATATGTGAATCATCTTAAGGACAATCTAATCTTGTTTAGGGTCCCACAAGCAAGGAAACGATGTGTATAGACATTAAAATCCTAATTGTTAGAGAAAACATGCCATGGATTCAAATTAACTATTCTCAATGCATTGATTTAAAGGTTGAACTTCTATCCAAATTTTTTTAAAATTGCACACGTTTCACATGTTGAGGTACAACACCCCTTCCCCCCAAACTTGGACTGAAATATCTAAAACACGAATGAGCACGACTATAATCGATCTAGTATACCCCCCCCCCCCAAACTTAGAATGAACATTGTCCCCAATGTTCGAAAAAGAGAGGTGCAACGTACACATCCCCATAAAGGGTGGTAAAAAGCAAACCCGTGTCCTCGAATGCAAATGTGTCCAAGAGTGGCAACAGCGGTGTGAGCAATGAATGCAACAACTATACATTAAACGATGCTAGCCAGACAAAGCGTTAAGTAATGGATCGAAGCGGGAAACGAAAAATAACTAACAACAAAACAAAAGATAAATAAAACAGACATGCTTCTACTAAATAAAACGGATCTAACAAACACAACAAAATATTCCTAAAACAAACATCAACAGAAACTTAACAACTAAACACGATAAAAAATCCAACACACCCTAGTAACGAGCTTAGGCCAACAACTACAAAACTGGATGGCTTTAGGGTATTAAGTGTAGAGACACTCCTAAAGGCTTAATCCCTCAAGTGTCAAAGGCCACAAAACAAAACTAGGTCCTTATTCACTTTAAACTTGCATTAGCTTGAGCTTAGCTCAAATTAGCATAATAGTACAGTATTCTAGGCATGGTGCTCTTCGTCCCCAGTATCTATTAAGACTGACTTTTGTAGTCATACCAATGTTCAACCTCTTTTATTCTTGTTAAACGTACAAAGTTAACATTATCAACTCATAACACATGTGAAAATTCTTGATTGATATTTCCGGTATTAAGCTTTGAAGTGTTTCAAAATAGTTATCCACTCAACTCTTCTACCCTCGACTTATGTGCAAATGTGAATCATCTAAAGGACAATCTAATCTCGTTTAGGGTCCCACAAGCAAGGAAACTATGTGTATAGACATTAAAATCCTAATTGTTAGAGAAAACATGCTATTGATTTAAAGGTTGAACTTCTATCCAATTTTTTTTTAAAATTGCACACGTTTCACATGTAGAGGTACAACACCCCTCCCCCCCAAACTTGGACTGAAATATCTTAAACATGAATAAACACGACTATAATGGATCTAGTATACCCCCCCAAACTTAGAATGAACATTTTCCCCAATGTTCGAAAAAGAGAAGTGCAACGTACACATCACCATAAAGGGATCAAGCTTTGAAGTGTTTCAACTCTACCCTCAACTTATGTGCAAATGTGAATATACATTAAAATCCAAATTGATAGAGAAAACATGACATGGATTCAAATTAACAATTCTCAATGCATTGATTGAAAGGTTAAACTTCTATCCAATTTTTTTTGAAATTGCACATGGTTCACTTGTAGAGGTACAACACCCCTCCCCCCCCAAACATGGACTGAAATATCTAAAATATGAATAAACATGACTATAATGGATCTAGTATACCCCTCAAAACTTAGAATGAACATTGTCCCCAATGTTCGAAAAAGAGAAGTGCAAAGTACACATCCCCATAAAGGGTGCTTAAAAGCGAACCCGTGTGCTCGAATGCAAATGTGTCCAAGAGTGGCAACAGCGGTGTGAGCAATGAATGCAACAACTATACATTAAACGATGCTAGTCAGACAAAGCGTAAGGTAATGGATCGAAGCGAGAAATGAAAAACAACTAACAACAAAACAAAAGATAACTAAAACTGACATGCTTCTACTAAATACAACGGATGAAACAAACACAACAAAATGTCCACAAAACAAACATCAACAGAAACTAAACAACTACACACGATAAAAAATCCAACACACCCTAGTAACGAGCTTTAGGCCAATAACTCCTAAACTAGATGGCTTTAGTGTATTAAGTGTAGAGACACTCCTAAGGGCATAATCGCTCGAGTGTCAAAGGCCACGAAACAAAACTAGGTCCTTATTCACTTTACACTGGCATTGGCTTGAGCTTAGCTCAAATTAGCATAATAGTACAGTGTTCTAGGCATGGTGCTCTTCGCCCCCAGTATCTATTAAGACTGAATTTTGCAGTCATACCAATGTTCAACCTCTTTTATTCTTGTTAAACGTACAAAGTTAACATTCTCAACTCATAACACATGTGAAAATTCTAGATTGATATTTCCGGGATCAAGCTTTGAAGTGTTTCAAAATGGTTATCCACTCAACTCCTCTACCCTCGACTTATGTGCATATGTGAATCATATTAAGGACAATCTATTCTCGTTCAAGGTCCCACAAGCAAGGAAACGATGTGTATAGACATTAAAATCCAAATTGATAGCGAAAACATGCCATGGATTCAAATTAACTATTTTTAATGCATTAATTGAAAGGTTGAACTTCTATCCAATTTTTTTTTAAATTGCACACGTTTCACATGAAGAGGTTCAACACCCCTCCCCCCCAAACTTGGACTGAAATGTCTAAAATATGAATAAACATGACTATAATGGATCTAGTCTACCCCCCCAAATTTAGAATGAACATTGTCCCCAATGTTCGAAAAAGAGAAGTGCAAAGTACACATCACCATAAAGGGTGCTGAAAAGCAAACCCGTGTCCTTGAATGCAAGTGTGTCCAAGAGTGGCAACAGCGGTGTGAGCAACGAATGCAACAACTATACATTAAACGATGCTAGCCAGACAAAGCGTTAAGTAATGGATCGAAGCGGGAAATGAAAAACAACTAACGACTAAACAAAAGATAAATAAAACAAACATGCTTCTACTAAATAAAACAGATCAAACAAACACAACAAAATATCCCTAAAACAAACATCAACAGAAACTAAACAACTAAACACGATAAAAAATCCAACACACCCTAGTAACGAGCTTAGGCCAATATCTCCTAAACTGGATCGCTTTAAGGTATTAAGTGTAGAGACACTCCTAAGGGCTTAATCCCTCGAGTGTCAAAGGCGACAAAACAAAACTAGGTCCTTATTCACTTTACACTTGCATTAGCTTGAGCTTAGCTCAAATTAGCATAATAGTACAGTATTCTAGGCATGGTGCTCTTCTTCCCCAGTATATATTAAGACTGATTTTTGCAGTCATACCAATGTTCAACCTCTTTTATTCTTGTTAAACGTACAAAGTTAACCTAATCAACTCATAACACATGTGAAAATTCTAGATTGATATTTCCGGAATTAAGCTTTGAAGTGTTTCAAAATGGTTATCCACTCAACTACTCTACCCTCGACTTATGTGCATATGTGAATCATCTTAAAAACAATCTAATCTTGTTTAGGGTCCCACAAGCAAGGAAACGATGTGTATAGACATTAAAATCCTAATTGTTAGAGAAAACATGCCATGGATTCAAATTAACTATTCTCAATGCATTGATTTAAAGGTTGAACTTCTATCCAATTTTTTTTTAAATTGCACACGTTTCACATGTAGAGGTACAACACCCCTCCCCCCCAAACTTGGACTGAAATATCTTAAACATGAATAAACACGACTATAATGGATCTAGTATACCCCCCCAAACTTAGAATGAACATTTTTCCCAATGTTCGAAAAAGAGAAGTGCAACGTACACATCACCATAAGGGGTGCTGAAAAGCAAACCCGTGTCCTCGAATGCAAATTTGTCCAAGAGTGGTAACAGCGGTGTGAGCAATGAATGCAACAACTATACATTAAACGATGCTATCCAGACAAAGCGTTAAGTAATGGATCGAAGCGGGAAACGAAAAATAACTAACAACAAAAAAAAAGATAAATAAAACAGACATGCTTCTACTGAATAAAACGGATGAAACAAACACAACAAAATATCCATAATACAAACATCAACAAAAACTAAACAACTAAACACGATAAAAAATCCAGCACACCCTAGTAACGAGCTTTAGGACAATAACTCCTAAACTGAATGGCTTTAGGGTTTTAAGTGTAGAGACACTCCTAAGGGCATAATCGCTCGAGTGTCAAAGACCAAAAAACGAAACTAGATCCTTATTCACTTTACACTGGCATTGGCTTGAGCTTAGCTCAAATTAGCATAATAGTACAGTGTTCTAGGCATGGTGCTCTTCGCCCCCAGTATCTATTAAGACTGAATTTTGCAGTCATACCAATGTTCAACCTCTTTTATTCTTGTTAAACGTACAAAGTTAACATTCACAACTCATAACACATGTGAAAATTCTAGATTGATATTTCCGGGATCAAGCTTTGAAGTGTCAATTTGGTTATCCACTCAACTCCTCTACCCTCGACTTATGTGCATATGTGAATCTTCTTAAGGACAATCTAATCTCGTTTAGGGTCCCACAAGCAAGGAAATGATGTGTATACACATTAAAATCCAAATTGATAGAGAAAACATGCCATGGATTGAAATTAACCATTCTCAATGCATTAATTGAAAGGATGAACTTCTATCCAATTTTTTTTTTAAAATTGCACACGTTTCACATGTAGAGGTACAACACCCCCCCCCCCCCCCCAAAAAAAAACTTGGACCGATGTATCTAAAACATGAATAAACATGACTATGATGGATCTATTATACCCCCCAAACTTAGAATGAACATTGTCCCCAATGTTCGAAAAAGAGAAGTGCGAAGTACACATCACCATAAAGGGTGCTGAAAAGCAAACCCGTGTCCTCGAATGCAAATGTGTCCAAGAGTGGCAACATCAGTGTGAGCTATGAATGCAACAACTATACATTAAACGATGCTAGCCAGACAAAGCATTAAGTAATGGATCGAAGCAAGAAACGAAAAACAATTAACAACAAAACAAAAGATAACTAAAACAGACATGCTTCTACTAAATAAAACAGATGAAACAAACACAACAAAATATCCGTAAAACAAACATCAACAGAAACTAAACAACTAAACACGTTAAAAAATCCAACACAAAAAAGCAGGAAATGGACTAAACAGACACGCTAATCATCCATGTCCAACATATCGTCCTGGCCCCGGTCGGCCTCAGCAGAATCGCCCCTGACCACCAAAGCACCGACACTGATCATATCATCCGGCGGAGGGGCATCAGAGCGCGAGAAAGTAAGCGGTGCTGAGTAGTTAAAAGGCCCTCTGCCCAAAAATGCGTCCTGCTCGCTGATAAGCTGCCGAAAGTAAGCGCAGCTGTCGCTCATCATCAGCTGCATCTCAACCCTCAACTGACTCACCTCATCCTGAAGAGCATCAGATGATGTAGGGCGGCTGGATCCGGTGGTCTGAGATAAAGACGGATGAGACCGCTTGGGCTGTGAATGAGGAGGAACGTGGGAACATCATTGGGCACGAAGATGGAAGTACCGGGTGGCTCTGTTCGCTCCATAGGAAAAATCTGAACCTCAGCTTTCTTGCAAGGAGCAGTGATAAGGGAGGGGAAAATTAGAGGATTCCGATTTGTCGAATTGCCTCCCTTCTTCTGGGCTGCCTCCTTGTCAACCATCGGTGCAAACTCAATCTTGAACCTCCTCAAGTGGCCTAATAAAGATCCATGAATCAACCCGTGAAGTCAATGGTCTTCCTAGTCATGATCGAGAAGATAAGGGTGGCCCGTTCCTTATTAGCCTCCGACCGGTTAGCACTAGGAATGGGGTTGAACCATATGAAGTCAAGCCAGAAAGCGGCCTCGGGAAGCAATGCCCGACGAGGAAGATGTGCTTGCCCCGGTGGCCAAGTCTCTCCATTCCGTGCTATAACCCTAATACCTCGGCCAAATCCACTTGTAGGTGCCCCGCATTGTAGAGAATAGTAAACTCGAAACTTTGTGGAGCGGGGACATCTGTACATTCCCGAATCTTCTCAAAGTTGTAGGCCACTTTCTTATGTCGCACGTAGTTCTCGGCACCACTCTATCTCGGGGGCTTAATCTCATGATAGGCCCCAGCACTAAAAAAATTCTTGGACCCATGGCACCCGGATGGCCTCGGGCTTCTGACAGACGGATTGCAAATGATGGAACGTGACCAATTCGTGCACCGACGGTTGACCACGGGTGACCAAATATTTCTCTTTAATAATAGTCCGACTGTTTAGAAGTTAGCATATTATTTGAAACTCCAGGTCTGAAAAGCGAGGGTCAAGGCCCGTAATTGTAGAGTCGAGAGAAAGGTCGGGGTCGTTGGAAGACCCTTCCCCCATTTTCTTCTTATCCTCGGATTGCTTAGATGTTTTCTTAGTCATTATGTTAGCGAAATTTGAGCGGCGTAATGGCATGAATTTGGAATACCAAGTTCTCGACCAAACTTTGACACTACCGCAACAACCCATCGAAAAATCCCCTCAAGCAATACCTTCCAACAAACAACTCACTCAATCAAGCAACACCAATCAACCAACCAACAATTTTCACCTAAAACTGGAGAACCAATTTGCACAAGACAGTCTCTTAGCCAATATCACACAGTTGAAAACCACATATGCAAATAAAGCCCAAATACTCACTGTATACAGGCAGCGAATCGAAACCCTAACGCAACCAATCGATAATGCATCAACAAATCTGGAGGAAAATAGCAAAAATCGACAAGCCCATGCCGTATTCGGCTCAAATACGTAGTAATGCTCAAGAGGATTAGCCAATCACTTACCTTAGGTTAAAAAATGGGACAGATCGGATGGCAAACCGAGACCCAAAATGCGAGGAGAGAGACTGTGGCTGTGGAGCGACATAGAGACGGTAAAAATGGGCTGTTCTGGCGGTGGGGAGACGGTGGAGTGATGGTGGAGGTGAGGGAGAACGGCGGAGCAGAGGTGTAGAGAGAAAGATGATAAAATTTGACTGAATTTTAAAATAAATACCTGATTGGCACCTAGGCACCCTTATGATGGCGCCTAGGCGCCGTGATGCGAAGCAAAAGTTGGCCTTTGGGATTCAGCACCATGATGCGAAGCATAGGTGAATTCTGGGCTCATTCGGCGCCCAGGCGTGCTGCGTTTTGGCGCCCAAGCATGGATTGGATGGCGCCTGGGCGTGGCTCTGCGAACCAAAATGCCAACTGAGGGTGATCGGCGCCTAGGCGCGATATATTCGGCGCCCAGCTGTGGGATAACATGCTGAGATTTAAGTCCATTTCCTGAAAAAATAAGGAAAGACAACGATAAACTCAAACTAAACAAAGACTAAGCACACGAAAACAAAGTAATCTAAACAAGAAACACAAAAATACGCAAAAGGAAAGAGAGCTTGGGTTGCCACCCATGAAGCGCTAGTTTATAGTCGGTAGCTCGACTTGAGATATTGAATCATGGAGGATCCCCGAGAGGGATAGACACCTTGTCCGATGGTCCATCAATCCCCATATAGTGCTTCAACCGTTGGGCGTTGGTCATAAAAGTTGGTCCCTTGTCCGTTGTGAGTTCGATAGCACACGAAGGATATACATGAGATACCAGAAACGGTCCCGACCATCTTGACTTGATCTTCCCGGGAAAGGGTCGAAGGCGAGAGTTGTATAGGAGAACCTTCTCACCCACGTGAAACTCCCGGGGAAGAATGTGCCTATCATGCAATGTTTTTGTTCGTTCCTCGTAAAGTTTGGCATTCTCATAAGCTTGGTGGCGCCATTCCTCGAGCTCATGCAATTTGAGCAATCGATTTGTACCTACAAGTGTACAGTCAAAATTTAGAAATTTAATAGCCCAAAAGGCACGATGCTCAAGCTCAACCGGTAGGTGATATGCTTTTCCAAAAATGAGGCGATACGGGGACATGCCAATCGGGATTTTGAAGGCGGTCCTATAAGCACATAAGGCGTCATCTAGCTTTAGAGACCAATCCTTCCTAGATGCATTGACCATTTTTTTCAAGAATGTGTTTAATCTCCCTATTAGACACCTCCACTTGTCCAGTCGTTTGAGGGTGGTAGGGAGTTGAAATTTTATGCCTTACCTCATACTTGTTCAATAAGTGTTCGAATTGCTTGTTGCAAAAATGGGTGCCCCCGTCACTAACGAATGCGCTAGGGGTTCCAAAACGAGTGAAAATCTTTTTTCTTAAAAATTGACTAACCACCCGAGCATTGTTAGTGGGCAAAGCCTCGGCTTCAACCCATTTAGAGACGTAGTCAACCGCAAGAAGAATATACTTATTGGAACAAGAACTAGGGAAGGGTCCCATGAAATCAATACCCCAAACAACAAATAATTCACACTCAAGCATGCTATTCAAGGGCATTTCATGTCTTTTAGAGATATTACCCATTCGTTGGCACCTACCACAAGATTGGACATATAAAAATGCATCTTTAGTGAGTGTGGGCCAAAAGAAACCTGATTGAAGCACCTTAGCCACTGTTTTAGAAGGCCCAAAATGGCCACCTACCGACATGTCATGGCAATGAGCTAGAACCGATGCCATTTCCTCCTCGGGGACACATCTTCGAATGAGGCCATTTGCACAAATCTTAAATAGATATGGTTCATCCCACAAATATTGCTTCACATCAAAAAAGAATTTCTTCTTTTGATGAAAAGTGATATCCGGGGAAAGAACTCCCGTGACAAGATAATTTGCAAAATTCGCATACTAAGGAGTATCGTTATGAAGTATAGCATACAATTTCTCATCGGGAAACTCCTCGCAAATGGGTTTATCATACACTCCCTCGGGGTTGGGGGCCTCTATTCTAGACAAATGGTCGGCAAACACATTTTCTAATTCTTTCTTATCCTTGATTTCTATGTCAAATTCTTGAAGAAGTAAAATCCACCTAATGAGTCTAGGTTTGACATCCTTTTTGGCAAGCAAGTACTTTAGTGTGGAGTGATCGGTGTACACAATCACTTTGTTCAAAACGATATAGACATGGAATTTTTCAAATGCAAATACTATAGCTGGTAACTTTTTTTCGGTGGTTGCATAGTTTATTTGCGTATCATTTAGAGTCTTACTAGCATAATAGATGGTTTGAAATAACTTTTCCTTTCGTTGGCCAAGTACCGCACCAACCGTGGTGTCACTTGCATCACACATCAACTCGAAGGGCAAGCTCCAATCAGGAGGTGCCATGATGCGGGCAGATATGAACGGCTCCTACAAAGTGAGGAATGCCTGAATACAAGTAGAGTCAAAATCAAATGGTGCATCTTTAACAAGCAAGTTAGACAATGGTTTGACAATTTTAGAGAAGTTCAAGATAAACCGCCTATAGAAACCGGCATGCCCAAGGAAAATCCTCACGGCCTTGGCCGATGTGGGAGGGGGAAGTTTCTCAATGACCTCAATCTTGGCTTGGTCCACTTCAATCCCTCTATGAGAGACTTTGTGACCAAGCACAATCCCTTCCCGGACCATGAAATGGCACTTCTCCCAATTTAAAACAAGATTGGTTTCCTCACAATGTTTTAGAACACGAGTCAAATGATCAAGACATGTATCGAAAGATGTTCCAAAAACTGAAAAATCGTCCATAAAATCTCAAGGAATTCCTCAACCATGTCATGGAAAATTGCCATCATGCACCATTGAAAGGTGGCCGGGGCATTACACAATCCAAATGGCATCCTTCCATTAGCAAATGTGCCATAAGGACAAGTGAAAGTGGTTTTCTCTTGGTCCTCGGGGTCTATGGCAATTTGATTATAGCCGGAGTATCCATCTAGAAAATAACAAAAATCGTGTCAGGCTAACCTTTCTAGCATTTAGTCAATGAAAGGGAGAGGGAAGTGGTCCTTACGGGTGGTGTCATTTAACTTACGATAATCTCTGCACACTTACCACCCGGTAAGCATACGTGTAGGAATCAATTCATCATTTGCATTTTTAATCACAGTTATGCCCCCTTTCTTTGGAACTACATGAGTAGGACTTATCCATGCACTATCAGAGATAGAAGATTATACCTGAGTCGGGTAACTTAATAACCTCTTTCTTGACTACCTCTTGTATTTGTGGGTTAGACCTCCTTTGTGGTTGACGTGTAGGCTTAGCGGATTCCTCCATGAGTATCTGGCGCATGCATATAACCGGGCTAATGCCTTTAATGTCCGCAATTGTCCACCCGAAAGCTTTCTTGTTGGCCCTCAAAACTCCCATGAGTTGTTCCTCTTGTTCCCCTGTCAAAGAAGAGGAGACAATTAAGGGCAATGTCTTATTATCATTTAAGAACACATATTTCAAATGTAAAGGCAACAGTTTAAGCTCAAGGGAAGGGGCCTCTTCAAAGGACGGGCGAGGGGGAGCCGAGAGCAATCTTTCTAGCTTTTCAACCCCTATGACATAGTAAGGAGATTGCTTTTCAAAGCTACACACGATTTCTAATTGCTCCTCACTCGCCGAATCGACATCCATCGATTGTAAAAGACACGTCTCTATTGGGTCATCTACCATGTGTGCCTGAACAGTCTCACCAATCAAAATGTCCAATGCGTCAATGCGTGAACATGAATCATGATCATATGGATGTTTAAGCACTTTAAATACATCAAAAATAACATTCTCATCACCCACATGAAGAGTAAGCTTACCATCGGCGAGGAAGGGCCTTACCCGTGGCGAGGAAGGGCCTCCCTAGAATCAATGATACTTCCACATCCTCGTCCATGTCAAGCACCAAAAAATTGACCGAAAAATAGAATTTGTCCACTTGCACAATTACATCTTCAATGATGCACTTCGGGTGTTTAATTGAACGATCCGCTAATTGTAAAGACATCGATGTAGGTTTGGGCTTCCTGAGGCCGAGCTTCTTGAAGATAGAGTAGGGAAGAAGATTGATACTCGCTCCCAAATCGCAAAGCACCTTGTCAAAAGTAAGATGGCCAATAGTGCATAGTATGGTAAGACTCCCCAGGTCCTTGAGTTTGCGAGGCAATTTGTTGAGTAACATGGCGGAGCACTCCTCGGTTAGACAAATCGTTTCATTTTCCTCCCATTTTTGTTGTTGGATAGAATATCCTTGAAGAACTTAACATAGTTTGGCATTTGCAAAATAAGTCCACAAAAGGAATATTTATCCTCACCTCACGAAGAATAGAAAAAATACGGAGGAAACTCGGAATCATCTCCTTCTTTTTCTTCTTCTGTGCATTAGGGAAGGGAAAACAGATCTCAATGGAAGGAGGAGGCATTGGAGTCGAGGAACTAAGACTAGAAAAAATAGGGTGCGGCGCCTGGGCGCTGATATCAGCGCCTGGGCAAGGAATGGTCGATGCCTGGACGCAATCTTGATGGCGCTCGGGCGCGGATGTTCATACCAATTCTTCCTTTTGTGTAGTGTCCGGCTCCTGGGAGCCGTCTATATCACGCCTAGGTGCGGCTGTGCGAAGCAAAGTTTCATTGCTGGGTGTTACCAGCGCCTGGGCGCCATCTGAAGGGCGCTTAGGTGCCGATATGTGAATAGGATCACTTTCCACTTGTTTCCCACTTCTCAAAGCAATGGCATGGCATGGCATAGTTCTTTCGGGTTCTTTTCCATGTCACTTGGGAGAGTCCCCGGAGCTCTCCCACTTACCGCGGAGGATATTTAACCCATTTGTGTCATCATATCCTTCATCTCCATGAATACCCTTCATCATATTACAGATTCCATTGATCGATGTACCCGATTTCTTTATATGATCATCAATTCGCTTGTCGATTGTGGGAGGTCGTACTTGCCCTTTCCCTTGTACATTGAGATTGCTTTGCCTCGGAGGTGGGTTGTTGAAAGGAAGCCTTAGGGGTTGATAAATGCCCGGTTGTGCGTTTTGTGTGGGATTTGGTCTCTTTGGGAAGTTTTCGGGTACGTGAAAGTTCACCCGTTGTCCATTATGATTCCCAACAAAATTTACATCTACAACCTCCAGTTCTGGGGCAACCACTTTCTCTAATTCTTGCACACAAGCAACCCTTCGATTTGGTGGAGGAAGCTCATCATCATCTTCGGGGTAAAGTTCCTCCTCCCTATCCATTTGCTCAAGTTTAATCCACACGGATCTACTATCAAGGCCCAAAAGGTCACCACCGCCTCCCGCATTGAGTCGATGTCGAATCCGAGATCGGAATCCATTATGAAAGTGTTGCACTTGCTCGTCTCGTGTATAATTGTGATCGGGGCACTTTCGAAGCATACCTTTGTACCTTGCCCATGCGGATGCTAAGGACTCGTTCCTTGTTTCTTTGAACCCACGCTCGTTGATTTTGGATGGAGAGAAGAATTTGTAGAGAAACTCCTCTACTAGATCATCCAATGTTCCAATTGATTGTGGCGGCAACGACTTGTACAAAAGAGTTGCCTCATCCTTCAAAGAGAAATGAAATAATCAAAGGCGGATGGCATCAAGGTCTCGTAGGTTGAATTGCATAGTAGAGATCACATTCTCAAAGTGATCTAAGTGGTCATGAGGTGAGTCTCTCCAGTCACCATAAAACGGCTCCGCTTGAACCATCCCGAACATATGAGAATGAAAATGGAAATGTGGCGTAACAAAATCTGGAAAGATAACGAGTCCCGATGTAGTGTGTACCCGGGGTGGTTGATTACCACGAACCGATAGAGGTCGTGGTGGAGGTGCCGGTTGCATAGCTTGGAGTAGATTTTGCAACCATTCCCTACTTTTCTGGAGAGACATATCGGGAAAGTTCCCATTCGGGTTCAGATTGAAATTGTGGTCCATTTCTCGAGCTCGTCTACTAGCCCGGAGAACACGCTCAATCTCGGGCTCAAAATCGTATAGGGGCTCGTTGGAGGAGCGGGTCATGCACCACAAACTAAACCTAACAATTAACACAAGAACAAAATTAGACTAATACGAAAATAAAAGAAAAGCAAGAAATAAAAAACAAACTAAGAATTATGAAGACGTAAACGAAAATAAAAAACTAAAAATAAACAAGCCCCCGACAATGGCGCCAAAAACTTGACAAGTTAATACCTAACGTGCTTGGTAGCAAGTATACTAGTCATAGATGGACAAAAAGTCCGGGTTATCGAACCACAAGGACTTGAATTTTAGTTTATGATTTTAGATAAAAGACAAGACAATTAAAGTAAAGTAAGAGTAAAACAATTAAGTAAACAAAGATCAAAAGTAAAAACAAGCAATGGATTGAAACTCAAGTGTGAAAATAGACTAAGGCACGTGTAAGATTTGATTTGATCCTTATTCGCACAAAGACTCTCGTTGAATTATTAGACCTAGTTGTCATGGTGAAAACTCCTAAGGCAAAGAAAAACGATGTCTATTGATAGACTCCTATACTTAAATGGCGGTTTCCCAAGTATGTCTACCCGAAAATCTAACCTCTGAGTATGCATTAATGAACTAGAGTTTACTCGATTAGAATCAAACTACTTCAACTGGGAGTCTTTAACTAAGTCTAGGACAACTCCTATTTGGTTCGGTGATGTTATAAATCCCTTGCACCCTAATTTAAGTCTTTCTCAAAATGCTAAACTAGGAAATAAATCATACATATGGTGATCCATCACATGTAAGAAACATAAGCACAAATTCATAACACATAGCAACATAGGAATTAATTCAACGGTTATCAATAATACGAACAAGTCACAAATTAATTCTTACAAGGCCCTAGCCATATGAATTTAGCCCATAACCATCAACATAGAAGAATTCAACATGTTCATATACATAAGTGTAAACAAAAAATACAATAAACAATGAATAAACTCCCTAAAAGGTTGAATGGTGATGGATCCTCGAGTGGAGCTTCAATCCTTAGCTCTTATCTTCTTCTTGCCCTTCAAGGTAGGTGAAAAGATTGGTTCAAATCCAGTAGAATAGTCTCCCAACTCCAAAATTTGAACTCTTGAAATGAGCTGAAAAATTCGCTTTATAGCTTCCAAAAAATGGTTACAGTGGCGCCCAGACGCCGCCTATGTGGCAGGAGTTTCTTGGGGGAAAAGTCGATCGGCGCCCAGGCGTGGAAAATCTAGCGCTCGGGCGCGGAAGGTACAACGCCCAGGCGTGAAGAATCTGGCGCCTAGGCGCGGGTCTGCGTGCTTGTTCTTCTATTTGGATGGCGCCCAGGCGCCAGCGTGCGAACATTTCTCTAGACTTCGTTTGATACGCTATCTTTCGCCCTTTTCTTCGTGTGCTCTCGTTTATCACCTAAAATCACTTAACACCCCGATTAGACACAAATGTAGCATGATTTAGGCGATAATTAAATCCAAAGGATAAGCATCATGGGCTTAAAAACACGTAAAAACACCTCTTGTCACCAATCCCTCTTATAAGACTATGCTTTGGCTAGAGACTTTTTGATCATTCAACTTTACTCAACAGCATAAGAAATACCAGGTACTAATGACATTGGATGAATCCCTTCCGACTGTCACTTGTTTCGCTGTACTACCAGACTATACCAAGCATAAACGCCGTATGACTCTCCTGGAGGGCACATGCATATCAAAGCATAGTGGGTAGTACCCTTTCCAATGACATCTCAGGTCTAAGGATTATCTCACACTACGAAAATGAAAGGACTCCAAATTCGACAGCACCAACGAGGAATCCTTGCAGGGCCGTTCAATTCCATACCAAAGTATGAATCTTCATACATGTATTGTCGTACAAGTTATCGACAATGGAACAGGTCGACCTCTTGCGAGAGTTTACAAGCATGAACAAGTCTTGGCGAGGCCAGTGATATCCCACATCTCACAGCCTATATTACGGTCTTTAAGAGCATTTCATAGGTATCCCGATCGCTCCCCTAACCATATGTAAGCCATGGGATCTTTATCTATATTTCTCGAGTAGTCAACAATAAAGAAGAATTCCGTAATAGGTTTGATATAATCTAAATGATCAGACTGACATAGTTAATGTTCAAGCCAACAGATGACTCGCTTGGCACATAACTCTTTCAATCTTCCACTTGCCCAAGAGCCTACTGTTCCCACACAGGTCTATCGTCCAAATGACCTATTGATCACAGCTACTACTCAAGGGTTTGGTGAAAGGTGTTTTCCACGTTTCCGTCAAGTTGACTTGTTCCACCCGAAAGTCGACTCTGATCAAATAATCTCTCAGATTATTCGCTTTGCCACTAGGTATGTATAGATAGTTGCTGAGACCTTTGCTCTTTTTTAAGAGCTTACACCCTTATCGATAATCACAGTACTTATGTACTCGATATTCGATTGGGAAAACCTCATAGGTTCACCTATATAACTACCGTTTATCACCGCATTCTTATGTGTGACTTAAATGGTAGAGTTAGTCTCTGTCTCTTCTTAAGAGATGTCCTTAGTTTTTACTTTCCCATTTGGCTTAAAATAAATCCTCGATCATTACTTAAGTTCATGTCTTAAGACTAGAGCTTCTAGTTCCAATTTTCACATGTTGTTATTCAATGAACAACACCAATCCAATCCATTGGCTTAAATAGGAGTTCGACTCTATACATAAGATGTATTAGTCAACACCGATTTAAACTCATAGAATTGCATGTACCTATCGGTTATGCTTTACAGGAAGAATTACCTTTTAATTCTTCTATGTTGATCTTAGTCAACATATTATCTATGCGTTTGGACAGAAAAGGATTATGGCAACCCAATGGCCAGCACATATTTCTATCTCGTGCAATCGGGGCATTTTTCCCTTTTCAAGTCCATATCGAAAATTGAGATGATGATCACATGTACGTTACTTATGCAACGTTGCCAACATATGATACTAACAAGCCATTTGTATACCTATTAACCTTTAGAACTTATGTTCAGAAAAGATTCAATTACTAGATCAATCTTTGAAGTACTTACGTTGTAGGCCAACTTCCACTACTTGTCAAGTCTTCTTGACTTTTGTCATATCCACAGTCAACATTTTTTGGCTCGAAGGATATGGAACTTGTGTTCATAGATTTATATAACTAGTTTATTCATTTTAACTGCCGGTGTTGTTTATGTTTATTGAGTCCTTAGTGTTGATTACTATCCTTATTCTTTCATAAAAGAAATCCTTCACCATGAAGGCAGGATATTATGAAACTATCCCTTTCGTTCCAAGGTGTAACAAACACGAGGATACTCGTAAACACAAGACAAGAGAATCTAAGACCCTCAATTCCTCCCACTGTTTGCTTGACACAAGCAATACCTCTCACATCCTTGATGTGTGTGGTTTACATATCACATCAAATGTGATTAGTTTTGGATTACACTTATTATTCTATGTCTAATAGGTTAATATACTCGCCAATTTTATTACCTTGGCAACTAGATCAATGTATACATTTGTTGTGTGATATGAGTCAAATGTTGTGAAGATAGCATGTCATAAGAATTAATTGTAGAACCATAATAATAAAAAGCATTTTCATCAAATCTCCACCCATAAACCAAGGTGGAGAATATAAACAGGGTTCACAAATTAATTCAAAAACATTATAAAACATTCTTCAAAAACATTGTCTCATAATTAAAAAAATGACAAATAAATGATTTATTGTCCTTCAATCTCAGCCGCGAAAAATGCCTCCTTGGCATCTTCAAGACAATGAACTCATTTCTTTGTTCCCTGTTTCTTCCCACCATCTGCAATCCATTGCATAAGTGAGTACCTTAGCAGTGTCATAACACTTACAAGTTAACTTTACATCAAATGTACCTTTAGTGCGCTCATGAGGAGGCTCAAGGCATTGATCTTTCTAGTATCCCTTCTTCCTGTAGTTAAAACACTTCCCACTTTTCCCTTTGACTTTCTTGATACCGTCCTTTGCTTGCATTTTGTTGCCTTTCTTCTTCTTCTTTCTCCACTTGTTGTTCTTCTTACCAATAGTGGGAGATGAAGAAGTGTCAGCAAGCAACATAGGCTTAGCCTTCTTGGCCCTTGCCTCAACAGTGCGCAACATGTCCAATAACTCAGGAAGAGTGACAACCTATTGATTCATGTTGAAAGTCACTACGAACTGATCGTAGGCAAGAGAGAGCGACTGAAGTACTAGATCAATAGCTAAGTTAGGATTTATCGGCACCTCCATATAGTTGAGTTTGCTTACCAAGGCAATCATTCTCAACACATGGTCAGTCATGCGAGCTCTGAATAACTCGCGAGAGACAACAAACCTCTCACGGCGTGTCTTAATGCTGTACAGCTCTTCCAGTGCAGCAACGATTTTTGATACGTGTTCCACAGTCTCAGACTGCCTCTGCAACTCATTAGTCATGGAGGCCAGAATGAGACAACGCACATAGATATCGTCTTTGCGCCATTTCTCATGCGCATCACGAGTAGCCCTTGGAGCACTTGTCTCAGGTGCAAGCTCAATAGGCTGAGTTAAGACATAGTCCAAGATTTTCAGATTGCAGCACAATCTTAAGGTTGCGATACCAGTCAGGGAAGTTTGGCCCAATTAGCTTATTGGTTTCAAGTATTTCCGAGAGTGGATTTTTAGCCATTTGACTATTCCCTTGCAAAAACGGAAAAAACATTAGCATTCAATCATAGATTATATCCACATGAAATTATGGAAATTTTAACTTCACGTGTGCTCCCACCGCTTTTCAATTTCTATCACCCCACTGACAGAAAGACGGGAAATGCAACAATTTCCAGTGGGCTCGAGCATTAAATGTCCCGACCTCATTCCATGACTCGTGAAACAATGGGTGGTAACATTTGATCAGGCATGACGGCCCCATCCACATCCAAGTGGTTCTCGAGATATCTGCCTCACATTTCATGTACGTCCCTAGAACACGATGCAATCGTACACTAGTCCGCGTTTAAGTTCGACCCATCAAATTCTCAAAGCATAACAGTAGCCAGGTGGTCCCATAACTCATGGACGATTCCTTAGCGAAACTGAGACCCGTGTGCACTTCTAGTATGACCGCATGTTATATTAGAAGGCCTAGTTGTGAGATTAGTACACTTAACTTGCCACCATTCCACGACTGATGAGACAATGAAGATAACCGCGCTATTGCTTCTCACATCTAATGATGGAAGGCACTGGACATAATCAAGGGGCTTCCGTGCCCCCGGTTTATCCATTTAGGGATTTAATATGGATATGGGGTTTTTCACATACAAGATCTCACCATTTTCAGTTATTTATCTTTCTTAGGTGATCATGCAACACAACATACCATATATAAGATACTAAATAACAACAAACATGCTATACATAAAGCAGTAAATGTGATCTTAGTCAAGCCAATCCTAAAACCACCCCAAGCCATCAAGGTGTCGACCAATCTAATCTAAGGACCTGGACCCTACACTAGGGTCTTCACAGCTCCTCGAGCTTGAACGTCTCCATCACCGTCTTCAAGATGTCTTCATCTTCATCTTCAAATTACAACAATACAATAGAAAAAGAAACCTCGCCCTCTCATGTACATAAAATGAAAATATGGCACGCGGACCTCAAATTAAAACGACTAGTCTATGGCTCGACCCTGATCACCACATACTACATGCTCGCATCATGCTTTCATAAATATAAATTTATCGACTTTAATTAAAGATAATCTAATTCAATTAGTGGACCAATTAATCATTTTCTAAAGACAAATTTCAAAAAATCCCATGGAAAGTCATAATTCTCCATTTATCCAAAAATTAATTCAACTTCCAAAACTATAATATTATTCTAGTCTAGGAATAAATTAATATCATATTAATTTTCCAAGAATTAAATAATAATTACACGTTTTGGAAAACCAATGAAAAAACCTACTTTTCCATTTAATCTGAAAAAGCCCAATTTCAAAAATCACTTATTATATTCAATTTCCAAAGTCCATAAAATACCAATTTTATCTCATACTTGGAATTCAAATACAACTCATATTCTTTGAAAGTCCATGAAGAAGTCCACTTCTTCACGTAATTACAAAGGCCCCAAAATTTTAAAAAACTCAATTTCATTCTCATATCATAACTCAATAAAATATCAATTTTATTTAGTCCTTTCAAAATTTAAATGAAAGTCCATATTTTGGAAAAACATGAAGAAATATATTTCTTCAAAGAGAGGCCAATTTAAAATTTTGATTTTATTCTAATTTTGAAAGTCAATAAAATACCAATTTTATTTCATCCTTTCAAAATTTAAATAAAAGAATCATGTTTTCAAAAATCCATGAAGGAACACATTTTTCAAAAACACAATTTATTTTAATCTTGAAAGTCAATAAAATACCAATTTTATTTGTTCCTTTCAAAATATAAATAAAAGCCCATGTTATTGAAAATCCATTTTTAGGTTCAAACACAAAACATATATTTAATTACATTTTAAACCCAAAACATAAAATTATAAAATAATTCCAAAGGCCAAATTGCAATTTAACAAAATTAAAAAAAACCCTAGAATGCATAACCTTGTGGGCCACCACCTCCAAAGGCGGCCCATCGTTGTTCGTTGACGGGACAGTAGCCATGTTGCCCCCAAAAATTGCTCCGTCGCGCGTAGCGATGCTGTTCTGGACAGCGCTGCTCGCAGTGGCGGCATGACTGTTAGGCTGCTATTAGCGCTCCACGCGCACAACTCCTTTGTTGTCGGCGTGTGGAGTCGCAACAGTGACTCCCTGTCCGTCTCCATGAAAAGGCTCCGTGCACCATCGTTCACTTACAACGACGGCAGCAGGTGTACTCGCGACGGCGCGTGAGCGCAATCACGGGATCGAGCCCACACTACTACAAAAAATGCATATTACAGCAGTTTTAACCACTGTAATAGGGTTCAGTTTACAGCGGTTATAGTTGGGTATTTTTTTTAATTATTATTTTACCTACTCGTTTGCAACCTTCCTATACAAGATCAAAATTCAACAAACCAACATAACAAATCAGCACAGTACAACAGATTCAACAGAAACAACTGTTGGGTTTCTCAAAAAATAACATAAACGCAGTGGGAGGATTTCAAAAAAAAATTATTTTTAAACCCAAAGTTGAAATCAATGATCGCATAAACCCAAAGTTGAAATCAATGATCGCATATTCAAATTGATCAATTCACTTAACGAATAATCACTTACCCGTTAGAGCGAAGTTGTTGGAGATTTTTCTTTTGCCTCCAAAAGTAAAAAATTTGAATCTTTTAAATCTTCAATCCTTTGTGTAATCTTCAAATGTTGAACTTGATCCCAACAACGAAAGTACGTTGTCTCTATATTGTCACGCACGGATCGACAAACGAAAAAATTTCCACTAATCTCTATATTGTTCGGCACATGTCATTTTGGGGATACGCATTCCAACAAAATGAAATGTGTATCCAACAAAGTTCGGTTCCTTCGCTTAGCTACTCCATTCAGTTGAGGAGTTGCTGGTGGTGTTAGTTGTAACATTATTCCTTTTTCTCTAAGGAATTCATCAAACTCGGCACTCATATATTCTCATCCACAATCCAATCGCAGAGTTTTTATATTTTGCCCAGTTTAAATTTCTACCAAAGCTTTGAATTCTTTGAACTTTTCAAAGGATTCAGACTTTTGCTTCATCAGATACACTAGACCATATCTTGAATGATCATCTGTGAAAGTGATGAAGCAGTAGAAACCCCTACGACCCATTTCTCCAAATGGTCCGCAAACGTTGGTGTGCACTAATCCTAAGACTTGAGTGGCTCTTTCAAAAGTCCCGGTGAAGGGTGATCTAGCCATCTTAACTAAAAGACATGATTCACATGTTGGATAGAGATCCAACCCTAGTGAGGCTAAAAGCCCATCTTTTTTCATTTTGTAAATCTTGTGCTCTCCAGCATAGCCTAGTCTAAGATGCCACTTTAGTCTTAAGTTAGCTTCTTGCCTACCACGTTCATTAGTTACAACATTTACATCAGATGAATTACGGACATTTAAATAATACAAACCATTAACTAAAGAAGCATTGCCAACCAATTTATTTCCATAATAAATGTCGCAATTTGACTTAGAAAAATGGAATGTATATCCAATCTTAACTCAGATCTGAATAGAAACAATGTTCTTAAGCCCCTTGGGCAAAACTAAAACATTATAAAGTAAATCCTATCCTAGTAGCTGCGACGCTTTCCTCTCTGCCTACTTTGATCATCACTTCTTCTCAGCCCAGCTTTCTACTTCTCTGCAGATCCTATTCTAAACAACACACATGGGCACTAGCCCCTAAGTCTAGAATCCATGAAAAAAATAAAAATTTCCATACCTTTTGCACCTTTGCCTAATTTAGGACAGTTCCTTTTCCAGTCGCCAAGCTCACCGCACTTGAGACATCTGTCCATTTTCTTATATCCTTTGCTCTTACGCCAATGTTCTGATTTCTTTTGGTTCTTGTGGATATTCCTAATTGCCTTCTCCTTTTTCCATTTCTTTGATCATCCAATGAATCATTTGTGAAACAGATAGAAGAATCCCTCTTTTGATTCGTCCTCATTCGAGCATGTTCAATTTCTAGCTTTTTTGACAGCCCAGCTAATGAACAATCGATATCATTGATATCGAAGTTCATGACGAAGTAGTTGAAGGATTCGGGGAGCGACTATAGGAGGAGATCAATTTGAAGATGAAGATCCATATAGAAGTTCATTGATTTTAACCTTTCCATTAGGGTCATCATCTTGTGAACATGGTCTCCCACATCCTTATCCTCTCTCATCCTCGCTCTGAAGAGATCTTTTGATATGAAATATCTTACGGTCCTACCGCGCTCTTCAAACATTTCTTCCTAGTGAAGAATTATGTCCCTAGCATTGCTCATTGCATCATGAGAACTTTGCAGTTCACTACACATAGAGCTTAGGATATATCCTCTAACTTTATAGTTGTCAGATATCTAACTAAAATGACCTAGTTGAACTTTTTCATCCTCATTCCTCTTAGGAATAGGAGGATGATCAATCTCCAACACATAATCAATCGACTCTTCACTTAGGACATTCCTTAAGATCGTGAGCCATTCCATGTAATTGGATCTGATCAAAACATTTCTTTCGAGTAATTTCTTAAGTGGGTTTGACATTTTGAGAGAGATAAACGAGAAAATAACTGCAGAAATAAACCAGATTAAATTAGATTACTTGTAATTGCCTTAACCAAGGAAAATTAAGAACTTAAAATAATCTTGGCTCCCACTGCATTTCTTGAATCCCACACTCCCATGTGAAAATCGGGAATCATCATTGCCATTGATTCCACAACGGGTATTGAGGTCCTCAATTAATTATATGGGTTGCAATCTAATCGATTTCTGGCCCATTAAATTAATTGAAGTGATGTCTAACATCAATTTATCCAATAAATATATCAATACCTTTCCCCATAGTTCACCAAACCGCAGCCTAACCGATTTCTGAGCTCGTGAACTACCCGAGTTCATTCCCACTAACTCATATAATCTAACATTTGAATTTCACCTTGCAACCGAACAGGTTTCTGGGGTAAAATATGTTTCGATTAAAGCATTCCATGCACTTAATTAAATTTCAAATTGTTTCTAAATGCATAACCCCCATAATTGGGCGAGGATATCACACATCCTTTTCTAACGGTATTATTTATTTGGGAGAATTTAAATTGTCAAATGTTTGGTCTCACTTTGCACATTAGTCAATTTATATAGCGCAACTATCACATATTGAACACGCATAAATTATACTGCTAATAAATATGTCTATCAATATTATCATGGAAGGAAATAAATAAATCCATTTACACTCAATCATGCACTTTTCTAGAGGACCCGAGCCAATAGGCCATCACATGGAAAGGTAAAGCTGGAAAAACAAAACTTTACGGGCTTAAATAATTCTAACGTATTTTATTACATCAACCCGTTGAAAGAAAAGTAAATCAAATTTAACATAAGTCCATGATCGGTGTTTCCATCACATAAGACATGCTCGCATCAATTAATACATGCTCGCAACATTTAATACATGGTCGCAATATTAAATCACTTATGTTGATATTTAAAATTTTAGTCCAACTAAAAAGTCCTTTAATAAATTCCCAATTTTTATATATTAATTATTTCAATTAAAATCATTCTAGTCCTAGTAGATGACTTAGATATACAAAATTCAAAATTAAGTATATCTACCTTTAATTAAAATAATATTAGTACAACTAAATAAATACATAAAATATGAAATTCTATTTTATTAGGATTTAAACAACCATTAAATGGAAAAACTTTTATTTGATTAAAGAATTAATTATTAATCATCCAAGAAAAATAATTTATATTCTTAATTCAAATGTTCAAGTAATTTCGAAGTTGAGGAAAAATTATAATATTTAATCTATAAATTAATTATTAATCTCTAAGAAAAATAATTAATTTATTCCAATTAAATATTTTTATTCCAATTAACCTTATTGGGCTCGATTTCATCAAACCCAAGTTACCATCCTTTTGGTCTACTTGGATTAATTCAATTGGGCTCAAATTAATTAATTAGGAAAAACATGCAAACACTATTAATTTCTATTGGACTATTTTTAATTATAATTCAAATCACCTATCTAATGGCCCATTTGGAATTAAGTAAATTGAGCCCAAACTAATTAATAAGTCGAAATTGATTAAAATTTCTTGTTGGGCTTAATTAAATTATACCGGGTCATCATTCTTTTGACTCACCCGGATAACTAAATTTAACTAAATCCAAATTTCAATTTTGACCCAATACATAGCCCATTTACCGACCCGGATCCCGGACCCAAATCAGTGGGTCGTGTGTCGGAACACATGACCCGTGTGGCCGTGTGGGTCAGGCTACACGGTCTGGCTGTGTGCACTGCTTGTAGCAGCCCAGTGCACACTGCTGCGCCTAGTCAATTCAGGGCTCTTTGAGCCCTGTTTTTTCTCGTTTCTTGATTTTTCATGCATAACAAAAATTCCCAGATTTACAATAAACATAAAAAATCAAAACCCAAGCTTATAACCATAAAAACGCAAATTTAATTAACACATAATCGCATGCTTCAAAAATACATATTATGCATATCATAACTCACATAAACACAATTAAATATACGAATAAGATATTGGCTCTGATATTAATGTTGGGTTTCGCGAAAAATAATATAAACGCAGCGGAAGGATTTCAAAAAATTTTTATTTTAAAACCCAAAGTTGAAATCAATGATCGCATATTCAAATTGATCAATACACTTAACAAATAATCACTTACACGTTAGAGCGAAGTTGTTGGAGACTTTTCTTCTTCCACCAAAAGTCAAAAATTTGAAGATTTCAAATCTTCAATCCTTTGTGTTCAAATCTTGAACTTGATCCGAATAATATAAGTACGTCATCTCTAAATTGACACGCACGGATCGACAAACAAAAATATTCCCACTAATCTCTAAAGGGGGCGACGGCTAGTGTATTAGAGAGGGGAAGAATATTTTTCTTCTTTCTTTCTAGGAGAGTTATGAAAGTTGTTTGCTCCCACTAATCTCTAATAGGGGCGACGGCTAGTGTATTAGAGAGGGGAGGAATATTTTTCTTCTTTCTTTCTAGGAGAGTTATGAAAGTTGTTTGCTTCTTCTAAGTCAAAGAGTTCTTATATATCTCATGACTTATTGAACAAGTCAAAACAAAAGAGCCCCAGTAAAATTGGGCATCACTTGGACGCCCATTGAGGCCTTAATAGGTGTCCTCTTGGACACTTCTTTAAGCCCCTGGATTCCTTTTATTTTAATTAATTTCTGATTCAATTAATAATTTATTATATTCAATAAATAAATTAATTAATTAAATAACCAAATTAATTGGATCAACTAATTCATTAATATATTTTCATAGGAAATTAATTAATAATTAATCTTACCTTTATAATTAATTATTTCACCTAATGAAAAATTAATTATTTAATTTATCCAATAAGTTAAAACTCCTAGAAGAAAAATAGAAACTCATTTTTCATTTTTCTTTATCAATCCTTTACTGCGACTTTTTAGGTTCGTTTCGTTTAGCAATTGGAGGAAACTAAAGGAAGTGGGTAACACTTAGCCAGTTACATGGCGCACTTCGTAGCCCAAACAAAAACGAATGATAGGATCATTCCGCAACCTTCCAATCATAAATAGCGTATAAGTATAAACCTTTTGTTTGTATACCCCAGTCAAGTGAGAGTCATGGTTATGTCAAACTCACTGGACCTGACCATATGTTTTAATTATAATAATACAAGATCATTGAGATCGATTTAGTGCCTAGCAAAATCGTCTCTTTTTGCTTTGGCCAAAGATGTTGATCTTTATTTATCTATAATCACATAGGGTACTTTCCCACTCACTTATGAGAGAACAAATCCCATTTAGATATCAGCTAAGACTAGCATTTGTCCGTCTAGCCGCATTTCGAGGTCAACCCCACCAACGGGTGAATTGGGTCTAACTACTATAATGAAATGCTTGACATTACAAATGTATCTTCAGCATGATGATTAATTTCAGGTCAAATGTTCACTTATACCTATTACGCATAATCGTTTCTTTCATTGACAGTCACAAAGTAATATGACAGAACCGATGCGAGTCGTGTTTGAGCATATCAGTTCCATTGATGTGCCTACATTCCTAATCTCCTAGCATCCCATGGTACTAGACAAGCACTCCCATGTCAGAGATAAGATTGTACAAGTGTTCTAAGTCTTTATTTGTCCATTAAAGACTTCACTTTACTTGCGAACTTGTTTTTAGTAATCAAGATCAATCTCTCTAGTGCCGCTCTTCCTATCCCATAGGAAGTAGAGGGATCACACTGAAAACACGGACAAAACGTTTTACACTACTTATAGATGCAGATAAGAATTAAGTGAAAACTAAATAACACCTTTATTAATAATATCGAAATATGTTAATTACAAGATAGATGCCCTATCATTCTATGCTCTATGGCATCTGAGAGCATAATCCTAACAACAACAAAAACCCTAAATTTCAATATAACCAATTTTTTCCTCCAACAACAAAATTTTATAATCTCCAACAAATGATCACGTATTTACAATCAACTAATTAAATTAATCACAATTTAAATACAACAAATCAAATCACAATTTACAACAAGTCACAATTTACAAAAAATACATTATCCAATTGTTAGGGGGTTAATGTCTTCAAATGCCACTAGAGGATTAGTAAATGTATGGACATTATTAATTTGTAATTGTTTATCTTTCAATCAATAAAAAGGCAATCAGTTGTTTAATTTCGAATTGGCATTTATTTATTGTAAATCAACTATAAGTTCATAAACACGAGAGTAAACTCTCTAAGGCACTAGAGGGGTTTGATACTTGTGTACTAAAATAGTTTTCAAGTCAATGATTTCCAATTAGGCGTTGAAAATCATGAAGACTTGTATGATATGAATCTTTGACGAGAAAGGTGCTCGTCAATCACTAGGAATTAGTGAAGGATTCATATCGTAGGTGCACTGATGGACATAGTGGCACTAAGACATGACTCGCAGGATTCTATCACATGGGTTTTCACTTTTGGACAGTCAATGACAGAATTGATTAATTGTAATAGGTGTGTCTGAACTTTAGACTTAAGGAATTGAGTTGAAGATAAGCTTGTGACATTAGGTTCGTCATTAGAGTAGTTAGGCCCAATTCACCCTTTGGTGGGGTCAATCTCGAACTGCAACTTAATGGGCAAGTAGTAGTCTTAACTGATATCCAAGATGAGATTCGTTCCCTCGTAAGTGAACAAGGAATTATCCTATGCATTTATAAGTAAGCTAGGTCCTAAAGTCTTTGGTCAAATCATTAAATAATCTGAGTTTGTTATAAATGTAGCATAGAATCAAGTAAATGAGTTTGACTAAAAACCGTGACTCACTTAATCGGGATAAAGAAACGAAGAGTTTATATTCACATGGTATTTACAAAGGAAAGGTTAATAATGATCTAACAATTTCATCTTATTTGGGTTAAAATATGGACCCCTTGACTGACTAGGTGAGACCCATATTCAATGGAATCCTCCCATTGCCAAATATAGATGAACCTAAAGAGCCACGCTTAAAGAGGAAAAATCAATTGGAAAATAGAGATATTTCATGTGATAATATTATAAGTATTGGATACTTAAAATTAATTAAATGGAATTGATTATTTGAAGAAATAAGTTAATTCATTTATGGTTTAATTAATATATTATTTCTTGAAGAAGAAATAAAATTAATTAACCCCATGTATTATTTAATTAGATTAATTAATTGGATTGAATTAATTAATTAAATAGTGCATTGGACCTAGCTCAAATTGGAGCACCAGTTGGTGCACCAAGGCCTATAGGGAGCGGCCAAGAGACGCCCATTATGGGCTAAATTGAGCCCAAGTTATTAACTTAAGTGATATAAATATACCACTTTAGTTAAGACCTAGGTGAAGAGTTCACTTTGACTTCAGCCACAAGAAAAATTCCTGTCCCTCTCTCCACATCTGGCCATCGGTCTCACACACCAAGGAGAAGGAGATTTTTCCCATCAAATATTTTCGGCAAGACAATTGGGCTGCTTGGATCAACATAGTTTTAGGCGGAGTAATTTAGAAAAGAATTGAAGAATTCAAGATCGTAGGAATTTTCAACCACTTCGCTTCAACTGGTAATGTTAGTTTTACCCTATCATACATACGTCTGAATTAACCCCGGGATGGATCCGGTTATGGGAAAAATCATAAAAAATATTAAATTCCATTTTCCGCTGCATTTGGTAATTTTTCCCCAACAGTGGTCTCAGAGCCAAATCTATGGGGTTCGGCGTATGTAATTTACATGTGATTATGTGTTAAAGAAGCATGTTTTACAGTATTTTATCGATGCATGATTAGATATGTACATTTCATGTTTTTCACATTCTTGAGGATTATGTTTATTTTTCGTTCGTTAGAAATTAATTAAAATTGGATTTTATGTAATTTTAATTGTGATGGAAATAAAAATTTCAAATTTTGGCTCCAACCCATCACCGCAGTGGCGACGGGCGCCGGCGGTAGAACCGCCGGCTTAAGGAGTGGGGCTGCGGCCTATGCGCGCCTAGCGCTTGATGGGCTCGATGGCCTGGGCTGCCGTGCAATTGGGCTACACGGGCGAGCCGCCCATGTGTTTTTAACAGACGGGCCACACCTGACCCGGTCACCGATGGGTTGACCCGGGTCAATTATGAAATATATATATATTATTTAGTACTTTTGGTTAAAATTAGATTTTAATGCAAAATAAATGATATTAATTATTTAATAAGGTTGTTTTTATTTCCAATTAATCTAATGTTAATTAAAGTTAGACTTTTAATTAAATTGGATTGGTTCCATTGTGAAATTAATTTTATGGGCTTAGAAATTAATTTTATACTAGAATTGAATTTTAATAAACGATTAATAGTAGCTCATTAAAATTGAACTTTCAATTGGAATTAAATAAATATAATTTCTTCGAGAATATCAATGACAATGATTAAATTTGAAATTTAATTAGAAATTAACATATATGTTTTTCGTGTATTATGTGATATCATGTTTGACATGTTATGTGGTCGGAGACGTGATTCATGGACTTATGCTCTTTTTAATTTGTATTTCTTTTTATGAGTTGTAAAGGCCATTTTGAACCTATTTTTTATTTGCTACCTAGATAAATTTTGTATAGGTGGCTTATGATAAAATGTAATAGTTAGAAATAGAAATAGGCCCAATGGAGAAATTGAAGTCGAGCCGAGGAGATTCAAGAAGGAGCTTTGGAAGCTTTAGTATAGTTTCTTTTTTATTTTATGATTGAAACATTGTCTTGTTTCAATCTAGGAAATATTGCCCATGAATCATGTGTTGTTGATTTTTAGGATTGCTATTTTTTATTGATTCATGTTTATATGTATGATGTAAAATGGATTAATGTGCAAAGTGAGACCTAATTAATAACTCAAATTCTCCCACATTTAATATATTAAGTTAGTAAAGGGTACTAGATATCCTGCCCTCCACTGAACTTAGGAGAAATTAAATTGATACTTAACATATAATAACGTCCCTAAGCAATGGGGGTTATATATTGAAGTATACTTTATATTTTTCCTAAGTGCATGTAATGCCGTTGGTCGAGAACAAATTTCACCCCAAATACCAGCAAAAGGTTGCAGGGTGAAATTTAATTGTTAGACTGATAGAAAGTCAGTGGGTTGAACTTAAATTATTCATAAATCAATATTATCGATAATAGATTGAGATTGGATGAATAATGGACAAACGCTTTGAATCATCCATTTGATGGATTGATGTTGGACATCACTTTAATGGATTAATTAGGCCAAATACCAGCAAAATGTTGTAACCTATTAATCCAGTTAAAGAACTCAATTACCACTACGAAGCCTTCCAACGATGACTTTCGAATTCTACAGTGCGAGTGTGGATTTTCGAAAAATATAGTGGGAGCCAAATTTATTTTCAAAGCCCTCAAAATTAATTTGGAACAACAATTACATGAAAACTAATAAATCTTTTTACTTTTATGCAGTTATTTTCTTATTATCTCTCTCATCATGTCACCTAAACCCCTATCCGATTTTATAAAGAGATACACTTTGACTGGACCAAACTATATAGAATGGCTCACAAACTTGAGGATGGTCCTAAGTTGTGAGTCGATTGAATATGTACTAGAACTCAGACGTCCTCCTGTACCAAGCATATGGGAAGATGAAAGGGTTCAAATTTCCTACATAGATTGGGCCCGTGACAATCATCGAGCTAGAGGATACATTTTAACATCTATGTGCAGTGAGCTACAAAGATCTCATGAGAAGATGGAGAATGCACGACACATACTACTCCATCTAGACTCAATGTTTGGAGAGAAAGGTAAAAATGTTCGATATTTGATATCGAAGGAACTCTTCAGAACTAGAATGAAGGAAAATGAGAATGTGGGAGATCATGTTCTAAAAATGATGAGTTTAATTGAAAAACTAAAGGCTCTGGAGTACTACATGGATCTTCACATTCAACTTGACCTCATACTACAATCGCTTCCTGATTCCATTTACTACTTCGTCATGAATTTTGAAATGAACGATATTGAGGGTTCGTTAGCTGGGCTCACAACCTAACTCGAGCTCGTTCAAAGACAAATAAGAAGAAATAGAAAAGGGAATACAATTTCCAATCCTAAAAGTGTACCATTGGATGTCTACAAAAACGGGAAGGGAAAGGGCAAAATGAAAGCACCCCTGAAGGCTCGAAGAGAAATAGGAAATAAGAAAGGAAAGAACAAGAAGGTGTTTGTTCTGTGGTGAGTTGGGCCACAGCAGAAGGGAATGCCCTAATTGCAACCATTCACCAGGTATGGAACTATTTATTTTGGAAACCAATTGTTCTATAACTGTATTTTCCACTTCGTGGATACTTGATTCTGGAGCTAGTGCTCACGTTTGTGTAATGAATCAGGATCTGCAGTGAAGTAGGAAGCTAGAGCATGGAGAGGTGCTGATTAGTGTAGGCATCGGGCAGAATGTCGCGGCTTCTCGCATTAGAACAACTTTTTTATGTTTATCATCTGGACATGTTTTAATTTAAGAGAATGTTTTAGTTTTGCCCAATGGGCTTCAGAACATTATATTTATTCATATGTTGGTTAGGAATGGCTATGTTTTTTTCAATGACAGTACTTGCAGCAATTTATTTCATAATAATATTGTTGGCACTGCTACTTTAGTCAATGACCTCTATTATTTAAATATGCAAAATGAGTGTGTTGCAAATATTATCTCAAAGAAGCGTGGTAGACAAAGTGCTAACCTAAGCTTAAAGTGGCATTTAAGACTAGGTCATGCTGGCGAGCGAAACATACACAAAATTGAGAAAGATGGTTTAATTGAACCATTAGGATCGGATCCCTATCCAACTTGTGAATATTGCCTTAAAGGCAAAATGGTTAGTTCTCCATTAACCGGGACTTTTGAAAGAGCCACTGAAGTATTAGGACTTGTGCATACCAACATTTGCGGACCATTTGGAGAAATGGCTCATGGAGGTTTTCACTATTTAATTACTTTCACTGATGACCATTCAAGATAGGGGTATAGTGTATTTAATGAAACTTAAGTCTGAATCATTTGATAAGTTCAAAGAATTTAAGGCTTTAGTGGAAAAACAAACTAGTCATCATATAAAGACACTACGATCGGATCGTGGAGGTGAATATATGAGTGACGAGTTTGATCATTTCCTAAAGGAACATGGGATAATATTACAACTCACACCATCAGGAACTCCACAATTAAATGGGGTGGCAGAGCGAAGGAATCGAACGCTATTAGATATGGTTCAATCCATGCTCAGCTACACAGATTTACCCATTTTTTTGTGGGGGCATGCACTCTTTATGGTTGTTCATATCTTGAACAAATGTCCTTCCAAGTCCGTTCCTAAGACTCCATATGAGATATGGAGAAATAGGAAACCAAACTTTAAGTATCTTAGAGTTTTGGGGTGCCCTACCTACATCAAGAAGACGAAGGCAGAGAAATTGGAAGCGAGGCCCCTTCAAGGATGTTTCGTCGGTTTCCCAGAGAAATCAACAGTATACCTATTCTACATGCAAGATGATCAAAGTATCATTGTTGCACTGCAAGCGCACTTTCTTGAAGATGAATTCATTCAAGAAGGTGGTGCAGGTAGAAAGATTGTTCTAAATGAGCAAAATGAAACACCTAGGGAGACAACTGTTCAATAAACACACACTGAACCTGATGAAACACAACCATCACTACGAAGAACTGGTAGAGTACCACAACAACCAGATAGGTATTATGATTACTTGCTACAAGAGGAACCGGGTATCCACACTATAGCAGTGGGAGTCCAAGGGGACGACCCTTATACCTATGATCAAGCGATGATGGACACCGACTCTGCAAAGTGGTAAGAAGCTATGCAATCAGAGATAGACTCGATGAATTCCCACCAGGTCCGGACTATGGTAGATCGTCCCGATGGAATTGCACCTATAAGGTGCAAATGGATATACGAGAGGAAGATAGGCCCGAATGGAAAAGTTGACACGTACAAGGTAAGGCTTGTAGAAAACAGTTATAGTCAAAAGGAAAGAATGGACTATCAAGAGACCTTTTCACCTGTGGCAATGATCAAATCTATTCGAATTCTACTCACAATAGCTGCATACTTGGACTATGAGATATGGCAGATGGATGTAAATACGACTTTTCTAAATGTATTCCTCAAAGAGGATATCTATATGGAGCAGCCTAATGGCTTTGCATCGAGGTCTGATATTCATAAGGTGTGCAAACTTAAGAGATCCATTTATGGACTTAAGCAAGCCTCTAGGAGTTGGAATCTACGTTTTGACGAAGCTGTGAAAGGATTTGACTTTGTCAAGAACGAAGATGAACCATGTGGTTACAAGAAGGTTAGTGGGAGTAAAATCACTTTACTTGTCTTATATGTGGATGACATTCTACTCATAGGAAATGATGTAGGAATGCTCACATCAGTCAAAAGATGGCTTTTAAATACATTCCCCATGAAAGACTTGGGAGAAGCTACCTATATTCTAAGGATTCGTATCTATAGAGATAGAACAAATAGAATGATAGGACTTTCCCAAGCCCTTTACTTAGAGAAGGTCCTATAGATATTTAGGATGGAAGACTCTAAGAAAGATTTCTTGCCCATGAGACATGGGGTGCACCTTTTAAAGTCTATGTCTCCTCAAAACAAGGAAGATAGGAAAGAAATGAGTACGGTGCCTTATGCGTCTGCAGTGGGTAGTCTGATGCACACAATGTTATGCACACAGCCAGACATCGCCTACGCAGTAAGTGTGGTGAGTCAGTTTTGGGCTAACCCAGGAAGAGAACACTGGACCACTGTCATAAATATCCTTAAGTATCTGAAGAGAACTAAGGATATGGTTCTAACATATGAACATGGAGATTTGAAGGCGGATGGATATACAGACTCAGATTTTCAATCTGATTTAGATGATCACAAATCCACTTTAGGGTTTATATTCACTCTCAATGGTGGAGCGGTGACTTGGAAAAGTTCTAAGCAAAACACAACCGTTGATTCCACAACTGAGGCAGAATACATAGCAGCTTCAGAGGCTACTAAAGAGCGTGTTTGGATTAGGAAGTTTCTTGGAGAACTTCAAGTGGTCTCGAGTGCAGAGCTGCCATTGCCATTTTATTGTGACAATAACGGTTAATGTCCTCAAATGCCACTAGAGGATTAGTAAATGTAAGGACATTATTAATTTGTAATTGTGTATCTTTCTATCAATAAAAAGGCAATTAGTTGTTTACTTTCGAATTGGCATTTATTTATTGTAAATCAACTATAAGTCCATGAACACGAGAGTAAACTCTCTAAGGCACTAGAGGGGTTTGCTATGTGTGTACTAAAAAAGTCTGCAAGTCAATGATTTCCAATTGGGAGTTAGAAATCATGAAAACTTGTATGATATGAATCTTTGACGAGAAAGGTGCCCATCAATCACTAGGAAGTAGTGGAGGATTCATATCACAGGTGCACTGATGGAGATAGTGGCACTCAGACATGACTCGCATCGATTCTGTCACATGGGTTTTCACTATTTGACAGTCAATGACAGAATCGATTAGTAATAGGTGTGTATGAACTTTAGACTTGAGGAATCTAGTGGAAGATATGCTTGTGACATTAGGTTCGTCATTAGAGTAGTTAGGCCCAATTCACCCTTTGGTGGGGTCAACCTCGAACTGCAACCTAATGGGCAAGTAGTAGTTTTGACTGATATCCAAGATGGGATTCGTTCCTTCGTAAGTGAACGAGGAATTATCCTATGCATTTATAAGTAAATTAGGTCATAAAGTCTTTGGCCAAAGCATTAAATGATCTGAGCTTATGATAAATATAGCATAGAATCAAGTAAGTGAGTTTGACTAAAAACCATGACTCTCACTTAATTTGGATAATAAAACAAAGAGTTTATATTCACATGGTATTTACAAAGAAAAGGTTAATGAAGATCTAATCATTTCATCTTATTTAGGTTCAAATATGGACCACTTGACTGGCTAGGTAGAACCCATATTCAATGGAATCCTCTCATTGCCAAATATAGATGAATCTAAAGAGTTACGCTTAAAAAGGAAAAATCAATTGGAAAATAGGATATTTCATGTGGTAAAATTTTAAGTATTGGATACTTAAAATTAATTAAATGGAATTAATTATTTGAAGAAATAAGTTAATTCATTTATGGTTTAATTAATATATTATTTCTTGAAGAAGAAATAAAATTAATTAAACCCATGTATTATTTAATTAGATTAATTAATTGAATTGAATTAATTAATTAAATAGCGCATTGGACTTAGGTCAAATTGGAGCACCTGTTGGTGCACCAAGGCCTATAGGGGGTGGCCAAGAGGTGCCCATTATGGGCGAAATTCAGCCCAAGCTATTAACTTAAGTAATATAAATATATCACTTTAGTTAAGACCTAGGTGAAGAGTTCACTTTAACTTAAGACGCAAGAAAAATTCCTCTCCCTCTCTCCACATCTAGCCGTCGGTCTCACACACCAAGGAGGAGGAGATTTTTTTCCATCAAGTTTTTCCGGCGAGACAATTTAGAGGTAGAACAATTAGGCTGCTTGGATCAACATCTTTTCAGCCTTAGTAATTTCGCGAAGAATTGAAGAATTCAAGATCGTAGGAATTTTGAATCACTTCACTTCAATGGGTAATGTTAGTTTTACCCTATCATACATACGTCTGAATTAACCCTGGGATTGATTTGTTTATGGGGAAAATCATAAAAAAATTTAAATTTCGTTTTCCACTGCGTTTGGTGATTTTTCCCCATCAGCAATTTCTAAGCGCATTCGATAATGTATTGTGCCTCTTCGCTACGTACTTCACTAATTTGCACTTGAGTATATAAGGAGCATCGACAATCATGAAAGTACTGCAAGATAGAGATTGCAAACCCAAAGGATGTTTCAGTTACCTACCAAAGTTTTAATAACTTCAAAAGGGAAAGAAACTGAGTATTAGGATTATGCATACCTCTATTGGCATTGTAGATTCTCCATGGCTCATAATATCCTTCATGAATCTCACAATGAAGAAGCCACAATCTACGTCGTTTGTCTGTCGTGGGCACTACAAAAGTAATTAAGGTTGTATTAGAACACTAACTTTTATACGAATAATCTCTTGAAACTAGAAAACACTAACCTTTATATTAATCCATTTACAGGTCTAGTTTTTGGATTTCTCCAATTGGTTGTTGTGATTTGCGCGAAATATGAACACAACCCTATAAAAAAATACAAAAAACAAGGAAATATGTCAAAAACAAGCAAATAATATGAAATCTAAGAAGATATATACACTTTAAAAATAATATTAAATATAATGGATACATTGATTGAATGAAAAAACTTACTGATTGATTTTTTCTTTCATGTCAAATAGGTTATCCGGATCACCATGCAAAGAATTCAGATAATAAACGACCTCTTGAAATGGAACAATCACAAGTAACAACCAATGTTCCCTAAAAAGCATTCAAAAGATAAGTTCAAAAAAAAAATTCCGTAACAAGTTTTACAAAATAAAGTTGGGTCTTTAGTATCTCACACGGTGTTGTATGGTGCAAGAAATAACTTATTCATTTGTGCGCTCTCTATCATAGCATTTGCTATGAACTGCACCTGTTCAATTTGCGTAACACCTGATCCCGCAGATATAACATGAGGGCTAAGGAACCCGAAACTACTTTCTTTCCCTTCAGGGACCACGTAATTAACCCACAAAAACCTAAATTGAGCATAAAATAAATTTGAGTAACGAAAGTAATCATAGTTCAGATGCAATAAAATAATTAAAAAACTTACTTGATGTACACTGAAATGACAGAGGCTCCTATCTCTTCTTGACGTAAAAGGTGACAGATCTCCTCCCTCCCAATATACTTTTGGAATTCAATATTCATAATTCTTTTCTCCAAGTCTATAGTGAGCTGGTCATCAATAGACATCCTCTTTATGTACTTTCCATTTTTATGTACTTTCCAAGAAATAAAATATCCCTAGGGAGTCTATCTAGTACAAGGTCTTCATATCTGTCACCTTCACGTGCAGGCTTGGCCACTGGAAGTCTTGGTTTGACAGCTGAGTGCTTCGACGTCCCTGATTTCTGGTTTCCAAATGATTCAGATGGTCCAATAAACTATTTAAACAAAGAAAACAAAACGTGAATGTTACACACCAAAGCATATTTAGTAACCTTAAACAATTTTTATAATTTATTAATGGCTAGATATTAGTGACATACTGATGCATCATTGACAATGACAAGACTCATAGGCCAAGCAACATAGGTACCCAAAGCATCAGAAATCGTGAGCACTTCATCATCGAGAGGGACTAGTAGGGGTGTATCCTCCTCAATTGCAATATCAATGCAAACTTTCACATGGTTGGTGGATAATAGACGGTTGTGAAGTGTTCTATCCGATGGTCGATTGAACATATGTATTTTAGCGACCACATGATATGACGGTAATGAAAGTGCTAATTGACATGGCGCCTTAACCTACACATATATACCATTATATTAGAAAGTTTTGTGTATTTTACAGAAATAGAGAGTTCCAAGTTACATGATCACTAAACAAGTTCAGATCATTACCTCAAGAAGCATCTTAACTGGTTCTGGGCAGCTATCTTTCAAGGAAATCGCTTCATCTTTATGTGGCTGACGCGACCCACGCCAGCAAGGAGGATAGTGATTCGTTGAGGCCCATCACCATGCTTCTCAAGCTTTCCATCTCCATCTGTTTAGAAGGCTTTGGATCCATAAAGTACTCTCTTTGTGACACCTCAAAGCTAACACCCCTAACGCGACCCGGATGCTCCTTCTTTTTAAGAGCTTTAGCCAATATATCTTCCCGGCTCCTATCGTTTCCATTATGGCTAGTACTCTCTCGTGATATGCACTCCTGTAATAATACATTTAAAAAATAAAAAAACTTAGTGAACTTTGCTCTTTCTAAAGTATTTCGAAACAAACATACAATATTATAGAGCTAAAATTACAAATAACTCACCATTTCATTCACTACTCTTCTAACATTGACATTATTAATCTCATTCTTTTTATCGGAACGTGAAATCCTCCTCCACACAAGTGCTCGTGCCACCTCTGTGCAATCTGACCCAGTTTCCTTTCTTTTCTTCATCTATATTTTGATTAAAAAATATATATTTATTAACAAGGAATTTTTATTAGGATAAATGTCACTTATAGTCCCTAAGGTATTACGTTTGTCTCACTTACGTCCCTAAACTAAAATTTATTACGCTACCGTTCCTAAAGTAACAATTTTGTTTTACTTTAGTCATTTTCGGTGGTTTGTGACCGGATGTCAGTTTCCGGTAGTCCCCGATGTATCAAATTTGTATCACTTTGGTCCTTAAACCCAAAAAAGCGGGTATTTTTTATTTTTTGCAATTTTACAATCTACTTTATTTTAATTATTATTATTAACTAATATACATTAGTGCACACTTATAGGTAATGTTGAATAGAAGGATAAAAAATTATATATATTAATAATTAATTCCTAAATAAAAGATTATAAACAACTACCTTATTTTGATTGTTATTATTTAGCTAATATATACTAATGGTCAATGTCTAAATAAAATGATAAAAAATAATAATGAGTTTTTACTCCTTCAATAATCAAACGATTGCTTAGTCATTCAATTAATTAAGTTTAATTAATAAATAATAAAATTCACAAATTACAAGATAATTATAATTGATTAATTTAATTCTACAATAAGATGAATATTTTAACATGATAAGTAAACATTTATTAACTAATAATCAATTAAATATTTATTACAATAAAGAAATTAATTATCAATTAAATATTTATTACAATAAAGAAATTAATTATCAATTAAATATTTATTACAATAAAGAAATTAATTATCTATTATAGAATAATAACACTTCAATTATATGTTTATTGGAACAAATTAACTATGATCTCAACAAATGACATTCGTTAAGAATAGAAAAATAGAAAGAAAACAAGCCATAAAAAAGGAAAATATTTGTTAATCGCCATCTCCACATATTCAGATATGTACTTTGCATTATGATATTTGGTCACTTCTAAAGCAATTAAACTACTAACAAATTAGTTTTACACAATGAATGCTAGAACTGTTATGAAATAACCCCAAATATTATGAAATATATACAAATATTCTAAAGTAGAGAGACTAGAGATTTAAGAAGAGAATTCTTTCTTTGATTTTGGTGTATTTCTCAATACAATGGCAAAGCCTATTTATAAACACAAAACAAGATCAAATATTGATTACAAAATGAGGTAATGGAATTGTAGGTGAATCCACTAAATGAGATATTGGAGTTGTAGGTGAATCCACTAAATAATGTATTGGAGTTATATGGACATCCACTTAATGAATTATTCATAACACTCCCCCTTGGATGTTCATCACTTAAGAATATGCCTCGTTAAAACCTTATTAGGAAAAACCCTGTGGGATAAAAACCTAGTGAAGGAAAAAGAGTACATAATTCTTTCAATACGCAATCAGATGCTGCCTCATTAAAAACCTTACCAGGAAAATCCAGTGGGAAAAACCTTGGTTAAGGGAAACAGAGTGCAACGCGTATTATCTCCCCCTCATGACAATATCAGTCAAGATCTTTAAGTCTACGCACACCAATATTGTAGACTAGTTTTTCAAATGTTGCTGTGGGAAGTGCCTTGGTGAACAAATCAGCAAGATTATCTCTGGAACGGATTTGTTGAACATTGATATCACCATTCTTCTGAAGATCGTGAGTGAAAAAGAACTTTGGTGAAATATGCATTGTTCTATCTCCTTTAATGTACCCTTCTTTCAATTGTGCGATACATGCGGAATTATCTTCATATAAGATCGTCAGGATCATTTTTTCAGAAGATAAACCACAAGTCCCTCGAATATGTTTAATTATAGATCTTAACCAAACACATTCTCGACTCGCCTCGTGAATAGCTAAGATTCTGCATGATTAGATGATGTGGCCGATATGGTTTGTTTCATAGACCGCCATGAAATGGTTTTGCCACCACATGTAAATAAATAGCCTGTTTAACCCCATTCCAATGCCTTCGTGTAGGAAAAGAACTATATCTTGCTAATAGATTAACAGCGAATGCTATATCAGGTCGAGTATGACAAGCAAGATACATTAGTGCACCGATTGCACTTAGATATGGTACTTCAGGACCAAGTAGTTTTTCATCACTTTCTCGAGGTCGAAAAGGATCGTTGTTCACATCTAGTGACCTTACGACCATCAGGTTGCTCAATGGATGTGATTTATCCATGTAGAAACGCTTTAGCACCTTTGATATATAAGCGTCTTGATATACAAAAATTTCGTTCTTTAAATATTCAATTCGTAGTCCAAGGCAAAATTTTGTTCTTCCAAGATCTTTCATCTCAAATTCTTTCTTTAAGCAATCAACATTTTTTGAAATCTCTTCAGGAGTTCCAACGATATTTAAATCGTCAACATAAACTGTAATTATAACAAACTCATTTCCAGATCTTTTCATGAAAATACAAGGACAAATTTGATCATTCTTATATCCTTCCTTCAACAAATATTCACTGAGACAATTATACCACATTCATCCAGATTGTTTCAGTCCATACAATGACTTACTTAATTTAATTGAATAATGTTCTCGAGAACTTGATTTATATGCTTCAGGCATATTAAATCCTTCAGGGATTTTCATATATATATCATTATCAAGCGAGCCATACAAATAGGCTGTAATAACATCCATTAGACGCAAATCAAGTTTTTCATGCACTGCCAGACTTATTATATAACGAAAAGTAGTTGCATCCACCACAGGAGAATAAGTCTCCTCACAATCTATGTCAGGTCGTTGCGAAAATCCTTGGGCAACAAGACGTGCCTTATATCATACAATTTCATTTTTCTCATTTCGTTTTCGCACAAATACCCATTTGTATCCTACTGACTTTACATCTTCAGGTGTACGGACTACAGGTCCAAAACTTTTACATCTTCAGGTGTACGGACTACAGGTCCAAAAATTTTTACATCTTCAGGTGTACGGACTACAGGTCCAAAAACTTTTACATTGGTTCAAGCGAGTTTAACTCTGCCCTCATTGCGTCTTTCCATTTTGGCCAATCATTTCTTTGTCGACATTCATTAACAGACTTTGGTTCTTGATCCTCATTATCATTCATCATATTTAGCGCTACATCATATGCAAATATATCGTCAACTTTGACTTCATTTCGATTTCATCGTTTCCCGTTCATAACATAATCTATTGAGATCTCATTATTTTCACAAGTTTCAGGTACCTGAGGTTCTTCTGGAACCGAAATATTAGTTATGACTGGGGACTCTTCTGGAGTTATTTTATCCTCGATTAGACCATCTTGATTCTTAGCTCCTTTTCTTTTTCGAGGATGACTATCTTTGGAACCGATAGGTCTACCACGCTTCAGGCGTGCAGTAGACTCATTACTTTGACCTTCAGGGACAACAATTCTTACTGGAGCATTAACAGCTGGTACATGTGACTTAGTCACTTTTTTTTAGGTCAGTAAATGCGTCTGGCAGTTGGTTAGCTAAACCTTGCAAGTGAATTATCTTTTGAACTTCCAGTTCACTTTGTTTTGTTCGAGGATCAAGATGATATAAAGATAATTCATTCCAACTAATTTTCTTTTCCAGCTGCTTATTTTCTCCCCCTAATGTTGGGAAATCTGATTCATCAAAATGACAATCAGCAAATCGAGCCGTAAATAAATCGCCAGTCAATGGCTCTAGATACTTTATTATCGATGGAGACTCGAATTCAACATATATTCCCAACTTCCTTTGAGGACCCATCTTAGTGCGTTGTGGTAGAGCAATTGGAACATATACCGCACATCCAAAAAATTTTAGATGGGAAATATTTGGTTCCTGACCAAAAACCAAGTGTAATGGGGAGAATTTATGATAACTTGTTGGCCTTATGTGAATAAGTGCTGCTGCATGCAAAATAGCATGTCCCCAACAAGAAATAGGAAGTTTTGATCTCATAAGTAAAGGTCTTGCAATTAACTGCAGACGTTTAATAAACGATTCTGCTAGACCGTTTTGTGTATGAACATGTGCTACAGGATGTTCAACATCAATTCCAATAGACATACAATAGTCATTGAACGTTTTGGAAGTAAATTCACCCGCACTATCAAGGCGTATCTTCTTAATAGGATAATCAAGAAAATGTGCTCGTAGTCTAATCAATTGAGCAAGAAACTCGCAAACGCCAGGTTTCTAGTTGATAACAAAGATACATGTGACCATCTTGTTGATGCATCAATTAAAACCATAAAATATCTAAATGGTCCACACGACGGGTGTATTGGTCCACAAATATCGCCTTGAATACGTTCTAAAAACGTAACAGATTCACTTCCTACTTTTGTTGTTGATGGTCGAATAATCAACTTTCTTTGTGAACAAGCAGCACATGAGAAATCATTCGATTGAAGAATCTGCTGGCTCTTCAATGGATGACCACATGAATTCTCAATTATCTTTCGCATCATAATTGATCCGAGATGGCCTAACCGGTCATGCCAAACAACAAACTTATTTTGATTTGTAAACTTCTGGTTTACGATAACATATGTTTCAATAGTAGATATATGCGTGTAGTACAAACCGGAAGACAATGCTGGCAACTTTTTCAATATACATTTGTTACCAGATATTGTATTAGTGATGTAAAGATACTCAATATTGCCATCACTTGTTGTCTCAATATGATATCCATTTCGGCGGATATCTTTGAAGCTTAGTAAATTTCTTTGAGACTTAGTAGAATATAAGGCTTCATCAATATAAAATTGTGTTCCTCCGGGTAACAATATATTAGCTATGCCGGAGCCTTCAATTAATTTTGCACTACCCGATATAGTATTAACATTGGCTTCTTGCATTACTAAATAAGAGAAGTATTTTTTTATTTTTGAGGATGGTGTGAGTTGTTGTACTATCAGCGAGACATATATTTTCATTATTGATATTGTTGCTGATCGAGTAAATACCCATTCTTTATTGAAACATAAAAAGAAATAAATCAATATCAAACAATATTATCTAATATAAGAAACGATAATCTTATGAATAAATTCATTTATTGAACTTTAAAACAACATACTTAAATATTTATTTATAAATTACTAGAATTAAAACTTAACAAATTTGTTTTTGAACACTTCCATCTCCAATCAAGTGATCAATTTTTTCATTAGGATCATCAAAGAAATCAGCAACATCTAAATGAGTGTCATCAAAATCGGCCATGATCAGAATCGCCTTCTTCAAAAGCAAAATTTGTTTCTATTTTCTTTCTTTTACTTTTTAGCGATTCTTGGTAAAGGTCAACAAGATGCTTTGGTGTACGACAGGTACATGACCAATGACCTTTACCACCACAACGATAGCATAAATTTTTCACAAATTTGCTATTTTGGCCACTTTTATGTTTCTCTTCATTATTTTTCCACTTCTGGTGGAAAGATGTGTTCTTTGAATAACCACCACGATTTCCATAACCATATCCACGACCACGTCCACGTCCATGATTTCTTTAATGATTAAAATAGTTATGTGCTGCTACTTTCACTTCATGGAATGTAGCAAAACTAGTTGGACGGGACTCATGATTAAAATAATAATATATTGCTCAACACATTCACTTCAGGGAATGGAGTATAGTTATTTGCATATATGAATTTATATATTGCTCAACACATTCACTTCAGGGAATGGAGTATAGTTATTTGCATCAAGATGAATTTTAATATCTAACGCCCAAGAAAAATAATTTTTCCTCGTAATATCAAGAGTCACAAAGTCAAGTTTTTTTCAAGATTCATCATATAATACTATTATCAAAGTATAAGATGAATAACATAACAATCATTCAACTTTTTAAAATATTTTCAACATGATAGGATTATTCAAAAGAATAATACTAATAAAATATATGCACATATATATACATATGTCTTCTTTCTAAACATCAAGAGAATTATTGCATATTTCTATTTTTGTTAAATATTGAAATATACATACCTTTTCTTCTTGCTTTGTTTTGAAAACCTTGTCCATCAATTTTCTTTACAAACTCATAATAACTCATAAAAATTTCTCACTACATTTACATCATATGTTGAGTACCCCATGTATATCTTTTGCCAAATTTCAAAATGATTAACACCTTGAGACGGATCGTGCTGATAACGTGTTATGAAATAACCCCAAATATTATGAAATATATACAAATATTCTAAAGTAGAGAGACTAGAGATTTAAGAAGAGAATTCTTTCTTTGATTTTGGTGTATTTCTCAATACAATGGCAAAGCCTATTTATAGACACAAAACAAGATCAAATATTGATTACAAAATGAGGTAATGGAATTGTAGGTGAATCCACTAAATGGGATATTGGAGTTGTAGGTGAATCCACTAAATTATGTATTGGAGTTATATGGACATCCACTTAATGAATTATTCATAACAAGAACAACCAATTTAGTAATTTATCCATGCTATGTTGAGAAAGGACCTTTATACATATGGTTTTGTACAGGTGCGCATGAGGTTCCTGTGTCCAATATATGTAAGCTAAATAGTAACAATTAAAATAAGGTAGTTGTTTTTATTCTTTAACTTAGGAATTAATTATCAATATATATTAATTTTTTTATCTTTCTATGAGATATTACCTATAAGTATATACTAATTTATATTAGTTAAAAAATAACACTTAAAATAAGGTAGATTGTAAAATTGCAAAAAACAGAAATTTTTCCGCTTTTTTTGGGTTTAGGGACCAAAGTGATAAGAATTTGATACTTCAGGGACCTCTGAAAATTAATATCTAGTCACAAATCACCGTAAAGGACTAAAGTGAGATGGAATTATTACTTTAGGGACGGTAGCGTAACAAATTTTAGTTTAGGGACGTAAGTGAGACAAACGTAAAAATTTATGGATTATAAGTGAAATTTGTCCTTTTTATTAAAATAAAACCGTAAATAACCAACAATAAATTTTTATAAACGCAATAACCAACGAATGAAACCGTAAATTAAAATGACAACCTGGAACTCTTCACTTAGGCGAACATCTCATATATATTGTGAGGGTGGGTTGTAATTAATGTTCCCATCATCATCCCCGTACCCACACTCTACTCAAGTAGCTCTGAAGTTTCGTGCTAGCTTCCCAGCTTCTGCTAGTACGTAATTTTTTCTACTTTCTTCAATATCAAATGACAACTATAAAAAACAAACAACAAAGTATATATGAAATTATAATTTAGAGAAAATTAAATCAACAAAAAATACATTAACAATTAGAAACATGATATACTACAAATTACCACTATTTCATCCCAAGTTACTTTTTTTGTTGGTGCCGGCACTTGTCGCCAATCCCTGATGGTAATCGGTACCTTATGCCGAGCCAAGACTCCTATGTAACCAACAAGTGTTGCTTTGTTCGGGTCAACTTCTTGGCCTTTCTCATTCCAGCCGTCAGGTAGCCTTATGCCTTTAGTTATGGCATTGATGACTTTCTCATCCCCGTGACACCTCTCTGAATCTCATTTTCAACACGTTTGTCTGCTCCGCGTCCATCCTCCTCTGGAAAACTTCCAGCACGCTCTGAAGCCATCGACCTACAAAAGCCAAAAATACATAAGTTAGATTCATATACCAACAACATAATTTTAAATTAGAAGTAATAAATATTACAAAAATGCATAGATTATTTCTTGTTAAAGTAAACTCACTTATGAAATATGAAGATGCCATGAGTATGCTATAGTTTTTACTTTATTTCAGAATCTGAAGATCAGAAAATAAGTCTATCATATAATCATTATCAAATAAGTTCAAATACCTTTCATCGTTTTCTTTTTATCATTAGCTTAGTAGACTTTTGCTTCCTATCGGTACAACCATTTTTAATAAAGATTACAAAAATGCATAGATTATTTCTTGTTAAAGTAAACTTACTTATGAAGATGCCATGAATATGCTACATTTTTTACTTTATTTTAGAATTTGAAGATCAGAAAAGAAGTCTATCATATAACTATCAAATAAGTTCAAATACCTTTCATCGTTTTCTTTTTATCGTTGACTTTGTAGTCTTTTGCTTCCCATTGGTACGATCATTTTTTTTAGTACACCGATGAACTGATGGATTAATCCAAGTCATGGTGATCTTGTTGCATATACAATTCATCATCACTGATATCCAAGTCATCATCACTATCAATTGATTGTGAATCATCTAAGATAGGATTTCCTCCATCATCTTCACTTTCTTCATCATCATCCTCAATACAAGTATTTTTGTTTACCGATAAAACAATGGACCACCTCTTATCAATAGCATCAATGACAAAAAACACTTGCTTAGCTTGTGATGCCAAAATGAAAGGTTCATCTTTGTATGCCACCCTTTCAAGGTCTACTCGAGTGAAGCTTATTTCATTATTTTGGACACCATTTTTATTGTCAACCCACCTACACCCAAATATAGGAACCCAAAACCAACTATGATCCAGTTCCCATATACGTTCAATCACCCCATAATATGATAAATCGGCATAGATAGGGTTTTATCTTTCGCACTTGAGATATGCATTGCTTGAGCTACAAGACTCACCCCACTATTCTGCATTGTACTTTGTTCATCTTGGTCTTTTGTATAGAATGTGCGACCATTTATACAAGAACCTGAATAACAAACTACTTGTCTGTCAGGACCCATCGACAACTGTGTCAATTTATCTAAAATTGAAAGTGGATTCTCGTTGTGTTTCTCTTCAATATGCTTTTGGAACGAATCGATAAAACTCTTGCTATGCTATCTTGAAATCCAGCTCTCATTTTTATTTGGATTTAATCTTTTAAGTTGGTCCTTGTGCTCTTCAACATATGAGTCAACCTCATCGGTGTTGTGGAGCACATATAGGTGTGTCTGCTCCCTTTGTGTGCAAGGAACACTAACTAATTGCTTTCCAATTACTCTTTCTCCTTCTGTTATCCCTCCCAGAGCATGAGACTTTGGAAGCTCTACAGCGTTAGAATTTGCCAGATATTCTGTGCAAAATGTAATAGCTTCATCAACTATGTACCGTCCAACAATGCAACCTTCCGGTTGACTACGATTTTTCACGTAGCCTTTCAATACCTTCATATAACGCTCAGCCGAATACATAGATCTCATAAAATCCAGTCCACATAGTTGGGTCTCTCTAACCAAGTGAATAGGTAGGTGAGTTATTATATCAAAAAACCTAGGTGGAAAATACATCTCAAGCTCACACAAAGTGATGACAATTTGTTCCTGAAGTGCAGACAATTGTTCAGGATCAAACACCTTGCTCCACAATGTTTTAAAGAAGAAACATAATCTAGTTATAGTTTCTCTCACCTTTTTTGGCAAAATGGCCCATATAGCAATTGGTAGAAAAAGATCCATGATTACATGATAATCATGAGTCTTCATGTGCTTTAGCTTCAAGTCCTTCATTGATACAAGACTGCTAATGTTTGAAGAATACCCTTCTGGAACTTTCACTCCATCAAGAAACTTACATAATGCAATTTTTTCTTTCCTATATAGAGTGTGAGTTGCTCGAGGCAAATAAGTATGTTTTCCCTTCTTTGTTTGTGCCAATTTACCTCTTATCTTCCTTTCAACCAAGTCTAACCTTGCTTTTACGCCATCTTTGTCTTTCCAAACATATTTAGAAGTGTACCAATGACACTATCAAATACATTTTTCTCAATATGCATAACATCAAGAAAATGTCTAACATGTAAGGACTTCCAATACAACAACTCAAAGAAAATTGCCTTTTTTTCCACCCAATTTTTGCAAGGCCACCTGAAAAAGTCTTTCCAAATTTGATATCCAAGCCTTTTACTTCTCAAACATGTCTTCACCAGTCAAGAATTTAGGAGTTCGACCATCTTCTATTTTCCCATTGAAAGTTTTCTTCCACCGACGACATCGATGTTTCCGCTTCAGCCATTTCCGATGCCCGTGGAATGCATATTTCTGAGAGTGTGGCAATCGATATTGATCTGTACTATTGACACATATGAGGCATCCACATTGGCCATGTATACCATATCCCTCAAGATTAGCTCTTGCAAGAAAATCATTGATTGTTCCAAATAACATAACTCTGAGATTGAAACTTTCTTTTCTGAACCCATGATATACTTCAATACGGTCTCCCACAACACCTTCAAATCCTAAATTAAAGGAGCTAAGTAGACATCTATATCATATCCAGGTTGTTTTGGCCTAGAAATGAGTATAGGCATCTTTATATGCTCTCGCTTCATGCATCGCGATGGGGGTAGGCTGTAGATAATCAAAATCACCGGCCATGTACTATGTGAGCTACTTTGCAAGACATGTGGGTTCATGCCATCTGTAGCTAATACAAAGCGTAGGTTTCTTGGTTCTTCCCCAAATTCAGGGAAATCATCATCAATCTTTTTCCGTTGAGGGGTGTCGAATCTTGTTATCTTCAATCCCTTCTTTAAGCCTTCTATTAGCATGCCATGTCAAGTCTTTGGAAAACTCTTGACTACTGTACATGCGCCTAAACATAGGTATTATGGGTAAATACCATATTATTTTTATAGGAGCAGATCCATTCTTTTTGTACCATGGGGAGCCACATTTCGGATACCCCTTCAATGATGCATAATCATTTCTAAACAATATGCAATCATTGAGACAAGCATGTATTCTCTCATATCCCATGCCAATTGAGGTTAACATCCATTTAGCCTCATAAGTACAATTAGGTAACACATTATCCTTGGGTAGCATGATTTTTAATAGACCAATAAGTCTGTGAAACTCTTTTCACTCCACCCATTGTTAACTTTTAACTTGTGAGATTTAGCATTGCTTTCAATCTTGTGAATTTACTACCACTATACAGTGGTGTCTTTGAATCACTTATTAAATTGTCAAACATTTTAGGACAATTCCGGAAATCCTCCTCAATCACATTTGTCATCTCCTCCAATCGATCAGACTCATAATCATCCATGTCCAAATCCTGTGATGGATATGATGTACCACCCAAATCATTTGACGTGACAATGCTTTAACCGTGTCTTATCCAACGTGCATAGCTTTTCTCATTTCCATTACACACCAAATGATCTTCCAAGTCACTGGACTAATTCTCTTTCCAAAACAACAATGAAAACACGGGCAAGTGATCCTAGTCGGATCTGGTGCATGCTCAACCGCAAACTTGATGAACTCTTTCACTCCTTTCTCATATTGCTCCGACATACGATCCGCTAAAATCCAACTTTGATCCATCTTGATTCTGATTTATATTCCTTTTTTCCCAATTCAAATTTCTCATGTGAGACAACTCTTGTCAAAACACTATAAAAGTTTCTAAATTATTTGAAAATTAAACTAACATTAATTACTATCCTTACTTAGATAAATTAATTTATTATCCTTTCTTAAATAATTTTTTTAATTAGCCTTTACTTAAATAATTTCATTAACATCAGTTGAGTTGAGTTAATTAAATAATTTAAATTAACCAATTGTGATGAAACTCGATCAAATCCCGCAACGATGGCATCGCTCTAATATCAAGCCATTTCTCCTTAATGATAACCCGGTGTATCGTGCCCAATTGTAGGCTCGGGGATTCTCGAAGAACCTTCCCTGATCTTTTTCTTCTCCTTTGAAACGGTAGTTTTCTTGCCTATTATTCTAAAAAAAATTTGGCAGAGTTACGGCGCAAAAGTTTGTACCAAGTTCTTGACTAATCCTTACCCCAAACTTGCAACTAACAAAATTCGGATCTTTTAACCACAACAAACTTAAATTCGGATCTTTCAAGCACAACAAACCCAAAATTTGGATCACACTATACGAAAATAAATTCTATCTTCATCAAAATATATCCAAGTTAATATATACAAATATATATATGGAGAGAGAGAGAGAAGAAGCTTATGGTGGTGGTGGTGGACGCGACGGCGGTATATGGTGATGTTGGTGGCAGCGGTGGTGGTGCTATATGGTGGTGGTGGCGGCGGCAGTGGTTCTATAGAGAGAGAGAAAGAAAAGAAGCTTATGGTGGTGGTGGTGGTGGAGACGGCGGCGGTATATGGTGGTGGTGGTAGTGCTATATGGTGGTGGTGGTGGTGGCGGCGGCGATGGTGCTATAGAGAGAGAGAGAGAGATGAAATGGGGAGGGGGCGGGTTTTTTTTTAATAGGTGAACCGCCTATTACAGCGGTTCACGCATGAACCGCTGTAATAGGTACCTCCGTTCAACAGTTTTACTAGAAACGCTGTAATAGGTGTGTTGTAATAGTGTATTTTTGTAGTAGTGACATTTTCTGTCGCATTCTCCTGCATGGTGGTACACGAATCCCATGTGCAATTTCATGACACAAAAACGCAACAATCCTAGTTTCGTAAAAACGCAATTTTCAGATTTCAAAAAATCCATTTTTTAGATCCAAATTAATTTTCAGATTTAAACGATTTTAATCGGTCCAAAAACAAAATCACAAAATCCAATCCATTTTACATGCGATAAAACAAAATTTAAAGCACATAAATAAAAACACATACAAAGAATCCGAGCCATGTCAAAATTTTGGCTCTGATACCATTGTTGGGATCTTGGTACAAACCCCCGGGGACGCCGGCGCACCGGAAGGTATAAATTTTAAAAATTAAAGTGGCATCCCCAAAATTAGGGCTAGGCAGACATGGTACCACCGGATTCAAAACTATCTTAGAGATAAGTTTACTCGTGTTTACCTTTTGAAGAACTTAAAGCAGCAACGTCTTTTTAAGCTACCCCCTGCTACACCTCTCTGAATGGATTTGCCCTAACGCCCCAAGCGTCGCGCCTCTAAGTTTATCCAAACATTAGCTCGTATCATCAATTATCTCCACCAGTGCTAGCAAGGAGAATATCAAATCTTGGCTTACGAGAAAAGGATAAGGAATATTTTGGTGTTCTTCGTACTCAACACATGAGTTGGAAGAAGTTCTTGTGAAATAGATGGAGGAGAAAAGATGGAGATAATTTTTTCACAATCAAAATTGTGTAGAATGAATTATTAAAGTTGTGAATGAAAGAAAAATTAACTTATGAATAAAATATCAACACATGTATATATAGGGTGAGAGTTCACAATTATGGAAACTCACACACACACACACATATACATGTCTATATAGGCGACTATTATATATATATATATATATATATTCTATACTCTATATATATATATATATATATATATTATTCTAATTTCCCTTCCATCTTATTTCTCTTCCTTAATTAATTGGATATTTTCCAACTAATTAGATAATTCCATATATTTGATATCATATCAAATATACTATATCTTATCAAATAAGATCTTTCCATATCTACAATATTTATCCTAACATATATTTATAAGAACTTTCCATATCAATTAGTTGCCTAATTAATTAGAATAGATCCTACCAAATATATCATAAGATATTTATTAAATATACATATATATACATAGACTTGGTCAGCAAGATAAAATCCTCCACAAAATCCACAATCATACACATGCCCATACATGTGCATGCATATATATATATATATATATACATATATATATATATATTTTCCTCTTTCACATATTAATTAATTGGACCATGAATTAATTAACTAGTCTTTCCCAATTTAATATTTCAACATTAAATTATAAGACTTTTATTAATTAAGACCACTTAATCAATTTATTCATTTTTCCCGATTAATTAATTAATTCCAATTAATTAATCTCTCTATGAATTCACAAAAAATTAATAAGCCAATAGGTTCTACACTAAGTATTGTGTGTAACCCCTTAGGCTCATTAATAAGCTAGCAATAAGTCCTTTCATAGGCTAGATTAATTATTCATAATAACTAACTTAGCCTTGGATTAATTCCACCAATTAACCCAAGGCACCTATCGGTCGTGGTTCGATGTCTAGCAAAGTCGCCACGCCACGACTTTCTAGATGTTAACGATGAAAATGCAAACCTATCCAGATTTTGATCTTTGTGTGAGTCGAATCCCTCCATCTTTTTCCCGTCTAAGACCTTGGGTTTGGCGACGGTCGAAACCCTAATGGCCTCGGAAAGTATGACTATGTTGGTTCCACTAATGATCCGGTCTTCTAAGCAGGTATCACCAATCCCTCTTATAAGACTATGCTCTAGCTAGAGACTTTTGATCATTTAGCTTTACTAAACAACATAGGAAATACTGGGTACTAATGACCTTGGATGAATCCGTTCCGACTGTCACTTGTTCCGCTGTACTACCCGACTATACCCAACATACACGCCGTATGACACTCTTGGAGGGCACGTGTATATCAAAGCATAGTGGGTAGTACCTTTTCCAATGACATCTCAAGTCTAAGGATTATCTCACACTACGAAAACTGATGGACTCCAAGTTCGACAACACTGACGAGGAATCCTTATGGGGCCGTTCAAGTCCATACCAAAGTATGAATCTTCATACATGTATTGCCACACAAGCTAACAACAATGGCACATGTAGACCTCTTGGGAGAGTTTACATGCATGAATAAGTCTTGGCGAGGCCAGTGATATGCCACATCTCACAGCCTCTATGAATTGGAGCGTATATTTAGGATTACGATCTTTGAGAGCATTCCATAGGTATTCCGACTGCTCCCCTAACCATATGTAACCCATGGGATCTTTATCTATATTCCTCGAGTAGTCGACAATAAAGAAGCATTTCGTAATTTGTTTGATATAATATAAATGATAAGACTGACATAGTGTTAATGTTCAAACCAACAGATGGCTCACTGGGCACATAACACTTTCATATGGTAAAGGTGACAATGCGAGGGTTAGCCGCCCTAACGATGATAGATTAATTAATGAAAATTTGATATTAAGATGAAAAAAATAGACAAATATGAAAGTGGGAATATGACATGACAAATGACAAAAACCATTTGTAATATTGAGTGACAATGAATGAAGAAGAAAAAATAAGAAAGAAAACAAAAATAAGAAAGATGAGGTTGTTGGCGTCCGGGTGAGCATGCGCAGCAGAATAAAATAGAACACAAATGCCGCTTTAGACATCATTTATGATGTTATTGATGTTTAATAAACATGACATTAATCCAATTAATGATATAACGAAAAATACACTAACCTTCTTCGTTGTGGTTGTTTTGTAATCCAATTGACGAATCCTTGATCCCTAGCCTCTAGATCGACACACGAAGCAACCAAAAATCCACTATTCCTCCTCCAATAGGTGGCTAGATGGTGGTGGAGAGTTCTTCTTCTCTTTGTATGTTGAAGAGAGGCAAAAAAGTTTTTCTCAGAGTTTTTCACGTATTACCTTGGCTCCTGAATGTAAAGTATTACTTATGACCTAGGTATTGGAGTTAGAGGGTATTTATAACTCTCCAACAAACCGTAGTCATCTGGTCTCTAAGACCTGTTCGAGTGGGTCAAATCTAGCCTACCTAACTTGACCTGTTCTTAAAAACTGCTGCCCAACACTCATGTTCGAACATGCCATAAGCCAACGTTCGGACATGCCCACGTCCGAACATGGCTCTTAGTCACGTTCCGGCGTGGAGCACTTTGTCATCAACTGACCAAGCTCCATACATGAAGTGATTTCCTTGTTTCTTCTTATAGCGTGACTCTCTAGGTTCATCTCGATTAGCAATGGGAGGATACCAAAGGATGTGGGTGATACCTAGCCATCCCCGTAGCCCCACATCGTCGGCTAATCAAGTATGACTGAATATATCATACGAACCTCTCGGTTATAGTCTCCGTACACGTATAGACCCTTCACTGAATTATCCCGATCGAGATATAGTCATGGAATTTGTCAAACTAACATTACTTGATACTATGCAATGAATCATAGTGACTCGAAATGACAAAACTACCCTCCATGTCCCACATGAGTTAGTTTATATGCTTTGGCCAAACACTTTTATTTCAGTCACCTATGATCGCATAGGATATTTGCTCGTTTACTACCGAAACAGTGAATTCCAACTTGGCAGTCACTTCACAACTGCTACTTGCCCATTAAAGTCGCACTTTGAGGTGGGCCCCACCAAAAGATGAATTGGACCTCACCAGTCTTGTAACAGACCCAACGACATAATCATATTGTGTCATCGACTCCTCAAGTGAAAGGTCCACATTTACCAATATAACCAATAATCCAATCATTGACAGTCAATGAGTAAAACCTATGTGATAGGATTATTATGAGTTATGTTCAAATATATTGATTCCATAAATATATCCATAATACAAACTGCCACCATCTCATGGCGTTCGATTGCCACTTCTCGTCAAAGTATGTGTTATAAAATTCTATATAGATCTTGACGCCCAATCAAGATCTTTCGACTTGCGAACCCGTGTTTAGTGACTAAGTACTAGGTCCTTCCAGTTCCCCTCTCCTTATCCCATAAGAAGTGGAAGACTTACATCAGTACACTTGGACTATTTGTTCGTTTAATACATTGTAGATGCCATTAGATTTGTAAGAAGAAACTAAATGCCTTTTATTGATATTAAATATGCATAGTACAACTTATGGCCCTATTACAGTCTATATCCTTATTGGCATCCAGGGCATACTCCTATCAATCTCCCACTTGCACTTAATGTCAATTGCTGTGGTATCAATACCCATCTTTTCAAGATATTGTTGCAGCATCGCCTGTGGTAATGGCTTGGTGAGTGGGTCAGCCACGTTATCTACTGAGGCTACTCTCTGCACGTCTACATCGCCTCTACTAATGATCTCTCTGATAATATGATATCGTCTCTCAATTTTTTTGGATTTGTTGTGAGACCTTAGCTCCTTACCTTGCCTAATCGCTCCATTGTTATCACAATATAATGGTAATGGGAGATTCGCACTAGGGACCACTTGAAGTTCACCTATGAACTTCTTCACAATATAACAGCTTCCTTGGCAGCCTTCGAGGTAGCCACATATTCAGCCTCTGTGGTGGAATCAGCTGTTGTGCTCTGCTTGGAACTTTTCCAAGTTACAGCTCCACCATTGAGGATGAACACAAACCTAGAATTAGATTTACGGTCATCTATATAGGACTGGAAGTCTGAGTCTGTAAAACCATCTATTCTGAATTCTCCATTCCCATACATGAGTACCATATCCTAAGTCCTTCTCAAGTAATTCAGGATACTTTTCACGGCTACCCAATGTTCTTTGCCAGGGTTTGCTTGAAACCTACTTCCTACGCTCACAACATACGTAAGATTATGTCTTGTACACAACATTGCATACATAAGACTACCCACTCCAGAGGCATATGTATGGTACTCATTTCCTTTCGATCTTCCTCACTTTGAGGACTCATCTTCTTGGACAAATGAATGCCATGTCTTATTGGCAAAAACCCCTTCTTAGAGTTTTCCATCCTAAATCTTTTCAGGACCTTTTCTAAGTAGAGGGTTTAGGAAAGCCCTATAGTCCTATTCGATCTATCCCTGTAGATTCGAATTCCTAAGATATAAGTAGCTTCTCCCAAGTCTTTCATAGAGAATGTGCTCGAAAGCCATGTCTTGACCGTAGTCAACAAGCCAACATCGCTCCCTATTAGTAGAATGCCGTCTGCATATACGACTAAGAATGATACCTTGCTTCCAATGACCTTTTTACAGACACAGGGTTCATCTTCATTTTTTATGAAGCCATAACTCCTAGATTCTTCATCGAATCAGAAATTCCAAGTACGAGATGCCTGTTTAAGTCCAAATATGGACCTATTCAGTTTGCATAGTTTATGACAATCCTCTTGGCATGTGAAACCTTTGGGCTATTCCATATAGATATCCTCCTCGAGGAATCCATTTAAGAATGGGGTCTTCACATCCATCTGCCAGATTTCATAATCCATATGTGCAGCTATTGCAAGCAGAATTTGAATGGATTTGATCATGGCTATAGGTGAAAAGGTTTCCTCATAGTCAATGCCCTCCTTTTGACTATACCGTTTCGCCACTAGCCTGACCTTATCGGTGTTTACCTTACTATACAGACCAATCTTTCTCTTATAGATCCATTTGCACCCGATGGGTACTATACCCTTGGGTCTATCTATTAGAGTCCAGACTTGATTCGGATACATTGAATCCATTTCCGCTTTCATAGCTTCTTGCCATTTTGTAGAATCCACGTCCTTCATTGCTTGATCATAGGTAGAGGGATCATCTCCATGGTTCACCTCTGCTACAGCATGTAAATCATGTTGATTGTGTAGCAGGTAACCATATCTCTCAGGCAGTTGAGATACTCGGTCAAATCGACACAATGAAGGTTGTGTCATTATGGCTTGGGCTTGGGCTTTTTGAACAGTTGTCTCCCCAGATATTTTGTTTGTTCTTCCAGAATAATCTTTCTACTTGATCCTCCTTCTAGAATGTATTCATCCTCGAGGAAGGTTGCATATAATGCCACAATGATCCTATGATCATTGTGTAGGTAAAAGAAATATCCCATAGGATCATTGGGATAACCAACATAACGTCCTTTAAGGGACCTAGCCTCCAGTTTTTCAACCTTGGTCTTCTTTACATATGCAGGACAACCCCACACACTTATGTAATTTAGATTAGGCTTCCTTCCATGCCATATCTCATATGGTATCTTAGGAACTGACTTGGAGGGACATCTGTTTAAGATATTCGCAGCTTTAAGTAACGCGTGCCCCCACAGACAAATGGTAAATTAGTGTAGCTGAGCATGGAATGAATCATGTCCAATAGCATTCTATTCCTTCGCTCTGCTACCCTATTTAGTTGTGGAGTGGCCGGGGGGTGAGCTGTAACACTATACCATGTTATCTCGAGAACTGGTCAAATTCAACACTCATATACTTGCCACCACGATCCGATCACAGTGTCGTGGTACAATATCTAGTTTGGTTTTCAACTAAAGCCTTGAAGTCCATGAACCTTTCAAGACATTCATACTTGTACTTCATCAAGTACACATAACCAAACCTAGAATGATTATCGCTAAAGGTTATGAATTAGTGAAAACTACCACGTGCCATTTCTCCAAATGGCCCACCGACGTGGGTATGAATCAAACTTAAAACTTCAGTGGCCCTTTCAAAATGCCATGTGAAGAGAGATATGGTCATCTTGCCTATAAGACAAGATTCACATGTCGGATAGGGATCCGATCCCATTGGGCCTATAATCCCATTTTTCTCTAACTAATGCAATCTTTGCTCTCCAGCATGACTTAATCTTCGGTGCCAAATTAGTCTGGGGTTTGAATTTTTCATACCACATTTTCTAGTGATAGTGTTCACAGTGCATTTATTTTGGACATTTAAATAATACAATCTATTTATTAAAGACGCATTGCTAACACATTTATTTCTAAAATAAATATCACATGAACCATTCATAAACGAAGAAGAATATCCTTTCCTGACAAACACAATAATAGAAATAGTATTCTTCTGCCTCTTGGGCAAAACAAGACAATTGTGTAACAATAAAACATGTCCAGAAGGTAAATAAATGCTAGTAGATCCAATGTGGGTAACCACAACACTTTGTCCGCTTCCTACATTGATCATCACCTCTTTCTCTCTGAGCCTCCTACTTCTTTCCAGGTCCTGATTCATAGTACATATGTGAGCACTAGCTCCAGAGTCTAGAATCCAGGAAAATGAAAAGACGGTAAAAGAACAATTAGTTTCCAAAATATTAAGTTCTATACCTGAGGCACCGTCGTTTTTTAGCTGAGGACAATCTCGTTTTCAGTGACCCAACTCACCACATTGGATACCCTTGTCCATCGCCTTTGGGTCCTTGCCCTTGTGTTTGAGGGCTTTAACTTTTCCTATATCATTAGAGGTCTTTTTCACTCCCAATGCTTTATTGCCTTTCTTTTTCTTAAAGGGCTTTGAAGGCCTATCAGTAGAAATGACCAAGGTAATTTCCTTCCCCTTGGGCTTCATTTGTGATTGAGCATTCATGATTTTGTTCATTAGCCCAACTAAAGAACACTCTATCTCGTTCAAGTTGAAGTTCACAATAAATTGTGAAAAGGTATTGGGAAGTGATTGCAGAATGAGGTCAGTCTGAAGGTGGAAATCCATAGTGAAGTCAAGAGCTTCCAATCTCTCGATCATGGATATCATCTTAATGATGTGGTCTCCCACTTTCTCATTCTCTCCCATTCTTACCTTGAAGAGCTCCCTTAATATCTCATATCGGGCAGTCCTACTATGCTCTCCATATAGCTCGCCAAGATGCAACAATATGTCCATTGCGTTGTCCATCTTTTCATGGGAACGCTGAAGGTCATTGTTCATCGAGCCTAGCATGTAACCTCTTACTCTTGTATCATCCTTGATCCACGTGTTGTAAGCAGCACGCTCATCCTCAGATGATTTTGTCCCTGGGGCAGTAGGAATGTTAGTCTCCAAAGCATAATCGAGTGACTTTAACCTAAGGCCCATCCTCAGGTTTCTCAGCCAATCGATGTAATTTAGTTTAGTGAGGACATTCTTTTCGAGCAGTATGGATAAAGGTTTATTAACCATTTTGAGAGATAAGAGATTGCTGCAGAAAATGAAAGCTAGATTTGATTAGATAGTTGTATTAATTCTTAAGTTAAAATTTTAAGGACTTTTGATTTTAACTTATCTCCCATTATATTGTTAGAATAATTCCACTCCCACTGCAATAATCAGAAATCCCGTTGGATTGACATCATAGTGAATGATTGAGTTCTTTGATGAATCCAATAAGTTGCAACATTTCAACAATATCTGGCTTATTGATTCATTAAAGTGGCTCCCAAGACAATTAGTCTAACTAGTGTTTCAATCCATTTGGTTCATGGATCATCTACACCTCAACCTTTTAACGACATCTAAGTGGTGATCCATATAAGTATAAACCCATTGACCACTATTGAACTAACAATTTAATCCCACCTTGCAATCTTTTAACGGTATCTAGGGTGACATTCGCTTCGACCAATGGCATCTCATGCACTAGAGATGATCAAAATCATGTCTTGATGTATGACCCCATTTTACTGGAAAGATGCCATACATTAGATGTGATCTCATCATTTAAAGCTCGATGGAGAAGGGATATCCAATATCCCTAACCTACTTAGTATTTTAAGTTGGGAAATTTTAGACAATGTATGTCCTTTTAAGGTCTCACTTTGCACATTATCATGTTTTAATCTCATTAAAACATTCACCACAATTATGAGCACAAAATAAATCAAATATAACCTAGTTAAATCTACCAACACATAGTCCATGAATATTCTACATTAACCCTAGCCAAAGAGTCAATCAGGGTAGGGGCCTATATTCTACTAGAGCTCCCACTATGTGTTGCGTTCAATTTTAAAACTGTGCATCCAAGCACTGTTCGAACGTTGTGTTGCGTTCAATTTTAAAACTGTATGTATCGCACGTACGAACACCAGCCTTGTGCACGTTCGAATGTCGAGTCTGCGAATAGACTTTGTAGCAATTCTAAATCATATTCCTCCAATTTTGGTGACTCCCTTAACCCCGTTTCAGCCATCTCAACATCATATAACATACATATATTCAATTAAAACATATATAATGAAGATTTAACCAAAATCATCATTGTCAATGAAAACAAACGCATATAAAACATCAAAACATCAAAAACTGAGTTTGATACCACAGTTGGCGTCCAGGTGAGCATGCGCAGCGGAATAAAATAGAACCCAAACGACACTTTAGACATCGTTTATGATGTTATTGATGTTTTAATAAACATGACATTAATCCAATTAATGATACAAAGAAAAAACACTAACCTTCTTCGTTGTGGTTGTTTTGTAATCCAAGGGATGAATCCTTGATCGCTCACCTCTAGAGAGACACACGGAGCAACCAGAAATCCACTCTTCATCCTCCAATAGGCAGCTAGATAGTGGTGGAGGGTTCTTCTTCTCTTTGTATGTTGAAGAGAGGCAGAAAAAAAATTCTCGGAGTTTTTCACATATTACCTTGACTACTGAATGTAAAGTATTACTTATGACCTAGGTATTGGAGTTGGAGGGTATTTATAACTCTCCAGCAAACCCTAGTAATCTAGTCTCTAAGACCCGTCTGAGTGGGTCAAGTCTAGACTAGTTGACTCGACCCACTTTTAAAAACTGATGCCCGACACTTACGTTCGAACGTGTCATAAGCCAACGTTCAGACATGACCACATCCGAACGTGGCTCTAAGTCACATTCGGGCTTGGAGCCCTTTGTCATCAAATGACAAAGCTCCATACATGAAGTGATTTTTTTGTTGCTTCTTATAGTGTGACTCTCGAGGTTCATCTCGATTGGCAATAGGAGGAAACGAAAGGATGTGGGTGACACCTAGCCAGCCCCGTGGCCCCACATCATCGTCCAATCAAGTACGAATGAACATATCATATGAACCTCTCAGTTATAACCTCCATACAGGTATAGACCCTTCACTGAAGTATCCTGATCGAGTGGTAGTCATGAAAGTTGTCAAACTAACATTACTCAATACTATGCAATGAATCATAGTGACTCAAAATGACAAAACTACCCTCCATGTCATATATGAGTTAGTTTATATGCTTTGGCCGAAGACTTTCATTTTAGTCACCTATGATTGTATAGGATATCTGCTCGTTTACTTTCGAGATAGTGAATTCCATCTTGGCAGCCACTTCACAACTACTACTTGCCCACTTCGAGTTGGGCCCCACCAAGGGGTGAATTGGACCTCACTACTCCTGTAACAGACCCAATGTCACAAGCACATTGTGTCAACGACTCCTCAAGTCAAAGTTCCACATGTACCAATATAACCAATAATCCAATCATTGACAGTCAATGAGTAAAACCCATTTGATTGGATTATTACAAGTTATGTTCAAATATATTGATTCCATTAATATATCCATAACACGAACTCCCACCATCCCATGGCGTTTGACTGACACTCCTTGTCAAAGTATGTGTTATATAAGTCTATATAGATCTTGGTGTTAGGATTATGCCCTCAGATGCCATAGAGGATAGAATGTATAGGGCATATATATCTTGTATTGAACTTAAACTCTTCTTAAATAAAAGGCATTATTGAGTTTTCACTTAATTCTTATCTGCATCTATAAGTTGTGTAAAACGTTTTATCTATGTTTTCAGTGCGATCCCTCGACTTCCTATGGGATAGGAAGATTGGCACTAGAGAGATCGATCTTGATTGCTAAAATAAGTTCGCAAGTAATATGAAGTCTTTAATGGACAAATAAAAACTTTGAATACTTGTACAATCTTAGCTCCGACATGGGAGTGCCTGTCTGGTATCATGGGATGATAGAAGATTAAGAATGTAGACATATCAGTGGAACTGATATGTTCGAACAAGACTCGCATCGGTTCTGTCACATGGGTTTTCACTCTGTGACTGTCAATGACGGAACGGATTATGCGTAATAGGTATATGTGAACCTTTGACCTGAAGTATCAGGCTGAAGAGCACTTGTGACGTCAAGTCTTTCACTAGAGTAGTTAGAACCAATTCACCCTTTGCTGGGGTCAACCTCGAAATACGGACTTGATGGGCAAGTGGTAATGTTAGCAGATATCTAATATCGGATTTGTTCTGTCATAAGTGAATAAGTATGTACGCTATATAATTATAGATAAATAGAGATCAAAGTCTTTGGCCAAAGCAAACGAGACGATTGTGCCTGGCACTAAATCGATCTCAATGATCTCGTATTTATTATGATTCATACATATGGTCAAGTTCAGTGAGTTTGACATAACCATGACTCTCACTTGACAGGGGAACGTGAACAAAAGGTTTCTACATATACGGTATTTACGATTAGAAGGTTTCGGAATGATCATATCATTCGTTTTCATTTGGGTTATGATGTGGGCCATGTGACTGGCTAGGTGTTACACACTTCCTTTGGTTTCCTCTCATTACCAAACGAAACGAACCTAAAAGTCGCGCTAAAGGAATGACAAAGAAAAATGAAGAAAAAGGAATTTCTATTATTTCTTCTGGGAGTTTTAATTTATTGAAAAAATTAAATAATTAATTATTCATTAGATGAAATAATTAATTATAATGATAAGATTAATTATTAATTAATTTCCTAGTGAAATATATTAATGAATTAATTTATCTAATTAATTTGGTTATTTAATTTATTTATTTATTTATTGGATATAATAAATTATTAATTGAAATAAGAAATTAATTAAACAAAACAAATATCAGGCTAAATAAGGAGTCCAATTGGACGCCTATGAGGCCTCAAAGTGGCGTCTTTGAGAGGCCACATATTAGGGCTCTTTTGTTTTGACTTATTCAATAAGTCATGAGATATATAAGGACTTTTTGACTTAGAATAAGTAAGAAGAATACACAACTCTCATAACTCTCAAAAGAAAGAAAAAAATTCCTCCCCACCTCTATACCTAGCCGTCGACCATAGAGAAAGAAGAAAGGGGATTTTTCGTTTGTTGATCCGTGCGTGACGATTTAGAGACGACGTATTTTTGTTGTTCGGATCAAGTTCAAGTTTGAAGAATCAAACCAAATGATTGAAGATTTGGAAGCTTCAATATTTCGATTTTGGAAAAGAAGAAGTTTTTCTCCATCATCATATTCATATTAACGAGTAAGTTTTATTCGTTATACGCTTTTAGATTCAATGATGCGAATTAGAGTACCAATTGGGTTTTCGTTTTTAATTTTTGAAATCCCTTCCGCTGTGTTTATGGTTTTTCAAACGAAACCCAACACTTGGCAGCCAATCAAGATCTTTGGACTTGCGAACCCATGTTTAGTTACTAAGTACTGTTAGGAAAAAATTGCATAAAATCAAATAACGCAGCGGAAGAATATATTTAAATCCCAGTGGCTCATCTCTATTTCTCGTATTTAAATTGGGTTTCGAATTCAATTACCGTTCTTGCGTATGTTGAATTCTGAACCAGCTTTGCAATCCCTTCTCGAACAGCAAATCCGTCGCTATCTCTAAATTGCCACGCCGGAGTCAAAAAATGAAAATCTTCTTCTTCTTCTCTTGAAAGAGACGGCTAGAGAGAGAGAGAGAGACAGAGAGGATGGAGTGTTTTTACTTGGAGAGAAAGTTTGTGTTAATTCACTCAGGTTAATTTTCTCTAAGTAGTATATTTATACTACAATGAAACAATAACATAGGCTAAATTACACCCTCATGTGGACACCCACTTTATGGCTTTTAAAGCCATCAGGCTTTAGCCCTATTATGCTTATTTAATTAATTAAATAATTAATATTATTTATCCAATAAATAAATTAATTAAATACTCAATTAAATCCATGTTAATTTTATAATTAAATTCCTCTATGAAATTAATTAATTTATTAACTTAATTAATTAATAAAATCATCTAATGATTAATTAGTTAATCTTGATATCCAATACCAAAAATTCTCTCAAGTCTTTTCCATAATGTTCCTTTTGCACTTCTTTTAAGCGCGACTCTTTAGGTTCGTCTCAAAAGGCAATTGGGAGGAAGCCAAAAGGATGTGAGTAACACCTAGCTAGTCACGTGGCTCACATCGTATCCCAATTGAGAACGAATGAATAGGATCATTCCAAACCATATACGCTGTGAATACCGTACGAGTATAAACCTTTTATTCTTATATCTCAGTCAAGTGAGAGTCATGGTTTTAGTCAAACTCACATGACTTGACCATATGCTTAGCTCATAATGAGTCGAGATCATTTTATGCTTTGGCCAAAGACTTTTAACTTCACTCATTCATGACTGCATAGGATATTTAGCTCATTCATTTATGAGAGAATAAATCTCATTTTGCTAATCAGTTAACAATGCTACTTCCCCATCAAGTCGCACTTCGAGGTCGATCCCACCAAAGGGTGATTTGGATTTAACTACTCTAATGACAGACTTGATGTCACAAGTACATTTTCAACTCGATTCATCAGGTCTAAGGTTCACGCGTACCTATCACAACTTATCAGTTTTATCATTGACTGTTAGTGAGTGAATACCCATGTGATGAAACTGATGCGAGCCGTGTTCGAACATATTAGTCCAACTTATACGTCCATGACATAAGTTCCCACTATCATTCCCATAGTTTCAACTGGTACTTTCTCTGTCAAAACTTATATCATGCAAGTCCTTGTTCTGTATTGATGTCCAGTCAAATACTTTCTTAGACTTGCGAACCCTATTTAGAGATCCCATAGGAAGTAGAAGGTTTGCCTTTATTCTCAAGAACTTTACGTTGTTTATTAACACCTTATAAATGCCTATAAGAAAACAACAAGATAATGCCTAAAAGAAAACAACAAGATACTGCCTCTTTATGGCATTTGAGGGCATACACTCTAACAAGTACTAGGTCCTTTTAGTGCCCCTCTCCTTATCCCGTAACAAGTGGAAGAGTTATATTGGTGCACTTGGACTATTTGTTCGTTCAATACATCATAGATTCCATTAGATTTATAAGAACAAACTAAATGCCTTTTATTGATATTAAATATGCATAATACAACTTATGGCCTATTACAGTCTATATCCTCATTGGCATCCAGAGCATAATCCTGTCAGTAGTAGCTCGCTGAGGATTCAAATGGTTACATTTAGAACTAGAATTGCTTACACTATATATATACATATATATAATACATACTATTTGATATGTTAAATTTTTTTATTATTGCTGTATGCGGTTGAATAAAGTTATATCTTTATTTGTTTGAAGCATTTTATGGTTGAGTAGAGATTAAATAAGACAATTAATAATATATATATATATATAAATAGTCGTATTCTCGCCGTCTCGTATTTTAAAATTTTGAAAACATGTGTCATCATATCCGTATCGTATCGTATCTATATCACCGTATCATTACTCGTGCAACCTAGGGTATCAGGTAATATGCTGAGTCTCACATATCTTTGTGGATAGTAGCCATGTTTTTAATACTTTTTTTATCTCTTTGTATGGTCAGATATATAATTATATATTAATTTTATCAATTACCTTTGATGATTGTATTTAGTTAGTTTTTACAATCTTATTGTATCAAATGTAATAATTAAGCATATACTTGTTTTTGAGAAAAAAATCATGGTGCCAAAACACTACAACAAAAAGCAATATTAGTGCAAAATTTAAAGTGACAATGTTAAAATTGTCAATAGATTTATATAGTGAGTGACAATAATTTTTGTTTTGTCACAATAATAATTTTTATTGACAAGAGTTTCTTTAAAGTTGTTATTATTGACAATTAGTGACACATGTATAGTGACAACACAAATAGAGTGTCAACTATAATTGTTGTTACTAAGTTGCCACTATAGGTGTGTTACTAAATCTCAATTGTGACAACAATTTTCTTGTTATTAATTATAAAGAGTGACAAATTTTATACAAATCTTGTTACTATTAAACGTGTAAAACTTATTCATATGAAAAAACACAGATTCTTGTCACTAAAAAAATTTATAATTAGTGACAACTTTGATATTGTCACTTGGAATTTTGTCGCCAATGTTTTAGTTTTTTGTAGTGAAAGTATTTTGTTTCAACATTACGCCGCTTGTTTTTCCTCTATGGTCTCTTAATTAATTATATTATCTAATGCGGCACACGCTTGTCTTTTTGGATATCTGACGCTCTTGCGCGAGGTAGTGTCTGCTTTGGCCGAATCACACGATTTTGTCTTGACCTACAGAGTAGTGAGCCATTCGCCAACTATGGAGGAGTCATATTTCGCTCCACTGCCTTCAACAATCATTGCCATCACTTACGAAGCCTCTTGGCCTTGATAAAGGACACCTCAACGAGAGCTCCAGACCACACCTAAAATATTCCATATAATGATCCACTAAATGATCGTCTAATAAATCAAAGCACTGTTGACCATGCACAAGGCATCATATGGAATCTTAGACCCATATGGATTATTATACTATGTGATAATAGGAATTTTCAGATTTGACAATGATTTCAATTTAGGGAATTTCCTTGGGGTTGTTCAGTTTACCATTTTTCAAATGGGACCCTTCATACATGCATCGACTTTCACCATGTCAGTTGCTATGAACGAGATACATTCCTCCAAAAGTACGCATTGTACAAACAAATCTCTTAGGCTCATAAATATCCCTCATGATGAACTCTTTCACGACTTGGAACACTTTAAAGAATCACGGTCTTGAAGACATATTTCATCATCGTCATACCCGATGTATGAGGATGTCTTATAGTTATATGTGATCCTAAGAGACTATATTCTAAGTATTGTTTAGACAGTTTAAGAATAAAGAATGTCATGATAAAAATTGACTTTATTTATATGAAAAAGATTGTTACATAGGGTCTACCTATTACAAGAATGAGGCTCGAATGATTAACTTGCCAGACATCTACCATATCACTCGGACCGTGGGAGTTACTGGAGACTTAGAGTGATATCCGGAGGGCTAGGGCAAAAGAAATTCTAGGCATGCGAGGAAGGCTTTTCTGAGAGTGCTTGGAGGATACATGCACAATTGAAGGAGCCTTTGTCTCAAGTTTATCAAGTGGAACCAGTTGAAGAGAATATTAGTTTCAGTTACCATGACATAGACCCTCAGATGCCCTCTCACAATACTGCGACTATCATCTCAGAGACGATGTCTAACTTTTGGGTCAAGATCAATGAGAGATTGACGAACATTATTATTACACAAAGATGAGATGATATAAAGAGACAACCCCTTACCCCAAGGCATGGAATTATAAACTCTCTAAAATTGTAGTTTCATTTCAATGTGGGATAAACCCTTTCAAACACCCCCAATTTAACACTTAATTCCTCATTCGTTACAAGTCCGATTTGAGAAATTTGAAATGCTAAACTCATTTACTCAAAATGTAGATTCATATTATCTAATAATATTTAGTTTCCTAGGGACTTACAGTGTTCGAATTTATTATGCAAAAGTGGTGTAAACAAACTTTTCATAATTCAAATTATCCAACAATCCCCCACACGAATAAATATAATACAATGCATGATCTTGAGAGTTTGATTGAACACCAGAAGAGGTAGCTTTTGCTTTGAACCTTTCTTAGTGAAATATTTTTGTATTTACTAGGCTACCCAATGAACGTGATGTCTTGAATTGGTCAGCCGTTCTTGTATTTTCTAGGCTACCGAAGTCAGACATTGCTTCTTTATAATTCTTTGGATCAGAGTCTAAGGGAGGATCTTCTGAATTCTCTTCTTCTAAAAGGCCAAGCCATCTTTCAGGCGCCTTTGGAACTATTTCAGATCTCCTCAAGGGTTGTGTGTTCTCAGTAAGTCTATTAGAATTAGCTTCATTAGTTTTGGGTGGATTATTTTGTACTCCTTGATTCGAATCACTTTCATTCATCTCATTAAGTTCTACATCCTCGCCTTTCCTATTCAAAAGGAATCTTTTTTCTAGGAAATTCGCATTTCTTGAAACAATCACCTTTTGTTCCGTAAGGTTGTAGAAGTAGTATCCAATAGTTTCCTTTGGATATCCTACAAATAACACAAAGAGGATTTGGGATCTAATTTGTCTCCCATTAATTGCTTTACATAAGCGGGGCACCCCCATATTCTCAAGTGAGCATACGAGGGTGACTTTCCACACCAAGTTTCATACGGGGTCTTGGGCATAGCCTTGGATGGTGCCCTATTCAATAGATAGATTGCCGTTTCTAGAGCATAGCCCCCACATAGACTTAGGAACTTCAGTGAAACTCATCATGGATCGAACCATATCCAACAATGTTCGATTCCTACACTCGGCTACCCCGTTATGTTGAGGTGTGCCTGGCGGAGTCCACTATGAGAAAATCTCATTCTCTTTAAGATAGTCAATGAACTCAGAAGACAAGTATTCTCACCCCCCCTCCCCGATTAGATCGAAGAGCTTTAATACTATTTCCAAGTTGCTTCTCTACCTCATATCTAAACTCTTTAAATTTCTCAAAAGATTCAGATTTATATCTCATCAGATATATGTAACCATACTAAGAATGATCGTTCATGAAGGTTATGAAGTAGCTAAACCCTCCTTGAGCATTTATGCTCATAGGGCTGCACACATCCGTATGGATCAAGTCCAATGGACTTATGGCTCGTTCCGCTTTACCCGAAAATGGTAACTTAGTCATTTTCCCTTTGAGACACGATTTGCAAGTTGTCAATTCATCTAAGTCTTGGAGACCTAAATTAGTTGCCAAGCTTCGAATTCTTTCTTTGGAAATATGACCTAGTCTCTCGTGCCACATTAGTGTGTTTGCTTGATTATCTCATTTACATTTACTTCTTTGTTGAATATTGAGATTAGAAATTGTTGGGAAAACAGTATAAACTCCATCTTGCAATTTTGATTCCATAATAAGAGACGACTCATAAGATAAAAACAAAGTTTTATTACGAATCTCAAAACAATAACCCCCTCGATCCAACACCGGAATCGAGATAATGTCACTTATTATTTCAGGAACAAAATAAACAGAATTTAATACTAAATTTCTATCTCCTATCTCTAAGTAGATCTTCCCCACGGCCTTGGCAGCAACCCGTGCTCCATTTTCCATCCGCAGGGTCATGTCTCCTCTACTTAGATCCTTGATTCTTGTCATCTCCTGCAAATTATTGCAGATATGAACTCCACATCCAGTGTCTAGAATCCAAGAAGAATCGTTAATCGCGAAGTTAACTTCAACAAAGAATGTACCTTGAATCGGAGGCTCTTTGCAGTTCCTTTGCCAGTGCCCAGTCTTCTCACATTTGAAGCACTTATCCGATTTGGCCTTTTTCAACTTTTTGACACCATTTGTACCTTTCAGTTCTTAGTCTTATTCTTCTTCTTGTTACCCTTCTTACGTTTAGAAGATGAATTCATAATAAGCACCGGTTTGTCCTTCTTGATGGTGCTCCCAGCACTTGTCAACATATTCAACAACTCATTTAATGAGGCATTCAAGTTGCTCATGTTGAAGTTGATGACGAATTGGTCATAAGACCTTGGGAGAGACTGAAGGACGAGATCGACGCAAAGGTCTCCATCAAGTACCACGTCCAAATCGTTCATCTTATTAATCAATTGAATCATCTTAAGGACGTGCTTACTGACAGAAACACCTTCGCTCTTCCTTGCTCCAAACAGATGCTTCGAGATAGCATACCTTTCTCTCCTAGTTCTAGTACCGTATAGCTCTTCAAGGCGGTTGACAATATCCTTTGCCAATATCGTATTCTCATGTTGCTTTTGCAACTCATATTACATTGTAGTCATGATAAGGCATCTCACTTGGATATTGTCATCCGACCAAACCTAACGTACTCTCTATCCTCATCAGTGCTTTCAGGAGTTATTCCCGGCTGTTCAGCCGTCAGAATGTAGTCTTTCTTTTCATATTATAGAACAATCTTAAGGTTTCTTAGCCAATCGGAAAAGTTGGGACCGGTCAGTTTGTTTGTTTCGAGAATTGTATAAATTGGATTTTAGCCATTTTGTGTTATCTACAAAATGTTCGAGGCAGACGATAAGTAACGGATTTTCAAATAAAATTCTTATACAATTTGGTCTTTAATTGTACAAGTCTCCCACTATTTTTCCAAATCCCATCACCCTCTTGGTGTGATTCGAAGAATAGTTAATTCTTTAGTGGGCTTGAGATCTATCCAAACTATTAGGAATCCTATACATGCAAACAGAGAATTGCAGCGGAAGATTCGAGGATTTCTACCGGCAGATCACAAAAATAGATCTGATGATTTTTAATGGGTTTCGCAAAAATTAGAACAAATAAAAATACTTTTTTGATTCGTTTACTGATTCGGCAGAACAACAATCCTCCAAGGGCTCCTGTCTCTAAAGTTTCACGCGAAACGAGCCTTCCAAAGATCCCGAAACTCCTCCTTCTTTGCAATATTGGACGGCTAGAGAGGAGAGAGGGGAGAGAGTTCTTTTCCTTTTGTGTTGTGTTTTTTTCTTGTCTTAGGGTTTGTTCCACTGCAGGAGTCCTTTTAAACTCAACTAGCTTGTGGAACAAGTTGGAGGCTACTCCAACCCTAAGTGGCCACCCCTCCTAGGGCTTCCTTGGACTGGGTGGACTTTTAATTGGCTTGTCTAATTTCTAGCCCATCTGTATATATTTAATTTAAATCCAATTTAAATATAATATATATTCTTTATTATTTAATTCCTTTGAATAAATATACTAATTAAATAATTTAATTTAATCTAATTCCCTGTGAAGGGGGACTTGGTCATGAATTCAATGAATTTCTCCAATAATTCAGACTTGTACTTGATTAAATACACGTAGCCATACCTAGAATGGTCATCGGTAAATGTGATGAAGTACTGAAAACCACCGCGGGCCATATTTCCAAATGGTCCGCACACATCAATATGAACTAGACCTAAAACTTCTGTGGCTCTTTCAAAATTCCCTGTGAAGGGGGACTTGGTCATTTTGCCTTGGATACAAGACTCACAAGTGGGACAGGGATCTGATCCCAACGAGTCTATGACTCCATCCTTTTCTAACTCGTGTAGTCTTTGGTCCTCGACATAACCTAGTCTCAAGTGCCATAGCTGTCTCAAGTTTGTATCCTACATTCTGTGTTTTCTTGTTACAGCATTAAGATTACAATCATTTTGGACATTAATATAATATAAACCATTTATTAAAGACGCATTGCCAACACATTCATTTCTAAAATAAATGTCACAAGAATTGTTCATAAAGGAAAATAAATAACCTTTCCTGACTAAAACAGGAATTGAAACAATATTCTTAAGCCTGTTGGGCAAAACAAGGCAATTGTCTAAATATAATAAATGTCCAGATGATAAACTAAAGGAAGTGGTGCCAATGTGTGAGGCTGCTACACTATGACGGCTGCCAACATTGGTCATCACTTCACCATGCTCCAGCTTCTGGTTCATAACACATATGTGAGCACTAGCCCCAGAGTCTAGAATCCAGGAAGTTGAAAATATGGTAACAGAACAATTTGTTTCTAAAACATTAAGTTCCATACCTGAAGTAATTTTCGCTTTCAGCTTAGGGTAGTCATTTTTTCAATTGTCCACCTCTTGGCAGTGAACACATGTTGTTGCAATCCTTGGGCGCTTCTTTCCCCTTTTATGGTTATCAGAAGTAATTCTTATGCCGAGCAGTCCATTTAGAGGTAAATCATCCTCCAATTCCCTCCTCATGAGATCTTGTATGTGAACAAGTCTGTCTTTAAGATCCATTAAAGAGCATCCCAGGTCATCAACTTCAAAGTCAGTGACAAAGGCAGAATAGGATTTGGGAAGAGATTGAAGAATAAGGTTTACTTGTAGATGAAAATCCATGAAACTTCTCAGAGTCTGGAGTCTTCCAATCGTGGATATCATGTTCATAACATGACTTGCCACTTCATCAGTTTCTCCCATTCTTGCTTGGAAAAGTTCCTTCGATAAATAATACCGAATTGATTTTCCATGTTCCCCGAACATTTCCTCCAAATGAAGCATGATGGATTTGGGATTATCCATTTCCAAATGAATATATCTCAATTCCTTGCTCATTGACTTCAACATGTAACTGGTGACCTTTTGAGCATCAGAATTCCATTTCTTGTTAATTTTGAGAACATATGCTCAATTTTCAGCCCCAGGGAAAGTTGGACCATCTTGTTCTAAAACACGCTCAAGTGATTTCTTTCTAAGACCAGCTCTTAGCCTCTTAACCCAGTCACCATAGTTTGGTCCAGTGAGGACATTTTTCTAAAGCATTTTTAACAACGAATTATTAACCATTTTGAGAGAGATAATATAACTGCAGAAAACAACCAAGATTCAATTAGATAATTATGTTGTACCCAAGTAAAAATTAGGACTTTAATTTTTGTCTTGCCATGAGACAAATGAATGCTGAATCCTTTGATGGTTCATCATCGCTGCTTTCATCTGATGATTCCAAGTCCTCTTCAGGAGTATAGAGAGGTTCTGATTCTGCTAGCAAGCCTTGTTGTCTCAGATTGCTCCTGAATTGGTTTCTATCCGTGTGATCTTGCTTTGTAGGTTTAGACACATTTGGATATGGGCAATTAACTTGGAAATGCCCTGGTCTCCTGCAGTTGTAACAGAGATTGGTCTTCATCTTTTGTTCGTTTGTTAATCTTGTGGATCGCTGGTTTAACGCTGCAGGCACTGAGAGATCTTGCTGAGAGGGAGTTTGATATTGAATTGGCGCTCGGGAGGGAGACGCAGGATAGTGAGGCGCTTGATATTGTGGTTGTATTTGGGGAGACGCTTGATATGAATTTTGTCCTGGGTGCTTAGGACTGTTTCCCTTCTTTTCATATTTTAGGAATTTCCTGAATCTATTTAGAAGCGCCAGTTCTTCTTCCTCACTTATATCCGAGTTTTTTTCTTTGATTGATGCCATTAGCGCTCCAGATTCGATCACTGGATTACTTACTGCATCACTGGCCGAATTCAGCTCAAACTCAAATGCTTTGAGTTCTGAAAAAGCATCTTCTGGAGTTAGGCTGTCCAGATTGTTTGATTCTCTCATTGCAGTTGTTTTCATCAGGAATCTGCTTCGGAGACTTCTAAAGATTTTGACCACTGTTTCTCGATTTTGTAGCTCCACACCCAGAGATGTTAGTTCAGTGACAAGAGCTGTAAACCTCATGTCTAATTGCTCTAGCGTCTCATTAGGTAGCATCTTGAAGCTATTGAATTTTTCTTTGGCAATTGATAGTTTGTTCTCCTTGATTTGTGCTGAGCCACCACAAATGGTAGCCAACTTATCCCAAATTTCTTTAGTAGTGTTGCATGATTTGACCTTGTTGAATAAGTTGTCATTATCTTCAATGGCTGTGTATAGAGCGTTTCTACCAACATTGTCAAGATTTGCTCGTCGACGCTCATCGGTAGACCATTCTTGTTTGGGTTTCTCCACATAGCCATCGAGTGTCTCTTCTGTGGCTTCGGGCGCTCTGGTGATGATCTTGTATATTTTGATTGGCCCATCTGAAATAATATCACACTTTTCATCATCACATGAGCACAAATAGGTGAACGCTTTGACCTTCCATGAATCATAGTTTGATTCGGTCAACTTAGGAACTTTTGAAAATGCCATGAAAAAAAAATTTAAAGCGATAAAAAAAATAAGGATCTGAACAAGCAGTTATGCTTGGAAACACTTAGGTTTCAATTTCAACCGCTCTGATACCACTTGTTGGTCCCAAGTGGTATACGAAAGGGTCTAGAAAGGGGGGGTTGAATAGACCCTGAAGTCTTTTTCGACTTCTAAAAACTTTCGTATTACTGTGAGGTATTTGAACGCTCAGAAAGCTTTAAGCGCTGGGTGCGGCGCTTTGAGGGATGATGACTTAGGCGCTAGTTTCAGGCGCTTGAGAAAAGTTAACATTGATTCGGTGATTTCAACACTTACCAAAGTAGGGCAGAGTTTAGTCACTAAATCAGGGTTAGCACAGCGGAAATGTTTTTATAGCTTAGCGTTCGTTTTAACCAATTAGTCGCTTATTAGTTTAAATGCCTTTTCAAGATATAATATGACAGTATAATGTAAGACAACAAAATAGTAAATGACACAAGATATTTGTAAGGTTCACTGGGTAACGTAATCCCAGCTACGTCCTTCTTCTCCCTTTATCAGAGAGGTTTTCCACTATGATGATTATCGAAGAGTCACACAGAGACTTCTACAAAATAGAGAGAGGTTGGATATGATCTTGGAACTCCTTGGTCACACAGATTTCAGCTCCACTAAAGATCTTCTATCCCCTTGCTTCTTTCACCCAGAAATAATGCAAGTTACACTTGATCCCGGAACTCCTTGGTCACACAGATTTCAGCTCCAGTAGAGATCTTCTTCCACACAAAAATGGCGCTTGTAAGTCAACACACTTTCTCACTCTGACGAAAGATGTTGACAGGTTTCGTAATGGCTTTGTTTGGTTTTGGAAAGTTCAAACAACTTGAGGATATCTCAATAGTAATGTTGGGACTTCAAAAAGGGGTTTGAGATATAGTTGACTGTCTCTGGAATATTTGTGAAAAGCTTATACGGATATTTGGCTATGGATTTTTGTAAGCTTTTCTTTCAACAAAGTAGGTATTCTTTTCTTGTGTCTTTTTGTATAACATACAAGAGGTTGTGACTGTTATTCACACTAGGATATTCAGGTATATCTCTTGTATATGTCACGGTTTTTTTTTGCTCTATGTTTTTTACTTATTTGTTGAAAGGGCTATTTATAAGGTATTGGTGGTTTTTGTCCGTTTGACACGGTTGGAATCTCGTTTCCCCAAACATTCCTTGAGTTCTGACATTCCTAACTTTGGGTATACTTAATTAGTTAGGCATGTTCTTGGTTTCATAACTTCTGACAGTCTTGGTCAAATGAATGGCTTACCCATACGTTATAGTGCTTATATTTTAATAGCACTTATCCGACTTTTAATGCATCTTGTTTTATTTCCGTTGGAAATAATTTGTCCGTTTGATTCATGCATTCTTTAAGTCTTTGGATAGCTTTGGGTTTGAATTCTCAGGTTACGTTTATTGTAGGTCGTGTTGGTTTAGCCTTTTGGACGCTTGCTGAAGAGGACAGTTTTTCTCGTGCATTGGACAGACGCTTGGATTGATCCTGAGTCTCTTCTCTTTATTTCAGACGCTTACTCTTCAATCTTGTCTTTGATAGGCTCACTCAGAATTCCATCATTGACTTAGTGTTGAGTATTCGGCCTGAGTTATCCATTCGCATTTTGAGCGCTGGAGTTGTAACCTGGAATAGTCTCTAAAACGTTTTGACGGACGCTTCAAGAGATCTTTATCTTCTGTAGCTTCAGACGCTTGATCTTCAACTTTATCAATTGGTAGACTTACCCAGAATTCTCCTTAGTGATTTAGTATCACATTCTTAGTCTAAGATTTTACAAAGTTGAAAACTATAAGCCTAAGATAAATAAGCTTTCAGGTACTTATACACAATATTCTATGAAAGCTTTTATACTTATATTTTTCGGGGTCTAACAGGAAGTCCTATTTGTCATCATCAAAACATCTAACATGAAATTCCTAACAATTTCCCCCTTTTTGATGATGGCAATACCTATTTAGTTCAAGCGTTAGATACCTAAAGTATGAGTTAGCGTAGGTTAGTAAGTTAGTTTGAGCTTCAACGAGATGTTTCAGCTGTAAAATGCATTTTATATATATCTTTCATAGTACAAGCATTTTACAACTGAAATGAAAGAATCATAAGTAAAAAATCAAGATCGTGATTTGATCTTGTATCTCTTAGTCATTTCAGCAATCCAGCACGGATTGCTTCAATTATCTGATCTTCTAGCGTCATCATCGCAGCATGATCTTTACTGATTATATGTTTGTTTTCTTTTACTTGTCGTGCCTTGAAAGTAATGAGCTGCTTATCCCATTCCTCTGGATTGATGCCAATGTATCGTAAGCAAATTCTGAAGGTTTGGTCAAAGTCAGACATTTTTCGCTCTAAGGCTAAGACTGCTGGATCAGATGGTTTTGGAATTGACGCTCTGAGAAGAGGAATATCAAATTGTTCAAGCAGTGCTCTTGAAGGTAATGGAAGATTTGGATATAGCACTCTTGGGGTTTCTTTTTTATTGGACGCTCCCACCGAGGTAGTTACCCAAGAAGGATAGGGATACCTTGGCTCTGTACTTAGTGTGAGGAAAGTATCAATATGTTGACGCTTGGATGGTGGAAGAGGATCTTGATCTTTAGATGTTGAAGATTTCCTCTTTTCTCCCTTCTTTTCCCCCTTATTGCCATCATCAGTCTGTATGAAATGCTGAGTAAGAAGACTGACTTGAGTAGCAATCTGAGCGACAGAGGCTTCAAGAGTGGTCAGACGCTGGTCGAAGTGTTCTTTCATTACCAGTAGTTGAGCGTGATTAGCGTCTGTAAGAGAGGTCTCAAGAGCCGTGAAACGGTGGTTTAGATCATTTGTTAAAGCCACATGACTTGCCTGAGTAGCTGTAGATAGTTGCTGTATTTGAGTGAGGCATTCAGTTATGGACGCTTGAGCGTCGGGAACAGCAGTGCTAACTCGAGGCTTAAAACGGGATGTGTGTTTGAGAGATTCAATAGGTACTTGATAATTAGGATCAAACACTGTTCCTCGATGCTCTGGAGCACTGTTGGACTCGGTGGATGCAGTAGAGTCGGATTCAGTTGGACTGGGGGGATTAGGCGCTTGAAGGAATTCTGGTGAGCGCTCAGGAGCAGGTAACATTTCAGCTGGTGCTGCAGTAGATGCTGACTCTATACGGCTAAAGTCCGTAAACTGAAAGTCCAAGCTGGCAAACGGCTCATCTGCATATGGATAGGTAGCAGTCTGTAGAAGTTCATTCAAATGTAGAGTGGGGAGATAAGTACCTTGAATGAACGTGCTGATAGGACTATCCATGGCCCTGATGTACATTGGCCCGAGGATATCCAGCACATGGGTGGGAAAGATTTTGGAAGGCGCTTGGCAGATGGAGAACAAGGCATCTGGGCAATAGTGTTGTGAGAAGCCAATTAGCCTATCTGTTGGGAGAGTCTTCGATTTCCGAGAGTCGGGAACATAGAGCCTGTAATAATCTTCCAAGTATGGGTAGATGGCTGAAGCAAGCGCTTGAGTTCTTTCCAGCAGCGACAAAACAAAATTATAGTGACTTAAGACTTCTTGTCGGATAGATGGAAGAAGTGGATATCCTATGAAAGGATTGATCTGAGAGCCATTCCACTGTCGCAGATTTTCTGTGAAGATTTTGTCGAATAGGGAGACTGGAGGCATAATTGTCATCATGAGAGAAACGTTGTCTTCACAGTGGCTAGGGGTGAAGTTCAGACAGGACAGGGGAGAAGAATCGCTGGTGGACGCTTGATTAGCAAAGCGTAGAGAAGAGTTAGCCAGTTTGTGCAACGCTTGCCTTAAACGGTGTTCAGGTTGGTGGCGGATCAGAGGCAGCTTCAGAACTGGTCCAAGTCTATGTTGGCGCTGCTTGAGCATGTATCGTGCAAATTTGCTCTTTTTATCGTGGATCCCTATTCTGAACAGATGGGGAGCGCTAACCAATTCTTCAAATTTATACTTGTCACCCATATAAGCTTCAGCCCATTTTACCTCAGTCATGCAGTACTCAGTTCCTGCATTAAGTATAGCACAAAATCCTTGGTGATGAATATCACAGATGGACTCAAAACGATACATGTCTGGTTGGTAGTTAGTGTTCCAGACGCAGTCAAAATATGCATCGGCTTCTATTTGAATCATCTCGGTCAGTGAAGCTGGACGCTCACCGACATGTACTCCTTTATTCTTCCACAAGAGGAGAGGATTAGCTGAGTGCTTGTTTTCCATGCTATTTACCAGTGTGGGGGAGTGAGAATAGCCGTCTCTATTTAGTAGCTTTTCCGTTGGGTTCACAAGCTTATCCTGACGCTCATAGACTCTGATGTTGTAGTCTCTGAGAGTGAAGCCAGGGGATTTGCTTGTCCTACAGTCCAGAGAAGAAGCTTTATCAGCTGGGGTCAATGCTGGGTTAGATAGAGTGTTGCGTACAGCCAGATCAAATTTTATGAGCTTGGCGATATCATTCTCAGCATTGATAAGACTTTCTTCATTATATCCTGTAGGTATGAAGGGTTCTGCGGGCGCTGGAGGGAAATAATCGACGGAGTGATCGATGGTCTTTAAGGGATCCAGCTTGAAGAAATGTCGATGAATCACAACGTCGTTAGCATCGCTCTGACCTTCTGAGCGTGCCTCTGTTGTACTTGGTTATGCAAGCAATGGTTGAGCCCCTGGGATTTCAGGTTCATCAGGCTTGAGATTTGCAGAGTCGATGGCAGCTTCATGGGCGATGGCCACAATGTTGGCCATATCAACATCCAGATGGACATCAACTGGTGGTTCAAAGGATGATATCGGAATAGCAGCTATGGCTTGGTCGCTTGGTGTCGTGTGTGTAGTCTTAGAAGAAATGTCAGCAGTTGGACGCTTACGTCTCTTGAAGATACGCTTCACATTTACCCCTTCGGCTGGGGACGCTTGAGTCTGTGGAACTGCTGGTTCTCCAAAGTCGATATTTTTGAGGACCTTTTCCAGATCCTTCCGACTAATGAGGGGTATAGAGTCCTCGTCTTCTTCATCACTTTTGATAGGTTGAGCCTTGGGCTTTCGAGGAGCCCGTTTCTTTGTGACAGTGGGACGCTTCAAATTACATTTAGCCTTCTCCTGATCTGGGCGCTCAGCCTCCTCATTTGATGCTGCACGTACAACTTGGCGCTCAGAGAGAGGTCTAGCAGCACCTCCAACTTTGGGTGGATTGAAGAGATTGTTGATGATTCTTGGCCCATAGAACTTATGTTTGGCCACGGTGACTCCTGCTGAAGAGGTGCACTTTGCTCGGAAAATTAGGTCACTTAAAACTAGGCCATAAGGTCTGTTTGAAGTGCGTAGACTGTCTCTGAATCGGCTGAATATATAGGCGCTCCAGTTGATTTTTATCTTGAGCAAGATAGCAGTCATCATCTGGAACTGGGTTGGGTTGATTTTGTCAAAGGTTCCTACTCTGCATTCAATGTTTTTTCTGCAGAAGTCAATTAAGACTCGATAACTGTTCACTATATCTTTCTTCTCAAAGTACGATTTGTATGGAACACCATCGTAGGCGCTAATCTGAGTCCAGACTTCTTGAATTTGTTCCTCAGTGATAGTGTCTAAAGTCGCTCCGTCGTTAGGTAGAGAGAAATTCTGGGCAATAGAGGCCGCAGAGAGAGTGAACGTCTTTGACTCCGTTTTGGGGGCAGGAAACAAACAGGTGATGGAAGTCTCATCGTCAGACAAGCTAGCATTTCTCCAGAAAAATTCTAATTCTTCAGGAAACATATACGAGTGTTTGGTAAGAAATTTCTGAAGCCCAACCTCTGCTACAGAGTCCATCATTTCCGTTAAATCAATTTGGGGGTTTTCATAGAGAAACTTCCAATCGATTATAAGGCCTTTAGTGACCTTAACAATAACTTCAGTGGTTCCAGCAGTAGCTTTCTTGGGTGCCATTAGTGAGAAGTAGACAGAGATTAAGAATGAAAATTTTGTTTTTGAGAGAGAGAGATTTTTCTTGCACGAAAGAAAGAGAGTGTAAGAGAGATTATGTCCTTAGATTGTGGGATCCATTGTTATGAATGAAACATTTTGAACGAAATACATGAAAATATGAAACGTTTGGCTTATGTACATTCCACAGTTCATATGGAGTCTTATCATGTTGCTTGTTGATCATATACCGGTTCTGAGTGTACCAAGCAGTATTAATAGCTTCGGCCCAAAACCTTTGAGGCAGCTTGGACTCTGCTAACATCGTCATAGCGGCTTCTTTAAGCGTTCTGTTTCGTCGCTCAGCCACTTCATTCTGTTGAGGTGTTCTAGGTGCAGAATACTCATGAAGTATTCCAATATCTGTACAAAACTTCTCAACAATATGGTTAGTAAATTTAGTACCTCTATCGCTTCTAATTCTTGTCACCTTTAAATCTTTAGAGGTTTGTTGACACTAGTTTCATCTTTGGTCGCTAGAAATTCTACCCATGTATAGTGAGAAAAATCATCAACTATTACTAGCGAGTACTTTTTACCACTAACACTCATGATTTGAATAGGACCAAACAAATCTAAATACAATAGTTCTAGGACTCTAAAAGTAGATAGATGAGGTTTCTTCTTAAAAGATGATTTGACTTATTTACCCATTTGGCATGCATCACATAAGTGATTTTTCTGAAAGGAACCCTTAGATAATCCCTCTACTAGATTTAGCAATATTAACTGAGAGATTGCCTTAAAGTTGAGGTGATTCATTTTTCTATGCTATAACCAACCCAACTCATTTTGTCTTTTAGCAACAAAGCATGTAGGGTTGTTATCTATTGCTGAATCCTAATCCACCAAATACACATTGTTTGTTCTTTTACCTCTTAATTTAGTAGACTTAGTCTTAGCGTCGTTAACATAGTAACAGTCGCTTGAGAATTTGACTTCAAAGCCTTTATCACAAAATTGACTAATGCTTAACAAATTATGCTTAAGACCCTCAACATAATATACATCACTTATCATGATGTTCCTCCTATGCATGATACCTATACCATTGGTTTTACCTTTGGAGTTATCACCGAATATAACTTGAGGACCGGTGGTTGCACGATAGTTGATCAAGAGATCCTTTGAGCTAGTCATGTGCCTTGATGAGCCACAATCAATGTACCAAACTGAAGTATCGGTGTTGGCTCTAGGTACCTGCATTTAAAGGGCAATTCTAATTCTTCTTAGGTACCCATTTTGTCTTGGGTCCTTCAACGTTAGTGACTTTAGTTTGAATTAAAACTTTTGAAACTAATATTTGCCTTGTCTTCATTACGGGGAGATTAGCCTTCTTGGGCTTCAGTTTTTGTTGTGTGTGCTTTTAAGTGTATAATAATATCCTTGATTATAATAGTAATCATAGTCGTAATCATAATCATAATCATCATAGTATCGATAATATGGTCTAGATCTTTGAGGATATTAACGCTGGTGTTTCCTCGCCACTGGCTTAGGAGTAGCTTTTGGCGATTGACGCTTAGCGTTTGATTTGCTTGTAGATGGTTTATCCTTAGCCTTTTGAGCATTTGGATGAACCCTCTTTTGTGAATCATTCACTTTCGTCTTCTCCTTATTGCCTGAGTTGGTATTGACCTTCTCATTTGGCCTCTTACCATTGTCCTTAGGTTCATTCAGTGTTTGACTGTTTGATCTCTTCTCAACAAAGAATACACCTCTTCTTTTGGTGGTTGCCGTAACCTTAGCTGTTTTTTATGTTTGACCAAATTTATCACAACCTAAATTTATTTTTTCACCAAAAAGTCTGGTTACCTTTGTCACATTATCTAGCTTCCTTGATGCTTTAGATACTGATGAGACAAGCTGCTCTGATTTGGCAAGTTTAGCGATCAATTCAACTTCTCTCTTGACTATTATATCAATATCACTTTTCAGTTGAGTAATTTCACTCTCAAGTGATTAATTCTTTTCAATGCATTATTGCTGAACTTGCAACTATGCCTTGAGCATCATTCTATCACTTGTGAGCGATGAAATGATATCAAAGTGATTTTGATATAATTTGGCGGCATCTTGACAATTTTTATAATACTCATTTACTTTGTCAAGTAATTCATCTTAAGAAAGAGGATGAGATAATTCAGTGTTTACCTTAGATAGTGAGTCATCAGACACTTCTTCATCTCTCGCCATGAGACAGATTAACGCTGAGTCGCTTGATGGCTCATCATCACTGCTTTCATCTGATGATTCTAAGTCCTCTTCAGGTGCGGAGAATGGTTCAGATTCCGCTAGCAAACCCTGTTGACAAAGGTTGTTCCTTGTTAGGAAATTTCATGTTAGATGTTTTGATGATGACAAGATAGAATTCAATGTTAGAACCCAAAAATGTAAGCTTTCCGTTTTTCCTAGATTGATGTATAAGCGTTTAAAAGTTTGTAAATTATTATTTCTATTTTGTTTAGGCTTGTAATTTTTATCTTCATAGATTTTAGACTAAGTCTTAGTAACTGAATCGCTAGTAGAATTCTAGGTGAGTCTATTAGAGAAGAAGTTGAAGACCAGCGTCTGAAGTCAACCAGAGATAAAGATTTTCTTTTTAGCGCCTGTCAAACGCTAAAAGACCATTTCAAGATATATGGATCAAGCGCTCAACTTGTCTCAAGCGAAGGATGTAAGATTCACCTAAAATAAATCCTCAAGTCATGAAGGACTTAAATGCAATCATTCAACGGACATTTATTTCCAACGGGAAATAAATTCAAATTGCATTAAATGTTTGATAAGAGCATTAAATTGCATTAAATGCTTGATAAGAGCATTAAATGTGATAAGCTACTGTGACTTGTGGACAAGCCACCTTTTGACCAAACTGTCAGAAATTTCAGAGTTTTAGCTGCTCCCGTCCAATCGGATTCAGCGAATTTTCAGGAATGTCAGACTTTAGGTATGATCACGTGCCACGTGAAAGGCACGCTTCTACATGTGTCCAACGAACAGATCCCAAGTAATTGCTTATAAATACCTTACTCCAGAAAACCCTAAAAATAACAACGAGAATATACGAGAAATTATTGCTAAAAATCTTACGTACATTCTTTCTGGAAAAAGCTTAGAAACCCCATAGCCAAAACCTTTCAAGCTTTCTATCTACATTCCAGACAGTCACAAATATCTCAATATCTTCCAAAGAAGAAATTCAAACTCCAACTGAAATATTCTAAGTTGTTTGATTTTCTCTAAAACAAACAAATCCTAGTGACAAACCTCAACCTTTCATCTGAGTAAGAAAAGTTGTTGAAACCTTTCAGGCAGTATTTCTAAGTGAGAGAAGCTTGAAGAAGACGATCTTCATTGGTGCTGAAGTCTGTGTGATCAAGGAGCCCAAGATCTTTTTCATCCATTACTATTTTGTAGAAGTTTCTGTGTGATTCTTTGATAATCATCATAGTAAATTCCTCCAAGTGAAAAAGGAGAAGAAGGACATAACTGGGATTACATCACCCAGTGAACCTTACAAATTATTATGTCATTTATATTTTATTGTCTTATATTCATCACAGTATATTATTCTGAAAAATACAAATAAAATTGCAAAGCGGTTAACTTAACTAAAAGAACGCTAAACATTATTTCCGCTGTGCTAACCCTGATTAAGCGATCTAAGTGTTGCCCTACTTTGGTAAACTGCTGAAATCACTGAGTCTAAGTTAACTACTCTGAAGCGTCTGACCCAAGCGCTCAGCTTTCCAAGCGTTCAAATTTCTAAAGTGATACGAAAATTTGTGAAGTCGAAAAAGACTTTAGGGTCTATTCAACCCCCCCTCCCCCCTTCTAGACCCTTTCGTATACCACCTGGGACCACCAAGTGGTATCAGAGCCCCTCCTCTCTCGGAGACTTCAAGATGTACCTCAAGATGTACCAATCGCTGATGCCCCTCCTCTCTCGGAGATTCCAGTTGAAATAGACGTGGACATGGCAACTGTTGTGGATATTTCTAAAAAGGCATCACAAGTTCTTCCTGACGCTGAAACTTCATCAGCAAGTGAAGCAACTTTAAACGCTGAGCGGTCGATAGAAGTGGCCCCTATCCCAACAGAAGTTATTGCTTTTGTTCCTACGAAGGACCTCCTCCTCGTGTCATTGATTTCTTCCCGCGCGGATACTCTTCAGATATTGAATTTTATTATCCCGCCAGAGAACGTGACACTCAAACGCTTGCCGAGTTGGAAATCCAATTTCAAACAACTCTCCATCGGCCTGATCTTTCAGACTCTCACAAGTTTGAGATCTTCAAGCGTTTTGCCAATCTTGGTCTGTACAGTTTAAAGCGTCTTCATTCACGCCTTGAGTATATTCGTCGACCAGCGTTCAACCGATCAGAATTTGACGAGAAGCGATTCAATTTCACAGGTCGCTCAGAAGAGTCCTTTTATCCTCTGTGCCAAAACAAGATTGTTTTCAAAAACCCCCCACATGGGTGATTGGAACAAAGATCCAGATGAGGCAGATCTCCACAAGATAGGATATTCGGCTCTTCCTTCCGTCGTCAACTCTCCTCAAAACGCTTTATCTCCTAATCCACTTAAGTTATGGAAAGGAAAAGGACCTATTGTTGCTGAGCGTCCAAATCCGGTCAACTCGTGGAAAAAAGATGAGGCTCGCGAATATCTAGCCAGATTATGGGCTGAGGATTATGAAGAAGAAACGGAACGCTTTGAGAAATTTCTTGCCGCTAGAAAAGATCAAGCTAAAGCTATCAAGCTGGGCAAGCGATGGATGATGAATACAGCCAGATGGGCTGAAGAATTTGTTCTGCATTTCTATACCCTCGAAGAACTTATAAGATACCCGTTTCTTTTTAAGTTTGGGATAGAATACAGACGCCGAGGATATGCAACCTTTTTGCTTCAACAGCATCAAATTATTGTAGGGAATGTTAGCGCTTTGCCACGATACAGACAACCAATCGAAAGCTACATTCGCCAGCAACTCGCCTTATACAGCCAGGGCGGACGCTACGTCTTGCATCCTCGTGCAGACTTTGTTCAAAGAATCTTTCCTGACCTAAACGAAGACGTTTCGTCAAGTAAACGGCCAATTCTTCCCAGTCAGAGTCAGATTCGTGTTGATGTTTCAACAGAACACGCTGAGTTTGCTGAGTTCCACAGAGACATGAGAGCAGTGTTTGAAAATGCCCAAGTGCTGGACAGTAGTTTCAATCACTTTTCCGGGTGTCACAATTTCAGAGGATATACTCTTCACCCCGTGCTCTTTACTGAATCAAACATTCAAGTGGCCAAGATGATCTCACTGATTAGGCCAGTGGACCAAGATGCAGCTCAAGCGCTCATGCCGTTGATTTTGGACTTTTTCTACAGATATACTTCAGGGATTGCTTTACCGGAAGGTGTGCAACTTGCACTAAGTACCTAAGAGTGCGAAGACGCTATATTCTTTATACCGCAATCCAGCCTGATCAGTCCCCGGCATGTAATGGAAGCCCTTGGCCCCCTTTGGGTCATTGGCATTAAAGAACCTTCTCCTCCCCAAATCCAAATAATGGAAGAAGACTCTGCTCCTACTGCGGAAGTCGCTCAAAATCCTGAGGCTTCCTTGCCAGATTCTTCTAGCGCCCCAGTAGTCGAGCCCCCAGCGATTGCAGATTCTATCTTGGATCAAGCAATTGAAGAAGTGCACGCTGAAATTGCTCAAGCGCCTATAGAACCTCTCATCAGAGATAAGATCAAAGGCAAGGCTGCAGTTTCAAGTTCTTACGGACTTCTCCCGTCCCCAAAGCGTCCTTCTTCTGATTCAGATTCAGACAGTGACTTAGAGGCCCGAGATTTTAGAACGGCAGTACGGAACTCGCTTACCCACATCGAAGGTTCCTGCTCCAAGATCTCTGAGGCTGCTGATAGACATATTCGCATAGTGTCTGATACACGGAGCCAAAACATTGCCAACGCTTCAAATAAAAGCACTATTGCTATCATGAATTGCATGTCCCCTCTTATCGCTGAGCTCTCCTCTGAATTCAATCGTCACTTAGCTTAGAGCGCTTCGGGTGATGCTGAAAGACACGCTTCATTCGATGTCGTCGCTCAGAGTGTCGCCCAGCAAATTGCTCTTCTAGTCGAAGAAGTTAGACTTTTGCGCCGAGATGTTGCTGATCTAAAGAACTCCCTTGATGAAGTCAAGAAGGGGGAAAGTAAAGAAAAGTCCACAGCGATTTCCAAGACGGATAATAAACATTGGCGTTCAATGTTCAATGAACTAGTAAGCATTAAGAAAATGCTATCCAAGAAAAGAAAGCCAAGGTATTATCTCGGAAAGTACGCTCTTCCTCAATTGGACCCTGACTTCTTAGAAAGTATGGGATTTCATGCTTATCTGAACCGCTACAACGACCTGTAAATTGGAGACTGTCAAATGACCGTCAAAGAGATATATATTATGATCTGATTCGTGAACTTGGCATTCCACCAAGGGATTGGACGGAAAGGTTGTTAAAGCTAAATGAAAGCGCCAGACTCCGCAGGCATGACTATGATGAAGTCCAGCATACAACCATGATCGACATTGATCGATTCTTGAAAGAGTTAGCATTAGAAGTTCTGCAAGGCGAAGAAAGAGCAAAGTGACAGAAGAAATAATTTTTTGTATTTTATTTCTTTCTTATTATTTTAAGCATAAATCATGTATGCTTTATTCTTTCAATATATATGAATGATTTATCGCTGAAACAACTTGTTGAAGTCAACCTAACCTTAACTAACTTCACTAACTTTTCAAACGCTGACTTATATTTCTTTGGGCCTTGTCTTTTTAAGTAACTCTTAAATTATAAAAGAGTTACAAGTCTTGACATCATCAAAAAGGGGGAAATTGTTAGGAAATTTCATGTTAGATGTTTTGATGATGACAAGATAGGATTCAATGTTAGAACCCAAAAATGTAAGCTTTCCGTTTTTCCTAGATTGATGTATAAGCGTTTAAAAGTTTGTAAATTATTATTTCTATTTTGTTTAGGCTTGTAATTTTTATCTTCATAGATTTTAGACTAAGTCTTAGTAACTGAATCGCTAGTAAAATTCTAGGTGAGTCTATTAGAGAAGAAGTTGAAGACCAGCGTCTCAAGTCAACCAGAGATAAAGATTTTCTTCTTAGCGCCTGTCAAACGCTAAAAGACCATTTCAGGATATATGGATCAAGCGCTCAACTTGTCTCAAGCGATGGATGTAAGATTCACCTGAAATAAATCCTCAAGTCATGGAGGACTTAAATGCAATAATTCAACGGACATTTATTTCCAATGGGAAATAAATTCAAATTGCATTAAATGCTTCATAAGAGCATTAAATGTGATAAGCTACTGTGACTTGTGGACAAGCCACCTTTTGACCAGACTGTCAGAAATTTCAGGGTTTTAGCTGCTCCCGTCCAATCGGATTCAGCGAATTTTCAGGAATGTCAGACTTTAGGTATGATCACGCGCCACGTGAAAGGCACGCTTCTACATGTGTCCAACGGACAGATCCCAAGAAATTTCCTATAAATACCTTACTCCAGAAATCCCTAAAAATAACAACGAGAATATACGAGAAATTATTGCTAAAAATCTTACGTACATTCTTTCTGGAAAAAGTTTAGAAACCCCATAGCCAAAACCCTTCAAGCTTTCTATCTACATTCCAGACAGTCACAAATATCTCAATATCTTCCAAAGAAGAAATTCAAACTCCAACTGAGATATTCCAAGTTGTTTGATCTTCTCTAAAACAAACAAACCCTAGTGACAAACCTCAACCTTTCATCTGAGTGAGAAAAGTTGTTGAAACCTTTCAGGCAGTATTTCTGAGTGAGAGAAGCTTGAAGAAGACGATTTTCATTGGTGCTGAAGTCTGTGTGATCAAGGAGCCCAAGATTTTTTTTCACCCATTACTATTTTGTAGAAATTTCTGTGTGATTCTTTGATAATCATCATAGTAAATTCCTCCAAGTGAAAAAGGAGAAGAAGGACATAGCTGGGATTACATCACCCAGTGAACCTTACAAATTATTGTGTCATTTATATTTTATTGTCTTATATTCATCACAGTGTATTATTCTGAAAAAGACAAATAAAATTGAAAAGCTATTAACTTAACTAAAAGAACGCTAAACATTATTTCCGCTGTGCTAACCCTAATTAAGCGATCTAAGTGTTGCCCTACTTTGGTAAACTGCTGAAATCACTGAGTCTAAGTTAACTACTCTGAAGCGTCTGACCAAGCGCTCAGCTTTCCAAGCGTTCAAATTTCTAAAGTGATACGAAAATTTGTGAAGTCGAAAAAGACTTCAGGGTCTATTCAACCCCCTCCCCCTTCTAGACCCTTTCGTATGCCACTTGGGACCACCACTCCTGAATTGATTTCTATCCACATAGTCTTGCCTTGTAGGCTTAGACACATTTTGATAAGGGCAATTTACCTGGTAATGCCCTGGTTTCCTGCAATTATAACAAAGGTTAGTTTTCATTTTTTGTCCAGTTGATAACCTTTTGGAAACTACCGGCACTGAGAGATTTTGTGTAGGAGTTGGAGGTTCTTGGTACGGAATTGGCGCTATTGGTTGAGGTGCAGAATACACTGGCGCTTGATATTGAGGCGTTGGTGCAGGGGAAGGGGTTTGAAATGAAGTTTGTCCAATAGGGTTTCTCTTTTCATATCTTAGAATTTTCTTGAATTTCTTTACCAGTAAAGCCATCTCTTTTTCCTCATTGGATTCTGCCGATTTTACCTCACTAATCGCTTTATCCTTACTTTTGGTAGTAGCAATTAAAGCTCTTGATTCAGCCGCTGAAGTCGATGTGTCACTGACTTCACCCAATTCGAACTCAAATGCCTTTAGCTCTGAAAACACATTTTCTGGAGTTAGAGTTTTCAAAGTCTGTGATTCTCTCATTGCAACAGTCTTAATCAAATATTTGCATAGAAAACTTCTGAGTATCTTGTTGACCATTTCCTTGTTGATCAGTTCCTTGTCTAGTGACGCAAACTCTGTGATGAGCAAAGTGAACCTTGTGTCCAATTGTTCTAGCGTCCCGTTGGGCTGCATTTTGAAATGCTCAAATATTTGCATGGCTATGGAGAGCTTGTTCTCCTTCATCTATGTTGAACCTTCACACATGATAGCCAACTTATCCCATATCTCTTTTGAAGTCTTACATTGCTTGATCTAGTTGAACAATGCATCATTGTCTCCTAACGCTGAGTATAGAGCACTTCATCCAACATTATTTAGATTCGCTCTTTTCCGATCTTCTAGCGTCCATTCTAACTCAGGCTTCTAGACATAACCAACTGGAGTAGCTTCAGTCGCTCTAGGGGCTCTGGTGATGACTTTCATGATGTGAATGGGGCCATCTGTAATTACATCACACATCTCATTATCACATGAACATAAATATGCAAATGCTCTAAGTTACATGAATCATAGTTTGACTCAACCACCTTAGGCATCTTGTTAAAAGCCATGATATGAGATTAAAAGAAATAAAGCGACTAAGATTAGAAAAATGGATCTAAACAAGTAGTTACGCTTAGAAACACTTAAGTTTCTACGTCAACCGCTCTGATACCACTTGATGGTCCCATTTGGCATACGAAAGGGTCTAGAAAGGGGGGGTGAATAGACCCTAAAGTCTTTTTCGACTTTAAAAAATTTTGTATTACTTTGAAGAATTTGAACGCTTGGAAAGCTTGGCGCTAGGTCAGGTGCTTAGAAATAGATAACTTAGACTTAGTGATTTCAACAATTACCAAAGTAGGGTAATGTTTCAATCGCTTAATCACGGTTAGCAAAGCAGGAATGATTTTAAAGCTTAACGTTCTTTTGAACTTGAATTAGTGGCTTAACTATTTTAAATGCTTTTTCAAGATATAATATGCAAATATAAAGTAAAGCAATAAAATAGTAAATAACACAAGATATTGTAAGGTTCACTGGGTGATGTAATCCCAGCTACATCCTTCTTCTCTTTTTCACTCGGAGGGATTCACTAGATTGAATATCAAAGAGTGACACAAAGACTTCTACAAAATAGATGAAAGGGAAGACGATCTTTGAGATCCTTGATCACACAAACTTCAGCTCCAATGAAGATCTTATTCAACAAGCTTCTCTCACACAGAAATGCTGCTTGTAGAATCAACAAACTTTCTCACTCAGATAAAAGATGTTGAGGGTTTAGTCACGGGTTTGTTTGATGTTGGAAAGTTCAAACAACTTGGGATATCTCAATAGAAATTTAGGGTTCTTCTATGAAGAAGTTTGAGATATCTATAACTGTCTTTGGAATGTATATGAAAAGCTTGAAGGATTTTGGCTATTGAGTTTGTAAGCTTTTCTCTCAAGTAATTTCAGCAAAGTTTTTGACCTTTTTCTTGTGTATGTATGTATCTCGCTGTTTAGGGTTTGCTAAAGGGTACTATTTATAAGGTATCTTGGGATTTTTCCGTTGGACACTTGTGGGCGTGTGTAACTCACACAGCTCGTTTAAACAGTCCCTTTCTGACATTCCTCAAATTCTGCTGGTTCTCATTGGACATGAGCAGGTTTTGAACTCTGAAATCTGACAGTCTAGTCAAAAGGTGGCTTCTTCACAAGTCATAATGCCTTATCACATTTAATGCACTTATCAGGCATTTAATGCTTTTGAATTTATTTCCCGTTGGAAATAAATGTCCGTTAGTGATTGCATTTAAGTCCTTAATGACTTGGGAATTTATTTCAGGTGAATCTGATCCTTGATCGCTAGAGTTATTTGAGCGCTTGATTCAACAACCCTGAAACAGTCCTTTAGCATTTGACAGATGCTAAGAACGAATATTCATCTTCACCTGACTTCAGACGCTGATCTTCAACTTTATCTCTAATAGACTCACCTAGAATTCTATTAGCGACTCGGTGTCTAATTCTTAGTCTAAAATCTACAAAGATAAAAATTACAAACCTAACAGAATAACAAACATTCAAATGCTTATACAAAAGTTCTATGAAAACACAAACTTACATTTTTTTGGGGTCTAACATCAAATCCTATCTTGTCATCATCAAAACATCTAACATGAAATTTCCTAACAATAAGGTTCACCTAAATGTCATAGACTTTCAGTTGTTTATATTACCTTACAAATGCCAATAAGAAAACAACTCAAACGCCTTTATATAAACAATGTTTAATTACAATGAATATACCCTCTACATTCTATCCTCTATGGTATCTGAGGGCATAAGATCAACATGAAGTACAAAGGCTAAACGGGAGAATCACAGCCCTAAGCCACTTCATATCTAAATCGGCAGAAAGAAGTTTATCATTTTTCAAGATATTATGGAAAGTGGATCATTTCAATTGGACCCGTGAATGTCAACAAGCTTTTGAAGATCTCAAGACATACCTGAGCCAGATGTCGCTGCTTACCAAACCTGTGCAGGGCAAGCCATTAGTGATATACATTGTTGTGTCTGATCGAGTTGTCAACACAATCCTTGTACAAGAAGAAGACAAGACGGAGAAACCTGTGTATTACGTCAACAAGGTACTCTCAGATATAGAATCTCTATACCCGAAGATCGAGAAGATGGCATTGGCATTAGTTGTTACAGCAAGAAGGTTAAAACTTTATTTTTTAACATACAAAATCATTGTGAAGACCAGTCAACCACTCTAAGTTGTGCTAGGGAAGGCGGAGACATCAAGACGACTTGTCAAATGGTCTATGGAGTTGGGGGAATTCGAGATAGACTACACGTCCCGAGCTACAATCAAAGCACAAGTCCTGGAAAATTTTGTTACTGGAATGATGAGATCTGAGCAGGAACAGAAAGAGGAAGAGAAAGTTTGGCTTTTCCATGTGGATGGGTCAGCCACCCAAAATGGAAGTGGTGCAGTGTGGTACTCACCACACCTGAAGGAGATCAATTGGAATATGCAATCAAATTCGAGTTCAAAGCAAGCAACAATGAAGCGAAGTATGAAACATTCATCATGGGACTTATAATGGCTCTCAAAGGAGGGGCTAAGAATCTGATAGTGTACTCGGATTCACAGCTCGTGAAATAATGTGAAATACTTTAAAACCATAGAGACACCATGAGAGAACTTCTACAAGCTGGAGGTACATCAAATACCATGAGCTAAAAACACCAAAGCTGATTATATGTCCAAGCTGGGCAGCTCAGTCACTGACTGTCAAACATGGAATATCACTATACAAGCCATGGCCAGACCTAGCACAGATCAAGAAATACAGCATATAGAGGAAGGCGAAGATTGGAGAACGGAGATAATTCAATATCTCACAAACAGACTACTACCCGAAAAAAAAAAAAAAACTCAATGCTTGGAGACCAGGGCTACTAGGTTCGTCAGGATTGATGACGTACTATAAAAAAATCACTTGTACAACCCCACCTGAGATGTGTTTCATAATAAGAAGGAGACTATATACTGAGAGAAATCTATAAAGGAGATTGTGGCAGCCACATAGGTGGTGCAACCCTAGCTGGGAAGACCTTGAGGGCTGGCTATTTTTGGCTAACCCTGAAGGAAGGTGCGGCTAACCAGGTAAGGAAATGTGAACAATGTCAAAAGCATGTTGATCTCATTCATCAACCTGTGGAGGCAATGCGTTCCATGCGTGTTCTGTGCCCATTTACGAGATGGGGTATAGACATCATGGGCCCCTTTTCTATAGCAAAAGGTCAAAAGAAATTCTTATTAGTGCAAGTTGACTACTTTAGCAAATGGGTGGAGACCGAGGCCTTGGCTCGGAACACAGAGGCAGAGGTAATTCATTTTTTGTGGAAGAACATCATATGCCGATTTAGCATACCTAGGGAGATCATGGCTGACAACGGCAGATAGTTCAGTGAAGTCAAGCTAAGGAGATGGTGCAAAGAGTTGGATTTAGCAATGCTTCAGTGTCGTAGCTCATCCTCAAACTAACAGCCAGGTAGAGGTTACCAATAGAATAATAGTACAAGTTACAACCTTTCTTTTGGAATATGTATGCCCTTATTTAGCATATTTAAACTTGTTTATTTTACCGGTAATCCATTGCTAATATGTTCATAGATAATACACAAATGCCGGTCAAATAGACTGGATGGAGCGGGTGGGAATTGGGTTAAAGAATTACTACCATTACTGTGGTCATACAGGACTACTCCTAAGTTTGTAATATTCTCCTTTGATTTCACATAATCAATAGGAATAATCTCGTTATAGATTAACTGCTTAATGGTATTATGTCTACAGAGAATATGTCTAAACTTACCATTATACATACTATTTTGCACCCTACCAATTGCCCACTGAAAGTCACAATGAACTAAGATAGGTGATAAGAGGCATTTTTACGTGTTTTTAAGCCCCTTTGCGTTTATGTCTTAGGTTCATTTATCGCTTGATTCTTGCCACATGTGCGTTTAATTCGTGCATTAAGTGATTTCAGGTCTTAAATGGATACAATCAAAGAACGGGATGAAAAACGACGTATAAAACAAGTTTAGGCCAAATTGCTACGCACCCCTATGCCCAAGCGCCTAAAAACCCACGCCCAGGTGCCGGACAAGATGCAAATAACGTCAACATTCTGCTTACCACGCCTAGGCGCCATCCTGTCCACGCCCGGGCGCCGTATCTGCACCACTTTCCACGTTCGAGCGCTATTTCCGTATGTTTAGAGACCGAATTGGGTGAAGTTACCTTCTACAATGTTGTAGAACTATGTGTTAGCTTCAAATGAGGACTTGAATCATCCAAATCGGAGTTTCGTGGAGAAAGTTATGAATGAAATACGATTGCTGCGCAGGACACATTGCATTTAATTTCAGCATTCTGTCAGCGGCGCCCAAGCGCCGTAATGCCCACGCCTAGGCGTGACCACACCCGAGTTTTGATTCCTTTCAGCCAAAAGATCATCATTTGATGGGGGAATGGAACATTTAAAGCCAAGAGGTCATCACATGTATGGAGGGGATGTCATAAGTATGTTTCTTAGTAGATCTACTTTATGGAAATTTTATACTACTCACTTTAGAGTAGTGGAGGACACACTAGGGGAGACACACACTAGGGAGCCCAGAAATTCTGGTCTTCTTAAGGCATTTTCTTCACTTGGGGACCGATCATAAGAGGGGGAGGGAGGCATTTGGCCATGACTTTTCACTCATCATCATTCATCACCATTCTTCATCACTTTTGGAAGGGAACAAAGAGAGAGGAGTTAAGGATTGAAGTTCAAAAGCAAGGATCCATCATCAATCAATTGAGGGAGTTTTAATTACTTGCATTTACATGTTTATTTCCATGAGTATGTATATGTTTGTATTAGATTTTCTTAAGGCCTTGATGAGAGGTTAATATTGTAGAACTAAGGCCATGTGAAAGCCAATTTATGAATCAATATATGTGAAGTGAATTTTCGTATTAATTCTCATATTGCTTTGTGTGTTGATTTTGAGCTTTTATCACAATCATGTGCTTGATCACCATATGCTTGCTATCTTGCCTAGTCTAGTCATTCGAGAGAAGATAGATTAGGGTTCAATGGAATCAACTCATCATCCGAAACTAATGTGGAATTGCCCCTAGACATAGGTAAAGATTTTCGGGTGCGGTTAGCCGGATTTATCCGGGGAAACTCTAGAACGTTAATGCGTGGTTATTGATTAGATTCTCGGATAGACATATTTAGAGAACCATCAATTAATCATAGGATTATTATGTGCCGAGACATCGGGTAATAATTATCTAAGGAATTTCCACCAAAGCAATAGGAGTCTAATAATTCGAAGAGTAGCTCATCTATATTGACGAGTAGATTCGGTTGTAGCATGTGCCTTAGTCATTTTATCATACGTGAGATTTAATCTATAGTTCGTTTCTTTTTGGTTCGTCACTTGCTTACTCGTTTTATTGCAATCTACTTTTGTCCATTTTCATTAATCATAAACTAAAATTCAAGTTTCCGTGGTTCGACAACCCGGACTTTTTGTCCACTTATTACTACATACGTCTAGTGCACTTGCTATCATAGCACGTTAGCTTTTAGCGTGTCAATAGGGGACACTGGTTTTTCCCAATAGGGAACATCTTCTAAGAAATTTAGTAACCACTCAGCTTCTTCGTCAGCTTTGTCTAAAGCTATGAATTCTGATTCTATTGTGGATCGGGCTATGCAAGTTTGCTTAGAAGATTTCAATAACACCGCTCCACCACTGATGGTAAATATATACCCACTCATGGACTTAGAGTCGTTTGTGACTGATATCCAATTAGTATAGTTGTATCCTTCTATTACAGGTGGATATCTTAGTGTAATCCAAAGTTCTTTGTGTGTTTTAAGTACTTAAGAACTCTAGTTAAAGCCTTTCAATGGTCGAAACTAGGATTACTCGTGAACCTACTCAATTTGCTCATAGAATACGCTAGATGAGGTTGAGTACAGTTCGTGATATACATCAAACTTCCAATGACCCTTGCATACTCTAACTGTGTTACGGGTTCGCCAAGGTTTTTGCGTAAATGAATGCCCATGTCCACTGGCATCTTGACAATCGCACTGTCACTAGGAAGGAGTTTTTCCAAAACTGTCTCAGCATAATGAGACTGTGACAATACAAGTCCTTCAGATGTCCTCGAGATTTTAATCCCCAATATGGCATATGCCAACCCCATATCCTTCATGTCAAAATTCTTCTTTAACATCCTTTAGTATTCATGATAATTTCATGATTACTACCCATTATTAACATGTCGTCTACATATAGACACATGACAACATATGTGTTATGTGCTTTCCTAACATACATGGATTTGTTGCACTCGTTGATCTTGAGACCATTTGACAACATGGTTTTATCAAATTTTTCATGCCACTGTTTTGGCACTTGTTTAAGTCCATAGAAGGACTTTACAAGTCTACATACCTTTTTCTCCTATCTAGGAGCAACATACCCCTCGGGATGTTCCATCTAATTCTCCGTTCAGAAATGCAGTCTTAACATCCATGCGATGTATTTCAAGGTTATGCAATGCAGCAATAACGATGAATAATCTTATGAATGTTATTCTCGTTACTGGATAATAAGTGTCATAGAAATCAAAACCCTCCATTTGTCAGTATCCTTTGACTACCAAACGAGCCTTTAACTTATCAATAGATCCATCAGTCTTATACTTTCTTTTCAGGATCTATTTAGAGCCTAAAGGCTTACTTCCCTTTGGAAGATCAACCAACTCCCAGGTATGGTTGTGCATAATAGGCTCAATTTCATTACTGATAGTGGACTGGATATCGCTTCCTTAATCGTCCTTGGTTCACCTTCTAATGTATATGATACAAAATCGGGACCAAATGATTTAGGAACTCTTGCCCTTTTGCTACACCGTGGTTCCTTATCCCTAGGATCAGAACTACTCGTAGACGTGTCATGTGCTTTTTTAAGAGGACCTTTTCATCTCTTTCCTTACTTGGAAAGATATCCTCAAAAAATGAAGTATTTCTAGATTCCATGATAGTACCCTCATAAATCTCAGAAATTTCTGATTTATGTACCAGAAATCGATAAGCGCTACTATTAAATACATAACCTATGAATATTTAGTCAATAGTTTCAGGTCCTATCTTTACTTGTTTGGGTTTGGGTATTTCTACTTTAGCCAAACACCCCCACACTTTGAGGTACCTCTGTGAAGGTTTGTGACCTTTCCAGAGTTCATACGAAGTCTCACTACTATTATTGTGGGGGATTTTATTAAGGATGTAATTGGCGGAGAGAATCGACTCCCCCCACAAATTCTGGGGTACTCCAGAATTTATCAACATCGTACTCATCATTTCTTTGAGAGTGTGATTCTTGCATTCAGCAATACCATTTGATTGAGGTGAATATGGTGTCGCTGTTTGATGAATGATTCTAGAGTTGATACAGAATTCATCAAACGGTTCTCCATATTTTCCTTCTCTATCACTTCGGATTGCTTTTATCCTTTTCCCGAGTTGATTTTCAACTTTAATTTTGTAATGTAAGTGCTTCGTCTTTACTTCTTAGTAAATACACATAACAATATTTTGTGCAATCATCCATGAGTGTAATGAAATACTTTTTCCCACCTCTAGTTTGCATAAACCTTAAATCACAAATATCACTGTGAACAAGTTCTAGAGTTACAGAGTTTCTTTCCACGGAAAGAAATAGTTGTTTGACTAGCTTTGCTTCAACACATATCTCGTGTTTGTGTTAAGTATCAACTTTCAAAGTTGGTAATAAATTAAATTTATTAGTCTTCGCATAGTATTATAATTTACATGTCCTAGTTTAACATTACATAAATTAGAATACCCAAGCAAGTAAGTAGAAGAAATAATTTTATTATCATCATTTTCAGTTACAACACGAATCACACTCATTACATTCATTTTAAAAAGTCCCTGCTCGAGGTAACTTTTTCCTACATAGAATCCACGCTTCGTAAAAGAAAACCTATCTGCCTCAAACACTAGCTTGAACTCATTCTTCACCAAGGCAGATCCTAACACTAGATTCTTGTGAATATCAAGAACATGCAGCACCTCGGGCAGAGTCAGCTCTTTCCCGGAGGTCATCTTCAGCACCACCTTCCCAATTCCAAGAACCGGAGAAGTAGCAGAGTTACCCATAAACAATCTCCACCCATCAGAAGGAGACTAGGATGAGAACGTCTCCTTGTCAGAACAGATGTGGTGGGTAGCCCCAGCGTCGATGAACCACTCCCTCGGGTTGTCTACCAGATTAGTCTCGAACACAACAGCAGTGAGATCAAGTTCAAACAAATTAAGTGGAATCTGATTGTCAGACAGGTCATTGATCATTTCTTTGATGCCCTAGATATCATCAACAGCTAATGAACCTAGTTCTGAGCCTGGTTCTGAACCTGTTTGCCTTTGTTCTGGTTTTGCGCAGAACCTTGTCCTTGACACTTATTTTTCTTGGGCTCTTTGCAATCTCTTGCCGAATGACCAGTACGGCCACAATTGAAACATCCCTCTTCCTGTTTCAACTTGTCTTTCTCAGCCTCGATTTTCTGGGAATTTCCTTTGGATTTTCCCTAGAATTTCCTCTTCCGGTTAGAGCTTTCTGGAACTTCTGCAATATTTGTTATTGCCTGCACAGGAGGCTTCTTGTCAGATCCCAAATTGTCTTCCTCAATTCTGAGTCGAATAACCAAGTCTTCTAGACTCATCTCCTTTCTTATGTTTCAAGTAGTTTTTTAAATCCTTCCACGAGGGCGGTAACTTCTCTATAATTGAAGATACTTGGAAGGTCTTACTTAGATCCATATCCTCAGCATGAACTTCATGTATGATTATCTGAAGCTCTTACACTCGACTCATTACGAACTTAGAGTCCACCATTTTGAAGTCTAAGAACTTCGCGGCCACAAACTTCTTCAGTCCAGCATCCTCAGTTCTATACAGCTTGTCCAGTGCCTCCAAGAGGTCTTTGGCCGTCTTCACTGATAGATAGACTCTATAAAGCAAATCATCTAATCCACTGAGCATGTAATTCTTGCAAAGGAAATAACAGTTGTGCCAGTCATTATATGCCACCCTCGGTTGATTGACAGTAGACTCAGCTAGGACATATGGAGCATCCTCTCGCAAGAACCTCGTCAGGTTCAAAGTCGTGAGGTAGAACAGCAACTTTTGCTACCACCTCTTGAAGTCAGCCCCGCTGAACTTGCACCGGATTGGCCGATGGGACAAACGGTTGGATCGGACCAGAGCCAGAACCAAAATCGGGACCAGACCCGAAACAGAGACCAAACACGGCACCCTGCTGAATCAGAGCCAAAATTAACACCAACATCGAAACCAGAGCCAATGTCGAGACTGAGGTCTGCACCAGGTCCAAGTCCGAAATCAAGAGTATCATCAGCAGCATCATCACGATTAGCCATTTTCAGAATTTCAAAGAGAATGAAATCAACAGAGTCTCGTGTTAAGCTTGTTGATCAAAATTCACGAACAAACTGAAAATGTAAAGAAAAGAAGAGGAATGTTCAAGGTGAGAATTAACTATATCCTTAACACAAAATTGCCCCGGCTATGGGTGGTACCGGCTTTGACAAAACATGTCCCAAGATACAATGAATACTTTCTGAAAAATTGAACCACTTCAATATCATAAACAATGAACTTTATTTTCTGCTTTGAAATATCGAGAGGAGAAAACATGATGAACACAAGAGAGAATTGTGAATGTGTTGGTGTGAAAAATCAGACAGCTAGAGAGGGCTTTATACAGCCACAAAATCAAACAAAAAATTAAAAACAATTTAATTCTGCCTTCAACATATTTGTAATAGCAAAATAATTTTAGCTGTTATAGATATTCAGACTATTCCCTGCAGTGAATAGTCTTGCTAGAAGCAGATTTAAAATTCGAATAAAAAGATATGGCCAGCATTTTTATTCAATTTGTTTTTAATTAAATCAGATTTCTATTGTTAGCGTTTCTTGGAGAGATCCAATTAAACTTTGTCCTAAAGATTAATTGAGAAGCCCAAGGCCACACCACACACGCCTCAAGCCTAGGCCCCCGGCCCATGCCCCAGACAAGGACCGAGCCCAAGCGGGCAGCGGCGAGTGTCTCTCGTGTGTTTGCGCGCGTGTGACCATGGTCAGGTCCTCTCCCCTCACAAAACCCACAAAGGTGAGATGATCCAAAAGGCCAACCCTTTACCCTAAGGCATGGAATTATAAACCCACTACAATTATGGTTTTATTCCAATGTGGTATAAACCTTTTTAAACACCCCACTTTAACACTTAATTTCTCATTCGTTACAAGTCCGATTTAAGAAATTCGAAATGTTAAACTACTAGAAATGTATATTAATATTATCCAATAATATTTAGTATCCCAGATACTTACGGTGTTCGAGTTTATTACGCAAAAGTCATGTAAACATATATTTCATAATTCAAATTATCCAACAATAATATTAGCAGATATTGTTTCATATCGCTCGCGCCATATCAAAATATTACCGGGCGATATGAAATAATGCATAATAGAATGCTAATAAAATTATTATAAAATTGTAAAATTTTAAAAAATATATAAAAAACAAAACTTTCGACATAAATAAATCAAACCCTTTGCTTAGCTACCCTTATTCTCTGGAATAAATGCTATCTTGAGAAGAACGGGACTTTGACCAATTTGACCGTCTTAGTTCTATGTAAGGATAAGAGCCAGATTAGCAGGGGAGCTTATATAATGTTATCGTCAGCCCAAAATTTATAATAGAAATGAGTTTATTACTAATTATATCGTAAATTTTCAATGTGTATGCAATAATACATCCATTAAATCATATCCCAAAGTATATTTACAAAAATAAACAAAAAAATTATTATTAGAAATAAAATTTGACATGCCCGATTTTATCTTTTATCCCGATACGGCAGATAAAATCATTGTATCAAAGATATTATCCGATATTATCGAATATTATCAGCGGTACATATAACCACGAATAATATTAGATATTGTTCGACATTATCGGATTAACAAGGGTCAATCCGGATATATGTATCGATCGATATTTTGAACTAAGCTAATCCATATCCTTGAAATCCTACCCAAGGAGGTAGATTAAAATGGTAAATTTTACTGTCGTCAAGGGCCCTTCCACGTAGAACATCATTTGGGGAAGATCGAGTTTGAGCTTCGCGTTACAAAAGTTAATTACTTTTTCCTCCAAATCAATAATTAAGTATGTTTTATAACTAAGATATAACTTTTAAATTACATTTAGGTGAAAAACATAGCATCATACAAATAGTAAACTAGGGTCGACATGGTTTAGACTATTTATGATTAAATCTTCTTTTGAAAAAATGTTGATTGTAAGCACCTTTTCAATCAGTGAAGACCGAGTTTGAACTTTGCGTTACAAAAGTTAATTACTTTTTCCTCCAAATCAATAATTAAATATGTTTTATAACTAAGATATGACTTTTAAATTACATTTAGGTGCAAAACATCGTATTCGCGGGAGCGTCATACAAATAGTAAACTAGGGTCGACATGGTTTAGATTATTTATGATTAAAGCTTCTTTTGAAAAAATGTTGATTGTAAGCACCTTTTTAATCAGTGACTTGCTGGTAACTATTTAAGAAATTGATTATGAGAATACATAAAGTTTTTTGTTAGTCTTTTGTTTGGAAAATTAATTACAAGTTGATAGCAGATATTGTAAAAAAGAAAAACCATTTTAAATTATATTTTATTTATAGTTTCTCGACTCCATACCTCACTTAGTTCAAATTACCTGCAGCACAATGCAGTAAAAATAATTGTAATATAAACACAATTTTTTTTTTTTTTTGAGAGAATAAAAAACACAATTGAACATACCATAATTTGAGGAATAGAATTTGAGAAAATCAAACAAGTGTCAGTAGCTTGTAGGATCATAAAAAACGACATGGCAAGCTTATATTATTATATAGTCTTATAGGGTTAAGAATAATAAGTGGAGAAAACATAGAATATCTTAGAATGATGCAATCAACATAAGTTCCAAATCATTATGACGTGGACTCATTTTGATTTGATGACTAAACGCAACAGCACCGTCGTTTCGGCTGCCTCAGCATCAAGGACTTTTGTCTATTTTCTCCGGACCGCCCGGTCGGTACATATAATATATATATATATATATATATATATATATGTTTTTCACTCACTCATTGCTACTAGTGCTTTTATTAAAACTTGTAGTAAAATTGTAAGATTTTTTAAATTTACGGAAGGTGTATTTGTAATAATTCTTAACATGATGAGAATTTTATGTAATTTCGATAAGGCTAGAGGTATTTGGTAATTGACCATAACATGAGGGGTTATGTAGATAATTGACCATATTAAATGTTATCAAGCTTGATGAGTACGAATTCAAAACTTAATTCACAAAACAATTTCTAGTTTAGATTAAACTCCATTCATATTTTTATGAATTTCGGACATGTTTCGAGTTTGGTCACATTTATTATTTTCTTTAAATTAAAAAGATGTAGTCAAGGTTAATTAAACCTGTTCAAACGGATTGAAAAATTTGATAAGAAAAAGATGGGTCCGACCTATTATAAGAAGGGCAAAATTCATTTTGGCCCCAGTCTTTGTCATTGGCGGGAATAAACAAACCGCAACAAATTCCCCTTAATAACAAACCCCTAACTTCATGGGACCGAGCTATAAAGTATTAACACCCCCACCAAATTCCCCTCCCTCCCCCACCCCCACCCCCACCCCCACCCCCACCCCCAAACTCAACCTCTAAAACATTCAAACACCCCCCTCTACTTAATCAAAATACATCAAACATTCCCTAGACATATTGATAGACATAAATACCCTTGATTCATGTAAAATCATAAATTTATTTTCCATCCATCTATAATATTCTATATCACTTTGCCCCCTTACGATTACATTTCAGTATAATCTGACTCCAACGGTGATTTAATGCTAAATTTATTAAATGATTAATCTTCAATATATGAAATAAACAGTAAAATATGATTAAAGTATTATGAATAAGACCTATTAAACTTGAAAAATCTCCCATAAAAGTTTGTGATCATTATTAATATATTACTTTATCTTATATATGCTAATACTTTAATTTTATTTTAAATAATATTGATAATCCATGTTTATTCATTGTTAATTTTTAATAAAATTAATCATTTATTTTTTAAGTATTATATTACATATTTAGATAAATTGATAAACCTATTTCTATCATCTTTTTATTATATAATATGTACACACTTATTTATGAGTACAATTTTTTTTACTTTAATTAGTGATAAATGCTTCTCTTTTTTACTCTTTCTTTAATTGGTATAATTAATACTACTATGTGAATAAGACGTGCATACATAGTTCAATATATATTAAATAGAATATTGCAATATCTAGTCATTTGCTTTTATGAAAATGCAAGTAAAATTATAAAGCACAAAATAACAAGAATGTTATCTAATATCTATTAATGCAACTAAGTTATCGAAAGAGAAAAGAAAAAGTAAAGTTATTACATTCTTTGTAAAGAAAAAACATATAATATATTAGTTATATAGATTTACATGAAATAAGTTAAAACTTATTTTTTATTCTATCTATATTATAGCAACCATATCTTTTTATTTATTTAATTTATATTTAATTCAAGAGTTGTGTATTTAATTATATTATCCTTAAATAAAATTTGAGATCAAATTAATTAAAATTTAATAATGGAGGGGCCAAAGTGCTAGATAGATTGTATTAGATGGGTTATAAGTGATTTTATCATTTTAAATCAATGGTATACATGCCCATCAGGGGGTGTTTGATATATTTTAATGTAATAGAAATGGGGTGTTTGAAGGTTTTAGGAGCAAAGGGGGTATTTGATGGGGGTGTATAGTAGAGGGGGGGCAAAATAAATTTTGCCTCTATAAGAAAGACTAATAAATCTTGAGAATTTCAAATAATTAAGTAATAAAGTACAAATGTTAATCGGCCACTAATTAATATTTGACAATCAAGCATTTATGATTTATGTGTGATCAATCTAATGTGTTATGCGCCTTGAATATAAATGGTCCAGCAACTTTTTTGCCACATTTATTCTAACAAGCCCGTTAATGAAATAACTAATGTATTATATTTTTTAGGGAAAATTACTCAAAACCCCCTAAAATAATTTTTCATATCCAAAAAGCCCATGAAAATATTTTTTAATCTTAAAAACCCACTCTACAAACTTTTCATTTCGAAAACCCCAAAAGTTAGGATTGACAACTTTTTGGACTAAACTACCCTTTCATTTATTAAGTTAATAATTGATCAATTATTTTTTCTTAATGTATTGTTTTGTTTTGATTCTTTCAAATTGATGAATCATAAAATACGAATTTTCTTTTGTAATATTAATTTTTTAAAAATATTTGTATATAATTTATTTTTGATTTTAATATGGTAATTATCTACAAATATATGTTTTAAATTTTTTAAAAAGATTAAAAAATCTGAAAATTTAGAATTAAAATCATAATTAGTATCAATTATCAATACAAAATTTTTAAATAAATAAATTTTGTTGCATAACAACAATAGATTAATTTTTAATCTAGAAGGCTAAAGGCAATTAAGTCCATAAATTTGTTAACCCTAAATATTGGGTTTTTTGGAATCAAAAGTTGATGGAATGGGACAAATATTATCATGGGTTTTTTGGATATAAAAGTTTATTTTAAGGGTTTTTTAGTAATTTTTCCTATTTTTTATTTTACATTTATATTCTAATTATCTGAAATTTCCTTAGGCTGTGTTTGTATTGATGGATTTGGATTTGGCAAGGGATTTGAAATAAATGGATTTCAAACCCTTTGGATTTGAAATCCACGCCATTAGAAATACCTTGTTTGGCTATATATGGATTTATAAAAGGATTTCTAAATTCATGGACTTCAAATTCATTGTTTGGCTATAAATCCTAGAGCATTTGAAATTTTTCAATATTTTATTTGATTTTTACATTACACTACACACAATTACACATATTTTACATACACTGCACACTTTTTACACACACAACACACTTCTACACACACTGCACACCTTTTACACATATTTTACACACACTACACACATTTACACACAGTGCACACTTCTTATATGTACAACATACTTTTTAAACACACTACATATTTTTTACATATATTTTACACATACTACACACATTTACACACACTGCACACTTCTTTCACGTACAACACACTTTTTACACACACTACATATTTTTGAAATACACTGTACACTTTTTACACATATTTTACACGCATTTACACAAACTACACACTTCTTTACGCACAACACACTTTTTATACACACTGCATATTTTTTACATACATTTTACACACAATACACATATTTACACACACTGCACACTTCTTATACGCACACAACACATTTTTACATACACTGTACATATTTTGCACACATTTACACAAACACTGCACATTTTTTACACACACAACACACTTTTTACACATACTGCACACCTTTTACACATATTTTACACACACTACACACATTTACACACACTGCACATTTCTTATATGGACAACACACTTTTTACACACACTCCATATTTTTTACATATATTTTACACACACTACACACATTCACACACACTGCACACTTTTTTCACGTACAACACACTTTTTACACACACTACATATATTTTACACACATTTACACACTGCACACTTCTCTATGCACAACACACTTTTTACACACACTGCATATTTTTTACATACATTTTACACATATTTACACACATTGCACACTTCTTATACACACACAACACACTTTTACACACACTGCACATATTTTGCACACAGTTACACACACACTGCACATTTCTTACACGCACAACACACTTTTTACACACACTGCACACCTTTTACACACATTTACACACACTGCACACTTCTTATATGCACAACACACTTTTTACACACACGACATATTTTTTACATATATTTTACACACAATACACATATTTATATACACTACACACTTCTTATACACACACAACACACTTTTACACACACGACACACATTTACACAGACTGCACACATTTTACACATATTTTACACACACTACACACATTTACATACAGTGCATATTTTTTACATATATTTTACATACACTACACACATTTACACATACTGCACACTTTTTATACATAGTTTACACACATTGCACATTTTTTGCACATATTTTACATACAATATACACAATCACACACACTACACACTTCTTATACGCACAACACAATTTTTACACTCACTGTATATTTTTTACATATATTTTACACACTACACACATTTACACACACTGCAAACTTTTTACACATATTTTACACACATTTACACAAACTACACACTTTTTTACGTGCAACACACTTTTTACACACATTGCATATTTTTTACAAATATTTTACACACAGTGCACACTTTTTACACGCACAACACACTTTTTACACACACTACACATATTTTACACACACTGCACACTTCTTACACGCACAACACATTTTTTACTCACAGTGCACATTTTTTACACAAACTACACACATTTACACACACACTGCACACTTTTAACGCACACAACAAACTTTTTACACGCATTACACATTATTTACACACACTGCACACTTCTTACATGCATAACATACTTTTACACACATTTTTGTGTGTGTAAAAAATGTGTTATGTATTTAAAAAGTATGGAGTGTGTATTTAAAAAGTATGGAGTGTGTGTGAAAATGTGTGCAGTGTGTGTAAAAAGTGTGCATTATGTGTAAAAGATATGTAGTGTGTGTAAAAAGTTTACAATATGTGTAAAGAGTATGCAGTGTGTGTGAAAATATGTGTAGTGAGTGTAAAAAGTATGGAGTGTATGTGAAAATGTGGGGAGAATGTGTAAAAGAGCCTGTTTTCGCTGATAGAAAGGAAGGATAATCACACACTAAAAGTGTGCATTGTGTGTGAAATTGGGTGCAGTGTGTGTAAAAAGTGTGCATTGTGTGTAAAATGTGTGGAGTGTGTGTAAAAATTGTGTAGTGTATGTGAAAATATGTGGATTATGTGTAAAAGTGTGCGTTATGTGTAAAAAGTGTGTAATGTGTGTAAAAAATATTTCGTGTGTAAAAAGTGTGTTGTGTGTGTGTAAATATGTACAGTGTGTGTAAAAAGTGTGCAGTGTGTGTAAAAAGTGTGCAATGTTTGTAAAAAAATGTGTTGTGTGTGTAAAAAGTGTGCATTATGTGTAAAAAATATAGTGTGTAAAAAGTTTGTTGTGTGTGTAAATAGTGTGCAGTATGTGTAAAAAGTGTGCAGTGTGTGTGATAATGTGTGTAGTGTGTGTAATAAGTATGAAGTGTGTGTGAAAATGTGGGCAGTGTGTGTAAAAAGTGTGCATTATGTGTAAAATGTGTGCAGTGTGTGTAAAAAGTGTAGTGTGTGTAAAAAATATGCAGTGTGTATAAAAAGTATGTAGTGTGTGTGAAATTGTGTGCAGTGTGTGTAAAAAGTATGCATTATGTGTAAAATATGTGCAGTGTGTGTAAAAAGTGTGCAAAAAAATGTAAAGTGTGTGTAAATAGTGTCTAGTGTGTGTGACAGTATGTAGTGTGTGAAAATGTGGGCAGTGTGTGTAAAAAGTATACAATGTGTGTAAAATGTGTGCAGTGTGTGTAAAAAGTGTGCAGTGTGTGTGATAAATATGCAGTGTGTGTAAAAAATGTGTAGTGTATGTGAAAATATGTGCAGTGTGTGTAAAAAGTGTGCAGTGTGTGTGTGAAAAATGTGCAGTGTGTGAAAAGTGTGTAGTGTGTGTGAAAATATGTGCATTGTGTGTAAAAAGAGTGTAATGTGTGTGAATATGTGTGTAAAAAGTGTGTTGATTTTAGTTGGAATGGATTTCAAACGACAGGGTTGGAAGTGGATTTGAAATCCATTAGAAAATGGGCTTCAAATCCACTTAGCCCTAAAATAGATTTGAAATCCATTCATTTAGAATTGGGGTCAAACAACAAAGAACCTAAAATAAATTTGAAATCCATTCATTTAGAATTGGGGTCAAACAACAAAGAATGGATTTGACCAGGGGATTTGAAATCCTCAGATCCAAATCCATCAATCCAAACACAACCTTAAGACCTTCACATTAGTAATATGGTATATCAAGTAGTATTAAACATTAGGAAACTTTATTCGACTCAATACTCGAGATGTAAAAACCTACAAAAATGTTCATCAAAATGTAGAGCCTTTTTAAGTAACGACAAAATGACGTGAGAGCTTGAGAATTATTCACAAAATTAATTCCAAAAAAGAATCTGCACTGATATCTTGTAAATGTAAATTCGTACTTCAGTTAGATGTAATTAAATTCGTTCTATGATATTAAATAATTACATGATAGGTTCAACTTGTGACGAAAATGATCATTATTTGGCCTTACACTCAAGATGAATACGAGAAGGTTTAAACTCAATACACACACACACACACATATATATATATATATATATATATATTGTTATGAATAATTATTTTGTGGATATCCATACAACTCCAAAATCTTTTCATCGCCATGTCCTTCCACTTTTTATCATTAATATGAGTCAATGTAATTTACTTTCCTCATTATGTAATCAACCTTTGAGGTTGTTGTTTTGTGCCTATAAATAGGCTATGTCATTGTATTGTAGAGATAACAACAAAATCAATAGAAGAATTCTCTATTTAGTTCTCTAACCTCTCTACTTTATAATATTTGGGGTTATTTCATAACACGTTATCAGCATGATCCTTCTCAAATTGTTGGCTTTTCAATCCAAGAAATTGCGATAGCGAGTTGGTGGAATATTTAGCACGAAAGTGATGTTCTTAATTTCCTACTTTTTAGGTAAATATTATGTGTCTGTTTACTATAAATTTATAGCAACTACAAGTTTCATATGTTAACACCTCATAAGTGCTTGCATTTTTGAGCCGTCTGTTAAGAAAATCCAAAGTGATTTGCACTTTCTATATTCGTTATACAAGAGTTTGTTCATGAATATATTTGCATATTAAAATATGAATATATGTAAACTACACCTTTAGCCACCGTAATGCTTTATGAGAAATAGTATGATTTTATAGTTATATTTCATATGTCATTTTCATCCCTATTCGCCAAGCGACTTATATTTTATGTGGATTAATATACTGTGTTATATGTTTTACGAAATCAATAGATTGTTATCTAACTTTTTTTATGCTTTGATGATAGTATTATAATGACAAATCTTGTAAAACTTGACTTTGTGGCTCTTGACATTACGGGAAAGAATTATTTATCTTGGGTGTTAGATACTGAAATTCATTTAGATGCAAATGGTCTTGAAGACACATCCAAAGAAGGAAACAAAGCATCTAATCAAGATAAAATCAAAAATCATGAGCCTCATCCAATTGGTTCTGCTTCATTCCCTGAAGTGAATGTAGCAACACATAATAGTTTTGCTCCATTCCCTGAAGTGAATGTAGCAATGCATAATCATTTTAATCATGAAAAAATCGAGGTTGTGGACGTGCATATGGTCATGAAAATCGAGGTGGTTATTCAAAGAACACATCTTTCCACCAGAAGTGGAAAAATAATGAAGAGAAACATGAAGGTGGCCAAAATAGCAAATTTGTGAAAAATTTATGCTATCGTTGTGGTGGTAAAGGTCATTGGTCACGTACCTGTCCTACCCTAAAGCATCTTATTGACCTTTACCAAGAATCGGTAAAAGATAAAGGAAAGAAGATAGAAACAAATTTTGCATTTGAAGAAGGCGATTCTAATCATGGCCGATTTGATGACACTCATTTAGATGTTGCTGATTTTTTGCTCATCTTGATGGAAAAATTGATTACTTGATTAGAGATGGAAGTGTTCATAATCAATTTTATAAATCTTAGTGGTTTTTAAAATAAATATGAAAATGTGTAGTTTTCATCAATGAATTATTTATTTATAAAATTGTCTTTTAACATTTTAAAGAATACTTTTTGATATTAATTTTTTTTTAAAGAATGAGTATTTACGTGATCAGCAGCACCATCAATAATGAAAATATGTGTCTTGCTGATAGTGCAACAATTCACACCACCCTCAAGAATAAGAAGTACTTCTTTTATTTAGTAATGCAAGAAGCCAATGTTAGTACCTATATCGGGTAGTGCAAAATCAATTGAAGACTCTAACAGAGCTAATATATTGTTACCTGGAGGAATGCAACTTTATATTGATGAAGCATTATATTCTACTACGTCTCAAAGAAATTTACTAAACTTCAAAAATATCCGCCGAAATGGATATCATATTGAGGCAACAAGTAATGGCAATATTGAGTATCTTTACATCACTAATACAATATCTGGTAACAAATGTGTATTGGAAAAGTTGCCTGCATTTTCCTCCGGTTTGTACTACACACATATATCTACTATTGAAACACATGTTATCGTAAACCAGAAGTTTGCAAATCAAACTAAGTTTATTATTTGGCATGACCGGTTGGGCCATCCTAGATCAATTATGATGCGAAAGAGAATTGAGAATTCATGTGGTCAACCATTGAAGAGCCAGCAGATTCTTCAATCAAATGATTTCTCATGTGCTGCTTGTTCACAAGGAAAGTTGATTATTCAACCATCCACAACAAAAGTAGGACGTGAATCTCTTATGTTTTTGGAACATATTCAAGGCGATATTTGCAATACACCCGTCGTGTGGACCATTTAGATATTTTATGGTTCTAATTGATGCATCAACAAGATGGTCACATGTATCTTTGTTATGAACTCGCAACCTGGCGTTTGCGAGATTGCTTGCTCAATTGATTAGACTACGAGCATATTTTCCTGATTATCCAATTAAGAAGATACGCCTTGATAATGTGGGTGAATTTACTTCCAAAATGTATAATGACTAATGTATGTCTATTGGAGTTGATGTTGAACATCCTGTAGCTCATGTTTATACATAAAACGGTCTAGCAGAATCATTTAATAAGCATTTGCAGTTAATTGCAAGACCTTTACTTATGAGGTTAAAATTTCCTATTTTTTGTTGGGGACATGCTATTTTGCATACAGCTGCACTTATTCGTATAAGGCCAACAAGTTATCATAAGTTCTCCCCATTACACCAAGTTTTTGGTCAGGAACCAAATATTTCCCATCTAAGAATTTTTGGATGTGCGGTATATGTTCCAATTGCTCCACCACAACGCACTAAGATGGGTCCTCAAAGGAAGTTGGGAATATATGTTGGATTCGAGTCTCCATCGATAATAAAGTATCTAGAGCCATTGAATGGAGATTCATTTATGGCTCGATTTGTTGATTGTCATTTTGATGAATCAGATTTCCCAACATTAGGGGGAGAAAAGAAGCAGCTGGAAAAGAAAATTAGTTGGAATGAATTAGCTTTATCTCATCTTGATCCTCGAATAAAACAAATTGAACTGGAAGTTCAAGAGATCATGCACTTGCAAGGCTTAGCTAACCAACTGCCAGACGCATTTACTGACCTAAAAGAAAGTGACTATGTCACATGTACCAGTTGTTAATGCTCCAGTAAGAATTGTTGTCCCTGAAAGTCAAAGTAATGAATCTACTGCACGCCTGAAGCGTGGTAGACCTATCGGTTCCAAAGATAGTCATCCTCGAAAAAGAAAAGGAGCTAAAAATCAAGATGGTCTAATCGAGGATAAAATAACTCCAGAAGAGTCCCCAGTCATAACTAATATTTCGGTTCCAAAAGAACCTCAGGTACCTGCAAATTGTGAAAATAATGAGATCTCAATTGATTATGTTATGAATGGGAATACGATCGAATCGAAATAAAGTCAACGTTGACGATAAATTTGCATATAATGTAGCGCTAAATATGATGAATGATAATGAGGATCAAGAACCAAAGTCTGTTAATGAATGTCGACAAAGAAATTATTGACCAAAATGCAAAGACGCAATTGAGGCAGAGTTAAACTCCCTAGCAAAACGAGAAGTTTTTGGACCTGTAGTCCGTACACTTGAAGATGTAAAGCCAGTAGGACACAAATGGGTATTTGTGCGAAAACGCAATGAGAAAAGTGAGATTGTAAGATATAAAGCACGTCTTGTTGCCCAAGGGTTTTCGCAACGACCTGGCATAGTTTATGAGGAGACTTTTTCTCCTGTGGTGGATGCAACTACTTTTCGTTATATAATAAGTATGACAGTGCATGAAAAACTTAATTTGCGTCTAATGGATGTTGTTACAGCCTATTTGTATGACTCGCTTGATAATGATATATATATATATATATATATATATATATATGAAAATCCCTGAAGGATTTAATATGCCTGAAGCATATAAACCAAATTCTCGAGAACATTAGTCAATTAAATTCAACAAGTCCTTGTATGGAGTGAAACAATCTCGACGAATGTGATATATTCGTCTCAGTGAATATTTGTTGAAGGAAGGATATACGAATGATCCAATTTGTCCTTGTATTTTCATGAAAAGATCTGGAAATGAGTTTGTTATAATTATAGTTTATGTTGACGATTTAAATATCGTTGGAACTCCTGAAGAGATTCAAAAAACTATTAATTGCTTAAAGAAAGAATTTGAGATGAAAGATCATGGAAGAACAAAATTTTGCCTTGGGTTGCGAATTGAATATTTAAAGAACGGAATTTTTGTATATCAAGATGCTTCTGTATCAAAGGTGCTAAAGCGATTCTACATGAATAAATCACATCCATTGAGAACCCCGATGATCGTAAGGTCACTAGATGTGAACAAAGATCCTTTTCGACCTCGAGAAAGTGATGAAGAACTACTTGGTCCTGAAGTACCATATCTAAGTGCAATCGGTGCATTAATGTATCTTGCTTGTCATACTCGACCTGATATAACATTCGCTGTTAATCTATTAGCAAGATATAGTTCATCTCCTACACGAAGGCATTGGAATGGGGTTAAGCAAGTACTTCGCTACCTTAGAGGAACAATCGATATGGGCTTGTTTTATTCAAATATACTCAAGTCCGAATTAATTGGATATGCAGATGCTGGGTATATGTCTGATCCTCATAATGGTCATTCACACATGGGCTATTTATTTACATGTGGTGGCACAGCCATTTCATGGCGATCTATGAAACAAACCATATCGGCCACATCATCTAATGATGCAGAAATCTTGGTTATTCACGAGGCAAGTCGAGAATGTGTTTGGTTAAGATTTATGATTCAACACTTTCGAGGGACTTGTGGTTTATCTTCTGAAAAAATGATCCCGACGATATTATATGAAGATAATTCTGCTTGTATTGCACAATTGAAAGAAGGGTGCATTAAAGGAGATAGAACAAAACATATTTCACCAAAGTTCTTTTTCACTCATGATCTTCAGAAGAATGGTGATATCAATGTTCAACAAATCTGTTCCAGTGATAATCTTGCTAATTTGTTCACCAAGGCACTTTCCACAACAACATTTGAAAAACTAGTCTATAATATTGGCCTGTGTAGACTTAAAGATCTTGACTGATATTGTCATGAGGGGGAGATAATACGCCTTGCACTCTTTTTCCCTTAACCAAGGTTTTTCCCACTGGGTTTTCCTGGTAAGGTTTTGAATGAGGCAGCATTTGATTGCGTATTGATATGTACTCTTTTTTCTTCACTAGGTTTTTGTCCCATTGGGTTTTTCCTAGTAAGGTTTTAACAAGGCATATTCTTAAGTGATGAACATCCAAGGAAGAGTGTTATGAATAATTATTTTGTGGATATCCATACAACTCCAAAACCTCTTTATCTCCATATCCTTCCACTTTTCATCATTAATATGAGTCAATGTAATTTGCTCTCCTCATTATGTAATTAACCTTTGAGGTTCTTGTTTTGTACTTATAAATAGGCTATGCCATTGTATTGTAGAGACAACAACAAAATCAATAGAAGAATTCTCTACTTAGTTCTCTAATCTCTCTACTTTATAATATTTGGGGTTATTTCATAACATATGTATATATATATATATTCACGAGACTCAATTTTAATGTTCATAATATTTGGGGTTATTTTATAACATATGTATATATATATATTCACGAGACTCAATTTTAATGTTCAAATTCGAGACTACACATATTTACGTCCAACGCAAATATTAATAGGTTTGAGGCTTTCAATTGACAACCTCTTCTTTGTTTTCACAAGTAAAAAAAAAAAGGTTACTAATGGATTGTGTTAGAAAATTATTGTTGTAAACCCAATAGGACTATATCTAGTTTTAGTTTGGTAATTCCAATTTTTGGAGCATTTTCCAACACCGTTTATTCTGATTTTTCATATGTTTGAATTGAGTTTATTTTAAATGTTGAATTTACCATAATTGTAATTTGCTGTACAGTGAGACATATTTCTATTATAATTTTCTACGAGGGCAAGCCTCACACAAAATATCACTATGCTACGTACAGAATGTGTGAATTTATCACTTCAAATCTTTTATAACATTTTCGTGTAATATTTTATGTAACTGGTAACATGCATTAATATGTGATAAGTGTATACATGAGTGATTAGGATGTGAAGTGAGAAAAATTTGTGTTATTTAAAAAAAGAAATTCCCTCACCACCAATCCACCTGTGTATACACTTGTCACGCATCTATGCGTGTTACAAGAAATGTTACATGACAAATGGTGATGTTATCGAATATCTGAATAGTAAATTTATTTCAATAAATATATTTTTTGGTAAGAAAAATGTGTTTCAATAAATATATTAGTACACACGACACGAGAAGTAATTACTGTTGTCATCACCCGTCTTAAATAGAATAATTATTGCAGTTTATAAAATCAGCTAAGAAAAAAAGAAAAAAAAGCATTTAACTTTTTTTGCTTTGCATAATTTGCATTGCACCATTCAGGCGGGTAAAACCATAATATACCAAAATTTAACACACTTAATTCGTTTCACCAAGCGACCAAATTAGATTGAACCAAATCTACTTTGTACTTAAAATCCAACCACAGAATGTAGGACGTATGCAATATATATATATATATATGATATCCGCCAAAAATATTTAAGAACATTATCGTAATTAAACAAGTCCTCAGCTCGGGTCGGGGTGCCACTCGTGGGTTAAAGCCCGCGGTTAACATACTTGTCAAGCCCAAAAGGGCTGATGACCCATTAAGAATACTTGGGCTATTTCATTAGTTTAAAGGTTATATTATTAAACCTAATGGGCTACTGACAGAGTTAAGCCCACAGCCCATAGCCCACTGTCAGCTCCATATAAATACCTTAGAGGAGCTGGGAAAGGCTCATGATCTACTCCCCTCATTAAAAATTTAGTTGCTATTGAGAATTGATAGGTGTGAGATTTACATATTTTAAAGCCTCATATTTATGTTATACATTGGTTTATGCATGATTTATGCCACATATGCTTGTAATTTGTGTGCTTATTGAGTAAAGGTGGAAAATCATTGCAATTGAGGAAAATTGGATGGAAATGCAGAATTTCGGAGTATTTAGAGACGGAATTTGACAAATGTTTCTTCTACAAAGTTGTAGAGCTCTATCTTAGCATCACGTGAAAACTTGAATCACCCAAATTGGAGGTCTGTGGAGAAAGTTATGAAGGAAACAAGATCGCTGCGCAGAAGGCAAAATGTTTCTGTTTCCAACGTACGGACGTTGGGTACTTCACGTTCGGACGTTGGTTCTGACGGGAAAAATAGCAGATTTTCGGAAATTTCCAAATCTAATTCAAGTTGGAGTCTTCCCCTTCCACCCTTATATATATTAGATCAGTTCTCTAGGGTTAGGAGACGAAAATACACGTAGAATAGAGCTCTAATGGGGTTTAGACTTAGTTTTTACATATTCATGAAGATTTTCAAAAGCCCTTGAAGGTGAAGAAATCAAGAAGCATGGAAGAGATGAAGATCGAAGTTCAACCATAAAAAATACGAGGGAGTTTCTTAGATTTAGATTTATTTTTTTTCTATGAATATGAATCTTAATTTAAGTTTCTATCTTTTATCTTTTATGATGAATTAGATTCTTCGAACTAAGGCCATGTTGAGGCTAAATTATGATATTTGAGTTATAAATTGTGTTTTTCATATTAATTCTATTGTTGCTTTGTGTATTGATTTTGTGCTTTAATTCCAATCATATGTTTGATCACCCTATGCTTGCTAATTAGCCTAGTTTATTCATTCGAGAGAATATAAGTTAGGGTTCAAAGAAATCATCACATCATCCGAAAAACATGAGGAATTGCTCCTAGAGAAGGTATAGATTTCCGGGTGCAGTTAGCCGAATTTATCCGCAGAAATTCTAAAACGTGAATGCATGGTTACTGATTTGATTCTCGGATAGACGTATTTAGAGAACCGTCACTTAGTCATAGGATTATTACAGCCGAGACATCGGGTAGTAATTATTTAAGATTTTTTCCACCAAAACAACAGTAGTCTAATAATATGAGCACATGTTTATAATGAAAATTGATTAATTTATGCCAGCACATGTGTCTTAGTTGCTCTCTTCCATAGCTATCTTGATTTCGACATCTTGTTTCTTATATCTTGCTTCCATAATATTTGAGTTAATTCTTGTTTTAGTTTATTTTATTGCTTTTAAAATCTTTAAATCTTTAGTTTTAGTTTAATTATTGCTTGCTTTAAATTCAAGAAGTCTGAAATACAAGTCTCTATGGGATCAACAATCCGGACTTAAAAATCCAACCCCACTAAAGAACTACGAACAGACTTGATCCCATATTCATCGGGTACGTAGGCAGCTCATCACATTCGAGTGCAGTCTATACATTCATCAACCTGAACCGAGTTTGTCGTGCGTCGGATCGGTTCCACCCCCCCCCCCACGTGGTCAATCACGTGACATTCATTGACTGACAATTTTTGACATCATCAGTTTGGCGCTGTCTGTGGGAACTTCGGTCCAACCACTGAGCATGCGACTAGAGATCGAGCACGTAACAATAATGATGAGAATACTAGCAGCAATATGCTAAGGGTAGATCACAAACACGAGCGGCAGGCGCCTCAGAAAACACCAGCAGTGATTCCATCCCTTGCTAAAAGGGTGTGTGAGATCACTCGGAAGATGCCACTTGCGATATCCACCGATTTGAGTATGCACAGCATTCACATAGAGCCCGAAACACAAAGCATTATGTTCGGAGCTCGAGATTTGGAAAGCCGAATCATCTCCCAAAAGGAAGCTTTAGTGATCTCAGCCACCATTGCAGATTCCTGGGTATGCAGAATCCTCATTGACAGAAGGAGCTACGCAGATATTATCTTCTTTGACACCTTCACCCGGCTGTCAATTGATGAAGCCAAAGTCCAAGAGGTGAAAACCCCATTCGTTGGCTTCACAGGCGAATCGGTAGACTCTCAGGGAGAGGTGACCCTACCGTTATCCATGGGTACGCTCCCTAAACGTATGACCAAGGAGGTAAAATTTCTTGTGGTTAAAGCCCCCTCCGAGTATAACGTTATACTAGGGAGGCTGAGCTTAAGCCTTTTTCGAGCTGTTATCTTTACTTTCTAGCTGAAAGTCAAGTTCCCAATTCCCAGCGCAACAAGGGAAGTCGTAGGGGACAAACGACTGGCTAGAGAATATAGTACCAACGCCCTCGCCAGACTCAAGAGGAAACGGAGCGGCTTGGGGCCTGACACTGGGCGTGAATTAATAGAAATCGACATGGTGGCCTGAGTGGAAGGGAAGTCAAGTAAGACCTTGAAGGATGACAGCGACACCCTGGGAGAGGCAGCTGAAAGCCTGAAGATGGTAGAGTTAGTACCGGGTAATCTCGAGAAAGCCACCAAGGTCGGCGCCACCCTGGGGTCTGCTCTTGAAGGTGACTTGGTACATTTCCTTCAAGATAATACGGGCGTGTTCTCTTGGAGCATGGGAGACATGGAAGGGATTGACCTCGAGGTCATGACTCATCATCGAACACCTGCCCAGATGCCCGCCCTGTGAAATAGCGCAAGCGGACTACGGGAAGAGAAAGAAGTTTGGATGCTAAGGAAGAAATAGAGAACTTGCTGGCCGCAGGGTACATAAGAGTCGTGCACTACCCAGAGTGGTTGGCTAATGTAGTGTTGGTGGCAAAACCTAATGGTAATTGGTAAATGGAGGATGTGCATAGACTTCACAGATCTGAATAAGGCATGCTTTAAGGACTCCTACCCTCTCCCCCGGATCAATGACTTGATTGATTCCACCGCCGGTTATGAACTGCTAACCTTCCTGGACTCTAGGCAAGGGTATAACGAAATTCCCCTAGCGCCCGAGGACCAAGAGAAAACTAGTTTCATCACCAATCAAGGAACCTTTTGCTACAATGTAATGCCTTTCGGGCTGAAAAATGCGGGTGTCACTTATCAGAGGTCAATCAATAAAATGCTCGAGGCACAACTGGGAAGGAACATGGAAGCATATATAGATGACATGTTGGTCAAGAGCAAGCGAGGAATACACCATGTACGCGATCTGCGAGAATGCTTCGAAGTGCTTGTTAGGTCTCATATTTTACATATTTTCATCATGATTTACCTCACATTTATCTTTATTTTATGCCTTGTAGTTAGTCTTTTCCTTTATTTTAGCCCAATTTACGTATTTTGATTTCTAAGTCGTTTCAATGCTTTTGTAGGCATAAAAGCGATGATTTTGATGAGTTGAAGGAGTATTTATTACAAGAATAATGAAGGCTATCCAAGAGGATGTGAAGAAATGCATTAGAAAGGACAAACGAGAATGTTTCGTTGAAAAAAAATGAAGAGGAAAATTTCTGCACAGGCAACTGCACAACTGTGCAGATATTCTGCACAGCTGTGCAGCTGCGGATTTTTATATTTTTGTGGGCCGATTTTATGACTTGGATGGGCATAATTTATGTATCTAAAACTCCTTTTTAGTTAAATAAAGTGGCAAAAACATTTATATAGGCTAGAGTGAGGTGGAAGATAATAAATTCATTCATTCTTACAAAAAAAGTAGATTTTGGAGAGAAAAGAAAACTTCTAGAGAGAGAAAGGAGATCTTGAAGAGTTCTTGGAGAAGAGTTCTTGGAGAAAAGCTTCATCTTCTCAAGTTGTATTCTTCCAATCCTCAATTGTTGAACATGAGTAACTTTATTTTTATGCAATTTATTTCTTGTTTTTCTTTAATTATGTATAGCTAAATTATTTTCTAGGGTTTAAGATGTAGTCTTGTGTATTGATTTGGATTATTAATGATTGATGGATGTGATTTCTTGTTTGGTTTATCTATTAATGAGTGTTTAATGCTTGTAATTGATTGATCACCAATTGCATGATTTAAGATAAATTAAGAAGTACCGGGAGGTGAATTAGTTTATTGGTTCGGATTTAATAGACATGTGTAAATTGCTTAATAGGGATATTGGTAATTTTGCATGAGACTAGTTAAACAATATTCATAGAACTTAATGGATTCATCTAAATTAGTTTTTGATCATGGGAGTGACGTTAATTAATTTAGGTGGGTACTCATGAAGATCTCGGGAGAGTATTCCTGTATTTAAGGAAATTGGGTCTTTAATTTAAACAAAAATGATAATCCATTGAAAGTCAATAATCCATAGAAATACCTTGATGAAATCTTAATCCCTAGGCCTTTCGTTAATTGATTGTTCGTTTTAATTATATTTGAGTTAATTATTTATAATTAATTCTGTTTTTATAAATTTATGCTTTTAATTAGTTAAAATCTCAAATCTTTGATAATCGATAGTCTAAATAATAAGATAAACTTTGTTTGGTACTTGATAACCTTCCCTGTGGAGACGATCTTACTTTCACTATATTATGTGTTCGATTCCGTGTTGTTACGGACGGTTAACAAATTGGCGCCGTTGCCGGGGAAGGCAACAAATAGTCAATATCAATAAAAAGTTAATTCTTATTAGTTTAGACATTTATTTTTATTTTATTTTCAATTTTTTTATTATCTGTCTCGCTCTGATCTAAATTTCTGTTTTAGGTTGAATATTGGTAGATGCACAGGCGTTCTTTGAGTGCACCTGCTCTTGAAATCGATCCAAAACCAGAACAAACTTTTCGAAAAGGCAGACGTCAACAAAGAGAGCATCGTAGAATGGAAGAAGACTTACAGAGGATTGAACCTGCTGCGCAGAGAACTCTCCGGGATTATGCTACACCAACATATCAGAATTTAACCTCCAGCATAGCGGTACCAACTGTTCAAGCCAATACCTTTGAGTTGAAGCCGGCTATTATTCGAATGCTACAGCACACTGCATTTGAGGGAGATATTGAGAGGGAGGATCCTCATTCCCATCTGGGGAATTTTCTTGAAATTTGCAGTACTTTTAAGATGAATGGCGTTACTGAAGATGCCATAAGACTGCGACTCTTCTCATTCTCCCTATCTAAAAGAGCTAAGGAGTGGCTGAAAAACCAGCCGGCAAATAAGTTCACCACTTGGGCTGATTTGTCGACTGCGTTTCTGACCAAGTATTTTCCCCCAGCTAAGACCGCTCAGTTAAGGAATGCAATCACAGGATTTATGCAAACTGATAGTGAAACCCTCTATCAAGCATGGAAAAGGTATAAAGAATTACTCAGAAAATGCCCACATCACGGTATTCCTAGTTGGATGCTTGTGCAGACCTTCTACAATGGTCTGTCACATAGTATACGGATGAATATCGATGCAGCTGCAGGAGGAAGTTTTATGGCAAAGAATCCGGATGATGCATTGGCTCTTATGGACGAAATGGCATCTAACAGTTATCAGTGGGCAAGTGATAGTCGGGCTGCAAAGAAAACACCAGGCATACACAATGTAGATAACATTACATTGCTAAATGCTAACATTGAAGCACTTGTCAAGCACATGGAGGGACTCAAGGGAAATGTTAGTGCAGTATCTCAGCCTACTTTAGCTTGTGATGTTTGTGGGGCACCTCATATGGCAACTGATTGGCCACTCATCGAGCAAGCTAACTATTTATCCTATCAGAATAAGCAGCAAGGAAATCTATTTTCGAACACCTACAACTCGGGTTGGCGAAATCACCCTAACTTTTCTTGGGGAGGCCAAGGGAACCAAGGAGCTCAAGCAAATCCTCCTAGACAACAATTTCCTCCAGGTTTCCAACAACAAGGTCCTCAGAATTTTCAACAACCAAATCAGCAGGGATCACCACCTCGAGAACCACAAGCTTGGGAATTAGCCATTGAAAAGCTCGCTAATGGAACAGCAAAACAGTTTGAGAATCTGGAAGCAAAAATTGATCTGGTAGTGTGAACAACGAAGAATCTGGAATTACAAGTTGGACAATTGGCAAGTTCTATGAATTCGAGGTCAAAGGGTACACTGCCTAGCCAAACAGAGGAGAATCCTAGAGGACAGTGTAATGCAGTGAGTTTGATAAACGAAAATATAATTGAAGAATTTGAGCCACATGCTGTACACCGAGATGAATTTGTGACGAAAGATAATTCAATCTTTGAACCTTCAGGCAAGGTTGAGCCAGAAAAGGTTATCCCGAAGCCATATGTGAAACCATATGTTCCTCCAATTCCATTTCCCCAAACGTTGCAACACAAGAGGTTGGACAAGCAGCAAGAGAAATTTCTTCGAACACTTAGGCTGTTGAACCACAATATTCCGTATACAGATTCTCGGGCTCAGATGCCTGTTTGTGAGAAGTTTCTCAAAGAGCTGTTGAGCAATAGAAAGAAATTAGAAGACGTGGAAACAATCTCCTTGAATGAAGAATGCAGTGCCATAATCCAACGAAACATTCCTCCAAAGCTAAAGGATCCAGGGAGTTTTTCAATTCCTTGCACTATTGAAAAATTTCACTTTGATAAAGCACTTTGTGATTTAGGAGCTAGTGTTAGTCTAATGCCTTATTCAATTTGCAGGAAATTAGGCTTTCAAAAGCTTAAAAACACAAAGATGTCACTTCAATTGGCGGATGGGAGCATAAAACGCCCTATGGGAATATTAGAAGACGTTTTCGTGAAAGTGGACAAGTTCTACATCCCATGTGACTTCGTGGTGCTTGAGATGGATGAAAATTTGAAAACACCAATCATCCTTGGAAGACCGTTTCTCGCAACTGCGGGAACCATCATTGATGTGCGTGCTGGCAAGCTAGCGTTGAACATTGGAGAGGAGAAGGTGGAGTTCGACTTAAATAAAGTGATGAAATCTCCACCTTTTGAAGAAAAATGTTATTCAGTGGATGTGATTGAAGAGGCCATCAAAGAAGAAATTGCTCAAGGTAAAAGAGATACATTAGAGTCGTATCGCGAAATATCTTCTAGACCTAAGGTAAAAATTAAATCTCTTCCTCCATATCTCAGGTACGCTCTTCTTGGCAATAATGAATTTTTATCTGTTATCGTACATTCTACTCTATGTACACCTGAACTGGACCGATGGTTAAGTGATTTGGAATGGAAGAAAGATGGAATAGGTTGGAATATATCTGATATGAAAAGAATTAATCGTGCTTTGTATTTTTCAGGCGATGATATTCCTCGAGGGAAAGCAATTTCCCTCGCCAAAACTCAACAATAATTTTGTTTAAGTCGAGCTAATGACTTTAAACAAGCGCTTCTTGGGAGGCAACCCAAGAGTTTTCGTTATTTTTGTCATTGTCGCTTTCTTCTTATTTTGTTTTCAATATTTTATGTTTGAAGGTTTTATTTTATTTTATTTCATTTTTATTTTTTGGTGCTCAAATGCTTTATTAATGAAAGGTATTCTTATTGCAGGTCAATAACATGAAAAACGAGGTGCATGAGGCATTATATAATGTAAATCAGATGCACAATTGTGCCAATTTTCGCACCACTGTGCACAATTTTCGCATTTAGAAGAATTTTTAGGTGCACAGATGTGCAATTTTTCAGCACAGTTGTGCAAAATTTTCGCACTTTTGCACCCTCCAAAAAAAAAATTTTTTTTTTTTTTTTTTGGAAAAAAAAAAAACAAAAAAATTTGAAAAGTGGGGTCAAAATCCCAAAAATCATTCCACCCCCTCACATTTCAGCCAAACATTTCTCTCTCTCTCTCTCGTTTCTCCACCACGCAATCAACTCCTCCCGCCGTCGCCTACCTTCAACCGGAGCCATGTCGCCGCCGCATCTCGTCCAGCCCCGCGCGACCAAGCGCTCGTCACAACCACAAAGCCACGCGCGACCGAGCGTAATTCAAGACCACCACTCCGCCGACGTCTTCTCCCATTCACAGACTCGCAACCACCATGCCGCCGTTTGACTTCTTCGACCCGTTCCGCAGCCGAAGTCAGACATCCCAGGAGGTCTACAATTCACCTTCAATTTCAACCAAAACGAGCCCAACGTCACCTCATCACTTCACAATGACCGCTGTCCCTCTTCTCCCGCTCAGTGCTTCCGCTGTCCATTTGGCCTCATTTGGTTGTTGTGCGTTTATTTTTCCGGGAGGAGCCGCTTTCAGCATCTCTTTTTAGCAGCTTCTAGTTTGGTCTCCTTCAATATGTTGAAGCGAGCTTGAAAAGAAACGAGGTCTTCCACTGACTACGCACTACAACCGATCACTACGGCCACTACCAACTCCCGGGCCATCACTCACATTCATAGGGGAGTATTTCTTTCACTATTCTTTTAATTACATTTTGCTTCCGTTCTTGATTATCGGTTTCACTTGATTACATTGAGGACAATGTGATATTTTAAGTGTGGGGTGATTGATTGCATGTTGTGAGGTTGTGATTGCGTATATTGGATTGCTCAAGTGTGGGGTGTTTGTGGTTAAATTGGTGAAAGGATCGGACATATTACATTTTTTTTTTGTTGAGTATTGTGTGTATTGAATAGCTCAAGTGTGGGGTAATGTGGAAAATTGGTGAAAGGATTGGGCATACGTCAAATTTTGTTGAGCTGTTGCTAAAAATTGGTTAATTTGTTCACAATATTTGTGTTCCCATATTTGAGCTCTTGACTAGATAAACATATGAATTTGATTTCTGTACATGGATACTCTTTTTATTGAGTTTGATCGCTGAGCCTGAAATTTGTAAAATTTCTATGCATCTTTACACACTACACACGAGTTCTAGTAAAAGGGATTGATCGGGGAGATAAAAGCAATTACATATTTTTTTTTTGATACATGGTGATATTGGAGGAAAGTCGAGAAAATGGAAAAAAGAAAAAAAAATCGATGAAGAAAATAAGGAAAGAAAGTTGATTCAGTAGTTAATGAAAGCTAAAATCACCCAGTTTCGTTTCTAGCCTTTGTCACTTGAGTGATTAAGTCCGTTGGGGTGTCTTGACACCTAGTGCCTTAAAACCGACTGGTTTGAGAGTCATTGGCCCAAAACTCGTTACAAGGATGACATAGAAAGCTTGATTAGCGAGACATTGCACGGGTCGATAAATTTTGAATGAAGAAAAGTGAACGAGGATGAAATATGATAGATGTTGTGTTCTTGCTTGAAATAACTGAGATGTTCCCTTGCTAGAATTCATAAATCAAGCACGAATGGATGTATATGAAATTGAACTTGTTTGGGATTAGTGTGATGACTTGAGAGTAAAGATGTTCATATGTGGAAAAATAATGATTCTACGTGTTTATTGGTTTATGTGTGATGATTGTGGGGAGTCATAAATGTTGTGACTAGTTGCTGATTTGATGCACGGTGAGACAGATAGACGATTGTCATGAATTTTGTGGGTATATTCTCTGCAAACCCTCACGAGACAAAACTCGTCCACTAGGGGTAACCTAGGGGTTTAACGGCTTGTTGCACATGCTAAGTGCAATCGTGTTCCCTACGAAAGTGGTGTTATCTTTATTTTTGTTTTTGTTTTGTTTGGATTTACTCGAGGACGAGTAAAGGTTAAGTGTGGGGTGTTTGTTAGGTCTCATATTTTACATATTTTCATCATGATTTACCTCACATTTATCTTTATTTTATGCCTTGTAGTTAGTCTTTTCCTTTATTTTAGCCCAATTTACGTATTTTGATTTCTAAGTCGTTTCAATGCTTTTGTAGGCATAAAAGCGATGATTTTGATGAGTTGAAGGAGTATTTATTACAAGAATAATGAAGGCTATCCAAGAGGATGTGAAGAAATGCATTAGAAAGGCCAAACGAGAATGTTTCGTTGAAAAAAAATGAAGAGGAAAATTTCTGCACAGGCAACTGCACAACTGTGCAGATATTCTGCACAGGCAACTGCACAACTGTGTAGATATTCTGCACAGCTGTGCAGCTGCGGATTTTTATATTTTTGTGGGCCGATTTTATGACTTGGATGAGCATAATTTATGTATCTAAGACTTCTTTTTAGTTAAATAAAGTGGCAAAAACATTTATATAGGCTAGAGTGAGGTGGAAGATAATAAATTCATTCATTCTTACAAAAAAAGTAGATCTTGGAGAGAAAAGAAGACTTCTAGAGAGAGAAAGGAGATCTTGAAGAGTTCTTGGAGAAGAGTTCTTGGAGAAAAACTTCATCTTCTCAAGTTGTATTCTTCCAATCCTCCATTGTTGAACATGAATAACTTTATGTTTATGCAATTTATTTCTTGTTTTTCTTTAATTATGTATAGCTAAATTATTTTCTAGGGTTTAAAATGTAGTCTTGTGTATTGATTTGGATTATTGATGATTGATGGATGTGATTTCTTGTTTGGTTTATCTATTAATGAGTGTTTAATGCTTGTAATTGATTGATCACCAATTGCATGATTTAAGATAAATTAAGAAGTACCGGGAGGTGAATTAGTTTATTGGTTCGGATTTAATAGACATGTGTAAATTGCTTAATAGGGATATTGGTAATTTTGCATGAGACTAGTTAAACAATATTCATAGAACTTAATGGATTCATCTAAATTAGTTTTTGATCATGGGAGTGACGTTAATTAATTTAGGTGGGTACTCATGAAGATCTCGGGAGAGTATTCGTGTGTTTAAGGAAATTGAGTCTTTAATTTAAACAAAAATGATAATCCATTGAAAGTCAATAATCCATAGAAATACCTTGATGAAATCTTAATCCCTAGGCCTTTCGTTAATTGATTGTTCGTTTTAATTATATTTGAGTTAATTATTTATAATTAATTCTGTTTTTATAAATTTATGCTTTTAATTAGTTAAAATCTCAAATCTTTGATAATCGATAGTCTAAATAATAAGATAAACTTTGTTTGGTACTTGATAACCTTCCCTGTGGAGACGATCTTACTTTCACTATATTATTTGTTCGATTCCGTGTTGTTACGGACGGTTAACAGTGCTCAGGCTCTACAAGTTAAAACTCAACCCCGCCAATTGTACTTTTGGGGTACGCGGTGGAAAGTTTTTTAGGATTCATGGTAAGCGAGCGAGGGATAGAAGCAAACCCCGAGAAAATCAGAGCCATTTTAGACTTAGCTCCCCCTAGATCCAAGAAGGAGGTCTAGGAATTAATGGAGCGAGCAGCAGCACTCAATAGATTTATTTCGCAATTGGCCGATAAGGAGCTTCCATTCTTCAAGGCAATAAGGAAAGCTAAAGTTTTGGGTGGGACACTTCATGTTAAGTGGCGTTTGAGAAATTGAAGGAATACGTGGTTTCCCCGCCACTGCTCACCAAGCCCCTAGACGGAGAAATGTTTTTCCTATACCTGGCGGTGACCCATGAAGCGGCCAGTGTTGTGCTAGTCCGAGATGACCATGGGGATTATAAACCCATCTATTATATTAAACGCCTACTCCGGGCGGCCGAGCTAAGATACCCTCTCATCGAGAAGTTAGCCCTCGCCTTGGTAGTGGCAGCAAGAAAACTAATGCCCTATTTTCAGTCATATCCCGTGGTGGTGCTAACCAACCACCCCTTGAAAAGAATACTGTCAAGCTTCGACATATCGAGAAGAATGGTTAAATGGGCAGTGGAACTTAGTGAGCACGGCATTGAATATCAAAGAAGACTAGTCATCAAAGCACAAGTATTAGCCGACTTTATGGCCGAGATGATGGAAAAGAAGGTTAGCTGCTCCCTGCCAGCATGGACACTATTCGTAAATGGTTCTTCCACCAGCGCTGGCAGCGGAGCTGGAGTTATATTCGAAAGTCCTCAAGGAGATAAATTTGAATATACCATAAGGTTCGAATTTGATGCCTTAAATAATGAAGCCGAGTATGAGGCACTATTGGCAAGGGCCAAACTAGCCTTCGCAGCTGGAGCAAAGAGATTGATAGTCTACAGCTATTCACAGTTAGTAGTCAACCAGGTGAATGGAGTATACGAGGCTAAAGGGATGAAGATGACTCAATACCTAGCCCTCGTTCAAGAGATGAGGGATTATTTTTGAAGAGTTTGACCTTAAGTAGGTCCCGAGGGCTGAAAATGAAGTTGCCGACTAGCTAGCCAAGCTGACGAGTTTTACAGCCTCCATTAAGAATAGGAAGATAAGCTTCATCACCTCCGACAGACCGGAGGTGGAAAGGGGAGGCCTAGAAGTGTTGTGTGACAGAGGAGCCTAGCTGGAAAGACGAGATAGTTGACTATTTATTGGCCAAAAGTCTACCCAACGACCCCAGACTAGCCAGGGGTGTCAGAATGAGGACCGAAAGATTTGTAATGATAGATGGCAAACTGTACAAGCGAGGGCTTTCACAACCCTACTTGAAATGTTTAACCCCAGCCAGAGCAAACTATGTGTTGCGTGAAATACATGAGGGGTGTTGTGGCAATCACTTGGAGGGCAAGGCGCTCGCGGCTAAGACCTTGCAACAAGGATACTTCTGGCCAACAATGCTTAAAGATGCTCAAGACTTAGTGCGAAAATGTAGAAGCTGCCATGAGCACGCCAACATAAGTCACCTCCCAGAGGCCGAGATGCGACCGCTAGAAAGTAAGTGCCCCTTCGACATTTGGGGGCTAGATATAGTTGGACCCTTTCCTTTAGCCATGGGTCAAAGGAAGTTTTTGCTGGTCGCCATTGACTATTTCACCAAGTGGGTGGAAGCTGAGCCACTGACCAAGATATGTGAGAAAGAGGTAATGAAGTTCTTATGGAAGAATATAGTCACTCATTTTGGGATCCCAAGATCTCTAGTTTCAGACAACGGCACCTAATTTCAAGGCGTAAAATTAAGGGAGTGGTGCCAAGAGCTGAATATTAAGCAGCACTTCACCTCCATCAACAACCCTCAAGCCAATGGGTAGACAGAGGTCACCAACCGCACTATCTTACAACACCTAAAGACTAAGCTCGGAGAGGCAAAAGGGAGTTGAGCAGATGAAATTCCACCAGTATTGTGGTCGTACCGTACCACTCCCAGAGTTAACACCGGGGAGACCCCTTTCAACCTAGTGTTTGGTGTTGAGGCCATAACCCCAGTAGAAATTGGAGAAAAAAGCTTGAGGACAAGTCAATAAAGCCTAGCCCAAAATGAGCGACGCCGAAGAGAAAACTTGAATTTCATCGTTGAAGTAAGAGATGACGCCTCTACGAGAGTGACTAAGTATAAAGCAAGAATGGAATGAGCTTACAACCGTCGGGTACTCCCCCGAGGCTGTCTGGTGGGAGACTTAGTGCTTAAAAAAAAGAAGCAATGGGCCCTTTTAGAAAGCTAGAGGCCAAATGGGAAGGTCCATACTAAGTAAGAGAGATAGTCAACCTCGGTACCTACAAGTTCATGACCACTAGTGGAAAGAGGTACCAAGCACTTGGGGCATATCCAACCTCAAAAGGTATTTTACTTAGTTTATGTTGGCTACTAGACGTATTGTCTCGATAACTACTGTTAATATTTAGTGATATTAGCCACTGGCCAAAACATATACTTGAGTGCTTATAGCACCCTTATTATGTTATTACGTTGTCAAAGACCTTAAATACTTAAATGTTTCACCCACGTAGTTGGGGAACAAAAATACCAACATGACCCCTGGGAGCTAATTATGTTTCCACTAGAGGTGTTATGAAATTATCCGCAACCCCACTCGAGGTCAATATGAGTGGCACAGCGAAAATCTCCCGAGCTATCAAAGACTCGAATGAGGATGAGCCACCCGATAATCCTTTCAGTAATATCGAGAGAGGTTGAGGACCTACGAAAGGTTTCCCCATTCCCCTGGAATGAGATTATACTAAAATAAACAAATAAGAGGCGACCAAGCCTCCACTAAAAAGTGGCCGCTAGTATCATGAACCATGTCACTCATTCAAACAAAATAAACATAGTACATATATACCTTACTACTCCAACTGTTTGTCACCACCAACACCAAGGAGTGGGGGGCAGGAAGTGGAGATGCAAAAGAGGTGTCTAGCCCACCCAAGAACGCCAAAATTACCCACCCACCAAAGCATTACCAATATGGCATGTGCCAAAAGCATAAAACTAGTGGCTATTCAATCCTCCCAAAACAAATGTCACTCAAGTGAAATAACTGCAAAATATCACACTGCATCATCACTAAGGTCGGCATCATCAAAGCGAGCCTAAGCTCTCATTATCGATGAGGCCCCACATGCCAAATAAAGAACAACTTTCTAACTCCCTAGTTTTGAAGAGACCATGACCCTACTTGGTCACTTACTCCCAAACATGACTCACATCTTAGGGAGTAAGGGAGCAAGTAGTAGCGAGAAATAAACAACTAGCTAATAGTTAGCTACTAGTTACTTAGCCAAAATATTATTCACCCGCCAGATCGAACATGGGGGTAGAAAACACAAACAAAAAATAGGCAATGATAAGATAAAAAGCAGCAAGCAAAATAGTCTTACGAAGCGCAAAGTACTTAAGAGTTAGTCTTACAAAGTACGAATAAACAAGTCGTGGAGGCTAACTAAAAAAGTCAAATCAACTTAAAAATCGAACAACACTACATGTAAAAAGGCTAGCTACCATGAGGAAGGTCACTGCCAAATCTCCTGACGGGTGGCACGCCTTCCTCATCACTGTCAACGGCAATCCCCTCATACACCCATAAAAAATCATCATGGGGATAGCTACCGCTCTCTCGAAGAGCGCGATGACACTACCAAACTGTCTTCCTCATGAAACCAAGGGAGATTTCATATGCCTTCCTATTGCACTCATTGAGAAACTCGGCGCTCGCCCTAGACTCATTCATTGCTAACTCCTTGGCGTCAGACAAAATCTGTATACCGATTGAGGAGCAAAGGAAGCTTTGGCCAAGTGATGCCTCTTCATCAAAGTCCTCGACGGTTGCCTTATACTATGCCTCCCACTCTACGACTGCTGCCTCAACCTTTGAGGATTTTAAACTAAGTTTCTTGTTCTTATTTGAACAAGCTTTTAATTTTCCCTCAAAATGCTGGTATCGCTGACGGAGGTGATGAGATAATTGGATCAACTGAAAAGGCAAATGTAAGAAGACTTTGTAAAGGGAACCACTTTTAAGAAACTACAAAGCAGTGGTACAAAAATAGAACTAAGCTCACCCGGCCTTCGCCGGCGGAGATCTCCTCATCAATCTGATCTGCTGGCAGCATATGCAAGCGCTGGGAATCGTAATCATTCACAGCCGATCTCACCATCGACCATGAGGTGACCACATCACCCATATCCCAGAAAGAATAAACGGAGGGGTCGCGGTTCACCCCGAAAGAGAACAACCCCTTGCCACGACCAGTGGTACCATAGCTCACAGGAGAAACTTCCCGATTGCTCTTCGGGAGAGGAGGAGCCCTAATATAAATAAGCTCTGAAGAGCGGCCTCGCGCCCCTGCTGTGCCTTCCTTATCCGCCGATGCCTTCCCCTTGAGATCGCATGAGGAAGCCCCAACAGTGGTATCATGATGACCCCTAGCATTCAACCTCACCATCATAGAATCAAAGTCCAAGGAGGCATGTGCCACTGCAGATGGTGATAAATCTGGCACCCCTTGGTATGTGCCTTTACTCTTCGAAAGAAGACGAGCAGGCTCGGCACATCTCACTGGTTGTCCTCCCTCGGGGGCAGTGCAAGTAACTGACACCTTAAAGTACCTCCTCGCGCCTGAAACAAAGTGTTCCAATAAATAAATTGGTGAAACTAGAATATAATCGCCACTCGCGAAAAAATAATCATCTAATGTGATATCGAGGTAGTATAAAATAAAGTACCTCAGCAGTATATCTGCCGAATATCATAGCGAGTCTCGAACAGCCCCGCCCCAGTAAAATCCAACCGTAACTGGTGGTGAGTATCAGTAATCTTTTGGGGGGCGAGTCTCTCACATCACTGCACGGGCGTAAGAACGGGCAAGCTTTGAATGGGGAAGAGTAAAAGAACTTGTTCTTCCAATTTCCGTTGGAGCTAATTTTCCCCTCCAAAAATTGATATGGGGATGTCAGGTAGAAATGCACATACCCCCCCCCCCCCCCCCGAGCTCATCCATACATCAAAAAGAGCCTGAAAGGCCTCAAGGCTCACATTTAGCCTTAGATCCCGAAAATGCCGAATGAAGCCCTCAAATTGGGCAAAGCTATTAGGCGACAATACCATCCCCAACAAGGGGTCGCATAACCCCTCGGAGGACTCCTGATCATGTCATCAAGCTTAAGCTTCACCACCCTAAGGTCTGGCGTGAAATGCTCAAAAAGGGCCAGTAACTCTTTGTTGGTAATAGTGGAAGAACAACTAGCGAGATCCGTCTTGCGGTCCCGCACCAACCTTCCGCTTTAGGAATCATCCTTCCATTCCCCCAGAGACACTAAGTCCTCGCTCCCCAAGCTACCATTGCTAGATGACGATGACATAGAACTCACGACACCTGAAAAGAAACGATTGTGAGATACGCAATAAAAGTATAATTACACGGAACAAATAAAATTGAAGGCCAAAGCGGGGCGCCGGGTGCCTTGCGGTAGCTGCGAGGTTTTGATAACCCGGGGGTGTCGGGGGACCACCCCTCGGGACCGAAGGGGCTTGAGTAATTTGTCACCGGCGTACACGAAACCCCCGCTGGACGACAAGTCAAGAAGGAAGCAAATATTCAAGGGCAAGTATCAATGAGAGCTAGAGAAAAATGTTTACCTTTCCTATGATTAACTCTAGCCATGGTGGAAGAATGAAAGCCTCCAATAGAGAGTTTTCCATCAGTAAAAAGCTTTTAAAGATAAAAGTGAAAAGTTCACACCTACCTCTATTTAAAAAATAGGTGGAGAAGCCTTGAAGGCTTCCACCCCGATCCAAATTGGATTGTACAGCTTTGCATATGTAGTGTTACTCCTACTCCCGGATTCACCATCTGGTAAACCTGGGAGTAGGGGGCATTATGATGTGTGCCAAAAATGTCTAAGGGCATTACCGTAATTAAACAAGTCCCCGGCTAGGGTCGGGGAAGCACCCATGGGTTAAAGCCCGCGGTTAACATACTAGTCAAGCCCAAAAGAGTTGACGACCCATTAAGAATACCTGGGATATTTCATTAGTCTAAGGGTTATATTATTAAGCATGATGGACTACTGACAAAGTTATGCCCACAACCCGTAGCCCACTGCCAGCTCCATATAAATACCTTAAAGGAGTTGGGAAAGGCTCATGATCTACTCCCCTTAGTAAAAATTCAATGGCGATTGAGAGTAACCCCACTAAAGAACTACGAACAGATTTGATCACATATTCATCGGGTACGTAGGCAGCTCATCACATTCGAGTGCAGTCTATACATTCATCAACCTCCAACCTAGTTTGTTGTGCGTTGGATCAGTTACACCACCCCACGTGGTCAATCACGTGACATTCATTGACTGACAATTTTTGACATCATCAAGATATATATATATATATATATATAGATACACATGTATATGTATATATATATATAGATAGATAGATAGATAGATGAAGCACGTCTCTATTTGATGTAACCGAAATTGCTAAATTTACGGCGACATGATATCTAGTCGGCGATCATATATACGGTACTACGATGTATACATTTTTAACCATTTTATACAATTTTCTTTCGACGGCTCACACAAATATTCTCCTTTAATGAAAATGATTATTATTATTATTGTTAGGAAATTCATTGTTAGATGTTTTGATGATGACAAGATAGGATTTCATATTAGACCCCAAAAGAATGTAAGTTTATACTTTCATAGAATATCTGTATAAGCGTTTTGAAAGTGTATTAGTTTGTTAGGCTTGTAATCTTTATCTTTGTAGATTTTAGACTAAGTATTTAATACCAAGTCACTGATAGAATTCTGAGTGAGTCTATCAAGGATAAAGTTGAAAATCAGCGTCTGAAGTCAAGTGAAGATGAAGATTTGTCTTAAGCGGCTGTCAAACGCTTAAGAGTCTATTTCAGGAGTTATGAATCAAGCGTTCGAGAGAATGTTCTTAGCGCCTAGATAATGCTAAAGGACTGTTCCAGGAGTGTGAACCGAGAGCTCAGATACTCAAGTGTTCATCGAAAGGATTCACCTGAAATACATCCTCAAGTCATCTAATCCTCAACGGTCATTTATTTCCAGCGGGAAATAAATTCAAGTGCATTAAATGCGATATGACTTTTGGACAAGCCACCTTTTGACTAGACTGTTAGCTTTTCAGAGTTCAAGTCTGCTCCTATCAAATCGGATTCAGCAGAAATTAAGGAATGTCAGAAAAGGGACTATTTGTGCTCAATTGTGTCCAACGGACAAATCCCAAGAAACCCTATAAATATTACCTTTCAGCAAAACCTTTTGTGCGAGACGTGAGAGAGAATGTGCGAAGAGCCAAAACTTTGCTGAAATAATTTGAGAGAAAAAGCTTCCAAACTCCATAGCCAATTGAAATTCAAGAAAGTTAATTCTTTCAACAAGCAGTATTTTTGTGTAAGAGAAGCTTGTTGAAGAAGATCTTTCTTAAAGCTCCAATATCCTTTAAAGCTTCTCAAATACATTCCAAGACAGTCACCCGATATCTCAAACCTCTTTAAAGAAGAATCCAAACTATTATTGAGATATCCCAAGTTGTTTGAACTTCCCAACATTAAACAAACCTGTTACAATAAACCCTCAACATCTTTCATCTGAGTGAGAAAGTTTGTTGACTTCTACAAGCAATATTTTTTAGTAAGAGAAGCTTGTTGGAGAAGGTCTTTATTGGAGCTGAAGTCTGTGTGATCAAGGAGCTCAAGGCCGTCTTGGAGAAGATCTTTATTGGAGCTGAAATTTGTGTGATCAAGGAGCTCGAGATCGTCTTTCCAGAAGTAGAGGATTGAAGTGGCTTGTAGCAGAAATCTGTGTGACCAAGGAGCTCAAGTCATCCATATCCATCTCTTCCCTGTTCCCTATTTTGTAGAAGTCTCTGTATGACTCTTCGAGAATCATTTAGTGGATTGCCTCCGAGTGTTCGAGGAGAAGAAGGACGTAGCTGGAATTACACCACCTAGTGAACCTTACAAAATATTGTGTCATTTACTTTTCAGTCAATTCTTTTATCTATCATATCATTGCATAAACTGATTAAGTAAAACACAATCAAACGCTAAGCAACTAAGAAACTTCTTGTGACGCTAAAGCTTTCAAAGAGAAGACTCCAAAAATTATTCCGTTGTGCTAACACTGATTAAAGAACTGAACTCTTAAACCGACTTGGTTAAAGTATTCAAATCTTGAAATCTAAATTAAGTTTCTAAAAATAGTCTTCATCAGACGCTTCGCCAAAGCGCCTATATTTCAAGTGAACGCTTAAGTCAAGCGTTAGACACTTCAAGCGTCTACTATTTCAAGCGTCCAAAAACCATCTTAATACGAAATCTTTTGAAGTCGAAAAAGACTTCATGGTCTATTCAACTCCCCCCCCCCTTTCTAGACACTTTTGTATGCCTGTTGGGACCAACAATTATTATTATTATTATTATTATTATTATTATTACTACTACTATTTTTTTAAAGTTGTTGTTTAGAAAGCGAAAGCTTCGACCTTCATCAAAGCATTTTTCCTTTTTTGGGAGGAGGGTTAACACTTGGTCGTTAATTGGATGGTATACTTGTACTTAAAAAATTAGGTAGTGTTTGTTTCTATTTTGGAACCCGTTTTAGCCAGAATTTTTGGCCAAAACACGTTTGGTTTGTCATTTTTTGAGCAAAATTTTTATTTTGGCCAAACAAACCTGACAGCTTTTTGTCTGTACCATTTGACATCTTCCAATGCACTTTATAGTTTACACTCTTTACTCTTTTGCCCTTTTTTTTTTTTTTTTCTTTTTTATCTTTTAATGCTCAAAGGAAACATTAAGGTAATTAACATATTGTTGTTAGACAAGTCTAAAGAAACAAATGTACCAATTTAAAATATTACTGAACATATATATTTATATATCTTATGTGTGTATATACATATATATACACAAGTATTGACTATAACTATACAAGCTCTATTAGTTAAAACTTTTATTATATTTGTATAATATTTGTACATATGTATCATTGAAAAATACTTATGTTTCTCGTATGCATTCTGAACTTAACGAATAATACTCATATTTTTGAGTTAAACCGTTTAGTACATGTATTTTACGTATCTCGTATTATACTTGACGAATAATGCTATATTTTTGGCAAAAAAAAATTATTATTCTTATTAAAAATTGAAAATTATAATTAGCTTTTATAAGCATTATTTGTGTATTATACAATTAAAATCTACAAATATTAATAATTTATTAAAATATTAATTATTGTTCACTGGTGACTGATAAAATAGTACTTTTCTAAATTAAAAGTGAGTATCTAACAAATTCGTGCGTATTAAATGACAAATTTTCCCATTCCGCATATGACTAACTAGTATATAAGTACACTTATATGATCATATACATAAATACTTTTATATATTAATAAAATAAATTTAACATACATATATATATTATAAATGTAGATAGTCAGATATACACACACAATTATACACGTAATAAAATATAATCTTATATATGTATATATATAAATTACATCAACTAAAAAATATATATATATATATAAATATATATATATATATATATATTACATTCATTTAACCTATATTATACTATATTTTTTAATCATTAACCCGTTATTAACACAACATTTTTAGACAAAAGTTTACACGATTTGACTGCTACAGTAATTTTTGTCTCATCTGAAAATAAAAACCAAACACCAAGCCAAATACATTCTCATCAAAATATACAACTTCCAATGAACTTTTTCACCAAATATTTCACCAAAAATACCCTCCAAAATAAAAACAAACAGAGCCTTAGTTTTTAAAGAAAGTTATCTGAAAAAATCATTTGCATGGCATGTCTGTCAAGACGTTTTTGTAAAAAAATAATCTTAAATTTTATATTTATATTTTGCAAGATTTGGAAAAACTATCTGATTTTTATTATATTAAAAAAAATACTTATAAAAAAAGGACCAGAAATAGATTTACAATTTGAGTAAACATTTCTGGGAGCACCATATTAGACAAGCTATTATGGCAGACGATGGCTCTTTACAATCCCGTAAGATAAATTATAGAGCTTACTTCTTCATTTCTCAATTCACCTAGCTAGGTTCACGGAGTAGCCCAACTTCAACTTTTGTGTGAAAAATGCGTATGTAACTAATCTACAGAGGTATCTAATAAAAGTGTCCCAAGACTTTTCTCGACCACAGACATTGGGGTTGATTTGTGTAAGTATCTCTATTTTTCTAGCCTTTAGAGCACAAAAAAACAGCCCCCAGTACCTTGATTTGTAGTAGTTGACAATTCACTCAACGAAATAAACGGTTTTTTTTTTTTTGTTGGCTTTTTCTCAAAAAAATTAAAGAAATATTATATTTTTTAAAAATAATTCGGAAAATACCACAAATTGGAACCGGGTTCAAAAACTACCACAAAGTGCCTTGGCCGAAGGCACCTTCACATTTGGTCAAAGCTGAATGTGCCTTGGACCAAGGCACTTTCTGAATATGCCTTGGTCCAAGGCACTTTCGGAATGTCAGCTTTACTCTTTCCCTTTCGCACATTGCCCTTTGTGAATTTATTTGGATACCCTAAATTCTGAGCTAGCCCACGACCCGAAAAAATGACTTGTGGGCAGAAACATGAGCACTCGCATTCAAAATGAGATGGACTTGTAGATTGTTGATCACTTTTTAAATATTTTATTGTTTAATTAGTATTGAATCTATGTGGTAATATTTTTCATTTTAATAAAAAAATATTTCCTTATTTTCAACTTGTTTTTATTGCCTTTAAGGGATAATAAAAATAAATATTATTGAACAATAATAAAACTAATACTAATAAAATACAAAAAATGTTACAAAAAATAGTTACAAAGGTTTCTATTGTTGCCTTCGACGTTGCAACTCTGTAAGGCAAACTGTGGGATTCACTACCCGTTCGGATCATCTCTGTTGATCATTTCTCGGTGGCGGCTAGTCTTCTTGAGTTACGTACTCTTGTTCAGGAGGTGCACAGCTGTTGTTCATATCCCAATCTAAATGAATAGGAGAAATATTTCTCTGGTTCTGTGGTGAAGTCTCTGTTGGGCTAAAAAGCATCTCTATAAGTATTAGTGTGTCCGACGAGTCTGACCTCTTATAGGAAGTACCTTCTCCTCTATAATTGAAACCTTGTGCCTGGGGATCGGGTGTAGGATGAAAAAATTGTGATTCCGACTCGAATGTGGGTCGATATACCGGCAATGGGGGATCGACACGGTGCGATTGAGTGTGAGTACGGCGTACTGCATCGTTAGTCCCAGGGCATGAGACCAAATCAGCAATGTGAGAAAGACTTGATCTCACTGTCCCTAATATTTTGTCAGCACGAATGTGAGTCTGAGGGACTTGTCGGAGGAGGTGTTGCGCATTCTGAACTTCATTATGCTGGAAAAAAAAAGTATAAGATAAAAGAAATAGGAGATGTAGCAAAATATCATGCATCAAATCAAATACTAACCACATTATGCAGAAGAGGACCCGTCCCTGTTTGGTATTCATTTCTCGACCAATTCAAGGTCCGTGATATAAAACGACGCGTGATGGACTGATACCACTCCTCGTATTCTGGTGTCGTGCCCAAACCCAAGTCTCCATTTATAGTGCGGTTTTCGCGGGCCTGCCACATTTCAATTTCCTGCCCGTATTTTATCAACACTAGGTTCATCGGAAAGAGGCGTAATTTGAGTATGGTCTGCACTCACATGAAGAACAACTGTCTCTGCTTTTAACTTAAACCCCTCATCCGGAAAATCAACAAGTTGGGTCTCTATCCCTAGGATGTCAAAAATCCTGGTTTGATGCTGTTGGATTTCGTACACTCATCATTAGCAATTACAGGACGACCGTCGACTGGTAGACCCCATATAATTGCTATGTCTTGAAGAGTAATCGTAGCCTCTCCACTTCGTAAATGAAAAGTGTTCATCTCCGGACGCCACCTCTCAACCAACGCAGATATAAGGCCCAAATCATTTTCAAGCTTACTTAACTTGTAGATGCGGTAAAACCCCATTTCGTTAAGTTTACGAAGGACACGCGCATGTGAAACTTTGGGATATGTAGTCTTAAATGTATGATAATATGCCCGTCTAGAACGTAATAATAATTGACTCACATCTTTCCTCAAAACCAGTTCACACCTATGATTCGCCTGCTCGGTCAGCACACTACCGACTAAAGGCCCGTATATCTCAACTTCATTGCCACTACCACTGGTACTCGCCATCCTGGATTGAAAAATAAGTGATAATAACACATAATTAGATTACGATGAATTTTTTAAAATATTAGCCGCTAATGTATCTAAGTATTAAAAATTATAACATAAAATCACAAAAAAATATTCTGAAAGGTTCAAATTATACCTATAAATTATGTCAAATGTTAAACTATAAACACTAAATTTAAAATTATAACTACACATTATTGGGCTACTAAAATTATAATAAATTAGAAAATCCATACTAAAAATATACAAAAGTTTGCAAATTAAACTAAATTATATTAAAATTCTAAAACTATACTAAAAAATACATAAACCTAGACATTCAATATTAAACCTAAAATTATACGTATACATATAAATCATACCTCAAAATTATACTAAAATGATAACACATTATTGGGCTACTAAAATTATAATAAATTCGAAAATCCATACTAAACTATACAAAATTTTGCAAATTAAACTAAATGATATTAAAATTCTAAAACTATACTAAAACATACATAAACCTAGTCATTCAATATTAAAACTAAAATTATACATATACTTATAAATCATACCTCAAGATTATACTAAAATGATAACACATTATTGGGCTAAATTAGGCTAAAATTATCCATAAAATCAATGGATCAACTTAAATGAGGAATCATTGGAATGAAAAAACAATCAATTGCAAGATCAAGTCGAACGCTGACCTTAGCACGAGATAGCAACTCTTATCCGTAAAATCGTGCATACACCAACAACCCCGAATTTTCCTTGAGAGGTTTCTCTAGCTCCAGCCTAAAAAAGAAACGGGTCAGTAGAAAAGGAAAGAAAAAGAGAGAAAAAGGGAAAGAGAAAAAGGAGCCGAAAGTGCCTTGGACCAAGGCACATTAAGCTTTGATCAAATGTGAAGGTGCCTTCGGCCAAGGCACTTTGTGGTAGTTTTTGAACCCGGTTCCAATTTGTGGTATTTTTCGAATTATTTTAAAAAAATATAATATTTCTTTAATTTTTTCGCTTTTTCTCAACACCTGGAGTCAAATTAATCATATATTCTAATGTAAAATAATGCAACATGCAAAACAAAATTGATTTGTTCTATTTTTTTTATGTAATATCGATGAGTTTAACTGAAATATGTCTAAACACCTCATCAAAACAAATTTCTCACCAGAAAAAGAAAAAAGCATATCACGTGCATCAACCTAATCATTACTTGTTTTTCTCTAATAAAATAATTCATTTAAACACGCTTTTAACAACATTTTTCTTATTTCTAAAAAACATGTTTTCTATGTTTTCATGAAAATAAATTTTCAAAGATGGATGTTATCCATATAGGCCATTAGTAGTACATTTAGTGCCACTGGAACTGATCAAGTGCTAATTAAATAATTGATATACAACTTCTTATTAGGGGTTGAATTATTTTTTTTTCAGAGCAATAAAAATAAACAATATATAAAGTGCGCTGTTAATACTTAATATGGTGGGAGCAAGGAATATAGTTCAAGATTTAGAGGTGGGATTTGATTCTTGGCCGAAAGCACAACCACAAAAACCAAGCAATTTTGGGAAAATGAGAGTGGAATATTTGCCTTAATCTTTCCATTGATGCGGTGGGTTTTTATGTCTTTGAGGAAATGGAATCTAAACCAATTATCTTTAAATTGGATATATATAACATGAGTAAAAACTTTAGGGTATATATACCAGAGTAAATCTTTTTATTCTCGTACACAACCCGACAGGCCTAATTTCAAACGAAGGGGACCACTTTCTGTTATTTATTATTCGTCGGGATACATTTTGTATTTTCTTTTCATCAAACATTAATAAGTGAAAATAATCAAATTTTAAAGACCAGTACATTCATAATAAGAAAATATATATATATATATATATATATATATATATATATATAGGGTATGGATCAAATACATTTATATACTTTAGGTAAGATATAAGACCCAATCTAGACCATTTAAAGCATTTGATCCCAAGGTCCATAATTAAAGCCATTATTTCGGTTTTAATCTTTAATTTAATGATGATAGGGGCATTTTAGTCAATAGATCTAACAAACCCAATCAAATAACATGCAGGATCAAAATCAAATCCCTTATTATACGCAATAACAGATTCCTCTTCCCTTTTTATATATTCCTTCATAAAATTATATACATAAACAGAGATTTCAAATTATCATCAAAATTCCAAACCAGGTAAAGTTTGCTGTCAGCGTGACACACTTTAAGAATTTCTTGGCAGAATGAAACGCCCTCTTCAATTTCTTCAAGCAAACAATGGCGGCATCAGGAATCTTGTCCACTCGATGTCTCTAATCTCCTGCAGAAGTGGCAAAAAGAGCTTCAATCTCCGAACAAGATTAAGGCACTCTTTCCTATGAGTCCTCCGAAATTCTCCAATGGCTTTCACAGATTCAATAATGGGGATGATATCATCTACGACATTTTTTATATTCATTTTCGGTGCACATCACTGTATAATGAAGTGTTATTCACTGTATAATGAAGTGTTAGTTACTGTATAACATTTGTTTTATGTATTGTATATGATTAATTCCCCTTGCAAGTATTGAATTGTATATATTAGACAGTAAATTATTCATCATTATACAGTACAATCATCGTCAATTCATCATCATCGTCAATTTCACTAAATAAGTGCCGTAATTAGAGTAATCAATCGTTGTATTTGATGGGTTTGAATTGGATTTTAATGAGTGATATATGTATTATTTAAGTTTTTTTCCTTATTTTTTTAAATGTTTATTTGTATTTAATTTCTTAAAATCAATTTAGTTTTGGGTTTTAGCAAACCGCACCCTTTATTTCAAAACTAATTTTATTTAGTTTGGGATGAGGATGAGGACTGGTTTTACCAAGTTTCAGATTCTGTTATACAAACTTCAATCTTGTTAAACAAGTGAGTCTTCAATAGGTTTATACATGCGTATGATTTATTATTTCCAACTCTGTATTTTAATGGACAAGAATAGTTGTTTTTAGTTCAACACAAATCAGTCCTATCAAACATTATACAATAGCTAATTAACCCATTATACAATAGCTAATAAACAAATATACAGAAAATACAACGGTGATATACAATGTGTAATTAATGACATATAATTAGTGATTTCAAATCATTAAACAGTATCTTATAAACCACTATACAGTATGTTATAGTACATTATACAGTATCTTATAACTCATTATACAGTGTGTGTGTATATACATCATTTAATTACAATTCTATAAACCATTATACAGTATCTTATAACTCAATATACAATATCATATAAACCAATACACAGTATCATATAACCCATTATACAGTGAATACAATAGGTAATAAACATTATACAATAGCTAATTAATCCATTATACAATAGATATATATTTTATATACTTTTTTCCCTTTCTCCCACGGAACTCGCATCTGCGTAATAACTGATACAAGTTAAATTCTATTGATATACAGATTGTGTAGGATGCTTTTTTCATCTCAATTGTCGTTTTTCACCTAATCCTTCTCTGACATGCAATTTGACTACATCTCTGAAGCAATTCAACACAGTAGCTAATCATCTCAATTGTCGTTTTTCACCTAATCCTTCTCTGACATGCAATTTGACTACATCTCTGAAGCAATTCAACACAGTAGCTAATGAAATTGGATTGACAGAAGAAATGTTATAATAATTAGTGTATCAGGTCAGTGGAGATCGTCGGCTATTTTTTCCAGTTGTTTTTCAATGCGTTCGTGATTTTCTGCCTTCCTCTATTATAATTCTTCTATAATTTGATTACGTTAATTTTGGCGACAAGTTGAGAGATTGTAGGGGAGATTTTTTGCGTTTTAATTTGAGAGATTTTTAGGGAGATTCTGTGCCATTATTTTTGGTAGGTAGATGCTGTATAATAATGTCATTTAACTATTATACCCCTAATCCAATTGGAACCAATTTTTCTGCTTCTTTTTTGGACTGTTGGATTTAATGGATCCAATGGTGTAAATCGGGTCTTATATCTTATCTAATATAGGGTACGTATATATATATATATATATATATATATATATATATTACTCAAGGCATGTTAGCTTAGTAATATCAGTTTCCACTTTTGTATGGGAGGTCATGAGTTCAATCCGAGACTCTCACAAATTGTGACTTTTCTCTTCTTATTTTGGAGTCTTATAGGGCCTGAGTAGTTCAGGATTAAAAAGTTATCGGCCCAAGTTTGTCGAGTCAGGGTATTCCCTCGCCTAGAATTATATATATTGAATACTATTTTTTTGTTTTTTGATGCAAATATATATTGAATACTAAGTAAGAACTAAAACCCGTAAAAATAGACCACCATTTGGCTTTAGATTCATCATTGAGAGTAGAGACATTAGCATGCAGCCAGCCTCGCCAGTAAAGGAGATCATGAGAGATGTCGGAGGAGACATTTCAACGTTCTGTGATGAAAAGAAAACCCTTCAAAGCTTCACCACCGGGGTGTGTCCAAAATAAATTCAGATTTTTCTTTTTAGGGATTCGGGGTGGCAAAATTGAGGGATTAAGATTTGATGACACAAAAAATTTCGAGAAATGGTATTTTTGATTTCCATTTTATATTTTGAAAAATCCCCGTTAAAGGGTACTCGAAATCTTTGGTCACGAAATCCCCCTCGTTCGTATATGAAAGGGGTTTATTATTTGAGTGGGTTTGACTCACTCTCGATTAGTGTGAACACTAACCGTTAATTACGCTTTGAAGCTACCTCCGATTAAAGGAATTAAACAAATAAAGATCATGATCAATAATGAAGATATAAAAGCAGAGATATGACAATGAATACATAAATATGAGTCAAGAAAAATTTTCGTCATTTATCACATAAAATATGAAATGAATATTACATTATGTGAATTGAGAAAATAAGGGAAGAGATACACTGCCGACATCCACTTTTACGTGTCCATGGATACGACGGCTCAATGATTTATTGGGATATCTCTGAATGCTCAGCCCTTTCCTGTTCCTTCCTTCAATATCCCTTTTCTTCTTGAATTGGTATATGCAACAATGTCACCACCTTTTCTTCCTTTGCTTGCTTGGAGATGACAGACAATGGAATTCTCCTTTTCTTTTTTTTTCTAAGCCTCTCTCTATGCTTTTGCCGTGTATTTTCGGTAACCCCCCATGTGGGGATCCAACGGCTGTTGCGGGCCGAGCATAGAATTTCCCATTTTATAGGCATAGTTTGGAGTTGATTTCTTGTGCAGCTGTAGAAGATTGGATTTATCAGTTTTAACAAACTGATTAGCTTCACTCCATACAAGTCTCGGCCACGTGCGCGCAGAGAGGCTTTTCTTAACAACAATAGCTCTTTTAGATAAGACCTAAGTATGATTTAAATCTATCTTCATGTCAACAAGATTATAAAGTCTTGAATCAATTGACATTCAAATTAAGATCATTGAAAAGTAGAATTTCAATAATTAAGTTTTGAAATATAATCAGACTCAATCGACAGTCTTACAAGCAGTTACTTGTTTTTATAATTCAATAATTAACAAGAAAAGAAAAGCAAAGTTATGGATTATTAATTTTGGGTTATATACATTTTGTTCCCCTCGACTATTCAATCTGTGTCATTCGACTTCCTCAATTAATAAGTTTAATAGACTAAATTCTGAATTACCTTCATGTTTTTAAATATCTTAGCTCTCGATATATCTTGAACATTTTTGCACCCCCAAAGCCGAGTTCATGTTCTTATAACTTGAAAAAAAAAATTATAATTAACAAAAGGTAATTAATGTAATCAAAGCTTAAAGTTAAAGTAATTATACATAACATAAAATTCTTATTTTGATTATTTGATCTTAAACAAAAGTTATTAGTTATTTGATGCACACCAGTAATTGGATCTTTTGGATGAAAATGAATGTCTCCGTCTACTTGATTTTATTGATATGCTTTTTTTACAAAAATAAGTAAGTATATATCATTTTACTAGAAAAAATGTCCAAAATTTATTTTCCCATATCTTAGGTCAATTTCTCTCGAAAGATAAATTCACGTTAAAAACTATTGTTATTCATGTTCATACAAAATAGTCAGAAGCTATGTTAAATTAGATAGCTAGTTAAAATATGCTATTCAAATACTTAAAAAAAAAATATATGTTCAATGTAATCGTGTGTATTTCTTTACTTTTAAATTTGAATTTACCTAAGTTATTAATTATTTTTTCTATATTATAATAAAAGAAAATTTGTGTAATTAGTAAAGAGTTTGAAGATTCAGTTAGTGCGGAAAAATACTAAAAAAAACATTGGGTACTATACTTATATATGTATGTGTAATGACTTAAGAGGGAAATTTGAAAAAATTTAGTCAAAACGAGAGAAAGTGTTACATTGTTAATATGATTTTCATAATTGTTACATTATTAGTTTAGAGGGAGAATAATATACATTGTATAGTTCGGGGTGCAAAGTGTATTTAAGCCATTAATTTATTCAAATTATAGACACTGTCTCATCAAATACATACCCCCCCCCCCCCCCGGTTTCTTGAACCTAAAACCTTCAAACACCCTCCTGTACTATATTAAAATACATCAAACACCTCTACACGTATTGATAAACAAAAATACCCTTGATTTATGTAAAATTATAAATTCATTTTTCACCCATCTATAATAATATATAGTACTTTGCCCCCTTATGATTATATTTCAATATAATTTGACTCCAAAACATATTTCATGCTAAATCCATTAAATAAATTAATCTTCAATATATATAAATAAATAGTAAAATATGATTGTAGTATTAAAAATAAGACATATTAAACTTAAAAAATCTCACATAAATATTTAAGATCACTATTAATACATTATATTCTTTTATATATAACACTTTACTTTTATTTTAAATAACTATTGATAATTCATATTATCCATTGTTAGTTTTTTTATAAAATTAATCATTTATTTTGTAAGTATTATATTACTTATTAAGATAAAGTGATAAATATATTCATATAGTCTTTTTATTATATAAAATATACACACTTACTTATGAGCACAATATTTTTTATTACGTTAATTAGTGATAAATGCTTCTCTGTTTTACTCTTTCTTTAAGTGGTATAAATAATACAACTATGTGAATAAGATGTGCATACATAGTTCAAGATATATTAAATAAAATATTACAATATTTAGTTATTTACTTTTACGAAAATGCAACGAAAATTAGAAAGCACAAAATAACAAGAATATTTTCTAATATCTATTAAGAGTAAATTTATTTAATTCTTTCTAAAGGAAAAAAGTATAATAAATTAGTTAAATTAATTTACATGAAATAATTTAAAACTTATTCTTTATTATGTCTATATTATAGCAAACATTTCTATTTATTTAATTTATAATTTTTTAAAGATTGTGTACTTAATAAAATTATCCTTAAATAAAATTTGGGATCAAATTAATTAAATTTTAATCATATCGGGGGCAAAGTGGTAGATAGATTTACTAGATGGGTTCTAAATGAATTTATCATTTTAAATCAAGGGTATTTTTGTCTATCAATGTGTCCAGGGGGGATGTTTGATGTATTTTAATGTAGTAAAAGGGGGTATTTGAAGGTTTTAGGAGTAGATGGGGCTATTTGATGGAGTGTCTATAGCAAAGGGAGGCAAAATGATTTTTGCCCTGATATTTATGTACAATTAATTTAATTTTTTTGTAATAAGAATTTTTTTTTTTAATAAATTACAGTAATAATAAAAGTTCGTAAGGATCCTGTTAATAATAATATATGAAAGATACAAAAGTTTTTTTCTCAAATATCTAATAAAATAAATCCTCAAACTATTACTCTTTGAAAAATAGTTTTCATATTATTTTTCTTATTGTCACATCTATTGTCATTCCACATGAGCACACACTTATTAATTACAATTTTTAAGTTCCTCTTGCTGTTTTATGGGTTCATTTGCCGGAAATATATCATATTTTTTACATTTTTTAAATTTATCTAAAAGGAAGAAAAACATAGCTGATAATATTTCATTGATTCAATCTTTTTTTTGTTTTGTTTTTTTGCATATACATCATTTATGATACAATAACCTACAAACGAATAGTGAAAAACAATTGTGTTTCGTTTAAAAAACAAACTAGATTAGGGTGGATCCAATCTCGTGTTCCGAGCCCCGCGATAATCTATATCTTGAGATTATCTTTCAACCTGCGTTTAACACACTATTCCAGTGGTTCAAGCCTTAATTATTTATTGTCTTCGAATGCAATAATAAGATGAAAGATAAAATTCAAGTCCAGATAAAAATTATCTCTCAGATACTTAAATCTGACAAGAGATAATCTTATACTTACGTGAGAATCTTTTCTTTTGAATACGATAGTAATGAACGGAAAACTTAAGTCAAGACACAAATCACCTATCAAATACTGAAATCTGAAAGCAGATAATTCTTACCTCCATGAAAGTCTTCAATTCGGGAAAATTACAATTGATCGAATGCCAGTACAAACTCTGAAGGCCGGATTCAGCGATTCTCGATAAACTATTACTACTTACAACTACTGCTAATCTACGCTATAGACTACTTCTAATTGCGCCTACTCCTAAGAAAAGAGTAAATAAGTTGTTGATGATTCTGGTCTCTTTCCTTTCTCTTTCCTCTTTCGTTTTTATCTCCGATTCGTGATCCCACGTTCTCAACCGCCGAGAACTGCCTCTAACTTCTTTTTCAAAATTCTTTCGTCTTGGCGGGTTACTTTTCTTACGAAATTCCCGACTCTCTGATCCTGCCTTGGAATTGACATCTTTGATCCCGCCTTGTTATCCTGTCCAATTTAGACTCTCATTGGGCTCATTCCATTTTAAATCATTCTATGCATTGTTATTGTTATAATGAGTTTAATCTTTTATTTCTGAACCCATTAATCTGTGTTGGGCCACTTGGGTTTTTTCATTCGTAAAACCCATTTTTATTTTTAGTGTAAACAAATTGAATAGTGTTTCTTTCATTCTTTTTGGAACATAATTGGTTTATGAAGTTATGATAATAGCTTATGGAATGAAATCATATTCTTTTTGCAAATTTTTTCTGGGTTCGTCATTTGCTTCATTCATTGAATGAAAGATATGTTAAATGTAAACACTTCTTACGAAAAATTAGACGATCTTGACGCTAATATAATACTTTTCAAAATAATATTAAAAAAACTTTTGTATTAGAACTATTGAAATTGGGCTTATCTAGAGAATAGCTAATTCCGAAAACAAATCTCGAACAGATTATAAATTATAGTTTTAACATCCTACACCAATTAATATGATATTTTAGGGTAATTAGAATTTTATTTCCCCCCCCCCCCCCCCCTAAATTTACTTTTCATTAGACACTCCCGTAGCACTAGATCTATTACAGTTATATTCATTGTTCATTGAACTCAATCTACTATCTGTTTTAGTAATAAAAATATTCTATATTTCCAATTTATTTATTTATGTATATACGTATTTTTTGGATTGTCAATTTGTCATGTTATTGAGGAATATGAAACCAGTCACCAAATAATTCTTTTTTCTCTTTATGTTTTGAAAGGAAGTTGAAATGTCTGAAAATGTTAGCATTTACAGACTTATAAAGTATGTAAAAGAAATTAACAAACTTTCGTTAATAAGTTTGCACTCAGATGGCAATACATGTCGTATTAAAAGTAATAAACTAAAATATGTGTTTGAAAGTTTGAATGTTATTTTTGTTTAGACTAATAATATGGAAAACAACTCAGCATTGGATAATCACAAAATAACAAATTCCAACTAATAAATTTGCACCAGTATGGTAATACACCGGGCATATTACTTTAAATATGGTAATTCCAAGTATAGTACAATAAATATTTTTGAAATAGTAATAATTTGAAAATTCTATTTTTTTTTTTGAGTAATAATTTGGGAAAAACCTCGACATATATATTGGTTTCTAATGTCGTAAATGAAATTGGATTTTGTTAGAGTACTTTAAAGAAATTGAAGGATATTTTTATTTACTATTTCTTTTCAAATTTAAATTTTTAAAAAAAAAAACAAAAAGCGAACTTTGTTTTTTTAAATGATTATTCCTTTTCCTAGTTTTCATACTTTAACATTTTCTTCTTTCTCGAAAACGAGCAAAAGAGTGATTGAATTCATGTCTGGTTTAGCTTTATCTCTTCTACCAAATTTTTAGTTGGCATAAATTGTTGGTTAGTGATAGGATAGAAGCAAAATTTGAATTGAGAAGTGACAAAAGGCCAACACCAAAGGGTACAAAAGGGAACCCCAAATTTGTCCGGAAAATGGCAAGTAAAAAACAAACAATACTAACCGAACCCTGAATCACTCCTTTGACCTTCAGTGGTTAGCTCATTCAAGACAACCCCACAATTTGCTACCTGAATTTGTTATGTACTGCATATTTCCTCACTCTCGCCGACAACGCGTGAATCTCAACTCCGATAATGCCAGTTATTTATTTCCAATAATTAGAGTCACTCGCCGGGTTTATATGAAAAGAAGTTAATTTCATCTGGTTTGAATTTATCCGAAGTTAGTATTTTACAACAAAACTAACTGATTTTATAACAAACCCCGGTAAGGATTAAGGTTGAGTTCGGCCTAACTTTTACATAATCCTTTATAGGATAGTTGATTCTCCCTTAATAGATTATGACAAAAGCTAGAAGTGTCACCTTTGCAAAACATGATTTTATAACCCAAAAATATCCAAACAAGACTATAAAAAAGAGGATCAAACAGTTATCAAAATAACGTTTGGATTCGAGACTCAAATTTTAGCTTTTCAAATTGCATCTTAAGAGAGAATTTTGCTTAATAAGCGTTTTTTTAAGGAATATCTAATTTAATTACCAGACTATATTCTTAAGCAAATCTTTATTTAAGTCAGATTTACACTAAATTTAAATGCCAAAAAAAAAAAACATTGAATCTAAAACAACTGAGTTAGCACCAAACACTAGTTGGAATTTGAAAGAGAAAAATGAATAAAATTTCAAAAACAAGATAAATAAATCATCTGCCCTCTAAGGTAAGTGATAAATAATATGTAAATAATTATCTTACACAAACAAATAAAGAAAATGTCCAAAGAGAGTAATTATTTATACAAATAGCTATAATTAATTATAAAGTTCAATTAGTGCGTTACACTTAAATATGTGTAGTGTGTACAATGCAGAGACATTTCCCAATATCCCAAATATCAACAAAGTTTTAATAACTTCTGACAGTAATTATCTGACTGTAAATTAAATTTGTCAATCAAATTGTGTTATCATCACTTTTGATTAACAATTACAGAAAATAGAGAGAGAGAGAGAGTACAGACGAAAGGACGGACGTCGGGATCCGGTCAACGCCGTTTGACCACATCCTTTAGGTAAATAAAGACAAAAGTGGAAACCATAAGGGCAGTTCCGTCATTTCACATACCCAACCGACCTCCTCCCTAAAAAAATTTCATTTTCATTTCATCTTTTCTGTAGCTGTTGCTATTTTCACACTATATATATATATATATATACCCACCACATCCATTCTCATTTCTTCATTATCTCTTTCCAGATACCAAAAAGGAATCCACAAACACTCAGCTGAATATAAATACATACATACATACAAATATATATACAATGAGAACGAGGAGGGGGCAGTATAATCCGAAAGCGATGAATATGTGTAATTTGGAGAATAACAGCAACGTGGGGGTGAAGAGAAGGAAAGTGGAGGTCATCGCCGGAGACAACCAAATGGGTTGCCGGAGAAAGTTGAAGATGTCGCCGGAGATCGCCAGAAAACGCCGTGACTTCTTCGATGCTTTGCCTGATGATATTGTTCTATGTATTCTTCGCAAACTCAGCTCCACCGCCGCCTGCCCCGCCGATTTCATCAGTGTTCTTGTAACGTACGATTATATATATATATTATATATATATATATATATATTTTCCTCATTTTATTTTTCTTATGTTTACGAATTATTTAAACTTTTTTTTTTGGGTTTTTTGAAAACAAAAATGATATTCATCAGGGTACATACAAAGACTTACCCATTTTTTCAAAACTACTTCTTAATTTAAGAATTGATTCAAAATGATTTTATTTTTTTTAATTGTTAAGAGGTAAATGAAAAATGAAAGCGATAATAAATGTATGTAATGTTTGTACAAACGCTTACAGGACTTATGTCGCATTAATTAATTAACTAAGCCCATTTAATTAATTAGATTCTTGATTTTCAAATTTTATTTTTCTCTGAATCTAAATTTTTTATTGTTGTTATAAATTTCAATGAACAGATGCAAAAGGCTAAATGGATTAGGCCTAAATCCGACAGTAATATGCAGAGGCTCTCGAAGAATGTTAGCAGTCAAAGCCAAAAACTGGTCGGAATCCGCTCACCGTTTCTTGAAATACTGCTCCGATACCGGAAATGTTGAAGCTTGTTTTACTCTAGGCATGGTTAGTATTTTTTTACCATTTATGAAAAAAAAATTAAATTCTTTTTTACTTATTATAGCAGTAAATGATGTGTATTTTTATTATGATTGGTGGGTACAGATTCGGTTCTACTGTCTGCAAAACCGAGGAAGCGGAGCATCATTAATGGCGAAGGCCGCGATTGGCTCCCACGCGCCGGCATTGTACTCACTCGCCGTCATCCAGTTCAACGGCAGTGGCGGCTCGAAAAATGACAAGGATTTGCGAGCGGGGGTTGCGTTGTGCGCACGCGCCGCCTTCATTGGCCATGTCGACGCTCTTCGTGAGCTGGGTCATTGCTTGCAAGACGGCTACGGGGTGAAACGAAACATCGCCGAGGGGCGCCGTTTCTTAATCCAAGCTAATGCGCGTGAGTTAGCCACTGTGTTAGCCGCGAACCCGGATGCTGTGGTGCCTAGGTCGTGGTTGGCGTGGAACCCTGCCCGCCCATTGGGCGACACTTCCTGCCCATTGTTGAGTGATTTCGGGTGTAATGTGCCGACTCCAGCGCCTCACCCGGCTCAGCAATTTTTGTCGGAGTGGTTTTCGGGTCGGACTCCGGGTCCGGGGCTCCGTCTGTGTTCTCATTCTAGGTGCGGGAGACCGGAGACCAGAATGCATGAGTTTCGACGTTGTTCAGTGTGCGGAGCTGTGAATTATTGTTCTCGTGCTTGTCAGGCGTTGGATTGGAAGTTGCGCCATAAGATGCAGTGCGCACCCGCGGAGAGATGGGCAGACGGGAATGGAGTAAATGGCGGTAATGGTAATGGGAACAATGGCTATGGCGATGCGAATGCCCTTGTCGACGACACTGATGGGAACGACGAAGGGGAAGGAGTGGTGAACGGTTAGACATGAACGTGTTCGTCGAAGGAGTGGTGAACGGTTAGACATGAAGGTGAGTGTATGAACGGTGAATGTGACGATAACGGCACGGGAGTCTTTAGGAATGAGAGCGAGAGAAAGAGAGAGTTTTGGGGAGAAAAAGGGAAGATCTTAGGCAAAATTTTGAGGGGGGAAAATCAAGTTAGTCTTTTGTATAGGGATGGAATTGCTCTCTTTCTGTACAATGTAGCTTATGGGTCCTGAAGTGCAAAAATAAAATAAAATAAAATAATATATAAAAAAAATATTTATGTATTATTTTCTCTAAAATATGCATTTATTTGCATTGCTCTATATATGATGATGTCGTTTGCTATGCATTAGTATAATTGTACAATTTAATCTAAAACCTGAGGAGGACCAAATGATAATAGATTGTTGATGTTGTTGGGCTTTTATTCACACTTTAGAATTGACAGCATATCACATGAAATGTGGGTCATAGATGTGGTCTTGATTTTCTTGAAAAGAAAGTGAAGCATTGATTCAAAGTGTTGTACATATGATATATAGTAAGGTACAAATTATTAGGTGAGAACTGAGAAGAGAAGGCATTTTGTATTGTGAATAACCAACCACATTAATGCTTCAAATCTGCCTTAACTTTAGGGTAAAGACTGTATCTAAAGGAGAAAGCTCATCTCAATCTTCAATGTGAAAGTGAATTATTCGCCTTCAAACATTTCACTCATTCTATGCTGTTAGAAATTGGATATGGGTCATGGGTTGCCCATGAGGGCTTGATCCTACCCATATTAATTTGAATGAAAGAAAAGGAGGGAGTAGTTTTTTGTAGGATAAAACTACCCCAACTCCCTCCCTCTCTCATTAGTATTTCTTATGTTTGAAATAAGAAAAATAGAACTAAGAAAGATAACTGAAAATTCGCAGCAAAATGGAGGGGTAAAATGCAATGGCATGAAAATCATATTTTGGTGTAATTCGACAAAGAAGATTCACCATTTGAAGTTCTTGGATTGTGGATAGTCATCTCTCTCCCCGTGATTGAAATTGCAGACCTTATGGAGCGTCGAAGCCGTGTGGAAGAAGTGTGAAACAACCAAGTAAAGATCCGAATTCTGTAAGTGTTTATATATCGAATTCGCATGTTATATGTTATAAATTTCCGACTTTGGTATCAGAGCGAGTTTGGTTGTATTCCAGACTTGCTTTCACACGAAAATGTGATATATTTATGGCTTGAAATGATGTTTTACCCTGTTTCCCGTTTTTATGTAAGATATGGGTCTATCAATGGTGATTTTGTCAAATGTCCGTCTTATGCCATGAAATTTGATATGTAGCATACCTAGACCATGTATATATAAGCATGTTTGACATTTGATGCGGATTTGAGTTTTTATGGTGATTTTTTCAGTGACTTTAAATGTGATTTTGAACTCCGTTTTGTTGATGTTTTTTGTGTATATTTTATATGGTTAGAATCCTTATCTCAAGGGCTTTCCAACAATATATCGCATGTTCAAAACGGATTAGAAATGAGAGAGATATAACCTCTCAAAGTTATGATCGCACAAGGATGATTCTAAAATTACTAAAGAAGACGATGAACACTAACCGATGACCAATCCCACTCGCGCGTACGGAGAGTGAAAACCACTTTTTATCTTCGACTGCTCGGAAAACAAAACGGAGTCCACCGTTGGATTCGTTATAGTCGAAAATGGGGGGGGGGGGGGTAGCCAAAGTTTATAAGCCGGAAAACGAACACACGCGTCGCTGCTGTCACACGCGCCCAAACGCCTGGGTGGCGCGGGGGGGCCCGTGCGTGACCTCCCTGGGCCGTTTTGTGGCCAGAAAAATTTCTATACGGTCAGAAATCTATTTTGGGAATTTTTGGATATTTAAAATGAATTTTTCGAAGAAAAAAAATATTTTTTCTTTGATTTTTGAAATTAAAAATGATGAAAAATGATAGAAAAATATTTTTTGGACAAGAAAATTTCTGTATTTTTTTTTTTTTAATTAATTTTCTGAAATTATTTCTCATGCCTTGGCTACCTAGAGGAAGAGTTTTGAACACTTTTTAATATTATGCTCATTTTTTGTTAAATGAATTTGGAATTGTTTTTTCCAAAATTAAAATTGTTTGAGCATAATTATTTTTTTTTGAAAGTGTTAAAATCTTCGAATCATATAAAGTATTATGATTGGCTTCGTGCCCAATCTAATAATAATTTTTTTATTATTATTTATTTTATTTTCATAGATGGCGAGATCCCAATTTACTTTTAACATCTTCCGGAAGGGAATTAGAGCGAGAAGAACTCGTGTGCATTTGGCAAAGTTAGAATTGCTGGGGCATTATAGAATGCGCCCCGAGCATTCTTTGTGTAAACATTTTAAGATAATGAAAATGAAGTACAAAGAGCTACTTCATTTGGGTCATTATTTTGGTGGTCCGGACCGAGAAAGAGAATTAAAGGAGAAATTCTCTAACTAAGTTTTGGAGAGGTGAATTTGATAGGTTTTACTCTGAAAATAAAGACAGAGATCTACGTCTCTTGAAGTCTTTATTGGTTAAAGTGTGGAAAGAGAGAGAGAGAGAGAGAGAGAGCTGGAATTCAAGACGAGGAAATTATTATCTTTGAGGATGAATAATGGTCCTCGACGTCTTTTTTGAAATTCGCTCCTAGAAACAGACTCTCGAATGGGATGGTTAATATGGTTTCTCGTATGTATAGAATACTTAGAACTCGTTATGCTAGTGAATCATCTGCCTTGTGAAGTTATTTTCTTGTAGCATGTATATTTGTTTATGATACATATATGTTGTTTTCTTGTAGCTCATGTGCATATATTTATGAAATATGTAATGTCGGTTTTTAATATGACATTGAGTTTTGGTGATGTACATATACATGCTAGATGTGTTTTTTTTTTCTTGTGTAACATGGTATGTTACTTATTATGAAATTAAGTGGGAGTTCGAAGGTTGATTCAAGTGAATTGAATCTTACCTAGAACTTTATGAGAGTTTTTTACTAGGAAATTAAATTTGTGATAATGAACATTTTGACACGGATGATGATTGGGCACTACGTGACTTTTCGAATCTGTACATTATGGTGAATTGTCATAAATGTTAATTTGCTTAGTATGAAATCAGAGTTGAATAGATGGGCATGTATGATATCTCTAGTATGACCATGGCAACCAAAATCTCGTGAGTATTGAGATTTTAAGAATAGTACTAGATGAGTACTAATTAGTAGAAATTGTGACACGTAGTTTCATAATATTTTGGAATATGTAAAATCGAATTAGATACTCTAGAGGGTAATAACCAAATCATGTAAGACTTATAGTGAGTCTTCCTACTCAATATAAAAGATCAATGAGTTTATTATAAGTGGAAAACAATGTCCACTACTTATGATATCTTTGTGAATTGTATGATATATGATCTCATATGCGAATGAGAAATCATACTATTGATCTATAACTGGACCAAATGAGTAATACATTCGTAAAATTGAACTGAATTGGGATTGTTGACTTTAGTATTTGATGATTAGAAGTATACCCTAAATAAGAGAGAAATGAGTCGCTCTTTTTGAGGGTAATGCCGAATACTATTAGAAATTCAAGTCAACATACAATGACTTCTCTTATGAGAAGTGATGAGTTCAAGTTTTGTAGAATCTCTTTCTAATAATGAAGACATCTAAGGTCAAGTCTTTTATTTATGAAAAGACTTTCATAGTCAGTGTTAGCCATTTTGTGTTTTGTACATAAGAGGCTTATTGATTCTATGATAATGACTTAGGACTTTGTGGCTGATCTGTTTTAAAAAGAATTTGAGATTCTTACATTAAATGAGATTAGAACAAAGGAAAAGTCATGAAAGAGACATATGATGAATCTAAGGAGAGCGAACTTAACCACTAATGTGAATAGTAGTGGGCTAAAGGTAAAAGTGCTATATTGATATACTTTTGGTCAATTTTACTCATGTATGCACTGAGTTGAAAACATAGCACTTATAGATGCTTATATAGTGCATCTTACATATTAAGCACTAAGATACTAAATCTTGTCCTATATGGATTTAGGTTTATGGTTATGTGAAACCAATTAAAAAACGTTTGAAATTCTAAAAGGATCATTGGAAGTTGGTCTTCTGGATTGTTCTCCTGAGATTGTATTACTCTTGGATTTGAGTTTTAGACTTGGTTGGTATCTATAGAATAGATACAAAAAGTGGTGCTAGATATGTTTTTTCTTGCATGGTTTGAGGGTGAATATGTGCTCATTAAGTAATGTGAACAACTATGTATGCAATTTTTTTTTTTTTTTTGCATACTTGGTTAAGTCATAATGAACTAAGACACTAAGCTAGTAAGAGAAACTCTCTGAATAACCTTCGTAGGTAGTTGTCAACCTGTGGTAAATCACATGTGACAATTCGGAGATGAATAAGTTGATCTTTCAGTGCAGTTAATTTTGTTAGACTTCTGTGATTTAATTAATATGGAGGTTGGAAAAATGAACCTCGTATTCCATTACTCCTTTACATACATTGATCTTGTCTATTTTGATTTCTCCTAATATGAAACGTTAGAATGTTTCTTTGAAAATTATGAGAGAATCAAACTGATGAATTTATCTTTGAGAGGTTAAATTCAAAGGAACAATGTATCTGTATCTCGGAGATACGCAAATGATCTAAGGTGTATGTGTTCTATGTGAACATGATGCGGTGGAAAATTAGTAAATCACAGAATGTCCGGAGAAGTTTTATTTGGATGCAGAATCTTGTAATTGCTAAACCTCAAGTCAGGTTTAATGATTCGTATAGTGGGTTTGAACCTTACAGATCACTTAAGAGAATTGTGTTCCCGAATTTGAGTGGGAGCATATTTATCAAAGTGATTAAGTAAAACTCGAATTATAATTTTGTGATATTTGCTTAAATTTACTGATTCTAATAATGGCTACGTGCCTTATAGATCACTTATGAGAATCGTGTTCCCAAATTTGAGTGGGAGTAAATTTATCGTAGTGATCAAGTTAGTTGAATTCAAATTTTGTGCAAACACAAAATATTCTCCGGAAGATAAGATAGAATCTAATATAGTAAGACTCTGTCATGTTCTATTATCTGATAAGGCTGAATTAATGCAATGAAAGAATATTTATGGAAATTACTAAATCTATAAACATGTGTGACACCAATAACTCGTGATAATTGCTGAGGAGGGGATAGTTGTCTGTGTGGCAGCAATTGCCCTCGTGGTAAGGTCGTAGCCAAAATGTGGTATTTCGACTTTCACATGGTTTAAAGATTTGAGTTGCATAGTTTCTCTTAGTTATAGTGTTATGAGTATGTTGTAGTCACCTAATTGTATATAATCAAACCAAGTTTGGATGATGGTTCAACATCAAACGTGAGGATATTGAGAATTTTATGTGTTCTCGAAATCTACTAAGATGTTGATATTTAGATTTCGAGATACAAAGCTCACCCAGTGGTAAATGGTATATATATACTTATGTGTGTTTATTGCTGGAGGTGATATTTTTTTGTTTATTATACTTTCTTGGTTATTATGGACATTTGAGATTTAGAATTATATCTAAATGAACACGAGACTACATTTCTTGATAGAGATGTAATTAAAAGGATATGCATGGGAATACCTTGAGGATTCCAGAGACAACGGTCAGCAGGTAAAGTCTGTGAACTTATAACCTTTGGTGACTGGAATTTGTCTTCAAAATAATGGAGTATGAGATTTTAAGAATACATGATCTTATACATGTGTTTTCATCTTCATAGATGTAGACCATTATTTTGATGTCCGTAAGTTCATTGACATGCTTGAAATTCTATCTCTTTATTGGTAATGTCTTATTAGCTGAGATGAGAAGGAGTACATTAAGCCATTGAGAATTTTTTTTTTCCTTTAACTTATGAAGTAGAGGACATGATGAGTAAAGTATTTAATTTGAGGTCATAATCCATGTAAATCGTTAATGATGAATCTTGCTCAGTGTCAAGATCCATGTTAGAGTTTTCTATAGTATGATTTCATAATGGATACTTATAAGCTCATCAATACTCCTATAGTATAAAGTTGTATCCTCGAAATGTGTCCAGAAAGTCCAAATACAAAAGTCTAGACCACTATATTCCAATAGTTGTTCATTTTTTTTGATCTTAAAGTACAATGTGACTTGTACTCGCTCCAATACTTGATATGCCATGGGTCATAAAGTATTGTCCAATTCTAGTATGATGTATTGGACAATAGCTGGTAAACACTGCAAATGATTTCCTTAGTATGGAGGAAAGTTGTCGAAAGAATATACATATGTGGACTTGAGGAGGGGATTTGGATAAGTGTGAGTCTGCCTCTGAATTTGCTTCTATTTACAATGCTGACTCAAGAAGTAGCAAGAAGCAAACTTATGTCGCATTTGTACACAAATAAAATTTAATTTATGGCATGTATATTTGCAGTGTGGGATAATGTTTGGTTGAATTTGTTTTATAGCATGTGGGAGTTGTACGTAGTTATGTGGGAGCTGTGATTATATATGTGTATATATATATTGTGATAAACAGCTAGCTAATGCTTACATAGAGGTCTTATTATTGACCCATTGCTGTAAAATCGAACATCGACACACAATATAATTTTGTGAGAGATATCATTGTAAACCAATGAGTGGTTTTACAATAAATGTATACGCATTTAGAAGTGGCTAAAGTTAGTGCTTGGCCTTAGCCTAGAGATATATTTGTTGGTCAAGTTAGATCTCTAGAATTGCGTAAAATGTGATCTCCTTTTGAACTAAAGGATGTTCATAGAGATTTATGCCCATAAATGTTTGACATTTGAGTGATGTGCTTTCTAAGCATGTATGTGATGATATGCACTCGATGTCTAAAGGTATGTCTGATAAGTTGAGATTGGCTCTCTCACACGAGCAATCGCCTCTGACATTGAGTAATGTGTAGAGATGAGACATTTTTGATTTTGTGGCACACGAAATCATACGTAGAAATGATGTCGTCTTGATTGATAATCAAGATAAGATTACTGTTATGAATTTATGTAATCGAAATGGATTCCCACAATCCATTGACTTATCTAGAAGCCAGATGTGAGTTTTCTTGAGATTGTTATTAATGGAGGACGAACAAGAAGAAAACTCAAGTTAAGTGTTGAGATACACTTGAACTAAGATCTGTACAGTGTATTTGATTTGAATCATGACATACGCTTCCAAATAGGAAGAAAAACACTGTAGCACGTGTTTCATACCACGTGTGCTATATGACCGTTGGAGTAATGAGAAAAATCCCTGCTTTCTCATTGTGTGAGACTCAAAGGTTTATGTAACCTAAATTATACCCTTATGACTTTCAACTATTTCTTAAAGCTTTATTTTAGTGTTGCTACTTTAGCATATTACCAATAGCCATGAATGATTCGGCAATGCGGTATATGCCTAGAAGCAGCTATAATATAGTTGAGAGATTCTAGTGGGAAAGGAAGATTAACTTTGTCTGACACGTATTTTGTTTTCACAGGCCGGCCAATTATGTCAAACTTAGTGTTTTAAACATAATGGTGAATACATAGAATTAAATAGAAGTCAAGTATGCTCTTGAGTATTGTTTGAGGGACAAGAGATACGTTGACTTGTGTAGTAAAAAGATGTCTGGGGTATAGCGAGAAGTTGTCCTCATATTATTCGATATTGAGTTGCTATATATCCTTAACCGGTGTATAGCTCGAAGCTCATCATATATGCTCGCTGGTCACACGATCCATTTGCTTGTATGAAATTGTGAATATGTTGTTACGGTTACACCAGATGTATGTCTAGCCCTCATGTGCGAGTGGGAGATGTTGGAAATTGGATATGGGTCATGGGTCGCCCATGAGGGCTTGACCCTACCCATATTAATTTGAATGAAAGAAAAGGAGGGAGTAGTTTTTTGTAGGATAAAACTACCCCAACTCCCTCCCTCTCTCATTAGTATTTCTTATGTTTGAAATAAGAAAAATAGAACAAGAAAGATAACTGAAAATTCGCAGCAAAATGGAGGGGTAAAATGCAATGGCATGAAAATCATATTTTGGTATAATTCGACAAAGAAGATTCACCATTTGAAGTTCTTGGATTGTGGATAGTCATCTCTCTCCCCGTGATTGAGATTGCAGACCTTATGGAGCGTCGAAGCCGTGTGGAAGAAGTGTGAAACAACAAAGTAAAATCCAAATTCTGTAAGTGTTTATATATCGAATTCGCATGTTATATGTTATAAATTTCCGACTTATGCTTTAACTTCTTTGATTTAATCTCTTATATATGGTAAAAGAGCTTCATTGATTATTAATTGCTTTGTCAATGAAATGAGTATATCATTGAGTAGCTAAGCTGACCTCATTCGAAATATTCAGATCATTTGCTATAGATATATTTTTCTTAATATTGTATATATCAGTTTTCCATATATACTCCTTATGTGTAAAATCTCTTCGTTTATAAGAATTGCATGAACGTTGTACACGTGAAGTTGAGGGAAAATTGCCGTTTTCGTCCCGTAAGTTGTCCGCTTTTTTATTTTGGTCTCATTGGATAGGGATGTGCCACATTGAGTATCATAAGTCAAATAATATCTCAATATTGGTCCCATTGGATAGGGGTGCTACATTTAGTCCTATAAGTCAAATAAAATCTCAATGTTGGTCTCATGGACAATCTGATTTTCCATCTTTTGTAAGCCAATTTTTTAGCTCATTTCAGTCCAAGACGTGTATTTTTCCCTCTAGTTACTATTCCTAACTGAAGTGTGAAATACACGCCCCTTGTTCCATTTAATTTTAGACGACAACTTGCCCATGAGATCAATATTGAGATTTTATTTGACGTATGGGACTAAATGTGGCACCCCCTATCCAATGAGACCAACATTGAGATTTTATTTGACTTATAGGATTAAATGTGGCACCCCCTATCCAATGAAACCAATATTGAGATTCTATTTGACTTATAAGACTAAATGTGACACATCCCAATTCAATGAGACCAAAATTGAAATGTGAGCAACTTATGAGATGGAAATTGCAATTTTCCTTGAAGTTGATATAGAAGATCTTAAATGCGAAATATATATTGTTACTAGTGTGATTTGCTTATAGTGATAACAAGTTTTATTATGATCCCCCCCCCCCCCCCCCCCCGGCAAGAAAAAACACACACAAAGAATTAGAACTAAACTTGAATGAAATGGAAAGGTGATAAGTATTCTCTAGAAAAATAAAAAGAAAAAAATAATAATAAATTGGATGAGATAGGGATCCTAGGTAGGATAGCAAGTAATTACAAGGACAATCCAAGCAAGCTAGTGATCCTTTTTTATGTGGTACACTTTATGTTTGGTCAAAAAATATGAGGTAGTAAGAGATTGACCCAAACACAAAAGCAAAAGAATGGATTAGAAAGGGGGTAAAGGTAAAGTCAAGAAATTGTGCGAGTGGAGAATGTGCTTCTCTCAAGGGACCTTTATTTTATGCCTCCAAAAGAACGGAACAAATATAATACATGCAAGCAATGAAAAAAGGGCATCCCACGGTAGTGGGAGTGCACTTGCTTATTTCTTTTTTCTTTTAAATCACCATTATTACCACTATTTACTATCCCAACCCAAATATATTCAAAAAATTAGGTAGAATAAAATATTTAGGTGTGGTCCAAATATCAAAAACCCCAAAATCCCATTTAAAGCCATCTTTTATTAGTTGGAGGTGCAACTAGTTGTTGGTTGAGAATGTGAGAATAGCACTAGTACAATGGGGCAAGAATGGATTGCACTACTTGCCAATTTTTTATATGGAAATTTTGGTACAAAATACTTCTGGTTTTGCTATATCCTATGAATTATGTTTGTCACGTGATCAATATAAATTTTAAAGAAAATGGCCAGTTACAGAATAATTGTTAAGACACATGATATTTGATTAGTTGAGTGTGATAAATCAAGTTCGTGCTCCTTTTGAGTTTTTAGCCAATGATCGAGAAATTATAGTCCAAACTTGATTTGGATGGGTTAATTAATATATGTTCCCTACCCCTTATAACAATTGACATCGACACAAACCCGATGTATTCATGGTTATATTATCACTCTTTTGACTCTAACGCGAACCCATAATATGTTTCCATGTTTAATGCTCTATATCCAAGATTCAGGGACTTTCAAAGGTTTATATTACACATTTTCTTGCGACTGAGAAATGAGAGTTTTGTTATTTACTGAGGAAATTTGTCACAATCCAAGTTTAATCATCCTCCAAGACCATTTGGACACCGATTAATCGCACTAGCTACCTGTGATTGATGACAACTTAAGAATAAGACGTTTGCATATATATATATTACTTGATGTTTGCGTGAATAGACAGATCGATCTTAACATAATTGATAGGTTTTAACAAGTAACTTATGGAAATTAAATTGGACAATCTGGAGAGGATTTCCAGGACCGTGAATGATTTGATATTATATTCTCTAATGAGTTTCAATAACTTGTATACTTTGTTGTGTGATCAAGCACTTGCATATTTAATGAAGAAGTTATGTTATAAGTTAAATATGGTGTGTGTGTATATATATATATCCTTCTGCTATACGCATATTTTTACTCCACCACTCCTAATATTTTATGTTTACCTAGGTTCGATGTGAAATCAAATTTACAATGTTTTGAAGATAGTAGTAGCTAGGATTACTTATGTCAAATACTAGTATACGTGATTAAAAGGACAATTTTGGAGGAAAAAAATTCACTTTAGGAGATACAATTTTATTAAGAATGTCCTCAAATGAAAGTAATCAAGATGATGTAACTGTAAACACAGCTACAATTATGGTTCAACAAAGAACTATTAATTTCTTGTTCAAAAAAAATTAAAAAATTAAAGAAGTATTAATTTATTATTAAATTTTGAATAATAAGGTACATCTATTTTCGAAAATGAGTAAAAAATCAATGTAAATTTTTGAGAACTCAAACTAAAAAATGATGTTAAAAGAAAAAAAGTGCAATGAGGCGAAAGGGTAAGCAAAATTTGATGGCAAGAGAATTATTATCTCTTTTTTGAGTAAAGTATTTGGTGTAAAAAGTGGTACAAAATTATTTAATTCCCTGAATAAGAGCAGCAGATGGGCGCCAATTTTTTTCATAAATGGTTGTAATATTAATGCCCACTGACTTCTCACCAGAAACAATTTGTTATATATATATATATATATATAGATTGCTCACTCTCTTTTTATGGTGTTCGCCACAATCTACTCAACTAATTACACTTCTTTATAAATTTTCCATTTCTTATAGTTTTCTTCACAATTTTTTTATTTTTTTTTGAGAAATCAAGAACGTTCGAGTCCATCTAGTGTGTTTGGTAAAGTATTTCAAAAAGGATTTAATGCTTTGAAAATTTTATTTGCATGAGCTAAATATGTATATCTTAAAATATGGCAGTAATGCAACCAATATGTAAAATTTACAACATTATTCGGCATAGTGCGGGAATTATATTGTGCACGCCTTAACTAACCCAATCCTAATTTGGGTTCATCTCCATTATCTCAAGAATTATGTATATTTGTGCCTTACAAGAAGTTGGTATTAATTGGGGTTCACATGTGTTACCATGTCAATAAAACAAGAGGATTGTCAATGATAACAATGTAAAAGATATTATATATATATATATATATATATATTATTTTATTGCGATAATACCTTTTATATGTTTAATTCTGTCAAGACTGTAAGTAGTTGTTTTTTAAACATAATCGACATAGAAATATTCATAAATTGTCAATATCGATAATTAGTGATGGTAATCTAATGACAATAAAGTTTGTCATGATAATTTTGTGATTATATATGTATCGTGAAAAATTATAGTATTAGTCTTATAAGTAGGTCATATTGCAATTTTAGCCCTACTGTTTACAAACTTGCAAAATAAGTCCAGTATATATGACGTAAATTTTGCATTTTAGTCTTAACTTTTAAAAAACGTTAGGTAACCATTTGTTAGGTACCGTGCAAGTGCACACACGATTATTATTTGATTTACTAAATTTCACGAAATTCTTAATGACTCATGCATGCCACGCGTGAAATTCATCGACTTTTGATGGATGAGACCAAAAATATAAAATAAAAAAAAAGGAATTCTATTTGGACTATTATTGCAAGTTTAGAAATAATCTGAAAATCGACAATGTAATTAAAAATACTAGATAGGATAATTATAGAGTTGTGTCAACTAGAAGCAAATGTTATATGCCGTTCATCTTTTGTCATTTTATCACTCATTCTTGATATGACAAGATATCAATATATTATAATAAGCATATTTACGTAAATCCAATCAGCTATATTTATCAAATTTATTTCTTATGAGAACTAACAGAAAAATAATAATGTGTTGGATTACGAGGACAATTTAAACAATTAAAAGCCTTAGATTTATTTACTTATCTATCTTTATTTTCTTAGGATTGGATTTAATATTCCATCGTGTAGAGCATATATAGAGATAGGTTAAACACTTAAACTTCCATCACCGACAACGTTGATGTATAGATTTCATTAATTTGTTTTGACTCTTTTTTTATTATTATTATTTACTTTTGATTGTTTTCTTTTATTTTTGTTTGGTTACTTATCCTACATTATATATATAGACTACAAACTCCTATAAATCTGTAGATTGATAGATGGAATCTTTCATAACCTCTCATTTAATCCTTTGAAGAGGCTGATTGCATAATGAGCATGATTAATAATGCAGCTCTCTCGTGAACGTTCTAACTACTACAAATAAATGTTGCAGTTACAGTTGCAGTTGGAATTGATTAGGTTGAAGAATACTTGAATTGCCTAACGCTGAGGCAATTAAAACCTCTTAACATGTTCTACCATATTCTAACTAGCTGCCCTAACCAATTTGCTACGATTTTGGCTCCTTAAACTTAACTTGCTTCACATTTTTATTTTTATTTTACTGTATTAACAATTACCGTCGAGATCATTGATTAAAATCTAGATAATGTCTTTTATTTTAATTTATTTTTATTGACATTGAGAGAAGTTGCGTTCGTGCTATGACCCTATCTACATAAGTAAGAGTCATAATTTAGGTAAAATGTTAAATGCATCGGGATGATGGTCATGTCACTTCAAAATATTGGTGTTGGGGGGGGGGGGGGGGGGGGGGTTTCTGGGTTCAATCACAGTTTATTACAAGTTGTGACTTTTTCTCCTTATTTAGAGTTTTATAAATTCTGTTTGACCCATGATTAAAAAAATTATCGACCCTAATTTGTCGGGTCAGGTTGTCCCTTTTTGTCTAGAATTAAAATAAATATATTGGGCGGGGGTTGGCAGTAGCACCGACGATGGAACTAATTGTGTGTGGAAGAAATATGGTTAAGTTTATTGAAAGTCGTTGATTGGAGCTGATGTGATGTTAATCACTTTGCATTACCAAAGGAAGAAGATTCTTGTATTTATTTATCATTAAGTTAGCATATGTGATGAGAAGTTACATAAAATTATATACACAAACAATACTTAATCGACATAGTTCAGGAAACTGGCACCGACGATGGAACTAATTGTGTGTGGAAGTCAGAGAAATATGGTCAAGTTTATTGAAAGTCGTTGAATGGAGCTGATGTGATGTTAATCACTTTGCATTACCAAAGGAAGAAGATTCTTATATTTATTTAGCATTAAGTTAGCATATATCTCGGTTCCGCGTAAACAAGGTCTCGGGTTCAAGACCTTGTGAATGCAGAAAATCTCCGTTGGGAGACTCACACATCACTGTTAGGTGTGCGACCCGGGTAGGATCCCGATGCAATCAGGGCAAAGCTCCGATGAACCGAGTGGGCAACCAAAAAAAAAAAAGTTAGCATATGTGTTGAGAACGAATCAAGCCACATAAAATTATATACACAAACAATACTTAATCGACATAGTTCAGGAATTACCAATGGCTACTTTCAAAATTGGTGTAAAGATCTTATTGATACTCTCGAGATACAATCACAAAAGACGTCTATTTACATTCGTTTAATGTTCATTCTGTACAATATATATTTTTGAATCGAACTTTATGATCTCATCAATATTTCTACCGATCAGTAAATTTCAAAATGAAAACTAAGAAACAAGAGATCTAGGTTGAGGCTTATATGTGTAAAAGACAGCCTCGGGAAAGATCCCATTGATAGTATATCGAGAAATTAGTTTTCAATGTTTGCTATTGGGACACCTTAGAAAACTGAAAAACAAAAATGAAAAATAAGAAGATTTAAAAAAAAAAAAAAAGGCAAATACGTAATTGTGATGGCTAATGTTAGTCCTAAAACTCAAGGTCCAATTAAATATTAGACCGATTTCATGATAATTTTTATTAATGAACCTTGGTTAATAGTCTTAATTAAAATAGTCTTTATTTTAATGTACTGATATGCTCAATCATTTCATTTCAAAAGGAAAAGGAAAAAAAAAAGCCAATTTTCTTGTTGAAGTACATCCACCTTCATTACTTCATGCTTTCATCATGTCTAAGATTGATTGTACAATATTGGCGTGGTTAATTTCGCAACAAAAATCTATTACAATTTTTTTCAATATTTACAAATAATCAAACTTTAGTTTGTGTACAATTTTTCATGTAAAAGTCAAGATCAATTTCTCCTAGTGTTCCACTTTCAGCCCACAATTATCATTCTTTCCATTACTTTTCTGCAATTTTAAGGTTGAGTACTTCTCATAGCTTCCAATTTTTTATTATCAAATGATTATGAAATTTTTACATCTGTATACATTTTAACTTTTGGGCAAATATATTCAATTTATGGTCATTCATGGGCCACAATGATATCCAAATTAAAATGCCTAATTGGGCCCAAATGAACTTGAGTGTTGACACTTATCAAATAGAAAAGCCAAAAGTTTTAATATTGTGGGCCCTGTATTGTCTCTAAGCCCAAATGCTATGGCTGCGTATGGTTATACTTTTAGAATTGTATTTTCATTTTCTGGATCACTTACACTATCCCACTTTTCAACTAATTATCTTTCTTACTTTATCATATTTTATAATAACTAAATATATATGTATATATATATATACACATACATACTTTATATCAAATCATTCATATATATATATATACACACTTTCATAATTAATTCAATCACTTTATATATCAAATCCCAATAAAATTCAACTTTATGTCACATCAAACACCACTTTCAATTATTTTCTAAAAACACATCCAAACAAACAATAAAAGTCAATATTTTCACACGAATTTTTATAATACACATTTTTCAAAAAAAACTCAGAATTTAACTCAAAAAACATAACCATACGGAGCCTATGTTTCATTAAATTCTCGAGCACTTTCATTTCTTTTCATTGTAGGCCATCACATCATTAAACTCTAAATTTTTCTTCAATTTTACAAATAATATTGACTGTAATCACTCACCCCGTAACCTTCAAGTAGGGGTGTAAACTAGCCGAGTTGAGCCGAATAAGATGTTGTTCAAATTTATTTAAAATACAATCGATCTTCAAAATTTATGTTTGAGTTTGTTTGATTATTAATCGAGTCGAGCTCAAACGAGCTTTAATCAAGCCAAACACGAGTCGAGCTCGAGTAATTTGACTTTTTTTGTACATGTTTTTATTATTTTATACTAATCGAGTTGAGCTCGAGCCGAGTTTCAAAACTTTCAAGCACAAAAATTTGTTCAAATTTGGTTTGATAAGTTAACGAACCGAGCTCAAACGAGCTTTTAGCGATCGAGCTCGAATCGAGTATCGAGTAGTTTAGTTCATCTTTCACCCCTACCTTCAAGCAGAATTATTTTCTTATCAACTGCGTAGTTAATTATGAGTAAGGATACTTTGATGATTATTTTAAAAATTTATAGATAGATATATTTTTTAAATATTGAAATAGAATGTTGGTTATGTAAAACTATTTACTCCATGTATAAAAGGAACAATTGTTCTAAATCTCAAGTTATGTACATTGATTTAAGTTGTTGAGATGTTGATAAAACTAGTGTTGAAGTTATTCTTGTACTTGATATGCCCAAAATTGGGCATATTAATTCAGTACACCAAAAATAAAGACTCCAGGTCCAATGAGAAAGCCTAATTCTAGAACTGCAATGAAGCCCATGGTTAAAGATGGATCCGCGCTTTAATATCGGGTCGGCTACGACCCTGTTCGCGACCCGGTCCACAGGAACCGTTAGATTGAAACACGTGGCTTGATCTTGCGGATACAGCTGTCAAATATCTATCCGTACACAATGTCACCTATATATATCCTCAAGCTCAACTAGTTAGGGGGGGGGGGGGCAATCACTGTTCACAAAATTCTCTAATAGATTCACTGTAGCTCCGAGCTTCGGTTAGATCCTGGGTAGACCCACGTATAAATTACGAGGTTCATATTAGGACTCTCTAATTGAATTGAACTACGTTGGACTTGATCCCATTTGAGGTACATAGGCAGCTCTAATATTGAGTGCAGTCTATAATCTATCTTACTCCGGGTCGGGTCCTACCCGAACCTCGACTGTTTTGAGTTGTATTGAGGTCCTCCGAAATACGACCCAGATCAGTTGGCGCCGTCTGTGGGAACATCTCTACTTAGCTTCGCTGAACGATCAAACTCAGACGATGGAGGAATCGAACAACTGCAAGGACAAGACTCTACAAGGCGATGCAGCACATCACGTAATCAACCCCGAGGTAGAACCACCTCCGGGCTTTGAACTAGGTGAAGAACCTAGGGGTGATGAACCCGTCATAACTATGACTCATGAGCTATTCCAACAAAGAATGCAAGAATGTGCTCAAAAGGCTCTACAAGAGTACTTGGCTAATGCTCTAGCAACGCCACACATACCAATTAACCCCGATCCTGTTACGCCTCGTAAGCTCTTCCACCAGATTCCACAAACGGATAAGGCTCGGAAGGTTCAAGACATCGAAGCATCAAAGGGCAATCGGGAAAAACACTCTGAAAAGGAGAATGAAAGCCAGACCTCGTCACTTCGTGAGGGTTACAAAGGCAAAAACAAAGAACATGAAGAAATATGTTAATCACCCAATGCACCAAAGAAGGTCTTCCAACCTGTATCAGCTCTACAAAGAAAAAATTCTTCTTTCTGTGAGGAAATCTTGTTGGAGTCTTTGGGGAACTTTCGCATCCCCGACCTTTCGAAGTATGATGGGTTGAATGACCCCAAAACTCATGTGATCGCATATGAAAATCTGATGACGATGCATAACCTATCGGATTCTTTAAATAACAGAATTTTCCTAACGACCCTTACTGGGCGAGGACAAGAGTGGTTTACACACTTACCTACTGGAAGCGTCGTCGATTACACGCAATTCATGCGGAAATTTGAATATCACTTTGCTAGTAAGGGCAAGTATGCCAAATCCATAACTCACTTGTTTGGAATACGACAAAGGGATGACGAAAGTCTACGATCCTTTGTAGATCATTTCAATGACGAAGCTCTTGACGTACAAGGGTTAACCAATGAGATTAAAATCAACCTCATGATAAATGCTTTTAAAATGGGACCCTTTGCTGATGCACTAATTCGAGATCGGCTTTTTGACATGGAGGAGCTCATGGTGGTAGCTCAAAAACACATATATGCTGAGGAAATGAACGAGTTAAAGAGAGAAGAGCGGAGAGTCCAAAAGCAATTGAAAAATAAGGCCCAAGAGAAGAACCACAACTCAAGGAATGATTGATTGGACAAGCATGGCCGACCTCGATATACGAGGTTCGAAAATTACACACTGCTGAACACATCGAGAGGCCAAGCATTGTTGGCCATCGAGAACAAGGACATGTTGATATGGCCACGACCCATGAAAGAAGGAGCTAAGAAGAAGAACCCGAACAAATATTGTAGATTCCACAAAGACACGGGTCACGACACTGAAGAATGTTTCCAATTGAAGGATGATATTGAGAGATTAATCAAGCAAGGATATTTGCAGCAGTTCATCGATCGGAAGGCTCAAGAGAGGCAAGAAGTGCCTAAATCTCCAGAACGACAAGCTCGACGAGATCGAAGTCATTCTCGAGATCGTGGCAGGGATAATTACTGAAGAAGAGAAGATTACCATAATCGAGATCGCAGGGACAACAAATGACGTGATGAACGCCGAGATCGATACCATAAGGAGCAAAATAATGCACCTAACAACTTACCTTTCCATGGAGAAATTATCACGATAGCTGGAGGCCCAACAAATGGAGATTCGCACAACGCCCGTAAAAAAAACACGAGAGAGTTGAAATCGCTTGAACGAAGAGCGCAGATGCAACATGTCATGACTGTGAATTCGAGGCATGAAGCTATAAGCTTCGGAGATGAGGATTATGAAGATGTAGTAGGACCACAGGACGATCCGATGGTAATAAAGATGGATATTGCAAACTTTGCAGTGTACAAAGTGCTTGTGGATAACGGCAGCTCGGCTGACATCATGTTTCTCAGTGTACTTCAAAAAATGAATTTGGATACGAGACGACTTCGGCCAGTGGCCACTTCATTGGTTGGGTTTGGAGGTTCCGAGATCACCCCAGTCGGCACAATTGACTTACCAACTTCGTTGGGTGACGAACCTACGAGAAAAACAGTAATGATAAAATTCCTTGTGGTAGATGCGCCCTTTGCGTACAACATGATACTGGGACGACCTGGCCTAAATTTATTTGGGGCTGTAGTATCCACGCCTCATCTAAAATTGAAATTTCGGACGAAGGGAGGAATCGGACAAGTCAAATGTAATCAAGAGATGGCACGAGAGTGCTACACTACATCTCTAAAATGAGCTCCAACCAAAACGGGAAAAACAAAGAAGTTGGCCTCCACCATTGAGATTCCGAACTACGATCCGGAACCAAGCAAGAAACAAAAAATGGAAGACACTCGTATCGAACCATCGGATCACAAAGTTATCGAACTTGATCTTGGAAACTTGGAAAGAACTACAAGAATTGGGTCACAGATGGATCAGAATCTCGAAGTGATGATGATAAGCTTTTTAAGGGAAAACAAGGACATTTTTGCTTGGACTGCATCGGACTTCAAGGGCATAAGCCCCGAAGTCATTGTTCATGGGCTAAATGTCGACCCAGAAGCAAAGCCCATTAAACAAAAGAAAAGGAATTTTGGACCTGATCAAAATGCTATAATTGATGACGAGGTGAACAAGCTTCTCGATGTAAGATACATTAACGAGATCCATTTCACCGAGTGGCTCGCTAATGTAGTCTTAGTCCTAAAGGCTCAAGGAAAATGGCGCATGTGCACAAATTTTACGGACCTAAACAAAGCTTGTCCTCGGGATCACTATCCCCTACCTCGAATAGATTTGTTAGTGGACTCTACAGCTGGGTGTGCTCTCTTAAGCATGATGGATGCCTACCAAGGTTTTAACCAAATAATGATGGCAGAAGAAGATTGCGATAAGACTTCATCTATCACCTCGAAAGGTGTATATTGTTATAAAGTCATGCCTTTTGGCCTTCAGAATTCGGGGGCCACATATCAAAGGCTCGTGAACATGATGTTCAAAAATGAGATTGGAAAAACCATGGAGGTATACGTTGATGATATGCTTGTAAAGAGCATGAACGAAATTGATCACTTGGGTCATCTAAGACGTTCGTTTGAGATTATGAACAAATATGGCATGAAGCTCAACCCCCACAAATGCACCTTCGGAGTAAGGGGAGGAAAATTCTTGGGATTTATGGTTACCCAGCGAGGTATTGAGGCTAATCCGAAAAAAATTCGAGCAATCTTGGACATGCCCTCACCTCGAACGGTAAAAGATGTGCAAAGGCTTACAGGTCGTATGGGTAGCTTGAATCATTTCATTTCACGAAGTACGGATAAAGAATTGCACTTCTTCAAAATACTTCGAAATATAAAAAATTTCAAATGGAGTGATGAATGTGAAAAGGCATTTCTCGAACTGAAGAACTATCTAACCTCGCCACCTCTATTGACGAAGCCAGTCTTGGGGGAAGATCTCCTCTTATATTTGGCAATTTTGAAAGAAGAAATTAGTGCTGTTCTAGCTCGTGAAATTGAATCTGAACACCGTCCCGTATACTACATCAGCAAAATGTTGCAAGGGGCAGAGAAGAACTATCTTGTGATTGAGAAATGGGCACTTGCATTGATCACTGCTGCAAAAAAATTACGTCCCTACTTCCAATCACATCACATCGTGGTTCTAACGAACTAACCCTTGAAACAAATCTTAGCCAAGCCCGATGCATCTGGAACGCTTGTGAAATGGGCTGTAGAATTGGGTGAGTACTCAATCGAATATCGACCTCGAACTTCAATCAAAGCCCAAATCATGGCTTATTTCCTAGTTGAGATGACATCATCGTCTGAAAACGATGTAAACACTTCGAATAATGATCAATGGTTATTACATGTAGATGGTTCATCCAAGAGTCAGCACGGGGGAGCTGGAATATGGCTTCAAGACCCGCATGGAAATGATCATGAATTCGCGGTCAAGCTCAATTTTGATGTGACGAACAACGAGGCTGAATACAAAGCTTTAATTGCAGGCCTCAACATGGCAAAGAACATGAACGCGAAGAAGTTAAATGCATTCACTGATTCGCAACTTGTCGCAAATCAAATCAGCGGAGCATACGAAGCAAAAGAAAGTACGATGTACAAATACCTGTAGGGAGTAAAGAGCCTTATGGCCAACTTCGAGAAACTAACCTTGAATCAGGTTAAAAGAATAATACAAATGTTACTTCGAATAATATAAACGTCAACAAATGATGATTTTACATATTGATATAAACTAAGTATTGAAGAAACTAACCTTGAATCAGGTACCTCGGGATGAAAATGATCGAGCTGATGCACTCTCTAAATTTGCAAATCTGATCACGGGGGTCATAAGTAGGCAAGTCACACTCCTTACCTCAGATCACTCTGAGATGTCGGAAGACTCAATCAATGTAATGGCATTGGATGAAGAAAATTCGTGGAAAGATGAGATAAAACGGTATCTAGAAACAGGGAAGGCGCCATAAGATAGGAATGAAGCACGAAAATTGATGTATCGAACTGCGAGATTCACGATTGTTGATAATGAACTCTACAAACGGTCCTTAGCAGGTCCACTTCTCCGATGTCTAGCTCCTTCCCAAGCACTATATGTGATGCAAGAGATTCATGAAGGCAACTGTGGAAACCATTCCGGAGGGCGAGCATTAGCACAAAAGATCTTAAGGCAAGGCTATTTTTGGCCCACACTTGTGCAAGACACCTCGAATTTTGTTAAACGATGCAAAGAATGTCAATTACATTCGAACTTATCTCACTGACATGTCGTTCTGATGGAACCAATAAAGAAAGCGTATCCGTTCGATCAATGGGGGATCGACATTTTGGGACCTTTCCCTCCGGCCACGGGACAACAAAAATTTATCATTGTGGCTGTTGAACATTTCACGAAATGGATTGAGGCCAAAGCCGTCGCAACGATCACCGAGGGTGAAATCATGAAGTTCCTTTGGAAGAACATTGTTTGTAGATTTGGAGTACCTCGAGTTCTGATATCGGATAATGGGACGCAATTTAATGGGAAGACAATGACGAGCTGGTGTATCGAGATGAAAATTCAACAACACTTCACAGCAGTGGGAAATCCACAAGCTAATGGTCAAACTGAGGTGAGCAACAGGATCCTTCAAGGATTAAAGGCAAGGATCGAAGGAAAAAAAGGCAATTGGGCTGAAGAGCTACCAGGATTACTCTGGTCATATCGCACTACTCCACGAAGTTCAACTGGAGAATCCCCTTTCTGTTTGGTGTATGGATTTGAGGCTATCATTCCCGCGGAGATTGGAATGCCGACACATCGTGTCTCAACGTATGATAAGCCCACAAATACATAACAGAATATGGAAGCTCGATCTTTCGAGCTTGATGTGATTGAAGAAAAAAGGGCAAAGGCATACGCTCGAATTCTTATGCAGAAGAATGCTATGGCCCGAGCTTACGACAAGAATCTCAGGCTGAGAAATTTTCAAGTTGGAGATCTTATATTAAAAAAGGCTGAAGTATCGAAGCATGTGGGGAAGCTCGATGCCAATTGGGAAGAACCTTTCAAGGTCATCGAGATCACGAAACGTGGCACTTACAGACTGCAAGATTTGGAAGGTAGAGACCTACCTCGACCGTGGAACATACACAATCTGAGGAAATTCTATGCGTGAACATCGTATTTAGAAATGATGTAACTTCTTTTTGATTGTGATTGAACGACCTTCTACTTTAATTATAAAAATGATCATTCAAGACATGCATTTAGCATGATAAGGTAGCACTTATCTAGGATACGATCTTGCGATTATAAGGTCTAAGATAGCACATCCAATTACATCAAGTACATATTATGTGTAAATCTCAGATATTATCAAATATATCTCAATATGCATCAAAAGAAGATATCAGTATAATTATGAACTAAATTTCACCAAACACCTTCCAAAAAGATAAGATATATATAACAACGAACTTGTAAAACCAAAACGAGTAATATGTCCATTTGATGTATACGACTTGATACTTGGTCAAAGAAGAATGCTACTACATCAAGTAATATACGGTCTAGGAAAAGTATGATAACAGTCTCAAAGGAGTACACTCACAAAAACGACCTAAAAAGCTTGTTCACCAAAACCAGTTACTAACAAAAACCACTAAGTTGTCTTAAGAGGCAAGAACCAATACTGAAGGGAAATAAAATTGTCTATCAAAAACAAGTATTATCGAAAAGAGCATCTTAAAGGGTATTTTCACGTTCGTGGTCACCTTCATCTTCATTTTCACCCTCGTCTTCTTCCTCATCCAACTCGGCTAATTCATGGAATTCTGGGTAGTCAACGAATGTTGGAGCAGTTCGGGTTCTTGAGCTCGAGGGGCGAAGTGAAGGTTTATATGCGAACTCCTCAAACGATTCTTTGTCAAAAGACACTGATAGATGCCCCTCTTTAACGAGGTAATCGAGCGCCTTAGAGAATCCGTTGCACATATCATCGAGAGATCTTAATAGCATCAATTTTTCAAAAGCAGCAGAGCTCTTGAATGCTTTTGCACCTCCCATTCTTTGATCCACCATCATCTTCTTAAACTCGGGTCCTGTGACAAATTCGATTTTGCCGGCCTGACGACCTGCATCAAAAAGCCTCTTGAGTTTCGCTTTTCGAGACTAACAATTGTTTTTTCAAATCCTCGAACTTCTGCCCAACTTCATGAAGTTGCCTATCGAAATGCACCTTTTCATCTTTTAGGGCATGTGTGGCTGCGTCTCGTTCTTTAAATGCCCCATCTCTCTGTTTCCGAGCTTGAATAGTCGTGCTTTTGTACTTTGAAGCTTCAACTTCGGCTTTCTTTTTCTCATCCTTCAAATATGATACACTCATGGAAAGGTGATGCATATGTAACCCAGCCTACAGAATTTGAGATGCAGTAAAGATCATAGTCGAATGAAGACATAACGAAATATGAGTAGGTGTATATATATAACTTAATTACCTTCATTAAGCAATAAGCACCGATGTCTTCAACCTCGGTGTGAGGAACAGTCATCAACGCTGCTTTATCCCGAACTAAGTGAGTACTGTGGTATAACTCACTGGCGACCATCTCCCGAGGCTTATCATCAATGCTGGAATCGGTATAAACTCTCCAATCGGGCTTCAGCACCACCCTCTTTTCATCCAATGGAATACGAGCTTGCCTTCCATTCTTTTCCGAGTTCTCAAGACAATCATTCAGAGTTAAAGCTTCAAAATGATCTACCATTTGGAAACTCTCATCTGGAATAACCGGGGGAGCGACTGTTGAACTGTCCCTTAGCACTTCTTGAGAGGCACGTCTTTTGAAAGTGATTCGAGACCTCGTGCGGGCCGAATTGTCAGGATCGGTCGGTCCACTTCCTGAACCCTCAATGCTATCGAGGTTCACTAACTCGGGCGCAACAGCGGATTGTGGGTTTATATCCACGACTTCGTCATGCTCTCGAGATGGAGCAAGAGGAGGTAACACAGAATCAATTTTTGGCGTGCCATGATCACTTGTTGAGGCCCGAGCTTTGCCCTTACCCTTTGATGATTTGCCTTTAGGCTTACGAGCTAATTCCAACATTTTGGCTTCATAGGATGGGTCCATAGCTAAAGTTAACATGTGGACAAATGAAACATTTAATTATTAATAAGGAAAAGATACATCAAATACTTACCAAGTGAATCAACACAATCAAGGGGTCGGACAGGAGCAGTGTTTAACCCACACCGAGCTAATACAACCTCTTTCAGTATCTTTTCAGTTTCAAACCAAGTTCGAAGATTGTTGTAGATGAAATGAGGACCCCATGTGATATCACCGAAATTTTTAGGATCTGAAACTCGTAAGTTCCAGCGGCGAGGAATCCCCACGATTCGTAGTTTGGCTTTGCAATAAAAAAGGATTGGGACTTCCACTTACCATAGGACGAAGTGGTAACATCCAAGCATCTAAGGTTTCTACGAGGTGATATATAATAAAAACCCTCCCCATCCTTTTTTGAACCACGACAAAGATGAAATAAACTCCAGAAGTGAGCAAAACTCACATCGGCCCCTAGACCCATCATTAAAACTACGAAACAGTTAATCAGCTTATACGAATTGGGGAGCAGTTGGGTCGGACTGAGGTTCAATCTGTTAATAATCTCAAGGTGAATATCATGAAGAGGAAATCGTAACCCTGCCATGAGATGGGCTATATAGAAGCAACGATAGTGTTTTGGGGGACTATAAAGCCTATCATCGGGCCCAGGAACCCTAATTATGTAATCGTCGGGTATAAAACAACTGGCTCTTAGTTCAGCAATTTGACCGACATTTATAGTAGATCTCATGCTCACCCACTTCGGTAACGTTGCGGACTTAGATTTATGTTTAAATAGATCTTTGTTGAGGTCGGAACCGCCCTCACTATTATTGCCCGGAACTTTGTCCCCCGCATCATTATTAGAGTTATTACTTATACCTCTTTCTTCACTGTTATTATCCCCACTCTGATCATCCATAGTTAAGTCAATGAGACTATCACAACCTACATTATAAACAAAATGGTCACGGGTGCTAGACAGACCAGGGGAGCAAACACGAGATATGTTTACTACTGGGTTTACATCTCCAAGGTCGCCATTATTATCGTCGTTATTATACACTCGAGGTATAAAAGAATATATAGCTCTAAATGTTTCGTCTGAACTTGAATTATTACTTGAGATGTCATTATTGTTAACAGAAGATAGCGAATGAATGCGATTAAACATTATAATAAGAAAACACAAGAAATTAATATAGGAGAGGATAGTCAACGAACCTACGAGTTGAAAAGGTACACTACGAGATGGCAGCTTCTAACGAGGTAGGTAGAGAGAAATCCACACGCGAATATTCCTCTCTCTAGAAAGTAAAATTGTAAAACGGTAAAAAGAGATACTCACCATCTATTTATAGGATAAGACCGAAAAATCCGACGCCTCAGATTTTAGCGGGATCTGATTTCAATGGTTGAGATTATACAACGTTTCATATGCTAAGATGGCACAACGAATCCCAAGGTAAACTGCAATAATAGCGTTTCAACGTGAAAAGACGTTCCATATTAATGGCCTATCTGACAAGTAGTTGAATTACATGTTTACCCTCTTTATTATTAAATAGATAAAGTCTTGTCTTGAAAAATGAACCAATGTAGGAACGCCAATAACTGTTATCCCTAAAAACATGTGAGATGAAATTCGAAGCACAGATTTTATAATGATAGCTGCAGCCGAGTCCTGACACGTGAAGATGTTTCTCACACTCTGGAAGATAGGTATAAATGCACTTACTTACTTCGACAGTCCCCATTACGCATTTCACTTCGAATTACGGACTATCGAAGTGGGGGACTAGATGATATGCCCAAAATTGGGCATATTAATTCAGTACACAAAAAAAAAAAGACTCCAGGCCCAACGAGAAAGCCCAATTCTAGAACTGCAATGAAGCCCATGGTTAAAGATGGATCCGCGCTTTAATATCGGGTCGGCTACGACCCTGTTCGCGACCCGGTCCGCAGGAACCGTTAGATTGAAACACGTGGCTTGATCCTGCGGATACAGCTGTCAAATATCTATCCGTACACAATGTCACCTATATATCCTCAAGCACAACTAGTTGTGGGGGGGGGGGGGGGGTTAATCACTGTTCACAAAATCCTCTAATAGATTCACTGTAGCTCCGAGCTTCGGTTAGATCCTGGGTAGACCCACATATAAAGTACGAGGTTAGACTTGATCCCATTTGAGGTATGTAAGCAACTCTTATATTGAGTGCAGTCTATAATCTATCTTACTCAGGGTCGGGTCCTCCGAAATACGACCCAGATCAGTACTCTATAAACATAATATTGTTACGAACACCCAATGTTTAACTTGAATGCCACTTATTATTATCAATGTAAATTTCAAAACAAGAATATTAATTGCTTAATTCGGCTTAACGTCCAAAGTATTCTCCGTATTTAGACTAGAAAGATCACTAAATTCAGAAAGTTGACTGTATGTTTTTCTTCCATTGTTCATGAGAATCCTACTATAGTGTTATTCAATCCGTTAAAGATATCTCTGGTATATTGAGATTGTTTTTTGTATGGGTGCGTCTTACATTTGACATTTTTCGTTTTCCGATTCAATCAGAATCCTTAAGAGTCGTTTTTTTTCCTGAAAAAGATTGTTGAGAATGATTGAAAGTGAGAGGATAGCATTGTTCACAATATATTGCTGTATCCAATATAACAATAAAACATTTGGCTAACATCACATTTTCAAATTAATTAAAAGAAATCATTTTTTATTAATAATTCATGAATAATCATTATCCATAGATGTGACAGAGTAATCTATAGTTGCAACTTTACATGTGACAAAGAAACAGAATTATACATATTAATTATCTATAGTGAAAAAATGAAAAGAAACAAACTTCATAATTAGGAGGCACTAAAATTAAATCTCCTTTTATTCTTTTTTTTTTTTTTCAATTCTATATGAAGGGATACCCTGACCCAACAAACCCAGACCGATAATTTTTAATCATGAGCCACACAGACCCTATAAGATTCTAAATAAGAAGAGAAAAGTCACAACTAGTGACAATTTGGAATTGAACTCAAGACCTCCCACCTGAAAGTTTGAAGCTGATACCACTAGGCTAACGAGCCTCGGGTTAAATCTCCTTTTATTCTAGTTTCTAGTTTTCTACATAATTTTCAAGAAGCAAAAAGGAAGAGGAACCGGGCCTTAAATCTAAAAATACATAACACTTAATTGGGCCTAATTTTACGCTATAAAAATTTAACTGGGCTTCACTACGGTAGCCCGCTAACAGAACACACTCATATTTCACATTATTATCATTAATTTACAGTAATTTTTTTTGAGAGAGAATTAATTTACAGTAATTTCATTCATATTCCGAAGAATTTTGGTTACCTGTCGAGTTTCAATCAACAGCAATCAGGTAAAATCACTCTGCAAAATTTGTGTGTTTGATATATATATATATATATATATATCCCAATTTCATCTGTTTCTGTAATTATCAAGTTCTAGGTTTGTACTCTGATCACATTGAATCAAGATTTATGATCGAGTTTGAAATAATACCGAATTCCTCACTCAATTTATGGATGACACTTTATTTAATTGCATTTTTCTATGTTACTCGATCATAGAAAATCAAAAATGTTTTTAGCTTTCAGTGTGTTATGATTTTCTTAAACTCTGTTTGAATCTATATATTAGTGAATAAAAATGAAATGTTAAAGCGAACAATTGAAATTGCAGTCTCACATTACATGTACTTTTGGACAATAACTATCAATTGCATGATTTCTAACGTTGTTGGTTTTATGTAAAAAGAATATGTCATTGACTGGTGTTGTACTCGGAAACGATATGCTGATAAGGTTTTTCTTATTGTTTCCTTCGCGACGTCTAAAAGCCAAATGTCGATTTTTTATTGGTTCTGATTAGTATTTTTTGAGTAGTGCAGAGAGATGGGTTTTGTAATGGAGTTTGCTGAAAATTTTGGTACTTGGATTGATGGAGGATCCAAAGGAGAGGGACAGGAAATTCAGGGAGCAAGGAAATGTGGAGCTTGCCACTGCGTCAATAGAGTTGGTGGCGATAATGGTGATTCCCATCAGTTGGAAAGACCAAGAATTTGATTGATATGGGAATAATAAGAATTCTCACTTTTTTCTATTACTGAGAGTTGATTTATTTCAGCCATGCCATTCTTGAAACATTCACTTCAAAATACTGTTTATCGTCATTCTGAACCTCCATTTCCGTACACACTAATAATACCACATGGTTTAATGCTTACTTTATGGATAAAGTATATTTTGTTATGTGATGGAGTCTGCAGGAATCAATATAGTATTTTGCCTATAGAAAGAAAGAAAATTGCTAAACTATTTTACTGCATTATTTTTTACACAATCTGTAGTTTAAACTATTGGAAAGAATACTATAGAATCTGTTTCCTTTTAGATTGACTTTTGAAGTTATGACTGTTTTGGTGTATGGAAAACCTTAGCTTCATCGGGTTCCTGTCCGCCTCTATATCAGTAGTAGTTTGATGCCTAAGGCAATCATGTGGGTTCACATGCCTATTGATACTACCACAATACTCTCAGTTCAACTATGTAGACCTTCATGGTTGCTAGCAAGCATCAGAAAAGAATCAAGGGCAATGCATCTATATAATATATATATATATATATATATAATAAGTAATAAAGAGAAAATTAAAGAAAATCTAGCACTATTCCTCATCTTCTCCGCCGCACCATCAACAGCCCCACCCCCCAACAAAATCCCCACCCTCAAACCCAATCTGCTGAAGCCTAACCACCCCTCTCCCTCCCCTTCCCCGGGATTTATATTGTTGGATTATAGCGCTAGCATCAACCACCGCCACCACAATTCCCTTTGGCTATATTTGGATTGATGGATTTGGATTTGACAAGAGATTTGAAATGAATGGATTTCAAATCCCCACACCATTTGAAATCCTTTGTTTGGCTATATATGAATTTATAAATGGATTTTCAAATCCATGGACTTCAAATTCATTGTCCGGCTATAAATCCTAGAGCATTTGAAATTCTTCAATATTTTATTTGATTTTTACATTGCACTACACACAATTACACATATTTTACACACACTGCACACTTTTTACACACACAACACACTTTTACACACACTACACACATTTTGCACACATTTACACACACACTGCACATTTCTTACACGCACAAAACACTTTCTACACACACTGCACACCTTTTACACATATTTTACACACACTACACACATTTACACACATTGCACACTTCTTATATGCACAATACACTTTTTACACACACTGCATATTTTTTACATATATTTTACACACATTTACACACACTGCAAACTTCTTTCACGTACAACACACACTACATATTTTTTAAACACACTATATATATTTTACACACACTGCACACATTTACACATATTTTACACACATTTACACAAACTGCACACTTCTCTATGCACAACACACATTTTACACAAACTGCATATTTTTTACATACATTTTACATACAATACACACATTTACACACACTGCACACTTCTTATACATACACAACACACTTTTATACACACTGCACACATTTACACACACACTGCACATTTCTTACACACACAACACACTTTTTACACACACTACACACCTTTTACACATATTTTAAATATACTACACACATTTACACATACTGCACACTTCTTATATGCACAACACACTTTTTTCACACATTGCATATTTTTACATATATTTTACACACACTACACACATTTACACAAATTGCACACTTCTTTCACGTATAACACACTTTTTACACACACATTTCATATTTTTTAATCACACTACATATATTTTACACACACTGCACACTTTTTACAAATATTTTACACATATTTACACAAACTGCACACTTCCTCACGCACAACACACTTTTTGCACACACTGCATATTTTTTACATACATTTTACACACAATACACATATTTATACACACTGCACACTTCTTATTCACACACAACACACTTTTACACACACTGCACACATTTTGCATACATTTACACACACACACTACACATTTCTTACACGCACAACACACTTTTTACACACACTGCACGCCTTTTACACATATTTTATACACGCTGCACACTTCTTATATGCACAACACACTTTTTACACACCTTGCATATTTTACACACACTGCACACTTTTACACATATTTTACACACATTTACACAAACTGCACACTTCCTCATGCACAACACATTTTTTGCACACACTGCATATTTTTTTACATACATTTTACACACAATACACATATTTACACACACTGCACACTTCTTATTCATACACAACACATTTTTACACACACTGCACATTTCTTACATGCACAACACATTTTTTACACACATTGCACGCCTTTTACACATATTTTACACACGCTGCACACTTCTTATATGCACAACACACTTTTTACACACATTGCATTTTTTTTACATATATTTTACACACACTACACACATTTACACACATGCACACTTCTTATATGCACAACACACTTTTTACACACATTGCATATTTTTTACATATATTTTACACACACTACACACATTTACACATATTGCACACTTCTTACATGCATAACACACTTTTTACATACACTACACATTTTTTACACACACTGCACACTTTTTGCACATATTTTACATACAATATACACAATTACACACACTACACACTTCTTATACGTACAACACAATTTTTACACTCACTGTATATTTTTTGCATATATTTTACACACTTTACGCACAACACAATTTTTACACTCAATGCATATTTTTTACATATATTTTACACACACTACACACATTTACACATACTGCACACTTCTTACATGCACAACACTTTTTACATACACTACACATTTTTTACACACACTGCACACTTTTTGCACATATTTTACATACAATATACACAATTACACACACTACACACTTCTTATACGCACAACACAATTTTTACACTCACTGTATATTTTTTGCATATATTTTACACACTACACACATTTACACACACTGCACACTTCTTATACACACACTACATATATTTTACACACACTACACACATTTACACACACTGCACACTTCTTTCACGTACCACACACTTTTTACACAAACTGCACATTTCTTTACGCACAACACACTTTTTACACACACTGCATATTTTTTACATACATTTTACACAATACACACATTTACACACACTGCACACTTCTTATACACACACAACGCACTTTTACACACACTGCACACATTTAAAAAGTGTGCAATGTGTGTAAAAAGTGTGTTGTGTGTGTAAACAATATGGTGTGTAAAAAGTGTGCATTATGTGTAAAAAATATGTAGTGTGTGTAAAAAATTTGCAGTGTATGTAAATAGTGTGCAGTGTGTGTAAAAAGTTTACAGTGTGTGTAAATAGTGTGTAGTGTGTCTAAAAAGTGTGTAGTGTGTGTGAAAATATGTGTAGTGTGTGTAAAAAGTATGGAGTGTGTGTGAAAATGTGTGCATTGTGTGTAAAATGTGTGTAAAAAATATGCAGTGTGTAAAAAATGTGTAGTGTGTGTGAAATTGTGTGCAGTGTGTGTAAAAATGTGCAGTGTGTAAAAAGTGTGTAAAAAAATGTAAAGTGTGTAAAAAGTGTGTAGTGTGTGTAAAAAGTATGGAGTGTGTGTGAAAATGTGGACAATGTGTAGTATATGTGCTGTGTGGGTAAAAAGTGTGTAAAAAATGTGTAATGTGTGTAAAAAATGTGTAGTGTGTGTGAAAATATGTGCATTGTGTGTAAAAAGTGTGCGTTATGTGTAAAAAGTGTGTAATGTGTGTAGAAAAGTGTGTTGTGTATGTAAAAAGTGTATTGTGTATGTATAAAGTGTGCAGTGTGTGTAAAAAGTGTGCAATGTGTGTAAAAAGTGTGCAGTGTGTGTAAAAAGTGTGCAGTGTGTGTAAAAAAACATGTTGTGTGTAAAAAGTGTGTTGTATGTGTAAAAAGTATGGAGTGTGTGTAAAAAGTGTGCATTATGTGTAAAAAATATGTAGTGTGTGTAAAAAGTTTGCAGTGTGTGTAAATAGTGTGAAGTGTGTGTGAAAATATGTGTAGTGTGTGTAAAAAGTATGCAGTGTGTGTGAAAATATGGGCAGTGTGTGTAAAAAGTGTGCATTGTGTGTAAAATATGTGCAGTGTGTGTAAAAAGTGTATAGTGTGTGTAAAAAATATACAGTGTGTGTAAAAAGTGTGCATTATGTGTAAATAAATCTAGTGTGTGTAAAAAATTTGCAGTGTGTGTAAATAGTGTACAGTGTGTGTGAAATTGTGTGCAGTGTGTGTAAAAAGTGTGCATTATGTGTAAAATATGTGCAGTGTGTAAAAAGCGTGTAAAAAAATGTAAAGTGTGTAGTGTGTGTAAAAAGTATGGAGTGTGTGTGAAAATGTGGACAAAGTGTGTAAAAAGTGTGCATTGTGTGTAAAATGTGTGCAGTGTATGTAAAATGTGTGCAGTGTGTAAAAAATGTGCAGTGTGTGTAAAAAGTGTGTAGTGTGTGTGAAATATGTGCAGTATGTGTAAAAAGAGTGTAGTGTGTATGAATATGTGTGTAAAAAGTTCGATGTGTGTGTAAAAACAAAAAAGTGTGTTGATTTTAGTTGGAGTGAATTTCAAATGACAGAGTATGGGAGTGGATTTGAAATCCATTAGAAAATGAGCTTCAAATCCACTCCGTCCTAAAATGGATTTGAAGTCCATTCATTTAGAATTGGGGTCAAACAACAAAGAATGAATTTGAGCAGGGGATTTGAAATCCCCAAGTCCAAATCCATCGATCCAAACACAGCCTTTGATAATTTGCAGCTCCCTACCATGACACCTGTCTGTTGGGCGGAGGCGGTAAGGGAATCTTCTTTTGTTGTAAGGGATGCTGCTTTGAGACATCGCTCCAAGACGACACAGCAGGGGGCTGGGTTTCCCTTTTATTTTATTTTTTTCAGTTTTTTAGTTTCTTTTTCTTTTTTCAGTTTTCCTTTTGTCTTTTCAGAGGGCATTGTGGTTTATTAGAATTTTGATTTTTGAGGATTTTTTGTGAATTTTTTCATTTTTATTAAAAATATTGATCAAGGGCAAAGTAGTCATTTATCACTTCCATTAGACTTTCACGACACCTCCCTCGATTTAGGGGGGTGTTTGTAACTACCCAAACTCGAGGGAGGTGCTTGTACATAGTCCATATGGTGTTTGGGGGGGGGGTTCGTAATAATCCCTGAAATATAATTGTGTATTTATGTTTTTCTGCGGGGTGAAACATCTTTTTAAGTTGGTGGTGTGTCGAGGGAGCAACAGGATTCGCATTGTGATATGCCTTCAGACTTGTGAAAGATCTTAATGTAATAAGCTACTACTATACCAATGCTATAGTCTTAAAGTTTAAATGCAACAACACTGTTCTGCACTTTTGCTTTGCATCTAAAATTCCTTTATCAGCATTTTACAGCCAGTGGCAAGGATAATTTTGTTCGCATCCTTGTGTATGGAATTATGTATATTTCACAGCCTTGTGTAGAGAAAAGACATCAAATAAAACGACCGAGTGACATGAAGTGTGCGTACCATGAGTGTTTCGGATCTCGATTACCAACAAAGATGCAACAAATGTTACACAAGTTTGTTTTGCTGGGGGGGCAACTTTGGATCAACACAGCGCCGCAAGGCATACAACCCATTCTATGTCATTTGATCACAAGGGTTGGGGTTGGTCACAACCCAACATCCTAATGATATAGCAAAAATGGGTTTTGTTGCACACAGGTCATCGAAGAATTTTCTGTTTGGTCGCGGCCGTGTACCAGCTTGCAGTGGTATCAGCCATTCTTACCAAGACAATTAATGTGTCTTTATTTAGTACCTTGAGAACTGCTACTATTGAGTGGACATGAATTTGTTTATGCAATAAACGGGCATGCATTTTGTTACGTTTACAGGCACGAAACAAACAGCAAATATGCACATTACATATGCATTTTGTTACGTTTACAAGCACGGAACGAACAGCAAATGTGCACATTACATATCAAGGCACGGAAGACCTCCCTTACCTCCATCAGCATGATTATAAATAAATTATCCTCCAGAGGATTTCACAATTCTAAGATGATCAAGATACTCCGTTAAGGATATAGCAGTACAAAATGTACATAAACACTAATATACTTCAAACATCATATAAAGCTAACATCTGGTCGACAGTTATTACACAAAGCTCTCAATCCACATAACCTTCAAAGACAACTAATGTTCAATAGCTGTCACTAGTACACACACACCTAAAGTTCAATACAAAGCATATATACATCCACAACGACAAAACATCTATTCTTTATCTGATTCACTTTCACTTGAACTGCTCGTATCCGCCTTCTTACCTGCAGCTGCCTCTGCCTCCGCCTTCTTACCTTCAGCTGCCTCCGCCTGCTCATATGCCTTGCTCATCTCTTCCACAGGAACTAACGGAACATATTTGAACAAGTTATAACCTTTTGCAGCCATTTTTTTAACCAAGTGGTTGTACTTCTCAGACAAGTGTGCAACGGTGGGAATAGCCATCTCAGTCACACAATGCAAAGCTGGATACTTGTTTGCTTTGTACCACAACATAGCCACTTGGCTCACAGCAAAATGCTTGGAGTTTGTACCGGCATGCGAAATAGCTGCAACTGGACCTGCAACCTTGGCTTCCTCTGCCAAATCTTGTGCTATTTGAGATGCATTGTTGACTACTAATTTGGCCTTGGACACGACATTCTTGACGGCAGGTGGAGCACACTCGTCGAATTTGTAGGTCGCTTCATCCACCTAAGATAAGAAATTGACAATTTTCAGCAAAAAATAACAACAGATGACTTTGTTTTTTGGCTATTATCAAAGGAATTAATCCTACAACTCCTGGTTATGGGGTTTCCATGTAATTTGTATTAGACCCAAGAAACAAACAAATAAGATTGGAACATTTGTTTTTAGGCATGATGAAGATGATCTGGCGCAACATAGAAACGTGCCAAAAATATTGCTCAAGTGTGACAAAAAGTTGAGAATGAACTGCATATGAACACAAGAGTAGAAAGCTTACATGAACACAAATCATTTGCTATTTTGCTTCTTGTAACGGAATCCTTCAATTATAATTTATAAAAGCAGAGCTCCTGATTATATTAGTCATTCACTAAACTAACATTTTGCACAGGGAAAATTGGTGATTCTGCTTTTTCTCAGAAATCATCACTCAATCAAACAACGAAATCCACGTCGGGTCATCGAGGCGTTCGATCGATAAGCAACGTAAATTTGACGTCCAATTAGATATATCAAATACTAAATCGTAAAACCAAATAATCCACAACTATGGAGAAAAAATTACAAACTAAAGAGAACATAGGGGTACCTAACCTTATTGTCAAGAAAAACAAGGAGACAAGTAGGAAGGCCCTTGACTCGGTAGTAAACGGGGCCCACAACAGCAGTCACCGCGTTTTCAACCGATCCAAAAGTGGATTTCAGGGAACCCGAACTTTCCTTAGCATAATCGTAGATGTTTGACACCAAAACGACGGCGTTTATTGTGAGAATCCTCACAAACCCTAGGTGCTTCAATTCAACCTCCTTATTCTTCTCCGCCTCAACCTGAAAAATAAAAAAAAGAAGAAGAATCAGAAATCAAAGATGAACAACTGAAAACAGAATCAGAAATCGAGAGCAGGAAGAATACAACCAACAAATTAGATACCTGAGATGTAGCCATGTCGATGTCGAGATCCTTTTGACTTTTTTAAGAAAAGATGGTGGGGGGGGGGGGGGGGGTTTGTTGCTTGATTTTTTGAAGTATTGTGTTTGCGTTACAATCGAATAAATAAGCACTAGTACTTGTACTTGCAGAGAGCAGGGGAAAGGTACATGTATTAAAGGAATGAACTCGGTATAGGAGGGTTGGAGGGTGTTGATTTCGAGAATTTTCCCTACCGACGTCGTATATGAGGACACGTGTTGGTCCGTTTTGGGGGGGGGGGGGGGGGGGGGTTATCTTTTAGAATCTTAAGGAGAAAGGTATTAGATTTTTTTTCTTTCTTTTCTGATGAATAACGGAAAGTAAGGGCCTAATTGGTTGGCATATCCGTCTCGGAGAAAAAAATTTTAAGATAAAAGTGAGAAAAAATATTTTTAGAGATAAGAAATATGGGGTGAATAGTGTGTTTGGATGGGTTTTTTTAGAGAAAAAAATGTAATGATTATGTTTGATGTGATATATTTTTTTTGTGAGAAAAAGTGTTGATGTGACATTTTTTGTGAGGTTGGTGTAAAAAAAGTTGGTTGTATTTATAGATAATTTTGAAGAAAATGTTTTGTATGGTGTATCTCATACTTCTATAACTATTTTTATAAATATATTGAATTAATAAACTATAATAATTTATTATTTTCTATGTGAATTTTCGTAAAACACATGTTATTTTCATAAACTTTTTTTTTTTTTTAATAAATCGATCGAATATTGAATTTCATTTTAGTAGAAAAACTGTATAATAATATCCAAGATTTAATTAAATGAGTTTGCTAAAATATCTTCGTTTACAGTACAACAAAAATTGGTCAACCTTGCACAACACTATAATAAAATCAATTTATATAGTAAGTGCTACTATAATTATTAAAAAATAAAAATAAAAAAGCTCCATGCATACGTAGATGTTTTTTATGTTGATATAGTAAGAAATTAAAGCAACTTTTGGTTAGAGCTTAAATGCATGTGTGATGTATAAAGCTTCAAGCCTTCAACATTTTTAACCAATCAATATGAAATTAGAGATGCCTTAATTCCATATTTTTTCAGGGTACTTTAGGAGTAGTAACGAGTGATGCCCAAAATCAATTTTTATTATCTTAATTAAATTGGTAAAGAAAATAATAACTTATATCTAAAATATTGAATAAAATAGCATAGGAAAAATTGCAAATTTGGTACCGTAGGATAGGGCAAATTCGCAAATGGTACCACACTTTTCAGTTTTCTCACTTTTGGTACCAAAAATATTTTTTTTCTCACTTTGGGTACCGCCGTTAGTTTTTTGAAGGATTTTGACATGTGCGCCATTAACTTTTGATTTTTTGGGGAAAATATACCGTTTGGGGCTGATTTGGAGGAAAATACACGGTCAAATGAGTCAAAAAATGCTTTATTCTAGACGTCTCCTAATTATGTGCGATATATGTGTGGATAGCCCTATGTGTCTAGTTTCATGGAAAGAAAACGGTTCATGAATCCGAGATTTTTACAATGAGTTATGAATTTTCTCGTGAAGATGCGCACAGCTGTCTGCACAGCCGACAGATTTTTAGCTAACTTTGAATACAAAACTGCTTTGTTGTAGACATCTCCTGATTATGTGCAATATATGTGTGGATAGCCCTATATGTCTAGTTTTATGGTAAGAAAACGGTTCATGAATCCGAGCTTTCTACAATGAGTTATGAATTTTCTCGTGAAGATGCGCACAGCTAGCTGTTTGCACAACCGAAAGATTTTTAGCTAACTTTGAATACAAAAATGCTTTGTTATAGACGTCTTCTGATTATGTGCGATATATGTGTGGATAGCCCTATGTGTCTAGTTCATGGAAAGAAAACGGTTCATGAATCCGAGCTTTCTACAATGAGTTATGAATTTTCTCGTGAAGATGCGCACAGCTGTCTGCACAGCCGACAGATTTTTAGCTAACTTTGAATACAAAACTGCTTTGTTGTAGACATCTCCTGATTATGTGCAATATATGTGTGGATAGCCCTATATGTCTAGTTTTTTGGTAAGAAAACGGTTCATGAATCCGAGCTTTCTACAATGAGTTATGAATTTTCTCGTGAAGATGCGCACAGCTAGCTGTTTGCACAACCGAAAGATTTTTAGCTAACTTTGAATACAAAAATGCTTTGTTATAGACGTCTTCTGATTATGTGCGATATATGTGTGGATAGCCCTATGTGTCTAGTTCATGGAAAGAAAACGGTTCATGAATCCGAGCTTTCTACAATGAGTTATGAATTTTCTCGTGAAGATGCGCACAGCTGTCTGCACAGCCGACAGATTTTTAGCGAACTTTGAATACAAAACTGCTTTATTGTAGACATCTCCTGATTATGTGCAATATATGTGTGGATAGCCCTATGTGTTTAGTTTCATGGGAAGAAAACGGTTCATGAATCCGAGCTTTCTACAATGAGTTATGAATTTTTTCGTGAAGACGCGCACAGCTAGCTGCACAGCCGAGAAGCTCCAAAAAGTTAACGGACATGTGCGAGGCACATGTCAAAATCAGTCAAATTACTAACGATGGTACCCAAAGTGAGAAAAAAAAAACATATTTGGTACCAAAAGTGAGAAAAGTGAAAAGCGTGGTACCATTTGCGAACTAGCCTTATCCTATGGTACCAAAATTGCAATTTTTCCAAATAACATATACAAAAGGAAAGAAAATGAAGACTTTGAAAATAGTATTATGTGAAGTATGAAAAATAGTATTAAGAGAGAGAAAAAAATTTTAAAAAGAAAATGAGGAGAGAGAAGGTGGGGCTGGATGGGTGAGAGGTATTAAGAGAGAGAGAGATTTTTTTTAAAAAAGAAAATAGGAGAGAGAAAAGGTAGGTGAGAAGTAGGGAGAGAATTTTTTTAAAAGAAAATTTGGTAGTATGCCAACCAATCATATGTTTTGGAGATTTTTACTGGAAAAAATGATTTTTGGGAGAAGAGCATGCCAACCAATTAGGGCCTAATTTGCCCACCGTATTGGATTCAGTGTTTGTAAGAAATTGTTGAAAATTGTTCTTGAGTTATTACTAGGACGGGTGAGTTTGGTGTGTGCATTTATGCACCCGTGTTATGCCCAATTTTGAACATACTAAATACATAGGTTCATAATAAGTTCATATCAGTTAAATACATATGCCCAATTATACATATATTTATAATAAGTTTATATCAGTTAAATGATTTGGCCAAAGACTTTAAGATCTAACTTACTTACAAATACATAGGATAATTTTTCGTTCACCTTCGAGGGAACGAATCTCATTTTGGATATCAGTCAAGACTACTACTTGTCCATTAAGTCGTAGTTTGAGGTTTACCCCACCAAAGGGTGAATTGTGTCTAACTACTCTAATGACAAACCTAATATCGCAAGTATACCTTCAACTCGATTCCTCAATCCTAAAGTTCAGACAAACCTATTACAATTTAATCAATTCTGTCATTGGCTATCAAAGAGTGAAAATCCATGTGACAGAATCGATGCGAGTCATGTCTGAGTGCCACTATCTCCATCAGTGCTCCTATGATGTGAGTTCTTCACTACTTACTAGTGATTGACGGGCACCTTTCTCGTCACAACTCATATCATACAAGTTTTCATGATTTTCAATGCGCAATTGAAAGTCATTGACTTGCATACTATTTTAGTACACAAGTATCAAACTCCTCGAATGTCTTAGAGAGTTAACTCTTGTGTTCATGGACTTATGGATAATTACAATATATAAATGTCAATAGATTAGTAAACAACTAGTTGGCTTTTATTGATAGAATGTGAAACAATTACAAATTGATAATGTCCTAATAATCTCTAATTCTCTAGTGCCATTTGAGGACATTAACCTAACATACACATTTGCCCACCGGATGTATCATACACTATATCCAGTTCATGCGCAAATTTGAATACCATTGCGCTAGCAAGCGTAAATATGCCAAATCCGTAACCCATTTATTTGGCATACGACAAAAAGATGATGAGAGCTTATGATCTTTTGTAGATCATTTTAATGATGAAGCTCTAGATGTGCAAGGTCTAACTAATGAGATAAAAATCAATTTAATGATAAACGCTTTAAAAATGGGACCTTTTGCCGATGCATTAATCAGGGATCGTCCTTTCGATATGAAGGAACTTATGGTGGTGGCTCAGAAGTACCGCAGAGGAGATGAACGGACTCAAGAGAAAAGAACGGAGAGTCCAGAAGCAATTGAAGGATAAAGCTTAAGAGAAAAATCAAGGTTTGAAAGATGAACGATTTGACAAGCATGGCAGGCCTCGATATACGAGGTTCGAGAATTATACCCCATTGAGCACTTCAGGAGGATAGGCATTGTTAGGTATGGAGAATAAAGATATGTTAATATGGCCACGACTTATGAAAGAAGGAGCTAAAAAGAAGAATCCGAACAAATATTGCAGGTTCCATAAAGATACAGGCCATGATACCGAGGAGCGCTTTCAATTGAAAGATGAGATCGAGAGATTGATCAAGCAAAGGTGTTTGCAACAATTCATTGATCATAAGGCTCGAGAAAGGCAAGAAGCGCCTAAGTCTCCAAACGACAAGGTCGAAGTGACCGAAATCGTTCCAGAGATCGTGGCAGGGACAATTATCGAAGAAGAGATGATTATCACAATCGAGACCGTAGGAACGACAAACGACGTGACGAATGTCGAGATAGATACCGTAAAGAGGAGAACAATGTGCACAACAACTTACGTCTTCATGGAGCAATTATCACAATATTTGGTGGTCCCACTAATGGAGATTCACAAAATGCTCGGAAGAAATACACGCGGGAATTAAAAGCACATGAACGAAGAGCATAGACGTTGCATGTCATGACTGTGCGTTCGAAGTGCGAAGCTACAAGCTTCGGAGATGAGGATTACAATGGTGTGGTTGGACCACAAGACGATCCAATGGTGATCAAAATGGATATTGCGAACTTTGCGGTATACAAAGTGCTAGTTGATAACGACAGTTGGGCCGATATCATGCTTTATTTTTCTGAGTTCTTAATTTATTTATTTCGTCAATGGAAAAAAATCATATTCATCTGAATAATAGGTTAAATTGGTAAAAGTTGGGGATTAGGGCAATTTGGTAAAACAACAGTTGCATTCCTTCCAAAATCAGGTCCAAGTAAGTGATTTTCCCTCCATTTTATCACAATCCCGAAATTAAAGGTTAATTTTTCAACCATTTAGTAAAATTCCCAAATTCAAGTTAATTTTCCTGCCAAATGATATTTTGCGGCCAATTTTGAAATTTTCAGCGAAATTTGTACTAAAATTGCCAATTTTTGCAAGTTAGTGTACCCAAATTGCCAACAAGCCAAATTATAATACCAAAAAAAAAAAACGTACATGCCAACTTAGAGTACTAATTTTGCAATTTTCCCATTATAATCATGTAGGCGTTTAACAAATTTTCATTTTATAATTAAAAATTGGAAAATGGTCACGTAAAGGTAACAAATCTTTTCTCTACATCGATAAACACCTAGATTAAGTCATAACTATTGTCATTGGACGAGCATGTCATCTCGACTCCAAAAGAGGACACAGTCAGGTCAGGTACTGCATATACGTTTGTGTTTACAGGCTACCGAACCCATAGCTATGTAAAGAGAAAACATCAGCCCTATCCCTTAACTACAACTCAAGCTTAATCTAGGATTGAGTTTCGAAATCTTAGTCATGAACTTTCTTAAGCTCAGGTCATTTATCACAAGGCTCTCGCCAATGGCGGATCTAGGATTTTAGTTCAGTGGGGGTACCAGTGATAGAACGAGGAATTTTATTGAGGGAGCGAAGACGAAAGATTTAAGGGGGGTGCTGGGGGCCTGCCCCCCGCGTTACGGTATGCTATATTTATGAGGGAAAATATAATAAAAAACTAAGTTCAATTACAACTTTTGACATACTTTATACTCTTATATCTCTTTCGTTATAACCAGGATTTTGGTTTTGTTGGGGGGCGGGGAGCAAACTCAAAATAAAGGGAGAAAACGTGATATTTTTTTATCTTTAGGGGGGCGAAATTCAAATATAAAAAATTTTATAAGGTAAAAAAATGATTTTTAAAAATTGAGGGGGGGGGGGGGGGAGTGAGATGGAAATTGGAATTGAAGGGGGGCATTTAAAATTTTGAGTGGGGCATTAATGTAATTTACAAGTTAAAATTTTAAAAAATGTATATATTAAAAAAAAATTGAGTGGGGGCACCGCCCCCCCTGACTTGGCTGTAAGTCCGCGACTGGCTCTCGCTAACGTCTCAAAAGGAAAGGCTAGAAATGTTTCCTTCTTTTATTTACTATGAGGATGTCAGAGAGGCCAACATAGACCGTTGATAAACAAAATCCGAAATTACTTATTTATCTGCGTGTGCACTGTTAGTCCCAATGTTTACGGGACTTGCACATTTGGTCCCACAGGATGAAAAATTGTTGCACTTGTGGTCCTCTTCGTCTATTCTATATGTAAAAGAGAGAAAATCTATAATTTTGGGTTTCAGCTCATTTATTTGAAAATTTCCTTCAGTGCTCCTGTGATGTGAGTTCTTCACTACTTACTAGTGGTTGACGGACACCTTTCTCGTCACAACTCATATCATACAAGTCTTCATGATTTCCAATGCGCAATTGAAAGTCATTGACTTGCAGACTATTTTAGTACACAAGTATCAAACTCCTCTAATGCCTTAGAGAGTTAACTTTGTGTTCATGGACTTATAGATAATTACAATATATAAATGTCAATAGATTAGTAAACAACTAGTTGCCTTTTTATTGATAGAATGTGAAATAATTACAAATTGATAATGTCCTAATATTCTCTAATCCTCTAGTGGCATTTGAGGACATTAACCTAACATACCCATTTGCCCACCGAATGTATCATAGACTATATCCAGTTCATTCGCAAATTTGAATACCATTTCGCTAGCAAGCGTAAATATGCCGAATCTGTAACCCATTTATTTGGCATACGACAAAAAGATGATGAGAGCTTACGATCTTTTGTAGATCATTTTAATGATGAAGCTCTGGATGTGCAAGGTCTAACTAATGAGATAAAAATCAATTTAATGATAAACGCTTTAAAAATGGGACCTTTTGCCGATACATTAATCAGGGATCGTCCTTTTAATATGGAGGAACTTATGGTGGTGGCTCAGAAGTACAGCCGAGGAGATGAACAGACTCAAGAGAGAAGAACGGAGAGTCCAGAAGTAATTGAAGGATAAAGCTCAAGAGAAAATCAAGGTTTGAAAGATGAACGATTGGACAAGCATGGCAGGCCTCGATATACGAGGTTCGAGAATTATACCCCATTGAACACTTCGGGAGGATAGGCATTGTTGGGTATGGAGAATAAAGATATGTTAATATGGCCACGACCTATGAAAGAAGGAGCTAAAAAGAAGAATCCGAACAAATATTGCAGGTTCCATAAAGATACAGGCCATGATACCGAGGAGCGCTTTCAATTGAAAGATGAGATCGAGAGATTGATCAAGCAAGGGTGTTTGCAACAATTCATTGATCATAAGGCTCGAGAAAGGCAATAAGCGCCTAAGTCTCCAAACGACAAGGTCGAAGAGACCGAAATCGTTCCAGAGATCGTGGCAGGGACAATTATCGAAAAAGAGATGATTATCACAATCGAGACCGTAGGAACGACAAATGACGTGACGAACGTCGAGATAGAAACCCTAAAGAGGAGAACAATGTGCACAACAACTTACCTCTTCATGGAGCAATTATCACAATATTTGGTGGTCCCACTAATGGAGATTCACAAAATGCTCGGAAGAAATACACGCGGGAATTAAAGGCACATGAACGAAGAGCACAGACGTTGCATGTCATGAATGTGCGTTCGAAGTGCGAAGCTACAAGCTTCGGAGATGAGGATTACAATGGTGTGGTTAGACCACAAGACGATCCAATGGTGATCAAAATGGATATTGTGAACTTTGCCGTATGCAAAGCGCTGGTTGATAACGGCAGCTGGGCCGATATCATGCTTTATTTTTCTGAGTTCTTAATTTATTTATTTCGTCAATGGCAAAAAAATCATATGCATCTGAATAATAGGTTAAATTGGTAAAAGTTGGAGGATTAGGGTAATTTGGTAAAACAACAGTTGCATTCCCTCCAAAATCAGGTCCAAGTAAGTGATTTTCCCTCCATTTTATCACAATCCCGAATTGAAGGTTAATTTTTCAACCATTTAGTAAAATCCCCAAATTCAAGTTAATTTTCCTGCCAAATGATATTTTGCGGCCAATTTTGAATTTTTTAGCGAAATGTGTACTGAAATTGCCAATTTTTGCAAGTTAGTGTACCCGAATTGCCAGCAGGCCAAATTATAGTACCAAAAAAAAAAACGTACAGGCCAACTTAGAGTACTAATTTTGCAATTTTCCCATTATAATCATGTAGGCGTTTAACAACTTTTCATTTTATAATTAAAAATTGGGAAATGGTCACGTAAAGGTAACAGATCTTTTCTCTACATCGATAAACACCTAGATTAAGTCATAACTATTGTCATTGGACGAGCACGTCATCTCGACTCCAACAGAGGACACAATCAGGTCAGGTACTACCTATACGTTTGTGTTTACAGGCTACCGAACCCATAGCTATGTAAAGAGAAAACATTAGTCCCTATCCCTTAACTACAACTCAAGCTTAATCTAGGATTGAGTTTCGAAATCTTAGTCGTAAACTTTCTTAAGCTCGGGTCATTTATCACAAGGCTCTCGCTAACGTCTCAAAAGGAAAGGCTAGAAACGTTTCCTTCTTTTATTTACTATGAGGATGTCAGAGAGGCCAAACATAGACCGTTGATAAACAAAATCCGAAATTACTTATTTAGTTGGCATAAGCCGCAAATTCCCCCATGATTGTATGCATACTAAATTATTTGAATTGCCGTAACATTTTTCACGCACAAGCTCCATACAATTAGATAGAGAAAATTGCACTTTTGGTCCCACAATTTATCTGTGTGTGCACTGTTAGTCCCAAGGTTTACGAGATTGGCACATTTGGTCCCACATGATGAAAAATTGTTGCACTTTTGGTCCTCTCCGTCTATTTTAGATAGAATTGAGCGCGTGCATCTCACGTCGCCGTTAGTGCGCGTACAAGTCCCGTACAGTATTTGGGACCAAAAGTGCTCACTTAGATATATTGTGGGACCAAAAGTGCAATTTTCTCTTTTAATTAAATAATAATTTTTTTCTTTATTTTCGGCTCATTTTTCTCCCTTTCTCGTGTATTTTTGGTTTTTTACTTGAACATATAAATTATAGATTTTCAAATAAAATTTGTAACCCCACAAGAATGGGCTCATTTCGATACCCGGGTCAAGAAATAGGACAGAGCAAAAAAACAATTTTTTTAAGAAAATAATGACTTTTTCTTTATTTTCGCTCATTTTTGGGTTTTAACTTGAACATATAAATTATAGATTTTCAAATCAATTTTGTAACCCCACAAGAATTGGCTCATTTCGATACCCGGGTCAAGAAATAGGACAAATCAAAAAAACAATATTAGAGCAATATTTTTAAGAAAATAATGAATTTTTCTTTATTTTCGGCTCATTTTTCTCCCTTTCGTGTGCATTTTTGGGCTTCGACTTGAACATATAAATTATAGATTTTCAAATAAATTTTGTAACCGCATAAGAATGAGCTCATTTCGATACCCGGGTAAAGAAATAGGACAAAGCAAAAAAGCAATATCAGAGCAATTTTTTTAAGAAAATAATAATTTTTTCTTTGTTTTCGGCTCATTTTTCTCCCTTTCTCGTGCATTTTTGGGTTTTGACTTGAACATATAAATTATAGATTTTCAAATAAAATTTGTAACCCCACAAGAATGGGCTCAATTCGATACCCGGGGTCAAGAAATAGGACAAAGCAACAAAGCAACTATTTTAAGAAAATAATAATTTTTTCTTTATTTTCGGTTCATTTTTCTCCCTTTCTCGTACATTTTTGGGTTTCGACTTGAACATATAAATTATAGATTTTCAAATAAATTTGAAACCTCACAAGAATGGGCACAAAGCAAAAAACCAATATTAGCAATTTTTTTAAGAAAAAAATTGCTCAAATATTGCTTTTTTGCTTGCCGTATTCCTTCACCTGGGTATCGAAATGAGTCCATTATTGTGCTGTTACAAAATTTTTATGAAAATCTATAATTTATATGTTTAAGTTAAAACCCAAAAATGCATGAGAAAAGGGAGAAAAATGAGCCGAAAATAAAGAAAAAATCATTATTTTCTTAAAAAAATTGCTTTAATATTGCTTTGTCCTATTTCTTTACCCGGGTATCGAAATGAGCTCATTCTTGTGCGGTTACAAAATTTATTTGAAAATCTATAATTTATATGTTCAAGTCGAAACCCAAAATGCACGAGAAAGGGAGAAAAATGAGCTGAAAATAAAGAAAAAATCATTATTTTCCTAAAAAAATTGCTCAAATATTGCTTTTTTGCTTGTCATATTCCTTCACTTGGGCATCGAAATCAGTTCATTCTTGTGAGTTACAAAGCTTTTATGAAAATCTATAATTTATATGTTCAAGTCGAAATCCAAAAATACACGAGAAAATGAAGAATAATGAGCCGGAAACAAGGAAAAAGTCATTATTTTCTTAATAAAATTCCTCTAATATTGCTTTTTTGCTTTGTCCTATTTCTTGAACCGGGTATCGAAATGAGCCAATTCTTGTGGGGTTACAAAATTTATTTGAAAATCTACAATTTGTATGTTCAAGTTGAAACCCAAAAATGCACAAAAAAGGGAGAAAAATGAGCCAAAAATAAAGAAAAATCGTTATTTAATTAAAAGAAAAAATTGCACTTTTGGTCCCAAATAATGTACTGGACTTATACGCTCACTAACGGCGACGTGAGTTGCACGCTCTCATTTCCGTCTAAAATAGACGGAGGGGACCAAAAGTGCAACAATTTTTCATCATGTGGGACCAAATGTGCAAATCCCGTAAACCTTGGGACTAACAGTGCACACGCAGATAAATGTGGGATCAAAAGTGCAATTTTCTCCAATTAGTTATATAGTATTTTTGGCTGATGACATGAAGAAATGAGACTTGGAAATTTGCATTGTTGCTAAACATTTGCATAATAACATAGCAAAAAAAAAAAAAAAAAAACCTTGTAGTTTTTCTAAGAAATCTTCCACAAACATGAAACAGACAGCAAGGAAAAAAAAAGAAGGAATGGGTGTGAAATTGTCTCTGTTTATAAACTTGCATATAACAGATTGAAATGTATCATGATTAATATGTCAAAATTTATTGAAATCATGAGTATTTTTGTTAACTTAAGGACTTCAATGGTGGATGTGACGAAATGTATAGTTCCAATAAAATTGCCAAGTATAATTAATCCTAAAAAATATTCTCGTAAATTAGGTTGTTATAGTTGTTAATTATTAAAGTAGAAATGGTTACATAGGAAGTAGGTCAATCTTCGTTCGGTTTGTTTTTGTCGTTAGGGACTTAGATTTGATACTTCATTTTTTATCATACGTTTTATTTATTGGCAATATGTTTCCTTCGTGTTTACTCTTTTGTTTTTACTCTAGTGTCTTTATATTGAAACAACTATATTTGGGCCTAAATGAACTAAAATGATAGAAATTCATTTTTCTTTATTTGGATTCAAAGGCAAATGCAGAAAAAGAAGGAAAAGGTGTGGGTCAGGTAATTCGGATAGTTATCCGTTAATTGATCTATAATTTATTTGTTTCTGTATGACAGCTAATTACATTTCAAAAGATAGTTAGGATTGATTCAGTTTCCATGTAATCCTATGCTTTCGGCATTAGAATCCTAGGTGCAAACATACAATAGTTGTTGGACATTGGAACATATGTGATACAGGAAAAATCTATGGTAGATCCGGTCTGTTGGTCCTAGTGATCTCATCATCATACATTTGTGTTGGAGTGATTTTTTTATTACACACCATCTATGGAAAAATCACCCACCCCAACACAAATGTGTAGTGATGAGATCACTAGGACCAACAGACCGGGTCTACCATAGAATTTCCCTGTGATACACATTACCGTTTTTCTTGTATTTTATTGAGTGTAAAATTTGAATTTGATAAATAGTTGGAGTAAAGATTTCAAATGACTCTAAATAAAAAAATAGTTCAAAATGAGTTGCAAGGATTTGAAATTTATCATAACTTGTATTCATTAAAACAAGTTCAATGAATTTGTTGATCAATTTAAAATTCATGGCTTTGAAGTCCTTCATTCCAAACAAAACCTAATGTTGTGTTTGGTTAAGAATTTCAGCCAGGAAAATGAGAAGATTGCAATATTTAAAGGAGGTAATTTCTTTTTTTTTAAAACAATAGATTTCTCACTAATATACATGACTCTATTTATAGTTTTTATATCAACCTGAGGCAATCATCTTGGACCTGATGACGGCATATGTTTACACAGCTGAAATGTGTAATACAATTTGTAAACACCTAAAAACAATATACTTGTTCTAATTAATCAAACATAGTTAGTATTACTTTTACAAATTTGACTCAAAATGTAAATAAACTCATCCATATAATTATCTAGCAACTGAGCTTGAAGCATTGAACATGAAAATTCACTACGTCCCCAATCAGAAAACTGAGCACAAGTTGATTTTAAAAGCTGTCTTCAAAAAAAAAAAAAAAACCCAATCCTTTCTTTTTTTTGGCTTCATTTGGCCTTTATTTGTTATAAGTATAGTATGAAGAATAACATATACTTCTGAAATTTCTGCAAAGTATATACTGATAACTGTTAAGACAAAGCTAATGAAGTAAATGACTAACTGTTTTCAATGCCACAAATCGGCTTGTAGAAGCGATATAGAGTCATAGGACGTGTTTTACTCAACTTTTTATATATGCACATACTACTTTAAGGCTAACTTGTCAATATAATGTCATTTCAAGAATCATAATTGCTTTATATCTGTTTTGATACTAACAGATGTCTAAAGAAGACAATATAGAACTAATTAGACAAGCAGAAAGTGGAAAGGAAGAACCGATAAACAACTGAGACAGAAGACCCATTCAGTAGGGTCAAACACGAACACAATTTCAGGCAGCTTGAGATTTCTGGCGCTTCGTGTATTGCAGGATTGGCTCTTTGACCTGTAATCATTGGAATTTATTGGTGTAAACATATAATAAGATGTCAAACAGTTTGTATGTTTTCGAACACTCTGTAAGACCTTTAATAGAAAAATATATTAAGCTTAAGATGCTAAATGACCGTGACCTCTGTAAAGAAAGATTAGTTAGTTTGGAGCATACCGTGCTTGCTTTCCTGAACCGTTTGTCCTGAGTTTGCCTGCTTTCCATAACTATGTCCATCTCATCATCATGATTAGTATTTCCATTAGCTCTTCCATTATCAGCCCCTAGTGCAAAACTCTCTCCAGACGCTGCTGGCTGCACATTTTATTACAAGATACTAAGCTACAAAAGAATTATGTAAAATAATGTAAAAGAGCAGCTGATCATTGAATCATACCTCAGCCCTGCTAGTTGGAGTATTTCCATGTTCCCTTTTCTTGCCAACACCGTTTTCAGTCCTAGTAGATTCATTCAAGTACGCATCAGATCTGCCTCGTGTTCGTGTGATATCTGATCCAATCGAGTGGAGGCCACCACATGTGGACAAGTCCTTGTTTTTGTTACCTAATATATAAAAAAAGAAAAAAAAACTTAATTTCCACAAAATGATGGGTTTTACAACAATAATTCGGTAATATTAGTAAATTAGCAAACAAGGTAAGATTGACACCAGTAGTTTTATTTTGTAGATGGTTGGACTTGTTTACTGCTTCCTTCATATCCAGGTCCTGACCAACTTGAACAATAAGCACAGTATCCATATAGAAAATCTAATGATATTTATAGTTATAAAAGGAACAGAATCGGGATTATTACCATAGCATCTGTGTCAAAGAGCTTCTTGACTTCGATCAGCTTTGTCTTAGTAAGATCGGAGTGGATCACACGCTTGCCTGAGACAGTACACGATGAGATGATCAATGATAGCATCCTTAGGTGCAAAAATATGCAGTACTATTGTATTTACCTAGTCTGCGGTTGCTACCGGTCTCGAGAAAGCCATCTTGAGTCATCTTGTCAATAAGCTTTTTAACTGTAGTCTGGCTGGCTTCACCTTCAAGTTTATTCTGAAGTTTTGCCACTGATATGTACTTCATTGGAAGAGTATGGTATAAAGCCTGTGACCGGAACCCATTATTAGTATGCGGATCAAGAGTTTAAAGCAATATTTGAATGCACTGACTTTTATCTGATACATGAACTGGCTCAACTGATATATAGTCTTTTAAGATTCAGCCTCCAGCGTAAAATTGCTAATAGACATTCTTAAACTGGCTCAACTGATACATGAACTGGCTCCAGCGTAAAATTGCTAATAGACATTCTTAAATTGCAATTGACATTTAGAATTGTGAACATTCGACTTTCAAAGGCCAGCCAGTGTAAAGGTTACTTGTGTAAAGTTTTGACTATGAACATCTGAAATGAGATTCGTCGTCACTAAGAATTTTAGGTAAATGATGAGATGAATATAAGGAGCAATAAATAGAAAGAACACTATGTTTATGTGACCAGACTTGCAGGAACAGATGATTGTAGATAATAAAATCAGCTAAGTTACATCATGCCTGAAAACATGGTAGAAAATAATAAATATCAAAGAAAGATTCACCTTCATGTACATGTGATCTGCCCCCATATTTCCAGCTTGGCCATCATTTGCTACCAATTGTCCGTCAACTTCTTCTTTCACAGCATCAAACTCGTAGTCAAATTTCTAAGAATCCAGATTCAGTTCACAAAGAGAAAACATGACTAAATAATTTTAGGATATTAATTAGGACAATTGGAAACATTTTGAAAAGAAAAGGAAAAACCACCTCGTTCTTATTAATGACATAACTTTCGTATCCAGCTTTTGATATAAAACCTTCCTTCACAAGCTTGTCCATAATTTCTGTACCAGTAAGAACATTTAGCAGCACTCAACAGACAAAATTTACATAATGATTACCTAGTTAGCTTAAGAAAGATCTTCAGATGTACCTTCAATCAAGATCTGCAAAAATTGAAGTACATAAGTTAGAAGCAGAAACCATCAATCAAAACTCTGAAGTTGATAAGGGAATCTTTTTTCGTTATCCAGATTACCATTGAATCATGTAAAGGATTCTTACCACTGAGATATCAGGGAAATTTGAGAGGACATCAGTGAGCTCAATTGTGTCAAGGTGGTATGAGTGAATCCAATCCTTTAGTCTTCCCAACTGTTGTTCATCTTCTGCTGGATCCTGGGTGTCATCTGCATTAAAAGTAACAGACATTAGAATTCGTTCTCAATTTACTCAATATAGATCCAACTTGAAATACTTTTGTGAAATTTATATTGCACCTTCTTCAATCGCACCATTATCTTCTTGAATTTTCTGTTTGTCTGTCACACAAAATGGTAGAAGACTTATTCGACAGCTCATATATGTGGAAGCTAACAAAATCTGTTAAGAGAGACGAATTTACCTATTGGTGCTACAACATATTGATCATCGTCTGAATTACTGATCTGAAGTAAGAGGTGGAATGACAAGTATTTTATACATTAAAAAACGTTGGTCAAAGAATAAAGTATCATTTACAAGAAACCAGAAACTAATGAAATTCGGGGGGCAAATTCAATCAACTCATTACCTCACTGTCGGATTCACTGTAGTCATCCTTATGCAGAGAATCATCGCCCAAGCTCACCTCATCATCTTGGTTCTCATTATTTTCATCCTCACAAGGATCAAGAACGCTCTTAACCTGTTGAGTTCAATAGTGAATAAAAACTAAAAGCTCTGCAATAAGATATAAAAAGTTCCTGTATGTTGAAATCCCATACCTTGAGGGCTAGTATTAAATGCTTGCTATTGACTTTGCCGACTTCCATCTTCAAGGCATTTCTAGTCCATGGATTATGAACTTCCTCTTCTGTGCAGCCTCTGAAAAAGGGGGGCTCATAATCCATTGGCTGGAAAATCAGAAGTAACAAGGTGGAAAATCAGAAATGCAATATTGACTAATTGAAGGAATTTGATGCAAGTAAGCACCGAAATGTAGAAGCCAAAACCAAATTCAGTAAACATACAGTTCTACAAAATCTTATGCAGTTTGTTTAAAATTACAGTCATTTAGCATATGAAAGGGCGAATAAGGAAGTAGCCATGTCATTAGTGACACTGACTTTCCATAGAGTGATCCTAACATTCATAAATTTTAGAAATAAATGACAAGATCAAATCTCCAACTGTCCATGGCTAGGATTTACAATTGAGCCAGTAACAGGACTTCCACACTTCTTCAATTTGTTTCTAATCTTTTATTTTTAGCAAGTGAGAGTATAAAGTGTATAAGCAAACCTCCCTAAGTAAAAGTCCTACCGTGACATCATCATAATACAGGAGCTTCATCAGTACAGTGCGCTGCAAGAACAGAGTACACTGAATTAGCTTTACCAAAAAGGAAAGTATGAATAGTAAAATGAACTAGATAAGTCCATGCAAGTGAATGGTCTCCAGAAACTTCACCTCTTCCGGCATTTTATCAAGAGTTCTCATTAGTTGAACCAGAGTCCTGACCATTTTGCATGCAGAACTCCTGAAAATAATCATTTACATAATGTTTTTAATAAAAAAAACTCAACCAAACCAACATTGGACTAAAGAAATATTAAATGAGGTTACATTGGCTCAACTACCTCATCTGACTAGGAGTTATCTCTGTTGTGGAGTTATACTTGAAGGTCCCTCCCTTCTTTGTCCCACTACGATTTATGTTCATTGAAACTTCTTGACTGTCAGAATTTGAGTAACTGAATGCAACTGCAAGAAAGTCGCCTTGTCAATGTATGCTATCAACTATGATGTTAAAAGACTTGTCCAATGTAGAAAGGTTTAATCATACTTAACGATGAGGTATAGTCAAATACTTTAAATGTTTTATATTAATTGCTAGTACTGGTAAACTATACAATATCTTGTTGATATATTGAGTTATTACTTTTTTTCTGCATCATGTAATCTTCAATTGTTCTCTAATCATAAATTTTCAGGAAACTTCAATTTCTTAAAGGACTTACATGAATATTCCTCAATCATTGGACCATCCGCTGATTCACAGACACAGAACAAAAGTGTCTTCAAATATTTTTTCTGTAAAGCATCATAAACACCTACAGACAATGGGAAAACGAGAAACAAGTAAGCTAGTGACCGGGAGGGGGGTGGGGTAACAGTGCTTCCAGATTTAGCTATGTCCTATATGTGTATTGATGGACATGCCTTTCTCCATCCAATCAATGAGTCTTCGTGATTCAGCATCCATAGGCATAAGCTTCTTAATCTTCATATCTATTACAGTGAGAAAATTAATAATTTTACTTCAACTTATACAAGATTTAGAAATAATCGCTTACTGTTGGCAACTTACCTAAAGCTGGAACAGACTTATCATTGAAATACTTCTCAGGAAAAAGGCCTCTGATGTAACTTATGTTGAAAATAGCAATGCGCAACAGATTCCTTGTCTGACCAAATCAAGAAGCAATGATGTTTCAGTTCAAAAAGACAAGACAGGGAAACAAAATTTTCATCAATTGCATCGAGACAACTTAAAGAGTGCAAGTGATGAGAATGGAATAGGTCAATAAGGTTGGCCTCACAAAACATAAACAATGCATATCTTCATGGCAGGCATAATCAACATTACAGAAATAAGGCTTCACACATGAAGCAAGTTCTCATAGCAATGCATTAAATGGTAATTCACACTGTGGATTTTATTGAGAAGCGATAAAAGTTGCCAAACGTCGTAGAAGACGGCAATGTAGCAATAATTGGGATTACACAGTCAAATTTCTTGAGACCAAGCAGTTGATAACTCTTGTCCACTGACTAGTTCGTGAAATAATCTACACTCTTACATGTCAATTGACTTCCAGATGAACCAGATTTAAGTCATTTACAAATAGTCTTTTAAACAAATGTCAAATAGTGAACAGGAGTAACTCCAGATATTGGTTTATTCTTTGAGGAACATTAGGCAAAATAGAACTGAATGTTCTGCAGAGGTCATCTCCACATAAAACTAAGAACATACGTAATCATTTACTGAAAACTTCCATGTCAGACAGTGTACAGAATGTGATATGTTTAACACTTGATATCTGAAAGAAACATGATCCTAACTCAATATTCTACAAAATTAACAAAGTTCCAGTCATAGAGCTACACTCTGAAACATTTACATGACACACAAGTCAGAACAAATCTCAAATCCGTGCTCACCGAGATTCACGAAATTCACCAATTAAGTCACAGAGTTAACATACGTGAACCAAATCTCGCAAAATCGATTTGTACATATGCTTTATATATTAATGCAAAAGAAAACACTAAAGAGATCAAGCCTCAGTATTCTATCGAGCAGAAATACAAATTTAAACGTTCATTCAAGACAACAAACCGCAAGTAGCAAAACATTTAACAGATCGCAACATTTAAAATCGATTATCTGTACACTGTCGCATGAGATCTCCAGAAATAAACGTAGCACATGCAAAACAAAACCAGTTTACTCGATCATTCAAATCACATCAACAAGGAAAAATAAAAGTTATCAGAAGTTCTAATAATAGGCCATTTCATGGAGCACAAATAGAAATTAGTAAGGGAAGCAGATGAGTGATTTACGAGTAGCAGCGAATCCTGCTCCGTGATCTCTGATTCCTTCACTTTCTGTGCAACCACCTGAAATTCGATCGACAAAAACTTCAGTAATAATCCTAAAATAAATAAGAAAATGCTGAAAGAGTAATTTCTATGAGAGATCTGGCAGCATCTCACCATTGTTGTGAATAAACAGAGAGAAACGAAGAATTTGAATATTATGCTTGTGGAGAGAGTTTGTTACGGAAAATTGGAAATGGTGAAAGCTGAATGAAGTGGCGGGAGGGGGAAACGTCGTATATATAAACCGGTGGGTTTTAACCGTGGTTCAGTTTGAAGTTTACTAGAGTTCACATGGTTTCTGACTGTGGTTAACTGAGCACGCGGGACGTGCTGGCTGCTGGTTGGATCCGTAATTTCGGACAAAGATAGGGGTATTTCCGCCCATTAATTTGTTTACGACGGGCCAGGCCTCAAGATCCAATTTCCAAACTGAGGTAAATTCAGCTTATGGGCTTGAGAGGCCCATGTCTAAAATGTAAAATTGGAGCATTTACATTGATTGACAAGGGTTGGCAGCCAATGTTTTCGAAACCAGACTGGAAAGCTAGTTGGAGTAATGGTTGGATCGATTGGACCAATGTAAAAAAATTGATTCATTCGAACTCTACATATATACATTGATGTGGTGTGAAAATTGAGTTGATAAGTTCGTAATTGCATTGCATTTTATGCCTATATTTACCTAATCTTGAGTAAGTTTCGGTCCATTTTGTCCTACATATTACATATAATTGCATATATTTTGTATTGTAGGGGACAAATGGTGATCAAAGTGAAAAAGAATTGAAACCGAGGTCAAAATAGCAAGAAAATAAAATCTGTCAAAGTGGCGTTGTCTCGCAGAACTAATTTTTAACATGGCGCCACAACGCTAGGGTCGCGGACTGACTCTTTAAAACACGGATTTTAGGTCAAATTTGGGGGACTTCTCACTTTTTACAACTTCAAACACTCTAGAAAAACATCCTTTGAAAAAAAGAAGCTCTTGGGAGAAGAAAATACATGGGAAGATCGAAGATTCGCCTACACTAAGATGGATACAAGATCTACACCAATAAAAATACGGTTTCTTTGGGTGTTTTATGTTTTCTTTTAGATTGGATTAAACCATGTCTTTAGGAATTCGTTTGCACTTTTTTATATTCATATTTATGAACTAAATTTTTATAGACTGGGGTCATGTGAAGGCTGTTATTCTTGTTATGTTTAAATATTATTTTTAATCGATTAATTTGGGTTTATGCAATATTTTTATAATTCGTTCTTAATGCCTACAATTGCTTGATCACCAATTGTTTGATTAAATACCTAGTCTAGATATTGAGAGATAATAGATTAGGAAAGCATCTAGAATTACAAAAACCATATCGTAGAATTGACTGGAGATAGAATTGATTCCTTTGTGTGGCTTTTCATTTCTAATGAGGAATTTCTAAGTGTCTTTTAATGCATTCATTTTAATTAAATCTTTATATAGAGATATAGTTGATTGTTGAAAGGGGAAGAATTGCTACACCGAGAGATTGAGTAGTAAGTACTTTAGGAAATTTTGCCTTTGTATAACTTATCTAATAATTGATTTGAACGGAATTCATAATTAACTTGCATAATTTGGTTGGATCATTGTTTTGGCTATTTTTCGAGCCTTTGATTAAAATCGTTAATTCTTGTGTGGTTGGTTGTAATTAGTGTTAATTTTAGTTTAATCTCATCTTCAATTATCATTTGGTTTAACTAAGAATAAGTAAATTAACGTTTTAGTACTTAGATATTTAGTCCCTGTGAGAACAATATTCGGACTTACATCCATTATTACTACTTGTGCAATCTAGTATATTTGCTAGGAAAATACGCATCATGAGTCGGGGTCAAAGTGGTCAAACACTGGTCAAAATAATTCAAGAAACAAGTCATGGGTGGATTGGGTCCAACCTACAACTCAACATGCTAGTATTCCTTGTTCTCTATAACAATAATTAGTAGGGGGTTTTAGTGTGATTAGATCCTCTTCCCAAATGGCTTAATTTTCTTAATATTTATAGGGGTGCTTGATGGGCCTTGGGCTCTTACTTCTTTAACCTTTTAATTAGTCAATATGTGTTTAATGGATCATTTCTTATAACTCATTGTTTAAGTTCACATCTATATTATTAGCTGGAAAAATCAGAATTAGGGGAGTAAGAAGTTTCAAAATTAATAAAGACACAATAAATTTTAACTAATTAAGGATAATGGATTATTAAGCTTTACAAATTACTAAAGTAACATATTTATCAAAAAGTCTCATTTCTATTATTCCTTTCAGTTTTCTTTTCAAAAGAATGTCAATTTCTTCTTCAATATTTTTTTAGCACTACTTAAAGTGTTATTTTTACTCTTTCTTTAATGTTCAATATTTTTTTTTTGACTATTCTAATTGAAAAAAAATTGCATGTGAATCAAGAACATTATACTTCGGATAAAAAATTGACAAGTTCTAATTTTCTCTTCTATGTCCTGCAAATTTGAATTTTTTTGAATATAATAAAGCAAAACAATTATCCAAATGCATATCAACTCGCAGTCATGCATATGATGTCTATCAACAAAACAATATATTTTGTGTTTCATTTGCAGCAAATTAATAAAAGTAAAAAAGTCTTTGAGAAGAGTTCTGCAGATAAGCTAATCAGAAAATTGTTGAAATTTTTAGTAGTTTTACGCATTGGGGATTATAATAAGTTGACTTGTGAGATCATTTTTTTGACTCTATACACCAAATTACTCACTTAATCAATAAATCTAAAATTTTATGGGGTCCCAAGTCCCTCATACTTATTGGACAGAAAAAGATGAAATGAGATTCAGAAATTGGTTGGTATTAGCATTCAACAAATGGGATAGTGGAGCTTTCTTCCATTAATCATTGATGATGATATTATTTATAAAGAAATGAGAGGAAACAATTGAAAAATATTTTAACAATAAGATTTTAAGTGGTGTTGAAAACCAATGTTCTGAAACCCGGACCGGTCATCGAACCGGAAAATTGACCGGGTTAAGGGTCACCGGTTGGACCGTTGGGTCAATCGCGGTCGGACCGGTGATGTCATAATTACGTAATAAATATTAATTAATATACTATTAAATATTATAAACAATAAAAATATGAAAAAAAAATATTTTCTACAATTTTTTTCCTTGTCAAGTTCCTAATTAATTCTGAAAATTAAGAAACCGTATCCATAATTCCATACTCCATGTCCATGGCTCATAATTTAACAACTAAGAGAGTCCAAGATTTATTCACAATTGCAATAATCTATGAAAAATAAAAAAAGAGTGGTCTTGAGAGAAGAAGAAGAAGAAGAAGCAGCAGCAGCACCAAATCGATCTTGAGATTACCTAAAGATTACTCAATACTCAATAATCAATAGAAAGAGAAGAAGATCAAGAGATTACCTAAGTTTGAAGAATAAGCAGCAAATCGGGTAAAAAAAGAAGACAGGTCTCCTGTGCGTTCATGAAGCCGTAGAAGGAGAAGAGGGGAATTGGGAAATCTCAACCCTGATTTACAAATTTAGCTCTTAAATTTATATCAGTCACAACCCTGCCGGTTTTGTCAACCCAATACCAGTTCTACCGGTCTGACGGTTGAACCGCCGGGTCGAACAGTTCTCTCCTAAAAAATACGGTTTTCTGACTTGAGTGGTTTTTGCTCCAAACCCGAGCCATTTTGAGAACCGGTTCCCGGTTCGACCAGCCGGTCCGTGTTGGGTTTCAAAACATTGTTGAAAACATACTGAGCAAGAAATCGACATTCTTTTGGAAGAAATGGTGAAAAGATATATAAATGAAATTTGTGATATAATTGTTATTTTAAAAAATATAACAATTTTTCCAATTTCTTATTGCCCTGAACTTAATTTTCTTAAAAAAAAAAAATTAAATTTGCATGACATAGAGAGAGGAAAAAAAAGACTTGTGAACTTCTTATATAAAGTATAGTTTTCTTAACTCACTTGGAATTTTTTTCAACCAAAACGGTCAAAAAATATTATTGAACATGAAAAAAAAATTAATAATAAAACTTTAAGTAGTGTTGAATAAATATGGAAGAAGAAATTGACATTCTTTAGAAAAGAAAATTTATAGAAGTAATGTAGATGAGATTTTATGATAAAATTGTTGTTTTATTAATGTGTAAAGTTTAGTATTAATCTCTTCTCCTTAATTAGTTAAAACTTTCTGTGTCCTTATTTAATTTGAAACTGCCTACTCCCCTAAGCCTAATTTTTTCTTATTAGTTAATATTAAATGTCCAAATTACCCTTGGTCTAAATTACGGCACATCATATATGTATATTATATTATAGACATTTTATATTACTTAATATATATATATATACATATATATATATATATTTATATATACTATATATAGGTACATTATAAATAAAAGAAATATGAGATTATCAGAGATTCGATATGAACTACGTTTTTAAACTAATAAATATAGATACTATATACACATATATATTGAATATACTATAAATAGATATATCTATTAAGATATCTACGCATTTAAATTCATGAACAAGAGGTTGATGTAAATATTTTCAATTTTTCATGCAATTAAGAGAATGTCAATTTTCATATTATCATATAATAAAATTGATGCATATATAATATAATTTAAAAGCATAAGAGAGTAAAAAACAGCTGGCCTGTAGGAGTCACGCCACTTGACGCTGTCCTAAGATCGTGATGGCCTCCCCTCGTGCAGGTACTGTCGGCTCATCACCACCCCAAGATAAAACCCAAGAAGACCACGCCGGTGTTCTCTTTGTGAGCACGTTCACAAGAAAACTTTGTGAACAAGACCTTATCATAGTTGCCCAATAGTATATAGAAAATATAAAATGCAAGATGATGTATGCTTGTGTTGTTGTGTATTCTAACTAAGACCTAGAACCTATTTATAGTGTAGGATGTAAGATGTAACTTCTAAATTAAAAGCACAATTCAATGTGGGGTTTATGGTCAAAGAATGTTACAAAGTTTTAAAGAAAATAAAGATGATTTTGATGTTTTAAAACTTCAAATTGTAACAATCCCCCACAAGGTTTAAAACTTCAAAATGATATATAAAATATATATAAAAGGGCAACTAAATACCATGCAATGGGTGCAGGTGCCTTCCGGGCTTGAACCTACACTTAGTGTTGATGATTTCCATTTGAGGGAGCCATAATGGACTATGCCTGGAATTAGGTCCCTTGGCCAAACTTCAACACATCACACACAGAGTATCGACATCGGTCTCAGTTCGCGGGTTAGCGCATTAAAGGCCCTGCGCTCTAATCTTGATTCTCGTGAGGTCTCTAGGGTTAGCCCAACCCATAGCCACGGCCTATGTATGGCAACTCTCACTTAGGTGAAACCTCCAAGGGTACGTGTGAACTCTACCCTGCGGATTATTTCCCGCCTTGGTCTCATTAAGGATCAAAGCCAACCTTAACAACACACTACAAAAGCACTATCACCATAGGGACGGGAAGGAGACACTCTCCTCATAAATTAGTGCTAAATGAGTCACGCATTACAGGTTGTTCCTACCCATTGAACCTTCTTCATGGGGTCTCCAATCACAAAGGTTGGGTTACTCCCGGAGGTGACTCCCTTGTGGGCTTATGCCCATCCCTCTCGATGATTACGGATCTAGCCTCTACACTTGTCCATATATGCTCGCATCATATAAATTATATAATGATTCTCTTTTCTTTTCTCTTTTTTCTTTTTCACATGCATGTGTTATAATATATATCTTCACAAATAACCAATAGAGGTTAATTAGCAATTGAAATGTTTAGTAGTGTAAAGTTATAAATTTTCATCACAATCATTTTATTTATTTTCCCAAATAACATTTTATAAAACTTCACCTTGAATTTTATAAGTCAGTCTTTTCAGTAAAATTCACACATTTACTAACTCGCTGTACTTGGTCAAATTTCATATTTTTTATCATAGAGACCAAAGCAATTTAAAACCCCAATAAAAGACGGGTTAAGTAAAAGACACATTAAGTGATATAAGACCAAAATTAATTGCACAATACTTGATATACTCATCCATCAAGCTAACCCCCACATTTCACTAGATAGATCCAATGTTCTAGGACTTAACCAATTGAAAATTATTAAAGATTTCTTTGATAACAACTTTGTAGTTCTTGTTTAAAACAAAATATCAACTTTTTTTTAATAAAATTTATATTATTAAGTTTGGAAATAACTTTATGTCGCATAATGGAATTTCATAAGATAATAAGGAAGTTCAAGCTTTATATTTAAATAGAGACGTTCAAAATTCATGTAAATTCAAAATCACTATATCATGTGTTAGGAACAAGTTTTGGAAACACATTTAAATTTATCAACGATCTTTTGAAAATGACATAATGAAACAAATCAATAATTCATGTAAATATAGCTCAAAATTAGGATTTAATATAAAATCATTTTTCAACATATTCACAAAATATAAAAGTTTGTATGGTATATATTGGTACTCTAGGACTCCAACCAAAATATATCTTAATACCATAATTGTTTTTTTTTATTGAAAAATAAATTGAATTTAATAATCAAATATTCAGATTTCTAAATCATTTTGTCTAACCAGAAAACATTTAAAAGTATAAATATTGGAAGCTTGCTTTGATCCAATCATAATATGGACATTAATAATGTAAAAATTATTTGTAGTTACTATCACAGAATGTTTTTTTTTTTTTTCGCAAATTAAGTTAATATCTCACAACTTGTACTCATATGATGGTACAATTTTCAAAATACTACATTTTCTCAATTTATCACAATCTCAATAATTGCATCTTTCATTTATTTCTAACACAATCTTTCCGAAGAAAATAAATATTGTTTGATCACACAATTTCGTATTAAAATTCACAAAATATTTAACATGAAAGTGAACATACCTCAAATTTTCAAATATGTCTTACGTTGCATAACATTGCCAAAGTTTTGAGCTTTAGAGTAGCATAAAATTTGTCACGCTTTCCAAATTCCAAGTCAACTCATTAGATTTTATGCCATGGAATAAAATATGTTAAAAGCAATTTAATATGTTCAATATGGAAATCAAAATGATGATCATAGGTCTCATGACCATATATTTTATTCTAAAATTATTCATGTATTTTTTTTTTCAATAAATTTTAAAGCACCATTGTCACTTCACCCGTTGCCACATAAAATCACTATAGCAATAATTTTATATTTAAAACTTTCTTTAAAGAGAGATTCTATAAAGCGGGAACAACAAATTTGAATATTTTGAAAATTGAATGTTTAGAGAAAATTTAAAGTTCTGTACTAAAGACAATGTAATTTTATTTTATTTTTTAAAATAATAGTTATGCTTAAAACAAACTTTTAAGTACCACTCTACTCATGCTGAGGTCATTAGATTGGCCATATCACCATGTATATAAAATCCAAGAAGTTTAAAAATATTGAGAGATGCGTCTCCCACATGATTAGGAGTCTATTATACTAATCATGACTTTTCCAAAGTTTTCAAATATGTCATTCATAGCACATAACAAAATAGTTAAACAATTTCTTTCTATAAGAGTAATTATGAAATTTTCATTATAGAATTTTCATACTATAATTTGGATAGAAGAAACATACACCTCAAAATTTCATTAATATATATTTTTCAAACTTTTGAAAGTAAATCAAAATTTAATTCACCATAATAGTCCCATGAGATGCTTTTCAAATTCCTCACAACGAAATAAAATGTTTTACGAATGGAAATGACATGGGCCAATGATATACTATTCTTGTTTCAATTTTCTTAGGCATTGTCTTTGGACAAATCCAAATATACTTAATTAGATTAATCATAAAAGTTAAATATAAATGATTTTGTACTCGAAAATCATATGTTAGTCATCGAAATTTGTTTCTTTTTTTTTTCTTTTTCTTTTTTTTAAGACACAATCGGGTGTCAATAATCATGAAACCTCAAATATAGTAAGATGATATAAAAGTTTCACTTGCATATACTACATTTGATATAGTAGCTTCAATGATAAAAGAAAGATGAATTATCACACATGCACATAAAGAAAATTTTATTTAATCGACATGCATATAATAACGAAATATTATATAATCGACACGCTTGTTCTAAAGATATAAGATATTATGACGTGATAACAAGAAAATATATTATTCCTTTCTGAAACCGTTATGAATGTGACTAACATTTGTAGAGAATTAAAAGTTGTCAAAAATTAATATATATCACCATTTAAAAAGAATATCAAATGATTTCTTAATTTCCTCTCTTTATATCTCTGTCTCTACCTCTTCTTCTTATTTTCTAGAAATAAAACAAGTAAATAATTTAATGACATCTTTATAGTATGAAAATGTAACTTCCAAAGAATTCATTATTATTAATAGCTAGCATTTTAATTTCGTTTATTATTATCAAAATCAACTAGCCGTTGGAATATTATATACTAGAATTCACAAACTAAGTGTTTGCTCATATAATAGATTTAAAATGTATTTCGTCTGATATGAAATTAAAAGAACATTATATTCAAATTATTCATAGCCAGGCAATTAAAATTTCCTTCACTCATGCATATTCATTGGAATCAACCACCATCAATCTCAAGTTTCACACAACAAGATAAGCAGACTGAAATTAACTTTTTTTATTTTATTTTATTAAGTAAATAAATTAATTACCTTGAAATTAAGTTTCTCACTGAAAGAACTTACTGGTTCTATCACAATTTTGGAACAAAAATGTTTTGGAAAATTTTAATTCAATATTTGAAACTTTCTGTTTTCAATCAAGTCTACTTCTATATAGGAATGAAACCATAGTATTAATATTCGACAAAATTTTAAACATGAAATAATAGCAGCAAAGCATACTGTTTGTTAGTATTTTCTTCAAAACAGACACATAACACTTTGAATCAGCCGGTTTCACAAATCAGGCAGTAAGTTAATATTTGAAGCTTCTCGGTTCAGTTTTGAAATGATTGAAATGCAACACCTTAACTAAGAACATATCACATGCAATGAAAGAGGTAGAGTCATTAATTAGTGTATTGTCTAAGATAAAATTAATGGACAGAAAACTCAAATGCTGTCTTCCAGTAGTAACGTTGGAATTTTTTTTTTCTTTATATTAATTGTAGTCAGGATAACGTTCAAAATTATTTTGAAATAATTGCAGATATTAAATCATCAGTCACTCCACAATTTTCAATTTTGTAACGGTTTCTATCACTAATGTTGACACACCTAAATTGCAAATTTTACTGTTATGTAGCTTGTAAACGAAAATGTCAAAAATATATTAGTTAAAAGGTTTCCTGCAGGTGAATTAACTTTTACTGTTATGTAGGAATGGCAATTCTTTTCCTTTCCTTTTATTTATTTATTTTTTAATTTTAGTATAATCAAAATTGACACATGCACAAGAAAATTAATTGGGCTAGTCTATTGAGATGCTAGCTGTCAAAATCAAAATTAAAGTATTAAACAAATATGTTAGTTTATTATTATTATTAAATCAAAAATTTCATTGGAAGAAATCACAACAATGATTATTGAATTTATTGTATGTACAGAAACTTTTGAAATGAAGTTGTCTTAGTAAAATTTCTATTAATATGTGTAATTGCAAAATTTGACACAACCTCAGTAGTTATATACTTTTGATAAGGAGAATTATTAGAATTTATTATCAATAGACAAATGAACAGATTGTTTCAGATTTGCAGAAAATATGCATGTACTTCTTTTAGGTAATTGCAGAACCGTAGAGAATAAAGCTAATATAGGTTGTATTACATGTATTGAAAATAGAACTTAGTTTGTAGTTTTAGAGTAATGAAAATATGCAGCTATAGCTCATACAGATTGTGAAGTTTTATAGTAAACAATTAGAATAGATAGGCAATACAATAAACACCAGCATAGAATTTCAGGTTAGCAGCAGGCATCAAATTAACATAAAGCAAATAATCACGATCTTAGATTGATGTAAATATTTTCAATTTTTCATGCAATTAAGAGAATGTCAATTTTCATATTATCATATAATAAAATTGATGCATATATAATATAATTTAAAAGCATAAGAGAGTAAAAAACGGCTGGCCTGTAGGAGTCACGCCACTTGACGCTGTCCTAAGATCGTGATGGCCTCCCCTCGTGCAGGTACTGTCGGCTCATCACCACCCCAAGATAAAACCCAAGAAGGCCACGGCGGTGTTCTCTTTGTGAGCACGTTCACAAGAAAACTTTGTGAACAAGACCTTATCATAGTTGCCCAATAGTATATAGAAAATATAAAATGCAAGATGATGTATGCTTGTGTTGTTGTGTATTCTAACTAAGACCTAGAACCTATTTATAGTGTAGGATGCAAGATGTAACTTCTAAATTAAAAGCACAATTCAATGTGGGGTTTATGGTCAAAGAATGTTACCAAGTTTTAAAGAAAATAAAGATGATTTTGATGTTTTAAAACTTCAAATTGTAACAGAGGTCACTATATCCAATAAAATATTTAATATTAGATTTTAATATTTTAAATACCATATCGATTTGAATATTAATGATGTACTTTTTTTTTATTATATTCAATTCAACAATTTCGAATGTAGTAATGCAAATGGGTCTTTACATGTAATAACTTATACAATGACGTAAATGAATTATTAAAATTAAAATATTCACGAAAAATCAAAAGAAAAGTTTGCAAAAAAACATATTATGTATGATAAAACCATGAAACTTACGGGTATCACTTGGTCGAATGTTAATTATGTAGATGACTTATATGAGGGCTTAGCTTTTGATGCGGGGTATAATTGTAAGTATGTGAAATTATCACGTGCGCGGCCAGGCCCCGATGCTTGGTATTGGGTGCCCGACTGGCCTAACTAGGCGCATGGCCTATACGTTGGGTCGGGCAGAAGACCCGACAATGAAAAACGGGTTAGGTTACGTGCACGAGCCTAATTTTTCATATATGGGTTTTGGGCTATTTTGGTTATTTGGGTTGATCAAAAGGATGATGACCCAAATTTTAATTAAATTAGCCCGAAACTAGTTTTATTAAAAAATTAGAATTTTGATAAATTGATTATGGGTTGAATTTATTAAATCTAAGTGGGCCAAATGGGTGGCGACTTGGGTTTGATGAAATTGAACCCATATAATATTTATTGAAATAAAAATTATTTAAATCGTAGTTCAATAATGGAATTACTCACCAAAGTTGCCAGTGGATTTTTTGTGTGGAGAGTAGATAATACTTGTCATCAGCTCTTTTGTGGTATATATAGGATTGATGGTGGGCTATGGGCCAGGGATTGACCATTGGCCCATTTGCCTATTTATTTAGACTAGTGAATATATATTTTGTGATTGTCGGCCTAATTATTAATGTAGCCCACTTGCCAGATTGGGTTCATTTAATGATAGACCTTTGGTCACATGGGCTCAACCACATTAGCCGTAGCCGGCTATATTAGGGTGATAACCCGTGGCAAATTCATAGGTGGGCTAATTATAACTACGCCCTTAGCAAAATTAGTCCACATCATAATGTCCCCCACTCCCAGTTGTACCGTATAAGATACCCAGGAGTAGAAATATGTATGGGTGTGTGGCAAACTTCGTCGACTCAGAGGGTCTAACGAGTCGCCCCTTTCATGGGGGAAATCGTAAGTGTTATTTCGAGGCAATGTAGGTGTCGCCTTGAGGCAACACCCGTGGCTACCTCGAGGTCTGATGCCTTGGGGTCGAGCGTCGTGAGGTCGGATACCTCAGGGTCGAGCGGCACGAGGTCGGATGCCTTGAATTGTCAAAGTGTGCGAGTTATTTCGATTTGGGTATGCGTTTCATGTCTTAGGGGGGAGCTCTTACGTTATGAACCTCTACCCCACTTGACTAATAACCTCAGAGGGGTTATTAAGTTAGTTGACGAGGCACTTTAGAAAAATTTTAGTTGGTGAGATGTGCTTCAAACACACCTTTATTTGTGAGACGCGCCTCATAAAGAGGGGGTTGCATGCCTGGCCTAAGGGGAGGCTTGCGCCTTGTTCGTTAGAAGCTTGTCGTCTCGGATGCGAATTAGAATTTTGAGGCCTCTATCCGGGGTTTCAGCATTCCGAAGGGGACCTAAATTTTTTTACCTAATCCGGGAATTTGCACTCCAGAGGAGACTTGAAATTTATTAGACGGGCCTTTGCCCTGAGGTGAGGGGATAAAGGCTTTGGTCTCGAGGTAGGGGGCAAGGTCTCTTGCCTCAAGGTGAGGGGACAAGGGCCTTGGTTCCATGGCAAATGGGCAGGGTCCTTTGCCTCGAGGCATGGTGACGAGGTCCCTTGCCTCTTGGTGAGGGGGCAAGGGCATTCACTCCATGGCGGGTTGGCAAGGTCCTTTGCCTCGAAATGAGGGGGCAAAGTACTTGGCCTCTAGGTATGGTGGTAAGGTCCCTTGCCTTAAGGTGAGGGGGTAAGGGCATTCACTCCATGGCGGGTTGGCAAGGTCCTTTGCCTCGAAATGAGGGGGCAAAGTACTTGGCCTCTAGGTATGGTGGTAAGGTCCCTTGCCTTGAGGTAGGGGGCAAGGGCCTTCACTCCATGGCGAGTGGGCTAAGTCCTTTACCTTGAGATTAGGGCGAAAAGTCCTTGGTCTCTAGGTGTGGTGGCTGTTTTTCCCTCATTGTAGTGTTACATTTATTTCCTATGGCCTTTTGCGCTTGTTGGATATTTTCTTATGTAACACCCATGAAGTAGGTTGGACCATATGTAAAAAATGTTTTTGCTCACCCATTAGGTAGGAGAATCCTCACTTTCAAGAGGGATTTCGGTAGCGAGCAGACGTATCGCCCGTATGTGATAAGGAGGTTGCCCCACAACTATCCCCGGGGGCCTCCTCTAGAACCTCAAGGCTGTGTGCCGTTGCGGCATGTAGCCTTGGGGCTTTTGTTCAGGTTTTTTGCCCCTGAGTAATTCCTCGCCTAGATGTTGTTCCAGTTATTTCGTATAGGCGGGTGAGATTTGACGCCATGGTCTAGTCTCGTATGACATATTTACCCGTGAATCATATGTTGGGCCTTTTTAGGCTTCAAGTAAGTCGTTACTTCTTTCTTCGTGGCTTCATGAGATTGTTGGTGTTATGCCCTCAGATGCCATAGACGATAGAATGTATAGGGCATAGTCATTGTAATTAAACATTATTTATATAAAGGCGTTTGAGTTGTTTTAATTTCTTATTGGCATTTGTAAGGTAATACAAACAACTGAAAAGTCCATGACATTGAGGCAACCTTCTACTCCCTATGGGTTAGGAGAATAGCACTAGAAGGATTCGGTGCTCATAGTCTAAATAAGTTCGCAGGTTAAAGAAAGTCCTGACTGGACATCAGGAACAGATAAGACTTGTATGACATAAACTTTGACGTGGAAGTGCTAGTCAAACACTAAGTGGTAGTGGGAGCTTATATCATAGACATGTCAGTTTGACTGAATTGTTCGAACATGACTCGAATCAGTTCTGTCACATGGGTTTCACTCAATGACGGTCAGTGATGGAACTGATATATTGTGATAGGTACGCGGGAACCTTAGACCTGAGAAATCACGTTGAAGATGCACTTGTGATATCAAGTTCGTCATTAGAGTAGTTAGACTCAATTCACCCAATGGTGGAGTCAACCTAGAAGTTCAACTTGATTGACAAGTAGCAGTCTTAACTGATTTGCAATATTGGGATTTATTTTCTCATAAGTGAATGAGCAATTATTCTATGCAGTCATGAATGAGTGAGGTCGAAAGTCTTTGGCCAAAGCAATAAAGAATACTAGTGTTAGACACAAGAGTAAGCTCATTGACCTCGACTCATTATGTACTCATTCATATAGTCAAGTACTGTGAGTTTGACTAAACCATGACTCTCACTTGACAGAGATATAAGAATAAAAGGTTTATACTCGTACGATATTCGCAATAGGAAAGGTTTGGAATGATCTTTATCATTCGTTCTCAATTGGGTTACGATATGAGCCACTATACTGGCTAAGTGTTACTCACATCCTTTTGATTTCCTCTCAATTACCTTTTTGAGACGAACCTAAAGAGTCGCACTTAAAGGAATTGCAAAGGGAAAAACCCTTTTTTTTTATAGAAAGAGTTGTTCGGTATTTGATATCGATTATTATTAATTAATTTTTCATTTGATGATATGATTAATTAATAAAATTAATTTCTTAGAGAAATTAATAATATTTTAATTGATTCATTTATTTAATTAATTATTGGATAAATTAATAAAAAGTAATTGAATAAATTAAAATTGGAACCAAGAGGTGCACTAGCCCGAAGGCTAGTGCACGGCCAATATGGGGGTTCCTAAGAGTTTTGCAACTCTTAATTGTGTATTTATACACAACTTAAAAGGAGTTAAAAACCCTAGCTTCCTTTTTCACAGAGGGAAAGATTAAAGAACTCAGTCAAAATTCTCTCCCCTCTTCCTCTCTCTTAGCCGTGCACTACAGTGAAGAAAGGAGGAGGATTTCTGCTTTGGATTCCAGCACGAGGCTTTGGAGGCAGTGACAAATTTGCTGCTCGGGTCAGAATTCTGAAAAACAAAAACTAGGAAGAACACGTAAGTAATTCTTCCTTTAAGCTTGATTATGGAAAATCAGAGATGACCACCTTTGGGGTTTTTACATAATCCTTCCACTACATTTTTAAATTTTTCTGCGTTCCCCAACAGTGATATCAGAGCTAATCTCTGATATCCATATTTAGCTATGACTATGTATTTATGTGATTTTAGTTTTTCGTATTTTATAGCATGTTAAAATATGAAAATTTTGTATGTTATGATTGAAGCATGATTTTATGTTTTTGGATTTATATTTCATGGTGTTTATGTAAATCTGAAATTGCGTGAAAAATCGAGGAAAGGAGGAAAAAAGGGCTGAAAAGCCTTTGCACGTACGCACGCACAACGTGCGAGCTGTTGTGCACGGACGAGGGCCGATGGCCCTCGCCCAGTGCGCAGCCTGTGCGTAAGAGATGCGCAGGTGGGTAGCGTGTGCGTGCCGTGCTCGGCCAGGCCCCGTTGATTGGTATCGGGTGCCCGACTGGCCTAACCAGGCGCATGGCCTATACGTTGGGTCGGGCAGAAGACCCGACAATGAAAAACGGGCTAGGTTACGTGCACGAGCCTAATTTTTCATATATGGGTTTTGGGCTATTTTGGTTATTTGGGTTGGTCAAAAGGATGATGACCCAAATTGTAATTAAATTAGCCCGAAACTAGTTTTATTAAAAAATTAGAAGTTTGATAAATTGATTATGGGTTGAATTTATTAAATCTAAGTGGGCCAATTGGATGGCGACTTGAGTTTGATGAAATCGAGCCCATATAATATTTATTGAAATAAAAATTATTTAATTTTGAATTAATTAATTATTTTTCTTAGAGAATTATGAATAATTATTTATTTAAATATTATTTATTTTTCTTCCTCAAAGGGTTTCTTTAAATTATGACATTGCATGAGGATTTTAATTTTTATAGATTTAATTAGTTGGACTAATTATTTTAATCAAAGGTAGACAAATTAAATTTGGAATTTAAATATGTCTAAGTCATTTAATTATGCTATTTGATTTTGATTAAATGACAAATATATGAAATATTAAAATTAAACAAGGCATTAATTAGTTGGACTAATTAATTAAATAATCATTAACATATTTGCTTGTCTTTCATGCGAGCATTTATTATGTGATGGTGACACCTTCCATGGACTTCGGATTTTGGTTTGTATTTTATTTTCATGGGTTGTAAGGGCCGTTTTGAGCCCAATTTTATTTTTCTAGATTTTATGTGTAGGTTGCTTAAAAATCTTGTAATAGAATAGAATTTTGAAGACGGTGGATACTTGGAGACCAATGAAGATTAGATTAGATTTTTCTTTTGCCTTTTATTTTTAATGATGATCCATTGGCTTGGATCCTCTAGAAAAAGTCCATGGTTGTGTGTGTTGTTAGTGTTTTAGAATTGCTAAAAACATGTTATATTTGTAGTATATATCATGTGTGTATCTGCCCTTTATAAATTGGTACATGTGCAAAGTGAGACCTAATTGTAAAATCTCAATTCTCTCAATCTAAATATACTAAGTTAGTAAAGGGCACTGGGTGTCCTCTCCCTCCACTAAACTTAATAGAATTCGAAATTATGTCTAATGTATGGCATCGTCCCAGTAAGTGGGTATCATATAATTAGACATGATTTAAAATTTTATAAAGTGCATTTGATGCCTTAATCGAAGCATATCTCACCCCCCAAATATCGTTAAAGGATTGCAATGTGAAATTCAAATGTTAGATTAAATGGAGTTAGTGGGAATAAACTTATATAGTCCAAATACCTATATATCGTTAAAGGATTGCGGTAATTTGGATTATGGGAAAAGAAGATTGAAACATCTAAAAAGTCAGATTGATGTTAAACATCACTTTAATCGATTAGTGGATTAAATATCATTAAAGGGTTGCCATCCACTGAATTAATTACAAAATCAATCTCCACTACCAAGTAATGAACAACGATCACTTCCGATTTCTATAGTGGAAGTGTGGATCTCGAAAAATATATTGTGGGAGCCAAGTTTAAATTTAAGTCCTTGATTTAACTTGGATAGTTTTAATTACATGCATCTAATCCAATCTGGTTTATTGTTCTGTAGTTGTTAATCTATATCTCTCTCACTATGACTATCAAACCTCTTTCTAATCTACTTGAGAACACCATTCTTACTGGACCTAACTACATAAAATGGCTCACAAAACTGAGAATGGTTCTTAGTAGTGAATCCATTGAATATGTGTTAAAAGTTGGCCGTCTACCCATTCCTGGAAAATATGAGGACGAGAAGGTCCACATAGCTCGCTGGGATTGGTGTTGTGACAACCATAGAGCAAGGGTGTATATTATGGGCTCAATGTGCATTGAACTACAAAGATCTCATGAGAAAATGGATAATGCAAAAGACATAATCCTTCACTTAGATGAGTTGTTTGGAGAGGGCGGTAGGACCGCAAGATATTTCATATCTAGAGAACTCTTCAGAACTAAGATGACTGAAAATGAGGATGTTGGAGAACATGTGCTTAAGATGATGACCATGATAGAGAAACTAAAATTTTTGAATTTCTATATGGATTTTCATCTTCAAGTTGACGTCATCTTGCAGTCACTTCCTGATTCCTTTTATTACTTTGTCATTAATTTGGACTTGAATGATATCGAGTGTTCATTAGTTAGACTAATGAATAAACTCGAAATTGCTCAAAAACAAATGAAGGCGGATAGATGGAATAATCGACTAGCTATCCCTATTTCCACGACATTGGATCTTCAGAAAAATAAGGAAGGCAAACGAGAATTGGGGACATCCAAAAGATCTTAAAAGAGTTAGAAGCAAAGCAAGAGCAAGAGGCTGAAACATATGGACAGATGCCTACACTGCGATGAGACGGGCCACTGGAAGAGAAATTGTCCATATAAAGGCAAAGGAGCACAAGGTATGGAACTTTACGTTTTTGAAACTAACTATTCTATGACCATTTTTTCCACTTCGTGGATTCTTGATTCGGGTGCTAGTACTCATATTTGTTGTGTGGATCAGGACCTGAAGCAAAGAAAGAAGCTGGACTGTGATGACGTGTAGATCAAAGTAGGCAGCGAGTAGAGCGTTGCAGCTACTGGAATTGGATCTACCTCATAACTTTTAAATTCTGGACATTTATTAGTTTTGAATAATATTTTGGTTTTGCCCAAGGGGCTTAAGAACATTGTTTCAATTCCTATTTTAGTTAACGATGGTTATACTTTTTGTTTTATTAATAAGCATTGTGACATTTATTATGTTAATAAAATAGTAGGCTCTCCTACTTTAATAAATGGATTGTATTACTTAATGTCCAGAATGAGTGTGCTGTTAATGCTATAACTAGGAAACTTGGTGGGAAAGATACCAACCAAAGATTAATATGGCATCTCAGACTAGGCAATGCCAGAGAACGTAAGGCTAAAAAAATGGAGAAAGATGGACTTATAGGCCCACTGGGATCAGATCCCTATCCTACTTGTGAAACTTGCTTCATGGGTAAGATGGCTAGATCTCCCTTCACCGGGACTTTTGAAAGAGCCACACAAATTTTAAAATTGGTACATATCGACGTTTGTGGGTCATTCAATGAAATGGTCGTGGAGGTTTCCACTACTTCATCACATTCACTAATGACCATTCAAGGTATGGTCTTGTTTATTTGATGAAGTATAAGTTTGAGTCCATTGAAAAGTTTAAAGAATTAAAGGCTTTAGTGGAAAAGCAAACTGGGCAACATATAAAAGCTCTCCAATCAAACCGAGGAGGAGAATATATGAGTTCTGAGTTTGATGAATAACTCAGAAAAAATGGCATTGTACTGCAACTCACACCACCAGTGACACCATAGTTAAATGGAGTAGCTAAAACAAAGGAATCGTACCATCTAGACATGGTTTGATCCATGCTCAGCTACACTGACTTACCCATTTCACTTTGTGGTCACGCGCTCCTTACATCAGTACACATTTTAAATAGATGTTTCTCCAAGTCCGTTTCTAAGACTCCATATGAAATATAAAAAAATAGAAAGCTAAGTCTCAATCGTATAAAGATTTGGGAATGTCCAGCTTTGTTAAAAAGACAAAAGTGGATAAAATGGAGGCAAGATCCCTGAAGGGACGTTTTGTTAGATACCCCAAGGATTCAATGGGGTACTTCTTCTACTTGCATGATGATTAAAGGATCATTGTAGCCTTACAAGCCTACTTTCTCGAAGATGAGTTCATTAGAGAAGGTGGAGCAGATAGAAAGATAGTTCTTCAAGAACACAGTGAACTCCCTTGGATACATCTACACAGGAAGTAAGAACCGAACAAATTGTAACACAACCACAACCGCGAAGATCTGGTAGAGTACCTCAAGCTCCTGAGAGGTATGGCTATCTACTTCATAAGGAACTAGATCTCCATACTATCGTAGAGGGAGGCCATGGAGATGATCCTTCTACTTATGATCAAGCAATGGTGGATATGGACTTGCAAGATGGAGCGAAGCTATGCAAGTAGAGATAGATTTGATGCATTCGAACTAAGTCCGGACACTAGTGGATCAACCCGATGGTATTGTACCAATTGGATGTACATGGATCTACAAGAGAAAGATTGGTGCCGATGGCAAGGTTGATACCTATAAAGCTATGTAAGTGGCGAAAAGGTATAGTAAAAAAGAAGGAATTGACTATCAAGAAACCTTTCACCAGTATCCATGATCAAATCAATAAGAATTCTATTAGCGATAGCGGCCTACCTAGATTATGAAATATGGCAAATGGATGTCAAAATGGCGTTCCTAAATGGATTCCTAGAAGTGCATATCTATATGGAGCAGCCAAAAGGTTTTGTATCCAAGAATGATGTTCACATGGCGTGCAAGCTTGAAAGATCTATCTATGGACTTAAGCAAACATCTCGTAGCTGGAATCTACGTTTTAATGAACTAGTCAAAGGATTTGACTTTATCATAAACGAAGATGAACCATGTGTATACATGAAGGTTAGTGGGAGCAAGATATCATTCCTTGTGCTATATGTCGATGACATACAACTTATAGGGAATGATGTGGGAATGCTCACCACTGTAAGGAAATGGCTATCGAGTACATTCTCCATGAAAGACTTGGGAGAAGACACATACATTCTGGAAATTCGAATCTATAGGGATCGAACGAACAGAGTGATAGGACTTTCCCAAACCCTTTACTTAGATAAGGTTCTAAAGAGATTTAGGATGGAGGATTCTAAGAAAGGGTTCCTGCCAATGAGGCATGGGATATATCTCTAAAAAACTATGTGTCCTCAAAGTGAGGAAGATAGAAAAGAAATGAGCGTTGTACCCTATGCATCAGCAGTGTGTAGTCTGATGTACACCATGTTGTGTACAAGACTTGACATAGCTTATGCAGTTAGAGTTGTTAGTCGATTCCAGGCAAACCCAGGCAAGGAACATTGGATAACTGTGAAGAACATCCTTAAGTATCTTAAAAGAACAAAGGATATGATTCTCATCTATGGACGTGGTGACTTAAGAGTGGATGGATACACCGACTCGGATTTTCAATCTGACGTTGATGACAGAAAGTCCACCTTAGGGTTTATTTTCACCCTCAACGGTGGGGCGGTGTCTTGAAAAAGTTCTAAGCAAAGCACAACCGCTTATTCCACCACTGAAGTTGAATACGTGGCTGCTTCAGAGGCAGCCAAATAAGCTATTTGGCTTAGGAAGTTTCTTGGAGAACTTCAAGTGGTTCCTAGCATACAACTTCCATTGCCACTTTATTGTGAAAATAATGGAGCAATAGCGCAGGCGAAGGAACCAAGGTCTCACAAAAAGTCCAAACACATAGAGAGAAGATATCACATCATTAGAGAGATCATTGGTAGAAAAGAAATAGCAGTGCAGAAAATAACCTCAGCTAACAACGTAGCTGACCCACTGACCAAGCCTTTGGCGCAAGCAGTGCTAGATCGACATCTGGAGAAGATGGGTATTAGATACTATAGCAAATGACACTGAGTGCAAGTGGGAGATTGTTGGTGTTATACCCTCAGATTCCATAGATGATGGAATGTATAGGGTATATTCACTGTAATTAAACATTATTTATATAAAGGCGTTTGAGTTGTTTTCTTATTAGCATTTGTAAGGTAATATAAACAAGTGAAAAGTCCATGACATTGAGGTGAACCTTCTACCAATGGGTTAGGAAGAATAGCACTAGAAGGATTCGGTATTCATAGTCTATTTCGCAGGTTAAAACAAGTCTGGACTGGACATCAGGAACAGATAAGACTTGTATGACATAAGCTTTGACGTGGAAGTGCTAGTCAAACACTAAGTGGTAGTGGGAGCTTATATCATAGACATGTCAGTTTGACTGATGTGTTCGAACACGAATCGTATCAGTTCTGTCACATGGGTTTCACTCAATGACAGTCAATGATGGACTTGATATATTGTGATAGGTCCACGTTAATCTAAGACCTAAGAAATCACGTTGAAGATGTACTTGTGATATCAAGTTCGTCATTAGAGTAGTTAGACTCAATTCACCCAATGGTGGAGTCAACCTAGAAGTGCAACTTGATTGACAAGTAACAGTCTTAACTGATTTGCAATTTTGGGATTTATTCTCTCATAAATGAATGAGCAATTATTCTATGCAGTCATGAATGAGTGAGGTCGAAAGTCTTTGGCCAAAGCAATAAATAATACAAGTGTTAGACACAAGAGTAACCTCATTGACCTCGACTTATTATGTACTCCAGCATATAGTCAAGTACTGTGAGTTTACTAAACCTTGACTCTCACTTGACTGGGATATAAGAATAAAATGTTTATACTCGTACGGTATTCCTAATAGGAAAGGTTTGGAATGATCTTTATCATTCGTTCTCAATTAGGTTACGATGTGAGCCACGAGACTGGCTAAGTGTTACATCCTTTTGATTTCTTCCCAACCTTTTTGAGACGAACCTAAAGAGTAACACTTAAAGGAATTGCAAAGGGAAAAACCGTTTTTCGACAGAAATAGTTTTTCGGTGTTTGATATTGATTATTGACAGGAAAAATCCTTACGTGTATTAAACAGCAAGTGGACTGGTCGTGTGTAGTAATAAAGTGGAATTTAAAAGATTATTTAAAGCTAGGAATTTAAAAGCAATTAAAATTGAATTAAAAGATTGTGATTAATTTACAATAAAAATGTAAAAACGAGACTTAGCAAATAGATTTAGATTCTTATGAGATAAAACAACTAAGACACATGCTTCAACTAAATTTACTTGTTAATATAAATATGAACTATTCTTCGTATTATTAGACTACTATTGCTTTGGTGAAAATTCCTTAATTAATTACTACCCGATGTCTCGGCTGTAATAATCCTATGTGTTAGGAATTTCATATTAGATGTTTTGATGATGACAAATAGGACTTTCTGTTAGACTCCGAAAAGTGTAAAAGCTTTCATAGAATGTTATGTATAAGTACCTGAAAGCTTATTTATCTTAGGCTTATAGTATTCATCTTTGTAGAATTCCTTAGACTAAGTATGTGACACTAAAACACTTAGGAAAATTCTGGGTGAGTCTACCAAGTGATGAAGGTGAAGATCAAGCGTCTAAAGCTACAATGGATAAAGATATCTTGAAGCGTCCGTCAAACGCTTTAGGGATTATCCCAGTGCTCAAACTACGAATGGATAACTCAGGCCGAATACTCAACATCAAGTGAAATGACGGAATTCTCAGTGAGACTATCAAGACTAGATTGAAGAGTAAGCGTCTGAAATTCAGGATCAGTCCAAGCGTCTGTCCAATACACGAGAATAACTATTCTCTTCAGCAAGCGTCCAAAAGGGTTAAACCAACACAACCTACAAAGAACGTAACCTGAAAAAGAATTCAGATCCAAAAACCATCCAAAGACTTAAAAGAATGCATGAATCAAACGGACGAATTATTTCCAACGGAAATAAGACAAGATGCATTAAAAGTCGGATAAGTGCTATTAAAATATAAGCACTATAACTTATGGGCAAGCCATATCTTTGACCTAGACTGTCAGATTTATGAAACCAAGACCATGCCTAACCAATTAAATATACCCAAAGTTAGAAATGTCTGAACTCAAGGAATGTTTGGGGAAACGAGACTCCAACCGAGTCAAACGGACAAAAACCACCAATACCTTATAAATAGCTCTTTCAACAAACAAGTAATATGATGAAAAAGTGACACACACAAAAATACCGACCTTGTTGAAAGAAAAGCTTACTAAAAATCATAGCCAAATATCCATATAAGCTTTTCACAAATATTCCAGAGACAGTCACCCATATCTCAAATCTCTTGTTAAGAAGAACCTATACTACCATTGAGATATCCCCAAGTTGTTTGAACTTTCCAAAAACAAACAAACCCGTGACCAAAACCATCAACACCTTTCATCTGAGTGAGAAAGCTGGTTGACTTGCAAGCAATATTTTTGTGTAAAACAAGCTTGTTGAAGTTGATCTCTATTGGAGCTGAAATCTGCGTGACCAAGGAGTTCCGAGATCAAGAGTAACTTGCACCATTTCTGAGTGAAAGAAGCAAGGGGATAGAAGATCTTTAGTGGAGCTGAAATCTGTGTGACCAAGGAGTTCCAAGATCATATCCAATCTCCCTCTATCTTGTAGAAGTCTCTGTGTGACTCTTCGATAATCATCATAGTGGAAAAACCTCCCTGATAAAAGGAGAAGAAGGACGTAGCTGGGATTACATCACCCAGTGAACCTTACAAATATCTTGTGTCATTTACCTCTTTAAGCATTCATTGTTTTACTGCTTTACTATTCATACTGCATACATTCTGATAAAGTCTTAAAACAACTAAGCAACTACTTTCGATCAATTAACTGAACGCTAAGCTATAAAATACTTCCGCTGTGCTAACTCTGATTTAGTGACTAAACTCTGCCCTACTTTGGTAAGCGTTGAAATCACCGAGTCTAAGTTAACGTTTCTCAAGCGTCACATCCAGCGCTTAAACTTGTCAAGCGTTCAAATACTTCAAAGTGATACGAATTTTTAAGAAGTCGAAAAAGTCTTCAGGGTCTATTCAACCCCCCCCTTCTAGACCCTTTCGTATACCACTTGGGACCAACACTATGATAAATTGATAGTTCTCTAAATATGTCTATCCGAGAATTTAATCAATAATCATGCATTCAAGTTCTAGAATTTCCCCGAATAAATCCGGCTAACTGCACCCGGGAATCTCTACCTATCTCTAGGGGCAATTCCCTATTTTTTACGGATGATGTGATGATTTCTTTGAACCCTAACTTATATTCTTTCAAACTATTAAGTTAGGCAATATGACAAACATATGGCGATCAAACATATGCAAGTAATTACGCACAAAATCAAAACACAAAGCAATTGTAGAATTAATACGAAGAATAATATCATATATATATATACTCATAACTTTGGCCTTCACATGACCCTAGTTAAGGGAAAATTAGTTCATAATTGAAATTGGGAAAACAATAAAAACACAGAATTACTCATAGATAAAGATGAATATCAAACTAAGAAACTCCCTATTTTGGATTGATGATCGATTCTTGATTGGAAGCTTGAATCCCTCCTTTTCCTCTTCTTAGCTCTTCAAGTATGATGATAGGATGACTCAAAACCAAGAGAATGCTCCCCCAAACCCCTGAATTTTCGTCCTCACACTCTCAAAGGATGATTTTTTTTGATGATCTCAAGTGAGCTCCCCACTCCCCTTTAAATACCCAAAAATCCACCTACCAAGAATTTGAGCTACTCTTCTCTTTCTTTCCTCCTACCAAGAATTTCTACCTACCAAGAATTTGCACCTACCATTCTCTTGTTTTCCACCTAACAAGAATTTGCACCTACCAAGAATTTGCACCTACCATTCTCTTGTTTTCCACCTAACAAGAACATGAGCTGCCACTTTCGTGTTTTCCAGCGCAGGGATAGTGTTTTATTCATAAACGTCTCCACAGATCTCCGAATTGGATGATTCAAGTACCCATGTAAAGATAAGACATAGATATAAAACTTTGTAGAATGACACTTCATCCAATTCTGTCTCTAAAAATATCAAAATGGCGTTCCAACTTGGAGGTTGTTTCTGATTTGGCGCCTAGGTGTGCGGAAATGGTACTAAAACATGATTTTGGCTAACTCCAGCTTATTTCTTGCTTGTTTGGTTGTGGAGGTGTGAAACATCTTGGCGTAAACTTGTTTTATACATCATTTTTCCACCCTTTCTTCAATTGTATCCACTTAAGGCCTGAAATCACTTAATGCACGAATTAAACGCACAAGTGACAAAATCAAGTGATAAATGAACCTAAACATAAACGCAAAGGGGCTTAAAAACACATAAAAATGACTCCTATCGACTATTATTAATAATTAATTTGTCATTTGATGATATGATTAATTAATAAAATTAATTTCTTGGAGAAATTGATAATATTTTAATTGATTTATTTATTTAATTAATTATTGAATAAATTAATTAAATAAGAATTAAATTAATTAAAATTGGAACCAAGAGGTGCACTAGCTCGAAGGCTAGTGCACAATTAATATGGGCATCCATTATGGACACCCTAGCCCTCTGTTCCCAAGAGTTTTGTAACTCTTAAGTTGTGTATATATATACACAACTTAAAAGAAGTTAGAAACCCTAGCCTCTTTTTTCACAGAGAAAAAAAAAGAACTCAATCAAAATTTTCTCTCCTCTTCCTCTCTCTTAGCGGTGCACTATAGTGAAGAAAGGAGGAGGATTTCTGCTTTGGATTTCGGCGCGAGGCTTTAGAAGCAGTGACAAATTTTCTGCTTGGGTCAGAATTCTAAAAAACACATACTAGGAAGAACACATAAGTAATTCTTCGTTTAAGCTTGAATATGAAAAATCAGAGATGACCACTTTTGGGGTTTTTACATAATTCTTCCGCTGCATTTTTAAATTTTTTGCGTTCCCCAACAGAGCTCTAGCGGGGTGTACCCCGTGGCTTCATGAGCACTAGGTCAATTACTTAATTGATTTGTTGTTTCCCGTGGCTTCATGAGCACTAGCGGAGTGTTTTTGTACCACGTGGCTTCATGAGCGCTAGTGGGGTTCTTTGTACCCCATGGCTTCATAAGCCCTAGTGAGGTATCTTGTACCTTATGGCTTCATGAGCACTAGTGGAGTGCTTTGTACCCAGTGGCTTCATGAGCGCTAGTGGGGTATCGTGCACCTTGTGGCTTCATGAGCACTAGCGGGGTGTTTAGTCATTTTTATTTGCCTTTAGTAGGATTTTATGAGTGCCAAGATTTCTAGCCTCTCTGGCATTTTGCTATACTTGAGCATCACTTGCTAGAATTGTACTTAAAAAATACTAGCATTTTGTTAGCTAGTTACTCACTAGCGTTTTGAAAACACTAGCGTTTTGCCCGCTAGTTACTCACTAGCGTTTTGCTAGCTTGTTTAGACCCACCAACTTGGGGGCTATTTTATATCGAGATTCGTATCCCACTACATGCGGGTTAAGATAAAAAGGGGGGGTTAGGCCCTACAACCCGGGGGGGGGGGAGGGGGATCGCCATGTGGTGACCCCCGGAGAGAGTGCCTCGCGGCTGGCACCATGAGGCATTGTGCCTCGTGGTGGCCACGAGGCGCTGCTCTGTGGCTTATTACCCCAGGGTTCTTTAACGGGGGTGACTTGTGGCTTTCTCATGTGCCTTATCTACATATCCATGTACTTTATCTTATGGTCATTTTCTGCTTGTATGACTATGATCTAGTCGAACATTAGTAGCATTCTTGTTTCTGACTTAGCACATTTGTGAAATACTCATTGCCCCTTCATAGGCTTTGAGTAAGTCTTTTATTTTTCTAACCCCGTTGCCTCATGAGCTTTGTCGAGGTGCCAATGTTGGTGTTACCTATTAGTATCATGTTATGCTAATGGGTGCCAATGGTGGCATTACTATGCCCATGGCACGTTCTTCGCTGCCAATGATGGCGTTACTATGCTAATGGGACGTTCTCTATGGAGCCTCAACCCCTCTCAATATCACTGAAAGGATTATAAGGTGGACAAGCCTCATTCGAGTCATTGCTAGCTCAAGGGACTTTAATCGTTCCACCTATATTGACCTCTTATGCGGTCGTGAGTTATTAAATGCATCCTCGGTTGGAAAATTTTAGTTCCAAAAGGCTACGTTGATATGTTGTTTTCCTCTTCAAACACTTATGTAAATAAAATTACCCCACTCCCTTATGGGTATTAGAGGGGTGCAAACGGTGTTACTCACGACCCTTATAAGATGTTGCGGGTGCTTTTGAAACCCTCTTATTGGCGTCACTTGAGCGTTAATCACTAGCGCCACTTACTTATAAAATATTAGATACAAATGATAGCCTAAGGATTGATAAGTTCACATTTTACAAGTTTTTTACCCCTTTGATTTGGGTATTTTCGTTATAATTTAGTAATGAATATCCTGCATAGTGCTTTGATTTGTTTAAATTTCATGTGTGTAGGGATGTAAGTCAAATAGATCAATTATTGAGTAAGAAGGCAGAACAAGAGAAGGAAAAACGAAGAAAAATTTGAATCTGCCATTCTGGACCGCGGCACAGAACCGCGGCACTAAATCCGGCGCAAGACCGCGGTCGCGGTGCAATGCCTTGAGAAACCCGGATAGGACCGCGGCACTGGACCGCGGCCTTCGGCGCCCAGAACACCGCGGCCCTGTTATGACCTCTCGGCACCCTGTTGGACCTCGGCAAACCGCGGCATGACTTGCTTTTTAGACCGCGGCACGGCTTGCCATCCGAGCCGCGGTCGGTTTAGAATGTGTACCGCGGTCCGATTTGCCCGATGCCCTAATTTTAAGTCTGCCGTTTTCCTTCTTTATAACACACTTTTCTCTTGGAAAACACTTACACTTGTTCTAAAAACACATAGGGAAGCCATAGGAAGACTCAAGGAAGCTTGAGGAGCCATTTTCATCATCAAAAGCTTGGATTCACACCTTGTAATAGGGAGTAATTCAACTCTTTCTCTTTGATTAGTTTATCAACTATGTCTTATAGAATTGTTGAATCATTTGTTATTATAAGTATGAGCTAAGCATCTTTGTGGTTGGGTTATGTAAATGCTTTGTGATGTTTTGTGTTTAATGAATGATTAATTTCCGGATTTATTACATTCTTGTTACATGTTTGATTTTATGCTTAATGCTTTCACATGAATGATCACCATGTGTTTGATATAATGCTTTGTCTTGAGACCGAGAGGAGATAGATAAAGGGAGATCGAAAAATCAAACATCATAACGTAACAATTGACTAAAGATAGAATCGATTGCGTTGTGTGGCTTTTTGTGATAAGATGACCCGATTGAATGTAGGATCTTCGTAAACAAGGAATTCCTTTGAACCTAAATGCATATTAGTTAATTCAATCTTCACTATAGAGATATAGGGAGTTGTTAACTAGTATAGGCTTGTTATTTCAAGAGATTGAATAATAAATACGTTAGGGGGTTTCGCCATAACAAGAGCGTCCTAAAAATCCGGGTAATTAAGAGTTCATGAACATAGAATAGAACATAGTAGGATCATAACCCAATCACCTCTTCCCATTTAATTTATTACCTTGATAATCATTTTAGTTATCTTTAGTATTTTCATAGTATAAACACCTATCATCTTATAAATTGATTTAGCTTAGAAATAGGTAATATAGCAATTACGAGCATTGAATCCAATTGTTCTTGTGGAGACGATACACCCCGGGCTAAATAGTCCACTTTATTACTTTGCACGACCTAGTATACTTGCTAGGATTTCGCGTACCAAGTTTTTGGCGCCGTTGCCGGGGACAATTGCGTTATTTAATATTGTAATTCACTTATCTATTCTAAGACTAAGTTGCTATTTTTACATTTTGGTTTGCTGTTTTTATGTTAAAAGTTGCTGTTTTTGCATGTTGGTTTGTTGTTTTTACGTTTTAATTTTGGTTCTTTTGATTCTATTGTTAGGTTGACTTCTTTGAGTATTGCATGACACGCACATCTCAAGGAAACCTTGAAGATTTTGATTCCGAGATCGAGCGCACTTTCAATAGAAGAAGACGAGCACAAAGCCAAAACGAGAATCAATTTGAGGCAATGGAAGGGAACAATCCCGTTAATTTAGAGGACCCGGGAATTCAAGCCTTGATTCAAGCCGCTGTTGCTGCCACATTAGCACAAAGACAAGAGCAAGCTCCCCGTCCTTTACGTGATTATATGCAACCCACTGTTCATGGAGCCGCTGGTGCTATCGTACTACCCACGGTAGAAGCAAATAATTTTACAATCTCACCGGCTATTCTTCAACTCATTTCCAATGAACAATATCGGGGTACGGCGGATGAGTCACCACATGCTCACATTACCAAGTTCCTTAGCTATTTGAGCACATTTCGACAAAATGGAGTGACCGATGATGCCATTAGAATGAGACTCTTTCCGTTCTCATTGAGGGATAAAGCAAGAGCTTGGCTTGACTCATTGCCAACGGCATCCATTCATACTTGGGACCAGTTGGTGGAGAAGTTTTTGAGTAAGTATTTTCCACCGGGGAAAACAGCCGCTATCAAAGTTGAGATACAAGGATTTCGACAAATGGAGGGAGAGTCACTCTATGAAGCACTTGAAAGATTCAAGGAACTTCTCCGAAAATGCCCTCACCATGGTTTTGCAGTTTGGACTCAAGTGACCATCTTTTATCAAGGCCTTGGACCCGGCCTTCGCACTCATCTAGACGCAGCTGCGGGTGGTTCACTCATGAATTTACCACCACAAGCGGCTTGGGAAATGATCGATAGAATGTCGGAAAATAACTACCAATGGCCTACCGAGAGAGTAATACTTCCAAAGAAGGCGAGTGGAGTTTATGAAGTGGAAGCTTCCACTTCACTAGCTAATCAAGTAGAACTATTGCACAAGAAATTGGATGCTATGAATTTCTCGGTAAACCAAGTGCAAACGTTGTGTGAAAATTGTGGTGGAAATCATCACATTACGGAGTGTCAACATGGCAGTCAATCTTATCATTCCGAATGTGTTGAAGATGCGAATTATGTGCAAAATTCAAATAGGACACAAAACGATCCATTTTCTGAAAAATATAATCCGGGGTGGAGAAATCACCCAAACTTCTCATGGAGTAACAACAACAATGTGGTGAAGCAACCTCCCGGGTTTCAATCACACGGTGATAGACCACCATTTCAACGTCAAGGGGGTTTTCAACCCAACACATTTCACAAACAAGGAGGTTACCAACCACAAGAAAAGAAACCGAGTTTTGAGGAATTGATGCTCCAATATATAAAGAAAAATGATGAACGGTGTCACAACCTTGAAATTAATGTGAGCAACATACAAACTCAATTGGGACAATTGGCTAGTCAACTCTCAGGTAGAACACCAGGATCGCTACCTAGCGACACCGAGAAAAACCCGAAAGAACAGGTTCAGGCCATCGCATTGAGAAGTGGTAAAAACGTTGGTGCTGAAAATTTACAAAAATCCGACTTGAACCGCGGCACAGAACCGCGGTCTGAAATTCCAGTGTCCAATTTTTCCGAACAGGACCGCGGCACAGAACCGCGGTCTGAAATTCCAGTGTTCGATTTTTCCGAACAGGACCGCGGCACTGAACCGCGGCACACCACCGAACCGCGGTCCAATGCCGCGGCACAGTTACCTGTTTCGGATAATGGCAAATCTACATCCCGCACTGCTCCTGAACCTGTACAGCCACGACCACCTTTTCCTTTGGCACTAAAAAGGGGGAAACTTGATGCTCAATTTCTAAAATTTGTAGAAATGTTTAAACAATTGCGCATTAACATTCCTTTTGCAGATGCTATTCTCCAAATGCCAAGCTATGCTAAATTTCTCAAGGAAATTCTTTCGAACAAACGCAAGCTTGAAGAACATGCAACCGTTGCACTCACCGAGGAATGCTCCGCGATACTTCAGAATAAGCTTCCCCTAAGCTTAAAGACCCAGGGAGTTTCTCAATTCCTTGCACAATAGGTTCTCTTACCTTCTCTAAAGTTCTTTGTGATTTAGGAGCAAGTATTAATCTACTTCCTTTCTCGCTTTTCAGGAAGCTGGGGCTCGGAGAACCAAAGCCAACCACCGTTTCTCTCCAATTGGCGGATCGATCCATTAAGTATCCACGAGGGATGGTCGAAGACGTACTAGTCAAGGTTGATAAGTTCATCTTTCCGGTGGACTTTATAGTATTGGACATGGAAGAAGACGTCGAGATGCCACTTATTTTGGGTCGTCCATTCTTGAATACGGGTAAAGCTTTAATTGATGTCGCTAATGGTAAGCTCATACTAAGAGTAGGTGAAGATCAGGTTACTTTTAATGTATATCAAGCAATGAGGCATCCTTCCACTACCCCTACTTGTTATGCTATTGATATTGTTGATCATGCTTCTGTTGAGTACTTTCAGCTTCATAATGATGATGACTTATTAAAAACTTGCTTAATTGGCCCCATGGACAAAGAGACCGATGTGGAGCACTTACAAGAGATGTTGGCTAGCCTTGAGGCCAATCCGCCTAATAAACGGAGTTATCGACCAAGATTTGAATCTCTAGATCGCCCATTGACCACTCCACCAAAACAATCAATAGAAGAACCTCCGACACTCGAACTCAAACCTTTACCATCTCATTTGAAATATGCTTTTCTTGATACTTCGGAAACTTTACCTGTGATTATTTCTTCATCTTTGACAGGAAGCATGGAAGAAAAACTATTACGAGTATTGAGGACTCACAAAAGGGCATTCGGTTGGAAGATCGCAGACATCAAAGGAATTAGTCCAGCTATCTGCATGCATAAAATCCTAATGGAGGACAATTACAAGACCACAATCCAACCTCAAAGGAGACTAAATCCAATGATGCAAGAGGTAGTAAAAAAGGAAGTGATTAAATTGCTTGACTCAGGTATAATATATCCTATTTCAGATAGTGCATGGGTAAGCCCAACCCAAGTCGTGCCAAAGAAAGGAGGAATAACCGTTATCTCAAATGAGAAAAACGAGTTAATCCCAACTCGCACCGTGACAGGTTGGCGTGTTTGTATTGACTATAGGAAATTAAATGATTCTACTAGAAAAGATCACTTTCCCCTCCCCTTCATTGACCAAATGCTAGAAAGGTTAGCCGGACATGAATTCTATTGTTTTCTAGATGGCTATTCGGGTTATAATCAAATTGCTATTTCACCGGAGGATCAAGAAAAAACGACTTTCACTTGTCCTTATGGTACATTTGCTTATAGACGAATGCCATTTGGCCTTTGTAATGCGCCTGCCACATTTCAGCGTTGTATGATGGCTATCTTTCATGACATGGTTCCAAATTTCATTGAAATATTCATGGATGACTTCTCTGTTTTTGGCTCTTCATTTGATTCTTGTTTGAATAATTTATCATTGGTTTTACAGAGATGTGAGGATACTAACCTTGTTTTAAATTGGGAGAAGTGTCACTTTATGGTACAAGAAGGCATAGTTTTGGGACATCGTATTTCACACAAGGGTATTGAGGTGGATCCCGCTAAAGTGGAAGTTATCGAGAAACTTCCTCCTCCCACATCTGTCAAAGGAGTGAGGAGTTTCTTGGGTCATGCCGGGTTTTATAGACGGTTTATTAAGAATTTTTCCGATATTTCGAAACCTCTCTCTAATCTCCTCATGAAAGATGCACAATTTGATTTTGACGTTACGTGTTTACAGGCATTTCACACTCTTCGAGAAAAATTGATTACGGCTCCCGTGATCGTGGCACCCGATTGGAGTCTCCCGTTTGAGCTAATGTGTGATGCAAGTGATTTCGCGGTAGGTGCAGTCCTTGGTCAACGCAAGGATAAGGTATTTCGAACAATTTATTACGCGAGTAAGACACTTAATGATGCACAACAGAATTATGCAACTACTGAAAAAGAGTTACTAGCTGTTGTATTCGCTTTTGATAAGTTCCATTCATACCTTGTCATGAATAAAGTCATTGTATATACCGACCATTCAGCTCTTAAATACCTCCTCTCTAAAAAAGATGCAAAACCAAGATTGATTAGGTGGATCTTGTTGTTACAAGAATATGACCTCGAAATTAGAGACAAAAAGGGGGTAGAAAATGTTGTTGCGGACCACCTTTCTAGAATTGAGGACTCTCGGGTAGATATTTTAGATGCCACACCAATTTTAGAAGAATTCCCGGATGAACATCTTTATGCTATCATTAATGGACCCCGCCCCTGGTTTGCTGATATTGCAAATTATCTTGTCACGAGGGAACTCCCCCCAGATCTTACTTATCATCAGAGGAAGAAATTCCTATCTGAAGCTAAGCACTATTTGTGGGATGATCCTTTCTTGTTTAAAGTTTGTGCAGATTGTATTATCCGGAGGTGTGTTCCCTTCGAGGAAACAATGTCTATCTTGCGCCACTGTCACGATGGTGTCATTGGAGGACACTTCGGACCCACTAAGACCGCCCTCAAGGTGCTACAATCGGGTTTCTTCTGGCCTACTTTATTTAAAGATAGCCATGCTTTTGTTGCATCGTGTGATAAATGCCAACGTGTTGGCAATATTTCTCGAAAGCATGAGATGCCTTTAAATAATATGCTAGAATGCGAACTTTTTGATGTGTGGGGAATTGATTTTATGGGACCCTTCCCTAATTCTCATTCCCACAAATACATACTTGTAGCCGTTGATTATGTGTCTAAGTGGGTTGAGGCGGAAGCATTGCAAACTAATGATGCTCGAGTAGTGCTAAGATTTTTAAAGAAGCATATTTTCACTCGTTTTGGCACTCCTCGAGCAATTATTAGCGATGGTGGCACACATTTTCGGAACAAACAATTTGATGCTCTTTTAACAAAATATGGTGTCACACATAAGGTCTCGACCCCGTATCACCCTCAAACGAGTGGACAGGTAGAAGTGTCGAATAGGGAAATTAAACGCATCTTAGAAAAAACAGTTAGTTCCTCTAGGAAGGATTGGTCCCTCAAGCTAGATGATGCACTTTGGGCATATAGAACCGCGTTTAAAACCCCAATCGGCATGTCACCTTACCGCCTTGTTTTTGGAAAAGCATGTCACCTACCTGTCGAACTTGAGCATAGAGCATATTGGGCTATTAAAATGCTTAACTTTGATATGCAAGCTACAGGTAAAAATCGGTTACTCCAACTTAATGAGCTTGACGAATTTCGACATGAGGCATATGAGAATGCCAAGTTGTACAAGGAACGTACGAAGAAATGGCATGATCAAAGGATCACACCCCGGGAATTTCAAGTTGGCGATGTGGTACTTCTTTTCAATTCTCGCCTACGACTTTTTCCGGGCAAACTCCGTTCAAAGTGGTCAGGTCCTTTCACTATCACAAAGGTTTATCCATCCGGGGCTATTGAGATTCAAGACGAGGTAAAGGGTACTTTTACTGTAAATGGGCACCGGCTGAAACATTATTTTCATCAAGGATGGAGCAAGGACAAGCACACGGTCCCGCTCCAGGATCCATCCCCGTGACCCCCTCTTGAAACGTCAAGCTAATGACTATAAACCAGCGCTTCGTGGGAGGCAACCCACGTTTTTCATGTTTTCTTAATTTTTCATTAATTTTCCTTTTGTTTTACTTCTTGAGCTGAGTTATTTTTGATTTCTTGTTTCAGGGTTTGTTGACTTTTCGGTTGCTGCGTTTTTATTTTAAAAAAAAATAAAAAAATAATAAAAAAAAAATTTGGGAACAGGACCGCAGTTCAGTGCCGCGGCACCTAGTCCATGCCTACACATCTCGGCACTGTACCGCGGCACGGGACCGCGGTCGTCTTTGAAAAAAATACGGGCAAACGTTACGCACTTTCTGCGCCGCGGCTCGAAACCGCGGCGTCAATGTGATTTTCCATACCCTGGACCGCGGTTTGGTTTGTGCCGCGGCACGTCGCGGATATTCAGCACTTTAAGGGCTGAATTCTGCTGCATTTTCCCACTATTCCTCTCTTCCACCCACTCGACCGCGGCGTTATTCACCTCCCCGCCCCAAAATCCGACCTTTTTTCACTTCCAAACATAAAAATCACCATTACCCATCCTATTTTCGATCTTTCCTCTCTATCCCACCGATTATTTTCGGATTTTAGGTGACTTTTGGGTGATTTCTCCTAGGGTTCATACCTAGGGCGAAATTTTTTCAAAATTTCACATTGGGGTCCGATTTTTCTACCATTCCCATCGGATAAGGGCCGATTTGTTTGATTTTCAGAATTTGAGGGTCGATTGCTGCTCACATTTCGACTTTCAGGGCCTCTTCTAACAATTTAACTAATTTCAAGGGGTATTTTGCCAAATTTCAACAAATTCGGGGTTCTCTTTTTGCAATTTCCAGATTTACAGGGGCTCTTTCTGCTTGTGCGAATTGCCTTGGCACTTTTGGCCAACTCCGGGATTGTTTTCGGTGGGTAAGGCTTTTCGCTCCCTCTTGTATCTTTCGTTTATTCGTGCGCCTTGCCGGCTTATTTTGTGTATCCTTGGTTTGGTTGTTGGGATATCTGCATTCGGTTTTTGTTGTTGACGACAAAATTGTGGTGTTGATTGGTGAGAAAATTGGTTTGTGGTGGTATTGCATTGTGGGTCATTGTCGGTTTTTGCTTTGGGATTGAGTGCAATGCGTTCTAGCACACGTCGGGCCGATGAACCCTCCTCTTCTCAGGCTCCCCCATCACCCGAGCCCGAAGAGTCTGAGGTTCCACTTTATGATAGATCCAAATTTGTGAGTTTAGAAGCCTCTACACGCTACTCTGAGATTTTCCTGTCTAAGAATTGTGTTCCTGAGCGTGGAATAAATGTTACTGATCGGAATCAGGAAATTCTCTTTCAAATCCAAAACCGTGGGTGGACTAAATTTGTGAAAACCCCTCAGCCTGCTGTCCTCTCGGTGGTTCGTGAGTTTTATGCTAATGCTCACGACTTTGATCGAGTCAAACGGAAGAATCGGGTTAAAGTGCGGGGTGTGTCGGTTAAATTTGATAAGAAAACCATCCGCCGACTCTTTGAGCTTCCATACGTTGGCAATGAGGAATTTTTGCACTTTGAGCCCGACCCTATGGAGTTGATGAACACCCTTTGCCACCCCGGGTCCACTTGGATAACGACTCGGGGCATTCCGGTCAAGTTTCCCCGCACGTGCCTTCTGCCCCAGGCCAAGTTATGGTATCTATTCATTACGGCCCGCTTTCTTCCCACCACATCGGTCAGTATGGTGCTAAAGAGCCGAGCAACTCTTCTTTATGCCATTATGAGTGGCCGCATCATTGATGTAGGCCGCATATTAAAAAAATCTCTGTTGGAATCGATTCAGAAGAGCACTACACAGAATCTGGCGCACCCTCATTTGATCACTGCCTTAGCTTTACGCGCGGGTGTCTCTATTCACTCTTCTGAGGCCACGACACGGCCTATGGGCGATCTTGATGATGCCAGCATTGCTGCACCGCTTCCACCACTTTATGCGGATGCCGGTGCTGCTGATGTACCTCCTCTTATGCAGGCTCCCGCTGTCCCTCCCCCAGCCCCACGTTCTCAGACTGCGAGGTATGAACACCTCGATGCTCAGATACATGCTTTACGGATGGATATGCATCAGGGTTTTGATACGATGATGACAGCATTTCACGGGATCACTACACAGTTGGACTGAACTGAGAGGCGCCAAAAGCGCCTATGGGATTATCAGATACGCAGTTTCGAGAACCTCCACTCCGGCTCTAGTACTCCACTTTCACCCCCTGCCTGGGAATCCCCACCCCATCCACAGCCCGACACTTCCGAAGCTCCTGATGACGCTATGCCCACATCCCCTTAGACATTTTCTTGTTTTTCTTTTCTTCCTTTTGAACGGTTGTATTGTTGTTTTTTTTTTTTCCCGTTTATTGTCGTTTTCTGGTTGTGGTGTTTATGCTTTTCTCATTATGTGTGACCTTAGTGTTATGATGCTTTTTCTTCTCTTTTCTAACTCAACAGATGGCTCGCCTTTAGTTTCAGACTCTACGCCTTGTTGCTCTTTCATTTTTTGGACATCACTTACCTTCCACACTCAGGGACGTCTTTCTTTCTTCTTCTTTGCATCTATATGATCGCTCATTGGGGACAATGTACTTGATTAGTTGGGGGGTGGGTTTAGACGTCCCATATTTTATTGTGATGAGGCGAATTGGTGTAATTTGTGCTCATTTGTTAAGATTCATGCTTGATTTGGGATTAGAAAACTATGATAATCAATGATTTCATGATTTGTCATACCTTTGCTTGGAACATGATTCGTTTGAGTGTCTCTACTTCATCTAAGATGAAATCGATTGTCGTATTTTACATGTGAAAGCTTTTTTTAGCCATGCTTATGTGAATTGTTGAGGATTTAAAGCATTGAACTTTCACTTTTGTCGATTTTGAAGTGTGTATTGATTGTGCAAAGTCATGAAATGATTTAGGCCATCTTTCATTGTCTCTAGCCTTACATTTAGCCTTCACTATATTGCATAATCTCTAGACCTTGTTTTGAGCCATATTGATAAGAATGGAGTGTGCTAAGCACACTAAAAACCACCATTCGTCTTTCTTTCGTAAGCCACACCAACCACCCTTTAGCCTAAAAGTAAAACAAAGTCTATTCCCTAATTGAGAGAGCATAGAACTTCATATCATTTGATATTTATTTGGGTATACACTTTGTTTTGGGTATCGAAGCTCATTGATTTGTGGTTTAGAAGGTGGTGTCGTTCTTGCTTATGATAAAATATTGGAGGTTTGGATTTTATGTGAAAAGAGGGGATGAAATGAAGAACTGAAAGTTGGTTAAATAGTCGAGATTTATATTTAAAAAAAATAAAAATAAAAATATATATATATATATATATATTTGTGCTCTCGACAAGGCTATGAACTAGACTTCAATGTGATAAGTGATAAGTGATAAGTGACAAGAGGTACAGAATTGTTCGGTTGATAAGTGAGTGTTTAGCTCGATGATATTGCGTTGTATGCTCTCTTGAATTTAGTCACTTTATCCATATATTCCCGTCCAAGCCATTACCTAGCCTTACGTTACAAGCCGAAAAGACCTTTTGATCGTGACTTTCACGCTTCATACACACCGAAAAGTTATCAAAGATTTGTATTAGTTCAATGTTTTTATTATCTAATGAGTTTGCATAATCATGTTTTTAAAAAAATGTGCTTTTGACATAAAAATAATAGATATGGAGTTCATGATTAAGAGATGGATTTCGAGATGTTTTAGAGGTTTTCAAATTGTTGAATGTTCTAGGCAACGTGTAACTTATCATGACTATTTTCGAGGGAGTAATACTCACCTCTTTTGTGGGAAGTGCAAAAATTGAGCCTCATGTGCATACTTGGTTCCGAAACATTCGGCCTTTAAAAGATCCCGAATCACAGCAAACAATCTGAACTTATGAGTATTTGTTCACCATCTATTGATCGAGACGATCAAAGCCTAGTTGGGGGGTAGTTGATAAGTTCACATTTTACAAGTTTTTTACCCCTTTGATTTGGGTATTTTCGTTATATTTTAGTAATGAATATCCTGCATAGTGCTTTGATTTGTTTAAATTTCATGTGTGTAGGGATGTAAGTCAAATAGATCAATTATTGAGTAAGAAGGCAGAACAAGAGAAGGAAAAGCGAAGAAAAATTTGAATCTGCCATTTTGGACCGCGGCACAGAACCGCGGCACTAAATCCGGCGCAAGACCGCGGTCGCGGTGCAATGCCTTGAGAAACCCGGATAGGACCGCGGCACTGGACCGCGGCCTTCGGCGCCCAGAACACCGCGGCCCTGTTATGACCTCTCGGCACCCTGTTGGACCTCGGCAAACCGCGGCATGACTTGCTTTTTTAGACCGCGGCACCGTGCCGCGGCACGGCTTGCCATCCGAGCCGCGGTCGGTTTAGAATGTGTGCCGCGGTCCGATTTGCCCGATGCCCTAATTTTAAGTCCGCCGTTTTCCTTCTTTATAACACACTTTTCTCTTGGAAAACACTTACACTTGTTCTAAAAACACATAGGGAAGCCATAGGAAGACTCAAGGAAGCTTGAGGAGCCATTTTCATCATCAAAAGCTTGGATTCACACCTTGTAATAGGGAGTAATTCAACTCTTTCTCTTTGATTAGTTTATCAACTATGTCTTATAGAATTGTTGAATCATTTGTTATTATAAGTATGAGCTAAGCATCTTTGTGGTTGGGTTATGTAAATACTTTGTGATGTTTTGTGTTTAATGAATGATTAATTTCCGGATTTATTACATTCTTGTTACATGTTTGATTTTATGCTTAATGCTTTCACATGAATGATCACCATATGTTTGATATAATGCTTTGTCTTGAGACCGAGAGGAGATAGATAAAGGGAGATCGAAAAATCAAACATCATAACGTAACAATTGACTAGAGATAGAATCGATTGCGTTGTGTGGCTTTTTGTGATAAGATGACCCGATTGAATGTAGGATCTTCGTAAACAAGGAATTCCTTTGAACCTAAATGCATATTAGTTAATTCAATCTTCACTATAGAGATATAGGGAGTTGTTAACTAGTATAGGCTTGTTATTTCAAGAGATTGAATAATAAATACGTTAGGGGGTTTCGCCATAACAAGAGCGTCCTAAAAATCCGGGTAATTAAGAGTTCATGAACATAGAATAGAACATAGTAGGATCATAACCCAATCACCTCTTCCCATTTAATTTATTACCTTGATAATCATTTTAGTTATCTTTAGTATTTTCATAGTATAAACACCTATCATCTTATAAATTGATTTAGCTTAGAAATAGGTAATATAGCAATTACGAGCATTGAATCCAATTGTCCTTGTGGAGACGATACACCCCGGGCTAAATAGTCCACTTTATTACTTTGCACGACCTAGTATACTTGCTAGGATTTCGCGTACCAAGGATAATAGCTCTTTAATGGCTACTAACGATAGCTAAAGATAATAGCTCTACAAACACTAGCGTTTTGAAAACACAAGCCTTAAAAAACACTAGCTACAAATATTAGCTAGTTACTTAATACCTCCTTGGCCCCTACTCCTTAATGTGCTTACTAAGAGTATGGCATTTAGGAGTAGGTTCGTACGGGGTGACTTTTGATATCTAGCCAATTTCTATATAAAGTGGCTATGTATAGGTTTTGTAAGCTTCGAGTACCTTATTTTACGGTCATTTGACAATCCTTATCTTTTTAGGTGTGGGGGGCTATTAATTTTGGTACTATTGGCTGTATAGGTTTACAAGCCAACGCCCAATTTTTAGAATGGTAACGCCCTCACTCAGGAATTTTTTTATATATAGAATATTTTGGAGGGTTAAATGGTCAAATGTATTATTCATTTGTGGCATGAGGTGAATTATCACGCTAGCCGTATTGATATAACCTCGGTCCAGAGCCCATGTTGGAGAGGGGTAGTTTTCAAAACCTCATTCCATCTCGGTGCTATCGGAAGGATTTTAGGGTGGACTAGTCTCAACCAAGTCTTTGTTAGCTTAGGGGACTTTTATCGTTCCACCTATATCGACCTCTGAAGGGGCCTTATATTGAGTAAATGGCTTCAGTTGGAATCGTTCGTCCTGAGAAGCACTTATGAGCGTTGTTAAATCATGTCTTATAGACTTGTACGAAACTACATGCATGTTGACAAATGAGTCTAAAACACACAACAACATAAAAAGAAGCGTGCTCTAAGACATTTAACAGGCATATATCAAAAATCGTATTCTAAATTCAATGCAAAAATATACGGGGGTACACCTATTCACCTTAAAACTTAAAAGTTAGGTTGTGCTTGTGGGCACACTTACTTAACACTTGGCCAAGGGTAAGTTTTTACTTTCTACACAATGGCCTTGAAGGTACTAGGTGAATTACTTAGTTATTTCCATGTTGCCTTTCAGCCCTGGTGAGGTGCCCAAGGCACTATTCATGACATCTCCCACCAGTTGCCTTGTGGCTTTAGGAGGGTGTTATGGGCGCTTTGCAGCCCTTTCATGACGCGTTTTAAACTTTGGACGCAGTAGCCTACACCTCATTGCTCCCCCCCACTCCTTAATACCTCTTCCATGAGTATAACATCTAGGTGTAAGGTTTTTATGGGATGATTTATAATGAGCTATTGTTTTTTTTTTTGTGAATGAACCATCATTTTTAATAGGAGGTTGTTATGTATAACCTCGATCCGGAGCGTGTTTTTGTATTGAAGGGGGGGTTTCTAGTTTATTAGAGCCTCAACCTCTGTCTTATACTCCTGGAAGGGTTATAAGGTGTGCAATAGAGCCCCAACCAAAACTTCGTGAGTTCGGGGAACTTTCATTTTGTCACCTATATCGGCCTCTAAAGGGGCGTTGTAGGAATTGATTTGTGGCCTCAGTCGGAAATATTGATTCGGAGGAGCACTTATGAGTATTCATTCGGTCATTCACCATTCATTTTCATACTCATAGGCACATTCAAACTCAAAAGGGGTGCTCGCAGGCAGCCTTATTCCCTTCTTGGCTCGTGGCCAACTCGAGGTTAGTTCAAATGGAAATTGAATTGAAAAGCATACAATAAGCTAACTTTATTTGGTACCTGTTGATGCCTCACTAGGAATAACACCTTTTCATTTTGGGGGGTACCCTCCATAGGGGGCCCTCCTACACTTAGCTCCCAGTTCTGATGAGCCTGCCGCTATCTTTGGCTCTTCGTCCTCGAGCCGCTGGCTCTATGGCCTTTGCTTGCATCATTTGACGTGAATGGGAGTCTCTTCTATTAAGGACGAGCGCCGAATGGTTGAGACGTGATAAATCCATATTTTACAGTATTTTATGCCCCATTGTAATATAATTTGATCGTTACTTTGATCACTTTTTATCCCTCATAATGCTTTGATTGGTATAGATTTTGTTTTCTAGGATACAAGTTGATTTACAATGAAAGACGAGAAAGGAGATCCAAATTGAGCTTGAAATTGAAGAAAGAAACAAAAGAATATAGTTGATGAAAGATTTTACACAATGCCCATATAGAAACGCGATTTTCGTCCTTTTACAGCCTGAATTAGACTAAGGTTTCTTCTCCAATATTGTAGAGTATTGTCTTAGCTTCGCGTAGCAATGTGAATCACCTCAATCTGACATCTGTAGAGATAGTTATGATTAAAATACGAAAGCTGCGAATTCTGCGTGAGACGACCGCGGCACAGGACCGCGGTCTTGATTCGGAAAATAAGGTTCGCACTAATTGTGCCGCGGTTTGCTGATGTTTGTGCCGCGGTCCGATTCTCCTGCTGCCCTATTTTTTATATCCGCCGTTTTTGGTCTTTATAAGGCACTTTTCACCTACCAAAAGGAGGATTCTTGCTCTCCAAGTCCCCAGGAAGCCATGACAAGTCCCAAGGAAGCTTGAAGAGTCATTTTTCATCATAAAATCTTGGAATCACACTTTGTAATAGGGAGTAATTCAACTCTTTCTCTTAGATTAGTATATCAACTATGTCTTTTGGAAATATTGGATTATCTTTTGTTGCAAGTATGAGCTAAGTATCTTTGTGGTTGGGTTCTGTGAATACTTTGTGATATTTTTGTTTAATGAATTCTTAGTTTCCGGATTTATTACATTCTTGTTGCATGTTTGATTTTTATGCTTAATGCTTGCACATGCTTGATCACCATGTGTTTGATTTAATGCTTTGTCTTGAGACCGAGAGGAGATAGATAAAGGTAGATCATAAAATCAAATATCATAACGTAACAATTTACTAGAGATAGAATCAATTGCGTTGTGTGGCTTTTTGTGATAAGATGACCCGAGTGAATGTAGGATCTTCGTAAGCAAGGAATCCCTTTGAACCTTAATGCATGTTAGTTAATTCAATCTTCGCTATAGAGATATGGGAAGTTGTTAACTAGTATAGGATCGTTATTTCAAGAGATTGAGTAATGAATACATTAGGGGGTTTCGCCATAACAAGAGTGTTCTCAAAATCCGGGTAATTTAGAGTTTATGAACATAAGATAGAACATATTAGGATCATAGCCCAATCATCTCTTTCCATTTGACTTATTACCTTGTTTATCATTTAGTTATCCTTAGTTTATTTTCATAAGTATAATCATCTATCATCTTATAAATTGATTTAGCTTAGAAATAGGTAATATAGCAATTACGAGCATTGAATCCAATTGTCCCTGTGGAGACGATACACCCCGGGCTAAATAGTCCACTTTATTACTTTGCACGACCTAGTATACTTGCTAGGATAAACGCGTGTCAAGACGTATCGCGCCTTCTTGGCGCGACGTACCCTGGCTATTAGCATCCTTGAAGGTAGTCGACCGCGAGTAAATTTGCTTAGTGACCCCTAGCTTGGTCTTCTCCCCAGGAGACTTTCTTCCTTTCATGAGATCAATTTAATCATAACTTGCTGGCCCTTGTCCTCTTGACTTGGACCACCGTGTTTCCTCTTAGGTTTTTTCAAGGCGTTGGCGTAGCATTCTCTAGATATCTTCACATCTTCAACCGCCTCTCCTGTTCTGACTGGGGTCAGGAACTTCATCTTCATGTAAAAAGTAGATATGATCAAGCTCGGCCTCTCCAAGATAACGTTGTATGTGGAGGGGGCTTTTACTACCAAGAACTTCACCATATTTGTAGAGTGGACTGGAAATATACCCAACAATATAGGCAGAGACACTTCCCCGAGGGCCTCCACTGTTTCGCCCATGAAACACGTGATGGGGGAGGTGTTGACCATTTGGAGTTGCCTATTATCAACCCCCAATTGGGTGAAGGTGTTATGGAACATGATGTCTGCTGAGCTTCCGCTGTCCACCAAAATCTTCTTGACCCAAAAGCTTGAGATAGTCGCCGATATTACTAAGGCGTCGTTTTTCAAGAGAACTTGATCTTCCATATCTTGGGCTCTAAACTCAATGCTTTGAGCCTTTGGCTCCACCTGATTCACTTGTATTGCTTGCGGGGTGATAATAACAGGCAATCCCGTAGGAGCCCTCAACAAGGCCTTCCTAGAGTTAGCGGAATATCCCCCCGCAGGGCCTCCTAGGATCACTCCAATTATTCCATTCACTGGGGGAGGGGGGGGGGTTTATTCCCTCGATGGCAACGAGGAGTTAGAGAATAGGGAACTTGTTTATATTGTACAACCTATTAATTAATATAAAGGCATTAGTGAGTTGTTAATATAATTTTTAATGACATCTATAAGTCTTAAATGAACAACTAGTCCATGTGTATCAAGGCAGATCTTCCACTATTTATAGTAGTTAAGAAGATAGGCACTGGAAGGATCTAGTACTTGATCCCTTAAACGGTTTGCAAGTCAGAGAACCTCAATTGGGCATTGAGATTCGTGTGGACTTATATGACACAGGCTCTGACAAGGATTGCCAGTCGAACACTATAGGATAGTGGGAATTTATGTTATAGATACATTAAATGGATTAGTGTATTTGAACATGGCTCGTAGTAATCCGATCACATGGGTTTTTACTCAGTGACTGTTAATGATCGGATTACTGATTATGATAGTATGTGTGAGCCTTAGACCTGAGTAATCATGTTGAAGATGTGCTTGTGACATCAAGTCTGTCATTAGAGTAGTTAGATCCAATTCACCTGTTGGTGGGGTCGACCTCGAAGTGTGGCTTGGTGGGCAAGTAGCAATCTTAACTGATGGAATTCACTGTCTCGAAAGTAAACGAGAAGTATCTTATGCGATCATAGGTAAATGAGATTAAAGTCTCTGGCCAGAGCTCATGAACTAACTCGTGTTGGAGACTGATGCTAGTTCGGTAATCTAATGTTACTATTATTCAAAGCATAGCATCGAGACCTATGAGTTTCACATATTCCATGACTATCACTCGATCGGGATACGTCAGTGAAGGGCTTATACTCATACAGTATTCATAATCTAGAGGCTCGTAATGACATAGTCATTTTGTACTCGATTGGGCTACGATGTGGGGCCATGATGTTGGGTATGTGTCACCCACATCCTTTGGCATCCTCCCATTGTCAATCGAGATGAATCTAGAGAGTCGCGCTAAAGGAATAGACGGGGAAATCGTTGTTTGTATTTGGAGGGTGTTTTGGTAAAATGTCCTTTGGAAGGACGAATTAATTTAATTGGATTAAACATAGATAATAATATTAATTACATTGACTAGGTCAACTATGAGTATCAATTAATTATTTAGTTAATTAATTAATTAGAATATTAATTTTATCTGTGCATATGTGATTGGATTAAATATTAGAGGGTTAAATTAATTGGACTAAGTTGACTGTGTCAACATAGCCCAATAAAAGTCCAATAGGCCATATGGGTGTGTACTAGTGGGCTTAGTTGGAGGATTTTCTTTAATCCTCCAACACAAGCTCTAGAGTAACATAACAACACAACACAATATAAGTTACATTACGTGAAATCCTCTACCAGAAATACAAAGAAAGAGAAAAAATTCTCTTCATCTCTCTCATCTAGCCACCCCTATGGAGAAAGAGATGGAGATTTCCGGAGCCAATTCCGTGTGTGATAATCTAGAGATGGGACACGTGGACCATTGAACAAAGATTCGCGAGGATTGATTGAATATGCGAAAGGTAAGTTTTTGTATTCATCTTTTTTATTAAAATCAACAAACAAAAACAAATTGATCTTGGCTTTGGGAATCCAGATATGATTTTCAATTTTCACTGTGCATGATACCAAGATTCTCATCAGTGGTATCAGAGCCAAATTTGTTGGCTTCATTGATTTTTATATGCGTGTTATTCGTGTTCATGTTTAATGCGTGTTAATTGATTTTGAATCAATATACTTGTGATCGAAAAATCTATATGATATTGTTTTTGGAATTTTTGATTGGATTAAAATTTGGAAAAACAAAAACTGAAAATCAAATTGATTTTATCAATTTCTGTTTTAACAAAAATCTGGATATTGGGAAAATCAGTTTTAATTTTTGGGGATGAATTTTTTCTTGAAATTATTCCTCGTCGGAAACGGGGGTGGAAATTCGCCGTTGAAGTTGCCCAGTTTATGGCCGCAGAAATCGCCGGCTAAGGCCATTAACGAGGTTGTAAACTGAGCATGGCGGTGCGGGGCTCGCCCGCGGCATTGCTGTCTTGCGCTGGAAGTCGGGCCTGGAACTCGACCACGAAATCAACGACGGAGACGGTGGCTTGGTGCGACAAAGATGGTGTCGTCTTTTTCCGCTGAAGCAATGATTGAATCGCTATCGGAAATTGCTGGTAGCAACGCCGTGGAAGTCGTCGAAAATCCTCTTTTTTCGGATTGAATTTGTATAGCCATAGAGGTCGCGAAATTGCCTAATTTTGCGATGGTCCGGTGGTGATGGTGAATTTGGAGATGTCGGTGGAAGATGGAAGTGTTGGACGCCGCTGTTATTATTGCCGAAATCATCGGCGCCACTATCGCCAGCTTTGATGACGACGTGAAGGAGGAAGATGAAAGGGGAAGATGGGCTGCGGGCTAACGAGCTAGGGCACTTTGCTGTGTTGGGCTTGGTCCATTGCATAAATTAATTATTGGGATCGGTACAACCCCGGGATGATGGAACAGCGGAAAAGATAGATTTTAAAAATTAAAGCGACATCCCAAACTTAGGCCTAGGTTGACATGGTACCATTAGATTCAAAAACTATCCTAAAGAAGGTTTTCTCGTGTTTACCTCTCGAAGAACTTAAAGCAGCAACGTCTTTTTAAGCTACTCCCTGCTACACCTCTCCGAATTGGATTTGTCTTACCGCCCCAAGTGTTGCGCCTCTGAGTTTATCCACACCCTAGCTCGTACCCTCGATTATCTCCACCAGTGCTAGCTAAGAGAATGTCGAATTTTGGCTTTTTGAGGAAAAGGGTTAGGAATTTATTTTAGTGTTCTTCGTACTCAACACATGAGTTGGAAGAATTCTTGTGAAAGAAAAAGGAGGAGAGAATAATAGAAAAAGGACTTGTATGTTTTTCAATTAATCCTTCATTATTTTAAAAGAGGTGGAATGTACACATATATATAGAGTCCACACTTAGTGGAACAACATACACATACACACGCCACTTCACTATTTTCCTTTTTCTTTTATTCTCTTTCCTCAATTAGTTGGACTCCTTCCAACTAATTAGATATTCACATATCTATCCAATATTCTAATATGTACCTTATAAGATCTTTCCTTTTAATTAGTTATCTTAACCAATTAAAAGATCTTACCAAATATAGACTTGATGATCAAGATAAATTTTTCCACCAAAATTCCACACACACACATATACACGCACACACGCGCACATGTATATGTATATATATATATATATTTTAATTTTCTTTCTTTTATTAATTAATTAGTCCTTTCTAATTTAATATTCAAATATTAAATTATAGGACCATTAATTAATACCATATATTAAATTCCCTTTTCGTGATTAATTAAATCCAATTAATTAATCCCTCCATTAATTCACAAAGAATTAACTAGCCAATAGGTACTACACTAAGTTATATGTGTGACCTCTCAGGCTCATTGACAAGCTAGAAATAAGTCCTCCCATATGCTAGATTAATTATTCTCAATAATTAACTAAACCTTGGATTAATTTCACCAAATTAACCCAAGGCACCTATTGGTCGTGGTTTGATGTCTAGCAACGTCGCCACGACTTTTTAGATGTCAACGATGAAAAGAAAACCTATCCTAGTTACGATCGTCATGTGAGTAGAATCCCTTCATCATTTCCCGTCCATGGTCTAGGGTATGGCGACGGTCGAACCCTAATAACCTTAGAAACTACGACTGTGTTGTGACATCTAATGATCCAGTCTTCTAAACCGGGACCACCAATCCCTCTTAGAAGACAAATGCTTTGATCAAAGACTTTGTCGATCATTTAGATTCTCGCAACAACAAGGAAATACCGGGTACTCGTGACCTAGGATAAATCCCTCGATGACTACCACTTGTTCCGTTGTATTACTAGACTATACAGGACATACACGCCGTATGACTCTCCTGGAGTGCACGTGCATATCAAAGTATAGTGGGTAACTCTCTCCATTGACATCTCAGGTCTAAGGACTAATTTCACACTACGAAACCCAAGGACTCCATACTCAACAGCATCAACTAGAAGTCCTTAGCGGGGCCGTTGAATTCCATAACCAAAGTATGAATCTTCATACATGTATTGCCATACTAGACATCGACAATAGAATACGTCGACCTTTTAGGAGAGTTACAAGCATGAACAAGTCTTGACGAGGCCAGTGATATCCCACATCTCACAGCCTCTATGACTTGAAACATTGTTTAGGATTATGGTCTTTGAGAGCATTCCATAGGTATCTCGACCACTCCCCTAACCATATGTAATTCATGAGATCTTTGTCTATACTAACACAAGTGATAACAATAAAGAATCATACCATATAGAAAGATCCAATATATTTAAAACAAGATTGTCATAGTGTTTTACATTTTAAGTTGGCAGAGCCCAAAATAATTGGCTTGCTGGGCACCGAACACTATCAATCTCCCATTTGCCCTAGAGCCATTTGCCCTTGTGCCTCAGTCCCATCATTTCTAGATGTTTTTCAAATACACTTTGACTCAGAGCTTTGGTGAAAGGTCTGCTACGTTTTCTACCGAGTCAACTCGTTCTACTCGAATGTCGCCTCTATATCACCTTGACTCGGATGATATCACCTTAGGATGTTTTTTGATCTGTGGTGAGACCTAGGCTCTTTCGACAGAGCTATGTCTCCATTATTATCATAGTACAAAAGTACAGAAGCATAACCGTAGACTCCACAACAGAGGCTGAATACATAGCTGCCTATGAGGCAGCTAAAGTGGTTGTTTAGCTTAGGAAGTTCATAGAAGAACTTCAAGTGGTTCCAAGCATAAAGCTCTCGTTGCCTCTTTATTGTAACACCGGAGCAATAGCGCAAGCGAAGGAACCTAGGTCTCACAACAAGTCCAAACACATCGAGAGGAGATTTCACATCAAAAGAGAGATCATTGCACGAGGAGAAATATCTGTTTAGAAAATAGCCTCAGCTGACAATGTCGCTGACCCACTGACCAAGCCATTGGCATAGGTTGTGCTAGAAAAACATCTGGAAAGGATGGGTATAAAATACCATAGCAAATGGCATTGAGTGCAAGTGGGAGAATGTTAGTGTCTATGCCCTCAAACGCCATAAAGAGGATAGATTTATAGGGCATTGATTTGTAACTAAACAATATCTTTTCATAATATAAGGCATTATCTTGTTGTTTTCTTATAAGCATTTGTAAGGTTTTAATAAACAACGTAAAGTCCTTGATAATAAGGCAAACCTTCTACTTCCTATGGGCTAGGAAAAATGGCACTAGAAGAGTTTGATTCTTATTATCTAAAACTGGTTCGCAAGTCGAAGAGAGTATTGACTGGAAATCAATACTGGATAAAGACTTGTATGATATAAGCTTTGATAGAGAAAGTTCTAGTTAATCTCTATGAAAATGGTAGTGGGAACTTATGTCATAGACATTTAAGTTAGATTGATATGTTCGAACACGGCTCACATCAGTTTCGTGACATGGGTTTTCACTCCCTGACAATCAATGATGAAACTGATAAGTTGTGATAGGTACGCGTGAACCCAAGACCTGAGGAATCAAGTTGAAGATGTACTTGTGACATCAAGTCTGTCATTAGAATAGTTAGATCAAATTCACCCGTTGGTGGGATCGACCTCGAAGTGTGGCTTGATGGGCAAGTAGCAGTCTTAACTGATTAGCAAAATGAGATTTATTCTCTCATAAGTGGATGAGCTAAATATCCTATACAGTCATGAATGAGTGAGGTCAAAAGACTTTGGCCAAAGCATAAAAGATACTCATGTTAGATATGAAGGTATACTCATTGACCTCAATTCATTATGAGCTATGTATATGGTCAAGTCCTATGAGTTTGACTAAACCATGACTCTCACTTGACTGTGATATATGAATAAAATGTTTATACTCGTACGGTATTCACAGCGTAAAAGGTTTGGAATGTTCCTATTCATTCATTCTCAATTGAGATACGATGTGAGCCACGTGACTGGCTAGGTGTTACTCACATCCTTTTGGTTTCCTCCCAATTGCTTTTTGAGACGAACCTAAAGAGTTGCGCTTAAAGGAATGGCAAAAGGAAAAATCATGGAATTGACTTGAGAGAGTTTTCGGTATTGGATGTCGAAATTAATTAATTAATTAATCATTAGATGATCTTATTAATTAATTAAGTTGGTGTGTTAATTAATTTCTTGGAGAAAATTAATTATAGAGTTAACATGGAATTAATTAATTATTTGATTAATTTATTTATTGGATAAATAATATTAATTACATAAATAATTAAACAATTAAAAATTGACTAAGCCTAGGGTTTAGAAAATCCCAAAGTGGGCGTCCTCATAGGCCTTAGTTTATTAGGTTTAGGTTATTTGTTTTTCGAAAGTAGTATAAATATACTATATAGTGAAAAATTAAAGTAAGCCTCCAATATTACTTTCTCTCCAAGTCAAACTCTCCACTCTCTCTCTAGCCGTCTCTGAGGAAGAACATGGAGGGGATTTTTTGCTTTGATTCTGGCGTGGTGATTTAGAGACAGCGACCAATTTGCTATTCAAGAAAGGATCGCGAAAGCTGGTTTAGAATTCAACATACGAGAAGAAAGGTGCATGAATTCTAAACTCAATTTGAATATGCGAAATCGAGATGAACCACTTGGGATTTTATTTTTTCTGCTGCATTTTATTGCAATAAACCCAACAGTGGTATCAGAGCCAATCTCTGATTTTCGTATTTAATTGAATACGCAAATTATGTGTTTTTCGTGTTTTTGAAGCATGATAATTGAATATGTTTTTTATGATTTTAAACCATGATTTTTCTGCGTTTATTCATGAATATTATAGTATGATGATATGTGAATTGAAAAATCAAACTTGAGTGAGAATCGGGGGTGAAAAACCCTGCGACGCGCGCAACACGCACAAGGTGCGCAAACAGCGCACACTATTCGAGCAGCAGGCTACCCTCTGCGCGCACAGCGTGCGCACTGCACCAGGCCAATCTGGCAGTGCGCCCAGGCCACTGTTCCGTGCGCTGGGCGCACGGCTTGAGCCTCGGGGGCCTGGGTCCATGACCCGGGTCCTAACGGGTCGGGTCGAAAATTCCCGGGTCCAATTTTTTAATAAATGGATTTTGGGCTATTTTAATGATCCGGGTGGGTCAAAAGGGTGATGACCCGAACTTAATCAAATGAGCCCAAATTATTTTAATTAAAATTTTGTACATTCAATAAATTAGTTTTGGGCGTAATTAATTGAATTGAAATATGCCAATGGTTGGTAATTTATGTTTGATGAAATCGAGCCCAATTTGGTTTTTATTGAATATTAATTATTTAAACCATCATATAATACATGCTCGCGATAAATAAAGTAACTATGTTGGTGATTAAGTTAATAATTAATTAGTCCAACTAATTAATTTTTTCAATAAAATTCCAAATTTTATTGATATTTATGACAATAAACCATCTAGTGAGAATTTATTATTTAAATTAATTAATTAATTAAAAAGTCCTCGAAGAATAATTAATTAATTATTTAACTTAAATAATTAATTAATTATTCTTGGAGGATTTTTTAATTAATTAATTAATTTAAATAATAAATTCTCACTAGATGGTTTATTGTCATAAATATCAATAAAATTTGGAATTTTATTGAAAAAATTAATTAGTTGAACTAATTAATTATTAACTTAATCACCAACATAGTTACTTTATTTATCGCGAGCATGTATTATATGATGGTGACGTTGTCCATGGGCTTAGGTTGTTTTCTTTTGAATGTATTTTTTTATGGGTTGTAAGGGCCGGTTTTGAGTCCCTTTTTTTCTTTTATTTCTATAATTAAGTATAGATTGTTAAATTAATCTCATGTAATAGATAGAAATAGAACAAGCCTTTAAGAAGAGATCAATCCAAAAGAAGAGGATCTTGGAGCACAAGAAGAATAACTAGGCTTATTTTTCATTTTATGATGGCCCATTGACTTGGGCCCTTTAGAAAAAGTGAATGGATAAATGTGTTGGTTTTTATTGCTTTCGATGCATGTTCATTAGTTGTATAAAGCATGTATGTAATCAAAATGCGCTATATAAATATGATAATGTGCAAAGTGAGACTTAGATAAAGGTTTAGAACATGAATTCTCCCAAACAAAAATTATACTAAGTTAGTAAGGGACGCTAGGCGTCCTTTCCCTCCACTAAACTTAATAGAATTAAGATTTAAACCTGGTATATGGCATCTTCCCAGTCAGTGGGGGTCATATATCAAGATTTAATTCTAAAATTTTATTAAGTGCATTAGATGCCTTAATCGAGACATATTTCACCCCAAATATCGTTAAAGGGTTGCAAGGTGAAATTCAAATGTTAGATTATGAGAAGTTAGTGGGAATAAACTTAGATAGTCCACAAAACCTATAAATCGTTAAAGGGTTGCGGTTTTGGTGAATTATGGGAAAAAGAAGATTAGACCGTCTATTGGATAGATTGATGTTGGACATCACTTTAATTAAGTAATGAATCAAATATCATTAAAGGGTTACCATCCATTACATTGATTAAAGGACTCAATCCCCACCACGAAGTACATTACAACGATCACTTCCGTTTTTCACAGTGGGAGCGTAAATCTCGAAAAATGTAGTGGGAGCTAAGTTATAAGTCGAAATCCTTGACTTTAAACTTGGTTATAGTTTAGTTACATATGTCTAATAAATTCTGGTTTATTTTCTACAGTTATTTGATTTATCTCTCTCAAAACAAAAATGACTATCAACCCACTTTCCGTTTTACTCGAAAAGAACATCCTTACCGAACTCAACTACGTGGACTGGCAAAGGAACTTGAGAATTGTTCTCAACATGGAGTCATTGGGATACGTGTTGGACACTGACATCCCTGCTCCACCCTCCAAAACACGTGCCAATGAGGAAGAAGTCCAAGCTCACGAAAAATGGGTATAGGACGATGTCCGAGTGCGTGGGTACATTCTTGGCTCAATGACAAACGAGCTTCAGAGGTCCCATGAGAAGATGACCACTGCGAGGGCTATCTCGGCACACTTGTCGAGCTCTATGGTGAGCACAGTCGTATGGCTAGATATGAGATATCTAAAGATCTCTTCGGGGCCAAAATGAGATAGGATGAAAAAGTTGGGGATCATGTCCTCAAGATGATCTCGAGGATGAAAATATTGGAGGCTCTCGATTTTACAATGATCCCACAACCTCAAACCGATCTCATTTTGCAGTCTATTCCTGATTCTTTTTCCCAATTTGTCATGAGCTGGGCTAATGAACAAATTAACCACTGCTCAATCTCAATTGAAGCTCAAGGGAAAAGAAACTGCACTGGTTATCTCTTCTGAGCCCAAAAGGGTAAAGAATCAGAAGAAGAAAGCCAAGAAGCAGGGTGGCGAGCTTGGAGCTCAGGGTGGTGTCAATAAGGGAAAAGGGAAAGCTCATGTGAATTGCAAGCGTAAGGGCCCACAGAAGACGGATAGATGCCTACACTGCGATGAGCAGGGGCACTGGAGAAGGAACTGTCCAAACATGGGCCCAGACACACAAGGTACGAAACTTTGTGTTCACGAAACTTATTGTTCTATGACCGTTTTCTCTACATCTTGGATTCTTGATTCTGGAGCTAGTGCTCACATTTGTTGTATGAATCAGGATCTGGTGCAACGAAGGAAGCTGGGCAGTGATGAGGTAAATATAAGAGTAGGCAGTGGGCAAAGCGTCACAGCTATTGGAATTGGATCTACCTCATTACTTTTAAATTCTGGACATTTACTATCTCTGGATAATGTTTTAGTTTTGCCCAATTGGCTTAAAAACATTGTTTCAATTCCTGTTTTAGTTAAACTTGGTTATACTTTCCGTTTTATTGATGAACATGGCAATATTTATTATGGTAATAAATTAGTAGGCTTTGCTTCTTTAGTAAATGGCTTGTATTACCTTAATGTCCAGAATCAGTGTTCTGTGAATGCTATACAAAGGAAACGTAGTAGGCAGGGAATTAACCAAAGATTGATCTGGCATCTTAGACTAGACCTTGCCGACGAACACAAAATGGGCAAAGATGGACTAATTGGTCCATTGGGATTGGATCCCTATGCTACTTGTGAATCTTGTCTCAAAGGCAAGATGGCTAGATGCCCCTTCACAGGGACTTTTGAAAGAGCCTCACAAATCTTAGGTTTAGTACATACTGATGTTTGTGGGACATTTGGAGAAATGGCTCGAGGAGGTTTCCTTTACTTTATCACATTCACTGATGACCATTCAAGATATTGTCTAGTGTACCTGATGAAGCATAAGTCTGAATCCATTGAAATGTTCAAGGAATTCAAGGCTTTAGTGGAAAATCAAACTGGTCAACATATAAAAACTCTTCGATCTGATCGAGGAGGAGAATATATAAGTGACGAGTTTGATGTATACCTTAGAGAGAATGGTATAGTATTACTGTTAGGATTATGCCCTCAGATGCCATAGAGGATAGAATGTATAGGGCATATATCTTGTATTGAACTTAAATTCTTCTTAAATAAAAGGCATTATTGAGTTTTCACTTAATTCTTATCTGCATCTATAAGTTGTGTAAAACGTTTTGTCCATGTTTTCAGTGCGATTCCTCTACTTCCTATGAGATAGGAAGATTGGCACTAGAGAGATTGATCTTGATTACTAAAATAAATTCGCAAGTAATATGTAGTCTTTAATGGACAAATAAAGGCTTCGAATACTTGTACAATCTTAGCTCCGACATGGGAGTGGATGTTTGGTATCATGGGATGATAGAAGATTACGATTGTAGACACGTCAGTGGATTATGTTCGAACACGACTGACATCGGTTCTGTCACATGGGTTTTCACTCTGTGACTGTCAATGACGGAACTGATTATGCGTAATAGGTATATGTGAACCTTTGACCTGAAGTATCAGGCTGAAGATGCACTTGTGACGTCAAGTCTTTCACTAGAGTAGTTAGATCCAATTCACCCTTTGGTGGGTCAACCTCGAAATGCGGACTTGATGGGCAAGTGGTAATCTTAGCAGATGTCTAATATGGGATTTGTCCTCTCATAAGTGAATGAGTATGTACCCTATGTAATTATAAATAAATAGAAATCAAAGTCTTTGGCCAAAGCAAACGAGACGATTGTGCTTGGCACTAAATCGATCTCAATGATCTCGTATTTATTATGATTTATACATATGGTTAAGTCCAGTTAGTTTGACATAACCATGACTCTCACTTGACCGGGGAACGTTAACAAAGGGTTTATACATATACGGTATTTACGATTGGAAAGTTTCAGAATGATCTTATCATTTGTTTTCATTTAGGTTACGAAGTGGGCCATGTGACTGGCTAGGTGTTACCCTTGCCAAACGAAATGAACCTAAAGAGTCGCGCTAAAGGATTGACAAAGAAAAATGAAGAAAAAGAAATTTCTATTATTTCTTCTGGGAGTTTTAATTTATTGGATAAATTAAATAATTAATTATTCATTAGATGAAATAATTAATTATAATGATAAGATTAATTATTAATTAATTTCCTTGTGAAATATATTAATGAATTAATTTATCTAATTAATTTAGTTATTTAATTTATTTATTTATTGGATATAATAAATTATTAATTGAAATAAGAAATTAATTAAACAAAATAAATTTCGGGACTAAATAAGGAGTCCAATTGGATGCCTATGAGGCCTCAAAGTGGCGTCTTTGAGAGGCCACATATTAGGGCTCTTTTGTTTTGACTTGTTCAATAAGTCATGAGGTATATAAGGACTCTTTGACTTAGAACAAAAGAGAAGAGAATACACAACTCTCATAACTCTCAAAAGAAAGAAAAATATTCCTCCCCTCCTCTATACCTAGCCGTCGACCATAGAGAAAAAAGAAAGGGGATTTTTCGTTTGTTGATCCGTGCGTGCGATTTAGAGATGACGTATTTTTGTTGTTCGGATCAAGTTCAAGTTTGAAGAATCAGACCAAAGGATTGAAGATTTGGAAGCTTCAATATTTCGAGTTTGGAGAAGAAGAAGTTTTTCTCCATCATGATATTCATATTAACGAGTAAGTTTTATTCGTTATACGCTTTTAGATTCAATTATGCGAATTAGAGTACCAATTGGGTTTTCGTTTTAATTTTTGAAATCCCTTCCGCTGCGTTTATGCTTTTTCGAACGAAACCCAACAATTACAACTCACACCTCCAGCGACACCACATTTAAATGGAGTAGCAGCGAAGGAATCGAACCCTGTTGGACATGGTTCGCTCCATGCTCAGCTACAATGACTTACCCATTTCACTGTGGGGTCATGCACTGCTTAAGCCTATACACATTTTAAATAGATGTCTGTCCAAGTCCGTTCCTAAGACTCCATATGAGATATGGATAAATAGGAAATCAAGTCTTAATCACATTAAGATTTGGGGATGTCTTGCTTATGTCAAAAAGACTAAAATGGACAAGTTGGAGGCTAGATCCATGAAAGGGCGTTTCATTGGTTATCCTGAAGATTCTAAGGGATACCTCTTTTACCTACATGATGATCAGAGGATAATCGTAGCTTTACAAGCCCACTTTCTTGAAGACGAGTTCATTCAAGAAGAAGGAACAGGTAGAAAGATTGTTCTCGAAGAACAAAATGAAACTCCAGTAGATACATCTACACAGGAAGTTAGAACTGAACCTTCTATAACACAACCACAACCGCAAAGATCAAGTAGGGTACCTCAACCGCCTGAGAGGTATGGATATCTAGTATAGAGGGAGCTGGATCTTCATTTTGTATTAGAGGAGGGTCATGGAGATGATCCCTACACTTATGATCAAGCGATGGTGGATGTGGATGCTACAAGATGGCGTGAAGTTGTGCAAACGGAGATCGATTCGATGCATCCAAACCAAGTCTGGAAACTTGTGGATCGGCCTGATGGGGTAAAACTAATTGGGTGCAAATGGATCTACAAGAGAAAGATTGGTGTTGATGGCAAGGTTGACACCTATAAAGCCAGGCTAGTGGCGAAAAGGTATAGTCAAAAAGAAGGAATTGACTACCAAGAAACCTCTTCGCCAGTGGCTATGATCAAATCAATAAGGATTCTACTTGCACTAGTGGCACACCTAGACTATGAAATATGGCAAATGGATGTCAAAACTGCTTTCCTAAATGAATTCCTAGAAGAGGATATCTATATGGAACAACCTAAAGGTTTTGTATCCGAGGACCATATTCATAAGATTTGTAAGCTTGAGAGGTCCATTTATGGACTCAAGCAAGCATCTAGTAGTTGGAATCTGCGTTTTGATGAGGCTGTCAAAGGATTTGACTTGATCAAAAACGAAGACAAGCCATTTGTTTACAAGAAGATTAGTGGGAGCAAGATAACATTCCTTGTGTTATATGTAGATGACATATTACTCATAGGGAATGATATAGGAATGCTCACCACTATTAAGAAGTGGCTTTCGAGTACTTTCTCCATGAAAGACTTGAGAGAGGCAACCTATATTCTAGGGATTCGAATCCATAGAGATAGAATTAATAGAATGATAGGGCTCTCTCAAGCCCTTTACTTAGAAAAGGTCCTAAAGAGATATAGGATGGAGGATTCTAAGAAAGGGTTCCTGCCAATGAGGCATGGGGTACATCTCTCAAAATCTATGTGTCCTCAAAGTGAGGAAGATAGAAAAGAAATGAGCCATGCACCTTATGTATCTGCAGTGGGTAGCCTGATGTACGCAATGCTGTGTACTAGACCTGACATTGCTTATGCAATAAGCGTTGTCAGTTGATTTCAAGCAAACCCTGGTAAGGAACATTGGATAGCTATGAAGAATATCCTAAAGTATGTGAAGAGAACTAAGGATATGATTCTCATCTATGGGAGTGGTAACCTGAGAGTGTACGGGTACACTGACTCGGATTTTCAATCAGAAGTCGATGATCGGAAATCCACCTCAGGATTCTTATTCACCCTCAACGGTGGGGCGGTGACTTGGAAAAGTTCCAAGCAAAGCACAATTGCGGACTCCACAACAGAGGCTGAATACATAGCTGCCACTGAGGTAGTTAAAGAGGTTGTTTGGCTTAGGAAGTTCATAGAACTGTTGGGATTTATGACATAAAACGCAGCAGAAAATAAAACTCCTACGTGGTTCATCTCAATTTTGCATATTCAAATTGTGTTTCAAAATATGTACCTTATTTGCGAATTTTTGTTTCTGAACCAGAAATCACGATCCCTTTTGAACAACAAAATTGTCGCCGTCTCTAAATTGCCACGCCAGAATCAAAAGCGAAAAACCTCTTCGTTTTCCTCCTTGAATTCGGCTAGATGGAGAGAGAGAGAGATGGAAGATTATTTTGACTTGGAGAGAAAGTTATGACTTGAGGCTTACTTTGATTTTCACTAAGTAGTATATTTATACTACTAATGAAAAAAAAAATAACCAAATAATTCTAGGCATATGGGCGTCCTTTTGGGCGCATACTTAAGGCTTTTCTAAGCCCTATGCTTAGTCCATTTTAATTTGTTTAATTATATATTTAATTAATATTATTTTTCCAATAAATAAATTAATCAAATAATTAATTAAATCCTCGTTAACTCAATAATTAACTTTCTCCAAGAAATTAATTAAAATGTCAACTTAATTAATTTATAAGATCATCCAATGATTAATTAATTAATTAATTTCGATATCAAATACCGAGAATTCTCTCAAGTTAAGTTCCATGATTTTTTCTTTTGCAATTCCTTTAAGCGCGACTCTCTAGGTTTGTCTCAAAAGGCAATTGGGAGGAATCCAAGAGGATGTGAGTAACACCTAGCCAGACCCGTGGCTCACATCGTATCCCAATTGAGAATGAAGGAATAGGATCATTCCAAACCTTTTACGCTGTGAATATCGTACGAGTATAAACCTTTTATTCATATGTTCCAGTCAAGTGAGAGTCATGGTTTAGTCAAACTCACAGGACTTGACCATATGCTTAGCTCATAATGAATCGAGGTCACTGAGTATATCTTCATGTCTAACTTGAGTATCTCTTTATGCTTTAGCCAAAGACTTTTAACCTCATTCATTCATGACTGTATAGGATATTTAGCTCATTCACTTATGAGAAAATAAAACCCATTTTGCCAATCCATTAAGACTGCCACTTGCCCATCAAGTCGCACTTCGAGGTCGACCCCACCATTGGGTGAATTGGATCTAACTGCTCTATTGACAGACTTGATGTCATAAGTACATCTTCAACTTGATTGCTCAGGTCTAAGGTTCATGCGTACCTATCACAACTTATCGGTTTATGTCATTGACTGTCAGTGAGTGAAAACCCATGTGACAAAATCGATGCAAGTCGTGTTCGAACATATCAGTCCAACTGAGATATCTATGATATAAGTTCCCACTACCATTCCCATAGTGATTGACTGACACTTTCTCTATCAAAACTTACATCATATAAGTCTCTATTCTGTATTGATGTCCAGTAAATACTTTCTTCGACATGCGAACCAAATTTAGGTAATAAGGATCAAACTCTACTAGTGCCATGTTTCCTAACCCATAGGAAGTAGAAGGTTTGCCTTATTATCAAGGACTTTATGTTGTTTATTAAAACTTTACAAATGCTTATAAGAAAACAACACAATAATGCCTTACATTACGAAAAGATATTGTTTAGTTACAAGTTAATGCCCTATAAATCTATCCTCTTTATGGCATTTGAGGGCATACGCACTAACAATCTCCCACTTGCACTCAATGCCATTAGCTATGGTATTTAATACCCATCCCTTCCAGATGTTTTTCTAGCACCGCCTATGCCAATGGTTTGGTCAATGGGTCAGCGACATTGTCGGCTGAGACTATTTTCTGAACAGATTTTTCTCCTCGTGTAACGATCTCTCTTATGATGTGATATCTTCTCTCGATGTGTTTGGACTTGTTGTGAGACCTAAGTTCCTTCGCTTGCGCTATTGCTCCGGTGTTACAATAAAGAGGCAACGAGAGCTTTATGCTTGGAACCACTTGAAGTTCTTCTATGAACTTCCTAAGCTAAACAACCACTTTAGCTGCCTCATAGGCAGCTATGTATTCAGCCTCTATTGTGGAGTCTACGGTTATGCTTTGCTTGGAAATTTTTCAAGTCACCGCTCCACCGTTGAGGGTGAATACGAATCCTGAGGTGGATTTTTGGTCATCGACATCAGATTGAAAATCCAAGTTAGTGTACCCGTCCACTCTCAGGTTACCACTCCCATAGATGAGAATCATATCCTCAGTTCTCTTCAGATACTTTAGGATATTCTTCACAGCTATCTAATGTTCCTTGCCAGGGTTTGCCTGAAATTGACTAACTACGCTTACTGCATAAGCTATGTCAGGTCTAGTACACAGCATCGTGTACATCAGGCTACCCACGGCAGATGCATAGGGTACAATGCTCATCACTTTTCTATCTTCCTCACTTTGAGGACACATAGATTTCGAGAGATGTATCCCATGCCTCATTGGCAGGAACCTTTTCTTAGAATCCTCAATCCTATATCTTTTTAAGACCTTTTCTAAGTAAAGGGCCTGAGAGAGCCCTATCATTCTATTTATTCGATCTCTGTAGATTCGAATCCCTAGAATATAAGTTGCCTCTCCCAAGTCTTTCATGGAGAAAGTACTCGAAAGCCACTTCTTAACAGTGGTGAGCATTCCTATACCATTCCCTATGAGTAATATGTCATCTACATATAACACAAGGAATGTTATCTTGCTCCCACTAACCTTCTTGTGAACACATGGCTCATCTTCATTTTTGATGAAGTCAAATCCTTTGACAGCCTCATCAAAATGCAGATTCCAGCTACGATCTGCTTGCTTGGGTCCATAAATAGACCTCTCAAGCTTACACACCTTATGAATATGGTCCTCGAATACAAAACCTTTAGGCTGTTCCATATAGATATCCTCTTCTAGGAATCCATTTAGAAAAGCAGTTTTGACATCCATTTGCCATTTTCATAGTCTAGGTGTGCCGCTATTGCAAGTAGAATCCTTATTGATTTGATCATAGCCACTGGCGAAAAGGTATCTTGGTAGTCAATTCCTTCTTTTGGACTATAACCTTTCGCCACTAGCCTGGCTTTGCAGGTATCAACCTTGACATCAACACCAATCTTTCTCTTGTAGACCCATTTGCACCTAATTGGTTTTACCCCATCAGGCTGATCCACAAGTTTCCAGACTTGGTTTGCATGCATCGAATCGATCTCAGTTTGCATAGCTTCAAGCCATCTAGTAGCATCAACATCCATTATCGCTTGATCATAAGTGGAGGGATCATCTCCATAAGCCTCCTCTAATATAGAATGAAGATCCAGCTCCCTCTGTGCTAGATATCCATACCTATTAGGCGGTTGACCTTAGCGGCTGTGGTTATGTTACAGAAGGTTCGGTTCTCACTTCCTGTGTAGATGTATCCCCTGGAGTTTCTTTTTATTCTTCGAGAACAATCTACCCGCTCCTCCTTCTTGAATGAACTCATCTTCAAGAAAGTGGGCTTGTAAAGCTACAACGATCCTCTGATCATCGTTCAAGCAAAAGAGGTATCCCATTGAATCCTCAAGATATCCAATGAAACGCCCTTTCAAGGATCTAGCCTCCAACTTGTCAATTTTAGTCTTCTTGACATAAGTCGGACATCCCCATATCTTGATGTGATTAAGACTTGGTTTCCTATTTATCCATATCTCATATGGAGTCTTAGGAACGAACTTGGATGGACATCTATTCAAAATGTGTACAGTTGTAAGCAGCGCATAACCCCACAGTGAAATGGGTAAGTCAGTGTAGTTGAGCATGGAGCGAACCATGTCTAATAAGGTTTGATTCCTTCGCTCTGCTACTCCATTTAACTGTGGTGTCGTTGGAGGTGTGATCTGTAATACTATACTATTCTCTCTAAGGTATACATCAAACTCGTCGCTCATATATTCTCCTCCTCAATCCGATCGAAGAGTTTTATATGTTGACCAGTTTGATTTTCCACTAAAGCCTTGAATTCCTTGAACTTTTCAATGGATTCAGACTTATGCTTCATCAGGTACACTAGACCATATCTTGAATGGTCATCAGTGAATGTGATGAAGTAAAGGAAACCTCCTCGAGCCATTTCTCCAAATGGTCCACAAACATCAGTATGCACTAAACCTAAAATTTGTGAGACTCTTTCAAAATTCCCTGTGAAGAGGGATCTAGCCATCTTGCTTTTGAGATAAGATTCACAAGTAGGATAGGGATCCAATCCTAATGGACCGATTAGTCCATCTTTCTCCATTTTGTGAATTTTATGTTCATCGGCATGGCCTAGTTTAAGATGTCAGATCAATCTTTGGTTTATTCCAAGCCTACTAAGTTTCCTTTGTATAGTATTCACAGAACACTCATTCTGGACATTAAGGTAATACAATCCATTTACTAAAGTAGCAAAGCCTACTAATTTGTTACCATAATAAATATTGCAATGTTCATCAATAAAACGGAAAGTATAACCATGTTTAACTAAAACAGGAGTTGAAACAATGTTTTTAAGCCCATTGGGTAAACTAAAACATTATCCAGAAAAAGTAAATGTCCAGAATTTAAAAGCAATGAGGTAGATCCAATTCCAGTAGCTGCGACGCTTTGCCCGCTGCCTACTCTTATCTTCACCTCATCACTGTCCACCTTCCTTCCTCGCACTAGATCCTGATTTATACAACAAATGTGAGCACTAGCTCCAAAATCAAGAATCTAAGGTTATAGAACAATAAGTTTCATGAACATAAAAGTTCCATACCTTGTGCGCCCGGGCCCATGTTTGGACAGTTCCTCCTCCAGTGGCCCACCTCACGGCAGTGTAGGCATCTATCCATCTTCTGTGTCCCCTTACGCTTATGATTCCGAGGAGTTTTCCCTTTTCCTTTATCAACACCACCCTGAGCTCCAAGCTCGCCACCCTGCTTTTTGGCTTTCTTCTTCTTAATCTTCGCCCTTTTGGGCCCAGAAAAGATTACCAATGCAGTTTCTTTTCCCTTGGGCTTCAATTGAGATTGTGCAGTATTTAATTTGTTCATTAGCCCAGCTAAGTTGCATTCAATCTCATTGCAATTGAAGTTCTTGAAAAATTAGGAAAAAGAATCAGGAAGAGACTGGAAAATAAGATCGGTTTGGAGATGTGGGTTCATTGTAAAATCGAGAGCCTCCAATCTTTCGATCCTCGAGATCATTTTGAGGACATGATCCCCAACTTTATCACCTTCTCTCATTTTGGCCCCGAAGAGCTCTTTAAATATCTCATATCTAGCAGTACGGCTGTGCTCACCATAGAGCTCGACCAAGTGTGCAAAGATTGCCCTTGCAGTGGTCATCTTCTCGTGGGACCTCTGAAGCTCATTTTTCATTGAGCCAAGAATGTACCCACGCACTCGGACGTCGTCCTTCACCCACTTTTCGTGAGCTTGGACTTCTTCCTCGTTAGCACATGTTCTGGCAGGCGGAGCAGGGATGTCAGTGTCTAACACGTATCCCAATGACTTCATGTTGAGAACTATTCTCAAGTTCCTTAGCCAATCCACTTAGTTGGGTCCGGTAAGGATGTTCTTTTCGAGTAAAAAGGAAAGTGGGTTGATAGTCATTTTTATTTTCGAGAGAGATAAATCAAATAACTGTAGAAAATAAACCAGACTTAATTAGACGCATGTAACTAAACTAAAACCAAGTTTAAAATCAAGGACTTTGACTTATAACTTGGCTCCCACTATATTTTTCGAGATTCACACTCCCACTGTGAAAAACGAAAGAGATCGTTGTTTATAACTTCGTAGTGGGGATTGAGTTCGTTAATTAATGTAATGGATAGCAACCCTTTAACAATATTTGGTCCATTACTTAATTAAAGTGATGTCCAACATCAATCTATCCAATAGACGGTCCAATCTTCTTTTTCCTATAACCCCCCAAAACCGCAACCCTTTAACGATTTATAGGCTTTGTGGACTATCTAAGTTTATTCCCACTAACTCCTCATAATCTAACATTTTAATTTTACCTTGCAACCCTTTAACGATATTTGGGGTGAAATATGTCTTGATTAAGGCATCTAATGCACTTAATAAAATTTTAGAATTAAATCATGATATATGACCCCCACTTACTGGGAAGATGCCATATACTAGGTTTAAATCTAAACTCTATTAAGTTTAGTGGAGGGAAAGGACGCCTAGCGCCCCTTACTAACTTAGTATAATTTTTGTTTTGGAAGAATTCATGCTCTAAACATTTATCTAAGTCTCACTTTGCACATTATTATATTTATATAGCGCATATTGATAACATACATGCTTCATACAATTAATGAACATGCATCGAAAGCAATAAATCCAACACATTTATCCATGGGCTTTATCTAGAGGGCCCAAGCCAATGGGCCATCATAAAAACGAAAAATAAGCCTAGCTATTCTTCTTGGGCTCCAAGCTCCTTCTTCTTTTGGATTGATCTCCTCTTAAAGGGCCTATTCTATTTCTATCTATTACATGAAATTAAATTAACAACCTATACATAATTCTAGAAGTAAAATAAAAGGGCTCAAATCCGGCCCTTACAACCCATTAAAAAGAAATACAATCAAAAGAAAAACAACCTAAGCCCATAGACAATGTCACCATCATATAATACATGCTCGCGATAAATTAAAGCAATTATGTTGGTGATTAAGTTAATAATTAATTAGTCCAACTAATTAATTTCCTCAATAAAATTCCAAACTTTATTGGCACTTATGATAATAAAGCATCTAGTGAGAATTTATTATTTAAATAAATTAATTAATTAAAACTCCTTCAAGAATAATTAATTAATTATTTCACTTAAATAATTAATATTCAATAAAAGCAATTTGGGCTCGGTTTCATCAAACATAAATTACCAACCATTGGCATATTTAATATTCAATTAATTTGGCCCAAAACTAATTTATTGAAAGTCCATAATTTTAACTAAAACAATTTGGGCTTATTCAATTAAATCCAGGTCATCATCCTTTTGACCCATCCTAATAATTAAAATAGCCCAAAATCCATTTATTTAAAAAATTGGACTTGAGAAATTTCAACTAGGACCAAGGTCATAGACCCGGGCCCCCAATGGCTAGTGTGTGGCACCGGCGCACTGCATGAGTGCGCACATGCGCACGCTATGCGCGCAGCGGGTGGCCCAAAGGCCACCAACTGCGTGCATAGCATGCGCTTTCTGCGCGCAGACTACGCACGTTGTTCTCGTCGCGCATGTCGTAGGGTTTTTCCGATCCGATTCTCACAAAGCTATGATTTTTCAATTCACATATCATCATGCTACAATATACATGAATTAAACGCAGAAAAATCATGACTTTAATATCATATAAATATATTCGAATAACATGCTTCAAAAACGCGAATAACAACGTATTCAATTAAAGACGAAAATCAGAAATTTGTTTAATTATATACTTAATTAATATTATTTATCCAATAAATAAATTAATCAAATAATTAATTAAATCCGCGTTAACTCAATAATTAATTTTCTCCAAGAATTTAATTAACATGTCAACTTAATTAATTAATAAGATCATCCAATGATTAATTAATTAATTAATTTCGATATCAAATACCAAGAATTCTCTCAAGTTAAGTTCCATGATTTTTTCTTTTGCAATTACTTTAAGCGCGACTCTCTAGGTTTTTCTCAAAAGGCAATTGGGAGGAATCCAAGTGGATGTGAGTAACACTTAGCCAGACCCGTGGCTCACATCGTATCTCAATTGAGAACGAAGGAATAGGATCATTCCAAACCTTTTACGCTGTGAATACTGTACGAGTATAAACCTTTTATTCATATATCCCAGTCAAGTGAGAGTCATGGTCTAGTCAAACTCAGAGGACTTGACCATATGCTTAGCTCATAATGAATCGAGGTCACTGAGTATATCTTTATGTCTAACATGAGTATCTCTTTATGCTTTGTCCAAAGACTTTTGACCTCATTCATTCATGACTGCATAGGATATTTAGCTCATTCACTTATGAGAGAATAAATCCCATTTTGCCAATCCGTTAAGACTGCCACTTGCCCATTAAGTCTCACTTCGAGGTCGACCCCACCAATGGATAAATTGGATCTAACTGCTTTAATGACAGATTTGATGTCACAAGTACATCTTCAACTTGATTGCTCAGGTCTAAGGTTCACACGTACCTATCATAACTTATCGGTTTATGTCATTGACTGTAGTGAAAACCCACGTGACAAAACTGATGCGAGTCGTGTTCGAACATATCAGTCCAACTGAGATGTCTTTGATATAAGTTCCCACTACCATTCCCATAGTGATTGACTGACACTTTCTCTATCAAAACTTATATTATACAAGTCTCTATTCTGTATTGATGTCCAGTCAATACTTTCTTCGACTTGCGAACCAAATTTAGATAATAAGGATCAAAATCTTCTAGTGCCATTCTTCCGAACCTATAGGAAGTAGAAGGTTTGCCTTATTATCAAGGACTTTACGTTGTTTATTAAAACCTTACAAACACCTATAAGAAAACAACACAATAATGCCTTATATTACGAAAAGATATTGTTTAGTTACAAGTCAATGCCCTATAACCTATAAATCTATCCTCTATATGACATTTGAGGGCATACACTCTAACAAGAAGAACTTCAAGTGATTCCAAGCATAAAGCTCTCGTAACGACTTTATTATGACAACACCGGAGTAATAGCGCAGACAAAGGAACCGAGGTCTCACAACAAGTCCAAACACATCGAGAGAAGATATCACATCATAATAGAGATCGTTGCATGAGAAGAAATATATGTTCAGAAATAGCCTCAGCTGATAATGTCGCTGACCCATTGACCAAGCCATTGGCACAGGCGGTGCTAGAAAAACATCTGGAAGGGATAGGTATAAAATACCATAGCAAATGACATTGAGTGCAAGTGGGAGATTGTTAGTGTGTATGCCTTCAAATTCCATAAAGAGGATAGATTTACAGGGCATTGATTTGTAACTAAACAATATCTTTTCGTAATATAAGGCATTATCTTGTTGTTTTTTTAGAGGCATTTGTAAGGTTTTAATAAACAACGTAAAGTCCTTGATAATAAGGCAAACCTTCTACTTCCTATGGGTTAGGAAGAATGACACTAGAAGAGTTTGATCCTTATTATCTAAAACTGGTTCGCAAGTCGAAGAGAGTATTGACTGGACATCAATACTGGATAAAGACTTGTATGCTATAAGTTTTGACAGAGAAAGTGCCAGTCAATCACTATGGGAATGGTAGTGGGAACTTATGTCATAGACATCTAGTTAGACTGATATGTTCGAACACGGCTCGCATCAGTTTCGTCACATGGGTTTTCACTCCCTGACAGTCAATGATGAAAATAATAAGTTTTGATAGGTACGCGTGAACCCAAGACCTGGGGAATCAAGTTGAAGATGTACTTGTGACATCAAGTCTGTTATTAGAGTAGTTAGATCCAATTCACCCGTTGGTGGGATCGACCTCGAAGTGCGGCTTGATGGGCAAGTAGCAGTCTTAACTGATTAGCAAAATGGGATTTATTTTTTCATAAATGGATGAGTTAAATATCCTATACAGTCATGAATGAGTGAGGTCAAAAGACTTTGGCCAAAGCATAAAGAGATACTCATGTTAGACATGAAGGTTTACTCATTGACCTCGATTCATTATGAGCTAAGCATATGGTCAAGTCCTGTGAGTTTGACTAAACCATGACTCTCACTTGACTGTGATATATGAATAAAAGGTTTATACTCGTACGGTATTCACAGCGTAAAAGGTTTGGAATGATCCTATTCATTCATTCTCAATTAGGATACGATGTGAGCCACGTGACTGGCTAGATGTTGCTCACATCCTTTTGGTTTCCTCCCAATTGCCTTTCGAGACGAACCTAAAGAGTCGCGCTTGAAGGAATGGCAAAAGGAAAAATCCTGGAATTGACTTGAGAGAGTTTTCGGTAAATGATATCGAAATTAATTAATCATTAGATGATCTTATTAATTAATTAAGTTGACATGTTCATTAATTTCTTGAAGAAAATTAATTATAGAGTTAACATGGATTTAATTAGTTATTTGATTAATTTATTAAATAAATAATTAAACAATTAAAAATTGACTAAGCCTAGGGCTTAGAAAATCCCAAAGTGGGTGTCCTCATAGTTCTTAGTTTATTAGGTTATTTGTTTTTCTAAAGTAGTATAAATATACTACTTAGTGAAAAATTAAAGTAAGCCTCCAATATTACTTTCTCTCCAAGTCAAACTCTCCACTCTCTCTCTCTCTAGCCATCTCTGAGGAAGAACAAGGAAGGGATTTTTTTCTTTGATTCCGACGTGGTGATTTAGAGACAGCGACAAATTTGTTGTTCAAGAAAGGATCACGAAAGCTGGTTCAGAATTCAACATACGAGAAGAAAGGTACATGAATTTTAAACTCAATTTGAATATGCAAAATCGAGATGAACCACTTGGGATTTTATTTTTTCCGCTGCGTTTTATTGCAATAAACCCAACAAACATTCCTACATCATTTCCAATGCGAAGAATGTCATCAACGTATAGTACCAAAAAGCTTATGGCTCTCCCATTAACTTTCTCGTACACACATCATAACCATTCTTGATGTAGCCGTACTTCTTTATAGCTTCGTCAAATCTCAAATTTCGGCTTCGGGAAGCTTTCTTCGAGCCATAAATGTATCTTTGTAGCTTGCACACCTTGTGCTTGCTCCCATTGGATGTGAAACCCTCCGGCTGTTCCATACAGATTTCCTCATCAATGTTTCCATTGAGGAAAGCCGTTTTCAAATCCGTCTGCCACATCTCATAATCAAGATAGGCAGATATAGCCAATAGAATCCTAATTGAGTTGGTCATCGCGACTGGCAAAAAAGTCTCCTCATAGTCAATTGCTTGCCTTTGAGTATAACCCTTTGCCACTAAGTGAGCCTTGAAGGTGGAAACCTTTCCACCTACTCCTAACTTGCGTTTGTATACCCACTTACAACCAATCGCCAGATGGTGGGTCTACCAAGGTCCAAACGTTGTTAGAGTACATGGATTCAATTTCAGATTCCATGGTTTCAAACCATTTTCCCGATTCATTGTTGGACGTTGCCTCACCATAGGATCTTGGATATTCATCCAAAGAGAGGCCCTCCTCTTTGCTTTTCAGCAAGAGACCATAATACCTCTCAAGTTGTCTCGTTATCCTTTTGGATCTCCTTGGAGGTGGAATTTGTGTACTTACAGTTTGTGGTTCACTTTGCCTTTCATCCATTGCTAATGGAGTTTGTGTTTCTTAAGTTTCCTCAAGTTCTATCACTCTATCCATGCTCCCACTGAAGAGTTGCTTCTCCAGGAAACACAGTGTTCTTTGAAACAATTACCTTTTATTCCAAGGTGTGATAGAAATAGTACCTATAAGACTCCTTAGGGTAACCCACAAACCAACATAAGATAGATCTCGAATCTAACTTATCTCCCACTAGTTGCTTGACATGAGCAGCACATCCCCATACTCTAAGGTACTTATATGAGGGTGATTTTCTGTGCCATATTTTATTCGGCACCTCAGGAATACTTCTTGACGGTAGCCTATTTAATAGATAAGCCACCGTCTCCAGGGCATAGTCCCAGAAGAACGTAGGTAAATCACTGGACATCATCATTGATAGGACCATGTCCATCAATGTGCGATTTCTTCACTCAGACACACCATTTAATTGTGGCATTCCAGGTGGCGTCCACTGAGACAGAATTCCTTTATCTTTCAAATAATCCTAGAACTCACGAGACAAGTATTCTCCTCCTCGATCAGATCGAAGAGCTTTGATACTTTTACCAGTTTATTTTTGTACCTCATTTCTGAATTCTTTGAACTTATCAAATCCTTTAGATTTATATCTCATAAGATATATATATAAGTCTAGGGATGTAAGTTGAGCCGATCCGGCTCGCGAGCCGGCTCGGCTCGAGCTCGAGCCTATTATTTTTTGAAAAAGCTCGCGAGCCTTCTTCATAATTATTATATATATATATTTTTTTATATTATAAATATTAATTATATATATATATATATTAATTACTTTGAGGCCCAAGCTCGCGAGCCCAATTCAGGCTAGAGCTTGGGCTCGGCTCGAGCTCGTGAGCTCGAGCTCACGAGCTCAAGCCGAGCTCATTTTTTAACCGACGAGCCGATCTCGAGCCCCTCAAGCTCAAGCTCGAGCTCGAGCCTGGCAAATTCACCGAGCTCGAATTTGCTAGGCATGGCTCGAGCTCGGCTCGTTTACACCCCTATATATAACCGTACCTAGAATAATCGTCGGTAAAGGTTATGAAGTAAGAATAGTTTCCTAATGCATTGACACTGAGTGGTCCACACACATCCGTGTGAACTAACTCAAGCAAATTCTTAGCGCATTCCATTTAGCCTCCAAATGGTGACTTTGTCATTTTGCCCTTTAGACAAGATTCACATGTCGGTTGTTCATCAAGCTCGAGGAAACTTGACAACTTAGATGCATGACCAAGTCTAGTATACTAGATTTGTACATTAGGTGGATTATCAGATTTATGCTTCCCTTTGTTTATTGGTTGAATTACAAGAGAATTAGTATGCGGGTAAACATAAAGGTTATTATACATGCATGCTCTAATGATCAATTTAGCATCCAAAAACATTGAACAAAATCCATTATTTATTTTAAAAGAAAAACCTTATTTGTCCAATACAGAAACAGAAAGTAGGTTCTTAATCAATCTGAGAACATAGTAAACATCCTTTAAAATAAACCTACTACTATCCTCAAGAACTAAAGCAACGTTTCCAACAGTCTTCGCAGCGACAGACGCTCCATTAGCCATTCTCGGGACCATGTCCCCGTCATCTAGCTCTTTGCTTCTAGACAGCACCTGTAAATCATTGCAAAGGTGAGTACCCCAGCCAGTGTCAAACACCCAAGAAGCATGGTTAATTGACAAATTAACCTCAACAATAAACACACCTTCCTTGTCGCTTTTGAAGGCAGCAGGACAATCCTTGCTCAAGTGTTCCATCTCATGGCATGAGGGCAATCCCCTTTTGGTGTCTTGTCTCCAATGCTCTCTCCAACTCGTCGACAAGATCCTTGGCTAGTTTAACCTTTCCATATGTCTCAATCATGCGCTCAGACATCATAGACAATATGAAACATTGAACATAAGCCTCATCATTGATTTGCTTTGTCCAGTACTTTAAAGTACGAGCACGAGTTTCCGGCTTGGGCCAAGGTGGGACTTCCCCTTTGATTATGTAATCAAGATCCTAGACCCTGAGATATACATCTAGAGCCAAGCGCTAGTAGGTATAGTTCAAGCCATCAAACTTGTTGCGTTTGAGAATCCATAGACAAGTATAAACGATATCCATGATATTACTGTGTGAAATGAGATAAAGCAAAAAATGATTATTAGCATCCAGTTCTAACATATATTCACATGCAATTAAAGAATCTTAAATATACATGTGTGCTCCTACTATCTTTTCGAATTTCGTCACCCCAATAGGCAGAAGATGAGAAATCTAACAATTTCCAGCGGGCTCGAGCGTCAAATGTCCTAACCTCATTCCACGACTTGTGAGACAATGGGCGGTGACATTTGATCAGGCGCGACGGCCCCATCCACATCCAGGTGGTTCTCGAGATGTTTGCCTCACATTTCATGTACGTCCCAAGAACACGATGCAACAGTATATTAATCTGTGTTTAAGTCTAACCCATCAAATTCTCACAGCATAACAGTAGCCAGGTGGTCCCATAACTCATGGATGACTCCTTAACGAAACTGAAGCCTGTCTCCACTTCTAGTATGACCACCTATCAGATAAAGGGCATAGTTGTGAGATTAGTACACTTAACTTGCCACCATTCCACGTCTCGTTAGACAATGATGACTACCCGCGCTATTCCCTCTCACATCTAATGATGGAAGGGACTATACCTTCAAGGAGCTTCCGGACCCCAGATTTATCCATTTAGGGACTTATTATGGTTTAAAGGAGTTTTTCAAAAAACAAGGTCTCATACTTGCAATTACTTATCTTTCTTAGGTGATTATGCAAACATGCACAACATAAAAAAATAAGCAATCATACATAAAGCAGTAAATGTGATCTTAGTCGAGCAATTGCCTAAACTCCCCGAGTCATCAAGGTGTTGACCAATCTAATCTAAGGACCCAAACGCTATACTAAGGTCTTCAAATCTCCATGAGATTGAACGTCTCCATCTTCGTCTTCATAAAATTACATTTAAAGAAAACTTTTCCCTCTCCATTACAAGAAAAGAAAACATCATGACACGCAGGCTTCAAATCATAACAACAACTAGTCTATGGCTCAACCCGGATCACCACATAATCACATAAATATGCCAACATGCAAACATGAATCAATATTCACTGTCTTTAATTAAGGACAATCAATTTAATTAATGGATCCAAAGACTTTAATTTCTAAAAACTAATTTTAGAAACCCACATGAAAAAGTCACACTCTTTCAAATATTAGGACACTACAATTAGATTGTAATGTCAAGTATATGATTGCCCAATTTGACCCGTTTTTATTAGAACGTAGCATAGTTTCACAGCTGATACTTTCAGCGACTCTGCAATTGAATAGGGTAATATTATGCAAGAACGAGAGATTGTTGGACATGACTCATTCTATGCTGAACTACATGGAATTGCCCAAGTTCATAGTGAGTCATGCGCTGCTCATAGGTATATATTGAATAGATGTCCCTCCAAATTCATTCCTAAGGCACCAAATCAGAAGTGGCGCAAGTGGAAGCCTGATCTTTAACAAGGGAAGGTATGGGGATTCCCAACCTACGTGATAAGATAAAGGTAGAGAATCTGGAGGCTAGGTCCTTAAAAGGACGTTTTGCTAGTTATCCCAAGTATTTAGTGGGAGAATTCTTTTTACCTACACAATGGTCAGAGGATCATTATGGCCTTAGAGGTCTGTTTTCTTGAATATAACATCTTTCGAAAAATTGGAGTAGGAAGAAAGTTTGTTGTATAAGAACAAAACAAAACTTCTTAGGAGACTACTATTCAAGAAACCCAAACCAAGCCCATTATAACACAACCACCAATGAGTTGGTCTGGCAGAGTAGCTCAGTCGCCTGAGATATATGGTGGTCTGCTACAAGGAAAGCATAAGTTGTATGCTGTGGAAGAGGGAACCATGGTTACAATCCCTCTAGGCATAACAAATCGATGGTGGATATGGATTCTACAAGAAGGTGTAAGGCCATGAAAGTGAAGATGGATTAGATGTGTTTGAATCAATAGACTCTAGTAGATCGGCCCGAGAGTATTATACTCATCAGAGACAAGTACAACTACAAGATAAAGATGACCAGAATGGCAAGGCTAGGTTGATGGCGAAAGGGTGTAGTCAAAAGAAGAGCATCGACTATGAGGAAGCCCCTTTGCCACAGCTATAATCAAATCTACCAGAATCTTACTTTCGATAGTAACACACCAAGATTATGAAAATTTGGCAAGTGGATGTGAAGATTCATTTATGAATGGATTCCTTAAGGAAGGCATCCATATGGAACAGCCCAAGGGTTTCACATTTGAGGCCAATTCTTATAAGGTCTACATGCTGTATAAATTCACTTGTGGATTTAAGTAGACCTCTCATAGTTGGAATCTTCACTTTGATGACATAATTTAGAATTATGATATTATCAAAAATGAAGAGGAACCATGTGTGTGCAAGAAGGCCAGTGGGAGCAAGATGTCATTTCTGGTACTACATGTAGAGAGTGCTCTACTTATGGAAAATGATGTGGGCTCATTGAATTCGATCAAGACATAAACATTAAGCATATTCTCCATGAAAAGACTTAGGAGCCACTTGTATCCTTATGATTCGCGAATATAGAGGTAGAGCGAATAGGATGATGGGGCCCTCCTATGCCCTTTGCTTAGAATAAATCCTAAAGCAATTTAGGATAGAAGATTTGAGAAAGGGCTCTTGCCTGTGAGGAAGAGCAATAGATAGATGTAAAATATGTCATGAAGTACTTGAGAAGAACTTAGGATATATTTTTCGTCTATACCTTTGGAGAACTGCAAGTGAAAGTTTATACTTACTCGGACTTTGAGTCTGACAAAGAAGATTAAAATTCCACTTTAGGTTTGTATTCAAACTCAACTATGGAGTAGTAACTTGGAAACGTTCCTAGTGAAGTACTCCACTACTGAGAATGAATATGTAACTACCTTGCAGCCTTTTAGGTTGTCAAGGAAATTGTTTGGATCTGAAGTTCATAGTGGAACTTTTATAGGTCCCTGGCGTGCATCTTGGATTGTCACTTTAGTATGATAAAATGGAGCTTATGCGCATGCTAGGGAATGGAGGTCTCACAAATCCGGACACAATGTTGAGAGGTACAACAACTTTTGAGAGATCGTTGGAAAAAGGCTATGTAGCCTTGCAGAAAATAACCTCAGCCAATAACACAGTTGACCCATTTACTGGGCCAATATCACAGGCGGTGCTAGAGCAACATCTTTACAAGATGGGTATTGGATACCATAGTGATTGGCATAGAGTGCAAGTGGGAGATTGTTGGGTTTATGCCCCCGATGCCAACAAGGAGTTAGATAATAGGGAACTTGTTTATATTGTACAACCTATTAATTAATATAAAGGCAATAGTGAGTTGTTCATATAATTCTTAATGGCATCTATAAATTTTAAATGAACAACTAGTCCATGTGTATCAAGGCAAATCTTTCACTCTTTATAGTAGTTAAGGAGATAGGCACTGGAAGGATCTGGTACTTGATCACCTAAACGGTTTGCAAGTCGGATAATCTCAATTGGGCATTGAGATTCGTGTGGGCTTGTACGACACATGCTCTGATAAGGAGTGCCATTCGAACACTACGGGATAGTGGGAGTTTGTGTCATAGATACATTAATTGGATTAGTTTATTCGAACATGGCTCGTAGTATTCCGATCACATGGGTTTTTATTCAGTGATTGTCAATGATCGGATTACTGATTATGATAATAAGCGTGAGCCTTAGACCTGAGTAATCATGTTGAAGATGTGTTTGTGATATCAAGTCTGTCATTAGAGTAGTTAGATCCAATTCACCCGTTGGTGGGGCTGACCTCGAAGTGTGGCTTCATGGGCAAGTAGCAGTCTTAACTGATTAGCAAAATGGAATTCACTATGTCTCGAAAGTAAACGAGAAGTATCCTATGCAATCATAGGTAAATGAGATTAAAGTCTCTGGCCAGAGCTCATGAACTAACTCGTGTTGGACACTGAGGCTAATTCGGTAATCTCATGTTACTATGATTCAAAGCATAACATCGAGTCCTGTGAGTTTGACATATTCCATGACTCTCACTCGATCGGGATACGTCAGTGAAGGGCTTATACTCATACAGTTTTCATAATCTAGAGGTTCGTAATGACATAGTCATTTCGTACTCGGTTGGGCAACGATGTAGGACCATAGTGCTGGCTAGGTGTCACCCACATCCTTTAGCATTCTCCCATTGCCAATCGAAACAAATATAGAGAGTCGCGCTAAAGGAATAGACGGGGAAATTGTTATTTGTATTTGGAGGGTGTTTTGGTAATTTTTCCTTGGAAGGACGAGTTAATTAATTAGATGAATTAATTTAATTAGTTGTTTAATTGGATTAAAACATAGATATTTAAATTAATTGCGTTGACTAGGTCAACTATATTAATTAATTATTTAGTTAATTAATTAATTAGAATATAAATTTAATATGTATATATTTAATTGGGTTAAATATTAGAATGTTAATTAATTGGACTAAGTGGACTGGGTCAACATAGCCCAATAAAAGTCCAATAGCCCATATGGGCGTGTACTGATGGGCTTAGTTGGAGGACTTTATTTAATCCTCCAACACAAGCTCTAGAATAACATAACAACACAACACAATACAAGTTACATTATGTGAAATCCTCCCCCTATGGAGAAAGAGATGGAGATTTTAGGAGTCAATTCTGTGTGTGATAATCTAGAGACGGGACACGTGGACCGTTGTGTTGTGATTCGGTCTAGCGGTTAAAAATTTTGATCTGAAACACACCGAGAATCGAATAAGGGATTTTCGTGATATTATATTTACGCAATAAGAACGAATTATGTAAGAGAGTAATCGAATCACCTCTTGACGACAAAAATTCGATTAGTCAGCAGCAGCCCCAAACTCCTGCCTCTAGATAATCACGCGGAAGAAAATTCTCTGAGAAAGCTCTGATCTCCTCCCAGGTAATAATGGTGGCGACAGCTAGTTGGAGAGAGAGGGAGAGAATTTTGTCTTTCCTATTGCTCTAGGTTTCTTTGGCTCAAAGTCAAATTCTGAATAATGACTTATGTAGAGTTCTGACACTGACTAACTACTTATATCAAATAAGCAGAACCCCTAGGTTTGCTACAGAGGGGGCGGCCGCTGGGCCTGTTGGAGATGCGCTTCTGAGCTTTGTTCCATCTTAGCCCATATGTAATTAATTAAATTCAAGCCTAATCTAAATGACAATTAATTAATTACTTTAATCCAATTAAAATTAATCTAGTTGATTTAATTCAACTTATAAATTAATTTTTAATTAATTTAACTTATGAATTAATATGATTTAATTAATTTATTTAATCTAATTAAATATTTTAATTAAATCATGCCATCCATTTTGTTATTCAATCACATCTGATGTGATTTTACCAAAATACCCTTAGCATGGTATTCATTTTCTTTATATAGTGCGACTCTCTAGGCTCGATTCAATTGGCACTGAGAGGATTTCAAAGGATAAGGTTGTCACTTAGCCAACACCATGGAACCAAATCATAATCCAATTGAATAGAAGATGAACATGTCATCACGAACCTTGATTACCACTACCATATGCGTATAAACTCTTCACCGACATGACCAGATCAAGTGAGAGTCATGGAACGTCAAACTTATAACACTTGATGTTGTACTCAGTAATCATAATAATGTGAAATTACCAAACTATCCTTAGTGACCATCACTAGTTAGTTTATTTGTTTTGGCCAAAGACTTTGTAATTTCTATTACTTATGATTGTACAAATCACATACTCGTTTACTGTCGAGACGGTGAATCCCATATTGGCAGTTATCTTACAATGTCGAATGCACCATGTGGATTGTACTTCGAGGTTGACCCCACCTATCAGGTGATACGGGTCTAACTACTCTAATAACATATCCAATACTACAGGCACATTGTAAATATGTAAATAACTACGCAGGTCTAAAGTTCACACATACTATCGCAATCTTAATCTCAATTGTTGACTGTCAAAGAGTAAATACCCATGTGATCAGATTAATAAGATTCGAGTTCAAATATGTTAATTCCATTAACCATATTCATGACACCAGCTCCCACTATCTAATCAGTGTTCGACTGGCATTCCTTGTCAAAGCAAGTGTCATACGAGTTGAATTTTAATGCCTAATTAAACTTCCTTAACTCGCGAACTCCTTTTTAAGAGATTAAGTACATGACTCTTCCAGTGCCTCCTCTCAATGATAAGAGGTGGAAAGTCTATCTTCAAATCTCATGGACTTATTTGTTCAATACATTCAAATGCCATTAGATTTAAATGAACAAAATCAAAACCTTAATTCTATAAATAGAAACAATAAATAGTTTGTACAAATAACTTATCAAAGCCCTCCTCAATCTAATTCCTCATAGGCATTGAGGGCATACACCTAACAATCTTCCACTTTCACTCAATGAAAATCACTATGGTATTTCATGCCCATCTTCTCAAGATGTTTATCTAGCACCGCCTATGATAATAGCTTGGTGAGTGGGTCAGCCACGTTTTCTGCTGAGGTTATTTTCTGCATGGTGATATTGCCTCTTCCAATGATTTCTCCTATTATATGATATTTCCTCACCACGTGTTTAGATTTATTGTGAGACCTTGCTTCTTTATCTTGCGCAATTGCTCCATTGTTGTCACACCATAGTAGCAATGCATTTCCATGCTAGGAACCACTTGAAGTTCGGCTGTGAACTTTCTCATCCAAACAGCTTCTTTGGCTGCCTTAGAGGAGGCCACATATTCTGCCTTCGTTGTGGAATCAACAGTTATGCTTTGCTTGGAACTTTTCCAAGACACTACTCCACCATTGAGCGTGAATATGTACCCAGAGGTGGACTTGAGGTCATCAGGATCAGATTGAAAATCTACATCAGTGTAACCATCCACCTTCAATTCTCCATTTCCATATATCAATAGCATATCTTGAGTTCTTCTTAAGTACTTTAAAATACACTTCACTGTTGTCCAGTGTTGCTCCTCCAAGTTTGCTTGAAACCTACTAACCATGCTCACAACATATGCCAGATCTAGTCTCGTGCACAACATCGCGTACCTGAGACTTCCTACTGTCAATGCATAAGGTGTATTCCTCATTTCCATTCTATCCTTGTCCGTTTTGGGACTCATAGATTTGGAAAGATGAATACCATGTCTCATGGGAAAAATTCCTCCCTTAGAGTTATGCATTTCATATCTCTTAAGGACTTTCTCTAGGTAGAGCGCTTGGGAGAGTCATATCATTTTATTCGCTCTATCTCTATATATGCGAATTCCCAGAATGTAGGTTGCTTCTCCCAAGTCTTTCATGGAGAACGTGCTTCAGAGCCATGTCTTGACTGGCGTCAATAAGCCTATGTCATTCCTTATAAGTAGAATGTCATCTACGTATAGAACCATGAATGTCAACTTCTTCCCACTGACCATTTTGTAGACACATGGTTCGTCTTCAATTTTGATGAAGCCATATTTCTTTGCTTCTTCATCGAACCTTAGATTCCAGCTCCGAGAGGCTTGTTTCAGTCCATAAATGGACCTATTAAGTTTGCAAACTTTATGAGAATCTGCTTCAGATATGAAGCCCCTGGACTGTTTCATATAAATGTCCTCTTTGAGGTATCCATTTATAAATGCGGTCTTCACATCCATTTGTAAGATTTCATAATCCAAGTTTGCAGCTATGACTAGCAGAGTTCTAATAGATTTGATCATGGCTACTGGCGAAAAGGTTTCCTCATAGTCAATGCCTTCCTTTTGACTATACTCTTTCGCCACTAGCCTGGTCTTATAGGTATCCACCTTGCCATCCGGACCAATTTTTCTCTTATAGATCCATTTGCATCCAATTGGTCTTACGCCATTTGGTAGATCAGTAAAATTCCAGACTTGGTTCGAATACATCGAATCAATCTCTTCTTTCATAGCCTCAAGCCATTTTAAGGAATTTATATCCATCGCTGCTTCATCATAGTCAGAGGAATCCTCTCCATGGCTCCCTTCTGCAATAGCATACAAATAATTCTGTGTATCATGCAGATAGCCATATCTCTCAGGCGGCTGAGATACTCTGCTAGATCAACGCTGCGACGGTTGTGTCATATTAGGTTCATATTCTTGAACTAATGTCTCTGAAGAGACGTTATCCTGTTTTTCCAGAACAATCTCCCTACTTGCACCACCTTCTCGAATGAATTATTCTTCAAGAAAGTGGACTTGCAAGTCCACGATGATCCTATGATCATTTTGCAGGTAAAAGAGGTATCCCGTTGAATCTACAAGAAAACTGATAAAACGTCCTTTCAAGGATCTATCCTCTAGTTTCTCTACCTTGGTCATCTTTACATATGCTGGGCAACCCCATATCTTTATGGACTTGAGACTAGGATTCCTACCACTCCATATTTCATATGGTGTAGTGGGAATAGATTTCGAGGGACATTTGTTTAGAATATGGGCAGCTGTAAGCAAATTATGCCCCCACAGATAAATGGGTAAATCACTGTAGCTAAGCATGGAACGTATCATGTTCAACATTTCTTTCTGCAACCGTATCAAGTTGTGGAGTTGCTGGAGGAGTTAGTTGTAATACTATGCCTTGTTCTTTTAAGAAATCATCAAACTCGGCACTCATGTATTCGCCATCTCGATCAGATCGAAGTGTCTTAATACTGAGCCCAGTTTGTTTTTCAGTTAAAGCTTTGAATTCCTTGAACCATTTAAGTGCTTCTGACTTATACTTCATAAGATAAACTAGACCATACCTAGAGTGGTCATCTGTGAAAGTTATAAGATACTAAAAACCTCCAAGGGTTGTATCTTTGAGAGGCCCACAAACGTCAGTGTGAATTAATCCTAAAACTTCATTTGCCCTTTTGAAATGCCCAGTGAATGGCGACCTAGTCATCTTACCTTTAAAACATGATTCACAAGTAGAATATGGGTCAGACCCAAGTGGACCAGTAAGCCTACGTTTTTCCAACTTATGAATCTTAAATTCACCAGCATATCCCAGTCTAAGGTGTCATATGAGTTTTTGGTTCACTTCACTCATTCTACGTTTTCTAGTCATAGTATTAACCATACATTGATTTCGGACATTCAAATAGTATAAACTATTAATTAAAGATGCAGAGCAAACACACTTATTTCCAAAATAAATATCATAAGAATTATGTTTAAAAGAAAACAAATATCCTTTCCTGACCAATACAGGAATAGAAACAATATTCTTGAGCCCATTGGGCAAAACTAGGTGATCATCCAAAATAATTTGATGTTCAAAAAATAATGTAACAGAAGTAATTCCAATGTGCGTCGCAGCCACGCTGCACCCGCTTCCAACATTGATCATTACTTCCTTCTCATCCATCTTTCTACTTTCTTCCAAATCCTGGTTCAAAACACAAATATGAGCACTAGATCCGAAATCTAGAATCCAAGAAGTAGAAAATATCATCATAGAACAATTCGTTTCAAAAACATAGAGTTCTATTCTTGATTTGCTTTCAGCTCTTAGCTCAGGACAGTCATGCTTCTATTCATCCACTTCTTTACAGTGTAGACAAGTCTTTTCAACTTTTGAGCGTTTGGATCTTTGCTCATAGTTTTTAGAAGCAATCCTTACTCCAAGTAGCCCAGTTGGAGGTGGAGTATCATCATCCCATTCCTTTCTCAATTGGGCTTGCATGTATACAAGTCTGTCTTTAAGATCTATGAAGGATCCTCCTATGTCATCTATCTCAAAGTTAGTGACATAAGCAGAGAAGGACTAAGGGAGAGATTGAAGAATGAGATCTACTTCCAGACGAAAATCCATGTAGCTTCCCAGAGATCGAAGTCTTCCTATCATGGATATCATATTCATAACATGACTTGCAACTTCATCATTTTCTCTCATTCTAGTTTGGAAAAGCTCTTTCGATAAATAATACCGAGTTGATTTTCTATGTTCCCCGAACATTTTTTCCAAGTGAAGCATCATTGACTTGGGACTTTCTATATCAAAATGTATATGTAGAAATTTGTTGCTCATGGAATGCAACATATAGTCATTGACCTTCTGGGCGTCAGAGATCCATCTCTTATATGTTTTTAGAGCAGAATTTCCTTCATTAACCCTAGGTAAAGATCGACCATCTTGCTCCAAAATGTGCTCAAGTAATTTTTTCTTGAGCTCTGCCCTTAGCATTTTGATCTAATCATTGTAGTTTGGCCCAGTGAGGAAATTTTTCTCAAGCATTGCTTTCAAAAGGTTAGTCATTGTGTAGGAAAGAAACTGCAAAGTACCAAGATTTACGATTAGATGTGTTATTGTGTACTTTCAAGTAAAAATCAAGGATTTCAATATTTACTTGACTCCCACTATTTTTCTCGAAACATTGCACTCCCACTACAATAATCGGAAACCTCATTGGATTGGTTTCATAGTGAGTGATTGAGTTCCTCAACGATCTAAACAAGTTGCAACCTTTTTCGATATATGACATGTCAGATCATTGAGGTGATGTAATACACCAATCGGTCAAATCGATGATTCATCTCCTTTAGCTCATGGATCACTGAACCGCAAACCTTTTCGATATATAGGTGGTGATCCATCTGAGTTATTTATCCGATTAACTCCTTTCAGTCTAACAATTTAATCCCTCCTTGCAACCTTTTTCGATATATGGGGCAGAATTTGCTTCGACATGAAGGCATCAAATGCACTAGAGAAGATAGAGTATCACGTCTTGATGCATAAACCCCTTATTCCGAGACGTCGCCATGCACTAGAAGTGAACCCACTTTCTAAAGCTTGATAGAGAGCTAGGACATCCAGTGCCCCTTTACTTACTCAGTATTTTTCAAATGGGAGAACTATAACATTTGATAATGTTAATAAGATTGGTCTCACTTTGCACATTAATTTCTTTATCGCGTAATTTAAAGGAAATGCATAAGAATAAGTCTAGCAATTCTAATAACACACACATGTATGGACTATTCTAGATCAACTCGAGCCAATGAGTGATTGGGGAGGGGTTCTATCTATTACAAGCTAGGGTTTCCGCCTATACAAGACCTAATCTTCATATTTCTCCAAGACTTCATGCGCCATCATGATCCGCCAATTGGGCTTATCTATAAAACAATTACATACACTACAAAAAAATATAGATATTAGGACACTTTATTGAGACACATTTTCATAAGTGTCCTAAGAGAATTGTATTGGGACACTTCTGAAAAAAGACACAGTCAAAGAGTGGGTGGGGTTATTTTTGTGGTTAGCGCCAAACATACTCATTCTAATTTTTCATATTGGAGTTCCCACCTCCTCTTTCTCCCTCTGTTCTTTTTTATTTTCTCTGGAACAGAGAACCGCAGTGACGCCGTCAAAGGTATGAGTCTCTTCTCTTCTCTCAATCTCTCTTTCGATTTTCTATCTTTCCTCCTCTATGGTTTTGGATTTTATTTTTTTTTGCCCTTTCCCTAGTTACTTCCATGGACATCAGCGGCATAGGTTCCATCATAACCTTTCCTTTCCTTTTCCTTTTTTTTTTTTTTTTGTCTCCAATTGAATTTGGTATTAGGGCTTTTTTCAAGTCCCTTTAAAGTTCTATTCTATGCCTGGATTGGAAATAATGCCCTTTCTCTGGGAACACCGCTTTGTTTTCTCCAATATTAAGCGGTTTTCTGATACCCAAAAAGGGATTCGATCAGCTAAAGAAGAGGGTTCTTTTTCTTGTTTCAGAAAGGCGTAAAGATTTGATTTTTTAGGTGGGTTTTTTCTGTTTTGTTTTGTGTTTTATTTTTTGGGATTTGATTGTTGTAGCATTAATGGTGGTTCTTGTCTGTTTGTGTTTCGAGAGACAGCTAGAGTGTGGGATCTGACCCATGATATCATTATTTTTGTTCTTTAAGAATTGTTTGAGTTTTTTCTTTTTTTTCCCTATTTTTTGAGGTGTAAGAAATTATGTGTATATATATATATGTATGTATGTATTTTATAGTTATATGCAGATTTAATGGTGAAATAGCACATAATAGATGTGGGGTTGTAGGTATTAAGCAATTGGTATTGTGTAAATTATGAAGTTTGTATCTATCTATGTATGCCTTTTGTGTACAATATTTCACCATGTAAAAGTATATTAATGGAGGGGCGTATTTTTCTAATAGGTCCATTGTGATTCTTGTGTTTTGTATGGATGAGATGAATTTGTGGTTGTATGATAGAGGGAAAATTAAAAGAAGTCAAATTATTTTTGTATTTTTCACCTGCATCAGATTTAAAGTTCTCTTGTTTTGCTCAAGAGAAAACAAGAGCAGCAGCAACAGAAGCAGGACGGCTAGGTGAAGATTCATTCACCTACAATGACTTGAAACATTTTGTTTTGTTTCTATATGTGTTTATATACATTTGTTCTGTTTTTAAGCTTTGGTTTATTTTACTTGATTAATAGTATGTTCTTGCATTATTCTGGAAAAGAATCCATTATTTTGTGGACGCCACTCTAGTAAAAATGCTAAGAATCAATTCTAGATAGTTCCCGCATATTCTTCTTAAATCCATCTTGAGGTGACCAAGTGATTTTCTCTCTCACCAAGTGAGTCTCTCTCTGTCTCTCTCATAACTCAAACATTAATATAACTGTTGCTGCTTTGTTCCACTTACTTATTTTTGTACTAGTTGAATTATTTGTTTCATAGTTAACTTTAATCAAGGGTATTAATTAATACTTAAATGGTTGCTTATTTTTAATAACTATAATCTTGTTTCACTTTCTTTAAATTATCTTGATATATAATTCCATTGTGTTCCAAGTTCTTAAGCTTTTGCTTTTAGAGTTAAATTGTCTAATATATTTTGCATTTTGCTTGCCAGTGCTATCATGAAGGTAACAAAGTTCAAGCTACCTATTGTAGTGCATCTTGGAGCAGTGCTACTCCATTGGCGTTCTTCCTGATTTTACATGAGAGGTGATCTTTTATCCTATATAATGATATTGAACTAGAGTTGATACATTATGCCGTGATTTATTTATCCCGTGTCTAAGTGAAGTTTTTAGGTTTCTTGAATATGACATTGCTTCCCAGATTGGATATGATAATAAATGATAATAGTAATTTATGAAGCTTTTCTCTAGGATTTAATTTGTGTCATTAAAAAGATAAATCGTTGACAAAATTGGTAGACAAGTTGGACCTTGCTTTTAGTGTTTATCCTCATTTGTTCAAGCTCAGATGAAAAGAGACTAAGGATTGTTCAAACCTTATGACCACATACGCACAATTAGAGATGCACTTGGAGCACCCGTTAGTTGGCCTTTATCTTTGGTATGTATAAAACATGTTATAATAAACTAGTTAGTCACTTCTCTATTTTCTATTGGTGAAATTTTAGTTCTTAACGGTCATCCTTAATAAAAAAAAGCTTAGTGGTTAAGCTGCTTATTTTTTTTCACCAACTTCTGCCACTTTGCCAATAGTATTGTGCTTCAAGAATTGGTGGGTTCCTAGGAGCTGCTAGGCCATAATGGTAATTGTAGTATTGAATTTATGTTTGTGAAATCTTTCTTGTATGAATTTTCTGAATAGTGAAATATTTGATCTTTATAATTACAATTTTCTTTCCATCTGTTGAGATGTCTGCAAGCTCTTTATTATGCATTTCTTTTTCTAGTTTTTGTGTTGTTGATCTGCTCAACTTTGTATATGATATTAGTTGTTAGGTATAGATTGCTTTTAGATTATTTTGTCATTTGGATTTAACTTGTGATTGTGAAGTCTTCTTATGTGCAGGTTGCTTTGGATGAAAATGACGGTTGATGCAATTTTGGTGGTTCTTCTTGCTAGAACTTTCTAGTATCTATTTTAGAATGTATATAGTCAAATGAAGATCAAGTCTAGTTATTGTTTTTGTTTAAAAAAACTTCTAATGTATTGCTTCTATCTTTTTGGCTTCAGAATATTAGTTGTGCTTTTTGTTCCCATATTTTGTAAACTTGCCATATGGCTGGGATTCTGCTTTTATTAATGGAACATGGATTTGGTAAATGGGTATTGCATTTTTGAAGATTGAGTTCCATAGATTAGTATTTCTATACTTTTTTGCATAATATAGATTGTTGGAGACAATTTTATACAACATACATGTCCCTGATATCATTCTCAAATTATGTGTAAGGACGCATATAAGTGTCCTGATAGATTGTTGAAGACAATTTTAGAACACATATATGTGTCCCTAGTTTGGAAAAGTGTCTCGAAAGGTTCTGCAATTTATATTTTTGAATTTGGTATAGGGACACATATAAGTATCCCGAAAAACATAATATGGGACACATATAAGTGTCCTGACAGATCACGATGTAGGGGCGTTTTAAGTGTCTCATGACTTTACGCGATGCCAAACTACGCGACACTTATTGTAAGCGTCCCCAAAACTGCAAGCGCCCCAATATCTACCCTATCAGGGCGCTTTTATGTGTCCTAATAGAGGATTTCTGTTGTAGTGATAGAAATAACTTATACAAAAATTCTATGAATTGAAGATACAAACTGGGAGCTCAAACTTCGGTTCAATACAACCTAGATAAGACAGCAAAGATAAACCCTAAGTCCATACATGGTGTCACAATCACATAAATAGGAGCATGTAAACAATTTAAACACATGTGTGAATTTAAACATCAAATGTAATTTAATTCATTAAATCTATTTAATGTTTTGATTAAATCTAATTTAATCTCACCAAAATAAATCTAATTTAGTTTGACTACTTTAATCAAATTAAAGTGTGACTATTATCAAATAAAGTCACATGGGTAATCTAATCTAAACACATAGCAATATCAGGTAAAAGGAAGTCGGTATTTAAATCCAATTTAACAAATGTAATTTTACATATACCAACCTATTATGAATAGAGTTTAAATCTAATTTAACATTTAACAATTTTTAGGTTGAAAAATTTAAGTCCAATTAAATTTTTCAATAAATCCAATTTAAATTATTTAACTAAATCTAATTTAGAATTTGGAATAAACTTAAATCCAATTTAATTTATTCACTAAATCTAATTTAGAGTTTGAATAAACTCAAATCTAATTTAATTTATTCACTAAATCCAATTTAGAATTTTCAAAATGAAAATTTATTTAATTAGGGTTCATCAATTGATAAATAGTTCGGTCAAACTTTTAATTGGGTCAAAACCACATAATTAATTATTCGATAATTGCGAAACCCAATTTAAATTGTTGGGTCAGGCCCGACATAATTAATCATGTTGGGCCAGGCCCAAATTATAATTTAAAATATAGCCGGGCTCGGCCCAGCACTTAAAATTAATGTGCTGGGCCAAGCCCAGCTATGTTCAACCACGCTGGGCTTGATCTAGAGCCTAGCGCTGTTACATATGCGCTGGGCTAAAGTGTGCAGCGCGCTAGGCTCAGCCCAGCGCCTCTTTTGCGCGTTGACCAGTGAAAATATTGACTAATAGAGTTCACCGTTAAATTTTGGACGAAAAATTTGGTTGAGACTAAATGTAAGACATTTTGAAAGTTATAGGACTAAATATGAGAAATATTTATACATGAATGAAAACAAAATTGAAATGCGGCAAAGATATGGGAGGAAAACTGTGTGATGGAATGATTAATTAAGTACCGAGTCAATACCAATCCAACTATTGAATATTGATTTAGCTCCAATTTCGTTGGTGGAATCCGACCCTAATTTTCAAATAGGTCGAACCAGAACCCAATAAACAAGATTATAGAGTGAATTTGACGAGGCCAAACTGTCTATACCTAATTTAATAGGATCAGTTCTTAATGTAGTTCATGTATAATATTGGTGATATTTTGACTTAACTCGTACTAACCAAGTAAATAGAGGTAAACTCTAGGGTGAATACGAGGTAAATTCGAGAGCGTTTGAGAAGATAATAAATGTTTGTCCTTTCCAAATGAATTGAGAGGGTGTATTTATAGTCTCAGTTTGTCACTATTCATGACAAGACATTTGGATCAATTGGATGGTGCCACATGTCTTACTATTTGTAGTCTAGATCATTCGAGTCGTCGGGTCCGGTCGGGTCGATCATAGGCCCGACCTGAAAGTTAAAAACACACGGAACCTGGATAAACTTGTAATTTAATTGTATTAGCAAGGGCCTTTTTCTATGTACATCGTATGACTATTTTTGCATATATCAAATATGGTTCAACAAAATAGTCAAGAAACAAAATGAGGACTAATCTTACAACTCAAATAAGAGAAATACAATTAATATATAAATCAACTTCATGCTAATCAAATTCATTAGAATATACAAACTTGAGGGCACACTTATTATACATATTAAGCTTGCACAAATACAATACCTTGAATCTGCATTTTAGAAATCTTTTCACATGCAAATTAATACCAGCTTATATTCTATTATTTTTTCACTTATCGAGTTACTGCAAAACATAATAATGGTTTCTTCAATTCAAGAGAAAGCTTTAAACATTCTCCAAGATCAACTGGTTGGGATGGAAGCCATTTGAACTGTTGGAGAAGTCTTGCTAGCCATAGATGCACTGTGGCCAGCCCGAGGGCTTTCCCGGGGCAAGCACGACGACCCGACCCAAAAGGAGCAAGCCTCAAATCGGAGCCCATTATAGAAAAATCTTCTCCAATGAATCTTTCGGGCTTGAAGGCCCATGGGTCGGCCCATATTGATGGATCGTGGGCTATGGCCCACATATTCACCATAGCCATCGTGCCAGCTGGGATGAAACACTTGTCAACATGGACGTCGTGAATTGCGAGACGGGCCCACGAGAGCAGTGGGCCCGGTGGGTGCAATCTCAGCACTTCTTTCACAATGGATTGAAGGTACGGAAGATTTGCAATGTCTGAATCTTGAACATGTCTATGTTGTTGACCAATGTGCATGTCAATTTCAAGTTGTACCTTTGCCTGAATGTCTTGGTGTAGAACCATTCTAGCCATAATCCACTCAAGAAGGATAGCAATATTATCAACCCCTCTAAATACCATCTCCTGCAACAAAAAATGGGAAATGTAATTAATGGTGTCACCCAAGTTGTGTAAACAAGAATCTTCAATGATCTATGTTTTAGATTGAATATTATGGTCTCTATATAAGTCTCTACAATCAAAATTTAAGACAAGCAAGAAGGTAACTAAATGAAAAAATTTAATATATTTTTTTTGTCAATTCAACAATGTTATATACGACCGTTTTAATACAACTGTTTTTTAACATCCCCTTCATTTAGAAAGTATTGATGTATAAGTCCATCATAGTTCATTCATTACAACCATCAATACTATCTAAATCAATGGGAGGTACGAAAAAATAGTGATAAAATATGTTAGATTAATTGAGATAAAATATATTAGATTAGATAATACCTATCTAAGCCAAATCTTATGTACCTAGCTTTTGCTTAAGCTTGTATCCATGCATAGGGATGTATTTGGTTGAAGATATATAGATGGTTCATGAATAAATACCTACTAATTGTTGCATCCATGCATGTTTTCCCTTTCTTCTTTCTGTTTTTTGTTTAATCAACTTGTTTGACTAGCTATAATACGTATGAGTGCGTTTTCGTGTTGTTACCTCGGATTCCATCAAAAAAGGTAATATATACTACATAATTAATTGAAAAGAAAAAGTAAAAACAGACGGATTAACACACACTAACACTAGTAAAAAGTACATAAATAACATATCAATCATGAATTGTACTCTATAAAATTAGTCAAAGGTTTTCCAAATCATGTCAACTTTATCCTTTTGACTCCTATGGTCAATTTTATTTCTCAGGACTTGGCGTGAATTAATGAAAAAAAAAATCAACTTTTAATGCTTTTGATACTTCCTCAAGAACTTTAAAAGTGTATGGAACGACAGAACTCTTAGTGTGGAACATTTAGAGCTAAATCATATGTCTATGGTGTAATTGGTATTTTTGTGAATATAGTTAGAGAGAAAGATAACACAGTTCCGATTCTCTCATAGTTCGATTTAGTTTTTCATTTTTGTATTTCAACCGATGCAAGTTAAATATATATCTAAGAGGCAAACGGATAAAAGAAAGAATACTTAAGATAAGATGCAATATCAAATTGGAATATAAAATTTGAAGTATGGAAAGATTATAATGTACGTACGGAGTGAGAAAGAGCATAACTTACTCAACATAATGAAATGTGTGTGGCATATTTATGCATTTAAGATTTTCTATTTTAAAATTGTGTTTCCTCTCATGTATACAAGATGTGTATAAAATTCAAGATACTCGTGTATATATATATATATGGAACTTTTTTTTTATTTGAAGTACTACATATATATGATAAATGAAATAAGAGATTGAACATGTGTATGCATCATTATCATTCGTGATATTTTTTAGCGGGGTGGGGTGGGGGGTGGGTTGATAAGTGGAAATGGAAAGAAGTCCTTACCCAGAGAACAGCCACCATATCTGCATCACTAAGTTGATCCTCTTGAGGCAACGAAAGCAAAACACTAAGAAAATCATTTCTCATTTTAAAATCTCCTTCCTTTCTTCTTTCTTTTATAATCCGACTCACAACATCATTAACCTTTGCTGCTAATTTGAGGCACCTTCTCCTCACCCCACTAAAGTCCAAAAACCCTAATGAAAAATAATCAGCCCAGTTGAATTCTCCAATAAGTTCATACCCTTCTTTCACCATCAAACCTAATTCATCCCCTTCATTAAAACCTAAATCACTACTTCCAAACACACTCTCTAACACATTATCCAAAGAACCCTTTTGTAAAATCCCCCTCAACTCCACAAACCCTCTCTCATTCATCTCTATACACACTTGCTTTATCATATTATTAGCTATAAATTGCCTAAGGCCCTCTAGGCTACAAATTCTCCTAGGAGAAAACATGTGAATCGAAGCAATTTTTCGAATATGGCGCCAATAATGTCCCGATGGAGCAAATCCAATGGCCCGATCGAACATGAGTAAACGTGTCGATTCTTTTATGGGGCGATTAGAAAATTCAGTACCAGAGAGAATTTCTTTGGCAGTTTCAGGGTTACTACTAATGATCACTCGAGTTGAGCCAAGACTAATGGCCATGAGGCGCATTGCGCGTAAAGAAGAGGCCATAGTGGCTAGTTTTCTATGAGCATGAGGCCCCATTTGAGGTAGAAACCCCAAAAATGGCCAAGAAAATATAGGGCCTTTTAATTTATTTTTAGGGTTTTGGTGATGGTTTTTCCATGCAAAACCACCTTGTACCAGGCATAAGTTTAACACGAGGGAGATAAAAACATAGAAGAGTAGTAGCAATAGACTGAGAAAACATGCAGTTTGGTAAAAGGATGCAAAACATGGGATTAAGAAAGCAAGCAAAAATGGCTCCATTTTACTATGGAATTGAATTAGAAGACAACTGGCAATTGATTGAAATAAAGCTAAAGGAAATGTCTGGAGATGGACATTGGCAATTGGCAATCTTGTCCTGTGAAGATTGCATGTAGGATGGTTGGTTTATATAGTACGTGGAAAGTGGTGATTAGGATTAAATAATCATTTGTTTTGTAATAGTATTTGTATAGTGATATTATGGTACGGATTAATTAATCATTTGGCTTGTTATGGTATGTGGACAGTGGTGATTCTAATTTATTAATCATTTGGGATCTGTCATCAAGCTGGGTGAGTGTAAAAATCTTTTTTAATTAACTATACATTCCTGGGATTCTACATATTCTATGATGTTCTGGAGTAACTTGTAACGACACTAATATCCACTGAAATGATTATTTCATCTATAGTTTAAACTATTTGGATATTTGAACTAATCCTTTCACTACCACAGAAAAGCATGTTAGTGCAAGTTGTTATTAATTCCCTATATTTGCTACAAGAGTTTTCATTATCATCGTTATAATAATTTTCATACTTTTTATTAGTTACAAATTTTGTGTATAAAATTGTTGTAAATTAGTGGTAGAAAAATAGTCTAATAATAATTGAATATTAGTGGCAACTGCATATAGTAAAAAGAAAATTGCCACAATAACTTACTTAAAGCATTTGTTTTGTCATTAAACTTTCACCATACACGCATTGTTTTACTAGTTGTCACCTGTCAAAGTGATAAATAGTGTCTATTGAAATTACCAAATTAAAGGAAAAATTGTATAATAAATATTAGCAAAATTACTTTTGTGGTCTTGTAATTATAGGGTGTTCGCATTCTTCGTCATGTATATTCCAAAATTACATTTTCGTCCTAAAATTGACAACTCCCCCCCCCCCTCCCAATTTAACTTTTAGTCCTTTTTTCAATTCTTCGGTCCTGAGTCACACATTAGTCCTATTTAGCTAATTTTTTGCACACATTTAGTTCTGCTACCGTCAAATTGAAATAGTTCCGGCCAAATTCAAGGTTGGAACTTTGCATGTACGGCGCACTCATGATTTAGCTATTTTTGATTGAGCTAAATTCCCCTTCTTCCTGAAATTGTACTAGTAGAGGTAAAATTCCACTTTTCAGGTTGAGTTTACACTTGATGTTGAAAGGAATTGAAGAGTAATTGGTTTAATTTTTTATGAATGAATTTGGAGAAAAGTTTAGGATTTTTTAAACCCATATATTTGTTATAGCCGTTGGGAAATGGGTACTTTTTTTTTTTTGAAAAAATAAACTCTGAACACGTGTGCACTGCACGTGCAAAGTTCCGGTCATTAATTTGGCCATAACTTTTAAAATTTTTCTATTTGATGGTAGCAGGATTAAATATGCTAAATAATTAGCTAAATAAGACTAGATGTGTAACTTAAAACCAAAAAGGTGAAAAAACTAAAAGGACTAAAACTAAAATGAGGGTGTCAATTTCAGGACTAAAAGTGTAATTATGAAATACATACACAGAACGAAAAGTGTCAACACTCTATAGTTACAGGACCAAAAAAGTAATTTTTCCATAAATATTAGTAGCACTATATTGTATATTAAAAGCAAAATTTCCACCAACATGGTCCAGCACAGTTGGTAGATAGCTGGATTCTTTAAGCATGCTATTCAGGGTTCGATCCCTGGTCGTGTGTATGGAAAATACTTTGTTGGGAGAGACTGTACCCACTTCGGTGATTTCTCTGCCTCAACGGGATTAATTTCCGGCATCAGGCTAGGAGACACTCTTGGTTATAAACAAAAAAAAAAGCAAAATTTCTGCAATAACTTATAAGTTAAAGCATTTGTGTTGTCATTAAGTTTCCACGATATATGCGTTCGTGTTACCAGTTATCAAACTCGATAACCTAGACCTTATAGTCATAATTGTTGCAAAATGTTGGTATTTAGTGTGCGTCAGCACAATCCTTTAACTCAAACGTTACAAAAATGTGCAATTTTGATCTCAAGTCCCAACATCCGTTAGTTTTAGATGGAGATAGCTCGTGTCTGTCACGTGTAACGTTAATTCACTCTTGGGATCGGACAAAAATTGCACAAAATTGTAAGTGCAATTTTGATCCTGCTACTTGGCTATTGTGCACTTTTAGTTTTGCAACTTGAGTCGTACAATTTGGTTCAATATGAAGGTATATAAATTGTTCAATTAACTTTGAATGTGACAAGCACGTGTTACTTCCATCGAATAACTAACGGACGTTGAGCTTGAGACCAAAATAACACATTTTTTAAAGATATATATAGAATACAATATGGTGACGTCTGTCAAAATATTGGGATCAAAGTCGCACATAGCCTAGAATGTGGGATTGAAAATATAATTCCCTTGTTAGTTATAAAAATTTTGCATTATCATTTAAGATTTTCTCACTAATATTATTTATGGTTTTAGGTATTCATACGTCTCCTCAAGTGCAAGCCTTGTTCTTTTTTTGGCAAGCAACTTGAACTCCACACTTCCTTGAGACCGCCTTTATATGTTCCCAATCACCAAATTTCAACTCCAATTAACTACTATTCGGCTCCCTTTTAAATTAGATTTGATTCTTCTTTTGAACGATCCGGAACACAGTATGATAAGATGTGAGATTATTAAAATGAGAGCTTTTAATATTAATGGCTATTCAGTTTTTACATCTGTGATTCTTCACGTCACAACTTTATCATCAAAATTATGGTATTGAACATATTTATGTTACAAAAAATGATATGTATAATATAATGTTGGATTTTAATCCAACATATTAGCAAAATGTGAAAGACATGTAAAAAAGTCACCATATTAAATTGAACTTGATTATGTGATCAATTAAAATATGTATTTATTTTGGGCTCTAAAGCAATTAAGAAATGTGAGATTTTATGTCTAGAGACCTGATCAGTATTTCATCTAATATGATGGGCTAAATTGAAAATAGTGAGAGTTAACAGTCACATAATTTATAAATTAAAGGATTGTGGTCGTCCTCAAATCATATGTATCATTTTATTCATCTAATTCTCGTCTTCAACAAAAACTGATAGACTCTCTTTCCCCCGTATAGAAATTTCCCAAAATGATCAATCAATATTTCTCATATAATATTTTGATATAAAACATATTATCAAGAGGGTATTATGTTTTGTAATTAAAACTCATATAATTATGGGGATAATTACACTGGCATCCTAAAGTTTTTTGAAATTATAAAAAACATCCTCTAGTTTAATAATTTATATCTAACATCCAAATATTTCATTCCGTCCAACAATTAGCACCTTCCATTAGGATTTCAGTGCGGCGCCGTTAAACTTTTTGGTAAACTTCCGAAAATACCACTAACTTTTTTTGAACCTGGAAACCCAAATTTTCTCGGACAATTATACATTTTGGGGTTATTTGTAATGTTTGGTAAAAGTATAGGTGTTATATGTAATATTGTGTATAAAAAATTATTCTCAAGAAAATAAAATAAATTAGAAATTATTAAAATCATATAAAAAATTATGTGTAAAATATCATTTTAATCTTTTATTTAAATTTATATTTAACAGTTTATATGATAGTTTAGATTATAGAATGTTTATGTAATTTAAAAATTAAAAAAAATATTTTAAATTAATTTATGTAATTTATAAATAAATTTAATAATTGTATTTTAATAAACTTAAATTCTAAACTTAATTACTTAAATAATATATATTTTTTATAAATTAAATAAAAAAGAAAAAAAAAGGTGGGGTTTACAGTCGTCTTCCCCAAGCCCACCCCATTCCTACCGCCATGCCCAACCCAACCTCACAAACAACTACACACAATAATACACACACACACACAATTACACGCACGCGCACACACACACAATACACACACAGTCGCTCGCGTACAATCGCACACACACACAGTCACATAGACACACAGAGTCACACAATCACACACACACACATGCAATTTCATGCCCATTTTTGGACGAATTTTCTCTCCAATTTATGGTTCATGCCCAATTTCTAAGATAAAACACACACACACACATACATACATATATATATATATATATAGATATGTATTTACATATATATGTTGTGATTCGATCTAGCGAATAGAAATTTTGATCCGAATCACTCCAAGAATCGAATTCGGGGTTTCATGATATTATTTCGCAATAAAAATAAATTACGTAAGAGAGTAATCGAATTACCTCTTGACGACAAAATTCAAATAATCAGCAGCAACCCCAGACTCCTGCCTCTAGATTATCATGCAGAAGAAAAATCTCTGAGCAAGCTCTGATGTCCTCTCCGGCAATAATGGAGGCGGCGGCTAGTTGGAGAGAGAGGAAGAGAATTTTTTCTTTCGTATTGCTCTAGGTTTCTTTTAGGCTCAAAGTCAGATTCAGAATTATGACTTGTATTGAGTTCTGACATTGACTAACTACTTATACCAGGTAAGCAGAACCCCTAAGTATAATATAGAGGGGCGGCCACTAGGCCTGTTTGGAATGGGCTTCCAAGCTTCGTTTCATCTTAGCCCACGTGTAATTTATTAAATTCAAGTCCAATCCAATTGAAAATTAATTAATTGTTTTAATCCAATTAATTTAATTCAACTTATAAATTAATTTCCAATTAATTTAACTTATGAATTAATATGATTTAATTAATTTATTTAATCCAATTAAATATCTTTAATTAAGTCATGTCATCCATTTTGTTAGTCAATCACATCAAATGTGATTTTACCAAAACACCCTTATCATGGAAAAAGATGCCTTTTTCTTTAATTAATACTTTTTCTTTTTAAAAAAAATATTCCGTAAGGGTAGTTACGTCTTTTGACATTTTCCGTCCAATCTTACATCATTACATGAAACATTGAAATGTTAGATGTAATTTATTAAACTAAAATATTTTTTTGAAATTTCAAAAAGCCTTAGGGTGCCCAATATAATTATCCCTATAATTATTATATTTTAAGAAAAAAGTCAAGATATTGCAACTTTAAGGAAATCACGAGGGCTTAGACAAAATCAGGAACCAAATTACTTGTCCGTACGACTTTATGACGAAGTCCACGCTTCAGGAAATCTTCTGTTCTTCAAGTCAAAAAAACAGTCTCAATTCATTTCTTCCCAAAGCAAGCAAAGTATAAAGAAGAGTTTTTTTTTTTTTTTGATCTGAATAAGAAGAGTATTAATATGTACAAATTAGAAAGGAAAACTTCAATAATATCCAATAATCATGTCCATCATATCCACTCCAATTTTTAATGCAAACAATCAAAAGTATCCAATACAATTTACTCTTAGGAAATATATACATATGTATGTCACTTTATATAAAAAGTTTCATATAAAAAATTTATAAAAGATAACGTAAAGCGATAAGGAGCTCGTGCCCAGTTCACATCCGCTAATTCTCATTTATTTTCTTTACTATATATAAAAGGAATGGCTAAAATAATGTATTAATTAAAAGCCTCCCACTAACTCCAATTACTTGGCACTCTAATGGCTATACAAGAATTAAAGTCGCCCTTGATGGTATGTTAAAAATATTATACCAATCCATGACTAGAGTTAAATAGCTAGGGACCATCGATGCAACATATCTTTATTTTCTTATGCTGCATGTTTGGCTCCATATCGAGTTACATCACACACAACTATTTACATGACAATATAATTACTTATTTTTTGTGATTGACCATTTTTTCAAAGTCCATACATTTTGTTTGATGAACTTGGACACACTATTATATCTAAGTTAGTCCATTATATATATATATATATATATATATATAAAAGGTATGGATCAAATACATCCCATTATATTTAGTAAGATATAAGACCCAATCTACGCCATTGATACCATTTGATCCCAAAGTTCGAATTTAACTCCATTTTTCAGTTTTTATAATTTTTTTTAATGATGACAGGAGCATTTTAGTCAATGAATGATAATAATCTGTTAAAAAAAAAACAATTATAGAAACGAATCTGTGTTGCATATGTAGATACAAAATATATATATGATATATATATAGAGAGAGAGAATAAGAGAGAGAAGGAGAGAGTGGCTGTTCAATTAACGGCCACCATTATAATTAAAGCTTCTGTATTAATATTACATACATAATAGTTATATATATCAACTTCTGCTTATTTTCCATTAATGTATCTCTATGAAGTTCTCTTTCGCAACAGACAATAACCTCATTTTCCGCAAGAAGCTCTCAAAATTCTACTTCTGCTTTGAAATTCGTTTTCATTTTCCACAAAATCACTTTAATTTTTTGAATTTTCACTCAAAAATTGTGTTAATCCACCTTTTCCCTCAACCCATAAAGATTAAAATTCTAGAATGAATGCATTAATTGACATTATTTAAACCATTATACAGTAGCTTATAAACCATTATACAGTAAATACAATGGTGATATACAGTGTTTGATTAGTGACATACAATTAGTAATTGCAAACCATTATACAGTGTCTTATAAACAACTATACAGTATATTATAACATATTATATAATATCTTATAACCCATTACACAGTATCTTATAATCCATTATACAGTATCTTATAAATCAATATACAGTATCATATAACTATTATACAGTGAATACAATAGCAAATAAACATTATACAGTAGCTAATTAATTCATTATACAGTAGCTAATAAACAAATATACAGTATATACAATGGTGATATGTAGTGTGTGATTAGTGACATACAATTAGTGATTTCGAACCATTATACAGTATCTTATAAACCACTATACAGTATACTATAACACATTATACAGTGTCTTATAACTAATTATACAGTGTGTGTATACATCATACAGTTACAATCTTATAATTTAATCAAATTATACATTTAATCAAAATGGCTCTCAGCTGATATGTCTTCCAAGAAATGGCTCTCTCAAAAGTGGCTTTTTCAATTCCACCATTAAAAAAAATGTATCAATTTGCTCTGATCATTGCCAAGGATCAACCAAATCTGCAGACTCCATTCGAAGAACACTCTCAGCTGATATGTCTTCCAAGTAATGGCTCTCTCAAAATGACTTTTTCAATTCCACCATTAAAAAAAATGTCTCTTCTGAAGCACGAATCAATATCCCAAATCAAGACGATGTTTGAAAGTCGATCCAATCGGAATGATATCATATAATGATTGGAATGTATAATTTTGCCAACAAGTTGAGAGATTGTAGGGGAGATTTTGTGCGTTTCAATTTGAGAGATTTTAGGGAGATTCTGTGCCCTTTTTTGCTTCTTTTTTGATTATTATACCCCTGATCCAATTGGAACCAATTTTCAGCCTGTTTTTTGCTTCTTTTTTGGACCGTTGGATTTAATAGATCCAATGATGTAGATTGAGTCTTATATCTTATCTAATATAGGGTATGTATTCGATCTTGACCCTATATATATATATATATATATATCTATATATATATATATATTTTAATAATGAAGGTTAGTATTGTTAGAGTTTATATTATATTAGGATTGTTATTAGTTATTTCCTTATTTATTATTTTCTTATTTACCAAGTCTTGTACTCTATATATATACTTCTATCATTAATAATATAAGTGTGGAGATTTCATATTATAACATGGTATCAGACTAACCCTAGTCATCCTAGGCCTATTTTTTTCTCCCTACCGTCGCCCCTTCCCTTCCACCGGCCGCTGGCGATTCTTCCCTCTTCCCTTCCCCTTAAGTCGTTGGTCTCCACAGCACGTTCTTATTCACTAAACAGCCTCCAACAGCACTATCTTCCCCCTACATCCGGGAATTTCGTGCCTTCTCTTGATAGGCCAGCATCTCAATTTCGTGCTACTCTATAGCAATTCTTCTCTTTATCATCTTACTTTCGTTATTTTCATTATTACTTGGTAGTTTGTTTCGATTGAATTTCCCTATGTCTACTCTCGAATCTTCCTCTGCTACTCCCACCAATCCCACTGTCCACCCACCCGACACCACTAAACCGCCCTCTATCCACCCGGCTCTTACCGCTGGTAATATTCACTCTTCCTTCGGTTTCAAACTTTTTGATAATGATTCCAATTATAAATTATGGAGAGGCATGTTTATGGATTTATGTCGTAGCTTTTTCTATTTTCGACCATATTTCTGGAAAATTAAAACCCACTTCTGATACTCAAAATTCTTCTCAGGGATTCAATCGAAATAATTATCGTCATAATAATGGAAAGAATCGGGGTCGAGGTGGTAATCGAAATTATGGTCGTGGATGGCACTCAGGTTTTCGCACTAATAATCAGTATCATGTTGGCTACCATTCTAGAAATCAAAATCACCCCTAGCCGCCCACTTTTTCACTTGGCCCACGAGCATTCAGCCCACAGCACCAATATTACTCCCAACCGCCCAGCCCCCACATTGCTGCTGGTCTCCAATTAGCGAATTGGGCCCATTCAGCGCAGCCCCCTTCGCTGAATTGGACTCCTCACTCGCCAGCTGGGCCTTCAGCATTCTGTCCACCAGCGCTGCCCCCTCCCAGCGGGCCTGCTTCCTTTTCTCCTGGAATTCTCAGCCCATCTCTTGCTTGGACATCTCCACAACCTGGCCCACATCAATTTTCAGCTTCCCCAACAGCCCATGCCGCGCCCAATCAACCTGCGCAGCCCACTTCTCTCATAAGCACGGATTTATCATCTCTTTATCAAACCATGACACTCAACTAACCTGACGATCAGTGATATATGGATACCGGGGCGACATCTCACATGTCCTCTAACACAGGTAAGCTTTTTATATCATACCATGTAATTATTCCAATTCAATTACTGTTGGTAATGGTGCTATTATTCCTGTAAATTCTATTGGTCAATCTTCCTTTCTTTTTAATTCTCGTTCTCTTCATCTTCGTGATATTTTAGTTTCTCCCTCTCTTGTTAAAAATGGTGTCTCTGTTCGTAAATTTATCCACGACAATTCTTGCTCTGTTGAATTTGATCCCTCTTGTTTTTCTGTCAAGGACCTTAGGATAGGCGCCTTGATCCTTCGGAGTAACAGCGACGGCGACCTTTATCCCATCTCCGCCTCCTCCACTACTCTGAGCTCCTTTCGCACTTCTACTGTCGAGTCACCATCCACCTGGCACCGTCGTCTTGGTCATCCCTCAGTGTCCATTTTTAATTTTTTATTGAGTCGAAAATTTATTAATTGTAATAAGGATATTTCTCGTTCATTATGTCATGCATGTCAATTAGGCAAGCACAAACGTTTACCCTTTTCCCCTTCTAGCTCGGTTAGCACTAGTTTATTTGATATTATTCACTCCGACATCTGGACTTCCCCAGTCCCGAGTTTTGGTGGGTTTCGTTATTATGTTCTCTTTTTGGACGATTTTTTGCATTTTTTATGGGTTTTTCCATTAAGAAATAAATCTAATGTTTTTAATATTTTTTCTAAGTTTTACTCTTATGTCCAAACACAATTTCACTTCAACATTAAATCTCTTCAATGTGACCATGGTGGTGAATTCGATAATAAGTCATTCCACTCCTTTTTTGATAAAAATGGTATTAATTTTCGTTTCTCTTGTCCACACACTTCACAACAAAATGGCAAAGCCGAACGCACAATTCAAACCATTAACAACATAATTCAAACTCTTCTCTTTCAAGCCTCTCTTCCTCCTCCCTTCTGGGTCGAAACCCTTCACATGGCTATTCATTTGCTCAATATTCTTCCCACAACCACTCTTTCTTTCCGAACACCCTTAGAAATTCTCTACAAAACCGCCCCCTCTTATGATCATCTTCGCGTTTTTGGCTGTCAATGCTACCCTAATCTCTCTACCACCTCTACTCACAAATTATCTTCTCGTTCCTCCTCTTGCCTTTTTCTCGGCTACCCTTCTCAGCACAAAGGTTTTTCGGTGTTTAGATCTTCAATCCAACAAAATCATTCTTTCTCGTCACATAGTCTTTGACGAATCTACCTTTCCTTTTCCATCCACCTCATCCACTTCTTCCTCCACTCTCTATGATTTTCTCACTCCTGATGATGATCCCTCTCCCCTACTCCATCTCGCCCCTACTCACTCTCTATCCCCACCTCGTCGCTCGGATTACCGACCGCCGGGATTCTCTTCTCCTTAGTCCCGTCCATCCTCCTTCTCTGGCATTCCCGCTGCCTCCAACTCCTCATCTCTCCTCACAGTGCCTGATCCCCCTTCCCCCACCATCATAGCCCCCGAGGTCCTTCCCGCATCCGGTCCCTCTCATCCCATGGTAACTCGTTCTAAGTCCGGTATAGTCAAACCCTGTACCCTTTTTAACCTTTCTCTCCCTTCCTCAGTACCTATATCTCTCATTCCTCGTTCTTATACTCAAGCCTTGCGTGATCCTAACTAGACAGTGGCTATGAACGATGAACTCTCTACTCTTCACTCCAATGGCACTTGGGAACTCGTTTCTCCTCCTTCTCACTCCAATATTGTTGGGTCTAAATGGATCTTTCGTCATAAATTTCGTGCTGACAGCTCCCTTGAGCGCTACAAGCTCGTCTTGTTGCTCAGGGATTTAGTCAGCAACCCGGTATTGACTACGAAGATATATTTAGTCTTGCTGTCAAACCCGCTACAATTCGTACTGTTCTCACTATCGCCCTTTCTCGCTCATGGCCTCTTCATCAGCTCGATGTTAAAAATGCACTCCGAAACAAGTTATATGCAACAACCTCCCGGCTCCTCTCACTTCGCCTATCCTGAACATGTTTGTCTTCTTAAGAAGGCTCTCTACGGACTCAAGCAGGCCCCTCGTGCTTGGCATCATCGTTTCGCCTCTTTTCTCTCTTCTATTGGCTTTATTAGTAGTCGTGCTGATGCATCTCTTTTTATCTATCGTCACGGTTCTACTCTCGCCTTTCTTCTTTTATACATTGATGACATCGTTCTTACTGCATCCTCCACTCCTCTTCTTGCTCAGCTCACCTCTCTTTTATCTTTCGAATTCTCCATGACTGACCTTGGTCCTCTTCACTTCTTTCTCGGTACTTCTGTCTCTCGCACTTCCTCCGGTCTTCATCTCTCTCAAGAAAAATTTGCTCGTGAAATTCTCGAACGCGTTAATATGTCTTCATGCAATTCAGTTTCCACTCCTGCGGGATACTCAATCTAAGCTCTCCTCCTCCTCTTCTTCCCCTCTCTTCTCTGATCCTACTCTATAGCGTAGTCTCACTGGTGCTTTACAGTATCTTACCTTTACTCGTCCTGACATCCCATTTGTCGTCCAGCATTCATGTCTTTTTATGCATGCTCCTCGTGATTCACACATGCACGCTCTTAAACGAGTTCTTCGCTACACTAAAGGGACTCTCTCGCTCGGTCTCTCTTATGTCCCTTCTTCCACTTCGCAGCTTATTTCATACTCTGACGCCGATTGGGCTGGTTGTCCCGACACTCGTCGTTCCACCTCTGGCTACTGTGTCTTTCTAGGTGACAATCTTATTTCTTGGTCCTCCAAATGTCAACATGTCGTCTCTCGGTCTAATGCTGAAGCAGAATATCGTGGTGTCGCGAATGCTGTTGCTGAAAATGCATGGTTTCGCAATCTTCTTCTTAAGCTTCACTGTCCTTTGTCTAAAGTTACTCTTGTCTATTGTGATAACATTAGTTTGGTCTATCTTTCTTCTAATCCTATACAGCACCAACGTACTAAACATGTTGAATTGGATTTACATTTTGTATGGGAAAAGGTTGCTTTGGGAGAGGTTTGTGTGTTAAATGTGCCCTCTTCACGTCAATTTGCAGATATTTTTACTAAAGGCTTGCCGACTACTCTTTTCGTCGAGTTTCGTACCAGTCTCAACATTCGTTCTACTGCCGTTTCGACTGCGGGGGAATGTTAGAGTTTATATTATATTAGGATTGCTAGTAGTTATTTCTTTATTTATTATTTTCTTGTTTACCAAGTCTTGTACTCTATATATATGCTTCTATCATTAATAATACAAGTGTGGAGATTTCATATTATAACAAGTATGACGAGCAGTCCAGTATGAAATTCAAAAATTGCAAGATTTGAATCTCGACCGATCGACACCTGTAACAATTAAGGCTTTAGGAATGCTTCATATAGCGTGTGAAAAGAATTTAGATCTACTTCGCATAAGTTGTGGCAATATTTGTTGAATTTATATAATTTGAGATGGTATTCTCTAAATTTTGTGTGTTTCTCGCGTTGGAAAGTTAAGAGATCAATTACCTTCGTCATATATAAAAAGGAATCTCTTTTGTCTCATATGAAAGGAAAGTATATATCCCATATATAAGAATCATAAGCATATGGAAATCTGTTATAAGCATTTCAATTCCTTGAATACTTGAATTAGAGCAAAGTGAACATATAAAACTTTTTGGGACATCTGAATGAGTGTGTTCAGCTCTAAGTGTGTTCGAATTGAACATAATTGTTTAACTCAAATGAACATATCAAACTTTTTGGCTTGAACATGAATGTTTGTACGTGAATCAACTCAACATTTTTGATGTGTCTATAATTACAAGATTCCTAATCTCATGTCGGATATACTTTTAGGAATAATATTCGACAGCACATTTCTCTATTTGCTGGTGCAAAGTTCAAGTGTATTCTTGTCTTGCAACTGGAATATTTATTGCCTATTTTATATTGAGAGACTTATTTATTAAATCTCTACAGTGTGCAAATGAAATTTCAATGAAAGAGCGATCATTGACTAAGGTAGATTCTCAATATTACTATTTCCAACAATATTAACCATCACCAAAGATGTTTTGGAGTAAGTAATCAACACAATGCTTCCCATCCATCAGCTATTAGGATTAATCATATCAATCAAAGTGAAGAAGGTTCCAGAATACACATCAAACACATGATGAATATTATCATTTGCTATATAATTGGATTCATTGTTGTTTAACCCGATGCCGGGTTAGAATTCTTCATGTTATAAATAGTTTTGGATGGAGTGGATTATCTTATTATATCAATATATAGTAGATATAAATGAAATAGAACGTATAAGCCCTAGAAAATAATATAAAAATTGACAAATTTATAACTTCTATAGAACTAAACCCTAAATCTAATAATTGCATAATTTTGAATCAATATGCAATGGAGGATGTCGTGTGTTATAGCATAGGCTTCCACTAGACCTAAACTTGATTAGCCTGATATTCTATACATAGTTGAAATTTTAAATTAAAAGCAGGCAATCTTTTTCTAGCATAAATTATATATATAATTTTCTAGATTGGTGCTTCTGGGAGCATCTCCTTGGAAGGAAATTAAAGTTTAATTTAGTGGACCAAATCTTTCAATACTTTAATGCATATGAGTACACATAAATTAACTCTGAAAATATATATATATATACGTGATAGTGCACCTATGAGCGATGGGAAATTATAACTGTCATGTTCTCATCTCATTTAGATTTCTTTCCACTAATGTAAAGTTGATCCGATGAACTGCCAGCCTAATACCCACTTCATGCATGCCATTCACAGAAAGTCTCTCGTTGGGATGAACATAAGTACATGACAATTTTCATTTAAATGTTATATATTATGATAGTTAAAAACATATTGTAATAATCTCGGGACTATAATGCTACTAGAAATCGAATTGCATTTTTATGAAGCCAGCATTTTGCACACAAGATCCTCTATTGCAAAATGGTGTTGCATCTCCTATTACATTTATTTTATGCATGACAAGTGTATAAATTTTTTCCTTAAATATATAAGTGATTTGAATTTTGTACACTTGTCATGCATAGGGGTGAATGCAATAGAAGATATAACACCATTTACAATAGAGGATCCCGATTGAGCATTTTGTACCATGTGTCATGGGGGAAATTATTTTCAAGCCAAAATTGGAAATCTTGTGCTATTCAATACTTAAGTGTGTTTGTGAATTAGATAGAGAAAATAGCAGATACCCCCCTGCCCAAACTATTAGGTGATGTTCACTTTGGCCCCCAAACTATTAAAAGTTGCACTCAACACCTTAAATTATCATATATGTGCACTTTGCCCCATTGGTCAGCTTCGGGCAGCACACAGGGGGCAAAGTGCTACAAACCGCATAGGTGAGGGGGCAAAGCGCACATCACCATATTTTTTTTATTTTTTAAAATTTTTACTAATTTTTTTATTTTTTATTTTTATACTTTTTTTCATTTTTTTAATTTATTTTCATGTTTCAGGATTTTTGAATTGTCTTTTTTATTTTTAGAAAATTATGAATATTTGAATTTATACTTCTTTTCATTGTTTTCTAATTTATTTTCATGTTTTATTTTTATTTTTCTTATTTTCATATTTGAAAATTATTTATTTCAAACCTAAAAATAATATTTCAAGAAAAATCCAAATAAATCCCAATATGCATGATTTAAATTGAACGATGAATGGGTAAAATTTTTCCCGAAGCTGACCGAGGGGGGTTAAGTTAATATTAAAAATATTTGAATTTAAAAAAAAATAGCAGATACCTCCCTAACCTATGAGGTGATATGCGCTTTGCCCCTCACCTATGAGGTTTATAGCACTTTGCCCCCTGTGTGCTGCCCGAAACTGACCAAGGGGGCAAAGTACACATATATGATAGTTTAGGGTATTGAGTGCAACTTTTAATAGTTTGAGGGGCAAAGTGCACATCACCTAATAGTTTGGGGGTATCTGCTATTTTCTCTATTAGATATTCACGTTATTTAAGACAAATGAAGCACTAACATCATTATCAGTAGTAATAACGATGTTAAATCTTGATTAAATAATAATAATGTTTAAATGGGTAAAATCCAAAACCAAAGAGCTTTTTTTTTTTTTTTTTTTGAATAAATCTTTTTATAGGTTAAATACGGCTCTGAAGTATGCCCCCGACATCATGAAGTATAAAAAAATAGCCCTCGACCCCTCGTGTTAACTATCTGTCAGAGAATCTGTTTGATATCAATATATTAGTAAAAGTGTAGGTGCATGAAAATTAACGGACAAAAATACCCTTCTTCCATTATATGTTTTTTGTTTACATGAACTGCAACGCAAGGGTTTTTATTAGTTTTTCACTCAATTTTTTCTTCATGTTAAATCAAATTAAATGTAAATTTCGTGATGTGTATTGAGGAGGCTGCAAATATTTGAAGTGGCTTGAACCTGACATATGTTGGAAAGGGTGAGCAATTGGGTAAGTTATGCTCATATATATTTTATAATTTGGAACCAAAACATGATAAGACAACACCCTTAAAAAAAACAAAACAAATGAAAGCTGGTTCAATGAGATCTTCCTCAACCGAGAACATTAAAGAATGAAATGGCGTAGAAGACAAATATGTCTGCACAAGTTAAGAAATGCAAAATCAACTAGACAGTACCAAAGAATATACAAGTAAGAAGATTACAATGTAGGGATGTTGTTGTCGTACAATTATTTGGGCAAAAAAAAGTAGCAATAATTAAAGTATCTCATTTGTATTTGTCCTAATGTAGTGCGTGGTTAAGAAATAAATTTGTTAATTTTGATGTTTTCTAAAAAAGACATTACTCACCGACAATACTGGCCTCGTTTTAGCGAGGCATGCATGTTGAGGATATTTGAAGTAATTCGCATTTTGCATATAAAAATAAGGGATTTTAATGAGAATTCAGTCATTTTATATATATATATATATGAGAGTTGGATTTGAAGGCTTTCATTGAGTATTTAATGTAGGGTTCGAGCATTGAATATCTTCTTACTTGATGGGCATTTGATGAATTGACGTGGAGTTATTTCAAAATCCTTAATGTATTAAACCTATTTTTATTTTTTTAATACCGCGTAACATTTCTTACGAAAATTCATATCAAAATTGAACTCGTGATATGAAGGTCTAGGATGAATAACCAATGGAGGTAATTCCATGTCAATTTGATCAGTTCAATAGTTCGAGTATACATTCTGTGTCTACCTCTCTCACACAAGTGGTGTGTAAGGATCACAAACAATATATTTTACTATATGATATATATAAACACTAATCTAACATAAATTTAGCATAAAAAATTTCAATGGTAGGTGTGATAACAAACAAAAAGCAACATTCGTTGCCAAGCAAGAAATTGGCACGTATCCTACAAAAGAAGGATGAAAATGGAATCTCGTAGGGTATAGGAGTGGAATTGATAGGGTGTCCACGAAGCACAAATAGTGAAAGCTCATTGCTTTTGGAAGATATCTTTGCCGGAATTAGATATGCTCTAAAGAATCTAATTAATAATTGGTAAAATTACTAACACCCCCTAAATAAACTTTTATATCCAAAAATTTTATAATTTGTTTTTTGAATCCAAATAATTCATTGAACGAACTTTTCATTCCAAAAGATCCAATATTTATAGTTAACCAATTCATGGACTTAATTGTCCTTCCTCTTCTAGACTAAAATTAATGAATTGTAGTTTTATATAGAAATTTATTTATTTTGAAATTTTATATTGATAATTAATAAAAATTATGGTTTTAAATTAAATTTTTAGAATTTTATTCTTCTCCAAAAATTATAAAAATATATATTTAGATAATTGTCATATTTAAATAAAAATAAAAAAATTAATATTAAAAATGAAAATTGATGTTATTCGATTTATCAATTTGAAAATTTTCAATGAAAAAAGTTTGATAAAAAAGATTAATTGATCAATTTTTAACTTAATAAATGAAGGGTACTTTAGTTCAAAAAATTGTTAATCTTAACTTTTGGATTTATTTGAATGAAAAGTTTGTAGAATGCGTTTTTGAGATTGAGAAATATTTTCATGAATTTTTTGGATATAAAAGTTTATTTTAAGGTGGTTTTTGTAATTTTTTCTTAATAATTTAATATTGGGGTAAAGGATTGTGGATCTTAGTTCAAACAAAAATCTATATCCGAAAGTCTTTTGACTTTTTTTTAATCGCTTAAATGACACATGTCATTAGTATCGAATTTAACAATTCATATTAAATTGACAACTATTACAATTAGCTAATAAGTACTCTAATAGTAGGAAAAGACTAACACGTCAATCAATTGATAACTATTACAATTAACTAATAATAACTACTATAAGAGTAGAGAAAGATCTACACACTATCTGTAGGACTAGAACCTATGATCTCCAATATCTTGGGTCTCAACTATGCCAGTAGAACTAGACTTCAACGGCCTGAACGTCTTTGACTTGATAAGAATAACGTAGTTTACTTGCATTTGATCATCTTACTTGAAATGTTTATTAAAATCACAAATTGAAAGGAAGATTTGTAAAACAATTGTTTCGAGGTAAGTGATTTATAAGTGAGAAATAATTAAAAATAAAAATAAATGAAAGTAGATGGGTATTTTGTTTTTTTTTAATTGAAGACGAAGAGGATATCCTAAATTATATAGCTTGACAAACCCAGGTAGATAGTTATAATTTTGAGTTATAAAAACTTTATCTAGCTCAATAGAGGAAGAGAAGAGTCACAACTTATGACGGTCTGCATTCGAACTCAAAACCTCTCACATAAAGTGAAAGGTGGATATCATCAGACCAAAAGGTCTTTGGTTAAATGGAAGTAGATGGTGTTTGCATATATATAAGTAACAAGTGGGATAAAAAATTTAAGGGGGTATTTGTAAAAAAAAAAATATTAAAAAAGTGATAAACTGAAAAAACATGGCTAAAATAACTTTGATTTAATATGTTTAAAATAACTTTTATTAAAACTAACAGATTAATTTACACTTCCCTTATTAATTATGGAAATTATTATTATTTTATTAATAATTGGTATAATTACAATTACCCCGAACATCATCATGAACTTTTTGATGAACTACTGAAAATGGGAAAAATTGCAATTTTGGTACACTAATATGACCTGCACGTTTTTTTTGGTACACTAATATGGGGGTAGCAATTTTGGTACATTATTGGTCAAAAAATTGGCAATTTTAGTACATATCGCTGGAAATTGCTGATGTGGCCACCGAAAAATGTTAAAATTGGGGATTGTTAAGAATTGGAGGGAGAATTGATGATGTGGCTGCCAAGTGGACAATGAATTGATGACATGTGGCCAATTGGACAACGTTAAATTTTTTTGCTACTTGGGAGGTATGAACACTTGATCTTTGAGCTGAAATTTAACGCTTATAAATGGCTTTAGTTTAGTTACTTATGCCATTACCTGGGTATATCCCTTAATATTTTATATAAGAATATCTATACTAATATTTATATAATTACTATAAGTATATACACACTAAAAGATATAATTAATAATTCATGTACGAAAAGAGAAATTTTATATTTCGAGTATATAATTATTTTATCTAAAATTTATCATAAAATATACAATTATTTCAATTATAACATATATGGATATTTATATTTTGTACATGTAAATGTTCTTATAAATACTTACTATATATTAAATGTTTGGGAAAAATACTAATTTTAAAAACTCAAAATAATTTTTTTGCATTCGAAAAACCAATCAAAATACTTTTCAATTTTAAAAACCTATTCTACAAGCTTTTCATTCCAAAAAACTCAAAATTTAGGATTAAAATATGTTTGGACTAGAGTACCCTTCATTTATTAAGTGAAGAATTGATCAATGGGTTTTTTCTATCAAAATTATTTTTTAAAAATTTCTTAAATTGATAAATAATATAATAGGAATTTTATTTTTCATTATTAAATATTCTAAATATTTTTCAATAATTTATTTTTAATTTTAATTTTAATATGGTAGTTATCGATATATAAAAATATTTAAATAGTTGTATATGTTTGTTTTATTTATGGAGAAATTATATACAAAAATATACGTCCATCTTATTTTAAAAATTATGTTAGATGTAAAAGAATTCTCAAAAAATAATATCTTTCTAGAAAAATAGCATTGAGAAACATATTTAGAAGTTAATTTATATAAAAATTTATTAACTGAAATATACTACTACTTATTATTATTATTCTTAACAATGAATATATATTTAAAATATTAATTTTGTAAACTCTCTACTACTTAAATATGTTTGTTTTTTAAATATTTATATGTATTTGTATTTTTAATATATTTTATTTTTTCTGAGATTTTTTTAATATATCATTAAAGTTACAGTCTTATGTTAAAAATAAAATTACTTTGGAGAATAATATTGATAAGTCATAGATTGAAGTAATATTATAAGTACATAAACTAAAGGTAAATAGATCAAGTTGTGTCATGTGGTGTAGTGGTGGAAATGTTAAGTTTTAGCTCAAAGGTCAAAGGTTCAAATCTCCCAAGTAGCAAAAATTTTAAACTTTGTCCAATGGGCCACCATATCATTAATTCATTGTCCACTTGGTAATCAATTTTTCCTCCATTTTGGAAAATCCTCAATTTTTACATTTTCCCGCGGCCACGTCAGCAATTTTTGGCGATATGTACTGAATTGCCAATTTTTTAACCATTAATGTACCCAAATTGCTACCCCCCCCCCCCTATTAGTGTACCAAAAAAATGTGCAGGCCATATTAGTGAACCAAAATTACAATTTTTCCACTGAAAATGGTAGTCTAAAATTGTATGTATTCTTTATGACCTAAATATCCTGGGAGGGTTAATTATAATTTTTATAAATTAAAAGGATTGAAATGTAATGTTAAACATGTGGTTTTGTATTTTGTAATGTAAAAACATACAAGGGGGCAAATTGTAATCATTTTATTATTTTCTGTAACTGTAAGAACACATAGACGGTTAATAATTTTTTTGAGAAAAAAACGGTTAATTTAATTTATGGCCTAATGTTTGAAATTTTGAATTTTGAGGCACACAATCTACGTAGATCATTCATAAAAGTTGTATAAAAATCTGATTATGGTTTAAAATACTCAGAATAAAATGGGCAAGGAATCAATAAATCAAGCATCCTGATAGAAAATAACATAAATTAAATATCTCCTGTGCATAAATATCAGAACTGTTTTAACCTTTTCTTTAGGAAATAGCAGTCGTTATATTTCATTCAATAAAAAGTTTACAACATTAAAAATAATACAATTTAGACTGTTTCTAAGAATATAGTATAACAATTGAAGCATATAATATCAAGTTCTTCAAGATGACAAATTTTAAGAACTAACAAACCAGCATAAGAAAACTATTCTGCAATTGACCACACTCTTATTCAAGAAAGATCATAAAACTCTCATTTGAGAGAGAAAGAACACTCTCTTACGAGAAAGAAAATAAAATACTAAACGAAATATCTAAATGAGAGTTTCAAAGAAACTCTCATCAGATTTGAAGACGGGCTATGCATTAGTTTTATATATCCCCGTCTCTTCAGATTTGAAGTTGGGATACACAGTTTCAAAAAAAGTGCTCCAACCCAGCCCAACGACGTTGTTGGTGACATCAGTAGTGATGGAGGCAACACTCACCATACCAGCATCGGCGGATAAAAAGAGAAGAAAAAAAATTAAGGTTTTGAGAGAGAGAGTCGGGGGGGGGGGGGGGGGCAGGAGGAGGCGGCCTTTCAAGAGATGTAGAAAATTCCAAATTAATGACACCCATAACTGTTTTAATCTATATATATATATATATATATATATATATACTATATTAAAAATGTGAATCTTGAAAGGTGTTTCTTCCAATTGTGAATTGTCAATTCTATCCTTACTAATTATTAATTAATTGATAATAATATGCATATAGTAAAAAAATTCATCTCTCATCTTGATCAACACAATTAAAAAATACATTTTATATAGTGAGAGGCTCTTGGGTCCTCATGAACAGTTTCAAATGATACTCCATAGGTCTGCATTGTCCCTCAAATAAAATGATAATCAACATCAGCCGGACTCTACAAATTCCTAACGAAGAGATGGCACAATAAAATAAAATATATGAAGAAACGTTATGATTAAATGCATACAATAATTAAGGCATACCTATTCGGTTCTTAGGGATGAGAACATATTTACACGTCTAGACAGTTGGTTAAATGGATACTAAGCATGTGTTGTTCTACCAAGCATCAAATAATTAAAGAACACAAAAGGTCGCAGCCATTTATGCTAATAAAAAGTGGGTCATTGAACATAGTTATTTGCATATATAGGGGTGGGGTTACTTTTCTTTTTTAACATGACTAAACACCTATGGAAGTTTGATATCCATGTACAATGTTTCATATCCAATTTGCAACTTCTTTTGGAAAGCTTGAAGACTCGGCGACAGTTGATATTGAGTTCAAGAATGGTTAGCTTTTTTTACTTCTATATTTTCTTAATTTACCAATGAAAATATGGCCAAAAGGCATATTGGCCGTTGTTTCATAATATTAGTTTATAATATAAATAAGTATATCCTAAATTGTTTTAACATAATACTATTTTTTAAAAATATTTTCTCATGTCATATATATTTTATTTTTTCTATCACTTTGTCTTTTACATTTTAAGTTTACCGAGGGTGAGCATCATTGTGATGTTGCCACAATTGCATGAATAATCAATCGACTAGCTACATAAACATATATATATATATATATATATGTTTAAGAACCCCACTTTTGAAGACTAATTGAAGTTTTTAATCTTGATAACGAGAATGATACTGGAAAGCAATGAAGAGGAAAAAACAATAATTCAAAAATATGTGTAGATAAAGCATACGTGAAAAAAGAAAACAAATAAAATAAAAAATCAAGGAATGTAATTGTAATTATTGACAAACCATAGGGGAGGTCCCTCTACTTTGGGCAAACATCCAGGAATGTCATTATAATTTTTAATAAAAGGAAAATAGTAATTTTTATACAAAAGTTAGGATTCTCTGATGATTGTTAATGTTAAGAGATGTGGATGTAATTTTATAAAGGGAAAATAAAATTATAGGAGGTCAACCTGTATTTGTAACGACCTCGGGTAAGTTTTCTGTAATTAGACCTAAAAACTTTGCAACTTCCTCTAAAAGCTTAATAAAAGGGGGTAAAAGAATGAGTTGTGTCATTATTGTCAATTGGGTTGAATTTTTAAGAATGCTTTAATCGATAATCAAGTTCTACCATTTATTTAGTTGATATTTGAGTTTCTATTTTCAATTGATACTCGAGTTTTGTCATAAATGTCAAATTCTTATATATTGGATGAACTTCCTCTAATTATCTAATGTATATATAAATTTAATTTCAGGAATCCGTTAATTGCTCATGTACTATACATTTGCATTAAATAGGTCCCATTATCTTGATAACAAATAATAAAATTGATCGCTATAAATATTATTAATAGTTCAAAATGGAAGTTAAAAATTAAAATGCACTTATGCAGCAACAATTTTCAAAATAAAATTTTCTAGGATGAAAACTAAGAAATTTAAAATTCAAGAGATTTAAGAGAAAGAGTAGAGATAATATAATAATTGGCTTTGCTTTTTTTACATTTTTTATTTTTCATCTTATTCCCCAACTCTGATATTTTTCTTCTTAAACTTCAATCTCCTATATCTTGAGTTTCTAAAGCTTTCTTATCAAACAATTGGTCTTACTTCTATGATGATTTTATTGTTATCTAATTTATATTCATACTAATTTGAATATAGAATTAATTAGTCATCCGAATATATTATGGAATCTTGTAATTCGAGTGGGGTTCGAAATTTCGGAAATTTGGAGTTAAATCCCTAGCCCACTATTCAATTCATGAATCAGTCCCCACCACTAATTGAGATGTCTGCACTTCCCACTTGTAAATGTATTTTAAGATTTACTCCCTACCCGCCTAAAAAGACAGAAATGCCCCTCAATAATTGGATTTCCTTCTTCTCCAGACTTCCCTTCCCAGCCGCCTGCTCCGACTTCAATTTCCCCATTTTCCCACCCCACTGCGTCTTCATTTTCCCAATTCCCCACCACTAATTCTGATCAGTCCCCACCACTAGTTCACTAGTTCATCCCCATCTCCCCAAAATCCTTTCGAACACCGAGCCCTAAACAACCATATGTTGTGCCCTTGCACCGCCGCATCACGTCCGAACCCATCCACGGTAGTCGGAGCAGTCATCGACGAAGACGACCACAAATTTCACAGCGATTCTCGTCCATCACCAGAAGCGTTGCTGGCGGAAATTAGTTCAAGCAGAGAGGAATGTCTTGTAGGGACTATCAAATTCAACGATGAACTGCACGTCCTGTCCATCGAAGAGAGTGTGACCTTGGATGGATTATACGATAATCTGACAAGAAGATGGGTAGCGATTAATTGGGAATCGGTGGTTGTGAAGTACATCTCTCCCCGGTACAAGCTTTACGTAGCTGTGAATGACGAGGAGGACTTCAACAATATGCGTCGACTACACAAAGTCCTAAACGTGAATGTGGTGGATATGTTCGTGTTTCATAAAAGATCACCGGGACCAAAGAGGCGCTTCCATAAGGTAGTTTACATACACATTTGATGCCTTAACATATATTATTTCTCCCCTTTGACACACATCATGCTCAATTTGAACATACTTCATATTGACATTAGCAATACTTAGTGTACAAAATAAAATTACTTCATGTTCTCTTTAAAAATACTTCAGTTTACACATACGTCGTGATCTCTTTAAACATACTTCATTTTCTTATTAACAGTACTTCCTGTTCCTTTATTACTAACTTCAGTTGTGCTTATACATACTCCGTGGTCGCTGTAACAATACTACATTTGTGCTTAAAACATACTTCATTATCACTGTAACGATAATGCGTTTGTGCTCATGATTGTTGTAACAGTACTTTCTAAATGCAGTTGTTCTCATGTGTTGATGGTAGTTAAAAGGTGACCTAAATGTAGTTGTTCTTCATGTAGGGACCTAGTGCGGTATAGAACTATTATGCTGACTTTTCCAATGGAGATTGCAAGTGCCACTTTTGAATCCACTCTCCATTTGGAAAAGTCAATATAGTAATTTTATATCCCACAAGGCCCATACATGAGGACCCGGGAAAAAACGTGATCTAGCATACGTTTTATTTCCCTATTATTGAAGTACGTCCTTCACACACATTTTAAAAGGTGTTTTAAATGTAGTTGTTCTTCACGTAGGGGACCTAGTGCGGTATAGAACCATTTCACTGGCTTTTCCCGTGGAATCTGCAGGTGCTTCTTTTAATTGCAGACTCCATGTGGAAGAGCCAGTATAGTGATTTTATATCCCACAAGGCCCCGACATGTGGACACTTGTAGTTTGACACCTTTTAACTGATAAGACAGTGACACTAATGCTTTGACATTTTTTATCATTTAGTGTTTTGTTTACTTGTATTCAACATTATTACCTTTTTCATCTCACTAATACCTTATTGGTTTTGTTTCCTTCAGCACGACGAAGAAGATGAATGATTGGAAAATTGCGTGACGGGTTGGGCGGCTTGAGTAGATATCATAAAGGGTTGCTTGCTAAGCCCTAAATCTACTCGTGTTTTTTGGAGACATTACTGGGGCAATTTGTTTTGAAACTCTTTTCAGATGTTAGTTTTGTCTTTGTTGAATGATAATGATTTGTATATTTATAATGAATATGTTGACACATTTTGTCATATTTATTGATTTGGTTTTGTGGTATTTACTGTTAATTCATGTTTTTTGATATAAATAGCACGTAAATATAGCACAACATTGAACGCCATACGTCCATTAAAATGTATAAAAAGTCAATTTACATGTACACAAATATATCATTTATAAGTCGCAATACGTCCAGTGGAATTGCATATACATAATTTTACATGTAAACATACGTTATTTGAATATAAACATACGTCAATTAAATTTACTTATACATCAATTGATATGTACCCTTAAGTCAATTATTATGAATACATACGTCAATTTATATGTATGCATACGTCAATTATTATGAATACATACGTCAATTGATATGTATGCATACGTCAATTGATTTGTAGTCATACGTCAATTGATGTGCATACATACCTCAATTGATATGTATGCATACGTCAATTATTATGAATACATACGTCAATTGATACATATTCATACGTCAATTCATATATATCCATACATCAATTGACATGTATACATACGTCATTTTCACATATGCATACGTCAATTGATTTGTAGCCGTATGTCAATTACACATATGCATACGTCAATTCATATGTATTCATACATCAATTTATTCAAATTCATACGTCAATTGATGTCACACTTACGTCAATTAATATTATACATACGTCAATTTATACATATGAATATGTCAATTTATACATATGAATACGTCAATTTATACATATGCATAGCCGCATAGGTTAATTGATTTGTAGTATACGTCAATTATACATACGCATACGTCAATTGACAATGTACATACGTCAATTATACATATCCATACGTCAATTTATATGTATACATACATCAATTGATATGTATACATACGTCAATTGGTATGTAGTCATACGTCAATTGATGATATTATACATACGTCATTTGATATGTATGCATACGTCAATTGATGTGTATCCATACGTCAATCGGTGTTTAGTCATACGTCAATTGATGTGCATACATACCTCAATTGATATGTCCACATACGTCAATGGACACTATACATACGTCAATTGCTGGGTACAAATACGTCCATTGATATGTATACATACGTCAATTTATATATATCCATACATCAATTGACATGTATACATACGTCATTTTTACATATGCATACGTCAATTGATTTGTAGCCATACGTCAATTACACATATGCATACGTCAATTCATATGTATTCATACGTCAATTTATACAAATTCATACGTCAAGTGATCTCACACTTACGTCAATTGATATTATACATACGTCAATTTACACATATGAATACGTCAATTTATACATATGCATACGTTAATTGATTTGTAGCATACGTCAATTATACATACGCATACGTCAATTGATAATGTGCATACGTCAATTGACAATGTACATACGTCAATTGACAATGTACATACGTCAATTGATATGTATACATACGTCAATTGGTATGTAGTCATACGTCAATTGATGATATTATACATACGTCAATTGATATGTATGCATACGCCAATTGATGTGTATCCATAAGTCAATTGGTCTGTAGTCATACGCCAATTGATGTGTATACATACGTCAATTGATATGCCCATATACGCCAATGGATATTATACATACGTCAATTGTCAGTACAAATACATCGATTGATAAGTATACATATGTCAATTTATACATATACATACGTCAAATGATTTCCAAACATACGTCAATTGATATTATACATACGTCAATGTATACATGTGCATACGTCAATTAATATGTATACATACGTCAATTGATTTTACACACACGCCAATTGATATGTACCATACATCAACTGATATGTAGCCATACGTCATTGATGTGTATACATACGTCAGTTGAAGTAAGTCATGTTTCACTGTATTTTACAATGTATTGTACAATATAAGTCAATTTACATGTATACGTCAATTGATGTAAACCATGGACCTTAAACCATAAAACCCTAAAACCATAGCCATAAACCATAAACCATAAACCCTAAACCATAAATCCTAAATCCAAAACCCTAAACACATTATTTTTTTTAAGGAATGATTGTATATATTTGTAATAATTTAAAGTTATATTATACAATCTATTGGAGAATAATAAGAGTTGAATCGATAAAGGTACCTATCTTTCACAAACATAATGTGTGTAAACACTACTACTAGTGATCACAAGTGTAAATTGTGTGAGTTTGTAGTTTTGAAATACTCATTCACATGCTTATACTTCGGCATGTTATATATATTTATAATGGCACGTAGGTTGCATTAAACAACATACTTGGAGCAAAATATGCAATATACGGATCAATTGATGTATGTATGTGTCATTGACGTATGTATACACATCCATTGATTGTGTATACATATCAATTGACATATGGCTACACATCATTTGACGTATGTCTACACATCATATGATGTAAGAATATATATCAATAGATGTAAGGATATATATCAATTGACGTAAGGATATATATCAATTGACGTTGACGTTGACGTTGACGTTGACGTATGTCTACACATCAATTGACATATGTATTCAAATCAATTGACATATGTCTACACATCAATTGACATATGTCAACACATCAATTGACGTATGTCTACACATCATTTGATGTATGTATACAATCTATTGACGTATGGCTGCATATAATTGACGTATGATTATATTTTAAGTGACGTATAGATTATATTAAATGACGTATTGTTCATATAATAAAATGTACCATACAAACCATCCAATACATCATTAATTACGTCGTTAACTATGCCCTCTGTCTCAGAATAACTGCGGCCATACGTGCCCGGAAAGAATCTGACCCAACGCTCTGGTGATACAACCAAAATGACTCAGAATCGACGGCAAAACACTCTGCCCACATGCACACAAAAACCCCACAATCCACCCCCCCTCTTTTTGGCGGCAATCCTTCTTTTTTTCCACGGTTCCCTCGCCAATATCATAACCCAACTTGTTTTTAAAATAACTCGAGAAAAACTTAGCCTGCAAAAAGGAATTTAACATTTTTAATATTTTATAAATACTCATTTAAAATGAAATGTAAATGAACTCACAATGAGTATTGTCGCTACTGAATTCTTTGAGGTCCAGACAGAATTCATGTGTATGAACTTTTTCTCCTTCGTATCAATAACCAAGAGTGTCCAATGAAATTCGTCGACAATTGGGATCATGATATACCGTCATGTGTTCATGACATCCAATGTCAGCTTCTGTATAGATTTGGCTGAATATGCAGTCAAGTTATTACCAACACCTACATACTGATCTTGACGGATGGACATGTTTAGTTTGCGAAGTTTCAAAAGGACTTCAATCTATCAAGTGTTAATTTGTTAGTATTTACAATCTAACAAAATCCCAACACGTACGATTATTTTTTTAGATTCTTCTATATTGATACCTGAAAATAAGAGGGAGAGTAGAAGACGCGGTGGCCAACAGTCGTTGAAACGACATTGTTACATAGAATGTCCACGTAGCAATCCACCAAAGACGAAGATAGTGTCTCCCCAAACAATAAATCACAAAACTCTTTGTGACGAAGATCAAGTACAGGTCCATCCCAAACAAGCACACTGCAAATTGAGATTTATCGTTATTAGTAGACAGATCAATTAAAATAAAAAAAAGATAAGTAATATATTTAGTATTTGTACTCCAGCATGTCTCTACAAATATAAGCATCAATGATCCGACAATCATCATCACTTAGGTCGGCCCGTCCCTTGTAGTCCATCCTCCCTTTGTACTGGTCAAGGGTATTCTTACTGTCAACTTCATGAAATGATATATAATTGTCGTCGACTTCAATTGGAATTTGTACATACATGTCGTAGTCTCAGATGTAGTATGTTTTCGTGTTAAATGCAGTAAATATTTGCATAAATGAAGTATGAGTTCCTAATGAATGCAGTATACAAAGTCATGTTTAAGTTAGTATGGTTCCCTTATAAATGATGTATGAAATCGGACTAACTGAAGTATGAGTTCTTACTCATTGATGTATGGAATACTTTAATTGCAGTATGTAAATTCATGTTTTGCCCCGGTAGTGATTTGTCACAAGTAAGCAAGCCTAATACAGAAAGTATTAATTCTTATTTCTTAGTAATAACAATTTGTTTAATAATGCATGCAGTATATCACTGGTTTACCTCTTCACACCCGGTACGTTGATGTGTCTTCAAGTCACTAACATCTTCTTCACATTTCTTTTCCTCTTTCTCTATCTCTTTCCCTTCAGCCATCTTTTTCTCTTCCTCACTCTCTGCCTCTTTCTCTCTCCCTCTGTCTCTCTCTCTGCGTCTTCATATCTCTCTTTCCTTTCCTCTCTCTCTCTCTGCCTCTTCTTTCTCTTCTTCATTCTCTTTCATCACACCAAATTTGCCAACATTCTCCTCCTCTGTTTTTCTTTTCTTCAACTGAATAAGGGTGTCAATTAGGGTATCATCATCTAATTCATTGCCCTCGGTCATGATTTTTCTTGCCTTACGTAAAAGAACCCTTTTTCTTTCCTCTTGTTTCAAAGCCGAAATATGATCAACATCAACTCGTGCTTCAATTCGCTTTATAAATTTTTTCTCATCTTTGAAAGTATACATCTCAATAATCTGGTAAGAACATAAAAGTTCAAACTTGCAATGAATTTTTAAGGGAGATTAAACATTGTAAACACACCGATTACCTCATCTGGAGTAAGTGCTCTAAATTGTCGCGCGGCAGCATCATGTCGTGGATATGATTGTCCTCCCCCACTTAAAAAGCCGTGGGACGGAGCGCACCACGCGTTTAGTCCCCATGGAGCACACATGCTCAATAACCCAAGCCTAGAATGAAGTAGATAACAATGAGTATTTAGATCTATACAATTTAATACGATTTCCAAAAAACATACTTTATTTAACTGCAATGCAGAACTAATACAACTAACCATAAGCCCAATTGTACATCCATTGATGTATTTCATTTGCCCCGGTTTTGCAATATACTTGCAAATTTGCTTCATCAAGAACGAGTGAACCGCGCGCCCCCAAGCATACTTCCCAATCATCCACTAAGCAAGCAAAAATCCCGAAGTACGAAAGTTATTGCAAGGAAATAAAATAGTATTACACAAAAAAAGAACATACATCCTAACAAAATCCTCTATATCCTCCTTCGATTTTCTAGAGACTAACTCATACAATTTCATAACAATATTATCCCGCGTCACTTCACTCAATTTCCCATTAAAATGTTTACTTAATGTTTTGGAGTCCACCAAATTCATTTCCAAGTCAACATACTGACCTAACTTGTGGAGCCCAATCACAATGAAGAATTCGGACGGGTGGAATGGAACTTCAATGCCGTTACCAAAAACAAATGCCTTACTCTCCCAACGGAATGTCCGTAATAGTGCCCCAACTCGAGCTAAGCTATGGGACATATTTGGAATTTTCATGTATGAGAAGAACGGAGTCTTCTTTATTGCTTCTCGGTGCTTTTCCGACATCAATCGAACTAATTCTTCCATTACTTTACGGAATGTATTCGGGTGGCACCGTGACAAGACATCGTACTCCTTCCTATGATGTTTTTCGGCCATTTAGACCCTGCAAGGATCAACTAACATAAATGATTAGGGTAAATAAATAGACAAACCTGAAATTCATAAATAGACAAGACTGAAATTAACTATATTCGATTCACCTACACTCACAAATCCAAAATTAGAGGTGGAAATCGAATACCCAGGTGGTGATGGTGTGAGCGACGACGGTGGTGTGAGCGACGACAGTAGTATGAGGCTTCCAAGTGAAAAATTAGAAATTTAGGAAACAAACTTCGGCCGAAATCGAATACCCAAGCCACGGCGGCAAGGCGGAAATCGATTTTGGGAGAAATTTCCGGCTGGAATTTGAGAAGACAATGAAGAAGGAGGCACCGTGTTGAGAAGAAGAGAACACACAAGTTGAAGGCGGGAAGATACCAATACACTTATGAGGATCATGTAATTTTTTGTTCAAGTTAAGGGCTATTTTGTCTTTTCACAGGGGTTAGGGAGGATCATGTAATTTTTTGTTCAAATTAAGGGCAATTTTGTCTTTTCACAGGGGTTAGGGAGCTTAGACAAATTTTAATTGGGAACTAGGGAGTGCAAAGTTGTAAATTAGGAGTAGGGACTGATTTTGAACTTTGAATAAGGTTTGGGGATTTTCCACCAATTTTCCCTTGAAATTCTATACATGTTCGTAAAACACTATAGATGGAAAATTGAAGTCCATTTCATATATATATATATTATCAATTGGAGCATTTTTAGAAACTTATGAATCAATTTGACATTACTAATAAATATCTTAAGTATCAGTTTGTTTATTTTTTTGAAAGAGGAGAAAGAGACTTTAAGCCGCATTAGAATTTCAATATAAAACAATGGTGATAGGTAGACCAAGGGAAAATTGTACTTTACGTCCCATAATTTTGCCCGAATTCAATTTTGGTCCTACTCGTTATAAAAATATCACATTAAGTCACAAATCTTACAAAAAATCTCAATGTTGGTCTCATCTGTCAATTTCTAACGGAGAAGGCACGTGTCCGTTAGTTAAAGGCCAATTTTTGTTTTTTTTATAAGTAATTATATATATATATATATATATAAATAAAGAAAAAAATTAATTTTTTTTTCAATCATTCACTATTTATTGTCTTGGGAAAGACGATGAACAGTGATTTTTCTTTTTTTTGTTATTTTTATATATAATATATTATATAAATTTTGTGTATATATATACATATTATATACATCTATGTGTCTATATATGTATGTATGTGTGTGTTGGGGGGGGAAGGGAGTTTGGTCACTGTTCATCATCTTGGGGAAGACGATGAACAGTGATTTTATTTTATTTTTGTTATTTTTATATATGTGTGTGTTGCTGGGGGAGTTTGGTCACTGTTCATCGTCTTGGGGAAGACGATGAACAGTGACTTTTTTTTTTTGTTATTTTTAAATATGCAGTATTATATAATTTTGTGTGTACATATATATATATATATATGTATTATATTTTATGTTAAATTATTAAACTAATTACAAGTTTGGAGGTTTTTTTGCAATTACCCCTTGTTTTAGAGCCCAAATCAGGTAGGTATCACGATCAAAGCTTTGACTAACGGCCCATGTGCAAGTCACATGCCATCTGCCATTAGAAATTGATGGATGGGACGAACATTGAGATTTTTTGTAAGATTTAACAGTGCACTCAAGTTTTTCTCTATAGACATTTTACTATATTCAAAACTAATAGTTCTAATTGCAAGGAGTATTATTTGTTTTATAAGTTAAACATATTAAAAAAACAATGTGATATATGAAGTTGACATTATGTTTTTGGTAAATATTCTTCAGCACTATAGTGATGTAAATTAAATTTCATTTAGAACTAACTAAAGTTCTAACTTTACATTTTTCGCATTCACAATTTAATCACATAGAAACTCAATACAGTTATAAATACTAAATTTCTCATTTATATTGGAAAATTTAATCACATAGAAACTCAATACAGTTATAAATACTAAATTTCTCATTTATATTGGAAGAAAGGTGCATTCACGTGCAAAGCACGTGCTTTTTGCTAATCTTTTAAATGTACAAAAATAACCAATCAACCAAAACATCCATCAACTATTATTGCCAATTGAAAACACCAATAGAAAAGGAAGAAAACATTCATGATTATGTGATCCTTAACAACGGATGGAAGCGATGTGGCTGTGGTTCTCATCTAGGGTTGTTTAACAATGTCTCGCTGCATGTTTTTTATATTCAAGTTTTCTATCAAAACAATAAAAATGTTTAGGGTTGGTAATTATTTAAGTGTTCGCTACTGCACTTGGTACTAGCTCCACACGAGATCCTCTATTGGTACTAGCTCATCTTCATCACCATATATAACGAATGTCGGATCCTCATAGCCTGATTTCGGAATCTAAGTGAAAACTCTCCCGGTTCCACATTTGGACAGGTTATGAAATTTGTCAATCATCATATCCAGTGATGAAGATGAGTCAAAAACTATCAAAACTAAGTACGACGATGAGCATAACGTCTTTATTATTTAGGGAGAAAGGTCGAAAATTAAAAATTATATATACTAAGATGTCGTCCGAGAAGCTCAGGTGACAAGCACACTCCCTCCACCAATTTTCTTAGATTACATATTTTTGAGTGCTTTTTTCCTTTTCTTATTTTATTTAGTTTGTTCAATTATCAAGAACAATTGATGATGTCTTGGTTAATTGGTAAAAGTATGGTATATTTGCATAGGGAATGCGTAATTTATACTATATTCTATCAGGGATGCTTCATTCTTTTGATTCCTTGTCCATTTTATCTTAAGTATGTTATAGCAAGTTTAAATGTTTATACATCTTGTATAAATGGTCTACACAAATTATATACCCCACATTTCAAAGTAGAAACATTATATGTTGTCAGTCACATTTAACCCTTTACATGTTCTTACAATTACAAAAATATTATATATCACCATTTATATATCATTGTTCTTTCACCTTCCCTTGATTTGAAAATTATTGATTTATTAAAATAAAACTATCAAATTCAATTAATTGCAATAATTTCTTGACAATACTAATGGAGGGGAAAACATGATGGTATTTAAACTGTGGTATATAGCATAGCTCATTATAAAAAACTTGATAATCACACAAGATCTTCTATTGCAATACCTTTTTTTATGTTCTCAACTTTAGAAAATACTAAAATACAGCTAAACATTACATTTGGATCCTTTTAAGTTCTAAAAATGACATTTAGCCCCTTCGAGGTATTTTGGTCCTTAAAATTACATCAAAGTTTACAAAGAGAAATTTTTGGAGTTCACCAAAAGAATTGAAATGACGACTGCATTTTCCTGGTGTCATGTGAATAAAATTAATTACATAATTAACAGGTATGATAATTAATTTTAGTTTCGATGATAATTTTTGTAGGGGATATGACTAGAACTATTTACAAGAATAAAACAACTCATCGCTACAACTTACAATTTCTCCAATTCAACTTATTTTTCATCTTATTATTTTATTATTCCTCATTTTGCAGACATCTTTTCTCATTTTCCAATAAAAATGGGATTTACATATAATATGTCCATGAAATAAGACAATGGAGAATTCTTGTCATCATCTAAATTCTGAAGTGTGATACGTCTATTTCCAGTGCAATTTTGAAAAGTTTCAGAGGCGTATACAAATCAGCTGGAAACACCAAAACACTAAATTATGCAGCACAATACACTGTAAAGAATATGAAAAGCTCAACTAAAGCTTTTTCTAATAACTTTCACTATGAATTGGCCAATACAAAGCTGTTTATATGCATAGCCGCAAAGCTCTTTTCTTTTTTTACGTTTCTCCCATTATCCAATTATATGATATTATTATTACCTTTAATTCCCAAAGTAATGGAGATGACCAAAGCACTCTCAATAACATGTTTATGTTACCCAGTAGTATAGAGAAGCACTGTTGCATTTCAGGATCATCGATACTACTACCACCAATACAATCCACCTACAAATATCAATGTACCAGGAATACAATTTGTTTGTTCAATTTTTGAAAGAAAAAATGAATTATGAAACTATTTAGGCGATCGACAAGCCCAATAGTAATCTAGAGGATATTTGTTCAAAGTACTGCTAACGTTAACATTTGAGTGACCTCGACATGTTGGAGAAGTGTTGTTTTCTAATTGAGAACTGTGCAGTGTGTATATATTTTGTTTCCAGTGAACTCCAGGGGTAGACTATTTCTTCATGAAATTTTTGTCAAGGCATCTTGTCAAGATCATTCTTTGCGAGAAATGAACGAATTTGCTGCAACATTTCTGCTTTTACTGAGTCAGGGACAGAAGCTGCATATAAAAACATAAAGAGTGTTTCATTGAGATTAAAGCAAGAGTGAAAATGAACCAAGCAATATTTGGTTTTATACAAATGACAAACAGTAATCACATCAAGCACTTTTTGTACTAGATGATAACTTGGAACCAATTCACAGAAGATCAAAACAAATACGCAGAAGCTTAGCAAGAGTGCTGCCAAAATTTGTGAGAAAACAACAAATAAATCCTTCATGTAATCGTAAAGTAGGAGCAAAAGATATACATATTGATATTCGAAAGTAAAAAACAAATAAAAAATAAACAATGCTATGAAAAGCTAAAGAAAATAAAATTTCACAGAGACAAAAATGGCAACTAAATATGGTATATTCTTGCTAAGGTACCAGTAGAAAATGCTAAATGTGAGCGGATGCTGACTTTTTCTACCAATTAATACTTAACAGATTCAGAAATTAGAAAAGGAGTGTTTTATAAGTAACATCTAAAAAATAAATTAAATAATTTAGCACTAAATATGTAAAGTTACACTTGACTTCAACGACTGATTGAATTATTCATTTGAATCATACTACGTGGAAAAGAATTATTCATTTGAATCAAATAAACTATTTCTTGTCCTGGTATGATTCACTCTGCATCATACTACATGGAAAAAAGGTATGTCGACATACAGTATATCATATTCTATTGAGCGGGCAACATCAAATTTTGGGTGTAATATACAATTTTCAGTGAATTATGCAAGTACACAAAAGGATACTTTCAGAACTTTTATGAACAATCCAGTCTTCCTACAAGTGATATTCGGGTGGATTCATCAATGTTGTGTTAGGTATTTGGAATCAGACACTCCCGTGACGAGTTTCTGATGTCATGTGCTATTATTGCCTGGTATCTTGTGTGAGAGATGTAGCTCATATGTTCTTGAAGTTCTTGTCTTCTTTTGACAATAATTTTTTATTAGATTTTCTAAGGAAACAAGACCCTCACGATTAAAGTAGCAACAAGCCTACACATATTTGAATAAAAATGTAATTCCAATTGAAGTCCTCGGTTTCTTGACACCAAAAATCTTATAAAAAGTTTTAAGCCAATATCACTCTTTTTCATCACTTGACCTCTTCCCCAAAAACAAATCACAAATCGTGTAATTGCTGACTTTGTTCTGTTTTGAGCATTGAATTTGTTATTAACACTTCCTATGGTACCAATTGCTAGATTTTCTTACTACTCATCCCGTGCTTTTATTTTGTGGTTGTCCAAGTGAGGCAAATTAAAGCATTCAAAAACAGAATGAAGATATTGTAAGGTCGGGGCGCATGAGGAAGCATAGTAAACTGAGGTTCCAATGTAAACAAGAGTACAAAAATAGTTCCTTAAAAAGAATAGCTTCAACACATTGAGTTAATCCCTAAAGTACAGAGATACATTTTTCTAGTTGGTAGATTGTGCACAAGCGAGAGATGGAGGAAGCATGATGGTAGGTAGGATGTGATATTCTCGTATTTCCATTAAAAAGGATGTGAACTGGTGAAATATAACGGATTCCTCCTGGAAATTACTAAATCTACATCATTCAGCCAAGAACACGAGCGCGAAGCAGAACTTTCCAACAAAGGTGTAAAATTAGCAGGCTTCAGTTCAATGTTTTTTAGTTGTTTCAGTGTAAAAAAAGTTGGTCTCAGCAAAAAATTGAAGTTGTTACTTCGTAAAAAGTTAAGGGGAAAAAAAAACATTTTGATTCGAATGTCAACAGAGCAAAATACTCAACTATTTGGATCGCCATTGAGGAATTTTTCTTTCTTTAAAACAGCAATATTTGTTCCAAATCAAACTTCACTTTTTATCCCCTACTCCCAAAACCCAAAAGAGAAAAGAGAAAAAAAAAAAAAAAGCTTGTATATGAAAAGCAGATGAGCACAATCATGACCACATACGCAGACTATTTATCAAATATAAGAGATGTTTAAGGCACATTGAAAACATGTTATATAGAGTGTTGAAAGAGATGAACGAGTGACACAGGACAAAGATTTAGTTAGTCAGTAGTTTATTTTGGTTAGTTTCCTTGTTCTCATTTACTTTAGTTTCCTAATTACCATGGGAGTTTAGTTTATTTGAGTCTCCTAGTTATCATAAAAGTTTAGTTTTCCTTGTACTAGTTTATTTCCTTGTTTAATTAGAGTCGTTAGTTAGGTTATATATATAGATTAGGGGTTATGGGTTCATTCATTCAGTTTTGGAATTAATAAAGAATTGAGCTTAGGCTTGGGGCAAATTAAGTTTGTTAAAAGAGTTACATTTTTCTACTTCAAAACAACTTGGTCTGACCTGCCAGATCATTAGGTGCCACCATGACTCGTTCCACCTCCGACTAATTTAGCATGAGGGTGATAGAAGAATCGGTCCAAGCAATCGCACAGGACCAAGCACAATTGCATTCACGCAAGCATTCCCCCAACACCGGTCTGCCGTCTAGATGCCTTCGACAACCATCTTGCCAAAGTTCTGGCGGCGATCACCGCACTCAAACAAGCCGCCCCTAACATTCAGAGTGCCCCAATCCGCAACTTTGTCTGCCACCAATCCCTATATTCAAATCGTAGACACAGATCTGCCCCCCGTCAACACTACTATGCAAACCACCACCCCTAACCTCCAACCAACAGAAACCAATCTACTTGCCATCACCCAAATTCCGCAAATCACCCCACAACAAACACACAACCACACCGCCGCCGCACTCCCTACTTTTGACAGCACTGACCCGCTTGGGTAGTTAGCCAGACTGAACAACAGTTCGAAACACATGATGTCATGGGAAAAAATAAAATACGGTACCATCGGATTCAGGTTGCATCTTCCGACATTCCCAAGACTGCATTTCGTACCCAAAGCAGGCGCACTATGAGTTCTTAATCATGTCTTTCGACTTGACGAAAGCACCAGCGACGTTCCAGGCAACGATGAATGGTTTATTTGGTCCACACTTGAGGAAATTCGTGATAGTATTCGACGACATACTGATTTATAGCACCTCTTGGAACGAACTTATGCGGCAATTTGAACGAGTTCAGCCTTGCGGACAAGGCCATCTGTTTTTAAGTGGGGTGGAATTGTTACATAGAGTGTTCAATGAGCCGAATGTGTGGCCCAGGTCAAAGGTTTAGTTAGGCACTAGTTTATTTTAGTTAGATTCCTTGTTCTAGTTTATTTGAGTTTCCTAGTTACCATAGGAGTTTATTTTATTTGAGTTTCCGAGTTATGATAGGAGTTTGGTTTTCCTTGCACTAGTTTAGCTCCTTGTTTAATTGGAAGCCATTAGTTAGGTTATATATATAGCTCAGGGGTTAAGCGTTTGTTCTTCATTCAGTTTTGGAATTAATAAAGAATCGAGCTTAGGCTAGGGGCAAATAAAGTTTTGCGAAAAAACTTTCAGTATTCCACGTCATAACAAAACAACACATATAAAACCATTTTTAAATTACCAAATTCAAAAACATGATAATACGAGAAGAAAATAAGAGTAGACCAGCGGTTTTGCAACTAAATAACCAAATGAAATAAAATCAATAATGGACTGTGTTCAACAAAGCACATAAATAGCAGATAAGTGGACCAGCAAGTCTTACGTGAGTTTTCTTCACATTTTTAAGTTATTTAAAACATTTTCCCCTTCTCATAGTCACAGTAATGACCCATGCATGGATGAAAATTAGATGAGCTTCCTCCTTTGGACCCAAGACATCACACAATCCTTTTATCTCTCTCTCCCCTTTTGTTTCCTTTTCCTTTTCTTTTTCTCTTCTTTTTGGCTTTTAATGAGTATATTTTCATTCCAAAAGCATCTTTCAGTGAATCCCCTGTCCTTTATTTGTCACTAAGGCATCCTAACTTGTCAGGTGTATTACCTATAGAAGTAAATAAAATTTGGAATGCATTGGAAGCATATCCAAAGTGTGCACATGTCCGACACATAACCTATATCCAGGAGATTAACAGCACCACGTAGTCATGAACATCACTCAGGTAGAGAAATAACTTTATTAACCTTATTAACCTAAACTGGTAAAGACATTAAGTAATTATCAAGAATAATTAAAACTCAAGACGTTTAAAAAATTACGCTCTTCAATTCTTTCATATTCTGGAAGTATGACATAATATTTGCAATATTATCCAGCACCCAAAGAAGAGTTACTTACAAAGTCTTTTTTATTTGACCAATTCTTCAATGTCATCATCAAGGACAACATTTATATCAACATCAAGAATTAAAATTATATATTTATACACCTATATTAACAAAAGAAATTCAAAGGAACTCTGTACTGAAGGCACCCTTGAGTAACACTGACATTTGAAATTATGCTAAAGATCAATAACTTCTTTTAACATCTCTCCTTCTACTGATCATTCATGAGTCGTAGACTGCGAACGCATTTCACTACATGTAGCAGCCTTAATCCTTTTAAGTTTGTTTAAATGCAAATTGGTGGCAATTTAGCAGGTGCCTGTGGACCAAATTCATGCAAAAGTAAATACATTGTTCACCAAATACACTTGATGGAGATGTTCACAGGTAGAGTGAACTCCTAGCTATATGCATCCTGTACTATACAACCAAAGAAACATACACTAGTTGGCCATTGAAACTAGAAACACAAAGAAGATAGAAGGACAATACATGACATTGAAAAACAAAATAAAATAGTACACGAAAGGAAAAACGAATAGGAAGACCCACCTCTTCCTTTTGGAGTTACAACATTGACAAGGTCATCAAGAGTTACATTATTCCTTCCCTTCTTCCTTGCGAACTCCCTTGTCAAACAATTTTTTCAATCAATTAATGTATTATTATGACTTATGAGCATGAGAAAATTATAAACCAATGCACGACTAGAACCAGGGAAACCAAAAAGATAAAAGAAACGAGGCGCTGCATGGCGGTTGAGGGAGTGGGGCTGAAAGATAGACCTTCCCACATTTTCAAATTGTCCTTTCAAAACTAATCATGATTTACTCCTCCACTCCAGAGAATAACTTATCTTCACTAATCGAGTGGAACTCCAATTTTCCTTAAGTTCTCTAAAAAAAACTGATGTCTGACCTCGACAACCGATAAAATTGGTCTATTGCAAATAAAATCCACTATGGTCTTTACCAAGCAACAAACTGGTGTAACTAGATATTTACAGCCAATTCCATCTGAGTTGATGTGACGTGGTAATGTCAATCTTTATAACTTCACAGCTTAAATTTACAGAAAATGAGATTGAATTTTGTTCCTGCCAATTCAAGTATTCATCTCATTGACAAGAATTTCACAAAAAATGCATTGGATATCGAAATTAATATGATGGAATCGGAAATTGATGGAAAAAAAACTACACAAATTTGAATGGTAATATATCAAATGCCAATTCTCAAGCCTCTTCAATGACAGAAACTATGCAGGCAGAATTTCGGACAATTAAAACATCAGACGTATTAGTTTCAATTATTTCACGCTCCGAATTAGACCTAATAACAATAATAGTAGTAGTAATTAGACTCAAACAAGAAATAAATGCAAAAATAGAAACCTGCAAATGTTTTTCATCTCATCTTTCCAGCCACATTCGACAAGCCTTTCTCTCAAGAGCTCCTTCAACCGCTCCTTTTCTCCGCTTTCTATCAACTAAACAAATGATTAAGCAATCAATAAATACAAACATGCAAAACAGATACTCATCTCAAAATAAAAATTAAACCGATACTCGTCTCAGATAAAAATTAAACCGATACTCGTCTCAGATAAAAATTAAACCGATACTCGTCTCAAATAAAAATTAAACCGATACTCATCTCAAAATAAAAATTAAACAGATACTCGTCTCAAATAAAAATTAAACCGATACTCATCTCAAAATAAAAATTAAACAGATACTCATCTCAAAACATGCAAAACAGATACAACACGCATTTCCTGTAAACAAAACTCAAAAAAAAAAAAACCAAGAAAAGAAAAACTAAAATTACCTTTAAGTTGACAATTTCTTGAAGGTTCGGCTCGTTTTCTGCATCCGGAGTTGGTGGACGTTTGATTGACACCTTCCTTTATTGAGCCATAAAAAAAAAACAAGAATTATAAGTGGAAAACAAAAAAGAAAAGAATAAATGGTTAATTAAACCTAATTAAACAAGAATGAATTTCGTACATTTTGATCTGACAATGTGCAGTGAGCTCCGATAGAAATCTTGTTCCCTCGATTATTTATCCGGTTTATGCGCTTCAAGTCTTCTTCTTCTTCTTCTTCTTTGTTTTCGCTAAGTAAGTTGAAGTCGGTTAAACCAATTTAGTGGGGAAAGTTGTTTAAAATAGGGGTTTATATTGGAGGCATCTCCATTTTAACCTTAGGGAAAGTTACCAAGGATACGTTAGGCATGTGGTTAAAAAGTTAAAATTTGCATTTGGAATTCAAATGTCATTTTAACGATTGTTTGGCGTCCTTTTTTATAATTAATTTTGAATATTTTAATGTTATAAAATTACATTTTGAAAAAATTGAAAATTCTAACTTTTTATATAATCAATTATGTAAGAATCAATAATCTCATAATCAATTATACAAGAGTTGGGCCAAATTCATCCTAAAAAACATTAAAAATTAAATTTTTCATTCACAAAAACTCAATATTTAAGCAAGGGGGTGTGGCCTAGCGGTCACAAGACCTTTGGCCATGAGAATTCACCCAAGTTCAAATCTCAGGTGATGCTTGGTAAGGGGAGTTTTCTCCCCTATCCTGCCGTGCGAGGTGGTTTCAAAACCCAAGTGATGCTTGGTCTGGGGAGTTTACTCCTCCGTCCTGCCCTGGGGGGCCCTGCGCTTACGAGTCCGTCTCCTATGGGTTACTTAGGGCGGCTTACCTCCATACGTGATATGCGGGCTATTGCGTATGGACAGGTTTGCTCTGTTGGGTGACCGGCGGAGATTTACCCTGAGATTTCCAAAAAAAAAACTCAATATTTAGATTTAATAAATTTATGGACATATATAATTGTCCTTAGTTTTCTAAATTAGGAATTATCAATTATGTTGTTGTACAAAAGTTTATTTATTTAACATTTGTATATCGATAATTGATTTCAATTATGATTTTAATTTCAAATTTTTAGACTTTTGTAATCCTTTTGTAAAAATATAAGGAAGTATTTTTAGATAATTCCCATGTAAATTTTAAAAAAAGCTTTATAATTGTTTTGTAATATACTTGATACTTAAAAAATAGGGAAAATTACTAAATCTAAAAATAATTTTTCACATCCAAAAAACCCATAAAAATATTTTTCAATCTCAAAAACTCATTCTACAAACCTTTCATACCAAAAACCCCAAAAGTGAGTATTAACAACTTTTTCGACTAAACCACCCTTCACTTATTAAGTTAAAATTGATCAATTATTTTTCTTATTGGAATCGTTTTGTTTTAATTCTTTCAAATTGATGAATCATAAAATACAAATTTTATTTTGCAATATTAAATTTTTAAAATATTTTTATATAATTTATTTTGATTTTAATATGGTAACTACCTATAAATAAATGTTTTAAATTTTTTAAAAAGATTAAAAAATCTAAAAATTTAAAATTAAATTGTAATTAATACCACTTATCAATATAAATTTTTTAAATAAAATAAATTCCATTGCAGAACTACAATTGATTGATTTTTAATCTAGAAATTTAAGGGAAATTAAGTCCATAAATTTGCTAATCCTAATATTGGGTTTTTTAGAATGAAAAGTTGATGGAGTGAATTTTTTGGATTGATAAATATTATCATGGGTTTTTTGGATGTAAAAGTTTATCTTAAGGATTTTTTAGTAATTTTCCCTAAAAAATAATGTATTATAAAATTTATCAATATGGAAAATCTAAAAAAAAATTGGAAAAATAAATCAATTGATCAATTATTCACTTAATACGTTAAAGGTTATTTAGTCCAAAAAGTTGTTAATCTTAATTTTTGGGTTTTTCGAACGAAAAGTTAATAATATAGATTTTTGAGAGCCAACAATATTTTCATGGATTTTTTTAATATAAAATTTATTTTAGGGGGTTTTAGTAATTTTCCCTAATCTTTATCATAAAAATTTGACAAGATTACTCATGAACCTAGCAATACTCAACAGTAAAAATTCACTATTTAATATGTATGAGTATGATATGAATCTTTGTTGAAAATTACAGTGAAAAAACCAGTTAAACAATACAGGAAAGAAAAATAAACGAATTCATACGCGTATGCGTAAGATACCAAATAAATGAATTATTCGATATATAAATGAGATATTTATTTTTATTTGGTAGGGTTGATGGGTATCGACCCCATATGAAACCGTTTATTTGTAAGAAACTTCCATATGTTCGGAAAATAGTCATACTATGTAATTTTTAGTTTGCACACACTCCACTTTCGTTAGTTAAGTTTAACGTCGTAAATTAAAAATTCATGGGGCATCAATTGATAATCCAGGTATAGCGGGAATTCGGGGCATTTTCAGGAATAACATGGGATTGTAACTTTGATCAGAAAAATTGGATATAACTCTTAACATTATAGTAGAAAAGTTAGTTATATTCGTTAAAGGTTGAATCGAATTTCGTGCTTTGTTAATTTTATTATTGATCATGTGCAAGACACGTGACCAAACTAATGATGTTTATTCGATTTTTAACGATCAGGACTAAAAATGCCAAAACTATACATCTTATGAGAATAATTTAGCAATTCTAAATAATGAAATAAAAATTGCAATAAAGCCTAATCTATGACTATGAGACTAATATTGCATGAAAAAATCAATCAAGTTCAATGGTCTTACTAGCTATATCTCTCACACAATAAGGTATATTGTGTGTTGTCCCCACACACACTTATGTAAGAGAGATAGACACAAATTTCATACCCGGTTTTGGGAATGTACCCTCGATGCCAACGAGAAGTTAGAATATAAGGTACTAGTTTGTATTGTACAACCTATTTGTTGGGAAAGTGCCCTCAATGCCAACGAGGGGATTAGAATATGAGGCACTAGTTTATATTGCACAATCCTTAACTAATAGAAAGGCATTTAATATATTGTTCGTATAAGTTTTAATGGCATCTATAAGACTTGAATGAATAATAAGTCCATGTGAATCAAGGCAGACCTTCCACTCCTTATAGTAGTTAAGGGAGTGGGCACTGAAAGAGGTTGGTACTTGATCACTTAAATGGTTCGCAAGTCGGAGAATCTCAATTGGGCATTGAGATTCATGTGGACTTGTATGACACATGCTCTGACAGGAAGTGTCAGTCGAACACTATGGGATAGTGGGAGTTTGTGTCATAGATACATTGATGGGATTAATATATTCGAACACGGCTCGTAGTAATCCAATCACATGGGTTTTTTACTCATTGACTATCAATGATTGGATTACTGATTATGATAGTATGCGTGAGCCTTAAACCTGAGTAATCACGTTGAAGATGTGCTTGTGACATCAAGTTTGTCATTAGAGTAGTTAGATCCAATTCACCCATTAGTGGGGTCAACCTCGAAGTGCGGCTTGATGGGCAAGTAGCTGTCTTAACTGATTAACAAGAAGAAATTCACTGTCTCAAAAGTAAACGAGAATTATCATATGCGATCATGGGTAAATGAGATTAAAGTCTCTGGCCAGAGCTCATGAACTAAATCGTGTTTGACACGGAGGGTAGTTCTGTAATCTCATATTACTATGATTCTTAGCACAGCATTGAGTCCCGTGAGTTTGACATTCCATGACTCTCACTCGATCGGGATACGTCAATGAGGGGCTTATACTCATACAGTATTCATAATCTAAAAGTTCATAATGACATAGTCATTTCATACTCGGTTGGGCTACGATGTGGGGCCACAGTGCTAGCTAGGTGTCACCCACATCCTTTGGTATCCTCCCATTGCTAATCGAGACGAACCTAGAGAGTCGCGCTATAAAGCAATAGACCGAAAATCAAGTTTTGTATTTGGAGGGTATTTTGGTAATTTGTCCTATGGTAGGATGAATTAATTAATTGGACGAACTAATTTAATTGGTTGTTTAATTGGACTAAACAATAGTAAATTAAATTATTTAATTTGAATAGTTAATTAATTGGGTTAATTAATATTTAAATTGGAATATAAATTTAATGTATATTTATTTAATTGGATTAAATGTAATATAATTAAATTAAGTGGACTAAATTGACTAGATCAATTTAGGCCACATAGGAGTCCATTAAGGCCCAGTTGGGCGTGTGTAATCATGGGCTAAAGTTGGAGGATATTTAATCCTCCAACACAAGCACTAGATTAATTAATTCTGTGATTTACACAATACACAATACTTAAAAATCCTCCACCAAAAGACAAGACAGAAAAGATTCATATTATCTCTGCCTAGCCGCTTCCGGAGATGATGATGAAGATTTCCAAAAGTTTGTTCCTGCGTGATGATCTAGAGACGGGATGCTTGGACCGTTAAAGATTCTCGAAGATTAGTAGAATTCAAAAAAGATAAGTTTTTCGCGTTCTTCGTTTTATGTTAAAATCAACGAAAATCCACAAATTGATATTGTCTTTGGGAATCCGGATATATTTTATTTTCCGCTGCGCATGATACCAGGATTCCCAACATATTAATGATACGAAGGCAATAATATGTTGTTCATATAATTCTTGATGACATCTATAAGTCTTAAATGAACAACTAGTCTACGTGTGTCAAGGCAAACCTTTGCACTCCTTATAGTAGTTAAGGAGATGGGCACTGGAGGGGTTTAATACTTGATCACTTAAATGGTTCACAAGTTGGAGAATCTCAATTGAGCATTGAGATTCGTATGGCCTTGTATGACACATGCTCTGACAAGGAGTGTCAGTCGAACACTATGAGATAGTGGGAGTTTGTGTCGTGGATACATTGATGAGGATTAGTGTATTCAAACACGGCTCGTAGTAATCCGATCACATGGGTTTTTACTTAGTGACTGTGAATGATTGGATTACTGATTATGATGGTATGCGTGAGCCTTAGACCTGAGGAGTGATAGTCACAATGTGCTTGTGACGTTGGATTCTGTCATCAGAGTAGTTAGGCCCAATTTACCCGTTGGTGGGGTCGACCTCGAAATGCGTTCTAATGGGAAAGTAGCATGTGAGGTGATTGCCAAGATAGAATTCACTGTCTCGAAAGTAAATGAGAAGTATCCTATGCGATCATAGGTAAATGAGATTAAAAGTCTTTGGCCAGAGCTAATGAATTAACTTGTGTTTAGTAATCTCATATTACTATGATTCTTACCATAACATCAAGTCCCGTGAGTTTGACATATTCCATGACTCTCACTCGATCGGGATACGTCAATGAAGGGCTCATACTCATGCGATATTCATAATCTAGAGGTTCGTAATGACATAGTCATTTCGTATTCGGTTGGTCTACGATATGGGGCCACAGTGTTGGCTATGTGTCACCCACATCTTTTGGTATCCTCCCATTATCAATCCAGACGAACGTAGAGAGTCGCACTATAAAGGAATAGACGGGGAAATCGAGTCTTATATTTGGAGGGTGTTTTTGGTAATTTGTCATCGTGAAGGACGAATTAATTATTTGGACTAATTAATTTAATTGGATGTTTAATGCGATTAAACATGAATAATTAAATTAATTATGTTGACTTGGTCAACTAAAACTATTAATTAAGTATTTAATTAATTAATTAATAAGAATATTAATTTAATCTATGTGTATATTTAATTAGATTAAATATTAGATGATTAAATTAATTGGACTAAATTGACTTGGTCAACTTAGACCAGCTAAGGTCCAAAAGCCCATGATGGGCGAGTAACTTATGGGCTTAAATTGGAGGATTTATTTAATCTTCCAACACAAGGTATAAAGAGTGTTGAATTAACTAATTCATCACAATTCACATAATGTGAAATCCTCTACCAGAAAATACAAGACAGAGAAAACTCTTTCTGCTTCTTAATCTCACCTAGCCGCCTATGGAGATTGAAGATGGAGATTTTTCGGAATCCGTTTCTGCACGATAATCTAGAGATGGTACACTTGAACCGTTGGAGATTGAAGATTCCTGAGGATTAAAGATTGAATACGCGAAAAGGTAAGTTTTTCGTATTCATCTTTTTCTTGTTTAAATCGATGAAAAGCCACAAATTGATCTTGGTTTAGGAATCCGGATCTGTTTTTTGTTTCCACTGCGCATGCCAACAGGATTTCCAACAGTGGTATCAGAGTCAAATTTGTTGGCTTCGTTGATTTTATTTTTGCGTTCTTCATGTTTATGTGATATATCGTGTTGAATTCGATATTGATTGATTTGGAATCAAAGAGTATGGATCGAAAAATCTATTTTTGTTTGGAACAAAATTCTGAAAAATCTGAATTTGTAAGTGGATTGAAATCTGCTTTTTTAGAATTTGTTTCTAATCGGGATGAATAAATTCGGGAAAACAAATCTGAAATTGAGTTTGGGAATTTGGTTTTGGGCTGGAAATCTGAATAACACCGCGAAAGGAGTTTTACAAGGAGAAGTGAAAGCACGTGACGGCAAAATTGAGGCTTGATACGCTGCTGTTCTTCGGAGCAGCAGATATCATACGCCACTGTTCGTCGGAGCACTGCTGTTCGCTACCTGGAAATACCATGGAGTTTTCTGATTTGTGTCACCGGGAGAAGCGCGCTATACGTCGCCGAAAGTTGCTGAGGAAATCTCTGATTTGCGTCACTATGTGAGACGAATGAAATCTTTGATTTCAGACCCCGATTGTATAGCCGGAAGCACCATCGTGAGCCGACGAATGGGTCGACTGAATCGCCACAAGTTTAAAGCTCGAATTGCCACTGGGAATTGCCGGAGAAAACGATAGCGTGCGCTGATATCTTTGGCCACGAAATTGTCGTTTCGGCGCTTCTACAAAGGCGATAACGGTTGCACTTGTGACGGTTTAAGTCACTGGCGCATGACAGGAAAGTCACCGGCGCATGACAGGAAAGTCACCGGCGCGGCGCCGTGAAGAAGGAAGGAAGAAGATGGCTTTTAGGTTAGGGCAATTTTGTGTGTTGGGCTTGGTCCAATGCATATTTAATTAATAGAGAGTTGGGTTTGGCCCAACTTAGAATTAATTAAGATTGTTTTGGCCCATCCAATTAATTAATAGAGAGCTGGGCTTGGCCCAACTTTGAATTAATTAAAATTGACTTGGCTCAACTACATTAAATTATTTCGCATAAGCTTGGCCCAGTCTGAATAAATTTGTCCAACGAATAAATTTGTTCCGAAATAAATTGGCTAATGGATTTTTATTTTGGGTTTGGCGCGACGCCTTATATTTAATTTGGATGGGCTAAATTGGGTTATAACCCTATGTAGCCCAGCTAAATTAAACTTGTTTTAGTTCAAGACCTAATTTTGAATTGATTTTGGTTCTTTCTTCCTTTACACTTTAAATTAAATCGGATTTAATTTATTATGAATTAAATTGAATTTGATTTATTTTAAGTTGATTTTTTTTTAAATTTACTCATCAAAATCAAATGTGGTTTAATTTTGTTTTAGATTGAATTGGATTTAATATTCCCTATCAAAATTAAATTGGATTTGACTTTGTAATAAAGTAAATTGGATTTAATTTTATAATAAATTAAATTAGATTTAATTTATTTAAATTGAATTAGATTCAGTTTACCTATCCAAATTAAATTAGTTTTAATTTTTTTATTAATTAAATTGGATTTCATTTTGTAGTTGATTGAATTGGATTTAATCATCTATCAAAATTGAATTGATTTTAAGTATATGCTTAATTAAATTATTTTTAATTTTGTGATTGATTAAATTGGATTTAACATTGGATTTGTGAGCCCATATAAATTAAATTAAGATTTTATCTAATCATGAAAGTTAAATTGAGTTTATTTTCATTTTGATTAAATTTAGTCTCTCTATGAAAATTAATTTGGATTTAGTTTCACTTTGATTAAATAAGATTTAGTCATCCCATGGAATTATATTAGATTTAATTTTACTTAGATTAAACTAAGTTTAATCTTTTGATGAAAGTTAATTCGGATTTAATTTCGCCTTGATTAAATTAGTTTTAATCTTCTAATGGAAATTAAATTGGATTTAATTCCACGAAGATTAAATTGGATTTAATCATTATATCAAAATTAAATTGGATTTAGTTTTGTTATTAACTAAATTGGATTTAATTATTTATAAGTTAGATTTCTCGATCGCATAAAATTAATTTGGATTTAATTTTACTTCGATGAAATAGGATTTAGTCTTAGTGGGATTTAGCCCATTGGCTTAGGCCGATCTAGATAGTCCATGGAAATGTGTAATAGTAGAATTGCTAGGTTTTTCTACGTTTTATATGCATGTTATAAATTAATGTGCAAAGTGAGATCTTAATATTTAAATTCTCCCAATTATGTGATGCCAAGTTAGTAAAGGATGTGGGACATTCTCTCCCTCTACTAAGCTTCTTGAAATTTAAATTACAACCAATGTGTAATGCTTCCCAGTTATGAGGATTATGCATTTGGAAATAATTTGAAGTTTTGTTAAGTACATGAGATGCCTTAGTCAAGGCATATTTCACCCAGAAACCGGTTACATTGCAAGAAAATTCAAATGTTAGATTCAAGGAGTTAGTGAGAATGAACTCGGGTAGTTCACGGGCTTAGAAATCGGTTAGGTTGCGGCTTTGTGAATTATAGGGAAAGGTATTGAATAATTTATTGGATAAATTGGTGTAAGACACCACTTTGAATAAGCAGTGGGCCAGAAATCGGTTAGGTTGCAACGCACTGAATTATTTGAAGAACTCAATACTTACTACGAAATCTATCCAATGAGATTTCTGAAAATCGCAGTGGGAGTGCGATATTTCAAGAAATGTAGTGGGAGCCAAGTAAAATTAAAGTCCTAGTTTTACTTGTATACAATATAAACATCCTGATTGAATCTTGTTTATTTTCTGCATTTATTTTATATCTCTCTTAGATATAAAACCTGTTTAAAATTATGCTCAAGAATTATGTCCGTAATGGCCTAACCAAATCAACTGACTTAGAAACTTGAGGAAGGTCCTCAGTTCAGAGTTATTGATTTGTATGCTTGAGGCAAGCATTACTCAAGTCTAAGTATGAGACGATGAGTAGGGCTTAGATATGAGGCGCACTGTACATAGAACCATGTATTTTGGAAACAATTGTTCTATGACCGGATTTCTCAACTTCTTGTATTCGACATTTGAGAGCTAGTGCTTATGTTTGAAAAATTAGGAAGAAGTACTAAGGCTGGAAAAACAAGAGGTGACCAATATTGGAACCACACATGGTGTCGGGTGTATCCACATATGATCCACCTCTGTTCTTTTTGAATTTTTAAACACTTTTTGGATGATTGATTAGTTTTACCAAATGGCATTAAGAAAGTTATCGTTTTCTGACTTGTTCAAGAAATGATGCTTCTTTAAGTCTGGTAATAACTTATGTGCCATTTATTTTGGAAATATGTGTAGGAACAATTCATCCTTACTAAAATTGTTAACACGATTTGAAAGTTCGGAATTAGTATACTATGAACACATAAACTAGAGAACGTAGTATGCTAGAAACAAACTGGAAGAATTGTTTGGCACCTAAGATGAGGTAATGCCTTACGAGCATAAGATTCACAAGTTAGGAGAAACAATGGGGTACAAACCCATTGGATTGGATTCCTATCCAAACTTAAGAATCTTATCTCATAGGCAAGATGATCGAATCTCCCTTCACAGGGAAAATATTAAAGGGCCACTCGAGTTTTGAAGTTTGGTGCATACTGACGTCTATGGTGGAAAATATGGTATCATATTATCTCACTACGATTGGATCGTAATGACAAATATATGATTGCCCAATTCGACTCATTCCTAAAAGAACGTAACATAGTTTCACAGTTGACACTTTCAGCGACTCAACAAATTAATAGGGTAGTAGCATGCAAGAACGAGACATTATAGGATATGACTCATTCTATGCTAAACTACATGCAATTACCCAATTCATAATGAGTCATGCACTACTCATAGGTTCATCTTATGTAGAGATGTTCCTCCAAATTCATTCCTAATGCACCATATCAGCGTGGCCCAAGTAGAAGCCTAATGTTAAATGCGTAACGTTGTGGGGATTCTCAACCTACGTAGAAAAGATAAAGGTAAAGAATCTGGAGGCTCGGTCCTTAAAAGGACGTTTTGTTAGTTATCCCAAGGATTTAGTGGGAGAACTCTTTTTACCTACATGATGATCAGGGGATCATTATGGTTTAGAGGTCTGTTGTCTCGAAGATAAGATCGTTCGAGAAATTGGAGAAGGTGGAAAGATTATTCTAAGAGAATAAAAAAAAAACATCTAAGGACACTACTATTCAAGGAACCAAACTAAGCCCATTAAAATACAACTACCAATGATTGATTTGGTAGAGCATCTCAGTAGCCTGAGAGATATGGTTGTCCGCTACAAAGAAAGCATAAGTTGTATGATGTAGCAGAGGAGAACCAAGGATACAATCCCTCTACGCATGACAAATTGATGGTGGATATGGACTCTGCGAGAAGGTGTAAGGCTATGAAAGTGAAGATGGATTAGATGTCTTTGAATCAATCCTTGACTCTATTAGATCGCCCTACGAGATTTGTACTCATCAGGCGCGACTACATCTACAAGAGAAAGATTGATTTGAATGGCAAGGCCAGACTAATGGCGAAAGGGTGTAGTAAAAAAAAAGGCATTGACTATGAGAAAGCCCTTTAGCCACAGCTATATTCAAATCCATTAGAATCTTACTTTCGATAAGACAATAACAACACACCAGTATTATAAAAATCTAGCACACGGATGTGAAGACTCGTTCATAAATGGATTCCTCTAAAAGGACACCCATTTTGAAAAGCCCAAGGGTTTCACATTATAGGTCGATTCTCATAAGGTATACATGCTCTATAAACCCACTAATGGATTTAAGCGGATCCCTCGTAGTTAGAATCTTCACTTTGATGACATAATTTGGAATTATGATATCATAAAAAACGAAGAGAGACCATCTGTGTACAATAAGGTTAGTGGGAGCGAGATATCATTTCTAGTACTAAATGTAGAGAGTGCTCTACTTATGAGAAATGATGCGGGCTCATTGACAGGGTCAAGACATAAATATTGAGCATATTCTCCATGAAATACTTGGGAGAAGCCACCTTAATCCTTATAATTAGCGTCTATGGAGATAGAGCGAATAGGATGATGGGGCCCTCCCAGGCCCTTTGCTTAAAATAAATCCTAAAGCAATTTAGGATAGAAGATCTGAGAAAGGGCTCTTGCCTAGTGAGGAAGAACAATGGGTAGACATAAACTATATCATGAAGTACTTAAGAAGAACTTAGGATAATATCCTTCGTCTATGCCTATGGAGAACTGATAGTGGAATACTTACTCGGACCTTGAGTCTGACGAAGAAGATTAAAATTTCACTTTGGGTTAGTATTCACCCTCATTTGTAAAGTAGTAACTTGGAAATGTTATAAGTAAAATACTCCACTACTGAGAATGAATATGAAATTGCCTTGGAACCTTGGAGGCTGTCGAAGAAAACTGTTTGGATCTGAAGTTCGTAGTAGAACTTCTGTTAGTCCCTAGCGCAGAGCTTGCATTGTCACTTTACTGTGATGAAATGAAGCTGATGCGTAGAAAAGGAACCAAGGTCTCATAAATCTAGACAAATTAATGAGAGATACAACTTCTCTTGAGATATCATTAGAAGAGGTGATGTAGCCTTGTAGAAAATAAGCTCAGCCGATAAAACGGCTGACCCACTCACTGGCCACTATCACAGGCGGTGCTAGAGCGACATCTTAAGAAGATGAGTATTAAATACCATAGCGATTGACATTAAGTGCAAGTGGGAGATTGTTGGGAATATGCCCGCGATGCCAATAAGGAGTTAGAATATAAGGCACTAGTTTGTATTGTACAACTTATTAATGATATGAAGGCAATAGTATGTTGTTCATATAATTTTTGATGGCATATATAAGTCTTAAATGAACAATTAGTCCATTTGTGTCAAGGAAAACCTTCGCACTCCTTATAGTAGTTAAGGAGATGGGCACTGGAAGGGTTTGATACTTGATCACTTAAATGGTTTGCAAGTTGGAGAATCTCAATTGGGCATTGAGATTCGTATGGACTTGTATGACACATGCTCTGACAAGGAGTGCCAGTCGAACACTATGAGATAGTGGGAGTTTGTGTCATGGATACATTGATGAGGATTAATGTATTCGAACACGGCTCATAATAATCCGATCACATGGGTTTTTACTTAGCGACTGTCAATGATTGGATTACTGATTATGATGGTATGCGTGAGCTTTAGACCTGAGGAGTCACAGTCATAGTGTGCTTGTGACATTAGATTATGTCATCAGAGTAGTTAGGCCTAATTCACCCGTTGGTGGGGTTGACCTCGAAGTGCATTCCAATGGCCAAGTAGCATGTGAGGTGATTTCCAAGAGGGAATTCACTGTCTCGAAAGTAAACGAAAAGTATCCTATGCGATCATAGGTAAATGAGATTGAAAGTTTCTGGCCAGAGCTAATGAACTAACTCGTGTTTAGTAATCTCAAATTACTATGATTCTTAGCATAACATCGAGTCCTGTGAGTTTGACATAGTCCATGACACTCACTCGATCGGGATACGTCAGTGAAGGGCTTATACTCATACGGTATCATATTCTAGAGGTTCGTAATGACATAGTCATTTCGTATTTGGTTGGGCTATGATGTGGGGCCAGAGTGCTGGGTGACACGCTGGCTACGTGTCACCCACATCCTTTGATATCCTCCCATTGCCAATCAAGACAAACCTAGAGAGTAGCACTATAAAGGAATAGACGGGAAAATCGAGCCTTGTATTTGGAGGGTGTTTTTGGTAATTTGTCCTTGGGAAGGACGAATTAATTATTTGGACTAATTAATTTAATTGGATGTTTAATGGGATTAAACATGAATAATTAAATTAATTATGTTGACTTGGTCAACTAAAACTATTAATTATTTATTTAATTAATTAATTAAGTAGAATAGTAATTTAATCTATATGTATATTTATTTAGATTAAGTATTAGATGATTAAATTAATTTGACTAAATTGACTTGGTCAACTTAACCCAACTAAGGTCCAAAAGCCCATGATGGGCGAGTAACTTATGGGCTTAAGTTGGAGGATTTATTTAATCCTCCAACACAAGCTCTAAAGAGAGTTGAATTAACATCACAATTCACATAACGTGAAATCCTCCACCAAAAAATTCAAGACAGAGAAAACTCTTCTTCCTTCTTAATCTCGCTTAGCTGCCTATGGAGATTGAAGATGAAGATTTCCCAGAGTACGTTCCTGCGCGATAATCTAGAGACGGTACACTTGAACCGTTGGAGATTGAAGATTCGCGAGGATTAAAGATTGAATACGAGGAAAGGTAAGTTTTTCGTATTCATCTAGTTTTTCGTATTCATCTTTTTCTTGTTTAAATCAACGAAAAGTTACAAATTAATCTTGGTTTGAGAATCCGGATCTGTTTTTCGTTTCCGTTGCGCATGCCAACAGAATTCCCAACACCCGGACCATTGGACTCAATCTTGCATGAATTACCCAATATTGCATTTCGCCCAAAAAAGAGGCAAAATTACTTTTTTGGTCTTGTAATTATAGGGTATTGACACTTTTCGTCCTGTAATTCCATAATTACACTTTTAGTCCTAAACTTAACACCCCCAATTCAATGTTAGTCATTTTTTTTCCACATTTTTGGTCTTGGGTCATACATTTAGTCCAATTTAGCCATTTTTTTCCACACATTTAGTCCAATTTAGCCATTTTTTTCCAAACATTGAGTCTTACTATTGTTAAATTGAAAAACTGAAAAAGTTTCGGCCAAATTCATGGTCGGAACTTCTCATGTGCAGCCCACACATGATCAGAGGTTGTTGTTGTCCGCGAAAATGAAGTCAATCAAAAGACTTAAACAAAATCTAACTTAAAAAAAAATCCCCAAAAAGGACTAAATATGCGAAGTTTCGGCCATTAATTTGGCCGATACTTTTTTAGTTTTTCAATTTAACGATAACAAGACTAAATGTGTGATTCCTAAACCCTAAATAGGATTAAAGGTGTGAGACAAGACCAAAAAGGTAAAAAAAGAACTAAAATTGAATTGATGGGTATCAAGTTTAGGACTAAAATTGTAATCATGGAAGTTTTATAACAAAACGTGACAACACCCTATACTTTTTTTTGATAAGTCCTGACAACACCCTATGACCAAAAAGTAGTTTTTCCAAATGGAGGGGTGGGACCTCCATTATGTTTCCCGCCAAAAATGAAACCCCAAATAAGAACATACCCCCAACTTAACACCAAACTCTCTCCTCCACATTCACCTCAAAGACCCCTCCAATGGCGGAGCAAGAAGAAGAACAAAACCCTAACGCCATTGCCAAGCTAGAGATCCCGACAGGCCGAGTGAAGAAGATCATGAAACTGGACAAGGATATCAGCAAGGTCAGCTCCGAAGCCCTATTTCTCATCGCCTCCTCCACCGAGCTCTTTCTCCAGTTCCTCGCCGATAAATCCGCTCATGTCGCCATGGAAAAGAAGAAAAGAACTGTAAGAGTCGAACACCTAAGAGCTGCGGTTAAACGACACCGTCCGACTAGTGATTTCTTGCTCGATTCTCTCCCTGTGCCTCCTCAGCCGTCGACTTCAAACCCTCCGAAAGAACGAGCGAAAATGCGGCTCGAAAAGAAGTCTGTTCCATTCGCGACACGGTCGATCGAAGCTTTCTTTCAGAAATTCACTTAAGTTACGTTATTGGTTCTTTCATTGTTTTTAGGTTATGATTTTGGAGGACCAATGACCAAGGGAAAAAAAAAGGAAATTGGATGATCTGAAATAACTGAAATTTAGCTATTAGGGCTTTGCTGTCACTATAATGTTTGATGTAATTCGTTATAATCGTTGTGCTTTTCGTTTTGGAATTTCACCCTGGTGAAAATTGATGAGTAATTATGTTGTTGGAGTTCGATCATTTAAATGCAGTGACGGTCATTCATAATTAGGTATTCTTTCTGTGATTTATTTGTTTCATAGGATTATCTAAACTTTGTTATCCGTGATTTCTACAGATTGTTATCTTAATTTATTTGGTTAGATTGTTGATTTGCTCATTACTGACTGTAAATCTTGTCTATTCCTCTGATGATCCATGTCAGTACATTTGTACAGTTTAAATTTTGTATAAATCATAATTTAAGCTGTACCTTTTCGACTTTCACATCCTAATTCTTCTTGTTCTTACTATATGCTGAACTTTAGAAATATCTTATTTCTTTAAGAAGGTTTTGAAATATCAATCCTGTAAGTTTTGTTCTTTGTTCTTTCTAGTTTTATAATTGAAATATAGCTGTTAAAACTGGCGCTGCACTTCTTATGGTTCTGAGAGAAACATCATACTGTACAGTCGGAGAAATTTAATATATGTTATACACATCCAGTACTTATTTTGATTTACATTTGCTGCCAAATGTTCCCATTACATTTCCAGATGTAGTCTGTAGATTCCTTGTAAACTAGAAATCATCCATGCTATTGATTTGGGTGAAACATTTTTTCTTTTCCTTTTTTGCACCACTGGAAAACCCGTTATTGAATATCCCCTAAAACTGGTGACTTCTCATGGAAATTAAGCTTCATGAACACTCTAATGTACTAGGGTGAAAAGGGGCCAGAAAAAGATGAGACAACTGAAACAGTATCTTCTCGAAGATGAGAAGCAAAGCCTTTTGGTATGTATGTCCTTTGTCCGTGTGCTTTTTTTCCTCCATTTCTGAAAGATTTGCCTTGAGAGGGTGAGTTAATACTATTTGGTCCCATCTGCTGTAAGCCCAGGGAAAGTTTTCTATTCAGAGGGGTTGCATTGCTAAAGCCTCCATTTAAGCTTTTATCAGAAAGACGCCGGTTGCTGGTGCTTGGCCTTGGTCCAAAGGGGCTCTCATGCTCAGTTACTACTTTACTTTGTGACTTCTTTTGCTCCTGCATGAATGAGGCATTCTCATATTATAAGGTATGGTCTAATTTGGTATATCCTAATGTGAATACATATTTCAGAGAAAGGGTTCAACAAAAGAGAGAAATAAATTTGTTATTAGTGAGTAAAATATTTGAAAACATGCTGAAGATGATCACCCTTTGTCTTTGTTTTTCCTCTTCCTTTTCGTTCCGCAACCTGTTGTACTCTTCCAACATTGCTAGGAGAGGAACCTGATGTCAAAAATTCCCTTGTAGGTGAATCATAAACAAATTTATACGAGATTGATATCTTGAATCACATTGCCCAATGAAATAATGATGCATGAAAAGACTTTCGATGCTGTGAATGTAGTCAAGTAACTATTTCTAGATATTTGAAGAAAACTCTGGTATTCAACACAAAGTCAACTTCAATAAGTGTATCTTACTTCTCAAAGGTTTGAGGTCTGCTGTAATCAATCCTACAATCTCGAGAGGTTTAATTTTAGTTTTCATCGTTATGATGCATAGTCTTTGTAGTTAGATATTCAAAACTGATAAAACGCTATTTCCTTTTAATTTATCTTTTACTAATTGCTACTTGTTATTAGTTAAGATGTGAAAATATCTTCAGAGCAATTAGAAAAGTTCTGCAATTGAAATAGCTATTCCACAGAGAAGTATACCTCGTCATACAAGAAAACTTTCTTTCTTTCATCTTCCCAGTATTTAGTCTTGGTTATCAACCAATCCACCAAAGCTGCCAAGAAAACAAATTATTTGCAAACAAAATTCACATGTTAGTCATTGATTTTGCATCAAACTCATTTTATAGGTTTTGATCCTTGAAACGCTAATAAAAACACAAGATTGATGCATAGGCAAATTAATAACGTTGAAAACAAGTTGACCTGGTATTTTGTTGACCATCACTCTGGCACGTTCTGCTCTTTTAAGGTTCTTGTGAGCACCCCTGCTAACTGAATAACGATTTTCATCCTGAAATAATAGATTAATGGGTAAAATATTATTGATTAGATAAAAGACTAAGCGCATTTAGTTGTTTATATGAACAAGAGAAGTATCTGACCGTGCTGTACTCTTCCAACCAGCGCTCCTCGTCACGTGCCAATATCCATTTCTCAACCTTCTCCATGATCACCTTCCGGCTATAAGCTTCTTCTTCGGCTCTTGATATCTGTTCATCTATACTTGTGAGGAGATCAGCATGATCAATCTCCCCTTTTGTAGATTGTTGTCAGTCAAAAAATCTGTATTCCGTAACACAAAAAAGCTACTTAAACTCTCTTTAAACAAATTCCGTCTAACCAGAGTTTATTTGGTTGATAATTTTTTCCATCTCTGATCTTGAAGGTATTTCCATGTGTGATCTGCTGCATATCTCTTCAAGCTCTATTTGTTTTTTGTAGAAAAACTCTTTCATCTTGCTTGCTTTTAATTGATCCAGTCTCTTGACTTCAGTCTCCGCCTTGAAACATTTTGGATCAGATTGAATCAGTTGTGGCACTAAAACTCTAGAGAAGTTTCAGATGGATGTATAAAAAACCTGCTGCGCTATGTCAAGAGTTAGACTTCCAGGAGTGGATATCTCAGTTGATTCCAACGATGATAGACTGGCGACATGAAGAAATTGTTGACGATCTTCGTAGGGCGTATCCATGAGATTCCACAGGTTAGCCAATGCTTTACCAAGTTGTTGAAGCTGCATTAATCACATTAACTAAAGAAAGTTTATGGGAAGTTTGCACATTCAATTTTTATTTAAAGAATGTCATAATTTCCTAATTTTGAGTGTGATCCGAAAGAATTACATAGCCCTGTTCCTTTTGAATGAACTTACATAAGATAGTTAAAAACTAAAAACTTACCTTGTCAAGCCGCATTTGCTTTTCTGATTCAAGGGACTTAGCTGTGCTGTCAAGCTTTTCCAGAATGCCATCGCTGATATTCTTAGACAATCCTGACAATTCATTCAAGCTTGGATGTACTTTGGTGATGATCATGGAGGGATCCATTCCTAAAGTGGCCGACAATTTTTTGATTTTGCTTATATGTTTTTCCACCCTCTGAAGTCTTTCATTCTTTGATTCAGATCCGAGTAAGCCAAAAAAGGAACAAAAAATTAAAATCAGTAATTTCTTGTTTTATTTGGTCTGTTACAGAACTATTTATAGTACCTTCTCATTGTGAAGTCTCTGAAGCTCGTTCTGGTACTCCTCGAGTTTCTTTAGAGAAAGATCATTTTGATTAACAAAAACTGCCGGTGATGAATCATTATACTCTGTCCGACCGGCTATTTCTGCAGAAATTTTATGAATTTGCCCTTGTACCAATCGGAATTGCTTTACTCGCTCCTCTTTCCTTAACTGCATCTCTCTTAGTGCCGGGGTTATAGAATTCAGCTGCTCTTTCAGTGTTCCTGTCATTTTCTCTGGCTGTCGTGAACAAAAAGGTACTTGAATTAGCACCAAATAGTTTTCATTTTTTAAGCAATTCTCATTCGAAGATCAATAATCATTTATTGTGGTACTAGAATCGTCAAAAACTTATTTGCACCATATATATATATACCTGTCAATTCAATTCCTTAATCTTCTTTTTCCTTAAAATCTTTGAACGAAAGAATGGTCATTTTGGGGAATATTAGTTCTGCTACATCTTAAATGTGGAAGGTTGCCTTTCAATGATTAGTTGATTACTACTAAATAAAATATAAGTTTGCTTATTTATAATGTATATTAGTCTTGAATTCACTTGCTGTACAAGTCTCAACACTCCAACCTTTTACCTACACTTCCTGGCTAGAAGAAGTTAGCCGACCTAGATCCCACCATGTCTGATCGTGAAATTATCACCATCGTCCATTTATGGTGGACCCCCACCTAAATTTCCTAGAACTTGGAATGCTGGTAATTGCTATGAATAACCCTATCTTACCCGGCCAGGGAGTGATCTTTCTCCGAGTGAGAGAAGCAAATGAGTGAATTCAGCCTCAGATTCTGCGAGTTGCTGATGTAGTCGAGATCGTGAAGTATTTGCAGTGTCAACTTTCCTTCTATAAACTTCGAGGCACTCCTGTTCTAGTTCAACTAGAATCTTTTCCCGTTCAAATTGGTCTTCTCCTACTTCATCCCATATCATCTGCTTAAATGTTAAAATTATTTATCAGACGATCATCACACTGTAAATAAAACACTGATCATTAAAAAACTTGCCTGTAGTTCTTGCAGTAAATAACCGCATGATGCCTCCAATAACGCTGAGCTTCCCATTCCATTTGATTTTTGAAAGGATCCCATCCAAAAAGTCCTTTCGAAACGAAACTAGACTCGTAACAAGAGTGTTTTCATAGAAGCAAGTAGTGTTATTTGTAGTTCTTTGAGAAGTTATAAACTAGAAATGGAGGGACCATAATAAGGTGGGAGTGAATATTTGCTTAAAAGATAAGTCTTCACAGGTTGGGTGACAGTGAAACTTTGGGTTCAAGGGTTCCCTGTTGCTTTTCATTCTCTACTTGTCTTTTGATAAGTTTATGTGTTGGTATCAACAGATAAAGACTATATATTATTATGCTTCTCTGATCTCAGTTCAAAATATAGTGTTGTGGCATTTTATTATTACAGTCTTTAATGCTTTACTAGAACTTGATTGATTCCCAAGCAAGCTTTCTGGTAAAGGGGGAAATGCTAATTGCTCAGAAAATGTATGAATAAATATAGTATGGCAGCTTTATTGATGCACCTAATGATATCAAACTCATAAGATGTGCTGTGGGTTGATATCTTTGTTAAGTCATTGAATTTCCCAAAATTCTGCATAGTATATTTTGCCACGCACAGTTAATCACATAGTAAATATAATTTTTTTGTGATTAATTACTCGGCCTGAGTTATTTTCGGGTTCATAAACGTAAATAATTGCGATGTGAATGAGTTGTGTTTAATCAAAATTGGCATGGGATTGTCCACCATTCAATGTGTTTGGGTCCCTAGTCGATGATCAACTATAAGTGGATGGATTTTTATGCAAGTGTTGAACATTTGAAGTTTCAAAGACAGAATGATGATGAAAAAGGGCAATTTGGGGGTTAATGTGGAGATTCTGTGTGTATGGTTCTTTTGGCATCATGATCACGAGAAGATTAGTGATGCGTTTTCCACACCTTTTTTTTTTACTACTTTATTGGAAACTAAGTACGAAATTATTTTGTTCTTAAGAAGCCTATTAAAATTTTAGAATGATTGGTAGCCTTTCTTCATCAATATGGCTTTATTAGGTGGATCAGATGAAGGTGAAGGATGCAAAATCATGTCATATAAATAAATGCCAAAATAAGAAGAGTTCTCATGACTTCTTTTTTTCTTCTTTTGAATAGTTTACAATGAAAAAAAAATTACAACATTAGATAAATTGTCTTTAACAAAGTAATAGTAACGATTATTGGAGCGTTAAATGGACAATATATCAACGATACGATCACAAAAGTAAAATTCTTATATGGAAGAAGAAACTCTTATACTAAAGATCAATACTCTTTTTCGAGAAGAAAACAAGATAATATAAAACTGAAATAAAATAGAGAACTTCATAAGCCATCACCATCACTAGGGGTGCAAAATTGCTAAAATTGGACGTAGAGGTAATTGTTACTTTTTCATCGTATAATAGTAGAGTTTAATAATCCATCATGTTATTTCTTCTCATATGCTAATTTGTAATTCAAAATTAAAATTTATATATAGATAAGCATTCTTGATTATGGTGACACTATTTTAACATAAAGTTGTGCTTAAAAACTAGAATGTATTGCAACCAAAAAAATAAAACAAACTAGAATGTATATAATTCTTTTGGATTTGGATTCACTCCAGATCTAGGTTTTCGAGCTTTTCTTGGATCCGCCTTAGGATAAAATAATGAGGATCCAGTTAGAGCATGTTCACGTCAAAAAGGCCCATAATCTGTTTTGGGCCGAATCCAATAAAAAATTCAGACGTGAATTGCCTTAGGTAATCCTATCTTTTGGAAAATAAAAGGTTAATATTACTTACAGTCCTCAAAATATCAAATTTATTTTATTTACATCCGTAAGATAAATTTCTTACTCTACAGTCCGTAGTGTCACTATTTCGTTTCAATTTAGTAGTAAATTTGTTACGTAGAGAGGTACAATACTAGCATTTATACAAGCACAAATATTATAAACCCCCTGAGAAAAAACAATTATAAAACAAAAACCCTTTAATTCTTTTGATATAATTCAGAAAAACACAAGGGAGTTTCTTGATAAATTTTTTTTTTCACAGGTTGGTAAGTGCATATTTCAATATATCATATGAGGGTAATATATAGTTTTCTCTTTAAAAAATAATTTATACACATGACATGACGCACATTTTTAATATGAAATATAACATGAAATAATAGGACCCGAACTGAACAGAGGTATATGGTGCTATATATATCTACATAAGTAGAATTACCAAAGCAAGAAACAAGCTAAGAATCAAAACCCCAATATTATACATGATTTCTACCCTCTCTCCATATGAAGCAAGAAGAACTACATTATCAAGAACCGGTCCACACAACACCCCATCACTCCTCCCCGTCTCATCAAAACTGTAAAAGATGATCGAAGTTTGCACTGTCGGAACAGCTTTGAAAGCTATAAAATGATGGAAAGCCGATCCCGTTCCAATGCTCCGCGTCGTAAAGTTGTGTACTTCATTTCCTATTTGTACATATAACATGAGATCTCCAACACATGAATCATTGGCATCCCCTATAGTGAAATTCAAAGTGTATGATAAATTATCCACTGGAAAAGTTAGGTCCATTTGGATGCCAGATGGAGCCCCGGATGAGAGTAACTGAATAGCTGCTTTTCGCCAATGATGCCTAGCCTAGTTGGTTAAGATTGAGGCCTCATAACCAAGAGGTTATGGGTTCGACTCCCACTGAATGCATGTGGGTTTTCTCTCTACTTAGATGATAGTTTAGTTTGTAATAGTTATTAGTCTTTGATTGTATTTGCTCATAATGCTTACTTGTAATAGATTCTCTTGTAATTGATACAATATGATGTTAGTAATCGCTTCTATCAAAAAAAAAAAAAAAAAAAAAGAATAGCTGCTTTTCCATGAGGGACTTTGTCGTGTTTGGAGTCTATGTATTTTACAGTTCCAACAATAGACCATTGTTGGAGTGGAGAGTTGAATCTATTTGACTCTGAGTTTAGAACAACTCCATCCGAGGAGTTGTTTACGAATGGTGGTCCAATCTCAAAGTCTCCATTTGATAACATGTTGCCTGCAATGCATATATATATATATCAAAGGATTAATTAGAAAACTCATTTTTTTGGAAAAATATAAATATCATGAGTTTTTCTAAGGGTTTCTTGTTTATGAAATAAATGTTTGAAGCTGGCTAAAGATAGTTTTGGGATTTAAAAATGAAATTAATAAAGTCACCTAACAAATGTAATGTACTAGATGTTTTTGTTTTGTTAATTCTTGAGGATTTTGATGAGAAAAAGAAAATGTTCCGACAAAAGGTAATAAAATAAAAGGAAATGGTATATTTCCCAAAATGAGTTTATTTGTCTAGCAAACAGATTTGGAACTTGTCGTCAAAAAAAAAAAAAAAAAAAAAGGCAACCAATCAGAATCAAGAAAAAAAATGGATCCTAAGGTAGCGAAATTCCTTGTCTTGCACCTGGTCTTTCTTCTTTATTGCCTTGGCCTTTCACCGGATATGGGATCGATCCCTTCCACCAACAAGAAAAATAATATGGAGGAGGGAGGCAATAATATAATATTGAAGTTTACAAAATGAGAACTATATTTATTTTCTAATTCTTCTTTATCTCTTTATGAGGAAGATGAGTTTTACTCAAAATGTTCTCCAAAGTTGTGTCTATAATTAACACTTGCACTAACAGTCAGATAGCAATTTTTTTTTTTTTCTATCACTTTCTTTTTGGTGTAATTCTGAAAACTATTTGTATCTTTTAGTTTTTCTCTACATTTTGAGTTTTATCATCAAAATGATTTTGCAGGAAATTTGAGAAGAAATGCATTTTGCTTACGATAGTAATATTATTTAGTAATTTAACAAACATGTATATACCTGAATACCATCTAGGCGAGTCATTCCTTTTGACACGAAATGCATCCACTATAGGCCAACAACTAACATTATTATTATTTTGTACTGAATTTGTTGCAATAACAGTAGTACTCTTGATTTCAATATTGACAGAGTCCCCTTTCCCCAAGCTCCCCAAGAATAAACCATAACTCGCCCACAAATTTCTGCTCAAATTCTTTTCCAAGACGAAGACTTTCGATGTCTGAATAGACGACCTCGTATCGTGGACAGAAATGTTCACAGCTGTGCGATTATTAGCACAATACTCATTTTGCACGACGAGACTGAAAGTGAGTATATAGTCCGAGTATTCATCTTCGATGCCTCTAACTGTTTGTCTGATTTTGCCATTTTCACCTAACTGAACTGCAAGGCCATTCCTAGGCAACGACAAGTTACCGCCAGACGTTACATACCAAACTGTGCCATTGAATGACCATCCAGGAATGGAGTTTGATGATTTGTTGAGGAGTAAAAATTGGGAGGTTGAATTTACTGTTACATTGGTTGGAGGGTTTTCAAAGTCCGGGTTTTGTAGTAAATCTGCTGCAAAATAAGGTCTTGTGTTAGCAACATGTTAAAAAAACACTTATCTACACTGCACTTGTGGTTTCAAATCAAAAGGCGATGATCACGGCACGCCAACACAATGTGGGACCCACATTGACTGGCCACCGTCCCCACCATTTGATTAGGAAATGCAATTTTCTAAAGAGCTTGTAGGATTTGGAGTCCATAGACAATCTATGTCATTTGTGTAGTGCCACACACAGATTATATTAGTTATACTGATAAAACTTCCCTAAGAATTACTTTGGATACACCCGGGGGTTTGGGTAAGAATTTTGTAAATATGTCAATTAAATGAAAAATGCTTATTTGGACATGGCGTATGCAAGGACGGAGCCAGAATTTTGTACATATGTCAATTAAATGAAAAATAAAATGAAAATTGGCCTATCAATTTTTGAAATTTAAAATTTTGCCCGTCCAAAGATTAAAAAAGTATCAAGCTTTGCCCCTGGACAAAATATGCTGGTTCCATTCCTGGCGTATGGACATCAACAGTCCGGAAGAAGCCACGCCAACATCTATTGTTGACGTGGCTTCATTTGGGCCGTTTGATGTGTGGACCATTTTCTCCATTGTTGTGTCATACATACCTGCAGGAAATGACATTGTGATGCACATGAAGAACAATAGGAGTGGATGGAATGCACGCTTCATGGTTGTTATTGTTTATTTGTGGGTGTGTGTGAGGGCTAGTATATATAGCTACAATAAGGTTGACTTTAGAAAAGATTAACATGGCTTTATAAGGGGGGATCTGAATTTGGTCCAAAGTACATTTACATATTGATTATAAGGTGCATTATTAAGTAATAGCGTGAATATGCATAATAAGATGGTCAAATGCATTTTTCTGCTAGTGGTATGTTATTGACATGTTAATTTGGATATTTGATTTCTATACGGAATTTAATTTGCAGGAAATATAAATAATGCTAGTGACAAGTCAAGTTGACGTTTTTGTAATTAAGAAGGAAACTACATAGAATTTTTCCGTAAGCCAACCCCACGACGGTGATTAGTTATACGATAGAATTAATTAAGCCAACAAGACCTACTTCGAGCGCAGTCTGAATCTTCTATTGGAAAGAATATTGCAATCTCCTATTGCAATTCACATATAAATGATATGTGTGTAAAATATTTTCTTGAATATAAATTTAATATGAATTATATACACTTGTCGGTATGGTTTTAAATATCCTCCGATACCTCGAAATTTCCACCGAAATTTTCGATTTCCGTGGGTCTCGAAGCGAAATCTCACCTTCGATTCAATTTTGCAGAATATCTATCGAAATTTCCCGATATTTTCGATATTTCTCGATATTTACCGATATTTCCGATATTTCCCGAAATCTTGAATTCTTAATAAAAAATACTTTGTTAAATATCCACCGAAATTTCCCGAAATTCCTGAAATATCCCGAAATTTCCGAAATATCCCGAAATATTGACCATACTCAAAAAATTTCAAAATTTTGTATTCTTGCCCCTACTACGTGTACTATACATTCATTCTGGAAAGTGTAATCTTTATGTCAATTCTTGTGCAAATAAGTCATGTATTCACTAATTCTCCTTAGATTTTTTTCAAAGAATATATTTATGGGATGAATATTGTCGAATATGTTGTGCCCGTTGTGGTTCAGTAGAATACAATATCAGAAGGAAATTACCATCATTATATGCAGTACCACCAACATTCAATGTTATGAGATGAATATTGTCAACATTTGACTAATAATTTATACATGCAGTACGAAAGTGGAGGGAGAATAGAGACCAATGATAGTGATTTCGATCCTCCAAGAAACTCAATATGGTTTTAAATGATGATTTGTATTAAAATTGTGGTTTTTTGTTTTAATGAAGTTCCTAGGAGATTTGATTATTACTTTACTCTCAAATCATATTTATTTTATATTTTTCGCCACAGATTTTAATCATACTACTTAACAAAATTCACTATACATATATTATATATACAATATTATTTATATAAAAAATTCATAATTATGATATTTAAAGTTACACAAAATTTCGTTGCAAATTTTCAAATATTTCTATAAATATCCATGATTTCTTTAAAATCGATATCGAAATTTTGAATATCCCCGAAATTTCCATCGAAATTTCCGTAAATTTACTATCCCGATATTGATACCAAAATTTAATACCTTGCTTGTCGGACAGACATAATATGCAACACGAGATTTAACCTCTTATAGGAGTAGAAGTTGGGAAGCCAAGCACGATAGAAGCATCAGATTCTCGACGAGCATCAAGAATTGAACTATCTTCATGCTCCTCTGCTGCTGAACTCTCGTGTGCTTCGCGTGTCAACGGTTCAGCCCAAAGAATCCACAATTACTAGGTAATGAATTCAAAAATCCTGCGGTGTTATGTCTTGTTAGTTTCTTATGTATTAACATTTTTTTTTGTAAGCTATGTATAACTTAATATGCTATTATTGATTGATACATCATTGATGTGCCATAATTATAAATGAGATTAATTTAGGAATTTAAATCTATATTAATAATTATATACATATGACAATGCAAGAACAACAAGATGACCCGTTATCCCCATGAGTCAATTAAGAAGCTAATTAAATACGAGCTAAGCCCATAGTCCATTAGACACTATTATATGCATTACAAGGAACGAGAAAGTCAGATGAATGAGAGATCAAAATAACATGAAGTTTTCTCGACTTTTATGCATTTTGCTACTTTATGTTTCTTCTTTACAGTATTGTCAAACAGAAAATCAAGCTGAAATTAGCATTGTAAGTTAGCATCAAATGCAGAAATCGCAATGTGATTGCTGTTGCTACTGCCCTTTAAATAAGCAAAAAGAAAGGAAAAAGAATTGCTACACCAAAAAGAAAACAACCTAAGTATATCAAAAACTCAAAATTCTTCTGTGTTAAAGGTGAGATACTATCAAGTCAGAAGGCTATAAGACGGCATGTCCTCAATCCGCAACACATCATCCATCAGAAATTCCTTCTCCAGCTGACACCGTGTCGACTTCAAAATGTCCTGTTAAGGCATAGACACAAAGAGTTCACCATTACCAAAATGAATAAACTTGTGTTAGTGATTATTTACGAGTGATTCTAAAGGAGTCTTATGCTATGACTTCAAGTTCCAGTATAACCACAATCATCCATTATAATGATGAACACAACAAGAATGGTCGTGATTGTTCTAGAAGTCAGAATGTTAAGAGCTGCTAATAAGTACAATTATTTATTTATCATACAACCAGACTTAGAAACTACTTTTAGGATAAGAGGTTGATTACATTGAACTCCATGTATGTAGCATTTTTCTCCAGCCAGAGTTTGTCCATAATCATGAAGGACACGCAATAGAGTAGGTCAAAAGCCCATTCATTCTCTGCAAAATCATGCACTCTTTTATTTTGTCTATAATTACACCAGCAAATAGTATTAAAATACATACAGACTAAATCTCAATTATTTTTTATTATACAACAATAAAATGGCTTCACCTGACAACATTTGTAGAAAAACAGCTCCGTTAAATGTCCTGGGTTTTGCTGCATATATGGTTAAGCATTTGCACGATCATCAATGTATTCAACTCAAAACACTTTTAAACGGGTTAAAACATGATAAATCTTAAAAATTATGTATTATTCCCCTTACTTGCATCTAGATCAAGCATTTGCATAATCATAAATGTAATATTTACTCCTGCAACAGCAAATGGATATTCCCACACAGCTCTTTTTCCTGCTTCCTTTCTCAATAAACTCTGAAATGATGCCTGCCGCATAAAAAAGTTCTTATGGAATTTTCTATTAAGAAAACCACAAAGATATCTATATCTATACTATACTAAAAGTGTGGATAACTTAGTGTTTGTTCCAATTGTGAATAGACACTTATGTCCTTATCTATTCTATACTATTAAAATTAATAATAATAATAATAATAATAAATGATTTAATATCTATACTATACTAAAAGTGTGGATAACTTAGTGTTTGTTCCAATTGTGAATAAACACTTATGTCCTTATCTATTCTATACTATTAAAATTAATAATAATAATAATAATAATAATAATAAATGATTTAATAATATACAATCATAATGGCTAAGATAAAAGAAAAAAAGGAAAAAAAAATCCAAAATTTAAATTATTAATTACCCCTCTTAATAAAAATCAGTCAACTTGAAACGCCACATAAAACAACTTTCCACCACCTCCTATGGAGGTTACGAGGATTAAATTTCCATTTTCCCAACTTTTCAATTTTCCATCCTTATTAATGACATACTTTAAGACTATTTTGTAACTTACTATTCTGAACCTTGTTAAATACACCTTATATAAGGCCACATCCAGCCTTTCCAAATCCTTGCCACTATTGATGCACTTAATAAGCCAAACCCTCCAACTTCAAAATTAAAATCCAGAAATCTATATAAACAACTGACCGCACCTTACTTGCATAACTCTTGTAAATCCCCCAATTTGTATACAATATTAATGAATAGTGAAAGATACCCGCACTTCCATGCACATTAATGACTACTGATAGCCCTTAAACTTCTCAAACTTAATTTACACCTTCTTGAGCTCCTATATTATTTTGCATAGTACACTTAATCCATAATCTCCATTTTCAACTTCCTGTATACTGGCTAATTATTATTGGTCATTGTTTGATTCAATAACGACAAGATTGATGGTCTAATTGAATTTGAACTCTTCATATGAGAATACATTTCTCCCCATAGTAAGGACTGAGGTAATGCATCCAATTCCACTTTTAATTTCAGCAACAACAAAGAAAATATACTTTTCAACTTCCTGATTAGTAGGAGTTGAAAATGTTACAAGAAAGATCAATATTTTAATTTGATTAATTAAATTACTCTATTGTACTCCCCTGACAATTGAAAAGCTTGAAAATATGATTACTTATATTCACATGATTGTTTATAAATTAATTGTCTAAAACTTTTCTAAAATATATGTTATAGTAGAATAGAAACCTTCTAAACAATGTTAGGAAGCGTGCTCATAAACACACATAATTCTCAAACAAAATCAATGTAAATTTTTCAACACTTTTTCAAGGCATGCATTAAAACTATTCTGAAAATGTAACCAAACTTTGACTTTAGAATTTTTTTACTTTTTACAAACTTATCTCATTTGATTGATGACAATGTTAACTAATTATTCAAGATGATGACAAAATGACTATCTCACCAAGAGAAAGGAACTAATGTAACCCCCCAAAAAAAAACATTTGAAGATATTATTCATTTAATTTATGTTGGGATCTTATATATTAACAATTGTGCTATTCATCATTTTATTCAGTATCAAAGGTCGATTATTGGTTTTAATTCTTTTAAAAGCAATGAAGGAATTATAAACAAAATTGTTTTGGCCAATACCGTAGAACCTCTTTAAATTAATACTCGATAATTAATAAAATTTCTAAAATAATAATTTTCTCCTCTCCCGACTTGGCCTGTTCAAAAAATCATTGATTTCGATAAATTAATAAGATAATGTAATTTGGAAAGATCCTAATATAAATCCATGGTCCCATTAATATCATAAATTAATAATTAATCTTCAAAATTACAAACATATCTAGGACAACATAGTAAAATATGATCCTTATATAGTGATTTCTTTCACTATCATACATTGAATTGCATTTAGTTCTTGTACAATAAACTACAAAATAATAAAACATAATAAAAGTAAGAAAGTAGCGAACATATATATATATATATATATATAATGAACTGGACTTAATTGAATGAAAATAAATACTCAATGTATCACTACATCATCAATTTTGAATAAGAAATTATATTAAATACAATATGAGAAAAATGTACTAAACATATTGACTAATATTGCCATAGAAATAAAAAGTGATATCAAAAATAAAAACAACGCACCAACATTTTGCACACGATAATTAGTCACGAAATTAAAAAAATATTCTTTTTAATAATTTAAAGTTAAAGAATTTAGAATTATTTCTAGAAATTCTTCATTTTAGGAGTTTTATTATTTTGTTTTATTTCATTTAATGTCTTTTTGACAATTTTTTGTTCAATTAAACATTTTTAGCTCAACTATCAAGGGTAATATAGTCATTGATTTGTCAAGTTAATGAAAAAAGTGAAGGAGGGGAAGTTATTACCAATATACCGAATGTGAGGGGATGTAGGTGTCAAATACACATAGTTCAAGGGAGGTCAATGCAATTTTCCCGATCCATAAGCTTATAATTCAATGATTTTTATGTAAATATAATTTACATTCATTGAATGGGGAATGCACTCTATAAAACTATAAATTATTAATTTATCGATTAATGTACACTTCTTTAAATTAATAAATTTTCATGGTCCCAACAGTATTAATTTATAGAGGTTTTATGGTATTTTATGTATAATATATTTTCACGTGCAACGCACGTGCTTTTTGCTAGTTAAACAAAAGTGTAAATGTATAAAATGGTAAGGACCATTGTTTCAATTTTTCTGCAAAAAAAGACTAGTAAATTGCAAAGACGACAAATTCGCTAGGAATGAGTTTGGATTGAAGAATTTGAAAGTCATACATTTCAAATTCATCGACAAATCCATTGAGTTGGTTTGGATGATTTCATATTACAATGGATTTCAAATCCCTTGTAATTCATTTTGAGCTATTTTTTCAATCATTAAGGTGGATTCCAAATGGCTTCAATTTGGAGTCATTTGAAACTCTTCCTCCAAATCTCTAAAATCCAAACACAACCTAAGATATGTCTTAAGCCAGTTCGGCAGTTCACCCCACTTCATATAAAGTGTAAAGTATGAGTAGTCAAAGATAGAAGGACATCCTATACATCATTGAGACAACATTAATTTCCCAATAGAAGAGGACTAGAAGAATATTACCGAAAATGTCTTTGCGAAAAATAGTAAGTTCTCCAAAGAAATGAATCCAGCTCCTCTGCTTATCAGAAAACATCAACAACACAAATTAGAAAAAGGGAATTATTGTAGGAGATTTCGAAAAGTTACATACAGTATAGTGTAACATAGACCACAAGCAAGAACAAGACCTGAAGTCTGTAGATGGATCTTTACCCTGCCATCCCATTTCTTTCCACTGATCAGATACCAAATTTTGTAGCTCCTGCCCAGGGTATGTGGCAGACCATAAGGCCTTTAAAGCTTCCTGTATTTAATATTTTGATTACAAAGATGAACTGCGCCTTCAAGGAAAAGCGAAAGTTTTGCAATTTTTCCTACTGTTTCGGATTTAAATGGTAAGAGTGAAACAAAAGGTTTACATGTTTTATGTAATTATGGGAAGCAACTACACATGCTTTACAGACTGCTATCGCACCTACTGTTAATTATGGACTTGCTTGTAGGGGGGTTACATTAATGCAAACCCGTGTTTTGCTTCCCTTTGGCTTAAAGCAAACACAAGTGAGCGTCTTCCCCATTCGCAATGGTGTGCCACAACTTGCGTCATCTACAGCCAAATCAACAACCTCTGCTCTTAATCAAGAACGCTAAGCAGTTATTACTACTACCGACTGGTAATTACTATTAGTGTATCTATAGAGTTAATATAAGCCCAGCCCATTTGTATAGTTAGGGCTACCTTATTTGTCTATATATACACTTGCCATGTACTCTTGTAAGATATAACAAACAATCATAATGGAAAATAATTCTATCATGGTATTAGACACCGAGGAAATAGTTCCTGTGATTCTGTCTACCGCCCTCACGGCATCTATAGCCACCAGTGAGCCCAATCCCATCTCCGGCATCTCCACCGCCGACGCCACTGTTCCGGCCACCTCCCCTTTTTCTCTCTCCTCTCTCTCCTCTCTTACCGCCCTCCCTTCTTCACCACTGCTATCCAATCCCATTGCCGCCGCTCATCTTGAGGCGGCGATTGCGGCGAATCCCTCCATCTCCGCCGCACTCCAATTTCTTCTCCGCCTCACCTCGCCGACACTTACAACCACGCCTCCCGCATCATCTACCGCTACCACCTCGGCCCTTCACCGTCCTCCCCTCCCCTTTCCCGTCGTCGACCACTCATCCACGGCGTCTCTCACTTCCGCCGCTGTTTTTCATCCCACAGAAGGCGTTGCTACCTTACCTCACGCAGCCGCCGCCGGTCTTCATCCAGGAGCTGCCGTCGCTCTTCCTCACGCCGGTCTTCATCCCGCAGCTGCCGTAGCTCTTCCTCACGCCGGTCTTCATCCCGCAGCTGCCGTCGCTCTTCCTCACGCTGGTCAAGATCCCGCCGCTGCTGTTTTTACTCCAGCAGTCGCCGCCGCGCTGGATTCCGTCGCCGCCGCTGTTCATAATCCCGCCGCCGCTGCCTTCGGTTTGCCATCCACGGTCACCGCTACTTCTTTCTCTCCTGGAGGCGGACGTGAAATGGCAGGAGATGTTTTGGTTTTAAATGAAAACCCTACATTTCATAATAAACCCCAACTTACTCCTCTCTCTCAAAACAGCCCCCATATTTTCCCTTCCCTCCACAACCACCCCCACATTCCTTCTTATTTATCAAATAGCCCAAAAATACTTCCTCCCTTCCAAAACAGCCCCCACACAACCTTACTTCCCCCAAATCAGTCCGCCCCCTCTCTCGTATCTCAATCTGTGCTTCCATCTCACGTGATACAATCTCCTCCTACTCCTCCGTCAACCCTCCCTACTCTTATGACTACGAAGTTAAACGACAATTCGTATCTCTTATGGAAATCCCAATTTCAAAAAATTCTTGGCAGTTACGATCTTTTGGGATATATTGATGGTACTCTTCCGTGCCCCTCATCTCTTGTTACTCACTCTACTGGTCACCTTGTTCAAAATCCCGCGTACTCTTCTTGGTGTCGCACTGATCAAAGCATCCAAACTTGGATGTATGCCACATTTTCACACGATATTCTTCAGGAGGTTCATACATTACCCTCCTCTCGTGATGTGTGGCTTGCTCTCGAAAGACGTTTTGTGCAGCAGTCTGTTGCCAAACAATTGCAATATAAACGGGAATTTTCCGCTATTCAGAAAGGTGATCTATCATGTGATGCGTATCTACGCAAAGTCAAAACTCTTGCGGATAATCTTGCGGCCGTAAATTATCCTGTTACTCCGCTTGACCTCGTCATTCAGGCGTTAAATGGTCTTCCCTCGGAGTATGAATCATTTGTTACCAGTGTTTCCTTACAACGTACACTTATTTCCTTTGATGATCTTCGCGCCCATCTTCTCCAAGTTGAACAACGTCTCAGTCAACTCCCGTCATCTTCTCCTATCTCTCCCGCTTTCGTTGCTCACCCTCATTCCAATTTCTCTAGTGGTAAAGGTCGTGGAAACATTCGTGGTCGCGGCTCTGGATCCGGACGTGGGCGCGGTCGTAATGGTCGTGGCACCCCGTCTTCGTCTTGGCATTCGTCCTCTCAGGCTTCTCAGCACTACAGTGCTCCGACTCCCCGGCCTCTATCTGGTTTTCAGTCATCTGGAAGCTGTAGTTCTGCTCGGCCATCAGGGCCCTCTGGTTTCCCTGGTTCTGGTCTTCTCCCGACTCCTTCAGCTTCAGCTCCACCGTTTTGTCAGATTTGTGATACACCGGGTCATCTGGCAAAAGCTTGTATTCAGCGGTTTAATCATGCCTGCCTTATCCGCCGTCTCTGCGGCCGCCAAAAGCAAAGGCTTGTTCTGGACCACGCCGCTATATGTGACAGCGGAATTACCACGATCCTTCTCCGCCTTGTCCATAGCTGGCACCTCTGATCTGGCCTGGTATCCGGATAGTGGTGCCTCCGCTCATATGACTCCTCATGACGGTAAAATTTCTAACTTAACTCCCTATACTGGTACAAATAAGATTTTAGTAGGAAATGGTGCGCTTTTACCTATTAAGCATGTTGGCTCTTTCTCTCTACACACACCTACCGGTCCTTTACACTTATCTAATGTTCTTCATGTTCCCGACTTATCTCATAATTTATTGTCTGTCCGAAAATTATGTCAAGATAATGCATGTCTTATTGAATTCTCTTCCAATGGTTTCTGTGTTAAGGACAAAGCAACAAGGAAAGTTCTTCTGGAGTCCCCTTCTACTAGTGGTTTATATCCCGTCTCCTCTCATCTGGTGTCCTCCTCCCCTAGTGCCTTTGTTGCCTGTACTATCTCTGACGATACTTGGCATCGGGGTCTAGGTCATCCGAGCATATCTACTCTTCAACAGTTATCTCGTCGTGGTGTTTTTGAATCAAAAGTTAGTTCTGTTAGTTTTTGTCAATTTTGTCAATTAGGTCGTTCTCATCGACTGCCCTTTCAGCATGTTGATAGGCGTAGTAGTTTTCCCTTTTATTTAATACATTCTGATGTATGGACGTCTCCTGTTACTTCTGCTTCTGGTTTCAAATACTATGTTATTTTTATAGATGATTTTACTCGGTTTAGTTGGTGTTACCCTATGCGTGCAAAATCTGACGTGTTCAAGCATTTTTGTTTCTTCAAAAATTTAGTTGAAAATCTTTTTTCCACAAAAATTAAAATTTTTCAAAGTGACGGAGGTAAAGAATTTGATAATGCTCAGTTCCGTTCTCTTTTTGCTGATTCTGGCATTCAGTTTCGACTGTCTTGCCCCTACACCCCTCAACAAAATGCTGTTTCGGAACGCAAGCATCGTCATATCTCTGAACTCATTCGTACCATGTTGCTCACTGCACATCTTCCCCTTTCCTTCTGGGTTGACGCTCTATATACTGCTGTCTTTCTCATCAACCGTCTTCCCACTCCCATGCTCATTCACAAGTCCCCTTTTGAGGCTCTATTTGGTCGTTCACCCGACTATGCTTTTTTTAGGACTTTTGGTTGTGCTTGTTTCCCTTACCTAGGTCATCGAGCTTCCCATAAACTTGATCCTCGTTCCGCTGCCTGTATTTTCTTGGGCTATGCTCCAGATTATAAGGGCTATCGTTGTCTTGACCCCCTCTCAGGCACTATCCATGTCAGTCGTCATGTTATCTTTGATGAAGACACCTTTCCTTATTCTACCTTATCATCCGCTTCCGCCGCCGTCTCTAATCCTTCCCCGCCACTTTCCTCCTCCTTACCGGTATCCCTTCCTCATCCTCCCTATCTAGGTCCTGTACCCGTCTCCTCCTCTCCTATACTTGCTCCCGCTGTGTCCCTCTCCCTCCCTTCAGTCACTCCTCCTGTCTTGTCTCCTTTGCTTGCTAGTCCTTCTCCAGCCTCTGGTGTATCTGTCTCCCCGTCCTCCTCTCCCGAGTCCTCTCCACCCTTATCTCCACTATCCTCTGTTGATGGATCTCCTTTAGTCACTTCATCACCTTCCCCCCTCTTACTGTCCCGTCACCACCATCTCGTCATCCGATGATCACTCGCTCACGTGCTGGTACTCGTAAGCCTCGTATCCTTCCATCCTTGACTGTTGTTTCCTCTCCCATTGAGCCAACATGCTATACACAGGCTGCTAAGGATCCTCTCTGGCGAGCTGCTATGGCTGATGAGTTTGATGCTCTTCAAGCCAATCACACATGGATCCTTGTGCCACCACATCCTTCTCAAAATCTTGTAGGTTCCAAGTGGGTGTACAAGGTGAAATTAAAGTCTGATGGCTCAGTAGAGCGATATAAGGCCCGCTTGGTCGCTCAGGGTTTTAAGCAGCAGGCTGGTATTGATTTTGGTGAGACTTTTAGTCCAGTGGTTAAACCGACTACGATTCGCACGGTTCTTTCTATTGCCACATCTCGACACTGGGTTATTCGTCAGCTAGATGTGAAGAATGCTTTTCTTCATGGTGACCTCACAGAGACAGTGCATATGGCTCAGCCCCGTGGTTTTGTTCATCCCCAGTATCCCACTCATGTTTGTCGCCTACAGAAGGCGCTCTATGGTCTGAAACAAGCTCCCCGGGCTTGGTTTCAGAAGTTTGGTTCTTATCTCTTGCGTCTTGGGTTCACTAGCAGCAAGGCGGACATGTCTATGTTTGTCTATCGATCCGGCTCGGTTACCTTAGTCCTGCTGCTCTATGTGGATGATATTATTTTGACAGGAAATGATCCACAGGCTGTCACTTCTCTTATATCACGTCTTTCTCAGGCGTTTGCTATGAAAGACCTGGGCGATCTCCATTATTTTTTGGGCATTCATGCTACGCGGGACTCTCATGGCCTCTTTCTTTCACAGAAAAAGTATGCGACCGAGCTTCTTCAGCGTTTTGACATGATGAGCTTAAAGCCCGTCGCCTCTCCTCTTTCTGCGAAATCCACTCCTTCTGCTCTTGAGGGTGATCTATTCTCTGATCCGACACTTTATCGTAGTATTGTTGGGGGGCTCCAGTATCTCACGCACACTCGGCCTGATATTGCTTATGCTGTTACCTTGGTCAGTCAGTTTATGCATTCGTCGCGGGAGGTTCATTTTCAGATAGTCAAGCGGATTCTTCGGTATCTTCGGGGTAGCCTCGACCTTGGGTTTTTCATTCGCCCGTCTTCTTTGGATTCGCTTACCGTCTATGCAGATTCTGATTGGGCTGGTTGTCCTGATAGTCGTCGTTCCACCACTGGTTATGCTGTGTATCTTGGTGATAACCTGATCTCCTGGTCCGCCAAGAAACAGGCCACGGTTTCCCGCTCTAGTACTGAGTCTGAGTATCGCTCCATTGCCTATGCTGTTGCTGAGACCTGTTGGCTTCGATACATACTTCGTGATTTGGGTATTTTTCTGCCACATCCGGTTCAGGTCTATTGCGACAACATTAGTGCTATATATCTTGTTCTCAATCCTGTGTTTCACGCTCGCACGAAACACAGTGAAATAGACTATCACTTTGTCCGGGAAAAAGTTGTCGTTGGAGATGTTTTGGTGAAGTATGTCCCCACTTCAGATCAGATTGCTGATATTTTCACCAAAGCTTTACCTGCTCCTACATTCTCCCGTTTACGAGCCAATCTTCGCGTTCGTCCCACTGCTCAGATTGCGGGGGGTATTAGTGTATCTATAGAGTTAATATAAGCCCAGCCCATTTGTATAGTTAGGGCTACCTTATTTGTCTATATATACACTTGCCATGTACTCTTGTAAGATATAACAAACAATCATAATGGAAAATAATTCTATCAATTACAATGCTTTAATGGCAGATGATACATAGTGCATGAAGCAATGCTCTATACCAATGTGGCAAATTTCACAGAGCTACATTAGAGTATACTTGTTTCTTTTTCTTTTTTTTTTAATCATAAACTACACTATAAAAAGGTTAGCCTTGATTAAATCTAAAACAAATAAAGAATAATAAGAGCTTCCCATGAAAATCTACTTCTAGCACTGCTTATCAAAATGCAGTCTATTATATTTTAACTTTCATAACTTGAAGCATAGATATATGATTTTCAAGCAAACCTTTGTTGGGAATAAGTGTTAGAAAGGTAAGCAATAAATTCTTATTCCTGTTGTATAAAAATAGAAACAAACCAAACAAATTCTAATAGAGTGAAAAAATTATAGTAAAAAAATAATACATGAATTCTACGTGCAAAATCCAAATTGGAAAAAACTGTGGGATCATGGTAAAAGACTTTCACTACATCAACTATGAACTTATAATTCCTCACTGAACTAAGTAGGGGATACACAAAAATCCTCAAAAGAGTATCAATTGAATCACAGAATTACGAAGTTAGTGAGAGTTGAAATAATAGAATAAAAGAATTATATCTCTCTTATTCGTATTGCCACTATTTTCTCTACCAGGGAATTCTCTCTTTTTCACTCGTTGAGATTGATCTCACTTGCTGGGATGAAATACAACCCCTTTACACAGAGGATTCAAACAACATTATTCTAAAATCTCATCATTACAACCATTTAATTTTTCCCATTCTGAGCAGGCCTACGGGAATGGGGCTGTCAATAGACGAGCCTAAATCCAAAACCCGAGAAAGAAAATAGTGAGAAGAAAAATAATAGAGATTTATACATCTCTACTATTCCAAGTTTCATCTACACGATTTTTTTGTGGTCCACGATATATTCTACTTATGAATTTTGGCATATCACCTGCTTAGTTTAGGGAGGATTGTACAAGTCTATTGTTGACATAGTGAAATTTTAGATTCAATTATGCGATTAGAGAGACACTTTGGGTTTTCATTAATTTTTAAAATTTTTCCGCTGCGTGTATGAGTTTTTTCGCAAAATCCAACGGGTCCAAAACAGCCTAAGGTAGTGGTTTGGCGAACGGGTCTGCTGCATTGTCAACTGAGGCTATTTTCTGCACTGCTATCTCTCCTCTGCCAACGATCTTCGTGATGATGTGAAATCTTCTCTCAATGTGTTTGGACTTGTTATGAGACCTCGGTTCCTTGGCTTGCGCTATTGCTCCATTGTTATCACAATAAAGTGGTAATGGGAGCTGAGTACTAGGGATCGATTCAAGTTCTCCAAGAAACTTTCTCATCCAAACAACTTCTTTGGCTGTCTCTGAAGCTGCCACATACTTCGCTTCAGTGGTGGAATCAGCGGTTGTGCTTTGCTTGGAACTTTCCAAGACACTGCTCCACCTTTGAGAGTGAAAACAAACCCTGAAGTGGATTTTCGATCATCAACATCAGACTGAAAGTCTGAGTCAGAATATTAACCTTCCATCTTCAGGTCTCCAACTCCATAGATGAGAATCATATCCTTAGTTCTTTTGAGATACTTTAGGATATTCTTCACAGCTATCCAATGTTCCTTTCCCGAGTTTGCCTGAAATCGACTCACCACGCTTACAAAATAAGCAATGTTTGGTCTAGTACCCAACATTGCATACATCAGGCTACCAACTGCAGAAGCATAGGGTACATTACTCATCTCCTGTCTATCTTCCTCACTTTGAGGACACATAGAAATGGATAAGTGTACTCCATGCCTCATGGGAAGAAACCCTTTCTTAGAATTGTCCATCCTAAACCTCTTTAGGACCTTTTCTAAGTAAAGGGCTTTGGAGAGACCTATGATTCTATTCGTTCTATCTCTGTAGATACAAATTCCTAGAATGTATGTCACTTCTCCTAAGTCTTTCATGGAAAACGTACTCGAAAGCCATTTCTTGACAGTGGTGAGCATTCCTACGTCATTTCCTATAAGTAGAATGTCATCCACATATAGTACTAAGAACGAGAGTTTGCTCCCACTAGTCTTCTTGTAGACACAGGGTTCATCTTCGTTCTTGATGAAGCCATATCCTTACTACTTCATCAAAACGAAGATTCCAGCTTCTAGATGCTTGCTTGAGACCATATATGGACCTCTCAAGTTTACATACTTTACGGATATCGGTCTCGGATACAAAACCCTTTGGCTGTTCCATATAGATATCCTCCTCGGGGAATCTATTCAGGAAAGCCATTTTGACATCCATTTATCGTATCTCATTGTCTAAGTATACAGCTATGGATAACAATATTCGGATGGACTTTATCATGGCCACGGGCGAAAAGGTTTCTTGATAGTCAATTCCTTCTCTTTGACTATACCATTTCGTTATGAGCCTGACTTTAAAGGTGTTAACCTTGCCATTGCTACCTATCTTTCTTTTGTAGATCCACTTACATCCTATAGGTTTGATACCTTCAGGACGATCTACCAAAGTCCAGACTAGGTTCGATTGCGTAGAGTCCATCTATATTTCCATAGCTTCTCGCCATCTTGAAGCGTCGACATCCACTATCGCTTGATCATAGGTACAAGGATCATCTTCACGACCTTCTTGTACTACAGTGTGAAGCTCTAGCTCCCCCTAAAGTAGATACCCATATCTCTCAGGTTCATGTGGTATTCTACCAGATCTACGTGGTGGTTGTGTTACTATTGGTTTAGGTCTTGGTTCTTGGACAGATGTCTCTGAGGGAGTTTCATTTTGTTCATATAGAACAATTTTCCTACCTTTGCCCCTTTCCAAGTTAAATTCATCTTCATGGAAGTGGGCTTGTAAAGCCATGATGATTCTCTGATCATCATGTAGGTAAAAGAAGAATTCCATGAAATCTTCAGGATAACCAATGAAACATCCCATGAGGGATCTTGTCTCAAACTTCTACACTTTAGTCTTTTTGACATAAGCAGGACATCCCTAAATCTTAATGTGGTTAAGACCTGGTTTCCTATTATTCCACATCTCATGCGGAGTTTTAGAAACTGATTTGGAGGGACATCTGTTCAATATATAAGCAGCTGTAAGGAGCGCATGTCCCCACAACAAAAAGGGTAAATCAGTGTAACTAAGCATGGAACAAACTATGTCCAACAGTGTTCAGTTCCTTCGCTCGGCTACTCCATTTAGTTGAGGAGTTGCTGGTGGTGTTAGTTGTAACATTATTCCTTGTTGTCTTTAGGAATTCATCAAAATCGGCACTCATATATTCACTCATATATTCTCCTCCACGATCTAATCGTAGAGTTTTTATATTTTGCCTAGTTTGATTTTCTACTAAAGCTTTGAACTCTTTCAACCTTTCAAAGGATTCAGACTTTTGCTTCATCAGATACACTAGACCATATCCTGGATCACTGTCTGTGAAAGTGATGAAGTAGTAGAAACCCCCAGGAGCCATTTCTCCAAATGGTCCGCAAATGTCGGTATGCACTAATCCTAAGACTTGAGTAGCTCTTTCAAAAGTCCCGGTGAAGGGTGATCTAGCCATCTTGCCTAGAAGACATGATTCACATGTTGGATAGGGATCCGACCTCAGTGAGCTTAAAAGCCCATCTTTTTCCATTTTGTGTATCTTGTGCTATCTGGCATGGCCTAGTCTAAGATGCCACTTGTGTCTTAAGTTATCTTTTTACCTACCACGTTTAAGAGTTCCAACATTCACAACAGATGAATTAAGGACATTTAAATAATACAAACCATTAACTAAAAGAGCATTGTCAACTATTTTATTTCCATAATAAATGTGACAATTCAATTTAGAAAAACAGAATGTATAACCAATATTAACTAATATAGGAATGGAAAAAATGTTCTTAAGCCCCTTGGGCAAAACTAAAACATCATTTAAAAACAATAAATGTCTAGAATTCAAATATAAAGAAGTAAATCCAATCCTAGTAGCTGCGACGCTTTTCCCGCTGCCTATTTTGATCATCACTTCTTCTCGGCCCAGCTTTCTACTTCTCTGTAGATCCTGATCCAAACAACAAACATGGGCCCTAGCCCCTGAGTCCAGAATCCAGGAAGTAGAAAAGACGGTCATAGAACAGTTAGTTTCAAAAACAAAGAGTTCCATACCTTTTGCGCCTTTGCCTAATTTGGGACAATTCCTCTTCCAGTGGCCAAGCTCACCGCACTCGAGACATCTATCCGTTTTCTTAGGCTCTTTGCTCTTATAAAACCCTTGAGCCTTTCCCTTACCCTTTTGAACACCCCCTTGAGCCACAAGCTCGCCAGACTGCTTCTTGTTGTTGTTCTTCTTAGACTTAGACTTTTTAGGTCCAGAAGAGATGACCAAGGCAATTTCCTTTCCCTTTGGTTTCATTTGAGATTGTGCAGTAACCAATTTGTTCATTAGCCCAGCTAAATTGCACTCTATCTCATTGCAGTTAAAGTTAACTACAAACTGGGAGAAGGAATCAGGAAGATACTGCAAGATTAAGTCAATTTGAAGGGTGGCATTCATGGTGAATTCGAGAGCTTCCAATTTCTCAATCCTCGAAATCATTTTGAGGACAAGATCACCAACCTTCTCATTTTCTTTCATCTTGGCTCCGAAGAGCTCTTTCGATATCTCATATCGAGCACTTCGACTGTGCTCACCATAGAGCTCTAACAAGTGAGCTAGGATAGCTCTTGCAGTGGGCATTTTATCATGTGACCTTTGAAGATCATTGGTCATAGATCCCACCATGTATCCTCTCACCCGGAGGTCGTCCTTAACCCATTTTTCATGGGCTTGGACCACTTCCTCGTTGACACGTGTTCTAGTAGGAGTCGCCGGGATATCAGCCTCCAAGACGTATCCCAGAGATTCCATATTGAGGACAATCCTCAAATTTCTAAGCCACTCCACATAATTGGGTCCAGTAAGAGTATTCTTTTCGAGCAGAATTGAAAGTGGGTTTGTCATATTTGAGAGAGATAAATGAGAAAATAACTGCAGAAATAAACCAGATTAATTAGATTACTTGTTTTGACTTAATCAAGAAAAATTAAGGACTTAACATTTATCTTGGCTCCCACTGCATTTTTCGAATCCCACACTCCTATGTAAAAATCGGGAATCATCATTGGCATCGATTCCACAGCGGGTATTGATGTCCTCAATCAATTAGATGGGTTGCAACCTAACCGGTTTCTGGCCCATTAATTATTTGAAGTGATATCTAATATCAATTTATTCAATAAATATTTCAATACCTTTTCCCATAGTTCACCAAGCCACAACCTAACCGATTTCTAAGCTCGTGAACTACCCGAGTTTATTCCCACTAACTCCTTTAATCTAACATTTGAATTTCACCTTACAACCTAACCGATTTCTGAGGTGAAATATGCTTCGATAAGGCATTCAATGCACTTACTAAAATTTGAAATTATTTCCAAATGCATAACCCCCATAACTGGGAAGCATTACAGATTCGTAGTAATTTTAATTTTAATAAGCTTAGTGGAGGGAGAGAGGATGTCAAACATCCTTTACTAACTTGGTATTATTCATTTGAGAGAATTTTAATTCGTCAAAAGTTTTGGTCTCACTTTGCACATCAATCAATTTATATAGCACTTTTATTCTATGTTGATCATGGATAAAAATACTACTAATAATCATGCCTTTCAATATAAATAATCATGAAATTTCAATAAATAAATCTATCTCACTCGATCACGAACTTTTACTAGAGGGGTCGAGCCAATGGGCCATCACGAAAGGCATAAATCAAAACCTATCTAATATTCATGGGCCTTTTGACTTTATCAATTTTGAACTATTCTATTTCAATTCCTTAAAACAAATTACGCATTATTTCTAAGAATATAATAAATAGCCCCAAACTTGATTACCCATAAAATATAAAGGTAAAACAAATAAATCTAAGTCCATGATCGGTGTTACAATCACATAAGACATGCTCGCATCAATTAGTACATGCTCACAACATTTAATATATGCTCGCAATATTAAGTCACTTATGTTGATTATTAAAAAATATAGTCCAACTAAAAAGTCCCTTATAAAATTCCTAACCTTTTATACATTCGATATTTGAATCAAAATTATTCTAGTCCAACTAGATGACTTAGATATACGAAATTAAAAATTAAGTATATCTACCTTTAATTAAAATAATATTAGTCCTACTAAAAGAATACATAAAATATGGAATTCTATTTTATTATGATTTAATGCCATCATTAATTGGAAATACTTTTATTTGATCAAATAATTAATTACTAATCTCTAAAAAAAATAATTTATATTCCTTTTTCAAAAATTCAAGTAATTTCCAAGTAGAGGAAAAACAATAATATTTAATCCATAAATTAATTATTAATCTCTCAGAAAAATAATTAATTAAATATTTTATTCCAATTAATTTTATTGGGCTCGATTTCATAAACCCAAGTCACCATTCTTTTGGTCCACTTGGATTTAATTTAATTGAGCTCAAATTAATTAATTAGAAAAACATGAACGTTTTAATAATTTCTTATTGGGCTAGATTTAATTTAAGTCCGAATCACCAATCCAATTGGCCCATTTAGATTTAATTAAATTAAGTCCAAACTAATTAACAAATCAAAATTGGATAATTTTCAATTAGGCTTAATTTGAATTATTCGGATTATCATCTGTTTGACCCACCCAATTAATTAAATTTACCCAAAAATCCAAATATCAATTTTGACCCAAAACATAGTCCGTTTTTCAGACCCGGGTCCAAGACCCGTTTCATCGTGTCTTGTGCTCCGGGCCGAGTGTGGCCACATGGCCTGGCCGTGTCTCAACACAGGGCCAGGCGCCGTGTGAGTGCACGGCGCTTTGGGGCCTCCGGGCCCCGTTTTTCCTCGGTTTTTTGATTTTTAAAATATCATCAAATATTCTCAGATTTACAATAAATAAAAAATCAAAAGTTCTAGGCAAAAATCATAAAAAACGCAGCTTCAAGAATACATAAAATCATACTTCAAAAACACATAACATGCATATCTTAAATCACGTAAACAAGATCAAATATGTAGATCAGAGATTGGCTTTGATACCTCTGTTGGGTTTCGAGAAAATCTAATAAACGCAGCGGAAGGATTTCAAAAATTTTAACAAAAACCCAAAGTGTTTATCTAATCGCATAATTGAATAAAAAATGCTTTAAGGAATAAATCAACTTACCCGTTGAAGCGAGGTGGTAGGACAATCCAATTCTTTTTCTAAACTCCGAATTGATGAACTTCTTGAATTCTTCAATCCTCGTATTCTTCAAGTCTTGATTTCTTGAAAATTAATCCAAACAATGAAACACACTGTCTCTAAATTATCACGCACGAATTGATGATGAAAAAAACCCCACTTCTTTCTCTATAGGGGCGACGGCTAGTGTGTATAGAGGGGGAGGATATTTTTCTTTTTCATTTCTTGGAGAGTCACAATGAATTGTGTCTAGGTTAAAATCAAAAGAAGTCTTTGATACCTCAATCACTTATTGACTGTTGGTCCCAAGTGGCATACGAAAGGGTCTGGAGGGGGGGGGGAGTTGAATAGACCCTGAAGTCTTTTTTGACTTGAAAAAGTTTCGTATTAAACGCTTAAAATGTAGACGCTTGACTGAGCGTTTACTTGAAATATAGACGCTTAGGCTAAGCGTACAATGAAGACTGTTTTTAGAAAGTTAACTTAGACTTCAAGATTTGAATACTTTAACCAAGTAGGTTTAAGCGTTCAGTTCTTAATCAGTGTTAGCACAACGGAATAATTTTAGAGTCTTTTCTTTTGGAAATCTTTAGCATCACAAGTTGTTTCTTAGTTGCTTAGCGTCTGATTGTGTTTTACTTAATCGATTTATGCAATGATGTGATAAATAAGAGAATAGACTGTAAAGTAAATGACACAAAATTTGTAAAGTTCGTTGGGTGGTGTAATCCCAACTATGTCCTTCTTCTCCTTGAACACTTGGAGACAATCCACTAAAATGATTCTCAAAGAATTACACAGAATCTTCTACAAATTAGGGAGAGATGGATGTCGTTGACTTGACCTCCTTGATCACACAGATTTCTGCTCCAAATCACTTCAATCCGCTTGTTTCTTTCACCCAGAAATATTGCAAGTATCCAACTTCGACTTCACACAGATCGCGAGGCTTGGATAGGGGTTTTTCTAAAAGGTTTGTTTGATTTTGATAAAGTTCAAACAACTAGGAATATCTTAGTAGTAATGTGGGTTTCTCTGAAAAGAATGTTTGAGATATTGGTTGACTGTCTCAGGAATTGAAGAAAAACAAAAGGAATGTTTTCTTGAATCTTCTGGTTTTTCTGAGATTGTAAGGAAAGAGACTTCAATGCAACAGCAATTCGACTTGATAATTGTTCTCTATATTTGGCTTGTTGTTGAAGTCCTATTTATAGGCATTCTTGGAGAAAGTGTCCGTTTGACACATGTACAGGCGCGTGTCTCTCACTTCCGCGAGTGAACAACTTTTGTTCTTTTTCCTGAAAATCTGCTACACAAAGTTGGTGCTGCAGTCTATGAAAGGTTGACAGTCGAATAGGGTGGCTTCTCCGTACGTCTGAAAGTGCTTATCACATTTAATGCTCTTATCAGCATTTAATGCATTTGAATTAAATGCCCGTTGGCACTTAATGCATTGAGAATATTTGCATTAAACTCCTTCTGGACTTAGAAATAAATTCAGGTGAAATCAGTCATTGATAGACGCTTGTTCATCCTTGAATCACTTCTATCCTATAAGGTGACGCTTGATGTAGCTGGTCATTCTAGACGCTTGGAAACTTCATCTTTATTCAGACTTCAGGCGCTTGAGTCTTCAAACTTTACTTCTGATAAACTCACTCAGAACATATCAGACGCTCAGTCTAAGACAACTTAACCTAACAATCTAGAATAAAAATAAAACAAAGCCTATTACAAATCTAACGCTTCAAAGCTAAAATCAAACTTACATATTTTGGGGTCTAACAAAAAGTCCTAATTGTCATCATCAAAATATCTAACATGAAATTCCTAACAATTTCCCCCTTTTTGATGATGGCAATACTTACTCTTTTATAGTTCAAGAGTTAGACAGCCAAAATAAAAGTTAGCTTGGATTAGATAAGGTTAGTTAAAGTTAGTTACGCTTCAACGAGATGTTTCAGCCGAAAAATGCATTTTATATATCAATGATTACAAGCATTTTTACAACCAAACAAACAAGATATAAGAGACAAGAATATAGATAATGCAAATCAAAAAGCTTTAACGACTTGGTCTAACTTTGTATCGCTTGGGCATTTCAGCTCGGATAGATTCAGTCAGGTTATCTTCCAAGGTCATCATCGCTTCATGATCTTTGTTAATTATGAGCTTATTTTCTTCTTGTTGTCTCTTCTTGAAAGCAGTAAAGTGTTTGTCCCAATCAGTTGGGTCAATACCAATATACCTTAAGCAAATTCTGAAAGTTCGGATGAAGTCAGACATCTGCCTCTCTTCAGCTAAAATTCTTGGATCTGAAGGTTCTGGAATAGATGCTCTTTGAAGAGGGATGTCAAACTGTTCAAGCCGTGCTCTAGAAGGTATTGGTAGATTTGGATATAATGCTTGTGGAGGTTCTCTTAGCATTCTACTAGGTGCTCCAGCAGAATCACTTACTCCAACAGCAGTTAACTTAGAAGTTAAAACTTGACGCTGGAGGCTCTTGAGCTCTTGAACTAGACCCTTTCCTCTTTTCTCCTTTCTTCTTCTCTTCCCCTTTATTGCCATCATCAGACTTTAGAAAATGTTCTGTAAGTAAACTTACCTGATGAGCAATCTGAGACATAGAGTCTGTGATGTCGTCCAAACGCTTGCCGAAGCGTTCCTACAGTGCGAGAAGCTTGGCGCTGGTAGCATCATTCAGAGATGTCTCTAGGGTTTCGAGGCGCTTTTCAAATTCTTCTTTTATGGCAAGTTGGTTGGCTTGAGTAGCATCATGCATTTCTTGAAAATCTTGTCTGCACTCACCAACAACCGCTTGAGCTGAACTATGCATATGAGCAATCTGAGCGCTCATAACGTGAGACTCAATCTTTGCCAAATCTTTTTTAATCCAGTGGAAAGATTCTTCGTTCTGATTAGCATGAGCACTGATATCCTCCAAAACGGATTTGAGCAAAGGACCAAAAGATTGACTCTCATCTGATTGAACTGCTTGAGGAGCCGGTCGCTTGAACCTGGATGAGTGTTTAAGAGAGTCAATTGGAACTTGATATGCGGGATCAAAGATAGTACCTCGTACGTCAAGAGAAAGATCCTCAGCAATATCATCAACAACGAGTTCAGGAGCGTCAGGAATATCCTCTGGTTGAGACATCTGAATTGGTTCTTCAGCAAACGCTGGAATACTTGCAACTTCAGAAGAGGACGCTTCAACTGACTTAGCAGGCGCTTCCTCAGGCGCTGCCTCTGTTTGGCAAAAGTCATCGAATTGGAAGTTCCAATTTGCTAAATCGGCATAAGAAGTGGATGCAACTTCCAAAAGTTCAATAAGTCGGGTTCTAGAAATGCAAGTATCGGAAATGAATGTGCGAAGGGGACTATTAATGGCCCTGATGTGCATGGGACCAATGATATCAAGCACATGATGCGGAAAGACTTTGGACGGCGCTTGACAGAAAGAGAAAATTGATCTGGGGAGTAATTTATGGAAAATCCAATCAAGCAGGCAGACGAAAGAGACTTGAGACGCTGATCTTCAGGCACATAAGCAGCATAGTATTAGTACTCTTCTAAATATGGATAGATCGCTTGAGCCAGTCCCTGATTTCTTTCTAGCAGTGAGAGGACAAACTCATAATGACTGAGTATCTCTTTGCGGATAGAAGGGAGCAGTGGATATCCTCGAAATGAATTGATTATTGAGCCGTTCCATTATTTGAGATTGGCAGTGAAGATTCTGTCGAAATGAGATAAGGGATTCATAATCTTCACCATCAAGTTAAAGTTATCTTCGTAGTGGCTTGGAGCGAAATTTAAGCTAGTAATTTGAGTACTGCCACTGGTAGACGCTTGAGCATTGAAATTTAGAGGAGTAATGGACAATCTGTGAAGCTCTTGACGCAGACATTGCTCAATCTGATGTCTAATGATTGGGAGCTTGAGAACAGGTCCAACTCTCTGTTGACGCTTCTTCAGGAAATACTTGGCGAAAGGACGCTTCTTGTCATGCATGCCTATGCCAAATAAATGGGGAGCTTGAACTAACTCTGTGAAGGCATATTGATGACCCATATACGCTTCAACCTAATTGACTTCGTTCATACAGTAGTCTGTGCCAGCGTTGACAATAACTCTAATGCCTTCATGGTGAATATCTCTGATAGATTCAAAGCGATATCTATCAGTCTGATAGTTAGCATTCCAGACGTTATCAAAATATGCATCAGCTTCAGTCTGGATCAAATTTGTGAGAGATTCGAAACGCTCACCGGCGTGAACTGCTTTATTCTTCCATAGGCGAAGTGGATTGACCGAAGTTAGATTTTCAGGACTATTGGCAATATGAGGAAAGTGTGTGTAGCCTTCTCTATTCAAGACTGCCTCTGATGGATTGAGAAAGCTAGGGCGAAGAGGCTCATACACACGAATATTGTAGTCTCTGAGAGCAAAACCTGTAAGCGTGCTGTGGCCATAGTCGAGATAATATGCCAGATCCACATCACATCTAGGAGTTGTTCCTCCTTGTCTGTCTTGTTGAAGAATGAGAGAGGACGGTATTTGACCAGGAGTTTTTTATAGTTGAATGGCCAGATAGTACTTCCTCTCAATTTCTGTCAGCTCAGTGTTAAACACTATATCCCTGATTTTACTATCGATATCAATCAGCAGGGCAACCTCATTCTCAGCAGTAATATATCTTTCTTCATTATAGCCTGCAGGAATGAAATCTTCTTCGAGCGCTGGGGGCATGTAGTTGATTGAATGATCAATCGTCTTCAGCGTGTCCAGTTGGAAGAAGTGCCTTGTCTTTGTAACGTCTTCAGCAACACTCTGACCTTCTGAGCGTGCCTCTGTTATAGCGGAACATGAATTGATGTTTGAACATCTTTGGGAGCAGGTTCCTCAGTTTCAATTGTAGCAGCTTCTGCGGCAACGTCTTTGGCAATAGCCACAACTTCTGTCATCTCAACATCTAGATTGATGTCGGTTGTTGCTTCAGTAGTAGCTGGAACTAAAGCTGTAACACATGAACTATCCTCTATAAGAGTAGGATCTTCTACAGATGTAGGAATAGAAATGTTGTGGGAAGAAATAAAGTTACCCTGAGAACTTGTCTCAACAACAATACTTTGAGCGCTTGGCTCAGCAGCAACTTGAGCGCTTGGCTCAACAGTCTCAGGCCCTTTAGGAACAGGAGCAGCACTACGCTTGCTTGTCCTGGAACGCTTGAAGATTTTCTTCACGTTGACTCTTTCAACGAGTTTGAGCGCTTGAGCGGGAGGAGCAGCCGCTGGTTCATCAAATTCAATTTGTTTAATAATTCCTTCCAGCTTCCTCCGCTTGAGAGGTAACTTGTCCTGTGCATCCTCATTAGTTTCCTCATCATCTTTTTTAGGAGCAGGAACAACTTGTGCCTTAGGCTTTCTAAGAGCCCTCTTCTTGGTAGCAGCCGGACACTTCACGGCTTCCTCTTGAACAGGACGCTCAGCCTCTTCAACAAACGCTTCACGTACAGTCTGACGCTCAGAAAGTGGTTTAATGGCACCACCAACTTTGGGAGGATTGAATAGATTGGTCAGAATCCTTTTTCCCAAAAACTTGGTCTTATTCAAAGAGAGACCAGATGAGTAAACACAGTTTGATCTATACAGAAGGTCACTCAAAACAAGCCCATACGGTTTATTTGGGGTTTTCAGACAGTCCCTAAACCTTCCAAAGATGTACTCACTCCAGTTGATTTGAATAGAGAGGAGTATCGCTGTCATCATCTGAAATTGCGTGGGGTTGACCCTATCAAAAGTGCCCACTCTGCATTCAATAATCTTGCTGCAGAAATCAGCCAACAGACGGTATTGTGATATCATATCTTTCTTTTCAAAGTGCTGGGTGTAGGGTACACCATCATAGGCCCTCATAATCATCCATGCTTGCTTGATTTGTGCCAGAGTAACACTGTTCAGTGCATCACCCTCATTGGGAAGGTTGAAGTTCTTGGCAATGGATGCAGTAGACAACATAAATTCCCTAGGTGCCTGCTTCTTGGACATAGGAAGAAGACAAGAGATAGACTTCTTGTCCTCCGAGAGTTTAGCAGTCTTCCAGAAAGTGTCAACCTCCGTCGAAAAGAAATATGAATATTGTGTTAAGAAATTCTTAAGCCCGACCTTTGTAACAGTGTCCATCATGTCATGCAGGTTGATCTGGGGTTGATCATACAAGAATTTCAAATCGACAACAAGGCCTTCAGTAACCTTGATAATAGGCTCGGCAAAAGTAGACGAAGCTTTCTTTGGTGCCATTTTTGAGAATAAAGTGAACTGAGATTTTCTTTTGCTTTGAGAGAGAGAGAGAGAGTAAAATTTGCAGAAATTTTTGAGTAATAGTGAATGATTTTTCTGCAGAAATTGTTTTAAATGATACAGTAAAGAAATTTTTGAAACTTGTGTTCTCTCATCTCTTTAAGATTTAAACACGTGTAAAGTTATTGTAATCTCAGCCATAAAATTATTTTAATCTCAGCCATAAATTTATTAACTGTGGACGCGAGTTTTGTGTGAGAGAGAGAAGTTACATTTGGTAATTCCCATATATAAAGATTTGACATCCGAGTTAAAATTTTAAAAACGTTTGGCATTTTCAGAGTGTAGCACACGCGCCTGATGGTACACGGACACGTACACAAACACGTGCTATCTCTGAACTGTCATTTTGAAATTTTTTTGATTACCCGCCAGTTTGATGTGATAGAAGCGTGTGAATAGAGTACACAATAGACTTTTGAGTCTATCCACTACTTCAAGAAGCGTGTAAAATTTATGCATAACTTTTTAAAAATATTTTTATATCAAGTGTTGAATGGAATTGGTTCACTGCTTAATATATATCACTTTTTGATATATCATTAGAAAATTAGACGCTTAGGATTGAAAAGTCTTTTTATGTTTGAGCATCCAATATTTTATGCATAAGTAATACTGAGCATTGATGATCATGCATCTGAAAATTTTGATCATTGACGCTTGCAGTTATGGTCAAGTACAACTTTAAGGTTCCCCCTAAATTTGATAACTTGTACCAATTACAAAAACTTCTTTTAGACATAAATCAAGTTGATTCCTCCTAAATTATATGTCTAATAAAGTATGATGCAAAATGATTAAGCGTTTAAGTCAATCATACCTAATTCACTTCTCAAAGTGAGAAAACGTTGTTCGTTGAGCGCTTTGGTGAAGATATCTTCCAATTGTTTGTCAGTTCCAATGAAGTGCATGGAGATATCTTTCTTTTGAACGTGGTCACGAAGAAAATGGTATCTAATGTCAATGTGTTTGGTTCTGGAATGAAGAACAGGGTTTTGAGTCATGGCTAGAGTGCTTTGGTTATCACAATGAATGGGGGTTGGTCCTAGGATTATTCCATAATCTCTAAGTTGTTGCCTCATCCATAACACTTGTGCACAACAACTTCCTGCAGCTACATACTCAGCTTCGGCGGTGGAGATAGCTATGGATTGTTGTTTCTTACTATGCCATGAAACTAACCTATCACCTAGAAATTGACATGTACCACTAGTACTCTTACGATCTATTTTGCATCCTGCAAAATCTGCATCTGAGTAACCAATTAGTTCAAAAGGAGAGTCCCTTAGATACCATAAGCCCACATTTTGTGTGTCTTTTAGGTATTTAAGGATCTTCTTGACAGCAATTAAGTGTGACTCTTTAGGATCAGCTTGAAATCGTGCACACATGCATACCGAAACCACAATATCAGGTCTACTGGCAGTAAGATAAAGAAGTGATCCAATGATACCTCTATAATTAGTGGTATCAACTTTCTTTCCACTTTCATCTTTATCTAACTTAAGCGTTTGGCTCATTGGAATTTTTGAATATGATGCATTTTCCATACCAAATTTCTTAATCATATCTCTTGTATATTTAGCTTGGTTAATAAATATGCCATTAGGGAGTTGTTTAACTTGTAATCCTAGGAAAAAGGTTAATTCACCCATCATGCTCATTTCAAATTGTTCTTGCATCATTTTTGAAAATTTCTCACACAGACGCTTGTTAGTAGAACCAAATATAATGTCATCAACATAAATTTAGACTAAGAGAGTATCTTCGTCACTGGTGATTTTAAATAACTTTGTATCAACGCTGCCTTTTGAAAAGCCTTTACCAATAAGGAAGATAGAGAGAGTGTCATACCATGCTTGGGGTGTTTGCTTAAGCGCATAAAGTGTTTTGTCTAGCTTGTAAACCATACCCTTACCATGATTGTTGATGAATCCCGGTGGTTGCTCCACATATACTTCTTCTTGGAGTTTACCATTCAGGAAGGCACTCTTCACGTCCATCTGATACACCATGAACTTTTTGAACGCTGCATACGCTAGAAACATGCGGATTGCTTCAAGACGGGAGACAGGAGCGTATGTCTCATCAAAATCAATACCCTCTTCTTGGCAATATCCTTGAGCTACGAGTCTGGCCTTGTTCCTTATCACAATGCCATTCTCATCCATCTTGTTTCTGTAAACCCATCTAGTCCCAATAACTCCTTGGTGAGTGGGCTTTGGTACTAGCGTCCAAACCTTATTTCGTTCAAACTGATTAAGCTCTTCTTGAATTGCTTCAATCCAACTTGGATCACTTAGCGCTTCATCCACTTTCTTAGGTTCCATTTGAGATAGAAAGCTTGCGAACATAGCCTCATTGAATGTAGCGGCTCTAGTCCTAACAGGCGCTCCAATATCTCCAATAATCTGCTCAGGTGGATGATCACGCAGCCATAGTCTATCTGGTTGGAAAGGGTTAAGAGGTTGAATAGGCGCTTGACGATCAGACGCTTGACTACCTTCTTGCGTAGGCGCTTCAAGTTCACAAATCCTTGTTTGCTCTTGATGATCACTCTCTTCATGATCATCAGCATTTCTTACATAATTATCCACAGTAACCTCGTGAGTAATCTTAGGAGGTGGCACTGAGATCTCATCATCGTCGTCACTGTCATCATTAATTGTGATCTTAGACGCTTGATGACATAGATCTTCAACTCCTACATCATTTATATTAACCTTACTCGGTTCTTGGTTTGCATCATCAAAAACAACATGAATAGATTCCTCAACCTTTGATTTGATCTTATATAGGATGCAAAAATTCTTTCCATTCTTGGCGTAGCCTAGAAAGATTCCCTCATCTGCTTTAGGATCAAATGTCTTTAAGCTTTGGGATCCATTATTATGGATAAAGCATTTAGAACCAAATACATGAAAATATGAAACATTTGGCTTACGTCCCTTCCATAGTTCATATGGAGTTTTCCCATGCTGTTTGTTGATCATGGAACGGTTTTGAGTGTAACATGCAGTGTTGATCGCTTCGGCCCAAAACCTAGGAGCAAGCTTGGATTCTGCTAACATCGTCCTAGCGGCTTCCTTGAGCGTTCGGTTCCGGCGCTCAGCAACACCATTCTGTTGGGGAGTTCTGGGAGCAGAATACTCATGATGTATTCCATTCTCTACACAAAACTTCTCAACAATCTTGTCAGTAAACTCAGTACCGCGATCGCTTCTTATTTTTGCAACCTTTAGATTTTTCAGTATTTGAAGTTGCCGAATAAGCGTTGTTAACTTGTCACATATCTCATCTTTGGATGAGAGAAATTCCACCCAAGTAAATCGAGAGAAATCATCTACTATCACCAAAGTATACTTTTTACCACTTACACTGATCGTTTGAACAGGTCCAAACAAATCCATGTGAAGTAGTTCAAGTATTCTAGAGGTAGATAGATGAGGTTTTCTTTTGAACGATGACTTAAATTTTTTACCCATTTGACAAGCGTCACAAAGGCGATTCTTATGAAATGGTCCATTTGGTAATCCCTCTACAAGATTTTGACTTATAAGCTGAGAGATTGTCTTAAAGTTGAGGTGATTCATTTTTCTATGCCATAAACAACCTATTTTTGATTCATTTTTAGCAACAAAGCATGTTGGGTTGTTATCAACTGTTGAACCCCAATCTACCAAATATACGTTGTTAGTTCTTTTACCCTTTAATTTAGTAGACTTAGTCTTAGCGTCATTTATATAGCAACAGTCGCTTGAGAATATGAGTTCAAAGCCTTTATCACAAAATTGACTTATGCTTAATAAATTGTGCTTTAGACCCTCAACGTAATAAACATCACTTATCATGATGTTCCCCCTATGCACAGTACCTATACCTTTGGTTTTACCTTTGGAGTTGTCACCAAATACAACCTGAGGACCATTGGCAGCTCGATAGTTGATCAGAAGATCTTTGGAACCAGTCATGTGCCTTGACGATCCACTATCGAAGTACCACACAGATGTATCGGCTCTAGCTCTAGGTACCTGCAATCAAAAGGGAAGTTCTATTTCTGTTCAGGTACCCATTGTTGCTTGGGTCCTTTAACATTAGTAACATTGTTAGTTTGAATTATAACTTTAGGAACCCATATTTGCTTGGTCTTCATTGTAGGAATACTGGCCTTTTTGGGTTTCACATCGTGTTGTGTGTGCTTTTTTCGGTGTATAATAATATCCTTGATTATAATAGTATTCATAATCATAATCATCATAGTATCGATAATATGATCTTGACTGTCTTGGATATTGACGTTGATATTTCCTTGGCGCTGGCTTGGGTTGCACTTTTGGTGCTGGACGCTTAGGGCTTGATTCACAGTGGTCAGACTTATCTTTAGCCTTTTGAGAGTTTGGATAAACCCATCTTTGTGAATCATTTGCCTTAACCTTACCCTTGCCTGAGTCAGCTTTGGCTTTCTCATTTGGCCTCTTACCATTGTCGCTAGGTTCATTTAGCGTTTGACTTTTTGACTTTTTCTCAACAAAGATAACACCCTTTCCTTTGGTGTTCGCCGTAACATTAGATTTATTAGGTTGTTTACCGAGTTTGTCGCATCCTAAACCGGTCTTTTCACCAAATAATCTAGTTACCTCAGTCACATTATCCAACTTTCTAGAAGCTTTTGATAATGATGAGATGAGCTGCTCTGATTAGCAAGTCTAGCGATCAAATAGCTTCTCTCTTGGCTATAATATCAAGATCACTTTTTAATTGAATAATCTCACTCTCAAGTGATTGGTTCTTCTCAATGCATTGTTGCTGAACTTCAACTCTGTTTTGAGCGTTACTTTATCTCTTGTGAGTGATGAGGTAATAGTGAGATCATTTTGATATATTTTGGCAGCTTCTTGACATTCATTGTAGTATTCTTTGACTTTATCAAGTAATTCATCATAAGAGAGAGGAATAGAGAATTCATTGATTACCTCAGGAGACGCTTCATCATCTCTGGCCATGAGACATATGAGCGCTGAGTCATCTAATGGCTCATCATCATCACTACTCTCCTCCGATGATTCTAAATCTTCAGGTGCGGATGCTGGTTCTGATTCCGCTAGCAAACCTTGTTGACGAAGGTTGCTCCTGAATTGGTTTCTATCCAAGAAATCCTGCTTTGAGGGCTTGGATACATTTGGATAAGGACAATTTACTTGGTAGTGCCCTGGTTTCCTGCAATTATAACAAAGATTAGTTTTCATCTTTTGTTCATTTGTTAACCTTGCAATGTGTGGTTTTGAGACCACTGGAGCTGAGAGATTTTGAGTAGATGCTTGGTATTGAGCAGGCGCTTGGAGTGAAGGAACAGAATACTGAGGCGCTTGAAACTGTTGTTGCACCGGAGAAGGCGCTTGATATGAACTTTGTCCTTGATTATTGAAACCTTTCCTTTCTTTTCATATCTCAAGAACTTCCTGAATCTATTCAGCAAAGCCAACTCCTCTTCCTCATTGATATCTAAATTCTTTCCTTTATTACCCGATTTACCTTTGATTGATGCTATAAGAGCTCCAGATTCAATCACCGGACTACTCACAACATCACTAGCAGAATTCAACTTAAACTCAAATGCTTTGAGCTCTGAAAAGGCGTCTTCTGGAGTTAAGAGATCCAACATATTTGATTCTCTCATAGCAGTTGTCTTCATCAAGAATTTACTTGGTAAACTTCTAAGGACAACAAAAGAGACCAAATTGATCATCCAACCTAGCCTTAATGGGCGTCCCCATATAGGGCCTGAATTTTCTTTTGCTTTGTTTAGTTAATTATTTATTCAATTAATAATTTATTTTATCCAATAAATAAATTAATTAATCAAATAATAAAATTAATTAGATAAATTAATTTATTAATATATTTCTCTAAGGAATTAATTAATAATTAATCTTATCCTTTTAATTGATTATCTTATCCAATAAGTAATTAATTAATTATTTAATTTATCTAATAAATTAAATCTCTCCAAAAATAAAGCGTCGTTCCTAGTATTGTGAAAGTGATAAAGGGTTTCAAACCTTCATTAAGGCATCTCGTTCAGAAAAGATGGCCAAACATTTTTTTAACAGGTGAGAAAATTTGGCTCTTCCTTGAAATCTATTTCACCTTGTTCACCCATGACAAAACTATCTGCATAAATCTTGCAATGGAAATAATTTTCAGATGCATTCCTTTTATCACTAAAAATTTAGGCCTTCACTATTCTTAGAAAGTAATTAAAATTTTAAAATGTAGCAAACCTGTTCTGCAGTCTTCTCAACGCCAAGAATATCACCTCGCTTTGAGCGAGCTAGCTCCCAAAACCGTTCTCGTGTTTTATGAATTCCACGAACTAGAGCTGATGGTTTTTGTGGTATTTTAGCCATATATGACTCAGGGTCTTTTAGTAGCATAATAGCCGCAACTTGACTCGTAGAAATGATCCTCGTATCAAGAGAACGGGGGGGGGGGGGGGCGGCTTGAAAGAAGGAAGAGATATATCTAAAGACAACTAGAAAACTGATTGTTTTATGCGTAAGAATCACACAAACATATTCAAATATCACCTCTTTAATTTGCTTCCAAGATGCCTTGCGAGAAAATGAGTGTGAGATATCCTCCTAATACATAGTGATGCATTCGTCTCGATCATACTCCATCTCTAAAGAGATCTCGTCAGACAGTTGCAACTTATTCGCGATGGACTCGTCGCTCTCTCCAAGCCATAGGGAAACGGGCTGATAATCAGGAGAGGCCCAAGCAAGGATGGGTGATCGAGAAGGTTGATTGATTTTGCTGGTTGCGGTGTCATCCAAGTCCAACTCCATACGTTCATCATTCCCTACAATGACATACATCATGATAAAGAATGAGAAAAAAGAGTTTTATATAGTAGCAAGCAATCAAAAGGAAAATTGAAGAAGCAAGCATTCGTCAACATACTACGGCATAGGAAAACCAAGCTAACTCATAAGAGGACAATTAAATGTTAAAGAGTTTTATATAGTAGCATGCAATCAAAAGGGCAATTGAAGAAGTAAGCATTCGTCTTCGTCAACAAACTACGACATTGGCAAACCAAGCTAACTCATAAAGAGAACAATTAAATGTTAAGAGTTGATTAGGACTCTATCATAAGTATCTTATCCTTTTAGATAGTTTAGCACTTAGTTCCATTCCATATGTCTCTTTAGGAGTCTTTATCATAATGTCATGTGAAATACTCCTACGCTATCTAATTCTTTTTAGGTTAATTCTTCGGCTTGTGATTTCTCACAAAATAATAATAGTAGTAGACTAGTAGTAATCATAATTATAGTCATAAACTAAATAAATAATTTTCCCAGCCATGTCCAATACTAGCAGTAGCAGACCAGTGATCGATAATAATAAAACAACACATACACATACATACACATATTAATGTAGTAAAGAAAGTCCGACCTACCTCTCTTATGCTTCGTCTTCCTCCCATTGTCATTGTCCTCATCTTTTTTATTAACGGCGTCGTACTCCTCTTGTTTGTCCTGCTCCGCGTCTGTCCACCTCGGCATCGCGATTCACAGTTAGGGTTATTGGCAATCGATATGTGGAGGATTCGAAGCCTTAGTGTGGGGGTATTTACAGATTCTTTTTTTGATTGGGAGTTTGGGTTTCGAGTGTGGAAGAGAAAGCCCAAGTTTTACGATTTTTTTTGTCTTTTTACTGTGTGTGGCCCATGATTTAAAAAAATTATCGGTCCAGATTTGTTGGGTCATGGTTTATCTAGATTTTTTTTTCCTTAAAATTTCTAGGACCAAAATTTTGTTTAAGAATTTAATTTTTTTTCCTTCCCAGAATTGAATGCATAACATATTTATTACGGGATTTAAATACTATTGTTGTCATGAAGCCTGGGTTTAAAATTATGTTTAAGAATTTAATTTTTTTTTCTTCCCAGAATTGAATGCATAACATAATTATTATGGGCTTTAAATACTATCGTTGTCATGAAGCCTGGCAAACCCAGGGCCCAACATATTAAAAGTCTTGGGTTCGACCTACAACCTACAAAAGCAAATTTGTCCGTCATCAACCAAAACCACCCTACAACAAAAACACTTCCACACCGCCGCCGCACTCCTCACTTTTGGACGCCACGGAACTGCTTGGGTAGTTAGCTCTGAATGAACAACAATTCGAAACACATAATGTCATGGATGAAAATAAAATACGGCACCATCAGATTCGGGTTGCATCTTCCGACATTCCCAAGACTGCGTTTCGTACCCAAAGAGGCACTATGTGTTCTCCAACATGCCTTTCGACTTGACGAATGCACCAGCGACGTTCCAAACAACGTTTTATTTGGTCCACACTTGAGGAAATCCATGATAGTATTTTTCGACGACATACTGATTTATATCGCCTCTTGGAACGAACATATGCAGCAATTCAACAAGTCCAGCCTTGTCCGCAAGCATTTTTAGATAATTACCATTTTAAATTAATCTTTTTGTAAAATTCCAATCAAATATTTTTAGGTAATTACCATGTTAAATTTTAAAAAAATGCTTTATAATTTATTTTAATATGATTGATGTTAAAAATGTTATTTATTTGAAAAGATTATTACAAACAAACCCATAAACTATTAAATTAGATTAATTAAACTGCCTCCATTTTGTCCCGCCAAAACTGAACCCCCCGGCTCCCCAACCCAATAAAAATACACCATAACTCTCCACTTTCACCTCAAAGACCCCCCCCCCCCCCAACCCCCAACAAAACACCATAACTCTCCACTTTCACCTCAAACGCAGATCGAAAAGAAGCCTTTTCCGTTTGCGACATGGTCGATCAAAGCTTTCTTTCAGAAATTCACTTAGGTTTCGTTAATGTTTGGTGTAATTCGTTATAATTGTTGTTCCGGAATTTCACCATGGTGAAAATTGATGAGTAATTATGCTGTTGGAGTTCAATCATTTGTGGCAAATACAGTGACAATCATTCATAATTTGGAAATTAAACTTTGTTATCCACGATATCTGCACATTGTTGCCTCAATTTATTTGGTTAGTTGGTTAGATTTGCTCATTACTGACTGTAAATCTCGTGTATTCCTCTTATGATCCATGTCATTACATTTGTACAGTTTAAATTTTTTTGAGGAAAAACGGTAATGTAATATATTACTCAACCAAATCGTCCGCTACAGCCTTAGCTACCAAGCACGGGAGTCCAAGAACATCCTCTTGGATCTCTAAAGCCGAACGCGCTAAAATATGCGCCACATTGTTACCACTACACTTAACAAAACTAAACGAATAAAGCGAGAAAAAAGAAAATAAGGAACGAATATCATCAACAATAGGACCAATAGAACAAAACAAAGGATCCTTCGATTGAAGCAACCAGATCAGATTCAGATTATCCCCTTCGACCACAATCTTACGCCAACTTTTGCTAACAGCCAACTCCAACGCCAAATGAGCCGCCAATGCCTTTGTGAGTTCAGGAGAGGAAAGAAACGGGAATCTCCTAGAACACCAACCCACACAAACTCCATTATCATCTCTAGCTACAACCCTCGCTCCCGTTGCTCCCTCTTGCTGAAAAAGAGCCCCCATCAAAGTTTAGTTTAATAGTCCCACTATCAGGTGGATGCCAACGCACTGGCCAGGGTTTCAGACCAGCCATTCCATCCAAGTTCAAAGAAGTCCTAAACACCCGAAGAAAGTCCCGAGCCTGTGAAACTAGCACATCCGACTGTAGTGTAATTTTCTCCATCATAGTTTTGTTCCGATTATACCAAAGATACCAACAAATCATAAGAACTAGGCAAAATTCCTCCGACTCAAGATCCTTGGCCAAATTACGGAACCAATCCTCAACATTATTAGCCACCCTAGACAAAAAGCGCCGCGGAATGTTTGAGAGGCACTAAGAAACTCTAGCAAACGGATAGTTGAAAAGAGCGTGCTCCAAGCCTTCATTTTCCTCATTACAAAGAGGACAAACCCCTGGCACGTCGATCCTTCTTCTAAGCAGGTTCCTACCCGTCGGCAATGCCCCCTTACACGCCTTCCATGCAAACAATCGCACTTTTGGTGGGATTCACAGCTTCCAAATAAAGTTCCAATTATCTTGTGATTCACTCAAAGAGGAGGAAGGAATATTTCTAACCCGTAATTCCCGCGCTAAATGATACGCACTTCGGACTCAAAAGAAACCCCTTTTTGTGAAGTGCCAAACCACCCTGTCCTGGTTTAACCTGCTGCCTAGAGGTATTGATAGAATGGCTTCGGCCTTGGGCACGCTAAAGATGTAACGAATCAAATCCACATCCCACTATCCATCATCGGTAACCCGTAATTCACTCACCTTTGCATCAGAGTCCAAGCCTTGAGGAGTAGAAGAAATCACAAAACCTTGTGCTCTAGGGAGCCATGGGTCCCTCCACACTCTAACCTCCTTGCCCGATCCTATCCTCCACCTACATCCCTCCCTTAGCAAAAACCTAGCTCCAACAATACCTCTCCATGTAAGTGACGGGTTTGACCCCAACTTTGCTTCCATGAAAGATGTCTCTTGAAAATACCGTGCCTTAAAGATCCTACTAAGCAAGCATTCCGGGTTTTGTATAATCCGCCACCCTTGCTTGTCCAACATAGCTTGATTAAACGATTTTAACTCCGAAAAACCCAAACCCCCCTCCTCTTTACTCTTGCATACTTTTCCCATGCCACCCAATGAATTTGGAGAAAAAGTTTCAGGATTGGGCTGAAAAAGTTTGAGTAAGAATTTTGAGTTTATTAAGGTAAATTTTGTTGGCCCTTGGATTATTTGAACTTTTTGTGGTTGTTTTATATTTAAGCCAAAGAACGGAAAATGCATTTGGTTTAGTGGTTGTTTTATATTTAATCATTACTTGGAAGAGCATTGCATGAAAATTACTAAGAATATAATCTTGAAACAGTCAAGTCAACATGCTTGATTACTTTTGACAAATTGTTGTAGCGCTGCACAACTTAAGACTTCCCTCATATGGGCGTCAATGCGAGTTTCCAATAGAGTAGAGTCAGCTCCAGTTTCGGAGTAAGATTTTTGATTTAAATAGTGTTTCGATAAGATTATAAGCTCATCAAAATATGTTATAAGAGTTAAGAACTTATAAATTGTTCTAAATGAGCTTAGCCGAAAAATCCTCTTAGTAACATTGACAACATCCTTCCCATGGTTTTGTGGTTGACGGTATCTTCCGACTCTATCAAAGTACGGGCTAAGCAGTCAAATTCAATATAACTTTTCTTCATTACAATACAAATTTTCTAGCTGAAAATTATGTTGACATGCATAACCTTGCTACTTCAACGAACATAGCTTACTTCACAGAGATACGATAAACAAACCCGTTTCTATGTGTTCTCCACCCACGCTCAGTATTCCGATTTCTTGAGACTAAAATTTTCTGCTAGAAAATATTATTGATCAGTCTGCTAAGATAATACAATTGGCAGCAACACTGGTTGTAATCCGGTCTTCAATCTTTATTCAAGTACAAATGTTACACAAATCTAGAACATCTACTATGAAACATAAGGAAAAAAAATTAATCATGTTAGCTAATTAATGTGTGAACCATATATATATTCTCTCAAAGAGAAATTAAGAAAACTTATATAATATAAAAGTAAGTCCGGAGATTGCAAACCACAGAAATTGGATTAATAATTGGAAGACTCTACTTGACTTAAGATTGCACTGACAAATTCACGATACAGATTTAGGAATAGTTGTGAAATAAAATAGGTTCAAGATTTTGTCTTGCGAATCATCATTATGAATTTAGGTAAATTACAGGATAGTGAAGTAAAAGAAAATTTATTCATTGGATATCTTTTGTTTTAACTCCTTCCGCAATGCAATCAAAACATTTTCCATCAATGTAAACACGCACATAAACGAGAAGTTCTCTTAGTTTAGTGGCAAATGTCAACATAGTTCTCTTAGTTAAGTGGCAAAAGAGAAGAAAAGGAAAAGAAAAAGAAAAAGAGGTTTAGTGCAAATGTCAAAAAAGTTCTCTTAGTTTTGTGCCAAATGGCATATTTGCCCTTAAAAATGTACCCAATTTGATAAGTGTCGAAAGGGGTATTTTGGCGATTGTACATAAGACTATCTATGTATAACAAAATACATCCCTCTATTGCATTAAAGGTAACTTTTAAACCCCTATATATTCGTGTAATAAATTTCCCACACCTGAGGATATAATCGTCTGCAGAAAATGGTCAACTATGGTAAAAAAGAAAATGAATTATTAAAGTTCTTTTTTTAAATACGAGGGTATTTTGGACTTTTCAACCATTCTGTTAGTTTAATTGTGTGTGAGTAATAAAAAACAGTTTGCCGGGGGGGGGGGTGGGATTTGTAATTTTGCCTATTTGTAGGGGTACTGGATGTAATTATCCCTAATTAATTATGTGTAACTAAAGCTTAATGCACTGAAAATAACTAATGTTACTACGACCTTCTTTTTTTGAGAAGAATAATGTTACTAAAGCATATTAGTCACAAGATTTTATTTTGGGATTACGGTAAAATATTAGATGATATATAGATGGATTATTTTTTTTGGGTCGTTGGAGCAAATTCTTTCGTCACTAATCATGGCTTGGCGACAATTATGTATATCTCGTTTGATCCGGAAAGGCGAAAACTATGTTTTCATTAATTAAGCCCAACTATACACAATATTATGTTCATTTTTTCGTGATGCTAGTTTTACTTTGTATCCGTATAACGACAAAAAAATTGATGATTTAGTGACATATTTGATATTGGATTTCCTTGTAGATTAAGTTTCTATTACTCAAATATGAAATAACTCTTTCCTCACATGAGTTAATACGTTTTCTAGCTCTATTTATTTTCTTATTCCTCTATGGCCTTGCCGTCCTGTCACCTGTCACGAGTTGACATGAATATTATTATTGTGACAAAATGACATTTTTGACCTAAAAAATTGAACATTTTCAGTTCCGAGCTATTGAGATTCTCATATTTAGTTTTACATTTTAAAAATTATGGCACACTTGGGCGTACTACAAGTTTTTAGACGAAATTGATCATGTTTTATCATATTATGTTGATTTGGTAGGAAAAATTCATGTAAAAAACACATGAGAACTTCAAAGAGGAAGCTTGTACACAATTTGGTAGACAAGCTCAACTCAAAATGTAATTTTTTATGTCTTCACGTGTCTTAATTTCATGTATATATTTCTTTAAAGAAAGAAATCCACAAGAACCTTTCATCGTTATCCAACCCAAAAAGTAGTAAAAGATCTTATATAGTACATGAATAAGGCCTCAATCCAAGAAGATAAATTTATTCTAAAGGACTCTAAATATAATAGCTCACTTGTTAAGTACCAAATGTCCAAGCTTTTGTTTCCCTTTGTATCCACACACAATGGCCCTACTATTTATTTATTTTGTTGATGAATGGGTGATTTGCAATTGAAATTTGAGTAAATTAATTTAATTTGGGAGCGTCCCTGACGTCAATAACAAACAGCAGCCATGCCGATATTTACCAACCAAAACAGGAGGATATATTTATTTATTTTTTCAAAAAAAAAAAAGAACTATATTATGAGCCGCCATTCAATTATAATGGAAATGTGGCACATTTTATTGCTCTACTTTGTATTTCCCAAAGGTGAGAATAGGCTGGGGATATGAAACGATATAAATCATGCTATATAATTAATTTAGAAAATGTTAATATTAGTAGTCAACTCAACACCAATAATTAATTTGAATTATATTAGCTATGCCACATAGGGTTAACCGGTTAAGGTCACTTATTCACGTCCATAATTAGTTGTCAACACCAAAATGCATTCAGGAATTACATATCTTCTTTACCACAAGTTCGGATCTTCTTTGCAGATGTTGTAACAATCTTCTGTTACACTTCACATATGAATGACACGTGTATAAAATATTTTTTTGAATATTAATTTAACATAGATTATATACACTTGTCGTGCATTCAAAATATGCAAAATGAGATACAAGACTATTTTTCAATAGAAGATCCCGTGTGTTTTACCACACTATTGGGATTAAATACAGAAATTACATATCTTCTTTACCACACTACCACCTATAGTCACGTCCATGTAATGCATGCATCCGGGCCATGCATCTCCTCCAATTTCCGTTCGCCGGAAACTCCAAACTCCACCACCAAGAAATTATTTTAATCATGGACGTGTACGAGTGACCTTAATGCATTAGTGAAATTCTCTAGGTTGCATCCATAATAACAAATCCCATTTACTTCTTTGGATAATATATTTTCAAGAATTATGGATGTTAAATCCTTTAGTAACCATTTCAGTTGTTTTTTCAACTTTATTGACTGACTTGGAATCCACCTAAATCTGAGTCGTTTGAAATCCTTAGCTCAAAAGATCCTTCCATCATATCCAAATCCTTCTATATATCCTCATACAACGGTGTAGAACATATAGAAACAAATATTTGCTAATTTGTCAAAGTAAACCTAATGCAAGCCGGAAGCACGGGATAATAGATTTTTTGGTGCTGAAAAAGGTCACATTTTAGTTGCTTTCACTTGTTCCCATGTTCTGGAAAATGAAGTATGTTTGTATTATTGTTTTCTAAAGTATGGTTTTAAATTTGAAAGATGCTTTTCAGGCGTTATGTCGCGATCGATCGTCAATTTTTTTAATAGTTATTTAGAAGCCTACAACGAGGCTGCAGCATTTGCTTGAAATGAACATGACAAGGAAAGAGTAAACCCTGATGCAGAATTGGTAGATCAGTACAATAATAAAGCAAAAAAGTCTAAATCATTGGTAGAAAAGTATCAGGAGTCGGCTAAGAGTCGTGCAAAAAAATAAAAATAAATCAAAGCAGGAGACGGTGAAAGAGGAGCTGGAGGGAAGCCCACCCCTGGAAGCCGTGGGACTAGGAAAAGGATTTGACTGTTGGAAGGCAGAAAGTCAATCTGGATGGCGAAAACATGGCACTTTTCCAGGTTTTCTTCTGGAAACTTCCAACTGAACTTTCTTTAAACCTTGCCAGTAGATTATATACCGATCTAATGGGGAATCTGGTTTCATGGTTAATTGACTTATCTTGGTAGTGTTATATTTAAATTTTTATCAATTGTAGCTCTATATGTTGAAATAAGTGTTGATGTTATATCACATGGGAGAATTTATAGTACTATATATAGCTACCAGCATGATTGCAAATTGATGACATGACCATATTTTTGGTGCAATATTTGGGAGGATTGTTAATTATAAATGAGGCAAATGAAATTGAAATAATCTTTTTACGACTTGTATAAAAGTAAATCTATTGCAGTTATTTGAAAATCATTTAATTTCCTAATTCCTAAACAAAATTGGTTGTAGCTAGATTGAAGTTAAGCAATCATATGTGGATACAACTTTTCGGCTTTTATATATATGACCATACGACCCAGCATACTCCCACTTACAATGCAAGCAATGACCAATAGCATAAATGCGAGGATGTAGCAATAAGAGGAATTGAAAAATAAAAGTAAATGAAAATGGTCTTCAGTGTTCTGAATCTGTGTTTATTTATTGCAATCGGCATAATTTGCTTTTTTTTTTTTTTTCTTTTTTTGGTATGCATGTAGAAAAAATTGAAACAATTCAAGTATACATCATTTGATCATGCATTTTAGCTTAATAGATGTTAGCCTTTCTCAGAAAATAATTAAATAGCATGTTTCTAGCGTAACACTGGAAACATAACTATTCACTATTATTTTATCCAGAGGAGTTCAATATTTTCTAATATAATGTAGTTAAGAGCTTCAATTCGAATTTGCATAAAAACAACAGACTTTGATTACATAGGGCCGTAAAGTTCAAATTTGTTTGAATTATTATCGAGTTTCGAAATTTGTGTTTGAGTTTGGTTTGATTGTTAATCGAGGCCGAACACGAGTCGGGTTTAAGTAGTTTGATTTTTTCGCACATGTTTTATTATTTTTTACTAATTGAGTCAAGCTTTGATTTAAACTTATCGAACCCAGAAAATGTTATACAAGTTTGGTTTGATATGTAAACAAACCAAGTTCAAACGAGCTTTTATCAAAAGTTCTTGAGTCGAGTATCGAATAGCTTAATTTGTCTTTAATCGCTACTCATATTTCACTGTTTCGACATATAAAATATGATAAAAAAAGCTTATTAAACAAGAAAATGATAAATAATTGGCAGTGGATTACATTTCATCATGTTTCCATTTAAGGAGAAATAGTAACATGGATTCCAATGCAACAATAGTACAAGTATCTTAAATTGGATTAACAAACAAAGAAGAGACAAATGGAACAAGCTCGCGATGTAGCAATCATAAGTTTAGTTAAACCCCCCCCAAACACACAAAATTATCTATTTTCTAAATGTTCATATATATATATATTTATATATGTATATATCTGTTATCATATGATGAGAGGGTTGAAAATGTTGTCCAAAAATGTTTTATTAGTGTAGGAAGCACAACACGACTTCCTTTAATCCCACAAACCGCCCCAAATAAACCCACTTGCTTGGTTTACACTGTTACTGGTTTGCTAGAGTAACCAACCTTTATAACAATGTCTTAGTTAAGTTTTAATGGGTTATAATGACAAAAAATTGATATTGCATTAATTTAGCACTAATGTATAACATTTTCTAAAAACCTAAAATCTCTCCAATTATTACATATAAATTCGGACAATAATAAAAGCCGACATATTGTGAACCATGAATCGATGGGGTTCAAACGGGTTTTGAAAATCGTTAATCATTTCAGAACAAAAAGCATTTCCCCCCAAATCCGTGTCACGGAAAGTACTTACTTTTCCTCCAAACTTAAATTTTTTAGCACCGACTCCCTACCCTATATAAAATGTGACCATTCACTCCATTTGGCCGTTCTCGGTTGAATTTTTTGGAATATTCCATTCGAGTTTATCTAATATTGTGTACTTTGCACCATATTATACGACATTTGTGCATCCGACTTCCCATCAATACATAATAAGTGCAGTACTTTGCACCATATTATAAATCATGCGTGCAACACATGACACTAATTCGGATAGAATATTTCAAAAGATTCCGCAGGTGACAGTCAAATAAAGTGAAGCAGGGGCGGACCTATATGCATTTCGGGGGGGGGGGGGGGGGGAGCAGTGCTAAGTGGCGGATCTAAGATTGAAAGTCAGTGGGGGCACTGACGATAGAACGAGAAATTTTACCGAGGGGGTGAAGACGAAAGATTTAAGGGGCCCCGCGGTACGGTAGGGTATATTTATGAGGAGAAATATAATAAGGAACTAGGTTCAATTACAACTTTTGACATAGTTTATACTTTTATATCTCTTTCGTTATAGCCAGGATTTTAAGTTCCAAGGGGAACGAACTCAAAATAAAGGAAGAAAACGTGATATTTTTCGATCTTTAAGAGGGGCGAAATTCAAATATAAAAAATTTTATAAGGTAAAAAAATAATTTTTCAAAATTTAGGGGGGGAGTGAGATGGAAATTGGAATTGAGGGGGGCATTATGTAATTTATAAATTAAAATTTAAAAAAATGTACATATAAAAAAAAAAAATTGAGGGGGGGGCTTAATAGATCCGCCCCTGACAGTGCCCCCCTGAATTTTTTTTTTAATATGGATATATTTTTAAATTTTAATTTTTAAATTACATGAATGCCCCCCCTCAATACCAAATTTCCAATTTTCATATGGAATTTTCAGCTTAGAAGTTGTAATTGAATCTAGTTTTTTATTATATTTTTTCCCATAAATATAGCATACTGTACCGCGGGGGGCAAGCCCCCCGCACCCCCCTTAAATCCTTCGTCTATTTGGCAAAAAACAACTTATATAGCTATATCAGAACAATCTCACCCCCTTGATCATCCCTAGTGCCCCCCACTGGCAGTAAATCCTAGATCTGCCACTAAAGTGAAGTGTCATATTTTACATAGATTAGGGAGTCGAGTGCCACAGACATTAGGGTGAGGGCCTAGCTGCGTGCTCTCAGCAATATAGCTCAGTGGAAAATGCCTTCTACCCGTTAGATCATGTGGTATTTTGTCTTACGCGTGGCTGCTAATAATAGGAGGAGAGTGACCATACTATGCATGCAAAATGTTGTTGATATGGTACTCAACTTTTGTCACGCCTCGTCATCTTTTTGGGCTACAGTATCCAAATATTTCCTTAGAAAAATGATTGTGTTTAGCTTTCAACTGTCATTTGCATACCTGATAGTCTGATACATACTTATAAATATATACACACACACATATACAAGTTCAAAGACAAACACTACAAGAGAGTAATGGATGCTTTCTGCAACCTCAAGACTTTGAAACTTAAATCTATATATTTGTAAGCATGCACGATTCCGGAAAATATATAGTTTGGATTGATTATAATATCAATCTTGAGCTTGAAGATCTATATATATTTCTGAAGTAAACAGTATATTATAATTTGGGAAGAGCCTCACAGAGCATCAAAGGGGCCAAACCAGATATGCAAATCCAAGAATATGTATAGACATTGCTGAACAAAAAGAAAAGTCCCACATATTTGTTCTAATGTATATTTTAACCAATTCATCAATATTAAAGCCAACTGCAAAGAAGATATGTAATTTCTGTATTTAATAACACTTGCTTAGGAAGCAAGTTGCCTATCTCCTCCGCTTTTGCTCAAACGTGTAAGCTTCAGTTGTCAATATCAACTCATGATAAACCACATAATCTGAGCCCCAACTAGTGGCGGATCTAGAAATTGAGGTCCGTGGGGGCACTAGGAATTTTACCGAAAGGGGTGGCCCCCCGCGGCATGGTACGCTATATTTATGGGGAAAAATATAATAACTAATTAGGATCAATTACAACTTTTGACATAATTTATACTTTTATACCTCTTTGTTATAGCCAAAATTTTGGGTTTGGGGGGGCGAACTCAAAGTAAAGGGAGAAAACGTGATATTTTTTTACTTTGGAGGGGCGAAATTCAAATATAAAAATTTTTGTAAGGTAAAAAAATGAATTTTTAAAATTGAGGGGGGGCATTTAATAATTTGAGGGGGGGCACTAATGTAATTAAAAAATTAAAATTTATGTATATATTAAAGAACAAATTTTTTTTTCCAGTGGGGGCACTGCCCCCCTACCTACAGGTAGATCCGCCCCTGGGCCCAACTCATTCCGTATATGGCATTGCTAGGGTGCAAGTTGCATGGCACTCTCTTTCTGAAGCTGAGATTCTTCCCCACCTCCTTCCTTTGTGCAGCATTATGGACATAAGCAGAACATACGACTTTTCTCACGACATCACAATTGTGCCCACATGACGTTAGTGGAATCTTCAGTGCCTTGAGAATATCTCGTAACTGTGATCTCACCTCCCTAGCCTTACGCAACTCCTTCACAAGCAGAAAATGTTTGTTGCACCAATCATCACTATATTCACTGCTTCCCATTGCTGGTACATTTTCAGCATCGTTAGGTGGTCTGATTCGGGCACAAAGAATTTTTCTCACGCGGCATCACTCTCGTCCACCCTATCCTTGGGTCTAAAGAAAATAGATGGTACCGAAAGCATTGACACAATTGTCAGAACCTCATAGACACAACCTCCCTTTTCACCCATTAGAAGCATCTTAGCAAGGGGAGGATCAAGAGGAAACAATACCATTCTCCGACCTAAATCTGTTAAATCACTGTCATTGTTCAGAGCACCCAACATCCACAACTAGTGCATGGACTCAATGACAATTTCTTTCGGGGGAGAATCCATAAAGTCAAGATCCAACAGGTTGACAATTTTCTGAGACTTGAACAACAAAACTACATTTCCAAGGTTCGTCCTTTGGATATCTCGGACAGGACTTGGAAGCATTTCATCAAGGTATACACTCTCTGTATATAGTCGATAGAAATTCCCGGGCTCGGTTATTCCAGCACATCCCATACATTGATCAGCAGCTGCACGACTGATGGGAAACACTTGAAGAGCATCCACTCCAGTATGAGAATAGTACACTTTCATTTTGCTGTAGCCGGGGTCGATGACGTACAAGATTCCGTCCATAGTCAAAGACTTCTTAGCAATATTTGCAATAACTATGCATTTTTGAGCTCCATTTACAGTCTTTTGATATATCAGGGTGTGTAAGTCAAAGGAAAGGTGGGAGTACATGGGAAGTATTAACAGCTTTGGACTTCCCTTTTTTGTGGAGATCAGTCTGTCCATCTTTTCCAAAAGAGCATAACAGGTAGCCTCAATCTCTTCTTGACCACTCATGAATATTATATGTCACCTGGAGCACTTTTGGTGTGGATCATCATGGCCTGCTCTATTGCAGCCTAAACTTAATCTTCACAAGGTGATTCCCCGTAAACAATTTTAACTGGAATAGTTCTCCCAGGAATGTGAAATACAGGTGCACTGCTGTAACACCCAATATTCTCAGTTCCTAATTTCGTAGAAGCGAAGGTAAACATTATAATTACCGCTAATTAAATTTCGTAATTTATTCAATTTTAGCAATGTGTGTTCGACCAAAAATATTTTACTAATTGCTTATATAACTATTATTATATCTATATGTGAAATATTTGCATTTCATTGTGGAATAGTTGATGCATTATATCATTTAAGGCATATGTATATATATGTATACATAAATATATAGATTTACCTTTATCAATTGTATATTACTAAAATTTAAATGTGTCCATACCTACCTACATATATATATATAGGCACAAACACATGCACATATATACTATATATTCGTACAGCCACATGCACTAATAGGGGGAGGAAGATTAGGAGGTGGCAAATTAAGCTAATCACATCTCATCTTGCCTAAAAACGTGGCCCATGGAGGATTAATCTCCATTTATTTTTTCTCTACCTTTTTGACCAACACCTCCATATATACACCAATTCAGCCTTCAACCTCACTCATCACCACGCCTGAAAACTCTCTGAAAATCAGCTCCTATCCCACCTCAAATACAAGAAAAGCTGGAGAAAGAAATCCAGTAGGAGGAAGCATCATCCTTTCTTCTTTCTCTTAAGGTATATGGTAGTTAATCATTGCTTTTGCATGAATATGTTGTAGACTAAATGTAGTTCAAGCTATATATGACCTGGAATTGAGAGTATCATATCACATATATGTATTTTAGTAAACTTCAATGGCATGATGTTCAGCTGTGTTTGGAACTTTCAGTTTCTGAAAGTTACGTTTAAAGCTGTAATGAGGTGCTTAAACTTGTGAGTTTGATTATGATAAATTTTCTGGAATAACTTGATTGTGTTTTAAACATCTATGAAAAATTTGGTAAGGGTTAGAGTTTTGTGGAATTTTCTAAAAATCGTTGAACAAAATCGCCAGTCTGTTCGGCGGAAGTGAAAATTGTTACTGTTTTGAAGATATTTCGTGTACCTGGAAATTTTGATTTACTCTAAAACTTTTGAGAAAGAAATTCCAATCCAAGAATGTGTTAAAAAATTGTTGAAAAATATTGCGCATGTAAGGGGGCTAGTTTGAACTTAGTTGCCTATATGTTTGGATAGTATGATATAACATGTTGTATGTGATTAGCTTAAAAGTGTATTGTTTTGTGAAAATGATGGTATTTTGAATCACAGGATACTTTCGTGATTCCGAGGCCGAGGCAACGACGCCGGTTTATTATTGTGAGGGTTTCTCTTATTCTTTCAACTTGATCTTGCTTACCATTTTTCGTTCCCTTTATCTAATAAATCATAGCCAAGTGTGACCTCATAAAGTTTCATTGATCAGACTTTTATTCTCATCTAAGGTAAGTGTCCAACCGTGTCCCAATTTGTAGCCTATCGTTCTTGTTTCCGCTCGCTCTCGCTCGAATACAAATCAGTGTACATATTCTAGTAAGAAACTCGTTGAAACGATTATTCTTCTTGGCTCAATTCCGTCGGCTAAGGGAGCTAAGTGCTATACGGGACAAAGTGCCACGTGACGGCGGGGGCCACCGCTTGAACCCGTAGGAGCCACCTCTAGAATCCCGAAGTCTGGCATCCATCCGCGATGTGTCATTTTCTTGATATACAGCTTTGATTCGAAAAAGCAGAGTGAAGGGAGCTAAGTGCTATACGGGACAAAGTGCCACGCGACGGCGGGGGCCACCTCTTGAACCCGTAGGAGCCACCACTAGAATTCCGACATCTGGAACACTTCATAGAACATAAAGGTGTGAAGCCTCCTGCTGGTATGGGACAGTGGAAGGTGGATCACGATCACATGATATGATTACAAAAGTACATGGGTTATGTCCTCTGATTCATACATAACATACTCGATTAATTTAACTTGTGATATGTTATTCTATTCTTTTGCTTGCCATCGTATATGTCCATGTCGTTAATAATTTTCGCTGCAGATTCTATCTCTCCTGATAAGGTAAAGCAAGCCATTAGCCTACCTCACTGGGTCATTCGGACTCACCCCTCCTTCTTTCTTCCTTTACAGATAAGCTTAGAATGTCGGATACAAATGGAGAAATGAGAAATAAAGGAAGCATTGGTTTGTTTCTATCAAAGGGAGTAATGTTTTGGGATGTACGATTGGGTATGTATATGTTTTGGCTTGGAGATTTGTAATTGATAGGGTTATTGTTTAATTGTGTAAGACTGATGAATAAGGTATTGTTGGTTTAAGTGGAATGAAATTCTTTTAGTTTTAGTAGATGAAGAATTGGTATAGTTCTGACGCTTAGCGCTAGCTCGAGAAAGGACAATCTCGTGGATCGAGCTAGTGTCGCGGTGTAGCGGGCCACCAGGTGGTCGGTGGGCGCTACAGTTGGTGGTATCAGAGCTTGGGTTAGTACCTGAGCTATACTAGGATAAGATCTTTAGACTTTGGCATGGAGTTGTGATTGGTTGAGCTTAGGAGATGAGTTTTGAAGATGTATTAGATGGGCGACAAGATTAGATATATCAATAGGAGAAGGAAATAAGGGTAATGTTTTTTTACTTGTTCTGAGGTGTTGGACTTTTTAAGGGATGATTTGGTTAGGGTTAACTGAAAATTGAAGCGAGTAAGCTCATATCCCTCGAACCTAGTTAAGTTCTCCATCTTCGATACTTGCCAGTCTTGAGACTTTTACTCATGGAAATTGCCTTAACTGTGTTCCAAGCCCTAATCTTGCGGTATCCTTTATAAAACTTGATTCCGTCTTGTTATCATCAACATTTGAAGCATTTTGATGTCCAGAGTAATCATCATCTATCTCAAAACCTTGTCATGCTTAATGTTTGAATCCTATTAATCCATTTTTATGTCAATACCTTCTATTTATTCATTTATTCTTAATGATCCTGCTCTCACGTTTGTATTATCTTTAGCCCTGAAACTCCTAATCATTGACTATTTTCTTTTGCTCTTGGTCACCCCTCAAGCCGTAAACTTGATTATAATTTCTATTTTTGGATACCAAATGTCATTGTATATATTTGAGGACTCTCCTATTAAAGTTTGAACTTCCTTCAAAACTCTATGTGCAGTGCTTCCTTTGGGTTTCTAAGGATCGCTGACCCTACGTTGATAATCCTATTTTTCGTCTTTTGAAGTCGGTATTTTTTTTTTTTTGCCACTTTGAAATGCCTATTGATTACCAATCTTTACTTTTAATCAAATCATTTTATTGTGAAATTCAATCTTTCTACTTGTTTTTCTGAGAAATATTTAACTTCTATCTACAACTCCTATTGAATAAACTCTGCTTGAATCTCCTTTCTTTGATACATATTTCAATTGTTTGTGCATATCATGGTAATTGCATCACTACGTTTTCAATTCCTCCTAGTACTTAACGTTATTCTCTTTTATTCTAATATTTCTATCCCAGTCCTTCCGTATTCAACGATTTTAGTTTTTTTTTATTCAAAACGCAATTGTACAGTTCAAACTTTACCTCTCTGTGTAAATCTTCTTATATTCGATCTCATTTTAACATTTCAAATTATCCTTCGACTTGTAATTTCAATGACCATCTTTCAGTGATCATAGTAAGAATGTCTATTGCGTCCTCGTCTATTATCCCATATCGCATCCCACTATTATTGACGAAGGTTATAACAATATTTGAGCTCCAATGTATATTCCTAAACCACAAATCATTGTATATCGTTTTTTTTAGCAGTCCATGCTTGTTGTAAAATATTTTATTCATAATACAAAAAAAAAAAAAAAAAACTTCGATAACTTTAGTCCTAGAATTTGGCTTTTGACTATTTAATGTTTGAAATCCACTATCAAATGAGATTCTTCTTTCATTTTCCTTACAAACTATACATTGTTTCAGATGATTCTTGTTGATGAACCCCCTCGTCATTGCTGACTTATATTCATGAAACATTTAAAACTTGATTTGATTGTTGTAAAACTTCCTTGTATTCCATCTCTTTCGTTTCGATAGCAAAATTCTATTTAATATTTAACCTCTTTGAATACCTCATACTTATTCCTCGGTCATCTCTCTTTCTTCTCTTTCTGAGCCACCTTGTCATCTCGTTCAATATCTTGAAATCCTTGAACATTTTACTTTTTGACTAGAGACACATATATTCTAACTACCTCAAGTGGACACTCAAAAGTCTTGGTTAGATTGTTCACCATTGTTCATGAGCTAACAATATTTTGTACATCTTTCAGTAATTCGACCTAACTATTCCTTATGATTGATTACCTTCAAATTCCACCATAGCCGACTATCGATAGTGATTCTTAAGCCTAAAATTTTTTCATAGAATCTCTAAATCTTATAACTTCAAACCTAGAGCAATGCATCAAACTCGAGAGTTTGAGCCCGTTTATAAAGTCATTATGTTCGATATTTTTTTTAACAACAAACAACGCCGAGACTATAGAGTGGCGCAGCGGAAGCATGATATAGGGATCTATAATGACATTCACGAAGCAAGATTCATACAGCTGCGCGCACCATATTGATAGAAATACCGAGTGTTGTTCTATTTAGATTATAACGCATGTAAAGGATCATCGTACAAGGATCTTCATAGAGCCCTACAAGCATTGACGGTCAATGACACTAGCAAAGGGTAGGAGCGTCAATCATAGAATCTAAAATTGGATAGAAGTCAGAAAATCTATGTAAGCAAGTATGAAGTGATCAAGAATTCAAGCCTTCGTCAACACTTTAATAGAAGACTTTTCAAGAAGATTGAAACCAGGAAGGTTCAATTGCGTCGTCAAAGAACCATTCCAACGATCAAAGTGTATCGTACGAGTGTTTTAGAAGTACAAATGTTTCAGTGAATTTTTCCCGCTTATCAGGTCTATCGTAAGATTCAATTATAGAAATATCACTTGGACTCAACGCACATCATGTACCGACGCGATCTTTATTTGGGATGAAACATGTCATTCCAATAGAAACCCATTCGTAAAACGAATTAGGTGCAATAACTTTGATCAAATAAGAAAGACAAGTCTTGGCTCCTCGAGGAACCACGACTTAGAGATGCTACACGGGAATGAGGAAATTATCCGACTTCATGGGATACCGGTTAGCATCGTCTCCGATAGAGATCTCAAGTTTACATCTAGCCTGTGAAGACGGTTTCAAGAAGACCCAGGTACAAAGTTGAACTTTAGTACCGCCTTTCACCCGCAGACCGATGGACAGTCAGAAAGGGTGATAAGGATAAGTGAAGATATGTTAAGGACTTGGATCTAGACTTTGGAGGGACTTAGGATACACACCTTCCATTAGTAGAACTTTCCTATAAACAACAGTTACCAGGCCACCATCCAAATGGCACCCTATGAAGCACTTTATGAGCGGAAATATCAATCCCCGCTCTATTAGGATTTAGATGGTTGGAGAGCAGCATCACAGGATGGACGAGAAGGGCCTTGCGGGTGGAAATGATACAAGAAGCCATTGACAAAGTTCAAATAATCAAACAACGAATGAGTGCAGCTCAGAGTCGTCAAAACAGCTATGCCGATACACGACGTAAGGACTTAGAATTTCGAGTTGGGGACCAAGTTTTTATTAAAGTATCACCACGAAAAGGTGTTGGGCAAACTTCAACCTCGATATATAGGACCATTCCAGATCTTGAAGCGTATTGGAGTAGTAGCGTATGAAGTCGAACTACCTGACAATATTTCCCATATTCATAATGTGTTCCATGTATCACAACTTAAGAAGTACCATCCTGATCCATCACATGTGATATCTCATGAGGAATTGCTACTAGAACCCAATTTGTCGTATGAAGAGATATCGATACGTATACTAGACTTCAAATATCAAGAAATACGATCTCGAAAAATACCCTTAGTCAAGGTATTGTGGAGAAACCATCAGGTTGAAGAAGCAACTTGGGAGCGAGAAGATGACATGAGAAAAAGATACCCGGATCTCTTTGGGACCTCTCAGAATTTGGGGACCAAATTCTCTTAAGGAGGGGGGAGTTGTAACACCCAATATTCTCAGTTCCTAATTTCGTAGAAGCGAAGGTAAACATTATAATTACCGCTAATTAAATTTCGTAATTTATTCAATTTTAGCAATGTGTGTTCGACCAAAAATATTTTACTAATTGCTTATATAACTATTATTATATCTATATGTGAAATATTTGCATTTCATTGTGGAATAGTTGATGCATTATATCATTTAAGGCATATGTATATATATGTATACATAAATATATAGATTTACCTTTATCAATTGTATATTACTAAAATTTAAATGTGTCCATACCTACCTACATATATATATATAGGCACAAACACATGCACATATATACTATATATTCGTACAGCCACATGCACTAATAGGGGGAGGAAGATTAGGAGGTGGTAAATTAAGCTAATCACATCTCATCTTGCCTAAAAACGTGGCCCATGGAGGATTAATCTCCATTTATTTTTTCTCTACCTTTTTGACCAACACCTCCATATATACACCAATTCAGCCTTCAACCTCACTCATCACCACGCCTGAAAACTCTCTGAAAATCAGCTCCTATCCCACCTCAAATACAAGAAAAGCTGGAGAAAGAAATCCAGTAGGAGGAAGCATCATCCTTTCTTCTTTCTCTTAAGGTATATGGTAGTTAATCATTGCTTTTGCATGAATATGTTGTAGACTAAATGTAGTTCAAGCTATATATGACCTGGAATTGAGAGTATCATATCACATATATGTATTTTAGTAAACTTCAATGGCATGATGTTCAGCTGTGTTTGGAACTTTCAGTTTCTGAAAGTTACGTTTAAAGCTGTAATGAGGTGCTTAAACTTGTGAGTTTGATTATGATAAATTTTCTGGAATAACTTGATTGTGTTTTAAACATCTATGAAAAATTTGGTAAGGGTTAGAGTTTTGTGGAATTTTCTAAAAATCGTTGAACAAAATCGCCAGTCTGTTTGGCGGAAGTGAAAATTGTTACTGTTTTGAAGATATTTCGTGTACCTGGAAATTTTGGTTTACTCTAAAACTTTTACAGTATCTTGATACATGTGTTATAGAGACTTCATATAAATTCCGGAATTTTTCAGTAAACAGGGGATTTTACAAAAATATTGGAATATAAGGTGTCTGTTCTGAAACAAATCTGTCGGGACACTCCCGTTTCGTTGATCGAATCCCCAATTTGACAAGGAAATTAAACCTGGAAAAAATTATGTAGAATTTTCAGCATCCTATCTGATATCCTGAAAAATTTGAGAAAGAAATTCCAATCCAAGAATGTGTTAAAAAATTGTTGAAAAATATTGCGCATGTAAGGGGGCTAGTTTGAACTTAGTTGCCTATATGTTTGGATAGTATGATATAACATGTTGTATGTGATTAGCTTAAAAGTGTATTGTTTTGTGAAAATGATGGTATTTTGAATCACAGGATACTTTCGTGATTCCGAGGCCGAGGCAACGACGCCGGTTTATTATTGTGAGGGTTTCTCTTATTCTTTCAACTTGATCTTGCTTACCATTTTTCGTTCCCTTTATCTAATAAATCATAGCCAAGTGTGACCTCATAAAGTTTCATTGATCAGACTTTTATTCTCATCTAAGGTAAGTGTCCAACCGTGTCCCAATTTGTAGCCTATCGTTCTTGTTTCCGCTCGCTCTCGCTCGAATACAAATCAGTGTACATATTCTAGTAGGAAACTCGTTGAAACGATTATTCTTCTTGGCTCTATTCCGTCGGCTAAGGGAGCTAAGTGCTATACGGGACAAAGTGCCACATGACGGTGGGGGCCACCGCTTGAACCCGTAGGAGCCACCTCTAGAATCCCGAAGTCTGGCATCCATCCGCGATGTGTCATTTTCTTGATATACAGCTTTGATTCGAAAAAGCAGAGTGAAGGGAGCTAAGTGCTATACGGGACAAAGTGCCACGCGACGGCGGGGGCCACCTCTTGAACCCGTAGGAGCCACCACTAGAATCCCGACATCTGGAACACTTCATAGAACATAAAGGTGTGAAGCCTCCTGCTGGTATGGGACAGTGGAAGGTGGATCACGATCACATGATATGATTACAAAAGTACATGGGTTATGTCCTCTGATTCATACGTAACATACTCGATTAATTTAACTTGTGATATGTTATTCTATTCTTTTGCTTGCCATCGTATATGTCCATGTCGTTAATAATTTTCGCTGCAGATTCTATCTCTCCTGATAAGGTAAAGCAAGCCATTAACCTACCTCACTGGGTCATTCGGACTCACCCCTCCTTCTTTCTTCCTTTTCAGATAAGCTTAGAATGTCGGATACAAATGGAGAAATGAGAAATAAAGGAAGCATTGGTTTGTTTCTATCAAAGGGAGTAATGTTTTGGGATGTACGATTGGGTATGTATATGTTTTGGCTTGGAGATTTGTAATTGATAGGGTTATTGTTTAATTGTGTAAGACTGATGAATAAGGTATTGTTGGTTTAAGTGGAATGAAATTCTTTTAGTTTTAGTAGATGAAGAATTGGTATAGTTCTGACGCTTAGCGCTAGCTCGAGAAAGGACAGTCTCGTGGATCGAGCTAGTGTCGCGGTGTAGCGGGCCACCAGGTGGTCGGTGGGCGCTACAACTGCGTATAAAACAGTAAAGGATTTATAAGTTAGAAAAATAAGAACCACCCAAAAAACACAGAGTATGTTGGACTAGTGCAAATCAAATATACCTCCCAAAGAACTTTGCAAACTTATTAGCATTAAGTGTGGCTGAAATCACAATCAATTTAAAATCCCTTCTTCTAGCCAAAACTTTCTTTAGGATTCCAAACAGCACGTTCGTGTTCAATGACCGTTCGTGTGTTTCATCCATTATGATGACGCTGCACAATTAAGATAAAAAATGGGAAATGCCAATTGATGAAGACATAGATCAAACAAAGCTTTAAGAAACATCAATGTTGATTATAATATCCATACCGGTAATTTTCCAGATCTTCATCTTTTAGTGTCTCCCTCAAAAGCACTCCATCAGTCATGTACTGCAACAAAGAGAAAAAAAGGTATCAACTATAATACAACTCAACAACAAACGATGTGAACTTCAATAATTAGACATAAAATCAAGTGACTTGAGTTAAGTGAATATGAATCTAAATTTATAAGTTTAGAAAGAGAGAAAAATTATCTTTACCTTGATTGATGACTTAGGCCCTGTCACATCTTCAAACCGTACAGCATATCCTACTCCATTGCCTAGCTCTGTGCACATTTCTTCATTCACTATCCTGGCGATCATCTTGGCTGCTACACCTCTTGGTTGAATGAAACCAACAATAAGTCCATCACTTGTATATCCATCTTCATGTAAATACTGCCAATAAAATAACATATCAGGGAACTGACAAGTTGAAGTATACACGTAGCCAAACAAAGAAAAATAATAACTCAGAACCAACAAACAACTTGTTTAAGTTTTGTGGTCTTTCCAGAACCAGTCTTGCCAACCACTATCACCACCTGATTCTCGCGGATCACCTGAGGAAAAGTGAAATGCATGACAATATATTATAACAGCTATCGCCTATCAATAGGAAGCGTCGTTCCTAGTATTGTGAAAGTGATAAAGGGTTTCAAACCTTCATTAAGGCATCTCGTTCAGAAAAGATGGGCAAAAATTTCTTTAACTGCTGAGAAAATTTGGCATCTTCCTTGACATCTATTTCACCTTGTTCACGCATGACAAAACTATCTGCATAAATCTTGCAATGGAAATATATTTCAGATGCATTCCTTTTATCACTAAAAATTTAGGCCTTCACTATTCTTAGAAATTAATTAAAATTTTAAAATGTAGCAAACCTGTTCTGCAGTCTTCTCAACGCCAAGAATATCACCTCGCTTTGAGCGAGCTAGCTCCCAAAACCGCTCTTATGTTTTATAAATTCCACGAACTAGAGCTGATGGTTTTCGTGGTTTTTTAGCCATATATGACTCAGGGTCTTTTAGTAGCATAATAGCCGCAACTTGACTCGTAGAAATGATCCTCGTATCAAGAGAACCGGGGGGGGGGGGGGGCTTTAAAGAAGGAAGAGATATATCTAAAGACAACTAGAAAACTGATTGTTTTATGCGTAAGAATCACACAAACATATTCAAATATCACCTCTTTAATTTACTTCCAAGATGCCTTGCGAGAAAATGAGTGTGAGATATCCTCCTAATACATAGTGATGCATTCGTCTCGATCATACTCCATCTCTAAAGACATCTCGTCAGGCAGTTGCAACTTATTCACGATGGACTCATCGCTCTCTATAAGCCATAGGGAAATGGGCTGATACTTAGGAGAGGCCCAAGCAAGGATGGGTGATCGAGAAGGTTGTTTGATTTTGCGGGTTGCGGTGTCATCCAAGTCCAACTCCATACATTCATCATTCCCTACAATGACATGCATCATGATAAAGAATGAGAAAAAAGAGTTTTATATAGTAGCATGCAATCAAAAGGGAAATTGAAGAAGCAAGCATTCGTCAACATACTACGGCATAGGGAAACCAAGCTAACTCATAAGAGGACAATTAAATGTTAAAGAGTTTTTTTACAGTAGCATGCAATCAAAAGGGCAATTGAAGAAGTAAGCATTCGTCTTCGTCAACAATCTACGACATTGGCAAACCAAGCTAACTCATAAAGAGGACAATTAAATGTTAAGAGTTGATTAGGACTCTATCATAAGTATCTTATCCTTTTAGATAGTTTAGCACTTAGTTCCATTCCATATGTCTCTTTAGGACTCTTTATCATAATGTCATGTGAAATACTCCTACGCTACCTAATTCTTTTTAGGTTAATTCTTCGGCTTGTGATTTCTCACAAAATAATAATAGTAGTAGACTAATAGTAATCCTAATCATAATCATAAACTAAATAAATAATTTTCCAAGCCATGTCCAATACTAGCAGTAGCAGACCAGTGATCGATAATAATAAAACAACACATACACATACATACACATATTAATGTAGTAAAGAAAATCCGGCCTACCTCTCTTATGCTTCGTTTTCCTCCCATCGTCATTGTCCTCATCTTCTTTATTAACGGCGTCGTACTCCTCTTCTTTGTCCTGCTCCGCGTCTGTCCGCCTCGGCATCGCGATTCACAGTTAGGGTTATTGGCAATCGATATGTGGAGAATTCAAAGCCTTAGTGTGGGGGTATTTACAGATTCTTTTTTCGGTTGGGAGTTTGTGTTTCGAGTGTGGGAGAGAAAGCCCAAGTTTATGATTTTTTTTTGTCTTTTTACCGTGTGTGGCCCATGATTTAAAAAAATTATCGGTCCAGATTTGTCGGGTCATGGTTCATCTAGATTTTTTATTCTCTTTTTTCTTAAAATTTCTAGGACCAAAATTTTGTTTAAGAATTTAATTTTTTTTCCTTCCCAGAATTGAATGCATAACATATTTATTACGGGATTTAAATACTATTGTTGTCATGAAGCCTGGGTTTAAAATTATGTTTAAGAATTTAATTTTTTTTTCTTCCCAGAATTGAATGCATAACATAATTATTACGGGCGTTAAATACTATCGTTGTCATGAAGCCTGGCAAACCCAGGGCCCAACATATTAAAACTCTTGGGTTTGACCTACAACCTATAGAAGCCAATTTGTCAGTCATCAACCAAAACCACCCTACAACAAAAACACTTCTGCACCGCCGCCGCACTCCCTACTTTTGGAAGCCACGGAACTGCTTGGGTAGTTAGCTCTGAATGAACAACAATTCGAAACACATAATGTCATGGACAAAAATAAAATACGGCACCATCAGATTCGGGTTGCATCTTCCGACATTCCCAAGACTGCGTTTCGTACCCAAAGAGGCACTATGTGTTCTCCAACATGCCTTTCGACTTGACGAACGCACCAGCGACGTTCCAAACAACGTCTTATTTGGTCCACACTTGAGGAAATCCATGATAGTTTTTTTCGACGACATACTGATTTATAGCGCCTCTTGGAACAAACATATGCAGCAATTCAACAAGTCCAGCCTTGTCCGCAAGTATTTTTAGATAATTACCATTTTAAATTAATTTTTTTGTAAAATTCAAATCAAATATTTTTAGGTAATTACCATGTTAAATTTTAACAAAATGCTTTATAATTTATTTTAATATGATTGATGTTAAAAATGTTATTTATTTGAAAAGATTATTATAAACAAACCCATAAAGCATTAAATTAGATTAATTAAACTGCCTCCATTTTGTCCCGCCAAAACTGAACCCCCCAGCTCCCCAACCCAATAAAAACACACCATAACTCTCCACTTTCACCTCAAAGACCCCCCAACCCCCCAACCAAACACCATAACTCTCCACTTTCGCTTCAAACGCAGCTCGAAAAGAAGCCTTTTCCGTTTGCGACATGGTTGATCGAAGCTTTCTTTCAGAAATTCACTTAGGTTTCGTTATTGTGATGATCTGAAATAGTTTTTGAAATTTAGCTATTAGGGCTTAATGTTTGGTGTAATTCGTTATAATTGTTGTTTAGGAATTTCACCATGGTGAAAATTGATGAGTAATTATGCTATTGGAGTTCAATCATTTGTGGCAAATACAGTGACAATCATTCATAATTTGGAAATTAAACTTTGTTATCCACGATATCTGGACATTGTTGCCTCAATTTGTTTAGTTAGTTGGTTAGATTTGTTCATTACTGACTGTAAATCTCGTGTATTTCTCTTATGATCCATGTCATTACATTTGTACAATTTAAATTTTTTTGAGGAAAACGGTAATGTAATATATTACTCAACCAAATCGTCCGCTACAGCCTTAGCTACCAAGCACGGGAGTCCAAGAACATCCTCTTGGATCTCTAAAGCCGAACGCGCTAAAATATGTGCCACATTGTTACCACTACACTTAACAAAACTAATCGAACAAAGCGAGAAAAAAGAAAATAAGGAACGAATATCATCAACAATAGGACCAATAGAACAAATCAAAGGATCCGTCGATTGAAGCAACCGGATCAGATTCAGATTATCCCCTTCGACCACAATCTTACGCCAACCTTTGCTAACAGCCAACTCCAACGCCAAATGAGCCGCCAACGCCTTTGTGAGTTCTGGAGAGGAAAGAAACGGGAATCTCCTAGAACACCAACCCACACAAACTCCATTCTCATCTCTAGCTACAACCCTCGCTCCCGTTGCTCCCTCTTGCTGAAAAAGATCCCCCATCAAAGTTTAGTTTAATAGTCCCACTATCAGGTTGCTGCCAACGCACTGGCCACGGTTTCAGACCAGCCATTCTATCCAAGTTCAAAGAAGTCCTAAACACCCGAAGAAAGTCCCAAGCATGTGAAACTAGCACATCCGGCTGTAGTGTAATTTTATCCATCAAAGTCTTGTTCCGATTATACCAAAGATACCAACAAATCACAAGAACTAGGCAAAATTCCTCCGACTCAAGATCCTTGGCTAAATTACGGAACCAATCCTCAACATTATTAGCCACCCTAGACAAAAAGCGCCGCGGAATGTTTGAGAGGCACTAAGAAACTCTAGCAAACGGATAATTGAAAAGAGCGTGCTCCAAGCCTTCATTTTCCTCATTACAAAGAGGACAAACCCCTGGCACGTCGATCCTTCTTCTAAGCAGATTCCTACCCGTCGGCAATGCCCCCTTACACGCCTTCCATGCAAACAATCGCACTTTTGGAGGGACTCGCAGCTTCCAAATAAAGTTCCAATTATCTTGTGATTCACTCAAAGAGGAGGAAGGAATATTTCTAACCCGTAATTCCCGCGCTAAATGATACGCACTTCGGACTTAAAAGAAACCCCCTTTTGTGAAGTGCCAAACCACCCTGTCCCGGTTTAACCTGCTGCTTAGAGTTATTGATAGAATGGCTTCGGCCTTGGGCACGCTAAAGATGTTCCGAATCAAATCCACATCCCACCATCCATCATCGGTAACCCGTAATTCACTCACCTTTGCATCAGAGTCCAAGCCTTGAGGAGTAGAAGAAATCACAAAACCTTGTGCTCTAGGGAGCCACGGGTCCCCCCACACTCTAATCTCCTTGCCCGATCCTATCCTCCATCTACATCCCTCCCTTAGGAAAAACCTAGCTCCGACAATACCTCTCCATGTAAGTGACGGGTTTGACCCCAACTTTGCTTCCATGAAAGATGTCTCTTGAAAATACCGTGCCTTAAAGATCCTACTAAGCAAGCATTCCGGGTTTTGTATAATCCGCCACCCTTGCTTGTCCAACATAGCTTGATTAAACGATTTTAACTCCGAAAAACCCAAACCCCCCTCCTCTTGCATACTTTTCCCATGCCACCCAATGAATCTTTCGAGTGTTCCTATTATACCACCAAAAATTTGCCATGCTTGTTTCAATATCCTTGAGAAGACTATCCGAAAGTGGAAAGCAACTCATGGCATACGTAGGGATAGCTTGGACCACCGCTTTAACAAGAATTTCTTTCCCCGTTGTGATAAAAACCTAGCATTCCACCCTTGAAATCTCTTTGCCACTCTCTCTCTAATTGAATCGAACACCTCTTTTTTAGATCTCCCCACCACCGCCGGTAGCCCCAAATACTTGTCATGCTTCTCCACCACTTGAACTCCCAAGATACGTGCCAAGGGGACTCGAACATCACTAGGAGTGTTTTTGCTAAAAGCCATAGAAGATTTTTTGAAGTTTATTCTCTGTCCTGAAACCACCTCATATAACCTCAACACTTTCTTTATGCAAGCAAAAGTTGACTCCGTGGCTTTCATAAAGATGAGTGTATCATTAGCAAATAAGAGATGCAAAACTCGAGGCACCTCCCTAGCCACTGCCACCCTTTCAATCTCCCCCTTCTCCTCCACCTCCTGTAATAGACAACTGAAAACCTCTGCCACAAGTAAGAAAAAATATGGAGACAACGGGTCCCTTTGACAGAGTCCCCGTTGTGGATGCAAGAAACCAAACTGGGAACCATTAAGCATATATGAGTACGAAACTGAAGAAATGCACATCATAATGAGATCAGAAAACTCCCTGTGAAAGCCCAACCTATCTAGTATTCCCGCAAGGAAATTCCACTCAACACGGTCATAGGCTTTGCTCATATCAAGTTTGAGGGCAACTTGACCATCCTTACCCCAGCTTTCGTTCTTAAGAAAGTGATTCACCTCATGAGCCACAAGGATATTATCGGAGATGAGTCGACGGGAATGAAAGTTGACTGAGTTTCAAAGATAATAGATTGGAGAAGAGGCTTCAAACGATTAGCAATACATTTAGAAACGAGCTTATAAATGACATTGCATAAGCTAATAGGTCGCAAATGAGACATAGACTCCGGATGGTCACACTTAGGTACTAACACCACATGAGTAAAATTCATTTTGGGCATTAGATCACGGTTATTTAGCATGTGAAGAACACAATGAGAGACATCATTACCAACTATATGCCAGAATTTTTGAAAAAAGATAGGAGACATACCATCCAGACCCGGAGATTTGTAAAGGGTGCATTTGACTGAGAGGAAAGGAAACCTCACTAGCCACATATAGGCGACAAAGCTGTTGGTTCATCTCTTCCGTCACTCGAGGTCGAATAATATTCAAGGTCGAGGTGAGTTCTCCCTCCGTAGGTCTAGAGGATGAAAATATTTCTCGAAAGTAGTCTGTTATTACACCCTCACTCTCACGCCAAACACCCTCAGAATCCTTCAACTTTTTAATCTCATTATAGCCCTTCCTCTCCGTGGCCCTAGCATGAAAAAAGTGTGTTACGATCACCATCATGCATTCACATAACTTGGCTCTGTTGATGCCACGCTGCTTCATCCTTAGCCCGTATTTTCTCTAATTCTGCCCTTGCCCGCTTAAAGAGTGTTTTTAGCTCCGGATTTCCATCCTCCTTTCGTCCCTTGATGATGAAAACCTCAAGCGCCTTCTTTGGCCCGTGGACTCCTTATTCCAATTCATCAACCCAAGCCGACATGATTTGATGTTATCCCACACCCTCTCCACCGGATCCGAATTCAAACCATCCAGCCACGCATCCCTCACCACCTGTGCACATTGTTCCAAGCGAATCCACATGACTTCAAACTTAAATAATTTCTTCTTCCTTCTAGTACTTGGCCGATCCGAAGGTGTCAACTCAATGAGAAGTGGAGCATGATCAGAGTAAACCGATTCCAAATGAGTTACCCTAGTATTAGGAAAAGCTCTACACCAAGCCGAGTTCCCACATGCTCTATCTATCCGCTCCTTTACTTTGTGAGGATAATCCCGTAAGTTACTCCACGTGTATTTATAGCCCTCAAAACCCAAATCATACAAGTCGCAATGTTTAAACGTATCCCAAAACATGCACATTTGCCAATTCGCTTTAGGAGGCCCTCCCTCTTTCTCGGATTGAAACAGGATCTCGTTATAGTCCCCCGTCACCAACCATGCCTATTGTCCATTTGGGTGTAAGCGCTTTAGAAGATCCCACGTGTGTCTTTGCCTAGCTACCTCAGGCTCCCTATAAAACCCCGTGAACCGCCAACTCTTCATTCAAACACGGTGTTACGCTAACATCAATATGGTTCTTAGAATATGATTGAAGAAACACATCCAAGGATTTATCCCAAAGCAGAATCAAACCTCCACCAATGCTGATAGACCTGACACAAACTCCAAACATGTTAGTTAAATATTTCAGTCTTTCAACCTTTGCTTTCTTGCCTTGGTCTCCGACAAGAACACAATCAAGCGTTTATAGAAGCGAATAAAGTTCGCTTTCTGACGAATTGCCCATGAGTCCCCCAACCTATAGTAGTTCCAAACTAAGAGATTCATTTCGATTGGCGGGACTGCCCCGCACCCTCGCCAAATTGGAGATATGTTTTTTGTTCATGTGAGTCTCCTCCTCACAATGTGAATCCAAAATTTCCATGATTTTCCTCTTTGATTCTGAACGAGTCTCTTCTTCGTAGCCAACTGGGCACTGTTCCTTCTAACTAAGGGCAAGTTCAAAGGGTTCTGATGTGGGGATATTTGTAAGGGTATGTTTATAAGGATAGGACTCATCACATTATAGCTTAGGTTGCTACAATGGCCATGAGTTTGGGAAGCTGAAGGGGTAGAGGTTGAAACTCGGCTATGGAAAGGGGAGGCTCGTTGTTTAGTGAAATGGGATGAGAGAAGAGAAGAGGTGAAGTTCTTCAAAAAAGAATGGTGAATCTCGGCTCTACAATCAGAACTATTGCCCTCTAAGAGAACCGGGGATAAGGCCTGTTCCCACTCCTTGTCACCATAGTTCTTGGCTTGCTGGACTGATTCAAACCCCGGTGGAACGCTCCTAGAAGAAGAGGCAGTCGAACTGAGCTGTCTTTGGGGCCTCGAACTCTCAAAATTTTGCCCTCCACTTACCCTATTTTCCCACCTATTTCCCGGATTCTCCCCACTTTTTTGCCATGGGGGCAATCCACCATTAGAGAGAATGGGTTTCCTTCGGGCCGGTGCATGTAGACTAGGACCAAATGGGAGTGTTTCCGGAGCTACAAAGTCCTCATTATACCTCAACTCACAAAAACACACATTGTGCCCAATTATCCCACATAGGTATATAGCAATAATTCGGCAATCGTTTGTACTTGATATCCATCCTCAAAGAAGCCCCTGTCAGAGTTTTGAGAGTTATGCATCTCTGCAAAGCTTTTGTGATGTTAAGACTAGCCCTTATATGCAAAACATTATCCCATGATGCTCCCTCATCTGCCTCTATGAACACCCCCACAATATTTCCCAGAAACTCAGCCATGCTCCGGTTCCTTTGATTCAGAGGTAAGTTGTGGATTTGGACATGGAAGTCCACCCAATCCAGGTTGACAAGCATCGGATTATCCGTTTCAAAAAAGCTCCGAAGTACTACCAACTGATTATCAATGTTCCATGGTGTGTTCTCCATGACACGATCTCGGTCCCTGACACCACCATAAACCTGTCCTCATCCATGCGCTTGAACTCAACTTTCTTCACCGAGTTGAACACCGATGTTAGGGTTGCAGTCATAGCTCTGTTTAGAATATATGTATAGGCTTTGAGCAATAGATTTGTATAAGGTTTTATTTATTTTTATTTTAGACTGTTAAGGTAAGTAATCTTAGAATTAAGCATCTGATATAATTTTGAGTGAGTTTATCAGTAGATAGGTCTGGAGATTTAAGCATCTGAAGTCTGAATGAAGATGAAGATTCTAACTGTCCAAGCGTCAAGAAAATTCAGGAGTGAATGAGCGTCTATCAAAGACTATATTTCACCTGAATTTATTTTTAAGTCCAAAAGGAGTTTAATGCAAATATTATCGGATCATTAATTGCCAACAGACATTTATTTCAAATGGAGCGTTAAATGTGATAAGCACTCCAGGACATACGGAAAAACCTTCCCATTGGACTGTCAACTTTACAAGGACTGCCGCACCAACTTTTTGCAGCAGGCTTTCAGGGAAAAGGACAAAAATAAAAATTCACCCTTCTCTTGGATGCTATCCTTCCCACTAGAATATGACCCTAAACCTTCGATAAGAGGCTTTTTTTTACGTGTTTTTTGACTGAAGGGCCTTGTCTTCTTACTCACAAGTGGGGACCTAGCTGTTCTTTCATCCTTTTGTCACATTAAGGGTCAAATATATTCAAGGGAGAGGTCTCGGCTTCTACCTAAATGGATGAAAATATTTCTCGAATGGAGGGGTTATTATCTTTATCGGAAAGGGAGGAGAGAGAAGTGGTCATACCCCAACAGATCTGGCAAGAAGGGAGAAAAGTTGTTAAGAGGCATTTTTACGTGTTTTTAAGCTCGTGGGGCTTATGCTTTGGATTCATTTATTGCCTAAATCATGCCACATTTGCATTTAATCAGGGTGTTAAGTGATTACAGGTGATAAACGAGAGCACATGTAGAAAAGGGGTGAAAAACGATGCACAACACAAGTTCATTCTGCTTACCACGCCCAAGCACCCCTTAGACCACGCCCAGGCGCCATTTCTGCAACACTTACAGAGATAGTGCTAAACCGTGGTACAGACCACGCCCAAGCGCCATTTCTGCAACACTTACAGAGATAGCGCTCAACCGTGGTAAGTGTTGCAGAAACGGCGCCAGGGCGTGGTAAGCAGAATGAACTTGTGTTGTGCATCGTTTTTCGCCCCTTTTCTTCATGTGCTCTCGTTTATCACCTGTAATCACTTAACACCCCGATTAAATGCAAATGTGGCATGATTTAGGCAATAAATGAATCCAGAGCATAAGCCCCACGAGCTTAAAAACACGTAAAAATGCCTCTTAACAACTTTTCTCCCTTCTTGCCAGATCTGTTGGGGTATGACCACTTCTCTCTCCTCCCTTTCCGATAAGGATAATAACCCCTCCATTCGAGAAATATTTTCATCCATTTAGGTAGAAGCCGAGACCTCTCCCTTGAATATATTTGACCCTTAGTGTGACAAAAGGATGAAAGAACAGCTAGGTCCCCACTTGTGAGTAAGAAGACAAGGCCCTTCAGTCAAAAAACACACAAAACAAAAGCAAACAAGAAAAGAGAAAGAAAGCAGGAGCACAAAACAGGAAAGACACTAAAAACCGAAAACAATAAAGCAGTTAAAAAAATAAAGGCTGAAAGTGATATATCAAGAAGGAGATCACTGCAATCTGGCTCAAAGCATACGATGATGACCTACTTCCCAAGAAACCTAAGCTTAAGGTGAGGAGGCCCTCCACTTCACAAGCATAACCCTTATCGCGCGTGTGGAATACCTAGGAGAAATACACCTCACCAACGATACCAAGAAACCCTCGTGTATACACTCCCCAACCCCCCATGTGCGCTTTGGAAATCTTCAAAAATGTACTCGCGATCCTCAAGAAAACAGAAACCCTAGAAGACGAAACAGGAAACCCTAGTGACTAACTCTCATGTGGAGAGAGAAAAACTCTCATGTAGAGAGAGAAAAAATTAAGTTATTAGCGTTTCAATTAGTACAGTTTAAATTTTGTACAACGCATAATCTAAGCTCTACCTTTTCGACTTTCACATCCTAATTCATCTAGTTCTTACTATATGCTGAACTTTAGAAGTATCTTATTTCTTTAAAGTAAGATCTAATTTGGTATATCCTAATGTGAATACATATTTCAGAAAAAGGGTTCAAGAAAAGAGAGAAATAAATTTTTTATTAGCGAGTAAAAGATTTGAAAACATGCTGAAGATGATCACCCCTTTGTCTTTGTTTTTCCTCTTCCTTTCCGTTCCCGCAACATGTTGTACTCTTCCAACATTGTTAGGAGAGGAACCTGATGTCAAAAATTCCCTTGTAGACTGAATCATAAACAAATTTATACGAGATTGATATTTTGAATCACATTGCCCAATGAAATAATGACGCATGAATAGACTTTAGATGCTCTGAATCTAATTAAGTAACTCTTTCTAGATATTTGAAGAAAACTCTGGTATTCAACATAAAGTCAACTCCACTAAGTGTACCTTGTTTCTCAATTGTTTGAGGTCTGCTGTAATCAATCCTACAATCTCGAGAGGTTTAATTTTAGTTTTCATCGTTATGATGCATAGTCTCTGTAGTTAGATATTCAAAACTGATAAACCACTATTTCCTTTTAATTAATCTTTTGCTAATTGCTACTTGTTATTAGTTAAGATGTGAAAATATCTTCAGAGCAATTACAAAGTTCTGCAATTGAAATAACTATTCCGAGAAGTATACCTCGTCATTCAAGAAAACAAATTCCGTCTAACCAGAGTTTATTTGGTTGATAACCTTTTCCATCTCTCATCTTGAATGTATTTCCACGTGTGATCTGCTGCATATCTCTTCAAGCTCTAATCTTTCAGTGTTCCTGTCATTTTCTGTGGTTGTCGTGAACAAAAAGGTACTTGAATTAGCACCAAATAGTTTTCATTTTTTAGGCATTTCTCGTTCTAAGATCAATAATCATTTATTGTGGTAATAGAATCGTCAAAAACTTATTTGCACCATATATATATATATATATATATATATTCAGCCTCAGATTCTGCAAGTTGCTGATGTAGTCGAGATCTTGAAGTATTTGTAGTGTCAACTTTCCTTCTATAAACTTCGAGACACTCCTGTTCTGGTTGAACTAGAATCTTTTCTTGTTCAAATCGGTCTTCTCCTACTTCATCCCATATCATCTGCTTAAATATTAAAATTATTTATCAGACGATCATCACACTGTAAATAAAATACTGATGAGTAAGAAACTTGCCTGTAGTTCTTGCAGTAAACAACCGCATGATGTCTCCAATAACGCTGAGCTTCCCATTCCATTTGATTTTTAAAAGGATCCCATCCAAAAAGTCCTTTAGAAACGAAACTAGACTCGTAAGAAGAGTGTTTTCATAGAAGCAAGTAGTGTTATTTGTAGTTCTTTGGGAAGTTATAAACTAGAAATGGAGGGACCATAATAAGGTGGGAGCATGCATGGTTCGCAGTCGCGGTCGCGGTGGCTATCGCGGAGGTCACCGTTCCAGTTCCATTGCACCGTTGCGGAACGGTCGCGGCCGTTCCGCAATTTTTTGGCTAAAATTACGTTAAAAAATTGAAATTTTTTTTTACAACTATTATACTATTTAAATTAGTGAATATAATCATAAAAGTCTATTATGCTAACATTTTTAAATTTTAATAGTATGTTATGTTACTTTTAAAACTTGAACTTAAGTATATATTAAAACAAGAAGTTAATAAAAGATTTCCACATATAAAGTATTATTATGGAAATCACAATTTAATAATATGCACAATTCTTGATTATAATCAATAATTGAGGTAGTTAGGGTGTAGGACCAATCCACCCAAAATCGTTGAATTATGTGTAGGGTGGTACAAGATTTTGACCAGCAAATAACTGAAGTTTTGGTCTTAGCAATAATATATTTTTTGTTCTCTGTTTTATGCAACTCCCGTTCCAGCCGCTCCGGCCGAGATATCGGCGCGACCACCGCGATATCGGCGCGACGGCCGCGATATCACCGATCCAGCCGCGATATCGCCGCTCCCCATCCGCCCCACAACTATCCCCGCGTTAGCCTGGAACGATGGAACGGGGATGGCCGTTCCCGTTTCGATGCGGCCGCCACGGCCGCGATCGCGCCGCGACAGTAAACCATGGGTGGGAGTGAATATTTGCTTAAAAAGATAAGTCTTCACAGGTTGGGTGACAATGAAACTTTGGGTTCAAGGGTTCCCTGTTGCTTTTCATTCTCTACTTCTCTTTTGATAAGCTTATGTGTTGGTATCAATGTAAGTTAATATTTCATACAACTACATGATTCCCGTAATCGTGAACTTTAAGATTTTCACATAATTCGATAATCATAATTCATAATGAATAAAACACTAACCTTTATCCATAACTTTTATTGGTAGTCTTTTATTGTTGATTTGCTGCAAAGTCTCTTGAGGAAGATTGATTTCTCTCCCTTGACCTCTCTTCAGTTATGAAGAATATAGCGTATACTTTTTATCAAAATGTTTTCTGCCTTTTACGTAACCCCTCTTCAGTGATGGAGAATATAGCGTATACTTTTTATCAGAATGTTTTCTGCCGTTTATGTAATGTAGAGTATAGAGAGGTAGAGAGAGGACCAATCCTCTTTATATTCAAATTCTAAGAGTTGCCTTCCATCAAGACACTTCTTCACTTAGAGTCATGACTTTACATTACGTAAAGTCATGTCTTTTCACTAACCAATTAGGATTTAATCATATAATATTAGACAATTAATTATTTTGTCAAATAGACTTTAATATTGACAAAATAATAATATGTAATTTAATATATGAGACATAATATTTCTCACAATCAACAGATAAAAGACTGTATATTATTATGCTTCTCTGATCTCAGTTCAAATTATAGCGTATATCTTTTTTTAATCAGAAGAATCCCAAGCAAGCTTTTCTGCCTTTATTGATGCAACTTATGAAATTAAACTCATACGATGTGCTGTGGGTTGATGATATCTTTGTCAAGTCATTGAAATTCGCACAAAATTCTGCATAGCATAATTTGCAACGGTAGATTAATTACTCGGCCTGAGAGGATGTGTCTGGGTCCCTAGTCAATGATCAACTATAAGTGGATGGATTTTTATTCAAGTGTTGAACATTTGAAGTTTCAAAGACAGAATGATGATGAAAATGGGCAATTTGGGGGTTAATGTTGAGATTCTGTGTGTATGATTCTTTTGGCATCATGATCACATGAAGATTAGTGATAATTATTGAAGCGTTAAATGGACAATATATCAACAATATGATCACAAAGATAACTATTGTTATATGGAAGAATAAACTGTTATTAAAGATCGATACTCTCGTTCTGGAAGAAAACAAAATAACAATATAAAATAAAAATAAAACAAAATAGAGAACAACATACGCCACCACCATCACTAGAGTTGTAAAGTTGCAAAAATTGCAGGCAGAGGTGGAAGTAACTTTTGCATCGCATAGTAGTAGAGTTTCATAGCCCTTTCATCTTATTTCTTCTCATATGCAAATTTGGAATTCGAAATTAAAATTTATGACATAGATAAGCATTCTTGGTTATGGTGACACTATTTTTAACATGAAGTTGTGCTTAGAAACTAGAATGTATATAATTCTTTTGGACTTGGATTCACTCCATACTCCATATATATCTACGTTTCTGAGCTTTTCTTGGATCCAGTTTCGGATAAAATAATGGGGATCCAGTTAGAGCATATTCACATCAGAAAGGTCCGTAATCTGTTTCGGGCCCGATCCAATTAAATTGAACCAAGTCCAGACATTATTAACATCCTTACGTCACACACGAGGCAATTCTATCTTTTGAAAAATTAAAGGGTTAATGTTAGAATTCTTAAAACATCAAATTTGTCGCACTTACATTCCTAAAAGTAAAATTTGTTATGCTACCGTCCCCTGAGTCACTATTTCGTCTCACTTTGTAGTAAATTTGTTCAGTAGAGAGGCACAAGGGAATATTACAGTTTTCGTCCCTGAAGTTTAACCAAAAACACATTTGGTCCCTCATGTTTCAGCCTCGACATATTTGGTCCCTCAACTTACAAATTTTGAACAAATGTGGTCCCTACCATCAATTTACAGTTTAGAACTAACGGAATCCGCACTGTTCATCATCTTCTCCAACTATCCCAACCCTAAATCCGATTTCAAACTTTAAATTATGATATCTCACTCATTTCAAGTCCATTTTTAACGAATCTTATATGGTTAGAATCGTCTCAACGAGTAGAATCCATCCATGTAAGTTTTGTCCCAACATACGCTGATTCAGAAAATGAATTTTTTCGGATTTGTGCGGTTTGGGTCAACATTTTCTCACATCATGCAAAATTCTTAACCATGATATATAGCACATCATTTCTCACTTATTTATTGGGGGGTATTTTTTTAGTTTTCTGGATATTTTAATATATTTTGATATTAATTTAATTGAGAAACTAAAAAAACCCCTAATTTTGAATGTTTTGGGGGATTCCGTTACTTCTAAGCGGTAAATTGATGGTGGGACCACATTTGTCCAAAATTTGTAAGTTGAGGGACCAAATGTGTTTTTGGCTACAATTTCAGGGACGAAAATTGTAATTTTCCCAGAGGCACAATATGAGCCTTTATACAAGCACAAGTATAATAAAAATAGGGATAAATACATATAACTCATGTGATATATCGAATTAGCCACTTAATCCCCATGAGAAAAAATAATTATTAATAAAGAAACTTAAAATATTTTGATATAATTCAAAAAATAGCAAGGGAGTTTCTTGATAATTTTTTTTATGTTCGCAGGGAGACAAAGTGCATATTACAATATACCACATGTGGGTAATATTAATTTCTCCCTTTGAAAAGATAATTTATACCCATGACCCACATTTTTAATATGAAATAGAATTTGAAATAATTAATTGAAATAGAGGATCCGAAATACATGGCTATGGTGCTATATCAATGTTATGATAAATATAACATGAGATCTCCAATACATGAATGATTGGCATCCCCGATCAAAGTGTATGATAAAATTATCCACTGGAAAATTTAGGTCCATTAGATGGCTTTTCCATGAGGGACTTTGTAGTGTTTGGAGTCTATGTATTTTACAGTTCCAACATTAGACCATTGTTGGAGTGGAGAGTTGAGTAGAATTCCACCCGAGGAGTTCAGTTGTTTACGAATGGTTGTCCAATCTCAAAGTCTCCATTGTGAAATCTTTTTTTTTTCTCTATCACTTTCTTTTTGGTGTAAATCTGAAAAATATTTGTATCTTTTAGTTTTTCTCTACATTGTGAGTTTTATCATCAAAACGATTTTGCAGGAAATTTGAGAAGAAATGCATTTTGCTTATGATAGTAAAAATTATTTAGTACCTTAACAAACATATATACCTGAATACCATCTAGGCGAGTCATTCCTTTTGACACGAAATGCATCCACTGTAGCCTATAGGCCAACAAGTAACACTATTATTATTATTATTATTATTATTATTATTATTATTATTATATGTAGTGATTGGTTGATATCACTTGCATCCCATTAAATGAAGTGATTGTCTCAAAACTTAAGAGTATGAGGACCGATGACCATATCTGGAGTCGCACAATCATTCGAGTATTGATGAATCCCACGTTGTGATTATCCAGTGGTTCAGATTCTCGTACCCTTCTAAGAACAATCCACTAACTCGCTCGACAGCCACATTCAAGATGAAGCCCAACTCTCATTCCTGAATAACTGGCTCAATAGCCACATTCAAGATGCACAAAACATTCTTCAGGGTCTTAAATTTCGCACGAAACATCAAAATTTCGGGTTTCCCGGGGTCCCGAAGTGAAATCGAACTTTTGATCCAATTTTGCAGAATATCTTCCGAAATTTCAACCGAAACCCGAAATTTCCCCAAATTTAAAATAATATTTATTTTTTGAAATATTTTATAGTTAAATATTTTTTTAATTTTTTTTTAAAAATATTTTATATTTAAAAACTAGGGTCAAATGATCATTCATATTAAAAGAAAAGATAATAAATGACGAATTATGTATATAAACCAATAAGCGATAAAGTTTAAATACGAATTTGAAAGTGATATTAGGCAATAAGTTAACAAAAATCGGGGTCTGAACACAAAAAATATTTAAATAAGATCTCATAAAAATTCTCTTGATGTGGTTTTGAATAATACTTTATACTAAAATTGTGGTACAATTTATTTTAATGAAGTTCTTATGATATTTGGCCGAAATTTCCCGAAATTTGCTAACCAGAGATTTAATACCTTGGCTACAATGACACAACTCTAACCAGGTGGTACTATCGGAGGGGTTCTCAGAGGACAGCGAGATCGTTTCGCTAGCGGGTAAATTTTTCATCTTCTAATTATCAATTCGGGGGTAAGAAATAGGTTAGCTTCATTAACTACAAGAAAATTGGGCACCATGATGCAAGCTTAGGTTATATTATATTACTATATATTTTTTATTTTATTTTTGCTAAGACTATATGGTTTTGGATAGGGAGTTTATGTATCATATTTTACAAATATGGATTTTGAATTGGGTATTTGCTTGAAAGATGTGAATTTTCTGTTTGAGATATCGATGCATTATCGAACCATGTCATCGATCGACATGGTTGTTAATGTTCATCATAATATTTATCTTGGCTGTAAAAACTTTTGATTGATCATTCATTGACTTCCTTGTCATGTAAACATCACAGGATGTGTAGAACAGCTCATTGGATTATTGTTCCAACTGTTCATTTCTTTGGAAGAGAACACAGTACTCCAATAATTACTTGGTTTATCTTCAGTGCTATTATGAGGGCAATGTATAGAGTATAATTGGTATGGTTATTTGCAAAAGACAAAAACCCCCAACTCTGACTTGTATTCGCCAAACTCGCTTGTGATGGGTTTGGTGGAGTCGGATCAAAATATGATCAAGAAGAGGAGCCAAAATAGAGCCAAAAAGGGTCGGGGTTAACCGGGATTGCAAAAGATGAAAATGAGTCGAAAAACAGACCGGGGCTGCCCCAGGCGCTGGCCCCACGCCTGGGCGGGGCCGGCCCCAGGCGCTGCCTGCGGCGCCCACTATACGCGGTTTTGACGAGTTTTGGCATATTTGAGTCCTACTTTGATTGGAATTGTTTCCTATTCTGTTAGGAATTATTCCTTAGTTGTTTAGGAGTGTTTTTCCTAATTTGTTAGGGTTTAGACTTCTCCACTATTATAAATATGTGAACTCACTTTTGTAATTGATTGATTTACTCATTGAGCAATAAAGATGTAGTCTAGGTTGACTCGTGGATGTAGGCAATTATGCCGAACCACGTTAAATCCTCGTGTTTTTATCTTCATATTTAGGCTTAGATTTCTTGTTTCTTGTTTATTCTTCGTGCTCTGATGCTACCATCCCTAACAGCTTGTCCTCGTATTGTATTTTTGATTCCTTCTTAGTCTTGAATTGGACTTTCTAAATCTTTTGGCTAACATATGGGCTTTTGTTTTCTGATTTGTGCAGCCAGCCAAGGATAGAAGTACTCGGTGTTGGGATACAGAAGTAGTGGCTTTCCAAGTATCTTGTTTTCTCCTTAAAAGTTTTACGATTTTTGACTATAGGCTGTGGTACTGGTTCTCAGAACAAATATCTCATTCTGCCACATTTTTCTTACTCACACTTCTTTTGTGCAACTCCCTAAAAATAATTAATAAAAAGGCAATGGATTTACAGTGATGCATGTTAACAAAGTTAATAAAGAGCGAACAAGCCACCCCGACCTATAAGCTAGAGCAATTCAAATGGGATATTATTTAGTGACATCTAAAGAGGGAATCTATTTCATTCAATTTCTGATGAAGGGGTAATTTGAAGGAAGTCACATTTACTTACCACTATGTGCCATGAAAACAAATTCTTACCACTTTTACAAGCTTTCAATAGTACACATGGCCTCTGCCAATATAAAGCAAACTAATTCCTGAATGGGTGACAAGGGGTTGGAGGGAAATCGAGTAAAAATGAAAATTAAGGGGTTGGCGACAATTATGTATATCTCGTTTGATCCGGAAAGGCGAAAACCATGTTTTCATTAATTAAGCCCAACTATACACAATATTATGTTCATTTTTTCGTGATGTTAGTTTTATTTTGTATCAGTATAACGACAAAAAAATTGATGATTTAGTGACATATTTGATGTTGGATTTCCTTGCAGATTAAATTTATAGTACTCAAATATGAAATAACTGTTTCCTCACATGAGTTAATACGTTTTCTAGTTCTATTTATTTTCTCATTCCTCTATGGTCTTGCCGTCCTGTCACCTGTCTCGAGTTGACATGAATATAATTATTGTGACACAATGACATTTTTGACCTAAAAAATTGAACATTTTCAGTCATCACGTGTCTTAATTATATTTCATGTATATATTTCTTTAAAGAAAGAAAGAAATCCACAAGAAGTTTTCATCATTATCCAACCCATAAAGTAGTAAAAGATATTATGTAGTACATGAATAAGGACGCAATCCAAGAAGATAAATTTATCATTACATATTTCGTCCACAAGAATTTTTCATCATTATACATTTCGGCCTTAAACTTATCCTCCAAAATAGAATTGGTCTCTCATATTACAGATCCGACACATTTGGTCTCTCAACTTACAAAATGTGGACAAATATGGTCTCTGCCGTCAATTTACCGTTTATAACTAACGAAAATATTTTTAATTAGTTTTTTATTTTATTTGTATTTTTTTATTTTTAATTGATTTTTAAAATAACATTTAACTTGTTTATTTTTTAAATATTTTTTATATTAATATTTTTTTCAATTTTTATTTATTTTATTTTATTTTATTTATTTATTATTTTTATTTTTAATTATTTTTTCCATTTTAGTTAATTTTGCATTTAAAATAATATTTCACTTTTTATTTCTTAAATATTTTTATATTTTTTAACTTAATATTTTAATTAGTTTTATTTCATTTTATTTATTTATGTATTTATTATTTTGTAATATTCTTTTATTTTTAGTTAATTTTATTATTTAAAATAATATTTAAGTTTTTAAATATTTTCAATATTTTTTATTTTTATTAAAAAATTTAATTATTTTTTATTAAATTTTAATTAATTTTTCCATTTTAATTTAATGTTTTTATCCAATATCCATATGGCGGATTGAGATTTGACCACTCAGGCACAATTGACTTCAAAATTGAAAATTTCCAAATTGAAAAACCTAATCAAACTCTAATTTATATTTTTTTGGAGGTGAGTCTGTTAATTTGGACAGAAAGTTAACGGTAGGGACTACATTTGTGCACATTTTGTAAGTTGAGAGACTAAATGTGTCGAGTCTGTAACATGAGGGACCAATTGTGTTTTTGACAACAAGTTTAGGGACGAAAAATGTAATTTTTTCTATTATGTAGTACATGAATAAGGCCTCAATCCAAGAAGATAAATTTATTCTAAGGGACTCTAAATGTAATAGCTCACCTGTTAAGTACCAAATGTACAAGCTTTTGTTTCGCTTTTTGCCCTCACATAATGGCTCTACTATTTTTTTTTTTGATGAATGGTGATTTGCAATTGAAATTTGAGTAAATTTATTTAATTTGGGAGCGTCCCGGACGTCAATAACAAACGGCAGCCACGCTGATTCTTACCAACCAAAACAAGAGGATATATTTTTTCAAAAAAAAAATGAACTATATTTTGAGCCGCCTTTCAATTATAATGGATTCTATATCTATCTATCTAATCTAATCTATATAGGTTTTTATATAGCGTTTTAGATATTTTGTTTAGTATTTTAATTTCTCTCTCGTATGAGAGTTTGCTTTCTCTCTCGAATGTGAGCTTTATCTCTCCTTAAATAGGAGTTGCACAAGATTTTTTTTTGTATTCGGTTGTGAGTTTTTAAGATTTGTTATCTTCAAGAACTTGATAGTTAATGTTTCAGATGTTCTTACTACATCGTTTGAGTCGATATGAATTGTATTGTTCCAGGCGTTGTAGTTCTCTCTACTCGTCTACGATCCGTCTCCTACCTTCCCTCTAAGTCGCCTCCCCGTCGCACACTCTCTCTTCCCTCCAAACAGCCTCCACGCCGCCTGCCGTGCATCCGCCGCCTCTCACACCGGCTATCTTCTCTCTCACTGTAAGTCACTCGGTCATCTCTCTCTCTCTTTACACGTCTACCATCCTCTTCCTTCTTCGTTATCGTTATGGCCGAACACCAAGCTCCTCCACCACCCCCAAAACCCTACTTCTCATCCCACATACACTGTTAGCAACGTGTTCCACCTTTTCAATTTTAAATTATAGAAAGAGGATCCTTGATTTAAACTTTGGAAAACTATTTTTTCGGATATCTGTCACAGCTATCAAGTTCTTGGTCATTTAAATGGATCTTCTTTACCTAAATCCGATGATGATGAAGATTGGTACTCCCTCGACTCCAAAATAAAAACCTGGATTTATAATTCTATCGAGGCCAGTCTTCTTGATAGTGTCAGTGCTACTGGCTTTTCTGCTAAAAGAATATGGGACAACCTCGAATCTTTTTTCAATAATAACAAATCCTCTCATTCCCTTCACCTTCAAGAAATGTTTCAAAATTTTAAAAAGGGTAGTTTATCTATTTCGGATTTTTTTCGTGATATGAAACGCATTGTCAACAATCTTAACGATGTCGATTCTCCAATTTCTGATCCAGAACTTGTCCTCCAAATTCTTAATAATTTACCACCTTCTTATAATAGTATTATCGACGTTATCACCAACAAAACCCCCTTTCCTAATTTTTCTCAGGCTCGTAATATGCTTCTTTTACACGAAACTCGTGAAAATTCTATCTCCCCATCAACCCCCTCTTCTGACTCTTCCATACTTCTATACTCTCAAAATAATCCACCACAAAATTTCTACCCAAATTTTCGTAACGATAACAGTAGAGGTCGCGGACGTGGTCGGGGAAGAGGTTATAGCCGTGGTTCTGGCCGTGGCAGAGGAGGCTATGGTAACGGTTATTCATCAAATTCACGGCCCAATTTTCAGCAATCCACCAGTGGTAATTTTCGTGGGCCTTCTCCAGCAAATCAATTTTCACATTACAACTCCAATGGCCCAGCCCAACACGCCTTCTACAGCAGTATCCCACCTAGCGCCAACCCAACTCCCGGCCCAGGCATTATGGGTCCAGCTCCTTGCTTCTCAACCCAACCGCTTCCTCACTACACCTCTCAACATGGGCCTCCTACCCAGCAGCCCGTCTACATGCACCAGCCCGCTTATCCGCAGCAGCCCACTTACACGCCCCAACCCAACACCGCGCCACCAGCTCAACCGGGCCCTTCCTATCCCTCGGTCTAGTCCGTCCCTACAGCCCAACACACGGATCTTGCATCACTTTTCTCCACCATGACTATTCAACCTCCTGATGATAGCTGGTACATGGACTCCGGCGCCACCGCTAATATGTCTTCTAACCAAGGTAACCTTTATTCTACTGTACCTTGTGATTTCTGTAAGTCAATTATGGTTGGTAATGGTGCTGTACTCCCAGTCTCCCACATTGGTCACACTTCTTTCCCTTCTCCTTCTCAATCCCTTCGTCTTAATAATGTTCTAGTTTCTCCTTACATTGTAAAAAATTTAGTTTCAATTCGTCAATGTACTCGTGATAATAATTGTTCTGTCGAATTTGACTCGTCTGGTTTTTCTGTGAAGGACAATCCCACTGGCAAAATTCTTTTCCGTAGTGAGAGTGGCAGTGAGCTCTATCCAGTTCTCCCTTCCGCTATTCAACTCGCCTTTTCCGTCGTCAGTCTCGCAGCTCTCACTCCCATCATCTGGCACTGTCGTCTTGGCCACCTCGGAGAGTCCGTTTTTAGTTTTTTGCGCACTAGGAATTTTATTAATTGTCAAAACAATGTTACTTCTTTATGTCACGCTTGTCAGTTAGGCAAACATCGTCACCTTTCTTTTACTTCTTCCATTACTCATTCTTCTTATGTTTTTGAACTTATTCATTCAGATTTATGGACTTCTCTGTTACTTACTGCTAATGGTTTTAAATATTATGTGATTTTCTTGGACGATTTTTCGCATTTTTTATAGGTTTTTCCTCTGCGTTCTAAATTTGAGGTGTTTTCTGTCTTTAAAACTTTTCACACGTATGTTAAAACTCAATTTAATTCGGACATTAAAAATTTTCAATGTGACTATGGTCGTGAATATGATAACAACGAGTTTCACCAATTTTTTCAAACACACGGCATCAATTTTCATTTCTCCTGTCCCCACACCTCTCAACAAAATGGCAAAGCCAAACGGACTCTTCGTACCCTTAACAACGGTGTTCGCACTCTTCTCTTCCAATCACAACTCCCTCTCTCATTCTGGGTCGAAGCTTTTCACATGGTTACTCACCTTTTCAACCTCCTATCCACTACTACTCTTTCTTATCGTACCCCTTTTGAGCTTCTCTACAACACCTTTCCTTCCTTCTCTCATCTTTGCGTCTTCGACTGCCTCTGCTACCCAAATCTCTCTGCTACAGCTACTCACAAACTTGCACCCCGCTCTTCTGCATGTGTTTTCTTAGGCTACCCCTCTCATCACCGGGGATATAGATGTCTCGATCTTCACACCAATAAAATTATTATCTCTCGCCATGTCATCTTTGATGAATCCGTCTTCCCCTACTTCTCTTTTCACCAGTCTCCACCTCCCGACTATTCCTTTCTTTCCCCTGAAGATGATGACATCATCACCACCCTACCTCCATTCCCTGCTGAACCGGCTCCTACTCCTCCATCCCCTATCTTACCCCTGTCGCCCGCGTTGCCGCCACCGCCCAAAGCCAACACACACCCCATGACTACCCGTTCCAAATCCGACGTGGTTCGCCCTTGTCAAATTTTTAATCTCTCTGCTTCTGCTTCTTTTTCTCCTGTCCCTCGCTCCTTCTCTCAAGCTCTTCAATCTCCTCCCTGGAAAGCTACCATGGATGCCAAGCTTTCACCTTTGCATTCCAATAGTACATGGGATCTTGTGTCGTGCCCCCTGATGTCAATATTGTTGGTTCGAAATGGATCTTTCGTCATAAATTCCGTTCCGATGGCTCCCTTGAACGCTACAAAGCTCGTTTGGTGGCTCAAGGTTTTACCCAGCAACCCGGTCTTGGTTACGATGAAACCATCAATCCCGTGGTCAAACCTTCCACCATTCGCACTGTTCTAAGTCTCGCTATGTCCCGCTCTTGGCCCATTCATCAATTAGACTTCAAAAATGCTTTTCTCCATGGTCATCTGTCTGAGGTCATCTTTATGAAACAACCACCGGGCTATATCAACCCTTCCCATCCTCATCATGTCTGTCGTCTCAAGAAAGCTCTTTACGGTCTTAAACAAGCCCCCCGCGCTTGGTACCGTCGTTTTGCCACATACATCACCTCCTTCGGTTTCGTCAGCAGTAAGGCCGACACTTCCCTCTTTGTCTTTCACCGTGCTCATCACACAACCTATCTCCTGCTTTATGTTGACGACATCATTCTCACTGCTTCCTCCCCATTTCTTCTCTCTCATCTTACTCAGCTTCTCTCCTCTAAATTCGCCATGTCTGATCTCGGCCCCCTCCACTACTTTCTGGGAATCTTTGTCAGTCACTCACCCTCGGGTTTGTTTCTCACTTAGGCCAAATTTGCACGGGAAATTCTTGATCGTGCCGATATGTCCTCTTGTAATCCGTGTCTCACTCCCGTCGATACAAAATCCAAGCTTCCCTTGTCCGGTCCACCCGTCTCTGACCCCACTGAGTTTCGCTGTCTCGCTGGTGCTCTCCAATATCTCACCATCACTCGTCCTGATATCTCCTATGCTGTCCAGCAAATTTGTCTCTTTATGCTTGATCCTCGTCTTCCTCATCAATGCTCTCAAGCGTATTCTTCGTTATCTACAAGGCACTCTTTCTCATGGTCTTCTTCTTCGTCCTTCTGATACTTCGAGTCTTATTGCCTACTCTGATGCGGACTGGGCCGGTTGCCCTGACACAAGATGGTCCACTTCTGGCTATTGTGTTTACCTTGGTGAAAATCTTATATCTTGGTCCTCTAAACGTCAACCCGTTGTTTCTCGCTCGAGTGCTGAGGCCGAATATTGCAGTGTAGCAAATGCTGTTGCTGAAGCCACTTGGCTCCGCAATCTTCTTCTTGATTTACGTTGTCCCTTGTCTCATGCTACTGTCGTCTACTGTGATAACATTTCCTCAATATATATGGCCTTTAACCCTGTACAGCACCAACGAACCAAACATATTGAAATAGAGATTCACTTTGTACGAGAATGTGTTGCGCTTGGTGAAGTACGTGTTCTTCATGTTCCATCCTTCCATCAGTTTGTGGATATCTTCACCAAAGGCCTGTCATCGCCCCTTTTCTTGGACTTTCGGACCAGTCTCAACATTCAGGTGCCCCTGTTTCGACTGCAAGGAGTGTTAAATAGATTTAGCATATTTATTTGTATCTTTCCATGTATATCGTTTACCTTGTATTTAGCTTAGGGTTTCCTTTCATTATCATTCTCTTGTACTATATATATGTTTGTTATCAATACAAGAAGGTTACGGGGTTTTACATATTATAACAGTAGTCAACACCAAAATGCATTCAGAAATTACATATCTTCTTTAGCACACTACCACCTGTAGTCACGTCCACGTAATGCATGCATCCGGGCCACGCATCTCCTCCAATTTTCGTTCGCCGGAAACTCCAAACTCCACCACCAAGAAATTATTTTAATCATGGACATGTACGAGTGACCTTAATGCATTAGTGAAATTCTCTAGGTTGCATCCATAATAACAAATCCTATTTACTTGTTTGGATAATATATTTTCAAGAATTATGGATGTTAAATCCTTTAGTAACCATTTCAGTTGTTTTTTCAACCACTACAACAAAAATGAAAAATGGGTCTTTGGGGGCAGATTATTAGGGGCACTTATAAATAGGCCAGCAAAAGATAGCTAACCGGGCTGTTAATTTTGAACAGCCTTATATAAGGTCCAACTTGAAAGACCTTAATAGAAAGTCAAACTAAAGGAGACCTATCTCATATCTTATATCTAAAAATAAAAGCAAAAGCAAAAGCAAAAGGGGATATATCGAGGGGGAGAGAGAGAGAGCGCACTAGGGTTCATGGAGAAACTACGCAGAGGAGAAAATGGTGACGACGGCAAGATGGAGCAGTATGTTCTAGAGTATGGCAGTGTCGTGCTTGCACGACGGCAACATGACGGAAGCACCCCCTATCTTACGGCGGCAAAGCTGGTAGAGATGGGTAAAACAGAGGAAGCAGAGTGATGTTCCAGTTATGAAGGCGTAGGTTGTGGTGGTAGAGTTTGAGCAAGGAAAAAGCTGAAAGAGAGGTTTGAGGTAAGTATTTCCATGAGTTTCGTACCAAAAATGTCACAAATTTGATCAGATTACATAAGTTCTATTGATCTTGGTTCTTGTTTTAGGTTCTTCAACATGGAAATTACGGTGAGCTTGGATTTTGCACCAAGGATGTTGTGTAACGACCTTCTCTAAATTAGGTAAAGTTTTTGCCACATTGCAATGTTTATTAGCCAAATTATAATATCCTTATGCTTTCCTAGGAATGCTGATTTAAATGGGGCAAAAATCTTAGAATAAGTTCTTCAGATTCATTTGCATGTTGTCGACCTACTTGAAGACCTCTATTTACCTGAAAATCATGATTTTAGTTGTTCCGTGTCAAATGTGGACTTTTGGAAGACTATATTTAGAGGTTTTACCGAAAATTGCTAATTTTATTTTATTCAATGTATGTAATAGGCACAAGGAGATGGGGAAGAAAGGAGCTCCACAAGTTTTAGTGCCAATTTCCCATTTTCCAGACCCATCTTTTAAGAATCACAGGTATTCTCTCGTTTCCAGTCTTTTGCTCCATCAGAACTGAACATATTTTAAGGCATTAGTAACTAGTTACTAATACTTTTTACAATAAGTCATCTGCATTAACATTTTGTGACAGAAAGGAGGATCACTCAGATACTTTTGCAGCCTCCCTAGTTATTTGCGTTTATTGAATAATGGACATTACTTTATTATTTGATTATTCTTTCTTAAAAACCCATGTGGAAGATGAATATGTTCCGTAACTATTGATACAAGTCTGAATATGTCATGTCCAACCATGTGGAAGAGGAATTATTTGATATAAAGTCATCCTAAGGTTTTTGCTGGCTTGTGCTTAGACTTGTTTAGATAATGAACTCGATGTTTTAGAGAAGATACTTTTGATTTTATGAAGATATGGTTCCGTATTCAATTAAGTGCTTTGAATGCTCTTCAGAATAATGAGTTTTGGACTAAAGGAAGACTAGACTAAACAATGTTTTGATCTGCCTCTTTCAAGCTTACCGAAGGATGTTGAAACTTTATAGCTATACATGGTATAGGGTTATTTATGCTTCATCTGCATATTTTTATCATTTGACAGCTTTGGTAAATCCAACCAGCACAAGGGTCGATTACAGACATTTTCATTTTCTAATAATTGAGATTTTGCACCTTTTCTTTGTCAGTGAAATTAATGGGGTATCTTACAAATTTTAGCTTTTCCCCCCATGGCCAGTGTCACCGTGATATCTTTATACTTCTTGGTTTTAGCAATCAAGGATATGCTAACCACCTTTCCTGAACATATAAACACTCAAAATTGAAATAGAGAACATATAATGATTTCCGCAAGAGTATGGAGCTGTCTTATCTCAAAATTTAGTTGTGACATATCTGACAATCTTTCGATGTGAGTTTTTACCATTGATATTGTTATTGAGTATACCTCTTAATATTACATTTTAGGGAGAAAAAGAATCTCCTTGGTACTGCTCGTTATGCCAGTGTCAATACACACCGTGGAGATGGTGAGTGATTTATCATTTAATGATTAGGTTGTATTGTGTCATGAAGTATACTTTATTAGAGGTTCCTTCAATATAATGTTCTTTAATTTACTTATACTGGCCGAACAAAGCTGACAGGATGAAGTGAAATGAAATTTGTACTTATTTTTTCAAGATCTTTTTTTAAACAAAATTTTCCTTTTGGATCTCTACAAGAAAAAAAGGATTTATTTCCAACTGTTCATGGCTTGAAAACTTGGATGGCTATTGGAAGACACAGAAACTTCTTTTCTTGCACATTTCTTAACTATATAATACTCTTTCTTTATTAATTTAATCTTCATTTTCCTTGAAACAGTGCTAAAGCTTGCTTTCTTTTACATACTTAACTAAACTTCATTTGTTGTTGGTGCATTGACATCTTCTACCGTTTGTTTTATCAAACGTAATTTTTTGAAGTTTAGTCTAAATTAAGGGGGTCTTGCTTAAGTCCAATGTCCTAAGTTTGTTTCAAGATTCTTAGATTAATTATTTCTCTTTCGATTTTCTTGAAATCAAGTTATTTGGGATCTACCTTTCTTTAGCTCCATCTCCTGCTTAATTATTCGTACTACGTTCAAATGGGGTGGTGGGGTTTGCACCCATAAAATCCAAATAATCAAAGAAAAGAAATGCATGACTTTAAATTACTCAGTTGACTATAAAAGTTGTTCAAAAAGTAGTTTCTATGTTGTTTTGGTATTCCCAGAAAAAGAAGTAGGTGAAGCAGTACTTATGGAGATCAAAACATAAAAAATAATAATTTTTGGGGTGTTTGTATTAGGAATTACTTCTAAAAGTATTGAACTATGTTGCAGATTTGGGTCATGGTTGGATGAAACGACTTCATTACAGGCTATCTTGTCGTTTCTTGACTTTATGCCCATTCCATGCTCTTTGTAATTATTACAGGTTTAGTTTAACCTGTTAACTAAAGTGGACTGATAAATGTTTGTACGGGCATAACCAAGTCAAGTTGTTCGTTTCCGACCAAGTCTACATGTTTCAAGGGGGTTCTGAAGTTGTTAGTTGAAGCAAATGATTGAAAATGGTTGATTCATGCAATATATGCCCTTCTGAAATTTGGAGGTAATGATTATACGAGACTCAAAAATATTTATTAGTAGAATAGTTGACAAACACAAATAAATCCCTGAACAACTTTAGCTGGAAGTCTAGTTTCATGACCATGACCAGTCATTGGTTTCAAGCACTTTATTAGTTTTAGTTTTAGCAAAGTGCTTCAAGTTATTCATCGTTTATTTGAGAATTGACTCTATACATGAAAGTGGGCATGGAAATTACCCTCTGATACTTGATTTTCTATGATGATTTTAAGAAAAATAATCATAAATGTATTGAATCACTTTCTGATACTGCATTTGGCGTATTCTTAACTTTGTCTATATCACTCTTCCCTTGTTCTTTTCAAATGCGTGATTCCGTGTCTTTGGACATATGATCACAATTATATGCTAGAACTATGGATATTTACTAATGAGTATCTAGCAACAAGTATGACTCAATTATGATTACAACACTTATTTTAAGTTAGAGCTTCTCTTTTTCTAAAACAGCATCCAAGAATTTGCTTATTAACTTGAAAAATAATGGTCCCTTGAGTATCTTAATTGGATTTTTATGAGTTTCTCGTTAGCAGGGTTCTTAAAGTGTTTTCTTCCCCTTAATTTTGTGCTGTAATTTTATTTTGTGCTCAATTCCCTTTAGTTTGTTTTACAAGTATTGACATCAGTGTTTTTTTTTCATTTCTTTTTTGTTTCAGGCCTGCAGCACCCATATCTTAATTTGTTCATCTGAATCGTCTCTAAGATACACAATGTAAACATCCTGCTTACTTTGCTTTGAATGTTTAGATAAGTTTCCTAAGACATGTTTGTTACCTTGGACCATCTATAACTTTCAATTTGCAACATCCTGCTGTAATTTGTATAACTTGTTATGAAATTAATTTATGCTTATTATATTCATGAGCGTCTGGTCTTTCAGTTGAGAGATAATCTATCTGCTTATGTCATTCTTTGTTTCTTTTTTGTTTTTGTCCTAATGTAGTTTATCGATATATGTTGAAATTTGTAGACATCATCGACTTCTCGAACATTTTTTTTTGGTAAATATACTACTTGGTCCAACCTTAAGTTTGTAGAGTACTTGTAAATAATGTGATGAGGTTGGGTTTCCTATAAAATTTTTTGAAAATAAAAAGTTTAGATTGTCATAGTTTTAAGAAAGTTTTTTGCTCATCCATGCTCATCCTGTTGTAGAGCTTATTATATGTTACATTTACATATGGATTTCTCTTCTGGTGGATTTCTCTTAGGTTAAGAGTTTGGGTGCTAAAGCTAGAGTTTTCTTGAACCCTGGAACTCTGTTGAATGCTATAAAGTAGTTTTTAATAGTGGGATTTAGTATGTCCTTGAATATGTCATGTCTATATACACAGGTGTGGAGGGACGAAATCCATAAAATTTCGTTTCTATGCTTATAGTTATAGAAGTTTTTAGTTTCATATAATTTCAAGTTTAGCTCAGTGTAAATCTTGTTTGAAGATATTTTTGTTTCTTAACTAGTTGTGAATCATTAATTTCATTTTGTTGTTATAATTTCAAGTTTAGCTCATTTTATATCTTGTTTTAAGATATTCGTGTGTCTAACTAGCTGAGGATCATAAATTTCATGTTCTGATTGCGATTTCAAGTTTAGCTCATTGTAAATTTTATTGTCCGTGTGGTTTATATTTCTAAAGAGATGAAATTATTTGTAGTCTTTTAAAATGTTCTTGGAGCTTGATATGGGTAGATGGAGATCGGAAAGGCATGCAAAACATATTAGCATAGCAGGTGGCTGTTTTCTTGTCTTTAGAGGCATCTATTGAGTAAGTGCCCCCTTTAGGTCAAACTATGGAGGCTTAGTTTAATTAACAGCCCCCAAAAGTAACCTATGGGGAAACTTAAAACAACCCCTTAAAGCTGAAAAATGTCTCCATAGCTAGTCTTTAGAGGCATTTTACAAAAATGCCTCGAGACCTTTCGCGACCGCGGCTATGGGGGTTGTTTCTCGTATGTGCCTTCATAGGCTTTAGGGGCACTTTTTAAAGCTTTAGAGGCACAAAAAACAGACTCCAAAGCCTTGATTTTTAGTAGTGAACTTTATTAATCGACTTGAAATCCACCCAAATCTGAGTCGTTTGAAATCCTTAGCTCAAAAGATCCTTCCATCATATCCAAATCCTTCTATATATCCTCATACAATGGTGTAAAACATATAGAAACAAATATTGCTAATTTGTCAAAGTAAACCTAATGCAAGTTGGAAGCACAGGAGAATAGATTTTTTGGTGCTGAAAAATGTCACATTTTAGTTGCTTTCACTTGTTCCCATGTTCTGGAAAATGAAATATGTTTGTATTATTGTTTTCTAAAGTATGGTTTTAGATTTGAAAGATGCTTTTCAGGCGTTATGTCACGATCGATCGTCAATTTTTTAACAGTTATTTAGAAGCCTAGAACGAGGCTACAACATTTGCTTGAAATGAACATGACAAGGAAAGAGTAAACCCTGATGCAGAATTGGTAGATCAGTACAATAATAAAGCAAAGAAGTCTAAATCATTGGTAGAAAAGTATCAGGAGTCGGTTAAGAGTAGTGCAAAAGAAAAAAATCAAAGCAAGAGACGGTGAAAGAGGAGCGGGAGGGAAGCCCACCCCTTGAAGTCGTGGGACCGGGAAAAGGATTTGACTGCTGGAAGGCAGAAAGTCAATCTGGATGGCGAAAATAGTATATGGCACTGCTAGGGTGCAAGTTGTATGGCACTCTCTTTCTGAAGCTGAGATACTTCCCCACCTCCTTCCTTTGTGTAGCATTATGGACATAAGCAGAACATGTGGCTTTTCTCTCGACATCACAATTGTGCCCACATGACGTTAGTGGAATCTTCAGTGCATTGAGAATATCTCATAACTGTGATCTCACCTCCCTATCCTTACGCAACTCCTTCACATGCAGAAAATGTTTGTTGCACCAATCATCACTATATTCACTAGATTCCCATTGCTGGTAGATTTTCAGCATCGTTAAGTGGTCTGATTCAGGCACAAAGAATTTTTCCCATGCGGCATCACTCTCGTCCACCTTATCCTTGGGTCTAAAGAAAACAGATGGTACCGAAAGCATTGACACAATTGTTAGAACCTCATAGACATAACCTCCTTTTTCACCCATTAGAAGCTTCTTACCAAGGGGAGGATTAAGAGGAAACGTCATTGTTCAGAGCACCCAGCATCCACAACTGGTACATGGTCTCAATGACATTTTCTTTCGGGGGAGAATCTATAAAGACAAGATCCAACAAGTAGTCAATTTTCTGAGACTTGAACAACAAAACTCCATTTCCAAGGTTCGTCCTTTGGATTTCTGGGACAGGACTAGGAAGCATTTCATCAAGGTATACACTCTCTGTGTATAGTCGATAGCAAGTCCTGGGCCCGGTTAATCCAGCACATCCCATACATTGATCAACAGCTGCACGACTGATGGGGAACACTTGAAGAGCATCCACTCCAGTATGAGAGTAGTACACTTTCATTTTACTGTAGCCGAGGTCGATGATGTACAAGATTCTGCCCACAGTCAAAGAATTCTCAGCAATATTTGCAGCAACTATGCATTTTCGAGCTCCATTTACAGTCTTTTGATATATTAGTGCGTGTAAGTCAATGGGCAGGTGGGAGTATATGGGAAGTTTTAACAGCTTTGGACTTCCCTTTTTTGTGGAGATCAGTCGGTCCATCTTTTCCGAAAGAGCATAACAGGTAGCCTCAATCTCTTCTTGACCACTCATGAATATTAATATATCACCTGGAGCTCTTTTAGTGTGAATCATCATAGCCTGCTCTACTGCAGCCTCAACATAATCTTCACAAGGTGATTCCCTGTAAACGATTTTAACTGGAATAGTTCTTCTGAGAATGTGAGATAGAGGTGCACTGCGTGTAAAATAGTAGAGGATTTATAAGTTAGAAAAATAAGAACTACCCAAAAAACATAGAGTATGTTGGACTAGTGCAAATCAAATATATCTCTCAAAGAACTTTGCAAACTTATCAGCATTAAGTGTGGCTGAAATCACAATCAATTTAAGATCCCTTCTTCTAGCCACAACTTTCTTTAGGATTCCAAACAGCACGTCCGTGCGTTTCATCCATTATGATGACGCTTCACAATTAAGAAAAGAATGGGAAAGGCCAATTGATTAAGACATAGATCAAACAAAGCTTTAAGAAACATCAATGTTGATTATAATATCCATATCGGTAATTTTCCAGATCATCATCTTTTAGTGTCTCCCTCAAAAGCACTCCATCAGTCATGTACTGCAACAAAGAGAAAAAAAGGTATCAGCTATAATACAACTCAACAAGAAACGACGTGAACTTCAATAATTAGACATAAAATCAAGCGACTTGAGTTAAGTGAATATGAATCTAAATTTATAAGTTTAGAAAGAGAGAAAAATTATCTTTACCTTGATTGATGTCGTAGGCCCAGTCACATCCTCAAACCGTACATCATATCCAACTTCATTGCCGAGCTCTGTGCACATTTCTTCACTCACAATAAGTCCATCACTTGTATATCCATCTTCATGTAAATACTGCCAACTAAATAACATATCAGAGAACTAACAAGTTGAAGTATACACGTAGCTAAACAAAGAAAAATAATAACTCAGAAGCAACAACCAACCTGTGTAAGTTTTGTGGTCTTTCCAGAACCAGTCTTACCAACCACTATCACCACCTGATTCTTGCGGATCACCTGAGGAAAGTGAATTGCATGACAAAATATTGTAACAGCTATCGCCTATCAATAGGAAGCGTCATTCCAAGTATTGTGAAAGTGATAAAGGGTTTCAAACCTTCATTAAGGCATCTCGTTCAGAAAAGATGGGCAAACATTTCTTTAACTGCTGAGAAAATTTGGTATCTTCCTTGAGATCTATTTCACCTTGTTCACCCGCGACAAAACTATCTGCATCAATCTTGCAACGGAAATAAATTTCAGATGCACTCTTTTTATCACTAAAAATTTAGGTCTTCACTATTCTTATAAATTATTTAAAATTTTAAAATGTAGCAAACCTGTTCTACAGTCTTCTCAACGCCAAGAATATCACCTCTCTTTGAGTGAGCAAGCTCCCAAAATCGCTCTCGTGTTTTATCAATTCCACAAACCAGAGCTGATGGTTTTCGTGGTGTTTTAGCCATATATGACTCATGATCTTTTAGTAGCATAACAAGCACAACTTGACTTGTAGAAATGATCCTCTTATCAAGAGAACGGGGGGGCTTTGATAGTGTCATCTCATCTACATCGATGGGGGCCTGCAGTGAAGGAAAAAAGTAGGGAGATAAATAAACAAACCTTGAAATTTTGAATTACTCTTAAAGAAGGAAGAGATATATCTAAAGACAACTAGAAAACTGATTGTTTTATGCGTAAGAATCACACGAACATTTTCAAATATCACCTCTTTAATCTGCTTCCAAGATGCCTTGCGAGAAAATGAGTATGAGATATCCTCCTCATACATAGTGATGCATTCGTCTCGATCATACTCCATCTCTAAAGAGATCTCGTCAGGCAGTTGCAACTTATCCACGACGGACTCGTCGCTCTCTCCAAGCCTTGGGGAAATGGGCTGATAATCAAGAGAGGCCCAAGCAAGGATGGGTGATCGAGAAGGTTGATTGATTTTGTTGGTTGCAGTGTCATTCAAGTCCAACTACGTACGTTCATCATTCCCTACAATGACATGCATCATGATAAAGAATGAGAAAAAAGAGTTTATATAGTAGCATGCAATCAAAAGGGCAATTGATGAAGCAAGCATTCGTCAACATACTACGGCATAGGCAAACCAAGCTAACTCATAAGAGGACAATTAAATGTTAAAGAGTTTTATACAGTAGCATGCAATCAAAAGGGCAATTGAAGAAGCAAGCATTCGTCTTCGTCAACAAACTACGACATTGGCAAACCAAGCTAACTCATAAAGAGGACAATTAAATGTTAAGAGTTGATTAGGATTCTATCATAAGTATCTTATCATGTATCTCTGTATCTTATCCTTTAGATAGTTTAGCTCTTAGTTCCATTCCATATATCTCTTTAGGACTCTTTATCATAGTGTCATGTGAAATACACCTACGCTATCTAATTCTTTTTAGGTTAATTCTTGGGCTTGTGATTTCTCACAAAATAATAATAGTAGTAATTATAATCATAATCATAAAATAAATAAATAAATTCCTCAGCCATGTCCAATACAGCAGTAGCAGACCAGTGATCAATAATAATAAAACAACACATACACATACATACACATATTAATGTGGTAAAGAAAATCCGACCTACCTCTCTTACGCTTCGTCTTCCTCCCATCGTCATTGTCCTCGTCTTCTTTATTAATGGCGACGTACTCCTCTTCTTCGTCCTGCTCCACGTCTCTCCGCCTCGACATCGATATTCACAGTTAGGGTTATTGGCAATCGATATGTGGAGAATTCGAAGCCCTAGTGTGGGGGTATTTACAAATTAGTTTTTCCGTTGGGAGTTTGGGTTTCGAGTGTGGGAGACAAAGCCCAAGTTTGTGATTTTCTGTCTTTTTACCGTGTGTGGCCCATGATTTAAAAAAAATTATCTGTCTAGATTTGTCAGCCATGGTTCGTCTAGATTTTTTAATTTTTTTTCTTAAAATTTCTAGGACCAAAATTATGTTTAAGAATTTTTTTTTCTTCCCAGAGTTGAATGCATAACATATTTATTACGGGATTTAAATACTATCGTTGTCATGAAGCCTGGGTTTAAAATTATGTTTAAGAATTTAATTTTTTTTTCTTCCCAGAATTGAATGCATAACATATTTATTACGGGCTTTAAATACTATCGTTGTCATGAAACCTGACAAACCCAGGCCCCAACATATTAAAAGTCTTGGATTAGACCTACAACCTACAGAAGTCAATTTGTCCATCATTAACAAAAACCACCCCACAACAAAAACACTACCACACCGCCACCTCACTCCCTACTTTTGGACGCCATGGAACTACTTGGGTAGTTAGCTCGGAATGAACTACAATTCGAAACACATAATGTCATGGACGAAAATAAAATACGGTACCATCAGATTTGGGTTGCATCTTTCGACATTCCCAAGATAGCGTTTCGTACCCAAAGAGGCACTATGTGTTCTCCAACATGCCTTTCGACTTGACAAACGCACCAGCGACGTTCCAAACAACGATTTATTTGGTCCACACTTGAGGAAATCCATGATAGTATTTTTTTACGACATACTGATTTATAGTGCCTCTTGGAATGAACATATGCAGTAATTCAACAAGTCCAGCCTTGTTCGCAAATATTTTTAGATAATTACCATGTTAAATTTACAAAAAAAAATGCTTTATAATTTATTTTAATATGATTGATGTTAAAAATGTTATTTATTTGAAAAGATTATTACAAACAAACCCATAAAGCATTAAATTAGATTAATTAAACTGCCTCCATTTTGTGTCCCGCCAAAGCTTTATAATTCACATTGGACTGCACATACAAAAATGCTCATTTGCTGACAACTTCAAGAATCAACCTCCATAACAGAATTAAAAAGCATACAAGATAGTGGTTTGACTATATTAGTTCTAATGTCATATATTCACTCCATTAAACTAAACAATGGCGCAAGTCACTGAAATATCAAAATGATAAGAGAAAAATAAAAATTTAAATCAAGTGTATCCAAGTACCTTACTTATGAGAGAATAAGCTATTTGGGAATCAGTTTGGCAACACTTATTAGCCTGAAAAACCACAAAATTCCTCAGATGAGAAAGAAAAAATCTTATCAACGGAGTGCTTAGCGAGGGCAAAGTATCACCAAGATTGATGATTATACACTCCAATTTCCTAGCAAAACAATTAAAATGATTTAATAACTGAAATTTGGCCAGTGCCTTGTTTTTGTATTCATCTGATCTACCAAACAAACACAAAATATTGCAACTTAATAATTTCTAAAAGCAAGTTTTCCCATGAAAACAAAAAAAATCTTTCACCACAGTGTGTCAATTAGAATTACCTTGTGGAGCAATGAAGATGCACCTCGGGCAGGGTAGTCCATAAAATCCAATGCAAACAAGTTGTTTCAATTGAATGAATGAACATTGTATTCTGGTACGAAATAAACACAGAGTCAGCCTTTTTGCAAATTTGTGAATTGACTTGCAGAGATATTGCACAAAATTCAAAGAAAGGCAAAACTATTGCGCAACTAAGGTTCACATCATTTTTTCCTCATCTAATCCAAGTAATAAAAAAATAAGGTAATCAGGTTCTAGTCTACCATGTGTAATCACCAAAGCCGAGCTTGAACAATCCCCTAGTGCCAAACAGAGTGTCCAATTAGTTAACTCAACCAGAAGCTCGATATAAACAAACAATAGGATCCATTAAGCTAAAGCTAATTAAAACATTAACAAAAAAGACAAAATCTTGTTTGCCTATCAGCTTCTTTGTAAAACTAAATGATACCCAGAAACCCCACTCCGCAACTGCCTGGGTAATTACTATAATTAAAAGAACTGCAAAGAAATTTCTTCACCTACTCACCTGAATTTGTAGCCCGACTCAGGAAAATCGGTAAATTGTTAGAAAATTTGGCAGAAATAGTCACCGGACAATTCAGATCAAAAAATCATTTCAAAATGATAAAGAATCGCATTCCAGTTTTTGTAAAATAAAACCCACACAAATTAAATTCGAAAGAAAATAATCAAAATTAGAGAACAAAGAAGAATCTGTTGTTGATTAAATCTGTCTAGCCAACAAGAGTAATCGGTCAACTTGTGATCCAACTGTTAGATATTATTATTGTTATCCTAATTAGATTAGTATTATTATTGTTTTTCTGGTTAGACCAGTATTCTTATTACCTTATTTATCTTTTACCTTCTTTATAGTTTAGGGTTTTCTTATATTCTCTCTCTTGTAACTCTATAAATATGTTACTCAATAATACAAATTCCCTACGGGATTTTCTCTAATCTAACATCCATGAATGTTGAATTCCCCAACTTAGTGTAATAGTTTGAAAAAGCATAATAGCTTTATCTCGACAAATTCTTTAGTTGTATCCATGGTTCGCCGTAACGGTCGCGGTGTTCGTCGCGGAGGCCACCGTTCCAGTTTCACGGCACCGTCGGAGAACGGTCGCGGACGTTCCACAATTTTTTGGCTTAAATTGCTCAAAAATTATAAAAAAAAAATCCTAAAAAACTTTATAATTAGTAAATATTGTATCTAATGTCTATCTTTCTTAATTGGAAGATTTTGAACAACAAAGACTAATAAAACGGAATGCAATTTGGCTTATACCTCTGAAATAGAATTATATAATTCTTGCAATTTGTATTACTACTAGATTTCTTTTGCGCATAAAAGTATTTGAATTTGAATCAATATCACCTTACAAGTTTTTGAATGTGAGATTTATTACAGAAAATTTATTAAATAAATTTTTCTCATTAATACCAAGTAGAGTGACGAGGTGTTACAAATCCCTAAAATAATAAAGCTTTCAAGTCACGGGTGAATTTTAATGTGTATTCCTAAAATAATAAATCCCACTTTTCTTTTCTTTTCTTTTTTTGTTTGCTTCTTTGTCTTTTCCTGTTTTCTTTACTGAAAATTAACAGTGTCTTCTCTCTTTCCTTTCTTCTTCTTTCCTGCGATTATTTCTTCTCTCTTTCCTTTCTTGTCCCCCATGTAATAATTTTCTTTCTTTCCTTGTCTTCTTCCTTGCCATTCCAGCCGTTCCATAGCCGAGAAAACGCCGGAACAGCCGCTACAAAATCGTATCTCGGCCGTATCGCCGTTTTTCGGCCGGTCCGGCGCTGTCCATATACAAAAACGAGATGACCTGGAATTTTGGAACGGTGGGGGCCGTTCCCGTTCCGGAACGGGCGTTACGGCCGCTTTCGCGGCGTTCCGGCAAACCATGGTTGTATCCATCACTCAGAAACATAGTGCTAATATTCTAGCGGTTCCGTAAACTATAGTTGCTTTATCTTAGAAAGTTTTTATGGTCTCCATCATACTCATAGCATAGTATGGTTGCAAACTTCACGAACTAAGATTATACAGGAAAATCAGCTAATAATTAGCAGAGTACTGATTACTGAAGCAAATATATATTTGAAAATAGCTGTTTTTCAGAGAAATAAACAAAATTAAATCCACGCTTTTCAAGAAAATATTAGACAACTGCTTGCCTTTCAGCACTTATTAAAATTCAAACTCTTTACATATTCATTATTTGATAAAAAATAAATGGTGACAAAGCAGAAAAGTCTCAATGTGAATGAACAAGAACAACATGATCAAAGATATCTGAAGAAAGAAAAGAAGCTTTACCATCCATTCTATAGATCGTAAATGATTTGGAGAAAATATAGCAATAAGTAACCTTATCAAGCTGAATAATACGCGTTCATTTTACTTGGTAAATATATATATAACCGCAGTTGAAGAAGAAAATTAGTAACCGATGATACAACTGCTTTGGCATAATCACCCTGTTCGACTTTGCTTCCATCTTCGCATCCACTTCCAGCCTTTACCAATTTAACATATTCCAACCGGTCATCACTCTCGTAAGTCGTCGGGTGGAGTGGAAAGCGATGTTGAGGGGGGCGGCAGAGAAGAGTTTTAATGTGCACTGCTCGGAGAGGTAAAGGTGTGTGTAATATCCGATTCGAGATGGGATTGATCTCCAGAAATTTAAGAATAAGAAGAATTGAATTGAAACTCAGTATTTTTCTGCTACTCATTCCATACGAGGGGAGGGGTACAAATAAATAATAGGGAGAAAATCCTAAAAACAAGGAATAATAATACTTCCACTGACAAGCTAGTGGGGATGACCCTAAACTGACTCTTGACTAATTCAAAGTGACATGGAAATTAAAACAAACTGAAACAAGGAATTCCAATAGAAATTCAGGACTCAAAACGGCAGAGCCTTTTAATCACGCTATTGGGCCTGATTCGTGCATTATTGTGTGTTGTGGGATGGAGATGAGAGAGTCTACAACATTAGTATATAATAAATTACAACCTTTGAGGTCATCCAATTAAGCGTACATGTGGATGGCCTAATTGAGCTCAATTTTGACACATAAGCAAAATTGAATAAATATACATACATATTAAAAAAAATTAAAAAAATAAATCTTAACAACTCTACATCTTTTCCGATAAAGATAATAACTAATAAATTTCTTCATTCCAAATTCCAAAATTTCAAAATTTAAATTAATAACTATAGAAATATATATATAAGAATATTTACCCATAAATTGAAAAAAAGAAGAAGAAGATTTGCACGGCAATTTTCCGTGAAAGTGGATCCATTCTACCACATTATCCAAATCTCACCAGTATCATTAGTTGGAGAAAATCAATACTAATGAAATCGAGTTTTTTTTTCCAAAATATTACTCTAAGAAAAAATAATTCCCAAAGTATTACTATTTGAAAAATATTTGCCAAATTATTACTCTTATTTCCACATGTATTGCCATGTGTCACAAATTGATTTAGTTGGCATTTTTTACTTTTTTTTCCTACTTTAAGGACCCACATAAATTAATTAATTTTTTATGGCATTTTTTACTATTTTTTCCTACTTAAATGACCCACATAAATTTATTAATTTTTTCTATAGACAAATTTGATAAAACCACAAATTATTCCTCATCGTCAAGATGTCTACAAAGACTACTCCAAACAGTGATGCGGTTTTCTTAATTACTAGAGGTTATGCTGCAATATCAAATTTTTTTTTTTTACTCCATATGGAAATACAAAACATATTCAACCCCATTGGTGTCACAAGAAAACTTGCATAAGTGTTCGTGAGAGGAAAAACCACAAGAATTAAACAGTCCATGATGCAATTGTTTTGAGCAACAAATAGGAATTAATTAGTACTAGAAGGTGGTTGTTGTCTTTGCATATAATAATTCACTTTGATCTTTGATTTACCAAACATGTCATTATCTTAACTAAACAACTCAAAAAACAAGTTCAACCATTAACACGAGAGCTTCTCCATTCCAAACACTGCTCCCCCAAAATAAGTTTTCTAGTCTAGACTATTTCTTTACCTAAACTCAAATATATATTTTTAAATTTTGTTTTCTATTATCAGATAACAAAATAAAAATCTCCTCCATTTACCACCAAATTTACTCGAGAGAATCATGTATGTTTGGCCGTGCTCAAGAGAATCATGTATGTCTAGTCGTGCTCGCCCATGATTCTGTGAGCCAGTTGGATGTCCTTGGATACGGTCACATGTTTGACATGTAAAAGAAATAAAGTGTAACCAGACACACCCACAAACAAAAAGAATGGTGCTACAGCAGTTGCAAGAAAAACAAGATCCTACTCTACCCAGTTGCAAGAGTCTTCAATGTCGAGCAACAAAGAAAAAAAGGAATCATAACAAGAGCGGGAAAGTAGTTCGTTCCACCGACATTTATCCATTTCTTGCATTCCACTACTTTCAACTTTCATGGGATTAGTAGCAATTGTGCAAGATCTACAGTTCAAGTTGAATCATTGTCAAAACAGATAGTATTTATTTAAAATATAAAATGTCAGAATTCTATATCACAAAAAAATAAAGTTTAATTCTCCCATGTCACTCTCTTGTTTATTATGCTTGAATAGAAAGTGAATAGAAAAAAAAAATTCACCTTGTAGATAATCAGTTTTTGTCCGGACATGTTTTCCGATTATGGCCTTTTCTTTTGCAGCAACCACATGTCACTGTAGCACGACCTTCTCTAATATCCATTTCATTATGCAATCGTGTTGATCTTGGGCAACCTTTGGTTTTTCTTTTCATTGAATCAGAAGGTAAAAGTGTTATTTGGGGAAAATCGCATTTTTAGTCCCGTAAGTTTGCCCCGGCACACTTTTGGTCCCATAAGTTACGGGATTCTCACTTTACATCCCATATGTTTCACAAATTCTCACTTTTGGTCCCATCCGTCTATTTTTAACGGAAAATGGCACGTGAGTGGCACGTGCCCGGTTGCCAGCTGGTTTGGGGGGGGGATTGTTCAATTTTCACTATTTTGGGGCAAAATTTGAAATTTTGAAAAGCCGATTTGGGGCAAAATTTTGGAATTTGACAGCTGCCCATCTTCTTCTTCATTGCAGCAGTGAATTCACGGTCATGGCAGCTGTGAATTTGCCTGGAAACGCGCGGGAGAAGGTCATGTTTTGCTGTGAAAAAATGACGTTGAAAATGGCTAAAATCGAGCCCAAATTCGCCTGAAAAACACCGACGTGGGTCCCTGAGTGCAATGCCATTAACACCGGCTGAATTGCTGCTCGAAGCCGTCCTTAAATCGGTTGAGAAGACGATTTAAAAATTTCAGATTTTGCCCCAATTGACTTTTCAAAATTTCAGATTTGCCCCCAAACAGTGAAAATTGAACAATTCGCCCCCCCAAACCAGCTGGCAACCGGCGCACGTGCCACTCACGTGCCATTTTCCGTTAAAAATAGACGGATGGGACCAAAAGTGAGAATTTGTGAAACATATGGGACGTAAAGTGAGAATCCCGTAACTTATGGGATCAAAAGTGTACTGAGGCAAAGTTATGGGACTAAAAATGCGATTTTCCCGTGTTATTTGTCTTGCAAGAGGCCAATAAGCTCGATCAGGGATGGGATGAAATATAGGATCCCATGTCATCTTATATGTGGTGACAGAATACCAATTTTGTACGAAAACCTTATAATCCAAGCTACAATAATGGCAAGCAGCCATCACATGTGAACAAGGAAATCCAAATATCTACCACTTTTGACAAGAACACGAGTGCTCATTTAATTTCACCTCCTGAACATTGCCACCTTTACTTCTGTTTGCTATAGAACGTCCTGTCTTAATACTAAATATGCCAGTAGCTCTATTGAATAACACGACTTCATGTCGACCTGCCTTTATTCCACTTGAACTAACTTTTCCATCCACGAAAGGAGTAAAGTTTTGCCCACTTGTAACTCTTTGCAAACCTAGTTGACATCTTATTGCAAAATAACTATTTGTTCGATAAAATGTAAGTTGGACTAGAGATGTTATAGGCAAACAACGAGCCCGTTTCAGAACACTATTGAAAACTTCTGATAAGTTTGTTGTCATTATCCCATATCGGTGACCACCATCATGTGCCAAAGCCCATTTCTACACAGGTATATCTTCTAACCATTTGTGAGCTTCAGGGTTGATTCTGCGAATTGTCTCCATTCTTCTATTGAATTTTCGAACTTGATTCTCATTTGCAGCACACCATAAAAGATTTTTTAATATCTTATCATGGAAGTGAGAATTGAAATTGCTTGCTAAATGACGTACACAAAAGCGATGATAAGCTTGTGGTTCAGTCCATCCTAAGCCAACCGTGTTCATTCCACTAAGAATACTAGGATGCCGATCAGATATAATGCATAGACCATTCCTTTGAGTCACAAAATTTCGTATGCAAGCCATAAACCAACCCCAACTATCATTGTTTTCTCCTTAAACAATGGTAAATGCTAGTGGAAACAATTGATTATTGGTGTCACATGATACAGCAATAAGCATAGTTCTTTTGTACTTCCCATAAAGATGTGTTCCATCAATACTAATGATTGGATGACACTCCTTAAGCCCTTCAATGGAAGCACCAAATGCCCAAAATATACGCCTAAATATTTCTTGATTGGGGTTTCTCTCTATAATTTCTTTATCCCAATCTACAATTGTACCTGGATTTTCACGCTGTAGTACATCCATATATCTTGGCAACAACTTGTAAGACTCCAACCAATCTTGAAAAAGTTCCACGATTGCCTTTTGCTTTTCTTGCCATGCTTTCTTCTTAGATATATCATAGTTAAACTTATCTAAGATTTCAGCTTGAATAGCTAAAAGTGTGATCGAGATTTGAGCCTTAACTAAAGCTTTAATCTGATTAGCTATAAAACTCGAATATAGTTGCACATGATCTCTATTGATGATTGGACTGACACAAGTATGAGGCCCAATGTACTTCTTAATCTCAAAAAATGATGTCCCGTGAGGAATAGAAGCTCTTAGCCTCCAAGGGCATTGTGGTGCTTGTTTACACTTAAGCACCCAAAAATTAGGAGAAGAATTTGTGACAACATATTGTTGGTGAACTCTTATAGAGTATGATTTAACTGCATTTTGCAACTCATCCTTTTTATTAAACCTTTGACCCGCATATAATTCGACATCATCGCCTGATTGAGTATTTTTTTTGGCAAGGTGCTACTACATCAACCACCGCATTACTTACTAAATTAATTTTTGTAAATTTAGGGGCAGCTGCTTCTTCATATGTCATATGCTCTTCTTGATCAGTTATGTCACATGCATCTTCTTCAATAATTCCTTCACGTGTATCCTCCTCATCATCATCATCCCGCAAGCTATTATTAATTTCAGTGTTCTCCCTAAGGAATTTGCATCTTTCTTGTGCAATGATCTCTTCCATCACCATTGTGTTAAAAGCATTAAGAGAGCCATCATCACTTCCATCATTATTTGTTTGATGCATAGTTTCGTGTACTTTCCTTATTTGCCCACATTCACTCACTAAATTCTCTACTGCACACTGATCATTTTGCAACATCTCCAAAGGATCACTTGCATCAAAACCATACTCTAGCGATGCATTTCCTTGAGTGAGTAGTCGTGTGAAACGGCCATCACAAGTATTTGGTGTTATATTTGCTAGCTTATCAATGTTAATAGGAATTGCTTCCAAGTAAAATTCCAAGCAACTTATTCCCGATCGTTTCGTCACATCAAAAACAACAACTTACAATCTCATCATCTTCGACTAGTAGAGCTATGTACTTGTTAAAATTACTTGGATACCTACAAGTGATCTTAACCTCAAAAAGTAGTCGGTTGAAACCCGTGATAGCGTACATTTTATCCACTAGCTCACTGAATTTGGCTCTATTACTTATTCTAACTGGCGTCAGACTAGCACCTTCATAACCAAGTCCATGTGAACCATATGTTATCCTCCCATTCCAATAGCACAAGATTGTAATATGTTTGCTCACCATTTCAATAAGTTTAGAGAAAAGTAGTTTGACAATAAACCTGTAGATAAATATTTTAAATAAATAAATAAATCACAAATAATAGTATTTAATTGTAGCGATATTCAATGCAAGTGGAAATGGCTAATTAGTATAGATAATGATTAATTAGTCTAGACAGTATGTTAACATGTAGACAAATTAATCACTCTCTACTGGACAAATTATTCATATTGAACAAAGTTAGATACTTTTATCACTACCTAGTAATCTAACAGAAATCAAAGTTAGATACATTGAAAAGTAATCTAATTTTGTTTATCCTTTTCTCTGCGTCATTGTTACTTTTATCAAATTATTGTAGAAAAAGTGAGGTAAGCATCACAGGAAACAACTATGGTCTAGAGAAAAACCTTGCGAGAAGTGAGACTATTCAAATATTCTAGAAAGAGGGAAATTGGGAAGAAGCAATAATGTTCTTACCTCTGCGTCTGCGGATATTAGTATGTAGATTATTAGTGCAAAAAAGGTGTTGATTCATTAGTTCGGTGTTGATTCATATGTTGAGTGTTGAGACTAATGGTGGAAAAGGAGAAGTGAATCCATGAAAATCTTTTCTTGGCGTAGAAGAAGAAGAAAAAGCGTGAATTTTATAAAAATTTCCAATAGAGTAGGAAATATAGTAGGAAACTACAACTAATAAATCCATATGGAACATTAAAGTAGGGAGAAAAAAGTAAAAAATGCCAACTAAATCAATTTGTGACACATGGCAATACATGTGGCAATAAGAGTAATAGTTTGGGAAATATTTTTTAACTAGTAATACTTTGGGAATTATTTTTTCTAAGAGTAATATTTTGGAAAAAAACTCAATGAAATCTACTAATACTTAATCAGCAACTAATTTTCGAATTTCAAAAATATTCAAACCAGTTCATAAAATTTAGAGATTTATGATATTCAAATTTCAAATTAGATGCTATCCATGTACTACTATTTATAGATGAATACTTCACTTTATTTTCATTCGCACATTTCGAAAACACAAATTATGAAGAACTCAACTCACCAGACGATTTATCAATCCATTAAAGTCTATCCCAGTTGTTTAAATGATGCACCATTATCGCATAATCGAAGTTTGTTAATTGAGTATATGGAGGTGAATATTTTTATATTTATCAAGTTCATTTTGTTATTATTTTCTCATTCTTTTCATTGAATATATAGAACTTTTACATATATTTTTTTACAGGAATCTAACAATGCAACTCACGTTTATGTGGTGGTGCATCGTGATTCGAATACTAGATACAGTCGTCTGAGGTAGTCACTTGGAACTTTTTATGCTGAAGAGAGCATGAAAAATGAGCCACTAAATACTTATATAATTATATAATTCAAGGTCCAACAAAATAAGGTATTGAAGACATATAATATTAGTTTGTGGAAAGAGCATTATATATTTATTTATCTTTCATTTAAATAATTTTTATCATTATTAATGCTTTGTACTAATGTCTAATTTTTCTTCATATACGCAGATGTAACAAATTTTATGTTGATTATGAGCTTCAGAATAAAGATCATCAGTGGAAGATATTCAAAATGATGCAAAGCAGCTACTTTTGAAGTAATAAGAGCAATAGGATATTATTGAGTTTGTTGATATGTATTACATATACATATAATATGCAACTCTAATAATGCGATAGAAGAAGTTTGAATTAATCGGAATGGGAAGGTAGAAAAAGCTTCGGAGTTTACTCATTTAACTTAATTTTAATTTACTTAACTTTAATAATATATAATATCAAATGAAAATTGAGCCCAATTAACTTCATATTAATATTGAAATATTAAACCCCCAAAAAGTCACTGAAAAACGTAGACCATTAAAAGAATGGTGCAACTTTTCAAATCTCTAATAAAGGATTCATGAACTGATCAAAAAAGAAAAAAAAAGAGAAGGATTCATGAAGACATTATTATTAAACTTTGACTACTCCCACAACGAGACCGTGATTCTCCCTTTTCTTTTCATTTATTACCAGCACACCACCTTCTATTTTCGATTGTTTTCAAAACAATCGAAAATGAAAAGAATTGGGAACTCCCAAATGTGTTCAAAAAACTTCCAATCTCTAGCAGCGTTGTGGATTAAGCACGAAACATGACGAGGGAAGTGAAATCATCAAGGATTGGGAAGTTTCTGCATCAAGCTTCTCGAGTTCGTAGAATTCGAAAGAGATCCTTTCTAATCGGGTTTTCGTCAAATTGGTTCCACCATTTGGCGCGAAAAGTGCAATCGTGAAGTACAATATCCAACACCAAAGTATGTATACTATATAGTCATATGTTTAACTTATTTATGTATTAGTGAATGTGAAAGGATATTGAATTAATGATGGTATTTATCTACCTTTGTTTTAGATATAAACTCACGATTCAGGTAAAGGATTTTAGTGGTGGTGCTTCATTTGTCATTTTAGACAAAGAAGTAGAAAAACTTATAAAATGCAGTGCATCATCACTTCTTGAAATTTCTAATAAGGTAATGAGCTGTAAAAAATACATGTGTTTTATGAGATTCATGTTTGAATTGATGACCTGTTGGAACATGTATTTTTAATTGTTTTCAAGTTGATCCTCATATACATTTCACAACTACAGGTTGGAGATCGAGGTGAAGACATTGTGCTTCAAGCATTCGAGCAACTATGATGGCTTCCCTTTATTTTCCAAATAAAAGTTACCAAGTTCAACACTCAACAAGGAAGCAGGAAGTTTACAGTCAACAAAATTATTGATATTGATTATAAGAGAGAAGGTCATTACCTTTTTCAAAAGGTTAGACCTTGAAATCAAAACATTAGTATATTCGAATAATAAAATTTTTACCTAATTATACTTTTCAATGTCCTCTTCGGTATAGATTGGAGAGTTTTCTCTACTTGGTTCGTCAAATATTTCTAACTCCAGCAACTCCAACTACATAACACCACCTACAGACCATTTCAAGCATCTAACAGGAGGAAACTTGGGTGCAAGCTCAAGTAAGGATCCTTTAGTTAAAAATGATCTTTATAATGAAGAAAAGCCGGCAAAGAACGAAGATATATTCTAGTGAGTAAGTCTTTTAATACTATTGAACAAATACTTAATATTTAATGTCAATTTACTCAATCATTGACATTGAACTTGAATTGATGATATTTAACGGGATTCTGAAAGCATTTGGTCAATTATGCTTATGTCTTGCTAGATTGATTTAATTATTTTAACATTAGATACTAACATAATTGATATATACAATTTGATAGAGGAATTAAGTGGTCGCCAAGAACACGAACTTTTTTTTTTTTGGTAAAAGTAAGAAACTTTAAAACCAACTAACTCAAATTCAGCTACACATCACACTTAAGGTGGACTCTTATCACCTTGGTGAACAACTCACAAGAAAACTATCACACCAGTATGCCTATAACAAAGCTCTATACATTCAACAAATGAGTAATCAACTCTCTATCTCTATTGCTAAACTTCTGTGCATTCAGACCTCCAAATTTAATACTCAACTCCATTTTGAGTTCTGTAAATACTACCTCTAAGCCATTCTGTTTCTGCTCAAAATACCTATAATTCCCTTCTCTCCAGATTCTGTTAACCACACCAGCAACCCCTGCTATCAAAATTTGGTGTCTTAGGTTCCAACTTTTAAAAACAAACCGCAGCCATTTAGTCCATCTGTTGTATCTAGTTGGCCATGTGCTAATTCCCAGCCATCTCATCAAACTGTTGAGTAACCTTTTACTCCATTCACATTCAAAGAAAAGATGAGCAATAGTCTCCATACAATCATCACAAAATAAGCATCCACATTCAACATTTTGCAAAAATCTGCTCACTCTACCACTAGTTGCTAACTTCTTATGCATAACAAGCCACATTGTAAAGGAATGTCTAGGAACAAAAAATTTCCCCCACACCACCTTAGCATGTCTAAACTGGGGATCAGTCCCCTTCAACCAGTTATAGCAACTTTGAGTAGTGAAATTACCTGATGACGATTGAGCCCATTTATCACAAGAGAATCCATCCTTAAGCTTTAGTTTTACTTTGTTGATCTTCTTCCAGGCCCAACTGCAATCTGCTGGAGGTTGATATTGCCAGAAATCATGCCCTTTGAGATAAACACTATTTATCCACCTCACCCAGAAAGAGTCTTTTTTCTGGGCTAAGGCTCATATCTGTTTGCCCACTGTTGCTAGGTTCCGTATTTGACAACTCTTTATATTTAGACCTCTAGTCTTCTTTTTTTCACAAATCTGCTCCCACCCTACTGGAATAAGTCTCCTATGCTGCTCTGTTTGCCCCCACAAGAAATTTCTGCATTTTTTTTCAATAAGCTTCATAATAGCTTGGGGCAGAATAAACACTGTGCATGGTCATCAATACAGAGTTGATGAGTTACACCCTGCCTGCATAGGATAGATGCCTTGATGCCCATCTGGTCAGTTTTGTTGTGATTTTCTCCACCTACACATAGCAGTCAACTTTGTTCTACTTTTTTGGGAAAAGTGGGACTCCTAGATATTTCATAGGAAACAGCCCTTCTGCAAACCCAGTAATCTGCAGAATTTTCTCCTTAACTCCTTGCTTAGCTCCTCTAACATAAATGCTGGATTTCCCTTGATTAGCTACAAGGCCAGTTGTCTCAGAAAATGTTTGAAAGGCTCTCCACAGCAGAGGTGCTAGCTTTGCAAAATAGCATCAGGTCATCTACAAAGCATATATTTATGAGCTCCAATTATTTGCATCCGAGATGGAATCTAAACAGGGGTTTCTTTGTTGCCTTTTTTGAAACTTCTTGTCAAATACTCCATTACTAACATAAACAACAAAGGAGAGATTGGGTCTCCCTGCCTTAGCCCTCTCTCTCCCTTGAAGAATCCATGAAGCTCTCCATTCAAGGCTATTGAGTAAGTTGGAGATGTAACACACTCTACAACCCAGGAGCTGAATTTCTGAGGGAATCTCAGTCCTTCCAGGAGGTCCTTTAGGAATTGCCATTCCACAGAGTCATACGCCTTTTTTACATCAATTTTCATCAAACACCTTGGTGAAGCACTTTTCCTATTGTAAAGTCTTATAAGTTCTTGGCTTATTAAGACATTATCTATGATCAATCTTCCCTTTGTAAAGGCCCCCTGGTTCTCATTTACCAAGTGAGGGAGCACTTTAGACAGCCTTTTGGTCATCATTTTAGAGATACATTTATAAAGACTATTGCAACATGCAATAGGTCTAAACTCACTTGCAAAGTTAGGAGAATCCACTTTAGGAATCAAACTGAGCACTGTGCTATTAACCTGTTTTAGAAGCTTCCCATGTTGAAAGAAATCAAGAATGACTTCTGTAACTTCATCCCCAATCACCTGCCAAGCTGCTTTGTAGCACCCACTTCCATAGCCATTAGGGCCAGGACTTTTTGTAGAATTAATGCTAAGCATAGCCTCTTTCACATCTTCTCTTGTAAATAGTTTCATGAGCTCCAGTTGCATCTCCACTGTTAGAGTGGGCCCCTGTCCTATGATAGGAGCATCAACAGGTAGAACTGAGCTCTTACCCCCCAACAGCCCCTTGAAATAGTCTACAAAGTGTTGTGTTACCTCAGTATAGTCGGTTAATGTGGTGCTTCCATCATTGACTTGCATAATTCTGACCCTATACTGTTTCTGCTGTATGATTCTGTGGAAGTATGTAGTATTTTGATCCCCCATTTAGATCCAGTCTACCTTGCTCTTCTGCTTTAGGAATTTCTCTCTGGCTATGGTAGTGATTCTGCACTTTTCATAGCTGCCTAATTCATGGCCTGGATATGAGAATTCATGGGATCAGCATTCAATCTCATTTGCAATTCATGTAAAGCTGTCTTATCCCTTTCAGCTTGTGTTTCTATTTCATTAAATCTTTCCTTATTTAAATCCCTCAATTATTTCTTCAGGAATTTCATCTTCTGGACTAATTGAAACATTTTGGATCCCAGTACCTCTTTACTCCACACTTTTTCCACTAAAGGTAAAAACTGAGGAGAGTTACTCCACATATTAAAGTACTTAAAAGGCACCTTCCTTTTCTCCATGTTGTAGTGATTTTTGATATGCATTGGACTATGGTCTGATAGCCCAGCAGGAGGAAACACTGCCACATAATCTGGATTCTCAATACTCCACTGATGGTTCATGAAAATTCTAACAATTTTTGAATAAATTTTCTGCCCTTTCTCTTGGTTGTTGTACCATGTATAATTACATCCCGACCACTTCATTTCCTCTACTTCACACCACTCTATGCACTCCTTGAACTCCTGCATCTCAACCACACTAATTGGATTCCCTCCTATTTTGTCATCAACTGTTAGGACAACGTTGAAATCTCCAAGAATGACCCAAGGCAGAGTTGTCGACTGAGAAATCTCCTTTAGATCAATCCATAAGGCCTCTCTTTCACTAGTTGTATTATAAGCATACACAAAAGTTAGACAAAACTTTTTCTGCTCTAGTTTATTCATCACTAGACTATGTATCAGTTGATTGCTTGTTTTCCTCAAACTCACTTTATACACATCTGGCCTCCACATTTGCCAGATTCTACCTCTAGGATCACAGCATGCGTTCGTGACCCATCCCCACCCAGTGCATAATCTATTATAGACTTCGTTTTGGTTGTTTTGCTTAATTTTATGTTCTAAAAGACCCATTATTCCCACCATATATTTATTACAGAAGGCTTTAACATCCATTTATTTACTATTGGCATTCATTCCCCTGACATTCCATGTTGCTATTGTCTGCATGATCTAAAACTGTAATGATGACTGCCCCTGGTTCTGCTTACACTTGTGTCTCACTGTTTCTAGTTTTATATGTCTCTGATGATGTTACCTCATACTGCAAAGATTTTCTCCCTGTTCTAGTGATCAGGTTCCAATTTTCACTAGTACAGAAAAGACCTGTTACAGCGCACATTTTACAGCGGTTTTTGGAAAACCGCTGAACGGAGAGACTTATTACAGCGGTTTATAAGTGAACCGTTATAATGGATATTAACCGGGAACCTATTACAGCTGTTCGATAAAAAACCGCTGTAATAGTTCGAACCTATTATAGCGGTTCGATAAAAAACCGCTATTATAGCGCGAACAGAAAAAAAAAAAAAAAAAAAATTTTTTTAAAGCGGTTCGGGAATGAACCGCTATAATCGGTTTAACCAATTATAGCGGTTCATTCCCGAACCGCTATAACTGGTAGACCGGTTTATACCAGTTATAGCGGTTCGGGAATGAACCGCTATAATTGGTAAACCGGTTATAGCGGTTCGTTCCCGAACCGCTATAACACGTAATTAAAAAAAAAAAAAATTTCCCTCCCTTTTTTCCCCCCAAAAACCGAGCTCTCCCCCTCATTTCTCTCTACTATCTCTCACTCTCTACTCTACTCTCTCTCTCTACTCTACTATCTCTCTCACTCTCTACTCTACTCTCTCTCTCTACTCTACTATCTCTCTCACTCTCCACCACCGCCCCCGCCATCGTCTCCACCACCGCCGCCGCCGCCGCCGCCCCATTTGATTTTTCTCTATCTCTCTACTCGATCTCTCTCCCTATACTCTACTCTCTCTCTCTATACTCTCTCTCTCACTCTCAAGCTACCTAAACCGCCCCCGTCCCGTCGCCACCACCACCCGAAACCGCCGCCGCCCGAGCAGCCGCCGCCGCCGCCGCCGCCGCGCCGTGACCCACCACTCTCCTCCTCTCTCTTTATAGGTATATATATATATATGTTTATATATGTTATGTTATATATATATATATATTATGTATATATTAAATTTAGGTTATGTGTTAATTTCTTGTTTGTTATATATTAATGTTATGTTAATTCTGATTTTGTGATGTATATAATGTAGGTTATATGTTAATTTGTTAATTATTGTTATATATATCATGTTATGTTAATTGGGGTTTTATAAATTATATAGTGGATTTTTGTTATTATGTTGTAGTTGATTTTTTACTAACTTTGAATGCAAATCTGATTTGTTCTAGGCATCTCATGAGTATGTTTGATATATGTATGTATATCCCTATGTGTCTAGTTTCATATGAATAAAACGGTTCATGAATCGGAGCTTTCCACAATGAGTTATGAATTTTCTCGTGAAGACGCGCACAGCTGTTTTGAAAATTGACAGATTTTTCTCTAACTTTGAATACAAATCTGCTTTTTTCTAGACATTTACTGAGTATGTGAGATATATGTGTGGATAGCCCTATGTGTCTAGTTTCATATGAATAAAACGGTTCATGAATCGGAGCTTTCCACAATGAGTTATGAATTTTCTCGTGAAGACGCGCACAGCTGTAATTGACAGATTTTTCTCTAACTTTGAATACAAATCTGCTTTTCTCTAGACATCTACTGAGTATGTGAGATATATGTGTGGATAGCCCTATGTGTCTAGTTTCATATGAAGAAAACGGTTCATGAATCGGAGCTTTCCACAATGAGTTATGAATTTTCTCGTGAAGACGCGCACAGCTGTTTTGAAAATTGACAGATTTTTCTCTAACTTTGAATACAAATCTGCTTTTTTCTAGACATCTACTGAGTATGTGAGATATATGTGTGGATAGCCCTATGTGTCTAGTTTCATAGGAAGAAAACGGTTCATGAATCCGAGCTTTCTACAATTATTTATGAATTTTCTCGTGAAGACGCGCACAGCTTTCTGCACAACCGAGAAGCTCCAAAAACTTTATATCGTGATGCTTTAATTTATTTGTAGTTTTATGTGCTTTTGGATCCAATTGGTGATCAATATTTATAATATGATGCTTTATTTGTAGTTTTTTATGTGATCTATGTGATCCAACTGGTGATCAATATTTGTAGTTGTTCCCCTGGAAATATGATGTTTTATGTGATCCAACTGGTGATCAATATTTTTGTATCGTTTTGTGTTCGTTGTGGGTGAAAGATTAGAGTGTTGGGTTTGTTGTGGTTGAAATTGGTAGTATTTTTTGCGTCGTTTCCCTGTTGAGATTTTAGCGGATCGTAAGATTCGACTTCTGTTGGTTACAACCCACTGAGAAGATTAAGTCGAGAACTTGGTAGAAATATTTGCGTCGTTACTCTGCTGAATTTTTTATAGAATAATGCGAAATAAATTAAAAATAAATTTATTTAATTAATTTAACTATCAACTGATGTTAAAATTATTTAATTTAATTAATTGAGAATTTAGATGGATCGAAGTTGGATTGTAGCGGATCGTATGTCGGAGCAATATGGGAAAGGGGTGAAAGAATTCATCGACTTTGCGGTTGAGCATGCATCGGATCCGACTAGGATTAGTTGTCCATGTTTACGTTGTTGTTTTGGAAAGAGAATTAGTCCACCTGACTTGGAAGATCATTTGGTGTGTAATGGAATTGATAAAAGCTACACACGATGGACAAGACACGGTGAAAGCAGTGCCACCTCAGCTGATTTGGGTGATACATCATATCGATCAGTAGATTTTGACATGGATGATTATGAGCCTGATCGTTTGGAGGAGATGACCAATGTGATCGAGGAGGATTTGCGAAATTGTCCCAAGATGTTCGATAATTTGACAAGTGATTCAAAGACACCCCTGTATAGTGGTAGTAATTTCACAAGATTGAAAGCAGTCCTAAACCTCTACAAGTTAAAAGCTAACAATGGGTGGAGTGATAAGAGTTTCACAGACTTACTTGGTCTATTAAAAAGTATGTTACCCGATGATAATGTGTTACCTAATCGTACTTATGAGGCTAAGAAGATGTTAACTGCAATTGGCATGGGATATGAGAGGATACATGCTTGTTTCAATGATTGCATCTTGTTTAGAAAGGACTATGCATCATTGACGGTGTGTCCCAAATGTGGCACCTCACGGTACAAGAAGAATGGATCTGCTCCTGTCAAAACAGCATGGTATTTGCCCATAATACCTAGATTTAGACGCATGTACAGTAGTGAAGCGTTTGCCAAGGACTTGACATGGTATGCTGATAGAAGGCTTGAACAAGGGATTGAAGATAACAAGATTAGACATCCTTCAGATTCTCCTCAATGGAAAAAGATCGATAATGATTTCCCTGAATTTAGGGAAGAACCAAGAAATTTACGCCTTGTATTGGCTACAGATGGAATGAACCCACATGGCTTGCAAAGTAGCTCACATAGTACATGGCCGGTGATTTTGATGATCTACAACCTACCCCCTTCGCGATGCATGAAGCGAGAGCATATTATGATGCCTATACTAATTTCCGGGCCGAAACAACCTGGAAATGATATAGATGTCTACTTGGCCCCTGGATTTGAAAGAGTTGTGGGAGACCGGTATTAAAGTGTATGATGGGTTTAGAAAAGAGAGCTTCAATCTCAGAGTTATGTTGTTTGGTACAATCAATGATTTTCCAGCAAGAGCTAATCTCGAGGGATATGGTGTACATGGGCAATGTGCATGCCCCATATGTGTCAAGAGTACAGATCAATATAGACTCCCACACTCTCAGAAATATGCATTCCAAGGGCATCGAAGATGGTTGAATCGAGAACATCGATATCGTCGGTGGAAGAAAGCTTTCAATGGGAGCATAGAAGAATGTCGAGCTCCTAAGTGTTTGACCGGTGAAGAGGTGTTTGAGAATGTAAAAGACTTGGATATCAAGTTCGGAAAGACTTTGCAGGCGGCCTTGCAAAAACTGGGTGGAAAAAAAGGTCAATTTTTTTTGATTTGCCGTATTGGAAATCTTTACATGTTAGACATTTTCTTGATATAATGCATATTGAGAAAAATGTATTTGATAGTGTCATTGGTACTCTTCTAAATGTGCCCGACAAGACAAAAGATGGAGTAAAGGCAAGGTTGGACTTAGTTGAAATGAAGATAAGAGGTAAATTGGCACCAACAATGAAGGGAAAACGTACTTATTTACCTCCAGCAGCTCACACGCTATCTAGAAAAGAAAAAATTGCATTATGTGAGTTTCTTTGTGGAGTGAAAGTTCCCGAAGGGTATTCTTCGAACATTAGCAGTCTTGTATCAATGAAGGACTTGAAGCTAAAGCATATGAAGACTCATGATTGTCATGTAATCATGGATCATTTGCTGCCAATTGCTTTACGGGCCATTCTGCCAAAAAAAGTGAGAGAAACGATAACTAGATTGTGTTTCTTCTTCAAAGCAATGTGGAGCAAGGTGTTTGATCCTGAACAATTGCCTGCACTTCAGAAACAACTTGTCCTCACTTTGTGTGAGCTTGAGATGTATTTCCCACCCGCGTTTTTTGATATAATGACTCACCTACCTATTCACTTGGTTAGAGAGACACAACTTTGTGGACCAGCTTTTATGAGATCTATGTATCCGGCTGAGCGTTATATGAAGGTATTGAAAGGCTATGTGAAAAATCGTAGCCGGCCGGAAGGTTGCATTGTTGAGCGGTACATAGTTGATGAAGCTATTACATTTTGCACAGAATATCTGAATGATTCTAATGTTGCAGAGCTTCAAAAGTCTCCTGTTGTGGGGGGAGGGGGAACAGAAGGAGAAAGCGTAATTGGAAAGCAATTAGTGAGTGTTCCTAGCACACAAAAGGATCAGGCACACCTATATGTGCTCCACAACACCGATGAGGTTGAGCCATATGTCGAAGAGCACAAGGACCAACTTAGGAGAATAAATTCAAGTAAAAATGAAAGTTGGATTTCAAGAGAACATAACAAGAGTTTTATCGATTGGTCCCGAAAGTGTATTCAAGAGAAACAAAATGAGAATTCACTTTCAGTTACAGATAAATTGGCACGGTTGTCGGTGGGCCCGGGCAGATTCATATTTTGTCATTCGGGTTATCGTATAAATGGTGTCACATTTTATACAAAAGACCAAGATGAACGGAGTACAATGCAGAATAGTGGGGTGAGTCTTGTAGCTGAAGCAATGCATATCTCAAGTGCGAAAGATAATAGCCCTATCTATGCCACTTTACCATATTATGGGGTGATTGAACGTATATGGGAGTTGGATTACAGTTGGTTTCGGGTGCCGGTATTTGGGTGTAGGTGGGTTGACCATAAAAATGGTGTCGATGATAGTGAAATAGGTTTTACTCGAGTAGACCTTGAAAAGGTGGGATACAAAGATGAACCTTTCATTTTGGCATCTCAAGCTAAACAAGTGTTTTTTGTCACCGATCCTGTCGATAAGAGGTGGTCCATTGTTTTATCGGCAAACAAAAATACTTGTATTGAGGATGATGGCCTATATAATGAAGATGATGGAGGAAATCCTATCTTAGGTGGTTCACAATCCACAAATAGTGACGGTGACTTGGATATCAGTGATGATGAATTGTATATGCGAGAAGATCACCAAGAAGGGATATGGATTAATCCTTCTGTTCGTCGGCGTACTAAACAAAATGGTCGTACTGAGGGATCACAAAATATTAGTAAACCAGCGACAAAAAGAAAACGATGAAAGGTATTTGAACTTATTTGATAATTATATGAGTAACTTATTTGAACTCTTTTGTTAAGTATGCAGTTAAAGTGTAAATTATATTGAACCAGCTTGTAATATTATATTAGTGAATGAGTTACACTAACTTCTGTATTTTTTTGCTTTTGTAGGTCGATACCGTATACCACCACAGTCACCCTCTCCTCCGCCACTACCACGACGACCACTACCAATGTAAGCTTATCAATATTTGGTTTTGTACTTTTTGATGTGATTTATATGATCCAACTGATTAATGATGTGATTAATGCATATATATTTATTTTCGTTTGTTGTTGAAATATTTGAATTTCACTTATGAAATCTTGTAGATGGATTCTGGAGGTGCTGCAAACCCAAGTGTTGAAAGTGAGATACGGAGAGGTATTACAGCAATGAAGAAAGTAATAAAGGCCAAAAGTAAAGGCATAAAGCTACAAGTTGGTTGGAACGATTATGGTCAACCAGTTGACCTAAATAAATCAACTTTTGTTGGTTACATTGGCGTGATAGCTCGTGACAGGGTCCCTATTACTATCAGTGATTGGCGCAGCGTCCCTGCAGCAATAAAATATGCCATTTGGAATGAAATAGCTGTAAGTTAGTTATTATATATTATGTTTTTAATTGGTAAATGTAGTTTTTTTTTTCTCTAAATTAACATTTTTTATATACTTTGTTCTTTGTTTTTATAGTTGGCCTTTGATATTGACGAAAGTAGACAGAAGTTCGTCTTAGCCGAGGCTGGGAAGCTAGCTCGAAACTACAGGAGCTACTTGACCAGAATCTGGGTAGAGGATGATGATGGGAACATTAATTCAAGCCCACCCGAAAAATATCGTATATCTCAAGAAGATTGGACAAAATTTGTAGAATTACGCCAAAGTGAAGCTTTTCAGGTAATTATTTTAATTTATGGTTTCATTTTAAATTATTTGAAACTATATACATTGACTAATGCCTTGATTATATAATGAACAGCAACTACGTAAGGACAATTCTGAAAGAGCAAAGGACCCTGAATATCCTTACAGGGCATCACGTCTTGGATATGCTCAAGTGGAGTATATTGAGGTACGTAGTTCGTTACAAGTTGTAATTCTAATCAAATTTCCTTACAAATTTTCTAATCAAATTTCCTTAATTACAAATTTTCTAATCAAATTTATTTCCTTACAAATTTTCTTATATAGAAGCATAAAAGAAAGGATGCTGGGTCAGATGTCACAGAGGTGACACGAGCACTAGTGTGGAGGGTTGCACATTCTGACAGCCAGAACAAGATTGATAATGTCAATGTTAAAAGAGTAGTGGAATCAATGGTGAGTTATTTGCAATTTTAGTTATATAGTGTGTTGTATGCTTTTTTAAAAATAATTTTAAAATAACAAATTTTTGTATTTTTTAAATGTATTATTACAGGAAAGCTTATCACAGGAGGGTAGCCACAGTGGACCCGAGAAGACCCGGAATGATATACTGGCTATAGCTCTTAAAAAGAAGGAGCATCCGGGTCGAGTTAGGGGTGTAGGCTTTGGGGTATCCCAAACAGATTACTTTTCGGATTCAAAGCCTTCAAAAAATACGGTGATTGATAACTTGCAAGACACGGTTCAAATGCTCACTCAATCACTATTTGAATTGCGACGCGAGTTTGAGCAGCATAGGGCGTCTGGGTCGTCGCAGCAGCCACATACAGAAGAGGCGGTTTCTTTGAAAGATAGCTGCCCAGAAGTGAAAGACCTTCCTCAGGTAATTAATGAAAAGCATATTGTTTAGTGATAATGTAACTTACAATCCTATATTTCTGTATGATATACAACATTTTCTAATATAATGGTATATATATATATATGTAGGATGTGGTGCAGTGTCAATTAGCACTTTCTACACCGTGTTATCGTTTGGTGGCAAGAGGAACAATGTACAATCAACCAAAGGATAGAACATTGCATACATGTCCATTAGCCTCCCACCTCGTGAAAGTGTCGATTGACATTGCAATTGAAGATATTGCACCCTTACCAGTCCCTCTCGATGATGAAGGAGTGTTCACAGTATCTGAGGCTGTGGGATACATGGTTGCTTGGCCTAAGAGTCTTGTGATTGTCGGTGATGCATCGGTACGTAATTATTATTAATAGCTAGTCATTATTAAATTATAACAATTGTTTAATGTTAATAAATATACTTTCATTGATAACGCCCACGTTTTGTTTTCTTTTGCTTATAGTCTCTCGGAAAATCCAAATCATCACTCGGAAAAAGCAAATCAGAGATGACGAAGCACTCACATGTCAAAAATACACCTCTAGTGGCCAACCCTCCTTCTCTAGTGGCCAACCCTCCTGCTCCACCCCCTAATTCACTTGCAATTCTTGAAAGGTTCTTTGGGATGATGGCTGCTGATAACACTATCCGGATAGACATACCCGAGGAAATCTTCAATATCCCCTTTCCAGAATATATTGGGCGGGAGGAGATCGGTGACTTTGTGCATAAAGAACAGATAGGAGCCTCTATCATTACTGCTTACATCAAGTAAGTTTTTAAATATTAATTAAGAAAAAGTAAGCTTTTAATTAAATTATTTTACTGCATTAATTTGAACTATGTTTATTTTTGTTACTCAAATTTATTTTATGCTCAATTGTAGGTGTTTGTGGGTTAATCACGTGGTCCCCGAACAAAAACAAAATAAATTCGGGTTCCTTAGCCCACATTCTATATCTGCGGCAGCAGGAATTACTCCCACGCAGCTTGTTGACAAATCGCAATATATAGCAAATACTATGATAGGTAGTGCACTGGAGGGGAAGTTGTTTCTTGCACCTTACAACTCCGGGTGAGCTACTAAAGACACATTGTTATTTTGTAAAATTTGTTACGTAGGCATAACTAATTTAAAATTTTTCTTTTGAATATGCTGATTAGGGGCCATTGGTTGTTGCTCGTGATTGATCCAATTAAAGAGATCGTTTATTATTTGGATTCTTTGCACGGTAATCCAAATAACCGACATGATATGAAAGATATGATCAATCAGTAAGTTTTATCATTCAATTAAATGTATCCATTATATTATATTTAATATTAAGTTTAAAGTATATATATTATAACTAGACTTCATATATATATATTTGCTTGATATTGACATATTTCCTTGATTTTTGATGTTTTTAACAGCGCTGTCTTGATGTTTCGAGCAAATAAAAACAACCAAAAGATCAAAGCAAAAAACAAGGCCTGTACATGGAGTTGTATACAGGTTAGTTTAATTATATTATTTTAATTATAGTTTCAAGAAATTATTCGTATAAAAGTTATTTGTTCTAATACAATTTTGATTTGAATTTAATTTGTAGTGCCCCATTCAAATAAATGCCATAGATTGTGGGTTCTTCGTCATGAAATTCATGAAAGATATTATTAGACACGGAGAATCTATAATCCCACCGACGGTATGCATAATCCTAATTAATATTAATCAAATTCTAATGTCCCTTTTAAGTTATTAAACATTTTTGTTGGATTTTAATATTTGTCTTGCAGTACTTTGCTGATTGTCAGTACGCCACTTACACTATAGAGCAACTTGATGAAGCACGTTCTGAATTGGCACAATACATTTTTAAATGCGCTTTTGATATGCCGGCGGTGTAAGTTGAAAATTATTGTAAATTTTTATTTGATTTAAAAGCAGTGATTAGTTTATATTGGTTTATTGTAAACTCGTTATTATTTGTAATTATTAGAGATTATTATTTGGTGAATGAAATTAATTTTGGATTTGAATTTGTTGTTTCTGTTGAGCAATTGGTTTGTTTTATGTGTTATTGATGAGTTGAATTTTGAGCTTGTGGGAAGGATATAGCTCTAGCTGAAATTATAACAGAAAAAAATAAAAAAATAAAAAATCACGTTACAGCGGTTCCGAAACGAACCGCTGTAACAGTGAACACTGTTACAGCGGTTCGTTTCGGAACCGCTGTAACAGGCTACGGTTTTTACAGTTAATTTTTATTTTTATTTACCTATTACAGCGGTTCGTTATTGAACCGCTGTAATAGGGCTCATTTTACAGCGGTTTTTAACCGCTGTAATAGTAAACATACCAATTACAGCGATACGTATTACAGCGGTTAAAACCGCTGTAATAGTGGAAAAAAAACCGCTGTAACAGACCTCTTCTGTACTAGTGTTTCTCCATTTTGTCCTGGACTTCTGATCCTCTGTTCTCTTTGCTCATCTGCTCCTGTTTGAGCATTCTGGTTGTTATGCTGGTGTAGCTCACCTTCCTGATGCTGTGGTTTAGCTTTAGGTCCCCATACTTGTTTCCCCCTTTTCCTCCTACACTCTTATTCTTCATGGCCACAGTTATGACAGTAACCACACTCTACTGGTTTCCATTCATACTTGACAAGTTGTTCAATTAACACCCCTTTTTCATTCTGGAAGCATACTTTATCTGGCATCTTTGTAATATCTACTTCCACCAACACCCTAGCATATTGAACTCTTTCTTTCTCCATTGTCATTTTATTTTCCATTATAGGAGTTCCTACCAAACTGGCTATTTACTTAGAGCCCTACTTCCCCAGTATTTTAAGGGCAGTCCTTCCAAGTTTATCCATACAGGGACTTTATCAACAGATTGTTTAGTGTACGTTTTGTTTTCATTCCAGGGGGTAACAATAAGAGGTTTATTGTCGAAATGATAGACACCAATATCCACTACTGCATCTCTAGCCTCTACACTCCCAAATTTAACTAAAAATAATCCACTGGGCATCAACAACAGTTTTTCAATCCCAAACTTACCTCAAATGCGCCTCAGGTAGCCATTCATCACCGGATATGGTGGGTTTGCACCCAGCCAAGGTATTAAATTTCGGTATCGGTATCGATATTGGGGTAGTAAATTTACGGAAATTTCGATGGAAATTTCAAGGATATTCAAAATTTCGATATCGATTTTAAAGAAATCATGGATATTTATAGAAATATTTGAAAATTTGCAATGAAACTTTGTGTAACTTTAAATATCATAATTATGCATCTTTTATATAAATAATATTGTATATATAATGTATGTATAGTGAATTTTGTTAAGTAGTATGATTAAAATCTGTGGCGAAAAATATAAAATAAATATAATTTAAGAGTAAAGTAATAATCAAATCTCCTAGGAACTTCACTAAAACAAAAAACCACAATTTTAATACAAATTACTATCATTGGTCTCTCTTCTCCCTCCACTTTCGTACTGCATGTACAAATTATTAGTCAAATGTTGACAGTATTCATCCCATGACATTGAATGTTGGTAGTACTGCATATAATGATGGTAATATCCTTCTGATGTTGTATTCTGCTGAACCACAACGGGCACAACATATTCGACAATATTCATCCCATAAATATATTCTTAGAAAAAAAATCTAATGTGAATTAGTGAGTACATGACTTATTTGCACAAGAATTGACATAAAGATCACATTTTTTAAAATGAATGTATAGTACATGTAGTAGGGGCAAGAATACAAAATTTTGAAATTTTTTGAGTATGGTCGATATTTCGGGATATTTCAGGATATTTCGGGAATTTTGGAAAATTTCGGTGGATATTTGACAAAGTATATTTTATAAAGAATTCTAGATTTTGGGAAATATCGGAAATATCGGTAAATATCGGGAAATATAAAAAATATCGGGAAATTTCGATAGATATTCTGCAAAATTGGATCAAAGGTGAGATTTCGCTTTCGAGACCCCCGAAAATTCTAAATTTCAGTCAAAATTTCGAGGTATCGGAGGATATTTAAGACCATGCACCCAACACATAGCATACGATCGCAGAATTCCAATATTCTACCTCCATTTTTACATCATCTGCATCAATATAGCCCACTTTCTACTCAGATTTCTCCATTGGTTCCACATAATCCAGTTTGCAACCAGCATTCCTCAGTTTGTTAACATCAAACTTGTCCCAAATAGATCCTGTTCTCTGCACCCTTGTCACCTTCTCTATTGGTTCCTCCATTTCAGTGGTCTCTATTAAAATCGATTTCTCCATGGCCCTTTGCTTTCGCCGGATACTTGCTTGTAATGCTTGAGCAATCACTCGCTCCGTCTCCTGTAACCCTATATAGCCTTGGGCTTCTTGTATAATTTCATCAATAATTCCCGACTGGTGCCCTAATCCCGCCTCTGCTCCAATAGTCAGATCCCCTCCACTTTGCTCGCCTTCGAGGACCACCGAAGAGAGACCAGGTGGTGTAGTAGCCATCTCCACAACTGATTTTGTACCCACCCCCTTCTTCTTCCTTGCCATGGCAGCCCGCGCACATTAGCGTTCTAACATACGCCGAGAGAGAAAGGAGAAAGGAGCTTTTTTTGAACAAGAACTTAGAGCCAACTAACTTCATCGTATTTAATTAAGTTTTTTTAGAGAATAAAGATTATGGAGCGTTCTGGAAGTCATGAAACTGAGACAACCTTATAAAAAATAATGAACTCCATTTATTGCTTCAATGTTTCGATTTCTTTAAAGTAATCAATTTCATTATGTTATTCGAATAAAACAATTTCGTTATGTACTTTGATTTTAATGTGTTTTGGTTTCTAGATTATTATTGACTTGATGCTAATTTGTTATTCATTAGAGTAATAAATAATTATTTGTGCACTATGAGAAGCTTTTCTCCTTTTGTTGTTATTAAATAGAATTCTTTCCTTGAACACCCGTTGAAGCTAGACAAGCTTCTGCACCAAGATCGTCACTTCACTAGATGAGAATTGATTAATTGAAGGAGTTATACGGAAATTTTTTAGTTTTTGTTTTCTTCACTTGATATTAGCTAAATGCTTTTCAAAAATGAATTTGTATTTGGCATGAGCATAGGGTCCAATTTACTACTCATTATTACTTATTTTATTTTAATATTCATGTACCCGTGCCTTGACATGGGTTAAAAGCTAGTAATATAATAGATAGGAGGAAGTAATTGTTCACATGGGGGCGGCTGACAAGGTATTAAATTTCGGTATCGGTATCGATATCGGGGTAGTAAATTTAGGGAAATTTCGATGGAAATTTCAGGGATATTCAAAATTTCGATATCGATTTTAAAGAAATCATGGATATTTATAGAAATATTTGAAAATTTGCAGTGAAACTTTGTGTCACTTTAAATATCATAATTATGCATCTTTTATATAAATAATATTGTATATATAATGTATGTATAGTGAATTTTGTTAAGTAGTATGATTAAAATCTGTGGCGAAAAATATAAATAAATATGATTTGAGAGTAAAGTAATAATCAAATCTCCTAGGAACTTCATTAAAACAAAAAACCGCAATTTTAATACAAATCATCATTTAAAACCACATTGAGTTTCTTAGAGGATCGAAATCACTATCATTGGTCTCTCTTCTCCCTCCACTTTCGTACTGCATGTACAAATTATTAGTCAAATGTTGACAGTATTCATCCCATGACATTGAATGTTGGTAGTACTGTATATAATGATGGTAATATCCTTTTGATGTTGTATTCTGCTGAACCACAACGGGCACAACATATTCGACAATATTCATCCCATAAATATATTCTTTGAAAAAAAATCTAATGTGAATTAGTGAGTACATGACTTATTTGCACAAGAATTGACATAAAGATCACATTTTCCAAAATGAATGTATAGCACACGTAGTAGGGGCAAGAATACAAAATTTTGAAATTTTTTGAGTATGGTCGATATTTCGGGATATTTAAGGATATTTCGGGAATTTCAAAAAATTTCGGTGGATATTTGACAAAGTATTTTTTATTAAGAATTCAAGATTTCAGGAAATATCGAAAATATCGGTAAATATTGGGAAATATCGGGAAATATCGAAAATACCGGGGAATTTTTATAGATATTCTGCAAAATTGGATCGAATGAGATTTCGCTTCGAGACCCCCGGAAATCCGAAATTTCGGTAGAAATTTTGAGGTATCGGAGGATATTTAAGACCATGGCGGCTGAAGCGAAACGATGTCGTTTCACAGGACTGCTGGGAATTTAAAAAAAAAAGAAAATAAAATAAAATATATTATAATAGTAGAAAACGCCGTCGGTTTCACTGAGTTGCAGCCAGAAAAAAATAAAGCAAAATTTGCCCAATTACGAGAAAAAGAAAATGTTCGGACAAAAGGTAATAAAATAAAAGGAAAAAAAATATATATATATATAGGGTCAAGATCTAATACATACCCTATCTTAGATAAGATATAAGACTCAATACACACCATTGGATCAATTAAATCCAACAGTCCATAAAAAAAGCAAAAAACAGGCAGGGAAATTGATTTCAATTAAATCAGGGGTATAATAGTCAAATTTACATCATTACAGCATCTGCAACACAAAGAAGATGGCACAAAATCTCCCTAAATCTCGCAGTGAGGAGGTTGACTGAACAAAAAAGGCGGGGGATTTGATTGAGGGCTTCGTATTGGTGGATTTGATAATGTTGATTGCTGGTCTTGATATTGTTCTGAAGCGAGAAGCCTATTATTAAAATGGGTGATGAAATTGAAGGATTTTTCTTTTTTTTCTCGTTGGGGTTTATGTGAGCATTTGGGCAAGAACAGAAGCTCGCCCACTTCGCGATTAATTGATATTCTATCTTCTCATCGTTTCACGAACTGAAAAGTCGATCACGAAATATCAATCTCCCCAATTGTATATTTGTTTATTAGCTATTGTATAATGTATGAATTATCTATTGTATAATGTTTATTAGCCATTGTATTCACTGTATAATGGGTTATACGATTATGTATATTGGCTTATATGTTACTGTATATTGTGTTATAAGATACTGTATATTGATTTATAAGATTGTAATTGTATGATGTATAAACACACACTCTATAATGGGTTGTAAGATACTGTATGAAATGTTATAACATATTGTATAGTTGTTTATAAGATACTATATAATGGTTTGAAATCACTAATTGTATGTCGCTAAATCACGTACTGTATATCACTGGTGTATGTACTGTATAATGGTTTATAAGCTACTATATAATGGTTTAAAAAATCACTAATTGTGATGTCACTAAATACCGCATTGTATATCACTACTCATGTACTGTGTTTTGCTTTAAAAAAATAATAAAAAAATATATTTTTTAAATTTTCGAAAGGCAAAAACTGTTTTTGGAATTTGGCCCCAAGCTCTACTTCAATATTGAAGGAAACGTCGTTTTAAAAATAACCCAGATACTTATCATAAGTATGCTGAGTACCACCCTCTCAGACCCAAATTCCATCGTTTTACTAGGTTTTTTCGCGTTTTTGTGTTTTCAGTCGGATTTTTATTTTTATTTATTTCCATTATTTTCGTACTTTACCTTGTTTATATTTACTGTATATTTGTTTATTAACTATTATATAATGGATTAATTAGCTATTGTATTCACTGTATAATGGGTTATATGATACTGTATATTGATTTATATGATACTGTATACTGGGTTATAAGATACTGTATAATGGTTTGAAATCACTAATTGTATGTCACTAATCATACACTGTACTAAATATAATTGCTTGTTCAGTTTTATATTTTTCCAGCAGATGCAGACGAATGGACTTGAACTAAATCTCAAGTGGTATGTGTGTCTATTATGCTTTTATGACGAATTTAGTGAATCAAAAGAGCAGGAAAACAAATTATTTCAAAATAAAGCAGAAAGTGACATCTTACTATTCTTTCTATAAGATTCATAGTTCAAATATAGTTTTAATGAGTCTTCAAATCATTAGTTTCTTCTATTTTAGGACCCCAACACCTACAATTTATAGACAAAAATATTCTTCTAAAAAATTTGGCTCACAATTAATTTAGAATACTTTTTCAGTAGGACAACGACCATAACAGGATAGGTTATAAGATACTGTCTTGTAACTGTAGGATGTATAAAAATATACTGTATAATAGGTTATAAGATACTGTATAATGTGTTATAACATACTGTACAGTTGTTTATAAGATACTGTATAATGGTTTGAAATCACTAATTGTTTAAGTAACAACAACAACTTTTTCTTCTTCCGCCATGGATGTTCTTGAGGAGAAATCATCAGTAACAACACAGAATTGACGATGATGATGAATCGATCTTGATGATTAATTCCGTTTTATGATGAATAATATAATTGTAATTGGAAAGATTTAGGTTATTCGAACTGATCGAATTGTTCTGTGAACTGATCGCGTTAATGAGATGATGAATAATGTAATTGTAATTGTAATTGGAAAGATTTATTATAATTGGAAAGAAAAAATTAATTGGGGATAAAGGAATCTGTTATAGCTTAATGAGTGAGATTTGATTTTGATCCTGCATGAGTTGGTTAGATTTCATTGACTAAAATGCCCCTGCATCATTAAAAATAATTATACAAACTGAAAAAGGTAGTTAAATCTGGACCTTGGGATCAAATGGTATCAATGGTGTATATTGGGTCTTAGATCTTATTTAAAATGGAGAGATGTATTTGATCCATACCCTATATATATATATACCCCAAAATGAGTTTATTTGTCAAGTAAACAACAAAAAAAATAATATGGAGGAGGGATGCAATAATATAATATTGAAGTTTACAAAAGGAGAATTGTAATTATTTTCTAATGGTTCCTTATCTTTTTATGAGGAAGATGAGTTTGTCTAAAAATGTTCTCCAAAGTTGTGTCCTTAGCACTTGCCCTAACAGTCAGATAGCACAAATCTTTTTCTCTATCACTTTCCTTTTGGGGTAAATCTGAAAAAATGTTTGTATCTTTTAGTTTTACTGTAGATTTTGAGTTTTATCATTAAAATGATTTTGCAGGAAATTTGAGAAGAAATGCATTTTGCTTATAATAGTAATATTATTTAGTAATAACAAACATATATATACCTGAATACCATCTAGGCGAGTCATTCCTTTTGACACGAAATGCATCCACTATAGGCCAACAACTAACATTATTATTATTTTGTACTGAATTTGGAGGGTTTTCGAAGTCTGGGTTTTGTAGTAAATCTGTTGCAAAATAAGGTCTTGTGTCAACAACATGTTAAAAAAACACTTATCTACACTGTACTTGTGGTTTCAAATCAATAGGCGATGATCACGGCACGCCAACACAATGTGGGATCCACATTGACTGGCCACCGTCCCCACCATTTGATTAGGAAATGCAATTTTCTAAAGAGCTTTTAGGATTTGGAGTCCATAGACAATCTATGTCATTTGTGTAGTGCCACGCACAGATTATATTAGTTATACAAATAAAACTTCCCTAAGAATTACTTTGGATACACCTGGGGGTTTAGGTAAGAATTTTGTAAATATGTCAATTAAATGAAAAATGCTTATATGGACATGGTGTATGCAAGGACAGAGCCAGAATTTTGCAAATATGTCAATTAAATGAAAATAAAAATAAAAATTGGCCCATCAATTTTTGAAATTTTAAACTTTGCCCGTCCAAAGATTAAAAAAGTATCAAGCTTTGCCCCTAGACAAAAAATGTTGGTTCCATTCCTGGCATATGGACATCAAACGGTCCAGAAGAAGCCACGTCAACATCTATTGTTGACGTGGCTTTATTTGGGATGTTTGATGTGTGGACACCCGGTCCAAAGAACCATTTTCTCCAATATTGTATCATATATACCTGCAGCAAATAACACAGTTGGTGGTCCCAAGTGGCATACGAAAGGGTCTAGAAGGGGGGAGGGTTGAATAGACCCTAAAGTCTTTTTCGACTTCAAAAAGTTCGTATCACTTTTAAAGATTTGAACGCTTAGAAAGCTGAGCGCTTGGGTCAGGCGCTTCAGTAACGATAACTTAGACTTAGTGATTTTAGCAATTTACCAAAGCAGGGTAATGCCTAGATCGCTTAATCAGGGTTAACACAGCGGAAATCATTTTTTGCGTTCGATTGGTTAATTAATCGCTTTGCAATTAGCTTGTCCTTTTTTTAAAAGAATATAAAATAATGTAAATCAAGACAATAAGTAAAGTAAAGAACACAAGAAATTTGTAAGGTTCACTGGGTGATGTAATCCCAGCTACGTCATTCTTCTCTTTTTTCACTTGGAGGAATTTACTAGGATGATTTTCGAAGAATCACACAAAATCTTCTACAAGATAGTAAAGGATGAAAAAGATCTCGGGCTCCTTGATCACACAGATTTCAGCACCAATAAAGATTGTCTTCTACAAGCTTCTCTCACTCAGAAATACTGCCTGTAAGGGGTTTTCAACTTCTTTCTCACTCAGATGAAAGGTTGAAGGTTTATCACAAGGTTTTGATTGTTTTTGGGAAGATTAAACAACTTGGAATAACTCAATAGGAATTTAGATTTTTTCTTTGGAAGAGGTTTGAGATATTTGTGACTATCTGGAATGTAGATAAAAAAGCTTGAAGGATTTTTAGCTATGAATTTCTAAGCTTTTTCTTGTGCAGGTACGTAAGTTTTTTCTTGTAATATTGTGTACCACCCTTTTAGGGTTTTCCAAAGGTAAGGTATTTATAGGCAATTCTTGGGATCTATCCGTTAGACATATGTAGGAGAGTGCCTCTCATGCGGCGCGTGATTCTACCTAAAATCTGACATTCCTGAAAATATGCTGACACTGATTGGATGGGAGCAGCTATAAACTCTGAAGATCTGATAGTCTAGTCAAAAGGTGGCTTGTCCACAAGTCACAGTGGCTTATCACATTTAATGCTCTTATCAGGCATTTAATGCATTTGAATTTATTTCTCATTGGACATAAATGTCCGTTGAATGATGGCATTTAAGTCCTTCATGACTTGAGGATTTAATTCAGGTGAATATGACATCGGATCGCTAGAATGATTTGAGCACTTGATTCATAAATCCTGAAATAGTTCTTTAGCGTTTGACAGGCGCTAAGACCAAATCTTCATCTTCAGTTGACTTCAGACGCTGATCTTCAACTTCTTCTTTAATAGACTCACCTAGAATTCTATTAGCTAATCGGTATCTAATACTTAGTCTAAAATCTATAAAGATAAAAAAATTACAAGCCTAATAAAAATGACATACTTTCAAACGCTTATACAAAGATCTATCAAAGCAGAAACTTACATTGTATTTGGGGTCTAACATAAAATCTTATCTTGTCATCATCAAAGCATCTAACATGAAATTTCCTAATAATTTCCCCCTTTTTGATGATGTCAAGACTTTTAACTCTTATAACTCTTTTATAATTTTTAAGAGTTACTAAAAAGAAAAGCCCAAATAAAGTATAAGTTAGCGCTTGAAATGTTAGTAAAGTTAGCTAATGTTAGATTAGCCTCAACAAGTTGTTTCAGCGATAAATCATTCATATATTGAAAGAATAAGCATACATGATTTATACTGAAAGTAATATAATGAAAGCGACAACAGAAATACAAATATAAAAAGAAGGATTCATTCACTTTTTCTGTCGCTTTGCTCTTTCTTCGCCTTGGAGAACTTCTAGCGCTAAGTCCAACAAGAAACGATCAATGTCGATCATTGTCATATGTTGAACTTCTTCGTAATCATGCCTATGAAGTCTAGCGCTTTCATTAAGTTCTAACAACCTTTCTGTCCATTCTCTTGGTGAAATTCCAAGCTCACGAATTAAATCGTGATAGATATCTTTTCTTGGATCTTTTGATGGTTTCCAATTGATAGGTCATCTTAGCGGACCGGCAAAAGGTTGAAATCCCATACTTTCCAAGAAATCGACGTCCAATTCTGGAAGCGGATATTTTCCTAGATAATACCTTGGTTTTCTCTTTTTAGTTAGCATCTTCTTGATGCTCACTAGTTCTTCAAACATTGATCGCCATTGTTTATTATCTGTCTTTGATATCGCTTTGGACGCGTGATGCTTTTCTTTTTCCTTTTCCCCCTTCTTGGCATCATCAAGAGAGGTTTTCAACTCAGCGACTTCTCTTCGCAAGAGTCAAACTTCGTCCACTAAGAGAGCGACTTGGTGAGCAATGCTCTGAGCAGCGGCATCGGTCGAGGTATGTCTTTCAGCATCAGCCGAAGCGCTCTAAGCTAAGTGACGGTTGAATTCTGATGAGAGTTCAGCGACAAGTGGTGATATGTTGTTCATGATTGTGATAGTGCTTTTATTGGAAGTGTTTGCAATATCACGACTTCGGGTATCAGACATTATGCGGATTTGTCTATCAGCAGCCTCAAATAACTTGGAACAGAAACCTTCAATGTTGGTGAGCGAGTTCCGTACTGCCTGTCTAAAATCGCTAGCGTTTGAATCACTCTCTGAATCCGAATTGGAAGAAGGACGCTGAGGAGAGATAGAAACTACAGCATTGCCTTTGGATTTATCTCTGATAAATGGCTCGTCAGGCTTTGGAGCAATTTTAGTGTGCACTTCTTCAATCGCCTGATCCATTAAAGGATCTTTAATCGCTGGGGGCTCAACCACTGGGGCGCTAGAAGGATCTGGCAAAGAGGCTTCTGGAATTTGAGCGTCATCCTCTGTAAGAGCACTTTCTTCTTCAATTATTTGGATTGGGGAAGAAGGATTTTCAATAGCAATGACTCAGAGTGGGCCAAGTGCTTCCATCACATGCCTTGGACTGATCAGGCTGCTTTGCGGGATAAAGAAGATAGCGTCTTCTCGCTCTTCTGTACAGAGTGCAAGTTGCACACCTTCCGGAAATTCTATTCCTGAAGTATAAGATTGAAAAAAGTTCAAAATAAGAGGCATCAGCGCTTGAGCTGCTGCTTGATCCACTGGCCTAATTAGTGAAATCATCTTGGCCACTTGAATGTTCTATTGATTGAAGAGCACAGGGTGTAAATTATATCCTCTGAAATTGCTTAACCCTGAGTAATGATTAAAAGATATGTCCATTGCTTGGGCATTTTCTATCATTGCTCTCATGTCTCTATGGAATTCAGCAAACTCAGCGTGCTCATTTGAAACATCGACAAAAATTTGACTTTAGCCGGGAAGAAGCGGCTGTTTGCTGGAGGAAGCTTCTTCGTTCAAATCGGGAAAGATGCGCTGAATAAACGCTTGACGAGGATGCAAAATGTAGCGTCCACCTTGGTTGAATAAAGCTAGTTTCTGGTGAATGTAAGTTTCGATTGGTTGCCTAAAGCGTGGTAAGTCGCTGACGTTGTTGAAGCAAAAAGGTCGCAAGTCCTCGGCGTCTGTATTCAATTCCAAATTCAAAGAGAAATGGATATCTCACGAGTTCTTCAAGAGTATAGAAATGTAGAACGAACTCTTCATCCCATCTGGCTGTATCCATCATCCATCGCTTGTCAAGCTTTTCAGCTTTCTTTGGTTCTTTTCTAGAGGCAAGGAATTTCTCGAAGCGGGTAGTTTCTTCATCGTAATCCTCAGCCCATAGTCTGGCAAGATATTCTCGGGCTTCATCTTCTATCCACGAATTAACAGGATTTGGACGCTCAGCAACTACTGGTCCTTTTCCTTTCCAAAGCTTAAGTGAATTAGGAGAGAGGGCATTCTGAGGAGAGTCGACGACTTTGGGGAGAGCCGAATATCCTATTTTGTTTAGATCTTCCTCATCAGGATTTTTGTTCCAATCGCCCATGTGGGGATTTTTGAAGACAATCTTGCTGGCTCGAAGAGGATAAAAGGATTCGTCTGAGCGACCGATGAAATTAAACCGTGCTTGATCAAAATCTGCTCTATTAAACACTGGTCGACGAATATATTCAAAGCGAGATTGGAGTTGCTCCAAGCTGTAGAGTCCTAAATCGGTAAACTACTCAAAGAATTCAAACTTTTGAGAGTTTGAAAGATCAGGCCGATGAAGAGTTGTTTGAAAAGAGATTTCGATCTCTGCAAGCGTCTGAGTGTCTCATTCTCTAGCAGCATAATAAAATTCAAGATCAGGAGAATATCCGCGAGGAAAGAAATCGATGACACGAGGAGGAGATCCTGTTGGAGTAGGAACAAGAGCAATTGCTTCTGTTGGGATGGGGGCCACTTCTATCAACCTCTCAGCATTGTCAGTCGCTTCACTAGCTGAAGATGTTTCAGCGTCTGGAAGGACTTGAGATGCTTCTTTTGCAATATCCACAACAGTTGCCATATCCACATCTACTTCAATGGGAACCTCTGAGGGTGGAGGTGCATCAGCGTCTGGTGTATCTTGAGCTGATACATATAAGCATTTGAGAAAAGCAAGCAAAATTTCTATTAAGTAGAAAGTACAAAGAAAAGACTGAAACGCTTACCCTGAGGATTATCATCGACTGACGTAGTCGCTTGATCTGTTTCTATATTAGGACAGGTTCCTCAGGCTCCGGGACTTCTTCTGATTCTAAATCGAGAAAAGAAGTTAAAAGATCAGCACGAATGAGAATACGGAATTCTTCAAGAGTGTTGAGAACAGTCTGAATATTCGCTTCACATTGCGCTGAAAGAGTTTTTATCCTAGCGTTAGAGACTTAGAAACTAATGAGGAAAGGGTAAAACTAATTTGCTTAGCAAATATTTACCCCGAACACTAGAAAGCCTCTCAGATGGAGTGGTGGCTTGAGGATCTGAGCTTATTTTGGGAACAGCGTCAGAGGGAGGAACGCTCACTGACTCTCCAAGCACTGGATTCGCTAAAATGCTTGTAGACACAGCTGGAGTAGAGAAGGGAGTACGCCTTCGGGTAAGCGGTACTTCTTCTGCTACTTCTTCCTCTTCTTTGGGAACAGAGAAGATAAACACTGGAGGAGGAGAGGGAGATTTAGGAAAAGGAGAAGGAGTTTTTTGTTTCTTCTTGGACTCCATCTTCTGCTTCTTCTTGGCAGGCTCTGGCTTTTGCTTTTTGGCTGACTGGGCTGGTTCAGCGACTTTGAGAACGATTTTTCTTTTTGGTCGCTTAACCACCACTTCTTCTTCAGACGAGGACGATGATGAAGAGGAAGACGCTTGGCCTTCATCATCGCTGCGAACAACTCCTTTGTCTTGAAGTCGCTCACGCTTCTCCTTGGGAACAGCTGCACCACCATGCCTTTTTGGTTTGAGCAGCTCGTTAATTATCTTCTTGCCATAGAACTTGAGCGTTGGGATCTTCTTTCCAGCGGAATTTGTAAAACCGCAAGCGCTTAAAATTCTACTTAACACAATCCCATAAGGCTTGGGATTAACTGACTTGGCCATCGCTACCTTAAAGCGATTAAAAACATAGAGAGACCAATTAATCTTTAATTTGGTCAGAATGGCCACCATCATCTTGTACTCAATATTTGTAACTTTATCGAATGTCCCTTTTCTGCATTCGATCATCTTGGTGCAAATATCCGTGAGAATGACATATTCGCCCTTCATGTCGTTCTTCTTGAAGTTTGGCTCATATGCAGCTTCGACTTCATTTTTTTTGATCAACTCCCAGACTTTACTCGCATCACCGAGAGTAATAAGTTCTACCTCACCACCATCATTGGGTAAGTTCAACAGGGAAGATAACAGTGAATATCATTGAACAAAGGTCTCACTAGCAAAAGGGAAGATGCAGGAAATAGAGTTTTCGTCGTCAGAAATTTGAGCATTGTTGAAAAAATAGAGAGATTTTTCTTCAAAGTAGTTAAAAACAATGGTAATCATCTCTCTCAAACCAGATTCTTGAACGAGTGGAAGAACCGTTCGTAGAGGGAAGTTCTGGTTATCAAACAGGTAGTCCCAGTTAACAAGAAATCCGGCGTTAACCGTGACTGGTTTTTCAGCACGGGAAGTTTTTCCGGTAGCAATCTTGGATGATTTGGAAGATTTTGAAGCTTTGAAGGAATGAAAGAAGTTTTTGCCTTGAAATAGATGAAGATTTTACAGCAAAGAGAGAGTTTGAAAGTGATAAAGTCTTACTGTAAAAGCTTTGAAGAATATATATAGAGGCAAAAATAACTCCTCAGTTGCTTGCTTAGATGAGTGCCACGTGTGATATAATTGAATTTTGAAAAATGAACAGTTAAAATGTTTGAATCTGAGCCGTTTATGCATAAGTATGGATGTCAAAAGGTGCGGTAAAATAGGTGAACTGTTACAGAATAGAGAGTTTTTTTTTTTTTTGGGATCTGCAGTTACCCATTTAATTGAAAGACGTTTGAAAATTTTGAAATTTTCAGCGTGAAATACACGCGTCTGATAGTACACTGACACATACTCAGACTTATGCTGTAACTGAACCGCCTAGGTTTAGATAGGAATCGTAACCGTCAGTTTGATTTGATAGGCACGTGTGGGTAGTTATCAAATCTAATCTTTTGGACTTATCAACACGTTACTTTTAGCGATGAAAACTATGCATGATTTTTAGAGAAATTTACTACGCGTTAAAGTGGGGATCCTTTTAACGCTTAAGTCTTTTTGAGAACAAAATTTAATTTCGTAAAGTTTGAGATAAAATCAATCGCTTGAATTAGTAAATGACATTTTTATTTAGAGATTGACTTTGTCATGCATAAGGATAAGCGCTAGTGACTAATGCATAAAAAAAAAATTTAAAGTCATTTTTTATCACAGTCGCTTTATGTATTGAGACAAGTACAATTTTAAAGTTCACCTTAAAATTGATGACTTGTTTTAAATTTTTGTAAAACGCTTTAGACATATACTTAAGGTGGATTCCCCCTAAATTGTATGCCTATTAAGATATGATGCTTTTATGATTTAAGCGTTTAAATCAATCATACCTAATTCACTTCTCAAAGTGAGAAAGCGTTGTTCGTTGAGCGCTTTGGTGAAGATATCTGTTAATTGTTTGTCAGTTCCAATGAAGTGCATGGAGATATCTTTCTTTTGAACATGGTCACGCATGAAATGGTATCTAATGTTAATGTGTTTGGTTCTAGAATGAAGAACAGGGATTTGGGTCATAGCTAAAGCGCTTTGGTTATCACAGTGGATTGGGGTAGGACCTAGGATGATTCCATAGTCTCTAAGTTGTTTCCTCATCCAAAGGATTTGTGCACAACAGCTCCCAGCGGCTACATATTCTGCCTCAGCGGTAGAAGTCGCTATGGATTGTTGTTTCTTACTATGCCACGAAACTAGTCTATCTCCTAGAAATTGACATGTAGCACTAGTACTTTTTCTATCTATTTATCATCCTGCGAAATCTGCGTCTGAATAACCAATTAGTTCAAAAGGAGAGTCCCTTGGATACCATAAGCCCAAATTTTGTGTGCCTTTTAGGTATTTAAGAATTCTCTTAGTAGCATTTAAGTGTGATTCTCTAGGATCAGCTTGAAAGCGTGCACACATGCATACCGAAAACATAATATCAGGTCTACCAGCGGTAAGATAAAGAAGTGATCCAATGATACCTCTATAGTTAGTGATATCAATTTTCTTTCCACTTTCATCTTTATCTAACTTAAGCGTTAGGCTCATTGCAATTTTTGAAGATGATGCATTTTTCATACCAAATTTCTTAATCAAATCTTTTGTATATTTAACTTGGTTTATAAATATTCCATTAGGGAGTTGTTTAACTTGTAATCCTAAGAAGAAAGTTAATTCACCCATCATGCCCAAATTGATCTTGCATCATTTTCGAAAATTTCTCACACAATCGCTTATTAGTAGAACCAAATATAATATCATCAACATAAATTCGGACTAAGAGAATATCTTCATTATGAGTAATTTTAAATAACGTTGTGTCAACGCTGCCTTTTGAAAAGCCTTTACCTATAAGGAAGTTAGAGAGAGTGTCATACCATGCTCTTGGTGCTTGTTTAAGGCCATAGAGTGCCTTATCCAATTTGTAGACCATACTTTTGCCATGGTTGTTGATGAATCCTGGAGGTTGCTCCACATAGACTTTTTCTTGGAGTTTACCATTCAAGAATGCACTCTTCACGTCCATTTGGTACACCGTGAACTTGTTAAATGCGGCAAACGCTAAGAACATCCTAATCGCTTCAAGACGGGCTACTGGGGCATATGTCTCATCAAAATCAATACCCTCTTCTTGACAATAACCCTGAGTGACAAATCTAGCTTTGTTTCTTGTAACAATGCCATCTTCGTCCATTTTGTTCCTAAAAACCCATCTAGTCCCAATAACTCCTTGGTGAGTTGGTCTTGGTACTAGCGTCCAAACCTTGCTTCTCTCAAATTGGTTAAGCTCTTCTTGCATCGCTTCTACCCAACTTCAATCACTGAGCGCTTCATCCACTTTCTTTGGTTCCATTTGAGATAGAAAACTTGCGAACATGGCCTCATTAATTGTAGCTAACCTAGTTCTAACAGGTGCTTCCATTTCTCTGATTACTAGCTCTGGTGGATGGTCTCTAAGCCATTTGCGGTCTGGTTGGAACGGGTTGAGAGACTCTTGGTTATCAATCACTTGATCCATATTTGTCTCTTGCGCAGTCGCTTCATCATTCACAGTTCCAATTTGCTCTTGATGATCATTCTCTTCATGATCATTGGCGATTCTGACATTATCACCATTGTTAACCTCACGAGTATCCTTAGGAATAGGTACACTAATCTCATCATCTTCGTCATCACTATCATCACCAAGATTGATTTGTGACGCTTGTTGCTTGAGATCTTCAATTCCTACATAATCAGGATTAACCTTACTCGGTTTTTGGTTAGCATCATCAAACACAACATGAATGGATTCTTCAACCTTTGATTTGATTTTATTTAGTATGCGAAAACTCTTTCCATTCTTGGCATAGCCTAGAAAGATTCCCTCATCTGCTTTAGGGTCAAAAGTCTTTAGGCTGTGGGATCCATTGTTATGAATAAAACATTTTGAGCCAAATACATGAAAATATGAAACGTTGGGCTTACGTCCCTTCCACAACTCATATGGAGTCTTCTCATGTTGCTTGTTGATCATACACCGGTTCTGAGTGTAGCAAGCGGTATTGATGGCTTCGGCCCAAAACTTTTGAGGCAGCTTGGACTCTGCTAACATCGTCCTAGCGGCTTCTTTAAGCGCTCTGTTCCGTCGCTCGGCAACTCCATTCTGTGGAGGTGTTCTAGGACCAGAATACTCATGAAGTATTCCAAAGTCTATACAAAACTTCTCAACAAATTGGTTAGTAAATTCAGTTCCTCTGTTGCTTCTAATTCTAGTCACCTTTAAATCTTTATAAGTTTGTAATTGACGAATTAGCGATGTGAGCTTGACACTAGTTTCATCTTTGGTCGCTAGGAATTCTACCCAAGTATAGCGAGAGAAATCATCAACTATTACTAGCGAGTACTTTTTACCACTAACACTCATGATTTGAATGAGACCAAACAAATCTAGATGCAATAGTTCAAGAACTCTAGAAGTAGATAGGCATGGTTTCTTTTTAAAAGATGATTTAACTTGTTTACCCATTTGGCATGCATCACATAAGCGATTTTTCTGAAAGGAACCCTTAGGTAATCCCTCTACTAGAGTCAGCGATATTAATTGAGATATTGCCTGAAAATTGAGGTGATTCATTTTTCTATGCCATAACCAACCCAATTCATTTTGACTCTTAGCAACAAAGCATGTGCGGTTGTTATCAAATGTAGAATCCCAATCTACTAAATACACATTGTTTGTTCTTTTTCCTCTTAGTTTAGTAGACTTAGTCTTAGCGTCGTTAACATAGCAGAAGTCGCTTGAAAATTTTACTTCAAAGCCTTTATCACAAAATTGACTAATACTTAACAAATTATGCTTAAGACCCTCAACATAATATACATCATTAATCATGATGTTCCCCCTATGCATGATACCTATACCTTTGGTTTTACCTTTGGAGTTATCACATAATATAACTTGAGGACCGTTGGTAGCTTGATAGTTGACTAGAAGATCTTTGGAACCCGTCATGTGTCTTGACGATCCACTATCAATGTACCAAACTGGAGTATCGGTGTTGGCTCTAGGTACCTGCATTTAAAGGATAATTCTAATTCTTCTTAGGTACCCATGTTGCCTTGGGTCCTTCTTTGTTAGTAACTTTGGTTTGAACTAGAACTTTAGAAACCCATATTTACCTAGTCTTCATTGTGGGAATACTGGCCTTTTTGGGTTTCACATCGTGTTGTGTGTGCTTTTTGGATGTATAATAATATCCTCGATTATAATAGTTGTCATAATCATAGTTATAATCATAATCATCATAGTATCGATAATATGATCTTGACTGTCTTGGATATTGACGCTGGTATTTCCTTGGCGCTGGCTTGGGTTGCACTTTTGGTGTTGAACTCTTAGCGCTTGATTCACAGTGTTCAGGCTTACCTTTAGCCTTTTGAGCGTTTGGATGAACCCGTTTTTGTGAATCATTTGGTTTAGCCTTACCCTTGCCTGAGTCAGCTTTGACTTTCACATTTGGCCTCTTACCGTTGTCGCTAGGTTTATTTAGCATTTGACTTTGTGAACCTTTCTCAACAAAGAAAACACCCTTTCCTTTGTTGTTTGCCGTAACATTAGATTTATTTGGTTGTTTACCGAATTTATTGTATCCTAAATTGGTCTTTTCACCATATAGTCTAGTAACCTCAGTCACATTATCCAACTTTCTAGAAACTTTTGATAATGATGAGACGAGCTGCTCTAATTCGGTAAGTCTAGCGAACAGATCAGCTTCTCTCTTGACTATTATATCAAGATCGTTTTTTAATTGAATAATCTCACTCTCAAGTGATTGGTTCTTCTCAATGCATTGTTGTTGAACTTTTAACTCTGTTTTGAGCATTACTTTATCTCTTGTGAGTGATGAGATAATAGCGAGATCGTTTTGATATATTTTGGTGGCCTCTTCACAATCTTTATAATATTCATTAACTTTGTCAAGTAATTCATCATAAGAAAGAGGATGAGATAATTCATTGGTTACCTCTGGTAGTGATTTGTCAGACGCTTCATCTTCTCTTGCCATGAGACAGATCAACGCTGAGTCGCTTGTAGGCTCATCATCACTGCTTTCATCTGATGATTCCAAATCCTCTTCAGGTGTGGGAAATGGTTCAGATTTCACTAGCAAACCTTGTTGGCGAAGGTTGCTCCTGAATTGGTTTCTATCCGCATAGTCTTGCCTTGTGGGCTTAGACACATTTGAATAAAGGCAATTTACCTGGTAGTGCCCTGGTTTCCTGCAATTATAACACAAATTAGTTTTTATTTTCTGTTCAGTGGATAATCGCTTTGATCCGACTGGCGCTGAGAGATTTAGAGTAGGAGTCGTAGGCGCTTGGTAAGGGACTAGCACTACTGGTTGAGATGCAAAGTACACTGTCGCTTGATACTGAGGCGCTGGAGCAGGAGGAGGGGTTTGAAATGAAGTTTGTGCAATAGGATTTCTCTTTTCATATCTTAGAAATTTCTTGAATTTCTTGACCAACAAGGCCATTTCCTTTTCTTCATTTGATTCCGTTGATTTCAATTCGCTAACCGCTTTACCCTTACTTTTGGTAGTAGCGATTAAAGCTCATGATTCAGTCGCTGAAGTCGATGTGTCACTGACTTTACCCAATTCGAATTCAAATGCCTTTAACTCTGAAAACACATGTTCTGGAGTAAGAATCTCTAAGGTCTGTGATTCTCTCATAGCAACAGTTTTAATCAAGTATTTACTTGGAAGACTTCTGAAAATCTTATTGACCATTTCCTTGTTGGTCAACTCCTTATCTTGTGACGCTAACTCGGTAATGAGCAAAGTAAATCTTGCGTCCAATTGTTCTAGCGTCTCATTGGGCTGCATTTTGAAATGCTCGAATCTTTGCATGGCTATGGAGAGCTTATTCTCCTTCATTTGTGCCGATCCTTCACACACTATAGCCAACTTATCCCATATTTCTTCGGAAGTCTTGCATTGCTTGATCTTGTTGAACAATGCATCATTGTCTCCTAACGCTGAGTGGAGTGCACTTCGTCCAACATTATCCAAATTAGCTCTTTTTCTATCATCTGGCGTCCATTCTAACTTGTTTTTCTGGACATATCCATCTGGAGTGGCTTCATCAGCTTCGGGTGCTCGAGTTATTACTTTCAGGATCTTAATGGGGCCATCTGAAATTACATCACACATTTCATTATCGCATGAACATAAATATGCGAATGCTCTAAGTTTCCAAGAGTCATAGTTTGATTCTACCAACTTAGGCATTTCGTTAAAAGCCATAATGAGATGTTTTTAAAGAGAAATTTTAAAACGATTAAGTTTCAAAAGGATGGATCTGAACAAGCAGTTACGCTCGGAAACTCTTAGGTTTCTAATTCAACCGCTCTAATACCACTTGGTGGTCCCAAGTGGCATACGAAAGGGTCTAGAAAGGGGGGGTTGAATAGACCCTGAAGTCTTTTTCGACTTCAAAAAGTTCGTATCACTTTTAAAGATTTGAACGCTTAGAAAGCTGAGCGCTTGGGTCAGGCGCTTCAGTAACGATAACTTAGGCTTAGTAATTTTAGTAATTTACCAAAGTAGGGTAATGCCTAGATCACTTAATTAGGGTTAGCACAGCGGAAATGATTTTTAACGTTCGATTGGTTAATTAATCGCTTTGCAATTAGCTTGTCCTTTTTTTAAAGAATATAAAATAATGTAAATCAAGACAATAAGTAAAGTAAAGAACACAAGAAATTTGTAAGGTTCACTGGGTGATGTAATCCCAGCTACGTCCTTCTTCTCCTTTTTCACTTGGAGGAATTTACTAGGATGATTTTCAAAAAATCACACAGAATCTTCTACAAGATAGTAAAGGACGAAAAAGATCTCGGGCTCCTTGATCACACAGATTTCAGCACCAATAAAGATCGTCTTCTACAAGCTTCTCTCACTCAGAAATACTGTCTGTAAGAGGTTTTCAACTTCTTTCTCACTCAGATGAAAGGTTGAAGGTTTATCGCAAGGTTTTGTTTATTTTTAGGAAGATCAAACAACTTGGAATATCTCAATAGGAATTTAGATTTCTTCTTTGGAAGAGGTTTGAGATATTTGTGACTATCTGGAATGTAGATAAAAAAGCTTGAAGAATTTTTAGCTATGGAGTTCTAAGCTTGATAGAGTTTTCGTCGTCAGAAATTTGAGCATTGTTGAAAAAATAGAGAGATTCTTCTTCAAAATAGTTAAAAACAGTGGTAATCATCTCTCTCAAACCAAATTCTTGAACGAGTGGAAGAACCGTTCGTAGAGGGAAGTTCTGGTTATCAAACAGGTAGTCCCAGTTAACAAGAAATCCGGCGTTAACCGCGACTGGTTTTTCAGCACGGGAAGTTTTTCCGGTAGCAATCTTGGATGATTTGGAAGATTTTGAAGCTTTGGGTGCCATTGCTGAAAGTTTGAAGCTTTGAAGGAATGAAAGAAGTTTTTGCCTTGAAATAGATGAAGATTTTACAGCAGAGAGAGAGTTTGAAAGTGATAAAGTCTTACTGTAAAAGCTTTGAAGAATATATATAGAGGCAAAAATAACTCCTCAGTTGCTTAGATGACTGCCACGTGTGATATCATTGAATTTTGCAAAATGAACAGTTAAAATCAGTGTGATATCATTGTGCAAGTACGTAAGTTTTTTCTTGTAATATTGTGTACCACCCTTTTAGGGTTTGCTGAAGGTAAGGTATTTATAGGCAATTCTTGGGATCTGTCCGTTGGACATATGTAGGAGAGTGCCTCTCACCCGGCGCGTGATTCTACCTAAAATCTGACATTCCTGAAAATATGCTGACACCGATTGGATGGGAGCAGCTATAAACTCTGAAGATCTGACAGTCTAGTCAAAAGGTGGCTTGTCCACAAGTCACAGTGACTTATCACATTTAATGCTCTTATCAGGCATTTAATGCATTTGAATTTATTTCCCGTTGGAAATAAATGTCTGTTGAATGATTGCATTTAAGTCCTTCATGACTTGAGGATTTAATTTAGGTGAATCTGACATCGGATCGCTAGAATGATTTGAGCGCTTGATTCATAAATCCTGAAATAGTTCTTTAGCGTTTGACAGACGCTATGACCAAATCTTCATCTTCAGTTGACTTTAGACGCTGATCTTCAACTTCTTCTTTAAGAGACTCACCTGGAATTCTATTAGCGAATCGGTATCTAATACTTAGTCTAAAATCTATAAGGATAGAAAATTACAAGCCTAATAAAAATTACATACTTTCAAACGTTTATACAAAGATCTATCAAAGTAGAAACTTACATTGTATTTGGGGTCTAACATAAAATCTTATCTTGTCATTATCAAAACATCTAACATGAAATTTCCTAATAATAGTGATGCACATGAAGAACAATTGGAGTGGATGGAATGCATGCTTCATGGTGGTTGTTATTGTTTATTTGTGGGGGTGTGTGAGGGCTAGTATATATAGCTACAATAAGGTTGACTTTAGAGAAGATGAAGACGGCTTTGTAAGGGGGGATCTGAATTTGGTCCATAGTACATTTACATATTGATTATAAGTTGCATTATTAAGTAATAGCGTGAATATGCATAATAGGATGGTCAAATGCATTTTTCTGCTAGTGGTATGTTGTTGGCATGTTAATTTGGATATTTGATTTCTATACGGAATTTAATTTGCAGGAAATAGAAATAATGCTAGTGTCAAGTCAAGTTCACGGTTTTGTAATTAAGAAGGAAACTACATAGAATTTTTCCATAAACTAACCCCACGACGGTGATTAGTTATAGGATAGAAATATAGAATTAATTAAGCCAACAAGACCTACTTCGAGCGCAGTCCGAATCTTCTATTGCAAAGAATGTTGCAATCTTCTATTGCAATTCATATATAAATGACATGTGTGTAAAATATTTTTTTGAATATAAATTTAATATGAATTATATACACTTGTCGGGCAGACATAATATGCAACACGAGATGCAGTCGAGTTTCTTTTAACCTCTTATAGGAGTAGAGGTTGGTAAGCCAAGCACGATTGAAGCATCAGATTCTCAAAGAGCATCAAGAATTGAACTATCTTCATGCTCCTCTGTTTTTAAACTCTCTGCTGCTGAACTCTCTTGTGCTTCGGGTGTCAACGGTTCAGCCGAAAGAATCTATGTAAAACTTAATATGCTATTTTTTATGTATAACATAACATTTATTTTTTTGGTAAGCTATAACTTAATATGCTATTATTGATTGATACATCATTGATGTGCCATAATTATAAATGAGATTAATTTAGGAATTTAAATCTATATTAATAATTATATACATATGACAATGCAAGAACAACAAGATGACCCGTTATCCCCATGAGTCAATTAAGAAGCTAATTAAATACGAGCTAAGCCCATAGTCCATTAGACACTATTATATGCATTACAAGGAACGAGAAAGTCAGATGAATGAGAGATCAAAATAACATGAAGTTTTCTCGACTTTTATGCATTTTGCTACTTTATGTTTCTTCTTTACAGTATTGTCAAACAGAAAATCAAGCTGAAATTAGCATTGTAAGTTAGCATCAAATGCAGAAATCGCAATGTGATTGCTGTTGCTACTGCCCTTTAAATAAGCAAAAAGAAAGGAAAAAGAATTGCTACACCAAAAAGAAAACAACCTAAGTATATCAAAAACTCAAAATTCTTCTGTGTTAAAGGTGAGATACTATCAAGTCAGAAGGCTATAAGACGGCATGTCCTCAATCCGCAACACATCATCCATCAGAAATTCCTTCTCCAGCTGACACCGTGTCGACTTCAAAATGTCCTGTTAAGGCATAGACACAAAGAGTTCACCATTACCAAAATGAATAAACTTGTGTTAGTGATTATTTACGAGTGATTCTAAAGGAGTCTTATGCTATGACTTCAAGTTCCAGTATAACCACAATCATCCATTATAATGATGAACACAACAAGAATGGTCGTGATTGTTCTAGAAGTCAGAATGTTAAGAGCTGCTAATAAGTACAATTATTTATTTATCATACAACCAGACTTAGAAACTACTTTTAGGATAAGAGGTTGATTACATTGAACTCCATGTATGTAGCATTTTTCTCCAGCCAGAGTTTGTCCATAATCATGAAGGACACGCAATAGAGTAGGTCAAAAGCCCATTCATTCTCTGCAAAATCATGCACTCTTTTATTTTGTCTATAATTACACCAGCAAAGAGTATTAAAATACATGCAGACTAAATCTCAATTATTTTTTATTATACAACAATAAAATGGCTTCACCTGACAACATTTGTAGAAAAACAGCTCCGTTAAATGTCCTGGGTTTTGCTGCATATATGGTTAAGCATTTGCACGATCATCAATGTATTCAACTCAAAACACTTTTAAACGGGTTAAAACATGATAAATCTTAAAAATTATGTATTATTCCCCTTACTTGCATCTAGATCAAGCATTTGCATAATCATAAATGTAATATTTACTCCTGCAACAGCAAATGGATATTCCCACACAGCTCTTTTTCCTGCTTCCTTCCTCAATAAACTCTGAAATGATGCCTGCCGCATAAAAAAGTTCTTATGGAATTTTCTATTAAGAAAACCACAAAGATAATAAACAAAAGTGTAAATGTATAAAATGGTAAGGACCATTGTTTCAATTTTTCTGCAAAAAAAGACTAGTAAATTGCAAAGACGACAAATTCGCTAGGAATGAGTTTGGATTGAAGAATTTGAAAGTCATACATTTCAAATTCATCGACAAATCCATTGAGTTAGTTTGGATGATTTCATATTACAATGGATTTCAAATCCCTTGTAATTCATTTTGAGCTATTTTTTCAATCATTATGGTGGATTTCAAATGGCTTCAATTTGAAGTCATTTGAAACTCTTCCTCCAAATCTCTAAAATCCAAACACAACCTAAGATATGTCTTAAGCCAGTTCAGCAGCTCACCCCACTTCATATAAAGTGTAAAGTATGAGTAGTCAAAGATAGAAGAGCATCCTATACATCATCGAGACAACATTAATTTCCCAATAGAAGAGGACTAGAAGAATATTACCGAAAATGTCTTTGCGAAAAATAGTAAGTTCTCCAAAGAAATGAATCCAGCTCCTCTGCTTATCAGAAAACATCAACAACACAAATTAGAAAAAGGGAATTATCGTAGGAGATCTCAAAAAGTTACATACAGTATAGTGTAACATAGACCACAAGCAAGAACAAGACCTGAAGTCTGTAGATGGATCTTTACCCTGCCATCCCATTTCTTTCCACTGATCAGATACCAAATTTTGTAGCTCCTGCCCAGGGTATGTGGCAGACCATAAGGCCTTTAAAGCGTCCTGTTTTTAATATTTTGATTACAAAGATGAACTGCGCCTTCAAGGAAAAGCGAAAGTTTTGCAATTTTTCCTACTGTTTCGGATTTAAATGGTAAGAGTGAAACAAAAGGTTTACATGTTTTATGTAATTATGGGAAGCAACTACACATGCTTTACAGACTGCTATCGCACCTGATGTTCTGGCCTGGACGCATCAAAGTAAACTTTAGTTCGGTGCCTTAATCTTTTTAGCCTCTCTTCCTGTCCATTTGAGGCAACAGACAAATTTAATCATCTGAAAATGATAACATAAGCAAGTGAAATAAATATCTATGCAATGGCTAACTTAATGTGATTATCATATGTATCAACTGGAAGTCATAAATCATAATCATTTAGTGAGAACACTGAAAGTGACCACATAGAGGTTTAAGTGTCATCGGAAAATAGTTTGCATGAATTTTGTACTACATTGACAACTTCAACAATGCAGTTTGTTGAGAGAGAGAGAGAGATGATTTTTCTTTTCATTTTTAGATGAATGGCCATAATTGATGGTCTTCAATCCAGGAAAAATATGTTAAGCAGCCTTGCTACACGAGGTGATTTCTCTAGTGGTGAGTCTTATATAGCTTAATGCATGTCACTTGAATATATTAGACATCCTTTGTGTTTTTTCCATTTCTTTTTTTACGATAGAATTAACTGGATTTATTACAACTACAACTATTAAAATGACATTATCAGAAATACTGTTAATTACGGACTTGCCTGTAGCGGGGTTACATTAATGCAAACCCGTGTATTGCTTCCCTTTGGCTTAAAGCAAACACAAGTGAGCGTCTTCCCCATTCGCAATGGCGTGCCACAACTTGCGTCATCTACAGCCAAATCAACAACCTCTGCTCTTAATCAAGAATGCCAGTGAACGCTAAGCAGTTATTACTACTACCGACTGGTAATTACAATGCTTTAATGGCAGATAATTAAGAGAACTATAAAAGTACTAAATTAACAAGTGCATGAGTTTTCACAAATGATAAAGAGCTAGATGTAAATAAGAACTATACGACCATCTAATGGTTCTACCAGATACATAGTGCATGAAGCAATGCTCTATACCAATGTGGCAAATTTCATAGAGCTACATTAGAGTGTACTTGTTTCTTTTTTGTTTTAATCATAAACGTTTACGAAACTTATATTGTGAACCTACACTATAAAAAGTTTGGCCTTGATTAAATCTAAAACAAATATTCTCTTTTGTTTCTCCACTATGTCTGAGGAAAAGATGAATAATGAATAATAAGAGCTTCCCAAGAAAATCTACTTCTAGCACTGCTTAAGCATTGATAGAGAGATGTAGGATGAGGAATCAAAATGCAGTCTATTATATTTGAACTTTCATAATTTGAAGCATAGATATATGATTTTCAAGGAAACCTTTGTTGGGAATAAGTGTTAGAAAGGTAAGCAATAAATTCTTATTCCTGTTGTATAAAAATAGAAACAAACCAAACAAATTCTAATAGAGTGAAAAAAATAGTAAAAAAATAATACATGAATTCTACTTGCAAAATCCAAATTGGAAAAAACTGTGGGACCATGGTAAAAGACTTTCACTATATCAACCATGGACTTATAATTCCTCACTGAACTAAGTAGGGGATACACAAAAATCCTCAAAAGAGTATCAATTGAATCACAGAATTATGAAGTTAGTGAAAGTTGAAATAATAGAATAAAAGAATTATATCTCTCTTATTCGTATTGCCACTATTTTCTCTACCAGGGAATTCTCTCTTTTTCACTCGTTGAGATTGATCTCACTTGCTGGGATGAAATACAACCCCTTTACACAGAGGATTCAAACAACATTATTCTAAAATCTCATCATTACAACCATTTAATTTTTCCCATTATGAGCAGGCCTACGGGAATGGGGCTGTCAATAGACGAGCCTAAATCCAAAACCCGAGAAAGAAAATAGTGAGAAGAAAAATAATAGAGATTTATACATCTCCACTATTCCAAGTTTCATCTACTTGATTTTTTTGTGGTCCAAGATATATTATACTTAAGGATTTTGGCATATCACCTGCTTAGTTTAGGGAGGATTGTGCAAGTCTATTGTTGACATAGTGAAAGTTTTTGATTATGGTCTTGTGTTGCTTCTAGATTTTAGTTTTCCAAGTAAAATCCGTGCCTATTTTTTACTATTTTTTTACTTTACCAAAATTTCTATAATTTGATCTCATTTTTATCCAGCTAAAGGCAGAAATATTTAGTACTTTCGTTGGGCCACAGTCATTTATGTTCCTGGCAATTTTCACCAACAGCCTTTGGTACAATTTTAAGTTCAAATTAATGTTTAACTTTTAATTAAGCAAAAATCAAAATCTATTGCCTAATTAGATGTAAGAACTATTGCAGTAAAAGTACATACAGTTAAACCAATTAAAAACCGCTAAAAAAAATTAAAATAAGGAAAACACACACATACTTACACACACATCGATGAGATCAACAACAATTGATCCTATCAATTAAATTATTCAAAACAAGAACAAAAACAGCTATCAAACACAAAACGATATAAACAAAATCAGAAAAAGCAGCATCACTGGAAACGAAAACAACAATCAAATTAAATCTAACGCCAAAAATAACATCAAACAAATTAGCAAAAGAAATCGCAGACCATCATACTCCTCTAAGCACACACACACACACACACACACAAACACAAATATGTATTGTATGTATTGTACCTGAATGAGAAGAGTGAGAATGATTGTATTTCGAGAACGACGATGAATGCGTAATCGCACGAACCGCAACGCATCCGCCTTCAACTCTCTCTGCACTCATATTCTTCTTCAACTGCAATCACAATAACGATAACTGGGACCGACCCACCCTCTCTCCAGTTACTTATAATCCAATGTATTCAGTTATAGTGTGTTTAGATAGCTTGTACGTCGTCGTTTTGTTTGATTGTTTGCTCTTGTATTCTCAGACAGACTAAATAAATAATTATAAACCCCAAAGGGAGTGAAAATGCCGACGTGGTTTCTATTGTTTGGATGCGCGTGAGGGACAGGTGGGGGATCTTTATTGACCTAAATGCCCCTGACTTTTACTCCATTCACTAATGAATCCTGGCTTAATTTAGAGGAATTTATGATTGAGATTAATTAGTGGGATTTGATTTGCTTTCCATAATTCTAAACTTCTTTCTTCATTTATGACGTTAACTTTTATTGGTGTTGCTCATATTCCTTTCTTCTTATTATGCAAGTTTGTTTATATCAATTTTATTTACTCAATCTTAAATGTTGATTTGTATATATTTCTAATATTTTTTAGATAGTAGAAAAAAAGGAAAATTATTAAAACCATTCTATAATAAAATTTTATGTCCAACAAATCAATGAGAATATTTTCCGATCTCGAAAACATGTTCTAGAAATTTTTCATTCCAAAAGACTCATAATTTAATATTAACAATTTCTGGATTGAATAAGTACCCTTCATTTCTTGAGTTAAAAATTGATCGATTGCTTTTTTTCCCAGTGAAATCTTTTTATTTTGGATGTTTCATATTGATAAATCATATAACACAAACTTTATCTTTTAATATTAAATATTTTTATATAATTTATTTTTAATTTTAGTATGTAAATTATCTAAGAATACCGTTTTCATAATTTTTAAGAAGAATTAAAAAAATGAAATTTGAAGTTATATTAGATTGATGTTTTCCAGGCGAAAGATTTTTGTTTTGATGTTTCTTAGTGATAAATCATATAATACAAACTTTATCTTTTAATATTAAATATTTACATTTTTTATATAATTTATTTTTAACTTTAGTATGATAATTATTTAAGAATACCCTTTTCTTGATTTTTAAGAAGATTAAAAAAATTAAAATTTGAAGTTAAAATCATTGTTAATATCAAATATCAATAGAGAAGTTCTAACTAATAAATTTTTATATGAAAGTACAATTTAAAATTCTTAATCTGCAAGGTCAAGGGCAATTTAGTTGATAAATTTATTAAACCTATTACTGGGTTTTTTCATTGAAGAATATTATCATTAATTTTTTAATATAATTTTAAAAGTTCTTCAGTAAAAAGTTTTTTTTTTTTTTTTAAGAAAATCGTTTACACGCACCATTATAGAAGTTTTAATCATAAAGCAATTAGTAATGAACAATCAATTAAGAGTTGTTATTATTAAATATAATTTAAACAATTCATTGGTATTAAAGTAGACAAATACTCATACATAGATGAAAGTAGAACACAGTACCTTTAATATTTTAGGATCAATCATACCATCAAATATCATGGATTTTTTTTTTTTTTTTGATAATACCATTAAAGTATCATGAATTCATTATGATAGTAACTATAATATGATTACATTGTATTAAGTGATAATCAATGTTACTTGTTTGTAAAGGAATAAGTTTAGAAGATAATACTCAAGCCCCCTTATGTCATTTGATGAAATTATATATATATATATATATATATATATATATATATACTGGCTATTTAATTTTACATATTTCATATGAAGAATATAAAACATTCCCAATGAATATATGACATACCAATGAGTTGCTTTCTCAAGCTTAAATGAAGTTTTTAAGATTAACTATGTGCTAAATGATATTCCTTTTATTTTTTATGGTTATTCTATTACATAACTTTCTACCAACATTGCAAGTATATAATCACATACCATGAACCAAAATGAGATAATTCTACTTCATAACAAGAATTAACAAATCGATAGAGGTCAAACATAAATTTTGAATATTAACAAAATGTTAGAGGTCAAAACGTTAGAGATGATTGTACTCGATAACAAGAATTAACAAGAATCTATGCTTAAGCTTGAGTATTACCATAATTCTAAATTAACAAATTTTTAGCCACGAGATATTTGTTTATGTGCTTGAAAGTGAATTGGGAAATCAATATCGATCCATCTTGGTACATAAGAAAGAAAAAGGTAGAGGTTTCTTATAAAAAAAAAAAAAAAAAAGGTAGAGGTGTGTTTACAGCATAAAATAATTGGGGTTTTCGAAGTACAAAGCCCAAATAGCCCAAATTAGGGAAATTCGAAAAGAGACAAATTTTAGGTCCACAATTAAATCCAGAAAATAGCGAAAACAGGGGCTGAATTGACAAAAAGCACAAGAATTGAATCTGAAAAATAAAATGAAGTCCAAAAGCCAATAATCTGCATTCAAGGAAGACGCGCCAAGTTGAAAATTTTGAAAGAGACGGTTGGATGCAGTTGACGGCAGTTCCCAAAAATGAGGAACGTGGGTTGAAGACGGTTCCCAAAGACAAGATATATAGGAGCCGCGGAGAGAAGAAAGAAGACATCATCACAAGATCATCAGACTTCTGCATTTTCAATTCTCTTAGAATTAGCTTTAGCCTTAGGAGTAGTTTCTAACGTAATGTAGGAGTAGATCGTAGCATAATTTAGGAGTAGCCGTAATGTAATTTAGTATTAGACTCGATGAAATTTGCCTTTTCAAGGCTTGTATCGGCATTCAATTGCTTGTAATTTTTCTGAATTGAAGACTTTCCTGCAGATATAAATTACTTTGTATTCAGATTTAAGTATCAATAGGTAATTTGTATCTTGATTTGAGTTTTTCATTCGTAACTCTCATACTCGGAATGAACAACTAAAATGTCAATTAAAGACATGAACCACCGTTTAGCGAATCGAACGCACGGCTTGAAAAAATAATACATTCAATCGAGAGATTCTCATGGAGGTATAAATTATCTCGTATCCAGATTTAAGTATCGATAGGTAATTTGTATTTGGACTTGAATTTTTCCTTCACTATGCTATTATTTCATTCGAAAACGATAAATAGTTTCATCAATTGCAGTCCACTCGAAGAAGATGAAGAGAAGTTCGAATACATTTAATCAACTTTTCGTTTAAGACGTAGGACCACCGGTAGCCTATTTAGGCAGGGGTCGATAGATAATTCTAAATTGAGATTATCGCGAGACAGGGATCGTCTACTCGAAATTCCTCCTTATTCTAATGTGTTTTTCACACGAAACAAGGTGAAAATATAATTACTAGATCACTTAAGAGAGAGAAAGAGAGAAAGGGGTACAAGTGACGTGAACTAAAAAGATGATGATGGGGCGGCAAACACTAAAACATGTCAGCTTGTGGTCTTGGACTTTGCAAACAGAACTGATTTTACTAATATATTATGTGTGTTTGGATGCAGACAAACACTCACTATTAGTCATTAGTCTTCCACATGGACCGATGGGCTTACTATTATACTACAAATCCTACGCCCCGACATTTAATAAATAAAATAAAATAAATAGGATATTGAAATATGATAAACAAAATTTTATTATTAGTTTTTTTCTATTTTTTTATAAATTATTTTACTAGTTTGAACTACTACGAACCACAATAAAATAAAATAAAATTGAATAATATCTACTAATATTATTATTTTGAAAGAATTTATAAACTCCTAAAAATTGTATAATATATTTGAGAAGTTTATAAAATGTCACAAGGTGTGATAAAATTTACATAATAAGATTTAATAACTCCAAAAAATCATGTAACTTCTTTAAAACCAAAAGAATGATGTTTGGATGAATCTAAAACTTCTAAAATTAAGTAAGATGTTCTATAATCTATAAGATACTTATAAAGTCGTACTGATAAAAAGAACTATAGTAAAATTTCATAAACTACAAGGGGTTGAATAGACCCTTAAGTTTTCTTTGAACTTGAAACTTTTCGTTCTTAAAATATTTTGAATGCTTAAGATAAGCTCGACACTTGATGAGCATCGACTGAAGACTGTTTTTACAAAGTTAACTTAGACACAAGGTTTGAACGCTTAACCAAAGTGAGTTAAAGCTTTCAGCGCTTATATTTGGGTTAGCACAACGAAAATGATTTTAGTCTTCTTTTCAATTAAACAAGCGTTCAGATTTTACTTAGTTTCATTTACTTTATATTTTTAGGCTAGATGTCTGAACGCTTGAGTGTTAATATAATTCTAGGTGAGTCTATCAAGTTAAGTCCGGAGATCAAGTGCCCGAGGTCTCTGGAAGATGAAGATTTGCAAAACATTGATTGAGCGTCGTGACAAAGTCAAGAGTTGAAGATTATTCAAGGTTGAATGAGCATCAATCAAGACAGAATATTCTTGAATTTATTTCTAAGTCCACTAGGAGCTAAATGCAAATAATGTAAGAGCATTAATGTCCAACGGGCACTTAATTCAAATGTTTCAATTACTGATAAGAGCGTTAAATATAATAACTCCCGGACGTGCAAATAAGCCTTAGGGATTGAACTGCCAGTTTTTAGATTACGCCGCATCAACTTTATCCAACAGAATTTCAAGAACAAGGATATAAATTTTGTTCACTCACCAAAATAAAGGCATGCGCCTGCATTATGTCAAACGAACACTTTTCCAAGATTTTCTATAAATAGGACTTCAAAAATATGCCAAAATATAACTCCAAGCTTCAATTCGAACCTCTGTTGCATTCAAGTCTTATACTTTAAACTTTCATAAAAGGTCAAAATCCATAGCCAATATCCTTCAAGCTTTTCATCCATCCCTAAGACAGTAAAAATCATCTCAAATATTTTTCTTAAAAGAACCTACTCTATTATTGAAGTATTCCAAATTTTGGTTTTATCAAAGAAACATTTTTGTCAAACAAATATCCAACTTCACAAATCTTTGTGAAAGACGAAGTTGAAGATCTCATTATTTCTTGGTGAAAGAAGAGATAATCAAAGTAGTTAAGGACCTCAAATTTGTGTAATTGAGGAGCTTATGGATACTACCTTTGTTCTTATTCATTATAATGTAGAAGTTGTATGTGTGATATTTCGAGAATCAATTAGTAAATTCCTCCAAATGAAAACCAAAGAAGGAGGACATAGGTGGGATTACATAAACCCAGTGAACCTTATAAATTATTGTGTTATTTACTTTAAAAGTTATTGCTTTTATCTTAACTGTTATCATTCATAAAAGCATAACACTCTTAGAACTTTAACTTGCTATCAAAGCAAAACAACTAAGTAAAATCTAAACGCTCATTCGTTAACTGGAAAGAAGACTAAAATTATTTCTGTGCTAACCCTGATATAAGCGTTGAAAGCTTTTACCCTACTTTGGTTAAGATTAAGCGTATTTTTAATGAAGCCTAGCAAAAACTTAAGGGATGACAATGAATCCGGGTAGAGCGAGTACCCGCTCCAGACATGCCCCATTTGGGGTGAGTACGAGTCCAATTAAATGAGGTTCGGTCCACGTTCGAGTATCAAAATTCAACACCCAGCTGGATCTGGGGAGGGTAACGAGTTCAGCAGATACCTGCCCCGGCTGTAGGGAAAATAAAACGAAAACGCAGCGGAAATGGTGTAATTAAAATTTTTCAGATTTTCTCAATACAGGATCAATCCCGGGGTTTTATCATGCGTATTTATGATAGAGATATCGACACTTTACCAGTTGTAGCGAAGTGGTTGGAGAATCACTATTTTCCAATTCTTCAAGTCTTTCACGAACTGATCCGGCTGATTGATTGATAATCTGAGCAGTCCAAAAGTGCTGCCTCTAAATTGTCTGGCCGAAAAAAACTCGAACAGAAAAATGCTCCTCTTCTTGGCAGTGAGGCCGATGACTAGAGAGAAGAGAGAGGGAGGGAGGGAGGGTTTTTCTTTCTTGTGGATCAAGTGTGTAACTTATGTTATGGCTAGGTATTAACTAATGTGGTATATTTATATCACTTAAGTTATAACCTTGGGCTCACAAAACCCATGTTGGACGCCTAGAGGCCACCCATACTCGGTCATGGTGCACCTCTTGGTGTACCAATTTGAGCTCAGTCCAATCATTTGTTTAATTAATTAACTCAATTCAATTAATTAATCTAATTAAATAATAGATGAGATTATTAATTAATTTTATTTTTCCAAGAAATAATGTATTAATTAATATAAATGAATTAACTTATTTCTCCAAATAAATAATTTCATTTAATTAATTTTAAGTATCCAATACTTAAAATATTACCACAAGAAATACACCACATTTTCTTTTGATTTTTTCTTTTTAAGCGTGATTCTTTAGGTTCATCTGTATTTGGCAATGGGAAGATTCCATTGAATGTGGGTTGCACCTAGCCAGTCAAGTCACTCACATCGTATCCCAAATAAGATGAAACGATTGGATCATTTTACCTTTCCTATTGTAAATACCGTGTGAATACAAACTCTTCATTTTCTTATCCCGGTCAAGTGAGAGTCATGGTTTAGGTCAAACTCATAAACTTGATTCTATACTATATTTATAATAAGTCTAGATTAGTAAATGCTTTGGCCAAAGACTTTAGGATCTAACTTACTTATAAATGCATAGGATAATTCCTTGTTCACTTTCTAGGGAACGAATCTCGTCTTAGATATTAGTTAAGTCTACTACTTGCCCATTAGGTAGCAGTTCCAAAGGGTGAATTGGGTCCAACTACTCTAATGAAAAATCTAATGTCACAATTATATCTTCAACTTGATTGCTTAGGTCTAAAGTTCAAACACACCTATTACAATCTAATCAATTCTGTCATTGACTGTCAAAGAGTGAAAACCCATGTGATAGAATCGATGCGAGTCATGTCTGAGTGCCACTATCTTCATCAGTGCACCTATGATATGAGTTCTTCACTACTTCCTAGTGATTGACGGTCACTGCTCTCGTCAAAACTCATATCTGATTTCCAATGCCCATTTGGGAATCCTTGGCTTGCAGACCATTTTAACACACAATAATTAAATTCCTCTAGTGCCTTAGAGAGTTAACTCTTGTGTTCATGGACTTATAGACGATTAAAATATATAAATGTCAATATAATAGTAAACAACTAAAATGCCTTTTATTAAAAGAATAATAACAATTACAATTTCATAATGTCCTTTCTTTCTCTAATCCTCATATGGTATTTGAGGACATAAACTTAAAAATCTCCCATTTGTATTCAATTCTAATCACTATGGTATCTGATACCCATCTTCTCAAGATGTCGATCCAGCACTGCTTGTGTCAAAGGCTTGGTCAATGGTCAGCGGAATTTTCGCCTGAATTTACTCTCTGAACAACTATCTTGCCTCTTCCAACGATTTCTCTTATTATATGATATCTCCTCTCTATGTGATTGGATTTATTGTGAGAACTTGGTTCCTTTGTTTGTGTAATAGCCCCGTTATTGTCACAATAAAGTGGCAATGGCAGCTCTACACTAGGGACCACTTGAAGTTCTCCAAGAAACTTCCTAATCCAAACACCCTCTTTAGCATCCCCAGACGCCACTATGTATTCTGCCTCAATGGTGGAATCAGCGGTTGTGCTTTGTTTGGAACTTTTTCAAGTCACCACTCCACCATTGAGCGTGAATATAAACCCTGAAGTGGATTTTCGAACATCTACATCAGATTGGAAATCTGAGTCACTATATCCATCCAATTTTAAATCTCCATGTCCATATGTTAGAATCATATTCTTAGTTCTCTTCAGATACTTTAGGATATTTTTGACAGCGATCCAATATTCTCTTCCCAGATTAGCCTAAAAACGACTTACCATGCTTACTCCGTAGGCTATATTGGGCCGTGTGCATAACATGACATACATCAAACTACCCACTACAGATGCATAGGGCACCATACTAATTTCTTTCCTATCTTCCTTACTTTGAGGAGACATAGACATTGAAAGGTGCACCCCATGTCTCATGGGCAAGAAACCTTTCTTAGAGTCTTCCATCCTAAATCTCTTTAGGACCTTCTCTAAGTAAAGGGCTTGGGAAAGTCCTATCATTCTATTTGTTCTATCTCTATAGATACGAATTCCTAGAATATAGGTCGTTTCTCTCAAGTCTTTCATGGAGAATGTGTTTAAAAGCCACGTTTTGACTGAAGTGAGCATTCCTACGTCTTTTCCTATGAGTAGAATGTCATCCGCATATAAGACTAGGAAAGCGATCTTGCTCCCACTAACCTTTTTGTAAACACATGGTTCATCTTTGTTCTTGACAAAGTCAAATCCTTTGACAGCTTTATCAAAATGAAGAATTCAACTCCTAGAGGCTTTCTTAAGTCCATAAATGGATCTCTTAAGTTTACACACCTTATGAATACCAAACTCAGATGTGAAGCCTTTAGGCTGATCCATATAGATATCCTCTTCGAGGAATCCATTCAGAAATGCCGTCTTCACATCCATCTACCATATCTCAAATCCATGTTGTTGGGTATCGTGAAAAATCAAATAATCAAATAAAACACAGCGAAAGTTTTAAAAAATAAACCCAAAGTGAATTCTTTGTTTGCATAGTCGAATCAAATCGCAAAAATGAATAATTACTTACCATTGAAGCAAAGTGGTTGGGGACTCAATTCCTCCTTAAAAAATTCGAACTATGTTGACCTGATGACTTCAAGAACACGTGTAATCCAATCTTTACGAATCCTTGATCTTTTCTTGAATTCTTGATCTGAACAACGAACGTACATTGCCTCTAAATTATCACGCAGATTGATTAGACGAAAAATCCCACTTTTTCTCTATGGAGGCCGACGGCTAGAGTGTATAGAGAGAGGTAAGAGTTTTTCTTCTTTTCTTTTCTAGGAGAGTTGTTTCTTCATCATCTGTCTTGTTTAGGTCAAGGAGTCCTTTTATAATCACTTGACTTATTGAACAAGACAAACAACAAGAGACCTCGTTGGGCATCCAAGTGGACTCCCAACTTACCCTAGTAGGCATCCAAATGGATGCCCCGTCTAGGCCCGGGATTTCCTTTTGTTTTAATTAATTATTTATTTAATTAATAATTTATTATATCTAATAGATAAATAAATTAATGAAATAACCAAATTAATTAGATAAATTAATTCATTAATTTATTCCATAAGAAATTAATTAATAATTAATTATTTCATCCAATGAGTAATTAATTAATTATTTAATTTATCCAATAAATTAAACCTCCCAGAATAAAATAGAAACTCCTTTTATTTTATTTTTATCAATCCTTTAGCGCGACTCGTTAGATTCGTTTCGTTTGGCAATTAGAGAAATCCAAAAGAAGTGGGTAACACCTATCCAGTCACGTGGCCCATTTCGTAGCCCAAACAAAAACGAATGATTGGATCATTCTCTAACCTTCCAATTGTAAATACCGTATAAGTATACACCATTTGTTCATGTGCCCCAGTCAAGTGAGAGTCATGGTTATGTCAAACTCACTGGACTTGACCATATGTATTAATTATAATAATACGATATCATTGAGATCGATTTAGTGCCTCGCACAATCATCTCTTTTGCTTTGGCCAAAGACTTTGATATCTATTTATCTATAATCACATAGGGTACTTTCTCATTCACTTATGAGAGAACAAATCCCATATTAGATATCAACTAAGACTACCACTAGCCCATCAAGCTGCATTTCGAGGTCGGCCCCACCAATGGGTGAATTGGGTCTAACTACATTAGTGAAAGACTTGACGTCACAAGGGCATCTTCAACCTGATACTTCAAGTCAAAGGTTCACTTATACCTATTTCACAAAATCAGTTCTGTCATTGACAATCACAGAGTGAAAACCAATGTGACAGAACCGATGCGAGTTGTGTTCGAGCATATCTTTTCCACTGATATGCCTACAGTCTTAAGCTCCCACCATCACATGGTGTTCGAATGGCACTCCCATGTTAGAACTAAGAGTAAAAATGTTCGAAGTCTTTATTTGTCCATTAAAGACTTCATATTACTTGTGAATGAGTTTAAGTAATCAAGATCGATCTCTCTAGTGCTAATTTTCCTATCCCGTAGGAAGTAGAGGGATTGCATTGAAAACATGGACAAAACGTTTTACACTACGTATAGATGCAGATAAGATTTAAGTGAAAACTAAATAATGCCTTTTATTATAAATAATAAATAAGTTTATTACAAGAAAGATTCCCTATCATTCTATCCTCTATGGCATCTGAGGGCATAATCCTAACAATCTCCCACTTGTACTCAATGCCACTCATTGTGGTATCTTATACCATCCTTTCCAGGTGTCAGCCTAGAACAACCTGAGGTAATGGTTTGGTGAACGGGTCAGCTACATTGTCAGCTGAGGCTATTTTCTGCACTGCTATCTCTCATTTGCCAACGATCTCCCTGATGATGCGAAATCTTCTCTCAATGTGTTTAGACTTGTTATGAGACCTTGGTTCCTTGGCCTGCGCTATTGTTCCATTGTTATCACAATAAAGTGGTAACGGGAGCTCTGCATTAGGACCCACTTCAATTTCTCCAAGAAACTTTCTCATCCAAACAATTTCTTTGGCTACCTTTGAGGCTACCACATATTCTGCTTCAGTGATGGAATAAGCGGTTGTGCTTTGCTTGGAACTTTTCCAAGACACCGCCCCATCATTAAGTGTGAAAACAAACCCTAAAGTGGTTTTTTGGTCATCAACATCACACTGAAAGTCTAAATCAGTGTAACCCTCCATCTTCAGATCTCCACCTCCATAGATGAGAATCATATCCATAGTGCTTTTGAGACACTTTAGATATTCTTCACAGTTATCCAATGTTCCTTTCCCGGGTTTGCCTGAAATCAATTCACCACGCTTACAACATAGGCAATGTCAAATCTTGTCAGGGCTTGTACACAACATTGCATACATCAGGCTACCAACTGTAGAAGCATAGGGTACATTGCTCATCTCCTTTCTGTCTTCCTCGCTTTGAGGACACATAGATTTAGATAAGTGTACTCCATGCATCATGGGAAGAAACCCTTTCTTAGAATTGTCCATCCTAAATCTCTTTAGGACCTTTTCTAAGTAAAGGACTTGGGAGAGACCTATCATTCTATTTGTTCTTTCTCTATAGATACAAATTCCTAAAATGTATGTCGCTTCTCCAAACTCTTTCATGGAAAACGTACTCGAAAGCCATTTCTTGATAGTGGTAAGCATTCTCACGTCATTTCCTATAAGTAGAATGTCACCCACATATAGTACTAAGAATGAGATCTTGCTCCCACTAGTCTTTTTATAGACACAGGGTTCATCTTCGTTCTTGATGAAGTCATATTCCTTTACTACTTCATCAAAATGAAGATTCCAGCTTCTAGATGCTTGCTTGAGATCGTATATGGACCTCTTAAGTTTACATACTTTATGAATATCGTTCTTGGATACAAATTTTTTTGGCTGTTCCATATAGATGTCCTCTTCTAGGAATCCATTTAGAAAAGCCATTTTGACATCCATATGCTATATCTCATAATCTAAGTATGCAACTATGGATAATAGTATTCGAATGAACTTTATCGTGGCCATGGGCGAAAAGGTTTCTTGATAGTCAATTCCTTCTCTTTGATTATAGCCTTTTGCTATGAGCCTGGCTTTAAAGGTGTCAACCTTGCCATCACTACCTATCTTTCTTTTGTAGATCCACTTACATCTTATAGGTTTGATACCTTCAAGACGATCTACCAAAGTCCAGACATGGTTCGATTGCATAAAGTCCATCTTTGTTTCCATTGCTTCTCGCCATCTTGAAGCGTCGACATCCACCATCGCTTGATCATAGGTACAAGGATCATCTTCATAATTTTCTTATACTACAGTGTGAAGCTCTGGCTCTCCCTGCAGTAGATACCCATACCTCTCAGGTTCATGTGGTATTATAGCAGATCTACGTGGTGATTTTGCTACTATTGGGTCAGGCCTTGGTTCTTAGATAGATGTCTCAGAGGGAGTTTTATTTTGTTTTTCTAGAACAATCTTTCTACCTTTGCCCCCTTCCAAGATGAATTCATATTCAAGGAAGTGGGCTTGTAGGGCCACAATGATTTTTTGATCATCATGTAGGCGAAAGAAGAATCCCATAGAATCTTCAGGATAACCAATGAAACGCCCCATGAGGGATCTTTTCTCCACTTTAGTCTTCTTAACATAAGCGGGACATCCCCAAATCTTAATATGGTTAAGACTTGGTTTCCTATTATTCCACATCTCATGTGGAGTTTTAGGAATGAATTTGGATGGACATCTGTTCAATATATAAGCAACAATAAGGGGCGCATGTCCCCACAATGAAATGGGTAAATCAGTGTAACTAAGCATGGAACGAACCATGTCCAACAGTGTTCGGCTCCTATGCTCGGCTACTCCATTTAGTTGAGGACTCGCGGGTGGTGTTAGTTGTAATATTATTCCCTGTTCTCTATGGAATTCATCAAACTCGGTGCTCATATAATTCTCCTCCACAGTCTGATCGTAGAGTTTTTATATTTTGCCCAGTTTGATTCTCTACTAAAGCTTTGAATTCTTTAAACCTTTCAAAGGATTTAAACTCTTGCTTCATCAGATACACTAGACCATATCTTGAATGATCGTCTATGAAAGTGATGAAGAAGTAGAACTCTCCACGAGCCACTTCTCCAAATGGTCCGCAAACGTCGGTATGCACTAATCCTAAGACTTGAGTGGCTCTTTCCAAATTCGCGGTGAAGGGAAATCTTGCCATCTTGCCAAAGAGACATGATTGACATGTTGGATAGGGATTCGACTTTAGTGAGCTTAAAAGACCATCTTTTTCCATTTTGTGGATCTTGTGCTCTCCAGGATGGCATAGTCTAAGATGCCACTTGAGTCTTAAGTTAGGTTCTTGCCTACCACGTTTATGAGTTACAACATTCACATCAAATGAATTAAGGACATTTAAATAATACAAACCATTAACTAAAGATGCATTTCCAACTATTTTACTTCCATAATAAATGTCGCAATTCAATTTAGAAAAATAGAATGTATAACTAATCTTAACTAATATAGGAATGGAAACAATGTTCTTAAGCCCCTTGGGGCATAAGAACATTGTACTTACATGGGCACTTGTCCCTAAGTCTAGAATCCATGAAGTAGAAAAAACGGTCATAGAACAATTAGTTTAAAAAACATAGAGTTCCATACCTTTTGCGCCTTTACCTAATTTAGGACAGTTCCTCTTTGAGTGGCCAAAATCACCTCACTCGAGACATCTATCCATTTTCGTAGGCCCTTTGCTCTTACGACCATGTTCTATTTTTTTTTGAGTTCTTGTGGATACTCCTTCTTGCTTTATTCTTTTTCCATTTCGTTGATCATCAAATGAATCATTTGTGAAATAGATAGAAGAATCCCTTTTGTTCCTCATCCTCATGCGAGCTTGCTCGGTTTCAAGCTTCTTTGTTAGCCGAGCTAATGAACAATTGATATCATTGATATGAAAGTTCATGATGAAGTAGTAGAAGGAGTCAGGGAGCCACTATAGGACGAGATCAACTTGAAGATAAAGATCCATATAGAAGTTCATTGATCTTAACCTTTCCATTAGGGTCATCATTAAGAACATAGTCTCCCACATCCTCTTCCTCTCTCATCCTCTTTCTAAAGAGATCTTTCGATATGAAATATCTTACGGTCCTACCGTTCTCTCCAAACATTTCTACCAGGTGAAGATTTATGTCCCTTGCATTACTTATTACATCATGAGAACTTTGCAATTCACTACACATAGAGGTTAGGATGTATCCTCTAACTTTATAGTTGTCACAAGTCCAACTAAAGTGAGCTAGTTGAACTCTCTCATCCTCATCCCTCTTAGGAATAGGAGGACAATTAATTTCCAACACATATTCAATCGACTCTTCACTTAGGACATTCCTTAAGATCGCGAGTCATTCCATGTAGTTGGGTCCAGTTAGAACATTTCTTTCGAGTAATTTCAAAAGTGAATTTTGTCATATTTGAGAGAGATATATAGAGAGATAACTGTAGAAATAAATCAGATTAATTAGATTACTTGTATTTGACTTAACCAAGAAAAATTAAGGACTTAAAATTTATCTTGGCTCCCACTGTGTTTTTCGAATCCCACACTCCCATGTGAAATCGAGAATCATCATTGGCATCGATTCCACAGCGGCTATTGAAGTCCTCAATTAATTAGATGGGTTGCAACTTAACAAATTTCTGGCCCATTAATTATTTGAAGTGATGTCTAACATCAATTTATCCAATAAATGTTTCAATACCTTTCCCCATAGTTCACCAAGCCACAACCTAACCGATTTCTAAGCTCGTGAACTACCCGAATTCATTCCCACTAATTCCTTTAATCTAACATTTGAATTTCACCTTGCAACCTAACCGGTTTCTGGGGTGAAATATGCTTCGATTAAGGCATTTCATGCACTTAATAAAATTTTGAATTATTTCCAAATGCCTAACCGCCATAACTATGAAGCATTATACATTTGTAGTAATTTTAATTTCTATAAGTTTAGTGGAGGGCGAGGATGTCACACATCCTTTACTAACTCGGTATTATTTATTTGGGAGAATTTAAATTGTCAAATATTTTATCTCACTTTGCACATTAATCAATTTATATAGCGCAATCAACATATATTGAACATGCATAATATATAACACTCATAATCATGCCTACCAATATAAATATTCATGGAATTAAATAAATAAATCCACCACACTTGATCATGAAATTTTACTTGAGGGCCCTAGCCAACGGGCAATCACAAAAATGTAGAAACGAAAACCTATCTAATCTTCATGGTCTTCTTGTGTCCACCAATTTTGAACAATTCTATTACAATACTTTAAAACAACTTATACATTATTTCTAAGAAAGCAATAAATAGCCTCAAATTTGGCTTTACAACCCATAAAAATAAAAGGTAAATCGAATAAAATCTAAGTCCATCATCTGTGTCTCCATTACATAAGACATGCTCGCATCAATTAATACATGCTCGCTATATTAAAACACTTATGTTGATTATTTAAAATTTTAGTCCAACTAAAAAGTCCTTTATAAAATTCTCAACTTTTATATATTCTTTATTTCAATTAAAATCATTCTAGTCCTACTAGATGACTTAGATATACAAAATTATAAAATAAGTATATCTGTCTTTAATTAAAATAATGTTAGTCCTAATAAAATGAATACATAAAATATGGAATTCTATTTTATTATGATTTAAAGCCATCATCAATTGGTGAAACTTTTATTTGATTAAAGAATCAATTATTAATCATCCAAGAAAAATAATTTATATTCCTTATTCAAATATTTAAGTAATTTCCAAGTTGAGGAAAAATTAATAATATTTAATCCATAAATTAATTATTAATCTCCAAGAAAAATAATTAATTATTATAATTAAATATTTTATTCCAATTAATCTTATTGGGCTCTATTTCATCAAATCCAAGTCACCATCCTTTCGGTCCACTTGGATTTAATTTAATAGGGCCCTAAATTAATTAATAAAAAAAAACCGTACAAGTGTTATTAATTTCTATTGGGCTAGTTTTAATTTAAATCCAAATCACCAACCCATTGGCCCATTTGAAATTAATTAAATTAAGCCTAAACTAATTAAGAAATCAAAATTGATTAATTTTTCAATTGGGCTTAATTTGAATTATTTCGGGTCATCATCCTTTTGATCCACTCGGATAATTAAATTTACCCAAAACCCAAATAACAATTTTGATCTAAACTCACAGCCCGTTTTCAGACTCGGATCCAAGACCCAGTTCAGCGGTTTATGTGTCGAAACACACGACCCGACAGGTTGCACGGCCTGCGCCGTGCAGCGCAGAGCGCTGTGCGCTGCTGCCTCGGGGCCTTTGGGCCCTGTTTTTCCTCAGTTTTGATTTTTTCTTATATCATAAAAATACCCAGATTTATAATAAAAATCAAAATCAAAATCTAAGCTAAAAATCATAAAAAATGCTGATTTAAGAACACATAATTGCATGCTTCAAAAACACATAATATGCATATAAAAAATTGCATAAACATAATGAAATATACAAATCAAAGATTGACTTTGATACCACTATTGGGTTTCGCAAAAAATCAAATAAATGCAGCGGAAGTTTTAAAAAATAAACCCAAAGTGAATTCTCTATTTGCATAGTCGAATCAATTAATCACGAAAATGAATAATTACTTACCTGTTGAAGCGATTTTAATTAATAATTTATTATGTCCAATAAATAAATAAATAAATTAAAAAACCAAATTAATTAGATCAATTAATTCACTAATTTTTTTTATTAGAAATTAATTAAAAATTAGTTTTATTTTTATAATTAATCCAATGACTAATTAATTAATTATTTAATTTATCCAATAAACTAAATCTCCTAGAGTAAAATAGAAACTCCTTTCATTTTTTTTATCAATCCTTTAGCGCGATTCTTTACGTTCGTTTCGTTTAGCAATGAGAGGAATCCAAAGGAAGTGGGTAACACCTAGCTAGTTACGTGGCCCACTTCGTAGCCCAAACCAAAATCAATAAGTGGATCATTCCACAACATTCCAATCGTAAATACTGTATAAGTATAAACCCTTTGTTCACGTGCCCCAGTCAAGTGAGAGTCATGGTTATGTCAAACTCGCTGGACTTGACCATATGTATTAATTATAATAATACGAGATCATTGAGATCGATTTAGTGCCTCGCACAATCGTTTCTTTTGCTTTGGCCAAAGACTTTGATCTCTATTTATCTATAATCACATAGGGTACTTTCTCATTCACTTATGAGAGAACAAATCTCACATTAGATATCAGCTAAGACTACCACTTGCATATCAAGCCGCATCTCGAAGTCGACCCCACCAAAGGGTGAATTGAGTCTAACTACTCTAGTTAAAGACTTGACGTCACAAGGGCATCTTCAGCCTGATACTTCAGGTCAAAGGTTCACTTATACCTATTACGCATAATCGGTTTTGTAATTGACAGTCACAGAGTGAAAACCCATATGACAGAACTGATGCGAGTCGTGTTCGAGCATATCAGTTCATTGATGTGCCTACAGTCTTAAGCTCCCACCATCACATGATGTTCAACCGGCACTCCCATTTTAGAGCTAAGATTGTACAAGTATTCTAAGTCTTTATTTGGCCATTAAAGACTTCATATTACTTGCGAACGAGTTTAAGTAATCAAGATCAATCTCTCTAGTGTCAATCTTCCTATCCCATAGGAAGTAAAGGGATTGCATTGAAAACATGGACAAAACGTTTTACTCTATTTATAGATGCAGATAAGATTTAAGTGAAAACTAAATAATGTCTTTCATTATAAATAATAATTAAGTTTATTACAAGAAAGATGCCCTCTCATTCTATCCTCTATGGCATCTGTGGGCATAATCCTAACACGTGTATGCAGCTATTGCAAGCAGAATTCGAATAGACGTGATCATTGCAACAGATGAAAAGGTTTTTTGATAGACAATTCCTTCTTTTTGGCTATATCCTTTTGGTACAAGCATTGCCTTGTATGTATCAAATTTTCCGTCTGGGCCTATCTTCTTCTTGTAGATCCATTTACACCCTATAGGTGTTATACCTTCAGGACGATCTACCAGAGTCCTATTGTGATTCGGCTTAGCGGATAAAATTTTTAATCCGAATCACACCGAGAATGGAATCCGAGATTATTCGTGATATTGGTGGTAAACACATTAGGAATGAATTATGATAGAGAGTAATCGAATTACCTCTTGACAACAAAATTCTGAATTATCAGCAACAGCCCCAGACTTCTGCCTCTAGATAATCACGCAGAAGAAAAATTCTTTGAGAAAAGCTCCGATCTCCTCCCAGCAACAATGGCAACGACGGCTAGTTGGAGAGAGAGGGAGGGATTTTCTTTTCTATTGCTCTAGGTTTTCGATTAGCTCTCAGTTAGATTCTAAAACAATGATTTGTGTTTGTAGAGATTTGACACTAACTGAATACTTATTCACATAAGCAGAACCCTAGATATACAGTGAGGGGGCTGGCCACAAGGCTTGTTGCAGATGGGCTTCCGGGCTTTGTTCCATCTTAGCCCATGTGTACTTAATTAAATCCAAGTCCAATCCAATAGGCAATTAATTAATTACTTTAATCTAATTAAAATTAACATAATTAATTTAATTCAACTTATAAATTAATTTTCCAATTAATTTCACTTATGAATTAATATGATTTAATTAATTTACTTAATCAAATTAAATATCTTTAATTAAATCATGTCATCCATTTTGTCAGTCAATTCACATCTAATGTGATTTTACCCTTATCATGGAAATATCCCTTTTCTTTACAAAGCACGACTCTCTAGGCTGGATTCAATTGGCAATGAAAGGATTCCAAAGGATAATGTTGTCACCTAGCCAATACCGTGGAACCAAATCGAAATCCAATTGAATACAAGATGAACATGTCATCACGAACCTTGATTACAACTACCATATGTGTATAAACTCTTCACCGACGTGACCCGATCAAGTAAGAGCCATGGTACATCAAACTCAAATAACTTGATGATGTACTCAGTAATCATAACAATGTGAAATTACCAAACTACCCTTAGTGACCATCATTAGTTTAGTTTATTTGATTTGGCCAAAGACTTTGTAATTTCTATTGCTTATGATCGTACAGGTCACATACTCGTTTACTATCAAGACGGTGAATCCCATATTAGCAGTTATCTTATAATGTCGAAAGCACCATGTGGATCGTACTTCGAGGCCGACCCCACCTATCGGGTGATACGGGTCTAACTACTCTGATAACATATCCAATACTACAAACACATCATAAATAACTCCTCGGGTCTAAAGCTCACACATACTATCGCAATCTTAATCCCAGTCATTGACTGTCAAAGAATAAATACCCATGTGATTGGATTAATGCTAGTTGAGTTCGAATATGTTAATTCCATTAATCATATTCATGACACCAGCTCCCACTATCTAATCAGTGTACTACTGACACTTCCTTGTCAAAGAAGGTGTCATACGAGTTGAATATTAATGCCCAATTAATATTTCTTAACCTGCGAACTCCTGGTTTAAGAGATTAAGTACTTGACTCATCCAGTGTCTCTTCTTTTCCATAAAAGGAGGAAAGTCTATCTTCAAATCTCATGGACTCATTTGTTCAACACATTTAAATGTCATTAGATTTAAATGAGCAAAATTAAAAACTCTATTCTATAAATAGAAACGATAAAATGTTTGTACAAATAACTTATCAAAGCTCTACTCAATCTAATTCTTCACATGGATTGAAAGCATACATCTAACAAGTCCAGACCTAGTTGGAATGCATCAAGTCTATTTCCTCTTGCATAGCTTCTGGCCACTTTGCAGAGTCGATGTCCATCATTGTTTGATCATAAGTAGAAGGGTTGTCCCCATGAACTCCCACTGCTATAGTGTGAACACCTAGTTCCTCTTGTAGCAAGTACCCATAGTACCTTTCAGGTTGATGCGGTACTTTACCAGATCTTCGCAATGTTGGTTGTGTTTCAATAGGTTTAGTATGTGTTTCTTGATCAGTTGTCTCCTTAGGTGTTTCATTTTGTTCATCAAGAACAATCTTTCTATCCACACCACCTTCTTGAATAAACTCTTCTTCAAGAAAGTACGCTTGCAGTGCAACAATGATCCTTTGATCATCTTGCATGTAGAAGAGGTATCCCCTCAGGAAAACCAACGAAACGTTCTTTAAGGGACCTTGCTTCCAATTTCTTTGCCTTTTTCTTCTTGATATAGGCAGCGAATCCCCAAACCCTAATGTATTTAAGGTTTGGTTTCTATTTCTCCATATCTCATATGGGATCTTAGGAACGGATTTGGTAGGACATCTATCCAAGATATGAACAGCAGCAAGGACTGCATGTCCCCACAAGAAAATGGGTAAATCTGTATAGCTGAGCATAGATAGAACCATGTTCATAAGAGTACGATTTTTGTGCTCTGCTACCCCATTTACTTGTGGAGTCGCTGGTGGTGTGACTTATAATATTATCCCATGTTCCTTGAGGAACTCATCAAACTCATTACTCATATATTCACCTTCACGATCCGATCATAGTGTTTTTATATAATGTCCAGTTTGATTTTCCACTAAAGCCTTAAATTTTTTGAACTTTTCAAATGATTTAGACATGTGTTTCATTAAAATACACAAGACCATATCTTGAATGGTTATCAGTGAAAGTAATGAAATAGTGAAAACCTCCAAAAGCTATTTCTCCAAATGGTCCGCAAAGTTAGTGTGCACAAGTCATAATACTTCAGTGGCCCTTTCAAAAGTCCCGGTGAAGGGAGATCTAGCCATTTTGCCTTTGAGAAAAGATTCACAAGTGGGCCAATTAACCCATCTTTCTCCATCTTATGTATCTTTTGCTCCCCAACATGGCCTAGTCTAAGATGCCACTTCAAGCTTAGGTTTGGACCTTGTCTACCACACTTCTTTGAGATAACATTTACAACACATTCATTTTGAATGTTTAAATAATAGAGGCCATTGACTAAGGTAGCAGTGCCAAAAATCTTATTATTTATATAAAATGTTGCAAGTACAGTCAATGAAATTAAAAACATAATTATTCCTAACCAACATAGGAATTGAAATAATGTTATTAAGCCCATTGGGCAAAACTAAAATATTGTTAGGAATTTCATGTTAGATGTTTTGATGATGACAATTAGGACCTTTGTTAGACCCCAAAATTATGTAAGTTTGTTTTTCAGCTTTGAAGTATTAGATTTGTAATAGGCTTTGTTTTATATTTGTTCTAGAGTGTTAGGCTAAGTAGTCTTAGGCTAAGCGTCTGATAATTTCTGAGTGAGTTTATCAGTAGTAAGTTCGAAGACTCAAGCGCCTGATTTCTGAATGAAGATAAAGTCTCCAAGCGTCCAATTGATCAGCTATGTCAAGCGTTACCTTATGGGACAGAAGTAATTTCACCTGAATTTATTTCTAAGTCCAGAACAAGTTTTAATGCAAATATTCTCAAAGCATTAAATACCAACGGGCATTTAATTCAAATGCATTAAATGTTGATAAGAGCATTAAATGTGATAAGCACTTGCAGACGTACGGAGAAGCCACCCTGTTGGACTATCAACCATTCAAAGACTGCAGCATCAACTTTTGTGCAGCAAATTTTCATGAAAAAGGACAAAAGTTGTTCACTCGCGAAAGTGAGAGACAGGCGCCCTTGCATGTGTCAAACAGACACTTTTTCTAAGAATGTCTATAAATAGGACTTCAACAACAAGTCAAATACAGAGAACATTTTATCAAGTCGAATTGCTGTTTCATTGAAGTCTCATTCCTTACAATCTCAGAAAAGCCAAACTTTCACAAATTATTCTCTTTGCTTTTCTTCCAATCCTGAGACAGTCAACCCAATATCTCAAACATTCTTTTCGAAGAAACTACACTACTACTGAGATATTTCCAGTTGTTTGAACTTCATCAAAATCAAACAAACCCTTTTAGAAAAACCCCTATCCAAGCCTCGCGATCTGTGTGAAGTCGAAGTTGGATACTTGCCACATTTCTGGGTGAAAGAAGCAAGGGGATTGAAGTGATTTGGAGCAGAAATCTGTGTGATCAAGGAGCTCAAGTCATCGACATCCATCTCTCCCTAATTTGTAGAAGATTCTATGTGATTCTTTGAGAATCATTTTAGTGGATTGCCTCCAAGTGTTCGAGGAGAAGAAGGACGTAGTTGGGATTACACCACCTAACGAACCTTACAAACATTGTGTCATTTACTTTTCAGTCAATTCTTTTATCTATCATATCATTGCATAACCTGATTAAGTAGAACACAGTCAAAATCTTAGCAACTAAGAAACTTCTTGTGACGCTAAAGCTTTTAAAAGAAGACTACAAAAATCATTCCGTTGTGCTAACACTGATCAAAGAAGTGAACGCTCAAACCTACTCGGTTAAAGTATTCAATTCTTGAAATCTAAGTTAACTTTAAACACAGTCTTCATTAGACGCTTCACCAAAGCGCCTATATTTTTAAGTGAACGCTTAAGTCAAGCGTTAGACTCTTCAAGCGTCTACTTTTTCAAGCGTCCAAAAATAATTTTAATATGAAATCTTTTGAAGTCGAAAAAGACTTCAGGGTCTATTCAACCCCCCCCCCCCTTCTAGACCCTTTTGTATGCCACTTGGGACCAACAAATATCCTCTAAAATCAAAACATGACCAGATAATAAATATAAAGAAGTTGATCCAATGTGAGAAGCCACGACACTCTGTCCGCTGCCAACACTGATTAGCACCTCTCTATGCTCTAGCTTCCTACTTCGCTTCAGATCCTGATTCATCACAAAAATGTGAGCACTATCTCTAGAATCAAGTATCCACGAAGTGGAAATTATAGTTATAGAACAATTGGTCTTTAAAATAAAAAGTTCCATACCTACAGTTTTGCTACGGTTAGGACATTCTCTTCTCCAATGGCCAAGCTCACCACAGAAAAGACACCTACTCGTTTCCCTAAGCACTTCATTACGCTCCTTGTTCTTTCTTTTCTTATTTCCTATTTCTTTACGAGCTTTCATGGGTGCTTCCATTTTTCCCTTTCCTTTCCCATATTTGTAGACATCTAATGGTACATTCTCAGGAATGACAATTGTATTCCCTTTTCTTTTCATCCTCATTTGTTTTTGAACAATTTTGAGTTTGTTTGTTAGCCCAGCTAACGAACCCTCGATATCGTTCAAATCAAAGTTCATAATAAAATAGTAAAAGGAATCAGAAAGCGACTATAATATGAGGTCAACTTGAATGTGAAGATCCATGTAATAGTCTAAAGATTTTAACTTTTCAATCAAGGTCATCATCTTTAGAACATGATCTCCCACATTCTCATGTTCCCTCATTCTTGTTTTGAAGAGTTCTCTCGATATCAAATACAGAACGGTTCTACCGTTCTCTCTAAACACTGAGTCAAGATGGAACAGTATGTCCCTTGCATTCTCCATCTTTTCATGAGAGCTTTGCAACTCACTGCACATTGAGCTCATCATGTATCCTCTAGCTTGATGATTATCACATACCCAGTCCATGTAGGAAATTCGGACTCTTTCATCCTCTAAAATACTTGGGACAGGAGGACGTTTGAGTTCCAGCACATACTCAATCGACTCACTACTTAGGACCATCCTCAAGTTTGTGAGCCAATCCAAGTAATTGGGTCCAGTCAATGTGAATCTTTTTATCAAATCAAATAAGGGTTTGGGAGACATATCGAGAATAAAGATAACTACAGAAAAAGTAAAAAAGACTTATTAGATTTTATCATAATTGTTGTTCCAAGTTTAAATCAAGGACTTTCAAAATAAACTTAGCTCCCACTATATTTTCAAAAATCTACACTCCCACTGTAGAATTCGGAAATCATCATTGGTAGACTTCGAAGTGGTGATTGATTTCTTTAACTTGTTTAATAGGATGCAATATTTTGCTGGTATGTGGCTTAATTAATCTATTAAAGTGATGTCCAACATCAACCCATCAAATGGATGATTCAATCCCTTTGTTCATTATTCATCAAATCTCAACCTTTTAACGGTCATATTGATTTAAGAATAATTTAGGTTTAATCCACTGACTATCTATTATCTAACAATTGAATTTCACCTTGCAAACCTTTGTTGGTATGTGGGATGAAATTTATTTCGACTAATGGCAATTTATGCACTTTAGAAAAATCTAAAATATATTTCAATATATAACCCCGTTGCTTAGCTAAGATATTATATATCAAATATTAATTCAATTTTTTCTAAGTTCAGTGGAGAATAGGATACCTAATACCCATTACGAACTTGATGTGGGAGAATTTAATTATTTAATAGGTCTCACTTTGCACATTAATCCATTTTAGACTAAACACATAAAAATGGATCAACAAATAAATGAAAGCATTCATAGAAAGCTAACAACACATGATTCATGGACCTTAATCCTAGATAGAGCCAAACCAATGCCTCAATCACTAATAAAAAAGAAACAACACTAAAACTTCCAAAGCTCATTCTTGTGTCTCCTTGGCTCAACTTGAATTTCTTCTTTAGGCCTATTTCTAACTATTAAAAATTTAATATAAGCAATCTATACAAAATTCTATAGAAAGAAAATAAACATAGGCTCAAAATGGCCTTTACAACCCATCAAAAAGAAATACATAGATAAAAACGAGCCTAAGTCCATGAATCCTGTCTCCCATCACATTACATGTCAAACATGATATATCACATAACACACGAAAAATATATATGTTAATTTCTAATTAAATTCCAAATTTAATTATTGATTTCACATTCTCGAGAAAATTAATTTTTTTTAATTCTATTAGAGAATTCAATTTAATAAACTCCAATTAATTTTATATTAAATCTATTTTTCATAGAAATCAACCTTTAAGTTTATTAAAAGTAACAGAAAGAATCCAATTTAATTCAAAGTACGACTTTAATTATTAAATTAGATAAGATGAAATTTAAAAATTCCATTATTTAAATAAATTATATTATTTAATTTTGCATTAAAATCATATTTTAATTAAAAACTAAATAATATTTTATTTAAAAAACAGCCCTGGTCACCCATGGGTCGACCCGTGCGTTAATTAACACACGAGTAGGCATGCCATGCAGCCCGATTGCTGCGCAATTGGACTCGCATAGAGAGCCTCATTATTACCCCAATGGACCGCACTGTGCGGCCCATCCATCTCGACAGCCCAGCTGCCGAGAAGGATGGGCTCACTGTGCGTGCACAGCTTGCGGTAATCACCAGCAGCTTCGCCGCCGACGTGCCGTCGCCACACTAGCGACGTGTTAGCCGCTGAAATTCGAAAATTTTATTTTCCATTACATTAAAATTACATAAAATCCAATTCTTATTAATTTCTAAATAATAAAAAATAAATAAAGTTCCTCAAGAACATAAAAACCTGAAATCTACATATCTAATCATGCATCGTGAAATAACTGTAAATCATGCATCTAATCACAAATTGACATGTAAATTACATACGCCGAACCCGTGATTTGGCTTTGATACCACTGTTGGGAAAATAAAATGAAAACGCAGCGAAAACGGCGTAATTAAAATTCTTGGGATTTTCCCAATACAGGATCAATCTCGAGGTTTTATCATGCGTATGTATGATAGAGATATCGATACTTTACCAGTTGTAGCGAAGTGGTTGGAGAATCACTATTCTTGAATTCTTCAAGTCCTTCGCAAACTGATTCGACCGATAATCCGAGCAGTCCAAAAGTGTTGCCTCTAAATTGTCTCGCCAGAAAAAACTCAAACAGAAAATGCTCCTCTTCTTGGCAGCGTGGCCAATGGCTAGAGAGAGAGAGGGAGGGTTCTTCCTTCTTGTAGCTCAAGTGTGTAAATTATGTTATGATTTAGGTATTAACTAATGTGATATATTTATATCACTTAAATTATAACATTTGGCTCAAAAAGCCCATGTTGGACGCTTAGAGGCTGCCCATACTCGGTAGTGCACCAATTTAAGCTTAGTCCAATCATTTATTTAATTAATTATTTCAATCCAATTAATTAATCTAATTAAATAATAGATGAGACTAATAATTAATTTTATTTCTCCAAAAAAATAATGTATTAATTAATTTAAATGAATTAACTTATTTCTCCAAATAACTAATTCCATTTAATTAATTTTAAGTATCCAATACTTAAAATATTGCCACAAGAAATACACCACATTTTCTTTTGATCTTTCCTTTTCAAGCGTTACTCTTTAGGTTCATCTATATTTGGCAATGGGAGGATTCCATTGAATGTGGGTTCCATCTAGCCAGTCAAGTGGCCCACATAGTATCCCAAATAAGATAAAATGATTGGATCATTTTACCTTTCCTATTGTAAATACCGTTTCAATACAAACTCTTCGTTTTTTTATCCCAGTCAAGTGAGAGTCATGGTTCAGGTCAAACTCATAAACTCGACTCTATGCTGTATTTATAATAAGTCTAGATCAGTGATGGCCAAAGACTTTAAGATCTAACTTACTTATAAATGCATAAGATAATTCCTTGTTCACTTTCGAGAGAACGAATCCAATCTTGGATATTAGTTAAGACTACGACTTGCTAAGTAGGTTGCAGTTCGAGGTCGACCTCACCAAAGGGTGAATTAGGTCTAACTACTCTAATGACAAACTTAATCTCACAAGTATATCTTCAACTTGATTTCTGAGGTCTAAAGTTCAGACACACCTATTACAATTTAATCAATTCTGTCACTAACTGTCAAAGAGTGAAAACCCATGTGAAAGAATCGATGCGATTTATGTCTGAGTGCCACTATCTTCATCAGTGCACCTATGATATGAGTTCTTCACTACTTCCTAGTTATTGATGGGCACTTCTCTCATAAAAACTCATATCATACAAGTCATGATGATTTTCAATGCCCAATCGGGAATCCTTGACTTGTAGATCATTTTAGTACACAAGTATTGAACTCCTCTAGTGCCTTAGAGAGTTAACTCTTGTATTCATGGACTTATAGATCATTACAATATATAAATGCCAATATAATAGTAAACAACTAAAATGTCTTTTATTAAGAGAATAATAACAATTACAATTTCATAATGTCCTTTCTTTCTCTAATCCTCTTATGGCATTTGAGGACATAAACCTAACAACCCAGACCCGGACTTGGACTCGGACTCGAACCACCCCGGAATTATTAATATATTATTTTTTTATTTTACATATTTAATTATTATTTAATATTTATAAGTATTAATAATTGTAACCACAATAAATGTTATTTCAAATAGGAACTTAATTTAGCTAGTTGTTCCAAAAATAAGTGAAAAAATGCATTGACCTCCTCCAAACTATGTGTATTTGGCATCTACATCCGTCACATTTAGAATATTGGTAATGACTTCTCCTCCACTTTTTTCATCAACTCTACAAGTCAATGACTATAATACCCTAGATAGTTGAGTTAAGTTTTTTTAATTGAATGAAAATTGTCAGAATGACATTAAATGAAATAAAACCAAATAATAGAACTCCTAAAATGAAGAATTTCTAGAAATAACTCTAAACTCTTTAACTTTGAATCTTTTTTTTTTCTAATTTCGTGACGAATTATCGTGTTCTATTTTTATTTTGGGAAAAATACATATTGTACCCCTGAACTATTCACTTTGTCTCATTTGTGTCCCTGAACTATTACATGTAACAAAATGGTCCCTGAACTATTAAACGTAACAAAATGGTCCCTCAACTTAAGGAATTGTTTGGCTAGTTTTTAAATTGATAAATAGTATAATACAAATGCCATTTTTGTACATTAAGTACTTTAAACATTTTTATATAATTTAATTTATTTTTAATTTGTATTTGGTGTACATTTTCGTTGAGGATTGAGTACAATTTATTACTCATGATTGTTTATGTTATTTTATTATTCATGTACCCATGCCTTGGCACGAGTTAAAAGCTAGTTTAAAATATATTTTTAAATTTTTTAAGACGATTAAAAATTTAAAATATAAATTTTAATTCAGAATTAGTATTAATTATCGATATAAAATTCTACATAAATAAATTTTTAGATAAAACTACAATTGATTTATTATTGCTCAAGAAGGCTAAGGATGATTAAATCCATAAATTTATTAAACTAAATACTGAATTTTTTGGAAAGAAAAGTTGGTGATATGACTTTTTGGGATTGAAAAATATTATAAAAGATTTTTTTGGTTATAAAGTTTATTTTAAGGAGATTTTAAAAAATTTCTCTTAATAAATTATATAAAAATATTTAAAATACTTACTATACAAAAATAACATTTGTCTTATACTATTTATCAATTTAAGAAAAATTAGCCAAACAATTCTTTAAGTTGAACGACCATTTTGTTACATTTGATTGTTCAGAGACCATTTTATTACATTTAATAGTTCAAGAACCTAAATGAGACAAAATGAATAGTTCAGGGGTACAAAGTGTATTTTGCCCTTTTATTTTTTATATCATTTTTTTATGGCAATATTCAATCAATTTGTTTAGTATAATTTTATCATATTGTATTTAATATAGTTTCTTATTTAGAATTAACGATGTAGGTGATACTTTGACTATTTTCTTTCTTTCAGTCAAGTCAAATTCATTATATATATACTACTTTCTCAGTTTTATTAATTTGTATTTTATTTATAATATAGTCATAGGTCAACTTTTTATTATTCCTTTATTTTACTTTGATGTTTTTTTTTCAAGTAAATTTTTTAAGTGTAATTCAACATTTAAGGTCAACAATAAAGGGCATTTTAGTCTTCAACTAGTACATTTAATGAAAATATTGAAGGGAGGGAGATCTATGCCAATATATTAAAAGTGAGGGATGCGAATGTCAATTGTCTAAAGTTCAGGGAGTTTGATGCATTTATTCCAAAATAAGTTTAATATAAAGTTGAGTATGGTGATAACTTTATTTTTTTGAAATTCAGTACTTATTTTGAATGTATTTATAAGTGTCGGATGACTTGTATTTTTGGATGTTTTTATAGTAAATCATTAATTTAATGCTATTTTATTTGTTTTGAATTAATTCGTTTGTGAGCACATGTTAAACTAAAAAAATTCCAAAAATAGAAATTGGTTGAGTCTGCCGGGCATCCACCTGGGCTGGGGTGGGGCAGGGTAATAATCAGGTCCGGAGTGAGTCCAAATATTAAAAATGCTTAACGGGTCAAATCTCGAGTTTTGTAATACCTGATTCATAATCGCCTCTTTGTCATCCCTAAAAAACATTAAATGTAAAGCCCATCACAATATAGACTAAAAGGTTGTAATGTCAAGAAGCCCACTCCACGTACTATTATAGCAGATAATGTTTTAATTAACCACTAACATTTAATAAAGTATTATATATAATAGATAAGATCAACAGAAATGTCACCATGATCGCGTTTCATGTAAGATATCTTGAGTAATTGGATGTAAATGATGATGTAATGACATGTGTCGAGGCTTTTGGGCTTAATAACCTTTTGAGCCGTCTTTTTTTTTATGATAGAACGTTGCTAAAGTAGTCTATACGCTACTGTCTCTATCTCCGTGTCTCTATAGCCATGATAGTTTGACTCTCCTTCCACTTCCTTTCTATTTCTACATCTCTTTCTTCCTCACTTTCCTTTCTTTCTGCCGTTTTTGGGGTTTCTTTCAACTCTCTCAAAATAAAATTTAATCCAAACATATATGCCGTGGTTTCTTACTTCGACAGGGTACAAATATCTAAATTTGATATTTTTAGATACTTTTTCAGATCTATTGTCGATACTAAGTAGCAGTAAAAAATTTGTATCCATTTTTCATGATATTATGCATGGATCAGGTATATCATGGCGAATTCTTCAGAAAAAATGGTGTCTTCCACAATGAAATCTGATAAGTGAGATTTCGAATAAGTGTTTACATAATCTTCTTATGTGCTCTGTACACATGGCTCTCTACAAGTTACAACTTGCGGATACAATTTCATAACTCCATAACTATGGCAGACTTGCATTATGCAATCTCAATAAAGGCCATAGACTTAATTAGGATGACTTAATTTTAATTAGTAACCCATACTTATTATAGGATGACTTAATTAGGACCATAGACTTTACTGGATCACTTAAGTTAGGCCCTAGACTTCAAGATAATGCAAGATATATCATTAAACCGTACTGTATACACGTCTGTATGCAAAAATGCTAATTTTTGTATATTTGTACATAATATAAGTCCATAAAATTCTAACAATCTTCCACTTGAACAATATACATGTGCATGTACATAATACCTTACAATCATATATCACAATATTCACTTTTGTAGCTCGAACAATCTTTCCGTATTTGGTCATTTTATCTAATCCTGTCCATTAGTCAAGTTTGTTGGTGTTTATGCTCTGAGATGCCACGAGATGATTGATTGTATATGGCATATTACTTGTAATTAAACTTGATTTATATATAAGACAATTATATTGTTTTACTTATTGGCATTTGTAAGTTAGAATACAATAATTAGTCCAAGAGATCAAGGAATTCTTCTACTTCTTATACTTATGGGTTAAGAAGATAAGCACTAAAGATATTTGGTACTTGATCTCTAAACTCGTTCGCAAGTCATAGAGAGTTTCGACTGGACATCGAAACTGGATAAGACTTGTATGACACAGGCTTGGACATGAAAGTGCTAATCGAATACTATGGGATAGTGGAGGTTTATGTCATAGACACATTAGTGGGATTGGTGAGTTTGAACATGACTCGCAACCTTGAGAAGTTTCGTCATTGATGGTCTCTTCAATCACATCCACTGAATAACATTTTTCTTCAAAAGGCGGAGATTTCATTACTTTATTTAAGTTGAACTCCACCTTCTCCTCTCCGATGTTCAACGCTAGCTTTCCAGCACGCACGTCGATAACGGTTCCTGCGGTTGCAAGAAATGGTCTTCCAAGGATGATTGGTGTTTTTGAATCTTCATCCATCTCAAGCACCATGAAGTCACATGGGATGTAGAACTTGTCCACTTTCACAAAAACATTTTCTAATATTCCCATGGGGCGTTTTATGCTCCCATCCGCCAATTGAAGTGACATCTTTGTGTTTTTAAGCTTTTGGAAGCCTAATTTCCTGCAAATTGAATAAGGCATTAGACTAACACTCGCTCCTAAATCACAAAGTGCTTTATCAAAGTGAAATTTTTCAATAGTGCAAGGAAGTGAAAACTCCCTGGATCCTTTAGCTTTGGAGGACTGTTTCGTTGGATTACGGCACTGCATTCTTCATTTAAGGAGATTGTTTCCACGTCTTCTAATTTCTTTCTATTGCTCAACAGCTCTTTGAGAAACTTCTCACAAACAGGCATCTGAGCCCGAGCATCTGTATACGGAATGTTGTGGTTCAACAGTCTCAGTGTTTGAAGAAATTTCTCTTGCTGCTTGTCCAACCTCTTGTGTTGCAACCTTTGGGGAAATGGAATTGGAGGAACATATGGTTTCACATATGGCTTCGGGATAACCTTTTCTGGCTCAACCTTGTCTGAAGATTCAAAGATTGAATTATCTATCGTCACAAATTCATCTCTGTGTACAGCATGTGGCTCAAATTCTTCAATTATATTTTCGTTTATCAGAGTCACTGCATTACACTGTCCTCTCGGATTCTCCTCTGTTTGGCTAGGCAGTGTACCTTTTGACCTCGAATTCATAGAACTTGCCAATTGTCCAATTTGTAATTCCAGATTCTTCGTTACTCCCACTACCAGATCAATTTTTGCTTCCAAATTCTCAAACCGTTTTGCTGTTCCATTAGTGAGCTTTTCAATGGCTAATTCCCAAGCTTGTGGTTCTTGAAGTGGTGGTCCCTGCTGATTTGGTTGTTGAAAATTCTGAGGACCCTGCTGTTGGAAACTTGGAGGAAACTGTTGTCTAGGAGGATTTGCTGGAGCTCCTTGGTTCCCTTGACCTCCCCAAGAAAAGTTAGGGTGATTTCGCCAACCCGAATTGTAGGTGTTCGAAAATGGATTTCCTTGCTGCTTATTCTGATTGGATAGGTAATTAGCTTGCTCAATGAGTGGGCAATCAGTAGCCATATGAGGTGCCCCACAAACATCACAAGCTAAGGTAGGCTGATATACTGCACTAACATTTCCCTTGAGTCCCTTCATGTGCTTGACAAGTGCTTCAATGTTAGCATTGAGCAATATAATGTTATCTACGTTGTGTATGCCCGGTGTTTTCTTTGCAGCCCGACTATCACTTGCCCACTGATAACTGTTGGATGCCATTTCGTCCATGAGAGCCAATGCATCATCCGAATTCTTTGCCATAAAACTCCCTCCTGCAGCTGCATCGATATTCATCCTGATGTTATGTGACAGACCATTGTAGAAGGTCTGCACAAGCATCCAACTAGGAATACCATGATGTGGGCACTTTCTGAGTAGTTCTTTATGCCTTTCCCATGCTTGATAGAGGGTTTCACTATCAGTTTGCATGAATCCTGTGATTGCATTCCTTAATTGAGCGGTCTTAGCTAGGGAAAAATACTTGGTGAGAAACGCAGTCGACAAATCAGCCCAAGTGGTGAACTTATTTGCAGGCTGGTTTTTCAGCCACTCCTCAGCTCTTTTAGACAGGGAGAATGGAAAGAGTCGCCGTCTTATGGCATCCTCAGTAACGCCATTCATCTTGAAAGTATTGCAGATTTCCAAAAAATTCCCTAGATGGGAATGTGGATCCTCCCTCTCAATATCTCCCTCAAATGCAGTGTGTTGGAGCATCTGAATGATAGCCGACTTCAACTCAAAGGTATTGGCCTGAACACTTGGTACCGCTATGCTGGAGGTTACGTTCTGATATGTTGGTGTAACATAATATCGGAGAGTTCTCTGCGCAGCAGGTTCAATCCTCCGTAAGTCGTCTGTCATTCTGAAACAATAATCTCAAGTATCAAAGTTCAAACAAATAAAGATCCAAAACAAAAGAAAAAAATGTCTAAACTAATAAGAACCAACTTGTTATTGATATTGACTACTTGTTGCCTTCCCCGGCAACGACGCCAATTTGTTAACCGTTCGTAACAACACGGAATCGAACAAATAATATAGTGAAAGTAAGATCGTCTCCACAGGGAAGGTTATCAAGTACCAAATAAAGTTTATCCTATTATTTAGACTATCGATTATCAAAGATTTGAGATTTTAACTAATTCAAAGCAGAAATTTATAAAAACAGAATTAATTATAAATAATTAAAGCAGATATAAATAAAACGAATAATCAATTAACGAAAGGCCTAGGGATTAAGATTTTATCAAGGTATTTCTATGGATTAATGACTTTCAATGGATTATCATTCTTCTTTAAATTAAAGACCCAATTTCCTTAAATACATGAATACTCTCCGAGATCTTCATGAGTACCCACCTAAATTAATTAACGTCACTCCCATGATCAAAAACTAATTTAGATGAATCCATTAAGTTCTATGAATATTGTTTAACTAATCTCATGCAAAATTACCAATATCCCTATTAAGCAATTTACACGTGTCTATTAAATCTGAACCGATAAACTAATTCACCTCCCGATACTTCTTAATTCATCTTAAATCATGCAATTGGTGATCAAGCAATTACAAGCATTAAACTCTCATTAATAGATAATCCAAACAAGAAATCACATCCATAAATCATCAATAATCCAAATCAATACACAAGACTACATCTTAAACCCTAGAAAATAATTTAGCTATGCATAATTAAAGAAAAACAAGAAATAAATTGCATAAACATAAAGTTACTCATGTTCAACAATGGAGGAATGGAAGAATACAACTTGAGAAGATGAAGCTTTTCTCCAAGAACTCCTCTCCAAGATCTACTTTTCTCCTCTTCAAGATCTACTCTTCAAGATCTACTTTTTCAAGAATGATCACTCTCCCACCGCCCTCCAGCCTATAAAACGTTTTTTTTCCACTTTTATTAACTTAAAAGGAGTCTTAGATACATAAAATATGCTCATCCAAGTCATAAAGTCGGCCCACAAAAATATAAAAATCCGCAGCTGCACAGCTGTGCAGAATATCTGCACAATTGTGCAGTTGCCTGTGCAGAAATTTTTCTCTTCATTTTTCTTCAACGAAACATTCTCGTTTGGCCTTTCTAATGCATTTCTTCACTTCCTCTTGGTTAGCCTTCGTTATTCACGTAAAAATACTCCTTTAACTCGTCAAAACAGTCGCTTTTAAGCCTACAAAACATTAAAACGACTTAGAAATAAAAATACGTAAATTAGGCAAAAACTAAAGCAAAAGACTAATAAAAAGGCATAAAATAAGATAAATGTGAGGTAAGTCATGATAAAAATATGTAAAATATGAGACGGAACACTAGACTGTCAGGATTTCAGAGTTTAAGTCTGCTCCCGTCTAAAAGGAACCAGCAGGATTTCAGGAATGCCAGAGAAAAGGCTGATTCACGCGCTCACATGTGTCCAACGGACAGATGCCAAGAATTGCCTATAAATACCTCATTCCAGCAAACCCTAAATAAAGATACATACGTACATACACAAAAAAGTAAAAACTTTGTTGAAATATCTTTCTCAAGAAAAGCTTAGAAACTCCATAGCAAAAAATCTTTCAAGCTTTTTACATACATTCCAGACAGTCACAAATATCTTCCAAGTTGCTTGATCTTTCCAAACAAACAAACAAAACCTGTTTGACAAAAACCCTCAACCTTTCATCTGAGTGAGAAAGTTGTTGAAACTCCTTACAGGCAGTATTTCTGAGTGAGAGAAGCTTGTAGAAGAAGATCTTCATTCGTGCTGAAATCTGTGTGATCAAGGAGCCCGAGATCATTTTTACCTCTTTACTATCTTGTAGAAGATTCTGTGTGATTCTTTGATAATCAACTTAGTAAATTCCCTCCAAGTGAAAAAGGAGAAGAAGGACGTAGCTGGGATTACATCACCCAGTGAACCTTACAATTTCTTGTGTTATTTACTTTTATTATTGTCTTGTTTTATATTCTCTTATTTATTCTGAAAAAGACAAGCTAAACTGCTAAGCGACTATTTAACCAAAACGAATGCTAAAAGCTTTAAAATTATTTTCGCCGTGCTAACCCTGATTAAGCGATTCAAGCGTTACCCTACTTTGGTAAATTGCTAAAATCACTAAGTCTAAGTTATCTTTACTGTAGCGTCTGACCTAAGCGCTCAGCTTCCTATGCGTTCTAATCTTTAAAAGTGATACGAAATTTTTGAAGTCGAAAAAGACTTCAGGGTCTATTCAACCCCCCCCTTTAGACCCTTTCGTATGCCACTTGGGACTACCAAGTGGTATCAAAGCGGTTGAAGTAGAAACCTAAGCGTTTCCGAGCGTAACTGCTTGTTTAGATTCATTTTTCTAAAAAGCTAGTCGCTTTAAAAAATTTCTTTTAAACATCTTATTATGGCTTTTAACAAAATGCCTATGCTGGTAGAGTCAAACTATGATTCTTGGAAACTTAGAGCATTCCCATATTTATGCTCTTGCGATAATGAAATGTGTGATGTAATTTCTGATAGCCCCATTAAAATCATGAAAGTGATAACTCCAGCGCCTGGAGCTGATGAAGCAACTCCAGATGGTTATGTTGAAAAAGTCAAGTTAGAATGGTTGCCAGATGATAGAAAAAGAGCGAATCTGGATAATGTTGGACGAAGTGCACTCTACTCAGCATTAGGAGATAATAATGCATTGTTCAACAAAATCAAACAATGCAAAACGTCAAAAGAGATATGGGATAAGTTGGTTATAGTATGTGAAGGTTCAGCACAAATGAAGGAAAACAAGCTCTCCATAGCCATGCAAAGATTTGAGCATTTCAAGATGCAGCTGAATGAGACGCTAGAACAATTGGACGCAAGGTTTACTTTGCTCATTATAGAGTTAGCGTCATTAGACAAGGAGTTGACCAACAAGGAAATGGTCAATAAGATTTTCAGAAGTCTTCTGAGCAAGTATTTGATTAAGATTGTTGCTATGAGAGAATCACAGACATTGGAGACACTTACTCCAGAACATGTGTTTTCAGAATTAAAGGCATTTGACTTCGAATTAGGTGAAGTTAGCGACACATCGACTTCAGCGACTGAATCAGGAGCCTTAATCGCTACCACCAAAAGTAAGGGTAAAGTGATTAGTGAGGTGAAATCAACGGAATCCAATGAAGAAAAAGAGATGGCTTTATTAGTCAAGAAATTCAAGAAATTTCTAAGATTTGAAAAGAGAAATCCTATTGGACAAACCTCATTTCAAACTCCACCCCCTGATCCAGCGCCTCAGTATCAAGCGCCAGTATATTCTGTACCTCAACCAGTAGTGCCAGTTCCTTATCAAGTGCCTACAACTCCTACTCAGAATCTCTCAGCACCAGTTGTTTCAAAGCGATTAACCACTGAACAAAAAATGAAAACTAATTTGTGTTATAATTGCAGGAAACCACTACTAGGTAAATTGCCCTTATCCAAATGTGTCTAAGCCCACAAACTAAGACTATGTGGATAGAAACCAATTCAGGAGTAACCTTCGCCAAAAAGGTTTGCTAGCGGAATCTGAACCATTCTCCGCACCTGAAGAGGATTTGGAATCATCAGATGAAAGCAGTGATGGTGAGCCAACAAGCGACTCAACGTTGATTTGTCTCATGGCAAGAGATGATGAAGCGTCTGACGATTCGCTACCTAAGGTAACCACTGAATTATCTCATCCTCTTTCTTATGATGAATTACTTGACAAAGTCAATGAATATTATAAAGATTGTCAAAATGCTGCCAAAATATATCAAAATCACTTCGCTATTATTTCATCACTCATAAGTGATAGAGTAACGCTCAAAGTAGAGTTGCAAGTTCAGCAACAATGTATTGAGAAGAACCAATTGCTTGAAAGTGAAATTACTCAATTGAAAAGCCATCTTGATATAATAGTCAAGAGAGAATCTGATCTGATCGCTAGACTTGCCAAATCAGAGCAGCTCGTCTCATCATTATCAAAAGCTTCAAGAAAGTTGGATAATGTGACTGAGGTAACAAGAATGTTTGGTGAAAAGACCGGTTTAGGATGCAATAAATTCGGTAAACAACCAAATAAATCTAATGTTACGGCAAACAACAAAGGAAAGGGTATTTTCTTTGTAGAGAAAGGTTCACAAAGTCAAACGCTGAATGAACCAAGCGACAATGGTACGAGGCCAAATGAGAAAGCCAAAGTTGACTCAGGCAAGGGAAAGGCGAAAGCAAATGATCCACAAAGATAGGTTCATCCAAATGCTCAAAAAGGCTAAGGATAAAACTGACCACTGTGAATCAAGCACTAAGCGTCAAGCACCAAAAGTGTAACCCAAGCCAGCGCCAAGGAAATACCAGCGTCAATATCCAAGGCAGTCAAGATCATATTATCGATACTATGATGATTATGATTATGATTACTATTATAATCGAGGAAATTATTATACACCCAAAAAACACACACATCACAAAGTGAACAAAAGTCACACACAACACAATGAGAAACCCAAGATGGCCAGTATTCCTACAATGAAGACTAGGCAAATATGGGTTCCTAAAGTTTTAATTCAAACCAAAGTTACTAACGTTGAAGGACCCAAGACAACATGGGTACCTAAGAAGAATTAGAACTGTCCTTTGAATGCAGGTACCTAGAGCTAACACCGATACTTCAGTTTGGTACTTTGATAGTGGATCGTCAAGACACATGACGGGTTCCAAAGATGTTCTAGTCAACTATCGAGCTACCAAAGGTCCTCAAGTTATATTTGATGATAACTCCAAAGGTAAAACTAAAGGTATAGGTATCACGCATAAGGGAACGTCATGATTAGTGATGTATATTATGTTGAGGGTCTTAAGCATAATTTGTTAAGCATTAGTCAATTTTATGATAAAGGCTTTGAAGTAAAATTTTCAAGTCTACTAAATTAAGAGAAAAAAGAACAAACAATGTGTATATAGTAGATTGGGATTCTACAATTGATAACAACCCCACATGCTTTGTTGCGAAAGGTCAAAATGAATTGGGTTGGTTGTGGCATAGAAAAATGAATCACGTCAATTTTAAGGCAATCTCTCAATTAATATCGCTGAATCTAGTAGAGGGATCACCTAAGAGCTCCTTTCAGAAAAATCTCTTATGTGATGCATGTCAAATGGGTAAACAAGTTAAATCATCTCTTAAGAAGAAACCATGCCTATCTACTTCTAGTGTTCTTGAACTATTGCATCTAGATATGTTTGATCCTATTCAAATCATGAGTGTTAGTGGGAAAAAGTACTCGCTAGTAATAGTTGATGATTTCTCTCGCTATACATGGGTAGAATTTCTAGCGATCAAAGATGAAACTAGTGTTAAGCTCACATCGCTAATTCGTCAATTGCAAACTTATAAAGATCTCAAGGTGATAAGAATTAGAAGCGACAGAGGAACTGAGTTTACTAACCAATTTGTTGAGAAGTTTTTTTTATAGATTTTGGAATACTTCATGAGTATTCTGCCCCTAGAACACCTCAACAGAATGGAGTTTCCGAGCGACGGAACAGAATGCTTAAAGAAGTTGCTAGGACGATGCTTGCAGAGTCTAAGCTGCCTCAAAGGTTTTGGGCCGAAGGTATCAATACAACTTGCTACACTCAAAACCGGTGTATGATCAACAAGCAACATGAAATGACTCCATATGAGTTGTGGAAGGGACGTAAGCCTAACATTTCATATTTTCATGTATTTGGTTCAAAATGTTTCATTCATAACAATGGATCTTAAAGCCTAAAGACGTTTGATCCTAAAGCGGATGAGGAAATCTTTCTAGGCTATGCTAAGAACGGAAAGAGTTTTTGCATCATAAATAAGATCACATCGAAGGTTGAAGAGTCCATTCATGTTGTGTTTGATGATGCTAACCAAGAACCGAGTAAGGTTAATCCTGATGATGTAGGAATTGAAGATCTTGCCCAACAATCGTCACAAATCAATCTTGGTGATAATAGTGATGATGAGGAGGATGATGAGATCTTTGTGTCTAATCCTAAGATCACTCGTGAGGTTATTAATGAGGATATTGTCAGAATCGCTGATGATCATGAAGAGAATGATCATCAAGAGCAAATTGGAACTGTGAATGATGCAGCGACTGCACCAGAGACCAATGAGGGTCAAGCGAGTGATAATCAAGAGTCTCTCAACCAGTTTCGGCCAGGCCATAAATGGCTTAGAGACCATCCACCAGAGCTAGTAATTAGAGATATTGGAGCACCTGTTAGAACTAGGTCCGCTACAATTAATGAGGCCATGTTCGCAAGCTTCCTATCTCAAATCGATCCAAAAAAAGTGGATGAAGCGCTCAGTGATTCAAGTTGGGTAGAAGCAATGCAAGAAGAGCTTAACCAATTTGAGAGAAGCAAGGTTTGGACGCTAGTACCAAGACCAACTCACCAAGGAGTTACTGGAACTAGATGGGTTTTAGGAACAAGATGGATGAAGATGGCATTGTTATAAGAAACAAAGCCAATCAAGCTGCATTTCAAGGTCGACCCCACCAATGGGTGAATTGGGTCTAACTACATTAGTGAAAAACTTGACGTTACAAGGGCATCTTCAGCCTGATACTTCGAGTCAAAGGTTCACTTATACCTATTTCACATAATCAGTTCTGTCATTGACAATCACATAGTTAAAACCCATGTGACAGAACCGATACGAGTTGTGTTCGAGCATATCATTTCCATTGATATGCCTACAGTCTTAAGCTCCCACCATCACATGGTGTTTGACTGGCACTCCCATGTTAGAGCTAAGAGTAAAAGTGTTCTAAGTCTTTATTTGTCTATTGAAGACTTCATATTACTTGCGAACAAGTTTAAGTAATCAAGATCGATCTCTCTAGTGCCAATCTTCCTATCCCATAGGAAGTAGAGGGATTGCACTGAAAACATGGACAAAACGTTTTACACTACTTATGGATGCAGATAAGATTTAAGTGAAAACTAAATAATGCCTTTTATTATAAATAATAAATAAGTTTATTACAAGAAAGATTCCCTATCATTCTATCCTCTATGACATCTGAGGGCATAATCTTAACAATCTCCCACTTGTACTCAATGCTACTCATTGTGGTATCTTATACCATCCTTTCCAGGTGTCGGTCCAGAACAACTTGAGGTAGTGGTTTGGTGAACTGGTCAGCTACATTGTCAGCTGAGGCTATTTTCTGCATTGCTATCTCTCCTCTGTCAACGATCTCCCTGATGATGCGAAATCTTCTCTCAATGTGTTTAGACTTGTTATGAGACCTTGGTTCCTTGGCCTACGCTATTACTCCATTGTTATCACAATAAAGTGGCAATGGGAGCTCTGCACTAGGAGCCACTTCAATTTCTCCAAGAAACTTTCTCATCCAAACAACTTCTTTGGCTGTCTCTGAGGCTACCACATATTCTGCTTCAATGATGGAATAAGCGGTTGTGCTTTGCTTGGAACTTTTCCAAGACACCGCCCCATCATTAAGTGTGAAAACAAACCCTAAAGTGGTTTTTTGGTCATCAACATTAGAATGAAAATCTAAATCAGTGTAACCTTCCATCTTCAGATCTCCATCTCCATAGATGAGAATCATATCCATAGTTCTTTTGAGACACTTTAGAATATTCTTCACAGCTATCCAATGTTCATTTCCCGGGTTTGCTTGAAATCGATTCACCACACTTACAGCATAGGCAATGTCAGGTCTTCTCAGGGCTTGTACACAACATTGCATACATCAGGCTACCAACTGTAGAAGCATAGGGTACATTGCTCATCTCCTTTCTGTCTTCCTCGCTTTGAGGACACATAGATTTAGATAAATGTACTTCATGCATCATGGGAAGAAACCCTTTCTTAGAACTATCCATCCTAAATCTCTTTAAGACCTTTTCTAAGTAAAGGGCTTGGGAGAGACCTATCATTCTATTTGTTCTATCTTTATAGATACGAATTCCTAGAATGTATGTTGCTTCTCCCAAGTCTTTCATGGAAAACGTACTCGAAAGCCATTTCTTGATAGTGGTAAGTGTTCTCACGTCATTTGCAATAAGTAGAATGTCACCCACATATAGTACTAAGAATGAGATCTTGCTCCCACTGGTCTTCTTATAGACATAGGGTTCTCCAGGATGGCCTAGTCTAAGATGCCACTTGAGTCTTAAGTTAGCTTCTTGCCTACCACGTTTATGAGTTACAACATTCACATCAGATGAATTAAGAACATTTAAATAATACAAACCATTAACTAAAGATGCATTTCCAACTATTTTATTTCCATAATAAATGTCGCAATTCAATTTAGAAAAATACAATGTATAACTAATCTTAACTAATATAGGAATGGAAACAATAAGTACATTGTACTTACATGGGCCCTTGTACCTAAGTCTAGAATCCATGAAGTAGAAAAAACGGTCATAGAACAATTAGTTTCAAAAACAAAGAGTTCCATACCTTTTGCGCCTTTACCTAATTTAGGACAGTTCCTCTTCGAGTGGCCAAGATCACCGCACTCGAGACATCTATCCATTTTCGTAGGCCCTTTGCTCTTACGACCATGTTCTAATTTCTTTTGAGTTCTTGTGGATACTCCTTCTTGCTTTCTTCTTTTTCCATTTCGTTGATCATTAAATGAATCATTTGTGAAATAGATAGAAAAATCCCTCTTGTTCCTCATCCTCGTGCGATCTTGCTCGGTATCAAGCTTCTTTTTTAGCCGAGCTAATGAACAATCGATATCATTGATATGAAAGTTCATGATGAAGTAGTAGAAGGAGTCAGGGAGCGACTGTAGGATGAGATCAACTTGAAGATAAAGATCCATATAGAAGTTCATTGATCTTAACCTTTCCATTAGGGTCATCATCTTAAGAACATAATCTCCCACATCCTCTTCCTCTCTCATCCTCTTTCTGAAAAGATCTTTCAATATGAAATATCTTACGGTCCTACCGTTATCTCCAAACATTTCTACCAGGTGAAGAATTATGTCCCTTGCATTGCTCATTGCATCATGAGAACTTTGCAATTCACTGCACATAGAGGTTAGGATGTATCATCTAGCTTTATAGTTGTCACAAGTCCAACTAAAGTGAGCAAGTTGAACTCTCTCATCCTCATTCCTCTTAGGAATAGGAGGACGATTAATTTCCAACACATATTCAATCGACTCTTCACTTAGGACATTCCTTAAGATCTCGAGTCATTCCATGTAGTTGGGTCCAGTTAGAATATTTCTTTCGAGTAATTTCAAAAGTGAGTTTATCATATTTGAGAGAGATATATAGGGAGATAACTGTAGAAATAAATCAGATTAATTAGATTACTTGTATTTGACTTAACCAAGAAAAATTAAAGACTTAAAATTTATCTTGGCTCCCACTGCATTTTTCGAATCCCACACTCCCATATGAAATCGAGAATCATCATTAGCATCGATTCCATAGCGGGTATTGAGGTCCTCAATTAATTAGATGGGTTGCAACCTAATAGATTTCTGGCCCATTAATTATTTGAAGTGATGTCTAACATCAATTTATCCAATAAATGTTTCAATACCTTTCCCCATAGTTCACCAAGCCGCAACCTAACCGATTTCTAAGCTCGTGAACTATCCGAGTTCATTCCCACTAACTCCTTTAATCTAACATTTGAATTTCACCTTGCAACCTAACTGGTTTTTGGGGTGAAATATGCTTCGATTAAGGCATTTCATGCACTTAATAAAATTTTAAATTATTAATGCCTAACCCCCATAACTATGAAGCATTTTACATTTGTAATAATTTTAATTTTAATAAGTTTAGTGGAGGGCGAGGATGTCACACATCCTTTACTAACTCGGTATTCTTTATTTGGAAGAATTTAAATTGTCAAATATTTTATCTCACTTTGCACATTAATCAATTTATATAGCACAATCAACATATATTGAACATGCATAATATATAATACTAATAATCATGTCTACCAATATAAATATTCATGGAATTAAATAAATAAATCCACCACACTTGATCATAAAATTTTACTAGAGGGCCCTAGCCAATGGGCAATCACAAAAATGTAAAAACGAAAACCTATCTAATCTTCATGGTCTTCTTGTCTCCACCAATTTTGAACTATTCTATTACAATACTTTAAAACAACCTATACATTATTTCTAAGAAAGCAATAAATAGCCTCAAATTTGGCTTTACAACCCCTAAAAATAAACGGTAAATTGAATAAAACCTAAGTCCATCATCGGTGTCTCCATCACATAAGACATGCTCGCATCAATTAGTACATGCTCGCTATATTAAAACACTTATGATGATTATTTAAAATTTTAGTCCAACTAAAAAGTCCTTTACAAAATTCTCAACTTTTATAAATTCTTTATTTCAATTAAAATCATTCTAGTCCTACTAGATTACTTAGATATACAAAATTATAAATTAAGTATATCTACCTTTAATTAAAATAATGTTAGTCCTAATAAAATGAATACATAAAATATGGAATTCTATTTTATTATGATTTAAAGCATCATCAATTGGAGAAACTTTTATTTGATTAAAGAATCAATTATTAATCATCCAAGAAAAATAATTTATATTCCTTATTCAAATATTTAAGTAATTTCCAAGTTGAGGAAAAATTAATACTATTTAATCCATAAATTAATTATTAATCTCCAAGAAAAATAATTAATTAATATAATTGAATATTTTATTCCAATTAATCTTATTGGGCTCTATTTCATCAAATCCAAGTCACCATCCTTTTGGTCCACTTGGATTTAATTTAATAGGGCCCAAAATTAATTAATAAAAAAAAACCGTACACGCGTTATTAATTTCTATTGGGCTAGTTTTAATTAAAATTCAAATCACCAACCCATTGGCCCATTTGGAGTTAGTTAAATTAAGCCTAAACTAAATAATAAATCAAAATTGAGTAATGTTCCAATTGTGCTTAATTTGAATTATTTCGGGTCATCATTCTTTTGACCCAGTCGGATAATTAAATTTACCCAAAACCTAAATAACAATTTTGATCTAAAACTCACAGCCCATTTTCAAACCCGGATCCAAGACCCAATTCAGCGATTTATGTGTCGAAACACACGACCCGACAGGCTGCACGGCCTGCGCCGTGTATTGACACGGCGCCAGGCGCTGCTGCCTCGGGGCCTTTGGGCCCTATTTTTTGTCAGTTTTGATTCTTTCTTATATTATAATAAACATAAAAATCAAAATCTAAGCTAAAAATCATGAAAAATGCAGATTTAAGAACACATAATTGCATGCTTCAAAAACACATAATATGCAAATAAAAAATCACATAAACATAATCAAATATACAAATCAGAGATTGACTTTGATACTACTATTGGGTTTCGCAAAAAATCAAATAAATGCAGCGGAAGTCTTAAAAAATAAACCCAAAGTGCATTCTGTGTTTGCATAGTCGAATAAATTAATCACGAAAATGAAAAATTACTTACCCGTTGAAACGAAGTGGTTGGAGACTCAATTCCCCTATCAAAAATTCGAACTATGTTGACTTGAAGACTTCAAGAACACGTGTAATCCAATCTTCACGAATTCTTGATCTTTTCTTGAATTCTTGATCCGAACAACGAACGTACGTTGCCTATAAATTATCACACGGATTAATTAGACAAAAAATCCCACTTTTTCTCTATGGAGGCTGACGGCTAGAGTGTGTAGAGAGAGGGAGGAATTTTTCTTCTTTTCTTTTCTAGGAGAGATATTTCTTCGTCGTCTGTCTTGTTTAGATTAAGGAGTCCTTTTATAATCATTTGACTTATTGACCAAAACAAACAAAAAGAGATCTCGTTGGGCATCCAAGTGGACGCCCCATCTAGGCCCGTGATTTCCTTTTGTTTTAATTAATTATCTATTTAATTAATAATTTATTATGTCCAATAAATAAATAAATTAATTAAATAACTAAATTAATTAGATAAATTAATTCACTAATTTATTTTTATTAGAAATTACTTAATAATTAATCTTATCTTTAAAATTAATCCAATGACTAATTAATTAGTTATTTAATTTATCCAATAAACTAAATCTCCCAGAATAAAATAGAAACTCCTTTCATTTTTCTTTATCAATCCTTTAGCGCGACTCTTTACGTTCGTTTCGTTTGGCAATGAGAGGAATTCAAAAAAAGTTGGTAACACCTAGCTAGTTACGTGGCCCACTTCGTAGCCCAAACGAAAATAAATGATTGGATCATTCCACAACCTAGCTAGTTACGTGGCCCACTTCGTAGCCCAAACGAAAATAAATGATTGGATCATTCCACAACCTTCCAATCGTAAATACCGTATAAATATAAACCCTTTGTTCACGTGCCCCAATCAAGTGAGAGTCATGGTTATGTCAAACTCACTGAACTTGACCATATGTATTAATTATAATAATACGAGATCATTGAGATCGATTTAGTGCCTCGCACAATCGTCTCTTTTGCTTTGGCCAAAGACTTTGATCTGTATTTATCTATAATCACATAGGGTACTTTCTCATTCACTTATGAGAGAACAAATCCCATATTAGATATCAGCTAAGACTACCACTTGCACATCAAGCCGCATCTCGAGGTCGACCCCACCAAAGGGTGAATTGGGTCTAACTACTCTAGTGAAAGACTTGATGTCACAAGGGCATCTTCAGCCTGATACTTCAGGTCAAAGGTTCATTTATACCTATTACGTATAATCAGTTTTGTCATTGACACTTACAGAGTGAAAACACGTATGACAGAACTGATGAGCGTCGTGTTCGAGCATATCAGTTCCACTGATGTGCCTACAGTCTTAAGCTCCCACCATCACATGGTGTTGGATCGGCACTCCCATGTCAGAGCTAAGATTGTACAAGTATTCTAAGTCTTTATTTGTCCATTAAAGACTTCATATTACGTGCGAACGAGTTTAAGTAATCAAGATCAATCTCTCTAGTGCCAATCTTCCTATCCCATAGGAAGTAGAGGGATTGCACTGAAAACATGGACAAAACGTTTTACACTACTTATAGATGCAGATAAGATTTAAGTGAAAACTAAATAATGCCTTTTATTATAAATAATAAATAAGTTTATTACAAGAAATATGCCCTCTCATTCTATCCTCTATGCCATCTGTGGGCATAATCCTAACACGTGTATGCAGCTATTGCAAGCAGAATTCGAATAGACTTGATCATTACAACAGATGAAAAGGTTTTTTGATAGACAATTCCTTCTTTTTGATTATATCCTTTTAGTACAAGCATTGCCTTGTATGTATCAACTTTTCCGTCTGGGCCTATCTTCTTCTTGTAGATCCATGTATACCCTATAGGTGCTAAACCTTCAGGAAGATCTACCAGAGTCCTATTGTGATTCGGTTTAGCGGATAAAATTTTTAATACAAATCACACCGTGATACGAATCCGAGATTATTCGTGATATTGGTGGTAGACACAATGGGAACAAATTATGATAGAGAATAATCGAATTACCTCTTGACAACAAAATTCTGAATTATTAGCAACAGCCCCAGACTTCTGCCTCTAGATAATCACACGGAAGAAAAATTCTCTGAAAAAAGCTCCGATCTCCTCCTGGAAACAATGGCAGCGACGGCTAGTTGGAGAGAGATGGATGGATTTTCTTTTCTATTGCTCTAGGTATTCTTTTGGCTCTCAGTCAGATTTTAAAACAATGACTTATGTGTGTAGAGATCTCACACTGACTGAATACTTATTCACATAAGCAGAACCCCTAGGTATACAGTGAGGGGGGCGGCCACTAGGCCTATTGCAGATGGGCTTCCGTGCTTTGTTCCATCTTAGCCCATGTGTAATTAATTAAATTCAAGTCCAAACCAATTGACAATTAATTAATTACTTTAATCTAATTAATTTAATTCAACTTATAAATTAATTTTCCAATTAATTTCACTTATGAATTAATATGATTTAATTTATTTACTTAATCAAATTAAATATCTTTAATTAAATCATGCCATGCATTTTGTCAGTCAATTCACATCTAATGTGATTTTACCAAAATACCCTTAGCATGGAAATATTCTTTTTTTCACATGGCACGATTCTCTAGGATCGATTCAATTGGCAATGGAAGGATTAAAAAGGATAATGTTGTCACCTAGCCAATACCGTGGAACCAAATCGTAACCCAATTGAATACGAGATGAACATGTCGTCACGAACCATGATTACAACTACCATATGTGTATAAACTCTTCACCGACGTGACCCGATCAAGTAAGAGCCATGGTACGTCAAACTCAAATAACTTGATGTACTCAGTAATCATAACAATGTGAAATTACCAAACTACCCTTAGTGACCATCATTAGTTTAGTTTATTTGCTTTGGCCAAAGACTTTGTAATTTCTATTGCTTATGATCGTACAGGTCACATACTCGTTTACTATAAGGACGGTGAATCCCATATTAACAGTTATCTTATAACGTCGAAAGCACCATGTGGATCGTACTTCAAGGTCGACCCCACCTGTCGGGTGATACGGGTCTAACTACTCTGATAACATATCCAATACTACAAACACATCATAAATAACTCATCAGGTCTAAAGCTCACACATACTATCGCAATCTTAATCCCAATCATTGAATGTCAAAGAGTAAATACCTATGTGATTGGATTAATGCGAGTCGAGTTCAAATATGTTAATTCCATTAATTATATTCATGACACCAGCTCCCACTATCTAATCAGTGTAGTACTGACACTTCCTTGTCAAAGAAGGTGTCATATGAGTTGAATATTAATGCCCAATTAATATTTCTTAACCCGCGAACTCCTGGTTTAAGAGATTAAGTACTTGACTCTTCCAGTGTCTCCTCTTTTCCATAGGAGGTGGAAAGTCTATCTACAAATCTCATGGACTCATTTGTTCAACACATTTAAATGTCATTAGATTTAAATGTCATTAGATTTAAATGAGCAAAATCAAAAACTTTATTCTATAAATAGAAACGATAAAATGTTTGTACAAATAACTTATCAAAGCCCTACTCAATCTAATTCCTCACATGCATTGAGGGCATACATCTAACAAGTCCGTACCTAGTTGGAATGCATCAAGTCTATTTCCTCTTGCATAGCTTCTGGCCACTTTGCAGAGTCGATGTCCATCATTGTTTAATCATAAGTAGAAGGGTTATCCCCATGAACTCCCACTGCTATAGTGTGAACACCAAGTTCCTCTTATAGCAGGTACCCATAGTACCTTTCAGGTTGATGCGGTACTCTACCAGATCTTCGCAATGTTGGTTGTGTTTCAATAGGTTTAGCATGTGTTTCTTGATCAGTTGTCTCCCTAGGTGTTTCATTTTGTTCATTAAGAACAATCCTTCTACCCACACCACCTTCTTGAATAAACTCTTCTTCAGGAAAGTACGCTTGCAGTGCAACAATGATCCTTTGATCATCTTGCATGTAGAAGAGATATCCCCTCAAGAAAACCAATGAAATGTTCTTTTAGGGACCTTGCTTCCAATTTATTTGCCTTTGTCGTCTTGATATAGGCAGGGCATCCCCAAACCCTAATGTATTTAAGGTTTGGTTTCTATTTCTCCATATCTCATACGGGATCTTAGGAACGGATTTGTAAGGACATCTATCCAAGATATGAACAGTAGTAAGGACTGCATGTCCCCACAAGAAAATGGATAAATCTGTATAGCTGAGCATAGATCGAACCATGTCCAAAAGAGTTCCATTTTTGTGCTCTACTATCCCATTTAGTTGTGGAGTCGCTGGTGGTGTGAGTTATAATATTATCCCTTGTTCCTTGAGGAATTCATCAAACTCATTACTCATATATTCACCTTCACGATCCGATCATAGTGTTTTTATATGATGTCCAATTTGATTTTCCACTAAAGCCATAAATTTTTTGAACTTTTCAAATGATTTAGACTTGTGTTTCATTAAATACACAAGACCATATCTAGAATAGTTATTAGTGAAAGTAATGAAATTGTGAAAACCTTCAAGAGCCATTTCTCCAAATGGTCCGCAAAGTTAGTGTGTACAAGTCATAATACTTCAGTGGCCTTTTCAAAAGTTCCGGTGAAGGGAGATCTAGCCATTTTGCCTTTAAGACAAGATTCACAAGTGGGCCAATTAACCCATCTTTCTCCATCTTATGTATCTTTTGCTCCCCAACATGGCCTAGTCTAAGATGCCACTTCAAGCTTAGGTTAGGACCTTGTCTACCATGCTTCTTTGAGATAACATTTACAACACATTCATTTTGCATGTTTAAATAATAGAGGCCATTGACTAAGGTAGCAGTGCCAACAATCTTACTATTTATATAAAATGTTGCAAGTACAGTCAATGAAATTAAGAACATAATTATTCCTAACCAACATAGGAATTGAAATAATGTTATTAAGCCCATTGGGCAAAACTAAAATATCCTCTATAATCAAAACATGACTAGATAATAAATATAAAGAAGTTGATCCAATGTGAGAAGCCACGACACTCTGTCCGCTGCCAACACTGATTAGCACCTCTCCATGCTCTAGCTTCCTACTTCACTTCAGATCCTGATTCATCACAAAAACGTGAGCACTATCTCCAGAATCAAGTATCCACGAAGTGGAAAATACAGTTATAGAACAATTGGTTTCTAAAATAAAAAGTTCCATACCTACAGTTTTGTTACGGTTAGGACATTCTCTTCTCCAATGACCAAGCTCACCACAGAAAAGACACCTACTCGTTTCCCTAAGCACTTCATTATGATCCTTGTTCTTTCTTTTCTTATTTCCTATTTCTTTACGAGCTTTCATGGGTGCTTCCATTTTTCCCTTTCCTTTCCCATATTTGTAGACATCTAATGGTACATTCTCAGGAATGACAATTGTATTCCCTTTTCTTTCCATCCTCATTTGTTTTTGAGCAATTTCAAGTTTGTTTGTTAGCCCAGCTAACGAACCCTCGATATCGTTCATATCAAAGTTCATAATAAAATAGTAAAAGATATCAGCAAGCGACTATAATATGAGGTCAACTTGAATGTGAAGATCCATGTAATAGTCTAAAGATTTTAACTTTTCAATCAAGGTCATCATCTTTAGAACATGATCTCCCACATTCTCATGTTCCCTCATTCTTGTTTTGAAGAGTTCTCTCGATATCAAATACAGAACGGTTCTACCGTTCTCTCAAAACACTGAGTTAAGATGGAACAGTATGTCCCTTGCATTCTCCATCTTTTCATGAGAGCTTTGCAACTCACTGTACATTAAGGTCATCATGTATCCTCTAGCTCGATGATTATCACATACCCAGTCCATGTAGAAAATTCGAACTCTTTCATCCTCTAAAATACTTGGGACAGGAGGACATTTGAGTTCCAACACATACTCAATCGACTCACTACTTAGGACCATCCTCAAGTTTGTGAGCCAATCCAAGTAATTGGGTCCAGTCAACGTGAATCTTTTTATCAAATCAGATAAGGGCTTGGGAGACATATCGGGAATTGAGATAACTACAGAAAAAAGTAAAAAAGACTTATTAGATTTTATCATAATTGTTGTTCCAAGTTTAAATCAAGGACTTTCAAACTAAACTTGGCTCCCACTATATTTTCGAAAATCTACACTCCCACTGTAGCATTCAGAAGTCATCATTGGTAGACTTCGTAGTGGTGATTGATTTCTTTAACTTGTTTAATAGGTTGCAATATTTTGCTGGTATGTGGCTTAATTAATCTATTAAAGTGATGTCCAACATCAACCCATCAAATGGATGATTCAATCCCTTTGTTCATTATTCATCAAATCTCAACCTTTTAACAGTCATATTTATTTATGAATAATTTAAGTATAACCCACTGACTATCTATTATCTAACAATTGAATTTCACCTTGCAACCCTTTGCTGGTATGTGGGGTGAAATTTATTTCGACTAATGGCAATTTATGCACTTTAGAAAAATCTAAAATATATTTCAATATAGAATCCCGTTGCTTAGCTAAGATATTATATATCAAATATTAATTCAATTTTTTCTAAGTTCAGTGGAGAATAGGATACCTAGTACCCTTTACCAACTTGATGTGGGAGAATTTAATTATTTAATAGGTCTCACTTTGCACATTAATCCATTTTATACTAAACACATAAACATGGATCAATAAATGAATGAAAGCATTCATAAAAAGCTAACAACACATGATTCATGGACCTTAATCCTAGATTGAGCCAAATTAGTGCCTCAATCACTAATAAAAAAGAAACTACACTAAAGCTTCCAAAGCTCATTCTTGTATCTCCTTGGCTCAACTTGAATTTCTTCTTTAGGCCTATTTCTAACTATTAAAAATTTAATATAAGCAATCTATACAAAATTCTATAGAAAGAAAATAAACATAGGCTCAAAATGGCCTTTACAACCCATCAAAAAGAAATACATAGATAAAAACGAGCCTAAGTCATGAATCATGTCTCCCATCACATAACATGTCAAACATGATATATCACATAACACACGAAAAACATATATGTTAATTTCTAATTAAATTCCAAATTTAATTATTGATTTCATATTCTCGAGAAAATTAAATTTTTTAATTCTATTAAAGAATTCAATTTAATAAACTCCAATTAATTTTATATTAAATCTATTTTTAATAAAAATCAACCTCTAAGTTTACTAAAACTAATAGAAAGAATTCAATTTAATTCAAAGTACAACTTTAATTATTAAATTAGATAAGATGAAATTAAAAAATTCCATTATTTAAATAAACTATATTATTTAATTTTGCATTAAAATCATATTTTAATCAAAAACTAAATAATATTTTATTTAAAAAACAGCCCGGTCACCCATGGGTCGACTCGGTCGGGTCGGGTTGACCCGTGTGTTAATTAACACACGGGTGGGCTTGCCATGCAGCCCAATTGCCGCGCAATTGGACTCGCATAGCGAGCCTAATTGCTACCCCAATGGACCGCACTGTGCGGCCCATCCATTTCGACAGCCCAGCTGCCGAGTAGGATGGGCTCACTATGCGGGCACAGGCAACCGTAATCGCCGGCAGCTTCGCCGCCGACGTCCCGTCGCCACCCTAGCGACGTGTTAGCCGCTGAAATTCGAAAATTTTATTTTCCATTACATTAAAATTACATAAAATCCAATTCTTATTAATTTCTAAGTAATAAAAAATAAATAAAGTTCCTCAAGAACATAAAAACCTGAAATCTACATATCTAATCATGCATCGCGAAATAACTGTAAATCATGCATCTAATCACAAATTTACATGTAAATTACATACGCCGAAACCGTGATTTGGCTTTGATACCACTGTTGGGAAAATAAAATGAAAACGCAGCGAAAACGGCGTAATTAAAATTTTTGGGATTTTCCCAATACAGGATCAATCTCGAGGTTTTATCGTGCGTATGTATGATAGAGATATCGATACTTTACCAGTTGTAGCGAAGTGGTTGGAGAATCACTATTCTTGAATTCTTCAAGTTCTTCGCAAACTGATTCGACTGATAATCCGAGCAGTCCAAAACTGCTGCCTCTAAATTGTCTCGCCAGAAAAAACTCAAACAGAAAAATGCTCCTCTTCTTGGCAGCGAGGCCGACGGCTAGAGAGAAGAGAGAGGGAGGGTTCTTCTTTCTTGTAGCTCAAGCGTGTAATTTATATTATGACTTAGGTATTAACTAATGTGATATATTTATATCACTTAAGTCATAACACTGGTGTCAAAAATCCCATGTTGGACGCCTAGAGGCTGCCCATACTCTGTCATGGTGCACCTCTTGGCGCACCAATTTAAGCTCAATCCAATCATTTATTTAATTAATTAATTCAATCCAATTAATTAATCTAATTAAATAATAGATGAGATTAATAATTAATTTTATTTCTCCAAAAAATAATGTATTAATTAATATAAATGAATTAACTTATTTCTCCAAATAACTAATTCCATTTAATTAATTTTAAGTATCCAATACTTAAAATATTGCCACAAGAAATACACCACATTTTCTTTTGATCTTTCCTTTTCAAGCGTGACTCTTTAGGTTCATCTATATTTAGTAATGAGAGGATTCCATTGAATGTGGGTTGCACCTAGCCAGTCAAGTGGCCCACATAGTATCCCAAATAAGATGACATGATTGGATCATTTTACCTTTCCTATTGTAAATACCGTTTGAATACAAACTCTTCGTTTTTTTATCCCAGTCAAGTGAGAGTCATGGTTCAGGTCAAACTCATAAACTCGACTCTATACTATATTTATAATAAGTCTAGATCAGTGATGACCAAAGACTTTAAGATCTAACTTACTTATGAATGCATAGCATAATTCCTCGTTCACTTTCGAGAGAACGATCCAATCTTGGATATTAGTTAAGATTACGACTTGCCAAGTAGGTTGCAGTTCGAGGTCGACCTCACCAAATGGTGAATTAGGTCTAACTTCTCTAATAATAAACCTAATCTCATAAGTATATCTTCAACTTGATTTCTCAGGTCTAAAGTTCAGACACACCTATTACAATTTAATCAATTCTGTCACTGACTGTTAAAGAGTGAAAACACATGTGAAAGAATCGATGCGAGTTATGTCTGAGTGCCACTATCTTCATCAGTGCACCTATGATATGAGTTCTTCACTACTTCCTAGTTCTTGACGGGCACTTCTCTCGTCAAAACTCATATCATACAAGTCTTGATGATTTCCAATGCCCATTCGGGAATCCTTGACTTGCAGATCATTTTAGTACAAAAGTATTGAACTCCTCTAGTGCCTTAGAGAGTTAACTCTTGTGTTTATGGACTTATAGATGATTACAATATATAAATGCCAATATAATAGTAAACAACTAAAATGTCTTTTATTAAGAGAATAATAACAATTACAATTTCATAATGTCCTTTCTTTCTCTAATCCTCTTATGACATTTGAGGACATAAACCTAACAACCCAGACCCGGACTCGAACCGCCCCGGAATTATTAATATTATTTTTTTATTTTATATATTTAATTATAGTTTCATATTTATAAGTATTAATAATTGTAACCACAATAAATGTTATTTCAAATAGCAGCTTAATTTAGCTAGTTGTTCCAAAAAAAGTGAAAAAATGCATTGATCTCCTCCGAACTATGTGTATTTGGCATCTACATCCCTCACATTTAGAATATTGGTAATGACTTCTCCTCCACTTTTTTCATCAACTCTACAAGTCAATGACTATAATACCCTAGATAGTTGAGTTAATTTTTTTTTAATTGAATGAAAATTGTCAGAATGACATTAAATGAAATAAAACCAAATAATAGAACTCCTAAAATGAAGAATTTCATGAAATAACTCTAAACTCTTTAACTTTGAATTTTTTTTTCTAATTTCGTGACTAATTATCGTGTACAAATTGTTGATGTTCAATTTTTATTTTGGGAAAAATACATATTGTACCCCTGAACTATTCACTTTGTCTCATTTGTCCCTGAACTATTAAATGTAACAAAATGATCTTTGAACTATCAAACGTAACAAAATGGTCCTCAACTTAAGGAATTGTTTGGCTAGTTTTTAAATTGATAAATAGTATAATACAAATGTTATTTTTGTACATTAAGTACTTTAAACATTTTTATATAATTTAATTTATTATTAATTTGTATTTGGCGTACATTTTCGTTGAGGATTGAGTACAATTTATTACTCATGATTGTTTATTTTATTTTATTATTCATGTACCCATGCCTTGGCACGAGTTAAAAGCTAGTTTAAAATATATTTTTAAATTTTTTAAGACTATTAAAAATTTAAAAATATAAATTTTAAATCATAATTAGTATTAATTATCGATATAAAATTCTACATAAATAAAATTTTAGATAAAACTACAATTAATTTATTATTGCTCGAGAAGGCTAAGGATGATTCAATCCATAAATTTATTAAACTAAATTCTGAATTTTTTGGAAAGAAAAGTTGATGATATGAGTTTTTGGGATTAAAAAATATTATAAAAGATTTTTTTGGTTATAAAGTTTACTTTAAGGAGATTTTAGAATATTTCCCTTAATAAATTATATAAAAATATTTAAAGTACTTACTATACAAAAATAACATTTGTATTATACTATTTATCAATTTAAAAAAAATTAGCCAAACAATTCTTTAAGTTGAACGACCATTTTGTTACATTTGATAGTTCATGGACCATTTTATTACATTTAATAGTTCAAGGACTTAAATGAGACAGTGTGAATAATTCAGGGGTACAAAGTGTATTTTGCGATTTTATTTTTGATATCATTTTTATATGGCAATATTCAATCAATTTGTTTAGTACAATTTTCTCATATTGTATTTAATATAGTTTCTTATTTAGAATTAACGGTGATACTTTGACTATTTTTTTTCTTTCAGTTAAGTCAAATTCATTATATATATATATATATACTACTTTCTCAATTTTATTATGTTTTATTAATTTAATTTAATTTATAATATAGTCATAGGTCAACTTTTTATTATTCCTTTATTTTACTTTGACGTTTTTTTTTCCAGTAAATTTTTTAAGTGTAATTCAACATTTAAGGTCAACAATAAAGGGCATTTTAGTCTTCAAATAGAAAATTTAATGGAAATATTGAAGGAAGGGAGGTCTATGGCAATATATTAAAAGTGAGGGGTGCGAATGTCAATTGTCTAAAGTTCTGGGGAGGTTGATGCATTTATTACAAAATAAGTTTAATATAAAGTTGAGTATGGTGATAACTTTATTTTTTTGAAATTCAGTACTTATTTCTAATGTATTTATAAGTGTCGGATGACTTGTATTTTTGGATGTATTTATATTAAATCATTGATTCAATGCTATTTTATTTGTTTTGAGATAATTCGTTTGTGAGAACATGTTAAACTAAAAAATTTCCAAAAATATAAATTTGTTGAGTCTGCCGGGCATCCACCTGGGCTGGATAATAATCAGGTCCGGAGTAGGTCCAAATATTAAAGATGCTTAACGGATCAAGTCTCGAGTCTTGTAATACTTTATTCATAATCGCCTTTTGTCATCCCTAAAAAGCATTAATTGTCAAGCCCATCACAATATAGACTAAAAGCTTGTAATGTCAAGAAGCCCAGTCCACGTACTACTATAGCAGATAATGTTTTAATTAACCACTAACATTTAATAAAGTATTATATATAATAGATAAGATCAACAGAAATGTCACCATGATCGCGTTTCATGTAAGATATCTTGAGTAATTGGATGTAAATGAGGATGTAATGACATGTGTCGAGGCTTTTGGGCTTAATAACCTTTTGAGCCTTGCTAAAGTAGTCTATACGCTATGTCTCTATCTCCGTGTCTCTATAGCCATGATAGTTTGACTCTCCTTACGTGCTCCGTACAGATGGCTCTCTACAAGGGGTGATTCTATGGTGGATCGAGACCATTGGTCCCGGTCCACTTTTAATCATAAAATCCCCCAATTGGGGGTAATTTACTAAATTACCTCAAATTCTATGATAAAAAGTGAATCGAGACCAATAATCTCGGTACAGCATAGAGTTACACCTCTACGAGTTACAACTTGCGGATACAATTTCATAACTCCATAAATATAGCATACTTGGATTATGCAATCTCAATAATAAAGGCTATATGTAGGACACCTAATCATTAAGGCTATGTTTGGTTATATTTTGGGATAATTGTGTTTGGTTTTATTTTAGAAATTAATTTTTTGGTATTTTTTTTTTTGTGAGATAGTGTTTGATTTTATTTTCAAAGGGAACAAAAGTTACTCTAACAGTCAAATCATGAATTTTTTGTCTCTTAATAATTAGTTAATGATTGAAAGTTAAGAGAGGGGAGAGATAAAAGTAGAGGACAATACTTGAGTTGTAGATTTTTAAATAAATAATCATTGTGTTTTTTTTGGACAAAAAAAGTAACATATTTTTGGCCCAAAATTGTGTTAACCAAACACAATTGAGCCAAAATTTTGGATCAAATTAGATTTGGAAACATATCCAAACATAGCATAAATCTTTGGTTTATGACATAAACTAATAGTATACTCAAATAAAAATTATTTGTTCATCAAATTAGTATTTAGCATTAGTAAGGATAACAAACAGAAAAAAAAAAAGCTCTAAAAATAAATATGTTTTTCTAACTTTATGTATCATTGCAGCATTTAAATAGTGTGACGTTGAATATGAAATTTATGACATGTCTATGCACGCTTTATAAAATTAGAACTCAGATACAAAAATCTAAAAAATAAATAAAATGACTTGATAGAAAATTATTGCTCTGAATCTTCGAATTTCATGACAATTATGTAATAAGCAACAAACCGAAAGCTTACCTAAATCCATGAGATCAAATCATGTCTTTCAATTGTGGTGTAGACCCTTGACTTTTTCTCTAGATGATGGATGTATGATAGAAGAAGGAAAAAGGCGTAATATGCTTCTAATGACAATTGGGACCATAACCCCCTTTATGGATAAGTTTGGATGCAATTGCTAATTAGCCCATCATATATTACACTTAAGTCCCTGGGCATCTACATAATTTTAATTAGTAACCCATACTTATTATAGGATGACTTAATTAGGATCATAGACTTTACTGGATCACTTAATTTAGGCCCTAGACTTCAAGATAATGCAAGATATATTATTAAATTGCACTGTATACATCTGTATGCAAAAATGTTAATTTTTGTATATTTATACATAATATAAGTCCATAAAATTCTAGCAATCTTCCACTTGAACAATATACATGTGCATGTACAAAATACCTTACAATCATATATCACAATATTCACTTTTGTAGCTCGAACAATCTTTCTGTATTTAGTCATTTTATCTAATTCTGTCCATTAGTCAAGTTTGTTGGTGTTTATGCTCTGAGATGCCACAAGATGATTAATTGTATATGGCATATTACTTGTAATTAAAATTGATTTATATATAAGACATTTATATTGTTTTACTTATTGGCATTTGTAAGTTAGAATACAATAATTAATCCAAGAGATCAAGGAATTCTTCTACTTCTTATGGGTGAAGAAGATAAGCACTAAAGATATTTGGTATTTGATCTCTAAACTCGTTCGCAAGTCATAGAGAGTTTTGACTGGATATTGAAACTGGATAAGACTTGTATGACACAGACTTGGACATGAAAGTGCAAGTCGAATACTATGGGATAGTGGAAGTTTTTGTCATAGACACATCAGTGAGATTGGTGAGTTTGAACATGACTCGCATCAGTTCTGTCATATATGTTTTCACTCTATCATAGTCAATGTCAGAAATGAGTAGTTTTGATAGGTGTGTGTGAACCTTAGACCTGGGGAATCACGTTGAAGATGCACTTGTAATATCAAGTCTCTCATTAGAGTAATTAGATCGAATTCACTTGTAGGTGGGATCGACCTCAAAGTGCAACTTGATAGACAAGTGGTAGTCTTAGTTCATTTCAAGATGGAATTTATTCTCTCTTAAGTGAATGAGAATATATCATATACAATCGTAAATGAGTGAGGTCAACAGTCTTTGGCTTCAACATTTGGAGCTACTCAGGCTAGATACAAGAGTAAGCTCAGTGACCTTGACTCATTATGATTTAAGCATATAGTCAAGTTCTGTGAGTTTGACTAAACCATGACTCTCACTAGACTGATATATTAAAATAAAATGTTTATACTCATACGATATTCACAACGGGAAAGGTTTGAGGATGATCCATCCTTCCGATCTCATTTGGGTTTCGATGTTGTGACGCCCCATATTTTCAGGAGGTAAATTTAGTTCTTAACTTAAGGAATTAAATACGATTACATTAACATTTTAATTATTTAAGATGAGTAAATTGATGTTGTGTATATTACATAGCACGGAAATTTATTAAATAGGAAAATTCCCAATTTGATAATGAGTAATCTGGACTTGATTGGAAATAGTATAATCATAGAGGGGTCTAGTGACGTAATTATCATTTTAGATCTAATTGTAGATGTGAAATGATTTAGGGGCTGAACTGATTGCATAACCTTTCTTTGGTGTCAGACATGAATTATTAAGAAAGAATTGGAATAAATAAAGGAAAAATTACACTAACACCCACTGCTGTAATTACACAAACTTACTCTTATAGTTGAAATTACAAATACTTTACCCACTATAATTGATAATTACATTTACCTCCCTGAATTCCAAAAATGCTCCTGTCCAAATGTCATTTAGGAAAAATTACAACCCCCCTTTTATTTTTGAAATTACGCGAACCTCCCCAGTTATAATGCACTTCTTATAATCATCCCCTATGTGTTAAAAAAATTCTTACAATTTAACCCCTAAAAACCTAACAATTAGCCCCTTGTAGGGGGTGATGGTAATTTCAAAAGCAAAAGGTGTTTTTTTTGGTAATTCCACATTATAAGAGGGGGTACGGCAGTAACAAAATATTACTCCAACTTTTTTTTATATGTTTTAATAATTTAAGTAAAGGGTAAAAATGTCATTTAGTATTGTTTGATCATTGATCGAGGGTTTCTAGGGGGGTAAATGTAATTTTTAATTACAGTGGGTTAGATATTTGTAATTTCAATTATAAGAGGGTAAATTTGTATAATTATCTATTATAACAATGGGTATTGTTAGGATTATGCCCTCGATGCCATAGAGGATACTATGAATAGGGCATCTATCTTGTATTGAACTTAAATATTCTTTACAATAAAAGTGTTAGGAATTTCATGTTAGATGTTTTGATGATGACAAGATAGGATTTTATTTTAGACCCCAAATATAATGTAAGTTTTTGTTTTCATAGATCAATTATATAAGCGTTTGAAAGTATGTAAGTTTATTTAGGCTTGTAATTTTTATTTTTGTAGATTTTAGACTAAGTATTAGATACCGAATCGCTAAAAGAATTCTAGGTGAGTCTATTAGAGATAAAGTTAAAAATCGGCATCTGAAGTCAAATGAAGATGAAGATTCGTTATTAGCGTCTGTCAAATGCTAAAGAACTATTTCAGGAGTTATGGATGAAGCGCTCAAAGCACTCCAGCGATCAATATCAGATTCACCTGTAATAAATCCTCAAGTCATGAAGGATTTAAATGCAATCATTCAACAGACATTTATTTCCAACGCGAAATAAATTCAAATGCATTAAATGCCTGATAAGAGCATTAAATGTGATAAGCTAATGACTTGTGGACAAGCCACCTTTTGACTAGATTGTCAGGATTTCAGAGTTTAAGTCTGCTCCCGTCTAAAAGGAACTAGCAGGATTTCAAGAATGTCAGAGAAAAGGCTGATTCACGCGCTGCGTGAAGAACACGCACTCACATGTGTCCAACGGACAGATCCCAAGAATTGCTTATAAATATCTCATTCCAGCAAACCCTAAATATAGATACATACGTACATACACAAGAAAGTAAAAACTTTGCTGAAATATCTTTCTCAAGAAAAGTTTAGAAACTCCATAGCCAAAAATCTTTCAAGCTTTTTACATACATTCTACACAGTCACAAATATCTCAAATATCTTCCAAAGAAGAAACCTAAACTCTTACTGAGATATTCCAAATTGTTTGATCTTTCCAAACAAACAAACAAAACCTGTGTGACAAAAACCCTCAACCTTTCATCTGAGTGAGAAAGTTGTTTAAAATCTTTACAGGCAGTATTTTTGAGTGAGAGAAGCTTGTAGAAGAAGATCTTCATTGGTGCTGAAATCTGTGTGATCAAGGAGTCCGAGATCATTTTCACCTCTTTACTATCTTATAGAAGATTTTGTGTAATTCTTTGATAATCAACTTAGTAAATTCCCTCCAAGTGAAAAAGGAGAAGAAGGACGTATACTGGGATTACATCACCCAGTGAACCTTACAATTTCTTGTGTTATTTACTTTTATTATTGTCTTGTTTTATATTCTCTTATTTATTCTGAAAAAGACAAGCCAAACTGCTAAGTGACTATTTAACCAAAACGAACGCTAAAAGCTTTAAAATTATTTCCGCTGTGCTAACCCTGATTAAGCGATTCAAGCGTTACCCTACTTTGGTAAATTGCTAAAATCACTAAGTCTAAGTTATCTTTACTGTAGCGTCTGACCTAAGCGCTCAGCTTCCTATGCGTTCTAATCTTTAAAAGTGATACAAAATTTTTGAAGTCGAAAAAGACTTCAGGGTCTATTCAACCCCCCCCTTTAAACCCTTTCGTATGCCACTTAGGACTACCAAGTGGTATCAAAGCGGTTGAAGTAGAAACCTAAGCGTTTCCTAGCGTAATTGCATGTTTAGATCCATTTTTCTAAAAACCTAGTCGCTTTAAAAAATTTCTTTTAAACATCTTATTATGGCTTTTAACAAAATGCCTAAGTTCGTAGAGTCAAACTATGATTCTTGGAAACTTAGAGCATTCGCATATTTATGCTCTTGTGATAATAAAATGTGTGATGTAATTTCAGATGGCCCCATTAAGATCATGAAAGTGATAACTCGAGCGCCTGGAGCTGATGAAGCAACTCCAGATGGTTATGTTGAAAAACCCAAGTTAGAATGGACGCCAGATGATAGAGAAAGAGCGAATCTGGATAATGTTGGATGAAGTGCACTATACTCAGCTTTAGGAGATAATGATGCATTGTTCAACAAATCAAACAATGTAAAACGTCAAAAGAGATATGTGATAAGTTGGCTATAGTATGTGAAGGTTCAGCACAAATGAAGGAAAATAAGCTCCCCATAGCCATGCAACGATTTGAGAATTTCAAGATGCAGCTGAATGAGACGCTAGAACAATTGGACGCAAGGTTTAATTTGCTCATTACAGAGTTTGCGTCATTAGACAAGGAGTTGACCAACAAGGAAATGGTCAATAAGATTTTCAGAAGTCTTCCAAGCAAGTATTTGATTAAGACTGTTGCTATGAGAGAATCACAGACATTGGAGACTCTTACTCCAGAACATGTGTTTTCAGAATTAAAGGCATTTGAGTTCGAATTAGGTAAAGTCAGAGACACATCAAATTCAGCGACTGAATCAGGAGCCTTGATTGCTACCACCAAAAGTCAGGGTAAAGTGATTAGTGAGGTGAAATCAACAGAATCCAATGAAGAAAAAGAGATGGCTTTATTAGTTAAGAAATTTAAGAATTTTCTAAGATATGAAAAGAGAAATCCTATTGGGCAAACTTTATTTCAAACCCCACCCCCTGCTCCAGCGCCTCAGTATCAAGCGCCAGTATATTCTGCACCTCAACCAGTAGCGCCAGTAGGTCGTCTTATCATTATCAAAAGCTTCAAGAAAGTTGGATAATGTGACTGAGGTAACAAGAATGTTTGGTGAAAAGACCGGTTTAGGATGCTATAAATTCGGCGAATATCCAAATAAATCTAATGTTACGGCAAACAACAAAGGAAAGGGTGTTTTCTTTGTTGAGAAAGGTTCACAAAGTCAATGCTGAATGAACCAAGCGACAATGGTATGAGGCCAAATGAGAAAACCAAAGCTGACTTAGGCAAGGGAAAGGCGAAAGCAAATGATCCACAAAGACGGGTTCATCCAAACGCTCAAAAGGCTAAGGATAAAACTGACCACTGTGAATCAAGTGCTAAGCGTCAAGCACCAAAAGTGAAACCCAAGCCAGCGCCAAGGAAATACCAGCATCAATATCCAAGGCAGTTAAGATCATATTATCGATACTATGATGAATATGATTATGACTATAATTATGATTACTATTATGATCGAGGATATTATTATACACCCAAAAAGCACACACAACACAAGGTGAACAAAAGGCACTCACAACACAATGAGAAACCCAAGATGGCTAGTATTCCTATAATAAAGACTAGGCAAATATGGGTTCCTAAAGTTTAATTCAAACCAAAGTTACTAACGTTGAAGGACCCAGGACAACACGGGTACCTAAGAAGAATTAGAACTATCCTTTGAATGCAGGTACCTAGAGCCAACACCGATACTTCAGTTTGGTACTTTGATAGTGGATCGTCAAGACACATGACGGGTTCCAAAGACCTTCTAGTCAACTATCGAGCTACCAACAGTCCTCAAATTATATTCGGTGATAACTCCAAAGGTAAAACTAAAGGTATAGGTATCATGCATAAGGGAACATAATGATTAGTGATGTATATTATGTTGAGGGTCTTAAGCATAATTTGTTAAGCATTAGTCAATTTTGTGATAAAGGCTTTGAAGTAAAATTTTCAAGTGACTTCTGCTATGTTAACGACGCTAAGACTAAGTCTACTAAATTAAGAGAAAAAAGAACAAACAATGTGTATTTAGTAGATTGAGATTCTACAATTGATAACAACCCTACATGCTTCGTTGCTAAAAGTCAAAATGATTTGGGTTGGTTGTGGCATAGAAAAATGAATCACGTCAATTTTAAGGCAATCTCTCAATTAATATCGCTGAATCTAGTAGAGGGATTACCTAAGGGTTCGTTTCAGAAAAATCGCTTATGTGATGCATGTCAAATGGGTAAACAAGTTAAATCATCTGTTAAGAAGAAACCGTGCCTATCTACTTCTAGAGTTCTTGAACTATTGTATTTAGATTTGTTTGGTCCTATTCAAATCATGAGTGTTAGTGGCAAAAAGTACTCGCTAGTAATAGTTGATGATTTCTCTCGCTATACATGGGTAGAATTTCTAGCGACCAAAGATGAAACTAGTCCAAGCTCACATCGCTAATTCGTCAATTGCAAACTTATAAAGATCTCAAGGTGACAAAAATTAGAAGCAATAGAGGAACTGAGTTTACTAACCAATTTGTTGAGAAGTTTTGTATAGATTTTGGAATACTTCATGAGTATTCTGCCCCTAGAACACCTCAACAGAATGGACTTGCCGAGCGACGGAACAGAACGCTTAAAAAAGTTGCCAGGACGATGCTTGCAGAGTCTAAGCTGCCTCAAAAGTTTTGGGCCGAAGCTATCAATACCGCTTGCTACGCTCAGAACTGGTGTATGATCAACAAGCAACATGAAAAGACTCCATATGAGTTGTGGAAGGGACGTAAGCCTAACGTTTCATATTTTCATGTATTTGGTTCAAAATGTTTTATTCATAACAATGGATCCGAAAGTCTAAAGACGTTTGATCCTAAAGCGGATGAGAGAATATTTCTAGGCTATGCCAAGAACAGAAAGAGTTTTTGCATCCTAAATAAGATCAAATTGAAGATTGAAGAGTCTATTCATGTTGTGTTTGATGATGCTAACCAAGAACCGAGTAAGGTTAATCCTGATGATGTAGGAATTGAAGATCATGCCCAACAAGCGCCACAAATCAATCCTGGTGATGATAGTGATGATGAGGAGGATGATGAGATCTTTGTGTCTAATCCTAAGATCACTCGTGAGGTTATTAATGAGGATATTGTCAGAATCACTGATGATCATGAAGAGAATGATCATCAAGAGCAAATTGGAACTGTGAATGATGCAGCGACTGCACCAGAGACCAATGAGGGTCAAGAGAGTGATAATCAAGAGTCTCTCAACCCGTTCTAACCAGACTGTAAATGGCTTAGAGACCATCCACCAGAGCTAGTAATTGGAGATATTGGAGCACCTGTTAGAACTAGGTCCGCTACAATTAATGAGGCCATGTTCACAAGCGTCCTATCTCAAATCTAACCAAAGAAAGTGGATGAAGCGCTTAGTGATTCAAGTTGGGTAGAAACAATGCAAGAAGAGCTTAACCAATTTGAGAGAAGCAAGGTTTGGATGTTAGTAGCAAGACCAACTCACCAAGGAGTTATTGGAACTAGATGGGTTTTTTGGAACAAGATGGATGAAGATGGCATTGTTATAAGAAACAAAGCCAGATTAGTCGCTTAGGGTTATTGCCAAGAAGAGGGTATTGATTTTGATGAGACATATGCCCTAGTAGCCCGTCTTGAAGCGATTCATATGTTCGTAGCGTTTGCCGCATTCAACAAGTTCACAGTGTACCAAATGGACGTGAAGAGTGCATTCCTAAATGGTAAACTCCAAGAAGAAGTCTATGTGGAGCAACCTCCAGGATTCATCAACAACCATGGGAAAGTATGGTCTACAAATTGGATAAGGCACTCTATGGCCTTAAACAAGCACCAAGAGCATGGTATGACACTCTCTCTATCTTCCTTATAGGTAAAGGCTTTTCAAAAGGCAGCGTTGATACAACATTATTCAAAATTACCCATAATGAAGATATTCTCTTAGTCCAAATTTATGTTGATGATATTATATTTGGTTCTACTAACAAGCGACTGTGTAAGAAATTTTCGAAAATGATGCAAGTTCAATTTGAAATGAGCATGATGGGTTAATTAACTTTCTTCTTAGGATTAAAAGTTAAACAACTCCCTAATGACATATTTATTAACCAAGCTAAATATACACATGATATGATTAAGAAATTTGGTATGGAAAATGCATCATATTCAAAAATTCCAATGAGCTAAACGCTTAAGTTAGATAAAGATGAAAGTGGGAAGAAAATTGATATCACTAACTATAGAGGTATCATTGGATCACTTCTTTATCTTACCGCTTGTAGACCCGATATTATGCTTTTGGTATGCATGTGTGCACGTTTTTAAGCTGATCCTAGAGAATCACACTTAAATGCTACCAAGAGAATCCTTAAATACCTAGAAGGCACACAAAATGTGGGATTATGGTATCCATGGGACTCTCTGATAATTCTATATTTTAATAGAATTATCTAGCTTTTATTTGGTGGTTTACTTGCTCTTTTGTCATTTCGTGTTAATGGTTTCTAGTTTTTTACCGCTTTTTCAGTGTTTTTGTGTTATGTTGTCTTTAATAGTTGTTTTGGGTGTTTTTAGTAAATTTTTGTGTATTTTTAGTAAATTCTAGAGTCTTGGGTGTTTCTATTTAATGAAATTATGTTTTATAGGTTCTCATTGGCATAAATCCACAATTGAGAGGAGCAAATCACAAAGAAAGAGGAGAAAATCGCATAGGAGAAGGAAGAAAATCGCAAATTAAGGAAAGAGATAAGAAAGAATCAAAGAAAATCTGAGACTGTCAAGTCATGCCGTGGCATGCCACAGCGCGCGAGTAGGCAGCCAGTTTCATGTACAAATTTGAACTGGACATGCCACGACATGGAACTTCATGCCGTGGCGCGAGACCTGCTCCTGATTTTTCGTCTAGCGACCAGGCTGCACTCTTTTGACCATATCTCCTCAACCAAATATCCAAATCTCTTGATTTCAGCGGGTTTTAAAAGCTAAAAAAGGAGCTTCAAATTTCCTATTAGGATTGGACTCATTGGAAGCCGTTAGATCAGACAAAATTGAGCTTAAAGTGGACGGCTGGGATCCATAAAAAGAAAAGAAGGGAATTTTGGAGATATAAAAGGATTGTGGAGCTACATAATGAGGGGGAGACGTGTTTGCTGAAAAAAGAGAGGAAAACCTAGAGAAAACACATGTTGAGCAAAAGAAGAGGATTTTACAAGAATACAAAGGATTCTAGCGAAGATTGACATCACTAGAGAGAAGAATATTTCACTTTAAAGATTTATTTCTTTTCCCTATTGGTTAGATCTTTCTATGTTGAATTTGTGGATTGTAAACATTAATTCTCTTAATTTTTGTGTGTTTTTCTTAACTATCATGAGCTAAATTTGTAATAGGTGCACCCCGGAACTCTAGTTATTTGGATTTAATGTGAAGTTTATGTTTTTTGTTTAATTCTTCATCTCGTTGCTTGTTTAATTTTGTGTTTTATGCCTCAAGTAGATTGGCCACCTATTTTGAGTATTTGTTTACTTAATTGAACTAGACATAGGAATATTAAGTATAGAACTTGGATTAAACAGAGAAGGTTGATGAACTTAGGATAGGATAAGTTGTATTATTTGTCTTTGAGGATAGACATATACCCTTAGACCCTTCTTAGCTTGATGATAACTTACTCTTAATGTGTCTAGTTTTAGTTTCTTCTTGCATAGACATATGGAGAAGACTAGAGTTAGATAAGCTTTTATGTATTCGACAGTTGCATAGAAGTATATTAGTGTTTGGAGTTAGTAATTGAGATGGTGATAGAACTAGAGATTAATTCATTGCTTTAATCCGGTAACTAGAGGGAAGGGGGGAGCCTAAAATTAATAATTTGGTTAACTCTCACTTAATTCTTGCTTTTAATTAGTTGTAAATTTTTATTTTTCGTAGTAGGTTAATTACACAAATTATCAATTGGAAATTGAGACACTTAGATATAATTTTCACTTTAATTCTTTATAAATTTGGTTAAGTCTTCGTGGGAATGATATCCGTACTCGGTACACTTTATTACTTGTAGGCACGTGCACTTGCATTAAATTGGTCTTAATTTTATATACGCTAAACGACCAACACTCTCCCTTTGAACTAATTCGTTATTCAGATGCAGATTTTGCAGGATGCAAAACAGATAGAAAGAGCACTAGTGGTACATGTCAATTTCTAGGTGATAGACTAATTTCGTGGCATAGTAAGAAACAACAATCCATAGCGATTTCTACCGCTGAGGTAGAATATGTAGCCACTGGGAGCTATTGTGCACAAATCCTTTGGATAAGACAACAACTTAGAGATTATGGAATCCTCTTAGGTCCTACCCCAATCCATTGTGATAACTAAAGCGCTTTAGTATGACTCAAAATTCTGTCCTTCATTCTAGAACTAAACACATTGACATTCGTTACCATTTCTTGCGTGACCATGTTCAAAAGAAAGATATCTCCATGCAGTTTATTGGAACTGACAAACCATTGGCAGATATCTTCACCAAAGCGCTCAACGAACAACGCTTTCTCACTCTGAGAAGTGAATTAGGTATGATTGATTTAAACGCTTAAATCATAAAGCACCATATTTTATAGGCATACAATTCAGGGGGAATCCACTTTATATTTATGTGTAAAGTGCTTTTCAAAATTGAAATGAGTCATCAATTTTAAAGAGAACCTTAAAATTGTACTTGTCTCAATTCATAAGCGACTGTGATAAAAAATGACTTTGAAAATTTATGCATTGATCACTAGCGCTTATCTATTATGCATGTCAAAATCAAAATAAAAATCAAAAGTGATTGACATTATCAAAAAGACTTCAGCGTTAGAAAGATTCGCACTTTAACGTTAAGTAACCTTTTTCTAAAATTCATGCATAGTTCTCATCGCTAAAAAGTAGCGTGTGGATAAGTCCAAAAGATTAGATCTGATAACTGCCCACACGTGCTTATCAAATCAACTGACGGTTAATGATTCCTATCTAAAAACTAGGTGGTTCAGTAACTGCACCTGTCTGAGTACGTGTCAGTGTACTATCAGGCGCATGTACTACACACTGAAAATTTCAAAATTATTCAAACGTTTTGAAAAAGTAACTGCGAATTTCAAACTTTTGTTATTCACAGTTGTTACCCTATTTTACCGCACTTTTTGACATCTGTATTTATGAGTAAACGGCTCAGATTTAAATATTTCAATTTTCAAAATTCATAACTTAACACGTGGCATTAATCCAAGCAACTGAGGAGTTATCTTTGCCTCTATATAAATCCCTCAAAGTTTTTACAGTCAAACATTATCATTTCCAAAAATTCTTCGTGCTGTAAAAATCCCTTTCTCTCTCAAGGTAAAAAGTATTTGTACTTACTCTTCAGAAAGCTTCAAAAGTTCATCAATGGCACCCAAATCTTCAAAATCTGCTGTCGGAAAATCTTCCAAATCTGAGAAACCAGTCACTGTTAACGCCGGTTTTCTTGTCAACTGGGACTACCTTTTTGATATAACTAAGGATTGTTCTTCCACTCGTCTAGGAATCTGGTTTGCGCAACATGATTACCTCCTTCACAAATATATTTGAGGAAGAAACCCTTTTCTTCTTCAAGAATGCTAAAATCTCCGACGATGGAAACTCCATTTCCTGCGTCTTTCCCTTTGCTCGTGAGACCTTTGTTCTCACTCCTTCTCTTATTTCATCTTTACTCTTTTTGCCAAACGATGGTGGTGAAGTTGAAAATGTCACTCTTGGTGATGCTACCAAAGTCTGGGCATTAATCAAGAAAGAAGATGTTGAAGCTGCATATGAACCCAACTTCAAGAAGAATGACATGAAGGGCGAATATGTTCGGCGTAAGTACTTGTGAAAAGCAATGTATTATATCCTTTCCTCGTTAGTTTGTAAGTCTCTAACGCTAGGATAAAATCTTTTCAGCTGAGTGGGAAGCAAATATCCAGACTGTTCTTAACACTCTTGAGAACTTGCATATCCCCATTCGTGCTAATCCCATTACTTCTTTTCTCGATTTAGATCCAGAAGAAGTTGTCCCAGAGCCTGAGGAAACTGTACAAAATATTGTAACAGATCGAGCGACTGCGTCAGTTGATGATAGTCCTCAGGGTAAGGATTGTAGTCTTTTATTTGTAATTTCTACTTAGTAGAAATTTTGCTTGCTTTTCTCAAACGCTTTCCTGTATTAGCTCAAAATGCACCAGACGCTGATGCACCTCCACCTTCCGAGATCCCTATTGAAGTGGATGTAGACATGACAATAGTTGTGGATATCGCTAAGAAACTAGCACAAGTCCTTCCTGACTCTGAAACATCTCCAGTAAGTGAAGCAACTGTGCATGCTGAGCGGTCGATAGAAGTGGCCCCTATCCCAACCGAGTCAATTGCATTTGTCCCTACTCCAACCAGATCCCCTCCTCGTGTCATAAATTTCTTTCCCCATGGCTATGATGCAAATGATGAGTTCTACTTTGCCACCAGGGAGCTTGACACCAAGCAATTAGTCGATATGGAGATCAACTTTCAAAACACTCTCCATAGGACTGATGTCTCCAATTCTGCTAAATTTGAATTCTTCGAGCGATTTGCTGACCTGGGTCTCTACTCTCTTGAGCATCTTCAATCTCGCCTTGAGTATATTCGGCGACCAGCGTTCAACATTTTGAAGAATCCTTTTATCCCTTTGCGCCAGAATAAGATCGTCATCAAGAATCCCCATATGGGTGATTGGTCAAAGAATCCTGACGAAGAAATTCTTAACAGAATTGGGTACTCCGCTGACCCCAAAGTTGTTCATTCTCCTCAGAACGCTCTATCCCCCAAACTTCTCAAATTATGGAAAGGAAAAGGACCAGTTGTTGCTGAGCGTCCCAATCCTATTAATTCTTGGATAGAAGCTGAAGCCCGAGAGTATCTAGCAAGAGTATGGGCTAAGGATTATGATGAAGAATTTGAACGTGTTGAAAAGTTTCTTGCAGCCAGAAAAGAACAGAAGAAAGCTGATAAACTTGGAAAGCGATGGATACCGCAAAATGGGCTGAAGAGTTCGTGTTGCATTTTTACACGCTAGAAGAGCTTGTGAAGTATCGATTTCTATTTCAATTTGGAGTAGATTATAGGCTCAGAGGGTTCATTGCGTTTCTACTCGAGCAACGTAAGAATCTAGTAGGAAATATTAGCGCTTTGCCTTATTACTTGCAATCGATAGAACGCTATATTCGCCAGTATCTTAGCTTAATCGCTCAGGGAGGACGCTATGTTTATCATCCGTCTCAAGATTTTGTACAACGATTTCTTCCCGATTTGAATGAAGATGCCTCTACCAGTAAACAACCTCTTTTGCCAGGGCAGAGTGCAATCCCCTTGAGTCTTCACAACGATCATGCTGAGTTTCCTGTACTCTACAGAGACAGGAGAGCGATCTTTGAGAATGCGCAATTGCTAGACATCTCCTTTATTGAATACTTTGGCCTGAATAACTTCAGAGGCTATAGTCTTCACCCAGTCTTTGTTTGTGAACAAAGTGTACAAATGGCCAAGATGATTTCACAACTCAGGTCAGTAGACCAAGAGGATGCTCAAGCCCTTATGCCTTATTTATTGGACATCTACAACTCTTACATTTCAGGAGTTGATCTGCCAGAAGGAGTGCAACTTGCACGAAGCAATGAAGAGCGCGAAGACGCTATATTCTTTGTCCCGCAGACCAACCTGATCAGTCCAAGGCACGTCATGGAAGCGATTAGCCCTCTTTAGGCCATTCCTGTTGAGAATCCTTCTCCTCCCATGGAGATAGTTGAGATAGTAGAGGAAGTCACTCCTACTGTGGAAGTCGCTCAAATTCCAGACGCTTCTTTGCCAGATACTTCTAGCGCCCAAGTGGTAAAGATCCCTACTCAAGAACCTGTTCATCAACCGGCGACTGTAGATCCATCCATGGATCAAGCGATTCAGGAAGTTCAGGAAGTCCTTGATGAGCTTGAAGAGCCTTTTGTAAGAGACAAATCTAAAGGCAAAGCTCATTTTCCAGCTCACATGGCCCTGGGGATTCTTCCTCTGACTCAGACTCAGATTCACAAAGTGATCTAGAGGTAAGAGATTTCAAGAAAGCCGTTCGCAATTCTCTTAGTGATCTAACAGGCTCTTGTTCTCGTTTGGAAGAGCGCAGCAACGCAATGATTCATAATGTAGAGAGACTGCTTAAGGCTGATATGAGCCACACAAACAAGCTTTCGGTCACTATGATGAACAGTATCACTCCCCTCATCAAAGAACTTTCTGACGATTTCAACAGAACGCTTGCCAAGAATTCATCAACTGATACTGAGCGTCACAATTCTTCCAATTTAATCTCTCAGAATATCGCTGAGCAAGTTGATGTCTTGATAGATGAAGTCAAGCTTCTCCGACGGGACATCGCTGACTTAAAGACCTCCCTTGATGATGCCAAGAAGGGGAAAGATCTTAAAGAAAAGTCCCAGTCCAAGGCTATCTCTAAGACAGACAACAAGCACTGGTGATCTATGTTGGAGGAGATAGTGAGCATAAAGAAAATGCTTAGAGAAAGCCTAGATATTATCAAGGCAGGCACTTACTCACAGACCTGGATGTTGAATTCTTAGAGAGTATGGGTTTTCACCCATATGCCGGACCACTAAGAAGACCTATCAATTGGAAATCCACTAATGATCGAAGACAAAACATTTACCATGACTTGATCCGAGAACTTGAAATCCCTCCGAGGGATTGGGTGGAAAGACTGTTGGAGCTGAAGAAAGCGCTAGACGCAGAAGACATGACTACAATGAAGTCCAGCATACAACTATGATAGATGTTGATAGACTTCTACTGGATTTAGCGACTCAAATATATTAAGAAGAAGAAGCAAATAGGAAGCGACAGAAAAGATGAATGATTATGTTGTTCTATATATTTCTGTTTGTCGCTTTAAACTATTTTCTTTCAGTTGGAAATCATGTATGCTTAATTCTTCCATATGAATGAATGAATGATTTATCGCTGAAACATCTTGTTGAGGCTAACCTAACATTAGCTAACTTTACTAACTTTCCAAACGCTAACTTATAATTATTTTTGGACTTTTCTTTGAACTTTTAATCTATAAAAGAGTTATAAGAGTTAAGGTCTTGATATCATCAAAAAGGGGGAAATTGTTAGGAATTTCACGTTAGATGTTTTGATGATGACAAGATAGGATTTTATGTTAGACCTCAAATATAATGTAAGTCTCTGTTTTCATAGATCAATTGTATAAGCGTTTGAAAATATGTAAGTTTGTTTAGGCTTGTAATTTTTATCTTTGCAGATTTTAGACTAAGTATTAGATACCGAATCGCTAAACGAATTCTAGGTGAGTTTATTAGAGATAAAGTTCAAGATCAGCGTCTGAAGTCAAATGAAGATGAAGATTCGTTATTAGCGTCTGTCAAACACTAAAGAACTATTTCAGGATTTATGGATCAAGTACTCAAAGCACTCCAGCGATCAATATCAGATTCACCTGAAATAAATCCTCAAGTCATGAAGGACTTAAATGCAATCATTCAACGGACATTTATTTCCAACGGGAAATAAATTCAAATGCATTAAATGCTTGATAAGATCATTAAATGTGATAAGCTACTATGACTTGTGGACAAGCCACCTTTTGACTAGACTGTCAGGATTTCAGAGTTTAAGTCTGCTCCCGTCCAATCAGAACCAACAGGATTTCAGGAATGTCAGAGAAAAGGCTGATTCACGCGCTCACATGTGTCCAACGGACAGATCCCAAGAATTGCCTATAAATACCTCATTCCAGCAAATCCTAAATATAGATACATACATACATACACAAGAAAGTAAAAACTTTGCTGAAATATCTTTCTCAAGAAAAGCTTAGAAACTACATAGCCAAAAAAATTTCAAGCTTTTTACATACATTCCAGACAGTCACAAATATCTTCCAAAGAAGAAACCTAAACTCTTACTGAGATATTCCAAGTTGTTTGATCTTTCCAAACAAACAAACAAAACCAGTGTGACAAAAACCTCAACCTTTCATCTGAGTGAGAAAGTTGTTGAAACTCCTTACAGGCAGTATTTCTGAGTGAGAGAAGCTTGTAGAAGAAGATCTTCATTGGTGCTGAAATCTGTGTGATCAAGGAGTCCGAGATCATTTTCACCTCTTTACTATCTTGTAGAAGATTCTGTGTGATTCTTCGATAATCAACTTAGTAAATTCCCTCCAAGTGAAAAAGGAGAAGAAGGACGTAGCTGGGATTACATCACCTAGTGAACCTTATAATTTCTTGTGTTATTTACTTTTATTATTGTCTTATTTTATATTCTCTTATTTATTCTGAAAAAGACAAGCGAAACTGCTAAACGACTATTTAACCAAAACGAACGCTAAAAGCTTTAAAATTATTTTCGTTGTGCTAACCCTGATTAAGCGATTCAAGCGTTACCCTACATTGGTAAATTGCTAAAATCACTAAGTCTAAGTTATCTTTACTGTAGCGCCTGACCCAAGCGCTCAGCTTCCTAAGCGTTCTAATCTTTAAAAGTGATACAAAATTTTTGAAGTCGAAAAAGACTTCAGGGTCTATTCAACCCCCCCCCCTTCTAGACCCTTTCGTATGCCACTTGGGACCACCAAAAAGTCATCATTTAAGTTTTCACATAATTCTTATCTGCATCTATAAGTTGTGTAAACCATTTTGTCCTTGTTTTCAGTGCGATCCCTCTACTTCCTGTGGAATAGGAAGAGTGGCACTAGAGAGATCGATCTTGATTACTAAAACAAGTTCGCAAGTAATATGAAGTCTTTAATGGACAAATAAAAACTTCGAATACTTGTACAATCTTAACTCCGGAATGGGAGTGCCTGTCTAGTATCATGGGATGATAAGAGATTAAGATTGTGGGCACATCAGTGAAACTAATATGCTCGAACACAGCTCGCATTGGTTCTGTCACATGGGTTTTCACTCTGTGACTATCGATAACAGAACTGATTATGCGTAATAGGTATATGTGAACCTTTGACCTGAAGTATCAGGCTGAAGATGCACTTGTGACGTCAAGTCTTTCACTAGAGTAGTTAGACCCAATTCACCCGTTGGTGGGGTCAACCTTGAAATGCGAATTTGATGGGCGAGTGGTAGTCTTAGCAGATATCTAAAAGGGATTCGTTCTCTCATAAGTGAATGAGAATGTACCCTATGTAATTATAGATAAATAGAGATCAAAGTCTTTGACCAAAGCAAACGAGACAATTGTGTTAGGCACCAAATCGATCTCAATGATCTCGTATTATTATAATTTATACATATGGTCAAGTCCAGTGAGTATGACATAACCTTGACTCTCATTTGACCGGGGAACGTGAACGAAGGGTTTATACATACACGGTATTTATGCTTGAAAGGTTGTGGAATGATCCATTCATTCGTATTTCATTTGGGTTACGAAGTGGGCCACATGACTGGCTAAGTGTTACCCACTTCCTTTGGTTTCCTCTCATTGCCAAATGAAACGAACCTAAAGAGTCGCGCTAAAGAATTGTTGAAGAAAATTGAAAAAAGGATTTTCTATTTTATTTTGGAGAGAATTAATTTATTGGATAAGTTAAATAATTAATTGCTTATTGGATAAGATTAATTATTAATTAATTTCTTAGAGAAATATATTAATGAATTAATTTATCTAAGTAATTTTATTATTTAATTAATATATTTATTTATTGGATAAAATAAATAATTAATTGAATAAAAAAATTAACAAAACAAAATAATTCCGGACCCTACATGGGGTGTCCATGAGGACGTCTATTAGGCTAGGTTGGATGATCAAATTGGTCTATTTTGTTTTGTCTTGATCAACAAGTCATTGAGATATAAAAGGGCTCTCTTGACTTTAATCTAAAAAAGTGAATACATTACATGAATTGTAACTCTCCAAAAGAATAGAAGAAGAAAAATATCCTCCCTTTCTATGTACAAAAGCCGCCCCCCTATAGAGAACAAGAAGAGAATTTTCCGTCATCAATTCGTGCGTGGTAATTTAGAGGCAACGTGATTCGTTGTTGGATTCATCTACAACTTTAAGAATTGAAGAACACGAGGGTTGAATAATTCAAGAAGTTCATAAATCTAAAGCTTAAAAGAAGAATTGGATTCTCCTACCACCTCGCTTCAAGGGGTAAGTCGGATTTACTCATTAATGCATGTTTGAGATTCAATTATGCGAGTTAGAGCACACTTTAAGGTTTTAAATTAAAATTTTGAAATCCTTCCGCCACGTTTATGTGTTTTTACGCGAAACCCAACATGGGTGTAGGTATAATTTTCCCATAAATAAATGAGTAGAGGAAAAGGATCGTGTGTCCCACTTACTGGATGCCACCCTGTTTTATTCTTGCCACCTCCAACCATTTTAACTATGAATTAGAGATATATACACAAACCCAATTTCAAGAAGATTCAATACTATTAGCTGTTCCAAAATCTAAAAATTAGAAATTACCATGGGGTGTGTGTATCATTGGAGGTGGTTGTTAGTGGGAAATTAAGATGAAATCACGTCTTTTCTTCTGCAAGCAGCACCCCAATTGAAAATTCTTCACAAAATTAATGCAAATATTCTCATTCCCCCTAGAGGGCTGAGGGCGAAAGCTGAGTGATGGGTTTGTGGAGACTGATTGATACAAAGGATTGTGAAAAGTCAATAAAGTAAAGAAATAAGCCAAAAAAGGGGGTCTCAGGGTGGTCAAAGGCAGTTTGACCGAGTCAACAACGTGGTCAACGCGGGTTTGACCGCATGAATAGTGACTTGGAGCATGAAATTGATATTTCCTAAGTGGTTTTGGCTTGGATTTGGTAATTGACTTGTATTACGAGTGTTTTCCTAGTTACCTAGTAATAGGATTGTGTTTACTATTTAGAATAGGTTTTAATTTCGTTGTGTGTCAAGACTTTTCACTTATAAATAGGGGCTTGTAACCATTGTATTTGATTGATTTACTCATTGAGAAATAAAGATATAGTTTAGGCTGGCTCGTGGATGTAGACAAATTTGCTGAATCACATTAAAATCCTCGTGTTTTTCATCTTCATATTTAATCTTAGATTTATTATTTATTGATTATTTTTTGTGCTCTGATGCTACCATCCCTAACAACTGGTATCAGAGCCATAGGTTGTAGATTTAGGAGACGTCTTAGATCTAGGTCTATGGAGAAACGCTTTTGGTTAAACGTGGATTTCGTCGATTTCGTTGCAGAGAGCACGAATTGAGGTCGTGGTGAAGACGGAGGAGGATGAGATTGGGTAGATCGTCAACCAAAGAAGAGTAATCCCGTTGAACGTTAACAAGAAAAAGTTGAAAATCGTGGTGCCAGCAGATAGGCAGATTCGCAGCAGCAGAGGCAAGTTTGTGTTTCTAGGTGGGTAGACACGAAGCCAGTGGGAGCAATTGCAGAGCCAGAGGCAGATCCGTAGAGCTAGAGGTTAGAGAGCAAATTAATATTTCAGAGAGGGATGAACGAGTTGGTAGAGATCAAGGAGGCAGAACTATAGTGCCAAGAAAGCAAATCCACCAAGCCAGATGTCAGAGTGACAGAATCGAAAGCCGAGAGGGCAGAGCCGTGTAGTCAAGGGACCAGATGGGCAGGGTTGTGGAGGCATGACCACGTAAAGAGAAGTCATGGAGACAGGATGCGAAGCTGGGTAGGCAGAGTCGCAGAGTCGAGTGGGTTATTTGGCAGAGGGATGTGACATAGCTCGTGCAGTGGGAGCTTGAGCACATGTGTTAGTGACCCGAGTTGGCCATTGAAAAACCAAGTGGGCGGATAGATCAAACATGGCTCATGCAGGGACATGGAGTAGATATGTGAGAGATTCGAGATTGCTGTTGAAAAAAGTCCTCGGTGGAAAGATTTTAGTGGATGGGTTGACCGAGGCGGTTTGGGTTGTGATATGCTCGGATTTTAGAATAACCTATATCCGAGGGTCAGTTGGATCGAGATGGATATGCCACGGTATTCAGGAGTTGGCTGATCACCAAAAGAATAGGGTAGTTGCGAGGGCTCAAAGAGAGAGAACAATGTTCACAAAGAGAGTTTGTCAAGTGGGTGACACTAGAGGACAAATGAATTGATAGAAGCCCATGGAGGAGCACGGGATAGTGTTTCGGGACTATTTGGGATCAGTCTCCAAGTGGAAGATTGATGGGTTTGTGGAGACTGATTGATACAAAAGATTATGAAAAGTTAATAAAGTAAAAAAATAAGCTAAAAATGGGGTCTTGGGGTGGTCAAAGGCAGTTTGACCACGGTCAATGCGGGTTTGACCGAGTCAACCACGTGGTCAACGCGGGTTTGACAGCGTGAATAGTGACTTGGAGCAAGGAATTGTTATTTTCTAAGTGGTTTTGGCTTGGATTTGGTAATTGACTTGTATTAGGAGTGTTTTCCTAATTACCTAGAAATAGGATTGTGTTTCCAATATAGATTAGGTTTTAAATTCCTTGTGTGTCAAGACTTTTCACTTATAATTAGGGGCTTGTAACCATTGTATTTGATTGATTCACTCATTGAGAAATATAGATGTACTCTAGGTTGGCTCGTGGATGTAGGCAAGTTTGTCGAACCACGTTAAAATCCTCGTGTTTTTCATCTTCATATTTAAGCTTAATTAGATTTTTTATTTCTTGACTATTTTTCATGCTCTGATGCTACCATCCCTAACACTGAGGACAATCTCCTTCATTTTTCCTTCATATTAGAGAGACGGTAGAGTAGCTTGGCAGTGACGGCCTTGGATAAGAGTATGAATGGTTGTTGGTGTACTTGTTGGAAATAAGCTTTAAAATTTCATGAAAATATTATTTACATCAATTAGAATCTGACCGCCTGTGGTTTAGAAAGAAGGAGGCTAATCAAAAAAAGAAATGTAAATTAATCAAAGGTCCAACTAATTGCCACGCTTGTATTGTAAATATGCAGTTACGAATAATCCAGCCAAAGTAATAGGAATTAGACCTAACACGATTCCAAATAAAAACACTTCAATCATTTCAATTTTTTGAAAAGGATAAAAAAAAATAAAGAATAGGCAATATCTATACCTAAATATTAATCGGAATTGACGTGAATCTCAATGACCAAGAATTGACAATTGACGCGGAAAGTAACTATAGAATACACGAAATCTCACAGAGGGGAATTGACCACTTTATTACAACATTATTGGGCCTATTTACTATTGATTTTATGGTGATTTTATGATGATTTGATTATGGTGTTAGTGGCCCATTATTATGTTATAACGGTCAAATCCTATTTTGCTATATAAAGAGGTCATAGCTCATTTTGTTGGCACAATTGATAATGTGAGAGTTTGTGGGAATATATTTTATACTTCCCACAAGAGTTTGTGTTTTGGCAACGTGAAGATGGATTGGTTCCTAGTCTCCTCGAGGACGTGCACCCGAGATGAGACACCGTTGAGAGCTAATGGGTTTTATCCTGAAATCATGATTAGCCGTCAGAACCTGCAGATTGGGAGGCAATCGTGACTTTAAAACGGCGACACCGTCGTGACTCTTCATTGCTCTAGCGTTATATTTATCAATTTTTATGCGGTTTGATTTATATTTATATATTATGAAGTTATGATAATTCATTGTATATATTGTTGAGATTATTTTATTATTCTATAAACACAAATCACAAAATATTTACAACAATCTAAAGTCACGATTGTGATTAACAATCTAAAGTCACGATTGTGATTTGTGTTTGAGTAGGTTATGATCAAGTCTAATCTTAGATATTTGTTTGGCATGGAAACCAAAAATGTGATGAATAAATATGGTATGCCACGGTAAAAATTCTGAGGCTTCTCAAAAGCATACATTGCATATGGAGGTGTGGTTTTATTAAGCAGCTGCCAAATGCGTGAAGTCTTCTGCTGGTATGGGATAGTGTGGAGATGGATCGCAATCATTGTTGCATGTTTGATATCGGATTGGCGTAGTATTTTATCTCGCCTGTGCACGAAATGTGATCTTGATTATATGACTCCCTCGTGGATTATTAATTGTTATATAGGCCCAAATTGTGGCATGGAGGTTGTGACCCTTGTCGTAATGGTTGGTTACAGCCCCATGGTTACTGATTCCCCTCCCGCATATGGACGGAGCGTATCATGGCGATGGGGTCGTAGATTTAGATATGTACCTGGGCATGTAAATTTGTTAGCAAGGTCGCTCCTAGCATTTGGTGGATAAGGTAGTTATTCTGAAGAGGGACTCATAAAGAGGTTGTCAATAGAACGTATGCTTCGTTATTTGATAAACCTCAATTGGAAGTGAGGGACCTAAGTCTACACCGTGCCACAATCTCAGAGACCACTATGAGTGACTCTAGTGCGTTGCTGAGGCAAATCCGGTGGTACCCACCTCTAGAATCTCTCACTAACATTGGGTGTTATGTGTTACCAGTTTTCTTTATTCATTGATGATGATTATCTTGTTTGACTATTATCATATTATTATGGTCATGCATCATGAGATTCGTATGTTATAATGTTCATGCATAACCCCGCTCTTGCACACACCGCGCTCACTGGGCTTAGTAGCTCACCACTCGTGTCTCCCCTTCTCCAGGTTCCAGATGAAGTATGTTAGACAACAAACTTGACTTAATTAGGCTCATGAATTCACTCAATTATCATAAATAAAGGTATTAATTAATTCTAGATTATATTTAGTTTAGATTGATATCATGAAAATTTCATGTCCTATTTCACTATAAGTTTTGTACTTATGTTTTTTATAGAGCTCTAAACCACGATATGGGCTTAGTGGATGGTTTTGGTAATTATATTGCTAGACAGGTGAAGTACGGTGTGACAGATGTGGGCCATGTGACTGGATAGGTGTCACCCATATCCTTTGGTTCCTTCCATTGCCACATAAGACTGTTAGGGTTAATGTCCTCAAATGCCACTAGAGAATTAGTAAAAGTAAGGACATTATTAATTTGTAATTGTTTATCTTTCTATCAATAAAAAGGCAATTAGTTGTTTACTTTTGAATTGACATTTATTTATTGTAAATCAACTACAAGTCCATGAACACAAGAGTAAACTCTCTCAGGCACTAGAGGGGTTTGAAACTTGTGTACTAAAACAGTCTGCAAGTCAAGGATTTACAATTGGGGATTCGAAATCATGAAGATTTGTATGATATGAGTCTTTGACGAGAAAGGTGCCCGTCAATCACTAGGAAGTAGTGAAGGATTCATATCATAGGTGAACTGATGGAGATAGTGGCACTCAGACATGACTCGCATCGATTCTGTCACATGGGTTTTCACTCTTTGATGGTCAATGACAAAATTGATTAGTTGTAATAGGTGTGTCTGAACTTTAGACTTGAGGATCGAGTTGAAGATATGCTTGTGACCTTAGGTTTGTCATTAGAGTAGTTAGGCCCAATTCACCCTTTGGTGGGGTCAACCTCGAAGTGCAATCTATTGGCAAGTAGTAGTCTTAATTGATATCCACGATGGGACTCGTTCCCTCGTAAGTGAACGAGGAATTATCCTATGCATTTATAAGAAGCTAGATCCTAAAGTCTTTGGCTAAATTATTAAATGATCTGAGCTTGTTATAAATAAAGCATAGTATCAAGTTAGTGAGTTTGACTAAAAACCATGACTCTCACTTGATCGGGACAAAGAAACGAAGAGTTTATATTCACACGGTATTTACAAAGAAAAGGTTAATAATGATCTAATCATTTCATCTTATTTGGGTTAAAATATGGACCACTTGACTGGCAAGGTGGGTCCCATATTCAATGGAATATTTCATGTGGTAATATTTTAAGTATTGGATACTTAAAATTAATTAAGTGGAATTAATTATTTAAAGAAATAACTTAATTCATTTATAGTTTAAATAATATATTATTTCTTGAAGAAGAAATAAAATTAATTAAACCCATGTATTATTTAATTAAATTAATTAATTGAATTGAATTAATTAATTAAATAGTGCATTGGACCTAGCTCAAATTGGAGCACCAATTGGTACACCAAGGCCTATAAGGCGGCCTAGAGGCGCCCATTATGGGCTAAATTGAGCCCATGTCATTAACTTAAGTGATATAAATATATCACTTTAATTAATACCTAGGTTAAGAGTTCATTTGATTTAAGCCACAAAAAAAATTCCTCTCCCTCTCCATCTTTAGCCCTCGGCCTGACACACCAAGAAGAAGGAGATTTTTTCCATCAAGTTTTTCCAGCGAGACGATTTAGAGGCTGAACAATTGGACTGCTCGGATCAAGATTTATTCAGCCGAAGATTTATCGCGAAGAATTGAAGGCGAAGAATTGAAGGATTCAAATTCGTGGAAATAATCTTCCACTTTGCTTCAACGGGTCATGTTAGATTTACCCTATCATACATACGTCTGAATTAACCCCGGGATTGATCCGGCCATGGGGAAAAACCATAAAAATTTAAATTCCGTTTTTCCACTGCGTTTGGTGATTTTTCCCCAACAGTGGTATCAGAGCCAAATCCATGGGGTTCGGCGTATGTAATTTACGTGTAATTATGTGTTGAAAAAGCATGCTTTATAGTATTTTATCGATGCATGATCAGATATGTAGATTTCACGTTCTTGAGAATTATATTTATTTTTCGTTCGTTAGAATTTAATGAAAATTGGATTTTATGTAATTTTAACGTGATGAAAATAAAAATTGCAAAATTACAAGGTTGACCCGTTGCCGTGGCGGCGACGCGACCTGCTCGCGCACAGCGCACTGATGGGCCGCTTTGGGCTCGGGTGGCGAGCCCACCCGTGTGTTATTTAAACACACGGGGTTTGCAACCCGACCAGGATCACCGATGGGTCGACCCAGGCCAATTATTAAATATATATATTATTTAGTTTTGGTTAAAATTAGATTTTAATGCAAAATAAATAATATTAATTATTTAATAAGGTTATTTTATTTCCATCTAATCTAATGTTAATTAAAGTTGGACTTTGAATTAAATTGGATTAGTTCCATTGTGAAATTAATTTTATGGGCTTAGAAATTAATTTTATATTAGAATTGGATTTTAATAAAAGATTAATAGTAGCTCATTAAAATTGAACTTTCAATTGGAATTAAATAAATATAATTTCCTCGAGAATATGAATGACAATGATTAAATTTGGAATTAATTAGAAATTAACATATATGTTTTTCTTGTAATATGTGATATCATGTTTGACATGTTATGTGATGGGAGACGTGATTCATGGATTTAGGCTCGTTTTAATTTTGTATTTCTTTTTATGGGTTGTAAAGGCCATTTTGAGCCTATTTCTTTTTCTTTCTAGATAATTTTTGTATAGGTGACTTATGATAAAATGTAATAGTTAGAAATAGAATAGGCCCAATGGAGAAATTCAAGTCGAGCCGAGGAGATTCAAGAAGGAGCTTTGGAAGCTTTAGTATAGTTTCTTTTTAATTTTGTAGGAAATATGGTCCATGAATCATGTGTTGTTAGCTTTCTAGAATTGCTATTTATTTATTGATCCATGTTTATATGTATGATGTAAAATAGATTAATGTGCAAAGTGAGACTTAAATAATAACTCAAATTCTCCCACATTTATAATATTAAGTTAGTAAAGGGTCCTAGGTATCCTGTCCTCCACTGAACTTAGGAGAAATTAATTTGATACTTAATATATAATAACGTCCCTAAGCAATGGGGGTTATATATTGAAGTATCTTTTATATTTTTCCTAAGTGTTTGTAATGCCGATGGTCGAGAACAAATTTCACCCCAAATACCAGCAAAAGGTTGCAAGGTGAAATTCAATTGTTAGACTGATAGAAAGTCAGTGGGTTGAACTTAAATTATTCATAAATCAATATTATCGATAATAGATTGAGATTTGATGAATAATGGACAAACACATTGAATCATCCATTTGATGGGTTGATGTTGGACATCACTTTAATGGATTAATTAGGCCAAATACCAGTAAAAGGTTGCAACCTAGTAATCTAGTTAAAGAACTTAATTACCACTACAAAGCCTTCCAACGATGATTTCCGAATTTCCCAGTGGAATTGTGGATTTTCGAAAAATGTAGTGGGAACCAAATTTATTTTTAAAGCCTTTAAAATTAATTTGGAACAATAATTACATAAAAAATAATAAGTCTTTTTACTTTTATGCAGTTATTTTCTTATTATCTCTCTCATCATGTCACCTAAACCCTTATCCGATTTTATAAAGAGATACACTTTGACTGGACCAAACTACATAGAATGGCTCACAAACTTGAGGATGGTCCTAAGTAGTGAGTCAATTGAATATATACTAGAACTCAGACGTCCTCCTATACTAAGCATATGGGAAGATTAAAGGGTTCGAATTTCCTACATGGAGTGGGTCTGTGACAATCATCGAGCTACAGGATACATGTTAACCTCTATGTGCAGTGAGCTGCGAAGCTCTCATGAGAAGATTAAGAATGCACGAGACATACTACTCCATCTAGACTCAATGTTTGGAGAGAAAGGTAAAAACGTTCGGTATTTGATATCGAAGGAACTCTTCAGAACTAGAATGAAGGAAAATGAGAACGTGGGAGATCATGTGCTAAGAATGATGACTTTAATTGAAAAACTGAAGGCTTTGGATTAGTACATGGATCTTCACATTCAAGTTGACCTCATACTGCAATCACTTCCTGATTCCTTTTACTACTTCGTCATGAATTTTGAAATGAACGATATTGAGGCGTCGATAGCTGGGCTCACAACCAAACTTGAGCTCGGTCAAAGACAAATAAGGAGAAATAGAAAAGGGAATACAATTTCCAATCCTGAGAATGTACCATTGGATGTCTACAAATACGGGAAGGCAAAGGGAAAAATGGAAGCACCCCTGAAGGCTCGAAGAGAAATAGGAAACAAGAAAGAAAAGAACAAGAAGCGTAAGAAAGTGCTTAGAGAATCGAGCTGGTGTCTCTTCTGTGGTGAGCTGGGCCACTGGAGAAGGGAATGTCCTGATTGCAACCATTCACCAGGTATGGAACTATTTGTTTTAGAAACCAATTGTTCTATAACTGTATTTTCCACTTCATGGATACTTGATTCTGGAGCTAGTGCTCACGTTTGTGTAATGAATCAGGATCTGCAGGGAAGTAGGAAGCTGGAGCATGGAGAGGTGTTGATCAGTGTAGGCAGCGGGTAGAGTGTCACGGCTTCTCGCATTGGATCAACTTCTTTATATTTATCATCTGAACATGTTTTAATTTTACAGGATGTTTTAGTTTTGCCCAATGGGCTTAAGAACATTTTATCTATTTGTATGTTGGTTAGGAACGGCTATGTTTTTAATTTCATTGACAGTACTTGCAGCATTTTATTTCATAATAATATTGTTGGCACTGCTACTTTAGTCAATGGCCTCTATTATTTAAATATGCAAAATGAGTGTGTTGCAAATGTTATCTCAAAGAAGCATGGTAGGCAAAGTGCTAACCTAAGCTTAAAGTGGCATCTAAGACTAGGCCATGCTGGCGAGCGAAAGACACACAAAATGGAGAAAGATGGTTTGATTGAACCACTGGGATCAGATCCCTATCCAACTTGTGAATCTTGCCTCAAAGGCAAAATGGTTAGATCTCCCTTCATCGACTTTTGAAAGAGCCACTGAAGTATTAGGACTTGTGCCAACCGATGTTTGCGGACCATTTGGAGAAATGGCTCGTGGAGGTTTTCAATATTTCATTAATTTCACTGATGACCACTCAAGATATGGTGTAGTGTATCTAATGAAACTCAAGTCTGAATCATTTGATAAGTTTAAAGAATTTAAGGCTTTAGTGGAAAAACAAACTGGTCATCATATAAAGACACTACGATCGGATCGTGGAGGTGAATATATGAGTGATGAGTTTGATCAGTTTTTAGAGGAACATGGGATAATATTATAACTCACATCACCAGCAACTCCACAATTAAATGGGCTGGCAGAGTGAAGGAATCGAACACTATTAGATATGGTTTGATCCATGCTCAGCTACACTGATTTACCCATTTTCTTGTGGGGGCATGCACTCCTTACGGCTGTTCATATCTTGAACAAATGTCCTTCCAAGTCCGTTCCTAAGACTCCATGTGAGATATGGAGAAATAGGAAACTAAACCTTAAGTACTTTAGAGTTTGGGGATGCCCTGCCTACATCAAGAAGACGGAGGCAGAGAAATTAGAAGCGAGGACCTTTAAAGGACGTTTTGTGGTTTTCCAGAGGATTCAATGGGATATCTATTCTACATGCGAGATGATCAAAGGATCATTGTTGCACTGCAAGTGCACTTTCTTGAAGAGGAATTCATTCAAGAAGGTGGTGCAGGTAGAACGATTGTTCTAAATGAGCAAGATGAAACACCTAGGGAGACGAATGCTCAAGAAACACACACTGGACCTGATGAAACACAACCATCATTTCGAAGATCTGGTAGAGTACCACAACAACCTGATAAGTATTATGGTTACCTATTACAAGAGGAATGAGGTGTCCATACTATAGCAATGATGTATAGCAGTGGGAGTCCATGGGGACGACCCTTCCACCTATGATCAAGCAATGATGGACACCGAATCTGCAAAGTGGCAAGAAGCTATGCACGCACAGATAGACTCGATGCATTCCAACCAGGTCTGAACTTTGGTAGATCGTCCTGAAGGGATTGCACCTATAGGGTGCAAGTGGATCTACAAGAGAAAGATAGGCCCGGATGGAAAAGTTGACACATACAAGGCAAGGCTTGTAGCAAAAGGTTATAGTCAAAAGCAAGGAATTGACTATCAAGAGACCTTTTCACCTGTCGCAATGATCAAGTCTATTTGAATTCTGCTCGCAATAGCTGCATACTTGGACTATGAGATATGGTAGATGGATGTAAAGACGGCTTTTCTAAATGGATTCCTCAAAGAGGATATCTATATGGACCAACCTAAAGGGGTTTGCATCGAGGTCTGATATTCATAAGCTGTGCAAACTTAAGAGATCCATTTATGGACTTAAGCAAGCCTCTAGGAGTTGGAATCTATGTTTTGACAAAGCTGTCAAAGGATTTGACTTTGTCAAGAACGAAGATAAACCATGTATTTACAAGAAGGTTAGTGGAAATAAAATCACTTTCCTTGTCTTCTATGTGGATGACAATCTACTCATAGAAAATGATGTAGGAATGCTCACATCAGTCAAAAGATGGCTTTCAAATACATTTTCTATGAAAGACTTGGGAGAAGCTACCTATATTCTAGGGATTTGTATCTATAAAGATATAACAAATAGAATGATATGAATTTCCCAAGCCCTTTACTTAGAGAAGGTCCTAAAGAGATTTAGGATGGAATACTCTAAGAAAGGTTTCTTGCCCATGAGACACAGGGTGCACCTTTCAATGTCCATGTCTCCTAAAAATGAGGAAGATATGAAAGAAATGAGTACGGTGCCCTATGCGTCTGCAGTGGGTAGTCTGATGTACACCATGTTATGCACACGGCCAGACATCGCCTATGCAGTAAGCTTGGTGAGTTGTTTTCAGGCTAACCCGGGAAGAGAACACTGGACCGCAGTAAAAAATATCCTTAAGTATCTGAAGAGAACTAAGGATATGGTTCTAACATATGGACATGAAGATTTGAAGGTGGATGGATATACTGACTAAGATTTTGAATCTGATGTAGATGATCGCAAATCCACTTCAGGGTTTATATTCACGCTCAATAGTGGAGTGGTGACTTGGAAAAGTTCCAAGCGAAGCACAACCGCTGATTCCACCACTGAGGCAAAATACATAGCAACTTCAGAGGCTGCTAAATAGGGTGTTTGGATTAGGAAGTTTCTTGGAAAACTTCAAGTGGTCCCGAGTGTAGAGCTGCCATTGTCACTTTATTGTGACAATAACGGGGCTATTGCACAAGCAAAGGAACCAGGGTCTCACAACAAATCCAAGCACATAGAGAGGAGATATCACATAATAAGGGAAATCATTGGAAGAGGCAAAATAGTTGTACAGAGAGTAAATTCAGCCGACAACGTCGCTGACACATTGACCAAGCCTTTGACATAGACAGTGCTGGACCGACATCTTGAGAAGATGGGTATTAGATACCATAGTGATTGGCATTGAGTACAAGTGGGAGATTGTTAGGGTTAATGTCCTTAAATGCCACTAGAGGATTAGTAAAAGTAAGGACATTATTAATTTGTAATTGTTTATCTTTCTATCAATAAAAAGGCAATTAGTTATTTTCTTTCGAATTGGCATTTATTTATTGTAAATCAACTATAAGTCCATGAACACAAGATTAAACTCTCTAAGTCACTAGAGGGGTTTGATACTGTTAGAGTGTATGCCCTCAAATACCATAAAGAGAACAGATTTATAGGGTATTGACTTGTAACTAAACAATATCTTTTTATTATATAAGGCATTGTCTTGTTGTTTTCTTATAGGTATTTATAAGGTGTTAATAAACAACGTAAAGTCCTTGAGAATAAAGGCAAACCTTCTACTTCCTATGGGAAAGGAAGAATGGCACCAGAAGGGTTTGATCCTTATTCTCTAAATAGGGTTCGCAAGTCTATAAAAGTATTTCACTGGACATCAATACAGAACAAGGACTTGCATGATATAAGTTTCGACAGAGAAAGGGCCAATCGAACACTATGGGAATGATAGTGGGAACTTATGTCATGGACGTATAAGTTGGACTAATATGTTCGAACATGACTTGCATCAGTTTCATCACATGGGTATTCACTCACTGACAGTCAATTAAGAAACTGATAAGTTGTGATAGGTACGCGTGAACCTTAGACCTGAGGAATCGAGTTGAAGATGTACTTGTGACATCAAGTTTGTCATTAGAGTAGTTAGATCCAAATCACCCTTTGGTGGGATTGACCTCGAAGTGCGACTTGATGGGCAAGTAGCATTGTTAACTGATTAGCAAAATGAGATTTATTCTCTCATAAGTGAATGAGCTAAATATCCTATGCAGTCATGAATGAGTGAGGTTAAAAGTCTTTGGCCAAAGCATAAAATGACCTCAACTCATTATGAGCTAAGCATATGGTCAAGTCAGGTGAGTTTGACTAAAACCATGACTCTCACTTGACTGGGATATAAGAATAAAAAGGTTTATACTCGTACGATATTCACAGCGTATATGGTTTGGAATGATCCTAATCATTCGTTCTCAATTGGGATATGATGTGAGCCATGTGACTGGCTAGGTGTTACTCACATCCTTTTGGTTTCCTCCCAATTGTCTTTTGAGACGAACCTAAAGAGTCGCGCTTAGAGGAAGTGCAAAAGAAAAATCATGGAAAAGACTTGAGAGAATTTTTGGTTTTGGATATCGAGATTAATTAATTAATCATTAGATGATTTTATCAATTAATTAAGTTAATGAATTAATTAATTCCTTAGAGGAATTTAATTATAAAATTAACATGGATTTAATTGATTATTTAATTAATTTATTTATTGGATAAATAATATTAATTATTTAATTAATTTATTCATTGGATAAATAATATTAATTATTTAATTAATTTATTCATTGGATAAATAATATTAATTATTTAATTAATTAAATAAGCATAATAGGGCTAAAGGCCGATGGCTTTAAAAGCCATAAATTGGGCGTCCTAATTTAGTCTAGGTTATTGTTTCATTGTAGTATAAATATACTACTTAGAGAAAATTAACCTAAGTGAATTAACAAAAACTTTCTCTCCAAGAAAAAACACTCCATCCTCTCTCTTTCTCTCTAGCCGTCTCCCTCAAGAGAAGAAGAAGAAGATTTTCGTTTTTGACTCCGGCGTGGCAATTTAGAGACAGCGACGGATTTGTTGTTCAAGAAAGGATTGCAAAGCTGGTTCAGAATTCAACATACGCGAGAACGGTAATTGAATTCGAAACCCAATTTAAATACGAGAAATAGAGATGAGCCACTGGGATTTAAATATATTCTTCCGCTGCGTTATTTGATTTTATGCAATTTTTTTCCCAACAGATACTTTTGTACTAAAATAGTCTGCAAGTCAATGATTTACAATTGGGCGTTGGAAATCATGAAGACTTGTATGATATGAGTTTTTGACAAGAAAGGTGCCCGTCAATCACTAGGAAGTAGTGAAGGATTCATATCATAGGTGCACTGATGGAGATAGTGGCACTCAGACATGACTCGCATCGATTCTGTCACATGGATTTTCACTCTTTGACAGTCAATGACAGAATTGATTAATTGTAATAGGTGTGTCTGAACTTTAGACTTGAGGAATCGAGTTGAAGATATGCTTGTGACCTTAGGTTCGTCATTAGAGTAGTTAGGCCCAATTCACCCTTTGGTGGGGTCAACCTCGAACTGCAATCTAATGGGCAAGTAGTAGTCTTAATTGATATCTAAGATGTGATTCGTTCCCTCGTAAGTGAACGAGGAATTATCCTATGCATTTATAAGTATGCTAGATCCTAAAGTCTTTGGCCAAAGCATTAAATGATCTGAGCTTGTTATAAATAAAGCATAGTATCAAGTTAGTGAGTTTGACTAAAAACCATGACTCTCACTTGATCGGAATAAAGAAACGAAGAGTTTATATTCACACGGTATTTACAAAGGAAATGTTAATAATGATCTAATCATTTCATCTTATTTGGGTTAAAATTTGGACCACTTGACTGGCTAGGTGGGTCCCATATTCAATGGAATCCTCCCATTGCCAAATATAGATGAACCTAAAGAGTTACGCATAAAAAGAAAAAATCAATTGGAAAATAGGAATATTTCATGTGGTAATATTTTAAGTATTGGATACTCAAAATTAATAAAATGGAATTAATTATTTGAAGAAATAAGTTAATTCATTTATAGTTTAATTAATATATTATTTCTTGAAGAAGAAATATTAATTAAACCCATGTATTATTTAATTAGATTTATTAATTGGATTGAATTAATTAATTAAATAGTGCGTTGGTCCTAGCTCAAATTGGAGTACCAATTGGTGCACCAAGGCCTATAAGGGGCAGCCAAGAGGCACCCATTATGGGCTAAATTGAGCCGATGTTATTAACTTAAGTGATATAAATATATCCCTTTAGATAATACCTAGGTTAAGAGTTCACTTGACTTAAACCAAAAGAAAAATTCCTCTCCGTTTCTCCACCTTTAGCCGTTGGTCTCACACCAAGAAGGAAGAGATTTTTTCCATCAAGTTTTTCCGGCGAGATGATTTAGAGGCAGAACAATTGGACTGCTCGGATCAAGATTTAGTCGGAGATTTATTGCGAATAATTGAAGGACTCAAATTCATGGAAATAATCTATCACTTCACTTCAACGGGTAATGTTAGTTTTACCCTATCATACATACGTCTGAATTAACCCCGGGATTGATCTGGTCATGGGGAAAAACCATAAAAATTTAAATTTTATTTTTTCGCTGCGTTTGGTGATTTCCCCCCAACAAAGACTAACCTAAAGGGTCAAGCATTAAAGAATAGCATAAGAAAAATAAAGGGATTTATTTAAGGGGAAGCTAATATCTAATTACTCATTAGATGAGATAATTAATTGATAGATAAGATTAATTATTAATTAATTTCTTGGACAAGTAAATTAATGAATTCTTTTATCTAATTAATTTATTTATTGGATAAATAAATAATTAATTAATTATTAAATAATACACAAAGTCTAACCGGACCAAGGTAGCCATCCTAGTACATGGGCCAAGTTGGGCGTCCTCTGCTCTTTAGGTTCATTTCGTTTGGCAATGAGAGGATTCCAAAGGAAGTGGGTAACATCTAGCCAGTCACGGCCCACTTCGTAGCTCAAACGAAATCAAATGAATGGATCATTCCACAACCTTTCAGTTATGAATACCGTATACGTATAAACCTTTTGTTCACGTATCCTAGTCAAGTGAGAGTCACGACAATGTCAAACCCATTGAACTTGACCATATGTATTAATTATAATAATACGAGATCATTGAGTTAGTTTTTGTACCTAGCACAATTGACTCTATTGCTTTGGTCAAAAACTTTTATCTCTATTATCTATAGTCACGTAGGGCACTTTTTCATTCACTTATGAGAGAAGAAATCCTATATTAGTTATCAGCTAAGACTACCACTTGCCCATCAAGCCGTATTTTGAGGTCGACCCCACCAGCGGGTGAATTGGATCTAACTACTCTAGTGACAGGCTTGATGTCACAAGTGCATCTTCAGCTTGATGCTTCAGGTCATAGGTTCACTTATACCTATCACAAATAATGTGTCCTGTCATTGACAGTCACAGAGTGAAAACCCTATATGATAAAACCGATGTGAGTCGTATTCGAGCATATTAGTTCCACTGATGTGCCTATAATCTTAAGCTCTCACCATCACATAGTGACAGGCTGGCACTCCCATGTCAAAGATCAAATTATTCAAGTATTCCAAGTCTTCGTTGTCCATTAAAGACTTCATATCACTTGCGAACTTATTAAGTAATCAAGATCAATCTCTCTAGTACTTTTCTTCCTATCTCATAGAAAGTAGGGAGATTGAACTTAATACATGCACAAAAGTTTTTACACTACTAACATATGCAAATAAGATTTATGTGAAAACAAAATATTGTCCTTTATTATAAATAGAATAAGTCATTACAAGTGGAATGCCTTATACAATCTATCATCTATGGCATCTGAGGGCATAATCCTAACAACTCTCCCATCTTCTCAAGATAATGTTCTAGAACCGTTTGTGGCAATGGTTTGGTCAACGGGTCAGCAACGTTGTCTGCTGAAGCTATTCTCTGCACGGCTATTTCACCTCTGCCAATGATCTCTCTTATAATGTGTTATCTTCTCTCTATGTGTTTGGATTTATTGTGAGAAATTGGTTCCTTTGCCTGCATTATTGCTCCATTGTTGTCACAACAAAGTGGCAATGGGAGTTTCAGGCAAGGAACCACTTGAAGTTCTCCAAGAAATTTTCTAATCCAAACAGTGTCTTTGGCAGCCTCTGAGGCAGCCACGTATTCAACCTTTGTGGTTCAATCTGTGGTTGTGCCTTACTTAGAACTCTTCCAAGACACCGCCCCACCGTTGAGAGTGAATATAGACCCTGAGGTGGATTTATGGTCATCTACATTAGACTGAAAGTCTAAATCAGTGTATCCCTCCACCCTCAGATCCCCACCACCATAGATGAGAATTATATCCGTAGTTCTTTTTAGGTACTTTAGGATATTCTTCATAGCTATCCAATGTTCCTTACCCGGGTTTGCTTGAAATCTACTGACAATGCTTACCGCATAAGCAATGTTAGGTCTAGTACATAGCATTACGTACATTAGGCTACCCACTACAGATGCATAGGGCAGAGTACTCATTTCTATTCTATCTTCCTCACTTTGAGGACACATAGATTTTGAGAGATGTACCCTATGTCTTATAGGAAGGAACCCTTTCTTAAAGTCCACCATCCTAAACCTCTTAAGAATATTCTCTAAATAAAGTGCTTGAGAGAGTTCTATAATTCTGTTCGTTCTATCTCTATAGATTCGAATCCCAGAATATATGTGGCTTCTCCCAAATCTTTCATTAAAAAAACACTCGATAGCCATTTCTTGACTATGGTTAGCATGCCTATATCATTTCCTACCAGCAGTATGTCAGCTACATAGAGTACAAGGAAAGATATCTTGCTCCCACTAACCCTCTTGTAAACAAATGACTCATCTTCATTTTTAATGAAGCTAAATCCTTTAACCGTTTCATCAAAGCTTAGATTCCAATTACGAGAAGCTTGCTTGAGTCCATATATGGATCTCTCAAGCGTGCACACCTTATGGATATCTGCCTCAAAGACAAAACCTTTAGGTTGTTCCATATAGATATCTTCCTCAAGAAATCCATTTAAGAAAGCGGTTTTGACATCCATTTGCCATATATCATAATCAAAATGAGCAGTTATTGCTAGCAGAATCCTAATGGATTTGATCATAGCTACTGGAGAAAAGGTTTCTTGATAGTCAATTCCTTCCTTTTAACTATACCCTTTTGCCACCAGCCTAGCCTTATAGGTATCTACCCTGCCATCGGCACCAATTTCTCTTATAGATCCATTTACACCCCATTTCTACAATAACTTTAGGATGATCTACAAGAGTCTAGACTTGGTTCGAATGCATCGAATCCATTTCTACTTACATAGCTTCACGCTATTTTGCAGCATCCACATCAACCATTGCTTGATCGTATGTAGAGGGAACATCTCCTTGGCCTCCCTTTACTATAGCATGGAGATCTAACTCCCTCTGCAGTGGTTAGACATACCTCTCAAGTGGCTGAGGTACCCTACCAAATGTTTACGGTTGTGGTTGTGTTACAATTGGTTCGGTTCTTGCTTCATGTGCAGATGTCTCCAAAGGAATTTCGCTATATTCTTCAAGAACAATTTTTTTACCTGTACCACCTTCTTGAATGAACTCTTCTTTAAGAAAATAGGCTTGCAAAGCTACTATGATCCTTTGATCATCATGCAGGTAAAAGAAGTATCCCATTGAATCCTCGAGATAGCCAACGAAACTTCTTTTTAAGGACCTAGCCTCCAATTTCTCTACCTTAGGCTTTTTGATATAAGCAGGACATCCCTAAATCTTAATGTGGTTAAGACTTGGTTTCCTCTTTCTCCATATCTCATATGAAGTCTTAGGAACAGATTTGGATGGACATCTATTTAGGATGTTTGTAGTAGTAAGGAGAACATAACCCCACAATCAAATGGGTAAGTCAGTGTAACTGAGCATAGAATGAACCATGTCCAAGAAGGTACGGTTTCTTTTTTTCAGCTACCCCATTTAGTTGTGGTGTTGCTGGAGGAGTCATTTTATACTATACCATTTTATCTGAGATACGCGTCAAACTCATCACTCATATATTCTCCTCCTCGATCTGATCGGAAAGCCTTTATATATTGCCCAATTTGATTTTCCATTAAACCCTTGAATTCTTTGAATCTATCAAAGGATTCAGACTTTTGTCTCATCAAATTTACTAGACCAAACCTAGAATGGTCATCAGTGAATGTGATGAAGTAGTGGAAATCTGCACAAGCCATTTCACTAGATGGTCCACAAATGTCAGTATGTACTAAATCTAAGACTTGTGTGGCCCTTTCAAGTGTCCCAGTGAAGGTTGATCTAGCCATCTTGCCCTTAAGACATGATTCACAGGAAGGATAGGGATCCGATCCCAATGGGCCTATGAGTCCATCATTTTCCATTTTGTGAATCTTGTGTTCACCAACAAGGCCTAGTCGAAGGTGCCATATTAGTCTTTGATTTGCATCTAGGCTACCCCGTTTCCTAGTTATAGCATTAATTTAACTTATATTCTGGACATTAAGGTAATACAAACCATTTACTAAAGTAGCAGAGCCGACTAATTTATTAGCATAATAAATGTTGCAATGCTTATCAATAAGACGAAAAGTATAACCAAATTCAACTAAAATAGGAATGGACACTATGTTCTTAAGCCTTTTGGGCAGAACCAAAACATTATCCAAAATAAGTAAATGTCCAGAAAGTAAAGGTAATGAGGTATATCCTACTCCAGTAGCTGCGACGCTCTGGCCGCTGCCTACTTTGATCTTCTCCTCATCATGGTCCATCTTTCTTCTTCGCTCCAGATCCTGATCCATACAACAAATGTGAGTACTTTCTGCAGAATCAAGAATCTAAGAAGTGGCATAAACGGTCATAGAACAATTAGTTTTAAAAACATAAAATTTCATACCTGATGCGCCTCAGCCTATATTTGGACAGTTCCTCCTCAAATGGCCTAGCTCACCGCAGTGCAGGCATCTGTCCGTCTTCTTCGGCCCCTTACTCTTGTGAAATACAGGAGCTTTGCCTTTACCCTTATCGATGCTACCCTGGGCTCCAGGTTTACCAGACTGTTTTTTTGGATTTTTTCTTGTTGTTCTTAGCCTTTTTGGGCCCAGAAGAGATCACCAAAGTAGTTTCATTTCCCTTGGGCTTCAATTGAGATTGTGAAGTAGTCAACTTGTTCATTAGCCCAGCCAAATTGCATTCAATCTCATTACAATTAAGGTTTATGACAAATTGAAAAAAGGAATCAGGAAGAGATTGCAAAATGAGATAAGCCTGAAGTTGAGGGCTCATGGTAAAGTCAAGAGCCTCCAATCTCTAGATCCTTGAGATCATATTAAGGACATGATCCCCAAATTTCTTCCTTTGTCTCATTTTGGCTCCAAAGGGCTCTTTCGATATCTCATATCACGTAGTGCGACTATGCTCACCATAGAGCTTGCCCAGGTGTCCTAAGATGGCCCTAACAGTGGTCATCTTCTCGTGGGACTTGTAAAGCTCGTTTGTCATAGAGCACATCATGTACCCACGCAATCAGACGCCATCCCTGACCAATTTTTCATGGGCTTGGACTTCTTTCTCGCTAGCATGTGTTCTGGCGGGTGGAGCCGAATGTCAGTGTCCAACATATATCCCAAAGACTCTATATTAAGAACAATCCTCAAGTTCCTAAGCCAGTCCACATAGTTGGGTCCAGTAAGGATGTTCTTTTTGAGTAAAACAAAGAGTGGATTGATAGTCATATTGAGACATAATAACATAAAATAACTACAGAAAGGATGTAAACCATATTTAGTTGCTTGTAATTTAAAAATCCAAGTTAAAATTTAAGGATTTAAAAATTAAAACTTGGCTCCCACTACATTTTTCGAGATCAACACTCCCACTGTAGAAGTCAAAAGCATCGTTGGTTCTTACTTCGTAGTGTTGATTGAGTTCTTTAATTAGTTTAGTGGATTGCAACCCTTTAACTATATATGGTCCACTAATTATTTAAAGTGATGTCAAGCATCAATCTATCCAATAGATGTTTCAATCTACTTTTTCCATAACCCACCAAACCGCAACCCTTTAATGATATATAGATTTGTGGATTATCTAAGTTCGTTCCCACTAATACATTTTAATCTAACATTTGAATTTCACCTTCTAACCCTTTACGATACTTGGGGTGAAATATGTTTCAATTAAGACATCCAATGCAATATATAAAATTTTCAAATCATATCCAAATACATGACCCCTACTTACTGGGATGATGCCATATATTAGACATGATCTTAAATTTCATTAAGTTTAATGGAGGGAGAGGACGCCTAGCACCCTTTCCTAACTTAGTATTATTTAAATTGGGAGAATTGTGTATTCTCTATTTAAAAAAAAGGTGTCACTTTGCACATTTACCAATTTATATAGTGCAGCTATGGCTTACATGAATTATACTACTAATAGAATATGCATAACAAATCTAATAAACTTCCAACATACACAATCATGGACTTTTCTATAGGGCTCAAGCCAATGAGCCATTACAAAATAAAGAGGCATAAATAAAATAAACCTAGTCTAATCTTCATGGGCTCCATTGTTTCCACCAATCTTTTTAGCTATTCTATTTTAGGAATTTAAGAAACCTACACATAACTTCTAATAATATAAATGGGCTCAAAAATCGGCCCTTAGAATCCATGAAAAGAATAATACATTATTTTAAAAAACGCCTAAGTCCATTGAAGGTGTCACCATCACATAATAGATGCTCGCATAAAATAAACCAAATATATATGTTGATGATTATTATTTTTAATTAGTCCAACTAATTAAATCCATATAAGATTTTCAATTTCATATCTTCATTACTTTAATTAAAATCAATTAGTCCAACTAATCGACTTAAATACATGAAATTTGAAGTATCATGTATCTACTTTAATTAAAATAAATAGTCTAACAATAAGATGACTATATAAAGTACAAAATTTTATACCATACTTTTACAATTTAAAGCCCCATGTGAGCAAATCAAATTTAAATAAAAATTAATTATAATTTTCTAAGAAGAATAATTAATTAATTTCAAGATAAAATATTTATAATTTTAATTAAATTTCATTTGGGCTCAATTTCATCAAATCCGACTCACCATCATCCATTTGGCCTACTCGAATTAACAAATTAACCTATACTAGATTGATTGTAGCAATCTCTACTGCATGCATTAAACACTAGAATTTTCCCCAGACTTATTGGGAATAAAGGAGATGAGTTGTCAAATCGAGCAACAATCAAACATCATCTATCAGAGAGCACCCGAAACACTGATGAGTGACATTGGTGAGAATTTTAAGGAGGAATGCAACACCGTGACTTTCAAGGAAAGAAAGTTGGAAAATTCAGAAATTTCGTACCTGAACAGCATGCCCGAACTTGAAGAAAACTACGTTCGAACGTTTGAGGCAGACTCCTCCGACACTGTGCATTCGACTCCTATTGTTTCTGAGTCTGTTGACATTCACTCACCTTTTCCCCTAGCCACAGGTAAATCGGTACTCGATACCAATAAGGGTAAGTTGTTAATGAATATAGAAGATGATATGGTTAATTTTGATAACTATGAGGTTTTAGAGCATCCACTGAATTTTGATTTGTCTTTACACATTTATGCATTTGATCCTTTTAGTGTTGAGCACTTTCAGGAAAAACGAGCCAATAATCTTCTACATCCCTACATCATGGGTTCCGCATATGTCAAGGTGATTGGTGAAGAAAAAAACGAGATATTGTCTTTAGCTTGGAGGAATGTCCTCACCATCATTCAATACATGGGGAAGAAAAAGTAATAGAGGTGTTGAGGGACTATACAAAAATTCGCGAGTGGATTATTACTTGGTTTAACCCTAGGATATGTAGCACAAATAATTGGCCAATCTTCACTCCAAATAGCCAAAAGTTGAAGCGATAGCCGATAGTGGAATGGAGAACGAACAAGACATTCATACATAAACCACCTTGAGCCAATCTTTTACATAAAGTCAAGCTAGTGTCTTTTAAAGAGTGCTTCTTGGGAGGCAACCCAAGCTTAGTGGGTTTCTATATGCTTGATGGCTTGTTTGATAAGTGTGTTGAGCATATTAGTAGCGATTTTCCATTGTTTTGAGATGCCTATTTTGATGAGATGAGCTTGACTTGGAACATATTTGAGTTGAAGGATTTTTTCCCAACATCCTTGGTTGTAAGTACTCTTATACCTTTTACATGCTTTTATGAGAGACAACATTGGGGACAATGTTGAGTTTAAGTTTGGGGGTATATGTGGGTAGTACTTTATGCTTTTAATATATTTATATGATTGATCACCGTGTGTTTATTATGTTGCCTAGCTTATTCAAATCACATGTTCCTATTTTTAGCTCAAGTGTGGGGGAGAATTTGTATGCTTACATGTGTATATGCATTTATGTTGAGAAGTTCAAGCATGAAAAAATTGTTTTTTCCTTCTAATTGATGCATTGAGATTGATTAACTTTGAATAATGGCAAGATTTCTTACATAATTTGAATTTAATTGAACATATGTATCTTTGAAATTGCTCGTGGAGACCCTAGACTAGAATTGATTTTCTTAGATGATTCACAATGCACATAAGTCGAGGGTAGAGGGTTGAGTTGGATAACCATTCTGAGACACTTAAGGAATTTTTCCCGAAAATATTGGTTTAGATTTTTCAAAAGGTTATAAGTTGATTAGTTAGTTTTGTATGCTAAATAATGGAAAAAGATTGAAATATTGGTATGACCAAAGAGGTCAAGCTAATATGTATTGGAGGTGAAAGTCTCATGCCTACATACTGTACTATTATGCTAATTTGAGCTAAGCTCAAGCTAAAGGAGTTTAATTGAATGAAAGATCTAATTTTGTTTCGTGGCCTTTGACACTCGAGTGTTCAAATCCTTAGGAGTGTCTCTACACTTAATGCCCTAAAACTATCTAGTTTGGGAGTCATTGATATAAAGCTTGTTACATGGGTGCCATAGCAAGCCTAATGGAATAAAACATTGCACATGATCTAGCTTTGATGAATTTAATGGAAGTTTCATATGAATTTAAGTTTGAATATTTGAGATAATGAAATTTAAATGACTATGAAGTTTCTATGATTTTTGTGCCTTGTGATTGATCGAAAGTTGATAGATATGGGATTAATGTCCAAAAATTGGTAAGGATGCCTCTTGACTATAATACCTTATATTTATTTTCACTACACCCTGTGGAGGTCTTTTCGAGTATTGGTGTCACATGAGCAAAGTTTTTTGATATGTATATATATTTTTGAGTTTTAAATGGATGATTTTGTGCCATTGGTTTTTGTTAATTATGTTGATTTATACTGATTTGGTTGGGTCTGAAATTTGTTGGATTTTGTGGGTATATCATCTGAAAACCCTCACAAGACTATAACTCGTCCTTTTTTGGGTAACTTAAAGGTTTAAAGGTGATAGGAAATATCATGTTAAGATTTTGATGATGACAATTAGGAATCTTGTTAGACCCCAAAGTTATGTACGCTTAAATTTCATAGATACTTGTATAAGCATTTGAACATTAGAAATGTATAGGCTTTATTTTATCTTTTATTTTTGACATTCTTAGATCAAGAAGTCGGTTAGATTAAGCGTTTGATACTTTCTGAGTGAGCTTATCAAGACTGTAAAATCTGAAGACTTCAAGCGTCCAAGAAATCAATACTGAATGAAGTTTGAAGAAGTTCACTCTAAGCGCGTGACATGTTCTGAGTGAGGTGTCAAACATCTACTCTTCTAAATAAAGTTTGAAGACTTTTCCAAGCGTCCAAACATTAAATAGTCCTCCAGATTAAATGGAACTTTCAGCTCATGAATGAAGCGTCTATCAAATGACAAACATTCTCCTGAAGCTTCAGATCGAAAGGAGTTTAATGCAAATATTCTCAGTGCATTAAATGCCAACGGGCATTTAATTCAAATGCATTAAATGCTGATAAGAGCATTAAATGTGATAAGCACTTTCAGACGTACGGAGAAGCCACCCTATTGGACTGTCAACAATTCAAAGACTGCAGTACCTACTTTTGTGCAGCAGATTTTCAGGAAAAAGGACAAAAGTTGTTCACTCGCGGAAGTGAGAGACACGCACCCTTGCATGTGTCAAACAGACACTTTTTCCAAGAATGCCTATAAATAGAACTTCAACAACAAGCCAAACATAGAACAATTATCAAGCAAAATTGTTGTTGCATTGATGTCTCATTCCTTAAACTTTCAGAAAAGCCAGAATACTCAAGAAAATATTCTCTTTGCTTTTCATCAAATCCTGAGACAGTCAACCCAATATTTACAAACATTCTTTTTGAAGAAACTACACTACTACTGAGATATTCCAGTTGTTTGAACTTCATCAAAATCAAACAAACCCTTTTAGAAAAACCCCTATCCAAGCCTCGCGATCTGTGTGAAGTCGAAGTTGGATACTTGCCATATTTCTGGGTGAAAGAAGCAAGGGGATGGAAGTGATTTGGAACAGAAATCTGTGTGATCAAGGAGCTCAAGTCATCGACATCCATCTCTCCCTAATTTGTAGAAGATTCTGTGTGATTCTTTGAGAATCATTTTCGTGGACTGCCTCCAAGTGTTCGAGGAGAAGAAGGACGTAGTTGGGATTACACCACCCAACGAACCTTACAAATATTGTGTCATTTACTTTACTGTCAATTCTCTTATTTATCATATCATTGCATAAACTGATTAAGTAAAACACAATCAAACTCTAAGCAACTAAGAAACCTCTTGTGACGCTAAAGCTTTCAAGGAGAAGACTCAAAAATTATTCCGCTGTGCTAACACTGATTAAAGAACTGAACGCTTAACCTACTCGGTCAAAGTATTCAAATCTTGAAATCTGAGTTAACTTCCTAAAAAACAGTCTTCATCGGACGCTTTGCCAAAGCGCCTATATTTTTAAGTGAACGCTTAAGTCAAGCGTTAGACACTTCAAGCGTCTACTTTTTCAAGCGTCCAAAAATCTTTAGTACGAAACTTTTTGAAGTCGAAAAAGACTTCAGGGTCTATTCAACCCCTCCCCCCTTCTAGACCCTTTCGTATGCCACTTGGGACCAACAAGTGGTATCAGAGCGTTTAAAATTGAAATTGTAAAATTTCCAAGCATAACTGCTTGTTTAGATCCTTTTCTTTCAAAATCTAGTTGCTTTTAAAATTTTCGATATGGCATTTTCTAAAGTTCCCAAACTGACTGAATTAAATTTTGACACATGGAAAGTCAAAGCATTTACATATCTCTGTTCATGTGATGATGACATGTGTGATATTATTTCATATGGGCCAATCAAAATATACAAAGTGATCACAAGAGCGCCTGGAGCCACAGAAGAAACTCCTGATGGTTACGTTGAGAAACCAAAACAAGAATGGTCTCCAGATGAGCGTCAAAGAGCTAATTTGGACAATGTTGGTCGTAACGCTCTATATACGGCTATTGGTGATAATGAAAACTTATTTAACAAGATCAAGTCTTGCAAAACCACTAAAGAAATATGGGATAAGTTGGCTACAATTTGTGGTGGTTCAGCTCAAATCAAAGAAAACAAACTTTCCATTGCCAAGGAAAAGTTTAACGGATTTAAGATGCTACCCAATGAAACTTAAGAGCAATTGGATATAAGATTTATAGCTCTAGTTACAGAACTTACATCGTTGGGAATGGATTTACAGAACCGAGAAATGGTGGTTAAAATCTATAGAAGCTTACCAAGTAAATTCTTGATGAAGACAACCGCTATGAGAGAATCGAGTATGCTGGACCTCCTAACTCTAGAAGATGCCTTTTCAGAGCTAAAAGCATTTGAGTTCGAGTTGAATTCTACTAGTGATGTTGTGAGTAGTCCAGTTATTGAATCTGGAGCGCTTATAGCATCAATCAAAGGCAAATTGGTCAATAAAGGAAAGAGTTTAGATATTAATGAAGAAGAGGAGTTAGCTCTGCTGAATAGATTCAGGAATTTCTTGAGATATGAAAAGAAAGGAAAAGGTTTCAACAATCAAGGACAAAGTTCATATCAAGCACCTTCTCCGATGCAACAACAGCTTCAAGCACCTCAATATTCTGTTCCTTCACCCCAAGCGCCTGTTCAATATCAAGCGTCTACTCAAAGTCTCCCAGCTCCAGTGGTCTCAAAACCACACATTGCAAGGTTAACAAATGAACAAAAGATGAAAACTAATCTTTGTTGTAATTGCAGGAAACTAGGGCACTACCAGGTAAATTGCCCTTATCCAAACGTATCCAAGCCCTCAAGGCAGGATTACTTGGATAGAAACCAATTCAGGAGCAACCTTCGTCAACAAGGTTTGCTAGCAGAATCAGAACCAGCATCCGCACTTGAATATTTAGAATCATCAGAAGAAAGTAGTGATGATGATGAGCCATTAGATGACTCAGCGCTCATATGTCTCATGGCCAGAGATGATGAAGCGTCTCCTGAGGTAATCAATGAATTATCAATTTCTCTTTCTTATGATGAATTACTTGACAGAGTCAAAGAATACTACAGTGAATGTCAAGAAGCTGCCAAAATATATCAAAATGATCTCGCTATTATCTCATCACTCACAAGAGATAAAATGACGCTCAGAGCAGAGTTGCGAGTTCAGCAACAGTGCATTGAGAAGAACCAATTGCTTGAGAGTGAAATTATTCAATTAAAAGGCGATCTTGATATAATAGTCAAGAGAGAAGCTGATTTGATCGCTAGACTTGCTAAATCAGAGCAGCTCATCTCATCATTATCAAAAGCTTCTAGACAGTTGGATAATGTGACAGAAGTAACCAGATTATTTGGTGAGAAAATCGGTTTAGGATGCGATAAACTCGAGAAACAATCCAACCAATCTAATGTTACGGTAAACAACAAAGGAAAGGGTGTTATCTTTGTTGAAAAAGGTTCACAAGGTCAAACACAAAATGAACCAAGTGACAATGGTAAGAGGCCAAATGAGAAAGTCAAAGCTAACTCAGGAAAGGGTAAGGCTAAGGCAAATGATTCACAAACACGGATTTATCCAAACGCTCAAAAGGCTAAAGATAAGACTAACCACTGTGAATCAAGCGCTAAGCGTCCAGCACCAAAAGTGCAACCCAAGCCAGCGCCAAGGAAATACCAGCGTCAATATCCAAGACAATCAAGATCATATTATCGATACTATGATAATTATGATTATGACTATGATTATGACTATTATAATAATCAAGGATATTATTATACACCCAAAAAGCACACATAACACGTTGAGAAACCCAAAAAGGCCAGTATTCCTAAAATGAAGACTAGGCAAATATGGGTTCCTAAAGTTATAATTCAAACTAACAATGTTACTAATGTTGAAGGACCCAAGCAACAATGGGTACCTAAACAGAAATAGAACTTCCCTTTTTGATTGCAGGTACCTAGAGCTAGAGCCGATACATCTGTATGGTACTTTGATAGTGGATCGTCAAGGCACATGACTGGTTCCAAAGATCTTTTGATCAACTATCAAGCTGCCAATGGTCCTCAGGTTGTATTTGGGGACAACTCCAAAGGTAAAACCAAAGGTATAGGTACTGTGCATAGGGGGAACATCATGATAAGTGATGTTTATTATGTTGAGGGTCTGAAGCACAATTTATTAAGCATAAGTCAATTTTGTGATAATGTCATTGAACTCATATTCTCAAGTGACTATTGCTATATAAATGACGCTAAGACTAAGTCTACTAAATTGAAAGGAAAAAGAACTAACAACGTATATTTAGTAAATTGGGGTTCAACACTTGATAACAAGACATGATGCAAGAACAACTTGAAATGAGCATGATGGGTGAATTAACTTTCTTCTTAGGACTACAAGTTAAACAACTCCCTAATGGCATATTTATTAACCAAGCTAAATATACACGAGATATGATTAAGAAATTTTTTATGGAAAATACATCATATTCAAAAATTCCAATGAGCCAAACGCTTAAGTTAAATAAATATGAAAGTGGAAAGAAAGTTGATATTAATAATTATAGAGGTATCATCGGTTCACTTCTTTATCTTACTGCCAGCAGACCTGATATTATGTTTTCGGTATGCATGTGTGCACGATTTCAAGCTGATCCTAAAGAGTCACACTTAATTGCTGCCAAGAAGATCCTTAAATACCTGAAAGGCACACATAATGTGGGCTTATTGTATCCTAGGGATTCTCCTTTTGAACTAATTGGTTACTCAGATGTAGATTTTACAGGTTGCAAAATAGATCGTAAAAGCACTAGTGGTACTTGTCAATTTCTAGGTGATAGGTTAGTTTCATGGCATAGCAAGAAACAACAAACCATAGCTACCTCTACATCCGAAGCTGAGTATGTAGCTGTAGGAAGTTGTTGTGCACAAGTATTATGGATGAGGCAACAACTTAGAGATTATGGAATAATCCTAGGTCCAACCCCCATTCATTGTGATAACCAAAGCGCTCTAGCCATGACTCAAAACCCTGTTCTTCATTCCAGAACCAAACACATTGACATTAGATACCATTTTCTTCGTGACCACGTTCAAAAGAAAGATTCTCCATGCACTTCATTGGAACTGACAAACAATTGGCAGATATCTTCACCAAAGCACTCAATGAACAACGTTTTCTCACTCTGAGAAGTGAATTAGGTATGATTGATTTAAACGCTTAATCATTTTGCATCATATTTTATTAGACATATAATTTAGGGGGAATCCACTTAATTTGTGTTTCAAATTTTTTTATTGGTACAAGTTATCAAATTTAGGGGGAACCTTAAAATTGTACTTGACCATATCTACAAGCGTCAATGATCAAAATTTTCAGATGCATGATCATCAACGCTCAGTATTACATTTGTATAAAATATTGGATGCTCAAACATAACAGTCTTTTCAATCCTAAGTGTCTAACTTTCATACATAGAAATCATATACCAACTAGTGGTATCAGTTAAGCGTTGAATCAAGTCCAATCAACTCTTAATATAAAAATATTTTTCTTTACAAGCCATGCATAAAGTTTACAAACTTCTATCGAAGTAGTGGGTAGACTCAAAAGTCTATTTTGCACTCTACTCGCACGCTTCTATCACATCAAACTGGCGGGTAATCAAAAGTTTTTTTTTTTTTAAAATGACGGTTCAGAGATAGTACGTGTTTGTGTACATGTCTGTGTACAAACAGACGCGTGCGTTACACTCTGAAAATGCCAAACATTTTAAAATTTTAACTCGGATGTCAAATCTTTATATATGAGAATTACCAAATGTAACTTCTCTCTATTACACAAAACTCGCGTCCGCAGTTAATGAATTAAAAATCGTTACACGTGTCTAAATTCTACAGAGACTAGAGAACACAAGTTTTAAAAATTCTTTACTGTGTCATTTAAAATACATTTTTTGCAGAAAGACAATTCACTTTTACTCAAACATATCTGCAAAATTTATTCTCTCTCTCTCTCAAAGCAAAAGAAAATCTCAGTTCACAAAAAAATAAATGGCACCAAAGAAATCTTCGTCTACTTCTGCTGAACTTACCATCAAGGTGACTGAAGGCCTTGTTGTCGACTGGAAATTTTTCTATGAACAACCTCAGATCAACCTAACAGACATGATGGACATGGTCGTCAAAGATGGGCTCAAACCGTTCTTGAACCAATACTCATATATGTTTCCGACTGAAGTCGATACCTTTTGGAATACTGCTAAACTTTCAGAGGACAAGAAGTCTATCTCTTGTCTAATTTCTTTATCCAAGAAGGAGTCTCCAAAGGAATTTCTCTTATCTGCTTCCACCATTGCCAAGAACTTCAATCTTCCAAATGAGGATGAGGCATTGGATTTCGTTACATTAAAACAAATCAAGGAAGCCTGGACAACCATGAGTGCGTACGATGATGTGCTCTACACTCAATACTTCGAAAAGAAATACCTGGTATCCAAATACCGGCTGTTGGCTGGTTTCTGCGGCAAGATCATAGAATGCCAAGTGGGAACCTTTGATAAGGTGAACCCAGTACAATTTCAGATGATGACTGCTATACTTCTCCACATCAAAATCAACTAGAGTGAATACATCTTTGGAAGGTTTCGGGATAGTCTAAGTGCCTCGAATAAACCTTATGGACTCGTTCTAAGCGACCTGTTGTACAAATCAAAGTGTGTATACTCGTCTAGTCTTCCGTTGAATAAGACCAAGTTACTGGGAAAAAGGATTCTGAATAATCTCTTCAATCCTCCCAAAATTGGTGGTGCTGCTAAACCACTGTCTGAGCGTCTGGAAGTACGTCAAGCGTCCGAGAAAGAAGCCGAGCATCCAGTGCCAGAAGAAGCTGTGTAGCGTCCGGCTGCAACAAAGAAGAGGGCTCCCAGAAAGCCCAAGGTTCAATTTGTCCCCTCCTCTCAAAAGGTTGATGAGGAAACCGATGAGGATGTTGAGGACAAGTTACCTCTCAAAAGATGGAAGCTGGCAGGGATCATCAAACAAATAGACTTTGAAGAACCAGCTGTTGATCCTCTCACTCCACCGCCTAAGCTTGTTGAAGGAGTCAACGTAAAGAAAATTTTCAAGTGTTCCAGGACTGGCAAGCGTCGAATTGCTCCTGTTCCTGAAGAGCCTGAGGCTGTTGAGCCAAGCGCTCAAAGCATTGCTGTTGAGACAAGTTCTCAGGATAAGTTTATTTCTTCCCACAGCTATTTCGTTCCTACATCTGTAGAAGATCCTGCTCTTATAGAGGATGTTTCTCTCTCAGCTCTTATTCCAGCTGCGGCTGAAGCGTCAACTGATGTCCATCTGGATGTCAACTTGACTGAAGTGGTGGCCATTGCTAAATATGTTGTCAGAAGCATGCCTATCTCAGAGGAAGCTTCCCCAGCACCAACAACATTGATTACAGCAGAGGCAATCTCAGAAGATCAGAGCATTGTTGATGACGCTACAAAATCAATAGAGCGTTCTCCTGTGCCAAGGCACTTCTTCAGTCTGGACCCCTCCAGAACAATTGATCACTCTGTCAATTTCATACCTCCAGTCCCTGAAGAAGAATTCATTCTAGCTGGCTATAATGAACAATGCTACATTGTCGCTGAAAATGATTTAGCCAAGATAATTGATAGAGATCGGGCTCTTGTGGAAATGCTGTTCAACAATGAAGTCTCCAACGTTGAATTTGCATACAACTTAGCACTCGCCAATGGAGATCCTCTACCTGCTACCCCAGCCTCTATACAGATTTTTGAAAAACGGGGTACTGATAAAATTCCACAAGGGGATGTGGACTTAGCTTACTTTCTGGATATGGGACGAAGTAAGCCTTCAAGATTTGCTCCAAGAAACTACAAGATTAGGGCCTATGAGCGTCTACCTGTGGAGTTTTTAAATCCTGCAGAGGAAATTTTAAACAAAGAAGGTTATTCCCACTTTCCTTCAGTTGTGCACAGTGCTGCTAATAAGAGTCTTCCAAACCCACTAAGATTGTGGAAGAATAAAATTCCCTATATCGGTGACCGTCCTGGCTCTTTACATGCTCTCATTCAAGAGGAGGCTGATTACTTCTTACAAAGCGTCCTAAATGCAAACTATCAGCCTGATAAGCATCGCTTTGAAGCCATCCGAGATATTCATCATGAAGGTTTTCGTGCTATTCTGAATGCAGGCACAACCTTCTGCATAAATGAGGTTACTTGGTGTGAAACCTACGTTGGCCAGTGTTACAAGTTTGAAGACCTGGTCAAGGAACCTCACTTGTTCACAATCGGCATGCTAGATAAAAGAAGACAGTTTGCTCGATATTGCTTACAGCGCCGAGAAGCAAGAGTTGGCTCACTTGCTCTCTTACCTTCTTTCCGTCAACCAATTGAACGCTTTCTGCGTGAAGCATTGGCTAGGATTGCGGATTTGCCAATTAATTGTTGTGGCCAAGCGTCAACAAGCGGAACAAAGCCTACTTTGGATTTGACGCTTACACCTGGCCAGCAGGAAGACAACATCAGACATATGTTCAAGATGCTCCCTCCGTTACGGGATTTCGACAACGTCTTCACTGCAAACCTGAGGAAGCCAAATGGATCCATTATAAGACCTTTTTTCGGGTATCCATTCCTATTCTCTTTCCGACAGGAACTGATAGAACACTATGCCTATGTACTCTCTTTACTCGAAAGAAATCCAGACATCTCGCGTGCAGCCTTGCCTTACATTGAAGAATACATGGCAATGTACGTATCCGAGTCTGAGCGTCCATCAGAGATGCCAAAAGATAGAGCATTACGTTTCTCATTCACTCCACGTGACGATGCTCTATTCTTTATTAAGGCTCCACGATGCAAGATCTTTGTTAATCACATGCTTCAGATCTTAGGACCAGGATGGGTCATAGCAATGGACACTCCAAGGGATTTCTCGACCATTCCTATTTCTCGAGTAAATGAGTTAATCAACAGTTCATCAACGGAGTTTGCTGATTCAGATTTTGGAAGGCTCAATTTCAGATTCTGTGACTTTAGTCATCTAACTACTTTCTCTTCTTTACCTTCCACATCCAATGCAGAAGTTGTCTTAGGGCCAATAGTGGAACCAGTTCAAGCGTCTCAACCAAAGGCTGTGCCTGACGCTTCAACTTCACCTGTTCCTGCGGTTGCTGAAATGGCAATCCATTCGTCTGTCTTCCATCCAGATTTTCAACAACCATCTATAGAGTCACTAAAGCACACTTCAAAATTTAAACAACAAGCTACCTCTCCGAATATGCTTCAAACATTTGTGCCTCTCCTCACTGACGCGTTGGAAGAGATGAACGCTCAAGCGTCCAATCAAGCAGAATCTCTCCACTGGATCAAGGAAGACTTAGCTAAGATCGAGAAGGAGAATATGAGCGCTCAAGTTGCTCATATGCGCAGAACTGCTGATGCTGCCGTAGATACTTCTCTTTCTCATATGCAGACGATGATCGATGGGCTTGCAGCTAATCAAATTGCTATGAAAGAATCTCTTGAAGCAAAATTTGATGCGTTGGCTGCATCCATGGTCCAAATGGCCGCTCAAATTGCCATTCTTAGTGAAAATACAGTAAAGGCTGACGATGGCAATAAGGGGGGAAAGAGGAAAGCTCATGCAAGTTCAAGAGCTCAATCAAGTTCTAAGCGTCGAGAAGTGAAGCGGCCAGAGCCAAAAAATCCACAAGATTTTGTCTTCTTGCCACCTCCTCCTCCTTTGCCCGAATCCAATTACCCTTCATGGGTTGCCGCCACGGGAATTCCTAGTAGAAGAATTGGTTTTCCTCCCATCACTTTCAGAGCAGATATACCTGTGCCATCCCCAGCGTTACTTGAACAATTCAATATACCGATGGAGCGAGCGCCACTTCCAGAGCCTACTACTCCTCAAGACTTGGCTGTGGAAATGGAGTTCTCAGACTTATCTCAAGCGTTCAGAGCAGTGCTTAGGCATATGGGTATTGATCCATCCGAATGGGATCGACGGCATACAATGTATGAAACAAGGAGAAAAAGGGAAAATAGCTTCGTAATTGACAGAGATCATCAGATAGTGATCACCCTTCCAGATCTCATCGAAGAAGCCATCAGAACAGAAATGACCAGATGACGAAATCTTACCAGAAGAAAGTAGATCATGATAGTTCTTTGTAATGTAATCCTCTCTTTTGTTTCTACACAGTTTGTAAAATGTATGATTTCTCCGAATATATATAAAGTACATTTTTCAGTTGAAACATCTCGTTGAAGCTTAACTAACTCTAACTTACTAACATAATGCTTATTAACTTTGGCTGTCGTAACTCTTGAACTATAAAAGAGTGAGTATTGCCATCATCAAAAAGGGGGAAATTGATAGGAAATATCATGTTAAGATTTTGATGATGACAATTAGGAATCTTGTTAGACCCCAAAGTTATGTACGCTTAAATTTCATAAATACTTGTATAAGCATTTGAACATTAGAAATGTATAGGCTTTATTTTATCTTTTACTTTTGACATTCTTAGATCAAGAAGTCGATTAGATTAAGCGTTTGATACTTTCTGAGTGAGCTTATCAAGACTGCAAAATCTGAAGACTTCAAGCGTCCAAGAAATCAATACTGAATGAAGTTTGAAGAAGTTCACTCTAAGCGCCTGACATGTTCTGACTGAGGTGTCAAGTAACAAATACTGAAGTCTCAAGCGTCTACTCTTCTAAATAAAGTCTGAAGACTTTTCCAAGCGTCCAAACATTAAATAGTCCTCCAGATTAAATGGAACTTTCAGCTCATGAATGAAGCGTCTATCAAATGAAAAACATTCTCCTGAAGCGTCAGATCGAAAGGAGTTTAATGCAAATATTCTCAGTGCATTAAATGTCAACGGACATTTAATTCAAATGCATTAAATGCTGATAAGAGCATTAAATGTGATAAGCACTTTCAGACGTACGGAGAAGCCACCCTATTAGACTGTCAACAATTGAAAGACTGCAGCACCTACTTTTGTGCAGCAGATTTTCAGGAAAAAGGACAAAAGTTGTTCACTCGCGGATGTGAGAGACACGCGCCCTTGCATGTGTCAAACGGACACTTTTTCCAAAAATGCCTATAAATAGAACTTCAACAACAAGCAAAACATAGAACAATTATCAAGAAAAATTGCTGTTGCATTGAAGTCTCATTCCTTAAACTTTCAGAAAAGCCAGAATACTCAAGAAAATATTCTCTTTGCTTTTCATCAAATCCTGAGACAGTCAACCCAATATCTCAAACATTCTTTTTGAAGAAACTACACTACTACTGAGATATTCCAGTTGTTTGAAATTCATCAAAATCAAACAAACCCTTTTAGAAAAACTCCTAGCCAAGCCTCGCGATCTGTGTGAAGTCGAAGTTAGATACTTGCCATATTTCTGGGTGAAAGAAGCAAGGGGATTGAAGTGATTTGGAGCAGAAATCTGTGTGATCAAGGAGCTCAAGTCATCGACATCCATCTCTCCCTAATTTGTAGAAGATTCTGTGTGATTCTTTGAGAATCATTTTAGTGGACTGCCTCCAAGTGTTAGAGAAGAAGAAGGACGTAGTTGGGATTACACCAACCAACGAACCTTACAAATATTGTGTCATTTACTTTACTGTCAATTCTCTTATTTATCATATCATTGCATAAACTGATTAAGTAAAACACAATCAAACTTTAAGCAACTAAGAAACCTCTTGTGACGCTAAAGCTTTCAAGGAGAAGACTCAAAAATTATTCCGCATTGCTAACACTGATTAAAGAACTGAACGCTTAACCTACTCGGTCAAAGTATTCAAATCTTGAAGTCGGAGTTAACTTCCTAAAAAACAGTCTTCATCAGACGCTTCACCAAAGCGCCTATATTTTTAAGTGAATGCTTAAGTCAAGCGTTAGACACTTCAAGCTTCTACTTTTTCAAGCGTCCAAAAATCTTTTAGTACGAAACTTTTTGAAGTCGAAAAAGACTTCAGGGTCTATTCAACCCTCCCCTTCTAGACCCTTTCGTATGCCACTTGGGACCAACAAAAGGCTTGTTGCATATGCTAAGTGTAATCGTTTACTTCACGAAAGTGAGTTTAACCTTTTTGTTTTTGTTTTTATCTCTCTTTGGTTGTTCTTCTTGATCTTATTTCTATGCTTTATCATTGCTCAAGGACGATCAATGGGTAAATTTGGGGGTGTTGATAGGTTATTAATTCATGTGCTTTAGAGTCTTATATTCATGTTATTCGCATTGGTTTATGCATGATTTATGCCACATATGCGTTTAATTTGTGTGCTTATTGAGTAAAGGTAGAAAATCATTGCAATTGAGAAAAACTGGACGGAAATGCAGAATTTCAGAATATTTAAAGTCCGAATTAGAAGACGCGTCCTTCTTTAAAGTTATTGAGATCTGTCTTAGCTTCACGTGAAAACTTGAATCACCCAAATCGGAGATCTGTAGATGAATTTATGAAGAAAATAAGATTTCTGCGCAAACAAAAAAAAGTCATTGTTTCCAGCGTTCGAACGTTAGCGCCTAGCGTTCGAACATGAGTTCGACTGGAAAAATAGCAGATTTTACGCATTTTTCCTATTCTAACTCAAGTTGGAGTGTTCCCTTTCCACCCTTATACATAGTAGATCAGTTCTTTAGGGTTACATACACGAAATACACGTAGAATAGAGCCCTATTAGGGTTTAGATTTAGTTTTAACATATTCATGAAGATCTACACAAACTCTTGAAGATGAAGAAATCAAGAAGCATGGAAGGGATGAAGATCAAAATTCAACCATCGAATTTAATGGGGAGTTTTCTTAGATTAGTTTTATATTTGTCAATGAATATGAATCTTTCATTGTTTTTCTATCTTTTATATTTGTTGATGAATTAGATTCTTCGAACTAAGGCCATGTTTAGGCTAAATTATGAGATTTGAGTTATAAATTGCATTTTTGATATTAATTCCATTGTTGCTTTGTGTTTTAATCTTGTTCTTAATGCTTTATATGAGTAATTAACAGATGTAAGATTTTATGCTTAAATTATCTGTTCGGGAGAAAGTGATTTAAGGTGCAAAAGGGATTGATAACATCTTCTAAGTCGGTTGATGCTAGGGATAGCTAAATACTCCGGATGCTTTTAGCCGGGTTTATTTTGGGGGATAAATCTGAATAAACTTGGGGAAACTTCTAGTGTTTAATGCATGCAGTAGAGATTGTTACAATCAATCTAGTATAGGTTATCATGAGCGAGGGATCCGTGTGATAATAATCTTGTTAGGATTATGCCCTCAGATGCCATAGAGGATAGAATGTGTAGGGCATATATCTTGTAATGAACTTAAACTCTTCTTAAATAAAAGGCATTATTGAGTTTTCACTTAATTCTTATGCATCTATAACTTGTGTAAAACGTTTTGTCCATATTTTCAGTGCGATCCCTCTACTTTCTATGGGATAGGAAGATTGGCACTAGAGAGATCAATCTTGATTACTAAAATAAGTTCGCAGGTAATATGAAGTCTTTAATGGACAAATAAAGACTTCGAATACTTGTACAATCTTAGCTCCGGCATGGGAGTGCCTGTCTGGTATCATGGATGGTAGGAGATTAAGATTGTAGACACGTCAGTGGAACTGATATGTTCGAACACGACTCGCATCGGTTCTGTCACATGGGTTTTCACTGACTGTCAATGACGGAACTGATTATGCGTAATAGGTATATGTGAACCTTTGACCTGAAGTATCAGGCTGAAGATGCACTTGTGACGTCAAGTCTTTCACTAGAGTAGTTAGACCCAATTCACCCTTTGGTGGGGTCAACCTCGAAATGCGGACTTGATGGGCAAGTGGTAATCTTAGCAGATATCTAATATGAGATTTGTTCTCTCATAAGTGAATGAGTATGTACCCTATGTAATTATAGATAAATAGAGATAAAAGTCTTTGGCCAAAGCAAACGAGACGATTGTGCTTGGCACTAAATCGATCTCAATGATCTCGTATTTATTATGATTTATACATATGGTCAAGTCCAGTGAGTTTGACATAACCATGACTCTCACTTGACCGGGGAACGTGAACAAAGGGTTTATACATATACGGTATTTACAATTGGAAAGTTTCAGAATGATCCTATCATTCGTTTTCGTTTAGGTTACGAAGTAGGCCACGTGACTGGCTAGGTGTTACCCAAGGATTGACAAAGAAAAATGAAGAAAAAGGAATTTCTATTATTTCTTCTGAGAGTTTTAATTTATTGGATAAATTAAATAATTAATTATTCATTAGATGAAATAATTAATTATAATGATAAGATTAATTATTAATTAATTTCCTTGTGAAATATATTACTGAATTAATTTATCTTATTAAGTTGGTTATTTAATTAATTAATTTATTTATTGGATATAATAAATTATTAATTGAAATAAGAAATTAATTAAACAAAACTAATCCTGGGGCTAAATAAAGAGTCCAATTGGACGCCTATGAGGCCTCAAAGTGGGATCTTTGAGAGGCCACATATTAGGGCTCTTTTGTTTTGACTTGTTCAATAAGTCATGAGGTATATAAGGACTCTTTGACTTAGAACAAGAAAGAAAGAAGAAGACACAACTCTCATAACTCTCAAAAGAAAGAAAAATATTCCTCCCCTCCTCTATACCTAGTCGTCGACCATTGAGAAAGAAAAAAAGGAATTTTTCATTTGTTGATCCGTGTGTGACGATTTAGAGACAACGTATTTTCGTTGTTCGGATCAAGTTCAAGTTTGAAGAATCAAACCAAAGGATTGAAGATTTGGAAGCTTCAATATTTCGAGTTTGGAGAAGAAGAAGTTTTTCTCTATCATCATATTCATATTGACGACTAAGTTTTATTCGTTATACGCTTTTAGATTCAATTATACAAATTAGAGTACCTATTGGGTTTTCGTTTTTAATTTTTTGAAATCCCTTCCGTTGCGTTTATGATTTTTCGAACGAAACCCAACAAATCTTAAGGAATTTTCCACCTCAGCAACATTAGTCTAATAATATGAAAACGTGATTTTAACAAGAATTGATTAATTATGCCAACACATGTGTCTTAGTTGCTCTCTTCCATAGCAATCTTGATTTCGACATCTGGTTTCTTTTATTTTTCTTCCATAATATTTTAGTTAATTCTTGTTTTAGTTTATTTTATTGCTTTTAAAATCTTTAAATCTTTACTTTTAGTTTAAGTTCTTGCTTGCATTAATTTCTCATAAAACTAAAATACAAGTCGCTGTGGGTTCGACATCCCAAACTTAATTGCCCAATTTATTACTACACACGACCAGTCCTCTTGCTGTAAAAACACATAGAGTTCTATCGTGTCAGGGCCTTAATTTTTAATTCGGGTCATCATCCTTTTGACCCACCCAATTAATCAAAACTAACCCAAAATCAAAAATTACAAAATTAGACCCGAGAACCGCAACCCGACTCATGCCCCCATCGACCCTAGCTCATGCTCCCTCGGGTTCGACCTGACGGCTCAACACTACCAGACTGTGTGCCCAGCACGCGGCCAATCTGGTAGACGAGTCGTGCGCACAACGCATGCCTATCTCAGCCAGGCAGTGTGCCAGGGCGCCTCGATGCCCAACATTGGATCACCTAGGCGCGCTGACTATGCTCGTTGATTGCACAGAGGAGGCCCGACCGCTGCTTGTAGTCGTACACACGGAGCGCGACAGGGCCCCATTTTGTTTTTCTCATTTGAATTTTCTTGATTTTAAAATTTCATATGAATACATAAATCAGAAAAACAAATCTAGGCTATAAATCAGGCCGCCTGCGCGTAGTCGTGCGTATGGTGCACGAAGGGGCCTCGTTTTCTTTTTCTCGTTCGATTTTTCTTGATTTTCAAATTTCATATGAATACATAAATTAGTAAAACAAATCTAGGCTACAAATCATAAAAAAACACAGATTTTCACATGCTTCATAAATTCGTGAAAATAAAAGCACATAAAATCACAACCATGATTAAATATGCAATATCAGAGATTAGCTCTGATACCACTATTTGGAAATGATATAATAAAATTAAAACGCAGCGGAATAAATCAAATGCCCATGTGGTCATTTCCATATTGCATATTCAAATCATCTGATCGAAAAACTTACTCTTCATAGCAAAATGGTTGGTGTTTTCACGTTACTTTGGATTTCTGAACCGAAAGCTACTCTTGAAGCCTTCAACTTCTTTTTCGAAAATCCAAAATCTTGAATCCAAAGATTCCGTTTGATTATTGATCCTAACACCGAACATGCCGAAATCCCTAAATAATCACGCGAAAAGCAAGACGAAGAAGATCCTTCTTTTCTTCTTGATAGACGGCAGCTAGAGAGAAGAGAGAGGGAGGGAATTTCTTTTCTTGGAAACTTATGAGGTTATGAGATTGCTTAGGTCAAGAAGTCACAAGTGAAAATCAAATATATATCACTTGACTTAATGATTAAGCAAAGCCAAATACCCTTATGTTGGGCGCCTTCTTGGTGTTAGGTATATGCCCTAGATGCCAATAAGGACAAATAGATTATATAGGATATTCAATTATGTTGTACAAACTTATATTTAATAAAGGCATTTATTCTTCTGTTCATATAAAACTTCATGGCATCATTAAGTATTGAACAAATAGTCCATGTATATCAAGGTTGACTCTTCGCCCTTTATGGAATAAAGAAGTGGCATGGGGAGAGTCTTATTCCTGATCACTTAAAAGGGTTCGCAAGTCAAGAAATCTTAATTGGGCATTAAGATTCGACTTGTATGACACATGCTTTGACAAGAAGTGTCAGTCGAACACTATGGGATAGTGAGAACACGTGTCATAGATATATCAATGGAATTGATATATTCGAACACGGCTCGCAGTAATCCGATCACATGGGTATTTACTCTGTGACTGTCAATGATTGGATTACTGACCATAATAGTATGCGTGAGCCGTAGACCTGAGGGTTCATGATCAATGTACTTGTACTATTGAATCTGTTACTAGAGTAGTTAGGCCCAAATCACCCTTTAGTGGGGCCGACCTCGAAGTGCGATTCAATGAGTTAAGTAGCACTTGTGAAGTGATTGCCAAGATGGGATTCACTGTCTCGATAGTAAACGAGAAAGTATCCTGTGCGATCATAGGCATATGAAATTATAAGTCTTTCGCCAAAACAATGAAACTAACTTATGTGGGACATGGGGGGTAGTTTAGTAATTCCATCATGCTATGATTAAATGTACGGTATCAAGTTTAGTGAGTTTGACATATACCATGACTCTCACTTGATTGGGATATGTCAGTGAAGGATTATACACATATGGTATTTATGGTCCAGAGGTTCGTAAATGATTTGTTCATTTCGTACTCAATTGTGTTACGATGTGAGTCCACGAGACTGGCTAGGTGGCATTCACATCCTTTGGTAATTCTTCCCATTGCCAATTGAGACGAACTTAAAGATTCGCACTATAAGAAACGAACAGGATGTCTTTTTATGTTAATCTTTTAGAAAGATATAATTAATTGGACGTATTGATTTATTGGTTAAATCAATAAATTAAATATCTAATTTAATTGGAAAATTAATTAAATGGAATTAATTAATTAATATATATATTGGATTTAAATAGGAGTTAAATTAAACATATATTAAAAGGTGGACTGAGTTGACTGGGCCAACTTAAGCCCACCTACACGTCCAAGAATCCCTAGGGGGCGGCCAACAAGGAGTCCAAGGAAGGACTCCTACTTGTTGCTTAAGTCATTAGAGTTATAAGGTAACTCTAATTGCAACAGGGTATTCTAACCCTAATTGCATAACACAAAAAGAAGAAGATCATATCCCATTAACCTTGCCCTAGCCGTCCACCACTAGTCAAGAGGAGGTTTTTGGAGATCTTTTGAAAGCTCGTTTCGCGTGGATCTTTAGAGACAGGAATTCAAGGAGTTGCTGTTACGAGAATTCAAGATTACGAAATCGATAAGTTAATCTGTTTCGTTTAAATTTTTGAAAACTCTTGAAAATCATCAAACCACGCTAAAGTGATACAACTTTAGGAATCCTAAAATTCTTCCTCTGCGTTTTTCGCTCTAGAGGATTCCTAACACTTGGATGCCCAACTTGGCTGATACTTGGACACCTATTTAGTTTAGGTTTTGGTCAATTTGCTTTTTATTTAATTATTTAATTGATTAATTATTTATGCAATGAATCAATCAATTAATTATTATAATTAAGTAATAATTGGATAAAGTAATTCATTAATTTATTTCTCCAAGAAATAAATTAATAATTAACATTATCTGTAAAATAATTATCTCTTCCAATGAGTAATTAATTATAAGTTTCCCCTTTAAATCATTCCCTTTATTTTTCCTTTGCCATTCCTTGATGCACGACTCTTTAAGTTCATCTCATAAGGCAATGGGAGGAACCATAGGATATGGGTGACACCTAGCCGGTCACGTGACCCCACATCGATGTTAGGTTAATGTCCTCAAATGCCACTTGAGGATTAGTAAATGATAGGACATAGGCTATTAATTGTTTACTTGTATGTTGACATTTATATATTGTAATCATCTATAAGTCCATGAACACAAAATTTAACTCTCTTAAGGCACTAGAGAATTTTGATACTTGTGTACTAAAATAGTCTACAAGTCAAAGATTTTCAATTGGGCATTGGAAATCAAGAAGACTTGTATGATATGAGTTTTGACGAGAAAGGTGCCCGTCAATCACTAGGAAGTAGTGAAGAACTTATATCATAGGTGCACTGATGGAGATAGTGGCACTCAAACATCACTCGCATCGATTCTGTCACATGGGTTTTTCACTCATTGCTAATCAATGACAGAATTGATTAAGTTGTAATAGGTGTGTCTGAACTTTAAACTTGAGGAATCGTGTTGAAGATATACTTGTGACATTAGGTTCGTCATTAGAGTAGTTAGGCCCAATTCACCCATTGGTAGGGTCAACCTCGAACTGCAACCTAATGGGCAAGTAGTAGTCTTAATTGATATCCAAGATATGATTCGTTCCCTCTAAGGTGAACGAGGAACACTACCACAAAAAAACCCTATTACAGCGTACCTATGACAGCGGTTTTGAAAAACTGCTGTTATAGGGGGTACTTGGTTCGGACCTATGACAGCGGTTCAAGCCGAACTTTTGTCATATGTGTCAGAACAAAAAAAAAATTGAACGCGACAGCGATTTGGACAGAACCGCCGTCACAAAGCATACATGTGACAGCGGTTCGGCCGAATCGCTGATACATGTTCCTTTGTAACAGCGGTTCTGGCCGAACCGCTGATACATGTAAACTTGTAGCAGCGGTTCGGCTGAACCGCTGATATAGGGGCCGGGTTTTCTTATACCCGCCCCCCTCTCTCTCACTCACTCACACACTCTCTCTCTCTCTCTCTCTCTCTCTCTCTCTAATCTCTCACCACCACCACCACCACCACCAAGACCGTACACCGCCCCGCCTCATCTCCGCCCTCCACCCCTCTCACGATTTCTCTCTCTCTCGATCTGAACGGCCGCATCCTCCACCTGCCCGTAGCCGCCCCGCCTCGCCGGCCGGTATCTCTCTCTCTCTCTCTCTCTCTCTCTCTAGATTTATATATATATATATGTGCATATATATGTATATATTCTATAAATATATATTTAAGTCTTTATATATATATATATACATTGTATAGCCGCCCGCCCATCGCCGCCTGCCAGTCGCCGCCGCCGCCTCCAACCGTGGTCATTTAGTTTAGGTAATATATATATACACACACACACATAGGCTATATATAGATTTAAATATTTGAGTATGTATATTTGTGTATATGTGGGTGTATGTATATATATTTGTGTATGTGTGGGTGTATGTATATTTGTGTATATGTGTGGGTGTATGTATATTTGTGTATATATAGGTGTATGTATATATATTTGTGTATGTGTGGGTGTATGTATATATATTTGTGTATGTGTGGGTGTATGTATATATATTTGTGTATGTGTGGGTGAATGTATATTTGTGTATATGTGGGTGTATGTATATATATTTGTGTATGTGTGTGTGTATGTATATATATTTGTGTATATGTGGGTGTATGTATATATATTTGTGTATGTGTGAGTGTATTTGTGTATATATGGGTGTATGTATATATATTTGTGTATGTGTGGGTGTATGTATATATATTTGTGTATATGTGGGTGTATGTATATATATTTGTTTATGTGTGGGTGTATGTATATATTTGTGTATGTGTGGGTGTATGTATATTTGTGTATATTTTTGAGATTTGCCTATTTATTGAAAAATTTAAGTGAACTAGGAATTTGACTGAATTTAGTATTAATTTTGGTTAGTCGGGTGTTAATTACGTTTGATTTGAGATTAAATTATGGTTATTTGGTGGTTTAGGGTACATTGATCCAACTGGTGATCTATATTTATACTTAGTTGCTGAAAATATATTGTTTTATTTGTAGTTTTATGTGATTTATGTGATCTTACTGGTGATCAATATTTGTAGTTGGTAATATGATGCTTTATGTGATTCAACTGGTGATCAATATATATTTAGAAAATGGTGCTTTAGTTTTAGTTTTATGTGATTTATGTGATCCAACTGGTGATCAATATTTGTAGAAATATGATGTTTTATGTGATCCAACTGGTGATTAATATTTTCGTATAGTAAGATCGGCATTTTGGGTTTGTTGTGGGTGAAAGATTATAATATTGGGTTTGTTGTGGTTGAAATACGAATTTATATTCTTGAGATTTGCCTATTTTTGTGGAAAATTTAAGGGAAATAGGGGTTGATTGATTTTAAGGTTAATTTGGTTTAGCTAGGGGTTAATTATGTTTAATTGATGATTAAATTTTGTTTATTTTGTGGTTTAGGATAATTTTGTTTATATTGTGATTTATTACTTCTATTTGAAAATTATTATTGCCAAATGAATCTGCCAAATTTATATGAATCTAACTTCTGTATTTTTTGTCTTTTGTAGGTCGATGGCTTCAAATCCTGATGGTAGTTTTCCCGAGGATGATGTATATGGATCAGATAGCGGTCATGAGAAGGAGATACGGAGGTGTCACGGCTATGAAAAGCGTTATCAATGCCAGAAGTAAAGGCATAAGGCTACCTGTCGGCTGGAATGACAGAGGTCAGCCAGTTAACTCCAACAAATCAATATTTGTTGGGTATATAGGCGTGCATGTTCGGCAGAAGGTGTCGATTGCCATGAGTAATTGGCGAAAAGTCCCGTCACCAATAAAAAAAACGTTTGGGATGAGATGAAGGTAATTTGGATATTATCCTATTTGTAAGTGTTAATGTATTATCATATTCTCTAAATTATAATTTTATATATACTTTATTGTTTGTTTTTTGTAGTTGGCATTTGATATTGACGAAAGTCGATAAAAGTACGTACTAGCAGAAGCTGGGAGGCTAGCACGTAACTTCAGGAGCTTCATAAGCAGAAAGTATGTGCGAGATGATGATGGAAACGTTAATGTCGACCCACCTCCACAATATGAGATATCCCAAGTCGATTGGGCGGCATTTTTAGAGGTTCGCTTAGGTGAACCTTGGCAGGTAGCTAGTCATTTTAATTTACGGTTTCATTTGTGGGTTATTGCGTTTATATTTAGCTAATAATTTGATAATGTAATAAACAGAAAATAAGTATGGACAATCAGGAAAGAGCAAAGGACCCTGAATATCCTTACCGAAAAGGGAGTCTTGGACCTGCTGTTGTGGAGCAAATGGAGGTATGTAGTTCATTTAGCAGTGAATCTTTACAATTTTTTTAATAATAATTCTATGTTAATATATACATATATTTTTTAATGAAAATATAGAGAAATAAAAGAAGGGATACGGGATCCGATTGTACAGATGTGACACGAGTACTCGTGTGGAGGGTTGCGCGTTCCGATGCAACAAATCAAATTGATAACGAAAATGAGACGAGTCGAAATGACCTATTGGCTAAAGCTATTAAAAGGAAAGAGCATCCGGGTCGCGTTAGGGGTGTTGGCTTTGGGGTCTCACAAAGAGACTATGTTAAGGATCCAAAGCCTGCTTCAGAAAAGGAGATGGAAAACTTGAGAAACATGGTGAAAAACCTCTCCGAAACTATGGTTGCCATGCAACAACGAATTGATGTTTTGGAAGCCCCTAACTCGCGTCAGCCACATGAAGATGACGTGATTTTTTTGAAAGATAGCAGCCCAAAACCAGGTTATAAGATGCTTCCTGAGGTAAAAATTTGAACTTATTTATTAATCATACAACTTGCGACTCTCTATTTCTGTAAATCATACAAAACTTTCTATATATGTGTGTGTGTAGGGTATCACTCTATGTCAATTAGCACTTTCATCACCATCATATCGTGTGGTGGCTAAAGGACAGCTAAACATTCGATCGGAGACTGATAGAACACTTCACAACTGTCTATTAGCCACCACCAATGTGAAAAGTGAGCATTGACACTGTAGTTGAGGTGAATACACTCCTACCCGTCCCTCTCAATGATGAAATGATCACCATTTCTAGTGGTCTGGGTACCTTTGTTGCTTGGCCAGTGAGTCTTGTCATTATCACTGATGCACCGGTATGTAATTAATAGCTAGTCATTAATAAATTATAACAATTTGTTTGAGGTTACTAAATATACTTTGGTGTGTAACATTCATATTTTATTTTCTTGCTTAAACAGGTCAAATCATCTGGAAACCGTAAGTCAGGGACGTCGAAGCGGTCAGCTGTCAAAGGAAAATCTCAAGTGGCCGAGCCTGCAGGTGAAGTAGACATATGTACAGATCTTCAACTAGATGGACTCCTTAATGACCTTGTATTTCTGGGAAAGTACACGAAGATGATGAAGATTGGTGCCCAGATCAATATATACATGGACGAAGCCATTATGAATTTTTCTTTCCCAGAGTTCATTGGAAAGGAGAAGATCTATCACCTTCTGCGTAGAAAAGAGATAGGAGCCTCTATCATTACAACGTACATAAAGTAAGTTTTTTAATTATTTTATTACATCTGAACTACGATTATTTTCGTTACTCGAAATTCATTTTTTATGCTCAATTTAGGTGTTTGTGGTTTAACTACGTGACCCCCAAAGGGAAAGAAGCAAGATTCGTGTTCCTTAGCCCACATTCCATAGCTACTCAAACAGACCCGTCAGTTCAACAAGTGCAGTACATAGCACCTGCTATGATACAGAGTGCACAACAGAATAAGTTATTTCTTGCACCTTACAACACCGGGTGAGCTACTAAAGACTCGACTTTAATTTGTAAAACTAGCTACGCAAAACAAATTTTCAACTTTTCTTTTGAATGCTTTGTAGGGGTCATTGGTCGTTGTTTGCAATTGATCCATTTAAAGAGATTGTTTACTATCTGGATTCTGTGCATGGCGAGCCGCAATACCGAGATGATATGATACTAAAATTCAATCAGTAAGTTTTTCATTCAATCAATGTATCCATTATATTTAATATTTTTTTAAATTGTATTTATTTCACATAATTGCTTGTTTTTAACATATTTTCTTGTTTTTTATATTTTTTTATAGAGCTGTGCACATATTTCGTGCAAACCGCAGCAACCAATCCAGGAAATCCAAAAATTCGGTCTGTAAATGATTTACTATAAAGGTTAGCGTTTTCTAGTTTCATGAGATTATATATTCGTATAGAAGTTCGTCTTCTAATACAACGTAACTTTGATTGCTTTTGTAGTGCCCCCGGTAGACCAACGAGGTGGATTGTGGCTATTTCGTTATGAGATTCAAGAAAGAGATTATTAGCCACGGACAATCTATAATCCCAACAGCGGTATACATAATCCTAATATATACTTAATTCTATTACTTTTGAAATTATTAAACCTTTGGTAGGTAATTGAAACGTCATTTCATTTTGCAATTAATCTCTATATACATATATATCTTGCAGTACTTTGATGATTGCCAATCCTTCTATACTGATGAGCAAATTGATGAAGTATGTTGCGAAGTTGCACGTTACATTTTCTTAGCAGCTCCTTAGAAATTAGGTAACGTAGTTTTTGTACATTGTGACTTGTTGTAAATTGAGATTTGATTTATTGTATTTCGGAAGGTCATTAGTAATTTAATTAGTTGATTGTACTTTTTGTTGGATTTTATAACATTTTATTGTTGGAGGAAAGAGATGGTAATATTGAAGTTTGGGGTGATGTTTGTTTATGTTGAATATGTTTTGTTATTAGTTGAAATTTGTTGGTTAATTGGTTTATTGCATATTACTGTACAGGTACTATCATGACAGGGCAATAAATAATAAAAAAAAAAAACAAAAAAAAAATTTGTACTTATGACAGCGGTTCTTCCGGAACCGCTGTCACAGTGTGAACTTGTGACAGCGGTTACGGAAGAAACGCTGTCACAGTTCGAACCTGTAACAGTGGTTCTTTCGAAAACCGCTGTCACAGGTCCTTTATTTTATTTTTGCTTTTTCGACAGCGGTTTCGTGAAAACCGCTGTCATAGGGGGACCCTATGATAGCGGTTTTCCGGGAACCGCTGTCATAGCTTGATCTATCACAGCGGTTAAAAATCACTGTAATAGGTCCACCGCTATAACAGTGGTACCTATGACAGCGGTTAAAACTGCTGTCATTGGCCCAAAAAAACCGCTGTCATAGGTCATTTTTGTAGCAGTGGAATTATCCTATACATTTATAAGTAAGTTGGATCTTCTAAGTCTTTGGCTAAAGCATTCACTGATCTGAACTTATTATAAATATAGCATAGTGTCAAGTTAGTGAGTTTGACTAAAAACCATGACTCTCACATGACCGGGATAAGGAAACGAAGAGTTTATATTCACACGGTATTTACAATTGGAAAGGTAAAAATGATCTAATCATTTCATCTTATTTTAGTTAAAATATGGACCACTTGACTGGCTAGGTGGGACCCATATTCAATGGAATCCTCCCATTGCCAAATATAGATGAACCTAAAGAGTCACGTTTAAAAAATGAATTAATTAAATAGTAGATTACACTAAGCTCAATTTAGTTATAGTAATTTTGCGAAGAACTTGAAAAATTCAGGCTCGTGAAATTTTTCAACCACTTCGCTATAACGGGTAAAGTTTGTTTTACCCTATCGTACATACGTGTGATAAAACCCCGGGATTGATCCTGTTATGGGGAAATCTGGAAAAAAAAATTTTAATTTTGTTTTCAGTTGCGTTTGGTTATTTTTCTCCAACAGTGGTATCAGAACCAAATCGCAGGGTTCGGCGTATGTAAATTATGTGTAAATATGTGATATAGATGCGTGATTTATAGTTTTTTTTTATTGATGCAAGATTAGATATGTGTATTTCACGTTATTTGTGTTCTTGAGGATTTTATTTATTTTTGTTCATTAGAAATTAATGAAAGATGAATTTTATGTAATTTTAATGTGATGATAATAAAATTGCAAATTACAGCTTTGACCCGTCGCCGAGGCGGCGACAGGGTGCCAATGGCTCCACAGCGGTGTGCACGCGCGATGGGCTAGCGCTGTGCGAGCCCACCCGTGTGTTTTTTAAACACACGGGTTGCAAACCCGACCTGGGTCGATCCATGGGTGACCCGGGTCATTTATTAAATATATATTATTTGATTTTGATTAAAATTGGATTTTAATGCGAAATAAATAATATTAATTATTTAATAAGAGTATTTTATTTTCCTCCAATCTAATGTTAATTAAAGTTGAACTTTGAATTAAATTGGATTGTATCTATTGTGAAATTAATTTTGATGAACTGAGAGATTAATTTTATTAAAATTAGATTTTAATATAAGATTAATTGGAGTTCACTAAAATAGAATTTTCAAATAGAATTAAATTAATTAATTTCCTCAAGAATATGAAAAACAATAATTAAATTTGGAATTTAATTAGAAATTAACATATATGATTTTCGTGTGTTATGTGAAAAATACCATGTTTGACATGTTATCTGATGGGAGACATGATTCATGGACTTGGGCTCATTTTTAAATTTGTATTTCTTTTTGATGGTTTGTAAAGGCCTTTTTGAGCCTAATTTTATTTTCTTTCTAGATAAATTTTATATGGGTGGCAAATATATTGAAATGTAATAGTTAGTAATAGAATAGGCACAAAGGAGAAATTCAAGTCGAGCCGAGGAGGTACAAGAAGGAGATTTGGAAGCTTTAGTGTAGTTTCTTTTTATTTTGGTTGAAACATTGGCTTGTTTCAATCTAGGAATAAAAGTCCATGAATCATGTGTTGTTAGCTTTCTAGGATTACTATTTTATATTTTAATCCATGTTTGTATGTATGATATAAAATGGATTAATGTGCAAAGTGAGACCTAGTAAATAATTTAAATTCTCCCATTTTGAAAAATATTAAGTTAGCAAAGGGTACTAGGTAGCCTGTCCACCACTGAACATGGGAGAAATTGAAATGATATTTAATATATAATATCGTCCCTAAGCAATGGGGGTTATATATTGAAATATATTTAATTTTTTTCCTAAGTGCATGAAATGTCGTTGATCGAAAACAAATTTCACCCCATATACCAGCAAAAGGTTGAAAGGTAAACTTCAATTGTTAGACTAATAGATAGTCAGTGGGTTGAATTTAAATTATTCATAAATCAATAAGATCGTTAAAAGGTTGAGATTTGATGAATAATGGACAAAGGGATTGAATCATCCATTTGATGGGTTGATGCTGGACATCACTTTAATAAATTGATTAGGCAAAAAGTTGCAACCTATTAATCTAGTTATAGAAATCAATGACCACTATGACTTCCGAATTCCACAGTGGGAGTGTGGATTTTTTGAAAAATGTAGTGGGAGCCAAGTTTATTTTTAAAGTCCTTAATTTAAATTTGGAACAACAATTACATTAGAATCTAATAAGTCTTTTTACTTTTCCGCGGTTATTTGCTTATTATCTCTCTCTCACTATGCTTATCAACCCAGTATCTATACTACTTGAAAAGAACACTTTGATTGATCCAAACTATATTGACTGGCTCCGAAACTTGAGGATAGTCCTCAATATGGAGTCACTGGGGTATGTATTGGATACTGATATCCCAATCGCGCCCGTAAGGACACATGCTACTGAGGAGGAAGTTGCGGCTTATGAGAAGTGGGTCAAAGATGCCGTCCGGCTTCGTGGGTACATGCTGGGCTCAATGACAAATGAGTTGCAGAGGTCCCATGACAAAATGGTCTCGGCGAGGGCTATTTTGGCACACCTGGTGCGAGGTCCCATGACAAAAAGTTGGGGACCATGTTTTAAAAATGATTTCAAAAATTGAGAGGTTGGAGGCTCTTGACTTCAACATGGACCCACAACTGCAAATTGATCTCATCTTGCAGTCACTTACAGACTCATTTTTCCAATTCGTGATGAAGTTCAACTGCAATGAGATAGTATGCAACTTAGCTGGGTTGATGAACAAGCTAAATACTGCACAATCTCAAATGAAACCAAAGGGAAAAGAGACGGCCTTGGTCATCACTTCTAAGCCTAAAAATAAGAAGAAGAAGAAGAAGACTAAGAAAGCTACAAGCACTCCGGGTCCACAAGTGAAGATAAACAAAGGAAAGGGAAAAGCTCCAAAAGTGATGAAGAGCAAATGACCAAAGGAAACGAATAGGTGCCTTCACTGCGGTGAGCAATGCCAGTGGAGGAGGGAGTGTCCAAACTTTGCAAAGGTGCACAAGGTATGGAACTTTTTGTTTTAGAAACTAATTATTTTATAACTGTATTTTCCACTTCGTGGATACTTGATTCTGGAGCTAGTGCTCATGTTTGTGTAATGAATCAGGATCTACAGTGAAGTAGAAAGTTGGAGCATGGAGAGGTGCTGATCAGTGTTGGCAGCGGGCAGAGTGTCGCGGCTTCTTGCATTGGATCAACTTCTTTATGTTTATCATCTGGACATGTTTTAAATTTAGAGGACGTTTTGGTTTTGCCCAACGGGCTTAAGAGCATTATTTCAATTCCTATGTTGGTTAAGAATAATTATATTTTTAATTTCATCGACAGTACTTGCAGCATTTTATTTAATGATAATATTGTTGGCACTATACTTTAGTCAATAGCCTCTATTATTTAAACATGCAAAATGAATGTGTTGCAAATGTTATCTCAAAGAAGCGTGACAGGTAGGCAAAGTGCTAACCTAAGCATAAAGTGGCATCTAAGACTAGGTTATGATGGAGAGCGAAAGATGCACAAGATGGAGAAAGATGGGTTAATTGACCCATTGGGATCAGATCCCTATCCGACTTATGAATCTTGCCTCAAAGGCAAAATGGTTAGATCACCCTTTACCAAAACATTTGAAAGAGCCACTGAAGTATTAAGACTTGTGCACACTGACGTTTGCGGACCATTTGGAGAAATGGCTCTTGGAGGTTTCCACTATTTCATTACTTTTACTAATGACCATTCAAGGTATGGTCTTGTGTATCTAATGAAGTATAAGTCTGAATCATTTGATAAGTTCAAAGAATTTAAGGCTTTGGTGGAAAAACAAACTGGTCATCATATAAAAGCACTACGATCGGATCGTGGAGGTGAATATATTAGTGATGAGTTTGATCAGTTCCTAAAGGAACATGGGATAATATTGCAACTCACACTACCAGTAACCCCACAACTGAATGGGGGAGCAGAGCGTAGAAATCGAACGCTTTTGGATATGATTCGATCTATGCTTAGCTACACTGATTTACCCATCTTCTTGTGGGGACATGCACTCCTTACGGCTGTTCATATCTTGAATAGATGTCCTTCCAAGTCCATTCCTAAGACTCTATATGAGATATGGAGAAATATGAAACCAAACCTTAAGTACATTAGGGTTTGGAGATGCCCTGCATACGTCAAGAAGACAAAGGAAGAGAAATTGAAAGCAAGGTCCCTCAAAGGACGTTTCATCAATTTTCCAGAGGATTCCATAGGATCCTTTTTCTACATGCAAGATCATCAAAGGATCATTGTTGCACTGCAAGCGCTCTTTCTAGAAGATGAGTTTATTCAAGAAGGTGGTGTAGGTAGAAAGATTGATCTTAATGAACAAGATGAAACACCTAGGGAGACGACTATTCAAGAAACACACACTGAACCTGACAAAACACAGCCAACATTCTGAAGATCTGGTAGAGCACCACATCAACCTGATAGGTACTATGGATACATGCTACAAGAGGAACCGGGTGTCCACACTATAGCAGTGGGAGTACATGGGGATGACCCGTCTAATTATGATCAAGCAATGATGGACATCGACTCTGCAAAGTGGCCAGAAGCTATGCAGGCAGAGATAGACTCGAAGCATTCCAACCAAGTCTGGACTCTTGTAGATCGTCCTGATGGCTTTGCACCTATAGGGTGTAAGTGGATCTACAAGAGGAAGATAGGCCCGGATGGAAAAGTTGACACATACAAGGCAAGGCTTGTAGCAAAAAGTTATATTAAAAAGAAATGAGTTGACTACCAAGAGACCTTTTCACTTGTGACAATGATCAAGTCTATTCGAATTATGTTCACAATAGCTGCACACATGGACTATGAGATATGGTAGATGGATGTGAAGACGACTTTCCTAAATGGATTCCTAGAAGAAGACATCTATATGGAGCAACCTAAAGGCTTTGAATCTAAGTCTGATATTCATAAGTGTGTAAGCTTAAGAGATCCATTTATGGACTTAAGCAAACCTATAGGAGTTGGAATCTACGTTTTGATGAAGCAGTCAAAGGATTCGACTTTGTCAAAAACAAAGATGAACCATCTGTTTACAAGAAGGTTAGTGGGAGTAAAATCATTTTCCTTGTCTTATATGTGGATGAGATTCTACTCATAGGAAATGATGTAGGAATGCTCACATCAGTTAAGAAATGGCTTTCAAATACATTTTTCATGAAAGACTTGGGAGAAACGACCTATATTCTAAGGATTCATATCCATAGAGATAGAACAAATAGAATGATAGGACTTTTCCAAGACTTTTACTTAGATAAAGTTCTAAAGAGATGTAGGATGGAAGACTCCAAGAAAGGTTTCTTACCCAGGAGATATGCGGTGCACCTTTCAAAGTCTATGTCTCATCAAAGTGAGGAAGGTAGGAAAGAAATGAGTACGGTGCCCTATGCATCTGCAGTGGGTAGTCGTACGCCATGTTATACACACGGCCAGACATAGACTACGTAGTAAGCGTGGTGAATCATTTTCAGACTAATCCGGGAAGAGAACATTAGACTGCTGTAAAAAATGTCCTCAAGTATCTGAAGAGAACTAAGGGTATGGTCCTAACATATGGACATGCAGATTTGAAGGTGGATAAATATACTGACTCGGATTTTCAATCTGACATAGATGATCGCGAGTCCACTTTAGGGTTTATATTCACGCTCAATGGTGTAGCGGTGACTTGGAAAAGTTCCTAGCAAAGCACAACCCTAATTCCACCACTGAGGCAAAATACATAGCAGCTTCAGAGGCTGCCAAAGAAGATGTTTGGATTAGGGAGTTTCTTGGAGAACTTCAAGTGGTCCCTAGTGTGGAGCTGCCGTTGTCAATTTATTGTGACAATAACGAAGCTATATTACAAGCAAAGGAACCAAAGTCTCAAAACAAATCCAAGCACATAGAGAGAAGATATCACATAATAAGGGAAATCATTGGAAGAGGCGAGATAGTTGTTCAGAGAGTAAATTCAGCAGACAACGTCACTGACCCATTGACCAAGTCTTTGACACAGGTAGTGCTAGATCGACATCTTGAAAATATGGGTATTAGATACCATAGTGATTGGCATTGAGTACAAGTGGGAGATTGTTAGGTTAATGTCCTCAAATGCCACTAGAGGATTAGTAAATGATAGGACATTATCAATTTGTAATTATTTTTTAATCAATCAATAAAAGACTATTAGTTGTTTACTTTTATATTGGCATTTATATATTGTAATCATCTAAAGGTCCATTAACACAAGAGTTAACTCTCTAAGGCACTAGAGGAGTTTGATACTTGTGTACTAAAATAGTCTGCAAGTTAAAGATTTTCAATTGGGCATTCGAAATCATGAAAACTTGTATGATATGAGTTTTGACGAGAAAGGTGCCTGTCAATCACTAGGAATTAGTGAAGAACTTGTTAGGAATTTCATGTTAGATGTTTTGATGATAACAAGATAAGATTTTATGTTAGACCCCAAAAGAATGTAAGTTTATATTTTCATAGAACAATTGTATAAGCGTTGGAAGGTTGTAATTTTATTAAGCTTGTAATTTTTATCTTTGTAGATTTTAGACTAAGTATTGGATACCAAGTCGCTAGTAGAATTCTAGGTGAGTCTATTAGAGATGAAGTTGAAGATCAGCGTCTAAAGTCAAGTGAAGATGAAGATTTTGTCGTAAGAGACTGCCAATCGCTATGGACTGTTTCAGGATTTATGAATCAAGGGCTCAAAGCAATCAAGCGATCAAGAAGATCAGATTCACCTGAAATAAATTCCGAAGTCACTAAGGACTTAAATGCAATCATTTAACGGGCATTTATTTCCAACGGGAAATAAATTCAGATGCATTAAATGCTTGATAAGAGCATTAAATGTGATAAAGATAGATTGTATACGGAGCAAGCTACCTACTGGCTTAGACTGTCAGAATTTCAGAGTTCAAACCTGCCACATCAAATTAGTGCAGCGGGATTTCAGGAATGTCAGAGAAAAGGTATGACTCACTCGCTCGTGAGAGGCACGCACCCACATGTGTCCAACGGACAAATCCCAAGAAATTGCCTATAAATACCTTACCTCAGCAAACCCTAAAATAACACGCACATACACAAGAAAGTCAAAACTTTGCTGAAATATTTTCTCAAGAAATGCTTAAAAACTCCATAACCAAAATTCTTTCAAGCTTTCTACATACATTCCAGACAGTCGTAGATATCTCAAACATCTTCAAAGAAGAACCATACACTATTATTGAGATATCCTAAGTTGTTTGAACTTCCTAAAATGAAACAAACCCGTGATCAAACCCTCAACTTCATCTATCCGTGTGAAGAAGTTTTTGACTCTGCAAGCAGTATTTCTGAGTGAGAGAAGCTTGTTGGTGAAGATCTTCATTGGTGCTGAAGTCTGTGTGATCAAGGAGCCCAAGATCATCATCCCCACATCTATTTTGTAGAAGCCTCTGTATGATCCTTCGATAATCAATTTAGTGGAATTCGTCCAAGTGTTCAAGGAGAAGAAGGATGTAGTTGGGATTACATCACCCAGTGAACCTTACAAAATCTTGTGTTGTTTACTGCCATATTGTCTTACTTTATATTCTATCATTTATCTTGAAAAAGACAAGTAAAACGGTTAAGCGACTATTTGACCAAAACGAACGCTAAAGCTTTAAAATCATTTCTGCTGTGCTAACCCTGATTAAGAGATCTAAGCTTTAACCTACATTGGTAAATTGCTAAAATCACAAAGTCTAAGTTATCTTTACTGTAGCGTCTGACCTAGTGCTCAACTTCCTAAGCGTTCAAATTTTTAAAAGTCATACGAAATTTTTGAAGTCGAAAAAGACTTAAGGGTCTATTCAACCCCCCCCCCTTCTAGACCCTTTCGTATGCCACTTGGGACCACCAGAAATTATATCATAGGTGCAGTGATGGAGATAGTGGCATTCAGACATGACTCACATCAATTTTGTCTCATGGGTTTTGTGCTCTTTGACTATAAATGATAGAATTGATTAAGTTGTACTAGGTGTGTCTAAACTTTAGACTTGAGGAATCGAGTCGAAAATATACTTGTGACATTAAGTTCGTCATTAGAATAGTTAGGCCCAATTCACCCATTGGTAGGGTCAACCTTAAACTGCAACCTAATGGACAAGTAGTAGTCTGAACTGATATTTAAGATAGGATTCGTTCCCTCGAAGGTGAACGAGGAATTATCCTATGCATTTATAAGCAAGTTGGATCTTAAACGTCTTTGGCCAAAGCATTCACTGATCTGAACTTATTATTAATATAGCATAGTGTCAAGTTAGTGAGTTTGACTAAAAACCATGACTCTCACTTGACCGGGATAAGGAAACGAAGAGTTTATATTCACATAGTATTTACAATTGGAAAGGTAAAAATGATCTAATCATTTCATCTTATTTGGGTTAAAATATGGACCACTTGACTGGCTAGGTGAGACCCATATTCAATGGAATCCTCCAATTGCCAAATATAGATGAACCTAAAGAGACACGCTAAAAAAAGAAAAATTGATAGAAAAATGGAATATTTCTTGTGGTAATATTTCAAGTATTGGATACTTAAAATTAATTAAATGGAATTAATTATTTGAGGAAATAAGTTAATTCATTTATGGTTTAATGAATATTTATTTCTTGGATAAATAAAATTAATTAAATATGTTATCTATTATTTAATTAGATTGAATTAGTTAATTAAATAGTAGATTACACTAAGCTCAATTTGGTGCACCTAGTGGCACACCAAGGTCTAAAGGGGGGGGCCACTAGGTGCTTTTAGGGCTTAATTTGAGTCCATGTTAATAACTTAAGTGATATAAATATATTACATTAGTTAATACCTAGGTCATAAGTTGTAATGGACTAATCCACAAGAAATAGAATTCCTCTTCCTCTCTCTCTCTAGCCGTCGATTTGCATGCCAAGAAGGAGGAAGATTTTTCTCATCAAATATTTTCCGGCAACACAATTTAGAGGTAGAACAATTGGATTGCTTGGATCATCAAATTTTCAGCCAGAGTAATTTCGCGTAGAACTTGAAGAATTAGGGCTCGTGAGATTTTTCAACCACTTCGCAACAACGGGTAAAGTTTGTTTTACCCTTGTAATACCCTGATATTTCATATTTTACTTTTGATCAACTGATTAAATCAGTCTTCTATTAATGACTCGCTAGAACTTTAAGTTTAATATGACTTTGAGATTAAAACAAACTCAAACACATATTTTAAAATGAAGTCTTATTTGGACTAATGTGCCATAATTATATAAACCGAAGATTAGGGCAAATATCATTATGAACTCCTAAATGGGTTAGCAAGGAGAAGGAGGCAGCGACACAAAACTGGAGGTAAAAAGGTTTTCTTTCAGGCCTTGATTACCTCACAATTTGAATTATAGTGTCACGGATAGATAGATAAGGCGCATGTGCTTTGATTTTTTGGGTTAAAGATGATGGACTTGGGATGGTATTATTAAATAGATAGATACATGACTTGGTAACTAGGATTTGTGTATTACAATCATCAACTTTTGATTTAAGCAAATAGATGAATAGTCAAAGTGTTATTCAATCAGAAATTAATGTGCAGGTGTCGTTTGGTGCAGTAAATAGAAAGCTTTATGGGAAGGCATTGTTTTACTTTTTTGTTTTATAATTAGTGGCTTCTTAAGTTTTGATTAAACTTCAATTAGTCTAGAAAATACTTTGATGATAAGATGAGATTTTCAGCTTTTGGTCACAGCCACAATAGAACTTCGATACTTCCACCATAGTCGATTTGAGTGAAGGGTTCACTGAGTCGGGAAAATTTACAAAAGATAATATCTACTTTTACTAAGGAAGTGTTAAGAGTATAAATCAGTTAGGATGCTTTAAAACGATTTGTCTTAGCTTATATTAATGCCTTTTTCCACATTTTAGATTCAACCGGCAAAGCTTAGAATTTGTACAACGAATTTTATTGATATCGTGGGACTTTGAGATTTTAAGGTAAGTGATTCTTGACATTTTTCTATTGTTTTTTTTATATAGAAATGTATATGTATATCACGGATTCTTGACATGTTTCTATAATAAAAGAAATGGTTTTCGATTAATATGAATTTTCTGGAAAATAGGATCAAGCATGATAGAAAATAAAGAAAAATGTTTTCTTTAATTATATGTATATGACATGAACTTTTGAGAAATTTGATTATGATGCATGGAGATATTCTGTAATTTCGCAAGCTCTCAGATGCATGTGTATGGTCCATTTCCCTTTAAGTGCATTTGTCCGTCCCCGGGGTCATCTGCGTGCTTTTCGGTCAAGAGCTCATCTGTTCGTCCCCTTGGCCAGGAGTCATCTGTTTGTACCCTCCGACCAAGGGTTCATCTGTTTTGTTCGCATTAGTATTTGTGTGTTATGCAAAATGTGGTCTGTGAGCTAATGTATGACTTTTGACTTATTATTTGTAAATCCTCCGCATCTTTACAAAAGTATTTTTGAAATTATTATATCTTTTCGCTTATGCTTGATTCGGTAGGAGAGTGTTGAGAATTACTTGTTGAGTGTGCGGCTCACCCGTCGCAATGTTTTTTTACCTTTTTCAGATACATAGTTTTCGTGGACCAAGGAGTTGGATAATACAGTTCAGTCAATGGTAGAGATTGATTCAATAAAACTAGAATATAGGATTTTTTTTGTGATTAGCTTATGTAAACTCATTCCATCAATGTTTTTGTGGAATATTTCTTTAAAATTCTTAGATGCTCAGTACCTGTTTTTGGAAATTGCACGCTTCTGCCAAGATTTGGGAAGATTTACATGGATTGAGTTAAGATTGTGACTGTATGTCATTTTGGTCTCGGACCATGGTGGCATGGCCAATCATGTTGGATTTTGGGGTGTGACAACCCTATCATACATACATGTGATAAAACCCCAGGATTGGTCCTGTTATGGGGAAATCCGAAAAAAATAAATTAAGTTACATTTTCCACTGGGTTTGTTTATTTTTCCCCAACAATTGAAACCCAAATGAGATCAAAAGAATGGATCATTCTCAAACCTTTCCCGTTGTGAATACTGTGTAAATATAAACCATTTATTCTAATATCTCAATCAAGTGAGAGTCATGGTTCAGTCAACCTCACAGGACTTGACCATATGCTTGAATCTTATTGAGTTAAGGTCACTGAGCTTACTCTTGTGTCAAACACAGTAAGCTCATGATGATTTGGCCAAAGACTTTTGTCCTCACTCACTTATGATTGCCTAGGATATATTCTCATTCACTTCTGAGAGAATACATTCCATCTTGAAATCAGTTAAGACTACCACTTTCCTATGAAGTTGCATTTCGATGTCGATCCCGCCAACAAGTGAATTGGATCTAACTACTCCAGTGACAAACTTGATATCACAAGTGCATCTTCAACGTGATTTCTCAGGTCTAAGATTCACGTACACCTATCACAACTAATCACTTTTATCATTGATTGTCATAGAGTGAAAACCCATGTGCTAGAACGGATGCGAGTCCTGTTCGAACTCACTAGCTTCCCATCTATGACATAAGCTCTCACTAAAAGTCTTTAGCCAGAGGATTCTCTTATAAGAGGGATTGGTGATCCCTGCTTAGAAGACCGGATAATTAGTTGAACCAACATAGTCATAGGTTGTGGCTACTAGGGTTTCGACCGTCGCCAAACCTTAGGTCTTAGACGGGAAAAAGATGAACTGATTCGACACACACAAAGATCAAAATCTGGAGAGATTTGCATATTCATTGTTAACATCTAGGAAGTCGTGGCGACGTTGCTAGATATCGAACCACGACCAATAGGTGCTTTGGGTTAATTGGAATAATTAATCCAAGGCCTACTTAATTATTATGAATAATTAATCTAGCCTTTGGAAGGACTTATTGCTAGCTTGTTAATAAGCCTAAGGGGTCACACACAATACTTAGTATAGTACCTATTGACTAATTAATTCTTTGTGAATTAATGGAGAGATTAATTACTTAGAATTAATTAATCGGGAAAAGGAATAAATTAATTAAGTGGTCTTAATTAATAAAAGTCTTATAATTTAATATAGGAATATTAAATTGAGAAAGACTAATTAATTAATTAGTGATCTAATTTATTAATATGTGAAAGAAGAAATAAATAAATATATGTATAGATATATATACACGTGGGCGTGTATATGTGTCTATAGATTTGGTGGAGGATTTATCTTGTTCACCAAGTCTATGTGTGTATATATATATTTAATATATCTATCCTTTAATATATTTGGTAGATCTATTCTAATTGATTAGGTAACTAATTGATATGGAAAGATCTTATAAATATATATTAGGATAAATATTGAAGATATGGAAATATCTTATTTGATAAGATGTAATATATTTGATATGTATCAAATATATGAAAATATCTAATTAGTTGAATAGTATCCAATTAATTAAGGAAGATGAATAAGAGTTTGAAAAAGAAAGAATTCTATTTAATATTATATATACACACACACATATACACACGCTATATAATATTAAAGGGATTAATTAATTCACTTATCACAACTAAGAATTGTGTGTTCTTTTTCTCTCCATCTCTTTCACAAAGAACTTCTTCCAACTCATGTGTTAAGTACGAAGAACACAAAAATATATTCCTACCCATTTAATAAGCCAAGATTCGATATTCTTCTTGCTAGCACTGGTGGAGATAATCGAGGGTACGAGCTAAGATGTGGATAAACTTAGTGGGGCAACACTTGGGGCGCTAGGGCAAACCCAATCCGGAGAGGTGTAGTAGGAAGTTACTTAAAAGGACACTCCTGACTTTTGGTCTACAAGAGTAACACGAGTAAACTAATCTCTAGGATAGTTTTGAATCCGATGGTACCATGTCAACCTAGCCCTAATTTTGGGGATGCCGCTTTAATTTTTAAATTTATATGTCTTCCGCTGTGCTTGGCGTCCCCGGGGGTTGTACCGATCCCAACAGTGGTATCAGATCCAAGGTTTTGACATGGCTCGGATTCTTTGTATGTGTTTATGTTTATGTGCTTTAAATTTGTTTTATTGCATGTAAAACAGATTGGATGTTTTGATTTTATTTTTGGACCGATTAAAATTGTTTAAATCTGAAAATCGATTTGAATCAGAAAAAAGTATTTTTCGAAATCTGAAAATTGCGTTTTTAATAAATCCAAGGAATTGGAAATTTGGATTAAAGATTGTGCGAATAGCAATTGTTCGGACATAGCAAAGGAGCCACTGATCAGCCACCATTCGCGCGACGGCGCCGTGCAGTCGTGAAATGAACGCGCCGACAGCGCGTTCACTACACGCGCAGCTGCTGCGCGTTACAGCGAACAGCGTTGTCTGTGCAGTGCGACGCCGCCGAAAGTGGCCACACTCCTGCTCGTCAGTTGCCCCATCAGAATCCGGGTTGTCTAGGCTGCGGCCCACTAGGGTTACGACCCTAGGGTTTTTCCAATTTTCGTTAAATTGCAATTCGGACCTTTGGGGTTATTTTGTAATTTCATGTTTTGGGTTTAAAATGCAATTGAATATATTTTTGGTCTTGGACCTAAAAATGGACTTTTAAAAAACATGGGCTTTTATTTATATTTTGAAAGGACGAAATAAAATTAGTATTTTATTGACTTTCGAGATTAAAGTAAAAAATTGAGTTTTTGTAAATGAGCTTTTATTGAAATTTTGAAAGGACGAAATAAAATTGATATTTTATTGACTTTCCAAATTAAAATAAAATTGGAATTTCAAAAATATGATTCTTTTATTTAAATTTTGAAAGGACGAAATGAAATTGGTTTTTTAATTACTTTCTAAATTAGAATAAAATTGAGAATTTAAATTGACCTCTCATTAAAGAAATGGATTTCTTTATGTTTTTCCAAAATATGGTTTCTCATTTAAATTTTGAAAGCACGAAATAAAATTGGTATTTTATTGACTTTCTATATTAAAATGAAATCGAGTTTTTATAAAAATTTGGGGCCTTTATGATTATGTGAAGAAGTGGACTTCTTCATGGACTTTCAAAGAATATGAGTTTTATTTGAATTCCAAGTATGAGATAAAATTGGTATTTTATGGATTTTGGAAATTGAATAAAATAAATAATTTTTGAAATTGGAATTTTTCGGATTATATGAAAAAGTGAATTTTTTCATTGTTTTTCAAAATGTGTAATTATTATTTAATTCTTGGAAAATTAATATGATATTAATTGATTCCTAGAATACAAGAATATTAGAGTTTTGGAAATTGAATTAATTTTTGGGTTAATGGAGAATTGTGATTTTCCATTGGGTTTTCTGAAATTTGTTTTTAGAAAATAATTAATTGGTCCACTAAGTGAAGTAGATTATCTTTAATTAAAACCGGTGAAATTTATGTTTCTGAAAGCATGATGAGAGCATGTATTATGTGATTATGTGGTGATCCGGGTCAAGCCATAGACTAGTCGTTTTAATTTGAGACCTATGTGGCATGTTTTCTTTTTATGTACATGAGAGGGTATGGTTTCTTTTTCTATTGTATTGTTGTAATTTGAAGACGGAGATGAAGACATCTTGAAGAAGATGATGGAGACGTTCAAGCTCAAGAAGCTGTGAAGACCTTGGTGTAGGGTCCGGGTCCTTAGATTAGATTGGTCGACACCTTGATGGCTCGGGGTGTTTTTAGGATTGGCTTGACTAGGATTGCATTTACCGTTTTTATGTATAGCATGCTTGTTGTTATTTATCGTTAATATCTTATATATGGTATGCTTTGTTGCATGATCACCCAAGAAAGATAAATGACTGAAATTGGTGAGACCTTGTATGTGAAACCCCATATCCATATTAAGTCCTCAAAAGGATAAATCGGGGGCCCGGAAGCCCCTTGATTAGGTCCAGTTCCTTCCATCATTAGACGTGAGAGGGAATAGCGCGGCTTGTCATCATTGTCTCAAGAGTCGTGGAATGGTGGCAAGTTAAGTGTAGTAATCTCACAACTAGGCCTTCTACTATGACAGACGGTCATACTAGAAATGCACACGGATCTCAGTTTACCCAAGGAGTCGTCCATGAGTCGTGGGACTACCTTGCGTGAGAATTTGATAGGTCGGACTTAAACACATATTAGTGTACGATTACATCGTGTTCTCGAGACGTACATGAAATGTGAGGCAAACATCTCGAGAACCACCTGGATGTGGATGGGGTAGTCGTGCCTGTTCAATGTTACCACCCATTGTCTCACGAGTCGTGGAATGCGGTCGGGACATTTGACGCCCGAGCCCACTCGAAATGGTTGCATTTCCCGTCTTTCCGACAGTGGGGTGATAGAAATCGAAAAAGCAGTGGGAGAACATGTGAAATTAAAATTTCCATAATTTCATGTGGATGTAATCTATGATTGAATGCTAATGTTTTTCTGTTTTTGTAAAGTAACAGTTAAATGGCTAAAACTCCACTCTCAGTAATCCTTGAAACTAATAAGCTAAATGACCCGAACTTCACTGACTGGTATCGCAACCTTAAGATTGTGCTGCAATCTGAAAGTCTTGACTATGTCTTAACTCAACCTATTAAGCCTGCACTTGAGGCAAGTGCTCCAAGGGCTGCTCGTGATGTGCATGAGAAATAATGCAAAGACGATATCTATATGCGTTGTCTCATTCTAGTCTCCATGACTAATGAGTTGCAAAGGGAGTCTGAGATTATGGAACATACATCAGAGATTGTTTTTGCACTGGAAGAGCTATACGGCATTACGACATGCGTGAGAGATTTGCTGTCTCTCACGAGTTATTCAGACCTCGCATGACTGAAGGAACATCGGTCACCGACCATGTCTTGAGAATGATTGCCTTGGTGAACAAACTCAATGAGATGGAGGTGCCGATAAATCCTGACTTGGCTATTGATTTAGTACTTCAGTCGCTCTCTCTTGCCTACGATCAGTTTGTAGTAAATTTCAACATGAACCAATTGGTTGCCACTCTTCCTGAGTTATTGGACATGTTGCGCACTGCTAAGTGAATGATCAAGAAGGCTAAGCCTGTGCTGCTTGCTGACACTTCTTCATCTCCCGCTTTTGGTAACAAGAAAAGCAAGGAAAGAAGAAGAAGGGCAACGAGATGCAAGCAAAGGACGGTATCAAGAAGGTCAAAGGGAAAATGGGAAAATGTTAATTGCAAGAAGAAGGGACACTGGAAAGATCAATGCCCAGAGCCTTCTCGTGAGCGCACTAAAGGTACATTTGTTGTAAAGTTAACTCGTTAGTTAGCTGTGCTTGTTAAGTGTTATAACACTGTTAAGGTACTCACTTATGCAATGGATTGCAGATGGTGGGAAGAAGTAAGGAACAAAGAAATGAGGTCGTAGTCCTGAAGATGCCAAGGAGGCATTTTTCGCTGCCGAAGCTGAAGGACAAGAAATAATTTATTTGTCGTTTCAAATTATGAAACAATGTTTTGAAGAATGTTTTTTTTCATGTTTTTGAATTGATGTTATGAACCATGTTATACTCCACCTTGGTTTATGGGTAGGGGTGTAATCGAGCCGAGCTCGAGCCTAGCCTGGTCATTTTGTCAGGCTCGAGCTCGAGCTTTACTACTTTACCTCGAGCTCGAGCGCATCGAGCCGTGTTTTGAGAGCTCGAGCTCCAGCTCGTAGGGGTAGAAATAGCTCGGCTCGAGCCCAGTTTGTGAAGCAAAAAGATTTCAATCTCATAAATCAAGCTACAGTCTCGTAAGAAACAAAAATCAGAAAAACCAGATCTCCATTCGTTTGAAATGAAAATCAGAAAAAATATCAAAAAAATAGATTACAAGTGAGAAGTCGGCGGTTGTGGCTATACGCAGCGGTGATGCGAGTGCCGGTGGTGGTGCACAAACAGAGGAATTGTGGGTATTCAGGCGACGCGGGCTGAGGCGGCACAAGTCGGGATGGGTGACGCATGAACAGGTGGAAATTTTGGGACTTTAGGCGGTGCTGGTTGGTGGGTCGTCTGCCGCCGGTGATTTGGTATGAGGCGAAGAGAATCGGTGGTGCAATGGCGTCGCCTTTAATTTCTTTTGGCCCTCACTGTTAAAACCGCTCCTGTGGAGAGAGAAAGTGGTGAAAAATTAAAAGGGCATATTTTAATTTCTAATTATATGACTGATTTAATTAGTTTTATTATTAATTAATAGTATACAAATATAATAATATTATAAATTGAAAAGCTCGCGAGTCGGCTCGCGAGACTTGAACAAATGAAATTGGGCTCGAGCTCGAGCTCATAAAGCTCGAGTCGAGCTCAACTCGAGCCGGCTCGGCTAAACTTACACCTCTATTTATGGGTGGTGATTCAAGTTTTTTTTAAAGTGTGTTTTATTATTTATGGTTCTGCAATTAATTCTTATGACAGGCTATCTTCACAACATTTGACTCATATCGCACAACAAATGTATACATTGATCTAGTTGCCATGGTAATAACCTTGGCAAGCATATTAATCTATTAGACATAGAATAATGAGTGTAACCCTAAAATGGTCACATAAGATGTAACATGGAAACCACACACATCAAGGATGGGAAAAGAATTGCTTGTGTCAAGCAAACAATGGGAGCAATTGAGGATAAGAGATCCTCTTGTCTTGTGCTTACGAGTATCGTCGTGTTCATTTCACTTGGAACTAAAGGGATCGTTTCATAATATCCTACCTTCAAGGTGAAAGACTTCTTTTATGAAAGAATAGGGATAGTAATGAAAACTAAGGACTCAATAAACATAAACACCACTGGCAGTTAAAATAAATAGACTAGTAAACCTATAAACCCATGAACACAAGTTCCATACTTTTCGAGACGAAAATTCTGACGGGGAGTATGACGAAAGTCAAGAAATCTTGACAAGTAGTGGAAGCTGGCCTAACAGCGCAAGTGCTTCAACGATCAATCTACTGATTGAATCTTTTCTGAACATAAGTTCTAAAGGTTAATAGGTATACAACTGGCTTGTTAGTGTCATATGTTGGTAACGTTACATGAGTAACGTACATGTGATCATCATCTCAAAAAATGGACTTGAAAAGGAGAAAGGTGCCCCAATTGCACGAGGTAGCAATATGTGCGGGCCATTGGGTTGCCATAATCCTTTTTTGTCCGAACACATAGATAATATGTTAACTAAGCTCAACAAGGAAGAATTAAAAGGTAATTTTTCCTGTAAAGCATAACCGAAAGGTACATGCGATTCTATGAGTTAAGATTGGTGTTAACTAATTCGTCTCATGTAAATAGTCGAACGCCTAATTGATCCAATGGATTTGATTGGTGTTGTTTATTGGATAACAACATGGAAAAATTGGAACTAGAAGCTCTAGTCTTAAGACATGAACTTAAGTGATGATCGAGGATTTGTTTTAAGCCAAATGGGAAAGTAAAGGCTGAGGACATCTCTTGAGAAGAGACAAAGGCTAATTCTACCATCTAGGTCACGCACAAGAATGCGATGATAAAAGGTAGTTAGATAGGTGAACCTATAAAGTTCTGCCAATCGAATGTTAAGTACATAAGTACCATGATTATTGATAAGGGTGTAAGCTCTTAAAAAGGAGCAAATGTCTCATCAACTATCTAGACATACCTAGTGGAAAAGCGAATAATCTGAGAGATTATTTGATCAGAGTCGATGTTCGAGTGGAACAAGTCATCTCAACGAAAACGTGGAAAACCCCTTTCACCAAACCCTTGAGTAGTAGTTGTGATCAATAGGTCATCTGGACGATGGACCTGTGTGAGAACAGTAGGCTCTTGGGCAACTGGGAGATTGAAAGTGTTATGTGCCCAACAAGCCATCCGTTGGCTTGAACATAAACACAATGCCAGTCTTATCATTTAGATTATATCAAATATATTACGGAATGCTTCTTTATTGGTATAACTAATGTTAGTATAGATAAAGATCGCATGGATTGCATATGGTTAGGGGAGCGGTCGGGATGCATATGGAATGCTCTCAAAGACCTGTTCCAAGTCACAGAGGTTGTGAGATGTGGGATAGAGATTTTTTCTTTCAACCATATTTCGATTGTTAATACGATATATAAGGACCACTGGCCTTGTTAAGACTTGTTCGTGTGTGTAACTCTCCCAAGATGTTGACGCGTTCCATGTTGATGTCTAGTATAGCCAATACATGAATGAATGAAGATCCATACTTTGGTATGGGATTGAATGGCCCCGCAAGGATTCCTCATTGGTGCTGTCGAACTTGGAGTCCTTCAGTTTTTGTAGTGTGAGATAATCCTTAGATCTGAGATGTCATTGGACCACTCTGCTTTGATATACACGTGCACTCTAAGAGAGTCATACGGCGTGTATGTTGGTTATAGTCTAGTAGTTACAGCGGAACAATTGAGAGTCGGAGGGGATTCATCGAAGGTCAAAAGTACCCGGTCTTTCCTATGTTGTTGAGTGAAACTGAATGATCGAAAAGTCTCTGAACCAACATAATCATAGTTTCTAAGACTATTAGGGTTTCGACCGTCGCCAAACCTAGGTCTTAGACGGGAAAAAGATGAAGGGATTCGACTCACACAAAGATCGAAATCTAGGGAGGTTTGCATTTTTTGTGAATTAATTCTTTGTGAATTAGTGTAGTACCTATTGGCTAATTAATTCTTTGTGAATTAATGGAGAGATTAATTAATTGGAATTAATTAATCGGGAAAAGGAATAAATTAATTAAGTGGTCTTAATTAATAAAAGTCTTATAATTTAATATTGGAATATTAAATTGAGAAAGACTATTTAATTAATTAGTGATCTAATTAATTAATATGTGAAAGAAGAAAGAAATAAATATAGGTATATATATATATATATATATATATATACACGTGGGCGTGTATATGTATGTATAGATCTGGTGGAGGATTTATCTTGTTCACCAAGTCTATGTATATATATATATATTTAATATATCTATCTTATAATATATTTGGTAGAGCTATTCTAATTAATGAGGTAACTAATTGATATGGAAAGATCTTATAAACATATATATTAGGATAAATATTGAAGATATTGAAAGATCTTATTTGATAAGATATGATATATTTGATATGTATCATATATATGAAAATATCTAATTAGTTGGAAAGTATCCAATTAATGAATGAAGATGAATAAGAGTTTGAAAAAGAAAGAATTCTATTTAATATTATATATATATATATATACACATATACACATGTTATATATATATATATATAGTGCCGTGTGTGTGTGATTAAGGTAACCATTTTGGTGACCTTATATATATATATATATATATATATACTAATATAATATTAAAGGGATTAATTAATTCACTTATCACAACTAAGAGTTGTGTGTTCTTTTTCTCTCCATCTCTTTCACAAAGAACTTCTTCCAACTCATGTGTTGAGTACGAAGAACACCAAAATATATTCCTACCCATTTCATAAGCCAAGATTTGATATTCTCCTTGCTAGCACTGGTGGATATAATCGAAGGTACGAGCTAAGGTGTGGATAAACTTAGAGACGCAACACTTGGGGCGCTAGGGCAACTCCAATCCAGAGAGGTGTAGCAAGAAGTTGCTTAAAAAGACGTTGCTGATTTTGGTCTAAGCGCCTGTCGTTTTTAATTTACATGCATTAGTGTATACGAGTAAGTTCAGAATATACCTAACGATCCCAATACTTGGGTTGGGTAAGCTACCCAATAGAGCATCGACACCGACAGATGGCTCGTCTTGCATCTCCTCTTGATGTTCCATTGACCAATCATTCCTACCTCTACCACGACGAGCTACATCAGACTGTACACGTCTACCTCGAGGTTTTGTTCCACCACGACCTGTTGTTCTAACCATCCTACATGACAATTTATGATAATAATAAAATTAGCATATTTTAATTGTACAAGCTGGATGGTAAAATAAATTCTATCCCATACATAATCTAAATACAAGCAGCATAAAACAAAATTACAAAAATGACATTATAATCCAAATTTAATCCAAAAATAAAAATAATATGTTACATTCTTCAGTTTAGATAAAAGAAAGAAAAAAAAGAAAGAAGCACATCATCTACTTAATCATCACAATCCATTTCATCATCACAATCAACAATTGCATTGTCTTCCTCGTCATGAGAATTTTCTTCATCATTAGAAAATAGATCATCGAATTCTCCCTCCATATCACCCACTTCTTCTTCTTCCCCTTTTTCTTCTTCTTCAGTATTACCAAACAAATGAGCTCAAGGTTGTGCAATATCATTTGGGTCAACCTCTTGTAGATCAAGATTTGGATTTAGTGGATCATGATCCTCATCAACATCCTGCATGTTAGTTCTTGGTTCACAAACTGCACTTTCCATTTCTTGAAAAGGTCCCTCATGCATAGACTGGTCATTGTCATCATGTTCCTCAATATGAGGGATGTCAATCCTATTCCTAGCTTTGATTTGGCACACTACACGCCATTCACCTCTTACTCTACTTCTAAAACGCCTTGTCCGGTGCCTTGGGTTGTCTGTATAATATACTTGTTGAACTAGTTGAGCCAATATGAATGCATTGCTAGTATTAAGCTTCAACCGTTGATTAATCTGCACTAACTTGAAATGTGGATAAACTCTGATTCCCTTATTAAATGAAGTGACACTTAAATAATACAACCTTACTATCACTTCCCAAATACTCCAATACAATTATTTCCTCCAACATGCCATAGCAATCTAACATATCATCCCCATTTGAGCTCCCCAAAGACATACACCACTATTCATAGTTGATTTGGAATTTCCGAACACCATTGTATGAAACTTAAATCCATTAACAAAGTAGCCTTTATAAATTTTTGCACACGGTAAGGTAAGTATGACACATGAACTATACGGTCATCAACATCATTACCGGGATCTTCAGCCTATTTACAAGTGGAAAACCTGATAAATATTTTTTTTTCTTGCTTAGTGTATTATATGAGCAGTTTTGAATGTAAATACTTACATATGTTTTTATCCATTCAGCAAAGTGTCTGTCACGCAACTTGCCCAATTCGGTTGGATTAATTGATTGATTCTATTTTAGCAACGTTGCTTCAAAATTTCTATTATATGAAAACATTTGATACTTTTCTTAATAATTTTGTAAAAATGTTGAAGAGTAAGAAATTACTAGGACAAGACACTTACTGGATTATAGGATTAAGCTATGTACAATTTAGTAGTATATATCTATGTCCAGTCATCAACTCTTCATCTTTCAAGATTTTACGATCAATTGGCGGACCTAGTGGTCGCCCTGAATGTGTAAAGATTGATAAACACCCATTAGGATCAACAAGTCCCCCATTATCATTTCGTGGGCCTCGATTCAAATATTTTTTGCACAGTAGATTCAAAGTACAAGGAATAGAAGATAGACATTTCCTCAATCAAGTATGACTGGACTATCGAGGCCTCTACTCATGCTCGATTTTTTACTTTCTTCTTTACATGGTGGAAAAATCTGAAGCATACAAATTATTAATTAATTAAAATAAAATAATATTGGACTATAATTTTTTTTATATAATTATATTGGACTATAATATTTTTCGTAAATACTAATGCATATACCTTTCAAAACTATAAATCCATTGGTACTGCATTGGTCCTCCAACCTTGGCTTCATAAGTCAAATTTACAGGCAAGTGTTCCATTGAGTCAAAGAATGCTGGAGGAAATATTTTTTCGAGCCTACAAAGAGTTTCAACAATGCTTGACTCAAGTTGCTCCATATCTCTTACTCGAAGCTTAGTTGCCCCAATGTCTCTAAAAAAGCAACTTAGCTCGGTTATTGGCTCCCAAATTGCCTTAGGGAGTAGATTACGAAACACAATAGGAAGTTGTCTTTGCATGAACACATGACAATCGTGACTCTTCAATCCATAAACTTTGCATTCCTCCTCATTTACACACCGAGCGATATTCGACATATATCCGTCTGGAAGCTTTAATTATGGAACCCACCTACACACCTCCTTTCTTTCCTTCTTGGTTAGAGTGTAAAGTGCTTCAGGTTTCCAAGGCTTTCCATTTGCATCATAGACTAAATGCAAGTAAGGACGAGAGCAATACAACTCTAGATCAGCTCTTGCATTAGCATTGTCCTTTGTTTTATCCTTTATATCCATGACTGTGTAGAAAATATTGCCAAAAATATTTTTCTCAATGTGCATCACATCTAGGTTATGACGAATAAGATTTGTGTGCCAATAAGGAAGCTCCCAAAAGATGCTTCTCTTCACCTAATTATGTGTATAGTTAAACCTATCAATCTTTTGCTTGCCACTTTGTGTTCCAAATACAACGTCAGGGAATCCTTCCACTCGCTGATGCATTTGTTCACCAGATAAACGAGGAGCGGGCATGTCATTCTCAATGTGTTTATTATAAAATTGTCTTAGTTTCTTTCTGAAGGGATGATCAATAGGCAAGAACTGCCGATGACAATCAAACCAGGACGGTTTTCTATCATTTTGAAGATAAAATGACTTTGTTAACTCCATAAAGTAAGGACATGCCATTAGTCCATGAGTACTCCATCCAGATAACATTGCATCAGCAGGTAAGTCACTAATCGTCCATAAAAATGTTGCTCGCATTAGAAAGTTTTCTTTCTTATAGACATCATAAGTTTGAATGTCATCTTCCCACAACGTCTTCAACACATTTATCAAAGGACGCAAGAAGACATCCAGTCTTTTACCAGGGCTCTTCGGTCCAGGGATAACCATACTCAAGTACATATATTGTCGTTGCATGCACATACCTGGTGGGAGATTATACACAGTGAGGATCACTGGCCAACATGAATATGGAACACCAGACATGTTGAAGAGGCTAAAGCCATTCGTACACAAGCCAAGATGAACATTACATGGATCTGAGGAAAATCATGGGTGAGTATTGTTAAATTGCTTTCATGTCTCACCATGAGCAAGATGTGTCGTAATTCCATCTTCAAAACACTTTGCATGCCAAGTCGTGCGCTCACAATAGTGACTTAACATGTACAACCTTTGCTATCTTTGTGTTATGGGCAAGTAGTGCAAGACACTGTAAGGCACTTTTCTTCTTGCACTTGGTTTTACTGGCTTATAACGAGGATGATGGAACACCAAGCACTCTTCTTTAGGCTTATTCTCTTTGTAGTATAACATGTATTTGTTTACACAAACATCTATCTTCTCATAAGCTAGACCAAGCTTGCTCAACTCTTTTTTGGTTTCATAGAAGCTGCGTGGCAATTTTTCATCTTCTGGCAAAATGTTTTTCATCATCGACATAATCCTATTATAGCATGCCTCAGACATAGTAAATTCTGATTTGATATTTAGGAACTTTGAAATGGTTGAAAGCTTTGTGAGCTTCTGACAACCCTTATATAGTGGCTCATCTGCGCGTTTCAACAAATTAAAAAACTTTTGAGCCTCGGAATTTGGTATTTGGTCATCAGGAGGCGGAGTCTGCTCAAACTCTTGACCCGCAAGGTCCATTACCAAATCTCTCATACGAGAACACTCCTCATTTATTGTGTTAGATGTTTGTTCAGGAATTAACTCTTCTTCCTCTACAGAGTACCCGACGGGTGCTTCAAAGGGTTCGCCATGTAAAATTCAAATCTTATAACCTCGCATGAATCCATTTTTATAAAGGTGAAAATGGACTTGATCACAATCCAGTATCTTTCTATTAAAGCACTTTAAACAAGGACATTTTATTTTCCCATCAAAGACACAGTCGTCGTTAGCAAATGCAAAATTCAAAAATTCAATGACTCCATTCTTGAATTCATTAGTAATTTGTCCATATTGATCTCGGTGATGCAACATCCAACCACGATTAATGGACGAATTTCTGTTTTCTTAAATAAAAAACTTAATACACTAGTTTATCTTATCAATCATTAAACATATTTAAAAATGTATGCGAATAAAATTAACTTTAGAAGCCAATTCAAGATATTAGCAGTTACGTACTAAGTACTTCAAGATATTTGTATTATTGACTATTGCAAATAAAAATTGAAATTGAAAGAATAATTTCACCTTACCCTCTTTGCCACGGAGCCACAAATGTCTCTGGAGTAGATGGTGCCATTAGAAAATAAAGATATTCTACATATTATTTTGATAACTTAAGTATCTTGTTATTTGTGTCCATTGTCATATTAGATTTTTTAAATCATTACGTTTTTCACAAGCATAATTTTCGTTTCTTTCTTTTCGGATCTATTAGTAAGAAAAATAAAAAAATGAAAGGAAAAATAATAAATAGACAAAAAAAAATTAAGGGTAAAATAGGTATTAAATAAAAAAATCTATACATAGGGTGGTGGAGTCCAAAATTTAATACATGAGGGGATGTCCTGGCCAAAGTGCAATACCTCAGGGAGGTGGATGCAAATAACATACTAGTTTACTTTACTACACTATTTTTATCTATTACTTTACATTTCAAATTCTAATCGCACTTAGTATTTGTCCTAAAAAACAAGTATTTGAGTATTTTTTTTAAATTAATATTGAAGAGGTGAAATAGAAGCTTCAATAGTAATCAGTCGTTCAAAACTTTAGGTAGTGTTTTATTGGAATAATCTGATAATAATCTAGAACAACAATTTAAATAACTCTAAATTAGCTAATGACAGAAAAATTAGTTTAAGATAAATGCTAAAAAATTGAATTTTAGTGTAACTTGAGAACTTCATATCTAGGCTCTTTGATTAATTGGAGAAAACCCAGATGCGGGACTAGGCGCTCCAACAACCGGAACCCAAGTTAGGTAACGGGATTCAATATTGAGCGGAGGAGGAGGAGGAAGAGTTTGACTTGGAATACTTTGAGTTAGCACCGGCTGAAGTTCTTAACACTTTGCAGATGAACTGGTAGCTCTTGAACTTGGCGCTTTCCTCTTTTCCACCTTATTGCCATCGTTAGTCTTCAGAATGTGTTCTGCTAAAATATTGACCTCATGAGCAATCTGAGAAATAGAACTTGCTAGATCATCACAACGCTTGTCGAAATGCTCTTTCATTTCAATTTGAGCTGCACGATTAGCATTAAGCAATTTAATGAAACGCTTTAAGGCTTTCAGCAACAGCAGCTTGAGCAGCTCCGCGCATGTGGACAATTTGAGTGTCCAAATTTTGTGATTCGATCTTGGCAAGGTCTTCTTGAATTCAATGGAGAGCATCAGCGCTATTTGCAACATGATCCCGCACTTCCTCTAATGCATTTGGCAGAATAGGAGTAAACTCCTTACCAGCTTCACTTGGGATAACCGTTCGAGTAACTGGTTTCGGCTTAAACTTGGAAGTGGTCTTCAAGGATTCAAGGGAAGTTTGAGTTGCTGAATCAAACACTTTGCCTTGCACTTGTCCCAAATTATCAGCATACTCCACAACCTCAGCAATGCTAGTGTCAAGCTTTAACTCTGGTAGAGACGCTTCAGTAGTTATGGGTTCACACTCGATCTCAGCATCAGAAACACTTGTAGCCTCTGGAATAACTGAAGTTTCTGCAATAGCGGCCACAACAGGCGCTTGAGGTTCTATTTCTGTCTGGACGCTTGGAGCAACTAAGTCCACTTGAGCATTATCAGCAATAGGCTTAACTTAGGGGACTTCTTCTGGTACAGGTACTTCCACAGGTGCTGGCAGCATGCGACGATAATAATCAAACTCGAAGTTAAGTTTACCAAGCGCTGTGCCTGTATGAAAATCAGTAGCATTGTCAAGAAGCTCGGATGTGACTCATTGACATGCAGGTGCTCTGAATGAATGTGCGGAGGGGACTGTCCACAGCTCTAACCCACATTGGACCTAAGATGTCCAGCACATCGTTAGGAAATAGCCTTGACTTCGCCGGAGGAATTAAGAAGATTTCGTCTGTGTGATAAGTTAGAAAGAAGGCTATGAGTCGAATGGTTGGAAGACGAGAAGGATTAGTGTTTGCAATATAGAGTCTGTAGTACTCTTCCAAATACGGATAAACGGCCTGAGCTATGCTCTGATTTCTTTCCAGCAAAGAAATGACATATGAGTAGCGGTCTGACACGCTAAAAGCTAACGTGCTATTGTAGCAAGTGCACTAGTCGTCTGTAGTAATAACTGGACTAAAAGTCCGGGTTGTCGAACCACGGAGACTTGAATTTTAGTTTATGATTTTAACAAAAAAAAAAGAACAAATATAATTAAAGTAAATTATAGGTAAAATTGCATACAATAAGAACAAGATTACACAATTGAGTTTACACAAAGTATAAAGGGAGACTAAGGCACATGCTAGGTTCAAATTGATCAATTATACTTATAAAGATTCTAGTTGAAGGATTACGCTTATATTGTTATGGTGAGAACTCCGAGGGTAGAGAATAACCGATGTCTCGCATATAAACTCCTATGCTTAGATCGTGATTTCCCAAATATTCCTATCCAGAAATCTAACCACTAAACATGCATTAACGTACTAGAGTTCACTCGATTTGAATCGAACAACTTCACCCGGGAATCTTTACCTATGTCTAGGGCAATTCCTCATTAGTTACGGGTCATGATGTGAATTTCTTGCACCCTAACTCAATTTTCTCCCGAAATATTAACCTAGGCATAAGATTCTAACATATAGTGATCAAGTATATGCAAGATAGGCAAAAACACAAATTCACATCACATAACAATATAAGAACAACCTCAACAATCATCTATTATAAGCATATATCACAATTTGGCCTTACATGGCCCTAGTCTTATGAATTTAGTTCATAATGGATAATATGAAAAACATAAATGAATTAATACACATGTTCATAGACATAATTGAAATGAAAAGCTATAAAAACTCCCTCAAAAGTGAATAATGATGGAACTTCAATTGAATGTTCCTTCTCCAATGATGATGATGAATCAAGAATCCTTCTCTCTCCCCTCTTTTCTTCTCTATGGATCGGTCACTTCCTCCCCCTCTTCTCCAAGAATCTGAAATTGATAGTGAATGATGAAGAGTATGGGTTCCCCCTCCTTTTATAGCCAAAATTCCACTAAAGTATGCATTAAGAATTCCCATTAAAGTTCCCCAATGAGAATTCCACCTAAGGTAATGCTTAAAGTTTGGCTTTTAAGATTCCAACCAGCTAAAAAATGCTGAACTTTCGGCCCTTAAGAATTCCACCAAGCATAACCATGTGAAAACTTCAACAAAACACATGCATGCTGCCATTTTCTTGCTTTCCAGCGCAGGCTTAGTATTTTCCTCATAACCTTCTCCATAGATCTCCAAATTGGATGATTCAAGTCCCCATGTTCAGATAAAACATAGATCTACAATGTTCGAGAAGGACATTTTGTACCATTTGGTCGCTAAGTATACCTAAATTACGTTTCAACATGGAGGTTGTTTCTGATTTGGCGCCCATAAAGTAAATCTACCAAGAAACACACTTATGACAACCCCTCAACACATGTGCTGAATTATGGCCAAAAGTGATTCTTACCCATCATATAATGCTGGAATTTAGGCTGAAAAGGAGTAACATTTGGACTATCCATGCCTATGCATGACTAGGAGGGCGCTGGGGCGTATCCTGGCACATGTACTTCTCTGTTCGGCGCAGCAATCGTATTTCCTTCACAATTATCTCTATAGACTTCCGATTTGGATGTTTCAAGTTCCCATTTGAAGCTAAGACATACATATAAAACGTTGTAGAAGGAAACTTTGTCTAAGTCGGTCTCGAAATGTACGGAATTATCACTCGAATGTGGTAGGAGATGCATAAACCGCCTAGGTGTTGAAAAACATGCGTGAACTTGTTTTGTACATCGTTTTTTTCCCTTTTCTTGATGTATTCTCATTTATTACCTGTATTCACTTAACACACCTATTAAATGCAAATGTGACATGATTTAAGCAATAAGTGAATCCAAATCATAAGAATTACGGTCTTAAAAACACGTAAAAACACCTCTTATCAGCAAACGTGGGAAAAGAACGGTAATGGCTGAAGCAGCTAAGGCTGCTCAGTAAAGACAAAAAAACCGTAATAGCTGAATGATGCCACTCATAAGGACCATTTCCCCCTCCCATTCATTGACCAAATGCTTGAAAGGTTAGCCGGACATGATAGGTTTAAGCTCAAGGATAGGGGCCTCTTCGATAGAAGGGCGAGGAGGAGCCAAGAGTGATCTTTCTAATTTTTTAGCTCCAATGACGTGGTAAAGAGGTGACTTCTCTACGCTAAACATGGTTTCCAATTGTTCTTCACTCGCTGAATCGACATCCATAGATTTGGAAAGACATGTCTCCAATGGGTCGTCTACCATTTGTGCCTGAAAAGTCTCATCAATCAACATATCAAATACATCGATGCGTAAACATGAGTCAGGATCACATGGGTGTTTAAGCACTTTAAAAACATCAAAGGTGACCTTTTCATCTCCCACATTTAAGGTTAGCTTACCATTGGCAATATCGATTACCGCTTTACCAGTGGCTAGGAATGGTCTTCCTAGGATCAGGGGTACCTTAACATCTTCCTCCATATCAAGAACCACAAAGTCAACCGGGAAGTAGAATTTGTCGACTTGAACGATTACATCTTCGATTATTCCCCGTGGTCTCTTGATTGATCTATCAGCAAGTTGGAGGCTCATTGAAGTCGGCTTTGGGTTACCAAGGCCTAACTTTTTGAAAAGAGAGTACGGGAGGAGGTTGATGCTAGCTCCCGAGTCGCACAAAACTTTTTCGAAGGATAATGGCCCAATCGTGCAAGGAATAGTGAGACTCCCAGGGTCTTCAAGTTTCATTGGTAATTTATTAAGCAATACGGCGGAGCATTCCTCGGTTGGGCACACCGTTTCGTTTTCCTCCCACTTTTGTTTGTTGGATAAAATATCCTCACGAAGAATTGCTAAGATTCGAAGGAAACTTGGATCCATCTCCTTTTTTTTCTTTCTATGTGCATTAGGAAATGGCAGACGGACCTCGATGGGAGGATGCGTTGGAGTTGAAGATCCCGCTGTGGAGGGTTCAGGAGGTGGCGCCTGGGCGCAACAATCGGCGCCAGGGCGCTGGGCCTCGGGCGCTTGAGCGTGATCATCGGGATGCTCGGGCGCGCAATTGCGAAGCATTCGTTCACTGTGGGTTGATTCCGGCGCCTGGGCATTCTCATCGGGGCGCTCGGGCGCGGAAATGCGAACAGCATCATTGACTACCTGTTTGCCACTTCTTAAGGTGATGGCGTGGCATTGCTCCTTCGGGTTTTTTTTGTGTCACTTGGTAAAGTTCCCGGGGCTCTCTCACTGATCGCCTTTGCCATTTGACCCATTTGTGTCTTTAAATCCTTCATGTCCATCATTATATCCTTCATCATAGTACGGAGTTCGTTGATTGCTGAATCCGATTTCTTTATTTGTTCATCGAGACGCTCTTCGGCTGTAAGAGGTCTTATTCGCCTTTGTATATGAGGATTACCTTGCCTTTGAGCTTGGTTATTGTTGAATGGGGGCCTTAGTGCTTGATAGACGCCGGGATGGGCATTTTGTGCCGGATTGGGCCTCCTTGGAAAATTTTCGGGCACATGGAAGTTCAATTGAGGTCGATTGGCATTTCCAACATAGTTTACATTGCCAACCATTGTTTCCAAAGCAACTTCTTCGCCCAACTCTTGAACACAAGCAATCTTTTTAGTGGGTGTGATTTCTTCATCATCGGGATAGAGTTCATCTTCCCGGGCTAATTGCTCAATCTTGTCCCACACACTTTGGCAATCGAGCCCAAGGAGATCACCACCGGCACGGGCATTGAGCCTATTTCGGATGCGCGAACGGACTCCATCATGGAATCGTAATACTTGCTCGCTCAATCCTAGGTTGTGATCCGGACATTTTCGCAGCATGTTTTTATATCTAGCCCATGCCTCGGCTAAGGACTCATGATTCCCCTGCTTAAACTCCTTAATGTTGCTCCTTAGCTCATTGATTTTGGAGGGTGGAAAGAATTTGCTCAAAAAGGCATCGACCAATTGTCCCCATGTTGTGATGGATTGGGCTGGTAGAAATTTGTACCACATGGTCGCCCTTTCCTTTAATGAGAAGTGGAAGACTCTTAGACGAATTGCATCGAGATCCCGTGGATGAAATTAGGTAGTCATGAGAGTATCGTCTAAAGTCTCCAAATGCTCATGAGGTGATTCATGGGGCTCTCCATAGAAGGGTTCGCTTTGCACCATGCTAAAGATGTGTGACGGAATGTGATAATTTGGTGCAAAGAAATTTGGACAGACTACGGGCCCTGATATGGTGTGCACCCTTGGAGGTAGACTTTCCCGGACCGATGGAAGTCTTTGAGGAGGTGCCGGTTGCATAACTTGGAAAAGATTTTGCAGCCATTCCCTGTTTTCCGGAAGATTTATGTCGGGAAAATTTCCATTTGGATTTAGATTGTCAGCCATTTCTCGAGCTTGTCTACTAGATCGAAGAACACGCTCTATCTCCGGCTCAAAATTGTATAGGGGCTCGTTAGAAGAGCGGGTCATGCACCACAAATTACACCTAACAAATAAACACAAGAAAAAAAAATTAGAATAATAAAATAAAAGAAAGGTTACAAATAAACGAAAAACTAAGAATTATGAAAATTTAAATGAAAAATCAAAAAATAAAATGAACAAGTCCCCGGCAACCGCGCCAAAAACTTGACATGCTAAAAGCTAATGTGCTATTGTAGCAAGTGCACTAGTCGTGTGTAGTAATAAGTGGACTAAAAGTCCGGGTTGTCGAACCACGGAGACTTGAATTTTAGTTTACGATTTTAAAAAAAAAAAGAACAAATATAATTAAAGTAAATTATATGTAAAATTGCATACAATAAGAACATGATTACACAATTGATTTTGCACAAAGTATAAAGGGAGACTAAGGCACATGCTAGGTTCAAATTGATCAATTATACTTATAAAGATTCTAGTTGAAGGATTACGCTTATATTGTTATGGTGAGAACTCCGAGGGTAGAGAATAACCGATGTCTCGCATATAAACTCCTATGCTTAGATCGTGATTTCCCAAATATTCCTATCCAGAAATCTAACCACTAAACATGCATTAACGTACTAGAGTTCACTCGATTTGAATCGAACAACTTCACCTGGGAATCTTTACCTATGTCTAGGGCAATTCCTCATTAGTTACGGGTCATGATGTGAATTTCTTGCACCCTAACTCAATTTTCTCCCGAAATATTAACCTAGGCATAAGATTCTAACATATAGTGATCAAGTATATGCAAGATAGGCAAAAACTCAAATTCACATCACATAACAATATAAGAACAACCTCAACAATCATCTATTATAAGCATATATCACAATTTGGCCTTACATGGCCCTAGTTTTATGAATTTAGTTCATAATGGATAATATGAAAAACATAAATGAATTAATACACAAGTTCATAGACATAATTGAAATGAAAAGCTATAAAAACTCCCTCAAAAGTGAATAATGATGGAACTTCAATTGAATCTTCCTTCTCCAATGATGATGATGAATCAAGAATCCTTCTCTCTCCCCTCTTTTCTTCTCTATGGATCGGTCACTTCCTCCCCCTCTTCTCCAAGAATCTGAAATTGATAGTGAATGATGAAGAGTATGGGTTCCCCCTCCTTTTATAGCCAAAATTCCACTAAAGTATGCATTAAGAATTCCCATTAAAGTTCCCCAATGAGAATTCCACCTAAGGTGATGCTTAAAGTTTGGCTTTTAAGATTCCAATCAGCTAAAAAATGCTGAACTTTCGGCCCTTAAGAATTCCACCAAGCATAACCATGTGAAAACTTCAACAAAACACATGCATGCTGCCATTTTCTTGTTTTCCAGCGCAGTCTTAGTATTTTCCTCATAACCTTCTCCACAGATCTCCAAATTGGATGATTCAAGTCCCCATGTTCAGATACAACATAGATCTACAATGTTCTAGAAGGACATTTTGTCCAATTTGGTCGCTAAGTATACCTAAATTACGTTTCAACATGGAGATTGTTTCTGATTTGGCGCCCATAAAGTAAATCTACCAAGAAACAGACTTATGACAACCCCTCAACACATGTGCTGAATTATGGCCAAAATTGATTCTTACCCATCATATAATGCTGGAATTTAGGCTGAAAAGGAGTAACATTCGGACTATCCATGCCTAGGCATGACTAGGAGGGCGCTGGGGCGTATCCTGGCACATGTACTTCTCTGTTCGGCGCAGCAATCGTATATCCTTCACAATTATCTCTATAGACCACCGATTTGGATGTTTCAAGTTCCCATTTGAAGCTAAGACATACATCTAAAACGTTGTAGAAGGAAACTTTGTCTATGTCGGTCTCGAAATGTACGGAATTATCGCTTGAATGTGGTAGGAGATGCATAAACCGCCTAGGTGTTGAAAAACATGCTTGAACTTGTTTTGTACATCGTTTTTCTTCCCTTTCCTTTATGTATTCTCATTTATTACCTGTATTTACTTAACACACCTATTAAATGCAAATGTGACATGATTTAAGCAATAAGTGAATCCAAATCATAAGAATTACGGTCTTAAAAACACGTAAAAACACCACTTATCACGGTCGCTTAGCTCTTTTCTGATGGAGGGGAGTAATGGGTAACCTCTGAAGAATTGATGATTGAGCCATTTATTTTTCGCAAATTTGTAGTGAAGATGTGATCGAAATGCTTCACTGGAGCTATAATCTTGACCATTTGCTATATATTCTCGTTACAATGATTGGAAGAGATAGTCAAATCAAACATTGATCGAGTACCGCTACTGGACGCTTTGCCAGAGAAGGTGAGAGGAGTTTCTGCAAGCTTTTTGAGCGCTGCTCGTAGAAAGGTCTCATCGGGTTGTCTGATGCTTGGCAAGTCAGCAATGGGTCCTACTCACATCGAATGCTTCTTAAGGCAATACTTATCAAACTGATGCTTCTTGTCATGCATGCCTATGCCAAATAGATGTGAAGCGTTAACCAATTCCTGAAAAGAATATCTGTTGCCTACGTAAACTTCACATCAGGTCACTTCATTCATGCAAAAGTCAGCTCCAGCCTTGCATATGGCTTTTATACCCTGACCCGAAAAATCCTTACGTGTATTAAACAGCAAGTGGACTGGTCGTGTGTAGTAATAAAGTGGACAATAAAGTCCGGGTTGTCGAACCTCAAGGACTTGTATTTTAGTTTATGATTTTAAAGCAATTGAAGAACTTAAACTAAAACAAGAATTAACTAAAATATTATGGAAATAAGATATAAGAAACAAGATGTCGAAATCAAGATAGCTATGGAAGAGAGCAACTAAGACACATGTGTTCGCATAAATTAATCAATTTTCATTACAAACATGTTCTCATATTATTACCCTAATGTTGCTTTGGTGAAAAAACCCTTAAATAATTACCACCCGATGTCTCGACTGTAATAATCCTATGATTAATTGATGGTTCTCTAGATATGTCTATCCGAGAATCTAACCAACAATCATGCATTCAATTTCTAGAATTTCCCCGGATTAATCCGGCTAACTGCACCCGGGAATCTCTACCTATCTCTAGGGGCAATTCCCTATTTTTTAAGGATTATGTGATGATCATCTTTGCACCTTAAATTACCTTCTCTCGAACGAATAATTTAAGCAATAAATCATGCATATGGTAGCTAAGCATATGATGCATTCAAACAAGATCAAGACACAAAGCAACAATAGAATTAATATGAAAAACACAATTTATATCTCAATTATCATAATTAAGCCTCAACATGGCCTTAGTTCGAAGAATCTATTTCATCATAAAAGATAAAAGATAGGAACTTAAATTAAGATTCATATTCATAGACAAAAACAAATCTAAATCTAAGAAACTCCCTCGTATTTTTGATGGTTGAACTTCGATCTTCATCTCTTCCATGCTTCTTGATTTCTTCACCTTCAAAGGTTCTTGATAATCTTCATAACTAATCTAAGGATGATGAAGATGATGATAGGATGTGTTTAGGCTCTTCAAGTGTGTTTGTAGGATGACATCCAATCCTCCTTTTATAGCAAAAAAAATTCACCAACCAAGAACATGTGCTTCCATTCTCTTTTCTTTCCACCTACCATTCTCTAGCTTTCCATCTACCAAGAATGTGAACTACCATTCTCTTGTTTTCCACCTACCATTCTATTACTTTCCTTCTACCAAGAATGTGAACTACCATTCTCTTATTTTTCACCTACTAAGAATGGGAGCTGCCACTTTCGTGTTTTCCAGTGCAGGGATAGTGTTTTATTTATACAATTATCCACATACCTCCGAATTGGATGATTCAAGACCCCATGTAAAGATAAGACATAGATCTAAAACTTTGTAGAAGGACACTTCATCAAATTCGGTCTCTAAATGTATCCAAATGGCGTTCCAACGTGGAGATTGTTTTTGATTTGGCGCCCAGGTGTGCGGAAATGGTACTAAAACATGATCTTGGCTAACTCCAACTTATTTCTTGCTTGTTTGGTCATGGAGGTGTAAAGCATCTTAGCCTAAACTTGTTTTATACGTCGTTTTTCAGCCCGTTCTTCGATTGTATCCATTTAAGGTCTGAAATCACTTAATGCACGAATTAAATGCACATGTGGAAAGAATCAAGCGATAAATGAACCTAAAATATAAACGGAAAGGGGCTTAAAAACCGTAAAAGCGACTCCTATCAACCTTTTTAATTCATTGTTTAGCATAAAAAAATTACTGCTCAACTTATAGCCTTATGAAAAATCTAAGTTAATTTTTCCGGGAAAAACTCCTTAAGTGTCTCAAGATGGTTATCCTCTCAACTCCTCTACCCTCGATTTCTTGTGCAATGTGAATCATCTAAGAAATCAATCCTAGTCTAGGGTCTCCATGAGCAATTTCAAAGATATATATGTTCCATTAAATTCAAATTATTTCAAGAAATTATTCCATTTTTTTTTCAAGTTAATCAATTTAAATGCATCAATTGGAAGGACTAAAAAAAAAATCATGCTTGATTTTCTTAACATAAACACATATAAACATGATAGCATACAAATTTCCCCAAACTTGAGCTAAACAAGGAACACATGACATGACAAAAATAGCAAACACATGGTGATCAATCATATGAATGTATTAAAACCACAAAGTACTACCCACATATACCCCCAAACTAAAACTCAACATTGTCCCCAATGTTGTCTCACATAAACGCATGCAAAAGGTATAAGAGTACTTATAATCAAGGATTGTTAAAAAACAATCCTTCATCACAAATATGTTCCAAATCAAACCCATCTCATCAAAATAGGCCTCTCAAAACAACGGGAAATTGCTACTAACATGTTCAACATACTAATCAAACAAACCATCAAGCATATTAAAACACATGCCAAAAATGCATGCTTAGACAAAACAAATAAAACAAAAAGCAAAAAAAAAAAAAAAAAAGCAAAAAAAAAAGAAAAGAAAAGAAAACTCACAAAGCTTGGATTGCCTCCCAAGAAGCGCTCTTTTAAAGTCACTAGCTTGACTTTATGTAAGAGATTTGCTCAAGGCGGTTTATGTATGAATGCCTTATTCGTTCTCCAATCCACTATTGGGTATCGCTTCAACCTTTTGCCATTTGTAGTGAAGATTGACCAATTATTTGTGCTACATATCCTAGGGTTAGACCAAGCAATCATCCACTCACGAGTTTTTTTATGGTCCCTCAATACCTCTATTACCTTTTCTTCCTCATGCTCCGGATGGTGGTGCAGATTTTTCTCCAAGCTAGAGATAATGTCTCGTTTTTCTTCACCAATCACCTTGACATATTTCAGCTCCATCATGTATGGATGTTGAAGATTATTGGCTCGTTTTTCATGAAAGTGCTAAACATTACAAGGATCAAAAACATCAATGTGCAAAGACAAATCAAAATCAATTAGATGCTCAAAAACCTCATAGTTATCGAAATTAACCATGTCATCTCCTACATTCAATAACAACTTACCATCGTCGGCATCAAATACCGATTTACCTGTGGCTAGGGAAGAAAGTAAAGAAATGTCAACACCCTCAGAAAGGATAGGAGTCGAATGCTCATCGTTGGAGGAATCTGCTTTCGAATTTTCCAACTTCATTTCATTCAACGTCACGGTGTTGAATTCCTCCTTTTGATTTATCTCAGTAGTACCAAGCAATGCCCATGGTACTTTCTCAGATATGTCGCTCGTTAGTTGCTTGAGTTGATGATTCATCTCCTTCATTTCCCGCCGCGCGTCCTTCATCATAAAGTGGAGCTCTCCAATGGTGTTATCAAGTTGTTCCTCCGGAGTAGGAATTCTTTCTTGGTAATGTTGTGGAAAGAACCCTTGTGCATAACACGCTTCAATGACGTTTTGCAGCCATAATTGATTCTCCGGTAGTGTCATATTAGGAAAATTGCTATCCTTTGCGAATTGAATGACGCTTTGCAGCCATAATTGATTCTCCGGAAGGGTCATATCTGGAAAATTTCTAGCCATTGCGAGCTAAGAGTGTAAGAAAAAAAAATAATAATAATAATAATAAAATTTAATAAAAATAAAATAAATACTTAAAACTTGCAATAAAATCAAAAACTAAAATTAAACAAGTCTCCGGCAACGGCGCCAAAAACTTGACACGAAAAATCCTTACGTGTATTAAACAGCAAATGGACTGGTCGTGTGTAGTAATAAAGTGGACAATAAAGTCCGGGTTGTCGAACCTCAAGGACTTGTATTTTAGTTTATGATTTTAAAGCAATTGAAGAACTTAAACTAAAACAAGAATTAATTAAAATATTATGGAAGTAAGATATAAGAAACAAGATGTCGAAATCAAGATAGCTATGGAAGAGAGCAACTAAGACACATGTGTTGGCATAAATTAATCAATTTTCATTACAAACATGTTCTCATATTATTAGACTAATGTTGCTTTGGTGAAAAAAACCTTAAATAATTACTACCCGATGTCTCGGCTATAATAATCCTATGATTAATTGATGGTTCTCTAGATATGTCTATCCGAGAATCTAACCAACAATCATGCATTCAATTTTTCTAGAATTTCCCCGGATTAATCCGGCTAACTGCACCCGGGAATCTCTACCTATCTCTAGGGGCAATTCCCTATTTTTTACGGATTATGTGATGATCATCTTTGCACCTTAAATTACCTTCTCTCGAACGAATAATTTAAGGAATAAATCATGCATATGGTAGCTAAGCATATGATGCATTCAAACAAGATCAAGACACAAAGCAACAATAGAATTAATATGAAAAACACAATTTATATCTCAATTATTATAATTAAGCCTCAACATGGCCTTAGTTCGAAGAATCTATTTCATCATAAAAGATAAAAGATAGGAACATAAATTAAGATTCATATTCATAGACAAAAACAAATCTAAATCTAAGAAACTCCCTCGTATTTTTGATGGTTGAACTTCGATCTTCATCTCTTCCATGCTTCTTGATTTCTTCACCTTCAAAGGTCTTGATAATCTTCATAACTAATCTAAGGATGATGAAGATGATGATAGGATGTGTTTAGGCTCTTCAAGTGTGTTTGTAGGATGACATCCAATCCTCCTTTTATAGCAAAAAAAATTCACCAACCAAGAACATGTGCTTCCATTCTCTTTTCTTTCCACCTACCATTCTCTTGCTTTCCATCTACCAAGAATGTGAACTACCATTCTCTTGTTTTCAACCTACCATTCTCTGACTTTCCTCCTACCAAGAATGTGAACTACCATTCTCTTGTTTTTCACCTACTAAGAATGGGAGCTGCCACTTTCGTGTTTTCCAGCGCAGGGGTAGTGTTTTATTTAGAAACTTCTCCACAGACCTCCGAATTGGATGATTCAAGTCCCCATGTAAAGCTAAGACATAGTTCTAAAACTTTGTAGAAGGACACTTCATCAAATTCGGTCTCTAAATTTATCCAAATGGCGTTCCAACGTGGAGATTGTTTCTGATTCGGCGCCCAGGTGTGCGGAAATGGTACTAAAACATGATCTTGGCTAACTCCAACTTATTTCTTGCTTGTTTGGTCGTGGAGGTGTAAAGCATCTTGGCCTAAACTTGTTTTATACGTCGTTTTTCAGCCCGTTCTTCGATTGTATCCATTTAAGGTCTAAAATCACTTAATGCACGAATTAAATGCACATGTGGAAAGAATTAAGCGATAAATGAACCTAAAACATAAACGGAAAGGGGCTTAAAAACACGTTAAAGCGACTCCTATCATACCCTCATAGTGAATATCTCTTATAGCCTCAAACCGATAGCGATCCACTTGGTAATTAGCATTCCAGATGCTATTGAAGAAGTCATTGGCTTCCTCCTGAACGCAGCCCTTGATGGACGTTGCACGTTCACCAAAATGGACACTCTTGTTTTTCCATAGACGAAGTGGATTTTCCGAATTCTAATTTGCAACACTATGCACCACTTCTGGAAAATGTGAATAACCGTCTCGGTTCAAGATTTCCTCTGATGGATTGGGGAACTCAACAGGTAGACACTTATAAACTCGAATTTTGTAATTTTTTGGAGCAAATCCAGATGGCTTGTTGTGCCCCATATCCAAGAAATATGCCAACTCCACATCAGCAAAGTGAGTTCTTTGGCTTTGACGCTTCTCATATATAGCAACTGAAGTAGGCACTTGATCAATTTCCTCACCGTTGGCAATGGCCAAATAATACGCGCGCTCAACATCAATTAACTCTGAGTTATATATCATCTGACAGAGTAAATGGTCAAGCGCCACTACAAGAAAATATATATTTTACTACACAGAGAAAACTATAGTAAATAATGAAAAATTGTAGTAAAAACACTTTTTACTATGCACGTGCTACGCTTTTTGTGCGTAAGCATTGCAGCCGCGATAAAAACTTTCTTGGCATAGTAAAACATTTTTACTACAAATGTTTTCCATAGTCTCTACGAATTTAATTCATGGTAAAAGAATTCTAATACAACATTTTCTTTAAGTACATTATTTTATTGTAGTATTCATAAATTATACACTATACCTCAAATCATTGCCTACCACCCCGGGTGCACTCAATATGGTTGTAGGCAAAAACCGTATAATTTGTGATCGTTCAAAATTTTGTGCTCCTTTTTTTTCTTTTTTTGGGTATTACCACAATTTGTAACATGGTAATAATATTTTTTCCATATTAATCTATTAAACAATTGTGGCATAGTAACAATATTTTTCTTGTTACCAAAATTAATTTCTTGCAATAAATTTTTTAATGATGATCCGTCACATATATGCATCTGCAAATCACATACTTCAATTAAATATATCTATATCACATGTTAAAATAAAAATTATCATACTTGAATTTAGTAAAGTACGACGTCAATAAAACAATCATATAAACATTTAACGCGTTAACGTCGCTTGTCAATAACATCAATCTATGTAAAAACAAATCTTTCTACCCGATCACCTTTCAAAAATATCAAGTGAATTGGTATCTCCTAATTCAAAATTTCAATGTGTTATAAAATAAAAGAATGATTAATAAATAAAGAAGAGTGGATCGACCAATGGCAGCCACCAAATCACTGTAACGGATGTGATATTGTTGATCCATTTTATATCTCCATGGCCTAATTAACGTATCAACAACAAAAAAATTGGTCATTGATGCATATAAACTAATAAAATAATTCTACGAACATAACAAAACTTAAGACAAACTATGAGAATAAAAACTTATGTAAGGATATTACCTTACATTGACATACTCACATGCGACGTTTTTCCCTACTGCTTCTCGAACAGTTTAACCTATAAGAAATTAGTTTAATGTTCTGATCTCAATCTATATTCATGCTGTTAGGAAATTTCATGTTAGATGTTTTAATGATGACAAGATAGGATTTAATGTTAGACCCCAGAAATACAATGTAAGTTTCCGTTTTTCATAGAATGATGTATAAGCGTTTGAAAGTTGTAATTTATTATAGGCTTGTAATTTTTATCTTTGTAGAATTTAGACTAAGTCTTAGTGACTGAATCGCTAGTAGAATTCTAGGTGAATCTATTAGAGAAGAAGTTGAAGACCAGCGTCTGAAGTCAACCGGAGATAAAGACTTTCTTGTTAGCGTCTGTCAAACGCTAAAAGATCTCATTTCAGGATTTATGGATCAATCGCTCGAAATCCCTCAAGTGACTTATATCAGAATCACCTGAAATAAATCCTCAAGTCATGAAGGACTTAAATGCAATCATTCAACGGACATTTATTTCCAACGGGAATTAAATTCAAAGTGCATTAAATGCCAGATAAGAGCATTAATTGTGATAAGCTAATGTGACTTGTGGACAAACCACCTTTTGACCAGACTGTCAGAAGATTCAGAATTTCAGCTGCTCCCGTCCAATCGGCTTCAGCGAACTTTCAGGAATGTCAGAGAAAAGGTATACTCACGCGCCCCGTGAGAGGCATGCTCCTACATGTGTCCAACGGACAGATCCCAAGAAATTGCCTATAAATACCTTACCCCGGCAAACCCTAAAAAGATATCCAATTTTTACAAGAGACAATTACGTACAAACACAAGAAAAACTTGCTGAGAAAAAGCTTAGAAACTCCATGGCCAAATCTTTCAAGCTTTTTATCTACATTCCAGACAGTCACAAATATCTCAAACATCTTCCAAAGAAGAAATTCAAATTCCAACTGAGATATTCCAAATTGTTTGATCTTTTCAAAAACAAACAAAACCCTAGTGACAAACCTCAACCTTTTATCTGAGTGAGAAAAGTTGTTGAACCCTTTCAGGCAGTATTTCTGAGTGAGAGAAGCTTGAAGAAGACGATCTTCATTGAAGTCTGTGTGATCAAGGAGCCCAAGATCATTTTCACCGTTTACTATCGTGTAGAAGATTCTGTGTGACTCTTCGAAAATCATTCTAGTAAATTCCTCCGAGTGAAAAAAGAGAAGAAGGACGTAGCTGGGAATACACCACCCAGTGAACCTTATATATCTTGTGTCATTTACCTTATTTGTCTTATTATTATTATTACATCATTTATCTTTGAAAGAGACAAGTTGAAGTGCAAAGCGATTAAATTAACTAAAAGAACGCTAAAACTCATTTCCGCTGTGCTAACCCTTATTAAGCGATCTAAGGGCAACACCCTACTTTGGTAAACTGCTAAAATCACTAAGTCTAAGTTAACTTTTCTGAAGCGTCTGACCCAAGCGCTCAGTTATCCAAAGCGTTCAAAATTTTAAAGTGATACGAAATTTTTGAAGTCGAAAAAAAAGACTTCAGGGTCTATTCAACCCCCCCCCCCCCCACTCCTCCTTCTAGACCCTTTCGTATGCCACTTGGGACCACCAAGTGGTATCAGAGCGGTTGAAGTAGAAACCTAAGCGTTTCCGAGCGTAACTGCTTGTTCAGATCCATTTTTTTTAAAAAAATATTTAATCGCTTTTAAAATCTCTCTTTAAGAACATCTCATTATGGCTTTTAACAAAATGCCTAAGTTGGTAGAATCAAACTATGATTCTTGGAAACTTAGAGCATTCGCATATTTATGTTCGTGCGATAATGAAATGTGTGATATGATTACAGATGGCCCCATTCAGATTATGAAAGTTGTAACTCGAGCCCCTGGAGCGACCGAGGCTACTCCAGATGGTTATGTCGAGAAACCTAAGATAGAATGGACGCCAAAGGATAGAAAAAGAGCTAATCTGGATAATGTTGGACGAAGTGCACTTTACTCAGCGTTAGGAGATAACGATGCATTGTTCAACAAGATCAAGCAATGTAAAACCTCCAAAGAAATATGGGATAAGTTGGCCATTGTGTGCGAAGGTTCAGCACAAATGAAGGAGAACAAGCTCCATAGCCATGCAAAGATTCAAGCATTTCAAAATGCAGCCCAGTGAGATGCTAGAACAATTGGACGCAAGATTCACCTTGCTTATTACCGAGTTAGCGTCATTAGATAAAGAATTGACCAACAAGGAAATGGTCAATAAGATTTTCAGAAGTCTTCCAAGTAAATACTTGATCAAGACAGTTGCTATGAGAGAATCACAAACTTTGGAGACTCTTACTCCAAAACATGTGTTTTCAGAGTTAAAGGCATTCGAATTCGAGTTAGGTGAAGTCAGCGACACAACAACTTCAGCGACTGAATCAGGAGCCTTAATCGCTACCACCAAAAAGAAGGGTAAAGCGGTTAGTGAGGTTAAACCAGTGGAATCAAATGAAGAAAAGGAAATGACCTTATTAGTCAAGAAATTCAAGAAATTTCTATGATATGAAAAGAGAAATCCTATTGGACAAACTTCATTTCAAACTCCTCCCCCAGCACCAGCGCCTCAGTATTAAGCGCCAGTGTACTCAGCACCTCAACCAGTTGTGCCAGTTCCATATGAAGCGCCTCCATCGCCGACACAGAATCTCTCAGCGCCAGTTGGATCAAAGCGATTATCCACTGAACAAAAAATGAAAACTAATTTGTGTTATAATTGCAGGAAACCAGGGCACTACCAGGTAAATTGCCCTTATTAAAATGTGTCTAAGTCCACAAGGTAAGCCTATGTGGATAGAAACCAATTCAGGAGCAACCTTCGTCAACAAGGTTTGCTAGCGGAATCTGAACCATTTTCCGCACCTGAAGAGGACTTGGAATCATCTGATGAAAGCAGGGATGATGAGCCTACAAGCGACTCAGCGTTGATCTGTCTCATGGCAAGAGAAGATGAAGCGTCTGACAAATCGCTACCAGAGGTAACCAATGAATTATCTCATCCTCTTTCTTATGATGAATTATTTGACAAAGTTAATGAATATTGTAAAGATTGTCAAGAGGCCGCCAAAATATATCAAAATGAACTCGCTATTATCTCATCACTCACAAGAGATAAAGTAATGCTCAAAGCAGAGTTGAAAGTTCAACAACAATGCATTGAGAAGAACCAATCACTTGAGAGTGAGATTATTCAATTGAAAAACGATCTTGATATAATAATCAAGAGAGAAGCTGATTTGATCGCTAGACTTGCCAAATCAGAGAAGCTCATCTCATCATTATCAAAAGCTTCTAGAAAGTTGGATAATGTGACTGAGGTAACTAGATTATATGGTGAAAAGACCGGTTTAGGATACAATAAATTCGCTAAACAACCAAATAAATCTAATGTTACGGCAAACAACAAAGAAAAGGGTGTTATCTTTGTTGAGAAAGGTTCACAAAGTCAAACGTTAAATGAACCTAGTGACAACGGTACGAGGCCCAATGAGAAAGCCAAAGCTGACTCAGGCAAGGGTAAGGCTAAAGCAAATGATTCACAAAAAGGGGTTCATCCAAACGCTCAAAAGGCTAAAGGTAAGCCTGAACACTGTGAATCAAGCGCTAAGCGTTCAGCACCAAAAGTGCAATCCAAGCCAGCGCCAAGGAAATACCAGTGTCAATATCCAAGACAGTCAAGATCCTATTATCAATACTATGATAATTATGATTATGACTATGATTACGATTATGATTACTATTATAATTGAGGATATTACTATACACCTAAAAAGCACACACAACACAAACTGAAACCCAAGAAGGCCAATCTTCCCGTAATGAAGACAAGGCAAATATGGGTTCCGAAAGTTTTAATTCAAACCAAAGCTACTAACGTTGAAGAACCCAAAACAACATGGGTACCTAAGAAGAATTAGAACTGCCCTTTAAATGCAGGTACCTAGAGCCAACACCGATACTTCAGTTTGGTACATCGATAGTGGATCGTCAAGGCACATGACTGGCTCAAAGGATCTCTTGATCAACTATCGTACAACCAACGGTCCTCAAGTTATATTCGGTGATAACTCCAAAGGTAAAACCAAAGGTATAGGTATCATGCATAGGGGGAACATCATGATCAGTAATGTATATTATGTTGAGGGTCTTAAGCATAATTTGTTGAGCATTAGTCAATTTTGTGATAAAGGCTTTGATGTTAAATTTTCAAGCGACTTCTGCTATGTCAACGACGCTAAGACTAAGTCTACTAAATTAAGAGGAAAAAGAACAAATAATGTGTATTTAGTGGATTGGGATTCTACAATTGATAACAACCCCACATGCTTTATTGCTAAAAGTCAAAATGAATTGGGTTGGTTATGGCATAGAAAAATGAATCACCTCAACTTTAAGGCAATCTCTTAGTTAATATCGCTAAATCTTGTAGAGGGATTACCTAAGGGTTCCTTTCAAAAGAATCGCTTATGTGATGCATGTCAAATGGGTAAACAAGTTAAATCATCCTTTAAGAAGAAACCATGTCTATCTACCTCTTGAATTCTTGAACTATTGCATTTAGATTTGTTTGGTCCTATTCAAATCATGAGTGTTAGTGGTAAAAAATACGCGCTAGTAATCGTTGATGATTTCTTTCGCTATACATGGGTAGAATTTCTAGCGACCAAAGATGAAACTAGTGTCAAGCTCACAGCGCTAATCCGTCAATTGCAAAATTCAAAAGATCTAAAAGTGACGAGAATTAGAAGCGATAGAGGAACTGAATTTACTAACCAATTTGTTGAGAAGTTTTGTACAGATTTTGGAATACTTCATGAGTATTCTGCTCCTAGAACACCTCAACAAAATGGAGTTGTTGAGCGACGAAACAGAACGCTTAAAGAAGCCACTAGTACAATGCTTGCAGAGTCTAAGCTGCCTCAAAGGTTTTAGGCCGAAGCCATCAACACAACTTGCTACACTCAGAATCGGTGTATGATCAACAAGCAACATGAGAAGACTCCATATGAGTTGTGGAAGGGACGTAAGCCTAATGTTTCATATTTTCATGTATTTGGTTCAAAATGTTTCATTCATAATAATGGATCCCACAGCCTAAAGACTTTTAATCCTAAAGCGGATGAGGGAATCTTTCTAGGCTATGGCAAGAATGGAAAGAGTTTTCGCATCCTAAATAAGATCAAATCAAAGGTTGAAGAATCCATTCATGTAGTGTTTGATGATGCTAACCAAGAACCGAGTAAGATTAATCCTGATGATGTAGGAATTGAAGATCTTGCCCAACAAGTGTCACAAATTAATCTCAATGATGATAGTGTTGATGACGCTGATAATGAGATCTTTGTGCCTATTCCTAAGGTTACTCGTGAGGTTACAAATGATGATAAAGTCAGAATCGCTGATGATCATGAAGAGAATAATCATCAAGAGCAAATTGGAACTGTGAATGATGAAGCGACTGCGCCAGAGACAAATAGGGATCAAGCGATTAATGACCAAGAGTCTCTCAACCCTTTCCAACTAGATCGTAAATGGCTTAGAGACCATCCACCAGAGCTAGTAATTGGAGATATTGAAGCACCTGTTAGAACTAGGTCAGCTACAATTAATGAGGCCATGTTCGCAAGTTTCTTATCTCAAATGGAACCAAAGAAAGTGGATGAAGCGCTCAGTGATTCAAGTTGGGTTGAAGCAATGCAAGAAGAGCTTAACCAATTTGAGAGAAGCAAGGTTTGGACGCTAGTACCAAGGCCAATTCATCAAGGAGTTATTGGGACTAGATGGGTTTTTAGGAACAAGATGGACGAAGATGGCATTGTTATAAGAAACAAAGCCAGACTAGTCGCTCAGGGTTATTGTCAAGAAGAGGGAATTGATTTTGATGAGACATAGCCCGTCTTGAAGGGATTCGTATGTTCCTAGCGTTTGCCGCATTCAACAAATTCACGGTGTACCAAATGGACGTGAAGAGTGCATTCTTGAATGGTAAACTCCAAGAAGAAGTCTATGTGGAGCAACCTCCAGGATTCATCAACAACCATGGCAAAAGTATGGTCTATAAGCTGGATAAGGCACTCTATGGCCTTAAACAAGCACCAAGAGCATGGTATGACACTCTCTCTATCTTCCTTATAGGTAAAGGCTTTTCAAAAGGCAGCGTTGACACAACGGTATTTAAAATTACCCATAATGAAGATATTCTCTTAGTCCAAATTTATGTTGATGATATTATATTTGGTTCTACAAATAAGCGATTGTGTGAGAAATTTTCGAAAATGATGCAAGATCAATTTGAAATGAGCATGATGGGTGGATTAACTTTCTTCTTAGGAACAACTTCCTAATGGAATATTTATAAACCAAGTTAAATATACAAAAGATATGATTAAGAAATTTGGTATGGAAAATGCATCATCATCAAAAATTCCAATGAGCCAAACGCTTAAGTTAGATACAGATGAAAGTGGGAAGAAAATTGATATCACTAACTATAGAGGTATCATTGGATCACTTCTTTATCTTACCGCTAGTAGACTAGATATTATGTTTTCGGTATGCATGTGTGCACGCTTTCAAGATGATCCTGGAGAATCACACTTAAATGCTGCCAAAAGAATCCTTAAATACCTAAAAGGCACACAAAATGTGGGCTTATGGTACCCACGTGACTCTCCTTTTGAACTAATTGGTTATTCAGACGCAGATTTTGCAGGATACAAAATAGATAGGAAAAGTACTAGTGGTACATGTCAATTTCTAGGTGATAGACTAGTTTCGTGGCATAGTAAGAAACAACAATCCATAGTGACTTCTACCGCTGAGGCAGAATATGTAGCCATTGGGATTTGTTGTGCGCATATTCTTTGGATGAGACAACAACTTAGAGACTATGGAATTATCCTACGTCTTACCACAATCCATTCTGATAACCAAAGCGCTTTAGTTATGACCCAAAATCCTATCCTTCATTCTAGAAATAAACATATTGACATTAGATACCATTTCTTGCGTGACCATGTTCAAAAGAAAGATATCTCCATGCACTTCATTGGAACTGACAAACAATTGGCAGATATCTTCACCAAAGCGCTCAACGAACAACGCTTTCTCACTTTGAGAAGTGAATTAGGTATGATTGATTTAAACGCTTAAATCATAAAGCATCATATTTAAATAGGCATATAATTTAGGGGGAATCCACCTTACGTTTATGTCTAAAGCGCTTTGACAAAATCTGAAATAAGTCATCAATTTTAGGGGGAACTTTAAAATTGTACTTATAACAATTTATAAGCGACTGTGATAAAAAAAATGATTTAAAATTATATGCATTAATCACTAGCGCTTATCTTTATGCATGACAAAGTCAATCTCTAAATAAAATTGTCATTTAAAAATTCAAGTGATTGCCTTTATCACAAACTTTAATTAAATTTTGTTCTCCAAAAGTCTTAAGCGTTAAAGAAATTCCCACGATAACGCTAAGAAAATTATTTTAAAATCATGCATAGTTTTCATCGATAAAAGGATAGCGTGTGTAAAAGTATAAAAGATTAGATTTGATAACTACCCACACGTGTCTATCAAATCAAACTGACGGTTATTGACATTTATCTAAAACCGAGACAGTTCAGGTTTGCACGAGTCTGATTATGTGTCAGTGTGTACTATCAGGCGCGTGTATTTCAGGCTGAAAATTTCTAATCTTTTCAAACGTTTTTCAATTAATTTGGTAACTGCGGATCCCAAAATTTCGCTCTTTTTGGTAACTGATAAACTATTTTACCGCACTTTCTGCATCCGTATTTTTCTAAAACGTATCAAATTTGACTCCTTTCAAAATTCAAACTCTTTGACTGTCCACGTGTCAACATCGTAGCCATTGAAAAGTTAATTTTTGCCTCGATTTAAACTCTTCAAGGTCTTTACAGTCAGATTTTATCACTCTCACAAATTCTCTCTACTGTAAAAATCTTCATCTTTCTCAAGGCAAATACTTCTCTCTCTCAAAAAGCTTTCAAACTTTCAGTAATGGTACCCAAAGTTTCAAAATCTTCCAAATTATCCAAGTCTGCTACCGGAAAAACTTCCCGTGCTGAAAAACCAGTCACTGTTAACGTCGGATTTCTGGTTAACTGGGACTATCTGTTTGATAACTAGAACTTTCCTCTTCGAACGATTCTTCCACTCATTCAAGAATATGATTTGAGAGATATGATCACTACTATTTTCAACTACTTTCAAGATGTATCTCTCCACTTTTTCAACAATGCCCAGATTTCTGAAGACGGAAATTCCATATCCTGCGTCTTCTCCTTCGCTAAAGAGACTTTTGTTCTTACCCCTTCCTTGATTTCTTCATTGTTGGTTCTACCCAATGATGGCTCTGAGGTGGAACACGTCAATCTCGAAGATGCTACAAAAGTCTGGGAATTGGTTAAGAAAGAAGATGTTGTTACTGCATACGAGCCGAACTTTAAGAAGAACGACATGAAGGGAGAATATGTTATTCTCGCGGATATATGCTCAAAGATGATCGAATGCAGGAAAGGGACATTCGATAAAGTTACAAACCAACAGTACAAGATGATGGTGGCCATTCTGACCAAATTAAAGGTAAATTGGTCTCTCTACGTTTTTAATCGCTTCAAGGCAGCGATGGCTAAGTCGGTGAATCCCAAGCCTTATGGGATTGTGCTAAGTCGTATTCTTAGCGCTTGCGGTTATACAAACTCTTCTGGCAAGAAGATTCCAGCGACAAAATTCTACGGAAAGAAAATGATCCGTGAGCTACAAAAGCCAAGGAAGATAGGTGGTGCAGCTGTTTCAAAAGAAGAGCGTGAGCGATTTCGTGCTTTAGGAGTTGTTCGTAGTGATGATGAAGATCAAGCGTCCTCCTCTTCATCATCATCCTCTTCATCCGAAGGAGAAGTGGTGGTCAAGCGACCTAAGAGAAAGATAGCTCTCGAAGTCGCTGAGCCATCCAAGCCAGCAAAGAAACAGAAGCCTGAACCCAAGAAGAAGAAGCCGAAGCCCAAAAAGAAGCAAAAGATCCCTTCTCCTTCTCCCTCTTCTAAATCTCCATCGCCTCCTCCAGCGTTTGTCTTTTCCGTTCCCGAGGAAGAGGAAGTAGTAGTAGAAGAAGTACCGCTTGCACGAAGACGTACTCCTCTTTCTACTCCCGCAGCCTCCTCTAGCGCTTCAGCGAAACCAGCGCTTAGAAAGTCAGAGAGCGTTCCTCCCTCTGACGCTGTTCCAGAAATCAGCTCAGATCCTCAAGCCGCTACTCAATCTGAGAGGTTTTCTAGTGTTCAGGGTAAGTATTTGCTAAGCAAATTAGTATATCCTTTCCTCGTTAGTTTCTAAGTCTCTAACTCTAAGATAAAAACTCTTTCAGCACAATGTGAAACAGATATTCAATATGTTCTCAACACCCTTGAAGAATTAGATATTCCCATTGCCGCTGATCCTATAACTTATTTTCTCGACTTAGATCCAGAAGAAGTTGTTCCAGAGCCTGAGGAACCTGTCCAAGAAACAAATCAAGCGAATGAAATAGTCTATGATATTCCTCAGGGTAAGTGATTTAGTCTTTTCTATCTTTCTACTTAGTGGCAATTTTGCTTGCTTTTCTCAATCGCTTTCATGTATCAGCTCAAGATGTACCTCCAGAGGCACCAATCGCTGATGCCCCTCTTTCATCCGAGATTCCAGTTGAAGTAGATGTGGATATGGCAACTGCTATGGATATTTCTAAGGAAGCATCTCAAACCCTTCCTGACGCTGAAACATCATCAGCCAGTGAAGCGACTTTGAACGCTGAGCGGTCGATAGAAGTGCCCCCGTCCCAACAGAAGCGATTGCCATTATTCCTACGCCAACGGGACCTCCTCCTCGTGTTATCGATTTCTTCCCGCGCGGATATACTCCAAATGTTGAATTTTATTATGCCGCCAGAGAACGAGACACTTAAACGCTTGCCGAGTTGGAAATACAATTTCAAACAACTCTCCATCGGCCCGATTTGTCCAACTCTCTCAAGTTTGAAATCTTCGAGCGTATTGCCAATCTAGGACTATATAACTTGGAGCGTCTTCAATCACGCTTTGAGTATATTCATCGTCCAGTTTTCAACAGAGCTGACTTTGATCTTCAGCGTTTCAATTCAAACGGTCGCTCGGACGAGTCCTGTTATCCTCAGTGCCAAAACAAGATTGTTTTCAAGAACCCCCACATGGGTGATTTTAACAAAGGTCCAGATGAAGAAGATCTCAACAAGATAGGCTATTCGGCCCTCCCCTCCGTTGTCAAGTCTCCCCAAAATGCTCTCTCTCCTAATCCACTTAAGTTATGGAAAGGCAAAGGACCGCTTGTTGCGGAGCGCCCAAATCCGGTCAACTCATTGATAGAAGATGAGGCTCGTGAATATCTAGCCAGATTATGGGCTGACGACTATGATGAAGAGACGGAACGTTTTGAGAAGTTCTTTGCTGCTAACAAAGAGCAAAAGAAAGCGGACAAACTTGGAAAACATTGGATGATGAATACAGCCAGGTGGGCTGAAGAATTTGTTCTTCACTTCTACTCCATTGAAGAAATGATCAGATATCCATTTTTGTTCGAATTCGGAATAGAGTACAGACGCCGAGGTTATGCAACTTTTTGCTTCAACAGCGTCAGATTATTGCAGGGAATGTTAGCACTTTGCCACAATACAGACAACCAATCGAAAACTACATTCGCCAGCAACTTGCCTTATACAGCCAAGGTGGACGCTACGTTTTGCATCCTCGTGCCGGGTTTGTTCAACGAGTCTTTCCTGACCTAAATGAAGACGCTTCATCAAGTAAACAACCTCTTCTTCCAGGTCAGAGTCAGATTCGTGAGGATGTTTCAAATGAACACGCTGAGTTCGCTGAGTTTCACAGAGCAATGAGAGCGGTGTTTAAAAATGCCCAAGCGCTGGACATCAGTTTCAATCACTTTTCAGGGTGTTACAATTTCCGAGGATATACTCTTCACCCCGTGCTCTTTAGTGAATCAAATATTCAAGTGGCCAAGATAATCTCGCTAATTAGGCCAGTGGACCAAGAAGCAGCTCAAGCGCTCATGCCTTTGATTTTGGACTTCCTCAACTGTTATACTTCAGGGATTGCTTTACCGGAAGGTGTGCAACTTGCACTAAGTACCGAAGAGCACGAAGACGCTATATTCTTTATCCCGCAATCTAGCCTGATCAGTCCAAGGCATGTGATGGAAGCCCTTGGCCCCCTCTGGGTCATTGGTCTTAAAGAACCTTCACCCTCCATCCAAATTATAGAAGAAGAAAGTGCTCCTACTGAGGATGACGCTCAACTCCCAGATCCCTCTAACGCCCCAGTGGTCGAGCCCCCAGCGATTGCAGATCCTATGATGGATCGAGCGATTGAAGAAGTGCACGATGAAATTGCTCAAACGCCTAAAGAACCTTTTATCAGAGATAAATCCAAAGGTAAAGCTGCAGTTTCAAAATCTTACGGACTTCTCTCGTCCCCAGAGCGTCCTTCTTCCGATTCAGATTCTGAGAGCTATTCAGAAGCGAGAGACTTCAGACAGGCAGTCCGGAACTCGCTTACCAACATTGAGGGTTCCTGCTCCAAGATCTTTGAGGCTGCTGATAGACATATCCGCATAGTCTCGGATACCCAGAGTCGTGATATTGGAAACGCTGCAAATAAAAGCACTATTGCTATCATGCAAAGCATATCACCCCTTATCGCTGAGCTCTCATCTGAATTCAACCGTCACTTAGCTCAGAACGCCTTGGCCGATACTGAAAGACACGCTTCATCCGATGCCGCCGCTCAGAGTGTCGCTCAACAAGTTGCTCTTCTCGTCGAAGAAGTTAGACTCTTGCGCCGAGATATCACTGAACTCAAGACCTCCCTTGATAATGTCATGAAGGGGGAAGATAAAGAGAAGTCCAAAGCAATTTCCAAGACAGATAATAAACAGTGGCGTTCATTGTTCGAAGAATTAGTAAGCATTAAGAAAATGCTATCCAAGAAAAAAAAGCCAAGGTATTATCTCGGAAAGTACGCGCTTCCAGAATTGGACCCCGAGTTCTTAGAAAGTATGGGATTTCCTGCCTATGCCAGACCGCTACAACGACCTATCAATTGGAGACCGTCAAATGATCGTCAAAGAGGTATCTATCATGACTTAATTCGTGAACTTGGTATTCCACCAAGGGACTGGACGGAAAGGTTGTTAGAACTAAATGAAAGCGCCAGACTTCGTAGGCATGATTATGATGAAGTTCAACATACGACAATGATCGATATTGATCGTCTCTTGTTGGATTTAGCGTTAGAAGTTCTACAAGGCGAAGAAAGAGCGAAGTGACAGAAAAAGTGATTGATTTCCTTTTATGTTTTATCCTTTTTATTTATGGTTTTCCTTCAGTGTAAAACATGTATGCTTTAAATTCTTTCAATGAATGAATGTTTCAACACTGAAACATCTTGTTGAAGCTAATCTAACTTTAGCTAACTTTACTAACTTTTCAAACGCTAACTTATATTCCTTTGGGCCTTTTCTTTTAAGTAACTCTTAAATTATAAAAGAGTTATAAGAGTCTTGACATCATCAAAAAGGGGGAAATTGTTAGAAAATTTCATGTTAGATGTTTTGATGATGACAAGATAGGATTTAATGTTGGACCCCAAAAATACAATGTAAGTTTCCGTTTTTCATAGAATGATGTATAAGCATTTGAAAGTTGTAATTTGTTATAAGCTTGTAATTTTTATCTTTGTAGAATTTAGACTAAGTCTTAGTGACTGAATCGCTAGTAGAATTCTAGGTGAGTCTATTAGAGAAGAAGTTGAAGACCAGCGTCTGAAGTCAACCTGAGATAAAGACTTTCTTCTTAGCGTCTGTCAAACACTAAAAGATCTCATTTCAGGATTTATGGATCAAGCGCTCAAAATCCCTCAAGCGACTTATATCAGAATCACCTGAAATAAATCCTCAAGTCATGAAGGACTTAAATGCAATCATACAACTGGCATTTATTTCCAACGGGAATTAAATTCAAAGTGCATTAAATGCCTGATAAGAGCATTAATTGTGATAAGCTAATGTGACTTGTGGACAAGCCACCTTTTGACCAGATTGTCAGAAGAATCAGAATTTCAGCTGCTCCCGTCCAATCGGCTTCAGCGAACTTTCAGGAATGTCAGAGAAAAGGTATACTCACGCGCCCCGTGAGAGGCACGCTCCTACATGTGTCCAACGGACAGATCCCAAGAAATTGCCTATGAATACCTTACCCCGGCAAACCTTAAAAAGATATACAATTTTTACAAGAGACAATTACGTACAGACACAAGAAAAACTTGCTGAGAAAAAGCTTAGAAACTCCATAGCCAAATCTTTCAAGCTTTTTATCTACATTCCAGACAGTCACAAATATCTCAAACATCTTCAAAAGAAGAAATTCAAATTCCAACTGAGATATTCCAAGTTGTTTGATCTTTTCAAAAACAAACAAAACCCTGGTGACAAACCTCAACCTTTTATCTGAGTGAGAAAAGTTGTTGAACTCTTTCAAGCAGTATTTCTGAGTGTGAGAAGCTTGAAGAAGACGATCTTCATTGGTGCTGAAGTCTGTGTGATCAAGGAGCCCAAGATCATTTTCACCCTTTACTATCGTGTAGAAGATTCTTTGTGACTCTTCGAAAATCATTCTAGTAAATTCCTCCAAGTGAAAAAGGAGAAGAAGGACGTAGCTGGGATTACACCACCCAGTGAACCTTATATATCTTGTGTCATTTACCTTATTTGTCTTATTATTATTATTATTACATCATTTATCTTTGAAAGAGACAAGTTAAAGTGCAAAGCGATTAAATTAACTAAAAGAACGCTAAAACTCATTACCGCTGTGCTAAGCCTGATTAAGCGATCTATGCGTTGCCCTACTTTGGTAAACTGTTAAAATCACTAAGTCTAAGTTAACTTTTCTGAAGCGTCTGACGCAAGCGCTCAGTTATCCAAAGCGTTCAAACCTTTAAAGTGATACGAAATTTTTGAAGTCGAAAAAAAAAGACATCAGGGTCTATTCAAACCCCCCCCCCCCTCCCCTTCTAGACCCTTTCGTATGCCACTTGGGACCACCACATGCATTCAAGCTAAAAACCAAACTTTGATATGGAATATTTTAAAATATGCAAAACTTGACTGGCCTACAATCGTAGGTGTCATTGTAATCTGCATTAGTGAAACATAATAAGATCAACATTTCTAACAAAAGATATAAAAAAATATTTATGTGTGACGGAAAGCATCAACATTACTATTGAATTTCAGCACTTGCTGACGTAGCGGAAGCGATAGATTTTTTTAAAGAATTGAAGAACACTTCCTCAAACTTCAAGATAAAATTTGAACACACTCAAAGAATTTCAAAAGCAAAGATTTTATTAATTCTGGATAATAATCATCATCATAATAACAATCTAAAAACTTATATTTATAGAATCACTTCTCCAAATCCTAGAAGGATTGAAACTCTTCTAATCTAACTCTATAACTAATATGACTCTTCTAACTTAATATAAATCAAATATAACTCTACTAACTTATATCCATAGGATTAGGACTCAATTATAACGAAAATAACACTAAAATTGTCCAAAAATAAATAGAAAATAGTAAAATGGCCCTAAAGTGACCAAAATGACATAATTGTGACTTCAAAATTACTATCAACAACTATGAACTATGTTGTTGAACAGGCCATAAACCTTGAATAGTACCTCACACCTCCACCCAAATCAAAAGTTATAATTTTTCTGCATCTTAGAAAATCTCAAAACATATAGGCTTCTCATCCTACATCAAACTCCCTCGCCGAAAAAAAACTCGTCATCGAGTTACTATTTGATTTCAATGTGTCATCAAGAAGATTTTCTTTGCAAATGTGAAAATTTATTGACAGCTCGTGACATATCCATCTCACAAAATAGAACAAAAATATGGGCTCCACCTTTGATCTCCTCTTCAACATCATAAGGGTTATATTTTGCATGGATGAACAAACCAGATTTTGTAGAACTCAGGCAACCTATATTGTCATAAACCTTTTCATCTTTTTCATCACATAATGACTCCATCTTCTCTTTAGACAAAATTTTACTTTTGCTTTAACTTTCATCGTATTGAGGAAAAAATTTCGATATTTTATTTGGTACCAAATTAATACGATGATGAATCTTCATCACAGGCAATTTATCAGAAATTCCATCGTGCAGTTCCTTATAGAATTCATTCGAAAAAATTCGGATAATTTCAGAATTGTCTGTAACCCCTTCTACAAGAGTCGATCCCATATTTTCAATAATCTTCTTTGGATCTTCATTAATTTCACATTCACCTATTTTTCCTAAAGCTTTCTTTACAACTTCTAAATTGGAGGTACTTCTTCTATGTACCCACCACAACAATAATCAGTATGATGAGGTTTGTGAATTAACTACTTAAACTTCTTATCTTCATGACACATAGCACGAGCACGAAACCCATGCAATGTCAAAGGATTGTCATTCATAGCAGGCTGGATTGGAGGCACAACACCGTTGCGAGCCCAACTATGATTAACTTTCCTATTTGCACCATTACCAACGTTCATCATATTCTCGACAATACGGGATAGGCCAACCAATTGGTTGCGCAGATCCGCCATTGATTGATACAGATCCGCCATGGAATTATGTTGATCCGTCATATATTGGTGTGATTCCGTCTTGAGTTCTTCGACAGCAGTACGGGTGCAATCCTCACCGTTATTGGGCATCATCATCCCTAGAAAACCGCGGCTCTGAATAACACTTAACATAGCGAAAGCGATAGATTTTTTTAAAGAATTGAAGAACACGTCTTCAAACTTCAAGATAAAATTTGAGCGCACTTAAAGAATTGCAAAAGCAAAGATTTTATTAATTCTGGATAATAATCATCATCCTTACTACAATCTAAAACTTATATTTATAGAAGCACTTCCCCAAATCCTAGAAGGATTGGAACTTTTTTTATCTAACTCTATAACTAATATGACTCTTCTAACTTAATATAAATCAAATATAACTTTACTAACTTATATCCATAGGATTAGGACTCAACTATAACAAAAATAACACTAAAATTGTCCAAAAATAAATAGAAAATAGTAAAGTGGCCCTAAAGTGACCAAAACGACATAATTGTGACTTCAAAATTACTATCAACAACTATGTTGCTGAACACGCCATAAACCTTGAATAGTACCTCATACCTCCACCCGGATCAAAAGTTATAATTTTCCTGCATCTTGAAAAATCTTGAAACATATAGGCTTCTTGTCCTACATCACTTACTTTTGAAGTAATGTTCATGTCTGATTTCACTAGATACTTAAATTATCATAAATGCTTAGAAGTCTAAATTTTGATATACAAGCTCTTCAAATTCTCAAACCCTTACTGGACCATAATCATCTATGCTAGTGTCCCCTAGATTTTCTGTAAACTGCATTAGTAAAATATATTAAGTTATCATTTTAAGGATTGTGTTTAAGATGTAAAGTCTTTAGAAAACTTTGGTGCAGGGTTCTACTGAAGCAAAATATAGCATAACAGGATTTTAATGTAATGAATTTTTTGAAAAGAAAAATTTTGTTATAAAATTCTGTAGCGGATTTTCTGAAGCAGAATTCTGTGCAACTTCAGTTGTGTAGGATTCCTGAAAGAATTTAGAAAGCTTTTAATCAAACAAAAACAGTGGTTAACGCTACATTATTCCTCATGTTCAACAAATTTAAAAATATGGCCGGAGGAAAGAGCTATAGATATACGCAGTTTCATACTCTGGTTTCAAGATGCCAAAGGTATAACACTAATGCAAGCTTGGTTTCATGGTACACCGGTAACCACGTTTTTATGTTTCGCTTACTCCCTCGTACTCTGAACAATGCAACTAAAATCAAATATTGGCACAAAGCCTGAGTTTATCGATTTCAAAATTATGTTTTTCAACAGTAACATTAATTTGCTGGGTAAGCATATCCAAAGACCATTGATAGTACTCTTCTCAGAAAAGAGCCCATCATTCAAAGAATTCCTCCATTTTTAATTCTAACCAGCAATGATAATAAATAATTCTTCCATTTTTAAACTGATAAAGTATATAGCATTTTTAACTCAGCTTCTTACACAAATAGACCTGCTGAAAAAATATTAAGTCCTTGTGCATTTAACAGAGGCAACATATGTCCACAAGAATAATATCTCTAACTAAGGGCATCTTTCACATCAATGGAAGCAACGAATTCAATATTACCAAGAAAATAATGTATAAGACTATTCTTATATATATATATATATATACTTACTGCTAATTACCAGTGTATTAATGGGTTGGAAGCAAATTTTGTGAAGAAATCCTATTTGGTAGTTGCTTGCACGGATAGCTATGATTCAAGTACAAGTAAATTAAAAAGTTTTGTATTTGGGATCAATAGGATGAACATCTCTTGATATTACTGTCGATGCCATGAAGTTGAACCATGTTTTAAACTTATGTTTTCTGAAACTATATATAATTTCTTTTTGGAACACTTAGGAGATCAAAGTGATGGAGAACTTTTTAGGATTAACCACTGGCAAGTTGAAAGTTTCACTTGATTTTATGACTTATATATAGACATTTTAGTGTTTTATAATGGATGAAATAATAAAGAAACACTATTTTACTCTTGGAACAGCAAAGATCATGACATTCATTCTACAAATTGAATGATAATGACCTTCTAAGTTTCAAGTCAACATTTTGCATCAATTTTTAACATAAAAATAAGGGGTTTTAAGCAGCACAAAAGAGCCAATTGTACAATATATAGATAAATAAATAAAGGGGTCCAATTATTCAAATAGCCATCTCAACTTTAAGAAAACAAAAAATACTTGTGTAACACAACCTGAATTGCTATCTGAAGTACACACACAGATATAGTCAGCAGATAATTAGACTATTTGAAATGCTCTATTGAGTATGTGTAATACACAGAGAGTGAATACAATACACAAAAAATGCACAAAAGCAAACAGAACAATAGTAAGGGAGAATACCTTTTTTCTGTTTGTTTCCTAATTCCAGTACGAATTGACGAGTCCACGAGAAAGGGTTTCATAATTTCCCCCAATTTCTATCTTCATAATTACAAAAAATTAAATTCCGATTAAGATCATGGAAACAGAAGAAAATATGAAAAAGAAGCTTGGTTGACCTTTACATGTGGGACAGGTGCAGCAGACTATCAATCGAAAGAAATTAAAAATTCGGCAGAGAAAAGAACGTGAAAACATTGCCGGAGAAGTCAACCCAACCCCTTTTCTATTTTCTTTTGGCAGCAAATTATGTTTTCTTTTTTCTTCATTTTTTTTATCAAAAATTATATTTTCTTTTTTTATGAAAAAACTGAAATATATTAAGTGAGAGTCCAAGCCCTTCTTTGTGTCTTTGACTTAACCAATATTTTTGAATAAAAGACTTACCAATATTGCCTTTTCTTTTTTTTTCGTAATTACAAAAGTCTACCCAAAAAAATTGAAAGGACAAAAGAATTGGACTTCACCGCCAACATTATTGGCTTCACTTCTTTTGCTCCGAAGGATATCGTGTAGCAATTTGGACTAACTTTTACTATGACTTGAATAACATTGTAGCAATTGTATTTTGATAAATACTACATGAGAAAATCATGGTAAATAGATGAGTTTTTACTATGAAATATCTATGTGTAGTATTTACATAATGCAATTTAAAAGTTTTTACTACAAAACGAAATTCATGGCACAAGATTCGTTTTAACTACATTATTCTCATTGTAGTATAAAAATTTGAAGTAAATAGCATGTTTTCTTGTAGTACCATCGTGGCAATTTCATTCTCTGCAATAACATATCTGTCTTCACTGTAGCCTGCGGGAATAAAATCTTCTTCAGCAGCTGGTGGCATGTAATTGATCGAATGATCAGTGGTCTTCAAAGGATCCAGCTTGAAGAAATGCCTCAGTTGTGATGGTTGGATCCAATCTGTAGTAGGTCTCTCAGCATCCACAACGACACTCTGACTTTTAGAGAGCGCCTCTGCTACAATATCTTTGGCAATAGCCACCACTTCCGCTAAGTCAACATCCAGATGGACGTCAACCGGTGCTTCAACAACAGCTGTAATAAGAGCTGTAGCACAAGATATATCCTCTATAAGAGCAGGATCTTGTACAGATGTAGGAAAAGAAACGTTGTGGGAAGAAATAAACTTACCTTGAGAACTAGTCTCAACAGCAACTATTTCTAGAACTTGAACGCTTGGTTCAACAGTCTCAGGCTCTTTGAGAACAGGAACAGATTGACGCTTGCCTGAGCCTCGGGGTCTTTTGAATATTCTCTTGACATTTACCTCTTCTATAGGTGACGCTTTAGCAGGAACGTCAGGGATAGTTGGCTCTTCTTCAAAATTTATCTTTTTAATAATCGAGACCAACTTCCGCCTCTTGATTAGTGGAATATTATCTTCCATGTCCTCATCTGTTTCTTCATCATCATCATCATCATCCCTGTAAGGAGATAGAACATTAGGAGCCTTGAGCTTTCTAGGAGCCCTCTTCTTTTGTTCAGCCTGATGCTTCACGGCTTCCTCTTCTACTAGGCGCTCAACCTCTTTATCTGACTCTTCACACGCTACTTGGTGCTCAGACGAAGGCTTTACCGCTCGACCAACTTTAGGTGGATTGAGGAGGTTGGTCACGATCCTCTTCCCCAAAAACTTAGCCTTGGCTAAAGGTTGGCCAGCTGAATTAAACCAATCTTCTATGAATAGCAGATCCCTCAAAGCCACTCCATAGGGCTTGTTGATGGTCTCCAAACAATCCCTGAATCTTCTGAAAACATACTCACTCCAATCAACTTTGATATCGATAAGAATGGCTATCATCATCTGAAATTGCAGTGGGGTGACCTTGTTGAACGTTCCCACTATGCATTCGGTAAATTTACTACAGAAATCTACCAACAAACGATACTTAGGCAGAATATCTCTCTTGTCGAATTTGGGCTTATATTCCATGGCATCATAGTAACGAATCTTTGCCCAAGCTTCCTCAATCTAGCTTGCAGAGATAGATTCCAAAGCCTCACCCTGATTGGGCCATTTGAAGTTCTTGGCTATGGACTCTGCGGATAGAATAAACGTCCGAACAAAACTTTTCTTCGGAAAGGGGAAGAAGCAAGAGATAGAGTTCTTGTCGTCTGAGAGTTTTGCAGTTCTCCAAAATGCAGCAACTTCATCAGCAAAGTAGTAGGAATATCTGGTGAGAAAAGTCTGCAGGTCGGCTTAGGCAACAGATTCCAGGATATCCCCCATCGGAATATCAGTTTGATCATTCAAATATTTCTATTCCACCACGGGGCCCTCAGTGACCTTGATAGTATCTTCAGTAACATTGACAGATTTCTTGGGTGCCATTCGATTGTTTGAAAGAGAAGATATTCCAAGAATTTTCGCTTTGAGAGAGAGAGAGAGAGTATTTGCTGAGAGTTTGTAAAAAGTGTGCAAATTTTGTTTTTAAATGAGACAGTTGAAAATTACGGTTTCTCTCATCAATATGATTTTGCCACGTGTAAAATTGATGAATCATAGCCGTTTCAAGCTATAACTGCAGATGTGAAGTTCTGAAAAATAAGTAAAGTTACAATTGGTAACTCCCATGTATAAAATTTTTCATATCCGTAGTAATTTTTGAAAAATGTTTGGCATTTTCAGAGTGTAACGCACGCGCTCATAGAACAATGACACGTACACAAACACATACTGACTCTGAACCGTCATTTTGAAATTTTTTTGATTACCTACCAGTTTGATTAATAGGAGCGCATGAATAGAGATCAAAATAAATCTTTGAGTTTATCCATCACGTCCCTAAATATTTTTAAAATAATGCATGATTTTATAAATACCTTTACTTAGTGTTGAAGGGAATAGATTCAACGCTTAATAAATTTATCTGATAAACTTTGTGTTGATTCTTGAGTTAAAGTCTTTGAATTTTGAACGTCCAAATTATCATGCACAAATAGTGAACGTTGATGATCAATACAAATAGAAAATGTTTTTGATCATTGATGCTTACTGGGCTTGTACAAGTATAATTTTAAGGTTCCCGCTAAATTTGATAACTTGTAACAACTTTTCAAAAACCTTTTAGACATAAATATAGTGGATTCCCCCTAAATTGTATGCCTAAGAAAAATATGATGCAAAATGATTAAGCATTTAAATCGATCATACATAGTTCACTTCTTAAAGTGAGAAAGCGTTGTTCATTGAGCACTTTGGGGAAGATATCTGCCAGTTGTTTTTCTGTACCAATAAATTGCATGGAGATATTTTTCTTTTGAACATGGTCACGAAGAAAACGCTATCTAATGTCAATATGTTTGGTTCTAGAATGAAGAACAGGATTTTGAGTCATGGCTAAGGTGCTTTGGTTATCACAATTGATAGGAGTTGGGACCTAGGCTTATGCCATAATCTCTAGGTTATTGCCCCATCCATAAAATTTGTGCACAACAACTTCCTACAGCTACATACTCGGCTTCAGCTCTAGAAGTAGCTATCGATTATTGTTTCTTACTATGGCATGATAGTAAGAAACTAACATATCACCTAGAAATTGACATGTACCACTAGTACTCTTTCGATCTATTTTGCATCCTGCAAAATCTGCATCTGAGTAACCAGCTAGTTCAAAAGGAGAGTCCCTTGGATACCACAAGCCCACATGTTATGTGCCTTTTAGGTATTTAGGGATTCTCTTGGCAGCAATTAAGTGTGACTCTCTAGGATCGGCTTGAAAGCGTGCACACATGCATACCGAAAATATAATATCAGATCTACTAGCAGTAAGATAAAGAAGTGATTCAATGATATCTCTATAATTAGTGATATCAACCTTCTTCCTACTTTCATCTTTATCTAACTTAATTGTTTGGCTCACTGGAATTTTCGAAGATGATGCATTTTCCATAACAAATTTCTTAATCATATCTCGTGTATATTTTGCTTGGTTAATAAATATGTCATTAGGGAATTGTTTAACTTGTAATCATAAGAAGAAAGTCAATTCACCCATCATGCTCATTTCAAATTGTTCTCACATTATTTTTTGAAAATTTCTCACACAGACGCTTTTTAGTAGATCCGAAAATAATATCATCAACATATATTTGGACTAAAAGAATATCTTCGTCATTGGTAATTTTGAATAACATTATATTGTATCAACGCTGCCTTTTGAAAAGACTTTACCACTAAGAAAAATAGAGAGAGTGTCATACCATGCTCGAGGTGCTTGCTTAAGGCCATAGAGCGCCTTATCTAGCTTGTAGACCATACTCTTGCCATGTTTGTTGATGAATCCTGGAGGCTGCTCCACATAAACTTCTTCTTGGAGTTTACCATTCAGGAAAGCACTCTTCACATCCATTTGACACACTGTGAACATATTGAACGCTACATATGCTAGAAACATGTGAATTGCTTCAAGACGGGCGACAGGAGCATATGTCTCATCAAAATCAATATCCTCTTCTTGGCAATATCCTTGAGCGACCAGTCTGGCTTTGTTCCTTATAACAATACCATTCTCATCCATCTTGTGTCTATAAACCCATCTAGTCCCAATAACTCCTTGGTGAGTTGGCCTTGGTACTAGCGTCCAAACCTTACTTCTTTCAAGCTGATTAATCTCTTCTTGCATGACCTCAATCCAACTAGGATCACTTAGCTCTTCATCCACTTTCTTAGGTTCCATTTGAGATAAGAAACTCATGAGCATGGCCTCATTGAACGCAATGGCTCTACTCCTCAGAGGAGCTCCAATATCTCCAATAACTTACTCTGGTGGATGATCACATAGCCATAATCTATCTGGCTGGAACGGGTTTAGAGGTTGTTGTGGCGATTGATCTTGCATTACATTCCCATTAACCTCTTGCACAGGAGCTTCAAGTTCACAAGTTCTATTTTGCTCTTGATGATCATTCTTTTCATGACCATCAGCAGATCTTACAATATTATCCTTAATAACCTCACGAGTAACCTTAGGAGGGGGCACAAAGATCTCATCATCGTCGTCACTTTCATCATCAATAATCAATTTTGACGCTTGATGACACAAATTTTTAACTCCTACATCATTAGCGTTAACCTTACTCGGCTCATGGTTAGCATCATCAAAAACAACATGAATAGATTCCTTAACTTTCAATTAGATCTTATTGAGGATGAATTTTTTTTTTCATTTTTGGCATAACCTAGAAAGATTCCCTCATCCACTTTAGGATCAAATGTCTTTAGGCTTTGGGATCCATTATTATGAATAAAGCATTTTGAACCAAAGAAGTAAAAATATGAAACATTTGGCTTTCATCCCTTCCATAGTTCATATGGTGTTTTACCATGTTGTTTGTTGATCATGCATGATTCTGAGTATAACATGCAGTATTGATTGATTCGGCCCAAAACATAGGAGCAAGCTTGGACTCAGCTAACATCTTCCTAGCGGCTTCCTTAAGCATTGTGTTCCGATCCTCAGCAACACCATTCTGTTGAGGAGTTCTAGGAGCTGAATACTCATGATGTATTCCATTTGCTGTACAAAACTTCTCAACGACCTTGTTAGTAAACTCAGTACCGTGATCGCTCCTTATCTTGCAACCTTAAGATTTTTCAAAGTTTGAAGTTGCCGAATAAGCATTTTTGAGCTTGTCACATGTTTCAGCTTTGGATGAAAGAAATTCCACTCAAGTAAATCGAGAGAAATCATCTACTATCACCAAGGTATACTTTTTACCGCTCACACTAATTGTTTGAACAGGTCCAAACAGATCCATGTGAAGTAGTTCAAGTATCCTAGAGGTAGATAGACAATGCTTTCTCTTAAAAGATGATTTGACTTGTTTGCCCATTTGACAAGCGTCACAAAGGTGATCCTTATGAAAATGTCCTTTAGGTAATCCCTCTACAAGATTTAGCGTTATAAGCAGAAGGATTGTTTTTAAGTTGAGGTGATTCATTATTCTATGCCATAACCAACCCATTTTAGATTCATTTTTAGCCACAAAGCATGTTGGGTTGTTATCAATTGTTGAACCCTAATCTACCAAATAAATATTGTTTGTTCTTTTACCTTTTAATTTAGTAGATCCATGACACACAAAAATTCTAGAAAGTGTACTAGGTCGTGCAAGTAATATAGTGGATATAAGTTCGGATTATCGTATCTTAGAGACAATTGTATTTAAATACTGAAATTACTGTGTTATCTAATTCTAAGTTAAATTAAGAGATAAAGATGTGAATTATGAATTAAAATACTAAATAACAATTACCAACTAATGAGAGAAATCAACTTTGAATTAAATCATTGAGAAAAGTGATTAAGGCACATGATTCAACCAACTATTCAATTTGACTACGATTCTATCTTACCGGATTATTAGATTGGTTAGGTTAAGGCGAAATTCCCTAAATTACTTACTATCCAATCTCTTGGTATAGCAATTCTATTTTCATTAACGATTTCTATACCTCTATATGAAATTTGAATTAATGAAAACGCATTACAAAGATTCATGGAATTTTCCCTTTTCACAGAAAACACACACAAGGAAATCGAATCTATCTCTAATCAATTTTATGTCATGGTGTTTAATACCTAGATGCATCCCTAATGTATCTCCTCTCGGTCTCAAAACTAAGCACAAATTCATACAATTGGTAGCTAAGCAATCATAGGCATTAAGAACAAGCATTAAACACATAACCTAAAACAAATTTAATCCGAAAAAATAATACTCATAAATCAAACATAGCAATTGGATTTTACATGGCCTCAATCAAAGGAAAATTAAATCATAATCGTAAAAGAAAAGTAATAATTCATCTTGAAAGACAAGTTCAATGAAAACAAATCTAAAAGCATGATTTTAAAACTCCCTATTAACGTTTCTAGATAGATCTTGCTTGAATTCTCCGTCTTCATAGACAAAGATGGAGTATCCTCGCCTTCTTCTTCTTCCCCAAACTTCTCTCAACCCTCTTGGTGTGTTCTAAAGGGTCAAAACCCTCAAAAGTGGGCAAAAGTCCTGAATTTGACCTAATCGCGCGTATTTATAGATGCTGAAATTAGCCCGTAGCAGCGGCTAAAAAGTCTGTAGCCGTGGCTAAAATCTGCTATTCATATTTTACACATTTCTAAGCCCTTGTAACTTCATATCTTCAAAGCACGAAGGTTCCTTTATGATCACCGTGGCTAAGGGTCATTATAGTCGTGGATAAAGGTGTATTTTGAGAAATTCTTTGATTTTTTCACTAATTTTTGCTCCAATTTTCAAATAACCTATAGAAACACAACCAATCATAAAATCAAAGCATATGTGGTATAAATAAACTCAAGAACACATCAAAATACAAGAAAAGAGGCGCCTAACAGGGGTAAAATACGAGCTTATCAATCCAGTCTTAGCGTCATTAATATAGCCATAGTCACTTGAAAATTTTACTTCAAAACCTTTATCACAAAATTGACTTATGCCTAAAAGATTATGCTTAAGACCCTCAACATAATATACATCACTTATCATGATGTTCCCCCTATGCACATACCCATACCTTTGATTTAACCTTTGGAGTTGTCACCAAATACAACCTGAGGACCATTGGGCACGCGATAGTTGATCAAGAGATTCTTTGAGCCTATCATGTGCCTAGACGACCCACTATTGATGTACCAAACAGATGTATCAGCTCTGGCCCTAGGTACCTACATTCAAAGGGCCGTTCTAGTTCTTTCTAGGAACTCATTGTGACTTGGGTCCTTTTACACTAGTAGCATTAGTTTGAATTAGAACATTAGGAACCTATATTTGATTAGTCTTCATTGCAAGAGGATTAGCCATTTTAGGTTTCACTTTGTGTTGTGTGTGCTTTTTGAGTGTATAATAATATCCTCAATTATAATAGTAATCATAATCATAATTGTAATCATAATCATCATAGTATTGATAATATGATCCTGATCTTTGTGGATATTGACGCTGGTATTTCCTTGGCTCTGGCTTAGGGTTCACCTTGGGCGCTTGACGCTTAGCGTTTGATTCATAGTGGCAAAGTTTGTTTTTAGCCTTTTGAGCGTTAGGATAAACTTTTTTTTGTGAATCATTCACTTTCATCTTTCTCTTGCCTGAGTCAGCTTTGGCTTTCTCATTTGGCCTCGTACCATTGTCCTTCGGTTCAATAGGTGTTTAACTCTTTAAACCTTTCTCAACAAAGAACACACCCTTTCCTTTGTTGTTTGCCGTAACATTGGATTTGTTTGGTTGTTTACCGAGTTTATTGCATCCTAACCCGGTATTTTCACCAAATAATCTTGTTACCTCAGTGACATTATTAACTTTCTTGACGCTTTAGACAATAATGAGACGAGCTGCTCTGATTTAGCAAGTCTAGCAATCAACTCAGCTTCTCTCTTGACTACCATATCAAGATCACCTTTCAACTTAGTGATTTCAGTCTCAAGTGATTGGTTCTTCTCAATACATTGTTGCTGAACTTGCAACTCTGCCTTGAGCATCACATTTTCACCTCTGAGCGTTGATATCTCATCAGAGTGATTTTGATAGAGTCAGGCGGCATCTTGACAATCTTTATAATATTCTTTTCCTTTGTCAAGCAATTTTTCATAAGAGAGAGGATAAGCTAAGTCAGTATTTACCTCAAATAGCAAGTTTGAAGATGCTTCATTATCTCTGGCCATGAGACAGATTAGCGCTGAATCATCCACTAGCTCATCATCATCACTACTCTCTTTTGAAGACTCCAAAGCTTCAGTTGCAGACGCTGGTTCTGATTCCGCTAGCAAACCTTGTTGACAAAGTTTGCTTCTGAATTGGTTTCTATCCAAGTAATCCTACCTTGTTGGGCTTGGATACGATTGGATAAGGGCAATTTACCTGGTAGTGCCCTGACATCCTGCAATTATAACAAATATTAGATTTCATCTTTTGTTCATTTGTTAACCTTACAGTATGTGGTTTTGAGACCACTGACGCTGAGATATTCTGAGAAGGACACTCTTGGTACTGAATCGGCTTTGAAGGAGGAGGGGCAGAATATTGAGGCGCTTGATACTGTTGTTGAGCGGGAGGAGACGCTTGATAGGAATTCTGTCCTTGATGCTTTGGAACTTTTCCTTTCTTCTCATATTTCAGATACTTTCTGAACCTATTTAGCAATGCTAACTCCTCTTCATCACTAATATCTGACACCTTTCCTTACTACCCAATGTACCCTTAACTGATGCTACTAGCGCTCCAGATTCTATCACTGGACTAACTGCATCACTTGCTGAATTTAACTCAAACTCAAAAGCCTTGAGTTCTGAAAAAGCATCTTCTGGAGTTAGAAGATCCAACATATTCGATTCTCTCATAGTCGTCGTTTTCATCAAGAATCTACTGGGATGACTTCTGAAGATCTTAACCACCATTTCCCGATTTTGAAAATCCATGCCTAGAGACATCAACTCTGTAATAAGAGCATTAAATCTTATATTCAATTGTTCTAGTGTCTCATTAGGCAACATCTTGAAACCGTTAAACCTTTCCTTGGTAATCGAAAGCTTGTTTTCTTTGATCTGAGCTGACCCACCACAGATTGTAGCCAATTTGTCCCAAATTTCCTTAGTCGTAGAGCACGACTTGACTTTATTGAACAAATTATCATTATCACTAATGGCTGTATATAGAGCATTTCGGCAAACATTATCCAAATTCTCTCTCTATTGGTCCCAAATGGCATACGAAAGGGTCTAAAAAGGGGGGGGGGGAATAGACCCAGAAGTCTTTTTCGACTTCAAAAAGTTTCGTATTAAAATGGTTTTGGACGCTTGAAATGTAAACGCTTGACTGAGCATTTACTTAAAATATAGGTACTTAGGCTAAGCGTCTGATGAAGACTGTTTTTAGAAAGTTAACTTAGACTTCAAGATTTGAATACTTTAACCAAGTAGGTTTAAGCGTTCAGTTCTTTAATCAGTGTTAGCACAGCGAAATGATTTTACAAGTCTTCTCTTTGAAAGGTTTTAGCGTCACAAAGTTTTCCTTAGTTGCTTTTCTTTAAAATGTTTTGAACGCATAGAATGCTTAGCGCTTGGTTAAGCGCTTAAGACTAATTTGAAAGCTTAGTGTTCTCTTTGACTTAAATTAGACGCTTGACTGTTTTATATGCTTTTTCAAGATATAATGTGCAACTGTAAGTAAAGCAAATAAAATAGTAAATAACACAGTAAATTGTAAGGTTCACTGGGTGGTGTAATCCCAGCTACGTCCTTCTTCTCCTTTGCACTCGAAGGCAATCCACTAGATTGATTATCGAAGAGTCACACAGAGACTTCTACAAAATAGGGAAAAAGGAAGAGATGGATATGGATGACTTGAGCTCCTTGGTCACACAAATTTCTGTTACAAGCCACTTCAATCCTCTGCTTCTGGAAAGACGATCTCGAGATCCTTGATCACACAGATTTTAGCTCCAATAAAGATCTTCTCCAAGATGGCCTTGAGCTCCTTGATCACACAGACTTCAGCTTAAATAAAGACCTTTCTTCAACAAGCTTCTCTTACTCAAAAATACTGCTTGTGGAAGTCAACAATCTTTCTCACTCAGATGAAAGGTGTTGAGGGTTTATTGTAAAAGGTTTGTTTGATGTTGGGAAGTTCAAACAACTTGGGATGTCTCAGTAAGAATTTAGGTTTCTTCTTTGGAAGAGGTTTGAGATATCTGGTGACTGTCTGGAATGTATTTGAGTAGCATGAAGGATTTTGACTATGGGGTTTGCAAGCTTTTCTCTCAAATTATTTCTCAGCTCTCTCTCACATTTTCGTCTTTTCACACACTCACAGAGATAGCTGAAGGGTACTATTTATAGAGATTCTTGTGATTTGTCATTTGGACACAATCAGGCGCGTGTCTCTCACGCAGTGCGTCAAATAGTCCCTTTCTGACATTCCTCAATTTCTGCTGGTTCCGATTGGACAGGAGCAGGTTTGAACTTTGAAAAGCTGACAGTCTAGTCAAAAGGTGGCTTGTCCACAAGTCATATTGTCTTGTCACATTTAATGCACTTTGAATTTATTTCCGTTGGAAATAAATGACCGTTGATGGTTGGATGACTTGAGGATGTATTCCAGGTGAATCGCTTGAGTATTCATTGAGCGCTTGATTCATAACTCCTGAAATAGACTCTTAAGCGTTTGACAGATGCTTAAGACAAATCTTCATCTTCACTTGACTTCAAACGCTGATCTTCAACTTCATCTCTAATAGACTCACCTAGAATTCTATTAGCGACTCGGTATCTAATACTTAGTATAAAATCTACAAAGATAAAAAATGACAAGCCTAACAAACTTATAAACTTTCAAACGCTTATACATATATTCTATGAAAGTATAAACTTACATTCTTTTTGGGTCTAACATAAAGTCCTATCTTGTCATCATCAAAACACCTAACATGAAATTCCTAACACACTGCGACGCTCATCTGTAGACCGCCCATGCTCAACATAACCATCAGGGGTCTCTTCTGTGGCTCCAGGCACTCGAGTGATGACCTTTAAGATTTGAATCGGCCCATCTGAAATGATATCACACATCTCATCATCACAAGAACAAAGATAAGTGAATGCTTTGACCTTCCATGAGTCATAATCTGACTCGGTCAACTTAGGTACTTTAGCGAATACCATGATAGAAATTTAAAGAAACTAAATTTTTAAAATTGATCTAAACAAGCAGTTATGCTTGGAAATTTAAAAAAATTCAACTTCAACCACTTTGATACCACTTGTTGGTCTCGAGTGGCATACGAATGGGTCTAAAAGGGGGGGGGGCAGGGGAGTTGAGTAGACCCTAAAGTCTTTTTCGACTTCAAAAATTTTTATATTCAAAAATATTGTGGACGCTAAGATTGTAGGCGCTTGGCTGAGCGTCTACTTGAAGACTGTTTTGATAAAGTTAACTTCGACTTAAGATTTGAATACTATAACTAGGTAAGGTTAAGCGTTCAGTTCATTAATCAGGGCTAGCATAGCGGAATAATTTTTAAGTCTTCTTTTGAAATGTTTTAGCGTCACAACTTGTTAGTTAGTTGCTTTCAGCTTTTTAATAATTTTATCAAAGTGTTTACTTAATCGATTATGCAAAGATAGGATAATAAGTAAATCAACAGCAAGTAAAGAACATGATGTTTGTAAGGTCCGTTGGATGGTGTAATCCCAACTACATCCTTCTTCTCCTTTATCATTTGGAGGCAATCCATTAAAATGATTCTCGAAGAATCACACAGAAACTTCTACAAAATAGGGGGAGATGGATTTAAATGACTTGAGCTCCTTGGTCACACAGATTTTTGCTCCAAAACACTTCTATCTTCTTACTTCTTACACCCAAAAATAATGCAAGTATCCAACTTCGACTTCACTCAGATCTCGAGGCTGGACAAGGGTTTTGTCTAACGGTTTGTTTGATTTTTGAAAGTTCAAACAACTTGGAATATCTCAATAGTAGTGTAGGGTTCTTCCGAAAAAGATGTTTGAGATATTGATTGACTGTCCAAAGATTTGGAAAAAAGCAAAGAGAATGTTTGATTTGAATATTTGAGCTTTTCTGAAAGTTTAAGGATTGAGACTTCAATACAACAGAATTTTGGCTTGTAAGCTTGTTGTTGTATTTTGGCTTGTTGCTGAAATCCTATTTATAGACTGTTTGGAATCCTGTCAGGCATGCGCAGGGGAAACGAAAAATAGATCCGGATTCCAAAACCAAGATCAATTAGTAGCTTTCGTCGATTTTAAACGAGAAAAAGATGAATACGAAAAACTTACCTTTTCGCATATTCAACTTTGATCCTCGCGAATCTTCAATCTTCTCCAACGGTTCAATTGTACCATCTCTAGATCATCATGCATGAACAGACTCCGGGAAATCTCCATCTCCAATCTCCATGGCGGCTAGGCGAGATCGAGTGGACTGTGAAGAGAGAAGAAGAAAATGTTTTCTCCTCTGCTTTGTATTTCTGGTGGAGGATTTCAGTTATGTGAATTGTTACAACTGTGTAATCTGGCTTGTGTTGGAGGATTAAATAAATCCTCCAATTTACGCCCACCGAATCACACACACACGCCCATATGGGCCATTGGACAATCAATTGAGCTATGTTGACCCAGTCAACTTAATCCAATTAATTTAATCAATTAATATATAATCCAATTAAATATATATTGATTAAATCAATATTAATTAATTAATCAAATAATTAATTATTATTCTAGTCTAAATAATTAATTAACCTAGTCAATTAAATATTCAAACTAATTAATTAATTTACCATTGTTTAATCCAATTAAACAACTAATTACATTAATTTGTCCAATTAATTAATTCATTCTTCCCAAGGACAAATTACCAGAACACCCTCCAGATACAAGACTTGATTTCCCCGTCTATTCCTTTATAGCGTGACTCTCTAGGTTCGTCTCAATTGGCAATGGGAGGATACTAAAGGATGTGGGTGACACCTAGCCAGCACCATGGCCCCACATCGTAGCCCAACCGAGTACGAAATGATTATATCATTACGAACCTCTAGATTATGATACCGTATGAGTATAAGCCCTTCACTGACGTATCCCGATCGAGTGAGAGTCATGGAATATGTCAAACTCATAGGACTCGATACTATGCTTAAGAATCTTAGTAATATGAGATTATTAAACACGAGTTAGTTCATCAGCTCTAGCCGGAGACTTTCAATCTCATTTACCTATGATCGCATAGGATACTTCTCGTTTACTTTCGAGATAGTGAATTCCCTCTTAGTAATCACCTCACATGCTACTTGCGCATTGGAACGTATTTCGAGGTTGACCCCACCTTTCAACGGGTGATTTGGGTCTAACTACTCTAGTGACAGAATCCAACGTCACAAGCACACTGTGACCGTAACTCCTCAGGTCTAAGGTTCACGCATACCTTCATAATCAGTAATCCAATCATTGACAGTCACTGAGTAAAAACCCATGTGATCGGATTACTACAAGCCGTGTTCGAATACACTAATCCCATCAATGTATCTATGACACAAACTCCCACTATTCCATAGTGTTCAACTGGCACTCCTTTGTTAGAGTATGTGTCATACAAGTCTATACGAATCTCAATGCCCAATTGAAATTTTCTGACTTGCGAACTATTTAAGTGATCTAGTACCAAACCCTTCCAATGCCCATCTCCTTAAGGAATGGGAAGGTTTGCCTTGACACACATGGACTAGTTGTTCATTTAAAACTTTATCGATGCCATCAAGAATTATACGAACAACATATTGTTGCCTTTATATTAATTAGAGGTTGCACAATATAAACTTGTGCCTTGTATTCTAACTCCTCGTTGTCATCTAGGGCACATTCCCAACATAGACTTTCTCTGGTAAAGTGTCCATTGGACACTTATTCAAGCACGTGTCTTTCACTTTCACGCGTGAACAACTCTCGTCATTTTTTCCTGAAATTCTGCTGCAAAAAGTTGGTGCTGCAGATTTGTAAAGTTGACAGTCCAATAGGAAGGCTTCTCCGTACGTGCTGGAGTGCTTATCACATTTAATGCTCTTATAACCATTTAATGCATTTGAAACTAATGTACATTGGACATTAATGCTTTGAGAATATTTGCATTAAACTCCTTCTGGACTTCGGAATAAATTCAGTTGAAATCTTGTCATGATAAACGCTCATTCAACACTGAATGATCCTTAGCTGAATTTTTACATCAACACTTGCATTAGCTTGACTCTTAGACGCTTACTAGAAATCTTCATCTTTATTCAGACTTCAGATGCTTGAATCTTCAGACCTAACTACTGATAAACTTACTACTTAGCCTAACAGTTTAGAATAAAAACAAATAAAGCCTTATACAAATCTAACGCTCAAAGCCTATACATGATTTCTAATAAAATCAAACTTACATCTTTTGAGGTCTAACATAAATCCTAATTGTCATCATCAAAACATCTAACAAGAAATTTCGTAACAGTTTGGCAAAATTTCTTAATTACTTTGTTGTCCCAATGAAGTCGACAAATTTTAGGAGCATACGTACGTATAAGAAGGTCTCTACCCTACAACTTTCAATTTTATCTTTTATACAATGGTGTAGCCAAATACTTCCGACAAATCTCTAGAAATCCAAGAATTTAGAATCAAAGTTGTCCTCTTAATTCCACGTCGAATCCGAATCAACAAATAGTTAAAAAACAGATGAATTCACTAATAACTTGCTTACTTAAAAGAATAAACCTTTAAAAGGAAAAAAAAAGTCTAAGAAATCATGAGTTCTAACCAAATCATTCATTCGCAGCCCACTATTAAAGAGAAAGAAAGTAAATTATTCTCTTCCATAACTAATAACTACCACCAAAATTTCATTCTTAATTCCTTAAGGTTAGTTTGGAGTTGGGATCCTGATATCTACAGCCCATCCCCGCTTGTATAATTTTGACTTTTCAATTTTTTTTGGAAATCTCAGGATAAATCTCCGTCAGTCACCCAACAGAGCAAACCTGCCCACACACAATAGCCCGCAAACCACGTATGGGGGTAAGCCGCCCTAGGTTACCCATAGGCGATGGGCTCGATAAGCGCAGGGGCCCCCAAGGGAGGATATAGGGTAAATACCCCCAATCCCCACACCTGGGTTTCGAACCCAGGTGGGTTCTCAAGACTGATGGCCTTGTGACCGCTAGGCCACACCCCGTTGCTTGATTTTTCAATTTTCATCTCTATATATGTATGTGTGTGTTCATGTGTTGCATATTAAAACAAAGATTAAGGAAACAAAGATCTTACCTCTTCAATGTCGACTGTGCACATGCCTCGTTGTGGGTTGAGCGCCTCACCTCGCAGATTTCAATTTGAAACTTGAAGGAGATGGAGGGTTTGGGAAAAAATTGATGGGGGAAACTAAGGGTTTGAGAACGTGAGTTTGGGTTGTAAACGAAACTTGTGAAATAATTAGAGAAAAAAATTTAAGTCTCAAAATTAAGCTGAGTTTGGCAAAAAATTGAGAAGAGCAAGAAATAACTCGGTTGCTTTACTTTGCTGCTAAGTTGGCGCTATACAAAAGTGTATATTTGGATTTTACCCTTTTTTTTTGGTCAAACAAAAAATAATAATTTTACTACTCCTAATATATAAAAAAGTACATATTTTATCTTGTAGTTATTTTGATATTATATCATAATACTTTAATATGATTATCGTCTAAAATTATTATAATTTTTACTATCAGTGAGCCCAAGTTGGCTTGAATCTACCAATCTCGAATTAGTTTGAATTGAGGGTTATAAATTGAATTCAAATATAATCCGAGCATAAATAGAGATCGACACGACATAAGTTAAGCTTGAGCTTGTATAATAAATAATATATATAATATGATATACGTATATAATAAAAATAATATTTTAATATGTACATTTATAAGAATAATAAGGATATTGCAAATTAAAAAAGAAAAATGTTCTACAACAAAGAAATAGTTAATATATTGGCTTTCTGAAGTCAAGTCGAAGGAATTTTATAGTACGATCATAATCTGGTTGTGCATCTTAATTTTTTCAAATTGTTAGGTACGTTTTTCATAAGATCGATTAATCTTACTAATCATACTAAAAAGAAAAAAAAATTATTGAATTTCCAAAGTTTGGCTCGCTCGATTTAATTGACAACCCTAATCAGAATCATCACGGATCAAAAGAATCTTTCTTAGAAAAAAACTTGTCAAATTAAAATTTGAGGTTATTTCACGAATCACTTCCTGGTGACATTTGTTTCAGTATGGTAAGTAAAAAAATAAATTATTATCCGTATATCAAAAAATTAAATAATCAAAATAATAAATGGACTAATGTTTTTAAATTTATTTCATTGAAACAATATAAAATCTATCCCAACCCTAAACCCTTAATCTATTCCCTAAACCCTCAATCTAATTACAAAAACTCATTACTAGAAATTAACTTCCAAATCTAACCTTTTAATCTAATTTTAAAATTCATCACAAAAATTTAAATTTCAAATTATTAATTGATAAAGCTACACAACAACTCTATAAATCAAAAGATAACAGTATAATTACTAATCCTTGTCATACACGAAATCTGGTACCTAAATCTAATTACAAAAAGTTTAATTCCAAATTTTTCCTAAATCATAAATCTAGCTAATTTGCAAATTCATCGCAAAAAACTTAAGTTTCAAATTTTTAATTGATAACAATACATATGACCTCTATAAATTAGAAATCAATTATACATTTTTCTACAAACAATTTGTAGCTAATCTGTTGCACTAGATATGGAAATTGCAAGAGCCCCTTCTTAGTTGCAAACCCAATGCTATTTCATAGCTATCCTAGGCGTTGCGCCACCAACAAAAATCGCAACGAATGTGCATTTCGTTGCAACATCTAGCAACAAACTAATTACATATTTAAAATCCGTAATAAGTGCCACAATATTGTTCTGTAGCTAAGATATTTTATTATTTTAGATTAATTTTTCCTGCATTTAACTTGTAGCCAATCCGTTGCGTTAGAAATGAAAATTGCGACAAAAATGTTATGCATTGCAAATCCAATGCTATTTTGTATCTATCTAATTGCCAACTTATTTCGACATGCCTAGTCATTTTGAAAATGTATTTAGCTATGGTGTACTCATAGCTAACCTATCACCATAGCTACGGAATTGAGTCCATGGCAATTTTGTCCGTAGCTAATACCTTGTTTCTTGTAGTGAAATACTTTATTTAAAGTCAACACACTAACTCAAATAAATTTCAATTTAAATATCCATCCACGTGAAAAGATGAATTCTAGCAAGACTAATTTCTCAACCACATCAAGCAACGAATAATATTATTCATAACACAATCCTTCATTTTACTTTCTTTCACTAATTTTTTTTAACCTATGCAATGTTTCATTCTATTAAGCTTTCTATGACACCCATGCAACGAGTTTTAGGTCAATGACTCTCAAACCAGACGGTTTCAAGGCATTAGGTGTCAAAACACCCCAAAGGACTTAATCACTCGAGTGACAAAGGCCACAAAATGAAACTAGATTTTATTCACTCAGGATCAAGGCATTTATTCAATTCATGATCATTGAAGCTCTTTTTCTTTTTTTTTCTTTCTTTTCTCTAGCGTTTTTTTTCCTTTCTTTTTTTTCCCACTTTTCTCTCAAATTCAGAATATATCCAAAATTTGTAATTATTTTATCTCACTGATCAATTCCCTTTGCTAAAACTCGTGTGTAGTGTGCCATAATGCATATCAAATTTCACAAAATTTAGAAAAAATGAGCAACTCACAAAAAGTATCCATATTACAAAAAATAGGTCTATTTGTCCATGTCAGTCTATAGTTCTAATATGGGAACTAGAGTGTTGCAAACATGTCACAATTAATCAACAATTCAACAAAATATGTACATGTGCTTTTTTTTCACCATTTTTTTATCACACCACCCCACATTTGAATCATTCAAGAAGATAAACATGCAAACACCCCACACTAACACTGGACATTGTCCTCAGTGGACTGACACATAATTAGAGACATAAGCATAATCATATTGAATTAAACACAAGAATTTGAAAGAGAAACCCCCCTATAAATAAGCATGATGATATAGGAGTCGACATGGTGAAGCTCACTATGGTGGAGGTGGTGAATCGCTTTGAAAAAATTAATTTTGGAAACTGCACGACTGTGCTAGAATGTGGCACTGTGGTGCCAAATCTCCTGTAATTGTTCAAACAGCTGTAGATTGAGTTTCCCACGTGGCACAGTGGTGCCAAAATTGCCTGCGCTGGTATCCTTTGGTATTGACCTGAAATCATATATAAAAATATTAGAGCGACAATAGATGAGCAAGAAAGCATGAGAAAAACTCAACAAAAATAAAGATAAACAAAGACAACAAAAACGAAAATAAACAAATAACCCTTGGGTTGCCTCTCAAGCAGCACTTGTTTAAAGTCATTAGCTCGACTTAGACGAAATCATTGTTGAGGGTGGGAGATCATCTCCCCTCAAGGAATATCGTCGTATACAAAATGTAAAGCATGGTTAATCCCTTTCATATCAAACATATTCCAACCTATTTCCACTTTCTTTCATTATAATTTATTAAACCAAAGGTTCATTACAGTTGTAAAAATTGTAGTATTTATGATAGCAGGTAAAAATTCATTGTTGCCAAGAAGAGCGTAACTGAGATGTGGAGGAAGAGGTTTAAGTTTTACCTTCGATGTAGAGGATATTTCGGGATATGACTCTGATGGATCTCTTTTACCTTGAGAAATTTCTTCTTTGATGGCCTCTCCAAACACATCCACGGATTAGCATTTTTCTTCAAAAGATGGAGATTGCCTCACCTTATTGAAATCGAACTCCACTTCTCATCTTCGATGTTCAACACCAGCTTTCGAGCACGCACTTCAATGATGGTTCCTGTGGTTGCGAGAAATGGTCTTCTAAGGATGATTGGTATTTCTGAATTTTCATCCATCTCAAACACGACGAATTCGCATGGTGTAATACCCGACTAATTTATTTGTTATAATAGTAAAGCATATAAAATAATATGTACTTAATATATAGGTGAATGAGTATAAATAATCTATATTATATCATAGAGAAAGGGGGTTCACATTTTATTTTGGAATTATAAAATATTAAGGGGAATATTTATAAAGAGTAATTTATGGACTAAACAAATAAATAAGTGGACTTATTTATTAAACCCTATTGGTGTGTAACCCCATATTATACTTTTAGAAGGATAAAGAAATCAGGCGGCGGTGGTATGAACTGAGACACAGAGTTACGATCGCCGAAGAGTAAGTCATCTACCCATTACAATCTTTAATCCTAATTCTGTTTTCGTGAGTAGTAATAGGCATATGGGGTCTTTATAAGAATCACTTGTTGGAGTCAAAGATTAGAAGAAGCCAAATTTTGGGACCAATAGGGGATCGTGCATCTGCTTTGGTTAATGGGGATATTTAATTAGTGTAATAATAATTAGTTAATCCTGCTTAGTGCTTGTCCTTTGAATGGGATTTTTCTTCATGGACACAATTGTGTTAAGACTTTTTTTTCATGGCCTGTCAGAGTGGAGTAGCAGGAATCGGATTCAAGTTAAATTGTAGGAGGTGGTAGACTTAGTTTTTCTTATAGTTAATTTGTTAATGGGGGGCTTAGGACAAAACTGAATAACACCGCATCGGAGAATTCTGTTTCCTTTGTACGAAAGTGTCTTTTTCCTGATTAGAAATTGGTATTGTTGGTCATTAATAGGTATTCTAATCAGAGACAATCGTTGTTGATATAAATCAATTTTCTCTAGTAATTAGAGATAATTAGCCAAATAGGAATCAACTAGATATAAGATACAGGCTGACAATTGTTATCAAACTAATAAGTATTATATTATTGTTCTAGATTGATTTCACTCGTGTACAAGTACTTTGATATTTCCAACATCGCGGTAGAAGTTGAGGTAAGTGATTCTTCACTCTTCTAGTTATATAAACTCGTATATATAGTATTTTTGGGTGTGTGTGTGATTTTTAAAACTTGGATCAAGTATGCCTATATATGTATTGATTTTGCGAAAAGGTGAATGTGAGTTGAGTTTTTTAATGTGAAATTCAAAAGTGGAAATGTGATATTTTTATGTGAAATGAGCGTGGTTTGTAAATGCTATCATTGTTGAGGTGGTTTTGAAAACGTGAGTGTTGTGGAGTGGTTTTGAAAACCCGTGGTTGAGACTAATACGACGTTGACTATTCCGGAATAGGCGATGGAAAGCCGTGACCTATTTGGGTTTGAGGGTTGGTCAGTGACCCAGGATAGGGGGTGATGCCTATCTCAGTGACCCAGTGTAGGGGGGTGAAGCCTACACTAGTGACCCTGTACAGGGGGGTGAAACCTGTACTAGTGACCTGAGACAGGAGGGTTAAACCTGTCCCTGACCAATATTGGCTTAAGTGTTAGTTGTGCATGGTGAATTTTGAAGCGAGATTGGTTGTTTTACGTATATTAAATGTTTTCAAGTATTGTTTTATCTTATCGTGATATTCTTTTAAAATCATCGTGTTAAAAGCTATGATTTTCTTTAGACAAAAGAAATAACTATTATTTTGTTGCTTGCTTGATCCGACTAGTTGAGTGTTAAGAGTTCTTTACTGGGCCGTCGTGCTCATTATTTTCATTAACATTTTTTTTCAGATGCCGAGACTTAGTGGAAGGAGAATTATTTATGTTCGATTGTCATATCTCGAGGAGCCCTATTTCTTAATTTAGCATTCTTTAGTATGATATAGATACACTTCATTCTTTTAATTACGATGAACTTGTTCGTTTTGGATTGAACTTAGAGATTAATTTACTAGTATTGGATTTATTGTATCAGGGATCTCTTTTACCATTCGAGAATTGAATTTCTATTATGGAGTTATTTATTTTATACGTTGAGAATTCTTATCTTTTAGGTATAGATGCTCTATACCAATTTGTTACTAGGTGAGCCTTGCATGCCTTGGGGATGTTTCCCGAGAGCTTGCGGCGGTTGTCATGGTCCCAGGGCTCGAGGCGTGACAATTCTAGTGGTATCAGAGCTTAGGTTGTGAATTGGATTAAGTTGGATGATAGTTTAATTTAGTAATATCTTATGTTGATTAATATATCGTCAATCGTATTCATAGGAAGAATGGCCGTTAAACGAGGACGACCTGCTGGTGCTACTCGAGCTAATATGCGTGGTAGGGGAATAGGAGTTGGCATCGATAATCAAGAAAATCGTCGTGCCCCTACAAATAGAGATGACAGACAACCAGAGGTTGATGGGGGAAACAATGTTGATGCTGCTGCTGTAGGTAGTGAGAACCCCACCCCAAATCAGCAGATGGGAGTGGTTGACTTACTGCAGACGTTGGTTGGAGCTATTAGAAATGGCACAAGTCAAGGTGACAAATTCGAGAAGTTCATAAGGACTAATCCACCTAATTTTGAGGGTTTATCAGAGGCTGATGAGGCTGAAGGATGGGTTACTAACATGGAGAAGATCTTTAGGAGATTGGATTGCAATGACTTGCAGAAAATCTCTTATGCTACCTACACACTGAAAGGAGAGGCCTACGAATGGTGGAGAATGGTTGAGGAATCAGAGATAGAGCCGACTACTTGGAAAGAGTTTAAGGATTTATTTTATGAGAGGTTTTACCCTGAGAGTGTACGTGACCATAAAGAGACCGAATTCCTAAACTTAAAGCAAGGAGAAATGACTGTAGCGCAATATCAGGCCTAGTTCGCTTCACTATGCCGTTTTGCTCCTTACTATGCCGAGAATGAAGCCAGGAAGGCTAAGAAATTTTTGAAGGGTTTGAGGACAGAAATTTGTGTGCCACTATCTGCTCAGACATTGACCACCTATACAGTGATTGTGAACAAAGCCCTCGATGTTGAGTTGGAATTGGGAGATGAACAGCCAAAAGAGGTGAAGAGAGATAGACCCGCGAACTTTCAGTTGAGTCAGGTTCCTGGTAAGCAGCCAAGAAAAGATAACTTCCAGCAGAGGCAACTTGGGGAGCAACAAAAGAGAGGGGCTTGGTGTGGAAAGTGCAAAATCACCCACTTGGATGGAAATTGCCCAAAAAGAAATGGAGCTTGTTATGAGTGTGGGCAACATGGACATCGCGCCATGTCTTGCCCAAACAAGCGTCAAACAATCTTATGCTGTCGATGTGGACGACCGCACTCAGAGAGTGACTGTCCATGGCATACTAGAGGATGTTTTGAGTGTGGCCAACAGGGTCATAGGGCGGCTTTTTGCCCGAACAAGGGGAACAACAACAAGACTCAACAGTTTTGGAAGAATCCAGCACGTCCAGGGAGTCATGCTCCAACGTATGGACAGAACAAGGGTGGAAATCAGAGGCCTCAGATGCAAGGGAAAGTGTATGCATTTACTCAACAGGATGCACAAACTTCCAATGACGTGGTTACAGGTATGATTTTAGTTGCATCTGGATATGCCCATGTACTATTTGATTCAGGAGCTACCCATTCTTTTGTTTCTATTTCCTATGCTAAGAAACATATCTTACATTGTGAACCTATGGATGTGACATTGTCTATTAACACACCTGTTGGGAGTGATTTTATTGCGGAATACATATGTGAATCTTGTGTAGTAAAGATAGGAAATGTTGAGATGCCGGCAAACTTGACTCTTTTGGACATGACGGATTTTGATGTTATTCTTGGGATGGATTGGTTGGCTACCTATTATGCTACCATCGATTGTCGGTTGAAGAGAGTGGACTTCCATCCTCCCGGCTTGCCGGAGTTCCAATTCATAGGTGGAATTTGCAACCCTCCTCCAAAATTGATTTCTGCACTACAAGCTAGGAGGTTGTTGAGAAAGGGTTGTATAGGATATCTAGCTACCGTTCTTGACACAAAAGACACCGAGCCCATACTGGAAAATATTCCTATTGTTTGCGAGTTCCCAGATGTATTTCCAGAGGAATTACCTGGATTACCACCTGATCGGGAGATAGAGTTCTCTATTGAGTTATTACCTGGTACTAGCCCTATTTCAAAGGCACCGTATCGGATGGCCCCCGCTGAATTGAAAGAGCTGAAGGAGCAACTACAAGAACTATTGGATATGAGATTTATCAGGCCTAGTGTGTCACCTTGGGGAGCTCCAGTCTTGTTCGTTAAGAAGAAAGATGGCAGCATGAGGCTTTGCATTGACTATCGTGAGTTGAACAAAGTAACCGTGAGGAATAAATACCCATTACCTCGAATTGATGATCTGTTTGACCAACTACAGGGATCAATGGTTTTCTCAAAGATTGACCTTAGAACCGGTTACCATCAGTTGAAGATTAAGCCAGACGATGTATCAAAGACAGCTTTCAGAACAAGATATGGACATTATGAGTTCTTAGTGATGCCTTTTGGGCTCACTAATGCACCGGCTGCATTTATGGATATGATGAACAGGGTATTTAGCTCTTATTTGGATAAGTTTGTTGTGGTTTTCATTGACGACATCCTTGTCTACTCAAGCAGTAAAGAAGAACATGAGAAACATTTAAGACTTGTTTTACAGATTTTGAGGGAAAACGAGTTGTATGCGAAGCTAAAGAAGTGTGAGTTTTGGCTGGACAATGTAGCTTTTCTTGGCCATGTGATCAATGAGCAGGGTGTCTTAGTGGATCCTCAGAAGATTAAAGCTGTAGTACAGTGGAGCAGGCCGACAACGGTTACCGAGGTTCGTAGCTTTTTGGGAATGGCAGGCTACTACAGGCGCTTTGTCGAAGGGTTTTCTCGAATTGCTGTACCTTTGACGCGTTTGACTCAAAAGGGAATTAAGTTTGAGTGGACAGGAGAATGTGAACAGAGTTTTCAAGAATTGAAAAAGAGGTTAGTTTCTGCTCCGGTGCTTACGCTCCCCTCTTCTGGTGAAAGTTATTCCATTTATTGTGATGCCTCAAAAATGGGACTAGGATGTGTGCTGATGCAGAAGAACAAAGTTGTAGCTTATGCTTCTAGACAACTCAAGCCGCATGAGAAGAATTATCCTACACATGACTTAGAATTAGCTGCAGTGGTGTTTGCATTAAAGCTTTGGAGGCATTACCTTTATGGAGAAAGATGTGAGATTTTCACTGATCATAAGAGTTTAAAATATATTTTTACTCAGAAGGAGTTGAACATGAGACAGAGGCGGCGGTTGGAGTTACTCCATGACTATGATTTAACTATTAGTTATCACCCTGGAAAGGCTAATGTAGTGGCAGATGCATTGAGCAGAAAGACTACAGGAAATTTGGCAACTCTTATGACCTCACAGAGACATATATTGGAGGATCTTGATAAATTGAGGATTGATGTGAGGATGCGAGGAGCGGTAGCACAATTAGCTAACTTGAGACTCCAACCTACTTTGATTGAGAGAATCCGAGTTGCTCAAGCTAAGGATCCCCAACAGCAGGAAACTTTAAGGAACATCAAGAAGGGCGTTAAATCAGAATTTGTGCTTCATAAAGAGGGTCATCTGATGTTTCGAGATAGACTGTGTGTACCAAGTGATGCAACACTAAAGGAAGAAATTCTTCGCGAGGCCCATAGTAGTGGCTATACGGTTCACCCTGGTGGTACTAAGATGTACAAAGACTTGAAGCAAACTTTTTGGTGGAACAATATGAAGAGAGAAATAGCGGAGTATGTCTCAAAATGTTTGGTTTGCCAGCGAGTTAAGGCAGAGCGTAAAGAGAGAGCGGGGGAGTTACAACCTCTTCCCATTCCAGAGTGGAAGTGGGAACACATCACTATGGACTTTGTTACAGGACTTCCTCGAACTCAAAGGGGAAATAATGCTATTTGGGTCATCGTAGATAGGTTAACAAAGGTAGCTCATTTCATACCGATTAAGGAAAGTACACCTTTAGAGAGATTGGCAGAGTTATATAAGGAGGAGATTTTGAAGCTGCATGGAGTCCCTTGTACCATTGTATCTGATAGAGATCCCCGTTTTATCTCTCATTTTTGGCGGAGCTTGCATATGTCATTGGGGACTAACTTGCATTTTAGCACAGCCTTCCACCCTCAGACAGATGGGCAGTCTGAGAGAACTATTCAAACTCTTGAAGATATGTTGAGAGCATGCATTCTGGATCTAAAAGGTTCATGGGAACAACATTTGCCTATGGTGGAGTTTGCATATAATAACAGTTATCAGGCTAGTATTCAAATGTCCCCATTTGAAGCACTCTATGGAAGAAAGTGTCGTTCACCTATTCATTGGGACGATGTTGGCGAAAGAAAGATACTAGGACCGGAGATAGTGCAACAAGCAATTGAGAAAATACAACTTGTGAGAGATCGACTTCGCACTGCTCAGAGTCGACAAAAGAGCTATGCAGATGTAAGGAGAAGGAAACTAGAGTTCGAGGTAGGTGATCATGTATTTTTAAAAGTTTCCCCGAGTAAGGGTGTGATGCGTTTTGGGGTACGAGGGAAGCTAAGCCCTCGATTTATTGGGCCATTTGAGATTTTAGAAAGGATTGGAGAGGTTGCTTATAGACTCGCTTTACCACCAGCTTTGTCAAGCGTACACGATGTATTTCATGTCTCAATGCTCAGGAAGTATATTTTCGATCCAAGTCATGTGGTAGAATATGAGCCGATACAGTTGAGAGAACATTTGACCTTTCAAAAATTCCCGGTCAAGATTTTGGACAAACAGGAGAAAATTCTACGTACTCGTGTGATACCATATGTCAAAGTACAATGGAGTAATCATTCTGAGCGAGAGGCTACGTGGGAGCTCGAACAAGAAATCAAAGATAAATGCCCTCAACTATTTGAGAATCAAGGTACGTTAAGTTTAGAGGACTAAACTTCTTCTAAGGAGGGTAGGATGTAATACCCGACTAATTTATTTGTTATAATAGTAAAGCATATAAAATAATATGTACTTAATATATAGGTGAATGAGTATAAAAATCTATATTATTTCATAGAGAAAGGGGGTTCACATTTTATTTTGGAATTATAAAATATTAAGGGGAATATTTATCAAGAGTAATTTATGGACTAAACAAATAAATAAGTGGACTTCTTTATTAAACCCTATTGGTGTGTAACCCCATATTATACTTTTAGAAGGATAAAGAAATCAGGCGGCGGTGGTATGAACTGAGACACAGAGTTACGATCGCCGAAGAGTAAGTCATCTACCCATTATAATCTTTAATCCTAATTCTGTTTTCGTGAGTAGTAATAGGCATATGGGGTCTTTATAAGAATCACTTGTTGGAGTCAAAGATTAGAAGAAGCCAAATTTTGGGACCAATAGGGGATCGTGCATCTGCTTTGGTTAATGGGGATATTTAATTAGTGTAATAATAATTAGTTAATACTACTTAGTGCTTGTCCTTTGAATGGGATTTTTCTTCATGGACACAATTGTGTTAAGACTTTTTTTTCATGGCCTGTCAGAGTGGAGTAGCAGGAATCGGATTCAAGTTAAATTGCAGGAGGTGGTAGACTTAGTTTTTCTTATAGTTAATTTGTTAATGGGGGGCTTAGGACAAAACTGAATAACACCGCATCGGAGAATTCTGTTTCCTTTGAACGAAAGTGTCTTTTTCCTGATTAGAAATTGGTATTGTTGGTCATTAATAGGTATTCTAATCAGAGACAATCGTTGTTGATATAAATCAATTTTCTCTAGTAATTAGAGATAATTAGCCAAATAGGAATCAACTAGATATAAGATACAGGCTGACAATTGTTATCAAACTAATAAGTATTATATTATTGTTCTAGATTGATTTCACTCGTGTACAAGTACTTTGATATTTCCAACATCGCGGTAGAAGTTGAGGTAAGTGATTCTTCACTCTTCTAGTTATATAAACTCGTATATATAGTATTTTTGGGTGTGTGTGTGATTTTTAAAACTTGGATCAAGTATGCCTATATATGTATTGATTTTGCGAAAAGATGAATGTGAGTTGAGTTTTTGAATGTGAAATTCAAAAGTGGAAATGTGATATTTTTATGTGAAATGAGCGTGGTTTGTAAATGCTATCATTGTTGAGGTGGTTTTGAAAACGTGAGTGTTGTAGAGTGGTTTTGAAAACCCGTGGTTGAGACTAATACAACGTTGACTATTCCGGAATAGGCGATGGAAAGCCGTGACTTATTTGGGTTTGAGGGTTGGTTAGTGACCCAGGATAGGGGGTGATGCCTATCTCAGTGACCCAGTGTAGGGCGGTGAAGCCTACACTAGTGACCCTGTACAGGGGGGTGAAACCTGTACTAGTGACCTGAGACAGGAGGGTTAAACCTGTCCCTGACCAATATTGGCTTAAGTGTTAGTTGTGCATGGTGAATTTTGAAGCGAGATTGGTTGTTTTACGTATATTAAATGTTTTCAAGTATTGTTTTATCTTATCGTGATATTCTTTTAAAATCATCGTGTTAAAAGCTATGGTTTTCTTTAGACAAAAGAAATAACTATTATTTTGTTGCTTGCTTGATCCGACTAGTTGAGTGTTAAGAGTTCTTTACTGGGCCGTCGTGCTAATTATTTTCATTAACATTTTTTTTCAGATGCCGAGACTTAGTGGAAGGAGAATTATTTATGTTCGATTGTCATATCTCGAGGAGCCCTATTTCTTAATTTAGCATTCTTTAGTATGATATAGATACACTTCATTCTTTTAATTACGATGAACTTGTTCGTTTTGGATTGAACTTAGAGATTAATTTACTAGTATTGGATTTATTGTATCAGGGATCTCTTTTACCATTCGAGAATTGAATTTCTATTATGGAGTTATTTATTTTATACGTTGAGAATTCTTATCTTTTAGGTATAGATGCTCTATACCAATTTGTTACTAGGTGAGCCTTGCATGCCTTGGGGATGTTTCCCGAGAGCTTGCGGCGATTATCATGGTCCCAGGGCTCGGGGCGTGACACATGGAATATAGAACTTGTCCACTTTCACAAACACATCTTCAATTATTCCCATGGGGCGCTTTATGCTCCTATCTGCCAATTGCAGGGACATCTTTATGTGTTTGAGATTTTGAAATCCTAGCTTCCTGCAAATAGAATACGGCATTAGACTAACACTAGCTCCCAAATCACAAAGTGCTTTATGAAAATGTAATTTGCCAATAGTGCAAGAAAGTGAAAAACTCCCTGGATCCTTTAGCTCTGAGGGATGCTTCGTTGGATTATGGCATTGCATTCTATATTTAAGGAAATCATTTCTACATCTTCTAATTTCTTTCTATTGCTCAAAAACTCTTTAAGAAACTTTACATAGACAGACATCTGAGCCCGAGCATCTGTGGACGGAATGTTGATGTGCAACAGTCTAAGCACTTGAAGAAATTTCTCTTGATGCTTGTCCAACCTAGTATGTTGTAACCTCTGGGGAAATGGAATTGGAGGAACACACGGTTTCACAAATGGCTTCGGTGTAGCTTTCTCTAGTTCAACCTCGTTCGAAGGGTCAAAGACTGAATTGTCCTTCGTCACAACTACATCTCTATGTTCAGCATGTGGCTCAAGTTCTCCAATTGCATTTTTGTTTATCAGAGTCACTGCATTACACTGTCCTCTCGGATTCTCCTCTGTTTGGCTAGGCAGTGTACCCTTTGACCTCGAATGCACAAAATTTGCCAATTGTCCAACTTGTGCTTCCAGATTCTTTATCGCTTCCACTATCAAATCAATTTTTCCTTCAAGATTCTCGAACTATTTCGCTATTCCATTAGCGAGCTTTTAAATGGCAAGCTCCCAAGATTGTGGTTGTCCTTGTTCTTGAGGTGGTGGTCCTTGATGATGTGTAGGTTGCTGTTGAAAGTTTTGAGGACCCCTCTGGAAATCTTGGGGAAACTAATGTCGAGGAGGGACGTCTTGAGCCCCTTGGTTTCCTTGACCTTCCCAAGAAAAGTTGGGGTGATTTCGCCACCCAGAATTGTAAGTGTTGGAGAAAGGATTTCCCAACTGGTTGTTTTGATTAGAGATATAATGAGCTTGCCCCATAAGTGGGCAATCAGTAGCCATGTGAGGTGCTCCACAAATATGACAAGCCAAAGCAAACTAAGATACTGCAATGACATTTCCCTTTAGTCCCTCAATGTACTTGACAAGTGCATCCATTTTAGCAATGAGCAATGTAAGGTCATCTATATTGTGCATACCCAATGTTTTCTTGATTGCCCTACTATCACTCGCCCACTGGTAAGTGTTGGATGTCATCTCGTCCATAAGGGCTATTGCATCATCCGGATTTTTTGCTATAAAACTTCCTCCTGTAGCTGCATTAATATTCATCTGGATACTATGTGATAGACCATTGTAGAAAGTTTGCACAAGCATCGAACTCGGAATACCGTGATGTGTGCACTTTCTAAGTAGTTCTTTATACCTTTCCAATGCTTGATATAGTGTTTCGCCATTTGCTTGCATGAACCTTGTGATAGCATTCCTCAACTGAGCCATCTTAGTTGGGGGGAAATACTTGGTGAGAAATGCAGTCGACAAATCAGCCCAAGTGGTGAACATATTTGCCAGCTGATTTTTTAACCACTCCTTAGCTCTTTTGGACAGAGAGAAAGGGAATAGTCGCAATCGTATTGCATCATCTGTGACTCTGTTCATCTTAGATATAGTGCATATCTCCAAGAGATTCCCCAGATAAGAATAAGGATCTTCTCTCTTAATGTCTCCTTCAAAAAGCATCATTTTGTAGCATCTGAATGATGGTTGGCTTCAACTCAAAAGTATTTGTATGAACATTAGGCACAACTATGCTCAAAGTAAAACTCTGATATGATGGCGTAGCATAATCCCTGAGAGTTCTCTGCTCCTCAACCATTCTGAAACAAGAATCTCAAGTATCAAGGTTCAAACAGACAAAAATCAAAAAACAAATGTCTAAACTAATAAGAATCAACTTGTTATTGATATTGACTATTTGTTGCCTTTCTCGGCAACGGCACCAATTTGTTAACACCCGTAACAATACGGTATCAACAAATAATATAGAGTTAATAAGATCGTCTCCACGGGGAAGCTTATCAAGTACCAAACAAAGTTTATCCTATTATTTAGACTATCTGTTATAAGAGATGAGATTTTTAAACTAATAAAAACATAATTAAATCAAAACTAATTTAAAGAGATATTAATTAAAACGGTAAATCAATTAATGAAAAGCCTAGGGATTAAGACTTCATCAAGATACTTCTATGTATTATGGAATTTCATTGGATTGTCATTCTTGCCTAAATTAAAGACCCAATTTTTCTTAATTACATGAATACTCTCTCTAGATCTTCATGAGTACCCAATTAAATTAATTTTCGTCACTCCCATGATCAATAACTAATCTAGATGAATCCATTAATTTGTATGAAGATTGTTTAACTAACCTCATGTAAAATTACTAATATCCCTATTAAGCAATTTTAACATGTCTGTCATATCTAAACCGATAATTCAATTCACCTCCCAGTACTTCTTAAATTAAATTAACTCATGTGATTGGTGATAAAACAATTACAAGCATTAAATAGTCAATGATAGATTAAACAAGCAAGAATAAACCCAAATAATATCAACAATCCATATACATACACAAGATTACATCTTAAACCTAGAAATAAATTAGCTAAGTATATTTTTAAGAAGAAATAGAATTAAATTACCTAAAATCAAGAATCTTCATGTTTAACAATGGAGACTTCAAGAATACAACTTAGAGAAGAAGAATAAGCAAGATAAGCTAACACAAGTTGGCTCAGTTGGTAAGGACGGGTTACTTCCTCTCAGAAGGTTGTGTATTCGATTCCCTCTGCCGACGTGAGGGCTATGTTGGTGGGCAATCTGTAAGTGAGCTATGATCCCGGAGGCATGCCCTAGCCCTGATAGGTGACCAGAGCAGACCCTACCTAAACTTTTTTAGTCCAAAGTAAAACGAATAAGCAAGAAAATCTAAGAAGAAACCCTTTTGATTGGTGAGGAATCAAGATTTCTCTCTCCTATCGTCAATGGAACTCCTTTTCTTCCTCTCCAAGCTTCTTTTCTCTCCAAAATGTGTTCTCTCTTTCTCTATGTGATAGCTGCATTTTTTTATGATTTCCCTCACTTATATAAGGTTTTTAATGAAAAAAAGCCCAACTAGAAGACTAAAATTCGAACCCATAAAAAAATATAAAACATCTGCTCGCTGCACAGTGGTGCCGAATACTGGCACCACTGTGCCAAAGTTGTTGTCTATTATTTTTCTTCACTTTTTCTTCAATTCAACTCTTTTCGTTTGGACTCTCCTTTGCTCCTCTTTAAGTTTTTTAGTTGAATTTCCTTAGGATGATTAAACATCCCTTCATTTACTCGTCACATCAGTCGTCTTTGCCCTACAAAAGCATTTAAATGACTTAGAAGCCAAAATACGCAAACATGGATAAAAACAACTAAAAAGTTAACTCAAGGCACGGATTCAAAACAAATGTGAGTTAAAAATACGATAAAACGATGTCATATAAAACCTAACACTATGCCCCATACAATCTATCTTCTTGTGGTATCTAAGAGTATAAACACCAACAAAAATTAAGGACATGTTCTAACTAAATTTTTTTTTGGGTTGGGGGCGGACAGCCGGGGGGGGGGGGGGGGGGGGGTCGTTTCAGTATTTTTCCCGTAGTTTTTCCAGTATGGAGATGTATTTTACGATGAGTGATAGCCTTTAACTAATTGACTTTGGACTTTGTATAACAAATAAAAGTCAAATAATGATTGTTTTATAATTATCGTTTGTTACAAAGACTATCTAAACTCGTGCTTAATTACATTTGATGATTCAGTCTATATTTGATGACAATTCAGTAATCATTGTTAAAACACAAAAATAAGAAAAATCCTAAATGCGTATCTCGAGCATTTAAATCCCCCCTGGCGCCTCAAATTGTAGTTATTTTTACTTCTTTAATTCTCTTTTGATTTTCTAATATGATCACTTAGATATCAATTATCCATCATTATAGAGGAAATAGCAACTTTAAAATCAGATAATTAAGTGTGTGTGTATATAAATATATATATATAATTGAACATACTATTACGGACCCACATAAAGGAAAATATATATGCATAAAAAAGAAAAATAACAAAGTTTATAATGATATTTTTTTTTGGTTGCCTACCACAGTATCCCGGGTATTGCCTGACTAATCTGTTGGTCGACCCGGGTCGCACACCTGTCATGGTGGGTGAGTCTCCCAATGGGGGTAACTGCGTACACAAGGAATCGAACCCGAGACCTTGTTTAAGCGGAACCGAGCTGCTTACCACTCGGACCAACCCCAATTTGTAAGTTTATAATGACATTTGAATGAAAGAAACAAGTGTTAATGTAACATATATCGAACATGATACAATTTGAATGGAAAGGAGATACATATTGAAAAAATAACGTCAACAATTACAAGAAATACAAATTACAATTGACAATTTATAATATATAATACAATTTTCAATTACTTGTTCTTGAGCGCCAAAATAGATAATGTATCATAAGAAAGATCAAATCAAAGCAATTCTTATTTGAGACGCCTACACAAAGTAAGTCCATCTCCAATAGAAAGTTGTGCTAATTCAATACGAGAATCATTTGCTAAAAAAGAGTTCAGTTTGATGATATGTCCTCTACAACCCTTTAAGTAGTCCAGCATCTCATCATCCTCAGGTGCTGCCACTGTCCCAGACCATAGAGTGTTGTCGTAGCCTATGATTCCTCCAATTTTAACTAGCTTCAACAATTGCTCGTGGTAATTGATGTAGTTTTCTTTGTCAGCATCCACAAATGCAAAATCAAATGTCCCTTCTTCTCCCTATTTTGTCAAGTGATCAATATTAATAATGATATCTTATTGATTAATAAAGTTGTAAAAGAAGAATTTAATACCATGAAATTGCAACAAAAAATAATATTAGTGACAATATTTAAATTGACAATGTCAAAATTGGAACAAGATATACACAATGAGTGACAATAACTTTTGTTTTATTACAATAAGTATTTTTAGTGTCAAGAGTTTATTTTAATTTGTCACTATTGACACAAGTTATCACTAAATATTTGTTAGCAATTGCCAATACTGAAAACAACTTTCTTGTCACGTATTATTATGACAATTCTTGTAACTACTAAACTTGAGAATACTATTCTTGTGACAAAACCAAAATTATTATCACTTAATATTTTTTATTAATGACAACTTTGATTTTATCATTTGTTATTTTTTTTCTAATATTCTAATTTTTGTATTGATGTTAGACGTAACAACTAGTAAATGCTAATATTGCACAGTGTGTACCGAAATATTCATTTTGTTTTCTTGTGGGAAACTGACCATGAAAAAGGATTCATTTCACACCCGGCATGAAAAAATGCTTTCCAATATAACCAAATTAACAAATATAAAATTTATGATCGAATATTAGGTACTACTTTTAAGCATAACTAGAATTATATAGTAATATGTTTTCCACGCTTCCTCAAAACTTCCACAATTGTTTTCCGGGTAAATGGCACTGGCTAACAGTTTTTGAAAATTTCCTTTTTTATCACTTTGGTCATTAAAGTATTAAATCTTATTTATCGTCCCTAAAATTTAATTTATGTTTCAATATCCTTCAGGCCATTTTCTGGTGGATTTGGTCTGTTGGGGAGCATGTACATATATCAAGTGCCAATTTTAGGAGCAAATGTGAAGTTCATATGTTGTTCTTATTGGACATGTGAGGTGCATATGTCGCCTACTCATCCAAAATCCATCGGAAAATGGCTTGAAGGATAAAGTGAAAGAGAAACAAAACTTTAGATACGTAGCGTAACATTTAGTACTTTTAGGACCAAAGTGATACAAAGGTGAAACTTTAGGGAGCATTCGGGATATTTCCCCTTCTTTATAACTTTTTTTTTTGGGGGGTAAAAGACTATTTTTTTACTAAATATTTAGTAAAGGAATAAGCAATCCAGTATTAAATATCCGAAAAGAATGAGAAGGACTTCACATATTAGGAAAAAAAGAATGTTTTTCTTTATAATATGTAAATTAATTAATGGGTTATAGAACCTTTTTTTCTGGTAAGTAATGGGTTATAGAACTAGCCAACAACTAATGGTGGTATAGTAATGACTTAATGGTGTGCATGTAATAGTGATGGGTCATAATTTGATTAATGAATATAATGTGCAATTATAAAATTTATAATCTTGATGAGTTGCCCTTTTCCTATTGTAATTAATTATCCAAAAAAAAAAATAGTGACGCAAAGGTACCTTGGCGAGGAAGTCATTCATGACTTCGATGGCATCAGATTGAATGAACTGAATTTTGTGAGACATGTTTGCCTTCTGAATAAATGGCAATCCAGTCTCGTATGCTTCCCTATCTGGGTCAATCGCTATAATCTATATGTACAACACAAATTGATGAAGAAAAAAATCGTCGTAAGTTATCATTAATATTATTTCGAAAAATCTTATATTAACCTGTTTAAGATTTTTTATCTAATTCTTATTATATGTCGTAAAACGACTTACTTTGCCATCATCGGGGAGAGCCAGAGCAGTTGCGAGAAGTGAGTAGCCAGTAAAAACTCCAACTTCTATTGTCTTTTTTGCATTCATAATTTTTAAGAGCATTGAAATAAATTGGCCCTCATCAGCAGACACATTCATCAAACTCCTGATCACCGAATATGTAGCAATTCTTCATCAATTAAAAGAATAAGAGAAAGAGAAAAAAAAAAAAAGACGCCCTCTAATTGCTATTGTATCACAAGTAATGAAACGAGTTATCATTGAGATTAAATCTTAAAATAAAATTAAAAAAGCATAAAAAAGGAAAGGAAAGTTGCATAAGACCCCTGTGATATGCGAAACCTGTGTCAAACCCCCCGTGTTAATTTTTTTGCCAATCACCCTCTTGTGTTATTCTTTATTCTGCATATTTCAGTTTTTTTGATTTTTTTTTCTATCATAAATGTCAATCCAAATGCATTTTTGCCCCAAACATGTTTATAATAGTTAAATAATTTAATTTGGGTCGGATCTAGAACATTTATGATGGAAAAAAACACTAAAAAAAATCAAAAAGGGGGGAATATGCAGAATAAAAAATTACACAAGGGGGTGATTTACAAAAAAATTAACACAGGGGATTTGGCGCAGGTTTCGCATATCACAGGGGGATCTTATGCAATTTTCCCAAAGAGGAAAATTATTCGATGAGTTACTTGTAACAATAATTTTATAATTAATCTTACCAATATTGATACTTGTCGACGGTGGCATTTCTGAGCTCTTTGAGTTGTTCATGCTCTCTAGGATACGCACTTGTTTCCAATAGATACTGCAATATTACAAACAATTGTGATAAAAGTTACTATTATATCAAACTATTGGCAAGGAAAATTAAAGTAAATTAGTTCAACTCATTTGCAAAGGAAGAACAAAATGATGAGGAAAACATTCCTTAGGCAAAGTCAAACTGTACCTATCATGATAACTAATTTTGGTAATTACAAGTATGTGTAAACGAAAAACATTGTACTTGTGAGTATTTTTGTACGTGATAAATCAAGAAATTACACACTTGCAAATTTATTTTGTATTTTCTCATAAAAACATGGTATTAATGCTACCATTAGTATAGACAAAATGCTCAATGCCATTTGGATATTTGGTACATATCGAACTTTTAGAATAAAATGAACATATTTCTTAGTTTGTACAAGCCTCAATTTCATGATACAAAAGGTAATGTTAGATTCAGAATTTCAATAATAGATAGAGAAGTTAAATTAACCTTAACGAGCGCCTCGCTCTGGAGAATGGAGCCATAGAACTTGTCTTTCATTGTTGAATGGTTTAAGAAAAGAGGGAAGATATTTGAGTATGAATTGAAGGCAAATATAATTGAACAATTTTGTGCAGATGATGTTTTCTGAATGACCAAATTGTATCCAATTTATAAAGATAGAAAGTGGCTGGCCAATGATAACGACCTGTGAACTCCTCAGTTGGGAAATGTCACACCATCCACCCAACTAACTTTTCATTTAATTAGCTATCTAGTTTCCTTGTTATTTTTTTCTTCAAAATTTTCGTCGCACACCCCATTTTGGGTCTAGAATGTGTTGAATATTTTTATTTGCACGGTCCGCGTACATACTAATCGTTTTAAATAAATGGAATTACATATGTAAGGTGAAATACCAGATAAAACATTAGACTAGATGAAAAGATCCAATTCAGAACTAGTTTGGCCAGATCTAAAACAATAACTCCTATTTTAAGTCTAGCCGCATAAATCAGTATGTGTTTAATAAATTAGGTTGAGTTTGGGAGATGTTGCCCCGCTCAAATCAGTATGTATTTAATTAATTAGGTTGAAACTTTACCCAATAAATGTAAATATACCACCACAAAGTATACCTGAATAGGATAGATTACGAGGTACTTATAGGTTTTGGGTGTACTGACCAATTTTATTGTGTGCGCACGTGTAAGGATGTTCAAACTCGACTTGGTCATTGCAAGTTGATCGAATAAATATGTTCAACCTAGGGTAGCGTTGGTTTAATTTAGGGTCATAGCTGGGTCAGGTTGAGGTTCCGACCTTTACGTGGGTTCGACCCTTAATGTGAATCTATATACGGAGCTTCTATGGAGGGTCTATGGTAAACTGGGGTGCGTCTTATTTTTAGCACATATCAAAACGACTTAGGAGGAAAGATTACGTATGTGGGTCAGTTTTGTGAGACTGAACATTGAAAAATCATGATTTACCAATGTTTGCTCAAATTTTCAAGAGAAGTGATGGATATTTTTGGGTTTTAACCATTTTTAATCCTTAAACTAATTTCGTTTTTTTAATTTTGACCTTAGACTTTCAAATTATCTTTTTTTTTTTTTTTTGGTTGTTAGAGTTTCAAATTATCAGCGTAATATTTCAACTACTTAGTACGCACCACACATGACATTTATAGTCAAACTGCAGAAGATTACTATCCACATTCCTTGAGCTTTTGACTTCTAACATCTATCTGTCATGAGAATTTCTTTATTACCTCCCATCTAGCATTATTTGACAAAGATTATAATAAAATTTTGTAAAAAGACTAAATAAATTTATCCTTGACGAAATAATATTAGAAGGGATCATGGTACGTACTTGCCTAAAATAAAATGAAGCAAGCCAAATTTTAATGGGAGGTAAATACAAATACTCATGTTTGCCGGTATGTAAGTTTCGCATAAAATGTCTTGTTTGTACATATATTTAAGATGTAATACAATAAAAACTGCATTTTCAAATTTATAAAACAATTACTTGGAGGATTATGAAAGAAGATCTTTTACCTTATACCTTCATGTTGAACTAATGAGGAGTTAAAATGAAAAATGACATTAATCCACGGATAAATGTGAATAATGGTCGAGTTAAAGTACGTAATATCATAAACTGAAATGCAATACTCCTATCAATTTCCTTTTGTGTCCTCATTAGCATACATGTGATTTTTCTTTTAATGAAGTAATTAAAATATATTTCAAACTCGGAAGATATATTGGAATTCTTTTTCCCCAATCAGTATGTTTAATTTATAATTCTTAGTCCATTGGAGTTAGAGCATCATCAAGTGGGAAATATGTAAACCTTACTAAAGTAAAAGTAATTAAAGCATATTCGATAGATATCACAACAATTTATACTTTTATTAATATATTCAGCACATGCTTGTTCATATCGTTAAATTAACGAAAATAGTAAGCCCTCACCCGTACGGGTGTATAAAAGTATTTTTTTTTAATTAAAAAGACTTTTATGCATATAATTCTAAAAAAATATGTGATTCTTGCATTTTGCACTTTCCAGTTTCCATCGAGAAAGTACACTTTTAATTTATCAAAAACAATAAACAATATTGAACCTTTTCTTTTTTTTTTTTTTTGATTTGCATACGGTAACAAATCATCTCGTGAAGTTTCTTTAAAAATCTTGTTTTCTTTTTTTGAACTTTTTGTAGAGAATTATATATACATATGAAACCTTCTCCACAATCATGACTAACTCTTCTCATCATAATTAATAAGCAGTTCTTTTCAATCATGAGTTACGACTAACAATCAATTATTGATCTTTATGAGTAGTGTGAGAAAAAGGCATATATAGACAATATTATAGATCATAGTAATCACAAAAAAAATAAAATTGTAAAGTTAGCCATTGTTTCTGAAAACAAAACAAAAGTTTGGTGAATGTATTTTTTTAATAAACATGACAGCTCATAGAAATGGAATCATGCATGTCTCGACCAGAGGTAGTTGAAACCACATCGTTATGAATGTGAAAAGGAGATCAATTCGAAGTCTTGTAGATCATAGCAATCACAAAATATAATTGTAAAACTAGCCATTGTTTCTAAAAAAAAAAAAAAATGTGTTTGGTGAATGTAGTTTTTTAATAAAAATTAATGAATATATTTAATAAAATTAATAGAAATGGAATCATCATGTGTCGACCAGAGACAGTTGATACCACATCGTTATTAATGGGAAACGGAGATCAACTCTAAATAACAAATCAAAGTTTTGGGCGTAGGTTCTATTAGTGGAAAAGTCAGAATCTTCCTTTTCTATTGGCAGGTCCAGAACTTGTTATAAATGCATATTCGTAAACTTCTAGTAATTAAAGAACACATAATCTCGATATTTTTCTTTTCAACCAAAAGATGGAGTAATTAATCAAAATAACAACCAGTCGTACAAGGTATTATGAAATTCATCAAACATATTAATGATATGGAAAGGAACCCGGGAACTCGAATTTGGGGCCTTTCATACAAGGTTGACGTTCTAGCATTCTGAGCTAGCTCTCGCGAATTAAGAACGAGAGTGTCGCTCTATCACGCACTTAAAATTCTTAATTCCTGCATTAAAATTTGTGGATCACATAATAACAAATACTTTTAACTAATACCTGCTATTTCGTGTAAATCCAATAAAAATTCTTTCAATTGTTAAAATAAGTAAAAGGAGTTGTCCTTAAAAAAAGAAAGAATGGAATTTCATATATAAATTTTGTAGAGATGCAAAAATTGTGAGTAGTAACGTTTAGTTTGAACCTTTGGTGTCCCTTTCAATGAGTAATCCAGGCATTCAGTTAAGAGTTTTTTAATAATTTTAATCTTTTTAATTTTATCGCAGTGTTTTAAAAGGCAGTCTCGGGGCGCGCCCGGGGCGAGGTGTTGCTGAAACGCCCGGGGCAATAGAAGGGGGGCGTAACCCCTCATGGGCGTACGCCCGATCAATTGGGGCATATGCCCAGGGCGAAATCGCGCCCAATCCTTGGTCGCACGACCAATCCTTGGTCGTACGCCCAATGTATTTCATGTCCATACGGTATAATTTTAGGTTTAAATTGATTTTTTTTTTCAATTTCCAATCTAAAATCCACTAAAATTTGTAAATGTTTTATTCTTTTAGTAAAAACTCATGGTCCATTATTTAATTAAATCAAACATTAAAAAAAAAAATAATAAGCTGCAAGAGCAACACAGCTTAATGCTCGAGTATTGAGAGCCGAAGATGAAGATAATGATCTTAATGATGAGACTTTTGATAGTGATAAATTAGTGCTCGTTAACTATTATTTTAAATCTTTATTTTGTATGACGCTAGAATTTGAAACAATTGTTTGTCTATCTTGATTGTTCTTTGCAAGAGCTGAACTTGGACTTTTAGTTTGCATGGTTGAATATATTATTATTTTTAACTTTCTCTATCTTATTTTTTTACTTAATTTTATCCTTCAATTTTATAATTTTTCGCTAATTTAAATTAATTCTTAACATTATATTATATTTTTTTAATACTAAAAAAGCAAAATTCGTGGGGCATACGCCCCGTGCCTCGGGGCTTATGCCCCGCCTTGTGGGACATAAAATGCCCCTCCCCACGCCTTCGCCTTTTAAAACACTGTTTCATCGTACTTAAATATTTTTTTAACTTACCAAAAAGGAGGATCGCATCATCCAATTATTTGTTCAAGTTTACAAATGATTGTTTTAACATGAGCTTATCAAATAAAAATAATCTCTAAAGATAAATTTAGTCGAACAATTTAGCATTCCCGCTTTTAAATAATTTTAGATTTTAACGCTCTCACGCTTCTGCTTTTGGTTTTGCATTCGCTCTCGCTCCTGCTCTATGTGACTTAGGAGACAACATTTATGCATGAATTTATATATGGGGAATTATTCTAATTGAGCATGATTATTACATATATACTTGCTGACGCAAAGTGAGTTATGTCTTCATTATCATGATCTGAAAAATAAAGTTTTGTTTATTAATTTAAAGATGGAGACTTTTTCATTTTAGTTAATTGTTGGTGGTTCTTAGGTAAAGAAAAAAAAAACTTAATCATCCATATTCAACAGAAGGAATATTTATGTTAATTTAATTAGCAACTGGGTTTCACCAAACCCCAAACAATTTGTTTTCTTGATGAGCATTACACGACTATAGGTAATTTATTTTATCTTCGTTGACTTTCATCTTGATAATGGCGTTAAGTTCTGTCTCGCCCCAAATAATGACTTTTGAACCCTGAGATATGGGATTAGTTAGGCCGTCTTAACCCAAAATTGCAAAAATTGCAGTCTCCACCCTAAAAATGCAATTACTTTGGCACTTAGCACCCTTCTTTAAAACTGTTATGTCAATGCCATCTAGGCCATGCCCAAGCAGTTTAATTTATCAGAAAAATGTATCAGCTTCAACAATAATACCCAATGATAGGTCCGTCCGGTCCAAATGACGGTATTATTACTCTTCTCAGATGGCACATATTTGGAGCCTTTCTCATATATAGGTTTTATTCAGAGCTATATGAACGGTTCCTCTTGCCCTCGTACCATAAGACAAGGCTATGTTGAGTGGACTTGCATTTGCTAATCTCTGTATGTAATGACCATTAATTGAATTTATTTCTACATCGTCATATCAACTTTTAAGTTGTGGAGGGCAAATGACATGTTGCAGGGACAAGGGATTGTTAGGAATCAATGCGCATAAAAGAACTTAAAAGTAAAAGAAAGCAAGAAAAACGAGACAACGATTTTTACGTGGTTCGACAAATTGTCTACGTCCACGGACCTATGCTAGAGAAATTTTATTATTCTTGTGAGAGAGATACAATTACAATGAAGAGAATTTCATCTACTTATGTATTCTATACTTGGAGGCAAAGATACAATGACCTAATCCCAACAGGTAACTCAAAACTTGCCAAAAAAGAGGAAAACCGCGTCTAACTTACGCCTATAGTTCGCTACCCACGCCTAGCTGCGCCGAACCTGGCAAACTATCCCAACCTTTCTGCACGCCGCGCCTGAGCGCCAGTCAGTCTGCGCCTGGGAGCCAGCTTGGCCGCGCTTGGGCGCCGTTCAGCATGTGTTCTCTAGCTCCGAATTCCTTCTTCCTTTGACACTTTGACTCGTCTCCACACTTAAATCCATCAATCTCCCACTTCGAGACCAATTCAAAGTAGAAACACAACTTTTTCATCAAACTAGCTCCACGACTCTTCATTCTCCAAATGAATGCACTCTCTCTCTAGCATAAGTCGGCCTCCTCATCACATAAGTTCGAGGCCAATTGAGGTCATGCAAAGCCTCAGTTTCTTGGGGGTAACTCCCTTAGTTAACATATCAGCCGGATTCTTCGCACTAAGCACCTTCTTCAACTCCAAAGTCCTATCATCTATCATCTCTCGGATATGATGATACTTCAATTGAATATACTTCATCCTTGAGTGAAACACCGGATTCTTTTCCAAACAAATGGCACTTTGACTCACTACCACAAAAAAACACTATTACAGCAGTTTTTAGAAAACCGCTAAACGGAGGGGTCTATTACAGCGGTTCAAAGAAGAACAGCTGTAATAGGTCAAACCGGATGACCTATTACAGCGGTTCAACGAAAAACCTCTATAATAGAACCGAGCTATTACAGCGGTTTTTCGTTGAACTGCTGTAATAGAGATATTACAGCGGTTCAACGAAGAACCGCTGTAATAACTCGGTTCTATTACAGCGATTTTTCATTGAACCGCTGTAATAGCTCGGCTATTATAGCGGTTCAACCAAGAACCGCTATAATAGTGTTTCCCTCCCAACAAATAGAAAACCCACCCAATTTCCCTCCATTTTTCCTCTCTCACTCGGCTCTCTCTCTCTCTCTACTCTCTTTCTCGGTCGACTCTCTCTCTAATCTCTCCCTCTCGCTCGACCACCACCACCCTCGTCGTCGGCCGCCCCACCACCACCTTCTCTCACTCTCGCTTTCTCTCTCTACCTCTCTTTCTCTTTCGCCCGGCCGTAGCCCCTCACCGTAGCCCGTCCCCCCCGTCGTCCCCCGCCGCTTGTCCACCGCTGCCTTGTAGGTAAGAGTTTCTCTCTCTCTCTCTCTCTCTCTCTCTATATATATATATATATATATATATACACACATATATATATATATGTGCATATATATATATTTAACTCTCTCTCTTTCTAATATATATATAAGCTAGCCGCCGCCACCATTTAGCTTGTGCAAATTTGGGGTAGTTTTTTTAGATAAATATGAATACATATACACACACATATAGGGTATAGAGTTTGAGTTAGATAAATATTTGTGTATGTATATTTTGTGTATGTGTGGATGTATGTATATTTGTGTATATGTGGGTGTATGTATATATATTTATGTATGTGTGGGTGTATGTATTTGTGTATATGTGGATGTATGTATATATATTTGTGTATGTGTGGGTGTATGTATTTTTGTGTATAGCTGGGTGTTAATTACATTTAATTTAGGATTAAATTGTGGTTATTTTGTAGTTTAGGATACATTGATCCAACTGGTGATCTATATTTATACTTAGCTATTGAAAATATAATACTTTATTTGTAGTTTTATGTGATTTATGTGATCCAACTGGTGATCAATATTTATTAAATGATGTTTTATTTTTAGTTTTATGTGATTTATATGATCCAACTGGTGATCAATATTTGAAGTTGCTTGAAATATGTTGCTTTATGTGATCCAATTGGTGATCAATATTTTTGTATAGTGAGATCGACATTTTGGGTTTGTTGTGGGTGAAAGATTAGAATGTTAGGTTTGTTGTGGTTGAAAGATACGAATTTTGTTAGTTGCAAGTTTGGGGGAAGATAAAGTCGAGAACTTGGTAAAAAAATTTGCGTCGTTACTCTGCCGAATTTTTTCTAGAATAATGGGAAATAAATTAAAATTAAAATTATTTAATTAATTCAACTATGAAGTGATATTAAAATTGTTTAATTTAATTAATTCAGAATCAAGATGGATCGAAGTTGGATATTAGCAGATCGTATGTCGGAGCAATATGAGAAAGGGGTGAAAGAATTCATCAATTTTGCGATTGAGCAAGCATCAGATCGGATTAGAATCAGTTGCCCGTGTTTACGTTATTATTTTGGAAAGAGAATTAGTCCACGTGAATTGGAAGATCATTTGGTATGTAATGGAATTAATAAAAGCTCCACACGTTGGACAAGACACGGTGAGAACAGTGTCACCTCAGATGATTTGGGTGGTACATCATACCGATCACGGGATTTGGACATGAATGATTATGAGCCTGATCATTTGGAGGAGATGACAAATGTGATTTGCGAAATTGTCCCAAGATGTTTGACAATTTGACAAGTGATTCAAAGACACCACTGTATAGTGGTAGTAAATTCACAAGATTGAAAGCAGTCCTAAACCTCTACAAGTTAAAAGCTAACAATGGGTGGAGTGATAAGAGTTTCACAGACTTGCTTGATCTATTAAAAAACATGCTACCCGAGGATAATGTGTTACCTAATCGTACTTATGAGGCTAAGAAGATGTTAACCTCAATTGGCATGGGATATGAGAGGATACATGCCTGTCTCAATGATTGCATATTGTTTAGAAGTGACTATGCCTCATCGAAGGTTTGCCCGAAATGTGGCGCCTCGCGGTACAAGAAGAACGGATCTGCTCCTGTCAAAACCATGTGGTATTTGCCCATAATACCACGATTTAAGCGCATTTACAGTAGTAAAGAGTTGGCCAAGGACTTGACATGGCATGTTGATAGAAGGCTTGAAGAAAGGATTGAAGATGACAAGATTCGACACCCCTCAAATTCTCCTCAATGGAAAAAGATCGATGATGAATTCCCTGAATTTGGTGAATAATCAAGAAACCTTCGCCTTGTATTGGCTACAGATGGCATGAACCCTCATGGCTTGCAAAGTAGCTCACATAGTACATGGCTGGTGATTTTGATGATCTACAACCTCCCACCATCGCGATGCATGAAGCGAGAACATATAATGATGCCTATACTCATTTCTGGGCCGAAACAACCTGGAAATGATATAGATGTCTACTTGGCTCCTTTAATTGAGGATTTGAAGGTGTTGTGGGAGACCGGTGTTCAAGTATATGACGGGTTCAGAGAAGAAAATTTTAATCTCAGAGTCATGTTATTTAGAACAATCAATGATTTTTCAGCAAGAGCAAACCTCGAGGGATATGGTGTACATGGCCAATGTGGATGCCCCATATGTGTCAAGAGTACAGATCAATATTGATTGACACACTCTCAGAAATATGCATTCCAAGGGCATCGGAGATGGCTAAATCGAAACCATAGATATCGTCGGTGGAAAAAAGCTTTCGATGGGGATATAGAAGAAGGCCGAGCTCCTAAGTGCTTGACTGGTGAAGAAGTGTTTGAGAATATAAAAGACTTGGTGGTTAAATTTGGAAAGACTTTTGCAGGTAGGCTTGCAAAAACTGGGTGGAAAAAAGGTCAATTTTCATTGAGTTGTCGTATTGGACGTCTTTACATGTTAGACATTTTCTTGATATTATGCATATTGAGAAAAATGTATTTGATAGTGTCATTTGTACACTTCCAAATGTGCCTGGAAAGACAAAAGATGGCGTAAAGGCAAGGTTAGACTTGGTTGAAATGAAGATAAGAGAAAAATTGGCACCAACAAATAAGGGAAAACGTACTTATTTGCCTCCAGCAGCTCACACTCTATCCAGGAAAGAAAAAATTACATTATGTGAGTTTCTTAATGGAGTGAAAGTTCCAGAAGGGTATTCTTCAAACATTAGCAGTCTTGTATCAATGAAGGACTTGAAGCTAAAGCACATGAAGACTCACGATTGTTATGTGATCATGGATCATTTGCTACCAATTGCTATACGAGCCATTTTGCCAAAAAAGGTGAGAGAAACTACAACCTCATTATGTTTCTTCTTCAAAGCAATGTGGAGCAAGGTGTTTGATCCTGAACAATTGCCTGCACTTCAAAAACAAATTTCCATCACTTTGTGCGAGCTTGAGATGTATTTTCCACCAGCGTTTTTTGATATAATGACTCACCTACCTATTCACTTGGTGAGAGAGACACAACTGTGTGGACCAGCTTTTATGAGATCTATGTATCCGGCTGAGCGTTATATGAAGGTATTAAAAGGCTAAGTGAAAAATCGTAGTCCACAGGAAGGTTGCATTGTTGAACGGTACATAGTTGATGAAGCGATTACATTTTGCACAGAACATCTGAAAGATTCTAACGTTGCAGAGCTTCTAAAGTCTTATGTTGTGGGAGGGAGAACAGAAGGAGAAAGCGTACTTGGAAAGCAATTAGTTAGTGTTCCTTGCACACAAAGGGATCAGGCACACCTATATGTGCTCCACAACACCGATGAGGTTGAGCCATATGTTGAAGAGCACAGGGACCAACTTAGGAGATCAAATCCAAATAAAAATGAGAGTTGGATTTCAAGAGAGCATAATAAGAGTTTCTCTGATTGGTTCCGAAAGCATATTCAAGAGAAACAGAACGAGAATCCACTTTCAGTTTCAGATAAATTGGCACGGTTGTCGATGGGACCGGGCAGACTTGTATTTTGTCATTCAGTTATCGTATAAATGGTCGCACATTCTATACAAAAGACCAAGATGAACGGAGTACAATGCAGAATAGTGGGGTGAGTCTTGTAGCTCAAGCAATGCATATCTCAATTGTGAGAGATAATAACCCTATCTATGCTCATTTATCATATTATGGGGTGATTGAACATATAAGGGAGCTAGATTATATTTGGTTTCGGGTGCCTGTATTTGGGTGTAGGTGGGCTGACAATAAAAATGGTGTCGATAATAGTGAAATAGGCTTCACTCGAGTAGACCTTGAGAGGGTGGGTTACAAAGATGAACCTTTCATTTTGGCATCACATGCTAAGCAAGTGTTTTTTGTCACCGATCCTATTGATAAGAGGTGGTCAATTGTTTTATCGGCAAACAAAAATACTTGTATTGAGGATAATAGTTCATATAGTGATGATGATGGAGAAAATCCTATCTTAGGTGATTCACAAGCCACCGATAGTGATGGTGACTTGGATATCAGTGATGATGAATTGTATATGCAACAAGATCACCAAGAGGGGATATGGATTAATCCATCTGTTCATCGACGTACTAAACAAAAGGGTCGTACTGAGGGGAAGCAAAAGACTACTAAGCCAACGACAAAAAGAAAACGATGAAAGGTATTTGAACTTATGTGATAATTATATGATATACTTATTTCCTAAACTTTTTTCCTGGTTCATATAAGCACTTGTTAGTGTATGAGTCAGGGCGTCTCTTGTTAGTGTATGAATTGAAAAATTATGTTGCTATATGAAACTAACTTTTGTATTTTTGGCTTTTGTAGGTCGATATTGTATACCGCCGCCACCAGCACCACCGGCACAGCCACAACCGCTCTCTTCTCCTCCTCTACGACCACCACCGCCCCCTCCACCACTACCACCACCACCACCGTAAGCTTCTTCTCTCTCACTCTCTCTATATGATAACGAGTATTATTACTTGAATACATATCATGAGTATAGCCTGTTTGTTGATATGTATTTTGATTATGTATCGTGATTGGATCAATATGTGTTTTTTTGTTGACATCGTTTAATGCATTCATGGTTTTGTGAAATTTGATTGGCTTTGTGAAAGAATTGATGGATTGGTTTTGTTGTTTACAATTTTGGGGGAAGATTAAGTCGAGAACTTGGTAAAAAAATTTGCGTCGTTACTCTGCCGAATTTTTTCTAAAATAATGGTGGCGTTATTTGGTACTATATATATAGTATATGAATCTAAATTCTATATTTTTGGCTTCTGTAGGTCGATGGATTTTGGGGGTCCTTCAAACAAATGTGTTCAAAATGAGATACGTAGAGGTATCGCTGCAATGAAAAAAGTCATAAATATCAGAAGTAAAGGCTTAAAGCTACCACTCGGCTTGAATAAGAATGGCCAACCAATTGACCCAAATAAATCAACATTTGTTGGTTACATTGGAGTCATAGCTCGTGAGAGGGTCCCGATTACCATCAGTGATTGGCCACACATCTCGGAAGCAACAAAATCAGCAATTTGGAATGAAATGGCTGTAAGTTGGTTATTATCATGTTTCTAATTGGTTAATGTATTTTTTGTTTATTCAATTTTCTGTAAATTATAATTCCATATATACTTTGTTGTTTGTTTTTCATAGTTGGCATTTGATATTGAAGAAAGTAGACAAAAATTTGTTTTAGCCGAAGCTGGAAAGCTAGCTCGAAACTTCAGGAGCTTCTTGAGCAGAGTGTGGGTAGAGGATGATAATGGGAATATTAATTCCAGCCCACCCCAAAAATATAATATATCTCAAGAAGATTGGACAGCGTTTTTACATATTCGGAAAAGTGAAGGTTTCCAGGTAATTATTTTAATTTACGGTTTCATTTGTTGCATATTGCGTTTATATGAACATTGACTAATGCTTTGATTATGTAATGAACAACAACTAAGTAAGGAAAATCAGGAAAGAGCTAAGGAACCTGAATATCCTTATAGGAAATCACGTCTTGGATATGCTCAACTAGAGCAAATTGAGGTACGTAGTTCGTTTAACGGTGAATCCTTAAAAGTTTTCTAATAAAAATTCCTTATTAATATATATATATATATATATTTAATCGTAATATAGATGGAAAAAAGAAAGGAAGTTGGGTCAGATTGCACAGACGTGACACGAGCACTCATGTGGAGGATTGCACATTCTGACAGCCAGCTTAACATTGATAATGTCAATGTTAAAAGAGTAGCGAATGAAATTGTGAGTTATTTGCAATTTTAGCTATATAATGTGTTGTGTGTTTTTTTGAAATATTTTTAAAAGAGCAAAGTTCACTAATGTTCAAAATGTATTATTATAGGAGTGATTATCATAGGAGGGTAGCCATAGTGGAAATGAGAGGACCCGGGATGATATATTGGCTAAAGCTCTTAAAAAGGAGCATTCGGGTCGCGTTAGGGGTGTAGGCTTTGGGGTATTACAAAAAAACTACTTTACTGATTCAAAGCCTTCTAAAGATGAGGAGATTGATAACTTGAAAAACATGATGCACATGCTCACTGCATCATTATCCTCATTGCGACGCGAGTTTGACGAGCATAGGGCGTCTGGGTCGCAGCAGCCACATGAATATGAGGTGGTTTCTTTGAAAGATAGCTGCCCATATCCAGTTAAGAACCTTCCTCAGGTAATGATATGAAATTATTAAGTGATCATATAACTTGCAATTCTCTAAAACACACACAATTTTCTAATATAATGGTATATATATATATATATATATATATATATTATATATATGCAGGTTGTGGCGCCATGTCAATTGGCACTTTCAACACCGTTTTATCGTATGGTGGCTAAAGGACAAATGTACAATCGATCAGATGATAGAACGATGCATACACATCCATTACCCACCCACCTTGTGAAAGTCATGATTGACATTGCAATTGAAGATATTGCACCCCTACCAGTCCCTCTCGCTGATGAAGGAGTGTTCACAGTTTCTGAGACTGTGGGATACATTGTTGCTTGGCCTAAGAGTCTTGTCAGTGTCAGTGATGCATCGGTACGTAATTATTAATATCTAGCCATTAATAAATTATAACAATTGTTTAAGGTTACTAAATATACTTTGGTTTGTAACATTCACTTTTTGTTTTCTTTGCTTAAATAGTCTCTTGGAAAATCCAAATCATCAGTTGGAAAACATAAATCAGAGATGACGAAGCACTCAGCTGTCAAACGAACACCTCTAGTGGCCAACCCTTCACGTGAAGATGACAGAGTAGCAGAAGGAACAGCTGATCAACACCCTCAGCCACTTGTAACTCTTGAAAGGTACCTGCAGATATTGCCTATTGAACAACTGGTCTCTATAGATATTCCCGAGGCAATCTATAATAACGAACCCTATCAAGAGTATCTTGGGAGGGAGGAGATCTGTCATTTTTTGCGCAAAGAACACATAGGAGTCTCTATCATTTCAGTTTACATCAAGTAAGTTTTTAAATATGAATTAAAAAAAAAGTAAGTTTTTAAATTATTTTACTGCATTAATTTGAACTATATATGTTTATTTTCGTTGCTCAAATTTATTTTATGCTCAATTTAGGTGTTTGTGGGCTAAGTACGTGGTCCCCGAAGAGAAAGCAAATAATTTCGGGTTCCTTAGCCCACATACTATAGCTGCGGGAGCAGGTCTTAATCCCTCTCAGCGTATCATACAAGCGCAATATATGACAAATGGCATGAAAGATTGCGCAGACGAGAAGTTGTTTATTGTACCTTACAACACCGGGTGAGCTACTAAAAACCCAACTTTATTTTGTAAAATTTGTTACGTACGCAAAACTAATTTTGAAATTATCTTTTGAATGCTTTTTAGGGGACATTGGATGTTGCTTGTGATTGATCCAAGTAAAGAAATCGTTTATTATTTGGATTCTTTGTACAGTGATCCGAAGAACCGGCTCGATATGAAAGAAACATTCAATCAGTAAGTTTTTCATTCAATCAATGTATCCATTATATTTAATATTAATTTTAAAGTGTATATATCTTCCTAGATTTCACAAATATATTTGCTTGATATTTACAGCTTTCCTTGTTTTTTGATGCTTTTAAGAGTGCTGTGTTGATGTTTCGTGGAAATCGTAACACTCAAAAGATCAAATCCAAGAACATGGCCTGTAAATGGACTTGTATAAAGGTTAATGTAATTTTATATTTTCAAGAGATTATTCGTATAAAAGTTATTGTTCTAATACAATTTTGATTTCAATTTTGTAGTGCCCCTTGCAGTTAAACGACAAAGATTGTGGCTTCTTCATTATGAAATTCATGAAGGATATTATTAGCCACGGAGAATCTACAATCCCACCAACGGTATGTATATATAATCCTAATTAATACTCATCATCAAATTCTAATTTCCCTTTATAAGTTATTAAACCTTTGTTGGGTTTTCAATCTCTATCGTGCAGTACTTTCCTGATTGTCAATACGTCACTTACTCTATAGAGCAACTTGATGAAGTACGTTGCGAATTGGCACAATACATTTTCCAATGCGCTTTTGGTATGGTGTAAGTTGTAAATTGTTGTAAATTTTATTTGATTTGTTGTATTTGATTGATTGTAAACTCGTTATCATTTGTTGGAGATTATACATAAAATTTGATTTGTTGTTAGGAGGAAAGAATTGGTTTTTGTTGTTAGAGATGATCATTTAATTTGGTGAAGTTAATTTTGGGTTTTAATTTGTTGTTTCTGTTGAATTGGTTTTATGGTTTGTTGTATTAGTGTGTCGAATTTTGAGCTTGTGGGAAGCTGGTTACAATAAATTTTGTACAGTACTGCAAGAAAAAAATAAAATTAAAAAATACACCTATTATAGTGGTTTTCTGAAAAACCGCTATAATAGGTATAAAAAAAAAACAAAATTGCAGAATTTCTATTACAACGGTTTCGGAAAAAACAGCTGTAATAGGCATAAACCAATTACAGCGGTTAAAACCGCTGTAATAGGTCATTTCTGTAGTAGTGACTATCACTATAAAGTGCACAATCCTGTTGCTCCTTATCAACCAAACCATCTCTTTGCCAGCTTCTGAAATGGCAATGTACTTAGCTTCGGTTGTGGAGAGTGCTACACACTTTTGTAGCCTAGAAGTCCAACTTATTGCCGTGCCATCCAAAGTGTAAATGTACCCCGATGTACTCTTCTTACCATCTTGATCACCACCTAAATCCGCATCCACGAAGCCCTCTAAAGTCACACTACTGCCTGCAAAACCCAAGCAAATATTCGATGTACCCCTTAAATACCTCAGTAGCCACTTTACCGCTTCTCAATGCTTTAACCCCGGATTAGCCATAAATTGGCTCACAACTCCCACTGCATGGGCAATATCCGGCCTTGTACACACCATTGCGTACATCAAACTCCCAATGGCAGAGGCATAAGGAACCTTTGCCATTTGATCTCGCTCCTCCTCAGTCTTAGGTGATTGTTCCTTGCTCAACTTGAAATGACTCCCCAAAGGGGTACTTCTAGACTTTGCATTTGAGATTGCAAATCTAGCAAGTACCTTTTCAATGTACTTTTCTTGAGTCAACTTGAGACTCCCACTCGACCTATCTCGAATGATCCTCATCCCAAGAATTCTATTTGCCGCTCCTAAGTCCTTCATCTCAAATTCAGTGGACAGTTGTTTCTTCAACTTATCAATTTCTCTCATGTCAGATGACACGATAAATCCTCACGTGTTTGCACAGCAAGTGACCTGGTCGTGTGTAGTAATAAAGTGGACTTTAAGTCCGAGTTATCGATCCCACAGAGACAAGATTATTTAAAGCTAGGAATTTAAAAGCAATTAAAATTAAATTAAAAGATTGTGATTAATTTACAATAAAAATGTGAAACGAGACTTAGCAAATAGATTTAGATTCTTATGAGATAAAACAACTAAGGCACATGCTTCAACCAAATTTACTTGTTAATATATATATGAACTATTCTTCGTATTATTAGACTACTATTGCTTTGGTGAAAATTCCTTAATTAATTACTACCCGATGTCTTGGCTGTAATAATCCTATGATAAATTGACAGTTCTCTAAATATGTCTATCCGGGAATTTAATCAATAATCATGCATTCAAGTTCTAGAATTTCCCCGAATAAATCCGGCTAACTGCACCCGGGAATCTCTACCTATCTCTAGGGGCAATTCCCTATTTTTTACGGATGGTGTGATGATTTCTTTGAACCCTAACTTATATTCTTTCAAACTATTAAGTTAGGCAATATGACAAACATATGGTGATCAAACATATGCAAGTAATTACGCACAAATCAAAACACAAAGCAATTCAAGAATTAATACGAAGAATAATATCATATATATATACTCATAACTTCGGCCTTCACATGGCCCTAGTTAAGGGAAAATTAGTTCATAATTGAAATTGGGAAAACAATAAAAAACATAGAATTACTCATAGACAAAGATGAATATCAAACTAAGAAACTCCCTATTTTGGATTGATGATCGATTTTTGATTGGAAGCTTGAATCCCTCCTTTTCCTCTTCTTAGCTCTTCAAGTATGATGATAGGATGACTCAAAACCAAGAAAATGCTCCCCCAAACCCCTGAATTTTCAGCCTCACACTCTCAAAGGATGATTTTTTTGATGTCCTCAAGTGAGCTCCCCACTCCCCTTTAAATACCCAAAAATCTACCTACCAAGAATTTGAGCTACCCTTCTCTTTCTTTCCACCTACCAAGAATTTCCACCTACCAAGAATTTGAGCTACCATGCTCTTGCTTTTCACCTACCAAGAATTTGAGATACCATTATCTTGTTTTCCACCTACCAAGAACATGAGCTGCCACTTTCGTATTTTCCAGCGCAGGGATAGTGTTTTGTTCATAAACGTCTCCAAAGACCTCCGAATTGGATGATTCAAGTTCCCATATAAAGATAAGACATAGATCTAAAACTTTGTAGAAGGACACTTCATCCAATTCTGTCTCTACAAATATCAAAATGGCGTTCCAACGTGATTGTTGTTTCTGATTTGGCGCCCAGGTGTGCGGAAATGGTACTAAAACATGATTTTGGCTAACTCCAGCTTATTTCTTGCTTGTTTGGTCGTGGAGGTGTGAAACATTTTGGCGTAAACTTGTTTTGTACATCATTTTTCCACCCTTTCTTCGATTGTATCCACTTAAGGCCTGAAATCACTTATTGCACGAATTAAACGCACAAGTGACAAAATCAAGCGATAAATGAACCTAAAACATAAACGCAAAGGGGCTTAAAAACACGTAAAAATGACTCCTATCATTAGACCCAACCACTAACATATCATCCACATACAGTAGCAATATGATATAACAATCCCTAAACTACTTGAAATAACAACAATGATCCATTTGACACCTAGTATATCCACTACTAGCCATGAAAGTGTCAAACTTCTTATACCATTGCCTCAGAGCTTGTTTAAGTCTATACAAGCTTTTTTCTAGCTTGCATACAAGAAAGCCTTCCGGTTGAACCATGTAGATATCCTCCTCCAATTCCCCATGAAGGAATGTCGTTTTTACATCTAATTGCTCAAGATGCAAATCTTCTACAACAACAACACTTAGAACCATCCTAATAGTAGTCAACTTGACAACCGGCGAAAATATCTCAGTGTAGTCAATCTCTTCCTTCTGTTGGAACCCTTTGACCACCAACCTCGCCTTTTACTACCATCCGGTTCATCCTTAACCCGGAATACTCACTTGTTCTGCAAAGCCGGTTTTCCCTCCGGTAACTCAGTCAACCTCCAAGTTCTATTCCTCTCAAGCGAGCTCATTTCATCCTTCATGGATAGCTCCCACTTGATAGAATCTCCTACACCCATCACCTCTTTGTACGACTCGTGTTCACCCGAATTCGTCAAAATTAAATAGTATAAGGAAGGGGAATACCTCATGTTTGGTTTAGGAGTTCTGCACGATCTTCTCAAGGTTCGTGGTGGAGTCTCCGGATCTTCCTCGATCCTATTCTCAGTGTCATTCCCAACAACCTCGTCTAGAGTGATCTCTTCTAATATCGCCTTTAGTCTCCCGTTTTCTTCAGTCTCTGCTCCAAGTCTATCCTTGTAAAGCACCTTTTCGTTGAACGTGACATCCTTATGCCTTATGATTTTGTTGTTTTGCTAAACCCAGAATCCATACCCAAAACTCTCTCCTCCATAGCCGATAAAGATGCACTTCTGTGCCTTAGGATCCTACATATCCCCATCATCAGAACTTCACAAGACATAAGATAAACAACCGAATATTTTTAAATGTGATAAATTTACCTCCTTTCCAAACCATACCTCCTCCGGTATTTTGAAGTCCAACGGTACTGAAGGTCCCCGGTTGATGAGGTAAGCCGCCGTGCTCACTACATCAGCCAAAAATGTCTTTGTCAACCTGGAGTAAAGCCTCATGCTCCTAGCTCGTTCATTCAAGGTGCTATTCATCCGCTCTACAATCCCATTCTGCTGCAGAGTCCCCGGAATGGTCTTGATCATCTTGATCCCATTCTCTGCACAATAGTCTTTGAACTCTTGGCTATCATACTCCCCACCATTATCCGACCTCAGACACTTCAATCTCAACCCTGTTTCATTCTCGACTTCTGCCTTCCACTTCCTAAAGGTATTAAACACATCTGACTTATTTTTCAAAAAGTAGACCCATACCTTTCGAATGGAATCATTTATGAAGGTAACATAATATCTCGACCCTCCAAGCGACTGTATGGGAGCTGGTCCCCATACATCAATATGCACAAGCTCCAACTTCTCTGCCTTCGGTTCTCTACCTGTCTTGGAAAAACTCACCTTTTTCTGCTTCCCAAGCACACAGTCTTTGCAAAGACCCAATTCAATCGTCTTCGAGATTGGTAGCTTCCCCTTGGATGCCATGATTCTCATTCCGTTCTCACTTTTATGCCCAAGTCGCGTATGCCATAAGTGAACATCCTCTATGGCCTCGACTGCAGCAAACGAGTCCTTTTTAATTTGTGTGGTATACAAAGTCCCCGACTTTTTACCACGAGCCACCACCAGATTCCCTTTGGTGATTTTCCATACACCACCACCAAACACCGTGGTGTAACCATCATTGTCAATTTGACCCATCGAGATCAAATTCTTCCGCAACCCTGGAACATGTCTTATATTTTGCAACTTCAACTGCATTCCCTGTGCCGTCGTCACTGTGACCTCACCCTTACCAACAATTTCTAAGGGTTCGTCATCTGCAAGAAAAACCTTTCCAAACTTTCCAGAAACAAAATTTGTTAGATAATTCTTACATGAAGTAGCATCGAACGATGCACCTGAGTCCAGAACCCATTGGTCGACTGGACTGTCAACACAGCAAACCAAAGCATCTTCGACGTCGTCTACTGCTGCATTTGTGTTGGTCCCACGTGGCATACGAAAGGGTCTAGAAGGGGGGGGGTTGAATAGACCCTGAAATCTTTTTCGACTTCAAAAAGTTTCGTATTAACAAGGTTTTGGACGTTTGACTAAGCGTTTACTTGAAATATAGACGCTTAGGCTCAGCGTCTAATGAAGACTGTTTTAGAAAGTTAACTTAGACTTTAAGATTTGAATACTTTAACCAAGTTGGTTTAAGCGTTCAGTTCTTTAATCAGTGTTAGCACAGCGGAATAATTTTAGAGTCTTCTCTTTTTGAAATTTTTAGCGTCACAAGTTGTTTCTTAGTTGCTTAGTGTTTGATTGTGTTTTACTTAATCAATTTATGCAATGATATGGTAAATAAGAGAATTGATTGTGAAGTAAATGACACAATATTTGTAAGGTTCGTTGGGTGGTGTAATCCCAACTACATCCTTCTTCTCCTCGAACACTTGGAGGCAATCCACTAAGATGGTTCTCAAAGAATCACATAGAAACTTCTACAAATTAGGGAGAGATAGATGTCGATGACTTGAGCTCCTGGATCACACACATTTCTGCTCCAAATCACTTCAATCCCCTTGTTTCTTTCACCCAAAAATAATGCAATTATTCAACTTCGACTTCACACAGATCGCGAGGCTTGGATGGGGTTTTCTAAACGGTTTGTTTGATTTTGATGAAGTTCAAACAATTGGAAATATCTCAATAGTAATGTGGTTTCTTCGAAAAGAATGTTTGAGATATTGGTTGACTGTCTCAGGAATTGAAGAAAAGCAAGGAGAATGTTTGCTTGAATATTCTGGCTTTTCTGAGAGTTTAATGAATGAGACTTCAGTGCAACAGCAATTTGGCTTGGAATTGATCGATGTTTTTGTCTTGTTGTTGAAGTCTTATTTATAGACATTCTTGGAAAAAGTATTTGTTTGACACATGCACAGGCGCGTGTCTCTCACTTCCACGAGTGAACAACTTTTGTCATTTTTCCTGAAAATCTGCTGCACAAAAGTTGGTGCTGCAGTCTGTGAAAAGTTGACAGTCCAATAGGGTGGCTTCTCCGTACGTCTGAAAGTGCTTATCACATTTAATGCTCTTATCAGCATTTAATGTATTTGAATTAAATGCCCGTTGGCATTTAATGTACCGAGAATATTTGCATTAAACTCCTTTTGGACTTGGAAATAAATTCAGGTGAAATCCATCATTGATAGATGCTTATCCATTCTTGAATTTGCTTCTGCCTAAAAGGTAACGCTTGATATAGCTGGATATTTAGACGCTTGGAAACTTCATCTTCATTCAGATTCAGGCGCTTGAGTCTTCAAACTTAACTACTGACAAGCTCACTCACAATTCATCAGACGCTTAGTCTAAGAATTCTTAACCTAATAATCTAGAATAAAACAGAACGAAGCCTATAAAGCCTATTACAAATCTAACGCTTCAAAGCCTATACATGATTTCTATTAAAATCAAACTTACATATTGGTCTAACATAAACTCCTAATTGTCATCATCAAAACATCTAACATGAAATTCCTAACAGTTTGCTTGTTGATATTCCGGGTTTTGATTCTGACATGCCTTTCCAGGAGAATCTCTCTTGTAATGAGCTTTCTTCCCGCAGCCCCAGCAATCAGCCTCCTTGCGCGGTTTTGACTTCACTCGCCCCCTTGACTTGGATCGACCTCTAACTTTCTGACCACCCCGTTGCACACCTCTCCCTCTGCTTTCCGCACTTAATGTAGCAGACGTGAGTTCTACTGATTCCCTCAGGCGAATATCCCCGCTCAAAATCAAATCCCGAATCTCCTGAAGTTTCAACTTCCTTTGGCCAGACGAACTACTCACAGCAGTTACCGTCGCACTCCAACTCTCCGGCAATGAAGACAAAAAAATTAAGGCCCTTACCTTGTCCTCGAAATTAATATCAACAGAGCTCAACTGAGTGATGATCACATTGAACTCGTTGATATGGCTGGTCACTGATCCTCCCTCCGTCATCGTCAAATTGAATAAATGTCTCATCAGATAGACTTTATTCGATGCGGATGGCTTCTCATACATGTTGGATAACGCCTTCATCAAACCCGCCGTTGTAGTTTGATCTAGGATGTTAAACATCACGTTTCTTGATAACGTTAATCGAATAACACCTAGGGTTTGCCTATCCAACAACTCCCAATCCTCGTCTAACATCCTTTCAGGCTTCTTCTCTGACAACAGTTGATGGAGCTTTTTTTGGTACAAATAATCCTTCATCTGTGTTCGCCAGAATCCAAAGTCTTTTCCATCAAATTTGTCAATCTTTACTTTTCCTTCTTCAAACACCGTTGATTCACACAGATCGCTCTAACCTGTGCTCTTGATACCAGTTGTTAGGAATCAATGCGTATAAAAGAAGTTAAAAGTAAAAGAAAGCAAGAAAAACAAGACAATGATTTTTACGTGGTTCGGCAAATTGCCTACGTCCACGGACCTATGCTAGAGAGATTTTATTATTCTTGTGAGAGATATACGTTACAATGAAGAGAATTTCATCTACTTATGTATTCTATACTTGGAGGCAAAGATATAATGACGTAATCCCAATAGGTAACTCAAAACTTGCTAAAAAAGAGGAAAACCACGTCTAATTTACGCCTACAGTTCGCTACCCGCGCCTAGGTGCCAATACAAGCGCCTCTAGGTGCCGAACCTGGCAAACTATTCCAGCCTTTCTGCACGCCACGCCTGGGCGCCATCTTCAGCTTGTGTTCTCCAGCTCCGAATTCTTTCTTCCATTGACACTTTGACTCGTCTCCAGACTTAAACCCATCAGGGATTTTGGTGAAGAGATCTAGTTTTCGCAAATCGGAGAGGTCTAGTTCTCAAGAATATCTATCATAGCTCAGCCAAGTCTGCTTTCTTTTTCTACTTCCAGTTCTGGACAATTTCTGAGCCATGTTCATATCACGTGTCGACAAAGTTGGATTGAGCGAGAAGGGAGTCCAAAGTTTTGGACAATTTTGCCCTGTCAAAATTAGTCTATTTTGCTGGAAGTTGGTCGAGGGCACAAAGCGCCAAAGTAATTGCAATTTCAAGGTGGAGACCGCAATTTTCGCAATTCCAAAGTGGAGACCGCCAAACTAACCAATTCTCAGGGTGGAAACATTCAAATTACCCTCCTAAAATTGACTCAATCTCAAAGTGCCATCTTCAATTAACTAAGTTCGAAAGAAAAAGAAAGTACTTTACTGAATAGAAAACTTTTACATGGTACTCTCAAGTCTCAACCATGGTCTTATATTTTCTTTGATATCCCCAAATTTATGTCTAAATTTTGGATTTCCGGGAGTCCCAAAGCGAAATCTCACTTTCAATCTATTTTTGTAGAATATCTACCGAAACGCAAAATTTTTCGAAATTTTCATCGAAACTCAAAATTTTCCGAAATTTGAAAATTATATTAAATTATTTTGCAGAATATCCACCGAAATTTTATCCAAGACTCGAAATTTAAAATAATATTTATATTTTATTCAAAATTTAATATATTTTAAATTTAAAAATAAAATTTAAAATTGCTCCACACCTACCAACCCTTCACCCCACCACACACACATCTTTTCTATCTAATTCTGCAGACACACACACACACACCCACACCCCCCCCCCCCCCCTCAAAAAAAAGTTGCATTATTTAATTACCAAATCATAATTATTTAATATTATCCGTAACAGGTTTTACTCATACTATTTAACAAGACCCACTATACATATATAGAATATTATTAATATAAAAAATGCATAATTATGAAAATAACAATTCCCGAAAATTTTATTGTAAATTTTCATGATTTCTTTAAAATCAAAATCATATTTTCAATTATCCCCTAATATTTCATCGAAATTTTCATAAATGTACACTAAGACAAAAAGTAATGTTAGTGACAAAATTAGGAGTGACAATGTTAAAATTGTCACTAGATAGATATATATAATGAGTGGCAAAAAATTTTGCTTTGTCATAAAAAGAATTTTTAGTGACAAAAGTTTTTATAAAATTGTCACTACTGACAATTAGTAACACATCTATAGTGACAATACAAATAGAGTGACAACTATAATTGTTGTCACTAAGTTATCACTAAATGTGTATCACTAATTGTCAATAGTGACAAAAAAATTCCTTGTCACTAAATATCAATAGTGACAACTTTTATACAAATCTTGTCACTATTACACATGTAAAACTTATTCTTGTGACAACACAAAAATTCTTGTCACTAAAAATTTATAATTAGTGACAACTTTAACATTGTCACTTGATATTTTGTCACTAATGTCTTTTTTTTTTTAGTGGTACTACCCCGATATTGACATCGATACCGAGATTTTAGACCTTGCTTTCATCTGATCAGTAAAATCTTAAAGAATAATTTTACAAACTACTTCTTTTAGTGTAACACTATAGTCCGATTAATTTGAGCCTATAACAAATAATCTCCTCTTATAGTAAAACTTTATATCAATCTCTCTGACTAATATTGTTAGCGAAGCTGTCATGAAAAATGTAAAATAACAATATTTCCTTCATTTCAAAAATAAAACATAATTGAAAAAGGGCCAATTACAATAGCTGCCCTCCTAATTTAGTATAATTATAGTTCTTTCCGCTTATTTTAAGTATATCACAACACCCCCCTTATAATAAAACCTTGAATTCACCCACTACGCCTACAACTAATTGTGGTCGCTTTTTTTTCTTTCTATTTTTAAATTTTTTAATATATTGTTCACAATATATTATATATTTCTCTTTTTTTTGATAACCTTATATGTGTGTGTGTTTGTATATGTATATATATATATATTGTCTTTCTGTCAAATTATTTTAATTTACTAATTGATTCAAGATTCACTTATATTGAAATATGATATTGCTCTTAAAATCAACTGAAACTCGGTATTTTTTTATTTTCTAAAAATTTTGACATTCAATTTAATTAATATTGCGGTTCATTCGTTATATTGTATTGGACCAAATACAAAATTTTATTTTTATATAATTTGCATTAATATATATTTTGACTGCTCATCTTAATTTTTCTTTAATTATTTTTTTTAAAAAAATGTTTACGTTGTCCATTATGGTGTCGAAATAAAGTTTGTAAAACAATCAAGCCGATCAAATACTCAATATGGTGTCTAATATGCTATTTTGACCCACATTTGGTACGACTTCTCGTAGCGTACTACCCTAGTTGCTTAGTTAATTAAATTCATCTAAATTGTCTTAAGTTGGCATAAAACCGAATTTGGACTTCATTGTCGAGTTATTAACAAGTTTTTATGAAATCATGTATTTAATTATTGAAAGTTTTAATTACACCCTCTTTATTTCAAAGAAATTATATTCACCTTCTCACGGTTCTTAGGTCACAAAAAGTTAGCAGGAAGGGTAAAATAGAAAATTAGAAAAATATTTTTTTTATGATGTAACAAATTCTGTTATATTTCTAATGGGAGAGGGGCGATTGTATTTTTTTTCTTCTAAGCAATAACTTTCAGAAACGTGCATAACACGTGCAAGGGCAACAACCACGCGGATGTCACGTGTTAATTTCCGCCATCTAGTTATTGATGGTACCAAAAGTGGTACAAAGTTTGTAGCGAAAGTGATGTTTTCAAAATGTTTGGTATCAAAAGTGTATGAACGATCATTTATGGTAAAAAAAGAAAAATTGAGATTAAAGGAGCCAAGTGTTATTGTAAGACATATTGAACATGACACAAATTAAAATGGAAGGAGATACATATTGAAAATATAATGTCAACATTTTGTTTTTGATAATTAACGCACTACCACAAAAAAGTCCTATTACAGCGCACCTATGACAGCGGTTTTGAAAACTGCTGTAAAAAGTGGCATTCGGTTCGGACCTATGACAGCGGTTCGAGCCAAAACGCTGGCATAGGTTTCAGAAAAAAAAAAAAAAAAAAAATATTTTGAATGTGGCAGCGGTTCGGCCAGAACCGCTGCCAAAAAGCACACGTATGGCAGCGGTTCGGCCGAACCGCCGCCACAAAGCGCACGTATGGAAGCGGTTCGGCCGAACCGCTGCTAGAAGTGTACTTTGTGGCAGCGGTTCTAGCCGAACCGCTGCCAGAAGTGTACTTTGTGGCAGCGGTTCTAGCCGAACCGCTGCCACAAACAGACATGTGCCAGCGGTTCGACAGAACCGCTGGCACAAGGGCCGGGTTTTCTACAACCCGGCCCCCCTCACTCTCACTCTCACTCTCACCACCTACTCACTCTCTCTCTCTCTCAACTCTCTCACCACCACCACCACCACCACCACCACCACCACCACCACCACCATCGCGAGACCACCGTCCGCCGCCCCCCTAGATCTCTTTTTCTCTCTCTAGATATCTAGCCCTCTCTCTCGGTTTTTCTCTCTCTCTCTCTCTCGGTTTTTCTCTCTCTCACCACCACCACCACCACCACCACCACCACCACCACCACCACCACCATCCGCCGCCCCCCTCACGTTTTCTCTCTCTCTCTCGGTTTTTCTCTCTCTCTCTCGGTTTGCTCTCTCTCTCTCGGTTTTTTCTCTCTCTCTCTCTCTACCACCGCCGCCGCCGCAGCCGACCTCCGCCGCCGCCGCCGCCGACCTCCGCCGCCGCTGCCCCTGCCGCCCACCTCCGCTTCCGCCGCCGTGGTCCATTTAGTTTTGGTATTTTCTTTTAGATAAATATAAATATATATATATATATATACACACACACATAGAGTATGTATAGATGTATGTATATGTGGGTGTATGCATATATGAGTGTATGTATATATATTTGTGTATGTGTGCTTGTATTTGTGTATATGTGGGTGTATGCATATATGAGTGTATGTATATATATTTGTGTATGTGTGCGTGTATTTGTGTATGTGTGGGTGTATAAAAAATTTAAGGGAACTAGGAATTTGACTGAATTTAGTATTAATTTTAGTTAGTCGGGTGTTAATTCCGTTTGATTTGAGATTAAATTGTGGTTATTTGGTGGTTTAGGGTACATTGATCCAACTGGTGATCTATATTTATACTTAGTTGCTGAAAATATAATGTTTTATCTATAGTTTTATGTGATTTATGTGATCCGACTGGTGATCAATATTTGTAGTTGCTGAAAATATAATTAATTAAGATTGAAATTGGATTTTAGCGGATCGTCAGATTCGAATTTTGTTGGATTCAACCTAACCGGGTGAAGATTAAGTCGAGAACTTGGTAGTAATTTTTGCGTTGTTACTCTGCTGAATTTTTTCTAGAATAATGGGAAATAAATTAAAATACAAATTATTTAATTAATTTAACTATCAACTGATGATAAAATTGTTTAATTTGATTAATTTAGAATCAAAATGGATCGAAGTTGGATTTTAGCAGATCGTATGTCGGAACAGTATGAGAAAGGTGTGAAAGAGTTCATAAAGTTTGCGGTTGACCATGCACCAGATCGAACTAGGATCACTTGCCCGTGTTTACGTTGTTGTTTTGGAAAGAGAATTAGTCCACGTGAGTTGGAAGATCATTTGGTGTGTAATGGAATTGATAAAAGCTACAAACGTTGGACAAGACACGGTGAAAGCAGTGTCCCGTTGGATGATTTGGGTGGTACATCATATCCATCACACGATTTCAACATGAATGATTATGAGCCTGATCGTTTGGAGGAGATGACAAATGTGATTGAGGAGGATTTGCGAAATTGTCCTAAAATGTTTGACAATTTGACAAGTGATTCAAACACCACTGTATAGTGGTAGTAAATTCACGAGATTGAAAACAGTTCTTAACCTATACAAGTTAAAAGCCAACAATGGGTGGAGTGATAAGAGTTTCACAGACTTGCTTGGTTTATTAAAAGCATGCTACCTGAGGATAATGTGTTACCTAATCGTACTTATGAGGCTAAACGGATGTTAACCTCAATTGGCATGGGATATGAGAGGATACATGCGTGTCTCAATGATTGCGTATTATTTAGAATTGACTATGCATCATTGAAGGCCTGTCCAAAATGTGGCGCCTCACGGTACAAGAAGAATGGATCTACGCCTGTCAAAACCATGTGGTATTTGCCTATAATACCACGATTTAAACGCATGTACAGTAGTAAAGAGTTAGCCAAGGACTTGACATGGCATGCTGATAGAAGGTTTGAAGAAAGGATTGAAGATGACAAGATTCGACATCCCTCAGATTCTCCTCAATGGAAAAAGATTGATGATGATTTCCCTGAATTTGGTGAAGAATCAAGAAACCTGCGCCTTGTATTGGCTACAGATGGCATGAACCCTCATGGCTTGCAAAGCAGCTCACATAGTACATGGCCGGTGATTTTGATGATCTACAACCTTCCCCCATCGCGATGCATGAAGCGAGAGCATATAATGATGCCTATACTCATTTCTGGGCCGAAACAACCTGGAAATGATATAGATGTCTACTTGACCCCTTTAATTGAGGATTTGAAGGTGTTGTGGGACACCGGTGTTCAAGTATATGACGGGTTGAGAGAAGAAAATTTTAATCTCAGAGTCATGTTATTTGGAACAATCAATGATTTTCCGGCAAGAGCAAACCTCGAGGGATATGGTGTACATGGCCAATGTGGATGCCCCATATGTGTGAAGAGTACAGATCAATATCGATTGACACACTCCCAGAAATATGCATTCCAAGGGCATCGGAGATGGCTAAATCGGAACCATCGATATCGTCGGTGGAAGAAAGCTTTCAATGGGAATATAGAAGAAGGTCGAGCTCCTAAGTGCTTAACTGGTGAAGAAGTGTTTGAAAATGTAAGAGACTTGGAGGTTAAATTTGGAAAGACTTTTGCATGTGGCCTTGCAAAAACTGGGTGGAAAAAAAAGTCAATTTTCTTTGAGTTGCCGTATTGGACGTCTTTACATGTTAGACATTTTCTCGATATAATGCATATTGAGAAAAATGTATTTGATAGCGTCATTGGAACACTTCTAAATGTGCCCGGAAAGACAAAAGATGGCGTAAAGGCACGGTTAGACTTGGTTGAAATGAAGATAAGAGGAAAATTGACACCAACAAATAAGGGGAAACGTACTTATTTGCCTCCAGCAGCTCACACTCTAGCCAGGAAAGAAAAAATTGCATTATGTGAGTTTCTTAATGGAGTGAAAGTTCCAGAAGGGTATTCTTCAAACATTAGCAGTCTTGTATCAATGAAGGATTTGAAGCTAAAACACTTGAAGACTCACGATTGTCATGTAATCATGGATCATTTGCTACCAATTGCTATACGGGCCATTTTGCCAAAAAAGGTGAGAGACACGATAACTAAATTGTGTTTCTTCTTCAAAGCAATGTGGAGCAAGGTGTTTGATCCTGAGCAATTTCCTGCACTTCAAAAACAAATTGTCATCACTTTGTGTGAGCTTGAAATGTATTTTCCACCTGCTTTTTTTGATATAATGACTCATCTTCCCATTCACTTGGTTAGAGAGACTCAACTATGTGGACCGGCTTTTATGAGATCTATGTATCCGGCTGAGCGTTATATGAAGGTATTGAAAGGCTACGTGAAAAATCGTAGTCGACCGGAAGGTTGCATTGTTGAACGGTACATAGTTGATGAAGCCATTACATTTTGCACAGAGTATCTGACAGATTCTAATGTTGCAGAGCTCCCAAAGTCTCATGTTGTGGGAGGGGGAACAGAAGGAGTCGGATTAATGGGAAAACAATTAGCTAGTGTTCATATTACACAAAGGGATCAGGCACACCTATATGTGCTCCACAACACCGATGAGGTTGACCCATATGTTGAAGAGCATAAGAACCAACTTAGGAGATTCAATCCAATTAAAAATGAGAGTTGGATTTCAAGAGAGCATAATAAGAGTTTCATCGATTGGTTCCGAAAGCATTTTGAAGAAAAACAGAAAGAGAATCCACAGCTTTCAGTTTCAGATAAATTGACACGGCTGTCGATGGGTCCGGACAGACTAGTATTTTGTTATTCAGGTTATCGTATCAATGGTCGCACATTCTATACAAAAGACCAAGACGAACGAAGTACAATGCAGAATAGTGGTGTGAGTCTTGTAGCTCAAGCAATGCATATCTCAAGTGCGAAAGATAATAATCCTATCTATGCCGATTTATCATATTACGGGGTGATTGAACGTATATGGGAGCTTGATTATAGTTGGTTTCGGGTGCCTGTATTTGGGTGTAGGTGGGTTGACAATAAACATGGTGTCGATAATAGTGAAATAGGCTTCACTCGAGTAGACCTTGAAAGAGTGGGATACAAAGATGAACCTTTCATTTTAGCGTCACAAGCTAAACAAGTATTTTTGTTACCGATCCTATTGATAAGAGGTGGTCCATTGTTTTATCGGCAAACAAAAATACATGTATTGAAGGTGATTATGAAGAAAGTGAAGATGATGGAGAAAACCCTATCTCCTTAGGTGATTCACAATCAATTGATAGTGACGATGACTTGGATATAAGTGATGATGAATTGTATATGCGTCAAGATCACCAAGAGGGGATATGGATTAATCCGTCAGTTCGTCGCCGTACTAAAAAAAATGGTCGTACCGATGGGAAGCAAAAGACTGCTAAGCCAACGACAAAAAGAAAACGATGAAAGGTATTAGAATTTATTTCATAATTGTATGATAGACTTCTTTCAATATTTATACTTAGTTGCTAGAAAATTTATATTCTTGAGATTTGCCAATTTTTGTGGAAAATTTAAGGGAAATAGGGGTTGATTGATTTTAAGGTTAATTTGGTTTAGCTGGGGGTTAATTATGTTTAATTGAGGATTAAATTTTGTTTATTTTGTGGTTTAGGATAATTTTGTTTATTTTGTGATTTATTACTTCTATTTGAAATTTATTATTGCCAAATGAATCTGCCAAATTTATATGAAGATAACTTCTGTATTTATTACGTCTATTTGAAATTTATTATTGCCAAATGAATCTGCCAAATTTATATGAAGATAACTTCTGTATTTATTACGTCTATTTGAAATTTATTATTGCCAAATGAATCTGCCAAATTTATATGAATCTAACTTCTGTATTATTTGTCTTTTGTAGGTCGATGGCTTCAAATCCTGATGGTAGTTTTCCCGACGATGATGTATATGGATCAGATAGCGGTCATGAGAAGGACATACGGAGAGGTGTCTCTGCTATGAAAAAAGTTGTCAATGCCAGAAGTAAAGGCATAAGGCTACCTGTCGGCTGGAATGACAGAGGTCAGCCAATTAACCCCAACAAATCAATATTTGTTGGGTATATAGGCGTGCAGGTTCGGCAGAAGGTGTCGATTGCCATTAGTACTTGGCGCAAAGTCCCGTCAGCAACAAAAAAAACATTTGGGATGAGATGAAGGTAATTTGGATATTATCTTATTTGTAAGTGTTAATATATTATCATATTCTCTAAATTATAATTTTATATATACTTTATTGTTTGTTTTTTGTAGTTGGCGTTTGATATTGACGAAAGTCGACAAAAGTACGTACTAGCAGAAGCTGGGAGGCTAGCACGTAACTTCAGGAGCTACATAAGCAGAAAGTATGTGCGAGATGATGATGGAAATGTTAATGTCAACCCACCTCCACAATATGAGATATCCCAAGCCGATTGGGCGGCATTTTTAGAGGTTCGCTTAGGTGAACCTTGGCAGGTAGCTAGTCATTTTAATTTACAGTTTCATTTGTTGGTTATTGCGTTTATATTTAGCTAATAATTTGATAATGTAATAAACAGAAAATAAGCATTGACAATCAGGAAAGAGCAAAGAACCCTGAATATCCTTACCGGAAAGGGAGTTTTGGAGATGCTGTTGTGGAGCAAATGGAGGTATGTAGTTCATTTAGCAGTGAATCCTTACAATTTTTTTAATAATAATTCTATGTTAATGCATACATATATTTTTTTATGAAAATACAGATAAATAAAAGAAGGGATGCGGGATCCGATTGTACAGATGTGACACGAGCACTCGTGTGGAGGGTTTCGCGTTCCGATCCGACAAATCAAATTGATAACGAAAATGTTAGAAGAGTGGTGAATGAAATGGTGAGTTATTGGCAATTTTAGCTCTATTAATTGTTTTATTGAAATACTATTAAAAGCACAAGGTTCACTATTTTTTTAATTTTTAAAAATATATCATTACAGGAGAGCATTTCACAAGAGAGCACTAGCCATAGTGGAACTTACACGAGTCGAGATGACCTATTGGCTAAAGCTATTAAAAGGAAAGAGCATCCGGGTCGCGTTAGGGGTGTTGGCTTTGGGGTCTCACAAAGAGACTATTTTAAGGATCCAAAGCCTGCTTCAGAAAAGGAGATGGAAAACTTGAGAAACATAGTGAAAAACCTCTCCGAAACTATGGTTGCCATGCAACAACGAATTGATGTTTTGGAAGCCCCTAGCTCGCGTCAGCCACATGAAGATGACGTCATTTCTTTGAAAGATAGCAGCCCAGAACCAGGTTATAAGATGCTTCCTGAGGTAAAATATTTGAACTTGTTTATTAATCATATAACTTGCGACTCTCTATTTTCTGTAAATCATACAAAACTTTCTAATATAATGTTGTATATATATATATACGTGTGTGTGTAGGGTATCACTCCATGTCAATTAGCACTTTCATCTCCATCATATCGTGTGGTGGCTAAAGGACAGCTATACAATCGATCAGAGACTGATAGAACACTTCACAACTGTCAATTAGCCACCAACAATGTGAAAGTGCGCATTGACACTGCAGTTGAGGCTAATACACTCCTGCCCGTCCCTCTCAATGATGAAATATTCTCCATTTCTCATGCGCTGGGTACCTTTGTTGCTTGGCCAGCGAGTCTTGTCATTGTCACTGCTGCACCGGTATGTAATTAATAGCTAGTCATTAATAAATTATAACAATTTGTTTGAGGTTACTAAATATACTTTGGTGTGTAACATTTATATTTTATTTTCTTGCTTAAACAGTCCAAATCATCTGCAAACCGTAAGTCAGGGACGTCGAAGCGGTCAACTGTCAAAGGAAAATCTCAAGTGGCCGAGCCTGCAGGTGAAGTAGACATATGTGCAGATCTTCAACTAGATGGACTCCCTAATGACCTTGTATTTCTGGGAAAGTACACGAAGATGATGAAGATTGATGCCCAGATCAATATATATATGGACGAAGCCATTATGAATGTTTCATTTCCAGAGTTCATTGGGAGGGAGGAGATCTATCACCTTCTGTGTAGACAAGAAATAGGAGCCTCTATCATTACAGCGTACATAAAGTAAGTTTTTTAATTATTTTATTACATCTAAACTACGATTATTTTCGTCACTCGAAATTCATTTTTTATGCTCAATTTAGGTGTTTGTGGTTTAACTACGTGATCCCCGAAGGAAAAGAAACAAGTTTCGGGTTCCTTAGCCCACATTCCATAGCTGCTCAAACAGACCCGTCAGTTCAACAAGTGCAGTACATAGCACGTGCTATGATGCAGAGTACACAACAAAATAAGTTATTTTTTGCACCTTACAACACCGGGTGAGCTACTAAAGACTCGATTTTAATTTGTAAAACTAGCTACGCAAAACAAATTTTCAACTATCTTTTGAATGTTTTGTAGGGGTCATTGGTTGTTGCTTGCAATTAATCCATTTAAAGAGATTGTTTACTATCTGGATTCTGTGCATGGTGAGCCGCAATACCGAGATGATATGATGCTAAAATTCAATCAGTAAGTTTTTCATTCAATCAATGTATCCATTATATTTAATATTTTTTTAAATTGTATTTATTTCACATAATTTCTTGTTTTTAACATATTTTCTTGTTTTTTATATTTTTTTATAGAGCTGTGCACATATTTCGTGCAAACTGCAACAACCAATCCAACAAATCCAAAAACTCGGACTGTAAATGGTTTACTATAAAGGTTAGCGTTTTCTAGGTTCATGAGATTATATATTCGTATAGAAGTTCGTCTTCTAATACAATGTAAGTTTGATTGCTTTTGTAGTGCCCCCGGCAGACCAACGAGGTGGATTGTGGCTATTTCGTTATGAGATTCATGAAAGAGATTATTAGCCACGGACTATCTATAATCCCAACAGCGGTATACATAATCCTTATATATATATATATACTTAATTCTATTACTTTTGAAATTATTAAACCTTAATTGGTAGGTAATTGAAATGTTATTTCACTTTGCAATTAATCTCTATATATATACATATATCTTGCAGTACTTTAAGGATTGTCAATCCTTCTATACTGATGAGCAAATTGATGAAGTACGCTGCGAAGTTGCACGTTACATTTTCTTAGCAGCTCCTTAGAAATTAGGTAATTTAGTTTTTGTACATTGTGACTTGCTATAAATTGAGATTTGATTTATTGTATTTCGTAAGGTCATTAGTAATTTAATTAGTTAATTGTATATTTTGTTGGAGATTAAAGATGGTAATATTGAAGTTTGGGATGATGTTTGCTTATGTTGAATATGTTTTGTTGTTAGTTGAAATTTGTTGATTGGATCATTGCATATTACAGGCACTATCATGACAGCGCAATAAATAATTAAAAAAAAAACAGAAAAAAAAAACAGCGGTTCTGCAGAACCGCTGCTACAGTTCTCACCTCTGGCAGCGGTTTTCCCAGAACCGCTGCCAAAGGTCTCACCTGTGGAAGCGGTTTTGGGAGAACCGCTTCCACAGGTAAGACCTCTGGCAGCGGTTCTGGGAAAACCGCTGCCAAAGGTCTCACCTGTGGAAGCGGTTCTCCCAAAAACCGCTGCCACAGGTGAGACCTTTGGCAGCGGTTTTCCCAGAACCGCTGCCAGAGGTCCACCTGTGGCAGCGGTTCTGTAGAACCGCTGCCACAGGTCCGTAATTTTTTTTTATTTTTTTGGTTTTTTCGCAGCGGTGTTCAGGAAACCGCTGTCATAGGTAGACCTATTACAGCGGTTTTGTAACCGCTGTCATAGGTCCACCCCTATACCAGCGGTACCTTTGACAGCGGTTAAAACCGCTGCCATAGGCCCAAAAAAACCGCTGCCAAAGGTCATTTTTGTAGTAGTGACGTCAACATTTAAAAGAAATATTACAAGAAACTATATATTGTATAATACAAATTTCAATAGATCTTGTTTGTTGAACGCGAAAATAGATAAGGCATCATAAGAAAAGATCTAATTGAAAAAAAAAATTATTTGATACGCTTGCACAAAGTAAGTCCATCTCCAATGGAAAGATGAGCTAATTCAATACGAGGATCGTTTGCTAGAAAAGAGTTCAATTTGATGATATGTCCTCTAGAACCCTTCAAGTAACCCTCCATTCGTCATCCTCAGATGGTACCACTGTTCCGGACCATAGAATGTTGTCGAAAGCTATGATCCTTCCAACTTTAACCAGCTTCAACAGTTGCTCGTGGTAATTAATGTAGTTTGGTTTATCAGCATCAACAAATGCACAATCAAATGTGCCTTCTTCTCCCTATTTGTGAAGTGATCAATGTTAATAATGATATCTTATTAATAAATAGAAGAGAAGTTTTTAATACAATTGACTACTAATATTGCACATTGTGTACTAAATATTCATTTTTATTTTTTCTTGTTACATAATATAACATATTTCCATATCTTTCTAATATTTATGTTAATTTATGTTTCTTTATGTTTCCTTGTATTTATCTTTTCTTTGTTTATAGTTAGGGTTTCTTGTTTACTAAGTACATGTATCTCTATAAATATGTTACTCAATAATACAAGTTTCCTACGGGGTTTTCTCTAATCTAACATGGTATCAAGCTAAAGGGTTTCTTCTCTCAACCCTCACAATCCCTCGCTTCCGCCAGCCTCTACCATCGTCGTCCCTGTCCGGCTCTCTAATTTTTTTTCCTCTCCTCCACCGCCGTCTTCTCCTTTTGCGGTGACATCACTTCTTTCTACCTCTATCTCGTCTCTTTCTCTTCTCTATCTCGCCCTCCTTTTTTCTTCACATCTGAAAATAATCTCTTCTCTCTATTCTCTTATGGCCGTAGCAGCCTTCGCCTTCGCCTTCTCTCTTTGGCCGCGGGCCGCCGCGCTTAGCCGCCGCCACTTTTAGTTTTCTTAGTTGCCGCCGCTCACCCTTGGAAAACGAGGCCTTGCAGCCGCTGCTATATTTTATCTTTATCGCCGTATTCTTCTCAAATTCTCTATGACCAGATCTCATTGGTTCAGTCTCAACATTCAAGACTATCACGTTTCGACTGCGGGGGAGTGTTTGATAATATAATATCTTTCCACACCTTTCTAATATTTATGTTAATTTAGATTTCTTTATGTTTCCTTATATTTATCTTTTCTTTGTTTATAGTTAGGGTTTTTTGTTTACCAAGTACATGTATCTCTATGAATATGTTACTCAGTAATACAAGTTTCCTACGGAGTTTTCTCTAATCTAACAAGTACAAAACTGAACACGAAGAACGCTTGATTTCGAACCCTCCATTGTAAAATGCTTTCCAATAAAGAAATTAAGAATTACGTCAATTTAATGGCAAGATGATATCTTATTTATGGACGAAAATTAGGTAACTTCGATTAACCATAAAAACACTATATTATATATATATATTCCACGCGTCCTCAAACTTTCACAATTCCTTTATTCTTTTATTTTTAATTTGGAGAAAAGACTAGCTTTTAACGAATATCGAGTCAAGGAATAAGCAATCAAGTATTGAATACCCAAAAAAAATGAGAATCACTTTACGTATTAGGGAAAAAGACATAATTTTGGAATTTTGGACTCAAGAGATTTTCTCTCAATAATATGTTAATTAATGGATTAGAGAACTGGCTAACAACTAGTAGTGGTAGAGTAATAACTTATGGTGTGCAAGTCATAGTGATGAGTCATAATCTTGATTAGTGAGTATGATGTGCAATTATAAAATTAATAATCTTGATTAGATGTGCTTTTCCTAGTGTAGCTAATAACAGATGGAGTTAATTTTCCACAAAGGAAAAGAAAAGAAGATAGTTATGCAAAATTACCTTGACGAGGAAATCATTCATGATTGTCATGGCATCTGATTGAACGAATTGAATTTTGTGATTCATGTTTGCCTTCTAAATAAATGGCAATCCAGTCTCATATGCTTCTCTATCTAGATCAATGGCTATTATCTATTTAATTGTACAACAAAAATTGAAAAAAGAATCGTTGTTAGTTATAATTCATATTATTTTGAAAAATCTTATTTTTACCCGTTTAAGATTTTTTCTCTAATTCTAATTTTTTTTTATCATAAACGCATTTAAGCGTGCGCACATGTTCCTCTTTTTCTTCTTCTTCTTCAAAAAATATAAAATAGAAATATGAGATGACAAAATTACAACGTGTGGAGCCCAAGCAGCCCGCTTAAACATGGCATTAGAAATGACGTCGCTGGAAACCCCAGGCAGAAGAAACATCGTCGTTTCATCTGCACCGCGCTTTAAAATAAATTAGCGGATAATAAAAAGATTATTGTAGATTTGTGGCATTCCCTCTTATAGATAGTAGTAATATGTAAAATTGTTATTGTAAATATATCGAACATATTACAATTTGAATTGAAAAAATAACGTCAACAATACAAGACATACAAATTACAATTGACAATATATAATATATAATACAATTTCCAATTACTTTTCCTTGAACGCAAAAAATACATAATGCACCATAAGAAAGATCAAATCTAAGCATTTAATTATTTGAGACGCCTGCACAAAGTAAGTCCATCTCCAATAGAAAGTTGCGCTAATTCAATACGAGAATCATTTGCCAAAAAAGAGTTCAGTTTGATGATATGTCCTCGACAACCCTTTAAGTAGTCCAACATGTCATCATCCTCAGGTGCTGCCACTGTTCCGGACCATAGAGTATTGTCGTAGCCTATGATTCCTCCAATTTTAACCAGCTTCAACAATTGATTGTGGTAATTGATGTAGTTTTCTTTGTCAGCATCCACAAATGCAAAATCAAATGTCCCTTCTTCTCCCTATTTTATCAAGTGATTGATGTTAATAATGATATCTTATTGATTAATAACACTGTAAAAGAAGAATTTAATACCATGAGAATGCACTGCAACAAAAAATAATATTAGTGACAAAATTCAAAATGATAATGTCAAAATTGTAACAAGATACATAATGAGTGACAGTAACTTTGTTTTGTCACAATAAGGTTTTTTAGTGATAAAAGTTTATTTTAATTTGTCACTATTGACAATTAGTGAGAACACAAGTTGTCACTAAATATTTGTCAATAATTGTCAATACTGACAATAACTTTCTTGTCAACAATTATTATGACAATTCTTGTCAGTATTAAACTTGAGAATACTATTCTTGTGACAAATTAAAACCAAAATTCTTGTCAATTAATATTTTTCAATAGTGACAACTTTGACTTTGCCACTTCATATTTTTTGAGTAATATTTAAATTTTTGTATTGATGTTAGACCTAACAACTAGTAAATGCTAATATTGCACAGTGTGTGTACCGAAATATTATTAGTTTTTCCTTCTGGGAAACTGAGGGATTCATTTCACACCCGGCATGAAAAAATGCTTTCCAATACAACCAAATTAAGAACATAAAATTTATGATCGAATATTAGGAAACTATATCACATATTTTCCGAGCTTCATCAAAACTTTCACAAATATTTTCTGGGTAAATGTCACTAGCTAACAATTTTTGAAGTCTCACCTTTGAATCATTTTGGTAAGTAAAGTATCAAATGTTATATTATTATCCCTAAAGTTTAATTTTTGTTTCAATATCATGTTGGTCGGATTGGGGAGCATTTTCACATCAAGTGCCATTTTTTAGAAGCAAATGTGAGGTACGTATGTTGTTGTTATTGGACATGTGTGGTGCACATTTTGCCCGCCCGTCCAAAATCCATCGGAAAATACTTGAAGGATGAATTGAAATAGAAACTAAACTTTAGGCATGGTAGCGTAATATGTAGTATTTTTAGGACCAAAGTGATACAAAGGTGAAAGTTTAGGAAGCATTAGTGATATTTGCCCATCTTTTTAATTTTATTTTATTTTGGTAAAAGACTAACTATTAACGAATGTTTAGTAAAGGAATAAGCAATCCAGTATTAAACATCCGAAAAGAATGAGGAGGACTGCACATATCAGGGAAAAAAGAAGGTTTTTTCCTATAATATGTTAATTAATTAATGGGTTATAGAACTAACCAACAACTAATGGTGGTATAGTAATGACTTAATGGTGTGAATGTGATAGTGATGAGTAATATTGATTAATGAATATAATGTGCAATTATATATAAAATTTATAATCTTGATGAGATGCCCTTTTCCTATTGTAAATAATTATCCAAAACATAAAATAGTGATGCAAAGGTACCTTGGCGAGGAAGTCATTCATGACTTTCATGGCATCGGATTGAATGAATTGTATTTTGTGAGTCATGTTTGCCTTCTGAATAAATGGCAATCCAGTCTCATATGCTTCCCTATCTGGATCGATAGCTATTATCTATTTGTAACAACAAAAATTGAAAAAAAATTGGTTTTTAGTTATCATCCATAATAATTCGGAAAATCTTATATGAACACGTTTAAGATTTTTTCTCTAATTCTTTTTTTTTTATCGTAAAACGACGTACTTTGCCATCATCAGGGAGAGCAAGAGCAGTTGTGAGAAGTGAGTAACCGGTAAAAACTCCAACTTCTATTGTCTTCTTTGCATTCATAATTTTTAAGAGCATTGAAATAAATTGGCCCTCATCAGCAGACACATTCATCAAGCTCCTGATGATCATCGAATATGTAGCAATTATTCATCGATTAAGAGAATAAGAGAGGGAAAAAAAAGACGCCCTCTAATGGCTAGTATCACAAGTCATGAAAAGAATTATCATTGAGATTAAATCTTCAAAAGAGTTATCAATATAAGTCATAAAAAAAGGAAAATTATTCGATGAGTTACATTTAACAATAATTTTATAATTAATCTTAACAATATAACAATAATTTTATAATTAATTTTACCAATATTGGTACTTGTCGACGGTGGCATTTCTAAGCTCTTTGAGTTGTTCGTGCTCTCTAGGATACGCACTTGTTTCCAATAGATACTGCAATATTACAATCAATTGTGATAAAAGTTACTATTATATAAGATTAGTGACAAGGAAAATTAAAGTAAATTAGTTCAACTCATTTGCAAAGTAAGAACAAAATGATGAGGAAAACATTCCTTAGGCAAAGTCAAACTGTACCTATCATGATAACTAATCCCTTGACAAATCAAGGAATGACACACGCCAAAATTTATTTTGTATATTTTCTCATAAAAACATGGTATCAGTGCTACCGTTAGTATAGAAAAAATGCTCAATGTTATCTAGATATTTGGTACTTATATCGAACTTGTAGAATAAAATACACAAATTTATTAGTTTTTACAAGTCTCAATTTCATGATACATCGTTAGATTCAAAATTTTATTAATCGAGAGAGAAATTTAACCTTGACGAGCGCCTCGCTCTGTAGAATGGAGCCGTAGAACTTGTCTTTCATTGTTGAAGGGTTTAAATGGAAAAATGAGGGAAGTTATTTGAGTATATAATTTGAAGGCAAAAAGAATAAAGAACTTTGTGCCAATGATTTTCCTGGTGGAGTGAGATTGCCAATTTATAAAGACCCATTTGGCCAAGGTAGTGACTCCTGAACTACTCGATAAGAAAATGTCACACCTACCCACCCAACTAACTAACCTTTCATTTAATTTAATTAGCTAATTTACATATTATTTTTTTCTTCAAAAGTCTAGTAGAATGTGTTAGTCATGTTGTTCCCCCAACCCCATTACGGCGCTAGAATGTGTTGAATATTCATATTCGTTCTAAATAAATGTCATACAAGTATTTCATTATAAGAAATAAGAGTCATTTGGACCAATCGAACCTAGTGTAAATTTCCGTTGGAGCCTCTGCTACAATTTATATTTCATATTGTATTTCCTTGCACAAATGCACGTCCATTGTTATTCATCTATATCCATATATGAATATATATATATATATATAGTTCCTTCTTTAATATAATGTCCTAGAAACCTTATTTCTATTTGAAATAATTTTATTTTTCTGGCATAGACAACCAAACCCGCTTTCTTAACAACATTAATAAATGTTTTCAAATGTTTAAAATTGATTTGCCTGATTTTTGTGGTGAAGAACCAGATAAATCCAACGACCCCAGGGGGTCAAAACCACATGAACAATACACAATATTATGGACTGGACTTGATAAAAACAAGCTGTCTACGTACCTATTATCTAGGATCAAATCCGGACGTAGTTCAAATGAGTAGATTATATTATATGTAATGGCTTGGTATTATACGAGGCTAATTCTTTGATGAATATCCCGAGTGTAATTTAACTCTGTATAATTAAACAGTATTATAAGTGAATTTATTACCTGTCCCCCTTAAAAAATGAACAAGAGGAGGTATTTATAAGTGATGAGATAACCACTATTCATGACATGACAATTAGGCCTGCTGAGACTGAGCAGGTGTCAACTAATGATTGGATCCACATCATATGGGTCATTGGGTCGACGAACTGGGTCGGATCGTAACTCGACCCGCTAAGTCACTTATATTGTTAAAGTAATAACAGCACAATATTGTTGACCGTTGACCATGGGAGAATGAGAAGAGGAATATTTGACACTCATCATTTAGTCCCCCAGTTTGTAGGCCTCGATGCGTACCCATTGTGCCTATGAACTATACCTACTAACTTGAGGTAACGAGCGCTTCGTACTGTTCTTCATCCATCACACCGAGGCAAATGATGGAGTATTTCTTACTATAATTTTGATTCACCTCGTTTCCTGCTTACGTATAAGTTACGTGTCGGGTAAGGTGAGAATGGGCAGCATCACGTGCCTTTAATACCGATAACTGCCTAGCAGTTATTTCTTATCAATTAGTGGATAGTGGGGGAAGTAATTGTAACTTCCCTTTTTTTTGTTTTTAAACCTGTAACTGATGGTGCAAGGAATTACATCAATTTCCCTTCTTGAATTTGGTAACTGACTATTTTTCAATTTCTGACCTTTGGGTTTCCCGCCCAATAAGGTAGTCTATAAATAGAGGAAGACTATTCATATTTCTGCTTTTCACTTCCTCCAATATCCAGAGAGAACTCTCAAGAGAACTGCATTATTTAAAACAAAATTGGCCAGAGAAAATCCTTGCTTGATTCTTTTACTAAGAGATTTCGAGTGAAGGTTTACAGAGATTTTGAGTTCGCACTCGGAGGAAGGAGGAAGAGAGAACGTCATATTCAGGCCACAGTAAAGGGGCGCGCGGATTTGGGCTTATCTTCACCTTAGACCTCTTTTTATCGTCTTGCCAGATACTACCGTAGGTATCATCTCCTTCCCCATACTCGTCTGTTTTTATCCTCAAATTTTTGCGGCATAGGAGTTTATTTTTCTGCTTCGTATTCTTGATAGCCTCGTTTATTTTCTGTTTAGTTTTTCACATCATGGTTCGTTCGACTTCTAGGACTAGATTCGATGAGTCTCTCGCGTTGTTAGCAGGAGAACATGAAGTAGAACAGTTAGATTCATTGTCTAGGACGGTAGATGACGAGGAACTAGAGATAGATGAATACGAGGCCTAAAATAATGAGGCGAGTGATGAGGTGGTTGGTGAGGATAGGGGGTCTGACCATGAGGGTAATCAGGATGAGGGAGATGGCGAAGAGGGATCCGAGGAAGAAGCCGTACGTAGAGTACCTCGTGTGTACCATTCCTGGAGTGGTATGCGATCCACTCTAAACCCTAGGATGATCCCAGAAATACGAGAGAGATACTATATCTCTGAGGAATTTGACATTAGGATTCCTGGCCCAAACGACCGCATAGACACTCCCCCTACCGGTTACCGAACTTTCCACCTCGCTCACTTGCAGGCTGGAGTGAGATTCCCTCTTCACCCTACTACTGTTCGAGTCTTGTCTAGATTAGGGTTGTGCCCCGCCCAGCTCCTGCCTAATTCCTATAGGCACATCAATGCCTTTATCATCCTTATACACCATTGGCAAGCGGCAGCCTCGTTAGCTCACTTCATGGAGACATTTAAATTTAGTAGATCGGGTACCGGGGATGAGGGATTCTTCTATGTTTCTCCTCGTAACCCTCGTGTTCGTATCTTTAAGAAGAATACCTCCTCTTATGGAGCGTGGAAGAATAAGTATTTCTATATAGCACAACCTAAGCTTAAAAAGTGGAAGGTACCTCGTGAGTGGAGGTTGGATTTACCTCGTCTTGAGGATATCGGGGAGATGACTTGGGGTCCGAATTTTATCGAGGGACATTTCTGGCATTTGTATAATGCTGATTTTCTCCTCACCGAGGGGGTTTTGGTTCGGTGTCGGATAAGTCACGCTCCCATCGAATCCGAGAGAGTGGGTAAACATCGTACTTCATCCAGTTCGTAGACTCGTAGTTTAACTCTCTTTAGTCGTACTCATCTTGGTTTTGTTCTTTCAGGTATGGCGGAAAAGGCGGCTCGTATGCAGAAGAACCTTGCGAAACGTGCCGCAGGGAGGACCAGACGAGGTGTCTCCGCTGCAACCACGAGGGCACAGTCTCGTGTCCCTGCCCCCAGCGGGGATGCGTCTGATGCCCCTCATCATGACGAGCCGGTGTACGATGTCCCTCCTATTAACGAGGCAGGATCAATGCGGGAATTAGTAGTCAAAATCTCAGAGGGATCCCGTACGAACCCGTCCTCCCCCGTGGGTTTTGCTGCAGGCGAATTGAGGAAGAAAAAGAGATTTGACGGGACTGGGTATAGCCCAGAACTTGGATCTAGAGCGATGGGTGAGCTCCACGAGACATCCGTGGCTCGGCTTGTGGAGAAGTTCGAAGGAATCTGGACGAAGGATAGGGCAGAAGCCACAGGAGGTCGAGATCGTCCCTTCATAAATCGAGCCAAAACTGCAATTACCCCGGATTGGCGAGTTTATGATGATAGCTCCATATTGGGACCAGGGGGTCAGCTGACAGCCTCAGAGTTGATACAAGGTATCATTCTGCCCAAGGACAAGGCCCACTTCGCCACTCTCCCTCACATCCTCATTGAACAACAAGGCTTCGAGACCACTGCAAAGGTAATAGCCTCGAACACACATATATTTTATGTGTACTTATATCACTTTACTTCAGTATGTATCTTCCTTATTTTAACGTCGGTGTCGTTGTTTTGCAGATCGCCCTCTGCTTACACCAGCTTTCCCATGGTCTCTCCTTTTGGCGGGATCAGAGACTTACCACCTAGAATGAATTTAAGGATCAAAAGCTTAAGTTGGAGAACGAGCTGAAGGAGGCTAAGGCTGCGGCGGCCGAAGCAACAACATTTCTTAACAATGGAAAGGCCAAGCTGGAGAAGCAATTAGACGCTCGCACATTCGAGGCCAGTTCGTTGAGAGAGCAAATGAAGGAAATGCATGCAAACTTACAACTGCTGCAAACGAATATGCAATAAGCTAAAGAGATGGAGTTCCAATCAGGGATGGCTGAGGGCAAATCCAGGTTCTTAGCCTCAGGAGAATATCAAGAGATCAAGCGGCAGTCTAGCTTCAAAGCGGCTAGAGACTTCAAAAGCTCTGTCGCCTTCGAGAGGTTGGTTGAAGAGAAAGAGCCGACTTTCTCTTCGATGGCTTCACAAAGGCCCTTGATTACTTGAAGAGGGAGAAGATCTTACCAGAGGACTTTGATGACGAGGACTTTACCAGGAAGTTCGTCGCTGCTCCACCTCTTCGAGATTCCTGTGCCGATCCCGGTCCTCCAGCCATTTCCTTCCCCAAATTCGATCCCCTAGGACCAACTCGGATATCGAGGATATGGACGAGGCAGCTCAAGCTTCGGTAGCAGAGAATGCATAAATAATTGTTCCTGTTTTGAATATCAATTTAGTTCGTGCTTTTATTGAATGTTTAGTTGGTTTTTCATTTTTAACAACAATTTAGTAGAACGCACAATTGAATGTTTGACTGGGTTTTCGCTTTGTGTAATTTATAGTTGACTCGCTTTGTAGAATTTATAGTTTTGACGATTCAGTTGTTTTTGCATTTCTCATAACGAGATGTCTTGTAGATGCGGAATGTATATGAGTATAGTTCGCTGAAATCGTTAAGCCAAAATGCATATGTATACCATTCGAAGCAAAGACGAACACATATACACAAAATCGAGTCCCCCATTACAAAAAGAAGGGTAGACTTCCTTTAATGTTTAAGCGTAGAACTTTCTTATGTTCTGAATATTCCAAGGACGAGGCAGATCTTTCCCATATAGGTCTTGTAGCCTATAAGTCCCTTTCTTTGTTAACTTTGTGACATTAAAGGTCCTTCCCAATTTGGGTCAAGCTTACCTACATGTCTCGACACCTCGACCTTTTTCAAGACCAAGTCTCCTACCTGGAGATTTTGTGGAAGCACCTTTCTGTTATAGGCTCTTGCCATTGTTTCTTTTTGCATCAGAATTCTAGCATAGGCCCTATCCCTCAGTTCTTCAACAACATCCAGCTCATACGCCCTCGCTTCTATATTCTCGCCGTGATCGTACGACCGTACTCGGTACAAAACCATTCCAATTACGGCGGGAATCACTGCTTCCGAACCATATACAAGGCAGAATGGTGATTCACCTGTCAAGGTTCTCGCGGTCGTACGATATGCCCATAAAGTTCCAGGTAACTCTTCAACCCAGTTACCTTTTTTCCCTCGATCCTAGCCTTAGATGTGAAGAAGTATCCTGTTTTCCACCTCAGTTTGTCCATTCGCCCGGGGATTGCCCACTGCTGTGAAGTTCTGTTGGATTTTTAATTCTTCACACCATTTTACCACATTTTTACTATTGAATTGGGTCCCATTATCCGAAATTAGGACACGAGGGATCCAAATCTGCACACTATATTCTTACACAAAACTTCATCACTTCAACCTCTGTTATCTTCGCTACTGCTTCGGCTTCAATCCACTTCGTAAAATACTCTACTGCCACTATAATGAATTTCCTCTGCCCCGCGGGCAGGAGGAAAAGGGCCCAAGATATCTATCCCCCATTGATCAAATGGATAAGCAATCCTAATCGGTTCCATTTCAGTAGAGGGGCCGATGCAACAGGTTCGAATTAAACTGACACTCCGCACATTTTTTGGCAAACTCAAATGCATCTTTTACGAGCGTTGGCTAGTAGTATCCTTGCCTTACTATCTTTTGGGCTAACGCATGGCCTCCTGAATGGTTTCCACAACTTCCTTCGTGAATTTCTCTCATCACATACTCTGCCTCAGAAGGAGTGAGGCAACGTAACAATGGGCCAGCTGAGGATCGTTTATAGAGCTCCTCGTCAATGATTGTGAACCTTGAAGCTCTATATTCGATCCTTCGGGCCATGTTACGATCCTCAGGCAATTCAACCTTCGACAGGTACAATTTTATCTCATCTTTCCAGTTCTCCTCATTGGATGTGACCATTACCTCTCTAGCTTCGTTTGCTGAGATCTTTGATTTTTCAGATACCAATAGGGTAACCGTCCGACTTTTTATTCCAGTAATTAAGTTTGCAAATTTTGAAAGAGCATCGGTTCTCTCATTTTCATCTCGTGGGATTTGGTAGATATGAATCTTTTCAAATTCATTCATCATCTTTCTCATCTTTTTTAGTAAGTCACGATGCTCCTTTCCTTCATTTCATACGAACCCGAGATCTGGTTTGCCACAAGCTGGGAATCCGTGTATGCATTCAAATGTTTCACCCTCATGTTCTTTGCCATCTCTAAGCCAGTCATTAAAGCTTCGTATTCAGCTTCGTCATTAGATACCGCAAAGTTCAGCTTGATGGCCAAATTCATGATCATTGCCTGCATTCAAAAGTTGCAACAATTTATGCATTTTTCCTAGGAACAATCGTAATAGAGTCACCCCAATTATACGCTTATTACGAAGCGGATTGTTAGCGTTGATCAGGAGTACGTTGTTTACGAGGAAAAATTATGCAATGTAATTTCAAGATTACTTTCATCAGTAATGATTACATTGTTTACGAGGCAAAATTATGCAATGTAATTTTTGTACCTTCTGGGTCTCGTAACCATACCCCTATGCCCCCCTTCTGGGTCATGGATGAGCCATCTACATGAAGCATCCATGGGCCAGAAGTAGCATTTTCTTGTTCAATGCTTGCTGTCATTTCGACTATAAAATCCGCCAGTGCTTGTGCTTTCACGGCGGTTCGTGGCTTGTACTCAATTGAAAATTCACCGAGTTCAGCAGCCCATTTTACGAGGCACCCTGAAACATCGGGTTTAGCCAAAATTTGCCTCAGAGGTTGATCTGTAAGCACCACAATATTATGTGATTGAAAATAAGGTCGCAACTTACGAGCTGCAGTTATTAGGGCCAATGCCCATTTTTCAATTTGAGTCTAGTTTTTCTCAGCTCCCTGCACCGTTCTATTGATGTAGTAGACTGGCTTTTGGTCTCCGTCCTGTTCACGAAGCAAAACAACACTCACTGCCTCGTCGGATATAGCTAAGTATAACATTAGAGGTTCTCCAACCACTAGCTTCGTTAATAACGGAGCAGAGGTCAAATACCTTTTTAGTTCTTGCATGCATTTTCACATTCCACTGTCCATTCGAATTTTTTACCTTTTTTAGGATTTTAAAGAAATGGAGGCCACGATCTGCAGATCTTGATATGAATCTGCTGAGACTAGCCATTCTCCCAGTTAATTTTGGAACCTCTTTTACAGATTTCGGGATTGCATCTCCACAACTGCTTTTATTTTTCTGGATTTGCTTCGATGCCACGCTCCGTTACCATAAACCTAAGAATTTTCCTCCTCTAACTCCAAATGTACACTTCTTTGGATTTAGTTTCATCCCATACTCGCGCATAATCTGGAAGGCAGTTGTAATGACCAAAGTGCTCATTCTCTTCCACACTCTTGACCAACATATCATCAACATAGCCTCCATGGTCTTCCTATTCACTTCTGAACATCATGTTCACCAACCTTTGATAAGTTGCTTCGAAGTTTCTGAGCCCAAAAGGCATCACGTTGTAACAGTATACCCCTTGCCGTGACAAAGGAGGTCTTGTCCCTATCTTCCGTTTCCATCATGATCTGATTGACACCTTGGTATGCATCCATCATGCTCAAGAGGGCGCACCCAGCCGTCGAATCCACGAGGAGATCAATACGAGGCAGTGGGTACGGATCGCGAGGACATGCCTTGTTCAAATCAGTAAATCTACACACATACGCCATTGATCTCCTGATTGGGTACAAGTATACATTTGCTAGCCAATCAGTAAACTGAATCTCCCGAATATGGCCCACCTCGAGTAACTTTATTCACTTCTACCTCTATGATCGCATTCCTGTCCGCCAAAATTCCTACGCTTCTGCTTCACCGGTTTGCTTTAGGTCTAAGTTCAGACGATGCACTATCACTTCAGGGTCGATCCCTCTGAAGTCCGAAAGCCTGCCACGTAAACATATCGGAATCTCCCTAAGGAACCCAATTATCATCATTTCCATCTCTCCGGCATCTGAAACCCTACTTTGGAAGTTCTGTTAAGTCTCCAGGGAACAATTCAACAGTTTTATGTTCCATTAATTCGACTCTTCCAGATTCTGTGCGAGCCCGTTTTCCAGGATCTTGCTCCACCTCTTCACTAGATGTAGCAACACCTTCTAACTTCTTCATTTTGCATTGCTTTTCACTTTTGTCTTCCCTTAAGGACATGGTGTAACACTCCCTGGCAACCTGCTGATCGCATCGTACAACCGCGACTTCACCACTTGTCATAAATTTTAATTTCAAGTGTATTGTCGACACTATGGCTTCAAAAAGATTCAACCTAGGTCGGCCTATAATTGCATTGTAAGAAAAAGGTGCATCAACCACCAAAACTTCATCATTACCGTTTTTCTTTGGGTTCGTATCCCAACGAGGCGGGTAAATCTATTGTTCCCAAGGGCAACTTCTCCTCCTCCAAACCCCTTTTAAAGGAGTATTTACAGGGGTAAGTCTTTTCATCAAATTCATTTTCCTCAAAAACATGTAAGAACAGAATATCTGCGGAGCTGCATTGTCTACTAACACTCTGTGAACAGAGAAGTTTGCCACATTCATAGTGACAACCTGGTCATCATGATGAGGTCGTATCACTCCTTCGTCATCACGGTCATCGAAGCTAAGGATTCGTATCCTAATGTAACATTCATCACGGGAGTGATCAGCCTCTCCGAATGGGACCCCGACAATGGTATGAATCTCACCCCAATTGGGATGATTTTGAACTTTGTGAGTTGTTTTCATCACGTCGGGGTATATTCTTCCAGTAGTCATGATATCTATCATCATTATGCTCGCGACCTCTGCCTCTCTCTGTTTCCTTTCCTCATTCCCGGGATCGACTTCTAGACCTACGGTCTCGTCGTGTCCTTTCTCCTCGCTTTTTCATTTCAACCTCACGGGCCTTGTCGATAAATTCATGCAAATAACCTTGGCTAATCAATCTCTCGATTTCATCTTTCAATTGAAAACAATCCTCAGTGTCATGCCCATTGTCTTGTGAAAGCGACAATATTTGTGGCTATTTTTCTTTTTGGATCGTGTATCATCTTTTTGGGCCAAATGAGCAATTTTGAATTTTTAATGGCCATCAGGGTTTGCCCCGTGTCGTTTTTAGAGGTGTGTAACTTTCGTACTTCGCGTATTGCGGTTGCCGTTCTTGATCCTTATCGGATCTCGGCATTCCACGTCACTTGGGTTGCTCTTTATTTTGTTTCGATGCCTTCTTCTCGGCTCTCTTAATCCTATATACCTCCTCTTCGTGTATATACTGCCTTGCAAGGATCATGATCCCTTCTTGATCTACGGAGGGTTTCCTATCAACGCCCCTGCCAATGGTCCTTCCTTCAAGCCATTAATACAACTGTTGATTTACCTCATGCTGCACACCTTGGACATCCAGGGCTTCGTCATTGAATCTGTCTACAAACTCCCTCAGCGTTTCTTCTTCTCGTTGCTTTATCCCCAATAAAGTCGATACTGATTTTACCTCACGAGCCTTACTAGCAAAATGATTCTCAAATTTTTGAACAAACTGTTCATACGACAGATTGTGCCTGGGGGCTGATTTACGAACCAATCCAAAGCCCGACCCACGAAGGTAGTTGGGAAAATCTTTGCATTTGCTGCATCACTCAAATTATGCAACACCATCATCGTTTCAAAAGTAACTACATGTTCCCTAGGATCCCGAGTTCCATCGTATTTCGGAGATCCGGTACTTTGAAATGTACGGCATACCTTCCGAAAGGATATCCACATGAAAAGGTGAACTACGACGCTGCAGCGCTGAAACCTGGATCGTTCTCTTCTGTGGCATTTCACCGTGCATTATCTCGCCGGGTTCTACCTCAACCCTGGTTCTTTCAGCCGTGCTGAGTTAGCATCACTTTGTGGCTCATGGGACTCCTTTCCCTTTCACCTCTTCGATCCCCTTCGCCTCGGCTCATTTCACCCTGTTCCCTTCGTAGGTTAGGTTCGTGAAATAACCTTCGGCGTGCCCCCGTATTGCGAGCATATTCCCCTCGTTCCCTTTCTGGGTCGAGTTCTGGGAATTGTCGTCCTGGGATAGCCGGGGTAGGATGGGCAGTCCCCACATTGCCGTCGTTGGCATTTTAGCCAACTGCTCTTGCAAGAACTTCTGTCCCCCACTCTTGCATCCTTCTGTCGAACTCCGTCTCAGTCATTGTAATCAATCTTTCCCGTGGCGGCTCCACTTCGAGTCCTTGCTGGGATCTCCTAATGGGATCCCTGAGGCTCTACTACTACATCCTCTGCTCGTCTTTGCTCTGTTTCTTCCATTACCCTGACTATTACCACCAAATAAGGGAAACGAAGGATTCCCACAGACGGGGCCAAATGATTTGCCTGATTTTTGTGGTGAAAACCCATAAATCCAACGACCCCAGGGGTCAAACCCACATGAACAATACACAATATTATGGACTGGACTTGATAAAAACAAGCTGCCTACGTACCTATTATCTAGGATCAAGTCCGGACGTCGTAGTTCAAGAGTAGATTATATTATATGTAATGGCTTCGTATTATACGAGGCTAATTCTTTGATGAATATCCCGAGTGTATTTAACTCTGTATAATTAAACATATTATAGTTCATTTATATTACCTGTCCCCTTAAAATTGAACCAGAGGGCCTAGGATGAGCCCAGAAAATACGAGAGAGATCCGATATCTCTGAGAATTTGACATTAGATTCCTGCCCAAACTACCGCATAGACACCTCCCCCTACCGGTTACCGAACTTCCACCTCGTCTCACTTGCAATCTGAGTGAGATTCCCTCTTCCCCCTCCTTCTGTTCGAGTCCTTTCTTATTAGGTTGTGCCCCACCCGCTCCTGCCTTTCCTATAGTCACATCAATCCTTTATCATCCTTATAACACCCTTTGGCAACCGCAGCCCTTTCGTTCGCTCACTTCATGGAGACATTTATTTAGTAGATCGACCGGGGGATTAGGGATTCTTCATGTTTCTTCTGGGTCCTCGTAACCACGTTTTCGTATCTTTCAAAGAATACCTCCCTTATGGAGCGTGGAAGATAAGTGATTTCTTAGAGCCAACCTAGCTTAAAAGTTAAGGGCCTCGTGTGTGGAGGTTGATTTCCTCGTCTTTATGAGATCGGGAGTGACTTTGGGGGGTCCGAATTTTTATCGATGGCACATTTCTGGCATTTGTATGATGCGATTTTCTCCTCACCCGAGGGGGTTTTGGTTCGGTTGTCTGATACGTCAACTCTCCCATCTAATCCGAGAGAGTGTGTACATCGTACTTCATCCAGTTCGTAGACTCGTAGTTTAACTCTCTTTAGTCGTACTCATCTTGGTTTTGTTCTTTCAGGTATGGCGGAAAAGGCGGCTCGTATGCAGAAGAACCTTGCGAAACGTGCCGCAGGGAGGACCAGACGAGGTGTCTCCGCTGCAACCACGAGGGCACAGTCTCGTGTCCCTGCCCCCAGCGGGGATGCGTCTGATGCCCCTCATCATGACGAGCCGGTGTACGATGTCCCTCCTATTAACGAGGCAGGATCAATGCGGGAATTAGTAGTCAAAATCTCAGAGGGATCCCGTACGAACCCGTCCTCCCCCGTGGGTTTTGCTGCAGGCGAATTGAGGAAGAAAAAGAGATTTGACGGGACTGGGTATAGCCCAGAACTTGGATCTAGAGCGATGGGTGAGCTCCACGAGACATCCGTGGCTCGGCTTGTGGAGAAGTTCGAAGGAATCTGGACGAAGGATAGGGCAGAAGCCACAGGAGGTCGAGATCGTCCCTTCATAAATCGAGCCAAAACTGCAATTACCCCGGATTGGCGAGTTTATGATGATAGCTCCATATTGGGACCAGGGGGTCAGCTGACAGCCTCAGAGTTGATACAAGGTATCATTCTGCCCAAGGACAAGGCCCACTTCGCCACTCTCCCTCACATCCTCATTGAACAACAAGGCTTCGAGACCACTGCAAAGGTAATAGCCTCGAACACACATATATTTTATGTGTACTTATATCACTTTACTTCAGTATGTATCTTCCTTATTTTAACGTCGGTGTCGTTGTTTTGCAGATCGCCCTCTGCTTACACCAGCTTTCCCTTGGTCTCTCCTTTTGGCGGGATCAGAGACTTACCACCTAGAATGAATTTAAGGATCAAAAGCTTAAGTTGGAGAACGAGCTGAAGGAGGCTAAGGCTGCGGCGGCCGAAGCAACAACATTTCTTAACAATGGAAAGGCCAAGCTGGAGAAGCAATTAGACGCTCGCACATTCGAGGCCAGTTCGTTGAGAGAGCAAATGAAGGAAATGCATGCAAACTTACAACTGCTGCAAATGAATATGCAATAAGCTAAAGAGATGGAGTTCCAATCAGGGATGGCTGAGGGCAAATCCAGGTTCTTAGCCTCAGGAGAATATCAAGAGATCAAGCGGCAGTCTAGCTTCAAAGCGGCTAGAGACTTCAAAAGCTCTGTCGCCTTCGAGAGGTTGGTTGAAGAGAAAGAGCCCGACTTTCTCTTCGATGGCTTCACAAAGGCCCTTGATTACTTGAAGAGGGAGAAGATCTTACCAGAGGACTTTGATGACGAGGACTTTACCAGGAAGTTCGTCGCTGCTCCACCTCTTCGAGATTCCTGTGCCGATCCCGGTCCTCCAGCCATTTCCTTCCCCAAATTCGATCCCCTAGGACCAACTCCGGATATCGAGGATATGGACGAGGCAGCTCAAGCTTCGGTAGCAGAGAATGCATAAATAATTGTTCCTGTTTTGAATATCAATTTAGTTCGTGCTTTTATTGAATGTTTAGTTGGTTTTTCATTTTTAACAACAATTTAGTAGAACGCACAATTGAATGTTTGACTGGGTTTTCGCTTTGTGTAATTTATAGTTGACTCGCTTTGTAGAATTTATAGTTTTGACGATTCAGTTGTTTTTGCATTTCTCATAACGAGATGTCTTGTAGATGCGGAATGTATATGAGTATAGTTCGCTGAAATCGTTAAGCCAAAAATGCATATGTATACCATTCGAAGCAAAAGACGAACACATATACACAAAATCGAGTCCCCCATTACAAAAAGAAGGGTAGACTTCCTTTAATGTTTAAGCGTAGAACTTTCTTATGTTCTGAATATTCCAAGGACGAGGCAGATCTTTCCCATATAGGTCTTGTAGCCTATAAGTCCCTTTCTTTGTTAACTTTGTGACATTAAAAGGTCCTTCCCAATTTGGGTCAAGCTTACCTACATGTCTCGACACCTCGACCTTTTTCAAGACCAAGTCTCCTACCTGGAGATTTTGTGGAAGCACCTTTCTGTTATAGGCTCTTGCCATTGTTTCTTTTTGCATCAGAATTCTAGCATAGGCCCTATCCCTCAGTTCTTCAACAACATCCAGCTCATACGCCCTCGCTTCTATATTCTCGCCGTGATCGTACGACCGTACTCGGTACAAAACCATTCCAATTACGGCGGGAATCACTGCTTCCGAACCATATACAAGGCAGAATGGTGATTCACCTGTCAAGGTTCTCGCGGTCGTACGATATGCCCATAAAGTTCCAGGTAACTCTTCAACCCAGTTACCTTTTTTCCCTTCGATCCTAGCCTTAAGATGTGAAGAAGTATCCTGTTTTCCACCTCAGTTTGTCCATTCGCCCGGGGATTGCCCACTGCTGTGAAGTTCTGTTGGATTTTTAATTCTTCACACCATTTTACCACATTTTTACTATTGAATTGGGTCCCATTATCCGAAATTAGGACACGAGGGATCCCAAATCTGCACACTATATTCTTACACAAAAACTTCATCACTTCAACCTCTGTTATCTTCGCTACTGCTTCGGCTTCAATCCACTTCGTAAAATACTCTACTGCCACTATAATGAATTTCCTCTGCCCCGCGGCAGGAGGAAAAGGGCCCAAGATATCTATCCCCCATTGATCAAATGGATAAGCAATCCTAATCGGTTCCATTTCAGTAGAGGGCCGATGCAACAGGTTCGAATTAAACTGACACTCCGCACATTTTTTGGCAAACTCAAATGCATCTTTTACGAGCGTTGGCTAGTAGTATCCTTGCCTTACTATCTTTTGGGCTAACGCATGGCCTCCTGAATGGTTTCCACAACTTCCTTCGTGAATTTCTCTCATCACATACTCTGCCTCAGAAGGAGTGAGGCAACGTAACAATGGGCCAGCTGAGGATCGTTTATAGAGCTCCTCGTCAATGATTGTGAACCTTGAAGCTCTATATTCGATCCTTCGGGCCATGTTACGATCCTCAGGCAATTCAACCTTCGACAGGTACAATTTTATCTCATCTTTCCAGTTCTCCTCATTGGATGTGACCATTACCTCTCTAGCTTCGTTTGCTGAGATCTTTGATTTTTCAGATACCAATAGGGTAACCGTCCGACTTTTTATTCCAGTAATTAAGTTTGCAAATTTTGAAAGAGCATCGGTTCTCTCATTTTCATCTCGTGGGATTTGGTAGATATGAATCTTTTCAAATTCATTCATCATCTTTCTCATCTTTTTTAAGTAAGTCACGATGCTCCTTTCCTTCATTTCATACGAACCCGAGATCTGGTTTGCCACAAGCTGGGAATCCGTGTATGCATTCAAATGTTTCACCCTCATGTTCTTTGCCATCTCTAAGCCAGTCATTAAAGCTTCGTATTCAGCTTCGTCATTAGATACCGCAAAGTTCAGCTTGATGGCCAATTCATGATCATTGCCTGCATTCAAAAGTTGCAACAATTTATGCATTTTTCCTAGGAACAATCGTAATAGAGTCACCCCCAATTATACGCTTATTACGAAGCGGATTGTTAGCGTTGATCAGGAGTACGTTGTTTACGAGGAAAAATTATGCAATGTAATTTCAAGATTACTTTCATCAGTAATGATTACATTGTTTACGAGGCAAAATTATGCAATGTAATTTTTGTACCTTCTGGGTCTCGTAACCATACCCCTATGCCCCCCTTCTGGGTCATGGATGAGCCATCTACATGAAGCATCCATGGGCCAGAAGTAGCATTTTCTTGTTCAATGCTTGCTGTCATTTCGACTATAAAATCCGCCAGTGCTTGTGCTTTCACGGCGGTTCGTGGCTTGTACTCAATTGAAAATTCACCGAGTTCAGCAGCCCATTTTACGAGGCACCCTGAAACATCGGGTTTAGCCAAAATTTGCCTCAGAGGTTGATCTGTAAGCACCACAATATTATGTGATTGAAAATAAGGTCGCAACTTACGAGCTGCAGTTATTAGGGCCAATGCCCATTTTTCAATTTGAGTCTAGTTTTTCTCAGCTCCCTGCACCGTTCTATTGATGTAGTAGACTGGCTTTTGGTCTCCGTCCTGTTCACGAAGCAAAACAACACTCACTGCCTCGTCGGATATAGCTAAGTATAACATTAGAGGTTCTCCAACCACTAGCTTCGTTAATAACGGAGCAGAGGTCAAATACCTTTTTAGTTCTTGCAATGCATTTTCACATTCCACTGTCCATTCGAATTTTTTACCTTTTTTAGGATTTTAAAGAAATGGAGGCCACGATCTGCAGATCTTGATATGAATCTGCTGAGACTAGCCATTCTCCCAGTTAATTTTGGAACCTCTTTTACAGATTTCGGGGATTGCATCTCCACAACTGCTTTTATTTTTTCTGGATTTGCTTCGATGCCACGCTCCGTTACCATAAAACCTAAGAATTTTCCTCCTCTAACTCCAAATGTACACTTCTTTGGATTTAGTTTCATCCCATACTCGCGCATAATCTGGAAGGCAGTTTGTAAATGACCCAAGTGCTCATTCTCTTCCACACTCTTGACCAACATATCATCAACATAGACCTCCATGGTCTTCCCTATTTCACTTCTGAACATCATGTTCACCAACCTTTGATAAGTTGCTTCGAAGTTTCTGAGCCCAAAAGGCATCACGTTGTAACAGTATACCCCCTTTGCCGTGACAAAGGAGGTCTTGTCCCTATCTTCCGTTTCCATCATGATCTGATTGAAACCTTGGTATGCATCCATCATGCTCAAGAGGGCGCACCCAGCCGTCGAATCCACGAGGAGATCAATACGAGGCAGTGGGTACGGATCGCGAGGACATGCCTTGTTCAAATCAGTAAAATCTACACACATACGCCATTGATCTCCTGATTTGGGTACAAGTACTACATTTGCTAGCCAATCAGTAAACTGAATCTCCCGAATATGGCCCACCTCGAGTAACTTATTCACTTCTACCTCTATGATCGCATTCCTGTCCGGCCCAAAATTCCTACGCTTCTGCTTCACCGGTTTTGCTTTTAGGTCTAAGTTCAGACGATGCACTATCACTTCAGGGTCGATCCCTCTGAAGTCCGAAGCCTGCCACGTAAACATATCGGAATTCTCCCTAAGGAACCCAATTATCATCATTTCCAATCTCTCCGGCATCTGAAACCCTACTTTGGAAGTTCTGTTTAAGTCTCCAGGGAACAATTCAACAGTTTTATGTTCCATTAATTCGACTCTTCCAGATTCTGTGCGAGCCCGTTTTCCAGGATCTTGCTCCACCTCTTCACTAGATGTAGCAACACCTTCTAACTTCTTCATTTTGCATTGCTTTTCACTTTTGTCTTCCCTTAAGGACATGGTGTAACACTCCCTGGCAACCTGCTGATCGCATCGTACAACCGCGACTTCACCACTTGTCATAAATTTTAATTTCAAGTGTATTGTCGACACTATGGCTTCAAAAAGATTCAACCTAGGTCGGCCTATAATTGCATTGTAAGAAAAAGGTGCATCAACCACCAAAAACTTCATCATTACCGTTTTTCTCTTGGGTTCGTATCCCAACGAGGCGGGTAAATCTATTGTTCCCAAAGGGGCAACTTCTCCTCCTCCAAACCCCTTTTAAAGGAGTATTTACAGGGGTAAGTCTCTTTTCATCAAAATTCATTTTCCTCAAAACATGTAAGAACAGAATATCTGCGGAGCTGCATTGTCTACTAACACTCTGTGAACAGAGAAGTTTGCCACATTCATAGTGACCACCATTGGATCATCATGAGGTCGTATCACTCCTTCGTCATCACGGTCATCGAAGCTAATGACTTCGTATCCTAATGTAACATTCATCACGGGCAGTGATCCGCCTCTCCGAATGAGGGACCCCCGACAATGGTATGAATCTCACCCCACAATTGTGGATTATTTTGAACTTTGTGAGTTTGTTTTTCATCACGTCGGGGTATATTCTTCCAGTAGTCATGATATCTATCATCATTATGCTCGCGACCTCTACCTCTCTCTGTTTCCTTTCCTCATTCCCGGGATCGACTTCTAGACCTACGGTCTCGTCGTGTCCTTTCTCCTCGCTTTTTCATTTCAACCTCACGGGCCTTGTCGATAAATTCATGCAAATAACCTTGGCTAATCAATCTCTCGATTTCATCTTTCAATTGAAAACAATCCTCAGTGTCATGCCCATTGTCTTTGTGAAAGCGACAATATTTGTGGCTATTTTTCTTTTTTGGATCGTGTATCATCTTTTTGGGCCAAATGAGCAATTTTGAATTTTTAATGGCCATCAGGGTTTTGCCCCGTGTCGTTTTTAGAGGTGTGTAACTTTCGTACTTCGCGTATTGCGGTTGCCGTTCTTGATCCTTATCGGATCTCGGCGTTCCACGTCACTTGGGTTGCTCTTTATTTTGTTTCGATGCCTTCTTCTCGGCTCTCTTAATCCTATATACCTCCTCTTCGTGTATATACTGCCTTGCAAGGATCATGATCCCTTCTTGATCTACGGGAGGGTTTCCTATCAACGCCCCTGCCAATGGTCCTTCCTTCAAGCCATTAATAAACAACTGTTGATTTACCTCATGCTGCACACCTTGGACATCCAGGGCTTCGTCATTGAATCTGTCTACAAACTCCCTCAGCGTTTCTTCTTCTCGTTGCTTTATCCCCAATAAAGTCGATACTGATTTTACCTCACGAGCCTTACTAGCAAAATGATTCTCAAATTTTTGAACAAACTGTTCATACGACAGGATTGTGCCTGGGGGCTGATTTACGAACCAATCCAAAGCCCGACCCACGAAGGTAGTTGGGAAAATCTTTGCATTTGCTGCATCACTCAAATTATGCAACACCATCATCGTTTCAAAAGTAACTACATGTTCCCTAGGATCCCGAGTTCCATCGTATTTCGGAAGATCCGGTACTTTGAAATGTAACGGCATACCTTCCGAAAGGATATCCACATGAAAAGGTGAACTACGACGCTGCAGCGCTGAAACCTGGATCGTTCTCTTCTGTGGCATTTCACCGTGCATTATCTCGCCGGGTTCTACCTCAACCCTGGTTCTTTCATGCCGTGCTGAGTTAGCATCACTTTGTGGCTCATGTGGACTCCTTTCCCTTTCACCTCTTCGATCCCCTTCGCCTCGGCTCATTTCACCCTGTTCCCTTCGTAGGTTAGGTTCGTGAAATAACCTTCGGCGTGCCCCCGTATTGCGAGCATATTCCCCTCGTTCCCTTTCTGGGTCGAGTTCTGGGAATTGTCGTCCTGGGATAGCCGGGGTAGGATGGGCAGTCCCCACATTTGCCGTCGTTGGCATTTTAGCCAACTGCTCTTGCAAGAACTTCTGTCCCCACTCTTGCATCCTTCTGTCGAACTCCGTCTCAGTCATTGTAATCAATCTTTCCCGTGGCGGCTCCACTTCGAGTCCTTGCTGGGGATCTCCTAATGGTGATCCCTGAGGCTCTACTACTACATCCTCTGCTCGTCTTTGCTCTGTTTCTTCCATTACCCTGACTATTACCACCAAATAAAGGGAAACGAAAGGATTCCCACAGACGGGGCCAAATGATTTGCCTGATTTTTGTGGTGAAGAACCAGATAAATCCAACGACCCCAGGGGGTCAAAACCACATGAACAATACACAATATTATGGACTGGACTTGATAAAAACAAGCTGCCTACGTACCTATTATCTAGGATCAAGTCCGGACGTAGTTCAAATGAGTAGATTATATTATATGTAATGGCTTCGTATTATACGAGGCTAATTCTTTGATGAATATCCCGAGTGTAATTTAACTCTGTATAATTAAACAGTATTATAAGTGAATTTATTACCTGTCCCCCTTAAAAAATGAACAAGAGGAGGCATTTATAAGTGATGAGATAACCACTATTCATGACATGACAATTATGCCTGCTGAGACTGAGCAGGTGTCAACTAATGATTGGATCCACATCATATGGGTCATTGGGTCGACGAACTAGGTCGGGTCGTAACCCAACCCGCTAAGTCACTTATATTGTTAAAGTAATAACAGCCCAATATTGTTGACCGTTGACCATGGGAGAATGAGGGGAGGAATATTTGACACTCATCAAAAATGTTGATCAATTATTTGACTAAACACTAAAACATCGTCAATATAAACTATAATAAATGTTGTGTAAGCACAAAAAATATCATTCATAATATTTTGCGTGTATATATATATATATATATATATATTAAAAAATATTTTATACAAATGGCACTCACAGGTGATGTGGAATACGATGTGAAACATCAAATGAAAATATAAGATCCAATTAGGGATAAGTTTGGCCAGATCTTACACCCCGGGTCATGGTTTAGGTCTAACCTCAAATTCTAGTTGTACAATCGAGTTTGGCACTAAAATGATGTTGCGACGCTCAAGTCATTATGTGTTTAATTAATTGGGTCGAAACTTCACAAAATAAATAAAACAATATCACCAAAAATATGGATCTTCGAAGTTCACGTGGTCAATTGCAAGTAGATCGAATAAATATGTTTGACATTGGTCAGGGTTGGTGTTAGGGTCGTAGCTGGGTCAGGTTCATCAGGTCGAAGGTAGGACGTGGGTTCAATCCTTAATGTAAATCTATATTCGGAACTTATATGGAGCGTCTTTTGGAAAATTAGTGTACTTATTTTTAGCACATACCATAATGACTTAGGATAAAAGATTACGTACATGGATTTGATTTATGAGAATGGACATTACAAAAATCATGATTTACTAACATTTGCTTGCTCAATGCTTAATTAATTATTTTTTAAAATTTGATCCTTAAACTTTCAAATTATCACCTTGATATTTTAACTTTTTTAGTACGCATGGCACTTATAGTAAAACTGAAAAATATGACCATATATCCACATTCTTTGAGCTTTTGGCTTCTAGCATGTATCTATCATTAGAATTTCTTCAACACCTCCCATCTAAGATTATTTGACTACGATTATAATAAAATTTTGTTAAAAGAAAAATCTGTCCTTGATCACTGATTTAGGTCAGATTCGGGGAACCCTTCCTATCTCAGTCTGGGTCGAGTCGCACAACTATACGAGGTCAATACTAGATTATAGACTACACTTAGATTGCACTAAGCTGCCTATGTACCTATCTGAGGATCAAGTCTAATGTAGTTCAAGAGAGAGATACGCTTCCAGTTGGAGAGTCGTATTTGCGAACGGAGAGCCCAAATTTGTATATAGGGAATTTACTCTCAAGTTTATAGTAGAAAATCAGATTGTGAACCCTTATTACTTGCTTTGAGATGATATTTACAGATGTCCATATCGTACGGATATGATGGTGATAGTTGGGGCCCTAAGATCACGCCACGTGTAGTTAATAGATGGTTCTGATCCCGGGTCACACTTAAGGTTACGGGTCGACCCTATTTGATCCACTTAGAGACACACGAATTCTTCGAACCTAATACTAGAGCATAAAGGCTGGACTCGTATTCACTTTCACTATTCACTAGCCTCGTATTAATGACCGACCTGGGAGTTTTGGCGAGAAAAATCAACGTCACCAACGGGTTCGTGTATAGGAACGACGCAGGACCCAAGTTTGGTATATCATTAAGTCCCCCACTTCTTCAGTATTTAAGAGGACGCATTTATGCATATGAATTTTTATACTGATGAAGTAATTATTTAGATGATAGGCTAAGTGGCCTTAGTGTAGACTCGTGTGTTAGTACGAGTCAAAGCCTTGACCAATATTCTAACACGAGTTGGTGCCTTAGGTTTGGTAAGTAAAGTTAGATATATGAATTTTTTATTTTTTTTAAGTTAGATATATGATTAGGTCCCCCACTTCTTCAGTATTCAAGAAGATGTATTTATGCATATGAATTTTGGACTGACGAAGTAGATACTTAGATGATAGGGTAGTTGTCATTCCTCTTCGTATTAGAATACGACTTAAGTGACTTGTGGGCTTTACTCGTATGAAAATACGAGTCTGTGAGTTAAGTTTCAATTCCTTGACTCGTATGACAATACAAGGCTGAGTGTTAATGATGTAGTGAAAACATGGCAAAGAAAATTTACTGTGCTGGAATGATACGAAATTCGCACGATCATAGTGAAACGGTGTTCTGAGCAAGACGTATTGTTGTACAATACGGTCTCATGATTTTAGCCTTCTGAGAGTGTTTAAGCCTTCAAATTTGCGTTTTATTAATTTTTAAGAAAGAAATTCACTATGTCGGAATGACACAAAATTCATACAGTCATAGCAAAACGGCATTCTAAACAAGATGCATTGTTTTACAATGCGCTCTCATGATTTTAGCCTTCTGAGATTGTTTAAGCCTTCAAATTTGCCTTTTAGTAATTTCTAGGGGTATTTTCGTACTTTTTAGTATTATTTTTAGGTTTCAAATTGGCCTTGACTCGTATGAAAATACGAGTCTGTGAGTTATGCTTCCAAATTGGTCTTGACTCGTATGAAAATATGAGTTGGTGAGTTAAGTTTCCAAATTAAGTCTCGACTCATGTGCAAATACGAGTTGGTGAGTTAAGTCTCCCATTTCTTTAGTATTTAAGAAGACGCTTCTAAATATTGTTTTTTCGTACTTTTATACGAGTCTTGAGCATGTCTTTGACTTTGACTCGTATTATAAGACGAACTTGAGGATTCGTATTTATAACTGAACCGATTTATATTATTTCACATCTGTAGATTCACATTAGTGAAGTGAACTTTCAAGAAGCTTGTACACTCATCTAGATATAGTTGTAGTTTTCTTTATATATTTTATTTATTTGTTTATACTATGGCCCGTACTAGGTCGTCCAGATCTGTAAATAATAATGAAACAAGTGATTCAAATGAAACCAATAACCTTCCTTCTAGGCTTGCAAACAGGGAACAAGTCGTAGATATGATCGACCCGGAGGAGGTCGAATCATCTCATCACAGTGTCCCATCCTCTGAAAATGCCGAGGCTCCTGGATATGGAGATCTCGAGGGTGATGAGGATATTAATCCACATATCACTTGGTTAAATACCCCTTCGATTTTAACTCAGGCTAAAATTAACGAAATTAGAGTTAAGTATTTTATCCCTCTAGATTATGATGTACTTGTGCCCTCTCCAAATGACCAAATGCATCGCCCACTTGTTGGGTATCGTGCTTTTCATGTAGCTCATTTGATGTCTGGTGTAAGGTTCTCGTTACACCCAGCTATTGAAAATATTTTAAATGTTTATCAATTGTCTCCTACTCAGTTATTACCCAACTCTTATAAGCACATCATTCTGTTTATCGTGTTACTGACTGCCTTTGATAAGGGGACAGATTTCGTAAACTTTCATAGGATGTTCTTTCTCTATCGTAGTTCTAAACCTGAACAAAAAGGAATTTTTTATTGACGTCGTCGATGATGCCGAGGCTGGGCGAAGGCCTGTGATGGGGACTCGATTCCCGTCTCCCCGCTTCAATGTATCTCATCCCCCACTTGCGGAGGGTAGTCGTCGTTTGAAACGTCGAGTTGAGGAGTCTCCTGTTGAGTGTGATCCGGTTCTAGCCGGAAGTGATCCTTTCTCATACGAAATCATTAATAAGATGGAAGCTCTTCTGTTGAACGATTATGTTGAGTGTGGGATCGCCGATAGGAACGAGCCAGAAGTTGATTCTCTCCCCATGATGCCCGATTGGAGGATTTACCCTCAGAACTCAGTATTCAGTGGTTCTAATAGTGCCGAGGTGGCAGCAGAACTTTACCAGAAAGTACTACTCCCCGAGGATAAGGCTTTTGTTGCTCGACATCCGCATCCCTTCGTTGAGAAGTGTGGTGCGAGTCATTTGTTTAGGGTATTGATTTTGTTAGGAATTTCATGTTAGATGTTTTGATGATGACAAGATAGGATTTCATGTTAGACCCCAAAAGAATGTAAGTTTATGCTTCATAGAAACATTGTATAAGTGAAGTTTACTTATTTTGTTAGGCTTGTAATTTTTACCTTTATAGATTTTAGACTAGTATGTGATACCAAATCACTAATAGAGTTCTGTGTGAGTCTATTAAGTGATGAAGTTGAAGATCAGCGTCCAAAGTCAAAGTGAAGATGAAGATTTGTTCCAAGCATCCGTCAAACGCTAAAGAACTATTTCAGGTTTGATGAATCTCAAGCATCCAGCGACTCAAGCATCCAAATGACTCAAGCGACCAGAGACTCAAGCGTCAAGTGACTCAAGTGTCCAGAGACTTAAGCGTCAAGTGACTCAAGCGTCCAGAGGCTCAAGCGTCCAGCTCAAGTGTCCAAGCGCCTCAAGAGTCTAGAGACTCAATCGTCCAAGTGACAAGCGTCCAAGCGACACAAGCATCCAGCTTTCAGATTCACCTGAAAGATAAAACCCAAGTTATCAAGGACTTAAATGCAATCACCAACGGACATTTATTTCTAACGGGAAATAAATTCAAAATGCATTAAATGTAACAAGACAGTATGACTTGTGGACAAACCACCTTTTGACTAGACTGTCAGCTTTTCAGAGTTCAAGTCTGCTCCTGTCCAATCGGAACCAGCAGAATTTCAGGAATGTCAGAAAGGGACTATTTGACGCGCTGTGTGAGAGACACGTGCCTGATTGTGTCTAACGGATCCCAAGAATCTCTATAAATAGTACCCTTCAGCAAAAACAAACCTTACAATGTAAAGAGACCAAGAATATACACGTATATACACTAGAAAAGGTCGAAACTTTGCTGAAATTATTTGAGAGAAAAGCTTAGAAACCTCATAGCCAAAATCCTTCAAGCTTCTCAAATACATTCCAAAGACAGTCACAGATATCTTAAACATCTTCAAAGAAGAATCCTAAATTCCTATTGAGATATTCTAAGTTGTTTGAACTTCCCAACATCAAACAAACCCGTGACAAAAACTCTCAACACCTTTCATCTGAGTGAGAAAGTTTGTTGATTCACAAGCAGTATTTTTGTGTAAAAGAAGCTTGTTGAAAAAGGTCTTTATTGGAGCTGAAATCTGTGTGACCAAGGAGCTCGAGATCGTCTTCCGAGGATAGAAGTGTCTTGTAGCAGAAATCTGTGTGACCAAGGAGCTCAAGCCATCAACATCCATTTGTTCCCTATTTTATAGAAGTTTCTGTGTGACTCTTCGAGAATCAATCTAGTGGATTGCCTCCGAGTGATCAAAGGAGAAGAAGGACGTAGTTGGGATTGATTCATCCAATGAACCTTACAATATCTTGTGTCACTTACTGCTTTATTACTTTACCTTACTCTTGCATATTACATCTTTGAAAAGGCATTAAAACAGTTAAGCGACTATTTGGAAAAAGAGAACGCTAAGCTTTCAAATCAGTCTTAAGCGCTTGACCAAGTGCTAAGCTCTTTAAGGGTTTAAAATGATTTAAAGATAAGCGACTAAGGAAAAACTTTGTGACGCTAAACACTTTCAAAGAGAAGACTTAGAAAATCATTCCGCTGTGCTAACACCGATCAAAGAAGTGAACGCTTAAACCTATTTGGCTATAGTATTCAAATCTTGAAGTCTAAGTTAACTTTCTAAAAATAGTCTTCAGTAGACGCTCAGTTAAGCGCCTACTTCTCAAGCGTCCAACACATTTTTAATACGAAATTCTTGAAGTTGAAAAAGACTTCAGGGTCTATTCAACCCCCCCCCCTTCTAGACCCTTTCGTATGCCATTTGGGACCAACAGATTTCAATTCGTATTTTTTCACAAATTTATTAAGTCATATTACCTTAATAACGGTATCTTTATTTTGTCGTGCTAGGCTATGGTTTGTTTGCACTAGTTGGCTCTTTCTTCATCTTCTTTCAGGAATGAATGAGTTGCACTCGAGAGTAAGTTCGGCGAATATCGTCAAAGTGTCGCTGAAGAACGAGCAGCCTATGTGAGCATGACGGACGAGTTAATTGTTGCCCGCAGGTTGTTAAAGGAACAGAGAGAGAGAGAGCAAGAGTGTAGTGATATCAAATTTGAAGAAGGAAAAAGAACAATTTGAAATGGATGCTAGCAAGTACGTGGATTGCATTCAGCTTCTGCAAAAAGAGAGAGAAAAGGCTTATGGAGATGGTCGTATAGCCGGACGACGAGAGTATCCTTTGTCCAATGAATATCAGGATGCCCTAGCTAAGAGTCGTTTTGAAGAGGCTCGCGACTTCATGAATTCTACAATCTTTGATGATATTTTGATTTCCAGGGCTATTAACGATGAGAAAGATAGGTTTTTTAAGGCTATTGATTATCTGAAGAAATTGGAGGGTACCAAGCCTGAGGTTGACTTAGCCACTCTCGAGTCGTATGTGATCAGTGCACCTTTGCTTCAGGCGTTTTTGGCTGACCAACCAGATGTTGATCCTATCAAATTCCCTGAGTTTGCTACCATAGCTCCCGATTACATTCCTCCGACGAACCCAGATGTGCAGTCTCATGTCGAACCTAATACTGGAGCTGAGGAGGTGGCGGAAAATCCTATCGTTCAAGGATAGTGCATGGTTACGTGCATGTTTTGTCATTTTCAAGATTCAAGAGCAATTGTAAAGCGTTAATTCGTACGTTAGCTACGAAGTAAACCTCGTCTCTTGGATGGTTTTGTGGATTTTATGTTAATTCATACTTTCTGTGAATTCTAATCTTATTTTGTGAGCTAGTCAGATATTGTGGATTTTAGCTTTTTGGCTCTTGAATGTTTGATTTTGTATGGAATATTATCTTCAGGATTTGTTTCATAGGTGACAATGTTGCTCTTTTTTGCTTATGTCTTGATATAAATTTTCGCAACCGTAAACATAAAATGTTGGCAATGGAATGCATGTGTGGACTCGTTATTCTCTTCGCCAGTTAAGTGTTGACTCATTTTTCTCTTCTCCGGTTAAGTGTTGATTCATTTTTGTAACAATACTCAATATCAACGATAAGTATGGGTTCGTTTTTTCCCACTCCTGCTAAAAGATGTTCATTTATCTCAAAAGATAAGGGATTTTTAACAAAATATCATGATAGAATCAATTGATTACATTAAGCATAGAACTTCCTCAAGTTGTCGATACTCCATGGACAAGGTAAATCCTTTCCATTCAAATCTCGAAGACGATACGTCATTCCTTTCGTTATCTTCGTCACTTTATACGGACCCTCACACTTTGCTTCCAATTTTTTTACGTGCTTGGACACTTCAACTTTTTTTAACACTAGATCTCCCACTTAAAATATTCTTTGCTTAACTCGTTTATTGTACGCCGTCGTCATGGTGATTTTTTGCCTGAGAATATTCGCATACTCCCTTTCTCTTACTTCTTCCACTACTTCGAGTTCAAATTCTCTGTTCTTCTGATTCTCCTACGGATCGTATGATGCTACTCTGTGAGTCATCATGCCAATTTCAGAAGTGATGACTGCTTTAGAGCCATATACGAGGCAAAACGTTGTTTCTCCTGTTGACGATCTAGGAGCTGTTCTATACGCCCATAGCACTCCTGGCAATTCATCAGCCCACGCGGATCGCATCCCATCAAGTCTCGTCTTCAAGTGTTGAAGTAGTATTTGATTTACCACTTCAGTTAATCTATTCGCTTGCGGTTGTCCGACGGAGGTGAAGTTCTGTTGATTTTCAATTCATTACACCATGATGTAATAGCCTTCCCTTTGAATTGGGTTCCATTATCAGAAATCAGAATTCTGGGAATACCAAACCTGCAAATAATATTCTTCCAAACAAAATCAATAACAACATTTTCTGTGATACGAGCCATTGCTTCGGCTTCCACCCACTTCGTAAAATGTTCCACAACTACGATGATGAATTTCTTTTGATTTTGAACTGGAGGGAATGGACCTAGTATGTCGATATCCCATTGATCGAGCAGGTATGCAATTTTTATCACTTCCATAGGTTTCCCTGGTTCGTGTATCTCATTTGAATGGAGTTGACACTCTCCGCACTTCTTAACAAATTCGTAGGCATCTTTAACCATCGTGGGCTAAAAATATCCTTGTCACGTAACTTTTTGCGCCAACGATTGTGCAGTTGAATGGTTGCCACAACTTTCCTCATGTATCTCTCTCAGTACGTATGTGGCTTGAGTAGGTGTTAGACATCTTAGGAGTGGTCCTAAGTTCGACCTCTTGTACAATTCACCATCCAAGATAGTGAAGCACACTGCTCTATTCATAATTCTGCGAGCTTTCGTTTTGTCTTCTGACAATTCATCTTTTGTCAAATACCTAACGATGGGATCTTTGCAACTTGGTTCATCCTCCATAGCTACGACTGACGCTAGTGGTTCGATCTCAGAATGCTCAGATACTAGTAAGGAAATTTTCCTACTAGTTAGCCCCATAATCTGATTAGCAAACTTTGAAAGTGCATCAGCCCTTTCATTCTCCTTTCGCGGAATTTGTTGAAGTTTACTCTCTAAGAACCCAGACATCAATTCTCTTGTTTTTGCCAAGTATTTTATCATCGTCTTCTCCTTTGCTTCATATGCCCCTACCACTTGTTTCGCTACTAACTGGGAATCAGTCAGAATTTTAATTGATGTTACTCCAATTTCTCTTGCCATTTTTAACCCTGCTATAACAGCTTCATACTCAGCCTCATTATTTGTTACATCAAAATTTAGCTTCAGTGCAAATTCCAAATCTAATCCGTCGGGTGATCGTAACCAAATTCTGACCCCTCTTCTTCGCATCATGGACGATCCATCCACATGTAGTATCCATGGCATCGGTGCTTCCTCAGTTGCAACTACTTGATTTTGGATCAGCTGTCATCTCAACCAAAAAATCAGCCATGATTTGGGCCTTAACAGATTGACGACTTTGATACTCAATGCTAAATTCTCCCAATTCGATAGCCCATTTCACTAGCCTTCCCGAGACATCCGGTTTTGCCAAAACCTATTTTAAAGGTTGATTCGTTAGAATAATAATGAGTCTCCTTTTGTGGACTCATCTGTGCTCCGATCCTGGTTGTCTTCTCTGAGTCTCCTTCAAAAATTTCTATAGTTTTATGCTCAACTGGCTGGACTCGGAGGTCGTCTCTCTTGTGTTTCTTCTCTTGGTTTTGCATAAGAATATGAGCCTCCGGATCGAGTATCTCTACCCTGGTAGCCTCAAATTTCCGCTTCTTACTAGTATTGGACTTTAGGGAAGTAGTATAACATTGTCGAGCTTCGAGCTGATTGCCTGGGACTTCACCAATACCATCCCGAGTTTTAAACTTCATCTTCAAATGCGGAGTAGAGACAAAAGCTCTGAATAAGTTCAACATAGGTCGGCCCAGTATCATATTATAAGCAAACGGTGCATCCACTACCAAAAATACCACCCTCTTCGTTTTTCGCTTCGGAGCGGATCCCAAAGATACATCAAGCTCAATTGATCCCATCGGCATAATTCGTGATCCGGTGAATCCAACTAATGGTGTACTCACCGAACGCAAGTTCGTCCGTCCCAAGTCCATTTGCTACAACACATTCCAAAAAATTATATCCGCTGAACTCCCTGTGTCTACCAATACTTTGTAGACAGCAAAATTCGCAATATCCATCGTAATGACCATGGGATCATTATGTGGTTCCGTCATTCCATCAAAGTCACTATCATCAAAGGTGATAGGTTCGTCTTTTGATGCGACAGAGAGTACACGTATAGGTTCACTTCAATAGTACGAAGATCGAATTTCCCTAGCATGTCTTTTCCTGGCATTCGAAGAATCTCCGCACATCGGACCTCCAGCTATCATATGAATTTCACCCCTTGTGGCCAGGTTTCTGGTTTCATCTCCTTCACGTCGTCAATTGTCACGACGAGGGTTTTCCTCCCGATTTTGGTTATTGTTCTGTTGGTAATTGTTATTTCAAGCTTGGTCATTTTCACGATAATAGTCTCGGTTTGGTTGATCCTCTCGACGACCCTGACGACCTCGATTATACTCATGATCCTGAGACCTCCTGCGCAAGCGTCTTACCTCTTTCCTGCGGTTGGCCTCGGGGGCTCTTACGTCCGCTAGAGTGAGATCGATGAAGTCATTAAGCAATCCGCTTTTTATCAATTGCTCTATTTCATCCTTCAGTTGGAAGCAATCTTCAATGTTGTGCCTCGTGTCTTTGTGAAACTCACAGTATTTATGCGGATCTCTATGACGCCCTGCTTTCATTTGTCTTGGCCACTGAAGAACATTCATATGCTGAACTGCCATCAATGCTCTACTTCGCGTAGAGTTAAGAGGCGTGTACTGTTCATACTTCACAAATTGACGGGGTCATTCATAGTCTCTGTTGGACCCCGACCCTTCGTGTCGTTCATTGTTTACAAATCGATGGGGTTGTTCATGGTCTCTGTTGGACCCCAATCCTTCGTGTCGTTCATTATGTTGGTCCTTTCGACTTTTTCGATCGTTCATGGGAGGAAGATTTTCAGCATCTTTTAACAAATTCATCTTCTCTTCTTTGATGTACTGCTCTGCCAACTCCATGAGACCTTCATGGTCTCGAGGAGCACCTCGCACCAAGGCGGAAGCAAATGGTTCCTTTTGGAGACCCAACAGCAAGAAAGTCACAATCAGTTCCTGTGCCAACTCAGATATCTCCAAAACTTCTTGATTAAATCGATGTATAAAATCTCGTAGGGTCTCCGACACACCTTGTTTTAATCCCATTATTGTCGAGACTGATTTTTTCGCCTTTTTGTTAATCCCAAAGTGATTTTCAAATTTGCAAACTAACTGTTCCTACGACACTATGGTTCCAGGCACTGGCTCGTAAACCATTCGAGCGCCCGTCCCATTAGAGTCGTGATAAATATTCGTGCTTTTACTGCCTCGGACTGTTCATGCAAAGACATCATCAATTCATATGAGGTTAGATGAGGTCTAGGGTTGCCGGTACCATCGTACCTCCTTAGTTTAGGCATTTTAAAGTTGGCTAAAGGCACTTCCCTCAAAATATCTAAGCAGAATGGGGAGTTTCTAGCCATCAACGGTGTCACATGCCTAAACTTCCTCTTAGGCGCTTCCACTTTCTAACTGACCATATCCAGCTTCTCATACATATAGTCAATTTCTGCCCGGGAGAGAGTCGGTTTCTCCTTAGGGACCTCAGTCATAGGGGCTTTTCCCTTTTTTTTGCCCAATAGCCTACGACTGTCCACTTCGTCATCTGATAGATGCCTCTGCTCTTCATTTTTCTCATTATCACCTTTTTCGCCTTTTTGCCCGTGGAACAACCTCCTCGAAGTTGGGGGTGGAGAATGCACTTGACCTATGTTTGGTGTTGTCGGGGTTTGTGCCATAAACCTCCGCAGTATCTCATCTCCATGCTCTTTCAATTTTCGGTTCAGCTCCTCCATCGTCATGGTGATCACTCCTGCACTCGTAGCTACCTCTTCTCTGTCCGAACCATCCGTGGACGACTCCTCTATCTGCACTTGCTTCAACTTTTGATTCGCAATTTCCATACCTGAAATTCTACCCAACAACCCAAAGTAAATGTTTCCCACAGACGGCGCCAACTGATTTAGGTCAGATCCGAGGGGACCCTTCCTATCTCAATCTGGGTCGAGTCGCACGACTATATGAGGTGAATACTAGATTATAGACTGCACTTAGATTGCACTAAACTGCCTACGTTCCTACTTGAGGATCAAGTCTAACGTAGTTCAAGAGAGAGATACGCTTCCAGTTGGATAGTCGTATTTGCGAACGGAGAGCCCAAATTTGTATATAGGGAACTTACTCTCAAGTTTATAGTAGAAAATCAAATTGTGAACCCTTATTACTTGTTTTGAGATGATATTTATAGATGTCCATATCGTACGGATATGATGGTGATAGTTGGGGCCCTAAGATCACGTCACGTGTAGTTAATAGATGGTTCTGATTCCGGATCACACTTAAGGTTACGGGTCGACCCTATTTGATTCACTTAGAGACATGCGGATTCTTCGAACCTAATACCAGAGCATAAAGGCTGGACTTGTATTCACTTTCACCACTCACTAGCCTCGTATTAATGACCGACCTGGGAGTTTTGGCGAGAAAAATCAACGTCAGTAACAAGTTCGTGTATAGGAACAACCCAGGACCCAAGTTTGATATATTAATCACGAAATAATATTAGAAGGGAGGTTCTTGCATGCCGAATAATGAAATGAGGCAAGCCAAAGTTTAAAAATACAACTACTCATTTTTCCGGTATATATTTTGACATAAAATGTCTTGTTTTCTACATATATTAAGAATTTAAACTAGTGTCAAAATTAATACATTAAAAATTGCAGGTTCAAATTTGTAAAACAATTACTTCTAGGACTTAAAAAGAAACTTTTTACCCTATCCTTCATGATGAAGTAATACAGAAATAAGTGAAAAATATATTTTACCCTATATATGTGTTCAGATAAAGTGAATAATAGTTGAGTTAAAAGTAAGGTATCATCAACTGAAATGCAATACTTCCTAAATCCTGATCAATCTTCTTTTATGTAATTGAAATACATTTCAGAATCGAAAGATAAATTGGAATACATTTAATTTCTCGAATTTGTATCTTCAACTTATTCTTTGTCCATTAATAAAGTGGGAGATAATTTTATTCATTATACAATATGTAAACCCTACTGAAGTAGAGATACAAGATTATGGTTAATTAAATGTAAAAAAAATCTCTCTCTAAAAAGGCTCTTCTCTCTCTCTTCTTGAGAGTTTTTTCCATCACCTCCACCGCCTCCTCCACCATCTTCACCGCGTCATCTCCCCTCAGCCTCGCAGTACTGGCTCTTCTCCGCCACGCCGTGACCATGCCTTCGCCGTCTACTGCTGCCTTTGTCATCACTTTCAGCTGAGGTCAGATCGAACCGACCTCCATTGTTATGGAATTTTTGGGTGAACCAAAGGATAGATCCGACGTTTTTATGGCCGGATCTGAGTTCTTTATGGTCGGATTTGAGCTCCCTCGACCATGGAAACCACCTCTTGACTGAGGCTGAAAGGACACGTTTTGACCGAGAGCTTGGTCAACTCTTGGATCGGGTTTTGGACTCACCACATCTTCTTGATTTGACTCTATTGTGGTGTTTTTTGCGGCTTCCTAATTTCTATTTTTTATTTGTTTGTGTCTTTTTTCCTTTTCGGTTTGTTTGAGGCGTTTGGGTCTTGATTTTTGCCAAAGGTGCTTTTTCGTTGGTGCCAAGTTTTTGGCCGTTCCTAGACTACATATTATTGATACAACTTGCATACATTGGTCTCCGCCAGCAATTGGGTGGCTGAACATTTTCTTTGATGGAGCCCTTTTTCCTTAACCCGAAAGGTGTTGGAGTAGGGATTGTTGCCCGGGCATTGGCGTGTGTAGATGGACTTACTACGTTGAATCTGCAAAGTTGGAATTATGTGGGTCTCGAGGGTGATTGTCTTTCCCTCCTTCAAAAAATTAATTCACCATCGGAAGACATGTCTTCTGTGGATCCTTTAGTTTTTTATTTTCAGTTGTTGTCTGTTTCGCTTAGATCTAGTTTTTGTGTTGTTCGTTGTTTAGCGCGTGGTGCTCATTTGTTTGTAACCGGTGTTGTTTTGGGTTTGATTGTGGCCGACGTAGCCTAATATATTTTTCCGTTTCTCTTCAAAAAAAAAAAAAACCCTACTAAAGTAAAATATTCGACAAATGGTTCTAGTTTAATTTTAATTAAATTAACTAAATTGGTAAGGATCCGAGTCAAACTGGTATGCCCAAGGGGCCAGACGGGCTAGCTGAAAAATTGGACCACATGGGTAGGCCCAAGCATATGCCAACGAGCTTTATTTAGGGATTATTAATTCTTTAGTCTTCTATTTACATTTTAGCACTAGTTATTAGCTTTAAATTTTAATTAATTGGTACTTAGAATGTCATGTTGGGCGAGGGATTAGTCTCACGGCGGTCGGCTGTGGGGATACCGTGGAAAACCAAAAAAATAGTGGGTAATTTTCATTTGGGGAAGTGTCATAGTGCACCAAGAAGTTATCTTTACGGATTGTACTTAAGCAGTAGAATTTGTAATATGAAAGATTAGAAAAGAAAAGGTTTTAATCTCGTCTTTTATTTTGGAGCTTGGTTTCTGTTCGACAAAAACTCTCTTCCTTAATCTTCCAATTTTTAGAGTTAATTCGTGACTCGAATTGAAATATCTTCATACATGTTCTGATCACAAACCCTCACCTTATGTCTAGGTCGATAAAAGGTTTTTCATGAACGAAATTTTTTTGTGTAATTCTATAAAATAAGAAATTCTCACAATTTGTGCTTTCTTAATGAAAGTAAACTTTGATTAAAAAACAATAAACTATATATATTGGACATTTTCTTCTTTGATCTGTATATGTTAACAAATTGTTTGGTGAAGTTTCTACAAAAGCCTAGAGAATTATTTATGAAACTTTCCCAATCGACTACCAATTACCAATTAAATTATTGTTTTTCACTCTTCTTCATCACAATTAAATAATAAGCGTGCCGTTCTCTTTTCAATCATTAGTCACGATTAACACTCAAATTATCGAATGATCATCGATGAGTAATGTATGAAAAATGCATAGACAGTATTGTAGATCATAGTAATCACAAAATATAATTGTATTATTTTATATAAAAAAAAAGGGTTTGGTGATTGTAGTTTTTTAATAAACATTAATGAATATATTTAGTAACATGAACATGACAGCTCACAGAAATGGAATCATCATTGCATGTGTCGACCACAGATAAATGAAACCACACCGACGCCGTTATGAATGGAAAAAGGAGATCGATTAGAAATAACAATTCAAAGTTTTGGGCGTAGAGTAGACTATATTGTTGGAAAAGTCAAAATCTTCTGTTTTCTTTTGGCAGGTTTAGAACTTTTTATATATGCATATTTGTAATCTTGTCCTAGTACATTAAAGAATACATTATTTTAATATTGTCCTTTTCAGCTAAAAGATGGAGAAATTAATCAAAATAACAACCGCTATTGATATATAAATTAAGTACAATAAATAAGCATGTACATATCAAACTTCATTAACTAAATTGGTATTATGAATTTTCCTCAAAAAATAAAATAAAAATGGTATTATGAATTATTATTTTACTAAATAAATTGGTATGACGGAATCAATCAGACATATTTATGATTGTATGAAAAAAAATCCAAGTACTGGGATTTTGGGACCTAGTCACCTAGCTCGATGTTTACCACTTATGCATAAATTTATATATGGAGGATTATATTCTAATTGAGCATGCTCACGCAAAGTAGCCGATGGTTTCGTTATCATCAGAATCAGAAACATTAAATTTTGTTTAAAAAAAAAAAGAGGTTTCTTACATTTTAGTAAAGTTAGTGGTGCTTAGAAAAATAATTAGCTTAACCATTCATATTCAACTCAAGGAATATTTATGTTACTTTAATTAGCAAATGGGTTTCACCAAACCCCAAATAATTTGTTTATCACCATTTATATATCTTCATTGACTTTCATCTTTATGCCAAAATGATAACCGTCCAAATCCGAATCTTCACTTGCTTATATTTATTACGATTTTACGGAGTGTATTCTTCTAATTGTTAAGTTAATTTTATCTAACTTGTCTTAAATTAGAATAAATCCGAATTCGGATAATGATATTAACAATTTTCTTACGAGATCATGTATTTAAATGTTGAAAGTTACAATCACACCATTTTTATTTTAAAAAATATATTTCCCCCTCAGGAGTTCTTTGGTCAAACAAAGTTGACTAGGAGAAGAGCAAAATAGGAAATTTGAAAAATATTTTTTTCCAATGTCAACAAATTCCGTTATTTTCCTAATAGAAAGAATCGATAATAAGGTTTTTTAAGAGGGTGTGTCGGATATGTACTCTAAATGGGTTGAGGAGTAATCACAAGAATAGTTAGCCTAATTAATCCAAATCTTAAAGGAATAAACAATTCTCTACAAAAAACCTTACGTATGTTATGAATAATTATATGGATGTCCATGTATCCTCCACTATATGATATGATGAATAATCATTTCTCCTCATCTTTATGTTATAGTGGGTGATCATTGCTCTTCCACTACTTGTAAATCCATCTTTTCCATTATGTACTCAACTCTTGAAATAATTGTACCTACTATTTTGTGCCTATAAATAGGACATGAAGTTGTATTGTTAAAACACACCAAAATCAAAGAAAGAATTCTCTTCTTAATTCTCTAGTTTTTCTACTTTAAAATATTTGTATATATTTCATAATATTTGGGGTTATTTTATAACACGTTATCAGCACGATCTGTCTCAAGGTGTTAATCATTTTGAAATTTGGCTAAAGATATACATGGGGTACTCAACGTATGATGTAAAATCCATTGAGAGATTTTCATGAGTTATTATGAGTTTGTAAAGAAAATTGATAGACAAGATTTTTAAAACAAAGCAAGAAAAAAAGGTAAAGAAAAGGTACGTATATTTCAATATGTAACAAAATAGAAATATGCAATAATTCTCTTGATGTTTGGAAAGAAGACATATGTATATGTGCATATATTTGATTAGTATTATTCTTTTGAATAATCCTATCACGTTGAAAATATTTTAAGAAGTTGAATGATTGTTATGTTATTCATTTTATACTTTGATGATAGTGTTATAAAGACGAATCTTGCAAAACTTGACTTTGTGACTCTTGATATTACGAGGAAAAATAGATGTTGAAATTCATCTTGATGCAAATAACTATACTTCATTCCCTGAAGTGAATGTGTTGAGCAATATATAATTATTTTAATCATGAGTCCCGTCCAACTAGTTCTGCTACATTCCCTGAAGTGAAAGTAGCAGCACATAACTATTTTAATCATTAAAGAAATCATGGACGTGGACGTGGTCGTGGTCGTGGACATGGTTATGGAAATCGTGGTGGTATTTCAAAGAACACATCTTTCCACCAGAAGTGGAAAAATGATGACGAGAAAAATAAAGGTGGCCAAAATAGCAAATCTGTGGAAAATTTATGCTATCGTTGTGGTGGTAGAGGTCATTGGGCACATACCTGTCGTACGCCTAAACATCTTGTTATCCTTTACCAAGAATCGCTGAATGGGAAAGGAAAGAAAATAGAAACAAATTTTGTTTTTGAAGAAGACGATTTGATTATGGCCATTTTGATGACACTCATTTAGATGTTGTTGATTTCTTTGATGATCCTAATGAAAAAAATTGATTACTTGATTGGAGATGGAAGTGTTAAAAAATAAGTTTTTTAAGTTGTAATTCTAGTAATTCATAAATAAATATTTAAGCATGTTGTTTTCCTTTTAAGACCAATCAATGAATTTATTCATATGATTGTCCTTTCTCATATTAAACAATATTGTTTGGTATTGATTTATTTCTTTTATGTTTCAATAAAGAATGAGTATTTACTCGATCAGCAACAACATCAATAATGAAGATATGTGTCTCGTTGATAGTGCCACAACTCACACCATTATCAAGGATAAAAAAATACTTCTCTTCTTTAGTAATGTAAGAAACCAATGTTAGTACTATATCGTGTAGGACAAAGTTAATTGAAGGCTCCGGCAGAGCTAATATATTGTTACCCGGAGGAACGCAATTTTATATTGATGAAGCATTATATTCTACCAAATCTCAAAGAAATTTACTAAGCTTCAAAGATATCCACCGAAATGGATACATTATTGAGACAACAAGTGATGGCAATATTGAATATCTTTACATCACTAATACAATATCTGGTAACAAATGTATATTGGAAAAATTGCCTGCATTTTCCTCCGGTTTGTACTACACGCATATATCTACTATTGAAACACATGTTATCGTAAACCAGAAGTTTGCGAATCAAAATAAGTTTGTTATTTGGCATGACCGGTTGGGCCATCCCGGATCAATTATGATGCGAAATATAATTGAGAATTCATGTGGTCATCCATTGAAGAGCCAGCAGATTCTTTAATCGAATGATTTCCCATGTGCTGCTTGTTCACAAGGAAAGTTGATTATTCGACCATCAACAACAAAAGTAGGAAGTGAATCTCTTACGTTTTTTGGAACGTATTCAAGGCGATATTTGTGGACCAATACACCTGTCGTGTGGACCATTTAGATATTTTATGGTTTTCATTGATGCATCAACAAGATGGTCACATGTATCTTTGTTATCAACTCGCAACCTGGCGTTTGCGAGATTTCTTGCTCAAATGATAAGACTAAGAGCACATTTTTCTGATTATCCAATTAAGAAGATACGCCTAGATAATGCGGGTGAATTTACTTCCAAAACGTTCAATGACTATTGTATGTCTCTTGGAATTGATGTTGAACATCCTGTAGCACATGTTCATACACAGAACGGTCTAGCAGAATCGTTTATTAAGCGTCTGCAGTTAATTGCAAGACCTTTACTTATGAGATCAAAACTTCTTATTTCTTGTTGGGGACATGCTATTTTGCATGCAGCAGCACTTATTCGCATAAGGCCAACAAGTTATCATAAGTTCTCCCCATTACACTTGGTTTTTGGCCAGGAACCAAATATTTCCCATCTAAGAATTTTTGGATGTGCGGTATATGTTCCAATTGCTCCACCACAACGCACTAAGATGGGTCCTCAAAGGAAATTGGGAATATATGTTGGATTCGAGTCTCCATCGATAATAAAGTATCTAGAGCCATTGACTGGAGATTTATTTACGGCTCGATTTGCTGATTGTCATTTTGATGAATCAGATTTCCCAACATTAGGGGGAGAAAATAAGCAGCTGGAAAAGAAAATTAGTTGGAATGAATTATCTTTATCTCATCTTGATCCTCGAACAAAACAAAGTGAACTAGAAGTTCAAAAGATAATTCACTTGCAAGGTTTAGCTAACCAACTGTCAGACGCATTTACTGACCTAAAAAAAGTGACTAAGTCACATGTACCAGCTGTTAATGCTCCAGTAAGAATTGTTGTCCCTGAAGGTCAAAGTAATGAGTCTACTGCACGCCTGAAGCGTGGTAGACCTATCGGTTCCAAAGATAGTCATCCTCGAAAAAGAAAAGGAGCTAAGAATCAAGATGGTCTAATCGAGGATAAAATAACTCCAGAAGAGTCCCCAATCATAACTAATATTTCGGTTCCAGAAGAACCTCAGGTACCTGAAAATTGTGAAAATAATGAGATCTCAATCGATTATGTTATGAACGGGAAACGATGGAATCGAAATGAAGTCAACGTTGATGATAAATTTGCATATAATGTAGCGCTAAATATGATGAATGATAATGAGGATCAAGAACCAAAGTCTGTTAATGAATGTCGACAAAGAAATGATTGGCCAAAATGAAAAGACGCAATGAGGGCAGAGTTAAACTCGCTTGAACAAACGAAAAATTTTTGGACCTGTAGTCTGTACACCTGAAGATGTAAACGTTTTTGGACCTGTAGTCCGTACACCTGAAGATGTAAAGCCAGTAGGATACAAATGAGTATTTGTGCGAAAACGAAATGAGAAAAATGAAATTGTAAGATATAAGGCACGTCTTGTTGCCCAAGGGTTTTCGCAACGACCTGGCATAGATTATGAGGAGACTTATTCTCCTGTGGTGGATGCAACTACTTTTCGTTATATAATAAGTCTGGCAGTGCATGAAAAACTTGATTTGCGTCTAATGGATGTTGTTACAGCCTATTTGTATGGCTCGCTTGATAATGATATATATATGAAAATCCCTGAAGGATTTAATATGCTTGAAGCTGATATATATATATATATATATATATGAAAATCCCTGAAGGATTTAATATGCCTGAAGCATATAAATCAAGTTCTCGAGAACATTATTCAATTAAATTAAGTAAGTCATTGTATGGACTGAAACAATCTGGACGAATGTGGTATAATCGTCTCAGTGAATATTTATTGAAGGAAGGATATAAGAATGATCAAATTTGTCCTTGTATTTTCATGAAAAGATCTGGAAATGAGTTTGTTATAATTACAGTTTATGTTGACGATTTAAATATCGTTGGAACTCCTGAAGAAATTTCAAAAACTGTTAATTGCTTGAAGAAAGAATTTGAGATGAAAGATCTTGGAAGAACAAAGTTTTGCCTTGGGTTGCAAATTGAATATTTAAAGAATGAAATTTATATGTATCAAGACGCTTATATATCAAAGGTGCTAAAGCGTTTCTACATGGATAAATCACATCCATTGAGCACCCCGATGGTCGTAAGGTCACTAGATGTGAACAAAGATCCTTTTCGACATCGAGAAAGTGATGAAGAACTACTTGGTCCTGAAGTACCATATCTAAGTGCAATCGGTGCACTAATGTATCTTGCTTGTCACACTCGACCTGATATAGCATTCGCTGTTAATCTATTAGCAAGATATAGTTCTTCTCCTACACGAAGGCATTGGAATGGGGTTAAACAGGTACTCCGCTACCTTAGAGGAACAATCGATATGGGCTTATTTTATTCAAATGTACCCAAGTCCGAATTGGTTGGATATGCAGATGCTGGATATATGTCTGATCCTCATAATGGTCGTTCACAAACGGGCTATTTATTTACATGTGGTGGCACAGCCATTTCATGGCGATCTATGAAACAAACTATATCGGCCACATCATCTAATCATGCAGAAATCTTGGCTATTCATGAGGCAAGTCGAGAATGTGTTTGGTTAAGATCCATGATTCAACACATTCGAGGGAATTGTGGTTTATCTTCTGGAAAAATGATCCCGACGATCTTATATGAAGATAATTCCGCATGTATCACACAATTGAAAGAAGGGTACATTAAAGGAGATAGAACAAAACATATTTCACCAAAGTTCTTTTTCACTCGTGATCTTCAGAAGAATGGTGATATTAATGTTCAACAAATCCGTTCCAGTGATAATCTTGCTGATTTGTTCACCAAGGCACTTCCCACAGCAACATTTGAAAAACTGGTCTACAATATTGGAGTACGTAGACTTAAAGATCTTGACTGATATTGTCATGAGGGGGAGATAATACGCGCCGCACTCTTTTTCCCTTAACCAAGGTTTTTCCCACTGGGTTTTCCTGGTAAGGTTTTTAATGAGGCAGCATCTGATTGCGTATTGATATGTACTCTTTTTCCTTCACTAGGTTTTTGTCCCATTGGGTTTTTCCTAGTAAGTTTTTAACGAGGCATATTCTTAAGTGATGGACATCCAAAGGGGAGTGTTATGAATAATTATATGGATGTCCATGTATCCTCCACTACATGATATGATGAATAATCATTTCTCCTCATCTTTATGTTATAGTGGGTGATCATTGCTCTTCCACTACTTGTAAATCCATCTTTTCCATTATGTACTCAACTCTTGAAATAATTGTACCTACTATTTTGTGCCTATAAATAGGACATGAAGTTGTATTGTTAAGACACACCAAAATCAAAGAAAGAATTCTCTTCTTAATTCTCTAGTTTTTCTACTTTAAAATATTTGTATATATTTCATAATATTTGGGGTTATTTCATAACAACGTATAGATTATAAACTTCAAAGGTTACTTCGTTTCTCATGTAGCTCAACAACCTCGTCTCATTCATCATCTAAAGCTAGATGGAAGGGAGGAAAAGTATAGAGCACATGGGTGAAAGACGCAACCCGATGTGTGTGAGGAGATTAACGAATACAGATAATTATCAAATTGATAAATATAGTCACGACAAATGTTCGTATAGAATCTGTAGAACTATTTAGTTCAAGTATTACTTCTTCTTCCATCCTTGATTTTATAGATGCTCGTCATGTATTTGTTGAAATCCTAAACCAAATAAATTTCTTGGACTAGGGTTTAGAGATATAAAGTGAAAAATCAAATTCCAAATATTTTTATTCAAATGATACAGTACATTATTGAACTTTGAGATTAGAAAACTATAATAAAATTTTACCACTCATGGCATTCTAAAAGTAAAATAAATGCCGTGAAGGGACACTTTCAGAATTGAAAAATTAGATTAAAAAAAGTCATTAACTTACTAAGAATAATTGAGTAATAGAGATGGTAATTCTGTAAATTTTGAGGGGAGCAGAATTACATATTTTAAAATTTTTATACTTGAAAGTAAAAAAAAAAATTAGGAATTTGAGGGGTGGGGGGGCACCCTCCAGCGCTCCCCCTTCCCTCCGTCCTTATCTGGCAATTTTATCTCATTATTTCTATAAAATTCTTCAATTTTTTTAATTAAATTTAAGGGATTATTACATAATATACCCCTGTGAAATCGAAACCTGCATACATCTCTTCTGTGTTAAAAAAATAGCCTTATATCCCCTTGTGTTTTTGAAAACCCTGCGCAAAAACCCTTCCCCGTTAAAATTAACGGAGAGTGTTGTGCACTCGCTGGGATCAAGACTGGGTGAGCTTTTTGGGTTATATATACTTGTAAAATTACTATTTTATCCTTCCAATTCTAATTAAAAATGAATAAATAATTGAATTTGGGTAGGATATATATAATGTATTTGGGTAGGATAATATGGGTTTGGGTAATCCAAACCCAAATCCTCACATTTTTCCTATTTCTTTTTCTCTTTCCTTTATTTTTTCCCCGTAACCCACCCCTCTTCTTCGTCTTCACAGGAGGAGGTGGTGCTCCGATTTCAGGCGGCAGTGGCGGCTTCGATTTCAGGCGGAGAAGATGGCTTCGATTTCCGGTGGAGGTGGCGGCTTCGATTTCAGGCGGAGAAGATGGCTTCGATTTTCCGGCGGAGGTGGTAGCTTCGATTTCATCTGGAGGTGGCGGCTTCGATTTCAGCCGGAGGTGGTGGCTTCGATTTCAGGCGGAGATGGTGGATTCGATTTTAGCCGGAGGTGGTGGCTTCAATTTTCGGCGGAGGTTGGTGGTGGTTGTCGGGAATAATGGTGGCGGTGGCTATGTTACTGTATATGTATATATATATATATATGGTATATATATATTAATATATTTTGTATTTAATTTATAAAAGGTATAATATGTATATATATATTAATATATATACTGTATATATATTAATATATTTTGTATGAATATGTTTTTTATTTTTCTTTTTTTTTATTTTGACTTTTTTTAATGGAAGACTAATGGCGTTAGTGAAGACGAACGGAAAGGGGAGAGTGTGCAATCTAAAAATTAACATAGGGGCATATAAGACTATTTTTTTAACATAGGGGGGATGTGTGCAAGATTCGTATTTCACAGGGGTATATTATGTAATAATCCCTATATTTAATTGAAAATGAACTATACCCAGAAAAAATATGAGAATAACTCAATACAATAGTCACGGTTCCAGAAAGGAAAACTAATTAACCTATAGTTGTATTTCTAGAATTTAGAAGAAAAAGAGTATATCTCAAAATATTATGAAAACCTACCATCTTTTCTACTGTTCTAGAAGTTAAATTCGAAAAAACTTAGACTCAAAAGAGGCGATTAATGTGGTCATTAATGTTCTGAAATTCGAATCTTGCTATCAAAAGAACAATCTCTCACAGCATAGTTGTAAGATTTTATAAAATTAATATTCAAATTCTAAAAATGTGAAGGCTGTGTTTGCTTTTGTTTTGGGGTTTTTTTTAGTGAAAATTTTGGTGAAAAACTTTATTGGAAGTTTTGTATTTTGATGAAAATGTGTTTGGTTCTGTGTTTGATTTTGTTTTCAGAAAAGACAAAAGTTACTGTAGCAGTCAAATCATGTAAGTTTTTGTCTGAAAAGTTGAATAAATCTCATTTTCAAGATATTGAGAAACAAGTGTTTACAGCCAGGGACCAGCTGCAGCAGATACAAGATGAACTGCAAAATGATTTAATGAATGAGGGGATACAACAAAAAGAAAGAAAGGCTGCCAACTCTTTTCACGAAAAAATTATAGCCTTAGACAAATTCTGCAAACAAAAGTCAAAGGCTGATTGGTTAACTATGGGGGATCAAAACACAAAAAAAATTCATATGCTTATGAAGAAGAGACATTACAGAAACAAAGTGGCTGCTATCACTGATGAGGAATGGCAAATAGTGACAGAATATAAACGGGTGATAAACCACTTCATTGAGTTCTACAAAAATCAATTGGGGCAATGTGGTAACAGAATTAAATCAGATCCAGATATATATGCAGTAGGAGCTAGGCTTACTGTGGAACAGCAGATGGAACTCATAAAACCATTCACTAGAGAGGAGATAAAAAAGGCTATGTTTAGAATTCACAGTTCTAAGAGCCCTGGGCTCGATGGTTATGGAAGTGATTTCTTTAAGAAAACATGGGGGATAGTTGGTGAAGAGGTTACTGAAGCAGTTATAAGTTTTTTAAGGAAGGGCAGCTTCTAAAACAGATGAATTGCACTACTCTAGCACTTGTTCCAAAAGTGGAGAACTGCCTTAGAGCTACTGATTATAGACCAATTGCATGTTGCAATATAATCTATAAATGTATCTCTAAGCTTCTCACGGGGAGATTGGCTAATGTGCTCCCTTATTTGGTGAATGGCAATCAAAGTGCGTTTGTGAAGAATAGATCCATTGTGGACAATATCTTAATAAGTCAAGAACTCATCCGGTTATACAATAGGAAGGCTCTTTCCCCTCTTTGTCTAATGAAGAGTGACTTAAAAAAGGCGTACGATTCAATTGAGTGGGGGTTTATTGAGGAGATGTTGGAAGGATATAAATTTCCAAGAAAATACACTAGATGGGTTATGGAATGTGTTTGCACTGTTAGTTTCTCCTTGGCTATAAATGGTGAGATTCATGGATATTTTCAGGGGAAAAGGGGGATAAGGCAGGGGGATCCCATTTCACCCTTGTTGTTTGTCCTTGTGATGGAATTCTTAACAAGAAACTTCAGGGTTGCTGCTGCACATAAGGATTTCAGATTCCATCCAACCTGCAAATCCTTGGCTTTGACTAATATATGTTTTGCAGACGATCTAATGCTATTTTGTAAAGCTACAGAAAAATCAGTTGATATTCTGTGGAAGCAATTCAAGAAATTTTCTGCTACAACAGGGCTTAATGTCAATCCAGGTAAATCACACATGTACATTAGAGGGGTGTCTCAAGAAAAGAAGCAACATCTGCTCCACTTGACTGGATTTCAAGAGGGTAATTTCCCATTTAAATACCTGGGGGTTTCTCTTTCCCCTACTAGGTGGTCAAAGGTGGATTGTCAATGTTTGGTGGACAAAATGGCTCAAAGGCTCTCCTGCTGGGCGTCCAGAAACTTATCATATGCGGGGAGAGCCCAGTTGATCAACTCAGTGTTAATGTCGATTCATGTGTACTAGTCTTCGGTATTGATACTCCCTCAAGCAGTGATTAAACAGATTGAAGCTAAATGCAGGGATTTCCTTTGGGGGAAAAAGATAATCAGGGGAAAATGCTCCTATTAGTTAGGACATTGTGTGTGGTAAAAAGAAGTGTGGAGGATTGGGCATAAAGAATTGTAAAATGTGGAACATTGCTGCCATAGGGAAACATGTCTGGGCCCTATCGCAGAAAAAAGATAGTCTTTGGGTCAAATGGATTAGTGGAGTTTACTTAAAAGATGCAGATTTTTTGGGAACATGTTCCCCCATTGGATTGTAGTTGGAATTGGAGGAAGATCCATTTAGTCAAGCTGAAGCTAAAGGAAGGATATATACAAAATAGATGGACCCAAACAAATCACGAGCAATACACTGTCAAAAGTGTCTATGAGTGGCTTCGGGGTAATAAGGAAAAATTCAGAGGGGCTTCAATTGCTTGGAATGGAATGAACATTCCAAAACATTCTTTTATTTCATGGCTTGTGCTACACAGGAGATTATTGACACGAGAAAGGCTTGGTAAGTTTATCATGTTAGAACATTGCAGTTGTGTTTTGTGTGGTCAGGGTGTAGAGTCAGTGGAACATTTGTATTTTTGCTGTAATTGGGTGCAAGAAGTTATGGCGATTATTATGCAGTGGGTTCAGGAAACATGGTACCCTGAAATTATTTGGGAGATGGACAAGATGGTTAGCTTATGCGTTTAGAAGGTGGGATTTAAAGAGGAAAACTGTGAATAGTGCAGTGACGGGTGTTATATATAAAACATGGGAAGAGAGAAATAGAAGAATTTTCACTCATAAGAATCGGTCAAGTAGGTGTGTAGCTGATCTCTTGAAATAGGATCTAAACTTCAGAATAGTTGGGTGCAAACAACAAAACATTTCTAATGGGGATAGAATATCCATAGACTATCTTTTACATTGAGTCTTTTTTTTGGAGTTTGAGTTGTAATTAGCTTTGTGGGCACACATGAGCAAGTCATGATATGTAATGTTGTGTGTTGTATCGTTGTACATTTGCTTGTTGGTAATGAAGTTCTAACTTTACACCAAAAAAAAAATTAGTTAATGATTGAAAAATATAATATAATATAATTTTTAAATGATTATATTGTAGTTGATGTAATTAGTAGGCACCCTAAAGTAGAGAAAAATAGGGAGACAATAGCTGACAAGTTTTTTGATAAAAAAAAATCATTTTTGGTCAATAAAACATAAAGCAAACAAGTTTTGGCCAAAATTGATTTGAAAACAAAAGCAAACACAGCCGAAACTTTTCAAGAACATTCTATAAACAGTTCAGTAATAAGAATAAATATAAAATTAGGCACAAACCCCCAAGATTTTAAAATCTAAATTTTCAAGTAAACTCTGCAATTCAAATTCTGTTGATATAAGGAACATGAACCTTTTTTTTTTTTTTTGTTATTAACCAGGGTGTCCACCGCCAATCACAATAACTATTCCCTTCGCTGATTGCAGGCACCTCTAAGGGTGGGACAACTGGCCAAGGAAATTTGTTCCATTCCCAAAGTCAAGGATCGAACCCTTAACGTTTGGTTAACGGTGGAGGAGCCCCTACCACTCCACCACAACCCCTTGGTTAAGGAACATGAACTGCATCTATCAAAAATTATAGTAAAGCCCATGCATCAGGCTTACATTGTGGGTCGTCCAACTTATTGTCAATTGGGGTCAACTGGTAGTTAACCAACATTACAGGGGCTGTTTTGCAATATTATTTTATAAATATTTCAGCCCCAAATTAGATTGGATTAGATCCTTTATCTCTCTAAAATAGTCATCTTCATCTCTGTTAAGTTCTTCTACCTGCCATTGCTGCTTTTCCTTAGCGTTTTTCTTTCTTCTTCTTTTATTGAGCTTATTGTATTGCTTGAAGTTTAGACTTTAGAGTTGTATTTTCTTTACTTCTTGTCCTTATAATCTTTTGGATTGTAATTATTTGATAATATTTTCTTCTATAAAATATTTCTTTTCATTTTTTAACACGGTATCATAGCATTAGGTTCTTTAACGGTGCATAGACCTTCTTTTTTTCAAGTTTTTTTATTTCTTGTGATCTCATTGCTTTTCTCAATTTTTTTCCACCAATATGTTGTTGTTTCTGGTTGAATTTATAAATCGTTCGGTGTTTCCTGAAGTTTTCAGCAATGTCTACCATTTTTTATGCCTCTTCAGGTTTTGTTTGTTGGATCTTAATGTGAATTATCGCTGAGTTTTTGTTGTTTTCGGAGAGTTCCAGTGTTTCTTGAATCAATTTAGCTGAATCTGGCGGCTTGAGTGTGGTTGCTTGCTATTTTTTCTCAGGCGACTCTTAGTTTGGTTCTTGCCTTCCTCTACAAACAATGGTTTTTTTTTGTTGTTCCACTAGTTCCTGTGGTTCGTTTACAGATTGCTATTTGGTCAACTTTTGACCGGTTACTTTTTGAATCGATCTTCGCTTTACTGTACTACGGTTGGTGCTCGATTTTTGACCAGTTACTTTTGGTGGCTTGGCTTCCGTATGGTCCTGCTGTATTTGGGTTTTAGTGGTTTTTTGTAGAAACCACACCAACTCTACACCGTTTTGGTATTTTCCATGATTTTCAAGTATTTAAATCGATTTTATTTTCAGACCGACAACATTTCATGGTTTTTGCGTTTTCCCTCATAAATCGCATAGGTGTATTGTATTGTTTCTTTTATTATGTTTCTCTGCTTTTTAGATATGTATTATGTGATTGTTAGCTTTTTTATTCAATTAACACTAAGTTCCTTTTTTATATATAGGACTATAATTGAAACACTAGTTACATGTGCTACTTAAATAGCATTGTCAGCCTCGGGATCTTGTTATTGTTGCTGCCTAATTTGACTGTGACATTCCTTATATTATTGGTGAATTTTCTCATTCCCTGTGTTTTATTCCGATTTGCAATATTCCTATTTAATTTTTTTGTTGACAAAATATGGTGGTAAATTGGCTTTTCCCTTGGTCTTGTTGATCGGTGTATTGCCATTGCTATTTGTTGATATTATGCTGCATTGACTTGTATTACATGAGCTTTTTGTGTCTTCTTATTCATCCCTTTTTGGCGTTAACTATTGATTTTATTCTAGTTTGTATATCAACTTGCTTGATTTGTTCCTCTTCCAATATTGTTGAAAAGGGTCTTCAGGTCTTAGTACAAGATTTTAGGTCCTTCATGATCACTGGCACTGATGAAGCCAATTTTTCAGGAGGTGTTGCTTCTATGAAGGGTGTTAAAAGGTTTTATCCTGAGACGACGAAAAGGAGAATTTTTAAGATATATTTGGAAAAGTATGGAAAGCCAAGTTTTAGAATAGTTTTTCTTGGTGTATTTGAACTATAGTACAATTTAACAGTAGATAGAGGCCTTAAAGTTGTTCTTGTGCCAGTGCTAACCATATCAAGGCTGATGCCAATTTAGTAGCTAGGTTTTCAGTTGTGAATATATTTTTTTGCAGTTTTAGTGTTGTTGTAATCTGTGGTTCCTTAACTCAATTGTTTGCTCCCATTGTTGGAGTTTATGCACGGAACACCAATTTGGGCACCATTGTTTGTAGTAGATAAACTCTGTACGAATAATCTTTTTCATATAAATAAAGTCGATTATCTTTTCTAGCATTCTTTATTCTTAAACAATCTTTTCTTAGCTTAGAATAAATTCTCGAAGATCCGTAGCTATGAGACATCATCGAGCATCGAGTATGGCGATGATGGAATAAGTCTCCAAGGCTATGATCCTTGAAACTAGTTCAAAGTTGTAAATGGGATAATCAAGATGAAGGGATATCGATGAACCCAAGAGACTTGTTTATACAATGCATAATCTTAAAGGAGTGTACCTCGTTCCATAGGTACTGACACGGTGAAAACCGGTGCATGTATAAGGGTTCCCATTTTGGAAATGTGTAAACTGAACAACCCCAAGGAAGTTCCTCAAATGCAAACCCAGGCGAATCTAGAACTTTCAATAGTCTTGTAGTGTAAGAGTAATCCTTAAGAACTTGAGATTCCATGAGTTGTCTTATACAAAATCGAACATGTTTGAGCTGCTTCATGATCACCTAGATGATCACAGATGGGATAGTTTGGACATGGGCTGATTATATATAAAGACACATAAACGTCAAGAATGGATCTGTATCTGATTTAGCATATCAATGAATCTCCTATGTTTACATAGTGCGTTGACTTAAGAAAACTTCGACCGAAGTAAGATATCTAAAGAGGCGGAGGGTTTCCTCGTTTAGATGATCAAAGTCGAACTCATCGTATTTGGAAAACATAGTTATTGAGTTAATAGAGCTTCGATCATGGACACTACTCTATACTCAATCGGGAGATCAGATTGAAGGATCTTACTTCGTGAGAATCATGACTATTAAAGGTGTATCTTTAATCTTCATTTATGTATAGGTCCTCGTGGCCCGTTACTGTATAGTAACCACGATTTGGAAGTGCCTGTAATTAATATGGTGAATAATTCAAGGCCTAATTGAATAAAGAATGATTTAATCTAGTATTTTCCTTTTTAGAAAAGTATACTAACACTTCAGGAAAGTGTACTCCAGTGTACTTACCACTAGCACATAAACGAGTCTAAAGGGTCACATATTTAACTCTGGAGAGTTGCCGCTTAATCATGTGATTAATCAATTTATGAAAATTGAGGTAATTAGAAAAGTTTGCTACTTTCTTAATTAGGAATATAAATTAATTGATGAGTTTAAATTAATTTGATTATTTAATTAATCTAGTAGAGTTAATTAATTAATGAACTTTGAAGAGTCCAAGTGTTTAATTTAAAATGGGCTAGGCCCAAATAAATAAATATAAATATGGAATTGGGCTTAAACAATTAAAATAGGATTTTAATTATTTGGATTAATTAATGGGTTGGACTTATTCACTAAATTAATTAAGGAGTCAAGATTAGGAATCTTGAGCTCCAAGAAAGTCTACGAACAACTACAAGAATAAAGAGAGGACGAAAATATTAGGGAAAGGATTTCAATGCTTCCCCAACTCTTGATCTAGTTGAATCAATGAGATAAGGATTAAAGGTAGTTATTTGGTAACTAAGTAATCCTAGATATGGTAAGATAAGGATTGAAGAGAGTGAAATTTCATTAAACAATAGATCTCATGAATATCCTATTATACATATCTATTTATACAATTTGATTACTAGAGATCAATACACAAGAGAATACGCAAATTCTCTAAGGCATAATTTTCGTTCCCAATAGTAAAAATAAAAGGGGAATGTACCCTCCCCTTCTGTTAGCCCCTTAGTTCGTCGGGTGCATTGGCACGACAGTCTTGCATGCCAGTGTACGTCAGGTTCGAAATGCGGTCAGTCTTGACTTCGGGAATGTTCTAGTGTCATAGCACGAGTTGTCTTAGCAACATATGGCACGAGGGTGATGCAACCAGTGTGGGATGGCCGGATGTAAACTTGTGTTGAGTGACACTATAGAGAAAACTCGGCAGCTTACGGGTTGGCTTGATAGTGTGCGTGATTTCTTGGCAACTTTCGGGATTGCTTGTCAATTGGCTGAGTTTCTTGACAGTGAGCTAAGTTTCTCGGCAGATTGGGCAAATTGCTAGGCAGTGGGCTAAGTTTCTCGGCAGAATAGCCAAGAGGACTTGATAGTGTGTGAGTAAGGCAAGGAAATGGCTATTAGGTATATGCCCTCGATGCCAATGAGGACAAATAGATTGTATAGGGCATCTAATTATGTTGTACAACCATATCATTATATTGATAAAGGCATTTATTATTATTTTCATATAAACCTTCGTGGCATTAACCAGTATTGAACAAGCAATCCAGGTGAATCAAGGTTGACCCTTCGCCTTTTATGGAATAAAGAAGTGGCACAGGTAGAGTCTGGTACCTTATCACTTAAGAACGGTTTGCAAGTCAAAGAATCTTAAATTGGGCGTTAAGATTCGACTTGTATGACACATGCTCTGACTAAGAGTGCTAGTTGAACACTATTGGATGGTGGGAGCACATGTCATAGATACACCAATGGAATTGATATATTCGAACACGGCTCGTAGTAATCCGATCACATGTGTATTTACTTAGGGATTGTCAATGATCAGATTACTGATCATAATAGTATGCGTGAGCCTTAAACCTGAGGGGTCACGATCAATGCACTTGTGTTGTTGAATCTGTTACTAGAGTAGTTAGGCCCAAATCACCCTTTGGTGGGGTCAACCTTGAAGTGCAATCTCAATGAGTCAAGTAGCACTTGTGAAGTGATCGCCAAGATGGGATTCACTGTCTCGATAGTAAACGAGAAAGTATCCTGTGCGATAATATGCAAATGAAATTACAAGTCTTTGGCCAAAGCTGTGAAACTAACTCGTGTGGACACGGAGGCTGGTTTGGTATTCTCATCATGATATGATCTGTTGCACAGTATCACGTATTGTGAGTTTGACATATACCATGACTCTCACTTGATCCTGATACATCAGTGAAGGGTTTATACTCATACGATATTTATGATCCAGAGGTTCATAAATGATGCAATCATTTCGCACTCGATTGGGTTACGATGTGAGTCCAGAGAACTGGTTAGGTGATACTCACATCCTTTGGTATCCTTTCCAATGGAGACGAACCTAAGGAGTCGCGCTATAAGAAATAAGCAGGATGTCTTTTTGTGTAAATGATTTATCTTTTGGAAAGACAAATTAAATAGGACGGATTGATTTAAATGGTAAATCAATAATTCAAATTTTTAATTAGATTGAATTAAAATATTTGAATTAAATTAATTGATTGAAATTAGTTAATTATATATATATATATATTTAATTTGATTGAAATATAGATATATATATATATATACATATTAAAAGATGGACTAAGTTGACTGGGCCAACTTAGCCCACCATGGCCGTCCTCTAGGGGCCTGGGAGACGCCTCACATGGGCTTTAGGTTTGAGGAGTTATTTAATCCTCAAACTGTTAAGATAAACCTAACCCTAGATGACAATACACAAAAACAAAGGAAAATCCTCTCCCCTCACTATTGCTAGCCATCCACTATCACAAGGGAGAGTCCTGGGGAGCTTTTGAACTTTTGTTTCGCGTTAGGCTTTAGAGACAGGAATTCTTGGAGTTGCTGTTACGCGAATTGCAGTAAACAAATCAATAGGTATTTGATTATGTTTATGTTTTTCATAGATCCTAAATTGTCAAAAATCATCAAATCCACATTAAGGTGATTCAACTTTAGGAATCCTTTTATTTCCACTGCGTTTTTCGTTCATAGGATTCCTAACAATGGTATCAGAGCCGACTTCTAACACGTTTGATGATTTTTTGCGTTTGAAATTATCATAACTATTTTAATTTGGAATTAATATCTGAATTTTTTGCATGATTTATATATGATAATGAATCTGAAATTTTTGAAATCCATATTCGCCTCCAAATCGCCGCCGTAGAGCTATCGAAACGTCACCTGGCGAGCGGCGACATCAGCGGCTTTGGAACACGCAGTAGTGTCGTCGCGGTGCGGTACAGCGCTGCCGTATGGCGGCGATCGTCGCCCCTATGAATCACGTGTTGGGTTTAGCCCAGAACATAAAGTTCGGTGCTGGGCTCGATCTAGCTTAAACCGCACACGTTTTTAAACATACTGTATAATATGTTATAACATACTGTATAATAAATTAATTAAAGTTAATTTTTGTTTCCACGAAGCGATACAATAAATTAGATTTATTTCCTTTCATGGTCGAAATTGGTTTTCACAATAATTAAGAATAGGTTAAACTTAGTTCTTAATAATAAATTAAATTAGATTTATTTTTAAAATTGAAACCAAAATTCATCTTTTTGTGATTAAATTGGATTTGATTAACTATGAATTTAATTTCGATTTTTCAATTATTGCCAACATAATTATGAATAGTTTATTTACATGCTTCGATGTATGTTGTGGTAGATGCATCCCATGGACGTAGGGTTTTACCACTTTGTTTTATTTGGGTTGTATTGGGCCGATTTGAGCCCCCCAATTTGTATTTTATTTTTGGTAGAATTTTGTATAGGGTGTTTCTATATGGGTAATTAGAAGTAGGACCTTCTAGAGCTTAGAGCTCGAAGCTAATCGAGGAGATTAGATATGACAATCTGACATCGATGACCAAAAGTTCACTTCTGTGTTCGTATTCACTCTGAACGGTGGAGAAGTGTCTTGAAAAAGTTGCAAGCAAATCACAACTCCTGATTCCACTACCCAAGTTAAATATGTAGCAGCCTCAGAGGCTATTTGGATTAAGAAGTTCATGGCAGAACTTCAAGTGGTTCCCAGTGTGGAGCTACCGTTGCCACTTTGGTGTGACAACAATGAAGTCATCACACAGGCTAGAGAACCAAGGTCTCACAATAAATCCAAACATATAGAGAGGAGATATCACATTATTCGAGACATTGCCGTGCAGAAAATAGCCTCAGTGGACAACATGGCTGACCCACTCACTAAGCCATTATCGCAGGAGGTGCTAAAGCAACATCTTGATAAGATAGGATTAGATACCATAGTAATTGGAATTGAGTGCAAGTGGGAGATTGTTAGGTATATGCCCTTGATGCCACTGAGAACAAATAGATTGTATTGGGCATCTAATTATGTTGTACGAACTTATCATTATATTAAGAAAGGCATTTATTATTTTGTTCATATAAACCTTCATGGCATTAACAAGTATTGAACAAGAAGTCCTTGTGAATCAAGGTTGACTCTTCGCTCTTTATGGAATAAAGAAGTGGAACAGGGAGAGTCTGGGACCCGATCACTTAAAAAGGGTTCGCAAGTCAACGAATATTAAACTAGACGTTAAGATTCGACTTGTATGACAAATGTTCTGACAAAGAGTGCCAGTTGAACACTATTGGATTGTGGGAGCACGTGTCATAGATATACCAATGGAATTGATATATTCGAACACGACTTGTAGTAATCCGATCACATGGGTACTTACTTAGTGACTGTCAATGATCAGATTACTGATCATAATAGTATGTGTGAGCCTTAGACCTGAGGGGTCACGATCAATGTATTTGTACTGTTGAATCTATTAACTCACCCTTTGGTGGGGCCAACCTCGAAGTGTGATCTCAATGAGTTAAGTGGCACTTGTGAAGTGATCGCGAAGATGGGTTTCACTGTCTCGATAGTAAACGAGAAAGTATCCTGTGCCATCATATGCAAATGAAATTACAAGTTTTTGGCCAAAGCAGTGAAAGTAACTCGTGTAGGACACAGAGGGTAGTTTGATGATTTCATCATGATATGTTCTGTTGCACAATATCAAGTATTGTGAGTTTGACATATACCATGACTCTTACTTGATCGGGATACAACAGTGAAGGGCTTATACTCATATGATATTTATGATCCAGAGGTTCATAAATGATGAAATCATTTCGTACTCGATTGAGTTACGATGTGAGTCCACGGGACTGGTTAGATGACACTCACATTCTTTAGTATCCTTTCCAATCGAGACGAACCTAAGGAGTCACACTATAAGAAATAAGCAGGATGTCTTTTTGTGTAAATGAAAGATGGACTAAGTTGTATTTAAATGGTAAATCAATAATTCAAATTTTTAATTAGATTGATTAAATTATTTGAATTAAATTAATTAATTGGAATTAAATTAAATATATATATATATATATATATATATTGAAAGATGGACTAAGTTGACTGGGCTAACTTAGCCCATCATGGCCATCCTCTAGGGGCCTGAGAGACGGTCCAAATGGGCTTTAGGTTTTAGGAGTTATTTAATCCTCAAACTGTTAAGCTAAATCTAACTATAGATCACAATACACAAAAAGAAAGGAAAATCCTCTCCCCTCACTCTTGCTAGCAGTCCACCATCACAAAAGAGAGTCCCAGGGAGCTTTTCAAGGCTTCTTTCGCATGAGACTTTAGAGACATGAATTCTTATAGTTGCTGTTACGCGAATTGCAATAAACAAATCAAAATGTATTTGATTATGTTTATGTTTTTCATAAATCCTAAATTATTGAAAATCATCAAATCCACTTTAAGGTGATTCGACTATAGGAATCCTTTTATTTCCGTTGCGTTTTTCGTTCATAGGATTCCTAACAATGGCACGTTGGGTGAGCGAGGCACCTAGGCACGCGCGTTGGGCAGTTGACAAGCGGTTTTGAGGCATGTGTGTTGCATGTGCAGCGGTTGTGGCTCAGCACAACTACCCGATACTTGGAAACTTTTGATTGGTCCTTTATCCTAGCAGTTAAGAAATCTGATTGTAGCCTAGTTTATTATATTTGGGCAAGAGCTGCACTATTTGAAATAGTATGTGCATGCGTTGCAGAATTGCATGTTCTTGTATTAAGATTCGTGAATAATATAAGTTGAGCATTACTCATAAATTGCGTGTTACTTTACATTTCTTGTATTGTGAGTGCTTTGGCTTGATTATCAAATGAACTCAAACATGAGTGTGGAAAGGGAGAGTTGGCTGACTGGTTTATGCATAAACCGGGCCGCACAGTGGTAAAATTTAGACAAAATTAAGCCTCGAAATTTACCTTTGTGACAGTTGGTACCCGCGCTTGGTTTGAAGGGTTCTGACCGTGATTGCTGCTTCTTCATTGTTGTTCTAGTTTGGATCATGTGATGACAGATCCAAATACATTACGTGATCGGATAATTGAGATAGAAACAAGGATTTGTCTGGTTGAAGGATTTATGGGGACACCCCGGAATAGCTGGGAATTACTGTGTTCCAGGAGCTGGAAAAGATTGATGAGTTGCAGAAATCGGTGAATGAGATCCCCTCTTTCATCGAAGGTCCGATTGTGTCATTGGGCGAGGATCTCAGCATTCTAACTGATGTTGTGGATCTAAAAATTGATGTGATCAACATGAAACTGAGTGTGTTGAAGAAGGTTGTGGGCGGTTCCATGCCGGATGAGAAACCATCCTCATCCAAATTGAAGGTTCCAGATTCGAAACCTTTTTGCAGTGCGAGAGATGCCAAAGAATTAGAGAATTTCTTATGGGATATGGAAACCTATTTTCAGGCAGCGAAAGTCTCTAATTCTGAGAAAATGTCGATCACTAGTATGTGTCTCGATGGTGATGCAAAGCTTTGGTGGAGAACTCGTCTGTCAGATGATATCAGTGCGAATAAGCAGAAAATTGAGATGTGGGATACCTTGAAACGTGAACTGAAAGACCTGTTTCTCCCTTGCAATATGTTTTGGCTTGCAAGAGAGTCTTTGGGAAAGTTGAAACATACCAGGACGGTTCAGGATTATGTGAAGGAGTTTAGTTCCTTGGGCCCAAGCTGCACTTAGGAGGCAAGGGGTCAAGGACTTTCCGTCCACTTATGCCGTTGTAGATCGCTTTGTGTCAACTCCCGTACGGGAGCAGATTGCCGATGGATGGGTTGATTTTCGTGTTGTAGGTAGGCTGGATTCTGAAAACAAAATGAGTAAGGATGGGGGCATAGACAAGGGAAAGAACGGTATATATGGAAAGGTGGGAAATCAAAGTTCAAGAAGGTCAGGCTGCTAGGTCGGGTTTGAAACCTAAAGAATCTCAACTTGAGATTGGTAGGTCTCGAGAGGGCTATTTTATTTGTGGTGGAGATCATCGGATGCGTGATTGTGCAAAATGCAATAAGTTGAATGCGTTGATGGCAGAAAATGATGATAGTGGTAAGGATGTTGCGCCCTTGCGGGTTAACTCCTTACAACTATTGAGTGAAATTCAAGGAAAGTCCCCAAGTCATAAAAGCCTTATGAATGTGAAGATTACGGTGAATGGCAGAGGTGTGATGGCGATGATTGATATGGGCGCCACTCACAACTTTATTGGTTAACAAGAAATCTAGAATTTGGGTTTAAATGTCTCAGAACATTCTAGTCAGACTAAGGTTATGAATTTAGAGGCGAAGCCGATCAAGGGAATGCCCACTATAGACCTGGTGATTATTTTTTGGCACGGACAGTGTGAACTCATGGTCGTTCTCCTTGACGACTTTGATGTCATCCTTGGAATGTAGTTCTTAATTTTGGTCAATGGCTTTGTGTGTCCTCATGCGGGTAGACTATTGTTTGTTGATGCTGCGGGCATGCCATTTGTGAAGGGAGTCTTTCATAGTGATGACCCAAGCCGAGCGACAATAGCAATGGGTGGCTATCTACTATGCAAGTGAAAAAGGGAGATGCGTTTAATGAAGTGCCAGATGCGTTAGAGGATTTGTTAATGGAGTTCAAGGATATCTTTCCCTTGGAACTTCCTAAGGAGTTACCTTTAAGATGAGCCGTTGATCATAGAATTGAGTTGGAACTAATGTTGAGGCCTTCTGCAACAGCTCCGTATAGGATAACTTTTAAGGAGTTGGTGGAATTGAGGAAATAGTTGGATGAGCTTTTGGGAGTTGGTTTGGTACGGCTTTCCAAGGTGCCGTGTGGGTCTCCAATTCCACTCCATAGGAAACAAGATGGGTCGATGGGGATGTGCGTGGATTATAGGGCTTTGAATAAAGTTACTATAAAAAACAAGTACCATATTCCAAATGCCTTGGATCTGTTTGATAAGCTATCAAGGTCATAGTTTCATAGCAAGTGCGAGTTACTGAAGGAGAAGAGATGAAAACGGCTTGTACGACAAGGTATGGTTTGTATGAGTTTCTTGTGATGCCATTCGGTTTAACTAATGTCCTGCCACGTTTTGTAACTTGATGAATGCCGTATTGTACAAGTTCTTTGATCGATTTGTGGTTGTGTATTTGGATGACATTGTGATCTATTCGAAATCTCTGGAAGATCACTTAGTGTATTTGAGGCGTGTCTTCAAGAAATTGAGGGAATACAAGCTTTATGCAGAGAAGGAGAAATGTGAGTTCTGTTGGGAAAACATCAATTTCCTTGGTCACATTATAAGACAATGAAAAATAAATATGGATGCGAAGAAAGTGCGGACTATTGCGAAGTAGCCTGACCCTTTCAAAGTTACAAATTTGAGATTGTATTTGCGAATGGTGAACTATTATGGAAGATTCATTAAAGGGTACTCCAGAATTATGAACCCTTTGATGGGCTTTCTAAAGAAGGATCAGAAGTGGGAGTGGAATGTGGCATATCAAAGTGCATTTGATTTGTTGAAACATGCTATATCATCGGAACCAGTGCTGAGATTGACGTAATTTGATAAACCTTTTGAGGTGCAGACGGATGCTTCTGATCGGGCTATTGGCGGTGTGTTGGTTCAGTGTAAATATCCGATAGCTTTTGAGAGTGATAAACTCAAGGATGCTAAAATACGGTATAGTACTCATGAGAAGGAAATGACTGGGATGATTTATTGTTTAGATGCTTCGAATCATTACCTGTTGGGCACCAAATTCACTGTCTTAATAGATAATGTTGCCAACACCTATTTCAAGATGCAGAAAAAATAATAATATGAATATGATTTTGATTAGGTACACAGGTCGGGTAAACATAATAATGTGGGTGATGCTTTGAGTCAGAAAACTGTTGAAGAGTATATTGCTACCTTGACTCTTATTGAGTCTGATTTCTTGGAATGAGTCTGATAGTCGTCCCAAAATGATGCAGTGTATATTACTTTGGTTTAACAGGTTGGTGCTAGTCTTATTCGGAAATATTAGCTAAACGATGGGTTGTTGTGTGCAAAGGGTGGATGGGATTATGTTCTGAGTGGTCCGTTATGACGCCAACTATTAAAGTAAACCCACGATCTTCAATGGGCTGGGCATCCGGGTATTGAAAGAATGTTGGCTTTATAGTCCCCTCAGTATTATTAGCCTAGAATGGAGTATGATGTTGAGGCATACGTTCGGACTTATCTTATGTGCTAGCTTGACAAGTCGAAACTTAAGAAAAAGGTAGGGTTACTTCAACCTCTGCCCATTTTTGAAAGACCGTGGCAATCAGTTTCGATGGATTTCAGTTTGGATTTTTCGAAAGTTAGTGGAATGGTTTCTATTTTTGTTGTGGTTGACAATTTTTTCAAGTATGGGGTGTTTATTCTTGTACCCAATGCTTATCCCACCGAGATTACTGCAGAATTGTTTTTCAAACATGTGAATCTAAGTATTTTAGGTTGCCTATGGATATTATCAGTGATTGGGATATTCAGTTTACATTTAAGTTCTGGACGGCGTTGTTCAATATGATGGGAACTTAGTCGAAATCAGTTGCTGGAGGAATACTTGAGGCACTATGTTTTAGCAAGTCAAAAACATTTGGTTGATTTGCCGAATATGGCTTAGTTTTGTTACAATTTGCACAAGTCATCGATCACTGGAATGAGTCTCTTTGAATTAGTGTATGTACTGCAGCGTATAACGCCTCATGAGATTGCTGCATGGCGAATGGGAGGCAAAAGTCCTGCTGCCTAAAATTTTGCTAGGGCGAAACAGGAGTTGCTTAACGAGGCAAACGATAGCCTGTCTAAGGCTTAGCGTCAGATGAAAAAGAATGCTGATTTGGGCAGTCGGGATGTGGAATTTAGTGTCTGGGAAAATGTTTTGTTGAAGCTTTCCACAAACTTGGAAGAAAATTAGTTCTAAGACAGTACATCATGAGCTGATTCCAAAGTTTGATGGTCCCTTTTGAAATATTAAAGAAAGTTGGCAATGTAGCCTATCGGTTGAGACTTCCGGATAGACTGAAAATTCCTCCTACGATTTATGTGAGATTTTTGAAGAAGTATCATAAGGCTGCATTGAGGGAGACTAGGAAGTAGGCTACGCATGCTTCGTTTGTGATTAGACAAGAGTTTGATAAGAATGTTCATCGAATTTTGAGGCACCGTACTAAAGGGCTGATTAAGAAAAATCAAAGGACGGATTACTTGGTTCATTGGAAGGGTGAGTCTAAAGAAGATGCCACTTAGGAACGAGATATGACTTTATGGCAGTTTGAGAAAAAGATTGATAAGTATTTGAAGATGATGGGAACCTCACTTACCTCGATAAGGGCATCGAGCTCCGTTGGTGGGGGAATTTTGTTAGCCCCTTAGTTCGTCGAGTGCATTGGCACGACAGTCTTCCATAAGTGCCCGTTGGGTTTGATATACGATTGGACTAGACATTCGGGAATGTGCTGGTGTCGTGGCACGAGTTGTTTTAGCAATGTATGGCAGGAGGGTGATGCAATTGGTGTGGGATGGCCGGATGTGAACTTTTGTTGAGTGACCCTATCGAGAATACTCGGCAGCTTGCAGGTTGGCTCGACAGTGTGCGTGATTTGTCTGTAGCTGACGGGATTGCTGCAGTTAGCTAAGTTTCTCAGCAGACTAGGCAAACGGCTCGATAGTGAGCTAAGTTTCTCAGCAGACTGGGCAAGAGGACTAGGTAGTGTGCGAGTAAGGCAAGAAAATGGCGCGCCGGGTGAGCAGAGCACCTGGGCGCGCCCGTCAGGCAGTTGATAAGCAGTTTTCGGGCATGTGTGTGGCATGTGCGGTGCTTGTGGCTTAGCATAATCGCCCGATACCTGGCGGCATTTGACTGGTCCTTTATCCTAATGGTTAGGAAATCTGATTGTAGCCTAGTTTCGTATATTTGGGCAAGAGCAGCACGATTTGAATCCATGTGTACTAGATTTGCTTAAGATTCGTTAATAATACAAGTTGTGCATTTCTTGTAAATTGCGTGTTGCTTTACATTTCTTGGATTGTGTATTCTTTAGCTTGCTTAAGGAATGAACTCAAACACGAGTGTGGAAAGGGAGAGTTGGTTGACTGGTTTATGCATAAACCAGGCCGCATAGTGGTGAAATTTAGACGAAAATTAAACCTCGAAATTTACCCTTGTGACACCTTCCACATTTACATAACTTTATTCATGTGTTGAGTTAAGCTATTCATTCATATATTCTGAACCTTCACATAGAGCCTAGATAAGTTAGTCTAGACTTGTTTTATAGGCTAGCACCAGATGTAAAACAACTAGAAAGTCGAAGGAGATGTGGTTACACTTAGAGGCGCAGTGCATTGAGCACTTTTGTACCGGGATAGATGAGATTTGCATAGAGACATGTAGCTGAGCAGCGAGGTGGTCACATTGAGTTGAAAAAGATCTCACTGATCGAGTTAAGGAATATCGTTGTTGGTATGTTCTTTAACATTATCGTAAATGTTTAACTAAGCCAACTAATTCCTGTTTCGGGTGATTGTATTTAATTTTAATTTTTGTTGTTTTAAGCCACCCAGGAAATTTCCAAACCCAACATCCACTTCGCACTTGGTCAGAACCATATGGTTCTATTTATCTTTTTTCTGTGTTTTTTTGTTGACAAAAAATAAAGTGGTAAAGTGGCTACAACTTGTTATCTTGTCTATTTGTTACCCTGTTTGTTGCATTATTATTCCGTTTATTACTTTATTTACTTTTCTAGTGACTGGTTGCTCCACTCTTTATTTGTCGGTTTTTATATGCTGAGGTGAATGTCTTATCTCTTCGTTCTCCTATTTATATTGTTAGTTGACACGTTTTTGTCTCGTCTTTGCTCATTTATGATTATATCGAATGTATATATGATTATCTTCAAGCTATGCTTGTTTTTTGCTACTCGTTACTTTTTAGTTCAATCTTTAATGAACATACTGATTGTATCTCATTTGCATTAAGTGCAATTTAATATGTCTGGTCTTGTCCCTAGATTGCTTCCAATTACATGCTTCATATTATACCCGAATAGTGACAATTCATAGTTGTTTTTCTCCTTACCTATTGCCAAATTTTATGTGTCAGGAGGGGAATGTCATGTGTATCTCATATGTTGTGTTTATTCAACCTTTGATAGAGTGCTTATTCAGTTCATTCTTAATATTTTCTTGTTTCTGATATTATATGGTTGTGATAAGATGTTAAGTACTTTAATCCATGAAAACCATTATCAATATTGCTTAGTTGTTGATTCGTTTATATGTTACTACATTAAACATGGTATGTTATCTTTTCTTTGGGTATCTTTGAGTATTAGTTGTCTTATGGACCTGCTTATTGTTGACACCCCATAACAACATGGTATCAAACAAATAATATAGTAGTCAATAAAGTATCGTCTCCACAAAGAAGGTTGTCAAATACCAAACTAAGCCTATCCTATTATCTAGAGTAACGATTATCAGAGCTCAAATTTTTAAACTAACAAAGCACAAATAATTAAATTAATTAAATCAGAAATAATTAAAATGCTAAACCACTTAACGAAAAGCCTAAGGATTAAGAATTCATGAAGATATTTCTATGAATTTATGACTTTCAGTGGGTTGCCATTCTTTCTTAGTTAAACACCCAAATTTTCTTAATTACATGAACTCTCTCTTGAGATCTCCATGAGTAGATTCGTTCTCGTCATTCCCACGGTCAACAATTAATCTAGATGAATCCATTAATTTCTATGAAAATTATTTAACTAGTCTCATGCAAAATTACTAATATCCCTATTAAGCAATTTAAACATGTCTATCAAATTTGAACCAGTAATTTAATTCATCTCCCAATACTTTTTGAATTATCTTAAATTATTTAATTGGTGATTAAACAACTACAAATATTAAACATTCATTGATAGATAAATAAAGCAAGGACAAACCCAACAGTTATCAATAATCCATATAGATACACAAGTTTACATCTTAAACCCTAAAAAATAAATTAGATATTTAAAGAAAAAAGATAAATAAATTACATAAAAGTAGAAATACTCATGTTAAAAAATGGAGAGGATAGATAAAATACAACATGAGAAGAGGAAGAGATGAAAATCCCCAATGATTCTCATATCTTGATTGGTAAGGATTCAAGAAAATCCACTTTCTATCTGTAAGGTAACTTTACTTTCTTTTCTTCCTAGTCTTCTCACTCAAATTAACCTCTAATATCTCTCCTAGACTTCTGAAATGTTTCTTAATGATTTCTCAGCTACAAACGAGTCCTAGATACAATTTAGGCCCATCCAAGACATAAAAATCAAGGCCAATAAAAAATAAAAAATTCGCACCTGCACACTTTTCCAGGATATCTACATAATTGTCCAGAGCATTTATAGTTCATTCTATATACCCGCTTACTTATGCCTTACTTATGCTAATATCTATCCCAATTGTGTTCTATTTGAAATAGAATAAAACAGATACATTTTATGTTATTGAAATCTGGCAATAGTAACATAGTCAATTCAATTTGGCTACAAAAAACAAGGAAAAAGGTGGTAAAGTCATAAAGTGCTGAATTTTTTCTCTAACTTTTCTTCAACAAAACTCTCTCGTATGACCTCTCACTTGTATTTCTTTAAGCTTTCTTGGTTTCCCCTCATTGCTCTCGTATGAAACTTTCTTTTTATTCATTAACCACTCGTTCTTTGCCTACAAAAGCAATGGAATAATTTAGAAACCAAAATACACATATTGAGCCAAAAACAAAGGAAAAGATAAACAACAAGGCACAAAATAATGATAAAAGTATGGTAAAGCATGGGGATCCAATCGTTGGTTAGATCAGCGTCCGGTACTAAGATGAGTAGTTATGCACTCTTTAGACCATCCCCATGGGGGTGGTGAAGGGAGAGCCCCAATCGGTAGAAGAAAACCCAAAACCCCTTGGGGTTAGGCTGCACTTGGAAGAAGAAGTAGAAAAAGAATAAATATAGTAATAATTTGATTGTTCGTCGCCGTAGTAAATATACGAGAAAATCGAATTTCTCTATTCGTCTTTACAAAAAAATATAAAATGCAAGAAAATAATATGTCAAATATAAGTCTTAACTAATACCCCACACTTAAACTATACTCGTCCTCGAGTAAATCTCAACAAAACAAAACAAGATAGCACCACTTTCATAGGGAATACGATTGCACTTAGCACATGCAACAAGTCATTAAACCCCTAGGTACCTAGTGGATTTTGTCTTGTAAGGGCTTATAGAGAATATACCCACAAAATTCAAGACATTTGTCTATCTATCTCATTGTTCATCAATTTAGCAACAAGACAACACATTCAATCATCCCCACAATTATCACACATAAACCAATGTAAACACATAAATCGCTATTTTCCACAATATGAACAGTTTCACTCAAGTCAATACACTAATACCAACCAAGATAAAATAAATATGCATCTATTCGTGAAAAGATGAGTTCTAGCAAGGGAATATTTCAGCCATTTCAAGCAAAAACAAACATTTTTCACATTTCATCCTCATTTACTTTCATTCATTAAAAAATTATCAACCTATGCAATGTCTCATTTTGTTAAGCTTCTATGACACCCATGTAATGAGTTTTGGACTAATAACTCTCAAATTGGTCGATTTCAAGACATATGGTGTAAAGACACCCAGAAGGACTTAATTACCTGAGTGACAAAGGCCACAAAACAAAATTGGGTCATTCATGCAATTTATATCAACTTAAGCATTATACTTGGTGCCATTTCATCACTTATCCAAAAATGCGCAATTACTTTTATTTCACTGGTCAATTCTCTTAACTAGAACTCATGCGTAGTATTTAAAGATACACAAAAAATTTCACAAAATTCAGACTAAGTGAACAAACTCCAAAATAGGTATTCATACGACAGAAAATAAATTCACATGTTCATATCAATCTAGAGTTTTAATGTGTGAGAATGAATGTTGTAAACATGTTGACCAAGTCAAGCAACAACTTAATGGAAAATGGCACATGTCCACCTCCACCAATCCATCACACCACCCCACACTTGAATAATTCATTGTTCTAAATCAACAGCAAACACACTGTACTTAGACAGGATATTAGTCAGGAATGGACTCAACTCAAGATAAGTAATTCCTAAGTACAAATATAAATAAGTATATTAAAGTGAATGAAAGAAATATTCCACTGCACATATGCATGGTGAGCGTGTATAAAAATACCTACCAAAGTGGTGGTGGTTGGCACGAAAGGATTTTTCAAATTTTTTATTCTTTTTATTTTTTTATTTTTGGGTGCACAACTGTGAAGCAAATAAGCACGATTGTGCAGGTATTTTTTTTTCGCAAAAGTGCAAAAAATTTGCACAACTGTGCAACGATAATTTTTTCAAAAGTTTAACACAACTACGTTGAAAATTGGTACGGTTGTGCATGAAATGTTTTCAAAAATGCGAAAGTTTTGCACAATCATACAAAAAAAAAATAAAAAAATTACTGTGCCACAAATCTGTGTTTTGTTTGTGTAGTATTGTGTAGTATTCACCTAGTATTCACCTAAACCCTAAACCCTAAACACCAAAAAGTTCCACGATAAAAGACTGCAAGAAGGGAAAGCCAAAAGGGTAAACTAATGCTAAAAAAATGCCAAAATCAAAGAAAACCCTTGGGTTGCCACCCAAGTGTTGCTTCTTTAAAGTCCTTAGCTCAACTTAGACGAAATCATTGTTGAGACTTGGAAAGGGAATTGCTTCTCCTTGAGGAATATCATCGCCTCAAAAATACGATGCAAAGTTAAATCATTTGCATATCAAACCACTACGAGAAAATATACATTTTACTACAATGAGAAAACTATAGTAAAAATTGAAAAATTATAGTAAAAACCCATTTACTGCTCCTGTGCTACGCTTTTTGAGTGTAAGCATTGCAACCACGGTAAAAACTTTACTACACATTTTTTGGCGTAGTAAGAGACTTTAATTATGAAATTTTCCTTATTCACTACAAAATTAAAGCATGGTAAAAAAAAAAGTCTAATACAACACGTTCTTTCCCTACAATTGTTTAGTTGTAGCATATATAAATGTTAGGATTATGGCCTCAGATGCCATAAAGGATAGAATGATAGGGCATCTATCTTTTAATTAACTTATCTTTATATTAATAATAAATGCATTATTTAGTTTTTACTTAAATCTTTTCATCATCTATAAGTAGTGTAAAATGTTTTGTCCGTGTCTTCAGTGCGATCTCTCTACTTCCTATGCGATAGGAAGAATGACACTAGAGAGATCAATCTTGATTACTAAAAACAAGTTCGCAAGTATAGTGAAGTCTTTAATGGACAAATAAAGACTTAGAACACTTGTACAATCTTATCTCTGACGTGGGAGTGTCTGTCTAGTATCATCTGATGATAGGAGATTAAGATTGTAGGCACATCAATGGAACTGATATGCTAGAACACAACTCGCATCGGTTCTGTCACATGGGTTTGCACTCTGTGACAGTTAATGACAGAACTGATTATGCGTAATAGATGTAAGTGAACTTTTGACCTGAAACATCATGATGAAGATGCATTTGTGACACGAAGTATTTCATCAGAGTAGTTAGACCCAATTCACCCGTTGGTGGAGTTGACCTTGAAATGTGGCTTGATGGGAAAATGGTAGTCTTAGCTAATATCTAAGTTGGATTTGTTCTCTCATAAGTGAGTGAGAAAGTACCCAAGGTGATTATAGATAAATAGAGATCAATCTATTTGGCCAAAGCATAAAGAGACGATTGTGCTAGGCACTAAATCGATCTCGATGATCTTGTATTATTATAATTAATACATATGGTCAAGTCCAGTGAGTTTGACATAGCCATGACTCTCACTTGACTGGGTTACACGAACAAAGGGTTTATACTTACACGGCATTTACGGTTGGAAGGTTGCAGAATGATCCTATCCTTCGTTTTCGCTTGGGCTACTAAGTGGGCCACGTGACTGGCTAGGTGTTACCCAATTCTTTCGGTTTCCTCTCATTGCCAAACGAAAATGAACCTAAAGAGTCGCGCTAAAGGGTTGATAAAGAAAAATGAAAAAGGAATTTATATTTTTTTTCTAGGAGTTTTAATTCATTGGAAAAATTAAATAATTAATTATTCATTAGGGGAATAATTAATTATATGGATAAGATTAATTATTAATTAATTTCCTAGGGAAATATATTAATGAATTAATTTATCTAATTGATTTGGTTATTTAATTAATTAATTTATTTATTGGATATAATAAATTATTAATTGAAATAAGAAATTAATTAAATCCCGAGCTTCTAGAAGGCGTCCTCTACTTAGCCATGTTGGGCGTCCAAGAGGAGCCTAATTTTAGGGCTCTTTTGTTTTGACTTGTTTAATAAGTCTTGTGGTATATAAGGACTCTTTGACTTTGAACAAGCAGGAGAATAATACAACTCTCATAACTCTCCTAGAAAAAAGAAGAAAATATTCCTCGCTTTCTCTAAACCTTAGTCGTCGCCCATTAGAGATCCAAGAGGGAATTTTTCGATTGTTGATCCGTGCGTGACAATTAAGAGACGACGTACTTTCATTTTTCGGATCAAGTTCAAGTTTTGAAGATCAAAACAAAGGATTCAAGATTTGGAAGATTCAAGTTTTCGAATTGGAGGAAGAAGAAGAAATTCTCCAACGACTTCATTCTAACGAGTAAGTTTTATTCGTTAAGTTTTTTGTGCAATTTGAATATGCGATCATTAATTCAACTTTGGGTTTTAAAATAAAAAAATTTGAAATCCTTCAGCTGCGTTTATGTTATTTTTTGCAAAACTCAACAGTGGAATCAGAGCCAATCTCTGATTCGCATATTTAATTGAGTTTATGTGATTTATGATATGCATAATATGTGTTTTTGAAACATGCGATTATCTGTTAATTAATCTACAGTTTTATGGTTTCAAGCATGGATTTTGATTTTTTATATTTATTGTATATTTGGGAATATTTGTGATGTATGTAAAAGATCAGAAACGAGGAGAAATGTGTCTCGAAGAGCCCTGAACTGTCGTATGCGGCAGTTGCACGCGTGCCCAGCTACGCGAGCAGCGTGCAGCTGGTGCTGCACACGGCCATGCCACATACACAGCCCGACAGGTCTTGTGTTTTGACACACAACCCGCTCATTTGGGTTCGGGATCAGGGTCGGTAAACGGGCTATGTATTGGGTCGAAATTTGAATTTAGATTTGGGTAAATTTAATTATCCGGGTGGGTCAAAAGAATGATGACCCGATATAATTTAATTAAGTCCAACGAGAAATTTTAATATTAGATTGGGCTTAATTTAATTAATTCCAAATGGGCCCATTGGATGGGTGATTTTGACTTTAATTAAAACTAGCCTAATAGAAATTAATAGTCCGTGCATATTTTTCTGAATTAATTCATTTGAGCCCAATTGAATTAAATTCAAGTAAACCAAAAGAATGGTAACTTGGGTTTGATGAAATCTGGCCCAATAAGATTAATTGGAATAAAAATATTTAATTGGAATAAATTAATTATTTTTCTTGGAGATTAAAAATTAATTTATAGATTAAATATTACTAATTTTTCCTCGACTAGGAAATTACTTGAATATTTGAATCAAGAATATAAATTATTTTTCTTGGGTGATTAAAAATTAATTCTTTAATCAAATAATTTTTATTCCATTTAATGGTTGCTTTAAATCATAATAAAATAGAATTCCATATTTTATGTATTTATTTAGTTGGAGTAATATTATTTTAATTAAAGGTAGATATACTTAATTTTGAATTTTGTATATCTATGTCATCTAGTAGGACTAGAATGATTTTAATTGAAGTAAATAATATATAAAAATTGGGAATTTATTAAAGGACTTTTTAGTTGGACTAAAATTTTAAATATCAACATAACTGTTATAATATTTCGAGCATGTATTAAATGATGCGAGCATGTCTTATGTGATGGAAACACTAATCATTGACTTAGGTTATATTTGATTTACTTTTCTTCCAATGGGTTGTTGCAGAAAAATAGTTTAGAATTATTTAAGCCCGTAAAGTTTTGTTTTTCTGCTTTACCTTTTCATGTGGCCTATTGGCTCGGACCCTCTAGAAAAGTCCATGATCGAGTGAATATGGATTTATTTATTTAATTCCATGATACTATTGATAGGCATATTTATTAGTAGAATAATTTATGCATGTTCAATATGTGATAGTTGCGCTATATAAATTGACTAATGTGCAAAGTGAGACCAAACATTTGATAATTTAAATTCTTCCAATAAAATAATACGGAGTTAGAAAAGAATGTGTGACATCCTCGCCCTCCACTAAGCTTTCTAAAATTAAAATTACTATAAATGTGTAATGCTTCCCAGTTATGGAGGTTATGCATTTAGAAATAATTTAAAATTTTATTAAGTGCATGGAATGCCTTAATCACAACATATTTCACCCCAGAATCATATTCATTTGCAAGGTGAAATTCAAATGATAGATTATAGGAGTTAGTGGGAATGAACTCGGGTAGTTTACGAGCTTAGAAACCTGTTCGACTGCGGTTTGGTGAACTATGGGGAAAAAATACTGAAATATTTATTGGATAAATTGATGTGGGACATTCTTCAATTAATTGATGGGACAGAAATCGGTTAGGTTGCAACTCATGTAATTAATTGAGGATCTCAATACCCGTTGTGGAATCGATGCCAATGATGATTCTCGATTTTCACATGGGAGTGTGGCATTTGAAAAATGCAGTGGGAGCCAAGATTAATTTTAAGTCATTAATTTTTCTTGGTTAAGTCAAATACAAGTAATCTAATGTAATCTGGTTTATTTCTGCAATTATTTTCTCGTTTATCTCTCTCAAAAATGACAAACCCACTTTCAATTCTACTCGAAAAGAATACTCTTACTGGACCCAATTATGCAGACTGGCTTAGAAATTTGGGGATTGTCCTCAATATGGAATCTCTGGGATACATCTTGGAGGCTGATATCCCGGCGGCTCCAGCCACAACACGAACCAACGAGGAAGAGGTCCAAGCCCATGAAAAATAGGCCAAGGACGACATCCGGGTGAGAGGATACATGTTGGGGTCTATGACCAATGAACTTCAAAGGTCACATGATAAGATGACCACTGCAAGAGCTATCCTAGCTCACCTGGTAGAGCTCTATGGTAAGCATAGTCGAACTGCATGATATGAGATATCAAAAGAGCTTTTTGGAGCCAAGATGAAAGAAAGTGAGAAGGTTGGTGATCATATCTTCATAATGATTTCGAGGATCAAGAAATTGGAACCTCTCGACTTCACCGTGAACGCCACCCTTCAAACTGACTTAATCTTACAGTCTCTTCCTGATTCCTTTTCCCAATTTGTGGTTAACTTTGACTGCAATGAGATAGAGTGCAATTTAGCTGGGCTAATGAACTAGTTGGTAACTGCACAATCTCAAATGAAACCAAAGGGAAAGGAAATTGCCTTGGTCATTTCTTCTGGATCTAAAAAGTGTAAGTCTAAGAAGAAGAATAACAAGAAGCAGTCTGGCAAGCTTGGAGCTGAAGGGGGTGTCCAAAAGGGTAAGGGAAAGACTTAAGGGTTTATAAGAACAAAAGACCTAAGAAAACGGACATATATCTCGAGTGCGGTAAGCTTGGCCACTGGAAGAGCAACTGTCCCAAATTAAGCAAAGGTGCAAAAGGTATGGAACTTTTTGTTTTTGAAACTAATTGTTCTATGACCATTTTTTCTACTTCGTGGATTCTAGACTCAGGGGTTAGTGCCCATGTGTGTTGTTTGGAACAGGATCTGCAGAGAAGTAGAAAGTTGGGCCATGAAGAAGTGATGATCAAAGTAGGCAGCGGGGAAAGCGTCACATCTACTAGAATAGGATCCACTTCTTTATATTTGAATTCTGGACAATTATTGTTTTTAGATAATGTTTTAGTTTTTCCCAAGGGGATTAAGAACATTGTTTCTATTTCAATCTTAGTTAAGATTAGATATACGTTTTGTTTTTCTAAGTTAAATTGCGATATTTATTATGGAAATAAATTAGTTGGCAATGCCTCTTTAGTTAATGGTTTGTATTATTTAAATGCCCATAATTCATCTGATTTAAATGTTGTAACTAAGAAACGTGGTAAGATAGAAGCTAGCTCAAGACTAAAGTGGCATCTTAGACTAGGCCATGTTGGAGAGCATAAGATTCACAAAATGGAAAAAGATGGGCTTTTAAGCTCACTAGGGTCGGGTCCCTATCCAACATGTGAATCATGTCTTTTAGGCAAGATAGCTAGATCACCCTTCACCGGGACTTTTAAAAGAGCCATTCAAGTGTTAGGATTAGTGCACATCAACTTTTGAGGACCATTAGGAGAAATGGCTCGTGGGGGTTTTTACTACTTCATCACTTTCACAGACGATCATTTAAGATATGGTCTAGTGTATCTGATGAAGCAAAAGTCTGAATCCTTTGAAATGTTCAACGAATTCAAAGCTTTGGTAGAAAATCAAACTGGGCAACATATAAAAACTCTGCGATCGGATCGTGGAGGAGAATATATGATTGCCGAGTTTGATGAATTCCTTAGAGAACAACGAATAATGTTACAACTAACACCACCAGCAACTCCTCAACTGAGTGGAGTAGCCGAGCGAAGAAATCGAACTTTGTTGGACATGGTTCATTTCATGCTTAGTTACACTGATTTACCTATTTCGTTGTGGGGATAAGCGCTCCTTACTGCTGCTTATATATTGAACAGATGTTCCTCCAAATCCGTTCCTAAAACTCCGCATGAGATGTGGAATAATAGGAAACCAAGTCTTAATCATATTAAGATTTGGGGATGTTCTCCTTATGTCAAGAAGACTAAAGTGGAGAAATTGGAGACTAGATCCCTCATAGGACGTTTCATTGCTTATCCTGAAGATTCCATGGGATTCTTCTTTTACCAACATGATGATCAAAGAATCATTGTGGCTCTACATGCCCACTTCCTTGAAGATGAATTCATCTTGGAAGGGGGCAAAAGTAGAAAGATTGTTCTAGAAGAACAAAATGAAACTCCCTTTGAAACATCTATTGAAAAACTAAGGCCTAACCCAATAGTAGCACAACCACCATGTAGATCTTGTAGAATACCTGGTGGTCCCAAGTGGCATATGAAAGGGTCTAGAAAAGGGGGGGGGGGGTTTGAATAGACCCTGAAGTCTTTTTCGACTTCAAAAATTTTGTATCACTTTAAAGGTTTGAACGCTTGGATAACTAAGCGCTTGGGTCAGACGCTTCAGGAAAGTTAACTTAGACTTAGTGATTTTAGCAGTTTACCAAAGTAGGGCAATGCTCAGATCACTTAATCAGGGTTAGCACAGCGAAAATGAGTTTTAGCGTTCTTTTAGTTAATTTAATCACTTTGCACTTTAACTTGTCTCTTTCAAAGATAAATGATGTAATAATAATAATAAGACAGTAAAGATAAATAACACAAGATGTATAAGGTTCACTGGGTGGTGTAATCCCAGCTACGTCCTTCTTCTCCTTTTCACTTGGAGGAATTTACTAGAATGATTTTCGAAGAATCACACAGAATCTCCTAACAATACCACATGAACCTGAGAGGTATGAGTATCTACTGCAGGGAGAGCCTCAGCTCCACATTGTAGTACAAGAGGGTCATGAAGATGATCCTTGTACCTATGATCTAGCGATGGTGGATGTTGATGCTTCAAGATGGCGAGAAGCCATGGAAACAGAGATGGACTCTATGCAATCGAACTAAGTCTGGACTTTGGTAGATCGTCCTGAAGGTATCAAACTTATAGGATGTAAGTGGATCTACAAAAGAAACATAGGTAGCGATCGCAAGGTTGACACCTTTAAAACCAGGCTCGTAGCAAAAGGGTATAGTCAAAGAGAAGGAATTGACTATCAAGAAACCTTTTTGCCCGTGGCCATGATAAAGTCCATCTGAATACTGTTATCCATAGCTGGATACTTAGACTATGAGATATGGCAGATGGATGTCAAAACGGCTTTCCTAAATGGATTCCTCGAGGAGGATATCTATATGGAGCAACCAAAGGATTTTGTATCCGACACCAATATCCATAAAGTATGTAAACTCGAGAGGTCCATATACGGTCCCAAACAAGCATCTAGAAGCTGGAATCTCCATTTTGATGAAGTAGTGAAAGGATATGGCTTCATCAAGAACGAAGATGAACCCTGTGTCTATAAGAAGACTAGTGGGAGCAAAATCTCATTCTTAGTACTATATGTGGATGACATTCTACTTATAGGAAATGGCGTGGGAATGCTCACCACAGTCAAGAAATGGATTTCGAGTACGTTTTCTATGAAATACTTGGCAGAAGTAACTTACATTCTAGGATTCGTATCTATAGAGATAGAACGAATAGAATGATAGGTCTCTCCCAAACCCTTTACTTAGAAAATGTACTAAAGACGTTTAGGATGGAAAGTTCTAAGAAAGGGTTCCTTCCCATGAGACGTGGAGTACATTTATCCAAATCTATGTGTCCTCAAAGTGAGGAAAATAGAAAGGAGATGAGTAAAATACCCTATGCCTCTGCAGCGGGTAGCCTAATGTATGCAATGATGCGTACAAGACCCGACATTGCCTATGCTGTAAGCGTGGTGAGTCGATTTCAGGCAAACTTGGGAAAAGAACATTGGATAGTTGTGAAGAATATCCTAAAGTATCTCAAAAGAACTATGGATATGATTCTTATCTATTGAGGTGGAGACCTGAAGATAGAAGGTTACACTGACTCGGACTTCCAGTCTGATGTCGATGACCGTAAATCCAGTTTAGGGTTTGCTTTCACACTTAATGGTAGGGTGGTATTTTGGAAACGTTCCAAGCAAAACACAACCGCGGATTCCACCACTGAAGCTGAATATGTGGCAGCCTCAGAGGTGGCCAAAGAAGCTATTTGGATGAGAAAGTTCCATAGAGAACTTGAAATGGTTCCTATCTCATAGCTCCCGTTGTCACTTTATTGTGGTAACAATGGAGCAATAGTATAAGCTAAGGAACCAAGGTCTCATAACAAGTCTAAACACAATGAGAAAAGATTTACATCATTAGAGAGATCATTGGCCGAGGAGAGATAGCAGTGCAGAAAATAGCGTCAGCTGACAATATAGCTGACCCGTTTACCAAACCACTACCTCAGGCTGTTCTGGACCAACACCTGGAAGAGATGGGTATAAGATACCATAATGAGTGGCATTGAGTGAAAGTGGGAGATTGTTAGGATTATGCCCTCAGATGCCATAGAGGATAGAATGATAAGGCACCTATCCTGTAATTAACTTATCTTGACATTATTAATAAAGGCATTATTTAGTTTTCACCTAAATCTTAACTGCATCTATAATAGTGTAAAACATTTTGTCTATGTTTTCAGTGCGATCTCTCTACTTCCTATGGGATAGGAAGAAATGCGGCTTGATGGGCAAATGGTAGTCTTAGCTGATATATAATTGGGATTTGTTCTCTCATAAGTGAGTGAGAAAGTACCCAATGTGATTATAGATAAATAGAGATCAAAGTCTTTGGCCAAAGCATAAAAAGACAATTATGCTAGGTACTAAATCGATCTCTATGATCTCGTATTATTATAATTAATACATATGGCCAAGTTCAGTGAGTTTGACATAGCCATGACTCTCACTTGACTGGGGTAAACGAATAAAGGGTTTATACTTACACGACATTTACGATTGGAAGGTTGCGGAATGATTCTATCATTCGATTTCGTTTGGGCTACGAAGTGGGCTACGTGACTATCTAGGTGTTACCCACTTCCTTTGGTTTCCTCTCATTCCCAAACGAAACGAATCTAAAGAGTCACACTAAAGGATTGATAAGGAAAAATGAAAAAGGAATTTCTATTTTTCTTCTAGGAGTTTTAATTTATTGGATAAATTAAATAATTAATTATTCATTAGATGAAATAATTAATTATATGGATAAGATTAATTATTAAGTAATTTTCTACGGAAATATATTAATGAATTACTTTATCTAATTGATTGGTTATTTAATTAAATAATTAATTTATTGGATATAACTAATTATTAATTGAAATAAGAAATTCATTAAACAAAACAAGTCTCGGGCTTCTAGAAGGCGTCCAAGCGGATGCCTACTTAGTCATGTTGGGCGTCCAAGAGGAACCTAATTTTAAGGCTCTTTTGTTTTGACTTATTCAATAAGTCACGAGATATATAAGGACTCTTTGACTTTGAACAAGCAAGAAAATAATACGACTCTCATAACTCTCCTAGAAAAAAGAATAAAATATTCCTCCCCTTCTCTAAACCTAGTCGTCGCCTATTAGAGATCCAAGAGGGAATTTTTTTTATTGTTGATCTGTGCGTGACATTTAAGAGACGACGTACTTTCGTTGTTCGGATCAAGTTCAAGTTTTGAAGATCAAAACAAAGGATTGAAGATTTGGAAGCTTCAAGTTTTCGAATTGGAGGAAGAAGAAGAAATTCTCCAACGACTTTGTTATAAAGAGTAAGTTTTATTCGTTAAGTTTTATGTGCCATTTGAATATGCGACCATTGAATTGAACTTTGGGTTTTAAAATAATTTTTTTTGAAATCCTTCCTGCGTCTATGTTATTTTTTGCGAAGCCCAAAAATAAATTACACACTACAATTTTGTGATTGTAGTGAATGTTCAAAATATTTACTACAATTTGTTTGCGTAATAATTTTTTATGTTTTACTACACGTTATGGCTGTAGGAAAAAGATTTTATTATTTTGTATTAAAACAAATTGTGCATTTTTTATTACCAGAATTTTGGCATCTTAATAATCATTTTCCATTTAATTTTATTTCCACAATTTGATGGCATAATTACAACTATTTTTTCATTTTAAAATAATTGATGTCTTGCTCTAATTTTTTCCAAAGATCATTCATCAACACAAATTCATTAACCACAAAGTTTACATAGACGTATAAATATCACCTGGTCTTAAAATAAAAAAAGTATCACATTTAAGTTAGTAATGTGACAACAAATAAGGTATTCATATAAAAGTGTACTTCATTCAGGTCATTTGTCAATAACATCAATTTATGTATGAACAATAAAAACAAAGTTTTATATGCAATCGCTTCATGACATAATCAAATAAACAAATATCTCCTAGTTCAAATTTCAATGTGTCACAAATTAAAAAAAAATGTAATAAATAATGCGCGTGCATCGACCAATTAGTAGCCACCAAAACACTACAGCGGCAAAAGTGACATCAATGAACCATTTTACTTCTCCATGACCTAAAAGTATCCAAAACAAGTATTTGATCATTGATAAATATGAAACTATAAAATACTTCTACAAAACTTAATAAAATATGACACAAAAAATTGTAGCACGGAATCTAATATAAGGTGGTTAGTTAATTGACATTAACATACTCCCATGCGACGCTTTTCCCGACTGCCTCTCCCACACTGCTTATACCTGTATGGAGTCGCATTAGAAAATAAGTTGGTAGAATTGCCTTTCTAATGACAACATTGACAAATTCATGTTCTAAAGCAATTCCATCATTTTTTTCATTTGGATCCATACTTAGTAACACACCCTCTCCCACAACTTCTTTCGGTATTTCTGAGCAAAATAATATCACATCGCTTCCAACTTATAAGCATAACATATTTTTTTAAAATTTCAATCTCAATGTATACTCAATTCATTCAAAATAAAAACCTAAATTTTGTTATGAAAATTTGTTAAACTTGCAAACCTTCACTGAATTACAATCACAGATATCATTTTCCTTCATATTTTCAGATGTACCCTGCATTGATGAAACAAAAAAATTCAAGAAATCTAGCAAAAACAATAAACATATTATTGTGTCACACCATCAATGTTCATATTAAATTTCAACACTCACTTTTATACATATTATTCATGCCTGATATCAATATATACTTGACCATAATAAAATTTGGTACATATATTCTTAAATTGAAAAAAACCTTGATTGGAATATAATCATCTATGCTAGTTTCCCTCGGAGTATTCTCAGTAACGACCTGCATTGCTGAAATGTAAATCATTACTTAAGAATTGATCTAAGGAGCAAAAATTAAGCACAGAAAATTATGTCTAGACATTCTTAGAATTTTTGTAGAGAGACAGAGTTTAAATATGACATAAATTCTATATAGAATTCTCAGATGAACAGAACAAAAACTTAACTTTCCACAAGTTCAATACAAAAAACCAAGATGATTAATCCATATTAAGCTAAAACATTGTATAACTATAACAAATAAGCCAAAAAACTCATCAGCAAACATATTATCAAGACTTCATAGGTCACTGTCAAAATACTAACTTGATCAATATAGTTCCTCAAATACTTAGATGCATGTAACTTAAAAGTACTTTGCAAAAGAAAAATGAAACTCAATCTCAGATGGATCACTAGCACCGTTAATCTTAACAAAGCGTTCATACTCTCAACAAGATAAATTCAATCAACTTTGAGGCTCAAAACTAAGATTATTTAATCAATAATAAGCTAAAATAAGCATGATTATTAACAAAAAAAAAAAACTTCGAACTACCTTGTGAGATGTTGAAAAGTTGGAAATATGTGGAAAGTTCTCATCAGTGTTAAGTCAGGTTCATGTGTTCCATTAAGTGCATCCATAAACTGGAAATAATCAAAATTCAAGTCAATATTCTATAAATGTATGATAGGCAATAATGATGCAAACAATTGACATTATCTAAGAAAAGAGAACATTTACACCATGTGCAATGACATGAGATAGAGCTGATTGTAGGCATGCAGGATCTATTAGTGACATAAAAACGTTCATGCTTAACTTCATACGCTCCAACTGATCCTTAAAGTCTCTTCGTACTTCATCGACCATTTGTTCTTTCTCTTTAGCAAGGTCCTCATTTGATTCATCAACTCCAAGTTCATTTGTTCAACCTCTTTTTTTTCCATGTGTCACTTCATCTTTAAGTCGCCGTAGGTCCTCAATTCGTCCAGCAATCTGAGTAGTTTGAAAATTTATTGAAGAACTTTTTTTCAACTTATTACGAGTACTCGTGCACCTATGGCCATTTGGATCTTCACCTAAACCAGTTACAAATAATTCATCTTTGAACTCCTTAGTTCGCTCCGACTCGGGCCTTTTTGACAATGCATCATTAAAGCCATGCTACAAAAGGAAAGGATAAAGTAAAACAAATTTTTGAGTTAATTATGAGAAAATAAACATGTCTAGTACTAACAATTAAAGAAGTTGTCCTCTCACCAGCCCCCTAATCGCCTGAATGAGAAGTTACAAAAATATCTAACTTAGTGGTATCTTTTCCTTCCTGCCGCATCTGAACAAATTTAAATAAGACCAACAAATAATATAACAAACTTAGAGCTACGCCAAATCAACAATGTAATAATCCACAAATTTACTATGAGAAAGAAATTTATACTGTTTGCTTTTAAAGTGGAAATGAAGTCTTTCCAGTACGATGCTGATATTTCTTTTGAGCTCTATTGATTGCATTTTGAATTGCTTGTTCCTACGACATCAATACATAATAATTATTATATTTACTTCAAAAAAAAGAACCAAACAAACCATATAATGTTATTAACCCTCACTTGTTCCTTTTTCCAGTATTGCACAAGAATCAACCATTTATCTAATTCTATTTGCTCATTTGGCAGTTGCGAATAATCATGACTAGGATCATCCATGTAAGGCGTAAAGTAATCTGTCTTCAATCGATATTTTAGATCCCTCCACATGTTATTTAAAGTGTGTAAAACTATACTTCTAGCCTCAGTAGGGAGAGTGGTGTTAGCCTGTTATTATTTAAAAAACAAAAATCTGGAATATCAGTAATCTAAAATAACTAAAGTAGAGACTAAATAATGAATATAATAAAATGACTAAATGAAAAATAGTAAAATTGACCTTTACAACTTCCCAAATAACATCAAGCTTCTCTTTGGGCATATAAGACCAGCATGTGTAGTGTAGAGGCAATAAAGTCCCAATACGTGCCAACGCTCCTAAAGAACTGCTATACTTGTTATATTCTTCTTTAACACCAACCACATCTCCCTCTTCATCTAAAGTGACTTCAATTGGAATATCAGAACACCACTGATCAGCCAATTTTGTTGGGCCTCGACCTTTCTTCTCCTTGGGGAGTTTGCTTTTAGGTCCTACAAAAATATTGCAAAAGTATTATGATCAATGTAGTAGAATAAAAATAGAAAAATTAGTTTTCTTTGACATATCAAAGTACAAACGCCAATCATACAAATATTATGTCCAGGAATAAAAAAGACAAACATTTAATAACCTTATGACATACAAAAATGTTTAGATACTTTATTATACCTGTTCTAAAAGTGTTACTTTGTGAATTTATATTACTTTGTGAGTGTGTCACAAATTTGTGTCTGAGGCAATGACTTAGATAGAGGTTGAGACTTATGTTGCAAATGATCTCTGAGAATGTGCACGAAAGCGTGCTTGCATTTCTGCCATCAGATGATTTTGTGGTTGGATTGGCACTACTACTGAATTCTCAGTGAAATTGGATCTTTCCATCATGTTACTCATCTCAACTAGAACATCTTTAATTGTGGTACCACATGGCCTCTTTCTCCCTTTAGTCATAATGTATCTTTCAAAATAAATATTCATCCATATTAGGCTATTATTGACAACTATCACAACATGTATTATTTAAGCATATAACAAACAATTTTGTAAAAGCGAAAACATGTGAAAAAACTGTAAAAGTAACATTTATCCTTAAAGTCTTTGGTTCATCGCACTTTCGTATCTCACGTTTAAAACAAAATTAGATATCTGTCCTTATGTTCTTATTTGGATAACTACAATGAAATCACACAAATGAACAATAGCCAAATATATAAACATATTTAAGAAATTGAATTGTTCTATAAACCACAAAGCAAAATAAATAAATAAAGTCTACTTAAACATCGAATTGAAATTCAAATGCAACTTGTGATCATTATTCTATTCCCTCATATCATTATCTTCGCCAGCCTCATCAACTATAATTCTGTCTACTCCATGTCTAATCCAACCAGCGTCATCATCACATGTAGGAACACGATCATCTAGTCGTTGATTGGCAAATGGCGTAGCTTCAAATGTTGAATAAATATCAAAATGATCTCTTGGAGTCATCTTCATCACTACGTTTCAATCTCTTTGCAAAGGGTCAGGTACATACGAAACTTGATCAGCTTGAGTTGATACGACAAAAGGCTCATCAATTGGCATGTTGTTGTTGTACAGTAAATGGTTAGAGTTGACTAAAGTGAATTTATACTCATCTTGTCTCACTCCTTTTTCAGGATCAACCCAATCACATTTAAACATCAAAAACTTAACACCATTTATATATGTAATGAACTCTGATAATATCGGTCAAAACTCCATAGTAGGAAACTTCTCCACATTGAGGTTTCCTATCCCTCGCACTTGAGTAACTTTTCGTGTTTGCTCTAAGAACAATGCCGATGTTTTGAGTACTTTTGCTTTCATCATTACTTTTAGTTCTGAAATGGAATCCTCTAATAATGCATGCTTTGTATCTCCTTCCATGACTTATAGGACCTTCAGCCAATCTCTTAATCTCTTCTGGTAGTTGGACATTAAATGTTTGTTGCAAATTGTTTACCTATATTTTCCAAGAATTGTTAAGTAATGTTATGAAAATATATACATAACAAGGGCGGACTTTCAACTTGATACATTATTCACTTACATGTGACTTGAACCACTCATGGAAAGTTTGACTATGAATGCGATTGATTTCCCAAGGTCTTGCATGAGGTCTTTCCCTAGCAATTTTTGCCACATGCATATTATGATATGGTTCAATTGCATCAACATTGGCGAACACATAACGTTGCACTTGAAGCAAAGTGCACTTATCTATCATAAAACTCTCTCATTTCCCTATAACTCGACCCATGCTCTCATCTCCACCGCAGTTCCTAGGCTGGCGATTCTCTTTTACTTCGACATTATTAAGATATCTTGAACAAAAGTTCATGCATTCATCCATTAGATATGATCAAGCAATAGAACCCTCTGGATGATCTCTGTTACGCACAAACACTTAGGTGTTATAATAAAAATCTAGAAACACTTAGCTGAGTGTCTTTCCTATGGTGACAAAAAAAAAAAAAGACGCTTCAATAGTTTAAAGAGCCCTACACAAGCAGATTGTAGCATAATCATGAAGGATTAACCAAATTTTCTTATGTAAATATCAAAAAAAGGACTGAATATGAAGATACTAAAAGACCCTTTTGTCCATCTCTATCCACCCATCAAGATTGCAACTTATTGAAGTTTCAAAATAAAATCGAAAAGTAGAACTGCCAGAAAAATAAAAACTTGGATTGAAAAAACAAATAGAAATATCGTAATTGTGACTTCGCATATATATATGAACACACATGGATAGTCAATTGTACACAAAGGCAAAATACAAAGTTTGTATACACACAGACAAAACAACACCATATACACACAAAAATGAATAGCACTGAATAGTACAGAAACACAAATAAAACAGATGTAAGACAAAATATCTTGCAACTTTTATGACTTTTTCCCAATTCTTATACGAGTGACAAAGCAAGGATTTCACTTTTCCCTCCTTCTCTCTCTTGCTAATACCAATAATTGAATATCAATTTCAGATATGAAAAGAGTAAATTATAAAAGAGAGAGAATTGGTAGAGTTTTACCTGTGAGGAGAGTCACAACCCGGTGATTAATCGGAATAAGCTGAAAGTTGGGGAGAAGAGAATGTGGTAACCCTGGTAGAGGGAGAAGGGAACGTGTAATTTCTTTTTGATTTTCTTTTGGAGCAAATTGTGTTTTTTTAATTAAAAGTTGGAAATATTATTACTTGAAAATTTCAAAATAATTGAAAATAATATTAATGTGAGTGCAGCCGTCCAGGCCCTTTTTTCTTTGATTTAACCAATAATAATTTTATTATAAAAACTCAATTTTTATCAAAAATAATTGGAGGGAGATGGGAATTAGGTTTTGCCGCCAGATTCCCTTTATTCTATTTTTTACTTTCAAAGAAATCGTTATAGTAATTGTATTTACTCTTACTACGAATTACGTAAATGTGTACATTACATGAGAAAATCATAGTAACTGGTTAACTTTTTACTATGAATTGTTTACGTGTAGTACTTATATAGTGTGATTTAAGAGTTTTTCCTACCACTTGAACATCATGGTAAAAGATTTGTTTTTACCACAATATTTTTAATGTAGTTAATAAATTTGTTGTGAAAGTCATATTTTTTTGGGGTGAACATATTCATATCTATTCCCACCTTCTTCTATTGCAAATCATTTAACCATCGATCCAATTCAGGCGTTAAAAATATAGCATTTAGGATAACATGTACAAATCCATTGTTTCCAAGAAGAACATACCTGAGAAGTTGTGGAAGACGTTTAAGTTTTACCTTTAGTATAGAGGATATTTTGGAATACGACTTTAATGGATCTATTTTACCTTGCAAAATTTCTTCTTTGACGGCCTCTCGAATCACATCCACCGAATAATATTTTTCTTCAAAAGATGGAGATTGCATAACCTTATTTAACTTGAACTCCACCTTCTCATCTCCAATGTTCAACACCAGCTTGCCAGTACGTGGTTACCGTAGTTGGGAGAAATGGTTTTGCATAGATAATTGGTGTTTCTCAATCCTCATCTATCTCAAGCAGTACGAAGTCACTAGGGATGTAGAACTTGTCCACTTTCACAAACACATCTTCCCATGGGTCTCTTTATGATCCTATCCGCCAATTGTAAGGACATCTTTGTGTTTTTAAGCTTTTGAATACCTAGTTTCCTTCGAATTGAATAAGGCATTAAACTAACACTAGCTCCTAAATCACAAAGAGCCTTATCAAAGTGTAATTTGCCAATAGTACAAGGAAGTGAAAAACTCCATGGATCCTTTAAATTCGGAGGGATGATTCGTTGGATTATGACACTACATTCTTCATTCAAGGAGATTATTTCCATGTCTTTCAATTTCTTCATCCAACCTCTTACTGCAACCTCTGGAGAAATTGAATTGGAGGAGCATAAGGCTTCACATATGGCTTCAGTGTAGCTTTTTCTGATTCAATCTTGTTTGAAGGGTCAAAGACTGAATTATCCTTCATCACAAGTTTATCTTTGTAGTTAGCAGGTGGCTCAAATTCTCCAATTGAGTCACTGCATTACACTGTCCTCTTTGATATTGCTCTGCTTGGCTAGGCAATATAACCTTCTATCTTGAATTCATATAACTTCCTAGTTGTCCAACTTGTGCTTCTAGATTCTTTGTTCTCCCAATATCAGATCAAGTTTTATGTCAAGATTCTTGAACTGGTTCGTTGTTCAATTAGCAAGTTTTTCAATAGCAAGCTGTAATTAAGCTTGTGGTTGACCTTGTTCTTGAGGTGGTGGTTCTTGGTAACATGGTGGTTGCTGGTGAAAGTTCTGAGGACCTTGCTACTCGAAACTTGGGGGAAACTGATACCAAAGAGAAAATTCATGAGCCTCTTGGTTTCTTTGACCTCATCAAGAAAATTTTGGGTGATATTTCTCCATCCCGAATTGTAAGTGTTAGAGAAAGGATTTCCTGACTGCTTGTTTTGATTGGAGATATAATGAGCTTGGTCCATGAGTGGGAAATCCATAGCCATGTGAGGTGCTCCACAAACATCACAAGTTATGACATGCTGAGAAACGACATTAGTATTGCACTTGAGTCCCTCAATATTCTTGACCAGAGCATCTAACTTAGCATTCAACATGGTGAGATCATCAACATTGTGCATACCCAGTGCTTTCTTTATTACCCGACTATCACTCGCCCACTGGTAAGTATTGAAAGCCATCTCATCCATGACAGAAATTGCTTCATCATGATTATTTTCCATAAAACTTTCTCCTAAAGTAGCATAGATATTCATCCGGTGCTATGTGGCAAACCATAGTAGACATTTTGCAAAAGCATCTAATTAATAATCCCTATGCCTTATAGAGTGTTTCCCCATTTCCCTATATGATTCTCGTGATAACATTCCTCAATTGATCTATTTTAGCTGGTGGAAAGTACTTGGTGAGACAAATATGCCCAAGTGGTTAACTTGTTTGCTAACTAGTTCTTCAGCCACTCCTTAACTCTTTTGGAAAGAGAGAATGAGAACAGACGTAGTCGAATGGCATTCTCAGTGACACCATTCATCTTAAAGGTACTGCAAATTTTCAAGAAATTCTTCATATGGGAGTAAGGATCCTCCCTCTCAATATCTCTTAGAAGCAATTTTCTGTAGCATCTGAATGATAGTTGGTTTTAGCTCAAAAGTATTTGCCTAAACATTAGGCACAACTATACTTGAGTTAAAATTCTGATATGTCGGCGTAGCATAATCCCTAAGAGTTCTCTGCTCCTCAGCAGGAGGTGCAAATGCAATCCATTGTATCTCATCTGTCATTATGAAACAAGAATCTCGAGTATCAAAGTTCAAATAGATAAAAACTGAAAAATAAAACGAAATAATAAAGAAAAAAAATCTAAACTAATAAGAATCAACTTGTTATTAATATTGAGTATTTGTTACCTTCACGGACAATGGTGCCAATTTGTTAACACTCTGTAACAACAAGGTATCGAACAAATAATATAGTGGTGAATATCTCCACATGGAAAGTTGTCAAATACCAAACTAAGCCTATCCTATCATCTAGACTAACGATTATCAGAGTTGAGATTTTTAAACTAATAAAAGTAGAAAATTTAAACTAATTGAAGTAGAATAACTAAACCAAAATATCAATTTACAAAAAGTCTTGGGATTGAGATTTCATCAAAATATTTATATGGATTTATTACTTTCAATGGGTTGTGATTCTTGCCTAAGTTAAAGACACATTTTTCCTTAATTACATGAATACTCTCTTGAGATCTCCATGAGTACCCAACTAGATTTTTTTCTGTCACTTCCATGATCAACAACTAATCTAAATGAATCCATTAATTTGTAAGAAAATTATTTAACTAGTCTCATACAAAAACTAATATTCCTATTAAGCAATGTAAACCTATCTATCAAATCCGAAAGGATAATTTAATTCACCTCCAGTAATTCTTGAATGATCTTAAATCATGTAATTGATGATCAACCAATTACAAGCATTAAACACTCATTGATAGATAAACAAAGCAAGAACAAACCCAATGTTTGTCAATAGTCCCTATAAAAACAGAAAAATACATTTTAAACCTTAGAAAATAAATTAGCTGTGTATTTTTAAAGAAGAAAAAGAAATAAATTCCGTAAAAGTAGAAATACTCATGTTCAACAATGTAGAGAATAGAGAAAATACAACTTGAGAAGATGAAGAGATGACAAACCCAATGATTCTCCTATCTTGATTGGCAGGGATTCAAGAAAATCCTCTTCATATCTTCAAGGTAACTTTCCTTTCTTTTCTTCCAAATCTTTTCACTCAAATTAACTTCTTTAATCTCTCTCCTAGCCTTCTAAAATGTCTTTAATGATTTCTTGGCTAAAAAGGAGTCCTATATAGAATTTAGACCCATCCACACATAAAGATCGAGGCTCATAAAAATATAAAATCCACACCTGCACAATTGTGCAGAATATCTGCACTACTGTGCAGTCTTGCTGTGCAGATTTTTCTCTAACTTTTCTTCAACAAAAATCTCTCATATGGCCACTCTCTTGCATTTTCTTAAGCTTTCCTGGTTGGCCTTCATTGCTTTCATAGAAATTCTCTTTTTCCTCATTAAATTACTCGCTCTTTACTTATAAAAGCATTGAAACAACGTAGATACCAAAATACGCAAATTAGGCTAAAAACAAAAGAAAAGATTGACTACAAGGCACAAAAAAAGATAAAAGCATGGTAAAATATTGTAATAATATGTCAAATATGAGACCTAACACTTATTTTGTGCTCAAGGTATCAATTTTATATTGGTAAGCATTTTTTATTTTCATATCATTTATGTTTCTTTTGGTTGGATATAAGTATCGACATGTTTGTGACTTGCTCATTTTACTGTCACATAGTATGGAATTTGTTATTTTGTCTTTTGGTTTATACTAATTGAGTATTGTTGGTTTTTCTGACCATATTTGGTTCAGATTTGTTGTCTTTCTCGGTTGCCTATGCGGGCGAGTTTGGTAATATTCTTATGAGTACTTTTGTTGTGGATCTTGTTATTTTTTCTGTGGGTTCCATTTTTTGGATTCAAATGCAGAAATTGCAATACGTTGTTGCTTGATTGCTGTCTTTTCTTATTTCACTGGTTTAGACTATACCGATTCAAATGCGGACACGTGGCCATTGTTTCTTGATTTCGGTCTTGTTATTATATCCTTAGATTCAGTGTATTTACTGTTCACTTTGGATATTGTGATCAGTAACATAGTATTTTGTCATTCCTTACTAGATTCAATGATTTGACTATGAGTTAGTGTTTTGGAGTGTTCTATCACTTTTCTGTGATACTCTACATCTTTTGGGTTATTCTCTGCTGATTTTGTCAAAATAAAATAAAATTCAAGACTCTCGTTTTAAGTTGGATGTGCGATCTGCTGGACTATTGTTTCAAGTTCAAGTTCATTGCGATTGTCCATTTTTTGCTCGTTTTTGTGTGTTCACACCCCATCCACTTGAGGGGAGCGTTCAATATGTTTGAAACATGGGCTTTGTTTTCTATCAAAATTTAAAGTAAAGCCGCAGGCCAACATTTTGAGCCATCCAATATGCTGCGAATTGGGGTCAACTCATAGTTGACCAACATTACATGGCTTGTTTTTGTAATATTATTTGTAAATATTCTAGCCCACGTTAAATTCCATCCAGTTTTTCTCTAATACAGTCGTGTTCTTCTCTGTTAAGTTCTTCTAGTTGCCGTTGTTGCTCTTCCGTAGAGTTTTTCTTCTTTCTTCTTTTACCTTCAACTTTTTGTGGGTTATATAGCTTAATATATAGGCCTTGAAGTTTAGAGTTGTATTTTCTTTACTTCTTGGTCTTATAAGCTTTTGATTTGTAATTCTTTCATAATATCTTCTTCAATTAAAAGTTTCTTTTCATTTTTTTAGCAATTTCAAACAATTTTCTAAATTTATCCATAAATCAACAAATACGAATATTTAATATATGTCGTCTAACCATATCCAGTTTTTATAAGAAATTAATACTACATAATAGCATGAATTTTTTTTTTATGTTTAATATGATCTTATATATATATATATATATATATAACATTTCTAACTTGATTGTCGGGGAGGGGGGGGGGGCAAATGCCGCGGAAATCCTCGGCATTCCTTCTAATTCTATATTATTTTGCAAGTGTACGAAGTTCTGTAAAGACATGAAGAGATCTTAAAGATAAAAATCTACCTGCATCATGTTGGCTCCGTTTGTGGGAAATAGGGCGAGAGAGGTGAGAAGATCAAAGATTTTCCAAAGGGTTGTCAATAAAATATGTTGGGAAATCCATAGACGACTGTGATATTCTGGAAAAATGTGTACACGATGAGCAGGTAATCTTCGATTACAAAGTTTGGATAATGAAATTGCCCAGTTCACATTTAAGTAAGTGTTTCCACAACAATAAGATTCTTTTTTGTCCTTGGATGGCTCGCTACCCACATCCATACCATTCACACCCCGATATCATCGGAGCTGACCTCTTGAGCACTTGACATGTATCTTTTTTGGATTAGGTCATTTAGAAAACAAGCATGTTTTGGATTAAAAATTCAATATTTACAGAAAATACATACTATGGAACACAAAATAGGGATATTCATAAGACAATCATCAGTTGGGTATAAGGAGAAGGAGAACAAGTAATGTCACTATATGGATTCATCTAGATTTGTTGGCCATTGAGGGTTTAGAGTAATTTCTAAATATCCATAAAATTATGTAGGATTCGTAGGTGAAGTTCGGTTAGGAAGAGGAAGAATCATGGGAGGAAATTGTAAGTGAATTCTTATGATTAAGTCTAAATATGTTATTCAATTTGCCTCAAAAGGTGGCACAACTTGATTTCTTGACATGTGAACTAGTTTGAGGTTATCGTATTATGTGAGTGCCCATTTAACTCAATTATTATATACATGGTATGAAATTATATTTGTTTGAAAGTTTTGTGGAAGTAGTTATTTTCTTAAATGTAACTTGATTGTTTCTCCACAACTTTTAAGTCTGATTTCATTTATGATGATCAATATCTTGTGTGAACTCCGTTATGGCATGTTACTATTAGTTGGATCCAACTTGTCTTGGGTGTACAAAGGGTACCAACATGCAATAGCGGACTTGCTAGTTAGACCCCAAGTACCAATGGGTCATTCCCTCACATTACATAGAAGTCGTTTTTGGTTATGTTGGGTCATCGGTTTTTACATGTACTCGAGCATGTGTTTCTATTTTGTAAAGTAGCTCCTTATCCGGAGTGATAAGGTGCCTATTACTATTAGTTCGGAGTCAAGATTGTCAATCATCAACAACTTGGTTACTTGATCATTATAATTGTTTTTAAATTCTTTTACCGCTTATTTCTCATGAATGTTATTTACACTAAAATGCAGTTCCAATTCTGATTGATATTTATGAGTGCCTGAAACATTCGACTTTAAATTTGAATCTTACTAAAGATACTTTTGTAAAATAATTCGTGCTTATCTTCACACGTTGAGTTACTTACATATATTTCTTAAATACATCACACACATCGGGTATTCAATGAGTCTTTTACTCACTTACTCTATATTTTAATTTCTTCCTTCCAACATTAGATCATTACTTAGACGAGACCGAAGAGTCTCACCACGATCTAATTGATTTCTGAAGATCTTTATCTTTCAAATAGTTACGATTTAATTGTTTAAATTTTTCTAGACTTGAGTTTTCTTTAGATCTTTTTCCTAAGATTGTGAATTTATGTTTATTAAGAGAACGTGATTAAGGGATCTTTTTCGTAAGTATTATTTTGGACTTAATTTATTAGATTACGTGCCTTGAAATTGAAACATTTTTTGTAAACTTTGGGGCATAACACACGTGGTCCATTTGCAAAGTTTCTTTCCAATGCATTGGAAAGTTTCACTATACATTGTCTGGTTCTCTAGACTATAATGATGTAGCAGAAAGGAAAAATCGAACATTATTGGAAATAATAAGGAGTATGCTTACCAGGTCCAAGCTTTCCAAAATCCATGTGGACTAAAGCTCTCGAAATGGAAGTAATTATCTTAAACCGAGTTCCAACTAAAATTGTTCCAAAAACTCCTTTTGAGTTACGGAAGGTCGAAAATCGAGTTTACAACATATATGTGCTTAGGATGCCCACCCGAAGTGAGGGTTTATAATCCATAAGAGAGTAAACTGGACCGAAGGACTATTTGTGAGTATTTAATTGAACATTCTTAGAGGTACAAGGTGCAAGTTCTATTGTTCATCTCATAACACTAGTATTGTAGAGTTGAGAAATAAAAATTTCTTGAGAATGACTTGATTAGTGGGAGCGATCTATCTCAAAACTTCGATTTTGAGAAAGATCATTTAGATATTCATCCTTTGACTTCAAGTATAGTTTGATTGTCATTTACAACACCCCTCAAGTTCAAGTGAATGTTGTGCAACAAATCACTGTAGTTCCACAATTTGCTGATGAAGATAGGATTGATCCGACTGTTTGAGAATTGCCAGAAATTATAGAACAACTAGTTAATCAACACACTACGCATGAGGATGTTGGTGTAAAGCTAAGAAAATCTACTCGGGTAAAGAAATAAATAATTCCTAGTAATTATATTATGTATCTACAAGAATCTCACTATAAGATCGGAGCTAAATATAACCCCTTAATATTTTCACAAGCCATGAGTTAAAAGAATCAAACTTTTGGTACAATGTCATGAATGGGGAGATGAATTCCATGACATATAATGGAGTCTTGGGAACTTGGGTGAGTTGTCTAATGGTGTAAAAGCCATATGAAGTAAATGAATCTTTAAATCAAAGAGGGTCTCATTAGGCAACACTAAGAGATATAAGGCAAGATTCATTACTAAGGGAATCAATTTTTTTCCTGTATCCAAGAAAGATTATATTCATGTCATTATGACATTAGTTGCACTTTTGATTTGGAATTGCAACAAATTGATGTGAAAACAACATTCCTCAATGGGGATCTAGAGAAGGAGGTTTACATGAAACAACTAGAAGGATTCCCCTCTGTGAAGGTGAGAATTTTGTGTGCAAGCTGCAGAAATCTATATAAGGGTCGAAACAAGATTCCCATCAATGGAATTTAAAATTCTATAACGTCATATCTTTATTTGACTTCAAATAAATTAATATGGATCAATGTATATAAAAAAAATCAGTAAGAGCAATATTTGTTTCCTTGTTCAATATGTAAATAATATTTTACTTGCAGCAAACAATAAGGGATTTTTATATGAAGTGAAACAATGTCTCTCTAAGAATTTTGACATGAAGGATATGAACGAGGCTTCTTATGTCATTGGCATTAAAGATTTATATAGATAGATATCGAGGCATTTTAGATTGTCTCAAAAAATGTATATTAATATAGTCTTAGAGAGGTTTTGGATGAACGATTGTTCACAAGTATAGCTCTCTCATTGTGAAGGGTGACAGTACTTCAATCTGAACTAGTGCTCGAAAAATGATTTTGAGAGGGAACAAATGAAAGTCATTCCATATGCTTCTATTCTAGGAAGCTTGATGTATGCTAAGGTCTGCACAAGATCTGATATAGCATTTGCTGTGGGAAAGTTGGAAAGATATTAGAGTAATCTAAGAATAAACCACCGAAGAGTTGCAATTCAAGTAAAGAGGTATCTTTAAAGGGACCATCGATTACATGCTTATGTTATGATGAACTGAGAATCTGGAGGTGATTGGCTACTCGAATTCAAACTTTATTGTTTATGTTAGTTCAAGAAATTCATTATCTAGTTATGTTTTTTCAGTAGTGTTGTATTCTGAAGAAGTGCGAAGTAGACATTGACTACTACTTCCACGATGGAATATGAGTTTGTTGCTTATTTTGAGGTTACTTCGCATGGTGTATCATTAAAGAGTTTCATATGTGGGCTTAGAATAGTCGATTTAATTTCTACGTCATTGAAGATGTATTGTGACAATTCAGTTGTAGTTTTTATGACTAAAAACAACAACAGTGGTAGTTGAAGTGAACACATCAACGTCAAGTATGTATCCATAAGAAAACGTGTTAAAGAGAAGATATTGGTAATCAAACACGTTAGTACCGAATTGACGATGGTTGATCCTTTGAAAAAAGGCATGTAAAATTTGTTTTTTGACAAAGATTATATTAAAACTCATTCGATTTTAATATTTTAGCATATTGTGTACTCATTCATTTATTTTGAGAAAATTCATTTTAGGTGGACCTAGAATAAACAAAATGTTTATTCATTAAGTTGTGTTACAACATATGGACTGACATATAAGAATATAATGCATAATACTACTTGGAAGATAATACTCATTCTTAGAGGACCTATGTCCATGATTCATGTATTTTATTTCTTAAAGTATGGAAATTTATGAATTTTGAGTTTCAAGAGACATATATAAACCAAGCGGAAGAATGTTGGTTAATTAAAATTGTGATCAATTATTGATAGCCAATTCGGAGAATTGTGATTAATCAAGCATATGATTGTGATCAGTCTTTGATTGATTGTCACCCAGATTTTTAGGTAACTAGAATTATTACCATATAACATCTTCGATGAGAAGATGTGTATATAAAGGCTCACTTGGTCATTGAGGTCCATAGAACTAGCACTCTCAGATTAAGAATACAACATCAATAGAGTTTGCCTAATGCTTGGAAATCCTCATACCCACTAACCTACAACACCAGATATCGAGAACATCAATAGGTAGAGGTGAGATCCTATTTTAATTTTGGACACAAAGACCTTTGTATGTAATTTTTTTGGTACATATTTAGATCATTTCATGTTTCTATTCTTATATCGATACCTTGAAAATTAATAGAAAATGCAATAATTACAAGAAACTCGATGAAATTCTTCTTCTACCACGACCCTTCTACAAGAAAAAATTAGTAAAGATATCTTATAGGTAATTCTTTTCTTTTATTTCAAATTCAGCAAAGTATATGAAGTATTCACGAAGTTGTACATCAAGATTTTGTTTGCCTATGCTTTCGAACAAATACATGGCTATGCCAAAACTGTGAAAGATATCTTATTTAGGGGTGACTTAACTTAACTATGAGAGTGCATGACTAGGAGTAACTTTCAGTGTGTTTAAACAATTGAATTATACTTTTTATTAGTTGTGAAAGAAGAAGTCATTAAACGTTATCCTAATGACTCACTTGAAGCGTCTTTAATGAAAGAGCTCATGAAAAAGATGAGAAAATGGGTGGAGAATCAATGTAATGTTCAAAAATAAGTTTGGCCTGCATAACATGAACCTTTGGTATTCAATACCACATCATTCTGTCTGCTCAACCCAAAGTACGAAGTTGATGTGAAAGATCATCATCCTTAACGCTAAGAAGGCAAAGTCTTAAAACTGGTTTATTCCTCTATCTTTTATATTTTATGTACTAGAGTCTTTGTTTACACTCAATCTATTTTGTTTCTTATCAATTCATAACTATTAATGCAATTTGTTTTTCATGTACGTCAAAACTGGAAGATCATGGACATAAAAATACTTAGTTAAGGAGCTTTGAATTGTCACAATGGACACGTAGGGATCAGCCTCAAGCACGGTTCTTTCTTTTCAATGACTTTGTTAATTGTTTTATTGTCCTTTTTGAGTTTATTCTATAGCTTTCAACAACTTGAGAGCCTTAATAGTTTCTCAGAATTATTATACTTGAGCAATTTCATTGCTCTTCAAGATGAGCTTATAAACATTCTTATTTTATTTTACAATTTCGTGGTTTATATTTTAAACTTCCTTGCTCTAATTCTACAATAATTAAATAGCTTATGAGTGTTATAAAACATGCTTTGCAATCGCTTTTTTGTTTGTAAGCTAGCAGCTTTTTCTTAGTATCATTTCGACATTTTATTAATTTCCACCTTATTAGACCTCTTTATATCTTGATTTTCTTTTTGAGGCATGCATATTATCTTTGCTGACATTATTGCTTCATCTCCAAAATAGTATAATTAATCTAACAACCAGAACACTAAACCATAACATTACTAATTCCTCAACATTTTGTTATCATCAAAATTTCATTATGGAACCTTGGAGCTGGCATATTTTATGCAAGAACTACTCACCATAAAACCAGAGAACAAAATAGTTATAAGCAATAACCTAATATGGGACATATAAAAGAGAAAAAAAATATATAAAATAATAAACTAAATATACTTCATTTGAAATGCAAAGAGCTATTATTTTATAGCACAAACATAATATAGTTTCAAATAATGGGGCTACATATTGGAAAATAACATCAACATTACATAAAAAAAATTCAAATAACAAAAGATATATATAATACAATTTGCAACAACTTGTTCTTGAATGAACATATGGATAAATGAAATATGAAAGACAAAGTCAAGCTTATTTGAGACGCTTGCACAAAGTGAGTCCATCTCCGATAGAAAGTTGTGCTAATTCAATACGAGAATCATTTGCCAAAAAGGAGTTAAGTTTGATGATATGTCCTCTACAACCCTTTAAGTAGTCCAACATGTCATCGTCCTTGGGTGCTGCCACTGTCCCGGACCATAGGGTGTTGTCGTAGGCTATGATTCCTCCAACTTTTACTAACTTCAATAATTGCTCATGGTAGTTGATGTAGTTTTCCTTGTCCGCATCCACGAATGCAAAATCAAAAGTCCCTTCTTCTCCCTAATTTTAGCAAAGATCATTGATATTTAGCTATATATTTTTTTATCAGTAGAAAAGAAAGATGCGATTAATATGCTAGAAAGATTTATATATCAAAGTTGAAAATGTGAATATTGCTAGTTCTATCATATTGAGATTTTTTATTTTTTTTATCTTTTATTGAAGTAAAAAAGTATATGTACAAATAGATTGAACGTATGTATCGCGTAGTTATAAATTTGTGTTTCAGTGTACATAGAATACATCACATACGACGATTGCTTATTATGTACATCTATATTTTTCTAAGGTCCAAAATGTTCATACATATTTTCAACTCATAAGGTACAATCGAGAGAACTCAATTTCCTAGCTAATGATTGATGTAGATCATTAATCAAGATATTTGATCAAAAAGGGCAAATATCCATCAAAATGAAGCAAATTTATATAAAGAAATATCACATAATATATTTTCCATGTGTTCCTCGATACTTGAACCATTATTTTATTTTATTTTTACCCTTTTTGCTCTAGAAAAGAATGAACGTTGAAAAATGCCGATTTAGGGAATAAGTAATCAACTATTGAAATTTTGGGAAAATCACCAAAAACCCCCCAAATTATATTTATGCATTCATAAATCCTTGAAAATATTTTTCAGTTTTAAAAATTCATTCTACAAATTTTTCATTGAAAAAAAAAACTCAAATGTTAAGATTAACAACTTTTTGGACTAAATTACCCTTCATTTAGTAAATAAAGAATTGAGTAACTAATTTTTTTATCGAAATCTTTTTGTTTCAGATTTTTCTAAATGATATATTCTATAATAAAATTACTGTTTTTTTAATATTAAATCTTTTTATATAATTTATTTTTGATTTTAACATGGTATCTATGTCCATTTAAATTTTTTAAAAAATAATAAAAAATCTGAAAAATTAAAATTAAAATCATGGCTAATATCAATTATTAATACAAAAGTTTTAAATAAACAAACTTCTATAGAAAAGTACAATAGATTAATTTTTTATATTGAAGGTTAAGGATAATTAAGTGCATAAATTTATCAATCCTAAAATTTGGAAATTTTTGAATATAAAGTTGGTAGCATAAATATTTTGCACTACTATTATTGACTTTTTGGATATACAAATTTATTCAAAAAGTTTTTAGTAATTCTCCCTAAACTTTGCAAAAAGCCATGGAAGCCATCCTATGCGACCGCATCCCAAAAAGTGAACCGCCTTACATAATAGGAAACAAAATTACGCTTGCAACTTTATAATTTTTTTAATGAATGAATCAAATACTTTTGATTGGCCGGCCGTTGAATATTTGCTTGTATTATATAACTTCGCTTTCTATTTAAAAATGTGGAACAAGCCAACCACTAATGATGTATATACTAATTCTGCGCATGCCAGCTATAATTAATCTTGATTAAGGATACAACTAGAACTTGGAAGCATATGATTAATAATGTAGATTAATGCATTTTCCTAATGTAATTAATAATAGAAATTGTTTTGTCAAAGTAGGTAATACTGATCTGAAAATTATCTTGGCGAGGAAGTCATTCATGACTTTCATGGCATCAGATGGAATGAACTGAATTTTGTGAGTCATGTTTGCCTTCTGAATAAATGGCAATCCAGTCTCATATGCTTCCCCATCTGGATCGATAGCTATTATCTATTTGTAAAAACCAAAATTGAAAATAAAAATAAAAAATTGGCGGTTAGTTATTGTTGTGGAACTCAGAGTCATATTCCACTAAATATAGAAATATCGAGGGAAATATTGTACTAGAAAACCACACTAGATTTAATTCCCAGGAAAGATTGGAGGCGTCACAACGTCGCGCTTAAAACCCAACCTCCTCGACAGAATTAACTAGACGAATTTAATAGCACAATATAACACTACAACTATAACTAACAATGGCTACTTGAAGAATAGCACAAAATAAAGAACACCAAATTTAACGAGGTTCGGCTAATTTAGTCTACGTCCTCGGACCCCACCAAAATATTTCACTAAAGGACTAAAGTGAAACTATTACAAACTATAGAGGAAGAAAGAAGAAATTGCTAAAAGACTTAGGCAATTTGGGATGTTTTCTAATGTAAATAGATGGTCTCCTTTTATAGTGTAAAGAGACCACTCTTTACAACCATTTTTCAATGTGGGATATTGCTCAACTTTGAAATGAGCCATTCTTCAACAAATCTCCACCTTGGCGAATTTCAAAATCTTCAATCTCCTCGTCAAACGGGGTCACCAAAACCAATCTTCAAACTTTGACAATGTTGATCAAGTCCAAACAAAATTTGAACTTGATTGCAGTCACAACTTTTGTCAACATATTAGCAGGATTCTCAGTAGTATGGACCTTCTCGATCCTGACTCCACCTTCTTCAAGTATCTCTCTTATGAAGTGATACCGAACATCAATGTGCTTCGTCCTTGCATGATAAACTTGGTTCTTTGCTAAATGGATAGCACTTTGACTATCACAATGTATTTTCACATACTTTTGTCCAATCCCCAGTTCACCAAGCAACCCTTGAAGCCAAATTGCTTCCTTTACAGCCTCTGAAATTGCCATATACTCTGCTTCCGTAGTAGACAGAGCAACCGTTGACTGTAAGGTAGACTTCCAACTGACTGGTGCTTTAGCAAGAGTAAATACGTAGCCTGTAGTTGATCTACGCTTATCTAAATCACCAGCATAGTCTGAATCGCAATATCCGACTACATACTGACTATGTTCCCGCTCAAATATCAAACCAACATCAGCTGTGTCATGGATGTATCGCAAAATCCATTTCATAGCTTGCCAATGTTCCTTTCCAGGATCATGCATATACCTGCTCACAACCCCCACTGCTTGGGAAATATCAGGCCTCGTACACACCATAGCATACATCAAGCTACCAACAACATTTGCATACGGTACTTTTGACATGTATTCCCGTTCTGCATCAGATTTCGGTGACAAAGCGGCGCTAAGCTTAAAATGAGGAGCAAACGGAGTACTCTCTGGTTTTGACTTTTCATCAATGCCAAAACGCCTCAACATCCTACTCAGATATTGTTTCTGAGTCAAACAAAGCCTCCTCAATTTTCTATCTCTGAAAATCTCCATGCCGAGAATTTTCTTCGCCTCACCTAGATCCTTCATCTCAAACTCCCTTTTCAAATGAGTCTTCAACTTCTCGATTTCTATTAGACTCGGGGAGGCAATCAACATATCATCAACATACAGAATAAGATATATGAAGGATCCATCTTGTAGCTTATGCAAATACACACAATGATCGTATGTGCTTCTTGTGTACCCAATTCCCATCATAAACTTGTCAAATCGCTTGTACCACTGCCTCAGAGATTGCTTCAATCCATACAACGATTTTTGAAGTTTACAAACCAAATTTTCATTTTCAGCAACTTTGAATCCCTCTGGCTGAGTCATATAGATTTCCTCTTCCAAGTCTCCATGTAAAAATGCAGTTTTTACATCCAACTGAACTAGTTCAAAATCCAACTGTGCTACCAAAGCCAACAAAATTCTAATGGAGGAGTGTTTTACAACTGGAGAAAACACCTCATTATAATCAATGCCCTCCTTCTGAGCGTAACCTTTGGCCACCAATCTGGCTTTGTAGCGAACATCACCTTAGCTAGGAAATCCATCTTTCTTTGCAAATACCCATTTGCATCCAATTGCCTTCTTTCCCTTCGGGAGACTGGCCAGTTCCCATGTTTGATTCTTATGAAGGGACTGCATTTCTTCACTCATGGCAATCCTCCACTTATCTTTCTCTGGTCCTTTAACTGCTTCAATATAAGTGGTAGGAACATCATCAGCGGCAATTGCAAATGCACAAGCCACCATATCATCAAAGCGAGCAGGCTTTCTGATTGTCCTCTTTGGCTTGCTAGTTGCAATTGATTCAAGTTGCTGTGGAAGTTCTTGGGGTTGAACTTCCTCTTCTTCAAAATCTCCTTCTACCGTAGGAGAATGATCAAGAGTTTCTTGATCTGCTGGGCCAACAAACTTTTCAAACTCCACCTGTTTGGGAGTACCATCCTGCTGTTCTGCATTCACCTTTTCCAACACGGTAGATTCATCAAAGGTGACATCCCTGCTAAAGATTATTTTCTTTGTTTCTGGACACCAAAGGCGATAGCCTTTTATACCAGAGGTGATCCCCATGAACACAACTTTCTTTGCTCTAGGATCCAACTTTGATTCCTTAATATGATAATATGCAGCGGAACCAAACACATGTAAGGAATCATAATCAGCAGCAGGCTTTCCAAACCATTTCTCCAATGGTGTTTTTCCATCAATAGCAGTAGATGGTAGACGATTAACGAGATGACACGCATATGTCACAGCCTCAGCCCAAAATTCTTTACCCAACCCAGCATTGGATAACAAACACCGAACTTTCTCCAGCAAAGTCCGATTCATGCGTTCTGCCACTCCGTTATGTTGTGGTGTATGTCTGACAGTGAAGTGTCTGACAATGCCTTCATCCTCACAAAATTTCTGAAATGGACCACTCCTAAATTCTCCACCATTGTCTGTACGGAGACGATTGACCTTTTTATCAGTCTGAGTTTCCACCATCTTTTTCCATTTGAGGAATACCTCAAACACTTCATCCTTTGTCTTCATCGTATACACCCAAAATCTCCGGGAAAAAACATCAACAAAGGTTACAAACTAGTGCTTCCCTCCCAAAGAACTCATTTTTTGAGGGACCCACACATCCGAATGAACATAATCCAAGATACCATTAGTATTATCGATTGCTGTTCCAAATTTAACCCTTGTCTGTTTCCCACGAACACAAAGTTCACAAAACTCCAATTTGGAGTATTTCACTCCTTTTGTTTTGTGAACGACCTCTGATGAACAAAACTTCCGCATCTCCGCCTGAACAAACTTGCTTGTCCTTCTCAGTTCATAATTGTATAGGGCAGCACAAACTTCGCTAAGAGATACAGCAGCAGCCTTCCCGTGAAGTAGAGTGGTTTCAAGAAACTCAAACTCCTCAGGAAGGGATCCCAGCAACATCAGAGCCAAATCCTTCTCATCCAAATTTCCGTTCTTTTTCCTCTATATCATTTGGTTTCTTTTCTTCAATAGCTAAGTATAGACTTTGTTGAAAAAGTGCGTCTACAACTTCGCTTTGCCACATACCAAAATGGCTTGTGCCATCAAAAGACTCCACTGTCAATCGTGTATTCACCACAGTGGTTTTCGCCCAAATGGACGACGACAATGCTTTTGAGGTAACTTCCATTTTTGGTTACAAATTATTCTTCAAGAGCCCTCCAAATGCGAAAGCCAAATAGCCCGAGAAAACTTTTCTGATGTGGAAGATCAGATTAAAATGCGACCACAGAGCATACTCAGAATACCCCACTTGTTGTGGAACTCAGAGTCATATTCCACCAAATATAGAAATATCGAGGGAAATATTGTACTAGAAAACCACACTAGATTTAATTCCCAGAAAAGATTGGAGGCGTCACAACGGTCGCGCTTAAAACCCAACCTCCTCGACAGAATTAACTAGACGAATTTAATAGCACAATATAACACTACAACTATAACTAACAATGGCTACTTGAAGAATAGCACAAAATAAAGAACACCAAATTTAACGAGGTTCGGCTAATTTAGCCTACGTCCTCGGACCCCACCAAAATATTTCACTAAAGGACTAAAGTGAAACTATTACAAACTATAGAGGAAGAAAGAAGAAATTGCTAAAAGACTTAAGTAATTTGGGATGTTTTCTAATGTAAATAGATGGTCTCCTTTTATAGTGTAAAGAGACCACTCTTTACAACCATTTTCCAATGTGGGATATTGCTCAACTTTGAAATGAGCCATTCTTCAACAGTTATCATCCATAATAATCCGAAAAATCTTATGTGAACCCGTTTAAGATTTTTTTATCTAATTCTTATTTTATGTCGTAAAACAACTTACTTTGCCATCATCAGGGAGAGCAAGAGCAGTTGTGAGAAGTGAGTAACCTGTAAAAACTCCAACTTCTATTGTCTTCTTCGCATTCATAATTTTCAACAACATTGAAATAAATTGGCCCTCATCAGCAGACACATTCATCAAGCTCCTGATCATCGAATATGTAGCAGTTCTCCATCAATTAAAATAATAAGAGAAAGAGATGAAAAAAAAGGGGAGGAAAATGAAAAAAAAAACAAAAAAAAAGAGTTGTCATTCAGCTCAAATCTTTAAAGAAAGAGGAAAAAAAAATCCAATTACTGGTTGAATAGTTTTTTTTTTTTTTTTTATCACTTACTCGTTGATTAGTTACTTTTAACAATAATTATATGATCTTATTCTATAATCTTACCAATATTGGTACTTGTTGACGGTAGCATTTCTGAGCTCTTTGAGTTGTTCATGCTCTCTAGGATATGCACTTGTTTCCAAAAGACACTGCAAATAACAAACAATTGTGATAGAATTTATTATATAAAATTGGTGACAAGGGAAAAAAAGGTAAATTAATTCAACTCATTTGCAAAGTAAGAACTAAATGATGAGGAAGACATTCCGTAGGCAAAGTCAAACTGTACCTATCATGCTAACCAATTCCTTGGCAAATCAAGGAATCACACGCCAAAATTTATTTTGTATATATTCTCATAAAAACATGGTAGTTGTGCTACCGTTAGTATAGAAAAAATGCTCAATGTTATCTAGATATTTGGTACATATATCGAACTTGTAGAATAAAATACATAAATTTTTTAGTTTTGTACACAGGGACGGAGTCAGGATTTGGAGTTAGGGGGCCGACTGTAAAAAAATCGGGTGAAACTTGATATTATTAGATTTTGAAGATGCGAAATGTCAAAAATCAAAATTTATAGGGGGTGAAATGTGACGAATCAAAAAATTATAGGGCGAAAAAAATTCTCAAAGTTGAGGGGGACACATATCGAAACTTGTAGAGTAAAATACACAAATGTATTAGTTTTGTACACAGGGATGGAGCCAGGATTTGGAGTTGCGGGGGCAAATGTGAAAAATTCGGGCGAACATTGATAATATTAGATTTTGAGAAGGCGAAATGTCAAAAATCAAAATTTGTAGGGGGTGAAACACAAATCAAAAAATTATAGGGCAAAATCTTTTTTCTGAAAGTTGAGGGAGGCAGGTGCCCCCACCAGTCCCCCCTGCCTCCGTCCCTGTTTGTATAAGTCTCAATTTCATGATACAGCTAAACACAATGTTAGATTCAAAATTTTATTAATCAAGAGAGAAATTCAACCGTAACAAGCGCCTCGCTCTGAAGAATGGAGCGGTAGAACTTGTCTTTCATTGTTGAAGGGTTTAAATTAGAGGTAAAGTTATTTGAATGTACAAGTTGAAGACAAAAAGAATATAGAACTTTGTGCTAATGATTTTCCTGGTGGTGTTAGAATGCCAGTTTATAAAGATCCATTTGCCCAATGCAGTGACGCCTGAACTACTCGATAAGAAAATGTCACACCCACCCCCAACTAACTAACCTTTCATTTACTTATTATTATTTTACTTCAAAATTCTAGTAGAATGCGTTAGTAGAATATTGTGTTGAATATTCCTATTCGTTATAAATAAATGTCATACAATTATTTCATTATGAGAAAAAAAAGCCATATATGGGCCTATCAAACCAACGGTAAGTTTATTGTGGAGCCTCTGCTACATTTTGCGTTTCATCTTATATTTTGTTGCACAAATGCATGTGCATTATAATTAATCTAAATCCATATATATATATATATATAAATATATATATATATTTTAAAAATTATTTTATACAAGTAGTATTCACATGTAATATGGAATACGATGTGAAACATCAAACTAAAATATAAGATCCAATTCGGGATAAGTTTGGCCAAATCTTAAACTCCGGGATATGGTTTTGGTCTAACCTCAGATTCTAGTTCTACAATCGAGTTTGGCACTAAAATGATACTCCGACGCTCAAGTCAGTGTGTGTTTAATAAATTGGGTCGAAACTTTACAAAATAAATATAACAATATCACCAAAGAACATACCTGAACGGGATAAATGAGGAGGTACTATAAGTTTTGGCTGAACATAAACAATTTTGTCATGTGCATGCATATAAGGATCTTTGAACCTCATGTGGTCAATTGCAAGTAGATCGAATAAATATGTTCAACCTTGGCCAGGGTTGGTGTTAGGGTTGTAGCTGGGTCAAGTTGATCAGGTTGAAGGTAGGATGTGGGTTCGACCCTTAATGTAAAACTATATCCCGAGCTTATGTGGAGCTTCTTTTGGTAAATTAGCATCTTTTCAACTGAAATGCAATACTCCTAAATCCTGATCAATCTTCTTTTGTGTTCTCATTAGGATAACGGTGATTTTTATTTTAATGAAGTAATTGAAATATATTTCAGAATCGGAAGATAAATTGGAATTCATTTAAGCTCACGAATTTGTATCTTCAACTTATTCTTAGTCCATTAATAAAGTGGGACATAGTTAATAATTTTATTCATTATACAAGTATGTAAACCCTACTAAAGTAAAAGTAATTAAAGCATATTCAATACATATATATGAACGGTAATTTATCGTTCTTTAATCATATTAAAATATTCGACACATGCTTCTACTTTTAATTAAATTAATTAATTAAACTGGTAAGGATCCAAAGTCAAACCCTCACCTTACGTCTGGATCGATAAATATTTTTTCATAAAAGAATACTTCGTGTGTAATTCTATAAAATCAGTGAGTATTTTTTGCTTTTTGCGCTTTTCTATATGAAAGTCCACTTTGGTGGGAAAAAAAAATTAAACTATATTGAATTTTTTCTTCTTTGATCTGTATATGTTAACAAATTGTTTGGTGATGTGTCTATGAAAACATAGAGAATTATATATCCATATATGAAACTTTCTCTATGATCCGGATCGACTACCACTTAACTTCTTGTTTTTCACTTTTCTCATCACAATTATATAATAAGCGTGCGGTTCTCTTTTCAATCAGAGTCACGATTAATACTCAAATTATTGATCGATCATTGATGAGTAATGTATGAAAAATGCATAGACAATATTGTAGATCATAGTAATCACAAAAAATAATTGTAGAATTAACCATTATTTTAAAAACAAAACAAAAAAAAAGTTTGGCGAATGTAGTTTTTTAATAAAAATTAATGAATTTATTTAGTAACATGAATATGACAGCTCATAGAAATGGAAAAGGAGATCAATTCGAAATAACAATTGAAAGTTTTGGGCGTAGGTTATATTGTTGGAAAAGTCAAAATCTTCTATTTATCAAGAAAAAAAGTCAAAATCTTCTTCTTTCTTTTGGCAGTTTTAGAATTTGTTATAAATGCATATTTGTAATCTTGTTCTAGTAAATTAAAGAATACACTATTTTAATATTTCAGCTAAAAGATGGAGTAATTAATCAAAATAACAACCGCTATTGATATATAATTACAATTAAGTACAATACATAAGCCTGTACATATCAAACCTCACTAACTAAATTGGTGTTATTAATTATTATTTTTGCTAAATAAATTGGTATCGCGAATATTTATGATCGTATAAAGCAAATCCAAGAACTGGAATTTTGAGACCTATCGCGATGTTTACCACTTGTGCATAAATTTATATTCTTATTGAGCATGATTACACACTTGCTGCCGCAAAGTATCTAATGTCTTCATTATCATCAGATAAGAAATATACCAAGGTCTAGTACAGTTGGTAGATAGTCCGGTTCCTTAAGCATGTGTACAGGGTTCGATCCCTGACCGTGTGTATGGAAAATGCTTTGTTGGGAGAGGCAAAACTCACTTCGGTGATCTCTAGGCCTCGAAGGGATTAGTCTCTGGAGTCTGACTGGGGGAAACCCTTGGTATAAACCAAAAAAATAAAATCAGATAAGAAACATTAAATTTTGTTTAAAAAATAGAGGTTTCTTACATTTTAGTAAAGTTAGTGGTGCTTAAGAAAGAAAAACAATTATCTTAATTATTCATATTCAACCGAACGAATATTTATGTTACAAGAAAAACAATTAGCTTAATCATTCATATTCAACCGAATGAATATTTATGTTATTTTAATTAGCAAATGGGTTCACCAAACCCCAAATAATTGGCTTTCTTGATAACCATTTATATATCTTCATTGATTTTCATCTTTATGCTAAAATGATAACCGTCCAAATCCGAATCTTCACTGGCTTATAGCTATTACGATTTTACGGGGTGTATTCTCTTAATTGCTAAGTTAAATTTATCTAAATTGTCTTAATTGGAATAAATCTAAATTTAGACTTCATTGTCAAGATATTAACAATTTTTTTTTGAGATCATGTATTTAAAGGTTGAAAATTATAGTTACATCATTTATATTTTAAAAAATATATTCATCCCCTCAATAGTTCTTTGGTCCAACAAAGTTAACTAGGAGAAGGCAAAATAGGAAATTTGAAAATTATTTTTTACCGATGTCAAGAAATTTTGTTATTTTCCTAATGAAAAGTATCGATGATAAGGTTTTATTATAAGAGGGTGTGTTTTATTACAAGAATAGTTAGCATAATTAACCCAAATCTTAAACGAATAAACAATTTTCTATAGAAACTTCAGGTCTAGATTATAAACTTCAAAGGTTACTTAGCTCCTCATGTGGCTCCACAACCTCGTCTAAATTATCATCTAAAGCTAGACGGAAGGGAGGAAAAATATAGAGCACATGAGTGAAAGACTCAGCCCGATGTGTGTGAAGAGATTAACAAACACAGATAATTATCTAAACACAAATATAATCACGACACATGTTTGTATAGGATCTGTAGAACGATTCAGAGTATTTATCTTCTTCCATTCCTAGTTTTATAGATGCTCATCATGTATTTGTTGAAATCCTAGACCAAATAAATTTCTTAGACTGGAGTTTAGAGATATAAAGTGAAACAATCAAATTCCAAAGATTTGTATTCAAATAATACAATACATTATTGAAGTTTGAGATTAGATAACAATAATAAACTTTCGCCACTCATGGCATACTTTAAATAAAATAAAAGTCGTGAAGGGACACTTTTAGAATTGGAAAAATAGATTAAAAAAAGTTCTTGACATAATAAGAATATTTGAGTTTTGTTTTTGTGTGGGGGGGGGGGTGCAAAATTACATATTTCAAAATTTTTATAACTAAAAGTAAAAAAGTTAAAGATTTGAGGGGAACGGGGCACCCTCCAGGGCTCCCCCCTCTGTCCCTATGTGGCAATTTTATCTCATTATTTCTCTAAAGTTCTTCAAATTTTTTTATTAAATTTAATTGAACATTAAACTATATCTAGAAAAAATATGAGAATAACTCAGTACATTAATCAGCATTCCAAAAAGGAAAACTAATTAACCTACAAATTGTACTGATCACACTATAGTTGTATTCCTAAAATTTAGAAGAAACAAGAGTATATCTCAAAATATTTTAAAATCTACCATGTTATCTAAAGTCGTAGAAGTTAAATTCGGAAAAACTTAAGACTCAAAAGAGGTGATTAATGTGGTGGTTAATGTTCTGAAATTCGACTCATGCTATTAAAAGAACAATCTCTCACAGATAGTTGTCAGTTTTTAAAAAATTAATATACGAATTCAAAAGATGGAAACTTTTCAAGAATATTCTATATATATTTTCATATGTTCAGAAAACAGTTCAGTAATAAGAATAAATATAAAAATAGGCACAAATCCCCAAGATCTAAAAATTCTAAATTTTTGAGTAAACTCTGCAAGTCCAATTCTATTGAAGATGTAAGGAACATGGGCTTTGTCTATCAAAATTTACAGTAAAGTAAAGCCTATGCATCGGGCCTACATTGTGGGTCGTCCAACTTGCTGTCAGTTGGGGGTCAATTGATAGTTGACCAACATTACAGGAGCTGTTTTGCAATATTATTTTGTAAATGTTTCAACACCAAATCAGATTGGATTAGATTCTTTTCTGATCTCTCTAAAACTGTCGTCTTCTTCTCTGTTAAGTTCTTCTACCTGCCATTGCTGCTTTTCCTTAGCGTGTTTCTTTCTTCTTCTTTTACCTTCAACCTTTTGTGGGTTATTGAGCTTATTGTATATCTTGAATTTTAGAGTTGTATTTTCTTTACTTCTTATCCTTATAATCTTTTGGTTTGTAATTATTTCACAACCTTTTATTCTTTAGTAAAATATTGAGCTTTTCATTTTTTAACATGGTAACAGAGCATTAGCCTCTTTTAACTGTCCATGGACCTCCTTCTTTTCTAGTTTTTTCTTTTCTTGTAGTTTTCGTTGCTTTTCTCAATTCTTTTGGCAATATTTTGTTGTTTCTCGCAGATTTTATGAATCGTTCGGTGTTTATGAAGTTTTTAGCGATGTCTACAATTTTTTATGCCACTTAAGGTTTCGATTGTGTTGTGATTCATTCTAGCGGATAAAATTTTCATACGAATCACACCAGAAATCGAATCTGGGGTTTCATGATATCTTGCAACAAGAAATACGATGTAAGAGAGTAATCTAATTACCTATTGACGACAAAAATTTATTTAATCAGCGGCAGCCCTAAACTCATACCTCTAGATTATCACGCGGAAGATTATCTCCAAGAGAGCTACGATCTACTCCACAACAGTATTGGCACCGAAGGCTAGTTAGGAGAGGGGAGGGAATTTTTTGTCTTTATTTTGCTCTAGGTTTTTAGTTCTCAAAGTCAGATTCTGAAAAGACTGAGAGTTGGAGTTGTTTATACTGACTAGCAAGTATTGGGGTTTTAAAATAAAACCCTAGTCTATCTTGCATAGGGGGGCGCTCGTGTGGGCCTAGGTGGGATGGGCTATCGGGCTTTGTTGCATCTTAGCCCACGTATAATTAATTAAGTCCAAGTCCAAGTCCCAATCCAATTGGATTTGAAATATACTTTAATATGATTAAACTTAATTCATTTAATTTAATTCAACTTATAAATTAATCCCAATTAATTTAATTTATGTATTAATAATTTAATTTATTTATATAATCTAATTAATTCTCTTTAATTAAATCATGCCATCTATTTTGTCAGTTATACACATCTAATGTGAATTTACCAAAATACCCTTAGCATAGAATATTATTCCTTTTTTCACATAGCGTGACTCTTTAGACTCGATTCAATTGGCAATGGGAGGATACCAAAGGATCGGATAAGGTTGTCACCTAGCTAGCACTGAGGAACCAAATTGTAGCCCAATTGAATACGAGATGAATACGTCATCACAAACCTTGATTACGATTACCATATGCGTATAAACTCTTCACCAACGTGACTCGATCATGTAAGAGTCATGGTACGTCAAACTCATAGAACTTGATATTGTACTATGAAATCATAATAATGTGAAATTACCAAACTACTCTTCGAGACCGACACGAGCTAGTTTATATGCTTTGGCCAAGACTTATAATTTCAATTACTTATGATGGTACAGGTCACATACTCGTTTACTGTCGAGATGGTGAATTCCATATTAGCAGTTATCTTACAATGTCGAATGCACCATTTGAATCGTACTTCGAGGTTTGCCTCGCCTATCAGGTGATACAGGGCCTAACTGCTCTGGTAACAGGTCCAATACTACCAGCACATTGTAAATAACTCCTCAGGTTAAAAGTCAACACATAATATCGCAATCTTAATCTCAATCATTGACTGTCAAAGAGTAAATATTCATATGACCGGATTATGGCGAGTCGAGTTCAAATATGTTAATTCCATTAATCATATTCATAACACAAGCTCCCACTATCAAATCAGTGTTCGACTGACACTCCTTGTCAAAGCAAGTGTCACACGAGTTGAATTTTAATGCGCAATTAAAATCTCTTAACTCGCGAACCAATATTAAAAGATTAAGTACTCGACTCTTCCAGAGGCTCCTCTTATCCACATAAGAGGTGGAAAGTCTATCTTTAAATCTCAAAGGCTATTTGCTCAATATAATTAAATGCCAATGAGGTTTATATAAACAAAAGCAATGAACCTTTTTTCTATAAATAGAAACATAATAGTTTGTACACAATAACTTATAAATGCCCTACTCAATCTAATTCCTCATCGGCAATTGAGGGCATACACCAAACAGATTGCTGGATGGTAATGTAAATTATCGTTGAGTTTTTGTGGTTTCTGGAGAGTTTCTCAAATCAATTTATCCGAATCTGGCGACTTGAGTGTGGTTCCATATTATTTTGTCTCTAGCGACTCTTGGTTCAGTTCTTGCCGTCCTCTATGAACAATGGTGGTTTTTTGTTATTCCACTAGATCCTATGGTTCATCTACGGATTCCTATTTGGTCACTTTTGACCAGTTACTTTTTGAATCGATCTTCGCTTTGTTGTACTATGGTTGATACTCGACTTTTGACCATTTACTTTTGGTGGCTCAACTTCGTTATGGTCATGTTGTATATGGATTGTAGTGTTTTTTTGTAGAAATCCCAGCAAATCAACACCGTTTACGTATTTTCCATGGTTTTCTAGTATATTAATCAATTTTATTTTCAAACCGACTGTATTTCATTATTTTTTGCGTTTTTCCTCATAAATCGCATAGGTGTATTGTATTGTCTCTTTTTTATGTTTCTCTGCCTTTTCGATATGTATTATGTGACTATTAGCCTCTTTATTTAGTTAACAGTAAGTTCTTTTTTATATATAGGACTATAATTGAAACATTGGTTACTTGTGCTACTTAAATAACATTTTCAGCCTCGGCATCTTGTTATTGTTGCTGCTTAATTCGACTGGGACAGTCATCATATCATTGGTGAATTTTCTCATTTGTCGTGTTTTATTCCGATTTGCAGTATTTCTATTTACATTTTTTTTGTAGTTTTTTTGGTGACAGAAGATACGGTGGTAAATTGGCTTTTCCCTTGGTCTTGTTGATCGGTGTATTTCCATTGCTATTTGTTGATATTATGTTGTATTTTTGCATCGACTTGTATTACATGAGCTTTTTGTGTCTTCTTATTCAACCTTTTCTGGCGTTAAATATTGACTTTATTCCAATTTGTGTATCAACTTGCGTGATTTGTTCCTCTTGCAATAATGTTGAAAAGGGGCTTCAAGTCTCAGTTCAAGATTTTATGTTCTTCATGATGACTGGCACTAATAAAGACAATTTTATCCTGAGACGACGAAAAGGAGATTTTTTAAGAGATGTTTGGAAAACATGGAAAGCCAAGTTTTGGAATAGGTTTTCTTGGTGCATTTGAACTAATAGTACAATTTAAAAAGTAGAGGCTTTAAAATTGTTCTTGCGCCTAGTGTTAACAGTATCAAGGTTGATGCCAACTTAGGAGCTATTGGTTTGCAATTGTCAATATATTTTCTTGAAAAGCTTGAAGGTTATCCTACAGTTTTAGTGTTGTTGGAATCTGTGGTTCCTTAGCTCAACTGTTTGCTCCCATTGTTGGAGTTTATGCATGGCACACCATTTGAGCGCCATTGTACATAATAGATAAAATTTGTACGAACAATCTTTTTCATATAAATAAAGTTGATTATCTTTTATAGAATTCTTTATTCTTAAATAGTCTTTACTTAGCTTAGAATAAAGTCCCGAAGGATCATATATAGCTATGGACATCATCGCGCATTGGGTATAGTGATGATGAAATATGTCTCCAAGGCTATGATCTTTGAAACTAGTTCCAAGTTGTTAATGGGATCATTGAGATGAAGGGATATTGATGAACCCAAAATTCTTGCTTGTGTTGTGAATCGAACCAGCAGATAATTTTTTTTCTCAATTCACAAAATCCTGAATGCAATTCATGTTATGATAATTTTATTTTTCACATAAAATCGAAAAACTAAGAAGAAGATGTAATCTAATTACCTTTTCGACGAGTTTCCAAAGCCAAGCTTTTGAGAAGCAACGGATCGTTGCTTCCTCTAGATTATCATGCGAAAGATGATCTTCAATTCTTGAAGCTCGACCTCCTCCACCTCAGAGGGGGTTGGACAAATTAGGGTTTATGGGGAGGGGGAAAGGATTTTAGTATTTTACTCTTTTTCACTCTCTAAGATGAAAAATCACAAAAAGTTATGTTTTGAGTTAAACACTTAGTGTTTAAAAAAAAGACTACTCCTTTGACTTAAGGAGGGGGGCCGACCGACTTTGACCTAGGGATAGGTTTACTGGGCTTTATCCAATTTCAAGCCCAGTGTTAAGTATTTAAATAATATTCTCAGTCCAATCCAATTGGTAATTAATTAAATACTAGGATCTTTACATAGCGCGACTCTCTAGGCTCGTCTTGATCGGCATTGGGAGGACTCCAAGGACATAGTTATCACCAAGCCATTCCCGTGAAGCTATACCGAAACCCAATCAAGTACGAGATGAATATTTCATCACGAACCTTTATGTTATAATTACCATATGAGTATAAACTATTCACCGACGCAACCCGATCAAGTAAGAGTCATGGAACGTCAACCTCATACAACTTGATCGTAGTACAGTATCAAGTTGTATGAGGTTGATGTTCCATGACTCTTACTTGATCGGGTTGCGTCGGTGAATAGTTTATACTCATATGGTAATTATAACATAAAGGTTCGTGATGAAATATTCATCTCGTACTTTATGTTATAATTACCATATGATACTGTACCCTTTATATCAAATATAAGTCAGTCATTAATGCTTTGGACAAAGACTTTAATTTCATAACACCTATGACGTACATGTCGCTTCTCGTTTACTTTCGAGATAGTAAGTTCGTTATTGGCAGTCCACTTCCCATTGTCGAATGCACCAATTGAATCTATTTCGAGGTCGACCCCACCAATGGGTGATTGACATTAACTACTTTAATAACTTATTCAATGGTACGAGCACAATGTAAAGGACTCCTCAGGTCTAAAGTTCACGCATACTATCATAACCGGTAATCCTTATCATTGACTGTCACCGAGTAAAAACCTATGTGATAGGATTACAACAAGTAGTGTTCGAATATGTCAACTCCGCATGACACCAACTCTCACTATCCAATCAGTGTAAGACTAGCACCTTCCTTGTCAAAGCAAGTGTCAAACGAGTTGAAACTAAACACCCAATTTAGATTCTTTAACTCACGAACCATGTTTATAAGATCAAGCACTTAACTCCACCAGTGCTCCTACTTATGAAATAAGTAGTGGTGAGTACACCTTGATCTTAAGGACCTATTTGTTCAATACATTCAATGCCACCATTAGATTTATAAGAACAAACTTAATGCCTTTTACTAATCATTAATAATGTTCATTAAAAATAAATAAAATGCCTCTTAAATCTAATTCCTCAATGGCATAAAGGGCATATGACCTAACAATCTCCCACTTGCACTCAATGCCAATTGCTATTGTATTTGAGTCCTATCTTCTCAAGATGTTTCTCTAGCACCGCCGATGATAGAGGCTTAGTGAGTGGGTCAGCTACGTTTTCCGCTGAGGCTACTTTCTGCTCGGCGATGTTGGCTCTTCCAACAATTTCTCATATTATGTGATACCTTCTCTCTATGTGTTTAGATTTTTTGTGAGACCTTGGTTCTTTAGCCAGTGCTATTGCTCCATTATTGTCACACCATAGTGGCAACGACATTTCCATGCTAGGAATCACTTGAAGTTCAGCCATGAACTTCCTTATCCAAACAGCTTCATTAGATGCCTCAGAGTCAGCTATGTATTCAACTTCACATGTGGAGTTTGCAGATGTACTTTGCGTGGAACTTTTCCAAGACACTGCTCCACCATTTAGAGTGAATATAAATGCAAATGTAGATTTTCGATCATTCACATCAGACTGAAAGTCTGAGTCAGAATATCCTTCAACTCTCATTTTTTCATTTCCATATATGAGAAGCATATCCTTTGTTCTTCTAAGATACTTATGGATAGTGTTCATAGCCATCCAATGTTGCTCACCCGGGTTAACTCGAAATCGACTAACTACATTCACAACGTAGGCAATGTCAGGCCTCGTGCATAACATTGCAAACATGAGACTTTCCACTACTGATGCATATGAGATTTTACTCATCTTTAGTCTGTCCTCATCCAATTTTGGACACATAGACTTAGAGAGATGTATTCCATGTCCCATGGGCATAAGTCCTCCCTTAGAGTTACTCATTTCATATCTCTTAAGGACTTTCTCTAGGTAGACCGCTTGGGAGAGACCTAACATCTGATTCGCTCTATCTCGGGAGATGCAAATTCCAAGAATGTAAGTCGCTTCTCCTATGTCTTTCATGGAGAATGTGCTTGAAAGACATGCCTTGACCGATGTCAACGAGCCTATGTCATTCCCTATTAGCAGTATGTCATCTACATACAACACTAGGAATGTCAACTTGCTCCCACTGGACAATTTATAGACACACGGTTATTCTTCATTCTTAATGAATCCATAAGATTTTGCTTCTTGATCGAACCGTTATTTCCAGATGCGAGATGCCTGCTTAAGTCTATAAATGGACTTATTTAGCTTGCAAACCTTACGAGAATCTGCATCGAATATAAAATATCTGGTCTGCTGCATATAAATGTCCTCCTCGAGGTATCCATTTAAAAATGCTATTTTCTCTTCCATATGTAGATTTCATAATCTAGGTTCGCATCAATGGCAAGCAGAATTCGAATGAACTTGATCATTGCTACAGGCGAAAAGGTTTTCTCATAGTCAATGCCCTATTTTTTACTATAACTTTTCGTGACAAGTCTGGCCTTATAGGTATTTACCTTGACATCAGGACCAATCCTTCTCTTATAGATCCATTTGTATCCTATTGGTCGTACACCCTCAGGGAGATCAGTAAGAGTCCAGACTTAGTTCGAATACATCGAATCCATGTCTGTTTTCATGGCTTCTAGCCATTTTGCGGAATCAATATCAGTTGCTACGTGCTAGTAGCTAGAGGGATCATCTTGATGGCTTCCCTTTGCCACAACAAACAAATATTGATGTTCTTGAAGGTAACCACTTGGGCGGTCGAGATATTCTACTATAGTGTCGCAGCGACGGTTGTGTCTTTTGAGTTTCAGGTTCAGTTCTTTGTACTTGAATTGGTGTCTCTGGAGGGGATTCATATGGTTCTTCTAGTAGAACCAGTTTCCTACCTGCACCTCCTTCTCTAATGAACTCGTCTTCAAGAAATAATGCTTACAAAGCCACGATTATCCGATGATCGTTTGGTAGGTAAAATAAGTATCCCATAGAGTCAGTGGGAAAACCTATGAATCGACCCATAAGGGATCTTTCCTCTAGTTTTTCTACCTTAGTCTTGTTAACATATGCGGGGCAACCCCATATTCTTATGTATTTAAGATTAGGTTTTCTTCCACACCACAACTCATATGGTGTTTCGGGAATAGATTTCAAGGGACACTTATTCAATATATGCATAGTTGTAAGCAAAGCATGCCTGCACAATGAAATAGGTAAATCGGTGTAGCTACACATAGATCTTGTCATATCCAATAAGGTACGATTTCTGCGCTCAGCTACTCGATTTAATTGTGGGTTTTCTGGAGGAGTAAGTTGTAACACTATGCCGTGTTTTTTTAAGAACTCATCAAACTTAGCATTCATGTTTTCGCCACCACGATCCGATCGTAGTGCTTTAATATTGTGCCCAGTTTGTTTCTCAGTCATAGTCTTGAACTCTTTGAACCACTCAATAACCTCAGACTTATGTTTCATTAAATACACAAGTCCATATCTATTATGGTCACCAGTGAATGTAATGAAGTACTGAAAACCTCCGTAGGCCTCATCCTTAAAGGGCCCACAAACGTCTGTATGAACTAAACCCAAAACTTCCTTGGATCTTTCAAAATGTCCGATGAAGGGTGACCTAGTCATTTTATATTTTAGACAGGATTCACATGTTGGATATGGATCAGATTCAAGAGGGCCGATAAGCCCTCGTTTCTCCAACTCGTGAATCTTGAATTTACCGACATGTCCAAATCTAAGATGCCACATAAGTATTTGGTTAGTACCATTCATACTACGCTTCTTAGTCATAGTGTTAGCCATGCCATGGTTTTGAACATTAATATAGTACAATCCATTAACTAAAGATACTGAGCCAATGCTTTTATTTCTAAAATAAATATCACAACCATTGTCATTAAAAGTAAACAAGTATCCTTTCCTAACCAATACAGGAATAGAAACAATGTTCTTAAACCCATTGGCCAAAACGAGGCAATTATCTAAAGTAATATAATGTTCAGACATTAATGTAATAGAAGTGCTTCTAACGTGTGTAGCCGCGACACGGTGCCCGCTTCCCACATTGATCATCACTTCTTTTTCTCCTAGTTTTCTACTTGTTTCCAGATATTGGTTCAAAACACAGATGTGAGCACTAGCTCTCGAATCTAGAATCCACGAAGTAGAGAATATAGCCATAGAACAATTAGTTTAAAAAATAAAAAGATCTATACCTGCTTTTTCAGCTTTCAGCTCAGGACAATTGTGCTTCCAGTGGCCTAGCTCCTTGCATAGAAGGCATATGTCCCTTTTGCTCTTGGAGCCCTTGGCTTTGAACTTCTGAGCCTTTGTTATCTTAGGTTCTTTGATTTTTCCAGGTAATTCCATGTATTTCGAATAATAGGACTTTTGAATGCACCCCATTTTTCTCTTTTTCGCTGTTGTACAATCATCAACTTGCTCATGAGTACTGAAAGTAATCCTTCTATATCACTCATACCAAAATTGATGACAAAATCCAAGAACGATCTAGGGAATGATTGGAGAATGAGATCCACATGAAGGCGGATGTCCATGTATAAAACCATAGACCTAAGTCTCTCTAACATGGAGATCATATTCAAAACATGATCCTTTACATCCTCATGCTCTTTCATCGTAGTGTTGAATAACTCTTTCGATACAAAGTATCTAATAGACTTACCCTGTTCCCCGAACAGTTCCTCCAAGTGCAACATGATTGATTTAGGACTATCCATATTTTCATGTGTGCGCTGCAACTCGCCGCACATGGAGCTCAACATATAATCCCTTACCTTACGAGCATCAGACACCCAATCTGAATATGCTATCTATACTGAATCGTCCTCGTCGGCCCTAGGTCTCGACGGTTGATCTAATTCCAGTATCTATTCAAGATTTTAATCATTGAGGACAAGCCTCAGTCCTCTGTTCCATTTAGAGAAGTTTTGTCCATTTAGAATGTTCTTTTCAAGCAGTGAATTTGAGTGGGTTAACTATTATAGAGATTAATTATCAAACTACAGAAAATACCGATATTATTCAATTAGATGTTTTATATTGTTTAAAATAAGTAATTTTAAAGGACTTATACAATTACTTGTCTCCCACTATTTTTTTGAATTATTGTACTCTCACTGCAATAATCAGAAACCTCGTTGGATTGTATTCATAGTGGGTGCTTGAAATCCTCAATGTCTAGATGGGTTGCAACCTTTTTCGGTATATGGCCCGTCTAGAAATTGAGGTGCCTCCTAGCGCCAGTTAAACCATTTAACGATTTAATTCTTTGGCTCATGAATCGCTTAACCTCAACCTTTTTGGATATATAGGTGGTGATTCATCTAAGTCTATTTCTATCAAATCTTATCAGTCTAACAATTTAATCGCCTTAAAACCTTTTCCGATATATGGGGCGAAATTCGCTTCCACTGAAGAAGAACAAGCATATTACCTTTATAAATGACCCCCTAATACCGTGACGATGCCATATACAAGATGCAACCATCTCGTTTTAAAGCTTTATGGAGAGCCAGGGTATCAAAACTCTTTACTTACTTAGTATCATTTGATATAGGGAGAATTAATAACTTGATAGTTATTATATTTTGGGTCTCACTTTGCACACTAATTTATTAAGCACTAGTTATGAAAATGCATAAGAAAAATGCATAGCAATTTCTAACAACACACACACACACACACACATACAGGCTTTAATCTAGATTGTCTTGAGCTAACGAGTCAATCGGGGAGGGGTTTTAATCTATTACAAAAGAGATCATTGACTCTGCTCCAATCTTGCCACCGTCTTCTCTCTTTATTGGACCTATCTAACATTTTTATTACAATGGTACATACCTATACAATTTTTCTAAATAAAAATAAAGATACAAACTGGGGGGCTCAAACCCGGCCCAATATAATCCAGATAATAAAAAGAAACCAACCCTAAACCCATACGAGGTGTCACCATCACATAATGATAAAAGGAGCACATAATCAAATTAAACACATATGTGATTATTATTAAATCTTATTTAATATTTAATTAAATCCAACTTAATTAATTTTTCAAAAATAAATCCAAATTAATTAGAATTTTAATGTTAATGGGCTAAGCCCAAACATTTACTTTAACCCAATTAAAGTGGACTTTATCAAATAGAGTCCAACATGGGTGAAACAATATCAAATAGAGCCCAATATGTGATTATCCAATTCCAAAATAAAGCAAGCCCAACAAGCTTTATTTAGTCATTTAAATCCAATTTAAATACCAAGGATTAGATTTGATGATTAATTTAAGTGGCTAATAAATCTAAGTTTTTTCGCCTTAGAAAAATCCAAATTTTCAATAAACTAATTAAAAGTAAATCTAATTTAATCTTAAATAAAATCTAATTTTAAATAAAGCAATGAAAATTAAATCCAATTTAATTCTCAATTAAAATTGAATTTTAAAATTGAAAAAGATTTTATGGGGCTTTTAATTTTAAAATTAATCCACAAAAAATAATTTTAAAAATGTTGTGTGATGCCCCAAAATTTAGTCATCAAAGGACCCAACTTGAATACGTAAGTCTATCGTTACAGTTCAATTCAAAATCTGCACCTAATTTACCAATGTATCTTAGGGTCCCAGCCCTGAAACTATCAATCACATCGCGAAGTAACTTAACATCCTTGAATAAAACCACCAATGTTTACCTCTAGGATTGTCCAAGTCTAAACCTGTGATCCTCCATGCTAGTCTCACTGCTCAACTCACCTATACCTGGAAGGAAGAAATGAAAGAAAATACGTAAGCAAAGGCTTAGTGAGTGCCAGTATTCGTGTGCAAGGTGCTTCAAATAGTTTTTAGACCCAAAATGATAAATTAATGAGGCGAAAACAATGATAGCTTTTGTTTATTCAAAGGATCACTGAAATCATGAGTAAGAAAGACATTTGTGATCACAGTAACAATTAAGCAATAGTGAGTATGATACCAAGATCTTAGTATATGCACGATAAGACTTTGTTCAAAGATCATGGAAAACATGTGTGAAAAAAGAATTAAGTTCATGATAAAACTAGAACAATGAGTGGCATGATACTCAAGTTTCAAAACATGCATTTAAATAGCTGGCAGTCCAATGCAAGCAACACGTACAAGGCGCGCTTAAGCAGGAGAGGCCTTGTTGGCAATACCATCGCATCCAATGACTTGCTCATGGCTCTTAGGGTCCCGCTGCTTCTTCCTTATCACCCTTGAACACGCGGGTTGAAAGCCATCACCTTATGCTTCTCCACGCAGGCTCAAGATGCCTATTTCGTCAAATCCCGGGTATGCCACACGATCTAATACCCACTCACCCTCAGAACACTCTAAAATGGACCGTGGATAGCGGGAACTGTTTAAGACTGCAAGCACATGCTTGACATGCCGAACCCTGCCCTATCCACACCCGACACTTGGGCCCAACACTTAACCACATAACATGTAACACGTATCACTTGAATGTAGTCACGATGTCTGATCACGATACAAGAACCAAATAATGGAGTAATTTCATGAAATCCATAAAACAGATGTTTATTTGGAAATCATTCTTGCAAAAATATGCATTTGAACAAGTATGCAATCACGTATTCCACGAATGATGCAATGAAGCACTTTAGCTCACGATAGGATATTGAATCGAGCAAATAGTTTTTCAGAATTTCATCAAAAGAATGTTTTCCTTGAAATCATTTTCACAAAACACACTTGGAAAATTATTCTCTTAAAATATGTCATTGAAAACATTCATGCAGGTAACAGTTGGCGCCAAGAAATGGTTAATGCAAAATGAGTCCATGATTTGATTCGAAAGTGTTGAAACTCATTTTCATGTCAAGTATTCAAAGCTTGATGAAAGTACATCGATATATATAGTACGTGTTCCTTCCAGTTTCGATAGACATTTAACTATAATTTTGATACACTTCCAAGCTACTAGGATCGTCGCTGAGTGAATCTCCAACACTACCTGCTTTGGCCAAATATCAAATTAGAATCTTATTCTAACACTCGATCCTAATAATCTTCCGAACCTAATCTATTTAATCCTATAAACTATGATTATGCACAAACTATACAACATTTTCCCATAATTTGACTATAACAAAATTAGTTTCAAAGATTCACAAAAACTCCAAGAAAACAGTTTTGCGTGGTTGTAATTTAAAAATTGTTAAAATTCATAGACGAAGATTTTACCTCTAAAACTTTCAGAACTACCCTAACAATTGTTGAAAACGATTGGGTAAAATTTTCAAAAGTAATGAATATTTCCAAGTGGGTGTTTTAACCACCAAACCTAGGCTAAACTACAGAAGATTTTAACCTAGACAAGCTGCATTTCAAAATTTGTATAAAATCCTTTGTTTATTGAGAAATCTCAAATTTTGTATGTAATTTTCCCATAAGGCGCAATATGGTCCGGTAAAATTTTGGAATCAAAAAAGTTTTTTTAAATACAAAAATTGAAGCTCTAAACCGAACATTTTTGTAAACGGGCGAGATTCTGGTAGCATCTGTTTGCCAATTTTTGTAAATTTTATCAAAGCTCCAAAAATCTAAAAATATAGAAACATACTACACATGTATAGGTATATACAACAAAAGTTTTAAATTAGAATAAAATATTTAAATATGAGATGTTAAGCTCAACAAGTGGCTTTCCTGAAACATGATTTAAATCTTGCAGTTCTTTTGAAAATTTTAAAAAGAAATTATACTAGACACCAAATTTGCCAAATTTTACCAGTATGTTGCTAAAACATTCAAGTTAATTGGGCATTACAAAATTCATTCATTTATCCTTTCAAATACAACCTAGAACCCAAATTTGCCAAATTTTACCAGTATGTTGCTAAAACATTCAAGTTAATTGGGCATTACAAAATTCATTCATTTATCCTTTCAAATACAACCTAGAACCCATATGGAGAAGCTAAAATGGAGTTTAACCTTATTCCATGACAGAACAACAATGCATGTCCTAAATGACTTTCAAATATGGTCCTGTAATGTTTTGGAATCAAAAAAGTATTTTTAAATACAACAATTGAAGCTGAAAACGAGTGAGATTTTAGCAGCATCTGTTCGCTAATTTTTGTAAATTTCATCAAATCTCCAAAACTCTCAAACTTTTATAGAAACATAATAAACATGTATACAAAAAAAATTTTAAATTATAATAAAATATTTAAATATGAGATATTAAGCTCAACAAGTAGCTTTCCTGAAACATGATATAAATCTGGCAGTTCTTTTGAAAATTTTAAAAAGAAATTCTACAAGACTCCTAAATTTACCAAATTTTACTAGTATGTTGCTAACACATCCAAGTTAATTGGGCAATATTTTGACTCCAAAATTCGTTCATTTGCCCTTTCAAATACAACCTAGAACCCATATGCAGAAACTGAAATGGAGTTTAACTTTATTTCATGACGAAACAACAATGCATGTCCTAAACGACTTTCAAAAACAAGTTGATTCGACATGCAATCACTTATCTATGTTTCAAATAGTCATGGGTTTATAATAATTTATCCAAATCCTTTCCTCATACTCATGATCAACCAAATTCTCAACCCTACATTCCAATTCACCTCATGCATGTCCCAATTGAGCCTCCAATTGATCAATTCAGAATTTAATTCCACAATAATTCTAATAACCCAAGAGTAACCACATTGTAACAGATATAGGGGTGTCTTACCTTAGTATTTGATTGATGAGAAAATACCAAGACAACAAAGTTCTAATGGTGCTGGTAGATTTCAGGTCATGAAAGTGAGTCACGGTTTTGGGCGATTCTGGAATTTTGGGTAGCATATTCGAATAATCCCATTCCATATTGCTATTCCTTGTCCTCTTGGGAAGATTTTGATTTAAAGAACGTCGAATTTGGATATCATTTGGTCCCTCAAAACTTGAAAATAGAAACCTTGCTAGTGCTGGAATTGCTTTGCGAAAATGGCTGAATTTTGATTTTTTTTTTTGGCTATCTATTGAGGTTTATGGCAAAAGGGAAGATGAAACCACTTTTGGTATATATAGTATCATCATGAGTGCTTGTGTGTAATTCTTTATTTCTTTGGTTTTTCTTTCATAGCCTTTACAATATTATATCATCTCATACTTTCCCTATATATCCATACGAGTTAAATCTTGGCCCTTACATGGATATTAGTGTCAAGCCAATGAAATTGCCAAAATAAGTCCTAATACATAATTTAATCATTTAATTTTCAATAATTTATACTTCTAGTCATCAAATTTGTAAGTATATGAGTATTACGAAACCTCGAGTATCACATGCTAATTAGACATGAGCCCAATTTTATTTTCAAAATACATCTAACGGACTAAACGGGCCAAGCCCTAATTTAAAAAATTAATTTTAAACTTGTAGGATTAATTTTTCAAGGTCCGGGCCCGGCCCAAAAAAAATCAAAATTACACGTCAGGCCAATTGCGAGGCACGGCGATGCCCTAGCTGGTAGTGCCAGACGCCACATACACACTCTCTCTCGTATGACCTCTCACTTGTATTTCTTTAAGCTTTCTTAGTTGACCTTCATTTCTTTTGTATGAAACTCTCTTTTTACTCATTAACCACGCGTTCTTTGCCTTTAAAAGCATTGAAATAATTAAGAATCCAAAATACACAAATTAGGCTAAAACAAAGAAAAATATTAACTACAAGGCACAAAATAAAGATAAAAGCATTGTAAAAATATGCTAATAATATGTCAAATATGAGTCTTAACTAATACCCCACACTTTACCTTTACTCGTCGTCGAGTAATTCTCAACAGAACAAAACAAAAGAAAAAAACGTTACATGATAACCCCACTTTCATAGGGAACACGACTGCATCTAGCACGTGCAACAAGCCGTTAAATCCCTAGGTTACCCTTAGTGGATTTTGTCTTGTAAGGACTTGTAGAGAATATACTCACAAAATTTAGGACATTTAAACACATAGATCGCTATTTTCTACAATAAGAACACTTTCACTCAAGTCACCACATTAATCCACACCAAGATGAAATAAATATGCAATCCACACTAAGATCAAATAAATATGCATCCATTCTTGAAAAAATGAGTTCTAGCTAGGGAATATTTTAGTTATTTCAAGCAAAAACAAACATTTTTCACATTTCATGCTCATTTACTTTCATTCATTCAAAAATTATCAACCCATGCAATGTCTCATTTTATTAGGCTTTCTATGCCCCCCATATAACGAGTTTTAGGCTAATAACTCTCAAACTGGTCGATTTCAAGGCATCAAGTGTAAAGACACCCAGGAGGACTTAATCACTCGAGTGACAAGGGCCACAAAACAAAATTGGGTCATTTATGCAATTTATATTTACTTAAGTATTATATTTGGTACCATTTCATCACTTATTCAAAAATCTCAATTGCTTTATTTCACCGATCAATCCCTTAAATAGAATTCATGTGTAGTGTGTATACATGCACAAAACATTTCACAAAATTCAGACTAAGTGATCAAACTCAAAAATAGGTATTCATACAACAGAAATAAATTCACATGTTCATATCAGTCTAGAGTTCTAATGTGTGAACACAAATGTTGTAAACATGTTAACCAAATCAAGCGATAACTTAGCGGAAAATGGCACATGTCCACCTCCACCAATCAATCATGCCACCCCACGCTTGAATAATTCATTGCACTAAATCAACAACAAACACATTATAATTAGACAAGATATTAGTCAGAAAATGGCCTCAACTCAAGATAAGTAAAGACATAAGCACAAATATAAATAAGTATATTCAAGTGAGAGAAAGAAATATACTCCTCACATATGCATGGGGAGCGCGTATCAAAATAATTGCCAAAGTGGTAGTGGTCGGCATGAAAGGATTTTTCAAATTTTTTATTCTTTTTTTTTTTAACTTTTGGGTGCATAACTATGCAGCAAATAAGAACGATCGTCCATGAAATTTTTGTAGCTCAAAAAAATACTATTGTGCCACGAATCTGTGTTTTGTTGTGTAGCATTCACCTCGTTTTCATGTTTGTGACCTACAACAACATAGTTTGCATTTTTCGAGCACAAGAACACCACAAAGATTCATGATAAAAGACTATAGGAAGGGCAAGCCAAAAGGATAAACTAATGATAAAACAAATGACAAACCAAAGAAAACTCTTGGGTTGCCTCCCAAGCGGACTTGTTTAAAGTTTTTAGCTCGACAGGAAATCATTGTTGAGGCTTGGCTAGGGAATTGCTTCTCCTTGAGGAATATTATCTACTGAAAATACGATGCAAAGTTAATCATTTTCATATCAAACATATTCATATCTATTCACTCCTTTTTCTATTGCAAATCATTTAACTATCAGTCTAATTCAGGCGTCAAAAAATGTAGCATTTAGGATAACATGTAAAAGTCCATTGTTGCCAAGAAGAATGTAACTATTATGTGGTGGAAGAGGTTTACATTTTACCTTCAGTGTAGAGGATATTTTGGAATACGACTCTAATGGATCTATTTTACCTTGCGTAATTTCTTCTTTAATGGCCCCTTGAATCAATTAACCATGGGTCCAATTTCTTCTTATCCACTTTCTCAAACACATCTTCAATATTCCCATGGTTCACTTTATGCTCCCATCTGCCAATTGTAAGGACATCTTTGTGTGTTTAAGCCTTTGAATATCTAGTTTCCTGCAAATTAAATAAGGCATTAGACTAACACTAGTGAGAATATTGAAGATGAGTTTGTGACTTTCAATGGGTTGTCATTGTTGCCGAAGTTAAACACCCAAATTTCCTTAAATACATGAACACTCTCGCGAGATCTCCATGAGTAGATTTGTTTCCATCATTCCCACGATCAACAACTAATTTAGATGAATCCACTAATTTCTATGGAAATTATTTAACTAGCATGCAAAACTACAAATATCCCTATTAAGAAATTTAAACATGTCTATCAAATCTGAACCTATAATTTAATTCGTCTCCCGATACTTCTTGAATTATCTTAAATTATTTAATTGATTATTAAACAACTACAAACATTAAACATTCATTGATAGATAAACAAAGCAAGAACAAACCTAACAAGTATCTTTAATCCATATAGACACAAAAGTTTACATCTTAAACCCCAGAAAATAAATTAGTTATGCATATTTAAATAAGAAAGATAAATAAATTGCATAAAAGCAGAAATACTCCTTTTTAAAAATGGAGAGAATAGAGAAAATACAACATGAGAAGAGGAAGAGATGAAAAAACCCAATGATTCTCATATCTTGATTGATAAGGATTCAAGAAAATTCTATTCCTATCTATAAGGTAACTTTACTTTCTTTTCTTTCAAGTCTTCTCAATCAAATCAACCTCTAATCTCTCTCCTAAACTTTCACAATGTTTTTTAAGGATTTCTCTGCTAAAAAAGAGTCCTGGATACAACTTAGGGACATCCAAGACATAAAAATTGAAGCCAATAAAAAGTAAAAAATCCGCGCCTGCACATTTTTCCAGAATATCTGCACCATTGTGCAGTCTTGTTGTGCAGAATTTTTTCTCTAACTTTTCTTCTCTCATATGACCTTTCCCTTGCATTTATTTATGCTTTATTAGTTGGACTTCATTTCTCTCATATGAAACTCTCTTTTTACCCATTAACCACTTGTTTTTTGCCTACAAAAGCATTGAAACCATTTAAAGTTGAAAATACACAAATTAGGCTAAAAACATAGAAAAAGATTAACTACAAGACACAAAATAAAGATAAAAGCATGGTAAAACATGGAAATAATATGTCAAATATGATTCTTAGCTAATATGCAACACTTAAACTTTACTCGTCCTCGAGTAAATCTCAACCCAAAAACAAAAAACATAACAAGATAACACCACTTTCGTAGGAATACGATTGCACTTAGCACGTGCCACAAGCTGTGAAACCTCTATGTTACCCTAGTAGATTTTGTCTCGTAAGGGTTTGCAAATAATAAACCCACATAATTTAGGACATTTGTCTATCTGTCTCGTTGTTCATCAATTCAGCAACAAATCAACACATTACAATTTTCACACATCAACCAACATAAACGCATAAATCACTATTTTTTACAATATGAACACTTTCACTCAACTCATCATACTAATCCCAATCAAGACCAAATAAATATGCATCCATTCGTGACAAGATGAGTTCAAGCTAGGGAATATTTTAGTTATTTCAAGCAAAAAAAATATTTTTCACATTTCATCCTTAATTATTTTTATTCATTCAAAAGTTATCAACCCATGCAATGACTCATTTTATTAGACTTTCTATGGCACCCATGTAACGGGTTTTAACCTAATAACTCTCAACCTGGTCAATTTTAAGGCATTAGGTGTAAAGACACCCAAAAGGACTTTATCACTCGAGTGACAAAGGCCACAAAACAAAATTGGGCCATTCATGCAATTTATATCAACTTAAGCATTATACTTGGTGCCATTTCATCACTTATCCAAAAATCTACAATTGTTTTTATTTCTCCGATGAATTCCCTAAACTGGAACTCAGGTGTAGTGTGTAAAGATGCACAAAAATTTCACAAAATTCATACTAAGTGATCAAACTCAAAAATTGATATTCATCTGACAGAAAAAAGTTCACATGTTCATATCAATCTAAAGTTCTAATGTGTGAACACGAATGTTGTAAACATGTTAACCAAATCAAGCGACAACTTATCAGAAAATGGTACATGTCCACCTCCACCAATCAATCACACCATCCCACACTTGAAGAATTCAATGCACTAAATCAACAGCAAACACACTATACTTAGACTTGATATTAGTCAGGAATGAACTCAATTAAAATAAGTAAAGGCATAAGCACAAATATGAATAAGTATACTTAAGTGAGTCCATTCTTTTTTCAAATTTTTCAAATATTTTATTCTTTTTTTCTTAATTTTTTGGTGCACAACTGTGCAACAAATAAACACAATTGTGTATAATTTTTTTTTGCAAAAGTGCGAAAGGTTTGCACAAATGTGCAAAGATAATTTTTTCAAAAGTTTTGCACAACTATGTTGAAAATTGGCATGGTTGTGTATGAGTTTTCTTAAAAAATGCGAAAGCTATCCAGAATCATGCCCAAAAAAACTATGATGCCACTAATATGTGTTTTGTTTGTGTAGCATTCACTTCGTTTTTAGGTTTGTGACCTGCAACAACATAGTTTGCATTATTCGAGCACAAGAACACCAAATTGTTCCACAATGAAAGACTTCAAGAAGGGAAGCCAAAAGGGTAAACTAATGCTGACAAAATCAAAGAAAACCCTTGGATTGTCTCCCAAGAGGTGCTTATTTGAATTCCTTAGCTCGACTTAGACGAAATCATTGTTGAGGCTTGGCGAGGGAATTGCTTCTCCTTGAGGAATATCATTGACTGAAAAATACGAAGCAAAGTTACTCATTTGCATATCAAACATATTCATATCTATTCCGTCATTCTTCTATTGCAAATCATTTAACCATCGGTCCAATTCAGGTGTAAAAAATATAACATATAGGATAACATGTAAAAATCTATTGTTGCCAAGAAGAATGTACCTGAGATGTGGTGTAAGAGGTTTAAGTTTTACCTTTAGTGTAGAGGATCTTTTAGAAAACAACTCTAATGGATCTTTTTTACCTGGCGGAATTTCTTCTTTCATGGCCTCTCGAATCACATCCACTGAATAATATTTTTCTTCAAAAGATGGAGATTGCATAACCTTATTTTAGTCGACGTGTGTTGGGAGAAATGTCCTCTTTCTTGCCGACACACACGTCGATGATGGTTACCGTAGTTGGGAGAAATAGTCTTCCAAGTAAAATTGGTGTTTCTCAATCCTCATCCTTCTCAAGGACAACGAAGTCACATGGGATGTAGAACTTGTCCACTTTCACAAACACACCTTCAATATTCTCATGGGACATTTTATGCTCCTATCCGCCAATTGTAAGGACATCTTTGTGTGTTTAAGCTTTTGAATACCTAGTTTCTTACAAATGGAATAAGGCATTAGGCTAACATTAGATCCTAAATCGCAAAGTGCCTTCTCAAAGTGTAATTTGCCAACAGTACAAGAAAGTGAAAAACTCCCTGGATCCTTTAACTTCGGAGGAATGCTTTGTTGGATTATGACACTGCATTCTTCATTCAAGGAGATTGTTTCCACGTCTTCCAATTTCTTCTTGTTGCTCAACAACTCCTTGAGAAACTTCTCATAGATAGGCATCTGAGCCAGAGCATCTGCGAACAGAATATATATGTTCAACTATCTATGGAATTTGAGAAATTTCTCGTGCTGCTTATCCAACCTCTGGAGAAATTCAATTGGTGGAACATAAGGCTTCACATATGTCTTTGGTATAGCTTTTTCCGATTCAACCTTATCTGAAGGGCCAAAGACTAAATTATCCTTTGTCACAAGTTCATCTCTGTGTTTAGATTGTGGCTCAAATTCTCTAATTGAGGCACTGCATTACATTGTCCTCTCAGATATTGCTCTGCTTGGCTAGGCAGTGTACCCTTCAATCTCGAATTCATATAACTTGCTAGTTGTCCAACTGGTGCTTCTAGATTCTTTGTTGCTTCCAATATCAGATCAATTTTTACGTCAAGATTCTTGATCCGGATCGTTGTTCAATTAGCAAGCTTTTTAATAGCAAGTTCCCAAGTTTGTAGCTGACCTTGTTCTTGAGGTGATGGTTCTTGGTGACATGGTGGTTACTACTGAAAGTTCAGAGGACCTTGCTACTGGAAACTTGGGGGAAACTGATATCTAGGAGGAAATTCTAGAGCCTCTTGGTTTCCTTGACCTTTCCAATAAAAGTTTGGGTGATTTCTGTACCCTGGATTATAAGCTTTAAAAAAAGGATTTCTCGACTGCTTGTTTGATTAGAGATATAATGAGCTTGGTCCACGAGTGGGCAATCCGTAGCCATGTGAGGTGCTCCACGTGTCAATGTTGTATGTGAGGCGAGTTATCTATTGGCTTGATCACTGGAACTTGAGCACTATGATAGTCTGGTCTTTTGTATCATATCAAACCTATTTGGAATAGATTCTTTATCGCATATATAGATTTAATCAATCTAGATAAAGATCACATGGATTACATTAAACTAGGGGAGTAGTGTGTGTGACTATGGAACCCTCTCGAGGGCAGTAATACTAAACCCCATTACAAGTCATAGAAACTATGAGATTTGGGATATCATTGTCTTACCAAGACTTGTCTATATATGTCATTCTAAAATGAGAGTGTCTTATTCCCTAGACAATGACCCACCGGGTCAATACATATATGAAGATTTATACTTGGGTGAGTATGGAATTAAACGACCCCATAAGGACGTCTCGTTGGTTCTGGTCGAACTAGAAGTCTTTCGGTTTCGTAATGTGAGGTTAATCCTTTGACTTGAGATGTCACTGGAAAGTGTACTACCCACTGTGCTTTGACATACACGTGCACGCCAAGAGAGTCATACGACAGTGTATGTTTTGTATAGTCTGGTAGTATAGTAGAACATATGGCATTAGATATGGGATCTATCCAGGATTAATAGCATGGTATTTCCTATGCTATTGAGTAAACTCTGAATGATCAATAAAAGCATCCAACTGGAGCGATGTCTTATAAGAGGGATTGGTGATCCATGCTTGGAAGACCTGATCATTAATGTTTTCAACATAGTCATAGTTACTGAGATTAATAGGTTTTCGACCGTCGCCAAATCCTAGACCTTGGACAGGTAAAAAAGATAGAGGGATTCGACTCGTATAAATTGTAACCTAGAAAGGTTTGCTTTTATCGTTAACATCTAGGAAGTCATGGCGACGTTGCTAGACATTGATCCATGACCAATAGGTGTGTTGAATTAATATGGTGAAATTAATTCTAGGTCTAATTAATTATTTAGATAATTAATTTAGCCTATGGGAAAGGACTTATTGATAGCTTGTTAATGAGCCTAAAGGATCACACACCTAACTTAGGATCTATTTTAATTAGTTAGTTAACTAGTTATATGGAAAGATCTTATACATGTATTAGGATAGATATTGTATATTTGGTCAGATCTATTTAGTTAGTTAGTTGACATATAACTAACTAACTAATTATATGAAAAGATCTTATTGGGATAGATATGGCATATTTGAGAGGATCTCAAATAAATGGAAATATCTAGCTAATTAATTAAGAAAGAGGGAATAAGAAAGAAAGGAAAATGTACCACACAATATATATATATATATATATATATACATATATCACTCTCATGCATGGGAGTACATGGACGTGTGTGATGTGTGCTTGGTGCACAAGTATAAATGTATTGTTTTTATATATTTTGTATTTCATTAAGATAATATATATAGATATATCTTACGCACACAAACATGCGCATGTGTGTGCCGTGTAAACACACACACACTCGGTGTATGAGTATGTGTTAGTTGTGTGTGCGCCGTGTAGGATGGCATACAAGGTTGGTATATATATATTATTTTAATGATGCTTTTCATTAACAAGTTTACAACTTGAGAGGTTTAATTAATTCTTCTTTTATTCTTTTCTCTCCACCACTTTCACTATTCTTCGAACTCATGTGTTGAGTACAAAGAACACAAAATATTCCTGACCAATTCTATAAGCCAAGTTTCGATATTCTTCTTGCTAGCAGTAACGGAGATAATTGAGGGTATGAACTAAGGTTTGGAGACACCGTAGAGACGCAACACTTGGGGCGTTGAAGTAAACAATATATTGAGGATATATTTTGGAGGATATCCGTTCAAGGGAGACGAAAGTTTAAAGTATTATTGTTGAAATTTCATCAACGAGGTAAACACGCAAAAACCCCCTTTGTTAGTTTTCGTTAAATCTGATGGTACACTATCAACCTAACCCTTGTTTAGGGGATATCGATTTATATTTATCAAAATTATTATTTTTCACCTTCTGCTGCGTTTATTGACTATCCCCGAGGGCGTAGGCCACTCGATTTTTCCTAACACCACACACATAACAAGTTATGGCATGTTGAGAAACGACACTGATATTGCACTGAAGTCCCTCAAAATTCTTGACCAGAGCATCTAACTTAGCTTTCAGCATGGTGAGATCATCAACAATGTGCAGACCCGATGCTTTCTTTATTACCCCACTATCACTCGCCCACCCGTAAGTATTGGAAGCTATCTCATCCATGATAGCAAGTGCTTCATCATGATTCTTTTCCATAAAACTTTCTTCTAGAGCGGCATAGATATTCATCCGGATACTATATCGCAGATCATTGTAGAAAGTCTGCAAAAGCATACAGTTAGGAATTCTCATGCCTAATAGAGTGTTTCCCCATCTCCTTACATGATTCTCGTGATAGCATTCCTCAATTGAGCTATTTTAGATGGTGGAAAGTACTTGGTGAGACAAATCCACCCAAGTGGTGAACTTGTTCGCCGATTGGTTTTTCATCCACTCCTTAGCTCTTTTGGAAAGAAAGAATCAGAACAGTCATAGTTGTATGGCATTCTCAATGACACTATTCATCTTAAACTTACTGCAAATTTCCAAGAAATTCCCCATATGGGAATGAGGGTCCTCCCTCTCAATGTCTCCCTCAAAAGCAATATTTTGTAGCATTTGAATGATAGCTGGTTTTAGCTCAAAAGTATTTGCTTGGATATTAGGCACAACTATGATCAAGGTAAAATTCTGATATGTCGGCGTAGGATAATCCATGAGAGTTCTCAGCTCCTCAACAGGAGGTGTAAATGCATTCCATTGTATCTCGTCTGCCATTCTGAAACAAGAATCTCGAGTATCAAAGTTCAAATAGAAAAAAATTGAAAAATAAAAGGAAATAATAAAGAAAGAAAATCTAAACTAAGAATCAACTTGTTATTAATATTGAGTATTTGTTGCGTTCACCGGCAACGGTGCCAATTTGTTAACACCCCGTAACAACAAGGTATTGAACAAAAAATATAGTGGTAAATAAAGTATTGTCTCCACATGGAAAGTTTCCAAATACCAAACTAAGCCTATCCTATTATCTAGACTAATAATTATCAGAGTTGAGATTTTTAAACTAATAAAAGCATTAAAAATAAACTAATTGAAGTAGAAATAATTAAATAAGAAATCAATTAATGAAAAGGCTAGGGATTAAGATTTCATCAAGATATTTCTATGGATTTATTAGTATCAATGGGTTGTGATTCTTGCCTAAGTTAAAGACACCATGTTCCTTAATTACATGAAAACTCTCTTGAGATCTCCATGAGTACCCAACTAGGTTCTTTTCCGTCACTCCTGTGATCAACAACGAATCTAGATGAATCCATTAATTTGTATGAAAATTATTTGTTGATCCCAAGTGACATAAGAAAGAGTCTAGAAGGAAGGGGGGTTGAATAGACCCTGAAATTCTTTTCGAATTTTTAGACTTGTTTTAGAAAGATAAATTAGACACTAGGTTTGAGTGCTTGATCAATATGGATCAAGCTCTCAGTGCTTATATCAGGGTTAGCACAGCGCAAGATTTGTACAAGTCTCTTAGTATGAATAAATAGGCGCTTAGAAAATGTTTAGTTGCTCTAGAGATTTAAGAAGGTATGCTTTAAGATAATGAAAGAAGATAATAATGAATAAATCAATAAAACAATAAATAACAAAGACACAAGAATTGTAAGGCTCACTGGGTCTATGTAATCCCAGCTACGTCCTTCTACTCCTTTCCGCCCAGGAGGAATTCACTATAATGAATCACAAAGCTTCATAAAGACAGCTTCAACACAATAGCAAATGGTGAAGTCTTGATCTAGAGTTCCCTGATCACAAAGATTTCAACTCGGCTAAGATCTGCTTCTGATAAGCTTCTCTCACACAGAAATACTGCCTTCTTTTTAAAAACTTCGTCACACAGATTGAAGAGGTTGATGGGTTTTATCAAGGGTTGTTTGATTTGAAAAGTTCATTTTGGAATATCTCTTTAGAATTAGAGTTTTTCTATGAAGAGGTAAGAGATCTGGTTTGGGTGCAGGGATGTATAAACTCTCAGATATTTTGGGTATGGAGGTTTTGAGCTTTTTGGGATCGATTTCAACAGCGTAAGTGTATATCAAGTTTTAAATAATTTTTCTCGGTATTTAGGGTTGAGCTACGAGGATCTATTTATAGTCGGAATTTGTCCACCGGACACAAGCAAGAGGATGTTTAACACTAGGCGCATGACTTAAGCTTTTTTTGACATCTCCAGAAATTCTCCTGCACAAAGTTGGAAGGCTTATCCGTACGTCAATGGTCCTTATCGCATTTAATGCTCTTATCAAGCATTTAATGCATTGGATTTAATTCCCATTGGAATTAAATGTCCGTTGAATGTTGCAATTAAGTGCTTATTGACTTCAGATTTAATTCAGGTGAAGATAAACGCTTGTGGTGTGATCATCTAGAATGGTTCTTAGGCACTTGACAGTCACTTAATGAATCTCTTATCTTCAAAGTCTTCAGACGCTGATTTTCGATTTCACTTTGATAGACTCACCTAAAATTCTATCATAGCTCAAGCGCTAGATACTAGTCTAAAACTATAAAGATAAAAAGCCTTATACTGAAAATTACAACTCGATAACTTTAAACGCTTAGACATATTCTAAGACAGATAAACTTACATAATCTTTAGGGTCTAACATAAAACCTATCTTGTCATCATCAAAACATCTAACATGAAATTTCCTAACAATTTCCTCCTTGTTGATGATGTCAAGACCTTAACTCTTTTGTAGTCCAAGAGCTAGAAAATTAACAAAGATAATATAAAGTTATCGTTTAAAAGTTTGAGGTTAGCTATAAGTTAGTTTTAAGCAAAACTCATTCATTCATAAATTGTCATGCAAGTACAATGAGTTTATAGATAGAAACATTCATAAAAGCGCTTAAAACATAATAAAACAATCAAATCTAACTCTTTTTTTTGTGGAAGAGGCTTGCGATTTCTTTTGTTCTTGCTTGAAAAGCATTTTAGCAAACTTCCACAGTCTATCATTTGCTTCCCTCATCTTCTTATGAGTGTTATTGGCGTATTGTGTATTTCCCATCTTCTCGGCCAATCACTCAAAACTATGAAGATGCTTGTTCCAAACAAAGCAATCAACTCCCAATTCACATAATAATTCTTCAAAAATTTCAAAAGTCCTTGTGACTAGAGCTCTTCGTTGGTTTGGGTAACGTGGAACGAAAACAGAAAAAGAAGGGATGCCTAACTCTTCAAGGAGCTCTATAGAGAAATCAGGAATTAGGTAGCCTTTGTAGAAATGAGGTTTGTGTTTCTTAAGGATGGCTTGCTGGATTGCATCGATTGCGCTTTGAAGTTCTTCCCAACACTTGTATTCAGAGCTTTCCACACTCTTGGATGAGCTTTTACCCTTTTCCCCCTTCTTGACATCAGCAAGAGGTTGAGTGGAACGAATCTCAGACAAGTCTCTTCGTAGGAGCTTGACTTCATCGATCAAAAGAGCTACTTGAGCAGCAATGCTTTCAGCTGCAGAGTTAGAAATATTATGACGTTCAGCGTCTACAGTGGCATTCAAGGCAAGCGAGCGGTCGATGCTTTCAAAAAGATTTGTGACGAACGGAACCAGCTTATCCATTATAGTGATAGTACTTTGGTTAGCCACATTGTACATTTCATTCAACAGGTTCCTTTCCAAGGCATTAAGAACTGGTGTATTCTGACTTTCCCAGCAAGAGTAGGAGCCCTTGATATCGACTAAAGAGATTTGAACCGCTTTCTTGAAGTCTTGAGCGCCTGGATCAGCATCACTGTTTGAACTATCACTAGAGCAACTCGCTGGAGGAGGTAAAGGATCTTTGGAAGCCACAGCTTTTCCTCGCGCTACATCTCTAATAAGAGGTTTCTTAGATTCAGTAACTTGTTCCTTTTCGGGAAGAACAGCGTCTGAAGCATTGACTTCTGCAATGTCCATGATGAGATCATCTCCATCGGCATCAGCGCTAGAAATAGATTTAATATGAATAACTTGAGCAGGAGCGCTGGAAGGAGGTTCTTCCTCAAAAATTGTCTCCATGTCATCATCTGATGGCGCTTCTCGGACAAAAGGAATACAAGCTTTTGTAAACTCAAAACCAGATTCTGTTAGTCGCATCGCAGGAGAGAAGATGGGGAGAAGATTAGAAAGCCACTGCAATGATAGAAGGAGAGAAACATTGGGAATGATCTTTCCCTGAGTCATTCCTGCTGAAGGCATGATCTGGGTCCATGGAATATTTTCTGAAATTGTTGATGGCTGAAAGAGTTCTCGTTTGAAAATGGCAATAACAGGTAAACTATTTTCACTTCTCATGAATTGCCTGATTGAAAAGAATTGGGTTGGCTACCATTTCTTCAAAGGTATGCTGCTTAGATGTATATGCTTCAACCTATTCTACTTTCTTAAGTACCCACTCAGTTCCGGTTGCTAAAATAGCTCTTATGCTGCAATCCTTAATGCTCTTCAAGAAGAAAAAGCGCTGGAGATCTGTGCTGTAATCCCCATGCCATACTCTTTCAAAGTAGAGTTGCATTTCACGGGAAATCATCTGCTTGAGATTCGTTGGTTTATCAGGAATGGCGATTCCTTTAGCTTTCCACAAGTGGAGAGGCTGAGCAATCTCAAGATTGGAGTAATGAAAGGCTTTCTCATGATAATGAGTATAGCCGAGCTTGTTGACCTTCTTCTCACTTGGACTCAGAGAAACAGGAGAGTAATTGTTGTGAAAAACGAGGTTCTCATTCCTTGGCGGTCGAGCCTCTGGTTCACTGTGCAGATGAACATTGAAGTATGCAGAATCAATTTTGGCCAAAGTCTTTTTAGGGACTTCTTCCTCTGCAATACTTGAAGAAGACTTTGATTTGGAAGACTTAGACGATTTGGTCATCTTCAACTTTTTCTTGGGAGGCAGCATGACTGTCTGAACTATGACTAGAGGAACGCGCTGTAGGGGGTAAAGGATCTTTGGAATCCACAGATTTTACTCGCGCTGGATCTCTGATAAGAGGTTTCTCAAATTCAGTAACTTGTTCCTTTTCGGGAAGAGCTGCGTCTGAAGCATGAACTTCTGCAATGTCCATGATGAAATCACCTCCACCGGCCTCAGCGCTAGAAATAGATTCAACATGAATAACTTGAGCAGGAGCGCTGGAAGGAGGTTCTTCCTCAAAAATTATCTCTACGCCATCATCTGAAGGCGCTTCTCGAACAAAAGGAACACGAACTTTTGTAAACTCGAAGGCAGATTCTGTCAATCGCATCGTAGGAGAGAAGATGGGGCGAAGATTAGAAAGCCACCGCAATGACATAAAGAGAGGATCATTGGGAATGATCTTTCCTGGCGTCATTCCTACTGAGGGCATGATCTGGGTCCATGGAATATTTTTTGAAATTGTTGATAGCTGAAAGTGTTCTCGTTTGAATATGGCAATAGCAGGCAAACTATTTTCACTTCTCATGAATTGCCTGATTGAAAAGAATTGGGTTGGCTACCATTTCTTCAAAGGTATGGTGCTTAGATGTATATGCTTCAACCCATTATGCTTTCTTAAGTACCCACTCAGTTCCAGTTGCTAAAATAGCTCTTATGCCGCAATCCTGAATGCTCTTCAAGAAGAGAAAGCGCTGAAGATCTGTGCGTTACGACGAGCGCGCTCTTCTTTTGGCAATGCAGCGCCACCGATAGCAGAAGGGTTAAGAAGAATCACTATCATCTTCTTACCCAGAAACTTTGCTTTAGGCACGTCAGTTCCAGCGCTTGGAACATGATCGCTTCGATAGAGAACATAACTTGAAAGCAATCCATAGGGCTTAGCAGGAGGCTTCTCCCCTAACATGGATGCTACCCATTCAAAAATATACCTTGCCCAATTAATTTGATAATTCTTAGCAATGGCGACCATCATCTGAAACTGCAGATGACTAATCCTATCAAAGGATCAGGCTCTGCACTCAAGTAACTTTGCCTAGATGTCAGCCATAATCTGGTACTTGATCTTCAAGTCCTTCTTCTTGAAGTTGTGCAAGTAGGCAGCGACTTCATCGGATCTCATCAGTTCCCAAACAATGGGAAAATTTCTGATTCTGACATCCAAGGGCAAAACCCTTCATTTGGAAGTTGACAGAAGTCGGCAATAAGATTTGTTGAAAGAGTGAAGAAAATTTCTTTAAATTCCGGAAACATATAGGTAATAGAAAGACCATCATCAAAAATCTTAGCATTCTCGTAGAATTCTTTGAGAGCCAGAGAGTACAGTTGAAAATGACTGGTCATCCGAGGTTTGAGATTTTGTTCGTCAAAAGAAAGAAGGATGCTTCGAACAGGAAAATGTGGAGATAATCCCAGTCAACAAGAAATTCAGGATTAACATGAACTTCTTTTTGTCCCTGTTGATCCTTGGCTTTCGGAGAAGAAGGAGCAACAAAAGATTTGGGAGATTTACGTGGGTCCATTTTTGAAGAAGTTGAAGAAATTTGATTCAGTTATTTTTGAAGAAAGAAGAATTTGCAGAAAGCTTTTAGGAAATATGAAAGTGATAAAATGAATATTTCTACAATTTCTTGAATTTATAAGGAAGAGAAAATAACTAATCAATTATGATATGGCCACGTGTCAAAAAAATTAAATATGTACTGTAAATTCCATTATAGCGGATGTAAAAATAGGCGATAAATATGGAAACTGGATTTGGTAAAGATAAAATATAAAATTTGATGTCCGCGGTTACTTTTTGCATTCACTATTTGAATTTCAAAGGTTTTTGAAATATTCAGCGTGAGCTATACGCGCCTGAAATACACTTTAATGTAGACACGCGAGTACATTAGCAGAACTGTCATTTTGAAAAATAATGAGTACCCTTTGGGTTTACTTGATCAGTGGAGGTGAATGTCATATCAGCATTAATTGCTTTGACTTATCCACTATCTCTATTTAGCGTCAGGTAGAACGTCCTTTTGAAATCCATTTTTACTAAGCGCTTACTGGGAATCGGTTAAGCGTTTAGCTTCTTTAAGAGAATGTTCGAACGCTGAAAACGTTATAGCGTCTAAACAATTTTAATGCATAAATACAAGTGCTTATGACCAATGCAAAGAAAAATATTTTTGGTAAATTTGACTTTTAAAAAAGTTCTCCTTTTAAGGTTCCCCCTGAAATTAACAACTTATTAATATTTTCTTTGAAAGATTTGAACATAAAACAAGGTAAATTCCCCCTAAATTTTATGCCTATAAAGTATGATGTTTCGAATGATCAAGCATTTAAATCAATCATACCTAGTTCACTTCTTAAAGTGATAAAGTGTTATCCGTTGAGCGCTTTGGTGAAGATATCTGCCAATTGTTTTTTTGTACCAATAAATTGCATGTAGATATCTTTCTTTTGAACATGGTCACGTAAGAAATAATAGCAAATGTCAATGTGTTTAGTTCTAGAATGAAGGACTGGGTTTTGGGTCATAGCTAAAGCGCTTTGGTTACCACAGTGGATAGGGGTTGCACCTAAAAGGATTCCACAGTCTCTAAGTTGTTGTCTCATCCAAAGAATTTGTGCATAACAGTTTCCAGCGGCTACATACTCGGCTTTAGCGGTAGAAGTCGCTATGGCTTGTTATTTCTTACTATGCCACGAAATCAATCTATCACTTAGAAATTGACATGTACCACTAGTGTTTTTACGATCTATTTTGCATCCTGCAAAATATGCATCTCTAACCAATTAGTTCAAAAGGAGAGTCCATTGGATACCACAAGCCCACATTTTGTGTACCTTTTAGGTATTTAAGAATTCTATTGGCAGCAATTAAGTGTGACTCTTTAGGATTGGCTTGAAAGCGTGCACACATGCATACCGAAAACATAATGTCAGGTCTACTAGCACTGAGATAAAGAAGTGATCCAATGATATCTCTATAATTAGTGATATCAACTTTTTTCCCAATTTTATCTTTATCTAACTTAAGCGTTTAGCTCATTGGAATTTTCAATGAGGATGCATTTTCCATACCAAATTTCTTAATCATATCTAGTGTATATTTAGTTTGGTTAATAAATATGTCATTAGGAAGTTGTTTAACTTGTAATCCTACGAAGAAAGTTAATTCCCCCATCATGCTCATTTCAAATTGTTCTTGCATCATTTTTGAAAATTTCTCACATAGACACTTATTAGTAGATCTGAAAATAATATCATCAACATATATTTGGACTAAGAGAATATCTTCGTCATTGATAATTTTGAATAACGTTGTATCAACGCTGCCTTTTGAAAAGTCTTTACCAATAAGAAAAATAGAGAGAGTGTCATACCATGCTCGAGATGCTTACTTTAGGCCATAGAGCGCTTTATCTAGCTTCTAGACCATACTCTTACCGTGGTGGTTCATGAATCCTGGTGGTTGCTCCACATAGACTTCTTCTTGGAGTTTACCATTCAGGAAGACACTCTTTACGTCCATTTGATATACTGTAAATTTGTTGAATGCTGCATACGCTAAAAATATACGAATTGCTTCAAAACGGGCAATGGGAGCATATGTCTCATCAAAATCAATGCCCTTTTCCTGGCAATTTCCTTGAGCGACAAGTTTGGATTTATTTCTTATAACAATACCATTCTCATCCATCTTGTTTCTATAAACTCATCTAATCCCAATAACTCCTTGGTGAGTTGGTCTTGGTACTGGTGTCCAAACCTTACTATGCTCAAACTGATTAAGCTCTTCTTGTATGGCCTCAATCCAACTCGGATCACTTAGCGCTTCATCCACTTTCTTAGGTTCCATTTGAGATAAAAAAAAAAAAACTTACGAACATGGCCTCGTTGAATGTAGCGGCTCTAGTCCTTACAGGAGCTCCAATATCTCCAATAATTTGCTCTGGTGGATGATCACGTAGCCATAGTCTATCTGGCTGGAATGGGTTAAGAGGTTGATCAAGTGCTTGATTAACTTCTTGCACAGGTGCTTGACTACCTTCTTGTACAGGCGCTTCAAACTCACAGATTCTATTTTGCTCTTGATGATCATTCCCTTTATGATCATTAGCAGATCTTGTAGTATTATCCTTAATAACCTCACGAGTAATCTTAGGAGGAAGCACTAAGATCTCATCATCATCGTCACTTTCATCATCAATAATGATCTTTGACGCTTGATGACACAAATCTTCAACTCCTACATCATTAGCGTTAACCTTAGTCGGTTCTTGGTTAGCATCATCAAAGACAACATGAATGGATTCCTCAACCCTTGATTTGATCTTATTGAGGATGTGAAAATTCTTTGCATTTTTGGCATAGCCTAGAAAGATTCCCTCATCCGCTTTAGAATCAAATGTCTTTAGGCTTTGGGATCCATTATTATGAATAAAGCATTTTGAAACAAAGACGTGAAAATATGAAACATTTGGCTTACTTTCCTTCCATAGTTCATATGGAGTTTTGCCATGTTGTTCGTTAATCAAGCAACGATTTTGAGTGTAACATGCAGTGTAGATCGCTTCGGCCCAAATGCTTGCAGCAAGCTTGGACTCTGCTAACATTGTCCTAGCGGCTTCCTTGAGCAATTCTAGCGCTCAGTAACACCATTTTGTTGAGGAGTTCTAGGCGCTGAATACTCATGATGTATTTCGTTCTCTGCACAAAACTTCTCAACAACCTTGTTAGTAAACTTAGTACTGTGATCGCTCCTTATTCTTGCAACCTTGAGATTTTTTAATGTTTGAAGTTATCGAATAAGCGTTGTGAGCTTGTCACATGTTTCATCTTTGGATGAAAGAGATTCCACCCAAGTAAATCGAGAGAAATCATCTACTATCACCAAAGTATACTTTTTATCGCTCACACTGATTGTTTGAACGGGTTCAAACAGATCCATGTAAACTATCTAAGTATCCTAGAGATAGATAGACAAGGCTTTCTTTTGAAAGATGATTTAACTTGTTTACATATTTGACAAGCGTCACAAAGGCTATCCTTATGAAATGGTTCAATAGGTAATCCCTCTACAAGATTTAGCGTTATAAGTTGAGAAATTATTTTAAAGTTCAGGTGATTTATTTTTCTATGCCATAACCGACCCGTTTTAGATTCATTTTTAGCTATAAAGCATGTAGGGTGGTTGTCTATTGTTAAACCCCAATCTACCAAATAAATATTATTTGTTCTTTTTCCTTTCAATTTAGTAGATCCAGTCTTAGCTTCATTTATGTAGCAATAGTCACTGGAAAATTTGACTTCAAAGCCTTTATCACAAAATTGACTTATGCTTAAAAGATTATTCTTAAGACCCTCAACACAATATACATCACTTATCGTGATGTTTCCCCTATTCACAGTACATATACCTTTGGTTTTACCTTTGGATTTGTCACCAAATACAACCTGAAGACCATTGGTAGCTCGATAGTTGATCAAGAGATCCTTGGAGCTCGTCATGTGTCTTGACGACCCACTATCGATGTACTGAACAGATGTATCGACTCTGTCTCTAGGTACCTGCATTCAAAGGAAAGTTCTATTTCTTTTTAGATACCCATTATAAGTTGGGTCCTTTCACATTAGTAGCGTTAGTCTGAATTAGAACTTTAGGAACCCATATTTACTTAGTCTTCATTGCGGAAAGATTAGCCTTTTTGGGTTTCACCCTGTGTTATGTGTGCTTCTTTGGTGTATAGTAATATCCTGGATTTTAATAGTAATCATAATCCCAATCGTAATCATAATCATCATATTATTGATAATATGACCTTGATCGTTGAGGATATTGACACTAGTATTTCTTTGGCTCTGGCTTAGGGTGCACTTTGGGCGCTTGACTCATAGTGTTTGATTCACAGTAGTAAGGTTTTTCCTTAGCCTTTTGAGCGTTTGGATAAGTCTTTCTTTGTGAATCACTCACTTTCGTCTTTCCCTTTCCTGAGTCAGCTTTGGCTTTCTCATTTGGCCTCGTACCATTGTCCTTTGGTTCAATAGATGTTTGAATCTTTGAACCTTTTTCAACAAAGAACACACCCTTTCCTTTGTTGTTTTCCATGACATTTGATTTGTTTGGTTGTTTATCAAATTTATTGCATCCTAAACCGGTCTTTTCACCAAATAATCCTGTTACCTCGGTCATATTGTCTAACTTTCTTAACGCTTTAGACAATGATGAGATGAGCTGCTCTGATTTAGCAAATCTAGCAATTAGCTCTGCTTCTCTCTTGACTATTATATCAAGATCACCTTTCAACTGAATGGTTTCAGTTTCAAGTGATTGGTTCTTCTCAATGCAATGTTGCTGACTTGCAACTCTACCTTGAGCGTCACGTTTTCACCTCTGAGCGATGATATCTTATCAGAGTGATTTTGATATAATTTGGCGGCATCTTGACAATCTTTATAATATTCTTTTACTTTGTCAAGTAATTCTTTATAAGAGAGAGGATAAGCTAATTCAGTATTTACCTCAGATAGTGAGTCTGAAGAATCTTCATCATCTCTGGCCATGAGACAGATTAGCGCTAAAACATCCACTGGCTCATCATCACTACTCTCTTTTGAAGACTCCAAATCTTCAGGTGAGGATGCTGGTTCTGATTCCGCTAGCAAACCTTGTTGAAGAAGTTTGCTCGAACTAGTTTCTATCCAAGTAATCCTGCCTTGTGGGCTTGGATACGTTTGGATAAGAGCAATTTACCCGATAGTGCCTTGGTTTCCTACAATTATAACAGAGATTAGTTTTCATCTTTTGCTCATTTGTTAACCTTGCAGTTCGTGGTTTTGGGACCACTGGCGTTGAGAGATTTTGCGGAGAAGACGCTTGGTATTGATTTGGTGCTGGGGGAGAGGGGGCAGAACATTGAGGCCCTTGATACTGTTGTTGTACTGGAGGAGTCGCTTGATAGGAATTTTGTCCTTGATTTTTAGGAGCTTTTCCTTTCTTTTCATATTTTAGAAATTTTCTGAACCTATTTAGCAATGCTAATTCCTCTTCATCACTTATGTCTGACACTTTTCCCTTATTACCCGATTTACCCTTTACTGATGCTATTAGTGCTCCAGACTCTATCACTTGACTGCTTACTCATCTCTTGCTGAATTTAACTCGAATTCAAAAGTCTTGAGTTTTGAAAAAGCATCTTCTAGAGTTAGAAGATCCAACATATTCGATTCTCGCATAGCCGTTGTTTTCATCAAAAATCTACTGGGGAGACTTCTGAAAATCTTAACAACCGTTTCTCGATTTTGCAAATCCATGCCTAGAGACGTTAACTTCGTAAAAAGTGTAGTAAATCTTATATTCAATTGTTCTAGTGTCTCATTAGGCAGCATTTTGAAACCATTAAACCTTTCCTTGGCAATCGAAAGTTTGTTTTCTTTGATTTACGCTGACCTACCACAGATTGTAGCCAACTTGTCCCATATTTCCTTAGTCGTAGAGCACGACTTGACCTTATAGAGTAAGTTATCATTATCACGGATGGCTGTATACAGAGCTTTCCGACCAACATTATCCAAATTTGCTCTCCGACGCTCATCTGTAGCCCACTCACGCTTTGGCGTTTCAACATAACCATCAAGGGTCTCTTCTGTGGCTCCAGGTGCTCTAGTGATGACCTTAAAGATTTGAATCGGCCCATCTGAAATGATATCACACGTTTCATCATCACAAGAACAAAGATAAGTGAATGTTTTAACCTTCCATGAGTCATAAATTTGACTCGGTCAACTTAGGTACTTTAGCGAATGCCATGAAAGGATTTTTTAAAGCGACTAAATTTTAAAAAGGATCTAAACAAGAAGTTATGCTTGGAAATTTAAAAATTTCAACTTCAACAGCTCTGATACCACTTGTTGGTCCCGATTGGCATAAGAAAAGGGTCTAGCAAACGGGGAAGGAATAGACCACGAAATTCTTTTCAAATTTTTAGACTTGTTTTGGAAAGATAACTTAGACACTAGGTTTGAGTGCTTGATCAATATAGATCAGGCTCTCAACGCTTATATGAAGGTTAGCACATCAGAAGATTTGTACAAGTCTCTTAGTATGAATACATAGGCGCTTAGAAAATGTTTAGTTGCTCATGAGATTTAAGAAGGTATGCCTTAAGATAATATAAGAAGATAAAAATGAATAAAGCAATAAAATAGTAAATAATGAAGACACCAGAATTGTAAGGTTCACTGGGTTTATGTAATCTCAGCTACGTCCTTCTACTCCTTTGCACAAAGGAGGAATTCACTATAATGAATCACAAAGCTTCACAAAGACAACTTTAACATAATAGCAAATGGCGAAGGCTTGATCTCGAGTTCTCTGATCACAAAGATTTCAACTCAGCTAAGATCTGCTTCTGACAAGCTTCTCTCACACAGAAATACTACTTTGCCTTTAACAACTTTGTCACACAGATTGAAGAGGTTGGTGGGTTTTACCAAGCGTTGTTTGACTTGAAAAGTTCAAACACTTTTGTAATCTCTCTTTAGAAATGATAGTTCTTCTATGAAGAGGTAAGCGATATTGGTTTGGCTGTAAAGATGTATAAGTTCTGAGATATTTTGGCTATGGAGGTTTTGAGCTTTTTGGGATAGATTTCAACAGCGTAAGTGTATATCAAGTGTTTGATAATTTTTCTCGGTATTTAGAGTTGAGCTGTGAGGATCTATTTATAGACTTTCTCGAGATTTGTTCGTTGGACACAAGCAGAAGCGTGTTTAACACGAGGCGCGTGACTTAGTCTTTTTCTGACATTTCTGGAAATTCTGTTGTACAGAGTTGGTAGCAGACCTACTTTGAGTTGACAGTCAATGGGGAAGGCTTATCCGTACGTCAAGAGTCCTTATCACATTTAATGCTCTTATCAAGCATTTAATGCATTTGAATTTAATTTCCGTTGGAATTAACTATCCATTGAATGTTGCAATTAAGTGTCGTTGAAGACAGGCGCGTGTGGCATGATCACCTAGAATGATTCTTAGGCGCTTGATAGTTGCTTAATGAATCTCTTATCTTCAAAGTCTTTAGACGCTGATCTTCGATTTCACTTTGATAGACTCATCTAGAATTCTATCATAGCCCAAGCGCTAGATACTAGTCTAAAACTATAAAGATAAAAGGCCTTATACTGAAAATCACAACTCGATAACTTTAAACGCTATATTCTAATAAAGATAAACTTACATAATCTTTAGGGTCTAACATAAAACCTATCTTGTCATCATCAAAACATCTAACATGAAATTTTCTAACATTATTTAACTAGGCTCATGCAAAAACTAAAATCCATATTAAGCAATTTAAACATGTCTATCAAATCCGAACCCATAATTTAATTTACCTCTTGGTACTTCTTTAATTATCTTAAATCATGTAGTTGATGATAAATCAATTAAAAGAATTAAACACTCATTGATAGATAAACAAAGCAAGAACAAACCCAACGATTATCAATAATCCATATAAAAACACAAGAATACATTTTAAATCCTAGAAAATAAATTAGTTGTGCATATTTAAAGAAGAAAAAGAAATAAATTGCATAATAGTAGAAATATCATGCTCAAAAATGGAGAAAATAGAGAAAATATAACTTGAGAAGATGAAGAGATGACAAACCCAATGATTCTCCTATCTCTTGACTGGCAAGGATTCAAGAAAATCCTCTTCATATCTTCAAGGTAACTTTACTAATTTCTCTCCTAGCCTTCTAAAATATTTTTAATGATTTCCTAGCTAAAAAGGAGTCCTACACAATTTAGGCCCATCCAAGACATAAAAATTGAGGCCCATAAAAATATAATATCCGCACCTACACAGTTGTGCAGAATATCTGCACAACTGTACAGTCTTGGTGTGCAGAATTTTTTCTCTATCTTTTCTTCAACAAAACTCTTTCATATGGCCACTCTCTTGCATTTTTTTAACTTTTCTGGTTGGCCTTCATTGCTCTCATATGAAACTCTCTTTTTCCTTATGAAATTACTCGTTCTATACTTATAAAATCATTTAAACGACTTAGATACCAATATACGCAAATTAGGCCAAAAACAAAGGAAACGATTGACTACAAAAAAAGATAAAAGCATGGTAAAATATTGTAATAATCTGTCAAATAAGAGACCTAACACTTATTTTGTGCTTAATGTATCAATTTGATATTGGTCTTTTCTAAGTATTTTCTATTTTCATATCATTTTATGTTTCTTTTTGGTTGGATATATGTATCGGCATGTTTGTGACTTTCTCGTTTGTGAGCACTTATGTTTTGGATCTTGTTATCTTTTCTGTGGGTTTCATTTTTGTATTCAAATGAAGAAATTGCAATAAGTTGTTGCTTGTTTGTGATCTTTTCTTATTTCACTTGTTTAGACTATACCGATTCAAATGCGGACGTGTGCCCATTGTTTGTTGATTTTAATCTTGTTATTTTATCCTTAGGTTCAGTGTATTTACTTTTCATTTGGATATTGCGATCAATAACATATTTTTTTTATGTCATTTCTTTCTGGATTCAATGATTTGACTATGAGTTAGTGTTGTGGAGTGTTCTATAACTTTTTTGTGATACTCTACATCTATTGGGTTATTTTCTGCTGATTTTGAAAAAAAAGTTTAGGACTCTCATTTCAAGTTGGATGTGCGATCTGTTGGACTATCATTTCGAGTTCAAGTTCATTCTGATGATCCATTGTTTGCTCACTTTTGTATGTTCACACCCCATCAACTTGAGGGGGGTGTTGAAGATATTTGGAACATGAGCTTTGTCTATCAAAATTTAAAGTAAAGCCTCAGGCCAACATTTTGGGCCATCCAACATGCTGTCAATTGGGGTCATCTCATAGTTGACCAACATTACATCCATTTTGTTATATTATTTGTATATATTTTAGCCCACGTTATATTATATCCATTCTCTCTCTAATACAGTCGTCTTCTTCTATGTTAAGTTCTTCTACCGTCCATTGTTGCTCTTCCTTAGATTTTTTTTTTCTTCTTTTACCTTTAACTTTTTGTGGGTTATATAGCTTAGCCTTGAAGTTTAGAGTTGTATTTTCTTTACTTCTTGTTCTTATAAGCTTTTGATTTGTAATGCTTTCATAATATCTTCTTCAATGAAATGTTTATTTTCATTTTTTAACAATTTCAAACAATCTTATAAATTTATTCATAAATCAATAGATAACAATATTTAATATATGTCGTCTAACCATATCCAATTTTGATAAGAAAGTATTACTGCATAAGAGCATGCGTGTTTTCCTAACTAAATAAACTCGATATGTGCACCCCTAAAACTACATTTGCTTCTAGACAACTAAAGTCTTAATGATAGAAGGGATATTACAATCCAATGTAGAAATCTTTCTTGAAATAAAAGAAAAAAATTGATTTTATTATCAATTTTTATTTAATTAAATCAAGTAACATAAATATAGTTTGTTATAGGTAAAGTATATCAATTAGGCTAAGTTGAACATGTAGATTATAGTGCGCCTCAAGCCCAACAAAACCTTACGGCTTCTTCAGCCCAATTATGGAGAATTATAAATTGTAGTTTTAGGAAGATTAGAAAAGGGGGGAGAGTATTTTTTTTTATGCTTAATATGAACTTATATATATATATATATATATATATATATATATAACATTTCCAACTTGAGTGTTCGGGGGCAAGCGTCGGGAAAATATTTGGCATGCCTTCTAATGCTATTTTATTTTGCAGGCATAGGAAATTTTGTGAAAAATCATGAAGAGACCTTAAGGATAAAAATCTACCCATATCATATTGGCGCCATCTGTAGAAAATATGTTGGGAAAGAATCGTCAATAAAATATGTTGGGAAATCCATAGGCTACTATGGTATTTTGGCAAAACGCATACAGGTAATCTTCGATTACAAAGTTTCGATAATGTACTAGCCTAGTTCATATTTAGGTAAGTGTTTCCACAACAATAAGACTCTTTATTTTTGGCCGTCGATGGCTTGCTACCCACATCCATACCATTCCCACCCCGCTATCGTCGGAGCTGACCTCCTGAGTACTTGGCATGTATCTTTTTGGATTAGGTCATTTAGAAAACAAGCATGTTTTGGATTAAAAATTCAATATTTACATAAAATACATATTATGGGACACGAAATAGCGATATTCAAAATACAACATAAGGAAAAGGAGAACAAGTAATGTCACTACATGGATTTGTCTAGATTTGTCGGGCATTGAGGGTCTAGAGTATTTTCTAAGAATCCATAAAATCATGTAGGATTCGTAGGTGAAGTTCGGTTAGGAAGAGGAAGCATCATGAGAAGAATTTGTGAGTGAATTCTTATAATTTGCCTCAAAGGTGGCACACTTGACTTCCCAACATTTGAACCAGTTTGAGGTTATCGTATTATGTGAGTACCCCTTTCACTAAATTGTTATATACATGGTATGAAATTATATTTCTTTGAAAGTATTGTGGAAATAGTTATACATTTTTTCTCCACAACTTTTAAATCTGATTTTGTTTATGATGATCAATGTCTTGTGTGACTCTGTTATGGCATGTTACTATTTGGATCGAACTTGTCTTGGGTGTACAAAGGGTACTGCGAGAAATAGCTGACTTGCGAGTTGGACCCCAAGTCCCAATGGGCCATTCCTTCACAAGACAACATAAATCATTTGTGGTTATGTTGGGTCGTAGGTTTTCACATGTACTCGAGAATGTGTTTTTGTTTTGTAAGGTAGATCCTTATCTAGAGTGATAAGGTGGTCTGTTACTATTGGCTGGGGTCATAAGATTGTCAGTCATCAACAACGTGGTTACTTGATTATTATAATTATGTTTAAAACTTTTACCGCTTATTTTTCAGAACGTTATTTGAACGAAAATGCAGTTCTTATTTTGATTGATATTTATGACTTCCTGAAATATTCAACTTTAAATTTGAATCTTACTAAAGATACTTTTGTAAAGTAATTCGTGCTTATCTTCACGCATTAAGTAACTTACATGTATTTCTGAAACACATCACACATATCGGGCATTCACTTAGTCTTTTACTCACTTACTCTATGTTTTACTTTCTTCCTTCCAACAGTAGATGATTACTTTGATGACACCGTAGAGTCTCATCAAGATCTAATTGATTTATAAAGCTCATAAGATTGTTACTATTGGCTGTGAGTCATAAGATTGTCAGTCATCAACAACTTGGTTACTTGATCATTACAACTGTTTTTAAAGTCTTTTACTGCTTATTTTTCATGAATGTTATTTGAACAAAAATGCAGTTCTGATTTTAATTAATACTTATGACTGCCTGAAATATTCAACTTTAAATTTGAATCTTACTAAAGATACTTTTGTAAAATAATTCGTGCTTATCTTCACACATTGAGTAACTTACATGTATTTCTGAAACACACCACGCATATCGGACATTCACTAAGTCTTCTACTCACTTACTCTATGTCTTACTTTCTTCCTTCGGACATTAAATGATTACTTAGATGAGACCATATAGTCTCATCGGGATCTAATTAATTTCTGAAGCTCTTTATGTTTCTAATAGTTATGAGTTAATTGTTTAGATTTTTCTAGACTTGAGTTTTCTTTAGAGTATATTTTTCTTAAGATTGTGACTTTATGTTTATCAAAATGTGATTAAGGGATCTTTGTCGTAAATATTATTTTGGACTTAATTTATTAGATGACGTGCCTTGAAATTGAAACATTTTTAGTGGTAAACTTTGGGCGTAACACACCTGGTCCATTTACAAAATTTCTTCTAGTGCATTGAAAAATTTTCCTATACAATATGCCTAGTTCTCCAAATCAAAATGATGTAGCAGAAAGAAGAAATCGAACATTATTGGACATAAGAAGGAGTATGCTTAGCAGGTCCAAGCATCCCAAATTCTTGTGGACTGAAGCTCTCGAAATGGAAGTAAATATCTGGAATCGACTTCCAACTAAGGTTATTCCAAAAATCCTTTTGAGTTATGGAAAGGTCGGAATCACTTTACAACATATACATGTTTAGGATGCCCATCAAAAGTGAAGTTTTATAATCCACAAGAAAGTAAACTGGACCGAAGGACTATTAGTGGGTATTTAGTTGACTTGCTTAGAGGTACAAAGGGTACAATTTCTATTGTTCATCTCATAATACCAGTATTGAGGAGTTAAGAAATAAAAATTTCTTGAGAATGACTTGATCGGTGGTAGCGATCTATCTCAAAATTTTGATTTTGAGAAAGATCATTTAAATATTCAACCTTTCACTTCAAGTATAGTTTGATTGTCATTTACAACACCCTCAAGTTCAAATGGATGTTGAACAACAAATCACTGTAGTTCCAAAATTTGCTAATAAGGATAGGATAGATCCGGTTGTTTGAGAATTGCCAGAAATCATAGAACAACCAGTTGATCAACACACTACGCATAAGGATGTTGGTGTAATTATTGGAAAATCTACTAGGGTAAAGAAATAAACAATTTCTATTAATTATATTATGTATCTTTAAGAATCTGACTATAAGGTCGGAGCTAAAAATGACCCTAAAATATTTTCACAAGCCATGAGTTAAAGAATGAAACTTGTGGTATAATGTCATGAATGGGGCGATGAATTCCATGACATCTAATGGACTTTTGGGAAATTGGGTGAATTGTCTAATGGTGTAAAAGACATATGAAGTAAATGCATCTTCAAAAGAAAAAGGGTCTCATTAGGCAACACTAAGAGATATAAGACAAGATTTGTTGGTAAAGGATTCGCTCAAAAGGAAAGAATCGACTACACGTAAACTTTTTCTCCTGTATCCAAGAAAGATTATAATCATGTCATTATGACATTAGTTGCACATTTTGATTTGGAATTGAAATAAATTGATGTGAAACAACATTCCTCAATGGGATCTGGAGAAGGAGGTTTACATGAAACAACTCCATGAAGGTGAGCATTTTGTGTGCAAGCTGAAGAAATCTATACAGGGGTTGAAACAAGCTTCCCGTCAATGGTATTTAAAATTCCATAATGTCATCTCTTTATTTGACTTGAAATAAAATATGGATAAATGTATATAACATAAAATTAGTAGGAGCAATATTTATATCCTTGTTCCATATCTGGATGATATTTTACTTGCAGCAAACAATAAGGGATTGTTATATGAAGTGAAACAATTTCTCTCTAAGAATTTTGGCATGAAGGATATGAATGATGCATCTTATGTCATTGGCATAAATATTTATATAGATAGATCTTGAGGCATTTTGAGACTGTCTCAAAAAACGTATATTAATAAAGTCTTAGAGAGATTTTGGATGAAAGATTGTTTACAAGCATAGTTCTCTCATTGTGAAGGTTGATAGGTTCAATCCGAACTAGATCTATGTTAGTATGCATAAAATGCATATTTTACATATATTTCCTTTATTCTTTTATTAGTATTTGAGTTTAAATTATAGATATTTATTATGATTTTTATTATGATAGGTGAAATTTGAAAGAAGAAGAAAATGAAGAAAAAGATGGAGAAATAGAAGAAGACACATCAAATTGTAGGAGTCTTTCTATTTTTTAGGAGTTTTCCTATTTCTTTTAGGAATCTTATTAGTATTTTATTCTAGTAAGTAATTATTTTCCTTCTTCCATTAGAATTAGAGTTTTATTTAGTTAGGAGTCTTTTGGCTAGGCATATATAATTAGATTTGCTGGAATTTTATTCTCTCTTCTACACTTTTTGATACTACACGTTATTGTCATGGAAAAGAAGAAGAAATTCTGCGTTTTTCTTTCTTTCAAGATGTATTGCTAAAAATTCAAGTTCTAGCCAAGGATTATTGAAGTTTTGATTCCACAAAAGTTGTGAGATCTAATTTATGTGTATTCCTTCTTTGTTCTTGAGTATTTGCATATTTTCTGTGTTTGTTGAAATTATTATTTTGATTAATTAAATAATAAGGGCCCGTTATTTGATTGTCGGAATAGTAAATAGCCATTTAGAATCCCAAATCCGTAATTGTTTGGTCAATTCTAATATTTGTGGCAGTTAATAACATTGATTATGGACAAGTTTTCGATTGTTGTTATGGGAATATATGATTTAATCTAAATGAACCGAGCTTGCGAGTTTGTTGGTTAGAATTGGTGTTTCTCTATTTCTTAATGCTATTGTTAAATTAAATCCTAAGAGCTTATTTAGGGTTGTTTAATCAATAAAAGAAGTAATCAAAGAGCTTGTTTTGGTTATCGATAAATTAAGGAGAAACTAGGTTGTTAGAGCTTGTTAATAACTATAGCCTATTTATTCATGAACATTGAAGTATCTTTGCCTCAAGGATCAACTATTTGAATCAAAACGGAGACAACTCCTTAGGCTAGAATCTCACCATAAATTGATTTCTTCTACTTGTTTAATTTTGCATCTCTTGATTTTAATATTTTTTGTTATTTATTTTAATTTTAGTTTAATCGATTATTAAAAATCCCTCTCTTTTATTTTACTTTTGTTTATTGAGAAATAATCTGAACCAATCCCTGAGGATTCGAACCTGCTCATCACTATCTACAAATTTAGGAGTAGGAATTATTTTTGTTTGGATTCGACACCCATCAATCTAGAAAAATGATTTTGAGAGAGAACAAATGAAAGTCATTCCATATGCTTCTATTCTAGGAAGTCTGGTGTATGCTAAGGTAGCATTTGTTGTGGGAAAGTTGGAAATATATTAGAGTAATACAAGAATAAACCATTGGAGAGCTACAAACAAGGTAATGAGGTATCTTTAAGGGAAACAAGGATTGCATGCTTATGTTTAGAAAAACTGACAATCTAGAGATGATTGACTCCTTAAATTCAAACTTGTTGGTTGTGTCAATTCAAGAAAATCATTATCTAGTTATGTTTTTATGTTTTTCGGTAGTGTTGTATTTTGGAGGAGTTCGAAGCAGACATTGACCACTACTTCCACTATGGAAGCCGAGTTTGTTTCCTGTTTCGAGGTTACTTCGCATGGTGTATCGTTAAAGAGTTTCATATGTGTGCTTAGAATAGTAAATTTAATTTCTACGCCATTGAAGATGTATTTTGACAATTCAGCTACAGTTTTTATGACTAAAAACAACAAGAGTGGTAGTTGAAGTAAACACATCAGCATCAAGCATGTATCTATAAGAGAACGTATTAAAGAGAAGATAATGGTAATCAAATACATTAGTACCGAATAATGATGGTTGATCCTTTGAAAAAAGGCATGTAATATTTGTTTTTTCAACAAATATTATATTGAAACTCAGATATGATTTTAATATTTTTGCATATTGTGTATACATTCATTTATTGACAAAATTCATTTTATTTGGAACTAGAATAAACACAATGTTTATTTGTTAAGTTGTGTTGCCACATATGGACTGGCATATAAGAATATAATGCACAATAATACATGCAAGATAATACTCGTTCTTAGAGGACCTATCTGCACGATTCATGTATTTTATTTTTAAGTATGGAAATTTATGAATTTTGAGTATCAAGAGAATATATAAACCAACTGGAAGATAATTAAAACAATTAACTTAATTATGGTTCTAATATTTTTCTTAATATACATGTCTAAATTCACTTTCCATATCCTTAATTAGATTGTAATCAATTAAGGATGTCATTTCTAGGCCCGTCAATCAAGCCGAGCAAGTTGAGCCTGGTCATGCTCATGATCACGCTCGACTTGATATTATGCGAGCTTTTGTCGTCAAGGCTTGAATTCATTCGAGCTTTTGTATTTTTTTCAAAACTCGGGCTCGACTTGAAAATTTATTCAAGTTTCGAGCCGAGCCTGAGCTGGTCCAAATTTATTCTATTTAAAAAAAACTGCAAAACAAAGTAAATCTAATATATAAATTAACAAAAAAGAATAATAGTGCCAAAAATATTAAAAGAAATTACATAATCCATACTCTAATGACAAATTATAAAACTTAAATTAAATGGGAAAATTGCATATAACCCCCCTGTGTTATCATTGTTTTGCTGAAAACCCCCTTGTGTTAATTTTTTTGCACGAAACCCCCATGTGTTAGCCTAAACCCTGCGCGAAACCCCCAATTCGTGTTAAATCCGCCGAAAGCGGCATACACGCGCAGTGTATTTGAAGTAGGGTTGGGGGTTTCGTGCAGCGTTTAGACTAATACAAGGGGGTTTCGTTCAAAAAAAATAACATAAGGGGGTTTTCAGCCAAAAAGTAATAACACAGGGGGTTTATATGCAATTTTCCCAAATTAAATCTACTCATCACTTGAATAATTAAGTTGAAATATCTCTCGAGATACATGTTCCATATACTTTTTTAAAATTGAAAAATATTATAGCTAAATATATATTGGTTTACTTACAGAAAAATTGCTTGTGAGTGATAAAAAATATGATGTTCACGGCCTTTTGAAGAAGAAACCTAGCAGAAGCAGCTAACGACTTTCAATAACAATTTCAATATATGTATAAGATTTGTATTAGAAAAACTTCATATTCATAGAGTTAGATATGGAGTTTTTTCACTTGTTTTAATTATTTATAGACTAATATTGTATAAGGAAAATTTTGGAGTTACATGGTGATTGATCACTTTAAGGATCTTTTTTCCTAATCTTGAAATTCTTTATCCAAATATCCAATTTGGAATTGTTTACATATTAATATATATATATATATATATATATATATATTATAAATTTAAGAGCCTGAGTCTAATTCAAGTCGCACCTACCAATGCTCACGCTCAACTTGAATTTGTTTCAAGACTTAACCTTCAGCTCAGGCTCGGTTTGGGTTAGGCTTGTACAAAGCTCGGCTTGAAAATTACCAAACCAAACTTATGAGCTTCGAGCTCATTGACAGTCCTAGTCATTGCCAATTTAAAGGTAATTGTCATCAATCTTGGATCAATCAAATATATGATTACCAATTAGGAGAGATTGTGAACAATTATTGATCATCAATTAGGAGATATTGTGATCAATCAAGCATGTGATTGTGATCAGTCTTTGATTGATTGTCACCCATATTTTTGGGTAACTAGAATTATTACCATAATATCTTTGATGAGAAGATGTCTATATAAAGGCTCACTTGGTCATCAAGGTTTCTAGAACTAGCACTCTCATATTAAGAATACACCATCAATAGAGTTTGCCTAATGCTTGGAAGTCCTCATACCCACTAATCTAGAACATCAAATATCGAGAGCATCAATAGTTAGAAGTGAGATCCCAGTATAATTTTCCACACAAATATCTTTATGTACAATTTTATTGGTACATATTTAGATCATTTCGTGCTTATATTCTTATATCGATTCCTTCAAAATTAATAGAAAAGGAGATAATTACAAGAAACTTTATGAAATTCTTCTTCTACCACAGACCGTTTTACAAGAAGAAATCTGTATAGATATCTTATTGGTAACTCTTTTCTTTTCTTTTAAAACCAGCAATGTATATGAAGTATTCACAAAGTTGTACATCAACATTTTGTTTGCCTAGCCATGCCAAAGCTGTCAGAGATATCTTATTTAAGGGTAACTTAACAATGAGCGTGCATGACTAGGAATAAATATCAGTTTGTTTAAACATTTGAATTATATTTTTTATTAGTTAATATTTTGAAGGAACTTGTAAAAATAAGAAGCTATGAAATGTTATCCTAATGATTCACTTGAAGCATCTTTAATGAAAGAGTTTATGGAAAAGACAAGAAAATCGATGAAGAATCAAAGTAATGTCCAAAAATTGTTTGGCATGTCAAAACTTGAACCTTTGGGACTCAATACCACATCATTCTGTCCAATCAACCCAAAATATGGGGTTTACGTGAAAGATCATCAACCTTCATGCTAAGAAGGCAAAGTCTTAAAATTGGAGTCTTCATCTATCTTTTATTTTTTAAGTACTAGAATCTTTGTTTACACTCAATCTATTTTGTTTCTTATCAACTCATAACTATTAATACATTTTTATCATGCAAGTCAAAACTGGAAGATTATGGACATAAAAATACTTAGTTAACGAGCTTTGAATTGCCACAAATGGACTCGTGGGGATCAGCCTCAAGCACGGTTCATTTGTCTCAATGACTTAGTTAATTGTTTTATTGTCCTTTTTGAGTTTATTCTATACCTTTCAACAACTTGAGAGCCTTAATAATTTATCAGAATAATTGTACTTGAGCAATTTCATTGCTCTTCAAGATGAGCTTATAACAATTCTAGTTTTATATTACAATTTCATGGTTTATATTTAAACTTCATTACACTAATTCAACATTAATTTCATAGAGTATGTTGCTATAAACATGCTTTGCAATCCGCTTTTTTCTTTGTAAGCTTGCATCTCTTTCTTAGTATCATTTTCACCTCATTAGACTTCTTCATATCTTGATTTTCTTTTCAATGCACACATAATATCTTTGCTGACATTATTGCTTCATCTCCAAAATAGTATAAGTAATCTAACAATCAGAACATTAAACCATAACATTACTATTTCCTTTTATCATCCAAATTTCATTGTGGAACCTTGGAGCTGACATATTTTATGCAAGAACTACTCACAATAAAACCAGAGAACTAAATAGTTATAAGAAATAACATAATACGGGCCATACAAAAGAGAAAAAATAAGATAAATTAATAAACTAAATTTACTTCATTTGAAATGCAAAGAGCTAATATTTTATAGTTGAAACATAATACAATTTCAAATAATGGAGCTAAATATTGAAAAATAACATCAACATTACATAAAAAAATACAAATAACAAAAGATATATATTTATATATAATACAATTTGCAACAACTTGTTCTTGAATGAACATATGGATAGATGGCGTATAATAACACGAAGTCAAGCTTATTTGAGACGCTTGCACAAAGTGAGTCCATCTCCGATAGAAAGTTGTGCTAATTCAATACGAGAATCATTTGCCAAATAGGAGTTCAATTTGATGATATGTCCTCTACAACCCTTTAAGTAGTCCAACATGTCATCATCCTCGGGTGCTGCCACTGTCCCGGACCATAGGGTGTTGTCGTAGGCTATGATTCCTCCAACTTTTACCAACTTCAATAATTGCTCATGGTAGTTGATGTAGTTTTCCTTGTCCGCATCCACGAATGCAAAATCAAAAGTCCCTTCTTCTCCCTAATTTTATCAAAAAAATCAATGATGTTTAGCTATATAGTTTTTTTATAAGTAGAAAAGAAAGAAGTGATTAATATGCTAAAAAGATTGACATATCAACTTTGAAACTGTGAATATTGCCAGTTGTATCATATTGAGATTTTTTTTTTTTTATCTTTTACTGAAGTAAAAAAGTATATGTACAAATAGATTGAACTTATGTATTGTGTGATAATAAAATTGTGTTTCAGTGTGCTTAGAATACATGATTGCTTATTATGTAACCTCTATATTCTTGTAAGGTCCAAAATGTTCATAAATATTCAACTCATAAGGTACAATCGAGAGAACTCAATTTCCTAGCTTATTATTGATGTAGATCATTAATCAAGATATGCAATCAAAAGGGCAGACATCTATCAAATGAAGCAAATTTATATAAATAAATATTACATCATATTATTTTCCATGTTTCCTCGATACTTGAAAGATCATTATTTTTTTTTACCCTTTTTGCTCTATAAAAGAATAAACCTTGAAAAATGTCGATTTAGGGAATAAGTAATCAACTACTAAAATTTAAGGAAAATCACCAAAAACCCCCAGAATAAATTTGTACATTCATAAACCCATGAAAATATTTTTCAGTTTCAAAAATTCATTCCACAAATTTTTTATTAAACAAAAAACACAAATGTTAAGATAATTAACAACTTTTTGGACTAAATTAACCTTCATTCATTAAATATTTTTATATAATTTATTTTTTATTTTAACATGGTATCTATGTATTTCCATTTAATAATTTTTTAATATATTAAAAAATCTGAAAAATTAAAATTAAAATCATGATTAATGTCAATTATCAAAATAAAAGTTTTAAATAAACAAACTTTTATAGAAAAGTATGATGGATTAGTTTTTAATCTTGAAGGTTAAGGATAATTAAGTGCATAAGTTTACTAATCCTAGAGTTTGGGTTATTTAAAATGTAAAGTTGGTAGAATGGATGTTTTGGAATACTATCACCGACTTTTTGGATGTAAAAATTTATTTCAAAAAGGTTCTAGTAATACTCCCTAAACTTTACTAAAAGCCATGGAAGCCATCCTATCCACACCGCATCCCAAAAAGTGAACCGCTTTACATAATAGTAAACAAAATTACGATTGCAACTTTTATCACCTCAAGAGAATGATTTTTCCTATAATATTTTAATGAATGAATCAAATACTTTTGGTTGGACGGCCGTTCAGTATTATATAACTTCGTTTTCTATAAAAAGAAAATGTGGAACCAGCCAACCACTAATGATGTATAGACTAATTCTGCGCAGGCCAGCTATAATTAATCTTGATTAAGGATACAACTACAACTTGGAAGCATATGATTAATAATAATAATGTAGATTAATGCATTTTCCTAATGTAATTAATAATAGAAATTGTTTTGTCAAAGTAGGTAATACTGATCTGAGAATTACCTTGGCGAGGAAGTCATTCATGACTTTCATTGCATCGGATTGAATGAACTGAATTTTGTGAGTCATGTTTGCCTTCTGAATAAATGGCAATCCAGTCTCATATGCTTCCCTATCTGGATCGATAGCTATTATCTATTTGAAACAATAAAAATTAAAAAAAAAATAGAAAAATTGGCTGTTAGTTATCATCCATAATAATTGGGAAAATCTTATGTGAACCTGTTTAAGATTTTTCATCTAATTCTTATTATATGTCGTAAAACGACTTACTTTGCCATCATCAGGGAGAGCAAGAGCAGTTGTGAGAAGTGAGTAACCAGTAAAAACTCCAACTTCTATTGTCTTCTTCGCATTCATAATTTTCAACAACATTGAAATAAATTGGCCCTCATCAGCAGACACATTCATCAAGCTCCTGATCATCGAATATGTAGCAATTCTTCATCAATTAAAAGAATAACAGAAAAAGAAAGGAGGAAAAATGAAATGAAAAGAAAAACTCTGATAGTATCATAATTAAGCAATCCAAAGAGTTGTCATTCAGCTTTACTTTGTATTCTTTTTCAAAATAAAATTACTGTTATATTAGTTAATGGTAAAAATAACTTCATCATCGTACTCATACCAATATTGGTATTTGTCTACGGTAGCATTTCTGAGTTCCTTGAGTTGTTCATGCTCTCTAGGATAAGCACTTGTTTCCAATAGATACTGCAATACAAACAAGAGTGATAAAAGTTATTATATGAAATTGGTGCAAGAAAGAAAAAAGTTACTAGTTGAAAAACATTAGAAGGAAACTATTCCTTAGGTTCGATTTTTAAGGTCAAAGTCAAACTCTATTTACTGTTATCTAAATGTGGTTATTTCACGTATATATAAATTTATAGTTATTTGTAGAGACAAAAAATTATGAAATAATACGCAAAAAATTAATAATTTCATATTTTCGATCTCATAGAATCAAGCACACGCATTTGTAGCAATGGAGAGAGGAATTTAACCTTTGCGAGTGCCTCGCTCTGTAAAATGGTGCCGTAGAACTTGTCTTTCATTGTTGAATTAAGGATTTAAGAAGAGAAGGAAGATATTTGAGTATAGTTAAAAGGCAAAAAGAACGAAGGAAATTTGTATTTTATGATTTTCCTTCTGAGTTTGAATGATGAAAGTTTAGTCCAATTTATAAAGATCCATTTGGCCAAAGTATGTAGGAACGCGTGAAAGGCGAAACTGGGAAATTGTCACACCCAACTAACTAACCCTCCATTTAATTAATTAAGTCGATCTTGTTTTTAATTTAAATTTCTGGTGGGATGCATTTGTTAGTCGTGCAGGTTGTTTCCTCATAGGCAATTCTGAATTACTTGTATTTTATGATACACGGATACGAATACGTTACGACATAGAGATGAAGCATGCAATAATTCAAATTTTAAAATACGATACGTTGAGGATACGTCGATATACATGCATGTATAATATTTTGAAAAAATAGATTCATTGACATAAATAAAATTTTGTCTAGTTCTTTAAACTTCTTAGTCATTTGTTAGCTTTTATGTTTAATTGTTAAGAAAAGACCGAAAATATTATCTCTTTTAATTTTTTTAACCCGGCCATCAAGTATTCTATAATATTAATAATTTTGATGTATTTAAAAAATTGGAGGATAATTTTGAACTCTAATATAGAGTCCTATTTTATCTCAAAAATAGGACCAAGATAACGTAATCATCAAATAAAAAAAAAAGAAAAAAAAGACCAAGATAACGTACGAGACAATTGTTAATATTGCTTGAGTGTATAAATTAAAATATGTAAATCCCACTACCTAGTAAAAGTAATTAAAGCATATTCCATGCAAGCCAACAAAATTTAAATTTCCTTACTCATATTATAATGTTGATCAACACATACTTTTTCTTCCCATAAATTAATTAAATAGTAATTACATCCCAGATGGATTGTTGACTTGTTAGATAAATATTTAATATATACTCCCTCTAAAAAGAATGTCCCTTTTGATTTTTCTTAGTATTTATCAACAGTCCATTATTTCTCTAAAATACCCTTTTTATAAAATAAAAAAACAACTAATAATATTACTTTCTAAAACATGTATGATTTTAATTTAATTTATGACTATTGTCTATTATCTATGTATAGAATTATTTTCCTTAAATACGATTGCAGTTTTATAATAAAAATAAATTAATTATAAATTTCTCAATTAAAATGAAAGGTAATATAGTCATATTAAACAATAAATATACACATAAATAGTAAGGGACAATCATTTTGAGACAGACAAAAGTGGAATAGTCGACATCCTTTTTGGGACGAAGGGAGTATAATACTACAAAAGCAAGTTAAGTTTTTTTTTTCTTTATTTGCTTCTCCTTATCATCAATACGTAAAATAGATACGAAATCTCTTATTAATTTGATTACGAGTAACGATCAACGTATTGCCTTTTGCTCCTCTAGTCATAATTATACAAATAAACTCTCCTCTTCAATCAAGCAAATGGTCGAATTATCGATATGTTGGTAATTTGAGCATTCCATATACTTGCTTTCTCGAATTGATTAGTCAATGAGAAAAATTGAAATAAGGGATAATCATGTCTTTCGAGAGAGTAATCAACCAACAAATAAATTGGCAAAAATTGCTTGCGACTGGAATTTAAACAACATAAATTAGGGAGATAGTTTTTTTAAAAAAAGGAATTATTGATCTTGATGTACTTTCGAGATATCTATAACACCATAGATTTTAATAAAGAAACAATCATAGTGGACAACAAATAGTAAGTTAGTCATTTTCTCATAAGAAATAACATAAATTAGGGAGATAGTTTTAGAAAAAATAAGAAATTATTGATCTTGATGAACTTTCGAAATATCTATAACACCTTAGATCCTAATAAAGAAACAATCATAGTGGACAACAAATAGTAAAGTTAGTCATTTTTCTCATAAGAAACAACATAAATTAGGGAGATAGTTTTAGAAAAAAAAAAAGAAATTATTGATCTTGATGAACTTTCGAAATATCTATAACACCGTAAATCCTAATAAAGAAACAATCATGGTGGACAACAAATAGTAAAGTTAGTCATTTCCTCGTAAGAAACAACAATTGGGAGAAATATATTCTTTTTTATTTTGAAGAAGTTTGGTGAGTGGATATATTTATTTAATAACATAAACACGTCGGCGCTGATGATAAGAGACCGAATCTTGTATTGAGCAAATATAGTTGAACTACATAATGAGAAATAAAAAGGAGAATTATTCAAAGTTTGGGGTAGTGTTATAGCACTAGAGGAAGAGGTCAACATGGTTTTATTGGTATAGAAGTCAAAAGTATATCCTTTTCTTCTATTTTCCTTCTGACAGGTCATAATTAGTTTAAAATAATGCATACTTGCACGTAGGGTTGGTGTGTATGTGTGTATATATATATATACACACACACATAAGCCTGCACATATGGTACGTGATTCTTGAATGAGTTTGATAGAATAATTTAAAGAAATATAATATTTAAAAAAAAAATTCGAAAAATAATATAAATTTGATCGGATAATAAGAAATGCCACAAAACGTCTTGGATCAAGGCGTGATGCAAAAAGTGGTGGTCACCCCTTGGCCCAAAGCGCGACCACCTATTTATATTTTTTTTTATTTTTTGTATTTTGTTTATTTTCTTTATTTCTCGTTCATTTTTTTCCTTTTTTCGTGCATTTTTGAGTTTCGACTTGAACATATAAATTGTAAACTTTCATATAGACTTTGTAACCACATAAGAATGGACTCATTCCGATACCCGAGTGAAAAAATATGATAAGTAAAAAAGGACACATTAGAACAATTTTTTAAAGAAAATAATAACGTTGTCTATGTTTCCGGCTCATTTTTCTCCCTTTTTCGTTCATTTATGAGTTTTGACTTGAACACATAAATTGTAGATTTTCATATAAACTTTGTAACCACACAAGAATGGACTCATTCCGATACCTGAGTGAAGGAATATGACAAGTAAAAAAGAACACACATATACGGATTTTTCGGTAAAAAAAAATTTTTGTCGCCTTCGGGATAATTTTTCGACGTATTTTGTACATTTTCAGGCTTCGACTTCAACACAAAAAATGTAGATTGACTCACAAAGTTTGTAACGGTATGAGAATTGATTCATTTCGATGTCCGAGTTAAAAAATACAACATGTTAAAACGGAACGGATATTTTCGAAAAAATATTTTTTCGTCATCTTCGGGATGATTTTTCGACCATTTTTGTGATATTTTCAGGCTTCGACTTCAACACAAAAAATGTAGATTGACTCAAAAAGTTTGTAACGGTATAAGAATTGATTCATTTCGATATTCGAGTGAAAAAATACAATACGTTAAAACGGAACGGATTTTTCGGAAAAAAATATTTTTCATCATCTTCGGGATGATTTTTTGACATTTTTTGTACATTTTCAGGCTTCGACTTCAACACTAAAAAAGTATATTGACTCACAAAGTTTGCAACGGTATAAGAATTGATTCATTTCGATATTCGGGTGAAAATATACAATATGTTAAAAAAGACATATATATATGAATTTTTTGGAAAAAAAATAAATTTTCGTCATCTTCGGGATGATTTTTCTACATTTTCTATACATTTTCGGGCTTCAACTTCAACACAAAAAATGTAGATTGACTCAAAAAGTTTGTAACGGAGTAAGAATTGATTTATTTCGATATCCAAATGAAAAAATACAACATGTTTAATAACGTCTTTATTAAATTTAATGTATTTTTAAACCTGAGTATCGAAACAAATTAATTCTTGCACCGTTACAAATTTTGTGAGTCAATCTACATTTTTTGTGCTGAAGTTGAAGCCCGAAAATGTACAGAAAATGTAGAAAAATCATCCCGAAGATGACGAATTTTTTTTTTTCCAAAAAAATCGTATATATATGTCTTTTTTAACATATTGTATATTTTTACCCGGATATCAAAATGAATCAATTCTTATACCGTTACAAACTTTGTGAGTCAATCTACATTTTTAGTGTTGAAGTCGAAACCTTGAAATGTACAAAAAATGTCGAAAAATCATCCCGAAGATGATGAAAAATATTTTTTTCCGAAAAATCCGTTCCGTTTTAACATATTGTATTTTTTCAATCGGATATCGAAATGAATCAAATCTTATACCGTTACAAACTTTGTGAGTAAATATACATTTTTTGTGTGGAAGTCGAAGCCTGAGAATGTACAAAAAAGGTCGAAAAATCATCCCAAAGATGACGAAAAAATATTTTTTTGGGAAAAATTCGTTCCGTTTTAACATGTATTTTTTTCACTCGGATATCGAAATGAATCAATTCTCATACTGTTATAAACTTTGTGAGTCAATCTACATTTTTTATGTTGAAGTTGAAGCCCGAAAATGTAGAAAAATCATCCCGAAGATGACGAAAAATTATTTTTTTTCCAAAAAATTCGTATATATATGTCTTTTTTAACATATTGTATATTTTCACCCGAATATCGAAATGACTCAATTCTTATACCGTTACAAACTTTGTGAGTCAATTTACTTTTTTAGTGTTGAAGTCGAAGCCTGAAAATATACAAAAAATATCGAAAAATCATCCCCAAGATGATGAAAAAAAAAATTACGAAAAATCTGTTCCGTTTTAACATATTGTATTTTTTTTCAATCGGATATTGAAATGAATCAATTCTTATACCGTTACAAACTTTGTGAGTCAATCTACATTTTTTGTGTTGAAATCAAAGCCTGAAAATGTACAAAAAAGGTCGAAAAATCATCCTGAAGATGACGAAAAAATATTTTTTTCGGAAAAATCCGTTCCGTTTTAACATGTTGTATTTTTTTCACTCGGATATCGAAATGAATCAATTCTCATACCGTTACAAACTTTGTGAGTCAATCTACATTTTTTGTGTTGAAGTTGAAGCCCGAAAATGTATAGAAAATGTAGAAAAATCATCCCAAAGATGACGAAAAATTATTTTTTTTCCAAAAAATTCGTATATATATGTCTTTTTTAACATATTGTACATTTTCACCCGGATATCGAAATGAATCAATTCTTATACAGTTACAAACTTTGTGAGTCAATCTACATTTTTAGTGTTGAAGTCGAAGGCTAAAAATGTACAAAAAAATGTCGAAAAATCATCCTGAAGATGATGAAAAATATTTTTTTCCGAAAAATCCGTTCCGTTTTAACATATTGTATTTTTTCACTCGGATATTTAGATGAATCAATTCTTATACCGTTACAAACTTTGTGAGTCAATCTACATTTTTTGTGTTGAAGTCGAAGCCTGAAATTATACAAAAAAGGTCAAAAAATCATCCCGAAGATGACGAAAAAATATTTTTCTTGGAAAAATCCGTTCCGTTTTAACATGTTGTATTTTTTCACTCGATATCGAAATGAATCAATTCTTATACCGTTATAAACTTTGTGAGTCAATCTACATTTTTTGTGTTGAAGTTGAAGCCTGAAAATGTACAAAAAATATCGAAAAATTATCCCGAAGACGACAAAAATTGTTTTTTTACCAAAAAATCCGTATATGTGTGTTCTTTTTTACTTGTCATATTCCTTCACTCAGGTATCGGAATGAGTCCATTCTTGTGCAGTTACAAAGTTTATATGAAAATCTACAATTTATGTGTTCAAGTCAAAACTAAAAAATGAACGAAAAAGGGAGAAAAATGAGTCGGAAACATAGACAACGTTATTATTTTCTTTAAAAAATTGTTCTAATGTGTCCGTTTTTACTTGTCATATTTCTTCACTAGGATATCGGAATGAGTCCATTCTTATGTGGTTACAAAGTCTATATAAAAGTATACAATTTATATGTTCAAGTCGAAACTCAAAAATGCACGAAAAAAGAAGAAAAATAAGCGAGAAATAAGGAAAATAAACACAATACAAAAAATAATAAAAAAAATATATATATATAAGGAGGTGGTCACACCTTGGCCTAAGGCATGACCACTGAAAATCTGACAACTTTGACTGTCACGCCTTGGGCCAAGGCGTGACCACCACTTTTTGCAGTGGTCACGCATTGGCTCGAGGCGTTTTGTGGTATTTCTTATTACCCGATCAAATTTATGGTATTTTTCAAATTTTTTAAAAAAAATATTTTATTCCTTTAAATTTTTCGTTTGATGACACAACGTAGCAAGCTGACTTCGACACAATTATCGCATACGTAAAACTTAGGCAAAATTTCAATTGTAATCTCACATGATATTGCAATTTTAATATTTGTCCCACGTTTTATGGGATTTTAGAAAAAGTACCAATATTTCACACTAGTTGCAAACTTGGTCCTTTTGTTAGGAGGAGTTAATCCCATACGATATTTTCTGTTAAATTTTGACGGAATGTGCAACTAAAAATTGTATTTTGGCCCCTGAAATTATATACTTTGTACCAAACACCCCCTAAACATTTTTTTTCACTCACCCCCTAAACATATTTTTATTTCACTTAATTTTTCAGGGGTAAGTGACATTAATATTTATTTAGGGCGGTATTTAATACATCTTGTATAGTTCAGGGGGCAAAATACAATTTTTAAAAATACATTCCTTTAAAAATAAAGTATAGGACTAACGTTGTTTAAAAAAAGTACTAACATTACAACTTTTTTAAATTATTGGGACTATTTTTAAAATCACGTAAAGTGCGGGACTAAAACTAGAATCGCGATATACTAAAATTAGAGTTTTGCCTAAAACTTGAGAAGAAATAATTTGCTTAAGAAAGGATTACCCTTAACTCGGTTTGAGGTATATTTATGTTAAGTTAATGAGCAATTGGTTTCACTAAATCTTTAATTATTGATGTTCTTGATTGTCACAGCACGACTAAAGATCACCTAGTACTACTCTTCATTGACTTTCATCTTTATGCTAATAACGCGTTTCTCAAAATTTTATAAGACCTGAATTAGCAGGAAATAAAAAAAGTATATATATATATATATATATGTGTGTGTGTGTGTGTTTGTGTGTGTTTGTATGTGTGTGCCGTATTTCGTTTTGGATTTTCTTTCTTATCAATAAAACAAAAATCCAAATCGTTAATTATACCTTAAAATGACAAAAATAATGTTAAATTTGGTTGTCGTGTCGTCATATATTGTTTCATATCGGTCGTGACATATCAGAATATTATGGAGCAATACGAACGAAATGCGTTAAAGAATGCTCAAAAAATTCCAAAAAATTTGTAGAATTGTAGAAGATATAAATAACATAAGTTTCTACTCTTTGGTGGATAATTAAAAACATTATTTCATTAGGTATGAATAGATCCAAACATAACGTCGAACATAGCTTTCATTTGTAATAGAAAAAAAGTTGACTAATAATTATACAACAAACCTTCATTTTTTAAGAAAATAAAATAATATGTTCACTGAATTATATCACAAACCATGTTTGCAAAAAATAGGCAGTCAATTTATTATTGAAATTTTTTATTCGAGATGCACGGCGTTATTGGTGATAATATCATTGCATTGTCGATATATCATCCGATTATCAGATGTTACCGACGATACATGTAAACTCGTGCAATTATATGTTCCATATTATTGAATTGGAAAAGGCCGATTTAAATACGTATAAGCCGATACTATCGAATATTAGCCGATACTTAGATCTATGTTACTTTTGCTCAGTTGCCGGCCGATGACTCCAAGTCTCCACCTTCTTACCTAACTCACTTCGTTGAAATGGACTACTCCTCCGAATAAAAAAATTGTAACCTAATTTCATTTAAATATAATTTCGAATATAATTTAAAATATTGCTTGGTCCAACTCTTAATTTGTCTTCCACATCGTTTGTTGGTTCCACATTTCATGATATTAAGGGGGGCCTCCCCTGGTAAGTGATGCTTTGCGTCATGTGGACGACATAGTAAAAGTATCTCTATTGAGAGAGAACCCACTAATTGAAAAGCTAACAAAATCACGTCCACTTACACATACTTTTATTTAGGGATAATTGCATATCATTTCCCTCTAAAACCCCCAACTCTGCTTGAAATACACTCCACGTGAATGCTATCTTTTGCGGATTTAACTCAGATTGGGGGTTTCGTGCAGAGTTTTGAAAATTATAGGATTATTTCAAGCTATTTTTTTAACACAGGGAATGTGTGCAAATTTCATATTTCACAGAGTTATGACATGCAATTATCCCTTTTATTTATTCTAGTACTAATTCAACTACTAGACTCGATGGATAATTGTTGGCATGTTTTAGAACAGTTACATCCATTACCTAATGGGATTATACCAATATATATGATTGTTCCTTCGCTACATTGAGTTATGATTATTCGGAAAATACAAATTTTGTTGACTCTCGAAGAATCACCAATATATATACTAAAATAAAAACAATATTACTGACAATATATAAAGTGATAAGGACAAAATTATCACCAGATATATTTAATGAGTAATAATAATTTTTTCTTTGTTATAATAATAATTTTCAGTACAAGAGCTTTTAAGTTGGTTATTATATTATTGACAATTAGTGACACATGTATACTGAAAAGATAAATATATAGTAATAACTATATTTGTTATCATTAAGTTATCAATAAACATGTATCAATAATCTTTAATAATGACAACAACTTCTTTGCACTAATTGTTACGAGTGAAAACTTATATAAGTTTTTGCCACTATTAAACTTTTGAAAATTACTTTTGTCACATAATTAAACCAAAAATCTTGTCACTCAATACATATAATTAATTAGTAATAATTTTGAATGGACAAGTGACATATTGTCACTAATATCTAATTTTTTTTGGTGAGTTTGGTAATATTCCCAAAGGGTTTTATTTTCAACTTCCTGTATTTTCTTTATAGATTTTATTTATTAGGTTGAAATCTTTGCATATCTTCAGAAATGGGTCATCGATGCTTTATTCCCTAATATTTGATTTTTCAAACTCTTCGTCGAATTGATCACAAAACATGTTTAGTTAATTATTGATATTTGTCTACCAATATATATTCGCTTTATACTAAAGTTTTAATAAGTATAAATTTTAATCAAGTTGTGCTCTCTTTTAGATTTCGGTTGTTGGAGTAGATTGCAATAGAGAAAAACTAATTTATCCACTAATCTTTAATTAGATACGTTTTGTGATCACTATAATGATGCTATATATACTATAATTTCCTCGTATTCAACTCATCTATAAAGTAAACAGTGTCGGGTTGGTGAGTTTGATTAACCCTCAAAACTTATATAAATTAACATTTCTTTTTATCCAACTTCTAACTTCATTTATTGGTTTAGAATCTAAGTTGCACAATGTTTATCATATAACTTAATAGAAATTAAATAAAACTTCGATCAAAGTGGGATTATTGTCAGTGGGAAATAAAAGTGTCATTTTCAAATAATTGGATAAGCCTTAGCATACAAGACAAATAAAGCTACTGAAAAAAGAACAAAAATATAAGCAATTAATCATTTATAGGCAAAATTGGTATAAAAAAAGTTTGAAACTAATTTGGGTGGAAAATGGTTCTCCACGTAAAAAGTAGTTCAAAATCCTTTGATGGATAATCATTATTTAATTTTATTGGAATATAAGTTTTACGATAATCTCAACTTTAAAGTAGCTGAATTAATTATAGAAATGAATAGTAATTATCACATGTCAATGTAACTTGACTATAGAGGAAATTAGGTGTGCCTGAAAACAACTTTTGGATTATATATGATCAGATTGGATCTCTGATATATAGTTTGATCTAATTTATTTTATTTCAATCATTATTGTTACGAACGACAAACTAATTAAACTAATTTCAAAAACAAGTTTCGTCATATATATAGACGAAATCACAATTAAACGAATTTCATTATCCATGCAAGTCGATTAAAAAGAAACATTTTAGAATAAACTTTGAAACATAATACGTGCATGGAATTAATGAAGTCAACTCAAATTAACACAAACACTTGAAGCAGGCAAATATACTAGAAACGCTCATTTTGGTTTTCATTATCCTAAATAAATAGACAATTACATGAACTCCCTCAATTACTGTAAAAAATAATACATAAACTTTGCTTAAACTCCTGCCAAAACAATACATGATAGTGGTGTTTTCATTACAAATTCAAGCCAAAATCGATGCCGACGTCAATTAGAAAAGACGTGGAATTGCCAGGTTATCATTTGATAAAAGCTACATATTATGTTGGTATTGATTACCCTCCCCAACTAATAAAAACTCCAAATACCACCCCCTGAATAATATCGATGAACAAAAATGTCATTAAATTGTACAATAAAATTTTCTTTGAACCCCTTACCATACCATTTATAGTATTTTTGCCTCCTCTACAACCAAATAAAAAAATTCAATTTGACGCTAACTATTATTTCATGCTGTTTAATTTTACTAATATATTCAACGTCCTTTGATTAAATAAATAGTAAAATATAATTACTTGAATAAGATAAATGAAATAAAGTGATAACGCTATTAATGTCACCTTTTTGAAACAAATGAAATATTATGATCATAAACCATTTTATGTTAACTAGCAATCAATTACTTCTTTTTTAATTTCTTTTAATGGTATGATTAGTGATATTATGTGAATGAGAGATCATACATGCATAATTCAATACATATTAAGTAAACAACTTTAATTTATTTTGAAATCATAACCAAAATTAAAAGATAAGAGCTTTGTTCTAATTGTCTATTAACACCACTAATTGTTTCTAGGTAAAGAAATTGTAAGTTGTTAGTCATATTTTATATGGATCATTAAATGTCCATTGCTTCTTCTCTACATATTATTGCAATCACATTTTATATTATTAGATAATTTTTATGTCAAATTAATTAAAATTTGATTTCATATGGCTCATATATAGTACTATTAAAAACTATAATATAGGGCGTAAAGTAAAATTAACATTTTATAAAACTTAAGAGCATTTTTGTTTAACAATGATGTTTAGGGAGGTGTTTGAAGTTTAACCTTACATTACAAGGGTCAAAGTGATTTTAGGCCAAAAAGAAAGATGTGTTGAGATTTGAGAACATGTCTAAGGTCCTGGATGCTAATTAGAAAATACTAATGCGTGTTAACCTAATATGATTTATTTAGTTGTTCTATTCTGTTGTAGATATTCCATATCGTATTTTAAAGTTTCAACGTTACTAATGAATTAGTCGTTTTTTCTTTTTTTCAAATGTAATTCCAGTGAATATTACTATTTAAATTAAGAATTTTTTATTATTTAGTCAAAAAATTATTCAATAAGTATTCTAAACTAACTAACCAAATGATCATTGACTAATCAAATTATGATTTTAAATCTAGATTTTATTGACAATTGATTAATTAATTCTTAACTAATTAATTAATTGGTAATTAACCAACAGATCATTATCTTCTTACTAATCAAATAATTTACTTTTCACCAATCAGAAAGTTAACAATTTGTATTGACGAAAGAAACAACTTATCTATAATAAATATAAAAATAATAAAGTGAAGAAATTGAAATGCGTCAAGGATAAATTAAAAATTATTTCCACATTCATTCTTATTGTCTATTTCTTTCTTTCTTTCTCCTTCCTTTTTTAGCCTCCCCAGCCCCACCACCTTGTCACCAACCCCAACAAACTCCGCCACCACCCACCCACCCACCCACCCCCTAACCCCACAACCTCATTTTTCTGCAATTTCATGTTGTTATAAGAGTTAACTCGCAAATACCATTTAAGGAATAAAAGTAATAAAACCGATGCAATACAAAGTTAGAAATAATAGATAATTACATTCACACCCCTGACTTATTATGTAATTGCCAAAACTCCCTTCATTTTAATAAATTACCACATATACTCTGTTAGTGCTGAAATTGTAATATATTTATACATAATTGTGTGAAATTCTAATCTGACATGGAATTTTTTTTACTGACAGGGAGAATATGGTAATCTACCAAAAACGAGGGAGGTTTTGATAAGTACACAATGAGTGAGGGGTGTGGGAATGTAATTATTCCTAGAAATAATTTATCTCATTAGAATCATGATGTGCAAAATACTCTAAAATGTGTTTAGGTTGAGCAGTCTCCCCTTCTCTTGAGAATTGATCTTATCTTGAAGTGAACAGAGGTAAGGATGTTACTATTACATAATTTTTAAAGTAAAATTAAGTTTGGAACAAATCTTTTAAGTTAAGTCCTGATATGAATGGATTAGGAAAATTGGGACCCGTAGTTTGTAGGTAAATGCTGAAATGTCAATGAATACTTAAGCATGTAGTTTTGTGGTGTGACCAGGGGGCACTCAAATCAAATGGATTGTGTTTGTACTTTGTTGTCTTTTATCGAAATCTTTATAATTAATGCTAAGAAACACCCGTAACCTAAAGATATTATAAGTCTTTGTGTTTGTGGGATGATTTTGTTAGAGCTATGTTTTTTAAGCTCATATTGAAATTTAAAAGAGTTTTCTAAGCCACAATATAGCTTCAATGGTAGAATCCGCGGTAGTGGTTTGCTTGGAACTCTTCCAATTCACCATTAAGCAGAAAAATAAACCCAGAAACAGATTTCGAGTTGATATATGTTATTTTTACACGAGTTTTCCCTCGTTTATCGACTTGACTTTGATTATTTCCTTGATAATTTGATCACATATGATGCTACGATCCTTGTTTTCTCATATTTTATAGAATAACATAACATTTGGAGGAAAAGAAGAAGGATTGAAGGTAAATCATGCATAAAGATACAACATAAGGTAAAATGTTGTCTGCACAGTGCTAGAATTTATGGAATCGATTTCTCTACCTATGTCCAAATTATTCACTTGGTATACCAATGGAAAGATAAGAGGCAAAGGTACATTTCTTATGTTGAAGACAAAGATCAGATATGTAGGGAAGGAGGTGAAAAGGTCATCAGAAGAGACGTCTTATGATGGAGTTTTCTCATTCAGTGACTTGTGAGATAGTTTATCATCTTTAACGTTTGATTTGGGCCTTGGTGTTTTCTTGAGAGTTGTAGGTCTTTGTTTTAGGATTCTACATCAACTTGAATTAGCTTATTCCGATATTGGTAGACAAAATTATGCAAATATTATCAAAACTGGCCGGAGCAGCAAAGGATGAACGCCGCGGCTTCCGGAGGCAGAAGGTGAACGCCACCCAATGCCGAGGCATTCGCAGCCGCCTTAAGGGGTATAAATACCCCTTTTAGGTCATTTGTTACCCTAACTTACCATAGAAAGCAGCAGCCACACCAAAAGAGAGAGAGAGAGAGAGAGCTTGGGAGAGGAGTCATGAGGGTCTAACTACTCATTGAAGGCCCAGATTCGCAAGAAGACAGAGAATTCAACGAGGGATCAAAATTATCACGAGTATTAGGGAGTTTTTGCATCTTAAACTTATTCAAATCTTGTATGTCTTGTATGATTTAGATTTGTACTTGTGACATGAATATGTGCTAAACGTTTTGATTTAGGCTATGGCTAGGCCATTTATGTTATTTTGATTGTTGTTTTATTGGTGTTTATTGGATTAATTTTGGTTTTAGTTATGTATTCAATATTTGATCTCAATTATGTATTTGCTTAATCGCCACGTGTTCGATATAATGCATACGGTTAGAGATCGAGAGATAATAACCTAGGGAAGATATAAACATTGAATACCCTATAGTTAAATCGACTAGAGATAGAATCGGCTCCTTTAGGTGGCTTTCCATTAACGTGGCAAACTCCTAAACTTTAAATACATCTTTGTTAATCTGAATTATCATATAGAGATATATAGGAAATCATTAATAAGGTAGGGTTGCTATGCCAAGAGATTGGGTAGTACTTGCGTCAGGAAATTGCGCCTTAGCTAAATCGATCTAATAATCCAATAGAATCGTAATCACAATCGAAATGCATAATTGGTTGAACAGTGTGCCTTAATCACGTCTCTCTATTGTTTCCTCCCTTTATTTGGTTTGACGTTGCCTTAGTTTATTTTCTAGTTTTTATTAATTAGTTAATCAACCTTTTATCGACCTATCTAACTTAGAATTGGGTAATATAGTAGTCTTGGTACTTAGATTATAGTTGTCCGTGCGGATACGATAAACCCAGACTTAAACATCCATTTTACTACTTACGCGACCTAGTTCTCTTGCTAGGATTTTGTCGTTTCACGAGTCATCGACATCAGTTTAGAAACTAGAGTCAATAAAGCACTCAAATTCCAATTCTCCACAGCCATAAAACAAGAACAAGTCCTTAGTTCTTTTCAGACACTTCAGGATTGTCTTAATTGCGGTCCAGTGATGTTCACCAGGATTTTGCCTGATAGCGACTAAATACACTTAATGCAAATGCTACATCAGGACTTGTATACATCATAGCATACATTATGTTGCCAATGGCAGAAGCATAAGATATGTGAGACATCCTCACTCTTTCTTCCTCAATCTTTGGGGACATAAACTTAGAAAGTGTGATTCCATGTCTCATTGATAGGAATCCTCTTCGATTCCTCCATGCGAAATCTCTTTGACACTCTATCAATGTACAAGGATTGGGAGACTCCCAACAACCCACTCGATCTTTCTTGGTAAATCTTCATACCAAGTATGTAGGATGCTTCTCCTTATACTTTATTGAGAATTGAATGGATAACCATACTGTGGTCGATTGCATAAATCCTATGTCATTTTCGATCACAAGGATGTTATTGACAAAAATTAAAAGGAAAGTGATCGTGTTCCCACTAGCTTTCTTGTACACACATGCTTCATTAGTGTTTTGCACATATCCATACTTTTGTCTGACAGTGTGAAAATGCCGATTCCAGCTTCGAAAAGCTTGTTTGAGTCCATAGATGGATCTATGGAGTTTACGTACTTTGTGTTCACTCCATTTCAATGCGAAACCCTCTAGCTGTTGTATATAGATTTTCTCCTCAATTTCACCATTGAGGAATGCAGTTTTCACATCCATCTGCTAAATCTCATAATCAAGATATGCAGAAATGGCTAGAAGAATCATAATAGATTTCAACATCGCTACTGGTGAAAAAGTTTCCTCATAGTCAATTCCTTGTCTTTTAGTGAATCATTTTGCCACAAGGCTTGCCTTATAGGTAATTACATCTCCATCAGCTCCAACATTTCACTTGTAAATCCACTTGCAGCCTATAAGCTTAATGCCTTTTGGTGGGTATACTAAGGTCCATACCATGTTGGAATACATGGAGTACATTTCAGATTTCATAGCTTCTAGCCATTTTCCTGAATTAATGTCTAACATTGCATCCTCTTAAGTTCATGGATCTAAGACCAAAAGAGGATTCACTGATTTACTTTCTTGTAAGTGGCCAAGCCATCTTTCAGGTGCCCTTAGATTCTTTTCAGGTCTCCTCAGAGGTTGTGTACTTTCAGCTTGATTTTCGATTTGTGCTTCAGTGGTGTCAGGTGGAAATGTTTATGTTTCTTGAAGTATATCAGTGCTTTGAGTCTCCTCAAGTTTATAATAGATCCATTCCTATCTTATAGGAATTCCTTCTCCAAGAATGTTGCATTTCTTGAAACAATGATCTTTTGTTCCAAGGGGTCATAGAAATAATATCCAACTGTTTTCTTTGAATATCCCACAAACTTACATAAGATGGATCTCCAACTTGCTGTTTTACATAAGCAGCACACCTACATACCCTAAAGTTGTTTGTATGAGGGTGTTCTATTACACAACAGCTCAAATGGAACCTCATGGACAGACTTGGATGGCAACCTATTCAGCAGATAGGCCGTCGATTCTAGTGCATAGCCCCACATGAAAGTTGGAACTTCAGTAAAACTCACCATGGATCGAACTATGTCTAACAAGGTTCGATCCTTTGCTCAGCTATCCCATTGTGACTAGGTGTGCTAGGCGTAGTCCACTGTGAGAGAATCCCATTCTCTTTTAGATAATCAAACAATTCAGTGGAAAGATGTTCTCTTTCTCGATCCGATCGAAGAGCTTTGGTATTCTTTCCAATTTGATTTTCTACTTCATGTCTAAAATCCTTGAAATTCTCAAGGGATTCAGACTTGTATCGTATCAGATACACATAAATATACCATGAGTAATCATCGATAAATGTTATGAAGTAATTGAAGCCACCTTGTGTACTTATGCTAAGGGGGCCACACACATCAGTATGAATCAACTCCAATAGTTCTTTGACACGCTCACTTTTCCCAGAAAATGATAACTTAGTCATTTTTTCTTTAATGCAAGATTCGCAAGCAGTCAATTCATCTAAGTCTCAAATTTTTGGATGAGTTGATAGACTTCGAATTCTTTCCTCAGAAACATGACCTAGTCTAGCATGCCAAATGTGTGCACCAATTTGATTATCTAATTGTCGTTTTGTTACCTTGTTGAATATGGAGACTAGAAACAATGGAAAAAAATAGTATAAAGTCCATCTTACAATTTTGATTCTAAGATAAGAGAAGATTCATAAAACAAAAATAATTTTTTATCACGAATCTCAAAATAATATCTATCTCTATCCAAAATAGGAATTGTGATGTAAAATTTATTGTTTCCTCTAGATAAAAGTAATAGCTATTCTTTTACTTGTTTGATCCGACTGGTTGGGTGTTGGAGTTGTTTACTGAGTCGTCGTGCTCATTATCCTTATAAATATTTTTCAGATACCGAGACTTGATTGGATGAGAATCATTGATGTTCGATGGTCAGATCTCGAGGGACCATATTTCATGATTTAAAATTACTTTGTTTTAGTACTATTGAGATAAACTTTATTTTTAGGTACAATGAACTTGTTATTTTGGCACTAACTTAGAGATTAATTTACAAATATTGAATTTGTTTTCCTTTTACTAGAGATTCCCAATATGAATGAAGAATCAAGTTTCTTTTATTTAGTTATTTCTTTTATATATATCGGAAATTCATATCTTTGAAGTATAGATGCTCTATAACAATGTGGTTAATAGGCGAGCCTTGCAGGCCTTTTGGGATGTGCCTGAGAGCTTGCGGTGATTGCCATGGTTCGTGGCCTAGGTCATGGCGTGACATTTGTTAACCTAATTTTTCCGACTTTTATTGTGGCAGGAGAAAATTACTATAATACCTTTTAGTTGTCGCATTACTCATCACAACCTTATTAACAAAAAATGATATTAATTTATAATAATGAAGTACAAGTTGAATAGATTGAAAATTACTCACTGAATTGAAATATATAGACACATATATGATGTGCATACTATTAAAAAAATACATTCATATAGGAAGAACAGAAGTTTCAGAGCAACTGGTGATGGTAGAACTGATTTATTTGGCGAACTAGACATAAAACCGGAATTTTGATTCTATTTGAGGCGCCTGCAGAGCGAGAGTCCATCTCCAATGGAAAGTTGAGCTAATTCAATACGAGAATCAGCAGCCAGAAAATTGTTCAAATTTCTAAGAAATACCCGATTTTCTCCTATTTGTTCCTTCCACTCCTGGCTCAATTCTTCATCGACCAATGCCACAGTCCCGGACCATAGGGTGTTGTCATAGGCTATGATTCCTCCAACTCTAACTAGCTTCAACAGTTGCTCATGGTAGTTGATGTAGTTCTCTTTATCAGCATCCACAAATGCAAAATCAAATGTCCCTTCTTCTCCCTAATTCCATCAAATTGCTTTTGATTAATCATATATAGAACTATCAAATAATTATTTATTTTATTAAATCTTTGGGATGATTGGATTAATAAGAATGTCATCGAGGAAAACCTATATTTAAATGTAATTAAAAGGGGGGAAGAGAACCTAGAACTATATATTTAAGATAAGAAATATAATATATCTCAAGATTATATCTAATTACAACTTTTACTTCATACTTTTCTAAAAACATTAGTAAAAAACAAAATATATACATATGTATAAATATTCTAAAATTTATTTCTTATTGTTTAATTTCTCGAGGAAGTACGACAAAAACTCATAAGCAAGATCTAGTCAGATCCTAAAAAAAAAAAAAAAAAGCCTTGATCAAATGATTAAAAAAACATAGTGAAAGGTGACGTGCGTGCAATGACTAGCTAGTGACATAAATAGTTGCTCCAAAGTCGTTGGAATTATTATTATTATTATTATTATTATTAATCATCAAATGTATATTTGTTATTGAAAAATTGATAAATTGAAATTGAAGTTCGTGACTCACATTATCCAGAAACTCCTTCATAGCTGTCATGGCATCTGAATCAATGTACTGTATTTTATGTGCCACACCTGCCTTTTGAATATATGGCAAGCCAGTCTCATATGCTTCTCTGTCTGGATCAATAGCAATTACCTGAAATTGAAAAGTTACAAACTGTTTATTAGTAGACTACCACTATGAACTGCTGAAGACATTAAATACTAGAGCAGTATTTTATACCACTATTTATATATTATCATTTTTTTCAGCTCGGATTCTAAATGATGTTTCATCTTCTATTTTATTTTCTCATATGCACGTCATATATAAGTATTCTTTTCCTTAATTATATGAGTGGGATGGAAATTATACTCATGTCTTTTGTATACGAAACAGAATACGAGATGGAACCCAATTTTAGAATAAAGGATTTGATGTTTGTGTTTTCACCTTTCTGAGTTTTGCAAGTAATGGATATATTTTGATGGATTTAATATATCATTACTTTTCGAAACTAACGAGAGTTAAAAAATGGTGGTATATTAGTATTTTTCTAAATTGTTAAGTATCAGTTTTTCTTCAAATATAATTATATTGTCTGTATATTTAAGTTATCATTCAATATAGTGTAGGTACGAGAAATAAACTTTTGTATCTTGATACACTTACATATAAAATTCAAGAACTTACTTTGCCATCATTAGCAAGGGCAAGAGCAGTAGCCAAAAGTGAGTAACCAGTAAAAACTCCAACTTCAATTGTTTTCTTTGCATTCATGAGTTTCAAGAGCATAGAAAGAAATTGGCCTTCATCAGCAGGGACATTCATCACACTCCTGAAAAAATATATTTTTAAATTTCAGTTAGCGCAAAAGTTGAAGAACAGATAGAGAGGTTTATAAAATAAGATCCTATACTTGAATTTAATATTTCATTTTGTATTTTTTACAACCAAATATTCACATAAATAATATATAATCAAAGTATTTTTGTCTTGCAAAATTTGATAAAAATAGAATGAAATATTAGGATTTAATTCGAAAGAATTAATTTATGGAATAGTGATTAGAAGTTTGCATTTCATCCACTTACTGATGTTGGTATTTCTCAACACTAGCCTTCCTGAGTTCTTTGAGTTGTTCATGCTCTCTCGGATAGGCACTTGTTTCCAAGAGGTACTGAAATTTAACATGATAATTAATAATAATAAAACTGCAATAATATAGGTAAATAGTTTTAACAATGAAAACTAATTTTGTGATTTCTTAGCAAAAAAATAAAAACTCATTTTGTGATTTCAGAACGTATCGAATTTCAAAACAGCACTAAGTTAACAATATATGCTTCAAAATAATATTTTTCCTTGTCAATATAACATGATAAATTTTTCTTCGATATAACATATACTGATAATTGTTTAGGAGTTCAATGAATTTATTATACAAAAGTGAATTAAATGCTTGACAGTACTACAATTTACGCTTAAAATTCATATTATAATCATAAAAGGTACGTCTTTGACTTCAAAAGTGTCACATATATACGTACAGAATTGTTTTAAAAAGTGTTTAGAAATTTCAGAAAAAGCCCGTACATGGAAAACGTTCTGTCTGATGTGATCCAAAGTCCCGTTTCCACAATAAAATCCAATTCAAAAATAAATAAAATAGAACTTCTTCGGATGTTTTTTGTAAAGTTTAAACAACCTATAATTCTTTTCTTTATGAAATAATAATTCAAGTGGAAATCCAAAAGAACACAAAAATATATGTGTCAAATCTCGTTATTATTAATTTAATTGTAACCATTTCTAATAAAAAAGATAAAAGAGATGAATTCCAAAAAATTCTTAGACATGTTGATTTTATAAAAACATATAAATATACATACATATATATATATATATATATATATATGTTATTGAGAAACTATTTTACGGCAGCCGTCTCCCCACCACCCCTGAACACTCCTTTGCATTTTTATCCTCCACCGACTGCAATTTCCCACCTCCACACACACACACACACACACACACACACAAATGAAAAAAAGGAAGACAAACAAAATTGTATCCATATAATCAAACCCCATCTCTTAGACATACATTTATACATTCAACAAGACGTACAAAATTGTAGGAAAATAGTGACAAAGTAATGAAAATTTTTCTTGAATCATAATTAAGAAGTTAAAACTGAACCTTAGTGAGGGCTTCACTTTGCAGAATCGTGCATGAGAATTTCTCTTTCATATTTAGAAGATAATTAAAACTAAAAAGATTTCTCTTAGACTATAAGGAATAAAATTTAAGATAAATTTTCTTGTCTCTGTAATAGCTTCAGCTTAAGCGTATTTATAGGATTCTTACAGGTAATTTGTATTTTTAAATGATGCAGAATATTGCATGGTTAGGTGATGAGGGGGTCGGGTGGGTGGGTGGGTGGACTCTTCTACCGTCACCAGCACTCACGTCCAGCTAAATTCAATTTTTATTGACCTACTTGAATTTATTCATTCTGAGCTTCTAAAGTGCAATGAAATAATAATAATAAGGGATAATTACACTCACACCCTCTCAATAATGGCGTAATTACACAAACCTCCCTTCACTAATTGATAATTACAAACACACCCCTTCGGAGGTCTACTTGTAAGGTTTAAGGGGATGCAATTGTAAGAATTGTCACGCACATAGAGGGTGCAAGTGTAAGAAATCTTTAACATGAAGGGGTGTATTTATAATTATCAATTAGTGAGAGGAGGTTTGTCTAGTTATTCTATTATTGAGGGGGTGTGAATGTAATTATCCCTAATAATAATAATAATAATAAAAGTTTTCTTTTTCTTTTATGAATGAATTAGTGCGGTCTTTGTCACTTTTGGTTGGTAAGTGCGGTTTGGAGTACAATATCATATATTCCAATATGAATTAGCACTCTATTGTACTCACAATCCATCCTCCACTCTCTCTTTAACATTAGTGTAATAATCTTTTTTGTTTTTTTAATTAGTGTAGGAATCTGTGTATTATATGCTCTTAAATTTTTATTGAAATATTGGAATTTGAATCAAAATTTTGAATTATTGGAATCTAGAAATAAAATCTCATTTCTGGTCTGATTTTGTATAATATCCACTGAAATTCTGCTGAAACTCGAAATTTCTCTAAATTTTCATTGAAATTTTTTCCGAAATTTAAAATAATAATAAACTATTTATATTTGATTTAAATATTTTATGCTTAATAATTTATATAAAAAAAGTTTCAATATCTTGTTTTCTTTTTGGACCACACATGTCAAACATGAAAATGGAGGTACGAGATGAACTGATGATGCTGAGACTTTGATCCTCCTAAAGATTCTATGTTATTTTATATGATATATTTTATCTAGATTGTACGTGTTTCTATTTAGTGAAGTTCTAATTATGAGATGTAGTCATTACTTTACTATCAAATTATATTTATTTTATGCTTTCGCAATAGATTTATTCACACTAATTAGTTAAACTCACTATATACATCATATATACAATCAATACTATTAACGTAAAAGATGCATGATTGTGTTAATTAAAGATATCCAAAATTTTATTTAAAATTTTTAATTATTCTTATAAATTTTCATGATTTTTCTAGAATCGAAATTTTCATTGATCCTTTTGTAATTTAGTGCTATGAAAACCTTGAAGGTTAGCCATCTTGTTGGTGTGGCAGCCAAATCCTAGGGGATGTCAACCCTCGGGATTCACCACCCAAGCAGCCACCAAATCCTAGAACTAGCCAACGTTTGGGAGGCTGCTACCCCAAGCGGGCGTCAACCACCGACACCCCCAACCTTCCAGTAAGTACTTGTCACCCACTTTCTGAGGTTGAATTCTATTGATGTCTTGCCAACCAAGTTCTATCTTTCATATAAAACGTGTTGGTTAGGATGTACTAGACTCTTACCATGTCCTGGGTTCACCATGAGTACATATGGAGCCTATTTATGATGTAAATATTTTTCAATATTGAATCCAAATGGACTACATCCAACTAATTCAGGCCTAACTCATTTTCGACCCGAGCACTTGCACTCGATGCGATCCAGCCAGCCTTTTCGCCATCACTATTTAATTATCATATCGGAGATCTGTTGCCATTGCCTAGTTTCAGTTTCTCCCTCCTAGCTAAAAGAAATAAAGACATGTTTGAAGTTAGAATTAGGATGTTCATCTTGCCCCTATTGCCAGCGTTTATCAGTTCTATCCGGTTCATCATGGGACTTTTACTACCCATTTTTAATACGTAATTGGATTGCAATTAGGAGCAGTTGGTCATTTAACTGGATTGATCATCCAATCTAGTTTTGAGAACATTGAGTAAGAGGAAAGTTTGAGGGAGGTGAGAGAAAAGAAAAAAAGAAGAAAAAAGAAACAACTTTGACACTTACGGAACTTTTATAGGTAGTTAAGTCACATGGCAAAACTATGACTAAGTGGAAAGTGGAAACTCTCCCTTTTCAATTCTTAGTAGTATAGATGGACCATGGTATTGTGAATCCTGGTTTATGCGTAGTGAAAAATAAACATCTCTAAATTCACAAATTGGATCACTTTTGAAGTTTAATGATTTTTAATAAAATAAGATGAAATCGAATGACATCTTAAAAACTAACCTTGTAGTAGATAATGATTTCTTTATCTACAATGGTAGCAGCAACCTCGAGTTTCTGCCTCTAGAAATCACGGCGGAAAAAGTTGAACAGAAAATCCACTTCCTATTTGGCTTGATTAGGCCGACGGCTAGTATGAGGAGGGAAGAGTATTTTTCTCTTCTCTAAATGTTATGCAGTGTTGTATGTTAGATTAATCACTTAGATACGTATTTAAACGAGATGATGGGCTTAAAATTAATTAATTCGTTGAGCCCATTCATCTCATAATACACGCCTCTTTCATTCCTTAATGGCCTAAGTTAGCTTTCAACTTAGTCTATTTATTAATTAAGTCCAACATATATTAATATAATTAATAATTGGAAAAATTAGGATTAGGGGGGGTAGGATGTTTCAAATTAACAAAGACACAATAAGTTTTAACTAATTAAGGAGAATGGATTGTTAAACTTTACAAATTACTAAAGTAACAATTTTATCAAAAAGTCTTATCTATACTATTTCTCTCAATCTTCTTTTCTAAAGACTGTCGATTTCTTCAATATTTTTTAGCACTACTTAAAGTTGTATTATTAATCTTTCTTTAATGTTCAATAATATTTTTTTGATTGTTCTAATTGAAAAAAAAATTGTATGTAAATCAAGAAAATGACACTTTAGATAAGAAATTGACAAATTCTATTTTTCTCTTCTATGTCATGAAAATTTGAAATTTTTTTATATAATAAAGCAAAACAAATATCTAAATGTGAGCTCGCACTCGTACATATGATGTCTATCAAGAAAACAATCATATTTTATGCTTCATTTGCAACAAATTAATAAAAGCAAAAAAGTCTTGAAGAAGAGCTCTGCAGATAAGCTAATTTGAAAATTGTTGAATTATTTAGTAGTTTTACGCAATCGGGAATATAATCAACAGACTTATAAATAATTTTTCGTCGTTGTACACCAAATACTCACCGAATCAATAAATCTTAAATTTCTTGTGGTCCCAAGTCCCTCATACTTCTTGGACACAAAAGATGAAATGAGATTCAGAAATTGGTCGGTATTGGTACTCAACAAATGGGATAGTAGAGTTTTCGTCCATTAAATTAGAGTAGAAAACGATTGAACGAAAATGCAATTTTTATCAATTGTAATCGTTTGATACAAAAGTAAAATAAAAAAGTTTCGAGTAGTTTATACAAGTTTTTTCATAAAAAAGGTCAAAAACCAATTATCTAACGTGAAAGATATTTTAATAATAAAATTTTAAGTGGTGTTGAAAACATATCGAGCAATTAAAAAATCAATAGCTTTTGGAAAAAATGGTGAAAAGTTATATAAATGAGATCTTTCAATTGTGATAAAACTGTCATTTTAATAATTTATAATTTTTTTTTAAAAAATCAATTCTTTATTGCCCTGAACTTAATTTTCTCAAAAAAAATAAAATCAAATCAAATTTGCATGGCATAGTGAGGGGAAAAAAAGTTGTCAACTTCTTATAAAAATATAGTTTTCTTGACACGCTTGTAATTTTTCTCAACCAAAATGATCAAAAATATTATTGAACATAAAAAATGTTTAATAAAAAAACTTTAAGTAATGTTGAATAAATATGGAAGAAGAAATTGACATTTTTAGGGGGGAAAAATGGATAGAAGTAATAAATAAAATTTTGTGATAAAATTATTATTTTATTAATTTGTAAAGTTTAGCAATCCCTTCTCCTTGATTAGTTAAAACTTACTGTGGCTTTATTAATTTTGAAACTTCCTACTCTCCTAAGCCTAATTTCCCTTAATAAATAGCTAAATTAATTAATCCAGTTAATAATTTAGGCTAATAAGAATAAATAATAGATCAATCTAATTATTTATTATTTAGCTATTAATTTATTTCAATTAATCTAATTAATTAAATAAATAGATTTGTTCATCAAATGACAAATTACTAATTTAACCTCATTTGACAACTAAAGAGTTTCTTCACTTATTTCCATGAAAGCGCGACTCTCTTGTCTCAATTGATAATGGGTGAAAACTAAGGATGTGGTTGTCATCTCGCCAGTCCCGTGGACCCACATCGAGACCTAATTGAGATTACAATTATTTGATCAATACGAACATTTTGATCTCAGACACCATGTGAGTGTAAGCCTTGCACTGTAACATCCCAATCGAGTGAGAGTCATGGAATGTGTCAAATTCATAGGACTCGATGTTGTGCTTAATAAATCATAGTAAGATGAATTTACCAAACTATCCCTCGTGTTCCACAAGAGTTAGTTTACCTGCTTTGACCAAAGACTTATAATTTCAGTTACCTATGATCGCACAGGATGTTAACTCACTTACTACTTGAGACTAGGGGTGTGAGTTGAGCCGAGCCGGCTCGTGAGCCTGGCGAGCCGGCTCGATTCGAGCTCGAGCTTTTCTCGAGCTCGAGCTCGAGCCTAATTATTTCTGTAAAAAGGCTCGCGAGCTTCTTCATAACATTTATATATTTTTATTTTTATATTATAAATATTAATTATATATATTAAATATTAACTATTAATTTCAATTAGCAAAAAAAACCTTATCTCTTTCTCTTTCAAAAGTGTAAGCAGCCAAACTCTCTCTCATTTTTTTCTCGCAGCAAAAAACATACCCTTTCCATCCGCCTCCATCTTTGTCCGCCTCCCTCTCCGTCCTTCTCCATCTTGTCGCAGCAAAAGAGCTTCAGAATCATCGTCATCTTCAACGATTAGATTATCGGAGGTTCGGGGCTTTTTGGGTAAGGGTTTATCTCTATTGTTAGTGTTGTTGGGTTCTTGTTTTCGCCTAATTTAGGCCCTGAATTTTTAACTTTTTTCGGTTTCGATCCTTTTGTACGCTGCATCATCAGTTCATCACCATATATGTGTGTATAGAAGTGTATCTATATGTTTTGTATCACTGTGTACAACATATATAATATATATATATATATATATATATATATGTATACACACACAGAGAAAACAAACAACACACACTCTCTCTCTCACAGCAACAACAACAATGGCGGAAGTTCCACCGCCATATATGTACTTATATATATATATATATATATTAATCACTTTTCATTTATGATGAACAGGAAAAATATTGGCCTAATTTTTTCGTTTTTTTAATTTGTATTTCTTTTTTCCCATCTGGAAAACTCAAAACTGAAGCAGTAGTTTCTTTCTACATATATATTATTGTGGTCTCAAAATTGGCATTATATACATACAACTTCCGCCTTCATAGACATGAATTTGCAACTAATTTAGAAACTACAAGAACACCTCAAATCCCTTACACTTATAATTGTGATATTGGAAATAGGAATTGATGTGATTTTAGGTGTTTAATTGTTGGAATTGAAGTGAATTTGTTGGCAGTGGCAGCATTGTGGCTGTAAATTGAGTCAGGTTCGCGAGCCCAATTCATGCTCAAGCTCCCGAGCTCAGGCTCGGCTCGAGCCCGCCGAGCTCATTTTTACCTGTCGAGCTCGAGCTCGAGCTCCTCAAGGTTAAGCTCGACGAGCTCGAGCTCACCTAATAATTGTTGCTTGCTCACCTAGACCGTACTATGAGGTTGACCCCACCTAAGGGTAAATTGGATTTGACTATTCTAATAACAAATCTAGTGTCATAAGCACAATCTTCATGACTCCTCAGGTCTAAGGCTCACGCACAATATCATAACCAGTATTTCAATTATTGACAGTTACCGAGTAAATACCCATGTGATTGGACTACGGAGAGCTGTGTTCGAATATGTCAATTTTATTGACATATCTATGGCACAAGCTCCCACTAAAATGACTGACACTCCATGTCAGAGCTTGTGTCATACAAGTCTGGTCATAATGCCCAATTAAGACTCTTTGACTTGCGAACTCTTTTGAAGTAATCAAGAAATTGACGCTTCTAGTGTCCATTTCCTTAATCCTTAAGGAGTAGAAGTCCTCTCTCAATTTACTTAGGACTTATATATTCAATACTTATTAATGTCATTAAGATTTATTTGAACAAATGCAATTTGCATTTTATTTCAAAACATGAGTTTGTACATCATAAAGGTAAAAGCCCTATACAATTTATTTCCTCGTTGGCATCGACCGTAATTCTAACAATCTCCCACTTCTACTCAATTCCAATCAGTATGGAATCTAATACCCATCCTTTCCAGATGTTGCTCTAGCACCACCTATGATATTGACTTGGCGAGTAGGTCAGCTATGTTATTCGCTGAATCTATTCTCTGCATGGCAATATAGTCTCTTCCAATGATCTCTCTAATGATATGATATCACCTCTCTATGTGTTTAGATTTGTTGTGAGAGCTTGGTTCCTTATCTTGTGCAATAGCTCCATTGTTGTCACAGAAGAGTTACAACTGGAGATCTACACTAGGAACCACTGGAAGTTCCACCACAAACTTCATTATCCAAATAGTTCTTTTTGGCAACCTCTGAGGTAGCCACGTATTCAGCTTCAGTGGTGGAATTAGCAGTTGTGCTTTGTTTGGAACTTTTCTAAGTCACTGCTCCACCATTCAAAGTGAATACAAACCCAGAAGTGGACTTACGAGTGTCGATGTCTGACTGAAAGTCTGAGTTGGTATAACCTTCCAATTTAAGTTCTCCATCTCCATATGTCAAACACACATTCGTAGTTATTCTTAAGTACTAAAGGATACATTTCAAAGAAATCAAATACTTTTCTCCTGGGTTAGCTTCAGTCCTACTTACTACGCTCATAGCGTAAGCAATGTCTATTCTCGTGTATAACATAGTGTACACGAGACTTCCTACAACTGATGCATAGGGAACGACACTCATCCTCTTTCGATCTTACTCACTTTGAGGATTCATCGATTTGGAGAGGTGAAGTCCATGCTCATGGGCAACGGGCCTCTCTTATAGTCTTCCATCCCGAATCTTTTCAGAACCTTTTCTAAGTAGAAGGCTTGGGAAAGCCCCATTTTCCTATTCGCTCTATCCCTGTAGATGTGAATCCCAAGGATATAGGTAGCTTCTCCCAAGTCTTTCATGGAGAACGTGCTTGAGAGCCATACTTTGATCGAGGTCAATAAGCCAATATCATTTCCTATGAGCAAAATGTCGTCTACGTATAAGACCAGAAATAATAGTTTAGTCCAACCAGTTTTCTTGTAAACGCATGATTCATCTTCATTCTTGATGAAGCCATAGTTCCTAACTTCTTCATCAAAATGGAGTTTCCAGCTCCGCGAGGCTTGTTTGAGTCCATAAATGGATCTATTCAATTTACACACCTTATGAGAATCTTTCTTGGATATGAAACCTTTGGGCCGTTCCATACAGATGTTCTCCTTGAGGAATCTATTTAAGAACATGGTCTTCACATCCATTTGCCTTATTTCATAATCCAAGTGTGTGGCTATAGTAAGTAGAATCCTAATGGATTTGATCATAGCTACCGGTGAGAAGGTTTTCTCTTAGTCAATGCCCTCCTTTTAACTATACCATTTCGCCATTAGCCTGTCCTTATAGGTATCCATCTTGCCATTTGGACCAATTTTTTTCTTGTAAATCCATTTCTGTTTTCATAACCTCAAGCCATTTCGCAGAGTCTATGTTCGCTATTGTCTGATCATAAGTAGATAGATCATCTCCATAGTTTTCTTCCGCTATGGCATACAGATTATGCTCTCCCTGTAGCAGATAACATAACTCTTAGGTAGTTAAGATACTCCACTCGATCTGCACATTGGTGGTTGCATTTGGGTTGGTTCAGTTCGAGCTTCTTGAATAGTGGTCTCTAAAGGCGTTTCATTTTGTTCTTACAGAACCATCTTTCTCCCTACACCACCTTCTCGAATGAATTTGTCTTCGAGGAAGTAAGCATGTAATGCTATAGTGATCCTCTGATCATCGTGTAGGTAAAAGAGGTATCCCATTGAATCTTCTGGGAAACAAACGAAACGTCCTTTTAGAGATCTTTCTTCCAATTTCTCCATCTTCTTCTTCACCTAGGTTGGACAACCCCATATCCTAATGTGTTTGAGACTACGTGTCTTTCCACTCCATATCTCATACGAAGTTTTAGGAACAAACTTAAATGGACATCTGTTCAAAATATATGCTGATGTAAGTAATGTATGACCCCATAACTATATGAGAAGATCTGTGTAGCTGAGCATCGAGCAAACCTTATCTAATAATGTTCTATTTTCTTGCTCGACCACCCCATTTAGTTTTAGAGTCCCTGGAGGAGTTAGCTGTAACACTATTCCCTGTTCTAATAAGAACTCACCAAATTCAGCACTCATGTATTCTCCACCTCGATCCAATCGGAGTGTCTGAATAAGTTTGCATGTTTGGTTTTCAACTAGAGCCTTGAATTCTTTGAACCATTCAATGGATTCAGACTTGTACTTCATTAAGTATACAAGACCATACCTAGAGTTGTCTGTAAATTTTATGAAGTATTGAAAACCTCCGTGTGACATTTCTCTGAAAGGCCCACAAACGTCAGTATGTAATAAACGAAGAACTTCACTAGCTCTTTCAAAATGCCCAATGAAGGGAGACCTAGTCATTTTGCCTTTAAGACAAGATTCACAAGTGGGAAATGTGTCTGATCCCAATGTGCTTATAAGCCTGTCTTTCTCAAGTTCGTGAATCTTGTACTCTCCAGCATGACCTAGTCTTAGATGCCAGGTAAGTCTTTGGTTTATCTTAGACATACCACGTTTCTTGGTGATAGTATTTACAGTACATCCATTTTAGACATTCAAGTAATATAAACCATTTAATAAAGATGCAGAGCCAACGCTTTCATTTCTGAAATAAATATTGCAAACATTGTTCATAAAACAAAAATCGTATCCTATCTTAACCAAAGCTGGAATTGAACAAATGTTTTTAAGCCCATTAGGCAAAAACAAGGCAATTAGCTAATGTAACTAAATGTCTAGAAGAAAAAAATAAGAGGAGTGGATCCTATATACATGGCTGCTATACTATGTCTGTTGCCAACATTGATCATCACTTCTTGTTCCTCGAGCCTCCTACTTCTTTCCAAATCCTGTTTCAAAACACAGACATGAGAACTAGCTCCAGAGTCTAGAATCCAACAAGCTGAGAATATTGTCATAGAACAATTTATTTCTAAAACATTAAGTTCCATACCTGAAGCAGCTTAGGATAGTCACGCTTTCAGTGACCAGTCTCTTTGTAGTAAAGGCAGATGTCAGACTTATTCGGATCCCTGCCTTTGAACCTCTGAACCTTGTGTGGTATTTCTTTTCTGAAACAACCAGCCAATTTGGACACACCCAATGGCCCCGCCACTGGAACATTGTATGCACCCCCATTTTCTTTGTGCATTTATCAACTTGTCCATAAGCACAGCCAATGATCCCTCTATGCCATTGATATCAAAATTTATGACAACTTGAGAAGGATTTAGGGAGTAATTGAAGAATGAGATCGACTTGAAGGTGAAAATCAATATAGTAATCCAGAGACCTCAATTTCTCCAAAAGGATATCATCTTAAGGACGTGTTTCCACACATCTTCCTATTCTTTCATCTTCAAGTTGAAAAGCTTATTTGATATGAAGTATAGAACGGTCCGACCGTGCTCTCTAAAAAGGTCCTCTAAGTGCAACATGATAAATCTGGCACTATCCATTTTCACATGAGAGCTCTGCAGCTCACTGCTCATGGAGCTCAACATATATCCCCTGACTTTTTGGTTATAAGTGACCCAGTCCATGTAAGAAATACGCACACTGTCATCCACATCTTTCCCATGGATAGAAGAGCGATCAAGTACCAGTATGTATTCCAGTGATTCATCATTGAGGAAGTCCTCAACTTTCTAATCCAACCAAAATAGCTCGGTCCAACGAGAATATTCTTCTCAAGCATTTCTTTGAGTGGGTCATTAATCATTTCGAGAGAGAGATAAAGCTGCAAAAAATAAAGAAAGATTTAATTATGTTATTATGTTGTACGCCAAGTGAAAATAAGACTTTAATTTTTGACTTGGCTCCCACTACGTTTTTCGAATCATTGCACTCCCACTGCAATATTCAAAATATCTCGTTGGAAAGATTTCATAGTGAGTGATTGAGTTCTTTAATAAATCTGGTGAGTTGCAACCCTTTAACGATATATAGCTCACTAAATTTATTAAAGCGGCAATCCTGGCCAGCCTTGTGATCTATCTGAACTTGGGCCCATCAACTCCTATCAATCTAACAGTTGAATTGCACCTTGCAATACTTTAATGATATATGGGGTAGAATTTGCTTCCCTTGATGGCAACAAATGCACTTAGAAAATTTAAATAAATGTCTTGATGCATAACCTCCACTTTGTGGGAAGAAATTATGCACTAGACATTAATTAATTTCCCCTAAGTTGGATGGAGAGCTAGAACACCCAATTCCCTTTTATAAAAAATTAATATTCTTTAGTGGAGAATTTTAGGTTGATTGTTTGTCTCAGTTTGAACATTACCCATTTTTAACGCACAGACATGGATATGAATAAAAGCAGAAAATCCCTAGCAATTCCACCACATATGCATTTCATGGACTTATCTAGATTGGGCCAATTTAATGGCCCAGTCAGGGGTTAAGGGGCCTATAAGATCTTACCTATCATCTAATTCCGGGTCTTCCACCTCCAAGCACATCTTCTTCCTTCAAGGCCCCATTCTAATAAATACATAGAAATGCAACCTACATAAATTTATGAAAATTAAAATACAAACTGTAGGGGGTTCAAACTCTGGCCCAGTACAACCCAGATAACAAAAATAAGAAAGAAAACCTACTCCATGGAAGGCATCCCACATAGCATGCATCAACGCAACAAAATAAAAATTAATCATTATGTTGGCTTTCCTTCAAAAAGAGAAAATGAAAATATAATTTTAATTTAATTAGATGAGGATTGAAAAATAATAAGAATTAATTTAATTCCAATTTAAAATTAATTCACATTTAATTCTACTTGTCATTAAATCTAATTTAAATTCAAAAAATTATTTTTCAAATGATTTGACAATGAATTAATTCAAAATAAATTCATTAGACTAGGATTAATTATAATTTCAAATCTAATTTATAATTATGCGTAAAATTAATTCCAAATCAATTTTATTCAAATTTAATTTTAAAGCCTTTTAAATTAAGTTAAATATTTATATTAACTTAGTATTGGGTTGACCCGTGGGTCTCGTTGGTTAACATCCTAATGGGTCACTCGCGACCCAACTGGGTCTGTCCAATTAAAAAATAATAACAATAATTTTAGTGGGCCGCGAAGCAGCCCACACGGTGTGGTCCACTCCGCGGCCCACACCTTTTTAACGGTCCGATAAAGCGCATTCTTCACAAGCCCGTTAGGGTAGTGAATGCGGATTGTTCGTGCAACTGCCAAGAGGCACTTGTGGACCGGCCACGGCGGCTGTCGGCAACTCCAAGTCGTCTTTTTTGTATAATTTTACAATTCCTCAATTTTATATTTTATGTGGGTTGAAATTGGTCTTTGGGCCAAGTTGGAATACTTTATGGACCTAAGCCCAATGGCATCATGAACTCGGACCCTTCTAGAAGACATTCTATCCGAATCCATTTAGCTAGAGGTTTGCTAGACCCGAACCTGCACAGGTGAACAAGCTATATAAGGCAACCCTGCGAGCAAGATTAGACAAGAATCGATAAAGGGATATACAAATGTATAGACCTGCGGAGATGAAGCCAACACAGCCATTATATATACCATATTAGATATAACTCAAGATGGAAGGATCATGATTTATTCTACTTCCAAATGTATCTTTAGTATAGTTGACTTACCTTTTTTACCTACCCATCATAAACTTGTATATATATCAACTCCAACAATCAATGAAAGGATCGAACAACTTTACCCCGTGGATGTAGGTCTTATTTTGACCAAACCAAGTATATCTTGTGTCTATTTTTACTATTAATTCGTGCTCTATACTATATTATTATATAATAAATCGCATATTATTCCACCCACATCAATATTCAAGCAATAAGTTTGAACACAATATTAAAACGATTTACATTCAAGAAAATAAACCATATGATTGTCCAACAATATCGATTTAACTTTTAAAAATTAAATCCTCGCATGAAATAATCAATCTAATAATATTTCATCAAAATATTCATGAATATAAAATTTCCAACATCATGAATAACTCAAAAATCATTAAACGCCATAAAGTTAGCTCTGATACCACTGTTGTGAATCCTGCACAGCGGAAAATAAACATATCTGGATTCACAAATCGAATCACTTTTGGGGTTCAATGATATTTAATAAAATAAGATGAAATCAAATTACATCTTAAAAACTAACCTTCTAGTAGATAATGATTTCTTGATCTACAATGGTAGCAACAACCCCGAGTTTTTGCCTCTAGAAATCACACCGGAAAAGGTTGAAGAAAAAAAAATTCACTTCCTCTTTGGCTTGATGAGGTTGACGGCTAGTGTGAGGAGGGGAGAGTATTTTTCTCTTCTCTAATTGTTATGCAGTGTTGTATGTTAAGTTAATCACTTAGGTATATATTTAAATGAGATGATGGGCTTGAAATTAATTAATTTCTTGAGCCCATTCATCTCATAGTACACGCCTCTTTCATTCCTTAATCGGCTAAGATGACTTTCAACTTAGTCCACTTGTTAATTAAGTCTAACATATATTAATCTAATTAATATATGATATTAATTAATATTTAGCTATATTAATTGATCCAATTAATAATTTAGGCTAATAGGAATAAATAATAAATCAATATAATTATTCATTATCTAGCTATCACTTAATCTCAGTTAATCTAATTAATTAAATAAATAAATTTGTTCATCAAATGACAAATTACTAGATTAACCTTATTTGACAACTAGAGATTTTCTTCACTTATTTCCTAGAAAGCGCGACTCTCTAGGTTCGTCTAATTAGCAATGCGAGGAAACCAAGGATGTGGTGTCACCTAGCCAGTCCCGTGGACCCACATTGAAACCCAATTGAGATTAAAATTATTTAATCAATACTAACCTTTTGGTCACAGACAACATGTGAGTATAAGTCTTTCACTGTAACATCCCGATCGAGTGAGAGTCATGGAATGTGTCAAACTCACATGACTCAATGTTGTACTTAATAAATCATAGTAAAATGGAATTACCAAACTATCCCTCGTGTTCCACACAAGTTAGTTTACCTGCTTTGGCAAAAGACTTATAATTTTATATACCTATGATCACACAAGGCGTTAAGTCGTTTACTACCTGAGACAGTAAATCCCATATTGGGAGTCAACGAGCAACTGCCGCTTACCCGCCTAGACCGTAATTCGAGGTCGACCTTACCTAAGGGTGAATTGGATCTGACTACTCTAATAACAAGTCTAGTTTCACAAGCACAATCTTTGTGACTCCTCAGGACTAAGGCTCACGCACACTATCGTGACTAGTAATGCAATCATTGACAGTCACCGAGTAAATACCCATGTAATTGGACTACGGGGAGTCGTGTACGAACATGTCAATTTCAAGATCCCATTAAAACGACTGACACTTCTTGTTAGAGCTTGTGTCATACAAGTCTGGTCATAATGTCCAATTTAGATTCTTCGACTTGTGAACCCATTTTAAGTAAGCAAGAAATTGATGCTTCTAGTGTCCATCTCCTTAATCCTTAAGTAGTAGAAGCTCTCTCTTGATTTCCTTAGGACTTATATGTTCAATACTTTTTAATGTCATTAAGATTTATTTGAACAAATGCAGTTTGCCTTTTATTCCAAAACAAGAGTTTGTACTACATAAAGGTAAAAGCACTATACAATCTATTTCCTCGTGGCATCAAGGGCATAATCCTAACACATAGGTCAAAATAAAATTCTCATAACATTTATAAGGATAAAAATTACAGAACAACTTAATTAATTACAAATTGACCAATTTCTTAGAAAAGCACCATGTAAGGGTAGTTCTATAACTTCAAGTGTTAGAATTATGCCCTTAGATTTCATAGACGATTGTTAGTATAGAGATATCAGACTTGTAACTGACTTTTAGTTTTATAATAAAAGTCATTTCAATTGTTTTCACTTAAATTATATTGGCATCTATAAGTAGTATACAACATATAGTCCATCTAATCAATCCAAACCTTCCACTCCCTCTTGATTAGGGAGGAAAGCGTTTTAAGGATTTGGTACTTGATCACTAAACATATTCGCAAGTTAAAGAGAGTTTCAATTGGGCATTGAAACTAGATAAGACTTGTATGATATGTGCTTTGACATGGAAGTGCCAGTCGAATACTATGGCTTAGTGGGAGCTTGTGTCATAGGCACATCAGTGGAATTGATGAGCTCGAACTTAACTCATATTATCACATGGGTTTCATTCTTTAATAGTCAATGATAGAACTGATTAGTTGTGATAAGTATGTGTGAGTCTCTAACCTGAGTGTTCACCTCGAAGATGCACTTGTGACGTCAAGTTTGTCATTAGAGTAGTTAGACCCAATTCACTCGTTGGTGGAGTCAACCTCGAAGTGCAACTCTGACGGGCAAGTCATATTCTTGATTGATCACCAAGAGGGGATTTGTTTTCTCATAAATGAGTGAGTAAATATCCTAGGTTTCCATAAATAAATGAGATCAAAGTCTTTGGACAAAGCATTGGAGTTGCTCGTGTTAGATACGAAAGTAGCTCAATGATCTCATCTTATTATAACATGTGCATATGGCCAAGTTCTATGAGTGTGACATAATCATGACTCTCACTTGATTGGGATACTAGAACAAATGTTTAAACTCATACAGTATTCACAAATGGAAAGGTTTCAAAATGATCTACTCATTCGATCTTATTTGAGTTTCGATGTGGGCCACGTGATAAGACCCCTTACTTCATACTGATCTCATTTTGTAGTCTCTTTCCGATTCATTTTCCAAATATATGATGAACTTCAACTGCAATGTTTAGTCCAACTTAGCTGGGATGATGAACAACTTGATTATTGAACACTTTCCATTGAAGCCTAAGGGAAAGGAAACTGTACAAGTCATTTCGTTTGGGCCTGCAAAGCCCAAGAACAAGAAAAAGAAGAAGAAGATCAAGAAGCAGTCTGGTGAGCTTGGAGCCTATGGTGGCGTCGACAAGGGCAAGGGCAAAACTTTTGAGGTTCAAAAGAGTGAGGGGCCAAAGAAGATGGATAGATGCCTCCATTGAGGTGAGCTAAGCCACTGGAGGAAGGACTATCCTGGCTTACGCCAAGGCGCATCAAGTATAGAACACTGTATTTTTTAAACTAATTGTTCTATGGCCATTTTTTCCACTTCATGGATTATAGATTTTGGAGTTAGTGCTTGCATTTGTCTTATGAATCCTGATTCATGGGTAGCAGAAAGAAACATATATCCAGATTCACAAGTCGAATCACTTTTGGTGTTTAATAATTTTTCAAAATAAAAGGATGAAATCAAATTTCATCGATTTACTAACCTTGCTTTAGAATTCGAATTCTTGATCTACAAGGTAGCAGCAACCCCAGATTCCTACCTCTAGATATCACGCTGAAAAAAAGACTTGAAGAAAAATCCACTTCCTCTGGAACGAGGGAGGACGACGGCTAAGAGGTAGGGAGAGAGTGATTTTTCTCTTCTCTTGTTAAGTAGTATGGTTATGAGATTACTTAGGTTTTCATAATAGGCTTTTTGTATTTATATGAGATGATGAGCTAGGAATTAATTAATTCCTTGAGCCCAACCATCATCATAATACATGCATATTTAGGCTTCGTAGTGGGTTAAGTTGACTTTCAACTTAGTCCACTTATTAATTAAGTCTAATATATATTAATCTTGTTAATATATGATATTAATTAATAATTATCTAAATTAATTAATCCAATTGTTAATTTAGGCTAATAGAAAAATAATTGTTGGTCCCAAATGGCATACGAAAGGGTCTAGAAGGGGGGGGGGGTTGAATAGACCCTGAAGTCTTTTTCGACTTCAAAAGATTTCGTACTTAAATTGTTTTTGGACGCTTAAAAAAGTAACGCTTGACTTAAGCGTTCACTTAAAATATAGGCGTTTTGGCGAAGCGTTTGATGAAGACTGTTTTTAGAAAGTTAACTTAGACTTCAAGATTTGAATACTTTAACCGAGTAGGTTTGAACGTTCACTTCTTTGATCAGTGTTAGCACAGCGGAATGATTTTTGGAGTCTTCTCTTTGAAAGCTTTAGCGTCACAAGAGGTTTCTTAGTTGCTTAGAGTTTGATTGTGTTTTACTTAATCAGTTTATGCAATGATATGATAGATAAAAGAATTGATTGAAAAGTAAATGACACAATATTTGTAAGGTTCGTTGGGTGGTGTAATCCCAACTACGTCCTTCTTCTCCTCGAACACTTGGAGACAATCCACTAAAATGATTCTCAAAGAATCACACAGAATCTTCTACAAATTAGGGAGAGATGGATGTCGATGACTTGAGCTCCTTGATCACACAGATTTCTGCTCCAAATCACATAAATCCCCTTGCTTCTTTCACCCAGAAATATGGCAAGTATCTAACTTTGACTTCACACAGATCGCGAGGCTTGGATAGGGGTTTTTCTAAAAGGGTTTGTTTGATTTTGATGAAGTTCAAACAACTGGAATATCTCAATAGTAGTGCAGTTTCTTCGAAACGAATATTTGAGATATTGGGTTAACTGTCTCAAGATTTGATGAAAAGCAAAGAGAATATTTTCTTGAGTATTCTGGCTTTTCTGAGAGTTTAAGGAATGAGACTTCAATGCAACAGCAATTTGGCTTGATAATTGTTCTCGTTGTGTTTGGCTTGTTGTTGAAGTTCTATTTATAGGCATTCTTGGAAAAAGTGTCCGTTGGACACATGCAAGGGCGCGTGTCTCTCACTTCCGCGAGTGAACAACTTTTTTCCTTTTTCCTGAAAATCTGCTGCACAAAAGTTGGTGCTGCAGTCTTTGAATAGTTGACAGTCCAATACGGTGGCTTCTCCGTACGTCTGAAAGTGCTTATCACATTTAATGCTCTTATCAGCATTTAGTGCAATTTGAAATAAATGCCCGTTGGCATTTAATGCTTTGAGAATATTTGCATTAAACTCCTTCCGATCTGATGCTTCAGGAAACTGTTTGTCATTTGATAGACGCTTCATTCATGAGCTGAAAGTTCCATTTAATCTGGAGGACTATTTAATGTTTAGACACTTGGAAAAGTCTTCAGACTTCATTTAGAAGTGTAGATTCTTGAGACTTTAGTCTTGGTTACTTGACACCTCACTCAGAACATGTCAAACGCTTAGAGTAAACTTCTTCAAACTTCATTCACTATTGATTTCTTGGACGCTTGAAGTCTTCATATTTCGCCGTCTTGATAAGCTCACTCAGAAAGTATCAAACGCTTAACCTAACCGACTTCTTGATCTAAGAATGTCAAAAGTAAAAGATAAAAGAAAGCCTATACATTTCTAATGTTCAAACGCTTATACAAGTATCTATGAAATTTAAGCGTACATAACTTTGGGGTCTAACAAAATTCCTAATTGTCATCATCAAAATCTTAATATGAAATTTCCTATCAATTTCCCCCCTTTTGATGATGGCAATACTCACTCTTTTATAGTTCAAGATTTACGACAGCCAAAGCTAATAAGCGTTATGTTAGTAAGTTAGAGTTAGTTAAGCTTCAACGAGATGTTTCAGCTGAAAAATGTACTTTATATATATTCGGAGAATTCATACATTTTACAAACTGTGTAGAAACAAAAGAGAAGATTAAATTACAAAGAACTATCATGATCTACTTTCTTCTGGTAAGATTTTGTCGTCTGATCATATCTGTTCTGATGGCTTCTTCAATGAGATCTTGAAGGGTGATCATTATCTGATGATCTCTGTCAATTACGAAGCGATTTTCCTTTTTTCTCCTTGTTTCATACATTTTATGCCGTCGATCCCATTCGGATGGATCAATACCCATATGCCTAAGCACTGCTCTGAACACTTGAGAGAGATCAGAGAACTCCATTTCCACAGCCAAGTCCTGAGGAGTAGTAGGCTCTGGAAGTGGCGCTCGCTCCATCGGTATATTGAATTGTTCAAGTAACACTTGAGATGGCACAGGTATATCCGCTCTGAAAGCGATGGGAGGAAAACCAGTTCTTCTACTAGGAATTCCCATGGCGGCAACCCATGAGGGGTAATTGGATTCTGGCAAAGGAGGAGGAGGTGGCAAGAAGATAAAATCTTGTGGATTTTTCGGCTCTGGACTCTTCATTTCTTGGCGCTTAGAAATTGATTGAGCTCTTGAACTTGCAGGAGCTTTCCTCTTTTCCCCCTTATTGCCATCATCAGTCTTTACTGCATTTTCAGTAAGAATGGCAATTTGAGCGGCCACATGGATGTAGCCAACGCATCAAACTTTGCTTCAAGAGATTCTTTCAACGCAATCTGATTGGCTGCAAGTCCATCGATCATCATCTGCATATGAGAAATAGCGGCATCTACGGCAGCATCAGCAGCTCCGCGCATATGAGCATCTTGAGCGCTCATATTCTCCTTCTCGATCTTAGCCAAGTCTTCCTTGATCCAGTGAAGAGATTCTGCATGATTTGACGCTTGAGCGTTCATCTCTTCCAACACGTCAGTGAGGAGAGGCACAAAAGTTTGAAGCACATTCTGAGAGGTAGCTGGTTGTTTAAATTTTGAAGTGTGCTTTAGTGACTCTAGAGAGGGTTGTTGAAATTCTGGATCGAATACAGACGAATGGATTGCCATCCCAGCAGCCGCAGGAACAGTTGAAGTTGAAGCGTCAGGAAAAGCCTCTGGGTGAGACGCTTGAACTGGTTCCACTATGGGCGCTAAGGCAACTTCTGCATCAGATGTGGAAGGTAAATAAGAGGCAATAGTTAGATAACTAAAGTCAGAGAATCTGAAGTTGAGCCTTCCAAAATCTGAATTAGCATACTCCGTTGAGGAACTGTTGATTAACTCAGTTACTCGAGAAACAGGAATGGTCGAGAAATCCCTTAGAGTTCGGATTGGAGTGTCCAGTGCTATGACCCAACCTGGTCCTAAGATCTGAAGCATGTGATTAACAAAGATCTTGCACGGTGGAGCCTTAATAAAGAATAGAGCATCGTCACGTCGAGTAAATGAGAAACGTAATACTCTATCTTTTGGCTTCTCCGATGGACGCTCAGACTCTGATAGGTACATTGCCATGTATTCTTCAACGTAAGGCAAGGCTGCACGCGAGATGTCCGGATTTCTTTCGAGTAAAGAGAGTACATAGTTATAGTGTTCTAGCAGTTCCTATCGGAAAGAGGAGAGCAATGGATACCCAAAAAGAGGTCTGATAATGGATCCATTTGGCTTCCTCAGATTTGCAGTGAAGACATTGTCAAAATCCCATAACGGAGGGAGCATCTTCAACATATGTCTGATGTTGTCTTCCTGCTGGCCAGGTGTAAGCGTCAAATCTGAAGTAGGCTTTGTTTCGCTTGTTGACGCTTGGCCACAATAATTGATTGGAAAATCTGCAATCCTAGCCAACGCTTCATGCAGAAAGCGTTCAATTGGTTGACGAAAAGATGATAGGAGAACAAGTGGACCAACTCTTGCTTCTCGGCGCTGTAAGCAATATCGGGCAAACTCTCTTTTTTTATCTACCATGCCGATTGTGAACAAGTGAGGTTCCTTGACCAATTCTTCAAACTTGTAACGCTGGCCGACGTAGGTTTCACACCAGGTAACCTCATCCATGCATAAGGTTGTGCCTGCATTCAGAATGGCACGAAAGCCTTCATGATGAATATCTCGGACGGCTTCAAAGCGATGCTTATCAGGCTAATAGTTTGCATTCAGGACGCTTTGTAAGAAGTAATCAGCCTCCTCTTGAATGAGAGCATTTAGAGAGGCAGGACGCTCACCGATATAAGGACTTTTATTCTTCCACAATCTTAGTAGGTTTGGAAGACTCTGATTAGCAGCACTGTGCACAACTGAAGGAAAGTGGGAATAACCTTCTTTGTTTAAAATTTCCTCTTCAGGATTTAAAAACTCCACAGGTAGACGCTCATAGGCCCTAATCTTGTAGTTTCTTGGAGCAAAACCTGAAGGCTTACTGCGTCCCATATCCAGAAAGTAAGCTAAGTCCACATCCCCTTGTGGAATTTTATCAGTACCCCATTTTTCAAAAATCTATATAGAGGCTGGGGTAGGTGGTAGAGTATCTCCATTGGCCAGTGCCAAGTAGTATGCAAATTCAACGCTTGTGGCTTCATTGTTAAACAGCATTTCTTCAAGAGCCCGGTCTCTATCAATTATCTTAGCTAAATCATTTTCAGCGACGATGTAGCATTCTTCATTATAGTCAGCTGGAATGAATTCTTCTTCAGGGACTGGAGGCATGAAATTGACAGAGTGATCAATTGTTCTGGAGGGGTCCAGACTGAAGAAGTGCCTTGGCACAGGAGAACTCTCTATTGATTTTGTAGCGTCTTCAGCAATGCTCTGATCTTCTGAGATTGCCTCTGCTGTAATCAATGTTGTTCGTGGTGGGGAAGCTTCCTCTGAGATAGGCATGCTTCTGACAACATCTTTGGCAATGGCCACCACTTCAGTCAAGTTGACATCCAGATGGACATCAGTTGACACTTCAGCCGCAGCTGGAATAAGAGCTGAGAGAGAAACATCCTCTATAAGAGCAGGATCTTCTACAGATGTAGGAACGAAAGAGCTGTGGGAAGAAATAAACTTACCCTGAGAACTTGTCTCAACAGCAATACTTTGAGCGCTTGGCCTAACAATCTCAGGCTCTTCAGGAATAGGAGCAACTCGACGCTTGCTAGTCCTGGAACGCTTGAAAATTTTCTTTACGTTGACTCCTTCAACGAGCTTAAGCGGTTGAGCAGGAGGAGCAGCAGCTGGTTCATCAAATTCGATTTGTTTGATGGTTCCTTCCAGCTTCCTCCGCTTTAAAGGTAACTTGTCCGCAACATCCTCATCGGTTTCCTCATCAACCTTTTGAGGAGAGGGGACAAATTGAACCTTGGGCTTTCTGGGAGCCCTCTTCTTTGTTGTTGTCAGACGCTTCACGGCTTCTTCTGGAACTGGACGCTCCGCTTCTTCATCGGACGCTTGACGAACTTCCAGACGCTCCGAAAGTGGTTTAGCAGCACCACCAATTTTGGGAGGATTGAAGAGATTATTCAGAATCCTTTTTCCCAGCAACTTGGACTTATTCAACGGAAGACCAGACGAGTATACACACTTTGATTTGTACAATAGGTCGCTTAGAACGAGTCCATAAGGTTTATTCGAGGCGCTTAAACAGTCCCGAAACCTTCCAAAGATGTACTCACTCCAGTTGATCTTGATGTTGAGGAGTATAGCAGTCATCATCTGAAATTGTACTGGGTTCACCTTATCAAAGGTTCCCACTCGGCATTCTATGATCTTGCTGCAGAAATTAGCCAACAGTCGGTATTTGGATACCAGGTCTCTCTTTTCAAAGTATTGAGTGTAGGGTACATCGTCGTACGCACTCATGGTTGTCCATGCTTTCTTGATTTTTTTTTAATGTAACGCAGTCCAACGCCTCACCCTCATTTGGAAGATTGAAGTTCTTGGCAATGGTGGAAGCAGACAAGATAAATTTCTTTGGAGACTCCTTCTTGGATAAAGGAATTAGACAAGAGATAGACTTCTTGTCCTCTGAAAGTTAGCAGTCTTCCAGAAGGTGTCGACTTTAGTGGGAAACATATAGGAGTATTGGGTCAAGAACGGTTTAAGCCCAGCTTTGACGACCATGTCCATCATGTCTGTTAGAGTGATCTGAGGTTGTTCATAGAGAAATTTCCAGTCGACAACAAGGCCTTCAGTCACCTTGATGGCAAATTCAGCAGAAGTAGACGAAGATTTCTTTGGTGCCATTTTTAGTGAAAGAGATGAACTGAGATTTTCTTTTGCTTTGAGAGAGAGAGAATAAATTTTGCAGATATGTTTGAGTAAAAGTGAATTGTCTTTCTGCAGAAATTGTATTTTAAATGACACAGTAAAGAATTTTTGAAACTTGTGTTCTCTAGTCTCTGTAGGATTTAGACACGTGTAACGACTTTTGAATCTCAGCCATAAATTCATTAACTGCGGACGCGAGTTTTGTGTAATAGAGAGAAGTTACATTTTGTAATTCTCATATATAAAGATTTGACATCCGAGTTAAAATTTTTAAAACGTTTGGCATTTTCAGAGTGTAACGCACGCGCCTGTTTGTACACTGACACGTACACAAACACGTACTATCTCTGAACAGTCATTTTGAAAAAGAAACTTTTGATTACCCGCCTGTTTGATGTGATAGAAGCGTGCGAGTAGAGTACAAAATAGACTTTTGAATCTACCCACTACTTCGAAAGAAGTTTGTAAACTTTATGCATGGCTTGTAAAGAAAGTATTTTTATATTAAGAGTTGATGGGAATTGATTCAACGCTTAACTGATACCAATTGTTGGTATATGACTTTTATATATGAAAATTAGACGCTTAGGATTGAAAAGACTTTTATGTTTGAGCGTCCAATATTTTATGCATATGTAATACTGAGCGTTGATGATCATGCATCTGAAAATTTTGATCATTGACGCTTGTAGATATGGTTAAGTACAACTTTAAGGTTCCCCCTAAATTTGATAACTTATACCAGTTAGGAAAATCTTTGAGACACAAATTAAGTGGATTTCCCCTAAATTATGTGTCTAATAAAATATGATGCAAAATGATTAAGCGTTTAAATCAATCATACCTAATTCACTTCTCAAAGTGAGAAAGCGTTGTTCGTTGAGTGCTTTGGTGAAGATATCTGCCAATTGTTTGTCAGTTCCAATGAAGTGCATGGAGATATCTTTCTTTTGAACGTGGTCACGAAGAAAATGGTATCTAATGTCAATGTGTTTGGTTCTGGAATGAAGAACAGGGTTTTGAGTCATGGCTAGAGCGCTTTGGTTATCAAAATGAATGGGGGTTGGACCTAGGATTATTCCATAATCTCTAAGTTGTTGCCTCATCCATAATACTTGTGCACAACAACTTCCTGCAGCTACATACTCAGCTTCGGCTGTAGAGGTAGCTATAGATTGTTGTTTCTTGCTCTGCCATGAAACTAACCTATCACCTAGAAATTGACAAGTACCACTAGTGCTTTTACGATCTATTTTGCAACCTGCAAAATCTGCATCTGAGTAACCAATTAGTTCAAAAGGAGAATCCCAAGGATACCATAAGCCCACATTCTGTGTGCCTTTCAGGTATTTAAGGATCTTCTTGGCAGCAATTAAGTGTGACTCTTTAGGATCGGCTTGAAATCGTGCACACATGCATACCGAAAACATAATATCAGGTCTACTGGCAGTAAGATAAAGAAGTGAACCGATGATACCTCTATAATTAGTAATATCAACTTTCTTTCCACTTTCATCTTTATCTAACTTAAGCGTTTGGCTCATTAGAATTTTTGAATATGATGCATTTTCCATACCAAATTTCTTAATCATATCTCGTGTATATTTAGCTTGGTTAATAAATATTCCATTAGGGAGTTGTTTAACTTGTAATCCTAAGAAGAAAGTTAATTCGCCCATCATGCTCATTTCAAATTGTTCTTGCATCATTTTCGAAAATTTCTCACACAGACGCTTGTTAGTAGAGCCAAATATAATATCATCAACGTAAATTTGGACTAAGAGAATATCTTCGTTATTGGTAATTTTAAATAACGTTGTATCAATGCTTGCCTTTTGAAAAGCCTTTACCAATAAGAAAGATAGAGAGAGTGTCATACCATGCTCGGGGTGCTTGCTTAAGCCCATAAAGTGCTTTGTCTAGTTTGTAAACCATACCCTTACCATGATTGTTGATGAATCCTGGTGGTTGCTCCACATACACTTCTTCTTGGAGTTTACCATTCAGGAAGGCACTCTTCACGTCCATTTGATACACCATGAACTTGTTGAACGCTGCATACGCTAGAAACATGCGGATTGCTACAAGATGAGCGACAGGAGCGTATGTCTCATCAAAGTCAATACCCTCCTCTTGGCAATATCCTTGAGCTACGAGTCTGGCCTTGTTTCTTGTCACAATGCCGTTCTCATCCATCTTGTTTCTATATACACATCTAGTTCCAATAACTCCTTGGTGAGTTGGTCTTGGTACTAGCATCCAAACCTTATTTCGTTCAAACTAATTAAGCTCTTCTTGCATAGCTTCAATCCAACTTGGGTCGCTTAGCGCTTCATCCACTTTCTTAGGTTCCATTTGAGATAGAAAGCTTGCGAACATAGCCTCATTGAACGTAGCGGCTCTAGTCCTAACAGGCGCTTCAATATCTCCAATAATCTGCTCAGGTGGATGATCACACAACCATAGTCTGTCTGGTTGGAAGGGGTTAAGAGGTTGAACAGGCGCTTGAGGAACATACGCTTGAGGAACATACGCTTGACTACCTTCTTGCGTAGGCGCTCCAAGTTCACAATTCCTTGTGTGCTCTTGATGATCATCAGCATTTCTTACATGATTATCTAGAGTAATCTCACGAGTAATCTTAGGAGGTGGCACTGAGATCTCATCATCGTCGTCAGTATCTTCATCAATAGTAATCTTAGACGCTTGATGACATAGATCTTCAACTCCTACATCATTTATATTAACCTTACTCGGTTCTTGGTTAGCATCATCAAAAACAACATGAATAGATTCCTCAACCTTTGATTTAATCTTATTGAGAATGCGAAAATTATTTCCATTCTTGGCATAGCCTAGAAAGATTCCCTCATCCGCTTTAGGATCAAAATTCTTTAGGCTTTGGGATCCATTATTATGGATAAAACATTTAGCACCAAAGACGTGAAAATATGAAACATTTGGCTTACGTCCCTTCCACAATTCATATGGAGTTTTCCCATGCTGTTTGTTGATCATGCAACGGTTTTGAGTGTAACAGGCAGTGTTGATCGCTTCGGCCCAAAATCTAGGAGCTAGCTTGGATTCTGCTAACATAGTCCTAGCGGTTTCCTTAAGCGTTCAGTTCCAGCGCTCAGCAACACCATTTTGTTGGGGAGTTCTGGGAGCTGAATACTCATGATGTATTCCATTTTCTACACAAAACTTCTCAACAATCTTGTTAGTAAACTCAGTACCGTGATCGCTTCTTATTCTTGCAACCTTAAGATTTTTCAATATTTGAAGTTGCCGAATAAGCGTTGTTAACTTGACACATGTTTCATCTTTGGATGAAAGAAATTCCACCCAAGTGAATCGAGAGAAATCATCTACTATCACCAAAGTATACTTCTTACCGCTTACACTGATCGTTTGAACAAGTCCAAACAAATCCATGTGAAGTAGTTCAAGTATTCTAGAGGTAGATAGATGAGGTTTTCTCTTGAACGATGATTTAACTTGTTTACCCATTTGACAAGCGTCACAAAGGCGATCCTTATGAAATGGTCCATTTGGTAATCCCTCTACAAGATTTTGACTTATTAGCTGAGAGATTGTCTTAAAGTTGAGGTGATTCATTTTTCTATGCCATAACCAACCCATTTTAGATTCATTTTTAGCAACAAAGCATGTTGGGTTGTTATCAAGTGTTGAACCCCAATCTACCAAATATACGTTGTTAGTTCTTTTTCCTTTCAATTTAGTAGACTTAGTCTTAGCGTCGTTTATATAGCAACAGTCACTTGAGAATATGACTTCAAAGCCTTTATCACAAAATTGACTTATGCTTAATAAATTGTGCTTCAGACCCTCAACATAATAAACCAGTCATGTGCCTTGACGATCCACTATCAAAGTACCATACAGATGTATCGGCTCTAGCTCTAGGTACCTGCAATCAAAAGGGAAGTTCTATTTCTGTTCAGGTACCCATTGTTGCTTGGGTCCTTTAACATTAGTAACATTGTTAGTTTGAATTAGAACTTTAGGAACCCATACTTGCCTAGTCTTCATTGTAGGAATACTGGCCTTTTTGGGTTTCACACCGTGTTGTGTGTGCCTTTTGGGTGTATAATAATATCCTCGATTATAGTGGTAGTCATAATCATAATTATCATAGTATTGATAATATGATCTTGACTGTCTTGGATATTGACACTGGTATTTCCTTAGAGCTGGCTTGGGTTGCACTTTTGGTGCTGGACGCTTAGCGCTTGATTCACAGTGGTCAGTCTTATCTTTAGCCTTTTGAGCGTTCGGATAAACCCGTCTTTGTGAATCATTTGCCTTAGCCTTACTCTTGCCTGAGTTAGCTTTGACTTTCTCATTTGGCCTCTTACCATTGTCACTTGGTTCATTTTGTGTTTGACCTTGTGAACCTTTTTCAACAAAGATAACACCCTTTCCTTTGTTGTTTGCCGTAACATTAGATTGATTGGATTGTTTACCGAGTTTATCGCATCCTAAACCGGTCTTCTCACCAAATAATCTAGTTATTTCAGTCACATTATCCAACTTTCTAGAAGCTTTTGATAATGATGAGATGAGCTGCTCTGATTTGGCAAGTCTAGCGATCAAATCAGCTTCTCTCTTGACTATTATATCAAGATCGCTTTTTAATTGAATAATTTCACTCTCAAGCGATTGGTTCTTCTCAATGCACTGTTGCTGAACTCGCAACTCTGCTTTGAGCGTCACTTTATCTCTTGTGAGTGATGAGATAATAGCGAGATCATTTTGATATATTTTGGCAGCTTCTTAACATTCATTGTAGTATTCTTTGACTTTGTCAAGTAATTCATCATAAGAAAGAGGAATAGATAATTCATTGATTACCTCAGGAGACGCTTGATCATCTCTGGCCATGAGACATATGAGCGCTAAGTCATCTAATGGCTCATCATCATCGCTACTTTCTTCTGATGATTCTAGCTCTTCAGGTGCGGATGTTGGTTCTGATTCCGCTAGCAAACCTTGTTGATGAAGGTTGCTCCTGAATTGGTTTCTATCCAAGTAATCCTGCCTTGAGGGCTTGGATACGTTTGGATAAGGGCAATTTACCTGGTAGTGCCCTGGTTTTCTGCAATTGTAACAAAGATTAGTTTTCATTTTTTGTTCATTTGTTAACCTTGCAATGTGTGGTTTTGAGACTACTGGAGCTGAGGGATTTTGAGTAGACGCTTGGTATTGAACAGGCGCTTGGGGTGAAGGAACAGAATACTGAGGCGCTTGAAACTGTTGTTGCATAGGAGAAGACGCTTGATATGAACTTTGTCCTTGATTATTGAAACCTTTTCCTTTCTTTTCATATCTCAAGAACTTCCTGAATCTATTCCGCAAAGCCAACTCCTCTTCCTCATTGATATCTGAATTCTTTCCTTTATTACCCGATTTACCTTTGATTGATGCAATAAGCGCTCCAGATTCAATCAGTGGACTACTCACAATATCACTAGCAGAATTCAACTCGAACTCAAATGCTTTTAGCTCTGAAAAGGCGTCTTCTGGAGTTAGGAGATCCAGCATATTTGATTCTCTTATAGCGGTTGTCTTCATCAAGAATTTACTTGGTAAGCTTCTAAAAATCTTAACCACCATTTCTCGGTTCTGTAAATCCATTCCCAACGATGTAAGTTCTGTAACTAGAGCTGTAAATCTTATATCCAATTGCTCTAAAGTTTCATTGGGTAGCATCTTAAATCCGTTAAACTTTTCCTTGGCAATGGAAAGTTTGTTTTCTTTGATTTGAGCTGAACCACCACAAATTGTAGCCAACTTATCCCATATTTCTTTAGTGGTTTTGCAAGACTTGATCTTGTTAAATAAGTTGTCATTATCACCAATTGCCGTATATAGAGCGTTACGACCAACATTGTCTAAATCAGCTCTTCGACGCTCATCTGGAGACCATTCTTATTTTGGTTTCTCAACGTAACCATCGGGAGTTTCTTCCGTGGCTCCAGGCGCTCTTGTGATAACTTTGTATATTTTGATTGGCCCATCTGAAATAATATCACACATGTCATCATCGCAAGAACAGAGATATGTAAATGCTTTGACTTTCCATGTGTCAAAATTTGATTTAGTCAGTTTGGGAACTTTAGCAAATGCCATATCGAAAATTTTAAAAGCAACTAGATTTTGAAAGAAAAGGATCTAAACAAGCAGTTATCCTTGGAAATTTTAAAATTTCAATTTTAACCGCTCTGATACCACTTGTTGGTCTCAAGTGGCATACGAAAGGGTCTAGAAGGGGGGGGGGGGGTTGAATAGACCCTGAAGTCTTTTTCGACTTCAAAAGATTTCGTACTTAAATTGTTTTTGGACGCTTAAAAAAGTAACGCTTGAAAAGTCTAACGCTTGACTTAAGCGTTCACTTAAAATATACGCGCTTTGGCGAAGCGTTTGATGAAGACTGTTTTTAGAAAGTTAACTTAGACTTCAAGATTTGAATACTTTAACCAAGTAGGTTTGAGAGTTCACTTCTTTGATCAGTGTTAGCACAGCGGAATGATTTTTGGAGTCTTCTCTTTGAAAGCTTTAGCGTCACAAGAGGTTTCTTAGTTGCTTAGCGTTTGATTGTGTTTTACTTAATCAGTTTATGCAATGATATGATAGATAAAAGAATTAACTGAAAAGTAAATGACACAATATTTGTAAGGTTCGTTGGGTGGTGTAATCCCAACTACGTCCTTCTTCTCCTCGAACACTTGGAGGCAATCCACTAAAATGATTCTCAAATAATCACACAGAATCTTCTACAAATTAGGGAGAGATGGATGTCGATGACTTGAGCTCCTTGATCACACAGATTTCTGCTCCAAATCACTTCAATCCCCTTGCTTCTTTCACCCAGAAATATGGCAAGTATCCAACTTATGTGATTGAATTACAGCGAGCCATGTTCGAATACATCAATTCCATTGATATATCTACGGCACAGGCTCCCACTATTTCTTAGTGACCGACTGACACTCCTTGACAGAGCCTGTGTCAAATAAGTCTGATCATAATGCTTAATTAAGTGTCTTTGACTTGCGAACCCTATTTAAATAATCAAGGAATTGACGCTTCTAGTGTCCATCTCCTTAATACTTGAGGAATAAAAGCTCTCTCTTGATTACATGGGACTTAAGTGTTCAATACTTATTAATGCCATTAAGATTCATATGAACAAATATAAAAAGGCCTTTTATTCCATATAAATAGTTTCTAAAACATAAAGGCAAAAGCCTTATACAATCTAATTCCTCGTTGGCATCGAGAGCTTACTCCTAACAATTTGTTTTATGGATCAGGATTTAGAACAAAATTGGAAGCTGGGTTGGGAGTTGGTGAAGATCAGATAGGTAGCGGACAGAGCGTTGTAGCTACTAACATATGCTATACCTCTTTATTTTTGCATCCTGATTCAAAACACATATGTGAGCACTAGCCCCAGAGTCTAGAATCCAAGAAGTAGAAAAAATAGTAATAGAACAATTTGTTTCTAAAACATTAAGTTCTATACCTGAAGCAATCTCCGCATTTAGCTTGGGATAGTCACGTTTTCAGTGTCCCATCTCACGGCAGTGAAGACATATGTCTGTCTTTTTTGGACCCTTGGTATTAAACTTCTAAGTTTTAGTCGATTTAGGTTCCCTGATTTTCCCAGCCAGTTCAGTATTATTTGAAATAATCAGAATTTGGAATGCACTCCATTTCGTCTTGTTACGCTGTTGTGCAATTATCATTTTGCTCATAAGTACTGAAAGTGATCCTTCAATGTCATACATGTCGAAATTGATGACAAAATCTGAGAAGGATCTAGGGAGTGACTGGAGAATGAGGTCCACCTGGAGTTGGAAATTCATGTAGAAATCCAAAGACCGTAGTCTCTCTAACATGGAGATCATCTTCAAAACATGATCCTCGACATCCTCATGCTCCTTCGTCTTCCTGTTGAACAATTCTCTAGATACGAAATATCTAACAGATTTTCCGTGTTCCACAAACATTTCCTCCAAATGCATCATGATTGTTTTAGAACTATCCATATTTTCATGAGTGCGCCGTAATTCGCTGCACATGGAGTTCAACATGTAGTCTTTTACTTTACGAGCATCAAAAACCCAATTCGAGTGTGCTATGGGAATTGAATCATCCTCATTGACCTTAGGTCTGAGTGGTTGAATCATAGTACCATAGGCGTATTTTTAATACTTGTTCTCATATTTTTCTTTTAAAAAAAATAATATGTTTCACGAAAATCAATAATAGTTTACATAGTGCTTCTCATTATCATACTTAAAAACTTTTGTTTCTCTTTTAAACAACACAAAGGAAGAAACAAAAATCTTTACCCAAATTTGAAATCCAAATGTGTTAGTGTCGTTTATTACTTAGGCACATTGTATAGCTAGGGATAGATTATTGTATAGCTAGGGCTACATATATATCTATTTATACTTGTATATTGTACACACATTATTCATTGAGAAATACACATTACTTTTCTTCTAAAGAATTCTAAACCGCCCTCACAGTAACTATATCCACCACTATGCCGCCCCTCTTGTCCGGCGTTAGCACTACCGCCACAGTCACCATGGCTATCTCAGTTATTTCGTTTACTTTTTCTTTCTCTACTCTCTGCCCCAATCAACTCTCCTCAATTCCCTCTTTATCGTTGATGCTGTCATCAGGCAATCACCCCTCGATGCTGACTGCCACCATCGGCGTTATCCCTCCACCGACCAACTTGGCAAATGTCCCATATTTCGCTACTTTTCTCTCTCTCAAACATCTTCTCTCTCTCTCTCAATTTATCTCCAACATACATAACCTCCCTTCTATTCACTTTGTCGCCCCTCTCGGCCACAACATCTACGACCGCTGCCACCATCTTGTCCGTCATAACTGACAAAGCACCGACCTTCCTCTGACTCTCACCCACAACAATCGCACCCACATAAATCACACTACCTCCTGATCAACGCCGTTGGCACTCTCACTATCGCAGACGCCGGCCTCTTCCTGATGTCACCTCCAACACACATTTCTCTGCCGCCGACGTTATCCCCTCTCTTAGCAGTGTGATCCCATCTGTTCAGAATCAATTTAATGCTTCTAATTCCCATTCTTTAGTTATTCATCTAAAAATAAACTCAAATTTTCACCATAGCCCCCACCTTAACTCTACCTTACAAAACAACCCCCATCTTAACTTAACTTCCAAAACAACCCCCACCCCAAAATTTCTTTTCCAAACAGTTCCTATGAAACCAAAATCTCTCCAAATCAATCTGTCCCCTCTCTCGTCTCTCACTTAGAAATGCCACCTAACGTTGTTTTGCCCTCACAATCGCTGTCCACTATTCCAAATCCACAACTCATGACAACAAAATTAAATTCTGATAATTATCTTTTGTGGAAATATCAATTTGAAATGATTTTGGGTAGCCATGATCTCTTAGGCTATGTTGATGGATCTCTACAATGTCCATCTTCTCACATCTAAAATTTCCTAGGTCAACTTGTTACTAACCCAGCATACACTTCTTGGTTTCATACTGATCGTAGCATAAAATCATGGACGAATGCTACATTTAGTAATGACATTCTTCAAAAGGTCTGCACTCCTTCTACCTCTCGTGATGTCTAGCTAACTCTCAAGCGTCTCTTTGTTCAGCATTCTCTTTTCAAACAATTACAATATAAAAGTGATTTCTCCACTATCAAAAGGGAGACATTTCATGTGATGCTTATCTCCGGAAGCTAAAAACTATCTGTGACAATCTTGTTGCAGTAAATCACCGCATCTCTCCTCTCGACATTGTGATTCAAGCACTCAATGGGCTACCTCCTGAGTATGAATCCTTTATAAGCACCGTCTCTATATATCCCACTCTCCTCTCCTTTAATGATTTATGGCCTCAATTTTTACAATTTTAGCAACGCCTTAGTCAAAACCACCCTACTTCCTCCATATCTATTGCCTTTGTCGTCCACTCTCACGCCTCAAACTCCAACCTTTCTGGTGGTCGAGGTTGTGGTAATTCACATGGTTGTGATTCTGGTTCCAAGCTAGTGAAAGGCCATCACTAGATGTTGCGGTTCATCCTCTCAACAGTCTACCTATTCTCCAGCTTAGTCTGTAACGCCATCATCAGCACTCTGGGCAATCTGGGCCTTCTGTTTTTTAATACTCTCCCAGCTTTTATCTTCTTTCGATGCCCACTCCTGGTCAGACTTATCAGCTTTATTGTATTCTAGGTCACACAAGTGTTTCATGCCCACGCGGTTTAACCACACATATGTTTATGAGGAGCTCGCCAAGTCATTTTCTTCCTTGTCTGTCGTTGACACTTCTGACCTTGCCTGGTATCCTAACAGTGGTGCCTCTTCTCACGACTCCTGATGATGGTAAACTTTCTCAGCATATTCCCTACACTGGTATGAACAAGATTTTGGTTGGAAATGGTGCATTATTTTCTATCAAGCATGTCAACTCCACTACTTTACGTACACCTACTCATAACCTTACTTTATCTAATGTTATGCATGTACCTTGTTTGTCCCATAATCTCCTGTATGTTAGAAAGTTGTGTCAAGATAATGATTGCCAGATTGAGTTTTCTTCCACTGATTTTTGTGTTAAGGACAAGGCAACGGGGAAAGTTCTTATAGATCTCCTTTATCTAGTGGTCTATATTCAGTCTCCCCTAGTTTGGTGTCCTCTTCTCCTGGTGCTTTTGTTGCCCGAGCTCTCTCTTGTGATACGTGGCATCATTCTGTGGGTCACCTAAGTTTTTACTTTTAAACAACTAGCTCGTAGGGGTATTTTGCAGTCTAAAGATATTTCTGTCTCTTTTTGTCAAAATTTTCAGTTACTTCATCACACAATTTACCTTTTCAGCTTGTTGAAAAGCATAGCTCTGTGTCCTTTTATTTAATTCATTCACATGTATGAACTTCTCTTATTACTCCTCCTTCTGGTTTTCGATATTGTATTATTCTTATTGATGATTTTACACATTTTTCTTGGTGTTATCCCATGCACACTAAGTCTAAAGTCTTACTCATTTTTGTAACTTTAAAACTTTAATTGAAATTTGTTCTCCACTAAAATAAAAATGTCTCAATGTCATGGTTGTCTTAAGTTTGATAATGCTCAGTTCTGTAACCTTTTTATTATCTCTGGAATTCCAGTTCGTTTATTGTGCCCTTCCACCCCGTGGTAAAATGGTATGTCGAAATGTAAGTATTGTCATATCTCTGAGTTGATTCGAACTTTACTCCTCACTGCACTCCTCACTGCTCGTCTTCCTATCTTCTTTTGGGTCGATGCTCTCTATACTTCCATCTTTATTACAAATTGTATTCCAATCGTTTGCTCTGCCAAAGCCCCCTTTTAAGGTTCTTTTTAGTCATTCGCCTGACTATTCCTCACTTAGGACGTTTAATTGTGCTTGTTTTCTTTATCTTGGTCATCGTGATACTCACAAGCTTGATCCTCGATCTGCTTCCTATATTTTCTTGGGTTATGCCCCAAATTACAAGGGTTAAGAGTGTCTTGATCCTGCATCTGTTGTTGTTCATATTAGACGTCATGTGGTCTGTGATGAAGACATGTTTTCCTATTCTACTCTCTTTCGCTTCCGCCTCTACACCAATACCAATGGACTATGATTCTTTTTCGATCTCTCATCCTCACCCCCCTTCACTAGGTTCTACTTACTTACCCGTCACCAGCACTACAATGTCTCTCACTCTGCCTCAGGCTGTGTACCCTCCTCGGAGTCCTCCCTATGCCTCTGGTCTGGTTCTCTCTCTATCTCCTTCCCCAGTTGTTAAGTCTTCTTCTATCCATCCCTTAATCCTGACTCATCTTCAGCCTCACCCTCTCCCACATCTTCACCTGTTGTCCTAGACCTACCTACTCGTCACCCTATGGTCACTTGCTTATGTAATGGTACATGTAAGCCTCGACTTCTACCCTCCTTGTCTGTCATTTCTCCCCCTCTTGAGTCGACATACTATACACAGGCCGCCAAGGATCCTCTTTGACACGCCGCCATTGCTAATGAGATTAATGCTCTTTAAACTAATGACACATTGACTTTGGAGTCATTGTATCTTTCTCAAAATCTCATTTGTTCCAAATGGGTGTATAAGGTAAAATTATAGTATGTGGTTCTGGTGAGGGGTATAAGGCTCGCTTGGTTGCTCAGGGGTTTAAGCAGTAGGCTGGTATTAACTTTGGTGAGACCTTCAGTCCTGTGGTTAATCCGACTGCTATTCGTACTAATCTATCTATTACCATCTCTGGCCAGTGGGTTATCAGACAGCTTGATGTGAAGAGGACCTTTTTTCACGATGATGTTACAAAGACAGTTTATATGGCTCAGTCCCATGGTTTCACTCACCCCCAGTATCCTTCTCATGTGGATCAGCTCCGAAAGGCTTTCTATGGTCTGAAACAAGCACCCCGGGCTTGGTTTCTGAAATTTGGCTCATACTTGCTACGTCTTGGGTTCACGAGCAGTAAAGAGGATATTTCGATGTTTGTTTATCGTTCTGGATTTGTCAACATGGTTCTATTGCTCTATGCTGGTAATATTATCTTGACTGGGAATGACTTTACTGCGGATACTGCGCTTTTATGTCGTATTTCCCAGAAGTTCACTATGAAGGATCTGGGGGATCTTCACTATTTAGGTATCCATGCTTCTCGGGACTCACATGGCCTTTTTCTATTGCAAAAAAAAAAGTATATGATTGAGCTTCTTCAGTGTTTTGAAATGATGAGCTTGAAGCCTGTTGTTTCTCCTCTTTCTATGAAGTCTACTCCCTCTACATTTTTCGTGACTTGGGCGTTTATATTCCACATCCTATCTGCGTCTACTGTGATAATATATGTGCCATCTATAGTGAAACGGTCGCCGTTGGTGATGTTTTGGTGAAGTATGTTCCTGCTTCTAATCAGATTGCTGATATTTTCACCAAATCTTTACCCGCTCCTAAGTCTAACAGTTACGGGCCAATCTTCGCATTGATTCCACTGCTCAAATTGTGGGGGTTGTTAGTGTCGTGCATTATTTAGGCCCATTGTATAGCTAGGCTAAATGTGTGTATATATACATACATATATATATATACATATATATATATATATATACTTGTATATTGTACACAAATTATTCATTGAGGAATGCACATTACTTTTCTTCTCAAGATTACGTGCGTAGAATTCTATTAAAACGGACAATATTCATTCAAATGCTTTTATTACAAATCATTTCATCTCCATTTACATATTATTTTATGTTTTGAAATTGTGAACTCCTCAAGCACATATCCCTGTTTTACGTATTCCTTCTCCGAGTATATGTGTGTATATTTGCAAATAAGATCTTCATTAATGCAAACCTTGTTGCTTCTCCAATTATAAGGATATTAATTGAATGATACGTGTAATTATTTAATTTTTATTGGGCATGTGTTATTTGATCCAACACAAAATGAGATCCATATTGCTTCTCCACAATTGCCAAAGATATCTGTATGTTTCACGAGCAAACCTCCGAATGCACAAATGTTTGATCAGTTCGGTAGAAATACTTATTTTTTATTATTATTAACATAAAAGAAATTCTGCATTATTTACTTGTTTTTATATGTTTCTCCGTTACCAGTTAATAACTCTTAATTCCATTCATTAACTATGAAAAATTAAAATTAAAGTATGCTTAATTTAATCTTTGGCATCGCTCCTAATCAAGTTGCGTCATTTAATAATTTTTGCCAACTTTGTTTTGCTCCTGACCATGTTCGAGAAACTCTTAATTTTTTCAGGATCACAAACAAGAAGTCTACTCTATATGATACCGATTCGTCTGTTAACTAAAATAATGATTGACAGCTATGTTTCAGCTAAAGGAATTGTAAAATCTTCATGCACGCTACAGAAAATTTAATTTAATCTTGAACATGTGTATTTAGGATGGATGCTTATTGTAGGTTTTATAAAGAAAAATGGGGTTATTTGCATCACCTCTCCTGAAGTATTGGACTTTGGCAACGGCCTCCCTTCATTGATTAAAATTTGACATTCACCACCCCAATGTGTAAAAACAATATTATAAACTACCTTGTCTACTCTTAGTTTAAATATCTTTCCTATTTTCTATATTTTATTTCATTGCTTTATTTTTCTTATTAAATATAAAAAAGAAAGAAATAAAAATTATCCTCATAAGAGTTTTTCATTGGTTCTAAAGAATAGTTACTTTTATTTAAAAACATGTATGACAAACAATATATCAAACTTATTTTAAATAAACTTAATTAAATATGTATTTTTTCAGTTCCCTTTGTGTGGTTCTTTGAATTATAATTAAATAATATTTTAATCAACTTTTTAATAAATTAGTAGTGATTTATTTCTTTAGAAAAAATAAAAAGTTGATATATCTTTATAGATTTACATTATTGCTTATAGTAAAAGACAAAAAATTGAAAACCCATAGAGTAATTTCGTTTTAACTTCAATGTGCCATTATGTATTCTCGTCTCCTTCTTTTTTAATTCGTATTTTTTTCTTTTTTGTTCCAAGTATAGATAATAAGACTAATAAGAAGTAAAATAAATATAAAGGAAATTTAATTAACATTCACTTGGAAATAAATATTATCATTTGAAATATATCTAATACGATAGTGAAGATAAACAATGAGATTCCTAAATTATCAAATAATATGTACGACCTCTTCAGTTCCTACTTCAAAATCATCTACGAGTCCTTAAGCAAGGAAATTAAAACGAAACTACTCTTTCAATTTTTAGATTTTTGTCTATTGTGCTATTTCGAATGAAAAGATTGTAAAATGGATAGTACGTACTGTTGATATTTTAAATATACCAGAATTAATTATTTATAATAATTCTTTGTCAAATTAAGAAGGAGGTAGAAACACGGTGGTATATATTCACACTAAATGAAGAAAACTATTTTTATTTACGATTGTATCTATTCAAATCAATATTAGCCTAAAGCATGTGATTATGGCATTTTTTTCAGAAGAATCAACTACACATGATTATATTAAAAAAAATGTGATGAAAAAATATTTTATAATGGATTTCGCTTTTGTCTTATAGTTCAGGGCATTAAATTTTAGATTCAAACAATATTTTCTAAAAGAGTTGGTAAGAAACCCACTGACTACGTATTAAAAACATACTAGTTTAATATTCTCTCTTTCAATCACTATAATATGATTAGAAAACGGTGAATAACTCTAAAGGAATGAACTACTAGCTTGAAACCAACATTACAAGAAAGATAATTGGGTGAGTACAGTTGTGTCTTAAAATGTCCAAATATGACGCCAAGTCAATGTCAAAATTCCACAAAAATGAGTTTGGTAGCAATTAATTAACACCAATTTGGTAATTGTGGAATCTCTCCTAACATAAAGTGAAATTTGGTCAATCGCAAGTTTTCTATATAGTGTAGATCGACTACTTACGGGGGAGGTAGTGCTTCACAATTTCCTGGCTAGATATTGATGTTTTTTATTATTATCAGAAGTTTTCAACATGAAAAGGTCGTGCTTCACAATATCTAGTCGTAAGTTCGATTTTCATTGATACTAGTTATTAAATGATATTATGAAACAATGATGAACTTAGGTATCATTGAATATTAGAACATCATTTCATTTTCTAAAATTAATATTTTAGAAATGCGTGATCGATCAACACCCTTGAGCAAGAAACTTCGATTAATTAATATTCACATTTAAAAAATATATTATTTTTTTCCATAGTACATTGTATACAATACGATATATCTTAATATTTCTGAAGTTGTGATATGACGTTTATGCGTGCCTTGAGCCTATACCGTGTGGGTAGGCATAGAGTTATCCGTGTGGATCGGGATGAGCAATGGTTCTGGGAAAACGCAACCCAATGCGGTTTGGTTTCAAAACTAATGTTAAAAGAACCGCACTACCCACATTGCCTACATACATATCTATCTATCTATATATATATATGTATGTATTATTTATTATTCTTTTTAATTTAAACTTTTAGTAGATTTTACTCGTAATACTATTCACATTTGTAGTTTAATCTAATAATTATTATTGAATTTATATGGTTATATCTTTTACATGATTAATAATATATTCAATCAACATCTGTGCATGAGACTTATAAAATGATAATATTTTATGATATTTTAGTGTTATATTATTTTATATAATAAACACTTGAAGAGTTTTGACGAAAAAGAAGTATTATAGATTATATTATGACATTTTTTCTATTTAACTCTTACAATTATTAACAATATCAATGTGAAATTAGATCGTCTATTGTTTTATAACTTTATAATAATTTTTGCAATATCCTTTTGTAGATTTTAGTGCACAAATTTTAATAAATAAACAATTACAACATGTCATTTTTGTACAACTTGTTTATATACAAATTTCTCGTCCTACTTTTCATAAAAGCTATATTAAGAAATTTTCTTATATATGAGTGTGTATTTATTTGATACATATATATATATAGGAAATATGTACATATTATATTTATACTCAGTGTCAAATAGATAATTAAAGTGATATATTAGTACTTTTTTCTGTTTTAAACGTATGATACTCTTATATAATAATATGTAATGAAGCTAGTATTCATTTTAATGATTCATGGAGTTGAATCTTGATAAATGTTTTCCGGACAAGTATTTTCTTAATTATGAATTATCATTATCTTTTTATTAATTTGTTTTCCAAAAAGATGACAATCATTGTTTGCTTATTTAGTTCTAAATTTAAAATAACTTGAAAAACCGTCAAACCGCACCGAACCGCACAAAACCGCATGGTCGATTTTGATTTACAAAATCGCAATTTCAGATTTTATTTCCTTCAAACCGCACTAGACAATTCGGTTTGAAATTAATAAAAAAAAAATCGTAAAACCAAATGTCGATCACCCCAAGCGTGGGGCGCGCAAGCAAGATTTTGCTGCAACAAAAACCATACATAAAAGAATGAATAAAACGATTGCTTCTTGTACACACTAACTTTGTGTTGTGGAACTCAGAGTCATATTCCACCAAATATAGAAATAGCGAGGGAAATATTGTACTAGAAAACCACACTAGATTGAATTCCCAGGAAAGATTGGAGGCGTCACAACGGTCGCGCTTAAAACTCAACCTCCTCGACAGAATTAACTAGACGAATTTAATAGCACAATATAACACTACAACTATAACTAACAATGACTACTTGAAGAATAACACAAAATAAAGAACACCAAATATAACGAGGTTCGGCTAATTTAGCCTACGTCCTCGGACCCCACCAAAATATCTCACTACACAAAAGAAAGGACCAAAAGTGAAATATACAAAACTATAGAGGAGGAAAGAAGAATAGCCAAAGATGAGAGGCTAAGGGATATCAAACAACTAAAGGGTGGATCCCCTTTTATAGGAAAAGGGATGGCCCTTTACAAAATTCTTCCTATGTGGGACAAATTGCTCTTTCATTATCAAAGGGAAATGAGCCATTTTTTCACCACAATTCAACAAATCTCCACCTTGGCGAATTTCCAAAATCTTCAATCTCCTTGTCAAACGGGGTCACAAAAAACAATCTTCAAACTTGCCAATGTTCCTTTCCAGGATCATGCATATACCTGCTCACAACCCCCACTGCTTGGGAAATATCAGGCCTTGTACACACCATAGCATACATCAAGCTACCAACAGCATTTGCATACGGTACTTTTGACATGTATTCCCGTTCTGCATCAGATTTCTGTGATAAAGCGGCGCTAAGCTTAAAATGAGGAGCAAATGGAGTACTAACTGGTTTTGACTTTTCATCAATGCCAAAACGCCTCAACATCCTACTCAGATATTATTTCTGAGTCAAACAAAGCCTCCTCAATTTTCTATCTCTGAAAATCTCCATGCCGAGAATCTTCTTCGCCTCACCTAGATCCTTCATCTCAAACTCCTTTTTCAAATGAGTCTTCAACTTCTCGATTTCTATTAGACTCGGGGAGGCAGTCAACATATCATCAACATACAGAAGAAGATATATGAAGGATCCATCTTGTAGCTTATGCAAATACACACAATGATCGTATGTGCTTCTTGTGTACCCAATTCCCATCATAAACTTGTCAAATCGCTTGTACCACTGCCTCGGAGATTGCTTCAATCCGTACAACGATTTTTGAAGTTTACAAACCAAATTTTCATTTTCAGCAACTTTGAATCTCTCTGGCTGAGTCATATAGATTTCCTCTTCCAAGTCTCCATGTAAAAATGCAGTTTTTACATCCAACTGAACTAGTTCAAAATCCAACTGTGCTACCAAAGCCAACAAAATCCTAATGGAGGAGTGTTTTACAACTGGAGAAAATACCTCAATGCCCTCCTTCTGAGCGTAACCTTTGGCCACCAATCTGGCTTTGTAGCGAACATCACCTTGGTTAGGAAATCCTTCTTTCTTTGCAAATACCCATTTGCATCCAATTGCCTTCGTTCCCTTCGGGAGACTGGCCAGTTCCCATGTTCGATTCTTATGAAGGGACTGCATTTCTTCACTCATGGCAATCCTCCACTTATCTTTCTCTGGTCCTTTGACTGCTTCAATATAAGTGGTAGGAACATCATCAGAGGCAATTGCAGATGCACAAGCCACCATATCATCAAAGCGAGCAGGCTTTCTGATTGTCCTCTTTGGCTTGCAAGTTGCAATTGATTCAAGTTGCTGTGGAAGTTCTTGGGGTTGAACTTCCTCTTCTTCAAAATCTCCTTCTACCGTAGGAGAATGATCAAGAGTTTCTTGATCTGCTGGGACAACAAACTTTTCAAACTCCACCTGTTTGGGAATACCATCCTGCTGTTCTGCATTCACCTTTTCCAACACGGTAGATTCATCAAAGGTGACATCCCTGCTAAAGATTATTTTCTTTGTTTCTGGACACCAAAGGCGATAGCCTTTTATACCAGAGGTGATCCCCATGAACACAGCTTTCTTTGCTCTGGGATCCAACTTTGATTCCTTAACATGATAATATGTAGCGAAACCAAACACATGTAAGGAATCATAATCAGCAGCAGGCTTTCCAAACCATTTCTCCAATGGTGTTTTTCCATCAATAGCAGTAGATGGTAGACGATTAACGAGATGACACGCATATGTCACAGCCTCAGCCCAAAATTCTTTACCCAACCCAACATTGGATAACAAACACCGAACTTTCTCCAGCAAAGTCTGATTCATGCGTTCTGCCACTCCGTTCTGTTGTGGTGTATGTCTGACAGTGAAGTGTCTGACAATGCCTTCATCCTCACAAAATTTCTGAAATGGACCACTCCTAAATTCTCCACCATTGTCTGTACGGAGACGATTGACCTTTTTATCAGTCTGAGTTTCCACCATCTTTTTCCATTTGAGGAATACCTCAAACACTTCATCCTTTGTCTTCATCGTATACACCCAAACTCTCCGGAAAAAAACATCAACAAAGGTTACAAACGATTGCTTCCCTCCCAAAGAACTCATTTTTTGAGGGACCCACACATCCGAATGAACATAATCCAAGATACCATCAGTATTATGGATTGCTGTTCCAAATTTAACCCTTGTCTGTTTCCCACGAACACAAAGTTCACAAAACTCCAATTTGGAGTATTTCACTCCTTTTGTTTTGTGAACGACCTCTGATGAACAAAACTTCTGCATCTCCGCCTGAACAAACTTGATTGTCCTTCTCAGTTCATAATTGTATAGGGCAGCACAAACTTCGCTAAGAGATACAGCAGCAGCCTTCCCGTGAAGTAGAGTGGTTTCAAGAAACTCAAACTCCTCAGGAAGGGATCCCAGCAACATCAGAGCCAAATGCTTCTCATTCAAATTTCCGTTTTTTTTCCTCTATATCATTTGGTTTCTTTTCTTCAATAGCTAAGTATAGACCTTGTTGAAAGTGCGTGTCTACAACTTCGCTTTGCCACATACCAAAATGGCCAGTGCCATCAAAAGGCTCCACTGCCAATCGCGTATTCGCCACAGTGGTTCTCGCCCAAATGGACGACGACGATGCTTTTGAGCTGCCTTCCATTTTTTGTTACAAATTATTCTTCAATAGCCCTTCAAATGCGAAAGCTAAATAGCCCGGGAAAACTTTTCTGATGTGGAAGATCAGATTAAACTGCGACCACAGAGCATACTCAGAATACCCGAGCTCTGATACCACTTGTTGTGGAACTCAGAGTCATATTCCACCAAATATAGAAATAGCGAGGGAAATATTGTACTAGAAAACCACACTAGATTGAATTCCCAGGAAAGATTGGAGGCGTCACAACGGTCGCGCTTAAAACCCAACCTCCTCGACAGAATTAACTAAACGAATTTAATAACACAATATAACACTACAACTATAACTAACAATGACTACTTGAAGAATAACACAAAATAAAGAACACCAAATATAACGAGGTTCGGCTAATTTAGCCTACGTCCTCGAACCCCACCAAAATATCTCACTACACAAAAGAAAGGACCAAAAGTGAAATATACAAAACTATAGAGGAGGAAAGAAGAATAGCCAAAGATGAGAGACTAAGGGATCTCAAACAACTAAAGGGTGGATCCCCTTTTATAGGAAAAGGGATGGCCCTTTACAAAATTCTTCCTATGTGGGACAAATTGCTCTTTCATTATCAAAGGGAAAGGAGCCATTTTTTCACCACAATTCAACACTTTGTAAGTCCATAGATGAATTTGTTATATCTACTTACAAATTCAGTCTAAACTTCAAGAATAATTAAATGTAAAAAGAAAAGCAGCCACTTCTACATCAACAAAAACTGCAAACATCGACATGACATAAATTAAGAATCATCGAGGGTTTCAATTTATTTAATTAAATGGTGAGATTAACAATAGAGATATTAAAATTTGAAAAAGCTATATAGAGTGCATTTTACCAGTGGATTACACATCATTAATTTGTATATATGTTCCAGATTTTCTTTTCTTGATAGACTTAAAGATTTGTGTATTGTGCTTTATGGCTCCACTTGATTAAGAAGTTGATCCAATAAATCAATCCACTAGAGAATTTTAGTCTGAAAAAATCATCATCATCATCATCATCATATATACACACACTCGTCAACAAACATTAATTATTCTTACATTTTGAATTTTGGAAATAGTAAGTACAATGACGTTACCCAAAAGAGACATGCCAACCAATGAAATGGTAAACTTTCAAGGTGTGAACTTGGGATAGTTGGGACTCAAGCGGAAGATATTTCTTAGGTCATTACATTCATTCGATCTTTTACTTTCATACATCATATTTACCTAATTATCAACAATATAAATAAATTAAAAGCACTAACTCAATAAGTAAATATTGATGTCTCAATATTCTAGCTAGCTAGTTGGTAAGATTTTTAAGCCCAAATCTTATTTAAATTGTGGCTATAATTTGTTTTAATGTACTTAACCATTTCATTCAATATACATATACGTAGATGTGATCAATACTTTTGAGGCGAAATACTGATTGAATATTGGTCAGCTTTGGTACACTACTTTAGGTGGGGTTTGGTGAATAGCAATCATCAAGCAAATTGTTTAAGATACGCCGTTTCAAGTGCTCAAATTGTAATATATATATATATATATATGTGTGTGTGTGGATATTAAGAATAAAAATTTCAAAAGAAATTAAACTATTTGAAAGGAAACGTGAAAGAAATTGCTTAGGTCCCTTCCAATAGTTCGTTTCCAGGTAAGACTTACTCAATTTCCTCCGCTAAATTATTTAATTTATGCATGTGAAAGGGAAATGTGAAGAAAATTTCGTACCTTCTTTGATTTAGTTGCCAGCTACGACTAGGACTATCAATGAGCCCAAATCGGCTCGAATCTCACAAGCTCGGCTTGAAAATTTTCAAACTTGGGCCAAAGGTTAGGGCTCGAATTCAAATTCAAACCGAGCGTGAACAAAGGCAGGCTCGGCTTGAATTGAGCTTAGACTCGTATAGATAAAATATATATTATATATGCGAATAATAAAAATAATGTACTAACATATAAAATTATATAAATATGATCACCTCATTCATAAACAAAAAATCAATACTTTCAAGGATAATATGGATATCAAATTAGAAAATAAATAAATAACTAAGGCAAATGTATTTCTACCTCTAAATTTTCTCCAATACAAAGATGATGTAGAGAAATAATTGATATTTTAACTTTTGAAGTCAAGTTTAAGAAATTTTAGTATGAGATTTGTTTGATTGTGATGATTTTGAAATGCTTGAAAATTTTTATTTTCTTTTCTTTTCTTTTTAATATAATTTATTTTATTAATTGTAGTAAAAGGATACAAATATTAAAATTCTAAATTCAAGTCGGCTCGGGCTCGGCTTGAAGCTCGTCAAGCGAAGCCAAAGCCTTCAGTACAAAACTCGTTCAATATCAAGTTGAGCTTGAGCTTAAGCAGGCTCGGCTCGCTCGGCTTGATTGACAGCCCTAGCTACGAGTTCATTTCAAATGTTAAATTATATGAATATATACGTTTACTGGTATAGACTTGCAGACCCACCAGCTTCTTCCTTTTCCTTCCTTTCTTTCTTTTTTCTTTTTCCTTTTATTATTATTATTTTTATTTTTTATTTGGGAAAATTACACTCAGACCCCCTGTGTAATTACCAAAACTTCCCCTCACTTATTAGAAATTACTAACACATCCCCTCAAAAGATCTATTTGTAAGATTTACGGGGGTAAAATTGTAAGAATTGTTAAACGCACAAGGGGTGGAGCTGTAAGAAACCCTTAACATGAGGTGGTATATTGGTAATTTCTATTAAGTGAGCGGGTTTTGGTAATTACACAATAAATGAGGGGGTCTGTGTGTAATTTTCCCCTTTTTTTTTGTGTGTGTGTGTGTGTGTTGGTGGGGGGGGGGGGGGGGGGGGGGGGGGGGATAGGTTACAACTTACAACTTTTCTTTTAAGTTAATACAACCTGTTTAGTGTCTACCATGCATTGGAAAATTATATGCTAGATGAAGTACAATAGTCCTAATGTCTTTATGTCTTACACAGTAAAGTGAATTGTGTACGGTACTCACATACACTTGTATGATAGAGATGGATATAGAATGCATACTCGAATTATTGAACTCGATTTGACATATAATTACCCGTGTAACATGTATAGCATTCTTTGGTGTTGTCTAGTTTTAAATTTTAATTAGTCAGTATAAATGTTTATACTAACTCTTGCCTACTAAAGGTGCTAACGTGTTCAATCACGTCAAATAACACAATTCTTAACTAGGTTTTGAAATTTATTATAGCTCTTGAGTTAGTACTTTAATCTTATTTTTCTTGTAAGTTTATTGAGTGAGATCTTGTAAAAGTTCAATTTTTCTAAATGTTAGAGGGTGTCTATGTCTTTAGGTTATGTACAATAAATAGAATCCAAGCAAATTTTTAATGATCAATCTCAAACCAAATCTATTTGATGTTGTTTAGCTCGGCTTTCTGGTAATTTCGCCCCTACATTTGAGGATAATACACCAGTATACGCTATGTTGTCTACGCATGTTATTTGAGATTGACGCCTTGACGAAGACTATTGCCCTCATTGTTTTCTTTTCCACAATTTGCTATTTATTTTAAGCGTCGGAATAATTACCCATAAATTACAAATTAAATTTAAGGCTTGGAATTTCATCATTTTCTTTAGAGTGCAATGTAGGCTTAATATGTTTATTGGGCCAAGTTGAGGACTTGAACCAGTAATGTACATGATTAAATACTTCAAATTCATCTTATTAAATTAGGCAGATCAAGGTTTATGATCTTAAAACAAATAAGATCAAGATTAAAACATTTGGCCGTTAAAAGGTTGAAGTATTCTAATATAAGATGGATTACGTTATCTCCAAGCCCAACAAATTTATTACAATTACGGTTTCTTGTGTCATATTACAACTATAAATACCATTCTTTCTAATATTTATTTCTTCTTGGTGGTGGGGGGTGGGGGGCTGTGTTTTTTTCGTTTTTTTTTTTGGGGGAGGAGGGGGGTTGGTTCTCAACAAATATATTTCTTGAACATTATATATGAATTTCTCTGGATTTTTTGGATTTGAGCATCGTAGAGCCAACTCTAGGGATACCCTCAGTGCACCTTCTCACTTTTTATTCTTTTGCAGGTCTATAAAATTTGTCGAGAAAAATTACAGAGGAGATCTTAAATATTTATGAAGTCAAATTCGTCCGTGTTAGAGTGTAAATCAATCACATCAAATTTAAATTTGCTCAGTACTCTAATTGATTAAAATTTGAAAAAAAAAATTGACTAAGGCTTCCATAGTTAAAATTGTAAGGATTAGTTGATCAAAGTCAATTAAAGATAAAAGCGTGGTAAACATGAGTGGAGAAATTTTCTTGTCGGCCAGTTCAATCATCAATGTGCTCTACTGGTGACAATTACAAGTCATTTAACCCACTCGTAAGCTTTTGGACTTTAACTATGTGTTTATTGGATTATATATAGTGCAGCTACAAATTGTTAACCATTTCACACTAGTACTAAAGATTAAAATTTCGTTTCGAAGATAAATTTCGAGTTTTTAAATATAAGAAACGTTTTGGAAACGTCATGAAAACTTGAAAAATACCAGAAACAAGGTAGAAACTGAGAGAAAAGAAGTAAAGAAGTATTGTTTCCTCTTTTCACTAGCAAAAAATAATAGTTGTTTAAAATGTTTATACATCTACATCAATAATCGATCAAATTACACTAATAAATAAAGTGGTAACATTTGATTCAAGTTTAACATTCACAGAAAATATAACCGACAAAATTTTAGTAATTTAAATTGTGAAATAAAAAATTCTAAAAGTGTTGTCGTGAAAAAAATGAAAAGTGGTAAGTTTGATTCAAGTTTAGCATTCACAAAGCATATAATTGATAAAATTTAAGTAACTTAAATTGTGAGATAAAAAATTCTAAAGTGTTGTCATGAAAAAAATAAAAAGTTAATATGGATGATACTATGGTTTCAAACTCATCTGCAAATTATATAAAAAAATTACTTTAATCGATAATACAATAATCTTCATCTTGAGTAACATGATAAAAAAATTGCTCATCTGTGAAATAAATATTTGTTTGATTGTTAGATTTATTACTCTTCATATCTTCTTCTTTTTTTTTTTTTTTACCTTTTTCCCTAACACTGAGAGATTTGAGAGCTCTGTTGTATTTGCGATAGAGCAAATCTTTTTGAAAAGGAATTATCAAACTATCAATGTTTTCATGGTTTCCATGAAAATCTTTTTGAATGGCGATAGAGCAAATCTTTTTGAAAAGAGATTACCAAACTCTCAATGTTTTCATGGTTTCCATATTCCATGGAAACATCAAGAATTTCTTAGGAAATAATGTAATTTCGAAACTATATGGTGATTTCTTTTCCGTAAGTTGAAAAATGGAAACTTTTCGGACGTTTCGATGAAAAAGAAAAGAAACTTTAAACCATGGTACTGATTACTGTTTTACAATTGACTTGTTTAGGTAACCGTTCGAAGAATATTGTTTCTTTTTGTCATTTTAGTTTAGTGGTACGGATAAAGTTTAGTTGAAAACTTGCTAGTTTGAACTCTATAAGTCATATATATTGTCATAATGCCACTACTAAACCTTTTAATCTACCCGAATAGAAAAAACAAAATTGTCATAATCTCGACATCTACAAAAGTTACAGTTTTTGTTTAATAAAGAGATCCAACCCTAAATTTATAAATGTACGCTTCAATTCATTACCTCACAAGAGGATTATGTTTTATTTACTATATATATCCACGTTGACTATCTATTACTATGACTACCGCCTAGCTGGTGCATTGCCGGCTCATGAATTTAGTAAGTCGGCCACTTCACTAAAGCTCCACAACTATGGTTTTGTTTTCAAAACTCAAATCTCAATTCTCAAAATTTTTGAAATTCAAAATATGTTTGGCCCAAATTATTTCCCGTAAAATTCGAATTTTTTGAAATTCCAAGCCCAAAAAGTTGAAACTAAATCTCACACTCACCTGCATCAATCTTGTCAGTGTCCTTTTATGCATGAAATAAGGAATTCTTTTCTCAAACCAAATCCACAATTGCAACAATATTCTTTTTGATATAAATTAAGGAGAATTCAGTATGGTTCAAAGTTTCTTTTCTTTTCCACCGAAACGTCCGAAAAGTTTCCATTTTTCAACTTACGGAAAAGAAATCACCATGTAGTTTCGAAATTACATTATTTCCTAAAAAATTCTTAATGTTTCCATGGAATATGGAAACCATGAAAACATTGAGAGTTTGGTAATTTTTTTTCAAAAAGATTTGCTCTATCGCCATTCAAAAAGATTTCCATGGAAACCATGAAAATATTGATAGTTTGGTAATTCCTTTTCAAAAAGATTTGCTCTATCGCAAATACAACAGAGCTCTCAAATCTCTCAGTGTTAGGGAAAAAGGTTAAAAAAAAAAAAGATATGAAGAGTAATAAATCTAACAATCAAACAAATATTTATTTCACAGATGAGCAATTTTTTATCATGTTACTCAAGATGAAGATTATTGTATTATCGATTAAAGTAATTTTTTTATATAATTTGCAGATGAGTTTGAAACCATAGTATCATCCATATTAACTTTTTATTTTTTCCATGACAACACTTTAGAATTTTTTATCTCACAATTTAAGTTACTTAAATTTTATCAATTATATGCTTTGTGAATGCTAAACTTGAATCAAACTTACCACTTTTCATTTTTTTCACGACAACACTTTTAGAATTTTTTATTTCACAATTTAAATTACTAAAATTTTGTCGGTTATATTTTCTGTGAATGTTAAACTTGAATCAAATGTTACCACTTTATTTATTAGTGTAATTTGATCGATTATTGATGTAGATGTATAAACATTTTAAACAACTATTATTTTTTGCTAGTGAAAAGAGGAAACAATACTTCTTTACTTCTTTTCTCTCAGTTTCTACCTTGTTTCTGGTATTTTTCAAGTTTTCCATGACGTTTCCGAAACGTTTCCGATACGTTTCTTATATTTAAAAACTCGAAACTTATCTTCGAAACGAAATTTTAATCTTTGGAATTCACCCTAAACCCAATTTTCAGTCCTGGTTTTCCTTCTAAGTTTTACGGCTGCATTGCTATTTTTTATGCAATCTTTCTTGTGGGGTCTCTTAATTATATTAAGAGTGAGTTTATTTTGTGGACATTGTTTAATTTGGTAATCTAATGTAAAATAGTAAAAATAATTGGTAGCAATAAACAGTTGGTGTTGGTGAATTTTGCCTTAATCCCCTACCATATTAGGACGTTTTGGATGAGAGAAAAAAAATTATTGGTACAAATAAACCAATTATTAATAAATATGAATAAAACTTATTTTTATAAAAATAACTAATATATATGTGTAGAATAAAACCATTGAGTAATACCATTTGATTACTTTATACATAGCATAAAGTATATTTATATATATATATATATATATATATATATATATCAATATAACTAACTAAATCACAAATTAAGTTCACTTTATGTCAATCAAGTACAATTTTTTATCTTACTTATATTTCAAAAAAACATCCACCCAAATATATTTTTATTCTCATCACATCTTTTCGTATAAAAATTCATACAAAATCACATTCACCCAAACATATTTTCATTTCTAACACAAAAACCAATAAAGGTTTGAAAACTCATTTTTAGACATTTTTCAACTTGGAAGTGAGAATTGGAAATGAAAACAATACCATACAAGAGTTTCAAATATCTCAAGCTAAACTCAAGCTCATCTGGAAGTGTTTCTAAGCTCGCGAGCTAACTCACGAGTCTTTTACTATTTATTGCATAACGTTATATATATATATATATATATGTAAAATATTTAAAATTGTATAAAAGTAATATTAAAAATAACAACATATTCAAATGTCCATCCGACTAATAGCATTCTTTTTCTTTTTTGAGTTAATAATAGTCACCAGAACATAAATAAATAAAAGGAATAATTATATCTATTATTCTGAGGTATTGTTTAGCTACAAAAAATACCATCTAGTTTCATAAATTACTTCCAACACTATGTTGACTCATTATGTCCAACAACCGGAGCCTTCCACTAGGATTTCTGTATAGCGCCGTTAATTTTCTTTGTGAACTTTTGAAAATAACCCTAAACATGTAAACCCTGATTTCCTGGACAATTATACTATTTTAGTGTATTTGTAAAGTTTTTCAAATCATGTGTATAAATAAAATAATTTGAATGCCAAGTGTAAAAATTGCAAATCAATTAGTATTTTAAATTAATATTTTTTTCATTTAATTGCAAAAAAAAGAAAAATCCAATGAAAATATCCAACTCCCAACCCCACCAGCATTGTTCCCGGTCCACTATCCACAACGTATTCACAAATGGTGGAGTGGTTTTCACTAATTGAATGGGTGATGAAAATCACCCCCACCACATGTGAATTTGTTGTGGATAGTAGATTGGGAGTAATACTCTCTGTCCACATAGATTTTTCCCACCCCCACCCCAGATCACCGCCAGTCCCCCACCTGGTGATACTTGGTGGCTCCTGGGACTTCCAAGAAATATCCACCCCACACTGTTAAAATATGTGTGGGGTCTACTAAAAAATATATATATTTTATTATGTTTTAACATTTTGTGTGGTGGATATTTCCGGAAGTTGGACTCTTGGAGCCACCAAGTATCATCCTCCCCCACCTCAAATCACTGACAGCCCCCACCCCAACCGCTGCCCAGTCGTCTCCCCCCGCTGCCAAGTCTTTTTCCCCACTCCCCCAGCCAGCTCCGATTGTGTCCTCTCTCGCCGCCATAACAGTGTAAGTTTCACAGTAATGTATTATACTAAAGGTTGGGCTATAGGAGGAGGCACTGTGAAGGAGTGCGACCCAGGTAGTGAGGAGTACGTGGGTGGTGGGGGCTGTAGGCTGGGGATTGCTGTTGGGGCGGGGCGGGGGAAGAAGAAAGGTTTTATTATTAATTTATTATTACTATTATTATTTATTAAAATTAATTAATAAATAAATTTAAAATATTAACTGATTGATATATTAACTTTTTATTAATTTTCCAAGGGGCAAGACCATTATTTACATATTAGCTTCATTTTTACAAAAAATTATGCTTTTTCCTTTTTTTTAAAAAAAATTCATGTGAGGGGCCAAAACATCATTTTATAGTTTCCGTCCAACCTTACATCATTAAATGAAATAACAGGGTGTTAGATATAATTTATTAAATTAGAGGGTATTTTTGTAATTAGACAATACCTCAAATGTAATAGAAGTATTTATCCGACAAATAAAATAATAAATATAAGATGCATAATATCTATAGGTTCAATTAATATGTGTTTCTAACCCTTATATTTTGTAAATAATTATTCCAATACAAAAGAAAATGTGATTGCTATATATCTTACTCAATAGCTACAACTGATATTCATTTTCATTTCCATATTCTAATATTTTATTTGTTGTTTGTTTGATTAATTTGTAAATTACAACTCATTATCAAGCTCTAAAATGAGCCAACGGGCTCGAGCCCGAAACTAGGACTCGAATGAACCAATGAGCAGAGATCAAGTTTAGGTTCTTTGCTTCGAATCTAAAACTAGAACCTTCAAAAATAAGCTAGAGGAGTTCGAGGTTAAACATTTTCTCAATCTTAATTCGAACTTTACTCATTTACAATAGTTTTATTAAACCTACTTCCACCGCATGATATTACTTTGCAAATACCATCACAATCACATCCATGGCCTGGCAGAAGCTCTTCTGAAAAATGACCCAACTCCTATATTTTTGGTCGCATGTTTTTGGATGCGAAACTTATTGTTTAAACCTATAAATTTGAAATAATGCACAAAATTTTGTATTTCCATAGGTAGCACTTCCATTCAATTATTTTCACATTCCAAATATGATAGTCCCTAATACAAAAATTATCTTCGATCCAATAATTATTGCTTCACTTTCCTTATCATTTCACATTGTATCTCTTCCTTTATTTTGTCTCGGGAAAATTACACACAGACCTCCTAATTTATTGTGTAATTACCAAAATCTCCTCTCATTTATTGAAAATTGCCAACACACCCACTCAAAGGGGTCTATTTGTGAAGTTTACAGGGGGTAAAATTGTAAGAATTTTTTAATCTATAGAGGGTATAATTATAAGAAATTCCTAACATGAAGGGGGTGTGTTGATAATTTTAAATAAATGAACGGGGTTTTGATAATTACACATAAGTGAGGAGGTCTGTTTGTAATTTTCACCTTTTATCTCTTACCACACGTATCATTCTTTCTATTCTTTTATACCAGTAAATCAATTATTAGACACCAATCAAATGATCTCAACCACTTGCTTTGGCATCTTGCAACAAATTCAACATATTCACCAAACACAATGCATGACAACATTTATTCTTTTTTAACATCTAATCCAAATCTTGGTAATTGGTTTCAATTTTGGTTATCTACCCGGCTTTGTTTAATAATTTACGGAATTCTTTGGATTAAATCAATCTGTTCTAACAGTAGATGAATTTAATATATTTAATTCTACTTAATGCATTTGATTCTCAAAAGTAATCTTAGGTGAATGGTAAATTAGTCAAAACCACATCAACTAGTGATCGTTGAACTGGAAAATGGTGGAATAATGAGAATCTACATTGGAAATTGGAAAAGTGTTGGACCATTTTAGAACTAGTGATCGTTGAACTGGAAAATGGTGGAATAATGAGTATCTACATTCGAAATTGGAAAAGTGTTAGACCATTTTATATAATTTAAAGTAGGAGTGTACATAAACTCGCACAATCCGTTCGAACAGTAGGAGTGTACATAAATTCGCACAATCCGTTCGAACCGCTCAAGCCGAGTTGTTCCCCCAAAAACCTTCGATTTGGAATTATTAATTAATAGTGGTGGGTTGAAAATATTGCAACACAGCACTTTTGGGTCGGGTGGTGGGTTTAATAATTGTAACTTGCCTAACCTGCAATCCGACTGCTAATTGTATATGTCACAAGTATATGTATATATAGTTAAAGATTAGCACTAAATTTTGAAAAATATTGATAAATTCACATTTTACGATATTTTACCCCCTTTAAATATGTGTTAATTTTCATGTATGTTTAGTCATGATAATCTCACATTTTGCTTTAATTAGTTGTCATTTCTTGTCTGTAGGGATTCAAGTTGAGGAGATCACTGAATGAGTGAAAAGACCGGAGAAAAGAGCAAAAATACAACATTTAGTGGTTCTGAGAAACAGGACCGTGGTCCACTTTTCTGGACCGTAGTCTGAAAATTCAGAAGTGATTTTGGCATAAATTGAACTGTGGAATTAATGAATGAATGATGGTAAAGTAAACCGATTAAAATGTGATTAAAGGAAATAATTTGAAATGCTTAAATGACCTAGTTTTGTTTTATGGCCTTTATCACTCAAGTGATTAAGTTCATTAGGATGTCTTTACACCTAATGCCTTAAAACCACCTAGTTTGAGAGTCATTGACCTAAAACTTGATACGTGGATGTCATAAAAAGCCTAATAAAACAGAACATTCCACAAGTTATCGGTTCCTAAATGATTAGCATGCCAATAATGCAATTTTGTACTTTAACAAATAATTGTGTAGAAGTTGATTGTTGACACGGAAGAGAAGATTTGGGAATTTATTACATTGTTTCAAAAGTTCATGTACACCTAATTTTGGCTAAGCACATACACACCTCGAAGCTTGTGAGTTGATTCATTTTGCCTCGATTTTGAGATTGTCATTTATGTGGAGTATGTTGAATACAACTTGTTTTGAGGAATGTGATTGATTGTTGAGACATGAAACCATTTAAGATCCCAAACCAAATTGTAAAATCTGGACTTATAAATACTTGTCGCCATTTATTGATCGAGATGATCAAAGCCTAGTTGGGGGATAGTTGATAAGTTCACATTTTACGATATTTTACCCCCTTTATAGGTGTTTTCGTCTATGTTTAGTCAAGACAATCTCCTATTTTACTTTAATTTGTTGTCGTTTCTTTTGTGTAAGGATTCAAGTTGAGGAGATCAATGAACGAGTGAAAACACCGGAGAAAAGAGCAAAAATACATCACTTGGTGGTTCTGGAAAATACAACTGCGGTCCAAAAATCCAAAAGTGATTTTGGCAAATTGGACCCTTGTCCGAACCGCAATCCACTTTTCCAGACCCTAACTTTTATATCCGCCGATTTTGGACTTGGAGACAGACTTTTGACCTACAAAAAAAATCTTTTTTTGTACTCCAAGACCCAAAGAAGATACCCAATGTCCAAAGAAAGCTTGAAGAGTCAATTATCATTATCAAAGCTTGGATTCAACACATGTGATAGGGAGTTATTCAATTCCCACTTTTCAAATAGTTCGTAGCTATGTCTTTTAGGGATTTTGAAATTCTCTTTGTTACAATTATGAATTAAGCCCATTTTGTTTAGGTTATGTGAGTACTTTGTTATATTTAGTGTTTATAAATTCTTAGTTTCTGGATTAATTACATTCTTGTTACATGTATTGATCTTGTGCTTAATGCTTGTATATGCTTGATCACCATATGTTTGATATAATGCCTTATCTCGAGACAGAGAGAAGATAGATGAAGGTAGATCGTAAAATCAAACGCCATAGCTTAAAAATTGACTAGAGATAGATTCAATTTTGTTGTGGGATTTTTTGTGATAAGGAGACCCGATTGAATGTAGGATCTTCGTAAGAGCTTGAATCCATGTTAGTTAATTTAATCTTCGCTATAGAGATACATGAAGTTGTTAACTAGGATAGGCCAGTTATTTCAAGAGATTGAGTAATGGATACATTAGGGGCTTTTGCCATAACAAGAACGTTCTAATAATTCAAGTAACTTAAAGTTGATGAACATAAGATAGAACATAGTTGGATCATAGCCTAATCATCTCATTCCATTTGATATCTTATCGCATTTATAGCTTTATTTCCATTAGCTTAGTTTGATAATCTACACATCTCTCATATATTTGATTTAACTTAGAGTTTGGTAATATAGCAATTACAAGCATTGAGTTCAATTGTCCCTGTGAAAACAATACATACCCAAACTTAAACATCCTCTATCACCGTACACGAGCTAGTATACTTGCTAGGAGATGCTCGTGTCAAGTATATATACTCTCCTATAAGAGTATTTTTATTGATATTCATGTTAGTTGTTACACACTTAATTTAATCTTGAATGCATGTTAGTTAATTTAATCTTCGCTATAGAGATATATGAAGTTGTTAACTAGGATAGGCCCGTTATTTCAAGAGATTGAGTAATGGATACATTAGGGAATTTTACCATAACAAGAACGTTCTACTAATCCAGGTAACTTAAAGTTGATGAACACAAGATAGAACATAATTGGATCATAGCCTAATCATCTCATTCCATTTGATATCTTATTGCATATATAGCTTTATTTCCATTAGCTTAGTTTGATAATCTACACATTTCTCATATATTTCATTTAATTTAGAGTTTGGTAATATAGCAATTACAAGCATTGAGTTCAATTGTCCCTGTGGAAACAATACATACCCAAACTTAAACATCCTCTATCACCATACACGAGCTAGTATACTTGCTAGGAGATGCTCGTGTCAAGTATATATACTCTCCTATAAGAGTATTTTTATTGATATTCATGTTACGCACTTTATTTTTTATTTTAGCAAACAAATTGGCTCGTTTGAACACTTATTTTTACTTGATTTGAGCAAAAAATTTATATGCATATGTATATTTTGATGATAAATTTATAAAACAATTTAGTTTTATTTATATTTTAGAGTTGTCACTCATTACAAGTCATGATAATATGATTTTTATTTAATAACACCACTTATTTTTTGTATTTCTCACCAACTCAATTTTTTTTAGTTAAATGTACAACAAGTGTGTTATTTTATTTCTTATGTACTAGTTATAACTTAAAGTAAGTTGTAAGAACTATAATTATAATTCGATAACTCGCCAACCCGCTCATCCGACTGCTAAATACATCTTCTAATACCCTCTTCACTTGGTCAAAAACTCATCAAACACCATCCTAAATATATTGATGAACAACAATGCTCTTGATTATAAATTCACTTTCCACCATCTATAGTTTGTAGTAGTTTGCCCCTCATCAATTAAATTTTAATATAAATTGAGCCCAAAATTGATTTAATACTAAATCTATTATTTATAAGTTCACATTCGACGAAATAAATGATAAAATATAATTGTAGTATTATAAATAAGAAATTATAAACTTAAAATAATTATATATTTATGATCGGTATTAATACATTATTTCTTGTTACATTTCAGATTTCTACTAATACAAAATTTTTTTAAATAACTATTGATAATTAAAGTTATTTATTGTTAGAATAATATTCTTTTAGTAAAACTAATTATTTATTTTTTAAGTATTATATAACATATTAAGATAAATTGATAAACGTATTTATATTGCTTGTTTATTATATAACGTGTAGTACTTATTTATGACCACACAATTTTTATGTTAATTAGTGATCAATGCTTGTTTTTTTGTCTTTCTTTTAATGTTATAAATGATGCTACTATAGTTCAATACATACTAAATAAATAACTTAAATACTTAGTTACATATTTTTATAAAAGTACAACCAAAATTAGAATGCACAAAATAATAAGAATGTCTAATATCTAGTAATGCAACTAGGTTATTCAAGGAAAAAAAAAAGTACGTCTATTAAATTCTTTCTAAAGGAAAAAAATTATAACATAGTAGGTATATAAATTTACATGAAATAATTTAAAATTTATTGTTTATCCTTTCTATATTATTGCAATCATATTTTTTATTATTTACAATTACTTCAAGTGTTATTGATTTAATAAAATTATACGAGTAATCATATGAGAAATTAGGTTCCAAATTAGAATTTACTATGCAATTTCATGTATATTTATTTACTCAATCTTATAATAAATATGTATGCAAATACTCAACCTTATAATAAATATGTACTCAAATAATGTCGCGTACGACGATAATTTTTGTTTAGACTTGGTTAAATAATTCGAAACTACTATGTTTTTTTTAAGAGTTACTCTTTCTTTTACATGTGATAATTATGATTTTACTTATCTGGTAATTTTTTTTTAAAAAAAAAAGAATTGAGCGTCTACATACAAATATTGTCAAAAAGGTACCAACCTAACATTTGGTATTCTAAAAATAATATAACTAATTCTACGAAAAAAGTTCATACCACAAAGTACGTACAAATATTGTCAAAAAGATACCAACCTAACATTTGGTATTCTAAAAATAATATAACTAATTCTACGAAAAAAGTTCATACCACAAAGTACAAGCACATAGAAAAGTGAATATTTCGCATCATATTTCCTTTTTCCACCCATCTCACACGTTACGTAATCAAGTCTTACAATGTTATAAACAACTAAGCCTTCAAAGTCAAGATTTTGTTACATAAGATGCCAATGGGTATAAACCCTTACATAACTTGACAAAGACAAAGGAAAATTGCATCAACCTCCCTTAAACTATGGACATTTGGCATCCACCACAACCCTTCATGTTTGATAAATTGGCATAAACCTTCCATTTTTCAACTTTTTCACTAAATTTACTAATAAAAGACTAAAAAACCTCTTCAAATTTGGGCTAAAAAAAGTTAAATTAAATAATTAGTTGGAGTATTATATATAAATTAGTTATAGCATGGAGAAATACCACTAAATTACATAGTAATAATAATAAAAATTAATAAAGCATCTTAACTTAAAAATTCTTTGAAATGTAGCTCTAGAGTTCCTAAGCTTTAAATTAAAATAAACATCCATTTTAATCGTGAATCCTTTTATGATCCCAAAATATATTACTTAAAAATATTAATTTTAACTCTCTCCTAATTCAATGCATTCAAAATTTTATGAAAAAAATATGTCATTGTTCTGATTGTGCTAATTTAATTTGTTACACAATTTTTGTTGTTTTTATATATGACAATCTTCAATAGAAAAAAAAATAGTACTTCTTTTAGTTTGTTCATTTTGTATATACAAAATGAATTTACATTTATGTCTAAGAATTTATGGTGATAATGTAGGTGTTCCTTATTTTTCAATTAAAACACGCTTCAGGAAAGAAAGAACAAATATTATATTGTGCTACTTTTAAGTTTTGAACTTTTATTAAATTATACCATTATTTTTAAGAAATAGTCATAAATTATTATTTCGTTTTACAAATTTGATTAGGTCTATTTAAGAACAAAAACATGCCAATATATAAAAGGTGCGTTTACTTTTTCTTGTAATATTATGTTTTTCAATAATTTATACTATTTCTAAATTAGCACCTTCTCAAAGGAAGTTGCTGGATTTTACTATGAAGAAGCATATTTTAATAATTTGAATTTTAAATACATAAAGATTTGTTAGGTTCTGAAATCTATACTAATGGTTTTATTTTTATTTTTTTAAAAAAGATAAGAAAATTTAAATTGTTCAGGTTTATGGAAAACGTTTGAATTATATTAACATACTTAAGCAATAAAACTTTTAGATCACAAAAAGAATTCATGGCTAATCAAGAGGATATTTTTTCTAAAAGTTTAGAGTTATATTTCTAGAATTTTAATTATGGATGCCACATTATTCGTTTTTTTATTATTATATTTTTTTATTCTCCAGCATATTATAAGTAAAGTTAACTTCTTCTATTTTTATTTTCTTACTTTTAAATTTGAAAGGTATTTTAGTTTTAAATATGGAAATATGATGAAAAGGATGGAGGGGAAGTCCATGCTAATTTTCCAAAGATGAGAGGTGTAGATCCAAATACTCATAGTTCAAGGGAGGTCGTTGCAATTATCCCCAAAGACAAACACAACAAATTTGACAAGGAAATATATACACTGCCTACACCAGAAAGCGTTTTGTCGTCTCTTGTCTGTCCTTTAGACTCTGGAGTCTGCACTTTGACATTCGAAGTAGCAAAATAGAGTTTTCTCTTCTCTCCTTTTCAATGGGTCATAAAGCAAGCAACCTTCTTTGAACACGATGATCCCAATGTGTGAACGATTGACAAAAACATTCTTTAATTTTTTATGAAAGAATCCCCCATTGTCAGCGAATGGGCCATAGCTGATCAATTAAATTCAAAGATTAAAATTTCGTTTCGAAGATAAGTTTCGAGTTCTTAAATATAAGAAACGTTTCAGAAACGTCATGGAAAACTTGAAAAATACCAGAAACAAGGTAGAAACTGAGAGAAAAGAAGTAAAGAAGTATTGTTTCCTCTTTTCACTAGCAAAAAATAATAGTTGTTTAAAATGTTTATACATCTACATCAATAATCGATCAAATTACACTAATAAATAAAGTGGTAACATTTGATTCAAGTTTAACATTCACAGAAAATATAACCGACAAAATTTTAGTAATTTAAATTGTGAAATAAAAAATTATAAAAGTGTTGTCGTGAAAAAAATGAAAAGTGGTAAGTTTGATTCAAGTTTAGCATTCACAAAGCATATAATTGATAAAATTTAAGTAACTTAAATTGTGAGATAAAAAATTCTAAAGTGTTGTCATGAAAAAAATAAAAAGTTAATATGGATGATACTATGGTTTCAAACTCATCTGCAAATTATATAAAAAAATTACTTTAATCGATAATACAATAATCTTCATCTTGAGTAACATGATAAAAAATTGTTCATCTGTGAAATAAATATTTGTTTGATTGTTAGATTTATTACTCTTCATATCTTCTTTTTTTTTTTTTTTTTACCTTTTTCCCTAACACTGAGAGATTTGAGAGCTCTGTTGTATTTGCGATAGAGCAAATCTTTTTGAAAAAGAATTATCAAACTATCAATGTTTTCATGGTTTCCATGGAAATCTTTTTGAATGGCGATAGAGCAAATCTTTTTGAAAAAAAATTACCAAACTCTAAATGTTTTCATGGTTTCCATATTCCATGGAAACATTAAGAATTTCTTAGGAAATAATGTAATTTCGAAACTATATGGTGATTTCTTTTCCGTAAGTTGAAAAATGGAAACTTTTCGGACGTTTCGGTGAAAAAGAAAAGAAACTTTGAACCATGATTAAATTAATCTTCGGACCTAACTTACAAATTACTACAAACAAACAGATTCATATTCTTGAAAGAAAATTACTTATACACCCCCTCATATTATGGTCGATTATCAAAAACTCCCTGATCTTTTCGAAATTACATACAGTTCCCCTCATGGTAAAACATTATTACAATTGCATCCCTATGTATTTAAAAAAATTTACAATTCCACCCCTTGTTAACCATACAAATAGACCCCTTAATTGAGGGGGTCTTATTGTAATTTATCAAAAGTTAGGGAATTTTTGGTAATTAACACTAAAGTGAGGGGTGTGCATGTAATTCACCTTATTCTTGACCTCGTATCGAAAGTATTGGACTATGACAATTAAACAAACACCTTGATCGGTATAGCAACTACGAAATTTTGGTAATTAGTATCTAGGGATGACAATGGGGCAGATCTAGGGAAATTCATTGGAGCCCAAGTCAAGCCCAGCCAATCTTTTTATGGATATGAGACTTGCCCCATTTCGGAACTCAGGCCCAGGGGTTTGGACCCAATAGACCCCCTTTGTAATTCCAAAATAATTTAAAACATTAGTAATTTTGAAAAACTAATAGAGTAATAACTACCCAAGTGTTGGAAAATGACATTAACAAAGAATGAATTATTTAACAAGTGATATATATTTTTTCAATAATTAGAATTTCAAGCATCTTTTTTTACTTTTCTTATTTAAAAGTATAAACTATTTATTATTCATTAATTCTTATTATAAGTTATTAATGTATGTTGTCAAATTTTTATATGTCAGGATACATACAAAATACATAATTTCTTATATACATACCCATAAACAAATACATAATTATATTGTATGGGACGTGTTCAGGTCCAAAACACCAAACCCAAAACCCACCCCAAGACCCGCTAAAAACCGATCCCAAGAAGAGTGGTTCCGATGTGGGTCCGGTTCAAACCCGAACTCATTGTCATCCCTATTAGCAGCAAACGAGTGTGGAAACTGAAAACTCTATACATGTTAATCAATGTAAAAACTCTATAATCAATCTAATATGTCGAAATTGAATGTCAAGTTCTTGAACATGAACAAGAAAACCGAATCAATGTATTTCTCTTAGTATAGACATAAGTTACAACAACTCCTGCAGGATAAAGTTACAACTCATTTGGTGGCAATATTTCTGTTGTTTGGGGGGGGGGGGGGGGGGGGGGTCATAGCAGTAACTACTATGATATCTAGCAGGAGAGTAAATAATTGACTGTAAAAATTCTTCGTTATATTTCTGTTTAAGACCATCGCTGTAATTATCTATGTTCCCTTGTTACATTTGAGGGATTGTACCAAATAATGAATATGAATGTACAAAATTACAAAGAATGGGCTTCAGATACTTATCTCCACCAATCTGGTATTTTAAGCCTTCTACTCCGATGCACAGCAAGCTTAACTGCTGGTACCTTCTGCCTTACCTGCCTCCAAATCATATTCACTGCATCTTCTTTCTTTGGAGGATACTGGAATTCAAAGTGATGAGAAATGCTTTTGAGTTGTAACCACATTTTAATCCATTTCTCTTTTGAAACCCCCTTGAGCTCACTGATCAAATAGCCTGGTTTTAGGGCCTCGTTTACTGAGAAGAAGATTGAAAACTCTTTGTAGTCTAATTCATTCTCAAAGGGTAGCTCTATTCTGTCGCTCACAATAACAGGAACACAGTGGCTAACGATAGCATCAAATAGACGACAAGATGATGGAGTATCGCCTGCTGGATGGAGACAAAACTTTGACGAACGCATTTGTTCAGCAGACTAGTATGAGCAAAAGATAGATGAATTGTGAGAAGGGAAAAGTAGTTCAGCATCGTTGCAAAGGTTTAACTATATATATGCTAGCGGAAAGGAATTATATATATACTTTGATTATCATATGTCACAAGATCTCAACTGAATAACCAATAAAAAAAGAATTAGCGAGTTGAGCAAAGAAAAGTAACTGCAAATGTCAAAAGCAAGTGTACAGAGAAGTGAGCAAGGTAAAGAAAAGCCGTAGCTGATATAATGATAGAATTGTACAAATAAAACTGAAAGTGGCAAATAGATTTGAAAAGGGCTCGTATCAGACTGAAGAACAAGAAGACATAGTACTTAATTGAACAATTTTCATCTCATTATTGGAAAAAAAAATTTGTATTTTTATGTCCGTTTTCGTTCCAACTAAACTGTCATGTCCTGTCACTAACAACTTTTAAATGGCAGAAGCAATAGTTAAAGGACTTACAGCTTTGAAGCCTTCTTCTGATGCATAGCTCTCCTCGTACAAGACATCTTTTGTTCCATTTAACATCTTATGCAGTTGAGCACGAATTATTCCCTCCTGCCACATTAGCATCTCAGAAATATGCTTTACTTTGCTAAACTATGCATACTGAAATGATATTGTTCTGCTTGATTGGCTTACATCTTTCCTTTTAGTCCTCCCACGGAAGAAGAGAAGTGTTTCGCGGGCCTTGTATGGATCATCATGATCTTCACTGACATATGATTCCACCATGTGAGGATAGGGGGCAACAATGTCTTTTGCTAGACTGGAAATGTTCATTATGCGGCCAAAATCAGCAACAATGAATATCGAAGCATTAATTTCACCACGATATTGTCTGAAAGCATTTGGATGATGCAGCGGTATTACATGGTCTCGTCCGCCAGACCTTTTCCAGTAATCTGATTCCCTTAGAATATTTACCATCTCGAGCTACAGTTAGAAGTAAAAGTTATCAGTATAAAATGAGAAGAAAGATGTGGAGGCATAATCATATCAAACACAGATGGGAAAGGAGCTGAAGGAACAAGAAGTCAGAAGCTAATTATAGCATGCGCTTTTCCACTTAGTATGAAGCTACAAAAGAATTAGTAGAATATGAGCACAGTAAGTTTCATTAATTTATTGGAGAGAAGAATGCTACAACAAGTAGGGTGTTGTCAGGATCTGACAATAGCAAATCGAAGAGAAAGGCTCCCGTAGCAGGAACATTAAACACTAGGCAACACCGGGCAACAAGTCTTGTCCATCACGTAGGCGAACTTATAAAAATAACAAAAAAATAAATAAAATATAAAACATAGGAATTGAACATTTCCTATTCAACTATGATCATTATAAAGCATTCTTCATTATCTTATCCTTATCATTATTTAACTTGTACTACAGGTTTCGTAGTGCTAACGCACTACAATAGACCATAAGTGTGAAATTTTCATTTAATTTGCAAATTGTTTAGAGAGACAACACTTAGAACAATGAGTAGGGTTGTCAATCAGTTTGGTCTACCAAAAGCAAGATTGTTCATTCCCCTTATATACTAAGGGAGCCTAACTTAATATGAACAGGCTGAAATTAAGCATTCATATTAAGCCTGATGAATTTAAGCTTGTATAAAGAGTTTTAGCAGCAATTTTTAACCTCATGTAATTATTTACCATCATAAAAGTAATGTGTTTAGGAGCTTATTGAAGTAAAATCTGTATTATGGTTTTTGCTAGAAACTGAGATGATGAATATAGCATATACTATTGCAAATTCGCATTTGGAAGAGATTTTGAGAACTATTTTCAAGCATTTAATGTTATGCCATTGCTATTTATAAATATATAGATTCTATTAATATAGATCGTAAATTTTTGCATCGTGGCTTATAGATAGAAAATGCTTCTTTATGTTACATATTATTGAGGATGGACTTATCTATTTACATTAGTTTAAACTTTTATGTAGTGTATTATGCAGGGTTAATTTCCACATATGCATTTCAATGTCTTTTTTTTTTTGTTTGTTTTTTCTATTTTCTTTGTTTGGTTAAGAAATGAGTCAACAAGCTTGAATCGAGGCCTGAGGTTCGTACAAAATGTGCCCCGAGTTTGAAGCGAGCTAAAATAAAAAATTCATGAGCTGAGCTTAAGCCCAACATTTGAGCTTGAACAGTGTAGGCTCGCGTCACAATACAGCCCCAATGATAAGAGATACTAAAAAACTATTTTTATATAGGTACCAAGACGACTTCTTGTAACAACTATGATTTAGAGTGGTCATGAGATGCTAAATGAGGTTAAAAGGTGAAGAGAAGCAGTGTACAACTAGTATCAGTCCACTCCATGACCAATTTTCTTTCCCACAGTCTCCTCTGGCTATGGGATGCTGCATTTAACACAATATTTTTTAATTGTGTCGTATGTTTCTACTTAAGTGTTAAAAAGGTCAAGAAACTGGTTGCACAAGATTCAACAGTTAGCAGATCAGACAATACAACAAGATCACAACTCATTAACTGATCCAAGAGAAACTATAGCAGGTGTTAGCTAATCCCCTAGCAAAACCAAATTAGCTACCACCTCTTTGAATGACCAAATTAAATCATCAAAACACCCTGGAATCCCATACTTAAAATCCATCAATGAAGATGTACATCAAAGACCACAATGGTATGATTCAAATTTTTGCAATATCAAGGATAAAAGTTACTGTTTCGCAGAAAGCCACTGATTATTTCTTAGTTATGCAAGTCAAAGACCTGCGTGTAACCTTAATACATATATGAGAGTTAATTTTGCATAATGAGTAGGAAGAAAGTGAAAAACCTTTGTCCTTTCAGTACGTATCGGAAAATTTATACGTTCACAAACATCTTTATTAGGAAAAAGGAGAAAAGTAAACAGCCCCTATAACGACATTAGATACTGCTACTCTATACACATAAGCCTAAAGGGCAAATCACAGCATTAGGGCTTTATACACACAGAAAATTGAGAAAATAAATAAGTAGGCATATCATTATTCTATAAACATTCCGTTAACACCATCTAAACCATTACAAAAAAACTAAATGTTCTCTGTTCTAAGGAAATTCAACGAAGAAACAATGCTGATATTGCTATTCCATAATTCCAGTGGCTGCAGCTCCAGATTGAGTTCATTCCAACAAGTCAATTTTGAGCGCCTAAAGTGACTTATAGAGTGCCAATATAATCAGCTATGGAATAAAATTTATCACATTTCCCTCATTAATAGGATTCATGCAAGAGAAATTTAAGACATGCTATAACAGCAGTCTCAACTGGAGCCTCCAAACTAAGATAAAACAGAAAAACACAAAAACGACAGGTCGAAACCATTGCTGAAAATGTGTGTTTCTGAAGAATATACATAAACAATGAATAAGGAACATTATAATATGTCCTACATTAATATGATTATTTCCAGAGAAAATTGACAAATTCTATAGCACTAATCTCCATTCCAGCCAATACACTAACATAAGAGAAAATTGAATATTATTTGCAGAAAGCTCATAAATTTAAAACTTTAAAACAAAACATTTCAAATAACAACGGCACAAATAATATTCAAAAGGTAAAACATAACGCACCTGCAACTTCTCATCAACGGTATTCAACTCCGCCATATTATGAACATGAACATTGAAGCTAAGCGACGAAAAGAACGGCACAAAGAAGACGTCAGCGGTATCCGGATCCATAACCCGGATCGCCTCACGGGTCAATCTGAATTCGTCGTTCTGCTCGTACAAAAGCGAAGCCATCATCCAGTACTCAACACTGTGCTGCTTACGGAGCCCTAAATTCCACTTCCACACCGGAAGATTCGCCGCCGTGACGGGAACATTATCGGGGAAAGTGGGATCCATCAATCCGACATTGAATCGGGGCGGCAAATCGTACATGTAGACGCGGAGGGGCGGCGATCGGGGCCGGCAGGCGGTGGCATTATTGAGCTGGGGGAAGAAGGAGAGGAATTGGGATTTGTAATCTAGGGTTCCGGCGAGGAGCAATGAGCCGAGAAACAGAGGAATACATAATGAAAAGCAAATGAGAGTCCTATTTATCGACTTTTGCATTTGATTTTCGATGGAGATTGATTTTGCAGTTTTGTTTAATAATCGGATTGAGAATTGGGCAAATGGAATGAGAAGATTGGATCGGGAGGAAAGGAATTAGAAATGGTGTTCTTTTTTGAGTTTTTGGTGGGGGTTTTTGGATTCTTAGATTATTCTATACATTTTTCTGGAATCGGAGTAGAAATGAATGGATCTATGTTAGTAGCAAGAATTTGAGCAATGGTCCCGATCCATAATACACGGTTGGATCGTTGGGTCGGGATGTGTTTTTCACACTAAAACTCCTTGATTTCACGATATTTGATAGATCGGAATTATTGTTGGGTCGGGTTGAGTAATGTGTTTTTTATTATAAATACCTTTTATTAATTATTGGATTTGATCTAATATAAATTTTTTGAAATGAAATGGGATTGGGGTAAAGGATTTTAGGAGGTATTTGTGGGGAAAGATCGTCACTAACGATTTGAGATATGGTCAGTCGGTAGAGAAGGTGATACGTGTCATTTTTAATTTATTTTTTCTTTTTATTAATTGTTCCAACCTCAAATCTAAAGGCGAATTTGTACTTTTTGGTATAAATGTAAGATAGTTCGAAGGCTCATTTTTGGGAAATTCTTGTGACATAGTGCTCTCAATTGTGGGTTATTTTTCATTTACTCTGTTGCGTATATTAGCAACCGCTGAACATGATATTCCCCCACGCACAACTATTTTTTAGGTAGAATTAAATGATATCACATTCGTCTCCAATGAGTGAAACTCATTTCTCTTTTTTTTTCTTGCATTTGGTATAGCTCATCATTAACAAGACCGTCATATGTCGTTTCTTTTCTAAATTTACTTAGTTTTTTAATCTAGAATTTACGAACTTTTAACAATTGAGATCAACAATTGCTTGAGTGTTGATCAAATCTTATCGTTATACGGATAGCGTTTGAGATTTTGTAAAATATATACATGTGCTATACCATAGATACATATAGTTATCCAAAAACTAAATCATCAATTAAGATTATTAAAAGAACATGTACCTGTTGGTAGGGCTGTTGGTAGGGGTGTTCATCAAAATTTATAAACTATCCCAACCGACCGCTCCAACCCAAACCGCAACGCAAATAACAAGTTCAAGGTTGAATGTGTCGGTGTTGAATCAACTAAGAAAAAAACCGCAATTTTGCAATCGGGTTCGGTTTTATATTTATATGGATTGCATAAAACGCGTCCAACCGCAGCAACAACAATAATAATAACAACATTATTATTATTGTTATTATTATTATTATTATTATTATTATTATTAATAATAATAATAATAATGGTTGAGGCTACATACAAAAAATATTTACTCTCTTCTTCTAATTTTTAAATTATTTCATAATTTGTTATAAAAATTTTTTTATTGTAGATCAGGAGTTTTCCAACTTGTAGTTTATCTCTCGTGACTTTATTATATGAAGTTTTCTAGACACTTTCAAATTTGTAATTTGGAATCACGGATAGTTATTATATACAATATTGATTTACTTTTATTGGTGACTTTTATTTTAAAAAAATAAAATTAATTATTGAATATAATTTTCCGCTGCTATATATAGATGTGTATATGCATACATAGTTATCTCTTATTTCACTTAAAAACATACCATATTACCAACAAGGTCCAGCACAGTTGGTAGATAGTTGGGTTCCTTAAACATTTGTCCAGGGTTCGACTCGTGACGGTGTGTATGGAAAAGGCTTTGTTGGGAGAGGCAAAACCCACTTCGGTGATCTCTACGCCTCGAAGGGAAATAGTCTCCGGCGTTCGATTGAGAAAAACCATGATATATACCAAAAAAAAAAAAAACAAGCATATCATATTAATATTTTATATATGCTTATTCATTTTTGGCGCTTTTTTCTATTAATAGTATGAAAACTAATAGATTATCAGGGAAATTTAAAATGCCTAAAAGGAAATTTGGCCCAAAATAGAGGCAAAGTAGCTTTTGTTTTTTTAACTAAATATGTTAAACAATTAATTCATACAAAGTTTAACGTTTGTACTAATTTTATGATCAATAGTTAGAAGCAAAAGAAACTTTTATTTTATTTAGGGTACAAAAGGAAGGGAATAACCCCGAGGGTGGTGATGAAAGTTGACATAAGAAAGGCATATGACACAGTGAGCTGGGCCTTTTTGGAAAATCTTCTGTGTGCTTATGGTTTTCCAAAGGATTTTGTGCAGCTGATCATAGTTTGTGTGTCTGGACCTACTTATTCTATTATGATACAAGGTGGTATGTTTGGATACTTCAAGGGGAGGAGAGGCTTGAGGCAGGGGGATCCTGATAAGAGGCATTTTTACGTGTTTTTAAGCCCCTTTGCGTTTATGTTTTAGGTTCATTTATCGCTTAATTCTTGCTACATGTGCGTTTAATTCGTGCATTAAGTGATTTCAGGTTTTAAATGGATACAATCGAAGAACGGGATGAAAAACGACGTATAAAACAAGTTCAGGCCAATTTGCTTCTGTTGTCCACGCCCAAGCGCCGAGAAATCGGGCGCCTAGGCGCCCGATTCTGAAAGGGGCGCCTAGGCGCCGTTCTGTCCCCGCCTGGGCGCCGTATCTGCATCAGTTTCCACGTTCGAGCGATATTTTCTTATTTTTAGAGACCGAATTGGATGAAGTTTCCTTCTACAAAGTTGTAGAACTATGTGTTAGCTTCAAATGAGGACTTGAATCATCCAAATCGGAGTTTTGTGGAGAGAGTTATGAAGGAAATACAAATACTGCGCCAGACAGAGGCAAATACTCCGAACATTCTGATTTGGGCGCCCGAGCGCCATAAAACCCGCGCCTAGGCGTGGACACATCCGAGATTTGATTCCTTTCAGCCAAAAGATCATCATTTGATGGGGGAATGGAACATTTAAAGCCAAGAGGTCATCACATGTATGGGGGGGATGTCATAAGTATGTTTCTTACTAGATCTACTTTTGGGAATTTTATACTACTCACTTTAAGAGTAGTGGAGGGGACACTAGGGGGGACATACACATGAGGGGCTGATTTGTGGTGGTCTTCTTAAGGGATCCTAGGGGGCAATTGACCGATCATCTTGGAGAGGAGGGAGAGAGAGGCATTTGATCCATCACTTTTCACTCATCATCATTCATCACCATTTTCTTCATCACTTTTGGAGGGGAACAAAGGGAGAGGAGCTAAGGATTGAAGATCAAGAGCAAAGATCCATCATCAATCAATTGAGGGAGTTTTAATTATTTGCATTTACATGTTTATTTCCATGAGTATGTATATGTTTGTATTAGATTTTCTTAAGGCTTTGATGAGAGGCTAATATTGTAGAACTAAGGCCATGTGAAGGCCAAATTTATGAATCAATATATGTGAAGTTGCTCTTTGTATTAATTCTCCTATTGCTTTGTGTGTTAATTCTATGCTTTTATTCTAATCATGTGTTTGATCACCATATGCTTGCTATCTTGCCTAATCTAGTTGTTCGAGAGAAAATAGATTAGGGTGCAAGAGAATTAACACATCATCCGAAACAAATGAGGGATTGCCCTAGAAATAGGTAAAGATTCCCGGGTGTTGTTAGCCGGATTCGGGGAAGCTCTAGAACGTTAATGCGTGATTTTTGATTAGATTCTCGAATAGACATATTTAGAGAACCGTCAATTAATCATAGGATTATTATGTGCCGAGACATCGGGTAATAGTTAATTTAGGAGTTTCCACCAAAGCAATAGGAGTCTAATAATTCGAAGAGTAGCTCATATATATTGACGAGTAGATTCGGTTGTAGCATGTGCCTTAGTCATTTTATCATACGTGAGATTAAATCTATAGTACGTTTCTCTTTGGTTCTTCGTTTGTTTAATCTTTTTCTTGCACTTTACTTTAAATTGTCTTATCTTTTATCGAAAATCATTAACTAGAATTCAAGTCCTTGTGGTTCGACAACCCGGACTTTTTGTCCACTTATTACTACACACGTCTAGTGCACTTGCTATCATAGCACGTTAGCTTTTAGCGTGTCAAGTTTTTGGCGCCGTTGCCGGGGACTTGTTCATTTTAGTTTTTGATTTTCGTTTACATTTTTTCATAATTTCTAGTTTGTTGTTTATTTTCTTGCTTTCCTTTTATTTTCGTACTAGTCTAATTTTGTTCCTTGTGCTTAATTGATAGGTTCGATTTGTGGTGCATGACCCGCTCCTCAAATGAGCCTTTACTTGATTTTGTTATTTTTATTTTGAACATGTGCTCCGGGGTAGTAGATGAGTTTGAGAGATGGAGGACAATATCTATCAACCAAATCCGAATGCAAGTTTCTCGAATATGAATTTACCGGAGAATTGGGAGTGGTTACAAGGCACTTTCCAAGCTATGCAACCACCTCCTTTTCAACCACTCCCATCTGTCCGGGATAGTCTATCACTGAATTTCTTCCCCATACAGGAGGGATATTGTTTATCTCCAACTCTGGAGGAACGAGAATGGGTTCGACAACTCCTATACGACTTACAACTCACACTAGATGATTTGGATCAGCCGGAAAATATGAAATTGGTACACAAAGCCATTGATGCTTTGTATGAAGGACCAATTAAGGAGGCTCTAATGATCATTGAGGAAATGAAAAATGAGAGGATTTCTATTAAGGTGTCATCGCCTCAGTGTTGCACACTTAACATTCAAGCATCCGAGGCAGAATCTCCAAGTTACGAGAAATCCACTCTTATTCCTTCCCCAGCGATAACCGGCCCATCTCCACGGGTGTGGAGGCAATTTGTGCCCATGATAGTAAGTTGTCCTATAGTATAGGAGATGACATGGTTATTTCTGATAACTATGAGGTTTTTAAGCATCCAATTGATTCTACATTATCTTTACGCATTGATGCTTTTGATCCTTTTAGTGTTGAGCTTTTTCAGGAAAGGATAACCAATAATCTCCTCGAGTCCTACCTCACAAACTCCAAGTTTATCACTTCGATGGGTGAAGGAAAAAGATCTACTGTCCATATCTTGAGAATAGTCTATATCATCACCCGAGACATGGGGAAAAAAATGACGATTTCTTGGCCCATACTCAAACTACTTCTCACAAACACCGGACCATGTTTCATTCTTGATTGGAGAGTAAACAAAGCATTCATACGTCATCCTCCTTGAGCCGACCCGATAAAGTCAAGCTAATGACTATAAAAAAAGCGCTTCTTGGGAGGCAACCCAAGTTTGTAAGTTTTCTTTTTGTTTTGCTTTTGTTTTTTTTTATTTAGCTTAGTTTGTTTCCTTATGTTGTGTTCAAGCATGCACTTTTGGCATGTTTCTCTTTATGTCTTGATGGTTTGTGTTGTGAGTGCATAACATGTAGTAGACGAATTTTGCTTTGGAACATCTTTCGTGGCGGATTTGAGCTTGGAGCGGATCTCACGTGATTGAGGGTTGCTTTTCGGCACCCTTGTTGTAAGTACTCTCGGTTACTCCCCTTGTGAGTATGTATAATTGCGTCAACATTGAGGGTAATGTTGAGTTTAAGTGTGGGGGGGTATCTATATGTCGGGTGATCGTGCTTTTAGCTCAAGTTTGGGGGAATCGTCGCTATTACATGTATTTTTGTGCTATTTTTTTGTGAAAATCAAGCATAACAAATTTTTGGATAGAATTTCAACCCTTCACTTGAGGCATTGAGCATGGTTAATTTGAATACATGGTATGTTTTCTCTATCAATTTGGTTTTTAATGGCTATACACATCGTTCCTTGCTTTAAGATGTTCACATACGCACATAAATCAAGGGTAGAGGCGTTGAGTGGGCAACCATTTTGAAACACTTAAAGGCTTGATCCCGAAAAATATCGACTTAGAATTTTCACATGAGTTATGAGTTGAGAATGTAGCTTTGTATGTTTAACAATAATAAAAAGAGGTTGAACATTGGTATGACTGAAAAAGTCAGGCTTAATAGATACTGGGGGCGAAGAGTACCATGCCTAGAATACTGTACTATTAAGTTAATTTGAGCTAAGCTCAAGCCAATGCAAGTGTTAAGTGAATAAGGACCTAGTTGATTTTGTGGCCTTTGACACTCGAGCGATTAAGCCCTTAGGAGTGTCTCCACACTTGATACCCTAAAGCCGTCTGGTTTGGGAGTTATTGGCCTAAAGCTCATTACAAGGGTGTCATAGAAAGCCTAAGAAGATCGAACATTGCGCATGGTCTAGCCTCTAATGTTCGAGTTGAAAGTGCATAAGTTAAAGATGAAAGTGGAATGAAGTGATGAATTTTTAAGTGGCTATGAAGTTGTATTCAATTCTCGTACCATGTGAATAATCAAAAGTTGATAAACATGGGGTTAATGCTTGAAAAGTGGTAAGAATGCCACTTGACTATAATACTTGAGATTTATTACACTACACCCTTAGGATGATCTTTTCAATGTTAAGGCGTAACATGAGCAAGTGTGTGATGTGTATATATTTATAATTTGAGCTTAAACAGATGAATTCATACCATTGTGTGCTATTAATCATTGTAATTTATGTTGAGTGATCGGGGTTGAAAATCTTTTGATTTTGTGGGTATATCGTCTGCAAACCCTCACGAGACTATAACTCGTCCTTTGAGGTAACTCAAGGGTTCAAAGGCTTGTTGCATTCGCTAAATGCAACCGTTTACTCCACGAAAGTGAGTTAGGTAGTTCTCTTTTTGTTTCTCTCTTTGATTGATGATGTTTCCTTATCTTAGAACTCTTATTGCTCGAGGACGAGAAATTGATAAGTGTGGGGGTGTTGATAAGAGGCATTTTTACGTGTTTTTAAGCCCCTTTGCGTTTATGTTTTAGGTTCATTTATCGCTTAATTCTTGCTACATGTGCGTTTAATTCGTGCATTAAGTGATTTCAGGTTTTAAATGGATACAATCGAAGAACGGGATGAAAAACGACGTATAAAACAAGTTCAGGCCAATTTGCTTCTGTTGTCCACGCCCAAGCGCCGAGAAATCGGGCGCCTAGGTGCCCGATTCTGAAAGGGGCGCCTAGGCGCCGTTCTGTCCCCGCCTGGGCGCCGTATCTGCATCAGTTTCCACGTTCGAGCGATATTTTCTTATTTTTAGAGACCGAATTGGATGAAGTTTCCTTCTACAAAGTTGTAGAACTATGTGTTAGCTTCAAATGAGGACTTGAATCATCCAAATCGGAGTTTTGTGGAGAGAGTTATGAAGGAAATACAAATACTGCGCCAGACAGAGGCAAATACTCCGAACATTCTGATTTGGGCGCCCGAGCGCCATAAAACCCGCGCCTAGGCGTGGACACATCCGAGATTTGATTCCTTTCAGCCAAAAGATCATCATTTGATGGGGGAATGGAACATTTAAAGCCAAGAGGTCATCACATGTATGGGGGGGATGTCATAAGTATGTTTCTTACTAGATCTACTTTTGGGAATTTTATACTACTCACTTTAAGAGTAGTGGAGGGGACACTAGGGGGGACATACACATGAGGGGCTGATTTGTGGTGGTCTTCTTAAGGGATCCTAGGGGGCAATTGACCGATCATCTTGGAGAGGAGGGAGAGAGAGGCATTTGATCCATCACTTTTCACTCATCATCATTCATCACCATTTTCTTCATCACTTTTGGAGGGGAACAAAGGGAGAGGAGCTAAGGATTGAAGATCAAGAGCAAAGATCCATCATCAATCAATTGAGGGAGTTTTAATTATTTGCATTTACATGTTTATTTCCATGAGTATGTATATGTTTGTATTAGATTTTCTTAAGGCTTTGATGAGAGGCTAATATTGTAGAACTAAGGCCATGTGAAGGCCAAATTTATGAATCATATATGTGAAGTTGCTCTTTGTATTAATTCTCCTATTGCTTTGTGTGTTAATTCTATGCTTTTATTCCAATCATATGTTTGATCACCATATGCTTGCTATCTTGCCTAATCTAGTTGTTCGAGAGAAAATAGATTAGGGTGCAAGAGAATTAACACATCATCCGAAACAAATGAGGGATTGCCCTAGAAATAGGTAAAGATTCCCGGGTGTTGTTAGCCGGATTCGGGGAAGCTCTAGAACGTTAATGCGTGATTTTTGATTAGATTCTCGAATAGACATATTTAGAGAACCGTCAATTAATCATAGGATTATTATGTGCCGAGACATCGGGTAATAGTTAATTTAGGAGTTTCCACCAAAGCAATAGGAGTCTAATAATTCGAAGAGTAGCTCATATATATTGACGAGTAGATTCGGTTGTAGCATGTGCCTTAGTCATTTTATCATACGTGAGATTAAATCTATAGTACGTTTCTCTTTGGTTCTTCGTTTGTTTAATCTTTTTCTTGCACTTTACTTTAAATTGTCTTATCTTTTATCGAAAATCATTAACTAGAATTCAAGTCCTTGTGGTTCGACAACCCGGACTTTTTGTCCACTTATTACTACACACGTCTAGTGCACTTGCTATCATAGCACGTTAGCTTTTAGCGTGTCAGATCCCATGTCCCCCTACCTCTTTGCAATTGTGATGGATTATTTGACTAGAAGTTTCAAACTATTGCATAAAGATCCCGGGTTTAAATTCCATCCCAAATGCAAAAGAGTGGGACTGATTAACCTCTGCTTTGCAGATGACTTGATGATGTTTTGCAAAGGAGAGATCCAGTCCATTACAAAGATTACAGCCAGATTTGAAAATTTTTCTGAGGCATCAGGTTTGAAGGCCAATTTGGACAAAAGTCAAATCATATGTGGAGGAATAGGGGATGCGTTAAAACAACTGGTGTTGAGAGAAACTGGTTTTGTGGAGGGGGAAATGCCCATGCGATATTTAGGAGTGCCCCTAATCTCAGCAAGACTTACTGTGAAAAATTGCAAACCTCTCATTGATAAAATCTTGCAACAAATTACAAGCTGGACAGCCAGATTTCTCTCTTATGCAGGAAGAGTAGTATTAATTAAAGCTGTCCTATTTGGAATACAAATGTTTTGGAGCCAGATATTCCCTCTCCCCCTTACTGTAATCCAGGAGATGGAAAGGATGTGCAGATCCTTTTTGTGGAGTGGGAAACCAAATGGTAAACACTATGCAGCAGTAAAGTGGACAGATTTATGTATGTCAAAAGCTGAAGGGGGACAGGGATTTATCTGTTTAAAGGCCTGGAATATAGCAGCTCTATTCAAGCAGGTGTGGAATATTGCATCCAAACAGGATTCACTTTAGATCAGGTGGATTCAGGCTTATTACTTGAACAATGCATCCATGTGGACAATTCAAGCTCGATCAGCCGACTCTTGGCTATGGAAGAGACTCATTACAATCCGGGACAAGTTTATGGATGCCATTGATATAGTTCACAACCAATGGAGGGGAGGTAAATTTTCAATACACAAGGCTTACATGCATGATGTTGAGCATTTTGGTAAAGTGGCTTGGGAAAATCTTGTATGGAGTAAAGGACCTATAGCTCGTCATCGATTCATCGTTTGGTTAACCATTCTAAATAAACTCAAAACAAGGGATAGATTGAGTGATTGGTTAGATATAGAAGATGTAAACTGCCTATTCTGTGTTCAGGAAGTGGAATCAAGGAACCACCTATTTTTTTGTTGTGAGTTTACTAAAGAAGTGTTGAGGAAATGTTGGCAAAAGCTGGGGATAACTTGCAATAAAGAGATGTGGTTGGAGAATCTGCAATGGGGATTAAAAGTGTGCAGAGGTAAGACAATGTTGAGTAGGAAAAAAAGAGCCCTTTATTGTGCTATTGTTTACTTTCTATGGTTAGAGAGGAATAGGAGATTGTATAGAATAGATTCATGCTCAATTACTGACTTAGTTGAGAAAATTTGGAATAGTGTTACTTGTAAATTTGATGATTTGTAAATCCCAGGTATGCCTAGTGTAGTTGTGAGGACTAAGTAAGTTTTGAATGATATATAATACGCTAACCGTTCCAAAAAAAAAAAAAAAAAAAAAAAACTTGTATTTCTTTTGTACTCCTTTTGCATTTTTTACTACTTTTACTATTGCGATCAATAATTAGATGAAAAAGACACTTTGAACAAAATATATATGCGCATAAAAAAGTAATACTTGTGTTATTAATGTTTATTGTGTTAGAAAGTACATGTTGCATATTGAGAAAATGGGTTGAAAAATTGCCTACAACACATTTCATGTATTACAATCGAACATCTAATAGTTATCACACTATTGAGATAATATTTTACTATTAGAAAAATATTAGATTTTTTTAACCCGCCCCAACCCAACTAGACTGCAAAGTGCAATTTAGGACATTTTGGGTCGGGCTTGGATTAATACATTTAAAAACTGCAAATGTCAGGTCGGGCTAAAAAATTAACAAAACCCGCCCAACCGACACCACGTACACCCCTACCTGTTGCGGTTCTATGTAAATACGCAGCGGAGAACATAACCAAATGGTGTCATCTCTGAATCGCATATTCAAACCGTTAAAGCTAAAGCATACATTTTGATGAATTCAATGTTTCGGCAAATTTTGGATTTTTTTCCGATCCAAACAGTAGAACAACTACTGTCTCTAAATCACCATGCCGGAATTGCAGCAGGAAAAACCTCTTCTTTTTCCTCTATGATTGACCTCTAGGAGAGAGAGAGGGGCGGGAATAATTTTATTCTTTACTTTGGAGACTCACAATATAGACTAAAGTCTTAGGTAAAAAAATCTCATGTGATATCCTTATATATCACAAAACTTAATGACCAAGCTACACAAGTCCATGTTGGGTATCTTAGAAGACGCCCTAATCGGCCGACATGGGCATCAACATGACGCCCAATCTCGGCTCTATTGTACTTTGTGTTTAATTAATTAATTGGTAAGATAAATTAATCTATTAATTTATTGCTCCAAGAAATTAATTAATAATTAATCTTATCTACTTATTTAATTATCTCATACAATGAGTAATTAACTACGAACATCGCCTCCAACATAATTCTCTAAATTTTCCTTTTGCAAAACCTTTAAACGCGACCCTTTAGGTTCGTCTCATTTGGCAATGGAAAAATAAAAAAATGTAGGTAACACCTAGTCAGTCACATGACCCACATCGAAACATAAATGTGATCAAAAGAATGGATCATTCTGAAACCTTAAAGTCGTGATTAACGTATGAGTATTAACTTTTGTCTAGTATCCCAGTTAAGAGACATGGTCATGTCAAACTCACAGAATTTGACCATATGCATATGTCATAATAAGATGAGATCATTGAGGAACCTCTCGTGTCTAACATGAGCAGCTCCAATCCTTTGGCCAAAAACTTTGATCTCATTTATTCATGACAGTATAGGATACTTACACATTCATTTATGAGAGAACAAGTCCCCTCTTGTTGATCAATCAAGACTATCATTTGCCCATAAGAGTTCCACTTCGAGGTTGACCCCATCAACGGGTGAATTGGGTCTAACTACTCTAATGATAAACTTGATATCACAAGTGTTGGTATTTATACCCTTAGATGCCACAGAGGATAGATTTTATAGGGCATATTAATTCCGATTAAACTTTATATTTATAAGGCATTTCTATGTTTTACTTATCGGCATTTGTAAGTTTATAGACAACACTAAGCCAAAGAGATCAAGGAAAATCTTCTACTCCTTATGGGTTAAGGAGAATGGCACTATAAGTATTTGGTACTTGATTTCTAAACTCGTTCGCAAGTAGTAAAGAGTTTCGACTGGACATCGAAACTGTATAAGACTTGTATGACATGATCTTTGACATGGAAGTGCCAGTCGAACACTATGGGTTAGTGGGAGCTCATGTCATAGGCACATCAGTGGGACTGATGAGGTCGAACATGACTCGCATCAGTTCTTTCACATGGATTTCACTTTATGATAGTCAATGACATAACTGATTAGTTGTGATAAGTGCGTGTGAATATTAGAGCTGAGGAATCATATTGAAGATGCACTTATATCAAGTTCGCCATTAGAGTAGTTAAACTTAATTCACCTCTAGGTGGGGTCGACCTCATAGTGCAACTTGATATGCAAGTGGTAATTTTAACTGATTGCCAAGATGGAATTTATTCTTTCATAAGTGAATGAGCATATATCCTATGCAATCATACATGAGGGAGATCAACATTCTTTGGCCAAAGCAATGGAGCTACTCGTGTTAGACACAAGAGTAAGCTATGTGACCTCGACTCATTATGACTTAAGCATATTGTCAAGTCTTGTGAGTTTGACTGAACCATGTTTCTCACTTGATTTTGATATTTGAATAGATACGGTATTCACAACAGGAAAGGTTTGGAATGATCCTATTCATTCATTATCAATTGGGCTATAATGTTCTGGTGAGGTATTATTTACGTCCTTTGGTTCTCCGCAACAGGAAAAAGAATTGTATTTAAGATTAAGCTAATAATTAATTATTCATTAGACGAGATCATTAATTAATAGATAAGATTAATTATTAATTAATTTTCTAGAGAAATAAATTAATAGATTAATTTATCTAATTAATTAATATATTTATTGTATAAATGAATAATTAATTAAATTAATTAATTAAACACAAAGCCAAATTAGTCTGGGATATGCATCGCCTAACATAGGCCGTGTGTTGGCTTGGTGATCAAGTCATGTGATATAAATTACTACATGTGACTTTTTTTACCTAAATGACTTTATAATTAACTTGGCTTCCAAGAGGGAAATTCCTTACTCTCTTCTCTGCTCTAGTTGTCGCCTACCAATAGAAAAAAAGAGAGTTTTTTCCTTTGCTCTTCTGTGTGATTATTTAGAGACAACGACAGATTCGTTGTTCGAATCAAAATTCAAGAAGGTGATTTGAAAATCACGAAGATTGGATTTTTTCGAGCTTGGAATTTCAAGGATTCATGAGGATTGCAATTTGATCGGATCTTACGAAATGAGGAAATCTCCAACCACTTTGCTACGAAGAGTAAGTCTTTCATTTTTACGGTTTGAATATGCAAATCAAAGATGACTATGTGGGATTTTATTTTTCGTTGCCTTTTTTTTTAATCTAGTTTTCCAACAACAAATGTATCTTCAATGTGATCCCTCCGGTTTAAGGTTCACACTTACCTATCACAACTAATTAGTTATGTCATTGACTGTCATAGAGTAAAACCATGTGACAGAATCGATGCGAGTTGATTTTGAACTCATCAGTCCCACTGATGTGTCTATGACACAAGCTCCGACTAATTCATAGTTTTTGAATGACACTCCCATGTCAAAGCTTACGCCATAGAAGTCTTATCCAGTTTCAATGCGCGGTTGAAACTCTTTATGACTTTCGAACAGATTTAGTGATCAAGTACCAAATCCTTCCGGTGCCTATCTTCCTGACCTATAGGGAGTGGAAGGTTTGCCTTGGCTACATGGACTACACATTGTACAATACTTGTAGATGCCAGTAAGATTTTAGTGAAAACAACTAAAATGTCTTCTATTATAGAATAAAGAGTCAATTACAAATTAGATAGCCCTATACTAACAATCCTCTAGGGCATCTGTGGGCATCATTTCTCTCACTTGCACTCAATGCCACTCGCTGTGGTATCTAATATCCATCTTCTCAAGATGTCGGTCTAGCACCGCCTGTGATAGTAGCTTGGCCAGTGGATCAGCAACATTGCCTATTGAGGCAATTTTCTGGACGACTATTTCACATATACCAACGATCTCTTTGATGACGTGATATCTCTTTTCAATGTGTTTATACTTTCTGTGAGACCTTGGTTCCTAAGCCTGCGCTATTGCTCTATTTTTGTCACAATAAAGTGGCAACAAGAGCTTTTTAACCAAGAAACTTCGTTAGGAACCACCTGAAATACTAGGAACCATCTAAATTCTAGGAACCACCTGAAGTAATGCTTGTCACAATAATGCTAGGAACCACCTGAAATTCTCCAAGAAACTTTGTTAGCCAAACAACTGCCTTGGCAGCTTTTGAAGTGGCCATATATTCAGCCTCGGTGATGGAATTCGTGATTGTTCTTTGCTTGGAACTCTTTCAAGACACCGCCTGATAGGTTATGAATTCACGTGTTTTAGGGCCCCATATTCATGTTATTTACGTTGGTTTATGCATGATTTATACCACAAATGCATTTAATTTGTGTGCTTATTGAGTAAAGGTGGAAAATCATTGCAATTGAGAAAAACTGGATGGAAATGCAGAATTTCAGAATATTTAGAGTCCTTATTTTAAGATGTGTCCTTCTAAAAATTGTAGATCGCTGTCTTAGCTTCACGTGAAAACTTGAATCACCCAAATCAGAGATCTTTAAAAGAAGTTACGAAGAAAACAAGATTGCTGCGCAGACAGAAAAAGTTACTATTTCTACGTTCGAATGTTAGCGTCTGGCGTTCAGACGTGAGTTCGACGAGAAAAATAGCAGATTTTGTGCAGTTTTCCTATTCTAACTCAAGTTGGAGTCTTCCCCTTCTACCCTTATATATAGTAGATCAGTTCTTTAGAGTTACATACATGAAATAACACGAAATACACATAGAATAGAGCCCTATTAGGGTTTAGATTTAGTTTTTACATATTCATGAAGATCTACTTAAACCCTTGAAGGTGACGAAATCAAGAAGCATGGAAGGGATGAAGATCGAAGTTCAACCATCAAATTTAGTAGGGAACTTTCTTAGATTAGATTTATATTTGTCTATGAATATGAATCTTTCTTTGTTTTTCTATCTTTTATATTTGTTGATGAATTAGATTCTTCGAACTAAGGCCATGTTTAGTCTAATTTATGAGATTTGAGTTATAAATTACATTTTTCATATTAATTCTTTTGTAGCTTTGTGTTATAATCTTGTTCTTAATGCTTCATATGAGTAATTAACATATGTATGAATTCATGCTTAAATTATCTATTCGAGAGAAAGTGATTTAAGGTGCAAAAAGGATTAATAACATCTTCTAAGTCAGTTGATGCTAGGGATAGCTACATACTCTGGATGCTGTTGGCCGGGTTTATTTGGAGGGATAAATCTGAATAAATTTGGGGAAAATTCTAGTGTTTAATGCATGCAGTAGAGATTGCTACACCCAATCTAGTATAGGTTATCATGAGTGAGGGATCTGCTTGATAATAATCTTAAGGAATTTTCCACCTTAGCAACATTAGTCTAATAATATGAAAACGTGATTTTAACAAGAATTGATTAATTTATGCCAACACATGTGTCTTAGTTGCTCTCTTCTATAGCTATCTTGATTTCGACATCTTGTTTTCTTTTATTTTTCTTGCATAATATTTTAGTTAATTCTTGTTTTAGTTTATTTTATTGCTTTTAAAATCTTTAAATCTTTAGTTTTTTGAAATTCTTGCTTGCTTTAATTTCTCATAAAACTAAAATACACGTCTCTGTGGGCTCGACATCCCGGACTTAATTGTCCAGTTTATTACCACACACGACCAATCCTCTTGCTGTATAAACACGTGGAGTTCTACCGTGTCACTGCCCCACCATTGAGTGTGAATATGAACCCTAAGGTGGATTTCTAGTCATATATATCAATCTGAAATTCTGAATCAATATAATCGTCCACCCTCAGGAATCTACCTCCATAAATGATAATCATATCCTTAGTCCTCTTCAAGTAATTGAGGATATTCATGACAGCTATCTAGTGTTCCTTTCCCAGATTTTCCTAAAAATGTCTCCAACTCTTACAACATAAGCGATGTTAGGTCTTGTACATGACATGACATACATCGGGCTACCCACTGCAGATGCATAGGGTACTGTGCTCATCTCCTTTCTATCTTTCTCACTATGAGGACACATAGTCTTGGAGAGGTGCACCCCATGTCTCATAGATAGGAACCCTTCTTTGAGTCTCCTATCCTAAATCTCTTTAGGACCTTCTCTAAGTAAAGGGCTTGGGAAAGGCCTATCACTCTATTCATTCTATCTCTATAGTTACAAATCCCGACAATGTAGGTGGATTCTCATAATTCTTTCATGGAAAAAGTACTCGAAAGTCACTTATTTGCTGTAGTGAGCATATCGACATCGTTTCCTATAAATAGAATGTCATCTACATATAGCACATGGAACGAGATCTTGCTCCCACAAACCTTCTTATAGACACTGTTGGGAGACACAATAAAAGAAAAAAAATGAAGCGGAATAAAAGAATTTAAATCTCAAGTAGTCATCTCTAAATTGCAAATTCAAACCATAAATACGTAGAACTTACTTTTGTGGCAAAGTGGTTGGAGATTTCACGTTCCTCGTGATTTCTGAGCTGACAGTTTCTTTTGAAATCTTCAATCTCTTGAGAAAATCCGAACCTCGTGCAATCCAAAATCTTCCCTTTTAAATTGTGCTTACTACTGCTACTGCTTGCTTTTACTTATGTATATTTAAATTTTTTATTATTATTATTTCTTGGGGTTAATTTTGGGTACCTAATGAGTATATCGGGTAGGAAATTCCTACCCAATACCCGACCCAAAATTTCCGATCCGGTATTGCGTAATACCCGATACCCGATATTCTGCAAAAAATCCAACCCGATAGACCCGAACTCGATCGGGTCGGGTGGGTATCCAAAAACCCGACCTATTCGCCTACCCCTACTTATGATTGCATAAGATATATTCTAATTCATTTATGAGAGAATAAATTCCATCTTGAAATCAGTTAAGACTACCACTTGCCTATCAAGTTGTACTTCGAGGTCAATTCCACCTACAGGTGGATTGGATCTAACTACTCTAATGACGGGCTTGGTATCAAAAGTGCATCTTCAACCTGATTCCTCGGGTCTAAGGTTCACGCGAACCTATCACAACTAATGCGTTCTGTCATTGATTGTCATATAGTGAAAACCCATATGACAGAACGGATACGAGTCGAGCTTTAACTCACTAGTCCCGTTGATATGTCTATGACATAAGCTCCCACTATCCCATAGTGTTCGACTAGCACTTCCATGTCAAATCTCATGTCATACAAGTCTTATCTAGTTTCGATGTCCAATCGAAACTCTCTATGACTTGCGATAAGTTTAGAGATCTAGTACCAAATGCTTCTAGTGCTTATCTTCTTAACCCATAAAAAGTAGAAGCTTCGCCTTGATCTCTTGGACTAATTATTTTATTCTAATTTTAAAATACCAATAAGTAAAATAATAGAAATGCGTTATATATATAAATCAAGTTTAATTACATGTAATATGCCATATACAATCTATCCTGTTGCGGCATTTAAGGGCATAAATACCATCAGTCACCCACTTACACTTAATGCCACTCCTTATTGTATCTAATACCCATCTTCTCTATATGTTGGTCTAGCACCTCCTGTGACAATGGGTTGGTCAGCGGGTTAGCTACGTTATCTATTTACTTTTTGTATGGCTATTTCACCTCTACCAACAATATCTCTTATTATGAGATATCTCTTCTCTATGTGTTTGGACTTGTTATGAGACCTTGGTTCCTTTACCTACATTGTGGCTCCATTGTTGTCACAATAAAGTGGCAATGGCAGCTCCACGTTAGAAACCACCTGAAGTTCTCCAAGAAACCTCCTTAGCCAAACAACCTTTTCGCCAGCCTCTGAGGCAGCCACGTATTCAGCCTCGGTGGTGGAATCCACAGTTCTGTTTTGATTGGAACTCTTCCAAGTCACCACCTCACTGTTGAGAGTGAATATGAACCTTGAGGTGGACAGTCGGTCATCTACATCAGACTGAAAAGATCAGTGTACTCGTCCACCCACAACTCTCCACCTCCATTGATGAGAATCATGTCCATCATCCTCTTCAGGTACTTGAGGATATTATTAACAGCTATCCAATGTTTCTTACGGGGTTTGCCTAAAATCAACTCACAACGCTCACTGCATAGGTGATTTCAGGTCTACTACATAGCATACCGTACAACCGGCTACCCACTGCAGATGCATAGGGTACAATACTCATCTTTGTTCTATCTTACTCACTCTGAGGTGACATAGATTTTGAAAGATGTACCCTATGTCTCATAGGTAGGAACCCTTTCTTAGAGTCTTTCATCCTATACCTCTTTAGGACCTTCTTTAAGTAAAGGGCTTGGGAAAGTCCTATCATTCTGTTCGTTCTATCTCTATACATACGAACCCTAGAATGTATATGGCCTCTCCCAAGTCTTTCATTGAAAAAGTACTCAATAGCCACTTCTTGATTGTGGTGAGCATGCCTACATCATTGCCTATTAGCAATATGTTATCTACATACAACACAAGAAGTAATATCTTGCTTCCACTAACCTTCTTGTTCTTGATGAAGCCAAATCCTTTGGCTACTTTATCAAATAAAGATTCCAGCTACGAGACGCCTTCTTGAGTCCATAGATGGATCTCTCAAGAATGCACGCTTTATGGATATCCGCCTCGGATACAAAACCCTTAGGTTGTTCCACGAAAGCCTTGAATTCCTTGAATCTTTCAATGGATTCAGAGTTATGCTTCATCAAGTACACTAGACCAAACCTAGAATGATCATCAGTGAATGAGATGAAGTAGTGTAGACCTCCACGAGCCATTTTACTAAATGGCCCATAGACATCGGTATGTACTAAGCCTAAGAATTATGTGGCTCTTTCAAAAGTCCCGGTGAAGGGTGATCTAGCCATCTTGCCCATGAGACAAGACTCACAAGTAGGATAGGGATCCGATCCCAATGGGCCTATAAACCCATCTTTCTATATTTTTGAATCTTGTGTTCACCAACATCACCTAGTCTAAGGTGCCATATTGGTTTTTGGTCAGTGTCTTTCCTACCACGTTTCCTAGCCATAGTATTAACAACACACACGTTTTGAATATTTAAATAATACAAATCATTTACTAAAGAAGCACTACCAACTAATTTATTACCATAATAAATTTTGCAATGCGAATCAGTAAAACGAAATGTATAACCCAGTTTAACTAAAACAAGAATAGAAATTATGTTCTTAAGCCCTTTGGGTAAAACCAAAATATCGTCTAAAAAAAGTAAATGTCCAGAACATAAATTTAAAGAGGTAGATCCAATGCTAGTAGATGCGAAGCTCTCCTCGCCGCCTACTTTGATCTGTACCTCATCATAGCCCAGCTTCTTTCTTCCTTCCAGATTCCGATCCATACAACATATGTGAGCACTAGCTCCAGAATCAAGAATCTATGAAGTGGAATAAACGGCCATAGAATAATTAGTTTAATAAACATAGAGTTTTATACTTGATAAGCCTCGACCCATATTCGGACAGTTTCTCCTCCAGTTGCCTAGCTCACCGCAGTGTAGACATCTATCCATCTTCTTTGGCCATTACTCTTACGAACCACAGAAGCCTTGCCCTTATCGACACCACCCTGACCTTCAAGGTCACTAAACTGCTTTTTGGCTTTCTTCTTTATGTTCTTGGGCCTTTTGGGTCTAAAAGAGATCACCAAGGTAGTTTCATTTCCCTAAAACTTCAACTGAGATTATCCAGTAGTCAACCTATTCATTAGCACAACTAAATTGCACTCAATCTTGTTATAGTTGAAGTTCATGACAAATTGGGAAAATAAATCAAGAAAAGACTGTAAAATGAGATAAGTCTGAAGTTGAGGGTTCATAGTGAAGTCGAGAGCCTCCAGTTTCTCGATCCTTGATATCAAATGCACATGATCCCCAACTTTCTCACCTTCTCTCATTTTGGCTTCGAAGAGCTCTTTTGATATCTCATATTGAGTAGTGCGACTTTGTTGACCATAGAGCTTAACCAAGTGTGCTAAGATGGCCCTCACAGTGGTCATATTCTTGTGAGACCTCTGAAACTCATTTTTCATTTAGCCCAGCATGTACCCACGCACTTGTACGTCATCCTTAACACATTTGTCATGGGCTTGGACCTCTTCCTCACTGGCACATTTTCTAGCAGGTGGAGCAGGGATGTCAGTGTCCAACACATACCCCAGAGACTCCATGTTGAGGACAATCCTCAAGTTCCTGAGCTAGCCCACATAGTTGGGTCCTTTAAGGATTTTTTTTTTTTAGTAATCTAGAAACTGGGTTGATAATCATTTTGAGGAATAAAAATGTTAGTGTTTATGCCCTTAGATGTCACAAGAGGATAGATTGTATAGGGCATATTATTTGTAAGGGAAAATTACACTCACACCCCCTCAGTGATGGGTTAATTATACAAACCTCCCCTCACAAATTGATAATTACTAACACGCCCCCTCATGTTAAAAATGTTAGGTATATGCCCTAGATGCCAATGAGGACAAATAGTTAGATTAGGGTATCTTATTATGTTGTACAAACTATTGAGAAGAAATTAATAAAGGCATTTATATTTTGTTCATATAAATCTTTACGGCATCTAAATAAGTATTGAACATACAGTCTATGTGAATAAAGGTTTGACTCTTTGCCCTTTATGGAATAAAGACGTGGCATGGGAAGAGTTTTACACCTTATCACTTAAAAGGATTCGCAAGTCAAAGAATCTTGATTGGGCATTAAGATTCGACTTGTATGACACATGCTCTGTCGATGAGTGCCAGTCGAACACTATAGGGATAGTGGGAGCAGGTATCATAGATATGTCAATGGAATTGACATATTTGAACACGGCTTGTAGTAATCAGATCACATGGGTATTTACTAAGTGACTGTCAATGATTGGATTACTGATCATAATAGTATACGTGAGCCTTAGACCTGAGGGTTCATGATCAATGTGCTTGTATTATTGGATCTGTTACCAGAGTAGTTAGGCCCATATCACCTGTCGGTGGGGTCGACCTCGAAGTGCGATATCAATGAGACAAGTAGCAGTTGATCAGTGATCACCAAGATGGGATTCACTGTCTCGATAGTAAATGAGAAAGTACCTTGTGCGATTATAGGCTAATGAAATTATAAGTCTTTAGCCAAAGCATAAAGAACTAACTCATGTGGGACATTGAGGGTAGTTTCGTAATTTCATTATGCTTTAATCTAATGCACAGTATCAAGTTTAGTGAGTTTGACATTTTCCATGACTCTCACTTGATCGGGATACGTTAGTGAAGGGCTTATACTCATACGGTATTTATGATCAAGAGGTACGTAAAATGATTCATTCATTTCGTACTCAATTGGGTTACGATGTAAGTCCACGGGTCTGGCTAGGTGACACTTACATCCTTAGGTAATTCCTCCCTTTGCCAATTGAGACGAACCTAAAGAATCGCGCTATAAGAAACGAACGGGATGTATCTTTTGTGTAAATCTTTTAGAAAGAATTAAATGGACTGATTGATTTAATTAGATTAAATCAATTAATTAAATAGTTAATTTAATTAGATTAAATTAAATTATTTAATTAATATATTAATTAATTGGAATTAATTAATAGTATATATTGTATTTAAATTAGATTTAAATTAAATATATACAGGTGGGCTAGAAATTAGACAAGCCAATTAAAAATCCACCCAGTCCATGGAAGTCCTAAAGGGGGCAGCCACTATAGGGTTTGGAGTAGCCTCCAACTTGTTCCACAAGCTAGTTGAGTTTAAAAAAACTCCTACATCGAACAAACCCTAAGAGAGAAGTAACAAGCTAATTACACAACACAAAAGAAAAGAACTCTCTCCCCTCTCTCCTCTCCAGCCGTCCACTCTAGCAAGAAAAGGAGGAGTTTTGGGATCTTTGGAAGGCTCGTTTCGCGTGAAGCTTTAGAGACAGGAGCCCTTGGAGGATTGTTGTTCTGCAGAATCAATAAACGAATCAAATGGGTATGTTTATTTATTCTAAATTTTGCGAAACCCATAAAACAATCATTAGATCTATTTTTGTGATCTACCGGTAGGAATTCTCGAATCTTCCGATGCAATTCACTATTTTTCTGTACGGGATTCCTAACAGTGGTATCAGAGCTGACTTAAACGGATTTGATGATTTTTTGCGTTTAAGATTATGTTGGTTAAAATTGGATTTTTATAAAATTTGATTTTATGTATTTAATATTCGATGTTAAACCTAAAATTTTGAAAATATTTATCGCCTTGAAATCGTCGCACGATTACATGTTTTTTCGCCGTCGGCAATGGCGAATCGGGGTGGTACCACCGTATGTTTTTGAAGCACACGTGAGCACCACCCCGCTGCTCATGTAATTTGAAAAACAAAAAAAAAAAGGAAAAAGGGTAGGGTGGCGGCGCTGATTGCGCCGCAGCAGCCGCCTTAGGCGTGCCGGGCTCGGCCCAGCAGTGCTGAGCCGAAGCCCAGCGCGCATGAGCTGGGCCTTAGCCCGGCGCACATCCGCGCGCCCTTACGGGCGCTGGGCCCGGCCCAGTGTATTAATATATATATATATTTATATTTTATATTTAATATATATATGTATTAATAAATATTAGGGTTTGACCCTAATAGACAAATTCGACCCGTGATTTATCAAAACCCTTTTTCCCTAAAAATGTTTTTCTTAAAATTAAATTGAATTTAATTAAGTTAAATTGGATTTGACTTTAATATTAAATTGGATTTGATGAAATCATAAATTAAATTGGATTTTTATTTATGATTTGCGACGACTAAATAAATAGGATTTATTTAAGGTTGATTATATTTTTTCAAAATAAATAAGGAATAGGTTTGACGTATTTCCTAAATAATAATTTGGATTTATTTCCCTTTAAAATTGAAATCAAAATTCGTGTCTTCTAATTAAATTAGATTTAATCGGTTTTTGAATTTCTTTTCAATTTTAAACTTAAAACCAACATAAACTTAAATAGTTTACTTACATGCTTTGATGTATGTTGTGGTGGATGCTTCCATGGACTTAGGGTATTACCGCTTTGGTATTATCTGGGTTGTATTGGGCAATTGCCCCCCAGTTTGTACTTTTAATTATGGTAGTATAATGTATAGGGCGCTTTCTGAGTTGTGTAAAATAGAGGTAGGACCTTTTCTAGCTTGGAGCCCCGAAGATCTATTAGAAATTAGATTGATAATAGACCCCTATCCCCCTGATTGATCTATTGGCTTAGATCAATCTAGAATGTCCATGGAAATGCATGTTATTAGAATAACTAGGTTTTTTCTATACATGCATGATTATAATCCATATATGCGCGTAATAAATTAATGTGCAAAGTGAGACCTTAATTTTTCAAAAATTTTCCCACTTTAAATACAAAGTAAGTAAGAGATATTGGATATCCTGGCTCTCCATCAAACTTGGAAAAGATGGGATTATGAGTTATGCATGGCATCGTCCCGACTAATGGGGGTTATGCATTAATTCATAATCCATATCTCTTCAAGTGCATTTGATGCCATCGGTCGAACCAAATCTTATCCCATATCACCATTACAGGTTGCAAGATAAGATTCAACTGTTAGATCGATAGGAGTTGATGGGAAAGTACTTAGATGGATCACTAGTCACCACCAATATTTCGTTACAGGCTGAGGTTGTGTGATCCATGAGCCAAAGGTAGATTGAATCATCAGTAAGACTGGTTGACATAGCATGTCACTTCAAAAGTTCCAATGAGCCATACATCGTTACAGATTGCAACTTATTGAAATTTTTGAAGAACTCAATCACTCACTATGAAATCTTTCCAACGAGATTTCCGTTCATTGCAGTGGGAGTGCAATGGTTCGAAAAATGTAGTGGGAGCCAAGTCAAAAATTAAAGTCCTAATTTTTACTTGGGTACAACATAATTATCTAATTGAATCTTGGTTATTTTTTGCAGTAATTTTATCTCTCTCAAAATGGTTAATAACTCGTTGTTAAAAATGCTTGAGAAAAATGTCCTCATTAGACCAAACTACAGTGACTGGGTCAAGAAGTTAAGAGCTGGTCTCAGAAAGAAATCACTTGAGCATATTTTAGAATAAGATGGTCCAACTTTCCCTGGGGCTGAAAATGGAACATCTGTTCTCAAAATTAACAAGAAATGGAATTCTGATGCTCAAATGGTCACCAGTTACATGTTGAAGTCAATGAGCAAGGAATTGAGATATATTCATTTGGATATGGAGAATCCCAAATCCATCATGCTTCATTTGGAGGAAATGTTCGGGGAACATGGAAAATCAATTCGATATTATTTATCGAAGGAACTTTTCCAAGCAAGAATGGGAGAAAATGATGAAGTAGCAAGTCATGTTGTGAACATGATATCCATGATTCGAAGACTCCAGACTCTGGGAAGTTTCATAGATTCTCATCTACAAGGAAACCTCATTCTTCAATCTCTTCCCAAGTCCTTTTCTGCTTTTATCACTGACTTTGAGTTGATAACCTGAGAGGTTCCTTAATGGATCTTAAAGATAGAAATGTTTACATACAAGCTCTCATGAGAAGGGAATTGGAAGATGATTTACCTCTAAGTGGACTGCTCAGCGTTACTTCTGATAACCATAGAATGGGAAAGAAGCGCCCAAGAATTGCAACAACATGTATTCACTGCCAAGAGGTGGATAACTGGAAAAATGACTGCCCTAAGCTGAAAGCAAAGATTACTTCAGGTATGGAACTTAATGTTTTAGAAACAAATTGTTCTGTTACCATATTTTCAACTTCCTGGATTCTAGACTCTGGGGCTAGTGCTCACATATGTGTTATGAATCAGGAGCTGGAAAGAAGTAAGAAGCTGGAGCATGGTAAAGTGATGATCAATGTTGGCAGCGGTCATAGTGTAGCAGCCTCACACATTGGCACCACTTCCCTTAGTTTATCCAGAAGATAAACTAATGTTAACGCTGTAACAAAAAAATGCAGAATGTATGGTACAAACTTGAGACAGCTGTGGCACTTAAGACTAGGTCATGAAGGGGACCAAAGACTACACGAGTTAGAAAAGGATAGAGTCATAGACTCATTGGGATCAGATCCCTATCCCACTTGTGAGTCTTGTATCCAAGGCAAAATGACTAAGTCCCTCTTCACAGGGAATTTTGAAAGAACCACAGAAGTCTTAGGTCTAGTTCATACTGATGTGTGCGGACCATTTGGAAATCTGGCCTGCGGTGGTTTTCAGTACTTAATTACATTTACCGATGACTATTCTAGGTATGGCTAAGTGTATTTAATGAAGTACAAGTCTAAATCATTGGAGAAATTCATTGAATTCAAGACTTTAGTCAAAAACCAAACCGAGCATCATATAAAGACACTTCGGTCTGACCGCGGTGGCGAATATATGAGTGCAGAGTTTGACCAGTTCCTTCGAGAACATGGTATACTGTTACAGCTTACTCCTCCAGCAACTCCACAATTGAATGGCGTAGCAGAACGAAGGAATCGAACACTGTTGGACATGGTTCGATCCATGCTCAGCTACACAGATTTGCCCATTTCACTGTGGGGACACGCACTGCTTACAGCTACTCATATTTTGAATAGATGTCCCTCCAAATCTGTTCCTGGAACATCATATCAGATATGGCGTGGAAAGAAGCCTAATCTGAAACACATAAGAATATGGGGTTGCCCAACATACGTGAAAATGACCAAGGCAGAGAAATTGGAGGCTAGGTCCATGAAAGGACGATTTGTTGGATATCCCGAGGATTCTATGAGATACCTTTTCTACCTTCCCGATGATCAAAAAATCCTTGTTGCCTTACAGATAATCTTTCTCGAAGAAGAATTCATTCGAGAAGGAGGAGCTGGTAGAAGTATTGTTCTACAAGAACAAAATGAATCCCCTGTGGAAGACACTGTTCAAGAGACCTAGCCCGACCCAGAAACGACACAACCATCAGTGCGCAGGTCTACTAGAGTATCTCAACCGCCTGCGAGATATGGTTCTCTGCTACAAGGAGAGCATAATTTGCATGCAGTAGCATAAGGAAACCATGGAGACGATCCCTCTAGTTATGACCAGGCAATGATGGATATAGATTTTGCGAAATGGCATGAAACTATGAAAGTGGAAATAGATTCGATGTATTCGAAGAAATTCTGGAATCTAGTAGATCCTCCCAAAGGTATTGTACCTATTGGATGCAAATGGATCTATAAGAGAAAGATAGGCCCGGATGACAAGGTGGATACCTATAAGGCCAGGCTAATGGCGAAAGGGTATAGTCAAAAGGAGGGCATTGACTATGAGGAAACCTTTTCACTAGTAGCTATGATCAAATCCATTAGAATTCTACTTTCAATAGCTGCATACCTGGATTATGAAATATGGGCAGATGGATGTGAAAACTACCTTCCTAAATGGATTCCTCGAGGAGGATATCTATATGAAGCAGCTCAAAGGTTTCATATCCAATACCGATTCTCATGAGGTCTGCAAGTTAAATAGGTCCATTTATGGACTGAAGAAGGCCTCTCGCAGTTGGAACCTTCGTTTTGATGAAGAAGTACGAAACAACGACTTTATCAAAAACGAGGATGAACTATGTGTCTATAAAAAGGCCAGTGGGAGCAAGATATCATTCCTGGTACTATACGTGGACGACATTCTACTTATAGGGAATGATACAGGTTTGCTAACTTCGGTTAAGACATGGCTTTCAAGCACATTCTCCTTGAAAGACTTAGGAGAAGCCACCTATGTCCTAGGAATTCGAATCTACAGGGATAGATCGAATAAGACAATAGGTTTCTCCCAAGCCCTTTACTTAGAAAAGGTCCAAAAGCGATTTGGGATGGAAAATTCTAAAAGAGGTCTTTTGCCCATGAGATATGGAATTCATCTCTCCAAAAAGATGAGTCCTCAAAGTGAGGAAGATCGAAGAGAAATGAGTACCATCCCCTATGCCTTGGTAGTGGGAAGTCTTATGTACGCGATGTTATGCACGAGACCAGATCTTGCATACGCTGTGAGCGTGGTAAGTAGGTTTCAAGCTAACCCAGGCAAAGAACGTTGGATGGCCGTGAAATCAATCTTAAAGTACTTGAGAAGAACTAAAGATATGATCCTCACATATGGCAATGGAGAAATGAAAGTGGATGGTTATACTGATTCAGATTTCCAATCTGACATCAATGACCAAAAATCCACTTCTGGGTTCATATTCACTTTAAACGGTGGAGCAGTGTCGTGGAAAAGTTCCAAGCAAAGCACAACTGCCGATTTGACCACCGAAGCTGAATTTGTGGCAGCCTCGGAGGCGGTCAAGGAGGCTGTTTGGATAAAGAAGTTCATTACTGAACTTCAAGTTGTTCCTAGCATGGAGATTCCGTTGCCACTATGGTGTGACATCAACGGAGCCATCGCGCAAGCAAAGGAACCAAGGTCTCACAACAAATCCAAACACATAGAGAGGAGATATCACATAATTCGAGAAATCGTTGGAAGAGGTGACATCGCCGTGCAGAAAATAGCCTCAGCTGATAACGTAGCTGACCCACTCACTAAGCCATTAGCGCAAGCGATGCTAGAGCAACATCTTGAGAAGATGGGTATAAGATACCAAAGCGATTGGCATTAAGTGCAAGTGGGAGATTGTTAAGTATATGCCCTAGATGCCAATGAGGACAAATAGTTAGATTAGGGTATCTTATTATGTTGTACAAACTATTGAGAAGAAAATAATAAAGGCATTTATATTTTGTTCATATAAATCTTTATGGCATCTAAATAGGTATTGAACATATAGTCCATGTGAATAAAGGTTTGACTCTTTTCCCTTTATGGAATAAAGACGTGACATGGGAAGAGTCTTACACCTTATCACTTAAAAGGATTCGCAAGTCAAAGAATCTTGATTGGGCATTAAGATTCGACTTGTATGACACATGCTCTGTCGATGAGTGCCAGTCGAACACTATAGGGATAGTGGGAGCAGGTATCATATATATGTCATTGGAATTGACATATTTGAACACGGCTCGTAGTAATCTGATCACATGGGTATTTACTTAGTGACTGTCAATGATTGAATTACTGATCATAATAGTATGCGTGAGCCTTAGACCTGAGGGTTCATGATCAATGTGCTTGTATTATTGGATCTATTACCAGAGTAGTTAGGCCTATATCATCTGTTGGTGGGGTCGACCTCGAACTGCGATATCAATGAGACAAGTAACAGTTGATCAGTGATCACCAAGATAGGATTCACTATCTCGATAGTAAACGAGAAAGTATCCTGTGCGATTATAGGCTAATGAAATTATAAGTCTTTGGCCAAAGCATAAACAACTAACTCATGTGGGACATTGAGGGTAGTTTAGTAATTTCTGTTAGAAATTTCATATTAGATGTTTTGATGATGACAAATAGGACTTCCTGTTAGACCCCGAAAAGTGTAAAAGCTTTCATAGAATGTTATGTATAAGTACATGAAAGCTTATTTATCTTAGGCTTATAGTATTTATCTTTGTAGAATTCTTTAGACTAAGTATGTGACACTAAATCACTTAGGAAAATTCTGGGTGAGTCTACCAAGTGAAGAAGGTGAAGATCAAGTGTCTGAAACTACAATAGATAAAGATATCTTGAAGCGTCCGTCAAACGCTTTAGGGATTATCCCAGTACTCAAACTACGAATGGATAACTCAGGCCGAATACTCAACATCAAGTGAAATGACGGAATTATCAGTGAGACCATCAAGACAAGATTGAAGAGTAAGCGTCTGAAATAAAGAGAAGAAACTCAGGATCAGTCCAAGCGTCTGTCCAATACACGAGAATAACTATTCTCTTCAGCAAGCGTCCAAAAGGTTAAACCAACACAACCTACAAAGAACGTAACCTGAAAACTCAAACCCAAAACTATCCAAAGACTTAAAAAATGCATGAATCAAACGGACGAATTATTTCCAACGGAAATAAGACAAGATGCATTAAAAGTCGGATAAGTGCTATTAAAATATAAGCACTATAACGTATGGGTAAGCCATTCTTTTGACCGAAACTGTCAGAAGTTATGAAACCAAGAACATGCCTAACTAATTAAGTATACCCAAAGTTAGAAATGTCTGAACTCAAGGAATGTTTGGGGAAACGAGACTCCAACCGTGTCAAACGGACAAAAAACCACCAATACCTTATAAATAGCTCTTTCAACAAACAAGTAAAACGACACACAAAAAAAAGGCAAAAAAAATTACCTACTTTGTTGAAAGAAAAGCTTACTGAAAATCATAACCAAATATCCATATAAGCTTTTCACAAATATTCCAGAGACAGTCACCCATATCTCAAATCTCTTTTTAAGAAGAACCTATACTACCATTGAGATATCCCCAAGTTGTTTGAACTTTCCAAAAACAAACAAACCCGTGACCAAAACCATCAACACCTTTTCAACTGAGTGAGAAAGCTGGTTGACTTGCGAGCAATATTTTTGTGTAAAAGAAGCTTGTTGAAGTTGATCTCTATTGGAGCTGAAATCTGTGTGACCAAGGAGTTCCGAGATCAAGAGTAACTTGCACCATTTCTGAGTGAAAGAAGCAAGGGGATAGAAGGTCTTTAGTGGAGCTGAAATCTGTGTGACCAAGGAGTTCCGAGATCATATCCAATCTCCCTCTATCTTGTAGAAGTCTCTGTGTGACTCTTCGATAATCATCATAGTGGAAAAACCTCCCTGATAAAAGGAGAAGAAGGACGTAGTTGGGATTACATCACCCAGTGAACCTTACAAATATCTTGTGTCATTTACCTCTTTAAGCATTCATTGTTTTACTGATTTACTATTCATATTGCATACATTCTGATAAAGTCTTAAAACAACTAAGCGACTACTTTCGATTAATTAACCGAACGCTACGCTATAAAATACTTCCGCTGTGCTAACTCTGATTTAGTGACTAAACTCTGCCCTACTTTGGTAAGCGTTGAAATCACCGAGTCTAAGTTAACGTTTCTCAAGCGCTACATCCAGCGCTTAAACTTGTCAAGCGTTCAAATACTTCAAAGTGATACGAACTTTTAAAAAGTCGAAAAAGACTTCAGGGTCTATTCAACCCCCCCCCCTTCTAGACCCTTTCGTATACCACTTGGGACCAACAAGTGGTATCAGAGCGGTTGAAGTTGAAACCTAAGCGTTTCCAAGCGTAACTGCTTGTTCAGATCCATTTTTTAAAAAAAAAAAAAAAATTTTTTTTATATATTCGCTTTAAAATTACTTTAAATTCTTCATGGCATTCTCTAAAGTTCCCAAGTTGACCGAGTCAAATTATGACTTTTGGAAGGTCAAAGCGTTTACTTATTTGTGTTCATGTGATGATGAAATGTGTGATATCATTTCAGATGGGCCAATCAAAATATACAAAGTTATCACCAGAGCGCCCGAAGCCACAGAAGAAACACCTGACGGTTATGTGGAGAAGCCCAAACAAGAATGGTCCACCGATGAGCGTCGACGAGCCAATCTAGACAATGTCGGTCGGAATGCATTATACACAGCCATTGGTGACAATGACAACTTATTCAACAAAGTCAAATCATGCAATACAACTAAAGAAATTTGGGATAAGTTGGCTACTATTTGTGGTGGCTCAGCACAAATAAAGGAAAACAAATTATCAATTACCAAAGAAAAATTCAACGGCTTCAAGATGCTACCTAATGAGACGCTAGAGCAATTAGACATGAGGTTTACAGCCCTTGTCACTGAACTAACATCTCTGGGTATGGAGCTACAAAATCGAGAAACAGTGGTCAAAATCTTTAGAAGTCTTCTAAGCAGATTCCTAATGAAAACAACTGCAATGAGAGAATCAAACAATCTGGACAGCCTAACTCCAAAAGATGCTTTTTCAGAACTCAAAGCATTTGAGTTTGAGCTGAATTCGGCCAGTGATGCAGTAAGTAATCCAGTGATCGAATCTGGAGCGCTAATGACATCAATCAAAGGAAAATCTATCAAAGAAAAAGGCTCGGATATAAGTGAGGAAGAAGAACTGGCGCTTCTAAATAGATTCAGGAAATCCCTGAAATATGAAAAGAAGGGAAACAGTCCTAAGCACCCAGGACAAAGTTCATATCAAGCGCTTCCTCAAATACAACCACAATATCAAGCGCCTCACTATCCTGCGTCCTCCTCCCTAGCGCCAATTCAATATCAAACTCCTTCTCAGCAAGATCTCTCAGCGCCTGCAGCGTTAAACCAACGATCCACAAGATTAACAAACGAACAAAAGATGAAGACGAATCTTTGTTACAACTGCAGGAGACCAGGGCATTTCCAAGTTAATTGCCCATATCCAAATGTGTCTAAACCTACAAAGCAAGATCACGCGGATAGAAACCAATTCAGGAGCAACCTGAGACAACAAGGCTTGCTAGCAGAATCAGAACCTCTCTATACGCCTGAAGAGGACTTGGAATCATCAGATGAAAGCAGCGATGATGAACCATCAAAGGACTCAGCATTCATTTGTCTCATGACAAGAGAAAATGAAGCATCTAACGACTTACCATCTGAGGTAACCACTGATTTGTATCATCCTCTCTCTTATGATGAATTACTTGACAAAGTAAAGGAATATTATACAGATTGTCAAGATGCCACCAAATTATTCCAAAATCACCATTGTATTATTTCAGCACTCAGAAGTGATAACTTAACGCTCAAAGCAGAGTTGCAAATTCAGGACTTGTGCTTCTCTTTTTTTAGTTGTAAAATGCCTGTACTATGAAATATATATATAAAATGCATTTTACAGCTGAAACATCTCGTTAAAGCTCAAACTAACTTACTAACTTACGCTAACCTTCACTTTAGGTATCTAACGCTTGAACTAAATAAGTATTGCCATCATCAAAAAGGGGGAAATTGTTAGGAATTTCATATTAGATGTTTTGATGATGACAAATAGAACTTCCTGTTAGACCCCGAAAAGTGTAAAAGCTTTCATAGAATGTTATGTATAAGTACCTGAAAGCTTATTTATCTTAGGCTTATAGTATTTATCTTTGTAGAATTCTTTAGACTAAGTATGTGACACTAAATCACTTAGGAAAATTCTGGGTGAGTCTACCAAGTGATGAAGGTGAAGATCAAGCGTCTGAAACTACAATAGATAAAGATATCTTGAAGCGTCCGTCAAACGCTTTAGGGATTATCCCAGTACTCAAACTACGAATGGATAACTCAGGCCGAATACTCAACATCAAGTGAAATGACGGAATTATCAGTGAGACCATCAAGACAAGATTGAAGAGTAAGCGTCTGAAATAAAGAGAAGAAACTCAGGATTAGTCCAAGCGTCTGTCCAATACACGAGAATAACTATTCTCTTCAGCAAGCGTCCAAAAGGTTAAACCAACACAACCTACAAAGAACGTAACCTGAAAACTCAAACCCAAAACTATCCAAAGACTTAAAAAATGCATGAATCAAACGGACAAATTATTTCCAACGGAAATAAGACAAGATGCATTAAAAGTCAGATAAGTGCTATTAAAATATAAGCACTATAACGTATGGGTAAGCCATTCTTTTGACCGAAACTGTCAGAAGTTATGAAACCAAGAACATGCCTAACTAATTAAGTATACCCAAAGTTAGAAATGTCTGAACTCAAGGAATGTTTGGGGAAACGAGACTCCAACCGTGTCAAATGGACAAAAAACCACCAATACCTTATAAATAGCTCTTTCAACAAACAAGTAAAACGACACACAAAAAAAAGGCAAAAAAAATTACCTACTTTGTTGAAAGAAAAGCTTACTGAAAATCATAGCCAAATATCCATATAAGCTTTTCACAAATATTCCAGAGACAGTCACCCATATCTCAAATCTCTTTTTAAGAAGAACCTATACTACATTGAGATATCCCCAAGTTCTTTGAACTTTCCAAAAACAAACAAACCCGTGACCAAAACCATCAACACCTTTTCATCTGAGTGAGAAAGCTGGTTGACTTGCAAGCAATATTTTTGTGTAAAAGAAGCTTGTTGAAGTTGATCTCTATTGGAGCTGAAATCTGTGTGACCAAGGAGTTTCGAGATCAAGAGTAACTTGCACCATTTCTGAGTGAAAGAAGCAAGGGGATAGAAGGTCTTTAGTGGAGCTGAAATCTGTGTGACCAAGGAGTTCCGAGATCATATCCAATCTCCCTCTATCTTGTAGAAGTCTCTGTGTGACTCTTCGATAATCATCATAGTGGAAAAACCTCCCTGATAAAAGGAGAAGAAGGGCGTAGCTGGGATTACATCACCCAGTGAACCTTACAAATATCTTGTGTCATTTACCTCTTTAAGCATTCATTGTTTTACTGCTTTACTATTCATATTGCATACATTCTGATAAAGTCTTAAAACAACTAAGCGACTACTTTCGATTAATTAACCGAACGCTAAGCTATAAAATACTTCCGCTGTGCTAACTCTGATTTAGTGACTAAACTCTGCCCTACTTTGGTAAGCGTTGAAATCACCGAGTCTAAGTTAACGTTTCTCAAGCGCCACATCCAGCGCTTAAACTTGTCAAGCGTTCAAATACTTCAAAGTGATACTAACTTTTAAGAAGTCGAAAAAGACTTCAGGGTCTATTCAACCCCCCCCCCTTCTAGACCCTTTCGTATACCACTTGGGACCAACAATTTCATTATGTTATAATCTAATGCACAGTATCAAGTTTAGTGAGTTTGACATTTTCCATGACTCTCACTTGATCGGGATACGTCAGTGAAGGGCTTATACTCATACGATATTTATGATTAAGAGGTTCGTAAAATGATTCATTCATTTCGTACTCAATTGGGTTACGATGTGAGTCCACGGGTCTGGCTAGGTGACACTCACATCCTTAGGTAATTCATCTCCTTGCCAATTGAGACGAACCTAAAGAGTCGAGCTATAAGAAACGAACGGAATGTATCTTTTGTGTCAATCTTTTAGAAAGAATTAAATAGACTGATTGATTTAATTAGATTAAATCAATTAATTAATTAGTTAATTTAATTAGATTAAATTAAATTATTTAATTAATATATTAATTAATTGGAATTAATTAATAGTATATATTATATTTAAATTAGATTTAAATTAAATATATACAGGTGAGCTAGAAATTATACAAGCCAATTAAAAGCCCACCCAGTCCATGGAAGCCCTAAAGGGGGTGACCACTCTAGGGTTTGGAGTAGCCTCCAACTTGTTCCACAAGCTAGTTGAGTTTAAAAAGACTCCTACATGGAACAAACCCTAAGAGAGAAGTAACAAGCTAATTACACAACACAAAAGAAAAGAACTCTCTCCCCTCTCTCCTCTCTAGCCGTCCACTCTAGCAAGAAAATGAGGAGTTTCGGGATCTTTGGAAGGCTCGTTTCGCGTGAAGCTTTAGAGACAGGAGCCCTTGGAGGATTGTTGTTCTGCAAAATCAATAAACGAATCAAAAGGGTATGTTTATTTATTCTAAATTTCGCGAAACCCATAAAAAAAATCATCCGATCTATTTTTGTGATCTACCGGTAGGAATCCTTGAAATCTTCCGCTGCATTTCTCTGTTTTTCTGTACGGGATTCCTAACAAAAAATTTCTTATAATTGCACCCCCTATTTGTAAAAATTCTTACAATTGCACCCCACGTAAACCTTACAAATAGACCCCCTGAGGGGATGTGTTTGTAATTATCTATTAGTGAGGGGAGGTTTGTATAATTATCCCATTATTGAGGGGGTGTGAGTGTAATTTTCCCTATTTGTAATTAAACTTGATTTATATATAAATGCATTTCTATTGTTTTACCTATTGGCATTTATAAGCTATAGTACAATAATTAGTCCAAGTGATCCAGGAGAATCTTGTACTTCTTATGGGTTAAGAAGATAAGCACTAGAAGCATTCAGAACTTGATCTCTAAACTCGTTCGCAAGTCATAGAGAGTTTCGACTGGACATCGAAACTAGACAAGATTTGTATGACATAGGCTTTGACATGGAAGTGCTAGTCGAACTATATTGGATAGCGAGATTTTATGTCATAGACACATTGGTGGGATTAATGAGTTCGAACTCGACTCGTATCAGTTCTGTCACATTGGTTTTCATTCTATAAAAGTCCATGACAGAACTGATTTGTTGTGATAGGTGCGCGTGAATCTTCGATCTGAGTTATCACGTTGAACATGAACTTGTGATATCAAGTTCGTCATTAGAGTAGTTAGATCCAATTCACCCATTGGTGGGATCGACTCGAAGTACAACTTGAAAGGTAAGTGATAGTTTTAACTGATTTCAAGATGGAATTTATTCTCTCATAATAAAATGAGAATATATCCTATGCAATCATAGATGAGTGAGATCAAAAGTCTTTAGCAAAGCAATCGAAGCTTCTCATGTTGGACACAAGAGTAGGCTCGGTATCTTGACACATTATGACTTAAGCATATAGTCAAGTACTTTGAGCTTCACTGAACCATGACATTCACTTGACTGGGATATTAAAATAAAGGGTTTATACTTACATTGCATTCGCAACGAGAAAGGTTTGAGAATGATCCATTCTTTCAATCTCATTTGGGTTTTGATGTGGGTTACGTGATTGGCTAGGTGTCACCCACATTCTATGGTTCCTCCCATTTCCATATGAGACGAACCTACAGAATCGCGCATAAAGGAATAGCATAAGAAAAATAAAGGGAACTATTTAAAGGGAAGGCTAATACTTAATTACTCATTAGATGAGATAATTAGTCAATAGCTAAGATTAATTATTAATTAATTTCTGGGAGTCATAAATTAGTGAATTAATTTATCTAATTCATTTAATTAATTAATTAATTGGATAAATAAGTGATTAATTAAATAATTAAAAAATAATACACAAAAAGCCAAGAGTTGGGCCAAGTGGACACCTACATGGGTCAAGTTGAGCGTCCTCTAGAACACCCAATACAAGGCCTTTTGTGCTTTCTTGGTTATTAAGTCAAAGTGATATATATGTTAGTATTATGCCCTCAAATGCCATAAAGGATAGAATTATAGGGCATTAATTTGTAATTAAACAATTCATTTTAATGAAAGGCATTTTATGTTGTTTCTTATAGGCATTTGTAAGGTTTTATAAACAACGTTAAGTCCTTGATACCAAGGCGATCTTCTACTCCCTATGGGTTAGTGAGAATGACATAGATGAGATCGCTCTTTAATATCTAAATTGATTCGCAAGTCTAAGAAAGTATTGACCAGACATTGATACTGGATAGAGACTTGTATGAAATAAGTTTTGACATGGGAAGTGCTAGTCGAACACTATGGGTAAGTTAGTGGCAACTTTTGTCATAGACACATCAGTGGGACTGATGAATTCGAAGACGACTCGCATCGGTTCTGTCGCATGGGTTTCACTCTATGACAGTCAATGACAGAAATAATAAGTTGTGATAGGTACGCGTGAATCTCAGACCTAAGTAATCATGTTGAAGATGTACTTGTGACATCAAGTCTGTCATTAGAGTAGTTAGATCCAATTCACCCATTGGTGGGATCGACCTCGAAGTGCGGCTTGATGGGCAAGTAGCAATCTTAACTGATTAGCAAAATGGAATTTATTCTTTTATAAGTGAATGATCATATATCCTATGCTGTCATGAATGAGTGAGGTCAAAATTATTTGGCCAAAGCAATGGAGATACTCATGTTGGACATGGGAGTGTACTTAATGAACTCGACTCATTAAGAGCTATGCATATGGTCAAGTACTGTGAGTTTGACTGAACCGTGACTCTCACTTGACTGAGATATAAGAATGAAGGGTTTATACTCATACAGTATTCACTGCGTGAAAGGCTTGGAATGATTCTATTCATTCGTTCGAAATTGGTTTGCGATGTGGGCCACGTGACTGACACCCATTTTCCTTTCGAGGCAAGCCTAAAGAGTCGTGTTTAAAGGAATTGAAAAGGAAAAATAATGATTTAAGACTTGAGAAATTTTTTGGTATCAATGATACCGTAATTAATTAATTAATTGATCATTGGATGATCTTATTAATTAATTATGTTAATGTGTTAATTAATTTCTTTGGAAAGTTAATTATAGAATTAACATGAATTAATTAGTTATTTAATTATCTATTTATTGAATAAATAATATTAATTAATAATATTAATTAAATAATTAATTAAATCAAACCAAACACGTGGACTAGCCCCGGGGGCTAGCACACGCGCAAGTGGGCATCCGTTATGGATGCCTAGGGCTTGATTTGTGGGCTTAAATTAATTCCCTTGTGTAGTATATATATATTACTTATTGGAATTAGTTAAAAACCTAGCCTCATTATTTACTCTCTCTCCAAGTCAAGAACTCCCACCTCTCTCTCTCTCCCTCTCTCTCTGTGTAGCCGTCCACCAAGGAGAAGAAGAAGGAGATTTTTCAGTTTGGACTCCGGCGTGGTGATTTAGAGGTAGTGGCTGATTCGCTGCTTGGAATAGGAGATCAGAAGTTGGTTCAGAAAATTAAAAAACATGTAAAAGGTACACAATGTCTAACATGGTTTGAATATGTAAAAATCGAAGATGAAACCACCTTGGGCTATTATTTTCCGCTGTGTTTTTACCGAAAAAACCCAACAATATATTTGATTCACTTGTGACTTCTTGAACTAAGAGTCTCATAACATCATAAGCTTCCAAGGAAAGAAAAAATTATCTCCTTCTCTCTCTCTAGCCATCGCTCACCTTGGAGAAAAAGAAGAGATTTTTATCTTGCTTTCTGTGTGACTATTTAGAGATATCAGCGTATTCGGTGTTCAGATCAAGAATTCAAAAGGGAAATTTTGGATTGCACGGATTTGAAATTTCATAAAAGCTTGAAGATTTCAAAAGAAGTCGGCTAAGAAATCACGACGAATGTGAAATCTCCAAACACTTCGCTACGAAGAGTAAGTTCTTTGTTTTTACAATTTGAATATGCAATATGGAGATGACCACTTGGGATTTTAATTCGTATTTGTCGCTGCATTTTTATTTTATATCGTTTCCCAACAGTGGTATCAGAGACAATCTCTGATATTGTATATTTAATTGTTGCTGTGACTTTATGTGCTTTTATTTTTGCGAATTTATGAAGCATGTGAACTCTGCATTTTTATGATTGATAGCCTGGATTTATGTTTTCTGATTTATGTATTCATGTTGAATTTGAATATCGAGCGAGAAAAACAAACGGGCCATGAAGGCTTTGACTGTGTTGTGTTCACGGCTGTGTTCACAACACACACACAACCATGGACTTTTTCTAGAGAACCCAAGCTAATGGGTCACCACAAAATTAAAGACATTAAACTAAACATATTCTAATTTTTATGGGCTCCCTTGCATCCACCTATCTACGAAGCCTATTCTATTAAAAGATTGATTCTGCAACCTATACATAAATTCTGGGAAAAATAAATGGGCTCAAAATTGGCCCTTGCAACCCATGAAAATAAAATACATCATTTATATAAACGCCTAAGTCCATGGAAGGTGTCACCATCACATAATACATATTCGCATAAAAGTAAAGCAACCATGTTGGTGATTAATTAATATTAATTAGCCCTACTAATTAATCCCAAATAAAATTTCCAATTTCATTTATTTAATATTTTAATTAAAATCAATTAGTCCAATTAATCGACTGAAATAGATGAAATTCTAAATTCCTTAATTTACCTTTAATTAAAATAAATAGTCAAACTAATACATTAAATATATAAAATCCTGAATTTTATACCAACTTTATATTTTAAAGCCTCATGTGAGAAAATTAATATTTAAATTAAATAATCAATTATAGTTCTTCAAGAAAAATAATTAATTTATGCCAATTTAAATATGTTTAATTTCAATAAGATTCTATTTGGGCTCGATTTCATCAAACCCGAGTCACCATCCTTTTGATTCACTCGAATTAATAATTTGAGCCCAAAACCAGTTAATCGAATTTTTTTAATATTTTAATAATTTCAATTAGGGCCTAATTTAATTAACTCGAGTCGTCATCCTTTTGACCCACTCGATTAATTAAAATTAACCCAAAATCTGAATCATAAAAAAATAGACCCGCGACCCAGCCCCGTTTCTAGTTGGGTCTTTGGCCCAATACACCTGGACCGGCCATGCCCCTGCACACGACCAATCGAGCGAACAGACTTATGCTCATCGTCGAGTGTCTCAGCGCTGACGCGGCCGCTATCCACAGCAACACGTCGGCCTTTCGGCCGATTGTTGTGCATGCAGTCATGTGCACAACGTGTACACGGCATGCTGTCGGGGATCTTCAGGCCCCGTTTTCTCATTTATCTTGATTTTTTCTCAATTTTCAAATTCCATCATGAATACACAGATTGGAAAAACAAATTCAGGCTGTAAATCATAAAACGCAGATTTCACATGCTTCATAAATTTGCAAAAAAAAAAAAAAAACCACAAAATCACAACAACGATTAAATATGCAATATCATAGATTGACTCTGATACCACTGTTGGGAAACGACATAAAATAAAAGCGAAGTCGAATCAAAGAATAAAAATTTCAAGTGGTCATCTCCGAATTGCATATTCAAACCGTAAATGCGAAGAACTTACTCTTTGTAGTGAAGTGGTTGGAGATTTCATGTTCATCGCAATTTCTAAGCCGATAGCTTCTTTTGAAATCTTCTAGCTCTTGAGAAAATCTGAACCTCGTGCTATCCAAAATCTTCCTTTTTGAATTCTTGATCCGAATACCGAATACGCCGATGTCTCTAAATAATCACATGGAAAGCAAGATGGAAAAATCTCTCATTTTCTCCAAAGGTGGGGGACAGCTAGTGAGAGAGAGGAAGAAGGGAAATTTTCTTTCTCTTGGAAGCTAATGAGTTTATAAAGTCACTTAGGTCAAAAAGTCATAAGTGATTCAAATATATGTCAGTTGACTTGATGACAAAGCTAACACAATAGGCCTTGTGTTAAGCCTCCAAAAGGACGCCCAACTTGGCCCATGTAGGCGTCCAAGTGGATGCCTACCTTGGCCCGGTTTGGCTTTGTGTACTATTTAATTAATTATTTATTTATAAAATTAATTAACTAATTAATTAATTAAATTATATTGATAAATAAATTCATTAATTTATTTCTCCAATATATTAATTAATAATTAATCTTATTCATTAGTTGATAATCTCATCTAATGAGTAATTAATTATTAGCTTCCCCTTAAATAATTTTTTTTTATTTTTCTTTTGCTTCTCCTTTAGGTTCATCTCATATGGAAATGGGTGACACCTAACCACTCACGTGGCCCACATCGAAACTCAAATGAGATTGAAAGAATGGATCATTCTAAAATATTTCCTGTTGCGAATACCGTGCGAGTATATTCTAATATCCAGTCAAGTGAGAGTCATGGTTTAGTCAAACTCACCGAACTTGACTATATTCTTAATTCATAATGAGTCGAGGTCACTTCCATGTCAAAGCTCATGTCATACAATTCGTATCCAGTATTGATGTCCAATCGAAACTCTCTACGACTTGATAACGAGTTTAGAGATCTAGTACCAAATACTTCTAGTGCTTATCTTCTAAACCCATAAGAAGCAAAAGCTTCGCCTTGATCTTGGACTAATTATTGTATTCTAACCTACAAATGCCAATAAGTATAATAATAGAAATGCCTTATATATATAAATCAAGTTTAATTACAAATAATATGCCCTATACAATCTATCCTCTTGTGGCATCTGAGGGCGTAAACACCAGCAGACACATGGCTCATGTTCGTTCTTGATGAAGCCAAATCCCTTTACTGCTTCATCAAAACAGAGATTCTAACTACGAGATGTTTGCTTGAGTCTAAAGATGCATCTCAAGCTTGCACACCTTATAGATATCAATCTCGAATACAGATTCGTTTGTCTGTTCCATATAGATATCCTCCTCTAGGAATCTATTAAGGAAAGTGATCTTGACATCTATTTGTCATATCTCATAATCTGGTATTGCTAACAAAATTTTAATGGATCTAATCATAGATACTGGCGAAAGGTCTCTTGATACTCCCTCCTTTTGACAATAGCCTTTTGCCACTATCTTGGCCTTATAGGTACTATATCCTTGGGATGATCCACTAGAGTCCAGAGTTGGTTTGAATACATCGAATCCATTTCTGTTTGCATAACTTCATGCCATCTCCGAGCATCAATATCCACCATCACTTGATCATAAGTAGAGGAATCACGTCCATGGCCTCCATCTATAGCATCTTGGAGACTCATCCATGGCCTCCATCTATAGCATCTTGGAGACTCATCTCCTTCTGTAATAGATAGCTATACCTCTCAGGCGGCTGAGGTACTCTACCAAACCTTCGTGTGGTTGTGTTAGAATTAGATTGTCCTTAGTTCTTGTGCAAATATCTCCAAAGGGGTCTCGTTTTGTTCCTCCAAAAAAATATTGCCACCTTCACCGCCTTGTTGAATGAATTCTTCTTCGAGAAAGTGGATCTTCAAAGCAACAATGATCCCATGGAATCCTCAGGATAACCTATGAAATGTTCTTTTAAGGACCTAACCTCCAATTTCTCCACTTTTGTCTTTTTAACCTCCAATTTCTCCACTTTTGTCTTTTTAAATTAGCTTCAAAATCTATGAAGAAAGCTATATGGATGAGAAACATCATCCAAGAGTTGGGTGTTGTTCCATCAGTTGTTAGCTCAGTACCATTGTACAGTGATAAAAATGGGGCTATTGTGGAATCACAAGATCTTTGGTCTTATCAGAAATTTAAGCATATACAGAGTTGATACCATTGGATAAGAAACATCATTGGGAGACTTGATGTTCGAGTAAAGCAGGTATACTTGGCAGATAATGTAGCAGACATACTCACCAGAACCCTTAGTCAAAAAGTGTTTGACGGACATCTTAGAAGAGTGGGCCTCAAATATGTGGGAAATAGGCTCTAGGGCAAGTGAGAGAATGATAAAGTAGATGTCTGGCGCGCCAATTATTGGACACCATTCTTGTAATATCTTACTCTGTAGAAACAATCTTTTTCATATGAATAAAATCAACTATGGTTATTGTTAGAGTTATGCCCTCAAATGCCATAAGAGAATAGAATTATAGGGCATTAGTTTGTAAATAAACATTCTTGTTTTAACAAAAGACATTTGATGTTGTTTCTTATAGGCATTTGTAAGGTTTAAACAAACAACAATTAGTCCTTGATATTAAGGCGAACGTTCTACTCCATATGGGTTAGGGAGAATGGCACTAGAAGTGTTTGATCTTTAATATCTGAATTGGTTTTCAAGTCAAAGAGAGTATTGACTGGACATCATTACTGGATATAGAATTGTATGATGTAAGTTTTGACAGGGAAGTGGCAGCCGAACACTATGAGTATGATAGTGGAAACTTATATCATAGACACATCAGTTAGACTGGTGTGTTCGAACACGGCTCGCATCAGTTATGTCACATGGGTTTTTCACTTCATGACAGTCAATGACAAAAATGATAAGTTGTGATAGGTACGCGTGAACCTTAGACCTGAGTAAACACGTTGAAGATGTGCTTATGACATTAAGTCTGTCATTAGAGTAGTTAGATTCATTTCACCCGTTGGTGGGGTCGACCTTGAAGTGCGGCTTGATGGGCAAGTAACAATCTTAGCTGATTAGCAATATGGGATTTATTCTCTCATAAGTGAATGAGCAAAATATCCAATGCCGTCATGAATGAGTGAGGTCAAAGACTTTGGCCAAAGCATTAGAGATACTTATGTTGGACATAAATGTATACTCAGTGACCTCGATTCATTATGAGCTGGGCATATAGTCAAACCCAGTGAGTTTGACTAAACCATGACTCTCACTTGACTGAAATATATGAATAAAGGGTTTATACTTGTACGGTATTCACAGTGTGAAATGTTTGGAATGATTCTATACATTCGATCTCAATTGGGCTATGATGTGGACCACGGAACTGGCTAGGTGGTATCCACATCCTTTTGGTTTTCTCCCAATTGCCTTTTGAGACGAACATAAAGAGCCGCGCTTAAAGAAATTGTACAATAAAAATCATGGAATAAAACTTGAGAGAAATCTTTCGGTATTTGATATCGTGATTAATTAATTGATCATTAGATGATCTTATTCATTAAGTAAAAAAGTTAATAAGTTAATTAATTTCCTAGTGAAATTAATTATGAAATTAACATGTGTAAGTTAGTTATTTAATTGATATATTTATTGGATAAATTATATTAATTAAATAATTAATTAAAATACACAAATTGGACTAAGCCCGAGGGCATTAAAAATGCTCAAGTTGGGAATTTTTGCTTTCGGTTCCGGCGTGATAATTTAGAGGCAGTGACGTTATTGCTGCTCCAAAAAGAATCAAGTTGCTTGTTCAGAAACTTTAATTACGCGAAAAAGGTACATATTTCTCAACATGAATTAAATATTTGAAATCAAAGATGAATCCACCATGGGTATTTTATCTCCGCTGCATTTTTATAACCTAACAGTGGTATCAGAGCCAATCTCTGATTTCCGTATTTAATCAAATACGTGATTTTATGTGTTTTTCGTGTTTTTGAAGCATGATGAATATGATGAGTTTTATGATATTTAAACCATGTTTTTTCTGTTTTTTCTTGGATATTATTTCATGATGATATAGTAGAATTGAAAAATCGAATTGTGTGAGAAAACGGGGTCGAAAACGAGGAATTTTGCGTTGCGCATAGCGCAGCCTGTGCGCACACCGTGCACACAATCGGGTGGCTTTGAGCCACCCGATGCCGCCGTGCGCTAGGTGCAGAACAATTGCCCGTCGGGTCGTGCGTTGGGCGCACGGCCGGGCTCACGTGGGCTCTGGTTTGAAACTCGGGTCGGGTGGGTCGGGTCGACTTGATTTCGGGTCTAATTTTTTAATAAACGGGCTTTAGGCTATTTTAATTATCCGGGCGGGTCAAAAGGCTGATGACCCTGATTTTAATTAAATAAGCCCAAATTGGTTTAATTAAATTATTAGACATTCAATAAATTGGTTTTGGGCCAAACTCGTTAAATTTAAATGGACCAATGGATGGTGATTTAAGTTTGATGAAATCGAGCCCAATTAGTTTTTATTGAATATTATTTATTTGAATAAAATAATTAATTTATTATTCTTGGAGAATTATAATTAATTAATTTATTTAAGTAATAAATTCTCACTAGATGGTTTATTATTGTAAAACTGAATAAAATTTAGAATTTTATTGCAAGAATTAATTAGTTGGACTAATTAATTATTAACTTAATCACCAACATAATTGCTTTATTTATCGCGAGCATGTATTATGTGATGGTGACATTATTCATGGGCTTAGGTTTTTTGTTTTTGGATGTATTTTCTTTTATGGGTTGTAAGGGCCGTATTTGAGCCCAATAATTTTATTCTTAGAATTATGTATAGGATGTTCATATTCTTATGTAATAGATAGAATTAGAATAGGCCTTGAAGAAGAAGAAGACGATCTAAAAAGGAAAGGTGCTTGGAGCCCAACAAGAAGAATAATATAGTTTTTCTTTTTTCTTTTGATGACCCATTGCCTTGAGCCCTCTAGAAAAGCCCATGAATACATGTGATGGTTTAATTGCTTACAATGCATGTTTCATTAGATGTAAGAATGCATGTACAATCCAATCCTGCGCTATAAAAATGATAATGTGCAAAGTGAGACATAATTAAATGTTTAGAACATTAATTCTCCCAAACGAAATAATACTAACTTTCAAAAGGGGCGCTAGGCGTCCAATCCCTCCACTAAACTTGATGAAATCAAGAATTGAGTTTGATACATGGCATCTTCCAAGTAAGTGGGGGTCATATATTAAGACACAATTTTGAGATTTCATGAAGTGCATTAGATGCCTTAATCAAGACATATTTCACCCCAAATATCGTTAAAGGGTTGCAAGGTGAAATTCAAATGTTAGATTGAAAGGTGTTAGTGAGAATTAACTTAGATAGTCCACAAACCTATATATCGTTAAAGGGTTGCGGTCTTGATGGATTATGGGAAAAGAAGATTGGACCGTTTATTGGATATTACTTTAATTAAGTAATGGACCAAATATCATTAAAGGGTTGCCATCCATTACATTGATTAAAGAAATCAATCTCCACTATGAAGTAACAAACAACGATCACTTCTGATTTTCACAGTGGGAGTGTGAATCTCGAAAAATGTAGTGGGAGCCAAGTCATATATCGAAGTCCTTGATTTTAACTTGGTTATAGTTTAGTTACAATCATCGAATCAAGTCTGGTTTATTTTCTGCAGTTATAAATTGTCTTATCTCTCTCAAAAACAAAAATGACAATCAACCCACTTTTCGTTTTACTTGAAAAGAACATTCTTACCAGACCCAACTACGTGGACTGGTTAAGGAATTTGAAAATTGTTCTCAACATGGAGTCCTTGGGATATGTGTTAGACACAGACATCCCTGCTCCACCTACCAGAACACGTGCCAACAAGAAAGAAGTCCAAGTTCATGAAAAATGGGTAAAGGACGACGTCCGAGTGCGTGGGTACATGTTTAGCTCGATGACAAATGTGCTTCAAAGGTCCCACGAGAAGATGACCTCATCGGAGGCTATCTTGGCACACTTGGTAGAGCTCTATGGTGAGCACAGCCGCACTACAAGATATGAAATATTTAAAGAGCTCTTTGGAGCCAAAATGAGAGAGGGTGAGAAGGTTGGGGATCATGTCCTCAAGATGATCGCGAGGATCGAGAGATTGGAGGCTCTCAATTTTACAATAAACCCATATCTTCAAATGGATTTCGTTTTGCAGTCTCTTCTTGATTCTTTCTCCCAATTTGTCATGAACTTCAATTGCAACGAGATTGAATGCAACTTAGCTGGGCTACTGAATAAATTAACTACTGCACAATCTCAATTGAAGCCCAAGGTAAAGGAAACTGCACTGGTTATCTCCTCTGGACCCCAAAAGGGCAAGAACAACAAGAAGAAAACCAATAAGTAGCGTGGTGAGCTTGGAGCTCAGGGTGGTGTCGATAAGAACAAAGAGAAAGCTTCTGTGAATTGCAAGCGGAAGGGGCCAAAGAAAACAGACAGATGCCTGCACTTCGGTGAGCTGGGCCACTGGAGAAGGAATTGTCCAAACATGGGCCAAAGCGTACAAGGTATAGAACTTTATGGTCATGAAACTTATTGTTCTATGACTGTTTTCTTTACATCTTGGATTCTTGATTCTGGAGCTAGTGCTTACATTTGTTGTATGAATCAGGACCTGGTGCGAGGAAGGAAGCTGGACAGTGATGAGGTCAAGATAGGAGTAGGCAGCGGACAAAGCGTCGCAGCTACTGGAATTGGATCTACCTCATTTCTTTTAAATTTTGGACATTTACTATTTCTGGATAATGTTTTGGTTTTGCCCAATGGGCTTAAAAACATTGTTTCAATTCCCATTTTAGTTAAGAATGGTTATACTTTCCGTTTTATGGATGAACATTGCAATATTTATTATGGTAATAAATTATTAGGCTTTGCTTCTTTAGTAAATGGTTTGTATTACCTCAATGTCCAAATAAGTGTTCTGTAAATACTATGCAAAGGAACTGTGGTAGGCAAGGAATTAACCAAAGATTAATTTGGCATCTTAGACTAGGCCATGCTGGCGAACACAAAATTCGCAAAATGGAGAAAGATGGACTTATAGGTTCATTGGGATTGAATCCCTATTCTACTTGTGAGTCTTGTCTCAAAGGCAAGATGGCTAGATCTCCCTTCACAGGGACCTTTCAAAGAGCCTCACAAATCTTTGGTTTAGTGCATACCGATGTTTGTGGACCATTTGGAGAAATGGCTCATGGAGGTTTCCTTTACTTTATCACATTCACTGATGACCATTCAAGATTTGGTCTAGTGTACTTGATAAAGAATAAGTCTGAATCCATTGATAAATTCAAAGAATTTAAGGCTTTAGTGGAAAATCAAACTGGGCAACATATCAAAGCTTTTTGATCTGACTCAGGAGGAGAATATATGAGTACGGGGTTTAATGAATACCTCAAAGAGAATGACATAGTATTACAGCTCACAACTCCAGTGACACCACAGTTGAATGGGATAGCTGAACGAAGGAATTGAACTTTGTTGGACATGGTTCGTAACATGCTCAGCTACACTAACTTACCCATTTCACTGTGGGGTCATGCGCTCCTTATAGCTGTACACATTTTAAATAGATGTCCCTCTGAGTCCATTCCTAAGACACCATATGAGATATGGAGAAACAGGAAACCAAGTCTTAATCACATTAGGATTTGGAGATGTCCTGCTTATGTCAAAAAGACTAAAGTAGACAAATTAGAGGCTAGATCCTTAAAAGGGCGTTTCTTTGGCGATCCTGGGGATTCCATGGGATACCTCTTTTACCAGCATGATGATCAAAGGATCATTGTAGCTTTACAAGTTCACTTTCTTGAAGATGAGTTCATTCAAGAAGGTGGAGCAAGTAGAAGAATTGTTCTTCATGAAGAACAAGAAGAAACTCCGGTGGATACATCTACACAGGAAGTAAGAACCGAACCTTCTGTATCACAACCACAACCATGAAGATCAAGTAGGGTACCTCAACCGCCTGAGAGGTACGGATATCTACTGCAGAGGGAGACGAACCTCTTTTCTGTATTAGAGGAGGGTCAAGGAGGTGATCCCTCCACCTATGATCAAGCGATGGTGGATATGAATGCCGCGAGATGGCGTGAAGCTATGCAAACAGAAATAGACTCGATGTATTCAAACTAAGTCTGGACACTTGTAGATCGGTCGGATGGTATTGTACCAATCGGGTGTAAATGGATTTACATGAGAAAGATTGGTGTTGATGGAAAGGTTGACTCCTACAAATCCAGGCTAGTGGCAAAGGGGTATAGTAAAAAAGAAAGAATAGACTATCAAGAAACCTTTTCGCCGATAGCCATGATCAAATCTATAAGAATTCTACTTGCAATAGCAGCTCACCTAGATTATGAGATATGGCAAATGGATGTCAAAACTGCTTTTCTGAATGGATTCCTTTTGGAATCTACAATTTAATGAAGCAGTCAAAGGATTTGACTTCATCAAAAACGAAGATGAGCTATGTGTTTATAAGAAGGTTAGTGGGAGTAAGATATCATTCCTTGTGCTATATGTAGATGACATATTACTGATAGGAAATGATATAGGAATGCTCACCACTGTTAAGAAATGGCTTTCGAGTACTTTCTCCATGAAAGACTTGGGAGAAGCTACATACATTCTGGGCATTCGAATCTATAGAGATCGAACAAATAGAATGATAGGGCTACATACATTCTGGGCATACAAGCCCTTTAATTAGAAAAGGTCCTAAAGAGATTTAGGATGGAAGATTCTAAGTAAGGGTTCCTGCCAATGACTCACGGACTAAAACTCTCAAAGACTACGTGTCCTCAAAGTGAGGAAGATAGAAAAGAGATGAGCATTATTCCCTATGCATCAGCAGTGGGTAGCCTGATGTAAGCAATGTTGTGTACACGACCTGACATTGCTTATGCAGTAAGCATTGTTAATCGATTTCAAGTAAACCCAGGCAAGGAACACTGGACAGCTGTGAAAAATATCCTGAAGTATCTGAAAAGAACTAAGGATATGATTCTCATCTATGGGAGTGGTGACCTAAGAGTGGATGGATACACTGACTCAGATTTCCAATCGGATATCGATGACCGAAAATCCACATTGAGGTTCACATTCACCCTCAATGGTGGGGCAGTGTCTTGGAAAAGTTCCAAGCAAAGCACAACCGCAGATTCCACCACAGAGGCTGAATACGTGGCTGCCTCTGAGGCATCCAAAGAGGCTGTTTGGCTAAAAAAGTTTCTTGAAGAACCTCAAGTGGTTCCAAGCGCGGTGCTCCCGTTGCCACTTTATTTTGACAACAATGGAGCAATAGCGTAGGCAAAGGAACTAAGGTCTCACAACAAGTCCAAACACATTGAGAGAAGATATCCTATTATAAGAGAGATTGTTTCCATAGGAGACATATCTGTTCAGAAAATAGCCTCAGTAGACAACGTCGCTGACCCATTGACCAAGCCATTAGCACAGGTGGTGCTAGACAAACATCTTGAAAAGATGGGTATCAAATACCATAGCAAATGGCATTGAGTGCAAGTGGGAGATTGTTACAGTTATGCCCTCAAATGCCATAAGAGGATAGAATTATAGGGCATTAGTTTACATCTAAACATTTTTGTTTTAATAAAAAGCATTTGATGTTGTTTCTTATAGGCATTTGTAAGGTTTAAACAAATAACAATTAGTCCTTGATATTAAGGTGAATGTTCTAGTCCCTATGGGTTAGGGAGAATGGCACTAGAAGTGTTTGATCTTTAATATCTGAATTGGTTCGCAAGTCAAAGAGAGTATTGACTGGACATCATTACTGGATATAGACTTGTATGATGTAAGTTTTGACAGGGGAGTGGCAGTCGAACACTATGAGTATGATAGTGGGAACTTATATCATAGACACATCATTTAGACTGGTGTGTTCGAAAAATGGCTCGCATCAGTTATGTCACATGGGTTTTTCACTCAATGACAATCAATGACAAAACTGATAAGTTGTGATAGGTACGCGTGAACCTTAGACCTCCTGAGTAAACACGTTGAAGATGTGCTTGTGACATTAAGTCTGTCATTAGAGTAGTTAGATCCATTTCACTCGTTGGTGGGGTCGATCTCGAAGTGCGGCTTGATGGGCAAGTAGCAATCTTAACTGATTAGCAATATGAGATTTATTCTCTCATAAGTGAATGAGCAAAATATTCTATGCCGTCATGAATGAGTGAGGTCAAAGACTTTGGCCAAAGCATTAGAGATACTTATGTTGGACATAAAAGTATATTCAGTGACCTCGATTCATTATGAGTTGAGCATATAGTCAAATCCAGTGAGTTTGACTAAACCATGACTCTCACTTGATTGGGATATATGAATAAAGGGTTTATACTCGTATGGTATTCACAGCTTGAAAGGTTTGGAATGATTCTATATATTTGATCTCAATTGGACTACGATGTGGACCACGGGACTAGCTAGGTGGTATCCACATCCTTTTGGTTTTCTCCTAATTGCCTTTTGAGACGAACCTAAAGAGTCGCCCTTAAAGGAATTGTAAAGTAAAAATCATGGAATAAAACTTGAGAGAAATCTTTCAGTATTTGATATCGTGATTAATTAATTGATCATTAGATGATCTCATTAATTAAGTAAAAAAGTTAATAAATTAATTAATTTCCTAGTGAAATTAATTATGGAATTAACATGTGTAAGTTAGTTATTTAATTGATATATTTAGTGGATAAATTATATTAATTAAATAATTAATTAAAATACACAAATTGGACTAAGCCCGAGGGCATTAAAAACGCCGAAGTTGGGCGTCCATGGCCTTCAGTTACTTAGGTTAATTATTCTAGTTGTATAAATATACTACTTAGTGAATAATTAAACCTTAGCCTCACTTGTAACTTTCTCTTCAAGTTAGAACTCTCCATCTCTCTCTCATCTCTCTAGCAGTCCAAGAGGAGAAGAAAAGAAGAGAATTTTTGCTTTTGGTTCCGGCGTGGTGATTTAGAGGCAGTGCCATTATTGCTGCTCCAAAAAGAATCAAGTTGCTGGTTCAGAAACTTTAATTACGCAAAAAAGGTACATATTTCTCAACATGAATTAAATATTTGAATCAAAGATGAATCCACCGTGGGTATTTTATTTCCGCTGCATTTTTATGTACAAAACCCAACAGTTATGACATTTTTTATTCTTTAATAGTCTTCACTTAGCTTAGAATAAAATCTTAAATGATCACACATAGCTATGTGATATTATTGCACATTGGGGATGTTAATGATGGAATATGTCTCCAAGGTTGTGATTCTTGAATTCGTTCTAAGTCATGAAAGGGTTCATGAAGATGAAGGGATATTGATGAACCCGGGAGACTTTCTTGTATGATGCATACTCTTGGAGAGTATACCTCGTTCCATAGGTACTGACAAGGTGAAAGTCGATGCATGTATTAGGGTTCCCATTTGGAAAATGGGTAAATTGAATAACCCAAAGGAAGTTCATTAAAATGGAATCCCAGTCGATATCTGGAACTTCCTATAGTCACGTAGTGTAAGAGTAATCCTTACGGACCTGAAATTCGACATGATATCTTATACGTAATCGTGCATGTCTTCATCTATTATATGATTACATAGTGGGTGGTTAATGGGATATTTTGGACGTGAGTTGATTATGTATGAAGACACATGAGAATCAAGTTGGTTTCATCTCTGATTTAGCATATTAGTGAATCTCCTGTGTCTACATGGTGAGCCAAATTTAGGAATCTTCAGCCGAAGTAAGATACCTAAAGAGGCGTGGTTGATCAATCAAATAGTCCAATTAATTCAAGGTTGATTGAATCAAGAGTGATTTGATTTTGTATTTTCTATTTTAGGAAAATACACTGGCACTTCGAAAAAATATACTTACTACTGACACATAAATGAGCCTAAGGGGTCATACACTTTACTTTTTAGAGTTACTACTTAATCATGTGATTAATCAATTTATGAAATTGAGAAAATTAAGAAAGTCTAATACTTTCCTAATTGGGAATATAAATTAATTGATAGGTTTTAATTAATTGGACTATTTGATTAATCAATTTAGACTAATTAATTAATGGACCTTGATGAGTCCAATTATTTTATTTGATTGGACTAGACCCAAATTAAATAAAAATTAAATTGGAATTGGTATAGTAATTAAAATATTATTTTTTAATTATTGAATTTAATTAATGGGTTAGACCTTTTAATTAAATTGATGATGGAGTCAAGAATTACATTCTTGGACACCAAGAAATCAAATGGACAGTCAACATGGAGTCATAGAGGATGATTTTTTGGTTGAGAAGGATATCAATCCTTGTCTAATTCTTGGTCTTGTAGAATCAAGAGGATCGTGATAAGAGAGAAATACTTACTAACTAACTCTTATCAAATATGTTAACCTTTTTAGTCTCATATTCCTTTGATTTTGATGATGAAAAATCACCTCATTTAGTTGGTAATAATTATCTTTTTCTTGTACATATTTAGTGTTAAGTATTTTGCTTTCTCCATCTCCATAAAAGGGAAGTGTGCAAAATCGATTCTCCTTTCTCTCTCACATAATCTTGCTTCCTTTTATGGCTTCCTATCTTGGTATATCATATCTCTGCATATTCGTTGACTCTTTAACTTTATTTCTTACCTTGACAAGAATATCTTTTGACAAAAAGGAAAGTAGCCATTTACAATAATTCATGGAAAGAATTCTTTTTATCTTCCTTCTTTATTAACGGATTCTACTCAATCAGTTAAGGCTGGTTTATTTTCCTTTCTCATCTTTGGTAAGTAGTTGTTTGCTTCATCATATCGAAAGAGTCGTTGTCATTCATTATCTTTCTTTTATCATTCTTTAATATTCATCTATATATATGCTTTTCTCATTCTATGAAAAAGAGTACAAAGTCTACAAGCCTTATACAACACATAATTAGTAAGAATTTATTCTTGTTCATAGGTACCTTCTCCGCTAAGTTCCAGTGAGGAAGAAGCGGTACCTGTTAGTGTTTGGAATTCGAAGTGACAAACACGAATGATCGAGAAGTGTTTTTGAGCCTAGTCTCTCATAATTCCCAGTTGGAGTCGTAGTTGTGGATTAACCTTTTGGTTTTGCCCTTTTGTTCCTAGGGTTTAGTAGAGCAAAGCTCACTTTTCATAATCGAGTGTGTTTTGTCTTGTTAGTATTTGTAGCGTCTGAAATCTTTCAGAACTTATCTTTTTCATTTTATTTTGTATTAAATTCCCATTTAGATCTTGTTCTAGAACTTCTAAGTTCCAATCGTTATTTCAATATAAGTATTTTTCAGTTTTACCTTTTGGTACTTATCTATTCCGTTGTGCATTTAAGCACAAGTTTTAATAACCTAATTCACGCCCCTCTTAGGCACATCTTGAGTTACAATTGGCATCAGAGCCAGATGACTCATTTTTAAGGGTTTAACCACCCGAGTCAAAAGATCTATATGACTGCCTCCATTTTTGATATGTATGCAGAGGGGCAATCTCACTCCCGTCCACCACTCTTCGACGGTTCAAATTATGCCACCTGGAAGAACCAGATTGATGAGTATTATATTTTCGTTGATTTCAAACTTTGGATAATAGTCATGAAAGGACCTACAATTCCAATGAAGAAAGTTGAAGGACAAAACGTTCCAAAAGATTGTGATGACTTTAACAGCAGTGATGAAAAGATTCTATAAATGAATGCAAGCGCCAAAAATATCTTGTCATGTGCTCTCACTAAAGAAGAATACAATCGAGTAAGCACATGTGTTTTAGCAAAAAAAATGTGGGATATGTTACAAGTCACTCATGAAGGTACCAGTCAGGTCAAACAAAAAAGGACGCTATTTTTCTTCATCAATATGAACTATTCCAGAAGAATAAAGGCGAACCATCAGCCAGATGTACGCTCGATTCATGCAAATTTCCAATGTTTTCACTTGGAAGAGCCATTTGAGAAAATGAACAAACTCGTGAGATACTAAGATCTCTTCCATAAGAGTGGACACCGAAGGTCATTGCCATTCACGAAGCCACGGATATGAATGTTATGACTATAGGAGAACTTATTGGTTCTCTTAACTCCCATGAAATGACCCTCATGTCCAAAGAAGAAAGTTCCGACTAAAAGATCCAGAAGTCTCTTTCCAATCCAGATTGATAGACAGTCCAAATGATCTGAAAGAGATGAGTGATGAACAATTCGATGAAGAACTTGCTATGGTTACTAGGCCAAACATAATTTCAAACCAAGGGATGAGAAGATTGTGTGACATGAATGCTTTGAATCTAGTCACATCAGACCTGATTTCCCGTAACTGAAGAAATTCCAAAAGAACGATAGAAGTTCCAGACGACGTGATGTATCTACACCATGGGATGAATCTAAATAAGATGCATGCAATGATGAAGACAATTGTCTTATGGTAAACAAACATGTATCTATTGAATCAAAATCTGATTTAAATTATTCTGATGATGATACCATTGAAAATTCTGATTTATATGATATTCTTAAAAATTATGAGAATCAGATCGAAAACTTGATTTATAAGAATAAATTGCTTCAAAGTCAACTCAAGAATTCTCTCTAGAAAAGTCTGAATTGGAACAAAAATTTGATGATCTCATGAAAGATAAACTTTGCCTTGAGAAAGAAAAGGAGTATCTATTGGAAGAAAATACTTATGTGTGGAAACAAGTTTCTGATTTGAAAAAGCAAGTCAAATGAAAAGATGTCATCCACACACCGCATATATATCATAATCATACTTGTCATGCATCTACTTCCAAAACATGTTCCAATTATAACTTTTTGAAAACTACTCATAATCATGATCATCGTGTTGAAACCAAAAAGGACACCACTCATTATAATGCTCATGGTGCTGAAACCAGAAAGAATACCACCTCTTATAAAGTCTGTCATACGTGCTGTAGAAATGGTCATGTTGCATACAGGTGTTACTTAAAAAAGGACATTGGTACCAAACTTATATGGGTACCAAAAGTCAACTACTCTAACTTTGCAGGGCCCATTGATAAATGGATACCAAAACAAAAATAGCAATTACTGTAGGAACATCCTCAAAACCAATCCCAAAAGAACAAATGGTATTTAGACAGCGGATGTTCTGGGCATATGACCGTTGACATCTCAAAATTTATCATCCTCAGCACTTTTACTGGTGGTAAAGTCTTATTTGTGGACAATACAAAAGGAACTATTATGGGTAAGGGATCCATTGGTAAGAATAGATCCGCTATTATTAATGAAGTTTGTTTAGTTAAGGGCTTGAAACGCAACTTTCTTAGCATAAGTAAACTATGCGATGAAGGTTATCAAGTCCAATTCTCTCCTACTCATTGCTCTATTATTCCAAATAATGAATTAATCTTCAATGCCTTTCAAGATGGAAATATTTTGCATGAATCTTGATGAACTTACCAAGCAAAAGGTTGAGTGCCTGGTATTGCAGATGAAGGAAATTGGACTTGGCACCGGAGACTTAGGCATGCCAACATGGAACTTATTTCCCACATCTCTAAAAAGGGTCTTGTCCGAGGCATTTCCAAAATCAATTTTGTCAAAGATAAAATTTGCAATGCATATACAAAAGGGAAGCAAATTAGGTCTTCTTTCAAACTAAAACATGACATCTCACTTCTAATCCCTTGAAACTTCCTCATCTCGATCTTTTTGGTCCTACTAAGACTGCTACTATGGCTGGTTACTCAAATCGAGGTAAATCTTATCATTTTTTCAAAAAACGTAAAAGAATTATTCAAGAATCAATACGTGCTACGTTTAATGAAACCAATCCTCTTTTAGACAAAGATACTTTGAGCTCAGAACTTGCAGGTATTCCAGAATCATCAAGCAACATTCAAGCAGAACCTAAGCAAAAGAATCTAGATCTTTCAGATGAGAATCTTGATACCAAAAGAAGTTCTAGTTCTGATAAACCAGAATCAGGTTCTTTAGACCCAAATAGTTTTTTTGCTCCTAAGGAGAAAAAATTTAAGCATAGGTTCAATCATCCCACCAATGTTATTATAGAAAATCCAGCAGCTGGTATCACCACTACATCCAACTTAAAGAAGGATTTTGGAAGTTGTGACTTCTTGTCCCATACTAAACCTAGCAATATTGAAGAGGCTCTTAATGATGAATCATGGGTTAAAGCCGTGAAAGAGAAACTTGCTCAGTTTGACAGGAACCAAGTTTGGAACCTAGTTAACAAACCCACAAATCATCCAGTGTAGGCACCAAATGGGTTTTCAAGAACAAATTTGATGAAAGTGGTAAGGTCACTCGACTGATAGCTAAAGTCTTCAGTCAAGAAGAAGGTGTAGATTATGACGAAACCTATGCATCTGTTGCTAGGTTAGAATCCTTTCTTACGTTACTTGTTTTTGCTGCTTTAAAAAAGTTTTCTTTATTTCACATGGATATGAAAAGTATGATTTTAAACGATTTTATAAATGAGGAGGTTTATGTGGAACAACAGCCGAGATTTACTAATAACCCCTTTCCAAAGCATGTTTTCAAACTTTCTCAAGCTCTTTATGGCTTGAAGCAACCACTTAGAGCCTGGTATGAGACTTTGAGCAAATCTCTTATTAATAAAGGTTTTACCATGGGCACCACTGATACCACCTTGTTTATCAAATACCACAAGCATGATCTTTTTCTTGTTCAAATATATTTGGATGACATTATTTTTGGTGCTACGAACAATAGTTTATGTGAGATCTTTTCCAACGATATGCAACAGGAATTCAAGATGAGCTTTATGGGAGAATTAAATTTCTTTCTCGGATTACAAATTAAACAAACCAAGAATGGAACCTTCATATCTCCAGAGAATTATACCAGGGAACTTTTCCAAAAGTTCCGGATGGATGAGTGTAACCCTGTTTCTACTCCCATGTGCACATTCACTAAACTTGATAAGGATGAATCAGGTAAGCCTATTGATAAAACTCAATTTCGAAGTATGATTGATAACTTGCTCTACTTAACTGCAGGTCATTCGGATATTAAGTTCTTTACCTGCCTTTGTGCTAGATTTCGATTCAAACCTAAAGGATCTCATTTACTTGCTCTAAAACGCATTCTTAGATATCTTAAGGGAACTATAAATGTTGGTCTCTGGTATCCAACATCTATTAATTTTGATCTTCTTGGTTATTCAGATGCTGATTATGCTAGTTGTAGAATGCATTGTAAATGTACCAGCGGTACTTGTCAAATTCTAGGGGAAAGTCTAGTGGCTTGGTATAGTAAGAAACAAAGTGTGGTCTCTCTATCCACCACTGAAGCTGAATATATGGCTATGGAAAAATGTTGTGCGAAATTACTTTTGCATGATTATAATTTGCACTTTGATATATTCCCTTTTTTTGTGACAATACTAGTTCCATCACCATACTTTGATTATAACTTGGTATTATGGAACTTTCTAAGTTTGAGCATACTTGATATTTCCGCACCTCACTATTTTTTGATGATGAATGGGGAGAGAAACGATACCTCACTATAGTCCTTAATATTGTCCTAGTCGTATTGTGATCGATGATCTATGATTTTATGCTTCTTAGCAATCATTATTTAGACAAGGGGAGGAATCACCTATTTAGGGGGAGCTTTTGGTAAGATCATTCGAATCAATATTTTGTTTATCCAAAGGAGGTATCTCATTACTTGTCATCATCAAAAAGGGGGTAGATTGTTGACCTTTTTGGTCTCATATTCCTTTGATTTGATGATGACAAATTACCTTATTTAGTTGGTAATAATTATCGTTTTCTTGTGCAGATATAGTGTCAAATATTTTGCTTTCTCCATCTCCATAAAAGGGAAGTGTGCAAAATCGATTCTCCTTTCTCTCTCACATAATCTTGCTTCTTTTAATGGCTTCCCATTTTGGTATATCATATCTCTGTATATCAGTTGACTCTTTAGCTTTATTAAGCTTATCTTGACAAGAATATCTTTTGACAAAAAGCAAAGTTGCCATTTACAATAATACAAGGAAAGAATTATTTTTATCTTCCTTCTTTATTAACGGATTCTACTCAATCAATTAAGTCTGATTTATTTTCTCATCTTTGGTAAGTAGTTGCTTGTTTCATCATATGGAAAGAGTCGTTGTCATTCATTATCCTTCTTTTATCATCCTTTATCGTTCATCTATATATATGCTTTTCTCATTCTCTGGAAAATAGTATGAATTCTACAAGCCTTATATAGCATATAATTAGTAACAATTTCTTCTTGTTCATAGGTATCTTCTCTGCTAAGTTCCAGTGAGGAAGGAACGGTACCAGTTAGTGCTTGGAATTCAGAGTGACAAAAACGAATGATCAAGAAGTGTTTTTGAGTCTAGTCTTTTTTAATTCCCAGTTGGAGTTGTAGTTGCAGATTGACCTTTTGATTCGGCCCTTTTGTAGAGCAAAGCTCACTTCTTCATAATCGAGTGTGTTTTGCCTTGTTAGTATTTGTAGTGTCTGAAATCTTTTAGCACTTATCTTTTTCATTTTATTTGTATTAAATTTTCATTTGGATCTTGTTTTGGAACTTCTAAGTTTCAATCGTTATTTCAACATAAGAATTTTTCAGTTTCACCTTTTGGTACTTATTGATTCCGTTGTGCCTTTAAGCATAAGTTTTAATAACCTAATTCACCCCCTCTTAAGCACATCTTGAGTTACAAAGTATTTATTAGAATAAGGATTGTAGAGTTAGAAAATATCAGAACGCAAGAAGTCAATCTTGGAGATAAGACTTCTTGGAGTTCATGATAATTAAAACTCATACATCCTATTTTGTATAAATATGATTGAACTTTTTGAGGTCAAAACTAATGAAATTTTTTGCCAACCAAGGGAAAATAAAAAGAGCAAAAAACATTCCCCTCGTTCCTTTCATCCCCTCCCTTTTCCAAATTGACATAGCTTTACTCATGTGTGAGTTAAGTTATTCACATATATTCCTATCTTTTACATTAAGCCTAGATTAGAATATTTAGATTCTTTTAATTGGCTAGCACTGAATAAAACGATTGGAAACTCAAGTAGGTGTGGATATCGTTAAAGGGCAACACGTGGGATGCTACATACCGGGAGATAGAAAAAGACGAAGGAGGCATGGAGTTGGGTATATTGCTGGTAACATCAAGCTGTCCGGTTGATTAAGACCCAACCGTTCTTGATGAGTGATTTTTACTATTGATAAAACCCTTGTCCTTTACTTTAGAAGTAATTTAGTTGAGCACCAAATTCTTGTTTTGGGTGGTTTGTATTTAATTTTGAATTTCAACTATTTTAAGCCACCTGGGAAATTAGCAATTCAATACCGAGTTTGTCAATTTTGATTTACGAAAAAAGAAACAAAAGGATTACAACCTTTGTAGCCTATACAAGTTGCTCCTTAGCTTTCTTGGCGTCGAGCCTCCTTCTCCTAGATTATCACGCCGGGGTGATGGTGGAAATCCTCATCCTTTTCTCACTGTAGGTGGCGGCTAGTATGAGAGAGGAGACGGAGAATATTTTTCTTCTTTTATGTTTTGAGGTTTGTAAGATGATTAAGGGATTAAGGCAAGAGAAGGAGGATTTATTTAAGCTAAATCCTCCAACTAATATTTTTTAATATTAAGGGATTAATAGTATTTTTTAATAAAATTAATGAAGTAGTTAAATCAATACACTAATTAATTAATTATTTCAGCTAATCAAGTCAACTAATATTAATTTAACTTTTTGTGTTTAATTAAATTAATACTTCCAATTAGTAAATCAGTGCCATGTAGTGCAAATTACCAATTTGCCCTCCAAACATAAACTAGTGATTTCCACATTAATTCTTTAAGCGCAATTCTCTAGATTTTCCTTGATGGGCAATGAGAGGATACTAAAGGATGTGAGTGACACCTAGATAGTTTCGTGACCCCACATTGTAGCCCAATCATATACGAAATGACTATGTCAAAAAAACAAAACACTCGCTTATGAATTTCATATTAGTATAAGCCCAGCACTGATGTATCCAAATTGAGTGAGAGTCATGTAATATGTCAAATTCACATAACTCGATGTTATGCTATGATCACAGTAACATGAAATGACAAAACAATCCTTCGTGTCCCACCCGAGTTAGTTCACCAGCTTTGGCCAAAGACTTTCCATTTCAATTAAATATGATCGCATATGGTATCTTCTCGTTTATTTCTGAGATAGTGAATCCCTTCTTGGCAATCATCTCACAACAACTACTTGTCCATTAGGATTCCACTTTGAGTTAGGCCCCACCAAAGGGTGAATTGGACCAAACTACTCTAGTCACAGATCTAATGTCACAAGCACATCATGACCGTGACTCCTCGGATTAAACGCTAACACATACTATCATGATCAATATTCTAATCATTGACAGTCACCGAGTAAATCCCACGTGATTGGATTATTAAGAGCCCTGTTGTAATACATTAAACACATCAATGTATCTATGACATGAACTCCCACTATCTCATAGTGTTCTACTAACACTCCTTGCCAGAGCATGTGTCATACAAGCCGATTCAAATCTTAATGTCCAATTAAAATTCTCTGACTTGCGAACCCTATTGAGTGTTCAAGTACCAAGTACTTCTAGTGTTCTTCTCATTATCCCATAAGGAGTGAAAGACTTGACTTGAGACACATAGACAAGTTATTTGTTCATTTCTTATAAATGTCATAAAGAATTACATGAACAAAACAAACGCCTTTTATATAAATAGATAATCGTTTCATAATATAATTTAGTGCACTACAAAATCTAACTTCTTGTTGGTATTAAGGGCACAAACCTAACACCAATATCATACAATAAGTATTGTGATATTTTTAAAAGATCAACTAATACGCGATATACATCTTGTTGGTAACATTCGTTTATTGCAATATTTAATTTTATCAACTTATTTTGTTAATTATATATACCTTTAGTGGTGTAGCTTAATTTCATATTCTTGACACAACATAGTACTTAAAACTTGCATGTCATTATAAACTGGAACTTCCCCACAACAAAGAGCTTTTAGATGAAGTGAAGAAAATAGTGAATAAAGTTGATTCGTGTGATAAAGTAATTGCACTTGCTCTTTCCAAGGTGTATCTCACTCATTTCAAGTTGTAATTGGAGTTTGATCTTGGAAGCTATGTAGTGCACACAAAGTTCAAATTTTAGAAAATGTTTAATTGGTTAAAAGATAATCTTTAACGCCTCTTAAGTGAAAGAGATCAAAGAGTGTTTTTCTTTTAGATCAAAGCTTAAAAAGTAAAATAAACAGTGAAAATTCTATTTTCATACTTTATAATTTTTTTGAGCGCTGATTTCAGTACCGGAGTACAACCTCATTTTGGAATTTATAGTAATTATCACGGAATCCAACTGTGAAAGACACATAAGTGGCTTGGTTTATGTTTAATTTTCTAGATTATATGTATAAATTGAAAATAAATCTCTTCATGAAACTATATTTTTCTTCTAATGGGCTTGCATTCGGTCATGACATACTTTTGTACGATTATTTTAGTTGATTAAGCATATGCTCATCTCATGCAGGGGGGGAATATTTATAAAGGTCTTGTATGGTTTTTCTAATTCCACAACTATTAGAGGAAAGACAAAAACTGATCCAGATATGAATTGAAACTATTTATCTTTTTACAAGTTAATATTATCTCAAACATTCACATCTAGTGGACTTGAAAGGAATTGGAGCACATTCGCTTTGATACATATAAAATTGCATAATCGACTTAACTATAAAAAATTGGAGAGATTAGTCTATGCTCATTATAACATGAGACTGGTATTGCATCATCTAATGAAGAATAAAGCAAAAGGTGATTGGGAGTTCCAATCAATCAACTTAAGTCACATATTTGACGATGACTAAGATGATATTTAGTTTCAATGTTTAATGATCCAGAAGATGCTGTTTTGGGTGAATATGATGATGATTGACAACTAGTTCTCATTCTTTTATCCAAGCTGAAATTGAAGCATTTCTGGATGCCCTCAAAGATGAGGATACCAGATAAATTGCTCATGTTATTTTCGAATCAAGTTCGTCACATGCTGTGAGGATGATTTTGGGCCCAATTGAAGCGGCATCTTGGGGAGTTCGACCTTTGATTTTCCAAGTTAAATCTATTCTTTCCAGAAGACCCCTTTGGAATGTCAAGCTTATTCGTCAATCAACAAACGCCATGGCTCAAGCACTGGCTTTCTAGGCACACCATGCTAACTGGAATGGCCCTTTAAATTCTAAAATGATTTCTATTGCTTTTGAATATCATGCTGAGCATGTGAACTCTACTGCTTTTCCTTTTGCTTCTTTTGTTGAACAAGAGCTATATAATTATCCTTTTATTTATCAAAAAAAAAAAAAAAAGATTGAGAACTAGGTCAGCCTAAAATATTTTTGGCTGCGTGGCCCAAAATGCTTAATGGCCCTTTCCAGAAATGGTGAGGATCAAATAGGATGGATGATAAACTCAAAAATATCATATATTTAATTGATGAAGAAAGAGGTCTAATCATCAATGAATGGAAGAACTATCCAAATAATTAAAGATATTGGAGATGACGAAGAATGACAAAGAAAGGTATAATGTTGAAGATGATAGCGATTATAATGATATAAATTATTTGAGCGAATTAAGCAAAAAATATTGACAAAAATGGAGATGATAGAGGCTCTTAACAAGGAAGTCATTCTCGAGCTAGTTAACTAGACGACAACGACAGTAGCCTAATATATTTTTAACTGCATGGGCTGAAATGCTAAGTGACCCTTCCAAAAATAGTGAAGGATCAAATAAGGAAGGGGGTGAATTAAACCAGATTTCTAACTTTTGTTGATGTTATTGATGAAGAAAGTGAATCCAGTTCAATGATGAGTGAAAAACGACCTAAAAAAACTAATGATAGCGGAGATGATAGAAGTGGTTACAATATTAGATGATAGTGATTATAATAATAATAATATATATATATATATATATATTGGTAGAAATGAAAATGATTTAGGCCCTTCGTAAGGAAATTATTGTCGAGCTACTCAAGCAATGTTTATTTCATTGGAGAACTATTTTTTATCATGTCATCCAAGACGAAAATCATAGTAGTCATTGATCAAAATGTTAATGTAGCACTTTTTTTATAATCTGTAGATAACTATAGTATTACTTGTACCAATTTCACTATTTAGAAATAGCAATTTAATGATTTATATTCATAATTTAAGTTACTAGAAACTTGTTGAGCGTGTGTTTCATGAATACTAACCTCGAACACAACATTACTTCTTTGCTTATTAATGAAATTTGATCAATTATTAATTTGGATGGATAAATCTAACAAACAACATTGACCTTTTGCTGTTGAACAATACGATTAACTCTCTTTACTCCCTTTTCCCACAATTTCTAGCTTGTTCCTAGTATTTTGTATGTTATACTTTTATGTAGTATTCTAGAAACTTTTTCGATATATTTATGATAATTAACCGCTAAAAAGTTATCTTCTCAATAAAACTTTGAGCTATGAGTGTGAATTATGTTGATAAGCAATAATAGTTTAGCTACAAAGCTATATATAAATCTATTGGAAATATAGTACGAATTGAACAACCTTAATTTTATTCGTATGTAGCATCAAAGAAACAATAGTGTAGTATAAATGTTGTTGGACATGCAGTAGTAACTCATCATAAGTATGTAATATATTGATATTCGGTATCAGTTTAACTACAAGTTACGGTTGTATAAATATTACGAAATATGCAATTGGTTCAACTCAAACAAATCCTCTCCACATAAATTAGCGTTTTAATGACTTGAAAGTACTCTTTTCATGAAAAAACCCAAATGTATACCTTTTTTTAAAATTTTATGTCATTCGAGTGCAAATTAACTAAGTATTAAAAATGAAAAGTTGAAGTACTAATTTGTCATTAATAAAATTCTAAAATAATTGAAATTGGGATTTAAAAGTTACAAACTAATTTGATAATGTCGGCTTTGAAATTGGAGGAGGACTCGTGCTCTCAAAATGACCTTGAACAATGTTGTTCTTACAAAGTTGTGACAACGTGAACAAAAATATTTGGCAGTCTGCCAATGCTATACAGAACCTCAACTACAAGAAACAGGAAATAATATGGGAACATAGAAAATGGGCCACCTAGAGAAGAAAGAATAGGAGAAAGATGGCACGGTGGTAGCGGCAAGCTGTTGGCAGAGTAGGGTGACGAGATTGACATGAGAAGAGAGAACAGTGGGTTTTTTCTATTTTTCTAGAAACACTTGTTAGGTCTCATATTTTACATATTTTCATTATGATTTACCTCACATTTATCTTAATTTTATGCCTTGTTGTTAGTCATTTCCTTTATTTTTAGCCTAATTTACGTATTTTGATTTCTAAGTCGTTTCAAAGCTTTTGTAGGCATAAAAGCGATGATTTTGATGAGTTGAAGGAGTATTTATTACGAGAGTAATGAATGCTATCCAAGAGGATGTGAAGAAATGCATTAGAAAGGTCAAACGAGAATGTTTCGTTGAAGAAAAATGAAAAGAAAAAATTCTGCACAGGCAGATTGCACAGTTGTGCAGATATTCTGCACAGCTGTGCAGCTGCGGATTTTTATATTTTTGTGGGCCGATTTTATGACTTGGATGGGCATAATTTATGTATCTAAGACTTCTTTTTAGTTAAATAAAGTGGCAAAAACGTTTTTATAGGCTAGGATGAGGTGGGAGAATAATTCATTCTTGAAAAAAAAGTAGATCTTGAAGAGGAGAAGAGAGTTCTTGGAGAAGAGTTCTTGGAGAAAAGTTTCATCTTCTCAAGTTGTATTCTTCCAATCCTCCATTGTTGAACATGAGTAACTTTATGTTTATGCAATTTATTTCTTGTTTTTCTTTAATTATGCATAGCTAAATTATTTTCTAGGGTTTAAGATGTAGTCTTGTGTATTGATTTGAATTATTGATGATTTATGGATGTGATTTCTTGTTTGGTTTATCTATTAATGAGTGTTTAATGCTTGTAATTGCTTGATCACCAATTGCATGATTTAAGATGAATTAAGAAGTACCGGGAGGTGAATTAGTTTATCGGTTCAGATTTAATAGACATGTGTAAATTACTTAATAGGGATATTGGTAATTTTGCATGAGACTAGTTAAACAATATTCATAGAACTTAATGGATTCATCTAAATTAGTTTTTGATCATGGGAGTGACGTTAATTAATTTAGGTGGGTACTCATGAAGATCTCGGGGGAGTATTCATGTATTTAAGGAAATTGGGTCTTTAATTTAAACAAGAATGATAATCCATTGAAAGTCAATAATCCATAGAAATACCTTGATGAAATCTTAATCCCTAGGCCTTTCGTTAATTGATTGTTCGTTTTAATTATATTTGAGTTAATTATTTATAATTAATTCTGTTTTTATAAATTTATGCTTTTAATTAGTTAAAATCTCAAATCTTTGATAATCGATAGTCTAAATAATAAGATAAACTTTGTTTGGTACTTGATAACCTTCCCTGTGGAGATGATCTTACTTTCACTATATTATTTGTTCGATTCCGTGTTGTTACGGACGGTTAACAAATTGGCGCCGTTGCCGGGGAAGGCAACAAATAGTCAATATCAATAAAAAGTTGATTCTTATTAGTTTAGACATTTTTCTTTATTTATTTATTTTTTGTTTTGGATTTTTATTTGTTTGAACTTTGATACTTGATATTATTGTTTCAGAATGGCTGAGGAGCAGAGAACTCTCCGAGATTATGCTACACCAACATATCAGAACTTAACCTCCAGCATAGCGGTACCAACTGTTCAGGCCAACACCTTTGAGTTGAAGCCGGCTATCATTCAGATGCTCCAACACACTGCATTTGAGGGAGATATTGAGAGGGAGGATCCTCATTCCCATCTGGGGAATTTTCTTGAAATTTGCAGTACTTTTAAGATGAATGGCGTTACTGAAGATGCCATAAGACAGCGACTCTTCCCGTTCTCCCTGTCTAAAAGAGCTAAGGAGTGGCTGAAAAATCAGCCGGGAAATAAGTTCACCACTTGGGCTGATTTGTCGACTGCGTTTCTCACCAAGTATTTTCCCCCAGCTAAGACCGCTCAATTAAGGAATGCAATCACAGGATTTATGCAAACTGATAGTGAAACCTTCTATCAAGCATGGGAAAGGTACAAAGAATTACTCAGAAAATGCCCACATCATGGTATTCCTAGTTGGATGCTTGTGCAGACCTTCTACAATGGCCTGTCACATAGTATCCGGATGAATATCGATGCAGCTGCAGGAGGGAGTTTTATGGCAAAGAATCCGGATGATGCATTGGCTCTTATGGACGAAATGGCATCCAACAGTTATCAGTGGGCAAGTGATAGTCGGGCTACAAAGAAAACACCAGGCATCCACAATGTAGATAGCATTACATTGCTCAATGCTAACATTGAAGCACTTGTCAAGCACATGGAGGGACTCAAGGGAAATGTTAGTGCAGTATCTCAACCTACTTTAGCTTGTGATATTTGTGGAGCACTTCACATGGCTACTGATTGCCCACTCATTGAGCAAGCTAATTACCTATCCAATCAGAATAAACAGCAAGGAAATCCATTTTCGAACACCTACAATTCGGGTTGGCGAAATCACCCGAACTTTTCTTGGGGAGGTCAAGGGAACCAAGGAGCTCAAGCAAATCCTCCTAGACAACAGTTTCCTCCAGGTTTCCAACAACAAGGTCCTCAGAATTTTCAACAAGCAAATCAGCAAGGACCCCCACCTCGAGAACCACAAGCTTGAGAATTAGCCATTGAAAAGCTCGCTAATGGAACAGCAAAACGGTTTGAGAATCTGGAAGCAAAAATTGATCTGGTAGTGGGAGCAACGAAGAATCTGGAATTACAAGTTGGACAATTGGCAAGTTCTATGAATTCGAGGTCAAAGGGTACACTGCCTAGCCAAACAGAGGAGAATCCGAGAGGACAGTGTAATGCAGTGACTCTGATAAACGAAAATATAATTGAAGAATTTGAGTCACATGCTGTACACAGAGATGAATTTGTGACGAAGGATAATTCAATCTTTGAATCTTCAGACAAGGTTGAGCCAGAAAAGGTTATCCCGAAGCCATATGTGAAACCATATGTTCCTCCAATTCCATTTCCCCAAAGGTTGCAACACAAGAGGTTGGACAAGCAGCAAGAGAAATTTCTTCAAACACTTAGACTGTTGAACCGCAACATTCCGTATACAGATGCTCGGGCTCAGATGCCTGTTTGTGAGAAGTTTCTCAAAGAGCTGTTGAGCAATAGAAAGAAATTAGAAGACGTGGAAACAATCTCCTTGAATGAAGAATGCAGTGCCATAATCCAACGAAACATTCCTCCAAAGCTAAAGGATCCAGGGAGTTTTTCACTTCCTTGCACTATTGAAAAATTCAACTTTGATAAAGCACTTTGTGATTTAGGAGCTAGTGTTAGTCTAATGCCTTATTCAATTTCCAGGAAATTAGGTTTTCAAAAGCTTAAAAGCACAAAGTTGTCACTTCAATTGGCGGATGGGAGCATAAAACGCCCAATGGGAATATTAGAAGACGTTTTCGTGAAAGTGGACAAGTTCTACATCCCATGTGACTTCGTGGTGCTTGAGATGGATGAAAATTTGAAAACACCAATCATCCTTGGAAGACCGTTTCTCGCAACTGCGGGAACCGTCATTGATGTGCGTGCTGGCAAGCTAGCGTTAAACATTGGAGAGGAAAAGGTGGAGTTCGACTTAAATAAGGTGATGAAATCTCCGCCTTTTGAAGAAAAATGTTATTCAGTGGATGTGATTGAAGAGGCCATCAAAGAAGAAATTGCTCAAGGTAAAAGAGATCCATTAGAGCCGTATCGCGAAATATCATCTAAACCTAAGGTAAAACTTAAATCTCTTCCACCATATCTCAGGTACGTTCTTCTTGGAAACAATACGTTTCTATCTGTTATTGTAAATGCTATAATTGGTACACCTGAAATGGACCGATGGTTAACTGATTTACAATGGAAGAAAGACGGAATAGGTTGGAATATGTCTGATATGAAAAGAATTAATCGTGCTTTTTATTTTTCAGGTAATGATATTCCTCGAGGGAAAGCAATTTCCCTCGCCCAAACTCAACAATAATTTTGTCTAAGTCAAGCTAATGACTTTAAACAAGCGCTGCTTGGGAGGCAACCCAAGAGTTTTCGATTCTTTTTGTCATTTCGTTTTTTTTTTCTTCTTTTTGCTTCATTTGAATTCCATATTTTATGTTTGAATTTTATTTTATTTTCGGTGCTCAAATGCTTTACTAATGCAAGCTATTCTTGTTGCAGGTTAAAAAATAAAAAAAAAACATGAAAACCGAGGTGTATGGGCATTATACAATGTAAATCAGGTGCACAATTGTGCCAATTTTCGCACCACTGTGCACAATTTTCGCACTTAGAACAATTTTTAGGTGCACAGTTGTGCAATTTTCGTGCACAATTGTGCAAAATTTCCGCACTTTTGCACCCTCAGATTTTTTTTTCAAAAAAAAAAAAATATATTCAAATTTTGACAATTGGGTCAAAATCCCCAAATTCGGTCAAAACACAAACTCAATCTCTCTCTCTCTCTCTCTCTCTCGTTTTCTCACACCAGCCACCAATCACCATCTTCATCTCTCTCGTTTTCTCACACCAGCCAAAACGCCGCACCACCACACAACTGCTGCTCGTCTCAACCTTCCACCGGAGCTGCGTCGTCTCCACCGCGTCGTAGCTGCACAGCGCCGCCGTCTTCTCACAAACCCCATCGTTTCAGCCACCACACCTCCCGCCGACACCAACACACAGGCACCACCCCTCTTCTCCAAACAACTCCTCCCGCCGTCGCCCACCTTCAACCGAAGCCATGCCGCCGCCGCATCTCATCCAGCCCCGCGCGACCGAGCGCGCGTCTCACACCACGCAGCCACCGCTATAATCTTCCACCATCAGCTGCAACGCCGACGACTCACAGCCGACGCCGCCGTTGCTCTACTCACAAACCGACCTCCACCAGAATCGCGCCGCCACACGCCGTCAACAACCGCACCCTCCATCGTTGCTCAACCGCCGCTGCTCTGTCACACCAGTCACCTAAACCGCCTTCCACCAAAACCAAAGTCCGACATCATATCCTCGCCGTCCAGCCGCATCTCCACCGCGCCACTGTGGCGCTTCTGCTCACACGCGCCGCTGCTCCCCGTTCAACAACGCCGCCTCCGTCGTCTAACATCTCACAACCACTGCAGCCGTTGCGTTCTGCCTCTCTCTCGATCTGACTCACAACCACCGTCGCCGTTCCTCTTAAACCCCCACGCTGCCGTCATCTCATATTCACATATCCACCTCGCCGACACCCCCTTCCGTCGAGCATCAGCGCCATCTGGTTAAGCGAAATTATTTGGGAAAAATTATTTGGGCAATTTCAGCAGTTAATTTCAGCAGCCCATCGGTTGGAATTTGCTCACTATGTCACAACGGGCTTGAAAAGAGACCGGGTTTTCCACAGGCTGTACTGTACAACTGATCTTCAAGGACACTACCGACTCCCGGGCCATCCTGCACATTGATAGGGGAGTATTTCTTTCACTCTTCTTTTCATTACATTCTGCTTACATTGAGGACAATGTGATGTTTTAAGTGTGGGGTGGTTGATTGCATGTTGTGAGGTTGTGATTGCGTATATTGAATTGCTCAAGTGTGGGATGTTTGTTGTTAAATTGGTGAAAGGATCGGACGTATTACATGGTTTTTTGTTGAGTATTGCGTGTATTGAATTGCTCAAGTGTGGGGTAATGTGGTTAAGTGGTGAAAGAATTGGGCATACAACATTTTCTGTTGAGTTGCTGCTGAAATTTGGTTAACTTGTTCACAATATTTGTGTTCCCATATTTGAGCTCTTGACTATATAAACATATGAATCTGATTTCTGTACATGGATACTCTTTTTATTGAGTTTGATCGCTGAGCCTGAAATTTGTAAAATTTCTATGCATCTTTACACACTACACACGAGTTCTAGTAAAGGGAATTGATCGGGGAGATAAAAGCAATTACATATTTCTTTGATACATGTTGATATTGGAGGAAAGTTATAGAAAAAAAAAAAAAACAACAACAACAAAAACAAAATAAGAAAAGAAAAGGTTGATTCGGTGGCTATTGAATGCTAAAATCACCCAGTTTCGTTTCTAGCCTTTGTCACTCGAGTGATTAAGTCCGTTGGGGTGTTTTGACACCTAGTGCCTTAAAACCCACTGGTTTGAGAGTCATTGACCCAAAACTCGTTACAGGGGTGACATAGAAAGCTTGACTAGCGAAACATTGCACGGGTTGATAGATTGTGAATGAAGGAAAGTGAATAAAGATGAAATATGATGGGTGTAGTGTTTTTGCTTGAAATAACTGAGATGTTCCCTTGCTAGAATTCATTTATTGCGCACGACTGGATGCATATTAAATCAAACTTGTTTGGGAATAGTGTGATAATTTGAGAGTGAAGATATTCATGTGGTTGGAAAATATGGATTCTAAGTGTTTAGTGGTTTATGTGTGATGATTGTGGGGACTCATAAATGTTGTGACTAGTTGCTGATTTGATGCACGGTGAGACAGATAGACGATTGTCATGAATTTTGTGGGTATATTCTCTACAAACCCTCACGAGACAAAACTCGTCCACTAGGGGTAACCTAGGGGTTTAACGGCTTGTTGCACGTGCTAAGTGCAATCGTGTTCCCTACGAAAGTGGTGTTATCTTTAGTTTTGTTTTTGTTTTTGTTTTGTTTGGATTTACTCGAGGACGAGTAAAGGTTAAGTGTGGGGTGTTTGTTAGGTCTCATATTTTACATATTTTCATTATGATTTACCTCACATTTATCTTTATTTTATGCCTTATTGTCAGTCTTTTCCTTTATTTTTAGCCTAATTTACGTATTTTGATTTTTAAGTCGTTTCAAAGCTTTTGTAGGCATAAAATCGATGATTTTGATGAGTTGAAGGAGTATTTATTACGAGAGTAATGAAGGCTATCCAAGAGGATGTGAAGAAATGCATTAGAAAGGCCAAACGAGAATGTTTCGTTGAAAAAAAATGAAAAGAAAATTTTCTGCACAGGCAGATTGCACAGTTGTGCAGATATTCTGCACAGCTGTGCAGCTGCGGATTTTTATATTTTTGTGGGCCGATTTTATGACTTGGATGGGCATAATTTATGTATCTAAGACTCCTTTTTAGTTAAATAAAGTGGCAAAAACGTTTTTATAGGCTAGGATGAGGTGGGAGAATAATTCATTCTTGAAAAAAAAGTAGATCTTGAAGAGGAGAAGAGAGTTCTTGGAGAAGAGTTCTTGGAGAAAAGCTTCATCTTCTCAAGTTGTATTCTTCCAATCCTCCATTGTTGAACATGAGTAACTTTATGTTTATGCAATTTATTTCTTGTTTTTCTTTAATTATGCATAGCTAAATTATTTTCTAGGGTTTAAGATGTAGTCTTGTGTATTGATTTGAATTATTGATGATTTATGGATGTGATTTCTTGTTTGGTTTATCTATTAATGAGTGTTTAATGCTTGTAATTGCTTGATCACCAATTGCATGATTTAAGATGAATTAAGAAGTACCGGGAGGTGAATTAGTTTATCGGTTCAGATTTAATAGACATGTGTAAATTGCTTAATAGGGATATTGGTAATTTTGCATGAGACTAGTTAAACAATATTCATAGAACTTATTGGATTCATCTAAATTAGTTTTTGATCATGGGAGTGACGTTAATTAATTTAGGTGGGTACTCATGAAGATCTCGGGAGAGTATTCATGTATTTAAGGAAATTGGGTCTTTAATTTAAACAAGAATGATAATCCATAGAAATACCTTGATGAAATCTTAATCCCTAGGCCTTTCGTTAATTGATTGTTCGTTTTAATTATATTTGAGTTAATTATTTATAATTAATTCTGTTTTTATAAATTTATGCTTTTAATTAGTTAAAATCTCAAATCTTTGATAATCGATAGTCTAAATAATAAGATAAACTTTGTTTGGTACTTGATAACCTTCCCTGTGGAGACGATCTTACTTTCACTATATTATTTGTTCGATTCCGTGTTGTTACGGACGGTTAACAACACCATCTTGCATGGTGGTCCCAAGTGGCATACGAAAGGGTCTAGAACGGGGGGGGGGGGGGGGATTGAATAGACCCTGAAATCTTTTTCGACTTCAAAAATTTCGTATCACTTTAAAGGTTTGAATGCTTTGAATAACTGAGCGCTTGGGTCAGACGCTTCAGAAAAGTTAACTTAGACTTAGTGATTATAGCAGTTTACCAAAGTAGGGCAACGCTTAGATCGCTTAATCAGGGTTAGCACAGCGGAAATGAGTTTTTAGCGTTCTTTTAGTTAATTTAATCGTTTTGCATTTTAACTTGTCTCTTTCAAAGATAAATGATGTAATAAAAATAATAATAAGACAAATAAGATAAATGACGCAAGATATATAAGGTTCACTGGGTGGTGTAATCCCAGCTACGTCCTTCTTCTCCTTTTTCACTTGGAGGAATTTACTAGAATGATTTTCGAAGAGTCACACAGAATCTTCTACACAATAGTAACAGGGTGAAAATGATCTTGGGCTCCTTGATCACACAGACTTTAGCACCAATGAAGATCGTCTTCTTCAAGCTTCTCTCACTCAAAAATACTGCCTGAAAGGGTTCAACAACTTTTCTCACTCAGATGAAAGGTTGAGGTTTGTCACTAGGGTTTTTGTTTGTTTTTGAAAAGATCAAACAACTTGGAATATCTCAGTTGGAATTTGAATTTCTTCTTTGGAAGATGTTTGAGATATTTGTGACTGTTGGAATGTAGATAAAAAGTTTGAACGATTTGGCTATGGACTTTCTAAGCTTTTTTTCCAGAAAATGTACGTAAGATTGTCAATAGTTTCTCTTCTCTTTTTCGTACGTATCTTGTGTGTTTTTAGGGTTTGTTAGGGTAAGTTATTTATAGGCAATTTCTTGGGATCTGTCCGTTGGACACATGTAGGAGCGTACCTCTCACGGGGCGCGTGAGTATACCTTTTTTCTGATATTCCTGAAAGTTCGCTGAAGCAGATTGGACGGGAGTAGCAGAAATTCTGAATTTTCTGACAGTCTGGTCAAAAGGTGGCTTGTCCACAAGTCACATTGGCTTATCACAATTAATGCTCTTATCAAGCATTTAATGCACTTTGAATTTAATTCCCGCTGGAAATAAATGTCCGTTGAATGATTGCATTTAAGTCCTTCATGCCTAGAGGATTTATTTCAGGTGATTTTGACATAAGTCGCTTGAGGGATTTCGAGCGCTTGATCCATAAATCCTGAAATGAGATCTTTTAGCGTTTGACAGACGCTAAGAAGAAAATCTTTATCTCGGGTTGACTTCAGACGCTGGTCTTCAACTTCTTCTCTAATAGACTCACCTAGAATTCTACTAGCGATTCAGTCACTAAGACTTAGTCTTAATTCTACTAAGATAAAAATTACAAGCCTATAATAAATTACAACTTTCAAACGCTTATACATCAATCGATGGAAAAATGGAAACTTACATTGTATTTTTGGGGTCTAACATTGAATCCTATCTTGTCATCATCAAAACATCTAACATAAAATTTCCTATCAATTTCCCCCTTTTTGATGTTGTCAAGACTCTTATAACTCTTTTATAATTTAAGAGTTACTTAAAAGAAAAGGCCCAAAGGAATATAAGTTAGCGTTTGAAAATTTAGTAAAGTTAGCTAAAGTTAGATTAGCTTCAACAAGATGTTTCAGCGTTAAAACATTCATTCATTGAAAGAATTTAAAGCATACATGTTTTACACTGAAGAAAAACTATAAATAAAAATAAAAACAAAAAGTATAAAACATAAAAGGAAACCAATCACTTTTTCTGTCGCTTCGCCTTGTAGAACTTCTAACGCTAGTTCCAACAAGAGACGATCAATATCGATCATTGTCATATGTTGGACTTCATCATAATCATGTCTACGAAGTCTGGCACTTTCATTTAGTTCTAAAAACCTTTCCGTCCAGTCCCTTGGTGGAATACAAAGTTCACAAATTAAGTCATGATAGATATCTCTTTGTCGATCATTTGACGGTCTCCAATTGATAGGTCGTTGTAGCGGTCCGACATAAGCAGGAAATCCCATGCTTTCTAAGAACTCGGGGTCCAATTCTGGAAGCGCGTACTTTCCGAGATAATACCTTGGCTTTCTTTTCTTGGATAGCATTTTCTTAATGCTTACTAATTTTTCGAACAATGAACGCCACTGTTTATTATCTGTCTTGGAAATCGCTTTGGACTTTTCTTTATCTTCCCCCTTCTTGACATTATCAAGGGAGTTCTTGAGTTCAGCGACATCGCTGCGCAAGAGTCTGACTTCTTCAACGAGAAGAGCAACTTGTTGAGCGACACTCTAAGTGGCGGCATCGGATGAAGCGTGTCTTTCAGTATCGGCCAGGGCGCTCTGAGCTAAGTGACGGTTGAATTCAGATGAGAGCTCAGCAATAAGAGGTGATATGCTTTGCATGATAGCAATAGTGCTTTTATTTGCAGCGTTTCCAATATCACGACTCCGCGTATCTGACACTATGCGGATATGTCTATCAGCAGCCTCAAAGATCTTGGAGCAGGAACCCTCAATGTTGGTAAGCGAGTTTCGGACTGCCTGTGTGAAGTCTCTGGCTTCTGAATCGCACTCAGAATCTGAATCGGAAGAAGGAGGCTTTGGGGACGAGAGAAGTCCGAAAGGTTTTGAAACTGCAGCCTTACCTTTGGATTTATCTCTGATAAAAGGTTCGTCAGGCGCTTGAGCAATTTCAGCGTGCACTTCTTCAATCGCTCGATCCATGATAGGATCTGCAATCGCTGGGGGCTCGACCACTGGGGCGCTTGAGGGATCTGGAAGTTGAGCGTCATCCTCAGTAGGAGCACTTTCTTCTTCAATAATTTCGATGGAGGGAGAAGGTTCTCTAAGACCAATGACCCAGAGGGGAGCAAGGGCTTCCATCACATGCCTTGGACTGATCAGGTTAGATTGCGGGATAAAAAATATAGCGTCTTCGTGCTCTTCGGTACTTAGTGCAAGTTGCACACCTTCCGGTAAAGCAATCCCTGAAGTATAACAGTTGAAGAAGTCCAAAATCAAAGGCATGAGCACTTGAGCTGCTTCTTGGTCCACTGGCCTAATTAGCGAGATTATCTTAACCACTTGAATGTTTGATTCACTAAAGAGCACTGGGTGAAGAGTATAACCTCGGAAATTGTAACACCCGGAAAAGTTATTGAAACTAATGTCCAGCGCTTAGGCATTTTCAAACACTGCTCTCATTGATCTGTGGAACTCAGCGAACTCAGCGTGTTCAGTTGAAACATCCACATGAATCTGACTCTGGCCTGGAAGAAGTGGTTGTTTACTTGATGAAGCGTCTTCATTTAGGTCAGGAAAGACTCATTGAACAAACCCGGCACGAGGATGCAAAACGTAGCGTCCACCTTGGCTGTATAAGGCAAGTTGCTGGCGAATGTAGCTTTCGATTGGTTGTCTATATCGTGGCAAAGCGCTAACATTCCCTGTAATATTCTGACGCTGTTGAAGCAAAAAGGTTGCATAACCTCGGCGTCTGTACTCTATTCCGAAATTGAACAAAAATGGATATCTGATTAGTTCTTCAATGGTGTAGAAATGAAGAACAAATTCTTCGGCCCACTTGGCTGTATTCAGCATCCAACATTTTCCAAGTTTGTCCACTTTCTTTTGCTCTTTGGTAGAAGCAAGGAACTTCTCAAAGCGTTCCGTCTCTTCATCATAATCATCAGCCCATAATCTGGCGAGATATTCACGAGCCTCATCTTCTATCCACGAGTTGACCGGATTTGGGCGCTCCGCAACAAGCGGTCCTTTACCTTTCCATAACTTGAGTGGATTATGAGAGAGAGCGTTCTGGGGAGACTTGACGACGGAGGGGAGAGCTGAATAGCCTATCTTGTTGAGATCTTCTTCATCTGGATCCTTGTTCCAATCACCCATGTGGGGGTTCTTGAAAACAATCTTGTTTTGGCACTGAGGATAAAAGGACTCGTCCGAGCGACTGTTTGAATTGAAACGCTGAAGATCAAGATCAGTTCTGTTGAAAACTGGACGAAGAATATACTCAAAGCGAGAGTGAAGACGCTCCAAGTTATATAGTCCTAGATCGGCAATACGCTCGAAGATTTCAAACTTGGGAGAGTTGGACAAATCGGGCCGATGGAGAGTTGTTTGAAATTGTATTTCCAAATCGGCAAGCGTTTGAGTGTCTCGTTCTCTGGCGACATAATAAAATTCAACATTTAGAGAATATCCGCGCGGGAAGAAATCGATGACACGAGGAGGAGGTCCCGTTGGCGTAGGAATAATGGAAATCACTTCTGTTGGGATGGGGGCGACTTCTATCGACCGCTCAGCGTTTAAAGTCGCTTCACTGGCTGATGATGTTTCAGCGTCAGGAAGGGCTTGAGATGCTTCCTTAGCTATATCCACAACAGTTGTCATATCCACATCCACTTCAACTGGAATCTCGGATGAAAGAGGGGCATCAGCGATTGGTGCCTCTGGAGGCATCAGCGGCTTGAGGATCTGAGCTGATTTCTGGAACAGCGTCAGAAGAAGGAACACTCACTGACTCTCTAAGCGCTGGTTTCGCTGGAGCGCTAGAGGAGGCTGCGGGAGTAGAAAGAGGAGTACGTCTTCGTGCAAGCGGTACTTCTTCTTCTACGAATTCCTCTTCCTCGGGAACGGAAAAGATAAACGCTGGAGGAGGCGATGGAGATTTAGGAGAGGGAGAAGGAGAAGGGATCTTCTGCTTCTTTTTGGGCTCCGGCTTCTTCTTCTTGGGTTCAGACTTCTGTTTCTTTGCTGGCTTGGATGGCTCAGCGACTTTGAGAGCTATCTTTCTCTTCGGTCGCTTGACCACCACTTCTTCTTCGGATGAAGAGGATGAGGATGAGGAGGAAGACGCTTGATCTTCATCATCACTACGAACAACTCCTAAAGCACGAAGTCGCTCACGCTCTTCTTTTGGAATAGCTGCACCACCTAGCTTCCTTGGCTTTTGCAACTCACGGATCCTTTTCTTTCCGTAGAATTTTGTCGCTGGAATTCTCTTGCCCGAAGAGTTTGTATAACCGTAAGCGCTAAGAATCGACTTAGCACAATCCCATAAGGCTTGGGATTCACCGACTTGGCCATCGCTGCCTTGAAGCGATTAAAAACGTAGAGAGACCAATTTACCTTTAATTTTGTCAGAATGGCTACCATCATCTTGTACTAGAGGTTTGTAACTTTATCAAATGTCCCTTTCCTGCATTCGATCATTTTGGAGCATATGTCAGCGAGAATAACATATTCTCCCTTCATGTCGTTCTTCTTGAAGTTCGGCTCATATGCAGTAACGACATCGTCTTTCTTGACAAATTCCCAAATTTTTGTAGCATCTCTGAGATTGACGTGTTCCACCTCAGAGCCATCATTGGGTAGAACCAATAATGAAGAAATCAAGGAAGGAGTAAGAACAAAAGTCTCTTTGGCGAAGCGGAAGACGCAGGATATGGAATTGCCGTCTTCAGAAATCTGGGCATTGTTGAAAAAGTGGAGAGATTCATCTTCAAAGTAGTTGAAAATAGTAGTGATCATATCTCTCAAACCAGATTCTTGAACGAGTGGAAGAATCGTTCGAAGAGGAAAGTTCTGGTTTTCAAACAGATAGTCCCAGTTAACCAAAAATTCGGCGTTAACAGTGACTGGTTTTTCAGCACGGGAAGTTCTTCCGGTAGCTGACTTGGATGTTTTGGAAGATTTTGCAACTTTGGGTGCCATTGCTGAAAGTTTGAAAGCTTTTAGTGAGAGAGAAATATTTGCCTTTGAGGAAGATGAAGATTTTTACAGCAGAGAGAATTTGTGAGTGATAAAATCTGACTGTAAAGACCTTGAAGGGTTTAAATAGAGGCAAAAATTATCATTTTAATGGCTACGATGTTGACACGTGGACAGTCAAAGAGTTTGAATTTTGAAAGGAGTCAAATCTGATACGTTTTGGGAAAATACAGATGCAAAAAGTGCGGTAAAATAGTTTATCAGTTACCAAAAAGTGCGAAATTTTGGGATCCGCAGTTACCAAATTTATTGAAAAACGTTTTAAAAGATTTGAAATTTTCAGCGTGAAATACATGCGCCTGATAGTATACTGACACGTAATCAGACTCGTGCAAACCTGAACTGTCTCGGTTTTAGATATATGTCAATAACCGTCAGTTTGATTTGATAGACACGTGTGGGTAGTTATCAAATCTAATCTTTTATACTTATCCACACGCGATCCTTTTATCGATGAAAACTATGCATGATTTTAAAGTAATTTTCTTAGCGTTATCGTGGGAATTTCTTTAACGCTGAAGACTTTTGGAGAATAAAAATTTAATTTTGTAAAGTTTGTGATAAAGTCAATCGCTTGAATTTAGAATTGACAATTTTATTTAAAGATTGACTTTGTCATGCATAAAGATAAGCGCTAGTGATTAATGTATTTAATTTTAAATCATTTTTTATCATAGTCGCTTATAACTTGTTATAAGTACAATTTTAAAGTTCCCCCAAAAATTGATAACTTATTTCAGATTTTGTCAAAACGCTTTATACATAAACATAAGGTGGATTCCCCCTAAATTAAATGCCTATTAAATATGATGCTTTATGATTTAAGCGTTTAAATCAATCATACCTAATTCACTTCTCAAAGTGAGAAAGCGTTGTTCGTTGAGCGCTTTGGTGAAGATATCTGCCAATTGTTTGTCAGTGCCAATGAAGTGCATGGAGATATCTTTCTTTTGAACATGGTCACACAAGAAATGGTATCTAATGTCAATGTGTTTAGTTCTAGAATGAAGGACAGGATTTTGGGTCATAGCTAAAGCGCTTTGGTTATCACAATGGATTAGGGTAGGACCTAGAATAATTCCATAGTCTCTAAGTTGTTGCCTTATCCAAAGAATTTGAGCACAACAGCTCCCAGCGGCTACATATTCTGCCTCAGCGGTAGAAGTCGCTATGGATTGTTGTTTCTTAATATGCCACAAAACTAGTTTATCACCTAGAAATTGACAAGTACCACTAATACTTTTCCTATCTATTTCGCATCCTGCAACATCTGCGTCTGAATAGCCAATTAGTTCAAAAGGAGAGTCCCATGGATACCATAAGCCCACATTTTGAGTGTCTTTTAGGTATTTAAGGATTCTCTTGGCAGCATTTAAGTGTGATTCTCTAGGATCAGTTGGAAAGCGTGCACACATGCATATCGAAAACATAATATCTGGTCTACTAGGGATAAGATAAAGAAGTGATCCAATAATACCTCTATAGTTAGTGATATCAATTTTCTTCCCACTTTCATCTTTATCTAACTTAAGCGTTTGGCTCATTGGAATTTTTTAAGATGATGCATTTTCCATACCAAATTTCTTAATCATATCTTTTGTATATTTAACTTGGTTTATAAATATTCCATTAGGGAGTTGTTTAACTTGTAATCCTAAGAATAAAGTTAATCCACCCATCATACTCATTTCAAATTGATTTTGCATCATTTTCAAAAATTTCTCACACAATCGCTTATTTGTAGAACCAAATATAATATCATCAACATAAATTTGGACTAAGAGAATATCTTCATTATGGGTAATTTTAAATAACGTTGTGTCAACGCTGCCTTTTGAAAAGCCTTTACCTATAAGGAAGATAGAGAGAGTGTCATACCATGCTCTTGGTGCTTGTTTAAGGCCATAGAGTGCTTTATCCAGCTTATAGACCATACTTTTGCCATGGTTGTTGATGAATCCTGGAGGTTGCTCCACATAGACTTCTTCTTGGAGTTTACCATTCAAGAATGCACTCTTCACGTCCATTTGATACACCGTGAATTTGTTGAATGCGGCAAACGCTAGGAACATACGAATCACTTCAAGACAGGCTACTGGGGCGTATGTCTCATCAAAATCAATTGCCTCTTCTTGACAATAACCTTGAGCGACTAGTCTGGCTTTGTTTCTTATAACATTGCCGTCTTCGTCCATCTTGTTCCTAAAAACCCATCTAGTCCCAATAACTCCTTGATGAGTTGGCCTTGGTACTAGCGTCCAAACCTTGCTTCTCTCAAATTGGTTAAGCTCTTCTTGCGTCGCCTTCTCTCAAATTGGTTAAGCTCTTCTTGCGTCGCTTCAACCTAACTTAAATCACTAAGCGCTTCATCCACTTTCTTTGGTTCCATTTGAGATAAGAAACTTGCGAACATGGCCTCATTAATTGTAGCTGACCTAGTTCTAACAGGTGCTTCCATATCTCCAATTACTAGCTCTGGTGGGTGGTCTCTAAGCCATTTACGGTCTGGTTGGAAAGGGTTGAGAGACTCTTGGTCAACAGTCGCTTGATCCCTATTGGTCTCTGGCGCAGTCGCTTCATCATTCACAGTTCCAGTTTGCTCTTGATGATCATTCTCTTCATGATCATCAGCGATTCTCACTTTACCATCATTTGTAACCTCACGAGTAACCTTAGGAATAGGCACAAAGATCTCATCATTAGCGTCATCATCACTGTTATCATTGAGGTTGATTTGTGATGCTTGTTGGGCAAGATCTTCAATTCCTACATCATCAGGATTAACCTTACTCGGTTCTTGGTTAGCATCATCAAACACAACATGAATGGATTCTTCAACCTTCGATTTGATCTTATTTAGGATGCTAAAACTTTTTCCATTCTTGGCATAGCTTAGAAAGATTCCCTCATCCGCTTTAGGATCAAAAATCTTTAGGCTGTGGGATCCATTATTATGAATGAAACATTTTGAACCAAATACATGAAAATATGAGACGTTAGGCTTACGTCCCTTCCATAACTCATATGGAGTCTTCTCATGTTGCTTGTTGATCATACACCGGTTCTGAGTGTAGTAAGTTGTGTTGATGTCTTCGGCCCAAAACCTTTGAGGCAGCTTAGACTCTGCAAGCATTGTCCTAGCGGCTTCTTTAAGCGTTCTGTTCCGTCGCTCAGCAACTCCATTTTGTTGAGGTGTTCTAGGAGTAGAATACTCATGAAGTATTCCAAAATCTGTACAAAACTTCTCAACAAATTGGTTAGTAAATTCAATTCCTGTATCGTTTCTAATTCTCGTCACTTTTAGATCTTTTGAATTTTGCAATTGACAGATTAGCGCTGTGAGCTTGACACTAGTTTCATCTTTAGTCGCTAGAAATTCTCCCAAGTATAGTGAGAGAAATCATCGACTATTACTAGCGAGTACTTTTTACCGCTAACACTCATGATTTGAATAGGACCAAACAAATTTAGATGCAATAGTTCAAGAACTCTAGAAGTAGATAGACATGGTTTCTTCTTAAAAGATGATTTAACTTGTTTACCCATTTGACATGCATCACATAAGTGATTCTTTTGAAAGGAACCCTTAGGTAATCCCTCTACAAGATTTAACGATATTAACAGAGAGATTGCCTTAAAGTTGAGGTGATTCATTTTTCTATGCCATAACCAACCCAATTCATTTTGATTTTTAGCAATCAAGCATGTGGGGTTGTTATCAAATGTAGAATCCCAATCCACTAAATACACATTATTTGTTCTTTTTCCTCTTAATTTAGTACACTTAGTTTTAGCGTCATTGAAATAGCAGAAGTCGCTTGAAAAATTAACATCAAAGCCTTTATCACAAAATTGACTAATGCTCAACAAATTATGCTTAAAACCCTCAACATAATATACATCACTGATCATGATGTTCTCCCTATGCATGATGCCTATACCTTTGGTTTTACCTTTGGAGTTATCACCGAATATAACTTGAGGACCGTTGGTTGTACGATAGTTGATCAAGAGATCCTTTGAGTCAGTCATGTGCCTTGACGACCCACTATCGATGTACCAAACTGAAGTATCGGTGTTGGCTCTAGGTACCTCTGGTAGCGATTTCTCAGACGCTTCATCTTCTCTTGCCATGAGACAAATCAACGCTGAGTCGCTTGTAAGCTCATCATCACTACTTTCATCTGATGATTCCAAGTCCTCTTCAGGTGCGGGAAATGTTTCAGATTCCGCTAGCAAACCTTGTTGGTGAAGGTTGCTCCTGAATTGGTTTCTATCCACATAGTCTTGCCTTGTGGGCTTAGACACATTTGGATAAGGACAATTTACCTGGTAGTGCCCTGGTTTCCTGCAATTATAACACAAATTAGTTTTCATTTTTTGTTCAGTGGATAATCGCTTTGATCCAACTGGCGCTGAGAGATTCTGTGTAGGCGATGGAGGCACTTGATATGGAACTGGCGCAACTGGTTGAGGTGCTGAGTACACTAGCGCTTGATACTGAGGCGCTGGTGCTGGGGGAGGAGGAGTTTGAAATGAAGTTTGTCCAATAGGATTTCTCTTTTCATATCTTAGAAATTTCTTGAATTTCTTGACTAATAAGGCCATTTCCTTTTCTTCATTTGATTCCACTAGTTTAACCTCACTAACCCCTTTACCCTTATTTTTGGTGGTAGCGATTAAAGCTCCTGATTCAGTCGCTGAAGTTGTTGTGTCGCTGACTTCACCTAACTCGAATTAAAATGCCTTTAACACTGAAAACACATGTTCTTGAGTAAGAGTCTCCAAAGTTTGTGATTCTCTCATAGCAACTGTCTTGATCAAGTATTTACTTGGAAGACTTCTGAAAATCTTATTGACCATTTCCTTGTTGGTCAATTCTTTATCTAATGACGCTAACTCGGTAATGAGCAAGGTAAATCTTGCGTCCAATTGTTCTAGCGTCTCACTGGGCTGCATTTTGAAATGCTCGAATCTTTGCATGGCTATGGAGAGCTTGTTCTCCTTCATTTGTGCTGAACCTTCGCACACAATAGCCAACTTATCTCATATTTTTTTGGAGGTTTTACATTGCTTGATCTTGTTGAACAATGCATCGTTATCTCCTAGCGCTGAGTAAAGTGCACTTCGTCCAACATTATCCAGATTAGCTCTTTCTCTATCCTCTGGCGTCCATTCTATCTTAGGTTTATCGACATGACCATCTGGAGTAGCCTCGGTCACTCCAGGGGCTCGAGTTACAACTTTCATAATCTGAATGGGGCCATCTGTAATCACATCACACATTTCATTATCGCATGAACATAATTATGCGAATGCTCTAAGTTTCCAAGAATCATAGTTTGATTCTATCAACTTAGGCATTTTGTTAAAAGCCATAATGAGATGTTTTTTAAAGAGAGATTTTAAAAGCGATTAAATTTTATTTATTTTTTTAAAAAATGGATCTGAACAAGCAGTTACGCTTGGAAACGCTTAGGTTTCTACTTCAACCGCTCTAATACCACTTGGTGGTCCCAAGTGGCATACAAAAAGGTCTAGAAAGGGGGGGGTTGAATAGACCCTGAAGTGTTTTTCGACTTCAAAAATTTCGTATCACTTTAAAGGTTTGAACGCTTTGAATAACTGAGCGCTTGGGTCAGACGCTTCAGAAAAGTTAACTTAGACTTAGTGATTTTAGCAGTTTACCAAAGTAGGGCAACACTTAGATCGCTTAATCAGGGTTAGCACAGCGGAAATGAGTTTTTAGCGTTCTTTTAGTTAATTTAATCGCTTTGCACTTTAACTTGTCTCTTTCAAAGATAAATGATGTAATAAATATAATAATAAGACAAATAAGATAAATGACACAAGATATATAAGGTTCACTGGGTGGTGTAATCCCAGCTACGTCCTTCTTCTCCTTTTTCACTTTGAGGAATTTACTAGAATGATTTTCGAAGAGTCACACAGAATCTTCTACACAATAGTAAAAGGGTGAAAATGATTTTGGGCTCCTTGATCACACAGACTTTAGCACCAATGAAGATCGTCTTCTTCAAGCTACTCTCACTCAAAAATACTGCCTGAAAGGGTTCAACAACTTTTCTCACTCAGATGAAAGGTTGAGGTTTGTCACTAGGGTTTTGTTTGTTTTCGAAAAGATCAACCAACTTGGAATATCTCAGTTGGAATTTGAATTTCTTCTTTGCAAGATGTTTGAGATATTTGTGACTGTTGGAATGTAGATAAAAAGCTTGAACGATTTGGCTATGGAGTTTCTAAGCTTTTTTTCCAGAAAATGTACGTAAGATTTTTGGCAATAGTTTCTCTTCTCTTTTTCGTACGTATCTTGTGTGTTTTTAGGGTGTGCTGGGGTAAGGTATTTATAGGCAATTTCTTGGGATCTGTCCGTTGGACACATGTAGGAGCGTGCCTCTCACGGGGCGCGTGAGTATACCTTTTTTCTGACATTCCTGAAAGTTCGCTGAAGCCGATTGGACGGGAGCAGCTGAAATTTTGAATTTTCTGACAATCTGGTCAAAAGGTGGCTTGTCCACAACTCAGATTGGCTTATCACAATTAATGCTCTTATCAGGCATTTAATGCACTTTGAATTTAATTCCCGTTGGAAATAAATGCCCGTTGAATATTTGCATTTAAGTCCTTCATGACTAGAGGATTTATTTCAGGTGATTCTGACATGAGTCGCTTGAGAGGATTTCGAGCGCTTGATCCATAAATCCTGAAATGAGATCTTTTAGCGTTTGACAGGCACTAAGAAGAAAATCTTTATCTCCGGTTGACTTCAAACGCTGGTCTTCAACTTCTTCTCTAATAGACTCACCTAAAATTCTAATAGCGATTCAGTCACTAAGACTTAGTCTTAATTCTACTAAGATAAAAATTACAAGCCTATAATAAATTACAACTTTCAAGCGCTTATACATCAATCTATAAAAAAATGGAAACTTACATTGTATTTTTGGGGTCTAACATTGAATCCTATCTTGTCATCATCAAAACATCTAACATAAAATTTCCTAACATTGCTTGTCTAGGAAAAAAAGGATTTTTTTTCTATTTTTTATTAGATAACGCTTGGGTAAAATGCTTTAATTATTTTACCTAGTTTTTCGAAAATATAGTCCAAAAAGCAAAAGCTGTCAAACATAGAAAGAAGGAAAAGTACATTGATGTGTTGTAATTATGATTAAGGGAAATGTAGAGATTTAATCATTGATGTGTTGTAACTATGAGTTGATTGCATGGGGGATGGCCCATTATTTGTATAAAGCAATCATTGAGCTAATGAAATTTGAGGCCCATGACCCAATTTGTATAAAGCAATCATTGAGCTAATGAAATTTAAGGCCCATGACCCAATAGTTGCTCCGATAAATACTAATAAATTGATTCATTAGATGAGATCTAATCAGTCTATAAACCTCTCTGCAATATAATGAATATCTATTTCTAAAATAGGAAACGATACTACTAGTCTATTATCGTCTGTACAATAAGTCGGACCATATGTTCAGCCTTATGTATAAGCTTAATCTTATTTTTTTAGAATGATATTTTGACTGAAGTCATTTGTTCTTAGCGTCTGTCAAACACACTACATTACACTGACTCTGGAATAAATCCTCAAGTCACTTAAATGCAATCATTCACATTTACCTCGAATGCATTAAATGTCTGATCATACTATATTTGTGGACAAGTCATGAGAAATTTAAAATTTTCGGAACCAGAAGGATTTCAGGAATGTTAGAAAAAAGGCTGATTCATGCGCCGTGTGAAGAACACGCGCTCACATGTGTCCAACGGACAAATCCCAAGAATTGCCTATAAATACATCATTCCAGCAAACCCTAAAAGTACGTACACACACTAGATAATAATTAACACGAGAAAACTTTGCTGAAATATTTTCTCAAGAAAAGCTTAGAAACTCCATAGCCAAAATCTTTCAAGCTTTTCACATACATTCCAGACAGTCACAAATATCTCAAACATCTTCTCAAGAAGAAACCTAAAACTCTTACTGAGATATTCCAAGTTCTTTGATCTTTCCAAAAACAAATAAAACTTGTGTGACAAAACCCTTAACCTTTCATCCGAGTGAGAAAGTTGTTGAAACCCCTTACAGGCAGTATTTCTGAGTGAGAGAAGCTTCTGGAAGAAGATCTTCATTGGTACTGAAATCTGTGTGATCAAGGAGCCCGAGATCATTTTTCACCTCTTTACTATCTTGTAGAAAATTCTATTTGATTCTTTGATAATCAACTTAGTAAATTCCCTCCAAATGAAAAAAGAGAAGAAGGACGTAGTTGGGATTACATCACCCAGTGAACCTTACAATTTCTTGTGTTATTTACTATTATTATTGTCTTACTTTATATTCTCTTACTTATTCTAAAAAAGGACAATCTAAACTGCTAAGCGACTATTTAACCAAAACTAAACGCTAAAGCTTTAAAATCATTTCTGTTGTGCTAACCCTGATTAAGCTATCTAAGCTCTACCCTACTTTGGTAAATTGCTAAAATCACTAAGTCTAAGTTATCTTTACTGTAGCGCCTGACCTAGCGCTCAGCTTTCTAAGCGTTCAAAACTTTAAAAGTGATACGAATTGTTGAAGTCGAAAAAGACTTCAGGGTTTAATCAACACCCCCCCTTCTAGACCCTTTCGTATGCCACTTGAGACCAACAAGTGGTATCAGAGCGGTTGAAGTAGAAACCTAAGCGTTTCTGAGCGTAACTGCTTGTTTAGATCCATTTTTCTAAAATTTAGTCGCTTTAAATCTTCTTTTAAACATCTCATTATAGCTTTTAACAAAATGCCTAAGTTGGTAGAGTCAAACTATGATTCTTGGAAACTTAGAGCATTCGCGTATTTATGCTCTTTCGATAATGAAATGTGTGATGTAATTTCAAATGGCCCTATTAAGATCATGAAAGTGATAACTCGAGCGCCTGGAGCTAATGAAGCAACTCCAGATGGTTATGTTGAAAAACCCAAGTTAGAATGGACGTCAGAGGATAGAAAAAGAGCGAATTTGGATAATGTTGGACGAAGTGCACTTTACTCAACGTTAGGAGATGATGATGCATTGTTCAACAAAATCAAACAATGTAAGACGTCAAAAGAGATATGGGATAAGTTGACTATAGTGTGTGAAGGTTCATCACAAATGAAGGAGAACAAGCTCTCCATAGCCATGCAAAGATTTGAGCATTTCAAGATGCAGCCCAATGAGATGCTAGAAGAATTGGACGCAAGGTTTACTTTGCTCATTACAGAGTTAGCGTCATTAGACAAGGAGTTGACCAACAAGGAAATGGTCAATAAGATTTTCAGAAGTCTTCCAAGCAAGTATTTGATTAAAATTGTTGCTATGAGGGAATCACAGACATTGGAGACTCTTACTCCAGAACATGTGTTTTAAGAGTTAAAGGCATTTGAGTTCGAATTAGGTGAAGTCAGCGACACATCGACTTCAGCGACTAAATCAGAAGCTTTAATCGCTACCACTAAAAGTAAGGGTAAAGCGATTAGTGAGGTAAAATCAACGGAATCCAATGAAGAAAAGGAGCTTTATTGGTCAAGAAATTTCAAAGATATAAAAAGAGAAACCCTATTGGACAAACTTCATTTCAAACCCCTCCACCTGCACCAGCGCCTCAATATCAAGTGCCAGTGTATTCGGTACCTCAACCAATAGCGTCAGTTCCTTACCAAGCGCCTACAACTCCTACTCAGAATCTCTCAGCGGCAGTTGTGTCAAAGCGATTAACCACTGAACAGAAAATGAAAACTAATTTGTGTTATAATTGCAGGAAACCAGGGCACTACCAGGTAAATTGCCCTTATCCAAATGTGTCTAAGCCCACAAGGTAAGATTATGCGGATAGAATCCAATTCAAGAGCAACCTTCGCCAACAAGGTTTGCTAGTGGAATGAACCATTCTCCGCACCAGAAGAGGATTTAGAATCATCAGATGAAAGCAGTGATGATGAGCCAACAAGCAACTCAGCGTTGATTTGTCTCATGGCAAGAGATGATGAAGCGTCTAACGATTCATTACCTGAGGTAACCACTGAATTATCTCATCCTTTTTCTTATGATGAATTACTTGATAAAGTTAATGAATATTATAAAGATTGTCAAGATGCCGCTAAAATATATCAAAATCACTTCACTATTATTTCATCGCTCACAAGTGATAAAGTAACGCTCAAAGCAGATTTGCAAAGTTCAGAAATAATGCATTGAGAAGAACCAATCACTTGAGAGTGAAATTACTCAATTGAAAAGCGATCTTGATATAATAGTCAAGAGAGAAACTGATCTGATCGCTAGACTTGCCAAATCAAAGCAGCTCGTCTCATGATTATCAAAAGCTTCAAGAAAGTTGGATAATGTGACTGTGGTAACAAGAATGTTTGGTGAAAAGACCGATTTAGGATGCAATAAATTTGGTAAACAACTAAATAAATCTAATGTTACGGCGAACAACAAAGGAAAGGGTGTTTTATTTGTTGAGAAAGGTTCACAAAGTCAAACGCTAAATGAACTAAGCGACAATGGTACGAGGGCAAATGAGAAAGCTAAAGCTGACTCAGACAAGGGAAAGGTGAAAGCGAATGATTCACAAAGACTGGTTCATCCAAACTCTCAAAAGGCTAAGGATAAACCTGACCACTGTGAATCGAGCGCTAAGCGTCAAGCACCAAAAGTGCAACTCAAGCCAGCGCTAAGGAAATACCAGCGTCAATATCCAGGGCAGTCAAGATCATATTATCGATACGATGATGATTATGATTATGACTATGATTATGATTACTAGTATAATCGAGGATATAATTATACACCCAAAAAATACACACAACACAATGTGAAACCCAAGAAGGCCAATATTCCTACAATGAAGACTAGGCAAATATGAGTTCCTAAAGTTTTAATTGAAACCAAAGTCACTAATGTTGAAGGACCCAAGACAACATGGGTACCTAAGAAGAATTAGAACTGTCCTTTAATGCAGGTACCTAGAGCCAACACTGATACTTCAGTTTGGTACATTGATAGTGGGTCATCAAGGCACATGATTGGCTCAAAAGATCTCTTAGTCAACTATCGCGCTACCAACGGTCCTCAAGTTATATTCGGTGATAACTCCAAAGGTAAAACCAAAGGTATCGGTATCATGCATAGAGGGAACATCATGATTAGTGATGTATATTATGTTGAGGGTCTTAAGCATAATTTGTTAAGCATTAGTCAATTCTGTGATAAAGGCTTTGAAGTAAAATTTTCAAGCGACTTCTGCTATGTGAACGACTCCAAGACTAAGTCTACTAAATTAAGAGGAAAAATAACAAACAATGTGTATTTAGTAGATTGGCATTCTAAAATTGATAACAACCCCACATGCTTTGTTGCTAAAAGTCAAAATGAATTGGGTTGGTTATGGCATAGAAAAATGAATCACCTCAACTTTAAGGCAATCTCTCAATTAATATCGCTAAATCTAGTAGAGGGATTACCTAAGAGTTCATTTCAGAAAAATCGCTTATGTGATGCATGTCAAATGGGTAAACAAGTTAAATCATCTTTTAAAAAGAAACCATGCCTATCTACTTCTAGAGTTCTTGAACTATTGCATCTAGATTTGTTTAACGCTATTCAAATCATGAGTGTTAGTAGTAAAAAGTACTCGCTAGTAATAGTTGATGATTTCTCTCTCTATACATAGGCAGAATTTCTAGCGACCAAAGATGAAACTAGTGTCAAGCTCACATCGCTAATTCGTCAATTGCAAATTTATAAAGATCTCAAGGTGATAAGAATTAGAAGCGATAGAGGAACTGAATTTACTAACCAATTTGTTGAGAAGTTTTGTACAGATTTTGGAATACTTCATGAGTATTCTGCCCCTAGAACACCTCAACAAAATGGAGTTGTCGAGCGATGGAACAGAACGCTTAAAGCAGCCGCTAGGACGATGCTTGCAGAGTCTAAGCTGCCTTAAAGGTTTTGGGCCAAAGCTATCAATACCGCTTGCTACACTCAGAACCAGTGTATGATCAACAAACAACATGAGAAGACTCCATATGAGTTGTGGAAGGGATGTAAGCCTAACATTTCATATTTTCATATATTTGGCTCAAAATGTTTCATTCATAACAATGGATCTCACAATCTAAGGACATTTGATCCTAAAGCGGATGAGGGAATTTTTCAAGGCTACGCCCAAAATGGGAAGAGTTTCCGCATTTTAAATAAGATCAAATCAAAGGTTGAAGAATCCATTCATGTTGTGTTTGATGATGTTAACCAAGAACCGGGTAAGGTTAATCTTGATGATGTAGGAATTGAAGATCTTGTCGAACAAGCATCACAAATCAATCTTGGTAATGACAGTGATGATGATGAGGATGATGAGATCTTTGTGCCTATTCCTAAGATTACTCGTGAGGTTATCAATGATGATATTGTAAGAATCGTTGATGATCATGAAGAGAATGATCATCAAGAGCTAATTGGAACTGTGAATGATGCAGTGACTGCGCAAGAGACAAATTAAAGTCAAGCGATTGATAATCAAAAGTCTCTCAACCTGTTCCAACCAGATCGTAAATGGCTTAGAGACCATCCACTAAAGCTAGTGATTGGAGATATTGAAGCACCTGTTAGAACTAGGTCTGCAACAATCAATGAGGCCATGTTCGCAAGCTTTCTATCTCAAATGGAACCAAAGAAAGTGGATGAAGCGCTTAGTGATTCAAGTTGGGTAGAAACAATGCAAGAAGAGCTTAACCAATTTGAGAGAAACAAGGTTTGGACGCTAGTACCAAGACCAACTCACCAAGGAGTTATTAGAACTAGATGGGTTTTTAGGAACAAGATGGATGAAGATGGCATTGTGATAAGAAACAAAGCAAGATTAGTCGCTCAAGGTTATTGTCAAGAAGAGGGTATTGATTTTGATGAGACATATGCCCCAGTAGCCCGTCTTGAAGCGATTAGGATGTTCCTAGCATTTGCCGTATTCAACAAGTTCACAGTGTACCAAATGGATGTGAAGACTGTTTTCCTGAATGGTAAACTGTAAAAAGAGGAATATGTGGAGCAACCACCAGGATTCATCAACAACCATGGGAAATGTATGGTCTACAAATTGGATAAGGCACTCTATGGCCTTAAACAAGCACCAAGAGCATAGTATGACACTCTCTCTATCTTCCTTATAGGTACAGGCTTTTCAAAAGGCAACGTTGATACAACATTATTTAAAATTACCCATAATGAAGATATTCTCTTAGTCCAAATTTATGTTGATGATATTATAGTTGGTTCTACTGATAAGCGATTGTGTGAGACATTTTCGAAAATGATGCAAGAACAATTTGAAATGAGCATGATGGGTGAATTAAATTTCTTCTTAGGATTACAAGTTAAACAACTTCCTAATGGCATATTTATAAATCAAGCTAAATATACAAGAGATATGATTAAGAAATTTGGTATGGAAAATGCATCCTCTTCAAAAATTCCAATGAGCTAAACACTTAAGTTAGATAAAGATGAAAGTGGAAAGAAAATTGATATCACTAACTATAGAGGTATCATTGGATCATTTCTTTATCTTACAGCTAGTAGACCTAATATTATGTTTTCGGTATGCATGTGTGCACGCTTTCAAGCTGATCCTAGAGAATCACACTTAAATGTTGTCAAGAAAATCCTTAAATACCTAAAAGGCACACAAAATGTGGGCTTGTGGTATCCAAGGGACTCTCCTTTTGAACTAAATGGTTATTCAGACGTAGATTTTGCAGGATGCAAAATTGATAGAAAAAGTACTAGTGGTACATGTCAATTTCTAGGTGATAGATTGATCTCGTGGCATAGTAAGAAACAATAGTCCATAGCGACTTCTACCGCTGAAGCAGAATATGTAGCCGCTGGGAGCTGTTGTGCACAAATCCTTTGGATGAGGCAACAACTTAGAGATTATGGAACAATCTTAGGTCCTACCCCAATCTATTGTGATAACAAAAGCGCTTTAGCTATGACCCAAAACTCAGTCCTTCATTCTAGAACTAAACACATTGACATTCGATACCATTTCTTGAGTGACCATGTTCAAAAGAAAGACACCTCTATGTACTTCATTGGTACTGACAAACAATTGGCAGATATCTTCACCAAAGTGCTCAACGAACAACGCTTTCTCACTTTGAGAAGTGAATTAGATATGATTGACTTAAACGCTTAAACCATAAAGCATCATATTTTATATTCATACAATTTAGGGGGGAATCTACTTTAATTTTATATTCAAAGTGTTTTTCAAGAATGAAATGAGTCATCAGTTTTAGGGGAACTTTAAAACTGCACTTATTTCAATCTATAAGCGACTGTGATCAAAAATGACTTTGAAAAATTATGCATTGATCACTAGCGCTTATCTATTATGCATGACAAAATCAATCTCTAATAAAATTAAATGATTAAAATTAAATGAATATATCTTTTAAAAATCCAAGCGATTGATTTGTATAAAAAATCTTCAGCTTTGAGAAATTGAACTTTATTAAAAAGACTTCATCGTTTAAGAACATTCCCACTTAAACACTAAAGTAACTTTTTCTAAAATTGATGCATAGTTTTCATCGCTAAAAGGTAGCGTGTGGATAAGTCCAAAAGATTAGATTTGACAACTGCCCACACGTGCTTATCAAATCAAACTGACGGGTAATGATTCCTATCAAAAAACTAGTCGGTTCAGTAACTACACCTATCTGAGTACGTGTTAGTGTACTATCAGGCGTGTGTAATTCAAGCTGAAAGTTTCAAAATTATTCAAACGTTTTGAAAAGGTCACTGTGGATTTCAAACTTTTATAATTCACAGTTGTTACCCTATTTTACCGTACTTTTTGACATTCGTCTTTATGAGTAAACGACTCAGGTTTAATTTTTGTTATTTTCAAAATTAATTTCTGTACACGTGTCACTCATCTAATTTTTGTACACGTGACAAATCTAAAGGCATGGCTCTAGTTTCTAGCTCACATGGTCCTGAGCGTTCCTCCTCAAACTCAGACTCGGACTCAGATAGTGATCCACAAGAACGAGATTTCAAGACATCCGTTCGTAATTCTCTTAGCGATCTAATAGGCTCTTGTTCTCGTTTGGAAGAGTGAAACAACTCAATGCTTCATCAAGTAGAGAGACTGCTTAAGGCAGACATGAGTCACGCAAACAAGCTTTCAATCACTATGATGAATAGTATCGCTCCCCTGGTCAAAGAACTTTTTGACGACTTCAACAGGAAGCTTGACCAGAATGCATCTGCTGATACTGAGCGTGACAATTCTTACGATCTAGCCACTCAGAGTATCGGTGAGCAAGTTGCTCTTTTGGTAGATGAAGCCAAGCTTCTCCGTCGGAACATAGCTGAATTAAATACCTCCCTAGATGATGCCAAGAAGGGGGAAGATCTTAAAGAAAAGTCCTAGTCCAAGGCCATCTCTAAGACAGATAACAAGCACTGGCGATCTATGTTCGAAGAGATAGTGAGTCTAAAGAAAATGCTTACTAAGAAGCAAAAGCGTAGATATTATCAAGGCAGGCACTTGTTTCCGGACTTAGACGTTGAGTTCTTAGAGAGTATGGGTTTTCACCCATATGCTGGACCGCTTAGAAGACCTATCAACTGGAAATCCACCAATGATCGAAGATAAGACATTTACCAAGACTTGATTCGAGAACTTGGAATCCCTCGGAGGGATTGGGTGGAAAGATTGTTGGAGCTGAATGAAAGCGCTAGACAAAGAAGACATGACTACAATGAAGTCCAGCATACAACCATGATAGATGTTGATAGACTTCTACTAGACTTAGCGACTGAAATCTATCAAGAAGAAGAAGCAAATAGGAAGCGACACAAAAGATGAATGCTTATGTTGTTTTTATATTTCTGTTTATTGCTTTAAAATATCTACTTTCAGTGTAAATCATGTATGCTTAACTCTCTTATATGAATGAATGAATGATTTAACGCTAAAACAACTTGTTGAAGCTAATCTAACTTTAGCTAACTCTTAACCAACGTAAGAAGAAACTGTTAGGAAATTTCATGTTGGATGTTTTGATAATGACAAGATAGGATTTTATGTTAGACCCCAAAAAGAATGTAAGTTTATATCTTCATAGAACTTATGTATAAGCGTTTGAAAGTATGTAATTTTCTTAGGCTTGTAGTTTTTATCTTTGTAAGATTTTAGACTAAGTATTAGATACCAAATCACTAATAGAATTCTAGGTGATTCTATTAGAGATGAAGTTGAAAATCAGCGTCTGAAGTCAAATGAAGATGAAGATTTGTTCTTAGCGTCTGTCAAACGCTAAAGAACTATTTCAGGATGTATGGATCAAGCGCTCAAAGCACTCCAGCGATCAGTATCAGATTCACCTGGAATAAATCCTCAAGTCATGAAGGACTTAAATGCAATCATTCAACGGACATTTATTTCCAACGGGCAATAAATTCGAATGCATTAAATGTCTGATAAAAGCATTAAATGTGATAAGCTATTATGACTTGTGGACAAGCTACCTTTTGACTAGACTATCAAATTTTAGAGTTTAAGCCTGCTCCCGTCCAATTGGAACCAGCAGGATTTTAGGAATGTCAGAGAAATGGCTGATTCACGCGCCACATGAAGAACACGCGCTCACATGTGTCTAATGGACAAATCCCAAGAATTTCCTGTAAATACCTCATTCCAGCAAACCCTAAAAGTACGTACATACACGAGATAATAATTAACAAGAGAAAACTTTGCTGAAATATTTTCTCAAAAAAAGCTTAGAAACTCCATAGCCAAAATCTTTCAAGCTTTTCACATACATTCTAGACAGTCACAAATATCTCAAACATCTTCTCAAGAAGAAACCTAAAACTCTTACTAAGATATTCCAAGTTCTTTGACCTTTCCAAAAACAAACAAAACCTGTGTGACAAAACCCTCAACCTTTCATTTGAGTGAGAAAGTTGTTGAAACCTCTTACATACAGTATTTCTGAGTGAGGGAAGCTTGTAGAAGAAGATCTTCATTGGTGCTGAAATCTGTGTGATCAAGGAGCCCGAGATCATTTTTCACCTCTTTACTATCTTGTAGAAGATTCTGTGTGATTCTTTGATAATCAACTTAGTAAATTTCCTCCAAGTGAAAAAGGAGAAGAAGGACGTAGCTGGGATTACATCACCCAGTGAACCATATGATTTCTTGTGTTATTTACTATTATTATTGTCTTACTTTATATTCTCTTACTTATTCTTAAAAAGACAACCTAGACTTCTAAGCGACTATTTAACCAAAATTGAACGCTAAAGATTTAAAATCATTTTAGTTGTGCTAACCCGGATTAAGCGATCGAAGCTCTACCCTACTTTGGTAAATTGCTAAAATCACCAAGTCTAAGTTATCTTTTCTGTAGCGCCTGACCTAGCGCTCAGTTTTCTAAGCGTTCAGAACTTTAAAAGTGATACGAATTTTTGAAGTCGAAAAAGACTTCAGGGTCTATTCAAACCCCCCCCCCCTCTAGTCCCTTTCGTATGCCACTTGGGACCAACAGAAACTGAAACGATATCCGGTAGGGGCTGTCTCGCCGATGAAGATGACGACAAACCCTAATGTGGAAGTTTCGACCCATGCACATGATACCTCCGACCAAGCACCCTCGGATTTCTCTATACAACCGGATAACCAGGCTGATACTCCAGTTCAAGATCTGGATGTGGAAAAGGTGGTCTCCTAACCACTTGAAAAAAACATGGAGTCACATGGTCTCAGCTCCAAGTTACTACACAGGTGAAGGTGAGGTTGATGAGTTTGAACAAGAGAATGATATGGAGGAAATTCACGCTGTGGATGGAGGTGAAAAAGGCGATAGTAACATTCCTAAAGGATCATTATCGGAGGAAGAAATTTGAGTCATGGCGGCACCATATCAAAGAGCGCTAGTGATCAAAGTCTTACGGGTTACACACTGTTACGACAGCGTATCAAATCCATATGGCAACTGGCATATGACATTAATCTGGTAGTTGCCATATGGCATTAATCTGGTAAATATAGGAAATGACTTCTAACTCGTTTGTTTCCGCAAGGGACCATGGATGATCTTAGGCCATTATCTAACTTTCAGAAAATGGGAGCCCACTTTTGAACCAAAGCATGAGAAGATTACTTCAACATTGATGTGGATTCGCTTTCCAGACATGCCTATCCATCTATTCAACGAAAAAACACTCAAGATTCTTGGAGGCCTCGGGCGTAAAGTGCACGGGGTTGACAAACATACGGAGGAATCACTGTGAGGTAGGTATGCTAGGGTATGTCTTGAATTTGATTTGAATACACCCATTATCCCATGTGTGAAATTCTGTAAGAAGATTCGAGTAGTTGAATATGAGAGTTTGAACATGGTGTGCTTTGAATGTGGTAAATACGGGCATAAAAAAGAAACATTTGGGGTAGTGGGTATAAGGAAACTTCGACTCACCAGAGTAACACAGAGGGTAAAGATGTGGCTAGAGTAACTAGGAGCTCGGATGTGCCTACTACACACGGTCCGTGGAACATAGTGCAACCTAGGACTCGACGTGGGCCTCTTAGAGGTGAGAATGCCAAACCTCCAGTTAAATCTAACGATAGTCCGGTGTTCTATTTTGGACAAGTGTATAATCAGGCAGATAAGAATTATGCATGAAGGCAGCGGCTGTTAACACCATCGGGGCCAATGTGCGTGAGAAGGGGATTTCTGATAAAGGGAAAAAGAAAATGGCGAATATGGAAAAGAGTGATACAGGTTCGAGGTTTGATATCCTAAATGACATGGGAGAGGAGGAGTTGCATGGGGTTGAAGTTAACAGGGACTCGGAGTTACGGAAGAACAACCAGAAAGAACCCACGCAGACAGCCAAAAGACGTATTTTCAAAGATAAGAAAAAGGTTCACCAGACTTCGGTGATTCATATTGAGCATGTGAAACCTATTGAGAGTGGAAATACTTACCCGATTGTCCATAATAGTATTAGTTCACAAGTTGACAATGAGGAATTGTTGGATAAGACCCCTTTCACACGTGCTGAATTAGATGAAATTTACGGGATTGGGGGCCAGCAGTTGGAAAATAATCCTTCCTCAGCTTGAGCTTATATGGGGATGCATCCGAGAGCTCATGAACCTCCCAGCGATGGTATCATTGATTCAGATGACGATGCTGACAATGAGGAGGTGACCATTGTTGATTATGTACTGGATATAGAACGGATCACAGGGGATGTTGGGAGAGTCGCAACTCGAGATGGCATGGACGCTGATGAAAACATGCAATTAAATGTGGGGGTTTCACATACCCCCTAGGTATGATCTTCTAGTTTCTTTGAATAGAACTAATTTATATTATTTTTAATGTCAGCTATTTTTTGGAATTGCAGGGGAGCAGGGATGGTGGAATTCCGTCACGCTCTTAATGATCTCCTTCAGCATTATAAACCAATGGTATTAGTATTGTTGGAACCCCATGTTAAAGGTGAACATGCGGAGGATATTATGCAGCATAGTCGCTTTGATAGGGTTGAGAAGGTGGAGGCTCGTGGTTTTGTGGGGGGTATATGGATTTTCTGGGCTACTTATGATTGTGATCTTCAGAAAATAGAAGCTAACGATCAAAGTATTTCAGCTGTGGTCCACAAACCGGGGGAAGAGGATTGGCTACTCACAACCGTATATGCTAGTCCAAATCCAGAAGTACAAAATTATTTATGGGACCACATTATACAGATGGAGTCTCATACTTTGGGCCCTTGGCTAATTGCAGGGGATATGAATGTCATGGTCAATCAATCTGAAAGGGCCCGACTACAACTTTCTAAGTGTTCAGAATCTTTAGCGAAAGTGTAATGGAGCTTGGCAACTTCTTCATCCGACAACTTGTGCATCAGATCAGAACTCGCCTAAAGTTACTCACAGGAATACTTCGTCAGCTTTCTTTAGATTTCAGACAACTTGGTTCACTCACTCGGGATTTATGGATTTAGTTGCTAAAAACTGGCAGGATCAAAAAAAGAAGGGGATTACTGCCCAGCTGGACCACATTAGGGAAGCTGCGAATGCTTGGAATCGGGACACTTTTGGAAATACTTTTCGCAGAAAATGTAGGATACTTGCTCGTATATCAGGGATTCAAAAGGCTCAAGGGGCGAGATTCAAGTACTCTCTTAGCAAACTTGAGACCAAACTACAAACCCAATATCTTGATGTGCTTCGTCAAGATGAGCTTTTTTGGAAGCAAAAATCGAGGGTTCAATGGCTTAGAGCAGCAGATATGAATATAAAATTTTTCCACTTGTCGGCAGTTACTCGTCAGAATAGGTCGTGTATTCGAGCCCTTACTCGGGAAGTTGGTGAGAGTGAAACTAGTCCAGAAGGCCTCAAAAGCATGGTGGTTAATTTTTATAAAGAGTTATATGGAGAAGGTGAGGGAGTTAAGTCATACGTGTGTATGAAGGGATTCCCCAAGCTTCGGGAGCAACAAATTACCACTCTGTGTAACCCGGTAACCAAAGAGGAGATCAAACGTGCCATTTGGAGTATGTATCCCTCGAAGTTCCCAGGCCCGGATGGTATACAATCGATCTTCTACCAACGTTGCTGGGATATTATAGAAGATGACATTTTTCACATGGTCCAGAATGTTTTGTAATCAAGTACCATCGACACTAATTTGAATAAGTCTAGCATTGTGTTAATTCTGAAAGATAAACACCCAACACATCTTTCTCAATTTTGTCCAATTAGTTTAACAAATGTCAGTTTAAAAATTGTCACTAAAACAATGGCCAATCGAATTCGAGAGTTTATGGATGACTTAATTCCGCAAACTCAAAGTTTGTTTATTAAGGGCCGTCAAACAATTGATAATGTTTTAATAACTCAAGAGATCTTGCATGATATGTAACACACTAAAAGCAAGAATGGTTTTTTTGTTGCTAAAATCGATTTTGAAAAGGCATATGATAGAGTTAATTAGACTTTTTTGAGGAATGTGTTGGGCGAAATTGGGTACCCCAAAACTTGGATTTCCCTCATTATGGAATGTACCACTAAAACTCAACTTTCCTTGCTTTGGAATGGTGAGATTACTGAGTGGTTCATTCCTAAGAGGGGGCTAAGACAAGGGGACCCCCTCTCGCCTCATCTTTTTGTTTTCTGCATACAGAAACTAGGTTCGATGATTGATGAAGCGGTTAGTCGAAACCACTGGAGACCGATTCCCACGTCCAAACTGGGCTCGAAAGTTTCTCAATTAATGTTTGAAGACGATCTCTTATTATTTGGAGAATCCTCTAAACGACAAGTGAATGCGGCTACACAATGCTTGAGTGATTATTGTGCACTCTCGGGGCCGGCAGAAAATATACAAAAATCTCGAATTTGTTTTTCCAAGAATGTTACCACCAATTTGAAGCATCGGATAGGACGGATTACGGGGCTCAGATTGACAAATAATTTGGGACGTTACTTGGGAGGTACCATTTCATCATGGAAGAGTGGGAATAAAGGACTACCAGTTAATTTTGGAGAGGGTGCGCAACAAATTAAAGGGTTGGAAAAGGAAATTCCTCTCTTTAGCGGGTCGAGCAGCTCTTATTAAGGCTGTGACGGAAGCTCTCCCGATGTACACTATGCAAACCACACGAATTCTGAGGGGAGTGTGCAATGCAGTGGAGAAAGCTATTTGGTTTGTGGGGAGGCTGCATGCAATAAACTGGGAAATGGTGTGTCGACCAAAGAAGCAAGGAGGATTGGGCCTGAAATGCCTCTGATCGATGAATGTTGCTTTGCTGGGTAAGTTGGGTTGGCAAATTTTGAAAGATGAGCCAAAGTTATGGGTGCAAGTAATGAAATACAAGTACATCTTGAGAAGTAGAGCTCGAGCTAGGGCTGCCACCTCCCATACTTAGAGAAGTATATCAAGCATGCTGCCTATGTTAAAGGAAGGGACGCGCTGGCTCGTGGGTAACGGGGAAAAAGCTCGTTTTTGGACTGACAAGTGGCTTGAAGGTGGTTCGTTGATTGACCGAGTTGAGGTACCTCCCTCAGCTACGAATGTTTCGAATGGTGAGATCTTATTAGCACGAGGATTTTGGTTGGAACTGGTAGGAATTAGAGGGTGTCCCAGACGGTACACGCCTTCAAATGGCTGGGGTGAACTTAACTTTGCAACGAGATCGAACAGATACTTTGAGGTAGAACTTCTCTCCAGATGGGATCTACAACTGTAAAATGGTGTATGAGGCGCTTACAAATAATCTTAGAAGCATAAGTGAAGAGAAAAATGGAAACGAGTATGGAGGGTCAGGGGTGCCTATAGGCGTCGTTTTTTCCTTTGGCAGCTTCGTCATGGTAAAGTGCTGATTAACTCACAACTTTGTGCACAGGGAATCAAAAGTGTGGATACTTGTGATGTGTGTAGAATTGCTAAGGAGACCATGTTGTACGCCCTTCATGATTGTACTTAGGAGAGAACTTTGTGGTCAAAATTAGTGCATCCCCATTTTCACAATGTTGTCTTTGCAGGTACACATGCGAGCTGGGTGGATTGGAATCTGTCAAATGCAGCGAATAGGTATGACTGGGGTGGAAATTGGTCTACAGTTTTTACTGAGATTTTGAATTTCTTTTGGCAGGTTAAGAATGAGGTAGCTCATGGAACCCAGGTGGATACCGTGGATATTTCCCTGGAGGCTATACGAAAATGAATTGACAGAAACTTACTTCTTTCTAAATTTGACCCGGATGCTTTGCACCTGCATATGCAAACGGGCTGGAAAAACCTTCACCGAGTTGCTATAAAATTAATGTGGATGCTGCTATCAGCCAAGAACCAAATGATGCTCACCCAAAAGTGGGTATAGGGGGTGTGATACGGGGTGCTAATGGAACATAGATTAGGGGCTTCAGTGGGAGTATCGATCCATGTTCACCATTGGAAACCGAAGTGCATGCCATTTACAAAGGTTTAGAGATGGCTTGGGATCTCAAACTACAGAATATTGTCCTCGAATCTGACTGCAGAGAAGCAATTCATAGCATTGTGGATTCCTCCACGTCACATCATCAATTTGATGTGATAACACAGATCCAGAATGCCTTAAACCGGGATTGGACAGTGGATATTCAATTAGTGTGGCGAGAAGCTAATAAAGTTGCGGATGAACTGGCCAAGTTAAGGTTTGGTTCGAATTTGAAGTTTAGGAACACACCGGATGTGAGACTTCAAAGAGCTCTCGAAGATGATATTGATGGTCATACTTGGACACGTATTGTAACTATTAACCCGGGTTTGTCGGGTTAACAAACTAAGGTATCCCCCTCCCACTATATTCAAAAAAAAAAGTGACAAAATATTTATCAATAAGGTCTTGAATAGTGTTAAGAAAGTCTTAAGATATCTTGAGGATCTTAGGTTCTACTCCAACTTATGTGTAAAGGAGTATTCTACTGTAACAATAGTTGATTGTATATTGTTGATACTTATTAGTATTGTTTACTACTAATTAGTTCGACCTATTTTCTCAAATCGTTCATAATCAACTCTAGAAAAAACAACTAAAATCATTAAATCTTATTAAACATAAATAATAAATCAAATTATATAAACAAATGCAACCAATTTTTTAATATGAATTTTACATTTTTAAACTCTTCTTCCAAATGCACTCATAGAGTATACTAGAACTTGCAGTCCTAACCATCCAACATGGTTCAAGGCAATTGTTTAATGAAAACATTGAATATTTATTTTAAAACATTGAAAATTAGAATAATTTCAAGTTAATTACATAAAGAGAGATTGATTGAGAAATTGAAGGGAAAAAGATTCATGAAAATTATGAAGAAAAAGTTTTAATATTCTCTTGCATTTACTACTGTAATAGCAAAAATGCATATCAAAGTATCCTCTGTTGAAATGTATTTAGCTTTGTAATTGCAGCTTTCATTTATGTTAATTAGTTTCAGGTTAGTTATGAGTTAGCTTCCTTTTCCCGCTAAGAATTAGTTAGTGCTAGCTCATTAATTTGTTGAGATATCTTTCTTTAAAGAGCCTTGTAACCTGTTAGTTTCATAAGTCATTCAATCAATCAATGGAATCAACATTCCCGATTTTCTCTCTCTGATTTACTTATAGTTAATATGGTATCAAGAACCATTGATCAATCTCACATCACTGTGTGAATTTTTTTTCAAAACTCTCATTTCTAATTTGATTTATTCATTTTCTTCATCTGATTAGTTGATGGTATGGATCCAAATCATGTTTCTGGATCTCCTAATAACTCTTCTGCAAATTCTCCTTCAATTGTGTATGATATTAATGATCCTTTGTATGTACAATCGTCAGATGTTCCAAATCTTCACCTAGTTCCACATGAATTGAAAGGATCGGAGAAGTATGGTGTTTGGTGTAAGGCAATGCGAATTGCTTTGGATTTTAAGAGCAAGATCAGATTTATTACTAGCAAATGTCAAAGATCTCCTGATGATGATCCTCAATTGGAGCAATGGGAGAAATTCAACTCCTTAGTGCTATCTTGGATTCTAAAGTGTGTTAGCAAAGAAATTTATGATGGATTGATATATTGCGATTCTGCAGCCGATGCCAGAAATGATTTGCATGAGCAATTTAGTAAGATGAATCGAGCTCAAATCTGTGTTCTAGTCAGAGATATCAACTCTCATATTCAAGGATTCAATTCTGTCACTATCTACTACACAAAACTTAGACACATATGGGAGGAATATGACTCTTTGTTGAATTTTCCTCATTGTGAATGTGTTGTTGCCAAGGCTCTTTCTGAGTAGTCTCATGATCACAAATGAATGCAGTTTCCGATTAGTCTCAATGATTCCTAAGCATCTCTTTGATCTCATATTTTAATTGATGCAACTTTTACCCACACACAGATGCATATTCTATGGTATGCAATGAAGAATCACAAAGATTGATAAACATTCCTACTGTTTCTACTGATAATTTTATGACATTTTACTCTAATTAACAGCATAAACCAAAGAGATCTGAGATCAGAAAAAAGATTCGTGTTACAAATTGATTGGTTATGCCCTTAAGTCAGAAGTAAATATAGATTTAATAAACCTGGAGGCCAAATAAAAAATTATTCGTCTAATCAAGTTTCTATGCAATCTCTTCAACCTGCTGCAGATGGAGATAAGATAATGCATCTCACTTAGAACCATCTCGTCTCATTCCCTGCACTCACCCAACACCATCTCTCACTCCATCTCAATACTAACAATTGATGCAGTTACTCAATTCACCATAACAACTTACTGCTCATGGTTCTTCACATGCTCTAGAAGCCAACTTTGCTTCTATTTCCACTCTTGCACCCTCACACTCAGGTATATCACCATTTTCATTTGCTCTAATGGCAAACATTTCCACTGATGATTAGATAATTGATAGTGGAGCAAACCACCACATGTGTTTTAATCTTGCTTTGTTTGACACTTTAGCAGACAATGCACCTCTAAATACTTCTGTTAAAATGCCTACTAGTGATGTTTCTAAAGTCACAAAAATTGCTACAATTAATCTTACAAATGGCTTGATTCTTCATGATGTTCTTTGCATACCAAATTTCCAATACATTTTTACTTTCATTTTCCAATTTTACGCAAGACAACTCTCGTGTTGTGGCTTTGTATCCTCAACTTTGTCGCTTTCAGGACCTTTGGAGTGGCAAGATAAATGGGATAGATATAGTCAGAAATGGCCTATATCTTCTTGATTCTTCAGCTACCTCTTCAGATCTCCAGTTTATCTTCAATGGGCACTGCTGCTATGCCTCTATCAAATTCTACTTGTAATACAACTTGTACTGTTTTCTCAATCTTCTTGTAATAATACTATCTCTGTGTCTAATTGCTTACCTTGTAATAAATTTTCTATTACCTTGTAACAGAATTCCTACCCTTACTAATGAAAAATATGTTTTGACCACTCTTGATGATTTTTCAAGAGCAACTTGGGTGTTCTTGCTCAAAATAAGTCTGATATCATCCCTATTATTCAAGAATTTCTCATGTATGATCAAAATCAATTTCAAAAACTCATAAAAATCATAAGAACAGACAATGCTTGGGATTTCTTCAAAAATTCATGCACTACTTTCTTTAAATCCACAACAAAATGGTCTAGTTGAAAGAAAACACAGACATATACTCAATGTGGCCAAGGGTTTGACGTTTCAATCTCATGTTCCCAAACATTTTTAGGGACAATGCATCAAAACAAAAACTTACCTAATCAACAGAAACCCTTCTCTTCCCAATGGCAAAAGTCCCTTTGATATCCTTTTCCATAAACCACCTTATATATCTCGCCTTAAGGTCTTTGGTTGCTTATGTTATACCAAAGTCCTTCCTATGACTAACAAATTTACCCCTAGATCCAAGACATGTGTGTTCCTTGGTTATGCACATACACGGAAAGGATATAAACTGTTACATTTAGCTTCTATTACTTTATTTATTTCGAGAGATGTAATCTTCTATGAAAACATATTTCCTTTAGTTGTCATTTTTTTCCACTCTTCTAACTCTCTTTTAATTCCGGATTCATAAGCATTCTATGATGACTTGGTCTCTCCTTAACTTTCATCTTTTCCCTCTCCGCCTTACTTCCCTTGTATTAACAGCTCATCTTCTCTACCTCCATCCATCTCACCTACTTTTCACACTTCTATAGAAACTGATCTTAGAAGATCTCACAGACTTAAGAGACGTATCTGGACAAAGGATTTCATTTGTCCTACTTTACCTACTAGGCCTGGCAATGGGCAGATTTTATCCAAACCCAGACCCAAAACTTAGGCCCAGGCCTAGACCCAAAGTTTTGGGTCTAGACCCAAACCCAAAACTTTGAGTCTGTTAGACCCAATCTGCTCACAAATTGTTGAATTGCATCTCAGTCTTATTTCAATTGCAAAAAGTTTGGATTTTGTGCAGAGCCTTTATAGAATCCATCGGTTATATATATGTGTGTGTGTGTGTATTACTGTGCGTGTGTGTGTTGTGCGTGCGTGTGTGTGTGTGTGTGTGATGTGCGTGCGTGTGTGTGTGTGTGTGTGATGTGCGTGCATGTGTGTGTGTATTACTCTGTGTCTGTGTGTGTGTGTGTGTGTATTACTCTGTGTGGGGGGGGGGGAAGACGATGTGCTGTTCCCCACCCCTTTTTTTTCTTTTTCCTTTTCTTTTTTAATTTAATTTACAAAATAATATATCAAATATTATATTATATATATAAATATCTATATATAAATATTATATTATATAGATAGATAGATAGATAGATATCAATTGCATTAAATGTGGGTTGGGCTTGGGCCTTGGGCTTAGGTTTTAGTTTTGGGTCTGGGTTGGGTCTAGTTTAGGTCTAGGTCTGGGTCTAGACCCAAACTTATTTTTTGGATCTGGGTCTGGGTCTTACCTACCCATTGACAGGCCTATTACCTACTGCTCATACTTCTGTTCTTTATCCTTTATCTCACCATGTTTTATTTACTCATCTATCTCCACATTATCAAGCCTTTGTTTGTTCCCCTGATTCTTTGATTGGACCAACTTCTACCAAGAGGCTGTTAAGGATAGTAGATGGAGGGATGTAATAGATGCTGAAATTAAAGCATTGCAATTTAATAATACATGGGAATTAGTTGACTTGCCTCATAAGAAGCAATTGGTTGAAAGTGGGTGTGCAAAGTGAAACTGAAATCTGATGGCTCAGTTGAAAGATTTAAAGAAAGGTTGGTAGCCAAGGGATACACACAAAAAAAATGATTAGATTATCATGACACTTTCAGCCCAGTTGTTAAAATTGTGACAGTAAGAACAATTTTGGCCTTGGTAGCTATACACAATTGGACTCTCTCACTTGATGTCACAAATACTTTCTTACAAGGTGACCTATCTGAGGAGGTCTATGTGGTGATTCTTGAGAGATTTCATTTAGCAATCAAGGAGGACATTCTAACATGGTATGTAGATTGCTGAAATCCTTCTATGACCTTAAACATGCATTAAGACAATGGAATTTGAAATTTTCTAATGCTCTACTAAAGGTTGGATACAGTCAATCCAAGTATAATTATTCTCTGTTTACAAAAAACAAGGATAATAAAATTGTAATATTGCTTGTGTATGTTGATGATATCATCATCACAAGGAATAACACAAATATGATAAGTGAGTTAAAGTTGTATTTGCATAAGACATTTCACATCATGGATCTTGGTGAAAATTGGAATACTTTCTTCAAACAAAGGTGGCTAGAACAAATGAGGAAATCTGTATTAACCAAAGCAAATACATTCTTGAGTTATTTGAGAAACTGGTATGGCAAGTTGCAAACCTATTGAAACACCAATTGAGCCAAATTTGAAGTTAACTACAAGTGAATATGATGATCATGTCAAAAGAGAAGAGAATGATCCTTTGTTGACGATGATCATGTCAAAAGAGAAGAGAATGATCCTTTGTTGAAAGATGTGACTAAGTACCAGAGGTTGATTTGAAAATTGATATAATTAGTGATGAAAAGACCTGATATAAGCTATTTTAGTCAAATGCTTACACAGTTCATGCATAAACCTAAAGAGTCATATATGCAGGCAGCAATGAGGGTGCTTAGATACCTTCAAGGGCGCCCAGGACTTAGAATTTTCATGTCTACGTATAATAAATTGGAACTAAACAATTACTATGCAAATTGCGCATCTTGCTTGATGACAAAGATCATTAACTGGTTTCTATGTAAAACTTAGAGATGCACTAATATCCTGGAACAATAAGAAACAAAATATAATTGTCAGATCATCTTGTGAGGCAGAATATAGATCGGCAGCAATTGCAGCTTGTGAGCTAGTATGGTTGATTAGTATTCTGGATGATTTAGGTGTGAAGTTAAAGAATGCAGTTAGGTTTACAGTGACAGTAAATCTGCAATGAGCATTGCCATCAATCTAATTTTTCATTAGAGACCTAAACACATTGAGGTTGACTGTCATATAATAAGCAATTTGATTCAAAGAGGCACTGTTTGTACTGAGTAAGTTTGTAGTGAAGCACATCCGGCTGACTTGTTGACAAAAGGGCTTGGAAGAGACAAACACAAACATCTTCTTGGCAAGCCTAGAGTTGTTATTATATTCAAACAGGACCAAACTTTGAGGGGGTTGTTGAAATGTATTTAACTTTGTTATTGCAGCTTTCATTTCTGTTAATTAGTTTCAGGTTAGTTATAGGTTAGTTTCCTTTTCCCGCTAAGAATTAGTTAGTGTCAACTCATTGAGCTATATCTATATTATTATTATATAAAGTGTGAGAGGCCTAGAGTAATTACTTTGAACTGTCAAATTGTGGTGAAGCTTTCATCCACCCGAAATTTGACAAGTGTCCCAAATAATTACTATTTCCCCTCTAAATTTTATTCTTTCTCCTATTTTCTCTCACATTATCTTTATATATCACGTTTATTTTTCTATTCTCTCTCATACCTTTTTTTTCCCACTATCTTCTTTATGTTTTATTTATTTGATTTTGGTACAAAAAATAATTATCAAATTGACTTTAACTAAAAGAGTTTTTTTTAAAAAAAATTCTATTTTGCACACGCAATCGAGTGTGCAGCATTTACTAATTTCTAGCCTCGTAACCTGTTAGTTTCGTAATTTTTTCAATCAATCAATGGAATCAACATTTCCAGATTTCCTCTCTCTGATTTACTTCTAGTTAATATCCTCTCTAACACACTTAAATCACGAAATAAAATTAGAAAAAAGAATTGGAAAGATATGGGTGTTCTTGAGAACATGAATATATCTCATCTTTCCTTGGAATATGGAATTGCATTTCTCAAAGCATAGTATTTGATGAAGTCGGACGTGGTCTATCTTTCTAGCTAATTTATGCATTGAATGCTCATTCTTTTAACCAAGAAACTTTGCATTTATTGCTTCTCCTAATTAACAACTGAATGGTTTTTTTTTAATGTGTTAGGTTATTAGAGGAAAGATTTTAATTGTGTTAGTTAAAACTCGTATTATACTCATATAATATATGTACGTACGTTAATTAAAAAATACTTTCGTTTTTCGTATTAATTTTGAACATAATAAATAATGCTCGTACTTTTGAGTTGAATCGTTTAGTATACATACTATACATATCCCCTATTATAGTTGACGAATAATACTCTAATTTTGGCCCAAAAATTATTTTTTATTTTCAACTTAAAATTATCCTTAATTTTTATAAGTACTGGTTGGCACAATTAAAATTTATGAACGTTGATAATTTATCAAAATATCAATTATTGTCAACATATGACTCATATAAAATATTATTGTTATAAATTAAAAGCAAGTTCAAGCGATATATCTTATAAATTTATATAAAACTACATTTTTATTCCCGAATAATTTATTTGTATTTGTATTATACTCGTAAACTTACGGATCCGTTTATTTCTCGTTCCCATATTTTTTTTTACCATAAATTTCAATAAAATTTCATAATATATGTATTAAATAACGAATTTTCTCATCCCGTGTTTAACAGGTGCATATATTATAAGAAGGTGTATAATTTCTTGGATTCAAATAAATGTGGTAAGAAAGTTTCAACTAGATACTATCTTTAGAAGCTCTTTTTAAATTAGAATAATGATCATATATCTACGTATAGTTTGCTCAACTAAAAAAATTGATCTATTTGATTGCGAAGGGTCAAAGAATTATAACATAACGTAGATGGAATGTATGGTACTATAAATAATTTTGAAAGTGAATTTTGGGTCTTTTTGGACGGTATAAAAGTTTCTGCTAAGAGTAGTTTATATATGTCATCAATTTAGCACCTCAAATTTTTAGAAGAATTTACTTTAAATCCTCCAATCGCAATCAAAACAGATCAATTTTTTTTTGGGAAAATTACACACAGAACCCCTCACTTATTGTGTAATTATCAAAACTCCCCCTCATTTATTGAAAATTACCAACACCCCCCTCAAGAGGTCTATTTGTAAAGTTTATAGGGGTAAATTTGTAACAATTGTTAAACACACATGGGGTGTAATTGTAAAAAATTCTTAATATGAGGGGATGTGTTTGTAATTTTCAACAAGTAAAGAGGAGTTTTGGTAATTACATAATAAGTAAGGGGTTTGTGTTTAATTTTTCCATTTTTTTTAGTTGAGCAGTAGAAGTAATCAATAGAAATAGCAAGGACATGACTATTACAATGATTAAAGCTGTTGATAAATTGGTGACGTATGGCATGTATCTTTTTTTTTTTTTTTGGTATATACCAGAGTTTCTCTCACCCGGACGTCGGAGACTATTTCCCTTCGAGACGTAGAGATCACCGAAGTAGGTTTTGTCTCTTCCAACAAAGTTTTTTTCATACACACCGTCAAAAATCGAACCCTGGACAAATGTTTAAGGAACTCACCTATCTATCAACTGTGCTGGACCTTGTTTGTTAATAGCATGTATCTTTTGCTACACCTTGTGATGAAGATTACTCTGAACTTGAAGCCTCGCCTATGCACATCCTACGGAAAAGAAAAAAAAAGGTAAAAGGAAATTGTTTATAAAAAAATTTCAATTAATTCAAGTTTAATAGTGAATATTTGTTTTGAGTCATGGTTTAAATGCTCAATTTAAGGTTAAGCTGGGATGTGACAATTACCCCAAAGTTAATAACTAGATAAATTCTTCAAATGTTAAATTGTGTTCATTCTACCGCATTTTCTTTGAAAAAAATGTTTTTTGTTTGTTTTACTAAACCTATTACCTATGTTTCCAACAATTATTCTAATCCTTCGAACCAAAAAAAAAAAAATCATTAGTTAATTATATTCAAGAATCCAACCCTACATGTATCCTATCATGGGGACTACAAATTTACCCTGCTACTGCTATGCTCATTAAATATAACGTATGGAACACAATAAATACCCTACAAAACAAACACTATAAATGACCCCCTCTAAACCAAATTCAGTAGTACAACTAAACATCATATATTATCATTAACAAGAGCCCCCAAAAAACAAAAAGGGAAAAAAAATGGAAACAAAAAGCAGGAATTTTTTCCCAATAATTTGCATTACACTGGCTATAACAGGAGTGTTGCTATCATCGGCGGTGGCGACGTTGGAAGATGATGAGAAGGAATGCGCGGAGCAGCTAGCGAACCTAGCGGCGTGCATCCCGTTTGTGAGTGGCACAGCCAAACAGCCCACAAAAGAGTGTTGTGATGATACTGACAAAGTGAGAACTGCTAAGCCTAAGTGTTTGTGTGTGCTGATCAAAGAGAGTAGTGATCCCTCCTTAGGCCTCCCTATTAACACCACTTTGGCTCTCCAAATGCCTGCGGCTTGCAAGTTAGACGCCAAAGTCTCCGATTGTCCAAGTAACGTTTGAATTAGATGCTATATATTACTTACTTCCCAAGTTTATTTTAGGGATAATAGCAGACACCCCCCTCAGTTATGGAGTGATGTGTACTTTGCCCCCCAACTTATTGAAATGTGCGATTTACCCCCTCACTTATCAAAAATGTGCACTTCACTCCTTCGGGAAGCTCGGGCAGAGGCAAAGTGCTACAAAACACAGAAGTCAGGGGGCAAAGTACTACAAAAACACATAAGTCAAGGGGCAGAGTACTACAAAAACACATAAGTTAGGGGGCAGAGTGCTACAAAAACACATAAGTTAGGGGGCAAAAGTCCAATTTTTATGATAAGTGAAGTGTCTGAATCTGCCCGAGCTGCCCGAAGGAGTGAAGTGCACATTTTTAATAAGTGAGAGGGTAAATCGCATATTACAATTAGTTGGGGGGCAAAATGCACATCATCTCATAACTGAGTGGGGTGTCTGCTATTATCCCTTTATTTTATCATTTGTTTGGTCCTAGACGTTTTTTCTAGGCCAGGTTTAACTTGCTAATGTGTCCTCATGAGTTTTGCTAGACTAGACCACTCGAGTCATGTTAAGCCAATATATATATATATATATAAACTACTTGTACGATGGGTTTTTGTAAAACTAATATTTTTTGTTAATCGATTATATGTATTAACATGTTATGTATGATTATCAATTGTCATTCAACATGTGTCAATTCTCAATAATTTACAATCAACTTGCACCTATTAAGAAAATATGGAAATACCATATGTATTGTGGTGGTAATAAAAACAAAAATCTTTAATATCTTGAGACTTGTTGCTAGATTGAAATTATTTACATGATAGATAAAATTAATTATCCCATGCTATGTGATTGGTTTATAAGTCAATGAATCAGTTACATAATTACATGGCAAGCAAATGTCGTGTGGTCTTTATTGTAGTTGGTTAAATCGAGTTTAGTCTTTTTATTTTTTAATGAAAATAATCAAGTGAAGTGTTTTTCTCGATGTGTTTATCTTGCACATGTTACATATAGCTACTATAAATTACTACAATACCAACGGGGGTTGGTCCAAGTGGTAAGCACCTTGGTTCCGTTTAAATAAGATTTCGGGTTCGATTTCTTGTGTACGCAGTTACCCCCGTTGGGAGACTCACCCATCAGGCCAGGTGTGCAACCCACGTCGACCAACAGATTAGTCCGATAATATTCGGGATACTGTGGTAGGCAATAAAAAAAAAAAATTGTCAACAATTTTGTTAGTTGAAACTTATTAGAAAGTCAATTACGGTTTCTTTCTCTCTCAATAATTATATATATTCATAAAGTCTCCCACTTATATATGCACTTATTTTTATTGTTTATCGTTTTATTTTATATCACATCCTAATTGTATAAACTTCCTAATTCACTGAATGACCTCCAATAATAGTTTGTTTTTCACCTTCTCTATTACTATATTTTTATGTTTCTATCTTAAGTAGAAGCATAAAAAATTAATATATTATAATGACATATTGATAAACTCATGCGCATTTGATTTTCAGCACTACTGAAACTCCCAGCAGATTCACCCGATGCAAAGATCTTCAAAGTAGCTAATGCAGATTCAAGCACAGGCTCAGCTACAAGCTCTGCTCCCGATTCTACCGCTGCAACAAAATCTACGCCTTCTTCTACAACCACGAGTGCAGATACTAAAACGACGAGTACTTCAAGCAGCAGTAGTGGAGCCAAAATTGCAAGTGGCATCTTGCTCGTGATGGGATTGGCATCGATTTCATTAGTTTTCGTTTAAATTTTAGCTGTCAAATTGTTGTTATTGAATAAAATTGGGGGCTTCAAAAATGCTAGGCTAGCTAATTAACTACTATATGTAACGTGCCCTAAATAACGATTTGTTTGTTGCTGGCGAGCATGCAATTCTTCAGCTTTTGGTTGTTGCTTTAGGTTCTTATAACATTAGTAATAAGAAAACTTAATTAGTCATCTTTTTTTTTTATCCCTCTTACCAAAAAAAAAAAAAAAAATCTTTTCTTTTATCCCGATTTAAGTTGGCGAATAACAGCATCGGTTATCACGAAAATAATGTGTGCGAAAAAGTTAAGAGAGCATAGATGAAATGTATAAGCTTTATGTTTAATTTCACAAGTGTTATGCAAGTAAAGAATTGATAAATTTTGAATTTAGAATACTTGAACAATAACGCTACTCACTAATTAATTCATTACAAAAAAAATTAATATTTGTGACAATATGTCAAGTGTCAATATTAAAGTTGTCACTAATTATTTGTATTAAGTGACAACAAAATTTGTTTTGTCACAATAGTTGTTTTCTCATGTGCAATAGCGACAAAAATTATATACAAGTTGTCACTCTTGATAATTTGTAACAAAGAAATTATTGTCACTATTGGCAATTAGTGACACATGTATAGCGACAACTTAGTGACAACAAATAAAGTTGTCACTCTATTTATGTTGTCACTATACATGTATCACTAATTGTCAATAGTGACAATTTAAAAAATACTTTTGTCACTAAAAATTATTATTTGTGACAAGACAAAATTATTATTACTCATTATGTATATTAACCATGCATCTTGGCTCAGTGGTATAAGGCTATCACTGGGATAACTTGGGGTCGACCTGGTGTGCTCTCAAAATCGATTCCTAGCGTTATCAAAATAATGTTTGGCCAGCGACAGCCACACACCGCGAGCGGGGATTAGTCGAGGTGGACGAAAGCTGTCCCAAACACCCTATGAGGAAACAAAAAAAAAAAAAAAAGTGACAATAGAGATATTGTCACTTTAATTTTTGTCACTAATAATATATTTTGTTGTAGTGACTGTGTTTGTCATTCTAGACAAATTAAATTTTGTATCCAATTGAAGGGATTCGTGAAAACAATGGAATTTTTTTGTATAAACCCGGTGGTTGTGCAGTGCAATGAACACCAAGTCTATACTAGAATCTTTCAAAAACAATATGTTAGATAAATATTTGTATTTTAAAAGTTTAATTAAATTTATTTCCTAATTTAAGTAAATAGTTAAATAACTAATATCTTAATATACACGTGGTGGGAAATAATAATTGTGTAGTCCTTTTTTCTTTTTTTGAAAAGAAACGATAGGTAACATTATTAAGCATCAGTTAAAACAGCAAGATTCACTTGAGGAGATAAAACAGAGTCTCCCTCAAGTTTGAGAATTGTAAAAAAATAATACAAAATTAAATCGAAATTAAAAAAATAATACACAAAACAATAGTGCTCAGAAAATAGCACATTCCGCGCTGACGTGGGGCGGAATCGGGCAGATTCCGCGCCACGTCAGCGGGCAGATTCCGCGCCACGTCAGCGCGGAATACAAAAAAACTTTTTTAAAAAAAAATTAGCGGCCATTCCGCGCTGACGTGGCGCGGAATGGCCAGAATTTTTTTTTTTATAAATTAATGCCATTCCGCGCCACGTCAGCGCGGAATGGCAGAAAAGCCTGTCATCCCGCGTGGCTTGTGTCGGGGCCGAGCTTTTTCTTTCCTTTCTTCTTTCTTTCTTTCTTTCTTTCTTTCTTTCTTTCTTCTGTTTTCATCTTTCACTCTCGGTTTACCACGCCTCCTTCATCTTCACCATCTTCTTCAACTTATTTTTCATCATCCTCAATAATTCAAGATAAATTTTATATATTATTGCTTTATAAAATATATAGAGCCATTATATTTTTGAATTTTTGTGTAATTAATGAATTTAGGATTTAAAAAATTCTCTTGAATTTTTATGTAAATTTCGAATTTGGGTTTAGTAATTTCGATAGGTGTAATTTCGAAATTTTGTTGAATTTTATCAATTTAGTGTTTTAATTTGTGGAATTTTGCTGTGTAATTTTTCGAATTTGAATTTGTTGTGTATATTCGGATTTGGGCTTTAGGTGGAATTTCGAATTTTTGTTGAATTTTATCAATTTAGTGTTTTAATTTGTAAAATTTTGTTGTGTAATTTTTTGAATTTGTTTGAAATTGATCAATTTAGGAATTAAATTTGTGGAATTTTGTAATATAATTTTGAATTTATGGTTTAGGTGTAATTTTTGAATTTTTATGGAATTTATCAATTTAGATTTAAAATTGTGGAATTTTGTAGTGTAATTTCGAATTTAGGGTGTAGGTTTTCAAATATTTAGGTGTAATTTGTACGTCTAATTTGAATTTTTAGTTATATCTTGTATGTATGTATGATATTGAATTTAGTTTTTAGGTATGCTTTGGTTTGAACTTTAATAGAAATTTTAGGTATAATTTTGAATTAAGTATAATTTATATGTATGTAATTTCGGATATTTAGGTATAATTTGTATTTATAATTTTGAATTTTTTTTGATATTTTGTATGTATAATATTGAATTTAGCATTTATGGTTTGAATTTTGATATAATTGTTAGTTTGTTATATCATGTTTAATATAAAAGTATAATTTCATTTTTTGAACTATAGTTTGTACGTATTATTTTGAATTTAGTGTTAATTTATGGTATGAATTTTGATATTATATAGAAAATGTCGAGGGCGAACACAGTTAATATTCTAATATACACGGATGGTGAAATTATTGAAGACTCAAATTCAGTGAGATATAGTACTCGTCCAAGCACTAACATGAAAGTACGTCGTACGATCACATACGCTAAATTGCTGGAGAAGTTATACGCGAGAACAGGAACTGATCCGAATTATTTTTCATTAAAAGTAATTTTAAAATTTGAATTTGAAAAGAGAAATGTGATGAGGGAGAGGACAATGGAGATCAAAGACGATCATACTTTAGCATATTTCTTGGATCATAATATTGTTGATGAGTTCGTCGAGCTTTATATTGAGAAAGAACCAATTCAACATCAAGGTCAATACAGATCGTCGTTAACCCAAGTGACGTCATTACAACCACCTCAAGTCATGTCGTAATTTACACAGCCCACGGTTCCAGATTTAAATACGCAGACACAATCACATGTGTGGGAAAATCGTGAGTTTCAGGATTTTTTTTCAAGTGGTGTGGGGAGTTCTACAATTCACGATTTACATCAAGGTAATTTATTCTTATATTTACATTGTGTCATCATATTTATTACCAAATTTTATATTTGTATAGATTATTTTTCTTTTATTTGCAGAATGTAAAACAATTTAACTTTTTGTGATTTGCATTTTTAGGTGCTTCTACAACGGGCAATGTATTTGGGCGTTTTGAAACTGTACAAAATTCCCCTTACGTAAATCCTAATTTGAGGAATTTTGATATGCAAGCAGGTAATTATGAATATTCTAATAAATTTCATAATGGTTGTATTCCTTTGATTCGTGACTTGTTATTCTTATCTTTACATTTTGTGATAATATTTATATTTAATTGCAGGTCCGTCTACACAACATTCCCATTTGATAAATCCCCATTCGAGGAATTTTGATATGCAAGCAGGTAATTATGAATCTGCTAACAAGTTTCATAATGGTTGTATTCCTTTGATTCGTGACTTGTTAGTCTTATTTTTATATGTTGTCATCATATTTATCCTTGTTTGCAGGTCCGTCTACACAAAGTCGTCATGAATTTGAGCATCCCAATTTTGGCTCTAGTGATAACATTGAGAATGATGATATTGGGAATGACAATTTGAGCATCCCAATTTTGACTGTTCGATCCATATTCATACAGCCGATGAGATGGAAGAACACGTCAGCAATGCAATGAGGGATGAGGATGAGGATAAGGATGAAGATGATTAGAGTAATGTACCAATAAATGAAGATTTCCCTCCCGCAAGAGCTGAACAAAGACCTCATGAAGTGCTCCCATTCTACTGCGCCACATACCCAGAAGTAGAAGGTGATTCACTTCATCGAGAAAGTGCAGGTTTGACCCGGAGAATAATTTATGATCATGCGAAAGGTAATCTTCGCAAGGGCCAAGTTTTTGACAACAAACTCAGCTTGCAAGCAGCAGTGAAAAACTACCACGTGCAGCATGCACGACGCGAGTTTAAGGTGACAATTAGTAATCCGACAATGTATGCCGTAAAATGCAAACATGGATGCCCTTTTAGACTGTGTGGAAGTTTGTTGAAGAATACTAATTTCTGGAAAATTACAAGGTATGAGAGGTCACACACATGTTTTGCTAAAAATTGTTCCAATAATCACTTCAACTTGGACATAAACATGATCGCAAATGAACTTCTACCAGAAGTGAGGAAGGATCCGTCATATAAGGTCGGTCTAATTAGACTAATGGTGTCAAAAAATGGCAATTCGATATTTCGTATGGGAAGGCTTGGTACAGTTTGCAACGTGCAAATGAGATTGTATACGGCACGTGGGAGGATTCAGTTACATGGTTGCCTAAACTTTTGGGAGCTATCCAGAAGTGGAATCCAGGTACGGTTGTTGAATGGCGGCACAAATACGAGGATCAAAACCCAAAAATGCTGAAATATTTGTTTTGGGCGTTCAAGCCATGTATAGATTGATTCCGATATTGTCGAAGGGTCATATGTGTTGACGGGACTCATTTGTACGCACGACACAAGGCTAAGTTGTTGGCCGCATCAACTTTGGATGGAAATCAGAATATCTTACCTCTAGCATTCGCCATCATTGATAATGAGTCCAACGAGTCTTGGTTATGGTTTTTGCAATTGGTGTGCAAACATTTTTTTATGTCTGATGAAGGTGTTTGCCTTATTTCTGATCGTCATAAGGGCTTATTAAATGCTACTAGATATATGTCCGCGTTGACCCCTCCCCTGGGAGCTCATAGATATTGCCTACGACATGTGAATTCAAACTTTAATTCTCAATTCAAAAGTAAAGCTTTGAAGGAACTCTGTTATGTAGCAGGTATGACACATAATGTCTGAAAATTTGACAAAGCAATGGAACTTATTGGTAATAAGGATCCGGCTGCGTTGAATTATTTGAAAGGTATCCCACAAAAAAAGTGGACATTGGCATATGATGGAGGGATGCGGGAAGGCATTATGACGACAAACATGGGAGAAAGCTTAAACAATGTGTTGAAAGGTACTTGACATCTTCCACCAACAGCAATTGTTGAGTGTACATTTCATCGCATCGTGGAATATTTTGCTGATAGAGTGCGAATGGTTTTGGCAATGAGGGAACAGCCCCTGACGACATATGCATATAAAATGTACAATGAGTGGGCAAGAAAATCCTCGAATTTGGTTGGATTACACGGGTCAAGTTAAAACTCCCCGACAGATGGGGTCCGAAAATCATACTTACATGGTCGACATCAAAGGTAAATATTGCTCTTGTGGAAAATGGACTCTTCATCGAATTCCGTGCTCACATGCTATAAAATTATGTGAGGAATTACAAATTAGGTCGTCCTCGTATGTTGAAAAATATTACCCCGTCCATGAATATTTGAAAACATATCAAGGGAGGTTCTATCCGTTTCCTGAATCACATTATTGGGACCCCCACGCCTCCATTTTGAGTTGGTCCATGACCACGATCTGAGGAAGCCACCTACTGTGGGTCGACAGCGGAGTACTCGAATTCCCAATGAGATGGACTGGCCCGAGTTAGACTCAGATTAGACTCAGATTATTTGTAGCGTGGTGTTGACAATTAGATTATTTGTAGCGTGGTGTTGATTATTTTTAATGAATAATGACTTTTTATTTTTTGCCGACTCATTTTACTCCATTTTTCGTGCGTTTTCGGTTTTCGACTTGAACATAAAAAGTGTAGACTTGAGCATAAACTACTTTTTGAAACAAGAATTGGGTCGTTTCGATGCTCGAGTAAAGAAATATGGCCAGACGAAAAAAATAATAGCAGTTTTTTTTAATGAATAATGACTTTTAATTTTTTTCCGACTCATTTTTCGTGCGTTTTCGGGTTTCGACTTGAACATAAAAAAATGTAGACTTGAGCATAAATGACTTTTTGAAACAAGAATTGGGTCGTTTCGATGCTCGAGTAAAGAAATATGGCAAGACGAAAAAAATAATAGCAGTTTTTTTTAATGAATAATGACTTTTAATTTTTTTCGGACTCATTTTTCTCCATTTTTCGTGCGTTTTCGGGTTTCGACTTGAACATAAAAAATGTAGACTTGAGCATAAACGAATTTTTGAAACAATAATTGGGTCGTTTCGATGCTCGAGTAAAGAAATATGGCAAGACGGAAAAAAAATAATAGCAGTTTTTTTAATGAATAATGACTTTTAATTTTTTTCCGACTCATTTTTCTCCATTTTTCGTGTGTTTTCGGGTTTCGACTTGAACACAAAAAATGTAGACTTGAGCATAAAATACTTTTTGAAACAAGAATTGGGTCGTTTCGATGCTCGAGCAAAGAAATATGGCAAGACGAAAAAAATAATAGCAGTTTTTTTTAATGAATAATGACTTTTAATTTTTTTCCGACTCATTTTTCGTGCGTTTTCGGGTTTCGACTTGAACATAAAAAAATGTAGACTTGAGCATAAACGACTTTTTGAAACAAGAATTGGGTCGTTTCGATGCTCGAGTAAAGAAATATGGCAAGACGAAAAAAATAATAGCAGTTTTTTTTAATGAATAATGACTTTTAATTTTTTTCGGACTCATTTTTCTCCATTTTTCGTGTGTTTTCGGGTTTCGACTTGAACAAAAAAAATGTAGACTTGGGCATAAACGACTTTTTAAAACAAGAATTGGGTCGTTTCGATGCTCGAGTAAAGAAATATGGCAAGAAGGAAAAAAAATAATAGCAGTTTTTTTTAATGAATAATGACTTTTAATTTTTTTCCGACTCATTTTTCTCCATTTTTTGTGTGTTTTCGGGTTTCGACTTGAACATAAAAAATGTAGACTTGAGCATAAAATACTTTTTGAAACAAGAATTGGGTCGTTTCGATGCTCGAGCAAAGAAATATGGCAAGACGAAAAAAATAATAGCAGGATTTTTTAATGAATAATGACTTTTAATTTTTTTCCGACTCATTTTTCGTGCGTTTTCGGGTTTCGACTTGAATATAAAAAATGTAGACTTGAGCATAAACGAATTTTTGAAACAAGAATTGGGTCGTTTCGATGCTCGAGTAAAGAAATATGGCAAGACGAAAAAAAATAATAGCAGTTTTTTTTAATGAATAATGACTTTTAATTTTTTTCCGACTCATTTTTCTCCATTTTTCGTGCGTTTTCGGGTTTCGACTTAAACATAAAAAATGTATACTTGAGCATAAACGACTTTTTGAAACAAGAATTGGGTCGTTTCGATGCTCGAGTAAAGAAATATGGCAAGACGGAAAAAAATAATAGCAGTTTTTTTTAATGAATAATGACTTTTAATTTTTTTCCGACTCATTTTTCTCCATTTTTCGTGTGTTTTCGGGTTTCGATTTGAACATAAAAAATGTAGATTTGAGCATAAAATACTTTTTGAAACAAGAATTGGGTCGTTTCGATGCTCGAGCAAAGAAATATGGCAAGACGAAAAAAATAATAGCAGGATTTTTTAATGAATAATGACTTTTAATTTTTTTCCGACTCATTTTTCTCCATTTTTCGTGCGTTTTCGGGTTTCGACTTGAACATAAAAAATGTAGACTTGAGCATAAACTTCTTAAAACATATACACAAATACGACATCGCAAGTACATATACAAAACAGGTTTTTTTTTGTAAAAAATAATGACTTCAACATAAACGAAACTAAACTACTCATGTGGCCTTGTGCCCAGATGTCCCCTTGTGCCACACTGTCGAGGGTGCCCCGTCCTAGTAGACCGTCTTAGCCTTACTGTAACTTCTTCACTCATTTCGTTGCTCATATCCAAAGGGAACGGAACAGGCGATATATTTCGTTGATGTTCCACTGGTGAAGATTGAATCAAAGTTTGGGGAAGGGGATCATTAAAAATTGAGTCAACGAACGAACGCAAATGCGACTGGTCATTAAACCCGGAATAGGAGGAAGGCCCGCCTTGGTACTCAAGTGCAAACCCAGAATAGGAGGAAGGCCCGCCTCGTAACTCAGGTGGAAACTCGGAATAGGAGGAAGGCCCGCCTCGGTACTCAGGTGGAAATCCAAAATAGGAGGAAGGCCCGCCTCGGTACTCAGGTGGAAACCCGAAATAGGAGGAAGGTCCGCCTCGGTACTCAGGTGCAAACCCGGAATAGAAGGTAGGCCCGCCTCGATACTCAGGTAGAAACCAGGATGGTCCGGCTCGATACTCAGGTGGAAACTCGGACGGTCCGACTCGATACTCAGGTACTGAAGTCAGGGCTGAGGATGGTTCGGCTCGGTACTCAGGTGCTGAAGTCGGGCCTGAGGATGGTCCGGCTCGGTCCTTAGGTGCTGAAGTGGGAGCTGAGGATGGTCCAGCTCGGTCCTTAGGTGCTAAAGTCGGGGCTGAGGATGGTCCGGCTCGGTCCTCAGGTGCTGAAGTCGGGGCTGAGGATGGTCCAACTTCATCGTCATCATCTTCTATACCTTCGGAGTCTTCCAATGTACTCCAGCTTCTCATTTTTGGAAGCATGGTTTCTCCTCCACGTCTATGACTGTGAGAACCAGATGCTACATCGCCATGACGTCCACATGTGACCAAATTTGCGAGGCCAGTGAGACCCGATCGCACCTGTCCAAGTACCCTCCTAACTCCATGTCTACTTTGAGGGGCTTTTTCAATAGTCGTTTGCAGGCCTTGAATGCGATTATACTGAAAAGATAAAACAAAAGAGTTAAACAAAAAATCATAGAAAAAATAACTATATTACAACAATAAGTATATTTACTAACCACATTCTGCAATAGAGGGGCCGACCCTGTTTGATGTCCCACTGTTCTCCTAGTCAAGGTGGGTGAAATATAACGCCGAGTGATTCTCTCATACCACTCGTCGTATCTCGGCTCTGTGTCATTTCTGCCTTGAATAGGTTGTCCAGTCACAGTTCTATTGGCCCGATCATTCCACATTGCAATATATGTTTCATTTTCGTTTGCCCAATTTATATTCCTCCCCCTACGGTCCCTTCTTCGGTCAGGGACAACATGACGTGGAATATTTTGTCGGAGTCCAAACTGCCGCAAAACAGGCTCAGGACGATGATGTTCCACGACGTCGAAGAATATCATCGGAATTGATGCTTTCCACACAACAACGTCCAAGCATTCAGGTGGCAACTCGTCGATGTCTTCATCATTCAAATTGTATGGAGTCCAGATAAACTAAAGTATGAAAAACGTATTAAAAATTTTTTAATACAGAAGGATATAATAGAGATATAATATCATAATACAAAAACGTTATGATTTTTTTTTACTCACATGTCCTTCGGCCATATGATCAGGTCCATCTCTAATTGCTCGGACACTGTGAGTGACAACAATGTCATTTGTAACAGGGCGATACCACCTTTAAACATCAATCATGCAATTAGGTACAAAAGTAAGATTTTTCCTAATTAATTTTTGTTAATTAATTAAAATTCATAAAAATATCAGTAAATTACCGTGCACCATAAGGAGCTCGGGCAATACCATTCTCATCAATACCTGCCACTGGATCAGGAACATCATTGGGTCTGACAACCAAAATTCTAGACCACGCCCATATCTGTTAATGAATATGTACACATAATTAAAAATCACGAATTATCATAAAAAATAACATAACAATATTTAAATAATCAAGAGTATACCCACCTGTAACAATGGCACACAAGCATCTATATTTTTCTGACGTATGTTGCAGGCTTTGCTTAGCCCTCGGTATAAGCATGCCAACACACCACTCCCCCAGCTATAGGAGTTTGTTGCATTAACATCTTCAAAAACCCTAAATATTCCAAAATATAGGCTGCACACTCATCATAACTATGTAAAACACGATTCGTTATTAGAGGTCGACCATCGACTGGAAGACCAAATATTATAGCAATATCCTGAAGAGTAATCGTAGCCTCTCCAGTTCTAAAATGAAATGTATTGGTCTCCGGTCGCCATCTCTCGACTAGCGCCGTTACAAGACCCATATCATTTGTCCATGGCCCTAACTTATATACCCAATATAACCCCATGTGTTGCAATTTTAACAAAACTCGGTTATGTGGAGTCCTTCCATAAGCACTCTTAAAATACGCACTGTCCGCCCGTCTAGCACAGAACACGAAATCGAGGGGCTCACCAACCTGCTCGGACATATGATTTGACTGTCCGGTCAACACCCTACCGTCTATCGGGCCATATATATGATCAATAAACTCCTCCGCCATCCTACATTAAAATAAAATAAAAATTATTTTCAATTAAAACTATACTTGAGCTAATTAGAATATTATAAATTAATATTTCATAAACTCAAACACAAACACATACATCACAAAAAAATAAACTTATGTGACAAAATTAATCCACACATCTATAATTTTAAATTATACCTAAAAGTTCAAGATTATACTTAAAAATTGAAGATTATACCTAAAATTTGATATTCAACGTACTAATTAAAAATTATACCTAAAATTGATATTATACCTCCTAAACCCTAAAGTATACATAAAAAATTTAATATTATAACTAATAATTTAACATTATATTTTAAAATTCAAAATTAAACCTTATATTTCTACCAATTCTAGAATAACATGATATTTCAAAATTAGAGCTAAAAAATAAAAAATAAACAAATTATATCAAAATTATACCAACAATTCAAAATTAGAGCTAAGGTATCAAAATTATACCAACAATTCAAAATTCAACTACAAAATTCCACAAATTTTAACCTCAATTGATGAATTCCACAACAATTCGAAATTAAACCTACACCCTAAATTCGAAATTACACTACAAAATTCCACAAATTTAAACCTAAATTGATAAATTCCACAAAAATTCAAAATCACACCTAAACCATAAATTCAAAATTACATTACAAAATTCCACAAATTTAATTCCTAAATTGATCAATTTCACAAAAATTCGCAATTACAAAACAAAATTCCACAAACTAAAACACTAAATTGATAAAATTCAACAAAAATTCTAAATTACACCTAAAGCCCAAATCCGAAATTACACAACAACTTCGAAAAATTACACAACAAAATTGCACAAATTAAAATACTAAATTGATAAAATTCAACAAAAATTCCAAATTACACCTAAAGCCCAAATCCGAATATACACAACAAATTCAAATTCGAAAAATTACACAACAAAATACCACAAATTAAAACACTAAATTGATAAAATTCAACAAAAATTAGAAATTACAACTAAAGCCCAAATCCGAAATTACACAACAAATTCGAAAAATTACACAATAAAATTCCACAAATTCATAAGCAAATTCGAAATTACTAAAACCAAATTTGAAATTTACATAAAAATTCCATACAATTTTTTAAACCCTAAATTTATTAATTACACAAAAATTCGAAAATATAATGGCTCTATATATTTTATAAAGTAACAATATATAAAATTTACCTTGAATTGTTGAGGATGATGAAAAATAAGTTGAAGAAAATGGTGAAGATGAAGAAGTGAAGATGAACCGAGAGAGATGAAAACAGAAGAAAGAAAGAAAGAAAGAAAGAAAGAAAGAAGGAAAGAAGAAAGGAAAGAAAGCTCAGCCGACAATGCCACGAGAAATGACAGGCTTTTCTGCCATTCCGCGCTGACGTGGTGCGGAATGGCATTAATTTATAAAAAAAAACAAATCTGGCCATTCTGCGCCACGTCAGCGCGGAATGGCCGCTAATTTTTTTAAAAAAAAAGTTTTTTGTATTCCGCACTGACGTGGCGCGAAATCTGCCATTTTTTTTAAAAAAAAGTTTTTTGTATTCCGCATTGACGTGGGGCGGAATCTGCCCGATTCCGCGCCACGTCAGTACGAAATGTGCTATTTTCTGAGCACTATTTTTTTGTGTATTATTTTCTTAATTTCGATTTAATTTCGTATTATTTTTTTAAAATTCTCCTCAAGTTCCATAGTAGCAGAACGAGCCAACAAATGAGCACGCATATTGCCTAACAGTCTAACGAAATCGAAAAAAGAAACAAGATCCTAAATATCACTAATAAAAGGGCCAATTGGGGAATGATCCAAGTCTTTGCCCCGGAGCTTTTGAATTAACGCCAAGCAATGTCCCTCAACTTGAATATATCTCCAACCCCTACTTCGTGCCATTCTCAATGCCTCCCTTGCAGCAAGGGCCTCTGCCACATCCGGGGCTGCGCTGAATTGGAATCATTGTTTCTACCAAGCCACAATAGAGCCCTTCGAATCCCTCGCAATACAGCCTGCCCACGTGGCCTCCGTTTGTGCAAAAACTGCCCCATCAAAGTTCACCTTAATCACAGCACCTGTTGGCGGAATCCAACGCGCATCTTGAGCCTCACGTCACGCACTAAGGGGGGACACATCTCAATAGCTTCTTTATACATAGCATGGAATGAACGGGATTTAACTACGAGAGTATCAGGAGAAGTAGTAAGCTTGTCCATAATTGATAAATTGCGATTGCTCCATAGTAGCCAGCATATAGTAAGAAAATAGTAATAATTCTCCTTGTTCAACTTAGCATGGCAATGTCTAAACCAATGTTCCACATCCGAACTCCAAAACGAGATAATATACCACGGTAAATTCGATAATGCCCAAACTAACCTCACAAAAGAATAAGTCAATTGTGCATGTTTTGAGTCCTCATCATGCGACCCACAAAACGGACAAGATGCATCCACTTTAATTCTTCTCTGCCGCAGGTAATCTTAGGAGCCACCTTTGCACTCCAAATAAACTTCCATGATCGCACCTCAAAGACTTCCTTTGTTCCCGATGAAGAGCTCTTACCTTCCTATGCCAAGCCCCTAGCGACATGGTAGGCACTCTTCACCGAAAATTGCCATTCTTCGTATAATGCCTAACCAACTTGTCACCATTATTACGACATCCCAACGAAATGGATTTAATGAAGTCAACATTCACCTGTCAAAAACTGTCCTGCAACAGTTGTACATTCCACCACCCCGTATCCCATCTATCAAATCATTAACCCGAGTCTCATCCGGTAAGTTTCTCTCCAAAGTCTGAAGCTTGAAATTTTTCGGTCTCAGCAGCCACGGGTCATTCCACACATTGCCCTCATGCTTTTCCATTCGATCCTTCCACCGCCTTGATAAAATCAGATTCTGGAAAATATCGAGCCTTTAACAATCTACTCAGCAGACAATTTGGATTTTGTAATATCCTCCACCCTTGCTTGGCCAACATTGCTAAATTAAAATATTTAAGAGCCCTGAAGCATAATCCTCCCTCATCCTTCGATTCGCATAACTTAGTCTAAGCCACCCAGTGTAACTTCTTTACCTCCCGGTTGTTCCACCAGAAATTTTCCATAGCCGATTCAATCTCCTGAAGAAGGGAATCCGAAAGATTGAAGCAGCTCATCGCATACGTAGGCATTGATTGTATAATCATTTTCACCAGAATTTGTTTCCCTATCTGAGACAAAAACTTTGAGCTTCACCCTTCCAACCTGTTGTGTATTTTGTCCTTAATCGACGCAAACACTTCCTTCCGCGACTTACCACCACCGTGGGAAGCCCAAGATACTTGTCATATTTGTCAGTCAATTGCACCCCCAATATATTCGCCAGACCTTCCCGGGCCCCCTAGGGCGTATTTTTACTAAAGACCACTGTTAACTTTTGTAAGTTTATCTCCTGACTCGAAGCTCTGGCATATCTTATGAAAAAAAAATTTAAACACCTCATCGCATCCTCTGTGGCTTGACAGTAAATCATAGTATCGTCTGCAACAAACGATGGTTCACTTCCGGTGCATTTCTCGCAATTTGGACTACCACAAGAGTACCTGCATTCTCTTCCGCCTGTAACATACAACTGAAAACCTCTGCACATAAAAGAAATAGGTAACAGGAGAGAGGATCTCCTTGACGGAGTCCTCTATAGGGGGTTAGGAAACCAAATTGAGATCTAATGAGCATAAATGAGTAAGTAACAGAAGAAATACAAAGCATAATAAGCTCTGCAAGACTCTTATGAAAACCTTATCTCTCTAAAACTCTCCAAAGAAAAATCCACTCAACCCTGTTGTACGCCTTGCTCATGTCAAGTTTCAGGGCTGCATGTCCCTGTTTACCCCAAGACTTGTTTTTCAGATAATGAATAATTTCATAAGCCACAAGAATATTGTCAGATATTAGGCGACCATGAATAAAAGCGGACTGAATTTCGGACACTATTTCTTGCAAAAATAGTTTAATACAGTTGGCAATGGTCTTAGAAACCATCTTGTAGATCACATTACATAAACTAATAGGTCAAAATTGGGTAACAATCTCAGGGTTATTGCATTTAGGAATAAAGACAATATGTGTGAAATTAAGCTTAGGAAGAAAATTATGAGAATTTAGAAGATTGAGGACACAAGCAGTTACCTCTTTACCGATAATAGGCTAGAAACTCTAAAAATATAAAAAGGACATACCGTCAGGGCCCGAAGCTTTTACTAGATGCATTTGTGATAGAGACTGGGTAACGTCCTCTGTCGTGAATTTCCAAGTCATCTTCTCGTTCATAGCATTTGTAACTTTCAGCTGAATAGCTCCATCACGTCTTTAAGGTCCTGAGCCGAAGGATGGATGGACGAGAAAATGTTTCCAAAGTATTCTGTAATTATGTGTTGGATTTCCTCATTTTTTTTCCTTCCAAATCCCTATACTATCTTTAAGTCGAGTTATAGCATTCCTCTGCCTCCTCTCTAACGCACTCGAATGGAAAAAGGTAGTATTTCGGTCCCCGTCTTTTAACCATAAGGCACGGCTTCTTTGTTTCCAACTCGTCTCCTCCTTTGCCAACAACTCTTCAAGTTCAGCACCAACCAATTTTTGCTCATGCTTTGATGCTGCCAAAATTCGTCCTTTTCGTAACTCTTTCAATCTGTCCTCGAGCTCTTTAATCCGACCTGGGATTTTACAAAATTCATTCTTATCCCAGCATAGAAGACCGACTCGACACTTTTTAATATTGTTCCACACCACTTCGTTCGCCCTCGACGCATCACACGGATCCCATGCATTTTTGATGACCTTTTCACACTCACTGCTCCTTAACCAAGCCTAGGACGAGATTGTTGGGCTTGCACCGACGCCACTTCAAGAACAATTGCTCTATGACCCAATAATTATGTTGTCCTTGTTGGTCCCAAGTGGCATACGAAAGGGTCTAGAAAGGGGGGTTGAATAGACCCTGAAGTCTTTTTCGACTTCAAATTGATTTGTATTAAAATATTTTGGACGCTTGAAATGTAGATGCTTCACTAAGCGTTTACTTCAAATATAGACGCTTAGGCCAAGCGTCTGATGAAGACTGTTTTAGAAAGTTCACTTAGACTTTAAGATTAGAATACTTTAATCAAATAGGTTTAAGCGTTCAGTTCTTTAATCAGCGTTAGCACAGCGGAATAATTTTAGAGTCCTCCTTATTGAAAGCTTTAGCGTCACAAGAAAAATGTTTTAGTTGCTTAGTGTTCTCTTGAGTTTTACTTAAAAGTTTTATACAAAGATATAATAAAATGAAGAATGACTGTAAAGTAAAGAGCAAGATATTTATAAGGTTCGTTGGGTGGTGTAATCTCAACTACGTCCTTCTTCTCCTCGAACACTTGGAGGCAATCCACTAAAATGGTTTTCAAAGAATCACACAGAAACTTCTACAAATTAAAGAGAGGTGGATGTTGATGACTTGAGCTCCTTGATCACAGAGATTTCTGCTCCAAATCACTTCTATCCCCTTGCTTCTTCACACAGATTGCGAGGCTTGGATGAGGTTCTAAACGGTTTGTCTGATTTTGATGAAGTTCAAACAACTTGTGAATATCTCAAAAGTAGTGTGGATTTATTTGAAAAGAATGTTTGAGATATTGGTTGACTGTCTCAGGAATTTGAAGAAAAGCAAGGAGAATGTTTGCTTGAATATTCTGGCTTTTCTGAGAGTTTAAGGAATGAGACTTCAATGCAACAGCAATTTGGCTTAGAATTGATCGATATTTTTGGTTTGTTATTGAAATCCTATTTGTAGACATTCTTGGAAAAAAGTGTTCGTTTGACACATGCACAGGCGCGTGTCTATCACTTCCGCGAGTGAACAACTTTTGTCCTTTTTCCTGAAAATCTGTTGCACAAAAGTTGGTGCTGCAGTCTGTGAAAAGTTGACAGTCCAATAGGGTGGCTTCTCCGTACGTCTGAAAGTGCTTATCACATTTAATGCTCTTATCAGCATTTAATGTATTTGAATTAAATGCCCGTTGGCATTTAATGCACCGAGAATATTTGCATTAAACTCCTTTTGGACTTGGAAATAAATTCAGGTGGAATCCATCATTGATAGACGCTTATCCATTCTTGAATTTGCTTTCGCCTAAAAAGGTAACACTTGATATAGCTGGATATTTAGACGCTTGAAAACTTCATCTTTATTCAGACTTCAGGCGCTTGAGTCTTCAAACTTAACTATTGACAAGCTCACTCAGAATTCATCAGACGCTTAGTCTAAGACTTCTTAACCTAACAATCTAGAATAAAACAGAACGAAGCCTATAAAGCCTATTACAAATCTAACGCTTCAAAGCCTATACATGATTTCTGTTAAAATCAAACTTACATATTTTGGGGTCTAACATAAACTCCTAATTGTCATCATCAAAACATCTAACATGAAATTCCTAACAATTTCCCCCTTTTTGATGATGGCAATACTTACTCTTTTATAGTTCAAGAGTTAAACAGTCAAAATAAAAGTTAGCTTTGGTTAGATATGGTTAGTTAGAGTTAGTTACGCTTCAACGAGTTGTTTCAGCTGAAAAATGCATTTTATATATGGCAATGATTACAAGCATTTTACAACTAAACAAAAAAAAATACATAAGAGACAAGAATATAGATAATGCAAATCAAGAAGCCTTAACGACTTGGCCTAACTATGTAACGCTTGGGCATTTCAGCTCGAATAGCTTCAGTTAGGCTATCTTCCAAAGTTATCATGGCTTCATGATCTTTGTTGATTATGAGTTTATTTTCTTCCTTTTGTCTCTTCTTGAAAGCTACAAAGTGTCTTTCCCATTCAGTTAGGTCAATACCCATATACCTTAAGCAAATTCGGAAAGCTCGGTTGAAGTCAGTCAACTGCCTCTCTTCAGCTAAGATTCCTGGATCTGTAGGTTCTGGAATAGATGCTCTTTGAAGAGGAATGTCAAACTGTTCAAGGCGTGCTCTAGAAGGTATTGGTAGATTTGGATATAGGCGCTCCAACAGAATCAGTTACTCCATAAGCAGGTATCCAAGATGGGAGTCTTGACACAGAGAGAGTAGATAATTGTTGACGCTTCGGCGGAGGAGGAGGATCTTGAGCTCTTGAACTAGAGGCTCTTTTCTTTTCTCCTGTTCTTTTCTCTTCCCCCTTATTGCCATCATCAGCCTTTAGAAAATGTTCTGTGAGGAGACTAACTTGAGAGGCAATCTGAGACCATGAAGCTGTAAAATCATTAAAACGCTTATCGAAGTATTCGTGCATTGCTTGAAGCTTAGCGTTGGTAGCATCATTCATCTCTTGAAAGTCTCTACGACACTCATCCACAACCGCTTGCGCAGAACCTTTCATATGACCGATTTGAGCGTTCATGATTTGAGACTCAATCTTTGCCAGATCTGTCTTAATCCAGTGGAGTGATTCTTCATTCTGAGTAGCTTGATTGCTCATCTCCTCTAAGACAGATTTCAGTAAAGGTCCAAACGCTTGACCCACATCCGATAGAGCCGCTTGAGGAGCCGGTCGCTTGAATCTGGATGTATGCTTGAGTGAGTCAAGGGGAGCTTGATATGCAGGATCAAAAATTGTACCTCGTACATCAGTTTGAAAATCCTCAGCAGTATCAGCAATAACAAGTTCAGGAGCATCAGGAGTATCCTCTGGTTGAGACGCTTGAACGGGTTCGTCAGCAGACGCTGGAATATTTTCAACTTCGGAGGGTGTAGACGCTTCAACTAACTTAGCAGGCGCTTCCTCAATTACTGACTTCGCTGGACGAAAGTCATCAAATTGGAAGTTCCACAAAGCGAGAGTAGCATAAGAATCTGAAGCAGCTTCCAGTAGTTGAGTCAGCCTGGAACGAGAGATGCAGGTCCCTTGAATGAATGTGCACATAGGACTATTTATGGCCCTGATGTACATTGGACCAATGATATCCAGCACATGATTTGGAAAGATTTTGGATGGCACTTGGCAGATAGAGAAAATCGCATCTGGGCAGTAGTTCCTGGAAAATCCAATCAACCTGTCTGTTGGAAGACTTTGAAGACGTTGAGATTCAGGAACATACGAATTATAGTACTCTTCCAGATAAAGATAGATAGCTTGAGGCAGTCCCTGATTTCTTTCCAGCAATGAGAGGACAAACGCATAGTGACTGAGTACCTCTTTGCGAATAGACGTGAGCAAGGGATATCCTTGAAAGGGGTAGATTATGGAATCATTCCAGTTTTTGAGATTTGCAGTGAAGATTCTGTCGAAAAGAGATACGGGAGACAAAATCTTCACCATCATGTTGAAGTTGTCATCGCAGTGGCTTGGAGCAAAATTCAAGCACGATATTGAAGTACTGCCACTGGTTGATGTATTAGCGTTGAAGTGAAGAGGAGTAATGGACAGTCTCTGAAGCTCTTGAACCAAACACTGCTCAATTTGATGTCGAATTAGTGGGAGCTTGAGAACAGGTCCAACTCTCAGTTGACGCTTCTTAAGACAATACCTGGCAAATTAACGCTTCTTGTCATGCATGCCTATGCCAAATAGATGGGGAGCTTGAATTAATTCTGTGAACGTATATCTATGACCCACATACTCTTCAATCCAGTTGACTTCGGCCATACAGTAGTTTGTGCCAGCATTAACCATAGCTCGAATGCCTTCATGATGAATATCTCTGATAGACTTAAAGCGATATCTATCAGTTTGATAGTTAGCATTCCAGACGCTATCGAAATATGCATCAGCTTCAGTCTGGATCAAATCCGTTAGAGATTCGAGATGCTCACCAGCATGAATTCCTTTATTCTTCCATAGTCGAAGAGGATTGACAAAATTCTTGTTCTCATCACTGTTTGCTATAAGAGGATAATGTGTGTAACCTTCTCTGTTCAAAACTTCCTCTGAAGGGTTGAGAAACTCTGGACGAAAAGGATCATATACTCTAATGTTGTAGTCTCTCAGAGCAAAACCAATAGACTTACTGTGCCCATAATCTAGGTAGTAGGCGAGATCCACATCACACCTAGGAGTTCTTCCGCCTTGTCTGTCTTGTTGAAGAATAAGAGAAGATGGTATCTGACCAGGAGATTTACCAAGTTGAAGAGCCAGATAGTACTTCCTCCCAATTTCTGTCAGCTCGGTGTGGAACACTATATCTCTGATCTGATTATCGATGTCAATTAGCGAGGCTACCTCATTCTCAGCATAATGTATCTTTCTTCATTATATCCAGCCAGAATGAAGTCTTCTTCGAGCGCTGGGGGCATAAAATTAATTGAATGATCAATCGTCTTCAGTGGGTCTAGCTTAAAGAAGTGTCTTGGCTTTGTAACGTCTTCAGCAACGCTCTGACCTTCTAATCGTGCCTCTATTATAGATAGAACACTAATTGACTCTGGAATCGTTTGGGGAGCAGGTTGCTCTACTTCAAGTGTAGCAGCTTCTGCAGCAACATCTTTGGCAATGGCCACAACTTCTGTCATCTCAACATCTAGATGGACGTCTATTGATGCTTCAACAGCAGCTAGAACTAAAGTTGTAACACATGAACTATCCTCTATAAGAGTAGGATCTTCTACAGATGTAGAAATAGAAACGCTGTGGGAAGAAATAAACTTACCCTGAGAACTTGTCTCAACAGCAACGTGAGCGCTTAGCTCAACAGCAACTTGAGCGCTTGGCTCATCAGCAACTGGAGCGCTTGACTCAACAGTCTCAGGCTTCTCAGGTACAGGAGCAGCTTGACGCTTGCTTGTCCTGGTACGCTTAAAGATCTTCTTCACATTTACTCCTTCAATGAGCTTGAGCGTTGGAACGGGAGGGGCGGTAGGTGATTCCTCAAAGTTTATTTATTTAATAATTCCTTCCAGTTTCCTACGCCTGATGAGAAGAATCTTGTCCTCTGCATCCTCATCATTCTTTTGAGGAGAAGGAATGACTTGAGCCTTGGACTTTCTAGGAGCCCTCTTCTTTGTTGCAGCCGGACGCTTCACGGCTTCTTCTGGAACAGGACGCTCAGCTTCATCATCTGACGTTTTGCATACTTCCAGACGCTCAGAGAGTGGTCTAGTAGCACCACCAACCTTGGGAGGGTTGAACAGATTGTTCAGAATCCTTTTTCCCAGCATCTTGGTCTGTTTAATGGTTGATCAGATGAGTAGACACAATCTGATTGACATAATAGATCGCTCAAAATGAGCCCATAAGGTTTATTTTGGGCGCTTAAGCAGTCTCTAAACCTTCCAAATACATACTCACTCCAGTTTATCTTAAGATTGAGGAGTATCGCCGTCATCATCTGAAATTGCACTGGGTTCACCTTATCAAAGGTACCCACTCTGCATTCTATATCTTACTGCAGAAGTCAGCCAACAGTCGGTATCTGGATGCCAGATCTTTCTTCTCAAAGTGCTGTTTGTAGGGTACACCTTCATAAGCACTCATGGTTGTCCATGCTTCTTTGATTTGATTCAAAGCAACGCAATCCAATGCCTCACCCTCATTTGGGAGATTGAAGTTCTTGGCAATGGAAGCAGCAGACAAAACAAATTCCTTTGGTGGCTCCTTCTTGGACATAGGGTTGAGACAAGAGATAGACTTCTTGTCTGCAGAGAGTTTAGCAGTTTTCCAGAAGATGTCGACTTCCATTGGAAACAGATAGGAATACTTAGTAACGAAAGTTTTGAGCCTAGCCTTGGTTACCATGTCCATCATATCAGTTAGGTTGATCTGAGGTTGTTCATACAAAAATTTCCAATCGACAACAAGGCCTTCAGTCACCTTGATGATAGGCTCGGCCAAAGTAGAAGCAGATTTCTTTGGTGTCATTTTCAGTGAAAGAGATGAACTGAGATGTTTTCTTTTGCTTTGAAAGAGAGAGAGAGAGAAAGAGAGTAAAATTTGCAGAGAGTAAAGTAAATAATTTTCTGCAAAAATTGTGTTTTAAATGACATAGAAGAAAAATTTTGAAACTTGTGTTTACAAGTCTCTGTAGGATTTAGACACGTGTAAAGATTTTCTGTTGATTTTAAATCTCAGTCATGAAAAGATTAACTGCAGACGCGAGTTTTGTGTAGGAGAGAGAAGTTACATTTGGTAACTCCCATATATAATGATTTGACATCTGAGAGTTAAAATTTGAAAAATGTTTGGGATTTTCAGAGTGTAGTACACGAGTCTAATTATACACTGACACGTACATAGACACGCGCTATTTCTGAACCGCCATTTTGAAAAGTTTTGATTACCCGCCAGTTTGATGTGATGGAAGCGTGTAGATAGAGTACAACATAGACTGTTGAGTCTATCCATTACTTTAAGAAACTTGTAAAATTTATGCATGAGTTTTATAAATAATTTTATACTAAGTGTTGAATGGGATATGTTCGACGCTTAACAGATACCATCGTTGTTAAATTTATATTGACGCTTGAAATTAAGATACTTTTATACTTTAGCGTCAACACATTTAGCATAAATAATTCTGAGCGTTGATGATCATGCATATGAAAGTTTTTGATCATTGACGCTTGGAATATGTTTCAAGTACAATTTTAAGGTTCCCCTTAAGTTTGATTCCTTAAACAACTTTTCAAAATATTTTGGACATAAATAAAGTGGATTCCCCCTAAATCATGTGTCTAATAAAATATGATGCATAATGATTAAGTGTTTAAATCAATCATACCTAATTCACTTCTCAAAGTGAGAAAACGTTGTTCGTTGAGCGCTTTGGTGAAGATATCTGCCAATTGTTTGTCAGTTCCAATAAAATGCATGGAGATATCTTTCTTTTAAACATGGTCACGAAGAAAATATCTAATGTCAATATGTTTGGTTCTGGAGTGAAGAACAGGCTTTTGAGTCATGGCTAGAGCGCTTTGGTTATCACAATGAATGGGGGTTGGACCTAGGATTATACCATAATCTCTAAGTTCTTGCCTCATCCATAACACTTGTGCACAACAACTTCCTGCAGCTACATACTCAGTTTCGGCAGTAGAGGTAGCTATGGATTGTTGTTTCTTACTATGCCATGAAACTAACCTATCACCTAGAAATTGACATGTACCATTAGTACTCTTATGATCTATTTTGCAGCCTGCAAAATCTGCATCTAAGTAACCAATTAGTTCAAAAGGAGAGTCCCTGGGATACCATAAGCCCACATTTTGTGTGCCTTTTAGGTATTTAAGGATCTTTTTGGCAGCAATTAAGTGTGACTCTTTAGGATCTGCTTGAAACCGTGCACACATGCATACCGAAAACATAATGTCAGGTCTAGTAGCAGTAAGATAAAGAAGTGATCCAATGATACCTCTATAATTAGTGATATCAATATTCTTTCCACTTTCATCTTTATCTAACTTAAGCGTTTGGCCCATTGGAATTTTTGATTATGATGCATTTTCCATACCAAATTTCTTAATCATATCTCTTGTATATTTAGCTTGGTTAATAAATATGCCATTAGGGAGTTGTTTAACTTGTAATCCTAAGAAGAAAGTTAATTCACCCATTATGCTCATTTCAAATTGTTCTTGCATCATTTTTGAAAATTTCTCACACAAACGCTTATTAGTAGAGCCAAATATAATATCGTCAACATAAATTTGGACTAAAAGAATATCTTCATCATTGGTAATTTTAAATAACGTTGTATCAACGCTGCCTTTTGAAAAGCCTTTACCAAAAAGAAAGATAGGGAGAGTGTCATACCATGCCCGGGGTGCTTGCTTAAGCCCATAAAGTGCTTTGTCTAGCTTGTAAACCATACCCTTACCATGGTTGTTGATGAATCCCAGTGGTTGCTCCACATATACTTCTTCTTGGAGTTTACCATTCAGGAAAACACTCTTCACATCCATTTGATACACTGTAAATTTGTTGAACGCTGCATACGCTAGAAATATACGAATTGCTTCAAGACGGGAAATAGGAGAATATGTCTCATCAAAGTCAATTCCCTCTTCTTGACAATATCCTTGAGCAACGAGTCTAGCCTTGTTTCTTATCACAATGCCATTCTCATCCATCTTGTTTCTATATACCCATCTAGTTCCAATAACTCCTTGGTGAGTTGGTCTTGGTACTAGCGTCCAAACCTTACTACACTCGAATTGATTTAGCTCTTCTTGCATGGCTTCAATCCAACTTGGATCACTTAGCGCTTCATCCACTTTCTTAGGTTCCATTTGAGATAGAAAGCTTGTGAACATAGCCTCATTAAATGTAGCGGCTCTAGTCCTAACAGGGGCTTCAATATCTCCAATAATCTGCTCAGGTGGATGATCACGCAGCCACAGTCTGTCTGGTTGGAATGGGTTAACAGGTTGAGCAGGTGCTTGATGATCAGACGCTTGACTTCCCTCTTGCGTAGGCGCTTCAAGTTCACCAATCCTTGTTTGCTCTCGATGACCACTTTCTTCATGATCATCAGTAGATCTTGCATTGTTATCCGAAATATCCTCACGAGTAATTTTAGGAAGTGGCAATGAGATCTCATCATCGTCGTCACTATCATCATCAATGGTAATCTTAGACGCTTGATGACATAGATCTTCAACTTCTATATCATTCATATTAACCTTACTCGGTTCTTGATTAGCATCATCAAAAACAACATGAATAGATTCTTTAACCTTCGATTTGATCTTATTTAAGATGCGAAAATTCTTTCCATTCTTGGCGTAGCCTAGAAAGATTCCCTCATCCGCTTTAGGATCAAATGTCTTTAGGCTTTGGGATCCATTATTATGGATAAAACATTTAGAACTAAAAACATGAAAGTATAAAACATTTGGCTTACGTCCCTTCCACAGTTCATATGGAGTTTTCCCATGCCGTTTGTTGATCATGTAATGGTTTTGAGTGTAACAAGCAGTATTGATCGCTTCGGCCCAAAACCTAGGAGCAAGCTTGGACTCTGCTAACATTGTCCTAGCAGCTTCCTTGAGCGTTCTGTAACGGCGCTCAGAAACACCATTTTGTTGGGGAGTTCTGGGAGCTGAATACTCATGATGTATTCCATTCTCTGCACAAAACTTCTCAACAACCTTGTTAGTAAACTCAGTACCGTGATCGCTTTTTATTCTTGCAACTTTAAGATCTTTCAATGTTTGAAGTTGCCGAATAAGCGTTGTTAACTTATCACATGTTTCATCTTTGGATGAAAGGAGTTCCACCCAAGTGAATCGAGAGAAATCATCCACTATCACCAAAGTATACTTTTTACCACTCACACTGATAGTTTGAACGGGTCCAAACAGATCCATGTGAAGTAGTTCAAGTATTCTAAAGGTAGATAGATGAGGTTTTCTCTTGAAGGATGATTTGACTTGTTTGCCCATTTGACAAGCGTCACAAAGGCGATCCTTGTGAAATGGTCCTTTTGGTAATCCCTCTACAAGATTTAGATTTATAAGCTGAGAGATTGTCTTGAAATTGAGGTGATTCATTTTTCTATACCATAACCAACCCGTTTTAGATTCATTTTTAGCAACAAAACAAGTTGGGTTGTTATCAAGTGTTGAACCCCAATCTACCAAATATACATTGCTTGTTCTTTTAGCTTTCAATTTAGTAGACTTAGTCTTAGCGTCATTTATATAGCAACAGTCACTTGAGAATATGACTTCAAAGCCTTTATCACAAAATTGACTTATGCTCAATAAATTGTGCTTTAGACCCTCAACATAATAAACATCACTTATCATGATGTTCCCCTTATGCACAGTACCTATACCTTTGGTTTTACCTTTGGAGTTCTCACCAAATACAACCTGAGGACCATTAGCAGCTCGATAGTTGATCAGAAGATTTTTGGAACCAGTCATGTGCCTTGACGATCCACTATCGAAGTACCAAACAGATGGATTGGCTTTAGCTCTAGGTACCTGCAATCAAAAGGGAAGTTCTATTTCTGTTTAGGTACCCATTGTTGATTGGGTCCTTTACCATTAGTAGCATTGTTAGTTTGAATTAGAACTTTAGGAACCCATATTTGTCTAGTCTTCATTGTAGGAATACTGGCCTTCTTGGGTTTCACATTTTGTTGTGTGTGCTGTTTAGGTGTATAGTAATATCATTTATTATAATAGTAATTATAATCATAGTCATAGTCATAGTCATCATAGTAGCGATAATATGATCTAGACTGTTGTGGATATTGACGCTGGTATTTCCTTGGCGCTGGCTTAGGGTGCACTTTTGATGCTGGACGCTTAGCGCTTGAGTCACAGTGTTTAAGTTTATCCTTAACCTTTTGAGCGTTTGGATGGACCCTTCTTTGTGAATCATTCGCTCTCGCCTTTTCTTCGCCTGAGTCAGCTTTGGCTTTCTCATTTGGCCTCTTACCATTGTCGCTTGGTTCATTTAGCGTTTGTCTTTATGAACCTTCTTTAACAAAGAAAATACCCTTTCCTTTGTTGTTTGACGTGACATTTGATTTGTTTGGTTGTTTACCGAATTTATTGCATCCTAAACCGGTTTTTCCTCCAAATAACCTTGTTACCTTAGTCACATTGTCTAGCTTTCTTGACGCTTTAGACAATGATGAGACGAGCTGTTCTGATTTAGCAAGTCTAGCAATCAGCTCAGCTTCTCTCTTGACTATCATATCAAGATCACTTTTCAACTAGATTATTTCACTCTCAAGCGATTGTTTTTCTCAATGTACTGTTGCTGAACTTGCAACTCTGCTTTGAGCGTCACTTTATCACTTTTGAGAGATGAAAAAATATCAAAGTGATTTTAGTATAATTTGGCGGCATCTTGGCAATCCTTATAATATTCTCTGACTTTGCCAAGCAATTCTTCATAAGAAAGAGGAAGAGATAATTCAGTGTTTACCTCAGGAGATGCTTCATCATCTCTGACCATGAGACAAATAAGCGCTGAGTCATCCACTGGCTCATCATCATCACTACTCTCTTCTAAAGACTCCAAATCTTCAGGTGCGGATGTCTGTTCTGATTCCGCTAGCAAACCTTGTTGACGAAGGTTACTCCTGAATTGGTTTCTATCCAAGTAATCCTGCCTTGAAGGCTTAGATACGTTTGGATAAGGGCATATTACCTGGTAGTGCCCTAGTTTCCTGCAGTTATAACAAAGATTAGTTTTCATCTTTTGTTCATTTGTTAATCTTGCATTTTGTGGTTTTGAGACCGCTGGCGCTGAGAGATTTTGAGCAGACGCTTGGTACTGAACAGGCGCTTGGGATGTAGGAATAGAATACTGAGGCACTTGAAACTGTTGATGTAGTGGAGCAGGCACTTGATATGAACTGTGTCCTTGATGCTTAGGACTGTTTCCTTTCTTTTCATATCTCAAGAACTTTCTGAATCTATTTAGAAGTGCTAGTTCCTCATCCTCACTGATATCTGAACCTTTTACCTTATTACGCGATTTACCTTTGATTGATGCCACGAGCGTTCCAGACTCAATTACTGGACTACTCACAACATCACTGGCTGGATTTAACTCAAACTCAAATGCCTTGAGTTCTGAAAAGGCGTCTTCTGGACTCAAAAGATCCAACATATTAGATTCTCTCATTGCGGTTGTCTTCATCAAAAATCTACTAGGTAGACTTCTAAAAATCTTAACCACCATTTCTCTATTTTGCAAATTCATTCCCAACAACGTAAGTTACGAAATAAGAGCTGTAAATCTTATGTCCAATTGCTCTAGGTCTCGTTAGGTAATATCTTAAAACTGTTAAATCTTTCCTTGGCAATAGAAAGCTTGTTCTCTTTAATCTGAGCTGAACCACCACAGGTTATAGCCAACTTATCCCAGATTTCTTTAGTGATATTACATGATTTAACTTTGTTGAATAAATTGTCGTTGTCACCAATAGCTGTATACAAAGCATTTCGACCAACATTGTTCAGATTTGCTCTTCGACGTTCATCAGTGGACCATTCTTGTTTAGGCTTCTCAACATAGCCATCTGGAGTTTCTTCTGTGGCTCCAGGCGCTCTGGTAATAACCTTCAGAATTTGTATTGGTCCATCTAAAATAATATCGCACATTTCGTCATCACATGAACAAAGATACGTAAAAGCTTTGACCTTCCATGAGTCATAGTTTGACTCAGTCAACTTAGGAACTTTAGAAAATGCCATGAAAGACAAACTGAAAGCAACTAGATTTTGACAACGGGATCTAAACAAGCAATTACGCTTGGAAATTTTAAAAAAATTCAACTTTAACCGCTCTGATACCATTGATTGGTCTCAAGTGGCATACGAAAGGGTCTAGAAGGGGGTTTAAATAGACCCTGAAGTCTTTTTTGACTTCAAATTAATTCGTATTAAAATATTTTGGACGCTTGAAATGTAGACGCTTCACTAAGCGTTTACTTCAAATATAGACGCTTAGGCCAAGCGTCTGATGAAGACTGTTTTAGAAAGTTAACTTAAAATTTAAGATTAGAATACTTTAACCAAATAGGTTTAAGCGTTCAGTTCTTTAATCAGCGTTAGCACAGCGGAATAATTTTAGAGTCCTCCTTTTTGAAAGCTTTAGCGTCACAAGAAAAATGTTTAAGTTGCTTAGTGTTCTCTTGAGTTTTACTTAACAGTTTTATACAAAGATACAATAAAATGAAGAATGACTGTAAAATAAAGAGCAAGATATTTGTAAGGTTCGTTGGGTGGTGTAATCCCAACTACGTCCTTCTTCTCCTCGAACACTTGGAGGCAATCCACTAAAATGGTTTTCAAAGAATCACACAGAAACTTCTACAAATTAAGGAGAGATGAATGTTGATGACTTGAGCTCCTTGATCACACAGATTTATGCTCCAAATCACTTCTATCCCCTTGTTTCTTTCACCCAGAAATAATGCAAGTATCCAACTTTGACTTCACACAGATTGCGAGGCTTGGATGGGGTTTTTCTAAACGGTTTGTTTGATTTTGATGAAGTTCAAACAACTTGTGAATATCTCAATAGTAGTGTGGATTTCTTCGAAAAGAATGTTTGAGATATTGGTTGACTGTCTCAGGAATTTGAAGAAAAGCAAGGAGAATGTTTGCTTGAATATTCTGGCTTTTCTGAGAGTTTAAGGAATGAGACTTCAATGCAACAACAATTTGGCTTAGAATTGATCGATATTTTTGACTTGTTGTTGAAGTCCTATTTATCGACATTCTTGGAAAAAAGTGTTCGTTTGACACATGCACAAGCACGTGTCTCTCACTTCCTCGAGTGAACAACTTTTGTCCTTTTTCGTGAAAATCTGCTGCACAAAATTTGGTGGTGCAGTCTGTGAAAAGTTGACAATCCAATAGGATGACTTCTCCGTACGTCTGAAAGTGCTTATCACATTTAATGCTCTTATATACCCGTTGGCATTTAATGCACCGAGAATATTTGCATTAAACTCCTTTTGAACTTGGAAATAAATTCAGGTGGAATCCATCATTGATAGACGCTTATCCATTCTTGAATTTGCTTCCGCCTAAAAAGGTAACACTTGATATAGTTGGATATTTAGACGCTTGGGAACTTCATCTTCATTCAGACTTCAGGCGCTTGAGTCTTCAAACTTAACTACTGACAAGCTCACTCAGAATTTATCAGACGCTTAGTCTAATACTTCTTAACCCAACAAACAATCTAAAATAAAACAGAACGAAATCTATAAAGCCTATTACAAATCTAACGCTTCAAAGTCGATACATGATTTCTATTAAAATCAAACTTACATATTTTGGGGTCTAACATAAACTCCTAATTATCATCATCAAAACATTTAACATGAAATTCCTAATAGTCTTAATATGTTATTAATTGTGTGTTATACTCCATCGTAAAGATTTAGCCGACTTAGAGTGATCCAATAAAATTTAAGTTCTTTGGATTTAAAAGACATTTAATACGGTATGGACTTTATTATGTGTAGAGGTCGATCCAAAGATCTTAGTCCTACTTATTATCTCAATAAAAATCCAAATACATTTAAGAAAATAGCACTGCCAACATATATTTATTTTCATAAAGCTAACGATAATATATATATATATATCTATATATATATATATATATATATATATATATATATATAAAACAAAGTATCTCTTTAAATTCTCAAATTAGACCTTTTAACTCTAAAGTCAAGGTCATTTAGTCTTGAACAAGAAAATTTAATTAAATAAGTTGATGAAAGAGAGATTTATGTCAAAATATCAATTGTTAGGGGATGCGGTTGCTAAATATTGGTAGCTAAGGGGATGTCAATGTAATTTCTTCATATTACAGTATCAGTGGGGTTGAAAAAATAAAATAAAGCAAGATTTATTAGTTAGTGGTATCAGCCTATCAATTTTTATTTTTATATGGGAGGTCCTATGTACTCTCTTTAATTTGGTGTATTATAAGATCCGTGTGACCCTGATTAAAAATTATCGGCCCAAATTTATTTGGTCTCCTTAATTTGGAGTTTTATTAAAATCATGGCCCAAGTTTGTTAGGTTCCGTTAACAACTAAGTTAAAAAAAAAAAAAAGACATATAAATTAAATTTACATAATTCAATTCCAGTCTACATCCGGTCTCTCTCTCTCTCTCTCAAATTCTCTCTCTCTCTCTCCGGTAAGTATTCAGAGGCGCTGTTTTTAAAATTTTTCTGATCGTAGACTCAGATTTTTTATCACTTTTTCTTGCTTGCTTCTCACAATCTTTATTCATCGGGTACTTTCAATTTAATTGCTCAATATTTTTTGTATTAATTTCCTTATTATTGTCGGTTTCTGATTAATTCAGTACATGTAATTTTTATTTTTTATCTGACTGAATGAAGTCTAGATTGAGTTGTTAACAATTGAATGATTGCTGGATCTACGGTTTTGTATTGATCTGATTGTCTAGGTATTATTTGAGGCTGAAAAATTGATGATGTATTGTATTCTATTGCGTCGTAGATATGAAATCTTGAAATTGAACGTCTCGAAATCCAGTTGATAGATATGTGGTTACTTTATAAAGTTATTTGTGTTCTGAATTTATGCAGTTTAGCAGCTCTCGAGACTCGTTATGATTTATTTCTGGTGAATTTTGTTTCGTTTTTGTCAGTTGATTTCATGTCGTGTAAGTATTGTTGCCTTTGGATTGGTTCTGAATATGCTTAGGTTGATTGATAAGTGAGGGCAGCGGTGTACTCCTTCGTCTTGTAATGCAGAATCGTTCTTTGCTTTTAGTTTTTATATACAACCGATTGTTATAATAAAATCCTTTTTTTTCTCCTTTGGGCGTTAGGGGTGGGGGTGGGGGGAGGATTACGTTATTCGAAACAAAAATGCAATTAGAAGAATTTGAAGTGTTTTTTCTGCATTTGCATCTCCACGTTCAACAGCGTGTTTTTATCCATGTATCTGTTATATCTATAGTTTTGTTCTTCTTTGTAACCATAAACTTTTAACTACTCTAGTTATCTTTATTAATTTATTAACTTAAAAAAAAATATTATTAAACAATAAACTTCTCCATGAAGGTACTTCTCCAGATAAAATGAGGTCATTATTGAACTAAATTTATGTCGTACGAAGTTTAATTGTGAACTTCGTTTAATTTGTTCCATCTCTGAAATGTCATCTTACAATTTGTGATTTCTTCCCATGCAACCAGTGGGTGTCACTTTGACGACTATGGTATATACATTTGTTTTATCTAGCTTCTCCATGGATGCTTGTAGTAGTACAATTTGATAGCAGTATGTTGAATTTAGCAGTACAACTATAAAATGGAGCTGGTAAATTTATTTTACAGAAAATAATATGTATGCTTTCAAGTGATAGGAATCCTTTTTTACTTCAAGTGGTAAATTACTTTATAACTCTTATGTTATTGTAATAATATATGCTTCTTGTTTATCTCCAGAAGTAGATTTTTTGTTTCCGTGAATAGACATGTGTTTTGATGTATTGCAAGTTACTCATTTCGCCTTGATTGTTTGCTAGATGGATTGGCAAGGGCAAAAGCTAGCAGAGCATTTGATGCAGCTGATGTTAGTATGTTTTGCAGTAGTGGCGTTTATCGCGGGCTATGTTTTGGGATCATTTCAGACCATGTTCCTTATTTACACAGCTGGAGTTGTATTAACTTCTCTTGTTACTGTTCCTAATTGGCCGTTCTTCAATCGTCACCCTCTGAAATGGTTAGACCCAAGTGAGGCTGAAAAGCATCCCAAGCCACAACCTGCTAATTCTGGCCCCAAAAAGAAGGCATCTAAGAAATAAGTAATTTGAGTGGTCCAAATTAGTGCTCATATTTGCTCAAGAGACTCAAGAAGGTATAAGATACATTTTCGTCTTTCTTTTTGGGTTAATTGATATGAACAATGTCTTGTTGGATGCTTTTGTGGGACGCGTATAGTTTTCTGATAACTGCTATTGTTCAATAGACTTTTGATACTGTTGCTTCAACTTCCCCTTTTGGCAACTCATTAGAAAATAGTAAAATCTTGACAATGTTTCTGATTTTGTTTCAAGTACTTTTCCATTTCAGTTGATGGATAGTTTATACTGTGAAGCTTTTATACTATATCACGGATAGGTTTCTGTCATACATACAAGAATTATACTAAGACTATCAGTTTTACCTATCATGAACTACACTACTATCTAAAAGTCTTATGGCTTGTATGGTTTTGTTTTCAAAACCCAGATCTCAATTCTCAAAATTTTGAAAACCCAAAATGTGTTTGGCTTAAAAGTTTTCTCACATAACTTTGATTCTTAATTTTCAAATCTTGAGATCCCAACCCAAAACTATGAAACCAAATCATTTTTTTCAGCAATCCTAGAGTAGGGTAGCGTCCTTCCTCCTTAAAATGAGGAGTTCTTATATCTCAAACCAAATCTTCAACATTTATGCCTTTATTTTACACACACACACACATATATATATATGTATTTACTTTGGTGAGAGAGCTCTTGATTTAACATATCAATTCTCCATTGAACATGTATATCATGATGAAATTGCAATTAACATTAAAAACATTTGTCAAACTTGATAAAGAAACATATGCATAGAAATATCGAGGGATTTATGCATCATTTTGCATTATGATAACATTCATTTTTTTTTCTTAAATATAGATTAAATGTGGTTTTATTGACATAGGAGTTCGAATGTAGGTGATGTATTCTCATTTATCACTGCATATAATATATGTGTGTGTGTGTATATATATCAAACTACATCACTTACTACAAATCAACTTTACTTTATGTCAAATCAATAAGTATAATTTTTTATTCTACTTATCTCCCAAAATAATTTTCATCCATATATTTTCATTCTCATCACGTCTTTTCGTATAAAAATTCACACAAATTCATCCAAACATATTTTCACTTTCAACTTATAAATTAATTATCCAAAACATCTCATCCAAACATATTTTCATTTGTAGCACAAGAATCAATACAGATTTGAAAACTCCTTTTTCAACATTTCTCAACTTGAAAATGAGATTTGAAAACGAAAACAATACCATACAAGCCCTTAGGCTTTCCTGACGCGATTTTGTTTCTCTTTCAGTACAAGGGTGAATTTTGAAAACATGAGTTGGTGTCGATTTTGATGTTGTTATCTGTAAGTGAAGCTAACTAGCCGATAGGAGATCTCACAATACATGTGTTAGTTGTACAGTCTAATTATCCGACCTTTTTAGTTTTTACTCTTATGGGTTGCATCAAGGAATGTGATGCAACGTGTTTCGATCTAAAATTCGTACAATCCATCAAAGAATGTGATGCAGCATGCTTTAATCTAAAATGTTCGCCATCTGGAAAGGAAAAAAGAGAATAGAACTTTCTCCTCCTTAGTGAAGTTTATAGGTGATTCCTTAGGGGGTATCACCAGTTTATGTAGGAGTGTTTCAGATGAGGCATTGAATAGAAATCATGCTTTGGGCTCTTTGGAGCTTGGATGCATTCCAGATTGCGACTTTGGAATCATTCTTGTCTGTGTTATGAAGCTTAGTGTTATGAAATAGCTCAGTCTTGAGGTGATAGGCTGTTGAACTATTTGTATGTGATTCACTTATGATGATGAACTTGAGTTGCGTGTAATTCTTGGGCATATGAGATGTCACCCACTTGAGTGATAGTCAATTTTGTTTGTAAATAGATAGCTTACCTATGATGGTATCAGCGTTTTTTTCTAAGATATTATTTTGCGTATAGGCAACGGCTCGCAAGTCTACTTAGGTAGAATGAAATTTGTCGTAATTGTAGTTTTTCACAAGCAATCCTTTGGCTTCTAAGAAAGGGATTGTGGGAGTTCATTCTATATGGATTTTCAGGTGTTACGGATTTTCTGTGTTTCTTCTGTGATCAATCTCTTATTTTGTCATTTATATGCCTTTTTGGATCGATGATGTGAATTTAGGCCCCCATGGCTCTATCCTTCCACTCAACCGGTCTATTTCGCGCCACATATTTGGATTATTCAAGTGGGGCTAAAAGTCTTTGAATTATTTATGTTGATCTCATTATTTTACATTTTAGCTATTGTCATTTATATCTATATATATATATTCAAATACTCGGGCAATTTCCAACTGGGAAGGCATGGAAATCTAATTTTCAATACAGTGGGCCCATAGATACTGGGCTTAGAAACATGCAGTAGATTAGTCATTATTACTCATTAGAGGCCTAGTTCAAATACATATGACTACTCACAGAAACTCAAATTGGGACCTGAGCGTTTATGAAGATTATTATTGGAGCTAAGTGGAGCACAAGACAACAAAATCCATTGTGTCACTTGTCGTTGGGGATTAACTGTCAACGCGGCCATCCTTCTCTCGTATCATCTTTTTGGTTTTCTGAAAAAAAAAAAAAAGAAAAACTGATTACAACTGTCAAATGGCATATAAATATGGTGTCACTCCTAGGACTCATGGGGCAGGGTCCTGCAAGCAAGACCCTTAATAATAGGTTCCGTTAGTAATTACTCTGCATTTGTTCTCGCTATGTAGAAATGATTATGATTAACCTAAGTCGTTAGAGAAGTTCATAATACCAATTTATAAGCCCTTTGACATTACTCCCACAACCTATGTGGGATATTTCATTCACTCCTCGTTGGACATGTGACTTCTTCGTCGTATTCTTTCCACAGTCCCTAGAGCACCTACTGTCAGGCTTCCCGTGCCGATAGTGACCCCGGAATCAGTTTAAATATAATTTTTCATGTTGCGAGTGCATGAAGCGAGATTTGACATAATGGGCCATGTTAGCAACTGCTTCGCATTCGTCCTCGTTTTGCAAAAATAATTAACTCAACTTGTTACAGAAGTCCATTATACCATCTTATAAATTATTTCACATTTCCGGAAGCCTTCAAACTGATAAAGGCACGTATTCAGGCACTAACATTGTTTAAGAATACACATTTTGAGTTTTGAGACTTTGTTATTGTCAAGGTGACATCACTTCTAAATTCAATGGCGGAGTTGGAAGACTGTTCTGTTTCGCTGTTGTACCAGTTAGAACTTGTATCCATAAAATAATGGTCATTAGTTAAGCATTTGTGGGTGAAGCGAGGCAATCACGAAGTGTTTTCCAAAAGTACATTGGAGTCATAAGTGTGGGTTGTGTTGAACCTGTTAAATTTTTTCTATCTCCAAGGTGCAGTACTAGAAAGAAAAGTTTTTTTTTCCCTCTTTTATTTGTCAAGTTCAAACCCCAGTGCACGTGATCCATTGCGTTTAAACTGATCAGGATTATTCATATTGTACGTACAACGATCTTCATTAATTGTTTCTATATTCTTATTTCTATAATAATTGTTTGGGTAAAAGGCAGACGCCCTTCAACCTAGTGGAGGGTTTTTTGCACTTTGCACCCTCAAATTATCAATTTCTGTATCCGACACCTCTAACCTTTGAGGATTGTTATAAAATACTCCATAATCCCGTCTACGTGGAATATTTAAATTGAGATTTTTAAAGGCTTTGTGTGGTGCATTTTCTCCCTTGATCTTAAAAAAAGACGTGCATTAGACTGTTTAAAAGATTATGCATTATATCATCGAATCCTTATTGTGATAGAATAAAGTGGAATGATTATATATGAACATTTCAATCAATTTGAGTAATTTGAGAATTATTAATTATATGTTTATCCTACCTTTCTTTATGTATGTTAAATAACCATATTTAATTCCATTCTGGGATCATCGTAATTATATATTTAAGGTTTTGTAAGAAAAATTATGATTTACATAAAACTATCCATATCTAAAAGCCGGGATGTATGTAAACATTTGTAGTTCAACATCAAGATAAATAAATTATGTAATGATGGTACCAAAATTTACTATTTTCTCAGCTTAGATCCACTCAAACAACATCGTCTCTTTCATCCTTAATTTAATTCAAGCCACTATAGTATTCATCTTTAACAAATATGCCAATATTTATATATATCAAACTGCAGGAACTACTTTGCCCAATGGAAACAGGCGACTCGAGCAAGTTTGAAGCAGAGCAGGGGCACCAACTTGTAGAGAACTTAGGACGGGGAGTATTTCCACTGGAGAAGTAAAATCAACTCATTAGCATACTAAAGATGTTACATATAATCCAAGAACAAATAAAATTTATCTAAAAACGACGCCATAATACAAAAAGGTCGAGCATGACGAGTTGTAGTGGATAATCAAATCAGCAAACAGGACCTCATTGCTGGAGAGCAAGCCAAAGTTTAAATTCGAGTTGCAACAGGAAGATTTTGGATGAAACTACAAAAGAAGATTGAAGATCAACTGAAGTCACGGCTGATCATATCGAAGCAAATAGAGCTTTCAGCATCCGGAGCACTCAAAAGCGAAAGAGTTATAGTGCGGAAAAATCAATCTAAGGTACTCACTCGTCTAGAGTTAGAACTTAGAAGTTTTCAGACTAAGTGCAAAGAAAAGTGTTCTTTACATACTACATTTTATTTCATGCCTTATTGTTTACTGCATTTGTTTGTTCACTACATGCACGTCCATTCAAATATTTCGGAGTAGTGTTCAGTAAAGAACTTAACCTAACTCAACGTTTTCCAAACTTACGTTCTATTGTGCTTGCTCACCTTCCTGCTAATAATTAAAATATTGTTTTAATAAACATTGTTTCTTTTTGAATTTTCAAGGCGACAAAACTTGAATTTACCAAGTCAGTTTCAAGAATTGTTTTAAGAACGAAAGTGTGCTCAAATTTTTTGAAAAATTTGAGAACGATCTATGAAACACCTCGTCAAGACCTTTTTATACCACGTTAGGACCAACGAAGGTAAGAATAAATTAAACCTAACATAATACTTTTTCTGGCGTTTCTCAATTGAACTTACTTCACCATATAAACCACTATATTATCTAACAAAGACTTGTATAAATTCAATATATTATGAAATTAAACAAACATGCATCCATACTTCTAGTTATTGAGGCTCGAAGCCCAATCTCAGCTTTTATCATTTGATATCTTATGTTTGAGAACATAATTTTGTGCCCAATTAAATAGTCCATTCAAGGGCCTCAAAATTGTTTGTCATAATATTAACTCTCCATTATTTTGTGGTTTAAAAGAGTCGAGTTGGGTCAGATTAATGTATTATTCAAGTTCATTTGAAGTTTAATGGGGTTTAGAGAACTAAGCGAGATTAATTAACTTCATTGGTAAGTCGAGTTGGAACCAAATTTTAAACTTTATCGAACATAATATTGTCAATTTTGATTTGTTAAATTTACCTAACCAAACTTTGAACAAGTGTCAAATATTTGGTTTGATTTTCAACCCATTCCAAGACTTATGTTAGTTGAGAAGGTATTAGTTGAGCAATGTGACTTGATCAATTGCTCATCAATTGTTAAGGAAATATTACGAGTTTTCTCTGACTTGTTGGAACATCAAACGTCACACTCTATAATGATCAGTCCAAAATTTCATATTAGATCTTTTATTCCAAAATATCTTGTATTTTTACCATCTTTGTATTTATGCAAATATTTTATACACTTGAAGTGTATACCCAAAGTTAAATACAATATAAATTAGAGTTTTGCAATGACCTGAAAAATTGTTGCAAAATTGGCTTTAATCAATCAATTGGCTCTTGAACATATTTAAAGAGGTTGACCGGTTAGGAATTTTATCTGCACGGTCGGCATCATTTTTCACATTCTCTCTTTTATTTATTTGGAGACTAAATAAGAAAAATTAAAGTACAAGAGTACTAGTCTTGATTTGAAATAGAAAGTGTCACTTCATGTTAACTTGTAAGCTTGTCCTTCCATCTTCAAAGAATCACTGTTGAAAATTCTGACTGATGTTTTCTATGTGTCTTTTTAGTACATAAAAGATCATCTTGATAATTAGGGGTGTAAACGAGTCGAGCTCGAACCGAGCCTGACAATTTTGCCAGGCTCGAGCTCGAGCTCGATTTTGAGGGGCTTGAGCTCAAGCTCGCGAGCTTGAGCCTGAAAATCTCATAACATACATATCACACTTTCAACCAAAACCCATTTCATAATTCATCAAAAATCTCAACTAACCACCGCTAAAACACACCTAAACACTCAAAAATAAAACATCACATAAACAATTTCTACAACAATACATACATACATACATACACACATATATATAAATTAAATAAAAAAACCTGTCCAGTGGCAACAATCAACATTACAGAAAATTACAGGGGTGAACGGCGGTTTGGGGCTGTTTTCGGCGACAGCGGCGGATGGCGACGCAGGCTGCGTGACTGTGAGAAGAGGCCGGGTTTCGTGACTGGATGGAGCTGCTGGGTTGCGGACGGAGGCTGCGTGTTGTGAGATGAGGCCGCCGGCCGCCGCTGCGTGACTGTGGAGGGTGGATCTGGTGGGGAGATTTTTGGTTTTTGAAAGAGGGGAGAAAGTAAGGTTAGAGACGAGAGGTGAGATGAGAAATAAGTGTTGGATATTGGGTGAATATTGTGTATGTATGAACAGTGTGTGAACACATCTTTTGGGTACGAAATTCGAACATCACAAGTATCGAGGATACTAAATATTATTGGATAATATTATTCTACTCCGGGAGTAGATGAGGTTAGCATTTCGAATTTCTCGATTCGGAATTGAAACGAATGAGATTAATTGCTATTGTTGGGTGTTTGAATGTGGATATCTCACTTTGGATATAAACCATAAGGTGGACCGTACCGAACCTCGGACCACGGACTCGAGCTCGGGTCTGGGTTCGGGTCGGGTCTGGGTCCGGGATCGGGCTGGTACGCGGGCCGTGACTGGGCTTGGTGGTCGTTGGGCTAAATATATTCTTTTTGGGCAAAATTTATAATTAAATTAACTTGGGCCCAGTTAATTATTTTCTTCTTTTAGGCCAATAAGAATTAATTTAGGCTCATTTCTTTTCCAAAGAAATCAGGCAGCCCAGCAGAAGGTTGAATTACATCTGAAACGTTTCATTTGTAAAGCAGTCAGAAATTGAAAGATTCTTGATGCTAAATTTGAAACGTTTGAATTTATAAGTGAAAAACTTATTTTGCTCAAGAACTCTCACTGATGTGATGTATGTAGAATGCTTAAAATGCAGAAATGATTTCTGATTTTTGTGTGTTCGTCTTCTTATCTTTTCATTCATATGGGAGACTCTTTATACAGGAGAAAATTGGAGAAATGAAACGTTTTCACTAACCACTTTTAAAAGTCCCACATAGTAGTAAGAGTAAGAATTTGCCTGAAAGATGGCAAGATTTCCTACAGTTACGTACAAATGTGGGGGTTGTGGGTTAAGGTAAAAACACCCAAACCTAAACAAAGGTTACAAAGCGTACTTGGTAGCCGAAGGGAACCTTCAAATGGTAGACCTTGTTTTCGTCTTTTCATGTTTTCAGGAATGGGAATTAAATCCATAAAATATTCATATGAATGAAAAGATAAGAAGACGAACACACAAAAATCAGAAATCATTTCTGCATTTTAAGCATTCTACATACATCACATCAGTGAGAGTTCTTGAGCAAAATAAGTTCGTGGAGTGTTGTTCTTGAAGTGGTTCAATTACAATACGGAATCGTTGTATCTTGGAAAGTTAATTGCATGATCTCGTACCACCGTAGGCGGGCCAATATAGCTTTAAGGATAGAGAGTCCAACTCTCGCCTCGATTCGTTTTCATCGCATATATTTTCCAGTATATTTCAGATTTTACAGGGCGAAAAGTTTTTTTCAACAATAAGATGAGCCTAAGTTTTTGTTTTTATTTGCTAAATTGATATATTTTTATTTAATATATATATAATTAATATTTATAATATAAAAATAAATATATATAAATATTAAGAAGAAGCTCGCGAGCTTTTTTTGAAGCTCGAGCTCAATTAGGGCTCGAGTCGAGCCGGCTCGTCTCAACTTACACCCCTATTGGTAAATAAAAAAATTGAAGTGAAGAAAGAATACCTAATTGTTGAAAGAACTTCGTTGTTCAAAAAATTATCGTGTCGACGTTTCCATACGTGCTATAAGAATTCATAAACATTATATTTGAATCTAAGATTTTAATGAGAACATACAAAAAGAAAAACAATGAAAAAGCTTTACCTACCACCATTTTATATATATTTGGAGAAAATAATTGAGCATTATGAAAAACTAAATGAATTAAGTATATAACTCAATAAATATATCTCGTAATTTGTTCGTACAGATATATCTTCACGTTTTTTTCTTTTAAACCAAGGAATTAAGATTTTTCTCAACATTTTCATCTGTGATAAAATAGGTCCAGATATAACTCACAAAACTAGGTATGTGTTAAAATTTTCCCTTTTTAAGGAAATCATATCCAATGTATATGAAAATAAGAAAGCAGTTTCTTTCAAAATTCTGCCTATTTAAAAAAAAAATTATGAAAAAAACCCTAACCATAGGCTATGTATGGGGATACCTCCTCGAGTTTAAGCAATTACAAACAACTTCCCTACCGTCATATTCCGTCTAAAAATAGGTCCTTCCGTTGGCTTTTGTAAAGGAAAATGCTATCATCACACGTTACGTTTTTTTCAAAATCCAATTTTGCCTTTGGTTTAACTTGGTTAGGATGTTGACCATGTTTTGAGACAAATTTACCCTTCCATGTGAGAGGATAAATGTCGTAAAATGACAAACATCAAGGGGGGAGATGTAATAAACTGAAAATGAGTTGTTTTGACTAAAATATTCAGGTATTTAATTAAAATTGATTAATACAGTAAGCTGCACCCCGGATATCGATAATGATTTGAATACTTACTTTTCAAAAATTTAAATTGAATATTCATCTATTAGATTATATTGATCGAATTCGATTACAACATATTTGAACACCATTGTAAATTAAATTCAACTGAATAGGACAATTTTTAATCCAATTAAATACTAAAAAATTCAACTCCAATAAGATATGGTATATACGAAATAACAAAAAGAATGAATAACAAATAAATAATATACTTTCAAAAAATACATATAAATATAATACACACGTAATATATATGTACTTGTGTATATATATTATATTTATATAATATACCGTACCCGAAAAGTTAATGTTCACTTGTTCACAATCTCTACCAAGCCTCCCCACTCCCAAAACCTCATGTCAACTCCTTCCTCCTCCAGTGGCGTTGCCCCTGCCTCCTCTTCCCATCCCGACACCGCCCCTCCTCCTAAGGTCCCAAATACCATGACACCCCATCGACCCCCCCTCCCCACCCTACCCTATCCACAAAAGTTGGAAGCCCCACGACTAGGGGTGGCAAAATGGTTTTGGACCCATGGGTCCAACCCAATCCAATAGATTTTGGGTTGGGTTGGGTCCAAGGAAGTTTTTGTTGGGTAGACTTGGGTTGGGTTCTATTGGGTCCAAAAAAAATTTGGGTCCAACTTGGGTCCACTATAGGTCCAGTATGGGTCCAACTTGGGTCCTATTGAGTCCATTTTGGGTCCTACATGGGTCCAAATTGAGTTCAACATGTAAAAATAATTTTTTAATTCTAATGTCAATAATATACATATTTACACATACTACACACATTTTCACACAACACACATATTTTCACACACACTACACACTTTTTCACACACTACATATATTTTCACACATTTTACACACACTACATACATTTTCACACACACTACACATATTTTTACACACACTACGCACATTTTCACACATTACACATATTTTACACACACTGCACACATTTTCACACACTACACATATTTTTACATACACTACACATATTTTCACACATTACACATATTTTCACACACCACATATTTTACACACATTTTCACACACCACATATTTTCACATATTTTACACACACTACACATATTTTCACACACAGATCACATATTTTACACACACTACACACATTTTCACACACTACACATATTTTCACATACTTTACACACACTACACACATTTTCACGCCACATATTTTCACATACATTATACATATTTTCATATTCTACATATATTTTCACACATTTTCACACACACTACACACATTTTACACACACTACATATATTTTCACACCATCACACATTTTACACATACTTTACACACACTACACATATTTTCACATACACTATACATATTTTCACACACACTTCACATATTTTCACACATTACACATATTTTACACACATTTTCACACACCACATATTTTCACACATTTACACACACCACATATTTTCACACATTTTACACACACTACACATATTTTCACACACAGATCACATATTTTACACAAACTACACACATTTTCACACACTACACATATTTTCACATACTTTACACACACTACACACATTTTCACACACTACACATATTTTTACACACACTACACATATTTTCACACATTACACATATTTTACACTTATTACACAGATTTTCACACATGCCACATATTTTCACATACATTATACATATTTTCACACTCTACATATATTTTCACACATACTTTACACACACTACACATATTTTCACACACATATCATATATTTTACACACACTAGACATATTTTCACACACAGATCACATATTTTACACACACTACACATATTTTCACACACTATACAAATTTTCACACACTATACATATTTTCACACACATTTTACACACACAATACACATATTTTCACACCATCACACATACTACACATATTTTCACACATATCATATATTTTACACACACTACACATATTTTACACACACTACACATTTTCACACACAGATCACATATTTTACACACACAACATATATTTTCACACACACCACATATCTTCACACATACATCACATATTTTACACACACTATACATATTTTCACACACACTACACATATTTTCACACACACACTACACATTTTCACACCATCACACATTTTACACACACTACACATATTTTCACACACTACACATTTTCACACATACTTTACACACACTACACATATTTTCACACATATATCATATATTTTACACACACTAGACATATTTTCACACACAGATAACATATTTTACACACACTACACACATTTTCACACACTATACACATTACACACATTTTACACACAATACACATATTTTCACACCATCACATATACTACACATATTTTCACACACGTCATATATTTTCACACACAAATCACATATTTTACACACACTACATATATTCTCACACACTACACATTTTCACACATACATCACATATTTTACACATACTACACATATTATACACACACTATACATATTTTCACACACACTACACATATTTTCACACACACATCACCTATTTTACACACACTACACACATTTTTACACATTACACATATTTCCATACACACATCACATATTTTACACATATTACACGTATTTTATGTACATTACACATATTTTCACACACACAACACATATTTTCACACAATACACACATTTTCACATACACTACACATATTTTGCACACACTACACATATTTTATACATACTACACATATTTTACACACACTACACATATTTTCACACACGCCACATATTTTCACACACCTATCACATATTTTACACACACTACATACTTTTTCCCACACACAAAATGTATTTAAAGCACACTACACACATTTTCACACCTACATCACACATTTTACACACCTATCAAACATTTTAACGCATTTTAAAATGCTTGATGGGTGTGTGAAAATGTGTAGTGTGTGTAAAAATATGTGTAGTGTGTAAAATATGTGTAGTATATGTAAAATGTGTGTAGTTAGTGTGAAAAAGATGTGTAGTATGTGTAAAATATGTGTAGTGTGTATGAAAATGTGTGTAGTGCGTGAAAATGTATGTAGTGTGTGAAAAATATGTGATGTGTGTGTGAAAATATGTGTTGTGTGTATGAAAATATGTGTAGTGTGTGTAAAAATGTGTGAAGTGCATGAAAATGTGTATAGTGTGTGAAAAATGTGTGTAGTGTGTGAAAATATTTATAGTGTGTGTGAAAATATGTGTAGTGTGTGTAAAATGTGTGATGTGTATGTGAAAATATGTGGTGTGTGAAAATGTGTTTAGTGTGTGTGAAAATATGTGTAGTGTGTGTGAAATGTGTGATATGTGTGAAAATATCTGTAGTGTGTGAATATATGAGTAGTGTGTAAAAATGTGTAGTGCGTGAAAATGTGTGTAGTGTGTGTAAAATGTGTGATGTAGTGTGTGAAAATATGTGTAGTGTGTGTGAAAATGTGTGTAGTGCATGAAAATGTGTGTAGTATGTGTGAAAATACGTGGTGCGTGAAAATGTGTGTAGTGTGTGAAAAATGTGTGATGGGTGTGTGAAAATATGTGTGGTGTGTGTAAAATGTGTGATGTATGTGTGAAAATATGTGTAGTGTGTGAAAATATGTGTAGTGTGTGAAAATATGTGATGTGTGTGAAAATATGTGATGTGTGTGAAAATATGTGTAGTGTGTGTGAAAATGTGTGTAGTGTGTGTAAAATGTGTGTAGTGTGTGAAAAATGTGTGGTGTGTGTGTGAAAATATGTGTACTGTGTGAAAATATGTGTGGTGTGTGTGAAAATGTGTGTAGTGTGTGAAAAATGTGTGATGGGTGTGAAAATATGTGTAGTGTGTGAAAAAATGTGTAGTGTGTGTAAAATGTGTGATTTGTGTGTGAAAATATGTGTAGTGTGTGAAAATGTGTGTAGTGTGTGTGAAAATGTGTGTAGTGTATGAAAAATGTGTGGTGCGTATGTGGAAATATGTGTACTATGTGAAAATATGTATAGTGTGTGTGAAAATATGTATAGTGTGTGTAAAATGTGTGATGTGTGTGTGAAAATATGTGTAGTGTGTGTAAAATATTAGATGTGTGTGTGAAAATATGTGTAGTGTGTGTGAAAATGTGTGTAGTGTGTGAAAATATGTGTAGTGTGTGTGAAAATATGTGTAGTGTGTGTGAAAATGTGTGTTGTGTGTGAAAAATGTGTGGTGTGTGTGTGAAAATATGTGTACTGTGTGAAAATATGTGTAGTGTGTGTGAAAATGTGTTGTGTGTGTAAAAAATGTATTATGTGTGTAGAAAGTATGTATATGTGTTAAACTCTATTTGACTTGATTCCATTTTGGGTCTACTTTGGGTCCACTCTGGGTTCTAGTTGGGTCCACTCTGGGTTCTTATATTAAACTTAGTTGGACCCAACTCAACCCAACCCGGACCCAACCCATATTGGACCCATGAACTTGGACCCATTATGGACCCAACCCATCATGGACCCGACCCAGTTGGACCTGATCCAAACCCGACCCGACCCACCCATTTGCCACCCCTACCCACAACCGTGCCCCGCTCACCCCACATCGAAACCCCCCATCCCCAACCCAATCCGACACGCCTCTTGTCTCCCCTTTCCATACTCAAATCCTAGATCATGAATAAAGCTTTTCCCCCTTTTTTTTTTTTTTTTACAGTTTTCTTTTTCTTTTTTCAATTTTTCTTTTTTTTCGGTTTTTCTTTGTTTATTTTTTACTGCATTGTGGTCATTTAGAATTTTAATTTTTGTGAATTTTTTTTAAGAAAATAATCAAGGGCAAAGTAGTCATTTTATCTCTTTTTGTTAGATTTACAGAAATTTCACTCAGGGGATGTTTGTAATCACCCAAACTCGAGGGGGTGCTTGTACATAGCTGATATGTTGGTGGTTTAACTTTCTCTTAAAAATAATAGGTCTTACTAATTTTTCGAACAAATATAATGAGAAAAAAGTATTATTATAATTTCTTAGGAATACTTTATAAACCTTTTTTTAGGACGCAGATTATCCGAATATGATTGTTATGGCATATTAAAAAAGAGGACATTAATGAGTAGACATCTAAGAAATAATCAAATTCAAATGTCTGAATTAGTGTTTTGGTTTGTCCAAGAGTTTCATGTTTCAATGAGTACTCTTAGATACATTTAGATTGTTTTAGGCTATGTTATGAAATTAAGGGTTAAAACTTCAAAAAATATGAAACGATCAGTTGCATCACATTTTTGTTCAGGATAAAATAAATGTCAAAATGAAATACTATATTGAATAAGACTGAACACATGAAATAAATGCTATATAACTTCATTAAATATCTATTATAGTTATATTGGTGCAACATTTTTCCTCTATGTTTTTTTTACGATTTTTAAGGGATAAATCCCTAATCCCATATTCAATTTTGAAATCAGTCCCTAGGAGTATATCTAAAGACTGCACTCCCTACTTACTGTGAAAAAATCAAAATACCCTCACAAAAGACTAAAATTACATGTTTGCACTTTTCCCTCCATTTACAATTCTCAAGCCTCTCATCGTCGTCTTCCTTCTCTCTCAGGTCCGATTCTCTGTTCTCTCCGGCGTTTGCTCCCCAACACCTTTTTCGGCCATTTGAAGTCAATTCTAGCGAGTAGCAAGTTTCGGGATTACTATTATTACCGAAGTAACATCTTCTACGACGACTTCCTACCAGTTTTCGCCCTATTTTGTCCCCGTCAACAACCTACAGCAGCGGTATTTGCTCCAAAACTACCTGGGTAATCAATTTCCACACTCAATTTTACATTTTTGAAGATTATTGAGTAAATACCTAGTTTATGATGAATGCGTACGTCGTGCTTTAGGGTTTACTGCGTTTTGGGTTGTATGTAGAATATGTGTGTTTGATGACAAAATTATCATCACCCGTAACACTACACCCTCAGAAACGAAGTTGTTACTCAAAATTCTCTGGGGTTTTTCATGTCCATGCATATTGAAGCACATATTTGTTGATGTTAAACCACATTTGAACTGCCCTATTTACCTTAATGGGGTATTCTGAGTAGTAAGGTTGAGTATTGAAGGTAGTACAATCCTAATTTGTTTTTTTGGTTGTTGAACTTTTTACAGTACAATGGCAAATGAACTTTAGATTACAACACGGTGTTACCCGAGAAAGTTCGCGAGGGATATGGAAAAACTGAAGAGCTCTATAAATGACAGACATCACATAGGCTTGAGGCAAACTCCGTTTTATCAGTACTTGGACATGCCTGATATTGATTATAAGCTCTGTCAAGTAGGAGAATTGCTATCCAACAGTAAATTTAATTGTTCTACGAATTCGTTTATTTTTTCTGACCGCATTTCTATTCCCTTCACTGCTTCCGATTTCTCAATAGTGATGGGGCTGCCTCATTTTGGTGAGCCTGTGAACCTAAATGTGAAGTTGGAGTCCAACTTTGCCCGGCGGCATTTTGACGGAAAACCATTTAATATGTCCCAGACCAAAATCGTTGAGAAGTTGGGTGTGTTGGTAAAGGGAACAACTGATGAGGATGTAGAGGATTTTTGTAAAATGTACTTTGTCAATGTTTGTAATTGCATTTTATTTCCAACAAAAAACTATTGCACTTTAAAATTTATAGTAGCTTATTTGGATGATTGGATTGCTATCCGGGAATATGCCTGGGGCAAGGCTGCTCATGAATTTTCGATGAAGCAGATATGCCTCCATTATGTAGCACCGAGAACTAATACGTACATGGACGGATGTATCATTGGGCTTAAGTAAGTGAATTATTTTTCTATTTTTCATATGCAGGCAGTAATCAATGATTTCGATTGTACTATTAATTTTTGTTTCCCTCATTCAAATGTAGGCTTGGGTGTATGAGTGTATACCTTGTTTGGGATGTCAGCACCTTGTTCGAGCGATCCCATGATTTTTGAAATGGGGTGGCACGAACATCCCGATCGACCATGCGGAAGCTCAGCAACAATTTATGGGACTTACAAATAATGAGGTAATTGTAAGAATTTGAAATTTCCGATATTTGATATTTTAAATTTTAAATTGTATATTTTGTTATCTCTAGGTAGTACGCATCTTTCCATTGAATGAGGAGTTTAAACTCTTACAGGAGGATGCGCCCAACAAGTTGGAGGTCGAATTTCCAACCTCCCCCATTAATAGAGCAGAAGATGAATCAAAGAAGAAAGATGTTGATGGCAGGGAAGATTATGATAACGTTGGTGATGACATGGAGTTTGAATATGAAGATGTTGCTGCTGAGGATGCTGGCTATGATGAAATAAAGGCAGACAAAGGTTCTGGGAACGATGAAGACGAAGATGAAGATGAAATAATAAGGAAAGAACTCCTCACTAAGGCGAAAAATAATGGAAGTTCTTCAATTCCAAAAGATGACCTGGAGAAAAAAAGAAAAGAGAGTGACACTGTCACCCCCCAAGAAACCACAACACAAACACAGGTCAAACCTTCCAGCCCTGAGAAGTAAAACATTATCTGAAGTCCGGCATCGTTCAATAGTTTAGACGTCGTTGTTCAGACTCTCATACGTAATATAGAAATCACCCATACTGCATCTCTATCATACTGCGACTTTATATCTCACATACTGTATATTTCAATTTAACATATCATAAGTATCTACAGAATTTGGACGAGGATGAAACCAATGTGCTGGTTATAGCACTTCATTATTCTCAAGACCCTATGACGGTAGAGTGCAAAGGGCGGGACACCCTAAGGGAATCAGGGCGCGAGATGATCGATACGTTCATTATTGATGACAAGAGTTTGAGGTATAAATAGCAAATTATATTTATTAACTATATTGTTCATATCATCATCACCGAATATGTATGAGGTGTTAACCTTTTCATAGGTTGATGGTTTCGGAAGAATATGGCTTTAGCATCGATAGGGTAGCTTTGATTGACTTATTGGGGGGCAATGCAGTGAGCTCTGAACTGATAAGTTGCTACATTCACATTACGTGTAGCAATTATGTAAAACACACCTCCCGCCACTCTATCTGCTTCTTGCTCGTATATGCTCAGGTATACACTTTCAGAATCTCTAAACACTAATCGCATGTGTTTATGGTGGAAACTAACACTAGAAATGTATAGGTTTAAATTAATAACCGCCTTCGAAAACACAACGGAAAGCGGTTGCTTATGCAAACTGAATATGGCCAGTTTGTCACAGAACTTAGCAAAGAGACATGCACTGCATTGGAGTGATTGATCGAACGCGGCGTGAAAGAGTGTAGATATTGTATCCTCCCACAGCTCACTTTTGAAAAAAAAAGGAGCATTGGTCCCTCCTCGTTTTTGATGTACACAACAATATATGCATCCAGAAAAACCCCTTTTGGTCAAACCAAACAAAAACTACAACCCGAGTCTTTGTAAGTTCCTTTGCAATTGAGTTTTTTTATACAAAATGCAAATAAATTTAATAAATATTTAAATTTTGTAGGTGATGTTCTTAAAAGGATACCTGCACCACATGATAGGGCGTAGAATTAAGAAGGATGTTCCTGAATAAATCTATTCCCGCCAACAAGAAAAAGAAGAGGATAACGGGATCTTTGTTTGCCTCTGGGCAAAGTGCTTCGCAGTAGACACGGAGGAATTTTGGCAATACGAGAAAGAGGTTAACATAGATGATTACTGAGCACGTATGACCTCAATTATTCTGGCATTTTGTGGAAAATAGTCAAACTTAAATAATCAAATTTCGCCATCCTGTATGAAACAATTTGTTATATTTACGTTTTGTATTACAATTTTATGATGTTTTTTTCTAAATATTTGCTTATCTACATACGTTGGTTAAGTGTCCACATACGTCAGTGTAATGCATTTTGTACGTCCATGTAAAGGGAACCATACGTCATTTGCGATGAAATAATACTGGGTCAATTAAATGTACTAATACGTTGGTTAAGTGTCCACGTACGTCAGTGTAATGCATTTTGTACGTTCATGTAAACGGAATTGTTAGGTCTCATATTTTACATATTTTCATTATGATTTACCTCACATTTATCTTTATTTTATGCCTTGTTGTTAGTCTTTTGCTTTATTTTTAGCCTAATTTATGTATTTTGATTTCTAAGTCGTTTCAATGCTTTTATAGGCATAAAAGCGATGATTTTGATGAGTTGAAGGAGTATTTATTACAAGAATAATGAAGGCTATCCAAGAGGATGTGAAGAAATGCATTTGAAAGGCCAAACGAGAATGTTTCGTTGAAGAAAAATGAAGAGGAAGATTTCTGCACAGGCAACTGCACAACTGTGCAGATATTCTGCACAGCTGTGCAGCTGCGAATTTTTGTGGGCCGATTTTATGACTTGGATGGGCATAATTTATGTATCTAAGACTCCTTTTTAGTTAAAAAGAAATGGCAAAAACATTTATATAGGCCAGAGTGAGGTGGAAGAGCAATTTTTCATTCATTCTTACAAAAAAAAGTAGATCTTGGAGAAGACTTCTAGAGAGAGAAAGGAGATCTTGAAGAGAGTTCTTGGAGAGAAAAACTTCATCTTCTCAAGTTGTATTCTTCCAATCCTCCATTGTTGAACATGAGTAACTTTATGTTTATGCAATTTATTTCTTGTTTTTCTTTAATTATGCATAGCTAAATTATTTTCTAGGGTTTAAGATGTAGTCTTGTGTATTGATTTGGATTATTGATGATTGATGGATGTGATTTCTTGTTTGGTTTATCTATTAATGAGTGTTTAATGCTTGTAATTGATTGATCACCAATTGCATGATTTAAGATAAATTAAGAAGTACCGGGAGGTGAATTAGTTTATTGGTTCGGATTTAATAGACATGTGTAAATTGCTTAATAGGGATATTGGTAATTTTGCATGAGACTAGTTAAACAATATTCATAGAACTTAATGGATTCATCTAAATTGGTTTTTGATCATGGGAGTGACGTTAATTAATTTAGGTGGGTACTCATAAGATCTCGGGAGAGTATTCATGTAATTAAGGAAATTGGGTCTTTAATTTAAAGAAGAATGATAATCCATTGAAAATCAATAATCCATAGAAATACCTTGATGAAATCTTAATCCCTAGGCTTTTCGTTAATTGATTGTTCGTTTTAATTATATTTGTGTTAATTATTTATAATTAATTCTGTTTTTATAAATTTATGCTTTTAATTAGTTAAAATCTCAAATCTTTGATAATCGATAGTCTAAATAATAAGATAAACTTTGTTTGGTACTTGATAACCTTCCCTGTGGAGACGATCTTACTTTCACTATATTATTTGTTCGATTCCGTGTTGTTACGGACGGTTAACAAATTGGCGCCGTTGCCGGGGAAGGCAACAAATAGTCAATATCAATAAAAAGTTAATTCTTATTAGTTTAGACATTTATTTTTATTTTATTTTCGAAATTTTTTTTTTATTATCTGTCTCGCTCTGATCTTAATTTCTGTTTTAGGTTGAATGTTGGTAGATGCACAGGCGTTCTTTGAGTGCACCTGCTCTTGAAATCGATCCAGAACCAGAACGAACTTTTCGAAGAGGCAGACGTCAACAAAGAGAGCATCGTAGAATGGAAGAAGACATACAAAGGATTGAACCTGCTGCGCAGAGAACTCTCCGGGATTATGCTACACCAACATATCAGAATTTAACCTCCAGCATAGCGGTACCAACTGTTCAAGCCAATACCTTTGAGTTGAAACCGGCTATTATTCAAATGCTCCAACACACTGCATTTGAGGGAGATATTGAGAGGGAGGATCCTCATTCCCATCTGGGGAATTTTCTGGAAATCTGCAGCACTTTCAAGATGAATGGCGTTACTGAAGATGCCATAAGATTGCGACTCTTCCCATTCTCCCTATCTAAAAGAGCTAAGGAGTGGTTGAAAAACCAGCCGGCAAATAAGTTCACCACTTGGGCTGATTTGTCAACTGCATTCCTCACCAAGTATTTTCCCCCAGCTAAGACTGCTCAGTTAAGGAATGCAATCACAGGATTTATTCAAACTGACAGTGAAACCCTCTATCAAGCATGGGAAAGGTACAAAGAACTACTCAGAAAGTGCCCACATCACGGTATTCCTAGTTGGATGCTTGTGCAAACCTTCTACAATGGTCTGTCACATAGTATCCGGATGAATATCGATGCAGCTGCAGGAGGGAGTTTTATGGCAAAGAATCCGGATGATGCATTGGCTCTTATGGACGAGATGGCATCCAATACATATCAGTGGACGAGTGATAGTCGGGCTACCAAGAAAACACCGGGCATTCACAATGTAGATAACATTACATTGCTCAATGCTAACATTGAAGCACTCGTTAAGCATATGGAGGGACTCAAAGGAAATGTCAGTGCAGTATCTCAGCCTACTTTAGCTTGTGATGTTTGTGGGGCACCTCATATGGCTACTGATTGCCCACTCGTCGAGCAAGCTAACTATTTATCCAATCAGAATAAGCAGCAAGGAAATCCATTTTCGAACACATACAATTCGGGTTGGCGAAATCACCCTAACTTTTCTTGGGGAGGCCAAGGGAACCAAGGAGCTCAAGCAAATCCTCCTAGACAACAATTTCCTCCAGGTTTCCAACAACATGGTCCTCAGAATTTTCAACAACCAAATCAGCAGGGACCACCCCCTCGAGAACCACAAGCTTGGGAATTAGCCATTGAAAAACTAGCTAACGGAACTGCAAACCGTATTGAGAAGCTTGAGGCAAAGATGGATCAGATGATAGGTGCAACCAAGAATCTTGAAGCACAAATGGGGCAGTTGGCTAGTACTATTAGCTCAAGACCAAAAGGTACATTGCCAAGTCAAACTGAGCAGAATCCTAAAGGGCAGTGTAATGCAGTAACTTTGAGAAATGGAAGAACCGTGGGAGAATCTGAACAACCGGGGGAACCTAATGAGGAACAAGGAATAACTGAGGATCCAGTTTCTGAGCCTTCAGAAGAGGTGACACCAGAGATAGTTCAACCTAAACCATATGTGAAGCCGTATGTTCCTCCAATTCCATTCCCTCAAAGATTGCAGCAAAAGAGATTAGACAAGCAGTACGAGAAATTTCTTCAAGTTTTTCGACAGTTGCGTATCAATATACCATTCGCGGATGCTTTGGCTCAGATGCCAATGTATGTGAAATTTCTGAAGGAATTGTTGAGCAACAAAAGAAAATTGGAAGACGTGGAAACAATATCTTTAAATGAAGAGTGCAGTGCTATAATCCAAAGGAGTATTCCTCCTAAACTCAAAGATCCAGGGAGTTTTTCTCTTCCTTGCACCATTGGTCAAGTTCAATTTGTTAAGGCATTGTGTGATTTAGGAGCGAGTGTGAGTCTAATGCCTTTTTCTATTTGCAGGAAATTGGGTTTTCAAGAACTCAAACACACAAGGATGTCCTTACAGTTGGCAGACCGGAGTGTCAAACATCCTCTGGGCATAATCGAGGATGTGTTGGTCAAAGTGGATAAATTTTACATTCCGTGTGATTTTGTGGTGTTAGAAATGGATGAGGATTCAGAGGTCCCGATTATACTTGGGAGACCATTCCTTGCTACTGCTGGAACCAACATTGATGTACGGGCAGGCAAGCTTACCTTGAACATTGGAGATGAGAAAGTGGAATTTGATTTGAACAAGGTAATGAAGTCGCCTGCCTTAGAAGAGAGTTGTTGTTCGGTGGATGTGATTGATGAGATAGCCCAGATTGAATTCGAGGGGGAGTTTCTTGAGGATCCGTTGGAGAAGTTGGAAACTAGAGATGATGAGAATCCAGCGATTGAAACAGTGACTCTAGCTCTAGACAACGATGATGACTTGCATAAAGAAGATCTTCTTCACGGTAAAAGAGATCCACTAGAGTCGTATCCCGACATCTCCTCTAAACCAAAGGTAGTACTTAAACCTCTTCCACCACACCTCAGGTATGTCTTTCTTGGTGACAATGAATCTTTACCTGTTATTGTTAGTGGTACTCTGTCTGAACTTGAATTGAAAAAACTATTAGAGGAGTTGAGGTTGAGAAAGAGAGCCATAGGATGGACTATTTCTGATATAAAGGGAATTAGCCCTACTTTATGCATGCATAGGATTCTCATGGAAGAAAATCATAAGACATCAATAGAACCTCAACGTAGATTGAATCCCAAGTTGAAAGAAGTTGTTAAGGATGAAATTATGAAATTGTTAGATGCTGGCATAATATACCCTATCTCGGATAGTCCTTGGGTTAGTCCTATACATGTAGTGCCTAAAAATGGAGGAATGACTGTGATTTATAATGAAAAAAATGAATTAATTCCCACTAGAACAGTAACAGGGTGGCGGGTTTGTATTGATTATAGGAAGTTAAACAATGCTACTCGAAAAGATCACTTTCCCTTGCCTTTCATTGATCAAATGTTGGAAAGACTTTCGGGTAATAAGTATTATTGCTTTCTAGATGGTTACTCTGGATATTTTCAAATTCCAATTGCACCCGAGGACCAAGAAAAGACCACCTTTACTTGTTCATATGGTACTTTTGCGTATCGACGCATGCCTTTTGGACTTTCTAATGCACCTGCTACTTTTCAGAGATGTATGATGGCCATTTTTTCTGAGTTTATTGAGAAATCCATGGAAGTGTTTATGGATGATTTTACTGTGTATGGCTCGTCATTTGATCACTGCTTAGCTAATCTTTCTCAAGTCTTGCAGAGGTGTGAGGAAACTAATTTAGTTTTGAACTGGGAAAAATGTCACTTCATGGTGACTGAGGGAATTGTTTTGGGGCATAAAATTTCAGACAAAGGAATAGAGGTAGATAAGGCAAAGGTGGAAGTGATTGAGAGATTACCCCCACCCACATCAGTAAAGGGCATACGAAGTTTCCTTGGTCATGCTGGCTTTTATCGTCGGTTTATCAAGGACTTCTCAAAAATTTCTAAACCCTTATGTAGTTTACTTGAAAAAGATGTGGTGTTTAATTTTACTGATGAATGTTTACTTGCGTTCAACAGGTTAAAACAAGCATTGATATCTGCCCCAATAATCTCTTCACCAGACTGGGAATTGCCTTTCGAGTTGATGTGCGATGCCAGTGACTTTGCAGTAGGAGCTGTTCTCGAGCAAAGGAAGAATAAACGGGTTCATGTCATTGCCTATGCAAGCAAAACGTTAGATAGTGCTCAGGTCAATTATGCCACTACTGAAAAAGAGTTGCTTGCAGTGGTTTTTGCGTTTGACAAGTTCAGATCTTATCTTGTGGGGTCGAAGGTGATAGTGTATACGGATCATGCTGCAATCCGATACTTAATGACAAAGAAGGATGCAAAACCACGTTTACTCCGTTGGATTCTATTGTTACAGGAGTTTGATTTGGAAATTTGTGATAAGAAGGGTACTGACAACGTGGTCGCGGATCATCTTTCGAGGCTTGAACAAGGAAATGACACAGTTGTTGAGGACATACCAATTGATGAGACATTTCCAGAAGAACGGTTGATGGGGATAAAACACGTTATACCATGGTATGCTGATTACGTGAATTACTTGGTGAGTGACATTCTTCCTCCCGGTTTAAGTTATCACCAAAAGAAGAAGTTCTTGGCAGAAGTAAAACATTACTACTGGGAAGAGCCTCTTCTTTACAAAGAGTGTGGGGATGGTGTCATTCGTCGTTGTGTGCCATCTGACGAGTTTAAGAGTATCTTGGAGCATTGTCATTCCTTGGAATGTGGGGGTCATAACAGTACTTCAAAGACGGTTGCTAAGATTTGGCAATCAGGATTTTATTGGCCCACCATGTATCAAGACGCAAGGGTTTTTGTCATAGAATGCGATCGTTGTCAAAAGACAGGGAACATTTCTCGCCGTAATGAGATGCCTTTACAACCTATATTGGTTGTGGAATTATTTGATGTATGGGGGATGGACTTCATGGGACCATTCCCATCTTCCTATGGCAATAAGTACATCTTGGTTGGAGTCGACTATGTATCGAAATGGGTTGAAGCCATAGCGACGCCGACTAATGATGCTCGTGTGGTGACAAAATTCTTAAAAAAATATGTTTTCTCAAGATTCGGGGTACCACGAGCTATTATCAATGATGGAGGAGCTCACTTTTGCAACCGACAAGTGGAAAATCTCTTGAAAAAGTATGGGGTTACTCAAAAGGTGGCGACTCCATATCACCCTCAGACGAGTGGTCAGGTTGAAATTTCTAATCGTGAACTCAAGCATATCTTGGAGAAAACCGTTGATAATTCACGAAAGGATTGGGCCAACAGGCTAGATGATGCACTATGGGCATACAGAACCGCATACAAGACTCCCATTGGTATGTCTCCGTATCGGTTGGTTTATGGTAAGGCTTGTCATCTTCCCGTGGAACTCGAACATAAAGCATATTGGGCAACTAAAGCACTAAATTTGGACTTAAAAGAAGCGGGATTGAGTAGATTGATGCAATTGAGTGAACTTGATGAATTCCGGTTGAATGCTTATGAAAGTGCACGAATTTATAAGGAAAAAACTAAAAGATGGCATGATAAGCACATTCAACCAAAAGAATTTCAAGTGGGTCAAAAAGTTTTACTCTTTAATTCCCGTCTTCGACTTTTTCCGGGAAAACTTAAGTCCAGATGGTCGGGTCCGTTTGAAGTTGTCAAAGTTCATTCCCATGGAGCGGTTGATATTGTACGAGAAGGGTCCGGTGTATTTAAAGTGAATGGGCAACGGTTAAAGCTATACTTCGAAGGAGACAATATTCCTCGAGGGGAAAAAATTTCCCTCGTCGACCATCAACAATAATTTCCTCTAAGTCGAGCTAATGACTTTAAACAAGCGCTGCTTGGGAGGCAACCCAAGAGTTTTCGATTCTTTTTGTCGTTTTGTTTTTCTTCTTTTTGCTTTATTTGTTTTCCATATTTTATGTTTGAATTTTATTTTATTTTCGGTACTCAATTGATTTACTAATGCACGATATTCTTGTTGCAGGCCAAAAAAATGAAAAACGAGGTGCATGGGTTCTTATACAATGTAAATCAGGTGCACAATTGTGCCAATTTTAGCACCACTGTGCAAAATTTTCGCACTTATAAGATCTTTAGGTGCACAGTTGTGCAGAATTTTCGCACAAGATCCAAACTCGCTGTGCACAACTGTGCAATTTTCGTGCACAATTGTGCGAAATTTTCGCACTTTTGCACTGTACCAATTTCGAAAAAAAAAAAAAATATTTGAAATTTGAAATTTGGGTCAAAATCCCCAAACCAGTCAACCCCCTCACACATCTCCTATTTCAGCCATCAAATTCAGTCTCTCTCTCTCCCGTTTCTCTCACACCATCAGCCGCCGCAACAGCTCCGCCTCTCCCGTCGCCTTCCGCCGTCGTTTCGCCACACACTTGCCGCCACCGTTTCCATCTCAAACTCACCGCGCCGTCGTGACCCACAGCTCCGTCTCTCTCTCTCCCGTGTTCGACCACAGCCACCACACCACCGTCTCACAACCGCCGCTGCTCGACTCCAGCCACTTGAAACCACCACACCACCGTCTCACAACCGCCGCTGCTCGACTCCAGCCACTCGAAACCACCAACACTCCAATTCCGACAATTCCGACAAACACCCCACAGACAAACACCACCGCTTCAATTCAGTTTCTCTCTCTCCCGTTTCTCTCACAACCACCGCGACACCATACCCCAGTCCGAATCGCCGCACTACCTCCGCCACAAATTTTCTTCTCCGTCTAATTCAGCCGCCGTCGTCTCGACTTTCGCCGTCTCTCGATCTGTCTTGCAACCTCCGCCGCCTTCAAGCTCAAACAAACAACGTTGGCTGTACAGAACTCAATCCGCCGCCGTTGTCGTCTACCAGTGCCACGCCGCCATCCGCCATTCCACACCCCTGCTGCCACTATTCTTCTATTGGTGCAATTATTATCCCTCCACGAACAGAGTCTCTCCATAACAGCCGGCCTATTAATCACTGTCAAGATGGCAAAAAGAAGACGAACAGGTACAGGATCTTCCACGGATCGGGCTCTACAATTGGTTCCGACGAATATTACCGAGAGAGAAAGATTAATCAACAAAGGTTTGACCAAATATCCGAAAATCTCAAACCCTTCACCGGCTTATGTGATTCTCAGTGAGTTAGATTGTTCCCCATCCCGTTATTTAGACAAAGCTGCTATGTTGTCTCTGTTTATTGATGATGATTTGACTGAAAAATTAATTGTTCTGGGATGGGGTGATTTGATTATATGAATGAACCGAGTTATCGATTGCTTACGTTGGGGTACCGTGGAGTATGTTGATGAGTTGTTGAAGTTTTGTATTGCCAATGTTCCGTATACGCTCACCAAATCGGAATTAGCTCATATCTTTAAATGGCCAACTAGTGGACTGACAGAATTGACCAAGGACCAACAAACTGAATTTTGGCGAGAGATTAATCGATTGCCAAATACGATATACTCTGGTCATTGTTCTAATGCCTCGGATATTGTCGATTACACTCTTCGGTATTTTCATAGAATTTTAGCATTTACTATCTTTGGGAGAGGAGCATGTGGGAAAGTGTCTTCGAAGGAGCTCTGTGTCCTTTATTGTCTCCACCGTGGTGAACAGTGTGACTTGACAAATTTCTTCCTTGGACATATGGTTCAAGTCTCCAGGCAGCATAAGGGTCAAATTCTCGTCGGTGGGTTGATTACACGCATTGCAGAAAGTATAGGAGCTTTTGATCGACATCAGACAAATCTCGAGCCCATTCCGGGACCATTGACCATTGACTATCAATATCTCTGTGACATGAAGCTTCTGAGACTTGACAGACGAGGAGGGTATATTTTCAAGAGACACCCGAGAGATCCGATTCACCTGGCAGCAGAGGGTAATAATCAAGGGCATTCATCTGATGATCATTCCACTAGCAGTACCTCGGTTCCCATTTCTGCTTTCGCCAACCTTGAGTCTACTGTGGCAGAAATTCAACGAACTCAGACAGAAATGATGAGGCAGTTGTCAGCCTACTTCCAGTTCGTGAATTTCCATCCTCCACCACAGTGAGATCCACCCTACCGACTCCCGGGCCATCACGCACATATATAGGGGAGTATTTCTTTCACAGTTCTTTTAATTACATGTTGTTTTCATTCTTGCATATCGGTCTCACTTAATTACATTGAGGACAATGTGTGATTTTAAGTGTGGGGTGTTTGTGGTTAAATTGGTGAAAGGATCGGACATATTACATTTTTTTTGTTGAGTATTGTGTGTATTGAATTGCTCAAGTGTGGGGTGTTTGTGGTTAAATTGGTGAAAGGATTGGGCATACGTCAAATTTTGTTGAGCTGTTGCTAAAAATTGGTTAATTTGTTCACAATATTTGTGTTCCCATATTTGAGCTCTTGACTATATAAACATATGAATCTGATTTCTGTACATGGATACTCTTTTTATTGAGTTTGATCGCTGAGCCTGAAATTTGTAAAATTTCTATGCATCTTTACACACTACACACGAGTTCTAGTAAAAGGGATTGATCGGGGAGATAAAAGTAATTACATATTTTTTTTTTATACATGGTGATATTGGAGGAAAGTCGAGAAAATGAAAAAAAAAAAATCGATGAAGAAAATAAGGAAAAAAAGTTGATTCAGTGGTTAATGAAAGCTAAAATCACCCAGTTTCGTTTCTAGCCTTTGTCACTTGAGTGATTAAGTCCGTTGGGGTGTCTTGACACCTAGTGCCTTAAAACCGACTGGTTTGAGAGTCATTGGTCCAAAACTCGTTACAAGGGTGACATGGAAAAAAAGAATAAAGATGAAATAAGATAGATGTTGTGTTCTTGCTTGAAATATTCGAAATGTTCCCTTGCTAGAACTCATAAATCAAGCACGAATGGATGTATATGAAATTGAACTTGTTTGGGATTAGTGTGATGACTTGAGAGTAAAGATGTTCATATGTGGAAAAATAATGATTCTATGTGTTTATTGGTTTATGTGTGATGATTGTGGGGAGTCATAAATGTTGTGACTAGTTGCTGATTTGATGCACGGTGAGACAGATAGACGATTGTCATGAATTTTGTGGGTATATTCTCTGCAAATCCTCACGAGACAAAACTCGTCCACTAGGGGTAACCTAGGGGTTTAACGGCTTGTTGCACGTGCTAAGTGCAATCGTGTTCCCTACGAAAGTGGTGTTATCTTTAGTTTTGTTTTTGTTTTTGTTTTGTTTGGATTTACTCGAGGACGAGTAAAGATTAAGTGTGGGGTGTTTGTTAGGTCTCATATTTTACATATTTTCATTATGATTTACCTCACATTTATCTTTATTTTATGCCTTGTTGTTAGTCTTTTGCTTTATTTTTAGCCTAATTTATGTATTTTGATTTCTAAGTCGTTTCAATGCTTTTATAGGCATAAAAGCGATGATTTTGATGAGTTGAAGGAGTATTTATTACAAGAATAATGAAGGCTATCCAAGAGGATGTGAAGAAATGCATTTGAAAGGCCAAACGAGAATGTTTCGTTGAAGAAAAATGAAGAGGAAGATTTCTGCACAGCAACTGACTGTGCAGATATTCTGCACAGGCAACTGCACAACTGTGCAGATATTCTGCACAGCTGTGCAGCTGCGAATTTTTGTGGGCCGATTTTATGACTTGGATGGGCATAATTTATGTATCTAAGACTCATTTTTAGTTAAAAAGAAATGGCAAAAACATTTATATAGGCTAGAGTGAGGTGGAAGAGCAATTTTTCATTCATTCTTACAAAAAAAAGTAGATCTTGGAGAAGACTTCTAGAGAGAGAAAGGAGATCTTGAAGAGAGTTCTTGGAGAGAAAAACTTCATCTTCTCAAGTTGTATTCTTCCAATCCTCCATTGTTGAACATGAGTAACTTTATGTTTATGCAATTTATTTCTTGTTTTTCTTTAATTATGCATAGCTAAATTATTTTCTAGGGTTTAAGATGTAGTCTTGTGTATTGATTTGGATTATTGATGATTGATGGATGTGATTTCTTGTTTGGTTTATCTATTAATGAGTGTTTAATGCTTGTAATTGATTGATCACCAATTGCATGATTTAAGATAAATTAAGAAGTACCGGGAGGTGAATTAGTTTATTGGTTCGGATTTAATAGACATGTGTAAATTGCTTAATAGGGATATTGGTAATTTTGCATGAGACTAGTTAAACAATATTCATAGAACTTAATGGATTCATCTAAATTGGTTTTTGATCATGGGAGTGACGTTAATTAATTTAGGTGGGTACTCATGAAGATCTCGGGAGAGTATTCATGTAATTAAGGAAATTGGGTCTTTAATTTAAAGAAGAATGATAATCCATTGAAAATCAATAATCCATAGAAATACCTTGATGAAATCTTAATCCCTAGGCTTTTCGTTAATTGATTGTTCGTTTTAATTATATTTGTGTTAATTATTTATAATTAATTCTGTTTTTATAAATTTATGCTTTTAATTAGTTAAAATCTCAAATCTTTGATAATCGATAGTCTAAATAATAAGATAAACTTTGTTTGGTACTTGATAACCTTCCCTGTGGAGACGATCTTACTTTCACTATATTATTTGTTCGATTCCGTGTTGTTACGGACGGTTAACAAGAACCATACGTCATTTGCGATCAAATAATACTGGGTCAATTAAATGTACTAATGCGTCGGTTAAGTGTCCACATACGTCAGTGTAATGCATTTTGTACGTCCATGTAAACGGAACCATATGTCATTTGCGATGAAATAGTACTGGGTCAATTAAATGTGCTAATACGTCGGTTAAGTCTCATCAGACGTCATATTCCAGACACAAGTACGTCAATGTAAATGGAATCATACGTCATTTACTACGCCACATACTTCATTAGATCCTACTTATACGTCGTGTGTTGACATATGGTCTTTATATTTAAGAATACATCATTTTAGTTGTAACAATATATCATTTTGTATGTAGTAATACATTCTTTTAGTTGTGACCTAAACGCTTAACCCTAAACCGTAAACCCCAAACCGAAACTCTAAACCCTAAATCTTAAATCCATTTGACACACGTGAATATACTTGGACAAGTATTTGATGAACGAATGTATCAATTAGTAATATTTTATGTTGTGGTCATAGGATTTGAATCGATAATGGTGCATTTCTTTCACAAATGTAATGTGTGTAGACACTACTACTAGCAATCACTTGACTTAGTAATGTGTCTACCAGATACTGAGTGCATATCACTTAACGTATTAAATGCATATCAATCGACGTAATGATACATTTAATATGGCGTATTAATACATAATATTGACATGTAAATGCAATCAATTGACGTATATTTGTCTATCAATTGCTAGTACATATCAATCGACGTATATTTTGTCACAAATTGACATATTGGTACAATCAGTCTCGACGTATTAGTACATATAAATCGACATATGTAGGCCAATCAATCGACGTATATTTGTTTCCAATTGACGTATGCGCACCAGTCAATCAACGTATGGGTACACTCAATTCGACGTATTAGTACATATCAAACGACGTATGGGTACAATCAGCTCGACATATTAGTACATATAAATCGGCGTATGCATGCCAATCAATCGACGTATGGGTACAATCAGCTCGACATATTAGTACATATAAATCGGCGTATGCAGGCCAGTCAATCAACGTATATTTGTCCCAAATTGACGTATGCGCACTAGTCAATCGACGTATGGGTGCACTTGATAAGAGTCGTTTGTACGTGTTTTTAAGCCCCTTGAGTTTATGTTTTAGATTCATTTATCACTTGATTCATGCCATTTGTGCGTTTAATACGTGCATTAAGTGACTACATGTTTTAAGTTGATACAATCGAAGAAAGGGCGGAAAAACACTTCAAAACAGTTTTTCAAGACAAAAACACTCACTCACAGGCGCCACCTTTGCCACGCCTGTGCGCCAAGTAGAAGAAAAAGATTTAATGATTCTGCGCATCACGCCCAGGCGTGATCATAGGCATGCTTGTGCGTGTATTGATTCACGCCTGGGCGCCATTGCCCGATTCTGCCACGCCTGTGCGTGGATTTATGCACGCCTGGGCGTAGATGTTCTGTATTAAAACCTCTATAAATACAACATCAAGAAGAGCAACTAGGGTTAACTTTTGGAGGCTATTTGGAAGACAAAATCCACTTGATACACAATATTTTGAAATATAAGAAAGAGGATTAGCAAGGGATTGAAGCTTAGAACTTTATTTTATCATCAATCAAGTGTACTAGGGAGTGATTTATTGCTTTCATTTCATCTTTAATTATGAACAATTACATGTTTTTCTCAGATTCTCTTGTACCGTTGATTATGAGCTAGATCTATACGACTAAGGCCATGTGAAGGCCTATTTGTGAAGTATCTATATAATAGTTGGTTGTTGAAGAAATTCATGTATTGCTATGTGTTGTGAGTATGTTCTTGTTCTACGTACATGTGCTTGATCACCATGTGTTCGATAAATTGCCTAGGTGAATGTTTCGAGAGAAAATTGATCTAGGGTGCGTAAGATTCACAACATAATCAGCAAACAATGAGGAATTGCCCGTTAAGTGACAAACGGTAGAGATTCTCAGATGCAGTTAGCCGGATTAATCCGGGGAAATTCTAGATCTTGAATGCATGATTATTGGTTAGATTCTCGGATAGAAATATTTTGGGAACCATCAATTAGTCATAGGATTATTATTGCCGAGACATCGGGTAGTAATTATAAAAGGATTTTTCCACCATAGTAATATAGGTCTAATGATTCAACAACTCACGTTATAAAGATATTGTGTCAGATTGAGCCCTAACATGTGCCTTAGTCGTCTTTAACAATTAAAGTTTCGATCAGTTGTTTACCTTTATTTTTACTTTTCACACATCTATGCTAATTTAACCTTTACTTTAATGTTTATCAAGAAGTCTAAAACTAAAATACATTTCCTTGTGGGTTCGACATTCCGGACTTCATTGTCCACTATTACTATTCATATGACTAGTAATCTTGCTATAAATCGTGTTAGGTTCTAACGTGTCAAGTTTTTGGCGCCGTTGCCGGGGAACTTGTTTCTTTTAGTTTTTGATTTTATTTTACATTTTCATAATCCTTAATTTTTCGTTTATTTCTTGCTTTTATTTTATTCTCTTTTTATTCTAATTTTGTTTCTTTTGTTTTCTTTATAGGTTAGTTCTTGGTGCATAACCCGCTCTTCAAACGAACCTTTACTTGATTTTGGGCCCGAGATTGAACGTGTTCTCCGGGCTAGTAGACGAGTTCAATAAATAGCCGACAATATTGATCCAAATCAGAATGCTCATTTTCTGGACATGAATTTACCGGAGAATAGAGAATGGCTACAAGGCCTTTTTCAAGCTATGCAACCACAACTGCCACAACCACTTCCATCGGTCCGGAGTAGTTTACCACCGAGGGTCCACATTATACCGGGTCCTGTGGTCTTGTCAAACTTCTATGCACCGAATTATCATATCCCATCTCATATATTTAATATGGTGCAAGGCCAGGCATTCTATGGCGAGCATCATGAATCACCTCACGCACACTTGGAGACTTTAGATGACGCCCTTGTAACCATCCAATTTCATCCAAGGGATCTAGATGCAATCCATCTAAGGATCTTCCACTTCTCGCTCAAGGACAAGGCGATCACATGGTATAAATCTTAACCACCTCAATCCATCACGACTTAGGGAGAGCTAGTGGATGCCTTTTTGAACAAATTCTTTCCACCTTCTAAGATCAACGAGCTCCGTAGCAACATCAAAGGGTTTAGGCAAGGGAATAATGAGTCCTTAGCCGAGACATGGGCTAGATATAAAGGCATGCTCCAAAAATGCCCGGATCACAACTTTGAAATGAATGAGCAAGTGTTACACTTCTACGATTGAATACGCTCTCGCATTAGAAATTGACTTAATGTAGGTGGTGACCTCCTCTGTTTGGATGGTCATAGTGTATGGAACAAGATTGAACAATTAGCCCGGGAAGATGAGCTCTATCCTGATGATGAGGAGAGTAATTCTACCAAAAAGATTGTTAGTATTCAAGAAAAAGAAAAAGAGGTAGCTATAGATTCGGTCATCGGGGATGTGAACTATGTTGGAAATGCTAACAGACCTTGGGTGAACTTCCATATACCCGACAATTTCCCGAAGAGGCCTAATCCGGCACAAAATACTGGTACTTATCAAGCACCTAGGCCTCCATTCAACAACCAAGCTCCAAGGCCAAGTAACTTCCATGCACAAGGCCAAGTTAGGCCTCCTACAACTGATGAACGTCTCGATGCACATATTAAGAAGTCGGATGAATCTTTTAATGAACTCCGAAACATGAAGAAAGACATGCATATGGCAATGAAAAGTATGGATACGCGAATGGGACAATTGTCAACAGCCATAAGTGAAAGAGCCCCGAAAACCCTACCGAGTGACACGGAGAAGAATCCCAAAGAGCAATGCCATGCGGTTACTTTAAGGAGTGGAAAACAGTTGAAGAATGATTTGCCACTGCCTACCATGCCTGAGCACCCTGTTGATCATGCTTAGGCGCCGTCACCTGCTTCGTCCAGTCCTGATTCTTCTTCTCCGACACCCGCTCCACCCATCGAGATCCGTCTTCCTTTCCCAATGGGACAGAAAAAAAAAAAAAGAAGATGGATCCAAGCTTCCTTAGGATTTTGGCTATTTTCGTGAGGTTCGGATCAACATCCCTTCAATTGACGCCATTTTACAAATGCCAAATTATGTGAAATTCTTTAAAGATATTCTATCTAACAAGCAAAAATGGGAGAAAAACGAAACGGTTTGTCTAACTGAGGAATGCTCCGACATCTTACTCAACAAGTTGGAAATGAAGCTTCAAGATCTCGGGAGTCTCACAATACCTTGCACTATTAGGCCCTTATCGTTCGAGAAGGTTCTCTGTGACTCGGGAGCTAGCATCAACCTCCTACCGTATTCTCTTTTCAAGAAGTTAGGCCTTGGCAGTCCCAAGCCAACATCAATGAGCCTCCAACTCACCGATATATCAATCAAGAGGCCAAAGGGGATAATCGAAGACGTTATTGTCCAAGTTGACAAATTCTATTTCCCGATCGATTTTGTGGTTCTTGAAATGGAAGAGGACGTGGAAGTACCCTTGATCCTAGGGAGACCTTTCCTAGCCACCGGTAAGGCGGTAATCGATATTGCCAATGGTAAGCTAACCTTGAATGTGGGTGATGAAAAGGTCACTTTTGATGTTTATAAAGTCCTTAAGCATCCTCTTGATTATGACTCTTGTTTCCATGTTGATGCTTTTGACACGTTGATTGTTGAGCATTTTCAGGAAAGTATAATTGAGAATCCACTCGAACGGACCCTCATGGACTCTATACAAGTGAAATTAGAGAGCGACGAACAATCGGAAAGTGTTTTTAGTGTGGAGAATAAATCTTCTTATCATTCGAGAGGCTTCGTGAAATTTGATAGACCATTGTCGGGAAAATCTCGACCCTCTATTGAAGATTGTCCCGTTATATTCTTGGACTCAAACCTCTTCCATCACACCTTAAGTATATTTGTTTGAATGATAATGAAACTTTACCATTAATTATTTTATCTTCTCTTCAGATCAACAAGAAGAAAAATTGATGAAGGTGTTGAAGTCTCATAAACGTGCTTTTGGATGGAAGATAGCGGATATATAGGGAATTAGCACGGCTATCTACATGCACAAGATTTTGATGGAAGAGACAGCCAAACCTACCATTCAACCACAAAGAAGGTCAAATCCTCAAATCTAAGAAGTAGTGAAGAAAGAGGTAATCAAACTCCTCGATGTGGGCATCATCTTTCCTATCTCTGATAGCCATGGGTAAGTCCGATGCAGGTTGTGCTAAAGAAGGGAGGTGCAACTGTAGTGCGTAACGAAAATAATGAATTGATCCAATCTAGAATTGTCACTGGTTTTCGGGTTTGCATTGACTATCGTAAATTGAATGAGTATACTCGAAAAGATCATTTCCCCCTTCCCTTTATTGATCAAATGTTAGAAAGATTAGCCGGACATGAATACTACTATTTTTTGGATGGGTACTCTGGCTTTAACCAAATTGTCATCGCACCCAAGGATCAAGAGAAAACTACTTTCACTTGTCCTTATAGCACTTTTACTTATAGGCGGATGCCCTTTGGGTTATGTAATGCCCCCGCTACTTTCCAGAGATGCATGATGGTTATTTTTCATGATATGGTAGAGCAATTTCTCGAGATATTTATGGATGATTTTTCAATTTTTGGCTCTACTTATGATAGGTGTTTGCACAATCTAACTCTCATTTTACAGAGATGTGAGGCGACTGACCTAATCTTGAATTGCGAAAAGTGCCATTTCATGGTACAAGAAGGGATAGTGTTAGGTCATAAGATCTCTCACAAGGGGATCGAGGTGGATAGAGCAAAGATTGAAGTGATAGCAAATCTTCACCACCCGTCACGGTCAAGGCCATGAGGAGATTTTTGGGACATGCCGGATTTTACAGGACTTTTATTTCTAACTTCTCTAAAATTGCAAAGCCATTGTCCAATTTACTCATGAAGGATGCCTCATTTGAGTTTAATGATGAATGTATGCAGGCTTTTATCACGCTGAAGGAGAAATTGATATCAGCACCTGTAATGGCAGCACCAGACTGGAGCCTACCATTTGAGCTCATGTGTGATGCAAGTGACACTGCGATAGGAGCGGTACTGGGTCAGAGAACGCTTAAAAACTTCCATACCATTTACTAAGCTAGTCGTACGTTAAATGAAGCTCAACTTCATTATGCGACGACTGAAAAAGAAATGTTAGCGGTGATTTTTGCTTTTGACAAATTTCACTCTTATCTTGTGCTTAATAAAGTCATAGTATATATTCTGCTTTGAAGTATCTGCTTGCTAAAAAAGATGCAAAACCTAGACTACTTAGGTGTATCTTATTACTACAAGAATTTGACTTAGAAATAAAAGATAAGAAAGGAACTGAAAATGTAGTAGCTGATCACCTATCTAGACTAGAGTTAGTTGATAAAAAAAATGGATGAATCCCCAATCAGAGAAGAGTTCCCGGATGAGCAACTCTTTGCTCTATCTGTTATCACAAGCCCTTGGTATATATGCTTATTATGCTAATTTTATTGTTGCTGGCCTTACACCTCCTGATCTCACTTTTCATCAGCGAAAGAAATTTTTAAAAGATGTTAGGCACTATCTCTGGGAAAAACCCTACTTGTTTAAAATTGGTGTAGATAGAGTTATCAGACGTTGTGTACCTAAGGAGGAGATGGCATCTGTCTTGGCTCACTACCATGACATGTTGGTAGGTGGCCACTTTGGGCCCTATAAAACCGCTGCCAAGGTTCTGCAATCAGGTTTTTTCTGGCCTACCTTATTTAAAGACGCATATTCTTACGTTCAATCATGTGACAGATGCCAAAGGGTAGGTAATATCTCTAGACGACATGAAATGCCTATGAATTTTGTGCTTGAATGTGAATTGTTTGATGTTTGGGGTATAGATTTTATGGGACCCTTTCCTAGCTCTTGTTCAAATAAGTACATTCTTGTTGTTGTCTAGTATGTGTCCAAATGGGTTGAAGCCAAGGCTTTGCAAACCAATGATGCTAGGGTTGTCCTTAGATTTCTTAAAAACGAATTTTTACTCGATTTGGCACCCCTAGAGCTATCATAAGCGATGGAGGTACACACTTTCGCAATAAGCAATTTGAGAACTTATTGAACAAATATGGAGTAAGACATAAAATCTCGACCCCCTATCACCCGCAAACTAGTGGGCAAGTGGAAGTGTCCAATAAGGAAATTAAACGAATTTTGGAAAAAATGGTAAATAGCCATAGGACTAATTGGTCTCTTAAATTAGATGATGCTTTGTGGGCCTACCGTACAGCTTTTAAAACCCCTAGTGGCATGTCCCCATATCGTCTTGTCTTTGGTAAAGCATGTCACTTGCCTGTGGAACTTGAACATCGTGCTTATTGGGCTATCAAGTTTTTTAACTTTGATGTGAGTGTTGTAGGTACCAAGCGGTTACTTCAACTGCATGAGTTAGAAGAATGGAGGCATGACGCCGATGAAAATGCGAAACTGTACAAGGAACAGACCAAAACATGGCATGATAAGCACATTCTTCACCGGGAGTTTGAGGAGCGCGAGGTAGTGTTGATGTACAACTCAAGACTCAAGATTTTTCCTGAAAAACTCAAGACTCGGTGGTCGGGACCTTTCCGTGTCACATGAGTGTACTCAACGGGAGCTGTCGAGATTATAACAGAGGATGGGCAAACTTTTATTACAAATGGTCAACGATTAAAGCACTACTCAGGGATTGATTGGAAAAAGGGCAAAGTGTTCGTCCCTCTTTGGGATCCTCAATGACCCGTTTGTTTGAAAGTCAAGCTAATGACTTTAAAAAGAGCCCTCCTTGGGAAGCAACCCGAGCGTTTGTGTTTTCTGTATTTTCAATTTTTTAGTTTATTTTGTGTTGTGTTTCTTTATTTCATCGTTGTTCGTTCGCATTTGATTTGTTTTACTCGCGAATTTTTGCAGGAAATGGACCACAATTTAACTGTCATCCACGCACAGGTGTGGACTCATCTGCGCCCCTACTCCATTTGAATCATGCCTAGGTGTCGTGTGGAGTCCGAAAAGCCAGAACACCACTGTCCAGCACGCACATGTGACTTACATCACGCACAGGAGTGACTCTACTCACGCATAGGCGCAGGACAATGCACGCCTAGGTGTAGCCCCTTTTTAAAACAAAACTCTCGGTCAACGCAGTCATTTCTCATTTTTCTCCCCCATTTTGAGATCTGTGATTTTTCTCTCCCATTTCCCCAGAACACCGCCGCTAGAGTCACCATTTCCGCTGGTTATAGCCATCTTTCAGTCAAGTTTGCGATCTCTTCATCCAAGGTAAGTAAATGGCTTAGCTCAACTTGTCATTTTTGATGTATCCAAGCCGTGAGAGGCTCAAAATTTTTTGTCAAAAATTGTGGTGAAATTTTATGTTAAATTGATCTTTGATTGCAAATTTGTCGGGTGTGACTACAAGTACGGATTGGGTTTGTTGATTGGAGGTGATTTGTGGAAATTTTGAAATTTGGGTTTTGTTAGAGATGAAGTAAACCGGGGTTGTTTGAATCAAAGTTGGGAGTATATTTCGTTGTTTGATTGTTGATTTGTCGTGTCGTCAAGAACTTGGTAACATTTTCTACGCCGTTACGTTGTCAATTTTTTTTTTTTAAAAAATATGACTAAGACGCAACCCGCATGTAAGGGTAAGAAATAGGCCGGGGAAGGTTCTTCGCGAATCCCCGAGCCTGCTGTTGAGACCAATACCTCGGGACTTGACTCCCATTTTTCTCATTCCGAAGTTCAAACTATCTATCACGCTCATAATAGTCGGCCTATCCTAAAGGAACGGCCTATCGACATCCGTGATTGGCCTTCATTGCAAGAATTGGTCGAGTTCCACAATTTAAGCCATTTCTACGGGACACCCGAGGCAATCCACGTTTCATGGATTCAAGAGTTTTTTCAGTGCAGGAGCATTTGAAGAGATAAAAATGAAAACAGAGTGGCGGGATGATAATCATTACGTGAGGCATCAAAAAGTGAGCTACGGTGAGGGTGATATCAGTCGATGTTTTCACATTGAAATCCCTCCAATGTGTGAGTACACATCCCGTTACAATGGTGGGCAGTTCAAGGTGTCATTGGCCGAGATCACGGCAGTCATAGCCAAGGAAGGAGTCCTTTGGCCGGCAGGAAAATCATACCTCTCCCGTAGTGTTTTGTTACCGAATGCGGTGTTCTTCCTAGAGTTTATCTGTCATAACATCATTCCTAGCACAAATCAATCAGAGGTAAGCAAGGCACTGGGTCTTCTCATCTATTCCATAATGACCAAGAAAACGATTGACTTTGTGGGCTTAATTCATCGGTCATTGTTGGGACACATCCAGAAGATAGGAATAGAGTTCAACCTGAAAGTGGATAAGACAAAAGCCAAGAAATCGGGGGGTGAATCATCTGTTACTAAGAGGAACATATGCGTATTCCCATCTTTGATTACGGCTCTATGTTTGACGGCCAGAGTCAAATCATTTCCGACTAAGGGTACCAAGCCTCCCGGACTTCCTCTTCATTTTCATGAAGACTCTGCTCCAGTGCCCCCGTCTGCTTCAAAAAGAGCTCGACCTTCGTCTTTTCGAAAGATGGGGCCTAGCAGTGCGCTTCACACGACATAGATACATTCCGAGCCTAGATGGATCAGTTAAGCACTCACTTCGACCAGAGGATGAACAGGATGGAAGAGATGATGTGCGCCAGGTTTGCTTATTCGCGCCAGATAGCCCTTGAGCAAGATTCTTTCCTTGGTCGTGGCCCTTTTGCCTATTCCGAGCCGCCGACATTTCCCCCTCTCTCTGCTGCTGCTCCTCCTGATGATCGGTTGGATATCAACGATTTAGACGGGAATCACAATGCAACCAACCTGGGTGTAGATGATGATGATGACTTGGATGCGCTGTTCGATGATTAGGCGTTGTTTAGAAGTCTTTTTCCTACTTTCTTTTTAGTTTTACTGTATGTTTATTTTCTATCGAACAATGTTTTGTATACGTATTTTCGAATGTTAGGGCATGTTTTCTTGTATTTTGTTATCTTCGCTTATATGCTACGCTTAATGGTTTGTTTTGTTTAGTACACTTTTCATTTTAGTAGCTGTTGGATTTGCATTGGCACATTGTTGACTCTTCTTGGACGGGATTACAGATGAGGCATCGGGTTTGCTTTTTAGCATTCCAACACAGTGTTCTTCCCTCGTTTATTTTTCAACACATTGGGGACAATGTTGGTTTTTAAGTGTGGGGGTGGGATTGGGATACATATGTAATCTAATGTTTCGTCCGAGTGTGGGGGAGTCGTTGCTATTGCATGTGTTTTGTTCTAATTTCTATGAAAATTGAAGCATAACAAAATTTTTGTTCTTGGATGTTAGCTTGCCAATTGGTGCATTTAGACTTGAGAACTCGAGACAATGGCATGATATCTTGTATGTTTCTTTTGGTCTAAAATGAAAAAAAAAATACACATCTTGATTATGCTCATTTCAACCTTAGTTGAGAATTAATCTTTCTTAGATGATACACATTGCACATAAGTCGAAGGTGGAGGGATTGAAAAGGGTTCCCCATCCCGAGACATGTGAGGAGCACCCTCGGATATATTAACCTAGATTTTCATGTTGTTTTGAGATGATTAGTTGCTTTGGGGTTCATAATTGTGTTAGTTGAATGAATGATTGAGATAAGATTGGTATGACCTCAAAAATTCGGGTTAGGCCAACGAGTATTGGAGGTCATCAAAGCACCATTGCCTATATACTATACTCGTTGAGCTAATTTGAACTTTTGCTCAAGCCAATTGGGATTGAGTTGAATAAAAGACCTCGTTCTATTATGTGGCCTTTGCCACTCGGGTGATTAAGTTCGTAGGAGTTTCTTAACACTTAGCACCCTAAAACCCTCTAGCTTGGGAGTTGTTGACCCAAAGCCCGTTACATGGGTGGCAAAGAAGATCTAAAGAAATAGAACATTGCACGAGGTCTTATCTTGTTATGAAAGTAGTTCCTTTCAAAGTGTGTTATGTTAATGTAAAGTGAATGGAAGTGAGCACAATTTAACCTTAAAAGTTGACTATGATTTGATGAGCTTTATGATCTATAGAAAGTTGGTACATATGGGGAATGTTTCCGAGCATGGTAGGGATGCCTTTCGATCATAATGCCCTAGATCTTATCCCACTACACCTTTTGGAAATTGGTTCAATTCTAGGTGTTGAATGAGCATTGTCTTCATTTGTGTACATATTATTGAGATTTATTGTCACTTGATTCGTGTCATTGCATCATAGTTCTTATTTCAAGTTGTCTAGGTTGGTTTGAGCTTAACATTCTTCGATTTTGTGGGTATATCGTATGCAAACCCTCACGAGACTATAACTCGTCCTTTGAGGTAACTCAAAGGTTTAAAGGCTTATTCCACGAGCTAAGTATTGGGAATTATACGAATAAAACGCAGAGGAAAGTAAATTTAATTCCCAAAGCCTGAGTAATCTCTAATCCTCGTGTTTAATTGTGTATAGAAAAATTACCGTTCTCACGTATGTTGATTTCTGAACGTGATCTTTTTCTCTAACGCCGAATTAGCCAACGTCTGTAATTCGTCATGCCGGAATCAAAAACGAAAAACTCCTCCTTTCTTCCTTGTCAAAGATGGCTAGAGAGAGAGAGAGAGGTGGGAGACTTTTTCTTGGAGAGAAAGTTATGTAAGTTACCTTGTGTTATTTTTCACCTTGTGATATATTTATATCATTATGAAACAATAACACTAGCATGCAAGAGCCCTATTTGGGCGTCTATTTGGTCGCCCCTTAGTGGGCTCGGAAGCCTTCGGGCTTTCGTCTTGCTTGCAAATTAATTAATCGGATAATTTATTTATCCAATTAATTCAATTCCTAAATAATTTATAATTCAATTTGTCCAAGAAATTAATTAACTCATTAATTCAATTAAATAATGAAATTATCCAATAATTAATTAATTAATTACGACATCCAATGCCGTGAATTTCTCTCAAGTCTTTTTCCCATGTTTTTCCTTTTGCACTTCCTTTAAGCGCGACTCTTTAGGTTCGTCTCAAAAGGCAATTGGGAGGAATCCAAAGGCGTGTGAGTGACACCTAGCCAGTCTCGTGGCTCACACCGTAACCCAATTGAGAACGAATGAATAGGATCATTCCAAACCTTTACGCCGTGAATACCGTACGTGTATAAACCTTTTATTCTTATATCCTAGTCAAGTAAGAGTCATGGTTTAAAGTCAAACTCATATAACTTGACCATATGCCTAAGCTCATAATAAGTCGAGGTATTTAAATGCTTTGGCCAAAGATTTTCATCCTCACTTATTCATGATCGCATAGGATATTTTACTCATTCACTTATGAGAGAATAAATTCCATATTGCAGATCAGTTAACAATGCTACTTGCCCATCAAGTTGCACTTCGAGGTCGATTCCACCAACAGGTGATTTGAATCTAACTACTTTAATGACAGACTTGATGTCACAAGTACATCTTCAACTCGATTTCTCAGGTCAGAGGCTCACACGTACCTATCACTACTTATCAGTTTCATCATTGATTGTCAATGAGTGAATACCCATGTGATGAACTGATGCGAGCCATGTTCGAACATATCAGTCCAACTGACATGTCTATGATATAAGTTCCCACTACCATTTCCATAGTGTACGACTGGCACTTTCTCTGTCGAAACTTGCATCATACAAGTCTTTATTCACTATTGATGCCCAATCAATATTTCTTAGACTTGCGAACCCTTTTAGATGTCAAGGGTCAAACCATTCTAGTGTCTTTCCTCCTATCCCATAGGAGGTAGAAGGTTCGCCTTGTCATCAAGGACTTTACGTTGTTTATTCACACCTTATAAATGCCTATAAGAAAACAACAATCAACTGCCTTATATTAATAGAAAAACCATAGTTTAGTTACAATGTTTATGCCCTATAAATCTATCCTCTTTATGGCATTCGAGGGCATATACTCTAACAATCTCCCACTTGCACTCAATGCCCTTTGCTGTGGTATTTAATACCCATCTTTTCGAGTTGTTTTTCTAGCACCGCCTATGCCAATGGCTTGGTCAATGGATCAGCGACATTGTCGGCTGAGGCTATTTTCTGAATAGCTATTTCACCTCATGCAACGATCTCTCTTATGATGTGATATCTCCTCTCTATGTGTTTGGATTTATTGTGAGACCTAGGTTCCTTCGCTTGCGCTATAGCTCCGGTGTTGTCACAATAAAGCGGCAACGAGAGCTTTATGCTAGGAACCACTTGAAGTTCCTCAACGAACTTCCTAATCCAAACAACTTCTTTAGTTGCCTCCGTGGCAGCTATGTATTCAGCCTTTGTGGTGGAGTCTGCGGTTGTGCTTTGCTTGGAACTTTTCGAAGTCACCGCTCCACCATTTAGAGTAAATACAAATCCCAAGGTGGATTTTCGGTCATCAACATCAAATTGGAAATCCGAATCAGTGTACCCGTCCACCCTCAAGTCACCATTTCCATAGATGAGAATCATATCCCTAGTTCTTTTCAGATACTTTAGGATATTCTTCACAGCTATCCAATGTTCCTTACCAGGGTTTGCTTGAAATCGACTAACAACGCTCACAGCATAAGCAATGTTGGGTCTAGTACAGAGCATCGCGTACATCAAGCTGCCCACAGCAGACACATAGGGTATAATGTTCATTTCTTTTCTATCTTCCTCACTTTGAGGACACATAGATTTCGAAAGATGTATCCCATGTCTCATTGGTAGGAACCCTTTCTTAAAATCTTCCATCCTATACCTTTTTAGGACCTTTTCTAAGTAAAGGGCTTGAGAAAGTCCTATCATTCTTTTGGTTCGATCTCTATAGATCCAAATCCCTAGAATATAGGTCGCTTCTCCAAAGTCTTTCATGGAGAATGTACTCGAAAGCCACTTCTTGGTTGTGGTGAGCATTCCTATGTCATTCCCAATGAGTAATATTTCATCTACATATAACACTAGGAATGTCAACTTGCTCCCAGTGACCTTCTTGTAAACACAGGGCTCGTCTTCGTTTTTGATGAAGTCAAATCCTTTGACAACCTCATCAAAACGTAGATTCCAGCTACGAGACGCTTGTTTGAGTCCATAAATGGATCTCTCAAGTTTACACACCTTATGAATATGCTCCTCGGATTCAAAACCTTTAGGCTGTTCCATATAGATATCCTCTTCAAGGAATCCATTTAGGAAAGCAGTTTTGACATCCATTTGCCATATTTCATAATCTAAGTATACTGCTATTGCAAGTATAATCCTTATTGATTTGATCATAGCCACTGGCGAGAAGGTTTCTTGGTAATCAATTTCTTCCTTTTGACTATACCCTTTCTCCACTAGCCTGGCTTTGTAGGTGTCTACTTTGCCATCAACACCAATCTTTCTCTTGTAGATCCATTTACACCCGATTGGTTTTACCCCTTCAGGTTGGTCTATAAGTTTCCAGACTTGGTTTGCATGCATCAAATCGATCTCAGTTTGCATAGGTTCACACCATCTAGTAGCATCCACATCCACCATCGCTTGATCAAAAGTGGAGGGATCATCTCCATGATCCTCCTCTAACACAGAATGGAGATCCAACTCCCTCTGCATTAGATATTCCTACCTCTCAGGCGGTTGAGATACTCTATTCGATCGTCGTGGTTGTGGTTGTGTTACAGAAGGTTCGGTTCTCACTCCCTGTGTAGATGTATCCAGTGGGGTTTCATTTTGTTCTTCTAGAACAATCTTTCTACCCGCTCCTCCTTCTTGAATGAACTCATCTTCAAGAAAGTGGGCTTGTAAGGCTACAATGATCCTTTGATCACTGTGCAGGTAAAAGAGGTATCCCATGGAATCTTCAGGATATCCAATGAAACGTCCCTTTAAGGACCTAGCCTCCAACTTGTCCACTTTAGTCTTTTTGACATAAGCCGGACATCCCCAAATCTTTATGTGGTTAAGACTTGGTTTCCTATTTCACCACATTTCATAGGAAGTCAGTGGAACGGACTTGGACGGACATCTATTTAAAATGTGTGCAGCTGTAAGCAGCGCGTGACCCTACAGTGAAATGGGTAAATCAGTGTAGCTAAGCATGGAGCGAACCATGTCCAACAAGGTTCGATTCCTTCGCTCTGCTACTCCATTCAACTGTGGAGTCGCTGGAGGTGTGAGTTGCAATACTATACCATTCTCTCTGAGGTATAAGTCAAACTCGTCGCTCATATATTCTCCTCCTCGATCAGATCGAAGAGTTTTTATACGTTGACTTGTTTGATTTTCCACTAAAGCCTTGAATTCCTTGAACTTGTCACTGGATTCAGACTTATGCTTCATCAGGTACACTAGACCATATCGAGAATGGTCGTCAGTGAAGGTGATAAAGTAAAGGAAACCTCCTCTGGCCATTTCTCCAAATGGACCACAAACGTCAGTATGCACTAAACCTAAGATTTGTGAGGCCTATTCAAAGCTCCCTAAGAAGGGCGATCTAGCCATCTTGCCTTTGAGACAAGATTCACAAGTAGGATAGGGATCCAATCCCAGTGGGCCAATTAGCCATTTTTTTCCATTTTGCGAATCTTTTGTTCGCCAGCATGGCCTAGTCAAAGGTGCCATATCAATCGTTGGTTTATTTCAAGCCTACTACATTTCCTTTGTATAGTATTCACTGCATACTCATTCTGGACACTAAGGTAATACAATCCATTTATCAAAGAAGCAAAGCCTACAAATTTATTACCATAATAAATGTTGCATCGTTCATCAATAAAATGGAAAGTGTAACTATTCTTAACTAAAACGGGAATAGAAACAATGTTTTTAAGCCCATTAGGAAAAACCAAAACATTATCCAGTAATAGTACATGTCCAGAATTTAAAAACAACGAGGTAGATCCTATTGCAGTAGCCGCGACGCTTTACCCGCTGTCTACTCTGATCTTCACCTCATCGTTGTCCAGCTTCCTTCCTCGCATCAGATCCTGATTCATACAACATATGTGAGCACTAGCTCCAGAGTCAAGAATCCAAGATGTAGAGAAGACGGTCATAGAACAATAAGTTTCATGAACATAAAGTTCCATAGCTTGTGCGCCAGGTCCCATATTTGGACAGTTCCTTCTCCAGTGGCCCAGCTCACCGCAGTGTAGGCATTTGTCTGTTTTTTGTGGCCCCTTTCGCTAGCGAATCACAGGAGCTTTCCCTTTTCCTTTATCGACACCACCCCGAGCTCCAAGTTCGCCAGCCTGTTTCTTGGTTTTTCTCTTCTTATTCTTCACCCGTTTGGGCCCAGAAGTGATAACCAAAGCAATCCCTTTTCCCTTGGGCTTCAATTGAGATTGTGCAGTGTTTAATTTGTTCATTAGCCCAGCTAAGTTGCATTCAATATCTTTTCCCTTGGGCTTCAATTGACATTGTGCAGTGTTTAATTTGTTCATTAGCCCAGCTAAGTTGCATTCAATCTCATTGCAATTGAAGTTCATGACGAATTGGGAAAAAAAGTCAGGAAGGGGCTGCAAGATAAGATTGGTCTGAAGTTGCGGGTTCATTGTAAAATCGAGAGCTTCCAATCTCTCGATCCTCGATATCATTTTGAGGACATGATCCCCAACCTTCTCCCCTTCTCTCATTTTGGCTCCGAAGAGCTCTTTAGATATTTCATATCTAGCAGTCCTACTGTGCTCACCATAGAGCTTGACCAAGTGCGGTAAGATAGCCCTCGCTGTGGTCATCATGTCGTGGGACCTCTGTAGCTCATTCGTCATAGAGCCAAGAATGTACCCACGCACTCAGACGTCGTCCTTTACCCATTTTTCATGAGCTTGGACTTCTTCTTCATTGGCACATGTCCTGGCAGGTGGAGCAGGGATATCAGTGTCCAACACGTATCCTAGAGACTCCACATTGAGAACTATTCTCAAATTCCTTAGCCAATCCACGTAGTTGGGTCCGGTAAGGATATTCTTTTCGAGTAATACGGAAAGTGGGTTGATTGTCATTTTTGAAAAACGAGAGAGATAAAACAAATAACTGCAGAAAATAAACCAGACTTAATTAGAATATTGGACTAAACTAAGACCAAGTTTAAAATCAAGGACTTCGACTCATAACTTGGCTCCCACTATATTTTTCAAAATTCCACGCTCCCACTGTGAAATGACGGAAGCGATCGTTGATGAAAACTTCATGGTGGGGATTGAGTTCGTTAATTAATATAATGGATGGCAACCCTTTAACGATATTTAGTCCATTACTTAATTAAAATGATGTCAAACATCAATCTATCAAATAGACGGTTCAATCATATTTATCTCATAATCCACAAATACCGCAACCCTTTAACGATTTATTGGTAAAGTGGACTATCTAAGTTCATTCCCACTAACTCCTCATAATCTAACATTTGAATTTCACCTTGCAACCCTTTAACGATATTTGGGGTGAAATATGTCTCGATTAAGGCATCCAATGCACTTAATAAAATTCTAGAATTAAATCTTAATATATGACCCCCACTTACTGGGAAGATGCCACATATGGATTTATTCCTTGATCTTATTAAGTTTAGTGGAGGGAAAGGATGCCTAGCACCCCTTACTAACTTAGTATTATTTTTGTTTGGAAGAATTCATGTTCAAAACATTTATTTCGTCTCACTTTGCACATTTACCAATTTATATAGCGCATATTGATAACACACATGCTTCATACAACTAATGAACATGCATTGAAAGCAATAATACAACACACAAGTCTATGGGCTTTTATCTAGAGGGCCCAAGCCCATAGGCCATCATAAAATTGAAAAAGAAAAGCCTAGCTAATCTTCGTGGGCTCCAAGCTCCTCTTCTTTTGCATGATCTCCATCTTGAAAGGCCTATTCTATTTCTATTTGTTACAAGAGGTAATTTAAAACCTATATATAAATCTAGAAATAAAATAAAATGGGCTCAAACCGGCCCTTACGACCCATCAAAAGAAATACATAATCAAAAGAAGCAACCTAAGCCCATAGACATATGTCACCAACACATAATACATGCTCGCGATAAATAAAACACTTATGTTGGTGATTAATAAAAATTAATTAGTCCAACTTAATTAATTTTCACAATAAAATTCCAAATTTTATTGATTCATATAAAAATAATCCTATTTATGAGAATTCTTTATTCAAATAAATAACTTAATAAATAAAATTCTCCAAGAGTTTATTAATTAAATATTTCAATCAAATAAAGATCAATAAAAACTATATTGGGCTTAATTTTATCAAAATTAAATTACAAACCATTGGCATATTCAAATTAATTAATTAGGCCCAATAACTAATTTATTGAATTATCCACAATTTTAATCAAAACAATTTGGGCCCCTTTTAATTAAATCCGGGTCATCATCCTTTTGACCCATCCAGATAACTAAAATAGCCCAAACACCTATTCAATTAAAATTTGGACCTTAGGAAAATATAACCTGACCCATTAGGGCCCGAGTCACGAAAACCCGGGCCCCGAAACAGGTCCGTGTGCTGGGCGCATGGCACGGTGTATGCCGTGCGCCCAACGCACGGTTTATTCGTGTTTGGCCAGACACTGGGCTTCCGGCCAGCCCCTCCTACCGGCGCTGTGAAATGGCATGGGGTTGGGGGCCCACCCAGTGTGTGCAGTGTGCACGCTGTGTGCGCAACGGGAGGCCGAAAAGGCCTCCTATTGCGTGCATGCTTTTTGCATCTCGCTCGTCTTGGGGTTATACTTCTCTGATTCTCATAAAATTTATATGCCCAGATTCGCAACCCATTAAACTACAACTTTTATGAAGAAATTGAAGCAAGATTCAGAATATTTTTAAACACAAAAAAATAGTCAATCACATAAGCAATTAAACACAAAATTTAGAGATTGGCTCTGATACCATTGTTGGGAATTATATGAATAAAACGCAGCTGAAAGTATATTTAATTCCCAAAGCCCGAATCATCTCTAATCCTTGTGTTTAATTGTGTATAGAAAAATTACCGTTCTCGCGTATGTTGATTTCTGAACGTGATTTTTTTCTCTAACGCCGAATTTGCCAACGTCTCTAATTCATCACGCCGGAATAAAAAACGAAACGCTCCTCTTTTCCTCCTTGTCAAAGACGGCTAGAGAGAGAGAGAGAGGTGGGAGACTTTTTCTTGGAGAGAAAGATATGTAAGTTACCTTGTGTTATTTTTCACCTTGTAATATATTCATATCATTATGAAACAATAACACTAGCATGCAAGATCCCTATTTGGGCGTCTATTTGGCCGCCCCTTAGTGGGCTCGGAAGCCTTCGAGCTTTCGTCTTGCTTGCTAATTAATTAATCGGATAATTTATTATCCAATAAATAAATTGATAATCCAATTAATTCAATTCCTAATTAATTTATAATTCAATTTCTCCAAGAAATTAGTTAATTCATTAATTTAATTAATTAATTAAATTATCCAATAATTAGTTAATTAATTACGGCATCCAATGCCGTGAATTTCTCTCAAGTTTTTTTCCCATGTTTTTCCTTTTGCACTTCCTTTCAGCGCAATTCTTTAGGTTCGTCTCAAAAGGCAATTGGGAGGAATCCAAAGGGGTGTGAGTGGCACCTAGCCAGTCTCGTAGCTCACACTGTAACCCAACTGAGAACGAATGAATAGGATCATTCCAAACCTTTACGCCGTGAATACCGTACGTGTATAAACCTTTTATTCTTATATCCCAGTCAAGTAAGAGTCATGGTTTAAAGTCAAACTCATATAACTTGACCATATGCCTAAGCTCATAATAAGTCGAGGTATTTAAATGCTTTGGCCAAAGATTTTCATCCTCACTTATTCATGATCGCATAGGATATTTTACTCATTCACTTATGAGAGAATAAACTCCATATTGCAGATCAGTTAACAATGCTACTTGCCCATCAAGTCGCACTTCGAGGTCGATTCCACCAACAGGTGATTTGAATCTAACTACTCTAATGACAGACTTGATGTCACAAGTACATCTTCAACTCGATTTCTCAGGTCAAAGGTTCACACGTACCTATCACTACTTATCAGTTTCATCATTGACTGTCAATGAGTGAATACCCATGTGATGAACTGATGCGAGCCGTGTTCGAACATATCAGTCCAACTGACACGTCTATGATATAAGTTCCCACTACCATTTCCATAGTGTACGACTGGCACTTTCTCTGTCAAAATTTACATCATACAAGTCTTTATTCACTATTGATGCCCAATCAATATTTCTTAGACTTGCGAACCCTTTTAGATGTCAAGGGTCAAACCATTCTAGTGTCTTTCCTCCTATCCCATAGGAGGTAGAAGGTTCGCCTTGTCATCAAGGACTTTACGTTGTTTATTCACACCTTATAAATGCCTATAAGAAAACAACAATCAACTGCCTTATATTAATATAGAAAAATCATAGTTTAGTTACAATGTTTATGCCCTATAAATCTTATAAATCTATCCTGTTTTTGGCATTCGAGCGCATATACTCTAACACTAAGTGCAATCGTATACTCAATGAAAGTGAGATAGTCATTTCTTTTCGTTTCTCCCTTTTGATTTATGGTGGATTTCTGTTTCGAATGGTCTTATCGCTCGTGGGCGAGCAATTGATAAGTGTGGGGGTGTTGACAAGAGTCATTTGTACGTGTTATTAAGCCCCTTGAGTTTATGTTTTAGATTCATTTATCACTTTATTCATGCCATTTGTGTGTTTAATACTTGCGTTAAGTGACTACAGGTTTTAAGTTGATACAATCGAAGAAAGGGCGGAAAAACACTTCAAAACAGTTTTTCAAGACAAAAACACTCACGCACAGGCGCCACCTTTGCCACGCCTGTGCGCCATGTAAAAGAAAAAGGTTTAATGATTTTGCGCATCACGCCCAGGCGTGATCATAGGCACGCCTGTGCGTGTATTGATTCACGCCTGGGCGCCGTTGACCGATTCTGCCACGCCTGTGCGTGGATTTATGCACGCCTGGGCGTCGATGTTCTGTTTTTAAACCTCTATAAATACAACATCAAGAAGAGTAGCTAGGGTTAACTTTTGGAGGCTGTTTGGAAGGCAAATCCACTTGATACACAATATTTTAGAAGATAAGAAAGTGGATTAGCAAGGGATTAAAGCTTAGAACTTTATTTTATCATCAATCAAGTGTACTGGGGAGTGATTTATTGCTTTCATTTCATCTTTAATTATGAACAATTACATGTTTTTCTCAGATTCTCTTGTACCGTTGATTATGAGCTAGATCTGTAAGACTAAGGCCATGTGAAGGCCTATTTGTGAAGTATCTACATAATAGTTGGTTGTTGAAGAAATTCATGTATTGCTATGTGTTGTGAGTATGTTCTTATTCTACGTACATGTTCTTGATCACCATGTGTTCGATAAATTGCCTAGGTGAATGTTTTGAGAGAAAATTCATCTAGGGTGCATAAGATTCACAACATAATCCGCAAACAATGAGGAATTGCCCGCTAAGTGACAAACGGTAGAGATTTCCAGATGTAGTTAGCCGGATTAATCCGGGAAAATTCTAGAGCTTGAATGCATGATTATTGGTTAGATTTTCGGATAGAAATATTTTGGGAACCATCAATTAGTCATAGGATTATTATTGTCGAGACATCGGGTAGTAATTATAAAAAGGTTTTTCCACCATAGTAATATAGGTCTAATGATTCAACAACTCACGTTATAACGATATTGTGTCAGATTGAGCCCTAACATGTGCCTTAGTCGTCTTTAACAATTAAAGTTTTAATAAGTTGTTTACCTTTATTTTTACTGTTCACACATCTATGCTAATTTAACCTTTACTTTAACGTTTATCAAGAAGTCTAAAACTAAAATACAATTCCCTATGGATTTGACATTCCGGACTTCATTTTCCACTATTACTATTCATATGACTAGTAATCTTGCTATAAATCGCGTTAGGTTTTAGCGTGTCAGCACTCAATTTGACGTAATAGTACATATCAATCGACGTATATTTTGTCTCAAATCGACTTATGTAGGCTAGTCAGTTGACTTATTTTGGCCTATTAATTGACTTATGAGTGCAATCAGTTCGACGTATTAGTACATATAAATCGACGTATGCAAGCTAGTCAATCGACGTATATTTGTCTCAAATTGACGTATGCGCACAGTCAATCGATGTATGGGTACACAATTTGATGTGTTAGTACATATCAATCGATGTATGCAGGTCAGTCAATCGACGTATATTTGTCTCAAATTAACGTATGCACACCAGTCAATCGACATATTTTTTTTGATCAATCGACGTATGGGTACACTCAATTTGTATTAGTACATATAAATTGACGTATGCAGGCCAATCAATCGACGTATTTTGTTCGATCAATCGACGTATGGGTACACTCAATTTGATGTATTTGTACATATCAATTGACGTATGCAGGCCAGTCAATCGATCTATATTTGTTTCAAATTGACGTATGCACACCAGTCAATCGATGTATTTGGGTCCATCAATCGACGTATGGGTACACTCAGTTCGACGTATTTGTACATATCAATCGACGTATATATTTCTCAAATTAACGTATGCAGGCTAGTCAATCGACGTATGGGTACACTCAGTTCGACGTATTAGTAAACATCAATCGACGTACATTTATCTCAAATTGACGTATGCATGCCAGTCAATCGACGTATTTTGGTCCATCAATCAACGTATGGGTACATTAAGTTCGATGTATTAGTACATAAAAAATCAATAGTAAGTCAATGATTATAAAAGTATACGTCAAACTGCAAGAAATAATACGACAATACTGGATGACAAAACAAAACATCAATGCAATTGTTCAACAATCCTAACATCAGTGAATCCGAAAACAAAACAAACTTGTTCAATACAAATATTGCAAGAGAAAAACATCAAAAAATGTCAAGTGGCTGAAGTTCTAGCATTATTGCAAGAGCGATGATTGTGTCCAGGAATACCACACAATTAATACTTTCTAGGCCGCGAATCACCACAGTGTGATGGGATCCTTTGTGTTCTTCTACGTCCGGGTTGAGCTCACACATCAGGTGCAAGTACCACTTGCGGTTCCTCCTGGCGCACTAATTCCCTATCAAAATTAGGAATAGGATTTGGCACTGCAAGGTAGGTGAGCTTGTATCTTTCAACATAATAGTGCTCGTCATAGAACTTGTACACATCAAGGCCCTTTGACTCTATGTATGCCTAAGCATGTTTGCATGGTATTCTATTGACTTGCCATGACCTGCAACTACAAGTGAACTTCTCAAGATCCACATCACACAATTTGTTCTTGTTAATAACTTCAAAACTCATCCCGCTAGACATTTAGACAACTAAGGTAAGGGATCCCAAGTAGTTCACTTGCAGCCGCTTCTCATGTTTGGGGCAAAGCTTACCAATAAATGTCTCTCCTTTTTCCCTCTTCTCATGCATCATAGTCATGATTTTGCCGCAAATATGATCAACCATAGCTGCAACCGGCATAAACCGAGCCGGTTTTACCTAACTGTTAAAGCTTTCTGCCTGGTTGTTGTTTATCACTCCCCATCTGTCACTCGGGAACAGCGAATTCGCCCATCATTGTGGTTCGCTATCATGTATGAAATTAACAGAGAGAGGCATAGACTGAGTTATCATATTCATATACTCTTTAAACTCTTGCACCGTAGGAGCATATGCGGCTTTCTTGAAAATGGAGCTCCAATGTTTTAAATTGTGCAGAGGGTAATTTCTCATCACCTAAAATAGAGATTAGAAGACTATTAACCCATCATACATTCCATGCTGACTTTCACAATTAAATAAATTTTTTTAAAAAAAGATCTTACCTGCTTCGTGAAGTTGTCAACTAAGTGTCTCAAGCAATAAGAATGGTGGTTGCTGGGAAAGACCTTCGTTATACCCTTAATAAGCCCGCTATGTCGGTCGAAAAAGAAGGTGAAGTTTGTGATAGAAATCCTTTCGTCGCATTGAATAGGTTCTGTAACTTCAAGCAGAACCATTCCCAATTTGAATCATTTTCAGCATCAACAACGGCATATGCAATGTGAAAAGATCACCATTGGGATCCTTGGTCACTGTGCTAAGCAGGCATTCCTTGTACTTACTGCTCAAATGAGTTCCGTCCAGAAAAATTAAGGGTCTGCACCCTTGAAAAAAATCAAGAAAACATGCATTGAAGCATATAAACAATCGCAGAAATCTGTTGTTAACTAGGTTAATCTCGTAATCCGCATTACTAGCGGGATTAGATTCTTTCACTGCGTTACAGTACCAACGCAACTTGTCATATGACAACTTATCTAGACCATGAATATCCCACATTGCCATTTCCTTACCAGACCATGCGTTGTGATATTTTAGTTGCACATCAAAATTTATGAGGATATCTTTCTGCATGTTACAAGGTTTGTACATAGGCTCTCCTCTCCGCCTATCCTTCACAATATTTGAAACCCACGCTGAATCAGTCCTGGGATGACCACGAGTTCCAAGAGTGGCTTTACCACAAGTGTGCACCAAATTGCATTTTCTAATGGCAAATTGTTTGTCACATGCATACGATGAGGCGTATACCATCCACTTGCATTTTGAAAATGGGCAAATAACTATGATTTTCCTTGTGTCATTCTTCACAAAAACGAAGTTGCGCCTAATCGCAACACAGTAGTTCTTCAGGTTTACTTTAAAGTCATCAGGACCGTTGAATGTTTAACCCTTTTCACGGATGCAATTCCTCCACGTGTCTATGGAGTTACCACATATAACACTTATACCCAAGCACTCCTCATCCTCCATGTTAGTCCTAATGGGGTAGAAAAATAGAGAAATAATAACAAACATCAGCGGTGCAGTATGAAGGCAACTTGTATACAGTATATAGACCGGCAATTGACGTATCGTGCGTTTATCAATGTCGTATTGTATGTAGTATTAAGCATGCAGTATTTTTGTTATTAGTGTGCAATATGATAATAACTGCATGCAGTATTTATAGAAAATAAAGTATTACCCAACCTGTTACTACTCTGCCCTCCACGACTTGGTGGTTCATCTTTGCAGCATGTTACAATGTAAATCGTGGTTGTTTTCATGATCGAACACAACCCTATCATATTGTTGACGTCAAGGTCATCCAACATACTGACATACTCATTGCACTTGGAGGCTTTGTATTTCAAACCGTACGTTCTCTGCCTTATTTCCGGCCACTTGCCTCTGCAACTCAGGTATAAATCCATCATACCAGTATTTTGATCAATGCTCATCACATGAAGCTCGGTTTTGTGGTGGAAAATTCCTAGAACACTCAATTGCTCATTGGTAGACATTTTTCCCGGCGGTGGCGCGATTGTACTCTGAAAATGGGGCGAAAATGTGATTGGTGGAAGTGTTGCGGTATCACGACGGAGAAGGTACGTTTACGGCAGTTGCACAGTGAAGAAAGACTTCTCCGGCAGAGCTGCTGGGGACAATTTACAGTGGTGAAAATGGTGGGTAAAGAGCGGTGATTTAGGGTTAAAAAGAGGGAAAATGGACCGGCAGGAAAAATAGAGGGAAAATGATAAAGTTAGGGGCAACTCAGTCATTTTAGGTAGGTAGGGAGTGGATCCAAATATGTATTTGTAACTAGGGAGTGCAGACTTTATTAATATACCTAGGGACTGATTTCTTAGTTAAATTAGGGACTAGGGGATTTTCTACCAATTTTCCCTTTTTTTAAACCAGATAAAATGTTTTGGATGACTTTTTTTCTTAAACTAAAACCCTAGATCCAAACATGGTTTTGGTGAATAGATAGCAACTCCTTGACTTTTATGGATCATTACACCTTACAAGTTAGGGGAAATAATGTCACTAGATGTTGAAAATCTACATGTGTTAAAAAGTAGCCAAGTCCAACTCTATGTTCTTAAAAATCCTGCACAAAAGTTCATCTTCATTACAAACTAACAGAGTGCAGTGTTGTACAAACTGAAAATGGAATATTATGTATGTGAGTTATACATGTTAAAAGACTATTTTATCCCTCTAGTTTTAATTAAAAAAATAAATTTATGTAGGGTATGACATATTTGGCATGATGTGTCAAATTTGGGTGATCCAATCATACTCATTGTCTTTCTTCCTTCCTCTTTTTTTTTTTTCCTCTTTCTTTGTCAACTCTCCCTCGCTACCCTGCCCCACCCATCCGCCTTTCACCCACCCAGCCGCACATTGTGATCGTTCCACACAATAGTCCCTCCCTCACCTTTTTGCCACCATTCCACCTGTCTTGCACCTCATTCCCTCACATTTCCACACCATCCCGTTGACGGCTTCCCTGCCCCTCCTTCCCTCTCATCCGAGTCCGCCATCCCTCCCCTCTCTATCACATCGAGATCCACCTCCACCTCTACCCCTCCATCTCTCATATTTATTGAATGTGTTTTTTTTTAATAATTTTTTTTATGCTTTCATTATTTCTTGAATTTCTTGTCTTTCATAATTCTTTTACTAGCTTCAGTATAATATTTTTTTTAAAACAATCAGATTCGTTTTCCTCATTTTTCTGATTTTTTAAATTTTATTTTATTTTTTCTAATTTTCCTAGGTTTTTGGAAATTTTTAATAATTTTTCCAATTCTTTCGACTTCTAAAAAATGGATTTTATGTTTCTATTTTTTTTATCCGAAGGAGAATAAATGATTCAGTGGTTAAGAATAATGCGAATAAATATAATGTTTATTAAATTGAGGGGTATAACAGGTATTCTACAAAAAATACTAACGCCATTAGATTTCACTAATTGAAAGAGAGCGTGTGCGATCTAAACATTGCACAGGGGCTTCTGTGGCTATTTCTTAGCACATGCAAATTTTTTATAGATAATTTTTCATAGAAGGGCAATATCCGATGAACATTAGATATTGTTTAACATTGGGTCTGGTTGTCGATGGAGATTTTTTCTGAAATTTTCTACAAAAATATTTTATCAGTTAAATCTTGTTTGATGTGGGTTTAGAAAAAAAAATTATTTCTCTAAATACACTATTCACTTCTCTTAAGTTGTCTGGAAAATCCAAGAACCAATAGTGAAAACTTATTTCTCCACAATAAATTATATGACAACTTCCCTGAACTCTCTTATAATTTTGTTGGCGACTTGATAAGCCTGAAATCTTTGGCCCAATAAATAGGCCCATGCGAGCAACTAAACAACCTTATTTGGGCCGATGATTACCAAATGTGATATTATTATATTTAGGCCTTTAGTTTATTTGTAAAAGTAATTTTTATTGCAGGTTAAATGGATAAGTATTAATAGGTAGTTTTAGAATTTGAAATTATCTGATAAGTTTAGTTATTCCTAATTATTAGGAGTTTGTATTTTAAATGGTTGAACGTGAATGAAGAAGAGCAGAGAAGTTGTTCATAAGTTTATAGTCTTTTCCCTCTCTCTATTCTGGAGTGTTTTCTTCTACTCCTTGTGAAGATATTTTTGATCGTATCAATTGGTGCTCTCGTCCAGAGCGATGACACGAAGAACGCAAGAACAAGCACAGTTGGAAAAAACGACGTTGGAGGAGACTGTCGCCTCTTTGGTGGAAGAACGTCGGGTTTTTCGTAATCAATACGCGACTGACCAAACGATTTCCATTCAGAGGCATGAATCTGTGACAGCAGTCGTTCCTGCACTTCAATTGCAAGGCTCTCACCAACCCCAAGCAGAACCACAACCATCACTGCCAAATCCATCACCACCAAATTCACATCAAAACACATCACCCCTAAACCAACCCCATATGTATGACCCAGGCCCTTCTATTCCAATGGGGGCTTTCTATCAATTTCCACAACCAAGCTCAGTTTATCAACAACTCTTAACACCCAAACCTCCAAATATCAATCTACCCTATTTCGATGGCAATAACCCACTCGATTGGTTGTTCCAAGCGGATCAGTATTTCGCTTTCTATCAAACTCCGCCAAATCAGAGGTTGGGAATCGTGGCTTTTTATATGCAGGGAAATGCCCTTAGTTGGTACAAATGGATGTACAACAATCAGCAATTAACTACTTGGGATGCTTTTACTCGAGCGTTAGAAATTCGATTCGGTCCGTCGACTTATGAGAACCATCAATCCGCCTTGTTCAAGTTAAGGCAAAACGGTTCAGTCGCCGACTATCAAGTGGCTTTTGAAAGACTTTGCAATTGTGTTGTTGGATTACCAGCTGAAGCTATTCTTAATTGCTTCTTGTCGGGTTTACGCTTAGAAATTCAACAGGAATTGGCGGTATTGCGCCCTCACTCAATTTCCCAAGCCATAGGCCTCGCCAAACTCATCGAAGCTAAGTTGAAAGATACTCGCTCAGAACCTTTATTCTTTCCCGAATCCGCTGCCCAAGGCCAAAATATACCCCTACTACCTGCGCCTCCAAAACCCGCCTCGTCCCAACCAATTCGCCGTCTCACACCATCGGAATTGCAAGAGCGCCGATCAAAAGGGCTCTGTTTTAATTGTGATGAAAGATTCCAACCGGGTCATAAATGCAAATCTCCGAAACTCTTGCTTCTACTACCGAATGAAGATTTTGAGCCAACGGATCCATTAATCACTACCCAGTTGAGTGAATTAACAGAACCTTCAGGCCTTGAGGACAAGACCAAACTTACCGGGGGGAGTAATGATAAGCCTGAAATCTTTGGCCCAATAAATAGGCCCATGCGAGCAACTAAACAACCTATCAACTGAACAACCTATTTGGGCCGCTGATTACCAAATGTGATATTATTATATTTAGGCCTTTAGTTTATTTGTAAAAGTAATTTTTATTGCAGGTTAAATGGATAAGTATTAACATGTAGTTTTAGAATTTGAAATTATCTGATAAGTTTAGTTATTCCTAATTATTAGGAGTTTGTATTTTAAATGGTTGAACGTGAATGAAGAAGAGCAGAGAAGTTGTTCATACGTTTATAGTCTTTTTCCTCTCTCTGTTCTGGAGTGTTTTCTTCTACTCTAAGTGAAGGAGCAACTAAACAACCTATTTGGGCCGCTGATTACCAAATGTGATATTATTATATTTAGGCCTTTAGGTTATTTGTAAAAGTAATTTTTATTGCAGGTTAAATGGATAAGTATTAATAGGTAGTTTTAGAATTTGAAATTATCTGATAAGTTTAGTTATTCCTAATTATTAGGAGATTGTATTTTAAATGGTTGAACGTGAATGAAGAAGAGCAGAGAAGTTGTTCATAAGTTTATAGTGTTTTTTTCTACTCTAAGTGAAGATATTTCTGATCGTATCACGACTCTTCAAGTTTCGTCATCCCATTGATCATGTATTCTTATTTTAAATGAAGAAAGTTATAACGTGGCATGGATCTTGACATAAATATTATTGGAATTGTAATGATTGTAGCCTTAACAAAAATATTACTCCCTCCGTCCCAAAAAGGATGTCCACTATTCTACTTTTGTCTGTCCCAAAATGATTGTCCTTTTCTATAAATGTATATATTTATTGTCTTATCTGATTATATTACCCTTCATTTTTGTTGACAAATTTATAATTAATTTTTTTACTATAAAAATGCAATCGTATTTAAGGAAGATAGTTCAGTACATGGATAATAGACAATAGTCATAAATTAAATTAAAATCATAGCATGATTTGGAAAGTAATATTATTAGTTGTCCTTTGTTTTATGGAAAGGGCATTTTAGTGAAACGATGAAATTTTGATAATTCCTAAGAAAAATCAAACGGAACATTCTTTTTGCGATGGAGAGAGTATATATTTTATCACAAAATAACTCACAATCAAACATGTTTGTTATAAAAGGTACATATCACATTAATTCTAATAAGAGTAATGTTATATACAACCATAATTTTTCACCTTTTATCACTTCTTAAGGTTTTGGTGAGAAATGAATGCAATAAATGCACTTGATTTGATTTTAGTAATTTATGTTTACCATAACAAATAAATAGCTTACCAAATAAAAAATCGATGAAAAATTACCGGTGCTGATGACAGAGATTTCTAACAAATTCGAGTCCTCAATAAAATTTATCTTTTCTTTGACTACATCAAATCAGGCAACGATTGGCCAACGTCAGAGACTGCATCTTCATTTGTCTTCGTCAAGCCAAGACTTTAATTTTGGGAATCAAGTCGTCTTGATGATGCAGCTATAATCTTGAGAACTAATGAAACAATGGGGTTGTGGACACGTTTTCCACCTCCGCGCTCAAATTAGTGTTTTTATGAATTAGGAGAATTAAAGAATAGAAGGCGACAGAGGGACAGAAGTGTTTATCTGTTTTTGTGTTTTTGTTGGAGAGAAATTGGATGTTTATCTCTCTATTGCCTTTGCTTGAGAGTGAATGGGATCCCCTTTTGCTGAAATGTGCATACGTACTTATAGGTGGAAATAAGCAAAGAAAGCACTGCTCCTTCGCACTTAGTTTTCTGGCTAAATTTCTTGTTTAGTAGAGAGGTTGTATAAATACGATCTCTTCCGTTGGTCGATTCAATGTATAAAATCTTATCACATCTCTTTTTTTGCTGCCTCATTAATTACCTGTTGGTATGTTGTCTAACAAGTGGATGGATCTCCAGGGGTCGTATAAAAGTAGACCCCTAATTTGCCAAGTCAATGTCCTCGAATTTTAGCATATCTTCTTCAAATTAGCTTGCGTGTCCCCTTAAAGTATCATGTTAGGAATTGTCTGGCCACTTGGATGGATTTTATGGGGTCGTATCGAATACGACCACTAGGGGTCATATTTAATCTTCCGTTCGTAAGAGAGGTCAAGAAGGATCATTTTTAATATTATTTCATTAATCGAGCATATCTTTTAAGTAAAAGAGGACCAAAGAGGCGTAATTTTTATCATTATTTAATCTGTACCGCTTAACTTTTAAGGAAAAGAGGACTAGAGGGGTCATTTTAATGTTCTTTATCATGTCGCGCATAATTACAAAAAAAAGATCTTACAACCCATTCATACTACAATTTATGTTTTTCGTCTATTTATGAGCGTATAAAAATGAGTATTTTTATGAAGAGCGAACCATTATTTTCTTAATTATATTGTCAGTACTACTCGAACTTTCATGTTCTACATGTGTAAAAGATGGAATTTATTATTTCATTAACTTTTCCCGCATTCATTTTTGGATGCTAAACTTTTGGATAAAATTATCCAACCAATTTAAAGATAGTGGGACATGTGTCATCTTATAAGTTATATAACGCTTGTAGCTTTGAGTTGTAGGAACCTTTTCATCATATCTCTAAATGGAGAAGAGTCATTCGGCAACAATGATGCTAGGAGAATTAGGCGGCTCGTCGTATTTTTGAATGGAGATGAATCGTGCTTTGGAAGCAATGCCGGTTGAATTTTGGCGCCTAGTTGAAGACAAGTCATGCCTTAGAAACGATACCGCAAAAACGACTGGTCATTGTAATTTCTCAACAGAGATAAGTCGTGCTTTAGCAATATGCCGGTAGAATTTTGGCTGCTCATCGTTGATCAAAGACGAGTCGTGCTTTAGCAACAATGTCGTTCATAGTAATTTCTGAACGGAGTTGAGTCGTGCTATGGCAACAATGCCGGTAGAGTTAAGGCAACTCGTTAAAGACGAGTCGTGCCTTAGCAACGATGTCATGCGAAGGACAGCTCATTATAATTTCTGAGCGTAGATGAGTCGTGCTTTAGCAATGATGCCTCTAGAATTGGGGGCTCATTGTTGAACGGAGATGAGCTGTGTTTTAGGAACGATGCCATGAAAACAACGTCTCATCGCTGAAGTTGTGTTAAGTTTTTTTGTGTTATGTTGTACTATTTCAATCTGTACGAGTTGAGAATCTCCGGGCCTATTTTCTTGAGAAAAATTCATAGGGGTATTGTAATTTTCTTAGATTATAGTATCCTTGAGCCTCTCTGTTAGCGTAATTCATCGAGATTCTTTGATGAGTACATATTTTTTTGTTCGGTGAAGTAGTTTGTCTTTGAGCACCTCGCCAAGTAGCTTATCCCTGCATTTGTTGAGTTTTTACGTTTTATGTTGTGCTATTTCAATCTATACGGGTTGAGAAGCTCCGGACCTATTTTCTTGAGCAATATCCATAGGGGTATTGGAATTTTCACCCATATAGATATACCCAGATTCAGTCGTCTCATGTTGTCCAACCATCTTTCTTAGATTATAGTGTTTTTACAGATGGTGTCAAACTGATGACAAAAATTTTTACCAATCTGAGTCCCCGGTAAAATTTATGAATTCTTTGAATACCTCAAATCAGACGACGATCGGACGACATCAGAGAATTTGTCTTTAATAGTCTTCGTCAAGCCAAGACTTTAATTTTGGGGATTTCGTCGTCTTGATGATGCATCCATAAATCTGAAAAATAATGGAACAACGAGGTCGTAGATCCGTTTCCACTCCGGCGCTCAAGACTATTTTTATAAAAATCGGAGAATTAAAGAATAAAAGGCTAGAGAGGGATAGAAGTGTTTATTTGTTTTTGTATTTTTGTTGGAAAGAAATTGGATGTTTATCTCTCTATTCGCCTTGATTTGAGAGTGAATGGGATCCCCTTTTACTGAAATGTGCATTTGTATTTATAGGTGGAAATGAGTGAAGAAAGCACTGCGCCTTCGCACCTAACTTTCTGACCAAATTCCTTGTTTAGTAGAGGGGTCGTATAAAAAACCTCTTCCTTTGGCCAATTCAATGTTTGGAATCTTGTCAAATTCTCCTTTTTGCAACCTCATTGTTAGTGTATATTAGTGTCATGACTTGTTGTCTTCCACTACAAGAGCTAGTGTGTCAATGAAATGTATTCCACTAGCTCTTGTCTAAATTAGTTGTATATATATGTATTGTTCTCATACAATTAACATACAAGAAATACATTAAAAACATTATTCTTCTACAAACATTCTATCATGGCATCAGAGAAGGACATCGATCCTGTGACTTCACCCACCCCCCTCACGGCAAATACATCTGCCGCTATCTTCTCTTCTCTGCCCGGCACCACCACCGCCGCAGCGACCACCATGGTCTTCCCTCCTCATTTATCTTCTTTCTCAAACCCCGATTCTGCTTCCCCTTCATCTTCCTCACCCAATCCGATGTCAACCTCCTTCCCATCGACGCTGCCTCATCTCGGTCAAATACCATTGCCGGTAAACTTGGCTTCCGACCCCTCACTTCTGACGGCTCTCTCTCTTGTTCAAAATTTTTTGTCATTTGGCTTCCATCCGAAAGATATCGCCACCATCCTCTCGGCCACCACTCCTGGCGTCACCGCCGCCGCCACCTATCCTCCTTATGCCGGCGCTTCTCTCCTTTCATCCTCATCGTCACATCTCACCTCACACAACCCACCATCACCATGTTTCGATCCCGCATTTGCCACGCTCCAACCTCTCACAGACACAGCCGTCGCCCCACTTCCCGCAGCTGCCGTCGCTCTTCCAGCCACCGCCGCCGTCGCACTCCCGGTCGCTGCAGCCGGTGTGCATCCCTCTCTCGGCGGCGGATATACAATGGCAGCAAGCCGGCTGCCTATTTAAGTGAAAACTCTATTTTTCACAATAACCCCCCACTTCCCCCTCTCTTGCAAAACAGCCCCCAGATTCCTTCTTGTCTATCACATAACCCACAACTATTACCTACTTTTCAAAATCCCCCTTCTAGTAATTCCTCCTTTTAAAACAGCCCCCATACATCCCTCCTTACCCAAAATCAGTCCACCCCTTCTCCCGTATCTCACTCTACGCTTTCACCTCACGTGGTTTCGTCCTCACACCCCTCGTCTACTCTTCCAAATCCTCAACTCATGACCACAAAGTTAAATTCTGAAAATTATCTCCTATGGAAATATCAATTTGAAACGTTACTCGGGAGTCATGATCTTTTGGGCTACATTGATGGTTCTTTACCATGTCCTTCTTCTCATATTCTGCATTCGTCGGGTCACCTCATTAGTAACCCAACATACACCTCCTGGTTTCGCACCGATCGTAGCATAAAATCATGGATGTATGCTACATTAACTCAAGACATTTTACAAACTGTCTATACACTCCCTACATCGCGTGATGTCTGGATCACTCTTGAGCGTCGTTTTGTTCAACAATCTATTTTCAAAGAATTAGAGTATAAAAGTGCGTTCTCCACTATCAAAAAGGGAGATCTTTCTTGTGACGCTTATCTCAGCAAATTGAAAAATATTTCTGATAATCTTGCTGCCGTAAATCATCCTATCTCTCCTCGTGATCTCGTTCTTCAAGCGCTAAATGGACTCCCTTCTGAGTATGAAGTCTTCGTCATGTCTGTCTCTTTGTATCCCTCTCTCCTTACATTCGATGATCTCCGGGCTCAACTCCTTCAATTTGAGCAACGCCTTCGCCAAAATGAATCTCTTTCCTCTACATCTTCTGCCTTTGTCGCCCACTCTCATTCTGTTCCTTCCAACCATTCTGGTAGTAAAGGTCGTGGTGGCTCACGTGGTCGCGGTTATAGTTATGGGCGTGGGAAGGGTCGTCATGGTCACAGTTCATCCTCTTCGTCTCAGCCTTGGCAACACTCCTATCAGCAGCTCCCTCGTCAGCACTCTGGGCATTCTCGGTTTACTAGGCCCTCTGGGCCTCCTGGATTTCAGCACTCTCCACGTCCTGGTTTACTTCTGACGCCTAGTCAGACATGTCAGTTATGTGGTATTCCGGGTCATACATGTGTCTCTTGTCCCCAGCGATTTAATCATGCATATGTTTCTGAGGATCTTCCCAAGTCCTTTTCCGCTTTGTCCGTTGCTGACACCTCTGACATAGTCTGGTATCCTGACAGTGGTGCCTCTGCTCATATGACTCCAGATGATGGTAAACTCTCTAACCTTACTCCCTATACTGGTACGAACAAGATTTTAGTTGGTAATGGTGCACTTTTGTCTATTCATCATGTCGGCTCCTCTATTCTACATACTCCGACTCAACCCTTACTTTATCCAATGTGATGCATGTTCCTCATTTGTCTCACAATCTCCTATCTGTTAGACAATTATGTCAAGACAATGATTATTTAATTGAGTTTTCTTCCAATGGTTTTTGTGTTAAGGACAAAGCAACAGGGACGGTTCTTCTGGAATCCCCCTCAAGTAGTGGCATGTACCCGGTCTCTCCTAGCTTGGTGTACTCTCTTATGGCTCGTACAGTTTCTGGTGATGTTTGGCATCGTCGCTTAGGTCATCCTAGTTTTTCTACTATTCAGCGTTTGTCTTGTAATGGTCATTTAGCATCTAAAGATTGTTCTATTTCTTTTTGTCAATCTTGTCAGTTAGGCCAGTCACACAAGTTACCTTTTCAGCCTGTTGAACAGCGTAGTTCTGTAGCCTTTTATTTAATTCACTCTGATGTTTGGACTTCTCCTGTTATCTCTCGAACTGGTTTTAAATATTATGTAGTTTTTATTGATGATTTTACCCGTTTTACTTGATGTTATCCCATGCGTACTAAATCTAAAGTCTATTCTCATTTTTGCAATTTTAAAAACCTAATTGAAAATCTTTTTACAACTAAAATCAAACGGTTTCAAAGTGATGGGGGTCGTGAGTTTGATAATGCTAAGTTTCGTAACCTTTTTGCTGCTTCTGGCATTCAGTTTCGCCTGTCGTGCCCTTACACCCTACAGCAAAATGGTGTTTCGGAACGTAAGCATTGTCATATTTCTGAGTTAATTCGCACTTTACTTCTTACTGCTCATCTCCCTCATTTTTTTTGGGTTGACGCTCTCTATACTACTGTCTTTCTTATCAACCATCTCCCTACCCCTACGCTCCACCAGAAGTCTCCTTTTGAGGTTCTTTTTCATCGTTCTCCTGATTATTCCTCCTTTCGGATTTTTGGTTGTGCGTGTTTTCCACATTTTAGTCACTAGGCTGCTCATAAGCTCGATCCTCGCTCAGCCTCGTGTATTTTCTTAGGTTATGCCCCGGATTACAAGGGTTACCGGTGTCTCAATCCTGTTTCTAATACTGTTCATATTAGTCGTCATGTCGTCTTCGATGAAGACTCTTTTCCCTATTCTACTTTCCCTTCCACTTCCGCTTCCGCCTCTGATCCTAACCCGTTTACTTCTTCATCTATTTCGGTGTCCCTTCCCTATCCACCTTACCTCGGTCACACTGATTTACCTGCTGCACCCACCGTTGCTTCCTCCATGCCGACTATCCTGGACTCCACTCATTTTCCACCATCCACCAAGAGTCCTTCATGTCCCTCTAGTCTAGTTCCCTCTCTTTCTTACTCTAGTCCAATCTCCTCTCCATCATCTTCCTCGACTACTATTGAGTCCTCGTCTGTACCTTCTCCTGCTCCTTTCTCTTTCTCGGTCTCTCCTTCTCCCGAGCCCTTACTCATTAACCCACCTCCATCTACTCGTCATCATATGGTTACCCGCTTACGTGATGGTACGCGTAAGCCTCGTGTTCTTCCCTCATTGTCTGCTATTTTACCGCCTCTAGAGCCGACATGCTATACACAGGCAGCCAAGGATCCCCTTTGGTGTGCAGCCATGGCTGATGAGTTTAATGCTCTTCAAGCCAATGGCACATGGACTTTGGTACCTCCACATCCTTCACAAAATCTAATTGGTTCCAAATGGGTATACAAGGTAAAGTTACGGTCTGGTGGATTTATTGAGTGGTATAAGGCACGCTTGGTTGCTCAGGGGTTTAAGCAACAGGCTAGTATTGACTTTGGTGAGACCTTCAGCCCTGTGGTTAAACCGACTACTATTCGCACTGTTCTCTCTATTGCAGTCTCTCGTCAGTGGGTCATCAGACAGCTTGATGTGAAGAATGCTTTTCTTCATGGTGATCTTTCCGAGATTGTTTTCATGACTCAGCCCCGAGGTTTTATTCATCCCCAATATTCTTCACATGTGTGTCAGTTACAGAAGGCCTTATATGGTCTGAAACAAGCGCCCCGAGCTTGGTTTCAGAAATTTAGCTCGTATTTGCTGCGTCTTGTGTTCATTTGCAGCAAAGCTGACATGTCGATGTTTGTCTATCGCTCTAGTTCTGTTACATTGGTTCTCTTATTGTATGTTGATGATATTATCTTGACTGAGAATGACTCTACTGCCGTTACTACTCTTATTTCTCGTCTTTCCCAGGCGTTTGCTATGAAGGATTTAGGGGATCTTCACTATTTTTTGGGTATTCATGCTACGCGGGACTCTTTGGGATTGTTTCTTTCGCAGAAAAAGTATGCAACTGAGCTTCTACAGCGTTTTGACATGATGAGCTTGAAGCCTGTTGCCTCTCCTCTTTCTGCGACGTCTACTCCCTCCGCTCTTGAGGGCGATCTTTTCTGTGATCCGTCTCTTTATCGCAGTATTGTTGGGGGTCTTCAATATCTTACTCACACTCGGCCTGACATTGCTTATGCAGTTGCTTTAGTCAGTCAGTTCATGCACTCATCGCGGGATAGTCACTTTTAGATGGTCAAGCGTATTCTTCGTTATCTTCGGGGTACTCTTGATTATGGCCTTCTCCTCCGTTCTTCCACTCTGGACTCCCTAACTGTTTATGCAGACTCAGATTGGGCTGGTTGTCCAGACAGTCGTCGTTCCACCACGGGCTATGCGGTTTATCTTGGTGATAATCTTATCTCCTGGTCTACCAAGAAACAAGCCACCGTCTCCCGATCCAGTACAGAGTCTGAGTACCGCTCTGTTGCCTATGCCGTAGCTGAATCTTGCTGGCTCCGTTTTATTCTACGTGATTTGGGCATCTTCCTTCTGCATCCTGTTCGGGTCTACTGTGATAATATTAGTGCTATATATCTTGTTCTTAATCCTGTCTTTCATGCTCGTACGAAGCATATTGAGATTGATTACCATTTTGTTCGGGAAAAAGTTGTCACCGGCGATGTTTTGGTAAAGTATGTTCCTACCGCTAAACAAGTTGCCGACATCTTCACCAAAGCATTACCAACTACCAAGTTTTCCCAACTTAGGGCCAATCTTTGCGTTGGTCCCACGGCTCAGATTCCGGGGGGGGGGGGTGGTGTTAGTGTATATTAGTGTCATGACTTGTTGTCTTCCACTACAAGAGCTAGTGTGTCAATGAAATGTATTCCACTAGCTCTTGTCTAAATTAGCTGTATATATATGTATTGTTCTCATACAATTAACATACAAGAAATACATTAAAAACATTATTCTTCTACAAACATTCTATCACTCATTATTTATTTGTTGGTAAGTTGTCTGACAAGTTGATGGATCTCTAGGGGTCGTATAAAATTAAAAACCTGATTTTTCGATTCAATGTACTAAAATTTTTAGCATATCTTCTTCATATCAGCTTTTGTGTCCCCTTAAAGTATCAAGGATTTGTCTGGCCACTTGGATGGATTGTATACAACCAATGGGGTCATGGAGCCGTTTCCACCTCCGACGCTCAAGTCAGTGTTTTTATGAATTAGGAGAATTAAAGAATAGAAGGCGAGAGAGGGACAGAAGTGTTTATCTGTTTTTGTATTTTTGTTGGAAAGAAATTGGATGTTTATCTCTCTGTTTGCCTTTGCTTGAGAGTGAATGGGATCCCCTTTTATTGAAATGTGCATTTGTATTTATAGGTGGAAATGAGTGAAGAAAGCAATCCTCCATTTCGCGCCTTACTTTCTGGCCGAATTCCTTGTTTAGTAGAGGGGCCGTATAAAAACCTCTTCCTATGGCCGATTCAATGTATGGAATCTTGCCAAATCTCCTTTTTCCAGCCTCGTAAATTATTTGTTAGTAAGTTGTCTGACAAGTGAATGGATCTCTAGGGGTCGTATAAAATTACACCCCTGATCTTCTGATTCAATGTACTAAATTTTTTAGCATATCTTGTTCAAATCAGCATTTGTGTCCACTTAAAGTATCATGTTAGGATTTGTATGGCTACTTGGATGGATTTTATGGGGTCGTATCGCATACGACCACTAGGGGTCGTATTTAATGTTCCGTTCGTAATAGAGGTTTAGAGGGATCATTTTTAATAATATTTAATCGGCCGCACATATCTTTTAAGGAAAAGAGGACCAGAGAGCTCATTTTTAATGTTGTTTATTCCCCGCGCATAATTACACAATAAAGATTCTACGGCCCTTTCACATAACGGTTTATGTTTATCGCCTGTTTAAGATCTTATAAAAATGAATATTTTTATGAATAGAAAGCCGTAGTTTCTTAAATTATCAAGTGATATATAGTATTCTCCTATTAATTACATATTTTTCTTCAAAAATCTCACATCTTAAAGCACAATTATCAATTCTTCCTATATCTATAAAAATTCACTTTTTTGACCTATTGTATATGAAACGAAATTACACGAGATGAAAAGTACTACCATGTGCTTCATCAACTCAAAAAGAATATACTCCTATGGCCTATGTAGATATAAGCATGGCTCCAAATATGACTCCAGATATTTCTCTGTAGAATAATATTTGGAGTCATGCAAGTTTAAGGAGAAATAAATTACAATAAATCCAACACCCCAGATTCCAGTGTATGCCGCCAGCCACATATATAGTATAATTGTACACAAATATTATTTGTGCTCTTTATTTCTCGAACAAACTTATTGAGGATCAGAACAACTTTGATGCTTTGGTTTTCTAGATCGAATATTAATTCCATTTGTAATCAACCACTCAAATTATTTTGTGGACATGAATTTTGGATTATACAAATTAGAATCACAAGTCTCTATCAGTTAATTATCAATGATAGCGGACCTTGAAAATTATCTCAAAGTAATAAGATTGAGTGGAGTATAATAAAGAATGAACTAATAACATAAGACTAGTATATCTCACGGATCCAAAACTATCATCATCGACAATTTAATTATTTTTCCATGTAAAATAAATTATCGCAATTATTTTCTGACCAATTTCATAAATACAAAGAGGCCTACTGAGACGTAGAATCACAATTATGACGTCATAAATATGAAAGGATTAATAGCGAGTCAAGCACTTAAGAGGCGCTCCCCAAAAATACGGTCTATTCGATGACACCAAGCTTGGTGCCACCCAACTCTCCCTAGGATGATGACAAGTGTCATTTGCTTTTGAGAATTGAACAGTTGGTTCCTTTAACTATTGATCTTTGTAATTTCACCCCATAACTTTTAGGTTTGAAGATTTTAATCCAAATCATAATGTTTTTTCAAAATTTTCCTGGTAGGAGTCGTTTTTACATAAGTTTTTAGGTCCTTTTAATGACAATTCAGGCCCATATATAGTTTATTTCGTGCCACTTGTGCGTTTAATATGTGTGTAAAGTGCTTTTAGGTAGTAAGCGACGATGGACAAAGAAAAGGGCAAAAAAACGACTCATTTACCCAACTCTGCTCAAGGCTACGCACTGAGGCGCCTAGGCGCCATTTTTCTCTCGCCCAGGCGCGACCCAGCAAACAAAATCAAAGCTTCGCACTGAGGCGCCTAGGCGCCTGAACCGCCACGCCTAGGCGCCACATATCGCGCGCTTGGGCGCCCCATTTTCCGCGCCTGAGCGCCCTGGAACTTTTGCCCCAAGAAAGACACCCCACATAAGCGGCGCCTAGGCGCCGATCAACACGCGCCCAGGCGCCGCGATAACAGAATTTTGGAACTATAAATAGGATTTTTTCAATTCATTTTGAGGGTTCTGAATCTTGGGAATTGGGAACATTTTCTGGGGTTTTGGGCCATTATATCACTGATCTTGAAGAGCAAGAAGAGGATAAGAGCCAAGGATTGAAGCTACATTAAAAGACCTATTGCCATTCAACCTTATAGGGAGTTTCTTTCATTGTTCATTGCATTTGATGTTTACATTTATGTATAAGAACATGTTGAATTCTGCTATGTTGATAGTTATGGGCTAAATTCATATGGCCAGGGCCTTGTAAGAATTGATTTGTGAATTATTCGTATTATTGATAATTGTTGAATTAATTCCTTTGTTGCTATGTGTTATGAATTTGTGCTTATATTCCTTACATGTGATTGATCACCATATGTATTATAAATTGCCTAGTTTAGCATCTTGAGAAAGAGTTAAGTTAGGGTGCAAGGAATTCATAGCATCACCGATCAAATAGAAGTTGCCCTAGACATAGTTAAAGACTCCCGAGTGAAGTCGTTCGATTCTAATCGAGTAAACTCTAGTTCCTCAATGCATGCTTAGAGGTTAGATTTCCGGGTAGACATACTTAGGAAACCACCGCTTAAGTGTAGGAGGGTATCGCGAGACATCGGGTATTCTTTACCTTAGGAGTTTTCACCATAGCAACTAGGTTTAATAATTCAACAAGAGTCTTTGTGCGGATAAGGATCAAATCAAGTCTTGCATGTGCCTTAGTCTAGTTCTCACACTTGAGTTTCAATCCGTTGCTTGTTCTTATTTCTTTTGTTCTTTGTTTGCTTACTTGTTTTACTCTTAATTTCCGTTAATTCGTCTTTACGTTTATTCGAAAATCATAAGCTAAAAATCCAAGTCTCCGTGGTTCGACAACCCAGACTTATTTTGTCCATTTTTATTACTACACGACTAGTATACTTGCTACCAAGCACGTTAGCTTCTAGCATGTCATTTCCCAATTAAAGGATCCTGCTTGAAAAATGGTATCAGAGACTAGGTTTTATGGATGAAATATTTAAATTGATTACATAAGATTAAGTCTAACCCATATGGAGGAGAATTAAAACAAGAATGGAATTGCCCAAGTGGTCAATTTATGAAGAAAACAACGAGTATTTCCAGACCCTGGAAAAACAAAGAGAAAAAAGGATTAATAAATTAATCCAATGGCATAAGAAACTTTCTTATGAAATCAAACAAGTGATAGCTAGAGGACGAACAAAAACTCCTGTAGCAAAGCTACCAGCATCGATCCGATACTATGAAAGGAAATTTGCCATGATGACAAACTTCAAGGCAATGTAGCGAGGGGTTTACAGCTCGCCGAAATCCAAGGCAAATGGCCAGGAAAATTAAATAAAGGTAACTCTTTAGTTTAATTCATTTATAATTATGAATTGGAAAGAAAATGAACCAGATTCCTCTAAGCTATCTAAAGATCTTAGATAAATCCAAAAGACAGTTCAAGATTACGGACATAGGCTAGAACATCTACCTATGAAAATCGAAAACTTGAACCAAAAACTTGAGGAAATCCTTAAAATTCTTCCAGATCTAGATAGATCTATAACAGATCTAAGTGCAGTAGTCATAGATCTGAAAGAAAGACAAGGTATTACCGGTCCATCCAAGTCAAAAAAGGATTTGATCGGTGATGCACTTGGACGTGTACCTCTTCTACATTAGAAGGGAAAGGCTAAAGAAATTCCGAAGCCTAAGACTCAGGAAGAACTACTCATTGATATACTTAGAAATATAAAATAATATGGATATATCAAGAGTGGATCCTTCTGATCTCCATGAGCAAGCTGAATCCTTTTCTCAACTAGCTGTAATAGAATTGGCTAATGTCAAAGCCAATGAATCAATCCTGACATTATCAGCGCCAGGAGAAAGTTCAGCATCACATAATCCTCCACCAGATGAACCGATGCGTGAAAGTGATGATTTACATATAAACGCAAGCCCCGCAGTATTGGGAGTAACGTTTAGAGCAAATCACTCTAGAAATCCAAATAGGGTACCAAAAAATACACCCTGGGCGAGGACTATGTCACAACCCTTGCACCCATATGGTACTATCCTAAATTTGGATCTTATCGATTTCAGAAACATCGAAAAATTAATCGATGAATGGGTAGCCGCTATGAAAATAGCCGCCACTACACTAGAACTCGACAAAGAAAACTTCATTAGATTAATGGAGTTAAGCTTAGAGGGATCTGTAAAGGTGGGTTTGGAACGCACCTCAGAAACATCTAAGCAAGAAATTTTAGCCGGAGAATCTAAAAGTGCAATAGCTGATAGATTCGGAAGGTTAGTTAAGTTACATTTTATCGGAGATGGATACTTCGATGAAAATAACATAGAAAAAACCAAAGAGTATACACAAGCACTCTATGGTATTGAATGTAGAAATATTTGTGCTGTAGATGAATATATCTATTGGTTTCGAAAATATTTCTTCCATGCGGATGTCGTTTCAGATATTGCGACACCAATGTTCTTTGCAAAAATTTGCAGTCCTTGGAGAGAAATGTTAATTCATTCCTACAAGGTTCCGGATGGGCAAATTGATACAGCCGCTAGACGAATGTCTTTCTTAAAAGATAAACTAAGAGATTGGTGTCAACAAGCCGCTGTTCAAAAGAACATGAAGAAGTTTAGAGGAAAAATTAAGAAAACCCCTCTTTGCTGTAATAGTAATGATTTTCCAACAATTATTGGAGAATCAATTGAGCAAAGAAAGAAGAGAAAGCAATTTGTTCGCTCTGATAACATTAGCAACAAAAGGCGATCTTCTTTTAGACGAAAGTCTTGGTGGTCTAAATCTAAAGCCCGATCTTACAAATCTGGCCAGAGATCCGGACCGACAAGGGTATCTTCACAAGGATCTCAAAAAACCAATGGAAAAAACGCCACAAGATGAACTTTTAGACGGGCACACACCCGTATAAATGAAAGTTTCAAAGATTGTAACTGCTGGACATGTGGAGCTCGAGGCCACATTTCACCAGATTGTCCGCAAAAAAGTGGTGAATTAAAACAATTTGAAGCCACTGCTGACATACTGGATGCAGTTTTCTATGGAGAATTGGTACTAGTTTACCAATTCGAAAGTATCCTCTCAGATGAAAGTGTCTATGAGGAAGAAATAGAAAGTGATTCTGATGGAACTTCAACCGAATCAGAATAACTTCAACGAGGGAGATGGGATCTAAACATCGAATAGCCTATCTGGATTCTTTTCAAGGTCATCTATATCAGATAAAACCATGGAAAGAATAATGAGGCAAGACTCTAACCTGGGAAAATACGATGGGTTTAGATTTAGTGGAATTAGCCGAATCCTAATCAAATAGGATTAAACCAAAGGCGGCATAACATCATGTACAAGGTAAGTTCAGGGGAGTTTGCAATTCCAATGGAACTAACCGGTAATGTGATGGACATGCAATTTATTCCAAAAGAAGAAATTCTGGAGGAATTAAGTAGAATGAAAGAAGAAGTAGCAGTCACTATGAAATGGATCCATATAGGAACCATTGAAGTAGTAATTAAAGTTACCTTCAAAGAAGATGTTAGTTCTCCATTACATTTATCTATAATGGATAAGAGAATTAATAACTTAAGAGATGGTTGTCTCGGTACAATGGTAGGAAATTTATATGCAGGCAAACTAATGTTTGATATTCATCCAAAAATTGCATATAACCTAGCTGACCAAAATTTCAGCCGAGTCTTAACCCTTCATCAAGATTTCAAAAGAAATGATCTTATGAAAGAAGAAAATAGACCATATTCTATTACATATAGAATTGCATATGCCCTTTCCAATACTCATCATTCTGATTTGTTTATTAGGAAAGAATATATTGAAATTCCAAGAATTTTCAAGGAATTTGCTAAGGTAATGGCACCCGATCCTATTCAAATACCAAAGATTGGTGGTGTGGATATCTTAATTAGGGATCATCCAGTTCTAGATCGTTCAATGAGTTCTAGAACAGATTTTAATAGCAGGATGTCCTTGTCAGAAGAAAGGATAAGGAGTTTAAAAGGCAAAAAATTATTTGAAGATTTAACTCCTTAAGCTATTAGGGTAAATAATTTAAAAATTAGATGCCCAGAAGGATGGAAAGAAGTGCAAGTTATATTTGACATTACAGAGAAAAATAATTATTTTCCTTGTGATGATCTATACTACTTGCAGCAACCTACTGTGGGCAAATACGAAGGAATGCTAGAAATAGCAGGACATGAAGTATTTGTTTCAGGTATTGCAGGACGTGACCCAGGGGTTGTTACCTTGGGGTTGAGCTTCCTTGAGGAACATAAACCTTGGGGAAGAAAAGAAAAAGGGATGGAATTTAGCCTCGATGGGCATGCTATTTAGGTTGAATAAATGACTAGTCTTTTTTCAATAGACATATCTATAGGTATGTTATATGAACAATATAAGTCAGAATACTTTGCAGCTTATATTGATTCTAGATCAGGGATTTGTACAGCAAAACCAGGTGTTGTTCCTAGCAATGCTATGGAATCATTACCTATTATTACAGGAAGAGACTTTTCTCTGAAAATCCTCCTTCTCAATAAAGGAATACGAAAAGCAAATATCATGATCGGAGGAGCCAATGGTACCCCTTGGTATAAGGTAAAACTTCCACCAGTTTATTTTCATGATACAGGAGTAGATATTTGTTGGGTAATAATTTTTATTTAGACTTTTGTAAAATATGTGCAAGATAACCACAAGAACTTGTTAGTATTCACTACAAAATGTGGTCATCATATACAGGTTATGAGATTAGCAAAGGCATTTAATCGACTCATGCCTCTTAATTTTCGCAGCAAACGTGGTGATTTTATGGCGAATTCCAAATTAACCCATCCTAAAATGAAGGATAAACGGAAATTTGGAAAAGCCCTTTTGTCTTTTAGACTACATGGTCAAATTGAAAGTGAGGACAAACACTGTTATGAAAAGTCTAAAGAAGAAATATAACTTCTTAAGAATGAGTTACAGAACAAGTCCAAGGATAACATTGACGAAGAAAGTTTGCTTTCTCTTGAAAATGTTAAGAGACTAATTCAAAGGAACTTTCATGAGAATCCTTTGGCTTGGTGGAATAAAAACAAGATTGAAGTTACTCTAAAAGTGAAAGAACAATGCAAGTACGAGTATGATCGATACAAGCCAATCCAGATGAATATGGAGGATAAGAAGGATATGCAAACAATCATAAAAGAGCGTATCGATCTTAAACTCATAGAACCTGGAGTCTCTACTTATAGTAGCCCTGGTTTTCTGGTAAGAAACCATGGGGAGGTAAAAAGAGAAAAGACAAGACTAGTAATCAACTATCAAGGTATCAATAAGATACTGGAGTTTGATAGTTACTACATCCCAAGTAGAGAACACTTAATTGAGTGCATTAAAGATGCTAAAGTGTTTTCAAAATTTGATTGTAAATCGGGTTTCTATCAGATTAAAATGGAAACGGAATCTAGAAAATATACGGCAGTTTCTACTCCACAAGGTCAATATATTTGGAATGTTCTTCCAATGGGTTTAGCAAACGCACCCCAGATGTATCAAAGAAAGATGGATAATCTATTTAAAGATTATTTCGAATTTATGTTTGTCTATATTGATGACGTCTTAATTGCATCTAGAAACATGAAAGAACATATTAAACATCTTGAAATATTTTCTAATGCATGTTTTAATGAAGGATTAGTGCTTTCAGAAACGAAAGCAATAATTGGAGTTAATAAGATTGAATTTCTTGGCATTCTTATTGACGAAATAGTATTAAACTCCAGGAACATATTGTGGAAAAAATATGCAATTTTCCTGATGTTCTGAAAGATAAAAAGCAGCTTCAAAGCTTTCTGGGAGTTGTTAACTTTGCAGGTATCTTTATCAAAGATCTGACAAGATACAGGAAGGATTTCCGACCTCTATTAAAAGAGACGGAAAGCACAAAATGGAAGTGGGAAGAAATTCACACTCAGAGAATTCGTGATTTGAAACAAGTTTGCAATAACTTACCTAAACTCGCAATACCGCAAGACAAGGATGATTTGGTAGTCTACACAGACGCCAATGATTATATATGGGCAGCAGTTGATAAGAGTTGTTTTTACGTGTTTTTAAGACCGTAATTCTTATGATTTGGATTCACTTATTGCTTAAATTATGTCACATTTGCATTTAATAGGTGTGTTAAGTGAATACAGGTAATAAATGAGAATACATGAAGAAAAGGGAAGAAAAACGATGTACAAAACAAGTTCAAGCATGTTTTTCAACACCTAGGCGGTTTATGCATCTCCTACCACATTCGAGCGATAATTCCGTACATTTCGAGACCGACTTAGACAAAGTTTCCTTCTACAAAGTTTTAGATTTATGTCTTAGCTTCAAATGGGAACTTGAAACATCCAAATCGGAGGTCTATGGAGATAATTGTGAAGGAAATACGATTGCTGCGCCGAACAGAGAAGTACATGTGCCAGGATACGCCTCAGCGCCCTCCTAGTCATGCCTAGGCATGGATAGTCCGAATGTTACTCCTTTTCAGCCTAAATTCCAGCATTATATGATGGGTAAGAATCACTTTTGGCCATAATTCAGCACATGTGTTGAGGGGTTGTCATAAGTGTGTTTCTTGGTAGATTTACTTTATGGGCGCCAAATCAGAAACAACCTCCATGTTGAAACATAATTTAGGTATACTTAGACACCGAATTGGACAAAATGTCCTTCTGTAAAGTTGTAGATCTATGTTGTATCTGAACATGGGGACTTGAATCATCCAATTTGGAGATCTGTGGAGAAGTGTATGAGGAAAATACTAAGACTGCGCTGGAAAGCAAGAAAATGGCAGCATGCATGTGTTTTGTTGAAGTTTTCACATGGTTATGCTTGGTGGAATTCTTAAGGGCCGAAAGTTCAGCATTTTTTAGCTGGTTGGAATCTTAAAAGCCAAACTTTAAGCATCACCTTAGGTGGAATTCTCATTGGGGAACTTTAATGGGAATTCTTAATGCATACTTTAGTGAAATTTTGGCTATAAAAGGAGGGGGAACCCATACTCTTCATCATTCACTATCAATTTCAGATTCTTGGAGAAGAGGGGGAGGAAGTGACCGATCCATAGAGAAGAAAAGAGGGGAGAGAGAAGGATTCTTGATTCATCATCATCATTGGAGAAGGAAGATTCAATTGAAGTTCCATCATTATTCACTTTTGAAGGAGTTTTTATAGCTTTTCATTTCAATTATGTGTATGAACATGTGTATTAATTCATTTATGTTTTTCATATTATCCATTATGAACTAAATTCATAAGACTAGGGCCATGTAAGGCCAAATTGTGATATATGCTTATAATAGATGATTGTTGAGGTTGTTCTTATATTATTATGTGATGTGAATTTGTGTTCTTGCATATACTTGATCACTATATGTTAGAATCTTATGCCTAGGTTAATATTTCGGGAGAAAATTGACTTAGGGTGCAAGAAATTCACATCATGACCCGTAACTAATGAGGAATTGCCCTAGACATAGGTAAAGATTCCCGGGTGAAGTTGTTCGATTCAAATCGAGTGAACTCTAGTACGTTAATGCATGTTTAGTGGTTAGATTTCTAGATAGGAATATTTGGGAAATCACGATCTAAGCATAGGAGTTTATACGCGAGACATCCGTTATTCTCTACCCTCGGAGTTCTCACCATAACAATATAAGCGTAATCCTTCAACTAGAATCTTTATAAGTATAATTGATCAATTTGAACCTAGCATGTGCCTTAGTCTCCCTTTATACTTTGTGTAAAATCAATTGTGTAATCTTGTTCTTATTGTATGCATTTTACCTATAATTTACTTTAATTATATTTGTTCTTTTTTCGTTAAAATCATAAACTAAAATTCAAGTCTCCGTGGTTCGACAACCCGGACTTTTAGTCCACTTATTACTACACACTACTAGTGCACTTGCTACAATAGCACGTTAGCTTTTAACGTGTCAGCAGTGTTCATGAAAAGAACAACTACAGGCGAAAAACCTTGTAGATATGCAGGTGGATTGTTCACTGAACAACAAGCCAGTCTGTGGCATATAAACGAGAAAGAATTCTTTATGGTTTGAAAGGCCCTTAAAAATGGTCATTATTTTTACTAGCCAAAGAGTTCACATTAAAGGTTGATAATACGAATGTAAAAGATTTTTTGAAAAATAAACTTGAATCAAAAATAAAAAAAGCACGTATTCTCAGATGGCAAGCTGAATGTCAATATTATTGTTTTGACATTATTATTGTGAAATCTCATGAAAATATTCTTGCAGATTTCCTGACAAGAGATGGAAGTGTCTGAAGCCAATTTCATCATTACGAGGTACATGCATCTTAGGGAAAACCTTGAGGAGCTTGATAAAAAGTTTGGACAGTTATCAGCTAACGCTGAGGCAGCTGGCCATGTACAACGAGCTGATCTGGGCATTGTCCAAGACACAATCTAGGGAACAATGTATGTCATGACACAATTGTGGACTACATTACAAGGACCAATTCACAAGGCATCATCCTCAGTGATGACTCGAGAATTGCGAGAGCAGGACTCGAAACCTGCTTTTAGAGAACGGGGCTCTATACCCAGAGCGGTGGATTCAAATGCCACTTGCACGAGTCCATTTTCAGATTCTGAAAAAATGGAAACAATTGAACAATCGGAAGGGCAACCTCCTATTGTTTCAAGTCAACCCACCACCTCAGGTGTTAAAGAGGGAGAGATTAATCTTAGGCCACAGACAGGCACTTCTAAGGTTAATACTAACCCAATTAATTTACGCTGCTAGGGTTATCAGCGTTCTTGGGAAAAATTAATCTCAAGACAAGGAATAAATCCTTGGTAGAAATACCAAGGAAATATCCTAGGATTTCGATGCTTGAAGGGTCAAAACCCGAAGAAGTTCGAGAGTGGTATGATTTTGGGGCATTAGCTTCAATACATACTATGTCACCCAGTTTTCCAGAGATATCCAAACTTCCGGATTGGATTTTCAGTGTCGTATATGATTCATGGCAAAACAATCAACATCTCAAAAGGGGTGATATTCTGAAGTTGAAATTTATTTCGGCAGCACTAGAAATTACAGGAAAAGGATCTCATCCAGTATTTCATTTCATTAAGTTATAGAGACCAGACATGTCAGCCTACAACTGAGTTAAGGCTGCAACAGGTAAAGCTCCGTTGGTCAGTGCTATCAACGAAGATGATATTTCCACCAGAAGAGCATGGGGAATGTGGATTTGTCTTCCAGAGATGGACAAAGTCAAGTATCCATTCAAAATATTTTCAAACTCAGTGAATGGATCGTTCCTATTAAATTCCATGACAGGGAAAAGTACTGAATTCGCAGAAAAGCTCTCTGAACAAAAGAGGACGCTGATCTGGGAAAACAAGTTACCAACAACTGAAGCTACTAGGAAGAAAGCCTGCAATATGATGCATGTTGACCAATGGCACAACTGGGAGTGTTTGAGTTGTGAGTATCAAGAAAAACCCTTATTTGGTACAAAAATACGGGTTACCAAGATGAAACCCGAATCCGACAAGGATAAGGGAAAAACCAAGTTTTACCCCCGGGGTTTTCACAAACCAGGGTAAAAACATGTAAAAGAAAAAGGGCCTGAAAGGTCAGGCGCACTAATTGAGGTATCAATCATGTGATTGATAAAAAGGACAGCTATAAAAGAAAACAGCTGTAAAAAGGAAAAGACGAGCGTGGAAGACAAAGTGACAAACACAGGGACCCACGTGCATTAATAAAGTTAGTCATAAGCAATGACGTCTAAAAATTAAGGAGGTTTTGGAATCCGACTTTGAAATCCGAAACTAAGGCCTATAAGAAGAAAAGACGGAAGCAGATGGAGATCATCAGAAAACTTCTCCAACTCTTTCATAAAACAATTATTCATAGAAAAATTGTAATCTTTCTTCTTAGTTTTAATACACGAGTGTATGGAGATTTCCCCAATAGTAGTCCTCTTATGAGAGGCTAAAAGTTTTCTCCTCCAATAGTGGTGAAAAATAATATTATATAATTTTAATTTGTATTTCATCAATAAAGGTAAAGGCTTTGTCCAACTTGTTGTCCAAAATTTCAATTACAATTATATCTATTTACACCTTTTACACCTAAATGGTAGGAAACAAACTTGGGTTGTGTTGTGTATCGCTGAAGAAGCTAAGGACTGCGAACCATCAGCTGCGGTTGTGTGGTTAGAGAGTTCGTAAAACCAAGGACTTGGAATACCCGACGATAAGGCGGTCAAAAGAAGGTATAAATTTATGTAAAAACTAATTTTATTTCAAAAGCATGTTGGACCTAATTTATTTAGATCTCATAAAGGAATTTTGAAAAAAAAAATTAAAGCTAGAAGTCAAGGGATCAAAGGTTACTTCCCTCAAGAGTTTGAAGACCAAAATGAAAAGACTATGATTAACAGGTGCCACATATTAAAATCTGTGAAAGTTTGGTACACCCAAACTAGGTAGCATCGAATGAGCCCCAAAAATACCTCTAAATACCATGACGAAACTATGATGAAATATATATTCTCTAGCATTCTCTTTTGTATGCTACTTAAAAGAAATTTTTATATGATTTGAAGGTCTCGATTTTTCCGGATTATTTTTCGGAGGTACCGGATTAATTTTCAATCCACATATAAAATACATGTGGGGTCTCTATGTAAATATACACAGATGATAGAGTAAAAATCATCCGAAACTTCTACGTATGACCTAATTTTTCCGATCATTTGTTGGTGTACGAGCCAGGGATATTATGAACCACAAAATTTAGCCACGTTCTTTTATTAGATATATTTAAGGTGTGAGGACAAGGGAAAATGCAAAAATCTTGGAAATTAACATATTTTATTCGTTCGGTAATAGTAAGATTTGGACCACACGCGCATTACAATCAAAAAGATTCTCCTTGGTTAAATATTGCATAAAAACAACTAATTATATTAATACGGATTCCACAAAATCTCATTTTCCCTTGATTCTAAGTAATACATTTGTGGTCAAGTTTGGCAGCTCTGACTCTAAGATCCTAGATATGCTGGCCATATGTGATTAATGATTGTTATTTATCAAAACCAGCGTATCTTTTGTTATATTTTTTTAAAAGAAAAATCGATTTTATATATCATGTCATTAAAGATTTATAATGTCTGGAATAATACAATTCATATCAATTCAAACGATATAGTAATAATATTTGAAACACCAACTATCAAGTTTCTTGAAAATAATAAATCTTAAGAACGCACAAACGAACACAAGAAAATACTTGTACAACTTCTATTCAAGGAGAAACGAAACTCTCATTCGAAAGAGAAAACAAACTCTCATACGAGAGAGAAAATAAAATACTAAACAAAAAATTTAAAACGCTATATAAAAACTTATATATCACTCGTTTTCATCTCGTCAGATCTGTCTCTGTCTCGTTAGATCCATATTATCTCGTCAGATTTGAAGATGTGATGTACAACTTGAAAAAGGGTGCTTCAACCCAACCCGCCGACGATGTTGGTGGTAACAGTGGTGAAGTGGACGACTATTTTACCAAGTCATCGCCGGCGAAAGAAAATAGAAGGAAAAAGAAGGCTAGGGCTTAATCAATTTAAACTTATACTATACATAATGTGTATCTTTTGTGATATGAAAACCATAATTCAAGCATTGATGAATATCAAATCAGAAATTACATATTTTAGAAGGCACGAAGAGATGAGAAGGTACCCGAATTTTACAATATAATCACAATAATTTATTTATGATGAATTTGACCACGTGAGTTTGGAGCAAGTATCACAGCCTCCCGTGTAATCAAATCAAAATGCACACACTTTCGTCTTTATACGAAATTAACAGCACCCACCATTCGTTGGACACTCCAAGTCTAACTTATGAATTTTTTTAACGAAAATTGATGACATTATCCAATTTATTTATTTAGGAAATTTTGATTTTACCCTTGAGTTGAAAGTTTCGGACCCCTACACTTACATGTGTCATGCATGTGATTTCGAAATCACAACCTATCATAGTCTGCTAAATTGGCCTCCTTAATTACTTTAGTCATGGCATAATGGAATGCATATTCTCTATATGATCTTCAAATAATTTAGAATTAGGTTGTCAACAACAAAATTCAAAGTTGACCCCAAAAAGTTGGAGAAAATGTGCCCGGAGATGACACACTTTCTGTGTATGGCATGGGATATTATTTTAATGTGAGTGGTTGTTTTAACTAAAACCTCCACCTAAAAGCAACAAGTATAAGCTAAATATTAGACAAAATTACTTTTATGATCCTATAAGTGTTAGCACTTTTAGTCCCACTATATTTTATAATTACACTTTTAATCCTAAAATTAACACCGCTCATTTCAGTTTTAGTCCTTTTTTCACCTTTTTGGTCATGAGTCACACATTTAGTCCTATTTAGCTAATTTTTGAGCACATATAGTCCCTCTACCGTCAAATTGAAAAATTGAAAAAGTTGCGGCCAAATTAATGGTCGGAACTTCGCATGTGTGGTGAACACGTGATTAGCTACTCTTGGTTGAGCCAATTTTCACCTTCTTCACTGAAATTGAACTAGTAAAAGTAAAATTTCACTTTACAGGTTGAGTTTGCACTTGATGTTGAAGGGAATTGAAGAGTAGTTGGTTTAATTTTGGATGAATGAATTTGGAAAGGGATACGTTTTTAATTTCATTGTTTTAAAAAAATGCTCTGAACACGTGTGCGTCGCACATGTGAAGTTCCGGGGCATTAATTTGGCCAGAACTTTTTTAATTTTCCAATCTGACGATAGTGAGACTAAATGTGCGAAAAAAATTAGCCAAATAGGACTAAATATATAACTCAGGACCAAAAAGGTGAAAAAAATGACTAAAATTAAAATAAGGGGTGTCAATTTCAGGACTAAAAGTGTAATTATGAAATATACAAGATGAAAAGTGCCAACATCTTATAGGTACAGGACCAAAAAAGTAATTTTCCTTAAATATTATTCTATATTACAGAAATTAAAGACCATTACAAGTTTGCATAATTGCAAATGACACTCTTCGTTTTATCAGATTTACAATTTACATCCTTCAAATTATCAAAAATTACAAATGATATCACTCAAATTACCAGGAAGATAATTTCGTTATTCACAATTTTCGCTTTTTTTGGGTCGTTTTACATATTAATCAAGGGCAAAAATATGATTTAACATACAATTAGGAGTCTTTAGATTTTGTTAAACTCAATGGTGCATTTTTGCACAAGACAAGTGCCAATATCTTGGCCTAACTAGATGAGAAACCGTGGTAAATTTTTTTATAAATAGATGTAATTACGTTGGAGTTGGGGCCCTATAAATTTATAAAAGTTAAAAAAATTAATTATCAATACATGTTCCGTCTAATCCAAGATTTTTTTTTCTTTTTTTATTCATTCCCTTAAAAGATTAAAAAGATCAATTGTGACTATTTTCTTTCCTACACCCACTTTAATCAATTTTCTCTTTAAAAAATAAAATTGGTCTCCTCTTTCGTTTAATTAAAGAGATACAACTTCTTCCCAAATAAAATATTAGAAATATATTTCTTTATTCTTCATTTTAAGAACTTGGGGAAAGTTGTAAATTTGTAATCATCATTTTCATTATCATTTTCTCAAGGACGGTATTGATATAATGAATATTTTCCTTAATTCTTCATTTTGAGTACTTGAGAAAGATATAATCATCATTTTCATTATCATTTTCGAGGAAGATATTGAAATAATTAATACATTTCTTGATTCTTCATCTTGAGAACTAGGATATATAGTCGTAATGATCATTTTTTCCATAATCGCATTTGCTTATTTTGTTTCTAATTAGTTTTTAATTTTAATGTTTGATTGCACTCTTTTTTGCGGATTATATTAGATTATTTGCACAATAAATAACAGAATAGATTGTTTTCTTTTATCCTGTCTTCTTTTTTTGTTTCTTTTCTTAAATCTATCCTGTTTAGTTAAAGAAAATTAAAAATACTTTTTTATACTTTTTATGGATAAATTTTTAACTCTTTTTGTCAATCAAACACTTCATTCTTTTGAACCAAAGTGTTCTGATAAATATCCTCAACATTTTCATTGATTAACTATTTTCTTATGAAGTAAATAAGATAATTAGTTATGGAACCACGTTGCATACTTTACTAATTTTTTTCTTTTTGAAACGTAAGATTACTTCATTCAATTTGCATTTAAATCAAAATAAATAGTTAATACATAAATCGTAGAATATTCTAAGACAGGTTTAATCTCGCCACCCCCCCCCCCCCCCCCCCCCCACCCCCAAGTTTTCAAATTCCTAGGACCGAGCAAATGATACATCTTTTGTGGTTTGATTTAACGATGGAGATGAGATCTAACTCCGTTGCTAATTTGAAGAGCCCAACAATTCAAGTCTTTTAATATAAGTTAAATTAAAGTATAGAAATATAGATATTAGTTTAAATTATTATTACTTGATTACCGATAAAACACAATTAATGATAATTCTCCCTACTTGGTTGAGATATTTTAGTTGCAACACTTTATTCCAAAATGTGTGTCGTCTCGTATTCCAATTACTTATATGCATATCAATTGTATACAAATTACACACTTATATATTTAAAAAAAAAAATTTGTACAAATGATATGTATATAAGTTAGTAAAATAGGAATGGAACACTAGAGGACCCGGACTACAAATCTAATTGAGATAAACACTTTGATTAGGCCTCTATTGGGATTGCCCACTGTAAAATTTCACCTGATTGAACAATTTTTATTTATTAAAACAAAAATATTTACCCAAGTGAATTAGGTGAAATTTTCTCGAAGTAGACGAAAAATTTATGCAGAGTCTTATCTTTCTCCCACAGTAAGATATATTATGTGTCGTCATCACATATATTTATATAAAAAAGATAGACATAGAATACATATTCGGACTATTGGACTCGATTTAGCATCTAGACCTGGTCCAATAGTCTTTGAGTTACAATGAGATGTAATTGGAGTAGAATTACCCCGGCCATTCTATGCTAGTCTCGGCCCAGCATGACCGTTGGATCCCCCACTAGAGAAGGATCATTTGCCAATTTAACCCTCCCCGGGAGATCCAACAGTCCATACTGGGCCGAGACCATCATAGAATTTCCAGAATTACCCAGAAGTAGATGGAATGGGACTATTTTCATCATAGACAAAAGGTGAAAAGACTTCCGTGACGAAATAGATGGACGTAGTATTATTGTCATTCTTGTTTGTTAGTTATTAACTTATTACATATACTCCTCGTCTCGTACATATAAACTGAGTCCTTCTTTCTTTGTTTGGCATTCCAATATTTTCGCCAGTTTTTTCTCAACCCTTATCCATTTTCTATTCCCCATTTCTCTTATTTATTCATCACCTCTTTCACCATTTTATTAACTGCCCTTCACTTGTAGCTTTCTGTTGCATTGCTCAGGTTAAATTTTGATCTTGTTCAATTCCTTTGATTTTTTATTTTTTTTAGCTTTTCTTTTTCCTAAAATTCATCTGATCTTAGATCAGTTTAGGTATTTTTACATATTGTTTTGCATTTCTGATTGAAGTTATAATCTTATCCTTTATTTAGAAAAAGATAATTATTAGCTATTAAATGCTTGAGTACTCAATTTAATTCACTAGATTTTGCAATATTGATCATTTTGGTTTAAATTTGAATAATTTTTGCTGGATTTGTTTACCAACTGGATTCACTTTAACTGCTTTAAATGTATGATTGATGAAGTTGAATTATATAAATATTATATATATATATATATATATTCTGTATATCCTTTATGTTGATATAATTAATCTGCTCGACTTGCTGAGAGCGTGAGAGCATTTGCTTCCAATTTCTCGTTTTTCGATTCGATATTTTTTTATGTCTTTTTTATTATTATTATTATTATTATTGTAAATGCAATGTTGACTGACTGAAGCTGGATCTTGATTGCATGCTCTACAAGTCGGATTTATAATTTTTTAAATCTTTTTACCTTTATTTGCTGCTAATGTTGACACTCCAAATTCACTCTTAAGTGCTCAAAACACATATCTCCGGCTAGGGGTGAGCAACGAGCAGAGCCGGCTGGAAAAAAGCTCGGCTCGAGCTCGAGACGAGCCTAACGAGCCGAGCTCGAGCCCAAACATGTCTGTTCGAAAGCTCGCGAGCCGCCTGAATAAAAAATATTTATTTTTAAATATATATATAATATAATATTTATTTATTTATTAATATATACATACATATAATATAATATTATGTATGTATAAATAATATTATATTTAATATTTATTTTATCTATATATATTAATACAAAATTAATAATAATATATATATTAAATGAATTTTTTTTTTTTTTCTGAGCTCGAGCTCATTTTTCTCAAGCTCGTTGAGCTCGAGCCGAGAAACCTCAAATAATCTTGAAATGCTAAAAAAATCGACCATTTTGTAGTTTCTCCATTTTGTGGGGGGCTAGTGGCTGGCCTGTCATGGGCAGGTGACCTCAATTGTTGCATCTTAAAAGCTTAGTATAAGCATGTCCCGGTTTTACTGGAGTTTTTATTTGTTATACATCAATATCAAGTTAGTTACCAATTGATTTTACATTAATAGCTTTTATATTTGGGTGATTTGGATTATCTGATATGCTTAGCAAATGATTTTGACTAGACATATTCAAGCAGATCAACATTTCTATTTCCAGTAATTTATTTATCAGAAGCATCACTTCATAATAATTCCAAAATCTCAGTATTATCGGTTGAAATGATTTCTCTGCTTATTGAATCATAAAGATATGGAATCTCTTGATTGCACAATGTTTTTGTCCGAATATTAAAACTCGTTCTATGCTCGTACGCAAATTTTATCCTCAAGTCGCTGTAATTTATTCCCTCCTTTCTTACATCCTATTTTGTTACTTGCTGCAGGCAATTGTATTACTGAAAAATGAAATTCGGGGAGGTTAAAATTCATTAGGCTATGGCCTTATCAGGTATTCTTTTGTGTCCTGTATGCTAATCTTTTGATCAGTTATTTAATTCTTTTTTGTTTTTTAAATTGCTTTTTCTATTATGGGTTTCCAAAAATTGCAGGTACTTGGGCAATGTGTGACAGGAAAAACACTTCTTAAAACTCGAAATTGAGTGTAAGCCTTGTTGGGCCAAAGAAGCAGAACTATAGTGACATGGAATTTGAATCTGATTGGACAAAGCATAGAAAACCATCAGCCTTTACAGCTCAAGCTATCCATTTTGCAACGTCTGTCTTGCCTTGGTCTAGTAGAATTCCGAGTAATGATGGATTTCGTGAATTTCTATAGCCGGTTGTTCATAGCCTTTAAGTTGCATTAGTGATTGTCTTCCGAGATTTTTTAACTGTATATAAAACTAGAAGAGATGCCAGGCCCTTATAATGTGAAGAGAATCAAAGACTCAGATCTATGTTTCTCCGACTCGGTCAAGCAAAATACCCCGGCTTCTAAAACTAAAAGTGGTTTAGTCTTAATTTCTAAGGTTTCTGATAATAGTTGTGATAATCCCATACTGCCAGGACTGCCCGATGACGTGTCGAAACACTGCCTTGCTCTCGTTCCTCGTTCTGATTTTCCTGCAATGGGTGGTGTATGTAAGAAATGGAGGTCGTTTATCAAAAGCAAAGAGTTTATAACTGTCAGAAAACTTGCTGGAATGCTTGTGGAGTGGCTTTATTTCCTGACCGTTGATGCTGAAGGAAATGAGAGCCATTGGGAGGTTCTAGATTGTTCTAGAGATAAACTTCATCAACTCCCGCCAATGCCTGGGCCTGTTAGAGCGGGGTTTGGCATTGTTGTTCTCAATGGCAAGCTTTTGGTTATTGCTGGTTATTCTGTGGTTGATGGAACTGGATCTGTCTCAGCAGATGTTTACCAATATGATTCTTGCTTAAACAGGTTCATTTCTCTCTCTCACTTCTTCTTGTCCCCCGTTGCTACCATTTTTTTTTTTTGGTTGCCCACCCGGTTCACCGGAGCTTTGCTACCATTAGCTTTTATGTATTTCTGTCAATGGCTCAAATTAGTCCAATTACTTGTTTGAATTATGGTATTGTTGGCTAATAAAAGGGTCCAAGTGGCTTTATTGAAGATTAATCCCCAAAATTGGATGATCTAAAGTTACATTGAATGGTGGAACATAATATCAAGATTAAGTATTAATGGCATATGCTAATTAGGATCTCCATTGACTTAAACTCACCATATATTTTCATAGTTTTACTTCTGAAACTCATAAGTTTCTCTATCCATCTCTGAAGTTATTGTGTTTCAAAACACAATTGCTTATCGAAAAATGCTTATAAGTGGGAACTATTTAGAATTGAGAAAACAATTAAAAGTGTGTAGTGTTAGCAAACATAAAGTGAGAAGTGGAAAACAGGTGGCAATTAATGCTTGCAAAAAAGCCGATTAAAAGTGATAAATATGTCTAAAATAACTGATTTAATTACAAAAGTACCATAATTAGTTTCAAAGCACCCCCTAATTATCACTTAATTAAGTTTAGAGAATTATAAGCATAAGTCGGATTTTTACACTCCCAAATAGCTTATGTTTACCCCATAAGCTGTTAATTAAGGACTTAAATTTAGAGTTTGCAACCAATATCATGTAATCAAAAACTTATGCAAAATATAACTATTGAAAAAGAGCTGTATCTTGTCATGTTTGTTGTTTATAGTAACAAATATATACCTCCCTATTGCAGCTGGAGCAAATTATCTAGCATGAACGTGGCACGCTATGATTTTGCTTGCGCTGAAGTAAATGGCATGATCTACGCAGTTGGAGGTTGCGGTACGGATGGTGAATCTCTCTCGTGTGCAGAAATGTACGACCCTGACACCGACAACTGGACGGTGATCGAGAGCCTAAGGCGCCCAAGGTGGGGCTGTTTTGCTTCTTGCTTCGAGGGGAAGCTCTATGTTATGGGCGGGAGGTCAAGTTTCACAATTGGAAACTCACGTTTTGTTGATATTTATACCCCCAAGAGTCGCACATGGTCCCAAATGAAAAATGGATGTGTTATGGTTACTGCTCATGCTGTGCTTGGAAATAAGTTATGTTGCATGGAGTGGAAAAACGAGCGTAAATTAGCGATATTTAACCCTGCAGACAATTCGTGGAAGATGGTGCATATTCCAGTGACTGGAAGCTCGAGTATTGGATTTAGGTTTGGCACCTTGGATGATAAACTTTTGCTATTTCCACTCCAGGCGGGTCCCAGTTATCGAACATTGTTGTATGATCCGAATGCTGCTCCGGGGTCAGAGTGGCTGACTTCTGAAATAAAGCCGTCGGGGTTGTGCCTATACAGCGTTACAATCAAGGCATGAGTTATAGATGGAATATGAACGGCTCTCTCTTTGTTGGTTGTCTAGAATGTCTATGTATATATACATTCATCTGGTTTAAATACTTTGGTTCACTTTCCTGTATATAAGTCGTGTTTTTTTTTTTTTTTTGGTCTTTTTTATCCGTCTTTTAATGAATGATGAAATAGAATGTAGGATTGCGGAATTCCCATTGGGGATTAATTCTCATTATGTGGAGATTAAATAGAGTTACAAAAGAATCTGTAAATAGCATAACCTACCCTATAAATTAGGAAACAAGAAAAGAATATATTCTATTAGGAAACCAGAAAAGAATATATTCTAGCCTAACAACTAGATAATACAATTGATGCAAATAATAATAAATATGATAATATATTTATCTAACACGACCCCGCAGTTGAAATTGGAGGATCCCGTATGTTGAGATTGGACCTGAAATCTATAAACAGAGGTGGAGGACCCTTCGTAAAAATGTCAACAAATTGATATCGTGAAGGGACATGCAAAACACGTAATTCCCCTAAGGCCACTTTTTCACGAACAAAATGCAAATCTAATTCAACATGTTTAGTGCGTTGGTGTTGTACAGGGTTAGAAGATAAATAAACAGAACTAATATTATCACACTAAACGATAGTGGCTTTGATGAGAGGAGAATGTAACTCAAGAAGAAGGTTGCGAAGCCAACAAGTTTCGGCGACAGCATTAGCAGCGGCATGATACTCGGCTTCAGCACTAGAGCGAAACAGTAGGTTGGCGTTTAGTAGACTAAGAAATAAGGTTGTGACCATAGAAGACACAATAACCAGAGGTGGAACGACGTGTATCGGGACAACCAGCCCAATCGGAGTCTAAGTAGGCAGTAAGGCCGTCAGTGGAGGAGGGGTGAAGATGAAGACCTTGAGAAATGGTGCCCTTAATGTATCGAAGAACACGTTTGAGAGCAGTAAGATGAGACTCGCGAGGATCATGCATGAAAAGACAAACTTGTTGGATGGCATAAGTGATATCAGGACGAGTGAAGGTAAGATACTGAAGGGCACCTGCTAGACTTCTATACATAGTGGGATCCAAGATTGGACGACCAAAGGAGCTAGAGAGTTTGGCATTCGTGTCCACTGGTGTGAGACACGGATTGCAATTTTGGAATTTGGTTCGCTTGAGAATTGAATGGGCGAATTTTTCTTGAGAGAGAAAGAGGCCTGAGGTAGAGCGAGTAACAGAGATGGTGAGGAAGTAGTGTAAAGAGCCGAGCTCTGTCATTGCAAACTCAGAGGAGAGAAGATGGGTGATAGGAGAAAGAAGACTAGATGAAGAGGTCGTAAGGAGTATGTCGTCTACATAAAGAAAAAGAAACGCAGTGTCATGACCACAGTGATAGATGAAGAGAGATGTGTCAGCTTTACTGCCAACAAATTCAATGGAGGAGAGGTATGTTGCAAACCGATGGTGCCAACCACGAGGAGCCTCTTTAAGACCATACAAGGCTTTCTTGAGATGACGGACATGATTGGGAAAATGAGAATTGACAAAGCCGGGAGGTTGTTTCATATAGACTGTTTTAGAGAGATGACCATGAAGGAAGGCATTTTTAACATCAAGTTGTTGAATAGGCCATGAGCGAGAGAGGGCAAGGCTTAGGACGGTGTGAATGGTGGCAGGTTTAACTATGGGACTGAAGGTGTTGTCATAGTCGAGCCCGAGTTGTTGAGTAAATCCTTGAGCAACGAGACGAGCCTTATATCGCTCAAGAGATCCATTTGATTTAAATTTATGATGAAAGATCCATTTTGAATCCACGATTTTTACATTTGGAGGACATGGAACAAGTTCCCATGTGCCATTTTGATGAAGAGCAGAGAGCTCAGCATCCATGGCATCCTTCCAATGTGCATTATGAATAGCTTGGGAATAAGTGCAAGGAAGGAGAGAGAGAGAGAGAGATGGCGCGGAAGCAGAGAGATTTAGGATTTGTTTAGGTTTATGAATGCCAAACTTGGTCTGAGTAACCATAGGATGAGAGGAGGACGTCGAGGTTTGGGGTGGCAGGGAAGGGGGAGCTGCATCGACGGGTGGATTAGGAGAGGTATTTTCGGTAATGGTGTCAAGGGGAAGGTGATGGATAGCATAAGGAAGACCATCAGAGGAAGAGAGGAAGTCATAAGAGTTTGGAGAGACTGGAGTGTGATATGACGGGTATGGGAAAACGTTTTCATCAAATATGACATGTTGAGAAAGAATAATGCGATTTGAGGAGAGATCTAGACAACAAAAGCCACGATGATTTGGAGGATAACGTAGGAAAAGGCAAACAGCAGAGCAGGGGACTAACTTGTTTGTTGCAGTAGAAGAGAGGTTGGGGTAGCATAAACAACCAAAAACTTGTAGATGATTATAGGAGGGAGGTTTATTAAAAAAGATTTCAAAAGGAGTTTTGAATTAAAGAGTTTTGGTGGGAAGAAAATTGAGAAGATGGACCGCCATATGAAGAGACTCGACCCAAAAAGTTGAAGGGAGTCTTGCTTGAAAAGTAAAGTGCGGAGAATATTATTAGTGGTTTGAATAATGTGTTCGGCTTTGCCATTTTTCTAGGAAGTGGTGGGCAAGAAAAACAAAAAATAATACCGTATTTTTTAAAAGATTATGAAACGGGGTTTGGTCAAATTCTCTTCCATGATCACATTGGAATTGTTGAATTTCTATTTTAAATTCAGTGTGAACATAAGTACGAAAAGTAAGAAATATTTGAAAAACTTCAGATTTATTACGTAAAGGAAAAACTCAAAGAAAATGCGAAAAATCATCTAAAAATAAAACGTAATAACGAAAACCACTTAAGCTAGGAATGGGTGATGTCCATAAATCAGAATGAATTAATTCAAAAGAAGCAACAGAAACAAAGTTCGATAAATGAAAAGGAAGCTTACGATGTTTACCTAATTGACAAGCATGACATAAATTTTCTAGAAAAATCCTTATTACAAGAAATAAAAAATTTTGAATTTAAAAACGAGATAATAGCAGCTCCAGGGTGTCCTAAACGGCGGTGCCAGATGGTGTTGACGACAGTAGCAAAGGATTGGTCAGAGAAACGGATGACGGGGACGGTGGATGAATTGAAAGGATAGAGATCACCAGAGCTATTGCTGCGGAGCAGAAGAATTCCGGTCTTCAAGTCCTTCACAGAAAAGTGGAGAAGGTCAAATTCAAAAGAACAAGAATTTTTTTTAGTAAATTAAGGAACAGATATTAAATTTTTAATTATATGAGAACTAACGTAAATATTATTAAGAATAAAGGGAGTGGGGTGAGAATTTAAAATAGAATTGCCAAGAAAATTAATAGGAATACAATCACCATTGCCTACCATAATTGATTTAGAAGTGCAATGCGTAAGTGAATTAAGTCTACCTGTTGAAGAAGACATGTGAGCAGTGGCCCCGGTATCCATGTACCAATTTGAATCAGGAGATTGAAGGGTCATTGTTTGAAATATATGTGACAAATCAATGGGCTGCTGCTGGGGCATATGGGTATTGGAGTTCAATTGGGCTTGTGGAAGATAAGCCAACTCTGAATTTGGGGAAGAGTGATTGAAATTGTGTTGTTGGGCCGAAAGATGGTGTTAGCCCGTTGTGAAAAGAGCGCTGGATGGTTGATGCGCTGGAGACAGGTGTGGGCCGCTTGAGAGAAACCAGTCCACGTGGGCTTGTTAGACTGAATGTGTGGGGTAAGTTGACTGGGCCGCATAAAAAGCCCCTGGTTAGGTAGGCTGAGCCCAATTCGCACTAAATGAGGCTGAATTTTCGCTGGACCGTTGCTGTTGTATTTGTGGGATGCGCTGGATTGGGAAATTGCCAAATGGAGAAGCAATTTGATAAGTAAAATTTGATGGTGCAGATCCTAAAATTCTCGGTGATCCATTTCCGCCATGCCCTCTACCATAGTAATTTCCACGACCTTTACCTCTGTCTTTACCACCATTACCTTTATGGGAAAAGTTAGAAGAATGATTTTGTGTGGGATGGACATAAAGAGCTATTGATGAGTCGGGAGAAATATCGGGGCGATTTTTTTGGTGTTGATTTTCTTCAAGTTGGAGCATAGAACGAATGGTGTCAAAAGAGGGGAATGGTTGAGTGAGTTATCACAGTAGAAATATTTTTTAAAAGATTCCGGTAAGCCAAAAAGGGTTTGTAACAGAGGAGCTCGTGAGGCAGAGTACGGAGAAGAGCAAGACGTGACGAGAAGCCGGTGAATTTGAGACGTGAAATAAGGAAGCAGAAGACTTCACGGAGTAGAGGCCAGATTTCTGAACATGAGACGTTGAGGGGTAACGACTGGGAAGGGGAAAAATATTTGGAGAATAAAACTTGGTAACTGATACTATGTAGGATTGTGGAATTCCCCTTGAGGATTAATTCTCATTATGTGGAGATTATATAGAGTTACAAAAGAATCTGTAAATATCATAACGTACACTACAAATTAGGAAACAAGAATATATTCTAGCCTAACAACTAGATATTGCAATTGATACAAATATAACAGATACGATAATATATTTATCTAACATAGAAAATGTAATAGTATTCGAGATCTAACTAATTTCTGTTTTGGCAAGTTAATTGATATTTAATTCATTTTTTTGAAGAGATTGGTATGGTTTGGATGTGAGATTCCTTATTTTATTTTTTTTGCTAAAAAGATCACACTGGAAAATTACAATTTTAGTACACTAATGTGGCCTGAACGTTTTTTTGATACACTAATATGGGGGTAACAATTTGGGTACATCATTGGTCGAAAAATTGGCAATTTCAGTAAATTTCGCCGAAAATTGCTGACATAGCAGCCGGAAAATGTCAAAATTGAAGGGAATATTGATGACATGAAATCCAAGTGGACAATGAATTGATGACATAACAGCTAATTGGACAAAGTTTAAAATTTCTGCTACTTGAGAGGGGAAAATTCTAGTCTGCTCCCGGCTCGGCCAAACTCATGTGTATTTTATAAAATAATTTACTAATTATATGACAATTGTAATACACATTCCTTTTGAAATACACTTGGGTACGGCCAAGCTGGGTCTGGGCAAGAATTTTCCCTTGAGAGGTTACCTTTGAGCTAAAAATTAACACTTCTACCACTCCACCACATGCCATAACTTGTTTTAGCTAGCTTTAGTTTTGTTACTTATAACATTACTTTTTTAGTAATATGTAATTATTAGTAATATTTTATATATGGGATATTTATAACTAATATTTTATAAAATTATTATAAGTATATATAGACTAAAATATATAATTAATAATTCATTTATTTATGAAAAGAGTAATTATATATTTTGAATATAATTATTTTATCTAACATTTATCATAAAATATACTATTATTTCAATTATAACATATATGAATATTATATATTTTGTACATGTTCTTGTGAATATTTAATATATATTTAATATTTTGAATACGTACATATATATAAAAATATTTAAGTAGTTACATGTGTTTGTTGTATTTATGGAGAAATTATATCCAAAAATATACGTCCATCTAATTTTATAAAAATATGCTAGATATAAAAAAACTTCTGGAAAAATAATATCTTTCTAGAAAAATAGTACTGAAAAATATATTAAGAAGATTAATTTACGTAAAACTTTATCAACTAAAATAGATTAATATATTATTATTAATTAATAATATATATTAATATTGATAATTAATATATAAATATTAATTTTGTAAACTCATCAACTACTAAATATGTTTGTTTTTAAATGTTTATATGTATTTGTATTTTTAATATATATTTTTTTTTTGGGAATTTCTTAATATATTGTATTACAATATTGTTAAATTTATATTCTAATGTTAAAAAGAAAATTTGGAGAAGAATATTGATAAGACATAGTTTGAAGTAATGTCATAAGTATATAAAATAAAGCTAGGTAAGTGGCATGTGGTGCGGGGGTGGAAGTGTTACTTTTTACCTCAAAGGTCATGGTTCAAACCTCCAAAGTAGCAAAAATTTCAAACTTTGTCTAGTTGGCCACCATGTCATCAATTCATTGTCCACTTCGCTGCCACATCATCAATTTTTCCTCCAATTCTGAAAATACCCAATTTTGTCATTTTCTGGTGGCCACGTCATCAATTTTAGGTACCACGTCAGCAATTTCCGGCAAAATGTATTTGTTAGGAAATTTCTTGTTAGATTTTTTGATGATGACAAATAGGATTTTATGTTAGACCCAAAATATGTAAGTTTGATTTTATTAGAAATCATGTATAGGCTTTGAGCATTAGAATTGTAATAGGCTTTATTTGTTTTTATTCTAGACTGTTAGGCTAAGTAGTTTTTAGACTGAGTGTCTGATAATTTCTGAGTGAGTTTATCAGTAGTTAAGTTTGAAGATTCAAACGTTTGAAGTCTAAATGAAGATGAAGTTTCCAAGCGTCCAAACATCCAAGCATTGATTGAGGACAGAAATCATTTAGTAGTGATTAAGCATCTATCAATGACCAAATGTCACCTGAATTTATTTCTAAGTTCAGAAGGAGTTTAATACAAATATTCTCAAATCATTAATTGTCAACGGGCATTTAATTCAAATGCATTAAATGTTGATAAGAGCATTAATTGTGATAAGCTCTTCAGGACGTACGGAGAAGCCACTCTATTGGACTGTCAACTATTCAGAGACTGCAGCACCTACTTTTGTGCATCAGATTTTCAAAAAAAAGGACAAAAGTGGTTCACTAGAGGAAGTGAGAGACACACGCCAGTGCATGTGTTAAACGAACACTTTTTCCAAGAATGTCTATAAATAGACTTCAGCAACAAGCCAAAATTAGAGATCTAACACGGTACAAGCTTACAAGCCAAAACTCTGTTGCATTGAAGTCTCAATCCTTAAACTCTCAAAAAAGCCAGAATATTCAAGCAAACATTCTCTTTGCTTTTCTTCGATTCCTGAGACATTTAACCAATATCTCAAACCTCTTCCTAGAAGAACCGTACAATAATATTGAGATATTCCAAGTTGTTTGAACTTTACCAAAATCAAACAAACCGTTAGAAAAATCCTATCCAAACCTCATGATCTGTGTGAAGTCGAAGTTGGATACTTGCAATATTTCTGGGTGAAAGAAGCAAGGTGATAGAAGTGTCTTGGAGCATAAATTTGGGTGATCAAGGAGCTCAAGTTATCAATATCCATTTCTCCCTATTTGTAGAAGATTCTGTGTGATTCTTTGAGAATCATTTTAGTGGATTGCCTCCTAGTGTTCGAGAGAAGAAGGGCGTAGTTGGGATTACACCACCCAACGAACCTTTCAAACATTGTGTTCTTTACTTTACCGAATTTCTGTCATTGTTATATCATTGCATAATCGGTTAAATAACACATTGATAAAATCATTTAAAAACTAAGCAACAAAGGAAAATTTTTGTGGCTCTAAAATACTTCAAAAGGAAGACTTAAAAATCATTCCGTTGTGCTAACCTTGATTAAAGTACTGAATGCTTAAACCTACTTGGTTATAGTATTCAAATCTTGAGTCTAAGTTAATATTATTAAAATAGTCTTCAAGTAGACGCTCAGCCAAGCGCCTATATTTTCGAGCGTCCAAACCAATTTTAATACGAAACTTTTTGAAGTCGAAAAAGACTTTAGGGTCTATTCACCCCCCCCCCCTCCCCCCTCCCCTTCTAAACTCTTTCGTATGCCACTTGGGGCCAACAAGTGGTATCAGAACGGTTAAAGTTGAAATTTTAAAATTTTCAAGCATAAACAGACTTGTTTAGATCCTTTCAAATCTAGGTGCATTTAAATTTTTCATGGCATTTGCTAAAGTACCTAAGTTGACTAAGTCAAATTATGACTCATGGAAGGTCAACGCATTTACATATCTTTGTTCACGTGATGACAAAATGTGTGATATTATTTCAGATGGACCTATTCAAATTCTCAAGGTTATCACCAGAGCACCTGGAGCCACAGAAGCTACTCCAGATGGCTATGCTGAGAAGCCAAAAAGTGAATGGTCTACAGATGAGCGTCGAAGAGATAATTTGGACAATGTTGGTAGAAACGCTCTATATACTGCCATTGGTGATAACGAAAACTTATTCAACAAGGTCGAATCTTGCAATACAACTAAGGAGATATGGGATAAGTTGGCTGTAAATTGTGGCGGTTCAGACAAATCAAGGAAAACAAACTTTCAATTGCCAAGAAAAAGTTTAACGGTTTTAAGATGTTGCCTAACGAGACACTAAAGCAATTGGACATAAGATTTACAGCACTTGTTACGGAACTTACATCTTTGGGAATGGATTTATAGAACAGAGAAATGGTGGTTAATATTTTTGGAAGTCTACCTAGTAGATTTTTGATGAAGACAACTGCAATGAGAGAATTGAACATGTTGGATCTTCTAAGTCCAGAAGATGCCTTTTCAGAGCTCAAAGCATTTAAGTTTGAGTTAAATTTAGCCAGTGATGTTGTGAGCAATCCGGTGATTGAGTCTGGAGTGCTGATAGCATCAATCAAGGGTAAATCGAGGAATACGGGAAAGGTTTCGGATATCAGTGAGGATGAGGAACTAGCGCTTCTGAACAGATTCAGAAAGTTTCTAAGATATGACAAAAAAAGGAAATAGTCCTAAGCATCAAGGACAGAGTTCATATCAAGCGCCTGCTCCAGTACAACAACAACATCGAGCGCCTCAATATTCTGCACCTTCTCCTTCAGCACCGATTCATTAACAAGCGTCTACTCAACAGAATCTCTCAGTGCCCGTGGTCTCAAAACCACACACAGAAAAATTAACAAATGAACAAAAGATGAAGACTCTTCTTTGTTATAATTGCAAGAAACCAAGGCTCTACCCGGTAAATTGCCTTTACCCAAACGTATCCAAACCCTCAAGGCAGGATTACGTGGATAGAAACCAATTCAGGAGCAACCTTCATCAACAAGGCTTGCTAGCAGAATCAGAACCAGCGTCCGCACCTGAAGATTTGAAGTCTTCAGAGGAGAGTAGTGATGATGATGAGCCAGTGGATGACTCAGCGCTTATTTATCTCATGGCCAGAGATGATGAAGTGTCCCCTGAGGTAAACACTGAGATATCTTACCCTCTCTTATGAAGAATTACTTGACAAAGTCAAAGAATATTATAATGATTGTCAAGATACCGCCAAATTATATCAAAATCACTTTGATATCATTTCATCGCTCAAGAGTGATAATGTGACACTGTTTCGCGATAAAACAAAAATTTGTGTGAGGTGGATCCGATTGTTCCTTCCAAGCCCCGTGAATCTATATCTTAAGATTATCTATCAACCCCTGTGTTCGACACGCTAAATGGTGGTTCACATCTTTAATGAAGTCTTATGCCAATTATTTCGAATATAAAGACAAATAAATCAAACAACTTAAGTCAAGATAAAATTAACCTATCAAATACTGAAATCTGAAGAAAGGAGAATTTATACCTCCATGAAAGTCTTTGATTGAATAGTACAAGTAAATATTGATATGCTCACTGTAGCCTTCGGTAAATCCTTGCTATCTACGAATTAATCTAAGCTATTGCTAATCCTAAACTATGCTAAGAACTACTCCTATGGCTAGAACTAGTAAAATAAAGAAAAAGAAGATGTGTTCTTCTGTGCTATCCTCCTTCTTTTTTTCTTCTTAGCAGGCTATATCTCGATTCTCTGAGGGGCCCACGATCATTCTCTTCAGAACCGTCTTCAACTGCCCTTATCCGTTCTTTCAAATTATCGCGCCTTTATCCCTCAACGGCCCTCGACTCTTTGGGCTTCGCTTTATTTCATTTACTTAATTTCTTTGGACTTTCATTCTCTCGGCCCATATTCTTGTAATTTTCTAGCGTTTAATGGGCCCATATTGTTTATTTTTCCACTATTTCCCTTTTGTTCGATGTTTATTAAGTAGGCTTCCTTAGACTCAATATAATCCAAAAACGCAAATTGTTTTATGGTGTAAACAAATGCCCCCTTAATATACATGGATGTTTCGAGTTCATGTGTATTAAAAGACACGTCTATTTTTTAATAAACGCAAATGCTTCATCTTCACGGGGTTTTTTAAAGTACATGTCTTTTCATAAGAAGACCTTTCATACATATTTTCCGACAGTTATGGAAACACGCGCCCTTTTATATTTCTCCTAGGATTTCGATCGTCGCCTTCCCACTTTCTGCAATAATCAATGTGTCTATTCATGGTTAGATGTTAAACCTCTTATAAATACTTCGCGGGTTGATTCTTGGGGTTTACAATTCTTCAATCTTTTTCCCTTTCATCTTACTCGCACGAGCAGCTATAACTCGCTTTCCATTATTACCGGCCTGTTTGATTTCTCCTTCATCGACTCTCTCATAATTCTCCATTAATGGTTGTTCCTCAACATGCTTTTTCCCATGACCTTGGGTTCTTGGTCCCTCGAGCGACTCTTTTGGAATGTGAAGATGTTGCAGACTTGTTCGAAATTATTAGGGATTCTCTCGCTCATCATAGTGACGTTAAGGTGGCGTCTCTCGAAATTACTCACGTGGTCCCTCGATGGGTCCTTGAAAATCGGGGTCAATTGCTCCATCACCTAGCTCTTGGCCCTCGATTCGACTCATCGGCTTTCGAAAGCGCCGCCCCTAGTGCTCCCAACCTTCTTGGGACATAGCCCGCCTTGGAAGGAGACAATTCCCCCCTTTTTATAAATGGGGTGATTCAAAAATTCGCTTGGACTAACATAGCAAGCCCATCAATGGTTGGATAAGCACTGTCGACGCCTTTCCTTGGTTCGAGCGCCTTAGCCAATTTCACTCGAAGTGGGCGGCTAATTGAATTTTAGGGCTTATTCGAATAGCCTGCTACCAGACTCTCCCTTTCAAGAAGGTCATGACTGATGCTCTGGCCTTACCTTGGCACCCTGTGTATAATTGCTTCGTCTTGCCTCGAGGGTTTCAAACTATAACCCTCGAAGACGTAGCCCTGATCACCGGACTATCTCCTTGTGGTACTTTTCTTCCGTCTAGTGAGGCAATTGATGACGCTCGAGCACTCCTGGTATCCTCTGCAGACTGGTTGAAGTATCATGGCAAGAGTGGTGGTGCCAATATTGCCTATTCGACACTGGTAACCCACTTTGCTCGAAATGACGATCCAGTAACCCCTTTCGAAGAGGTACTATTTCTTAATTTCATTTTTTCTCGTTTGTTCATGAACTCCTACTGTGCCATAAACAAGACTTTTCTCCCTCTATCTGCCAATATCGCCGCCAGTTTTGGTCCAATCGAATTGGCCCCTCTTGTATTAGCACAGTTTTATCGAATGATGTTCCACCTTCATCGGGACCCTTCGAATGTTAAAAGATTATTGGGTCCCCCTACGGTTCCTATCCTGCTAGGCATTTCCCTATTACCCGGATTTACTAAATAACAGGACTCTTCAATCTCACGAAGAGGTAATTCAAACGTCTCACGCGCATAAACCTGTTTCGAGTTGGGTTTGTTATGGAGAGGCGGCCATAAATCTGTTAATACCTCTCAAAAAGGCTTCATATTTATTAAACTTGAGTACGGTGTTCAATCCACTCTACATCTCAACGTGGTGCCTCTTTTTTGAGACACGGCACGGTCAGGGTCCTACCCATTGGTCCCATATTGCTCTACCCAACTGATTAAGAACGGTTGATTCCCTTCAACATTCCGAGGAAGATCAATTTTACTGGTGCTCAATCTTATTCTCCCGCGACCTTCTATTCGCGGACAACACTCCTGGCGTTGAAGTTTATAACCCTCAGGTAGATTTTATAAAATTTCTTTTGATTTAATCCCCTTTGACTGCATTCTCATCTGATCATTTTATGCTTTCCTTATAGTTATGTTCGAGGCAATTTGGTATAAACCAAAGTTTTGCCTTATCCTTTCTGGGGACTATGAATCATCTTTGGACACAGAGGCAGTATTCCATCCCAAAGATCAAAAGGGATCGAGCGGAGGTAATCGTTCGAGGATGACCTTCCTGCCAAGTGCGTCCTATTCCGGTCCCCATTTTCTACAGGGTTCTTCTAATGGAACACTGCTTTGCGGATTTTTAGAATCACGTATTGCAGAGAAATTATTCAAGACGCATCATCTGGAAGTTAGTCACTGATGCTATAAAAGCATTTACAGGTTCTGCCAATATAGCCGAGCTCTCGAGGCTACTCTCTGTTGAGGTATTCGAATAAACACCTCTCCTCTTTGTCTCCATAATTTTCTATCTCATTGATTCCCTTCTTTTATTTTTATAGGATAATGCCTACCTTATCCCCTATGATCTCACTTCGGGATGGAGATTTGAAAGAGATGACCCCTACGTCCAAACTCATGAGGGGTTATTTCGTGCCCTTCGAGAATCAGAACTTACTGTTCAAACAAAACCTCCCGCTCAAGCCAAGTCGTCCACCAATTCCTCAGTAGTAACAAGATCAAAAGCCCAACCTTCAACTGCACCGGGGCCCGTTACTCGAAAACGGTCAGCCCTCACCATTCGAGAACATCCCGTCACTTGTTTCAAGTTTATACTTTCGAAAGCTTTGGCCTCAACCCATTTAGTGAAATAATCAGTGGCTACTAAGATATAACTATGCCTTTTGGATGAGGCCGGTTTGATTTCTCTGATCACATCCGTGGGCCATCATTGAAATGGCCAAGGTTTCATGATGGAGTTTAATTGCACTGTGGGTTTTCTCAAGATTTTACCATGTCTCTGACATTGTTGACACCCCCTAGCATAATTTATGCAGTCTCGTAATACAGTGGGCCAATAGAATCCATATTTATGTATTAGCCATCTCATTTTCTGCCCTGCTTGGTGAGCCCCGCATATACCTTCGTGTGTTTTTGCCATTATAATCAAAGTGTCTTCTAAATCGAGACATTTTATTAAGATCCCTTGAGAATCTTTCCTATATAAATCTTGCCCATCATAAAAGTAATGATGAGCCATCAATTTTAGTTTGTTCGAGAATCCTCCTTTGGCTGGGTTCGTTAATAATTGATGACTTCTAAACGCCAGTCTTCTTTTTCTTTTAAAATATCAATTTTATTAATTTGCATTCTTCTCTGCTCGAAAGGCATCAGCACCTTTGGTTCGAGTTGAATAGCTGACTCGAGCATCTCAGGATCTATTTTATATCCTGACGCGAATTGAGCTAAGTTATTAGACACTTGGTTTTTCTCACAGGATACATAAGAAAGCTCCACCGTCTCAAAATGTTTAAGTAACTCCTGTATTCGAGCATATGAGATCACTGCCAACGAACTTACACACTTGAATTTCCCCCTTACTTGATTGATAATCAGTTGGGAATCCCCTTTTATCTCGATATTTTTAGCATTCATGTCTCGTAATATTTCCAACCCCAAGATGAGAGCTTCATATTCTGCCCTATTATTAGTGCAGTCACCTTCGATTTTTGCGTACATTTTGGTAATTAATTTGGATGGGGAGATAATATATATCCCCACTCCTGCACCATCTCGAGTACTTGATCCATCAAAATATAAAATCCAAGGTGCTAAACCTATGATTCCTGTTTCGAATTTCTCTAGCCTTTCACTTTCTTCCGAGGGATGGTTGGCCAAAAAGTCAGCTAAGGCTTGACCTTTTACGGCCTTTTGAGGTACATAAACCAAGTCGAACTGAAGTAAGTTGAGACTCCATTTACTTAATCGACCTTTCACCAGCGGCTGATTAATCATAAATTTAATAACATCGGTTGGTGATATTACTTCGATAGAATATGATGTGAAATAATGCCTCAATTTTATTGATGCAAAATATAGACCAAGACACCATTTTTCAATCGAAGCATATCTTTTTCGGCATCATTTAGCAACCTGCTTAGATAGAATACGGCTTGTTCGTATCCTCTGTCGTTTTCTTGTGCCAGCAAACATCCTATCGAACATTCGACTGCAGATATGTAAAGCTTTAGCTTTTTTCCTTTTCGAGGAGGAATTAATACTGGAGGCTGAGTCAGATACCTTTTAATACTTTCGAAAGTTTCTTTTTGTTTATCTCCCCATATGAACTCATCTCCATCTTTTAATCATAATAAAGGAGAGAAAGCTTCGGTTTTTCCAGCCAAGTTAGCTATAAATCTTCTCAGGAAATTGATTTGTCCCAGCAAGCATTGCAATTCTTTTTTATTTCCAGGAGGCTTGGCCTCTAGGATAGCCTTGGCTATATTTTGATCTACTTCTATGCCTCGATTATGAATCAGGAATCCTAAGAAATTCCCAGCTTCTACCCTAAAAGCGCATTTCAACAGATTCATCTTCAAATTAAATTGCCTCATTTGTTGGAAAGCTTCGATTAAAGACCGTATATGTTCTTTATATCTCTAAAGATTTTCCAATGAGATCATGGAAAATATAATTCATAGTCCTTTGATATGTGGCCCCGACATTCTTCAGACCAAAAGTCATATCTATCCATTCGAAGGTCCCTATGGATCCTGGACATCTAAATGCTGTCTTGTTTCTATCTATTTCGGATATTTTTAGTTGATAATAACCAGAGTATCCGTCCATAAATGACATTACTTTATGTCTTGCAACTGCATCGATTAGAACATCTGCCATTGGCATAGGATATTCATCTTTGGGTGTAGCTCGGTTTAGGTCCCTAAAATCAATGCATACTCGTACTTTGCCATTCTTTTTAATTACTGGCACTATGTTTGCCAACCATTCAACATACTTAGTTGGTCTAATGAACCTAGCTTCGACTAGCTTTTTAATCTCGTCCTTGATTGCTCCCATTAAATCAGGTGATAGTCTTCGAGGTGCTTGTATCACTGGCTTTAAACCAGGTTTAATAGGTAATTCATGTCGAGCTATACTCATATCAATTCCTGGCATTTCGTGATGTGCCCAGGCGAAACAATCTTTAAATTGTTCTAAAATTCCGATTAAGTCATATTTCTCACTTTGTTCAAGTTTCGAATTTATATAAGTTACCCTGGGGTTCTTTATTGTCCCATGATTAACTTCTTCTAACGGGTCATGGATATCCTTTCGAATATCTTCATCAGGCTCCATGATCCCTTGTTCAACTATTTCATTCGAGCAGTTATATATATATTCGACCATCTCAGAAATATTATCATCTGCACTCGAGTTAAATTGCTCGAGGAAACCATAATTATAATTACATAACCTCAAATTAGTTTTTTCGATAACTAACTTCTTATACAAAACACCAATTACATCTTCTTGTCTAACATCACCCATAGAAAAGTTTTCAAACGACATATTACAATTGCCCTAAGTTGATCCGGGCTATACTTTCTTCCACTTCAGTTGCAGATTTTTCTTCCTCTTCAGATCCTCGTGAATCTTCTCCGTCGCCTTTATCTCCCGCTCTTTCGGTGGTCGGGAATTTCGAATTTTGACTTTCCTTCACTTCACACTTTTCAGCGAGGTACCTAGAATGCACAATATGAGTATCGATAAAGTAGGAATTATTTTCAGCCCTAATAATTTCGAACTTATAACCATTCCAGCAGACTAGGATTTGATGTAATGTTGAAGGGATACAGTAATTCTGATGTATCCAATCTCTTCCTAATAAGGCATTAAATGAAGATGAATTTGTATTCACCACAAAAAACACTGAATAAGAACTCTGAGTCCCTACTTTTATCCGACAAGGCAAGACCCCAGATACTCTGGTTGCTTGGCCTGAAAAACCATACACTACTACGTCAGTAGTTATTAAGTCTTTCGAACTTTTTCCTAATTTTGCTAATGTTTTTTCAGGTAAAATGTTAACAGTAGCACCATTGTCTACTTATACCTTATTAATTTCGACATTTTCGATTTCGGCTTTTATAAACAGAGGTCTCATGTGATTATTGTCAATCTTTTCTTTTGAAAACAAATGATTGACCAGATTTTCGTTCTTTTTCTTAGCTTCGAGTAATTGATAGTTCGGAATTACAACATCAAAAAAAATACCTGTTTCGTTCACATTTGTCATTTCGGAGGATTTCTCTTCCTCGTCTATTTCTTCCTCCCTTGCCGCAAACGCTGCTGGAAGTACTGTTACCATATTTACATCACCATCTCTTTCGAACTATAATGCCCTTTTCAGAGAGGCTTCTTTTGCTTTTACATCAACTTCGTTTGCCGATTCTTCATAGGGTGAATCACCCAAAAGAATATCTAAGCCATCTTCTGACTCAAAATCGTCTAGATTCTCGTCATCCTCGATCATGACATTCTTTCCCTTTACACTCACTTCCTTTAATTGGTCGCTTAAGTTGTCCATATCTTTTTTTAATTCATCATTTCGTGCAAACCCCTTTTCTATTTTTGATTTCAAAATCCCTTTGTTCAATGCATTTTCTTCGATTCGAAGGTTAGCGATCACAGCTTCCTGCTGCATTTCCATTGCCACTGCAGCTCGAGAATATGTAACTTGTTGTGCAATAGCCTTCGGATGGCTATCTTTCTTTCTCTGACCACTGTATCCCCCCAAACGAGTAAAGGGTGAGTCTCTGCCAACTGGGGCAAATCTTCCAAATCCTCTTCCTCGTTTTCCTCGAAAGTTCCTGTTGTAAGGCACCTGATTAAAAGGCTCAGACCTCTGTCTTTTCTTCCATTCTCTCTGATACGCCATAACCCAGTCTGGGTCATTCGGGATCACCTGTAGCCTTACCAACTCATAGTACATAGTATCGGCACACTGGCTACATAATACCTTTTTGCATTGTTGTCAGATTATCCACCACCCTCGCTGGGGTTTGGTAAATGACCTTCTGTGCTGGAGTTTTGAGTACCTTCTTATATGAATCCTCCTCATTCTTGTGGGCTTGGACGACCGATTCGATTTTCGGTTCTTTTTCTTTAGATTTCCCATCTTGGTCGAACTCCAAGATTCTCTTGTCAATTCCTGAAAGAAGTATCACAACCCTCTCGTATTGCTTTGCCACAAATCTCCTGAAGACCTTTCTGTTTTATGCATGGTATTCATATGCCATCTACACATACCTTCCAATCCCTCATCTTTCACCTTCAGAAACGTCAGAACTCCTTCATCTATGAGCCTGTTGAACAACCGGTTTGCCAATTTGGCTTCTTTAGGAACCTGTGATTCAGAACATTTATAACTATTAAGTTCCACAACATTTATATCGAAACTTAAGATAGGAAAAAGATCTTCATCGATATTCGTTTTTTTGGGTATTGGGGAAGATGATTTCTTTTGAGTCTATTTTCTCTTGTATTAAATTTTGAAACATAACACACTCACTAGTTTCGTGGGAAAAGACATTATGCCATTTACAATAGGGCTTCCCTTTTATTTCTGCTTTGGATGGGATTCAGTGTTTCCCTTTAAATTTAATCTTTTTATTGGCCAACAACCAATCGAAAATTTGTTCGGTTTTCAATACATCAAAAGTATAATTTTTTTCTTTTTTAGTTTGTAATGAGCCTGTTGCAACGCAATCTTTCTTTTTGAGAGCTCCACATTGGTAAGGAGGCCCTTTCACAAATTCTGCTAAGTCAACTTCATAAGTTTCTTCGAATACCCACGAAGTTTCGATTTCGAAGGCATTGAAGCCTTGGTGTTTTCTAGTGCTCTCTTACTTAAGCATATTCTCATATCTGATGGCACTTTTGGCTAGACTCCTAAAGTCGGCAAAAGGCATGCCATCGAATCTTAGCCAATATTCAAAAGACATATTTTGTTGTGCTAGTTGTACATATTCAGAATCAGGTAAATTAAGGTGACATTTGACCCTAGCCTTTTTAAATCGCGAGAGGAATTCTTCAACCGATTCCCCCACATTCTGTCTAATTTTGGCAAGGTCACTCAACGAGATCCCTGGATCTGTTCGAGCGAAGTGATTTAGAAATTGGAACTGCATTTCGTCCCAACTATGTATAGAATTTGGGGATAAACTTATATACCAATTAAAGGCTGATCCTGTCAATGAACTGGGAAAAAGCCTTAGCTTAAGAAACTCTTAGTTTGTGGCCTCTCGACACTGACAAGTGAACTTAGATAGATGTTCGAGAGCGGATATATGTCATCTCCTGAAAACAAAGTGAAATTAGGGATCTTATAGTTTCGAGGAAAAAGAAGGTTTCTATCTATCCAGTCGGGATAAGGTTTTCCCGGTATCATCCTATGATTCCTTCAAAATTCGGGTTCGTACATCCTCTCAATGATAATTTCGAGTTGATCTTGGATGGGATCAAGAAATGGGCCTCCAACATTTCCTCCCATTTGGGTGTTAGGCATGGCCTGTCCTCCTACATATGGCACCTGGATATTATTTGGGAACCTGGTAACTCATGGATTTACCGGTATGTTAGGGAAACCATTATTTCCGATAGGAAAAAGAGTGCTCGAGGCTCCTGCATAAACTGGTATTTGGCCTTGCCCCCCATGAAATGGCCCTTGGGTGTAATTCGGAGGTATTTCGAGATTATTGACATAATTGTTAGTCGGGTAGAAAAACAAGGTCTCGAAGGTTGTGTTTGAAATTGATTTGTGTTAACATTTGGGAGAATGTTCGAAGGAGGACACATATTTTGTTGTTGTCCTATTATCGTTTGCCCCCCAAACATGGATGGGTTCGAGTTCGAAAAATTGGGTTCATTAGTATTCGAAGCTTGACCTATTTCGAACTGACTATTCTTACTCCTGTTTTCCCTAAGGTAACCTGGTGGCGGTTCCCCTGAATTTAAGTGCCTAATCTGAGTCATCGGTTCAACTGACACTAACTGATTTACTTTTTCCATTAACACATTATGTCGGTTAATTAAGGGCTCGAGTGCCGTCACTACCTGAGCATTTATCATACCAGAGAATGTGTCGCAGGTTTGGTTAAAAATCTCTCCTAATTCGGTTATCACTCGAGTGACTTCTCGGGCGAGGCCTTCTCGAGAACTTACAGCAATATCCTGTACTATTGCTGTAAATATACGAGCATATTCTTGAGCCAATGCCCGATATTGATCATTGAACTCTCTTCGTTGATCTTCTCGAGCACTTACCAGAGTTTGCTTCATAACCCGAACAAACTGTTCGTACATCTTATCGGCTCTAACCTTATGTTTCGAGATTGGTTGAGTCTCCAAATCCTCACCGAGTTCATCTCTGGCAGAATCTTCAGACATTTTATATCCGTATCGGGAGTCAGTTAAGCTCAAACTATGCTCCCACTGTGGTCACTAAAAATTTATTTCGTGATAGAACAAAAATCTGTGTGAGGTGGATCCGATTATTTGTTCCGAGCCCCGTGGTAATCTATATCTTAAGATTATCTATCCTGCGTTCGACACGCTAAATGGTGGTTCATGTCTTTAATGAAGTCTTATGCCAATTATTTCGAATATAAAGACAAATAAATCGAACAACTTAAGTCAAGATAAAATTAACCTATCAAATACTGAAATCTGAAGAAAGGAGTATTTATACCTCCATGAAAGTCTTCAACTGCCCTTATCCGTTCTTTCAAATTATCGCGCCTTTATCCCTCAACGGCCCTAGACTCTTTGGGCTTCGCTTTATTTCATTCTTTACTTAATTTCTTTGGACTTTCTTTATCTCGGCCCATATTCTTGTAATTTTCTCGCGTTTAATGGGCATGTATTGTTAATTTTGTCACTATTTCCCTTCTGTTCGATGTCTATTAAGTGGGCTTCTTTAGGCTCAATATAATCCAAAAGCCCAAATTGTTTTATGGTGTAAACAGACGCTCAAGGCAGATTTGCAAGTTCAGCAACAATGCATTGAGAAGAACAAATCACTTGAGAGTGATATAATCAATCTGAAAAGTGATCTTGATATAATAGCCAAGAGAGAAGCTGAGTCGATTGCTAGACTTGCTAAATCAGAGCAACTCGTCTCATCATTGTCTAAAGCATCAAGAAAGCTAGACAATGTAACTGAGGTAACAAGACTATTTGGTGAGAAGACCGGTTTAGGATGCAATAAATTCGGTAAACAATAAAATAAATCTAATGTTACGGCGAACAACAAAGGAAAGAGTGTTTTCTTTGTTGAGAAAGGTTCAAAAAGTCAAACACCTGTTGAACCAAGTAACAATGGTACGAGGCCAAATGAGAAAGCCAAAACTGACTCAGGCAAGGGAAAGGCGAAAGCAAATGATTTACAAAGAAAGGTTCATCCAAATGTTCAAAAGGCTAAGGATAAACCTAACCACTGTGAATCAAGCGCTAAGTGTCCAGCACCAAAAGTGCACCCCAAGCCAGCGCCAAGGAAATATCAGCGTAATATCCACAACAGTCTAGATCATATTATCGTTACAATGATGATTATGATTATGGCTATGATTATGATTACTATTATAATCGAGGATATTATTATACACCCAAAAAGCACACACAGCACAAGGTGAATAAAAAGCACACACAACACAATGTGAAACCCAAGAAAGCTAATCCTCCTGCAATGAAGATTAAGCAAATATGGGTTCCTAAAGTTCTAGTTCAAACTAACAACGCTACTAATGTTAAAGGACCCAAGTCACAATGGGCACCTAACCAGAAATAGAACTTCCCTTTTGATTGTAGGTACCTAGAGCTAGAGCCGATACATCTATTTGGTACATCGATAGTGGGTCGTCAAAGCACATGACAGGCTCCAAGGATCTCTTAATCAACTATCGAGCTGCCAATGGTCCTCAGGTTGTATTTGATGACAACCCTAAAGGTAAAACCAAAGGTATATGTATTGTGCATAGGGGGAACATCATGATTAGTGATGTTTATTATGTTGAGGGTCTCAAGCATAATTTATTAAGCATAAGTCAATTTTGTGATAAAGGCTTTGAAGTCAAATTTTCAAGCGACTGTTGCTATATAAACGACACTAAGACTAAATCTACTAAATTGAAAGGTAAAAGAACAAACAATGTATATCTAGTAGATTGGGGGTTCAACAATAGATAACAACCCAACATGCTTTATGACTAAAAATGAATCTAAAATGGGTTGGTTATGGCATAGAAAAATGAATCACCTTAACTTTAAGACAATTTCTCAGCTTATAACGCTAAATCTTGTGGAAAGATTACCTAAAGGACCATTTCATAACGATCGCCTTTGTGACGCTTGTCAAATGGGAAAACAAGTTAAATCATCTTTCAAGATAAAGCCTCATCTATCTACTTCTAGGATACTTGAACTACTTCACATGGATCTGTTTAGACCTATTCAAACGATCAGTGTGAGCAGTAAAAAATATACTTTGGTGATAGTAGATGATTTCTCTCGATTTACTTGGGTGGAATTTCTTTCATCCAAAGATGAGACACGTGACAAGTTAACAATGCTTATTCGACAACTTCAAACATTGAAAAATCTTAAGGTTGCAAGAATAAGGAGCGATCATGGTACTGAGTTTACTAACAAGGTTGTTGAGAGGTTTTGTGTATAGAATATACATCATGAGTATTCAACTCCCAGAACTCCCCAACAGAATGGTGTTGCTGAGCGCCAGAACAGAACGCTCAAGGAAGTCGCTAGTACAATCTTAGCAGAGTCCAAGTTTGCTCCTAGGTTTTGGGCCGAAGTGATCAACACTGCATGTTACACTCAAAACCGTTGCATGATCAACAAACAGCATGGGAAAACTCCATATGAACTATAGAAAGGACATAAGCCAAATGTTTCATACTTTCATGTCTTTGGTTCAAAATGCTTTATTCATAACAATGGATCCCAAAGCCTAAAGACATTTGATCCTAAAGTCGACGAGAGAATCTTTTTGGGCTACGCCAAGAATGGAAAAAAATTTCACATCCTAAATAAGATCAAATCAAAGGTTGAGGAATCTATTCATGTTGTTTTTGATGATGCTAACCAAGAACCGAGTAAGGTTAATGTAAATGATGTAGGAGTTGAAGATCTGTGTCATCAAGCGTCTAAGGTTACCATTGATGATGATAGTGACAACGATGATGAGATCTTAGTGACCCCTCCTAAGATTACTCGTCAGGTTATTTCGGATAACAATGTAAGATATGTTGATGATCATGAATAGAGTGATCATCAAGAGCAAGGTAGAATCTGTGAACTTGAAGCACCTACACGAAAGGATAGTCAAGTGCCTGAGCAAGTGAACCAAGCGCCTATTCAGCCTCTTAACCCATTTCAACCAGATAAACTAGGGTTGCGTGATCATCCAGCAGAGCAAATTAATGGAGATGTTGGAACGCTTGTTAGGACTAGGGCCACTACATTCAATGATGCCATGTTCGCAAGCTTCCTATCTCAGATGGAACCTAAGACAGTAGACGAAGCGTTATGTGATCCTAGTTGTATTGAAGCCATGCAAGAAGAGCTTAACCAGTTTGAGCGTAGTAAGGTTTGTACACTAGTACCAAGGCTAACTCACCAAGGAGTTATTGGGACTAGATGGGTTTATAGAAATAAGATGGATGAGAATGACATTGTGATAAGGAACAAAGCCAGACTTGTTGCTCAAGGATATTGCCAAGAAGAGGGTATTGATCTTGATGAGACATATGTTCCTGTCGCCCGTCTTGAAGCAATTCACATGTTTCTAGCGTATGCACTGTTCAACAAGTTTACGGTGTATCAGATGGATGTGAAGAATGCTTTCCTAAATGGTTAACTCCAAGAAGAAGTTTATGTTGAGCAACCACTAGGATTCATCAACAGCCATGGTAAGGGTATGGTCTACAAGCTATATAAAGCACTTTATGTGCTTAAGCAAGCACCCCGAGAATGGTATGACACTCTCTCTATTTTTCTTATTGGTAAAGGCAGCATTGATACAACGTTATTTAAAATTACCAATGACGAAGATATTCTCTTAGTCCAGATTTATGTTGATGATATTATATTTGGATCTACTAATAAAAATCTGTGTGAGAAATTTTTGAAAATGATGCAAGAACAATTTGAAATGAGCATGATGGGTGAATTAACTTTCTTCTTAGAATTAAAAGTTAAACAACTCCCTAATGACATATTTATTAACCAAGCTAAATATACACATGATATGATTAAAAAAATTGGTATGGAAACTGCATCATCTTTAAAAATTCCAATAAGCCAAATGCTTAAGTAAGATAAAGATGAAAGTGAGAAGAACGTTGATATCACTAATTATAGAGGTATCATTGGATCACTTATTTATCTTACTGCTAGTAGACCTTATGTTATGTTTTTGGTATGCATGTGTGCACGCTTTCAAGCTGATCCTAAAGAGTCACACTTAATTGCTGCCAAGAAGATCCTTAAATACCTAAAAGCCACAAAATGTGGGCTTATGGTATCCAAGGGACTCTCCTTTTGAACTAATTGGTTACTCAGATACAAATTTTGCAGGTTGCAAAATAGACCGTAAGAGTACCAGTGGTACATATCAATTTCTAGGTGATAGGTTAGTTTCATGGCATAGTAAGAAGCAACAATCGATAGCTACCTCTACAACTGAAGCCGAGTATGTAGTTGCAGGAAGTTGTTGTGCACAAGTGTTATGGATGAGGCAACAACTTAGAGATTATGGAATAATCCTAGGTCCAACCCCTATTCATTGTGATAACCAAAGCGCCCTAGCCATGACTCAAAACCCTATTCTTCATTCCAGAACCGAACATATTGACATTAGATACCATATTCTTCGTGACCATGTTCAAAAGAAAGATATCTCCATGCACTTTATTGGAACTAACAAACAAATGACAGATATCTTCACCAAATCGCTCAATGAACAACGTTTTCTCACTCTAAGAAATGAATTAGGTATGATTGATTTAAACGCTTAATCATTATGCATCATATTTTCATTAGACATACAATTTAGGGGGAATCCACTTTAACTTTGTATAAAAGATTTTTTAAGAGTGTTACAAGTTATCAAATTTAGGGGGAACCTTAAAATTGTACTTGAACATATCTGTAAGCGTCAATGATCAAAACTATTTTCATATGCATAGATCATCAATGCTTATCGTTATTTTAGCATGATATGTTGGAGCTAAAATATAAAAATGTCACATAAATCTTGCAAGTGATATATGTTAAGCGTTGAACATATTCCCTTCAACACTTAATATAAACTTTTATAAAATTCATGCATAACCTTTTAAATGACTAGTGACGTGATGGATAGACTCAATGATCAATTTTGACCATTATCCACACGCTCCTATCACATCAAACTGGCGGGTAAATTAAAAACTTTTCAAAATGATGGTTCAGAGTTAGTACGTGTTTGTGTACGTGTCAGTGTTCCATCAAGCGCGTGCATCACACTCTGAAAATACCAAACGTTTTAAAAAAAAATCGGACTTCAAAGTTTTATATATGGGAGTTACCAAATGTAACTTCTCTCTCTTGCCAAAAACTCGCGTCCGCAGTTAATAATAATGATGGCTGAGATTCATGAACTTTATACGTGTCAAAATCTTAATGAGACGAGAAACCGCAATTTTCAACTGTGTCATTTAAAACAAATTTTTGCAGAAAAATTATTCACTTTTTACTCAAGCTATCTGCAAAATTACTCTCTCTCTCTCTCTCTCTCTCAAAGCAAATCCTAGTTCATCTCTTTCAAATACACTCAAATGGCACCCAAGAAATCCGTGAATATTGCTAAAGACACCATCAAGGTTACTGAAGGCCTTGTGGTGGACTGGAAATTTCTTTACGAACAGAATGAGATCAACATGACCTACATGATGGACTCTGTAGCCAAGGCTGGGCTTCAGACGTTCTTAACAAAGTATTCTTATCTGTTTGCTCATGAGGTAGATACTTTCTGGAGAACCACCAAGCTTTCTGAGGACAAGAAATCTATCTCTTGTCTCTTTTCTCTCTCCAAAAAGGAGTCTCCAAAAGAATTCAGTCTTTCTGATGCTTCCATTGCCAAGAACTTCAATCTGCCGAATGAGGATGAGGCATTGGAGTTTATTACTGCTGAACAAATCCAAGAAGCATGGTCAAGGATGCGTGCAGAGGATGATATCGCATACAAACCTCACTTCGAGAAGAAAGATTTAGTGTCGAAGTATAGACTACTTGCTGATTTTTGCAGCAAAATCATAGAATGCAAGGTGGGTACCTTTGATAAGGTCAACCCGATACAGTTTCAGATGAAGACGGCCATACTCCTGGATATCAAGATCAACTGGAGCGAGTATGTGTTCGGTCAATTCAGGGATCATTTATCCACACAAACAAGCCCTATGGTGTGATTCTGAGTGATCCGTTGTACAGAGCAGAGTATGTTCACTCTTCGGGGCTCCCTTTGGCCAAGGCCAAGCTGCTGGGGAAGAGGATTCAAAAGAATCTCCTCAACCCTCTCCGAGTTGGTGGTTCTGCGAGACCACTGTCTGAGCGCCAAGTGGTACGTGATGCGTCTGATGAGGATGTTGAGCGTCCTGCTCCTGAAGAGGCCATGAAGCGTCCGGCTGTACAGAAGAAGAGGGCTCCTCGTAAGCCCAAGGCTCCTTCTGTCCCATCTCCTCCAAAGGATGATGAGGAAACTGATGAGGATAAGGAAGACAAGATTCCTTTGATCAAGCGAAGAAAGTTGGAAGGCATTATAAAGAAAATAGATTTTGCGGAACCAATTGTTGTTCCTCCTGCCCAATCGCTTAAGCTTATTGAAGGAGTCAATGTGAAGAAGATTTTCAAGCATTCCAGGACAGGCAAGCGTCAACCTGCCCTTGCTCCTGAAGAGCCTGAGACTGTTGAGCCAAGCGCTCAAGAAGTTGCTGTGATTGAGACAAGTTCTCAGGGTAAGTTTATTTCTTCCCACAACGTTTCTTTTCCTACATCTGTAGATGATCTTGCTCTTATAGAGGATAGTTCTTGTGCTATAGCTATTATTCCAGCTGCTGTTCAAGCACCCATTGATATCCATCTGGATGTTGACATGGAAGAAATGGTGGCCATTGCCAAAGATATTGCAACAAGCATTGCATTAGATGCCGAGGAACCTACAACGGAAGGGGTCCAACCACTACTTTCTTCAAAGGTCATAACAGAGGCACGCTCAGAGGTCAGAGCGTTACTGATGACGTTACAAGACCTAGGCACTTTTTCAAGCTGGATCCTATCAAGACGATTAACCATTCAATCAACTATATGCCACCAGCGCTTGAAGAAGACTTTATTCCTGCAGGCTATAATGAAGAACGTTATATTAATGTGGAGAACGAAGTAGCCATGTTCATAGAGCATGATAAATCTATGTGAGATACTATTTAGCTCGGAGCTGATCGATGTGGAGCAGGCATATTACCAAGTTGTTGCCGATGATCAACCTACAAGACAAATTCCTACTTCCATCGCAATTCATGAAGAAAGAAATGATGTCAAAACTCCTAGATCTGATATAGACTTAGCTTATTATCTAGACATGGGGCATAGAAAACCAACTGGCCTTGCTCCAAAAGATTTCAATATCACAGTCTATGAGGGTAACCTGTTGAGTTTCCAAATCTAACAGAGGAACTCTTGAACAGAGAAGGATTCTCTCACTTTCCAGAAGTGGTTCATAGTGATGTGAATAAAAATTCAATTAATCCACTTCGCCTTTGGAAAAATAAGGGTGTTTATGCCGGTGATCGTCCAGCGTCTCTAGCAAACTTGATTCAAAAGAAGCAGATGACTACTTCCAGAGTGTGTGGAATGCTAGCTATCAAACAGACAGATACTGCTTTGAGTCCATCAGAGACATTCACCATGAAGGCATTCGGGCTATAGTGAATGCAGGTACAGACTACTGCATGAATGAAGTGAACTGAGTTGAAGCGTACATGGGTCACAGATATAGCTTTCAAGACTTGTTTGCTGCTCCTCACTTAATTGGCATAGGCATGCATGACAAAAAGCGTCAGTTTGCTAAGTATTGCCTAGATAAGCGTCGACAGCAAGTGGGACCAATTGCTAAATTACCAAGCGTTCGCCAACCAGTAGAGAGGTTTCTGCGTCAAGCGTTACATAGGCTTGCAGTCACTCCTCTTAGCTTCAATAGCCAAGCGTCTAGCAGTGGAAGTTTTCCAGTATTAGATTTATCAACGACTCTCAGCCATTGTGATGACAACTTTAGGTTGTTGGTGAAGATCATGGCTCCCATTCCTCACTTTGACAAGATCTTCACAGAAAACTTGGACAAGCCCAACGGCTCCAGGATTCGCAACTTCCATGGTTATCCACTCCTACCAACTATCAGACAGGAAGTAAGCGAACATTATGTGTATGTCCTTTCCTTGCTGGAACGGAATTAGAGCATCGCTTGAGCGGTTTATCCTTATTTGGAAGAGTACTACAGCATGTATGTGCCTGAAGCTCACAAATCTCAATGTCGTCCAAAAGATAGGAGCATTGGATTTTCCTTGCACTATCACCCAGATATGTTATTTCTGATCCCCAAACCACAGTCAAGGATTTTTCCAAATCATGTGCTGTATATCATGGGTCCAATGTATGTCAAGGCCAGGGATAGTCCACTACTCACATTTATTCAGGGATCTTGCATTTCACGTTCACGGCTGAACGAACTTCTTGAAGATGCATCAAACTTCTATGCCAATGTACCCTTAGCCAGGTTAAATTTCCAATTCACTGACTTTCATCAAGAGGAGTCAGCGCTTGAGGAAGCACCTGTGACACTTATTGAAGAATCTGCATCAGAAATGGCAAGTATTCCAGCGTCTGCTGAGGAACCAGTTCAAGTGTCTCCACCAGAGGTCAATCCTGACTCTTTCGAACTAGATGTTCCAGATGTTGCTGAGTTACCGATTGAAGCATAAGGCACAACGTTTGATCCAGCACATGAACTCTCCCTTGACTCACTCAAGTACACATCAGAGTTTAAGCGACCGGCTACTCAAGCGGTTCCTTCAGATGTGAGTTAAACTTTTGGGCCACTATTGAAATTAGTTCTGGAGGAAGTGAGTGGTCATGCCATTTAGAATTCTAAAGCACTCCACTGGATCAAAACTGATTTGGCCAAAATTAAGTCTCAGAATATAAGCGCCCAAGTTGCTCATATGCGCGGTGCAGCTCAAGCGGCAGTTGTTGATTGCCTAAAAGAATTTCAAGAGATGAATGATGCTACAAGGGCAAATCAACTGGCCATGAAAGAGCATTTTGATAAGCGCATAGACAGTTTCGAGGCCTCAATGGCTTAGATTGCTACTCAAGTCAGCCTATTAACATAACACTTTTTGAAAGCTGATGATGGCAATAAGGGGAAAGAAAAGAGATAAGGGAAACAGGGGTGAAGAGGAAAGCTTCTAGTTCAAGAGCTGCTAGTCCTCCGACCAAGCGTCAAGTAACCCTTCCTACTCTTATCAGTATGTCAGTGCCTTCTTGAGCGTTACTCGAACAATTTGTTGTACCATTTGAACGAGCGCCTATTCCAGAGCCTTCTGATCCCAAACTTATAGCTAAGGAACAGAGGATGTCAGAGTTCAACAAAACGTTCAGAATTTGTTTAAGGCGTATTGGTATTGACCCAGTTGAATGGGATAAGCAGTTTGTTGCTTATAGAGTGAGACAAAAGAAAGAGAAAAAATCTGTAATTGACAAAGGTCATGCTGCCATGATTAAACTTAAAGAGAGTATATCTGAAGCGATCAGGGCTGAAGTAAATAGAAGAGTCAACGCTCAAACAGAAGATTAAGAACTCTTGCTTAATTTGCATTATCTATATCCTTGTCTCTTTATTTTTTATTTATTTAGTTATAAAATGCCTATACTCACCTTGATATATTAATGAAGTGCATTTTTCAGCTAAAACATCTCGTTGAGGCTTAACTAACTTTATCTAACCTTTATTCAAAGCTAACTTTTACATTTTGGCTGTCTAACTCTTGAACTATAAAAGAGTAAGTATTGCCAGCATCAAAAAGGGGGAAATTGTTAGGAAATTTCTTGTTAGATGTTTTGATGATGACAAATAGGATTTTATGTTAGATCCCAAAATAGGTAAGTTTGATTTTATTAGAAATCATGTATAGGCTTTGAGCATTAGAATTGTAATAGACTTTATTTGTTTTTATTCTAAACTGTTAGGCTAAGTAGTTTTTAGACTGAGCGTCTGATAATTTTTTAGTGAGTTTATCAGTAGTTAAGTTTGAAGATTCAAGCGTTTGAAGTCTAAATGAAGATGAAGTTTCCAAGCGTCCAAACATCCAAGCATTGATTGAGGACAGAAATAATTCAGTAGTGATTGAGCGTCTATCAATGACCAAATGTCACCTGAATTTATTTCTAAGTCCAGAAGGAGTTTAATGCAAATATTCTCAGATCATTAATTGCCAACGGGCATTTAATTCAAATGTTGATAAGAGCATTAATTGTGATAAGCTCTTTAGGACGTACGGAGAAGCTACCCTATTGGACTGTCAACTATTCGGATACTGCAGCACCTACTTTTGTGCAGCAGATTTTCAGGAAAAAGGACAAAAGTGGTTCACTCGCGGAAGTGAGAGACACGCGTCTGTGCATGTGTCAAACGGATATTTTTCCAAGAATGTCTATAAATAGACTTCAGCAACAAGCCAAAATTACAGATCTAACACGGTACAAGCTTATAAGCCAAAACTCTGTTGCATTGAAGTCTCAATCCTTAAACTTTCAGAAAAGCCAGAATATTCAAGCAAACATTCTCTTTGTTTTTCTTCAGTTCCTGAGACAGTCAACCAATATCTCAAACCTCTTCCTAGAAGAACCTTACAATACTATTGAGATATTCCAAGTTGTTTGAACTTTACCAAAATCAAACAAACCGTTAGAAAAATCCTATCCAAGCCTCGCGATCTGTGTGAAGTCGAAGTTGGATACTTGCAATATTTTTGGGTGAAAGAAGCAAGGGGATAGAAGTGTCTTGGAGCAGAAATTCATGTGATCAAGGAGCTCAAGTCAACAATTTCCATCTCTCCCCAATTTGTAGAAGATTCTGTGTGATTCCTTGAGAATCATTTTAGTGGATTGCCTCCGAGTTTTCGAGGAGAAGAATGACGTAGTTGGGATTACATCACCCAACGAACCTTTCAAACATTGTGTTCTTTACTTTACCGCATTTCTATTATTGTCATATCATTGCATAATCGGTTAAGTAACACATTGATAAAATCATTTAAAAGCTAAGCAACTAAGGAAAATCTTTGTGACGCTAAAATACTTCAAAAGGAAGACTTAAAAATCATTCCGCTGTGCTAACCTTGATTAAAGAACTGAACGCTTAAACCTATTTGGTTATAGTATTCAAATCTTGAGTCTAAGTTAATATTATTAAAATAGTCTTCAAGTAGACGCTCAGCCAAGCGCCTACATTTTCGAGTGTCCAAACCAATTTTAATACGAAACTTTTTGAAGTCGAAAAAGATTTCAGGGTCTATTCAACCCCAACCCCCCCTCTAGACCCTTTCGTATGCCACTTGGGACCAACAGTATTAAAATTGTCAATTTTTTTACCAATGATGTACCCAAATTGTTACCCCCCTCATACTAGTGTACCAAAAAAACATACATGCCACATTGGTGTACCAAAATTGCAATTTTTCCAAGATCATGCTAATCATTTGGGCACCAGGAAAATTGTATTTTTGGTATACTAAAGGGGGATGCACGTTTTTTTGGTATAATAAATAGGATAAATATAATTTTTAATTATAGTGGGTTAGGTATTTGTAATTTCAATTATAAGATGGTAAGTTTGTGTAATTAACTATTATAGTAGTGGGTGTTGGAGTAATTTTTCCTAATATATAAGAATAGACTGAAAAATATTATATTTTTAAAATTTAAATCAAAATAATTTTTAAATTTAAATAAAATTACTTTTTAATGGCGGTTTTAATTGAAACAAATAAATTAATTAAAACTCAAAAAAAGAAAAAAAGAGAAATTAGGAAAAAAAAAGAAAAAAAAAGAAAGTAAAATAAAAACAATTTTGAAAAATCAAATATAATAAGAAAAAATAGTAAAAATCATAATATAATATTATAATTTTTTAATTTAAATTATTTTATAATTTTGATACTATATATAGATATATTAACTTATTGGTCATTTAGCGTATATAAAATTAAGACCAAGTTAATGCAAGTGCACATACCGTAAAGTATAAGTGTACCAAAGTACGGATATCGTTCCCACGGAGACTTAACTAAATTTATGAAGAATTGTCATGAAAATTATATATAAGTGTCTCAAATTCCAATTAATAAGATGATTGTGTAATTAACCTACTAAATAAATAATAAAAATCACAATAATTAAAAACAAGAATCAAGTGAGAATTAACCAAATTGATTAAATGCAGGCTCCCCAGTTCTCACTAGTTACAGGACTCAAGCAATGAATTAAGCACTAGTTCTATCATCATCTCAATTATCAACTCTAAACACTAATATACTCAAGATATGTTTTCTCTAGATTTTTCCCTCTATTCTCTGCTGGAAAATGCATATATCTCCTCTCTTCTCTTGGCGTGACTTAAAATCTTTACCATTCTCAAAATATCCCTTTTTTTCTCTATCAAATCCACTACAAAAAAATAAGACATTGGTGACAAAATGTCAAGTGACAATATCAAAGTTGTCACTAATTATCAATCTTTAGTGACAAGAACTTTTGTTTTGTCACTAAAATATGTGCTCCACATGTTTAATAGTGACAAACTTTGTATAAAAGTTGTCACTATTGATAATTAGTGATAAGAAAATTGTTGTCACTATTGACAATTAGTGACATATTTTTTGTGACAACATAGTGACAACAATTGTAGTTGTCACTTTATTTGTATTGTCACTATACATGTGTCACTAATTGTCAATGGTGACAATTTTGTAAAAACTCTTGTCACTAAAAATTCTTATTGTGACAAAGCAAAAATTTTTGTCACTCATTATGTAGATCTAGCGACAATTTTTACATTGTCACTTTAAATTTTGTCACAAATGTTATATTTTGTTGTAGTGATCACAATTGTCCAATTGATGTTTAATTTTCTCTCATCTAACGGCTTCCAATGAATCCAACCCCAATAGGAAAGTTGAAGCCTATTTTCTTGGCTTAAAAATTCCACTAGAATCAAGAGATTTAGAGATGTGGTTGAGGAGATATGATCAAAAGAGTGTTGATTGGTCACTGCCCGAGGAATCAGGCGCTGGTACTCGCAGATCTCGCGTCGCGACATCAAGTGCTATGTCATGGCATGTCATGTTCATTTTTTTTTCATGTTGTGGCATGTCTATGCGCACATCGTGGCATCTTTTGCCATGCCACGGCGTGACGTTAGATACCCAAATTTTTCTTAATTGTTCCTTATCTTCTTTCCTTAAAATTACGATTTCTTTCCTTTTTCTTTTTGATTTTCTCCTCTTTCTTTGGATTTTCTCTTCTCAAATTTGAATTTATGCCAATGAGGACCTATAAAACACAACTGCATTCAATTGCATCACACAAGATTCTAGAATTACTAAAAACTGTTGTGAATCATGATTCATGCGCAGCGAAAAATAAACATATCTGGATTCACAAATCGAATCAGTTTTGAGGTTTAATGATTTTTTAATAAAATAAGATGAAATAAAATTACATCTTAAAAACTAACCTTGAAGTAGATCACGATTTCTTGATCTATAATGGTAGCAACCCTGGGTTCCTGCCTCTAGATATCACGTCGGAAAAAACTGAAGAAAAAATCCACTTCCTCTTTGGCTATATGAGGAGGGGAGAGGAAAATTTTCTCTCTCTAGTTGTTATGCAGTGTTGTATGTTAGGTTAATCACTTAAATATGTATTCAAATGAGATGGTGGGTTTGGAATTAATTAATTCCTTAAGCACATGAAGCTCATAATACACGCCTACATTATCCTTAGTGGGCTAAGTTGACTTTCAATTTAGTCCACTTATTAATTAAGTCCAACATATATTAATCTAATTAATATATTATATTAATTAATAATTAGCTAAATTAATTAATCCAATTACTAACTTAGGCTAATAAGAATAAATAATAAATTAATTTAAATATTTATTGTCTAGCTATCAATTTATTTCAATTAATCTAATAATTACATAAATAAATTCGTTCATCAAATGACAAATTACTAGACTAACCTTATTTGACACTAGAGATTTTTTTCACTTATTTTCTTGAAAGTGAGACTGTCTAGGTCGTCTCAGTTAGCAATAGGAGGAAACCAATGATGTGGGTGTCACCTAGCCAGTCCCGTGGACCGACATCGAAACCCAATTGAGATTAAAATTATTTAATCAATGAGAACCTTTTGGTCACAGACACTATGTGAGTATAAGTCTTTCACTGTAACATTCCATGACTGTAACATTCCAATCGAGTGAGAGTCATGGAATGTGACAAACTCACAGGACTCAATGTTGTGCTTAATAAATCATAGTAATATGAAATTACCAAACTACCCTTCGTGTTCCACATGAGTTAGTTTACCCGCTTTGGCTAAAGACTTATAATTTAATTTGCCTATGATCGCACTAGACGTTAACTCGTTTACTATTCAAGATAGTGAATCACATATTAGCAGTTACTGAACAATTGTTGCTTGCCCACCTAGACCGTACTTCAAGGTCGATCCCACCTAAGGTTGAATTAAATCTAACTACTGTAATAACAAGTCTAATGTCACAAGAACGATCTTCGTGACTCCTCAGATCTAAGGCTCACGCACATTATCATGTCCAGTAATTCAATCATTGACAATCACCAAGTAAATGCCCATGTGATTGGATTACATTCGAATATTTCAATTCCATTGACATATCTAAAGCATAAGCTACCACTAAAATCTAGTGACCGACTGACACTCCTTGTCAGAGCTTGTTTCATAGAAGTCTGGTCATAATGCCCAATTGAGACTATTCAACTTGCGAACCCTTTTTAAGTAATAAAAGAATCGACGCTTCTAGTGTCCATCTCCTTAATCCTTAAGGAGTAGAAACTCTCTCTTGATTTACTTAGGACTTATATGTTCAATACTTATTAATGCCATTAACATTTATTTAAATAAATGCAATTTGCCTTTTTTTTAAAACAAGAGTTTGTACAACTTAAAGGTAAAAGCCCTATACAGTCTATTTCCTCGTTGGCATTAAGGGCATTCCTCGTTGGCATCGAGGGCATAATCCTAACAATAACATCCAAAAGATAACAAAAAAAACATCAAAAGGACTAATGCTACTACTAAAGACGACTCAACATGAAAACAACGAAAAAGCAGTAAAAAGACACAAAAAAATGAACAAGAAATGATGAACGAGCATGCGAACCACCAAATAAAAGTCAAATAATTCTATAAAAATGCAGAATTATCACACCCCCAACTTAAACTCTTGAACGCCCTCGTTCAAGCTCAAAAATATAGAATAGCAACAACTTGAAAAGTTAACTAGTTCATTGAAACAAGGATTCCTTTATTCTCAACGTTGCTCATGTCTCATTTAAAACTCAACTCAAGCTTTTCAAAGTAGCAAACTAAACTTAGCTCCAAGGGCAATCAACAACTATTTTTGTGTGCGTGTGAACAGTCTTACGATTGAATGGTTTCTATTCAACTTAACATCATCAAACCATGCTCATTATACTCTAACAATTGTAAGAACTATAAGTTGATTTCTCACTTATCACAAAACTCACTAAAAGAGAGAACTTGCATACTCAAGATTTTTTTTTTTTTTGGGTTGACCTTGTTATTCGAATGTAGGCGCTGATTGTTTTCAATTTCTCAGTGAATTGATATCTTCAAAGTATCTCCTTTTTTTCTTTCCTTTGAGGTCAATATTGACCATTTTACACGAATGCAAATATTGGTCATGAATGCCCCTAGTTACTCAGCAAACTAGCACATTCAAAGTGATTTTCTCTCTTTCTTTTTTTTTCCTTTTTTTTCCTTTTTCTTTTCTCACTCTTGCACTATGTTCTCTCTTAGTTCGTCTCAAGAAAAATTTAAAACCATTTCTAGTTCTCAAGAATATAAACAATACTTACAAAGTTTGATTTCAGTTAAGTTTCATAGATAGAAAATTACCAATCAAAAGACTACGTGATCATGATATAGAATTGTTATTTCTTGATCTATCAACTTCATTCATTCCTACTCCAATCAGTAGAAATTGAGATCAAACTTAACAGGAGACAACTATTATCATCATCGAACTAGAATTATCCCCAACGAATAAGTCTACTACACAAGTCATGTCATTCTATAATAAACTACTCAGCACAGACAAAAGATCGCATTCAACATATTCAAGCAAAAGGGATGCCCTTATTACCCACACGCTTAGCTTTTTAGCTCTAGCATGCAAACTCTAAAACAGACAATGAAAGACGGAAAACAAACTAAGCACCTCCCAAACTAAACCCATCCAGTGTCCCCACTGAACTAACATCACTTACCCATTAGAGTCACACTTCGAGGTTGTCCCCACGAATAGGTGCATTGATCTAACTACTCTAGCGACAGACTTGATATCATAAGTGCATCTTCAACGTGATCCCTCAGGTCTAAGGTTCACATATACCTATCACAACTAATCAGTTCTGCCATTGACTCCCATAGAGTGAAACCAATGTGATAGAACATATGGGAGTCGAGTTTGAACTCATCAGTCCCACTAATGCATCTATAACACAAGCTCCCATTAATGCATGGTGTTCGACATGCGCTCCTATAGAGAAGTTTATACTATACAAGTCTCACTGAGTCTCAATGTCCAAATGAGTCTCCTCATGACTTGCTAACTAATTGAGTGATCAAGTTCCTAAATCTTCTAGTGCCAATCTCTCCCTAATCCATAGGGAGTATAAGGTTCGCCTTGACTAGTTAGACTAAATGTTGTACACTACTTACAAATGTCAATAAGACTTAAGTGAAACAACTTGAAATGTCTTTTATTAATAAAAGAAGTATCAAGTACATATCAACGTGCATTATACAATCTATCCTCTATGTTATCTCATCTAAGGGCATAATCTTAACACTTCTACGTCTGCTATTGAGAAATTTAAAGGTTTTTATAAACCTAACTTTCACATTAAGGATTTGGGAAATTTAAAGTATTTTCTTGGCATAGAAGTTGCTAGATCGGATAAAGGTCTGTGCTTAAATTAGCGGGAATATACATTGGAGTTGATAGAAGAGTTTGGGCCTTGGATTGGGATGTTACTTTTTCTGAAACAATTAATTTCCTGTGGCAGGTGCGCAATGATCGGGTACATGGGAAGGAGCTTGGCAGTCCAGCTGATGACCTTGAGACAATCCATCGATGAACGGAAGAGGCCTCACGGCTTCAGAAATTTGACGGCGAGACACATACTATCTCGATCCATGTGGGTGGACACTACCGTGCATAGGGAAATTGAAAATAAACGTGATGCAGCTGTCCGCCAAGGGAAAGAACTCCAAGCCGACGTGGCGAGTATTAAAGGAGTTATACGTAATCATAATGATCACTAGATTCGGGGATTTAGCGGATGCATGGACAAGTACACGGCCCTAGGCGCTGAGCTAATAGCTATTCTGTATTGCTTGGAATTGGCCTAGAACCTTCATTTGAAAAATGTGATCCTTGAATCAGATAGCAAAGCAGCATTCAAGAAGGCACCGCTTCGCATCATAATTATGATCTTATTGATCAAATTAGATGCAAAATGGCGTTAGATTGACAAGTTCAGGTTGTCAACATATGGAGAGAAGCCAATAAAATGGCGGATCACTTGGCTAAAACAGGTTTTGAGCGAACCTTGATTTACACATTCCCTGAATCACGATCTGGAGAATCTATTGGAACAAGATCGGAATGGCCTCACTCAGCTAAAACAAATGACTATCACCCCGGGTTTGTCGGGCTAATTTGTTAGGTCCCCCCTTTCACTTGTATTAAAAAAAAAATTAAATTTTCATTTATATATGTATCAAATTAAATTTGCAAGATTTTGAATAATTTAAAGTCTACTAAGCCCATACAATGATGACATTATTATCATGAAAGTATATATATTAAGGGTTCATAAAAATATTTTTCAATCAAATACAATCTTTATAATTTAGTATTGTATATTGAAAAGATACACGGATATATTTTTCAATCTAAACATATTCATTTTAACCAATTTTTCATTACAAAAGAAATTCATAATATTAAGGATTCATAATCATATACATTTAACTCTCCCAAACATTTTAGTTAAGAATCAATCAAAAATATTTTCTATACGGTTTGGTTTGCTACAAATTCAAAAATTGATAAAATTTTAAGATAAGAATTTTACTTTTCAATGTTGAATATTAAGGTATTATATATTTGAGTTTATCATGTTAATTAACTTAATTTTTTAGAAGATATCATCAAACTAAAAATATATTATGGAATTTATATAATTTTTCAAATGAAGAATCTTAAATAAAAACTTTCTATAAGAGTATTGTTTGATTTTAAGCTTAAAAATAAAAGTAGTGAATTACGCTTAAAAGCTTGCCAAGTGTGCCGACGGCTGGCAGTGTTGGGAACAATGCTAACACCCCACGTGTTGTGTTTGCACCATAGCATAGTCATTCTGGTAATCGCCTTGTCCAGACCCAAGGCACTCGCCAACTAAATTGTCTTGTTCGCGTCCTTGGTGTTATATTCATCCTGATTCATATTTCCTTGCTACATTGCATAGACAACATGCACAGTGTCACCCAACACTATGTGCACACCCATTCTCCCATTGTCTCTTTTACCTGGAGAAATCTAAGCTCATTGATAAGAAGTGTTTTTATGTGTTTTTAAGCCCGTAATTCTTATGATTTGGATTCATTTATTGCCTAAATCATGTCACATTTGCATTTAATAGGTGTGTTAAGTGAATACAGGAAATAAATGAGAGTACATGAATAAAAGGGAAGAAAAACGATGTACAAAACAAGTTCAAACATGTTTTTCAACACCTAGGCGGTTTATGCATCTCCTATCACATTCGAGCGATATTTCCGTACATTTGAGACCGAATTAGACAAAGTTTCCTTCTACAAAATTTTAGATGTATGTCTTAGCTTCAAATGGGAACTTGAAACATCCAAATCTAAGGTCTATAGAGAGAATTGTGAAGGAAATACGATTGCTGCGCCGAACAGAGAAGTACATGTGTCAGGATACGCCCCAGCGCCCTCCTAGTCATGCCTAGGCATGGATAGTCCGAATGTTACTCCCTTTCAACCTAAATTCCAGCATTATATGATGGGTAAGAATCACTTTTGGCCATAATTCAACACATGTGTTGAGGGGTTGTCATAAGTGTGTTTCTTGGTAGATTTACTTTATGGGCGCCAAATCAGAAACAACCTCCATGTTGAAACGTAATTTAGGTATACTTAGAAACCGAATTGGACAAAATGCCCTTCTGGAAAGTTGTAGATCTATGTTTTATCTGCACATGGGGACTTGAATCATCCAATTCGGAGATCTGTGGAGAAGGTTATGATGGAAATACTAAGACTGCGCTGTAAAGCAAGAAAATGGCAGCATGCATGTGTTTTGTTGAAGTTCTCACATGGTTATGGTTGGTGGAATGCTTAAGGGCCGAAAGTTCAGTATTTTTTAGCTGGTTGGAATCTTAAAATCCAAACTTTAAGCATCACCTTAGGTGGAATTCTCATTGGGGAACTTTAATGGGAATTCTTAATGCATACTTTAGTGGAATTTTGGCTATAAAAGGAGGGGGAACTCATACTCTTCATTATTCACTATCAATTTCAGATTCTTGGAGGAGAGGGGGGTAGCCCCTAATCTGATTTCTCCACCATTCATCACCATTCTTCATCACTCTTAGAGGGGAATAGAAGAAGGAAAAGAGCTTGGGGATTGAAGGCTCAACTTCAAGATCCATCATCATTCACCATTTAGGGAGTTTTTAAGAGCTTTTCATTTCATTTATGTCTATGAATATTCCTCTTATGTCTTTTATGCTTTCAATTATGAACTAAATTCGTAAGACTAGGGCCATGTAAGGCCAAATTGTGATATATGCTTACAATAGATGATTGTTGAGATTGTTCTTATATTGTTATGTGATGTGAATTGTGTTTTTGTCTATCTTGCATATACTTGATCACTATATGTTAGAATCTTATGCCTAGGTTAATATTTCGGGAGAAAATTGACTTAGGGTGCAAGAAATTCACATCATGACCCGCAACTAATGAGGAATTGCCCTAGACATAGGTAAAGATTCCCGGGTGAAGTCGTTCGATTCAAATCGAGTGAACTCTAGTACATTAATGCATGTTTAGTGGTTAGATTTCCGGATAGGGATATTTGGGAAATCACGATCTAAGTATAGGAGTTTATACGCGAGACATCGGTTATTCTCTACCTTAGGAGTTTTCACCATAACAATATAAGAGTAATTCTACAACAAGAGCCTTTATAAGTATATTTGATCAATTTGGACCTAGCATGTGCCTTAGTCTCCCTTTATAATTGGTTTTAATTCATTTGCATAACCTTGTTCTTATTGTACACGTTTTTACATTTAAGTTACTTTTATTGTAGTTGTTTTTTTGTATAAAATCATACTCTAGAATTCAAGTTTCCGTGGTTCGACAACCCGGACTTTTTGTCCACACTTATTACTACACACGACTAGTGCACTTGATATCATAGCACGTTAGCTTTTAGTGTGTCACTCATAGTCTGAACAATCGGTAAAAAATTGCGTATTTTAAACAAAAAATGACGGTATGATTTTGGACCGAAAAATAATATTATGAATTTTGAATTTAGAAACTTAGTTTAAGATATAAGTTTAGTAATTAAGCCCGATAAAAAGCAAAAAAGAAACAAACAAACAAAACAAAATGCACCCATGGGCCATAGAACAAATTTAGAGGGTGTTTGGTTAAGCATATTTTATAGAGATTATGAGCTCCTAATGTTTATTAAATATTTTTGAAGTTTATAAAACTATTAAAAATAATTTTGGATAATCTTATAAACTTTTGTCTAATTATTTTGAGAGTTTATAACATATTTTTCGGAAAAAAAAATTACCAAGGATAATGTAAAAATTTATAACCTCTCAAACAATTTATAAACCATGATGCACGAACACTCCGAAAAATCATCTCATGCAGTATCAGACAAGCATGGTGTTCGTGTCTAACTATTGAGGGAAAGAAAAAAATACACATGAGCAGTTATGTCCGAATCGTGTCTATGTACTAATATTTTTAAAAATTGACGTGTCCCGTGACCATAGCTTATAAACCAAACACCTCTAAATCAATTTTAGAGCAGCTCCCTATATATATATATAGGGTCAAGATCTAATACACACCCTATATTAGATAAGATATAAGACCCAATCTACACCATTGGATCCACTAAATCCAACAGTACGGGAGAGCCAGCGGTTAATATCATAGGGCTGAAAGGTCGGTTATGAGAACCCCGTGATGCCTCTTTCATTGGCCAATTATTATGAATAGGTTCCGAAAACAGACGCCTATCATTATCAGTCGAATACCACACTTCGAGGGTACCCAAAAAGGAAAGGATGAAAAGGAAAAAGAAAATTTTTTAACTGAGCTATGCATTATTGACTGTTGTATGTGATATGTGAAACATTGTTTTTAAAAATATGAGCTTCTTCTTACTGAGCCATTAGCTCATTAGGTTCTTATGATGCAGGTGATGATCATGTTTATATGTAAAGGTTGCCCAGGTCTCCAGAGCGGTCAGATAAAGCTATGTTCATATGTCATGCTTCGAGCACTTTTGTACTCTGATGATAATTTGTATAACCGCTCTGTTATGGTTTTGTAAACATAAGTGTGTTAATATGGGAATGAAGGTACTGGGTTTTGACGTATGTAAAACTAAAAAAATGATTTGCTTTTAATTTTAAAGGGATATATTCTATTATTTAGAAAACCTTAACATTTCAAAGGAAGAAAATGGGTCATCGCCCCTCGGCCTGACCGTGTGGCGTATCTGAGTTACATGTACGGGTCGGGTCGGGGTGCATGACATAAGATACTGTATAATGTGTTATAATATACTGTATAGTGGTTTATAAGATATTGTATAATGGTTTGAAATCACTAATTGTATGTCACTAATCACACACTGTATATCACCATTGTAGTTACTGTATATTTGTTTATTAGTTATTGTATAATGGATTAATTAGCTATTGTATAATGTTTATTAGCTATTGTGTTCACTGTATAATGGGTTACATGATACTGTATATTGGTTTATATGATACTATATACTGGGTTATAAGATACTGTATAATGGTTTATAAGATTGTAATTGTATGATGTTTAAACACACATTGTATAATGGGTTATAGAATACTGTATAATGTGTTATAATATACTGTATAGTGGTTTATAAGATATTGTAAATCACTAATTGTATGTCACTAATCACACACTGTATATCACCGTTGTATGTACTGTATAATGATTTATAAGCTGTTGTATAATGGTTTATAAGCAAATATATAATGATTTCACCATTATACAGTAATGTCAATTAATGCATTCATTCTAGAATTTTATTCTTCATGGGTTGAGGAAAAAACTGAAGCTTTGATTAATTAATGCGCTTGCCTGCAGCAGCTAGCTTTCACATTTTAATTAATTTGCTCACATTCTCCATTCAACTGACTGTGAGGATTGCATTTAATTCCACACTGTATAACCCTATTATATGAACTGTATAATATAATATAATATATTGTATAATGGTGATTAATTTACTGTATAATCGTAACTTTTTGGGAGCTGAAATTGGAAGGAATAATTAAAAAGGGAGGAGGAATCTGTTATTGCGTATAATAAAGGATTTGATTTTGATCCTGTATGTTATTTGCATGGGTTTGTTAGACCTATTGACTAAAATGTCCCTCTCATCATTAAATTAAAGATTAAAACCGAAATAATGGCTTTAATTATAGACCTTGAGATCAAATGGTTTAAATAATTTAAATTGGGTCTTATATTTTATCTAAAGTATAAGATGTTTTTTATCCATATTCCTCTCTCTCTATATATATATATATATATATTATATTTATAATATAAATGATATATATAGAGAGAGAGAAATTGGCGGCAACAGCATTACTAAAGCTGAACTCAAAACTCCCCAATTTCTAAATCTAGGGTTCCGCCACCACCCAAAAATGTTCGGAGCTCAGCCCTCCTCCTCCTCCGCCTTCGCCACCCCCTCCTCCACCCCTGCCTTCGGTACGCCTTCAACTTCATCATTCGGCTCCTCACTCTTTACGACACCGTTTTCGCAACAATCCCAACCCCAACAACAGCAACAGCAAATCCCGTCGCTGTTTCAGACCCCTCAGCCTCAACAACAACAGCAAAGCCCCTTCGGCTTTACGACGCCGTTTAATGCCACACCGCAAGCGCAACCCACTCCTTTTAACAATGCTCCGCCGCAGTTGACAACTCAGATGGCGCCAGTTGCCCCTCTCCCGTTTTCTCTGGCCGATCGCGATATTCAAGTTACGAATTATTGTTTTTGTGTTTTTTCCTGTATTGTTTTAATTGTTTGAATCTTAAGTTTAGTTTTTGTTGAGACTGTGTATGTTGGTTTTTTAGGCGATTGTGGATGCGTATAAGGAGGACCCTGGGAACCCTAAGTATGCATTTAAGGTTTGATTTTTCAACATTGTGTATTCCCTCCCCCCCCAAATTTTTTTTAAGATATCTGAATGATTTCGTTTTATACTACGAAAAATGGTGATCGAATTTTCTTTGTCCAATTGTTTCTTGGATTCATAACATGAACTAACCTTCATGTTTGAATTAGTTTATTGGCTGTTTCGAGTGGGGATATAGATGCATTGGGTCGAGTAAGCAGCATTATATTTAAGCTGAATTTCTTATTGAGCTTGAAATTGTCTTTTGAGTTGGTTTGATTGTTAAACAAATTGTACCTAAACAAGCTTTTACTTGAGTTGAACATGAGTCGAGCTCAAGTTTTTTTGATTGTTTAAATGTTTGTCATTTCTAGTTTATCAAGTTGAGCTTCAAATGTGAAAATAGGGTTCCAGGGCTGGCTTGTTATGTTAACAAATGGAGCTCAACTGACTTTATAATCGTTTAGAATTTGAGTACTAGGTTTTGTTGTTTAGTTCTAGTTTTGAATGCAGCTCTTGGTCTATGTTTACTTTTGAGAGAGTGCATTTGGTTTAGTTGCTTGGAATTGGAATGGATGAGGAATTGATTAACTTTTCTTTTTTGATAATTGAGGAGTTAATTTACTCTTTGATAAAGTGCACTCTTTTCGATATTATGGGAATATTTATTGCCTGGAAGTTGGAATACAGTAAGCGCTTTTCAAGTATGCCATTGATTTTTTTTTCTTTAACGAATTTCAATTCCATGGAATAAATTTGTTTCCGTTCATTCAGATTCAAGTTGAGGTGTTAATTTATCTATTTTTGTCATTGGTTTCAACAAAAGTTTTTGTTGGTCTTGCAGCATCTGTTGTTTAGTGTGACTGAACCTCAGTATAGGGCCAAGCCTGCCGGTGTATCAGACGTGAGTTAATCTTAGTCATTTTAACTTGTTTAATCGCTATTTTGAGTAACTATTTCGATTATAAGTACTTGTGAAGGCTATTTCGTAAGTGTGGTAAAATAGTTTGGACTGCCAGATTATGTGGGCAGAGGCAATAGCAAAACTAGAAGGCATGGAAAGTTCCAAAAGAGAACGTCTGTGGCCCCAACTTGCTCAGGGGTTTAAAGATCTTTCCCAGCGTCTCAAGGTACATCGAAGTTTGCTAGTTCATTATTTGTATTATGTTTGGAGGAAGTCTGGCAGGTTGTGAAAACTCCCACATTTGATTTTTGAAGGATTTATGTTTTGTCTAAGTTGATATGCAAACACCTTATAATATTAAATCAACCCTGTAAAGTTTTTAAGTATAGCTTTCATGAGACTCACCATCTATTGCCAGCGTTCTGTTGGTGTATCTAATCATTAGGCGTTTACTGGGTACAGGATATGCCTAGAATAGCCAATATTTCCATTTGCTTTCACTATCAGATTCTTTATCATTGTGTGTGATTGCCACCCCCCTCAGTTCTATGATGAATTTTTATCTCAGTTGGTAATAATATCATCTACAACTTTGAAGTAGATGAAAGGATAAAACTTTAAGCATAGAATTTTTGTAGCAGTGGGGAATGCAATTCATAATGAATATGCGTGTATACAATAATGAATTGAACACAACTGGAAATGAAGTTATATATAATTTTGTATCACTATTGTTGAGTAGAAAGCTGAGAGCTTCGTGACTCCTTAGCTTGCAACAAGGTTAAATCCTTACAATGCAATTATAATAGACACTATTATTTGGGACGTTTAATGAATGCCATAATGGCTCGATAAGGAAAAAAAGAACTGAAAAGTAAAGAAAATAACCACACATGGCGATTGGTGAGTGTTGATATACAGCTAGCACATCAACATTTAGGTTGTAACAAGCAATATGCTTCAATTTTAACACTTTTTCATGCGTATCGGTCATGCTGCCAAGCTAGAGACTGGTTCTGATAAACAATATTGCAAACGACTGGATTGTTTCTAGTGTAAAATGTTGACTTTAACTAGGTTGGTAATACTGAATAGCATGACTGTTACAAGGGATGTCTTTACATGCCCGTAAAGCTTCTGAGGAACCATTGGGTGCATATTCTGCTCATTTTGTTCTCTCAGACACTATGTTGCCTCTTTTTGAATAGTCATGCTATGCTTATAGCTTGTCATATATTTATATTATATATATAATATGATGTTCACAATTTCGGTTTGTGCAGCTTCAAGATGATGTTATACTCTCAGATTCAGAGAGACTGAGGATGACACAGAGCAACATAAAGATGGTAATCTCTCTCTCTCCCTCCCTCCCTCGCTCTCTCTGTCTCTCTCTTTCAATGTGTATAGTTATACACACACACACATATATATACAAAATGCATGTACAAGTATATATGAAATTGTGTATGTCTCCCTCACCCTCTGACTCAAGAATTACCCTTGTAACATTTTCTTAGTGCAGCTCCAAAGGCATTTTCAAGCTGACACACTTCCGTCGATTCAAAGGATGCAACAGAAGGAGCAAGGTCTTCAAAGGCGCCTTTTAAGGGTGAGAATTTGGTTTAGCTCTCTATACTTGATTGTCGTTTTATTTTGCTAAAAAATGTTCTTTCTTTGGCCTGGCCTGTTTAATCACCATGCTATGCTATAAAAATCTACTCACATAGTGTTTGGTACTTAACAAAGTGAAGCCTTGAAATTGGAATTTGAAAAACTTCTCTCAAATTTGAATGGATTTCTCAGATATCTAATTTCAAGATCCAATTCTAAACATTTAAACACAAGACTAGTGTTAGTAGATTGCAGTAAGTCACTTCTACACCCTGCATTGGATTATTTGGTCTCTTCCAGTCATTGCCGAGTTATTATCGATTGTTTGGTTTCATTTCTAACATCCATTTTCTTTCCCCAAAAATAAAACTCATGTTTGCTATCTCATTTTCTATACCATTTTCCCAAAACATCCCCATTTTCTAAATAATATATATATATATATGTGTGTGTATATATATATATATAAATATATATATATATATATATATCTCTTCCAATAATTAATTCTAGATATCACAACTTGATTTGACATCATTATAGTAAAATACATATATATATATATATATATTTATATCCCAATCATTATCTTCAATATAAAAATATATCTTTCAATTATTATTTTAAATTAATAACAACAAATAATATATAAAAACGGCAAGACACCACCAATCAAACAAAATCTTACACAATATAACATATACTGTAAGAATTGTCTCTTGCAAAAATCATATTTCCATTCTTCACACATTCCCCAATATATTTTCCCAAAATACGTCTCAAAATTTATTTCCGCAAAACACTTGGATATAAAACCTAACAAATCATATGATTTTTCTCTAGGATGGATGTGCCAGCGTGAACTAGCTTGCTCGTGCAATTTATAATTTCCGGTCCTAATACATGTTATCCTGTATTTGTTTTTGTTTGTGGTATTTTACACAGGTAATGAGAATTATAGAGGCACTGGAGGGTAAAGGCAGTCGATTACCTCTGATGAAAGGAGAAGCAGAATTAGCTGAAAAGTTGGCTGCAATAACAAGACAGGTTGTTATTTACTGAGTTCTACCTAAATCCGTATCTTTTGAAATGTGAGTGTGGACATGACTAACTAATATTCCTGACCTTCCAGTTAAAAGGATCTGGAGCAGAACTTTCTAGACGGGTTCAGAATCTGCTTACGCTATCTCGCCTCCAAGCAGATGGCCTAAATGGTGGCTCTTTTTATCTTCCAGGATCAACCAAAATTCATGAACAAAGTCTAGCCGACATGCAGGAGGTACAATTGAAAATTGCTTTTATAGTCTTGAGAGTTGAGAGTAGGGGTGGCATCTAGTCGAGGCGGCTCGAGCAATTATACATATTTGGGGGCTCGCGAGTCGGTATAAAAAGATAAAATTTTATTTATTTATTTATATAATTATATATATATATGTATAAATGATATATTTAACATATATATTTATTTATATAATTATATATATAATGATATATTTTACATATGTAATTATATTTAATAATATATATTAATACAAATTAATAATATATATATATATTCATAAATATTCAAAAAATATTTTTATTTTGAGCTCAAGCTCATTTATTCCGCTCGTCGAGCTTGAGCCAAGCAATTTGGTCAGGCTCGCTCGAGCTCGGCTAGTGTGTGCCCCTAATTGAGAGTATCTACTTTCCACCATTTAGTAATAGTAACGATAACATGCTCACAAACAACTGTGTTAGAAAAGATGTATAAAGGCTTTTGATCCTGTTTTTTCCTTTTAGCATCATGTTCTGCAAAAATGTTTGTTGGCAGTAAAAAGAATTTTCACACTATTGTTGATGTTAAAATGAAAAGTAGGGTTGAAGAAGTCTATTTGTGCCAACTCTTTTCTATCTCAAGTTCAATCTCTTTTTCTACTGTTGCTAGCAAGCATTAGTTGTATAATTGCTGGTGCTATTTACTGCTTATCATATCTGATCTACTGAACAGCGTTAATATTGTTAGTGCTCATTATTCCTATTTTCTGCGTGTTTGCGAAATAGGTGTTGCAAAAGCAGACTGAGGCTATTGCTAGACTGGGGAATGTGCTGAAACGAGACATGCGAGATATGGAAATCATAATGGCTGAAGATACAGAAATGAACGAAGACTAGAAGAGTAGTTGCTTGCAATCGCACAGCAGTTTGCCCATTTGTTCTATTCTCTCCCTCTTTCCCTCTCTTTTTTCTGGTATGTTAACCTGAATGTTATATGTATGAGCATTTGCCTAATTAAACCTAAACCGTTGATGGGAATATTTCGTCACCTCTCACAAGCAAGGTAATAAATTTCGGTATCGGTATCGGTATCAGTATCGATATCGGGGTAGTAAATTTATTGAAATTTCAATGAAAATTTCGGGGATATTCAAAATTTCGATTCGATTTTAAAGAAATTATAGATATTTATAGAAATATTTGGAAATTTACAACGAAACTTTGTGTAACTTTAAATATCATAATTATGCATCTTTTACATTAATAATACTGTATATATAATGTATGTATAATGTATTTTGTCAAGTAGTATGATTAAAATTTATGGCAAAAAATATAAAATAAATATGATTTGAGAGTAAAGTAATAACTAAATTTTCTAGGAATTTCATTAAAATAAAATACCACAATTTTAATATAAATCCTTATTTAAAATCACATTATTTTAAATTTTGAAATATTTTGAGTTTGGTGAAATTTTGGGATATTTCGGGAATTTCGGTAGATATTTAACAAAGTAATTTTATTAAGAATTCAAGATTTTGAAAAATATTGGGAAATATAAAAAAATATTGGGAAATTTTGATAGATATTCTGTAAAATTGGATCGAAGGTGAGATTTCGCTTCGAGACCCTCGGAAATCTGAAATTTCGGTCAAAATTTTGAGGTTTCAGAGGATATTTAAGACCATGCTTACAAGAATCTCTCTTGCAATTTATTTCCGCGACCTTTTTTTTTGTTCAATCTATTGTCATTGAAGCTACTAGTATTTTCCCATGGGTTCCCTTAAAAGCTCATACTGACTTGTACTTTGTTGATATTTGAGGAAAGTGATATTCTTTTTTTTAAAAAAACTGCGGATGGATTTTTCGAGGACCTCAAGTAAGTTCAAACAAGCATGGAGCAAGGTGTATTGATTCTCTTTACATCGTCGCAACATACAAATATGTTGTTCGGATCCTTCATTTCAAATGGTGTTTCATCTTCAATTTTATTTACTTATATGGATTTGATAGCAGTATTGAGTTTTGACTTGAAGGCTTTATCAGTATTTGATATCGTTAAATATTAAATAACTAATTTATCATTAGATGATTGAATTAATTAATTAATAACATTAATATGATAATTAATTTCTTGGAGGAATTAATTATTAAATTAATATATTTATTTAGTTATTTAATTAATTAATTATTGGATAAATATATATTAAATAATTAAAATAAAATAAGAAACCAAGTGAGGCTAGTGCACGCCAAGGGTAAGCATCCAAATGGATGCCTTCCCCTTTGACTTGGTTGCTAAGGGTTTTGTCTTTCCTTTAAGTATAAATATATACACAAGAGAGAGATAAAAACCCTAGTCTCACTTTTACTGTAGAAGAAAAAGAAGCCAAGTTAAAATCTCTACCCACCTCTCTCCCTCCCTCTTAGCCGTCTCCTTAGAGAAGAAGAAGAGGATTTTTTGCTTTGGATTCCGGCATGAAAATTTAGAGGCAGCGACATCTTGGCTGCTCGAATCACCAAATTAAAAGCAGACACTAATTTGGAATAAATTGTAAGTTTTTCCATCTTTGATGTTTGAATATGGAATTCAAAGATGAACACCTAGGAATTTTTATTTCCATTGCGTTTTTATGTTCATATTCCCACAATATTAGTTTAATAAAAATGACGTATGTGTATAATCTAACGATATACGTGTGTAGTATAATGACATACGTGGTCAAATAAGTTGGCGTATTAGTATATATAAATTGTACATTTTAAATGACGTACTTCAACAGCAAACCGAAGCACTATTACATATGAAATGATGTATAATTACAACTAAAATAATGTATTAATAAATGTAAAGGTCGTATGTCAACATTTAAGATAACGTATTATGTAATAAAAATGACGTACGTATAAAATCTAACAATGTATGGGTTTAATCTAATGGCGTACGTGGTCAAATAATTATCGTATTAGTATATATAAATTATACATTTTAAATGATGTATTTCAACAGCAAATCGAAGTAATATTACATATGAAATGATATGTATATAATCTAACAACGTATGGGTTTAGTCTAATGGCGTACGTGGTCATATAATTATCGTATTAGTATATATAAATTATACATTTTAAATAATGTATTTCAACAGCAAATCGAAGTAATATTACATGTGAAATGATATATTGTTACAACTAAAAGGATGTATATCAACATTTAAGATGACGTATTATTTAAATAAAATAAACGTACGTGTGCAATCTAACGACGTACATGTGTAGTGTAATGACGTACGTGGTCAAATAAGTTGACGCATTAGTATATATAAATTTTACATTTTAAATGACGTATTTCAACAGCAAACAAAAGTACTATTACATATGAAATGATGTATTGTTACAACTAAAAGGATTTATTAATAAATATAAAGGCCGTATGTCAAGATGAAGTATTATGTTAATAAAAACGACGTATGGGTTTAGTCTAATGACGTGCGTGGTCAAATAATTTACTTATGAGTATATATAAACTATACATTTTATTTTTTACCAACTGATGTAGTTTTGCACACAAACCGACGTGAACTTTCTCGTTTTCATACAAGAAGACACCACGCTCCTTTCTCAATCCTTACCAAACATCAGAAATTCACCAGTGTTCTTCGTGAAGATGAATGAACGCTACGGTAAGCGAATAGGCTTCACAACCTTCATCACTCCCACTTCTCTATAAAAATCTTGTGGTTTCCCCAATTTTTATTCACCACCTCAAAAAAAGTCCAAAATGGAGCATACTTATTGAATTGTTTGATCCGACACCACTGAGTTGATACTCCTTTAAGTATAAATATATACACAAGAGAGAGATAAAAACCCTAGCCTCACTTTTACTGTAGAAGAAAAAGAATCAAGTTAAAATCTCTACCCACCTCTCTCCCTCCCTCTTAGCCGTCTCCTTAAAGAAGAAGAAGAGGATTTTTTGCTTTGGATTCCGGCATGGAAATTTAGAGGCAGCGACATCTTGGCTGCTCAAATCACCAAATTAAAAGCAGGCACTAATTTGGAATAAACTGTAAGTTTTTCCATCTTTGATGTTTAAATATGGAATTCAAAGATGAACACCTAGGAATTTTTATTTCCGTTTTGTTTTTATGTTCATATTCCCACAGTATTAGTTTAATAAAAATGACGTATGTGTACAATCTAACGATATACGTGTGTAGTATAATGACATACGTGGTCAAATAAGTTGGCGTATTAGTATATATAAATTGTACATTTTAAATGACGTACTTCAACAGCAAACCGAAGCACTATTACATATGAAATGATGTATAATTACAACTAAAATAATGTATTAATAAATATAAAGGTCGTATGTCAACATTTAAGATGACGTATTATGCAATAAAAATGACGTACGTATAAAATCTAACAACGTATGGGTTTAATCTAATGGCGTACGTGGTCAAATAATTATCGTATTAGTATATATAAATTATACATTTTAAATGACGTATTTCAACAGCAAATCGAAGTAATATTACATATGAAATGATATGTATATAATCTAACAACGTATGGGTTTAGTCTAATGGCGTACCTGGTCATATAATTATCGTATTAGTATATATAAATTATACATTTTAAATGATGTATTTCAACAGCAAATCGAAGTAATATTACATATGAAATGATATATTGTTACAACTAAAAGGATGTATATCAACATTTAAGATGACGTATTATTTAAATAAAATAAACGTACGTGTACAATCTAACGACGTACATGTGTAGTGTAATGACGTACGTGGTCAAATAAGTTGACGCATTAGTATATATAAATTTTACATTTTAAATGACGTATTTCAACAGCAAACCAAAGTACTATTACATATGAAATGATGTATTGTTACAACTAAAAGGATTTGTTAATAAATATAAAGGCCGTATGTCAAGATGAAGTATTATGTTAATAAAAACGACGTATGGGTTTAGTCTAATGACGTGCGTGGTCAAATAATTTACTTATTAGTATATATAAACTATACATTTTATTTTTTACCAACTAATGTAGTTTTGCACACAAACCGACGTGAACTTCCTCGTTTTCATACAAGAAGACACCACGCTCCTTTCTCAATCCTTACCAAACATCAGAAATTCACCAGTGTTCTTCGTGAAGATGAATGAACGCTACGGTAAGCGAATAGGCTTCACAACCTTCATCACTCCCACTTCTCTATAAAAATCTTGTGGTTTCCCTAATTTTTTTTCACCACCTCAAAAAAAGTCCAAAATGGAGCATACTTATTGAATTGTTTGATCCGACACCACTGAGTTGATACTCCTTGACATACTTTGGTGATCTAATATGTCTGTTGTTCTGAAGGAAGATGATTGTAATGCTGATGGTTGGGAGAGGTCTATTACAGATTATATCCGCAACTGGTTTTGGGCTGATGTAACCCAAAAAATGAATTGGGCATGGCCAACACGTAGTTTCACAGATGATGAAGGCGAGCAATGATTTCAAGAGATATGTAACGGGTACGAAGTGTTTAGTGCTTTTCTTATGGAACCCGAAGTTGGGTGGGATCCAGACACTAACATCGTAAGGGGTATTAGTGATTTTTGGAACACATATCCGTAAGTATCTTTTTTAGTGTTGGGTGTCATAAATGGTATCCTTTTATGATAATTTTATAGTGATTTGATATCATTGTATTGATTATTTTTCTTATTGTCTATGCAGAATAACCCAAATACTGCTCGGTACCGGTATGAAGGAAAAATTCATTGGGATAAGATTAAGGTCTTATTTGACGAGAACTTCATCCCTGATCAAGATATATGGCTTGCACCACGACCATATGAAGGCCGGGGAATGACGATCAAGACCTTATGGAGAATGGAGAGAATGAAGTATGGAAAATGGAGATAATAAAGATGATCAAGACCCTATGTAGAGTGGTATGATGGAGAATGGTGTGGTGGAGAATGGTGTGATGGTTAATGGTGATGACTTTGAATAGGTTTATGTTTATGACCGCTGGCTACTGTTAGGTGTGTGCCCTCGATGCCAACGAGGAATTAGATTGTACAGGGCACTTCATTATGTTGTACAAACAATTTTATTCTATTTATAGAAAGGCAATTATCTTTTTGTCCATATAAATCTGTATGACATTAACAATTATTGAACAAACAATCCATGTGTATCAAGGAGGACTTTCCACTCCGTATGGAATAAGGATATGGCACTGGAAGAGTGTAGTACTTGATCACTAAAAGGGGTTCGAAGTCGAGGAATCTTAATTGGGCATTAAGATTCGACTTGTATGACACATGCTCTGACAAGGAGTGCCAGTCGAACACTGTTAGATATTGAGAGCTTGTGCCATAGATATATCAATAGAATTGGTATATTCGAACACGACTCGTAGTAATCCGACCACATGGGTATTTACTCGGTGACTGTCAATGATTGGATTACTGATCATAATAGTATGCGTGAGTTTTAGACCTGAGGGATCACGATCAATATGCTTGTAGCATTAGATCTGTTACTAGAGTAGTTAGACCCGATTCACCCGTTGGTGGGGTCGACCTCGAAGTGCGATCTCAATGAGACAGTAGCAGTTGTGAGGTGATTGCCAAGATGAGATTCACTGTCTCAATAGTAAACGACAATGTATCCTGTGCGATCATAGGTAAATGAAATGACAAGTCTTTGGCCAAAGCAAATAAACTAACTCGTGTGGAACACGAAGGGTAGGTTGGTAATTTCATCTTACTATGATCTATTGCACAGTATCGAGTTTTGTGAGTTTGACATATTCCATGACTCTCACTCGATCGGGATACGTCAGTGAAGGGCTTATACTCATATGGTATTTATGAATTAGAGGTTTGTAATGACACAATCATTTTTGTACTCGATTGGGCTACGATGTGGGTCCACAGAACTGGCTAGGTGACACCCACATCCCTTGGTATCCTCCCATTGCCAGTCGAGCCGAACCTAGAGAGTCGCGCTATAAGAAGTAAGCGGGATATCTTTATGTATTTGTTGTAAGGGCATTTTGGTAATTTGTCATTAGATGGACGAATTAAAAGGACGAATTGATTTAATTAATTGTTTAATCATATTAAATGATAATTAATCAAATCAATAATTCAAGTATTAAATTAATTAGATTAATTAATTATTTGAATTTAAAAGAATTGATTAATTAATTAATTATGTGTTTAATTCGATTTAAACTAGATTAATTAATTAAAAGATGGACTAAGTTGACTGGGCCAACTTAGCCCATCTGGGTCGTCCACTAGGGCCCTAACAGGCGCCCACTATGGGCCTTAGGATTTGAAGATTTATTTAATCCTCAAACTCCTAGGTAAAAGCAGAATTCAATTATCCGCCTAACACGTACAGAAAGGAAAACCCCTCCTCTTCTCTGCCTAGCCGTCTTTCACAAGGAGAGAGGAATCCAGAGAATTCAAGCTTACTTCGAGTGAAGCTCTAGAGACAGGAGTCCCGGGGATTGCTGTTGTAGATTGTAGATCAAGAATCGAATCACGCTTCAAGCAAGGTAATTCGATTTTATGATTAATGTTCTTGAAATATGAAAAATCATCAACAACCATAAAGTGATTCAACTTTAGGAATCTGGCATGTTTTAATTCCGCTGCGTTTTTGATCAAGGATTCCTAACAGTGGTATCAGAGCCGACTTTAATGGTTTTGATGATTTTATCGTTTATGATTATGTTGGCAAATTTGATTTTGAATTAAATTTAAATATCACTGGATGAACATGTTTAGAACTGTGCGAAAATTGATATGAGATTATCAAAGTTGGATGGAAAATTTGGGAATATGAGGATTTCTGGAGAAACGGGGACAAAGGGGTTTGACCCGAAAGCTGCTGAAAAAACGCGAGTCCGGCGACGCTGTGCGAATCAGATTCGCACAGCAACCTTGCGACATTGAAAGTCGCAAGGTAATGCCGGATCTGTGAGAACGAAATCAAACCGCCATACAGCAGCTCTCGGCGAGGCTGTTCGAACAGAATCGCACCGCGGCGATTGTATTAAAATCGCCGCCGTCTGTTGCTTTAACAGACGTGGCTTGCCTACCTGAATTCGCCGCTAACGGGCGGCGCCTATGCCGATAAACAGGCTATTCAAATCAGATTTACACAACCATGTTTTTCGAACTGTTACGTTGCCGGAAATGGTCGGCGGGGTCGTGGCGTTAAATCGCAGTCGCCGGCGACTAGCGACGTCGTGACGACGCTGGGTTACAGTTCTGCCCTAATGGGGCAGAACTTTAGTTCTGTTGGGTCGAGCTCAACACAATTAAATTATGTGTTGGGCTCGGCCCGACACTTGAATTATTCCTAATGCTGGGCTTGGCCCAGAACACATTAAATTGTGTTGGGCTTGGCCCAACGAAGGATCTCCAGCACTGGGCTTGACCTAGCGCACATATTGATGTCGCTGGGTTAGCCCAGTGAACTTTCAATAATTTGCTAGGCTTGGCCCAGTGAATTGTTGGGCCTTGCCTAGTGAATATAATATGGTTATTGGGTTTGACCCAAATCACTTATTATGATCCAATTGGATTAATTCAAAGCTCCCTTTAAATTGAGTCTTTGTTTTCAAATGAAATTAGATTTAATTATTCCATCAAAATTAAATTAGATTTAATATTTTTAATAAATTAAATTAAATTTAACAATGCAATAAATTAAATTAGATTTAATTTTGCTTTGATTAAATTAGATTAAATTTCCAATTAAGATTAAGTTGCACTTAATTTTAATTTGGTTAAATCGGATTTAATCCTCCCATCTAAATTAAAATTGAATTTATATTATTATAATTAAATTGGATTTAACTAATAATGAATTAAAATTTGATTTTAATTTTCTTGAATGCCAACATAGTCTTAAATAATTTATTTACATGCTTTGATGTATGTTGAGGTGAATGTATTCCATGGACTTAGGATTTATCGCTTTGTTTTTATCTGGGTTGTATTGGGCCAGAGTTTGAGCTCCCTAGTTTGTATTTATTTTACATAGAATTTTGTATGGGATGCATCTATGTAATTATTAGCATTAGGCCCATGGAGTTTCTTGAAGAATCATTCTGGAGTTTGGAGCCCGGAGTTGATCAAGAAGATTAGAACTCTTTAGGCCCCTATCCCGTTTGGTTCATTGGCTTGAACCAATCTAGAATGTCCATGGAATGCATTTTGATAGAACTGCTAGGCGTTTTCTATGCTTATATTTGATATATTATCTACATATGCGCGAAATGAATTAATGTGCAAAGTGAGACCTAACATAAACAATTAAAATTCTCCCAACTTTAAAATACTGAGTAGGCAAAGGATATTGGATATCCTGGCTCTCCATCAAACTTTAGAAAATGAAGTCATGTCTTGTGCATGGCATCGTCCCGAAATAAGGGGGTTATGCATTTTGACATGATTTTCGATTTTCTTCAGTGCATTGGATGCCTTCGGTCGAAACAAATTTTGCCCCATATATCGACAAAGGTTGCAAGGCAAAATTCAATTGTTAGACTGATAGCAGTTGATGGGTATTGACTCAGATGGATCACCACTTATATATCAAAAAAGGTTGCGGTCAAGTGATCCATGAGCCAAAGTAAGATTGAACCATCGGTTGGACTGGTTGGCGTGGAACGCCACTTCAAAGAGACCAATGAGCCATATATCGAAAAAGGTTGCAACTCATTGGGATCATTGAAGAACTCAATCACTCACTACGAAATCTGTCCAACGAGATTTTCGATTATTGCAGTGGGAGTGCAATGATTCGAAAAATGTAGTGGGAGCCAAGTCAAATTAAAGTCCTAATTTTACTTGGGTATAACATAATCGTCTTATTAAATCTTGGTTTATTTTCTGCAGTTATTTTTGTTATTTCTCTCAAAAATGGTTAATAACCCGTTGTCAGTACTGCTTGAAAAGAATGTCCTCACTGGACCAAACTTTGCTGACTGGCTCAGTAACTTAAGGATTGTCCTTAGTTTAGAGTCATTGGGCTATGTGCTCGAGGCCAACCGTCCTCCTGTTCCTGGGGAAGATGCTGATGAGGACGTGCAAGATAACTATAACACGTGGATCAAGGATGATGTTCGTGTTAAGGGTTATATGCTCGGCTCCATGAAGAATGAGTTGCAGCGATCCCATGAAAACATGGAAGATGCTAGGGCTATATTGCTGCACCTCAAGGAGCTGTATGGAGAGCATAGTAGGACTGCTCGGTATGTCATATCGAGGGAGCTCTTTGGAGCAAGGATGGATGAAGGAGAAGACGTGGGAAATCATGTTCTGAAAATGATTTCCATGATCGAGAGATTGGAGGCTCTCGACTTTACTATGGATTTTCACCTTCAAATTGATCTCATTCTTCAATCACTACCTAAATCCTTTTAACAATTTATTATGAACTTCAATATGAATGAGATTGAGTGCACATTGGTTGGGCTGATGAACAAGCTCTCAACTGCTCAGGGACAAATGAAGCCCAAGAGGAAGGAAGTTGCTTTAGCCATTTCTAATGCGGGGCCATCAAAGCCTTATAAGAAGAAGAAATCCAAAGGCAAAAAGCAACTGGGAATATCCAAGGCCTCGAATGACATAGGGAAAGGCAAGGCACCTATGGTTAAGAAGTTCAAGGGCAGGGGCCCGAAAAAGACAGACATTTGCCCTCACTACCGTGAGATAGGACATTGGAAGCGTGACTGTCCTAAGCTGAAAGCTGAGAGTGCTTCAGGTATAGAACTTAATGTTTTAGAAATAAATTGTTCTATGACTATATTTTCTACTTCCTGGATTCTAGACTCTGGGGCTAGTGCTCACGTATGTGTTTTGAATCACGATCTGGAAAGAAGTAAAAAGCTGAAGGATCGAGAAGTGGTGATCAATGTTGGCAGCGGACATAGTGTAGCAGCCACTCACATTGGATTCACTTCCATTACTTTATTATCTGGACATTTAATTATTTTGGATGATTGCCTCGTTTTGCCCAATGGGCTCAAGAATATTGTTTCAATTCCTGCTTTAGTCAGAAAAGGCTATTTGTTTTCCCTTATGAACAATTCTTGTGATATTTATTTTAGGAATAAATGCGTTGGCACTGCATCTTTAATCAATGGTTTGTATTATGTTAATGTCCAAAATAAATGCACTATAAATGCTATGACAAGGAAACGTGGTATGTCTGAAACAAACCAAAAACTAATATGGCATCTGAGACTAGGTCATGTCGGGGAATTCAAGATCCACGAGTTGGAGAAAAATGGACTTATAGGTCCATTGGGGTCAGACCCCTATCCCACTTGTGAATCTTGCCTTTTAGGCAAGATGACTCGTTCCCCTTTCACAGGGCACTTTGAAAGAGCCACTGAAGTTTTAGGTTTAATACACACCGACGTTTGTGGGCCTTTCGGGGAAATGGACCGAGGAGGTTTTCAATGCTTCATTACATTCACAGACGACCATTCAAGGTATGGTCTGGTGTACTTAATGAAGTACAAGTCTGAATCCATTGAATGGTTCAAAGAATTCAAGGCTTTGGTTGCAAACCAGACTGGGCGACATATCAAGACACTTCGATCGGATCGAGGTGGTGAGTATATGAGCGCCGAATTTGACGAGTTCTTAAGAGAACACGACATAATTTTACAGCTAACTCCTCCAGTGACTCCACAACTGAATGTGGTAGCTGAGCGAAGGAACCGAACATTGTTGGACATGGTTCGCTCCATGCTCAGTTACACGGATCTACCCATTTCACTGTGGGGATATGCACTACTCACAGTTACACACATCCTGAACAAATGCCCCACCAAATCTGTTCCAAAAACATCATATGAGATGTGGTGTGGGAGGAAACCTAGTCTGAAATACATTAGGATATGGGGTTGCCCCGCATATGTAAAGAAGACAAAGGTAGAGAAAGGACGATTCGTTGGTTATCCCAAGGATTCCATGTGATACCTCTTTTACCTGCATGATGATCATAGAATCATCGTAGCCTTACAGGCATTCTTTCTCGAAGAGGAATTTATTCGAGAGGGAGGAGCGGGTAGAAAGATTGTTCTGGAAGAACAAAATGAAGCTCCTTCGGAGAACACTGTTCAGGAGACCCGAACTGGACCAACTATGACACAACCGTCAATGCGTCGGCCTGCTAGAGTATCTCAGCCGCCTGAGAAATATGGTTATCTGCTACAAGGAGAACATAATCTGTATGTTGTAGCAGAAGGAAACCATGGAAATGATCCCTCTAACTATGACCAAGCGATGACGGATATAGATTCTGCAAAATGGCATGAAGCTATGAAAACAAAGATGGATTCGATGTATTCGAACTAATTCTGGACTCTAATAGATTGCCCTAAGGGTATTGTATTTATTGGTTGCAAATGGATCTATAAGAGAAAGATTGGTCCGGATGGAAAGATTGATACCTATAAGGCCAGGCTAGTAGCGAAAGGGAATAGTCAAAAGGAAAGCATTGACTATGAGGAGACCTTTTCACCTGTTGCCATGATCAAATCCATCAGGATTCTGCTTGCCATAGCTGCATACCTAGATTATGAAATCTGGCAGATGGATGTGAAGACTGCGTTCTTGAATGGATTCCTCGAGGAGGATATCTACATGGAACAGCCCAAGGGTTTCATATCCGATGCAGATTCTCATAAGGTTTTCAAACTGAATAGGTCCATTTATGGACTTAAAAAGGCCTCTCGCAGTTGGAATCTTCGATTTGATGAAGAAGTTAGAAGCTATGGCTTCATCAAAAATGAAGATGAACTGTGTGTCTATAAAATGGTCAGTGGGAGCAAGATATCATTCTTGGTACTATACGTAAATGACATTCTGCTTATAGGGAATGATATAGGCTCGTTGTCTGCGGTCAAGACATGGCTTTCAAGAACATTCTCCATGAAAGACTTGGGAGAAGCTACCTACATCCTTGGAATTCGCATCTACAGGGATAGAGTGAATAGGACGATAGGAATTTCCCAAGCCCTCCACCTAGAGAAAGTCCTAAAGCGATTTGGGATAGAAAACTCTAAGAGAGGTCTTTTGCGCATGAGACATGGAATTCATCTCTCTAAATCCATGAGTCCTCAAAGCGAGAAGGATCGAAAAGAGATGAGCATCGTACCCTATGCCTCAGCGGTAGGAAGTTTTATGTATGCGATGTTATGCACGAGACCGGACCTTACTTACGCAGTAAGCGTAGTAAGCTAACCCAGACAGAGAGCATTGGATTGCAGTGAAATGTATCCTGAAATACTTGAGAAGGACTAAGGATATGATTCTTATATATGGGAATGGAGAAATGAAAGTGGAAGGTTACACCGATTCAGATTTTCAATCTGATATCGATGACCGAAAGTCCACTTCTGGGTTTATATTCACTCTCAACGGTGGAGTAGTGTCTTGGAAAAGTTCCAAGAAAAACACAACTGCCGATTCCACTACTGAGGCTGAATACATGGCTGCCTCAGAGGCTGCCAAGGAAGCTGTTTGGATCAAGAAGTTCATGGCAGAACTTCAAGTGGTTCCTAGCGTGGAGCTACCGTTGCCACTATGGTGTGACAACAATGGAGCCATCGCGCAAGCTAGAGAACCAAGGTCTCACAATAAATCCAAACACATAGAGAGAAGATATCACATCATTCGAGAGATCGTTGGAAGAGGCGACATTGCCGTGCAGAAAATAGCCTCAGCGGACAACGTGGCTGACCCACTCACCAAGCCGTTATCGCAGGCGGTGCTAGATCGATATCTTGACAAGATGGGTATTAGATACCATAGAGATTGGCATTGAGTGCAAGTGGGAGATTGTCAGGTGTGTGCCCTCGATGCCAACGAGGAAATAGATTGTATAGGGCACTTCATTATGTTGTACAAACAATTTTATTCTATTTATAGAAAGGCCATTATCTTTTTGTTCATATAAATCTGTATGGTATTAACAAGTATTGAACAAATAGTCCATGTGTATCAAGGAGGACTTTCCACTCCTTATGGAATAAGGATATGGCACTGGAAGAGTCTACTTGATCACTAAAAAGGGTTCACAGGTCGAGGAATCTTAATTGGGCATGAAGATTCGACTGGTCTGACACATGCTCTGACAAGAAGTGCCAGTCGAACACTGTTAGATAGTGAGAGCTTGTGCCATAGATATATCAATGGAATTGGTATATTCGAACACAACTCGTAGTAATCCGATCACATGGGTATTTACTCGGTGACTGTCAATGATTGGATTACTGATCATAATAGTATGCGTGAGTCTTAGACCTGAGGGATCACGATCAATTTGCTTGTAGCATTGGATCTGTTACTAGAGTAGTTAGACGCGATTCACCAATTGGTGGGGTCGACCTTGAAGTGCGATCTCAATGAGACAAGTAGCAGTTGTGAGGTGATTGCCAAGATGGGATTCACTGTCTCGATAGTAAACGAGAATGTATCCTGTGCGATCATAGGTAAATGAAATGAAAAGTCTTTGGCCAAAGCAAATAAACTAACTCATGTGGAACATGAAGGGTAGGTTGATAATTTAAACTAGATTAATTAATTAAAAGATGGACTAAGTTGACTGGGCCAACTTAGCCCATCTGGGTTGTCCACTAGGGCCCTAAGAGGCGCCCACTATGGGCCTTAGGGTTTGAGGATTTATTTAATCCTAAAACTCCTAGGTAAAACCAGAATTCAATTATCTGCCTAACATGTACAGAAAAGAAAACCCCTCCTCCTCTTCTCTACCTAGCCGTCTTTCACAAGGAGAGAGGAATCCGGAGAATTCAAGCTTACTTCGCCTGAAGCTCTAGAGATAAGAGTTCCGGGGATTGCTGTTGTAGATTGTAGATCAAGAATCGAATCACGCTTCAAGCAAGGTAATTGGAATTTATGATTAATGTTCTTGAAATATGAAAAATCATCAACAACCATAAAGTGATTCAACTTTAGGAATCCGGCATGTTTTAATTTCCGCTGCGTTTTCGATCAAGGATTCCTAACAGCTACATAATAGGTTTTTTAGTTTGATTAACAATGACAATGTAATGAAGGGGGATACTATTTAATATTAATATGAATTATTATTTATGATTTTATGGTTACTTTTTAGTACAATACCTTCAAATGGAATATCAATGAAATACATGATCATAGATTTTGTGCAATACCTTGTGGATCTCCAAGAAAATAATCCACCAAAGTATTTATTACAAGCCAACAAACTTAATATTTTTGGTAATACAAGCGAAGCAAGATAATACCACACAGTCATAGTACAAATCATAATATTACACTAAGTCTTCGAATTGGCCTCTCTAATTTTCTAGCAATTAGTTTGCCTACAAGACTGCTTTGGTAATCCTCCTTTGCTCAACGTTCTTGGGTTCTCTTTCTACATATAAAAAGTGAAAACAACGAGAAAGATGATTGTTACTAAGAAGTAAAGGTAAATTGAAGTAGAACAACACCACCCTAATGTTGTCCTAATAATTCACATCCGATGTAATATCCATGAACAAACGCAGTATCGAAATGTACATGTGTAGTATTTTTATTATTAATTGTTGTATTGTCCCATATGAGGTAATTTTAGTGCAGAGTAGATGTATTTTCACATCATAATGCATTATCTAGTATAGATACATATGTTAATTCTTCGAACATACTCCTAATACATAAGTGGTGTACGAAAGTGCAAAGTAGACGTATTTTTACTTCATAAATGTAGTATTTTGTATAGCTACATGTTAATTTTTCAAACGTATTGCTAATCCCAATGTGAGCTACCTTTAGTGCAGAGCATATGTACTTTATGTTTCAAACGTAATATTTCCTGTCTAGCTACATGAGGTAATTGCTAAGTATTCATAAACCATACGTGTACGTAATTTCAATGATTAATGCAATATTTTATAACTTCAGAAATACTACCAAATAAGCTTTCTTCTTCTCCTAGTAAACAAAAAAAGATCTAGCGTTTCCCAAGGTAAAGGCCACAAAGTATTACCTGCCAATATAGTTGTTTTGGCCTTGGCGTTCAATTGACTCGCTATTGGGAACTGCCATCATGTCAATAATCGGCAGTTTGAGGCCTTTATGCAACCGACACATACTGAGGACGTCCTCATCCTCTTTTAATGTCACATCCAATTTGTAAGGAGGAGCAAAATATCACAATTAAATACATCTTAATTTCATTTCAGGCCACTTTCTTGCAAGAACAGTGAAAACATCCATCAGAGTGGTCCCTTTAAAAAATAAAATCACATCAAGGTCATCATTGTATGCGCAGATTCCTAATATCTGAAATTCACCTGTTTGCGCAGTTGCATCCATTTGCCTCACTACTTGTGGTGATGGTGGTCATCGTTGGGTAATAGACCCAGTTCAGATGTCAATTATCCAAAAACAAAAAAATCCTAATTGGGATTTAGACTAATTATGCTCAATTATTCATGGGGCGATGGAAGACTGGAAGTAACTCAAATTCCTTTCATGGTGATAGCTAAAAATGAGCTTCGTTTGTTGGTCAATGGACGGAGGTAGATAAGACGCAGGGTCAATTGATTTTGGGAGTGCAGGAGTGGGTGAGTTAGGTAATATAGGATCTAGTGGGAGTAAAAATAGATTGGAAATAGCAAAAGAGGGGGTATTTCAGATCTTTCAGGTGGGTAGGGAGCTAATCCAAAGAGTGAAATATGAATTGAGGAGTACAGAGTTGAATTGGGGATTAATTCATAAATTGTATAATGGATTAGGGATTTCTAATCCAAAGAGTGAATATGAATTGAGGAGTGTCGAGTTGAATTGGGGATTAATTCATAAATTGTATAATGGATTAGGGATTTAACTCTCAATTACTGTTATTTCTTTTTGTAATAGACATAAATACACACACATATATATAAATGTTTATTTCTTTACTTCTCCACCGCAACCTCAAATTCACGAAATCTAATGGCGGGAGGCAAGATTAAGCTGGCAAAAACCCTAATTTTCCCGGCGGAATCCCCTTCCACAAGTCGAAAGGCCAACACATATTGAAAAATCCATGCTTAATCGACTCAATTATTCAGAAATCAGGTGTAAAACTGTGATCCTAGAGTCGGACCAGGTACGAGTAATCTGATGAAGAAGCTTCTGAAAGCTGGAAAGAACGTGATCACAGTGGAGCTTGATCCACGTATGGTGCTAGAGTTACAACGCCAATTTCAAGGAACCCCGTTATCAAATCGTTTGCAGGTCCCTAATTTTTGTTCAGTTAGTATTGAAGTTGTTTGCAATTTAGTTACTATCATACTAAGATATAGTTACTGTTATAAAAATGTGAGAAAATAGGGAGCCCTAATTCTGTATATGTTTTCTTACCTTGTGCAAAATTTGAAGGCAAAACGAAGAATAAGAAAATGAAATCAGATAAAACAATAGTTTGTGATCTGGGTCGTATTTCGGACGATCTACAACATGGACCAGCCGAGGCTCGGGTAGGACCTGGTTAGAAGATCAATAGATTATAGAGTTGCCTACGTACCTATTAAAAGGATCAATTCTAATGTAGTTTAATTTATTAATAGAGTCCTAACACAGGCCTCGTAATTTATAAAAGGGTCTACTTAGTATCTAGATCGAAGCTCGTAGCTCGGTGCTCTCGATAAATTCTAGAGAGTATTTTGGAGTAATGATTGCATAACCATCATTTGGTCATATATGAGGTATTTATAGTTGACACTATGTACAGATGTAAGGGTGGCGTGTGTGCTCTCTAGATTAAGATATGTGGATTAATCAAAGGGCTCTTTAAGGTTCGGGTCAATTTTTGCGTCATAAGTGAGTTGGGTATAGGATATGGATCCTATCTTGGTTATGGGCTTTCCTATTTGGTTTAGGCCTTGATCATCTGGGCTTTACGGTATACCACGTATATGCCCAAATTCCAAATCTAGGCATATCAATTTGGTATTTAATGTTAGTTCTATTATCTTAAAGGGAATATTGTTGGGTGGACTCATTCCTTCGGGTAGCTCGTGGCAGCGGAAATTAAAATTTTACTAAAGTAAACGTACAACCACCCGAAAACAGGAATATGGAATTGGTTCGATCGAATTTGATAAGGATGTAAACGAAATTATACCTTTCGAAAATTTCATTTCACCTCGTACTTTGGATCTCAGCAACCCTGTGGTGCAAATCCACACAATTTCCCTTGGGTGAGAAATTGCCCGTCGTTTTTCGTATCTTCCGGTTTAAAGTGCTCCAAGCGTCGCACCTCTAAGATGTATCCACACCTCGTTCAAGTCACCAATCGTCTTGCCATGCATACTAGACAACAAAATGATTCTAAGCTTAAATTAGGCTTGATTATGTGAAAGGTAGGAATATTTTCTAAGTCATTTAGTTCAAAACATGAATAGAACGACGTCTTGTTGGAAAGAGGAGAGAGGTGGCCGATTTTAGGTCTAAGAGAGGGGGGCGGATTTTTCAGCTTTTTCATCATCTATTTTAGTCTCCTTCATCTCTTATTTATAGGTGAAGATTGCCTAGAGTCCTATTAGGAAAAGGAAACTTCTTTTCTCCCAAACTCTCTAGTAATCCTTATCTTATGAAGACTTGGAGGAGAAGAAAAATCTTTTCCTCTTCCACCACACATAAAATCGCCCCTCCCTTATTTACACTCACAAATCGGTCAACTCCATTTAATTGGATTTTAGGATTTAATTTTGACTTCTCAATTTAATTATAGGTGCAACCCATCAATTAAATACAAGTCAAATTAAATTCAACCAACTAATTCCAACATCTATTTATTTAACTTGGGCTCCACCCAATTAAATAAAATACTTGGACTCTACTAGGTCCATTAATTTAATTAATTCTACAAGATTAATTAAAAGAGTAAAATTAATTGAATCCTTCAATTAATTTATATTCCATATTAGGAAAGTACTAAACTTTCCTAATTCCCTCAGTTTCCTCGAAATTGATTAATCACATCTATTCAAGCAGTGACTCTCTCGAGTTAGTGTGTGACCACTTAGGCTCGTTTCTATCTAGTAGTAAGTACACCTTCCCACAGTGCTAGTGTACCTTCCTAAAATGGAAAGTACTAGATTAAATCAATCCTTTGATTTAATCAAGCCTCGAATTAGTCATCAAGCTAATTCTCGGCACATACAAATCGCAGTTGCCCACCTAGCATAGGATCCCGAAGACCTAGATAAAACGAAAGTAAAGATACGCCTTTTGCGATCATGATCCTCGCATAAGTAAGATCTCTCTATCTAATCTCCCGATTGAATCTAGAGCATTGGCTAAGGTGGAAGCTCTATTAATTCAATACTATGTTTCCCACATTATGTGAAATCGACTTCGACTATCTAAACGAGGAAACCCTATGCCTCTTTAGATATCATACTTCGGCCGAAGATTCCTTAAGTCGATTCACTATGTAACCATAGGAGATTAACCGACTGGCTAATGTCAGAGATAGATTTCTCTTGATTCTCATGTGCCTTACTACGTAAGACGTGCATGTCTGAGTTTGCCCATATTCGATCATCTAAAGTGATCATGTAACAAATCAAGAACATGCGCGGTTACGCATAAGACATCCAATGGAATCTTAGGTCCATAAGGATTACTCTTATACTACAAGACCGCTGGAAGTTCCACATTCGACTGAGAATCCATTTCAGGAACTTCCATGGGGTTGTTTAGTTCGCCCATTACCACAATGGCAACCCTCATATATGCATTGGCTTTCACCGTGCCAGTATCTATGGAACGAGATACACTTCTACCAGAGTATGCATCATATGAGCAAGTCTTTTGGGTTGCATCGATATCCCTTTATCTCGAGGAACCCTTTCACGACTTAGAACAATGTTTAAAGATCACAGCCTTCGAGACATATTCCATCATTGCCACACTCAATGTGCAATGATGTCCCATAGCTATGTGTGATCCTTCGGGACTTTATTCTAAGCCAAAGTAAAAACTAATTTAAGACTAAAGACATGCCACACATAAAAAAGAGATTGACTTTATTTATAAGGAAACGATTGTTCAACTCTAGAGTTACTATTACAAAGAATGGCGCCCAATAATTGGTGCGCCGGGCACTAACTCTAACAAATATTACACGTAGACCCCCTACTTATGGTGTAATTATCACCCTCCCCACTTTTTAGAAATTATCAATACACCCCTTCGGGATCTATTTTAAAGATTTATAACGGCAAAATTGTAAGATTTCATAAATACACAATCGTGTAAGAAATGACTTGAAATGAGGGGGACTTCATGCAATTTTCAAAAAGTGAGGGGGTTGTGATAATTACGCAATGAGTAAGGGGGCTTGGCATGTAATTTTCCCTATCTTAAATTTGTTTGACATAGGGAGATAGATAATAGTTTGGCTGACCCTTTTGAGTTTAATCTGTCTTGTCATATTTGTTTGAAAATGTGTGACAATTTTAGTATTGAACCTTGAAGTATATTACTGATGAAATGATCAAGACTGAGTGATAAATTACTTGATAAAATCTGTCACTGCACTGCAGGCTATACAAGGAGATGTTCTAAAATGATGGTAGGAGATGGAAGAATAATCAAGCTCGATAATTTCGTTACAGAGAGCACAAATTGAGGTCGTGGTGAAGCCAGAGAAGATGACGAGGAGGATCGGCTCAACTAGATCATCAACCGAAGGTGACATAGCTCGTGGAGTGGGAGCATTGAGCAGGTGTGTCAGTGACCCGAGTTGGCCATTGAAAAATCGAGTAGGCGGATGGATCATGCATAACTCATTCAGGGGCATGGAGCATATATGTAAGGGATCCGAGATTGCCTTTGAAAAATTCCTTAGTGGAAAGATGTAAGTAGACGGGTTGACCGAGGAGGTTTGGATTGTCACATGTTTGGGTTTTAGAGTAACCTATATCTGAGGGTCAGTTGAACCAAGATGGATATGCCACGATATTTAAGAGTTGGCTGATCACAAAAAGAATAGGGTAGTGGCGAGGGTTCAAAGAGGGGAACAATGTTTGCAAAGAGAGTCCGTCTAGTGGGAGCACTATGGGTGCATGAATTGACGAGACATGGAGATGTCTCGAATCTGATCTCCATTGGATATGAGGATGTGCCAACTAGATTGAGATTCACTAGGGAAAAGTGAAGTTGTGGTTCAAGTTGAGTTCGAGACTTTTTTTATCCGTCTCTAAGTGGGAGATTGTTGCGATGTGTGGAGTCGGATCAAACTAGGGTTAAGAAGATGATCCAAAACAGAGCCAAGAAGGGTTGAGGTTGACCGGGGTCGCGAAAGAAGGTAAAAGGTGGAAAGAGCTAAGGTTCTGGTCACGTGGCGCCATGGCGCAAAGGCAAAATTTGGCTACTGGTGGTGTGGCGCTATGGTGCCAGATTTGGTGCCACAACGCCACAGGCGCGGACAAATTTTGGGCGATTTTTTTTGACATATTTTGAGTCCTAATTTCATAAAAATTGTTTCCTACTGTGATAGGAATTATTCCCTAGTTGTTTAGAATTGATATTCCTAATTTGTTAGGGTTTAGGCTTCTCCACTAGCATAAATATGAGAACTCTTCTTGTAATTCATTGAAGTACTAGATTCGCTCATTGAGAAATAAAGATGTAGTTTAGGTTGGCTCGTGGATGTAGGCAAGTTATGCCGAACCACGTTAAAATTTTCTTGTTTGTCATTTTCATGTTTAGGCTTAGATTTCTTATTTTTTGATTATTTCTTCGTGCTCTGATATCTACTATCCCTAGTACTAAATTATTAAATAATATATAGGACCTCATCAATTTCTACTTCAAAATCATCTACGAGTTTAAGCAAGGAGATTAAAACGAGACTACTGATTCAGTTTTAAAAAAAAATTATTGTGTTATTTCAAATGAAAAGATTGTAAAATAGGTATTTGAGATGGAAAACAAATACTGATCTGAATTTTTCGGGTATATAAATCTATTGGGATAATGTCATTGACTAATAGTCCCTGAAGTATCAAATTTGTATCACTCTGGTCCCTATTGTATTTTTTGTTACGCTACCTTCTATGTTGTTAGAATTTTGTCTCACTTTGGTCCTTTCCGATAGGTTTTGACAGGAAATATCAATTTTTTTGGGATAAAATCGTCAGATCATGTTTTTCTATCTCACTTTGATCCCTTTTTCAATTTTTATGTCCCACGGTAGTCCTTTTTTCAGTTTTTTACATTTTTGCACCCCCCACGGCAAATACACTTTTATTATTTCCAATGTCGCATCAAGATAATTTAAATTTAATTCTTAATTGATCAAATTGTATATAATTAAATTTATCATGTAATTAGTTGAGTTCAACTAAAATTAGAAAAAGTATCTATCAAAAATGTATATAATATATTTTAAAAAATATTATATCAATGGCTAACTGTAATATTTTATAACCGAATTTTGATAGCATAAGCAAAATATTCTGTAGGATAAATACTTTTTAGTGAAATCTTTTTTGTGATTTTATTGGTGCTACTTATCTTTTCATTTTATAAAAGAATTTTTTTTGATTTATTGGTCCGTATTTGATATTTCTCCACAGCAACCCCAAGCTCGCAAAACCTAATGGCAGGAGGCAAGATTAAGCCGGCGAAAGACGCATCAAACCCTAATTTCCAGGACGGAATCCCCTTCCACAAGTCGAAAGGCCAGCACATACTGAAAAATCCACCCTTAATCGACTCGATTATTCAGAAATCCGGCATAAAACCTACTGACGTCATCCTCGATATCGGACCAGGTACGGGTAATCTGACGAAGAAGCTTCTGGAAGCCGAAAAGAACGTGATTGCGGTGGAGCTTGATCCACGTATGGTGCTCGAGTTACAACGCCGATTTCAAGGAACTCCGCTATCGAATCGTTTGCAGGTCCCTAATTTTTGTTCAGTTAGCTATGTGTTAGTATTGAATTTGTTTGCAATTTAGTTGGTTATCAAACTATGATATAGTTACTGTAAAAAATTGTGGGAAAAAAAGGAGCCCTAATTCTGTATATGTTTTCTCACCTTGTGCAAAATTTGAAGGCAAAAGGAAGAAATAAGAAAATGAAATCAAATAAAACCATAGTTTGGTATTTAATACTAGTTCTATTATATTAAAGGGGAAATTACAAACAGACCCCTCACTTATTGTGTAATTACCAAAATCCCTTCACTTTTTGGAAATTACCAATACACCCCCTCGGGGTCTATTTGGAAGGTTTATATCGGTAAAATTGTAAGATTTCTTAAATACAAAGTGGGGGCAAGAAATTACTTCAAATGAGGGGGACTTTATGCAATTTCAAAAAAGTGAGGGGGGTTGTGGTAATTACGCAATAAGTAAAGAGCTCTGTGTGTAATTTTCGGTATTTTAATTTTGTTTGCCATAGGGAGAAGATGATAGTCTGACCCGTTTGAGTTTAATTCGTGATTGTCATATTTATTTGAAATTGTTTTAACAATTTTAGTATTAAACCTTGAAGTATACTGTATATTGATGAAATGTTCAAGACTGAGTGATAAATTACTTGATAAAATCTGTCACAGCACTGCAGGTTATAAAAGGAGATGTTCTTTTTTTTTGGCGCGGTGGGAGGGGATACCCTTAAATGACTATCCCGACATGTCATAACCCAAAACCTCACTTTTCATTAAATCATACATTAGCATAAATACATGCATTTTGATAGTTCATTCATAGTTTTGCAATTTGCCACCTCATGCTTAGAATTTTAAGTCACCAAATGTTTTCCTTAGCCTAAAGAAAGTGACAATACCAATTATCCCAATTTTTAGGGACCAAAGTGAAAATTAACCTTGTTTTTATGTCTTAAGTCGGCCAAGAAAATTAGAGAGAGAAACACTTCAAGGTCCCTTCATCTCCTTCAAAAATGAATCTGTCTGGTAGTTCTATACATCCAAGCTTTTGGCTACCAAACTAGGTCCAAATTGGGATCTTCTTAGCTTAAACTCTTCCTAAGACATCAAGGAACAATCCTATGGAGGCTAAACTTGCTTAGATATAACAGAAATTTTTAGAATCGCCCAATCAGTGAGCTTCAATCCTAGAACCCCAATTCTGCCAGCTATTTTGGAATTGTGTCGTTTTTAGTGTCCTCTTAGACATCCACTATGGTAGAGTACCCTATATTTTTTTAGTATGTATATATCCATGTTATAAGATGTGTCTCAAGATTTGGCAAGGGCTGGAGTTCTGTGGAAGTTTCTAAAAACCATTGAGTAAAATCGCCAGTCTGTTCGGCGGGATTGACAATTGCTGCTATTTTGATGTTATTTAGGTAACCTGGAAATTTTTGTTCAATTGAAACATTTTACAGTAGATATATATAAATGTTATAGATACGTCATACGTCACCCAAATTTCAGAATGTTTCAGTAAATAGGGGATTTTATAAAAATAGTTGAATATATGGTGACGGTTCTGGAAAATCTGTTGGGACAGCCCTGTTTCGTTAATCGAATCCCCAAATTGAGAAGGAAATTAAATCTGAAACTATTATGTCATGTTATTTAATGTATTATATCAAGGGTATTTATGCATTTTGATGTGTTTAATAGGTCGAGATTCCAATAGAGGAACAGAAAACGCCAACTAGATGAAGACATCTTGAGAGCCACTATTTGTGAGTATAATTGGGTGGCTTGATAATTGACTCATCCATTGCTTTTATTGATATTTCTAAATGAATCCTTTAGTTGTCTACTTGTATGATTGGGAAGCTTATGGTATTGTGAACGTGGTTTATGATGATTGAATGATGGAAACGAATATGGTGAATATTATTCATTGTGTAATATATGGGAACTACATTAACTTTAACAAGGTGGAAATGTTATTGATGACTTGATGATGAAAATGAGTTATATGATATGAAAATGCATTCATCCGACATAAGAGGTTCTGTTATGGGTGCTACTAATCTTGAGCCATATGTTAAAGAATTTCTAGTAAAACTGGACCACAAAGTACCATACGGTTCACTGAACTCCCATGTGTTATATGAATTACAGAGTGCCATGGACATTTTCGCTATCACGATTTACTCTTGGTTATAGCAGGCCATTAACAGTAAAAGAAAATGACTAAGCACGTGCATCATGTGTTTCCGAATGATATGAATGGAATGTGATATGATTATGGATGATGTTCTTATGTGACTTCAAATGAGTTATTGGTTGCTGATTTTGTGTGCTTATAGGATGTCAATTATCTCATACTTGATTATACTTGCTGAGCTTGCGACTCACCAAACACAATGTTTTCTTTTGTAGCCGTAGATAGAGTCGATCCGTGAAGTTGTGTGCATAAGGTTGAAGTATGGATCAAAGGTCGGCTGGCTGGTTTTCAAGTCCTTCTCCCTCAGCTCATCATTTGCACATCATATAGGGCTTCTTTTTGGTCTCTTGTAAAGTATCATGCCTAGATGTGTGCATATTGTTTTCTTTCTATGTTCATGTGTGAGGGTTGTGCAATTAGTGAAGTGCATGCTCTTGCTTGTATATGATGTTCGAATGGGTGCTATATATATGTGTGTTATATTGGTATCTATGTGTTTCATGTAAGGGTGTTACATTTAGTGGTATCAGAGCCCGGGTTGGGGTTCTGTAGACAGCAACATGACATGTGCATCATCATTTTATGTTATATGTTGGCATAAGTAACCATCTGTGTAACATCTTAGGCAAAACATTGCGAGTCAACAAGCACATGTAGTAAATGATTAGCATAGTATTCATGGAGGGGAAGGATCAGCTGACCTAGAGTCTCATTCATCTCATCCACCTCCAGCCCCTGGGCCTAGAGCTGCTAATTTTGTGTATCCACGACATTTACCAGTATACGGCCTTGAAACACGTGAGCGGAGGTACGAAAAATTAAGAAAAATGGGATTCATTGATTTTATGGGTACTCTGATCCAGCAAAGGCAGAAACTTGATTAAAACAAAATGAGAGGGTTTTCAGTTTGATGCAATGTACTCCAGCAGAAAAATTCGACTACGTAGTGTCACTTCTTCAGGGAGATGCATATGCTTGGTGGGAGACTATACCTGATCGCACTTCTCAGGCACCTATATTGACATGGAATGACTTCTTTAGGGAATTTCATGATGCTTACGTACCAGAAGTATACAAGGATCAGAAAGAAAAGGAATTTCTTGAACTTCAGCAGGGGAATAGATCAGTTGCTGAGTATGAAGTGCAGTTTAATCAACTTTCTCATTATGCCCCACATATGATAGCTACAGAAAATAAGAAGTGCACCAGATTTGAATCCGGACTTTGATTTACTATCCAAAACCGTATCACACGAACCGATTTGGAGTCGTATAGCAAGTTAAAAGTTGCTGTGATTCGTTCTGAGAAATTAGATGCAGAGTCAAGAAACTTTCAACTCAATAAGAAGAGGCACAACGAGAAAGCTGGTGGATTCAGGGATAAAAAGGAATTTACTTCGCAATCACAAAGAGGCTTCCAGAGTAGCTCTAAAGGTAATAATTTTAGAAGCACAACATCAAATACTATGAGTGTTGGTTCCACATCATTTGTTGCCTCATGTGCACATTGTGGGAGGAATCATCGTGGAGAATGTAAGCTACTTACAGGAAAGTGTTTTAGATGTGGGGAGCTTGTCATATAGCAAGGAATTGCCCAATGCCACATGAGGAAACCACCATTGAGCAGAGCAGATTTAGTGGGTTCAATCCTAGTAGAGGTAGGGGTCGAGGAAGATTTGGTATAGGTAGAAGAACTGGTACAGATGGCAACCAAGTTAGTAAGGAACAACCTCAACCTCGAGTTTTTTCAATGACACAAAAAGAAGCCCTATATGATATGCAAATGATGAGCTGAGGGAGAAGGACTTGAAAACCAGCCAACCGACCTTTGATCCATACTTCAACCTTATGCACACAACTTCACGGATCGACTCTATCTACGGCTACAAAAGAAAACATTGCGTTTGGTGAGTCGCAAGCTCAACAAGTATAATCAAGTACGAGATAATTGACATCCTATAAGCACACAAAATTAGCACCCAATCACTCATTTGAAGTCACATAAAAACATCATCCATAATCATATCACATTCCATTCATATCATTCAGAAACACATGATGCACATGCTTAGTCATTTTCTTTTACTGTTAATGGCTTGCTATAACCAAGAGTAAATCGTGATCACGAAAATGGCCATGGCACTCTGTAATTCATATAACACATGGGAGTTCAGTGAACTCGGGTGGCCGTACGGTACTCTGTGGTTCAGTTTTACTTGAAATTTTTTAACACATGGCTCAAGATTAGTAGCAACCATAATAGAACCTCTTATGTCGGATGAATGCATTTTCATATCATATATCTCATTTTCATCATCAAGTCATCAATAACATTTCCACCTTGTTAAAGTTCATGTAGTTCACCTATATTACACAATGAATTATATTCACCATATTCGTTTCCATCATTCAGTCATCATAAACCACGTTCACAACACCATAAGCTTCCCAATCATACAAGTAGACAAATAAAGGATTCTTTTAGAAATATCAATAAAAGCAATGAATGAGTCAATTATCAAGCCACCCAATTATACTCACAAATAGTGGCTCTCAAGATGTCTTCGTCTAGTTGGCGTTTTCTGCTCCTCTATTGGAATCTCAACCTATTAAAAACATCAAAATGCATAAATACCCTTGATATAATACATTGAATAACATGACATAATAGTTTCAGATTTAATTTCCTTGTCAATTTGGGGATTCGATTAACAAAACAGGGCTGTCCCAACAGATTTTCCAGAACCGTCACCGTATATTCAACTATTTTTCTAAAATCCCTTGTTTACTGAAAAATTCTGAAATTTGGGTGACGTATCTTTTACATCTGTATATATCTACTTTAAAAATTTTAGATTGAACAAAAATATCCAGGTTACCTAAATAACCTCAAATTAGCAGCAATTGTCAATCCCGCCGAACAGACTGGCGGTTTTACTCAATGATTTTTAGAAACTTTCACAGAACTCCAACCCTTACCAAATCTTGTGACAAAGCTTATAACATGAATATATACATACTAAAAAAATATAGGGTACTCTACCTTAGTGGATGTCTAAGAGGAACACTAAAAACGATACAATTCCAAAACAGCTGGCAGAATTGGGGTTCTAGGATTGAAGCTCACTGTTTAGGCGATTCTGAAAATTTTTATTGTATCTAAGCAATTTTAGCTTCCATAGGATTGTTTCTTGATGTCTTTGGAAGAGTTTAATCTAAGAAGATCTCAATTTGGAGCTGGTTTGGTAGCCAAAAGCTTGGATGTATAGAAACTGCCAGACATATTTGTTTTTGAAGGAGATGAAGGGACCTTGAAGTGTTTCTCTCTCTAATTTTCTCTAGAAGTATTCTTGGCTGACTTAAGACATAAAAACAAGGTTAATTTCCACTTTGGTCCCTAAAAATTGGGATAATTGGTGTTGCCACTTTCTTTGGGCTAAGGAAAACATTTGGTAACTAAAAATTCTAAGCATGAGGTGGCAAATAGCAAAACTATGAATGAACTATCAAAATGCATGTATTTATGCTATTGTATGATTTAATGAAAAGTGAGGTTTTGGGTTATGACAATCCTCCTTTTTTTAAAAAAAATTTCATCCTCGAAATTTGTACCTGTATCGCTAAATAACCATGGATACTGTTCTCTCATGTGTTGTTCTGTTTCACAAGTTGCTTCTTGTCTGGAATGATTCTTCCGTAACACTTTCACCAATGGAATTGTTCTATTTCGAAGCGGCTTGTCTTTGTGGCCTATGATTTCCATTGGCTCTTCAACATAACTTAAATTATCAGAAATCTCAATTGGATCATCTCGAAGAATATGAGAAGGATCTGATCTGTACCGGCGAAGCATGCTAACGTGGAATACTTTATGAAACTAGGACAACTCTGGTGGCAATGTCAGACGGTATGCTAATAGACCAACTCTTTCAAGTATCTCGTAAGGGCCAATATAACGAGGAGATAGTTTACCTTTCTTGCCAAATCTGAGAATACCTCTCCAAGGAGGAACACGTAAGAACACTTTTTCACCAACCTCATATTCCATTTCCCGTCTGTGTTGATCAATATAACTTTTTTGCCTATCTTGGGCTGCTTTTAATCGATTTTGACAATTTTCACTTTTTCAATGGTATCTTGAATCAAATCTGGTCCTTCTAACAATCGCATTCCGTTTTCATCCCAACATACCGGACTCCTACATTCCCTACCATATAATGCTTCATAAGGAGCCATGCCAATGCTGCTATGATATTGATTGTTATATGCAAATTCCATCAGTGCTATATGATCATCCCAAGAGCCTTTAAATTCAAGAACACATGCCCTAAGCATATCCTCTAAAGTCTGAATAGTTCTCTCTAATTGTCCATCCGTTTGTGGGTGACATGCCGTACTAAAATGTAGTTTAGTACCCAATGCTTGTTGTAAGCTACCCCAAAATCTTGATGTAAAACAGGGATCTCGATCCGAAACAATAGATAAAGTTACACCATGTAATCTCACAATTTCATCCGCATACTTTTTCGCAAGAGTTTCCAGAGTGGAACCCCATCTAAATGGTAAAAAGTGAGCCGACTTTGTAAGATGATCAATAATAACCCAAATGGCATCATTCTTCCTTTGTGTCATTGGTGGACCATAAAGAAAATTCATAGTAATACTCTCCCACTTCCAAACCGGAATAGGTAATGGATGCAACTTACGTACGGGTACTTGAAGTTTTGCTTTAACTTGCTGGGATGTCAAGCATTTAGAAACATACTTTGCTACATCTTTCTTCATTCTGGGCCACCAATAATGAGTCTTCAAGTTTTGATACATCTTTGTACTACCTGGATGCATGGCATATGGTGTAGTGTGAGCTTCCTCCATTATCTCATGCCTTAGGCCATCGACATTAGGAACACAAAGTCTGTGGTTGATTGTTAAGCTACCATCATCATTGATAACAAAAGCGGCACTCTTTTCCTGTTTCACTTTTTTAGCAATACTAGTCAGCTTGTCATCATGAAATTGCGCCTTTTTAATTCTTTCAATCATAGTAGGACGGACACCAGTTGTAACACATAAGACACCCGTATCATTAATATTTATCTGAGCATTCATCTTTCTCAAGTCCAGTAAATACGGTATAGAATCTACCGAAAGATAAGAAATAGTACCATACGATTTTCGACTCAAAGCATCAGCAACAACTTTAGCTTTCCCAGGATGATACTCAATAGTGCAGTCATAATCTCTCAGCAATTCAAGCCATCTTCTTTGTCGCATGTTCAACTCTTTCTGGCTCAACAAGTATTTCAAACTTTTATAGTCAGTGAAAATTTGAAATGTGGCACCATATAAGTAATTTTACCATTTTTTTAAAGCGAGAACAACCGCAGCAAGCTAAAGGTCATGAGTAGGATAATACATCTCATATGGTTTAAGTTGTCAGGAAGCATACGCAATAACCTTACCACGTTGCATGAAAACACATCCCAAACCTTGGTAAGAAGCGTCACTATAAATAACAAAACCATCATTACCTGAAGGAATTGTCAATACTGGGACAGTAGTAAGTCATTTCTTCAACTCTTCAAAACTTTTCTGGCTTTGGTTTGTCCATATGAAAGGAACACCCTTTTGTAACAATTTGGTCATTGGAGCAGCAATACGAGAAAAATTCTCAACAAATCGTCGGTAATAACCCGCCAAACCTAGAAAACTACGGACTTCTGTAACATTTCTCGGGCTTTCCCATTTAATTACTGCTTCTCATGTAAGATTTGCAATACAATTCTCAGGTGTTGTTCATGTTCTTCAGGAGATTTAGAATAAATTAGAATATCATCAATGAAGACAATCACAAAATTATCCAGATACGGTCTAAATATATTATTTATCAATGCCATGAACATAGCAGGTGCATTAGTCAGACCAAAAGGCATCACCAAAAACTCATAATGGCCATACCTGGTTCGAACGCTATCTTTGGAATATCGGCCTCTGCAATTTTTAACTGATGATACCCGGATCTCAAATCAATCTTTAAGAAAATGCTAGCACCCTGCAGCTGATCAAATAAATCATCCATCCTAAGTAATGGATACTTATTCTTCACTGTGACTCGATTTAATTGTCGATAATCTATACACAATCTCAAGGTGCCATCCTTCTTTTTAACCAACAATATTGGTGCACCCCATGGTGAAACACTCGGTCTGATGTACCGTTTCTCATGTAATTCATACAGTTATGTTTTTAATTCTTGCAATTCAATAGGTGCCATTCTGTATGGAGGGATAGAAATTGGTGCAGTACCTGGTTGTAATTCGATGGTGAATTCTATATCCCTACTCGGAGGTAACCCTGGGAGGTCGTCTGGAAACACATCTGGATACTCTTTAACCACAGGAATATCTTCAAGTTTCAAACCTATTAATCTTGTGTCCACGACATGAGCTAAATAGGCTTCACACCCCTTTCTAATCATTTTAAATGCTCTCGATGCAGATATTGTACAAACAGGCAGAGTCTTTGGGTTATGATTTACTTGTTCGAACCCCAGTCGGCAGTGTGGTTATTGTCAATACCATGTATCGTGGGTGTATAATGTTGATTGAGGGTACTGAATTACATGCTACGCTGCTTGTTATGCCATTAAAGTATTTTGATGTGATCTTGGGTATGGATTAGCTAAGTGAACACCATGCTAAACTAGATTGTTTCACTAAGGCTATTCAGACTTTAGAGGATATGCTTAGGGCATGTGTTCTTGAATTTAAAGGCTCTTGGGATGATCATATAGCACTGATGGAATTTGCATATAACAATCAATATCATTGCAGCATTGGCATGGCTCCTTATGAAGCATTATATGGTAGGAAATGTAGGAGTCCGGTATGTTGGGATGAAAATGGAATGACATTGTTAGAAGGACCATATTTGATTCAAGATACCATTGAAAAAGTGAAAATTGTCAAAAATCGATTAAAAGCAGCCCAAGATAGGCAAAAAAGTTATATTGATCAACACAGACGGGAAATGGAATATGAGGTTGGTGAAAAAGTGTTCTTACGTGTTTCTCCTTGGACAGGTATTCTCAGATTTGGCAAGAAAGGTAAACTATCTCCTCGTTATATTGGCCCTTACGAGATACTTGAAAGAGTTGGTCCATTAGCATACCGTTTGGCATTGCCACTAGAGTTGTCCCAGATTCATAACGTATTCCACGTTAGCATGCTTCGCCGGTACAGATCAGATCCTTCTCATATTCTTCGAGATGATCCAATTGAGATTTCTGATAATTTAAGTTATGTTGAAGAACCAATGGAAATCATAGGCCACAAAGACAAGCAGCTTCAAAATAGAACAATTCCATTGGTGAAAGTGTTATGGAAGAATCATTCGAGACAAGAAGCAACTTGGGAAACAGAACAACACATGAGAGAACTGTATCCATGGTTATTTAGCGATACATGTACAAATTTCGAGGACGAAATTTTTTTTAAAAAAGGGGGTGGGGATTGTCATAACCCAAAACCTCACTTTTCATTAAATCAATCATTAGCATAAATACATGCATTTTGATAGTTCATTCATAGTTTTGCTATTTGCCACCTCATGCTTAGAATTTTAAGTCACCAAATGTTTTCCTTAGTCCAAAGAAAGTGGCAACACCAATTATCCCAATTTTTAGGGACCCAAGTGCAAATGAACCTTGTTTTTATGTCTTAAGTCGGCCAAGAAGACTTCAAGAGAAAATTAGAGAGAGAAACACTCCAAGGTCCCTTCATCTCCTTCAAAAACGAATCTGTCTGGCAGTTTCTGTACATCCAAGCTTTTGGCTACCAAACCAGGTCCAAATTGGGATCTTCTTAGCTTAAACTCTTCCTAAGACATCAAGGAACAATCCTATGGAGGCTAAACTTGCTTAGATATAACAGAAATTTTCAGAATCTCCCAATCTGTGATTTTCAATCCTAGAACCCCAATTCTGCCAGCTGTTTTGGAATTGTGTGGTTTTTAGTGTTCCTCTTAGACATACACTAAGGTAGAGTACCCTATATTTTTTTAGTATGTATATATTAATGTTATAAGATGTGTCTCAAGATTTGGTAAGGGTTTGAGTTCTGTGGAATTTTCTAAAAATCATTGAGTAAAACCGCCAGTCTGTTCGGCAGGATTGACAATTGCTGCTGTTTTGAGGTTATTTAGGTAACCTGGAAATTTCTGTTCAATCTAAACATTTTACAGTAGATATATACAGATGTTATAGATACGTCACCCAAATTTCAGAATTTTTCAGCAAACAGGGGATTTTAAAAAAATAGTGGAATATACAGTGATGGTTCTGGAAAATCTGTTGGGACAGCCTTGTTTAGTTAATCGAATCCCCAAATTGACAAGGAAATTAAATCTGAAACTATTATATCATGTTATTCAATGTATTAAATCAAGGGTATTTATGCATTTTGATGTGTTTAATAGGTCGAGATTCCAATAGAGGAGCAGAAAATGGCAACTAGACGAAGACATCTTGAGAGCCACTATTTGTGAGTATAATTGGGTGGCTTGATAATTGACTCATCCATTGATTTTATTGATATTTCTAATGAATCCTTTATTTGTCTACTTGTATGATTGGGAAGCTTATGGTGTTGTGAACGTGGTTTATGATGATTGAATGATGGAAACGAATATGGTGAATATTATTCATTGTGTAATATATGTGAACTACATGAAATTTAACAAGGTGGAAATGGTATTGATGACTTGATGATGAAAATGAGATATATGATATGAAAATGCATTCATCCGACATGAGAGGTTCTGTTATGGGTGCTACTAATCTTGAGCCATGTGTTAAAGAATTTCTAGTAAAACTGGACCACAGAGTACCGTACAGCCACCCGAGTTCACTGAACTCCCATGTGTTATATGAATTACAGAGTGTCATGGCTATTTTCGTGATCACGATTTACTCTTGGTTAGAGCAGGCCATTAACAGTAAAAGAAAATGACTATGCACGTGCATCATGTGTTTCTGAATGATATGAATGGAATGTGATATGATTATGGATGATGTTCTTATGTGACTTCAAATGAGCGATTGGTTGCTGATTTTGTGTGCTTATAGGATGTCAATTATCTCGTACTTGATTATACTTGCTGAGCTTGCGAATCACCAAATGCAATGTTTTCTTTTGTAGCCGTAGATAGAGTCGATCCGTGAAGTTGTGTGCATAAGGTTGAAGTATGGATCAAAGGTCGGCTGGCTGGTTTTCAAGTCCTTCTCCCTCAGCTCATCATTTGCATATCATATAGGGCTTCTTTTTGGTCTCTTGTAAAGTATCATGCCTAGATGTGTGCATATTGTTTTCTTTCTATGTTCATGTGTGAGGGTTGTGCAATTAGTGAAGTGCATGCTTTTGCTTGTATATGATGTTCGAATGGGTACTACATATATGTGTTATATTGGTATCTATGTGTTTCATGTAAGGGTGTTACACGAAAAGTCCGGGTTTGTAGTCGTAATCCTAGACCAAGTGTTCTCCATTCTATCTATTTCAAGGAAAAGACACGTGCGATCATTTGGAACGTGAATATCTTTGAGATTGTGTTGACAACCACTTTTCACCATACTGTCAGCTGTTTGGTTGGCCTCTCTCCAAATTTTATGAAGTTTAACTTGCCAAGGTCGGTTAATCCAGTTGAGAATTTGGGAAATAATCCCAATGAATCGGTGAGCGTATGTCGCCGAGTTGATGTCGTCAAGGGCTTCTTGGTAGTCCGTCTCAAGGATAATCTACTTATGTTTCAAATTCCATGCAAACTCTAAGCCCCGTTCAATAGCACGAAGTTCTGCATCCACATTATATATAACATCAATCTTGCCTTGAAACCCTGATTTCCAATTACCCATACGGTCACGTAAGAGCTCGCCTATGCTTGCTAAGCTACCAGCCACGTTGTCGTGTAACGTAAAAGCCGCATCGACATTCATCTTGCACCATCCCGGGTCGGGTTTTGTCCAACCCACGTTAATCTGCATAGTAGGATCACTCGGTCTGATAGAGTCTTCGAGCCAGCTTCATTAACACATCACCGGATGCATTCCATACTAAGCCGAGGGTTGCTCGGATCAGCTCCATGTACAGTTTCATTGCGAACCTGCCATACAAGATTCACAATTTCATTAAATGTACTATCCCAACTAGCATACCAATCATACCTGTTTGATGGGGTACTAAGATTCCAATCCACCCACTTTTGAACATCGAGCGTGAAAAAAGTCGAGTGGTATTGCATTAAAACAATTGACTTTCAAATCTCTTTGATCCATTGACAATCTCTAAGAGCATGCACATTGGTTTCCTTCGGGTGGCCACAAAATTGACATGTAGCATAAGGGATAATATGGCAATTACGTAGATGTGTATTTGTCAGCATTTTATCGTGACAAAGAAGCCAAAGAAGGAATTTTCTTCGATACGTCCCTTTGACTTTCCAAATCCGAGTCCATTGTTTCACGTCCCTAGGAACTTGATCACCATTCATAAGGTAATCATATGCACTTTTGCAAGTGTATATGCTGTTGTTTGCATGGCACCACACCGGGATGTCCTCAACTCCAACAAGTGCATCCAAATCAATATGGGCCAGGTCCTGTTTGATGGAGTCCGTGAGCAAAACCAACTCTGAGCAGTTCCAGCCGAGTCCCACATGCCAGTAACTATCAATTGTTCACTTCTGAGTAGTAGTATCCAGGTGGATCCCAAGTTGGTGGACAAGATCAATTTGACCCAACCAAGGATCCGTCCAAAAATGGATTTTCTTACCATTACCAATTTTCCATCTCATGTTTTTTTCAAGAAAGGGAAGAGCTGCTTGGATGCTCCTCCAAGTGTGGGGTGTCGCTGTACGAGCACGAGAACGATCACGTAGTAGGTATTTGTGTCTAATGATATGAACCCAAAGTTTCGAACCATCTCTCACAATCTGTCAACCCAATTTTCCAAGATATGCGAGGTTAACTGCTCGAGTGATCCGAATTCCGAGACCTCCATTTTCTTTCTTACGACAAAGCGTGTCCCAGGCAATTAAGTGAGCCCACCGACGCTCATTAGAACCGCCCCAAATAAAATTGCGATTCTCTTTGTCAATCTCATCACTTATCCCTTCCGCAATTAGTTAATGATAGGAGTCGCTTTTACGTGTTTTTAAGCCCGTTATGTCTATGTTTTAGATTCATTTATCACCTAAATCTTGCCACATTTGCGTTTAATCCGTGTGTTAGGTGGTTTCAGGTCTTAAATGGATGCAAACAAAGAAAAGAGCAAAAGATAGCGTATCAAACGAATTAAAGATGGATGCTTCGCAGATCGGCGCCTAGGTGACGCACTACCCGCACCTAGGCGCCGTCCCGTCCGCGCCCGAGCGCCACAATCTCCAAGCCTGGGCGCCAGGGGACTTCTCCCCCGAGATAGCTTTGACACGTAGGCGGCGCCTAGGCACCAATCTACCCGCGCCTAGGCGCCTTTGTAATTGTTTTTCAATTGAATAAAAGTCAAACTTCAGCATATTATTGGGGGTTCGGATTTTGGAGTTTGGAGATCATTTTTTGAGATTTGAGCCAACTTTTCATCACTCTTGGAAGAAGAAGAAAGGGAATTGAGCTAGAGATTGAAGTTCTAAGCAAGGATTCATCATCAACCAAGCCTTAGGGAGTTTTACTTGTTTTCATTGCATTTTTATGTTCATAACTATGTATATGATTGTTCTAGATCTTCTTGAGCTATTGATGATGAGCTAATTTTGTAGAACTAAGGCCATGTAAAGGTCGAATTTATGAGTCAATATATATGAAGTGATTTTTCGTATTAATTCTCCTATTGCTTTGTGTGTTAATTTTATGCTTTTATTCCAATCATATGCTTGATCATCATATGCTTGCTATCTTGCCTAGTCGATTCATTAGAGAGAATATAGGTTAGGGTTCAAGGGAATTAACACATTATCCGAAACAAATGAGGAATTGCCCTTAGAGATAGGTAGAGATTCCCGGGGTGCTGTTAGCTGGATTTATTCGGGGAGATTCTAGAATGTAAATGCGTGGTTATTGGTTAGATTCTCGGATAGACATATTTAGAGAACTGTCAATTAATCATAGGATTATTATGAGTCGAGACATCGGGTAATAATTAAATAAGGAATTTCCACCAAAACAATAGGAGTCTAATAATTCGAAGAGTATCTCATATATATTGACGAGTAAATATGGTTATAGCATGTGCCTTAGTCCCTTTATCAGTATGTGAGGTTTAATCCATAGATCGTTCCCTCTCTTGTTCTTTGTTTGTTTAATCAATTACTTGCACTTTACTTTTATTTGTTTTCGTTAATCATAAACTAAAATATCTTGTCCTTGAGGTTCGACAACCCGGACTTACCGTCCACTCTTATTACTACACACGACTAGTATACTTGCTACCAAGCACGTTAGGTATTAGCGTGTCAGCGAAGTTTGCATAAAATAATTTGGAATCGTCGCGGTGACTGCCTTGACAAGAGTTACACGTCCGGAAAGAGAGAGTTGGTTACGTTTCCACCTTTTGAGTCTCCCTTTGATCTTGTCCACCAAAAATTTATAATCCTTGATGAACTGGGGATCCCAAATATTTTCCGAGATCGTCCGTGATAGAAAGATGGGCGCGGGTCGCCACTCGTTTCGCAAGGTGTGTTGGAGTGTTATCCGAAAATAAAATTTGGGACTTATCTCTATTTATCTTTTGACCCGACATCCCACAATAAGTATCGAGAGTCTTCTGAATAATGTCAACTTGAGTAGTGGAAGTTTTCCCAAAGATAATCAAGTCATCGGCAAACATGAGATGAGATATACGAGGGCCGTGTCTCGAGGTGGGGAATGCCCGCCACTATCTTTCACTAACCTCATTGTTTATGAGCGCACCTAGCTTCTCGATACAAAAAACAAATAAGTAGGGCGATAGGGGATCCCCTTGTCTCAGCCCCCATTTTGGTTCGAACCATTCGGTATGTTCTCCATTCCAAAGAAAGGGGAGCTTAGCCGAAGAGGTGCAATCCAAAATGAGATGTAGCCAAGTCACGGGGAAACCCATCTCACGCAAAATATTTTCCAAAAAATTCCAATTAATTCTATCATATGCTTTCTCAAAATCAATTTTCGAAATGAAAAAACCTTTAGCTCCTTTAATCATTTTCAAACTATGAATAGCTTCTTGGGTGATAATTATGTTGTCAATCGTTTGTCTCCCTTTTATGAAACTACACTGAGTTTGAGGGATTAAAGTATCCATAAGACCTCGTAGCATGTTAGCCATAGTTTTCGTCACGATTTTGAGAATAACATTACATAGAGAAATTGGCCTAAATTTTGAAAGATGAGCGGCATTCTTATCTTTAGGAATTAAAACAATGTGAGAATTATTAATGCCGAAGGGGATATTACCTGATTGGATCGTATTCCTTACCATCTCTATTACTGTATTTCCAACCGTGTGCCAACACTTTTGAAAGAAAAGGGGTTGTAGTCCATCCGGGCCCGGGGACTTGGTAGGGTGCATATCCCAAACAGACTTCTTGGCTTCATCTTTAGAAAGTTGGGTCGTAAGGAGGGCTCGCTGAGCATCCGTGAGAGATGGAAAACCCGGAGTATCTCGATAAGCAGTCACTAGTTCCTCACCGCCGTAAAGATTTCCAGAGAACTCAATCGCCAGCTTTTTCATCGTGTCATTATCTTGCACCAAATCGCCATTATCTGTTTGAAGAATGCTGATTTTATCCGTATTTTTCTTAGCTAAAGCCATGGTGTGAAAAAATCTAGTATTTTGGTCTCCCGCTTTGAGCCAAAAAATGCGGGATTTTTGTCTTCAAAGAAGTTCTTCGCGATGAAGGATTGCTTGAAATTGAATCTAGAGCTTCCTTTCAAGCTTGTAAAGCGATCTCCTATAACTCACACTTTGAGCCTTTTGAATACCGCCAATGCGAGCCAGAAGCTTACGCTTCATATGAAAAATATTTCCAAAAACCTCACAGTTCCAATTTTGCATGTCCTTTGTGACGTGATGAATTAGAAGCTGAATATCAGACTCTTCATAATTTTCCCAACTCTGCTTAATAAGGTTTAAAAATAAGGGATCTGTAAACCAGGCCATTTGCATGCGGAACGGTCTTTGGATTCGGGGCTCAGCATTGTGATCATCTAGATGGAGAAGGAGAGGGGAGTGATCTGAGCCGATGCGAGGGAGATGCGTTATTGAAGCCAAAGGGCATTGGGCCCTCCAGTCTATATTGCAAAGGACTCTATCCAAGTGTTCTTGAAGTGTAGAGTTACCTCCTTTAGCCCACATAAATTTCGAACCCACAAACTTCATGTCAATGAATCTGTTAGTATCGGTGCATTGGGTGAAGGAACGATCACGATTAGGGTTGAAGGGTACACCACCAATCTTCTGGCTTTCTTTGATAATCACATTCTTGTCGCCACCTAGTAGCCACGGTCCTTGAATAACTTTGGCGAGTTGAGTAATATAAGTCCAAAGATGATCCCGGGTACTTGGGTCGAGACTCACATAGATTGCCGTGAGAAGCCAATCTGAGTGACCCTCCTTACACACTATCACCAAGATGCTTTGGTCATTGGCATCAATAATATTCAGATGGACTTTGCGAGAGTCCCAAAAAAGCCAAATACACCCGGAGAAGCCCCGAGTCTCAACAATGTCAACCCTGTCGAAAGAACTGTGTTTAATAATTTCCTTAGCATGCTTACCAATCACTCGAGTTTCCATAAGCACAAGGATATTCGGGTTATGGTTACGAATGACATCAATAAGAATAGTTGTGAATGTTGGGCTTCCGGTGCCCCTACAATTCCAAAAAAAGCAACTCATTAGATACATAAATGAGATAAGATAAAATTGGAACGAAAAATCGTAACCCCCTGTAGTTTTTTGTTCCATAGTAAGAGACATAGCCATATTATCATCCGTGTCGCTTTGGAGCTCCTCGGGCACATCATCAAAATGTTCATCTACATGATTTTCGTCATATGTGACATCTGATTCACCTAGTGAAGTGATATTTGGGCCGTGACGATGGAAATCATCGGATTGCTCGTTGGCATGCATAATATCCGTTTTGACAATTTCATTGTCATTATTGATGTTCTTTTCCGCCATTGAGTCAAAAGATGTGCTTACCATTTGATTATTATTTGATCCAAAGACAAGGTTAGAGTGAAAAGGTGGAGGTGGTGTGTGTGGTAAAGCAGACGTGTTGGGGGGGGGGGGGGTTAAAAAGAATTTTAACGTTTTTCTGACCTTTTTTCATAGGTTGTGTGAGCTTTTTCTTTCGCCTGTTAGAGGTGCCTTTTTGACTTGTTTTGACATAACTCGGGCCAGCTTCATAAGAAGGGGGGGTTTTTTTTTTGATTATTTATAATAGCATAGTTGTGGCCCACCTGAATTTGGGACAAGTTCTCAGCATTTACTTGGAGGATTTGGGCCTCTTGAACTAGTTGTGTAATTGTTTGGGCTTGGTTTGTTGCATTGACTTGGGCCACTTCCGCTGATGGGCCATGAGCAGTTGTCGAGTATTGGTCCTTTTATTTCTCCTTTTTTGTCTTATTAGTCTGGGCATGGTCCATCTCTTAGTCCTCCTCCTCTTCGTCTACCAGAATATTAAAGCGTGAGCCCATGTTCTTTTTCTCTATAGGCTGGTTATTATTGTGGCTCCTTGCTTTGAACTTGGTAGGTTTTTTTGTTTCCTTGGATTGGCTGATCTTGTTCCCTATTTTTCGCTCCAAATCTTTCAAAAAAGGTCTTCTTTCCTTCTTCTCATTTGTTTCCTTCTTTGGTCATCTCACCTTGACCATCCTGCATGTTTCGAGCCAGGCGTCTAGATCTGGTTGGTGCTATCATTCATGGCCCAAAATCATCAAATTCTTGTTCCCGTTGGATGTTATCCATCACTGTTTTTGCATTTTCATTCGGGATTTGGTCATTATTCTTACTTGAATCCGGGGGTGTGACATTGATCATTTTCGGGCATATATCCTGTCTATGTCCAAATTGGCCACACGAGAAACAAATTTGATGTAAACCTTCGTATTCCACTGGTTGAATAAGGTCTTCTACCATAAGGGTTGGAACTAAGGGTTTCGATAGGTCGATCTCAAAGCATACTCTAGCAAAACGGCCCCTCATAGCTCCTTCTGTATGTTTATCCACCTTTATTACTTTTCCCACCTCACGGCTCATTCGCGATAGGATTTTGTCATTGAAAAGTTCGAGAGGTAGGTCCGGGAATCAAATCCATGCAAGTGTGGTAGTAATGGTTGCCTTATTCGCTTTGAATTTTGGTTTCCATTTTTGCACTGTTATGTAATGCCCCAATATGATCCATGGGCCATCATTAAGGACTCGGTTGTAATCTTCTTTAGAGTAGAATCTTATCATGTAGAATCCATTGCCCAAGTCCACTGGTTCAAGTTCTTCCTTCAGTTGCCATAGTATTCAAGTTCTGTGTTTAAGGGTTGCATATCCAATATTACGTCCTAGGACCTTGATTATGAGTGCCCGTCTATAAGGACTACTGACTTCATTCCATTCATCCTTAGTTACACTAGTTTTTTGTTCTGGTGGGATAGAAGCCGATATGGCACTCGTATACGGGTCTCTGACCATTGTCGCGATCTCTAGAAGATCCATATCTTCTGTCTCTCCCTTGCCATCATAGAATTCCCGTGTAGGAATAGGATTTGTCCAGGCCCCCCTAAGGTTGCCTGAAGTCCACGAATTGTTTTGGTTTTCGCAAGATTCTTCCTCATTCTCTGGTGTTTCCATATCCTCCACAGTATCAAAGTGGCGTGGATCTCCATCAACTCCTCTTTTAAATTTTTTTATTGTTCGTTCATCCACCGCTTTTAATGGTGGTGGTTGTCCCGAGTGGACGTCCGACATGGTGATCTAGTGGAAGAACAAAGAGAGCCCGATAGCTAAGAGAGAAGCCCGAAATATTTTAGAGAGAGAAAATTTAGGGGCGTTAGTAGATGTTTTGAAGTGTGATCTGCCATACTTTGACATTTGCGTGGCGAACATCCCCTACCAAATTTCGTCCCCACTTACTTTTAAGTTACTAGTAGAGTGTATGTGCAATACGTGCATTGCACATAAAATACAAATTTATATGCTAAAGAATTTCAATATTCAAGTACTATATCTAGAAATATAAAGAAAAAATGTAATTCACACTTGTTCATATAAAACATGTTGATATAGAATGTATTTAATTATAGTATAAAACTGAAAAAAGAAGAAGATAGAGTTAGAGTCTAAGTTGCACGAGAATTGACAGTTGATTGGTTGATCCCGTTCAGACCATAGTAGTGCACCTTTAAAAAAAAATTTGCAGTTGCAACCTGTTCGCGAACGCCGCCATAGTTAACTTGTACATATTATAGATTGCATTTGTAGCCTTCTTATTAATGACGCCATAGTTATGTATGCATGCAACTAAACAAAGCGCAATTTTGAAAAAAATCATTTAACAATTGATATCTATACTAAATCGGCATGGCTAATGAAAGTGAGTGTTTGCTGCTAATTTCCACCTTATATAAAATTCGAATATGGCTCTTAGAATTCTAGTCTATATAGTAAAGACTATTAATTTAGTGTAAGGTGACCATTCAGTTTCTCTTTTATGATCATTTAATTTTTTAGGTTAGTGGTGGAATAAATATGGGCTAATTTGTACTCTTTTTTAATACATATTTTCAATACATAGTTGACCTATATAGTAATTGTAATTAATTTGGTGTAAGGTGACCATTCAATTTCTTTTTTATGACCATTCATTTTTTTAGGTTAGTGGTGGAATAAATATGAGCTAATTTGTATTCTTTTTAATACATATTTTCAATACATAGTTGATCTATATAGTAATTATAATGAATTTGGAATAACCTGATCATTCAGTTTCTCTTTTTTAGGTTAGTAGTGGGATAAACATGGGCTAATTTATACTCATTTTTAATACATATTTTTAATACATAGTTGAGAGTAGAAATATAAAATCACAATTAGAATAAATACTAAGATATCCACAGTTTTAGTATAGTATAGATATAGATTGGCTCATCGCCCACTATTCAGGTGTGCAGTAATTATGTACCAAAGGGAATTCGCAATGAGGCTTGTTGCTCAACCTGGCGATACCCTCTACTGTCGTCTGTCCGTCAACACTCAACTATTGGCTCATGTTAACCACTTGTTGAAAGTGGGGAAGAACAATTTCAGGCCTCCACCCAAAGTCGACTCTTCTGTGGTTAGAATGGAACCAAGGAAACCACTTCTTTCAAGGAATGGGATGGTTTAGTTCGAATATGCTTCAATCGGAAGAACAAGGCATTGGGTTCTTTATTTGGGCAAAAGACTGTCCTTTCAATAGTGGAGAAGAATTATAAAACTTTGCAGGCGTTACAGCTGACGACACCCGAAGGAGGGGATGACACGGAAATGGCGTTGTGTGTATCTGCTTTGGGAGACAGTCGTGGGAGTATGGACAGTACTACTGATGAAGGTGGAGGTGATGATGAGGATAAGGAGATTGAAGATGGAGATGATGCAACTAAGTCTGATTTGAAAGAGAGAGAGAGAGTTTTGGGAGTGTTAAAATTAGGAGGTTTTGAAGATGAAAGATCTTCCAAGCTCACTCATCAACCACATTTTATGCACATGCTTGCTTTATTTAATGAGGCTGGAATTCATTTTTGTTAGTAGGCCATGTAATTAGATTGCTTGATTATAATGGTGTGTGTGTGTGTGCTGATGCCGCATGAACTTGTAACTTGGGATAAGCAACCAGAACAATGAGGAGGTGGAAAAAGATGGATTCAACTGAGAACCAAAATAATTTTATTTTTCTTTATGATCAATCTTCGGTGATAATCTAGGACGTTTGGTTATTCCTAAAAATGGTTCCGTACAGATGTATTAATATTGGATATGGATACGGGGTGAATATGTATTGGATATATTTTTGAGGTGTCCGAATTAAAAATAAAAAATAGTTCTGGACGCGGGAGTGGATAGGAGCGGAGTTTCACTTAATATGATTCAATACTTTTGGAGACAAAATAAAGAAAGATGTAGGCTATGATGCACGGGCACTGACATAGCGACACGGATACGGCACGACACGGACACGGACACGGGGCACGATATTTTTCAAAAAATTAGGACACGACACAGCTCCGATACGAATGTCAAATATATATATATGTGTGTGTGTGTGTGTGTGTAAATGTGTAACATAAATTAGATATTGATTTTAATTTCAATATAATTTGTTAGAAAAATAAACTATGAAAATATTGTATACTTATTTGTAGTTAAATTTGTATTTTCCTTGCTTCTTTGTAAATTTATATATGTTTGAAAAAATTCAACTACTTATCAACAATAAGTCAATAACGAATGCAAAACAAAAATATAAGTAGCCGCAAATTACAAAACAATTACAAATACAATCAAAATATCAAAATCCAAGAACTAGATTAGGATTTTTGAAGTTTTTTATTTACAATTGGAACCTCACACTTTTTAATTTCTTAGGAAAACTGTTGACCGTGTCATCACCGTGTCGGACACGCATTTGATAGTGTTCAACACGGTATCCAAATTGTTTTATTTTTATTTTTTAACCATGAACACATATTAGCCATGTCCAACACGTGAAGGAGGAGTGTCGTGTCGTACACGCGCACGACACCGCCCGAGGATAATTTTTGAAGTGTCCGTGCATTATAAGATGTAGGCAATGTTTGGTTATGTTTCCATAGCCATTTTGGTCCAATCATGTTTGGTTCACAAAATTTGGGTCTAAATATACACTACTTTTTTTATCCAAAAAAACATAATAATAATTTTTCATTTTTCTGCAGCCTACTTTGTCCATATAATCTTCTCTCTATATGCTCTCTCTCCTCTCTATCCCTCTCTCCTCTCTCTCACTCTCTCCCTCTCCTCTCTATCTCGCTCTCGCTCTTCTGTCTCCTCACTCTCTCTCCTCTCCCCCCCCCCCCCCTCTCATTCAGAAGCATCTACTATTTTCTTTTTTTTCAATTTAGTATGATTTTTTATAAAATAAATTTTCTTTGATTTTTTAGAATATTTTACTACTATATGTATATATATATATCAACTACTATAATATAATTTATTTTTATATATTCATAAAAATTATAATATATATATTTATCTATATAACCATTATTACAATCTTAATATTATATTATAACTTTCAATCATTAACAGACAAAAGGTTCATGATTGATTGCTACAATAACTTTTGTTCCCTTTGGAAACAAAACCAAACATTATCTCAAAAAAAAAAAACCCAAAAACCAACTCCCAAAATAAAACCAAACACAATCTGATCAAACATGCACGTTTCCCCATAAATTTCTCACCAATAATTTCACCAAAATACTATCCGAAAACATAACCAAACATAGCCGTAATCTTTTGGTCATGGACTTTTATTATACATTTTGTCTAGTTTAACCAACTGCATGAAATTACCAGGGATTCAAATACTTTACTAACTTATTGGGGGCAACAATAATGGCTGGTGGTACACAGGGATTATGTTATTAGACAATTTCTCTATTATGATAAAGGCGGGATATATGTTACTATACTCCATGAAAAGCTAAAACGCAAAAGCTCACTTCTTTATATAACTTCTTCCTTAATTTCTGGGGAAATTCATTAAAAACCCCTTAAAATATATTTTATATTCAAATTTTTTTTATGATAATCTTTTTCAATCTAGAAAACTCAACCTACCAACTTTTCATTAAAAGGTCCAACATTAAGGATTAATAAATTTATAGACTTAATTGCATTTAACATTCTAGATTAGGAATCCATCAATTGTACTTTTGTATAGAAATTTATTTATTTTGAACTTTTATATTGATAATTTGTTTTAAAGTTGAAGTTTAATTAAAAAATTCAAATTTGTTATTGTTTTTAAAAATTTAAAAACAGGTATTTTTAGATGATTAAATATTTAGAGTGTTTAATCTTACAGAATAAAATTAGTATTATACAACTTATCAATCTAAGAAGATTTTATTCTATCAAAAAAATCTAAGAAAATTAAAAAAAAAATCAATGAATCAAATTCTTAACTTCAGACATGAAGATTAACTTGGTACAAAAATTGTTAATATTAACTTATCAATTTTTATAATGAAAAGTTTGTAAAATAAAATTTTGAGATTTAAAAAACACTCAAATGTTTTTTTGGGATATAAATTTATTTTAGGAAGTTTTTAATAATTTTTCCTAATTCGTATTATTTTGTATTTATATAAGCTTTTTTCTTCTTAACAGTTGCCACATGGCACTCAATTGTCATCCTTGACATGGGCCCAAGCAACATTTATCTTTCACATAAATGTCGCCCACTTTGGCTCTGAACTTGAACAGAAATTTGTAAGAAAAAGCTTCCATTACGTTGGAAATATGAGCCCAAATTAAGAGCATCTCCAACCCAGATACACAAAAATGGTGCAATATTTGCACTATTTTAATGTAATACAATAAATTTACTCCAACTCACAACTCTATTTTCAACACCAAAAATAATATTCTCTAAAATATTCCTTTTGACATCTATTTTTATACTATTATCCATATTTCAAATAAATAAAAAAAAGATGGGCTTGCACCAAATTTGGTGCAAATGAACAATTGCACGCCAAATATAACATGCTACTGTTCATTTGCACCAAATTTGGTACAAATAATGGTGTGGGTTGGAAAGCCTAACGTACGCCAAAATGGTCATTTCCAAACTAAATTGGCGTGGGTTGGAGATGGTCTAAAGGAACTAACCATGATTGCTCAATAGAATGGATTATAGCAATGGGATGGGAGGCTGCAACCACTTGAATGACATGGATAGACACAACAATTGATGCGCTGGGTGAATGTCGTAGGACAATTAAATTAAAGCAACAAAAAAGTAACACAAATCAGGTTACATTTATATTTGCCATATTGTGATCCCCCAGGCCACCCTAGTTCCTTTGTCTTTTGTATGATGCCCCAAAAATGTCGTCGAATAGTATATCTAATGTCAATCATGTCTAAACTCCCTCCATGGTTAACATTGGATGCTGCCTTTTGCTTCAATTTCATATTGCAGCAGTTCTAAATGTCATTATATGCTTCAGCCATGATCAACACTATAAGTGATGTCCAACCAGTGAAAAGTCGTGTGCCTTTTCCCTTCCCCGTCCTTTGATCATACTGTTCCCATAAGTATCCACTCTGTTTGTAGTTCCTTGCCACATTTCTGTCCACAGCAAAGATTGACAATTACTGTCATGGACATAAAGCACATGTAGACGTGAGAAAAATTGTTATAGGCGCAAGTAATTATTCATACCCGATCAAATTGTTCCTCAAGTCGTTGTAAATGATCTTCGCTCGGTCTCTATTTGGCCCATCCACTACAATCATCGAGCAAATTGCCACATGTTTAATGAAAGATTAATTAAGAAAAACAATTCCTTGATAATATGGGGAATTTTCAAACAAATAGGATTTAAGAGCGCCACTCAACGTGTATATGATATGTCCTAAAGTCATTGGATAATTACATGCAACCCCTTTACTTATTATGTAATTACCGATAGCCCTATGAGGTTTTGTAAATTACCAACACACCCACTATCGAAGGGTGAAATTGTATTGCGATAGGGCATGAAATTACAACCTACTTTTCCTAACAGAGGACATTATGGTAATTTTTTGAACCTTAGGGTGTTTTTTCTAATTAGGATGTCACAGGGAAAATTCTAAAGTGGACCGAGAGTGTTGCTCCCGGTCCATTTTACACCACACATTCAAAATGAGTGGGGTGGTTTTCACACCCACCTACCCTGTGTAAACCACCCCGCCCCAAGTGTTTGTGTGGTGAAAAATGGACCGGGAGCAACACTCCCGGTCTACCATAGAATTACCCATTTCACAGGGGATTTGTTTCTATGTAATTTACCCTAAAGTGAAAAATAATATGACTATTTGATTTAACAGCTCACAGCCCATCTGGGTAGTACCTAAATGGGTTGCATCTCATACCTTCAGAATAGTAGTTGAGTGCAGAAAGAATCATATAGTTCATGTTCATCCAAATTGGTCCTCTCCAATACGGTGCATCATGCTCAGTGTTGCGTTGCATGTATATTGAGCTGGTAAAGTTGTGATGAGGGATTAGTTTAAAAAAAACGAAAATATCCACAGTCATAGCAAAAAAGATATGTAATCATCTATTTTACCTTGTTTTGGCAAGAGATCTTAGTCCAAATTTAGTCCACAAAGAACTCGTGTTTGAGATGAGATCAAGCTGTTTTTCTAATATCCACGATTCCTACACGGAGATCAAATATATAAAAGATGAATATGACCTCAAATAACTAACAAAACACAATTTATTGGATCGCCATATCAACTCACAGGTGGTATAAGCCTACCCATAAAGGGAAAAAGGCTGACGTAGCCAACATGCGGAACCAGTCTCAGTACAGGTTTCTCAAGAACTTCCCGTACAAGTTCACGATTAGGATAACTGCCACCTCCTACCACTCGCCAACTTAGACGAACCTATGAGGAAAAAAAAATGTTAGTACAAGAACGAGCCTACTATAAACTAGACTATTTAAATTTCTCATTTTCTTCTTCAGTATATCTTCTATTTCTTTGTCATTATGAAGAAGCAGTTAACTACGACACAGATTACATTAATTGTCAATTTGCTCCCATGGTATTTCCCTAGTAGCACTTAAAAGACATAATCTTTCAATTTTTTTTGGCTAAGAACTCAGAAATAATCAAAATCACCAAGATATTCCTAACAGTAACTCTACTACCAAAATACTAAAGCTGTAGTACTGAAATCATCAGCTTGAATATGATTTAGCTGTTTACAGGGTTTTAGGGATAGGCGATTTCACATATGTTTTTAATCAAAAAAGCATTCTGGCTCTTGTAAATAACATAATGCTTATTTCCATAAATAAACTGTTAATGGTGAGACTAGTTAATGGCAAACTCAATCTAAGCAAGAAAAGAGCCAATATACAGAAACCGGAGGAGCCACTATTATGAGCTATGACATAGGAGTAACTGAAAAAGTAAGGCGATACCTTCTCTGTATGATTTCCATAATCGAAATAAGCTCCAGTAGCATAGTCGAAATGCATCTGAAAAGTAAAAGAAAAACATATATGTAAGATTAAATTCCTTGCTCACATGGAACAAAGCCCAACAGATATAATCCCACTACTGCTGACATAATGATGATGCACAAATATAAGATGTATAATGGACAAGGGGATTAATGGAAAACAAGTACAGGTGAAAACAGAAATCACCTGATTTAAGAGCTCAAAATCTGAGAGCAGCTTTGCTGTCGAGCCATACTCCTGCATAATTATATATAACTCTAACAATCGAATATAACCAATATTTAGTAAGTTATTTTAATCATTATACCTTTCCACTGTGATTGTCCTCAAGAAACTCTGAAATGGAACTCATGCAATCTGCAGCAAGATGCATCCAACATCTAAGATCCAAGTGACGTTCATCTTCACTGGGGTGTGATGCACGTGGATAATCATCCAATCCAGAAGACAGTGTCTAGAGATGCCAAAAACACTACTTTGGTAAATTTGACAAATAACCATATTATAATTTACATTTCATGTAATTATATTGAAACTTAAGAACGCTCTACGACTCTAGAGTTATAACATATGATGCATTTTGTATGGTGCTGAACTCAATATATCTAGCAGCATGCCAGTTTCACAAATGATACCAAGTCTGGTCCTGGCTCAAACGATTCATTTATTTCTTAAGTATGTTAGTTTATCCTGCTGCATATTAGCTTTTACTTGAAACATGCCAAGCTATTAAGCTTACAGAATAGGATCAAAGCTTTATAGTAACTAGAGAGGGAGGGCAGAAATGTTAAAGGCATGTTTCCCATCCTTTTACACATTTTTTCTCATTTCATCTGTCATTCATTTACACGACAGTTTCACAACCACAAATAGTGGTTCTTCATGTTTCGACCCTCTATATATAATTCTATTCATTCACAAAGGCTAACAATTCTCAATTTAATAGACACCAACTGTTAGCCAGAAAGCTATTTCATTGACTTTTTCATACACAAGACACAGGTTACCTTGGAGTGAGATTCAAACATATAATCCATGACTATTAACACTTTTTATCAGTAAGAAAATGCTACAAACAAAATCAGCACCACAAGATACCATTTTTAAGGGTGTAGTGGAAGTATCAACAATCAAACAGAAAAAGATGAAAATGGATGGTTAGATTATTATTCCAGGTGGAAAGTCATAAATATCTTTACGAAATAGATTTCAAACAGTCTAACAAATGTATAATGTAGTTGATGGTACCTTTGGATTCAGTTCATGTGTGATCGTATTATCTCTTCCATGCCAATAGTAGGTATTTGCATCTTTTCCTGTGAATAGATCATGTAATTTTCAATTAAATAATAATAACTTTAGCCTGCTATTCTGACAAAAATGACTTCCTAGGTTCCGTTTCAGTTATTTACTTGACAATGTTTTCCTATAAAGATGAGGTGTCGCATGTAAAACACACACAAGTGAATTAGCCAGCATTAAGCGATCAATCTGCAGTATTCATAAAAAACCTGTCATACTCACCTGATTGAGTAGTATTAAACCATTTAAACCATGCATCAAGACGAACAAATGCTTGACGCAAGAAGATGGTGATGTCATTCCTTTCTGAGTCTGTAAACTTGTTTCTCTTAACGCCATAAACTAACTCTGCAAAAGAAAATCTTTATCACCATTGTATAATGAACATATTACAGAATAAGTAAATATGCAAACCACGACAAAGAGTTCCTGAGACGCAATTTATAGTCTACCAATTAAAAAAATAACAAGTGTTGTTTCAACATCAAAGATAGTTGAAGTGCTAATGTTCATCTTCAACCATGTTTTGGTATACATTGTTGCAAACACCAGTATGATACATACTGCAAGCCTTTGGCTGACAAGTATTTGATGGAACCGAGAGAATGAAATGCCTCCTTGCAATACAAAGGAAGTCGATTTATCATGTTGTTACTGTTCAGTGGTATCTCGACCATACGGAAGAACAGTCCACAAACAATCAGATGGACCACAACACCATGCAGTAGCTAATGTTAGTGTTACTTCAGAAGCTAGCAAACCACTACATATCCCCCTTCTTTACGTTCCTTTCTTGTTTTGTTGAGAGGACTATTACATCTAGATGCTTTTAAGAATGGTGCAGTATAATGTTATCTTATTGTAGCTTGGACTCTTTAACAAAGACATTTAAGAGAACTGATTTGATTTTAAATGTTAAATCAGGTCATACAGCAGGAAGCGCATGATGAAAAGAGCACTGAATAGTAGGATTGCAGCTACTTTTCCAACATCAAAAACACTAAATTAAAACACGCCAATGCTGTGAAAACTAAACCTCGTAAAACCAAAAATAATGTGGGGGGATTCCCGTTTGTTGGATGCTGGACCACGAACTCCGATGGTACCTTACTACAGATGAACCAAAAAACAGACATTAAAACATGACTTTGCAAACTTTTTAAGTATTTTTAGCTGAGTATGCTAGAGGAAGCCATCCAACGTTACCTAAGAGCTTCAGCACCTAAAATTTGCTCGCGTGGTATCCATCCATCAGCATTCATCAGATCTAACCAATGCCCGATGATATCCAAAGATATGCGAACATCCCAACGCCTTCATATAAGGCAAAAAAAATATATTATGGGCGTTAAAAAATACTAGGCTGCCTAATTAGAAACAGAAGCTTTTACCAGCAGCCAAAGGGTTCTCAGGCAGAAGGCAAAAAGAAAAAAGGAAAAAAAAAAAAAAGAAAAAAAAAGAGATCCAGATGACAACAGGCAACCCACCAGATCAGTAGCTGGTGAAAACCTTCATCCCACAGAAATCCCCTAGGAAAAAAGGGTCGACTGGGCACTGCGGTGTATAGCTCAGCTGGCCAATATGAAATATAATTATCACGAGGTTCAAGCTGCACAATACAATAGCGCACTGCATGACTTTGCTAGGTATCCGAATTGGGCTAACTAATCATGTCAAAAGAAGACAGTAATTCGGAAGGTAAATTTCACAATCATAGTTAATCAGGTAATTATGAAAATGAAAAACAGATAGTAAAAAGGCTCCAGCGCTGATGTAAGCATACATTAACACTAATTTCCTCAAAAACTAGTTCTCAAATAGTACAGATTTCAACATCCTTAGCATAAAGAGCTACTTTCTCAAGATATAAGCTCCAAAAAGTACTTTGTTATAATTGTTAGGCAAAAGGAATGTAGAGCCACACAGATGAAAGCTAAAAATAATTTCGAAATAAATTGATCAAACAGTTCCAATATGGGTTCCTTGGAGTCAAGTGGTATTAAGCTGTGGTTTGCAATTGGTCAGTAATCTTAATCAAGCGAAACAATAAGAGATCATATGGAACTTGAACCTCCCTAGGATTTGGTAAAGCACAAAGAATCAGACACTAAGCAGCAAGTAAATGAGCAAGTAAGCTGTGGAGCCTAATTAGTAACTGCAACTAGATTTTAAATTCTCAACTTTGGACATGATTCCGCGATCCCCAACAGGGAGCCCCAACTTCTTATCATATTAGCAGGTCTCGAAAGCAATGACATAAGAATAACTAAGCCAAACGACTTACATTGGAGGATGGTGGAAGTGAAATTTTTGATTGGCCATAAGAGTAGCCAATCCCACCCAACAAATTTCCAAGAGCAGCTTTACCCACTGTCACGGCTTCAGAATCAAGCTGAAAAACCAAATTATTCAAGAACACAAACAAAGAGGAACCCAAAAAGAGAAGTATAAAGATAACAAAATTGGGTATAAGTGTATAACTGGACCAGATTTCATAAAGTACATAATGGTAATAGGAGAAGATAGATGATTCACATTTATGCAATGATGCTGAGTTTCTGACACTTTATTTGCAAAATCTTGCTTCCACTAAATTTAATTCAAAGGCCTTGAAATAGATGTATCTTAATTCTTTACCAACAAATTCTGAAATCAGACATTTGATATTTGTCTCATGAAGATTTGTAATGTATTTTCACAAAGTATCATACATGTGATGAATATTTTAGTATATTTATATTGAAAAGAAATCAGCAGTATTTTATTATAGATGGTCATTTTTTAACTCCATCACTTTTACTCGTCATATCTATTTGAAATTGTTCCTTAAATCATAATCGCAAAGACATAAAACTTGAGAGAAATGGCACATTTGACAAGATGAAATAGAAATCATTTCATATTGCATAAATCCATAAACGACTATTCAAAATGATTGGCTTTCTTCACCATATTTCCAAGTCATGAACTTAAAAGAACAGAATACAATTGACTGAAAAGCGAAAAGGATTTATGTAAAACAATAATAAACCAGCTACTTGGACGTTACCCAAGGAGACTAAAGAAATCAAGTTTCTGCACATCATTAAATTCAGACCATGAATTCACATTCAAAGAAAACATCAAAAGAACGTGTGGTCCTTCATTCATGATCATTAAATAGTATGTACCTCATCAGACATGTTAAAGCATATTTGAAATTTGACATCAAACTGCTTCTGCTTCTGCTCTAGACGGCTACTCAAAGGGTCACCTGAAATGATTAATAACAAACATTTTAAATGTGAAGTGAGGAAAGAAGGTTAGCTCGCAAATGAAAGATTACTAACTTTGACAAAACAACAAAAGCAAATACTTTTTATGAAGAAAAGTGTCATGTTAATTTGGGTTAGAGAAGAACCCTTTGACGTTGGCAGCAAGTAAATATCTAGTAGAATCATTCATAGCTGAGCAAGAGAAGGTCCTTAATTGCTATTTTCTTTTATTACAATCAAAAGCCCCTAAAACCACCAAGTTATCCATAATTCTATCAAATAACTAAGGAACAAATTGCTCTATTTGAGAGATACGGAGGTTGAAGAAGATATCCACGAGGAATGCAGCAATTTCCTTTTATTGAATATTTAAAGTTTTATTGATTTGGTATCAAAATGGGTGCATAAAGTGACATGCACTCGTAATTTACAAATATAATCATAGTAGATAAAATTATTAATAAAAATAGAATTAGTGGGGAATATGAACACCCTTCCAACCACGGAGCCACATACACCAGGCTTTCTAGACATCAAATTCCCTTTGGCGGACTAGTACTTTATAAAAAATTGGCCTGGTGACTCATAGTCAACGTGATAAAGTCTAAACTTCATGGAAGCTGTTGGAAAAAAGTTTCTGCAATTTCCAGGAATAATTTGTCACTAAAGTCATACAACCTTTAACAGTTCATTGAACAGTCTAACTCTGGGCAATCATCCCTGACCCTGCTAGCCCGTTGGACGAGAGAATAGCCTCTGCACACACCGAGTACAACCTAAAATTGGGCCCCAAAAGAGGAAATCCAATAGTTGCGTAAGGTCCTCTGCCATGCTTATAAGTTGCTCAATACGTCCTTTCTTTTTCAATATGGGATGAGATACATTACCAACAAAATTCAAACCTAGACAAGGCTACAATTAATAGATTCTCTATCGACCAGAATGCTGACATAGAGTAGAGATTTCTTATAGCCAACCTACAAATCTCATCTAGTTGCATTTCAACATCAAAATGTCAAAAGAATTGCAGCGCTTTAAATTCACTATGACAATCAAAATATAGAAATTTGAACCTTCAAAACTTTCCACTATAAAGGATTGCAGACCACATCATTAATAGTTTCATTTGTCCGAAACATGTTGATAGGTGTGAGATTTACGTGTTTTAGAGCCTCATATTTATGTTATTTACATTGGTTTATGCATGATTTATGCCACATATGCGTTTAATTTGTGTGCTTATTGAGTAAAGGTGGAAAATCATTACAATTGAGGAAAACTGGACGGAAATGCAGACTTTCAGAGTATTTACAGACGGAATTTGACAAATGTTCCTTCTACAAAGTTGTACATCTTAGCTTCATGTGGCCACTTGAATCACTCAAATTGGAGGTCTATGCAAAAAGTTATGAAGAAAACAAGATCTCTGCGCAGAATGAAAATTGCTACTGCATCCATCCAACGTACGAATGTTGGACTATTCACGTACGAATGTTGGAGTCGGTTGGACGAATTTTGGCAAGTTTTGAGACCTAATTCAAGCAGAAGACTTGGGGATCCTCTTCTATAAATACCTCCTCTTATAGCTGCAAAAAGAAAGACGAAATACGCATACAATAGAGCCCTAATGGGGTTTAAACTTAGTTTTTACATATTCATGAAGATTTTCAAAAACCCTTGAAGGTGAAGAAATCAAGAAGCATGGAAGAGATGAAGATCGAAGTTCAACCATCAAAAATACAAGGGAGTTTCTTAGATTTAGATTTGTTTTTGTCTATGAATATGAATCTTAATTTAAGTTTCTATCTTTTATCTTTTATGATGAATTAGATTTTTCGAACTAAGGCCATATTGAGGCTAAATTATGATATTTGAGTTATAAATTGTGTTTTTCATATTAATTCTATTGTTGCTTTGTGTATTGATTTTGTGCTTTAATTCCAATCATATGCTTGATCACCATATGCTTGCTAATTAGCCTAGTTTATTCATTCGGGAGAATATAGATTAGGGTTCAAAGGAATCATCACATCATCCGAAAAACATGAGGAATTGCTCCTAGGGATAGGTATAGATTTCCGAGTGCAGATAGCCGGATTCATCCGGGGAAATTCTAAAACGTGAATGCATGGTTAATGATTTGATTCTCGGATAGACGTATTTAGAAAACCGTCACTTAGTCATAGGATTATTACAGCCTAGACATCGGGTAGTAATTAATTAAGGAATTTCCACCAAAGCAACAATAGTCTAATAATATGAGAACATGTTTATAATGAAAATTGATTAATTTGTGCCAACACATGTGTCTTAGTTGCTCTCTTCCATAGCTATCTTGATTTCGACATCTTGTTTCTTGTATCTTGCTTCCATAATATTTGAGTTAATTCTTGTTTTAGTTTATTTTATTGCTTTTAAAATCTTTAAATCTTTAGTTTTAGTTTAATTATTGATTGCTTAAATTCAAAAAGTCTAAAATACAAGTCTCTGTGGGATCGACAATCCAGACTTAAAAATCAACTTTATTACTACACACGAACAGTCCACTAGCCGTGCAAACACGTGAGGATTTCTCGTGTCAAGTTTTTGGGTTACTTGAAGTTACTTCATGAGAAGAAACATCTATAATCAACCCAGGCACTCATCGTCAACAGCTCCACTTCTAAGCTAAAACTTCCAAGCAGCCCTTTCTCCAAATAACTCAGTTCTATGTTGCTGACACTTGCGGCAGCCATAAGTCAAAAGCTTTAAGAATGTGATTGTGAATTTCCAAAACGTGAAATTGGGCAAAAAGGTGTCCTGAGTTTGGACAGGAGTTTGCTGAAACATCATTTTACAACTGTTGTGAGCTAACATGAAATTTTCTAAAGATGTTTTCCATAAAATTTGACAACTGGAAATAATCTAAGTAATGGATCAACAAAAGAACAGAGGTGTCAAGATTCATTCCCATTCACATGAACTATAGAAATTTACCTATCATGTGACAATATCCCACCCTACAGTCCAATTACGGCTGATAATTGCTAAAATCTCTAGTTTCTGTGCTTGAATAGACCAAGTGAACATGTACTATTGTTTTTAATATGAACTGCAATGTCGAATGTAAACTCTAAACTTTTGTTTTATCTAGCCTTCTAAGAACAAAGAACTCTCAATAATACATGCATAAAGATTCTTATCTGTTAAATAATAACACATATTTGAGTAAACAACATTGAACTTGGGTAGTAGAACAAATATCAGAGGAAACATATGCATCATACATTCATACCTACAAGGCTTCTGACACGTTTTTCAGTTCTTGAACTAGAACCACTTGATTTTGATACGAAAGCAATGTCTGCTTTGAAGGGAATCATTGCAGAGATCTGAACAAAAATTAACACAATACTAAGTGAAGGAGATGAGAAGCGAAAAACTGAACTGAAGTTAACTTTGGTTTGCTGAAGAAACATGACACATAGTTAGCAAGATGTTGAACAATTAACTGACTAAGAACCTGAAAAACTAGAATGTTCGGAGCGTCATCAGATGTGTCTGAAAGCTGTAACCTGCCAATTGTCCTAGCCTAACAGAAAGAAGGGAAATTGAGTTAAAGTAACATGAAGATGCAAGAATGATTGTACATCGCAATTATGAAAGCATTAGCTTCATTTGATAAAACAACAGTAATAAAACTTTTCTCAGAAAACAACAATTAGCTCCTCCGCACCTGAATTCCGAGATTGGCTTGAACAAGATCGGATAAATTGTGAATGTGTCTTGTCTTGAAGCCAGCGTAATGGAACTCAAAGTCATCCTACAAAGTTCATTTGTTTATTTGCCTGTGAACTAATATCATAAATACAAGCTAAATAAACGTTATATTACTTCAACAAAAAAGTTATTGCTTTCATGACGGGCAGCAACATGTTCAAGATAAATAAACGTTGTACGAGCTAAGTGATGACAAGCAACAAAATCAGGTGATAAAAACACATAGGGCAACTGGTTTATCTAATTTTGATAGCATGGGCTGAAGAAGCAGACATGTCAAATATCTCCAAGACTGACTGACTTCAAAGGATTAAAAGAATAAATTCACATGACATACACAAGTTCAATGCTATATACAACAAGGGAAAAAGAAGAGACAAATACAATCAGCCTAACGAATCAATTGAAGAGCGCACAGGCAACACTTTATTTCAGATTAATTACTTATTTTGGTTTAATGAACTCATAAAATACAATTATCACCTAATTTCACAGTTGTGCCCTCCCCCAGTCATGATTGGTGGGACTGAAGTACAGCGCGAACTTAGACATAAAATTACTTATAATTTCAGATCCTTAATATGTTTGTAAGCTGTCAAGAACCAAAATATTTCCCACTAAAAGTTTCAAACTGATAGGGAAGAACATTTGAATATTAAGGAATTATGTTTTCGGAGCCCTGAAAACCTGAGGAACTCATGTCTGCGTCATTACAAATAATTTGTCAACTTCTGGAGCTCCATATGTGATTTTGGGCTGATTTTGTTCAAAAGTATTTGCAATCTTCTTGTAAGGTCTTAAGATCAATAAGTACTGTTGTGCTCCTTCCTAGAAGTTGAAACATTGAATACTGAATCAAGTAAAAGGGAAAAACAATTTTATAGAATGACTTGCAGTTTATCAGAGTCTATCACATCATCTCTATCTTTTTGTAACATCTACTAACCAAATCTTTGCAATTGAAATAAAACATGAATACTGCAGACATGTCAAGGAGACCTTATATTACACCGTAAGAATGTTGAAATGTCTTTTCCAAGCATAGACATTGTGTAATCTATATAAGGAGATACCTTTGATTCCAAATGGAGCTGCCAACTGCCAACATCATTCCGTGAACCAAATGCCAGGATGTGGTCATCAGGAATGTCCGAGTTGCCCCTACCCAGACCTAGAGCAGTTCCACCTTCATCAGCCACATAAAAGAACATGTGCACAGATCTTTCCATGTCCTCGTTAGGTCTAAACAGTCAAAAAAATTATTCAAACTTCATATTAGCAAATGATACACAATGTTAGGCACGGATGATTCATCTACCATACGATGTGAGTTTCTGCAGGGCATCCACAAGTGTTACGTACTGTAATTATTTACGGAAAAAATCAAACTTGCTTTAATAATACTATCGGTGTTCTTTTAAGTAGTGGATATACAGCCAAATAAACAGAGGTTCTTAATAGTCACAGTACAAACTGATTGAATGGCCTCTTTATTGCAACAAGCTGACTAGAAGCAAGATCAGTAGCCGTATCAAAGTCCTGTATGCATCCCAAACTTGGTAACATAAGATATTTTCTTTACTTGTTTATTCATTCACTGCATTAGTTGGGAGCAGTTCGCATACACTTGACTTTCTTTTTATTTATTACTATCCTTGGTTTAATGTACCAATCAATTATTTTACTTCCATCTTCAACATGCCTTTACTCTTATGCCCTTTAGATTTCAATTACAAAATACGTCATATTTCAACTCCTGTCCTTGACAAACGATTTTGCAAAATCTAGGCCAAGTACATATTAATTCAGTGATTAAAAGTAAACCATTTGGAAAAGACTACATTCGTATTAAGATTAACTGAGTACAAGTATGATAAAAAGGTCTGGAAATTTACATTTCACTTTGTGCTTCAATCCGAACTGCCCAGTCTCCTCCATAACCACTCTCTTTCTCCCTGGATTTCAGAAAACTTGTTGTCAAAGTGAATTCTTGGTCGGCCAACACTTGACGTCCATAATCTCGTCCGTTATGATGCGTCCAGCCATATGTCTTAAGATCGTCCGAATTCTCGCATACATGTCGCATGGAATATCTTCCATCCTTGACACCAATCCACATCAAACCGGCAAGTAAAGACTGTGGAGTCCTGGCAATTACAGCTTCTAGTTATGCATATTCCTATTAACCACTCTACAACAGTAAGAAATAATAACAATCCCAAACTATTGAGATAGAGACAAGAAATGCAGCCAATTCAAAAACGTGAACAATTTAAACCCGGTCCACCCTTATTCCGAGACAGAGACACGAAAGCAATAACAACTAAATTGTCTTCTTGCTGTCAATAAAGGGAAAAACGTCCTGAATGAGACATTTCATATCATCAAGCTATCATGTGATTCGACCTTCAGCATCTAACTGCAGTAAAGAAAAGAACTTTTCTACACCACATACTCTGACAGTAAGTACTTCAGTCAAATTTTACACAACAAAATCCGCTGAATTATCAAAGACACCATTTTTTTAAAATGTACCTCCAAAAATATCTATAGTTAACAGCATATGTCAACAAATAACAGAATATTTTGATTCTAAAGCTACTCAATTAAGAAAAAAAATGAATGTACGAACATCCTCAGTATCTATTAATCGAACTACAGGAATATGCAACATGCAGGGTAATTATATGTCGAGTACAATGGTCCGAGTGTGCTATTTGTGTCTATTTCTCACACACACTTGTGTATGTGGGGACCACATACAACACACCTAACTACACCTAACTGTAGAAGAGACATAAACACTAAGAGTGTAAGACCGTTGCACTCGGTCTAGCATAGATTTTTCCCGAACTTACCTGGCACGAATTCCGAAATAAACATTAGGCCTATATGTTCCCCAGTATAAATCCTCCTTGTGCTCCCCTTGAAACTGCACAATTTATGTTTTATTGGACGAAATTCACACATAAATAAGACTCTTAATTTTAGTACCGCGTTAATCAGAAGAAAAAAATAAAATGTAACATAATTACCATAGGAAGATCCATGAGCTTTGGAGCAGGTAATGGAGTAACGACCCTAGGTTTGAGAGTGTTGTTCACAGGATCCATAAAATTAAACTTGACAAACAATCTGGTTATCAAGAAAAGAATTGCGGAAGCGAGTACAAATTTGAGAGCGAATTGTAGGATCCGATTGAAATTAGTGTCTCTATCACCGGGAATTCGACTTTTTCGATTTGGATTTTGGTTATTAGGCGGTCGATCATCATCTGGAGAGGATTTGAGTTTTGGTCGAGTACTTCTGCGTGAAATTCGGGTCATTTTGAGATTCTGAGAGTTGAAAGCCTCTGTCTGTCGCGGGAGAGTGGGTGTGGAAAGAAGGTTTTGTGCGGTTTTTGTTTCCTGGGGGATTATTACGTCGTCAACTAAAGTCGCTTTACCATGCTTAAAAGAGAACCCTCTAGGTTGTGTTATCATTTTATTTTCATAAATAAAATGTATAGAAAAATGAGTTTTTTTAATTTTTATGTAAAAATGACGGTATGTTTGATTGTATTTGTGAAAATAGTTGGAATTGATGATTTAATGATGTGCAAAATAATTAAGTTAATTAAAAGTAATAATTATGTATATAATATAGATAAAATAATAGATAATATTATATTGATTTAACATAAGTAAAAATGACAAAAATTGACCCACAAAAAGCACTAAAAATATTCAAAATGAGTTTTAAAATGTGCACAAGCCTATAAAGGTTAATACTATGTATTTTATTCCACTATATCACCACAATTATTCATGAAAAAAACAGATTTTTAAAACATGTGAGAGAAAGAAGAATGTGAGTATGAATTAGTAAAGTAAAAAATAGTTATTGGAGAATGTGAAAGTGAAAATGAAAATAAGTATATTTTCAATTAAAAATGGTGTGAATTATATATTTTCATTTTCAAATAAGAACGAAAATGAAATTAGGATATGAAAACACAAACAAACATAGTCAAAGTGGTTCTTGTGGTTGAATGTCTAACCGTCGTCTGGGCCTTTAGGCTTCGGTTCATAAATTTGGGGAGGAAAAAGGAAAGAAAGAATTCACCATATTATAGTTATTGGGTCATGGTCTCCGGTTGATAATATAAGTGAATCTTAAGGGTTGCACTACTAATATGATTGTTTATCATCTGAATTCTATTAGCATATTTGATGGATCAAATCCGGTTAAAACGATAATGAGTGTGGATGTAAAGTCCAACTCATTTTAATAATCATATTATAATAATAAGGACAAATTGCACTTCACCCCCTCAAAAGTTTATCTTTTAGCACTAAGCCCCCTCAAAATTACAAAAAGAGACTATGCCCCCTGAAAAGTTTAAAAGCATGACATTTTGCCCGAAAATTAGTATTCAAAATTTATCTTTTTTTACTTTTTTGGCTAATCTACAACATAGTTTCTTTGTCTACAGGAGTGACGACTCAGTCGGTCCTTTATCATCTTTTACCCGTTGTATAACACCCTTTATGAGTCGCTTTCACGTATCAATGTGGGAGACGGAATTTCTCAATTTGAGCATTTGTTATCCCTTTCAGCTAAAGAAGAGAAAGAAACAGTTATCCCACAATAGCTATGGCAGAAAAGGCAACAAGTTCAGGGTCATATCTTGGTGGGTCGGATCGTCACAAAACGGAGGGTAAACTTTCAGGCTATGATAGGCACTTTGACGGCAACGTTTAACTTGGTGAAAAAAGTGAAGTTTAGGAAGCTGGATGAGATTAGATTCTTGGTTATATTCGATCGTGTGCAGGATAGGGACAGGGTCATGGAAAATGCTCCGTGGAATTTCGACAATTACTTAGTGAAATTGAGTAGCTTATTCGATACAGACAACCCCTCCCTTGTGAATCTGGATTGGGCCGAGTTCCATGTCCAAATATTGGATTTACCGTTGAGCCATATTAATAGGGTATGGCTGAGTTTTTGGCGAATAAGGGGTTTTTATCGAAACAGATTTACTGAAAAGAGGGGGCTCGTGGGATAATTCTTTACGTATAAGTGTGAGCATTGACATCTCTAAACCTTTAAAGTGTTTCATTATGCTTAAGAGTTCGTCGGGAGTTTCGTTTCGGATTAGAACCACTTACGAGCGCTTACCAAATTTTAGCTACATATGTGGTGTTATTAGGCATATAGAAGAGTGTTGTGAGCTATGTTACAATGATAAGTTTGTGGAACCGGAATCTCTCCTCGGACCTAGTTGTGTGCAATGACCCATTGGAAATCCATCTTCTCTACTGGTGTCTTTAACTTTAGTGCGAGTAGTAATTAGGGGTGCACATGGTCCGGTTTTTGCGGTATTTTTATAAAATTTATACCATACCAATTGTTGCGGTTTTGGGACAACAAATACCAAAATTGGACTTTTTGATACCGGTACCATTGTATACAGTATGGTATGGTGCGGTACGATTTTACGGTATTTTCACTATAGATCACATAATAAAATTGAAAACAATTACAAAAGTAAATAAAGATTAAAATGATAAACATCTAAACTCTCATAGTAATAGCTAGAATAAATTCAAATACATAAACTAAACCATACAAATAATGCGTCCAAATTTAAGTAATTTTGTCATGACGAGTCATAATCTAAAATGTAAAAAAGTATTACAAGTTCTTCAAATATGAATAAAAAATCGTAGAAATGCATGAAAAATATCCTTTCACTCGGTAGACACTGACAACATGATGAGATATTTCTTTGATACAGTAATCCTGAAAAGTTTGAAACAAAAGAGAATATCAGTTTCTATAACTTAGAGGAGTAAAGGACATCTTAATGATAATTATACATAAAAACTTACCCCGTCACATAATATTTGCTCAATCGATATTATCTTTAGTAGACAAACCAGATTTTAATTGCTCTGAGAAAATGAAAAAAAAAACAAAAAAAAAGAAAATATTGCACTATGTTGTAATTTGATTGTTAAAGAAAAAAATTGAAAAGACTTGATCATAAAAAATAAAAAAAATATGCAGTACCTGTTTCAATCTCTTTAAGTTTATTCACATCTTCCATTGCTTCATAAAGATCCAAGGAAGTTAGAGGGCTCTGTAGCCAATTTTGTGCACAAATTAGAGCTTCAACTGTTTTTGGAGTTGAGGAACTCCTAAATGGGTCAATGACACGACCGCTAGTGCTAAAAGCTTGTTCACTAGCTATGGTGGACACCAGAATAGCTAGAACGTCTTTTGCTATTTTTGAGATGACTGGATCTCATTAAGTTTCCACCAATTCATCAAATCAAAATCTTTATCATTCTTCTCAACACCTCCTTTCCAATACTTATTCAGCTCTGACAAATTATCAACATTTTGTAATGATGCCATGCGCTTGGAAAATTGAGAATCTAACAGCTCTAAACTTCCATCATACTCATCAATGTCTGTATCATGTGAAACTTGACTATATCCTTCATTTCCAACTCTATCACTTTTGGAAAAGTAAAGATCCAGATACTCATCATATAAATCTTTCAAGGCAGACTCTACATTAGACGTTCTCGATTTTGCTAAGACACTCTCATGGCCATATATTTCACCAAAGCAAAAATCCACAGTCCAACTTGAAACGAGGATCTAATACAATGGCTACATACAACAGGTAGTTTGTTTTACTTCCAAATGACCAATATTTATCAAACTTTAGCTTTATTTTCTCAGCCATTTTCCTCATGGTACGATCTGAATGAAATAGTAGGGTCTTAATGGATCTATGAACAGAAATGAACTTTCGAAAAAATGTATTTGAAGTAACATACAAAGATCCGGAAAATTTCAAAGTCACGTAGTAAAATATTCGTAAGAATTTGGCAAAACAACTTGCAACTTGGAAATCATCATAGCTAGGAAGCCTTATAATCTTTCTATCTTTTTTCTTCTTGCTCCCATCTTCATTAGCTTCATCCTCCACTCCATCATAACCATCATCAAAGTAAGAATTAGAGTTGGGATCCTCAATTCCCATTCTAATGAAGCTTTTTCAAACTTTTCTGCATGCTCTAACATCTTATATGTAGAATTCCATCTAGTTTCAACATCTAAACATACAAGATGAGTATGTGGAATTTTCTCTCTATCAACACACTTCTTGAAAAAGTTATTCCTCGCTGGAGAAGACTTAACATATCTAATTGCATTGCGAACTCTAACTATAGCCTTATCTTGCTCTGTTAAGCCATCTTTCACAATCAAATTAATAATGTGCACACACATCTAACATGCATGTACTTGTTGTTTAAAATGGGATCCTTCCACTTAGCTTGCCTCATCAAATAGTCAAGGCAAGTATCATTTGAACTTGCATTGTCCACTGTCACGGTGAAAACCTTGTCAATGCCCTAATAAATCAAGCAATCCTCAATTTTAGCACCTATAACTTTCCCAGCATGGCTCTCAACAGTTTGGACGTTAATGATTCTTTTTTGATACTTCCAATCACTGTCGATCCAATGAGCCGTAAGACTCATGTAATTAAGGTTTTGGATGGAGGTCCAAGTGTCTTGCACAATCTATGATCTTTTATTAACTTCTTCAATTTTGATTTCTCATCAACAAAGAGTTTAAAACAATCTCTCGCCACAGTCTTTTTAGATGGTATGATAAACCTAGGCTGAAGAGCCTTAGAGTATCTTCTAAACCCTTCTCCTTCCACTATCCTAAATGGTAATTCATCTATTACGACCATGGCAACCAACTCTTTTCTAATTTCCTCTGCTTTAAATGGCTTCTTTTGTGATACATCTCTTCCATCATTTCCATTATCAGTTTTAGTATAATTAGTTATAGGTTTTTTTACTTTTGTCTAATTTGTATGGATACTTAGTACACCTTTTCAACAAATGAGCCCACAAACCCGAAGTTCCATTGTAAGATGGATCTCCTGCAAAGTCCTTTCTACAATGGTTACATGCAGCCCTAATTGGAATCGTACCCTCAATTTTTGTGAAGTGTTCATAGATCATTAATGGTTCCTTGGATGTAGAATTCTTATTTTCAGTTTTTTGCATTTGAGTTTTCTTTCTCTTTTACGGTGGGCGAAGAGGTTTTTTACTTGGAGCTTGTGGTTCATGTACATTAGACGGGTTACCCTCAAATGCAATAGGACTTGATGCAAGACGAGACTTCTTGTTGCTAGCATTTTTATCTTGTCCATCCAAGTCGGAGGTGTTGCTCGATTGTTCCATCTATTGACAAACATATAAGGGATAGATTATTAGTCTAACATTTTTGTTAATCCTCTTGAAACACGTTATGTGAAGCAAAATGTGCTCCTAATTTATTTTAATATATTACATTATACTGCATCATTGCATGTGTAGACAACCAATAGGATTAATATTATCACAAGTTCATATCAGTTCTTGTATGTTCACTAAATTAAAGATAATGATCTATAACTAAAAACCATTATAATTAAATCATATAGTGCAAGGATAATTCATGTGAGACTGTTTTGATTTGTATAAAATATAGCATAACTTGTCTGCTTCCTAGGCTTATTTTTTGTTTCCTTCAAGAGATTAGCTTCATCATTTTCAATGTTCATGGTGTTAAACTTAAAATTCACGGATTTCCAGTTCAAAAGCCAATTAATATAAGAGCAGTTTTGAGTCCTACATATTATTTTGACTTTTATGGGATCTATCTGCGTGACTACTCAAGTATAAAGAGCAACAACTTTCTAAACCTTATATAATATTATATTCAGATCATATTGAGATTAACAATCAATCCGAGTAAAAAAAGTCGATAATTAATCAATCAAGATAATACTTAACACAATTACATAATCTGAAACTTCATAAACTATCAAGAAAACTTAGCAAAAAACTAATATTATTGCAAGAAGTAGTGAAAAAAAATATAGAGTTTCGATTACTTTGAAGAAAATGAAAAACTCATACCAAGATAATAATAAGTTCAGATTTTGTACCTGAAGAACTTGACGAAGTTTTGAAAATAATTTCTCTTCTCTGCGTTCTATAATTCTATGACAGCGTTTTTTGTCTCAAGACTCAAATAGTGATATAATCAAACTCAAACTCTTAATATTGATATTTTAATTCTAGAGTTTAGGTTTTGAAATAACTCTAGAAAATAATTTTAGTCTCTCTTTTAACTAAATTTTAATAGGGTTAATTTTTATATTTCTAAAAATACCACACATCATCATACAAGTTTTGGTAATATATTGATTTGATGATTTTCAGTATATTTGTATCTCTAAGTACTAAAAATTCCTTCTATAGAATGACTTATGTATAATACAAATAAAATAAATAATTATATATAGTGTATATATACGATACGGTACGGTTTTTTACCGGTACGAATTTTCTAAAACCAAAACCATACCAAAATAGTTGGTACAGTACAGGCTCGTACCAAAACCTATAATTTTTAGAAAAAAAAAACCAATAATTTGGTACGGTACTGTTGGTATGGTGCGGTTTCAAAAAACCATGAACACCCCTAGTAGTAATCCTTCACTGGCTAAGAGTGGTGTTCCCCCGGGGGTTGAGTGGCATAAAAAAAAATGAGTGGGGGCTCCGGATCCAATAGACAAGCTAGTCCGAGTATGGCCTCATCTCGTAGTGTCCTCTCCGGTTTTGAAAAATCTTTCTCGTTTTTTAAGAAAAATCCTAATGTAAATGATGTTCAAGGTGAGTTGGTTTTAACTGCTATCTTATTTGGTACTCAAAGCACAATTTTGGAAAATCAAAATCCCATTAACTCCATTTTAGAAAATGAAAAAACTCCTATGCATACGCTTCATACTTCTGCTTTTGGGTGCATCACAAATCATGTCTCCAATCTGTTCAATGGGTCACCTATTGTCAATATTCCCACTGTTGGGATCGGTACAACCCCCGGGGATACCAGCGCAGCGAAAGACGTATAATTTTAAAATTAAAAGCGGCATCCCCAAAATTAGGGCTAGGTTGACATGGTACCATCGGATTCAAAATTACCTAAAGGAAGGTTTACACGTGTTTACCTCTTGTAGACCTTAAGCAGCAATGTCTTTTTAAGCTACTCCTTGCTACTTTTTTCGAATTTTGGAATTGCCCTAGAGCCCCAAGCGTTGCGCCTCTGAGATGTATCCACACCCTAACTCATACTCTCAATTATCTCCACCAGTGCTAGCATGGAGAATATCGAATCTTGGCTTTGTTTGAGGAAAAAAGGGTTTGGAATTATTTAAGTGTTCTTCGCACTCAATACATGAGTTTAAGAAATAATGTGAAAGAAAATTGGGAGAGAATAAAGAGAAAAAGAATTGTGTATTTTTCAAATTTAATTTTCAATTCTTAAAACTTGATCTTCTTTAAAAGAGGGGAAAATACACATATATATAGAGATCACCTAGGGTTAAAAACCTAGGTGAGTATACGCCTACTTCTCCCTAAAATAATAGGGAGAGGCGTGTACATACATATATGTATATGGCAATTTCCTTTTTCTTTTATTCTCTCTCCACAAATAGTTGGACTCCTTTCCAACTAACAAGATATTACCACATCTAATAATATCTTAATTTATATCTAATAAGATCCTTCCTTATTAATTAGTTACCTTAACTAAATAAAGATCCTAATAAATATATTTATAGAATATTAATTAATATATATTTTACAAACTTGGTGAGCAAGATAAATCTTTCCACCAAATCCACATACACACATGCACACGCCACACGTGCACTTATGTATATATATATATATGTCATTTTATTTTCTTTCTCCTTTCTTAATAAATTAGTCCTCCCCAATTAATTAATATCTTACAATTAAATTATAGGACCATTAATTAATACCACTAAATTAATTAATTTTCTTTGATTAATTATTCTAAATAATTAACTAGACCTTGAATTAATTTCACCAAATTAATCCAAGGCACCTATTGGTCATGGTTCGATGTCTAGCAACACCGCCGCCACTACCTAAATGTTAGCGATGAAAAGCAAAAACCTATCCGAGTTTATGATTGTCATGTGAGTGGAATCCCTCATCAATTTCCCGTCCGTGGTCTAGGGTATGGCGACGGTCGAACCCTAATAACCTCAAAAGCTATGATTGTGTTGTGACATCTAATGATCCAATCTTCTAATCCGGGACCACCAATCCCTCTCAGAAGATAATTGCTTTGATCAAAGGCTTTTCACGATTATTTAGATTCTCGCAACAGCATAGGAAAATCAGGGTACTCGTGACCCTGGATGAATCCCTCTCCGACTGCCATTTGCTCCGCTGCACTATCAGACTATACCCAACATACATGTCGTATGACTCTCCTGGAGTGCACGTGCATATCAAAGCATAGTGGATAGTGCTATTTCCAAATGACATCTTAGGTCTAAGGATTAATCTCACACTACGAAACCTAGGGACTCCATGTTTGATAGCACCAAATAGGAGTCCCTTACCAGGGCCGTTCAATTCCATAATCAAGTATGAATCTCCATACATGTATTGCCATACAAGCCATCGACAATGGAACGCGTCGACCTCTTGGGAGAGTTACATGCATAAACAAGTCTTGACGAGGCCAATGATATCCCACATCTCACAGCCTCTATGACTTGGAACAATATTTAAGATTACGGTCTTTGATAGCATTCCATAAGTATCCCGACCGCTCCCCTAACCATATGTAATCCATGAGATCTTTATCTATACTAACACTAGCTAGTTATAACAATAAAGAAGCATACTATAATGAATGTTTAATATATTTAAGACAAGGAGAAAATAGCAGATATCCCCCCAAACTATTAGGTGATGTGGACTTTGCCCCCCAAATTATTAAAAGTTGCACTCAACACCTTAAACTATCATAAATGTGCACTTTGCCCCCTCGGTCAGCTTCGGGCAGCACACAGGGGGCAAAGTGCTACAAACCGCATAGGTGAGGGGGCAAATCGCACATCACCTCATAGGTGAGGGGGCAAAGTGCACATCACCAGATTTTTTTATTTATTTTGATATTTTTTTTATTTATTTTCGTGTTTTAGGATTTTTGAATTGTTTTTTTTTTAGAAAATTATGAATATTTGAATTTATACTTCTTTTCATTGTTTTCTTATTTATTTTCATGTTTTATTTTTATTTTTCTTATTTTCATATTTGAAAATTATTTATTTCAAACCTAGAAATAATATTTCAAGAAAAATTCAAATAAATCCCAATATGCATGATTTAAATTGAACGATGAATGAGTAAAAATTTTCCCGAAGCTAACCGAGGGAGGTTAAGTTAATATTAAGAATATTTGAATTTAAAAAAAAAATAGCAGATACCCCCCAACCTATGAGGTGATGTGCGCTTTGCCCCCCTCACCTATGCGGTTTGTAGCACTTTGCCCCCTGTGTGCTGCCCGAAGCTGACCGAGGGGGCAAAGTGCACATATATGATAGTTTAGGGTGTTGAGTGCAACTTTTAATAGTTTGGGGGGCAAAGCGCACATCACTTCATAGTTTGGGGGAGGGGTATCTGCTATTTTCTCTAAAACAAGACTGTCATAGTGTTTTACATTTTAGATGGCTGAGCCCAAAGCAATTAGCTCGTCGGGCACCTAACACTATCACCCACATCCCCTTTCAAAACTCCCATTCACAATAGCTGCCACAACTCGGCTTTTGTCAGTCCTATCCTTAAAGCGTCCCTTTGCAGTTTGCTCTATTCTATCCCCAATCTCGTCCCCCTCATGTTAAACTCAATCTGCCCCACATTAGTAGGAAAAAAAATATAATGTCTCTTCTAAATGAAAGCTTGTTGAGATTTCTGGCGCTTCTTGCGAAGAGGAGAAATATGCTTAAAAAAAACAATCTTCTGATTCAGCGAGGACCATGGGACAATCCATCCGGTCCAAATAAATCTCCTAGTGTAAAACTGCCATGGGTTGGGGGACCCATGGCCAGTTCGTCAAAAGGTGTCATTTGTTTTCATAAACCCTCGATAGTCTTCTTATCAGAGACAAAATGTCAAAAGAAAAGTTTGAGCGTTTAAAATTGCTTTCCAATATGTTTGGTGTGTGTTGAATCGGTTGGTATTGGGGTTGGGGGGGGGGGTCCTGCTTTGTTATGGGATAAGAGTGTTGGTGTTGTTCTCTAATCCCTTTCTAACCACCACATAGATGTTCATGTTAATTCGGAGTCAAGTACGAGATGGTGTTTTACGAGGTTCCATAGGGAAGCCGACATAGCCAAAAGATGGGGCACATGGGAGTTACTCAATTTTTTACATGGTCACGTAATTTGTCCTTGGTTAGTTGCGGGAGACTATAATGAAATTCTATACAATTAAAAAAAGGAAGGTGGGCCTCCTAAAGCAAATTAGCAGATGGGACTTTTTCGTGGTATTCTATCGTTTAGTGACCATCACGATTTGGGCTTTACGGGGTATAAGTACGCATGGAGTAATTATCGAGAGTATCCACATACTGTTAAGGAGAGGCTTGACAGAGCTTTTGGAAACTCGACTTGGTGTGATGGCTCTCCGAATGCTAAGGTCTCTCACATTGTGTTGGTTTATTCGGTTCACACGTCTCTTTTTATCGAGTTGTCCACGACTCAACGGCCTTCTCCCTGAAGGAAATAGAGACTTTTTCAGTTTGAAGTCATGTGGCTTGTGAGGGGGGGGGGGTTGTTCATTGTTGTGATTGAAATTCTGAGGTATGAGGAAAGATCGTCTGTCGCGGGAGAGTGAAGATGAGGGGAGAAAGAAAGTTTTGTACTATTCTGTTTCTTGGGGGTTTATTACGTTGTCAATTAAAGTCGCTTTACCAGGCTTCAAAGAGAAACCTAAAGTGGTTCTCGTGGTTGAATTCTAACTTGGGCCTTTAGACTTTGGTTGATTAATTTGGCGAGGAAAGAGAAAAGAAAGAATTCACCATATTAAAGTTATTGGGTCATGGTATTCGGACTAATTCTAAGTCAAATCAAACCCAATGGTTGGAGCATGAATTATGTGTCTATCTCTTTCATACAAGTGTGTGTGGGGACCACACACAATACACCTTATTGTGTGAAAAATGTAGATACTAGGACCGTTGAACTCGGTGTATCATAAATTTTTTCGTGGTATCTGTTGGGAATCTTGTCGGCATGCGCAGCAAAAATGAAAAATAGATCTGGATTCCCAAACCAAGATCAATTCATGACTTTTGTTGATTTTAGATATGAAAAAGATGAATACGAAAAACTTATCTTTTCGTGTATTCAAATTTGATCCTCGCGAATCTTCGATCTTTTCGGACTGTTCAATTGTACCGTCTTTAGATCATCACGTAGGAATGGATTCCAAGAAATCTCCATCTCCAATGTCCATGGCGGCTAGGCGAGAATGAGTTGGAAGAAGAGTTTTTTCTGTCTAGTATTTCTGGTGGAGGAATTTCATGTAATGCTTCTCATCATGTGTTCTCTGGCTTATGTTGGAGGATTAAATAAATCCTCCAACTTAAGCCCACCAGTACACGCCTACACAGCCTCATTGGACAATTAACTGGGCTATGTTGACCAAGTCAACTTAGTCCAATTGATTTAATCAATTAATATTTATTCCAATTAAATACATATTGATTAAATGAATATTAATTAATTAAATAAATAATCATTTAATATTCTAGTTTAAATATTTAATTAATCCAGTCAATTAAATGTTCAAACTTATTAATTTAAGTTTCCGTTGTTTAATCCAATTAAACAACCAATTAAATTAATTTGTCCAATTAGTTAATTCGTCCTTCCAAAGGACAAATCACCAAAACGCCCTCCAAATACAACAACCGATTTCCTAGTCTATTCCTATAGCGTGACTCTCTAGGTTCATCTCGATTGGCAATGGGAGGATACCAAAGGATGTGGATGACACCTAGCCAACACTATGGGCTCACATCGTAGCCCAACCAAGTACGAAATGATCAAGTCATTACAAACCTCTAGATTATGAATACAGTATGAGTATAAGCGCTTCACTAACGTATCCCGATCGAGTGAGAGTCATGGAATATGTCAAACTCACAGGACTCGATTCTATGCTAAGAATCATAATAATATAAAATTACTAAACACGAGTTAGTTCATCAGCTTTAGCTAGAGACTTTCAATCTCATTTACCTATAATCGCATAAGATACTTCTCATTTACTTGCGAGATAGTGAATTTCCTATTGGTAATCACCTCACATGCTACTCATTGGAACGCACTCCGAGGTTGGCCCCACCAATGGGTGAATTGGGCCTAACTACTCTGATGACAGAATCCAACGTCACAAGCACACTGCAGCTGTGACTCCTTAGGTCTAAGGCTCACGTATACTATCATAATCAGTAATTCAATCATTGACAGTCGCTGAGTAAAAACCCATGTGATCGGATTACTACGAGCCGTGTTCGAATAGACTAATCGCATCAATGTATCTATGACACGAACTCCCATTATCACATAGTGTTCGACTGGCACTCCTTTGTCAGAGCATGTGTCATACAAGTCTATACGAATCTCAATGCCCAATTGAGATTCTCCAACTTGCGAACCATTTAAGTGATCAAGCATTAAACCCTTCCAGTGCCCATCTCCTTAACCACTATAAGGAATGCGAAGGTTTGTCTTGACACACATGGACTAGTTGTTCATTTAAGACTTATAGATGCCATCAAGAATTATACGAGCAACATACTATTGCCTTTATATTAATTAGAGTATGCACAATATAAACTCGTGCCTTATATTTTAACTCCTTGTTGGCATCGAGGGCACATTCCCAACAGTATCCGGTTGCTAGCATAAGTGAATCTTAAGGTTGTCAATTAGGCGGAATTGGTTTGTGTTAGGTTTATGTCCTCGAATGCCATTAGAGGAAAAGAGAGAATAAGAACATTTTGATCATGTAATTGCTATTCTTTATTTTAATAAAAGGCTCTTTAGTTGTTTACTTTGTTATTGACATTTATATAGTGTAATCATTTATAAGTCCATGCACACAAGAGTTAACTCTCTATGGCACTAGAGGAATTCAATACTTATGTGCTAAATTGGTTCGCAAGTCAAGGATTTTAAACTGGGCATCAGAAATCACCAAGACTTGTATAATATGAGTTTTGACGAGAGATGTGTCTGTCAATCGCTATGGAGTAGTGAAGAACTCATATTATAGGTGCACTGATGGAGGTCATAGCACTCGAACATGACTCACATCGATTCTGTCACATGAGTTTCACTCTTTGACAGTCAATGACAAAATTGATTAAATTGTAATAGGTGTGTTTGAACTTTTGACTTGAGGAATCGAGTTGAAGATATGCTTATGACGTTAGGTTAGTCATTACAGTAGTTAGACCCAATTCACCTGTTGGTGGGGTCGACCTCGAACTGGAACCTAATGGGCAAGTAGTAGTCTTAACTGAGGTCCGACATAGGATTCGTTCCCTTGTAAGTGAACGAGATATGGTTCTATGCATTTATGAGTAAGTTAGACCTAAAGTCTTTGGCTAAAGCATACGAGCTATTTGAGAAAGACTCAAATAAGAAAGCTCACTGATCTAGACTTATTATAAATAAAGCATAGAGTCAAGTTTATGAGTTTAACCTAAACCATGACTCTTACTTGACTGAGATGTGGGAACAAAGAGTTTATATTCACACAAAAATTACAATAGGAAAGGTTTATAATGATCTAAATCATTTCATCTTATTTGGGGTTCGATGTGGGCCACAAGACTGGCTAGGTGTTACTCACATCCAATTTAATCCTCTCATTGCCAAATAAAGATGGACCTAAAGAGTCACGCTTAAAAAGGAAAATTGAACGAATTTTTTGGAGTCTTTCTTGTAGCAATATTTTAAGTATTGGATACTTAACATTATTTATTAAATAAATGCAATTAATTATTTGGAGGAATAAGTTAATTCATTTATGGAATTAATTTATTTATTTTGGAGAAATAAAATTAATTAAATATCCGATCAATTATTAGTTAGTTTAAATAATTGGATTAAATTAAATATATTGGCTTGGACCAAAACTGATCACCATGAGGCACATCCATAGTGACCGGGTCGGCCACTATAGATGCCCAACACGGGCTTTTTAGTCCAAGGGTTTTGACTTAAGTGATATAAATTAGTCACTTAACTGAAACCCTAGTGAACACAAGTCATATTATACTTGAGATATAAGAACAAGAAAACCACTCCCTCCCTTCTCTCTCAGTAGCCGTCGGCCCCCTTGTCAAGAAAAATGAGTCTTTTCGTTCAAGTTTTTCGGCGAGATGATTTAGAGGCAGTGCAATTGTATTGCTCAGATAAAAAATCAATCAAGTGGATCAATTCGCGAAAGAGGTGAAGATTTCAAATTTTTGAAGAAAGTTAAATTTCTCCAGCCACTTCACTTCAACGGGCAAAGTGTCAAAATCTTTCTTTTACTTACATGTGCTAAAACCCTGGGTTGATCCTACTATTGGGAAATCTGTAAAAAAATTTGTTATACCGTTTCCACTGTGTTTTATCTATTTTCCCCAACAATTTGCACTACTAATCTGATTATTTATAATCTGATTTCAATTAAGATTTCTGATGGATCAAATCCGATTAAAACGACAATGAGTGTGAATATAAAATTCAACTCAATTTTAATAATCATATAATAATAATAATAATAATAATAATAATAATAATAATTGTCTACTTCCGTGTACATAATTTCTCCCACAGGCTAACTCTAATCCCCTTTTTATCCATACTTCTATACTTCTTCTTTCTAACAATAGTTCGGGTAGTGTTGGTTCCGATTATCTATCGCGGGACAGAGCATGCCTCCGGAATCAGAGGTCACCTACAACGGGCTAGGACATGCTTTCACTATCAGAGGTCACTTACAGAGGCACTTATAGAACACAGCCTTTACTTCGGCAAAGGTAATTGAACATGTAACATTCTAAAAGGGAGTGATTTTTTTCTTTCCTCTCGTGGCCTTGTGAAATGAGGTCACCTTCCCCTTCCTAAACAGATCATCAACTTTCTTACTAGAAATAAGCAAAAGCTATGCCCATTCATACCATCAAACTTACCTTCCCCAAAACGAAAATTAAAAATAGAAGGGAGAGATATATAAATATTCTTTCAGAAATATTCTAGCTGTTTATGGGGTGCGAAATCTGAATTGAAATTGCTATTTCGAGTTGGTCTGAAACTGAAGAAATAGGAACTTATGGTGATGATTGTGGAGGTTGAAGATGATGATACGTGCGTATGTGTGTGACTAAGCCGGGCCGTGTGGTTATGCGAGTTCCCTGTGTACGCCGAGCTTGCCGCTTCATGTAGGTGTGCTCGAAGGTTGCTGGTGTGCTGCTTAGAATTGGAATATGCCCTGTCACCCATGGTTCAAAGTCGCGGTATCGGTGATAATATCGGGGGTGCTGTTCCATATCGGTCACGGGGTATTGGGATATTATCGGGCGATACGATACAAAAGCATTATAAAATGCTCCAAAAATTCTAAAAAAAATTAGTAAAATTAAAGAAAAATGTAAATAACACAAATTTCTAGTTTTTAATACATATTAAAAGTATTTACTACATCAACCATCAATGAAGCTAAATATATCATTCTAGTCGCTCAAAAAGTTAAAGCAAAGAAAGCTGGGAAATTCTCTGAAAAAGAAAAGCAAACCTATTCACTCCACGCCTATTCGTACCAAAGAAAGCAAACCTATTCTCTCAAAAAGGAAAAGAAAAGTAACATATTCTCTTTTGCTTTGTCTTCTTCAAGAGGATCCCAACAGCTTTTCCTTCAAACAACAACATATATCCTTCAAAACTGAAAATCGGTCGATACTATCGATATAATCCGACATTATCATGATATCGCCGATATTATCGGCCGATATCTGATAATATCGGCGATACCATACCCAATCGGTAACAAACCGTATCGCCGAAATTTATCGGATCGGAGGGATCCGATCCGGTTATGTATCGGCCGATATCATCTTTGAACCATGTTGTGACCACGAAACAACAAAGGTGAAAAATAGTGTGTGTGCGCGCGCGTACTCGATTTTGCGGGTTTACGTATGACTGGTTCTAAATTAGACTTTTTCTTATGACCTCGATAAGCTAAGAGAATGAAGATGACTGTGGTGTACTTGGTGTGTGTTGAATTAAGAAATTTCATTTTTGATTTAATGGCAAATTGAACCTGAAAGTTGGAAATTAAGTAATTAATATACTTGAGGATTGAATTTGTAGCAAATAAATGAGTTTGAAATGGTTGAATTATCAATTATGGGGTGAGCAGTAGAAGGATTTAAGGATATGAAGTCAAAGATATTATTTGGAGAATAAAGAGAGAATTAAGGAAGATGGGAGGAAATGTCATACAGGTTGCCGGGACACTTTCCCATTTCATGTATTTAGAACATTAGTTGCTTCATAAATTTATTGATTAATAAATTGGAGATTGATAATGTTAGCGATTTTCAGAATCTATATATAATTAGATGGTTTCCTTAATTAGTTACAATGTATATTTAATTGTTTAAGCAAATAAAATTGTTCTACTTGGGGATTCAACTTATTGAATTATAACAATTCGAATCTTCTAGTTAAAGTGTTAAATACCTCATATGTCATTGCTCTTGCTCTTTGGGAACACAGGCATATCTACTTAATTGTTTGGCTTTATTGATTTTATAACTTGATAAGACACCGCTTCATTAATCTTCTTGTTAACTAGATTTAACTTGAGACGTCTAATAAACACTAAACATTTTTCTCAAAAAAGGCCACTGTCGAAAGCATGCTTTTGGTTGAGAAAGGTCTTAGAGAACTGACCTCGCTTAAGGTATAGCTCCAATCGTGGTCCCACATTTTTATGTATATGCGTCATATAGGCTGTGTCAGACTCGAGCTTTCTTATGTTTCATTCATAATAATTTTCCCTGAACTTTTCACAAGAATATTATCGGACACAGATATAACATGTCCTGTTTCTGTTATCATGAGTTTGAGATTACTTGATCTTATCGAAACAGGAACCTGTACTTTAGACATTTCATTTCGTGAATTATACATTACGTTGAAAGAAGTTTCTGAAAATATTTTTTTGTTCCTGTTTAAGTTAATTTTCTCTTCACATTTCTATTAAAGGTAGAGGAGGTTGTAGCCATATCAATGGCTCAAAAGCGTTGGCGTAAAATCTGGTACGAGTTCATTTTCTTAATGAATATGAATTCCTGTGAACAAATTTACTATGCACTTGTCATGTTTGGAGAGGAATCTTTCTAGTAACAAAATAAACCTTAATGTTTGGAAGAGGAAAATCCTTTCTGAACCGTATTACAAACTTACAAAATAGCAACCTTAATGTTTATTGCTGCCCAAGGGACTATCACGGTTCTGTAAGAATTTTATCAGTTGCCAATTAGAAAATCCATTTGAAATTTTCACAGGACATCTGAACCGTAAGCAAGTAAGCAGATTTGTTCTTCTATTACTGTTATCATTTGTGTATAAACTTACATGTAGGATGCCCCAGACGCCGATGCCAGATATCACCAGAGACTGCTCGGGCAACAAAGGCACTGGTGATTCATACTGAAGGGGACTCCAGAAGAATTTTCCCCGTTGCTTTTCCTTTAAAGAGAAACCATTGGAGGAAAATTGGATTAAACAATTATTACTTGACATAATTTGCGAACAGAAAGAAGATTATGTGATAAGTTAGGTACATGCAAGACATTAGACAAATGTAGGGGACGGGTAGAAGTGTGTAAAGTAGAAGAACCAACATGTTTTATAGGCAAGAGTGCACCATTACCAACCAATATCTTATTAGTACCAGTATAAGGAGTAGTTATTTCAGGAGTCATGTGGGCGGAGGCGCCACTATCAATATCAGTCTCAGCAGTGGATAAGGCAGAAAAAGACTTTGGTAATTCCTCAGTAACATAGGCGTGGTTTACCGTTGTGTGCACGAGAGAGCCAATTCCAGGAGTACCGCAAATTTGACAATGACCAGCAGAAGGATGGAAGAAGACCAGGACCAGAAGAATACTGTACACCAGCGGGCCCGGATGGCCGAATATAGTGAAACCAGAGGAATGCCGAGGGTGGTGTGTCTGAGAGGGAATGCCAGGACGTTGAAGGGTTACCACGACCACCACGACCTTTCACGGCCGGATTGACCACGACCACGATTATTTCCACGACCTTTTCCACCAGAAGTGTTATGAGAAGAAGAATGAGCAATAAAGGCAGGGGATGTGGGAGAGGAAGGATGATATGGCGAAGGCGTGCTCATATTGTAGTTTCGCCCGGATCATCGAATGTGATCGAGATTTCATGGAGACAGTAGTGACGAAGATTCATATGGGGTAGACCAAGTATGACAAGATCAATGGGAGTAATAGGATGACGGCTGCAAGATTTCAGCTGATTTAAGCTTGCGAAGATGCGTGTAGGTCTCCCTTTTTTTTAGAAATTCACTCAATGAGTTGTTTGGCTATGAACGACGTCGTTCAAGCGAGACCCAGAATCACGAGAAGATGAAGTTGCCTTGAAGGAATTGAGAGGGTAACCACGAATAATGCTTTTTCAGTACGAAGCCACAGAAGCATTTGGCACGGTGGCCAAAAATTTGCCATGAGCGATGGCGGACAAGGAATGCCATACATAGCCCAAAAGATCGTATTCCAGAATCTTTTCGAATTGATTTCCATAATAAATATTGTCCATTTAATTTTGTCGACATGAGATTGGGAAGAGTGGAAGGACGAGGGATGTGTTCGACACCACGTGAGGTGGTGGCGAGGGAGTGGAAATAGGGTGGAAGGTCGGGTATAATGGGTATGGAGTTATGTGGTTAAATGTGTGAGTTGAGAAGATTTAGGGGGCTGCTGTAACTAATGACAGCGGGAGTGCTGATTTTGGAGGAAGACTGCCACGTTTGGATTAGTGAAAGAATTAGAGAGTGAATAGGGAGAGTTAGGGTTTCATGAATATGGTAAGTGTGAGAATTAAGAACTGTTTGAGTTATTATATCATGAGGCAAGACAGGAGCATAGAGTCAGCGAACTGCCGGTGGGGTGATGACGGCCGGAGCAGCGGCAGTTAACAGCGGCGGCTTGAGCTGGAGTAAGAAGAAAGCTGATAATGGAAGTTTTGTGGAGTAGAGATGGGCGATTTCTTTTGGGGCAGATTGTATGGTGGATTTAGAAGAATATGGAGGAGATTGAAGGCAGCAGACATGTTCTTCCTGAGGAAGAAGAGCTGCCATGGCAGCTTTGGATCCAGTGACAGAGACGAGAGAGATGAAGGGAGAGATGAGAGAGTCAAGAGAGAAGGTGTTCGAGAAAACGGCGGCGGTGGTGAGAGCGCCGGACAAGGCGGTGGAAGTGGTGGTTTGTGTAGGGCGGTATTTGCTGCTCTGATACCATGGATTCTTAGGGGCGTAAGATAGAAGAATCAAATGTTACAATGATAGCTATGTGTCCTAATGTGCTTTACAAATGGGCCGGGTAAACAATATGAATATATACACTAACAATAGAACTGTTGCAAAGGAAAATGTATCACGTGATCTTGAAATAATTGCCTAATAAGGTCCAAGACAAACTATTCATCTATGAATGACAAAAGCAAACAATCAACATAGTTTACGTTCTAAAATACTTATATATTTCTGGAGAAAAGCAAACAACCAAGGCCTGGAACCCGACATTGATGAAGAACGACTTCAGTTCTGGATCAACCAAAGGAATAAGCCACCTACTTCGCAAGATGCAGTCTATGGTTCTCCCTCTCTCGTCTACACCATGGATGACACAAATAATTTCTAACTCACAACTAAAATGGCCTATTATGTCCTTATCTCTTTGCTTGCACGTAACAGTGGAGCGTGGTTTGGTGGAGCTTCGAAAGCTAGGGATTGAGACCAAGTTATGGGAAGAATCATGTAGATTGATCGATCCAAATTCCAGTGAGATAACACTATTGGAAACTGAATCTCAAATGTGGAGCTGAGCTTTTTCTCCTGTTGTTCTTTCCTCGCCAATCAAGATGGCCCCCGTAAGATTATTTAGAAGGTGCTCTGCTGATAATTTTTCAACCCAATTAATCTCTTCATTTAGTATTCTTTCTTTCCAGTATTGATATAGGCTTATCATATTAGTTTTGCAAGTTCTTTCCAGTGTTGTTATAGGCATATTCATGGTTAGTTTTTAATCAAAATAATCATTTATTTTTTTAAGTATTGTATTACTTATTAACATAAAGTGATAAACCTTTTTATATCATCTTTTTATTATATAACGTGTACACACTTATTATGAGTACACTTTTTTTTTTTTTTTTTTGCGTTACTTACTGATAAATGCTTCTTTTCTTCCTTTTTTTGTCTTTCTTTAATTGGTATAATTAATACTACTATGTGAATAAGACATGTATACATAGTTCAAAATATATTAAATAAAATATTACAATATTTAGTTATTTTCTTTTATGAAAATGCAACCAATTAAATTAGAATGCACAAAATGACAAGAATATCTTTTAATATCTATTAATACAACTAAGTTATCCAAAAATAAATAAAAATAAGAAGAGTAAATTTATTAAATTCTATCTAAAGGAAAAACATATGAAAAACTAGTTATATAAATTTACATGAAATAATTTAGAACTTATTTTTAAAAACATACCATTTTATTTATTTAATCTATAATTAATTCAATGGTTGTGTATGGGGTGAGCACTGGTTTTGAAAAACCGACCGTGCCGCACGTTTTTGTCAATTTTTTAAGCAAACCGTGGTTTAAATTATAAATAAAAATCGCACCACCCTATGCGGTTTGGTTTCAAAATTAGTGTTAAAATAATCAAACCGCACCGCCACCGCCTACATACATATATACATATATATTTCTTATTATTCATTTTTAATTTGAGCGTTTAATAGGTTTTGCTCGTAATACTATTCATATTTATAGTTATTTAATATTTTTATTGAATTGATATTGTTATATCTTTTCCAATATTAATAATATTTTCAATCAACATTCGTGCTTGAGACTTTTAAAGTGATAATATCTTATGATAATTTAGTGTTATATTTTTTTTATATAATAAGCACTTGAAGAGTTTTGACCAAGAAAAGCATTATAGATTTTATTTATGACATTTGTTCTATTTAACTATCATAATTATTTGTAATCGCAATGTCGCATTAGATCACCTATTATTTTATAACATTATAATTACTTTACAATATCCTTTTGCATATTTTTGTGCACAAATTTTAATAAACAAACAATTACAACATGTTGTACCAAAAATAAAAAAAAATTACAACATGTCATTTTTTGTATTACTTGTTTATTTACAAATTTCTCGTCCAACGGTTCATACAAGCTAGATAAAGATATTTTCTTATATGTGAGTGTGTATTTATTTGATATATTTATATATAGTAAAATATGTACATATTATATTTATACTTAGTGTAAAACAGATATTTAAAGTGATATACTAGTATTTTTTCTTATTCTAAACGTATGATAGTACTCTTATATAATAAAATGTAATGACACTAGTATTTTTTTTAATGATTCATGGAGTTTTATCTTGATAAATATTTCCTGAACAAGTATTTTCTTAGTTACGAATTCTCATTATCTTTTTATTAATTAGTTTAACAAAAAATATGATAAGCATTGTTTGCTTATTTAGTTTTAAAATATAAAATAACTTGAAAAAAAACCAAACCGCACCGAACCGCCCAAAACCGCATAGTTGGTTTTGATTTACAAAATCGCAATTTCAAATTTTATTTCCTCCAAACCGCACTGGGCAATTCGGTTTGAAATTAATAAAAAAAACCACAAAACCGAACCACGATCACCCCTTGTGTATTTAAAAAAATTATCCTTAAATAAAATTTGGTATGTAAGAGGGTTGCTTTGTAAATCCGATTGCTTCATCAACGAAGACTTATGTTGGATTTGGAGTAAAGTATCTGTCTTACCCTTTTGAATTTTAAAATATATTCTTAACTTATTTAATAATTTAAACTCAGGAACACTGCTCTGATACCAGATTGCTTGCACAATTGGGGGGGGGGGGGGATTATCCCTTGAGTTTGCTTCGCAACCTAGAAATCCAGAGAAACTAGGCAAACCCTTCCCGAAGTAGGAAATTAGAGTAAAAGAAACTATACAACGGAAACATTTTTGATGATAATAATAGAGCAGAAGGTTTAAACCTTGACTGATGTTTATCATCCTTTTCATTTTTTAATGTTTTTTTGTTTTTTTTTTAGCGTGAGAGAACTATAACATTTTTAAATAGTAGGGGAATTCTGTTCCTAAGGGTAAACTACTCACTATGCATATTAATAAATAATAAAAACTTACAAGAAACTTTTGCACACAAAGAAGTTATTTTATTACAAAGAAAGCCGAGAGACTCTCCAGCAACCAAAAAGTGTGGGTTGGAGAGTATTGAGAGGGGCGAGTTTTTACAATGAGGGGTGATGCCCTTATATAGGCCTCGAACTTCAAACTTTACAAAACTAAAAAGAAAGAAAATTTGGCATCTGTAGCCAGTTGCTTGCAAATGTTACAATACTTGCTTTTATTGTGCACAGTAATGAAGAAAAAATCTGCCAAAAAAGGACATAGGTGGCAGACGTAAATAGTAACTTTGAAAAAATGGCCACATACGGCTAAAAAGATTTATACAAAAAAGTGCTGCTTGAACACTGCTGGAGGCTAAATTATTGTCCCTTTTCTGCTGCTTTCATTTATTGTTGCTCTATTATTGTTGAAAACTAGTGAAGCTTTGTCTTCTTTTTGCTCAGTAGGCATCTCGACTGGTTCCTGTTAGATCTGGATCATACTTTGGCTGATATTCCAAACTTGCCAAAGCTTTCTTTCCAAGTGTTGTAATTTGGTATTGAACTTTAACTCTTGCTGGAATAAAAATGCTAAGCTGAGGGGCTTGAAAAATAAGCTTGAAACCTGATGATAGATCATAATTAGGTATTAAGAAATGTTATTGGTTCTTTCTTCTAATTTCTAATGCTAATTTGAGTTCTTCTTCATCTTCTAAGGGGTTGATGGCTTCTTCAAGAAATGACCAGAACCTCTCTGACACCGGTTCCCATTTATCATAATTTTCGGAGACCATTATAAAAGAGTGTCCAAATTCTACTCCTGTTTTATTCCATATAGGGGGAAAAGTTGCTACTTCGAGTTGAAGGCTAACTGCTCCTTGATCAAAATGAAAATTAACTGTGTTTGAAAGCTGTCTTCCTAAATGTAAAGCTTGGACTGGATTTGAAACATATATTCTTGATACGAAATCATAATCTAGAAGTTGTTGTAAGCTGATAAAAATGTTATCTACCCATCCTTCTCTGAATACTAAGGCATCAATGTGAATATTTGGCCATGAAAAATATTTAAGAGTATAGAATTTTAATGTCCCTTCTTGACGAATAGGTTCTACTTTCCGCTATAGAAGGTGAGTCTGGGGCTTTATTCCGTCTATTTGCTGCTTGATGATAATTTTAGCTACCTTTAGCATTTTTGAATAGAATTTTTCCTCCGATTTTTTCCAAATTATGGGCTGTATTACTTCGGGTAAGACTAAAACGGTTTGACATGGGTTGAAAAAAGTTCGAATTGATAAATTATGGAGATTTATTTTGGATCTGCTTTGGAATTTCTTTCTGTTTAGGACTTATAATATGGGCTTAAAGGTTTTCATGTTGGACTAAAAGATCTTGGTAAAATCTGTTTAAGTTGGTGAACTGCCTGGTTATAGTTTCTAGATCATTTTCAAGCTGTTCAACATCTGGGTTTATAGGTTGTTTTACTTTTGAAGGTATTTTGGGCTGTGAATTTTCTGTATTGGGCTGAACATAGAAATTTGGGCCTAAAAGTCTTCTTGCTGCTGCTACTACTTCATGATACTGCTTGAAGGGTATTAAATATCCATTGGAAACCTTCTGAATGCTTTCTAGTGCTGTTTGATAATCTTTAAATATTTCGACAGTCCTCTAATAACAAGATAAATTGCTGCTTGTCTTGCTGGGAAATTTTTATTTTCCTTTTCAAAAAAGTAACATAAGGCATTGAGAGTTGTAAGTTTGTTGTTCGAGTTATGAACTTCCCACAAATCATTAAGCAAAATGCTTTGATCTTCCGTTATGTAAGAAGTATCTCTGGGTGGTTAAAATTATGTTTGACTGGAAGGAAAATTTTTCCAAATACTTTGGGTTTGGGATAAACACTCTGAATTGCTAGATTGAAATATTGAGTTTCTATTGTGAAGGAATGTCTATTGCTGATTATCTGAGGGATATTGGGCTTGAAGGAAGGACTTTGGATTGGCCTTCTAAGAACTGCTGAGAATGTTGGTCTGAGTTGTTGATTGCTTTCTCCTTGTGAGTCCATTCTCTGTTTTCCAAAATTATTGTTAATTGTCTACTCAACAGATCAGCTATACTATTATTTTTTCCTTTTATATGTTCAAATTTTATTTTATATCCATTTCCTTCTATAATATGTCTAAAATTTAACTATCTGCGATTATTTTATTTTCTAGAATTTTCATTTTTTATAAAACGTACTATAACTTCACAGTCTGTTCTTATAGTAAATGGTTTATTTAAATAAATTCTAAAATGATCTATAACCTTTATAACTCCTGCTATTTCATAATCTAAACTAGCTCAATTGCTTCTTTCTTTATTAAAATTACCACTAACATATGCAGATATTTTTTCATTTGTTTTGTAAAGAATACTTATTAGGTTTAGTTATTAATATTGCTCCCCATCCTTCTGATGAACTATCTACTTCTATAACAATATAATCAGTTTTTAAGGGTGATTCTAAAGGACTTAATTGTTTTACTGCTTCCTTTATTATTCTCACTAACTGAGTATCTTCAGTGTTAAAATTTCCCTGACCTGACTTTCCTGTTTTCTTATATAAAGGTCCTACTAATTTACTTAAATTAGGAATAAATTTTTTAGCACAATTTAATATTCTGAGAAATGCTTGTATTTGTTTCAAGTTATCTAGCTTATCTGAAAAATTTAATAATATTTTTTGGGCTATATGATGTTGAAGAGTAATTTTTCTGTTTCCTATTTCTAATCCTAAAAAATTAACCTTTCTTTTAAAAAGTTTCATTTTCTTTTTAGACACTACTATCTCATTTTCTTTTATTAACGTAAATACGTGATTCAAATGATCTTGGTGTTGTTTAGTATTTTTAGAGGCTATTAAACTGTCGTCTATGTATACTAAACAGAATTCTAAGGCTATGTTTGTTTGTGTTTTCAAACTCATATTTTCATTTTCGATCTCATTTGAAAATGAAAATACACACTTTACACCATTCTCGGCTGAAAATATTTATTTTCATTTTCACTTTCACATTCTCCAATAACTACCATTCACTTTATCAAATCACAATCACATTTTTCTTTCTCTCACATCTCCTTCTAAAAATCCATATTTCCAACAACAAGTGTAGTGTTATATTGGAATAAAATACAGGGTCTTAATCTTCATAAGCTCGTACACATTTTAAGACCTATTTTGAATTTTTTTAATGCTTTTTTGGGGTCGATTTTTATCATTTTTACTTAAAAATACATTTAATCAATATAATATTACCTATTATTTTATATATATATTATTCACATAATCATTACTTTTAACTAACTTAATCATTTCATACATCATCAATTCCAACAACTTTCGGAAACACAACCAAACATGCTGTCATTTTCACACCAAAATAAAAAAACTCATTTTCCCATACGTTTTAGAAAATGATGGTTGAAAATGAAACGAAAACACAACCAAACAAAGGCTAAAGGTTTAAAAATATTATCCATAAATCTTTGGAATATTGTTGGAGCATTCTTTAATCCAAAAGAAAGAACATTCCATTCGAAATGTCCTTTACTATAACTAAATGTTGTCCATTTTTTATTTTCTTCTATCATTTTAATTTGATTGTATCCGCTCTCTAAATCGAATTTTGAAAAAATCTTTTTATCTTGTATTAAATTAATTAACTCTTCCTTATTAGGTATTCTATAAGCATCATCCTCTGTATTATCATTAAATCTTTTGTAATTATAGACTATCCTAGGTTTTCCTCTTTTTATTTCTGCATTATTTCTTACTATAAAGGTTGTAGATCTATGAAGGCTGTTAGGAAATTTAATGTTAGATGTTTTGATGATGACAAGAATAAGATTTTATGTTAGACCCCAAAAGAATGTAAGTTTATGCTTTCATAGAACATTTGTTTAAACGTTTAAATGTTTATTAATTTGTTAGGCTTGTAATTTTTATCTTTGTAGATTTTAGACTAAGTATGAGATACCAAGTCGCTAATAAAATTCTAGGTGAGTTTGTCAGAGATGAAGCTGAAGATTAGAGTCTGAAATCAAGTGAAGATGATGATTTGTTTTAAGCGTTTGTCAAACGCTGAAGGACTTTTTCAGGAAGCAATGAATCAAGTGCTCAAAGCATCCAAGCGATTAACGAGATTCACCTGAAATAAATTCTCAAGTCATGAGGGACTTAAATGCAATCATCAATGGACATTCATTTCCAACGGAAAATAAATTCAAAACCCATTAAATGCCTGATAAGAATATTAAATGTGATAAGGCAAAATGACTTGTGGACAAGCCACCTTTTTGACTAGACTGTCAGAATTCAGAGTTCAATGTCTGCTCATGTCCAATCGACAATAGCAGATTTTTAGGAATGTCAGAGAAGAGTACTATTGACGCGCTGCGTGAGAGACACGCACCTTCTTGTGTTCAACGGACAAATCCCAAGAAATCTCTATAAATAGTATCCCTCAGCAAACTCTAATAACAAGTACATTCATGCGAAAATATCCGTACAAACTTTGCTGAAATACTCTCAAGAAAAGCTTACAAACTCCATAGCCAAAAACCTTCCAAGCTTTTCATACATTCCATAGACAGTCACAACTATCTCAAACATCTTCCATAGAAGAAATCTTCACTCTTATTGAGATATTCCAAGTTGTTTGAACTTCCAAAAATCAAACAAATCGTGTGACAAAACCCTCAACATCTTTCATTTGAATGAGAAAGTTGTTGATCATTACAGGAAGTATTTCTGCGTAAGAGAACTTTGTAGAAGGAGATCCTTATTGGAGCTGAAGTTTGTGTGATCAAGAACCCGAGATCAACTTCCCTTTATTCACCTTTTGTAGAAATCCTCTGTGTGAAGATTTTGATAATCATCTAGTGAATTCCCTCCGAGTGAAAAGGAGAAGAAGGACGTAGCTGGGATTACATCACCCAGTGAACCTTACACATCTTGTGTTATTTAATATTTTATTGCGTTACTTTATTATTTGCATTATATTCTCAAAAAGTTTTTAAAAAAAGTTAAGCGACTAATCGACTAAGCAGAATGCTAAGCATCAAAATCATTTCCGCTGTGCTAACCCTGATTGAGGGATCTAAGCGTTACCCTACTTTGGTAACTGCCGAAATCACTAAGTCTAAGTTATCTTCTATCTAGCGATTGGCCTAGTGCTTTTGCTTTCTAAGCGTTCAATATTCTTTAAAAGTGATACGAATTTTTGAAGTCGAAAAAAACTTCAGGGTCTATTCAACCCCCCCTTCTAGAACCTTTCGTATGCCACTCGGTACCAACAAGGGCCATCACTTCTTCTTATTATACCTATTTTCTATCATTCTTTTATTTGTGTTTTGAATTCCTTTATATCTTCAGGTGTATATTCAATTGCCGCCGTTCTGATTATTATATTTGGGTTTTAAATGTTTAGTTTAAAAGTATAATTCCCTTTATTTAGTTTAAAATGTATATTTCTGAATTTTTCGTCGCTGATACCCAGTTTTCTTGTAGTGATGAATATGTAAAAACTAAATCTAAACCCTAATAGGGCTCTATTCTAAGTGTATTTCGTGTTATTTCGGGTGTAAAACCCTAAAGAACTGATCTATTATATATAAGGGTGGAAAGGAAAGAATCCAACTTGAGTTAGAATAGGAAAAACGTGTAAAATCTGCTATTTTTCCCGTCGCACTCACGTTTGAAGGCCAGAAGCTAACTTTCGAACGCTGGAAACAGTAACATTTTCTGTTTGTGCAGCAATCTTGTATTATTCATAACTTTTTATACATATCTTCTATTTGGGTGATTCAAGTTACCACGTAAAGCTAAAACAGAGCTCTATAACTTTGTAGAAGGATACTTCTTCAAATTCGGAATCTATATACTCTAAATTTCTATATTTTCGTCCAGTTTTTCTCAATTACAAGGATTTTCTACCTTTCCTCAATAAGCACACAAATTAAACGCATATGTGGCATAAATCATGCATAAACCAATGTAAATAATATGAATATGAGGCTCTAAAATACGTGAGTTCATAACCTATCAACAACCCCAAACTTACCCATTGATCGTCTTCGAGCAATGATAAAACATAGAAATAAGATCAAGAACAACAACCAAAGAGAGATAAAAACTAAAAAAAAAACAAATAGGATAAACTCACTTTTGTGGAGTAAAAGATTACACTTAGCATGTGTAACAAGCCTTTAAACCTTTATGTTGCCCAAAAAGGACGAGTTATAGTCTCGTGAGGGTTTGTAGATGATATACTCACAAAATACAACAAATTTCAGACACATCCCAATCAATACATATCAACATAATTAACAAGAATCAATGGCACAAAATCATCCCCTTAGAGCTCAAAATATATAAATACATATTAGATAATCTTGCTCATGTGACACCAATACTCGAAAAGACACCATAGGGTGTAGTGAAAATAAATCTAAGCCATTATAGTCAAGAGGCATCCTTACCAATTTTTGGACATTAATCTCGTATCTATCAACTTTAGATCAATCACAAGGCACAAGAATCATAGAAAACCTCATAGCCTTTTAAATTCCATTATCTCAAATATTAAAACTTTAAATTCATATGAAACTTCCATTCTAATTCATCAAGCTAGATCATGTGCAATGTTTTATTCCATTAGACTTTCTATGGCACCCATGTAACAAGCTTTAGATCAATGACTCCCAAACTAGATAGTTTTAGGGCACTAAGTGTAGAGACACTCCTAAAGATTTAATCACTCGAGTGTCAAAGGCCACGAAACAAACCTAGATATTTTAAACAATTAAACTTTCTTTTGGTTTGAGCTTAGCTCAAATTAGCATAATAGTACTGTGTATAGGCATGAGACTTTCGCCTCCAATACATATTAGCCTAACTCTTTAAGTCATATCAAAATTCAACCTTTTTTCATTCCATTATGTAGCTTACAAAATTAACTAATCAATTTATAATCTTTTGAAAAATCTAAGCCAATATTTTCGGGAAATATTCCTTAAGTGTTTCAGAATGGTTATCCAACTCAACTCTTCTACCCTCGATTTATATGTAATGTGAATCATCTAAGAAAATCAAATCTCATCTAGGGTCTCCACGAACAATTTCAAAGATATATATATTCCATTAAATTCAAATTATATCAATAAATCATGCTATTTTTTTAAGTTAATCAATCTTAATGCATCAAGTAGTAGGACTATTTTTTTTCATGCTTGATTTTTTTCAACATAAAAGCATACAGACATTTAAGCATACAAATTCTCCCCCAAACTTGAGCTAAAAAATAGGAACACATGATGAATAAGCTAGGTAATATAACAAATACATGGTGATCAATCATATGAATGTACTAAAAGCACAAAGTACTATCCACATATACCACCAAACTTAAACTCAATATTATCCCCAATGTTGTCTCACATAAATTCATGTAAAATCGTATAAGAGTACTCACAACCAAGGATGTTGAAAAGCAATCCTTCATCCCAAATATATTCCAAATCAAGCTCATCTCATCAAAATAGGCATCTCAAAACAATGGGAAATCTATACTAACATGCTCAACATACTTATCAAACAAACCATCAAGCCGAAAAACACATGCCAAAAGTGCATGCTCAGACAAAACAACGAAAATGAAACCTAAAACTAAGCAAAACAAGAAACAAACAAAAGGAAAGCAAAAAATAAAAGAAAACTCACAAAACTTGGGTTGCCTTCCAAGAAGTCCTCTTTTAAAGTCATTAGCTTGACTTTATGTAAGAGATTGGCTCAAGGTGATTTATGTATGAATGCCTTGTTCGTTCTCCAATCCACCCTCGGGTATCGCTTCAACTTTTGGCTATTTGGAGTGAAGATTGGCCCATCATTTTTGCTACACACCATAGGTTGAGACCAAGCAATCACCCACTCATGAAGTTTTGTATTGTCCCTCAACACCTCTATTTCTATTTCTTCCCCATGCATCAGATGATGGTGTGGACTTTTCTCCAAGCTAAAGATAACTTCTTGTTTTGCTTCACCAATCACTTTAATATACTTGGAATCCACGATGTAGGGATGTAGAAGATTACTGGCTCGGTTTTCCTGAAAGTGCTCAACACTAAAGGTTGATCAATTGCCACTTGTCCTTTTGAACCGCACTTCGAGGTTGATCCCACCAAAGTGTGAATTAGATCTAACTACTCTAATAACTCATTCAGTGTCACAAGTCCAATCTTCGTGAATCCTCGGCTCTAAGGCTCATGGACGCTATCGTGACTAGTAATTCAATCATTGACAGTTAACGAGTACTTACCCATGTGATTGAATTACGGCGAGCCGTGTTCGAATATATCAATTTCATTGATATATCTATAACCAAGCTTCCACCATCCAAAGTGACCGACTGACACTCCTTGTCAAGTCTTGCGTCATACAAGTCTGGCCTTAATACCCAATTAAGACTCTTTGACTTGTGAACTCTAGTTTAAGTAAACAAGAAACCGATACTTCTAGTGTCCTTCTCCTCTAACCATTAAGGAGTAGAAGCTCTCTCTTGATTACTCGGGACTTATTTGTTCAATACTTATATTAATGCCATCAAGATTGATATGAACAAAAATAATGCTTTTATAAATAAATAAGAGTTTGTACGACATAAAGGTAAATGCCCTAATTAATCTAATTCCTCTATGGCATGTGTTGGGTTGGGTAATCCCCGGGGTAGGTTAGCACAACAGAATTTAAATTTTTTTACAACTACCCCAAAACAGGATTACAATGGCCGGTTTAATCGAGCTAATTAAAACGAGAAAAACTATACTACGCGAAATACCATTCGCGCTTTTTTCCTAGTACAATTTTTTGATCTTTTCAACCGGAACAAATACTCCCTTGATCGAATTCTACAGAGAAGCCGTCGGCCTCCTCCAAATCCTGAGCTTCGATTTGGTCCTTGTATCTTCAAGCAATCCAATTGTCTAGCCTCTAAGATGTATCCACACCTCCGTATAATTCTCAATAATTGTATATGTGGTTCTAGCCTATATAATTATTTTAGATCTAAGCTAAGCTTATATATGAAGGTAGGAATATATGTGAAGGTTGATCTCAACACATGAGCAAAACCTTGTCAAGAAATAATAGGTGATGGGCGAGTTTATGGAGAAAATAAGACGACAAAATTTCTCTCTTCTTCTTTATGAGGTGGACGAAAATTTCACTTGGAATGATGTGTGTGTGTGTTTTTTTTAACACACATATTTATAGAGAGACTCCTAGGTTTAGTTTGCTTGGAAGTCAAGATGAAATCAAATCTCCACGATTTAACTTTCAACTATTCTAATCAAACTCTCTTAAGGAGTTTCTTAAAAATAAGGAACTTAGCTTGTAAGCTAACTTGTTCCCTTTTTCTCTCTCTAAAATATTATTTTGATTCCAATTTGATCAAGACTTGGAGAGAAATTAAATCCTCTCCCCTAAAATTGTCCGCCACCTCACCCCCTCTACTAATTAAATAAAACTCTGGACTTTGCTTAGTCCATTAATTAATTAATCTTACTTGATTAATTAAATAGTCTAACTAATTGATTTCCAACCAATTAGTTAATATTCCTCTTTAGGTAAGTCCTAGACTTTCCTAATTTCACCTCAACTTCCAAAGTTGATTAATCATATCTTTTAAGCAAGAACCTTAGGAGTTAGTGTGTGACCCCTTAGGCTCGTTCATGTTCTAGTAGTAAGTACACTTTTCAAAAGTGTCATTGTACCTTTCTATATTTAGAAAGTACTAGATTAAATCTTCCTTGATTTAATCAGACCATGTATCATTCACCATAATATCATGGTACCTACAAATCGAAGTTACTGTCTAGCAATGGGCCTCGAAGACCTAGACACGAACGATGCCAAGATACTCAACCTATCATAACCACGATCTTCGCATAAGTAAGATCCCTTCATCAAATTTCCCGGATTGGTATCTCGAGTAACGGCCTAGTTTCAATCTTACGACCCAATAACTATGTCTCCTTTATTGCATGATATCGATTCATGTAATCCAAACGAGGAAACACTCCGCCTCTTTGGATTGCCATACTTTGGCCAAAGCTTCCTAGAATCGATTCAATAAGCAATACATAGGAAATGTCTGATTTGCTAAATCAGTGATGGATCCCATCTTGGTCTCTCATGTACTTCGATACATAATCATACTATACCAAGATATCCCATATGACGACTAGCGATGGAATCATGAGATAAGTGAAAATATAATTGACTATGCTCAAAGTGACAACGGAACCTCAGGTCCATAAGGATTACTCTTATGCCTACGTGATTATAGGAAATTCCACATCCGATAACCATTGTTGGAATTTCCTGGCGGGGTTGTTCAGTTCACTCATTATCCAAATGAGGACCTTTGTGCACATCTATGCCTATGGAACAAGGCACATTCTCTAAGAACTATGTACACAAGCAAGTCTTTTGAGTCTTTGTCAATATCCCTTATCTTGACAGACCCATCTTGGACTTGGAACCTTTTAAGAATCACGACCTGGGAGACATATTCCATCATTGTCATTCCCGATGTCTGATGATGTCCCATAGTCATGTGTGATTCAAGGGACTTCGTTTAAATCATATAATAACAATTTAAGAACAAAGAATGCCATAATAAAATTGATTTCATTCATTAAGAAAAGATTATCTCATAGAGTTTATTACATAATAAATGGTGCCCAAAATTGGCGCGCCTGGCATCTACGCTATCAATCTTCCACTTGCCCTAGAGCTAATTGCCCATGAATTTGAGGCCCATCTTCCCTAGATGTCCATTAATCACCTTTTGACTAAGGGGTTTGGTGAGTGGGTCTGCTACATTATTTGCCGAGTCTACAAGCTCCACTCGAACGTCACCTCTCCCAATGATCTCCCTGATCAAATCGTATCGCCTTTGTATGTGCTTGGATTTCTGATGAGACCTTGGCTCCTTTGCTTGTACAATAGCCCCATTGTTATCACCGTACACCGGTACCGAGTTAACAATAGATGGAACGACACCCAATTCTTGGATGAAGTTCCTCATCCAAACAGCTTCCTTTGCTGCCTCTGAGGCAGTATTGTATTCTGCTTCGGTTGTTGAATCAGCAGTATTCAGTTGCTTGGAACTTTTCCAACTCACTGCTCTACCATTAAGTAGAAAAATGAAACCAGAAACCGATTTTGAGTCGTTAATATTAGTTTGGAAACTAGAGTCTGTGTAGCACTCTAAATCCAATTATCTTCCACCGTATACCAAAAATGACTCCTTAGTTCTCTTAAGATACCTGAGGATTGTTTTCACGGAAGTCCAGTGTTCTTCACAGGGATTTGCCTGATAGCGACTGCACACGCTAAGTGCATAAGCTACATCAGGCCTGGTACATATCATCACATACATAATGCTTCCAATGGCGGATGCATAAGGTATGTGAGACATCCTCTCTCTTTCCTTCTTAATCTTAGGGCACATAGACTTGGAAAGAGTGATTCCATATCTCAGAGGCAAGAATCCTCTCTTGGATTCTCCCATAATAAATCTCTTTAGCGCTCGATCTATGTACAAGGATTGGGAGAGTCCCAGCATCCTACTCGATCTCTCTCGATATATCTTCATACCGAGTACGTAGGAAGCTTCTCCCATATCTGTCATGGAGAATTAATTTGACAACCATACTTTTGTTGACTGCACGATCCCTATATCGTTTTCGATCAATAGGATATCATCAACGTAAAACACTAGAAAGGTAACCGCCCTCCCACTAGCCTTCTTGAACACACAAGCTTCATCAACGTTTTGAATATATCCATACTCTCGTATGACATCATCAAATCGTTTGTTCCAGCTTCGGGAAGCTTGTTTCAGTCCATATATGGACCTCTGAAGTTTACACACTTTGTGTTCACTCTCGTTGGATGTAAACCCTTTGGCTGCTGCATATAGATTTCCTCCTCAATTTCTCCATTGAGGAATGCGGTTTTAACATCCATCTGCCAAATTTCATAGTCGAAATATGCAGATATGGCTAGAAGTATCCTTATGGATTTTAGCATTGCCACTGGTGAGAAGGTTTCCTCATAGTCAATACCTTGTCTTTGAGTAAACCCTTTCGCCACTAGGCGTGCCTCATAGGTCGCCACTAGGCATGCCTTATAGGTCAGCTCCAAGCTTTCGCTTGTAATCCCACTTGCAGCCTATGGGCTTTATCCCATCTGGCGGGTCTACCAAGGTCCAAACCTTGTTGGAGTGCATGGAGTCCATCTCGAATTTCATAGTTTCTAGCCATCTTTTCAAATTGATGTCCAACATTACTTCCCTATAACTCTTTGGATCTATATCTAAGAAGGAATCCTCTGACTTGCTTTCTTGCAAATGGCCTACCTATCTCTCGGATTCCTTTGGAATGCTTTTGGATCTCCTCAGAGGTGGTGTAATTTTGTCTTGTTCTTTATGAATCGCCTTCTGTGTGGTATCAGGCGAGCTCGTTCATGGTTCTTAAGGTCTCTTAGTGCTTTGAGTCTCCTCAAGTTCTACAATCTCGTTCTTCCCATCTAATGGAAAATCCTTCTTCAAGAAGGTCGCATTCCTTGAAACAATCACAGTTTGTTCCAAAGGATTGTAGAAGTAGTATCCAAAAGAGTCTTTCGGATATTCCATAAACTTACACAACGTGGACCTCGGGTCCAGTTTGTCTTCCACTTGCTGCTTAACATAAGCAGCACACCCCCACACCCTTAGATGTTTATATGAAGATCTTTTATCATACCACATTGTTAGGTGTATGCCCCCAATGCCTATGAGTAATTAGATTGAGTAGGGCTTTGATAAATTATTTGTACAAATATGTTATTATTTCTATTTGTAGAATAAAGGTTTTGATTTTGTTCATATAAATCTAGACATTTAAATGTATTGAACAAATAAGTCCATGAGATTTTAAGATAGACTTTCCACCTCTTATGGACAAGAGGAAGCACTAGAAGAGTCGAGTACTTAATCTCTTAAATTGGGAGTTCATTAGTTAAGGAATATTAATTGGGCATTAATATTCAACTCATATGACACCTTCTTTGACAAGGAAGTGTCAGTCGTACAGTGATTAGATAGTGGGAGCTGGTGCCATGAATATGATTAATGAAATTAACATATTTGAACTTGACTCGCATTAATCGAATCACATAGGTATTTACTCTTTGAAAGTCAATGATTGGGATTAAGATTGCGATAGTATGTGTGAGGTTTAGACCTGAAGAGTTATTTATGACATACTTGTAGTATTGGATATGTTATCAGAGTAGTTAGACCCGTATCAACTGAAAGGTGGGGTCGACCTCGAAGTACGATCAATGGTGCATTCGATGATTGTAAGATAACTGCCAAAATGGAATTCTCCGTTTCGATAGTAAATGAGTATGTGACCTGTACGATCGTAAGTAATTAAAATTATAAGTCTTTGGCCAAAACATATAAACTAGCTCGTGATGGTCACTGAGGGTAGTTTGGTAATTTCACATTATTATTATTTCAAAGTACATCATCAAGTTTTATGAGTTTGACGTACCATGGCTCTTACTTGATCGGGTCACGTCGGTGAAGAGTTTATACACATATGGTATTCGTGATCAAGGTTCGTGATGACACGATCATCTCGTATTCAATTGGATTACGATTTGGTTCCAGGGTGTTGGCTAGGTGACAACCTCATCCTTTGGAATCCTCTCATTGTCAATTGAATTGAGCCTAGAGAGTTGCGCTATGTGAAGAAAATGATTATTTCCATGCTAAGGGTATTTTGGTAAAATCACATTAGATGTGAATTGACTGACAAAATAGATGACATGATTTAATTAAAGATATTTAATTGGATTAAATAAATTAATTAAATCATATTAATTCATAAGTTAAAATTAATTGGGAATTAATTTATAAGTTGAATTAAATTAATTCGATTAAAGTAATTAGTTAATTGTCAATTGGATTGGAGTTGGATTTAATTAATTACACATGGGCTAAGTTGGAACAAAGCCCGGAAGCCCATCTGCTAAGGGGCCTAGCGGCCAGCCTGCCCCCCCTCTGTATAACCTAAGAGGTCTTTGCTTATGTATAAGTATCCAGTCAGTGTCAGAACCATATACACATAAGTCATTATTTGAGACCCATTAGGTGGGTCCACCAAGTGCAGGGCAATATTGTCTTAAGGAATAGGGTTACCCTTATCTCGACGTATCATTATCATTTTGCATTTTTATAAACACCATCCGTTATCGCACTAGAAACTTTCCCAACAATTTAACAATATCTAGCATTTCTTAAAGATGGCGTTGTCCAATGGAAAGGAAAAACAGGAGGGGGGACTATTTATTTTTATTGTATATTTCAATACAATAATTATACTATTCATTTTGTGTGACATACTGATAATGATTTGTTGTGCATGAAAATCAAACAAACTTGAGGATGTCATGCTGGCAGTTAACAAATGAGGATCACAAGGCTCTTGACGAATTGGATAAGCAATTCACTGGAACGGCGTCATACACGAATGCAAGAAGGAATTTTGAGATGGAATCCATTGAAGAACAACGAGTGGTTGGTATGAGTGGTTCGACACTCTCACCTCTTAAGCGAAAGTCGAGCGTTCGATTTCATGCGGATAGAGTTGTACTTGTTGGGAGCACTTTATCCCGTTGTGGGCCAACCCAGTGCGAACAGGATTGTCCTAGCCCAATGTAGTTAAGGGATACCTGTGGTTTAGACAAAAAAAAAAAAAAAAAAGCCATTGAAGGCAAAATATTGGTTACAAAACCAATAATGAGATAAGTTCATATTATGAATTATCAAGTTTATGATTGCTTCATTTGATTATATATTATGTTGAATAAAATGTGATTTAATATTTAGTTATGCAACAATGATGTAATCAAGTTAGAGGAATTTAAGCATGCGATTAATTATATTTTATCTTTGTGATTTTTTCTTGATAAAGAATAAATAACTACATACTTAAGATTACTTTATTTTGCTACACATATATGAAGTAACTGTTTAGTAGTTTCTTTTCGGCCTATGAATAAATGCAATAAGTGTGATTTTTGATTATGTTTGATAATCTTTAGTATAAAGCCTGATCACAGTGAATGAAGAAATGCATCATGTAAATAGTTGATTTAAATTGTTTGCATGTTCTTTTCATGTGATAGTGATATTTATTTAAAGAAGTCAATTTTGTGTAAGAATAATTATTACGTTATTTAGAGTTGCAGCCTACAATTTTTACTGTAAAAGTGAAATACTTATTGAGGCTAAACTAGCAGTAGTTTCATTAAGCGAAAGGATTAAGAAATTAAAAATAGACAGTGGTTAATCATAGATAATCTGAACCATATAAATGGTGGATGACCGTCAATGGCACAATGAACCATAATGGTGGGTGTTCATCAAAGACCATCTAAATCACACAAATGGTGGGTGATCAAATCACTAAAACCAAGCTAGGCAAATGAAGGGTGGTCGAACCTCACACTATCGACCATTAGTATATATGATGCCAACTTGGCAAAGAACTTGGTGAATGGCGGGTCAACACTAGTGCTACACTAAGTCACAAAGTAGTATGTAAAATGGTAATTTCGGCACATACGTCAAAGATATTAAATCATTAAGCAGTTGATCTTCAGTGGTATTGTCTCTATTGATTGAGTAAAATCAAATGAGAACTTATGGATCCAAATATATGCCTAAAAGATCAAATAAACTGCATATCGTTGGGAATGGGCCCAAAGCCTACATAATTAAGAATTGACATAGCGAAAACCCAACCTTGTTGACTATAGATCTCAAGATCTTGGTTCAATGGGAGAATAAAATTATGAAGATTCAGTCTCGCACTTGAGGAGCTTAATGATAGGAGTCATTTTTACGTGTTATTAAGCCCCTTTGCGTTTATGTTTTAGGTTCATTTATCGCTTGATTTTGTCACTTGTGCGTTTAATTCGTGCATTAAGTGATTTCAGGCCTTAAGTGGATACAATCGAAGAAAGGGTGGAAAAAGGACGTATAAAATAAGTTTAGGCCAAGATGTTTCACACCTCTACGACCAAACAAGCAAGAAACAAGTTGGAGTTAGCCAAAATCATATTTTAGTACCATTTCCGCACACCTGGGCGCCAAATCAGAAACAACCTCCACATTGGAACGCCATTTTGATATATTTAGAGACAGAATTGGATGAAGTGTCCTACAAAGTTGTAGATGTATGTCTTATCTTCACATGGGGACTTGAAGCATCAAATTCGGAGGTCTGTGGAGAATTTTATGAATAAAACACTATCTCTGCGCTGGAAAACACGAAAGTGGCAGCTCCCATTCTTAGTAGGTGGAAAACAAAAGAATGGTAGTTCACATTCTTGGTAGATGGAAAGGAAGAGAATGGTAGCTCACATTCTTGGTAGGAGGAAAGTAAGAAAATGGTAGGTGGAAAACAAGAGAATGGTAGTTCACATTCTTGGTAGATGGAAAGCAAGAGAATGGTAGGTGGAAAGAAAAGAGAATGGAAGCACATGTTCTTGGTAGGTGGATTTTTTGGCTATAAAAGGAGGATTGAAGACCATCCTATGACACACTTGAAAACACATTCCCCATTGGGGGAGCCTAAACACATCCTATCATCATCTTCATCATCCTTAGATTAGTTATGAAGATTATCAAGAACCTTTGAAGGTGAAGAAATCAAGAAGCATGGAAGAGATGAAGATCGAAGTTCAACCATCAAAAATACGAGGGAGTTTCTTAGATTTAGATTTGTTTTTGTCTATGAATATGAATCTTAATTTAAGTTCCTATCTTTTATCTTTTATGATGAAATAGATTCTTCGAACTAAGGCCATGTTGAGGCTTAATTATGATAATTGAGATATAAATTGTGTTTTTCATATTAATTCTATTGTTGCTTTGTGTCTTGATCTTGTTTGAATGCATCATATGCTTAGCTACCATATGCATGATTTATTGCTTAAATTATTCGTTCGAGAGAAGGTAATTTAAGGTGCAAAAAGGATCATCACATAATCCGTAAAAAACAGGGAATTGCCCCTAGAGATAGGTAGAGATTCCCGGGTGCAGTTAGCCGGATTAATCCGGGGAAATTCTAGAACTTGAATGCATGATTGTTGGTTAGATTCTCGGATAGACATATCTAGAGAACCATCAATTAATCATAGGATTATTACAGTCGAGAAATCGGGTAGTAATTATTTAAGGTTTTTTCCACCAAAGCAACATTAGTCTAATAATATGAGAACATGTTTATAGTGAAAATTGATTAATTTATGCCAACACATGTGTCTTAGTTGCTCTCTTCCATAGCTATCTTGATTTCGACATCTTGTTTCTTATATCTTACTTTCATAATATTTTAGTTAATTCTTGTTTTAGTTTAAGTTCTTCAATTGCTTTAAAATCATAAACTAAAATACAAGTCCTTGAGGTTCGACAACCCGGACTTATTGTCCACTTTATTACTACACACGACCAGTCCACTTGCTGTTTAATACACGTAAGGATTTTTCGTGTCAAGTTTTTGGCGCCGTTGCCGGGGACTTGTTTAATTTTAGTTTTTGATTTTATTGCAAGTTTTAAGTATTTATTTTATTTTTATTAAAATTTTTTTTTTTTTTTTTTCTTACACTATTACCTCGCAATGGCTAGAAATTTTCCAGATATGACCCTTCCGGAGAATCAATTATGGCTGCAAAGCGTCATTCAATTCTCAAAGGATAGCAATTTTCCTGATATGACACTACCGGAGAATCAATTATGGCTGCAAAGCGTCATTGAAGCGTGTTATGCACAAGGGTTCTTTCCACAACATTACCAAGAAAGAATTCCTACTCCGGAGGAACAACTTGATAACACCATTGGAGAGCTCCACTTTATGATGAAGGACGCACGGCGGGAAATGAAGGAGATGAATCATCAACTCAAGCAACTAACGAGCGACATATCTGAGAAAGTACCATGGACATTGCTTGGTACCACTGAGATAGATCAAAAGGAGGAATTCAACACCGTGACGTTGAATGAAATGAAGTTGGAAAATTCGAAAGCAGATTCCTCCAACGATGAGCATTCGACTCCTATCCTTTCCGAGGGTGTTGACATTTCTTTACTTTCTTCCCTAGCCACAGGTAAATCGGTATTTGATGCCGACGATGGTAAGTTGTTATTGAATGTAGGAGATGACATGGTTAATTTCGATAACTATGAGGTTTTTGAGCATCTAATTGATTTTGATTTGTCTTTACACATTGATGTTTTTGATCCTTTTAGTGTTGAGCACTTTCATGAAAAACGAGCCAATAATCTTCAACATCCATACATGATGGAGCTGAAATATGTCAAGGTGATTGGTGAAGAAAAACGAGACATTATCTCTAGCTTGGAGAAAAATCTGCACCACCATCCGGAGCATGAGGAAGAAAAGGTAATAGAGTTATTGAGGGACCATAAAAAAACTCGTGAGTGGATGATTTGCTTGGTCTAACCCTAGGATATGTAGCACAAATAATTGGTCAATCTTCACTACAAAGGGCAAAAGGTTGAAGCGATACCCAATAGTGGATTGGAGAACGAATAAGACATTCACACATAAACCACCTTGAGTCAATCTCTTACATAAAGTCAAGCTAGTGACTTTAAAAGAGCGCTTCTTGGGAGGCAACCCAAGCTTTGTGAGTTTTCTTTTACTTTTTTTGCTTTCTTTTTTTTTGTTTTTGCTTTTCGTTTTATTTGTTTTGTCTAAGCATGCACTTTTGGCATGTGTTTTAATATGCTTAATGGTTTGTTTGATAAGTATGTTGAACATGTTAGTAGCAATTTCCCGTTGTTTTGAGAGGCCTATTTTGATGAGATGAGTTTGATTTGGAACATATTTGTGATGAAGGATTGTTTTTCACCAATCCTTGATTGTAAGTACTCTTATACCTTTTGCATGCGTTTATGTGAGACAACATTGGGGACGATGTTGAGTTTAAGTTTGGGGGTATATGTGGGTAGTACTTTGTGGTTTTAATACATTCATATGATTGATCACCATGTGTTTGCTATTTTTGTCATGTCATGTGTACCTCGTTTAGCTCAAGTTTGGGGGAATTTGTATGCTATCATGTTTATATGTGTTTATGTTGAGAAAATCAAGCATGGTTTTTTTTTTGTTTGTTTTTTAGTCCTTCCAATTGATGCATTTAAATTGATTAACTTTAAAAAATGACATGATTTTTTGAAATAATTTGAATTTAAATGAACATATATATCTTTGAAATTGCTCATGGAGACCCTAGACTAGGATTGATTTCTTAGATGATTCACATTGCACAATAAATCGAGGGTAGAGGAGTTGAGAGGATAACCATCTTGAGACACTTAAGGAGTTTTTCCCGGAAAAATTAACTTAGATTTTTCATAAGGTTATAAGTTGAGTAGTAATTTTTTTATGCTAAACAATGAATTAAAAAGGTTGAAGTTTGGTATGACCACAAGTGGTCAGGCTAATATGTACTGGAGGTGAAAAGTTCCATGCCTATATACTGTACTATTATGCTAATTTGAGCTAAGCTCAAGCCAAAAAGAAGCGAATTGTTTAAAAGATCTAGTTTTATTTCGTGGCCTTTGACACTCGAGTGATTAAATCCTTAGGAGTGTCTTTACACTTAATGCCCCAAAACTATCTAGTTTGGGAGTCATTGATCTAAAGCTTGTTACATGGGTGCCATAGAAAGCCTAATGGAATAAAACATGGCACATGATCTAGCCTTAATGAAGTTAATTGGAAAGTTTCATATGAATTGAAAGTTTGAATGTTTGAGATAATGAAATTTAAATGGCTATGAAATTTCTATGATTCTTATGCTTTGTGTTTGATCATAAAGTTGATAGATATGGGATTAATGTCCAAAATTTGGTAAGGATGCCTCTCGACTATAATACCTTAGATTTATTTTCACTACACCCTATGGAGTCTTTTCCAGTATTGGTGTCACATGAGCAAAAGTAGTTGATATGTATATATATTTGTGAGCTGTAAAAGGATGATTTTGTGCCATTTATTCTTGTTAATTATGTTGAGATGTATTCATCTGGTTGAGATTGAAAGTTTGTTAGATTTTGTGGGTATATCGTCTGCAAACCCTCACGAGACTATAACTCGTCCTTTGAGGTAACTTAAAGGTTTAAAGGCTTGTTGCACATGCTAAGTGCAATCGTTTACTCCACGAAAGTGAGTTCGTTTGTTGTTTTTGTTTTCTCCTTTTGGTTGATGATGTTTTTTGTGCCCTAGACCTTTTATTGCTCGAGGTCGAGCAATTGATAAGTTTGGGGGAGTTGATAGGAGTCATTTTTACGTGTTATTAAGCCCCTTTGCGTTTATGTTTTAGGTTCATTTATCGCTTGATTTTGTCACTTGTGCGTTTAATTCGTGCATTAAGTGATTTCAGGCCTTAAGTGGATACAATCGAAGAAAGGGTGGAAAAAGGACGTATAAAACAAGTTTAGGCCAAGATGTTTCACACCTCTACGACCAAACAAGCAAGAAACAAGCTGGAGTTAGCCAAAATCATATTTTAGTACCATTTCCGCACACCTGGGCGCCAAATCAGAAACAACCTCCACATTGGAACGCCATTTTGATATATTTAGAGACAGAATTGGATGAAGTGTCCTACAAAGTTGTAGATGTATGTCTTATCTTCACATGGGGACTTGAAGCATCAAATTCGGAGGTCTGTGGAGAATTTTATGAATAAAACACTATCTCTGCGCTGGAAAACACGAAAGTGGCAGCTCCCATTCTTAGTAGGTGGAAAACAAAAGAATGGTAGTTCACATTCTTGGTAGATGGAAAGGAAGAGAATGGTAGCTCACATTCTTGGTAGGAGGAAAGTAAGAGAATGGTAGGTGGAAACAAGAGAATGGTAGTTCACATTCTTGGTAGATGGAAAGCAAGAGAATGGTAGGTGGAAAGAAAAGAGAATGGAAGCACATGTTCTTGGTAGGTGGATTTTTTGGCTATAAAAGGAGGATTGAAGACCATCCTATGACACACTTGAAAACACATTCCCCATTGGGGGAGCCTAAACACATCCTATCATCATCTTCATCATCCTTAGATTAGTTATGAAGATTATCAAGAACCTTTGAAGGTGAAGAAATCAAGAAGCATGGAAGAGATGAAGATCGAAGTTCAACCACCAAAAATACGAGGGAGTTTCTTAGATTTAGATTTGTTTTTGTCTATGAATATGAATCTTAATTTAAGTTCCTATCTTTTATCTTTTATGATGAAATAGATTCTTCGAACTAAGGCCATGTTGAGGCTTAATTATGATAATTGAGATATAAATTGTGTTTTTCATATTAATTCTATTGTTGCTTTGTGTCTTGATCTTGTTTGAATGCATCATATGCTTAGCTACCATATGCATGATTTATTGCTTAAATTATTCGTTCGAGAGAAGGTAATTTAAGGTGCAAAGAGGATCATCACATAATCCGTAAAAAATAGGGAATTGCCCCTAGAGATAGGTAGAGATTCCCGGGTGCAGTTAGCCGGATTAATCCGGGGAAATTCTAGAACTTGAATGCATGATTGTTGGTTAGATTCTCGGATAGACATATCTAGAGAACCATCAATTAATCATAGGATTATTACAGTCGAGAAATCGGGTAGTAATTATTTAAGATTTTTTCCACCAAAGCAACATTAGTCTAATAATATGAGAACATGTTTATAGTGAAAATTGATTAATTTATGCCAACAATGTGTCTTAGTTGCTCTCTTCCATAGCTATCTTGATTTCGACATCTTGTTTCTTATATCTTACTTTCATAATATTTTAGTTAATTCTTGTTTTAGTTTAAGTTCTTCAATTGCTTTAAAATCATAAACTAAAATACAAGTCCTTGAGGTTCGACAACCCGGACTTATTGTCCACTTTATTACTACACACGACCAGTCCACTTGCTGTTTAATACACGTAAGGATTTTTCGTGTCAAGTTTTTGGCGCCGTTGCCGGGGACTTGTTTAATTTTAGTTTTTGATTTTATTGCAAGTTTTAAGTATTTATTTTATTTTTATTAAAATTTTTTATTATTATTATTTTTATTTTTTTCTTACACTATTACCTCGCAATGGCTAGAAATTTTCCAGATATGACCCTTCCGGAGAATCAATTATGGCTGCAAAGCATCATTCAATTCGCAAAGGATAGCAATTTTCCTGATATGACACTACCGGAGAATCAATTATGGCTGCAAAGCGTCATTGAAGCGTGTTATGCACAAGGGTTCTTTCCACAACATTACCAAGAAAGAATTCCTACTCCGGAGGAACAACTTGATAACACCATTGGAGAGCTCCACTTTATGATGAAGGACGCACGGCGGGAAATGAAGGAGATGAATCATCAACTCAAGCAACTAACGAGCGACATATCTGAGAAAGTACCATGGACATTGCTTGGTACCACTGAGATAGATCAAAAGGAGGAATTCAACACCGTGACGTTGAATGAAATGAAGTTAGAAAATTCGAAAGCAGATTCCTCCAACGATGAGCATTCGACTCCTATCCTTTTTGAGGGTGTTGACATTTCTTTACTTTCTTCCCTAGCCACAGGTAAATCGGTATTTGATGCCGACGATGGTAAGTTGTTATTGAATGTAGGAGATGACATGGTTAATTTCGATAACTATGAGGTTTTTGAGCATCTAATTGATTTTGATTTGTCTTTACACATTGATGTTTTTGATCCTTTTAGTGTTGAGCACTTTCATGAAAAACGAGCCAATAATCTTCAACATCCATACATGATGGAGCTGAAATATGTCAAGGTGATTGGTGAAGAAAAACGAGACATTATCTCTAGCTTGGAGAAAAATCTGCACCACCATCCGGAGCATGAGGAAGAAAAGGTAATAGAGTTATTGAGGGACCATAAAAAAACTCGTGAGTGGATGATTGCTTGGTCTAACCCTAGGATATGTAGCACAAATAATTGGTCAATCTTCACTACAAAGGGCAAAAGGTTGAAGCGATACCCAATAGTGGATTGGAGAACGAATAAGGCATTCACACATAAACCACCTTGAGTCAATCTCTTACATAAAGTCAAGCTAGTGACTTTAAAAGAGCGCTTCTTGGGAGGCAACCCAAGCTTTGTGAGTTTTCTTTTACTTTTTTTGCTTTCTTTTTTTTTGTTTTTGCTTTTCGTTTTATTTGTTTTGTCTAAGCATGCACTTTTGGCATGTGTTTTAATATGCTTAATGGTTTGTTTGATAAGTATGTTGAACATGTTAGTAGCAATTTCCCGTTGTTTTGAGAGGCCTATTTTGATGAGATGAGTTTGATTTGGAACATATTTGTGATGAAGGATTGTTTTTCACCAATCCTTGATTGTAAGTACTCTTATACCTTTTGCATGCGTTTATGTGAGACAACATTGGGGACGATGTTGAGTTTAAGTTTGGGGGTATATGTGGGTAGTACTTTGTGGTTTTAATACATTCATATGATTGATCACCATGTGTTTGCTATTTTTGTCATGTCATGTGTACCTCGTTTAGCTCAAGTTTGGGGGAATTTGTATGCTATCATGTTTATATGTGTTTATGTTGAGAAAATCAAGCATGGTTTTTTTTTGTTTGTTTTTTAGTCCTTCCAATTGATGCATTTAAATTGATTAACTTTAAAAAATGGCATGATTTTTTGAAATAATTTGAATTTAAATGAACATATATATCTTTGAAATTGCTCATGGAGACCCTAGACTAGGATTGATTTCTTAGATGATTCACATTGCACAATAAATCGAGGGTAGAGGAGTTGAGAGGATAACCATCTTGAGACACTTAAGGAGTTTTTCCCGGAAAAATTAACTTAGATTTTTCATAAGGTTATAAGTTGAGTAGTAATTTTTTATGCTAAACAATGAATTAAAAAGGTTGAAGTTTGGTATGACCACAAGTGGTCAGGCTAATATGTACTGGAGGTGAAAAGTTCCATGCCTATATACTGTACTATTATGCTAATTTGAGCTAAGCTCAAGCCAAAAAGAAGCGAATTGTTTAAAAGATCTAGTTTTATTTCGTGGCCTTTGACACTCGAGTGATTAAATCCTTAGGAGTGTCTTTACACTTAATGCCCCAAAACTATCTAGTTTGGGAGTCATTGATCTAAAGCTTGTTACATGGGTGCTATAGAAAGCCTAATGGAATAAAACATGGCACATGATCTAGCCTTAATGAAGTTAATTGGACAGTTTCATATGAATTGAAAGTTTGAATGTTTGAGATAATGAAATTTAAATGGCTATGAAATTTTCTATGATTCTTATGCTTTGTGTTTGATCATAAAGTTGATAGATATGGGATTAATGTCCAAAATTTGGTAAGGATGCCTCTCGACTATAATACCTTAGATTTGTTTTCACTACACCCTATGGAGTCTTTTCCAGTATTGGTGTCACATGAGCAAAAGTAGTTGATATGTATATATATTTGTGAGCTGTAAAAGGATGATTTTGTGCCATTTATTCTTGTTAATTATGTTGAGATGTATTCATCTGGTTAAGATTGAAAGTTTGTTAGATTTTGTGGGTATATCGTCTGCAAACCCTCACGAGACTATAACTCGTCCTTTGAGGTAACTTAAAGGTTTAAAAGCTTGTTGCACATGCTAAGTGCAATCGTTTACTCTACGAAAGTGAGTTCGTTTGTTGTTTTTGTTTTCTCCTTTTGGTTGATGATGTTTTTTGTGCCCTAGACCTTTTATTGCTCGAGGTCGAGCAATTGATAAGTTTGGGGGAGTTGATAGGAGTCATTTTTACGTGTTATTAAGCCCCTTTGCGTTTATGTTTTAGGTTCATTTATCGCTTGATTTTGTCACTTGTGCGTTTAATTCGTGCATTAAGTGATTTCAGGCCTTAAGTGGATACAATCGAAGAAAGGGTGGAAAAAGGACGTATAAAATAAGTTTAGGCCAAGATGTTTCACACCTCTACGACCAAACAAGCAAGAAACAAGTTGGAGTTAGCCAAAATCATATTTTAGTACCATTTCCGCACACCTGGGCGCCAAATCAGAAACAACCTCCACATTGGAACGCCATTTTGATATATTTAGAGACAGAATTGGATGAAGTGTCCTACAAAGTTGTAGATGTATGTCTTATCTTCATATGGGGACTTGAAGCATCAAATTCGGAGGTCTGTGGAGAATTTTATGAATAAAACACTATCTCTGCGCTGGAAAACACGAAAGTGGCAGCTCCCATTCTTAGTAGGTGGAAAACAAAAGAATGGTAGTTCACATTCTTGGTAGATGGAAAGGAAGAGAATGGTAGCTCACATTCTTGGTAGGAGGAAAGTAAGAGAATGGTAGGTGGAAAACAAGAGAATGGTAGTTCACATTCTTGGTAGATGGAATGCAAGAGAATGGTAGGTGGAAAGAAAAGAGAATGGAAGCACATGTTCTTGGTAGGTGGATTTTTTGGCTATAAAAGGAGGATTGAAGACCATCCTATGACACACTTGAAAACACATTCCCCATTGGGGGAGCCTAAACACATCCTATCATCATCTTCATCATCCTTAGATTAGTTATGAAGATTATCAAGAACCTTTGAAGGTGAAGAAATCAAGAAGCATGGAAGAGATGAAGATCGAAGTTCAACCATCAAAAATACGAGGGAGTTTCTTAGATTTAGATTTGTTTTTGTCTATGAATATGAATCTTAATTTAAGTTCCTATCTTTTATCTTTTATGATGAAATAGATTCTTCGAACTAAGGCCATGTTGAGGCTTAATTATGATAATTGAGATATAAATTGTGTTTTTCATATTAATTCTATTGTTGCTTTGTGTCTTGATCTTGTTTGAATGCATCATATGCTTAGCTACCATATGCATGATTTATTGCTTAAATTATTCGTTCGAGAGAAGGTAATTTAAGGTGCAAAGAGGATCATCACATAATCCGTAAAAAATAGTGAATTGCCCCTAGAGATAGGTAGAGATTCCCGGGTGCAGTTAGCCGGATTAATCCGGGGAAATTCTAGAACTTGAATGCATGATTGTTGGTTAGATTCTCGGATAGACATATCTAGAGAACCATCAATTAATCATAGGATTATTACAGTCGAGAAATCGGGTAGTAATTATTTAAGGTTTTTTCCACCAAAGCAACATTAGTCTAATAATATGAGAACATGTTTATAGTGAAAATTGATTAATTTATGCCAACACATGTGTCTTAGTTGCTCTCTTCCATAGCTATCTTGATTTCGACATCTTGTTTCTTATATCTTACTTTCATAATATTTTAGTTAATTCTTGTTTTAGTTTAAGTTCTTCAATTGCTTTAAAATCATAAACTAAAATACAAGTCCTTGAGGTTCGACAACCCGGACTTTATTGTCCACTTTATTACTACACACGACCAGTCCACTTGCTGTTTAATACACGTAAGGATTTTTCGTGTCACTTAAACTCCTACCCATTCTTAGGATAAACAAGTGCAACCTGCAGAGCGTAGCTGAGGTTAAGCAAGTAGCTTTTAGTGATTCTTATACTGTCTAAGTGTGTAACGTAACAAAGTAGAGTACGACAGGGTACTCTTTATAGGATATCATTTTTGTTAGTGAGAAGTGAGGGTCGCTTCAATATAGTAAACACTTATGAATCCAAGATGGTGTTTCATGGCCAAAACAGACCCAATAGAGAACACAATCTGTTAGAGAAGTTATGCATGAGTACCATTGCCTTGGTTTACACAAACGGTTGACCAATTCAAGACATCACGTTCATTGGCTATCCAAGTAAATCTGATGATATTTCACTAGGGCAGGTTTAAAGCCACAAGCTACCTCTCTTGGTGCAATAACTTTTCACCCGAACTCTATCAGAATATGCATAGTTATAGTTAATATATCTTTCACGTTAGATAATTAATTTTTTTGACTTTTTTTATGAAAAAAATTGAAAATGACTCGATTTTTTTTTATTTTATCTGAATTCCGTTTCAAGCAAAAGAAAAGACAAAAATCAATCATGCTTTTCACAAGTTCGCTTGTGTAAATCTTTGATGGAGCAATTGAGTGTTATTACATGATCTATTGCATCTTTGTTTCTCTAGTTTATTTGACATAAATAAAATCATCACCAAAAAAATATCATCGTCATCTAAACTATTCAATGGAGCAAAACAAGTAATTTTTCATAGTTTTGCCCATTGTTTACTTATTTTAATGTTATGAATGTGACCATTTTGATTTATACTAGTTGTTGACCCGTGCGTTGCATGGGTAATGATTTTTAAATTTTAAAAAAAATATTTAGAAAAAATATTTGAAAATAACTTATATGAATGTTTTAAAAAAATGAAATAATATATCTATATGCATATAAATTATGTTAATTCCTATTCATAACGTGTCACAGATATTGAGAACAATTCTTTTAGAAAAGTAGTTGTAACTTAAGATATTGTATAAGTATTGATATCATGTAAATTATTTTATAAAATATAAAGTGTATAGGCAGATTGTTTAATCACTTAGCAATAACATATTTTTTATCTTTAATTCAAAGATGTAAACATATCAATACCTAATAATTCTTATTAGTGAATACAATTTACAAACAAATCAATTATTGATGTCAATCAAACTCTCTTGATTGACTTTATTATATTCCTACTAAATTTGAAACTTTTCATCTACAAAATACCATTTCGTGAATTCTTATTAAATGAAGAATTTTCAAATAAAGGAACTTGATGCTTTGCTCCAATCAAACTTTCTTGCCCTTAGACAATTTCCTCCATATCTTATCATTAGTCTGTAAAAAAGAAAATTAATTACAAAAGATAAGTTATTTAGATTAATAATATATGCATGTATGCATAAAATGTAAATTTTGATATAAATAATTTACTTGAACTTATTATACTTGTTTATAACATCCACTTTTCATGTTTTCACACATTTATGCACATTACTATTAATGTAAACATAATGATGGTCTTATGCTTAATGAATTAGTCAGAAAATCAATTACCTCAATATTTTCGCAATATCTATCTATTGTATTTTCATCAGTACATTTGTAGAACTGCTCAAATATATAAAATATTAAGTATATAGATAAATTAATTCACTAAAATGTATATTGATACACAAGACATTTTGAACATGTTTACCTTATGAATTTTTCTTTTACGACGTCAATCAACTTTGCGCCTGCAACTTAATAAGTTAATATTGACTAAAGTAATCTATTATATATAATAGAAATCAAGGATGTACTACGCATTAAAGCACATACCTTAAACAATGGACAAATTTCAGTAAATTTTTCATGGCATTTAAACTTAACATTTGATATTCATTATTTAGGAAATTTCGTATGCATATCTTACAAATAAAATGAACAAATTGTAAGAACCAATATTTCATAATGAAAAGTAACACAAAAAATGGCTATATTACCTTTCGACATGTTTTTTCCTCCATTCCATGAGAATCAATTTCCTAAGTATCATAGAATTCATAGTCACTGATATGCCCCATCCTTCAGCTATTACACGTATTTGTGGTTTTTGCTTTTGGTTACTCATGAGATCAAGGTGTTACAAATAATAAGATGTAATATATATATATATATATATATATATATATGATATGGATCAAATACATCCCATTACATTAGGTAAGATATAAAACCCAATTTACACCATTGATACTATTTGATCCTAAGGTCTGAATTTAACTTATTTTTCAGATTATATAATTTTTTTTAATGATGGCAGGGGCATTTTAGTCCATAAACGTAACAACCTTCCTATTCAGACTGTCCCCCACTTCTCGCTCTCTCTTTCTATCTCTTCCCCATTATCGCACTATTTTCATCTTCTTTTCTGTTCGTATCTCTCTATCTCTATTCCCCATTATCGCATTATTTTCATCTTCTTTTTGTTCGCATTTTGTCACAAGTTTTCATCGACAGAAAAAATAAAACAAAGGATTACTGTAGAGATGAAGATAGAGGAAATGATTCCATAGCAATGGATGCCTCCTTGTAAAAATTTCCCCAAAATATGCTATATATCCATGATAAAAATACAGAAGATATAATATATATACACCATCTCAAACAACTATATCTGAATGCAGAAGGTCGAAGATGAACCAATTACAATGGAAATTAAGGCTTTATTTAATATCCTTATAACATAATAATGAAAAGGTAACCATATATGCCAGGAATATTGGAAACAATGCAATATTTTATTATGCAGCCCTCATAATAAAACATTTATTATATATATATATATATCTATTTCATCCTTTATATGACATACTGTATAATGCGTTATAATATATTGTATAATGTGTTATAACATACTGTATAATGATTTATAAGATACTGTATAATTGAATATTTTTAATATGTTATAAACACATACTGTATATTGTATAATGTGTTATAACATACTGTTTAATGTGTTATAACATAATGTATAATGGCTTATAAGATGTTGTATAATTGAATATTTTTAATATGTTATAAACACATACTGTATAATGAGTTATAATATACTGTATAATGTGTTATAACATACTGTATAATGATTTATAAGATACTGTATAATTGAATATTTTTAATATGTTATAAACCAGAGAAATCTGACGGAGTGGTCTGACACATACACATATATATTTATATATATCATGCACAAACAATTAAGGGCCACGCCATTTTTGTTTCTGGAAGAAGAAAACAAAAAATTGAAACGTATTCTCACACGGGAGTTGGCCTTAATTTGGTTACTTATTAACATCATCTGCTTCAAGAATATATATACACATATCTACATATATAGGGTATGGATTGAAGCTTCAAGAATATATATATACACATATCTACATATATAGGGTATGGATTGAAAATGAAAAAAAAAGGGAAGAGAAGAGAAGAGAAGAGAAGCAGTGAAAACCCGAGAAATCTGACGGAGAAGATGATGAGAGATGTGGGTTTTGTGAGCTTTGAAAAATGAATTATTTGACTATTATACCCCTGATCCAATTGAAATCAATTTTCCCACCTGTTTTTTTATTCCTTTTTGGACTGTTGGATTTAATAGATCCAATGGTGTAGATTGAGTCTTATATCTTATCTAATATAGGGTATGTATTAGATCTTGATCCTATATATATATATATATATATATATATATATATATATAGGGACATAGGAAAATTGGAAAGAGCAAAGTATACCAACGATTAACTTTAAGGATATATTGTAGATAACAAAAGGCTAATTCAATAGGCAAGATTCTTACTACAAATATATGCTAGAAAGAGATCATTTTGAAATAATCAAAGAAAATAATTTACAGAGGAGATAACACAGCAATAATTGAGTAGAGAGCTTAAAATTTTATAGAACCAAGAGAATTATAGGAGCAATCATTATTATATTTAAGTTGGCTTCCATCAAGGAATTATTACACCATCAAATACAAATATTATTTTAGCTCATATTATGGAAATCAATGTATTATATGGGAGAAATTAGACAACAAATTTATGACATTAAAAATTAAACACAAATTTGCTTGATTGAGGGGATTATATGACCAGTGGACTTATATAATCCACCATGGGAAACTTATATCGGTTCCTATTATAAATGTACTGCATGTTTTATGTAATATATATGAGATATAAATATTGAATAATGGGTATAGCTAAAAATTAGGAAGCTAAAATCAGGAATAAAAGGAAAGAATTAAGGAAAAATTAAAAGGCAAGTCATACTTAATTAGTTGTCAAAATGGAAGAATGACCGAATGAGAAGTGTATTATATTTTGTCATACCCTTCCAAATATATGGGATTAGAAATTATATACATACAATATACATACAATTAAAATTGTCAAAATATAGTTAAATAGACTTGTTATTCCATGGTCTGTTCAAAAGAAAATGAAGAAAAAAAAACGTGTATTATCACTTTGAAAAACAAAATTGATAAAAAAATTATTCTAATGGACCAATAAAAATGGAATGATTTATTTGATATAAAATAAAATTAGATGTTTTTACTTGTCAGTATATTTTAAACTTATTTGATTAATGTTGGAATTCTAAACAATTCTCAAAATCTAAAAAACGTGTTATGATGAGAGTGAGAATTATATTTAATAAAAAATATATAAAAAACTTTCCGTGTAGAACTAATATTTTATAGGAAATAATTATAGAAACATTCAGTTGCACATTGTAATAGAAATTTTTGAATTAGTTGCGTTTTATAGAAAAAAAATGGTATGTATATATCCTACTTGTCAAAATAGAGTTCAAAGAACTTATCCAACTCATGATCCACATAGGAGAGAGATGGAGTCATGAGTTTGGATTCATTTTAAATATTATAATATGATTTGTGCAGTGGGATTTTCCTTATGATCTAGTATTCGAATCATCATCATCACCATCATCTTTTGTTAGTAAATAACATTTTGACATTTTTGTAAATATTTAAATTTAAAGAAGGGAGACCTATTTTTTATTTTTTTTTGAACAGAAGCAAAATATTATATTACTTAACGTAGTTTACAAAATAGCATTCCACACATATTATCTTTAATCATTCTAGTTGTAACATACTTCTTATCATTACACAAAATAGATACTAAACTAGCCGGGCATTCAAGAAAATTCTTGACACCAAAATTTGCAGCTCCTTCCTTAGCCAGAAGGGAGACCTATTTTTTGTAGCTAAAACAAGCCTCAAACAAAATATTCTTAGCAAACAATATTATTCTTTTAACAATAAGAGAGTTGCGACCATATCATTTCCCAAGGAAACAATATTTTTTATAGGTACTTTTTAAATTGTAAGGCGGGTCTACAGGGAGTAGGAACCCATTCTTAGGGGAAGCTCCAAATATTTAAGAGTCTGGAGAAAATCATTCTTACAATTGTGATAATTAATCATGGAAGTTGGAGTTCTAAGAACTACTAATAATCAGTCGAGACAAAAACAAGCATAAATATAGGTTTAATTAGGTAAATACATTCTTCAACCTATTCGGCCACAGCACCAAAAGGGAGGGAGTATTCACATGATTGGCACATTACAGACAAAAGGGAATAGGAAATACGCCAACAATTCTCATTGGCACTCCCCCCAACTACCAGGGAACCTTTCCTACCGGATGAGTCCATCCTCAGACCCCCACTTTTGTAAAACCTTGATCTGTGTCCTGCCTATAGCCCCTGCCACCAACCAATCAAGCCTCCTTGGCCCCGTCCACGTCCACTGCGTGGTCTAGGTGCTCCATTGGAATGCCTATCCTGACCCCCATCTCTATGTCCACTGCGTGGTCTAGGTGCTCCATTGGAATGCCTATCCTGACCCCCATCTCTATGGTCACCACCTCTTCCTGTAACCAAAACCAAATTACACAATATAAAAACAGAAAATCATTATTTAGTATCCTAGCAGTTTCCTTGATGTCATAACAAGGAAAACAAGGAGTAAAAGCAAATACGAAAAGTAGAAATCAGTTTTGGGCTCCATTTAAAAATACATAACAGATCGATGAAACGCGACACAATCGAAGAACAATTTCAAGCTCACCTGCTGCTCTATAACCGCTCACTCTGCCTGATCCCTCTCCTCTCCAGCCACCACCATCACTTGTTGAAGCACCAAAGCCACCACCAAAACCAGATGAGCCCCAAGTTGCAGGACTTCTCATGGGTACCCTAGCAGAAACTGACCGAATTGATGCAGACTCATATGGATCATTATCAATATATTTCTGAAAATATGCCACAAGATGGTCTGTTTTCTTAAACATTTCATTCCGGAAATTGAATCCCTTTGGAGACAGACCTATGTACTCGTGATGCGGATTTGAACCTCTTATGTAAGTCAAGATGAATGTGACAGGATGTTCATGACATATCCCAAAGCAATATACTATTCTCATCGGATTCTCATCCGTTTCATTTTTAAGGAGCTCGTCGACTTCCGTTCTGGTGCCCTTCCTGAACTTGCGGTAGTTAAGCATTTCCTTCAAATAAGCTACTAGTGGATCCACATAATGATACATTACCTGTGTGAAGAAAACAGGCCAACACAGAGAGAGAAAAAAAATGGGTCACTTATTTTATTCAGTATATGACAAAGACAAAATCTAACTCGACAGGACCTAATTTACGCAGGCAAAAAAAAATCACAGTTGCATATGGAGTCAGACGAGGAGTCCAGGTGAAAATTATAAGAGGTAATATATACGTTGAGAGAACAAGTTTCTCAAGATTAATTAATAGTATTATGATTAGTCAATTAGATTAACAAAAAGCAACTGATTGGTGAGTGACCATGTACAGAAAGAAACCAGCAAGCAGGGCCACCTCGAACACGAGGATACGTTCTCTCAAGACAACTCAGAGAGTGTAACCAAGAGAAAGGAAAAAATGGATTTTTCCTTTCCGCACTCCTCTACTCACAAACATCAAATTCTCATCCACAAATCTTTTCATTCATATCAAGACTCGTTCAGATATATATTTCTTATCAATCAACTTTTCTATTCAAAAGTAGCTCTAAAACATTACCTCATCAATATCCTCAAACGTATCCTTATCGATTTTCAAAGTTTTGATGCCTTTGTGGTCCTTTCCACCTTCAATTATGTCCTTGTTAGCATAAACCCCGTCATACACTTTCAGCACCAAAGTAAAAAATGAGGGTCCACGAGAACTAGGATGAATAACACTTTCACCAGGATCCTTGTCCAACAAAAACTGCAAGCAAACAATGAACGAAGAATTTACATGAAAGACAACCTAGGATATTGTTTATTTCCAAAAATAAGAGGGGAAATCAGGTGATTATCGCATCAAACAAGAGAATAATGAGAGACAATTGTTCAAAAAACAAATAATAATAATAATAATAATAATGAGAGACAAAACAGTTAAAATATGCCAGAACCTATGCTTTAACCAACCTAAGATGCCTTAGAAAGGTTACGCTTTAACTAACCTAAGTTGTCTGAGAAAAACCCATGATCAATCCTAACCATACATGAAGATTATTAGAAACTTTAACATAACAATCTCAATATATGCAGATGGAATGCTGGTACACAAGTGACTTCATGATAGACTGAGAAATATTGATAAAATACCTCTATTGCTTTATCAGCGGTGATTGTCTGGAAGCGAGGGTGAACAATCATCTTTGGCTTAAAATGCGTCTTTGCTAGGTCCATATCCTGATTGTTCTCAAAATGGTTACTCCTCATGTCACTTTCACTACAAGTTAAAAACACTTGGTAGCAATTCTTCTGAATTGATTTGATTCTGCAAGACAGAATATCACCTTCATGCAGCTTATCGGTTAATTCATTAATATCCGTCCAATCATCAGTGTAATCTTGCTCGCTAAGGATGCCAGTCAACCCAGATTCAAGGACACAAATTGCTTTCATAGGTTGAACTCTGCGAACTGTCACTTGCACCATTCTTCCTTCACACAGTGCTTCTACTTTCTCCTGAGATCATGTAAAATTCATCATCCTGACTTGGTTCTACATATAGTCTGCGGCGATCCTGGAACCCTTTGATCAACTCCAATCTTATATCATTAAGGGTTTCTATTTTGTTCAGACGGTTTTTCTGTTGAGCGTATTCATGAATATCCACAGCCCTCAACAAATGAGGCTTCTCTCTAACATGCTCAATAGCCATTTCTAGAACATCATCATCATCATCATCACCATTTGCATTGTCATTGCCATAATCCCGGAAAATATCCTTGGCCAACTCTTTTGCGAGACTGTAAGATTCTGGATGTATTCTTGTGTCATCTAACAAATCAATAAATTGACTACTACTGGAAGTCAATCCGCTACGTCGAACTCGCAAGAACCCAACAGCATTTATAAAAACCTTTTTACCAATACCATGGGATGTCAACAGGTCTTTCCTAGTGTAAATTGCTCCAGCTCTTACTAGGGACCTTTGCAGAGAAGCCGCTTTTCTGGGTCCAAGCCCAGAAATAAACTGTAGTGGAGCAAACAACCATTCATGACTGGAAGATAAATTAATATCGAGACCTACTTGATTCGTCGCATCCACCATAACTTGCTCAATCATCCCATACTTGTCATCAGGACTAAGAAACTTTTCCAAATGAGTAAGTTTCCAAGACAATATCTCCCTACCTGGTCCACATAATGTTGCAACCATGGCTAGTGGATTCTGAAGATAGCGTCCAAGAGCCACTACACGCCTAACATTACCTAAAAATACAAGCAGATCCAAGATTATCACATAAATTTGCTTCCGAGAAAAGAAAAACAAGCACGGAATGTATTAACACCAAAAAATAAGGACAATGGATATCTATCCAACTATATCATATATAACTTCTACACCAATTTACGGAAAATTTATTACCTTCTTGAGAAGGAAATTGATCAACGGATATGCGGGAATTTTCATACAGATGTGGAAGAGATTCATCACCATACACAATATTCAGATTATCCATCTCGTGACCCACATCTCTTGGATTATCTTCCACCATCTTGAAGATGATCTAGTTACAGTGAGACAAACCAAATATCATCCAAATATCCCAATAAATGTTTACACCAGAAAGGATTCTTAATGCAAGAAGACAGATAACATTATCAAATATATAAAAGTGACTAAAAAAACTAAATATAATCCAACTTTAAATACCTCATAAATATCCTCCTTCAGCCATTTACAGGACAAATTAGCCGCTCCTAGAACCACGACATGTGGTTGGTGGTCCATCATAAATTTTCGCAGTCGCTGTTGGTCATTTTTCTTACGTTGCTGTTCGTTACCACGAAGCTTGAGCGAACCAGCATTGAGCACATCTAAAACTTCTCCAGATGAATCCAACATCACAAAAGTTGTTGCTGGTTTTCCAGGGCCCCAACAGCAAGCCATAACCCTGGGTGCAGCAGCTTCTTCATCTGAATTGACATCATTTTCTTTCCTCTGATATGGTGCAACACACACTTTATTCCACAATAGTTTTCCATATTCCCAGAGCAACCAGGTTTTTGCTCTACTGCTCAACAAGGATCTCGCTTGCTTTTCCATTGAAGGCGGAAGAAGATTGTTAAATGCATCATCAAGAATCATTCTCCTCTGCACATTCCACTGTTGAGCAGATTTACTAACACCATCACTCAGATAATAATCGTTCGAGTCTCTTATTAACTTATCAACTACTGTTTCCGGAAGCTTAATAGTAACTTGGAGGAGATTCTCCTCTTCAGCTTTCTGAATTAGAAGCCATTCAGCATCCTCAAAACTGGTAAGTGGCTTGTTACGCAACCATTTCACTCCAGCATACTGGTGAAAAGAATCAATGGCCACACTTCCATCTGATGTAGGACTAGTTGACACCACTGCATTATCCATAAAGATACTACGAACATGTTTCCTGACACATGGTTCACGGCTAATCTGAACAGCTGCCTGCATTGTAACATGAGAAAGTTAGCCAATATACCCTTTTTCAATTACAAGAACTACTGAAAATCAAAGGCTCCGTTTGGATGTGTTTTCATTTCGTTTTCAACCGTTATTTTGTAAAATGTATGGGGAAATGAGTTTTTATTTTTGTGTGAAAAAATAGTTGTGTTTGGTTGGTTTTTGAAAATGGTTGAAATTGGTGAGTGTGATGTGTGAAATAATTGAAAAGTAACGATTAGAGGGATGATGTTGGTCCTGCTGGATTTGATGGTGAATATTGCTGACATTTTAAAATTTTAAAGGAGAGGACAGAGAGGAGAGATAAATGTTTTAAAATTTTTAAGAGGAATGAAGAAAAAATGTTGGTTAGAAGAGAGAAATGTTCTAAAACTTTAAAAGAGAGGAGAGAGAGAACAAAGAAATGTTTAAAAAATTAAAAGGAGAGTAGAGAGAAAAGTTTAAAAATTGAACAAGATGAGAAAGAAAAGTGATAAAAAAAAAGTGAGATAAGTGATGTGAAATGTAATTTTAAATAAATGATTGAAATTTATTGGGAGCGTTAAAAAGAAGAATGAAAATGAGAATATTTTCAGTTAAAAGCAGTGTACAGTGTGTGTTTTCATTTTCAGATTGAAAACGCAAACGAACAAACCCAAAACATTCTGCATACCATGTGCCTCGCGCCTCTCAACACATCCTGAGGTGTCTTAAACATAGCACACGTGAAAGTGGAAGCCATTTCCTCTGGTGTTTCCTTTGCATCCTCCAACTCATCCATCCTCTGCAAAGAACATAAACCCACTTAGTCTTGCAGCTGAGAAGAGCAATCAGAAATCAAATTAGACCTACCATTTTCTCCAGGGAGATCTGTAAACCAAATTGCTCAGAGCTGTAACCAAACTTGCTTACAACCTCCCGTAGGCCATATTTACTGCAAATGCTGTAATACGATTTCTTCTTCAGCCTTCTATACTGCCCTTTATCTAGACCAACTTCACCCATGGGGAAGTGCATATTAAATTTTGAATCAACATCATCGACCTCTCGCTCTGAATCAGCCGCTTTGAGTGACTTAGTAATTGAATCAAAAAGCTGTTTATTTAGAATGAGCCGTGTCTGATCATATACTCTTCGTATCTCTTCTTCAAACCGCTTATTGTAGTATGACTGGAGCACATTCTTTCTTTTCTGAAGAAGAATCCACTTCTGATCCAAGTCTTGGATTGTCCAAAGCACCTGCACACACATATATTTCTTAAATATGTCCATGAACTCTTCCGAGGCGCTATCTGATAAGAACTTTCTCACTGCGATCATTTCTCGCGACTAGTAATTTGATTAGAAAAAATAGAAAAATAAAGAATAATTGCAACACCATTTTATTGGAACATATTAATTACCACTCAAACACAAAAACAATGACTAAAATACAAGTTCAAAAGATGTATATGTTACAAAAAAATGAATGCTGACCTTGTGCCACTTTAGCATAGGCTTCTGGTTCTGATCATCTTCAATGTTGGCTTCACGCACATTTGGGTCCTTTAACAGGCTTAAGATCTCCTCTCTACGGTACATAGAGATGAATGGAACCTATAATAAAGATATAACAATTTGATACCCAATTGGAGAGCTAATAATCACAATACAGAATTTAACTATAGTCCCCCAAAAATATACATACATCAAGCTTCTGAATATGCATTAATTCCAAAAATCTTGCAATATGGCTCTTGAGTTCATCCACATCTTTGCTGGAAGCACCACTTTCGTTAAACAAAGGTCTCAAACCACCCATAAGCTGATTATATATCCACTCCCTCTCCATTTCGATACTGAGCACATCTGTTGGGGGATGGCCAGTACTTAGATCAGATATCTACAAAAAAGAATAGGAAACACATTCAGCAGGAAATCAGGAGTGAAAAATATTCCTCAAGTTGTTAAACAAACCTGCATCCGTTCAGGAATATCCATTTCACGTATCTGGTCATCCTTTCCTGTCATATACTTCTCGGAAAGCACACTGGGATCGAATTGGTCCTCAAGGCTCCTTTCACCAGTCTCACTATACTTGTCCCTCACTTCCAACTTGCGAATCCTCAAAAGGTCTTCTACATCACCAAATATTTCATGCGCTTCCTGGAGTGCAGAGGATGAAATTCCTGGCCTTGGCCTGCCTTTTTTAGGCTTCTTCCTCCTGCATAGAACATTCCAAAAAAAAAAATCACAAAATAGTCAGATGATTAGGTATTAAGTGTAAAAAAATGCACCTCAGAGGAGCTCCGTGCGCGTCAACTTCTTCCTCATCAACAATAAAATCATCCATTTCATCCTCCTCTTCGCCAATGTTCGCGTCCTCCTCTTTTTGTTGTTCATCCTCCTCAGCAATATCATCAAGCGGTTGTCCTACAATATTAAAGAAATGCAAGATTACAAATAAGAAATTAAATGCTAATGGAAGAAGACGGGCCATTCTATGCTGGACCAGTTTTGGCCATTGGATCCCCAATGGGGGATCATTTAGCAAATTAACCCCCCCTCCCTCCTTATTGTTGATCCAATGGCCAAAACTGGACCGAGACCATCATAAAATTTTTCGAAGAAGACAATTCATGAGATTTACCCTCGTCATCACTAAACAAGCTGCGCTTGAGCTTCTCAGCTGTGTGGCCCCCTTTTCTATTTCCATCCAACTCCTCTTCATCAGAAAGCCCAGATGATTCTGTATCCCTCCTAGCCTTTTTCAGTCGCTTAAACCTCCTACTCTCCTAATAGTGTGAAACCAAGCACCACAAAAATCTTTAGTTAAAAACACGTTTAACTCGAGCATAAATATCATAAAAGCACCAAATAGGCGAAACATAAACTTACAAATTTTGGACGAGGAACAGAGATGTTGCTGTCCTGGAGTAGTTCATAATCATCCTCATCAAGCACATAGTTCCTCTTTGACTCCCTGTGGTTAAAAAAATAAATTCAATTAATTCAAAGAGAAACATCAGGCTTATCTGTTTGGACTCAAGACAAATTAACATGGAACTTTAGAAAGGAAATCTTGCTAAGCGAAGACATAAGTAAATAACCTCTTCTTCCTTTTCTTCTTCTTCTGCCTCTCCTCGTCACCGTCAGCTCTATCTTCCTCCTCCTCTTCTTCTTCCTCAACATCATCCACTATAAAACCGTCTTCCTCATATTCATCTTGTCCTTCTTCTGATCAAGAACAAATACAGAAAGGCTTTCATTAACAACCAAATACTTGCATAAATAGAACTTAAAAAAGAAGGCTACATGCCAAAATGTAACAAATAAAGTTATTTGTCTACAATGCATTGAACATGAAAAATTGTCTCCCAGGTATACATTATGTTCCGAAACATTAGTAGATATGTGTTACTTTGATTCATTCTGCCATGCAGAGCATCCTTCCAACACATGTTAACAATTAATAGTGGGAAAACGACCAACACGATAAAGGAGGTTATAACAAGACTAGTCAGGATAGCACCATAAATTCAACAAGTAAATCCCAAATTATGAAGTAGACCATTTAAAGTCACAAGAAAGATAAGACCCAAAGACGTATGATATGTTGCATGTACTGGAATCTCATATCTTACTCTATCTAATGTGAGTTTTTGAGCAGTACATAAAGTTTATGAGTACTCGAGCAGAAAATAAAGTTAGACACGTAATTGTTTACCCCTAAACCCGCTAAGGAAACTTCCTAATCCATTAAATAATAAGATTTTTTTTTCTGAATGTGAAAGTCACACCAGTGAGAACTGCAAAAATAAGCAAATAAGATTTATATACCATCGTCGTTGTCATCATGATCATCATGTTGGTCTCCAAATGACTCCTTGACTCTCTCTTCTTCTTCAACTTCAATCTCATCTGTGTTCACCAAAAAAGAAAAACAAAAGAAACAAAAAAATGTTAAGCACGATAATAGCAATTTTTCAAAAGTTCTCCGAAAATGAGGTGAAATTGTATGAGGCATTGTACCTTCAGCATCGGAGATGACATTTTTACCCGTCATTCTGATCAATTGCTAAAAAAGACAACTTTAGGGCTGAAGCGAAACCCTAGAAAGGCAAATGGTAAACTTGCAAGCACTACAAAAGCGTTTTGACATGGAGGCGATCCCAAACTGAAACAATCCTATGAATTTCACTTAACCCACAAACAAACTAACACGGAGACACAAACATATAAATAATACAAATATTTCAAAGCTCGAGCTAGACTCGTCAAACATCTTGAATTTCAGGCGTAATTAGATCATCTGTAAAGTTACCAAATATCCAAGCCTCCTCTCCGTTTTTTTACTTAATATGATGTGAAATATAAAAGAAATAAACGAAAAGAAATTAAAAAATAAGAAATTCATTAACAACTTATATTGAACTCCATGCACAACATAAACGATATTAAATCAAGGAACATCTTCTGGAAAAAAGAGGAAAATAAGAAATAACTAAAAGAAAGCAAGGGATTACTGATTTGTGGATACCAGTGAGAAAAGTAGTGGGGGTGGTGCGCGGCGGAAAACGGTGGCGGTGCTTCACGCTGAGGCTATGATGATGGTGGCTTCACGACGGCGGTCTTAAGGGAACAGATTTTGTGTAGAGAGGGGTGCAGTGTGTTTCGATTAGGTTTAGAAAGGGAACGGACGAAAGGTGTTTTCTTCTCACGTCTTCTATTAGGTTGAGAAAGGTGTGCAGTTCCATTCCCATGCAAACAAACGGAGCCCTAGGGAAATTCGATGCTACCCATTAGGGTAGTGCCCTCCCCCTTATTTTTTGACCCTTTAACTTTTGATTCTTGTAATTTCAGCCCAATAACTTTTAAGTTTTAAGTTTTAGTCCAAATAAATCAAAATTTTTCTAATTATGTGATCCTGCTCAAAATGGAATCAGACCCTTATGTTTTATTGATGAAATGTTTAATTATTATTACATATTATTATTATTTTAATCCCTAACAGAGGATATTTAAACAAGTATGGAACAACCGAACAATTGTTTGAGTAGTTATAAAAAATAAGAATCAATCCTTCCATGGAAGGAGATCAAGCCAGATAACTCTAAGCTCCCCCGAGATCTTAGAGAAATCCAGAAGACGGTTCAAGACTATGGACATAGGCTAATCCATATATCTGTGAAAATAGAAAGGTTGAACCAAAAGATGGACGAGATCTTACCAGATCTGGATAAAGCCATGATGGATCTGAAGGCAGATATTTCAGATCTAAAAGGAAATCAAAAGAGTACTGCTGGAACATCCAGATCCAACAAAGATCGGATCAGTGACGCCCTTGGCAAGGTGCCTATTCTACACCAAGAAGGCAAGACAATAGAGATCCCGAGGCCAAAGACTCAAGAAGATCTAATTATTCATATCCTCAAAAATATAAATTTATATGGAGGTATCAAGAGTAGATCTATCTGATCTTCAGGAGTTGGCAGAGTCATGTTCTCAACTTGCAGTTGTGGATTTGGTTAATGTCAAAACTAACGAGTCCACCCTGGCGTTACCACCGCAGAAGGAAGTTCAACATCACATAATCCTCCACAGGATGAGCCGGTGCGGGAAGGTGTGGATTTTCATACCGGAGCTGCCCCAGGCTTTGTGGGAACACAGTTTAGAGAAAATCCAGGAAGAAATCCGAGAAGGATACCAGAAAATACACCATGGGCAAGAACAATGTTGCAACCCTTAAATCCATATAGTACCATACTCAATTTGGATGTTATCGATTTTAAGAACATCGAAAAATTGATCGATGAATGGGTAGCAACAATGAAGATTGCAGCAACCACACTAGAACTTGATAAAGAAAACTTCATCCGCCTGATAGAGTTAAGCTTGGAAGGATCCGTGAAGGTCGGATGGGATAATACCCCAGAAACCACCAAGCAAGAGGTTCTAGCCGGAGATTCCAAAAGCACAATTGCAGAAAGATTCAGTAGGCTTATTAAGTTACATTTCATTGGAGATGGATACTTCGAAGGAAGTAAATCAGAAAGATCAGAGAGAACATACAAGCACTCCGTGGGCTTGAACTAAGGAATATATGCGCTATAGATGAACACATCTATTACTTCCGAAAATATTTTTTCCAGAGTGAAGTCACATCAAAGATTGCGGCGCCTATGTTCTTTGCAAAAATTTGCAGTCCTTGGAAGAAAATGTTAATCCAATCCTTTAAGGTACCAGAAGGACAACTTGATTCAGTTGCCAGAAGAATGTCTTTTCTTAAAGATAAATTGAAAGACTGGTGTAATCAAGCATCTATCCATAAGAACATTAAAAGACTAAGAGGAAATATAAAAAGAACCACTCTTTGTTGTGATAACAACAATTTTCCAACAATCATTGGAGAATCTAACGAGTATAGAAAGAAGCGAAAGAAATCCAGTAACTTTGACAACAAGAGTTACAGGAAAAGATCTTCTTTCAGAAGAAAGTGTAGGTGGTCTAAATCAAAAGCCAGATCTTACAAATTAGGCCAAAGATGCGGACCTACAAGGGTTTCTTCTCAAGGATCCAGACAGACAGACGATCCACGGGAAAAACCCCAACAAGAGAAACTTTCAGACGTGCCCATACCCGAATAAATGAAAGTTTTAAAGATTGTAACTACTGGACTTGTGGTGCTCGAGGCCATATTTCACCAGATTGCCCGCAGAAACGTGGTGAGTTGAAACAAATTGAAGCCACCGGAGACATTCTAGATGCAGTTTACTACGGAAAATTGGTACCAATTTACCAATTCGAAGATATCCCCTCAGATGAAAGTGTCTATGAGGAAGAAATAGAGAATGATTCGGATGGATCTTCAACCGAATCAGAATAACCACAACGAGGGAGATAGGCTTCAAATATCAGAAAGCCTGCCAGGATTCTTTTCAAGGTTGACCGTATCAAATTAGACCATGGAAAGAATAATGAAGCTAGACTCCAATCTTGGACCATACAACAGTTTCAGAGTTAGCGGAGTCAGCCGAATCCTAAACCAAATAAGATTAAATCAACGGATGCATAACATCATTTACAAGGTAAGCTCATGTGAGTTTGCAATTCCTATGGAATTAACTAGTAATGTGATGGATATGTAACTTATTCCAAAGGAAAAAATTCTGGAGGAATTAAGTAAGCTTCAAGAGGAAGTAGTTGTTACTATGAAATGGATCCACATTGGAATTATTGAAGTAGTAATAAAAGCCACTTTCAAAGAAGGATTTGATTCTCTATTACATTTATCTATAATGGATAAAAAAATCAATAATCTTAGAGATGGTTGTCTTGGTACAATGGTAGGAAATTTATATGCAGGAAAACTTATGTTTGATATTCATCCTAGAATTGCATATAACCTACCTGATCAAGATTTTAGTAGAGTCATAACCCTTCATCAGGATCTTAAAAGAAAAGATCCTATGAAAGAAGATAATAGACCATATTCTATAACTTATAGAATTGCATATGCACTTTCCAACACGCATCATTCTGATTTGTTCATTAGGAAAGAGTATATTGAAATTCCAAGAATTTTCAAGGAATTTGCTAAAGTAATGACACCGGACCCAATTCAAATACCTAGAATCGGGGGTGTCGTTATTTTAATCAGAGATCGTCCAGTTCTAGATAGATCACTTAGTTCTAGAACAAATTTTAATAATAGGATGTCCTTTTCCGAAGAAAGATTAGGAGTTTAAAAGGAAAAAATTAATTGAAAATTTAACTCCTCAAGCTATTAGGGTTAATAATGTAAAAATTAGATGCCCTCAAGGATGGAAAGAAATGCAAGTCATATTTGACATTACAAAGAAAGAGAATTACTTTTCTTGTGATGATTTATATCATTTGCAGCACCCTGTTATTGGTAAATATGAAGGTATGTTCGAAATGGCAGGACATGAAGTATTTGTTTCAGGTATTGCAGGAAGAGACCAAGGAATTGTAATCTTGCGATTGAATTTCCTTGAGGATCACAAACTGATAAGAGGTGTTTTTACGTGTTTTTAAGACCGTAATTCTTATGATTTGGATTCACTTATTGCTTAAATCATGTCACATTTGCATTTAATAGGTGTGTTAAGTGAATACAGGTAATAAATGAGAATACATGAAGAAAAGGGAAGAAAAACGATGTACAAAACAAGTTCAAGCATGTTTTTCAACACCTAGGCGGTTTATGCATCTCCTACCACATTCGAGCGATAATTCCGTACATTTTGAGACCGACTTAGACAAAGTTTCCTTCTACAACGTTTTATATGTATGTCTTAGCTTCAAATGGGAACTTGAAACATCCAAATCGGAGGTCTATAGAGATAATTGTGAAGGAAATACGATTGCTGCGCCGAACAGAGAAGTACATGTGCCAGGATACGCCCCAACGCCCTCCTAGTCATGCCTAGGCATGGAGAGTCCGAATGTTACTCCTTTTTAGCCTAAATTCCAGCATTATATGATGGGTAAGAATCACTTTTGGCCATAATTCAGCACATGTGTTGAGGGGTTGTCATAAGTGTGTTTCTTGGTAGATTTACTTTATGGGTGCCAAATCAGAAACAACCTCCATATTGAAACGTAATTTAGGTATACTTAACAACTGAATTGGATAAAATGTCCTTCTGGAAAGTTGTAGATATATGTTTTATCTGAACATGGGGACTTGAATCATCCAATTTGGAGATCTGTGGAGACGTTTATGAAGACAATACTAAGACTGCGCTGGAAAGCAAGAAAATGGCAGCATGCATGTGTTTTGTTGAAGTTTTCACATGGTTATGCTTGGTGGAATTCTTAAGGGCCGAAAGTTTAGCATTTTTTAGCTGGTTGGAATCTTAAAAGCCAAACTTTAAGCATCACCTTAGGTGGAATTCTCATTGGGGAACTTTAATGGGAATTCTTAATGCATACTTTAGTGGAATTTTGGCTATAAAAGGAGGGGGAACCCATACTCTTCATCAATCACTATCAATTTCAGATTCTTGGAGGAGAGGAGGAGGAGGAATCGGTCCTCAAGCTTCATTCATCACCATTCTTCATCATTCTAAGAGGAGAAAGCTAGGAATTGAAGCTCCAATCAAGGGGCAATCATCTATCACATTAGAGGGAGTTTTTATAGCCTTTTCATTTCATTCATGTCTATGAACATGTGTATTTATTCATTATTGTTTTTCATAATATCTATCATGAACTAAATTCATAAGACTAAGGCCATGTAAGGTCAAATTGTGATATATGCTTATAATAGATGATTGTTGAGGTTATACTTATATTGTTATGTGATGTGAATTTGTGTTTTTACCTATCTTGCATATACTTGATCACTATATGTTAGAATCTTATGCCTAGGTTGATATTTCGGGAGAAAATTAACTTAGGGTGCAAGAAATTCACATCATGACCCGCAACTAATGAGGAATTGCCCTAGACATAGGTAAAGATTCCCGGGTGAAGTTGTTCGATTCTAATCGAGTGAACTCTAGTACGTTAATGCATGTTTAGTGGTTAGATTTCCGGATAGGAATATTTGGGAAATCACGATCTAAGCATAGGAGTTTATACGCGAGACATCGGTTATTCTCTACCCTCGGAGCTCTCACCATAACAATATAAGTGTAATACTTCAACAAGAACCTTTATAAGTATATTTGATCAATTTGAACCTAGCATGTGCCTTAGTCTCCCTTTATAATTGGTTTTAAATCACTTGCTCATCTTTGTTCTTGTTCTTTACAAATTTTATTTGAATTTATTCTTACTTTGTTTATTCACTTCATTACAAATCTTAAACTAGAATTCAAGTCCTTGAGGTTCGACAATCCGGACTTACAATCCATTTATTACTACACACGACTAGTGCACTTGCTATCATAGCACGTTGGCTTTTAGCGTGTCAAGTTTTTGGCGCCGTTGCCGGGGACTTGTTCATTTTAGTTTTTGATTTTTCGTTTAAATTTTCATAATTTTTAGTTCTTCGTTTATTTCTAACCTTTCTTTTATTTTATTATTCTAATTTTGTTTTTTGTGTTTAATTGTTAGGTGTAATTTGTGGTGCATGACCCGCTCTTCTAACGAGCCTCTATACAATTTTGAGCCGGAGATAGAGCGTGTTCTTCGATCTAGTAGATGCGCTCGAGAAATGGCCGACAATCTAAATCCAAATGAAATTTTCCCGACATAAATCTCCCGGAAAACAGGAAATGGTTGCAAAATCTATTCCAAGCTATGCAATCGGCACCTCCTCAAAGACTTCCATCGGTCCAGGAAAGTCTACCTCCAAGGGTCCACACCATACCGGGGCCCGTAGTCTTTCCAAATTTCTATGCACCAAATTATCACATTCCGTCACACATCTTTAGCATGGTGCAAAGCGAACCCTTCTATGGAGAGACCCATGAATCACCTCATGAGCATTTGGAGACTTTAGACGACACTCTCATGACTACTCAATTTCATCCACGGGATCTTGATGCAATTCGTCTAAGAGTCTTCCACTTCTCAATAAAGGAAAGGGCGACCATGTGGTACAAGTCTCTACCACCCCAATCCATCACAACATGGGGACAATTGGTTGATGCCTTTTTGAGCAAATTCTTTCCACCCTCCAAAATCAACGAGCTAAGGAGCAATATTAAAGAGTTTAAGCAAGGGAATCATGAGTCCTTGGACGAGGCATGGGCTAGATATAAAAACATGCTCCGAAAATGTCCGAATCACAACCTAAGATTGAGCGAGCAAGTATTACGATTCCATGATGGAGTCCGTTCGCGCATCTGAAATAGGCTCAATGCCGGCGCCGGTGGTGATCTCCTTGGGCTCGATTGCCAAAGTGTGTGGGACAAGATTGAGCAATTAGCCCGGGAAGATGAACTCTATCCCGATGATGAAGAAATCACACCCACTAAAAAGATTGCTTGTGTTCAAGAGTTGGGCGAAGAAGTTGCTTTGGAAACAATGGTTGGCAATGTAAACTATGTTGGAAATGCCAATCGACCTCAATTGAACTTCCATGTGCTCGAAAATTTTCCAAGGAGGCCCAATCCGGCACAAAATGCCCATCCCGGCGTCTATCAAGCACCAAGGCCCCCATTCAACAATAACCAGCTCAAAGGCAAGGTAATCCTCATGTACAAAGGCAAGTTAGGCCTCCTACAACCGATGAACGTCTTGATGAGGAAATAAAGAAATCGGATTCAGCAATCAACGAACTCCGTACTATGATGAAGGATTTAATGATGGATATAAAGGATTTGAAGACACAAATGGGTCAAATGGCAAAGACAATCAGCGAGAGAGCCCCGGGAACTTTACCAAGTGACACGGAAAAGAACCCGAAAGAGCAATGCTATGGAATTACCTTGAGAAGTGGCGAACAGGTAAAAGGTGATAATGTTCGCACTGATGCGCCCGAGGGCCCATCCATCCACGCCCAGGCGCCCTTGTCGCTGCGCCAAGGCGCCGATTGTCACGCCCAAGCGCCACATTCTGTATCCTCCACAGCTGGCCCTTCAACTCCAACGCATCATCCCATCGAGGTTCGTCTTCCATTTCCAAATGCACAAAAAACGAAAAAGAAGGATATGGATCAGATTTTTCGTAGGATTGTGGCGACTCTTTGTGAGGACCCGGGGAGGCTCACCATTCCGTGCACCATTGGCCCTCTTACTTTTGAAAAGGTTATTTGCGATACGGGAGCAAGTATCAATCTCCTCCCGTATTCTCTCTTCAAGAAGTTGGGCCTTGGAAATCCCAAACCGACATCAATGAGCCTCCAACTCGCCGATGGGTCAATTAAGAGACCAAAGGGGATAATAGAAGATGTTATTGTACAAGTTGACAAATTCTTTTTCCGGGTTGACTTTGTGGTCCTTGATATGGAGGAAGATGTTGAGATGCCCTTGATTCTAGGAAGACCTTTCCTAGTCACTAGCAATGCCAAGATCGACATGGGAAAAGGTAAGTTATCATTGAGGGTAGGAGATGTAAAAGTGATATTTGATGCTTCTAATAACAGGAAACCATCTATGGATGATCTTACTTGTTCCAATATCGATGTTATTAACCCTTCTCTTGATGAGAAATGTGCAAATGGCAAGGCTAAGGGCACACTCGAGTTGGAGGATGAGATTCCCTATGATAAACACAACAAAGAGGGAAAAGAAGATTTATGCATGAAATACATTCCACCCCATCGCCGTGCTCGTAAGATTGAAAAGACTCATCCAATACAAAGGGCTTATTGCAAAATCCCGCAATATGAGTGGAAGCAAGTAGACCATGGAGCTAAAAGAAGGCATGACAAGGATTTGGTCGTGTTAAATGGACCACCTATTTGAACCTCAAAGAGCACAAAGTCGAGCTACCGACTCTAAACTAGCGCTTCTTGGGAGGCAACCCAAGTTTGTAAGTTTGTTTTTTTTTTTTTTTTTTTTTTGATTTTGATTTTGTTTTGTTTAGTTTGTTTCTTTATGTTGTGTTCAAACATGCACTTTTGGCATGTATGTTTTCTTATGCTTGATGGTTTGAAAAGTTGAAGTGTTAGATATGATGCAAATTTGGACCATGCTCATTTTACTCGAGAGGAGGAGAAGCTATAGGATTATGTATTGGAAGTTTAAGGATGTTTTTCAACATCCTTGGTTGTAAGTGTTCTTTTACTGTTGTGTATGCTTGTTGTAACAACATTGGGGACAATGTTGGATTTAAGTTTGGGGGTGTTTAGAAGAGTACTTATTTTGAACTTTGATGGTGCAATCCTAATTTTTAGCTTAATTTTAGGGAAAGTTTGTTTGATATCATGTTTATATGCTTCTTTGTTGAGAAAATCAAGCATGAAAATTTTTTAGTCCTTCCAATTGATGCATTGAAATTGATTGACTTGGAAAAATGGCATGAATTCTTGAAATAATTTGAATTTAATGGAATATATATCTTTGAAATTGCTCGTGGAGACCTTAGACTAGAATTGATTCTTTAGATGATTCACAATGCACTTAAATCGAAGGTAGAGGAGTTGAGAGGATAACCATCTTGAGACACTTAAGGAATTATTCCCAGAAATATTAACTTAGATTTCTCATAAAGTTATAAGTTGAGTAGTAATTTTATATGCTAACAATGAATTGAAAAGGTTGAATTTTGGTATGACCAAAAGTGGTCAGGCTAATACGTACCGGAGGTGAAAAGTTTCATACCTATATACTGTACTATTATGCTAATTTGAGCTGTGCTCAAGCCAAAAGAAGTGAATTGTTCAAAAGATCTAGTTTTATTTCGTGGCCTTTGATACTCGAGTGATTAAATCCTTAGGAGTGTCTCTACACTTAATGCCCCAAAACTATCTAGTTTGGGAGTCATTGATCTAAAACTTGTTACATGGGTGTCATAGAAAGCCTAATGGAATAAAACATTGCACATGATCTAGCCTTAATGAAGTTTAAAGGAAATTCCATATGAATTGAATGTTGAATATTTGAGATAATGAAATTTAAATGGCTATGAGATTATCTATAATTATTGTTCCCTGTGTTTGATCAAAAGTTGATAGATATGGGATTAATGTCCAAAATTTGGTAAGGATGCCTCTCGACTATAATACCCTAGATTTATTTTTCACTACACCCTAGGGAGTCGTTTCAAGTATTGGTGTCACATGAGCAAAAGTAGTTGATATGTATATATATATTTGTGAACTTTAAAAGGTTGATTTTATGCCATTCATTCTTGTTGATCATATTGAGATGTGTTGATTCGGTTGGGATTGAAAATTTGCTAGATTTTGTGGGTATATCGTATGCAAACCCTCACGAGACTATAACTCGTCCTTTGAGGTAAATCAAAGGTTTAAAGGCTTGTTGCACCCGCTAAGTGCAATCGTTTACTCCACGAAAGTGAGTTAGTTAGTTGTTTTGTTTTCTCCCATTGAATGATGTTGGTCTTGCCTTATAGCTCTTATTGCTCGAGGTCGAGCAATTGATAAGTTTGGGGGTGTTGATAAGAGGTGTTTTTACGTGTTTTTAAGACCGTAATTCTTATGATTTGGATTCACTTATTGCTTAAATCATGTCACATTTGCATTTAATAGATGTGTTAAGTGAATACAGGTAATAAATGAGAATACATGAAGAAAAGGGAAGAAAAACGATGTACAAAACAAGTTCAAGCATGTTTTTCAACACCTAGGCGGTTTATGCATCTCCTACCACATTCGAGCGATAATTCCGTATATTTTGAGACCGACTTAGACAAAGTTTCCTTCTAAAAAGTTTTAGATGTATGTCTTAGCTTCAAATGGGAACTTGAAACATCCAAATCGGAGGTCTATAGAGATAATTGTGAAGGAAATACGATTGCTGCGCCGAACAGAGAAGTACATGTGCCAGGATACGCCCCAACGCCCTCCTAGTCATGCCTAGGCATGGAGAGTCCGAATGTTACTGCTTTTTAGCCTAAATTCCAGCATTATATGATGGGTAAGAATCACTTTTGGCCATAATTCAGCACATGTGTTGAGGGGTTGTCATAAGTGTGTTTCTTGGTAGATTTACTTTATGGGTGCCAAATCAGAAACAACCTCCATATTGAAACGTAATTTAGTTATAATTAACGACTGAATTGGATAAAATGTCCTTCTGGAAAGTTGTAGATATATGTTTTATCTGAACATGGGGACTTGAATCATCCAATTTGGAGATCTGTGGAGACGTTTATGAAGACAATACTAAAACTGCGCTGGAAAGCAAGAAAATGGCAGCATGCATGTGTTTTGTTGAAGTTTTCACATGGTTATGCTTGGTGGAATTCTTAAGGGCCGAAAGTTTAGCATTTTTTAGCTGGTTGGAATCTTAAAAGCCAAACTTTAAGCATCACCTTAGGTGGAATTCTCATTGGGGAACTTTAATGGGAATTCTTAATGCATACTTTAGTGGAATTTTGGCTATAAAAGGAGGGGGAACCCATACTCTTCATCAATCACTATCAATTTCAGATTCTTGGAGGAGAGGAGGAGAAGGAATCGGTCCTCAAGCTTCATTCATCACCATTATTCATCATTCTAAGAGGAGAAAGCTAGGAATTGAAGCTCCAATCAAGGGGCCATCATCTATCACATTAGAGGGAGTTTTTATAGCCTTTTCATTTCATTCATGTCTATGAACATGTGTATTTATTCATTATTGTTTTTCATAATATCTATCATGAACTAAATTCATAAGACTAAGGCCATGTAAGGTCAAATTGTGATATATGCTTATAATAGATGATTGTTGAGGTTATACTTATATTGTTATGTGATGTGAATTTGTGTTTTTACCTATCTTGCATATACTTGATCACTATATGTTAGAATCTTATGCCTAGGTTGATATTTCGGGAGAAAATTAACTTAGGGTGCAAGAAATTCACATCATGACCCGCAACTAATGAGGAATTGCCCTAGACATAGGTAAAGATTCCCGGGTGAAGTTGTTCGATTCTAATCGAGTGACTCTAGTACGTTAATGCATGTTTAGTGGTTAGATTTCCGGATAGGAATATTTGGGAAATCACGATCTAAGCATAGGAGTTTATACGCGAGACATCGGTTATTCTCTACCCTCGGAGCTCTCACCATAACAATATAAGTGTAATACTTCAACAAGAACCTTTATAAGTATATTTGATCAATTTGAACCTAGCATGTGCCTTAGTCTCCCTTTATAATTGGTTTTAAATCACTTGCTCATCTTTGTTCTTGTTCATTACAAATTTTATTTGAATTTATTCTTACTTTGTTTATTCACTTCATTACAAATCTTAAACTAGAATTCAAGTCCTTGAGGTTCGACAATCCGGACTTACAATCCATTTATTACTACACACGACTAGTGCACTTGCTATCATAGCACGTTGGCTTTTAGCGTGTCACAAACCTTGGGGAAGAAAAGGAAAAGGTATGGAATTTTGTTTACAAGGTCATCTCATTAAAGTAGAATGACGAAACCAATTTTCTATAACCTATTTCTATTGATATAACTTATGGATCATTTAGATTTTCACCTAAAGTTGTGGTGTAGGATATTTTATATTCATCCTACTTTGAATCACGCTATCGACCCTTATTATGGCAGAAGTTTCAACCAAGAAAATTGTTTGGCTAGAATAAAAAAGAAACAATATTTTGTTTTAAAGAGTATCGAGTTTTGGAAACAGGAGATTCCAAGTTCGCCCCACAGTTGAACAAGCCAAGGCCGAGTCCAGTGGAGTTGGAGCTCCCCGGAGAACAACCACGAGCACGCTTCGCCACAGGAGCTGGCAGAGGCAAATAATACGAGGGCATGAGCTCACCAAGAGTGACCACTCCGTTACCATGAGTGGTTCTGGGAGACGAGTGGGCAGAGTCTCCCTTAGCATTGTCGCCGCCCCCTGTCTCTAGCATAAGAGTGCCCGGAGGGCTGGCATGAGGGCCCAACTTGGGACCACGAGCATCCTTTGAGCCCAGATCCACCGTCAAGGAATCGAAATCCAGCGTGCAGGGCACCTAATCAGTCGGGACAAAACCCAGGAGGGAGAGAACCCCGTGTATGCCCTCCGGGGCAAGATGAGAAGGGCCTGACTGATCGGCCCCATCTTCATGGCTGTGTGGGGGGTGAGTATCAGGGGGGATGGTAGAGCTCACTTTGCCGCCTTTGCGTGCTCTCATGCCTGCACAAAACACATAAGATCACCAGATGTTAGTACATGAGAGCATAAGGTCGATCAACGCTCGAAAATCACAACATGAAGTGAAAAAAGTCAAGAGCACATATATACCATGAGTATAAAACTGGCGGAGGTCAAATCTGCTATCAAACAACCCCGTTTTGCTAAACTTAACTCTAAGTTGTTTTTGTATGCGGGTAACGCGATGAGGGGCAATGCTTCCATTCCAAAGCGATGGCGTAGATATACCCAAGTCGGTGGTCGGAAAATAGAAAAATTTCAGTTTCCAATCACCCTTAGTTTTAATATTGCCCTCTAAAAACCTAATGGTCGATGAAGGTTAAAAATACACATATGATGTAGAAGTACACATTTTAACCGTAAATAAAGCTTGAAAAGCATCCAAATTCATGTCAAGGCCTAACTCGATGAATCGAGAAATGAAACCTTCAAAGAAGGTAAAGCAAGTTGGAGTTAACTGACTTATGCAAACGTTATAATGAGCTAGGATCTCTCCAAAGAGTCTATGGTAGGGAAACGTGAGCCCCGAGCGAATATACTCTACGTAAAGGGTCACATGCCCCTCGGGAGGGTCTAGAACTCGACAACCCGGTACAGGCAAAAGTAATTCAAAATCCACAGCGGTATCCTCAAAAAGAGCTAGAAGTTCGACCTTAGTGATAGTGGAATCATGTGAGTCAAAAGCAAGGCCATCATGAGAAGCCGGATCCTCATCACCAGAGGAAGGGTGGCTCTGTCTCCCTATGAAAATAAGGAGGCTCTATCAATAACAAGTCCTTACTAGATGTTATCCAAAGTGATGACACAAGTACGTATTGAGGGGCTTAGTTAAACACAAACAAGAGCCAACCTAGCATCACCAATACTACCTAGAGAACCCCCAAGGAACCAAGTGAATCGGAGGAGGAGCGGCAATCACCTCACGACCAAGTCGTGAGGCGAAAGACCTCCCTGCAAGGCCACGGGGCCTAACACCTCGTGGCCAAGCCGGGAGGCAGCTTACCACGAGGCGCGAGGCCTCGCAGCCAGGCCACGAGGCATACGACCAAGTCACGAGGCGAAAGACCTTGCGGCAAGGCCGCGGAGCAGCTTACCGCGAGGAGCGAGGCCTCCTGCTTAACCGCAAGGCACATTGCCTCGCAGCTAAGCCGTGGGGTGCCACCCATTCGCTGGCCAAAACGTAGCGAATTCTTTCCGGTAAGGTTAATCTTCGACACCCAAATTAAATTGTTCTACAAGAGCGGGGAGGTCACAGATTAAATCGACTAAGATGAGGTCGGGAAAACAAGCTATCCCCTAAGCTATTGTTATGGCATTAAAAATACAGAGGGAAAAACAAGAGCAAAAAAAATTATCCTTACCTTGGTCACTTTGGGTTTTGCCCATGGTTGAGTAGAGGAAACTCCTAGAGAGAGAATTTCTTAAGGGAGGAATTTGGAAGAGTGAAAATTTGAATGAGAGGAGAGGGAGAAGCCAACAACCCTTCCTCACTTAAATAATGAGTGGGTGAGGAGCCTTTATACTCACTACCCATCATATATTAAAGCTAATTGGCACTACCTAAGCGGGATTACTTCTGCTCCCGGGAATCCTTCCAGGTAAACTCGGGAGTGGGGGGCATATGATGTGTGCTAAAAATGTCAAAGGGCATTATGGTAATTTGGCATGTCACCGGCTTGGGCCGGTGCATCTCCCGCGGGTCAAAGACCGCGGGTATTATACTAGTCAAGCCCAAAAGGGCTGACGACCTAGTAAGAATACTAAGACTATTTTATTAGCTTAAAAGTAGTAAAATTAAGCCTAATAGGCTACTGACAAAGTAAAGCCCACGGCCCGTAGACCACTACCAGCTCCCTATAAATACCTCAAAAGAGTTGAGAAAAGCTCATTATCTACTTTCTCCAGAAAAATCCACTAGAAGCTTGAGAGTAATTCCAAGAACGAACTACGAACAGACTTGATCCCCATCTCCTCGGGTACGTGGCAGCTCGCTACAACCAAGTGCAGTCTATAAATTCACCAACCTCCAACCTAATTTGTCGTGTGTTGGATCGGTTCATTCACCCCCATGTGGTCAATCACGTGACATTTACTATCTGACGAATTCTAGCATCATCATTAATGTATAGCACATAGTGGCATATAGAACTTACCGAAACACGAATATGCGAGAGTGGTTTAATATGTCAAAACTAAATATGTCAAGATAGTTTGTATACAATACAAACAACTCCTTTAAGGTACTGCTTTCTGGTACTACCTTCATAGATAAAGATGTATCTTACACCTTCCGTTTCCTATCTCATATTCTTCAAAAAAGTAAACCTAAAACAACCAAAATATCAGCTTAACATTTTCTTTTAAAAAATACGAACTCATATAACTCCCAGACTGATCTCTTTAACATGACCAAATTATTTATGAGAAAAATCGTTCTTACCCCCCTTTAATATATGGAATTATTCAAAAGCCCCCCGTGATAAAAAAATTTCACAGAACACCCCCTATAAAAAAATACAATTTAACCCCTTACGTGCCTCACTCAAGCATAGTGCTATTGGTTGTAATTTTTTTGACCTTTTTGGATCATTTTGCCCCTGAATAACAACCATTGGATCAAATAGGATAAATATTGACGATCCAGATTAATGCCTATATATTGTTTAAATTTGATTAATCACATCCATAGATCTAAAAGATATCAACGGTCCATATTAAACATATTATATTTAATTATTTATTTTATTTAAAAGCATATTTTATATATAAATATATACTTTTTAATTTATAATTTATAAAGATAGATTAATAACATATATATGTATATATGTACACATAAGTATATGTATGTATACCTGCAATATGGTTACCATCCCCACACCACCACTCATCCTCACTTCCCTTGGCCGCCGCCGTGTACAGCCACCCGACCTCAAATTTGTATATAATATATAGGGTATGGATCAAATACATCCCTATAGTTTAGGTAAGATATAAGACCCAATCTAGGCCATTTAAACCATTTGATCCCAAGGTCCATATTTAAAGCCATTATTTCGGATTTTATATTTAATTTAATGATGATGGGGGCATTTTGGTCAATAGGTCTAACAAACTCATGCAAATAACATGCAAGATCAAATCAAATCTCACTATATCCGCCCATAACAGATTTTCCCCCCATAAAGAATGTAAATTTTTTACAGAAGTATTGATGCGTATTGACGCAAAGAATGCAAATAACATAAAACTGATACACAGAAGTTAAAGATTGATGCACAGAACTCAAGTAATCATCGAGATCGATTCAAGATCATAGTCAATTCATCATCCATACAAGCTCAATTCATCATTTCCGGAAATTCGCATTTTGTCCTCCAGAACATAATATCTTAATAATAATGTTGTATACTCCAGAACATAATATCTTAACAATACACATGTTGTCTATTGTTAAATTAGTTGGTGTAATGTAACTGTATGATATGCAAACACACACTGTATAATTGGTTATATGATGTTGTATATTGGGTTATAGGATAATGTATAATGGTTTATGAGATTGTAACTATATGATGTATACTCACACTGTATAATTGGTTATAAGACACTGTATATTGGTTTATATTATACTGTATAATAGTTTGAAATCACTAATTGTATGTACAGAAATCAAATCCTCCTTATTTACGCTATTTATCATCAAACTCAAGTAGTCATCAAGCTCGATTCATCATCATCGTCAATTCATTATCATCGATCGTGAATACAAAATCTTATGCAAAAGATTTCAACTTTATTATGTGATTCCTCTGTTTTTTCACAGGCATCCCAATTTCATATCATTTTATTTTTTTTGGTTCTTTTAATTTAAGTAGTAATGGCAATTTAGAAACATAGAGTAAGGTTCAATGTTGGTGACCTCTGCAGAACATGGGAGCTATACATTCCCACAAATATCCTGAAAAAATTGTTGTACAGAGAGGCCCTGTTATATGGCCTCATGGACCACCTGTTATACATCAAATATTAGTGTATTATACACTAAAAACTCAGTATACATTAGCTTGTAAATCACAAATACACCGTCATGCAGTAGCTTATAAACCATTATACAGTAAATACAACGGTGATATACAGTGTGTGATTAGTGACATACAATTAGTGATTTCAAACCATTATACAGTATCATATAAATCAATATACAGTATCATATAACTCATTATACAGTGAATACAATAACTAATTAATCCATTGTACAATAGTTAATAAACAAATATACAGTAAATACAAACAAGGTAAAGTACGGAAATAATGGAAATAAATAAAAATAAAAATCCGACTGAAAACACAAAAACGCGAAAAAACCTAGTAAAACGATGGAATTTGTGCCCGAGAGGGTGGTGCTTGGCATACTTATGATAAGTATCTAAGTTGTTTTTAAAACTACGTTTCCTTCAAGATTGAAGTAGAGCTTGGGGCCAAATTCCAAAAACAGTTTTTGCCGTTCGGAAATTTAAAATTTATTTTTATTATTATTTTTTTAAAAGCAAAATACAGTACATGAGTGATGATATACAGTGTGGTATTTAGTGACATCACAATTAGTGATTTTTTAAACCATCATATAGTAGCTTATAAAGCATTATATAGTAGCTTAGAAACCATTATACAGTAAATACAACGGTGATATACAGTGTATGATTAGTGACTTCAAACCATTATATAGTATCTTATAAACAACTATAGTACAGTATCTTACAACCCATTATATAGTGTGTGTTTATACATCATACAATTACAATCCTATAAACAATTATACAGTATCTTATAACACAATATACAGTAACATATAAGCCAATATACAGAATCATATAACCCATTATACAGTGAATACAATAGCTAATTCATACATTATACAATAGCTAATAAACAAATATACAATAGGGGAGATTGATATTTCGCGATCAACTTTTCCGTTTGCGAAAATCTGTCATCTTTATGGCTATTTTCCGGTCGTCTTTCCTAGCGACTCGAGCAGTGACATCATCGCCATCCCATACAGCGAACATCGCCGCTCATCGCGCCTCCCACAGCAGCGCGTTTCGCCGCCTTTCTCGGAAGATCATTGAAGTCAACGAGTTAACACAAATTCCAGAAATTCAATATTTCAGATTTTGATTTTTTCAATCTCGATTTTTCAGAAATTTCAGAATTTTAATTCAATCAAAACTGATTCTAGTGAAACCAAAATTTTCGATTGATATTTCATAATTTTCGGTGATTTAATTTTGGCAACAAATCGAGAGATTGTAGGAGAGATTTTGGCAGTTTCAAATGGAGAGATTTTAAGAAAGATTTTGTGTCGTTATTTTTGGTAAATTGATGCTGTATAATGATGTCATTGACTATTATATCCCCTGATACATGTGGAGCCTAATATCCCTCCTATTTCTTGATTATTTTTTGGACTGTTGGATTTAATGTATCCATGGTGGTATCTTATCTAATAGAGGGTATGTATTAGATCTTGACTCTATATATATATATATGTGTGTGTGTGTGTGTGTATATGTACATATAAACCAACACTGGAAGGCACCACACTGACCACCACCAGAAGCCACCTCCGGAAGCTACCCCTTTGCAAATCACCCCCTTTGCAAATCACCCCCCAAGCTTTAATGGTGATCTCAGATTTGTAGATTTGCAATTAAGGTTTGTTGATTTGCATTAGAAGACGGCAAAGGCGGCATTGCAAATCTGGGTTTACTGATTTGAACCAGGAGATGGCGGCGGCGGCACTATTATCGGTCGGGTTTGGGGTTAACAGCGGCGGATATAGTTTCTGCGGCTAGATCCGTGACGGGGGTGGGAAGTATTGCGAGAGCGACGGCGGTGGCGGGGATTTCCTGAGAAGTGATGGATGGTGGTGGTGACTGGTGACGGGGACGATTTCGGGACAGTGCGACAGGTTGGTTGTTGTAGAGGTCGGCGGTGATGGGAGGCTACTGGGGAAGAAGATGGTGGTGGTGGTGGAGTGTAGGAAGTTGGAGGTGGAGGTTTTGGAGAAGAAGATGGTTGGGGAAGAAGAAAATAAAAAACTAAATTAAAAATAATTATAAAATAAAATAAATAAAATATAGTGTAAATATTTTCAAACTTCACAAGAAAATTCAAAGGTAAAATATATTTAAGGAGGCAATGAGTGTATTTCTTAAAAATACGAGGGGTAGATAATTTTTTTTTATTATAAGGCGCTTTTAAAGAATAACGTCCATCAGAAGGAACTAATGGGATTTTACTCAATCATTTATGCATCGCCTTTGCACAAATCTACATCAATCATCTGGAATTTAATTCCAGGAGAATTGAATATCCTGCTAGAACCTGGTGAACAGGGGTGCTCCTTGACTTGTCAAACAACTTTTCTTCTCTTACGATTTTTCATACTTTAGTTTAGTGATATATATATTAGAGAGAATAGTCTAAGTCCTTAAGTAATCCACTAGAGGAGTGCTAGTGGTATAGTTGTAGAGTGGTAATTGCAACTTTACCCCTTAATAACCAATGATCATGTTTAAAGAACACTAGTCTATTGAAGCAGTTATTTCCGAGTATAGTTCATAAACATTCATATGAGATTACCAGGAACGATCTAGGTTGTATTCCATCTCTAAACGCATAATTTCAGAGATCTGATGATTCTGAACTCCAGATGTGTCATCTCGGTCGTCTTCTCCATCCTAGAACCAGAAAGAGGGCACAAAAAGGAAACAAAACATTGTCTGGTTAATTAAAATGATCGGCAGGAAAATTGAAACACGTGTTAAAGAAGACAAAAACATAAACAGAAAGGGGGTAAAAACATTAATCTATCTGAACTTTACGAGTTTTGACACTTTTTTATACAAACTTTTTTTTCTTACACTTTTTTATCACAACTTTTCAGATTTTACACTTTTTTATCTATTGGCATATTCCAAATGAATAAACAAACTTTGTTTTACACTTTTTTATCCGAACTTTGTTTTTCTTTACACTTTTTTATCCAAACTTTATTTTTTTTACATTTTTTTATCTCATTCCGCCGAATATGTTGAAATTCCGCCGGAATATTCCGCCGAACATGCCAATAGATAAAAAAGCGTAAAATCCGAAAAGTTGAGATAAAAAAGTGTAAAAAAAAAAAGTTTGTATAAAAAAGTGCCAAAACTCGAAAAGTTCAGGTAGGTTTGTGTTTCCCTTAAAGCTTAATACCTTAGTCAATTGCAACGCATCTGCAAAGATAACCCGATTAGACTTTCCGCCATGTCGGGAACTTGTAGACCTAGACCCCGATGCCTGGAGTGGGTACAGGAGCAATGCTATCCCAAGGAGACATGACAACTTCTACGCATAACAAAATTTTAGCCAATTATGGACAGAAAAGCCTAAGAACCAGACAAGATAATTCAAAGTTCAGAACTCTGCATCTTTAAATAATTGCCAAGGAAAAGTATGGGCGTACCAATCCCGGGTGCGCCCTCCTAACCGTGGGGAAACAAGCTGTGCATCCAGATTAGTCCTAGCTAGCATGTGCGATGGAGAAGGTTGATGGCGTATGCTGCGTGGGGTGTCTTCCAACTCCCGACGTTCATCATTCCCTACAATGACATGAATCATGATAAAGAATGAAAAGCAAGAACCTGGGCAGACCACAGTTTTATTTCCATGCATCACAGGTGTAATTGAGATTTAGAACATTAGATCTTCAGTTCATCTTAATTACCTAAGAGCATAAATTAAAACCCGGCCATCCTAGTATGGGCACACAAATAAAATTTGCAGGAAAAAAAGGTAGAAATTATGCGGTTAACTAATTACCTAGCATGCAGTCACTAAGTCGGATCCAATTAAGGACCTGAAATTAAAGATGAAGGATGCAAGCATCTGTCAACATGCTATGCGAATCAAGTTAACTCATATATGGAGAACAATTATATTATTTACCTCCTATTTTAAATTAGTCACAATGGAAAAGGATGATCATAGCAATAAAAAGATCATACGCCAACGCCAACGGAGTGTTTCTAGCCCCATAACTGAACAGCAAGCTAGATCTACTAGAGTTTACAAAAGTGGTTAAAACGTTCCCTATGTAATATCACGCAAACAATGTCATTAAAACTTATAAACATATGCAAATAACACTACAAGAAAATTGAGTATTGGTAATGAAAGTATATGTCATGACTTAAAACTACAGTCTATAGCGGTCTAAGCTCACGGCTAACTTAGCCGTGGTAAATGTTTCATATAGTCACACTAAAGTTAGCCGTGGTGAAAATGAATGCTAGTTATTTTAAGCACTAACTAGCCGTAGTGGAAGAAATGTTAATCTAACACTTTTTTACAATGAATAATAGTCATGGTCTTTACAATGAACAAAACATTAACCATGGCTATAAGTCATAGTAAATGTTTTGGCCATGCTTGCAAATACCACGGCCAAGGCCGTAGCAAAGCCGTGGTCAATTGGTTTTAACCATGGCAAAGGGACTTTTCATCATGGCATATTCACATAGGCAATAATCATTTTCTTTGTCGTGTGCTACACATGCCTATGGCTTACATGCGTTTATATTTCCAATAGGGCATTGAAAATCATCAAGACTTGTATGATATGAGTTTTGACGAGAGAAATACCCGTCAATCACTAGAAAGTAGTGAAGCACTCATATCATAGGTGCACTGATGAAGGTCGTGGCAGTCAAACATGATTCGCATCGATTCTGTCACATGGTTTTTTCTCTATGACAGTCAATGACAGAATTGATTAAATTGTAATGGGTATGTCTGAACTTTTGACCTGAGAAATCGAGTTGAAGATATACTTGTGACATTAGGTTTGTCATTAGAGTAGTTAGACCCAATTCACCCTTTGGTGGGGTCAACCTCGAACTGCAACCTAATGGACAAATAGTAATTTTAACTAATATCCAAGATGAAATTTGTTCCCTCGAAAAGTGAACGAGAAATTATCCTATGCATTTATAAGCAAGTTAGATCGTAAAGTTTTTTGCCAAAGCGTTCACTGATCTAGACTTTTTATAAATATAGCATAGAGTCAAGTTGATGAGTTTGATCTAAACCATGACTCTTACTTGACCGGGATAAGGAAACAAAGAGTTTGTATTCACTCGGGAATTACAATAGGAAAGATAAACAATGATCTAACCATTTCATCTTATTTGAGATATGATGTGGGCCACTTGACTGGTTAGGTGTTACACACATTCGTCAATAGAATCCTCCCATTGCCAAAAATTGAATGAAAATATGGTGTATTTTTTGTAGCAATATTTTAAGTATTGAATACTTAAAATTAATTAAATAGAATTCATTATTTGGAGAAATAAGTTAATTCATTTATATATTAATTAATATATTATTCCTTAAAGAAATAAAATTAATTAATTATCCCATTATTATTTAATTAGATTACTTAATTGGATTGAATTATATAATTAAATAAAAGATTGGACTAAGCTCAAATTGGTGTACCATGAGATGCATCATGACCGTGTGGGGTGGCCTAGTAGGCATCCTACATGGGCTAAATTAAACCCAATGTTGTAACTTAAGTGATATAAATATGTCACTTAATTAAATCTAGGTCATAACATAAGTTACACACTTGAGCTACAAGAAAATAAAAACCATCCCTCTCCTCTCTCTCTCTAGCCATCGACCTCCATAGCCAAGAAGGGGAGATTTTTCGATCAAGTTTTTCGGCAAGATAATTTAGAGGCAGAGAGTTTGCGAAAAGCTTGAAGAATTTAAAAAGTTGTGATTTACCAACCACTTCGCTACAACTGGTAAAGTATCGATATTTCTATCATATATACGCATGATAAAACCCCGGGGTTGATCCTTGTTAGGAAATTTCATGTTAGATGTTTTGATGATGACAAGATAGGATTCATTGTTAGACCCCAAATAAAATGTAAGTTTATGCTTGCCATAGATTATGGTTTAAGCGTTTGAAAGTTTGTAATTTTGTTTAGGCTTGTAATTTTTTATCTTTGTAGATTTTAGACTAAGTCTTAGTAACTGAATCGCTAGTAGAATTCTAGGTGAGTCTATTAGAGAAGAAGTTGAAGACCAGCATCTGAAGTCAACCAGAGATGAAGATTTGTCTCTTAGCGTCCGTCAAACGCTAAAGGAACCTATTTCAGGATACATGGATCAAGTGCTCAAATTGTCTCAAGCGATGGATGTAAGATTCACCTGAAATAAATCCTCAAGTCATGAAGGACTTAAATGCAATCATTCAACGGACATTTATTTCCAACGGGAAATAAATTCAAATGCATTAAATGCCTGATAAGAGCATTAAATGTGATAAGCTACTATGACTTGTGGACAAGCCACCTTTTGACCAGACTGTCAGAAATTTCAAAGTTTTAGCTGCTCCGTCCAATCGGATTCAGCAAATTTCTAGGAATGCCAGACTCTAGGTATTATCACACGCCACGTGAAAGACACGCTTCTACATGTGTCCAACGAACAGATCCCAAGAAATTGCCTATAAATACCTTGCTCCAGAAAAACCCAAAAAATAACAACAAGAATATACGAGAAATTATAGTCAAAAATCTTACGTACATTCTTTCTGGAAAAAGCTTAGAAACCCCATAGCCAAAACATTTCAAGCTTTCTATTTATATTCCAGACAGTCACAAATATCTCAAATATCTTCCAAAGAAGAAATTCAAACTCCAACTGAGATATTCCAAGTTGTTTGATCTTCTCTAAAACAAACAAACCCTAGTGACAAACCTCAACCTTTCATCTGAGTGAGAAAAGTTGTTGAAACCGTTCAGGCAGTATTTCTGAGTGAGAGAAGCATGAAGAAGATGATCTTCATTGGTGCTGAAGTCTGTGTGATCAAGGAGCCCAAGATCATTTTCATCCTTTACTATTTTGTAAAAGTTTCTGTGTGATTCTTTGATAATCATCATAGTAAATTCCTCCAAGTGAAATAGGAGAAGGACATAGCTGGGACTACATCACCCAGTGAACCTTACAATTTATTGTGTCGTTTATATTTTATTGTCTTATATTCATCACATTATATTATTCTGAAAAAGACAAATAAAATTGCAAAGCGATTAAATTATCTAAAAGAACGCTAAAAATCATTTCCGCTGTGCTAACCCTGATTAAGCGATCTAAAGCGTTGCCCTACTTTGGTAAACTGCTGAAACCACTAAGTCTAAGTTAACTACTCTGAAGCGTCTGACCCAAGCGCTCAGCTTTCCAAGCGTTCAAATTTCTAAAGTGATACAAAATTTTTTGTGAAGTCGAAAAAGACTTCAGGGTCTATTCAACCCCCCCCCCTTCTAGACCCTTTCGTATACCACTTGGGACCACCAAGTGGTATCAGAGCAGTTGAATTAGAAACTTAAGCGTTTCCAAGCATAACTGCTTGTTCAGATCCATTTGTTTTTTGAACTTAGTCGCTTTAGTTTTTCTCTCCAAAAAAAAAAAACATCTCATTATGGCTTTCAACAAAATGCCTAAGTTGGTAGAGTCAAATTATGATTCTTGGAAACTTAGAGCATTCGCTTACTTGTGCTCATGCGATAGTGAAATGTGTGATGTAATCACAGGTGGTCCCATTCAAATTATGAAAGTTGTAACTCGAGCCCCTGGAGCAACCGAGGCCACTCCAGATGGTTATGTCGAGAAACCTAAGTTAGAATGGACGCCTGAAGATCGAAAAAAGGCAAATCTAGATAATGTTGGACGAAGTGCACTTTACTCAGCATTAGGAGACAACGATGCATTGTTCAACAAGATAAAGCAATGTAAGACTTCCAAAGAAATATGGGACAAGCTGGCTATAGTGTGTGAAGGATCAGCACAAATGAAGGTGAATAAGCTTTCCATAGCCATGCAAAGATTTGAGCATTTCAAGATGCAGCCCAATGAGACGCTAGAACAATTGGACGCAAGGTTTACTTTGCTCGTTACAGAGTTAGCGTCATTAGACAAGGAATTGACCAACAAGGAAATGGTCAACAAAATTTTCCGAAGCCTTCCAAGCAAATATCTAATTAAGACTGTTGCTATGAGAGAATCACAGACATTGGAGACTCTTACTCCAGAGCATGTCTTTTCAGAGTTAAAGGCATTTGAGTTCGAATTGGGTGAAGTCAGTGACACATCGACTTCAACGACTGAATCAGGAGCTTTAATCGCTACAACCAAAAGCAAGGGTAAAGCGGTTAGTGAGGTTAAAATCATGGAATCAAATGAAGAAAAGGAAATGGCTTTATTGGTCAAAAAATTCAAAAAATTTCTAAGACATGAAAAAAGAAATCCTATCGGACAAACGTCATTTTAGACTCCTCTCCCTGCTCCAGCGCCTCAGTATCAAGCGCCAGTGTACTTTGCACCTCAACCAGTAGCGCCAGTTCCATACCAAGCGCCTCCATCCCCTACTCAAAATCTCTCAGCGCTAGTAGTCTCAAAGCGATTATCCACTGAACAGAAAATGGAAACTAATTTGTGTTATAATTGCAGAAAACCAGGGCACTACCAGGTGAGTTGCCCTTATCCAAATGTGTCAAAGCCCTCAAGGCAAGACTATGCGGATAGAAACCAATTCAGGAGCAACCTTCGCCAACAGGGATTGCTAGCGGAATCTGAACCATTCTTCGCACCTGAAGAGGATTTGGAATCATCAGATGAAAGCAGTGATGATGAGCCTACAAGCGACTCAGCGTTGATTTGTCTTATGGCAAGAGATGATGAAGCATCTGACGATTCGCTACCAGAGGTAACCAATGAATTATCAATTCCTCTTTCTTATGATGAATTACTTGACAAAGTCAAAGAATACTACAATGAATGTCAAGAAGCTACCAAAATATATCAAAATGATCTCGATATTATCTCATCACTCACAAGAGATAAAGTGACACTCAGAGCAGAGTTGCGAGTTCAGCAACAGTGCATTGAGAAGAACCAATCACTTGAGAGTGAAATTATTCAATTAAAAGATGATCTTGATATAATAGTCAAAAGAGAAGCTGATCTGATCGCTAGACTTGCCAAATCAGAGCAGCTCGTCTCATCATTATCAAAAGCTTCTAGAAACTTGGATAATGTGACTGAGGTAACTAGATTATTTGGTGAAAAGACCGGTTTAGGATGCAATAAATTCGGTAAACAACCAAATAAATCTAATGTTACGACAAACAACAAAGGAAAGGGTACGAGGCCAAATGAGAAAGTTCACAAAGTCAAACGCTGAATGAACCAAGCGACAACGGTATGAGGCCAAATGAGAAAGCCAAAGCTGACTCAGGCAAGGGAAAGACAAAGGCAAATGATTCACAAAGAAAGATTCATCCAAACGCTCAAAAGACTAAGGATAAACCTAACCACTGTGAATCAAGCGCTAAGCGTCAAGCACCAAAAGTGCAACCCAAGCCAGTGCCAAGGAAATACCAGCGTCAATATCCGAGACGGTCAAGGTCATATTATCAATACTATGATGATTATGACTATGACTATGATTATAACTATGATGATTATGACTATGACTATGATTATGACTACTATTATAATCGAGGATATTATTACACACCCAAAAAGCACACACAACATGATGTGAAACCCAAAAAGGCCAGTATTCCCACAATGAAGACTAGGCAAATATGGGTTCCTAAAGTTTTAATTCAAACCAAAGTTACTAACATTGAAGGACCCAAGAAAATATGGGTACCTGATAAGAGGCATTTTTACGTGTTTTTAAGCCCCTTTGCGTTTATGTTTTAGGTTCATTTATCGCTTAATTCTTGCTACATGTGCGTTTAATTCGTGCATTAAGTGATTTCAGGTCTTAAATGGATACAATCGAAGAACGGGATGAAAAACGACGTATAAAACAAGTTCAGGCCAATTTGCTTCTGTTGTCCACGCCCAGGCGCCAGTATTACCACGCCTAGGCGCCGGAAAAGATGCAAATAACGTCAACATTCTGCTTTCCGCGCCTAGGCGCCGTTCTGTCCACGCCTGGGCGCCGTATCTGCACCAGTTTCCACGTTCGAGCGATATTTTCTTATTTTTAGAGACCGAATTGGATGAAGTTTCCTTCTACAAAGTTGTAGAACTATGTGTTAGCTTCAAATGAGGACTTGAATCATCCAAATCGGAGTTTTGTGGAGAAAGTTACGAAGAAAATACAATTACTGCGCTGAAAACCAAGAAAACGGTTCAGACTCTGCATCAGGCGCCTAGGCGCCACCTCACCCCCGCCTAGGTGCCAGCCAACTTATCCCCCAAGCCATTTAGTCCACCTGGACCGCGCCTAGGCGCCATTTAGGTCACGCCTGGGCGCCGATACAGCGGTTTTGAAGGTATAAAGGCCAAAAATGAAAGAAAAGAAAGGGGGTCTCGGTTTTTAGGCCCTTTTGGGGCTAAAAATAGCCATCTAAATCATATTTTGGAGGACAAGAAGGAGGAAGGGCAAGGAATTGAAGCTTCCAACTTGATTTCATCATCAACCAAGTGTATTAGGGAGTTTTCCATTGCTTTCATTATATATTTGTCAATGAATAAATACATGTTTGCTTTAGATTTTCTTGTACCATTGTTTATGAACTAGATCTATAAGACTAAGGCCATGTGAAGGCCTATTTGTGAAGTATCTATATAATATTTGTTTGTTTGAATCAATTCATGTGTTGCTATGTGTTGTGAATTTGTATTTGTTCTACGTACATGTGTTTGATCACCATGTGTTCGATAAATTGCCTAGGTGAATATTTTGAAAGAAATTTGATCTAGGGTGCATGAAATTCACACCATAACCCGCAACCAATGAGGAATTGCCCTAGACATAGGTAAAGATTTCCGGGTGAAGTCGTTCGATTTATATCGAGGAAGCTCTAGTTTGTTAATACATGCTTAGTGGTTAGATTTTCGGGTAGAAATACTTAGGAAACCATCACTTAAGTATAGGAGTCTATCACGAGACATCGGTTATTCTTTACTTTAGGAGCTTTCACCATAGGAACATAAGTCTAATGATTCAATAAGATTCTTAATAAGGATATGGATCAAATTGAGCCTCTCATGCGCCTTAGTCACTCTTCATATTTGAGTTTCAATCGTTCGCTCATCTTTGTTCTTGTTCTTTGCACTTTTATTTGAATTTACTCTTACTTTAATTGTTTACTTCATTACGAATCTTAAACTAAAATTCAAGTCTCCGTGGTTCGACAACCCGGACTTTTTGTCCATTTATTACTACACACGACTAGTGCACTTGCTCCCAAGCACGTTAGCTTTTAGCGTGTCAAGTTTTTGGCGCCGTTGCCGGGGACTTGTTTATTTTAGTTTTTGATTTTAGTGCAAGTTTTTTCTTTCTTTTTTTTAGTATTTATTTTATTTCTGTTTCGTATTTCAGGACTAGCTAGCAATGGCTGGTAACTTTCCAGATATTAACCTTCCGAAAAATAGAGAGTGGTTGCAAAATATCATACAGGCTATGCAACCACCAGTGCCTCTTGCATCCATTCGTAGTAGTCAACCACGACGAGTTCACCCTATACAGAGACCTGTGATTATTCCGGACTTCACCACACCAAATATCCAAGTTCCGCCTCACCTACTCACCATGGTTCAGAACAACCCATTTTATGGGGATCCAAGCGAATCACCATATGATCACTTGGAAAATTTTGACAACATCCTCTCAACCATACAACTCCATCCAAGAGATCTCGACTCTCTTCGCTTTCGATTCTTCCATTTTTCCCTCAAGGATAAGGGAACCACTTGGTATAAGTCTCTTCTCCCACAATCCATCACGACTTGGGAAAAGCTTACGGATTTATTTTTGGATAAATTCTTTCCACCATCAAAGGTAAATGAGCTCCGAAGTGAAATATGGGGATTTAAGCAGAAAACAAATGAGTCATTGGCAAATGCATGGGTAAGGTACATGTTTATGCTTAGAAAATGCCCATCACATAATTACTCTCTATGCGATCTTGTGCAATATTTTTATGATGGGGTTCGATCGAGGGTTAGGCATCGACTCAATGCTGGAGCCGGTGGTGATTTATTGGGATTAGATGATCGGACTGCATGGAGAACACTTAAGCAATTGGCACAAGAGGATGAGTGGTACCCTGAGGATGATGTTGAAGAAATTTCCCCCAAAAAGGTTACGAGTGTTAAAGTGGTTGAGGAAATTGGCAATTTTGAGGAAAACCCGAAGGGGCAAGGAAATTATCAACAAGACCAAGTGAGAATTCCTACTCTAGAGGAACAATTTGATAACACCATTGGAGAGCTCCGCCTTACGATGAAGGATGTATGGCGGGAAATGAAGGAGATGAGTCATCAACTCAAGCAACTATCGAACGACATGTCTGAGAAAGCACTGGGGGCACTGGCGTGTGACACTGAAGAGAATTTGAAGGAGGAATACAACATCGTGATGTTGATTGAAGGAAAGTTGGAAAATTTGAAAGATTATCCTCTGCACAGCACTTTCGAAAATGCAGGCCATGACGTTCAAACATCCGTGGCAGACCCCTCCATCAATGAGCATTCGACTCCTATCCATTCTGAGGCTGTTGCCATTCCTTTGCCTTCCTCCCTAGCTATAGGTAAGTCGGTACTTGATGCCGCCGATGGTAAGTTGTCAATGAATATAAAAGATGATATGGTTAATTTCAATAACTATGAGGTTTTTGAGCATCCACTTGATTTGGATTTGAATTTACACATTGATGCTTTTGATCCTTTTAGTGTTGAGCACTTTCAGGAAAAACGAGCCAATAATCTTCTACATCCATACATCATGGAGTTGAAATATGTCGAGATAATTGGTGAAGAAAAACGAGATATTATCTCTAGCTTGGAGAAAAGTTCACACTATCACCTGAAGCATGAGGAAGATATGGTAATTGAAGTGTTGAGGGACAATGGAAAAACTCGTGAGTGGATGATTTCTTGGTCTCAACATAGGGTATTTTTCACAAAGAATCGGCAAATCTTCTTTCCAAATGACCAAAGAGTGAACCGAAACATGAGAATGGATTGGAGAACAAATAAGGCATTCATACGGAACCCTCCTTAAGCCGGCCCGATAAAGTCAAGCTAATGACTTTAAACAAGCGCTTCTTGGGAGGCAACCCAAGTTTGTAAGTTTTCTTTTCTTTTTGCTTTCGTTTTTGTCATGTTTAGTTCGTTTCTTTATGTTATGTTCAAGCATGCACTTTTGGCATGCTTCTCTTTGAGTCTTGATGGTTTGTATTGTGAGTACATAACATGTAGTAGCCGAGTTTTGCATTGGAGATCTTTCGTTGTGGATTTGAGCTTGGAGTGGATCTCACGTGATTTAAGGGTTGCTTTTTAGCACCCTTGTTGTAAGTACTCTCGTTTACCCCCTTTTGAGTGTGTATGATTGAGTCAACATTGAGGGCAATATTGAGTTTAAGTTTGGGGGGTGGCATAAATAGCGCTTATTAATCTTATGTGTCATCTGATCTTGTTTGTAGCTCAAGTTTGGGGGAATCGTTGCTATTGCATGTGTTTTGTACTAATTTTTGTGAAAATTCAAGCATAACAAATTTTTGGATAGAATTTTAACCCTTCACTCGATGCATTGAGAATGGTTAATTTGAATCAATGACATGTTTTCTCTATCAATTTGAACTTTTATGACTATACACATCGTTTCCTTGCTTGTGGGACCCTAAACGTGACTAGATTGTCCTTAAGATGATTCACATATGCACATAAGTCGAGGGTAGAGGAGTCGAGTGGACAACCATTTTGAAACATTTAAAGGCTTGATCCCGGAAATATCAACTTAGATTTTTCACATGTGTTATGAGATGAGAATGTTAAATTTGTATGCTTAACAATAATAAAAGAGGTTGAACATTGGTACGACTGCAAAAGTCAGGCTTAATAGATACTGGGGGCGAAGAGCACTATGCCTAGAATACTGTACTATTATGCTAATTTGAGCTAAGCCCAAGCCAATGCAAGTGTAAAGGGAATAAGGACCTAGTTTTGTTTTGTGGCCTTTGACACTCGAGTGATTAAGCCCTTAGGAGTGTCTCTACACTTAATACCCTAAGGCCGTCCGGTTTGGGAGTTATTGGCCTAAAGCTCGTTACAAAGGTGTCATAGAAAGCCTAAGAGAACCGAACATTGCACATGGTCTAACCTCTAATGTTTTGAGTTGAAAGTTGCATAAGTTAAAGCCTAAAGTGGATAAAGTGATGAATTTTAATTAGCTATGAAGTTCTCTTCAATTCTCATGCCTTGTGACTAATCGAAAGTTGATAGATATAGGATTAATGCTTGAAAAGTGGTAAGAATGTCACTCGACTATAATACCTTAGATTTATCATCACTACACCCTTAGGATGGTTTTTTCGAGGTTAAGGCGTAACATGAGCAAGTATGTGACGTGTATATATATGTAATTCTGAGCTTAAACGGATGAATTCATGCCATTGGTTTATTATTAATCATATTGATTTGCTTTGATTGATTGTGGTTGAAATTCCTTCGATTTTGTGGGTATATCGTATGCAAACCCTCACGAGACTATAACTCGTCCTTTGAGGTAACTCAAGGGTTCAAAAGCTTGTTGCATCCGCTAAATGCAACCGTGTACTCCACGAAAGTGAGTTAGTTAGTAGTTTTCTTTTCGTTTCTCCCTTGTTTGATGATGTTTCCATATCTTAGAATTCTTATTGCTCGAGGCCGAGCAATTGATAAGTGTGGGGGTGTTGATAAGAGGCATTTTTACGTGTTTTTAAGCCCCTTTGCGTTTATGTTTTAGGTTCATTTATCGCTTAATTCTTGCTACATGTGCGTTTAATTCGTGCATTAAGTGATTTCAGGTCTTAAATGGATACAATCGAAGAACGGGATGAAAAACGACGTATAAAACAAGTTCAGGCCAATTTGCTTCTGTTGTCCACGCCCAGGCGCCAGTATTACCACGCCTAGGCGCCGGAAAAGATGCAAATAACGTCAACATTCTGCTTTCCGCGCCTAGGCGCCGTTCTGTCCACGCCTGGGCGCCGTATCTGCACCAGTTTCCACGTTCGAGCGATATTTTCTTATTTTTAGAGACCGAATTGGATGAAGTTTCCTTCTACAAAGTTGTAGAACTATGTGTTAGCTTCAAATGAGGACTTGAATCATCCAAATCGGAGTTTTGTGGAGAAAGTTACGAAGAAAATACAATTACTGCGCTGAAAACCAAGAAAACGGTTCAGACTCTGCATCAGGCGCCTAGGCGCCACCTCACCCCCGCCTAGGCGCCAGCCAACTTATCCCCCAAGCCATTTAGTCCACCTGGACCGCGCCTAGGCGCCATTTAGGTCACGCCTGGGCGCCGATACAGCGGTTTTGAAGGTATAAAGGCCAAAAATGAAAGAAAAGAAAGGGGGTCTCGGTTTTTAGGCCCTTTTGGTGCTAAAAATAGCCATCTAAATCATATTTTGGAGGACAAGAAGGAGGAAGGGCAAGGAATTGAAGCTTCCAACTTGATTTCATCATCAACCAAGTGTATTAGGGAGTTTTCCATTGCTTTCATTATATATTTGTCAATGAATAAATACATGTTTGCTTTAGATTTTCTTGTACCATTGTTTATGAACTAGATCTATAAGACTAAGGCCATGTGAAGGCCTATTTGTGAAGTATCTATATAATATTTGTTTGTTTGAATCAATTCATGTGTTGCTATGTGTTGTGAATTTGTATTTGTTCTACGTACATGTGTTTGATCACCATGTGTTCGATAAATTGCCTAGGTGAATATTTTGAAAGAAATTTGATCTAGGGTGCATGAAATTCACACCATAACCCGCAACCAATGAGGAATTGCCCTAGACATAGGTAAAGATTTCCAGGTGAAGTCGTTCGATTTATATCGAGGAAGCTCTAGTTTGTTAATGCATGCTTAGTGGTTAGATTTTCGGGTAGAAATACTTAGGAAACCATCACTTAAGTATAGGAGTCTATCACGAGACATCGATTATTCTTTACTTTAGGAGCTTTCACCATAGGAACATAAGTCTAATGATTCAATAAGATTCTTAATAAGGATATGGATCAAATTGAGCCTCTCATGCGCCTTAGTCACTCTTCATATTTGAGTTTCAATCGTTCGCTCATCTTTGTTCTTGTTCTTTGCACTTTTATTTGAATTTACTCTTACTTTAATTGTTTACTTCATTACGAATCTTAAACTAAAATTCAAGTCTCCGTGGTTCGACAACCCGGACTTTTTGTCCATTTATTACTACACACGACTAGTGCACTTGCTACCAAGCACGTTAGCTTTTAGCGTGTCAGTACCAAAGAAGAATTAGAACTATCCTTAATGCAGGTACCTAGAGCCGACACCGATACTTCAGTTTGGTATTTCGATAGCGGGTCATCCAGACACATGACTGGATCAAAAGATCTCTTAGTCAACTATCGAGCTACCAATGGTCCTCGAGTTATATTCGGTGATAACTCCAAAGGTAAAACCAAAGGTATAGGTATCATGCATAGGGGGAACATCATGATCAGTGATATATATTATGCTGAGGGTCTTAAGCATAATTTGTTAAGCATTAGTCAATTTTGTGATAAAGGCTTTGATGTTAAATTCTCAAGCGACTTCTGCTATGTCAACAACACTAAGACTAAGTCTACTAAATTAAGAGGAAAAAGAACAAACAATGTGTATTTAGTCCCAACTAAGTCTACTAAATTAAGAGGAAAAAGAACAAACAATGTGTATTTAGTGGATTGGGATTCTACTTTTGACAACAACCCCACATGCTTTGTTGCTAAAAGTCAAAATGAATTAGGTTGGTTATGACATAGAAAAATGAATCATCTCAATTTTAAGGCAATCTCTCAGTTAATATTGCTAAATCTTGTAGAGGGATTACCTAAAGGTTCCTTTCAAAAGAATCGCTTATGTGATGCATGTCAAATGGGTAAACAAGTTAAGTCATCTTTCAAAAAGAAACCATGTCTATCTACTTCTAGAGTTCTTGAACTATTGCATTTAGATTTGTTTGGACCTATTCAAATCATGCGTGTTAGTGGCAAAAAAGGACTCGCTAGTAATAGTTGATGATTTCTCTCGCTATACATGGGTAGAATTTCTAGCGACCAAAGATGAAACTAGTGTCAAGCTCACAGCGCTAATCCGTCAACTGCAAAATTCAAAAGACCTAACAGTGACGAGAATTAGAAGCGACAGGGGAACTGAATTTACTAACCAATTTGTTGAGAAGTTTTGTACAGATCTAGGAATACTTCATGAGTATTCTGCTCCTAGAACACCTCAACAAAATGGAGTTGCTGAGCGACAGAACAGAACGCTTAAAGAAGCCGCTAGGACGATGCTAGCAGAATCCAAGCTGCTTCAAAGGTTTTGGGCCGAAGCCATCAACACCGCTTGCTACACTCAGAACCGGTGTATGATCAACAAGCAACATGAGAAGACTCCATATGAGTTGTGGAAGGGACGTAAGCCTAACGTTTCATATTTTCATGTTTTTGGTTCGAAATGTTTCATTCATAACAATGGATCCCAAAACCTAAAGACATTTGATCCTAAAGCGGATGAGGGAATCTTTCTAGGATATGCCAAAAATGGAAAGAGCTTTCGCATCCTAAATAAGATCAAATCAAAGGTTGAAGAATCCATTCATGTTGTGTTTGATGATACTAACCAAGAGCCGAGTAAGGTTGACCCTGATGATGTAGGAATTGAAGATCTTGTCCAACAAGCGTCACAAATTAATCTTAAAGATGATAGTGACAATGAGGATGATGAGATCTCTGTGCCTTTTCCTAAGGTTACTCGTGAGGTTACAAATTATGATGAAGTCAAAATCGCTAATGATCCTGAAGAGAATGATCATCAAGAGCAAATTGGAACTGTGAATGATGAAGCGACTGCGCAAGAGACAAATGAGAATCAAGCGATTGATAATCAAGAGTCTATCAACCCGTTCCAACCAGACCGAAAATGGCTTAGAGATCATCCACCAGATCTAGTGATTGGAGATATTGAAGCACCTATTAGAACTAGGTCCGCTACAATTAATGAGGCCATGTTCGCAAGCTTCCTATCTCAAATGGAACCAAAGAAAGTGGATGACGCGCTTAGTGATTCAAGTTGGGTAGAAGCGATGCAAGAAGAGCTTAACCAAGACCAACTCATCAAGGAGTCATTGGAACTAGATGGGTTTTTAGGAACAAAATGGATGAAGATGGCATTGTTATAAGAAACAAAGCTAGATTAGTCGCTCAAGGTTATTGTCAAGAAGAAGGAATTGATTTTGATGAAACATATGCCCCAGTAGCCCGTCTTGAAGCGATTAGAATGTTCCTAGCATTTGCCGCATTCAACAAGTTCACAGTAAATCAAATGGACGTGAAGAGTGCATTCTTGAATGGTAAACTCCAAGAAGAAGTCTATGTGGAGCAACCTCCAGGATTCATCAACAACCATGGCAAGAGTATGGTCTACAAACTGAATAAGGCACTCTATGGCCTTAAACAAGCACCAAGAGCATGGTATGACACTCTCTCTATCTTCCTTATAGGTAAAAGCTTTTCAAAAGGCAGCGTTGACACAACGTTATTTAAAATTACCCATAATGAAGATATTCTCTTAGTCCAAATCTATGTTGATGATATTATATTTGGATCTACTAATAAACGATTGTGTGAGAAATTTTCGAAAATGATGCAAGAACAATTTGAAATGAGCATGATGGGTGAATTAACTTTTTTCTTAGGATTACAAGTTAAGCAACTCCCTAATGGAATATTTATAAACCAAGCTAAGTATACTAGAGATATGATTAAGAAATTTGGTATGGAAAATGCATCATCTTCAAAAATTCCAATGAGCCAAACGCTTAAGTTAGATAAAGATGAAAGTGGGAAGAAAATTGATATCACTAACTATAGGGGTATTATTGGATCACTTCTTTATCTTACCGCTAGTAGACCTGATATTATGTTTTCGGTATGCATGTGTGCACGTTTTCAATCTGATCCTAGAGAATCACACTTAAGTGCTACCAAGAAAATCCTTAAGTACCTAAAAGGCACACAAAATGTGGGCTTATGGTATCCACAGGATTCTCCTTTTGAACTAATTGGTTATTCAGACGCAGATTTTGCAGGATGCAAAATAGATAGAAAAAGTACTAGTGGTACATGTCAATTTCTAGGTGATAGACTAGTTTCGTGGCATAGTAAGAAACAACAATCTATAGCGACTTCTACCGCTGAGGCAGAATATGTAGCTGCTGGAAGCTGTTGTGCACAAACCCTTTGGATGAGGCAACAACTTAGAGATTATGGAACAATCCTAGGTCCTACCCCAATCCATTGTGATAACCAAAGCGCTTTAGCCATGACCCAAAATCCTGTCCTTCATTCTAGAACCAAACACATTGACATTAGATACCATTTCTTGCGTGACCATGTTCAAAAGAAAGATATCTCCATGCATTTCATTGGAACTGACAAACAACTGGCAGATATCTTCACCAAAGCACTCAACGAACAACGCTTTCTCACTTTAAGAAGTGAATTAGGTAGGATTGATTTAAACGCTTAAATCATAAAGCATCATATTTAATAGGCATATAATTTAGGGGGAATCCACTTTATGATTATGTCTAAGCTATTTTTTCCAAATATGAAATGAGTTATCAATTTTAGAGGGAACTTTAAAATTGTACTTACTTCATCAAGTAAGCGACTATGATCAAAATGACCTTAACAAATCTTATGCACCGATCATTAGCGTTTACTTGTACTCATTACAATCTGATCGCTTATAAAATGAAAGGTTTAAAAATCTAACAAGCGATTGATATGTATCAAATTATATTTACTCTATAAAAGAATCCTCAGCGTTGAAAGAATTCCCACTTCAACGCTAAAGTAACTCTCTTTCACAAAAATTCATGCATAGTTTTCATCGCCACAAAGTAGCGTGTGGATGAGTCCAAAAGTCTAGATTTGTTAACTACCCACACGTGCCTATCAAATCAAACTGACGGTTATGATTCCTATCTAAACCTAGGCAGTTCAGTAAAATGCATGCATCTGAGTACGTGTCAGTGTACTATCAGGCGTGTGTAATTTACGCTGAAAATTTCAAATTTTTTCAAACGTTTTCAAAAAGTAACTGCGGATCCGAAAAATGTTATAATATCCTATTTTACCGCACTTTTTGACATCCGAAGTTATGTGTACACGGTTCAAATCTCTTTCTCATTTACTTCTGTACATGTGTCATTCATTTACCAATTGAGGAGTTATTTTTACCTTCTATTTAAACCTCTCAAAACTTTTACAGAAAACCTTTATCACTTCCAATCTCTCCTCTGTAAAAGTCTTGTCTCTCTAAAAAGCAAAATCTTCTCTCTTTTCCTCAAAGTTTCACCTTTCAGCAATGGCACCCAAAGCTTCAAAATCTTCCAAAACAGCAACTTCTACTACCGGAAAACCTTCCCGTGCTGAAAAACCAGTGACGGTTAACGCCGGATTTTTGGTTAACTGGGATTATCTTTTTGATAACCAGAACTTCCCTCTTCGAACGATTCTTCCACTCGTTCAAGAATCTGGTTTGAGAGACATGCTTACTACTACTTACAACTACTATGAAGAAGAATCTCTCTATTTTTTCAATAATGGTGAAATTTCTAAAGACGGCAATTCCATATCCTGCATCTTTCCTTCTGCTAAAGAGAACTTTGTTCTCACTCCCTCTCTGATTTCTTCACTACTAAATCTCCCGAATCACGGTAGTGAGGTAGAACATGTCAATCTCAGAGATGCTACCAAAGTCTGGGATTTGATCAAGAAAGACGATGTTAACGCCGCGTATAAGCCAAACTTCAAGAAGAATGATATGAAGGGCGAATACGTCATCCTCGCTGATATTTGTTCAAAGATTATTGAATGCAGAAAAGGAACTTTTGACAAAATCACCAACATTCAATACAAGATGATGGTAGCCATCCTAACCAAGTTAAAAGTTAACTGGTCTCTCTACATTTTCAATCGCTTCAAAGCAGTGATGGCTAAGTCTGTTAATCCCAAGCCTTACAGGATTGTGCTAAGTCGTATTCTTTGCGCTTGTGGATATACGCAATCTATTGGCAAAAATATTCCAGCGACCAAATTTTATGGAAAGAAAATGATAAGCGAGCTTCTTCACCCGCGAAAACCCGGTGGAGCAGCGGTTCCTAAAGAACAGCGTGAGCGACTTCCAGCCGAAGGAGTTGTTCGCAGTGATGATGAAGATCAAGCGTCTTCTTCATCATCATCCTCTTCATCAGAAGAAGAAGTGGTGGTCAAGCGACCTAAGAGAAAGATCACTCTCCGAGTCACTGAGCCATCCAAGCCCGCAAAGAAACAAAAGCCTGATCTTAAGAAGAAGAAGTCGGACCCCAAAAAGAAACAAAAAATCCCTTCTCCTTCTCCCTCTCCTAAATCTCCTTCTCCTCTTCCAGCGTTTGTCTTTCCCATTCCCGAGGAAGAAGAAGCCGTAGAAGAAGAAGTACCGCTTGCACGAAGGCGTACTCCTCTTTCTACTCCCGCAGTATCCTCTAGCGCTCCTTCAAAACCAGCACTTAGAAAGTCAGCTAGTGCTTCTTTCTCTGACGTTGTTCCCGAAGTCAGCTCAGATCCTCCAGCCGCTACTCAATCTGAGAGGCTTTCAAATGTTCAGGGTAAGTATTTGCTAAGCAAATTTGCCTATCCTTTCCTCGTTAGTCTCTAAGTTTCTAACGCTAGGATAAAAACTCTTTCAGCACCTTATGCAGCAGATACTCAATATGTTCTCAACACGCTTGAAGAACTAAATATCCCCATTCATGCTGATCCGATAACTTCTTTTATCAATTTAGACCCCGAAGAAGAAGTCCAAGAGCCTGAGGAAATTGCTCAAGAAACAGATCAAGCGACTGAAAAAGTCGATGATATTCCTCAGGGTAAGCGATGTAGTCTTTTGTTTCTAATTTCTACTTAGTAGAAATTTTTGCTTGCTTTTCTCAATCGCTTACATGTATCAGCTCAAGACGTACCTCAAGATGTACCAAACGCTGATGCCCCTCCTATCTCGGAGATTCCAGTTGAAATAGATGTGGACATGGCAACTGTTGTGGATATCGCTAAAAAGGCATCACAAGTTATTCCTGACGCTGAAACTCCATCAGCAAGTGAAGCAACTTTAAACGCTGAGCGGTCGATAGAAGTGGCCCCTATCCCAACAGAGGCTATTGCTTTTGTTCCTACGCCAACAGGACCTCCTCCTCGTGTCATTGATTTCTTCCCGCGCGGATACTCTTCAGATGTTGAATTTTATTATGCCGCCAGAGAACGTGACACAAAAACGCTTGCCGAGTTGGAAATCCAATTTCAAACAACTCTCCATCGGCCGGATCTTTCAGACTCACACAAGTTTGAAATCTTCGAGCGTTTTGCCGATCTTGGTCTGTACCGTTTAGAGCGTCTTCATTCACGCCTTGAGTATATTCGTCGACCAGCGTTCAACCGATCAAAATTTGACGAGCAGCGATTCACTTTCACCGGTCGCTCAGAAGAGTCCTTTTATCCTCTGCGCCAAAACCAGATTGTTTTCAAAAACCCCCACATGGGTGATTGGAACAAAGATCCAGATGAGGCAGATCTCAACAAGATAGGATATTCAGCTCTTCCTTCCATCGTCAACTCTCCTCAAAACGCTTTATCTCCTAATCCACTTAAGTTATGGAAAGGAAAAGGACCTATTGTTGCTGAGCGTCCAAATCCGGTCAACTCGTGGGTAGAAGATGAGGCTCGAGAATATCTAGCCAGATTATGGGCTGAGGATTATGAAGAAGAAACGGAACGCTTTGAGAAATTTCTTGCCGCTAGAAAAGATCAAGCTAAAGCGGACAAACTAGGCAAAGGATGGATGATGAATACAGCCAGATGGGCTGAAGAATTTGTTCTGCATTTCTATACCCTAGAAGAACTTATAAAATACCCGTTTCTTTTCAAGATTGGGATAGAATACAGACGCCGAGGATATGCAACCTTTTTGCTTCAACAGCGTCAGATTATTGCAGGAAATGTCAGCGCTTTGCCACGATACAGACAACCAATCGAAAGCTACATTCGCCAGCAACTTGCCTTATACAGCCAGGGCGGACGCTACGTCTTGTATCCTCGTGCCGACTTTGTTCAAAGAATCTTTCTTGACCTAAACGAAGACGCTTCGTCAAGTAAACAACTAATTCTTCCCGGTCAGAGTCAGATTCGTGTTGATGTTTCCACAGAACACGCTGAGTTTGCTGAGTTCCACAGAGACATGAGAGCAGTGTTTGAAAATGCCCAAGCACTGGACAGCAGTTTCAATCATTTTTCCGGGTGTTACAATTTCAGAGGATATACTCTACACCCCGTGCTCTTTAGTGAATCCAACATTCAAGTGCCCAAGATGATCTCGCTGATTAGGCTAGTGGACCAAGACGCAGCTCAAGCGCTCATGCCGTTGATTTTGGACTTTTTCAATCGTTATACTTCAGGGATTGCTTTACCGGAAGATGTGCAACTGGCACTAAGTACCGAAGAGCGTGAAGACGCTATATTCTTTATCCCGCAATCCAGCCTGATCAGTCCAAGGCATGTCCTGGAAGCCCTTGGCCCCCTCTGGGTCATTGGTGTTAGAGAACTTCCTTCCCCAATCCAAATAATGGAAGAAGACTCTGCTCCTACTGCGAAAGTCGCTCCAAATCCCGAGGCTTCCTTGCCAGATTCTTCTAGTGCCCCAGTAGTCGAGCCCCCAGTTTTTGCAGATCCAATCATGGATCAAGCGATTGAAGAAGTACATTCTGAAATTGCACACACGCCTATCGAGCCCTTTATCAGAGATAAATCCAAAGGCAAGGCTGCAGTTTCTAGTTCCTACGGACTTCTCCCGTCCCCAAAGCGTTCTTCTTCCGATTCGTATTCTGAAAGTGATTCAGACGCTAGAGACTTCAGACAGGCAGTCCAGAACTCGCTCCACAACATTGAAGGTTCCTGTTCCAAGATCTTTGAAACTCCTGATAGACATATGCGAATAGTGTCTGATACACGAAGCCGAGATTTTGCCAACGCTTCAAATAAAAGCACCATTGCTATCATGAATAGCATGTCGCCTCTTATCGCTGAGCTCTCCTCTGACTTCAATCGACACCTAGCTCAGAGCGCTTCGGCTGATGCTGAAAGACACGCTTCATCCGATGTTGTTGCTCAGAGTGTCGCCCAGCAAATTGCTCTTCTAATCGAAGAAGTTAGACTTTTGTGCCGAGATGTCGCTGATCTAAAGACCTCTCTTGATGATGCCAAGAAGGGGGAAAATACAGAAAAGCATCAAGCGTCCAAATCGATGTCAAAGACTGATAATAAAAATTGGCGATCAATGATGGAAGAACTAGTGAGCATCAAGAAGTTGTTAACTAAAAAGAGAAAGCCAAGATATTATCTAGGAAGATATCCCCTTCCGGAATTGGACGTTGACTTCTTAGAAGGTATGGGATTTCAACCTTTTGCCGGACCGCTGAGACGACCTATCAATTGGAGACCGTCTAAAGATCCAAGAAAAGATATCTATCATGATCTGATTCGTGAACTTGGAATTTCTCCAAGAGAGTGGACGGAAAGGTTGTTAGAACTTAATGAAAGCGCCAGACTTCGTAGGCATGATTACGATGAAGTTCAACATACGACAATGATTGACATTAATCGTCTCCTGATGGACTTAGCGCTAGAAGTTCTCCAAGGCGAAGAAAGAGCAAAGCGACAGAAAAAGTGAATGAATCTTTTATTGTACTCGTTTTTCTTTTGTTTTCAGTATAAATCATGTATGTTTATTCTTTCAATATATGAATGATTTATCGCGGAAACATCTTGTTGAAGCTAATCTAACTTTAGCTAACCTTACTAGCTTTTTGAACGCTAACTTATATTCATTTGGGATTTTCTCTTTAGTAACTCTTAAATTATAAAAGAGCTACAAAAGTTAAAGTCTTGACATCATCAAAAAGGGGGAAATTGTTAGGAAATTTCATGTTAGATGTTTTGATGATGACAAGATAGGATTCATTGTTAGACCCCAAATAAAATGTAAGTTTATGCTTGCCTTAGATTATTGTTTAAGCGTTTGAAAGTTTGTAATTTTGTTTAGGCTTGTAATTTTTTATCTTTGTAGATTTTAGACTAAGTCTTAGTAACTGAATTGCTAGTAGAATTCTAGGTGAGTCTATTAGAGAAAAAGTTAAAGACCAGCGTCTGAAGTCAACCAGAGATGAAGATTTGTCTCTTAGCGTCCGTCAAACGCTAAAGGAACCTATTTCAGGATACATGGATCAAGCGCTCAAATTGTCTCAAGCGATGGATGTAAGATTCACCTGAAATAAATCCTCAAGTCATGAAGGACTTAAATGCAATCATTCAACGGACATTTATTTCCAACGGGAAATAAATTCAAATGCATTAAATGCCTGATAAGAGGAATAAATGTGATAAGCTACTATGACTTGTGGACAAGCCACCTTTTGACCAGACTGTAAGAAATTTCAGAGTTTTAGCTGCTCCCGTCCAATCGGATTCAGCAAATTTCCAGGAATGTCAGACTCTAGGTATTATCACGCGCCACGTGAAAGGCACGCTTCTACATGTGTCCAACGGACAGATCCCAAGAAATTGCCTATAAATACCTTGCTCCAGAAAAACCCAAAAAATAACAACAAGAATATACGAGAAATTATAGCCAAAAATCTTACGTACATTCTTTCTGGAAAAAGCTTAGAAACCCCATAACCAAAACCTTTCAAGCTTTCTATCTACATTCCAGACAATCAAAAATATCTCAAATATCTTCCAAAGAAGAAATTCAAACTCCAACTGAGATATTCCTAGTGACAAACCTCAACCTTTCATCTGAGTGAGAAAAGTTGTTGAAACCGTTCAGGCAGTATTTCTGAGTGAGAGAAGCTTGAAGAAGACGATCTTCATTGGTGCTGAAGTCTGTGTGATCAAGGAGCCCAAGATCATTTTCATCCTTTACTATTTTGTAGAAGTTTCTGTGTGATTCTTTGATAATCATCATAATAAATTCCTCCAAGTGAAATAGGAGAAGAAGGACGTAGCTGGGATTACATCACCCAGTGAACCTTACAATTTATTGTGTCATTTATATTTTATTGTCTTATATTCATCACATTATATTATTCTGAAAAAGACAAATAAAATTGCAAAGCGATTAAATTATCTAAAAGAACGCTAAAAATCATTTCCGCTATGCTAACCCTGATTAAGCGATCTAAAGCGTTGCCCTACTTTGGTAAACTGCTGAAATCACTAAGTCTAAGTTAACTACTCTGAAGCGTCTGACCCAAGCGCTCAGCTTTCCAAGCGTTCAAATTTCTAAAGTGATACGAAAATTTTTGTGAAGTCGAAAAAGACTTCAGGGTCTATTCAACCCTCCCCCCTTCTAGACCCTTTCGTATGCCATTTGGGACCAGCAATCCTGAATTGAGAAATCGGAAAACTTTTAATTACACCGTTTCTGCTGCGTTTTCTTTTATTTTTACCAACAACCAACACACACAACCATGAACTTTCTTCAGTTTCAGGTAGAGTGGTCATGTTTTTACTTCCCTATTATTGTGTCTTTGTATTTTGTTACCATTGCATCCTAAAAAGTTATTTTATTTTTTTTAAAAAAAATTGATCTGTATTTTTTTACATTTATTTTTTCAATTCACTTGATTCTTATTTTTGTTGGTTTGATAGGTTGAACTTGAAAGGGGTTAGTGGTTACTAACTTTCAATCATATTTTCCATTTGTATAGTTTCAAATATTCACATTTTCTTATTAAAATTGTCATTTGATTTTGTATAAACTCTCGTACTATATTTTGTACTTTGATCATTTGATAAAATTTCATATATCACGAATGGTTTTACACCTACAAAATTATAGTAATTAGATTTCTTTGACGTTTAGAAAATAAAGTTTTTTCTTTATTTGGCATGTAAGATTGTCTTTTTTATTTTTTAATAATTGATATTAAGATTGACCACGTTCTTCGTGTTAATGTTTTTCTCTCTAAATCGTCTAATCAAGATTGTGTGATTCTTATTCGTATCTTCATGTAATTTAGCATTTTATTCTTTCGTTTGAATACCTATTACAACTATCACAAAGCTTTCAATTAATAGGTTTCTTTTAATAATCAAGTTTTTGTTTTTTACTTTCCTGTAATTTTGGTTCATGCATTATTTGCATTTTAATTTGATAATTTTTTGTATAAGATTTGATACAGATTATTCTTCACAAAATTAGGGGACATCATAGCTGTATACTCGCTCTATGTAGACGTATAGTATGCAACATAAGAAGTATAGTGTTAATATAATGTTGAGTTTGGATAAATATAGTTATATAACTTTATGTTAAATAGTTGTAATTTTAAATTAAAAATAAGGTAGTTACCAGTATAGTTAAAACTCAAACTCAAATTAGAAAAAACTTTTCTATATCTATTTTTCTTGTCAATGAAAAATATTAGTTATTTTTTAGTAATTATTTAACTAAATTCATCAATAATTTATACTATTTTTAATAAAAATTAAATCATAAGATTTAACACTCATATACAGAAAAAATTTCAATAATAATCAGCAAGATTGAGTCAATTATTAATGATAGTCACCTCTTATTTATATTTATTATTTATTTTAATAAATTTACTAATAATGTATTATTATTTTATAAACAAAATAAATATAATTTAGCATTCATATAAAGAAATTTTCCGATGATAATCATTAAATCGAACCATCTTTTTTTTTTGAATTTTTTGTAGATTATAAATAAGTAAACTATATAATGCTATAAATATATTTTATAAATACAATGTACACATTTAGTATATCGTGCCTTGGCACGGAGTTGCATCTAGTAAGTTTAATAATTTGCTATCTGTCCAATATTAAGGCCTAAATAAACTATAATTGGATGCACGAAAAAGAAAAAAAGAATTGACCAACGAAAACAGGTGTTTTGTCTTGAAATAGTGGTAGATGAAGAGGTAAAGAACGTCGAAGAAGATAAGAAAAGTATATTTTTTCTCCTAAAAGACAAATCAACTGTCTATACTTTGCCAGAGCTTAGATGCTCTTTAAAGCATCTTATAAGTTATTTGACAACTTATAAGCTGTTGCAAAGTATTTGGTAAGTTTTTTGGTAAAACAGCTTATAAGCTCTGAAAATAAGCTATTAAAAAATAAGAGGGCCCCAACTTATTTTTAAAAACTTATAAGATAGAGAACTTATAAGCACTAAAAACATCTAAACTCTTTAATAAGTTTAGCCAAACACTCTCTTAATGGATTAAATGGGTGTTTTTTTCTTCCAATTTGTTCAAGAAAAATAAGAGTAAACGATTTTTGTAGTTTCAATAAAACTCGCCTATATTTTATTTTAAATGTATAGGTAAGTGCAAGAAATTATTCATGTACTAGTATACTCTGACATTATGAATATAAATCACAATGCATAAATTATAATTTGTTTACTACGTACAACGTTATATGAACTAGGGGCGCCCACGAGCTGAGTTTGAGCTAAGATTTCCGAAATGGAGCTTGATGAGTCTAAGAAAAATGAACTCTAGCTCGTTCAAGCTTGAGCCTGGGTCGAGTCGAGCAGGAGCTTGAGCTCGAGCTCAAAAAAAAATAAGAAAAGTAGTTTCTTTTATTAATATATATTATTAGATTGTAATTAATATATATATATATTATTAAATATAATCATGATAAATATTAAATATAATCGTGATAAAAAAATAGGGCAAAATGCACTTCACCCCCCTCAAAAATTCACCTTTTAGCACTAAACTCCCTCAAAACCAAAAAAAGAAACTATGAAAACTTAAATGTGTAGCACTTTGCCCCCAAAATCAATATTCACGTGTAATTTTTGTATGATAATCAGCCGTATGTCAATTATTATGAACTTGTAAGGTCATAAATATTATTTATCATCTTCTGCGCAAACCAACTACACTTTATAACGTAATTTGGTGCTAAAAGTGATCAGGTGAGAACCTGAATTCGAAAACCGACTTTATGTGTTCATCATGAATTATGAGGCAACGATTAATAATTTTTAAGGAAAAAATATCATGAAAAAATATTGTTTGATACGAAGATGAAAAAGAACTTTTGTGACCATACAAATAGATAATGACTAACACGTGGTTAAGATCTAGTAAAAATTACTCATGAATATTAATTTTGGGCCAGAGTGCTACACATTTAAACTATTTAGGGGACATAGTCTCTTTTTTTGGTTTTGACGGGGTTTCGTGCTAAAAAATGAATTTTTGAGGGGGTGAATTATTTTGCCATATATATATATGTGTGTGTGTGTGTGTGTATTAATAAATAAATAAAATATTATCTTTTATTCAGGGCTTGTGAGCCTTCGAGCTATTTTCAAGCTGACTCGCCGAATTCACTAGCCGACTCGACGCGTTGGTCATCCTTGGTATGAACATCTTTGTTTTTTTTCGGTTACACTGTGTTTCGTAAAAAAAAAAAAAAAACTAGACTAGGGTGGATCCAACTGTGTGTTCCGAACCCCGCGATAATTCTCCACTTAGAATTATCTTTCAACCCCCGCGCTAATCTTATACCTACGTGAGAATCTCTCAATTGAATGTATTATTTCTCACCCCTTGCGTTCGATTCGCTAAACGGTGGTTCGAGTAATTGTCTGCGAATGAAACAATAATATAGTGAAGGAAAGATTCAAGTCCAGATAAAAATTATCTCTCAGATACTTAAATCCGACAAAAAGATAATCTTATACCTACGTGAGAAGCTCTCGATCGAATGTATTATTTCTCACCCCTTGCGTTCGATTCGCTAAACGGTGGTTCGAGTAATTGTCTTCGAATGAAACAATAATACAGTGAAGGAAAGATTCAAGTCCAGATAAAAATTATCTCTCAGATACTTAAATCTGACAAAAAGATAATCTTATACCCACGTGAGAATCTTTCGATCGAATGTATTGTTTTTCATTCGAACTCATCTTCATCTTTTTTGAATTCAACCCCTGCATTTGATACGCTATTTCGGTGGTTCAATCCTTTATAACTTAATGTTTTCGAGTTCAAAAGTGACGATTGAGAACTCAAGTCCAGTGCATAAACTATCTATTCGATACTTAAATCTGAATACAAGATAATTTACATCTCCATGAAAGTCTTCAATTTCGAAAACATTACAGGCAAGCGAATGCTGATACAAGCCTTGAAGGCAAATGTCATCGAGTCTACACTACAGCTACTCCTAATTTACGCTACGATCTACTCCTACATTACGCTAGAAACTACTCCTAAGAGAACGAAAATATAGAAGTCTGATGATCTTGTCATGTCCTTTTCCTTTCTCCGCGGCTCCTATTTATTTTGTCTTCGGTAACCGTCTTCAATTGTCCTCAATCGCTCTTTCAAATCTTTTCAAATTAGCGCGTCTTTGTAGATGATTGGCTATTTGAATTTCACCCAATTTCCTTCTTTTCGAACTTCTACAGTTTGGGCTTATTTGGGCTCTGTGATTTGAAAGCCCAAATCATTTTATGGAAATCTTTTCAAATTAGCGCGTCTTTGCAGATGATTGGCTATTTGAATTTCACCCAATTTCCTTCTTTTCGAATTTCTACAGTTTGGGCTTATTTGGGCTCTGTGATTCGAAAGCCCAAATCATTTTATGGTGTAAACACACTGGTATGAACATCTACAACATTGGATATTGGAAATTAAGACCAAGAAAACTAATGTACAAGAACTTTTGTGATACCCGTTTGTTTCCGCCCACACTCAACTAAAAAAGGTTTCAAGTGGGCACCAATCTAAAACCAAGTTAAGCCCAATTAGGGAACCAAGTCAGTCACGAAATCCTAATAAATCCGATAGCAACTGACTCAATAGGACCCAAGAAAAAAAAACTTAGAACTCAACCCAACCCAAAACTAATTGAGTCAGGTTGGAACCATGGGTTGACACTCACTGTATTTAGGCCTTACATTGGCAGAGGCCTATTGATTATATACGTTTTGTCATCTTTAATAGAGAATTACAATATTTATTGAATGTGTTGAATTATGTATACTTCAGTTTTAAAGTGAACGTTCTGTTACTGAAATTAACAGTCAGCTAGACTCATTTCCTAGATACAATAATAAATTAGTTATTCATTACTCAAAGTGCTAGAATATCACTAAATAATAGAATGATTATCAAGGTTTAAAAGATTAATAACATTACAGTTATTGAAGAATTATTAACACATGCTGGTAACATGATAAATAATCTCACAGCATATTGCACGTTGTAGTAAATGGAGTATATTAATTTTGAAGGCAAAAGGAGGATTTACAAGTACTCTGCATGAACTCAATTATCTTATTAGGAAAAGAATTTTTTTAATTTTCAGTGTGTACTTTACAAGTCTAACAAAAAATTCTGATAAACCACAAAAGAATCTAATTTGATGCTACTTTCATCACAAACCAAATCTTTTCGGTCTCAAACGCGAACGTATTTGCTTCAACCCGGGCATAGCAACGAGTTGCTGCTCCTTCCTTTTCTCTCTTTCCTCCTTAGTCTGCATTTCTGTTCTGACCTCCATAAATGTTTCTTCTTGCTTTTGTTTCTTCTTATGATCTAATAATGATGTACCAGACTCCTTCACTGAGAAAAACATGGGTCCCAGCTCCGCGAGCCACTCCGGTTCGACTACTGTGACACATTGCATGTACTCTTTAGTTGTCAACATCAACTCATGATAAACCACAAAATTTGGAGTACAACCCATTCCGTATATGGCACTGCTCGGGTGCAAATGACATGGCATTCCGTTTGTGCAGTTGACATACTCCCCGACCCCCTTCCTTCGAGCAGCATTATGGAAATAAACAGAACATATGGCTTTTCTCGCGACATCCCAATCGGGCCCACATGACGTTACTGGAATCTTCAGTGTCTTGATAATATCTAGTAATTGTGATCTCACCTCCCTAGCCTTGCGTAACCCCTTCACATGCAGAAAATGGTCATTGCACCAATCACCCCGATATTCATTAGCTTTCCATTGCTGGTAGACATTGAGTAAGGTTAGGTGGTCGGATTCTGGCACGAAGAATTTTTCCCTGGCCGCATCGCTCTCGCCTGCCCTATCCTTGGGTCAGAACCTCATTAACGCATCTTAGGCGTTCACCCATTAGAAGCATTTTAGCAAGGGGAGGATCAAGAGGAAACTCTACCATTTTCCAACCTAAATCTGTTAGATCCCTGACATTGTTCAGAGCACCCAACATCCACAGCTGGTACATGGAGTTAAGGACATTGTCTTTGGGGGGAGGATCCATAAAGTCAAAATCCAACAAGTTGTCGATTTTCAGAGACTTGAGCAACAAAACTACATTGTCAAGGTTGGTCCTTTGTATTTCTGGAACAGGACTAGGAAGCATTTCATTAAGATATGCACTCTCTGTGTAAAGTCGATAGCAAGTTCCCGGTCCGGTTCTTCCAGCACGCCCAACACGCTGATCAGCAGCTGCACGACTAATGGGAAACACTTGAAGAGCATCCATTCCCGTACGAGAGTTGTATACTTTTATTTTTCTATAACCTGGGTCGATGACATAGAAGATTCCATCCAGAGTCAAAGACGTCTCAGCAATATTGGTTGCAACTATGCACTTTCGGGCTCCATCTTCAGTTTTTTGGAATATCTTTGCTTGCAAGTCAGCGGGCAGCTGGGAGTATATGGGAAGAACTAACAGCTTTGCAGCTTCCTTTTTTGAGGAGATCAGTTGATCCATTCGCTCCGAAAGAGCATAACAGGTTGCCTCAATCTCATCTTGACCATTCAAAAATATTAGGATATCGCCTGGAGCACTTGTGGCGTGGATTGTCATTGCCTGCTTTATTGCAGCCTCAACATAATCTTCACAGGGTGATTTACTGTACAAGATTTGAACTAGAAAAGTTCTTCCAGGAATGTGAAATATTGGTGCACTGCATTGAAAATCAAAAAAGATAATAAGTTAGAAAAATAAGAACAATCACCCGGAGTTTCTTGGACTAGTGCAAAGCAAATATACCTCCCAAAGAACTTTGCAAACTTATCAGCATTAAGTGTGGCTGAAGTCACAATCAATTTAAAATCCCGTCTTCTATCCACAACCTTTTTTAGGATTCCAAACAGCACATCCGTGCTCAATGACCTTTCGTGCGCTTCATCCATTATGATGACACTAGACAATTAAGATAAAAGAATGGTAAATGTCAATTGATGAAGACATGGATCAAACAAAGCTTTGAGAAACATTATGTTGATTATAATAATATCCATACCGGTACTTTTCCAAATCAGAATCTTTTAGTGTCTCCCTCAAAAGCACTCCATCAGTCATGTACTGCAACAAAGGGAAAAAGATATCAGCTATAACTAGTGTTTTATAAGAAAGGCATGGGGCAGGACGTTTCATGTCTCCAGGGCGGAGGGTATGCCACGCGATTTTTGGTTTTTATATTAAAAAATATAAAATAATTTTAAAAATTAATTCAGCTTAACAAAACATTACAAAAATTGATGGAAAAAAATTAAGGAACAAAATTAAGATGGAGAGTTAAAAAAATAATATATTCAACCATGCGAGCTAAAAGTTCAACTTTTGCCTAATACTCTTATTTAAGATCATTAGCTTCATCGGCGGCTCCCAATTCTAAGCACTTCACTTCATTAACACCACCGACTTGCAAATCATCCAATTCGTTATAACACCTTTTCCTCCAAAAGAGGGTGTACTGTGGCTTGAAACTAAGAATAATTCAGGACCCTAAATCATTATAATCGGGCTGAAACAACCTAGACGTACTGTCATGCCACAACAATTTGAAATATTTTGAGACGATCGGAACATCTCATTTTGATCATAGATGAGAGTCTAGAAGCTATTGAAGTATTCTGGAAAGGTTTACAAAAGTCTAGAAAGCTCTTGAAAGTACTAGAATATTCTAAAAGAATGTAGATCCTTAAGGAGAGATCTAGAACAATGTAGAACTGTGTAGAATGTCTTAGATTCTTCTAGATAATATTAAAAGTATGTACAATGCCGTACAGATATGTGAACCTCTCTAAAAATATGTGAATATGATAGGAAGTTGAGAATATCCTAAGGAATATTCTTGGAGAGCTCTAGAGAGTCTCTTCCACATCCGTAGGATCAAATGAATCTCCATAGTTAATTAGGGAGGTAGATTCATATAAATAGAAGTAGAAGTGTCATGAGGCGAGCCCCGTGGCATTGCTAAACACAACTTAACAGAAAACTATGTGAACTTCAATAGTTAGACATAAAATCAAGCGAATATGACCTGTTTAGAAAGTGAATCTTATTTATAAGTCATGGCCTGTTTAGAAAGAAAGAAAAATTCTCCAGACAACTAATAGACAAGTTATTACCTTGATAACTGTTTTAGGACCAGTCACGTCCTCAAAACGTATAGCATAGCCTACTTTATTGCCCAACTCTATGTCCATTTCTTCACTAACTCTCTTGGCGACGCTCATGGCTGCTACACGTCTTGGTTGAGTGCAACCAACAAGTCCATTCTTTGTATATTCATCTTCATGTATATACTGCCACCAATAAATAACATATCAAGGAACTGACAAGAATGCAAATAACATATCAAGGAACTGACAAGAATGCATAGAAAAAAGTTGAGATTTACACACAAGACAAACAAAGAAATTAAAGCCACCAATCCAAAACCAGTTTCGCCGACCACTATCACCACCTGATTCTCACGGATCACCTACATGTATGAAAAATAATGTTGAGGAAAAATGAATTACATGACAAAATAGTACAACAATATGATGTACAGTTCCTAATATTATGCAAGTGATAGAGGGCTTCAAACCTGCAATAACTCATCTCGTGCCGAAAAGATTGGCAAATATTGTCGTTGTTGTGCTATTGTTTTGGATTTAACAAACTCACTCACTGCTTCACTGTTCTTTAAATGCTGAGAAAATTTGGTATCTTCTTTGAAATCTACTTCACCTTGTCCACCCACGATGACATTATCTGCATCAATCTTGTAATGGAAAGCATTTCAGATGCATTCCTTTTATCACAAAAACTATTCTTAGAAATTAATTCACTTTTTAAATGTAGCAAACCTGTTCTACAGTCTTCTCAACACCAAGAATTCCACCTAGCTTTGAGCCAGCAAGCTCCCAAAACCTATGTCGTGATTTTCTCTTTCTTTGTGTGTCATGAATTTCACGAACCAGAGCTGATCCTTTTCGTGATATTATAGCCATATCTGATGTAGGGTCTTTTAGTGGCATGATAGGCTCAACTTGCTTCGTGTAAACAATCCTCCCATTAAGAAAAGGGGGCTTCGTATCTGTTATGAGAAAAAGTGAGAACCTCATAATAAATAATAGACACATGCTTTATAAAATATAGAAAATGCTATATACCACCGATTTTTCACCGCCCCTTGATTTAAAAAGTATGGATATATTAAATCCATTAAAATCAATTAATTGCAAGTGATTTTTCGCCAAAACTAGGGGAGGTGAAAAATTGGTGGCATATAAAAGGTGGTATATCGCATTACTCATAAAATATTATGCAATGTATAAAGACAAATTGAAGTTACCATGAACAAGAAGAATGACATTTTGTTCTTCCACATCATCAGACTTAGTTTGCACCTCAGTTCCTCTAACAGCTCCTGATCTCAGAAGTTGTCGGTCCTCCCATTGAGCATTATTAGCAGCGAGCTCCGAAAGTTTTTTGCTCTGAGCAAGTGTCATTTTGCTTCCATTTCTCCGAACCTGCAATAATGGAAAGAAAAAGTCGCAAGATAAATAATTAAACCTGGAAATTTCAAATTTTCTTAAAAGAGGAAGAACTATATGTAAAGACAATTTAGACAACTCTTTTCTATATGCATAAGAATCACAAGACCAATTGAACACATTCAAATAGAAGGGTGGAGTATAGTGAATAAGCCACTAGATTACAAGTTCATGGGCATACAAATGTCGTATGACAAAAGGCAATAGTACCAAGATTTTTTTCTATTTTTAGTGCCAAAGTAATAAACCATGAAAAGCTTTAGGCAACATCACATGAATAATGACTGCAACCGTCACATAAAAAGGAATCCAATACTGTGTAGGCGTTGACATCTCTTAGCTAAATTGATTTAATTTACTTGGATATGAAACCATAAGGTGAAATAAAGATAAAGACAATGTGAGCTTAGGTTCTCATCAATTCGGGTGCTAATATTTGTATCATTGAATTAAAATTTTCAATGTTGAAGTAAAGAATTAGATAATCATCTGCACTACAAATGACCTAAAGCAACATCATGCTTAAGCGTCGTGGATTATACCAGTCTTTTAGCCAACTGTGCCTCTTTCTTCTGCAAAGTTGCCTCATCAGCAGGGAAAAAAGAGGAGCTATCTGCATCATACATCGTACTGCGTTCTTCTCGATCATACCTAAAATGACAAAAATAACTCATTCATCAGAAGGTTAATGTATAGCACATAGTGTCAAGACTAAATATATAAAGAAAGTTAGTATAGAACACAAACAAGTCTATTATGGTGCTGCGTTATGATACTACCTCTATAGATAAAGATGTGTCTTACACCTTCCTTTTCCTATCTCATATTCTTCAAATAGGTAAACCTAAAACCACCAGATGCAGATATCAACTTCTCCTAACAAATACAAATTCATATAATTCCAAGACTAATCTCTTTGACATGACCAAATTAATTATGCATCGCCTTTGCACAAATCTACATCAATCATCTGGAATTTGCAGGAGAATTAAATATTCGGCTAGACCCTGGTGAACAGGGGTGCTCCTTGACGTGTCAAACAAATTTTCTTGTGTTACGATTTTTTATATTTTCTTTAGTTTAGTGATTTATATATTAGAGAGTAGTCTATTCCTTAACTAATGCACTAGAGGAGTGCTAGTGGTGTAGCTATTGTGTGGTAATTGCAACTTTACGCCTTAATAACCAATGATCACGTCACGTTTAATGAACACTAGTAAATAGAAGCAGTTGTTTCCGAATTACAGATTCATAAACACATATTCAAATTAAATTACCAGGAACGATCTAAGTTGTATTCCATCTCTAAACGCATAATTTCAGAGATCTGATGATTCTGGATTCCAGATGTGTCATCCCGGCCGTCTTCTCCATCCTAGAACCAGAAAGAGGGAACAAAACATTGTTGGGTTAATTAAAATAACAGCAAAAAAAATGACACGTTTTAAAGAAGACAAAAACATAAAAAGGAATACAATGAGAAAGAAGCTTAATACCTCTGCCAATTGCAGAGTATCTGCAAAGATAGCCTGATTAGACTTTCCACCATGTCGGGAACTTGTAGACTTAGACCCCGATGCCCGAATTGGAGTGGGTACAGGAGCAATGCTATCCCAAGGAGACACCACAACTTCTGTGCATAACAAATTTTTAACTAGTTATGAAAAAATTATGGATATATTAGCCTAAGAAACCAGACAAGATCATTCAAAATTCAGAACTGTGCATTTAAAATAATTGCTAAGTAAAAGTATGGGCGTACCAGAAGAATTACGGGTACACGCTCCTAACTGTGGGGAAATAAGCCATGCATCCAGATGTTAGGAATGTGCCCTAAAATTCAATTATTTAATGTGTTTATTATGAATAAATAAATAATATATATTAGAAGTTATGAGTATTACTAAATGTCCTATGGGATAGGCATAGTCCATAATTACATATGAGAATCCAAATGGAAGTGATGTTCCATGAAAGACTTGGATTACGTATATCATGTGTTATTATAAATTGGTTATAGTCGGTGATAAGAATGGGCGTCTTATCTGCTAAAGACTATAATATGCTATATTCGATGATTTGTCTTAATCATGGGAATAGGGATTCCATATATAGTATATTCGTGTAAGATTGAAACACTGAACCGGACCAATCAAATTATTTATTTTGACTACTATCGAAAATAAATAATTTTGAACAATAACTCTTAATCCTATGATTGTCGTGGACTAATGCATCTAGTGCACATTGCTTTGATGTATTTAGAAGTGAGGTTTTCGGTGACCAATATACTTTATACATTGGGTAATGACATAAAAATGTGATTGGAAAGGACATTCATATGGGATCTATAATCTCTATAAGAGATAAGATATATCCCCTATAATGGATTTGCAATGTTCGACTTTTCTAAAACTTTGGCCAAAGTGTTTCAAGTGAAGTATCGCTGAAATTATATGAAAAATAGTTTTTCATTTGGAAAGTTGATAAGAAGCAAATTGAGCATTATAGGATAAGATGTGAGAAATAAAATAAAAGTAGTCTCAATTTTATTTCTTCATGGATATTTTAATAGAGGAGTTAATGAAATATTTCTTTACGAAAGAATGGGAACTCAAAAATAAATTGAAGTTAATTTTAGAGTGCAACAATATTTATTTAGTGGAATTAAATATTGTTAAGTAATATTAAATATTATCATGTGATGATAATTTGATTTAATTTACTTTGAGCTAAAATTAATTTTCCCTAAGGTCCCTTCGCAAACCTCAAATTGAAACTCTACGAATAAATACTAAAGTATTCATTAGATAGATAAGTTTGAACTTAGATGAAAAATTAATGTGGGAAATATGTTTGGAAAAAGATATTTAATTAAATAGTGATTAAAAAAAAATTGTGAATAGTAACAACGTGAACAGTACGCGCGTACTGTTCACGCGCGGCCCACCAGCTGAAATGGGCACCGAAAGTTTCTTTGTTTTTTCCACCTCACTTGTTTTCTTTAACATCCCACATGAATTTTTTAATGACTCTTTATTTCTTTTTCACCCTATATAAAGGGGTGTCATTTGGAAGTTCAAATGCACCAAACACAACAAAGACAAGTAGTTCTTGAACAATTTTTCAAGAACAAACTAGTCTTTAAGAAAATAAAATTCCTCTTAAGGAGTTTTATTTTAGTAGTATTTTTTGGAGCCCACACTCATGAGTTTGTTGAGGCATTGCGAAAAAGGCTTTGCGGTGAACGAGTTCTTCTTCTACCGACAAGTTCCAATCTTCGGTGTAAGATTTGCTTTCTTCATTTTCAATTGTTATTGTTTTTATAGTTATTCAATTATTGATTTTAATTAAAGTGTTTAATTATGTAGTCTTTTAATTGTTAGCTGTAGATAGACAATAATAATTATTAATTAAAGTGTTTAATTAATTGCTTTAAGTCATAGTATGTATGTTTTAATTTTTGATGTCATGCATGTACGCATAAGAGCTAGGTCTCTATTTTAATTCCGCTGCGTACCAATTTGGGTTCGATTATGAATCGATTTCCCAACACCAGATTGGTCCCAGCTAGCATGTGCGATGGAGAAGGTTGATGGCGTTTGCTGCGTGGGGTGTCTTCCAACTCTCGACGTTCATCATTCCCTACAAAGACATGCATCATGATAAAGAATGAAAAATAAGAACCTTGGGCAGACAACAGTTTTATTTCCACACAGCACAGATGTAGTTGAGATTTAGCACATTAGATCATCGGTTCATCTTAATTACCTAAGAGTATACTGTAGAACCAAGAAACCCCTCCTAGTATGGGCACACAAATGAAATTTGCAGGAAAAGAAAAGGTACAAAATTATGCGGTTAACTAATTCCCTAGCATGCAGTCACTAATAAGTCGGATCCAATTAAGGACATGAAATTAAAGATGATCCAATTAAAGGATGCGAGCATCTGTCAACATACTATGATAATCAAGTTAACTCATATATAGAGGACAATTATATTGTTTACCTCCTATTTTAAGTTAGTCACAATGGAAAAGGATGATCCTAGCAACAGAAAGATCATACGCCAACGCCAACCGAGTGTTTCTAGCCCCATAACTCTATGTAATATCAGGCAAACAATGTCATTCATTAAATACTTATAAACATATGCAAATAATACACAAGCCTATGGCTTACATGCGTTTATATTTCCACAGATATTACACACCATGCCAGCGGTGGGGTACACGAAAAATTGATTTAATTAGAGAAAAAGAACAGAAATTCCAATATATAATATGATAAAGAAACATAGCATATATAGTTGATTTTAACCTAAAGTAACCAAATTATATGCTGTGTTTCATATTCCATACTGAAGTAACCTAAAGAAACATAGCATAATAAAAAAAAACCAATTAAACCCTTAACAAAAAATATTTCATAATGAACATATATAGAAAGACAGATATTGAACAGGTCTTGGCGTTCGAATGGCTAGGTATATATTACCATCATTGCGCTGACGGCGCTTGAAGACGTAGGGCTCCATTCGTATGTATATATGTATGTATGTATGTCGTTCTCGGCGGCACTCCGCTGGTGGTGTATCGCCGACGCGGGGAAGAAGAAGACAGACGGCGAGGTTATATTATGGGTGGTGATAGTGCCAGAGCAAAAGGGATTCAATATGCCTATAACTCAATTTTATCGGAATAAAAAAGACACGAATGAGTCAAATCAAAATTCAATTCAAAAAAACTATCATCTACAATAATAATTATCCAAATACAAAATTACCTAAAGAAAGTCGTCAGTCTACTCATTCCTTTCTCCGATTTCACTCATTTATTGCAACGCTGAATGCTCGTTCCTCGAATAATTATACAGAAAACACGGGGGGCCTCAGTCTGACGGTGAAAATGAGGATGCGGGGGTCGGCATTCATGAACTCAGATTTTGAATCCAATCTTCAACTAACTTCTCAAGGGAAAATCATCAAGAGGTTAAAACAGCGTATTTATTTTAATTAGTTCCGAGTCCTTTATTAAGTTGTTACTTAGTTTCCTTTTTCAAGTCAGATACCTTATTGACGTTACTCATGCAAATTTGGTGATTAGATAGTCTTTGATACATACTACTATTCTTAGACTTGATTTGCAAGTAATCTACGATTTGAACAAATCATTGGAAGGACTTTTCTTTATTTAGTTATTTTGAACTATTCCGATAGGACCCCAACTAAAGTGTGAATTAGGATCCAACTAAAGTGTGAATTAGGATTAAGAAAATTATGTCTATCTATATTGGAGTACTTAGGTTTATCCGTCTATACTGTAGGGCTAAATACAAAATGTCCCCTGAACTATCCCTAATCTCGCATATACCTTCTTAAACTTTAAAAGATACCAAAATGGACCCTCGTGGAAATTCATGAGTTATCCAAATGCTCCGATCCAAACACAATCTTGCAATATTAAGCACTATATTAACTTAACCGATGATTCCTTCATTTTTTTTAAACGAATTTATCAATTTAAGTCTTCAAAATTAACAAATCATTTGAATCTTGTAATCTGTTAATTCAAGAATTATGAAGAATTATTATAATTATTTAAATATTCTTTAATTAAATTTTATCAACTAACAAATCATTTAAATCTTGTAATCTATAAATTTATAATTTATAAATTAACAAAATATTTAATTTACATTAATAAAATTAACAAATTGTAGATTTAAACTACGAAGATTTGCTTTTTCTAATTGTATCATATTCAGTTATAAGTTATTTAATTGTATCAACCTACAAATCCTATTTAAATCTATTTGTTTTTCTTACAAATCATATTAGTTCAATTAAAAAAAAAAATTAACCAAGTTTATTTGGTGCTTAAATATTGTAAGGTTGTGTTTGGGTTGAAGTATTTGGAATTGCTTAAAAATTTTCACGAGGGACTATTTTGGTACCTTTTACAGTTTAGCAGGGTATATGCGACAATAAGAATAGTTTAAGGGGGCATTTTGTATTTGTCCCTATACTATATATATATATATATATATATATATGTTTATTAAGCCGGAGGTCTTAGAGGATTATAAAAGAATTCTTATACCATATCCTTTTATAATATAATTATGTGCAGTTAAAGAGGATAAGTCCTAGTTAGTTAAGTACAGAATGGAAAAAAAATCGTCATTTAATACGGATGAGTATAATTTAAAAATTTTATTTAAAATTCTGGTGGAAAAATCGGCTAAAAAATATAAGAAAGGTAAATAAGCGGATTTGTAAACATACAAGTGTAATACGAATACAAATGAATTATACGGGAGTAAAAATATGTTTATTTTTATATAAATTTATAAGATATATAAATAGTATTTTATATGAGTATTTTGTTGCCAAAACTATAGTATTATTTGTCAAGTATAAAACAAAAAATGTAAAATATGTGTACTAAATGGTTCTATTCAAAAGTACGAATATTATTTATTAAATCAAGAATCCATAGGAGAACAGAAATATTTTTTTAATTATACCTATTTTTATGTATTGTACGAGTACAATATGAGTAACAAGGGATAAGTAGTAAATTCTCCAATCAAATAAATCACCATATTTCTAGCATTCTACCACTACCCTATCGGGAGAAAATTTCACAACCTCCTGTCAAATTTATTATTATCAACCTGCCCCTTGTGTGAAAAAATAACACGAAACCCCTCTATGAAATAAATGTGCAATTTAACAATATTTAAATATAAAATATATATATATATATATATATATAGTGTATGGATCAAATACATACTTTTACATTAGATAAGATATAAGACTCAATCTACAACATTAATACTGTTTGATCCCAAGGTCCGGATTTAACTACATTTTTCAGTTTTATAATTATTTTTAATGATGACAGTAGCATTTTAGTCAATGAAACGTAACAAATTCATGCAAATATCAAGCAGGATCAAAATCAAATCCCACTTGTTGTGCCATAACAGATTATTTTCTCCAATTTATTTTTTCTTTCCAATTACAAATGTGTGTGTGTATATATATATATATATATATCATGTTTCCTTATCAAGACACGAAAATTTTTCCGTAACCGAAAGAGCTCTCTTCTCTAAATTTTACATACTCCAGAGTGTGCGAAAAGTAGAACAGGAAAACGATTGTTTCATTTTTCCATTGAATCTTTATTGATTGGTGTGTTTCCTTTATTAATAATAATGGATATTTCTTCTTCCTTCAAGAAAACCTACAAATCCAACAATTCATACAACAAGCATAAGAGAAGAATCTCTATAGGCAGTGGCATTACATACATACATACATATAGAATAGAAGAAGACAGGGAGAGAAGAAAGGAAGAAGGGGAAGAAAACATCACAAGTAGTAATTTTAAACCATCATACAGTAACTTATAACACATTATATAGTAGATTATAAATCATTATACAGTAAATACAACGGTGATATACAGTGTGTGATTAGTGACATACAATTAGTGATTTCAAGTCATTGTACAGTATCTTATAAACAACTATACAGTATGTTATAACACATTATATAGTATCTTATAACATATTATACAGTGTGTATTTATATATCATGAATGGTGGATAACAACTTATAATTTTGTTGTACTGCATATATTTATACTATATAATCTGAAATGTCTCATCATCCTCAACCAATAATGAAATATTTTTGACCAAAATGTGATCTACATCTTTAAATATAGGATATCCTCCCAGAAACATAGTTGTACAGTTCATATATGGAAAACAGTAACCAGAGAACTCAAATGGGCAAAAAATTACAGGTTTAATATTATTCTATAACTTGATAGAGTTAATTTTGGCAACAAATTGAGAGATTTTAGGGGAGATTTTGTGAGATTAATTTTGAGAGATTTTAGCAAGGTTTTAGGAGAGATTTTGTGTCCTTTTTTTTTGGTAGGTGGATACTATAAAATGAGGTCAATTGACTATGATACCCCTGACCCCAATTGGAATCAATTTTCCTGCCTGTTTTTGCTTTATTTTTGGACTGTTGGATTCAATGGATCCAATGGTGTAGATATACATATAAACGAGCCACCATCCTTTACCCCGGCACCACTGCCACCGCCAACTATCAGCCGTCAACCACCATGTCTGCATTCGCCTGCATATCCCAATTCATTCCCAATCCCAGCACCTTAAACCCCAATCCCTATATTTTTGGTCTCTCTCAATTAACCAAAAAAATAAATAATATGGCCTATTTAGTACCTATATGGAAGTATATTTTCAGAAAAAAAATATGATTAAAGTAATCAAATATTTTTTAGAAAAAACCTCAAAAAGATTTGCAATTGCTGGCTATGGGGTTCGAACCCATGCGCACTTATGTGCAGAAGATCTTAAGTCTTCCCCCTTAACCTCTCGGGCAAACCAGCATACATTTCAACGTCTCTCACAAAATCTTAATAACAGATACCTTGATCATGTTTTCATATGATGAAATTGTTGGAAAAATTGGATATGAATTTAACTATTCAAATCTTTTTTAGGATGAATGAGAAATTAATCGAGTGAATAGATATTGATTAATTGATCGCATCCGTACAGCCAATGGTCGTGGCTGTACTAACGCCACGTGTTCGCATAAATGGATGTATCTAATGACGATTAGACACATCCACTTCTATAAATAAGCCCCCTCATTTCAATTTTCATTTAATTCATTCTCTAGTCATGTTCTTTAAGGAGAGTTCAAAACAGAAGTATGTTCGCCGATTCTTGGGATTTGTAGTGCTACTATCACGAGAAATAAGTCGTTGTATCTTGGGAGACGATTGTCATATTCCGTAAGCACCGTGTGCGGGGCAATGTCGTCCTAAAAAAAATGAGTCTAAACTCGTGTCTCGACCTTTCCTTTAAACCGTTCATCCATTCCAAATTACACAAGCCCTATATTAAATTTCTCCCAACAGAAATTCCATATATGTACTCTGATAATGCAATAAATATCTCGTTATATCATAAAAAATGTGCTTCTCCAAATACAATATATCATACGCTAATAGCCCTTAAATCTATAGTTCATACGAGTTTCGCTCTTGGTCCTAATCTACTAGTTAATGCTGCACCTAACCAATATACACCGGATAACTTATGTTCCCAAAGATTGGCCTATTTCGACGAAGCATATTATATTTGTTGGTTAGATGCATAATCATGTATTCAAACTCGCGTTGTCCCAATTTCATGGGATCAGATTGTAAGAAATAGACGAAGTATTTATACTTGTGAATCCTCTATTATGAATAAATGGTTTATATATGATCTGTCGATGAAAACAAATATCAAATATGCAAAAAAGTGATTTCGATCACCACCCAACAATCCTTCTAGTTTCTTATACGAGAAAAATACCATTTACCCCCAGTGATATACGTTATTCTTCAAAAGCCCCTCCATGATACAAAAATTCACAGAACACCCAATAAAAATAAAGTTACTCACGGCCTCCCTTGACTAATTTTGCCTGCAAATTTTAATGAAACAAAAATGCCCTTATACTTTAAAAAAATTTACACCATATTTATGTTATTTTATTTTATAATTACTTTAATTTTAATTTTTTATTTTCTTTCGTTTTTTCTCATCTTCTTCCCCAATCATCTTGTTCTTCCCTAAAACTAAAACCCTAACCCTAATTTTTTTTTATCTCTCCACCACCACCGCAGTCGCCCAGAGACCTGACACCATGGAAGTCCAGAGCCATCCTCCATCGCCACCTCCATTCTGCCTTCATCACCGTCGCCGTCGCCAGTTTGCAAAGGGAGAAAGGGAAAATCTCCCCCACCTGCAAATTTGGAGAAATTTGAAGAGGGGGAGAGCACCCCTAGACCCAAATCTGCGTACAGATTTGCTCCGCCTCCCCCAAATTTGTTTACAAATTCGCAAAGGGGACCTCCCCTCTTTAAATCAATTGTGGCGACGCGACTTGTAGCTGTGACGCCGGGTTGTTGTGTCGCACGGTGGTGGAAATGATGGAGGATGCTTATGGTTTAGGCTTGATTTGTGGAGGTTGCTGATGTATTATGGTGTTCGAGGGTGCTGGTGTGTTGTGGTGGTTATGGAGTCTGGTGGTGGCGGGCGAAGTTGTGGGGTTTGGTTGTGGAGGCTGGTGGTGGAGGTGAAGGCCGTTGGTGGTAGTGGTCGTGAAGGTTATTGGTGGTGGTCGTCGTGGAGGCCGCTGGTGGTGTTGGTTTTAGGCCTGGTGGTGGTGGTGTGGTGGTGGTGGTGGGTGACAGAAGGCAGCGGATGGTGGTGGTGTGGTGGTGGTGGTAGGTGATAGAAGGCAGCGGATGCTGGTGGTGTGGTGGCGGCAGTGGGCAATGGTGGGCTGTACAATTATATATATATATATATATTACTATATTTTATATATTATTGTTAGTAGTGATATTATATATATATATATACATATATAATTTTGATTGAATAATGAATATATATGTTTAATCTTGACCGTCTTTTATCATATGTGATTCAATGGTGTTAGACTAGGGGCGAAAAATTCCAATAAACTCAAAAAAACTATAAATATTCGCAATATTAATATTCGCGAGTGGAGCGCATAGGGGGGTTAGTTGCATATTTATTTAGAGGGGGTGTTCTGTGAATTTTTGTATCAGAGGGGGACTGTTGAATAATTATGGATATCACAGGGCGTAAAATATATTTTTCTCTTTCTTATACCAAAAAGTCTGCTAACTCAATAATTGGCTTTATCGAGTATTCTACAGTGAATCAATACATTAGGACAGTATCATTTTTTATCATTAAATCATTTTTTATCATATATATACAATTATATATATACACACTTATGTATATATTACTGATGTGCACCAAAATATACCGAGGGGCAATACAGAAATTACATGGGTTCCCAAGTCGGGTCGGGTCGGCACCCGCCCGCTGTATAAGTCCAAAAAGGATAACAGACCCATTAAAGATAGTTGGGTCCTAATATTAGTCTAGAAGACCATGACATTAAGGAGTCCAAAACACAATAAGATCAATGATCATTAAGCCTGATGGATTATTAATTAAATTAGGACCATGGCCTGTAGCCCACTACCAGCTCCCTATAAATACCTTAGAAGAGCTAGAGAGGCTCATTATCTACTCACTCAGTAAAAATTCACTGGCTATTAAGAGTTATCCCACAAAAGAACTACGAACCGACTTGATCCCACACTGCTTGGGTACGTAGGCAGCTTGAAGTAATCAAGTGCAGTCTATAATTTACTGTATATTTAATCTAGCTTGTCGTGAGTTGGATCGGTTCTCTTACCCCACTTGACAATCACTGTCTAACGATTTTTAATATCATCAGATTGGCGTCGTTTGTGGAAAACACGGTCTAACCACTGAGCATGCAGACTATAGATCAAGTACAAAATATCGGCGATCAAAGTGATAGTAGCGGCATGCCAAGTATGGTACGTGCATGCAATCAGCAGGCACCTCAGGGGACATCAATAGTGAATCTCTCCTACAAAAAGGGTAATTGAGATTACTCGTCATATGCCCCCTGTGGTGGCCTCCGATTCGGGTAAACACAGCAGACACATGGAGTCTAAGACACGGAGCATTACGTTCGGCGCCTGAGATTTGGAAATCCGGATCCCCCTTTAAGAACGAGGCTCTAGTGATCTCAGTCACCGTCGTGGATTCATAGGTTTGCAAGGTTCTCGTCGATAGTGGAAGCTCTGAAAATCTTATTTTTTTCAAAACCTTTACACAGCTGTCGAGGGGCAGAGCCAAAGTTTAGGTGGTGAAGACCCAACTAATTGGCTTCGCTGGTGAAGCGGCAGATGCCTTAGGAGAGGTGATCTTACCTTTATCGTTGGGTACGCTCCCTCAGCGTGTGGCCAAGGATGTGAAGTTCTTAGTGGTGAAAGCCCCCTTCGAATATAATGTTATACTAGGGAGGCCGAGCTTAAACTTCTTTCGAGCTGCTATTTCTACCTTCTATTCGAAGATTAAGTTCCCAACTCCCTGAGGAACTGACGAAGTCATAAGAGATAAGCGGCTGACCCGGGAGTACTGTTCCAATACCTTGGCTTCATTCAAGAGAAAGTGAAGAGACTCAGAGCCAAAAATTGGGCGTGAGCTCATAAAAATTGACATGGTAGCCCAAGTGGAGGGCAAAGCCAGTAAGACAATGAAAGTTGACAGTGATACCCGGGGAGAAACAGTTGAGAGCCTGAAGACAGTAAAGTTAGTACCGGGTAATCTTGAGAAGAAAACTAAGATTGAAACTGCCTTGGGGTCGGCACTGGAGGTTGATTTGATACAGTTCTTCCACCATAATACGGATGTGTTCTCTTGGAGTGTGGGGGACATGGAGGGGATTGACCGCGAGGTCATGACTCACCACCTTAACACCTCCCCGGATGTTCGCCCTGTGAAACAACGCAAATGGACTATGGGAAGAGAGAGAAGTATAGCAGCTAAGGAAGAAGTGGAGAACTTGTTAGCAGTCAGGTACATAAGAATTATACACTACCCCGAGTGGCTAGCCAATGTAGTGCTGGTAGCAAATCCCAACGGCATGCTCTAAAGATTCTTATCCTCTCCCCCGGATCGATGACCTGATTGACTCCACAGAAGGTTGTGAATTGTTAACCTTCATGGACGCAAAGTAAGGATATAACCAAATACCCTTGGCTTCAGAAGATTAGGAGAAGACCAGCTTCATCACTGATCAGGGTACCTATTGCTATAATGTGATGCCTTTTGGGCTAAAGAATGCAGGTGCCACTTATCAGAGGCTGGTCAACAAGATGTTCGAAGCACAACTGGGAAGGAACATGGAACCATATATAGATGACATGTTGGTCAAGAGCAAGAAGGGAATAGATCATGTGAATGACTTCCGAGAATGTTTTGAAGTACTCAGGCGTTACAAGTTAAGCTTAATCCCTCCAAGTGTACCTTTAGGGTACGAGGAGGAAAGTTCCTAGGCTACATGGTGAGCGAAAGAGGATAGAAGTAAACCCCGAGAAGATCCGGGCCATCTTAGATTTAGCTCCCCTAGATCTAAGAAAAAAATACAAGAACTGATGGGGCGATCTACAACACTCAATAGGTTTATCTCGCGATTAACCGACAAGGGGCTGCCATTCTTCAAAGCAATAAGAAAGGCCAAAAGCTTCGAATGGGACGCTTCGTGTCAGGTGACATTTAAGAAATTGAAGGAGTACTTGGTTTCCCCGCCACTGCTCACTAAGCCCCTAGACGGAGAAACGCTTTACTTATATTTGGCAGTCACCCAGGAAGCTGTCAGTGTAGTATTGGCTCGAGATGACCATGGGGATCATAAACCCATATATTATATCAGCCGACTACTAAGGGCGGCCGAGCCAAGATACCCTCTCATCGAGAAGTTGACCCTCGCTTTAGTGGTGGCGGCTAGAAAGCTAAGGCCCTACTTCCAGTCATATCCTGTGGTGGTGCTCACTAATCACCCCTTGAAGAGAATACTATCAAGCCCCGACATATCGGGGAGAATGGTTAAGTGGGCGGTGGCACTTAGCGAGTACGGTATCGAGTATCAGAGGAGACCAACTATCAAAGCACAAGTGTTAGCTGATTTTGTCGCTGAAATGATGGGGGATGAAGCCAGCTGTTCCTTGCAAACATGGACTATATGGGTAGATGGCTCTTCCACCAGTGTTGGTAGTGGAGCCGGAGTGATCATCGAGAGTCCTCAAGAGGACAAGCTTGAATATGCCATAAGATTTGAGTTTGGTTCCTCAAATAATGAGCGGACGCCAAGTTAGCCCTCGCTGCTGGAGCAAAAAAGTTGATAGCATGCAGCGATTCACAGCTGGTAGTCAACCAGGTGAATGGAGTATATGAGACTAAGGAAATAAGAATGACCTAGTACCTTGCCTTGGTCTAAGAGCTAAGAGAACGCTTCGAAGAGTTCGACCTTAGGCAAATACTGAGAGCAGAGAAAGATGCTGCGCATCAGGTGGCCAAGTTAGCAAGTTCTATAGTCTTCATCAAAAGTAGGAAGATAACTTTCATCGCCTCCGACAAGCTTGAGGTGGAGAAAGGGGGCCTTGAGGTGCTGTGTGGGGAGGTTGAGGAACCTAGCTGGAAGGATGAGATAGTTGACTACTTAGTATCCGGGAGCTTTCCTAATGATCTTAGGATGGCCCGAAAGGTGAGGATGAGGGCAGTTCGATTTGTCATTATAGATGGCAAACTGTACAAGAGAGGATTCTCCCAACCGTACTTGAAGTGCCTGACTCCTACCAAAGCTGACTATATGTTGCATGAAATACATGAGGGATGTTGTGGCAATCACCTGGGGGCAAGGCACTGGCTGCCAAGACGTTGCGACAAGGATACTTCTGGCCGACTATGCTGAGAGATGCTCAAAACTTGGTGCGAAGATGTCAGAGCTGCCAGGAGCATTCCAACATAAGTCACCTCCCCGAGACTGAGATGCAGCTGTTGGAAAGTACTTGCCCTTTTAATATGTGGGGGCTAGATATAGTAGGACCTTTTTTCTCTAGCCACGGGTCAAAGGAAATTCCTGCTGCTCGCTATCGATTATTTCACCAAGTGGGTGGAAGCTGAGCCCCTGGCCAAGATATTTGAAAAATAACTGATGAAGTTCCTCTGGAAGAATATAATCACACGATTTGGGATCCCAAGGTCTTTGGTCTCGAACAACAGCACCCAATTTCAAGGAGCAAAGCTAAGGGAATGGTGTTAAGAGTTGAACATAAGGCAGCACGTCACCTCCGTCAGCAACCCTCAGGCGAATGGGCAGACAGAGGTTACCAACAGCACTATTCTACAACACTTGAAGACTAAGCTCGGAGAAGCAAAAGGGGGCTGGGAGGATGAAATCCTAGTAGTACTGTGGGCATACCTCACCACTCCCAAAGCTAGCACCGGGGAGACCCCTTTCAACTTGGTTTTCGGAGCCGAGGCCATCACCTCAGTAGAGATTGGCGAAAGGAGCTTAAGGATAAGTCAATATAGCCTCGTTGAAAATGGGCGTCGCCAGAGAGAAAATTTGGATTTCATCGTTGAAGTAAGAGATTAAACCGCTGCAAGAATTGCGAAGTATAAGTCAAGGATGGCACGAGCCTACAATCGCCGGGTACGCTTCCGAGGTTTCCAAGTGGGTGACTTAGTGCTGAGGGAAAAAGAAGCTACCGGACCTGTCAGAAAGCTGGAGGCCAAATGGGAAAGCCCTTACCAAGTAAGGGAGATAGTAAGCCCTGGCACTTACAAGTTGATGACAATTGATGGTAAAGAGGTGCCCCGCACGTGGGGCATATCTAACCTCAAAAGGTACTTTACATAGATTATTTTGCCTATTGTATATGCTATCTTGATAGCCACTAGTTAACAATCAATGACAATGGCCATGGGCTAACTTATATTTTAATTACTATCTCCACTACTGTGTTAACACCAAATACTTGAACGACTTCATCCACTCAAGTGGGGAACAAGAACCTTAATACGGCCCCTGGGAACTATAAAACTCCCACTGGAGGCCTTACAAACATCACACGCGACCCCATTCGAGGTCAACATGGGTGGCATCGCTGAAATTCCCTGAGCCATATATGACTCGCCAGAGGATGGGTGACCCCATAATCTCTCCATAGTACCCCGAGAGGTTGAGGATCTGTAAAAGGTCTCCCCATTCCCACTAGGACTATGGATTGAGATCATGCCCCATAGTTCCTCTATAAGACGGAGAGAGGCTGAGGACCTACAAAAGGTCTCCCCGCTCCCACCAAGGCTATGGATAGAGATTATATCACATAATCCTTTTGATAGTACCGAGAGCGGTAGAGGACATACAAAATGTCCCCCCACTCCCACTAAGGGTAATGATTGAGATTGTGAACAAACAAGAGGCAATCATGCCCAAATAATGGAACGACTAATACTATCACGAACTAAGTCACTCATTCACCTCATTACTCTAGGTGTTATTAACAAGCACCAATAAGATAGTTAAATAGAGGTAATCAAATAAATAACCAAACATTATTTCATGCTCCTAATGCGTGAAATTAGAATCCGACTAAGTGGCCACCTATTGAAGAGCTAACTAATCCATATCTGGTTACTACGTAGCCAAAAGAATAACTATCTATTACTCCCCATCCTCAACGTGGAGGTCGCAATGAACAAATATCAACAATAACGCGAACTTTCTAATTCCCTTACAATGTGTTTACTTACTCCTAAATTTCGTTAAATACAATTCAGGAGTAACGGACATAGGGGGAGGTTAGGATCGCGAAATCACCAGTATAGCCAAGCAGCTAATTGATGAATCATATGCAAGAATCAATTGCAATAAAAGTCACTCACAATAAAAGTAAGCAACTAATCTGAGCTTTATACAAATAATCTCAGAAGATGGAGTGCTTGAGAATAGATCTCAGAATATACAAATAGCTAAGGCTGAATAACTAAGTCAAGACAACCAATGAAACTGACTACCCCTACTGAGGAGGATCGATACCGCCTCCGCGAGTAGGAGGCACATCATCCTCACCACTGTCATCAGCCACTCTCTTGTACAACCATAGGAAGTCATCTTGGGGGTAGCAACCGCTCTTGCCAAGAGCGCGACGGCACTGCCGAACCATTTTTCCCATGAAGCCAAGGGCTATGTCGTAGGCCTTTTCATTCCACTCGCTGATAAATTCGCTGCTCGCCCTAAAATTTTTCACAGCTGACTCCTCGGCATCAGCCAACGCTTGTTTACCAGCTGATGACCTAAGAAAGCTCTTGCCCGTAGAGGCTTCCTAATCAAACCCCCCTCATAGCTTCATTGTATTTAGCCTCCCATTCCGTGGCTGCCTCCGCCACCATAAGAGTCTTTGAAAGAAGATTCTCATTTTTCTGAGAACAATCATTCAATTTCTCCGCATAATGGTCATACCTCTGATGGAAGTGATGAGATAGTTGGATCAGCTGAACAGGAAAAGACAAGTATGCTTTACAGGGTCTATGATCAATGGAGGAAAACTACAAAACAAGAATACAATAATAGAACTGGGCTTACACGGCCTTCGCCCGCGAAAATCTCTTCATCGAGTTGATCCGTCGGCAGCATGTGCAAGCGCTGAGAATCAAAGTCGGTCACTGCTGGCCAGGTTATCACCCAAGGGGTAGCAACATCACTAGTATCCCAGAATGAGTGAGTATTGAGATCGCGGTTCGCCCCAAAGTTGAATAAACCTTTGCCACAAACCAGGGTGCCCAAGCTCGCTGGAGAGGCACCTCGACTTCTCTTATGGAGTGGAGGAGCCCAAATGTAGGTGAGCTCTGGGGAGCAATCTCGAGTCTCCACTACACCTCCCTCCTCCGCCATAGCTTTCCCTTGATGAGTTTGGGAGGAAGCCCCAATAGTAGAGTCATGAAGGCCCCTGGATGATAAGCCTGAAATCATGGCATCGAAGTCCAAGGGATCTGACTCCATAGCAGGCATCGATACAACGACAACCCCTTGGACAGATTTCTTGCCCTTTGAAGGGTGGCGAACTGGCTCAGTATGAAGGGTTGATCGCCCTCCCTTGGGAGCGGGGGCAACCGTTGATGCCTGTGAGCGTCTCCTAGCTCTGAATACCAATTATCCCGATAAATAAAATACGGGCATTAGAATATACTTATCACTTCACATATACATAACAACGCATAAGAGGTATTGCCAAATAAAATAAAGAAACTACCTCTGCGATAAATGGTTCTAATATCAAAACGGAACTCAAATAGCCCCGTCCCTATAAAGTCTAGCCTCAGCTGATGGTGGGTATCAGTAAGCTTCTAAGGGGCAATCTTCTCACACCATTGCGGGGGTGTAAGTATAGGCAGACTCTGGATGGGAAAGTAGAAAAATTTGTTTTTCCAGTTGCCATTCGAACTGACTTTCCTCGATAAGAACCTATACAGAGTGATCGGGTAGAAGTGCACAAATGACCCTCCCCGGCTCATTCGAAAGTCGAATGAGTCTTGAAATGCCTCAAAACTCACAGTCAACTTATACTCCAGCAAACGCCGAGCAAAGCCCTCGAACTGGGCAAAGTTGTTAGGTGATAGCTGACTGAGGCACACTTGGTAGTGTGTTAGGATCCGCCCTTATAAGGGGTCCCAGGATAAGCTGAAGCCCATGCGGAAGAACTCCAAAAAGACGGTCGCATAACCTCGGGGGGGGACTCTGGATACGGTTGTCCGGCTTAGGCTTCACCACCCGGATATCTGACGAAAAGTCCTCACAGAGTGTTCACAGCTCACTGTCTGTGATGGTGGAAGAACAAGTAGCCAGGTCCGTCTTGCGGTCCGGCGATGCCCTCCCACTCCGGGCATCTTCCTTCCACTCACCAAACTCTCTGTAGTCACTTGGTAGTGACACCAAGTCTTCGTTGTCGGAGCTGCTATCGCTAGACGACGACGACATAAGCACAACACCTGAAAATAAAAGGGTGTAAGTCATAAAGCGATAGCATGATAAAAAGGACGAAAAAACTCAAGGCAACGAGCCAAAGAACGCCTCGTGGAGAACCGCAAAGCACCCCGTGCCTCGCGGTCACGAGGATGCACAACGTGTCGCCCCGTGTCGCGAAGGCTCCTTTTCTTGCCCCCGGTTTGAGGATCGCTCAGTCTCAATCAATCGTATATGCAAAACTCATCTGTAAAACTATGGATAGAAGGGGAAGAAACATACCCTTTCCTAGATTGTCTTTGCCATGCCTAAGCAAGTAAGCTCCTCCTAGAGAGTGTTTGTCTCAAGATGAGAGGTTATCACAAGTGAAATAATGAGAGTGAGGTGAAAGTGAAAAGGTTTTCACCTACCCCCCACTTAAATAAGGGTAGGTGGTGAGGCCTTGAAGGCTTCCACCCCAGTGCAAAGTAGACTGAAGCGTCCAACAGGTGCAGTATAGTTCTTACTCCCGAATTCTACAGTCGATAGAACCCGGGAGTGGGGGGCGTTATGATGTGCACTAAAATATACCGAGGGGCAATACGGTAATTACATAGGTTCCCAAGTCAGGTCGGGTCGGCACCCGCCCGCTGTATAAGTCCCAAAAGGATAACAAAACCACTAAAGATAGTTGGGTTCTAATATTAGTTTAGAAGACCATGACATTAAGGAGCCCAAAACACAATAAGATCAATGATCATTAAGCCTGATGGGTTATTAATTAAATTAGGCCCATGGCCTGTAGCCCACTACTAGCTCCCTATAAATACCTTAGAGGAGTTGGAGAGGCTCATTATCTACTCCCTGGTAAAACTCCACTGGCTATTGAAAGTAACCCCACAAAAAAACTACGAACTGACTTGATCCCACACTGCTTGGGTACGTAGGCAGTTCGAAGTAACCGAGTGCAGTCTATAACTTACTATATATTTAATCTAGTTTGTCGTGAGTTGGATCGGTTCCCTTACCCCACGTGACAATCACTGTCTGACGATATTTACCATCATCAATTAATATATTGTATATATTATTAGTAGTAGTAATATATTATATATATATATATATATAATTTTTATCGAATAATGCATATATAGGTTTAATTTTGACCATCTTTTATCATATATAATTCAATGGTGTTAGATTATGGGCAAAAAAGTCTAATAAACTCAAAAAAATTATAAATATTCGCAATATTCGCATGTGGAGCGCGTAGGGGGGTTTAGTTGCACATTTTTTTTTATAAGGGAGTGTTCTGTGAATATTTGTATCATAGGGGGACTTTTGAATAATTATGGATATCACCAGGCGTAAAATCTATTTTTCTCTTTCTTACACCTAAAAGTCTGCTAACTCAATAATTAGCTTTATCAAGATTATATTCTACAGTGAATCAATGCATTAGGATAGTATCATTCTTTATCATTAAATCACCATGGTGTGGGTAATTTTCATCACGTAACGCCTACCAAATCAGTTGTTGTAATCGGACCCCTCATTCCTCTTGCTCCAACACAAGATATCGAGCTCTTTCCCATATAAACAGTTAATATTCCACATCTTGAAATTGGATCGAGCATCAGAACACTAATGAGATTATATGTGATGATAATCACGGTATATATGCTTTTGCTTTTTGAGGCGTTGAATTTACAAAATGATAATTACACTTTAGGACTTTAGTAGCACCATTTAAAGGGTGAAAAACTAAACAGTTGCTATTAGAAGCAAGCATTAAATATAATACTTAGTTTAATTAGCGGTGCGCTGTCACGAAATTAATTCTGAAATGTAGGCTGTAGCATGATAAATGTTTGTTGTAAAAATTGTGTGATTCGTGTCAAATAAATTATAAATCTATCAAATAATCGAGAAGATGTTAATCATAAATCCAACATAATCATATTATGTCATGCCTTGAGCGAAACTAAATAAAGGTTCGATCGTAATTGAAGTTGGGTCCCCACAAGCAAAACGTATGAGCTCAACTAGCAATTACGCATATATCGTCGTTTTATAGGAAAAATTAGGATTGGCGGAGTAGAAAGATTCAAACGTAATGAAAACACAATAAATTTTAACTAATTATCGACAAGGGATTTTTAATTATCAAAAAGTCTAATTTCTAATATTTCTCTCAAATCTTCTTTTCTAAAGAATGTCGATTTTTCTTTAATATTGTTTTTAGCATTATTTAAAGTTTTATTCTAAATCTTTCTTTAATGTTCAATAATGTTTTTTTTACTGTTCTAATTGGAATAAATTGAATGTGAATTAAGAACATTATACTTTACATAAGAAACTGACAAGTTTGATTTTTCTCTTCTATGTAATGCAAATTTGAGTTTTTTTTTTTTTTGACATAATAAAGCAAAATAAATATCCAAATGTCAGCTCGTAGTCATACATATGATATTTATCAATAAAACAATCCTACTTTGTGTATCATTTTCAACAAATTAATAAATGCAAAAAAAGTCTTGGAAAAGAGTTCTGCAGATAAGCTAACTTGAAAATTGTTGAATTTTTTAGTAGCTTTACGCAATCGGGATTATATTAAGCTGACTTGTTATATAATGTTTTGACTCTGTACACCAAATTACCGACTGAATAAATAAATCTAAAGTTTCTTGAGGTACCAAGTTCCTCACACTTCTTGGATACAAAAAGATAAAATGAGACTCAGAAATTGGTTGGTATTGGCACTCACAAAAAGGGATAGTGGAGTTTTCTTCCATTAAATCATTGATGATGATATTATTTATAAAGAAATTAAATAAAACAATTGAATGAAAATGCTATTGATCCTGAATAACACTAACTTGCTCCATTAAAAATTTACATCACTTTGTCAATTGTGTCACTTGATATGGAAGTAAAATAAAATAAAAAAGTTTCGAGTAGTTTACAAGTTTTTCCATAAAAGGTTAAAAAATAATTATCTAACATGAAAGTTATTTTAATAATAAAATTTTAAGTGGTGCGAAAAACACATTAAGAAGGAAATCGACATTCTTTTGGGAAAAATTGTGAAAAGTTGTATAAATTAGATCTTGTTATAAAACTGTTATTTTAATAATTTACAAAGTTTAACAATTCTTTCAATTTGTTATTTCCCTGAATTTAATTCTCTCAAAAAAAGATAATCAAATTTGCATGATATAGAGAGCGCGAAAAAGAAACTTGTTAACTTCTTATATAAAATATAATTTTCTTGACTCGCTTGCAACATTCAAAAAATATTATTGAACATGAAAAAAGATTAATAATAAAACTTGAACTAGTGTTGAATAAATGGGAAAGAAGAAATTGGCATTCTTTAAAAAGGAAAATGCATAAAAATAATATAAATGAGATTTTGTAATAAATTATTATTTTATTAATTTGTAAATTAAAGTTTAGCAATCTCTTCTCCTTAATTAGTTAAAACTTACCGTATCTTTATTAATTTGGAAACTTTCGACTCTCCTGAGCTTAATTTTTCCAAATAATTAAATCAATTTATTTATTAGAGGAATCCAATGTATTGATCACTTATAAAGTTCAGATGTCACAATCAACATATAATATCACATACTAAATGATCATAAGATATTTTAAGTGAAAATAAGTTATTAACTTATAAATCAGTAGAAGTTAGCGATAATTATAATTGAAAAGTCACAAAATTTAATCCAAACAAGACAAGAAGTAGAAAAAAATGCTACGAGATTAAGGAGTGCGCAAGTACACAGTACACCATATGTCGGAGTGTACATATATGCTCGTCGCCTCAATGCACTTGACTTGATCCGTCCATTTGAGACTTGTTCCCATAAGGTTTCCATAGATAGAATATCCATTTTTTATTATCTATATTCTCTTAATAATTGAAGAGGGGTGAACTGATGCACGAAAACTCAATCGTGTATTTAACAACAAGGGGACTGATCATGTGTAGTAATAGTGTGGACAATTAAATTCAGAATATCGAACCCATAGAGATTTGTGTTATGGCGAAAATAATAAATGAACTCAAGCAATTGTAAACTTAAAGAACAATAAATCATATACTATTAAAACCAGTAATTAAAGGTGTGTAAAAACCAATGAGTAAAATTAACTAAGACACATGCGTCGACACAAATTAATCAATTCTCGTTATATCAGTATTCTCGTATTTCAGATAAACAATGATAAGGTGAAAAATTCCTTAATATTATTATCATGTGGATCCCTCGCTCATGATAACCTATACTAGATTGGTTATAATAATCTCTACTGCATGCATTAGACACTAAAATTTTTCCCAAATTTATTCAAATTTATCCCTCCAAATAAACTCGGCTAACAACATCCGGAGTGTGTAGTTATCCCTAACATCAACTAACTTAGAAGATGTTATTAATTTCTCTTGCACCTTAATTTACTTTCCCCCAAACAGATAAATTAAGCATTAGATCTTATATATGTTGGTCAGACACACTAAGCACTGAGAACAAGATTATAAAACAAAGCAATATAAATCATTCATACGATAAATACTTTTATAACTCAAAAATCATAATTCAGCTTAAGCATGACCTTAGTCTATAGATTTAGCTACACATAAGATATGAAAAACAACTAAAGAATTCATGAAAGTAATAAACAAATAATAAAAACTTCCTATGACTGTGTAGGAAATTTTCTTCTTCCTTCAAGCTTCCTCTACTTCTATGGAGAATTACAAAGGATCAAACCCTAGTCTAACTCTCTCTCTCTCTCTCTCTCTCTCTCTCTCTCTCTCTCTCTCTCTCTCTCTCTATGTAAAGACGGAATATTGCTGGAGAAGAACTCTGAAAAACGCTCTCCTTAACTGTACTTCATCACTTTGTATTTATAGGTGTGGTTTGAAAAGAGTCCGTGTAAGTGTAGAGTTTGAAAATTTCCAAAACTGTTCTGTCAACACACACGTTCGAACATTAGGCTTCCTAACGTTCATTCATAACTTCTTTCAACATTCAGGAGTAACACCTCTTCAAGTTCGGGCGTTAGCTCTTAGACTTTCTCCTCTGAAATTCCATCTTACTGCTTATTTCATCTTTTTGTCTCCAATGCTATGATTTATATCTGGATACTCAAAATAAGTACATTACACGCATATGTGGTATAAAATCATACTAAATTCTATGAAAATCATGCGACTAAAGGACTATAAAACACGTATTTCTCGACTCTATCAACTCCCCCAAACTTATTGATTGTCCTCGAGCAATGATAGACATCAACACAGTCAAAGGTAAACAAAACAAACAAAGATAAACTCTCTTTCATGGAGTAAACGATTACACTTAGCACATGTAACAAGCCTTTAAACCTTTAAGTTTCTCAAAAAAGACGAGTTATAGTCTCATGAGGGTTTGTAGGTGATATACCCACAAAATCTAATAAATTTTCAATCCAAAGCAAATCAATACATCTCAACATAATTAACAAGAGTAAATGGCACAAAATCAACCTTTTAAGCTCAAAAATATATATACATATCAAATACTTTTGCTCATGTGACACCTCAACTCGAGAAGACTCTATAGGGTGTAGTGAAAATAAATCTAAGGCATTATATTTAAGAGGCATCCTTATCAATTTTTGAACATTATTCTCATATCCATCAACTTTGGATCAAACACAAGGCAGAAGAATCATAGAAAACTCCATAGCCAATTAAATTTCATTACTCAAACATTCAAACTTTAAATTCATATGAAACTTTTCAATTAAATTCATTAAGGCTAGATCATGTGCAATATTTTATTCCCTTAGGCTTTCTATGGCACCAATGTAACAAGTTTTAGAACAATAACTCCCAAAGTAGATAGTTTTAGGGCATTAAGTGTAAAGACACTCCTAAGGATTTAAAAACTTGAGTGTCAAAGGCCACAAAAAAAAACTAAATCTTTTAAACAAATTAACTCCTTTTGGCTTGAGTAAAGCTCTATTAAGAAATTTCATGATAGATGTTTTGATGATGACAAGATAGGACTTTATGTTAGACCCCAAATATAATGTAAGTTTATGTTTTTCTAGACCAATGTGTAAGCATTTGAAAGTATGTAATTTTGTTAGGCTTGTAATTTTTATCTTTGTAGATTTTAGACTAAGTATTAGATACTGAATCGCTAATAAAATTCTAGGTGAGTCCATTAGAGAAGAAGTTGAAGATCAGCGTCTGAAGTCAAATGAAGATGAAGATTTGTTCTTAGCGACTGTCAAACGCTAAAGGACTATTTCAGGATTTATGGATCCAGCGCTCAAAGCACTCTAGCGATCAATATCAGATTCACCTGAAATAAATTCTCAAGTCATGAAGGACTTAAATGCAATCATTCAACGGACATTTATTTCCAACGGGAGATAAATTCAAATGCATTAAATGCCTGATAAGTGCATTAAATGTGATAAGCTATTATGACTTGTGGCCAAGCCACCTTTTTTACTAGACTGTCAGAACTTCAGAGTTTATAGTTGCTCCCGTCCAATCGGAACAAGCAGAATTTCAGGAATGTTAGAGAAAAGGTACAATCATGCGCCACGTGATAGGCACGCTCCTACATGTGTCCAACGGACAGATCCCAAGAATTGCCTATAAATACCTTACCTCCATCAAACCCTAAATAGTTACACACAGAGAGAAAAATACATACATGCACAAGAAATATTTGCTAAAGAAAAAGCTTAGAAATTCCATAGCCAAAATCTTTCAAGCTTTTCTACATACATTCCATACAGTCACAAATATCTCAAATCTCTTCTAAAGAAGAAACCTCAATTCTTACTGAGATATTCCAAGTTGTTTGATCTTTCCAAAAACAAACAAACCCTTGTGATAAAATCCCTCAACCTTTCATTTGAGTGACAAAGCTGTTGAAAGCCCTTACAGGCAGTATTTCTGAGTGAGAGAAGCTTATAGAAGAAGATCTTCATTGGTCCTAACTTCTGTGTGATCAAGGAGCCCAAGATCATTTTCACCTATTTACTATCTTGTAGAAGATTCTTTGATAATCATCTTAGTAAATTCCCTCCAAGTGAAAAAGGAGAAGAAGGACGTAACTGGGATTACATCACCCAATGAACCTTATATATCTTATGTCATTTACTTTCATTATTATCTTGTTTTAATTTTTATACCATTTATTCTGAAAAAGACAAGCTAATCTTCCAAGCGACTATTTAACCAAAACGAATGCTAAAGCTTTAAAATCATTTCCGCTGTGCTAACCCTGATTAAGCGATCTAACCGTTACCTTACTTTGGTAAATTGCTGAAATCACTAAGTCTAAGTTTTCTTTACTCAAGCGCCTGACCCAAGCGCTCAGCTTCCTAAGCGTTCTAATCTTTAAAAGTGATACGAAATTTTTTGAAGTCAAAAAGACTTAAGGGTCTATTCAACCCTCCCCCCCCCCTTCTAGACCCTTTCGTATGCCACTTGGGACCACCAAGTGGTATCAGAGCGGTTGAAGTAGAAACCTAAGTGTTTCTAAGCGTAACTGCTTGTTTAGATCCATTTTTCTAAACTTAGTCGCTTTAAAATCTTCTCTTAAACATCTTATTATGGTTTTTACCAAAATGCCTAAGTTGGTAGAATCAAACTATGATTCTTAGAAACTTAGAGCATTCCCGTATCTATGTTCTCGCGATAATGAAATGTGTGATGTAATTTCAGATGCCCCCATTAAGATCATGAAAGTGATGACTCGAGCACCTGGAGCTGATGAAGCAACTCCAGATGGATATGTCGAGAAACCCAAGCTAGAATGGACACCAGAAGATAGAAAAAGAGCGAATTTAGACAATGTTGGACGAAGTGCACTTTACTCAGCATTAGGAGACAATGATGCATTGTTCAACAAGATCAAGAAATGTAAGACTTCCAAAGAAATATGGGATAAGTTGGCTATTGTGTGTGAAGGATCAGCACAAATGAAGGAGAACAAGCTTTCCACAGCCATGCAAAGATTTGAGCATTTCAAGATGCAGCCCAATGAGACGCTAGAACAATTGGACGCAAGGTTTACTTTGCTCATTACCGAGTTAGCGTCATTAGACAAGGAATTGACCAACAAGGAAATAGTCAATAAGATTTTCAGAAGTCTTCCAAGCAAGTATTTGATTAAGACTGTTGCTATGAGAGAATCACAGACATTGGAGACTCTTACTCCAGAACATGTGTTTTCAGAGTTAAAGGCATTTGAGTTCGAATTGGGTGAAGTCAGCGACACATCGATTTCAGGGACTGAATCAAGAGCTTTAATCGCTACTACCAAAAGTAAGGGTAAAGCAGTTAGTTAGGTTAAATCAACAGAATCCAATGAAGAAAAGGAGATGGCTTTATTGGTCAAGAAATTCAAGAAATTTCTAAGATATGAAAAGAGAAATCCTATTGGACAAACTTCATTTCAAACTCCTCCCCCAGAATCAGCGCCTCAGTATCAAGCGCCAGTGTATCCTGCACCTCAACCAGTAGTGCCAGTTCCATATCAAGCGCCTCTGTCCCCTACTCAGAATCTCTCAATGCCAGTAGTTTCAAAGCGATTAACCACTGAACAAAAAATAAAAACTAATTTGTGTTATAGTTGCAGGAAACCAGGGCACTATCAAGTAAATTGTCCTTATCCAAATGTGTCTAAGCCCACAAGGCAAGACTATGCGGATAGAAACCAATTTAGGAGCAACCTTCGCCAACAAGGATTGCTAGCGGAATCTGAACCACTCTCCACACCTGAAGAGGATTTGGAATCATCAGATGAAAGCAGTGATGATGAGCCTACAAGCGACTCAGCGTTGATTTGTCTCATGGCAAGAGATGATGAAGCATTTGACGATTCGCTACCTGAGGTAAACACTGAATTATCTCATCCTCTTTCTTATGATGAATTACTTGACAAAGTTAATGAATATTATAAAGATTGTCAAGATGCCGCCATAATATATCAAAATCTCTTCGCTGTTATCTCATCGCTCACAAGTGATAAAGTAACGCTCAAAGCAGAGTTACAAGTTCAGCAACAATGCATTAAGAAGAACCAATCGCTTGAGAGTGAGATTACTCAATTGAAAATCGATCTTGATATAATAGTCAAGAGAGAAGGTGATCTAATCGCTAGATTTGCTAAATCAGAGCAGCTCGTCTCATCATTATCAAAACCTTCAAGAAAGTTGGATAATGTGATTGAAATAACAAGAATGTTTGGTGAAAAGACCGGTTTAGGATGCAATAAATTCGGTAAGCAACCAAATAAATCTAATGTTATGGCAAACAACAAAGGAAAGGGTGTTTTCTTTGTTGAGAAAGGTTCACAAAGTCAAACGCTGAATGAACCAAGTGACAATGGTACGAGGCCAAATGAGAAAGCCAAAGCTGACTCAGGCAAGGGTAAGGCAAAGGCAAAAGATTCACAAAGAAAGGTTCATCCAAACGCTCAAAAGGCTAAGAATAAACCTAACCACTGTGAATCAAGCGCTAAGCGTCCAGTACCAAAAGTGCAACCTAAGCCAGCGCCCAGGAAATACCAGCATCAATATCCACAAAGATCTAGATCATATTATCGCTGTTATGATGATTATAATTATGACTATGATTATGATTACTATTATAATAGAGGATATTATTATTCACCCAAAAAGCACACACAGCACAAGGTGAACAAGAAACACACACAACACAATGTGAAACCTAAGAAGGCCAGTATTCCTACAATGAAGACTAGGCAAATATGGGTTCCTAAAGTTTTAATTCAAACCAAGGTTACTAACGTTGAAGGACCCAAGACAACATGTGTACCTAAGAAGAATTAGAACTTTCCTTCAAATGCAGGTACCTAGAGCCAACACCAATACTTCAGTTTGGTACTTCGATAGTGGGTCATCAAGGCACATGACTGGATCAAAGAATCTTTTGGTCAACTATCGGGCAACCAACGGTCCTCAAGTTATATTCGGTGATAACTCCAAAGGTAAAACCAAAGGTATAGGTATCATGCATAGGGGGAACATCATGATCAGTGATGTATACTATGTTGAGGGTCTTAAGCACAATTTGTTAAGCATTAGTCAATTTTGTGATAAAAGCTTTGAAGTAAAATTTTCAAGCGACTTTTGCTATGTTAACGACGCTAAGACTAAGTCTACTAAATTAAGAGGAAAAAGAACAAACAATGTGTATTTAGTGGATTGGGATTCTACAATTGATAACAACCCCACATGCTTTGTTGCTAAAAGTCAAAATGAATTGGGTCGGTTATGGCATTGAAAAATGAATCACCTCAACTTTAAGGCAATCTCTCAGTTAATATCGCTAAATCTAGTAGAGGGATTACCTAAGGGTTCCTTTCAGAAGAATTGCTTATGTGATGCATGTCAAATAGGTAAACAAGTTAAATCATCTTTTAAAAAGAAACCATACCTATCTACTTCTAGAGTTCTTGAACTATTGCATCTAGATTTGTTTGGTCCTATTCAAATCATGAATGTTAGTGGTAAAAAATACTCGTTAGTAATAGTTGATGACTTCTCTCGCTATACATGGGTAGAATTCCTAGCGACCAAAGATAAAACTAGTGTCAAGCTCACATCGCTAATTCGTCAATTACAAACTTCAAAAGATTTAAAGGTGACAAGAATTAGAAGCGATAGAGGAACTGAATTTACTAACCAATTTGTTGAGAAATTTTGTATAGATCTTGGAGTACTTCATGAGTATTCTGCTCCTAGAACACCTCAATAGAATGGAGTTGCCGAGCGACGGAACAAAACGCTTAAAGAAGACGCTAGGATGATGCTTGCAGAGTCTAAGCTGCCTCAAAGGTTTTGGGCCGAAGCTATCAATACCGCTTGCTACACTCAGAACGGTGTATGATCAACAGGCAACATGAGAAGACTCCATATGAGTTGTGGAAGGGATGTAAGCCTAACGTTTCATATTTTCATGTATTTGGTTCAAAATGTTTCATTCATAACAATGGATCCCACAGCCTAAAGACATTTGGTCCTAAAGCTGATGAGGGAATCTTTCTAGGCTATCCCAAGAATGGAAAGAGTTTTCGCATCCTAAATAAGATCAAATCGAAGGTTGAAGAATCCATTCATGTTGTGTTTGATGATGCTAACCAAGAACCGAGTAAGGTTAATCCTGATGATGTAGGAATTGAAGATCTTGCCCAACAAGCGTCACAAATCAATCTTGGTGATGATAGTGATGAGGAGGAGGAGGATGAGATCTTTATACCCATTCCTAAGGTTACTCGTGAGGTTACAAATGATGATAATGTCAGAATCGCTGATGATCATGAAGAGAATGATCATCAAGAGCAAATTGGAACTGTGAATGATACTGCGACTGCGCCAGAGACCAATCAAAGTCAAGCGATTGATAACAAAGAGTCTCTCAACCTGTTCCAACCAGATCGTAAATAGCTTAGAGATCATCCACCAGAACTAGTAATTGGAGATATTGGAGCACCTTTTAGAACTAGGTCCGCTACAATTAATGAGCCTATGTTTGCAAGCTTCCTATCTCAAATGGAACCAAAGAAAGTGGATGAAGCGCTCAGTGATTCAAGTTTGGTAGAAGCAATGCAAGAAGAGCTTAACCAATTTGAGAGAAGCAAGGTTTGGACGCTAGTACCAAGACCAACTCACCAAGGAGTTATTGGAACTTGATGGGTTTTTAGGAATAAGATGGATGAAGATTGCATTGTTATAAGAAACAAAGCCAGATTAGTCGCTCAAGGTTATTGTCAAGAAGAGGGTATTAATTTTGATGAAACGTATGCCCCAGTAGCCCATCTTGAAGCGATTCGTATGTTCCTAGCGTTTGCCGCATTCAACAAGTTCACAGTATACCAAATGGACGTGAAGAGTGCATTCCTAAATGGTAAACTCCAAGAAAAAGTGTATGTGGAGCAACCACCAGGATTCATCAACAACTATGGCAAGAGTATGGTCTACAAATTGGATAAGGCACTCTATGGCCTTAAACAAGTACCAAGAGCATGGTATGACACTCTCTCTATCTTCCTTATAGGTAAAGGCTTTTCCAAAGGCAGGGCTGATACAACGTTATTTAAAATTACCCATAATGAAGATATTCTCTTAGTCCAAGTTTATGTTGATGATATTGTATTTGGTTCTACTAATAAGCGATTGTGTGAGAAATTTTCGAAAATGATGGAAGATCAATTTGAAATGAGCATGATGGGTGAATTAACTTTCTTCTTAGGATTGCAAGTTATACAACTCCCTAATGGCATATTCATAAACCAAGCCAAATATACAAGAGATATGATTAAGAAATTTGGTATGGAAAATTCATCATTTTCAAAAATTCCAATGAGCTAAACGCTTAAGCTAGATAAAGATGAAAATGGAAAGAAAATTGATATCACTAACTATAGAGGTATCATTGGATCACTTCTCTATCTTACCGCTAGTAGATCTGATATTATATTTTCGGTATGCATGTGTGCACGCTTTCAAGCTGACCCTAGAGAATCACACTTAAATGCTACCAAGAGAATCCTTAGATACCTAAAAGGCACACACAAAATGTGGGCTTATGGTATCCAAGGGACTCTCCTTTTGAACTAATCGGTTATTCAGACGCAAATTCTGCAGGATGCAAAATGGATAGAAAAAGTACTAGTGGTACATGTCAATTTCTAGGTGATAGACTGATTTCGTGGCATAGTAAGAAACAACAATCCATAGCGACTTCTACCGCTGAAACAGAGTATGTAGCCGCTAGGAGCTGTTGTACACAAATACTATAGATGAGGCAACAACTTAGAGATTATGGAACAATCCTAGGTCCTACCCAATTCATTGTGATAACCAAAGCGCTTTAGCTATGACCCAAAATCCTGTTCTTCATTCCAGAGCTAAACACATTGACATTCGATACCATTTCTTGCGTGACCATGTTCAAAAGAAAGATATCTCAATGCATTTTATTGGAACTAACAAACAATTGGCAGATATCTTCACCAAAGCGTTGAACGAGCAACGCTTTCTCACTTTGAGAAGTGAATTAGGTATGAACGATTTAAACGCTTAAATCATAAAGCATCATATTTTATAGGCATGAAATTTAGGGGGAATCCACTTTTAATTTATGTCCAAAATGTTTCTCAAAATTTGAAATAAGTTACCAATTTTAGGGGAAACTTTAAAATTATACTTGTCTCAATTCAAAAGCGACTGTGATCAAAATTGACTTTGAAAATTTATTCATTGATCACTAGCGCTTATCTATTATGCATGACAAAATCAGTCTCTAATAAATGAAAATGTCTTATACTATTCTAAGCTATTGATTTTATCCTTAACTTTACAAAATTAAATTCTGTTCTCAAAAAGACCTCAGCGTCAAAAGATTCCCACTTTAACGCTAAGTAATTTCTTTTCTGAAAATCATGCATAGTTTTCATCGCTGAAAGTAACGTGTGGATAAGTCCAAAAGATTAGATTTGACAACTGCTCACACGTACTTATCAAATCAAACTGACGGTTAATGATACCTATCTAAAAACTAGGCGGTTCAGTAACTGCACCAGTCTGAGTATGTGTCAGTGTACTATTAGGCGCGTGCGTGTATTTCACGCTAAAAATTTCAAATTTATTCAAATGTTTTTTTTTTGTAATTGCGGATTTCAAACCATTATATTCCACAGTAGTTACCCATTTTACCGCACTTTTTTGACATCCGTATTTATAAGCGGCTCAGATTTCAATTTTATTTTTCAAAATTAACTTATGTGCATGTGTCATTCATCTACCAGTTGAGGAGTTATTTTTTGCCTCCTATTTAAACCCTTCACAACCTTTACAGTAAAACTTTATCACTTCCAAAATCTTCTACTGTAAAAATTCTCTCTAAGGCAAAAGATTATTTTTTTCTCTCCTCTACCCAAGCTTTTTTAGTTCATCAATGGCACCCAAAACTTCCAAATCTGCTGCCGAAAAATCTTCCAAATCAGAGAAACCAGTCACTGTTAACGCCAGTTTTCTTGTTAAATGGGACTATCTCTTTGATAACCAGAACTTCCCTCTTAGGACTGTTCTTCCACTCGTCCAAGAATCTGGTTTAAGAGACATGATAACTTCCGTTTTCAACTTCTTTGAGGAAGAAACTCTATTCTTCTTCAATAATGCGAAAATCTCCGACGACGGAAACTCCATTTCCTGCGTCTTTCCTTTTGCCAGTGAAACCTTCGTCCTCACTTCTTCTCTGATTTCATCTTTACTAAACCTTACGATGGAGCCGAAGTTGAAAATGTCACTCTTGATGACGCTACCAAAGTCTGGACGTTGATCAAGAAGGATGAAGTTGAACCTGCTTATGAACTCAATTTTAAGAAAAACGATATGAAGGGCGAATATGTCATTCTCGCTTACATTTGCGCCAAGATGATCGAATACAGAAAGGGAACTTTCGATAAAGTTACAAACCTTCACTACAAGATGATGGTGGCCATTCTGACCAAACTAAAGATAAATTGGTCGCTTTACATTTTTAGTCGCTTCAAGGCAGCGATGGCCAAGTTAGTTAATCCCAATCCCTACGGGATTGTTTTAAGTCGTATTCTTAGCGCTAGCGATTACACCAACTCCGCTGGAAAGAAGATCCCAGCGCTAAAGTTCTAGGGAAAGAAGATGATTGACAAGCTACTAAGGCCAAGGAAACACGGTGGAGCAGCGGTTCCCAAAGACGAGTGTGAGCGACTTCTTGCCGAAGGAATTGTTCGAAGTGATGATGAAGAACAAGCGTCTTCATCTTCATCAGAAGAAGAGGTGGTGGTTAAGCCACTGAAAAGAAAGATCGCTATTAAGGTCGCTGAGCCAGCCAAGCCAGCGAAGACACAAAAGCCAGAGACAAAGAAGAAGCAGAAACCAGAGCCCAAGAAGAAACAAAAATCTCCTTCTCCTTCTCATCCTCCTAAATCACCCTCTCCTCCTCCAGCGTTTATCTTCACGGTCTCTGAAGAAAAAGAAGCAGACCAAGAAGAAGATGTACCGCTTGCCCGAAGGCGTTCTCCCCTCTCCACTCCAGCTGCTTCAACAAGTGCTACAGCAGAGCCAGCTGTCACGGACTTAGCCTCAGTACTAACGTCTCGTGCGGCACTTAGCCTCGACCCGCCTCTTGCGTGACTCGTGCTAAGTCAGCCTCGCCCACTCGTGCTCGTGTGCTAAGGGAATTTGGCAAAGTACACCAAGAAGCTCTTTAAGTAAACACTCTATATTGCTCTCAAACTTGGTTGGTTACAAATGAACTCCTACCATCTATTTATAGTGATCCACCTCCTCAATGGACGGTTGAGATCAACTTGATCCTACGGCTAATATTGAACATCTAGATAATTCTCCAAGATATTTTACAAGACTAATCTAGAGAATTCTACCAACAAATGCTCCTACACTATTCTAGAGAATTCCTACCATTCTCTACACATCTAGATACATTCTAGATTATTCTATCCATAACTATATATACAAGGTTGTGTAGCTCCATGGACTTTTGGAGCCTCATTTGGTGGAAGGAGTTCTTGAAAACTCCCGGGGCGTGACATCCTCCCCCACCCAATTCGACGACGCCCTCGTCGTCGCGCAACATTGTCCCACGGCTTACCCGATCGTCCCTCCGCAGCATGCTCGTTGGAAACTCTTCCCTCGCCTAAGGGTTTGATCTTGCCGGGGTTCTCGTGTGTCTTCATCGGCATAGGTCTTTCTTTGTCCCACAGTTGCCTCCGAAGTTGCCTTGTCTCGCGTGGATTCTTCTCGCAAGAGTCCACGGTTGGTGTCTTCGTACTTGACCTCGGCCCATCCTTTGCATCCTCGATCAATTGGATGGCCGACATATACATGGGCTTCGCCTTAGCCCCTTGGTTGCTCCCGATTGTAGGCACTATACACGGCGAACCCTTGTCCAAAATCCACAAACAATCAAATATAGGCATTGGAACTGCACATACCCTGCGCATGAAGTCCAATCCTAGTACGACCTTATAGTCGTCCAACTCGGCCACCGAGAAGTCCACTCGTCCCTTCCACGGCCCGATACTCATCTCCACGTCCCGAATCTTACCACCGAGGCGTATGGCGTCAGAATTCACCGTATTGACCCATCCTTCGCCTTGTGTGACCTTGAGGCCCAACCTCTTCGCCTCCTCCGCGGTCACGAAATTGTGCGTAGCCCCAGTGTCTACCATCGCCTTGGTAGACCGCCCATTGATGTGCGCCTCCACGTACATCAGCCTCTTGCTTGATGCGGTTGGCGTCGACTCCTCCTTGACGGCATTTAGAAGTTGTACCGCCCCTAAACGCCCTGGCCCCTCCTCTGAGCCTTCATCGGGTTCCTCCACATACTTACATTGGGCTGCCTCATGACCCTCTGTGATCGCGTGCAACGTCCCAAGCTTCGGGCAATCCTTGTAAGAATGTGGCCCCTTGCAAACATAACACCCTTCCTTGGGCACGAAAGATTGCTTCTTTGCCTCGTAATCCCTTCGGCCCGACGAGCTCCCCGAAGTCGCCCCTTTGTACGTCACCATGTGGGTTTGGCCATCCTCGTGATGCCTGCCTCCCCCACCATTGCCCGTGCCATCCCTCTCACGTTCCTTATGATGGTGTTGAAACTCGCTTAGGGACTCGGCAGCGGCAATCGCCTCGTCGACCGTGTGGACGCCCCGACGTTGCAACTCTTGCTTTGCCCAGTTTTGTAGCCCGTCCACAAAGTAGAAGAGTGAGTCATCATCGCTCATGTTCGGGATTTGAAGCATAAGAGTTGTAAATTCTTCGACATAGTCCCTAATGGTGCCCCTATGCCTCAACTCCCGCAATCTCTTACGAGCCTCATAAACGACATTCTCCGGATAGAAGTGCCGTTTAAGCTCCCGTTTGAAGTCTTCCCAAGAATCGATCTTGCATAAACCTTTCCCGATATCGGCATGCTTCCTGCGCCACCATAACATTGCGGTATCGGTAAGGTAAAGTGTAGCCGTACGTACTTTCGAGTCCTCGTCCGTCAAGTTGAGCCCCTCGAAGTACAACTCCATTTGCCATAGGAAGTTCTCTACCTCCTTGGCGTCCCTTTTGCCATCAAACCCCTTCGGCTTGAGGTGGTCCACTCTTGGACTCGACACCATGGTACTAGCCCCGCTAGCCATGGCCTTCTTGCATAAGGCAACGTCTTCCCGCATCTCCTCGACCATCACTTGTAATGCTCTCATAGCATCCTCAAGCCTAGCAAGACGTTCCTCCTGAACGGTGCTAGTGTCAAGGCAAGATCGCACGTCCGCCTTAATCGACCCAATCTCTTCGAGAACGTGGCCCTCCAACGTCTCGATTGTGTGCTCCGCATGTTCAAGTCACTCGCCTATCTCCGCAACGACTCCCACGACACCACTCTCAAGTGGTCGGCTTGCATCCCTCGTCATCTTCGGGTGGGGCAGAAAGGCCTCCCTACCAAGCTCCCCTAACAAACCCGATGTAGCCTCGCTTGCCATTACACGAACACTTCCACACGCAGCACCTTTGCCCAACCGGGCTCTGATACCACCTGTCACGGACTTAGCCTCAGTACTAACGTCTCGTGCGGCACTTAGCCTCGACCCGCCTCTTGCGTGACTCGTGCTAAGTCAGCCTCGCCCACTCGTGCTCGTGTGCTAAGGGAATTTGGCAAAGTACACCAAGAAGCTCTTTAAGTAAACACTCCATATTGCTCTCAAACTTGGTTGGTTACAAATGAACTCCTACCATCTATTTATAGTGATCCACCTCCTCAATGGACAGTTGAGATCAACTTGATCCTACGGCTAATATTGAACATCTAGATAATTCTCCTAGATATTTTACAAGACTAATCTAGAGAATTCTACCAACAAATGCTCCTACACTATTCTAGAGAATTCCTACCATTCTCTACACATCTAGATACATTCTAGATTATTCTATCCATAACTATATATACAAGGTTGTGTAGCTCCATGGACTTTTGGAGCCTCATTTGGTGGAAGGAGTTCTTGAAAACTCCCGGGGCGTGACACAGCGCTTGCAAAGTCAGTTCCTGCTCCTTCTGACTCTATTCCTGAAATCAACTCAGTTCCTAAAGCCACTACTCCATCTGAGAGGATTTCTTATGTTCGGGGTAAATACCTGTGCAAAGCGATGTACTATATCCTTTCCTCGTTAGTTTCTAAGTTTCTAACGCTAGGATAAATTCTTTTGAGCCGAGTGTGAAGCCAATATTCAAACTGTTCTCAACACTCTTGAGGATTTGCATATTTCTATTCGTGTTGATACCATTACTTCTTTTCTCGATTTAGATGCAGAAGAAGTTATCCCGGAGCCTGAGAAAATCGTACAAATTGTTGAAAAACAAGTGACTGAAACAGTCGATGATAGTCCTCAGGGTAAGCGTTGAAGTCTTTTCTTTGTAATTTCTACCTAGTAGAAATTTTGCTTGCTTTTCTCAAACGCTTACATGTATCAGCTCAAGAAGCACCAGACGCTGATGCACCTCCACCTTCAGAGATTCCCATTGAAGTAGATGTTGATCTGACAACTGTTGTGGATATAACTAAGGAAGTAGCTCAAATCCTTCCTGACGCTAAAACATCTCCAATCAGGGAAGCGACTCCTCATGCTAAGCGGTCGATAAAAGTGGCCCCTATCCCAACAGAGTCTATTGCCTTTGTCCCTACTCCAACTGGAACTCCTCCTCGTGTCATCGATTTCTTTCCTCGCGGATATTCCTTTGAAATTGAATTTTATTACGCCGCTAGAGAACGAGACACCCAGACCCTTGCTAAAGCCGAAATCAACTTTCAAACCACTCTTCATCGGCCTGTCGTTTCAAATTCTCACATGTTTGAATTCTTCGAGCGTTTTGCAAACCTAGGTCTCTACAACTTGGAGCGACTCCAATCTCGCCTTGAGTATATTCGACGACCAGTGTTCAATAGGGCAGATTTTGACCAAGCACGATTCAGTTTCACCGGTCGCTCTGATGAGTCTTTTTATCCTCTTCGTTCAAACAAGATCATCATCAAGAATCCCCACATGGGCGATTGGGTTAAAAACCCCCATGAGGAAGATCTCAAAAGGATTGGATATTCGGCTCTTCCATCCGTCGTCAATTCTCCTCAGAATGCTCTCTCTCCTAATCCACTCAAGCTTTGGAAAGAAAAAGGACCGCTTGTTGCTGAGCGTCCAAATCCAGTTCACACTTGGATAGAAGATGAAGCCCGTGAATACCTTGCAAGATTATGGGCAGAGGATTATTATGAAGAAATTGAATGCTTTGAAAAGTTTCTTGCCACTAGAAAAGAGCAGAAGAAAGCTGATAAACTTGGAAAGCGATGGATGATGGATACAGCCAGATGGGCTGAAGAGTTCGTTCTACACTTCTATACTCTGAAGGAACTCGTTCGATATCCATTTCTATTTGAATTTGGAATTAAATACAAACGTCGAGGGTTTGCTACCTTTTTACTTCAGTAGCGTCAACATATTGCCGAAAATGTTAGCGACTTACCAAGTTACTGACAACCCATCGAGAGCTACATTCTCCAGCAGCTAGTCTTATTCAGTTAAGGCGGATGCTATGTGTTTCACACTCGACAAGCGTTTGTTCAGCGCATCTTTCCAGACTTGAACGAAGAAGCCTCCTCTAGAAAACATCCACTTTTTCCCAGACAAAGTACCATTCGTGTTAATGTTGCTGATGAGCACACTGAGTTTGCTGAACTCCACAGAGACAGAAGAGCAGTGATAGAAAATGCCCAAGCGATAGAAGAAGTTCATGCTGAAATTGCTAAAGCGCCTGAAGAGCCTTTTATCAGAGATAAAACCAAAGGCAAGGCTGTAGTTTCTAGCTCTTACGGTCTTATTCCATCTCCTGAGCGTTCTTCTTCGGACTCTGATTCAGATAGTGATCCAGATGCTCGAGATTTCAAACAAGCAGTAAGGAACTCGCTAAGCAACATTGAGGGTTCTTGCTCAAAGATTTTTGACGCCGCTAATAGGAAGATCCGAATAATGTCTGACATTCGAAGTCGTGATATTTCCAACGCTGCTAACAAGAGTACTCTTTCCATCATGGATAGCATATCACCTCTAATCGCTGGACTCTCCTCAGAATTCAATCGTCATTTAGCCCAGAGCGTTTCAGCTGATACTGAGAGACACAACTCTTCCAATGTCGTTGCCCAAAGTATCGCTCAACAAGTCGCTCTACTTGTTGAAGAAATTAGGCTATTGCGCAGAGATATCGCTGAGTTGAAAACCTCTCTTGATGATGCCAAGAAGGGGGGAAATGAGAAAGAAAAGCATCAATCGTCCAAAGCAATCTCTAAAACAGATAATAAACATTGGCGATCAATGTTTGATGAAATAGTGAGCATAAAAAGGATGTTAACTAAAAAGAGGAAGCCAAGATATTATCTAGGAAAGTACTTGCTTCCAGACTTGGACGTCGATTTTTTGGAAAGTATGGGCTTTCATCCTTATGCCGGACCACTTAGACGACCTATCAACTGGAAACCATCCAACGATAAAAGACAAGACATCTATTACGATTTAATTTGTGAAGTTGGTATTCCTCCAAGGGAATGGGTGGAAGGCTGATGGAACTAAATGAAAGTGCTAGACACCGAAAGCATGACTATGATGAAGTTCCACATACCACCATGATCGACATCGATCGACTCCTTATGGACCTAGCAAATGAGATCTACTAAGGAGAAGAAAGAGCAAAGCGACAGAAAAAATGAATGCTTTATTTATTTTATTTTTTTGCTTTCAATTATCTTACATTGAGTATAAATCATGTATGCTTATTCGTCAACATAAATGAATGATTTATCGCTGAAACAACTTGTTGAGGCTAATCTAACATTAACTAACTTTACTAACTTTCTAAACGCTAACTTATATTCATTTGGGCTTTTCTTTAAAAACTCTTAAACTATAAAAGAGTTATAAGAGTTACAAGGTCTTGACATCATCAAAAAGGGGAAAATTGTTAGGAAATTTTATGTTAGATGTTTTGATGATGACAAGATAGGACTTTAAGTTAGACTCCAAATATAATGTAAGTTTATGTTTTTCTAGACCAATGTGTAAGCGTTTGAAAGTATGTAGTTTTGTTAGGCTTGTAATTTTTATCTTTGTAGATTTTAGACTAAGTATTAGATACTGAATCGCTAATAGAATTCTAGGTCAGTCCTTTAGAGAAGAAGTTGAAGATCAGCGTCTGAAGTCAAATGAAGATGAAGATTTGTTCTTAGCGACTGTCAAACGCTAAAGGACAATTTCAGGATTTATGGATCAAGCGCTCAAAGCACTCTAGCGATCAATATCAGATTCACCTAAAATAAATTCTCAAGTCATGAAGAACTTAAATGCAATCATTCAACGGACATTTATTTCCAACGGGAAATAAATTCAAATGCATTAAATGCCTGATAAATGCATTAAATGTGATAAGCTATTATGACTTATGGACAAGCCACCTTTTTTACTAGACTGTCAGAACTTCAGAGTTTATAGTTGCTCCCGTCCAATCGAAACCAGCAGAATTTTAGGAATGTCAGAGAAAAGGTACATTCACGCGCCACGTGATAGGCACGCTCCTACATGTGTCCAACGGACAGATCCCAAAAATTGCCTATAAATACCTTACCTCCAGCAACAGAGAGAAAAATACGTACATGCACAAGAAATATTTGCTGAAGAAAAAGCTTAGAAATTCCATAGCCAAAATCTTTTAAGCTTTTCCACATACATTCCATACAGTCACAAATATCTCAAATCTCTTCGAAAGAAGAAACCTCAATTCTTACTGAGATATTCCAAGTTGTTTGATCTTTCCAAAAACAAACAAACCCTTGTGATAAAAACCCTCAACCTTTCATCTGAGTGAGAAAGTTGTTGAAACCCCTTACAGACAGTATTTCTAAGTGAGAGAAGCTTGTAGAAGAAAATCTTCATTGGTGCTAACTTCTGTGTGATCAAGGAACCCAAGATCATTTTTACCTATTTACTATCTTATAGAAGATTCTGTGTGATTCTTTGATAATCATCTTAGTAAATTCCCTCCAAGTGAAAAAGGAGAAGAAGGACGTAGCTGGGATTACATCACCCAGTGAACCTTATATATCGTATGTAATTTACTTTCATTATTGTATTGTTTTAATTTTTATACCATTTATTCTGAAAAGGACAAGCTAATCTGCTAAGCGACTATTTAACCAAAACGAACGCTAAAGCTTTAAAATCATTTCCGCTGTGCTAACCCTGATTAAGCGATCTAAGCGTTACCCTACTTTGGTAAATAGCTGAAATCACTAAGTTTAAGTTATCTTTACTCAAGCGCCTGACCCAAGCGCTCAGCTTCCTAAGCGTTCTAGTCTTTCAAAGTGATACGAAATTTTTTGAAATTGAAAAAGACTTAAGGGTCTATTCAACCCCTCCCCTCCCACCCCTTCTAGACCCTTTCGTATGACACTTGGGACCACCAAGCTCAAATTAGCATAATAATATAGTATATATGCATAAAACTTTCACCTCTAATACATATTAGCCTGACCACTTTTGGTCATACCAAATTCAACCTTTTTCATTCAATATTTAGCAAACAAAATTAACTAATCATGTTATAACCTTATGAGAGATCTAAGCCAATATTTCCAAGAAAAATTCTTTAAGTATCTCAAGATGGTCATTCTCTCAACTCCTCTACCCTCGACTTATGTGCATTGTGAATCATCTAAGGAAATCAATCCTAGTCTAGGGTCTCCACGAGCAATTTCAAAGATATGTCTGTTCCATTAAATTCAAATTATTTATAGAAATCATGTCATTTTTTCAAGTTAATCAATTTCAATGCATCAATTGGAAGGACTAAAAAATTTTTCATACTTGATTTTTTTTAACAAAGAAGCATATAAATATGATAGCATAGAATTTTGACGTTATGGAAGAATTTTATGGATGGGTTAGGACTCAGAGTTTGATTTGGAAAGGTAAGATATATTTGGCGCAAGTATCTTGGAGAAGAGGGTATTTTAAATGGGATAGGATATAATTTTAAATCAGTGTCTCCGCTTTTTCTCTCGTTTCTGACGGGGTCCACGTTTGAATGTAGAAAGATGGCACGTTCGGGCGTGCTGTTGACGTGAATAATTTTTCTTCGCAAAACCTTTTATTCAAACGTTCTACACCAACGTTTAGATGTAACCTTCAACACGTTCAAACGTTCATGCTTCCACATTCGGGCGTGCTGCCTAAAGACTTCTTCCGAATTATACCTCTTTTCTGCACAAAAACAAAACACAAGATCAAAAACAAACAAAGCTAAGCAAAACTAAGTTAAAACAAAACAAAATAAAAAAATAAGCTAAAACAGCTCAGGTTGCCTCCCGAGAAGCACTTCTTTAAAGTCATTAGCTTGACTTTGCATAGTAGGCCTAAGTTTCCGGATCATGGAATGGACTAGAACCCTTGTCCAATCTCCCATCAATTAGTTCATCATGTTGCAATTCTGTGGATATAGTGACAACCACTTGGTCCATCGTATCGAGGTTTCCAACCTCGTCAACACTCGTATCTTCCTTACTTACTTGACTACTCGGGTCATCAGACAAATGTTCCTGCAAAACTTCATCCTCAGAAGGATCAAAAGCATCTAGTATAGAACAAGTATTTTCAGGGAATTCATGCTTAAAACTTCTATAGGCATTCAGAGTTACTCTCTTATCCCCTATATTTAATGTAAGCTTACCATGCGCCAGGTCTAGCATGGCTTTACTTGTGGCTAAGAATGGCCTTCCTAGGATCAGTGGGACATTAGAGTCTTCCTCCAATTCAAGAACCACAAAATCGACTGGAAAGTAGAACTTGTTGACTTTAACTATGACATCTTCGATCACTTCAATGGGATTCTTGACAGATTTATCTGCAAGCTACAATCGCATAGTTGTGGATTTTGTCTCTCCGAGGCCTAACTCATGAAAGAGTGCATAAGGCATCAAATTGATCCCGGCCCCGGAATCACAAAGTACTTTGTCGAAATTCATACCCCCAATAGTGCATGGAATGGATTGACTACTGGGATCCTTGTATTTTTTTAGCATATTGTTCATCACAGCCGCTGAACATGCTTCGGTTAGGCAGACAGTACCCATTTCTACCCACTTCTATTTTTTTGATAGAATTTCCTTGAAAAGTTTTGCGAAGTTTAGCATCTGCAAGATAGCATCTACATTAGGAACATTAATGCGCACTTTTCTCAAACTCTCAAAAATGCGAAGGAAACTCTTATCATGTTCATTCTCTTTAATCTTTTGAGCTAAGGGAAAGGGAAAACGTACTTCAATAAAGGGAGGGGGTCAGTAACAGTAGACTTACAACCTGGATTCATTGCCTTGGACGTTCGAATGTTAGGAGGGTCCACGTTCGGACGTTGAGGATACAATGTTCGAACGTTAACTCCTTCACTTTCGGACGTTTGAAACGGGATATCCATTGCCTCTGGAATGTCACAGGACTTTCGAACGTCACATGATTCACGTTCGGGCGTGCTGTACGCACTCTTTACTTCCTTCCCACTTCTAAGCGTTAATACAAAGCACTGCTCCTTTGGGTTTTTCTCAGTATCACTTGGTAATGTACCCATGTTTCTCCCTGAAAAGCTATTTGAAAGCAGCCCTGTGTGATGTTGCATCTTCTTCCTTTCTGTAAAGACATCTTTTAGGATTACGTAGAGTTCTTTAAAAGATTCATCCGACTTGCGAATGTGTGCATCGAGACTATCATCAATATTCATAGGTCTTCTTTAACCTTGCTGCTAAAATTGCACTTGTCGTTGGTTGTTGTTGGACTGAAAAGGTGGTCGAGGTGCTTGGTATGCTCCAGGATTTCCATATAGTGGAATAGTTGGCTTTCGAGGAAAATTCTTGGCTTCTCCAAAAATAGCTTGAGGTCTGTGCTGATTCACATAGTTGACCTCTGTCGTGGCCTCTAGCTCAACTCCTTCTTCAACCTCTGTCGTGGCCTCTAGCTCAACTCCTTCTCCAACCTCTTAACTGTTGCTACCTTCTTTGGTTGCAGATGTGATCTCATCTTTCTCCTCAAGGTATAACTCATCCTCCCTAGTTAATTGCTCTATTTTCTCCCAGACAAATTTATTATCTAGGCCCAACAAATCGCCCCTAGCTCCAGCATTGAGTCAGAGTCTACTCCTAGACATTACTCCATTATAAAAGTGGTGCACCAATTCATATTGAGTAAAATTGTGGTCTAGACACTTCCTAATCATTCCCTTGTACCTATCCCACCCATTTGCCAACGACTCATTCTTTCTTTACCTAAACCCTTTAATATTACTACGAAGCTCATTTATTCTTGAAGGTGGGAAAAATTTATTTGAAAATTCTTCAATGAGCTCTCCCCAAGTAGTGATTGACTGTGAAGGTAAGGACTTACACCAAGAGGTGGCTTTATCTTTGAGCGTGAAGTGAAACAACCTAAGTCGAATAGAATTTAGGTCTCTAAGATTAAATTGCATGGTCAACAAAATGTTTTCAAAGGTTTCCAAGTGATCATGTGGTGAATCATTGTTTTCTCCATAAAAAGGGTCATTTTGTGCTATACCAAAAAGATGTGCTGGAATGTGAAAGTTTGGTGAGTGAAAAGGTGGTATGACAACAGGACCAGGTAAAGTATGTACCTGTTAGCACTTTAAAACGTCGGGTTGGCTTGGTGCGGCCAGCCTCCGCACCAAGCTAGACGATAGGTGTCGAAATGGGCAACACGACGGGTTAAGGTTGTGTGTGGGTATCGGGACACAGACCGGTTTAAAAACGGTACACGATACAAGTTGGAACAAGTTGAATAAGTTGCGGGCAATAGTGGGCACAAACTCGAGAAAAGTGGGTTTGGCCGAGAAAGTGTGGGATTGTGGCAATTTATGGGCAACGGGTACAGGATGGTCACCCGGCGTGCAGACAGGGTGGCCTTTGGCCGAGAAATGTGTTAACTACCGAGAACACTCAGCAGCGTGCGAGAGTTCTTGGCAGGGTGCTGAGAAAACTCGGTAGCGTGCAGGCAGGCTCGGCAGATTGGGCGCTGACGGGGCCTAGCAGTTGGGCGACCCGATGGGTGGACATCGGGTCATGTGAAAAACATGTGCAGCAATTATGGAGCATTGACCATGCCAAGCTGCAGCATATGGACGGGATTTGAAAGCTAAAAATGGAGGGAAAGGCGGTTATGGGCGGTTTTAGTGGCTAGAAACCGACCGACACTTGTTCCTTACTTGTTGGTCGAATTTCCTAGTGATGGGGGATGTCCATCAAGACTGTAGAGTGTATTTAATTACTCTGATTGGTCTTGTACAAAAATATGAGTTGAGAGAGTGCAAATTCGGGATTCCTTGTATTTACTTGATGAGCAATAAAACATAAGGTTGGCTTTGGCCGTAAATTTGTGTTGTCTTTACATTTCAGCATAATGTGTGTGAATTATGATTGCTTGTGTGTTTAAATTCTCTCTAACCTCCCTCATAAACGAGTGAAATTGTGAGGATCAGAAGGCTGACTGGTCTTATGGGAAAATCAGGCGCACGATGGTATTTGAGGCTAGAAAAATTAAGACGAGAAAAATACCCCTGTGACAAGTGGTATCAGTGCCCAGTTGGGTTCTGATTCACTGTAGGTGACGTTTTTGGTTAGGTTTGCTTCCGCTGTAGAATTGAAAATTTTATGAAAATCATGGCATATCCGAAATCTGTGCGTGATAGACTTGTGGCCTTAGAGGCACGAGTGCAAAGGACCGAGGCATTACTTGGACAGCTCCTGGAAACTCCGATGATTGCCATTTTCCAGAAATTTCAGGACTTGGATGAACGAGTCAAAAAATTGGGCAAATCAGTGAACGAAATTCCTTCGTTCATTGAGGGAAGAATGGTGTCACTTGCTGAGGATCTTGGTATCTTGACGGATGCGGTTGATATGAAGCTTGAGGCGGTTAATGTGGAAATCAGCGTGTTGAAGAGGGCTACCGAAAAGCGGTGTCAGGTGATGGTGGGCCTTCGTCCAAGTTAAGGGTGCCTAATCCGAAGCCCTTTGGTGGTGAGAGAAGCGCCAAAGAACTCAAAAACTTCTTATAGGACATGGATACATATTTTCAGGTTGCTAGAGTGTCGGATTCTAAAAAAGTGTCTATGGCAAGTATGTTTTTGGTTGGAGACGCCAAACTGAGGTGGCGGTCTCATGTGTCGGATGATGTTGCTGCCAACCGAGGAAAAATTGAGACTTGGAAGGTGCTGAAAAAATAGTTGAAGACACAATTCCTCCCTTGCAATTCGTTTTGGCTTGCAAGGGAGTCTTTGCGAAAATTGAGGCATACGAGGACGGTGCATGACTATGTAAACGCATTAAGTTTGTTGATGTGGATATAAGGGATATGTCTGAGGAGGACAAGCTGTTTAACTTTATGGCGGGTATGCAAGGTTGGGATCAGACCGAGTTGAGACGGCAGGGAGTCAAAGACTTACCTTTGGCTCTTGCGACTGCGGATAGCTTAGTTGATTTCAGTGGGATCGAAGTCCGAGGCTCGAAAATCAAATAGAGGAGCACGGGCAGCAGGGCTGGAAATTCTACCAAAGGTGATTCTAGGAACCAAGAAAAGCATGATGAAAATACCCCAATGAGTACGAATAAACCTCGAAAGGTCTGTTTCATATACGGGTCTATGGATCATAGAATGCGGGATTGTCCAAAGCGGGAGCTGTTAAATGCTTTGTTGGTTGAGAAGGCGAACGTGAATGGTGATAGTGGGTCGGGAACAAAAAGTTAAAAGATCCATTTTTGAATGCTATGCAGATTCTTGAGGAGACGGACGCTGACTTGATGAGGACATCGAGTACGTTAGTGGGGCAAGTTTGTTAGCACCTGAAGACATCGGGTTGGCTTGGTACGGCCAGCGTGTGTGCCAAACTAGACGACGAGTGTCAAAATGGGCGACACGACAGGTTAAAGTTGCGTGTGGGTATCGGGACACATACCGGTTTAAAGACAGTACACGATACAACTGGGCACAAGTTGAATAAGTTATGGGTAATAGTGGGCACGGACTCGAGACAAAGTGGGTTTGGCCGAGAAAGTGTGAGATTGTGGCAATTTATGGGCAACGGGTGCAGGATGGTCACCTGGCGTGCGGCCAGGGGTGCCTTTGGCCGAGAAATGTGTTAACTGTCGAGAAAACTCGGGAGTCTTCGAGAATGCTCGGCAACGTGCGAGAGTTCTCGGCAGGGTGCCAAGAAAACTCAACAGCGTGCAGGCAAGCTCGGCAGATTGGGCGCGGACGGGGCCTGGCAGTTGGGCAAACCGATGGGTGGACGTCGGGTCATGTGAAAAACATGTGCAGCAATTATGGAGCATTGACCAAGCCAAGATGCAACATAAGGACGGGATTTGAAAGCTAAAAGAAGAGGGAAAGGCGATTATGGGCGATTTTAGTGGCTGAAAACCGCCCGACACTTGTTCCTTGCTTGTTGGCCGAATTTCTAGTGATGGGGGATGTCCATCATGACTCCTGAGTGTATTTAATTACTCAGATTGGTCTTGTACAAAAATTAGAGTTGAGAGAGTGCAAATTCAGGATTTTTTGTATTTACTTGATGAGCAATAACATATAAGATTGGATTTGGCCGTAAATTTGTGTTGCCTTTACATTTCAGCATATTGTGTGTGAATTGTGATTGTTTATGTGTATGATTCTCTCTAACCTCCCTCATAAACGAGTGAAATTGTGAGGACCGGAAGGCTGACTGGTTTTGTGGGAAAATCAGGCCGCACGGTGGTGTTTGAGGCAAGAAAAATTAAGGCTCAAAAAATACCCCTGTGACAGTACCCTAGGTGGTTGACTACCACGAAGAGATGGTAACTGATCTGGTGCTGCCGGCTGCATTGCTTGTAGAATTTTTGGAGCCATTCACAATTCTCCGAAAGATTCATGTCTGGAAATTCAGCTGCCATGGCTCTCCTTCGTCGGTTTGCTGGGATCGTTCATTCGATTTCTAGGTCAAATTCCTCAAGATCTCCGTCACCAGATCGGGTCATAAACCTAAAAAAGATATCAAACGAAAACTTAAAATAAAGATAGAAATTAAACTTTAAAAAAAAACAAGCTTGAATTAAAATAGCTATGCTAAAACAAACAAATCCCCGGCAACAACGCCATAAACTTGATGCACGAAAACTCAATCGTGTATTTAACAGCAAGAGGACTGATCGTGTGTTGTAATAGAGTGGACAATTAAGCCCGGGATGTCGAACTTACAGAGATTTGTGTTGTAGCGAAACCAGTAAATTAACTCAAGCAATTGTAAACTTAGGACTCCTTTGGTATGGCTGAAAAGACAAGATAGACGGATTAATCTCTCATAATCGGACGTTTGGTATCCAAGTCATAAGCCCATTATAGATTAGTGGCCCGGTTTTTTATGCTCCATATGGCAGATAAATAATCTCACCTAAGGGGGTGAGATTATTTTATCTTCACATTCATGCATTTACTCCTCTGCTTTAAATGACCCAACTACCCATATTATACACATATTCCTCCCAAAAATACCCCAAGCATTCCATGTTATTGCTTAGCCCCTTCAATGAAGTTTTTTAATGGCGGTCATGAAGATTTGTAAAATCTTGCCATTACTCACCAACATTAAATTTGATTCACAAGTGCAAACTCTTAGGCTTCAACTATTTGCTATAAATTCGGCCCATAATTTCTCAACATGTTCTCCTTCCATTCCTGATGGTAAGGCAGCAAGTTCATTATAATTTGTTTGGGGGAAATTTTTAGGGTTATTTGGTTTTGGTAAATTCCTACTCTTTTATTGTAATTGATTATTATTTTATTATTCACAAGGAGGCTGGATTAAGTGATTCATCTAATTAGCCATCGCATTTGTCATCAGTTTCCTTTACAGATGTATACTTATAACATTAAAGATAAATTTTCCTACTTTTAAGCTAATTTTGAGGAGGTTTTTTTTTTTTTTTTTTGCATGGCTTTCATGACGAAATTGTGTAAACTGATGCAATTTTTTAGAAAATAGTCCAATTGTATTTACGTATGGGTTCAGAGTTTATGCAATGAAAATAGAGTTCACGTATTTTTCCGGTTGATTTTTGTTTTTATTGTGTCAGGTACTTGTATTTAACAAACCTATATTTATGAAATTTAACAAATTGTGGAAATATGTTTTTGGATACTCACTTGTAAGCTGCATTTTTGGTTGCAATCGTTTGAGCAGTGGAACGTTTGTTCCTACAAAGAGAAATCTTTCGTCTATTGAGATAAGGTTTATGTCGATACAATTTCACATATCTGAAATGGGGGCTCACTTACAATGCGTCTTTTGTGGGTTGCTTTTTCTCTAAAATGTGAATTGCGATTTCAAAGCATCATTTAATATCAAAAGAGCGCTTTATTAAACAAAGGGCAAAGTCGACTTTTACACATTATCATGAATATAATCTGCAATACCAAACATATTGGAAGATAAGTTAATAATGTATACCAAACGAATGATTAAAGCACATAATTTGTATATGAACAGTAAATTATCTTGATTTTTATCTATCTCCTCTTTTCCCATATGCAATACCAAAGGAGTTCTTAAAGAACAATAAATCATAAACTATTAAAAACAGTAATTAAAGGTTTGTGAAAACCAATGAATTAAAATAACTAAGACACATGCGTCGACATAAATTAATCAATTCTCGTTATACTAGTATTCTCGTGTTTCAGATAAATATTGCTAAGGTGGAAAATTTCTTAATATTATTATCATGCGAATCCCTCACTCATGATAACATGTACTAGATTGGTTGTATAAATCTCTACTGCATGCATTAGACACTAGTATTTTCCCCAAATTTATTCAGATTTATCCCTACAAATAAACTCGGCTAACAGCATCCAAAATATGTAGCTATCCCTAGCATCAACTAACTTAGAAGATGTTATTAATCCCTCGTGCACCTTAATTTACTTTCTCCCGAACAGATAAATTAAGCATTAGATCTTATATATGTTGGCCAGGCACACTAAGCATTGAGAACAAGATTATAACACAAAGCAATATAAATCATTCATATGAGAAATACTTTTATAACTCAAAATCATAATTCGGCCTAAGCATGGCCTTAGTCTACAGAATTAGCTACTCATAATGATATGAAAAACAACTAAAGAATTCATGAAAATGACAAACAAATAATAAAAACTCCCTATGACTTTTTAGAAAATCTTCTTCTTCCTTCAAACTTCCTCTACTTCTATGGAGAATTACAAAGGATCAAACCCTAGTCTGACTCTCTCTCTCTCTCTCTCTCTATGTGAAGACGAAATATTGCTGGAGAAGAACTCTGAAAAACGCTCTCCTTAACCCTATTGCGTCACTTTGTATTTATAGGCGTGGTTTGAGAAGAGTTTGTGTAAGTGTATAGTTTGAAAATTTCCAAAAATGTTCTGCCGACACACACGTTCGAACGTTAGGCTTCCTGGCATTCGTGTGTAACTTCTTTCAACGTTCAGACGTAACACCTCTTCACGTTCGGGTGTTAGCTCTTCTACTTTCTACTCTGAAATTTCATCTTACAGCTTCTTTCATCCTTTTGCCTCCAATGCTATGATTTATACATGGATACTCAAAATAAACACATTACATGAATATGTGGTATAAAATCATACTAAATTCTGTAAAAATCATACTACTAAAGGACTATAAAACATGTAATTCTTGACTCTATCATGAACATAAAAGATTTTGGTATGTCAATTAGCTTCTTGTATGATATCTTATCAACTCTAAATTTGATAAGTGTTAAAAGGTGATATTTCATCTCACCTATCTTCACCACGTTACTTTTTTCTCTTATCTTCCACATGTTCTCATTGTTTTCCTACAACATTTTCTCTCTGTTTTTTGTACGAATTATTTTTGATTTATAATAATTTATATGAAATTATAGATAAAATAATATACTTAATATAATATCAAGCAAATTTTATTAGTGTGCATACTATGCATATCTTTCATGTGTTTTCTTTCTTCTTTTATTGCATTTGAGTTTAATTATAGATATATAATGATATTTTATTTTGATAGATGACATTGGGAAGAGGGAAAAAAAAGTCAAAAGATGGAGTTTTGGTGCAAAAGAGAAAGCAATGAAAAATCTCAGACCGATTACAACTTGAAGTTAGACGTGGGTACGCTTCAAGTTGGGACTGATTACTACTTGAACATATTTGTTGTTGTAGATTTACTTAAAAAGTTGAGTAAATGGAAGAGACAAATAACAGGGGATTTTTGCATCTACCACCCTTAAGATATCTATTTTTAAAAGACAACCATCTGAAGTATGAATTTTTGGCATATAAACCCTTCTATTTATATTGACCATTGGATCAAAAGCTAGAAAAGGGTTAAATGCCATTTTTGTCACTCCTTGTTCATGAAAAAGATACACAAAAATGAAAAAATAAAATTAAGTTTTAAATCATGTTCATAATCAATTTATTTTTATTTTATAGTTAAGGGAAACTACTAAATATTGAATTGTATTAATATTTTAAAACTAGATTTTTGGATTGGTAGGTCCTCTTACAATGATCGGAATTATTAATGTATTATCAAAATTCATCAATAAAAAATTCTGAGAATGAAAAGTAACTAAAGAACAAAATCTTAAAACGTAACTATAATTTTTTCAGAACATTAATTTGTTAAGATTATGCTCTCCATGCCATAGAGGAATTAGATTAAATAAGGCATTTACCTTTATGTTGTACAAACTCTTATTCTTTAATAAAGGCATTGTTTTGTTCATGTCAATCTTGATGACATTAATATAAGTATTGAATAAATAAGTTCAAGGTAATCAAGAGGGAGCTTCTACTCCTCAATGGTTAGAGGAGATGGACACCAGAAGTACCGGTTCCTTGTTTACTTAAACTAGAGTTCTCAAGTCGACTAGTCTTAATTGGGCATTAAGACTAGACTTGTATGACGCAAACTTTGGGTCACTTTGGATGGTGGGAGCTTGGTCATAGATATATCAATGGATTGACATATTCGAACACGGCTGGCCATAATTCAATCACATGGGTAATTACTCTTTGATCATCAATGATTGAATTACTGGTCACGGTAGTGTGCATGAGCCTTAAAACTGAGGATTCACGAATATTGGACTTATGACACTGAACGAGTTATAAGAGTAGTTAGATCCATTTCACCCTTTGGTGGGATCAACCTCGAAGTGCGGTTCAGAAGGACAAGTAGCAATTGTTCGGTGATTGCTAATAGGGGATTCACTGTCTCAGGTAGTAACGAGATAATGTCTTGTGCGATCGTAAGGAAATGAAATTATAAGTCTTTAGCCAAAGCAGGAGAACTAACTTATGCATAGTACATAAGGGTAGTTCAGTAATTTCATCTTACTATGATTCCCTGAAGCACAACATTGAGTCCTGTGAGTTTGACATAATCGATGACTCTCGCTCGATCGGGATGTTACAGTGAAGGGCTTATACTCACATGGTGTCTGTAACCTAAAGGTTTGTATTGATCTATTCATTTCAACTAGGGCTGTGCAATCGGTTAAACCGAACCGAAACCGAACCGATTTTTCGGTTAACCGAAACTTCGGTTCGAAAAAATCCGAAACCGAAACCGAACCGAAATAGACTGGTTCGGTTCGGTTTTAACCGAAAGCATTTCGGTTTTTTTTGGGTTAACCGAACGGTAACCGAAATTTTGGCCAAAAAAAATTTACCAACATTTTTTAGGGGAAAATAAAGGCATGAGTTTTTGAGCATTTAAACCCACCACATTACACAAAACATCTAAATTCAACAAATTAAGACAATAATTTACCCCTTTGATTTACAAAATAAAGAAATTAAATAATCTAATTTGAATTTCTTACCTCTAAAGTTTGAGTAGAGGACTGAGGAGAGCCGAGTAGGAGGAGGATTGACGGAAGACGGCGGCGACAGTGTTCATGTACAGCAATGGCAAGTGGCGCGGTGAGGGGCTGTGTGACTGTCTGAGAGTGAGAGAGAAGTGAGGCAGAGTCATGAGAGAGAGAGACGTGAGGGCAGAATTTTGAGTTGAGTGGGTAGATTTAACTTTAAGTCTTTTAGGCTTTGGCCCCTAAATTATTTTGAAATTCCACATCAGCCCCTCTATAAATAAAAAATTATATATTATTTTTAAACCTATTCGGTTTTCGGTTCGGTTCGGTTAACCGACCATGAAAACCGAAACCGAACCGAAAACCAAAATTTTCAAAATTCCAAAACCGAAAACCGAACCGAAAATCTAGGTTCGGTTTCGGTTTGAACCGAAATTCTCGGTTTCGGTTTGGTTCGGTCGGTTAACCAAACCGTGAACACCCCTAATTTCAACTGGATTTCGATGTGAGTCTACGTGCCTGGCTTAGTGACAATCACATCCTTGGTTTCCTCCCAATGCCAATTGAAACGAACTTAGAGAGTCATCAAAGGAATTGAGCGAAGAAAATTCTTTCGTTGTCAAATATATAAATTAGGTAATTTGCTATTTACTGAGCAAAATTAATTTATTTAATTAATTGAATTAATGGAAATAAATTAATAATAAATAATTAGATGTATTTATTATGAATGCATTAATTTACTTGATTAATTAGATTAATGAAAATAAATTAATTATAATAAATAAATAGACTTATTTATTATACTCATCCTTTTATTAAATAATTAGATTATTTAGTTTAGATGATTTTTAATTAGTATTATATTTTAACTGGATAAAAATATGTTGGACCTACTTAATAATTTGACTAAGTTGAAAGTCAACTTAGCCCAACTAGGATGAGAGGGGGCGTTGTATGTGCGTGTGTAGGAGGAGTTGGATGGGCTCAAGGAGTTAGTTAATGTTAGGAATTTCGTGTTAGATATTTTGATGATGACAAGATAGGATTTTATGTTAGACCTCAAATATAATATAAGTTTTTGCTTTCATAGATCAATGTATAAGCGTTCGAAAGTTTGTAATTTAGATTAGACTTGTAGATTTTATCTTTATAGATTTTAGACTAAGTATTAGATACCGAATCGCTAATAGAATTCTAGGTGAGTCTATTAGAGAAGAAGTTGAAGATTAACGTTTGAAGATTAAATGAAGATGAAGATCTGTTCTTAGCTACTGTCAAACGCTAAAGGACTATTTCAGGATTCATACATCAAGCACTCAAAGCACTCTAGCGATCAATACCAAATTCACCTGAAATAAATCCTCAAGTCATGAAGGACTTAAATGCAATCATTCAACGGACATTTATTTCCAACGGGAAATAAATTCAAATGCATTAAATGTCTGATAAGTGCATTAAATGTGATAAGCTATTATGACTTGTGGACAAGCTAACTTTTTGACTAGACTGTCAGAATTTCAGAGTTTATAGCTGCTCCCGTCCAATCGGAACCAGCAGGATTTCAGGAATGTCAAAGAAAAGGTAGAATCACGCGCCACGTGAAAGGCACGCTCCTACATGTGTCCAACAGACAGATCCCAAGAATTGCCTATAAATACCTTACCTCCAGCAAACCCTAAATACATAGAGATATACGTACATGCACAAGAAAAACTTTGCTGAAATTCTCTTTCAAAGAGAAAGCTTAGAAACTCCATAGCAAAAATACTTCAAGCTTTTTACATACATTCCACGTAGTCACAAATATCTCAAACATTTTCCAAAGAAGAAACCTAAACTCTTACTGAGATATTCCAAGTTGTTTGATCTTTTCAAAAAACAAATAAACCCTTGTGATAAAACCCTCAACCTTTCATCTGAGTGAGAAAGTTGTTGAAACCCCTTACAAGCAGTACTTCTGAGTGAGAGAAGCTTGTAGAAGAAGATCTTCATTGGTTCTGAAATCTGTGTGATCAAGGAGCCCGAGATCATTTTCACCTATTTCCTACTCTGTAGAAGATTCTGTGTGATTTTTTGATAATCAACTTAGTAAATTCCCTCCAAGTGAAAAAGGAGAAGAAGGACGTAGCTGGGATTACATCACTCATTGAACCTTACAATTTCGTATGCCACTTGGGACCACCAGTTAATTCCAAGCCAATCACTCCTTATATATACCTAACATTAGTTCAGTCAAAGCCTAACTCTCACATTAGACTTGACAACAAATAAAGAAGAAGAGAAAAATCTCTCTCCTCCCCTAGCAAGCCATCGGCCATAGTGGTACGTAGGGTAGTGGAATTTTCTTTTAAGTTCATTTCGGCGTGATATCTAGATGCAGGAGTTTCGAATTGCTACTTCCCGGAAGATCAAGTCTTTAATCTAATCAAAAGGTTAGTGAAAAAGATGAAATTAGATTTCATCATCTTGTAATTTTTGAAATTATATAAAATCATTGAAGCCCAAAAGTGATCCGATTGTGAATTCGAATATGTAGTTACATTTCCGCTGCGTATGAACCAGAATTCACAACATAATTAATAGTATACAACTGTTAAATGGTCATCTCGGTATTGTTCTATAATCATGAATTAAGTTATACCCGCTAACACATATAACAATTATCGCATAATTTAATGATTACAAGCATTATAATATAAAAATAAGCCTTTTTTTACTATAAACAAATAGTTTTACATTCAAATTTTAGCCCTACATCCACTAACATGTATATTGTTTTTTTTTTCCTTCATATTTTGCTGATTTGTTTTACCTTAACTTTTAGAAAACTTTAGAGACCCATATATATTAAGTGAATACTTTCGTATACATTTAACTAGATCTTTAGTTATTTGTAATTTTATTTGAAGAAAAAATTAAAAATTATTGTATTTCAATTTTTATGGATAAAGTTTGAACCATAAAAAATAAATAAAATTGAAGCTGAAAAATTGAAAATAAGAAGAATATCTATTGATTAAAGGTTCTATTCCTTTATAATTTTTTATTAATGTTCAATATAGTATAGGGGGTTATACGCTAAGATTTCATATTTTAGGGTCTCATTTGCCAAATTAAAGATAGATGTCTCAGGGGTGGTATATGCAAGAAATAAATAACAAATGCATGTTACTATACAAAAATCATGTTATCATGATTTGTAATAAGCGAAAACTCTCAAGTGTTATAAAAACGAAATTGTTATATAAATTCATCATATGTATACATGTTTCCATAGTTACAAAAATGAAACTTTTAGTCAAATCAAATAAAAACAAGTGTTTAAACATGGTGTTCAATTTGTGTGTACATTTAAAAAAATAAAGTCATTACGTAATATGGATAAACACTCTTGCCAGAGTATAAGGATATATTTTCAAAGTTTATTGTTGATCTATAACTATATATACAAGTATGCCATGTATAACTGGCAGTCCGATTGTAGGTCAGGCGGGTTACAATTATTTAACACACCCTCGATCCAAAATTGATGGACTGCAATATTCTCAAATTGTAACTATCATTTAAAAAGTCTTACACGAAACTAATTTTCTTTAAAAATTCAAAACATTCGATAAAAAATCACATAAAGAAGATAAAATAATCATTTTTTCACAAAAAAAAATTGGCATAAAAAACAAAGTTTGTATTGTTATTTTCAAACTGAAACACTTAAAAGTACTAAAACTCAATTATACCCTTCCTTTTTAAATCTATAGTACACACTTACTAGGGTCAAAATAAGTATTCCAAATATTCCAATAAACTCATGGAGCAATTCGTACTTTTATAATTGAAATAAAAAATAATAGATCAATTGATAGAAAATCATTTGAAACTAAATAAATTGGAAGCCCAAAATGACAAAACATGATGTTATCAAACTTCGGATGATAAATATGAGAAAATAGAAATCAAACTATAATGAATATTTGTAATCTATATTAGCTCTAATTCTATTTGTTTGGTAATTAGTTGAGTTTAATAAGATGGGCAAAACTGTCAAATTCGTCCTGCAACTTATGGCCATTGGCAATTTTAGTCAACTTGCTTTTGGATTGGCAAAATCAGGACATTATGTTTGACAAAATGGTAATTTAAGGACAACTGCCACCGAGATTTGTTAAATTGACCTGAATTTATCACGTGCACCTCATGTGAGCCCTTTAAATTGGGGATTTTCAATTTTCTGGGAATTTATATTTATGTGGAGATCAACTTGCCAACATGGAAAAAAATTGCCAAATGGACAAATCTACATTTCACATGTGAAAATGAAATACATTTTTATTGACAAAAAATAAAATAATTTAATATTTTTGTTACTCATAAAGTAAAAAAGAACCCAAACTTTAACCAGATTTTTTTTTAAATGCATAATAATGATAACGAATTAGAAGGAAAAAAAAACGCAATCATCTTCCCCATTGTACATGTTCATCTCCCTCACCCCACCCCTGACGTGGCATCCCTGGCCAACCGCCCAACCTCATCGCACCCCCAACTCCCCGTCCTCCTCATCCGGCCCCTAGCACCACCCCAGTTCCCCCAATTAACCAATAATACAAACAAATCTAAAACACACACACAGAGAGTTTAGTACAAACAAAGCTTGGGAGAAAGCGGGGTGGACGAAGTTTGGTTTGGATAGGCGAGGATAAGGCGGAGTTGTAGGTGGTCAGATGGGGTTGGGGAAAGGGTCACACACAGTTTAGTACAGCCAAAACTCGGGAGAAAGCGGACTGGAGGAAGATCGATTCAGAGACGCAAGGATAAGGCGGGGTTGTAGGTGGTCTGATGGGGTTCCAGTTAGGGTCGGGGTGGGGAAGATGATGAAATATGTTAATTTAAATATTAAAAAAATGTGATTTAATATAATTCTCTAAATGGCATCTTTTACATTTGTGCTTTTAAATTTAATAATTTTAACATTTATATAAATTTATTCTTTATTTTAAATGCTAGGGTATTCTTATTTCATCCTAATTTATATAACTTTAGTATTTCTATTTTGTTTGACATTATTAAAGCTTTTATTTTCCTAAACTTTTTAATATTTTTGTAATAATTTAATATATATATATATATATATTGTCTTATTTAAATATTAAATTACTTCTTTCATTAATAAGAAATAATTTTATCCAAATTCTTAAATTAATTCAAAATATAATTTTCGACATTTTAGATATTTTTCATGTTTTTATGTATTTTGGATATTTTTTAACTTTCTTCAAAACATTTAAGATAATTTTTTCCATGTCCACATTTCAAAATGCATTGATAATTAGAGAAAGTACACCAAAGCATAATAGGCAATACACATGGCATATGTTTCATATCATTCAAATTAATTTGCCCACATAAGCTAAAATGGCTGAAAAACTGAATCCCCAATTTAAAGGGTTCACATGCGATGCACGTGATAAATTTCGGTCAATTTAGCAATTCCAATGAAAATTGTCCTTACATTGTCAATTTGTCAAACTTAGCGTTCTGATTTTGCCAATCCAAAAACAAGTGGAATAAAATTGTCAATAACCATAATTTATAGGACTAAATTGTCAGTTTTGCCGTTGGCATGTGCAAAGAAAATATAAGTTAATAAGATGATTTTTTATTCTTAATAAGTTGAGCTTAAATAAAAATACGAGAGAAGATAAGTAAAAATAGAAGAAACATAAAAAGTTGATAAACAAATTTTAAAAGGGTTTTTAACAAACTACCCCCCATGTGTTACATTGAAAACGCTAAAACCCCCCTTTGTTAAATCAATACGAACCCCCCCCCCCCCCCCCCCCCCCCCCCCAAAACACCAGTTTATGTGAATCATGCGGGAAACCTTTTTTTCTATTAGAAAATTGATTAAAATGTAATCCTTAAAACATCCACATACCTTTCCTCTGTTTGTAGGGTTGAAATTCACTACAAATAAAAAGTATAGGGATATTTTAAGGACTATATATCTTGATCAATCATCTAATGAAAAAAGCGTTTCGCGCATGATTTACATAACACTGAGGGTGGTTTTTGCATATGAATTTAATAGAGGTTTTTTTTAGCATTTTCGACTTAACTTGGTGGAGTAATTTGTTAAAACCCCATTTTAAAATAAGGAATATATATATACGCACACACATATACTTTTGTGTAATATATTTTATAGATTATGTATCTGTCATAAGACGATTCTATTAAGGGAGTGTTTGCAAACTTAATTGATTATATAAAAGTGATTATAATTGAAAATAATTAGAATTGATAAACAAATTAAAAGTTGGTAGTGTTTGCAAACACAAGTGAAAAAAAGCTGCAGATGATTGTTTAAAAAAAAGTGATTAATATATCTAAAATAAAATTATTTTAATTATAAAAATACCGTAATTACATTTAAGCACCCATTTACCAACTTGTAGATTATAGATTAATATCACTTGATTTAAGAGAATCAAAATCTAAATTTGAGTTTGCTAACATTCTCAAATAGATTAATTTAACCCATAATCTAATAAGCACTTAATTTAACAGTTTGCAAACATTCCTTAAAACTATTAAAAGTAGCACAATACCATAGAATTGTAGCATAAAATTATACAATACGCAATACAGATATACATCTATATTCTTTTATAAAGCACCAACACCCTAAAGTAACTACTTTTGGTGTGTTTTGAAATGTCATGACTAAATTACCCCCAATTTAAAAAGTATTGTTTAGATAATTTTTTTGCAATCTTCTTTCTCTTATATCACATATCATCAACTTCTCTTATATTCTCTCACCCACTCTCTCTCCTATATCATATTTTCTTTTATTTTTCACCCAAAAATTTTAACACTTTGTTCAACTCATTTCTATTTATTCACAAAACCTCACATAAATGCTGACATATTAATGAATTTTTTATTAAATTTTTTATTTACTCAGCACACATATCGAGTGTGCCCACGCGATTAATCTTTTATAAAGCGCCAACACCTTAGAATAACTACTTTTGATGTGTTTTGGAGTGTCCCCAATTTAAAAAGTTTTTTTCCAATCTTCTCTCTACATATCCTCAACTTCACATACATTCTCTCTCTCACCCGCTCTCTCTCCCATGTCATATTTTCTTTTTTTTATCATCCAAATTTTTTAATACTTTGTTCTACTCATTTTTATTTATTTACAAAAACTCACATAAAATGCTGAAAATATTAATAAATTTTTTATTTACTCAGCATATAGCCCACTAATGCAAGAAAATGAATACATATACATCAATACAGAAATTGGCAGATGCGCCTTTCTGTTGAATTGAAAAACCCACAAATTCGAAACCCTAACCAGCCAGACAGCCCTGAATTGACAATAGCAAGAAATGGCACTGTTCAGAGCTACTCGTGTAGCACTCGTCCGCCCAATTTTTCGCATTTCGTCACGCACTTTCTCCTCTGGTATATATGTCCATATCTATCTATCTATCTATCTATATATCAATCTCTGCTTATGCGTACAACTCTGTGCATATACGACTTGAGAAGTGTTTTCTTCTTTGCTTTACATTACTAATTAATTAATCTCCTTTGTTTAATGTTGTGCGTTTATGAATTGAATACCAATTGAATTGGAACGAAAATGGAATTTGGTTAGTGTGATATTAACTCCGTCGAACATGTTATGTACAACCGATATGCTGAAATGGATTGTAGACAGCTTGAATTTTGAAGCTAAATAAACTTCATCATTTCCACATCTTAATTAATATGAATAATTCACGCCTTAAGAATTTTGTTCTCGCCGAAACAAAATTTCATAAGGTGTGGGAATTTTGTTGAAATTTAGCAAAACTTTTTGTTGAAATTTATCAAAATTAAATTTATAAGAACTGTCGAAATTTATCAAAATTCTTAATTGATAAAGTTCATCAAAATTTTGTTTCAGAAAATTGCATAAGGGCGCTTTGTCCTTAAAAAATTGCTGTCATTACTATCTTATTGCCAAACTATTTTATCCTCTTATAGAATTTGGTGTAATTTAAATGTGTTTTCTCCTTACATGTGATTAGCAGGTACAATTCAGACAATAGAGTCCAAAGAAGTGCCGTCGATGAAGTCAGTAATGAGTCAGATGTTCGCGCAGGACATAAGCTCCCAAATTGGTAGCTGTATGCCACTGTCGAATATGCGAATCGGAATGCACATCCACAACATTGAGATCCGACCCGGTCAGGGTGGGAAACTCGTACGCGCTGCGGGGACGACCGCAAAGATACTTACTGAGCCCAACAGGGTAGCCAGGTAATATAATTTGTATTTTTGATAATTAAAGAAAAAATTTGTATCTGGTTGTGAATTTTTTTTTAGAATTTGAACGGTGTTGGGAATTCATATGCAATTGACAAACTGGTAGAGGTACTGTTCAAAGTCTAAGGACGAATGGACAATAGTTAGTGTTGTATAATGGTTGCTTAGTAACTGAATGGTGTAGTTGGAAATGCTTTTCTGGTGTAATGATATTTTTCCATGTTTGGAAAACTAGGGGATTGATGACCTGTGCTAACCAGTAAAGTACCCCTAGATTATTTCCCTAAATGCTGAGGAATATGGAGAACATGCTTTAGTGGTTGTACCTCTTTGTGAAAGGTGCATTGATCTTTGACGGCTGTAGAAATAAAGAAATGTGGAAAAACAAAGTCTAACACTGCAATGAGTTCTATATGTTATGCTTTAGAAGTTTTGCTTTTGTCTGGCTGATGTTGACTGTGGATGATTGCGATACTCTTTTTTTTTTTTTTTGGTATGTGTTCAGAGTGTTTACTCCGAGGACAATTTGGAGCTGCATCCAAGAAAATTTTGCAGCTGTCATGATATCCCTTATTTGAAATTTGGAACAATTCTCGTGTTAAATATTCTACCAAATTGATTTCTCTATCAGTCAAGTCTAAAGTTTTCTGGCCTTTTGATTTCTCTTCCTTTTTGTGCTTGCCTTGAGTTCACGTATGATTGATCTTCAAATTTTCCTCTTTCAGTTGTTATGCTTTTAAACATGTGGACTTTCTCTTCCAACTATGTGGACATCAATTAGCAAATCATTTGAATATCAATTAATCTTGCAGTATAGCATGTTTAGAACCTGTTTAAGCATGATACTAGCTTTATGGCTCAGCATCTTTCCTTATATCTATTATGTTAATCCATAATCTGTATATTATGTTATGCCCCATTGATTTATCAATATTTATCTGAAACCTAAAGCCCTAAAGAACTACTCAATGGCGTGTCCAACTTCTGTTTGCTGCCTAACACTCTTTCTCTTTCCCATACCCGTAGCTGCTATTACTTCCTTTGTTTTTCGAAGATCAGTTTCCTTGTTACAGTAGTATGTAAAATTCGCATCAGATCCTAGATTACTGTGTTTTTTGACATTTTTGAATTCCTGCATCTATACTGAATATAGAATTGAAGAGGAAGAGGGTGTAAAGAAACTGTTTTGGACTGTCAAATTTTGGTGTAACAAGTACTACCACCGAATATTTGACAAGTGCCCCAAATAACTTCTGTCTCTCTCATCTCCTATATTTGTTCAATTTTTACCTTTTTCTTTTCTCTTTTCCCTCTCACATTTTCTCTCCTATAATATTTTCATATTTTTCTCACATTCTCTCTCATCTTATCTGATGTTCTTGTTATTTATTTTCTGCTCACCTCTCTTTTTCTTTGCTCTCTCTCTTCTTTCATGTTTTATTTATTTGATTTTTGTTCAAAAATTAATTGTCAATTTGATTTTTACTCAAAAAAATTATTCAAGTTTTTCTCTGTTTAAACATACATCGAGTGTTCTACATAGACTAGTTGTTGAGAAGGATATGGAGTGGAAAGCAGGTAGAGTATAGTAAGTGGCAGTGAAAAAGGAGTTCAGAGAGATTTTAGTTTTTCTCTCTTTCTGTTTTCCACATTGTTCCTGTAACCTTCTTCCAAAGTCCTGTTCCTATCAATTGGTTTGGCAATTGCATCTAACTCAGTTTTATGGGATATCAAAATATGAGGTTATAATTTCAATGAGCATCATTGTAGAAAATCTTAAGAGATAGTCAGAGAACAATGGATGGTGCTCTTGTTATAATATGATATGTGGTTAATACCCACTTTTGAAGATCAAATGGCTAGATGGGCTGAGTTCGTGTTGTAATGAGTCGATAGGGAGCCAATATCCAGGTTAATATAGAGAGAGCTCTTTGAGCTTTAACTCTAGTCAGTAAAATTTATATATCATTCATCTAGGCTCGACTTCTTTTTGCCCGTAGGTAGGACATTCTAAGTGCTATGTCCAACACCACTGTCTTAACTCCTACATAATGGACAAACTTTAAACACTTTTATTGTGCCTTGATCTTGAGATGGAATCTGGCCCGGATTATTTTGCTATTATGCTTTATAGAGAGAGGAACTACAGTTACAACTTACAACTGTTTTGGGAGACTACAAGTAAATCGTCCCCCTCTTTTTCTAGTTCTAAATGTTTAGATGCAACTTTGTATAGCTTAGATTTATTTCAAGGATATTTGCTGCTGTCAAGTATTCTTATATATGGAGACACACTTATTCACTTGGGATTCACCGTAGTATGCACAGGGGCTGGACAGTGTTATTTTGAAGAGTTGAACAATGGTCTTAGTAAGAGTTTAACTCGACCTTATGGAGTTATATGCTGATCCATTTAGTTATACGAGCATGGATAATAGTTGGTCTTATGAACTTGAAAAACCGATCCAATAGTTATACTAGCATCATTTGATTTTCCTCCACGACTGAGCAAATCCACCACACAAGCATAATGCTTTAGATTTGGTGTGACAACATACTCCTTTTTCCATGGTGTTAAAATATTGCAACCCTTCATTCAAGCATAATGCTTTAGATTTGGTGTGACAACATACTCCTTTTTCCATGGTTTTAAAATATTGCAACCCTTCATTCACCATCCTGGATCTACTACAAGCACTTAATAAGGCTATAAGCGTAATTTCTTCCAGGCTTACTTCAGATTTCACCATGTTGTTAAATAACTCAATGGCAAATGCGGCCAAGCATGGCCAGTTAGAAGTATATTCCAAGAAGCAACATCTTGTTTTTGTGTCTTAAACTGATTTCTTGTGGGCCCAGTTCTTCCACACCTCACTTACATGACGAGTAGTGCATTAGGTAAAAAATCATCAAATCCTAACCCGTTCCTCAATGCATGTGCATGGAGTTCCTTTCCACACATTAATGCCCCTATCCTTGCACATGCAGAAAGAGTGATTCTTAAGGAGTCCTAGGAAGCCAAGTCCCCATACTATCACAACCTGCCGAGCACGGTGGACCCCGTATTGTTCCAGCTTAATGAATGTCTCTGATTGTCCAATTCTCGAGACCTCGTAATAATAATGCAATGTAAAATGTGAGAGGTCCATCCATAGCACATTTTGTTTCTTGTAACATGATCATTTTACTTCTTATTTTAATAATCTTTTAGTTCACCTTCTGGTTGCTTTTAGGTACTGTGAGATAAAACTGCCATCTGGGGAAAAGAAATTGATAGACAAGAGATGTAGGGCGACTATCGGGATGGTGTCAAACCCGGAGCACGGGAAAAAGAAGCTAAGAAAGGCTGGTCAAAGCCGATGGCTGGGTCGGAGACCGACTGTGAGAGGTGTGGCAATGAACCCGGTTGATCACCCGCATGGTGGTGGTGAAGGAAAGAGTAAAAGTAGTGGGAGTCATGGTCGAGGCTCGGTTTCTCCTTGGGGGAAGCCTACTAAGGGCGGATACAAAACGGCAAGGCCTAAAAGAAGGGTTTATTAGGAGAATAATTGAAAGAGGATGCCTTTGTGGGTTTTCGCATACGTATGTGCTTCCTTTATGTTTGGTTGACTTGTACGGGCGTGCTTACTTTATTTTCAAATGAAGCGAATGAAGAAAAGTAATGTATTTGTTGGTTTGAGGTAGTTGTATATTGCTTGAAATATAGCAATTTGTTTTTGACATTATCACTTGAAAAATAATTAGGTATTGGTACCATTGATACATCTAACACGCATTCGTGTGGCCGCAACATCATCCTCAGAACTAAACTTCCTTGCCTTTCATCACTAACAAATGAAAACAAATTTGAGTAAATATAGTAAATTAAATTATTAAAGTCGAGTGCAATCTGAATTTCCAATTCGTACATATGTTTAGCCGAGAATTGAAACACTAATTAAAATCTTGGATTTTGGTGCTGCCAAAGTCTATTCTCCAGTAAACATGTTGCTTTTCATCTACACCATTTGGAAGTTGGTTGTTGAAAAGATTTTTTTATATCGAGATGTTGAATATGTGAGTTTGTCTTGACACGTAATACAAATAGTTAATGACACGTCAAGGGTTTTCTGATGTAGACCTCTTAATGCTCAATTACTATTATATTGAAGAAAAAGTAACAGTAGAGAGTACTAAAGAGAGTATAGAGAATATACAATTCACATGAGCTATGCAAAATGGTGAAGATTATTGCGGAATCTTAAGTCCCGAGACCCACCAAGATTAATTCATCGTTCACAACGAACTCCGCTGAGGATTGTTTGCATGATATTGATGTCTGCCCTAGGCTTGGTTTAGTTGAACTTCTTTGGAGACCGGGTTAGAATATGTCTTGCCCCTCTAATTACACATATGCCATCATTTTGCCTCTTCAAACTATTAAAATGTGTGTTTTGCCCCTCCAACTGTTATTTTAAATTCAAAATATTTAGAAATTTTTACTTTAAAGTTGGTGTTTGAACGTAATAAGATAACGCTAAGATGATTTAGTTATATTTTGTACTTTATTTACCATTTACAAACAATTTTTTCATTTTAATTTCCAAACTTCAATATTTTCCAAAATATATTAACAAAGAGGCTAAATAATTTGTTGATTGGAGCGGGTAAATTGTGTACTTTTACAATTTTAGCGTGCCAAGTGACACTGACTGTATAAACGAGGGGGACAAAATTTAGCCAAGTAATATGCAATTTAATTTTCTTCTACCATTTACTCAAAGTGGATGAGCATTGACCCAAAAGAACATTGACCAAATTAATTTGTCCGCAAACTATTCTTAGTAATTGATGCGGGCTAAAAATATTTAGGGGTATTATGGTAATTTGGCTCATCACCGATTCGGATCGGGGCATTTTTCGCTGATTAAAGTCCACGGTTAATGTATTAGTCAAGCCCAAGAGGACTGACAACCCAATAAAAATACTAAGGTTACTTTTATTGGGTTGAACATAATAATAACATTAAATTAAGCCTATTGGCTCCTGGCAAAGTAGGGCCCAATAACCCACATCCCATAGCCAGCTCCATATAAATACCTCAAAGGGGCTGAAAAATGATCATTATCTACTCCCCCAGAGAAAAACACACTGGCTAGAAAGAGCAACCTCATTAACGAACTACGAATCGACTTGATCCCACATTGATTGGGTACGTAGGCAGCTCAAAGTTACAGAGTGCAATCTATACCAAAATCCATCTCTAACCTAGTTTGTCGTGAGTTGGATCGGTTCCTCCACGCCACGTGGTCGAACACGTGACAATCATACTCTGACAATTTTCAGCATCATCTGTAATATTACCTCGTTTTTCAGCTTTGTGTCGTACAAAGCTAGGTGAGATAGGAAGAAGTGACACTAACCATATAACTTATGGGGAAAACTTCAATTTAGTCAAATAATATGTATTATTATTTCCTTCACCATTTACTCAAAGTGGATGAGCATTGACCCCGAAAACAACGTTAATTTTATGTCACGTCAAGTCCAATGGTCCAATTATAAATTTTGTGTTTATCTCTCTCACGCAAGTGTGTGCGGCGACCTCACACAATACACCTTACTGTGTGAGAGATTTTGACTACCATTTGATTCTGTCAAGCCCGTAATCTTCTAAATGCCGACAAAGAGAAGACCTCAGAACTCAATCTACAAATTAAAGAAATGTGGAGTTCCAAAGAACAGTACCATAATTTTTTATTTTTTATTTTTTATTTTTGGTCTCAGAACAGTACCATAATAGTAAAATATGAATTACAAAAGCACTTCTTCTTTTGTCGACAAACTACTATTACCTCATTTTCCAGCTTTTGTGCCGTACAACGTTCGGTGACAAAAATAGGGAGAAGAATTTAGGGCTTGATTTTATTGACTTGTCATATAATCAGTGCTGGTTTTGTTTCAATATATAATGATTTAAATCTTGGACATATATAAAAATCTAGTACAAGTAATCAGCTACCTCTAGCATTATATCATTGATTTTTGGTGCAATAAAATATCAATTTATTATATTAAATATTAAGTACAGAAATTTTATCAATTATACTTATTGCGTCCATTTTCATGACAAAATTAAAAGAAATAATAAGAATGTGACGGATTCGAGGACATATATAACACACAAAAAGGAAAATATGGAAAACGAGAAGAAAAAAGAAAAGTAGAGGGGTTAAGGTAAGAAATAATTTCGCATGAAAGTCATACATGAGCATGCAAAATAAAAGTAAAAACAATATTTCATTTTCTTGGAAGTCCAAGTGTCGAGTGTAATTTATATTATATATATAAAAAAAATTCTCCATCTCATTTTTTTTTTCAAGTTTCGTTTCAAGAACTTTCTATGAATATGTTAGATATCTAACAAAAATGTATATAATAATCCCTTCTCTCCCAAATTATAGGTTATTTCGCGGCTGTTTAGGAGTCGACTTAACTATTCCTTAAGTGCAATAAATAAATAGTACGTCCAATTAATTATTACAATCTAATTAACTAAATTATTAATTGAATAAGATCATTAAGGAATTAAACATGACTTAATAATTAATGGACTTACGAGAACGAAGGTTAGGTGACCAAATCACAAATACGTCATGATTAGCGTGTCAATTAAATTCAAAGTCCAACATTCATTAGATTCACCTATATTCATACGTTTATTTTATATCTTTTCAAACAAATTCACTGTTGATATATTCCCACTCATTTCACTCAATTCTGTTTTTATTTATTTTTTATTTTTTTGAGGAAACTATAGAAATTATATTACTAAAAAACGGAAATATCCGAAGCCAAAGAGAAAATAGCTTGAGCTGGGATTTCAGGGATAAGTCCCTAAACACAAGAATAGCTCGAGCGATAATACGCAATAGAATTACTAGAACATTTAATCTATCATGTTGCATGTTAAATTGTTCTCTCACAAGCACACTCTTCAAATCTTAGATAGAATTTGACCATGTTGACCCTAACCCTACAGTTAGAGCACATCACACATTTAGCTTAGTGATAAATTAATTCAAGATCAAATAGTTCAACTTTGCATCATTACTATATTGAAGAGCGCAATCATATTTGAATTGATACATTATATATATTTATGCTTTTATATATTCTTTCAATTTGACATATAATAATAATAATAACATGAAGGCCTTACGAGTTACGATCGGATTAAATCTTTCCTTCTTCACCAACACCACCATGCGGGTAATCGCAGTACCTAACAACAATCAAAAGGTGAATTAAAAGAATTATTGAAAATAAGAATTAAAATGGATCATGTTAAAGGTAAAGACCAAGAAATAAAATGGTGCATGGACCTCTCACATTTTACATTATACTATTATTACGCGGTCTCGAGATTCAAAGTATCAGGCAATCATAAATATTCATGTGACGGGAAAAATATTGGATCCAGCATATATAGAAGATTGTGATTATACCGGACTTGGCGTTTTAGGAGTCCTTAAGAATCACTCTTTTGCATCAAAAGCCTTTTGGGGATTAGCATTTCACACTTGCAAAAGTAGAAAAAGAGAAAGAAAAGAAAATTATAGGGAAATGAAAAGAAAATCAAATAAATGAAAGAGGCGTTTTAAGAAATGAAAAGCCGAGCACTCTGCAGTTCCTCAAATTCATAACATTGCAACTTGTCAACTTGATCCTTATAGGCCTTTCTCTTCACAATTCTCACAAATTGACAAGTCAAACTTTAGAGTTGGGGGATTATTGATGTGAGTGAAAATTTAGCTAATGGACCAAGCTGACAAGCCAAGACTTAATGGGCTAGAAGCCTTATAAAGACCTGGACCAAGGCCTGCACAGCTGCGGTCCGGTTGGACCTGCAAAAAGAAAGGTACAATTATAAAGACAAGATTCAATCAAGATCCAATTAAGAGTCAATCAAGACCTAATTAATGAACGACTTACCATAACAGGTCAATGATATCAAGCTAATTTGGGCTTGATTCTAGCTGCATCCGACTTGATCCAGGGGCTCCAATTTTTACTGCCGCAACTCCATGTATAGATAAGGAAGGAAACTAGCTTTAATGAAGCTCTCATATTTGATCAAGACCATCAAACTTATATAAATGCTTGCATTGAAGGACGAATAGAACTTTACTTTTTATGCAATTACTCTCTCATTTTATTTACACGCCATGCTCTCAATTTTCTCATATTATCATATAAATTCATTGGTGTGAATCGGACGCACATCATGATCGATTAATTATCTTCGCATGTATATGTACTAGGGATGTAAGATGAGTCGAGCCTGCTCGCGAGCCAGCTTGATTAAAGCTCAGCATGAGCTCGAGATGTCTCGAGCTAGAGTCAAGCTCCGTGAACTCGAGCTTATCCAGGAACTAAGCTCAAGCTTGCATTTGAGTGTTCATAAACTCGTGAGCCGGCTCACGCTTCTACTACTACTACTAGTCGCTCGAGATGTCTAGAGTTAGAGCCGAGTTTCGCGAACTCGAGCTTATCCATGAACTGAGCTCAAGCTTGCATTTGAGTGTTCATAAACTCGTGAGCCGGCTCACGAGCTACTACTTCTACTACATGCTCGAGATGTCTCGAGCTAGAGCCGAGTTTCGCGAACTCGAGCTTATCCATGAACTGAGCTCAAGCTTGCATTTGAGTGTTCATAAATTCGTGAACCGGCTCACAAGCTTCTACTACCACTACTACGACTACTAGCTCGAGATGTCGAGCTAGAGCCGAGCTTTGCGAACTCGAGCTGAGCTCAAGCTTGCATTTGAGTGTCCATAAACTCGTGAGCCGGCTCACGAGCGCCCACCACCTCCACTAATATTTTCAATTTTTTTGTAATCTTATTCCTACACATTTATTTGATCAAATGATATTAAATAAATATTTCACCTGTTAATATATTTATTATTATAGTAATAATGCTTTTATTATCCATGTCTTATTTATATTAGTAATTATGAAATAATATATTTAAAAATATTATGAAAATTCTTTTTAATCCAAAATTTCATTCTTATAATTTTTCAGTCAAACGACTCCAATCCAACTATCGTCTTTCACACAAATATATTTGTTCATTTTGTCACATATTCATTTCGAAATTCCTAATTGTATGCATACATTTTTGTAAAGAATAAATTTTATTTTATTTTTTTCTTACCATTATCCGTTCGTCTTTGCATAATTTTTGTACAAATGTCAAGATTTAAAATATACGTTCATTTAATAAAAAAAATTGATCGAGCTTGTAAACCAGCCAAAATCTCGAACTAGGCTCAAGCTCGAGCTCGAGCATGTAAAATTTGTAAGGCTCGACTCGAGCTTGGCTCATTTACAACCCTATTATGTATGCTTTTCAATAAAGCCATACCACGTGAATTGTGTGTGTGTGTGTTTTTGTTTTCCTTTGTTCGCCAATGTCTTGCAATTTGTTCATAGTGAGAGTTAGGGCTAAATACAAAATGCCCCCTTGAACTATCCCTAATGTCGCATATACCCCCTTAAACTTTAAAAGGTACCAAAATGGTCCCTCATGAAAATTCATGAGTTATCCAAATGCTCCCATCCAAACACAATCTTGCAATACTAAGCACTATATTAACTTAACCGATGATTCCTTCATTTTTTTTAAATGAATTTATCAATTTAAGTCTTCAAAATTAAGAAATCATTTGAATCTTGTAATCTGTTAATTCAAGAATTATGAAGAATTATTATAATTATTTAAATATTCTTTAATTAAATCTTATTAACTAACAAATCATTTAAATCTTGTAATCTATAAATTTATAATTTATAAATTAACAAAATATTTAATTTAAATTAATAAAATTAACTAATTATCAATTAACAAATTGTAGATTTAAACTACGACGATTTGCGTTTTCTAATTGTATCATATTCAGTTATAAGTTATTTAATTGTATCAACCAACAAATCCTATTTAAATCTATTTGCATTTTCTTACAAGTCATATAAGTTCAATAAAAAAAGAATTAGCCAAGTTTATTTAGTGCTTAAATATCGTAAGGTTGTGTTTGGATTGAAGTATTTGGAATTGCTTAAAAAATTTCACGAGGGACTATTTTGGTACCTTTTAAAGTTTAAGGGAGTATATACGATAGTAAAAATAGTTCAAATGGGCATTTTGTATTTATCCCTGAGAGTTATCCACGACATCAATTTCCTTGAATGTGATGATGAACAACAGATTATCAGTAATAGTTATATATTAAATCATAATTTCTAGCATGTTATAGATTATCCAATAATATCTCCAAAATGCCCGAGTTACAATTTGCAAAATCTCCAAGACTGGCTGTCAATAGAACAGGAAGAAAAAATAGAAAATACAACATACAAAACTACACAATAACCTAAAATTAGTATTTAAGTGATGTTAGCGCCAGATCCAAGGAGACCAGGACACTTGAAATGATCCGCGCGGGTCACATGCTCTTTTTAATTGCGCATGTGAAGGTTCAGGTCAATCCGGGTCTTCAGGTCGAGTTCATCAAGTCGGGGTCGGGTGATCCAACCCGACTCCTGAAGTTGAGTCCACATGTCTAGCTGGCGCCAAGTTCCACCGGGGTCATTTTGATCATTTATGAGAGTGGTGTTTTCTCCCACATCAATATGGGTTTTCCGTTACATAGAATGTTTGAATCGCCCAAAAAATAGCCACGGAGATCACGATATCACTGAAAATCAGTCAAACGTAATAATTTAATTTTGAAATGACAGAAGTAAAAGGGCCCATATTTAATTATGAAATGTTAGGATTTCATGATTGTAAATTGTGATGGTTCGAGAGCTGTTGATTAGTTGTTAAACTTGGTGAAAAAGTAGTTAAATATCGGATATTTATTTCATACATTTTAAACTTAAATATACTACACATTTTAATTTTTCAAAAAAATAGGTAATCGCAAGGATGTAAGCTGACCCGTTGGAGATTATTATCCTGTTATGTCATCATGATTAATAGTCTTAACAGTGGATAATTAATCATGATGAGATTTATGTGGTGATAACAGGGTAATATATATGCTTTTACTTTTTGAGGCTTTGACTTTAGAAAAATGATAATTACACTAGTAACATCATTTAAAGGGATAATTATATGACAAATTCAATTCGATGGTTCGAGTATGTATTATATATTTATCTCTTTTATATAAGTATGTGTGGGACACACATAATACATTTTAGGTAAAATTACTAAAAAACTCTTAAAATAAACTTTTATATCCAAAAAACCCATTCCATCAACTTTTCATTCTAAAAAATCCAATATTTAGGGTTAACAAATTTATGGACTTAATTGCCCTTAGCCTTCTAGATTAAAAATTAATCTATTGTTGTTATGCAATAAACTTTATTTATTTAAAAAATTTGTATTGATAATTGATAATAATTATGATTTTAATTTTAAATTTTCAGATTTTTTTATCTTTTTAAAAATTTAAAACATATATTTATAGATAATTACCATATTAAAATCAAAAATAAATTATATACAAATATTTTAAAAAATTAATGTTACAAAATAAAATTCGTATTTTATGATTCATCAATTTGAAAGAATCAAAACAAACAATACATTAAGAAAAAATAATTGATCAATTATTAACTTAATAAATGAAGGGGTAGTTTAGTCCAAAAAGTTGTTAATCCTGACTTTTGGGGTTTTCGGAATGAAAAGTTTGTAGAATAGGTTTTTAAGATTGAAAAGTTTGTAGAATGGGTTTTTAAGATTGAAAAATATTTTCATGGGTTTTTTGGATATGAAAAATTATTTTAGGAGATTTTGAGTAATTTTCCCTACATTTTATTGTGAAAGAGATATTAAGATCAATTAACTTGGTCTATCGTAGATTTTCGTGTTTAAAGGGAAAAATTAACTTGCTATTAAAAGCAACGAGTAAAAATATGCTCAACTCTTATTAGCACTGAGCTCTCAGCGAAATTAATATTAAACAACTTTATAATGCTTAGCACAAAAAAACTTTATTTGTATAGTATTGCATAGGATGTGGTAACTAGCATGGGATATGTATAAATTATGTGATTTGTGTTAAAAAAATTGTAAATCTACCACACCATATTGTGAATTCAACATGATCATCTTATCAAAACCAAAAAGAATTCAACATGATCATACACATCCAGTGGCGGATCTAGAATCTACTTTTAGTGGGGGTACCAAGAATTTTATTGAGGGGGGCGAGATTGTTGTGATATAGCTATACAATATGTTAGCCCCCTGCGGTACGGTACGTTATATTTATGGGGGAAAATATAATAAGAATTAGGTTTAGTTACAACTTTTGACATAATTTATACTCTTATACCTCTTTTATTATAGTCAGGATTTTGGGTTTTAGGGGGGGCGAAATTCAAATATAAAAAAATTTGTAAGGTAAAAAAATAATTTTTCAAAATTGAGAAGGGGGGGGGGCATTTAATAATTTGAGGGGAGCATTAATGCAATTTGTAAATTAAAATTGAAAAATATGTGTATATTAAGAAAAAAAAAATTCAATGGGGGCACTGCCCCTGGATGTACACTAGATCCGCCCCTCTACACATCGTGTCATGTCCCTAAGTACATGGACCGGCGGCCTCACGAGCAAGATATATAGTAAGAGTTAGTTCCGTTAATAATTACTATTCGTCCTTGTATTTTGAAATGTTCAAATTAAATTATTAAAGGATTCGATATACTAACTTATAAATTATTTAGGCTATATTTGGTTATATTTTGAGATGGTATTTTGGTGAGAATTATCGGTGAAAAATTTAAGGGGACGCATGCATATTTGATGAGATTGTGTTTGATATTATTTTGGGAATTGATTTTTTGGTTTTTTGTTTTTTTGTTAGATAGTGTTCTGGAAACAAAAGTTATTCTAGCAGTCAAATCATAAAACTTTTGTCTATTAATAATTAGTTAATGATTGAAAGTTAAGAGAGGAGAGGGGCAAACGTAGGGGACAATTCTTGGGTTGTAGATTTTTGAATAAATAATCATTGTATTTTTTTTGAACAAAAAAAGTAACATATTTTTGGCCCAAAATTGTGTTAACCAAACACAATTGGACGAAAATTTTGGACCAAATTGAGTTTGCAAACATATCCAAATATAGCCTTAAATTCTCGCAAAACCAACGTGGATGTCGCATATTAAATCATAAACTAATAAATCAAAATTCAAACGGCAAAAACCAAGGAAATGTGTAGTTATTTAATGGAGAGTCAAGATGCATATTGTTGTGCTAAGGTTCTAACGGTAGATTACAATTCCGGATAATATTACATTACTTTAGCTCAATTAAAAGATTTCTCATCTCGATGCACGCCTTCAAAAAGATTAGCAACCACTCAACCATCAACCATCCGTTCTGTGTATGCTTTCAAATTCTTGTAGAATTAAGTATTATTATGTATAAAACATGAGGTGAATTTAATATAGGGAATTGTTATTGACAATTACTAAAATTGACACTCCAATCACACTTTTTATAATGAGCTAATTACCAAAACGTCCATTTATTTGAAAACAATTTTTAGCTTATTTTTGTTAGACAAATATGTCATCCAATGCATTAATTATGTTTTTCAAATCTTTGGTTTGTCTCATTTTGACCTCTTCATCTTTATTATACTGAAAGTCTGAAAGACACATTCGTGAAATATATTCCAAATAATAATTTTTATTTTGAGTGCACCTTTGTAGATACTTTAATAATTCAAGGAAATGTTGTGGCATTAAAAATGAGACTCCCTTAAATTTCTAACCATGCATATGTCATTTGCCAAATCCAATCTGTTATATTAGAAAATTGTGTTAATCTTAAAACTATTAGAAGATTATGTTCATTTCTCTTTCAAATTTCTTACATCAAGTCAAATTTTTACTTCACATATGAAGTTCATAACTATAAGCTAAAAAAAGTAAAACAGAACAATAATTTCGAGTTGGTGGTATGTACTTAATTAACTTTAATTTTTTTTTTATACTTGAGTTGATGTAAAAAGAAATTACATGAGAGAGGGATTTGATTTTCACATCAAGTGTTGAATTTTACATGTTGAATTTATGATGCCATAGGCAATTTGTTTTATATGAAAAATAGATTATATTTCACAAATATGTGAATGAAAATATATAGGAATTGAAAAGCTATCCAAAATTCAAAGAAAATGATCTATTATATTTCAAAATACTCAGGCTCCGTGTGGTTGTGTTTTCGGAAATGAATTTTGACTTTTTTTTTTGGAAATGTGTATTATAGAAATTCGTGTGAAAATATTGACTTTATTTGTTTGTTTGGATGTATTTTTAGAATTTGATTGAAAGTAATGTAGATGTGATATAAAGTTGATTTTTATTAGGATATGATATATGAAATGATTGAGTTGGTTATAAATGTAATGATGATGGGGAAAAAAATGTTAGAATAATATTTTTATGAATAGTATTATGAGTTTTGTATAAAGTAATATGTATGTGTGTGTGTGTATCTATACACACACATAATATAATATATATTTTATACAATAAAATTAAAAAAAATTAAAAAGGAGGGGGGCGTTCATTTTAGTTTTTTTTTTTGTCACCTTTTCATTTCTTTTGTTCCTTTTTAGTTTTTGATTTATATATTTTTTCCATTTCGTGTTTTCTTTTCAATTTTATGTTTTAAAAGTTTAAGAAAATTGAGCCTTGCTCGTCTATATTTATCATAGTTAGTGTGATTATACGGTTCGCATTGAACAAATATAAAAATGGGATGTGCTCCATGTATACAATATTTCATGAAATGTGTAAATTTGATTGGAGCATAACTAGTTTTATATTTCTTTTTTCATTTACATATAATATTTTATTTCTAATTTGATTGAGGCAAATTTATTTTCATCTTCTTATAATGAGATACTATGATGTTATATAAAATCTTTGCTCGAGATCGAGCCGAGAAATCTGGCGAGATTCGGCTCGAGCTCAGCTCTTGGGCACCCCTATAAAGTACCACGTTAGTACCAAAAATGAAATAATCGAGATTCAGTCGGTATTATTTGAATATTGAGAAGCTAAAAAAGTATAACTTAAAATTCAATAAACAACAAATGAAATTATTAAAATGAAATTATAAATCACACAATATTATACATGTTTTTGGTAAAAACATGGCCAATTAAGTCTCAATTCAAGTACACATGCATCAAACAAATAAATAGTTCAAATAAAAATACAACATTATCCATTGCAACCACCAACACCAACAACCAAAAGCAACTACAAATACAAATAATCACCACTTAGGCCAACCAGAATAGAGAGAACGAGCAGTGCTACTAACGTTGCTATTGCTAGACCCTTGCTCGCTATGCTCTTGATGGGCAGATCTGATCCTAGCAATCTCCCAAGGATCCGTCGGGCCATTTCTGGATGACTCGTCTGACACGGACGATGAGCTCTACACATCAATTACATGAACAACTAGGGACATGGAATGACCCACTTGTCTACTTTCTTTATGTTGGGGTTTGGAAGACCCACCTGTCTGGTGGCTGTTTTCGAAATTATTGTCTAATAGTATTACAGGGTCATGAAAGCGTCCCCCGGACTCGTAAATTGGGCTTGTAGCTGCTAGCCAACGAAATATCACTTGCAAGTCAGGCCAACAACTCTCTTCTGTGTGCCAGTAGCGCTCCACACTATTGCCATACTATTATATTGAAGCATATTTGAAAAATTATTCTTAACCCCTAATCAATGGTTGCATAAATCACGATAGATAATCTTAATTTATATGTTAATATGGTAGCTAACGGTTGAGTAAGAACAAGAAAATTGATAAATTAAGATTATCTAGGTGGCCTCTCGTGCGGTGAGACCACGGTGTTCTCCTCTCTCTCTCTCTCTCTCTCTCTCTTGTTGCCCCGTTGACGGGTGAATTGGATCGTCTCGAGCCAATCCCACCGAGGGTCAGGGATTCATAACCTCGGCGGGGAAATTAGTCAGGTGCTCCTCGATGAGGGCGACTCTTCTCGCGAGGCTCTGGATCCTGGCGACCAGATGGAGGGGGCGGATCTTGCGGCCTCTTCTCTTGAGGTTGGGGAGCCTCATGACAGTTTTTTGCTTGGGGGTCTTGCCCCCTGCTGGCTGATGTTCGCGATGGATGTTGTTGGGCGTATTGCTGTACCGCCCTTGCAACCGCGCGAACAGAGGCATCTTGACCAGAGCCAGCAAAGACTCTTGGGTGATCTCGAATACCCTGGAAGCAGGGGATGGGATCACCGCTAGTGTTACAGGTGTCACTTCTTACTCGTTCACCAAGGGAGGAGCAATAGGAGTCTCACCGTTGGCCGACACGTTAGGAGGATTCTCTTTGCCTACTTGAGTGTTAAGCTGGTCTTCAGGTGTTTGGTTCAGAACTTCATTGGCCATGGTTGGCCGACCGTTGTTCATCATCATATCTCCTGTAGTACGTGCTTGCGACCTAGTTTGCATGCTCAGTGGCTGGAACGCAGTTCCCACAGACGGCGCCAATCTGATGATGGTAAAAATCATCAGAGTATGAAAATCACGTGGTTGACCACGTGGAGTGAAGGAACCGATCCAACACACAACAAACTAGGTGGGGGTTGGTGGATTTATAGACTGCACTCGACTATGGCGAGCTGCCTACGTACCCAAATTGTTGGGATCAAGTCTATTCGTAGTTCGATGATGGGGTTACTCTCTATTGCCAGTGTATTTTTTACTGGGAGAGTAGATAATGATGCAACCCCAGCTCCTTTGAGGTATTTATAAGAAGCTGGTTAAGGGCTATGGGCTCTTGGGCCCTATCTTGTCATAAGCCCAATAGGCTTGGTTTAATTATTATTATTTTTAGGCTAGAGAAAAAACCTTATTATGCTTAATGGGTAGCCAACCCTTTTTGGACTTGGCCAACTCCTCCACCGCTAGTTTTGACCCGTGGTGGGTGCCTCGACCAGACTCGGGGATGGGTAAATTACTAAAATACCCCTAGACATTTTTGGCCCATATCATATGCCCCCCGCTCCCGGGTTCGAGAGACACTCGGAAGCAGAAGTGATCCCGCTTAGGCAGGGCCAATTCACTTTAATTTATGATGGGCAACGAGTCATAAAGGCCCCTCACCTACTTCTTATTTAAGTGAGGGAAGGATGTAGGTCTCACCCTCACCCCTCATTCTTACTCACATTCATTCAACTTCTCTTTTCAATAATTTCTCTCTCTAGGAGCCTCTTTTCCTCAATCATCGGCAAGACTCAAGGTGATCAAGGTAATGACAATATTTGTAATTTTGCTTTCTCCTTTTTGTCTAAGGTGTCGCGATCATAACCTGAGAGATAGCTTATTTATCCAACCTTAGATGGTCGAGTGTGAAACCTCTCCACTCTCGAGAATCTATTCGTCTGGGGTATTGTACGATTCTCCTCGGGGAAGGGCATTGGCGAGGCTTAACCTGAGCCCGGGGTGTTGCGTCTAGGCATGGCTCCTCACGGCGTGACCGCGAGGCCGGTGCCTCGTGGTCACTCGTGCCTTGCGATGGTGGTCCCAGCCGCGAGGTGTACCGGCCTCGCGGTCACTCGTGCCTTGCGATGGTGGTCCCAACCGCGAGGCATTTGGACCTCGCGGTCTCTCCATGAGGTCTTTTTATTGTGCGGCTTAGTCGCTAGACGTTTAGTTTGCCGTTGGCTTAAATCTCCTTAATACATGTGCTATCACTTTAGATAATATTTAGTAGGGACTTGTTATTGATAGAGCCTATTTATGTTCAAAGGGTGATGGGGCCAATCTTCCCCAGATGAGGAGTATCCGACCTCTCTTTGTGCTCATGCTTTTGACTCTCGTGACTCTACCATCACTCAGGCCGAACTTCTAACTCTTTTTGGTGACATTATGGTGGAATTCGAGTTACTCATACCTATACCGGGCTGTCGGATCTTAGATCCTTCGGGGGGTACGTGACCCTCTACGTAGAGTATTTTCGCTCGGGGCTCACAATTCCCTACCATAAGGTTTTTGGAGAAGTCTTAGCTTACCACAATATTTGCGTAAGTCAGCTAACTCCAACTTGTTTCACCTTCTTTGAGGGTTTTGTTCTCGGTTTACTGAGTTAGGCCTTGACGTTAGCTTGGATGCTTTTCAGGCCTTGTTCACGATTAAGATGAGTAGATCCACGTCCTAAGTGTATTTTTACCCCTCCACGACTTTTAGGTTTTTAAAGGGTAATATTAAGACCAAGAGTGATTGAAAGTTACAATTCTTCTACTTTACGACCCCTGACTTGGGTATACCTACTCCCTTGCATTGGGTTGGGAGCATTGCCTCCCATCGTGTCACTCGAACGCAACGAAAACTTAGAGCTAAGTATAACGAAGCGGGTTTGTTTGATAACGACTTTGATCTCCAGTAGTTTTATACTGCCGGTATCTTTGCTCTTTTACTTTCTTGTAGTCCTCGTTGTGATTTTTAACACTGATTACTTTTATGCCTTCTTTTACTCATACTTGGTGAACTTTGTGTGTTTTGTGTAGGTATGAGAGCATCCAGAGGCGGTAAGGCGAGCTCCACCGTTCTTCCCACCCCACACGTCTCGCCAAGCCTCACTGATGAGGACGACCAGCCGGGACCTTCACTCTTTGCTCGAAGGGGTGCATCAAGGGTTGTTTCAGCCTTGGCCTTTGCCCCGGCAGTGCAGTCCCCTGCACTCTGGATTTTGATTCTCTGGTGGCGGACATTGGTTCTAAGGGCGTTCATGATCCCAAGCGGGGTGCGAGTCCCCCAGGCACTGTGGTGTTGGAGGCGGGCAATGGTGATTTTATTAACGAGGAGTTTGCCCACTTGTCTCCCAGAGTTAGTCACAGTGAGGGAGCGACCCCTCTAGAGGAGCATTTGCCCGCTGACTCCTATGACGAAGCGTGCTCGCGGTCGTTCCCCGGGGACCCCCAATTCCAATGACCCCGGCACCGGTTTGTTCAACCCGGGAGCTAACTTGGACCCCGATGTCACCTTCTTTTGGGATGCTACAGATCCCGTGACCTCTTGGTCCCTGATTAGGATAGTCGTGACAGACAATGATGTTACAGGTTTATCATCCCTACCAGTCGAGCGACTTGATCAGGAGATCTACACCAGCGCCGGTCGGGTGAGTATTTACTCGTATTATTATGTATGGGCTATTTGGTCGTTTGTCTAAAGTTTTTTTCCCCTTTTTTTCCAGGCTATCCAGCTGTCTCACTGTCTCCGTCTCAAGTGTGAAGAGGTGGACAGGAAACATTAAGCAAGCCTTGAGCAGAACTGTAATCTTCTGTCCCAATACTGGGGTGCTAAGAATGTAACTCACCACTGGGCGAAGAAGTATATGAAAGCTAAGAAGGACCTTGAGTCAAAAAAGTCTGACGGTAGCCACTTTCTCAGCTCGGATGTGGGGAGAAAAACTTTGGGCGATGCCAAGAGGTTGGCGGTGGATAAGTTTTGCACAAGTACTGCCTTCATTGAGGAGTGTAATCAGCGAGTGTATAAGCTTGCTCGGGGCTTTATGACTAAGACTGTGCGCAAGTGCCGTAGGACTCTCCGCGACAGTGGTCGGTACCCCGGCGATGATTTCACTTGGATTTTTGAGAATGTCCCTGACACTAGTGATGGTGAGACTGACGCTGGTGTAGATATGTGAGGTTGTGGTCGCCCTCTTAGCTGGCAGACCTTTTCATGCTCTTACCCGGGGTTTGGTTATCTTTCTTCCGAACTATTTTTATGTTATTCGCCGCCAGACTTGTTCTTATTTGCCCATGTGGGCGTACATTTTTTTTAGCCTTTCGAGTCATATTGGATATTTTCTATCTTTTGACACGTTCGTTTTTTGATGTTAGTTATCTTTGCTTGCCTCTTTGTTATCTTAGCATATTGCGGGCCTATTTTTTATGTGATAGATTACTCATTCTACCTTTGCCACAGTACCTCGCTACTTCATGAGCGTTAGCTTTGGTACTCTTCTAGTTTTTATGGTTTTTCCTCCACAATGAGTCTTTTTCTTCTCAATGATTTGTGAAAAATTAGCCGTTAACTGAAAAACTAGCCGTTAGCCTCGTATGCCCCCTACTCCTTAATGTGAAAATCAAATTCAGGAGCAAGAGACCCTAGTGAGGGTTTATGATGAGAGCTATAGGCTTGACTAGCCAGTGGTGTTATATCTTCAAGAATTGCACCCCGACCTTTGTTATGATGGCGGGAGGTGAGTTCTCTTTCTAGTTTTAATTGCGAGGTGATAGCTCACCTTTTGCCCTAACCGGCGTAATGGAGTGAGTGTGTTGCTCGCCGTTCCTTATTGGTGAAGGCTTATTTGCCTCTTTGATGTTTGTTTTATGTATAATCTCGTTCTAGAATCTTACTGGGAGTGAGGAGACCTACCATAGGTCCTCAGCCTCTCTCGATTTTACTTGAGGGATTATGGGATGACCCATCCTTGAACGAGCTTTTTATAGCTCGGGGAATTCTCACGGTGTCACCCATTTTGACCTCAAATGGGGTCACGAGTATTTCTGCCGCACTTCGTGAGCGAATTTGGCTAAGTGTTGGGAGTGCGATAGGCACTCAAGTATATGTTTGGCGCATGGCCATTATTGTCAAACGTTAGCAACAATCGTCTAAGTTGTATATCTAACTGCTAAAATAAACTAAGTGATAGCATCTTTCGAATGAGATATCTCTGAGGAGCATTTGTTCTAGGCGCTCTATAATCACCTAGGGGTAGTAGTCTACCCGCTAATCAAGTTCGCATGCTTTCAAGCCAAGGTAACATTCATCATAAAAGAAACAAAGGGGGGTGTTCGCCAGCACTTCAATAAAAATATTCAATCATCAAAGATCCGAAATAAACTAAGGGGATGTCCTTGGGAATCTCAAACATCTATCGTTCTTGGGTGCTCTTAGTCACCTTAAAACTTAAAGCAAATAAAATTTCAACACTTGGCTTGTGGCCAACATGATATTGTCTTTTAATTGCATTAAGGGATAGAGTAGAATTTTACCTTTCAATATCTCCCGGGGCTTATCCATTAGTCGGACTCTGGGAGTCACATACCATTACGTCTGGCTTGATTGCTGAGGAATTGCCGCCTGGTGGGAGTTCTTAGCCTGTTTGGATCTCGGCCCCCGAGCGAGTCTCTCGGAGCGAGACTATGTTGATGGCGGCTAGCTTCCCTTTGTCAGTGGGATCTTTTTCTTCATACTTCCTCTTTGGCTTCTTTAGTGCTCTTGCGTAGCATTCCCGGACAATTTTGATGTCTCCGATGGTTTCTTCAATTTCCATGGCAGTAAGGAACTTGACCTTCAAGTGATAGGTTGAAACCACTGCTTGGAACAAGTTCATGCTCGGCCTCCCCAAGATAACATTATAGGTGGAGGGGGCTTTGACCACCGAAAATTTGACCATCTTTGTGGATCGCGCGGGGTAGGCGCCCAATGAGATGGGGAGCGATACTTCTCCCAGAGCCTCCACTGTCTCTCCGGTGAACCAAGTAAGTGGGGTGTTGACGAGGTGAAGCTGGGCGTTGTTAATCCCTAGTTGGGTGAAAGCATTGTAGAAGAGTATATATGTCGAACTTTCGCTGTCCACAAGCACTTTCTTCACCCAAAAATTTGAGATGGTTGCTGATATCACCAAAGCATCATTCACTGATGAAATGCCTTCTCCCAAGTCTTGCTACCCGAACTCGATGGTCTGAAAGTTGGGCTCTATCTGATTAACTTGCCCCCCAGATGGGGAACTCACTGCATGCAGCTCTGTCCCTGCCCTTAATGAGGGTTTCCTCGCGTTCGCCGAATCTCCCCCTGTCGGGCCACTTAAGATCACCCCTACTGCGGGGGCTTTCCATTTCAGAGTCTGTCACCAGGGGGCTGTTTTTGCCTCCATCTCTCCCCCTCGGTCTCTAAGATGTCTGAACGGTTACTTCGGATGGGGCAACTACCTCTTGAAGGTAACCTCTCTTGATCAACTTTTCTATCTCAACTTGCAAGTGGTGGCACTCCTCGGTAGTGTGGCCTTTGTCCCTATGAAATCTACAATACTTCTTGGACTTGAGGCGGCTGGGGCTGTCCCTCATCTTCTTAGGCCAGGAGACTATTCCTTACTGCTCGGTGATAGCTAGTACTCGCTCTCTTGAAAGTGTAAGAGGAGTATACTTCTCAAACCCCGAAGGGGGCATAGGCTTCCTCTGCTTTGCCTTTGGCTATTTGTCATTGTCTCTAGCCTTTCTCTTATTGCCACCGCCCTCACTCTTGAGTGGGCCGACAGTCTCTTCAATTCTTATATACTTCTCAGCTCTTGCCAACAACTCTTCCATAGTTGACAGGGGCTTTCCCGCTATTGACTCCTTGAACCTACCATTGCACAGATTTCTCTGTATAATTCCAGACAATAGCTTATAATTCACGTGCGGTACTTCTGATACCACGTTAGAGAAGCGTTGCACATACTCTCTCAAGGACTCACTCTCCTTCTGAACTACCGTGAATAGGAAAGATGTTGTCTTCGGATATTTCTTATTCATGGAGAAATGATTAAGGAAACGTCCAGCTAGCTGCTCAAAGCCGGTGATGGTCCGAAAGATCTTACAGTAAGCCGCGTCTCTTATGTCGTACATATCAGCCTTTGCGTTGAACTTGTCAATGTATTCCTGGGGGTCTCCTGCTCCTTCATACTCGATCAGGTGGGGTATCTTCAACCCGGGCGGTAATGATTCTGCCAGAATGGCCGGGCAGAACGGATTTCTTTTTGGAGGAGCTACGGCCAGTGGAACCAACTGCATATCCTCGTATGGGGCGATGGGTGTGCCTGGGACGACCATCTTGCCTCGGCAAAGCCTTCTCAGGGGTCAGAGAAGTTTGCCTCCGGCGAGGAGACCGGGGAGATGTTATCTTTCTATCCCTTCCTCTAGGTGGCCTCTCGTGCAATGAGACCACGTTGTTCTCCTCTCTCTCCCTTGCTTCCCCATTGATGGGTGAATTGGATCATCTCGAGCTAATCCCACCGAGGGTCAAGGATTCATGACCTCGGCGAGGAGATTAGTCAGGTTCTCCTCGATGGGGGCGACTCTTCTCGCGAGGCTCCGGATCCTGGCGACCAGATGGAAGGGGCAAATCTTGCGGCCTCTTCTCCTGAGGTTGGGGAGCTTCATGACAATTTCTTGCTTGGGGGTCTTGCCCCCTGCTGGCTGATGTTCGCGACGAATGTTGTTGGGCGTATTGCTGTACCGCCCTTGCATCCACGCGAACAGAGGCATCCTCGACCAGAGCCAGCAAACCCTCTTGGGTGATCTCGAATACCCTGGAAGCACGTGTGGGATCACCGCTGGTGCTGCAGGTGGCACTTCTTACTCGTTCACCATGGTAGGAGCAAAAGGAGTCTCGCCGTTGACCGATGCGTTAGGAGGATTCTCTCCGCCTACTTGAGTGTTAAGCTGGTCCTCAGGTGTTTGGTTCAGAACTTCATTGGCCATGGTTGGCCGACCGTTGTTCGTCATCATATCTCCTGTAGTACGTGCTTGCGACCTAGTTTGCATGCTCAGTGGCTGGAACGCGGTTCCCACACATGGCACCAATCTGATGATGGTAAAAATCTTTAGAGTATGAATATCACTTGATTAACCACGTGGAGTGAAGGAACCGATCCAACACACAACAAACTAAGTGGGGGTTAGTGGATTTATAGACTGCACTCGACTATGGCGAGCTGCCTACATACCCGAATTGTTGGGATCAAGTCTATTCATAGTTCGATGATGGGGTTACTCTCTATTGCCAGTGTATTTTTTACTGAGGGAGTAGATAATGATGCAACCCCAGCTCCTTTGAGGTATTTATAAGGAGCTGGTTAAGGGCTATGGGCTCTTGGGCCCTATCTTGTCATAAGCCCAATAGGCTTGGTTTAATTATTATTATTATTAGGCTAAAGAATTAACCTTATTATGCTTAATGAGCCGCTAGCCCTTTTTGGGCTTGGCCAACTTCTCCACCGCGGGCTTTGACCCGTGGTGGGCGCCTGAGCCAGACTCAGGGACGGATAAATTACTAAAATACCCCTAAACATTTTTGGGCCATATCAATATAAATATATAGACAAGGTTATGATTCAAGTCTGGCATATACATTAGTTGGCTTGATCCATATAATTTAGGTAATAGTGATTCGTCAGTCGTGTGTTCCTTTTTTAAAGGAAAATTGTAAAAAAAATCCCCCATTTATGGGCTAAATACAGCCCTCTCTCTTGTGTTTGTCCAATTACTTCCACCTTCTTAAAATGAGGATGTCCAATATAAATTAATGAAAAATGCTGAAATGTCCGTTTTGTCCTTAAGTAAATCAGCCAAAAAATAAAAAAAAATAAAAAGAAAAATCTGAAATTTTGTAAAAGACACTTATACCCCTTGCAAAAATTAAAATTAAAAGTCAATATTTTATTTTTTATATATGTACATATTATATATATATATATTCAAAATCATATAAATATTATATATATATATAAAAATAAAGAAAAAATAATTAAAAATATATATATTTTTGTTCATTGTCTTCACAATGATGGAAGATGATGAACCTGCAATACTCACACACACACACACACACACACACACACACACACACATAGGCCTGTCAATCGGGCCCTATGAGCCGAGCTTAGGGTGGCTCAAGCTCAAACTCATCGGACTTGAATATTATAGGCTCAAACTCAGCTCATAATTTTTTTTCTTCGGCTCGACTCGAACTCAAGCTCACGTTTTTTATGAGCTTCGGGCCTATTTTGGGCCAGCTCATTAGTTTTTCTCAAATAAAAAAAGGCATCTAATAGAATTATATTAAGAGACTGATTTCAAATAGTACATTAAATAAACGTTTACGCTAATGAGTATGTATAATTCCAAATTTTACTAATGGAGTCAAGAAGTCTACAATAATGATTATGAAAATTTAGAATCTTTACCAATGCCTATGAGGTAACATAAAATAATTGAAAGTTCTTCGTAAATCTCTTTAGACGAAAAGTTTCTACTAATATATACATTTCATCGATTTCGTAAGCTTCAAGCTTAAAAACCTACAATGTGTTTTATATAAGTTAGCTTAAAAATAATTTTACTATATGAGACTAAACATTAATTAGAGCAAATTTTCTATTTGGGCTGAGCCTATCAAAGCCCAAGCTCAACTCACAAGTTGGGCAGGTTCAATTTGTAAGCTCAAACTTGGCCCAGCTCGCATTCAATTAGGCTCGACTCATTCTTAAGCGAGTTGAACAATCAGGCTTCGGGTAGGCCCAACTCAATTGATAGTCCTACACACACACTCACGACCATCTCACACTGCCACCCCCTCGACCACCTCATGACCCCCTCGTCGCCACCCTCTCACATACACAACCCGCATTACTCATGCACACACACAAAATTAAGGTTTACGGGATGTTGTGTGTTGAGGCTGGGGGGGTGCATTTGGGTTTCTGTTCATCGTCTTCAGAGACGTGAAGGTGATGAATAATGATTTATATATATTGTTAGGAATTTCATGTTAGATGTTTTGATGATGACAAGATAGGATTTCATGTTAGACCCCAAAAGAATGTAAGTTTATGTTTTCATAGAAATATTGTATAAGCGTTTGAAAGTTTACTTATTTGGTTAGGCTTGTAATTTTTGTCTTTATAGATTTTAGATTATGTGATACCAAATCATTAATAGAATTCTGTGTGGGTCTATTAAGTGATGAAGTTGAAAATCAGCATCTGGAATCAAAAGAAGATGAAGATTTGTTCCAAGCGTCCGTCCAGCGCTTACTATTCACGCGTTACTATTCAAGCGTTCAAGCGTTAAGTGCTTACTATTCAAGTGAACAGTCCCAAGCGCCTGGTGAATCGTGTTACTATTCAACCGTCACTATTCAACATACTATTCAAGAGAACACTCCCAAGCGCCTGGTGAATCGTGATACTATTCATCCATCACTATTCAAACGTACTATTCACGCGATACTATTCAAACGCTCAAACGTCCAGCGCTAACTATTCAAGAATACTATTCACGACTATTCAGGTGAACAGTATTCAAGCGCTCTAAACTTCAAGCGTACTATTCAGATGAACAGTTTTTTCAAGCGCCAATTGAATAGTTTACTATTCAGGAGTTACTATTCAAGCATCACTATTCAAGCGCCAGCTGAATAGTTCTACTATTCATGTGAATAGTACTACTATTCAAGCAATTATTTCCAACAGCAATAAAGACAAGATGCATTAAAAGTTGGATAAAGTGCATTAAAGTATGAGCACTACAATATGGGCAAGCTACCTTTTTTACCAAGACTATTAGATTCCAAAAACCAAGAACAAGTCTGGCTATTTAATATTGCCAAATGTTTGGAATGTTAGAGACAAGGAATGTTTAGGGAACCGTGCTCCTAATTGTATCCAACGGACAAAATTCCAAGAAACACTTAAATAGTACCCTTTCAGCAAAAACAAATGTGGTGACAAGCGTGACAATAGTAAAAAGAGACCGAGATCACACGCTCATATACACTGAAAAAGGTCCAAACTTTGCTGATATTATTTGAGAGAAAAAGCTTAGAAACTCCATAGCCGAAATCCTTCAAACCTCTCAAATACATTCCAAAGACAGTCACCAATATCTCAAACATCTTTTTAGAAGAACCCTACATTATTACTGAGATATTCCAAGTTGTTTGAACTTCCCAAAATCAAACAAAACCGTTACAACAATCCTCAACATCTTTCATCTGAGTGAGAAAGTTTGTTGATTCACAAGCAGTATTTTTGTGTAAGAGAAGCTTGTTGAAGTTGATCTCTATTGGAGCTGAAATCTGTGTGACCAAAGAGTTCCGAGATCGAGCGTAACTTGCACTATTTCTGGGTGAAAGAAGCAAGGGGATAGAAGGTCTTTATTGGAGCTGAAATCTGTGTGACCAAGGAGTTCCAAGATCATATCCAACCTCTCTCTATTTTGTAGAAGTCTCTGTGTGACTCTTCGATAATCATCATAGTGGAAAACCTCCCTGATAAAAGGAGAAGAAGGACGTAGTTGGGATTACATCACCCAGTGAACCTTACAAATATCTTGTGTCATTTACCTCTTTAAGCATTTATTATTTTACTGCTTTACTATTCATATTGCATACATTCTGATAAAGTTTTAAAACAACTAAGCGACTACTTTTGATTAACAAACCGAACGCTAAGCTATAAAATACTTCCGCTGTGCTAACCCTGATTTAGTGACTAAACTCTACCCTACTTTGGTAAGCGTTGAAATCACCAAATCTAAGTTAACTTTTCCCAAGCGCCTGAAACTAGCGCTTAAGTCATTATCTCTCAAGCGCCGCACCCAGCGCCCAAAGCTTTCCGAGCGTTCAAATACTTCAAAGTGATACGAATTTTTAGAAGTCGAAAAAGACTTCAGGGTCTATACAACACCCCCCCCCCTTCTAAACCCTTTCGTATACCACTTGGGACCAACATATATATATATATATGTGTGTGTGTGTGTGTGTGTGTATTTTTTAATAAATTTTTTTAAACTTTTTTCTTGTTTTTTATATATATTTTTTAACCTTTTTATTATTTTATATATATATATATATAATATTATGTATATTATATTTATATGATTTTTGTTAAAATATATATGTATATATATATATATTAGAAAAAATTTATTATTTTGTATTTTGTGTTAAAAAAATATTATTTTTGTAGTATTAGAATTTCTAAATATCTTATTAAACCAATTACAACTACCTTCCTAAATTTCTAAAGAGATTGCATGAAGCTCCTCACATGAAAAGGGTAGGCTCGTATGAAAAAATAGTCAATATTCACTCCAAGTCAACCAGGGGCAAAATTGGATTTTTGAAAAAAATTAAGTGATGATGTCATCAATTTCCGTATGAAAAGTTCACGGATGGATCTCAATGTTAGTAGGATAATAAAATTAGGGAGATGGAAGTAATTATACAAACATGAGGGAGGGGGTTGTACTTAGCTCATAAATTAGAGAGTTTTTTGTTAGGAAATTTCATGTTAGATGTTTTGATAATGACAAGATAGGATTTTATGTTAGACCCCAAATATAATGTAAGTTTGTGTTTCATAGATCAATTGTATAAGGGTTTGAAAGTATGTAATTTTGTTAGGCTTGTAATTTGTATCTTTGTAGATTTTAGACTAAGTATTATATACAGAATCAATAATAGATTTCTAGGTGAGTCTATTAGAGATGAAGTTGAAGATCAGCGCCTGAAGTCAAAGAAGATGAAGATTTGTTCTTAGCGTCTGTCAAACGCTAAAGGACTATTTCAAGACTCATGGATCAAGCGCTCAATGCACTCTAGCGATCAGTATCAGATTCACCTGAAATAAATACTCAAGTCATGAAGGACTTAAATGCAATTATTCAACGGACATTTATTTCCAACGAGAAATAAATTCAAATGCATTAAATGCCTGATAAGTGCATTAAATGTGATAAGCCAATATAACTTATGGACAAGCCACCTTTTTGACTAGACTGTCAGAATTTCAGAGTTTATAGTTGCTCCCGTCCAATCGGAACCAGCAGGATTTCAGGAATATCAGAGAAAAGGTAGACTCACGCGCCGCGTGAAAGACACGCTCCTACATGTGTCCAACGGACATAATCCCAAGAAAATGCCTATAAATACCTTACCTCCAACAAAACCTAAAAAGTTACAGACACGCACATAAAGAGATACGTACATGCACAAGAAAACTCTGTCAAAATTCTCTTTCAAAGAAAAGCTTAGAAACTCCATAGCCAAAATCTTTCAAGTTTTTAACATACATTCCTTACAGTCACAAATATCTCAAACATCTTCCATAGAAGAAACCTAAACTTTTACTGAGATATTCCAAGTTGTTTGATCTTTCCAAAAACAAACAAACCCTTGTGATAAAACCCTCAACCTTTCATCCGAGTGAGAAAGTTGTTGAAACCCCTTACAGGCAGTATCTTTGAGGGAGAGAAGCTTGTAGAAAATGATCTTCATTGGTGTTGAAATCTCTGTGTTTAAAAGAGCCCGAGATCATTTTCACCTATTTACTACCTTGTAGAAGATTCTGTATGATTCTTTGATAATCAACTTAGTAAATTCCCTCCAAGTGAAAAAGGAGAAGAAGGACGTAGCTGGGATTATATCACCCAGTGAACCTTATATATCTTGTGTCATTTACTTTCATTATTGTCTTATTTTACATTATTTTATCTATTCTGAAAAAGACAAGCTAAATCTGCTAAGCGACTATTTAACCAAAACGAACGCTAAAGCTTTAAAATCATTTTCGCTGTGCTAACCCTGATTAAGCGATCCAAGCGTTACCTTACTTTGGTAAATTGCTAAAATCACTAAGTCTAAGTTATCTTTACTGGAGCGTCTGACCCAAGCGCTCAGTTGCCTAAACGTTCTAACCTTTAAAAAGTGATACAAAATTTTTGAAGTCGAAAAAGACTTCAGGGTCTATTCAACCTCCCCCCCTTCTAGACCCTTTCGTTTGCCACTTGGGACCTCCAAGTGGTATCAGAGCGGTTGAAGTAGAAACCTAAGCGTTTCCAAACATAACTGCTTGTTTAGATCCAATTTTCAAAAATTTAGTCGCTTTAAAATTTTCTCTTAAAACATCTCATTATGGCTTTTAACAAAATGCCTAAGTTGGTAGAGTCAAATTATGATTCTTGGAAACTTAGAGCATTCGCGTATTTATGTTCTTGCGATAATGAAATGTGTGATGTAATTTCAGAGGCCCCATTAAGATCATGAAAGTGACAACTCGAGCACCTGGAGCTGATGAAGCAACTCCAGATGGATATGTCGAGAAACCCAAGTTAGAATGGACGCCAGATGATCGGAAAAGAGCAAATTTAGATAATGTTGGATGAAGTGCACTTTACTTAGCGTTAGGAGACAATGATGCATTGTTCAACAAGATTAAGCAATGTAAGATTTCAAAAGAAATATGGGATAAGTTGGCTATTGTGTGTGAAGGTTCAGCACAGATGAAGGAGAACAAGTTCTCCATAGCCATGCAAAGATTCGAGCATTTCAAGATGCAGACCAATGAGACGCTAGAACAATTGGACGCAAGGTTTACTTTGCTCATCACAGAGTTAGCGTCATTAGACAAGGAATTGACCAACAATGAAATGGTCAATAAGATTTTTCAGAAGTCTTCCAAGCAAGTATTTGATTAAAACTGTTGCTATGAGAGAATCACAGACCTTTGAAACTCTTACTCCAGAACATGTGTTTTCAGAATTAAAGGCATTTGAGTTCGAATTAGGTGAAGTCAGCGACACATCGACTTCAGTGATTGAATCAGGAGCTTTAATCGCTACCACCAACAGTAAGGGTAAAGCAATTAGTGAGGTGAAAGTGACAGAATCAAATGAAGAAAAAGAGATGGCTTTATTGGTCGAGAAATTCAAGAAATTTCTAAGATATGAAAAGAGAAATCCTATTGGACCAACTTCATTTCAAACCCCTCCCCCAGCACCAGCGCCAGTATATTCTGCACCTCAACCAGTAGCGCCAGTTCCTTATCAAGCGCCTACAACTCCTACTCAAAATCTCTCAGCGCCAGTTGTTTCAAAGCGATTAACCACTGAACAAAAAATGAAAACTAACTTGTGTTATAATTGCAGGAAACTAGGGCACTACCAGGTAAATTGCCCTTATCCAAATGTGTCTAAACCCACAAGGCAAGACTATGTGGATAGAAACCAATTCTAGAGCAACCTTCGCCAACAAGGTTTGCTAGCGGAATCTGAACCATTCTCCACACCTGAAGAGGATTTGGAATCATCAGATGAAAGTAGTGATGATGAACCAACAAGCGACTCAGCGTTGATTTGTCTTATGGCAAGAGATGATAAAGCGTCTGACGAGTCGATACCTGAGGTAACCACTGAATTATCTCATCCTCTTTCTTATGATGAATTACTTGACAAAGTTAATGAATATTATAAAAAGTGTCAAGATGCCGCCAAAATATATCAAAATCACTTCGCTATTATTTCATCGCTCACAAGTGATAAGGTAACGCTCAAAGCAGAGTTGCAAGTTCAGCAACAATGCATTGTGAAGAACCAATCGCTTGAGAGTGAGATTACTCAATTAAAAAGCGATCTTGATATAATAGTCAAGAGAGAAGCTGATCTAATCGCTAGACTTGCCAAATCAGAGCAGCTCATCTCATCATTATCAAAAGCTTCAAGAAAGTTGGATAATGTGACTGAGGTAACAAGAATGTTTGGTGAAAAGACCGATTTAGGATGCAATAAATTCGGTAAACAACCAAACAAATCCAATGTTACGGTGAACAACAAAGGAAAGGGTGTTTTCTTTGTTGAGAAAGGTTCACAAAGTCAAACGCTGAATGAACCAAGTGACAATGGTACGAGGCCAAATGAGAAAGCCAAAGCTGACTCAGGCAAGGGAAAGGCGAAAGAAAATGATCCACAAAGATGGGTTCATCCAAAAGCTCAAAAGGCCAAGGATCAATCAAATCACTGTGAATCAAGCGCTAAGCGTCCAGCACCAAAAGTGCACCCTAAGCCAGCGCCAAGGAAATACCAACGTCAATATCCAAGGCAGTCAAGATCATATTATCGATACTATGATGATTATGATTATGACTATGATTATGATTACTATTATAATCGAGGATATTATTATACACCCAAAAAGCACACACAACATAATGTGAAACCCAAGAAGGCCAGTATTCCTACAATGAAGACTAAGCAAATATGGGTTTCTAAAGTTTTAATTCAAACCAATGTCACTAACAATGAAGGACCCAAGACAACATGGGTACCTAAGAAGAATTAGAACTGTCCTTAAATACAGGTACCTAGAGCCAACACTGATACTTCAGTGTGGTACTTTGATAGTGGATCGTCACGACACATGACGGGTTCCAAAGATCTTCTAGTCAACTATCAAGCTACCAATGGTCCTCAAGTTATATTCGGTGATAACTCCAAAGGTAAAACCAAAGGTACAGGTATCATGCATAGGGGGAACATCATGATTAGTGATGTATATTATGTTGAAGGTCTTAAGCATAATTTGTTAAGCATTAGTCAATTTTGTGATAAAGGCTTTGAAGTAAAATTTTCAAGCGACTTCTGCTATGTTAACGACGCTAAGACTAAGTCTACTAAACTAAGAGGAAAAAGAACAAACAATGTGTATTTAGTAGATTGGGATTCTACAATTGATAACAACCCCACATGCTTTGTTGCTGAAAGTCAAAATGAATTGGGTTGGTTATGGTTTAGAAAAATAAATCACCTCAACTTTAAGGCAATCTCTCAGTTAATATCGCTAAATCTTGTAGAGGGATTACCTAAGGGTTCCTTTCAGAAAAATCGCTTATGTGAAGCATGTTAAATGGGTAAACAAGTTAAATCATCTTTTAAGAAGAAACCATGTCTATCTACTTCTAGAGTTCTTGAACTATTGCATCTAGATTTGTTTGGTCCTATTCAAATCATGAGTGCTAGTGGTAAAAAGTACTCGCTAGTAATAGTTTATGATTTCTCTCGCTATACATGGGTAGAATTCCTAGCGACCAAAGATGAAACTAGTGTTAAGCTCACATCGCTAATTCGTCAATTGCAAACTTATAAAGATTTAAAGGTGACGAGAATTAGAAGCGATAGAGGAACTGAATTTAGTAACCAATTTGTTGAGAAGTTTTGTATAGACTTTGGAATACTTCATGAATATTCTGCTCCTAGAACACCTCAACAGAATGGAGTTGCCGAGCGACGGAACAGAACGCTTAAAGAAGCTGCTAGGATGATGCTTTCAGAGTCTAAGCTGCCTCAAAGGTTTTGGGCCGAAGCTATCAATACCGCTTGCTACACTCAGAACCAGTGTATGATAAACAAGCAACATGAGAAGACTCCATATAAGTTGTGGAAGGGACGTAAGCCTAACGTTTCATATTTTCATGTATTTGGTTCAAAATGTTTCATTCATAACAATGGATCCCAAAGCTTAAAGACATTTGATCCTAAAGCGGATGAGGGAATCTTTCTAGGCTATGCCAAGAATGGAAAGAGTTTTCCATCCTAAATAAGATCAAATAGAAGGTTGAAGAATCCCTTCATGTTGTGTTTGATGATGCTAACCAAGAATCGAGTAAGGTTAATCCTGATGATGTAGGAGTTGAAGATCTTGCCCAACAAGCGTCACAAATCAATCTTTGTGATGATAGTGATGATGATGAGGATGATGAGATCTTTGTGCCTATTCCTAAGGTTACTCGTGAGGTTACTAAGACCAAGTGAATTGCTAAGGTTACTCGTGAGGTTACTCTCGATGATCATTCTATTCATCAATAGTAACCTCATGAGTACCAAGACCAACTCACCAAGGAGTTATTGAAACTAGATGGGTTTTTAGGAACAAAATGGATGAAGATGACATTGTTATAAAAAACAAAGCCAGATTAGTCGCTCAAGGTTATTGCCAAGAAGAGGGTATTGATTTTGATGAGACGTATACCCCAATAGCCCGTCTTGAAGCGATTAGGATATTCCTAGCATTTGCAACATTCAACAAGTTCACAGTAAACCAAATGGAAGTGAAGAGTGCATTCCTGAATGGTAAACTCCAAGAAGAAGTTTATGTGGAGCAACCTCCAGGATTCATCAACAACCATGGCAAGAGTATGGTCTACAAATTGGATAAGGCACTCTATGGCCTTAAATAAGCACCAAGAGCATGGTATGACACTCTCTCTATCTTTCTTATAGGTAAAGGCGTTTCAAAAGGCAGCGTTGATACAACATAATTTAAAATTACCCATAATGAAGAAATTCTCTTAGTCCAAATTTATGTTGATGGTATTATATTTGGTTCTACTAATAAGCGATTGTGTGAGAAATTTTCGAAAATGATGCAAGATCAATTTGAAATGAGCATGATGGGTGAATTAACTTTATTCTTAGGATTACAAGTTAAACAACTCCCTAATGGCATATTTATAAACCAAGCTAAATATACAAGAGATATGATTAAGAAATTTGGTATAGAAAACGCATCATCTTCAAAAATTCCAATGAGCCAAACGCTAAAGCTAGATAAAGATGAATTTGGGAAGAAAATTGATATCACTAACTACAGAGGTATCATTGGATCACTTCTTTATCTTACGGCTAGTAGACCTGGTATTATATTTTCGGTATGCATGTGTGCACGCTTTCAAGCTGATCCTAGAGAATCACACTTAAATGCTGCCAAGAGAATCCTTAAATACCTAAAAAGCACACAAAATGTGGGCTTATAGTATCCAAAGGACTCTCCTTTTGAACTAATTGGTTATTCAGAAGCAGATTTTGCATGATGCAAAATAGATAGAAAGAGTACTAGTGGTACATGTCAATTTCTAGGTGATAGACTAATTTCGTGGCATTGTAAGAAACAACAATCCATAGCTACTTCTGCCGCTGAAGCAGAGTACGTAGCCGCTGGGAGCTGTAGTGCACAAATACTTTGGATGAGGCAACAACTTAGAGATTGTGGAACAATCCTAGGTCCTACCCCAATCCATTGTGATAACCAAAGCGCTTTAGCTATGACCCAAAATCCAGTCCTTCATTCTAGAACTAAACACATTGACATTCGATACCATTTCTTGCGTGACCATGTTTAAAAGAAAGATATCTCCATGCACTTCATTGGAACTGACAAACAATTGGCAGATATCTTCATCAAAGCGCTCAACGAACAACGCTTTCTCACTTTGAGAAGTGAATTAGGTATGATTGATTTAAACGCTTAAATCATAGAGCATCATATTTTATAGGCATAAAATTTAGGGGGAATCCACTTTATGTTTATGTCTAAATCATTTTTTTTATTGAAATGAGTCATCAATTTTAGGGGGAACCTTAAAATTGTACTTGTCTCAGTCTGTGAGCGACTGTGATCAAAAATGACTTTGAAAATTTTTGCATTGATCACTAGCGCTTATCTATTATGGATGACAAAATCAATCTCCAATAAATGAAAATATCTTTTATAAATCTAAGCGATTGTTTTTATCTTTAACCTTAAGAAATTAAATTTTGTTTTCAAAAAGACTTCAGCGTTAAAAAGATTCCCACTTTAACGCTAAGTAATCTTTCTCTGAAATTCATGCATAGTTTTCATCGCTGAAAGTAGCATGTGGATAAGTTCAAAAGATTAGATTTGACAACTGGTCACACGTGCTTATCAAATCAAACTGACGGTTAATGATTCCTATCTAAAAACTAGGCGGTTCAGTAACTGCACCTGTCTGAGTACGTGTCAGTGTACTATCAGGCGGGTGCATTTCACGCTGAAAATTTTAAAATTCAAACGTTTTGAAAAAGTAACTGTGGATTTCAAACTTTTAATATTCATAGTTGTTACCCTATTTACCGCACTTTTTGACATCCGTCTTGATGAGTAAATGGCTCAGATTTAACTTTTGTTATTTTCAAAATTAACTTCTGTGCACGTGTCATTCATCTACTAGTTGAGGAGTTATTTTTGCCTTCTATTTAAATCCTTCACAACCTTTACAGTAAAACTTTATCACTTCCAAATTCTTATACTGTAAAAGTTCTCTCTCTAAGGCAAAAAGATTATCTTTTCTCTCCTCTACCCAAGATTTTTCAGTTCATCAATGGCACCCAAAACTTCAAAATCTGCTGCCAAAAAATCTTCCAAATCTGAGAAACCAGTCGCTGTTAACGTCGGTTTTCTTGTTAACTGGGATTATCTTTTTGATAACTAGAACTTCCCTCTTAGGACTGTTCTTCTACTCGTCCAGGAGTCTAATTTACGTGATATGATAACTGTTGTTTTCAACTTCTTTGAGGAAGAAACCCTATTTTTCTTCAAGAATGCAAAAATCTCCGACGATGGAAACTCCATTTCCTGCGTCTTTCCTTTTGCCCGTGAGACCTTCGTCCTCACTCCTTCTCTGATTTCATCTTTACTAAATTTACCGAACGATGGAGCCGAAGTCGAGAATGTGACTCTGGGTGATGCCACAAAAGTCTGGGCGTTGATCAAGAAGGATGAAGTTGAAGCTGCCTATGAACCCAACCTCAAGAAAAACGACATGAAGGGTGAACATGTCATTCTTGCGGACATATGCGCCAAGATGATCGAATGCAGAAAGGGAAGCTTTAATAAGGTTTCAAACCTCCAGTACAAGAAGATGGTGGCCATTTTGACCAAACTGCAGATTAATTGGTCGCTTCACGTTTTTAATTGCTTCAAAGCAGCGATGGCCAAGTCGGTTAATCCCAAGCCTTACGGGATTGTTTTAAGTCAAATTCTTAGCGCTAGTGGTTTCACCAACACGGCTGGAAAGAAAATACCAGCGGTAAAGTTTTATGGAAAGAAGATGATTAGCGAGCTGCTTAAACTAAGGAAACGGGGTGGTGCAGCGGTTCCTAAAGAAGAGCATAAGCGACTTCTTGCCGAAGGAGTTGTTCGCAGCGATGATGAAGAGCAAACGTCTTCGTCTTCATCATCATCTTCATCTGAAGAAGAGGTGGTGGTTAAGCGACCAAAACGAAAGATCGCTGTTAAATTCGCTGAGCCAGCCAAGCCAGCAAAGAAGCAGAAGTAGAAGCCTGAGCCCAAGAAGAAATAGAAGTCTTCTTCTCCTTCTCCCAAATCTCCCTCTCCACCTCCAGCGTTTATCTTCCCTCAGGAAGAAGAAGAAGAGGTAGAAGAAGTACCGCTAGCCCAAAGGCGTACTCCTTCATCCACTCCAGCTGCATCAACAAGCGCTCAAACTGAGCCAGCGCTTGAAGAACCAGCGAGTGTTCCACCTTCGTCTGACGCTGTTCCATAAATCAGCTCAGATCCTAAAGCCAATGCTCAATCTGAGAGGCTTTCCCATGTTCGGGGTAAGTACTTGTGCTAAGCAAAAGTAGTGTATCCTTTCCTCATTAGTTTCTAAGTCTCTAACGCTAGGATAAAATCCTTTCAGCCGAGTGTGAAGCAAATATTCAGACTGTTCTTAACACTCTTGAGGATTTGCGTATTCCCATCCGTGCTGATCCTATCACTTATTTTCTCGATTTAGATCCAGAAGAAGTTGACCCAGAGCCTGAGAAATTGTGCCAAATGTTGAAACAGATCAAGCGACTGCGTCAGTCGATGACAGTCCTCCGGGTAAGCGTTGTAGTCTTTTCTTTATAATTTCTACTTAGTAGAAATTTTGTTTGCTTTTCTCAACCGCTTACATGTATTAGCTCAAGATGCTCTAGACGCTGATGCACCTCCATCTTCAAAGGTTCCCATTGAAGTAGATGTTGATCTGGCAACTGTTGTGGATATAGCTAAAGAAGTAGCTCAAGTCCTTCCTGACGCTGAAACATCTTCAGCTAGTGAAGCGACTGTGCATGCTGAGCTATCGATAGAAGTGGCCCCTATCCCAACAGAGTCCATTGCCTTTGTTCCTACTCCAACTGGATCTCCTCCTCATAACATTGATTTCTTTCCTCGCGGATATTCTGCCGAAGTTGAATTTTATTATGCCGCTAGAGAACGGGATACCCAGACCCTTGCTGAATCAGAGATCAACTTTTAAAATACTCTCCATGGGACTGATGTCCTAATTCTGCTAAGTTTGAATTCTTCGAGCGATTTGCTGACCTGGGTCTCGATAGTCTTGAGCGTCTTCAATCTCGCCTTGAGTATATTCGGCGACTAGCGTTCAACATGACAGAATTCGATGAGAAGCGTTTCAACTTTACTGGGCATTCTGAAGAATCCTTTTATCCCTTGCGCCAGAATAAGATCGTTATCAAGAATTCCTTTATGGGTGATTGGTCAAAGAATCCAGACGAAGAAATTCTTAACAGGATCGGATACTCCGCTGATCCCAAAGTCGTTCATTCTCCTCAGAATGCTCTATCCCCTAAACCTCTCAGATTGTGGAAAGGAAAAGGACCAGTTGTTGCTGAGCGTCCCAATCCTATTAACGCTTGGATAGAAGCTGAAGCCCGTGAGTACCTTGCAAGATTATGGGCTGAGGATTATGATGAAGAAACTGAACGCTTTGAAAAGTTTCTTGCAGCTAGAAAAGAATAGAAGAAAGTTGATAAACTTGGAAAGCGAGGATGCTGGATACTACAAGATGGGTTGAAGAGTTTGTTTTATACTTCTATACTATTAAAGAACTTGTGAGATATCCATTCTTATTTGAATTTGGAATCGAATACAGACGCAGAGGGTTTGCTACCTTTTTACTTCAATAGCGTCAGCATATTGCCGAAAATGTTAGCGATCTGCCAAGCTACAGGTAACCTATCGAGAGCTACATCTGTCAACAGTTAGCCTTATTCAGTCAAGGCGTACGATATGTGTTTCATCCTTGTCAAGTGTTTGTTCAGCGCATCTTTCCAGATCTGAAAGAAGAAGCCTCCACCAGTAAATAGCCGCTTCTTCCAGGACAAACTGCAATTCGTGTCAATGTTGTAGATGAGCACGCTGAGTTTGCTGAATTCTATCGAGACAGAAGAGCAGTGATAGAAAATGCTCAAGCGTTGGATATCACTTTCAACCACTATTCAGGGCTAAGCGACTTCCGAGGATACAATCTTTACCCTATGCTCTTTTGTGAACAGAACATTCAAGTGGACAAGATGATATCGCTGATCAGGACAGTAGACCAAGAAGCAGCTCAAGCGCTTATGCCATTTATTTTGGGCTTATACAGCTCTTATACTTCAGTAGTTGATCTACCAGAAGGAGTGCAACTTGGACTAAGCAATGAAGAGCGCGAAGACGCTATATTCTTTATTCCGTAGATCAACCTGATAAGTCCAAGGCATGTGATGGAAGCGATTGGCCCACTCTGGGTCATTGCTGTTGAAGACCCTTCTTCTTCTGTCAAAATTGTTGAAATAGAAGATTCTCCTACTGTGGATGCCGCTCAAATTCCCGAGGCCTCTTTGCCAGATATTTCTAGCGCCCCAGTAGTTGAGCCCCCGTCAGCGATTGCAGATCCATCCATGGATCAAGCGATAGAGGAAGTTCATGCTAAAATTGCTGAAGAGCCATTTATCAGAGATAAAACCAAAGGCAAGGCTGCAGTTTCTAGCTCTTACAGACTTATTTCGTCTCCTAAGCGCTCCTCCTCGGACTCGAACTCGGACAGTGATCCAGACGCTCGAGATTTCAGACAAGCAGTACGGAACTCGCTCACCAACATTGAGGGTTCTTGCTCAAAGATTTTTGACACCGCTGATAGACAAATTCGAATAATGTCTGATACTCGAAGCCGTGATATTTCAAACGCTGTTAACAAAAGTACTATTGCCATCATGGACAGCATATCACCTCTAATCGCTGAACTCTCCTCAGGATTCAATCGTCATCTAGCCCAGAACGCTTCAGCTGACACTGAGAGGCACAGTTCTTCAAACGTCGTTGCCCAGAGTATCGCTCAACAAGTCGCTCTACTTGTTGAAGAAGTTTGGCTTTTGCGCAAAGATATCGTTGAATTAAAAACCTCTCTTGATGATGCCAAGAAGGGGGAAAATGAGAAAGAAAAGCATCAATCATCCAAGGCAATCTCCAAAATCGATAACAAGCACTAGCGATCAATGTTTGAATAAATAGTGAGCATAAAGAAGATGCTATCTAAGAAGCGCAAGCAACGATATTATCTAGGCAGATACAGGCTTCCAGACTTAGACATCGATTTCTTAGAAAGTATGGGCTTTTCTCCATATGTCGGACCGCTTAGACGGCCTTTAAATTGGAAATCCATCAATGATCGAAGACAAGACATTTACCATGACTTGATCCGAGAAATTGGAATCCCTCCAAGGGATTGAGTGGAAAGATTCTTAGAGTTAAAGGAAAGCTCTAAACAGGGAAGACATGATTTTGATGAAGTCCAATACACTACCATGATAGATATTGATCGACTCTTGCTGGACCTAGCAAATGAAATCTATCAAGGAGAAGAAAAGGCTAAGCGACAAAGAAGATGATGCCTCAATTTTTTTCTTATCTTTATATGTTTTTGTTATTTTCTCTCAGCACAATCATCTGTATACTGTGTTTAAAATTATTTGAATGAATGATTGAACGCTGAAACACCTTGTTGAGGCTAACCTAACAACTAACTAACTTATCTAACTTTCTAACGCTAACGTATATTTATTTGGGCTTTTCTTTAGAAACTCTTAATCTATAGAAGAGTTATAAAAGTTAAAGGTCTTGACATCATCAAAAAGGGGGAAATTGTTAGGAAATTTCATGTTAGATGTTTTGATGATGACAAGATAGGATTTTATGTTAGACCCCAAATATAATGTAAGTTTATGTTTCATAGATCAATTGTATAAGCATTTGAAAGTATGTAATTTTGTTAGGCTTATAATTTGTATCTTTGTAAATTTTAGACTAAGTATTAGATACCGAATCGCTAATAGAATTCTAGGTGAGTCTATTAGAGATGAAGTTGAAGATCAGGGCCTGAAGTCAAAGAAGATGAAGATTTGTTTTTAGCGTCTGTCAAACGCTAAAGGACTATTTTAGGACTCATGGATCAAGCACCCAATGCACTCTAGCGATCAGTATCAGATTCACCTGAAATAAATTCTCAAGTCATGAAGGACTTAAATGCAATCATTCAAAGGACATTTATTTCCAACGGGAAATAAATTCAAATGCATTAAATGCCTGATAAGTGCATTAAATGTGATAAGCCAATATAACTTATGGACAAGCCACCTTTTTTACTAGACTGTCAGAATTTCAGAGTTTATAGCTGCTCCCGTCCAATTGGAACCAGCAGGATTTCAAGAATGTCAGAGAAGAGGTAGACTCACGCGCCGCTTGAAAGGCACGCTCCTACATGTGTCCAACGGACATAATCCCAAGAAAATGCCTATAAATACCTTACCTCCAACAAAACCTAAAAAGTTACAAACACGCACATAAAGAGATACGTACATGCACAAGAAAACTTTGCCGAAATTCTCTTTCAAAGAAAAGCTTAGAAACTCCATAGCCAAAATCTTTCAAGCTTTTTACATACATTCCTTACAGTCACAAATATCTCAAACATCTTCCATAGAAGAAACCTAAACTCTTACTGAGATATTCCAAGTTGTTTGATCTTTCCAAAAACAAACAAACCCTTGTGATAAAACCCTCAACCTTTCATCTGAGTGAGAAAGTTGTTGAAACCCCTTATAGGCAGTATCCCTGAGTGAGAGAAGCTTGTAGAAGACGATCTTCATTGGTGCTGAAATCTGTGTGATCAAGGAGCCCGAGATCATTTTCACCTATTTACTACCTTGTAGAAGATTCTGTGTGATTCTTTGATTATCAACTTAGTAAATTCCCTCCAAGTGAAAAAGGAGAAGAAGGACGTAGCTGAGATTATATCACCCAGTGAACCTTATATATCTTGTGTCATTTACTTTCATTATTGTCTTATTTTACATTATTTTATCTATTCTGAAAAAGACAAGCTAAATCTGCTAAGCGACTATTTAACCAAAACGAACGCTAAAGCTTGAAAATCATTTTCTCTGTGCTAACCCTGATTAAGCGATCCAAGCATTACCCTACTTTGGTAAATTACTAAAATCACTAAGTCTAAGTAATCTTTACTGGAGCGTCTGACCTAAGCGCTCAGTTGTCTAAGCGTTCTAATCTTTAAAAAGTAATACGAAATTTTTGAAGTCGAAAAAGATTTCAGGGTCTATTCAACCTCCCCCTTCTAGACCCTTTCGTATGCCACTTGGGACCACCAATTTTTTGTAATTTTTCTTTTTTTCCTAATTCAATAGGTTTCTGAGAGAGGAAAAGTACCTGAAGTGAATTCGGAAAACCTATTGGCCGCGACCTTGAGATCTGATTTTACTTTGGGTCAACGGTCAACCTACATCCTAAGCTAGACTTATCAAATATTGCCCCAACAACTACCCAAGATGAAAAACGTCAGTATATAGCTCAAACGATTGAAACAACATATGATAAGATGATATTAGAATTAGAGTGTTTAATCATGTGAAATAGATGAAAAGAATATTATAGATTTGAAGCGTTCTATCCAATTTGAGGATGTTCACATAGCACGATCCAAGAACCCTATGTGGTCATCACTAATGATAAGATTGATGGGTTGGGCTCAAATGAGATCTCGAGTTGAGTACAATGCACATTAAAAGGCTCGTGTCATTACCCTGATTTGAGTATTGGGATGCTATGTGAGGGTTGTTTTGGTAAATTGACTATGAAGTAAAATACCTGATATTATACACATTGTTCAAAGAACGTACAAAATAAAATGAATAACATCAAGTGATAAAGTGAAGTAATTGATATTTTAATTACCTTTAAAATCAAGATGCCAAGCACACTTTAAACTAGAAAGGATCAAACATTAAATTTACACCAGGCTATTCATGATTTAATTATGGAAAAAATTACAAAACTAATCCCATAACTAAAAAAAAAAAAAAAACAACTTTGACGGTTAAATCTTACTCCCCCCTTGACCCAACTAGAGCAATATGTTTTGGAGGAAAATATAAGGATGGAATTATTTTTGGAGGGAAACTAAATGACAAACTCCTTTTATTTATATTTAAGGTCAATCACACACACAAACACACACTACAGGCACAAAAAAGACACACACAAATGGCTTCATCTTCATCAACACAACATGCAGGGATGGACGACTTGACTTGCATTTGTGAAAACCCGCCTATAATAAAGACTTTGTGGACATATATGATCATCCGGGTAAAAGGTTCAAGACATGTTTGAATGCTGAGTGGAGGTGGTTGTGCATATTTCGTTTGGATGGATAGGCCAACGTGCGCAAGGTCAAAGGTTATAATTTCGGGATTATTGCCTAGGAACAACAATATGTAGGTCAAAGAAGTTTGGCACTTGGTTTCCCTCCAAAAAAAACAACTTCTGCTACAGTTAGGTCCTTGGGGGGGGGGGGGGGGGGGGGGGCAGAGTCAGATTTAATGATCAAAGTTTTTTTTCCATCTATAACTGACGGTGGGACTAACTTTTAACTTTGTAAAGTTAAATTGAGTTATGAGACTATTATTGTCATTTTAAAAAAGTCTTGTACCAAAATTATTTTTTTCACAAATTATGGGACTAATTTTGTATTTTTCTCTTTAATTATGTTAGGATCGAGCATTTACAATAAGCTAAAAGTTATAACTGATAGCATATGAGCAAAAAATACTCTAATCGACGGTCGGTCGTAAAGCTAAAAGTTTTAACTCATTGCAGATGTGCAACTTTATTTCTTTTACATTTGGGGATGCAAAACACACTCTAATTGACGTTCGGCAGTAAGGTGGTTGCATTCCCATAAGCATGCGTTGGGCGTTCAGTACTCATCCAGTTATATTCTCTCAGAGTTAAATGATGGTGCTGCCCATGAATGCACAATCATAGTGTTGATAATTAATGTATAAATTGTATAATTGTTACACGAGCATTTTTTTTTTTTTTTTGGTTTACACTAAGAGTTTTCCCCAATCGAACGCCGGAGACTAATCCTTTTGAGGCGTAGAGATTATCCAAGTGTGTTTTGCATCTGCCAATAAAGCCTTCTCCATACACACGACGAGGGATTGAACCCTGGACAATATGCTTAAAGAACTCAATTATCTACCAACTGTATTGGATTTTATTGTTGTTACACGAGCATTTGATTCTTAATTAAACTAAAAATAAAGATCGGATCTTTTAAACTTTTGAATAAAATTAGGTGTTGAAATTAGAAGAGTAGATGCAGTACGTGGAGGCAATCTGTCCCATGACCATGAGGGGGACCAGGCGAGTCGTTGTCGGTCATGACTCATGTGATTTGTGCCCACCCCTTTTATTATTTGACCTCATAAACGAACTTCAATTATCATACTTTAACTACTTTTGATATCGATTTAAATATAAACTATTTTTTTTTTTTTTGGATTTTCACCGCCTACCGTATTGATTAATTTCCTTACTGATTGAAGACACCTCGAAAGGGTGGGACAGCTGATCCAAAGTTTTCAATAACTCTTCATATCCAAGGCCGATGATCGAACCCTCGCCATTTGGTTAAGAGAGGAGAAGTTCTTTCCACTCCACCATACCCTGGGTTAATACAAACTATTATTAATGTAATTAGTTGATATGGTATCTGAACTAAATTCTAAACAATGTTTTAAAGCTTACAAGACCACTAATCAACTGTTACAAGTCCAGAAGGCCAAGTTTCATTTGATGTTAGCTCTACCAATTTTTACCAAACATGGTTTAGTTTAACAGTGATTGTAATGTTTATTAATTTATACCATGTAAAATTTGATGTAGGTAAAATATATTTTATTGAATTGAGTTTAACGATCAGACCTATGACATAAGTATTATGATATTTGATGGGCTAAGCTATGTTCCAAGCCCACCAAATTTATGATACTTACAGTTTCTATATATATTCTACTATGGAGAACTATAAATATTGTTTCTTACGGTATTTTGGGGTACTATTGACATATTTCTTAAACAACTTGCATGAATTTCTCCAAAATATTTCTGAATTAAGCGTCGGATGATCAACTAGAGGAAACTTTTGACGTGTCTTCTATCGCTCCATTCTTTTGAAGGTCTAGAGAATTCATCGGAAGTGAAGATCTTGAAGATTGGATGCAAAATTCGACTGCATTACAATTTACTAATTCTTAAAATATAATATCAAATAATTTTAAAAATAAAATCCATGGATTATTAAATTCGTGGAAAAAAATCTACAATAAAGTAATAGAAGGATATATATATATACCTACATATTACTCGCGGTGGAACACTCGATGCGTGTGTATAAAGAGATTGCATATTTTTAGAGAAAAAGTTTGCAATAAGAATTTTAATTACATGTAAATGAGTCAAGATAAATAAAAATAAAACATGAATTTGAGATGCACATAAAATAGAGATTGGGATAATATTAATAAGATTGGAAAAATACCAGTTTCTGGTTTCATCAATTGTGAAAGGAAATGAAGAGGATATTAGTTAAGAAGGTGAGGTTGATGGATGAAATGTTATATGCTCGGTTACACCAAAAACTTGACCGCTCAAGAGTGGGTTCTCTAAGACCTTTTTGTTTTCTATAATAGTATAGATATATAGTAAAATTATATAATGCAACAAAATTTTGAAAAATTATATAATGTAACAAAATTTTGAGTTGACTAATAAGTAGAGAGTACTCAACTGAAAATTAATCAACTAATAAAGTAAAATCAACTCAGCTGCAAAGACTGATTTTGTAATGAAATTTTTTGTTTGTTTTCAATAATAGATCGGCTCGATTTAGTTTCAGTTGCTCTCTTTGTATCTTATTCATTATTATTATTATTTTTAATGCAAGTTCAAAATGAATTACTAAAGCAAGACAGTTATATCGAATTGTAAACAAATAACACAAATAATTTGATTTGGTTTGGAATAATTCCTTAAATCCACTTTTCTCCAATTTGTAGAGTAATTCACTAACTGATTCACACTTTATACAGAATTCCTACAACTAGTTACAATATTTTAATCTTGTCAAAGATTAAACTATCATGTATTGTCCCCTCAATTCCCCCGTCTACACAAGACTTTTGTACTGTTGATGTTGTGGTAGTCTAATAGTTAAGTCTCTAGATTTCACTTGAATGTGATAGAGTTTGGATTTTGCTTAGATCATAGGATAATCGATTTATGTGAGTGTATTATGGGTTGACAGTGGTCAATTTGTAATACTTGGTTCCGTGGGGGAACTAAAGCTTATTTCGTGATGCATTGGTTGGCCGTGATAATTAGGGCAATATACCGTAGAAAGTTTTAATGAAATGAATATTCTGCTATGGTGTAGTTAAGTTGATTTCTTTATGCTATTAACTGCAAGTGAACTAAACTTTTTAACCTTTTAATTCTCAACTTCAATATTTTCCCAAATATATTAAAAAATGCTAGATAATTTGTTGGTTGGAGGGGGTAAAGTGCGTGCATTTTCAATTTTAGCGTGCCAAGTGACACTTGCCCTATATCCGAGGGGGATAAAATTATATTCACTGAAGCTAAATAATTTCGCCAGAATTTAATTATCTTCCACCATTTACTCAAAGTGGATGAGCATTGACCCAAAAGAGCATTGACCAAACTAATTTTGTCCGCAAACTATTCTTAGTAATATTACGGGCAAATCTATGACAGACACGTCACAATGGTCCTAACTCTTTTAACACCACATATTTTTATTAGGGTGGGTGGTTTTTACATAGGTGGTTGGTGATAAAAACCACCCACCCTAGCACAAATATGTGGTATTAAATGGGTTAAGACCATTGGGGTGGGACTAACTTAGAATGAATTTTGGTAGAGATGGGTTAAGACCATTGGTAGAGATGTTTCCCGATGTGTTCTTAAAATTCTTAATACTAGGGACTTTATGCCTAAAATGAATTTTACTCATATTGTGTTGATTCCTAAATGCGATAATCCGGAAAACATGACCCATTTTCGGCCTATTAGTCTTTGCAATGTGGTTTATAAGCTCGTTTCCAAAACCATTGCCAATCGACTTAAACCCCTGCTTCAAAATTTAATTTCTGAAAATCAGTCTGCTTTCATTCCGGGACGCTTGATTTCTGATAATATCCTTGTCGCCTATGAGGTCAATCACTTTCTCAAGAATAGGACTTCAGGGAAAGAGGGCCTTGCAGCCCTTAAACTCGACATGAGCAAGGCATATGACCGGGTGGAATGGAACTTTATTGCGAAAGTTTTAGCTAGACTAGGTTTCTCGGGGGGGTTCATTGATTTGATTATGATGTGTGTTTCTTCTGTCTCTTATTCTCTAATGGTAAATGGTTCACATTTTGGCTTTTTTCATCCTCAGAGGGGTCTCCGTCAAGGGGATCCCTTGTCACCATATTTGTTTTTGTTAGTCGCAGAGGTTCTGAGCAAAATGATCCAAAAGGAGGAGTTGGCAGGGAATTTGAGTGGGGTTGCTGTGGCGCGTACCGCACCGCGTATTTCTCACCTCATGTTTGCCGATGATACGCTTCTCTTTGTGGAGGCAAATGAACAGGCTTTTCTGTGCATTAAGCAGATTTTGAGAAAATACGAGGTGGCTTCTGGGCAGATGATTAATTTGGAAAAATCTTCTATCGTGTTTAGCAAAAATGTTGAGATTGATAGAGGTGGGCAGTTGGCAAGCTTGCTAGGTGTTCAGGTAGTCGAAAAACATGATAAATACCTTGGCTTACCATCAGTTGTGGGGCGATCGCGTAGGGAGGTTTTTGAGTCTATCCGGGAGAGAGTCAATCAAAGGTTTCAGGGTTGGAATGCAAAGTGTTTGTCTCAAGCAGGCAAGGAGGTTTTGCTGAAGGCGGTCGTGCAGTCTATTCCGACTTACGCCATGAGTTGTTTCCATTTACCGGAATCTCTTCTCCGTGAAATTGAATCGGCTATGGCTAATTTCCGGTGGCACAATCGGGATACAAAAAGGATTCATTGGTTGGCTTGGGAAAAATTATGTAAGAGCAAGTTCGAGGGAGGCTTGGGGTTTCGTGAACTGAGGTCTTTTAACAGAGCAATGTTGGCTAAACAGGGTTGGAGAATCATTCAAAGACCGGAGTGCCTTTTGAGCAGGGTTTACCGTGCACGTTACTTTCCAGAATCTTCATTTTTTGAGGCGGGCTTGGGATCAAAGCCGTCTTTTCCATGGAAGAGTATTTTGGGTGCGCGGGATTTACTTGTTGCGGGATGTAGATGGCGAGTGGGTTCGGGTTCATCTATCAGAATTTGGGGGGATCCGTGGCTTCCGCGAAATGATGGTTTTTTTGTGTTCACGCAGCCCCGTGTTTTGGAAACTTTGGCTCGAGTTAGCGATCTGCGTTTGGGCCCAGATGGCTGGTGGGATGAAGTCTTGATCAGAGAGCAGTTTTGCCGGAGTGAAGCTGATGCTATTCTTTCTATACCTCTGGGGAGTATTTCGAATCGGGACCGATGGGTATGGCACCAAACTAAATCAGGGGTCTTTACTGTAAAAAGTGCTTATGTTGTTGCCCGAAAGATGGCAATTGAGGTACGCGCTTCTTCATCTCGTACTTTACCTCCACCGGTGAACCCAAATTGGAATTTTATTTGGAAAGCAAATGTTCCACCTAAAGTGAAGTTATTTGCGTGGAGGGCGAGTAGAAATGCCCTGCCTACTGGAGATATCCTTAGGAATAGGAAAGTGGAGATAGCAGGTCTTTGCCCTTTGTGTTCAGCCGAGGAGGAATCTTTACACCACTTGTTTTTTGTGTGTCCCTATTCGCGTGTGATTTGGAGCATTTCGGGTCTACCGTGGCGGAAACTTTCTTACTGGCCTCATAGCTTGGAACAGTGGTTTAGGCTCCTCGATATCGAGTTGGAGAGTTTTGATATGCTGGTACATTTGGTATAGTAGAAATCTAACGTGGACAGGTCAGGCTACTATTGACCCGAGTATGCTTCTTATTCAAGCTAGGACTTTTCTGGCTTCGTTTCGGGTTGCGAGGATGAGGCAGCCCCATCTTACCCGAAACCGGCTGTTTGGCATAGACCGAAGATGGGAGTTATCCGTATTAACTTTGATGGTGCAACATTTGGTCAGGAAGGAGCTTCGGGAGTGGGTTTTATTGCTCGGGATCATACCGGCCAGTGTATTCGATGGGGTTCCTTGAGGCTTCCTTTTGTCGCTTCTCTGGAGTATGTTGAATCTCTAGCAGCCCGCGCAGCCGTGGATATGGGTAGGCGAGCAGGCTGGGAACTTGTTGAAGTTGAAGGGGACTGTGAGAATCTTATCCGATATCTGACTTCGGATTCCCAAAACTTTTCGGCCGTAGGGCCTTTGGTTGATGACATTAGATCTTCTTCCCTATATTTCTTGTGGTCAAACGTTCGGGAAACCGTGTTGCGCACTGTTTGGCACGGAGTGCGGTGGAAAATCGGGAGTCGGTTCTCGATCTTCCATTTGATGCTGCGCAAGCTTTGGCAGCGGATCTATTCCTATTTAGAATTTTCCGTAATATTACCTCGTTTTTCAGCTGTGTCGTACAAAGCTAGGTGAAAAAAATAGGGAGAAGAAATATTTAAACCTTGGCTCATTGGTTTTGGTCTCAACTCTTTGGTATATTTGTCCAAACATGAGGCTATGTTTGTTTATGTTTTGAGATGATATTTTGGTGAGAATTATTGGTGAAAAATTTATGGAGACACGTGCGTGTTCGATGAGATTGTGTTTGATTTTATTTTGAGAGTTGGTTTTTGGGTGTGTTTTTTTTGTGAGATAATGTTTGATTTTGTTTCTAGAAGGAACAAAAGTTACTGTAGCAACCAAATCATGAAACTTTGGTCTGTTAGAGAGGAGAGAGAAAGAGAAAGAACACATAGAGATGAGTGTGGAGACAAAGTAGGTGTATAAAGATGGAAAACAATTATTATATTTCTTTTGGACCAAAAAAGTTGTGTATTTTTGACCAAATATTTTGTGAACCAAACATAGTATAGAAATATAACCAAACATTGCCAAACTCCTAGACAATATAATATCAAATAATTTAAAAAGTAAAAATTTTATAATATTAAATTTGTGAAAAGAAAATAATCTATAATACAGTCATAGAAAGATATATAGTTTAGTTTTATAATGTAACAAATGGTCTTTCAAGTATGTGGTTTCGACTTTCAAGTGGTGTGAGAGGATTTAGAGGAGGATATGAATGAGCTTCCGAAACTCTTTCGCTTAAGTTCAAGAACTGAACCTTCTCGTTTTGATAAAACATTAAATACATAGTGTCCTCAATTGACAAACTAGCTTACTTAATTAACTAGTAATTAAATCAACTCGATTGTTTTTTTTTTTTTTTATTCCGAAAGTGGGATACCCAACAATTCATAAACTAACCCGACAAACCCGGGTTAATAGTCACAAAACGAGGCCAAGTAATGTCTGCTCTATCATTGTCTAGTAGGTGATAGGTATGTGAGTGTGGTACATTCGTGTGGTGCATGTGGGTGTGAATGCCCATTTGAGCTAGAGCATCAGCTACTTGATTTGCTTCCCGCCAAACCATTTGAAACGAGACATCCCAGTCTCTACCCTGTACACTACGAATGTGAGAGATCACATCAAAATGGTGATGCTCCATGGAGGCGTCCATAATGCTATTAAGTGCAGCCCGACAGTCTGATTCAACGATTAATTTCTTTGTCTCTGTGGCCCACGCCATCTCTAGCCCCAATAGAATGGCACGCATCTCAGCCTCCAATGACGAACACGGGTCAATGCGACCACTGAACCCCCTTAGCCATGTTCCATGCTCGTCCCGAAGAGTACCCTCGACCCCTGCCTGGCCAGTTTCGGTTACCGCCGCATCCACATTTAGTTTAGTGTAACCAAATGTCGGTTTTTTCCAGCCCGTGTGTACCTGTAGGTGCATCACGTCCGGATCAAAGTTAAGGGAATGAACTCGATTGTTAAGATTGAGTTAACGATCGGAGTATGTTTCTGTTGCTTTGTTTTCAACAAAGTTACTCTTAATGCAAGTTCAAAATCAATCACTAAAGCAAGTAAGATAATTATTTCAAAGTTTTAAACAAGTAACACAAACTTTACAGTGGTTCAAGGATTGGCGTAATCCCTCTAATTACTCTTCTCGAATTTCTTGAGTAATTCATCGATTGATTCTCAAGTTTTATGCAAAAGTAATTAAGAATAGTTACAGCACTTAATCGTCTCAAATATTCAACTATCCCATCCTCTTAGTTCAGTTTTTTCCTACACAACTTATGTTTTTGGTCCGTTTAAACACTTTTCTACCAAGGCTTTGGTTTGGCTTCAACTTCATTCTCACGAAACTCGACTAAGATTGCTTGCATGATATTGATGCTTTAGCCAACTTTGATTTACCTAAACTTTTCTGAAGTTTTGAGTTAGTATATGTATACCCCTCCAATTATATATATGTATGGTATCCCTTTATATTGCCCTCTTAATATTATCTTCTGATTTTGTGAAAATCTAAATTTTTGGTGAATATTCGCTTTGATCTGGTCACTTAATTCGTTTCATACAAGAAGTCGATTTCTCCCCAAGCCATTTCAAATTCCTTGACCCTAAGTGCACTTTGCTTATCCCCTTAACATGGTCTTTTGATTTTTCTTATAAATTAAAGTTAACTTATTTCGAATTTTTTAATAAACTAAGTATAAAATGCAACTGTTATCAATTTAGCATCTTAGAGTTGAATAAATAAAGTACATATATATATATATATATATTATTAACTAGAACTCTATAATAGAAAAGTTAAACATTTTAATTCCACTATAATTTGTTAGTTGGATGAGGCAAAAAATATATACTAATATTATAACCTAAGTGTCCAAAAGTAACACTAACCATATAAGTGACTAATTTTATATTCTTTCTCTTGTTCCATGCTTTTCTATCTACATTTTTTCTCATATTCGTAGGTCGAGTAATCGCGTTGCCCATAATTTTGCTGGATTTATTTGCTCTTTTCTTGCGGGTTTTGACTTTGTTGCTGAGTCAATTGTTTCATTGATGTTTGCGGATATTGCTTCTTTTGAATAATTAAATAACATCATTTTATTTTCAAAAATATATATATACATAAATGATGTAGGGAACTTCGTAGTTGATTGACAACCTCAACTCGAAAAAAAGTGTTTTTTAGAGATTTTTTCCTCCATATAACATGTTTGGTTGGCACATTGTCAAAATTATTTTTAAAAAAATACCTCAAAATTCTAGCTAATTTTGAAGAAATTTTTCTAGTAAAAAAGAAAAAATAGATTTTTACTATTCATAATTTGATAGTTCACCCATCGATTAACAAAAATATCTTCTGCCTATTTCTCAACAACGAAAGTCAAATTAATAATGCAAAACAACACTTCGTGCAAATAAAATTCATTTTGCCTATTTTTTTTTATGTCTAAATCGATGAGTTTGACTAAGATATGATTTACGAAAAATTATATTTAAACACCAATCGAAACAAATTTCTAACAATAGAAAACAAATCACATCAACTATAATCATTTCATATTTTTCTATTAGAAAAAAAAATTCATCAGAACACACTTAAAACCACATTTTTTATCTCCAAAAATATTTTTCCTCATTTTTATTATGAAATAAAATTATGTGAGATGAAATGTCATCCAATTAAACCCTTCAATTTACCCAAGTAATATGTATCATTTCTTTTGCCATTTACACAAAGTGGATGAGCATGGACCCCAAAAACATGCTTCGAAATGCCGACAAAGGCTGACCTCGGAGCTCAATCTACAAATTTAAAGAGACCTAATAATAAATGTGGAATTCAAAAGAACAAAATAAAGGTAAAATATAAATTTCAAAAGCTCTTCTTCTTTTTTCCACAAACTATTGTTAGTAGTACTATTACATCAATTTCCCAGCTTTGAGCCGTACAACGTTAGGTGACAAAAATAGGGAGAAGAATTTAAGGCTTGATTTTATTGATTCTTGAACATGGTTTTGGTCCCAACTACGTAGTCAATTTGTCTCGACATTAAATCCAAAAATGGGAGACATAATTACTCCACTATTTATTGTTCCTTTTGACAAAAAAATAATAACAATTAGGAAAAGATGTCGACAAAATGTAAATATTTGTCTCTTAATATTTTCATATAATCCGTGCTGGTTTTGTATCAATAGTGATTTAAATCTTGGAGTTAATTTATTAATCCCATGGTTAGTTTAACTGTTTAAGGTTTTGTGTTTATCATCATATTTAAGATATATATTAAAAAAAGAGTGAAAAATGGTATGAGTAATCGGCCATCTTTTCAATATTGTTAATGACCAACTTTTGATACGGTAAACTACAATTTATTATAATATAATAAACATTAATTACATGAATTCTGTCGATTATATTTATTGCATTCATCTTCTTAATAAAATTAAAAGAAAAGTAATGTTAAGAGTCAAGGCAATAACAAATTTGGCAAGAAACATGAGTAATATTTACTTTAATTCATATCCAAAACTGTTGTGTAAGTTTGGGTTTAACAAAAATATTTTGAGATTTTGAAGTATGAAGTCAATTTCTCTTCCTTTTCTTCAACTCTCAAACCCTAACTTTTTTATTTTCTTCTTCTTCGTCGATGATGGTTTAGTGAGGCGGTTACCTCCATCTCCACTATTGTCAACACCATCATCGGCGGGTTAACTTGGAGCACCCTCATTTAAATTATGTATCCCAACTTCAGATCTGACAATACATGGATGTATTTAATGCTATAAAGGTGGATCTGACGAGATGAAGACAGACAATAAACAAAATTTTTAGATAGTATTTTATATTTATGTTTAGTTTTTATTTTCTCTCTCGAATGAGAGTTCGATTTCTCTCTCAAATGAGAGTTTTTCTCTTTGGAATAAGAGAGTAAGGAAACCGATCAAACTCACGACAAATTAGGTTAAGGATTGGTTAAGTTATAGACTGCATTCGGTTACTTCGAGACCCAAGGTATGTGGGATCAAGTCAGTTCGTAGTTCTTTTGTGGGGTTACTCTCAATAGCCAGTAAATTTTTACTGGGGAGTAGATAATGAGTCTCTCTCAGCTCCTCTAAGGTATTTATAGGGAGCTGGTAGTGGGCTTCGGGCCATGTACCTAGATTAATTAACAACCCACTAGGGTTAGTTTCCATAATATTATGGTCTTTTAGACTAATACTATGACCCAATGGTCTTTGGTGGGTCTAGCATCTGCAGGGGGGCGACCTGACCCGACTTGGGAACATAAGTAATTATTATTATACTCTTGAGTACTTTTTGGTGCACATTAATACTTAATGCATATTATTTGAAGAATGGTAGTATCTGGACAGTACAAGTTAAAGGGACTAAGTCTTGGCTTTGGTAAAGACTAGTTTACATCAGAGATCGATTTATAGATGCCGTGGATACTGTACAAAATCAATGGAAATATGGCAAGTTTTCCATTCAGAATGCATATTTGCATAGTATCGATGAGCATGTGGATGAAGTTGAATGGAGGAAATTGGTGTGGAGGAAATGAATTGTAGCAAGACATAGATTCATCTTGCGGGTTACAAGTCTTAATCGTCTCAAAATAAAGGATTGACTGGGGGCTTGGAAAGAAGTGGAAGATATGGGTTGTGTGTTGTGCAATCAAGTAAATGAAAGTAGAAATCATCTATTTTTTGAATGTGAGTTTGCTAAGGAAGTGCTGCAGAAAAGTTGGCAGAAGCTGGGGATTAATTGCAAGAAAGAAAAGTGGTCAGATATGGTGATTTGGATCATGAAAATCAGTCAAGAGAGAACTATTTTGAGTTGCAAAAAGAGAGCTTTACTTTCTGCAATTGTTTACTACTTTTGGCTAGAAAGAAATAAAAGATTGTTTGCTAATGAGAGATGAGAAGTATTGTGAATGATATAGTAGCTAGAATCTGGATAGCAATTACTTCTAAATTTGAATGTAAGTGAGATTAAGACACTCCAACTTTTATTAAGACACTTCAATTCTCTTTTTATCTCATCAAATAGACTAAAAATGACCTTCATTGTGGAATGCAAAATTCTTAATGACAAATATATATATATATATATATATTTTCTATTATATATATATATATATTTGTCATTAAGAATTTTAATGAAGCATTAATTTTTTTATAATATAAAAGATTTCAATTAACAGACTAAAAAAACAACAAACAGAACATGCAGAAGTCCAAATTCGAAATAAACATAAAACTAACAACCACTTAAAATGACTAAAAGCAAACTACACTAACTACATGTCCAAATTCGAAATAGACATAAAACTAACAGCTAGCAAACTACACTAAGTACATTGACATCAAACAAGAACAAAATCATAATTTTTGTGTTGAAGAATCAACTAAATTTAAATGCAAAGAGGAAAAGAGTTAAGAAAATATGAAAGAAATAAAATTATCAATTGCTTTATTATTGTTGGGGGTGCAATTAAGTTCAGCCGACTCGAGCTCGAGTTCTTTGTTGAGTTGAGTTGAGTTTTCTTATATGTTCGAGATATCACGAATTGGCTCGCGATCTTTATATATCTTAAAATATTTTGATTATATTACGTATTTCTATTAATCATAATTATGTTCTTTTTATATAGATCGAGCTCGAGCTCGAACTCGAACATTGACAACTAGGCACGTCGAGCTCGACATGGTATACATTTGAGCTTGAGCTCAAGCCAGGAAATTTTTATTCAAACTCGACACGATTCAGATCGTTTATACTCTTAACAAGTGAGTTGATTGGGTGATTGATAATACTATAAATTTCCTCAGAACTTTTATTATTTATGAGTTTTAATGTCTCATCAAACTCCACTTAATCATGTTAATTGCTTCTTTGGTCATTGTTAAAAGCCAACAAGAATCATAAATGTAGCAATTGTTCGATAGTTGATGGTTCTTTCTCTGAAAATTGGGAAAAGTGAAGAAATTTTGTTTCGCTCTAACTTTGGAACGGAACTTGAATTCTTTTTGGTATGATGAAAGACTCACAATACATGACGTGTATGAGGCAGGGATTATTGTTTCTTGCAATTCTTTATATTTTTTGGCATTAAGGTTAATTTTGTTGCTTCATGTGTTATTTATCATCTACGAGAGACAAAATGACATATTATTGTTTCTTGCAATTCTTTATATTTTTTGGCATTAAGGTTAATTTTGTTGCTTCATGTGTTATTTATCATCTACGAGAGGCAAAATGACATAAAAGAATCCCCCCCCCCCCCCCCCCCCAAAAAAAAGATATTGCATTAATGGTTCATTAAAATCCTTAATATCTTCAAAAATTTTGTATTTCACAATAAAGAGTATTTTGGTCTATTTGATGAAATGAATATAGAGTTGGAGTGTCACTAACAAAAATTGAAGTGTCTTTAACAAGGTCTATCCTTCTATATACATGTATATATATGCCTCTATTTATATATATATATGTGTATATAACAAAATCTTTGTTATATCGAGTGCGATGATCCTAATATTTATCCCTCACACACACTAAGGTGTATTGCGTGTGAAATGTGAAATAAATAGACACAAAGATAATCAAATCATTGAACTCGATCCGACATAAAATTACCCTCTATTTCACTATTAATACATTGTTAATTTGTTACTCATTTTACTCTACTTTTTATTTTCATCTAAATCAAGTTTTAGGTCGAAATATTATATCCAAATTGACCATTTGAACCCTAACCCCACAGTTAGAGCAGCATGTTACAAAAATTCAAATTTAGTTATAAGTTAATTCAAAATCAAATAGTTCAACTTTGCATTATTACAATAATGAAAAGGGAAATCATATTTGAATAGATGCATTGATTAGATGCTTTATGTGTATATATATATATATATATATTCTTTTATATTTTGGTTCAATTTGACATGGGGTTAAAATTGCATATTGGGAGCAAAACTACAGGGGGCGCCGGGAATAACGGATCTGGACAGGGCCCCTGCGGAAATTACAATAATTGTGGGGGAGTGAAATAATAAATATAATAATAATAATAATAAATGTTGAAATTGAAAAGGCCACGTGGATTAGTAGTGAGCAATGCATAGGGTTGTGCAGTATTCCGTACTCCTCGGGTGGAGACATCCGCTGATCACATTCACAAATATCCACTACATTGTCATTGACCAAATTGCCCCTTCAGATGCTCCTTTGTTTCCCCTTTAAATTTTAGGGTTTTATATGTTTAAATAAAATCTCAAAATTAATCTACAATTCTGCATAACATCGAACATAATTATTTTTGCGTTGGTTTTCATCGTAGGTGAAGATATTGTATCGAGGAATTTGGTCCATTATAATATTATTTTGTGAGAAATATAAAGTAGAAAAACACCAAACGTTTTATGCGAGTTTTTATGATATGATTTTTTAGTTGGACAGATTATGGTGAATTTGTCATATAATCACTATTTTAGACTTTGTTTTTGTTTATTTTTTGTTGTGACGTGTTTTCCTTTTAACTCATTGCTACTTGCAACAAAATGATTGTACACATGATTGAGATTAGAGATATGCTTTTCTTTGTATTTTAGATCCTTATAAATTATCATTACATGTCAATTTTATCAAGTTATTTAGTTGTATAAGTATACAATCATAACAAATTGCAATACCAAAAAGGATTTAAGCATGACTTGACAAGTTTATAAATATTGAACAATGATAAGTGAAATAAATTAAAGATTTTAATACATTGACATAGTTAATCTATTTAATAACATATCAATACCCCGATATAAATTAAGAGTAAATAATATGCAATAAAGAATTGAGGTTTTAACACTGACAAATCTAAGCTAACATGTATGTAATATTAGAGTCTATTGTAATTTGTAAACATGTAAACATTGAATGACGGAAAAAACTTAATTAATTGCACATATTTATATTCTTGTTTTAGAAAATGACATCATCTTGGAGTCTATTGTAATTTGTAAACATTTAAAACAATGAATGACGAGAAAAGCTTAATTACTCGCACATATTTATATTTTTTTTTAGAGAATAACGTCATCTGAGAGTCTATTACAATTTGTAAACATTTAAAATAATGAATGACAGAAAAAGCTTAATTACTAGCACATATTTATATTCTTTTTTTTTATAAAAAGACTGTAGAATTCCATTCATCAAGTAAATCAAGACCTACAAAATTATAAGCAACAATAGGAATATTGGTAAGTCCTGAAGTAAAACCAAAGACATTACGAGCTAGGTTTTGAACGGCGTGGTTTCCAGGTCATCAAAAGTGGTCTTCAAGAAATAAAATTGCGCATTGAGAGATTGCAATTATAAAATTACAATCCGCTTGGTTGGCCAAACCGAAACTTGTTTGCTTTATGTTTTTTTGACCAAAAATGATTTTTTTGGTCAAAAAAATTGTCAGCTATTGTCTCCCTATTTGTCTCTATTTTAGGGTGCCTACTAATTACATCAAATACAATATAATCATTTAAAACTTATATTATATTATATTTTTCCATTATAAACTCAACTTTTCAGACAAAAACTTACATGATTTGACTGCTACAGTAATTTTTGTCTCTTCTAAAAATAAAATCAAACACAAAATCAAACACATTTTCATCAAAATACACAACTTTCAATAAATTTTTTCACCAAAAAAAACCTCAAAATAAAACCAAACACAGCCATATATGCTTTTCATTTTTGAAAGAAATAAAATTACTTATACTTCAACAATTGGGATTTCTTTACCCATTTGATGCTCTTCTCTATATTGAAAGCAAATGAGAAAACAATCGAGTCACACTTGAAATTTGTATTTTTGATGTCTGACATAATTGAAAAAACAAGACATAATGATTTGACTACGTGGGACATATAAAAAAGAAGTAAAAATAAAGCAAAAGTCCAAAACAAAAACGAAGGGTAATATCGACATTTCACTCATATCGATGCCAGATCTGCTGACCGACAAAATTGGGGGTCGGCAAATGTCGGCCATGAGATTGGGAGACAATCTCGGCTTCAAATTCCATTTTAACCCTCCAATTGTCATTTTTCACTAAATACCCCTTAATTAAATCACATATTTTATAAATAAATTAACCTCTTTATTTAATTTCTTTTTTTTTCCTGTCAGTAATAAATAAAATATCAGTTGTAATATTCCCTCACCATTTACAATCCCCTGTCAAATAAAATAAACCTCACACCCCTACATTCTCTCTCATCTCTTTTCTTTCTCTCTCTAAAAATCTGTTGATCCTCCGTGACAAGAAGAATAGGTTGTTAGATTTCAGAAAAAATTGTGTGTATTTTGTATTTGAAATTGTTCGTTTTGATGAAGCCTCCTTGGATCATTTTCGGTTAGGTTTTTCGAGGTTGGAATCTGAAAATGCACTTCGTAATGATTTTGTTTTTCAGATTTAATATTCGTGCAGTTTTTAATGAAAATATGTGTACATTTTTGGATATATTTCAAGTTTTTTTTTCCCCTGATTTTTTGATTGATTTTGTTCTGATGTCATGTCGAAATACTCATTTGAATTTTTTTTAGCTAGGTTTTAATGCACCGTTTTGTTTTTGGTTGAAAGTATTAATTTGCCTCCATGTATATATATAGTTTTTTCGTGCAATGTGGGTGATTTTTGTATTGTAATTCTCCTGTTTGAGATTTTATTGTGTCGTAGAATTTTCAGCAATTAATTTTTGTTTTATTATACATACATACATATATCTATATATATACATATATCTATATATATATATAGATGGCTTTGGTGGTTAAATGTCGTTTGTTTTTAATGAGTTTTCCTTTTATTGAAGTTGATGTGACAAGGTTCATAATAAGGAATTAAGGATAGTTATCATTGTTTGCTATTTCAAATAATCACTTCAAGAATAGGGTTAATTGACTTTCTTGCTAGGTTAATTCATTTTGTTTTGTAATGATTATTTTTTTTGTTTTTATGTTTTTCTTTTTCTATTTTCCAGATTTTTGCCGAAAAGATTGAACAATAAAGTTCCACCACAAATATCCAGCTTTGTTGAACATGGAAATTTCTGAGATTGAAGAAAATTTACTCTCCATTGGGGAGCCGAAGGTATGGATTTCTTTTGCGATATGTGGAGGACATATGTATATGATACTTGAGATTTAAATGTTGAATTTCATCTTCAACAACTTTGTTAAGTTTAAATTTATGGTAGGCTGGCTGCATTGAGTTACCAGCTTCGATGCATTTCTTTATTCAAGTATCGTTTGAGTTCCTGAAGTTCATCTTTGCATAATCTTATCGATTTAGTATTTCTGTTCGTTGTTCGTTTGGGTAATGTTGCAATACTATGCTGCAAGTTGTTAGTGGATTTTCTCTTAGTTTATAAGAGTTAAGTGATTGACGAAGATGTGGTTGTTGTCACAGTTACATGGTGAGATGTGCAAGAGCCTATGTTCTGTGTATTTGAGAGTTTTGGCGATCTTTCCTGACCTAGAAGCAGCTCGGCCAAGGAGCACATCTGGCATTCAGGCACTCTGTGCTCTGCACATAGCACTTGAGAAGACCAAGAATATTCTTCAACATTGTGCTGAATGTAGCAAACTTTACTTGGTATGAATGCACCTGTTTCCATTTTGTGTTTTAGTTTTTATGCCAAATGAAATTCTCATTCAGAAAATCAAGTTCTTGTTTCATAGGTGTCGTGTGAATTTTCATCGTTAAGATGTCTTCATCAACAGTTTCCTTTTTTCCTGAATTAGTATCATATTAATATGGTTTGAACAAGTCAATTCACATGCTTCCAGGCACATTGGTTGAAAGCATAATAATGAGCAACTTTATATTTCTCTTTGCCCTTCATTTCGTTTGTGACATTTTAATTACTTTTTTTTTTTTGTCATCAGGCAATAACTGGAGACTCTGTTGTTCTGAAATTTGAGAAGGCAAGGTGTGCCGTAGAAGATAGTTTAAAGCGGGTTGAAGATATTGTTCCACAAGCCATTGGTGGTCAGGTACTGAATTTGCTTGATTAATCTTTTGTTTTGATCCTAACAAGCATGGGTTAATGTGTTACGTAGCACTTTTTTTCTGGTGTTACGGCTGACCTTTCCTTAGAGGCATCTAATACCTAATGGTTGATGTGTCATATTGATTGTATTCTGATTACATAGATTCTGAGTTTTCAACTTATGTTTTTATAGAGTTAATTTTAAGTTAATGTTGCATCACTGCTAAGTATATTCTGATGTGACTAGTGCCTCTTTTTCTAGATTGCTGAAATTTTAGATGAACTGGGAACGATTGAGTTCTCACTTGACCCAGTGGAGAAGCAAATTGGTGATGAGATCATTGCATTGCTCCAACAAGGGAGAAACTTCAACAGCAACTCCAACGACAACAATGAGCTCGAATCATTTCACCAAGCTGCTACTAAGCTGGGAATCACCTCTTCAAGAGCAGCACTGAGAGAGAGAAGGGCTTTGAAGAAACTCATAGAAAGAGCCCGAGCCGATGAAGACAAAAGGAAGGAATCAATCATTGCTTATCTTATGCATCTCATGAGAAAATACTCAAAGTTATTCAGGAGTGAGTTCTCAGATGACAATGACTCACAAGGGTCAACACCTTGCTCGCCAACAGTCCAAGGATCTTTGGAGGACGGTATTGTACCTGGACGAAATGCTTTTGATAGGCAACTATCGAAACTTTGTTCTTTCAACTTCAAGCCAAATTTCAGAAGATCAGGGAATATGCCTGTACCCCCTGAAGAGTTAAGATGTCCAATATCGCTGCAACTTATGTACGATCCTGTTATTATAGCTTCAGGGCAAACATATGAAAGGGTTTGCATTGAAAAATGGTTTTCTGATGGGCATAATACTTGTCCTAAAACTCAACAACAACTCCCTCATCTTTCTTTGACTCCCAATTATTGCGTTAAGGGTTTGGTCTCCAACTGGTGTGAACATAACGGGATTCCTATTCCCGATGGCCCACCAGAGTCGCTTGATCTTAACTATTGGAGGCTAGTTTTGTCAGAAAGTGATTCCGCAAATTCGAAGTCGTTAGAAGGTGTTGGTCCATGCAAGTTCAAGGGTGTTAAGGTGGTACCTTTGAATGACAGTGATATCATTGAAGAGGCTGAAGGAAATGAAGAGGAAGCTGTTTCTTCGCATGATGACGATTGTGAAGTTCATTCGTTAGAGAGATTTGAGGACTTTTTGAGCGTTTTAGATAAAGATGATGATATGAAGAAGAAATGCAAAATGGTGGAGAAAATAAGGCACTTGTTAAAAGATGATGAAGAAGCTAGGATTTATATGGGGGGTAATGGTTTTGTGGAAGCTTTGCTGAGGTTTTTGGAGTGTGCTGTCTCTGTCAGGAATGCTATGGCTCAGGAAATTGGAGCAATGGCTCTCTTCAACCTTGCTGTAAATAATAACAGGTATTCGTAGATCTATAATTTTGAAGCTCTTTGTAGCTTCACTATCTACTAGGGAAAACAGTGCACTTCTTTAGTATTCTTTTGTTCATATTACTGAAAATGAACACACTTCTCTCATTCATCGTCACAATCTAGTATTTTTGCTTTGCAATGTTTAGCTTCCACACATGGCCACTTTGCCTCGATCATGACTAGGATTATAGTATATTTATATACATGTTAACCCTTTATTTTGTCCAAAGTTTTCATTGATGTGAGGTGTTCTTTGAAAATATTATTGGTTGCTGGAATCTGTCAAAGAGAATTTACATTTGAATACATATACACATTTGTCATACACACACAATATAATTTGATTTACTGGAAGAGTGTTCATACTTCTATTCAGAATCATTGCCACAGAAATGCATGCAGTCTTTTGGTCTTAATGTCATAATACTGAAATAATATTTTCCCATTTTTCTCAGAAACAAAGAACTGATGTTAGCATCAGGAGTACTTTCAACACTGGAGAAAATGACTGCTAACAACGATTCTGTCGGAGCAGCAACAGCCCTTTATCTGAATCTTTCCTGCCTCGAGGAGGCGAAGCCCATTATCGGCCCCACCGAAGCTGTCCCGTTCTTGATCTGGGTCCTAAAGCATGAAACTGGCGTACAATCTAAGCTCGATGCCCTCCACACTCTCTATAACATTTCCAGCCACGCAACCAACATCCCTTATCTTCTGACAGCTGGCATCATAGATGCCCTCCAGATCCTTATCACACATCCCACCGACAACTCATGGACCGAGAAATGCATCGCTGTATTGATCTACTTAGCTTCAAGTAAAACCGCAAGACATGAGATTATAATGGCGCCAGGTGTCATTAGTGGGCTCGCTAGTATTCTCGATGTGGGCGAACCCATTGAACAAGAACAAGCTGCGGCTTGTCTTCTGATATTATGTAATGCAAACGAGAAATGCAGTCAAATGGTCCTTCAAGAAGGGGTGATACCTTCATTGGTGTCAATTTCAGTAAACGGGACGGTGAGAGGGAAGCAAAAGGCGCAGAAGCTTCTGATGTTGTTCCGAGAGCAGCGTCAGCGGGACCCATCACCCGGTCCCACCAGGCCGAGGTCGGAGAGTAGTAGCGAGACGGAAATGCCTGCGCAAGACTCAAAGCCGTTGTCGAAGTCTGTATCGAGAAGAAAAGTAGGGAAAGCGCTGAGTTTTTGGAGGAAGAACAAGAGTTTTTCTGTGTACCAGTGTTGACAAAGTGTTGCTTATAGCTTAGTCCTATGAATTAGAGTTGTAAATTTCTGCTGTATCCCTTGTTTCTTTTGCCTCTCTGCAAAACTAGGATAGAAGATCCGTGTATTCGTTTGCTAAACTTAGGTGTGAATAGTTTTTGTTGTAAATCTTGTGGATTTTAGCTATGGAGCAGAGTAATGTTTTATACAAGGGATATGGAGGGATGAGCTCGTTATTTCACCTTGTGTTTGGTATGATAGAGAATTAGAATGATCAGTTTTGGTAGGTAATGAATTTCGTTTGCCAGTTTTACTGTCTCTTCTACTCTTGTGCTCAGTTGGAGTTGTATAATACTTGTTGCTTAGGACTTAGGAGTATGAATTTGTTTGCCGACTTTAGTACACTGTGGACTACAGGATTTTTGTAAAAACCATGGGGAGGCCGCCACTCTCAAGTGGAAGCAGCTGCTCTTTGAAGTGAAGAAAAGAGGCGAAAGAAAGACGAAATATGAATAGGCACTTATTATTATAATACCACAGAAAGAATAGTTGTTGGATGAATCGATTTATGATCCATTTGTTCAGCAATGTAATTGTCTTGCTCTTGATTAGAAATCTGAGCACGAAAATATCAAGAGAAAAACCTTCTTTTTATTTGTTAATCATTTTTTAGGATTCACTGGACTTTGTAGAACACAATAAAAAGAAAAAAACAGAATTGGAACAAACAAGCCCGTCTAGCTCAGTTGGTAGAGCGCAAGGCTCTTAACCTTGTGGTCGTGGGTTCGAGCCCCACGGTGGGCGATATTCCATTTCTTTTACAATGAACTTTTTATTTTATTTATTTCCCATCATTTTACAAGACTTTTAACAAACTATAGATTTCAACATTCTAAGACATAAATACTGAAATCCCAAATCCCCAAATAAAAAATAAAAAAAAGAAGTGCAATCGTATTTACTATAATTAATATGGCAATTTCATTACCCATCTCCTACTTCTCCCACTTCTTGCTTTCCTCTTCTTCCCAATCACCACTTTCTCCTCACCTTCCTCTTTAACCTCCTCTTCTTTCTTCTCCTCCTACACCATCCTTTTTCCCAACACTTTCATCCCTTTTCTTGCACAAAAACTTAACAACTTTCTCTAAAGCAATATCCACTTCTTCACTTTTCATTAGCTCTTCAGCAATCTCCGCCGGTGTCACTTCCACCTCGCCTATCATCTTCTCAATCTCCCCGAACTTGCAATGACTCTTTATTCCAAGATAGTTCGAAGCCAGAATCTTGGACTTGCTAAACGTGCAATACGACATGTGAATGTGCATGTCCATTCGTCCGGGCCTTAGCAATGCGGGGTCCAACCTCTCTTTGTGGTTTGTCATGAACACGATGATCCTCTCATCCCCACAGCTCGACCATAGTCCATCGATGAAGTTCAGCAATCCCGATAACGTTAGCTGGTTCTGATGTGTCAATCAACTTTGGATCATTAGCAAATTCAATAACATAATATGATATGTTTGAGCTCATTTAGGGTTGTCAATCAAGCCGAACTTGCCTATGCTTACACTAGATTTGATGTTAAATGAGTTTTTTATTCAAGGTTTAAGCTTGGTTTGATGAGCTTCAAGCCAAACCCGAGTTACCTTGATACGATTTTTATATAATTAATAAAATAAATCTGCCAAATTAAAAAACAACCCAAGATTTCAAGACACTTTACTATCATCACGATCAAATTATACGGTACTAAAAAAATTTCAACTCACTTTAGAAAGTCAAAGCATAAATTATTTCCCTCTATTGCTTTTCAATTGGAGAATATTAAATGAAAATACGATTAACAGTCTTTCTTTTCTTAAATTATATTTTTCAACTATCCATATTATATCCTTATAATTTTTTTTTTTAAATTAGGAATATTTATATAATTTTATATTATTTGCATAGAAAATATCATATATATATATATTATTTATTTGTATGAGCCCTAGCTTATTTGAAATTGAGCTGACCTCCGCGCATACTTCAGTTGAATCTGATTTCAAACTCTATCCTTCAACTCAGGCTTAATATTTCGAAGCTAAATTTACGAGCTTCAAGCTAGCTTCGGCTCATCAACAGTCCTAAGTTCATTAGTAAATAACTAAATTTGAACTACAAAAATTTACCTTCTTGGCCATAGGATTAGCACCGTCTCCTCCATCTCTATTCTCCAAATCAATGGTACAATCAATATCCTCAATCACAAGAATCGAACGGTTCTTAGTGGACACAATCAACCTCCCCAGCTCTGTATTGCTACTCAAACTAGCAAGCTCCAAATCATAAATATCAAATTTCAAATAATTAGCCATTGCTGCAACCAAACTTGATTTACCAGTTCCTGGAGGACCATACAGCAAATAACCTCTTTTCCATGCTTTTCCCACCCTTTTATAAAAATGCCTTCTCTTCACAAACCTCTTCAAGTCTCCCATCAGCTCTTCCTTCACCATCGGATCCATCACCAACGTGTCGAAAGTCGATGGATGGTCGAGATTAACCGATCCCCACGGCCATCCTGAATCCATGTCACCGATGTAACCGAGTACGAAAAGCCTCACCACCTTGCGATCTTCCTTTATGGCCTTTGATTTTTCCAACACAAATGGTATGTATGAATCCAACACCTTATCTTTGAACTTCTAATCGAACCGAAGCTCGAACGATTTTCGTTCCATGTTTTCGGACGAAAAGTAGCCTACAGCCTCAAAATTATTCTTCTGAGTTTCTACGCAGATGAATTTCCTACGATTTCTTCGCCTTTGTCGATAGTGATCGAGAGATACTTCTCGCGGGGACTGATATACCATTAATATGTAGGGTCCATTTGCTGTATATCGTTACATCGTTTTCACCTGTGTATAGCTTTACCTCGTTTATACACCAAACATTATATATAATGAAAGCAGGGGGTCCACCTCTTTAGGTCGTTAGTTCGTCATTGTCTTAAGCACGGGAACACAACAAAGGGAAACCGATCTAACAGGGTCCAAGTTCAACAATATTTATACCACAGGTCCCTAACGAATCTCGAAATTACCAAACACTACAAGATCCGCGTGTTTTTGTTAGTCCGGGTAGGGTCGACCCATGACCCGACCCTAGTCTTATAATCAAGACCGTCTATCGAAGACACGTGTTAGGTATCTAAGTGGAGGTGTCCCATCTGTCATTCACTCTACAATACAGAGTGGATACACTATAAATACCCACATTTATGAGAGAAAAAGGAGGACAACATTGATTATACTCGTATGCTAGCTCGTCATTACGATATTTAGACTAAGACTCGATAGTACGATCCTGGATATAAATTGGAGATCAATTGTGTCCGAGTCATCTACAAAATAGGGGAGCCATTTCACAAATTGGAACTACGTTAGACTTGATCCCATGTGGTACGTAGGCAGCTTGATATCTCAAGTGCAGTCAATAATCTTCATTTGCTTGTAGTTGGTTCGTTATACGAGATCATCCAGACTGTGAGGGAAGGGTTAATTTCCGACCTAGATCAGGGACCTTTCGAGACTTTGAGGTGATTGATCGTGGGATTACTTCTTGTCCGTAGATAGACTTCTGCAGCTTCGAAGACTTCGTTGTTGGCGTAGCCGTTGGATTCATTGATGATGATGCACATGTCGGAAGAGAGTTTTCCGATGACGATTCCGAGCTTCGATATGATTTTTTGTTGGATTTGTTTTGGAATGATCTGATTGCTGACATTTTGGAGTTCGTTGATGACTGTGCGGATTAGGACAGCTGATGCTGCAAAAGTTGTGTATGTTGAGAGAACTGCTGTTGTTGATGGCATTTTTGATACAGAAAACATTTGATTCCTTTTCTTTTTCTGGGGTTAAATATGAAGAGTGAATATGTGATTGGAATGATGGTGTGAAAGTGGGAATTTATAGTAATGGAAGATTTCATTGGAAGCTGTCTGAAATTTTTAGTAGCTGATAATAGAGAAAAGCTTGCTTCAGAAGGAGAGTATATATGCTCGATCGAAGTTGGACAAAATTTCATTTTTTAGTCCTATGTCTAGGGTGTTGACAAATTACGTCAATTATCTTTTCGCAAAATACAGGGCTAATCTCATTTTTGGTCCGTAACTGGGCACGAGTACACATTTAGTCTCTCACTTTATGAAAGTGTCACATTGAGTCTCATAACTTCTAAAAAGTCTCACTTTTAGTCCCAACCGAATATTTCGTTCAAAACTTAATAGTCAACTACGTAAGTCAACATTTTGGCCTATTTTTTTTGAAGAGAATTCACGCGTAAATGCACTCATACATAGATTATATTCAATATCATGATGTTTTCATTTACTATCACGTGTCATTCAAGCACAAAATCTCCCCAAAAAGTCGGTCAAAATATTGACTAACGGAGTTGACCGTTTAGTTTTGGATAGAATATTCTGTTGGGATCAAAAGTGAGATTTTTTAGAACTTATGAGACTCAATGTGAAACTTACATAAAGTGGGGGACTAAATGTGTACTCGTGCCCACTTACGGGACGAAAAATGTGATTTGCCCCACAATACATTTAGTCCCGTAAATTGAATTTATGTATGAGTAAAACACATTTAGTCATGCATCTATTAACATGTTCAATTTTAGTACTAAATGCACGAGCCGATCATTTTCCCCTGCTAGACCAAGATCACATGATTCTCACATATACCTCCCAAAATTCAAAACTTAAATAAAATGCGAAAAAATAAATCATTTCACAATTCCCAAACCCCAAACCCCAAACCCCAAAGCCTTCGTCTATATCTTTGGGTTTTCATCTCCCATAACATTTTGACTCATATGAAGAACCCCCTCCTCATTCTGCCCAGAAATTCCAAATCAAACAAGCCGTAAAATTGACTTTTCATTTCTCTATTTTCTCATTTCTTTTCATTTCAATTCTGATTCTTTTTGGGTACACGTGATAAACACATTATTTCATATAAATTATTTGCATCGACCTCTTATGAATTATTGCGCTTTGGCAAGGACCTCCCCCATGTATTAAAATTTGACATTCAGCCCTATGTGTAAAAATTTATATAAGCTACCTTTTTTTACCCTTACTTTATGTTTTATTATCCTAGTGTCTATTTTCTTTTTATCTCTTTCCTTTCTTTTCCTTATTAAATAGAAAAAATATATAAATTAGGTTCATGAAAATTATTAATTAAAATAATTCTAATGAATAATTATGTTTAGTTAGAAATAGTTATAACAAATAATATATTAAAGGAAAATTACTAACCCCAAAAAAAAATAGACTTTTAAATCCAAAAACTTCATAACAATATTTTTGTCCATCTCAAATGCCTACTTTACAAACTTTTCTTTCGAAAAAATACAATAAACAAATATCTGAAAACTGAAAGAGTAGTTTCATTCTAATCTCGTCACTTAAGGATCCGTATATGACTTTATAGTAGAAACTGAAGAGGTCCTACATATTATTTAATAATTTAGGCATCTCATTTTTCATTTTCATATCATAGATATTTCAAATATCATAATATTTTTTCCTAGTAAATGTTTAAATCTTTTTTATATTTCTTTTATTTATAACCTGTCTTCTCTTTACTTAGAACAAAAAAGAAGAATAAAATAAATTAAAAAAGAAGAAAGCGAGAATACCGAATGAGAGTTTGAAGTTAAAATGGAATTAGTCTATCAATTTTCAGATTTTTGTTTATTGCAATAACCAATCTTTTAAATATGTTGTACCAAAAAACATTGTAAATCTATACAAACATAAACTTTTCATTGTTTGAAAAAAAGTACTAATAATTTTTTTAAAATTATTTGAAACATTGAATTATATAATTCGAGAATCACCCAAAGGAAATTAAAAAAATAAATGTTTAAGTTTATTTAAAATAAGTTTAATATATTGTTTATTATATCTATTTTAACAGTAACTATTTGTTAGAATTTTTTTTTAATCAAAAACTTTCACGAGGGCTTTTTTTTTTAATAAGAAAAACAAAGGAACGAAATGAAAAATAGAAAATAGAAAACTAAAATATAAAGTAAGGGTAAAAATGATAGTTTATATAATTTTTATACACATAGGGATGGTGAATGCCAAATTTTAATACATGAGGGGAGGTCCTTGCCAAATCGCAATACCTCAGAGGAGGTGGATGCAAATAATCCGATTTCACATTGACTTTGATTTTTTGCCCCATTTTTTCCGGGGCATGAATTCAGGCCTAAAATTGAATTTTTTTAATAGATAAAGGACTAAATTTGTTTACTCACACATAAACAACAAAATGTGTTATATTTAGCTAATTTTACAAGAATAAATATATTTTTTAATAAGATAATAAACGTACTCTATTAACACCTTTAACTTACGGTACTAAAAGTAAAATTTGGCCTCAAGGTTATAAACTTGAGCAATATTTAGGAGAGAAGAAGTCTGTTTTTTCTAGAGGAAAAGAAAAAGTATGCACATTTTCTTGGTGTTTGACTTGACTACTTGACCTATTCTACGTATTGTTTTTCTTCTTTTGAGCAAAACCTATTCTATATATTGTTTTTAAAAATAGATAGTGGGACCTTTTGATGAAATAATGTAACACAGATGGATAGTGAGTCTGTTTACACTAAAAATAAAAATGGTTTTATGAATAAAAAAACTCAAATGGCCCAACACTGATTGATGGGCCCCCAGATAAAAGATTAAACTCATTATAACAATAATAATGCACAGAGTGATGGAATGAGCCCAATGAGAGTCTAAATTTGGCAGAATAACAAGGCGGGCTCAAAGGTGTTAATTCCAAGGCAAGTTCAAAGAGTCGGGAATTCCGTAAGAAAAGCAACCCGCCAAGACGAAAGAATTTTGAAAAAGAAGTTAGAAGCAGTTCCCGACGGTTGAGAACGTGGGATCACGAAGCGGAGATAAAAACGAAAGAGGAAAGAAAAAGAACATCATCAGAATCATCAACAACTTATTTATTCTTTTCTTAGGAGTAGGCGTAATTAGGAGTAGTCTATAGCGTAGATTAGCAGTAGTCCTAAGTAGTAATAGTTTATCAAGAATCGCTGGATCCGGCCTTCAGGGTTTGTACTGGCATTCGATCAGTTGTAATCTTCCCGAATTGAAGACTTTCATGGAGGTATAAATTATCTTTTTTCAGATTTCAGTATTTGATAGGTGATTTGTATCTTGACTTAAGTTTTCCGTTCATCACTATCGTATTCAAAGTTTTGTCAGATTTAAGTATCTGTGAGATAATTTTTATCTGGACTTGAATCTTATCTTTCATCTTATTATTGCATTCGAAGACAATAATCAACTTCTAATTTAAGACTTGAACCACCGAAATAGAGTGTCGAACGAAGGGGTTGAAAGATAATCTCAATATATAGATTATCGCGGGGCTCGGAACTTGCAATTGGATCCACACTGTTCTAGTTTGTTTTTAAACGAAACAGAGTCAGAAACATTCCCGTATATGCAAAGCACAACAATTTTATTTTAGTAAAGAATATGATGAAAAAATTATAAAAAGATTCGGAGGTGCTTCAGTGACACAATAAGAACGGGGAATTCCTTGCTACCCAAGTAGGTATTACCCACTTTGATAACGTGAAATGGGAGTATAGGTCAACAAAGACTTAAATAGGTCCAACTTCGAAAATCATGGAACTTAGCTTAAAAATACTCTTTAACACATGAGCAAACATGTGATAAACTATTAAATCCAAATTACAATGTACAAAAACTACTAAAAAGTAAATAAAAGACTAAAAATTACAAAAAGGAAGACCGGACAATGAACAAAACAATAGAATTTTACGACAAACATAGTACGTGGGGTAAGTTTCGTTTAGGAAAGACTAGTATATATGTCCATATGTGGCCCTTCTCATAATTCATCTCGAGTCAAAATCTACAGCTACTTGGAATTTCACCAACAAATCACATTATATCGTTTACTTTTGTTTACTCTTTTTTGTTGACAAGGAACCCGCAGTCACTACTCAAAAGTTCGCACTGGATAAACCCCGCCCTCATGCAATAGCCCGCAAACTTAATAGGGGGTTAAGCGTTTCCTTTTGTTTACTCTCAAAATGCATTTGTCTCTTGTTTGATGTAAGTCCTTTCTTACTTCTTCGCGTATTAACTATGGTCCTAGTTATCTACACTATCTTTAAATTATAGAAGTTGTATATAAGATAATCTATCTGCCCAGCTACATAACAATGATAGGCAGCCAACATAACTAATGAAGTAGAAAATAACAATTTTAATATCTTCTAACTCTTAATAACCTGAAAATAATAATTCATCTTAGTACAACATGTAAATCATCAAAACTTGAAACTCTCTTCTCAAATTTTCATCCGCCAAACAGCTCCTCACATCAGATGCCAACTTGCCTCAAATATTTGTGCAACTTGATCTTTAAATAAGCTTCCATTTTCACTATACTTGCCACTTTTCTCACCAATCTCAGCTAATTTTTTTTCATCCAAAAGCGCCTCCGGAGGGGCATTATCGTCTTTATTCTCGTCGTCCGTCTTCCTTCCCCTCTCGAGAATTTCTTTATAAGTACGCCTCGTTGGACTATCCGTTTGGCCGAACGGGTTTTTGTATCCATCTTGAGAACAGTCAGAGAATGGAGACGAAGCTGCAGACTTGAAAGAATAGAATACTGGAGATTCTGCAGTAGAATATTCCGGTTCGTCGAAAACTGTTTTAATTATGTTTTTTAAAGAAAATAATCTCTTTATTGATTCTGCATCGTTGTCATTTTCATGCAAAGAAGAATCAGATTGAGATTTCATCACTTTCTCCTGTTCTGTTTTGGTGTTTTGAGTACTATTACAATTTTCATCAATTTTTATCTCCTTTTCCCTTGTAATATTTGTCATTGATCTCAAATGAGTTAGATTGAAAAAAAGAAATTTTAGCCATGAAATTGGATGTAAAATAGGCCAATTCATAACCATGGGAAATTTTGTCATGAAACCATCAACTTGTTCTGGTAGGACTTCGGCATTGCAAACGAGCCCATCGATTTTATCGAACAAACATTTGGACGGAGGGAAAATGGTCTCGACCGTGTTTTCAACTGTGAGAATTTGATCATCCATGAAAGATAGCATTGCAAGCCATTGATACAACATGGTATATATAAAGGGGAAGAATAAATTGAAGAACTTAATAGCCCTTTTGGCTATTGATCCCAAAGGGCTATCATAATCTTGCAGTTTTGTGGATGCATTGTGAGCAATGGCTAAAAATGATGCCCCGAAAGTGTGTAGTGGACGTCGTCTTGGCGTTGATTTTTTAGTTACTCCTGATACCTGCAATAAATTTATGACGTTTTCGTTGCGTAAAATTTGAAAATTTATGTAGTAAATAACCAGAAATTCAAAGGGTTCATAAAGAGACGAAACTTTTAAGTTTGTTGATTTTAAATAGGTTTCACAACAAGAAACTTTGTTTGGAAATGCATTGGAGTAAAATTGAAATGCTGACATTATTACATATATTAATATGACGATTCCTGACCCTATATATACTAACCCAAATGAATACGTCGGTGTATGAAAAATCTTAGATTTACAATAGTTTTCGATATGGTTGTTCGAAGTCAAGGAAGAATCATTGTAGGGGCAAAAGTACATACCATATTGAATAGGGAAAACCCAGATATCATAATGTTAATAGGAAGACTCCAAAAGAAGTAGAGAACTCTCATTTTGTATTTTGTGTCAAAATAATTTAGAAAAACTTTGACAAAAATTGAGGTGGTTGAAACCTAAATCTATTAGTTGAAATTCGTTAAATGAGGAAAATAGATGATCGAAATTCTAAATTTATTAGTAGAAATTCGTTAAATGAGGAGAATAAATGGCTTTGGTTGATATGAACCGTTCCATGTCTATATGCATGGAGAGACCAAATATCGTTATGGCATGAAGTTTTTAGCAAAATGGCATTAGGAACTTTCTTTTGTTTATTATTGGATCTAAATATCTTAGAGACTATAACAACACATACATTGTCCTATTCTTCTAGGCTCCCAGCATGAAAAATAGAGTACCAACTAATGATAGTAATTTGGGGGTAGTTGCCATTCTAGCCTTTGTGACTAGTTTAAGGGAAAATTGGTAGAAAATCCCCAATCATTAATAAAAGTCATGATTCAGTCCCTAGGAATGTTATTAAAAGCTACACTCTCTAATTGCAAAATTTTTTTTGGATTCACTCCCTACCGACCTGAAAGGACGATTTTGCCCTGACTTCTCATTTTCCCTCTCTTTTCCCTGACTGCTCCGTTTCCCCTCTTTTAACCCTAATTACCAATTGATAGCCCTTACCCACCATTTTTTTCACCGCTGTAAAATGCTCCCATTCGCTCCGCCTCTTTCTCTGTTGTGCCACTGCCGTAACGCCACTTTCTCCGTTGTGATACCACCACTGTTAGGAAATTTCATGTTAGATGTTTTGATGATGACAATTAGAATTTTATGTTAGACCCCAAAATATGTAAGTTTGATTTTGTTTAGAAATCATGTATAAGCTTTGAAGCGTTAGATTTGTATAGGCTTTGCTTCATTTTATTCTAGATTATTAGGCTAAGTATTTTTAGGCCGAGCGTCTGATAATTTCTGAGTGAGCTTATCAATAGTAAAGTCTGAAGACTCAAGCGCCTGAAGTCTGAATAAAGATGAAGATTCCCGAGTGTCCAAACGACAAGCTACAACAAGCGTTGATTATAAGACAAAAGTTATTCAAGGATGAATGAGCGTCTATCAGTGACTGATTTCACCTGAATTTATTTCTAAGTCCAGAAGGAGTTTAATGCAAATATTCCCATATCATTAATTGCCAACGGGCATTTATTTCAAATGCATTAAATGCTGATAAGAGCATTAAATGTGATAAGCTCTTTTGGACGTACGGAGAAGCCACCCCATTGATTGTCAACTTTTACAGATTGCAGCACCAACTTTTGTGCAGCAAATTTTCAGGAAAAATGACAAAAGCTGTTCACTCGCGGAAGTGAGAGACACGCGCCTGTGCATGTGTCAAACAGACACTTTTTCCAAGATTGCCTATAAATAGGACTTCAACAACAAGCCAAAAACATCAATCGTATTCCAAGCCAAATTGCTGTTGCATTGAAGTCTCATTCCTTAAATTCTCAGAAAAGCCAGAATATTCAAATAAAAATTCTCTTTGCTTTTCTCAAAAATTCCTGAGACAGTAAACCAATATCTCAAACATTCTTTTGGAGAAACCCACATTACTATTAAGATATTACCAAATTGTTTGAATTTTATCAAAATCAAACAAACCTTTAGAAAAACCCCATCCAAGTCTCGCGATCTGTGTGAAGTCAAAGTTGGATACTTGCATTATTTTTGGGTGAAAGAAGCAAGGGGATAGAAGTGATTTGGAGCAGAAATCTGTGTGATCAAGGAGCTCAAGTCATCAATATCCATCTTTCCCTAATTTGTAGAAGATTCTGTGTGATTCTTTGAGAATCATTTTAGTGGATTGCCTCCAAGTGTTCAAGGAGAAGAAGGACGTAGTTGAGATTACACCACCAAACGAACCTTATAAATATTATTTTCTTTACTTTACAATTAATTTCCATATTATCATATCATTGCATAAATCTGTTAAGTAGAACTCAATTGAACGCTAAGCAACTAAAACATCTTCTGTGACGCTAAAGCTTTCAAAAAGAGAAGACTCTAAAATCATTCCTCTGTGCTAACACTGATCAAAGAACTGAACTCTTAAACCTATTTGGTTATAGTATTCAAATCTTGAAGTCTAAGTTAACTTTCTATAAACAAGTATTCATTAGACGCTCAGTCAAGCGCCTACTCTTCAAGCGTCCAACAAATTTTAATACGAATACTTTTTGAAGTAAAAAAAGACTTCAGGGTCTATTCAACCCCACCTTCTAGAACCTTTCGTATGCCACTTGGGACCAACAAGTGGTATCAGAGCGGTTAAAGTTGAAATTTTAAAATTTCCAAGTGTAACATCTTGTTTAGATCCTTTTTCAAATCTAGTTGCTTTCATTTTTTTAATGGCATTTTCTAAAGTTCCCAAGTTGACCGAATCAAATTATGGCTCCTGCAAGGTCAAAGCTTTTACATATCTTTGTTCATGTGATGACGAAATGTGCGATATTATTTCAGATGGACCAATACAAATTCTGAAGGTAATCACCAGAGCACCTGGAGCTACTGAAGAAACCCCAGATGGCTATGTTGAGAAACCAAAACAAGAGTGGTCCACTGATGGGCGTCGAAGAGCAAATATGGACAATGTTGGTCATAACGCTCTATATACGGCTATTGGTGATAATGACAATTTATTTAACAAGGTCAAGTCGTGTAATACTACTAAGGAAATATGGGATAAGTTGGCTATAATTTGTGGAGGTTCAACTCAGATCAAGGAGAATAAGCTTTCCATCGCCAAAGAAAAATTTAACTGTTTTAAGATGTTACCCAATGAGACTTTAGAGCAATTGGATATAAGATTTACAGCTCTTGTTACAAAATTAACATCTTTGGGTATGGATTTACAAAACCGAGAAATTGTGGTTAAGATCTTTAGAAGCCTACCTAGTAGATTCTTGATGAAGACAACAACAATGAGAGAATCAAATATGTTGGATCTTCTAACTCCAGAAGATGCCTTTTCAGAGCTCAAAGCATTTGAATTTGAGTTGAATTCAGCAAGCGATGTTGTGAGCAGTCTGGTAATTGAATCTGGAGCGCTTATAGCATCAATCAAGGGTAAATCGGGTAACAAGGGAAAGGTTTTGGATATCAGTGAGGATGAGGAACTAGCGCTTCTAAATAGATTCAGAAAGTTCTTAAGATATGAAAAGAAAAGGAATAGTACTAAGCATCAAGGACAAAGTTCATATCAAGCGCCTGCTCCAACACAACAACAGTATCAAACACCTCAATATTTTGCACCTTCTCCTCCAGTGCCAATTCAGTATCAAGCGTCTACTCAACAAAATCTTTCATCTCCAGTGGTCTCAAAACCACACATTGCAAGGTTAACAAATGAACAAAAGATGAAAACTAATCTTTGTTATAATTGCAGGAAACCAGGGCACTACAAGGTAAATTGCCCTTATCCAAATGTATCCAAGCCCTCAAGGCAGGATTACGTGGATAGAAACCAATTCAGGAGCAACCTTCGTCAACAAGGTTTGCTAGCAGAATCAGAACAAGCATCCACACCTGAAGATCTGGAGTCTTCAGAGGAAAGTAGTGATGATGATGAGCCAGTGGATGACTCAACGCTTATTTGTCTCATGGCCAGAGATGATGAAGCGTCCCCTGAGGTAAACACTGAATTATCTCTTCCTCTTTCATATGATGAATTACTTGACAAAGTCAAAGAATATTATAATGAGTGTCAAGATGCCGCTAAATTATATCAAAACCACTTTGATATTATTTCATCACTCAAAAGTGATAATATGACGCTCAAAGCAGAGTTGCAAGTTCAGCAACAATGCATTGATAAAAATAAATCACTTGAAAGTGATATAACAAATTTGAAAAGTGATCTTGATATAATAGTCAAGAGAGAAGCTGAGCTGGTTGCTAGACTTGCTATATCAGAACAGCTCGTCTCATCATTGTCCAAAGCGTCAAGAAGCTAGACAATGTGACTGAGGTAACAAGGTTATTTGGTGAAAAGACCGGTTTAGGATGCAATAAATTCGGTAATCAACCAAACAAACCTAATGTTATGGCAAACAACAAAGGGCAGGGTGTTTTCTTTGTTGACGAAGGTTCACTAAGTCAAACACAGAATGAACCAAGCGACAATGGTACGAGGCCAAATGAGAAAGCCAAAGCTGACTCAGGAAAGGGTAAGGCAAAGACATATGATTCACAAAGACAGGTTCATCCAAAAGCTCAAAAGGCTAAGGATAAACCTAACCACTGTGAATCAAGCGCTAAGCGTTCAGCACCAAAAGTGCAACCCAAGCCAGCGCCCAGGAAATACCAGCGTCAATATCCAAGGCAGTCTAGATCATATTATCGCTACTATGATGATTATGATTATGATTATAATTATAATCGAGGATATTATTATACACCCAAAAAGCACACACAACACTATGTGAAACCCAAGAAGGCCAGTATTCCTACAATGAAGACTAGGCAAATATGGGTTCCTAAAGTTCTAAATCAAACTAACAATGCTACTAATGTTAAGGGACCCAAGCAACAATGAGTACCTAAACAGAAATAGAACTTCCCTTTTGATTGCAGGTACCTAGAGCTAGAGCCGATACATCTTTTTGGTTTTTGATAGTGGATCGTCAAGGCACATGACTGGTTCCATGAATCTATTGATCAACGATCGAGCTGCTAATGGTCCTCAGGTTGTATTTGGTGACAACTCCAAAGGTAAAACCAAAGGTATATGTACTGTGCATAGGGGGAACATCATGATAAGTGATGTTTATTATGTTGAGGGTCTGAAGCACAATTTATTAAGCATAAGTCAATTTTGTGATAAAGGCTTTGAAGTCATATTCTCAAGCGACTGTTGCTATATAAATGACGCTAAGACCAAGTCTACTAAATTGAAAGGTAAAAGAACAAACAACGTATATTTGGTAAATTGCGGTTCAACAATTGATAACAATCCAACATGTTTTGTTGCTAAAAATGAATCTAAAACGGGTTGGTTATGACATAGAAAAATGAATCACCTCAACTTATAAATCTAAATCTTGTAGAGGGATTACCAAAAGGACCATTTCACAAGGATCGCCTTTGTGACGCTTGTCAAATGGGAAAACAAGTTAAATCATCGTTCAAGAGAAAACCTCATCTATCTACCTCTAGAATACTTGAACTACTTCACATGGATCTGTTTGAACCTGTTCAAACGATCAGTGTGAGCGGTAAAAAGTATAACTTGGTGATAGTAGATGATTTCTCTCGATATACATGGGTGGAATTTCTTTCATCCAAAGATGAGACATGTGACAAGTTAAGAACGCTTATTCGGCAACTTCAAATATTGAAAAATCTTAAGGTTGCAAGAATAAGATGCAATCATGGTACTGAGTTTACTAACAAGGTTGTTGAGAAGTTTTGTGCAGAGAATGGAATACATCATGAGTATTCAGCTCCCAAAACTCCCCAACAGAATGGTGTTGCTGAGCGCTGAAACAGAACGCTCAAGGAAGATGCTAGGACGATGTTAGCAGAGTCCAAGCTTCTCCTAGGTTTTGGGCCAAAGCGATCAACACTACATGTTACACTTAAAACCGGTGCATGATCAACAAACAGCATGGGAAAACTCCATATGAACTTTGGAAAGGACGTAAGTAAAATGTTTCATTTTTTCACGTCTTTGGTTCTAAATGTTTTATCCATAATAATGGATCCCAAAACCTAAAGACATTTGATCCTAAAGCGGATGAGGGAATCTTTCTAGGCTACGCCAAGAATGGAAAGGATTTTTGCATCCTAAACAAGATCAAATCGAAGGTTGAGGAATCTATTCATGTTGTTTTTGATGATGCTAACCAAGAACCGAGTAAGGTAAATGGGAATGATGTAGGAGTTGAAGATTTGTGTCATCAAGCTTCTAAGATTACCATTGATGATGATAGTGACGACGATGATGAGGTCTCAATGCCACCTCCTAAGATTACTCGTGAGGTTACTTTGGATAACAATGTAAGAATTGCTGATGATCATGAAGAGAGTGATCATCAAGAGCAAACAAGCATCTGTGAACTTGAAGCACCTACGCAAGAGGGTGGTCAAGTGTCTGATCGTCAAGCGCCTGTTCAAGCTCTTAACCCTTTCCAGCCTGATAGACTGTGGCTATGTGATCACCCACCTGAGCAGATTATTGGAGACATTGAAGCGCCTGTGAGAACTTAGAGCCGCTACATTTAATGAGGCCATGTTTGCTAGCTTCTTATCTCAAATGGAACCTAAGAAAGTGGATGAAGCTCTAAGCGATCTAAGTTGGATTGAAGCCATGCAAGAAGAGCTTAATCAGTTTGAGCGTATTAAGGTTTGGACGCTAGTACCAAGGCCAACTCACCAAGTTGTTATTGGGACTAGATGGGTCTATAGAAACAAGATGGATGAGAATGGCATTGTGATAAGAAACAAGGCTAGACTCGTAGCTCAAGGTTATTGCCAAGAAAAAGGTATTGATTTTGATGAGACATATGCTCCTGTCGCCCGTCTTGAAGCAATCTCCATGTTTCTAGCGTATGCAGCGTTCAACAAGTTTATTGTTTATCAGATGGACGTGAAGAGTGCCTTCCTGAATGGTAAACTCCAAGAAGAAGTATATGTGGAGCAACACCAGGATTCATCAACAACCATGGTAAGGGTATGGTTTACAAGCTAGACAAAGCACTTTATGGGCTTAAGCAAGCACCCAGAGCATGGTATGACACTCTCTCTATTTTCCTTATTGGTAAAGGCTTTTCCAAAGGCAACGTTGATACAATGTTATTTAAAATTACCAATGACAAAGATATTCTCTTAGTCCAAATTTATGTTGATGATATTATATTTGGTTCTACTGATAAGCGTCTGTGTGAGAAATCTTCAAAAATGATGCAAGAACAATTTGAAATGAGCATGATGGATGAATTAACTTTCTTCTTAGGGTTACAAGTTAAACAACTTCATAATGGCATATTTATTAACCAAGCTAAATATACACGTGACATGATTAAGAAATTTGGTATGGAAAATGCATCATCTTCAAAAATTCCAATGTGCCAAACGCTTAAGTTAGATAAAGATGAAAGTGGGAAGAAGGTTGATATCACTAATTATAGAGGTATCATTGGATCACTTCTCTATCTTACTGCCAGTAGACCTGGTATTATGTTTTCAGTATGCATGTGTGCACGCTTTCAAGCTGATCCTAAAGAGTCACACTTTATTGCTGCCAAGAAGTTCCTTAAATACTAAAAGGCACACAAAATTTGGGCTTATGGTATCCTAGGGATTCTCCTTTTGAACTAATTAGCTATTCAGATGCAGATTTTGCAGGTTGCAAAATAGATCTAAAGAGTACTAGTGGTACATGTCAATTTCTAGGTGATAGGTTAGTTTCATGGCATAGTAAGAAACAACAATCGATAGCCACCTCTACAACTGAAGTCGAGTATGTAGCTGCAGGAAGTTGTTGTGCACAAGTATTATGGATGAGGCAACAACTTAGAGATTATGGAATAATCCTAGGTCCAAGCCCCATTCATTGTGATAACCAAAGCGCCCTAGCCATGACTCAAAACCCTGTTCTTCATTCCAGAACCAAACATATTGACATTAGATACCATTTCCTTCGAGACCATGTTCAAAAGAAAGATATCTCCATGCACTTTATTGGAACTGACAAACAACTGGCAGATATCTTCACCAAAGCGCTCAACGAACAACCCTTTCTCACTTTGAGAAGTGAACTAGGTATGATCGATTTAAACGCTTAATCATCATGCATCATATTTTATTAGACATATAATTTAGGGGGAATCCACTTTATTTATGTCTAAAATATTTTTGAAAAAGTTGTTACAAGTTATCAAATTTAGGGGGAACCTTAAACTTGGACTTGAACATATCTGCAAGCGTCAATGATTAAAATTTTCATATGCATAGATCATCAACGCTCAGAATTATTTATGCATAATATGTTGGACGCTCAAACATAAAAAGGTTTTGATCTGAAGCGTCAACATAAATCTTACAAGTGGTATGTGTTAAGCGTTGAACATATTCCATTCAACACTTAATATAAAATTGTTTATAAAATTCATGCATAAATTTACACGCTTCTTGAAGTAGTGGATAAACTCAAAAGTCTATTTTGTACTCTATTTACAAGCTTCTATCACATTAAACTGGCAGGTAATCAAACACTTTTCAAAATGACGGTTCAGAGATAGCACGTGTTTGTATACGCGTTAGTGTATTATCAGGCGTGTGCATTACACTCTGAAAATTCCAAACATTTCAAAATTTTAACTCGGACGTCAAATCTTTATATGTGGGAGTTACCAAATGTAACTTCTCTCTCTTGCCCAAAATTCGAGTCCGCAGTTAAAAATATTCATGGCTAAGATTTAATAACTTTCCACGTGTCTACATCTTACTGAGACGAGAGAACACAAGTTTCAAAATTATCCTACTGTGTCATTTAAAACACAATTCTTGCAGAAGAACTATTCACTTTTACTCTCTGCAAATTTTACTCAATCTCTCTCTCTCTCAAAGCAAAAGCAATCTCTGTTCATCTTTCTCACAACTCTCAAATGGCACCTAAGAAATCTACTGCTACTTCTGCTGAGCCCACCATCAAGGTCACTAAGGGCCTTGTTGTGGACTGGAAAGTTTTGTACGAACAGACTCAGGTTGATCTAACGGAGATCATGGACTCTATCTCTGAGTCTGGACTGAAAACCTTCCTCACCAAATACTGCTATCTATTTCCTGATGAAGTTGAATTCTTTTGGAAAAATTCCAAACTCTCAAAGGACAAGAAGTCTATCTCTTGCCTCTTCTCTCTATCCAAAGAGGACTCCAAAGAATTCGTCCTCTCTGCTGACACCATCGCCCAGAACTTCAAACTACCGAACCAGGGTGCAGCATTGGACTCTGTTACTGCTGAACAAATAGAAGAAGTCTGGACAAAGATCAGCGCTTATGATAACGTTTCTTACAAGCCTCATTTCGAGAAGAAGGATATCGTCTCCAGATACAAACTTTTGACTGACTTCTGCCGTAAATTTATTGAATGCAAAGTGGGTACTTTTGACAAAGTAAACCCATTGCAGTTCCAGATGATGACTGCTATACTCCTGGATATTAAGATCAATTGGAGTGAATACGTTTTCGGCAGATTTAGAGACTACCTGACCACTTCAAACAAACCATACGGCATAATTCTCAGTGATCTACTTTTCAGAGCAGAATGTGTTAGCTCTGCTGGGATTACTCTGACCAAGTCGAAATTCTATGGGAAGAGAATCATCAGCAATCTCTTCCACCTACCCAGAGTTGGAGGTGCTGCAAGGCCTTTGTCTGAGCGTCAAGTAGTACGCGAAGTTTCAGACGAAGAAGCTGAGCATCCAGCTCAAGAGAAAGTCGTGAAGCGTCCGGCTACTACCAAGAAGAGGCTCCCAGAAAGTTCAAGACTCAAGCTATTCCGTCTCCTCATAAGGATGATGAGGAAACAGATGAAGACGAGGAGGACAAGATCCCTCTAGTTAGGCGGAGGAAATTGGAAGGAATCATTAAACAAATTGATTTTGAAGAACCAATTGCTACCCCTCCCGCCCAAACGCTGAAGCTCGTTGAAGGAGTCAATGTTAAGAAGATTTTCAAGCGTTCCAGGACAAGTAAGCATGAAGATGCTCCTGTTCCTGAAGAGCCTGAGACTATCGAGCCAAGCGCTCAAGATATTGCTGCTGAGTCGAACTCTCAGGGTAAGTTTATTTCTTCCCGCAACATTTCTATTCCTACATCTGTAGAAGATCCTGCTCTTATAGAGAATAATTCTTGTGCTACAGCTTTAGTTCCAGCTGCTGCTGAAGCATCAATAGATGTCCATCTGAATGTTGAGATGACCGATGTTCTGGCTATTGCCAAATATGTTTCCGCCGAAGTTGCTGCAATTGAAGCTGAGGAACCTACTCCCATAGAGGTTCTAACATCAACTCTTGTTCCGGTTATAACAGAGGCACGCTCAGAAGGTCAGAGCATTGCTGAAGACGTTACCATACACAGACAGTTCTTCAAGCTGGACCCATTGAAGACAATTGATCACTCTATCAATTATATGCCTCCAGCTTGTGAAGACGACTTTATCCCAGCCGGCTACAATGAAGAAAGATACATAAATGCTGAGAATGAGGTAGCTGCGCAGATCGATATTGACAGGACCATCCGGGACACCTTATTTGACACAGAGTTGACCGAAGTGGAGAAAGCCTACTACTTGGCTGTCGAGCTTGGTAAAACTCCTGGTCAGATCCCTGCATCTTTTGCCATCCAAGAAGCAAGGAAAAGTGGTAGAACTCCCAGAGCTAATGTTGATTTAGGGTATTATCGAGATATGGGGCACAGCAAACCAACTGGTTTTGCTCCAAGAGACTTCAACATAAGGGTCTACGAGCGTGTACCTGTTGAGCTTCTCAACCCAACAGAGGAAGTTCTGAATAGAGAGGGTTACACTCACTTTCCTCATGTTGCCAACAGTGCAGATAATAAGCGTTCAGCTCATCCCTTCGTCTCTGGAAAAATAAAGGAGTTCATGCCGGTGAGCGTCCAGCTTCTGTGACCGATGTGATTCAAGTCGAGGCCGATGCATATTTTGACAGTGTTTGGAACACAAGCTATCACACTGACAAATACCGCTTTGAATCCATCCGGGACATCCACCATGAAGGCATCTGAGCGTTGGTCAATGCAGGTGCTGACTACTGTATGAATGAGGTTAACTGGGTTGAAGCATATGTTGGCCATCAGTTTTCCTTTCAGGAATTGGTCAAAGCTCCCCATCTTTTTGGCATAGGCATGCATGACAAGAAGCGTCAGTTTGCCAAGTACTCCCTTACGAAGCGTCAAGAGAGAGTTGGGCCTATTGCCAAGTTACCCAAAATTCGTCAACAGATAGAACTGTTTCTACGTCAAACGCTGCACAGTCTTTCCATCACTCCTCTCCAATTCAATGCTCAAGCATCCACCAGTGGCAGTTCATCAGCGTCTTGCTTGAACTTCTCTCGTAGCCACGGCGATGACAACTTCAGATTGATGATGAAGATCATGGCCCCCATTCCTCACTTTGAGAAGATTTTCACTGAAAATCTACTGAAGCCCAATGGCTCGAGGATGCGTAACTTCCAAGGTTATCCACTTCTACCTTCTATCAGACAGGAAGTAAGCGACCATTATACCTATGTTCTCTCTCTGCTTGAACGCAATCAAGGGATAGCTCGAGCGGTGTATCCGTATTTGGAAGAATATTACCGCATGTACGTGCCAGAAACTCACAAATCCGAGTGTCTTCCTACGGATAGGATTATCGGGTTTTCCTTGCATTAGTGCCCAGACACTTTGTTTCTTATTCCAAAGCCGCAGTCAAGGATGTTTTCGAATCACGTATTGGACATCATGGGTCCAATGTATGTCCGAGCCCAAGACAGTCCACTCCGCACCTTCATTCAAGGGACTTGCATCTCTCGCTCAAGACTGACCGAACTTCTAGAAGCTGCTTCAGATTCCTATGCAAATATAGCCAATTGGAACTTCCAATTCGATGAATTTTTCCAAGAGGAGTCAGCGCTTGAGGAAGCGCCTATGAAGTCGGTTGAAGAGTCTGCACCAGCGTCCGCCTCAGAAATTGCCAGTATTCCAGCATCTGCTGAAGAACCAGTTCAAGCGTCTCTACCAGAGAATATTCCTGACGCTCCTGAACTTGTTGATTCTGATATTGCTGAGGATCTCCCAATTGAAGCCAGAGGCACAGCATTCGATCCAGCATATCAAGTTTCTCTTGACTCACTCAAGCATACATCCAGATTTAAGCGACCAGCTCCTCAAGCGGTTCCTTCGGATGTGAGTCAATCTTTTGGTCCTTTGCTGAAATCAGTTTTGGAGGAGATGAGCAACCACGCTACTCAGAATGAAGAAGCTCTCCACTGGATCAAGACTGACTTAGCAAATATTGAGTCTTACAACATGAGCGCTCAAATCGGTCATATGAAAGGTGCTGCTCAAGCGGCAGTTGGTGAATGCAGAAAAGAATTTCAAGAATTGCATGATGCTACTATGGCAAACCAACTGGCCATGAAGGAGCATTTTGTTGAGCGCCTAGACGATCTTTCGGCCTCTGTTTCTCAGATTGCTAGTCAAGTTAGCCTACTCACCGAGCACTTTTTGAAGGCTGATGATAGCAATAAGGGGGAAGTACAGAGAAGAGGGGAGAAGCGGAACGCTTCTAGTTCAAGAGCTTCCAGCCCTCCACTCAAGCGTCAAACTTTCTTTCAGTTTTTACCAGTGCCTTCAAGGGCTTTGCTTGAACAATTTGATGTTCCATTCTCTCGACCGCCTATTCCAGAGCCCTCTGACCCAAAGATTATTGCTAAAGAACAAAAGAAGTCAGATTTCATCAGAGCGTTTAGAGTATGCTTAAGGATGATAGGAATTGACCCAGTTGAATGGGATAAGCAATTTGTTGCTTATAAAAAGAGACAGCAAGAAGAAAAGAAGACAGTGATAACATGCCGCCATGATTAGGCTTGAAGAAAACATTTCTGAAGCAATCAGGGCTGAAGTAAACAGAAGACTCAACGCTCAAGAAGAAGAAGATGATTAAGAGTTGTTGTTTACTTTGCATTATCTATATTCTTGTCTCTTTTGTATTTTTTTGATTGATGTAATTGTAAAATGTTTGAACTATCAGTGATATATATAAAATGCATTTTTCAGCTGAAACATCTCGTTGAAGCTTAACTGACTTTAACTAACCTTATCTAACCAAAGCTAACTTTTATTTTGGTTGTCTAACTCTTGAACTATAAAAGAGTAAGTATTGTCATCATCAAAAAGGGGGAAATTGTTAGCAAATTTCATGTTAGATGTTTTGATGATGACAATTAGGATTTTATGTTAAACCCTAAAATATGTAAGTTTGATTTTGTTTAGAAATCATGTATAAGCTTCGAAGCGTTAGATTTGTATAGGCTTTATAGGCTTTGCTTCATTTCATTCTAGATTATTAGGCTAAGTATTTTTAGGCTGAGCGTCTGATAATTTCTGAGTGAGCTTATCAATAGTTAAGTCTGAAGACTCAAGCGCCTGAAGTCTGAATAAAGATGAAGATTCCCGAGCGTCTAAACGACAAGCTACAGCAAGCGTTGATTATAGGACAGAAGTTATTCAAGGATGAATGAGCGTCTATCAGTGACTGATTTCACCTGAATTTATTTCTAGGTCCAGAAGGAGTTTAATGCAAATATTCCCAGATCATTAATTGCCAACGGACATTTATTTCAAATGCATTAAATGCTGATAAGAGCATTAAATGTGATAAGCTCTTTCGGACGTACGGAGAAGCCACCCCATTCACTGTCAACTTTTACAGACTACAGCACCAACTTTTGTGCAACAAATTTTCAGGAAAAAGGACAAAAGTTGTTCACTAGCGGAAGTGAGAGACAAGCGTCTGTGCATGTGTCAAACAGACACTTTTTCCAAGATTGCCTATAAATAGGACTTCAACAACAAGCCAAAAACATCAATCGTATTCCAAGCCAAATTGCTGTTGCATTAAAGTCTCATTCCTTAAATTCTCAGAAAAGCCATAATATTCAAGCAAAAATTCTCTTTGCTTTTCTCAAAAAGTCCTGAGACTGTCAACGAATATCTCAAACATTCTTTTGGAGAAACCCACATTATTATTAAGATATTAACAAGTTGTTTGAACTTTATCAAAATCAAACAAACCTTTAGAAAAACCCCATCCAAGCCTCGCGATCTGTGTGAAGTCGAAGTTGGATACTTGCATTATTTCTGGGTGAAAGAAGCAAGAGGGTAGAAGTGATTTGGAGCAGAAATCTGTGTGATCAAGGAGCTCAAGTCATCAATATCCATCTCTCCCTAATTTGTAGAAGATTCTGTGTGATTCTTTGAGAATCATTTTAGTGGATTGCTTCCAAGTGTTCAAGGAAAAGAAGGACGTAGTTGGGATTACACCACCCAACGAACCTTATAAATATTGTGTTCTTTACTTTACAATCAATTTCCATATTGTCGTATCATTGCATAAATCTGTTAAGTAGAACTCAATTGAACGCTAAACAACTAAAACATCTTCTGTGACGCTAAAGCTTTCAAAAAGAGAAGACTCTAAAATCATTCCGCTGTGCTAACACTGATCAAAGAACTGAACGCTTAAACCTATTTGGTTATAGCATTCAAATCTTTAAGTCTAAGTTAACTTTCTAAAAACAAGTCTTCATTAGACGCTCAGTCAAGCGCCTACTCTTCAAGCGTCCAACAAATTTTAATACGAATACTTTTTGAAGTAAAAAAAGACTTCAGGGTCTATTCAACCCCCCTTTCTAGACCCTTTCGTATGCCACTTGGGACCAACAACCACACTTTCACCACTAACATTTTCCCCCATTCCTCACCAGTAATGTTTTAGGGACCTGAATCGAAGCCACCACCCCCAGTACCACTACCGCCGATTAGCACCTCTACAATCACCCCACCACTGGGAAAAATGTCTACTAATGCGCAATCGAGTGTTCTAGGAATTTTGCACCACAAAATCGAGCTTCATGTGATGAGCATCGATCAAAATACGAGTATGATGGATATATACCTGAGTTGCTGTCGTAAGTGTCCGGAAATAAGGTAGAGAACGTACGGTTTGAAATACAAAGCCCCTAGTATAATGAGTATGTCAGTATGTTGGATGACATTGACGTCAAGAGTATGATACTGCTGTGTTCGACCATGAAAACAACCACGATTGACATTGTAACATGCTGCAAAGATGAACCATCAAGACGTGGAGGGCAGAGCAGTAAAGGGGTCAGGTAATACATTATTTAGTTCTATAATATACTACATGCGGTTATTATCATACTGCACACTACAACAAAAATGCTACATGCTTAATGCGACATGTAATACGAAAGTTATAAATGCACGATATATCATTTGCTGGTCATATATACTATAATCAAGTTGCCTTCATACTACACTGCTGATGTTTGTTATTCATTTCTCTATTTTTCTATCCCATTAGGAATGACATTGAGGATGAGGAGGACCTAGGTAAACCCGGTGTATGTGATAACTCCATAGACGCGTGGACGAATTGCGTCCATGAAAAGGGTTAAAGATCCAACGGTTCCGATGACTTCAGAGTGAACATGAAGAACTACTGTGTTATGATTAGGCGCGACTTCGTTTTTGTGAAGAATGACACTGGGAAAATCATAGTGATTTGCCCATTTCCAAAATGCAAGTGGAGGGTATATGCCTCATTGTACGCATGTGACAGAAAATTTGCCATTCGAAAGTGCAATTTGGTGCACACTTATAGTGAAGCCACTCTTGGAACTCGGGGTCATCCCAGGGCTCATTCGGCATGAGTTTTGAATATTGTGAAGGATAGGCTGAGAGGGAGCCTACGTACAAACCTTGTAACTGTTGGAAAAAATAACAAAAACGCAGCAGAAATGGTATAATTTAAAATTTTTCAAATTTCTCAATTCAGGATCAATTCAGGTTTAAATGCGTATGATAAGGTTTTCGATACATTACCCATTGTAGCGAAGTGGTTGGAGAATCTCAAGCCTTCTTAAACTTTTTGAAGTCCTCAAGCTTTTCGCAAACTGATCTGACTGACTGATTAATGATCTGAGTAATACAAAGGTGCTGCCTCTAAATTATCTCGCCGGAAAACTTGAACGAAAAATTTCTCCTCCTTTGGCTTGGAGGCTGACGGCTATGAAGAGAGAGGGGAGAGAGTTTTTCTTTTCTTGTAGCTCAAGTGTATTATTGTTGGGTTTCGCGAAAATCGAATTAAAAGCAGCGAAAGGATTTCAAAAATTTAATTTAAAAACCCAAAGTTTAAATTGTTTGATCGCATATTCAAATCTATTATTTCGTATAACAAATAACTACTTACCCGTTGAAGCGAAGTGGTTGGAGAATCCGATCCTCCTCTAAAACTCGAATTGATGAAGTCTCGATTTCTTCAATCCTCGTGTAATCTTCAATTCTTGAATTCATTGACTTTCTTGAATTTTATCCAAACAACGAAATTACGCTGTCTCTAAATTATCATGCACGGATTGATTGACAAAAAATTCTCACTTTTTCTCTAAGGGGGCGACGGCTAGTATAGAGAGAGGGAGGAGGATTTTCTTCTTCTTTTCTTTCTAGGAGAGTTATGAAAGTCTATGTCTTGTTTTTAGGTAAAAGACTCCTTTTATATCTCATGACTTATTGACCAATACAAACAAAAGATACCTTGTATGTTGGGCATCCTTAAGGACGCCCAACTTAACCAAATAGGCATCCTCATGGATGCCCATTATGTACTCGGGGCCTCTTTTGTTTTAATTAATTATCTATTTAATTAAAAATTTATTATATCCAATAAATATATAAATTAATTAAATAACCAAATTAATTAGATAAATTAATTCATTAATTTATTTCCAAAGGAAATTAATTAACAATTAAGCTTATTCTTATAATTAATTATTTCATCTAATGAATAATTAATTATTTAATTTGGCAAACAAATTAAAACTCCTAAAGGAAAAATAGAAACTCCTTTTTCATTTTTCTTTTTCAATCCTTTAGCGCGATTCTTTAGGTTCATTTCGTTTGGCAATGAGAGGAAACCAAAAGAAGTGGGTAACACCTAGCCAGTCACGTGGCCCATTTTGTAGCCCAAACGAAATCGAATGATTGGATCATTCCACAACCTTCCAATAGTAAATACCGTATAAGTATAAATTCTTTGTTCACGTACCCCAATCAAGTGAGAGTCATGGTTATGTCAAACTCACTAGACTTAACCATATGTATTAATTATAATAATACGAGATCATTGAGATTGATTTAGTGCCTCGCATAATCTTCTCTTTTTGCTTTGGCCAAAGACTTTGATCTCTATTTATCTATAATCACATAGGGTACTTTCTCACTCACTTATGAGAGAACAAATCCCATGCTAGATATCAGCTAAGACTACCACTTGACCATCAAGCCGCATTTCGAGGTTGACCCCATCAACGGGTGAATTGGGTCTAACTACTCTAATAAAATACTTGACGTCACAAGTGCATCTTCAGCCTGGTACTTTAGGTCAAAAGTTCACTTATACCTATTATGCATAATCAGTTCTGTCATTGACAGTCACAATGAAAACCCATGTGACAGAACCGATGCGAGTCGTGTTCGAGCATATCAGTTCCACTATTGTGCCTACAATCTTAAACTCCTACCTTCCCATAGTACCCGACTGGCACCCCCATGGCAGAGCTAAGATTGTACAAGTGTTGTAAGTCTTCATTTGTCCATTAAAGACTTCATATTACTTGCGAACTAGTTTTTAGTAATCAAGATCGTTCTCTCTACTGCCAATCTTCCTATCCCATAGGAAGTAGAGAGATCTCACTGAAAACATGGACAAAACATTTTACATGACTTATAGATGCAGATAAGATTTAAGTGAAAACTAAATAATGCCTTTATTAATAATATAAAATAAGTTCATTACAAGAAAGATGCCCTATCATTCTATCCTCTATGACATCTGAGGGCATAATCCTAACAATCTCCCACTTACACTCAATGCCACTCATTGTGGTATCTTATACCCTTCCTTTCCAGGTGTCGGTCCAGAACAGCCTGAGGTAGTCGTTTGGTGAACGGGTCAGCTACATTATCAGCTGAGGTTATTTTCTGCACTGCTATCTCTCCTCTGCCAATGATCTCTCTGATGATGTGAAATCTTCTCTCAATGTGTTTAGACTTGTTATGAGACCCTGGTTCCTTAGCTTGCGCTATTGCTCCATTGTTATCATAATAAAGTGGTAACGGGAGCTGTGCACTAGGAACCACTTCAAGTTCTCCAAGGAACTTTCTCATCCAAACAGCTTCTTTGGTTGCCTCTGAGGCTGCCACATATTCTGCTTCAGTGGTGGAATCCGCGGTTGTGCTTTGTTTGGAACTTTTCCAAGACACCGCCCCACCATTAAGCGTGACAAAAAACCCTGAAGTGGATTTTCGGTCATCATCGTCAGATTGAAAGTCTGTGTTAGTGTAACCTTCCATCTTCAGGTCTCCACCTCCATAGTTCTTTTGAGATACTTTAGGATATTCTTCACAGCTATCCAATGTTCCTTTCCCGGGTTTGCCTGAAATCGACTCACCACGCTTACAACATAGCCAATGTCAGGTCTTGTACACAACATTCCATACATCAGGCTACCAACTGCCGAAGCGTAGGGTATATTGCTCATCTCCTTTCTATCTTCCTTACTTTGAGGAAACATAGATTTGAATAAGTGTACTCCATACCTCGTGGGAAGAAACCCTTTCTTAGAATTGTCCATCCTAAACCTCTTTAGGACCTTTTCTAAGTAAAGGGCTTGGGAGAGACCTATCATTCTATTTGTTCTATCTCTATAGATACGAATTCCTAGAATGTATGTCACTTCTCCCAAGTCTTTCATGGAAAATGTACTTGAAAGCCATTTCTTGACAGTGGTGAGCATTCCCACGTCATTTCCTATAAGTAGGATATCATCCACATATAGTACTAAGAACAAAATCTTGCTCTCACTAGTCTTCTTGTAGACACAGGGTTCATCTTCGTTCTTGATGAAGCCATATCCCTGTACTACTTTATCAAAACGAAGATTCCAGCTTCTAGATGCTTGCTTGAGACCGTATATGGACCTCTCAAGTTTACATACTTTATGGATATCGATCTCGAATACAAAACCTTTTGGCTATTCCATATAGATGTCTTCTTCGAGGAATCCATTTAGAAAAGCCGTTTTGACATCCATCTGCCATATCTCATAATCTAAGTATGCAGCTATGGATAACAGTATTCAGATGGACTTTATCATGGCCACGGGTGAAAAGGTTTCTTGATAGTCAATTCCTTCTTTTTGACTATAACCTTTTGCTACGAGCCTGACTTTAAAGGTGTCATCCTTGCCATCGCTACCTATCTTTCTTTTGTAGATCCACTTACATCCTATAGGTTTGATACCTTAAGGACGATCTACCAAAGTCCAGACTTGGTTCGATTGCATAGAGTCCATCTCTGTTTCCATTGCTTCTCGCCATCTTAAAGCGTCGACATCCACCATCGCTTGATCATAGGTACAAGGATCATCTTCATGACCTTCTTGTACTAAAGTGTGAAGCTCTGGCTCCCCCTGCAGTAGATACCCATACCTCTCAGGTTCATGTGGTATTCTACCAGATCTACGTGGTGGTTGTGCTACTATTGGGCCAGGCCTTGGATCTTGGATAGATGTCTTAGAGGGAGTTTCATTTTGTTCTTCTAGAACAATCTCTTTATTTTCTGCCCCCTTCCAAGATGAATTCATCTTCAAGGAAGTGGGCTTGTAGGGCCACAATGATTCTCTGATCATCATGTAGGTAAAAAAAGAATCCCATGGAATCTTTAGGATAACCAATGAAGCGTCCCATGAGGGATCGTGTCTCTAATTTCTCCACTTTAGTCTTCTTAACATAAGCAGGACATCCCCAAATCTTAATGTGATTAAGACTTGGTTTCCTATTATTCCACATCTCATGCGGAATTTTAGGAACGGATTTGGAGAGACATCTGTTCAATATATAAGCAGCAGTAAGGAGAGCGTATCCCCACAACGAAATGGGTAAATCAGTGTAACTAAGCATGGAATGAACCATGTCCAACAGTGTTCATTCCTTCACTCGGCTACTCCATTTAATTGAGGAGTTGCCAGTGGTGTTTGTTGTAACATTATTCCTTGTTCTCCAAGGAATTCATCGAACTCGGCGCTCATATATTCTCCTCCACGATCCGATCGCAGAGTTTTTATATTTTGCCCAGTTTGATTTTCTACCAAAGCTTTGAATTCTTTGAACCTTTTAAAGGATTCAGACTTTTGCTTCATCAGATACATTAGACCGTATCTTGAATGATCGTCTGTGAAAGTGATGAAGTAGTAGAAACCTCCACGAGCCATTTCTCCAAATGGTCCACAAACATCGGTATGCACTAATCCTAAGACTTGAGTGGCTCTTTCAAAAGTCCCTATGAATGGTGAGCTAGCCATCTTGCCTAAGAGACATGATTCACATGTTGGATAGCGATCTGACCCTAGCGAGCTTAAAAGTCCATCGTTTTTCTCATTTTTTGGATCTTGTGCTCTCCAGCATGGCCTAGTCTAAGATGCCACTTGAGTCTTAAGTTAGCTTCTTGCCTACCACGTTTATTAGTTACAACATTCACATTAGATGAATTACGGACATTTAAATAATACAAACCAGTAACTAAAGAAGCATTGCCAACTAATATATTTCCATAATAAATGTCGCAATTCAATTTAGAAAAATGGAATTTATAACCAATCTTAAGTAATATAGGAATGGAAACAATGTTCTTAAGCCCCTTGGGCAAAACTAAAACATCATTTAAAAATAATAAATGTCCAGAATTCAAATATAAAGAAGTCAATTCAATCCTAGTAGCTGCGACGCTTTCCCCGCTGCCTACATTGATCATCACTTTTTCTCGACCCAGCTTTCTACTTCTCTGCAGATCTTGTTCCAAACAACACACATGGGCACTAGCCCTTGAGTCCAGAATCCATGAAGTAGAAAAAATGGTCATAGAACAATTAGTTTCAAAAACGAAAAGTTCCATACCTTTTGCGCCTTTGCCTAATTTAGGACAATTCCTCTTCCAATGGCCAAGCTCACCGCACTCGAGACATCTGTCCGTCTTCTTAGGCCCTTTGCTCTTATAAAACCCCTGAGCCTTTCCCTTACCCTTTTGAACACCCCCTTTAGTTCCCAGCTCGCTAGCCTGCTTCTTGTTGTTGTTCTTCTTTGACTTAGACTTTTTAGGTCAAGAAGAGATGACCAAGGCAGTTTCCTTTCCCTTTGGTTTCATTTGAGATTGTGCAGTAACCAACTTGTTCATTAGCCCAGCTGAATTGCACTCTATCTCACTGCAGTTAAAGTTAACCACAAATTGGGAGAAGGAATCAGGAAGAGACTGCAAGATTAAGTCAGTTTGAAGGGTGGCGTTCATGGTGAAGTTGAGAGCTTCCAATTTCTCAATCCTCGATATCATTTTGAGGACATGATCACCAACCTTCTCACTTTCTTTCATCTTGGCTCCGAAGAGCTCTTTCGATATCTCATATCGTGCAGTTCGACTACGCTTACCATAGAGCTCTACCACAAGAGCTAGGATAGCTCTTGCAGTGGGCATCTTGTCTTGTGACCTTTGAAGTTCATTGGTCATAGATCACAGCATGTATCCTCTCACGCGGATGTCGTTCTTGGCCCATTTTTCATGGGCTTGGACCTCTTCCTCACTAGCACGTGTTCTAGCTGGAGCCGCCGGGATATCAGCCTCCAAGACGTATCCCAGAGATTCCATATTGAGGACAATCCTCAAATTTCTAAGCTAGTCCACATAATTGGGTCCAGTAAGGGTATTCTTTTCGAGTAGAATTGAAAGTGGGTTTGTCATATTTGAGAGAGATAAATGAGAAAATAACTGCAGAAATAAACCAGATTAATTAGATTACTTGTATCTGACTTAACCAAGAAAAATTAAGAACTTAAAATTTATCTTGGCTCCCACTGCATTTTTCGAATCCTACACTCCCATGTGAAAATCGGGAATTATCATTAGCATCGATTCCACACCGGGTATTGAGGTCCTCAATTAATTACATGGGTTGCAACCTAATCGATTTTTGGCCTATTAATTAATTAAAGTGATGTCTAACATCAATTTATCCAATAAATATTTCAATACCTTTCCCCATTGTTCACCAAACCGCAACCTAACTGATTTCTAAGCTCGTGAACTACCCGAGTTCATTCGCACTAACTCCTATAATCTAACATTTGAATTTCACCTTGCAACCTAACCGATTTCTGGGGTGAAATATGATTTGATTAAGGCATTCCATGCACTTAATAAAATTTCAAATTTTTTCCAAATGCATAACCCCCATAACTGGGAAGCATTACACATTTGTAGTAATTTTAATTTTAATAAGCTTAGTGGAGGGCGAGGATGTCACACATCCTTTACTAACTCGGTATTATTTATTTGAGAGAATTTAAATTGTCAAATGTTTGGTCTCACTTTGTACATTAATCAATTTTCATAGCGCAACTATCACATATTGAACATGCATAATTTATACTACTAATAATCATGTCTGTCAATATAAATATGGAATTAAATAAATAAATCCATTTACACTCGATCATGGACTTTTCCTAGAGGGCCCGAGCCAATGGACCATCACAAAGAAAGGTAAAGTGAAAGACTAAATTTTATGGGCTTCAACAAATTTTTAAAGTAATTTTACTACAACCACCCATAAAAAGAAAAAGTAAATCGAATATAGCCTTAGTCCATGATCGGTGTTTCCATCACATAAGACATGCTCGCATCAATTAATACATGCTCGCAACATTTAATACATGCTCGCTATATTAAAACACTTATGTTGATTATATAAAATTTTAGTCCAACTAAAAAGTCCTTTATTAAAATTTCCAACTTTTATATATTGTTTATTTCAATTAAAATCATTCTAGTCCTACTAGATGACTTAGATATACAAAATTATAAATTAAGTATATCTACTTTTAATTAAAATAATATTAGTCCAACTAAAATATATACATAAAATATGGAATCCTAATTTATTATGATTTAAAGCAATCATTAATTGGAAAAACTTTTATTTGATTAAAGAATTAATTATTAAGCATCCAAGAAAAATAATTTGTATTCTTTATTCAAATATTCAAGTAATTTTCAAGTTGAGGAAAAATTAATAATATTTAATCCATAAATTAATTATTAATCTTCAAGAAAAATAATTAATTATTCTAATTAAATATTTTATTCCAATTAATCTTATTGGGCTCGATTTCATCAAACTCAAGTTACCATCCTTTTGGTTTACTTGAATTTAATTTAACTGAGCTCAAATTAATTAATTAGAAAAAACATGGACGCATTATTAATTTCTATTGAGCTAGTTTTAATTTAAATCCAAATCACCAATCCAATGGCCCATTTGGAATTAATTAAATTAAGCCCAAACTAATTAATAAGTCAAAATTAATTATTTCAATTGGCTTATTGAATTATACCGGGTCACCATCCTTTTGACCCACCCGGATAATTAAATTTACCCAAACCCAAATACCAATTTCGACCCAAAACATAGCCCACTTACCGACCCGAATCCAAGACCCGGTTCAGCGTCGTGTGTCGAATCACACGACCAGTCAGGCCGTGTGGCCATGTGGACGGGTGGCCAGGCCGTGTGTTGACACGGCGCCAGGCGTCGTGTTGCGCCCAGCGCACGCACAACGCTGTGCGCTGCTGCGTCGGGGCCTTCAGACCCCACTTTCCCTCGTTTTCGATTTTTTTCACATATCACAAAATACCTAGATTTACAATAAACACAAAAAATAAAAATCCCTGATTAAAAACATAAAAACGCAGATTTAATTAACAAATAATTGCATGTTTCAAAAACACATATTATGCATATCATAAATCACATAAACATGATTAAATATGCGAATCAGAGATTGGCTCTGATACCACTGTTGAGTTTCGCAAAAAATCGAATTAAACGCAGCAGAAGGATTTCAAAAATTTAATTTAAAAACCCAAAGTTTAAATTCTTTGATCGCATATTCAAATCTATTATTTCGCGTAATCAACAACTACTTACCCGTTGAAGCTAGTGGTTGGAGAATCCGATTCCTCCTCTAAAACTCGAATTGATGAAGTCTCGATTTCTTCAATCCTCATGTAATCTTCAATTCTTGAATTCGTTGAGTTTCTTGAATTTTATCCAAACAACGAAATTACGCTGTCTCTAAATTATCACGCACGGATTAATTGACGAAAAATTCTCACATTTCTCTAAGGGAGCGACGGCTAGTATATAGAGAGAGGGAGGAGGATTTTCTTCTTCTTTTCTTTCTAGGAGAGTAATGAAAGTCTATGTCTTGTTTTTAGGTAAAAGACTCCTTTTATATCTCATGACTTATTGACCAAAACAAACAAAAGATACCTTGTATGTTGGGCATCCTTAAGGACGCCCAACTTGACCTAATAGGCGTCCTCATGGACGCCCATCGTGTACTCGGGGCCTCTTTTGTTTTAATTAATTATCTATTTAATTAATAATTTATTATATCCAATAAATAAATAAATTAATTAAATAACCAAATTAATTAGATAAATTAATTCATTAATTTATTTCCAAAGGAAATTAATTAAAAATTAATCTTATCCTTATAATTAATTATTTCATCTAATGAATAATTAATTATTTAATTTATCCAACAAATTAAAACTCTTAGAAGAAAAATAGAAACTCTTTTTTTATTTTTCTTTATCAATCCTTTAGCGCGACTCTTTAGGTTCGTTTCGTTTGACAATGAGAGGAAACCAAAGGAAGTGGGTAACACCTAGCCAGTCACGTGACCCACTTTGTAGCCCAAACGAAATCGAATGATTGGATCATTCCACAACCTTCCAATCGTAAATACTGTATAAGTATAAACCCTTTGTTCACATACCCCAGTCAAGTGAGAGTCATGATTATGTCAAGCTCATTGGACTTGACCATATGTATTAATTATAATAATACGAGATCATTCAGATCGATTTAGTGCCTCGCACAATCGTCTCTTTTTGCTTTGGCCAAAGACTTTGATTTGTATTTATCTGTAATCACATAGGGTACTTTCTCACTCACTTATGAGAGAATAAACTCCATGTTAGATATCATCTAAGACTACCACTTGCCCATCAAGCCGCAATTCGAGGTCGACCCCACCAACAGGTGAATTGGGTCTAACTACTCTAATGAAATACTTGACGTCACAAGTGCATCTTCAACCTGATACTTCAGGTCAAAGGTTCACTTATACCTATTATGCATAATCAGTTCTATCATTGATAGTCACAGAGTGAAAACCCATGTGACAGTAATGATGTGAGTCGTGTTTGAGCATTTCAGTTCCACTGATGTGCCTACAATCTTAAACTCCTACCATCCCATGGTACCCGACTGGCACCCCCATTGCAGATCTAAGATTGTACAAGTGTTCTAAGTCTTCATTTGTCCATTAAAGACTTCATATTACTTTCGAACTAGTTTTTAGTAATCAAGATTGATCTCTCTAGTGCTAATCTTCTTATCCCATAGGAAGTAGAGGGATCGCATTGAAAATATGGACAAAACGTTTTACACAACTTATAGATGCAGATAAGATTTAAGTGAAAACTAAATAATGCCTTTATTAATAATATAAAATAAGTTCATTACAAAAAAGATGCCCTATCATTCTATCCTCTATGGCTTCTGAGGGCATAATCCTAACAATTATGACTTGTGCTATTAACTAGGTTTAATTAAGTGATATATTTATATCACTTAAGTTACAACATTGGGTTTAAAGAGCCCATGTTGGATGCCTACTAGGCCGCCCCACATGTTTATGGTGCACCAATTTTAAGCTCAATCCAATCTTTTATTTAATTAATTAATTCAATCCAATTAATTAATCTAATTAAATAATAGATGGGATATTAATTAATTTTATTTCTTTAAGAAATAATATATTAATTAATATAAATGAATTAACTTATTTCTCTAAATAATTAATTTCATTTAACTAATCTTAAGTATCCAATACTTAAAATAGTGCTACAAGAAATACTCCAAAATTTCGTTCAATTTTTTCTTTTTAAGCGTGACTCTTTAGGTTCATCTTTATTTGATAATCGGAGGATTCCATTGAATGTGGATAACACCTAGCCAGTCAAGTGGCCCACATTGTATCCCAAATAAGATGAAATGATTAGATCATTGTTTACCTTTCCTATTGAAATTCCTGTGTGAATACAAACTCTTTGTTTCCATATCCCGGTCAAGTAAGTGTCATGGTTCAGGTCAAACTCATAAACTTGACTCTATGCTATATTTATAATAAGTCTAGATCAGTGAGCTTTCTATTTAATTCTTTCTCAAATAGCTCATACGCTTTGGCCAAAGACTTAAGATCTAACTTACTTATAAACGCATAGGATAATTTCTCGTTCACTTAAGAGGGAACGAATTCCATCTTGGATATCAGTTAGACTACTACTTGCTCATTACGTTGCAGTTCAAGGTCGACCCCACCAAACGGTGAATTGGGTCTAACTACTCTAATGGAAAACCTAATGTCACAAGTATATCTTCAACTCCATTCCTCAGGTCTAAAGTTCAGACACATCTATTACAATTAATCAATTCTGACATTGACTGTCAAAGAGTGAAAATCATGTGACAGAATCGATGCGAGTCATGTCTGAGTGCACCTATGATATGATTTCTTCACTACTTTCTAGTGATTGACGGGCACCTCTCTTGTTAAAACTCATATCATACAAGTCTTGATGATTTCCAATGCCCAATTGGGAATCCTCGACTTGCAGACCAATTTATATACAAGTATTAAACTCCTTTAGTGCCTTAGAGAGTTAACTCTTGTATTCATGGACTTATAGATGATTACAATATATAAATGTCAATAATAGACTAAACAACTAAAATTCCTTTATTGAAAAGAATAATAACAATTACAATTTTATAATGTCCTTTCTTTCTCTAATCCTTTAATGGCATTTAAGGACATAAACCTAACAGTAACATGCAGAACGATATCCTCATGAACTTTGGTGTGCAACTAAAATATCACAACGCATGGTCTGGTAAGGAAATGACAATGCGGGATATTCATGATGTAAATAAGTTGTCATATGACAAGCTGCATTGGTATTGTAACGTAGTGAAAGAACATAATCCCGGCAATATTGCAGATTACGAGGTTAACGCAGTTAACAACAAATTTCTACTTTTGTTTATATGCTTCAATGCATGTCTTCTTGGTTTTTTTGAAGGGTGTAGACCCTTAATTTTTCTGGACGAAACTCATTTGAGCAGTAAGTACAAGGGATGCATGCTTAGTGTAGTGAGCAAGGATCCCAATAATGACCTTTACACACTAGCATACGCCGTTGTTGATGCTGAAAATGATACAAATTGGGAATGGTTCTGCTTGAAGTTACGGAACTTATTCAATGCGATGAAAAAATTTCTCTTCACAAAATGCACCTTTTTTTCCGACCGACATAGTGGGCTTATTAAGGATATAACCAAGGTCTTTCCCAGTAGCCACCATTCTTATTGCTGGAGACACTTAGTTGACAACTTCACGAAGCAGGTAAGATATTTTTTTTATTTTAATTGTGAAAGTCAGCATGGAATGTATGATGTGTTAATAGTCTTATAATCTCTAATTTAGGTGATGAGAAAGTACCCTCTGCACAATAAAAAACATTGGAGTTCCATTTTCAAGAAAGTCGTGATAAAGTCGACATTTACGTGTTTTGTAGTCCCTTAGTCGTATGATTTTCATAGAATTTAGTATGATTTTATACCACATATGCGTGTAATATGTCTAGTTTGAGTATCCAGGTATAAATCATAACTTTGGAGGTAAAAATGATGAAAAGAGTAGAAAGATGGAATTTCAGAGCAGAAAATCGAAGAGTCAGACGTTCGAACATGAGACATCACAACACCCGAACGTCAAGAGAGTTTACGCCTGAACGTTGGAAGATGTTACGCACGAACGCCAGGGAGGTTAACGTTCGAACGTTGGAGTCGGCGGAATAATTTTGGAAATTTCCAAATTCTACACTTACACGGACTCTTGTCAAACCACGCCTATCAATACAAGTGATGCGGTACGGTTTCGAAAGCAATTTTTCAGAGTTCCTCTCCAGCAATATTCCGACTTTTTCATAGAGAGTTAGACTAGGGTTTTATCTTTGATAATTTTCCATAGAAGTAAAGGAAGATTGAAGGAAGAGAAGATTTCCTACACAAGTCATAGGGAGTTTTTGTTATTGTTTCTCACTTTCATGAATATTTTAGTTGTTTTTCCATATCATTATGAGTAGCTAAATTTGTAGACTAAAGCCATGCTTAGGCCGAATTATGATTTTTCAGTTATAAAAGTATTTCTCGTATGAATGATTTATATTGCTTTGTATTGTAATCTTGTTCTCAATGCTTAGTGTGTTTGGCCAACATATTCAAGATCTCATGCTTAATTTATCTGTTCGGGAGAAAGTGAATTAAGATGCAAGAGGGATTCATAACATATAGTTGATGCTAGGGATATCTACATACTCCGGATGCTGTTAGCCGAGTTTATTTGGAGGGATAAATCTGAATAAATTTGGAGAAAATTCTAGTTCTTAATGCATGCAGTAGAGATTGCTACAACCAATCTAGTGTAGGTTATCATGAGCGAGGGATCCGCGTGGTAATAATATTAAGGAATTTTCCACCTTATCAATATTTGTCTGAAATACAAGAATACTGATACAACGGGAATTGATTAGTTTTGTGTCGATGCATGTGTCTTAGTTGTTTTTATTCATTGGTTTTTCATACTTTTAATTAGTGTTCTTGTTAGGTTACGTTATCAATTATTTCTCTTTAAGTTTCCAATTGCTTGAGTTAATTTACTATTTTCGCTATCACACAAATCTCTGTGGGTTCGACATTCCAGACTTAATTGCACTCTATTACTACACACGATCAGTCCTTTTGCTGTCAAATACACAATTGGGTTTTCGTGCATCAAGCTGCATATGCTCCTACGGTGCAAGAGTTTAAAGAGTATATCAATATGATAACTCAGTTTGTGCCTCTCTCTATTAATTTCATACATGATAGGGAACCACAATGCTGGGCGAATTTGTTGTTTCTGGGTGACAGATGAGGAGTGATAAACAACAACCAGGCAGAAAGCTTTAACAGTTGGGTAAAACCGGCACGGTTTATGCCGGTTGCAGTTATGGCTGATCATATTCGCAGCCAAATCATGACTATGATGCATGATAAGAGGGTAAAAGGGGAAACATTTACTGGTAAGCTTTGCCCTAAACATGAGAAGCGGTTGCAAGTGAACTACTTGGGATCCCGTACTTTAGAAGTCCAAATGTCTAGCGGGATGAGGTTTGAAGTTATTGACAAGAACAAATCTTGTGATGTGGATCTTGAAAAGTTCACTTGTAGTTGTAGGTCATGGCAAGTTAATAGAATACCATGCAAACATGCTTTGGCGTGCATTTAGTCAAAAGGCCTTGATGTGTACAAGTTCTGTGACAAGCACTATTATGTTGAAAGGTATAAGCTCGAGTACTGTGCAACGCTAAATCCTATTCCTAATTTTGATAGGGAATTAGTGCGCCAGGAGGAACCACAAGTGGTACTTGCACCTGATGTGCGAGCTTAGCCCGAACGTAGAAAGACACAATGGATCCCATTATAGTGTGGTGATTCACGACCTAGAAAGTGTAAATTGTGGGGTATTCCTGGACACAATCGTCGCTCTTGCAAGAATACTAGAACTTCAGCCACTTGACATTTTTTGATGTTTTTCTCTTGCAATGTTTGTATTGAACAAGTTTGTTTTGTTTTCGGATTCACTAATGTTAGGATTGTTGAACAATTGCATTGATGTTTTATTTTGCCAACCAGTATTGTTTTACATTGTTGTAGATACCCAATTATTGTCGTATTGTTTCATGCAGTTTGACGTATAATTCCATATCCCTTGACGTATTATTGTTTTTTTATTGACTTGCAATCATACGTCAATATTGTGTACTAATACGTCATATTAAGTGTACCTATATGTCGATTGATAGACAATGATACATCAATTGACTTGCATTCATACGTCAATATATAGACAAAAATACGTCAATTGATATGTACTAATACATCATATTAATTGCACCTATGCGCCGATTGATAGACAAAAATACATCAATTGACTTATATTCATACGTCAATTTATAGAAAAATTACGTCAACTGATATGTACTAATACGTCATATTAAGTGTACCAATATGTCAATTGATGGAAAAATAATACGTCAATTCACTTGCATTCATATGTCAATTTATAGACAAAAACACGTCAATTGATATGTACTAATACGTCATATTAAGTGTACCTATACGTCGATTGATAGACAATAATACGTTAATTGACTTGCATTCATACGTAATATAGACAAAAATACGTCAATTGATATGTATAAATACATCATATTAAGTGTACCTATCAGTCGATTGATAGATAATAATACATCAATTGACTTGCATTATACGTCAATTGATATGTACTAATACGTCATATTAAGTGTACATATCAGTCGATTGATAGACAATAATACGTCAATAAATAAAAATACGTCAATTGATATGTACTAATACGTCAATACTATGTACTAGTACCTCATATTATATGTACTATTACGTCGAATCATAGACAAAAATACGTCAATTGACTTGCATTCATACGTCAATTAATAGACAAAAATACGTCACTTGATATGCAATCATACATTAATATTATGTACTAGTATGTCATATTTTATGTACTATTACGTCGATTGATAAACAAAAATACGTCAATTGATTGCATTCACGCGTCAATATATACTAATACGCCATATTAAATGTACCGTTACGTCGATTCAAAGACAAATGTCACGTCAATTGATATGCAATCAATCTTTGGTACATACATTACTAAGTCAAGTGATTACTAGTAGTAGTATCTACATACATTAAATTTGTGAAAGAAATATATCATTACCGATTCAACTCCTATAATCAAAACATAAAATATTACAAATTGGTAAATTCGTTCATAAAATACTTGTCCAGATATATTCACGTGTGTCAAATGAATTTAGGGTTCAGGGTTTGGGGTTTTAAGGTTTAGGTCGCAACTGAAAGAATGTATTATTACATATAAAATGATGTAATGGTACAACTAAAAGAATGTATTATTAAATATAAAGTTCGTATGTCAACATTTAAGATGACGTATTTTTACACTACACACGACGTATAAGTAGGATCTATTGACGTACATGGCGAAGTAAATGACGTATGATGCCATGTACATGGACGTACGAATTGCTGTAAAATGACGTATGTGGACACTTAACTGATGTATTAACGCTGGGAAAATTAAACGAAAACGCAGCGAAAACGGTGTAGTTAAATTTTTTTGGATTTTTCCAATACAGGATCAATCCCGGGGTCTTATCATGCGTATGTATGATAGAGATTTCGATACCTTACCAATTGTAACGAAGTGGTTGGAGAATCACTATATTTGGAATTCTTCAAGTCGTTCGCAAACTGATCCGGTTGATTGATTGATAATCGAGCAGTCCAAAAGTGTTGCCTCTATATTTTCTCGCCAAAAAAAACTCGAACAGAAAAATTCTCCTCTTCTTGGCAGTGAGGCCGACGGCTAGAGAGAAGAGAGAGGGAGGGTTTTTCTTTCTTGTGACTCAAGTGTGTAACTTATGTTATAACCTAGTTATTAACTAATGTGATATATTTATATCACTTAAGTTATAACCTTGGGCTCAAAAAGCTAAGTTGGACGACTAGAGGCCGCCCATACTCGGTCATGCTGCACCATTTGGTGCACCAATTTGAGCTCAGTCCAATCCTTTATTCAATTAATTAATTTAATCCAATTAAATAATAGATGGGATTATTAACTAATTTTATTTCTCCAAGAAATAATGTAATAATTAATATAAATGAATTAATTTATTTCTCCAAATAAATAATTCTATTTAATTAATTTTAAGTATCCAATACTTCAAATATTGACACAAGAAATACACCACATTTTCTTTTGATCTTTCCTTTTTAAGTGTGACTCTTTAGGTTCATCTATATTTGGCAATGGGAGAATTCCATTGAATGTGGGTTGCACCTAGCCAATCAAGTGGCCCACATCGTGTCCCAAATAAGATGAAATGATTGGATCATTTTACCTTTCCTATTGGAAATACCGTGTGAATACAAACTCTTCGTTTCCTTATCCTGGTCAAGTAACAATCGTGGTTTTGGTCAAACTCATAAACTCGACTCTATGCCATATTTATAATAAGTCCAGATCAGTGAATACTTTGGCCAAAGACTTTAAGATCTAACTTACTTATAAATGCATCGGATAATTCCTCGTTCACTTTCGAGGGAACGAATCCCATCTTGGATATCAGTTAAGATTACTACTAGCCCATTAGGTTGCAGTTTGAGGTCAACCCACCAAAGGGTGAATTGGATCTAACTACTTTAATGACAAACCTAATGTCACAAGTATATCTTCAACTCAATTCCTCAGGTCTAAAGTTGAGACACAACTATTACAATTTAATCAATCTGTCATTGACTGTCAATGAGTGAAAAACCCATATGACAGAATCAATGCGAGTCATATCTGAGTGCCACTAGTTTCATCAGTGCACCTATGATATGAGTTCTTTACTACTTCCTAGTGATTGATGGGCACTTCTCTCGTCAAAACTCATATCATACAAGTCTTCTTGATTTCCAATGCCCAATTGGGAATCATTGACTTGCAGACCATTTTAGTACACGAGTATTGAACTCCTCTAGTGCCTCAGAGAGTTAACTCTTGTGCTCATGGACTTATTGATGATTACATTATATAAATGCCAATATAATAGTAAACAACTAAAATTCCTTTTATTAAAATAATAATAAAAATTACAATTTCATAATATCCTTTCTTTCTCTAATTCTCTTATGGCATTCGAGGACATAAACCTAACAATATCCCACTTCTACTTAATGCCAATCACTATGGTATCTAATACCCATCTTTTCAAGATGTCTATCGAGCACTGCCAGAGTCAAATCCTGGTCAATGGGTCGGCCACGTTGTCAGCTGAATTTACTCTCTGAACAGCTATCTCGCCTCTTCCAATGATTTATCTTATTATATGATATCTCCTCTCCATGTGCTTGGATTTGTTGTTAGACCTTAGTTCCTTTGCTTGTACAGTAGCCCTGTTATTGTCACAATAAAGTGTCAATGGTAGCTCTACACTAGGGACTACTTGAAGTTCTCCAAGAAACTTTCTAATGCAAACACCCTCTTTAGTAGCCTCAGACGGCGCTATATATTCTGCCTCAGTGATGGAATCAGCGGTTGTGCTTTTCTTGGAACTTTTCTAATTTACCGCTCCACCATTGAGCTTGAATATAAACCCTGAAGTGGATTTTCGATCATCTTCATCAAAATGGAAATCTGAGTCAGTATATCCATCCACTTCCAAATCTCCATGTCCATATGTTAGGACCATATCCTTAGTTCTCTTCAGATACTTTAGGATATTTTTTACAGCGGTCAAATGTTTTCTTCCTGTGTTAGCCTGAAAATGACTTACCACGCTTACTACGTAGGCTATGTCGGGCCATGTGCATAATATGGCATACATCAAACTACCCACTGAAGACGCATAGGGCACCGTACTAATTTCTTTTCTATCTTCCTCACTTGGAGAAGACATAGACTTTGAAAGGTGCACCCATGTCTCATGGGCAAGAAGCCTTTCTTAGAGTCTTCCATCCTAAATCTCTTTACGACCTTTTGTAAGAAAAGGACTTGGGAAAGTCCTATCATTTATTTGTTCTATCTCTATAGATACGAATTCCTAGAATATAGGTCGCTTCTCCCAAGTCTTCATGGAGAATGTATTTGAAAGCCACGTTTTGACTGAAGTGAGCATTCCTACATCATTTTCTATGAGTAGAATGTCATCCACATATAAGACTAGGAAAGTGATCTTGCTCCCACTAACCTTCTTGTAAACACAAGGTTCATCTTTGTTCTTGACAAAGTCAAATCCTTTGACAGATTTATCAAACGTAGATTCCAACTTCTAGAGACTTGCTTAAGCCCATAAATGGATCTTCTAAGTTTACACACCTTATGAATACCAGACCCAGATGTGAAGCCTTTAGGCTGATCCATATAGCTATCCTCTTGGAGGAATCCATTCAGAAATGCCATCTTCACATCCATCTGCCATATCTCATAATCTATGTGTGCATCTATTGCAAGCAGAATTCGAATAGACTTGATCATTGCCACAGGTGAAAAGGTTTCTTGATAGTCAATTCTTTCCTTTTGACTATAACCTTTTGCTACAAGCCTTACCTTGTATGTGTCAACTTTTCCATCCGGGCCTATCTTTCTCTTGTAGATATATTTGCACCCTCTAGGTGCTACACCTTTGGGACGATCTACCAGAGTCCAGACCTGGTTGAAATGCATCGAGTCTATCTCTGCTTGCATAGCTTCTTGCCACTTTGCAGAGTCGATGTCCATCATTGCTTGATCATAAGTAGAAGGGTCGTCCCTATGAACTCCCACTGCTATAGTGTGGACACCTAGTTTTTCTTGTAGCAGGTACCCATAGTACCTTTTAGGTTGATGCGGTACTTTACCAGATCTTCGCAATGTTGGTTGTGTTTCAATAGGTCCAGTATGTGTTTTTTGAACAGTTGTCTCCTTAGGTGTTTCATTTTGTTCATCAAGAACAATCCTTCTATCCGCACCATATTCTTGAATAAACTTATTTTCAAGAGTACGTTTGCAGTGCAACAATGATCCTTTAAGAGACCTTGCTTCCAATTTCTCTGCCTTTGTCTTCTTGATATAAGCAGGGCATCCCCAAACCCTAATGTATTTAAGGTTTGATTTCCTATTTCTCCATATCTCATATGGGGTCTTAGGAACAGATTTGGAAGGACATCTATTCAAGATATGAACAGCAGTAAGGAGTGCATGTCCCCACAAGAAAATGGGTAAATCAATGTAGCTGAGCATAGATCTAACCATGTCCAAAAGAGTTCGATTTCTGCGCTCTGCTGCCCCATTTAGTTGTGGAGTCGCTGGTGATGTGAGTTGTAATATTATCCCATGTTCCTTTAGGAACTCATCAAACTCATCACTCATATATTCACCTCCACGATCCAATCGTAGTGTTTTTATATGAAGTCCTGTTTGATTTTCCACTAAAGCCTTAAATTCTTTGAACTTTTTAAAAGATTCAGACTTGTGTTTCATTAAATACACAAGACCATATCTTGAATGGTCATCAGTGAAAGTAATGAAATAGTGAAAACCTCCACGAGCCATTTCTCCAAATGGTCCACAAACGTCGGTGTGCACAAGTTCTAATACTTCAGTGGCCCTTTTAAAAGTCTCGATGAAGGGAGATCTAGCCATTTTGCCTTTGAGACAAGATTCACAAGTCGAATAGGGATCCAATCCCAATGGGTCAATTAACCTATCTTTCTCCATCTTAAGTATCTTTTGCTCGCCAGCATGGCCTAGTCTAAGATGCCACTTCAAGATTAGGTTAGGACCTTGCCTACAACAAATTCATTTTTGCATGTTTAAATAATAGAGGCCATTGCCTAAAGTAGCAGCGCCAACAATCTTATTATTATATAAAATGTTGCAAGTACTGTCAATGAAATTAAAAACATAATTATTCCTAACCAACATAGGAATTGAAATAATGTTCTTGAGCCCGTTGGGCAAAACTAAAATATTCTCTAAAATAAAAACATGACCAGATATAAACATAAAGAAGTTGATCCAACGTGAGAATCCGCGACACTTTGCCCGCTGCCAACACTGATCAGCACCTCTCCATGCTCCAGCTTCCTACTTCGCTCCAGATCCTGATTCATTAAACAAACGTGAGTACTAGCTCTAGAATCAAGTATCCACGAAGTGAAAGATACAGTTAGAGAACAATTGGTTTCTAAAACAAAATGTTCCATACCTGTAGCTTTGCTACGGTTAGGACATTCTCTTCTCCAGTGGCGTAGCTCACTACAGAAAAGACACCTACTCGTTGCCCTGAGCACTTCGTTATGCTTCTTGTTCTTTCTTTTCTTATTTCCTATTTCTTTACGAGCTTTCGTGGGTGCTTCCATTTTTCCCTTTGCTTTCCCATATATGGAGACATCAAATGGTACATTCTCAGGAATGGCTATTGTATTCCCTTTTCTTTTCATCCTCATTTGTTTTTGAGCAATTTCGAGTTTGTTTGTTACCCCAGCTAATGAACCCTTGATATCGTTCATATCAAAGTTCATAATGAAATAGTAAAAGGAATCAGGAAGAAACTACAATATGTGGTCAACTTGAATGTGTAGATCCATGTAGAAGTCTAAAGATTTTAACTTTTCAATCAAGGTCATCATCTTTAGTACATGATATCCCACATTCTCATATTCCCTCATTCTTGTTCTAAAGAGTTTCCACGATATCAAATACCGAACGGTTCTTCCGTTCTCTCCAAACATTGAGTCAAGATGGAGCAGTATGTCCCTTGCATTCTCCATCTTTTCATCAGAGCTTTGCAACTCACCGCACATTGAGCTCAATATGTATCCTCTAGCTTGATGATTATCACAGACCCAGTCCATATAGGAAATTCGTACTCTTTCATCCTCTAAAATACTTGGGACAGAGGACTTCTAAGTATCAGCACATACTTAATCGACACACTACTTAGGACCATCCTCAAGTTTGTGAGCCATTCCAAGTCAATGTGAATCTTTTTATCAAATCAGATAAGGGTTTAGGAGACATATTGAGAATAGAGATAACTACAGAAAAACTAAAAAAGACTTATTAGATTTTATCATAATTGTTGTTCCAAGTTTAAATCAAGGACTTTCAAAATAAATTTGGCTCCCACTACATTTTTCAAAAATCCACACTCCCACTGTAGAATTCAGAAGTCATCGTTGGAAGACTTCGTAGTGGTGATTGATTTCTTTAACTAGATTAATAGGTTGCAATCTTTTGCTGATACGTAGCCTAATTAATCTATTAAAGTGATGTCCAATATCAACCCATCAAATGGAACTTTGTCCATTGTTCATCAAATCTCAACCTTTTAACGGTCTTATTGATTTATGAATAATTTAAGTTTAACCCACTTATCATCTATTAGTCTAACAATTAAATTTCACCTTCCAACCTTTTGCTTGTATGTGGGGTGAAATTTGTTTCGACTAATGGCATTTCATGCACTTAGAAAAATCTAAAATATATTTTAATATATAAACCCCATTGCTTAGGGACAAAAATATATATTAAATATCATTTTAATTTTTCCTAAGTTCAGTGGAGGACAGGATACCTAGTACCCTTTACCAACTTAATATTTTTCAAAGTGGGAGAATGTAATTATTTAGTTGGTCTCACTTTACACACTAATCCATTTTATACTAAACATATAAACATGGATCAATAAATAATTGAAAGCAATCCTAGAAAGCTAACAACACATGATTCATGGACCTTAATCCTAGATTGAGCCAAGCCAATGCCTCAATCGCTAATTAAAAAGAAACTACACTAAAGCTTCCAAAGCTCCTTCTTGTATCTCCTTTGCTCGACTTGAATTTCTTCTTTGGGCCTATTTTATTTCTAACTATAACAAATTTAATATAAGCAACCTATACAAAATTCTATAGAAAGAAAATAAACACAGGCTCAAAATGGCCTAACAACCCATAAAAAAGAAATACATAGATAAAACAAACCTAAGTCCATGAATCATGTTTTCCAGCACATAACATGTCAAACATGATATATCACATAACACACGAAAAACATATATTTTAATTTCTAATTAAATTCCAAATTTAATTATTGCTTTCATATTCTCCAGGAAATTAAATTTATTTAATTCTATTAGAAAATTAAATTTAATAAACTCCAATTAGTTTTATATTAAAATCTAATTTAATAAAAAATTAACATCTCAGTTTATTAAAACTAATTGCACAATCGAAAGAATTCAATTATTCAAAATCCAATTTTAATTAAATTAGATAAGATGAAATTTAAAAATTCCATTATCTAAATAAACTATATTATTTAATTTTGCATTAAAATTCAATTTTTATCAAAAATTAAATAATATTTTATCTTAAAAATCAGCCGGGGTCACCCATGGGTTGACCCGGGTCGGGTCTGCTTGACCCGTGTGTTAATTAACACACGGGTGGGCTCACCGTGCAACCCAATTGCACGGCAGCCCAACTATCGAGCAATTGGGCTCGCAGAGCGAGCCTAATAATTATCCGATGGGCCGCGCAGTGCGGTCCATCATTCTTGATGGCCCAGTTCTTACATTAAAATTACATAAAATCCAATTCTTACATAAAACGTGAAATCTATATATCTAATCATGCATCGCGAAAAAAATGTAAATCATGCATCTAATCACATATTTACACGTAAATTACATACGCCGAACCCCGCGATTTGGCTCTGATACCACTATTGGGAAAATTAACGAAAACGCAGCGGAAATGGTATAATTAAATTTTTTCAGATTTTCCCAATACAGGATCAATCCCTGGGTATTATCATGCGTATGTATGATAGAGATTTTGACATTTTACCAGTTGTAGTGAAGTGGTTGGAGAATCACTATATTTCTAATTCTTCAAGTCTTTCGCGAACTGATCTGGCGATTGATTGATAATCCGAGCAGTCCAAAAGTGCCGCCTCTAAATTGTCTCGCCGGAAAAACTCAAACAGAAAAATTCTTCTCTTCTTGGCAATGAGGCCGACAACTAGAGAGAAGAGAGATGGAGGGTTTTTCTTTCTTGTGGCTCAAGTGTGTAACTTATGTTATGACCTAGGTATTAACTAATGAGATATATTTATATCACTTAAGTTATAACATTGGGCTCAACAAGCCCAAGTTGGACGCCTAGAAGCCGGCATACTCGGTCATGGTGCACCTCTTGATGCACTAATTTGAGCTCAATCCAATCCTTTATTATTAATTAATTCAATCCAATTAAGATGAGATTATTAATTAATTTTATCTCTCCAAGAAATAAAGTATTAATTAATATAAATGAATTAACTTATTTCTCCAGTAAAATAATTCCATTTAATTAATTATAAGTATCCAATACTTAAAATATTGCCAAAAGAAATACACCACATTTTCTTTCTAAGCGTGACTCTTTAGGTTAATCTATATTTGGCAATGGGAGGATTCCATTGAATATGGGTTACACCTAGCCAGTCAAGTGGCCCACATCGTATCCCAAATAAGATGAAATGATTGGATCATTTTACCTTTCCTATTGTAAATACCGTGTGAATATAAACTCTTCGTTTCCTTATCCCGGTCAAGTAAGAGTCATGGTTTAGGTCAAACTCATAAACTCGACTCTATGCCATATTTATAATAAGTCCAAATCAAAGAATGCTTTGACCAAAGACTTTAAGATCTAACTTACTTATAAATGCATGGGATAATTCCTTGTTCACTTTCGAGGGAACGAATCCCATCTTGGATATCAGTTAAGACTACTACTTGCCCATTAGGTTGCAATTCGAGGTCGACCCCACCAAAGGGTGAATTGGGTCTAACTACTCTAATGACAAACCTAATGTCACAAGTATATCTTCAACTCGATTTCTCAGGTCTAAAGTTCAGATACACCTATTATAATTTAATCAAATTTGTCATTGACTGTCAAAGAGTGAAAAACCCATGTGACAGAATCGATGCGAGTCATGTCTGAGTGCCACTACCTTCATCCGTGCACCTATGATATGAGTTCTTTACTACTTCCTAGTGATTGACGGGCACTTCTCTCGTCAAAACTCATATCATACAAGTCTTCTTGATTTCCAGCCCAATTGGAAATTCTTAACTTGCATACCATTTTAGTACACAAGTATTGAACTCCTCTTGTGCCTTTGAGAGTTAACTCTTGTGTTCATGGACTTATAGATGATTACAATATATAAATGTCAATATAATAGTAAACAACTAAAATGCCTTTTATTAAAAGATTAATAACAATTACAATTTCATGATGTCCTTTCTTTCTCTAATCCTCTTATGGCATTTGAGGCTAACAATTAGTATATCTAATTGACGCAGTATTATTTCATCGCAAATGACGTATGTTGCCATGTACATCGACGTACGGATTGCTGTAAAATGACGTATGTGGACACTTAACTGACGTATTGGCACCTTTAATTGACGCAGTATTATTTCATCGCAAATGACGTATGGTTCCATGTACATCGACGTACGAATTGCTGTAAAATGACGTATATGGACACTTAACTGACGTATTGGTACATTTAATTGACGCAGTATTATTCCATCGTAAATGACGTACGGTGCCATGTACATCAACATACGAATTGCTTTAAAATGACGTACGGTGCCATGTACATCGACACTAGAATTGATGGCATAACAAGCAAATCTTTAGAAAAAAAATCATAAAATTATGATACAAAACGTAAATATAACAAATTGTTTCATACAGGACGGGGAGGTTTGATTACTTAATTTTGACTATTTTTCACAAAATGATAGAATAATTGAAGCCATACATGCTCAGTAATCATCTATATTAACCTCTTTCTCGTATTGCCAAAATTCCTCCGTGTCTACTGCTAAGCACTCTACCCAGAGGCAAACAAAGATCCCATTATCTTCTTCTTTCTCTTGTTGGCAGGAATAGACTTGTTCAGGAACATCTTTCTTAATTCTATGCCCTATCATGTGGTGCAGGTATCCTTTTAAGAATGTCGCCTGCAAAATTTATATTATTTATTAAATTTATTTGCACTCTATATAAAAAATGTTTAATTGCAATGGAACTTACTCGAGTTGTAGCTTTTGTTTGGTTTGACCAACAAGAGTTTTTCTGGATGCATTTATTGTTGTATACATCAAAAATGAGGAAGGTCAAATGCTCTTTTTTTTTCCCTTTCAACAGTGAGCTGTGAAAGGATACAATATCTGCACTCTTTCACGCCGCGTTTAATCAACCACTCCAATGCAGTGTGTGTCTCTTTGCTAAGTTCTGTGATAAACTGACCATATTCAGTTTGTATAAGTAACCGTTTTTCGTTGTATTTCCGAAGGCGGTTATTAATTTCAACCTATACATTGTTAGTATTAGTTTCCACTATAAACACATGCGATTAGTTTTTAGAGATTCTTAAAATGTATACCTGAGCATACATGGGCAAGAAGCAGACAGAATGGTGGGAGGCCTGTTTTACATAATTGCTACACATAATGTGCATGTAGTAACCTATCAATTCAGAGCTCACTGCATTGCTACACAATAAGTCAATCAAAGCTTCCTTATCGATGGTCAAGCCATATTCTTCCAAAATCGTCAACCTATGAAAAAGTTAACACCTCATACATATTTAGTGATGATGATATGAACAATATAGTTAATAAATAATTTGCTATTTATTCCTCAAATTGTTGTCATCACAAATGAACATATCAACCATCTCGCGCCCTGATTCCATTAGGGCATCCCGCCCTTTGTATTCTACCCTCATAAAGTGTTGATAATAATGAAGTGCTATAGCCAGCACATTGGTTTCCTCCTCATCTTCTATAGATACTTGTGATATGTTAATTAAAATATGCAGTATGTTAGAATGAGGATACAGTATGTTAGAACTGCATAAGTAGTATGTGAGATGTAAAGTTGCAGTATGATAGAGATGTCGTATGAGACTTCTATATTCCGTATGAGAGTTTGAACAATGACATATAGACTACTGAATGATATCGTACTTCAGATAATGTTTTACCTTCTCAGGGCTGGTTTGACCCTTGTTTGTGTTGTGGTTTCTAGGGGGTGACAGTATCACACTCTTTCCTTTTCTTCTCCAGGTCATATTTTGGAATGGAAGAACTTGCATCATTTTTCGGCTTAGCGCGGAGTTATCTTCTTATCTTTTCAACTTTGTCATCGTCTTCGTCTTCATCGTTCCCAGAACCTTTGTCTACCTTTATTTCATCTGCGCCAGCATCCTCAGCAGCAATATCTTCATATTCAGACTCCATATCATCACCGACATGGTCATAATCATAATCTTCCCTGCCATCAACATCTTTTTTCTTTGATTCATCTTCTACTCTCTTAATGCCGGAGGTTGGAAATTCGAGCTCCAACTTGCTACCCACATCATCGTGTAAAGGCTTAAGGAGTTTAAGCTCCTCATTCAATGGAAAGATGCGCACTACCTAGAGATAATAAAATATACAATTTTATTTGTTATTGATGTTAAGTCATCGGAAACTTCAAAGTCTTACAATTACCTCATCTTTTGTAAGCCCCATAAATTGTTGCTGAGCTTTCGCATAGTCGTTCGGGATGTTCGTGGGGTCCACCCCATTTCAAAAATTGTGGAATCGCTCGAACGAGGCGCTGACATGCCAAACAGGGTATACACTCATACACCCAAACCTACAATTGAATGAGGGAAACAACAATTAATCCTACAATAAAAATCATTGATTACTGCATGTTGAAGCAAACCATACGTCAAGGGTCTGTATATAATACTGCATATGAAAAATCATTCACTTACCATAAGCCCAATAGTACATCTATCCATGTACTTATTAGTTCTCGGTGCTTCATAATGGCATATTTGCTTCATAAAAAATTCATGAGCAGCCTTGCCTCAGACATACTCCCGGATAGCAGTCCAATCATCCTAATAAGCTACTATAAATTCTAAAGTGCAATAGATTTTTGTTGGAACTAAAATACAGTTACAAACACAGACAAAGTACATTTTACAAAAATCCTCTACATCCTCATCAGTTGTCCCCTTTACTAACACACTCAACTTCTCAACGATTTTGGTCGGGGACATATTAATTGATTTTCTGTCAAAAAATTGATGGACAAAGTTGGACTCCAACTTCAAATTTCGGTTCATACGTTGACCAAAATTGTTGGGAATCCTGGTATCATGCACAGCGGAAACTAAAAATCATATCCAGATTCCCAAAGCCAAGATCAATTTGTATTGTTAGTTGATTTTAATTAAAAAGATGAATACAAAAACTTACCTTTTCGAGTATTCAATCAATTCTCGTGAATCTTCAAATCTTCGTTCAACGGTCCACGTGTCCCGTCTCTAGATAATCACGCGTCGGAATTGACTACGAAAATCTCCATCTCTTTTCTCCAGGGCGGCTAGATGAGAGAGAGTGGAAGAGAATTTATTTTCTCTGTATCGTATTTCTGGTGGAGGAACTGAGTTATGAATTCTCATGTCTTTAGAGCTTGTGTTGGAGGATTAAATAAATCCTCCAACTTAAGCTTACCAAACACACACCTATTAAGGCCCAATTGGACTTCTATTGGGCTATGTTGACTTAGTCAGCTTAGCCCAATTAATTTAATCTTCTAATACTTAATCCAATTAAATATACAGATTAAATTAACATTCTAATGAATTAATTAACTAAATAATTAATCAACATAATAGTTGACCTAACCAACATAATTAATTTAATATCATGTTTAATCCAAATAAACAAATAATTAAATTAATTCGTCTTTCCAAAGGACAAATTACCAAAACATCATCCAAATACAACAATCAATTTCCCCATCTATTCCTATAGCGCGACTCTCTAGGTTCGTCTCAATTGGCAATGGGAGGATGCCAAAAGATGTGAGTGACACCTAGCCAGCACCGTGGACCCATATCGTTGCCCAACCGAGTACGAAATGACTATATCATTATGAACCTCTAGATTATGAATACTGTATGAGTATAAGCCCTTCACTGACGTATCCCGATCGAGTGAGAGTAATGGAATATGTCAAACTCACAGGACTCGATGCTATGCTCAAGTATCATAGTAATACGATATTACCGAACTACCTTCAGTGTCCAACACGGGTTAGTTCATGAGCTTTGGCCAGAGACTTTAATCTCATTTATCTATGATCGTATAGGATACTTTTCATTTACTTTTGAGACAATGAATTCCATTTTGCTAACCAGTTAAGACTGCTACTTGCCCATCAAACCGCACTTCGAGGTCGACCCCACCAATAGGTGAATTGGATCTAACTACTCTAATGACATACTTGATGTCACAAGCACATCTTCAACTTGATTACTCAAGTCAAAGGCTCATGCGTACTATCATAATCAGTAATCCGATCATTGACAATCACTGAGTAAAAACTTATGTGATTGGATTACTACGAGCCATGTTCAAAAATACTAATCCAATCCAATCAATGTATCCATGACACAAACTCCCACTATCCCATAGTGTTAGAGTGTCACTCCTTGTCAGAGCATGTGTCATACAAGTCCACACGAATCTCAATGCCCAATTGAGATTCTCCAACTTGCAAACCATTTAAGTGATCAAGTACCGAATTCTTCCAGTGTCCATCCCCTTAACTACTATAAGAAGTGCAACGGTTTTGTTGGGTTTCGCGAAAAATAACATAAACGCAGCGGAAGGATTTCAAAAGTTTTATTTTAAAACCCAAAGTTGAATTCAATGATCGCATATTCAAATTGCACAATAAACTTAACGAATAAAACTTACTTGTTAAAACGAAGTTGTTGGAGAATCCAATTCTTCTTCAAAACTTTGAATTGATGAACTTCTTGAATTCTTCAATCCTCGTATTCTTCAAGTCTTGATTTCTTGAAGTTTCTTGAAAATTAATCTAAACAACAAAGCACGTTGTCTCTAAATTATCACACAGGAATTGATGATGAAAAATCCCACTTCTTTCTCTATAGGGGCGACGGCTAGCTTGTGTATAGAGGGGGAGGATATTTTTCCTTTTTCTTTTCTTGGAGAGTTACAATGAAATTGTTGTTATGTCTAGGTTAAAGTCAAGAGAAGTCTTTTATACCTCAATGACTTATTGACCAATACAACAAAAGAGACCAAATTGATCATCCAACCTAGCCCTAATGGGAAAGCCCCATATCAGACTGGAAATCCGAGTCAGCATAACCCTCCATCTTCAGGTCTCTACCTCTATAGATGAAAATCATACCCATACTTCTTTTAAGATACTTTAGGATATTCTTCACAGCTATCCAATGTTCTTTTCCCGGGTTTGCCTGAAATCGACTTACCACGCTCACAGCATAGGCAATGTCGGGTCTTGTACACAGCATTGCATACATTAGGCTACCAACTGCAGAGGCATAGGGTACTTTACTCATCTCCTCTCTATCTTCCTCACTATGAGGACACATAGATTTGGACAAGTGTACTCCATGTCTCATGGGAAGGAACCCTTTCTTAGAATTCTCCATCCTAAACCTCTTTAGAACTTTTTCTAAGTAAAGGGTTTGGGAGAGACCTATCATTCTATTCGTTCTATCTTTATAGATACGAATTCCTAGAATATAAGTTGCTTCTCCCAAGTTTTTCATGGAAAACATACTCGAAAGGCATTTCTTGACTGTGGTGAGTATTTGTCACGCCCCGAGCCCCGGGATCATGACAACCGCCGCAAGCTTCTGAGAACATCCCAAAAGCCTGCAAGGCTAACCTAACAATAACATTGGTATAGAGCATCTATACCTAAAAATATATAAAATACGATACTACCAATTTCACTATCAACATTAAAAAATAACTCAATTCTCCAATATACAATGAAATTATCCTTACATCCAAATTAATGTTATTTTCATAAATATATATCTAAATGAAAAATGATCCAAAACCAACAAGTCTAATAGACTCGAATAAAACTAAATGCGATATAAAAAAAATGACTGAGTCGAGCTCCTCAAAATTTGGTCAACCAACGTCAAAAATTCTGCTCTCCACTAATTCTGGATATCTGAAAAAGATTGTTAATAAAAGAATGAGCTCGACGGCCCAGTAAGCAATTCCATCACTCATCTAGTCGGATCAAGCAAACAACAAAACCACAATTTAATTTTCTCTAGAATACACAATAGTGTTATACGAAATTTTAAAGACAAAGTCACTTTAAAAGAATAATATTTGAAGAAATCAATTTAAAAGTAATATCAATCTCCACATACAATTCACCACGTAAAACCAACACATAAGACAATCATGGTCAGGGACAAGTTTAACCCCCCTGTCTTAGGTCCTGGTACAGGCATAACCCCCCTGTACTGGGTCCTGGTATAGGCATAACCCCCCTATACTGGGTCCTGGTATAGGCACAACCCCCCTATACTGGGTCACTGACCAACACTCACATACTCGGTTGTCCATCTCCTATTCCGGAATAGTCAATGATATAATGGTCTAGACAATGAGTTTTAAAAACCACCTCCACAATAACCACGTTTACAAACCACATATCAACCACATACAAAAATCACATTTTTTTTTCACTTTTTCAAATCCAAGTTCAAGAGAATCAAATCATTCACGTTTCCAAATACATACATATATACACTTGCACGATCCAAGTTATGAAAATCACACACGCACCCGAAAATAATACATATATAATTTTATATAACTAGAAGAGTGAAGAATCACTTACCCTCTGAAATCACGAACTTGTGCTACTTAAGATACTCTCGAAATATTTTCTTCGAGCAATTTGATAAAGAGTAATATCAAGGGTGACAAACTTATCACCATCTAAATTTGAATGAAACCACTAACTAAACATAATTTGATAGATAACCACCCATCTTTCCGAAAACCCATTTATAACAACTAATCTGAATACCTACTTGATTTCTTAACTCAAATCTATTAGAACCACACTATAACGCCAAAATCTTGAAACCATATCATGCCAGCGTAATTTGCAAGAACCTGGAATCTGTTCAATTATACTTTCAACCTTGAATTTTCCATTCGTGTATATGTATGAAGAAACACGCTCTGTGCAATATAAAATTGAAACCCTAGCTTTGGTAACTTTGGTTTTGCCCATGTGTTGCACGTATCCTAGTTTCAATTAGGTGTTAATGAGTTTTAATTTCTAAACGTATTGAAAACTGATCATGATCAATTAGTCTATACAATAATTGTTCCAAGAAGAAATCTAATAAACTAATGGAATATACTCACCTTCACAGTGTCGAATTCTCTCTTCACCACTTAATCACCAGTTCTTCGAATAATCCGTCAAGACATGGATATAATGAAGGTTAAGAATTTCTTGCACAGATTTTGGTTTACATCTCACAGAAATCAGTTTCCTTTTCCCCCTGAATTGATGTTGGTTCTACCTCTCTATATCCCTTCTTTCGTCTCATGGTTGTACGTCGTCTCTTTTCTGTAATCCCAGCCGACTACTCTATATCGTACATGTATAAACTAGGGTTTTTAAGACTTAATAATATTGAGTGTTGGAGTTTAACTAAATCGCAATATGGCCCCATTTTATCATATAATCACATATTCCCCACTTAACAGTTATTATTGGCCACTCTCTGTCTAGTTGAAATTTTATGTACCAATTAATATCTCTAGAAATTATAAGTTCCACATAAATTTCACTTAAATATCTTATCGAAAGTGTTGGGTATTACAGTATTCCTACGTCATTTCCTATAAGTAGAATGCCATCCACATATAGTACTAAGAACGAGATTTTGCTCCCACTAGTCTTCTTGTAGACACAGGGTTCATCTTCGTTCTTGATGAAGCCATATCCCTTTACTACTTCATCAAAACGGAGATTCCAACTTCTAGATACTTGCTTGAGACCGTATATAGACCTCTCAAGTTTACATACTTTATGGATATTGGTCTCGGATACAAAACCCTTTGGCTGTTCCATATAGATATCCTTCACGAGGAATCCATTTAGGAAAGTTGTTTTGACATCCATCTACCATACCTCATAGTCTAAGTATGCAACTATGGATAACAGTATTCGGATGGACTTTATCATGGCCACGGGCAAAAAGGTTTCTAGATAGTCAATTCATTCTCTTTGACTATACCCTTTCGCTACGAGCCTGACTTTAAAGGTGTCAACCTTGCCATCGCTACCTATCTTTCTTATGTAGATCCATTACATCCTATAGGTTTGATACCTTTAGGACGATCTACCAAGTCCAGACTTGGTTCGATTGCATAGAGTCCATCTCTGTTTCCATCGCTTCTCGCCATCTTGAGGCGTCGACATCCACCATTGCTTGATCATAGGTACAAGGATCATCTTCATGACCCTGTTGTACTACAATGCGAAGCTCTGGCTCCTCCTACAGTAGATACCCATACCTCTCAGGTTCATGCAGTATTCTACCAGATCTATGTGGTGGTTGTGCTACTATTGGGTTAGTCCTCGGTTCTTGGGCAGATGTCTCAGAGGGAGTTTCATTTTGTTCTTCTAGAAGAATATTTCTACCTTTGCCCCTTTCCAAGATGAAGGTGGGCTTGTAGGGCCACAATGATTCTCTGATCATCATGTAGGTAAAAGAAGAATCCCATGGAATCTTCAGGATAACCAATGAAACGTCCATGAGGGATCTTGTCTCCAATTTTTCCACTTTAGTCTTCTTGACATAAGCGGGACATCCCCAAATCTTAATATGATTAAGACTCGATTTCCTATTATTCTACATCTCATGTGGAGTCTTAGGAATGGATTTGGAGGGACATCTGTTCAATATATAAGCAGCAATAAGGAGCGCGTGTCCCCACAATGAAATGGGTAAATCTGTGTAACTAAGCATGAAATGAACCATGTCCAACAGAGTTCGGTTCCTTCGCTCGGCTACTCCATTTAGTTGAGGGGTTGTTGGTGGTGTTAGTTGTAACATTATTACTTTTTCTCTAAGGAATTCATTAAACTCGGCACTCATATATTCTCCTCCACGATCCGATCGCAGAGTTTTTAGATTCTGCCCAGTTTGATTTTCTACCAAAGCTTTGAATTCTTTGAACCTTTCAAAGGATTCAGACTTTGCTTCATCAAACACACTAGACCATATCTTGAATGATCGTCTGTGAAAGTGATGAAGTAGTAGAAACCCCCATGAGCCATTTCTCCAAATGGTCTGCAAACGTCGGTGTGCACTAATCCTAAGACTTGAGTGGCTCTTTCCAAAGTCCCGGCGAAGGGTGATCTAGCCATCTTGCCTAAGAGACATGATTCACATGTTGGATAGGGGTCCGATCCCAATGAGCTTAAAAGCCCATCTTTTTCCATGTTGTGAATCTTGTGCTCTCTGGCATGGCCTAGTCTTAGATGTCACTTGAGTCTTAAATTAGCTTCTTGCCTACCACGTTTCTTAGTTACAACATTCACATCAGATGAATTACGGACATTTAAATAATACAAACCATTAACTAAAGAAGCATTGCCAACTAATTTATTTCCATAATAAATGTAGCAATTTAACTTAGAAAAACGAAATGTATACCCAATCTTAACTAAGATGGGAATAGATACAATGTTCTTAAGCCCCTTGGGCAAAACTAAAACATCATCTAAAAATAGTAAATGTCCAGAATTCAAATATAAAGAAGTGGATCCTATTCTAGTAGCTGCGACGCTTTCCCCACTGCCTACTTTGATCATCACTTCTTCATGGCCAAGTTGTCTACTTCTCTGCAGATCCTGTTCCAAACAACACACATGGGCACTAGTCCCTGAGTCTAGAATTCATGAAGTAGAAAAAATGGTCATAGAACAATTAGTTTCAAAAACAAATAGTTCCATACCTTTTGCGCCTTTGCCTAATTTGGGACAAGCTCCTCTTCCAGTGGCCTAGATCACCGCATTCGAGACATCTGTCCATCTTCTTAGGTCCTTTGCTCTTATAAAACCCTTGAGCCTTTCCCTTACCCTTTTGGACACCCCTTTCAGCTCCAAGCTTGCCAGACTGCTTCGTGTTCTTGTTCTTCTTAGACTTAGACTTTTTAGGTCCAGAAGAAATGACCAAGGCAGTTTCATTTGAGATTATACAGTAACCATCTTGTTCATTAGACCAGCTAAATTGCACTTTATCTCATTGCAGTTAAAATTAACCACAAATTGGGAGAAAGAATCAGGAAGAGACTGCAAGATTAAGTCAGTTTGAAGAGTGGCTTTCATAGTGAAGTCGAGAGCTTCCAATTTCTCGATCCTCGAAATCATTTTGAGGACATGATCACCAACCTTCTCACTTTCTTTCATCTTAGCTCCGAAGAGCTCTTTCGATATCTTATATCGTGCAGTTCGACTATGGTCACCATAGAGCTCTACCAAGTGAGCTAGGATAGCTCTTCCAGTGGGCATCTTATCATGTGACCTTTGAAGTTCATTGGTCATAAATCCCAGCATGTATCCTCTCACCCGGATGTCGTCCTTGACCCATTTTTTTTGGGCTTGGACTTCTTCCTCACTAGCTCGTGTTCTGGCTAGAGCCGCCGGGATATCAGCCTCCAAGACGTATCCCAGAGATTCCATATTGAGGACAATCGTCAAATTTCTAAGTCAGTCTACATAATAGGGTCCAGTAAGAGTATTCTTTTCGAGTAATATTGAAAGTGGATTTGTCATTTTGAGAGAGATTTAACGAGAAAATAACTGCATAAATAAACCAAATTAAATTAGATTACTTGTATTTGACTTAACTAAGAAAAATTAAGGACTTAAAATTAATCTTGGCTCCCATTGCATTTTCGAATCCCACACTCCCATGTGAAAATCGGAAATCATCATTGGCATCGATTCCATAGCGGGTATTGAGGTCCTCAATTAATTACATGGGTTGCAACCTAACCGATTTCTGGCCCATCAATTAATTGAAGTGATGTCTAACATCAATTTATCCAATAAATATTTCAATATCTTTCCCCATAGTTCACCAAACCGCAACCGAACAGCTTTCTAAGCTTGTGAACTACCCGAGTTCATTCCCACTAACTCCTATAATCTAACATTTGAATTTCACCTTGCAACCGAACAAGTTTCTGGGGTGAAATATGCTTTGATTAAGGCATTCCATGCACTTAATAAAATTTGTAACTATTTCTAAATGCATAACCCGGATAACTGGGAAGCATTACACATTTATAATAATTTTAATTTTAGAAAGCTTAGTGGAGGGCGAGGATGTCACACATCCTTTTCTAACTCGGTATTATTTATTTGGGAGAATTTAAATTGTCAAATGTTTGGTCTCACTTTGCACATTAATCAATTTATATTGCGCAACTATCGCATATTGAACATGCATAAATTATTCTACTAATAAATATGTATATCAATATTATCATGGAATTAAATAAATAAATAAATAAATCCATATACACTTGATCATGGACTTTTCTAGAGGGCCCAAGCCAATAGGCCATCACATATAAAGGTAAAGCGGAAAAACAAAACTTTACGGGATTAAATAATTCTAAATTATTTAACTACAGCAACCCATGCAAAGATGAGTAAATCGAACATAACCTAAGTCCATGATCGGTGTTTCTATCACATAAGACATGCTCGCAATATTTAATAGATGTCCGCATTATTAAAACACTTATGTTGATATTAAAATTTTAGTCCAACTAAAAAGTCCTTTAATAAATTCCCAACTTTTATATATTATTTATTTCAATTAATATCATTCTAGTCCTACTAGATGACTTAGATATACAAAATTCAAAATTAAGTATATCTACATTTAATTAAAATAATATTAGTCCAACTAAATAAATACATAAAATATGGAATTCTATTTTATTATGATTTAAAGCAATCATTAAATGGAAAAACTTTTATTTGATTAAAGAATTAATTATTAATCATCCAAGAAAAATAATATATATTCTATATTCAAATAACCAAGTAATTTCCAAGTCGAGGAAAAATTAATAATATTTAATCCATAAATTAATTATTAATCTCCAAGAAAAATAATTAATTATTCTAATTAAATATTTAATTTCAATTAATCTTATTGGGCTTGATTTCATCAAACCCAAGTTACCATCCTTTTGGTCTACTTGAATTTAATTTAATTGGGCTCAAATTAATTAATTCGGAAAAACATGCACACTTCATTAATTTCTATTGGACTATTTTTAATTAAAGTCCAAATCACCAATCCAATGGGGCCCATTTGGAATTATTTAAATTAAGCCCAAACTAATTAATAAGTCGAGATTGATTGAATTTCTTATTGGGCTTAATTAAATTATATCGGATGACGGATCATCATCCCTTTGACCCACCCGAATAATTAAATTTACCCAAACCCAAATTTTAATTTTGACCCAACACAAACCCCATTTACCGACCCGGATCCCGAACCCAAATCAGCGAATCGGATGTCGAAACACACGACCCGACGGGCCTGTGCAGGTGGCTAGGCCACATGGCCTGGCCGTGTGCACGCTGCACAGCAACAACGCGCGCGTGCTGCGCTCGAGTGCAGCTGCTGCACGCAGACCGTTTTTCCTCGTTTTCAATTTTTTACATGCATCACAAATATACCTAGATATACAATAAATATAAAAAATCAAAATTCATGCTTTAAACCACAAAAACGCAAATTTAATTAACACATAATCGCATGCTTCAAAAACACATATTATGTATATCATAAATCACATAAACTCAATTAAATATGCGAATCAGAGATTGGCTCTGATACCACAGTTGGATTTCACGAGAAATAACATAAACGCAGCAGAAGGATATCAAAAAATTTATTTTAAAACCCAAAGTTGAATTCAATGATCGCATATTCAAATTGCACGATAAACTTAACGAATAAAACTTACTCGTTAAAACGAAGTTGTTGGAGAATCCAATTCTTCTTCAAAACTTCGAATTGATGAACTTCTTGAATTCTTCAATCCTCGTATTCTTCAAGTCTTGATTTCTTGAAGTTTCTTGAAAATGAATCCAAACAACGAAGCACGTTGTCTCTAAATTATCACGCACGAATTGATGATGAAAAATCCCACTTCTTTCTCTATAGGGGGCGACGGCTAGCTTGTGTATAGAGGGGGAGGAATTTTTCCTTTTTCTTTTCTTGGAGAGTTACAATAAAATTGTTGTTATGTCTAGGTTAAAGTCAAGAGAAGTCTTTTATACCTCAATGACTTATTGACCAAGACAACAAAAGAGACCAAATTGATCATCCAACCTAGCCCTAATGGGCGTCCTCTAGGATGCCCCATATGGGGCCCGGATTTTCTTTTGCTTTGTTTAATTAATTCTTTATTAAATCCAATAAATAAATAAATTAATCAAATAATAAAATTAATTAGATAAATTAATTCATTAATATAATTCTCTAAGTAATTAATTAATAATTAATCTTATCCTTTTAATTAATTATCTTATCCAATAAGTAATTAATTAATTATTTAATTTATCCAATAAATTAAATCTCTCCAAAAATAAAATAGAAAATCCTTTTTCAATTTTTCTTCATCAATTTTTTAGCGCGGCTCTTTAGGTTTCTTTCATTTGGCAATGAGAGGAAACCAAAGGAAGTGGGTAATACCTAGCCAGTCAGGTGGCCCACTTCGTAGCCCAAATGAAAAACGAATGAATCGATCATTCCACAACCTTCCAATCGTAAATACCGTATAAGTATAAACCCTTTGTTCGTGTACCCCAGTCAAGTGAGAGTCATGGCTATGTCAAACTCACTGGACTTGACCATATGTATTAATTATAATAATACAAGATCATTGAGATCGATTTAGTGCCTAGCACAATCGTCTCTTTATGCTTTGGCCAAAGACTTTGATCTCTATTTATTTATAATCACATAAGGTATTTTCTCACTCACTTATGAGAGAACAAATCCCATCTAGATATCAGCTAAGACTACCATTTGCCCATCAAACAGCATTTCGAGGTCGACCCCACCAACGGGTGAATTGGGTCTAACTACTCTAATGAAATACTTGACGTCACAAATGCATCTTCAGCATGATGTTTCAGGTCAAAGGTTCATTTACACCTATTACGCATAATCAGTTCTGTCATTGACAGTCAAAGAGTGAAAACCCATGTGACAGAACCAATGCAAGTCGTGTTCGAGCAGATCAATTCCACTGATGTGCCTACAATCTTAATCTCCTACCATCCCATGGTGCCAGACAGGCACTCCCATGTCAGAGATAAGATTGTACAAGTGTGCCAAGTCTTTATTTGTCGATTAAAGACTTCACTTTACTTGCGAACTTATTTTTAGTAATCAAGATCGATCTCCCTAGTGCCAATCTCCTATCCCATAGGAAGTAGAGGGATCGCACTGAAAATACGGACAAAAGCGTTTTACAATTCTTATAGATGCATATAAGATTTAAGTGAAAACTAAATAATGTCTTTATTAATAATATGAAGATAAGTTAATTACAAGATAGATGCCCTATCATTCTATCCTCTATGGAATCTGAGGGCATAATCTTAACAGGTTTGCCTTGACACACATGGACTAGTTGCTCATTTAAGACTTATAGATGCCATTAAGAATTATATGAACAACTTACTAATGCTTTTATATTAATATTAGGTTGTACAGCATAAACTAGTGCCCTATTCTTTTAAGTCCTCCTTGGCATCGAGGGCACAAACCCAACAAAAATGACACAGCCCCATCATTATTGAGAAATCAGAAGCAGTGAAGGGACTAGAAATGCAGTCAGGAAAAATAAACGACTTCGTACAAAACTTAAATGTGTCGTTGGACAGTACTTCTCCTACTCGACAGAGCTTATGATCAATATAAGGCATGTTTGAGTACTTCCATATCCTATAGGATGTCTGTCATTCATGGAGCTCTTCAGTTTTTCTATATCCCTAGCGAACTTCCTCGGGTGACACCGTGTTGTAATCTGAAGTTCATTTGCCATTATACTGTAAAAAGTTCAACAACCAAAAAAACATATTAGGATTGCACTACCTTCAATACTCAACATTACTACTCAGAATACCCCATTAAGGTGCAATAAATACGGCATTTCAAATGTGCTTAAGATCAATAAATATGTGCTTAAAAATGCGTGGACATGAAAAAACCATGAGAAATTTGAGTGACAACTTAGTTTCTGAGAGTGTAATGTTACGGGTGATGATAATTTTGTCATCAAACACATATAATCTACATACAACCCAAAACGTACTAAACCTTGAAGCACAACGTACGCATTCTTAATAAACCAGGTATTTACTCAATAATCTTCAAACAATATAAAATTGAGTGTGGAAACTGATTACCCAAGTGGTTTTGGAGCAAAGACCGTGTTAGTGTGTATGCCCTCAAATGCCATAAAAAGGATAGATTTATAGGGCATTGACTTGTAACTAAACTATATTATTATAATAAAAGGCATTTTCTTGTTGTTTTCTCATAGGCATTTGTAAGGTTTAGTAAACAACGTAAAGTCCTTGATAATAAGGCGAACCTTCTACTCCCTATGGGTTAGGGAGAATGGCACTAGAGGAGTTTGATCCTTATTATCTAAAATTGGTTCACAAGTCGTAGAGAGTATTGACTGGACATCAATACCAGATAAAGACTTGTATGATATAAGTTTTGATAGGGAAGTGCAAGTCGAACACTATAAGAATGGTAGTGGGAACTTATGTCATAGACACCTTAGTTAGACTGATGTGTTCGAACACGGCTCGCATCAGTTTTGGCACATGGGTTTTCACTCACTGTCAGTCAATGACAAAACTAATAAGTTGTGATAGGTACGCGTGAACCTTAGACCTAAGGAATCATGTTGAAGATGTGCTTGTGACATCAAGTCTATCATTAGAGTAGTTAGATCCAACTCACCCGTTGGTAGGGTCGACCTCGAAGTGCGGCTTGATGGGCAAGTAGCAGTCTTAACTAATTAGCAAAATGGGATTTATTCTCTCATAAGATAATGAGCTAAATATCCTATGCGGTCATGAATAAATGAGGTCAAAAAAACTTTGGCCAAAGCATTAGAGATACTCATGTTAGACATGAAAGTATACTCAGTGACCTCGATTCATTATGAGCTAAGCATATGGTCAAGTTCTGTGAGTTTGACTAAACTATGACTCTCACTTGACTGGGATATACGAATAAAGGATTTATACTAGTACGGTGTCACCCTTGGAATGATCCTATTCATTTGTTCTCAATTGGGATACGATGTGGGCCACGGGACTGGCTAGGTGTAACCCACATCCGTTTGGTTTCCTCCCAATTGCCTTTTGAGACGAACCTAAAGAGCCGCGCTTAAAGGAATTGAAAAGGGAAAAATCATGGAATTGACTTGAGAGAATTTTCGATATTGGATATCGCAATTAATTAATTAATCATTGGATGATTTTATTAATTAATTAAGTTAATGTGTTAATTAATTTCTTTATGGAAATTAATTATGGAATTAACATGGAATTAATTATTTGATTAATTAATTTATTGGATAAATAATATTAATTAAATAAATAATTAAAAATAAAATCACAATTGGACAAAGCTTGATGGGCATTTAGAACGCCCAAAGTGGGCGTCCATAGTGGCAGCCTATGTGGCTTAGTTAGTTAGGGTTATTTTCTAGTGTAGTATAAATATACTACTTAGTGAAAAATTAACCTAAGCCTAATCATAAACTTTCTCTCCAAATCAAAGTCTTCCAAACCCCCCCCCCCCTCTCTCTAGCCGTCTTCAAGGAGGAAGAAAAGGAGGATTTTCGCTTCAATTCTGGCGTGGTGATTTAAAGACAGTAGCAGATTTGTTGTTCGAAAAAGGATCACAAAAGCTGGTTCAGAAATCCCATTACGCGGAGAAAGGTACATAAATTCTAAACCCGATTTAAATACATGAAATCAAGATGAACCACTTGGGATATTTAAATTTCCACTGCGTTTTATATGTAAAAACCCAACAGTGGTATTAAAGTCAATCTCTGATTTCCGTATTTAATCGAATATGTGATTTTATGAGTTTTTCGTGTTTTTGATGCATGATAAACTTGATGTTAAATTTATGATTTTGAGCCATGATTTTCTACGTTTTTCTTGGATATTATTGCATGATAATATGGTGAATACGAAAAATCAAATTGTGTGAGAAACGGGGCTGAAAAACCCCGAGACGTGCGCGAGGCGCACGACGTGCGCTGTCTGTGTGCACAGCGAACAGACTGTGTGGACGCTGTGCGCGCAGCAGGTGGCCAAAGGCCCCGCGATGCGCGCACAGCTCAGGCGCACTTCGTGCAAGGCTGCACGCCCAATGTGTAGCCGAAGGCCATTCGACGCGCGCGCAGCAGGCGCGCGGCGCATGGCACTCGGCCATCGGGCCATGCGCTCGGGGGCCAGGGTTTCTTGACCCGGGTCCGGTCGTGAAAATTTGGGTCCAATTTTTAAATAAACGGGTCTTGGGTTATTTTAATTATCCGGGTGGGTCAAAAGGATGATGACCCGAGTTTTAATTAAATGAGCCCAAATTGATTTAATTAAATTATTGGACATTCAATAAATTAGTTTTGGGCTTAATTAGTTAAATTTAAATATGTTAATGGTTGGTAATTTATGTTTGATGAAATCGAGGCCAATTAGTTTTTATTAAATATTAATTATTTGAATAAAAGAATTAATTAATTATTCTTGGAAGATGTTTTAATTTATTAATTTGTTTAAATAATAAATTCTCACTAGATGGTTCATTATCATAAATGTGAATAAAATTTGGAATTTTATTAGAGAAATTAATTAGTTGGACTAATTAATTATTAAATTAATCACCAACATAGTTGTTTTATTTATCGCGAGCATGTATTTTATGATGGTGACATTATCCATGGGCTTAGGTTTCTTTTGGATGTATTTCTTTTTTATGGGTTGTAAGGGCCGGTTTTGAGCCCAGGCCTTTCAATTTTAGTTTAAGATTAGAATCTATGGTACATAGGATGTTCAAATATTCTGATAATGTACATAGATAAATGCTTAGAATAAGAATAGAAAGGGGCGCTGGGCGGCTTAATGGAGTTAAGATTTAAATCTATGGCAAGAAGGGTATCAATTCCATAAAGTGAGATGAGGAGCTTGAACTTAGAGTCCCAAGAAGAATAGTTTAAGATTATTTTTGCCTTTTGATGGCCCATTGGCTTGGGCCCTTGATTTTAGTGGAAGCCATGTCATAAATCGAAGCCCTTGATTTTAGTTTAAGTTACAAATATCTAATAAAGTCTGGTTTATTTTCTGCAATTATTTGAATTATCTCTCTCAAAACAAAAATGACTATCAACCCACTTTCCGTTTTACTCAAAAAGAACATCCTTACCGGACCCAACTATGTGGACTGGCTAAGGAACTTGAGAATTGTTCTCAACATGGAGTCTTTGGGGTACGTGTTGGACACAGACATCCCTGCTCCATTTTCCAGAACACGTGTCAATGAGGAAGAAGTCCAAGCTCATGAAAAATGGGTAAAGGACGACGTCCGAGTGCGTGGGTACCTGCTTGGCTCGCTGACAAACGAGCTCCAGAGGTCCCACGAGAAGATGACCACTGCAAGGGCTATCTTGGCACACTTGGTCGAGCTCTATGGTGAGCACAGCCATACTGCGAGATATGAGATGTCTAAAGAGCTCTTCGGAGCCAAAGTGAGAGAGGGTGAAAAAGTTAGGGATCATGTCCTCAAGCTGATCGCGAGGATCGAAAGATTGGAGACTCTCGATTTTACAAAGAACCTACAACTTCAAACGGATCTCATTTTGTAGTCTCTTCCTGATTCTTTTTCCCAATTTGTAATGAACTTCAATTGCAATGAGATTGAATGCAACTTAGCTGGGCTAATGAACAAACTAACTACTGCATAATCTCAATTGAAGCCCAAGGGAAAAGAAACTGCATTGATTATCTTTTCTGGGACCAAAAAGGCTAAGATTAAGAAGAAGAAAACCAAAAAGCAGAGTGATGAGCTTGGAGCTCAGGGTGGTGTCAATAAGGGAAAAATTAAAGCTCTTGTGAATCGCAAGTGTAAGGGACCATAGAAGATGAATAGATGCCTACACTGCGGTGAGCTAGGCCACTAGAGAAGGAACTGTCCAAACATGGGCCCAGGCGCACAAGGTATGGAACTTTATGTTCATGAGACTTATTGTTCTATGACCGTTTTCTCTACATCTTGGATTCTTGATTCAGGAGCTAGTGCTCACATTTGTTGTATGAATCAGGATCTGGTGCGAGGAAAAAAGCTAGACAGTGATAAGGTGAAGATCAGAGTAGGCAGCGGGCAAAGCGTCGCGGCTACTGGAATTGGATCTACCTCATTACTTTTAAATTCTGGACATTTGCTATTTCTGGATAATGTTTTAGTTTTGCCCAATGGGATTAAACACATTGTTTCTATTCCAGTTTTAGTTAAGCATGGTTATACTTTCCATTTTATTAATGAACATTGCAATATTTATTGTGGTAATAAATTAGTGGGCTTTGCTTCTTTAGTAAATGGTTTGTATTACCTTAATGTCCAGAATAAGTGTTTTGTAAATACTATACAAAGGAAACGTAGTAGGCAAAGAATTAACCAAAGATTGATCTGGCATCTTAGACTAGGCCATGGCGGCGAGCACAAAATTCACAAAATGGAGAAAGATGGACTAATAGGTCCATTGGGATGGGATCTCTATCCTACTTGTGAATCTTGTCTCAAAGGCAAGATGGCTAGATCCCCATTTACAGGGACTTTTGAAAGAGCCTCACAAATCTTAGATTTAGTGCATACTGATGTTTGTGGACCATTTGGAGAAATGGCTCGTGGAGATTTCCTTTACTTCATCACATTCACTGATGACTATTCAAGATATGGTCTAGTGTACCTGATGAAGCATAAGTCTGAATCCATTGAAACATTCAAAGAATTCAAGACTTTAGTGAAAAATCAAACTGGGCAACATATATAGGCTCTTCGATCTGATCGAGGAGGAGAATATATGAGCGCGGAGTTTGATGAATACCTTAGAGAGAATGGTATAGTATTACAACTCACACCTCCAGCAACACCACAGTTGAATGGAGTAGCAGAACGAAGGAATCGAACCTTGTTGGACATGGTTCGATCCATGCTTAGCTACACTAACTTACCCATTTTACTGTGGGGTCATGCGCTGCTTACAGTTGTACACATTTTAAATAGATGTTCGTCCAAGTCCGTTCCTAAGACACCATATGAAATATGAATAAATAGGAAACCAAGTCTTAATCACATTAAGATTTGGGGATGTCCTGCTTATGTAAAAAAGACAAAAGTGGACAAGTTGGAGGCTAGATCCTTAAAAGGGCGTTTCGTTGGTTATCCTGAGGATTCCATGGGATACCTCTTTTACCTGCATGATGATCGAAGGATCATCGTCGCTTTGCAAGCCCACTTTCTTGAAGATAAATTCATTCAAGAAGGAGGATCAGGTAGAAAGATTGTTCTCGAAGAACAAAATGAAACTCCAGTGGATACATCTACACAGGAAATAAGAACCGAACCTTATTTAACACAACCACAACCCCGAAGATCAAGTAGGATACCTCAACTGCCTGAGAGGTATGGATATCTACTACAGAGGGAGCTAAGTCTCCATTTTGTATTAGAGGAAGGTCATGGAGATGATCCCTCCACTTATGATCAAGCGGTGGTGGATGTGGATGTTGCAAGATGGCGTGATGCTATGCAAATAGAAATAGATTCGATCCATTCAAACCAAGTTTGGAAACTTGTAGATCGGACTGATGGAATAAACCAATTGGGTGCAAATGAATTTACAAGAGAAAGATTGGGTTGATGGCAAGGTTGACACCCACAAAGCCAGGCTAGTGGGGAAAGGGTATAGTCAAAAGGAAGGATTGACTACCAAGAAACCTTTTCGCCAGTGGCTATGATCAAATATATAAGAATTCTACTTGTAATAGAAGCACACTTAGACTATGAGATATGGCAATTGGATGTCAAAACTGCTTTTGTGAATGGATTCCTAGAAGAGGATATCTATATGGAACAGTCTAAAGGTTTTGTATCCGAAGATGGTATCCAAAAGGTGTGCAAGCTTAAAAGATCAATTTATGGACTTAAGCAAGCATCTCGTAGCTGGAATCTACGATTTGATGAGGCAGTCAAAGGATTTGACTTCATCAAAAACGAAGATGAACCATGTGTTTACAAGAAGGTTAGTGGGAGCAAGATAACATTCCTTATGTTATATGTAGATGACATATTGCTCATAGGAAATGATATAGGAATGCTCACCATTGTTAAGAAGTGGCTTTCGAGTACTTTCTCCATGAAAGACTTGGGAGAGGCTACTTACATTCTAGGGATTCGAATCTATAGAGATCGAACAAATAGAATGATAGGGCTCTCTCAAGCCCTTTACTTAAAAAAAGTCCTAAAGAGATTTAGGATGGAGGATTCTAAGAAAGGGTTCTTGACAATGAGACATGGGGTAGATCTCTCGAAAACTATGTGTCCTCAAAGTGAGGAAGATAGAAAAGAGATGAACACTGTATCCTATGCATCTGCAGTGGGTAACCTGATGTACGCAATGCTGTGTACTACACCTGACATTACTTATGCAGTAAGCGTTGTTAGCCGATTTCGAGCAAACCCTGGCAAGGAACATTGGATAGTTGTGAAGAATATCCTAAAGTATCTGAAGAGAACTAAGGATATGATTCTCATCTATGGGAGTGGTAACCTAAGAGTGGACGTGTACACCGACTCGAATTTCCAATAAGATGTCGATGACCAAAAATCCACCTAGGGGTCATATTCACCCTCAACGGTGGGGCGGTGACTTGGAAAAGTTTCAAACAAAGCACAACCCGGACTCCACGATAGAGGCTGAATACATAGTTGCCTCTGAAGCAGCTAAAGAGGTTGTTTGGCCTAGGAAGTTCACTGGAGAACTTCAAGTGGTTCCAAGCGTGGAGCTCTCGTTGCCACTTTATTGTGACAACACTGGAGGAATAGCGCAGGCAAAGGAACCTAGGTCTCACAACAAGTCCAAACACATTGAGAGAAGATATCACATCATAAGAGAGATCATTGCAAGAGGAGAAATATCTGTTCAGAAAATAGCTTCAGCTGACAATGTCGCTGACCCATTGACTAAGCATTGGCACAGGCGGTGCTAGAAAAACATCTAGAAGGGATAGGTATAAAATACCATAGCAAATGGCATTGAGTGCAAGTGGGAGATTGCTAGTGTGTATGCCCTCAAATGCCATAAAGAGGATAGATTTATAGGGCATTAACTTGTAACTAAACAATATTATTATAATAAAAGGCTTTCTCTTGTTGTTTTCTTATAGGCATTTGTAAGGTTTACTAAACAACGTAAAATCCTTGATAATAAGGCTAACCTTCTACTCCCTATGGGTTAGGGAGAAAGGCACTAGAAGAGTTTGATCCTTATTATCTAAAATTGGTTCGCAAGTCGTAGAGAGTATTGACTGGACATCAATACCAGCTAAAGACTTGTATGATATAAGTTTTGACAGGGAAGTGCAAGTCGAACACTATAAGAATGGTAGTGGGGACTTATGTCATAGACACCTTAGTTAGACTGATGTGTTCGAACACGGCTCGCATTAGCTTTGTCACATGGGTTTTCACTCACTGACATTCAATGACAAAATTGATAAGTTGTGATAGGTACACATGAACCTTAGACCTGAGGAATCATGTTGAAGATGTGATTGTGACATCAAGTCTGTCATTAGAGTAGTTAGATCCAACTCACCCGTTGGTGGGGTCGACCTCGAAGTGTGGCTTGATGGGAAAGTAGCAATCTTAACTGATTAGCAAAATGGGATTTATTCTCTCATAAGTGAATGAGCTAAATATCCTATGTGGTCATGAATGAATGAGGTCAAAAAGACTTTGGCCAAAGCATTAGAGATACTCATGTTAGACATGAAAGTATACTCAGTGACCTCGATTCATTATGAGCTAAGCATATGATCAAGTTCTGTGAGTTTGACTAAACTATGACTCTCACTTGATTGGGATATATGAATAAAGGGTTTATACTCGTATGGTATTCACAGCGTGAAAGGTTTGGAATGATCCTATTCATTTGTTCTCAATTAGTATACGATGCCACGGGACTGGCTAGGTGTAACCCACATCCCTTTGGTTTCCTCCCAATTGTCTTTTGAGACGAACCTAAAGAGTCGCGCTTAAAGGAATTGAAAAGGGAAAAATCATGGAATTGACTTGAGAGAATTTTCGGTATTGGATATTGCAATTAATTAATTAATCATTGGATGATTTTATTAATTAATTAAGTTAATGTGTTTCTTTATGGAAACTAATTATGGAATTAACATTGAATTAATTAGTTATTTGATTAATTTATTTATTGGATAAATAATATTAATTAAATAAATAATTAAAAATAAAACCACAATTGGACTAAACCCGATGGACATTTAGAACGTCCAAAGTGAGCGTCCCTATTGGACGCCTGTGTGGCTTAGTTAGTTAGGGTTATTTTCTAGTGTAGTATAAATATACTACTTAGTGAAAAATTAACCTAAGCCTAATCATAAACTTTCTCTACAAGTCAAAGTCTTCTAAACTCTCTCTCTCTCTAGCCATCTTCAAGATGGAAGAAAAGGAGAATTTTTTGCTTCAATTCCGGCGTGGTGATTTAGAGACAGTGGCAGATTTGCTGTTCGAAAAAGGATCACAAAAACTGGTTCAAAAATCCAACTACGCGAAGAAAGGTACATAAATTCTAAACCCGATTTAAATACATGAAATCGAGATGAACCACTCGTGATATTTAAATTTCCACTGCGTTTTATATGTAAAAACCCAACAGACCGCTGGTGAAGACTGTTGTGGTGGACAAAATATGGCGAAAACCTGGCGGGAAGTGGCTAAAAAGGCCGTCGACAATGTTATGAAGGTGATAATGTTATTCCTGAACTTGGTACTCACTAGAAGTGATTTTAAATGGCCGAAAAAGGTGTTTGGGAGCAAACGGCGGAGAGAAGAGAGAATCAGAGCTGAGAGAATGAGAAGGAAGACAAAGAGGCAAGAGAGAAGAAATAACTATAAATAGAGGGAAAAGTGCAATCTTGTAATTTTAGTTCTTTGTGAGGGTGTTTTAGTCTTTTTACAAAAATTAGAAAGTAAATCCAAAGTTGTATTTACAATTAGGGAGTGCAATCTTTAAAAACATTCCTAGGGACTGATTCATGAATTCAATTAGGAATTAGGGATTTTACACTAAAAACCCGCTAGTTTAATTATCAAAAAATTCTCCTAAAAAAAAAAAAGTATTGCCATCTAGAGCTTGATATTTTTTCCTAAGACACTCTTTCTCCCTACATGTAACTCAAGTGTGCGTTTTCCAAGTGCTTATGCATATTTTGACACGTAAAACTAATTATTTTGTTCTATTTGTAACAACTATTGAATCTTCTCGAGTGTACAATTATAAATAATAGTATATTTTTATTTAAACTAGTAAAAAGTATGTGCATCTCACGTGGATGCCCCATATTTTAGATAATAATTTTTAATGAACTTTTAAGAATCAAATATTGCAATAGTCGATTGTTTTTAGTTGACCTTTTAAGAACCATAATAGTCGAATATTATGATAATCAAGAACAATAAGTAAAAGTGTTTTAAATGCTTTTGTGGGAACTTTTTCTTTTATCAAAATTCAATGATCGAATTTAAATTTGAACTTTTAGGCATATATATATACTGTTTCTTACTAATAGAAATTTTAAGAATCTAAATAAAAAATGTCATCATACTTTCTATGTTTTGATTTCCTTTATTGTTGTTTTTGATACATCCTTGCCATTGTATTTTTTTTCCTTTCTTTGGGCAAATAATGTTGTTAATTTTTTATTATCCTCAACATCCGCATAATATTTCTCATTTAAACATAATTTGCAACTCATCATTGTATGTTTCAGAAGTTTCAGAAGAACACAAATGTTGTTCTTGCAAATTTAAAACATTAATATTTAGTTAGAATTTGTTTCCATTAAAAGGTGATATGATGCTTACAACATCTCTAAATAAATGTTCCTTGTTGATGTGGAGCATTTCCCATAATAGAGCATCCACATAAATGTTTGCCAATATTCTAAGATGATTAATTTCCCATAATATAGCATCCACATTGACCGCCAACTATCTTCTTCTTCTTCTTTCTTTCTTTCTTTTATTTAAAATTTTTTTTTTTAGAGACTACGTTACTTGGAGTTTGAAGTTTGTAATTTGTTACAATAAAATTGCCTGTCACAATATTTTGTCAAACATTTGAGTCGTAGTGTACTTTATGTTGGGTGCGTCCCCTCATGTGGGGCCACACACAAGTAAATAAGAAAAAAAAATAAAGGCAAAACCACCTTGCATGGCCCCCTGTTTTGGACGACAAGTTGCATGGCAATTTACTCAAATGCCATGCAGCTTTGGCCGTTGGATCACCAATAGGGTGGGGGGGGGGGGTTATTTAGCAATTTAACCCCCCTCCCCCTATTTGTTGATCCAACGGCCAAAGCTAGACCAAGACAAATGGTCTCAGTCCAGCATAGAATTTTCCCCTATAGAGGCCTTACTCTGTTCATTTCTCACACCAGAACAGCAATCTCTAGTGAGATAGAGAGAGTTTAGAGAGAAAGAGAGAGAAAAAAAAAAGAGGGAAAATTGGGAGAAGAAAACTAAGATTGAGGGAGTGTTCGATTTTTCTTCTACAATTCCAAGTTTATTAAACTTGATACATTTGTAATCTAAGGGGTATTCTCTTGAAGATTTGGTGTATCCCCTATTTAGTGTAGGGAGAAATTGTGTAAGCTTATTATTGTTATAGTGGAGGTTTTCGACTTCAGTCCCATAGTTTTTCTCGATTTGGGTTTTTCACGTAAAAATTCTTGTCTCATTTAGAGGGTGTTTGGCTAAGCTTATCCGAAACATCTTATAAGCTCCTACATTTTATAAGATGTTTTAGGAGCTTATAAGATGTAACATCTTATAAAATGTTTAAAAAAAGGTGGGGTTGGGTTATTTTTTTAAAAGGGCTTGTAAGACTCAAACATCTTATTTTTTGGTCTTATAAGCTGTATTTTAAAAAAAATTACCAAACAAATTTATAAAGCTTATAAGCTCTAAAATATCTTATAATATGTTTAGAGGAACTTCCCTCTTATTCTATTTCTTTCTATCCAAATATCATTGGTGTGGTCCCATTTTTATCCAATTAGTGGGGAAAAGATTTATATCACTTCCGTTGCGCCGGTGTCATTGTTAATATTTGGCACTCTTTCCCAAAAAGTGGCATCAGAGCTGCGTTGATATTTGAGTTAACAGATTAAAAATGAAGGAGTCATCATCTATTGGTGGGATTTTCAAATTGAAAGAAATCGAACTACTCAATCTGGAAACCGAGTATGTTAGATCTTCTCTATTGCAAGGATCTGTACTTGCCCTTGCATGGCGATACATCTGTACTTGCCCTTGCATGGCGATACATCTAAACCAAAAGATATGGGTGCAGATGAGTGGAGCATCTTGCACAGAAAGATGGTCGGTTTTATCCGACATTTTCTTGAACACAGTATCTTCTATCACTTTGCAAATGAGGAAAAGGCTGATGCTCTATGGATAAATATGGAGGCTATTTTTGAGAGGAAAAATGCCTTAAATAAAGCTTCTGTTATCAGAAAAATTGTCCGGCTACGGTACAGGAAGGGTTCCAATATGACAGAGCATCTTAATGTGTATCAGGGCTTAATAAATCAATCCATCAACGTGAACATACCCCTCAATGATGAAGTGATTGCTTTATTATTGCTCAGCTCATTTCCGGATAGTTGGGATACCCTTGTAGTGTCAGTCAGCAACTCAGCTCCAAATGGAGATTTGACCTTGCAAGTGGTCAAAGGTTGCCTTCTAAATGAAGAGTCCAGAAGAAAAGAGCAGGCGTTCAGTACCAAGCAAAATGCCTTGGTGATTGAAAGTTCTGACAGACGAGGAAGAAACAAAAGTAGAGGTCCTCAACACCAGAGAGACAAATCCAGGGAGAAGTCCACGTTCAAAGGGGATTTCAAATGCCATTACTGTGGTGGCCCACAACACTGTGAAAGGGACTGCTGAAAGAAGAAAAAAGATCAAAAGAATGGAAATAATGAAACAAGAAAGATAACAAAGACACCACATCTATGGCAACTGATGGTGATGCTGTCATTATATGTGATGATGCATGTGTCAGTTCATGCATGTGTCAGTTCATCATGCCAAGAAACAGATTGGATCATTGATTCAGGAGCCTCGTATCATATCACCCCACATAGGGATATGTTCATATCGTACACGAGTGGTAACTTTGGAAGAGTCAGAATAGCCTATCATGGTGTGACAGAGGTTGTCGGCATGGGGAACATTAACTTAGAAACTGACACAGGGTGCCGACTCATTCTGAGAGATGTCAGACATATTCCTGACATTCGGATCAACATTATTTCCATTGGAAAGCTAGATGATGATGGCTATGTCAATAACTTTGATGAGGAAAAAAGGGAAGCTTACCAAAGGTTATCTGATTACTGCAAAGGGTAAGAAAAAGAACTAACTCTACCTGATGCAAGCAAAATTATTCAATGGAGAGGTGAATACAGCAGTTAATAGTTCCTCCATTGAGCTATGGCATAAGAGGCTTGGACACTTGAGCTAAAAAGGCATGCAACTTTTGGCTAAGAAGAAACTCCTACCTGACATCAAGGGGATAGAGCTACAAACTTGTGTTGATTGTTTAGCAGGAAAACAACACAGAGTTGCGTTCAAGAGATTCTATCCTTCCAGAAAATCACATCCTCTGGACTTGGTGTATATTAATGTATGCTTCATGAAAGACAAAACACTAGGTGGTGTAGTGTACTTTGTCACATTCATTGATGATTTCTCTAGAATGGTCTGGTGTTTTGCTTTGAAATCTAAAGACCAGGTTATAACAGTCTTTAAGTATTTTCAAACAAGAGTCGAAAGCGAAACCGGAAGGAAGCTGAAGTGTATTCATTCAGACAACGGTGGTGAATACCAGGGTCCATTTGAACAGCATTGTCATGGCCATGGTATCAGGCTTGAGAATAGCAATCCAAAAACTCCACAACACAATGGTGTGGCAGAGAGGATGAACAGGACAATTTGTGAGAGGATCAAGTGTATGTTATCACGCTCAAAATTTCCCAAATCATTTGGGATGAAGCAATGAGGACTGCAGTTGACTTGGTCAACCTTTATCCATCAGCTCCTTTGGATGGTGACATTCTAAACAAAGTTTAGTCAGGGAAAGACGTTTCCTACAAACACTTGAGAGTGTTTGGCTGCAGGGCGTTTGTTCATATTCCAAAAGATGAAAGATCCAAACTTGATGACAAAACCAAACCATGTACCTTCTTGGGCTATGGCCATGAAGAGTTTGGTTACAGACTGGGAACCGGTGAATAGGAAGAATATCAGAAGAAGAGATGTTGTGTTTCTTGAGGAACAAACATCTGATGACACAAAACAAAGTGAGAGGAGAGAATCTTCTCAGAAAATTCCTAATGACTTAGACCCAGTTCCTTCATGTACAACTCGGTATCATGGGGGAGGTGAACAGGACGAGCAGAATGATACAATTGATTATGAGCCAATTGATGATCAGGTGCCACCTATATAGATTGATGATCTAGTTCCTCTATTGGAGAGACGGTTAGAAGGTCTACCAGACAAACACGTCCTTCGACTAGATATAATCCAGATGAGTATGTGATGCTCATTGATGGGGAAAAACCAGAGAGTTACCCGGAGGTCATATCACATGATCAGAAGGATATGTGGATGGAGGCCATGAAAGAGGAGATGAAATTCTTACAAGAAAATCACACCTATGACTTGGTAAAGCTGCCTAAAGGCAACAGAACACTAAAAAATAAATGGGTGTGAAAGTTGAAGAATGTGGAACATATATCACAACCCAGATATAAAGCAAAGCTGGTTGTAAAGGGTTTCAATCAGAAAAAGGGTGTCGATTTTGGAGAAATTTTCTCACCAGTGATGAAGATGTCTTCGATCAAAGTTGTTCTTGGGATTGCCGCCAGTCTCAATCTAGAGATTGAACAACTTGATGTGAAGACCGCATTTCTTCATGGAGATCTAGATTAAAAAATCTACATGGAGTGGCCGGAAGGGTTCAGAGTCGAAGGAAAAGAAAACCTGGTGTGCTGGTTGAAGAAAGCTTGTACGGTCTGAAGTAAGCCCCCAGACAATGGTACAAGAAATTTGACTCGTTTATGACAGACCATGACTACACGAGGACCAGCTCAGATAACTGCGCATTCTTTAAGAAATTCTCAGATGGAGATTTTATCATTCTACTGTTATACATTGATGACATGCTGATCGTAGGTCATGGTTCCAACAAGATTGAGAAGCTGAAGAAAGAACTTGGAAAGTTTTTTGCAATGAAAGACTTGGGCCAGGCTAAGCAGATCCTTGGAATGAAAATCTCTAGGGATAGAGTTGACAAGAAGCTCCGGTTATCTCAAGAAATTACATTGAGAAAGTTCTTGAGAGGTTCAACATGAGCAAATCCAAAGCGGTTAGTACTCCACTTGTGGGTCATTTCAAACTCAGCTTCGCACAATGTCCCACAAGTGAGGAAGATAAAGAATAGATGAAGAAGATACCATACGCTTCTGCAGTTCACAGTTTGATGTATGCTATGGTATGTACTAGATCCGATATTGCTCATGCAATTGGCGTAGTTAGTCGCTTTCTATCTGACCCTAGCAAGGATCACTGGGAAGCAGTGAAATGGATCTTGCGGTATCTGAGAGGCACTTCAAAACTATGTCTAAGGTTTGGTGATGGCCAAACTATGTTAGAGGGGTACACAGATGCAGATATGGCTGGTGTTATTGATTTCAGGAAGTCCACGTCAGGAATCTTGATTACCTTTGCAGGGGGAGCTATTTCTTGGCAGTCGAAACTTCAAAAATGTGTGGCATTATCCACAATAGAGGCCGAGTACATTGCTGTGACTGAAGCATGTAAAGAGGTATCGTGGTTAAAGAAGTTTCTAGAGGAGCTGAACTTGACGCAGGAAAATTACACGCTCTACTGTGACAGTCAGAGTGCATCTATTGTGGCATTATCCACAATAGAGGCCGAGCACATTGATGTGACTGAAGCATGTAAAGCGGTTTTGTGGTTAAAGAAGTTTCTAGAGGAGTTGGACTTGTAGCAGGAAAATTACACGCTCTACTGTGACAGTCAAAGCGCAATTCACTTGAGTAAAAATTCGACTTTCCACTCAAGGTCCAAACACATAGATGTGAGAGACCATTGGATCCGGGATGTTCTTGATGAAAAGTTGATGCAGCTAGATAAAGTGCATACGGATGATGATGGTGCGGTTATGCTCACGAAGTCTTTCCCAAGGGAAAAACTTGAAGTCTGCAAAAGCAAGGCAGGCTTGGTTGTGCCCCCCACATGAGTTGATGGGGGAGAATTGTTGGGTAAGTCCCCTTATGTGGGGCCCACACACAAGTAAAAAAAATTGAAAAAAAAAGAAAGCAAAATCACCTTGCATAGCCCCCTGTTTTGGACGGCAAGTTGCATGAAAATTTACTCAAATGCCATGCAAACTTGCCTATAAATAGAGGGCCATCCTCTATTCATTTCTCACACCAAAACAGCAATCTCTAGTGAGATAGAGAGAGCTGCGAGAGAGATAGAGAGAGTTTAGATAGAGAGAGAGAATAAGAGGGAAAATTGGGAAAAGAAAAATAAAATTGAGATAGTGTTCATTTTTTCTTCTACAATTCCAAGTTTATTAAACTTGATGAATTTGTAATCCAAGGGATATTCACTTGAAGAGTTGGTGTATCCCCTATTTAGTGTAGGGAGAAATTGTGGTAGCCTATTGGTGGTCCCAAGTGGCATACGAAATGGTCTGAAAGGGGGGGGGGGTGTTGAATAGATCCTTAAGTCTTTTTCGACTTCAAAAATTTCGTATCACTTTTAAAGATTAGAACGCTTAGGAAGCTGAGCGCTTGGGTAAGACGTTTCAGTAACGATAACTTAGACTTCGTGATTTTAGCAATTTACAAAGCAGGGTAAAGCTTAAATCGCTTGATCAGGGTTAGCACAGCGGAAATGATTTTTAAAGCTTTAGCGTTCATTTTGGTTAAATAGTCACTTAGCAGTTTAACTTGTCTTTTTCAGAATAAATAAGAGAATATAAAATAAGATAATAATAAAAGTAAATGACACAAGAATTGTAAAGTTCACTGGGTGATGTAATCCCAGCTACGTCCTTCTTCTCCTTTTTTACTTGGAGAGAATTTACAAAGATGATTATCAAAGAATCACACAGAATTTTCTACAAGATAGTAAAGAGGTGAAAATGATCTCGGGCTCCTTGATCACACAGATTTCAGCACCAATGAAGATCTTCTTCTACAAGCTTCTCTCACTCAAAAATACTGTCTGTAAGGAATTTCAACAACTTTCTCACTCAGATGAAAGGTTGAGGGTTTTGTCACAAGGGTTTGTTTGTTTTTGGAAAGATCAAACAACTTGGAATATCTCAGTAAGAATTTAGGTTCCTTCTTTGGAAGATATTTGAGATATTTGTGATTGTCTGGAATGTATGTAAAAAGCTTGAAAGATTTTGGCTATGGAGTTTCTAAGCTTTTCTTAAGAAAATATTTCAGCAAAGTCTTCTTGTGTTTGTACGTATGTATCTCTTGTTTAGAGTTTGCTGGAATGAGGTATTTATAGACAATTCTTGGGATTTGTCCGTTGGACACATGTGAGTGCATGTTCTTCACGTAGCGCGTGAATCTACCTTTTCTCTGACATTCCTGAAATCTTGCTGGTTCCGATTGGACAGGAGCAGGTTTGAACTCTGAAAACTTGACAGTCTAGTCAAAAGGTGGCTTGTCCACAAGTCATAATAGCTTATCACATTTAATGCTCTTATCAGGCATTTGATGTATTTGAATTTATTTCCCGTTTGAAATAAATGCGGTTGAATGATTGCATTTAAGTCCTTCATGACTTGAGGATTTATTTCAGGTGAATCTGATACTGATCGCTGAAGTGCTTTGAGCACTTGACCCATAAATCCTGAAATAGTCCTTTAGCGTTTGACAGGCGCTAAAAACGAATCTTCATTTGACTTCAGACGATGATCTTCAACTTCTTCTCTAATAGACTCACCCAGAATTTTATTAGCGATTCGGTATCTAATACTTAGTCTAAAATCTACAAAGATAAGAATTACAAGCCTAACAAAATTACATACTTTCAAACGCTTATACAATTGATTTATGAAAACAGAAACTTACATTATATTTGGGGTCTAACAAGAAATCCTATCTTGTCATCATCAAAACATCTAACATGAAATTCCTAACACCTATTATTGTTATAGTGGAGGTTTTCGACTTCGATCCCGTGGTTTTTTCCCAATTTGGGTTTTCCACGTAAAAACTCTCATCTCATTTATTCTATTTATTTCTATCCAAATATCATTGGTGTGGTTCCATTTTTATCCAATTAATGGAGAAAAGAATTACATCGCTTCCGTTGTGCCAATGTCATTGTTAATTTTTGGCATTCTTTCCCAACACTTTAGTCTAGACTTCAAAAAACTGCGTTAGAATCTCCCGACCATTTAAAATGTGCCATTTTGCAATGGAACTCTTATCTTGGGGGAATAAAGGTAAGTGCACTTCACAAAAACATTATATCACGCATCATTCTCTTGCATAACATATAATATTTCAATAAATTCGAATTATTTAATAATGATAAACCTTAGAACAAAAATATAGACGGCTTTCATTGATACTAACCATGGCATGTCTACATATGAGAGACCAAAAATAGTTATGGTCAGGGACGGAGGCAGGAATTTTAATGAAGGGAGCGAGATTGTTGTAATATAGGTATATACTCTTTTTTTGGCAGATAGTTGAAGGAGTGAAAGGGGGGTGCGGGGGGCTTGCCCCCCGCGGTACGGTACGGTATATTTGTGGAGGAAAATATAATAAGAAATTAGGTTCAATTACAACTTTTGACATACTTTATACTCTTATATCTCTTTCGTTGTAGCCAGGATTTTGGATTTGAGGGGGCGAACTCAAAATAAAGGGAAAAAACAGGATATTTTTCGATTTTGAGGGGGGGCGAAATTCAAATATCAAAAATTTTATAAGGTAAAAAAATAATTTTTCAAAATTGAGGGGAGTTGATTATGGCATTTCTTGTCTATTATTGGAATTAAATATCTTAGGCAATAAGAAGATATACATTCTCCAATTGTATCTAGGCTCCTATGAAAAATAGAGTACCAACCAATGATACTAATTTGGGGGTAAATGCATTCTAGCCCTTTGTGATCAGTCTAATTACCACAAAACTCCCCTATAAAAAAAATATTGTCATCTACAGCTTGATATTTTTTTTATAAGCTAAGAGACCCCCTTTCTCAGGACATGTAATACATTCGTGCGGTTTCCAAGTGGTTATGCATTTTGACACGTAAATTGACCACTTTGTTTCATTTGTAACAAGAAGTGGATCTTCTCAAGAGTTCAATTGTAATCATTCAAAATTTATACGCGTATATATATACTATAAAAGTATGGATCTTGAAAGTTGTTTCTTCCAATTGTGATATTACCATTTTACTCTTACTTAGATTTATTATATTGCCACCTTTAAATAATTAAATTAAATAATTATTTGAGACTCTACATTAATTCTCATTGCTTAATTAAATAGTTAAATTAACAACATTTGAGTCTCAAAGGTCCCCTAATTAATTTGTCATAAACAAAAAAAAAGGCCACCTCTAATGAAACTTATGTAAAAATATTAAATTAAAGTTAATTAAACTAATAAAATCAGATAATGCAATCTAACAAACGTAGGCCTCTACGTAATCAAGCCACCTCCTAATGAAACTTATGTAAAAATATTAAATTAAAGTTAAACTAATAAAATCAAAGAATGCAAAATAACAAACGTATACCTCTACATAATCAACATCACCTGGTTTCATTGCTTAATTAAATAATTAAATTAACAACATTTGAGACTCTACATTTTCTTGAAATCCTTCACTTGAAATTGCCGGCAAGCTCAAAGGTCCCCTAATGAATTTGTCATAAACTAAAAAAGGCCACTCTACGTACATTATGTCATTAATTACCATTGCTTAATTAAATAATTAAATTAACAACATTTGAAACTCTACATTTTCTTGAAATTCTTCACCTGATTAGGGTTAAAATTTTAGTCTCAAAATATTTTGATATATAAGTTGTATTACCACAAGTGTCATAATATTTCTCCTTTGGCCCATTTCTTATCAGTTAATTCTCTTAAACAATTGCTTGTACATATTCTCTATTTATAACGTAGAATTCTATTTGACACATTTCAATATAAATTGTGAATAAAAAATGTTTCATATGAACAAGTTTGAATTAGATTTTTTTTTATATTTCCATATATATTACATGAATATTGAAATTCTTTAGTATATAAATATATATTCTACGTGCAACGTACGTACACTCTACTAGTCTATATCTATATCTATATCTATATCTATACTACTATAAAAGTATGGATCTTGGAAGTTGTTTCTTCCAATTGTGATATTACAACATTACCCTTACTTAAATTTATCTCCTTTGCTTAAACACCTTTGTTTAAATAATTAAATAATTATTTGAGATTCTACATTAAAACATTTGAGACTCTACATTTTCTTGGAATCCTTCACCTGAAACTGCCGGCAAACTCAAAGGTCCCCTAATGAATTTGTCATAAACAAAATTACCCATACAAGTCAATCATGATATTAAAGAAATCAAATTCACCTTATTAATTTAAGCAACTTTTCGCATTCAAATAATAAAAATACCCTCTCTCCACCTTCTCAAAACCATTCCAAAATTACTATAAATATAATCTTGATATCTGTCAATTCTTGTTCAACTTAGTCTCTAAATCAATCTTCTTCTTTTTTCAGTATTGTATTATAGTTAAATACATTCTATATCAAAATGTTTCATATGAACACGGGAATTAGATTTTTTTTTATATATATTTCCAGATATAGTACTTGGATATTGAAATTCTTTAGCATATAAATATGTATTTTACGTGCAACGCACGTACACTCTACTAGTATATATAAATGTGTTAATCGCCAAAACCATTTAAAATGTTTATTCTACCATTGAACCCTTATTGTGGTCGAATAAGGTAGAGTAGTTCACCAAAACTATTACCATGTAATGCATCATATACTTGCATAATATATAAACATTTCAATCAATTCGAATTATTTATAATACTCTCTCTCTCCAACTTCCCAAAACCATTCCAAAATTACTATAAATATAATCTTGATATCTGTCAATTCTTGTGCAACTTAGTCTCTAAATCAATTCTCTTCTTTTTTCAGTATTGTATTATAGTTAAATACATTCTATATCAAAATGTTTCATATGAACAAGGGAATTAGATTTTTTTATATATATATTTCCAGATATAATACTTGAATATTGAAATTCTTTAGCATATAAATATGTATTTTACGTGCAACGCACGTACACTCTACTAGTCTATATCTATATCTATATCTATACTATACTAAAAGTGTGGATCTCATAGTTGTTTATTCCAATTGTGAATTGACTTAATTACCCTTACTAACACACTTTTTATAAATTCAACCATCCAATTCAATTTTATTAATTTGAGGGGTAATTAATATAGGACTCTTCAACTTTTTTTATTTTGTAACCATTATCTAATTGTAACACTATTTTCTACATGTTAAATCCTCCACTAATGAATGATAAAAGATGACACTCCATTTCCTGCGAATTGATGACTACTAATAGGAGTTACAAGTTGTCCAAGCTTTCCACCTTTTTTTAACTCTTCATGATACCCTTTGCTAAAAAAAGTGTTGTCTTTTTAGTTTCCCCAAACTTTTCACTTTCTTTAACTTCCATAACACATTTAATAAAATCTTTAATCTTTCCCTAATAAAAAGCATATGCCAATTCTTCATATGACTCGTTATGCCAAGAAGAATGTTTACTCTTCTTGGATTGAAGTCTATACTATACTAAAAGTGTGGATCTCATAGTTGTTTGTTCCAATTGTGAATTGACTCAATTACCCTTACTAACACACTTTTTATAAATTCAACCATCCAATTCAATGTTATTAATTTGAGGGGTAATTAATATAGGACTCTTTAACTATTTTTATTTTGTAACTTTTTTTATTTTGTAACCATTATCTAATTGTAAAACTATTTTCTACATGTTAAATCCTCCACTAATGAATGATAAAAGGTGACACTCCACTTTCCTTCGAATTGATGGCTACTAATAGGAGTTACAAGTTTGTCCAAGCTTTCCACCTTTTTTTAACTCTTCATGATACCCTTTGCCAAAAAAAGTGTTGTCTTTTTAGCTTCCCCAAACTTTTCACTTTCTTTAACTTCCATAACACATTTAATAAAATCTTTAATCTTTCCCTAATAAAAAGCATATGCCAATTCTTCATATGACTCGTTATGCCAAGAAGAATGTTTACTCTTCTTGGATTTAAGTCTGGAGAAAAGGATTGGATTTTTGTGGTGGAAGGGAAAATTTCAAATCTTGTTTAGATGATGCCCACCTGGAACTTTATGGCCCAGACGACAACTATGAATAAGTGATTGCTCTGTTTCTATATAACTACAGTTGTAGAGCTTGTCTCCAGCTTCTTCTTGTCACTAACAATCTCCTTTGTGCAGCCACGAGGATGAATAAGCTCTTTGACACACATAGGGGATTGCATAGTGTGCAGCGCAAATTCTTGTAATGCAATTGATTTTATCCGTGCTTTGAAGACAATACGAACTTTATATTATATCCCTTGATATTTTATCTATGTTCACATGTTAATAATATATTTATTTGTCATGTTTTATATTTTTGAGTTGGATTTTTTGGCGTCGAAAGAATATGTTACCACATTATAAGTTGAATAAATATTTCATGAATTACAAAGAAGTTATATAATTTTAGAGCAGACTAATATTGTATAGCATATTGTACGTATTATGTAGCTCATAATCTGAAAAGACATGTTTCGTTAGGTAGAAATTTGTTGCACTAAGAATATTTATGTAGCCATTAGTTGGCTATTATGTACATATTTGAATTTAGCCCAAAGAAAATAGTTTAAGACATGAAAAGGATTCTTCTGTTTGCATGTTATAAGCATTGTAAGAAGTACATTTATATTAATTTATTACTAATAAGTATATAAACTTTGTAGAGAATTTACATATAGTTTTGGAGAAATTAGTATTTAGGGAATATGAAGTTTTCAAATTAATAAACACACAACATTTACATTTACTCCCTAAGGAGAAGGGATTAGTAAGTTTTACAAATTATTAAAACTTTCATTAGAAAATTTTATTTATGTCATTTCTCATTATTTTCCCATAAAATATAGATTTCTTATTCAATAACATCAACATATTCTCCCTCCTTTCATCCACTAATTCTAAAAGAAATGAAAATGGGTTCTAATCAATATCAACAAAACTCAAATACGAGAATTTTTTTCTTTAAGAAGAGAGAACTAAAAATAAAAGAAATGCGTTTTTCTTCTCACCGGCCACCTCCAGCATCCTTGTCTTTCAGAGTGTGCATATTTTTAGAATTTAGGTTCAAGGATTAAAGATCACTTTGTAAAATTCAATGTTGCCGCTTCTCATACTTTTGTCTATAGCTAAAATTGTTTTTACGTTTTGAAAAATATTGCAGATTAATAAATGGCAGGTGAGATGTATATTTTCTTCAAAAGTATACAACTATGTTCTTAATTCACAATACAGTTAAAAAAAAATTAACCAAAGAACAAATTCACAATAATATATTATTAATGTCCGTACATATTGATAAAAAAAAACTAAGAGGGCATCAAATATGGTGCACACAGTCATATTAATTTATACGATTGAATAATAAAAAATCAAAATAACTATATGTTGCAAAATCTTAAGGTCCTCCAGCTTCAAAATTTTGCTAACAAAAATATTACATCTTGCTAAAGACAGATGTGAAGATAGGTTTGTGTTCTATTACAATATCAAATAAACATTCCAAAAGCAACTTGAAAAATTATGGGAAGATTTAAGTTCTTATTGTTGGTGAAAACAGTGGATGAAATGAAGAAGGATATGTTTAAAACTATAACTATTGAACACGAAATCTAGGTTTTACGGAAAAAGATATATAGTGAGAAATGACTTGAATAAAATTTTGTGATGATATTGCCATTTTAATAGTTTGTAGAACTTACTAATCGCTTCAGCTTAATTAGTGAAAAATTGTTGTGTTTTTATTAATTTGGAAACTAAATATTCTCAGCACTAATTTTCCATATAGTTTTTGACATGCAGGCAGCTATTTGCTTGAAACTTGTTCACAGGGGTGGTTTACAAGTAATAACATAAGCAACTTTATTTGCCAAGAGAAAAGGAACCAAAAAGTACAAAGGCAAAGGAGTACCAAAACTAAAAATTAAAAAAATCAAAATAAAGAAAGATTGAAGATATTTTGGTTTAAAAATTTTAAAATTCATATTAGAAGAACGGTATTATGTACAACAAAGTTTTAAGTTTAAATTCGAACACTCAATTTCATACAAAATTCAAGAAAAAGCATCTACAATATTATTTTTAATTATTGTTAGATTATTACAATATTTAATTGCTATGGTTCTTAACATTTCAGTTAAAAGTCAAACATTTACTAGAATATTCAATTACTTTTTATTTTTATATCTGAATTATAAACATTTATCAGAAAAATCAGACATCCATGTGCAACGCACGTGCTTTAGACTAGTCTATATCTATACTACTATAAAAGTGTGAATCTTGTAGATGTTTCTTCCAATTGTGAAAAAACATTATTACCCTTACTTGTGTACTCCTAATGCTATTATTGTCATCATGATGAACTTGAATTCACTCATCTTCTCCCAAGTTTCTGAACGTCAAAAATCTATAAGGTCATCAAAATTATTTGCCTTAAATATTATTCCCTCAACCTTTCAGCTCACCCTTTCAACTAGCAACCTTCCCAAATAGAGATATATAGGTGCATATACAAGTCGGCCATTGTAGCTTCTTTTCTTCTTTTCATATATAGTTGCATGTACAAGTCGGCCATTGTAGCTTCTTTTCTTCTGTTCAGCAAACTAGAACTTTTGGGTAATGGTACACCACCATTGAAGAGCAATTACCTTTTTTTGATAAGCCGGAAGTTTTGGAAGGTAATTCTAAATTAATTGAAGGATCATATAGAACAAATGTATTTCAACTGCACTACACTATGAATCATATACATAAAGCTTATTAATTTTCACTTGTCGTAGGAACCATCCAACTTCCGATGCATCTGGCTGCTCTCAATTTGTTACTTTCTCCCCAACAATCATCATTTCAATCGGATTACACTATCTATTTCTATACGCAAACTAAAATGTGACTGATGAGCAAACAGTTCACCAGTCCTGATTTTAAACTGTGTCAATCTTCTACTTATTTTTCTTTAATTCTATGTGAAGAAGATGCCAACTAATATATATATATATATATATATATATATATAAATTTCACATACAAATGCATTTTAAATATATATAAATTTACATGGATTCATCGAAAATGTATATTCACAGGGATCACTTATTTATTTTAGCTTTAGCTATTTTAGATCGGTATCTCAAAGTTAATTCAATACAATGAATTGTTTGCGAAACTTAAAAAAATACTGCAGATGATTGTTTGCAAAAAAAAATGATAAATATGCTTTTAACTACAAAATACCATTATCATTTTTAAGCGCTGTTTTACTAGCTTATAGAATATAGATTATTATCACTTTAAGTTAAACAGAATTACAATCATAAGTAGATTTGCAAACACTCCCGGATAAATAATTTTAAGCTATAAGTTGACAATCAATTATTTTAAGAGCAAATCACAATAATACACTAGAGAATAGCAATGGAAAAATATTATAAGCTTTATATTTTGCAAAATAATTATTTCGTTAGGAGCATGTGGTCTATATAACATTTCTTATAAGGAGTTATTAAGACTTCTTAACATGCAATCCGTAACATAACGTTTTCACCTTTTTACCATTTTCAGTTAGAATTTAATTTAAAGTTAACTAATTTGTATTTTTACTTCTTGTACATGCAATTTTCATTCACTCAAAGTTTATATTAACTTTACCATCACTTTATAATTGATATCTGAATATGTGTTCATGTGCAACGCACGTACATTTTGCTAGTATAGATAAATGTGCTAATCGCCAAAACCATTTAAAATGTTTATTCTACCATTGAACCCTTATTGTGGTCGAATAAGGTAGAGTAGTTCACCAAAAACATTACCATGTAATGCATCATTTACTTGCGTAATATATAAACATTTCAATCAGTTCGAATTATTTATAATAACAAAAGGTGGGTTTTGCTATTCATAATCTCTCCATATTCCTCGGAGCAGCTCATATCTGACAACATTTCGACCACCCTTTTTCTTCGGCATCAAGCTCAGTTTTGCTAAAGCAGAATAATTCTGGTAGCTATCTGGAATGATTGAAGTCAAGGTCGAGTCGAGCTCGTCTAATTCATCATCACTAGTGTATGATTTCTTGAGTGTCGATAATCTGCTACTCTTAAGCCCTTCGCTTCTAACGTCTCCCACACTTCTAAGTAAAGCTGCAGGAGGAGGTGTATATTTTGTAGGACTTACAGTGCAGGGAAAGCTTGTGAGTAAAACTCCCGGAGCTTCTGAAATCTCCTAAATAAAGGGAAACGGAGATAAAATTAGTAGAAATTGATTAACGACTAAGAATTCTAGCTCCGTTCCTAGTTTATTTCTATGTAGGAGTTTTGCAGTTATTTAAACAAGTACAAACCTCTGAATTGAGGGCATCGATGATGTTTCGTGGAATATGGTACGGACAGAATTCATCTGGAACAAAGTTGTTTGCCACCCTTTTGATTATTGTCGGACCAAACGTTGGACAAACCTTAAAAAAGCAAAAAATACGGAAAAAATGTATGCTGATTATTAAGAGCTAAAATTTTGAAGTAATAATATAACAAATTGTTGTTATGGTCAGAAAGTTCGTTTTGATAGTAAGTCACCTCTTTTCTGGTGGAAGCATCGGGAAGCATTCCGAAAGGAAGCATCATGAGATCACTCAATGCATGGAGGAGACGAAAAGCCTTGAAAGAATTCGGTCTTTGACCATTCCCAAGAATAACACTATCATCAGGTGAGTCGTCTCCTAGGCCAAAGAGATCCGAAAGCCATCTTGACCAGATTCCAATCTACAAAACAGTTAAAAGAATCAAGAATCTTGTATAAAAGATATCTTGTAAGTGCGTGAGACCCTAATTACGACCCGAAGTTTTAGAAATTACCATAATTTCCCCAGTCAGTGAAAGCATATTACAGTTTCACCCCAATTATTTAAGTTGTCATCGCATCCAATAGAGTGTCTGTGTAATTTACACATCCTCAAGAGGCTGGTGGAAATTACTCAATAATTCAGGGGGTGTTCACGTAATTATCCATATCTTTTAACATGTTCTTTTGCACTTACGGCATTTTTCAACTGAGCTCCAGCACCGAAGCTCGATTTGCCAGCCGGGATTGGAAGAACTTTAGAATCACTAATGGGATCAGAAAGGGGATCAGTCGGCATATCCTCAGCAGATTCACGTAGAATAGCATTGAACATTGCCACATCCAGCCTATTAACTAACTGCTCCATCACCTACAAAATCATGGCTAAAACGATCGTTACACCATCTCTGTCATTGCTGCATGCAGAAACGGAAAAAGTAGGGCCTACACCTCCAAATGAAATCTTATATTGCAATTTTCTATTGCATCCTCTATTGCAATGCACGAATCAGTGACTCTGGTTGATGAAAACTTTTAATGAAGGAATAAAAAACTGTAAGTGACGTGTCACATATTCATGCTTTGTAATAGGAAATGAAATAGGAACTGCAGTAGAAGATCCTGATTGCTAGACCTCACTCGTGCGTTTAATTGGCAATAATCTCAAACTTAATTTTCTATGTGAACGTTAAATGCAAAGTTTTGCTTCCCTGAAATTTCTAAATTACCCTCTCATCTAAGCTAAAATATCTGTATCTCACCCCTGAAGATTAAAAATTCTAATTCAGTTCATTCCTTCAAGTTATCAAGACGTTACCAGTTTAACCAGAGATGACAAACAGCCACATTCGTGCCCTCCAGCCCGATTTGGACAAAGCCTTTCACAGGCATCTTTGAACGCTTTCTTCCATAACTCTATAGAGAAACTTCCCAGCTCGTGATCACCTAATTTTTTTCTTCTTCCACTCGATTTCTTTTCACCTGACCCTGTTTTTCCACCGGTAACTTTTGCAACTGAAGGCTGCATATGCGGCATAAAAGCCTACAAATGAAACAAATGGACCATAATTTATATGAGAACTGCACAACTAACTACAGAAAATAGTCGATCATGGAAGAAAGTGGAAAACTGACAAACAACCTGCCACCATACAGACTCAACAATTTTATGAAACAGCCAAGATTCAACTCTTTCAAGTGCCATAATGAACGTCAAGACATCCTCACAGTCATCAAATTCTTGAGTTGACTTAGATTGCCCGTTAGAATGTTGCAATTCTGCAGCAGTCTGGCTGACAATGGCCCTCAACATTATTGAATTTGATAACCAGAATGTCAACCTGTTAAAAAAAAATACTTCTAATTATTGAATCAAATATTATATTTCATCTTATCACGTAAAATGGCTTTTTTACAAATGTATGTAAACACAAACAAATTTCATATTCAAACAATTACCTTGTAACATCATTTCCACATGCTTTAGAAACAAGAACTAGTCCCGAGACAGCAGCTCTTGCTGCACTTGCTCGTTTAGCTTGAGACCCTGCTCTACAAGCATTACTATAAAGTCTTGAAAGTCGTCGAGCTGGAGCGTGGAATTTATTATCCGAATTTGCATGCTCAGCAACTACAGAATATAATCCAACCTCAATAGCTGCTACTTCTCTTAATTCTTCCTCAAGCATCTCAACTCTACTTTTCCATTCATTTTTACCATCGGAATCGTTTTTACCTTTCTTTTGAGATCCATTCGGGATATCTAGGTCTGGTGGTTTTCCACCACCGTAAATGTCAGCTAGAAAGTTTCCTTTATTTATCTGCACAGACTTCACATGCTTTAACCGAGCTTTACTACTGCTGGATGGTGGGACGGCTGGCGCTTTTCTATTGGGTACAAGACTATCACTCCTCATTGCGAAGTTCCTATTAGTAGCATCTTCTGAAAATTGACCCCATCCAATGTCAGCTGAAATAGCTTCAGATGCAAATCTTTCAAAGGATTTATCTTCCAGAGATCTTGGTACAATGTTGTTGAATTTCCCATTAGTATCTCGAAAACTTATGGATGAGGGAGATGATCTAATGGAGGGTGTAACAGAGTTCTTCTTGACATAAGACATGCTTCGCTGCTCAGTAAACTTGGATGATTTAACATAGTCGTTTACTTTGTTCCAAGTGTCGAATGGTGCATTGGTTGATGAGGGCTGCAAATTCTTGTTTCGATCTTTGTCGATTCCAGCATTTCCATATCCGTTCTGCATTTTGACTGAAAATTATTACAAATATTCACATAGGGAAGGAAGAAAGAAAGTGCCTCATATACTAAGTGTAGAGATAATTTAAGAATTTCCTCAAGCTGTATATAATTATCCACACTACGGAAATGAAATGGCACATTTCAAAACTTTATCAGTTCGGAACATATCTATCCCCCACTTTCAGTATCTAATTACTTTTGTGTTATAATCAGAAGGAGTACAAAAATATTCCGTTTCATATTTATGACTTTTATTTTCTTTTCGGGACGTCCCAAAATAAGATTCTATTTCCTAATAGAGAATCTTTTTTCCAGAAATATGGCAGTAATGATGTGACATAGCTAACCGTCAAACACTATTCTCTTACTTTTTCTATATCATGTAAACATCCATGTTGAGCCATGCTGAACACACAAAACAGGGAGGGGGGTACAATTTAACCAAAAACTGGATCATTGAATAAATAGCCTACCTTGTCATTTCGAGATGGTGAAACCGTTGCAGCCTCAAACGTGTATGAGCCAGCAGTCCTCGACGAATGTGAAGAAGCATCATCATCAGTAAAAGAGGCAACTTCAGAATCATCATCATCATTGTCCAAAGATGCTTCATTTGATAAGCCAACACTAGGTGATGAGTTGTAGCTCTCCTTTTCAATCAGCTCCAGAGAAATAACCAAAGCCGGTTGCACTGTGTTGTTATTAGAACTCTTCTTGAAGTTCAACGGAGCATCAACACCTAAGATATCTTCGATTACTCCATATTCTGAAAGATTAATTGAAGCTGTCCCCAAGAGTTGTCCTTTAGCCTTATCCTTACGAGGCTCGAACAAGCTAAACTCCAAGTAATTCTTCTTAAACGTATCATTGACTTTCTTGTAAAGAGTTAAGGGAAGTATGAACGACTCGTTAAATACAATGTTGGAATCACCGGCAACGGAAAGGAAGGATCCGGAATTCTGAGTACCGTTTTCCCATTGGAGCAAAACGGTTTGAACAGATTTTAAAGATTCTGATGGAGGCCAAGGCCTAATTTCTTGTACATGGACAATGTATTCGACTTTGATGGAAGGGCGCTTTTTGTTCTTTGACTTCAGCCCAAGAACCATAGCTTGACGAAAATGTTATGGGCTGGTGTAGTTGTGTCTGATTAAGTATAACCTATCAAGAAATCAACATTTTGGTTAATTTCATCTACCAGAATATGATCACCATTATAATACACAAAAATTTTACAAATATATGCAACTGAAATGAACTTATGACCGGACTATCGAAAAAATCTATGCTAGACGAGTCCAATGGATAGAAATTTTTTCATAAAAGTGAGTCACAAGAAATATTTGACGACATTGAAAGAGATTAGCTAAATCAAAATCACATTAATTATAATGCTGCAAATGAAACATTTTCCGCATTTCACATTTCCACATAAAGTCTTCTCCTTAAAAAGAGCTAAAAACTGAAAGGTAAACAATTGATGATCCAGCTACAGAAAGAATAAATGGGTTCATAAATGATAATTAAAGCTTAGAATTGTATGAATGCATTTCAACTGCAAATGGATCATCACATTCACATTCAAGAAATGAAGTAAAAAACAGAAAAAAAGAGTAAGAAAAAGTTGAAGTCCTTTAAATACCTGGGTGGGTGGGTATAAGAAGAACAATGCAGAATGAAGAGAATTCTGCAAATTGAACAATCAGAAGAAGAAGCTTTTTACTCTATAATGAAGTTCTTGACTCGTACGCGCCACCACGACAAGTACAAACTGAGACCAATTATTCTTCATTTATAATTGGAAATTGCATTTTTGGTCAAATATATGTTACCCTTTTTGGTTTGATTCATTGTGTCTCTTAATTTTAAAAGTTCTCATGTTTAGTCCCAACAAAATTCTTCGTCCAAAATTTAACAATCAACTCTATTAATCATCATTTTGGGCAGTTTTTGGGGAGATTTTATACGTGAGCGGCAGTAATATTAAATAGAAATAATATTGTATTGAATTTAATCCAGCATATAAGCACGAATTCTCCCAAACAAAACAGATCAAAATGTTGGCTAACAGAGTCGATCGATAAATTCTGGACGAAAAAATCGGTTGGGCGCAAATGTGAAATTTTTAAAAGTTACGGGACACGTCGTGATAATTTCGGAACAATTGGAAACAAAATTGAAAAGGACCAAACATATGGAACCAAAAATGCAATTTTTCGTTACTAGTATGTCTATTATAAAAGTAGGAATAATTACATTCGCACCCCCTCACTTATTGTATAATTACCAAAACTCCCTTGCTTTTTTTTGGTAAGCTCCAAAACTCCCTTACTTTGATAAATACAAACACACACCCCCTCACATAAAGTGAAATTGTAAATATTTATACTGACAGGGGTGAAATTGTGATTTGATAGGGGATGAGATTATAATTTTTTTTTTATTGACATGGAAGGTTAGGGTACTTTATGGAGTTGAACCGGATGTTTATAGTTACTCTTCATTTATTCTAAGTAGTTTGAGATCATCAATTCGTTGAGAATCTGGAGACCATTCTAGCAAATGTAACGAAGTTGTAGTTTTATGTCTAAATGAGAAATACAAATTAAAGTACATCAAAATTGACGGATGAGTGTTCTAGCTTTTAATGAGTGAGTAATTAGAAATTACTATAGTTGGCCTAGGCTAGGGTTATTATATTTGTTATTATTATATTTATTATTTATTGTTATTATTAGTATAGTTATATATAAATGGCTTTTAATTAATAGCACCTAAATAAATAAATGAGATCATGCAGATGAGACGGAAGATTGAAGTAAGCACGTCTGGACTCTGGTGTGTTGAATGCATAAAACTGACTTTTATTGAAGAAATATTAATTGCTTTTTGTTCAGTGACTCTTAATATGTTTAATGGAGGTTGGAACATATCCATCTCAAATGCAACGTATTGAATATTGACTTTAGTAAGAAAATGGGAAAAAGGAAAGAGAAATTACACATAATGCTGCTCCTGTAAATTGCATATTCTTTTTTTTTTTTTTCATTACAAAAAGGGGGGTGTTACCCAAAGAAGTTTTAACCCGACAAATCCTGGTTTATAATTATAATACGGGGCCAAGTCTGACCATCAATGTCATCTTGGAGAGCTCGATGGATTCTGATATCCGGTGTGTCCATATAGCTCATGGGCTTTGCCAAGCCTTGTTTGGCTAACTCGTCTGCTACTCGGTTAGCCTCTCTCCATACATGGTGTATGGATACATCCCAGTTGCGTCTTTTGATAATTCGAATTTGAGCAATGACGTCAAAATGGGGATGTGCCGTGGAAGCGTCCACAATGCTTTTGGTAGCGAACTGGCAATCTGATTCCAGTACTACATGTTTCTTTCCCGTGGCCCAAGCCAACTCTAAACCTTTATGATTGGCATGCATTTCAGCTTCCAACGGGGAACACGGATCGATACTCTCACTGAAGCCCCTAATCCATGTCCCACTTTTATCTCGTATTACACCCCCGATTCCCACTTGATGAGTATGGTCGTGAGAATTTCGCGTGACAGCAGCATCAACATTAACCTTATAGTAACCAGACATTGGCTTCGACCATTCCGTCTGCATATGCAATTACATCACATCCGGGTCTAGCTTAGCCAAATGCAAATTACCGCCAATTCGTTTATGGATTATGTCCCTATCAATGTCATCGGTATTCGTCCGAGTTCCGTGTATCACTTCATTGCGCACCTGCCAAAAAAAATTAACCAGTTCAGTGAAAACCGCCGACCAATCTTCACACCATACATACCTGTTGACAGCGTGTGAGAGATTCCAGTCCACCCACGAGGTGTGTGATCCCGAGAAAAATTGCTCCCTTTGCCTTGGTTCAATGATATCGAGCCAAAAGTTTCTTCGCCCATTCACAATCTCTCACAGCGTGAAGGAACGATTCCGGGCCTCGTCCGTATAGATAGCATGTATCGGTTTCTATCACCTTTCGGGCGCATAAGTGAGAGTTAGTGAGGATTTTCCCATGTCTCAGCAGCCACAGGAACATTCGTCGACGATACGCGCCTTGGCCTTTCCACATGCGCTGCCAATATTTCTCCTCGTCAATATGCGGAGTGTTATGCAATAGGTACTCATATGCGCTCCTACAAGTATACTTACCATCTGGAGAATGCTGCCATCGTGGGATATCCTCCTCACCCGCGCTGCTATCCAAATGTAGATTCCGAATCGCCGTGCAAATATCCTTTGGGAGTGGCCCGATTTCTTCCCATTCCCAACCATAACCCGCACACCAATAACTTGCAACTATTCGAGTTGCCAAATCCCTGGATACGTGCTGGGGAACTCGCGAAGCTATGCTACCCCCTTCTAACCAACAATCGAACCAGAAACTATTATTTTCGCCATTCCCCACAATCCAATTTGTACCTTCCCGAATAAGCGGCATCGTACTAAGAATGTTTTTCCATGTATAACATGTAGCTTTCTTTGCACGAGCTCAGCGACGCAAGATGTACTTATGTTTGAGGACCTAAACCCAGAGATGGGATGTATTTTTCATAACTTGCCACCCCAATTTTCCTAGTAGAGCCATATTTTGAATGCGCATTTTTTTTAGTACCAAACCGCCATGCTTTTTGTGTTGGCAAACAGTGTCCCAGTTAACTAAGTGCATTTTCCTATCCGTTTTTGTACACCTATTCGCTTTGTCAATTGCATCACATATACCCAGTGGCAATTTCGTGGTCTGCATATGGTAGGCTGGAATGGTTTCCGTAACTGCCTTGATCAATGTGGCTCGGCTGGCAAGAGATAAGTTCTTTCTTTTCCATCCCTTAAGTCTCCCCTTCACTCGGTCCAACAAAAAATCAAAGTCCCTTCGGAGAGTTCATTCGTGATGTAGTGGTACTCCAAGATATCTTCCCAAGTTGTCATTGGCCCCTAGACTCGTTTTTCGAAGAATAAGCTGCTTAGTTGCCAATTTCACGTTTTTTGAGAAGCAAATTCTCGACTTCTCACTATTAACTGCCTGACCCGATAAGTAACAGTATTGATCCAAAATGGTCATGGCCGTGGTTACTTGTTTCTCGGTGGCCTCTCCAAATAGCAGTAAATCATTTGCAAACATAAGATGTGATATACACGGGCCAGTTCGGGATGTAGGGATTGGTTTCCAAAACTTCTGAGCTACTGCAGTATCAATAAGAGTTCCTAGTTTCTGCACACAAAACACAAAAAGGTAAGGCGAGAGGGGGTCCCCTTATCTAAGACCCCGCTCCGGAATGAACCACTCCGTCACTTCCCCATTCCACAAGAGAGACAGGTGTGCTTTCATAGTGCATTCCATGATGAGTTTGGTCCAAATCTCAGGAAACCCTAGTTCATCTAACACATTTTCCAAGAATGTCCAATTAATTCTATCGTATGCCTTTTCGAAATCGATTTTCGCTATAAAAAAACCTTTATTTCCTTTTTGAATACGCATATCATGTAGGATTTCTTGAGTAATAATAACATTATCAATGGTCTGTCGGCCCTTGATGAAACTACTTTGGGTTTGGGGGATAAGATCATCCATGATACTACGTATTCGATTAGCCATAGTTTTAGTTATAATCTTCAGGCTAACATTAGTAAGACTAATTGGAAGAAACTGTGAAAGTTGTGTTGGATGTTTAACCTTAGGAATCAAAACAATACGTGATTTATTGAGACAAGGATCAATAGTTCCTGTATGTAGGGCATCCCAAACCATCCCAATAATATCATCTTCAATAATGTCCCAGCATTTCTCGTAGGACATCGGCTGTATCCCATCCGGCCCGGGAGACTTGGTAGGATGCATTTCCCATATGGCACATTTAACTTCTGCTTTAGTAAAAGGGCTACAAAGATTATCAATGTGAGAATCCGTGAGTTGTGGAAATCCAGAAGTCAAGGTGTATCTTCGGGCTGTAGTGCCTCGGCTATAAAGATTTTTATAATATTCCACCGCCATCTGTTTCAGTTGCAAGTGATCCGTTTCCACTGTGCCATCTGTTCTAGTGACGGAACGTATACTTGACTTATTCTATTTTGTGACAGCCGACAAGTGAAAGAACCTTTTATTTCAATCACCCACCTTTAGCCACGTGACTCTTGCCTTTTGCTTCCAAAATAAATCCTCTTGATGTAAAGTCTCGTAATATTGTGCTAGTAGTTTCGTTTCGAGTTTACGAAGAGAGATACGAAATTGAGATCCCTGAGCTCGCTGAATCCCTGAAATTCGAGCAAGAAGATAATTTTTGCGTTTGAAGATATTTCGAAAAGTCTCCCGGTTCCAATTGTGAGCTGTTTCTCTTATACCCTGGATTTGTTCCCTTATGCCACGGTTTCTGTGAATGTGCCAATGCTGATTGACCATGTCCCTGAATCCCCGATGAGTGAACCACGCTGATTGAAACCGAGCATGATCTCTCCTGTAATTCGGTTGAATATGTTCTGAAAGCTGGAGAAGGATCGGGGAGTGGTCCGAGCCCACCTTAGGAAAATGATGAACATATGCCTCAGGATATCGAAACCTCCATGATTCATTGCAAAGAACTCTGTCCAGGAGTTCTTGAAGTGGTGACCGACCCCCTTTAGCCCAGGTAAAAGGAGAGCCAATAAATTTCAAATCAATAAGCCCGCAACGGTTGACACACTCCACAAATCGCCTTCATTTTGAAAGATCCACTGGTGCCCCTCCCGCTTTCTCTTCCGGGCTGACCACCAAATTCATATCACCTGCAATAACCCAGGGCCCTCGTATGTGGGGTTCCATTTGTATAAGGTGGTCCCATAGGTGATTTTGTGGTTCAGAGTGCGGACTAGCATACACTGCTGTAAAAAGCCACTCCGCATCCCCATCACGTCTGAAAATTGTCGAAATGCTTTGGTCATTCGCTTCAACGAATTCGAGACTCACTTCAGCTAATTTCCAGAACATTCAAGTACCCCCTGTGAAACCGCGCGCTTCAACTTTCTCTACTTTATCAAACCTACTATCACATACAATGTCATATGCTCTATTTCCATGAATTCTAGTCTCAACAAGAACCAGAATCATGGGGTTATGTCTACGTAGAATTTCCTTGAGCGAATTTTGAAACTCTTGTTTGGCCGCCCCTCTGCAGTTCCAAAAAATACTGGTCATTATAACTAAAATACAAGTAGTTCCAGCAAAGAACTATAAAAAATCATACTTTGGGGGTGTTAAACCCCTCTAGTCACGTCATGCATGGCAGTATTATTCTCCATGCATTCCTGTATCTTGGCCAATACAGCCGCATCCAACCGAGCTTCCATATCCGTAATGATAGCTAGCTCTTCTACCGATTTGTCATCCGACTCACACACCAAATCATCAACTCCATCATCCTCAGGCATTTGACCATCGATATTACTTGATTGTGGGTCAACAAGGGAAATGATAGAGTTGTTTGTGATGGGGTAAGTGGTACCATAGGAGATGGGTGGGATTAGGTCCTTTCGAATTAGGGTTTGACTGTGCAAATTCAGACTTCTCTCCCGAACTTGCTGTTGATCCGTGTCTCCAGCACCCAATTCCATATTCGTGTCCAAGTCCTTGAGAACATCAAAGAGAGATCCGCTGGTTATGGCCTTGTTTATTTCCCCCGACAAAGTTGGTGTTACTTTCATATAAGTAGTTCCTTTCGCTGTACGTTTAATTTGCCATTTGCCTCCCTAGGTTTTTTTACTGGTGTTAGTTTCATCTGTCGATCGTTTCTCCTTGTATCTGTCTTCCGTGTCATTGGCTGCCCCCATTTTATCCTTCTTCGACATAAAGATAAATGTATCCTGTTGTTCATTCACATTCGGACTTGTAGTTTTCTTCTGGCCTCCCCTTCGAGGTTTAGGTGTGACTATATTCCATGGTTCGTATTCCGTCAGTGTAGGCTGTTTTTGATTGGTCCGTGTGGTCTAATTGTCCCCCTTGCCCTCGACTGCCATCTCTTTATCATGTTCATGTGTCCCGCAAGTCTCCTTACGATGCAGGCCCTCGTATTCAACAACCCGGATTTTTTTGTTTACTTTGATACACGGAATCAAAGGTTTACTCAAATCTAATTCCACACATACCCTTGCGTAACGACCCCGTAAGGACTGTTCTTTATGTTTGTCAATGTCGAGAACTTTCCCAATGAGGTTTCCTATCCCTGTCAAAGCTTTTTCATTAAAGAGGTGGATGGGCAGGTCGGGAAAACGGATCCAAACCAGTGTAGAAGTGATTGTTGCATTCTTGGCTTCAAAGTCAAGGTTCCATTTACGAACAGTGAGGTAGTGCCTTAATATCATCCATGGTCCCACCATTAAAACTCTATCATATTCCTTCCTTGATATTTTTCATGGCCTCGCTGCAATCTGACTCAATTACGATCTTGTTTATCCCATTTTCTATGCAAGTTCGGTCCCGCGAAGTAGGGGTGTGCAACGAGCCGAGTCGGCTCAAAAAAAGCTCGACTCGAGCTCAAAAAAATTTGAGCTCGAGCTCAACTATACATGTTCAAAGGCTCGTGAGCTGGAATAAAAAATAATTTTTTTAATTTTTTTAAATATATTTTATTTATTTATTACTATATACATATGTATAATATAAGATTTTATTTCTTTTTTACTATATACATACATATAATATAATATCTTATAATATTTTATATGTAATAATTATTAAATATTAAATATTTATGATGATTATATTTAATTCTATATGTATTAATACAAAATTAATAATAATATATATATTAATTAAAGAAAATTAATTTTTTCTTTTTCTAAGCTCGAGCTCGGAGCTCATTTTTCTCAAGCTCGTCTAGTTCGAGCCCAGAAATTTGGCTAGGCTCGGCTTGTGGCACCCTTACCGCGAAGTATCGCTTGGAGCTCAGCTTCGAGAATAGAATCTGCCTCAATGCGTCCACAAAATCCTTAAATCCATGTGCCCTAGTCATTGCGGATCAGCCCGCCAATGCCCGTTAATTCGGTCATGCCAAAATATCTAGTAAAATAAGGTCTAAACAAAAATATCCTAAAAAGAACTACAAAAGAAAAAACCAAGCAAGAGACTACTACTACATTAACAAATAGTTTGAAATGATAAAAGAAAGTGTTAAAACCTGTTGTTTTATGTTGCAGGGAAGCGGATACGGCAACATGGATACGATACGATTTTCTCAAAGTTTTATGATATGTCATGACTATTAATAAATAAAACAAACAATTATGTATATATATATATATATACACACATACATAATTATTTTTTTATTTATTCTTCACACAACTATAAAACACTTCAAACAAATAAAAATATAAATATATCCAACTCCACCCACTAGTAATTAATAATTTTTTTCATCTTTTGTTTTTTCTTGTGATTTCTACTTCATCCACTGTCTCTCAAAATGTATACTAATGTTTTTTGTCATTTGTTATGTCATATTCCTACTTTCCTATTCATCTAATCTTTCATCTTAATATTAGATACTCATTAATTAATCTACCCTCGTAACGACGGCTAACCCTCACATCGGCACCTCTAATATACCACAAAATTAAGCACATTTTTATTTGTGAGCAAAAATATTTTTGTCGATTTTCTAACTCGGATACCTTCCCGGCAAGGTATTCATATTTTCTTTTATTTTTTAATTTTGGATATGCCACGTGACATATCCGAGAAGTATCTCACGAGTATCATATCCTTAAAATATCCGACAATGCATCAAGTATTTTTTAAAATATCTGTGCATCATAGTTATTCTATATTGTGCGAAAAATGTAAGTTACATTATGCTTGGATTAAATGTTCAAAGTTATGGATTTTAACTTCGTCAGTAAATTTACTTAGCATATTCGAAATAATAGTTCGGATTAAATCCTTCAATCCAAACACAACAAGCTATATATTCTAAAATCAAATAGCATATGTTGATGGAAAAGTTTCGCAATTAACTTGACAACACCTTTTACTCTAAAGGGTCATTCTTTTTACCTTTAGAGAGAGGCCAAAAGGAAAGGGGGAAAAGTCTCCAACTTTCCTGCATTAGGATAAAAGAAACAATACAATTCTTTTGTGCTAAAAGCTAAATCAGAACGCTACTTTCACAGCAAATTCTTATACAAGACCATGAACTTGTTCACAAAAAGAAGCCAAAAGCAGATACAGTAACCAATAAAGCAGAAGAATTGTTTCGAACACTTCGACTCAACAAACGGATGCTCGAGTATTAAGACATCAATAACGCCGTTAAATTATTGACAAATGCTGCTGGAATAATGGATTTCTTTTTGATGTGTCTCTCTACCTTATCAATGTTTTATTCAACAGAATCTAATACCAAAATGCATTCCCCTGCAAAACAAGAATTCAAACTGCATGTAAGGGAGCGATTTGAGGTTGCATAGTAGCACAGGAATAACCAAAAAGTTAAGTGGTAGTTCTTTAAACTGCAACTTTATAAATTCTTTCTTTCATCAACTAAAGCACATAACTTGTGCCTACTCAAGAACAGATAAAGCATCATATACAATCCCCATGTCAATACAAGGCTGGCCTTTTCTAGGCCTCACCGAGAGTTTCCACTAGGGCACCTCCTACATGATTGTTCCGCTTCATAACCTAATACCATCATTATGTAGAAGGGCTCATGAGATCCTACCTACTTGGACCATAACTAGGCCGTGGGATCATAAATCTTTAGATCATGCATGATACATGATAATGTCATCATTTCTCTTTATGACATCATCATATATCAACGAACCGTTCACAACCCCACTTGGCTAAGGGTGCTACCAAAGGGATAGGTTGTATGTAGAAGATCATATATATCTGCAGTCACATTCAAGCACAGGCATTTATCATGACGATATTCCACTATGTTCCGCAGAAAATTTATCTAATTGGCTAAAAAAGCTCTCTTCAAACTAGCAAATAAAATCAAATTTATCTAAGGGTTAATTACACTTATTACCCCTCATATCTAGTGTGATTACAGTTCAGTCCGCTTATTGTTGACACATAACAAACACCCCCTTCTTATAATAAAACCTTACATTGACCCCCCTCTGACTATTGGCTGTTAGTCAAGCGTGACGGAAAGTATAAAATATCAATCTTACCCCTGGTTTTAAAAAATAAAATAAATAAAAAAGGGTTGATTACATTAACACCTTCCTTATTTAGTGTAATTACAATGCAGTCCGCTTTATTGGATCAATATAACAAACCTCCCTCTTATAAACCTTACTTTCAACCCCCTACAAATAACTTCTGCTGATGCTGCAACTACCTCTTTAATCCCAATGAACCCTGTTCAAAGTGTCGATGATATGGCAACCACTGCTGATCTTTTATTTTGGATTTCAGGTATCCTTTTTGCATTTTTGAATATATTATGATCTTTCACCAATTCTTTAGATAATACTTGTGAGTTTTATTGCAGGATTACTGTCCTCAGAGAACTTGGCTATCCTTACCTTTCCGTCCTCGATAAGGCTATCTTTTACTTCTCCAACAGGAGCTTCAACCATATTTGTGGACCCATCCATTCTGGATAGCCTCGGCGTGAACTCAGTTGGTGGCATTCCTTTCCAGCCCCTGCCGGGTTCTTCTCGAACTACTGCCCCATCAATCCGGATTGAAGAAATAAATCCACTTTCAACTCTTCCGATCAAGCCAGTTCTGGATCCATCTTCTTCGAACTTGATGGCCCCTGCAGCACTTGCCCCATTCATAGGTAAGTTTTTCGAGTTTTTATTACATAAGTTTTCCAATTTTTTACTTATGCGTTTATTTTTATTTTTCTAGGAGACGTTGCATCTTTGGCATTTTCTAGGGATGAATTGACTGATGCCACAATTTCTGTGAATGTGCCAATTCTGATTGACCATGTCCTTGAATCCCCGATGAGTGAACCATGCAGATTGAAACCGAGCATGGTCTCTCCTGTAATTCGGTTGAATATGTTCTGAAAGCTGGAGAAGGATCGGGGAGTGGTCCGAGCCCACCTTAGGAAAATGATGAACACATGCCTCAGGATATCGAAACCTCCATGATTCATTGCAAAGAACTCTGTCCAGGAGTTCTTGAAGTGGTGACCGACCCCCTTTAGCCTAGGTAAAAGGAGAGCCAATAAATTTCAAATCAATAAGCCCGCACGGTTGACACACTCCACAAATCGCCTACATTTTGAAAGATCCACAAGTGCCCCTCCCGCTTTCTCTTCCGGGCTGACCACCACATTTATATCACCTGCAATAACCCAGGGCGCTCATATGTGGGTTTCCATTTGTATAAGGTGGTCCCATAGGTGATTTTGTGGTTCAGAGTGCGGACTAGCATACACTGCTGTAAGAAGCCACTCCGCATCCCCATCATGTCTGACAATTGTCGAAATGCTTTGGTCATTCGCTTCAACGAATTCGAGACTCACTTCAGCTGATTTCCAGAACATCCAAATACCCCTGTGAAACCGCGCACTTCAACTTTCTCTACTTTATCAAACCTACTATCACATACAATGTCATATGCTCTATTTCCATGAATTCTAGTCTCAACAAGAACCAGAATCACGGGGTTATGTCTACGTAGAATTTTCTTGAGCGAATTTCAAAACTCTTGTTTGGCCGCCCCTCTGCAGTTCCAAAAAATACTCGTCATTAAAACTAAAATACAAGTAGTTCCACCAAAGAACTATAAAAAGTCATACCTGGGGGGAGTGTTAGACCCCCTAGTCACGTCATGCATGGCAGTAATATGCTCTATGCATTTCTGCATCTTGGCCAATACAGCCGCATCCAACCGAGCTTCCATATCCGTAATGATTGCTAGCTCTTCTACCGATTCGTCATCCGACTCACACATCAAATCATCAACTCCATCATCCTCACGCATTTGAGCATCGATATTACTTGATTGTGGGCCAGCAAGGGAAATGATAGAGTTGTTTGTGATGGGGTAAGTGGTACCATGGGAGATGGGTGGGATTGTGTCCTTTCGAATTAGGGTTTGACTGTGCAAATTTGAACTTCTCTCCCGAACTTGCTATTGACCCGTGTCTCCAGCACCCAATTCCATATTCGTGTCCAATTCCTTGAGAACATCAAAGAGAGATCCACTAGTTGTGGCCTTGTTTATTTCCCCTGGCAAAGTTGGTGTTACTTTCGTATAAATAGTTCCTTTCGCTATACGTTTAATTTGCCATTTGCCTCCCTGGGTTTTTTTACTCGTGTTAGTTTCATCTGCCGATCGCTCCTCCTTATATCTGACTTCCGTGTCATTGGCTGCCCCCATTTTATCCTTCTTCAACATAAAGATAAACGTATCATGTTGTTCATTCACATTCAGACTTGTAGTTTTCTTTTGCCCTCCCCTTCGAGGTTTAGGTGTGAATATATTCCAAGGTCCGTATCCCGTCAATGTAGGCTGTTTTTTATTGGTCCGTGTTGTCCAATTGTCCCCCTTGTCCTCGACTGCCTTCTCTTTATCATGTTCATGTGTCCCGCAAGTCTCCTTCCGATGCCCGTAAGCTCCACAAGTAAAGCAAAACATGGTAAGGCCCTCGTATTCAACAACCCGGATTTTTTTGTTTACTTTGATACACAGAAGCAAAGGTTTACTCATATCAAATTCCACACATACACTTGTGTAATGACCCCGTAAGGACTGTTCCGTATGTTTGTCAATGTCGAGACTTTCCCAATGAGGTTTCTGATCCCTGTCAAAGCTTTTTCATTAAAGAGGTGGATGGGTAGGTCGGGAAAACGGATCCAAACCAATGTAGAAGTGATTGTTGCATTCTTGGGATCAAAGTTAGGGTTCCATTTACAAACAGTGAGGTAGTGCCCTAATATCATCCATGGTCCCTCCTTTAAAACTCTATCATATTCCTCCTTCGTCCGAAAACGTAAAAGGTAATAGTCGTTTCCGATGTCAACCGGGTTCAACTCGTAAGGAATTTGCCACATAGATTTTACGTGTTGCCGTAAAACAGAGTAACCTACTTTCTGACGAATCACTTTTATCACCAGGCCTCGGTGATATGGAGAAGCCATGGCACAGATGTCTTCATCCGGAATAATATATTCCGAGATTTTCTCGTCAGTAGCCTCGTCGGGTTCTTCCGAATCTTTGTAGAAGTCTAGGCGATCTGATTCGCCTTCTCCCGTATAGTAAACTGGGGCTACGGGTTTTTGGTTCAAAGTTTCTTTCAGATTTGCTGCTCGCCAGACGTTTTCAGAGGTTGCTGCGTTCTCAAATTTTTCGTTAAGAGATTTTGGCTCAGTTGGTGTAGGGTTATCGATTGTATCCGCTCCAACGTAGTTTCCTTTGAGTTTCTTCGTGTTCTTATTAGGTGTCACCACCATCGGGGCTGGCTGACCGGTATCCGGCCCTTCCATGGTGGAGTCGAGGGGCTCACGGCAGGGAGAATTAGGGTTTCGGCCGCTTAGGGTTTTCGCACGGCAGGGAGAATTAATTTGGTGTTAAGCGTAACTGCATATTCTTTTTTTGATTTTTTTTTCATCTCTTATCCATCTAACATCGACCGGGAAACAACAAATATATATTGCATTCAAAATTACTTTTACTTTTTTTTTTACTTCAACGAGAAGGGGTATCCTACAAAATTAACCCGATAAATCCGGGGTTATAGTTATTTGTCTAGGCCACATAGTGCCTCTTCTATCAGCTTCAAGCTTGTCCCATATCTCCAGACTAGGACTATTAGGAACCTCAAAAACACTCTCCATGCCAATTTTGACCAACTTATCTGCTGGCATGTTTGCTTCTCTCCAAACGTGGGTGGTGCTGATTTGCGAATTATGGGCGAACATAACCCTGATTCGATAATGATCATGTAGTGGCAATGAGAGGACGTGCCTTCCTTGATATTTTTCACGGCCTCGCTACAATCTGACTCAATTGCGATCTTGTTTATTCCCCCTTTCCATGCAAGTTCGGTCCCGCGAATTAGGGGTGTGCCACGAGCCGAGTCGGCTCAAAAAAAGCTCGACTCGAGCTCAAGAAAATTCGAGCTCGAGTCAAGCTCGAGCAACTATACCTGTTCTAAGGCTCGTGAGCCGGAATAAAAAATAATTTTTTTAAAATATATTTTATTTATTTTTTACTATATACATATATATAATATAATATTTTATTTCTTTTTTACTTTATACATACATATAATATAATATCTTATAATGTTATATATGTAATAATTATTAAATATTAAATATTTATGATGATTATATATAATTATATATGTATTAATACAAAATTAATAATAATATATATTAATTAAAGAAAATTAAGTTTTTCTTTTTCTAAGCTCGAGCTCGGAGCTCATTTTTCTCAAGCTCGTCGAGTTCGAGCCCAGAAATTTGGCTAGGCTCAGCTCGTAGCACCCTTACCGCGATGTATCGCTTGGAACTCAGCTTCGAGAATAGAATCTGCCTCAATGCGTCCACAAAATCTTTAAATCCATGTGCCCTGGTTGTTGCGGATCAGCCCGCCAATGCCCGTCAATTCGGTCATGCCCAAATATCTAGTAAAATAAGGTCAAAACAAAAATATTCTGAAAAGAACTACAAAAGAAAAAACCAAGCAAGAGACTACTACTACATTAACAAATACTTTGAAATGATAAAAGAAAGTGTTAAAACCTGTTGTTTTATATTGCAGGGGAGTGGATACGGCAATATGGATACGATACGATTTTTTCAAAGTTTTATGATATGTCACATCGATGATATGACTATTAATAAATAAAACAAACCATTATGTATATATATATATATATATACACATACATAATTGTTTTTTTATTTATTCTCCACACAACTATAAAACACTTCAAACAAATAAAAATATAAATATATCCAACTCCACCCACTAGTAATTAATAATTTTTTTCATCTTTTGTTTTTTCTTGTGATTTCTACTTCATCCACTGTCTCTCAAAATGTATACCAATGTTTTTTATCATTTGTTATGTCATATTCCTACTTTCCTATTCATCTAATCTTTCATCTTAATATTAAATACTCATTAATTAATCTACCCTCGTAATGACAGCTAACCCTCACATCGGCACCTCTAATATACCACAAAATTAAGCACATTTTTATTTGTGAGCAATAATATTTTCGTCGATTTTCTGACTCGGATACCTTCCGGTGAAGGTTTTCATATTTTCTTTTATTTTTGAATTTGGGATACGCCACGTGACATATCCGAGAAGTATCTCACGAGTATCATATCCTTAAAATATCCGACAATACATCAAGTATTTTTAGAAATATCCGTGCATCATAATTATTCTATATTGTGGGGAAAATGTAAGTTGCATTACGCTTGGATTCAATGATTTCAAAGTTTTGGACTTTAACTTCGTTAGTAAATTTATTTAACATATTCGAAATAATAGTTCGGATTAAATCCTTCAATCCAAACACAACTAGCTACATATTCTAAAATCAAATAGCATATGTTGATGGGAAAGTTTCCCAATTAACTTGACAACACCTTTTACTCAAAGGGTCATTCTTTTTACCTTGAGAGAGAGGCCAAAAGGAAAGGGGGAAAAGTCTCCAACTTTCCTCCATTAGGATAAAAAAAACAATACAATTCTTTCACAACAAATTCTTATACAAGACCATGAACTTCTTCTCAAAAAGAAGCCAAAAGCAGATACAGTAACCAATAAAGCAGAAGAATTATTTCAAACACTTCGACTCAACAAACGGATGCTCGAGTATTAAGATATCAACAACGCCGTTAAATTATTGACAAATGCTGCTGGAATAATGGATTGCTTTTTGATGTGTCTCTCTACCTTATCAATGTTTTATTCAACAGAATCTAATACCAAAATGCATTCCCCTGAAAAACAAGAATTCAAACTGCATGTCAGGGAGCGATTTGAGGTTGCATAATAGCACAGGAATAACCAAAAAGTTAAGTGGTAGTTCTTTAAACTGCACTTTATAAATTTTTTTCTTTCATCAACTAAAGCACATAACTTGTGCCTACTCAAGAACAGATAAAGCATCATATACAATCCCCATATCAATACAAGGCTGGCCTTTTCAAGGTCTCACCGAGAGTTTCCACTAGGGCACCTCCTACATGATTGCTCCGCTTCATAACCTAATACCATCATCTTGTAGAAGGGCTCATGAGATCCTATCTACTTGGACCACAACTAGGCCGTGGGATCATAAATCTTTAGATCATACATGATACATGATAATGCCATCATTTCTCTTTATGATATCATCATATATCAACGAACCGTTCACAACCCCACTTGGCTAAGGGTACTACCAAAGGGATAGGTCGCATGTAGAAGATCATATATGTCTGTAGTCACATTCAAGCACAGGCATTTATCATGACGATATTCCACTATGTTCCGCAGAAAATTTATCTAATTGGCTAAAAAAGCTCTCTTCAAACCAGCAAATCAAATCAAATTTATCTAAGGGTTAATTACACTTATTGCCCCTCTTATCTAGTGTGATTACAGTTCAGTCCGCTTATTGTTGACACATAACAAACACCCACTTCTTATAATAAACCTTACATTGAACCCCCTCTAACTAACGGCTGTTAGTCAAGCAAATGTCAATATTACCCCTGGTTTTAAAAAATAAAAAATAATAAAAAAGGGTTAATTACATTAACACCTTCCTTATTTAGTGTAATTACAATGCAGTCGGCTTTATTGGATCAATATAACAAACCTCCCTCTTATAAACCTTACTTTCACCCCCCTACAAATAATTTCCATTGCTTTTATTCCTTTTTATCTATTTTTCCATACTACCTTTTAAAAAAATTATATTTGTTTTCTTTCAACTTATTTTAGTATTCCGGTACTTGTTTTCATTTTCTAAAAAATATTCAAATTGACATAAATCTGAATTTGCACTTCATTATCAAGATATTAACAAGTTTTAACAAAATTATTTATTTAAAACTAAATTAAAAGTTACAATTACAATTACATCCTCTTTTATATGAAAAATTACATTCACCCTTTCAAGGGCAAAATACGAAATTTAGAAAATATTTTTTGATGATGTCAGCAAATTCCATTAGTTTTCTAACGGAATGGGGCAATTGTAAGATTTTATTAAAGTAGGGTTATTTTTTATGTGCTCAAAATAAACGGACTGGACTGAAATTAAACTAAATAAAAGGGGTAATTAGTGTAATTATCCCTTAATCTAGCTAGCATATTTTAAAAGTCAGAAACTGCAAATGCATTAAACAAGAGGATTTCAGTAAATCACCCATAATCACAGATAATGATTCTCCAAAAAAAAACTAGAGGTCGATATTGGAAAAGTTTAATCTTACCCATACCCGTATAAAAAGATCAAGCAGAAGCAACTCATTGTAACTCTCTATCAGCCCGCTCCCTATTCCTCCTCTTGCTCCGATTTAAAATGCCTAATAAGCCCGTTAACAGGCCAAGCAGCAGCATCACCCAAAGCACAAATCGTATGCCCTCTAATCTGGTTAGTCACCTCATGAAGCATATCAATCTCCACCAACTTCGCATTTCCCACCTTCATTCTCTCCATAATCATCCACAGCCATCCCATCCTTTCCCTACAATGCGTACACTGCCCACAACTCTCGTGCTTGTAGAAATAGGACAATCTTGCAATACGATCAACTATATCAGTCGAATTATCCATTACAATCACAGCAACAGTCCCTAACCCTGACTGCACAGCCTTGAGCGCATCAACATAGAATAAACAGCAATATATGTCCTCACTTGCCAACAAGCATTACTAGATGGAGGAAAAAAAATACTCTATGAAAACCCTCATCTCCCATGTTCCTTGGCAACGAGAATGAAAAACGAAAAGAAGCAGCTGAGAGAATGGTAAACATATGCGCACTTGATTAGACTTATAATATATGTTTCATGTCTAAATGGATGCTAATGCTGACCTTAGCTTCCTAATTACTGTTGTAAGGGTCATTAAGCTAAGGTTAATATGACACCCTTCTCTAAGTCTGGTACCCTCTGCATCGTCTGTGAGGCTCTTTCGCTCCCAGCTAAATCTACAAAGTTCTGCAATACAGAAAGAGCAAATGTAATCACAAGATCGTTTCTACTTAGTGCTAAATTTAGAAGGTAAAGGAAACCAATGTTTGACATTACCAAGCTGGCAACATATGATCTCAATTCTCACACAACCCGACACGGGGGTACTTTCAATCTTCTGCATTGGCAACCAAAAGGATTGAGTCAGTGAAGAAATAGTGCTTTCTAACCTGATTCCATTTAATGTCAAGATTTGTGAAAAGCAAACAGACCAGTCTAATTATTTGATGTGATCTGGAGCTATTATTGTTGAGCGCAGTTTCACCTACTTATCTTGGAGTTGTAAGGGATATAATATTCACTATTAACAGTTACTTTAATCTAATCCAGACAGAACTGTATACCTACTTCATGGCAGAAGCTTTAGTTGTTTACCGTCACAAATCTGGAATAAATGTCTCAAGTGTTGAGAGAGCAACGATCCTCCAATTATGTCAATTCTAGTTCATTCACTCCTATCGCCAAGATAACTTCGAAAATAACTATCACCTGCATTCGTCAAAATTCACTTTATTCCATTCCTAAGCAATAACACAATGACCTAAAATCTTAACATAAAGACATAAATATGATATATTGTAACAGAGAGTAAGCCAACCACTTTCACATTTAAAAAAATATGCAAGAAACTTTCCAACTTATAAGGATCAAAGAAGAAAAAACAACTAAATCTAACCATCATTCGGAGTATAAAATATAAAAAACTTTCAACAATAATTGGCCAGTACAGTGCGAAATCCAATTGTATACATTGGGCAAAAGAAAGAACAATCTGATCAACCAGATAGTGGTATAACATGTTTGATAAAAACTTGCAAGACTCTCTTATTATCACATAAGGCATATCTGAATGTTTCATTTTCAAAACCAGATGAATATATTAGATTTGCTTTGGGCTATAGTTTCATCCTGTAGAGACATTAAACTTGTTGTATGCCAGCTCTTGTACAGTAGGCTGCACATAGCCGTGGGACAAGACTTTTGTTCCTTCATAAAGCACTCATCAAAGATAATCCCTTCGGTATCTTTTCCAATCAGCCAATTGAAGCTACTGCTGATTATGCTAGCTGAATGTGTTGAGCAGTTGAATCCACAAATCCTACCTTTCCAACAGTGTCATGCAATTTCTCCAATATTCTCCACGTTACAGCATCTGGTGTGACCACATTATCTCTCATTTCACCTATAATCCGATAAGCCTCTCTTTTCAAACCCAACTTGCAAGCATAGTCAATGACAATGTTGTAATTTACATTATTGAGAGTAACCCCACAATCAGCCAGCTCATACAGTAAATCGCATGCCTCATTGAATTTGTCTGAGCGGCAAAGCCCCTTAAGTATGGAGGCATAAACATAATTGTCATGAACTCCAGAGGGCCAAACCACATTATTCCAAAACTTCTTAGCCTCATCTATCCCATAAGATTCACATAGCCCCTCAATTACAGTAGTATAAGTTACACAATCAGCATCCACGCCACTACATACCATATTATCAAGGACTTCCATAGCTTCATCTGCTCGACCAAGTTTAAACAATCCATTTAGTATAGCATTATAACTCACAACACTTAGAGAAACACCTTTCTCAGGCATAACATTATGCAAGAAATCAGCAGCTTTTTCAGCCTTTCCCACACTTAGGAGTCCATAAATAATAGTAGTAAAAGTCACCTCATCTGGAGAACAAAATTTCCCCATGATCATATCATCAAACACCTGCAATGCCTCGCCAACCCTCCCCAATTTGCAAAATCCTTTGATAACAGTATTGAGAGTAATGACATCTGGCTGGCATTGGGATTGAAGCATTATAACAAGCACATTTAAAAGCTCAGTAGGATTATTCATATGACAAAGGGCCCTCAAATATATATTGTACATCCTAGTCTTTTCCACACCTTCCTTACTTAATATCGCATTTAGAACATCCTTTGCTTTATCAAGATCATATTCACGACAAAGACCCTCAACCAAGACTGTGTAAGTAAACTCCGAGGGTGAGTATCCAAATTCCATCCCTTCTTTCAACAACTGGTATGCCCTTAAGCAATCACCATCCTTACACAAACCATGTACAATTGAATTATATGAAACAAATCCAGGAATGAACCCTCTCTTTCTCATCATATAAACGATCCTCGCGGCACCATTATATCTGTTAAACCTACAAAGGGAATCAATCATTTGACCATAAGCAAATTCTTCAAGAACATTCTTTCCTTGAGGCATATCTTCCGCGATCTTAAACACTTCATGGAACAACCCTTCTCTACACAAACAACCAATCACGCTACAAAAGGCTGCATTATTAACTTGCAGATCGTCCTCTCTACCCATAACCTGCCAAACCTTTCCCATCAAAGTTTTCCCATTATCAAACTCCCTTTTCCTGAAAACACCACAAATTAAAGCACTATAAGTAAGAGCATTAGAACGCACTCCACGCTCAGACATTTCATCAAACACCTTTTTCGCAGCATCCACTTCACCAATCTTACAATACCCATTGATCAAAGTTGTATAAGAAACAACATTTGGACAATGCCCCCTCCTCATCATATGATACAACATCAAATGGGCTACTTCCAATCTCCCTAATTTACAAAAACCATCAAGCAGACGATTATAATTCACCAAAGAAGGCACAAACTCAGGCTTCTCAGAAATCAACGCATTTATCATGCGTAATGTACAATAAGGATCATGTCCATCCAGCAGGCGCGCGATGAGAACGTTGCAAGTGCGTTCATCGGGGGCGCAATGGGAGGAAATGAAGAGAAGAAAGCGGTGGTGGGCTTCGAAAAAACGGTTGGCATCGCAGAGAGCGTGGAGAATGCTGCTGATGTTCAGGGAGTCAGGGTGGAAACCACGGAGGCAGAGCTGGTGGACGAGGCGGAGGGCGGAGTCTACATCGTGGTCTACGGTACATAGCCTGTGGATGCGTCTTGTCCAATGGGTCGTGTCAGTTATGTTGATTACTTCAGTCTCGGTATTTTGACCTTCTTCTGCTCCTGGTATTTCTTGCTTTAGAGAAGAAAGTGGTGGTGGTGGAGGAGGTGGAAGCTCCAGCTGTGGGGTGGTAGAAGTTGTTGCAGTTTGCGTACTGCTGAATAATCTACTTGCTAGGCCCCAATTCTCATTAGAGCGCCGAACCAAAGCAGTCCTTTGTAGAAGAGAAAGAATGCCCTTCATAGGTGCCTGTCAAAAAACATTAAAACAAAATGATAGAATGTGAAAGATAAATTTTAGGTGAGGAAATATATTTAAATAAATGGATATTCACTTAAATTTCTCTTCAAAAGACTCAAAAGAAAAATTGTACGAAATCGTTAACTATGTACAGCACTTAGAACCCTGCAACAAATGCTAAAAGCGGAAATGGCAAACCCTTAAAATCAAAACCATAAACACATAGACATAAGTAATCCTCAAAAACATCATGGTATGTACAATCTTTCAGGTTTCAATCAAGACAACCAACATTAACTGGTATTTGCTCTATTTACCGTTTCCAATAAGTGCTACAGATAGTGGATATATGCAGAGTACTTGCGTACTCAGATGCAGAACAAGTTTCTCGATTTTTGTTAAAAGAATAGGCAACCAAAGGTTATGAGTAACTCATGGGATACTCGTCCGTGCCCAGTATATGTCCACCAAGTGTAGGTGTAGCATCTAGTAGACCCATTTACACAAAGGCCACCCATTAACCCAAAGGGCAGTCTCTCGCAGATGAGAAGCCAAATAAACAAGAACTTCAACAATATGTACTACTATCTCTATCAAATTAAGCATCGGTAAATATTGAATAGAACAAAGATGCCCTGCATAAACTCAAAATACGTGACAAAGGATGCACCAAGCTTAAGACTAATGAAACTTCCAGTTAGACCCTATTGATCACACATAATTCTGGCACACAGAGGGAATACTAAATTCTTATTCAATTTATTAGCTTAATTTATCACATTCGCGTAAGGTAAGATAGGATGGGAAACAGAACCAGACCCACTTTACAAGTTGTACGCGCATTAAGTGACTATCACAGAAAATTATAATGCAATCAGTTAAACCCATGAAAACATCAGAATATGGCATGACGCCAAACATTTATAATCTAGAGACGTCATCAGTCCGATTCTTGACCTCAACCAAGAAGAGCCCCGAGGTCCTTGTATCGCCCTAAATTACGAGAAAACAACTGAATGGTATTCTAAAATATACCTGTTATAAATAAAGTTATATATATAACACACATTTGTTCTACAAAATTCTCATTCTTTAACCTCACACTTCAGGCTTACTAAAAGGTTTCAACTTTCTCTGTCGCCAAGGACCTGAAACGGGATTACATATGCTAAGTAAGTGTCCCATATTTCGACCCCTTCTCTGGCGCATTTTACCAAACACTTGGCAGGAATTGCAATCCTACCCAGAAATAAACCCCTTAAACATGTTACAAAAGAACAAAACAAATACCCATAATCAGTAAAGGATTATCACAACTATTTGGTACCTATGGAAAGCTAGGAACGAGGCTTTGTTCCAAAATAAACATCTGAACCTTCACACCCTTATGAAATCAATCATTCAATACGAAAAGCTTGGCACAAAACAGAAATCTCCTATACTTAAGAAACCAATCTCGATCAAATGGAATCCCCCACTGCCGGAGTTTATTAAAATTAATATAGACGGGTCAGCACAGGGTAACCCGGGAATCGCGGGGCTTGGGATAGTTCTGCGTAATTATAAAGGGGAGTTTGTGTATGGTGCAGCTAGGAATTGGACAAAATACGAATAATACCTCTGAAATCTGGGCATTCAGAGACGCCCCTGTATCCAGCAGACCTTTTGCTTTTGAAGTTTATGAAGAACGTCCAACTTTTTTGGCTCCTATTTTGTTATCTCTTCTAGTGGAGACACCAAAACTAGAATGATAAATAATCCCTGTAACTTACTCGTACTCGGGACGATAGCAATTTTAGACCTCAATTGCAGAGGGGTTGCAATATTGGACCCTTTATGTCTGATTTTCTTTTTCATTTAATTTTTGCGGCTAAATAGGTGGAAAATGTCCAAATTATCCCTGAATAGTAACACCTTTGTCACTCCTTTATACTGTTGCATCTTTAAGAATTTACAAATCAAGTCCCTTATTCTTAAAATAGTTCCTTTGGTCCTTTAATATTTAAATCTGGTTTATTTAGTCCCTAATATATGAAAAACGTCATTAATTAAAATAATTACATAAATTAAGAGTTATTAACAAAATAAATACAGAAAATAAATAAGATTGCTGTTCACTTTTTAGATTATGAATTAAGACTCATATTTTATCATTCTCAAGTAAGAGGGTTGCTTCGAGAATCCGATTGCTTCATCAACGAAGATTTATGTTGGACAGAAATGAAGTACCTATCTTACTCTTTTGAAATTAAAATATAAACTTAATTCATTTTACAGATTTAAAACTCAATAACCTTATTTTGATAAATAGCTCGAGAAAACCTTTCTGATGTGGAAGATCAGATAAACTGCGACCACAGAGCATACTCAGAATACTCAAGCTCTGATACCATTTTGCTTGCACACTGGGGGGAATTATCCCGCACATTTTGTCTCCCGACCAGTAACACCGAGACGGTAAACAAAATCTTCCCAAAGCAGTATCAGATATTATTGAAAACAATAATTTGTACAGCGGAAACATATTTTTGAGAAGATGAAACAGTAGAATGTTACTACTGTTCATCATCATTTTGAGCATTTTTTAATGTTTTTGGTATTTTTTGACCATGAGAGAGTTATAACATTTTTAAATAGTGGGGGAATCCCGTCCCTGGGGGAGTTTACTCACTATGCATTATAAAACATATAAAAACTTACAAGATATTATTGCACACAAAGAAGATATTTTATTACAAGAAAAGATGAGAGATTCTCTAGCAACCAAGAAGTGTGGGTTGGAGAATGTCAAGGTGTGAGTTTACAATATGAGTAATGAGGTCCTTATATAGGCCTCGGACATGAAAGAAATTACAACAATTTGAAGAGAGATTTGGCATCCGAACTGCCATTATTACAAACAGTATCTTAATAGTAAAAAAGTACATAGGTGGCAATAGTGAACAATACAAAAGTTGCTGAAATTATTAAAGATTGTTGCTTTGAATTCAGTGCCTTGTTTGATAGCTAAATTATTGCAGCAAATTATTGTCCTTGCTGTTGATACATTTATGGCTTTTGTCTGGGAGATGCATTATTTTGCTGAATCTTTGAATGTTGTCTCTTGAAGTTTGTCTTGTAGCTGAATTATTGGTGCTGCTAAACATTATTGCTGAACTGTTGAAGCTTTTGTCTTCTAGTATGTTTCTCGACTGGTTCCTTCTAGATCTGGATTATATTCTGAATCCGGATTATACATATCAGGATTATATCTTGGTGGGTATTCTACACTTGTCATTGCTCTTTTTCCTAGAGTAGTAAGGCGAATCTTGCATCTGTTCTTGGCAGGAATAAATATGCTATGATGAATTGCCTGGAAAATAAGCTTGAGGTCTGAATCTGAATTGGGCATCATATCCTGTCGCTGCGTTTTCCTTCGTATTTCCAAAGCTAATTTGAGCTCTTCTATATTGGCTAAAGGATTTATGGCTTCAGGACAATTCCACAATGTTGACATTGGTTCCCATTTTTCATAATTTTCTGTTATCGAAAAGAATGAATGTCCTATTTCTATTCCTGTAGAGTTCCAAATTGGAGGTAGAGATGCTAGGTCAAGCTTGAGACTTGCTGCTGCTTGTTGCTCGAATATAAAATTGACAGCGTCTGAAATATGTCGACCTATATGAGTCACTTGTACTGGATCTGATACAAATATTTTGGCTATGAAACCATAGTCTAATAACCTTTGAACGCTGATAAATTCTTCATCTATCCATCCTTCTCTAAAAACTGATGCATCTATATGAACATTAGGCCATGAAAAATATTTTAGGGTGTAGAATTTTAATGATCCTTCGTGGCGAATAGGTTCTCCCTTCCATTGTAGTAGGCGAGTCTTTGAAATTATTCCTTCTATCTGCTGATTGATAATAATTTGGGCTACTTTTAACATTCTTTTGTAAAAGCTATCTTCTGCTTTTTGCCAAATGATACTCTGAATTTCTTCAGGTAAAGCTAGAACTGTTTGGCAAGGGTTAAAAAAAGTTCGAACAGACAAAAATTGGTAGGATTTATTTTTGATCTCCTTAGGAACATCATTTTGTCTGGGTTTATTACATGGGCTGATAACTTTTGATGCTGGGCTAAAAGGTCTTGATAAAATTTGTTAAGGTTGGTAAACTGTTTAGTTATAGTCTCTAAGTCATCTTCGAGTGCTTCTGCATCTGGGTTTATGGGTTTCTTTCCCTTTGAAAGTATGTTGGGCTTTGCATTTTCGGAATTAGGCTGTATGTAAAAATTTGGGCCTAAAATTCTTCTTGCTGCTGTTACTGCTTCATGAAAATGTTTAAAGGGCTCCAAGTATCCCTTTGCTACCTTCTGAATGCTTTGTATTGCTCGTTGATAATCTTCAAAGATTCCCACTGGATCTCCTCTAATAACAAGATAAACTGCTGCTTCTTCTATTGGAAAATTTTTGTTTTCTTTTTCGAAATAAAAACATAATGCATTTAATGCTGTTAATTTGCCGACTGAAGGATGAGCTTCCCATAGAGCATTGAGTAAGATACTCTCTGTTCTTCAGTTATATGAGGGGTATCTTTTGGGAGCTTGAAATTATGTCTAACTGGAAGTGCTATTTTGCCAAAGGTTTTAAAAACTTTTTGAGTGGCTGGATTAAATAACTGAGTTTCTATTGTGAATGCTGGTCTATTCTGGCTAGTTTGTTGAAAATTAGGCCTGAAAGCTGGTCTTCGGACTATTTGGTTGTAAGTTGCAGAAGGAGGTCTTGTTTGTTGGTTGTCTTGGTCGTTGGAAGCCATGATCTGTTTCCCAAAATTAAAGTTAATTGTCTGCTTAATAAATCTGTTATGCTATTGTTTGATCCTTTAATATGTTCAAAATCTACTTTATATCCGTTACCTTCTATTGCATTTCTAAAATTTAACCATCTTTTATTATTTTGTTTTCTAGAATTTTCGTTTTTTATAAATCTAACTACAGCTTCACAATCCGTTCGAATGGTAAAAGGTTTATTTAAATATAGTCTAAAATGGTCTATTGCTTTAACTATCCCTGCTATTTCATAATCTAGGCTAGTCCAATTACTTCTTGTTTTATTAAAATTACCACTGGAATAAGCTGATATTTTTTCTTCATTTTTTGGAGAAAATTTATGAGGTTTACATTTTAATATTGCTCCCCATCCTTCTATAGAGCTATCTACTTCTATTATGACATAATCAGTACTTAAAGGTAATTCTAAAGGTTTTAAATCTTTAACAACTTCTTTAATTTTTCTGACTAAGTTAATATCTTCCTGATTAAAATGTCTTTGACCTGATTTTCCTGTTTTCTTACATAATGGTCCGACTAATTTACTAAGTTTAGGAATAAATTTTCTAGAGTAGTTTAATATTCCTAAAAACGCTTGTATTTGTTTTAAGTTTTCTAATTTATCTGGGAAATCTAGAATTTTTTGAGCTATATGAGGTTGTAATTTAATTTGTCCGTTTCCTATTTCTAAACCTAAAAAGCTTATTTTTCTCTTAAAAAGTTCCATTTTCTTTTTAGATACTACTATTCCGTTTTCTTCTATTAAATTAAAAACTTGTTTTAAATGATCTTGATGTTGCTTAAAAGTTTCAGAAGCTACTAAAATGTCATCTATATATACTAAACAGAAATCTAAATGTTTAAATATACTATCCATAAATCTTTGAAATATTGCTGGAGCATTTTTTAAACCAAAAGATAGAACATTCTACTCGAAATGTCCTTCACTACAGCTGAAAGCTGTCCATTTTTTGTCTTCTTCTACCATTTTAATTTGATTATATCCGCTTTTTAAATCAAATTTTGAGAATATCTTTTTATTTTGTATAAGATTAATTAACTCATCTTTATTAGATATTCTATAAGCATCATCTTCTGTATTATCATTAAGTCTCTTATAATTATATACTATTCTAGGTTTTCCTCTTTTTATTTCTGCATTATTTCTTACTATAAAGGCTGCTGATCTATGAGGACTATCACTTCTTCTTATAACACCGATTTCCAACATTTCTTTTATTTGTGTTTTGAATTCTTTTATATCTTCAGGAGTATATTCTATAGCTGCTGTTCTTATCACTATATCTGGGTTTAATATGTTTAGTTTAAAAGTATAGTTTACTTTGTTTTTAACTAAATCATCTCCTATAAATCCTAACATTTCTAATTTATGCAAAATTCTTTCATTTTCTAGGTTTAAAACTTCTAATCCCTTTCCTATATCTCTAATTTCTTCATCTAATAGGATATCTATAGTTTCAGGTTCTATATTATTTTGTTCTAATTCTTTGAAAAAATCGAGTTCATTATTACCATGTCCACCACGCTTCGCAGTCAACTCTGATTGTTTAATGTATCGATTAGTTGGAAAAGTATAATTATGTTTGCTAATAGTAATATAATTTTTCCTATTAAAATACTACCATTTAATGCACAAATGAAGTTTAACCCTAAAAGGAATTCGTGGCTATTTATGGTTTCTGGTGCTATAAGGACTTGTCCTAATGTATATTTGCTACTATAATTTCCTGAAAAATCTTTAAATTGTATTCCTATGTTAATTAACTCTTTTGTTATTCTCATTAATCTATTTTCTGCAGTTCTACTAGTAACAGTATAACTTAATTGTGTTACAAATTCTTTCGGCACAAGACTAGCGCTAAGCATGCTTTTTGTACTTCCTGTATCTAAAATGGCTTTAGTTTCAATATATTTTTCTTGATTACACCATATTCGACAATCTAAAAGTATTAGACTACTAGTATAGGGTACTTGTAGTTGGGGTTCATACGCTGTATTTTGTAAATGAGTTTCTTCTAATTGTTGGTTAATTTTATCAAGTTCTTCTATTAAGACACCCTTTCCTTTATTTTGATGACTATTTAGGTTTTCATTATTTTTTATTTTTAATTCTATTAATTGTATTCTTAAATCTAAATTCTCTATTTTATGGCTTAGAACTTCTATAGATTCTAGTTTTTTACTAGGTTTAGGCGATACATCTGTTTCTATATTATATGCGTCTTTAGCACAAATAAAACAAATCTCGTCAAAACATATATTGCATTGATATCTTAAATGCATATCAGGATATAATCTACAAATACTACAGGCTACACTCATAGTTCCTTTTCCATTTATATATTTATGTTCACATGAATTATTCATATAGGTATATTCTATTATATTAGGAATTTCTGGTCCTTCTTCACTTACTATACTAAATATGCTTTCATTATCACTTTCATTACCATCTATACTTACTACGTCTTCATCTAATTGTTCTGCTATGGCTGCTCTTTCCATATTAAATTGTCTTTTCGGACATCTATTAGCTAAATGTTTAGGATCTCCACAAATATAACATGTGTATTTTCTTGTTGATGGCTTTTTAACATAATTAGGGGGCTTTCTTCCTTGCCTATATTGTCTAAAACTAGATTTTGGTTTATTTGATTTTCTTAATATTTTGCGTTTTGGCTTAAAGTAATTCTTCTGTCCATATTGTTGTGGGGTGTATATAGCTTTTCGACAAAATTCATAAGATTGCTTTCTAATTTGTTCTCTAATAAATTCTTCTTTACACCATTCCTGAAGTTTAAAGAAAGTATATTGTACTCTAGGTCCTATACCTAATCCTGTAAGATTGCCATTAGTTTTTATCCATTCTTCATGTATTCTTTTTCCTAAATCTTGTGGTAATTTCGTAAAATACCTATTACATAATTCTTCATCAAATGCTTTATTAGCTTCTCCTATTAATCTTGTAAAATCTTGACTAAAAGGTATAATATATTTCATATCTGTTATAGTGAGTTGTTCTAGGTTTCTAAGTGCTGTATCTTGTATGAATGTATTTTCTCTTCCTGGATCTATACCTATTATTAATGTTCTAATAAAACTAGTAAAATTATAAGGATTATTTCCTAAGGCCTTTATTTCATTAATTCTATTAGGATCTTTCTTCTTCTTGCTTTGCCAGATAGATAATGCTGTAGGTCCTAAACAGGTTTCTAAAAAATTAAACATATCCATATCTGTTTTTTTATTTATTTCCCAATGTCTTACTACACATTGTTCCCATATATTTATTTCTTCTGGCCACATTTGTGGACTTCCTAATTCAATTACTAACATGGTTCCACTCATGGTTTTTCCTATGGGTTGTCTTGATCCTATATATTTATTTGGCTGGGTTGATCCATATTCATATGTGGGACTTTTCCATTCTGGTCTACCACTCATTTCTACATTTCTAGCTGGAACTTCACTATAATCTGGTTCTACTCTAGTTCTTTTTCTATATTACTACTAGTACTTGCTTGACTATCTGCCATAAAAGCTACTTCGTTATTACCTTTCTCTTTTTTTAAAGAACTTTTCAAATTCTATTTTTTCTGAACATATATCATCAACTAAATCAATATTATAATATTGTTTAAATTCTTCTTCGGCTGACTCTAAATTGATATCTAGATTCATTGCTTCAAAATACATTTCATCTACTAATTCTCTTAAATTATTTATCTCAAAATTTTTCTTAATATTTCTTCCATATTTTTGGTCTATAATCATTTTTGAGCTGACTTTCTAATTGTCTAATCTCTTCATCTATTTCTTCTATATTTTCTTCCTCTTCATCTTCTTCGCTTTCTATATTAGATAATATTTCCCAATTAGCAAATTTGCTAGTTATTCTAACTTCTTCTTCTATAATATTCATGTACTTGTTTCAGTTTCATTATCAGTTTCTTCTTCTAGATCTTCTAAATTTTCTTTGGGATTTTGTTTTTGGTAATTAAGGAATCTAATAGAAGTTTGACCTCTACTGTTTGTATACATTACACTTTCTCCTGGAACTTTGACAGTCTCATTTTCTCTAAATGCTTGGTTAATTCCCATTCTTCTCCATTTAAATCGTTATTATCTATATTTAAAGGTTTAATCATTTTTACTCCTACTGAGGCTAATCCATCTATTATCCCATCTATATTAATTTTATATTGAGGAAAACTATTATTGGTTACTCTTCCTAAAAATGCTATAGAAACTACTAAGTTGTTACCATCATATGTTTCATATCCTCTAGTTTGTAATCCTATCGTAATTTTATTAATATCTTTAATACTTTCATCATGTTTGGAGCTACATAAATATTCCTACATTATTAGTCATATCTATTTCCATACTAGCAAATACTGCTCTCCTAGCATCAGACCAACTCTTATCTAATAATAAAACTAAAACCTTTCCACCGGTTCCCTTTCTAGTTAATCCTTTTATTCCTACAATAATTAATCCTAAATGTATATACTTATGCTTTAATTGTTTTAATTGTTTTATACATTCCGGGCTAACTAAGCTTATATTTTCAGCATTTGTTGTAACTTTACTTCTTTTTCTCTAAATTTCTTGATTAAATGTGTGTTAAAATCCATTTTTCCTACTTTGTATAATGTTTTAGGTTTTAACTTATCTATTCCCTTGTTATTATATAAATTAAGATTTTCTTCTACGTCTATTATCTCTTCTAATTCTACTTCTCTAGCTGAGCTTTGACTTCCTGATCCTCTAAACATTCGTTTAGTGAAAGTATTACTTATTTTTCCTTTCTCTTTTTCTTTATTACTTGATTCACTTATAGTTCTACTAGTACACTAAATGATCTCATCATTTTTTACCAATATATATATTTTTAGGTTCTTTTTTAGGTTTTTCAGATTCTTCTAGTGCTAAATTTGATAATCTTTCTTCTATACTATCTTGTAAATCTCCTTTAATCACTTGAGATACTGTGTCTATTTTAGTACTTAATTTTTCTAACTTATTTTCTAATTTATCTAGCCTTTCGAATATTTGTAGAATTAAAGCGAATTGAATATTCCAAAGTTTAGGATATAATTTATCTGAATTACTAGTTCCTCGATAGGTAGTAAATCCTTCTTCGGTAGATAGATATTTATTTGCTAATTCAATGGCTCTTTTATATTCTAATCTATTTTCTATATTATTCATCCACTAACTATTCGTTCTATATTTTTTAGCGTTTTACTTGTTTCTAAGTTTGATCTTCAAGTTTATTTATTTTTTCTATTACTTGGCTTAGAGTTTTCTTAGTTTCAATTTCTAATTGTTTTAGCTTATTCTTTCCAAGCTATATTTTAACTCTATTATTTCGTCTTTAGTGGGAAAAAGCTTATTATATTTCTTAACTATCTTTAGAGTTTCCTCAGATTGTTGTTTAATATAATCTAAATTATTATTTTCACCCTTCTTTATTATTTCTCTATTTATTAAAACGGTTTCTTTTAATGATTCTAACGTTTTACAAAGTTTAGCGTTATTTATTTCTAAGTTTGATGCTAAAGATATAAATAAATCTGTTAAACTATTTAAGTGTTTATTTTCTGAATGTAAATTATGCTTAAAACTTGAATCAAATCTACAAATAAATTTATGTTTATCTAACGAGATTACGGTTCTATCGGCTAAACTATATTCTAAATCTAGATATTCTAATCTTTTATAATTAGAAGAAGCTATTTTAATAAAAGGCTAGCTATTAATATATTCAAGATTAAAAGGTACTTAATATAGTTTTCGTGATCTCTTAATCTAGGAGGTATGTTAAGATAATTATTAACCCAATGTTCTCTTCTAATTATTAATTGATTTCGTAATTCTAATATTAATTCTGTATTAGTATAATCTAAGTTTTCTAAAGTATTAAGACAATCAATAAAAGCACTTAAAATATGAGCAGGAATTGGCATGTATGTAAATTATGAAGGCAATAAAAAGTTTTTATGCAGATTTATAAAAGCGGGTTGAGATTCCCTTTTCTTTAAATATATATAATTACTCTCATGTATTTTTTGATGTTTTTGTTGTTTTGTGGGGCCAAATTAAACCATTTTCAAAATTCGAGGACTAAAGGTAAATAAATTGAAAGTATAGGGACTATACGAAAGATTTTGAATAGTATAAGGGGTCTTGAGCAATTTATTGATAAAGCAAGGAGGAAACTTGCAATTATCCATCTTTTGACTTTAGTAAGGGTAATTTGGACTTTTCAAGCTCATGGGTCCCATAGGGGTCTAAATTTGTAATGCTTTTTTGAAAGGGTCTAAATTTGACTCATGATATGCAATTGGGGGTTAAGATTGCTAACTTCCCTACTTACTCTCGTCTAATTAATAATATCAGTATTTCCTGTTCAAAAAAAAAAAGGTTTCAACTTTCTCATTTAACCCCAGGAACTATCATTTTTCGATATCAATGGAACCCCAAAAATCATAAACAAGTGCATCCACATTAAAACAAGTGTAATGAACCGGCGATGCAGCAAATTGTCCTTCTTGCAGTGCTGCTTATGCACGTATTTTCAAAACACTCTCATTCTCACCCACCCCGTAAGGTTTAATTTCTTGCTTTTAAACCCAGCAGCAAATTGTGTGTTCTAATTTGAAATAAAGGATAATTACACTGGATATATATGAGGTATTGCGAAATTATAAAAAATATAGAAAAATTCCTTATTGCCCCCTGTGAAATTCAAAATCTACACAAAAACCCTTGTATAAAAAATATAGCCTTATATACCCCTATGTTTTTATAAACCCTGCACAAAAATCCCTCTCCGTTACAAATTAACGGAGAGTAGCATACACTCAGAGGGGTTTTTGTGCAGGGTTTATAAAAACATAGGGGTATATAAGGCTATATTTTTTACACAGGGGTTTTCGTGCAGATTTTGAGTTTCACAGGGGACAATAAGAAATTTTTCCAAAAAATATCTCTTAGTTCAATAAATTACATCTAACATCCAAAGTTTTCATGTATTGATGTAAAAATGGATAGAAAGTGATAAAAGACCTAAATGCCCTTACTGAATTTTGTTTTTAAAAAAAGAAAAAGATTAAAAAAATGAAAAAAAGCTCAATACCAAATTGCCCTTTTCTTTTCTTTTTTATTTATAAATTAATATATTAATAAGTAATTTATTTTAGAAATTTAGTTAATTAAAATATACAATTTTTAAATTTATTTATAAATTTCATAAATTAATATAAAATTTTAATTTATATAAACTATTATATAACCTAAAATATTATCTATTAATTTAATTAAAAGAATAAAATGATATTTTATACATAATATTTTTATTTTATAGTTTTAATAATTTATAATTTTTTAATTTTATTGATAATAATTTTTAATTATAAATAATTATTTATATACTTTACATACACAATATTACATATACAACCTATACTTTTATAAAATATTACAAATAACACCAAAAGGGTATAATTGTCCAAGAAAAATTTGGTCTTCTAGTCCAGAAAAAGTTAGGGATATTTTTGGAAGTTCACCTAAAAATTTAACGGGACCCTAACGGAAGGTGCTCAATGTTAGACGGGGGAAACGGAATGGACGTTAGATGTAATTTATTGAATTAGGGGATGTTTTTTGTAATTTCGCAATATCTCAGGTATGTCCAGTGTAATTATCCCTTGAAATAAATCTTCCTCATAATCACTGAGCAAAACTAAATTGAATTGAATGTCGATATTCATATCTGATTTTTATGTTTGAGTAGTGCAAAATAACAAAGTTTTTGTATGTGAAGAGACTGTGGATTACGAAGATTAAAGAGGGAGATGAGGCAATTATACAGTTTTAAAGAAAGTTATGTCTGTGTGTGTGTTAGGTCTTGGTTGGTGTAAGAGGCTATTGGAGGTCGATACTTCGTGAATCCGGGAGCCCAACTCCCGGGTAATATCTACCACACAAAATGTTAAAACACAATAAAATATGTATATATTTTGATGGACCTGTTTCCGGATAAAAACAAATTGAATGAGATGGATTCAATTGACTGATCTAAGCCTCGTGATAATCTATATTTTGAGATTATCTTCCAACCCCCGCGTTCGATACGCTATTTGGTGGTTCACGTCTTAAACTAAACGTCGATTAAATATATTCGAACTCAAATAAAATGACAAAAATATTCAAGTCAAGGCAAAAACTATTTATCAAATACTTAAATCTGAAAACAGATAATTTAATATTTCCATGAGAATCTTTCAGTCGAACGCCTGTGAGTACAACTTCTGAGAAAATAGAAACCTACTAACTCCTTCTACTCTAAATTACTCCTAAATTTGCACTGTAGACTACTCCTAAAATTAAGACTAATTATAAGAAAATATGAAAGAAATTTGAGAGTTGTGTTCTTTTTTTCTTTCTCTTCTTGTGTCCCTCTTTCCTCGTATATATTCTAGTTTGACGAGCCCACGTCCCGTGACTCCTTCCGAAACTAATATATATATAGCTTTGTCCTCTAATGGGCTCCTTCCGAAACTAATTCTTCATATCCGCTGTTATTGGGTCATTTGGGCTTTGGAGTCCATTTATTAATTTTTTCTTTTAGTGTAAATAAATGCCCCCCTAATACTGTTGGGAAATATACATATAGCCCGACTAAGCACAGCGGAAAATTAAAATTTTAGTTTCTAGGATTTAAACATGCGAGTTTATTAATCCTACGGGCTTATCACGTATCATAGGCTTGCGCATCTTTGATTTGTTATTTAAAACTTAAATAAAGAAGATCTTACCTTATTCGATTTTTCGTAAAAATCGAAGAGTTTCTTCTTCCTTAACGTAAGCTCCCTAGCTTGCTTCTCGTTCCTTGAATCAACTCCTTCGTTTTTCCCTTTGATGTAGATTTCGAATTCCTCCACCAAAAACGTCTTTGATCGGATTCTTGATTCACTTCAGAGACCCAAGTGTATCTCCTCTAAAGTTGATCCACACCCCGGATACCCACTCGTTTATAATCTTTAGCTAGGTTGATCTATAAACGTTTATTCTAACTCTAAGGAATAGTGTATGGGATTAAGGTGAAAGCAAAAATTACTTCTCTAAGTATTTTGGAAGAATTCTTGAATTCAAGATCTTGATGAATAATCAAGAACTCAAGAACACTATATGAGAGAGAGGAAAAAGAAACGATTTTCTATGCAAGAGGAACAAAAATTTGGCTTCAAAAGTCATCATTATATTTTCGTTCTCTACATGTCCTATATATAGGACTAGGTTCTTGCAATTCTTTCCATGTAGAACTCTTATACATTAATCCTTTCCATGTAGGAATAGAAGACTAATTAATTTCTAAATAGAACTCTTCTATTTTAATTAGTTTCCTTTCTCTCCAAGAAATCTTATTTCCTTCTAGAAAAAAAATTAATTAAACTCTTTAATTATTTTCCTCCACCAAATTTTCGACCAAGGCTTAATAAAATAGTCTTTTAATAATTAATCCACCATACTAGATTAATTAAAAGTCACTTCCAATTAAATAAATGCTTTCTTGACTTAAGCTTAATTAAATTGATCTTATCAACTTAACTAATTTATTTATCCAATACTTGAATAAATAAAAGTCTTAATTAATTAATCTAATTAATTAATATATTAACTCAACTACTTTGAATTAAATTTCCTTAGCTAAGAAATGGATTTGTCCGAGTATTGTGTGTGACCCTTTAGGTTCACCAACATACTAGTAATGGGTTCATAACCTTTATGATTTATTGGACAATTAAATTGTCTCGATTAATTAAACACTTTTAATTAACCATCTTATTATTTAATCTCCATTAAATATAAGATACCCATAAATCAAAGAAAAGTTTCTAGCTACTTATCTTGAAGACCTAGATGTAGGCGATTCAAAGTGAACCTTTCCAATCGCGCATTCCATGCAAGTGAGATTCTTCCATCAACTAATTTCCCAATTGAATTATGGATCGAGGAATCTTATTGGTCGAGATCCTTATAAATTCAATCTTAATAATTCGAGTGTGTTTGACTAGTGATTAATTAATTCAAGAAACTCATTTCTCAATTAATTACTTACTTGCCTTGGCCAAGGACTGACTCAGTCAAACCACTTAGAATATTATAGGAAATTCACTTGTTCATCTAGACAAGTGATGGATCCTTTGTTGTCAACACCAACCTCCATATACGAGTCACTACACCCAATCACCAGTCCATATGTGTCCTTGTAAAAGAACTGGCACAGGAGTCAAAGTGCAGTAAGTCAATATACAAGATTACTGTGATGACTCAAGTCAAAGAATTAATCTTGCACTATCGTGATTAAGAAACTCCTAATTCGACATATATAGAAATAATTCCAATTTAGGAAGTTTCAGTTAGGGTAATCAGTGAACTTGTTCTCAACAAGCACCCGCGTATGTGCATTTGTGTCAACTACACTAATGTCTATAAAACGAGACATTCTCTAATTAAGAGTGTGCATCATAGGCGCAAGTCTATCCGAATTATCAATGTCCCATCTTGATAATTCTATGACTTGGATAGTATTTAGAAATCACAGCCTTAGAAACTTGTTTTATGATATCCATCCAATGAGATATCAAGCCCCATAGCTATGTATGAATTCTAGGGACTTCATCATACAGTTATAACAATATAAACATAAGATGAAGAAATGCCTTTTATTAATATAATGTAAAACGAAATTGTTTATTACAAGAATAGATAAAGAAAGCCTATCTAGGATTGGCTCGCAGGACACTATTCTAACAATCTCCCACTTGCACTAGAGCCAATCTCCTTGTATTTAAGACCCATCTTCTCAAGATGTCTTTCTAATACGTTACGAGACAAGGGCTTAGTTAGTGGATCCGCTATGTTCTCCGTTGTGTCGACTCTTTCCACGCGTACGTCGCCTCTACCAACAATCTCTCGGACAGATGGTATCGCCTCTCTATGTGTTTGGATCTTTGATGAGACCTCGGCTCCTTTGCTTGAGCAATGGCGCCATTATTGTCACAGTACAGAGGTACTGGATCGACAATGCTAGGGACTGCACCCAACCCTTGGATGAAGTTCCTAATCCAAACAGCTTCCTTTGCTGCATCAGATGCAGCTATGTATTCAGCCTCGATTGTGGAATCCGCAGTAGTTTTTGTTTGGAACTCTTCCAACTTACTGCTCCACCATTGATGGTGAATACAAATCCCGACATTGATTTCAAATCATCCACCTCAGATTGGAAACTAGAGTCAGTGAACCCTTCTAGTTTCAATTCTCCACCGCCGTATATCAAAAACAAGTCCTTAGTCCTTCTCAAGTACTTGAGGATTGTTTTCACGGCTACCCAGTGCAACTCACCTGGGTTGGACTGAAAACGACTCACTACACTTAATGCATGAGCCACATCAGGCTTTGTACATAACATTGCATACATAATACTTCCTATGGCAGAAGCATATGGTACGCGAGCCATCCTATCTCGTTCCTGGGATGTCGAAGGACACATGGATCGAGAATACCGGATCCCATGACTCATAGGCAAGAATCCTTTCTTTGATTCCTCCATACTAAACCTTTTTAGCATTTTGTCTATGTACATTGACTGAGACAATCCTATCATCTTTCTTGATCTATCTCTATAGATTTTGATTCCTAAGATGTAGGATGCATCTCCTAAGTCTTTCATGGAGAATTTGGTGGATAACCATACTTTAGTCGATTGCATCATTCCTACATCATTCCCAATGAGTAGAATATCATCAACATAAAGTACTAAGAATGTCACTGCACTCCCACTGACTTTCTTGTACACACATGGTTCATCTTCGTTTTTAATGAAACCATACATCCTTATAGTTTCATCAAAACAGATGTTCCAACTTCGGGATGCTTGCTTTAGTCCATAAATGGACTTTTGGAGTTTGCAAACTTTTGCTCACTCCCACTAGATATGAAACCTTCTGGTTGTTTCATGTAAATCTCTTCCTCTATGTTTCCATTGAGGAAGGCGGTTTTCACATCCATCTGCCATATTTCATAATCATAATGAGCAGCTATTGCAAGCAAAATCCTAATGGATTTAAGCATTGCTACTGGCGAAAGGTTTCTTCATAGTCGATACCCTCTCTTTGAGTGTAACCTTTTGCCACTAGCCTAGCTTTATAGGTCACTACCTCTCCATTTGCTCCAAGCTTTCGCTTATAGATCCACTTACAACCAATGGGTACTATACCCTCTGGTGGATCTACCAAGGTCCATACCTTGTTGGAGTACATGGAGTCCATTTCAGATTCCATGGCACTTTGCCACTTCCCAGAATCAATATCACATATTGCTTCGTTGTAGCTTCTTGGATCTTCATCCACTTGAAGCTCCTCCTTATTACTTTCTAGTAATAGACCATACCTCTCAGGTGGCCCTCGGATCCTTTCGGATCTTCTCGGAGGTTGTGTGTTAGATATTTCAGTGTTTTCTTGTGTTTGTGTTTCCAAAGTTTGTGAGATAATTTGTGGTTCTTGAACTTCTTCAAGTTCTATGATCTCGCCCTTTCTATCTAATAGAAACTCCTTCTCTAAGAAGATGGCATTCCTTGAAACAAACACCTTTTGTTCCGATGGATCATAGAAGTAGTACCCCGCAGTTTCTTTAGGGTACCCCACAAATTTACATAAGCTAGACTTAGACTCTAACTTATCTCCCACTAGCCTTTTCACGTAGGCTGAACAACCCCATACTCGAAGATATTTGTATGAGGCCGGTTTACCACGCCATAACTCATAAGGCGTTTTGGGCACTGATTTGGAAGGCAATCTATTTAATAGATAAGCCGCAGTTTCTAAGGCATAACCCCAGAAAGATGGAGGAACTTCAGTGAAACTCATCATGGAACGGACCATATCCAATAAAGTCCTATTCCTTCGCTCAGACACCCCATTCAATTGTGGTGTTCCAGGCGGAGTCCACTGAGAGAGAATCCCATTCTCTTTAAGATAACTAAGGAATTCGTCACTTAAGTATTCTCCTCCCCGATCAGATCGAAGAGTCTTAATATTACGACTTAGTTTTTTCTACTTCATTCCTAAACTCTTTGAACTTTTCAAAAGCTTCAGATTTGTGCTTCATAAGGTACACATATCCGTACCGTGAATAATCATCGGTAAAAGTAATGAAGTAAGTACACCTTCCTTTAGTACTTATACTAAAAGGACCACAAACATCCGAATGGATCAAATCCAAAAGATGGGTGGCACGTTCCACTTGTCCTACAAATGGTGACTTGGTCATTTTTCCTTTAAGACAAGATTCACAAGCAGGCATGGTTTCCTCTTCCTTAAGGTCGAGTACACCTTCCTTTGCCAATTTGTGCATTCTTTCTTTGGAAATATGTCCTAGTCTAGCATGCCACATTAGTGTACTGTTTAAGTTATCTTGTTTTCTTTTGTTACTATGTTGAATGTGAAAGACGGAATTAATTGGTTGAACAGTGTATAAACAATTCGTCAAAGTACTAGTAAAAAGTAAAGAACAATTTTTAATAATGGAACACTTTCCATCTTTTATTAAAAACTCAAAACCCTCTCCATCTAAAACAGGGATGGAGATAATGTTCTTTATTATACTAGAAACTAAAGACAATTATTTAAAACTATTCTAATGTCGTCGCCTAATGCCAGGTTGACCGTCCTATCGCTGTGGCAGCAACTTTTGCTCCATTGCCAAGTCTCAGAACGATCTCATCCTTTCCTAGCATCCTACTTCTTGTCATTGCCTGCAAATTATTGCAAAGATGTGATGCACAACCGGTATCTAATACCCAAGAAGTATCGTTAACAGATAAGTTAACTTCAACATAAAACATACCCTTGGTCTCACCTAGGGTCGCAAGGTACTCCTTGCAGTTCCTCTTCCAATGCCCTGGTTTACCGCAATGGAAACAATCACCCTTATCTTTATCAGCTTTAACCTTCTTGACCCCACCTTTAGCTTTTAGCTTCTTGTTCTTTTGGAACTTTTCCCTTTCCCTTTCTTTGGCTTTTTAGCCTTAGAATGGGCAGAACTCACAAGTAGGACTGGCTTGTCCTTCTTGATGGTGGCTTCTGCAGTCCTTAACATGCTTAACAAGTCAGGCAAGGTCGCCTCCAGACTGTTCATGTTAAAGTTGACCACAAATTGATCGAATGTGCTAGGCAAGGATTGAAGTACTAAGTCCACTGAGAGTTCATTGTCTAGAAAAATGTCAAGACTTGCGAGCTTCTCAATGAGCCCAATCATCTTAAGCACATGTTCTTGGACATTTGACCCCTCAGTCATACGAGCTCTAAAAGCTCTTTAGACACTAAGTACCTTTCCTCCTAGACTTTTCACCATACAACTCTTGTAAGTGTTTGAAAATATCAGCAGCACTTGCCCATTTTCGTGTTGCTTTTGCAACTCATTCGACATTGATGCAAGCATCGTGCACCTTGCTTGGAGGTCATCGTTTAACCATCTCTTATGGGTTTCGATTTCCTCCTCCTCAGCATCCTCGGGTAGAGTCGAGAGGGGTGCATCAGTCAAGACATAGGCTCTATTCTCAGAGTTGAGCACTATCTTAAGGTTTCTAAGCCAATCAGAATAGTTGGGTCCAGTGAGTTTGTTTGTGTCGAGAATTGTGGAAAGCGGGTTCTTAGCCATCTTAGATATCTAGTTATCTACAAATTAAAGCGAAACGGAGATTAAGAAGATGTTTAATACATATGTGTAGATATGATTTTAAGGTCTTTTAATCATAAATTACCTCCCACTATTTAATTCAAATTCAATAACCCTCATTAAAGAATTCGAGAAAAACAATTTTTTCCTAGTGAGTTTGAAGTCCGATTTAATTATTACATACCCCAATTTTATGGACACATACATAATATTAAAAAGGTAGACAACACTTATCAATTACATCCCCATGTAACCCTCAATTATTTTACCTCATGTTTTACATGGACCTCAATTTTATGCGCCCCCATGTTACTCCTATGTTAAGTTAGACCCATCAAACCTACATGTAAATAACCTACCCAAAAGTTCCACTTGCAATGGTCAACTTAGAGGATAAATTACCCATGTGCATCTCTATGCTTAGTAATAATCACGGCTTTCTCATTATAGAAAGTCCCACTTGCAATGGTCGACTAATCTACATAAGTAGCACCGACATGCTATTACTTTTGATGGTAGGCATGGAATATTAAACCCCGTTTAATTTTATCCCATATTAACTTAAAATTAAAATCATTAAGATTTTATAAACTTATCTAATAAGTAAGGGATTTTAGTATATTATGAAAAGGTCTCATCGCTTCGATTTATCTCTAAGTCTCTATCCTAAACATGCCCAACAACACATGAAAGGAAATATAAAAAATGCAAATCTTACAAAACATGCATAAGCATATCAAACATGCATCTAATAGAATCATGCTATCTCATAAAATAAACATGGATATTTTGGGCCATATCTAAATCGATCCTATCTAGAGCCATCAGGATCGAATGCCGGCAAGGCGAATAAATAAATAACGGAAAATAAACATGCTTTTACAATCCTAATGGCCTCAAAATTCCATCATGCATATCAACTCATGAAAGCATATGTAAATTCTTATACCAAATATTCTCATAAATTAAATCAATTTGGGTTTCTCAATAAAATTTGATTTTCCAAAAGTAAACAATTAAAACTCCTTTTAAATAAATAGAATTTTAGAAAAAAAAAAAATTCCCAAAAACGAGTTGGCAACCCATGCCTAACGCGATCACGTATAGATTCCAAATCTATTCTCCTATCGCGTAAAACACGACGCACATTGGTAGCATAACTCAAATTATGACCTTTCCAGTAAGCCCTTAAATTAATGCTTTGTCCAAAAATAAATGGTTTCCAAAACCATTATGCGGCGTGCAAACGAAACCAATAGAACTATTTATCATCATCTTACATGCTACTAATGGGTTGCAACTAACCAATGCAAAGACCCCTCTATTAGCACATATAACTCCACGGCCAACATCACACATGCACTCACGTATACTGTCTACAAACTCTAATCATGTCTTAAGTTCCCATGAAAAGAATTCTTGAACAAACGGATTCTAAATCTTAACCATGCACATGCACACACGGCTATGGATGGATTGCATACAATTCCAAATTGCATAAATTCAATCCGATTTCATGCAATCTCATTACATAATTAATTTTCACATTTAAAACGACCTTTTAAAAAATGAAAATAAAAGTGTTTTATGAAAATCCCCAAATCAATAAAATTCATGAATTTAATAATTTTAAACGTGCATCACATGTCGATTAAAATAAATGGATCATGCATAACGATGCGCGAGCCTTAGGCCTGATACCACTGTTGGGAAATATACATATAGCCCGACTAAGCACAGCGGAAATTAAAATTTTAGTTTCTAGGATTTAAACATGCGAGTTTATTAATCCTACGGGCTTATCACGTATCATAGGCTTGCGCATCTTTGATTTGTTATTTAAAACTTAAATAAAGAAGATCTTACCTTATTCGATTTTTCGTAAAAATCGAAGAGTTTCTTCTTCCTTAACGTAAGCTCCCTAGCTTGCTTCTCGTTCCTTGAATCAACTCCTTCGTTTTTCCCTTTGATGTAGATTTCGAATTCCTCCACCAAAAACGTCTTTGATCGGATTCTTGATTCACTTCAGAGACCCAAGTGTTTCTCCTCTAAAGTTGATCCACACCCCGGATACCCACTCGTTTATAATCTTTAGCTAGGTTGATCTATAAACGTTTATTCTAACTCTAAGGAATAGTGTAGGATTAAGGTGAAAGCAAAAATTACTTCTCTAAGTATTTTGGAAGAATTCTTGAATTCAAGATCTTGATGAATAATCAAGAACTCAAGAACACTATATGAGAGAGAGGAAAAGAAACGATTTTTCTATGCAAGAGGAACAAAAATTTGGCTTCAAAAGTCATCATCATATTTTCGTTCTCTACATGTCCTATATATAGGACTAGGTTCTTGCAATTCTTTTCCATGTAGAACTCTTATACATTAATCCTTTTCCATGTAGGAATAGAAGACTAATTAATTTCTAAATAGAACTCTTCTATTTTAATTAGTTTCCTTTCTCTCCAAGAAATCTTATTTCCTTCTAGAAAAAAAATTAATTAAACTCTTTAATTATTTTCCTCCACCAAATTTTCGACCAAGGCTTAATAAAATAGTCTTTTAATAATAATCCACCATACTAGATTAATTAAAAGTCACTTCCAATTAAATAAATGCTTTCTTGACTTAAGCTTAATTAAATTGATCTTATCAACTTAACTAATTTATTTATCCAATACTTGAATAAATAAAAGTCTTAATTAATTAATCTAATTAATTAATATATTAACTCAACTACTTTGAATTAAATTCCTTAGCTAAGAAATGGATTTGTCCGAGTATTGTGTGTGACCCTTTAGGTTCACCAACATACTAGTAATGGGTTCATAACCTTTATGATTTAATTTGGACAATTAATTGTCTCGATTAATTAAACACTTTTAATTAACCATTTATTATTAATCTCCATTAAATATAAGATACCCATAAATCAAAGAAAAGTTTCTAGCTACTTATCTTGAAGACCTAGATGTAGGCGATTCAAAGTGAACCTTTCCAATCGCGCATTCCATGCAAGTGAGATTCTTCCATCAACTAATTTCCCAATTGAATATGGATCGAGGAAATCTTATTGGTCGAGATCCTATAAATTCATCTTAATAATTCGAGTGTGTTTGACTAGTGATTAATTAATTCAAGAAACTCATTTCTCAATTAATTACTTACTTGCCTTGGCCAAGGACTGACCGATCAGTCAAACCACTGTAGAATATTATAGAAATTCACTTGTTCATGCTAGACAAGTGATGGATCCTTTGTTGTCAACTACCAACCTCCATATACGAGTCCTACACCCAAGTCC